>CM074862.1:30000000-35000000 GCA_037501455.1 Lantana camara | reverse complement strand
ACCTCTCTAATCTTGTAGGTGGTTTCCACGCTTGATTCTTCTTTTCCGGATCTCATTGCTTGAATTTTAACCCGATGGGAGAAGACAATGGCTCTCGAATCCTTGTATGAATTTTCCGGCCTATTTCCTTACCCTTCCCAAGTTAGAAAAGAAATCTTGTAGTAGACTGAAATTGTCGAACGATTAACCGTGGTTCGTTACCATTTCCACAACCTGTAACTCAAAACTCCCTTTTGAAAATAAATGCATGTGGGTAAGGCATGCTCATGTCATACATTTGTCACCAAAACAGGAATTTGATACAAAATGCAAAAGGTAATGCATCAATATTTAAAATAAAACACGTTGGTCATATAAATTCCAAACAATTCAAGATCAATTAATCAACAATTAGTAGCATAAATCAATGCAATGCACAAGTTGTCAAGTAATTCAATTAATTAAAAGGATTCAAGTAGATTAAGGAATTCAAATAAAATGCAAGACTCTCAAATTAACAATTAATTCCTATGTCGTACGACCTAGACTTGACACAACACGACGCTAGAACCTCGGTTTTGCAACCGGGCTCTGATACCACCTAAGATGTAGCACCCGAAGTGCAAAGATGCCACATCCCCTCACTATAGCTCAATCCACATATGAGATGGACGACCCATACATAAACTAAACTATAGCGAACGGGAGACAATAAAAATAAAATGACAACTAGCTAGGCGGGACTAACCCCAAACCACGTAATCAATTCATAATAACTTAAGTGGAAGCATAAGCAATACTAATGAACATACGACATGCACCATAATGTATACAATATTCTTTACATGCGCTTCGATACAATATCTCTAAATCACAACACTAGCATAAATGTTTCATCAATTTTCCCGACACATATTAACAATGAAATGAACCGTGCAAGACCTGAATGAAAGACTGGACACGACTCTAATCCCGCATAGCATGCACTTGCAAGAACTTGAAAGGTGGATGCGTCAGTCTATGAAAGACTGAGTGAGGGGCATAAATAAATATTAGCGCAATTACAATGCAAGTCATAAACTCGGGTAAAGTTTTAGAAAGGAAAATATTATAAGTTCAAGAATGGAATGTTCTTCGCCCGAGAATACAACTATCAAATTTAACAATTTATTTAATTTGGTTTCATACAATACGTGGCCCAACGAGTGAGGACAATTCTCCAACCTTACACTAATAGTGAACAATACATGTTTGCTTTATTAGTTAACATGTGATCATGCAATTCAATTATAGTGCAGTAGTGCGGTAGTGTATTCAATCAATACAATCAAGGAGTGCAATCAATATAGTAACCCGAGGACAGCTGTGGTTCCGGACCCGTCCCCAGTCTCCTTCTCCCTCCAATGATGGGAAGGTAGCGAGCCTTCACCATCCACGACATGGTGTACGTCAGGAACATGACTCCCACGGACGAGATTTCTTCCTCCACCAAACCTCCTGGTGGATTCAGAGGTGATCCCACATGATGAGGGGAGTGCAGAGTTACCCGTCAGCCCTATGCTTTCCCGGTTGGCTCATACACTAGCCTTCGGGCCCAAAGTGAACATGATTACTCGCCAAACATCCGTGATTCATGACAATAACATGGCTTGCTTGCAATGAACATGACTTGCTTTCAATAAACTTGGCTTGCTTGTAATCAAGAGTAAATTTCATGGAAATTATAGATATAAATACCTTTTGACAGAAATCTCACGTATGACTTGTATAGGTTCTATGTAACTAGAAATTAAACCTCACCTGACAGGCGACACGACGACTCAAGGACGCATGAACGTGCTCATCGATCACTAATCTCCGCTCTGGAGAAGAACTGGACAAGAAACAGGACATTGTGTACACGTGAGACAATAACTCAATAATGATACCAATCATGACGCACGGCGTAACCATGAACATATTCTTATATAAAATGAACGTATACTTGCATGTAATGATCATATAGATACTTATAAATGGAATGGAATAATTTACAAGAAGACAAATAATTTCACGGAGATCACGTATTCAAGGCATGCAATCATACAAATTCGTTTTACTTAAAATACAGAGTTAACAATTAAGTTTAAGTAAGTAAAAACCATAAAATGTAAAATAACCACATAATCATCAATTATTCAAGTATGTCAATCATATAAATCGCATACGGGAGCCGAGAGAGTGAAAGGAATGCAAGAAGAGAGGTTTTGGCAAAGTTTGGCAAAAGTTGACAGTTTTCAGAAATGTACAAGCTGTAGGAAAACTGGAAATATTGAGTTATAGAAGTTGGAATTGGGTTTTGTTTGTTGGATATGAAACTAGGGAAATAGACCTTTCCGATGATATATGGCTCGTATTCTAGTTCAAAGCGAGGAGAAAATGGCGTAAGCTCGAAGTTGAGTGAATGCAGATTTCCGGTAAAGTGGCGACACCAAAATGAATCGATTATATCTCCCAAACCAGAAATGATATTGAAGTGATTCTAATTGGATAATACTCTAGACTCAATGTAGTTTCTACAGTTCCAATTTTCGGTCAATCGGAGTATGTTTGAGGGGCAAACGACCATTTAAGAAAAATGGCCTGAATTCAGAAATGGCTGTGTGAATTCTGTAATAGTGCTGAAGACGAGAACGGCCGTTCTGGCTTTAGGCCAAAATGGGAAGGGCCATTCCCAGTCTCGCTGGCCAAAACATTCAAAGGATGCGAACGACCATTCCGGGAAATCAAAGGGGACGGGAAGGGCCGTTCCCGCTGAGCAGAAAGCTCAAAACAGAGCAGAAAACAGGGGAGCTCTCGGATTACATTCAAACACAACAAAACATCATCAAAACTTCCACCAAATGCATTAATCATGTAAGAAACATACTTATATACTTAAGGTACAATAAAAACTAACATAAACACTTAATTCATGCTTTGATTCTCAGAATCCTCAACTTTACTCCATATATGAGTTCATCATATATTTTCATGATTCTCAAGAATTCATGCTCAAATTCACTTCTAAGGCATGGAATCATACTTTTAACAACAATTAATCAAGTTATCAAGTTCAAATATTAACCCTAGCTTCAATTAAGATTATCAAGAAATCTCATATGTACCTTAAAAGAAGACAAGACGAGATGAGATTAACATAGGATGATGATGAGGCTCCAAAATTCATAATTCTTCCAAAGATTGAGCTTGAAAATGATGAACTCCAATTTTCTTCTTGTTGGGGTTTGATCGAGAGAGCAAGGGAAGCAAATATATATGTATATTTTGTATAAGATGAAAAATGGAATCAAATGGAAGAAGGAAGAAGATATATCATGTAATTCACCTCCTCAAAATTAGTGAAATGCACAAATTGCAATTAAGTCCCTCAAAGATATCAGTTATGCAATTAAGTTCTATTTCATGAAAAATGGTCACTTTAGTCCAATGAAATGATCATGCAATTAGGTCCTCATATTTACAAGAATGGTCATTTAAGGACAAATAGGCGATTGAATCACGTTCGGCAATTATTTCACGTAACAACCATTTCCAAGTCATGCAATAATTCTCAAATTAACAAATATTTCAAATAAACATGTAGAAATATAATTTCTAAATTATCATGAAAGGTATGAATTTAATAAACGAAAGAATTAAAATAAATCCTAACTCTAAAAAAATCACACGTGTCGTGCATACCTGAATAACTGGAAATCGGGGCGTTACAAATATACTAAAGATTACTGAAAAAGATCCAAAGAATTGAAGTAGCTTTCCAAGAAATAAGCAAATTCTGAAGGTCCTTTCACACATGAATTTAAAACAGAATCTATCTATCAATTGATTTAGTAAATTTTAAAATTAAAGTACAAACAAATAAAAGATAACTCACCATGAATTAAAAGTCACAGATGGATTAGTTCGTTTGGTTCCTTGGACTTCCCCTTTGTCTCTCTACAAATTTAGAAACAAAAGAATTTTCATAGAAATGGAAACGGTCAGCTAGAGTGCTATGAACTTAAGTTAAAAAAATTACAAATTCAATAGCTTGGCCTTTCAGAATAACTCTCTAGTTTCTTCTACCAATTTGAAAGACTAAAACCTTGAGAATTCCCCCCCCCCCCCCCCCCCCCCCCCCCCGAATTTGAATTTGAGAAGACTTCAATTTCAGTCAAATTCCGCTAATGTGAACAACGAACGTAATAATTTGAAACTGAAAAATTTCAAAAGAACACTCAAATTACATATATTTCTCTTAATAATGTGTAAACCAATCAATAGAAAGCAGAAAACGCCCAAAAGACGTCAACAATTACAAGGAAAAAGTACTCAGAAACCAAAGGCATATTGCAAATTTAAATGTGTTGCAACCAAATCTTCGAGCGGGTATTGATGATGTGGGCCGAATATCGAATATCACTTTCAAATCCAACAAGTTCAAGCACTAATTAAGAAACAAAACAAATCGATAGAGGGGACTTATACTATCCATTATCAAAGTAATAACCCCTATTCACACTTCAAAGGCCTTAGAAATATACACCAACATGATAAAATTGATTCACAATAAAACCGAACAAATTTAGAGGAAATTAGGGTAAATAATTGGACTGCACCTTATTTGGCATTTCCGATGAAATAAATGGCATAAATCTAAATTATAATTCAGCGTCTAGGTTAAATGTTCAGAACCACCTACAAAAACCATGTCTTCAATACCATTCTAGTTGGAGAACGGCTGAGAAACTGGTAGGGTAAAAATCATATAGTATTACCATATTTCAAAACACATACATCACATAAATATAGATAATAAAATAAAACTGCATTATTTCTCCAAATAAAAGTCTCCAATGTATATAAGCAACATTAAAATTACAGAACTATAAAACCTAATAAACTGAGTAAAATGAAAGGAAAAAACCTGGGCGACTTGCGTTTTGGAGGAAATTTTACCTGAGGAATAGCGGGGGCGGAGTGGTGAAGGTTGTTGCCGGAGACTGAATGCGATGCCTGCTGTGAGTTCAAGCAAACACATCTTACAATAATATCTCACGAAAAAAGGTCGTGCAAAATTTTTCGATTTGTAAAGAAGTATTCTATTTACTTAGCAAAAAACCTTGAATTTGGAAGATTTACAAAAAGAATATTGGCAAAGAACACCCCACTTGCTTTAATAGATGTTCTTCTGTGAGCTTAGCCTAAAATATTGATCCTATGTATAACCAAGATGGAAGAAAATTGGTTAATTTTCTTGTTCCTCAAATTCAGATAAGGAAGAATCAAATCTTGGGTATCAATCAAGTTCTTGCTAATGCATATTTATGTCCATCATATTAGTCATCAAATTTTAGGAGATTGTCCAAATATAATGGAGTCTAAGTCAAATGTTCGGAACCACATACCAAAATCATGTTCTTAATGACATTTTAGTTAGATAAACAATGAGAAACTAACAGGGTAAAAAATTGCAGTGTACCCATAAAACAGCTGATACAATTCTTACGTAACTTCATCAGTGAATTGAAAATCACTACAAAAAATGAAGATATGCACATATGCTTGTTGAATCAATAAAACTGCATGAGCAAAACCACCCTCTGTAGCACCCGGAACGCTAGGCGCCACATCCCCCCCACTACAGTCTCAATCCAAATATGAAACGAATAATCCATACATGAACCGAAACTATAGCGAACGGGAGACAATAAAAAAAACACTAGGCTAGGCGGGTACCCTCAATTAAAACCAAAACAACTCAGAGCAATAAAATAGCGGAAGCAAAAGCATTCAATACATATAGGTACCATATTTACATATTTACTTATAGGTACCGACAATTCATATCATTACAATATCAATCCCAAGTATAATTCCAGACATACTACAAAATAACTAGTATCAACACAAGTACAATGTATGAAGGTGCAGTGCTAGGCCCGAATAAAAGACAACGAGACTCTAATTCCCGCCTAGCACGAACCTGCAAAACTGAAAAATTGAGGTGTCAGTCCAAACGGACTGAGCGAGGGGTATAAATAAATATATACGCACATACATGCAAGTTATAATCTCGGGCAATAATTTTAGAAAATCACAACACAATTAGTAAAATAAAAAGGTACTATCGCCCGAGGTTACAACTAATTCAATTTATCAATTAATTCAGTTCAATACAATCAATAGGTGGCCCAGCGAGTGAGGGCAATTCTCCAACCTTACTCCGACCGTGTACAATCAATCAATTATTAGGTGATTAGATGATCAAGCAATTATTTACTGTGCACAATTAGCAGTTTTAGTGACTCCTTCTTCCTCCGGGTGATGGTGGGATTGCAAGGCCCCACCATCCAATCAGTCTGGGCAGAGGGTACATGAATCCCTAAGCCCGGAACTCCTTCCTCCCCTAATCTCCTAGGGGGTTCAGGGGTCATCCCAAATGGTGAGGATAGCACTCGAGTTACCCGTCAGCCCATGCTTTCCCGGTTGGCTCGAGCCACTATCCTCGGGCCTATAGTGCAATACAATACTCGCCCAATCAATCAATCCGTCAATCAATCAATCAATTAATCAATTTTGTCAAATAATTTGAAAATCATAAAGTTGGCAAACTATAGATATATATATATATACACATTTTGGCCGAAATAGTCACATAGGGGTTGTAAGGGTTCTATTTATCTAGAATTTAAACCTCACCTGACCAAACGACCAAAATAAAGCAAGAGAACTCCCTACGGAGTGGGCTCCACGAAATCGGGACCGTGATCTGTGCAACAAGGGCAAGTGTGAAATAAGACTCGACTCAAATGAACCAATTATGACGAACGGCAAAGTCATGCACCAATAGGTCATGCAATAATAATTTAATGAATGTCAAATAAGAGCATGATTATCCATAAACCGAGTATAAAACACATGCAAGCACAGCCATACATGGAAAAACAAAAATGCATGAAAACAGGGAGTGACACGCCCATGTCACCAAAATACACTAAACCGTGACACCCCCGTGTCATAGTACAGCGGACAATATGCATGCGAACAGGGCGTGTCACCATTACAAAGCAAACCGTGACACCCCCGTTTCACGGTACAGAAAAACCCAGACCACTACGCACCCCCGTGTCACGCTGAAGAAGGGAAATGTGACACGCCCGTGTCAACAGTGCGTAGCAGAAAAACAGGGCAAACTCGGACAACATCAAAATCCAACCAAAACACCAAATTTCAATCATCAAATGCAATCAAAACTTGGAAAAGCATGTATCCATACTTGAAGCACCATAAAATCTAACATATACACCCATATCATACATTGATCATCAAGATTCATCAAATGAAACCCATAAAATTTCATATATTCCAACTTCAACATAACTTCATGTTTCATGTAAGAAATGAAGAAACAAGGGCCTAAACATGCTTCTAATCATCAATAAGCTTGAAAGCATCAATCAATCATCAAACCCTACTCAACCAAATAATCAAAAGCTCAAGCAATTCTTCCATTTATACCTTAAAATGAAGGAGGAGAAATGATGAGGTGAAGATGTGATGATGTTGATGATCTTAGCTCCAAAGTTCTTCAATTATAGCTTGAAATTAGATGAAATCTTCCTTCCTCACTTGATGGTGTAGAAACCGATCCTTAGTGTGTGTGTGTGTGAAGTTCATGTATGAAGATGTATTGTATGAGAGTGTGGGAGAAGAATACATATATGATATATTATATCATCCATTACAAGCATAATAACTCTTCATTTTGCATAATAGTCCCTCATGCATTTAAATGAATACAATCAAGTATCATCTCTAACAATTAGACATTTAACTCCCAATTCATGAAATGCAATTAAGTCCATAAATTTAAGAGATGATCAATTATAGTCGTATAAGACAATTAAGCACATTATCACTCAATTCACAATTTCACATGAAAAGTAAATTCATATAAATACATAGGAATGTATAATGCACATAGTAATGCAATGAAATTATAATAAGCAAGTAAATATATAAAATTAAACCCCCAACTCCCGAAGACCCGCACGTGGCGTGCTTACCTGAACTTCCGGAATTTGGGGCGTTACAACTCTCCCCCACTTAAAAGAATCTGGTCCCCAGATTCATTGGTTGGATGAAAATAACTCCGGGTGAAACCTCTTCATCTTCTCTTCCGGCTCCCAAGTCATTTCCTCGGTCCTATCACTCCGCTATAACACTTTCACCATAGGAATATTCCGATTTCTCAACTCTTGAAATTTCCTGTCCAATATTCTGACCGGCTTCTGGATAAAAGATAAATTCGGTTCCAACTCCACTTCTTCAACGGGGAGAATTTCGGTTTCATCCGGATAATACTTCCTGATTTGAGATACATGAAAAACATTGTGAATTCCGGTAAGATTAGGAGGTAGGTCCACTCGATAAGCCACTTCTCCAATTCTCTCGATAATCTCAAACGGACCTAGGTAACGGGGATTCAACTTTCCTCCCTTTCCAATTCTAGAAAATCCCTTCCGTGGAGATACCTTCAAGAAAACCCGATCCCCCACTTCAAATTTGAGATCCCTCCGGCGAATATCGGCGTAACTCTTCTGCCTATCTTGTGCCGCTTTCATCCGTTGTTGAATCTGTTGAACTTTATCAATCATAGCTCTCACAGCTTTAGAATGTTTCTCAAGCTTTTCGCCTTTCTTGATTCCTTCTTGTTTCGACCATTTCCACTCTTCCAAATCAAAGAATAACGGTGATCGACATTTTCGCCCATATAACAATTCATACGGAGCCATACCAATCGACGCTTGGAAGTTGTTATTATAGGCAAACTCCACCAAAGGAAGTTGAGCATGCCACGAAGTTTGAAAATCCAAGGCACAAGCTCGGAGTAGATCTTCCAAATATCGAATAACCCTCTCAGACTGCCCATCAGTTTGTGGATGAAACGCCGTACTGAACTGGAGCTTTGTACCCAAAAGCTCTTGTAACTCTTGCCATAACTTCGAAGTAAAACGGGGATCTTGATCCGAAACGATGCTCACTGGAATACCATGAAGTCGTACAATCTCCCAGTTGTAAATCTCAGCCAACTTCCGGCTCTTAAAGGACATTCTGACCGGTAGAAAATGAGCAAACTTGGTTAGACGATCCACTATCACCCAAATACCATCGAATCCCCCCTTCACTCTTGGAAACCTAGATATAAAATCCATCGTCACCTGTTCCCACTTCCACTCAGGAATAGGTAACGGCTGAAGAAGACCTCCCGGTTTCTTGTGCTCGGCTTTCACTTTCTGACAAGTGAGACAGTGGTTCACAAACTCTGCTACATCCTTCTTCAACCCACGCCACCAATAATACTGTTTGAGATCCTTGTACATCTTATTCCCTCCAGGATGAATCGAATAAGCCGACTTGTAAGCTTCCTCGAGTAATACCCTTTTCAAATCATCGGGTACTACTACTCGGTTCTTGAAACGAAGAAGACCGGTTTCATCGAACCCGAATGGACTTTCCGGATCCTCTCTAGCCTTAGAGACCAATCTTTGAACTACCGGATCCTTACCTTGAGCCTCAAACATTCTGTACTTTAAGTCCGGATAAATGGAGATATTGGAAACTCGAGCTCTAATCACAATAGGCTCAACTCCCTTACTTGCACCTATTTCCAAGTTCGAAACACCCACTTTCCTACTTAGAAAGTCGGCAACTACATTAGCTTTCCCGGGATGATACTTGATAACACAATCATAATCTTCTAGTCGCTCCATCCATCTTCGTTGCCTCATATTGAGCTCCTTTTGTGTGAAAAGATATTGGAGGCTCTTATGATCGGTGAAAATCTCGAAGGACACTCCATACAAGTAATGTCTCCACTTCCCGAGTGCGAAAATCACGGCAGCAAGCTCTAAATCATGCGTCGGGTAGTTCTTCTCATGGTCCTTCAACTTTCGAGAGGCATAAGCAACAACCTTGCCATTCTGAGTCAAAAACACTCCCCAATCCTTCCTTCGACGCGTCAGTATACACAGCATATCCCTCTGAACCCTCTGGAAGAGTTAACACTGGAGCAGAAACCAATTTCTCCCTCAAAACATCAAAGCTCTTCTCACACTTTTCATCCTACTCATATTTCACATCTTTCTTAGTTAACCGAGTCAAAGGAGCAGCGATCTTAGAGAAATCTTGTACGAATCTTCTATAGTACCCCGCCAATCCCAAGAAACTCCTAATCTCAGATGCGTTCTTTGGCTTCTCCCACTTCAACACCGCTTCAATCTTCGAAGGATCAACCTCTAATCCATTCCCCGAAATAAAATGACCCAAGAAGGACACTCGGTCGATCCAAAACTCACACTTGCTAAACTTCGCAAATAATTGATGCTCCTTCAATGTTCTTAACACCAATTTGAGATGCCTTGCATGTTCCTCGGCCGATTTAGAGAAAATCAATATATCGTCAATGAAGATCACAACAAATTTGTCAAGGAACGGCCGGAAAATCCTATGCATCATATCCATAAAAGCGGCGGGAGCATTCGTCAATCCAAAAGGCATGACCACGAATTCATAATGTCCGTATCTTGTATTAAAACCCGTCTTCGGAATATCCTCCGCTCGAATTCGTAATTGGTAATACCCTTGCCTCAAATCAAGCTTCGAATATACTTTAGATCCCTGAAGTATGTCAAACAACTCCTCAATGTGTGGAAGAGGATATTTATTCTTAACGGTCATCCGATTAAGCTCCCGGTAATCAATACACATTCTTAGGGTACCGTCCTTCTTCTTCACGAATAAAACTGGAGCACCCCACGGCGACGAGCTCGGTCTTACATACCCCACTTCCAAAAGACCATCAAGTTGCACTTTTAATTCCTTCAATTCTACCGGCGCCATCCTATATGGAGTCTTAGAATAAGGTTCAGCATCCGAATACAAATCAATCACAAACTCTATCTCCCTCTCCGGTGGCAACGAATCCAACCTCTCAGGAAACACTTCGGGAAACTCTTTTACTATCTCGGTTTCCTCTAATTTCACTTGATCCTTTGGTTGATTAAGGATATATGCTATGAATCCCGTAGCTCCATTACGAACAAATTTCTGAGCTTCTGAAAAAGATAACAAAGGCACCGTCTTCGAACTCTGACCCGTAACAAACTCAGAACCCAAACTAACTTTCTTGGCCCGACAATCAACGGTGGCATAGTGCTTGTACAACCAATACATACCCAAGATAGATCCATACCGAGACATAGGCAAATCAATAAAATCCGTTGAGAAAACCCGACCCTCAATGCTCACCGGCACCTCTTTAAAATCCCGGTTAGTTTCTATACTACCACCAAAAGGAGTACTCACCACGCAGCATGCATCAAAATAAGTAACACACAAGGGCAATTTAATACAAACATCACAAGAAATGAAGGAGTGAGTGGCTCCCGGATCAAATAAAGTGTGTATGTTGATGCCATGAATGCAAATGGTACCTTCAACAACGGTAGCCGGGTCCACGTGTGCATCATGTTCCTCGCCTTCCAAGGCATAAGCACGGGCCCTAATCAATGGTCTCTGTCCCCCAGGCGGCGGATTACGTCGATCCGGACAACTATCCACCATATGATCGGCAGCCCTGCAAATTAGGCATAACCCTATGCGCCTACGGCAATTATCATAGTGATGTGTAGGTTGCCCACAGAAAGTACACTTGGGTTTCTCCGGTGGTGACGGCATAACCGGTGGCTGAGGAGTCTTCTGGACTGGCCCTTGTGGTTTAAACTTCTTCATAGACCCCTTGAACTGAGGAGGAGCTGTATCAAACACCATTGGCCTCTTGCCGGCATTGTAACCTGATCTTGATCCGGAACCTGAACCTTGCCCCGATCTGTAGGAAGATCTCTGTGCGTTGACCGAATCTTCAACCTTAAGAGCTTTTGTAGTGGCCTTCTTCCAAGTGCTTGTGTTAACCGCTTCAATCGCCGCTTGAATGTCCGGCCTCAAACCTTGTACGAATTGCATAGCCTTGTGGAAGTCGTCGCTAGCAATGTTAGGAGTGTATTTGGACAACCTCTCGAACTCGGCTATATACTCCGAAACTGATCTTCCTCCTTGTTTAAGCTCAGTAAACTCCTTAAGTCTTCTAGGGCGCGAAGATGGCGGAATAAACTTATTCTTGAATTCTCTTTCGAATACCTCCCATGTAATTTGTTCCTCGGCGACATCTAAGACGATTTTGGTACTCTCCCACCATGAATAAGCTTCTCCCTGGATGAGGGTAAGAGTACACCGAGCCTTTTCCCGAGACTCACATGGAATAAGTTCCCAAACCCGTTCAACTTCTTTAAGCCATTGCTCGGCTTGAATATCGTTCCCCTTTTGGAATCTCGACGGGTGCTGGTTCTGAAATTCCCTTAAAATAACAGAGATAGGTGCCTGTTGTGGTGGTGGAGGAGCTGGCGTTGATGGAGGCACATAATCCCTTAGCCGCTGATCCATGAGTTGCACCATGGAATTTAAGAAATCTTGGGGTTGAGCTCGAGGAGGAGGAGTCCTATCACGTCGATGATGACGTCGATGTCAAGGAGAACGACCACGGTGATGTCGGTCACGAGCCATCCTGAAATTCAAACACTGTACATGCATGTTTGATTAACAAGTGCAAATGAGTGTAATTACAACACACAATACAATCAAACCACGTAGTCACATAATCCAAGTACTTCAAACAGAGTTACATAAGTTCAAGTAGGTTGCAAGACTCTCAAATAATCACTTAATCCTATGTCGTACGACCTAGACTCACAAGACACGACACTAGAGCTGCGGTTTTGCAACCGGGCTCTGATACCACCTTGGGATGTAGCACCCGGAACGCTAGGCGCCACATCGCCCGCACTACAGTCTCAATCCACATATGAAACGAATAATCCATGCATTAACCGAAACTATAGCGAACGGGAGATAATAAAAAAAAACACAAGGCTAGGCGGGTACCCTCAATTAAAACCAAAACAACTCAGAGCAATAAAATAGCGGAAGCAAAAGCATTCAATACATATAGGTACCATATTTACATATTTACTTATAGGTATCGACAATTCATATCATTACAATATCAATCCCAAGTATAATTCCAGACATACTACAAAATAACTAGTATCAACACAAGTACAATGTATGAAGGTGCAGTGCTAATGTTGGAAAACACGAATCAGAAAGCAGCGGAATTTAAAAATTTTCCCAACAAAAGGATCTAGGACTCGCAATCATGTAACCAAATTCGTAGAGATAGAAAACTTACTTTTCTTTTATTCTTTCTTGAAGCGTTTCAAGCCACCCAAGAACGCTCTTCTCGCGGCTTGATCCCCTCTCCTTGGTAAAGCTCGAATGTTCAAACTTCTAACTTGAGGCTCTCTAGAGATAGTCCACCAACTTGATCACAATCTACCTAGTAAGGATGCCAGTTCTCTAGTTAGTGTTTAGGCTTAACCTAGGGTTTATTTGATCTTGGAGAAAGGAAGGTGTTCAACACATGAACCAAAAAGAATTGCCCATTAGCTCCTTGAGGAGCTCGAGCTCCCCTATTTATAAGAGGGGGAGTGCCGAAATTCCTAGTCCTTAATGGGCTAGGATTTTGGTCTCTCTCTCTCCTATTACTTGATCATCAAGTAATTTTGACTTTGACTTTGAATTATAATTCAAATCAACTTTCAAGAGAGCTAAAAATATCCAAACTATTTTTGGATAATTTTATACTTTATTTATTTAAAATAAATAACTTATTTTTTATCTAATTAATTAATTCATAATTAATTAACTAGATTATTTTCTCCAAAATAAGACTTTCTTTTTAATTCAAAATTAAACCAAAGTCTACTAAATAATTAACACATTTAATTATTTAACATATATATACAATATATATATTCACACGTGTGGGACACGTGTCACAAGGACACGTGTCACTCACGTGACCTACACGTGTGGTTTCACACGTGTGGAACCCTCTAGGCCCGATTAACTCGTTTAATCATTTTTAAGCCTCAACTCATGTAACCAAGTTGTTGTGTGTGACCCTCTAGGTTCTCAATTCAATTAGCAGTGACCCTAATTAATTAATTCACTAATTAATTAATCAGTCCACAGATTAAACGACCATAGTCTAGCAACAGGTGTTTAACCCCTAGCTGAATTGGAATGTTCGGATTCGACAGAACCTTTAAGTCATTGATTCATGTGAGATACAATCCCCCTACTTACTATCTCTCAACCAAGATCTAGGGTAAGGGAATAATCAGAACCCTAATAATCCGGTCTTAAAGCTAAGTGCATTTCATATCCATTTGATCTCAATCCAAGAAACCCTTTTCTTGATGTCTTGATCTACTGCCTTGGCCAAGGACTCCATATGGCATATGAATGACTTACACAATAAGATATCACCTTGCAAATGCAAGTGTAGGTCCTTTCTTGATTCTCATTCACTTTCATGAATCACTTGTGCAGCCCCAGCATAAGCCTTGAATCAGTTGTCTAAGGCGACACCCTTTAAAGCTTATACCTAAGACTACAGAGTTAACTCATAAAGTGACAAGGAACCTCAAGTCTAAGGATCAATTATTCACATCAATGACTCGTGAGATATTTCCTAATCTGGAAGTTTCTATTTCCTGAAATAGAAACTTCCTTTCCCATTTAGGAATCTTCTCACACGGGGCACCTCAGTGAACTTACTTATTAAAGTAAGCACCCTCATGTATCACGCACGTATCAACTATACACTTTACACCTCCATGAAACAAGGTGGTCCTTCTTAAGGGCGTGATCACACAAGCAAGCCTTAGAGGAGTCAGGTTGACACTCCCACTGTCTGTAGGACTCATCGGCTTGGAGTATTTTACTAATCATGACTTATGTGATATAGGGCTCGTTTCATGAACCATTTCACCTAAATGGTAGAGTCCTAAAGTCATCAGGATTAGGGGAGTTCTCATACAGGCACAGCTAAAGTAAACGCATACCAAACAAGAGCATATAAAGAAGTGTTGCCTTAATTCGTTATTTCATTCAAAGATTGTCTGTGATTACAATAAGGAAAAGCACAAAGCGGATATACAATCGGCTTTCTAGGGCACTAGTCCTAACAATCTCCCACTTGCCCGTCAAAGTCATTCTAAAGCTACTCTAAGTCCCATCTTCTGAAGATGACCTTGGAAAGCTTCTCGACTAAGGGGTTTAGTAAGTGGATCTGCCACGTTCTCTACTGATGTGACCCTCTCAATTTGCACATCTCCTCTTTTGATAATATCACGGATTAGGTGATACTTCCTCATAATGTGCTTGGTCCGTTGGTGAGATCTTGGTTCTCTTGCTTGAGCAACCGCCCTAGTGTTGTCACAAAACACAGTAATGGGGTCTTTCATGCTACGAACAACATTCAACTCTTGAATGAAGTTTCTAATCCAAACACCTTCCTTAGCTGCATCATTTGCAGCTAAGTATTCGGCCTCAGTGGTCGAATCTGCAGTGGTAGTTTGCTTGGAACTCTTCCAACTCACTGCTCCGCCGTTTAGGCAGAAAATATATCCTGACATTGACTTAAAATCATCTAAGTCAGATGCAAAGCTCGCATCGCAGTATCCTTCGACAGTAAGATCTTTCTGACCTCCGTAAACTAAGAATAAATCTTTAGTACTTAAGAATATTCTTCACGGAAGCCCAGTGACCATCTCCAGGGTCAGATTGGAAACGACTCGTCACACTAAGTGCGTAAGCCACATCCGGTCGAGTACATAACATTGCATACATTTTGCTACCTATTGCTGATGCATAAGGTGTATGAGTCATTCTTTCCTTCTCAAGGTTAGTCTTAGGACATATCTTCTTTGAAAGACACGTTCCTACACTCATAGGAAGGTTCTTAACCTTTGCTGACTCCATATTGAATCTCTTCAATACTTTGTCAATGTACGTCAACTGTGATAGTCCTATTAACCTTCTAGATCTATCTCTATAGATTTTAATTCCAAGGATATAGGACGCGTCACCAAGATCTTTCATCTCAAATTGGTTCGATAACCATAACTTAGTCACTTTCATGTCATCCTTCGAATTCCCAATAAGAAGGATGTCATCAACATAAAGTACTAAGAATTGCACTGAGGTCTCCAATTCCTTTCTATACACATAGGACTCATTCGAAATTTGAATGAAGCCAAACGCTTTGACTGATTTATCAAATCGAATGTTCCAATTCCTAGAAGCCTGTTTCAATCCATAGATTGATCTTTGGAGTTTGCAAACCTTTTGCTCACTCCCACTGAATGTGAAACCTATGGGTTGCTCCATATAAATGTCTTTATCAATATCACCATTGAGAAAGGCAGTTTTCACATCCATTTGCCATATCTCGTAGTCATAATACGCAGCAATGGCAAGCATTATCCGAATAGACTTTTGCATTGCAACTGGTGAAAAAGTTTCATCAAAGTCCGCGCCGGGTCTTTGAGTGAATCCTTTTGCAACCAGTCTTGCTTTGTAAGCTGCAATGCTTCCATCAACTCCAAGCTTTCTCTTAAAGATCCATTTACAACCTATGGGTTTGACCCCATCAGGCAAATCTACCAAGGTCCAAACTTGGTTGGAGTTCATGGAATCCATTTCGGATTTCATGGCTTCTATCCACTGTTCAGAGTCAGAATCTGAAAGTGCCTCCTCGTATATTAAAGGATCATTATCCTTTTGAGAGATTTCATGGAAGAATCCATACCATCTTTCCGGCTGTCTAGGAGTGCGTTCAGAACGCCTCATAGGAGGATTTTCGTGTGTATCGAAATTCATGATTGGTTGTGGTTGATCAGTAGGGGACGTTTCTTCAGTGGGTGGCGTGAGATCACTTTGTACTTCTTCTAATTCTATGATCTTGCCTTTCTTTTCTTTAAGGAACGGTTCCTCAAGAAAAATGGCATTTCTGGAAACAAACACCTTTTGCTCAGATTGATCATAGAAGTAATATCCTATGGATTCCTTAGGATAACCTACAAAGTAGCATAAGTTAGAACGAGATTCTAACTTATCTCCCACTGTCCTCTTCACGTAAGCAGGACAACCCCAAATTCTTAAGTAAGAATAGCTAGGGATTTTACCATGCCACATTTCATAGGGCGTTTTAGGGACTGACTTAGAGGGAACTAGATTCAAAATCTTTGCTGCACTTTCTAGGGCATAACCCCAGAAAGAAGGTGGTAAGTCAGTGAAACTCATCATGGAACGAACCATATCAAGTAGGGTTCGATTCCTTCTCTCAGAAACTCCATTAAGCTGAGGAGTTCCCGGAGGAGTCCACTGAGAGATAATCCCATTGTCTTTGAGATGATTAAGGAATTCTTCACTAAGATACTCGCCTCCTCGATCAGATCAAAGTGCTTTGATCTTATGACCAGTTTGGTTCTCAACCTCCTTTTGAAATTCTAAGAATTTCTCAAAAGCTTCAAATCTATACTTCATCAAGTATACATAACCATACCGACTGAAGTCATCAGTAAAGGTTATGAAATACTGATGATTGTTTCTAGTGCTTACGCTAAGCGGTCCACAAACATCAGTATGGATCAAATCCAAAACCTTAGTGGCACGTTCCACAGTTCCTTTAAAAGGAACTTTGGACATTTTTCCTTTGAGACAGGATTCGCAAGAAGTTAACTCCTTAAGATCATTTTCAGAGAATGATCCTAAAGTGTTTATCTTGCTAATTCTGTTCTTGGAAATGTGTCCTAATCTAGCATGCCATAAGGGAGCTGAAACTTTATCATCTCTCTTACGCTTCGTTTCTCGTTGTATATTCATGATATTGATATTTTGAGTTAGGTAAAGTCCATTACTTAGAGTACCGATGTGAACGGAAGAGTTGTTCCGTTTGATAAAATATTTACCATTCTTAATATAAGTTTCATAACCTTCACAATCTAATATTGGAACTGAAATTATATTACGAATAATGCTCGGTACATAAAGGACTTTATTCAAGACTAACTCAAAACTACCTAAATCTAATCTAATTGTGCCTAAAGCTCGAGCTTCAACGTTTGAGCCATCACCGATCTTCAAGACACATTCTCCTTCTTTGAGTTGTTGGACTTCACTTAGCATATGTACATCATTACAGATATGAGTTCCACAACCGGTATCAAGTACCCAAGAACTAGAATTAATAGAAAGATTTACTTCAACGAGAAAGATACCTTTCTTTAGAGTAGCCTTGTACTCTGGGCAGTTTCTCCTCCAATGTCCCGCTTTGCCACAATGGAAGCAAACATCCTCTTTCTGATCACGCTTCTTCTTTTGGGTCTTCCCCTTCGAAATGCCACCAGTGGGCCTAAGGGGTTTCTTCTTCTTCCTTTAGGCTTTCTTGCCCTTACCTTTAGAAGGCCCAGAAGAGAAAGACGGAGCATTCACCATCAAAACCTTATTGTCCTTCTTGATCGTGCTTTCAGCAGTCACAAGCTGACTAATCAGCTCAGCTACAGTAGCACCAGCATGATTCATATTGAAATTAAGGACAAATGGGTTAAATGATGGTGGGAGCGAAGCTAGCAACAAATCCACTGAAAGTTCATCTTTCAGTGGCATGTCCATGGAAGCAAGTTTCTCAGTAAGGGCAAGAAACTTGAGTCCATATTCATGGACACTTGAGCCTTCCCTCATTCTTAAGTGGAACAATTCCTTTGAAGTGTTATACTTTGTAACACGTTCATGAGGGCGGTAAAGTTGCTCTAAGTGGTCGTAAATCTCCCAAGCGAATTCCATGGCCTCATGTTGCCTTTGCAAGTCCGGAGACATGCTAGCCAACATAAGGCAACGGGCTTGGAGATTATCATCCTTCCACTTCTGAATCGCGTCCCGCTCGGCCCGAGTGGGAGCCTCCTTTTCGAGACTAGGCTCCCCTTCGAAGAGAACATAAGTTCTCTTCTCAGAATCAAAAATGATTTTTAGATTCCTCAGCCAATCAGAATAGTTGGGACCAGTCAACTTGTTTGACTCGAGGATCGATACAAGAGGGTTTTTGGTTACCATTTCAAAAAACTCGTAGAGAATCACAGAATCTACGACCTAAATGGTAAAACAGAGAACTAGTGAGCATGCTGAATTATAACGATATACAAAAGATAAGGTCTTTAATCTAATGTAGCTCCCACTGTTTTTCAAAGATCTATAATTCCCAAAGATCTAAGAGGAACACGTGTCCCAATGGGTACTAAGATCCTAGGCATTTTACCTCGAACCCACGACTCGCGGACATTCTAAGTAAGAACCCTAGGTAGGTACAACTTACAAATTCTAACACCTTTAAAACTCTTAGTAATTGTTTTTGCATCACCTATCTTTCAATATGAACCCACGACTCGCGGACATCGCCCTTGCTAAAATTGACCATGAAATATTGACCATTTAAAATGATCAATTAGGTAACTAAGAACTAATAAGGTCCACTAGCTATCCCACGACTCGCGGACAATAACTAGCTTCACTTACTAAACTTAAAACCTATTGATGGAATGCTAGGAATTTAATTCAAAATTTGCATCTCGAATTAAACACCTATTTGTTCGAAATTAGCTTAATATTTAATGGGAATTTTCGAATCAACCGGAGAGTTGTCCGGTTCGACCTCACCAACATATATGTTATCCAATTTTATTAGTCTTGATTAATGCAAGTACACTTAAATGCATTTCAAACAAGCACATAAACAGATAACATGTCCTAGCATGATACTAACATGTAATGATCATGGGTTCTACCTATCTTATGCGTGATATGTGGGAGCCACTCCACAATCACAAGTTCTAACATACATGCCACATAAACAGTTTAAATCACATAAGGGAAAGTGGTAACAAAATACGAGCCCTATCTCTATTACATTTAACAATTGAGATTCCCCTCCCTAACATTTTGAGGGGTCTTCACTTATGGCCTCCTTGTTACTTTGAATGTGGTCCATCTTACTCCATGGGTGCATTGTCTCCAAAATGAAAATAAAACATCACCACCTATCTCTACTCTCAAATTAAAAGAAAAAGACATAAAGTAATAAGGCTCAATCTTCATATTGACCTTAGACAATTACACGGGGCATACCCCGGCCTCAAAAACAGTAATATGGAAAGCCACATAATAAATCACACAACAGTACGCACATAAGTGAGGCTCCAACCTCAATTGAAAAACGCAACTATAGGGCTCCAACCCCAATTTAAACCATCCATGTGCATAAATTAAAACCATACATAGATCTAAACCCATGATCACCTAACATGCTTTTGCGAGAATTTAAATTTAGCCAATAAATTAAAATTCTCGTTTCAAGTCCTAATGACTTAAAACACGACTTGATGCGAGTCTTATTTATAAAAGTTTTCAATAAATCCCAAATTACCAAAACAAATAAAATTCCAATTAATTTCTGAAAATTAATAAATTTATCAAAGATTGTATTTTCCCAAAATATAAACCGTTTCAATTTCTCAAAAATCCCAATTTTAAGTTTTATTCAAAAATTAAAATAAATATTCAAAAAATAAAATTTTAAAATTAAAATAAAAAAATTGGGACTGGATTGCACGAAACACGAAAAGGCCGGATCACGAAAATGGGGCCCGCACACGAAAGAGCCGCACACATCGCGCGCGCACGGCAGGCGCACACACTGGCGCGAGTGCGCACGCTGCGCGCAGCCTTCTCGGCTGAGTGGCGGGCGGGGATGGGCGGCCAGTCTCGGCCGCCCTGGGCGGGCGCGCCTAGGGCCTCCCGCGCGGTTGCGGGAGGGTGCTGGGCGGTGTCGCCCATGCGCGCGCCTGGGCAGGCGGGCGCCTGGTGCGCGAAGCCCGCGCGCGCGACTCCTTCGGGCGCGGGGTTTCGCGTGTTCGTCGTAATCCGGGTTTTGTTTTGTGCTTTCGTTCAAAAACAAAACCAATCCAAGAAATCCAAAAACAGTTTATACAGTTTCAAATATAAAATAGTTTTCAAAAAAATTAAATTTTGCAAAACCCAATTTTCAGAAACTTTCAAGAAAAAATACAGTTTCGTAATTCAGGCTTTCTAAAACAATTACAAATACTTAATCGCATCAAGCCTAAGAATTTCTACCAAATTCAGTATAATTGAGACGAATCAAAAACACGATTAACGAGGTGGCTCTGATACCACTTGTTGGAAAACACGAATCAGAAAGCAGCGGAATTTAAAAATTTTCCCAACAAAAGGATCTAGGACTCGCAATCATATAACCAAATTCGTAGAGATAGAAAACTTACTTTTCTTTTATTCTTTCTTGAAGCATTTCAAGCCACCCAAGAACGCTCTTCTCGCGGCTTGATCCCCTCTCCTTGGTAAAGCTCGAATGTTCAAACTTCTAACTTGAAGCTCTCTAGAGATAGTCCACCAACTTGATCACAATCTAACTAGTAAGGATGCCAGTTCTCTAGTTAGTGTTTAGGCTTAACCTAGGGTTTATTTGATCTTGGAGAAAGGAAGGTGTTCAACACATGAACCAAAAAGAATTGCCCATTAGCTCCTTGAGGAGCTCGAGCTCCCCTATTTATAAGAGGGGGAGTGCCGAAATTCCTAGTCCTTAATGGGCTAAGATTTTGATCTCTCTCTCTCCTATTACTTGATCATCAAGTAATTTTGACTTTGACTTTGAATTATAATTCAAATCAACTTTCAAGAGAGCTAAAAATATCCAAACTATTTTTGGATAATTTTATACTTTATTTATTTAAAATAAATAACTTATTTTTTATCTAATTAATTAATTTATAATTAATTAACTAGATTATTTTCTCCAAAATAAGACTTTCTTTTTAATTCAAAATTAAACCAAAGTCTATTAAATAATTAACACATTTATTTATTTAACATATATATACAATATATATATTCACACGTGTGGGACACGTGTCACTCACGTGACCTACACGTGTGGTTTCACACGTGTGGAACCCTCTAGGCCCAATTAACTCGTTTAATCATTTTTAAGCCTCAACTCATGTAACCAAGTTGTTGTGTGTGACCCTCTAGGTTCTCAATTCAATTAGCAGTGACCCTAATTAATTAATTCACTAATTAATTAATCAGTCCACAGATTAAACGACCATAGTCTAGCAACAGGTGTTTAACCCCTAGCTGAATTGGAATGTTCGGATTCGACAGAACCTTTAAGTCATTGATTCATGTGAGATACAATCCTCCTACTTACTATCTCTCAACCAAGATCTAGGGTAAGGGAATAATCAGAACCCTAATAATCCGGTCTTAAAGCTAAGTGCATTTCATATCCATTTGATCTCAATCCAAGAAACCCTTTTCTTGATGTCTTGATCTACTGCTTTGGCCAAGGACTCCATATGGCATATGAATGACTTACACAATAAGAGATCACCTTGCAAATGCAAGTGTAGGTCCTTTCTTGATTCTCATTCACTTTCATGAATCACTTGTGCAGCCCCAGCATAAGCCTTGAATCAGTTGTCTAAGGCGACACCCTTTAAAGCTTATACCTAAGACTACAGAGTTAACTCATAAAGTGACAAGGAACCTCAAGTCTAAGGATCAATTAATCACATCAATGACTCGTGAGATATTTCCTATTCTGGAAGTTTCTATTTCCTGAAATAGAAACTTCCTTTCCCATTTAGGAATCTTCTCACACGGGGCACCTCAGTGAACTTACTTATTAAAGTAAGCACCCTCATGTATCACGCACGTATCAACTATACACTTTACACCTCCATGAAACAAGGTGGTCCTTCTTAAGGGCGTGATCACACAAGCAAGCCTTAGAGGAGTCAGGTTGACACTCCCACTGTCTGTAGGACTCATCGGCTTGGAGTATTTTACTAATCATGACTTATGTGATATAGGGCTCGTTTCACGAACCATTTCACCTAAATGGTAGAGACCTAAAATCATCAGGATTAGGGGAGTTCTTATACATGCACAGCTAAAGTAAACGCATACCAAACAAGAGCATATAAAGAAGTGTTGCCTCAATTCGTTATTTCATTCAAAGATTGTCTGTGATTACAATAAGGAAAAGCACAAAGCGGATATACAATCGGCTATCTAGGGCACTATTCCTAACTGCTAGACCCGAATAAAAGACAACGAGACTCTAATTCCCGCCTAGCACGAACCTACAAAACTGAAAAGTTGAGGTGTCAGTCCAAACGGATTGAGCGAGGGGTACAAATAAATATATACGCACATACATGCAAGTTATAATCTCGGGCAATAATTTTAGAAAATCACAACACAATTAGTAAAATAAAAAGGTACTAACGCCCGAGGTTACAACTAATTCAATTTATCAATTAATTCAGTTCAATACAATCAATAGGTGGCCCGGCGAGTGAGGGCAATTCTCCAACCTTACTCCGACCGTGTACAATCAATCAATTATTAGGTGATTAGGTGATCAAGCAATTATTTACTGTGCACAATTAGCAGTTTCAGTGACTCCTTCTTCCTCCGGGTGATGGTGGGATTGCAAGGCCCCACCATCCAATCAGTCTGGGCAGAGGGTACATGAATCCCTAAGCCCGGAACTCTTTCCTCCCCTAATCTCCTAGGGGGTTCAGGGGTCATCCCAAATGGTGAGGATAGCACTCGAGTTACCCGTCAGCCCATGTTTTCCCGGTTGGCTCGAGCCACTATCCTTGGGCCCACAGTGCAATACAATACTCGCCCAATCAATCAATCCGTCAATCAATCAATCAATCAATCAATTTTGTCAAATAATTTGAAAATCATAAAGTTGGCAAACTATACATATATATATATACATTTTGGTCGAAATAGTCACATAGGGGTTGTAAGGGTTCTATTTATCTGGAATTTAAACCTCACCTGACCAAACGACCAAAAGAAAGCAAGAGAACTCCCTACGGAGCGGGCTCCACGAAACCGGGACCGTGATCTGTGCAACAAGGGCAAGTGTGAAATAAGACTCGGCTCGAATGAACCAATTATGACGAACGGCAAAGTCATGCACCAATAGGTCATGCAATAACAATTTAATGAATGTCAAATAAGAGCATGATTATCCATAAACCGAGTATAAAACACATGCAAGCACAGCCATGCATGGAAAAACAAAAATGCATGAAATCAGGGGGTGACATGCCCGTGTCACCAAAATACACTAAACTGTGACACCCCCGTGTCACAGTACAGCGGACAATATGCATGCGAACAGAAGGTGACACGCCCATGTCACCATTACAAAGCAAACCGTGACACCCCCGTGTCACGGTACAGAAAAACCCAGACCACTATGCACCCCCGTGTCATGCTGAAGAAGGGAAATGTGACACGCCCGTGTCAACAATGCGTAGCAGAAAAACAGGGCAAACTCGGACAACATCAAAATCCAACAAAAACACCAAATTTCAATCATCAAATGCAATCAAAACTTGGAAAAACATGTATCCATACTTGGAACACCATAAAATCTAATATATATACCCATATCATACATTGATCATCAAAATTCATCAAATGAAACCCATAAAATTTCATATATTCCAACTTCAACATAACTTCATGTTTCATGCAAGAAATGAAGAAACAAGGGCCTAAACATGCTTCTAATCATGAATAAGCTTGAAAGCATCAATCAATCATCAAACCCTACTCAACCAAATAATCAAAAGCTCAAGCAATTCTTCCATTTATACCTTGAAATGAAGGAAGAGAAATGATGAGGTGAAGATGTGATGATGTTGATGATCTTAGCTCCAAAGTTCTTCAATTATAGCTTGAAATTAGATGAAATCTTCCTTCCTCACTTGATGGTGTAGAAACCGATCCTTAGTGTGTGTGTGTGTAGCGCCCCTTAACACTACAACCCCGCACCGTAGTACTCTCCGAGTGGATGTGAGACCTAGCACTCGAGAAATACTCCGGCGAACGGACAAGACTATGCAATACCAGAGTATGAAATTTAAATGCAACGGAAATAAACTTGAGCAAATAAAAGGGGACAATACATAACAAAGCACATATTATTAAGTTGGATAAGTGTTTACAGCAAAAGTTCTGACTTTAGAGAAGAGTGCTTATTGTAAGATGTACATGCACTCGTGATTACTCTAATTGACTGGAATGTGATACCTTAAAGCTTCAAGATACCTCTAAGGCGTCGTTGTATAGATTCCTGAAATCATGAATTGAAAGAACAGGAGGGTTAGTCAAAATGACTAAGTGACGGGGGGTTTGGGATTTAGGATTATAAGTAAGATTTTTGAAATGTTTTAACCAAGAAAGACTTGGTTTGAAATGTATATACTATATAGTAACAAATAAATATATGACAATAATATCCGGTTCATATTGTTTTGAAACAATAGGAGTAGGGGGAATATAGGCTATACTTTTTGGAAAACTTATGAACCGTTTTGAAAATGATTTTGATGCCCGCAAGCTAGGCGTCTCCAACCTTAACTCCTTAAAAACCAAGAATATTCGTAACGACATTGATCAAGATGTCGTTACTCAGTAAAAAGAAATACAACAATACAATACCATCCTTCTTCCTCCGGTGTCACCTCAGGGAGCTACCCCTAGTGACGATATACATGAATTTGGGAGGGACGTACCTTTTCACGTCACTTGGTGTGGAATAACTAACCTCCAGTTAGACCACCACCAAGATCTAGTTGGCGGCTGGTATAATAGTAGACCTCGGCCCGTGCCTCCCGGACTACTACTTCTACCAAGACCACCGGGCCCATAGGAAAAACAATAACTTTGCTTGCAAGACGAGAATATTTACCCGTAAGAAAGTACTAAGTACTTTTCGGGTAAATGTATGTTTTCAATATTTAACAAGAATTATTTTCCCATAAAGGGAAGAATAACTTCAAAGGAAATTCAAGAGATAAAGTTAAGTATTTTATCATGATTTCAGTTGAAAAGATTTAAAACCCTCACCGGTACCGAGATTTAAGTGGAACTGTGAGGATTCCAATCTTCGATCCTATGTTCGCCTGAAAGTAATAACTACTACTGGCTTAGAACTAGGTTCTTTGTTCCTAACTAACTAATTATACACAATACTACAATGAAATAATTAGAGAAGATACACGTTATGTAATGCGTTAAAGATTTCCCCGTAAACCCCAAATTTACCCGTTTAAGGGAATTTGATTAACAAATTAGGGTTTATGGGATCTTTAACTAATCAAATATTTATCAACCATACTATAATTCTAATTGTAAGATTTGAAATGAAATTCAAGGTTTAATTTGACAATGTAGGTTATCTTTTGAAAAATATTACATAGTTTATTGATTTTTGGAAAAATTTAGGAAAAATATTTCTTTAAAAATTCCAAAACTTATTTTATGATTATTTTTGTAATAATTTCGAAATTAATTAGATTTTGGTTGACCAAAAAGTCAAAATTACTACTAAAACATTTACTATTCAATTTCATGTGAATTAAACACTTTATAACACAAAATCAAATTCACACACACACACACATTGATCACGGCACACACATGCACACACACATATTCAAGAACATCATGAACATGTTCTTGAGCTTATTTGAATATTCAAAGAGGGTGTGTAACATGTTCTATCACATTCATATTCATAACATAAGATTAAAGCACAATATAGCAAAATATATGAACTTTCTATGAAAAATAATTCTAAATAAATTACTCTTAGCATGAACAAGATCATAAACATTTAAATACATAATCTCATTATATCATATCATAATTCATGCGTATAATTAAATAAAATTCCATAATGTGCACACATTATATTTAAACTAATAACTATGCACATATTTCATAAAATAAATTCCTAAAGCATTATTTAATTAATCCTAGGCATGCTACTATTATTTCTATACTAAGAACATTATATAAAACATGAGATAATAGAAGAAAACATACCTTAGAGAGAAAAGAGGGAGAGTGGCGTGAGGTTTTGGGGAGAGGGAGAGAGTGATTTTTGTGTGTTGAATGTGAGGTATAAATGAGGCTTAAGGGGGGTATTTATAGGTAGTCATGAGGGGTTTCTAAGCAATAAATGAGAGTTTATGGGAGATGTGGTTGCCTAAGGTTTCAACAAATGCTTGGTAATTAAATTGAAGATGTGGTTTAATTTCATAATGAACAAATGCTAGGTTATTAACTAGGAAATGTGGAGAAATTATGCTCATTTGTTCAATTCTTCTAGAAGAGCATGAGGTCATGGATGATGTCATTTGGAATAAAAATAAATGTAAAAATAATATAAAATTTATTCAAGAGTCGAGAGGTAAAATTTTGATGTAGTGAATTAATGAAAGAATGAGTGAAAAATGAGCTTCGTTTTAGTTATAAACATAAAATATTTGGAGTTTTTGTTTATAGATTATGAACATTGAAGATGATGAAAATCATAGGAAAAATTATATAAACGAAGCCATGATAAAGTTTAAAGTTTGGAAAAATCACTATATTGTAGAGAAAATTCAAGGATCGTTTTAAGTATAATTTCGACTATTGAATAAAAGCTAATTATTTTAAAATAAAATGATGATTTTTAAATAGCAAAATATTTATAAATATGCTATGGGTGAAATCGAGTTTTTGGTAAATGCGTGAAAATTCATGAAATAATTTGAGCGTTGTTTTGGTTATAATTTTGAATGTCAAAAGGTAGATAAATAAGGATTTATTGATGATCGAATCATAAGCTAGGGTTTTCGCCGGTTTTTGGTACTACGGCAGTTAAGATAGGAATTATGGTTTAAGGAGAGTATCACGATCCTCAAAATAATGTGAGGATTATATTGGTTAAAATATTGGGTAGTGAAAGTGTTTCGGGAGATGTAGGAATATTTTTGAGCTGTAGGGGTATTTTCGTAATTTCCAACCTAAAATTGTAGGAATGGGTTTTGAAGCATATGAAGGGTTTTTAGGTGCTAGAAAGCAAAGATTACTAGAATTCTAGGATTTTATGAAAAGAGTTTCGAGGTATGAGTTAAATAGAGAAAAGAATTAAATCTATGAACATTTAGTAAAAATGTAACACATAAAAGCACATAAGTCACATAAAATGCAATGCATGAAGTGAATTAATAGGGATCGAGGTTATAAACGCTTCCTGAGTTTCCCTTTACTTACCTTTCTCAACTTGGCCCTGAGTAGGGCTGTTACAATCTTCCCCCCTTTAAAAGAATCTGTCCTCAGATTCTATTATTATCCTTGAACAGTCCTGGGTAATGTTTCAACATCTTTTCCTCTGTCTCCCAAGTCTGTTCTTCTGTACCATTTCTTTTCTACAAGATTCTAACGAGGGGAACTTTTCGGTTTCTCAACTCTTGGAATTTCCTATCCAAGATTCTGACTGGCTTTACTTCATAAGTAAGGTCGGGTTCTAGTGGTACTTCTTCAACAGGTAGGATATGTGAATCATCAGCAAAGTACTTGCGGAGTTGGGACACATGGAATACGTTATGTATTCCAGTAAGACTTGCTGGTAGGTCTAGGCGATAGGCTGTTGGACCGATACGTTCCAGTATTTCAAAAGGTCCAATATATCGAGGGTTTAACTTTCCTCCTTTCCCAATTCGTATAAACCCTTTTCTTGGAGATGCTTTCAAGAATACCTTTTCGCCTATTGCGAATTCTATGTCCCTTCTTCGATTATCAGCATAACTTTTCTGTCGATCTTGGGCAGCTTTCATTCTTTGCTTGATGATTTCAACCTTTTCTATTGCCTCTTCTACCCAACTCTTGACAATATTCCCTTGGGATTTCCTTTTAATTTCCTTGGTTTCATCCATATCCCAGTATAATGGAGATCTGCATTTTCTTCCATATAGGGCCTCATAAGGTGCAGCTTGGATTGAGGCTTGATAACTGTTATTGTATGTAAACTCCACAAGGGGTAGGCAATCCTTCCAATTATCTTGGAAACCTAAGGCGCAAGCCCTTAACATATCTTCCAGGTATCTGATGGTTCTTTCAGACTGCCCATCAGTTTGAGGATGTGCTGCTGTGCTGAAGTTTAACTTGGTACCCATCATTTCTTGAATATTCTGCCAAAGTTGTGAGCTGAACTTTGGGTCCCTGTCTGAAACTATTCCAAGAGGTACTCCATGCAACCGAATAATTTCCTTTTGATAGAGCTCGGCTAACGAGTTAACATTATAGGTTGCTTTGACAGGTAAGAAATGTGCGGATTTGTTAATCTATCGATGATAACCCAAATACCATCAAATCCTCCTTTTACTTTGGATAATCCGTAAACAAAATCCATGGTTACCTGATCCCATTTCCAAGCAGGGATAGATAATGGTTGCAACAATCCTCCAGGTCTTTGATGTTCTGCTTTAACTCGTTGACAAGTCAGACATTTCTTGATGTAATTGGCTATGTCTCTTTTCATACCGTTCCACCAGAAATGCCTTTTGAGGTCTTGATACATCTTAGTTCCTCCAGGATGTATCGAGTAACGAGTTTTGTGTGCCTCATCCAATATTTCCTTTCGAACGATACTAGGCACGCAGACCTGACTCTTGTATCTCAAAATCCCTTGATCATCGGTTTTGAATTTTTCCTCAAGATCCTTTTCTTTGGATTTGAGACATTTCTGAATCCACTCATCCTGAGCTTGAGCTTCTTTTATCTTTTCCTTTAGTGGTGGTAGTACCACTAAATTTGCTAATCGAGCTCTTGAGATTACTTTCACAGATTTTCGTGGGTTACTTGAAGGCTTTCTTGAGAGTGACGCTAAACTTGACTTCCGACTTAAAGCATCAGCCACTACGTTAGCCTTTCCTGGATGGTATTGGATTACACAGTCGTAATCTTCCAGGAATTCCATCCACCTCCTTTGCCTCATATTCAACTCTTTTTGGGTAAAAAGATATCGTAGGCTCTTATGGTCAGTGAAAACTTCAAAAGTTACCCCGTAGAGATAATGTCTCCACTTGGTAAGAGCAAACACAATTGCTGCTAATTCCAAGTCATGAGTAGGGTAGTTTTCTTCGTGGGGTTTGAGCTTTCTTGAGGCATAGGCTATAACTTTTCCATGTTGCATTAATACACAACCTAGCCCTTCTTTAGAGGCATCGGTATAAACGGTATAACCTTTTTTCCCTTCAGGTAAGGTTAGTATTGGTGCAGAAGTCTATTGTTGCTTTAATTCTTGAAAACTTTGTTCGCACTGTTCGGTCCATGCAAATTTTCTTTCCTTCTTTGTTAACTTTGTGAGAGGTGCAGCTATCTTGGAGAAGTCCTTTACGAACCTGCGATAATAGCCTGCAAGTCCTAGGAAACTTCTCACCTTTGATGGGTTCCTTGGTACTTTCCAATTTGTAATTGCTTCAATTTTTTAAGGATCTACTTCAACACCTGATCCCGAAATTATGTGTCCAAGGAATGCAACTTTTTCTATCCAGAACTCACATTTGCTGAACTTAGCATATAGCTTATGATCTCGCAAAGTACTCAACACTATGCGAAGATGTTCAGCATGTTCCTCAGGTGTTTTGGAAAATACCAGTATGTCATCGATGAAAATGACCACAAATTTATCCAGACATGGTCGGAATATCCAATGCATCATGTCCATGAATGCAGCAGGTGCATTGGTCAATCCAAAAGGCATTACTATGAACTCAAAGTGTCCATAGCGGGTATTGAAAGTTGTTTTAGGGATATCCTCCTCCCTAATCTTTAATTGATAGTACCCTTGCCTTAAGTCTAACTTTGAATAGACTCGAGATCCTTGAAGGACATCGAATAACTCCTCTATATGGGGTAAAGGGTATTTATTCTTTATGGTCATTCGGTTAAGTTCTCGGTAGTCGATGCACATTCGTAATGACCCATCTTTCTTCTTTACAAACAGTACTGGTGCTTCCCAAGGTGAGGTACTGGGATGGATATATCTTGATTCGATCAAGTCATCAAGTTGTTTTCTCAACTCCTGAAGTTCAGCTGGGGCCATCCGATAAGGGGTTTTAGAGAAAGGCTCTGCCCCAGGGATTGTATCGATTACAAATTCCAACTCGCGGTCTGGAGGTAACGAGTTTAGATGTTCTGGGAAAACGTCGAGAAACTCATTTACCACTTCTACCTCCTCAACCTTAAGTTGGTCCTTTGGCCTATTTAAGAGATAGGCAACGAATCCTGTGGCTCCCTTCTGAATCAACTTCTTAGCCTCTGTCATAGAAATCATTGCTACTGATCTCTTATCTTCAGGAATCCAACTTTCATCTTGTCCTAAGATGATTTCTTTCTTGAAACAATCCAACTTAGCATGGTATTTGTAGAGCCAATCCATTCCCAGAATGATTCCATATCTTGTTATCGGCAGTTCGATGAGGTCCATTGGGTAGTAACGGTCATCGATTTGTATAGGGCAGCATTTATATACTCGATCCGTTATTAAACAAGCTCCCAAAGGGGAACTTATCTCGAAATTATATGATGAACATTCAAGGGGAAAATTTAAACGCGCACATAAATTTGATGCAATGAATGAATGCGTGGCACCAGGGTCATATAGGACCTGAACTGGCGTGTTTAGAATGTGTACCGTACCTTCGACAACATCCGAAGGGTCTGGATCCTCGTTTCCTTCCAACGCGTAAGCTTTTCCCTTGACAAGTGGTTTTCCGGACTTTCCCACGGCTTTCTCCTTTTCCTTAAATCCCGGTCTCTTTGGGCATGTGTTAAACTGATGGTTAGGGTCTCCACACCCTAAACAAGTGCCAGCTTTCTTTCGACAATCTTGTTCAGTATGTCCCGGTTTGTGACAGTATTCACAAGTGATCTCTTCTTGTAAATTAGACGGGACTGGCTTAGGCTTCTGTTGGGCTGGTGTGGGTTTCTTTCCAAATTTCTTGGTGGATGGTCCAGCGGGACGTTTCATTCCTTGAGAGGGCTTATTTTGAGGGGGGCCAGGGCGATTAGCTGTCTGGCGAATATTCTTGTGAGCCGCTTCGGTCTTCAGGGCTTTATCGACCGCCTTATTATAAGTTTCAATGTCCAATGAGGCTAAAGCCCATCGAAGGTCTGGTTTTAATCCATCAATGAATCGCTTAGTCTTTCTCCGTTCATCATTCAGAATGTGTGGAGCATACTGAATAAGTCTCACGAACTTTGCCTCGTACTCAGCCACTGACATATAACCCTGAGTTAAAGTCATAAACTCAGCCTCTCGAGTATCTCTTACCACTTGAGGAATATATTTATTCTGAAATTCCTTCACAAACTCCACCCAACTGTAATCAGTTCGATCTTCTATCCAGGTCAACTTAACGTGCTTCCACCAACTCAAAGCAGGTCCTTCTAGGAGAAAGGCTGCATACTGCACTCGTTCCCGTTCCTCCGGAAATATATCCATAGCCTCATAAATCTTTTCCAAACTAGCTATCCAATTTTCAGCCTTCAGGTCATTAGGTTCTCCAAAGAATTTTGGGGGATTCATTCGGAGAAACCTCTCTAAGGATCGCTCGTTGGTAGGGTTATTCCCAGGTGTGCAAGTTCGAACGAACTGCCTTAAGGCTTCTACAAGTTCGGGGTGTCCGGGCGGATCTTGTGGCGATGGGGAGTTATTTCGTGGTGTTCTTCGTAGAGGCATGATGAATGCTGAAATCACAATCACATAGGAAATATAATGCATGTGGGGTTAAGAATGTTTCAAAGATCATCACAGGACAACAATCACCAAATAACATCAATCATCAAACATAGAGTGCAGAAAGAAATAACATTAATACTCACGGTCCTGCTGGTATCTTGAAGCGACTCTAAGACTCATGATGCAAAAATGTAAAGCAACATGAAATAACAGTGTAAGATGATCAAAATGTGTAATATATATATGTGCATCATGGTTAGTATGCTTCAAGAGCTACAAAAGTAAAAGCAAAAAGAGGGGGGTGGACCCGATCTACCTCGAGTTACACCCTACAAGTACTGTCACTCCTAGTAAGTCAAAGCTGCTACTGTCCGCTGCTGCTACTATGTACTGCTGCAAAAATGGGGAGTGTCTCCACTGGCCGCTATATACATACCCCCGGATAACTATCCTATATACTGTACCTCGTATCTCATGGTCTGAACTCAATCCTCCGTAGCACTACCTGCCTCGAGGTCAACTGTATCGTCTGAATCTGGAACCCTAATAGGACTCCACTCCTCACTGGGCTCAACACTGTCCTCCTCCTCAGTAACAACCTGTAGTCCATCAACATCCCCGCCAATCTCATCGTCCTGCTGGGGCTCCTCCTCCTCGCCCTCATCAGAATGGGCTACAGCCTCTGAAGCCTCACTGTCTCCGGAATGGGCTGCTGCGGGTCCGGGCTGCATCTCCAGAACCTGCTCCATCACCTGAGTATCATTCAGGTGAAGTGCATCCTCCAAACGGCTCCTCATCTGGGCTCGGTACTGGTCATGGATCACTATAGAAGCCTCACGGTCCAGAGTCAAACTAACCACGTCCTCCTCGAGCTCGGCCACTCGTGATTCTAACTGAGAAATAGCGATCTGAGATGCGGCTAACTGGTCCCGAGCATGATCACGATCTACTGTTGTCTGTCTAGCCATCTCTCGGTTCCTCTCAGCCTCCAATCGATACTCACCAGTCCTCTGATACTTATAAAAGTAGGCATCCCTCTCGGTCTCTAATAGATGAACTGCTCTGTTTGGGTAGGCATACCCGGGAAAGGCCTCCTGACGTGAATCCTGACTATGCTGCCTAATCCTCTGCCAAGGATAGTATCTAGGACCCCCACTACGAGTAACAACTAAGGTCCTAGGAGGCTCATACTGATCAAGCCACTCGATGCTATCAGAATGTGGAAGCTTACCGTAGCCAGCCATTTTTACTCTAGGAAAACACTTTACAAATTATTAGAGCAAGGAAATTATAGTAAAATACTTTCTCTATCTAATGTTAAAGTTAAGTTCTCTCTATCTAAACCTGATGCTCTGATACCACCTTAGCTGTAGCGCCCCTTAACACTACAACCCCGCACCGTAGTACTCCCCGAGTGGATGTGAGACCTAGCACTCGAGAAATACTCCGGCGAACGGACAAGACTATGCAATACCAGAGTATGAAATTTAAATGCAACGGAAATAAACTTGAGCAAATAAAAGGGGACAATACATAACAAAGCACATATTATTAAGTTGGATAAGTGTTTACAGCAAAAGTTCTGACTTTAGAGAAGAGTGCTTATTGTAAGATGTACATGCACTCGTGATTACTCTAATTGACTGGAATGTGATACCTTAAAGCTTCAAGATACCTCTAAGGCGTCGTTGTATAGATTCCTGAAATCATGAATTGAAAGAACAGGAGGGTTAGTCAAAATGACTAAGTGACGGGGGGTTTGGGATTTAGGATTATAAGTAAGATTTTTGAAATGTTTTAACCAAGAAAGACTTGGTTTGAAATATATATACTATATAGTAACAAATAAATATATGACAATAATATCCGGTTCATATTGTTTTGAAACAATAGGAGTAGGGGGAATATAGGCTATACTTTTTGGAAAACTTATGAACCGTTTTGAAAATGATTTTGATGCCCGCAAGCTAGGCGTCTCCAACCTTAACTCCTTAAAAACCAAGAATATTCGTAACGACATTGATCAAGATGTCGTTACTCAGTAAAAAGAAATACAACAATACAATACCATCCTTCTTCCTCCGGTGTCACCTCAGGGAGCTACCCCTAGTGACGATATACATGAATTTGGGAGGGACGTACCTTTTCCCGTCACTTGGTGTGGAATAACTAACCTCCAGTTAGACCACCACCAAGATCTAGTTGGCGGCTGGTATAATAGTAGACCTCGGCCCGTGCCTCCCGGATTACTACTTCTACCAAGACCACCGGGCCCATAGGAAAAACAATAACTTTGCTTGCAAGACGAGAATATTTACCCGTAAGAAAGTACTAAGTACTTTTCGGGTAAATGTATGTTTTCAATATTTAACAAGAATTATTTTCCCATAAAGGGAAGAATAACTTCAAAGGAAATTCAAGAGATAAAGTAAAGTATTTTATCATGATTTCAGTTGAAAAGATTTAAAACCCTCACCGGTACCGAGATTTAAGTGGAACTGTGAGGATTCCACTCTTCGATCCTATGTTCGCCTGAAAGTAATAACTACTACTGGCTTAGAACTAGGTTCTTTGTTCCTAACTAACTAATTATACACAATACTACAATGAAATAATTAGAGAAGATACACATTATGTAATGCGTTAAAGATTTCCCGGTAAACCCCAAATTTACCCGTTTAAGGGAATTTGATTAACAAATTAGGGTTTATGGGATCTTTAACTAATCAAATATTTATCAACAATACTATAATTCTAATTGTAAGATTTGAAATGAAATTCAAGGTTTAATTTGACAATGTAGGTTATCTTTTGAAAAATATTACATAGTTTATTGATTTTTGGAAAAATTTAGGAAAAATATTTCTTTAAAAATTCCAAAACTTATTTTATGATTATTTTTGTAATAATTTCGAAATTAATTAGATTTTGGTTGACCAAAAAGTCAAAATTACTACTAAAACATTTACTATTCAATTTCATGTGAATTAAACACTTTATAACACAAAATCAAATTCACACACACACACACATTGATCACGGCACACACATGCACACACACATATTCAAGAACATCATGAACATGTTCTTGAGCTTATTTGAATATTCAAAGAGGGTGTGTAACATGTTCTATCACATTCATATTCATAACATAAGATTAAAGCACAATATAGCAAAATATATGAACTTTCTATGAAAAATAATTCTAAATAAATTACTCTTAGCATGAACAAGATCATAAACATTTAAATACATAATCACATTATATCATATCATAATTCATGCATATAATTAAATAAAATTCCATAATGTGCACACATTATATTTAAACTAATAACTATGCACATATTTCATAAAATAAATTCCTAAAGCATTATTTAATTAATCCTAGGCATGCTACTATTATTTCTATACTAAGAACATTATATAAAACATGAGATAATAGAAGAAAACATACCTTAGAGAGAAAAGATGGAGAGTGGCGTGAGGTTTTGGGGAGAGGGAGAGAGTGATTTTTGTGTGTTGAATGTGAGGTATAAATGAGGCTTAAGGGGGGTATTTATAGGTAGTCATGAGGGGTTTCTAAGCAATAAATGAGAGTTTATGGGAGATGTGGTTGCCTAAGGTTTTAACAAATGCTTGGTAATTAAATTGAAGATGTGGTTTAATTTCATGATGAACAAGTGCTAGGTTATTAACTAGGAAATGTGGAGAAATTATGCTCATTTGTTCAATTCTTCTAGAAGAGCATGAGGTCATGGATGATGTCATTTGGAATAAAAATAAATGTAAAAATAATATAAAATTTATTCAAGAGTCGAGAGGTAAAATTTTGATGTAGTGAATTAATGAAAGAATGAGTGAAAAATGAGCTTCGTTTTAGTTATAAACATAAAATATTTGGAGTTTTTGTTTATAGATTATGAACATTGAAGATGATGAAAATCATAGGAAAAATTATATAAACGAAGCCATGATAAAGTTTAAAGTTTGGAAAAATCACTATATTGTAGAGAAAAATTCAAGGATCGTTTTAAGTATAATTTCGACTATTGAATAAAAGCTAATTATTTTAAAATAAAATGATGATTTTTAAATAGCAAAATATTTATAAATATGCTATGGGTGAAATCGAGTTTTTGGTAAATGCGTGAAAATTCATGAAATAATTTGAGGGTTGTTTTGGTTATAATTTTGAATGTCAAAAGGTAGATAAATAAGGATTTATTGATGATCGAATCATAAGCTAGGGTTTTCGCCGGTTTTTGGTACTACGGGAGTTAGGATAGGAATTATGGTTTAAGGAGAGTATCACGATCCTCGAAATAATGTGAGGATTATATTGGTTAAAATATTGGGTAGTGAAAGTGTTTCGGGAGATGTAGGAATATTTTTGAGCTGTAGGGGTATTTTCGTAATTTCCAACCTAAAACTGTAGGAATGGGTTTTGAAGCATATGAAGGGTTTTTAGGTGCTAGAAAGGAATGATTACTAGAATTCTAGGATTTTATGAAAAGAGTTTCGAGGTATGAGTTAAATAGAGAAAAGAATTAAATCTATGAACATTTAGTAAAAATGTAACACATAAAAGCACATAATTCACATAAAATGCAATGCATGAAGTGAATTAATAGGGATCGAGGTTATAAACGCTTCCTGAGTTGCCCTTTACTTACCTTTCTCAACTTGGCCCTGAGTAGGGCTGTTACAGTGTGTGTGTGAAGTTCTTGTATGAAGATGTATTGTATGAGAGTGTGGGCGAAGAATACATATATGATATATTATATCATCCACTACAAGCATAATAACTCTTCATTTTGCATAATAGTCCCTCATGCATTTAAATGAATGCAATCAAGTATCATCTCTAACAATTAGACATTTAACTCCCAATTCATGAAATGCAATTAAGTCCATAAATTTAAGAGATGATCAATTATAGTCGTATAAGACAATTAAGCACATTATCACTCAATTCACAATTTCACATTAAAAGTTAATTCATATAAATACATAGGAATGTATAATGCACATAGTAATGCAATGAAATTATAATAAGCAAATAAATATATAAAATTAAACCCCCAACTCCCGAAGACCCGCACGTGACGTGCTTACCTGAACTTCCGGAATTTGGGGCGTTACACCCTCTTCCTCTGGTTATGTCATCTTTTGCGTTAGTTTCTATTTCTTTTTTACAAATACTAATATATGTGCATTGAATCAATAAATATCACATCTTCACTCAGAAACTCTATTCACAAAAGTGTGTCCTAGAGAATAGTTAACCGCTATAGCTTCCTTCAAGCAGGGACGATAAATGGGAAGCATCAAATAAATGCATAATTCTCACAATTAATTAAATGATGAGAAGAATTACCTTGTTCTTGGCTGGTAAAGGTTAATTAATCTTCCTCGAAACAAATTAGTTGCAAGTTGCGAGCCGTATAGAGAACCTGGCATGTGAATTATGTTTCCACAAAGATTCGTAATTCCCAATAATCATATAGATAAATAATCCAAATAAGTTTTATTAGTTAACACCCCAATTACCCCACAAAAAAATGTTATAATTTAAGAGAAGTTTGTAGTTCCATGTACAAAGAAACTATGGTCCACTATTTCAGTTCAAAAATAATATCCAGAGGATCATCGGTATATGACAACCAATTTAATTTGTAAATTGTAAATACACATGAAATCAAATAGGCCAAAAAATTTGTAGAAAGAAAAGGCACAGATCCATACCTTAAAATCAAATCAAGGATGAGTGAATTCACCCAGGTCTTCCTTACAAATGCTATCCCGAAATCTCAAATTTGCATCAAAACAAAAAATTCAGAGAAAAATGAGTCTTGATTAACCCTTATCTGTAATACTATGAAATACACAACACACCAGTAAAACCAGAAAAGCCTCTCTTATAAGAGGAGCCACTCACTAATTATCACTTCCCTAACAAATAGTTTGCAATTTTGCTTTCAAGTTCGTTTCTTCAGAACATAGAATTACTGCAGTCCTGTAATTCACAATCACCACATGAGTATCTTGATCAAATATAACTAAAATAATCTCACAAAACACAAAATCACTCAGTCCAGTAATTCAGAATCACCACATGTGTATCTTGATCAAATATAACTCAAATAATCCCACATAAAACAGATCATATTGCATAGCCCTAAAAAAAATACGATGCTATTAGAAAGGTAAAAAGGGTGATTAGGATTTTAGAAAGAAACCAGGATTTAATTTCTTTGAGCCTATTTCTAATTTTTGTTTCTATCGATCTAAACACTTCCTCCACAAATTTCTTTGTTGTTGCTAGATGCTGAACAGAATGCAAAACCGGTCATCACAGAACACACGCAAGTAGGGGTAGAGAAGAAGGTACCTGAAATTAAGCCGCGTTCTTCGCTAAGTGCATTTTGCCGAACCAATTAGCAAATTAGAGCCCAGTTGAAAACATGTGTAAACACCACAATTTTGGCTAGTTCAAACAAAGGACATGCAGTGAAAAGAACACAAATACCGTTAATTGAGTGGGAGCGGCAGCCGACGCTAATAGGAGCAGCAACCGATGAAAGCAACAGCAGCGGAGATCAACAGGGCTCACATGAAGCAAGAGCCGATTCAAACGATGGAGTGAAAGCAGCGGGAGACGTAGTGAACTGAAAACTTTATCTTTGCCGGAGGAGGAGCAGATTTAAATCTTTGTTTTCGCCGGAGAAGCCGAGAAGAGCAGGATTAGTTTTGCAGTCGGGTAAACTTGAGAAAAATTTTGAGTTTGAGAAGTGACATTTAATTTGAGGGGGATTTGATGTCAATTAAAAATATAAATGGTTTTTTTAAAATAAAATATTAAAGAGAAGTTGAGTGATTGTATATATATAATTTAAAATTACATAATATTAAAAATTTATTAAAAAAAATATATATAGTACAATCTTGTACAGATCAACCTCACGTAAGGTCAGTACAGATTGAACTTTTGTTAGACATCCCCAAAAAAGTAATGAAATCATCTTCAAAGTTTTTCGCTAAGTCTCTTACTTCTTCTTAGTTCAAGTATTTCTTTAGGCTCATTTTCTAATGTTATGTTATTAGATGATTCCTCCTTAGACATTTCATAGTTTGACAAGTTCGATCTATTAGAGACTTTAGTCTTGAAAGGAAAATTTTCCTCAAAATATATTGCATTTCTAGCCTCAATAATTGTATTATTTGAAATTCCACTTACACCGAAGTTAACAACCAAAAATTTATTCGCACTGCTATTTCGAGCATAACCAACGAAAATAACATCTATAATTTTAGAATCCTTGTGTTTCTAATTAGATCCTAGGACCTTATTTATAGTATTAGAATGTATTGTGTAATCTAAGAAATCAAAATCAAATAACGAGAATTATGAGGAGTTATAAAATTAATGTCTAGGTTATAATTCTAAAGTTTTGAAACTTTTCAAATTTCAACAATTAGTGGGCAAAAATTTCTAAATTAAAATTCCGCATGCATTATCATATTTTCTCTCATCATCTCAACCATTTTATACGCTGATTCCGATTAGTATGCAAAGATTTTAAAATTACTTTTTTTATATTATAAAATTTTCTCTTGAAAGTTGAAATACTGATTCCGATTAGTATTCGAAAATTTTAAGGTTTCTTTTTTATGTTATAAAATTTTCTGCTGTAGTTTCAACCCCTGTATGACATACAGTAAAGAAGATAGAATTTTTTTTTGCTAGGATGATAATTTTTCTCTTACCGTAGCCGTTCATTAATAGATACTGCCTTAATTAATGCATGTCATAGAAAATATTTAACTGATCATATAAGTACAGTCGGCCGGGCAATACCTATCACAACCTGAATACCTCATCAACTTAGGACAATTCAATAACCATATGCAGTAAAAATGGTTAGATTTTCTCTCTGTTCCTCCTTTCCTTTCGAAGGAGTCCCACAAGAACCAATCATTCGTTTCAGTGGAGATCAAGTACTCATAATTTTCACGTCATTACGGGCTCATATTACAAGTTAATCAATTCTTTCAATTCTTTAATAACCTATGATGTACAGACATATCCAGAAATATCATCTTGTCATGATCCTTTACGTGGATAATTTTTCTGAAAAAAATTATTCATATAACCGTATCTGTATCGCATGTCTCTGTGCAACATACATAGATAATAAGGCAATACTTTTTAAGGAGTAACCATATCAAAATACCAAAGAAAGGGCAAATGCATAGATCATTCAAAAACTACGATAACTATAAATAATAGCAGCAGCGAGTTTACGCACCATATGATTAGTTCGAGCTCCAATTTTTTTCATTTTTATTTTTGGTCGAATACAAAGATGTCCATCATAACACAGTTTAAGCATATAGCATTGTATCAAAAGGTGTACACAGGCTTCTTCATTACTCATTCACTGTAAATGTCCTTCAACCCACCTTTTCTTTTTTTGGTGAGATTTTTCTTGGAACCCACCTTCTTCATGGGCATCAAACGAAACCAATTCAGATCACAAGTAAAATTACCACAATTCGGTGTCCACCAAAGCTGTAAAACAAAAGCAATAACCCCACACAGGGTGGAGGGGAGGGGAGGGGTGTTTATGTTATTTTGGAGGATTAATCGTTGCTCTCACCGCAAAGCAATTTACTTTGAAGTTTGCAAGGCCGTCATTTTACAGATAGGGCAGATATTCTTCAGTATTAGCCACTGTTTGATGCAATTGGAATGGAACTCATGCCCACAATCCAAGATTCCAACATCGTCTCCGCTGACGTAATCCTCCTGATAAATATCAGGAAAACATTTCAATGTCAGCATACTGAAGTAGGTAATAGTGTGGAGTGCAAGAAAATGTTTAGAAACTATTGTATTTGTATATAAATGATGATTTTAGTATTCTGATTTTTTTGGGAAAATTATATAATGAATCTTGCTATATATATATATATATATATATAAACACACATATAGTGTCAATTACATCTAGCCACAATTTATATGGGGTAACTACAAGTGCTACCCCATGTTTAGATATAATTACTGTTATATTTCTAGGAGGGGTATAAGTGTAATTATATCTAAAAGTGGGGTACCACTTGTAATTACCCCATTTAATTTGGGGTTAGATGTAATTGACCCTATATATATATATGAAAATATAATCTTGAATTTTAAATAAATAAATCAATATAAATGAACAAAAATATCAAACTCAAAGTTAATTTTGTCAAGAAAACAAATAAAAGTCAATGGAGGGATTTCATAAAATAAAATCTTGATGGAATGGGCTTTTTAGATTGATGATTAATCCAATTCATGGGATTCTTGTCAATATTAAAATGTATTTCTGAAGGAGTTTCTTCATATTTTTCCCTAAAAAAATTGTCATCCCATCAAATTCAAATTTGCGGCCCCATTCCCGGAGGGAACATAATTATCTAAATTCTAACCTGACAAACACAGCACGGTTCCAGGTTTGGATTTGAACCCATTTCATCTTCATACTTCCGCTGCTTCATCGAGCCCCTAATTTTGTCCTCAGTCAATCCAGTATTCACATTCCCTATTCTTTCCTCCAAAGCCAATAATTCCTATCACACCATATGGAGTTTTGAGTGTTCCAAAACATTCATCCATGAAAATTTTGTCCATTTTTTTCTGAGAAAGAAATTTAGGATCCAAAGAACAGGTGACAAACAGTCTAGAAAAGTACCTCATAAGACATGTTGTCAACATCAAGCCTCATGTCTCTGTGTCTGTCGTTTATCTCAGCAAATCCATTTATGAAAGGGTCGATAAGCATATAATCCTGAAACGAAGCCAACCTATTTAGGTATTTTATGAGTGAATGACTTTGCTAATGAAAAATAACTATCATATTTGCATTTCGATCACACAGGCATTCACATATTAAACATAAATAAAATACCCTACACAAATGAACATAACATTGGCATTTTTCATATTTTTTATCTATATATATCAAATATGCATGAAATCATAGTTTTTCGAAAAATCAAAACACGTACACATAAATCAACAAATACTTGGAAGCTGTTTGCAAAAGCTTCTGCTTTTGGAGAAGGAGAAGCATAAGGAAAAGTGGTGAACTATTGAAGCAAGGAAAAGTGTTGGGTTTTTGGCCCAAAAAAGGGTTGGAGAAAAAAGAATTCAATTAAAAAGCTATCGAAACACTTCCATTTTTTTAAGAAAATAACCCAGAAGCTAGAATCTAGAAGCTGGCGCTAGAAGTTGACCTTAAATGCTTGTAGCTTCTAACTTATTTCTAAGCAGAATTTGGCTGTCCTAACACTTCTGAGTGCCAAAAGGCAAAACGTACGAGTTCTCCTTTTCTTTCCTTTTTTTTTTTTTTTTGGCAAACACTCCATTAGTTGTTTGCTATTAACATTACTTCATAATAATTAGAACTGTTATTCAAGTACTTCAAAAGCAAACCTCAGCTTGTAAGTGGACACCTCTCCGCATGGCATTCAACACTTGTCGAATCTGTGCAACAAAGTAGGGCAAAATAACAATGTCATAATTTCTTCGTTAAATACAGATACTCTAATAACATGTAATTAGGAGAACAGTTCAATTCCTTATAACTCAAAAAACTGCATACCACTAAGATTTTACTAAAGATAAAATTTCTAACGAATTCACGTTAAATAACCCTTTCGTCCGTCTTTAAGTTTATCCACGCATAAATACCAATTTACCCCAAGATATAGTGCCTTACCCCACAAAGGAGTAGAGTATTGAGCTCTGGAAGTTGACATGCTACAGAAATATGTTCTCTCATAGGTATAGTCAGTTTAGTAATCCTTCCAATCTCATCATATCTATCCAGGACAAAGGAACAGGCCAACAAAAAAAAAAAGAGAGAAATAACAACAGTCTAGAACCCAGAGATAGTTAAAGATCTAAAAGCCAGTTCATACAAGATGAGATCCCAGTTCAATATATTTGTCCATTTGATTCAGTAAAACAGCATAATATAATGCTCATTCTGCAATACAAAAAATTTATGGATTTCGGAAGCAGAAACATGATTTAGCACTAAAAGACTAACAAAAATTTATGGATTCATTATTCCAACACAGAGTTTTCTCCTATGCCACCCAAAACCCGTTCTCACTTATAATCCACTAAGGTAATTATGATAATTTTGCATTTAACAGAGGTAAGAAAATTATGATCCACTCAGGTAAGAAAATGTAAAGGGAAGTTTAATGGGGGCAACATACCAATCTATGTCTGCCCTCAACAGCAGCCAAAGCACGCCAACCAGGAATATCATCACCAGGCATGTCCATTAACAATGCTGATGACCTTTGATCCAACTGACTTCTCCTATTAGCAACAGCATCAGAGGAAGAAGATGGAGAGGAGGAAGAAGACGCAGAAGGCATAAGCCCAAAGTGACTCCTCCTATTCCCAGATTCAGATTCCACACGAGGGTAAGGAATCCAACCCGCACCTTCTGCCACATTCTGTGCCATCTGGCTTTGATGACTCATCCATGGACCGGTAGAACTCCGACCTGCCGAAGTGGGACCCACCCTCGAACCAGAAGAAAGGTTTCTGGAAGATGTAGATGTTCCGGGGGCAAAACTCCAATCAATTGACTCCGGTATGACATTTCTAGTCGTCTCAGGGACCGAAATGGTCATTGGATTTGGATAATCCAGATTATTCCTACGGGCGCTCCTCATATTACTCTCTCCAGGAACCATAAAAGAAGAACCTCCGCCCCCTCGTGAACCAAAAGATCCATTCCAAGAATACGGATGCATTCCTCTAGCCTCGTTCACAGGCATTAAGTGAGGTTGGTTTGTACTGTTTGAACTCATTGGCAGTGTCATCGCTGACCTTAGCTCTGATGAATCGGTGTTTGAGATAGGCCGTGGGGGGGCACCTTGAAAAACACTGAAATTCCTAACCGATGTGCTTCTAGAAGTATCAAACGCTGCTGGCCCATGATTTGATCTTACCCCAAAATTTCTTGATGAGGTTTCTGCTATTCCTGGAAGGCTTGGTGAGGGGGGACATCCGGTGCCCACTCGAATTGTTGGATTTACTGGTTCAGGGTTCTGATTGGGAGGGGACAGGTTCAGTGGTCCTGGAGAAGTGTAGAAGCGGGGGCCAGTATGGTGAATTGTGGCCTTTTCGTTCGGTTGGTTGGAGCTCGAGCTTCCACAGGGGTAAAATTGTCCGGCAGTACTACTCTCGAGAGCTTTTCTCTTACATGAGGAACCCCAAGTATTGAAAGATGGACTAGATATGTCCTTAGCTTCTGAAAAATCAGGGCGCCCAGAAGAAGTTCCTATATTACTAGAGGAAGCATAAAAAGCCGGATGCTGAGGTGGAACTGCATGCTCTCTTATACTCAGAGAAGTACGGTTGGAGCTGTAATTAGGCAGGTACAATTGCGGTCTAATTGCAGAAGTTTGATTGCTGGCGTGGCTGATATCGGAAGGCTCAAAAGACCAAGATTCTGATCTCGAATCAGGACCGTTGAAAGATGAGGACCATCCGAGTCTCGTCTTTGAGTCGTCCCCTGTTTGCATGTTATTTGCACTGGAGCTGGATTCACCACGGTCCCAACTGCTAAAAGTTGGAGCAGAGTCGTTTGAAGGGTTTGTGCAACTAACACTCCCATCTGTAGACGCAAGCATGTAGTTGGACAATCTGTTTTCAACTGGACTCAGAATGTTACCCCAGGAACCAGAGTGATGATCCAAGGAAGCATTGCTTGGAAGAGATCCTTGGTTTAAATCAATAGGTTCAGGAAAGGAATCGAGGGCACTCCTTTCCCGTTGCATGTCTGTTTTTATGTGTGTAAAATGCTTTGAAAATAGGTAACAGTTCTGGGATGGGAGGGACCGGGTTGATCTGCAGGAGATTTAGGAAGATAATTAAGTAACTTAAACGTAATATAAAGATGCATAACATAAATTAATATTTCAATCCGAATGTTAGTTTCATGCAAAAATCTTAATTTTCCATCAAGCACAAGTTGTTGCTCTATAAGGCAGGTCAGACTGTTATATCATCCTCTATTAGTTTCTAATGTAATTAAGGGATTGAATATCTCACAAATGGGGTCGATAAGGGAATTATGGTATCTAAACAATCCATGTCGACAAAACAAAACTCCACAACCAGTAATTACTCAGAAACTCAAGTCAGAAGATTCAGATTTGGCATCCATACATGTGAAAGGTTTGGGTACAATTAATAGCCACTGATAGCAAAACCGATTCAGTGCATAAGAAACTTATCAAAGTTAACAATTTCAAAATGCCGACGACATGATTATTTCAGTGTTATACTACTGCAAAATTAATTCAACGCCATATACTTTTCTACTTAAATAAAAGCAAGATTCCGAACAATGATTACCAGCAGGAATTCAGCAAAGAATTAGAAGCATTGAACAAGTTCAACCACGGAAAAAGAGTCTAAAAAATACTGTTCTTTGTATGGATGAACCAAAACTAGAAAAAGATTGTAACTTTGTAAATTTTAACCTTGAAAACCAATTTTGCTGGCCAATGATCATCCTAGATGAACCACGAAAAAGAAATTAGTCTTGATTCTATCAAAAGACTAAACTTGACTCTATCTAGATGGCTTGGAAGTTCTACACAATACACCATCTAGCAATTAAATAAAATTCAAAATAGAAAATCCTAATCTTACAGGCTTCAAATAAGTAAAATATTTAGAGAGAAAAAAACCAAGCAAGCTTGACCTCATAAAAATAAATTAAAATACAAGATTCTTATCTTTCTTGCAAAAATATAGCTTAAACTCATCAAGGTGCAGATCCTATTTCCAGATTTCCGATCCCAATCTCATCTAGTTCCGAATACAAATAATCAATCTCATAACACAAACCAAATTACAAATAAAAACTAGGCAAGGTCAGTTCATCAATTGCGACAAAACCCAAAACGGGAAGTCACTTCCAAGAAAAATTAAAGTAAAAAAATCAAATGGGTCAAGAACAAAACCTCGTAACGGTAAAACGATCGACGGCGCCGGCGATCGGGGAGTTGGGTTTTCCTTCTTTTTCCTTTTCTCTTCCGGGATGAAATTACGATTGGAAAAAAGCAGTAGGCGGATAGCAGAGGCGACTCCAAGAAATCGGAGCAATTTTTATAAATAATCTTCTTCTCACAACTCGAAAAGATAAAGAAGATTTACCTTTTCTGTGTTTTAATTGAGGTGGGACGACGGTTTCACATGTAAAAGAGAGGTTGAAGATATGCCCACGAGAAGACAAAGCAGAAGGGGGCGCTCACAATACATAGTTTTATGGATGAAAGAGAATGTGGATGTGTTGCTCACACACACAGAAATGAGCGATGAGAGAGAGAGAGAGAGAGAGAGAGAGAGAAGGAAAGAGAGATGATTATATTAAAAGATCGCGTTTTGGGGTAATCAAAAGATCTGACAAAGGGGTAATAGGCATTTGACTCTTGTGTCCAAAAGGGTTAAAATAGAAATCATAGTCCCAAAAAAATTATTCAATTCGTCTTATTAATTATTTGGGAAAATATCAATTTTGGTATAAGTACTTTAGGTTCATTTTCGAGTTTAATCCCACATTAAGTGACTCAATCAATTACGATCCTAAACTTTCAAATTTTTATCAAAATTGGTCCTCTAATTTGATTTCCGTTAAGTATTAGACGACAGAAGCATGTGAACCGTTAACCCCAAATATTTTTTCATACAATTCACTCATTATATTAATTATATTTGCAAAAGATACACTAAACTTCTCCGTCTTCAACAAGGCCCAACCACCACCGGCAAGCAGCCACCATCGCGCCGCCACCATACAGTCACCGTCCTATCCCAACCTAGATCTAAAACCACCACTACAACACAACCACCATCGCCGCCGCCACCATGTAGCCACAGTCCTTTAGTAACCCAGATCTAAAACGGTCACCACCCTTTCTTCCTTCCAAACCATCACAGACAAATAAAAATCAAGAGAGAGAAAAGAGAGAAGAGGGAATGCAAAAATGGCAAGAAAGAAGAACTTATTAGAGAGAGGGTACGGCCAGGATAGATGCTATAACATCCCGCTCGTCCGATTTATAAGGTACGCCACGTTTCAACCTTTTTACGTGTTTAATTATGTGATTTTGTGTTTTTGCGTGGCCCTATTTTGAACTCTTTTAGAGTTGAAGGGCCCCTTTGTAATTTTTCCTTTTTAGGGGTTTTTCGGTCATTTCTCGTTCGATCGAGTTTTTGACCTTTTCGACCCCTTCAACGGGTTCGAGGCATCGAAACGAGTCCGTAGACTCTAAGTTTGCCCAATTCTGACGTCGTTAGCCCTTCCTCCCGATCGTTTTCGCGTACGAGGACCCGAGATATATACCCGGATCCCCGTATTTCGTGCCAAACGCAGCAGACTTCAATTCTCTCCCTCTCTCCCTCGTTTTTCACTGTGCACACACACTCAAGGTGTGGAAACATGCACAAATTGGAACTTGGCCATTTCTTGACGGATTTCGACGAATGACTAGTCCATTTCGAAGAGGTCGACGACGCGGTAACAACCGTACCAAGATCTTGGCCGGACGACAAGCGGAGGTTGGCCTTTTCGCCGATTTTCAGTCGCGCTTGGAGGGGGTGGCAGAGCCACCACTTTGCCGGCCTTTCACGGCGGCTTCCGGCGACTTTCTGGCGACATGCGCCCCAGACCCAGAGAGAAGACATCCTGGCGCAGCGCGGGACGTTGGCGGTGCGGCCAATGCCGCGCGCCGCCGTCGCGTGAACAATGTCACGACGGCGCTCTGGCGCTCTTTTTCGACGAAGGTTAGTGTTTTCCAAGGTTTTCCGACCTCCCGAGTCCATTTCTGGCATCATTTTGGGTGAATTTTGGCCGTAGGTGGTCGTTTCGGGGAGGCGTGCGGCGGCAGAAACTTCGGCGGCCAACGGGGGCCTTTTCCGGCGATCTTTTAGCCTCGGGCCCTTCATGAAAGTTGTTCGGAACGACGAGCACTATCATCCACTGATCACGTGACTCCAGATTCGGCGGTTTGGCAGCGGATCGCGGTTGTGCAGCGGCGGTGCAAAGGTGGGACTAGCTCCGGGGATTTTCTCCGGCATCCACCTTAAGGCTTTCGAAGAGCTCGTCTCGGGTAAGCCGATGCCTCTTTCGGATCTCATTTTGGTTCATCGGTTTGGAAGTAATTTGGATTTGAAGTTTTTAGGGTTTTCGTATTCTTGAATTTGAAATTGGTGACGATTGGCTTGGATTTTCCAGAAATTGATTGAGGATTTGGAAGGGGCATGAGGAATCCTTGCACGGGTGAATTTTCGGGATTTTTCCGGCACGTTCCGGCGGTCGGCCGCTGTTCCGGCAGCTCCGGCGGCGGCACTCCGGCGACCTTCGGACAGCTTGTCCACTTCATCGTGGTGAGTCTAACACCACTTTCCGTTCGTCAATCGGACACTCGGTTTATTTTCTACGAATTTATTTGTGTGTTTGGGGCATATTTGAATTAATTGTTTAAATGCTAATTAATTGCTATATGTTTGAATTGTCGATCAAAATGTACTCCAATGTATACGAAATTATATATTCAATGAAATGTGATATGTATTGATGCTTTGAATTGCAAATTGAATCCCGATATATTAAATTTGTGCTAATTGTTTAATCTAGAAGGGGTGTTTGTGTAATTTCGGTAACAATATGAATTTGTTTGATTTGAATTAATTAAACCTTGTCACTTGGTAAATAAGTATAAGCTAATCACGGATATGTTAAAGAAATTATTATGTCTAACATTGAAACTTTGAATTAAGGTTTAATCACGTAAATTGGAATTTAATCTATTATGTAATATCTATGAATTTGTTATGCATCGGAAAATTATATGAGAACTTGAATGATTATGTGACTTAGTTGGAAGTTGCTTAGGACCTCGTGGATTTAAATGCATTCGTAGCATGTTATTATATGATTTATTTGGCCTTGTAATACGTGCAAGTTTATGAAATGTTATATGTGAATTTGATTTGATTGCTTTGTGAATGTGCAATATATGAATTGATATGAGATAATGTGAATTCCATTACCTTTTGAGTTCCCTTATTTGCATTAATTGTGCATATGAACATGTCTTAACGTTTTGTTTTGCATATAATTAATATGAATTTGACTCTTGCTTTTATGATTACGTTTCTTAAGTGTTTGAGCATGTGCCGTACGTCTCTGTGTGGTTGTTTGAGTCTGTCTGAGCTCTATGTTGTGTTTTGTGTGTCCAGTTGGTTCAGGTGCACCCGGGGTGGTGACTTGTGGTCGTGCAGGTTCCGGGGTGGACCGTTTGCAATGTCTTCAGCTTTGTTTGGTACCAGGTGAGGTTAGGATATAGTCATACCCTAATGAAATGTGCCGATTTTCGAATGCATGCGACTTATAAGCCTTTATGTATATGTAGATATGTGTAAGATACGTATTTTGTTGGCCTTGCTATAAGTTTGAAAGTATGAAGCTATGTATAATGTAACACCCGAGCGCAAGGTGTCACATCCCCCGCACCGAGATCCGACCCGAATATGAAATGGACGATCCATACCCGAGCCAAATCACGGCGAATGGGGACAAACACACACTCTAAGCTAGGCGGGCTAACCCTTAAAACCATAAAACAACATAAAACATTAAAGCGGAAGCAATAAACGAACATATACCATATATATATGTACCATGAGCATCCAAGCTCCAAAAATAAGGCATATACATCATCAATTGCCATCACGGCCCAAAACATGTACGCTCCACATCATTATACATATACAATGATCAAAATAAAAGTATGCAAGTGTAAGACCAAAATATAAGAGCTAGAGACGAATGCAAGACCTAGGACTCGTATTCCCGCCTAGCTCCCTCAACACCTGCACAACACAGCTGAAAACCAAACGGGTTCAGTCCAAAAGGGACTGGTGGGTATAAAACAGGGCATAAATAGAATATATGACGGTAATTAAACAATCACATGCAAGCTATAATCCCAAGTGAGGTTTTTAAAGAATTTCCCAAGTGGGTGAGTAGAAATCATCAAAAGGGATTATAACGAATCATTAACATTAGGTCATTAGTGGTCCGACGAGTGGGCGTGCATTATCTCCAACCAACACCTTGTGTAAATCATTTAAACATTTATTCATTCATTCTTTTCATGCAATCATTCTTTTGTGCAAAATCATTAACATTTACACCTTCTTCCTCCGGGTTGGTGGTGGGTTTGCAAGGCCCGACCACCCATTCATTGACCAAAAGGGGTTACATGACTCCCCAGATGGCGCTCAGCGTCCATTCCTCGCTAACTCCTAACGAGGTCCGGTTACGCCGTTCATTGGTGGAACTAGTGTGAGGGATCACCGTCGGCCCGTGCCTCCCCGGATAGCCACTCACAGTAAGTCCATGGGCCCCATTCATGCATTCGATCATTTCTCGCCAAAACATTAGGTAGGATGGATAAAACAAGGCTTTACGTTGAAAACATTTACTCTTTAAAACGACTCTCTATATATATATATAATTTTTGGTCGAAAACTTTCACATTGAAGATATATATAGGGTCTTATATCTACATAGAAGAAAAACCCACCTTAAACCGTCAAAAGAAGAAAGTACGAGCCTCACTGACCGGCCTCGTCTCCAACTGGATCAAAATCTGTGCAAGAACGGTGAAGTGAGACTCATTATGACCAAATAAGACGCTCGGCAATGCTATGATCGTGATATGAATATGTACAAGATAAGATTATGTTATGAAATGTTCATGTGCACTATTAAGAGATTAAATCATATATTCAAGTCATTCGAATTCATAAATTCACGTTTCAATCAAATTAATTCAAATAATAATTAATTATTCACTAAACATATATAAATGTGTAAATATGTTACATTATATATATATATATATAATACATGCATACGTACAGCCATGCATGCAAAACAAATGCATGAAAAACAGAGGGTGACACGCCCGTGTCACCTAAATGCACTAAGTCGTGACACCCCCGTGTCACAGTACAGCGGACAACATGCATGAAAATAGAAGGTGACACGCTCGTGTCACCATTACAAAGCAAACAGTGACACCCCCGTGTCACGGTACAGAAAAACCCAACCAACATGCACCCCCGTGTCATGCTGAAGAAAGGAAAAGTGACACGCTCGTGTCACTGTACGCAGCAGAAAGAAAAAATAGGGCAGCAACGCAACAACAACAACAACCAACCCAGAACACCAATTTCAACCAACAAATGCAATCAAAACTTGAAGAAACATGTGACCATACTTAAAGCACAATAAAATCTAGCATATATTCTCATATCATGCATTGATCATCAAAATTTATCAATATCAAACCCATTTCATCATTCATGCTCCAAGTCCATAATTCACAAGATAAATGCATACAACTTGAGCTCAAAGTTCCTAAACACATTTCCAATAACAATTACACAATTTAACCAATTCAATACAAAGCCCTATCTATCCATTTTTCCCAAAACTTCCTCAAAGTTCCAAAATTTACCTCAAATGCAAGAAATGGGTGCTAAGATGAAGAGATGATGTTGATGATGCTTGAATGATCACAAAACTCACAATTATGATGCTTGAAAGATGAAATCTTCCACCTAACTTGAGAGGGTTGGCTCGGTTGGCAAAGGAGCAAGAGCAAGGATGTATGTAATGTTTGTATGAATGAAAGAAAGGGATGGAACGTAATATGCTGCTTTGTATGAAGAAGAAATGGCCAATTTGCTATTGAGTCCTCCAAATTAATAAGTTATGCAAGTGAGTCCCCAAACTTTTGAAATGTAAACAATTAAGTCCATGCAATTAGGTCCTCAAAGTTTCATGAAATGATCAAATATGGTCACGACGAAATTAAGTCAATTCGGGAAATTAATTCACGTTGCAAGCAAGTTCAATTTATCCAATAAATATCAATTTGATATGAATTCACAAAATACTTAATATTAAATATGTACACAATTAACATATATATATATATATATATATATATATATATATATATATATATATATATAACAACAATAAAATAAAGGAGATAACATTTAATACATTTGAAATAAAATCAACTATATAAACACGTAAAATAGTTATTTTGCGCAATTTGGTAAACAATTACGTCATACCTGTACGGCCGAATTATCGGGGCGTCACATATAAGCCTATGTATGCTTAGCTTTGATTTCGTTATGATTTTGAGGTCGGCGTGATATGTACGTACGATATGATAAGTACGATATGCATGTGCTTTGTATAAGTGTAAGTCTAGCGGGTTTAAGCTTCCGATTTTCGTGATCAGTGTAAGTTTGGGCCCTGGAGTTGTGTGTAGTGAGAGACCCGGGACGACCAGCGGGGTCGCCGGTTGCAACCCCTGTGCACTTCTCCATTTCGACAGGATCAACCCGAAACCCACTCGGAGGGAGGTGGGGGACGGAGTCCTTGGGAAGGGAGTGTCGCGAAACTCACTACCCTGAGTTATCAGTGCGGATGGTTTGGGTATGTACAGCCCACCCATCAACCGGAGTAAGTGGAGGTATGTGTATTTTGATTTCGTGTGCTTAAGTCTGTGTGATAAGAAGGAGTTGGTTGGATGTGTGCTCGTTCCCGCCGAGCTTTGCGTTTGTCTGTCATAAGTTCGTGAAACGGGGGGAGATTCTTAAATTATGATAAAATTTGATGTACTTTTACGCTAATAAAATATGCTCCGATTTGTGTGCTAAGTCTGCATGAATCTAAGTTTATACTTTAAGAAACGTTTGAGTTAAGATTTGTTTGTTTGGTTTTAAGTCACCTTATATATTTACTATCACGGGAAACTATTTTGGCGTGCAAAAACTAACCCTGGGTTCACGAACGTTGTTTCTACTACGTGTTGTACTCTATATATATATGTAGGTGTGTGTGGGTAGCCCCTCACTCAGTCTTTGGACTGACCCCTCCCCCTTTATGTTTTTTAGTTGTAGGTTCAGGTCGTTGGAGTTCGTGCTAGGCGGCGGTGTGTAGTGTCTGTTGAGTCTGTGTCGGTTCGTTTAAGTTTGTTAAGAACTTTGTTTTGATTTATGATTCATAAATTTTGTATAAGATTTGTTTTGTACCTGGTTGTGATTATGATTTTGAATGTTTGGAATTCGGGAAGGGTTAGGACAGGTGCTCGGATTAGTTGAACCCGTATAATTGATTCTGATGTATGTACTGCGTTGTATATTAGGTGTGAAAAGCTTTGAAAAGTCGGCCTTTTGTACTGCTTCCGTTGTCATGTTTTGCATTCTTTCATTTGTACATGGTTAGATACCGCCTAACTAGTGTGTGTATTTTCGTTTGCCACCCGTTCGCTATGACTTGGTGCGTGTGCGGAGTTTTCGTTTCGTTACACGTGTCGGGTCATAGTGCGGGGGTGTGGTGCCCACCGTCAGGGGCGCTACAGGTGCCGTGGAGGAGGAATTGAGGGAAGGGTCAGTGTTGTGATAGAAGGGAAAGTCAGGGGGCTGACTAGCAGCGGTGTGGTGGAGAAGGAATTGGGGTGGGTGGGGTGGGCCTCGTCGGCGGATACGATGGTGCGAAGCAATAGGGTGGTGGCTATGGTGGTGGGACGGTGGAAGACTTGAAATGGAAGACGACGATCGTAGATTTGAAGAGGAGGTGCGCGGCTGAATTGGAAAAGGGGAGTGGAGACGGTGGACTTGGGAGGGGCAATGGCGTCGTAGGGTGGGAGGGCGACGGTGTTGTTGTTGTGTGTGAGATGGGGCGGCGGCCTGCTACATTAGGTGGTGGGTGGAGTTTTCTTTTTAGAGTATATATTTATATTATTTTTTTTTTGTTATTATTTAAGTTTTTGTATATTTATGATTAAAAATTTAATTTGTTATATCGATTCCCATCATTTATTTGATTTTTTAATGATATTAGTACTTTCTAATTTATAATTTTAATATTCATTATTAGATTTATAATTTCTTTTGTTATTGATTAGATTTTTATCTATTCTGAGAATTTAATTTGCTATATCTTCTCCTATTATTTTTGTTAGTATCACTTAATTGATTCTTAATAATATTCTAATTTTTTAATTTATTATTTTAATATTTAATGTGAAATATATATTATTATTTATATTTTTGTTTATTTAAGATTGTTTATTTTTTATTTTAAAGGTTAGGATATATTTTATAAATGTAAACTAAAATTGGGGTAAAATTATAATAAGTTGATAATTGTCTAACAGTGTGTTCTGATGACGTGCATCTTCCTCCATAACCTAATAGATAGATTGGTGGACCAATTCTAACAAAAATTTAGAAGTTTGGGACCATGATTGACTGAGTCACTAAACGTGGGACCAAACCTGGAAATAAGCCTAAAGTATGAGACCGAAAATGATATTTTATGTGGGATAAATTCTCAATGCGGCATCATATTTTGACATAATTCCCCCGTATAAATTTCACATGATGTAGTACAAAAACATTATAATGCAGTATTTATATTCTATTATGTAGTATAAATTCATGGATTTTGTGGTTTTGGGGACAAATCACCATATGTAAATGTTCAAATGTGTGTTGTATGAATTTCACATAATATAGTATAAAAACGTTCTAATGCAGTATTTATATTCTATTATGTAGTATAAATTCATCATTCGTGTTTTGGGGAGGTAGTGAAAATATTCCAACCCAATTGGGAGTTAAATTTATGAAAATGAGTACGTACCTTTAAAAATTATAAAATTATTAAACAATTAATAATAAAAATTTAAAAAAATTTGCCGGAATGGAGCAACTGCATCCATATGTCTGCCAAATGAAAAGTAGACTCATATATAAAGAAAAAGTTTCTTCAAATATAAAAAAATAGATTACATGTCAAATGATGGGTCGCTCCATCAGATATATAGGTGCTAGTGATCAGTTCCCATACATTTTTTAAAATTTTAATTACTAATCTATCTAATAATTTTATAATTTTGAAATGTACATGCTCTTATGCATTTGCAAATTAGAATGGCAAGATTTTTCCTAATAGTCTAATTAAAAATAATTAAAAAATGTTTATACTTTCGTTAGTGCACAATAAAAGGGCTCAAATTGATATTATATTCTAATTTAAAGAAATAAAAAGAATATATACTTTTTATTAGTGCATAATACGTTGTGTACGTCTGTGAATATATTGAACTTCAAACAAAGTATAGGTGTTTTCAATTATTTTATTTCGAATCCAAATTCAAACCATATGCATTTAATGAGATAAAATTGAATTTGCCACGATTTTTCCTAATAGTCTAATTAAAAATAATTAAAAAAATGTTTATACTTTCGTTAGTGCACAATAAAAGGGCTCAAATTGATATTATATTCTAATTTAAAGAAATAAAAAGAATATATACTTTTTATATATATTTTTTATTAGTGCATAATACGTTGTGTACGGCTGTGAATATATTGAACTTCAAACGAAGTATAGGTGTTTTCAATTATTTTATTTCGAATCCAAATTCAAACCATATGCATTTAATGAGATAAAATTCAACTTAAAATTTAAAGAAAAAGGCATAAATTCAAACTATACAAATTTTAATGCCCAATATAAAAATATAGAATGGAGTAACGATTTTCGGGAAATAATAAAAAATCACGTATCATTTTATTAATTAAGATATCTAAAAATGTTTTTTTGTGTAAAAATGGTTATCATGCCAGAAATTTTGCATGGAGAGTTTTTATTCATTATAGATAGTGATATAAAAAGAATTTTAATGCGGGAAATAATTTATTTGTTCATATTTCATGTGGTGATATTTTATAGTGGCTCCTCTATTTTGGCATTTACATTGTACGAATATTTCTAAAAATATTATTTTACTATGTCATGTCATATCGTGTCGCACAACATATTTAACACTCGTCACATAAAAAATTAAAAAAAAAAATTATATCATTATTATTAACTTTATAAATCTGATTGTGTTTGTTAGTTAATTTGCTTTGTTTTTAAAATGAACTAATCCAATTTTGGAGCAATTCTAGTTAAATCCAAAGTGCTGTGCCTTTTTCATTTTGAAATGTATTTCAATATCGTGGATTATTTCGATTTTAAGTGGAACTTGGAAGTTTAATTTTGTGTTTGGTTCGTATAAAAGACGATTATTTTTGCGTCTTCACCAAAATGCCATTATACTAATTTTCTTTTTCTTTCTCTCTTTTTCTATGATGATCTGAGTTAGCCCGTATCATTATCAGTCCTTTAGTTTGTTAGGTCTTCAAATTTATCCTAAATTTATTCTTATCTATACTTGATTATTTTTAGCTGGACACTCTTAGAGAGTCTCTATTCCGGTCTTGTATTTGTTACTTAATTGTACAAATCATACATAATTAACACCCCCCCCCCCCCCCCCACCCCACCCCATAAATGGGATCCTCCTCCGGCCATACTGGCCAACTAGATCATTCCTTAGGTCCTCCACCAGTAGAACATATGTTGCATCCTCTAAAGGTTAACTTCATATGCTGTATTCTCCGGAGGTTAACCAGACCACCCCTCATAAATAGCGTCTTCCTCCGTATACCTGCTACATTTCGCTTTGCTTCCCCTCAAAGGAAGATACATTTTAGGATCCCCCCGCCGGATTTATGCCCCTTTTATCAATAAGCTTTTAGCAGGACTTAGATTTTCTCTCCATCTAACTTTCTACCAAATATCTCGTTAATGTTTCATCCTCTTGAATCAGCTCCACCCAAACTCAATCAGAGTGATTTTAGGGTTTAAAACTCGTTGCGATAAGGTAGGCATACAACCGTCTGCCTGATTATTTAGTTCGTGCTACCGGGTTAAGTTTTATAAACCCATGTTTTATGTATCAACACGGTTTCCTCCCATCATAGTTGATATGAGCTCATATAAAAATTCAAAATGGGAAGAAAATTTCTTCTATATCCTATCTGATACCCCTGTGATATTCCTCGCACCTATCTTTATAGGAATCCTCCCTTCTATCACCCTAACTACGAAAAGTTGTTTCTTGAATATACAAATGAAATTAACTACTCAGCTTTGCTTCTTTCTTCCTCCCTATGTCTTTAGTTGCCAAAATGTATCAGCGTTTCATGCTGAGCTCCACCTTCTTCTCCTTCTTGTTTTCATCTGGTACACCTTATTAGACTTATGTAAATCCCCATTAATTTTGTGATATTGTCTGCTAATCATCCTCTATTCGTTTTTGTTTGTTATAGAGGAATAGGAGGCCGAGGAGATACACCAAGGAATAATGGCACAAAGCATTGTTACTTGTCCTAACATACGCAAGGAGTGAACGAAAAAGGGGAAAATCTACTCAGGGGTTGAAGAGACTAACTCTTTGGAGCAAACTACAGACATGGAGAAAACATAATTTGAGGAACTCGCTGCTGCCGGGAAACTGATGTATCCCTTGTGGTCCCCCACTCAAGTGAAGGAGTGAGCTCTGGTCCGATAAATGTCTTATCCGCTCAACCTGTGTTAGTTTCACCATTATATCCCCTCTTGTTTAACCAAACCTTTATTCTGACTAGTACTGATCCGAATGAGCATCGACAATATCTTCGTGGTATTGTTCCCAAACCTAACAAGGAATTACTAACCGAGCAATTATTGGAAAACACAGAGTAAAAGTAGCGGAAATTTAAAATTTTTCCTAAAGGGATCCTTTACTTGCAATGTTTGTTTTAACACCTTCAAGATGGATTTCAAAAAACTTATAATTATTGAAGCTTTCTTGTGATATTTGATCCGTCTATCAAACACCCTTCAAGCGGATTATCCCACGAGCGTTATTCTTGACCCAGGTTCAAATCCCACTTGGGGTGCGTGTGTTAAAAAGAATAAGTGGATTGTCCCTGGAATGTTCTTCTTGAGAGTTCAAAGTAGGAATCCTCTAAAACATATCCACACCAGTTCTAGATCACGATCAACCTATTGAGAATGCTAGTTCTGTGACTTGTGTTTTGGCTAGGGTTTTGTCTGAAAACTTCTTTTAATTTTTTTCCAAATAATTAATGCTTCAAACACGTTGGTCTGAAACACTAAGAAGCCCGAACCCCTTATATATGGGCATGGAGTTTGAACCCCTTTAGGCTTTACTAAGCCTAGTGAGTTTTGATTTCTTGCACCATAATTGACTAATTAAATAATAACTTTACTTAAATAAAATCTTATCTTATTATAAGATATTCCAAGAAATCTTATCCTAAATCTTTTAGGGACTTATCTATTTAACTTTAACTAACTTAAAATTAAATAAATAACTTTATTCAATAAATATTAATTCCTGGTTAAATATTTATTAGGTTAATTATTTTGGATTGGGTCTAACAATTAATTAAAAGCCCAAAATTAATTAAACAAGATTTAATTAACGAAGTATTCACACGTGTGGCTTGAAACCACATGTGTCACTCACACGAGATAGGCCCACACACGTGTGAGCCCATGTGGCCAACTGTTTGATAATTTTTCGATTAATCCAATTAACCTCCTACCAAAACCCTTGTAACCTTGCATTTGTGTGTGACCTTCTAGGTTTATCATTCGATTGGTAGTGACCCTAATTAATTAATACTCTTATTCAATTAATTAGTCTACAGATAACTATTGTGATCTAGCAATGGATGTGTGACCCCTATCCGAATAAAAAAATAAATCGAAGAACATTTTAGTCAATGACTATCAGTGAAATACGATCCTCCTACCATCCTATCTCTCAATCAAGACCTAGGGAATGAGATCATTCATAGATCCCTAATAATCTTGATCTTTAAAGTTAAGTTCATCTCATATCTATTTCGATCTCAATCCAAGAAAACCCTATTTTCTTACTGTCTTGATCTTTTCCACCTTGGCCAAGGATTTTATAGATGGACTATGAACAACTTAATTAGTAAGAGATTATCTTGCTTATAACAAGTGTAGGTCCTTTATTAATTGTGATACCCCGTCCATTCGTACGTGTAAGTTCGTGCCACGTGTGAGTTTAATTTTATGTAATTATGTGCCTTTAAATTTATTTAAGTGTTATTTAAGAGATTTAATTGATTTATATTGCTTTGATCATTTAAATTATTATGCAAATTATATGTTCGTAATTGTTTTAATTTGAATTTGGTGTTAAGAATATGAAGTTTATGAATTTGATTGAATTATATGATAATTGGACTTAATTGTATGATATTTAAATGTTTTATGGTTAAATTGAAAATAGGTTTAGACCTATTTGAATTAGTTTTAAAGTTTAGGGACTCATTGTGTAAAGATATTCATGTGGTTGTCTAATCGTCTGTCCTTTCATCTGGCATGCTTTACATAGATGGACTAATGTCAAAGTATGGGGTTCGTATATTTTGTCAAGAATATCCAGCTGTTAGTGTTTTAGTCGCCAATGTCCGACCACTTTCATGGCTTCTATAGGCTCCTTGATGGATTTCTGTTAATATGTTTCTCCCTCCTCTCTTGATAAGCATTTCAACCACACATGCAAATGACTTTTCCTATATAGCTTTCCATTTATCTCACGAAAATGTGGTACCTACTTGATTGAGACTCTTTTATTTTCTTCTCCTCTTGATAGAATGCGTAAATCTTGATATTTCATGCATTAGTGGTTGCATTGTAGTGCCTATTTTTTTATATAAATTGGTGTCGTGATGTGTTTTTGTGTTTTTGGTACAGCTGGGCTGTTTTCTAATTTATTAGAGTTTTTATACTGAAATAAGGAGACTTTCATGGAGCTGGGCCAAGTGTGTGTGCGTGGATCACTTTGTGCCTTGTGTGTTGCTGTCAGGAGCTCAATTTGGGAAGATTTGAATTATTATGATGACAGTAGGCCTTAATTGCTTTGGGCCAAAGGATTGGAGACTTGGAAATTAATTGGAATAAGCCCACTTTGGGGAAGGACTTGGGCAGCAAGTCTTAACTAATGAGAAGGAGTTCGTCTTGGACTTCGATTTGCTGGAGGGTTGACTTTGAGCACATGCTTTATATAGAGACTTTGGGGCAGAATTCTGGGGGACATTTTGACACACTTTTTACGCATGTGGTAGTTGGAGAATTTGGGGAATTGAGGTAACAACTTGGAGACTTCGTCGAGAGCTAAAATCATTCCTTAACGAGTTCTTTTAATTTTCTATTTTTAGTTAGATTATGTTTTTCAATTATTTTGAGTTTTTGGACATGTTGATCATGTATAGCTAATTTCGTAATATCTAGCTAGGGATTCTTTTTTATTCAGTTAAACATCGTGAGACGTAATTATTTTTAGTTTTCAATACAATTCAAGTATTTATTAATTCTCTGATCATCGTGTTTATTGTGATTGATTAACTTAGTGGTAGTGTATGACCATCTAGGTAGATTTAATTTCATATTTCCATTCATGATGCATGAAGTGTATTGAATGTTTGATTGATATTTGTGGCGCATTAACGATAGGATTTGTAGTTGAGTTTGATTTCATTAAGGGAATTAATAATCGAATTTAAATCTTGCACGTGTCGTGACTTGGTTAATTCGGGTTAGTCTTTTCATAGATTTTAATGCTGTTGTTCATTAAATCCTTCCGAGTGTCTCTTAGGGTTGTAAAACTGATTAGGGAAAATAGTTGTCGAGTGTCTCTAGGCTATTTGATAAATTAAGTGAAAACGAGGTGGAGTCGAGTGTCTCTAGATGCTATAGCTAACCTACTTGAATAATTTGAAATCATGCTTGCATCTGCGATCGATGTGAAAACTGGATTGTGAATCTCCAGCTAGGTGTTGTTCCCCTTATTGATTTAATCCTCTCATCTCAATATGTGTTTAGTCGTGTTCTCTTAGTTATTAATTTTAGTTAATTGCTTTGCTAGTCTAGTTTAATTAATTTATTTAAAACTCCAAATCCCCCTACTTTTACTTGTTATGGCACCTGTCAAATTTTGGCGCTGTTGACGGGGATTGGTACTGATTGAATTTAATTCTTTTTCATGAACAGGAGTCTACACGGAAAGGACTAGCCTATTTACCATCCAAAAATCGAGAAAACTACAAAGAAGTTAAGGTAACAAACTAAGTCGTTTAAGCAACTGACGAAAAATCCTGATCCGACTAAACCCGAAGGATCAGTAACTGACTCGGACCATTCAGAAGAAGAACAAGCTGATTTGACTTTTAGATTTGGCCAAACCTTAACCATGGTAGAACTACGCAGAACCATGCACTACCTAGCGCGCCCTACTACTACACAACAACCCCTCTGTATCAGCTTTGTAGAGGTTACTGCCGGTTTTGAGTTGAAGACGGGGTTGATTCACTTACTACCCGTCTTTCACGGATTGGAAAATGAGGATCCTCACCAACACCTCCAAGAGTTCCATAGTGTGTGTTGTTCTACCATGCCATACGGTGTTACTGATGATCAAATCAAGCTGCGAGCTTTTCCATTCTTCTTACAAGATGCAGCAAAAAGTTGGTTATATTCTCTTCCATCCGCATCAATCACAACGTGGGATCAATGTGCTGAGAAATTCTTGGATAAGTTCTTTCCGACAGTGTGGCAGCTAGATCTCCTTCGAGGGATAGTTGCAATTAAGCAAAAAGAGCACGAGGGCCTTGAGTATTGGGAGCGTTATAAGAAGTTGCTATCAAGTTGCCCACAACATGGCTTCCCAGATAATACCATCATCCATTACTTTTATGGAGGTTTGATGCCAGCAGAGAAGAGGATGTTGGATGCTACTAGTGGAGGATCTATAATAGACAAGACTCCGGCATAATTGATGGACATGACTGCCTACTCGTAGAAATTCTATGCCATCCTGAATATCCCTCGGCATGTTAATGAGGTCAATTCTTCTCCTCTTGATGAAATTAAAAATATGCTGAATGTTTTGGTTTCTAATCTTGGTCCAGGTTCTCCTCAAGAGGCTAAGGTATGCCAACTTTGCGCAAGTGCAATGCACCCTATCGATGTTTTTCCATCCCTTCTAGAAGGAACTATGAAAAATGCCAATGCAGTCGGATATTATCCTCCAATGTATAATCCTTACTCCAACACATATAACCTCGGATGGCATGATCACCCTAGTCTAAGCTATGCACCGAAAACAAATCCACCCAATTTCTAAAACTTCGTACCTAGACCGCCACAACGCGAACAACAAACTCAACCGAACCCCCTTTTCAATCCACAAGCGGTTCAAATTAAAAACTTGGGGGCTACGGTTAAAAACTTGGAAAGTCAGTTGGGTCAAATTGCAGCGTCTCTAAGCAGGATTAAGAATCAAGGCAAGTTACCTTCTCAAACGGAGGACACTAGGCACAATGTCAGTGCTATTATGCTCAGAAGCGGAAAAGAACTCCCGCCACCACTGGAGAAAAACTGGATCAGTAGGTGATCAGATAGATGATTTGGCTTCAAAGCTTAGCCAAACCTCGAACCTAAATAGAGACAGTGAGTCAGAAATCTTCGTATAGCCTAAGCCCTTGGTGATCTCTCAACGCCTGGCAAAACAAAGAAACAAAATGAGGAAAGAAACATTCTTGAGACATTTCGGAAGGTTGAGGTGAACATACCTTTGTTGGATACAATTCAGCAAATTCCCAGATATGCCAAATTTCTAAAAGAGCATTGCACCAATAAGAGAAATCTTAAAGATAATGAAAGGGTAAGTGTTGGAGAGAATGTCTCCATGGTTTTACAAAAGAAACTACCTCCTAAGTACGGAGACCCAGGTATGTTTTCAATACCATGCAAGATAGGTAACTTGGGTATTAAAAGGGCTATGTGTGATTTGGGTGCGTTTATTAATGTTATGCCTTTACCTATCTATTCTACACTTAATCTTGGTCCCAAAAGTACAGGTGTAATCATACAGTTAGCTGATCGATCCGTTGTGTATCCGGAGGGAATTTTGGAGGACGTACTCGTACAAGTCAATGATTTGGCTTTTCCTGCTGAATTTTTTGTGTTGGACTTGGAGGATGATAAATTCTCAAAATCCTCTAATATTTTGCTTGGTCGACCCTTTTTTAGAACTGCTACAGCTAAAATAGACGTTCATAATGGATTGTTAACTCTTGAGTTTGATGGTGATATTGTTAAATTTAACATTTATGATGCAATGAAACATCCTAATGAAATGTCTAGTGTTTTCTGCATTGATGTGATTGAAAATTCAAGTCATGAAACTTTTGAGCCTAATGATGTAGAAAAGGTAAGTTTTGAATCCTTTCAAAATTTGCTAGTTGAAAATTTTGAGAGTAAGACGAAACATGTTGGTTTGCATGATGATATCTATGATATGGTTATTCCATTAGAGAATGTTAGACCTCTGAGTATAAAGGCTTCAAATTTGAAATTATTTGATGGCTTGACTAAACTAAATTCTTTCGTTCTGCAGGCACCTATGGTGGAACTCGAGGGGTTTTTGGATAATCTGAAGTATGCCTTCAAAGGCGGAGGAAAATCTGCAGATTCAAGGCCTATAAAGGATACTTTCCGGCACGAGCAGTTTTTTGAGATATTTGACCTTAAGAAGTGGCCAAGCATAATAGTCTCGCATTGGTATGCAGATGTTCTTCATTAATTAACCAATATTTTCCTTAGGTCTCATATATTTTTCAAGTTAAGGAACCCAAGAGCCATTGTTAGGGATCGTGGAAAACAATTTTACAAATGGTTGATGGAGTCTTTACTGAGAAAGTATCAAGTTATGTTACGAACCTCTAAGAGTTACCATCCCCCAATCTAGAGGACGAAATAGACTAGAATATTCAGCTCCACATAGTCGAGGGGATTCGTATGGAGGATGTACCCTCTTTAACGCCCCGTGTTTTCGTCGTACAGGTACGCACGCCACACGTTTGAGTTTTGAGAGTTAGAATTATTTTCATGCTTATTTGAATTATGTGTCTAAGTGAATTATGTGAAATATGTGATTTAATTAATTATGTGACTGCAATATACATAGATATTATTTATATATTTTCATTAAAAAATATATTATTTATATATATATACAATTAATTATACATATATATACTAAATAAATATATACATAGTACAATATACATTATTTTATATTTATATATTATATTATATGTGTATAATGTATTTCTATAAATTAAAAATATTATTAATAAATAAAAATATATATAAATATTATTTATATATTTTCATTAAAAAAATATATTATTTATATATGTAAATACAATTACTTATACATATATCTATATATACATATATATATATATATATATATATATATATATATATATATTAAATAAATATATACATTATACCATATACAATATTTTATGTTTATATATTATATTATATGTGTATAATGTATTTCTATTATTATATATACTATATTATATAAATATAAAAACATTCCCCTCCAACCTCCCCCACCCCATCCCCACCCCACCCTTCTTCTTCCCCAAAGCCACGACAGAACCAGCAGCTCCTTCCCCAAGCACAGGTTGAAACAGGTGCCGCCGGCCTCAGCCCCGTCCTACCCCACCACTCTCTTCCTTCCGCCGCCCTTCTCCTTCCCCCATCCACCGCCGCCGACCCCCTTCTCCTTCCCCGATTCATCGTCGCCGCCGCCGCCCCACTCTTCTCCTTTCCCGGTTCGCCGACGGCGGCAGCCCTCACTCTTCTCCTTCCCCGACCAACAGCCGCCACCGGCCCCCTTCTCCTTCCCCGACCAACAACTGCCGAAGGTACCTCCCACGCCCTCACAAACACACACACAGACATATATATATGTGTATATATATATATATAAGGGTATTATGGACATTTTATCCAAAAAAAGACATTTCTACACGCAGTCAACGCGCGTGCAGGACAAATAATGCGCTTAGGGTTTTTTTTTGCAAAATTTTAGAAAACACAAGGTTTTTTGGATGATATTCCATATGTCGGGGTTTTTTCAACTCTTTTCGCCTAACACAAGGTAGTTTCGGGCATTTTTCTCCTTAAATAAAATACATGTACTTATATGAATATATAATTATGCATCACTTTATACATACAAATATTATATCTATACATATACTACATTACATTACATTACATACATATATACATACATATATCACCTAATCTAATATCTATATACACAACACATCACACTATTCACACACACTAAATTTCTAACACACACACATATCCCTTTTCTCTCTCAATCTCTTCACACACCCACCCATTTGATTCAACCAAGAAGAAGAAGAAGGAGGAGTCAAGCATACTTCATTATCATCATTTTCATCATCTCCATCATTTCATTTCCCTTCATTCTTCCATCTCCATTTCAAGGTATATATATATATATATATATATATATATATATATATATATAGTTGTGTCTGTATGTATGTTTTGTTAGAGATTGTTGTGATTTAGTTGTGTATTCTTGTTCTTGAGCATGCTTAGGTGTATATATGTAATCATCTTTGAATTTATTGTAAGAATATCTTGGGTGATTGATGTATTTATTGGTTTGTATTGAATGACGGTATTGTGAATAGTTGTGAGTGTTTTTAATGGTGTTAACTTGTGTTATTTGATGTGTATTTGAAGTATTATGTGTATTTATGTGTTATAGACTTGTTATGACTTGCATTTTCAACTTGGAGCATGTTTTGGTTGATTTTTGGTGCAAACCCGTGACTCCCCTACACATTTCCCTGCTGTTGAGTATTGGTTCTCGGCTGGGAATTTTATGTGCATTTTTATCCCGTCCGGGATCCCCTTACAGGTTTGAAGTCTGATCATTGATCCAGGCCAGGATCCTTTTCAGTTTAAAACCAATCCCAGCCGGGTGGGTATGGTAGGGAGGTCCTCGGACAGGGTGTCGTGGCCGGGATGGCCATGCAGACATAGCTGCTGGAGCTATGTCCCGGTCGGGATCCATTTTGAACTAAAACTCACCCCGGCCGGGATGGGGCCCTGGGAGCAACACTTATGTAATTTTAATTCTTTTCATTCTAATACTTGTTTACGTGGTCCGTTGGATATTAATTGTGCACATGGACATTTATATAAATTATTGACATCAATATCTCGTATCATACCATCTTATAAACATGCCGTTCGCCACGTGTTTGATTCATATATGGACTTTCATTTCATGTGTGGATTGGACTCATGGTGCGGGGGATGTGGCACCTATCAATGTGGGTGCTACATCCTAAAGTGGTATCAGAGCCTAGGTTGCAAAACCGGGCTCTTGAGTCGTGTCTTGTCGATCTAGGTCATACGGTTTAGGAACTACTTGTCAACTTGAAAGTCTTACATTGTTATATGAGCATTTCTTGATTGATAACTTGGTGTACCTTAATTTCATATCTTGGATATTGTCTAACCGACACACATTTCTCAATGTTTACTTGTAGATGCCTAGTGGTCGACCCGTACAACGGGATAGGAGAGCTTCCTCACCCCCCTCGACATCAACAACAACAACAACCGCCTCACATAAATATGGATAATTTTATGGAGGCTATATATACTTATGTTGAGTAAAGGAGGGCTCAAGCTCCACCACCACCACCTCCACAACCGATTCAATCCCCACCACCATCGCCGGTGAGAGATGTTCATGGGATTTTCCTTAATTATAATCCCCCGAGATTTGCGGGTACCACGGATGATGCCGTGGCGGAAGATTGGCTATCCCGTTTGGAGAGGATCTATAATATTTGCCAATTTGCCACACTAGAGCGAGCTTAATTTGCCATTTTCCAACTTGATAGGGAAGCGATCGATTGGTGGGAAAGTTCCCGAGAGAAGTTAGAGGTGGCCAGGGAAGAATTGACATGGGATGTTTTCAAGAGAGATTTTCGGGGAGGATTTTGTTCCCGAGGTGGCCCGAGAGAGGAAAGAACAAGAATTTATAGATCTAAAGCAAGGGGGGCCGATTGGTAGCCCAATACTTGGCCGCATTCAATAGGCTCGAGAAGTATGCTCCACATATCACCCATGATGAGAAGAAGAAGGCAAGGAAATTTATAGCCGGATTGAGGGAGGATCTAAGGCATGGACAAGCTAGGCATAACTTTGAGTCCTTTGCCGATACAATTCAATGTGCCTTGTCCAAGAGGAGAAGTACCTGAAGAAGGACCCTGTCCCTCGATCACATCAACCGGGACAAGGTTTGGGGTCCGGTTCGAAGAGGCCTGCTTATCCGGTGGCACCACCCTTTAAAGTTCCATTTGCTAAGGGTTCGGGGAAGAAACCCCGAGTGATGGGGCCGACATTACCACCACCTCAAGCACCTCTACCTCCGTATCAATCCAAGCCGTGCACTCATTGTGGAGGCCCTACACATACTTGGGAGACTTGTCGCCGCCGCCTTGGGGCTTGCTTGACTTGTGGGTCGATGGAGCATCAAATGGCCAGGTGTACTCAGTTTCGAGGAGGACCGAATAGAAGACAGAGACAATTGGTTCAAGCCCGAGCTTATGCCATTGATAGTGAGGAGCAAGATTCCGAGGTTGATCCCCCCGCCGTTGTTGAAGGTACAATATACATTCATGGCACGAGCATACATACATTGTTTGATCTTGGAGCCATGCATTCCTTTCTTTCGCATCGTATAGCCACTTGTATGTGTTTGCCTGTTGTGTTTACCTCGGCATGCTATGTGATTAGTTCCCCATTGGGGGGGAGGGGAGCCTTGTTTCTGATCGGGTGTTTAAGGGAGTTCTGGTGAGCATTGAGGGTCGTGATTTTCTGACGGACTTCATCGAGGTGCTTATGAGTCGGTATGGTGCTATTTTGGGTATGGACTGGCTTTATAAGCATTGTGTAATGGTTGATTGTTGAGCTAAGAGAGTCCAGTTGGGTTCAGATTTCGTGGGTTTTGGATCGAAGACTCTCCCTTTGTTGTCTTTCACTGAGGCTTACAAGTTGATTCGTGATGGTGCTTTGGGTTTCTTAGCCTATCTCCTTAACAAGCCAAAAGATCAGGCTAAACTTGAGGAGACGGAAGTGGTGAAAGATTTTCTCGAGGTTTTCCCGGAGAGTTTGGGGTTTTTACCTCCTGAGCGGGAAATCGAGTTTGTGATTGACTTGTATCCGGATTCTAAGCCATTCTTTAAAACTCCTTATAGGATGGCTCTTGCCGAGTTGAAAAAGTTGAAGAAACAACTCGAAGAGTTAATGTCTAGCGGGTACATTCGTCCGAGTTCATCTCCTTGGGGTGTATCGATCCTATTTGTGAAGAAGAAAGACGGGACTTTGAGAATGTGCATCGATTATAGAGAATTGAATTGGATGATGATCAAGAATAAATATCCCCTTCCACATATCGAGGAGTTGTTCGATATACTTCAGGGTTCAAAGGTCTATTCCAAGCTTGACCTACGTCAGGGATATTATCAATTGTGGATCCAAGAAGGAGATATCCCAAAGACAAGGTTTAACACTCGGTACGGGCATTATGAGTTCGTGGTGATGCCGTTTGGTCTAACTAATGCCCCTGCAGCTTTTATGGACATCATGCACAGAATATTCAGGCTTTTTCTCGACAAGTTTGTGGTGATCTTCATAGACGATATTCTTGTGTATTCGAGGTCCGTCGAGGAGCATGCGAGACACCTTAAGCTTGTTTTGCAAACGCTCAAGGATAATCAGTTGTTCATGAAGTTCAGTAAGTGTGATTTCTGGATCAATAGGGTTTATTTCTTGGGTTATATTATATCAGAGAATAGAGTAGAAGTTGACCCCGCAAAGATTGAAACCATGTCCAAGTGGGAGAAATCGAAGAATGCCTCGAAAGTTCGAAGTTTCTTGGGTTTAGCGGGATTTTATAGAAGATTCGAGAAGGACTTCTCGAAGATTGCCGCTCCTTTAACCCGATTGACTAGAAAAGAGGTAAAATTTGTGTGGGATGAGGCATGCGACGAGAGCTTTAATCTCTTAAAGGAGAAATTAACTACCACCCCGGTCTTAACACTTCCCGAAGGCCCCGAGGGTTATGCCATGTATATGGATGCATCGAAGGAGGGATTGGGATGTGTATTGATGCAAAACGTGAAAGTTGTTGCATATACCTCTAGAAAGTTAAAGGATCATGAGAAGAACTATCCTACACACGACTTGGAACTCGCCGCCATGCTATTTGCTCTTGGTAAGTGGAGGCATTATTTGTATAGAATTCCTTTTGAGATATTCACTGACCACAAGAGCCTCTAATATTTGTTCACACAAAAGGATTTAAATATGAGGCAAAGGCGTTGGATAGAGTTTCTTGAAGATTATGAGTGCACGATCAAGTACTATCCCGAGAAAGCTAATGTGGCCGCCGATGCACTTAGTAGGAAGGCTAGTGTATCAAGTTTGGGAGTAGATGAAGGAAGTAAGGTTGAGCCAATTATCATAAAGGCTTGTGTTGCCAACATTACCATAAAACCGGAGTTGAAGCACCAGTTATTTGAGGCCCAAACTATCGACCCGGGAGTTCAGAAGTTGGTTTCTAAAAGAAGAGCCGATTCGGAATGTTTGTTTGGGTATGATGAGATGGGTTTGTTTCAATTCAAGAACAGAGTGGTTGTACCCGAAGAGTTGAAACGGGTGATACTTGAAGAGGCTTACAAATCGGGTTACTCTGTTCACCCCGGAGATAATATGATGTATAAGGACTTGAAGCAATATTATTGGTGGAATGGGTTGAAGAAGGATGTGGCCGAGTATGTGAAACATTGTATGACTTGTCAGAAGGTTAAAGCTGAACATCAGAAACCCGGAGGTCTTTTACAGCCGTTACCTATCCCCGAGTGGAAGTGGGAACAAGCGACGATTGATTTTGTATCCGGGTTGCCGAAAGTAAAGGGTGGTTATGATGGTGTTTGGGTAATTGTCGACCGCCTGACTAAGTCAGCTCACTTTCTACCGATTCAGATGTCCGATAAGGTCAACAAGCTAGCTGAGCTTTATAATAGAGAGAGATCATTCGTCTTCATGGGATTCTGCTCAAAGGCGGCGGCAGTGGCGCGTGTTACTGAAGCGCTACTGAACGCCGCCCTCCGATGACTTTCTCCAGGGGGTTTGGCAATTTCCAAGGTTTTTCGAGCCCCCGGACTCATTTTCGGCCTCGAATTGACCCAATTCGCAGCGTAGATGGTGGTTCCGACGAGTTACAGCGGCGGTTCAACGGTGGAGGCTTGTTCCGGGGATTTTCTCCGGCGAATATCATATAGCTTTCAAAGAGCTCGTCACGGGTAAGACAATACCTTTTACGGATCTCATTTTCGTTCACCGGTTTGAAAGTAATTTGAGTTTGAAGATTTGAGTGTTTTCGTGTTCTTAGATCTGAAATTGGAGACGATTGAATTGGAATTTTCAGAAATTGATCGAGGAATTGGAACGAGCACGAGGAGTACTTGCACGGTTGATTTTTTGGGATTTTTCCGGCACGCTCTGGCGGTGACCGAGCGGCGGCCCGCCATTGTTCCGTCGGCTCCGGTAGCGGCACTCTGGCGAGCTTCGGACAGTTTATCCGCCTCGTTGTGGTGAGTCCTATACCACTTTACGTTCGTCAATCGGATGCCTGGTTGATTTGTTATGATCTATTTTGTGTAATTTGAATATATGTGAAATTAATTGTTTTAATTGCGATAAATTGTTAATTGCTTGATTTGTCGATCAATATGAACTCCAATGTATACGAAATCATTTATCAAATGAATTATGATATATATATGAATGCTTTGATTTGCAATTTGAATTCCGATATTTCGTATTTGAGCTATTTGTCTAACTTGAAGGGATGTTTGTGTAATTTTGGGAACGATATGAATTTGTTTGATTTAATTAAATAGACCTTGTCCATTGAATTTGTTCTGTGAAATATGAATTGAGTATACAATATATGAAATTATACGATTTGAATTAATTAATCCTCGCTACTTGCTAAACAAATATGCTATTCATGACTACGTAGAAATGAGTTATTATGCCGTAGATAATTAAACTTGGAACTTTTGTAATTTAAAGTTTAATTACTTAATTAAATGTGTCTATTGAGCGATATATGAATTATATGAAATTGTTTGCTTTGATTTACCCGATCCTTGTCCTATGAAAACGAGCATGCTATTCTTGATAACGTAGAAATAATTTACCATGCTATGTATGATTTAATTAGCCACCCATGGAAATAAGAAATGGTTTATTCGTATAAATATGAATTGAGTAGAACTTGTAGGATTTAATTAGGAACTTTTGCGCCTAAGAAATGATTTAATTGCATAAGTATGAATTGGATATGCGTTAAGTAAATTAATATGAAATAATTTAAATTGCTTTGACTTTCTATTTCTATTGTTTGCATTAATTGTGCACATGAACGTGTCCTAATATGCAATATGATTTCTCTGAACTATATAATGATTTATTTTGTTTGTAATTGATATAAATTTGAATCCTGCTTATGTGATTACATTTCTTAAGTCTTTGAGCATCTGCCGTGCGTCTCTGTGTGGTTGTCTGAGTCGGAGTCTGAGCACTGTGTTGTGTTTCATGTGTCCAGTTGGTCCAGGTGCACCCGGGGTGGTGACAGGTGGGTCGTGCAGGTTTCGGGGTGGATCATTTACTGTGTCTTCAACTTTGTCTGGTACCAGGTGAGGTTAGGTTATAGTTAAACCCAAATGAAACGTGACTAATATTTACGCATGTGATTATATGCCCTATGAATGCGTGTGATTATGTTATATGCTATAGGTTATGAATACGCCTGATATGATTTATGTTCTAGAGTCTGATTATGCTAGGATTATGATTATGCTATGGTTAGAAATATGCTATGAATATGTTAGCTTATGACATGGCCTACATTTGATACGCTTGGAGCCCGATGATTATGGGTAAGGAGCCTCGGGGCGTCGAGTATTACTCCTGTGCATGATCATCGGGATGTGGATAAGGAGCCTCGGGGCACCGAGTATTACTCCTGTGCACATTTTGCCTCTTGTTTGAAGCTTTGACTCTGTTCTGCTTGGGGCTCGGTGGTTATGGGTAAGGAGCCTCGGGACGTCGAGTATTACTCCTGTGCATGATCATCGGGATGTGGGTAAGGAGCCTCGGGGCACCGAGTATTACTCCTATGCACATTTCCCCGTTTGTTTGAAGGTTTGCTTTATGTTTCGATATGCTAATTTGTTAAAAAATTGTTCTGGAAACGGGAGTGGATTTCTAACTAATAAAATTTGGTTGTTTTTGGTCTTTGGCCTAACTCTTTTACTTCCCTATATTTAGTGTTACTTGTGAAAGGTTTTAGAATGCAAAAACCATGCCCCGGTTCACGAACTCCCTTCTTTGATATGTGATGTGCTCCGTATACTTATGTACGCGTGCGTGTGTAGCCCCTCACTCAGTCCTTGGACTGACCCCTCCCTCTTTATGTTTTAGTGTGCAGGTTTAGCTTTGGATTTCATTGGAGCTAGGCGGTTGAGTCGAGTCTTTTAGTTTGTTCTAGTTGAGTTCGGTCTTTGTATTCGTATATGTTTTGCATTCGTTGAATTTTGATTTAAGCTATTTAATGTATAAGTTTAACTTATTCGCTATGTTATGTCATTCTGAGCAGGTTTATGATTATGATTTGATTGTATGAAATTCGGGACAGGTTAGGATAGGTTTCCTTGTTTAGTTGAACCCGTTTAGTTGACATTGATTTACTTTCAAGAATATATGAATTATGATTATTGACTGAAGTTTTTTAAAAATTCGTATTTTGTATCGCTTCCGCATTCTTGTTTTGCATATTTTCAATTGTACAGGGTTTAGGTACCGCCTAGCTTAGGTTGGATTTTTCATGTGTCACCCGTTCGCTGTGACTTGGTACGTGTGCGGATTTTCCATTTCGTACACATGTCGGGTCATAGTGCGGGGGTGTGGTGCCCAACCGCTTGGGGTGCTACAAACAACGGATGAAAGCAGCTCAAGATTGTCAGAAGAGCTATGCCGACAATCGAAGAAGGGATCTTAAGTTTGAAGTTGGGGACCGGGTGTTCTTAAAGGGGTCCCCTCGCAAGGGGTTTGCTTGGATTGGTAGAGGAGGGAAGCTTAACCCTCGTTATCTAGGTCCATTTGAGATTCTTGAGAAGATCGGTGAAGTGGGTTACCGTTTGGACCTACCATCGAGCCTGATCGGGATTCACAATGTCTTCCATGTTTCTCAATTAAGGAAGTAATATCCCGATGAGTCCGAGATTCTTTCCGTCGAAGATGTTGAGGAAGCAGAGTTGCAATCGGATTTAACTTTTGTCCAAAAGCCGGTAAAGATTTTGGATCGCAAGTTTCAAGTATTGAGAAACTGGTAAATCCCATTGGTGAAGGTTTTGTGGAGGAGTGATAGAACCGTGGTAGTCACTTGGGAAACCGAGGACAAAATGAAGAAGTTTCATCTGGAGTATTTTCCATCCGAGCAGTGAATCTGGGGACCAGATTCTTTTAAGGGGGGGAAGGTTGTAATGCCCCGTGTTTGCTTCGTACAGGTACGCGTGCCACATGTGTGAGTTTTGAGAGTTAGAATTATTTTCATGCTTATTTGAATTATGTGTCTATGTGAATTATGTGAAATATGTGATTTAATTAATTATGTGCCTACTTTAATTATATCATATTCATTTCATCTCATAACACATATACATATTTCATAAACTCATTCATTCATTTCATAAACACTTGCATAATTTTCTAACTCTTTTATATATATATATATATATCTATCGATATCTTATATTATTCAAACTATATAATATTCAATATTTTATACATATACATGACATGTACATTCATATATGTATTATACTTAAATAAAGTACATGTACTTATATGAATATATAATTATGCATCACTTTATACATACAAATATTATATCTATACATATACAACATTACATTACATTACATACATATATAAATACATATATCACCTAATCTAATATCTATATACATAACACATCACACTATTCACACACTAAATCTCTAACACACACACAAACCCCTTTTCTCTCTCAATCTCTTCACCCACCCACCCATTTGATTCAAGCAAGTAGAAGAAGGAGGAGTCAAGCATACTTCATTATCACCATTTTCACCATCTCCATCATTTCATTTCCCTCCATTCTTCCATCTCCATTTCAAGGTATATATATATATAGTTGTGTGTGTATGTGTGTTTTATTAGAGATTGTTGTGATTTAGTTGTGTGTGTACGTAGCGCCCGGAGCGTCGGTACGCCACAACCCCCGCACTATGCCCCAGTACATATACGAAACGGACATCCGTATACGCACCAAGTCATAGCGAACGGGTGACAACCAAAAACACTCCTGGCTAGGCGGGACTAGACCCTGTCATTCAAGTGCGCAACAAGAACGAATATGTGGAAGCCTAATTAAAACGAATATGCAAACAAGTTCAAACTATGTAATCTACTAGAGCAAAATATATGTACATTAGCCACCAAGGCTAACAAAACAGTAACAAGTATCCAAAAGTATAGGTGGTCGACAAGGCCTCAGTATTACCACTGATAATTGTATGTTGTATCTAATGCATAACTCTAACAAGAGAATAAGGATCTAGCTAGATACGAAAGTAAAAGACTGTACTAACTTTCCCGCCTAGCTACGACCACGTGTACCTGCAACTGCAAAAGGGAGAAACATGGAGGGGTCAGTCAAAGGACTGGTGAGGGGCTACAAAAACACCCGTACATATAAATATACATGCAAGCACACAATTTCCTAATCCCACTATACATTCTTTATCGAAACATATAAATTTTGGAAAATTCGGAATTCGCACAGTGGGATTATGGACATTCAATTCATTAAATATTACTGTAGGTTACTCGGAGAGAACGAGCGATCTCCAACCTTTACTCCTTATTTTCAATCATTACCGTCATTCACACACACAGTCATATCATTACCTACACATCCTTTTTCCTCCGGGTTGATGGTTCGGGCGGCTAACCCTCCCCATCCACATACACATGAGAAACGAGGGTGCATGACTCCTTCACCCTTGGGACTCCATCCTCCACTAACCTCCTAATGGATTCTGGGTTCATCCCCTTCGATATGGAACCGTCTAATGGGCTAGCCTTCGGCCCTTGCCACCCCAGATAACCCAAAGCACGACCCCTGGGCCCCACAACATAACACACACACACACACACACACATCTCGCCAATCGGTTCGGTTGTTGTTTGAAAACATTTTTATTAATAGATAATAATAAAGAGTTTGTTTTTAGTAAGGACATTTTGGCTCTTCTATCACATGCATGGTTGTAGGTCGATATTTATAAAGAAAAACGTCACCTGAGTGGATTAAACGACAAAAGAAGCAACAAGAATGACTATTCGATCTGGTCCTCTCCGCCCTGGAGATTATCTGTACAAACCGAATACATTTCGGTTAAGACTCGACTCAAAGGAACCAAGTAATAACGCAGGGCAATCAAGTTCAATGATATGAATAATATGATGTCCAGTGAGATCATATTATAAAATAAGCCTGCTCGATGAATGAACACGTGACCAAATAAAACAAGCAAACACATTAAGAATTTAAATAATATACATACAGAGCTTAGGAACGAGGTTGGAAACAAACAGAGATAAAATCACACAAATTTACAAAAACAAAAATTTAATTAAAACTCAAGAACTGAAATAGATTGTTACAACAATAGTTAAAAGCAGTCACTAAGGCGCAGCAACAGGGTATGAATTTAAAATTGTTTCCTTTGATTCCATTTCCTAATTAAACCTTGATTTATCACAATCAAGTAAAAGCAGCCGGGCAACTCATCATTAGAAGTTTATTATTATTATTTTCTCCACTACGCAACAACAACAAATTCAGGAGGGGTTCTCCGTATTTCAATTTCTCATAACATACATATATATACAATTTTCATCTGTATTAAATATATAAAATATGTTTGAGTCCCAAAAATTAAGTTAACCTATTTCATAAATAAAACCTTACTTAAATACTAACATTTAAATCAAATAGCAACTAAATTTTCCAACATTAAATAAGTAAATACGCTTAAAGCATCATCTAACATTTAAAAATTATGTATTTAAAATATGAAATTAGAAGCTCTAATTTCTATTCAAATAACCTTATATATATATATATATATAGAAATAGATAGATACATATATATATATACACGAAGAAACATACCACAAAATAAAATGAGATGAGGAGGAAAATTGGTGGTGGCTGGACAATGGTATGCCTGCGATGGAATAGGGTTCCAGTCTTCCAGAAGTGTTGAAGGAGACTTATTATTTCTTTCCCCCTTCTCTAATTCTTGCCAAATATGTGTGTGAGGGGGTGGGCTACAAGGGAGTATACAATATAATAGTATTATATGCAAAATATCACATAATACATAAATATAATGTAGGGGTGTATATGTTGTCCACGTGTATACCTATAAACAATGCATGTAATATATAGTAGTGCACGTATATATATGTATGCACAAATCCATGTAGGTGCACACATTTATATATATAATACATTATTATAATATAAAAGTACATATACATAAATGTATGTTGTACGTGCATGGGATATATATATATATATATATATATAAAATATATATATATATATATATATAATATGAAATGGCATGTAATTCATAAAAAAAATAAATTATTAATTAGATTATAACTTCACATTTATGAATATAATTGTCTTTGAGTCACATAATTCATATTTAACACTATAATTAGCATTCTTAATTAATACTTGTGGAAAAGCAGTTAGTTCTAAATTTCAAATTTAAATATAAGATTAACAACTATTTCGCACATAGGCAATTAATGAACAATTAAAGTTTAGAAAATTACAACACTATAATTAGCATTCTTAATTAATAATTGTGGATAAGCAGTTAGTTCTAAATTTCAAATTTAAATATAAGATTAACAACTATTTCGCACATAGGCAATTAATGAACAATTAAAGTTTAGAAAATTACACATTTAGTAAATAAAATAAAATTAAAATACACGCAGCACTCGAACTAACACACACGTGTCGTTGTACCTGACAACTATCGAGACGGGGCGTCACACCCTTCCGCCTATAAAAGAATCTGGTCCCCAGATTCTACTAATCAGCTTTGAACAACTCCGGATAGATTTTTCTCATCTTTTCCTCAGTTTCCCAAGTGGATTCTTCAGACTTCTGATCTTGCCACAAAACTTTGACTAGTGGAATTCTCCGGTTTCTCAGTTCTTGAAATTTTCGATTAAAGACTCTTACGGGTTTTCTCACAATTGTCAGGTCTGGTTCTAGTTCTACGTCTTCCACTGGAAGGGTCTCTGAGTCGTTAGGGTAGTATTTTCGGAGTTGAGACATATGAAAAGCGTTGTGTATTCCGGTCAGGCTTGGTGGAAGGTTCAATCGATATGCCGCTTTGCCAATGCGCTCAAGTATCTCAAATGGACCAATGTAACGAGGATTTAGCTTCCCGACTTTTCCAATACGGGTGAATCCTTTACGTGGGGTTGCTTTCAAAAAGACTCTATCCCCTACCTCAAACTCGAGGTTCCGCCTTCTTCGATCAACATAGCTCTTTTAACGATCTTGAGCAGCTTTCATCCGTTGTTGGATGATTTTAATATTATCAATAGCATCTTGAATGGCCTTAAGAAGGACTCCCCTTTTCTATTTCTTTTTCATCTCTTCTTTTTTCGTCCATTTCCAATCCTCTAGATCAAAGAACAACGGTGACCGACACTTTCTACCGTAGAGAGCTTCATATGGTGCGATCCCAATTGAGGCTTGATAGCTATTATTGTAAGCAAACTCAATCAAGGACAACTATTTATCCCAAGTGTTCTGAAAGTCCAAAGCACAAGCTCGAAGCATGTCTTCGAGGTATTTGATCAACCTCTCTGACTGTCCATCCGTTTGAGGGTGTGAGGTTGTGCTGAAGTTAAGTTTCGAACCCAAATGTTTCTGAACATCTTGCCACAGTTTTGAAGTGAACCTCGGATCCCTATCTGACATAATGCTAACCGGGATTCCATGAAGCCTGACAATCTCGTTATTGTACTTCTCCGCTAGCTTGCTTACTTTATCGGACATTCTTACTGCAAGAAAGTGGGCAGACTTGGTTAAGCGGTCGACTATCACCTAAATCCCATGAACACCACCTTTAGCCTTCGGTAAACCAGAAACAAAATCCATTGTCACTTTTTCCCACTTCCATTCCGGAATAGGTAAAGGTTGTAACAAACCTCCCGGTTTCTGATGCTCAGCTTTGACTTGTTGGCACATTCGGCAATGCCTTACGTAATTGGCCACGCCCTTCTTCATACCATTCCACCAATAAAACTGTTTCAAGTCTCGGTACATCTTGTTACCACCGGATGCACTAAATAAGTTGTCTTATGCGCCTCTTCAAGTATCGCACGTTATAGCTCTTGTGGCATACAAACTCGAGCCTTAAATCTAAAAACTCCAAATTCATCGAATCCAAACATTGACTCTGGATCATCACGAACTTTCTCTATCCGGTTCTGAATCCAAGGATCAGTAGCTTGAGCATCAAGAATTCTCTGTTTCAAATCCGGTTGTATAGTGATGTTAGTAATTCGAGCTTTCAACACAATGCTCCCGGTTCTATCACTCGTGCTAGCCTCCAAATTCGATATGCTTGATTTCCGACACAAAGTATCAACGACAGCATTAGCTTTGCCTGGATGATAGTGGATTGTACACTCATAATCTTCCAAGAACTCCATCCAGCGCCTCTATCTCATATTAAGCTCCTTCTGAGTAAACACGTATTTGAGGCTCTTGTGGTCGGAGAAAATCTCAAACTTGACACCGTAGAGATAGTGCCTCCACTTTGCTAGAGCAAAGATAATAGCTGCTAACTCGAGATCGTGAGTGGGGTAATTTTTCTCATGCTCTTTCAACTTTCGTGAGGCATAAGCAACTACTTTGCCATTTTGCATTAGCACACATCCAAGCCCTTCCTTGGAAGCATCAGTGTATATGGCGTAGCCCTTGGTGCCGTAGGGTTAACACCGGTGCGGTAGCCAACTTCTCCTTCAACTATTGAAAGCTTGCCTCACAATTATTATCCCACTCAAACTTTGTCTCCTTTTTGGTCAATCGGGTCAAAGGCGCTGCTATCTTCGAGAAGTCCTTCACGAATCTTCTGTAATAGCCTGCTAAGCCAAGAAAACTTCTTACTTCAGAGGCATTCTTAGGTTGTTCCCAGTGCATCACAGTCTCTATCTTTGAAGGATCCACTTCAACCCCGTTGGCTGATATGATATGGCCTAGGAAAGTGACTCTGTCGATCCAGAATTCGCATTTGCTAAACTTTGTAAAAAGTTGATGCTCCCTGAGAGTCTCGAGCACAATCTTCAAATGCTGGGCATGTTCTTCTTCAGACCTCGAATACACTAGAATAACATCGATGAAGATCACCACAAACTTATCGAGAAACGGCCGGAATATCCTGTGCATCATGTCCATAAAAGCCGCTGGAGCGTTTGTCAAGCCAAAAGGCATGACTACAAACTCGTAGTGCCCATACCGGGTGTTGAATCCCGTTTTTGGAATATCTTTTTCCCAGACCTTTAATTGATAATACCCCTGTCTCAAATCAAGTTTGGAATAAACCTTCGAACCCTGAAGTAGATCGAATAACTCCTCAATGTGTGGAAGGGGGTATTTGTTCTTCACCGTCATCTTATTGAGCTCGCGGCAGTTAATACACATTCTCAATGTCCCATCCTTCTTCTTTACAAATAGGACGGGGGCACCCCAAGGTGAGGCACTCGGTCTAATGTATCTGCAAGCCAATAGCTTGTCAAGCTGTGTCTTTAATTCCTTTAACTCGGCTGGGGCCATGCGATAAGGTGTCTTTGAGAAAGCCTCTGCTTCCGGATAGAGGTGTATCACAAACTCAATTTCTCGCTTTTGTGGAAGGGAACCCAGATTCTCCGGAAGTACATCAAGGAAGTCCTTAACGATCTCGGTTTCCTCCAATTTAGTCTGATCTTTAGGTTTATTGAGAAGATAGGCTATGTACCCAGTGGCTCCATCTTTCACAAGTTTGTGAGCTTCCATGAAGGAGATTATAGGATTAGACTTTCCTTTCTCACCCGCAAAGACTTCGGTACCCAAACGGATCTTCTTGGTGTGACAATCTATAACGGCTCGGTGTACAAACAACTAATCCATCCCAAGAATAACTCCATACTTCTTCATCGGCATCTCCACGAAATCGGCTGGATAATCATGACCCTCAATGCTCACCGGGAAATTCTTAAACACACGATTCGTCTCAAGACTGCCTCCTAAAGGTGAACTAACCACAAAACATACATCTAAACAATGAGCAGGCAAGTGCAAAGAAGAGACCAAGTCTCGAGCAAGAAATGAGTGTGTTGCACCCGGGTCAAATAATGCATGAATGCAAGTGCCATGAATGCAAATTCTACCTTCGACGACGGCAGCCGCATCAACCTGGGCATCCTGATCCTTGCCCTCAAGGGCATAAGCACGGGCTCTCACAAGCTGTCTCTGATTTCCACCTTGTTGTCCCCGATCTCTAGCCTGATCACAAGCATAGGCTTTATGTTCCGAAGACCCACAAATCAAGCATCGCCCGAGCCTCTTCCAATAATTATCGTAGTTGTGATTGGGACCCCCACAATGAGTGCATGGCTTTGGTCCCGGTGGAGGAAGAGCTGCCGGTGCTTTCTGAACTGGCCCCGCTGGTCGGGGTTTCATGTCATGGGCCCGCGGGGGCTGAGCAATCTGATGTGCGGGCCTCTTGGAGCCCGATACCGAACTCTGTCCTGTATAGCCTTTTGAAACTGGATCTTTCTTTCCATACTCTTCTTCTTGAACCATAGCCCTCTGAACTGTATCCGAAAAGGACTCAAATTTATATCCAGCACTCCCATGCCTCAAGTCCTCCCTCAAACCGGCAATAAATCTCTTGACCTTCCTCTTCTCATCTCGTGTAATATGAGGTGTATACTTGGCCAATCTATTGAAGACAGCAAGATATTGTGCCACAGTCCGAGACCCTTGCCTGAGGTCCATAAACCCCTGCTCACGCTTCTCCCGTACAACCTCGGGTACATAAGAATCACGAAACTCTCGAGTAAAGACATCCCAACTAAGTTCTTCGCCATTTACCTCCAATTTCTCCCGAACTCCCTTTCACCATTCATAGGCATCCCCTTCTAGTTGAAACACAGCAAATCGAACTTGCTCTTCAGGGGTGCAGGTGCATACCTCATAGATACGGCTAATGCGAGTAAGCCAGGTCTTTGCTACAATATCGTCTGTAGTCCCCATGAATTTAGGAGGGTTATAGCTGAGAAATTCCGTATGTGCATTCCGAGGCGGTGGTGGTGGAGGTTGTTGTACCACCGGAGGTGGAGGTGGAGGTGGAGCTTCCGCACACCTCTGTTCAACATAGTTATATACAACATCCATGAAGTTTTCCATATTCATTTGTGGCGGTTGAGGAGGATCATAACGGGGTGGTCCATGGTCACGTGGAGGTCGGCCACGAGGCATCCTGAAATATAAGAAACTGAAATATATGCATGATTGGTTAAAAAAAATATGCCTATATATGGCAATTAATTGAAACAAACAACCAAACCAAGTAAGTCAAATAATTTCATCAAATTTCAAAACAATGCAATTCAATTAATCACATAAACACGTAGTTCTTAAGCCGTATGACCTAGACGAAAATGACTCGACACTAGAACTCCGGTTTTGCAACCCAGAGCTCTGATACCACTTAAGGATGTAGCGCCCGGAGCGTCGGTACGCCACAACCCCCGCACTATGCCCCAGTACATATACGAAACGGACATCCGTATACGCACCAAGTCATAGCAAACGGGTGACAACCAAAAACACTCCTAGCAAGGCGGGACTAGACCCTGTCATTCAAGTGCGCAACAAGAACGAATATGCGGAAGCGTAATTAAAACGAATATGCAAACAAGTTCAAACTATGTAATCTACTAGAGCAAAATATATGTACATTAGCCCCCAAGGCTAACAAAACAGTAACAAGTATCCAAAAGTATAGGTGGTCGACAAGGCCTCAGTATTACCACTAATAATTATATGTTGTATCTAATGCATAACTCTAACAAGAGAATAAGGATCTAGCTAGATACGAAAGTAAAAGACTGTACTAACTTTCCCTCCTAGTTACGACCACGTGTACCTGCAATTGCAAAAGGGAGAAACATGGAGGGGTCAGTCAAAGGATTGGTGAGGGGCTACACAAGCACCTGTACATATAAATATATATGCAAGCACACAATTCCCTAAATCCCACTATACATTCTTTATCGAAACATATAAATTTTGGAAAATTCGGAATTCGCACAGTGGGATTACGGACATTCAATTCATTAAATAATTACTGTAGGTTGCTCGGAGAGAACAAGCGATCTCCAACCTTTACTCCTTATTTTCAATCATTAAGGTCATTCACACACATAATCATATCATTACCTACACATCCTTTTTCCTCCGGGTTGATAGTTCGGGCGGCCAACTCTCCCCATCCACATATACACGAGAAACGAGGGTGCATGACTCCCTCGCCCTCAGAACTCCATCCTCCACTAACCTCCTAATGGATTCTGGGTTCATCCCCTTCGATATGGGACCGTCCAATGGGCTAGCCGTCGGCCCTTGCCTCCCCAGTTCACCCAAAGCATGACCTCTGGGCCCTACAACATAACACACACACACATCTCACCAATCGGTTCGGTTGTTGTTTGAAAACATTTTCATTAATAGATAATAATAAAGAGGTTGTTTTTAGTAAGGACATTTTGGCTCTTCTATCACATGCACGGTTGTAGGTCGATATATATAAAGAAAAACCTCACCTGAGTGGAGTAAACGACAAAAGAGGCAACAAGAATGCCTATTCGATCTGGTCCTCTCCACCCTGGAGATTATTTGTACAAACCGAATACATTTTAGTTAAGTCTCGACTCAAATGAACCAAGTAATGATGCAGGGCAATCAAGTTCAATGATATAAATAATATGATGTCCAATGAGATCATATTATAAAATAAGCCTGCTCGATGAATGAACACGTGACCAAATAAAACAAGCAAACACATTAAGAATTTAAATAATATACATACAGAGCTTAGGAACGAGGTTGGAAACAAACAGAGATAAAATCACACAAATTTACAAAAACAAAAATTTAATTAAAACTCAAGAACTGAAATAGATTGTTACAACAATAGTTAAAAGCAGTCACTAAGGCGCAGCAACAGGGGATGAATTTAAAATTGTTTCCTTTGATTCCATTTCCTAATTAAACCTTGATTTATCACAATCAAGTAAAAGCAGCCGGGCAACTCATCATTAGAAGTTTATTATTATTATTTTCTCCACTATGCAACAACAACAAATTCAGGAGGGGTTCTCCGTATTTCAATTTCTCATAACATACATATATATACAATTTTCATCTGTATTAAATATATAAAATATGTTTGAGTCCCAAAAATTAAGTTAACCTATTTCATAAATAAAACCTTATTTAAATACTAACATTTAAATCAAATAGCAACTAAATTTTCCAACATTAAATAAGTAAATACGCTTAAAGCATCATCTAACATTTAAAATTATGTATTTAAAATATGAAATTAGAAGCTCTAATTTCTATTCAAATAACCTTATATATATATATATATAGAAATAGATAGATACATATATATATATATATATACACGAAGAAACATACCACAAAATAAAATGAGATGAGGAGGAAAATTGGTGGTGGCTGGACAATGGTATGCCTGCGATGGAATAGGGTTCCAGTCTTCCAGAAGTGTTGAAGGAGACTTATTATTTCTTTCCCCCTTCTCTAATTCTTGCCAAATATGTGTGTGAGGGGGTGGGTTACAAGGGAGTATACAATATAATAGTATTATATGCAAAATATCACATAATACATAAATATAATGTAGGGGTGTATATGTTGTCCACGTGTATACCTATAAACAATGCATGTAATATATAGTAGTGCACGTATATATATGTATGCACAAATGCATGTAGGTGCACACATTTATATATATAATACATTATTATAATATAAAAGTACATATATATAAATGTATGTTGTACGTGCATGGGATATATATATATATATATATATATATATATATATATATATATATATATATATATATATATATATATATATATATATATAATATGAAATGGCATGTAATTCATAAATAAAATAAATTATTAATTAGATTATAACTTCACATTTATGAATATAATTGTCTTTGAGTCACATAATTCATATTTAACACTATAATTAGCATTCTTAATTAATAATTGTGGACAAGCAGTTAGTTCTAAATTTCAAATTTAAATATAAGATTAACACCTATTTCGCACGTAGGCAATTAATGAACAATTAAAGTTTAGAAAATTACACATTTAGTAAATAAAATATAATTAAAATACACGCAACACTCGAACTAACACACACGTGTCGTTGTACCTGACAACCATCGAGACGGGGCGTCACTGTGTATGTGTGGTTGATGTATTTTTTGGTTTGTATTGAATGAGGGTTTTGTGAATAGTTGTGGGTGTTTTTAATGGTGTTAACTTGTGTTATTGGAAGCATATTTGAAGTATTATGTGTATATATGTGTTATAAACTTGTTATGACTTGTATTTTCAACTTGGAGCATGTTTTGGTTGATTTTTGGTGCAAACCCGTGACTCCCCTGCCCATTTCCCCGCGGTTGAGTATTGGTTCCCGGCCGGGAACCTTTTATGTGCATTTTTATCCCGGCCGGGATCCCCTTGTAGGTTTGAAGTCTGATCATTGATCCAGGCCGGGATCCTTTTCAGTTTAAAACCAATCCTGGCCTGGATGGTGTAGCAGGGAGGTCCTCGGACAGGGTGTCCCAGCCGGGACGATTTTTCTCCAGGCCGGGATGGCCATACAGACATAGCTGCTGGAGCTATGCCCCGGTCGGGATCCATTTTGAACTAAAACTCATCCCGGCCGGGATGGGGCCTTGGGAGCAACACTTGTGTAATTATAATTCTTTTCATTCCAATACTTGTTTACGTGGTCCGTGGGATATTAATTGTGCACATGAACATTTATATAAATTATTGACATCAATATCTCATATCATATCATCTCATAACACATGTCGTTCGCCACGTGTTTGATTCATGTATGGACTTTCATTTCATGCGTGGATTGGACTCATGGTGCGGGGGACGTGGTGCCTATTGATGCGGGTGCTACACCCTCCATTTGATTTACACTTCAACAAGTCTTGTCGAGCCTAAGACGTTAAACAAGGGCGCTATTTGGAGGCAACTCAAGTTTGGCAATTGCGACACCATTTTTCTTCCCCCGTTTTTCTTCTTCTTTCGTTCTGTTGTTTTTTCAATTTTTGTGGTTGTTTGTGTTGAGTTTTTACTCTTTGTCGTCTTCAGGTGCTTGTTGTTTGCCCGAATTTTACTGATCTGCTGTTGATATATTATTGATGCATTCCTGCTGACATGACCCTTAGTTTTGGCCAAGTCTAGCTCCCAAGCAATTTCTGAGCCTCCACTAATCCGCCCATTTGACCCATTGCCCCTCACTTCATGGAAGTCCTTTGTTATCTTGATTTTTCTTATGCCTTGAGGACAATGTATGTTAGAAGTGTGGGTGGGTGGGTGGGTGGGGGGGGGGTGGGGGGTCCACCAGTGCTAGAATTGAATTTTTTTTTGAAATTTTTGCATGTTATGGCTGCTTTTAGGTGAATTTTTGGCATGATAATTGTTGTATTAGTGACTTTTTTGTCCTGGTAATGTTTTGAAAAATAATACGAAATCTTTGGCCTGATTTCCCTTCTTTGAACTTTTTGTGGCTTTCTATATTGATGAATGGGGATACATGGATGAATGCTTATCTGACAGAGTTAGACTTGTGATATTGTTTACGATTTGAGGATACTGATGGTTGTGGAATTTTACCCCCATTTTGAATACTTTCAATTAGGTTTGATTATTGAGTTTTGCTAGAACGAGTCAGGCTTGTTGAATGCATGAAAATATGTACGAGATTCGATGAAGTAATGTAGTAGTATGCCCTCATATTTTGTGCACCGTTAAACAAAGTAATGTACTTTGCTTAGTTAGAGAAGTTTATTTTTTCAAATAAGTCTAAGAGTTGATTAGGATGCATTTTAGCTCACTTGATGCGAAATTTTGAGTTAACGATTGATTAGGGAATGACTTAGGCAGTAGTTGTCAGTGGTAAGCCTTTCTGTAGCCTTTTCACAAAATAGCATAATCCGATTGACCCTACTGAGCCTGATTGTTGTGCAAATTTTCTTCTTAACCACATTACAAGCCAGATGCACAACATCATTATCCCTACCCTTCTTGAGTCACACCTTACTTGCTCATGCGGATACGTAGTATTAGATGTCTTGGACTCCTTTTGATAACCTTTGTGCTGAGTTGAAAAAAAAAAGAAGAAAAACGACAGGAAAAAAAGAAAGAAAAAAAGGAAAAAAGAATTCAAAAGAAAAGAAAGAAACGAGCATAAAAAAAAAGTGTTTAAAAAGTCGCTGAAAGCTTGATAAACACGGAGGAGTTAGATGTAAACAGTTAAGTGAGGGGGAGTCTGGTGGAAGCAAGGAAAGTACCGCATTTTTAAGTATAAAATGTGTAGCTTGGTATGTTAGTCATTTAATCTAAATCATCCTAACCTTAACCCAAGCCTACATTACAAACTCGAAAGACCTATTGATCTCGAGTCTTCAGTTAACTACATTAGCGGAGAAAGGTGCGAAGGATGCATTCAAAGTCGATAATGGGTACTTAGATAAAAATCATAGACTCTTCAATCTAGAATTGGTACATTTTTCCGTTCAAAATCACACTACACGAGGGTATGCTATTCATACTAGCTATTGAATTTTGTGCAAATGAGTATTGTGTTTGATAAGCTAGACTTGTTTGGGTGAAAACTCGATGATTGCCTTTGCGATTGTGTTTGATGTAGGGTAGTGTTTCATTCAATTTTTATTTTCTTCGAGGACGAGCAATGTGCAAGTGTGGGGGGATTTGATAGTGTGCGTAATTCTCGATATTTTGTGCTTTTGTGGATGCATTGTAGTGCCTATTTTTTATATAAATTAGTGTCGTGATGTGTTTTTGTGTTTTTGGTGTAGCTGGGCCGTTTTCTAATTTATTGGAGTTTTTGGATTGAAATAAGGAGACTTTTATGGAGCTGGGCCAAGTGTATGTGCGTGGATCACTTTGTGCGGTGTATGTTGCTGTCAGGAGCTCAATTTGGGAAGATTTGAATTATTATGATGACAGCGAGCCTTAATTGCTTTGGGCCAAAGGATTGGAGACTTGGAAATTAATTGGAATAAGCCCACTTTGGGGGAGGACTTTGTAGCACCCCGGAGCGGAGGGCACCACATCCCCCACATCAAAGCTCAACACGTATAACGAAATGGGAACTCCACACACGTATCAAGTTATGGCGAACGGGAGATAAACAAAATACACACCCTAGCTAGGCGGTCTAGACCCTCAAATCAGAGCGCGCATTAAACATAAAATGCGGAAGCGATTAAATACAAATCATAATGTGCTAGAAATTATCATATTGCAGCTATCATTCAACTTATAAAAATTTAATTACCAAAACAAGCATACAAATCTTGTCCCAGGCCAGAGTTTAAGTACAGACTTGAATATATACATATTCCGGAATTAACAAAATGCATAAAATAAATGAAATACGATGCATGCGACTCGAGCTATCCTTAACCGATGACTCAAGGACAACCGCCTAGCTTGAACATCTAAGAGTACCTACAACTTAAGCAAAAAGGGGAAAAAGAGAAACGAAAACGAGGGTCAGTCCTAAAGACTGGTGAGGGGGCTAACACACGCACACATACATATAAGTAAGAGCATAGCATATTCAAAAGTTAAAGAGTTCATGAACCGGGGCGTGGTTTTTGCATTCTAAATCATTTTTCCCGTGATATTATATATATAGAGAAAAGGTTTAAGGCCGAAGGCCAAAATCATCCAATTTTATAAATTGAAGTCCACTCCCGCTTCACGAACTGGATTCATAATCAAAAATCACAACCACTCGGCGAGAACGAGTTCAAACCCACGTACTCCCTTTCATAATCATATTCAAAACGAAACATACAAACTCACAAACAATCCTCATTCTCCAGTTGGGGATGAGGAGGCCTTCCTCAACCCCGTTCTCACGTCAAATGTGTGAGTCGGGGGATCCTATCCATTCCCCGACAGGTTCTAACCCGAGAAACCGCCTTCCCCTCGAACTCCTGAGGATGGGCGAATTTCCCTACATCAAATTGGGGTTGTGTTGATGAGAGAGCTCGGCGACCCCATGGCCGACTCGAGAATCACATACCACTTCCCCGGGCCCATTTCATAAGTCAGAATTCATAGTCTTATTAATTTCGAAATTTCAGAATTTTTCGACTTATATTCAAAGTCGTATTTCTCGCTATTTTCAAAACGTTCACACACACCGACCATTATCAAATCAAATAAACGAAAATAGGCTACGTACGTACATAAAAGCATTTTCAAATGATTTCATAACAAAGAGGCCAATTCCCACAAAATACGTATAAATACATATCTAAGTGTATATATATATATATATACATAGTCGCATGTGGGCTTAAAATACATGTAGGGGTTGTAGGTCACTTAGCTAAAAGAAAGAAAACCTCACCTTTCCAACTTAGTGGAGCAAAAGGACAAAGAACGGGTGCAACGGACGCTTACGGGACCTGCTCGTTACCAATTGGACCAAACTCTGAACAAAGAGACAACAACGGATAATCTTAGACTCAACATGTACCATATAGACGCTCGGCAAATGTATATGATGCATAAAGGCATATGAAATGCAACATTTAAGGCACATGCGTTCATATTTCACGTATTTCATATTAAATAGATCCATAAATGCAATACTATGAAGATAACATATAATTTAACACGTTAACATATCACTCAAGTCATGCAAGAAGCAAGAGATTAACATATTAAACAATTAAACGAAATACAAATTCATTCATGCACGTAGGAGAACACTTAAGTCACATAAGGGCGTATAAGAGCATAAATCGTAAACGAGCATCCAACTTTAATCAAAAATTCATGTCACACAAATTAACACATATTAAAATATGTTATCAATGTATAATTATCATAAAAGTATCAAAAAGCGGTCATACGAGGCAAATAAACGAAGCATTGATTCAAGTAGGCACATATGGTAGCATATAGGGCCTAAGAGACCATAACTTGGAAACGAGCAACTAAAACGAGCCATAAATTCATAACATATATCCTAACACATAATATTATATGTTATCCATGCATGCAAGGTGAAAAGAAGCAAAAAGGAACACGTAAAACATAAACGAAATGAAAGAAAAACACTTAACGAACAAAACATGCATCAACAAGTCGAAACTAGCCCAAAAACTGGTCACGGCCGCGACCAAAATCAAGCCCGCGACCACACTCACACCAACAAGTAAAGCAGTCAAAAACTCGAAATTGGATTGAAAACAGGTCGCGGCCGCTACCAAAATTGCACTGAATTCGGTCACAGCCGCGACTTACGTCGCAGCAGCAGCAAAACAACGAATGAAGCAGCAAAACACACCCCAAAACTCAAATAAATCCAATCTAATCCAAGCTAACACACTAAGGTAAGTTAGGATAATAAAAACTCATGCATTTCAATCCACAAAATGGCCCAAACTTGCATCAAAACATGCTAGAGGTGAAGAGAGATCAAGTTCATACCAAGCTTCCAATTTTCATAAATGGTAAAGTCATGATTCTTCAATTAACACTCAAAGAAAGTTCATATATATCATAAATGATGTCTTAGGAACAATACACATGCTTCATATCAAAAGATTACACAAGAGATCACGCTAGAATTCACAAAATTCATCAAACCCTCACTATTCACTATATAAGCCATATCTCAAGCAATTCATGGTGAAATCCTACCAAGTTGGAGTTAAAATGACCACATAGAAAAGGAGAGATAAAAAATGGACTTACCTCTTTTATTGGAAGAGATTTGATGGTGTTTGGAGCTCAAACTCTCAAGAAAGTGAATAGTGGCTTCTTCTCTTCCTTCTCTTCTTTGGAGATCTGATTTGGGGCTCCTTTTTCTCTTTCTTTCTTGGTATGGCTCGAATGGGATCTGAATGGGGGAGTTAGGGGCTTAACTCTAGTTATCTGGTCATGGTTTGGGGTTAATTGGGTCCCACAAGTGTAAAACTAGTCAACAAAGGTGTCTCTCGGCGCAAAGTGCTCATTTCGGTTGAGTTTCGGAGGTTTAAATGGGCTTAGAAAAATACAAACTTAGGTTCCTTAGTTTCCTTCCTTTGTTATGAGTCCGACGCATCTTTCAGAATTCGAATCCGAATTCCCGAGCCCGAGTTATGGCATCCGGAACCCAAGGCGCGCTAAGCTAGTTAGACCCTCGAATCACTCACATGTCTCGTTTCACAAAAACGAGCCAAGAAACAAAATAAACAAACTCTAAAACATGTAACGAGTATGCAAAAACTTTCATAACTCACATAATTCACATATACCAAGATTACAAAAATTGGAATTAAAATCGAGCACATATAGGGCAAATTACACAAGACGTAAATTTAAAAGTTTAAAATTCAAGTTACAGGTTAAACAAATAATTACAAATAATCACATAATCATTAAAATAACACTTAATTGCATAATTAAATAATTTAAGTGCGCACATAACACTCTCGTTACGACGTACCTGGAAATCCGAACGATCGGGATGTGACAAACTTCCCCCCAGGTCCCCTAAGGGTCTTGAATGGTTCCGAAGACAAACCAACTCCACCCAGCAACACTCTAATCTTGGAGAACGGCAGACTACTCAAGACCTTACCTCCTTAATTAGCAAACCGGACACAGAGCCCTAGTCGTTTGCCCGTACTTCCCCAATAAAGTTCGGGAGTAGTTGGAGATTCCTCTACCAATGGCATGTAGACATTACTACACTAAGTCCATAACGTCTTTCTTATACCATTACAACCGGTCTCCTAAAAACTCCGAACAACCTCAAACCCTGAGTGGGATAACTTGTGATCTTGCACTCCTCAAAGCATAGGCTACCGTTTCTCTGCAAGCAACACACAACAAAGGCCTTCCTTTATGCCTCGGTTGATAACGTAGTAGCCTTTGGTACCTCCGGTTTGGCAAAAGCCAATATCGTGGTAACTCTCTTCAACACTTCTTCCCACTCGAAACCGTACCTCTTACTCTGAGGTAATACTTGGTTCTTCTACGAGGAATGTCGACGGTCTAGCCTTCAATCTAGTACCCAGTGACACAGTTGAGCCCCGAACGGACCTCCTAAAGCGACCACCTCACTTAGCGAGAACAAAACATCTTCAAACAAACCCACTGGAAGCAGCTCGGCCCTCACAACTCACCGAACACTCTCGAGCACTTAAAACAGCCAAACTCTCACCAGAAGAAAGTTAACACGAAGGAGAAAAGAAAACACGCAACAAGCAAAACTGAAAGAAAAGGAGGCACACCACAAACAAAAACCAAGAAGGGAAAGAAACACACGACAAGTAAGAATCAAGAAGGAAAGGAAACACATAACAAGTAAAATCCAAGAAGCACTTAAAGAACAAAGAACGGGCAACAAGCATGTGGGTTTCCCCGTGATTAAAATATGCATGAGATGAGATGCCATGAATGCTTTAGTATACCTTTCACCATGGCGGTAGTGTCAAACTCGTGGTCGGATTCTTCACTTTCACTTGCGTCAACTCGAATTTGATTTGGAGTCTTGGAACTACGACTCTTCATATACTTCGGATTCTAGTCCTCCGGACAACCATTTGCTAAGTGTCCCGATCCTCCGCACTTGTAACATTGACAGGTGTCGAATCCGTCAAAAATAAATGTAAAATCCTATTCGACGACTAAACAGAGTATAGTGCAAACAGGGTCGATCCACAGAGACTGGTTGACTTATTCCTATTAATTCCAAGTTATCCACGGAAAGAAACAATTAAAAGGGGGGGGGGGGGGGGTTGGATTATTAAAAACTAAGGTAGGCAATTAAAATAAACTAACAAGAATTAAAACTAATTAAAACTATCAAGCAATTCACGTAGGATTAAATCAATCAAAGGGAGAATTACCTAGCCAGGGATATTCGATTCGATTTATCATATTGATCATTGACTCAAGGATTAATTCAAGTTATTTAGACAGGTTGGCTATAGTTGATAGAGACACTCGACTCAACCTCGTTTTTACTTAATTAGTCGGATAACCTAGAGACACTCGACAGTTATCTTCCCTAACAAATTCACAACCCCTAGAGACACTCGACAGGATTTAATGAATTCGCAGCATTAAGAATCATAAAAACACCAACCCTAATTAACCAAGTCGTGACACACGCAAGATTTAAATTAGATTATCAAATCCCTTAGTGAACGAGGAATGTTATCGCTAAGACCCTGTCACTAATTTACCACAAATTATCAATCAACTTTACTACACTTCAAGCATCAAGATTGGCAATATGCAATTAAATCTATCTAGATGATCGGGCCCTATCACTAAATAAATCAATCACAATATACACGAAACACGGAGATAAGATAAATGCCTAAATAAACATGAATTGAATAAAGCGTTTAGGTCTCACAATATTTAAAACGAATCTTAATCCCTAGCTAGATAATTAAAAGTTTAGCTACTAAAATCCATAAAAACAATAATCGAGGAATTCTTTAACATAAAATAAACTAAAAACGAAGGGAAAGAAATAAACTAAAACGAAGAATTGTGATGAAGTCCTGCTCTTGATGTTGCTTGCCCACGACTCTGCTCCCCAGAATATTACGTCACTCTCTTCCAGAGCTGCTACCCCACGCCAATAAATAGCCCTTTTAAAATCACGTCCCAAGTCTTCTTAAGCAAATAGGATTCCTAAATCCATTGGAAGTCTGGACTCCAAAGCCACTCTCCGAGGATTAATCACACAACCGGGCTTCTCTAAATAACTCCCAAGACAACACTCCCGCGGCCAAATCTTCAATTAATTCCATGGCCCAACTAAGTAGTTGAATAGCTCCTCCAAGTGGCGTGAAAAGTGGCCTTCCTTATTTAATTCCACATACAAGCGTAGGCCCATTGACAAATAAGCCCAAGAAAACAAATTATGCCCACAACGTGCAACCCATATTCAAAGCAAATTAGCTTTCCATTATCTCCATACACGCGGCCCACCTCCATTAAATTCCAAAGAATGAATATGCAGCTCATTAACCAATCTTAATTAAATTGCAAGGCAATCCCATTCGGCATATCTTCAATTCACTTCCAAAAGATTAAACCTCATACAGTAGCAATTTTTGCTCCATTTCCAAATATTCCATCTTCTGCTCGTATGCACCGATTTAGGTCTAAAAACGACCCAATTTGTTCCAATTTCGCTTCCGAGCCCCGAATCTACGATATAAACAACAAAACATTAATTCTTTATAAATAATATCATTTCAAAGCATAATCCGGGGCATAATTTAATTATAAAAATGATTAATTAACAAGTTATCAAACATCTACCGAACTTCTTCCGACAAACTTATTCCGTATGATCCGGGCCTTGACAATACGAGTATTGAATTGTCTCGGATGGAGGAGGCATTAAATCCCTTTTTGATGATCGAATTTTCTTCTTCTTTTTGTTATTGTTGGCATCTTGGACTTCTTGAGGCCTCTTTTGAAGTACGAATCTCTTGCTTGAACTATAACTTGAACCCGATTCTTTTCCCACATAAGAAGAGTGAGACTCTATCCTTTTATTATTAATTTCATCTTGGACCACTCTTCTAACTTTCTCGGACCATGTATGTACCGGTGAAGCTTGGAAAAATAGAAGAATATTATCCTTGCATTCTTGTAAATAATTCCGGATATTAGGATAATCTTTGCCGGCTCCCAAACTTGTAAGCTCCATTATAAGGTCGTCCATTTTCTTCAATTCTTGCTCAAGATTTAGAAATTCTCGAAATCTTCTAACCATTGCACTTGGAGGGATGTAATTGTAGCAAAATTCTCGAATGAGTCTTTCCCAAGTGAGCTCTTCCCCGGACTCCTTTATCCTTGATCTCATTTCTTTGAGACATTTTGAAGCAAAACCTTGTAGTAAACGAGAAGTGAATTTTACCTTTTCTTGTGATGTCCCCGGACAATCTTCCCAAACCGCTAGTATCTCGGATAACCACTCTTCAGCCATAACTTCATCACCTCCAAACCACTTCGGCGGATTGAATTCTTTAAATCCCTTGTATACCGAAAATTCTTGTTTTTCTTGTTCTTCCTTCAAAGGTGTATTTTGTAGTCAAGAAGTCATCCTGAAATAAAAAAAAAAAACGTTTCCAAAATATCGATACGTACGGGGTTAGTACCTGTTCATGTGAACAATTAGCTCAAATAATCCAAATAATTCGAGTAATTCACATATTTGATGAAAATGAATGCAAACAAACACTTAATCCTAAGCCGAACGACCTAGACAGACCTGACACGATGCTAGAGCTCTGGTTTTACAACCCGGAGCTCTGATACCACTAAAGATGTAGCACCCCGGAGCGGAGGGCACCATATCCCCCGCACCAAAGTCCAACACGTATAACGAAATGGGAACTCCACACACGTATCAAGCTATGACGAACGGGTGACAAATAAAATACACACCCTAGCTAGGCGGTCTAGACCCTCAAATCAGAGCGCATATTAAACATAAAATACGGAAGCGATTAAATACAAATCGTAACGTGCTAGAAATTATCATATTGCAGCTATCATTCAACTTATACAAATTTAATTACCAAAACAAGCATACAAATCTTGTCCCAGGCCAGAGTTTAAGTACAAACGAAAATATATACATATTTCGGAATTAACAAAATGCATAAAATAAATGAAATACGATACATGTGACTCGAGCTATCCTTAACCGATGACTCAAGGACAACCGCCTAGCTCGAACCTGCAAGAGTACCTGCAACTTAAGCAAAAAGGGGAAAAAGAGAAACGAAAACGAGGGCCAGTCCTAAAGACTGGTGAGGGGGCTAACACACGCACACATACATATAAGTAAGAGCACAGCATACTCAAAAGTTAAAGAGTTCATGAACCGGGGCGTGGTTTTTGTAGTCTAAATCATTTTTCCCTTGATGTTATATATATAGAGAAAAGGTTTAAGGCCGAAGGCCAAAATCATCCAATTTTATAAATTGAAGTCCACTCCTGTTTCACGAAGCGGATTCATAATAAAAAATCACAACCACTCGGCGAGAACGAGTTCAAACCCACGTACTCCCTTTCATAATCATATTCAAAACGAAACATACAAACTCACAAACAATCCTCATTCTCCGATTGGGGATGAGGAGGCCTTCCTCAACCCCGTTCTCCCGTTAAAATGTGTGAGTCGGGGGATCCTACCCGCTCCCCGATGGATTCTAACCGCCGGTATTCGAGAAACCGCCTTCCCCTCGAACTCCCGAGGATGGGCGAATTCCCTACATCAAATTGGGGTTGTGTTGATGAGAGAGCTCGGCGACCCCATGGCCGTCCCAAGAATCACATACCACTTCCCCGGGCCCATTTCATAAGTCAGAATTCACAGTCTTATTAATTTCGAAATTTCAGAATTTTTCGACTTATATTCTGTAACACCCCTTACACGTGGAGGTGCCACACCCCCGCACTATAGGTCAATCCACATACAAAATGGACGATCCGTACATGAACCAACCTATAGCGAATGGGTGACAATGCAATACACGACCGGCTAGGCGGGATAAACTTATACATGTAATAATATAAAGCGGAAGCATAAGAGTATTATATCATCATATCAATACATTATCATCTTTCAAGTAACATTCACATATATGTACTTAGAACTATTAACATGGTACTCTGAACTGTTAATACTTGAGAAGAAAAGTTATGCTAGACTCAGCTGGACAGAAAGACACGACCCGACTCCCGCTTAGCACGCCACGAACAAAACCTGAAAGGTGGAGGTGTCAGTCTGTGAAGACCGAGTAACGGCCATGAATATATATAAACACAAGTAACATGCAAGTTATAATCTCGGGTAAGGTTTTGTAACTAGAATAATATAAGTGCAAAATAACATGAAGCTCGCCCGAGATTACAACTATCAGGTTTAACACGATAATCACGTTTATTATAACAATCAGTGGCCCTGGCGAGGGGCGTGCACGATCTCTAACCACCCACGACAGTGAACAAGGATTACACTTTCATTTAATTAAGTTATCATACAATTCATTACTGTGCACACGATCAATAACACGAAATCCAACCTTCACCATTGGTGGTGGGTTTGCAAGGCCCAAACCACCCACGATAACACGTTGCACGTCGGGAGCATGACTCCCACGTACGGGACTCCTTCCTCCACCAAACCTCCTGGTGGATTCAGGGGGCATCCCCACGGTGTGAGAGAGGTGTGTGAGTTACCCGTCAGCCCTATGCTTTCCCGGTTGGCTCAAACACTCACCCTCGGGTCCATAAACACGATACACGATAATTCGCCAATCACGATCACGATGACACGATACACGGGTTGCTTGTCATGAACACGATTAGTTCAACACGATTTACTTTCAAAGAACACAATTTGTAACACGAAACACGAGTAGTTATTAATCCTTTATTCTTGGAAAACGATTATAAGGACATATATATATATAATTTGGCCGAAATCCACATAAAAGTTATAGGGTTCTAGGTACTTATTAACTAAACCTCACCTTTACCGACAAAATGTAAGTCAAGACATGGCCTACGGCCCCTGCTCCACGTCACGAGATGGTAGTCTGTGCAAGAAATACATGTATACGTGAGACTTGACCCTAAAATGAACCAACTATGACGAACGGCGGAAATGTATCGAGATGACGAGGAAAATACAATGTGGCATGATAACATGTTGTTTCAGTACATATTGGCACAAATAATAGCAATTCGGGGTCAAAGAAGTCGTCGAATCGAGGGGCTAAAATCGTAATTTTATGCAGAAACTTTTGTTCTGCATATCAGATGGGAACGACCGTTCCGGGTCTCCTTTGAAAATGGGAACGGTCGTTCCCGTAAACCCCAAAACGCTCCAACGATTTCTAAAATAAAAGCGTGCCTTTAGCTGGGAACGGCCCTTCCGGCACTAAGGCCAAAACGGGAACGACTGTTCCCATGCTCGGCCGCCTATTTTTGTTTAAAAGGGAGGGAACGCCCGTTCCCACTATGCCTTGAGGATGGGAACGGTCGTTCCCTGTTTCTGCAAATGAAGGAACAGAGCAAAAATAAGGGATGGCTACGGGGATGATCAACAAGGCAACAAAGTTCCAATCTTGATCAACCAAATTCACGAATTTCTGGAAGTATGATGTACATATATGCAAAGGATGATAAAACAACACTTAGACATATAAATCATGGACCAATCATCAAGAATTCAAGATTCAAGCTCATGATCACACTTGATCATTTATGCTAAATATTTAAGAATCTCATGAATTAATCATGCCATAATTCAAGATATGATCATTTAATCATGCTTTGCACAACAAAGAGTTCATCTAGCATGCAATTCTCAAACCCTAGCTTATACATATATGATCAAGAATCATGAGTTCATCCAATTACCAACCTTTCAAGACTAAGAAATGAAGGAGATGAATGATGAAAATGATTAATTCCCAAAACTTGGATGATTTCTGGAAATTCTTGATGGAAGATGAAAACTTCTCTTTCCTTTCCTTCCCTTTTGATACCGAGAGTGAGAGATGAAGGTGTTGGGAGAATTTTTATGAAAAATTGTGATCAAGAAGATCATGGAAGCATATACGTAACAACCCCTTTTTGAAAAAGGTGAAACCCCAATATTTACAATTTAATCCTTCAATTGTTTAAGTTATGCAATGAAGTATATGTGGATTTGAAGAGTGATCAATTAAGTCCCTAGAATTTCAAGAATTATTCAACTAGGTACAATTTGGTAATTTGAAGCACTTTCGGTAATTGTTTTTCATGAAATATAAGTTATAAAATTATAAGAAATAAAAGAATCCAATTAATAAAATTCGGGGCGTTACATATTCAAAGTCGTATTTCTCGCTATTTTCAAAACGTTCACACACACCGACCATTTTCAAATCAAATAAACGAAAATAGGCTACGTATGTACATAAAAGCATTTTCAAATGATTTCATAACAACGGGGCCAATTCCCACAAAATACCTACAAACACATATCTAAGTATATATATATATATATCTATATATATATATATATATATATATATATATATACATAGTCGCATGCGGGCTTAAAATACATGTAGGGGTTGTAGGTCACGTAGCTAAAAGAAAGAAAACCTCACCTTTCCAACTTAGTGGAGCAAAAGGATAAAGAACGGGTGCAATGGACGCTTACGGGACATCCTCATTACCAACTGGACCAAACTCTGAACAAAGGAGACAACAACGGATAATCTTAGACTCAACACGTACCATATAGACTCTCGGCAAATGTATATGATGCATAAAGGCATATGAAATGCAACATTTAAGGCACATGCGTTCATATTTCACGTATTTCATATTAAATAGATCCATAAATGCAATACTATGAAGATAACATATAATTTAACAAGTTAACATATCACTTAAGTCATGTAAGAAGTAAGAGATTAACATATTAAACAATTAAACGAAGTACAAATTCATTCATGCACGTAGGAGAACACTTAAGTTACATAAGGGCGCATAAGAGCATAAATCGTAAATGAGCATCCAACTTTAATCACAAATTCATGTCACACAAATTAACACATATTAAAACATGTTATCAATGTGTAATTATCATAAAAGTATCAAGAAGCGGTCATACGAGGCAAATAAATGAAACATTGATTCAAGTAGGCACATATGGTAGCATATAGGGCATAAGAGACCATAACTTCGAAACGAGCAACTAAAATGAGCCATAAATTCATAACATATATCCTAACACATAATATTATATGTTATCCATGCATGCAAGGTGAAAAGAAGCAAAAAGGAACACGCAAAAGACAAACGAAACGAAAGAAAAACACTTAACGAACAAAACATGCACCAAAAAGTCGAAAACAGCCCAAAAAAACGGGTCACGGCCGCGACCAAAATCAAGCCAATTCTGGTCGCACCCGCGACCACACTCACACCAACAAGTAAAGCAGTCAAAAACTCGAAATTGGGTTGAAAACATGTAGCGCCCCTATACACTACAACCCCGCACCGTAGCATTTCCCGACTGGATGTGAGGCCTATTACCCGAGAAATACTCCGGCGAACGGACAGTGCTATACCATATCAGAGTATTAAAATATTGCATCGAAAATTTTGATAATTTAAAACTTTTGAAACTATGATAGGGGAATAAACAAGCCAGTGATGGCATAGTATAGATGTCAAAGGTAGTGACCATGTAATGGCCGTATTAGGTAATTACAAGCTCGCAAACATAACTTATTCTAAAGAACCTTGAACTATCATGCCAAACGAAAGACACACTAGGCTTCAAGATACCTTCTAGTAAGCGTCTGTTGAACCTGAAACCATGATTTATAAAGTACGAGGGTTAGTCAAAGTGACTAAGTGAGGGGGTAGTTGGAACTACATATATACGTATAGGTATATTTGAAAAAGGTGTTTGATTATAAAAGTTGGAGTTTGAAACTGTTAATAAAATAATAGATTAATAGTATTATACCGAAAATCAATAAAATAATAATCAATACAAATATTTGGTTCATATTTATTTTGAGAAAAAGGGTAATAAGGGATTGGGTATCAGATTCTTGAAAATATGAACCGTACGACAATAAAGTATTAATGCCCTGCAAGAAGGCATTCTCCATCGTTTACTCCTTAAACAAAATGAAATCAGAAATAACAGAATCGATCCAGCCTTTTTCCTCCATGATCTGTCGGGAGCAACCCCTCGAGATCCAGATACAGACAGAGGGAGGGACGTACCTTTCCCGTCACTTAATGTGGAATAACTAACCTCCAGTTAAACCAACATTAAGATCAGATTTGGCGGCAGGTATAGTAATAGACGATGGCCCTTGCCACCAGGCTATTAGTTCTACCGTACCACCGGGCCCAACAGATACAAACACAGATACAGATCTTGCATTTTAAATACAGAATAGAGTTACATTATATCAATACTCGCCAAAACGGATTTGAGTATGATATGTTTGTAACTTATACTTAAATAAGGATTTTGTTTGATATAATAGGATAATAGGCATCCGTATATCAGATATTTTCCCAGAAAGGGGATAATACTATAATTAGGGAAAATAAGACTGAATCTTTATTAGGATAAATAATAAAATATTTTATATGTAGACTCATGATCCCAGTTGAAAATATTTTAACCTCACCTGCTATGATACGGAATCAAGTAAAGTATTCTGGGTTCCACTGTCCAGACTTAGTTCCTGAAAGTAGTGAACTACTACGCACTTAGAGAACTAGGTTCTTTCTATACTAATGAGACACATGAATGAGCACAATTAAAGCATGTTGTAACAAGGAGTAACAGTAAATGTACAGGAAATTTGGTAATCTAGAATTTAAATATTATTGTAAAACATACTGATACCAAAGTCATACAACCGAATTAACCAAGAAATTCTTATTCAAATCATGAATCCAAGTTAAGGTTTATTTTTAATAAAAGTGAACCCGATTTTGAAAATGTTATTTAATTCTTGATTTAAAAATCGTTAGATAAAAGTCCTTTCTTAAAAAAAATGCCCAAATTGTATTTTATATTAATTCTTGAAATTACTACATGATATTACTGGTCAAAATTCATATTTAAAATCAAAAGTCAAAGTTACTATTGAAAAACGGTTACTATTTAAACATAGGGGATTAAATACTTTTAAACATAAAATCAAACACACACTTACACACACTAGCGCACGGTATACACACATATTTCAAGAACATCAAGAACACGTTCTTCAAATATTCATAAGATGTTCTAGGCATTCTTGATCAAATTCATAGTCATAACATAAGATTAAAGAATAAATGAGCATAATATATAAACTTTTCATGAAATATGATTCATAAATAAATTCCTAAACATGCATTTATTCAAATCTTCAAATATTCTTAAAATGTTCTACACATGCTTGATTATATTCATATTCATATCATAGAATTTGAAGCATAATATAGCAAAATATATAAATTCTCTATGAAAAATAATTCCAAATAAATTATTCTAGGCATGGATTTAATCAAACAAGATCATAATCATTTAAATACATACTCACATTATATCATATCATAATTCATGGATTTAATTAAACAAAATTTCATAATGTACACACATTGTATTTAAAACTAACAATTATGCACATTTTTCATAAAATAAAATTTCCAAAGCATTATTTAATTAATCCTAGACATATTATTATTACACTAAGAACATAATAGAAATCATGAAATAATAAAAGAAAAACTCACCCTGTAGAGAGAGGGAGAGAATGGCGTGAGCTAGGGGAAGAGAGGGAGTGATTTTTGTGTTGATTTTGTGAGTTATAAATGATGCTTGACGGGGGTATTTATAGGTAGTCATGAGGGGTCTTTATGCAATTTTTAAGAGTTTAAGGGAGATGTGGATGTCTCCTAATTCAAACAAATGCTTGGTAATTAAATGAGAAATGTGGTTGAACTATAGCTTAAACAAATGCTTGGTAATTATATAGGATTTGTGGAGAAATGGTATCCATTTAATAAAACTTTCTAGAAGGTTTATTTTGGAATAAAAATAAATGTAAAATGATATAAAATTTATTCAAGAGTCGAGAGGTAAAACTTTGAAGTAGTAAATTAATGAAGGAACGAGTGAAAAATAAGCTTCGTTTTGATTATAAATGTGGAATATTTAGAGTTTTCGTTTATAAACTACAAATATTAATGATGATGAAAATCATGAGAAAATTATATAAACGAAGCTATGAAGAAGTTTATAGGTTGTAAAAAATTATCATATTTTAGAGAAAAATTCAAGAAACGTTTTAAGTAAAATTTCGAATATTGAATGAAAGCTAATTGTTTAAAATAAAATGACAATTTTTTAAAAAGGAAAATATTTATAAAATATGCTATGGGTGGAATTGCGTTTTGGTAAATGTATGAAAATTCATAAAATAATTCAAGGGTCGTTTTGACTATAATATTGAATATCGGAAAGTGGATGAGTAAAGAGTTATTTACGATCGAACTATAAGCTAGGGTTTTTTCGGTTTTTGATGCTACCAGAGTTAGGATGGGAATCATGGTTTACAGAGAGTGTCAAGATCCTCGAAATAATGTGAGGATTCTTTTGGTCACAATATTGGGTGGTAAAAGTACTTCGGGAATTGTAGGAAAATTCTAGGGTAGTAGGGGTATTTCCATAATTTCCAACCTAAAATTGTAGGAATAGGTTTTGAAATATATGAAGGGGGTTTTAGGTGCTGGAAAGGGATGTATACTAGAGTTCTAAGATTCTTATGAGAAAAGTTTCAAGATAGATGCTCGATAAAGGAAATAATTAAATTACGAACTTTTAATTAAACTATAGCACATAAGTCACATAAGAAGGCAATGCCTGAAAGAGTAAATAAGGATCGAGATTGGAAATGCTTCTTGAATAACCCCTTTACTTTACCTTTTCCAACTCGACATAGGTTAGGGCTGTTACAATCCCCCCCCCCTTAAAAGGAATCTGTCCTCAGATTCTCATTTTGTCGTAAAATAATTTTGTTAATATCTTTCATCCTTTTCTAGGATGATCTCATGTCTTGTTATTGATAACTTGATAAATTAGGGGTAGTAATGATTACTAGCCCAGAAGGGAAGTGTTTATATATATATATCATAATGACCTAAGTCCCTAGAAGAGGCACTCAGAAAATAAATAAGCACATAATTGTAATGCAATGAATGAATGCATGACGCCAGGGTCATAGGACCTTCACTGGCGTGTGAAGAACATGTACTGTACCCTTCACATTACTTGAAGGTTTGAGATGCGCATCTCCATCTTTAGCATAGGCCCTGCCTTTTCCTAATGGATTTCTTAAAGTTCCGACAATAGTTTTTCCTCTCCTTGGTTGTCCTTGTTTGGCTTTCTTTGGGCATTCACGGATTTGGTGTTCATCACTACCACATCGCAAACATAAGCCGGCCTTTTTCTAGCAATTCTCTTCAGTATGCCGTGGCCCATGATAGAAGTCACAAATAATTTCATCTTGGATCTTTAAGGGTACTTACGAGGATTGTTGTTGGGCATGCCTAGGTTTCTTCTTTTGCATATGAGCAATTTGGCTGGCAACTCGTTTCTCTCCTTGTGGTAGTTTATTGTTAGTTGGGTCTTGATGTTTTGAATTCAGGCGAATACTTTTGTGTGTTGCCTCAGTGTTTAGGGCTTTATCCACAGCCCGGGTATATCCCTCAATATCAAAAGGAGCTAATGCCCATCGTAGGTCCGGTTTCAATCCATCAACAAATCTCTTTGCTTTGCGACGCTCTTCACTCAAGATGTGTGGTGCATATTGTATTAACCTAACAAACTTGGCCTCGTATTCGGCTACTGACATATACCCTTGTACTAAATTCATGAACTCGGCCTCTCAAGCATCCCTGGTTACTTGAGGAATGTATTTATGATGAAATTCCTTTACAAACTCAGTCCAATTACTTTGAACTCCGGTATCCAACCATCTCTGCTAGACATGCGTCCACCAACTTAATGCCTCCTCTTCCAATAAGAAGGTTGCATATTGTACTCGTTTTGGATCTTCGGGGTAAATATCCATTGCTTCATATATCTTTTCAAGGCTTGCAATCCAATTTTCTGCCTTAAGGTCATTGGGTTCCCCGAAGAACTTTGGTGGATTCAACTGAAGGAGCTTTTCCAAAGTTCTTTCATTTCCAAGATTAGGTACTAGCACGTATGTCTACATAAACTATCTAAAGGCCTCCGCTATATCTAGTGCTCATGTGGGAGTTGTTGTGGCTGATGGTGTCTGATTGCGTGGGGTCCTTCGTGGTGACATTATGATGTTAGAATCATAATCGCATTGGAAAATATAATGCATGGAGGTTAAATAATGATTCATAGATTGACACAAAGTAATAAATTCAAATATAACACTGAAGTGATGAACACATAATATGTACAAGGAATAAGCATGATGCACTAACGGCCCTACTGGTATCTTGAAGCAATTCTTAGGACTCGAGATATGAACATGCAGAAGAGCAACAATAAAGTATTTTAAAGTGTTGCATTTTTGAAAGACTTAAATTTTTCAAGAAAGAGCACCTAGGGTACTAGAGTAACCCGGTTGCTCTGATACCACTTTAATTGTAGAGCCCCTATACACTACAACCCCGCACCGTAGCATCTCCCGAGTGGATGTGAGGCCTATTACCCGAGAAACACTCCGGCGAACGGACAGTGCTATACCATATCAGAGTATTAAAACATTGCAGCGAAAATTTTGATAATTTAAAACTTTTGAAACTATGATAGGGGAATAAACAAGCCAGTGATGGCATAATATAGATGTCAAAGGTAGTGACCATGTAATGGCCGTATTAGCTAATTACAAGCTCGCAAACATAACTTATTCTAAAGAACCTTGAACTATCATGCCAACCGAAAGACACACTAGGCTTCAAGATACCTTCTAGTAAGTGTCTGTTGAACCTGAAACCATGATTTATAAAGTACGAGGGTTAGTCAAAGTGACTAAGTGAGGGGGTAGTTGGAACTACATATATACGTATAGGTATATTTGAAAAAGGTGTTTGACTATAAAAGTTGGAGTTTGAAACTGTTAATAAAATAATAGATTAATAGTATTATACCGGAAATCAATGAAATAATAATCAATACAAATATTTGGTTCATATTTATTTTGAGAAAAAGGGCAATAAGGGATTGGGTATCAGATTCTTGAAAATATGAACCGTACGACAATAAAGTATTAATGCCCTGCAAGCAGGCGTTCTCCATCCTTTACTCCTTAAACAGAATGAAATCAGAAATAACAGAATCAATCCAGCCTTCTTCCTCCATGATCTGTCGGGAGCAACCCCTCGAGATCCAGATATAGACAGAGGGAGGGACGTACCTTTCCCGTCACTTAATGTGGAATAACTAACCTCCAGTTAAACCAACATTAAGATCAGATTTGGCGGCAGGTATAGTAATAGACGATGGCCCTTGCTACCCGGCTATTATTTCTACCGTACCACCGGGCCTAACAGATACAGACACAGATACAGATCTTGCATTTTAAATACAGAATAGAGTTACATTATATCAATACTCGCCAAAACGGATTTGAGTATGATATGTTTGTAACTTATACTTAAACAAGGATTTTGTTTGATATAATAGGATAATAGGCATCCGTATATCAGATATTTTCCCAGAAAGGGGATAATACTATAATTAGGGAAAATAAGACTGAATCTTTATTAGGATAAATAATAAAATATTTTATATGTAGACTCATGATCCCAGTTGAAAATATTTTAACCTCACCTGCTAAGATACGGAATCAAGTAAAGTATTCAGGGTTCCACTGTCCAGACCTAGTTCCTGAAAGTAGTGAACTACTACGGACTTAGAGAACTAGGTTCTTTCTATACTAATGAGACACATGAATGAGCACAATTAAAGCATGTTGTAACAAGGAGTAACAGTAAATGTACAGGAAATTTGGTAATCTAGAATTGAAATATTATTGTAAAAAATACTGATACCAAAGTCATACAACCGAATTAACACCAAGAAATTCTTATTCAAATCATGAATCCAAGTTAAGGTTTATTTTTAATAAAAGTGAACCCGATTTTGAAAATGTTATTTAATCCCTGATTTTAAAATCGTTAGATAAAAGTCCTTTCATAAAAAAAATACCCAAATTGTATTTTATATTAATTCTTGAAATTACTACATGATATTATTGGTCAAAATTCATATTTAAAGTCAAAAGTCAAAGTTACTATTGAAAAACGGTTACTATTTAAACATAGGGGATTAAATACTTTTAAACATAAAATCAAACACACACTTACACACACTAGCGCACGGTACACACACATATTTCAAGAACATCAAGAACATGTTCTTCATCATGTTTGAATATTCATAAGATGTTCTAGGCATTCTTGATCAAATTCATAGTCATAACATAAGATTAAAGAATAAATGAGTATAATATATAAACTTTTCATGAAATATGATTCATAAATAAATTCCTAAACATGTATTTATTCAAATCTTCAAATATTCATAAAATGTTCTACACATGCTTGATTATATTCATATTGATATCATAGAATTTGAAGCATAATATAGCAAAATATATAAATTCTCTATGAAAATTAATTCCAAATAAATTATTCTAGGCATGGATTTAATCAAACAAGATCATAATCATTTAAATACATACTCACATTATATCATATCATAATTCATGGATTTAATTAAACAAAATTTCATAATGTACGCACATTGTATTTAAAACTAACAATTATGCACATTTTTCATAAAATAAAATTTCCAAAGCATTATTTAATTAATCGTAGACATATTATTATTACACTAAGAACATAATAGAAAGCATGAAATAATAAAAGAAAAACTCACCCTGTAGAGAGAGGGAGAGAATGACGTGAGCTAGGGGAAGAGAGAGAGTGATTTTTGTGTTGATTTTGTGAGTTATAAATGATGCTTGAGGGGGGTATTTATAGGTAGTCATGAGGGGTCTTTATGCAATTTTTAAGAGTTTAAGGGAGACGTGGATGTCTCCTAATTCAAACAAATGCTTGGTAATTAAATGAGAAATGTGGTTGAATTATAGCTTAAACAAATGCTTGGTAATTATATAGGATTTGTGGAGAAATGGTATCCATTTAATAAAACTTTCTAGAAGGTTTATTTTGGAATAAAAATAAATGTAAAATGATATAAAATTTATTCAAGAGTCGAGAGGTAAAACTTTGAATAAGTAAATTAATGAAGAAATGAGTGAAAAATAAGCTTCGTTTTGATTATAAATGTAGAATATTTAGAGTTTTTGTTTATAAACTACGAATATTAAAGATGATGAAAATCATGAGAAAATGATATAAAGGAAGCTATGAAGAAGTTTAAAGGGTTATAAAAAATTATCATATTTTAGAGAAAAATTCAAGAAACGTTTTAAGTAAAATTTCGAATATTGAATGAAAGCTAATTGTTTAAAATAAAATGATAATTTTTTAAAAAGGAAAATATTTATAAAATATGCTATGGGTGGAATCGAGTTTTCGTAAATGTATGAAAATTCATAAAATAATTCAAGGGTCGTTTTGACTATAATATTGAATATCAGAAAGTGGATGAGTAAAGAATTATTTATGATTGAACTATAAGCTAGGGTTTTGCCGGTTTTTGATGCTACTAGAGTTAGGATGGGAATCATGGTTCACGGAGAGTGTCAAGATCCTCGAAATAATGTGAGGATTCTTTTGGTCACAATATTCGGTGGTAAAAGTACTTTGGGAATTGTAGGAAAATTCTAGGGTAGTAGGGGTATTTCCGTAATTTTTAACCTAAAATTGTAGGAATAGGTTTTGAAATATATGAAGGGGGGTTTAGGTGCTGGAAAGGGATGTATACTAGAGTTCTAAGATTCTTATGAGAAAAGTTTCAAGATATATGCTCGATAAAGGAAATAATTAAATTACGAACTTTTAATTAAACTATAGCACATAAGTCACATAAGAAGGCAATGCATGAAAGAGTAAATAAGGATCGAGATTGTAAATGCTTCTTGAATAACCCCTTTACTTTACCTTTTTCAACTCGGCCCAGGTTAGGGCTGTTACAAAACAGGTCGCGACCGCTAACAAAATTGCACTGAATTCGGTTGCGGTCGCGACTAAACGTCGCAGCAACATCAAAATAACGAACACAGCAGCAAAACACACCCCAAAACTCAAATAAATCCTACCTAATTCAAGCTAACACACTAAGGTAAGTTAGGATAATAAAAACTCATGCATTTCAATCCACAAAATGGCCCAAACTTGCATCAAAACATGCTAGAGGTGAAGAGAGATCAAGTTCATACCAAGCTTCCAATTTTCATAAATGGTAAAGTCATGATTCTTCAATTAACACTCAAAGCAAGTTCATATATGTCATAAATGATGTCTTAGGAACAATGCACATGCTTCATATCAAAAGTTTACATAAGAGATTATGCTAGAATTCACAAAATTCATCAAACCCTCACTATTCACTATATAAGCCATATCTCAAGCAATTCATGGTGAAATCCTACCAAGTTTGAGTTAAAATGACCACATAGACAAGGAGAGATCAAAAATGGACTTACCTCTTTGATTGGAAGAGATTTGATGGTGTTTCGAGCTCAAACTCTCAAGAAATTGAATAGTGGCTTTTTCTGTATCAAGAAGAGTTCATACGAGGCAAATAAACGAAGCATTGATTCAAGTAGGCACATATGGTAGCATATAGGGCATAAGAGACCATAACTTGGAAACGAGCAAGTAAAACGAACCATAAATTCATAACATATATCCTAACACATAATATTATATGTTATCCATGCATGCAAGGTGAAAAGAAGCAAAAAGGAACACGTAAAACACAAACGAAACGAAAGAAAAACACTTAAGGAACAAATCATACATCAACAAGTCGAAACTAGCCCAAAAATGAGTCACGACCGCGACCAAAATCAAGCCAACTCTGGTCGCACCCGCGACCACACTCACACCAACAAGTAAAGCAGTCAAAAACTCGAAACTGGGCTGAAAACAGGTCAAGGCCACTACCAAAATTGTACTGAATTCGGTCGAGGCCGCGATCAACGTCGCAGCAGCAACAGCAAAACACCAAAAGCAGTAGCAAAACACACCTCAAAACTCAACTAAATCCAACTTAATCCAAGCTAACACACTAAGGTAAGTTAAGATAATAAAAACTCATGTTTTTCAATCCACAAAATGGCCCAAACTTGCATCAAAACATGCTAGAGGTGAAGAGAGTGTTAGGAATAGTGCCCTGGAAAGCCGATTGTATATCCGCTTTGTACTTTTCCTTATTGTAATTACAGACAATCTTTGAATAAAATAACGAATTGAGGCAACACTTCTTTATATGCTCTTGTTTGGTATGCGTTTACTTTAGCTGTGCATGTATGAGAACTCCCCTAATCCTGATGACTTTAGGACTGTACCATTTAGGTGAAATGGTTCATGAAACGAGCCCTATATCACATAAGTTATGATTAGTAAAATACTCCAAGCCGATGAGTCCTACAGACAGTGGGAGTGTCAACCTGACTCCTCTAAGGCTTGCTTGTGGGATCACGCCCTTAAGAAGGACCACCTTGTTTCATGGAGGTGAAAAGTGTATAGTTGATACGTGCGTGATACATGAGGGTGCTTACTTCCATAAGTAAGTTCACTGAGGTGCCCCATGTGAGAAGATTCCTAAATGGGAAAGGAAGTTTCTATTTCAGGAAATGGAAACTTCCAGATTAGGAAATATCTCACGAGTCATTGATATGATTAATTGATCCTTAGACTTGAGGTTCCATGTCACTTTATGAGTTAATTCTGTAGTCTTAGGTATAAGTTTGAAAGGCTGTCGCCTTAGACAACTGATTCAAGGCTTATGCTGGGGCTACACAAGTGGCTCATGAAAGTGAATGAGAATCAAGAAAGGACCTACACTTGCATTTGCAAGGTGATCTCTTATTGTGTAAGTCATTCATATGCCATATGGAGTCCTTGGCCAAGGCAGTAGATCAAGACATCAAGAAAAGGGTTTCTTGGATTGAGATCAAATGGATATGAAATGCGCTTAGCTTTAAGACCAGATTATTAGGATTCTGATTATTTCCTTACCCTAGATCTTGGTTGAGAAATAGTAAGTAGGAGGATTGTATCTCACAAGAATCAATGACTTAAAGATTCTGTCGAATCGAGACATTCCAATTCAGCTAGGGGTTAAACACCTGTTGCTAGACTATGGTCGTTTAATCTGTGGACTGATTAATTAATTAGTGAATTAATTAATTAGGGTCACTGCTAATTGAATTGAGAACCTGGAGGGTAACACACAACAACTTGGTTACATGAGTTGAGGCTTTGAAATGATTAAACAAGTTAATCGAGCCAAGAGGGTTCCACACGTGTGAATCACACCTGTGGGTCACGTGAGTGGCATGTGTCCTTGGGATACGTGTCTCACACGTGTATAATATTATGTGATTAAATAATTAATGTGTTAATTATTTAATAGACTTTGGTTTAATTTTGAATTAAAATGAAAGTCTTATTTTGGAGAAATTAATCTATTTAATTAATTGTGAATTAATTAATTAGATAAATAAGTTATTTATTTATTAATAAATAAAGTATAAAATTATCCAAAAGGGTTTTGGATATTTTAGCTCTCTTAAAAGTTGATGTGAATTAGAATTCAAAAGTCAAAGTTTGGTATTACTTGATAATCAAGTAATAAGAGAGATGGACTAAAATCTTAAGTCCATAAGGACTAGGATTTCGGCCGCCCCTCTTTACCTATATATAGGGGAGCTCGAGCTCCCCTTAGAGAGTGATTGATCGATTTTCTTTTGGTTCATGTGTTGAACACCATCCTTTCTCCAAGATAAAATAAACCCTAGGTTAAGCCTAAACACTAACTAGAGAACTAGCATACTTACTAGTTAGATTATAGTCAAGTTGGTGGACTATCTCTAGAGAGCTTCAAGTTAGGAGTTTTGGAGATTCGAGCTTTACCAAGGAGAGGGGATCAATCCACGAGAAGAGCGTTCTTGGGTTGCTTGAAACGATTCAAGAAAGATTATTGAAAAGTAAGTTTCTAATCTCTACGAATTTGGATTCACGATTGCGAGTCTCAGATCCTCTTGTTGGAAAATTTTTAAATTTACGCTGCTTTCTGATTCCTGTTTTCCAAAAGAGAGATCAAGTTCATACCAAGCTTCCAATTTTCATAAATGGCAAAGTCATGATTCTTCAATTAACACTCAAAGCAAGTTCATATATATCATAAATGATGGCTTAGGAACAATACACAGGCTTCATATCAAAAGATTACACAAGAGATCTTGCTAGAATTCACAAAATTCATCAAACCCTCACTATTCACTATATAAGCCATATCTCAAGCTATTCATGGTGAAATCCTACCAAGTTTGAGTTAAAATGACCACATAGACAAGGAGAGATCAAAAATGGACTTACCTCTTTGATTGGAAGAGATTTGATGGTGTTTCGAGCTCAAACTCTCTAGAAAGTGAATAGTGGCTTTTTCTGTATCAAGAAGAGGTCATACGAGGCAAATAAACGAAGCATTGATTCAAGTAGGCACATATGGTAGCATATAGGGCATAAGAGACCAAAACTTGGAAACGAGCAAGTAAAACGAGCCATAAATTCATAACATATATCCTAACACATAATATTATATGTTATCAATGCATGCAAGGTGAAAAGAAGCAAAAAGGAACACGTAAAACACAAACGAAACGAAAGAAAAACACTTAAGGAACAAATCATACATCAACAAGTCGAAACTAGCCCAAAAATGAGTCACGACCGCGACCAAAATCAAGCCAACTCTGGTCGCACCCGCGACCACACTCACATCAACAAGTAAAGTAGTCGAAAACTCGAAACTGGGCTGAAAACAGGTCAAGACCACTACCAAAATTGTACTGAATTCGGTCGCGGCCGTGATCAACGTCGCAGCAGCAGCAGCAAAACACCAAAAGCAGTAGCAAAATACACCCCAAAACTAAACTAAATCCAACTTAATCCAAGCTAACACACTAAGGTAAGTTAAGATAATAAAAACTCATGTTTTTCAATCCACAAAATGGCTCAAACTTGCATCAAAACATGCTAGAGGTGAAGAGAGTGTTAGGAATAGTGCCCTAGAAAGCCGATTGTATATCCGCTTTGTACTTTTCCTTATTGTAATTATAGACAATCTTTGAATAAAATAACGAATTGAGGCAACACTTCTTTATATGCTCTTGTTTGGTATGCGTTTACTTTAGCTGTGCATGTATGAGAACTCCCCTAATCCTGATGACTTTAGGACTGTACCATTTAGGTGAAATGGTTCATGAAACGAGCCCTATATCACATAAGTTATGATTAGTAAAATACTCCAAGCCGATGAGTCCTACAGACAGTGGGAGTGTCAACCTGACTCCTCTAAGGCTTGCTTGTGGGATCACGCCCTTAAGAAGGACCACCTTGTTTCATGGAGGTGAAAAGTGTATAGTTGATACGTGCGTGATACATGAGGGTGCTTACTTCCATAAGTAAGTTCACTGAGGTGCCCCATGTGAGAAGATTCCTAAATGGGAAAGGAAGTTTCTATTTCAGGAAATGGAAACTTCCAGATTAGGAAATATCTCACGAATCATTGATGTGATTAATTGATCCTTAGACTTGAGGTTCCATGTCACTTTATGAGTTAATTCTGTAGTCTTAGGTATAAGTTTTAAAGGCTGTCGCCTTAGACAACTGATTCAAGGCTTATGCTGAGGCTACACAAGTGGCTCATGAAAGTGAATGAGAATCAAGAAAGGACCTACACTTGCATTTGCAAGGTGATCTCTTATTGTGTAAGTCATTCATATGCCATATGGAGTCCTTGGCCAAGGCAGTAGATCAAGACATCAAGAAAAGGGTTTCTTGGATTGAGATCAAATGGATATGAAATGCGCTTAGCTTTAAGACCAGATTATTAGGATTCTGATTATTTCCTTACCCTAGATCTTGGTTGAGAAATAGTAAGTAGGAGGATTGTATCTCACATGAATCAATGACTTAAAGATTCTGTCGAATCGAGACATTCCAATTCAGCTAGGGGTTAAACACCTGTTGCTAGACTATGGTCGTTTAATCTGTGGACTGATTAATTAATTAGTGAATTAATTAATTAGGGTCACTGCTAATTGAATTGAGAACCTGGAGGGTCACACACAACAACTTGGTTACATGAGTTGAGGCTTTGAAATGATTAAACAAGTTAATCGAGCCAAGAGGGTTCCACACGTGTGAATCACACCTGTGGGTCACGTGAGTGGCATGTGTCCTTGGGATACGTGTCTCACACGTGTATAATATTATGTGATTAAATAATTAATGTGTTAATTATTTAATAGACTTTGGTTTAATTTTGAATTAAAATGAAAGTCTTATTTTGGAGAAATTAATCTATTTAATTAATTGTGAATTAATTAATTAGATAAATAAGTTATTTATTTATTAATAAATAAAGTATAAAATTATCCAAAAGGGTTTTGGATATTTTAGCTCTCTTAAAAGTTGATGTGAATTAGAATTCAAAAGTCAAAGTTTGGTATTACTTGATAATCAAGTAATAAGAGAGATGGACTAAAATCTTAAGTCCATAAGGACTAGGATTTCGGCCGCCCCTCTTTACCTATATATAGGGGAGCTCGAGCTCCCCTTAGAGAGTGATTGATCGATTTTCTTTTGGTTCATGTGTTGAACACCATTCTTTCTCCAAGATAAAATAAACCCTAGGTTAAGCCTAAACACTAACTAGAGAACTAGCATACTTACTAGTTAGATTATAGTCAAGTTGGTGGAATATCTCTAGAGAGCTTCAAGTTAGGAGTTTTGGAGATTCGAGCTTTACCAAGGAGAGGGGATCAATCCACGAGAAGAGCGTTCTTGGGTTGCTTGAAACGCTTCAAGAAAGATTATTGAAAAGTAAGTTTCTAATCTCTACGAATTTGGATTCACGATTGCGAGTCTCAGATCCTCTTGTTGGAAAATTTTTAAATTTCCGCTCCTTTTTGATTCCTGTTTTCCAAAAGAGAGATCAAGTTCATACCAAGCTTCCAATTTTCATAAATGGCAAAGTCATGATTCTTCAATTAACACTCAAAGCAAGTTCATATATATCATAAATGATGGCTTAGGAACAATACACAGGCTTCATATCAAAAGATTACACAAGAGATCTTGCTAGAATTCACAAAATTCATCAAACCCTCACTATTCACTATATAAGCCATATCTCAAGCTATTCATGGTGAAATCCTACCAAGTTTGAGTTAAAATGACCACATAGACAAGGAGAGATCAAAAATGGACTTACCTCTTTGATTGGAAGAGATTTGATGGTGTTTCGAGCTCAAACTCTCTAGAAAGTGAATAGTGGCTTTTTCTGTATCAAGAAGAGGTCATACGAGGCAAATAAACGAAGCATTGATTCAAGTAGGCACATATGGTAGCATATAGGGCATAAGAGACCAAAACTTGGAAACGAGCAAGTAAAACGAGCCATAAATTCATAACATATATCCTAACACATAATATTATATGTTATCAATGCATGCAAGGTGAAAAGAAGCAAAAAGGAACACGTAAAACACAAACGAAACGAAAGAAAAACACTTAAGGAACAAATCATACATCAACAAGTCGAAACTAACCCAAAAATGAGTCACGACCGCGACCAAAGTCAAGCCAACTCTGGCCGCACCCGCGACCACACTCACATCAACAAGTAAAGCAGTCGAAAACTCGAAACTGGGCTGAAAACAGGTCACGACCACTACCAAAATTGTACTGAATTCGGTCGCGGCCGTGATCAACGTCGCAGCAGCAGCAGCAAAACACCAAAAGCAGTAGCAAAACACACCCCAAAACTAAACTAAATCCAACTTAATCCAAGCTAACACACTAAGGTAAGTTAAGATAATAAAAACTCATGTTTTTCAATCCACAAAATGGCCCAAACTTGCATCAAAACATGCTAGAGGTGAAGAGAGTGTTAGGAATAGTGCCCTAGAAAGCCGATTGTATATCCGCTTTGTACTTTTCCTTATTGTAATTATAGACAATCTTTGAATAAAATAACGAATTGAGGCAACACTTCTTTATATGCTCTTGTTTGGTATGCGTTTACTTTAGCTGTGCATGTATGAGAACTCCCCTAATCCTGATGACTTTAGGACTGTACCATTTAGGTGAAATGGTTCATGAAACGAGCCCTATATCACATAAGTTATGATTAGTAAAATACTCCAAGCCGATGAGTCCTACAGACAGTGGGAGTGTCAACCTGACTCCTCTAAGGCTTGCTTGTGGGATCACGCCCTTAAGAAGGACCACCTTGTTTCACGGAGGTGAAAAGTGTATAGTTGATACGTGCGTGATACATGAGGGTGCTTACTTCCATAAGTAAGTTCACTGAGGTGCCCCATGTGAGAAGATTCCTAAATGGGAAAGGAAGTTTCTATTTCAGGAAATGGAAACTTCCAGATTAGGAAATATCTCACGAATCATTGATGTGATTAATTGATCCTTAGACTTGAGGTTCCATGTCACTTTATGAGTTAATTCTGTAGTCTTAGGTATAAGTTTTAAAGGCTGTCGCCTTAGACAACTGATTCAAGGCTTATGCTGGGGCTACACAAGTGGCTCATGAAAGTGAATGAGAATCAAGAAAGGACCTACACTTGCATTTGCAAGGTGATCTCTTATTGTGTAAGTCATTCATATGCCATATGGAGTCCTTGGCCAAGGCAGTAGATCAAGACATCAAGAAAAGGGTTTCTTGGATTGAGATCAAATGGATATGAAATGCGCTTAGCTTTAAGACCAGATTATTAGGATTCTGATTATTTCCTTACCCTAGATCTTGGTTGAGAAATAGTAAGTAGGAGGATTGTATCTCACATGAATCAATGACTTAAAGGTTCTGTCGAATCGAGACATTCCAATTCAGCTAGGGGTTAAACACCTGTTGCTAGACTATGGTCGTTTAATCTGTGGACTGATTAATTAATTAGTGAATTAATTAATTAGGGTCACTGCTAATTGAATTGAGAACCTGGAGGGTCACACACAACAACTTGGTTACATGAGTTGAGGCTTTGAAATGATTAAACAAGTTAATCGAGCCAAGAGGGTTCCACACGTGTGAATCACACCTGTGGGTCACGTGAGTGGCATGTGTCCTTGGGATACGTGTCTCACACGTGTATAATATTATGTGATTAAATAATTAATGTGTTAATTATTTAATAGACTTTGGTTTAATTTTGAATTAAAATGAAAGTCTTATTTTGGAGAAATTAATCTATTTAATTAATTGTGAATTAATTAATTAGATAAATAAGTTATTTATTTATTAATAAATAAAGTATAAAATTTTCCAAAAGGGTTTTGGATATTTTAGCTCTCTTAAAAGTTGATGTGAATTAGAATTCAAAAGTCAAAGTTTGGTATTACTTGATAATCAAGTAATAAGAGAGATGGACTAAAATCTTAAGTCCATAAGGACTAGGATTTCGGCCGCCCATCTTTACCTATATATAGGGGAGCTCGAGCTCCCCTTAGAGAGTGATTGATCGATTTTCTTTTGGTTCATGTGTTGAACACCATCCTTTCTCCAAGATAAAATAAACCCTAGGTTAAGCCTAAACACTAACTAGAGAACTAGCATACTTACTAGTTAGATTATAGTCAAGTTGGTGGACTATCTCTAGAGAGCTTCAAGTTAGGAGTTTTGGAGATTCGAGCTTTACCAAGGAGAGGGGATCAATCCACGAGAAGAGCGTTCTTGGGTTGCTTGAAACGCTTCAAGAAAGATTATTGAAAAGTAAGTTTCTAATCTCTACGAATTTGGATTCACGATTGCGAGTCTCAGATCCTCTTGTTGGAAAATTTTTAAATTTCCGCTGCTTTCTGATTCCTGTTTTCCAAAAGAGAGATCAAGTTCATACCAAGCTTCCAATTTTCATAAATGGCAAAGTCATGATTCTTCAATTAACACTCAAAGCAAGTTCATATATATCATAAATGATGGCTTAGGAACAATACACAGGCTTCATATCAAAAGATTACACAAGAGATCTTGCTAGAATTCACAAAATTCATCAAACCCTCACTATTCACTATATAAGCCATATCTCAAGCTATTCATGGTGAAATCCTACCAAGTTTGAGTTAAAATGACCACATAGACAAGGAGAGATCAAAAATGGACTTACCTCTTTGATTGGAAGAGATTTGATGGTGTTTCGAGCTCAAACTCTCTAGAAAGTGAATAGTGGCTTTTTCTGTATCAAGAAGAGGTCATACGAGGCAAATAAACGAAGCATTGATTCAAGTAGGCACATATGGTAGCATATAGGGCATAAGAGACCAAAACTTGGAAACGAGCAAGTAAAACGAGCCATAAATTCATAACATATATCCTAACACATAATATTATATGTTATCAATGCATGCAAGGTGAAAAGAAGCAAAAAGGAACACGTAAAACACAAACGAAACGAAAGAAAAACACTTAAGGAACAAATCATACATCAACAAGTCGAAACTAGCCCAAAAATGAGTCACGACCGCGACCAAAATCAAGCCAACTCTGGTCGCACCCGCGACCACACTCACATCAACAAGTAAAGCAGTCGAAAACTCGAAACTGGGCTGAAAACAGGTCACGACCACTACCAAAATTGTACTGAATTCGGTCGCGGCCGTGATCAACGTCGCAGCAGCAGCAGCAAAACACCAAAAGCAGTAGCAAAACACACCCCAAAACTCAACTAAATCCAACTTAATCCAAGCTAACACACTAAGGTAAGTTAAGATAATAAAAACTCATGTTTTTCAATCCACAAAATGGCCCAAACTTGCATCAAAACATGCTAGAGGTGAAGAGAGTATTAGGAATAGTACCCTAGAAAGCCGATTGTATATCCGCTTTGTACTTTTCCTTATTGTAATTATAGACAATCTTTGAATAAAATAACGAATTGAGGCAACACTTCTTTATATGCTCTTGTTTGGTATGCGTTTACTTTAGCTGTGCATGTATGAGAACTCCCCTAATCCTGATGACTTTAGGACTGTACCATTTAGGTGAAATGGTTCATGAAACGAGCCCTATATCACATAAGTTATGATTAGTAAAATACTCCAAGCCGATGAGTCCTACAGACAGTGGGAGTGTCAACCTGACTCCTCTAAGGCTTGCTTGTGGGATCACGCCCTTAAGAAGGACCACCTTGTTTCATGGAGGTGAAAAGTGTATAGTTGATACGTGCGTGATACATGAGGGTGCTTACTTCCATAAGTAAGTTCACTGAGGTGCCCCATGTGAGAAGATTCCTAAATAGGAAAGGAAGTTTCTATTTCAGGAAATGGAAACTTCCAGATTAGGAAATATCTCACGAGTCATTGATGTGATTAAGTGATCCTTAGACTTGAGGTTCCTTGTCACTTTATGAGTTAACTCTGTAGTCTTAGGTATAAGCTTTAAAGGGTGACGCCTTAGACAACTGATTCAAGGATTATGCTGGGGCTGCACAAGTGATTCATGAAAGTGAATGAGAATCAAGAAAGGACCTACACTTGCATTTGCAAGGTGATCTCTTATTGTGTAAGTCATTCATATGCCATATGGAGTCCTTGGCCAAGGCAGTAGATCAAGACATCAAGAAAAGGGTTTCTTGGATTGAGATCAAATGGATATGAAATGCACTTAGCTTTAAGACCGGATTATTAGGGTTCTGATTATTCCCTTACCCTAGATCTTGGTTGAGAGATAGTAAGTAGGAGGATTGTATCTCACATGAATCAATGACTTAAAGGTTCTGTCGAATCCGAACATTCCAATTCAGCTAGGGGTTAAACACCTGTTGCTAGACTATGGTCGTTTAATCTGTGGACTGATTAATTAATTAGTGAATTAATTAATTAGGGTCACTGCTAATTGAATTGAGAACCTGGAGGGTCACACACAACAACTTGGTTACATGAGTTGAGGCTTTGAAATGATTAAACAAGTTAATCGAGCCAAGAGGGTTCCACACGTGTGAATCACACCTGTGGGTCATGTGAGGGGCATGTGTCCTTGGGATACGTGTCTCACACGTGTATAATATTATGTGATTAAATAATTAATGTGTTAATTATTTAATAGACTTTGGTTTAATTTTGAATTAAAATGAAAGTCTTATTTTGGAGAAATTAATCTATTTAATTAATTGTGAATTAATTAATTAGATAAATAAGTTATTTATTTATTAATAAATAAAGTATAAAATTATCCAAAAGGGTTTTGGATATTTTAACTCTCTTAAAAGTTGATGTGAATTAGAATTCAAAAGTCAAAGTTTGGTATTACTTTGATAATCAAGTAATAAGAGAGATGGACTAAAATCTTAAGTCCATAAGGACTAGGATTTCGGCCGCCCCTCTTTACCTATATATAGGGGAGCTCGAGCTCCCCTTAGAGAGTGATTGATCGATTTTCTTTTGGTTCATGTGTTGAACACCATCCTTTCTCCAAGATAAAATAAACCTTAGGTTAAGCTTAAACACTAACTAGAGAACTAGCATACTTACTAGTTAGATTATAGTCAAGTTGGTGGACTATCTCTAGAGAGCTTCAAGTTAGGAGTTTTGGAGATTCGAGCTTTACCAAGGAGAGGGGATCAATACACGAGAAGAGCGTTCTTGGGTTGCTTGAAACGCTTCAAGAAAGATTATTGAAAAGTAAGTTTCTAATCTCTACGAATTTGGATTCACGATTGCGAGTCTCAGATCCTCTTGTTGGAAAATTTTTAAATTTCCGCTGCTTTCTGATTCCTGTTTTCCAAAAGAGAGATCAAGTTCATACCAAGCTTCCAATTTTCATAAATGGCAAAGTCATGATTCTTCAATTAACACTCAAAGCAAGTTCATATATATCATAAATGATGGCTTAGGAACAATACACAGGCTTCATATCAAAAGATTACACAAGAGATCTTGCTAGAATTCACAAAATTCATCAAACCCTCACTATTCACTATATAAGCCATATCTCAAGCTATTCATGGTGAAATCCTACCAAGTTTGAGTTAAAATGACCACATAGACAAGGAGAGATAAAAAATAGACTTACCTCTTTGATTGGAAGAGATTTGATGGTGTTTCGAGCTCAAACTCTCTAGAAAGTGAATAGTGGCTTTTTCTGTATCAAGAAGAGGTCATACGAGGCAAATAAACGAAGCATTGATTCAAGTAGGCACATATGGTAGCATATAGGGCATAAGAGACCAAAACTTGGAAACGAGCAAGTAAAACGAGCTATAAATTCATAACATATATCCTAACACATAATATTATATGTTATCAATGCATGCAAGGTGAAAAGAAGCAAAAAGGAACACGTAAAACACAAACGAAACGAAAGAAAAACACTTAAGGAACAAATCATACATCAACAAGTCGAAACTAGCCCAAAAATGAGTCACGACCGCGACCAAAATCAAGCCAATTCTGGTCGCACCCGCGACCACACTCACACCAACAAGTAAAGCAGTCAAAAACTCGAAACTGGGCTGAAAACAGGTCATGGCCACTACCAAAATTGTACTGAATTCGGTCGCGGCCACGATCAACGTCGCAGCAGTAGCAGCAAAACACCGAAAGCAGTAGCAAAACACACCCCAAAACTCAACTAAATCCAACCTAATCCAAGCTAACACACTAAGGTAAGTTAGGATAATAAAAACTCATGTTTTTCAATCCACAAAATGGCCCAAACTTGCATCAAAACATGCTAGAGGTGAAGAGAGTGTTAGGAATAGTGCCCTAGAAAGCCGATTGTATATCCGCTTTGTACTTTTCCTTATTGTAATTATAGACAATCTTTGAATAAAATAACGAATTGAGGCAACACTTCTTTATATGCTCTTGTTTGGTATGCGTTTACTTTAGCAGTGCATGTATGAGAACTCCCCTAATCCTGATGACTTTAGGACTCTACCATTTAGGTGAAATGGTTCATGAAACGAGCCCTATATCACATAAGTCATGATTAGTAAAATACTCCAAGCCGATGAGTCCTACAGACAGTAGGAGTGTCAACCTGACTCCTCTAAGGCTTGCTTGTGGGATCACGCCCTTAAGAAGGACCACCTTGTTTCATGGAGGTGAAAAGTGTATAGTTGATACGTGCGTGATACATGAGGGTGCTTACTTCCATAAGTAAGTTCACTGAGGTGCCCCATGTGAGAAGATTCCTAAATGGGAAATGAAGTTTCTATTTCAGGAAATGGAAACTTCCAGATTAGGAAATATCTCACGAGTCATTGATGTGATTAATTGATCCTTAGACTTGAGGTTCCATGTCACTTTATGAGTTAACTCTGTAGTCATAGGTGTAAGTTTTAAAGGGTGTCGCCCTAGACAACTGATTCAAGGCTTATGCTGGGGCTGCACAAGTGACTCATGAAAGTGAATGAGAATCAAGAAAGGACCTACACTTGCATTTGGAAGGTGATCTATTATTGTGTAAGTCATTCATATGCCATATGGAGTCCTTGGCCAAGGCAGTAGATCAAGACATCAAGAAAAGGGTTTCTTGGATTGAGATCAAATGGATATGAAATGCGCTTAGCTTTAAGACCAGATTATTAGGATTCTGATTATTTCCTTACCCTAGATCTTGGTTGAGAGATAGTAAGTAGGAGGATTGTATCTCACATGAATCAATGACTTAAAGGTTCTGTCGAATCGAGACATTCCAATTCAGCTAGGGGTTAAACACCTGTTGCTAGACTACGGTCGTTTAATCTGTGGACTGATTAATTAATTAGTGAATTAATTAATTAGGGTCACTGCTAATTGAATTGAGAACCTGGAGGGTCACACAAAACAACTTGGTTACATGAGTTGAGGCTTTGAAATGATTAAACAAGTTAATCGAGCCAAGAGGGTTCCACACGTGTGAATCACACCTGTGGGTCACGTGAGTGGCATGTGTCCTTGGGATACGTGTCTCACACGTGTATAATATTATGTGATTAAATAATTAATGTGTTAATTATTTAATAGACTTTGGTTTAATTTTGAATTAAAATGAAAGTCTTATTTTGGAGAAATTAATCTATTTAATTAATTGTGAATTAATTAATTAGATAAATAAGTTATTTATTTATTAATAAATAAAGTATAAAATTATCCAAATGGGTTTTGGATATTTTAGCTCTCTTAAAAGTTGATGTGAATTAGAATTCAAAAGTCAAAGTTTGGTATTACTTGATAATCAAGTAATAAGAGAGATGGACTAAAATCTTAAGTCCATAAGGACTAGGATTTCGGCCGCCCCTCTTTACCTATATATAGGGGAGCTCGAGCTCCCCTTAGAGAGTGATTGATCGATTTTCTTTTGGTTCATGTGTTGAACACCATCCTTTCTCCAAGATAAAATAAACCCTAGGTTAAGCCTAAACACTAACTAGAGAACTAGCATACTTACTAGTTAGATTATAGTCAAGTTGGTGGACTATCTCTAGAGAGCTTCAAGTTAGGAGTTTTGGAGATTCGAGCTTTACCAAGGAGAGGGGATCAATCCACGAGAAGAGCGTTCTTGGGTTGCTTGAAACGCTTCAAGAAAGATTATTGAAAAGTAAGTTTCTAATCTCTACGAATTTGGATTCACGATTGCGAGTCTCAGATCCTCTTGTTGGAAAATTTTTAAATTTCCGCTGCTTTCTGATTCCTGTTTTCCAAAAGAGAGATCAAGTTCATACCAAGCTTCCAATTTTCATAAATGGCAAAGTCATGATTCTTCAATTAACACTCAAAGCAAGTTCATATATATCATAAATGATGGCTTAGGAACACCGAAAGCAGTAGCAAAACACACCCCAAAACTCAACTAAATCCAACCTAATCCAAGCTAACACACTAAGGTAAGTTAGGATAATAAAAACTCATGTTTTTCAATCCACAAAATGGCCCAAACTTGCATCAAAACATGCTAGAGGTGAAGAGAGTGTTAGGAATAGTGCCCTAGAAAGCCGATTGTATATCCGCTTTGTACTTTTCCTTACTGTAATTATAGACAATGTTTGAATAAAATAACGAATTGAGGGAACACTTCTTTATATGCTCTTGTTTGGTATGCGTTTACTTTAGCTGTGCATGTATGAGAACTCCCCTAATCCTGATGAGTTTAGGACTCTACCATTTAGGTGAAATGGTTCATGAAACGAGCCCTATATCACATAAGTCATGATTAGTAAAATACTCCAAGCCGATGAGTCCTATAGACAGTAGGAGTGTCAACCTGACTCCTCTAAGGCTTGCTTGTGGGATCACGCCCTTAAGAAGGACCACCTTGTTTCATGGAGGTGAAAAGTGTATAGTTGATACGTGCGTGATACGTGAGGGTGCTTACTTCCATAAGTAAGTTCACTGAGGTGCCCCATGTGAGAAGATTCCTAAATGGGAAATGAAGTTTCTATTTCAGGAAATGGAAACTTCCAGATTAGGAAATATCTCACGAGTCATTGATGTGATTAATTGATCCTTAGACTTGAGGTTCCATGTCACTTTATGAGTTAACTCTGTAGTCATAGGTGTAAGTTTTAAAGGGTGTCGCCCTAGACAACTGATTCAAGGCTTATGCTGGGGACTGCACAAGTGACTCATGAAAGTGAATGAGAATCAAGAAAGGACCTACACTTGCATTTGGAAGGTGATCTATTATTGTGTAAGTCATTCATATACCATATGGAGTCCTTGGCCAAGGCAGTAGATCAAGACATCAAGAAAAGGGTTTCTTGGATTGAGATCAAATGGATATGAAATGCGCTTAGCTTTAAGACCAGATTATTAGGATTCTGATTATTTCCTTACCCTAGATCTTGGTTGAGAGATAGTAAGTAGGAGGATTGTATCTCACATGAATCAATGACTTAAAGGTTCTGTCGAATCGAGACATTCCAATTCAGCTAGGGGTTAAACACCTGTTGTTAGACTATGGTCGTTTAATCTGTGGACTGATTAATTAATTAGTGAATTAATTAATTAGGGTCACTGCTAATTGAATTGAGAACCTGGAGGGTCACACACAACAACTTGGTTACATGAGTTGAGGCTTTGAAATGATTAAACAAGTTAATCGAGCCAAGAGGGTTCCACACGTGTGAATCACACCTGTGGGTCACGTGAGTGGCATGTGTCCTTGGGATACGTGTCTCACACGTGTATAATATTATGTGATTAAATAATTAATGTGTTAATTATTTAATAGACTTTGGTTTAATTTTGAATTAAAATGAAAGTCTTATTTTGGAGAAATTAATCGATTTAATTAATTGTGAATTAATTAATTAGATAAATAAGTTATTTAATTATTAATAAATAAAGTATAAAATTATCCAAAAGGGGTTTGGATATTTTAGCTCTCTTAAAAGTTGATGTGAATTAGAATTCAAAAGTCAAAGTTTAGTATTACTTGATAATCAAGTAATAAGAGAGATGGACTAAAATCTTAAGTCCATAAGGACTAGGATTTCGGCCGCCCCTCTTTACCTATATATAGGGGAGCTCGAGCTCCCCTTAGAGAGTGATTGATCGATTTTCTTTTGGTTCATGTGTTGAACACCATCCTTTCTCCAAGATAAAATAAACCCTAGGTTAAGCCTAAACACTAACTAGAGAACTAGCATACTTACTAGTTAGATTATAGTCAAGTTGGTGGACTATCTCTAGAGAGCTTCAAGTTAGGAGTTTTGGAGATTCGAGCTTTACCAAGGAGAGGGGATCAATCCACGAGAAGAGCGTTCTTGGGTTGCTTGAAACGCTTCAAGAAAGATTATTGAAAAGTAAGTTTCTAATCTCTACGAATTTGGATTCACGATTGCGAGTCTCAGATCCTCTTGTTGGAAAATTTTTAAATTTCCGCTGCTTTCTGATTCCTGTTTTCCAAAAGAGAGATCAAGTTCATACCAAGCTTCCAATTTTCATAAATGGCAAAGTCATGATTCTTCAATTAACACTCAAAGCAAGTTCATATATATCATAAATGATGGCTTAGGAACAATACACAGGCTTCATATCAAAAGATTACACAAGAGATCTTGCTAAAATTCACAAAATTCATCAAACCCTCACTATTTACTATATAAGCCATATCTCAAGCTATTCATGGTGAAATCCTACCAAGTTTGAGTTAAAAAGACCACATAGACAAGGAGAGATCAAAAATGGACTTACCTCTTTGATTGGAAGAGATTTGATGGTGTTTCGAGCTCAAACTCTCTAGAAAGTGAATAGTGGCTTTTTCTGTATCAAGAAGAGGTCATACGAGGCAAATAAACGAAGCATTGATTCAAGTAGGCACATATGGTAGCATATAGGGCATAAGAGACCAAAACTTGGAAACGAGCAAGTAAAACGAGCTATAAATTCATAACATATATCCTAACACATAATATTATATGTTATCAATGCATGCAAGGTGAAAAGAAGCAAAAAGGAACACGTAAAACACAAACGAAACGAAAGAAAAACACTTAAGGAACAAATCATACATCAACAAGTCGAAACTAGCCCAAAAATGAGTCACGACCGCGACCAAAATCAAGCCAATTCTGGTCGCACCCGCGACCACACTCACACCAACAAGTAAAGCAGTCAAAAACTCGAAACTGGGCTGAAAACAGGTCATGGCCACTACCAAAATTGTACTGAATTCGGTCGCGGCCACGATCAACGTCGCAGCAGTAGCAGCAAAACACCGAAAGCAGTAGCAAAACACACCCCAAAACTCAACTAAATCCAACCTAATCCAAGCTAACACACTAAGGTAAGTTAGGATAATAAAAACTCATGTTTTTCAATCCACAAAATGGCCCAAACTTGCATCAAAACATGCTAGAGGTGAAGAGAGTGTTAGGAATAGTGCCCTAGAAAGCCGATTGTATATCCGCTTTGTACTTTTCCTTATTGTAATTATAGACAATCTTTGAATAAAATAACGAATTGAGGCAACACTTCTTTATATGCTCTTGTTTGGTATGCGTTTACTTTAGCTGTGCATGTATGAGAACTCCCCTAATCCTGATGACTTTAGGACTCTACCATTTAGGTGAAATGGTTCATGAAACGAGCCCTATATCACATAAGTCATGATTAGTAAAATACTCCAAGCCGATGAGTCCTACAGACAGTAGGAGTGTCAACCTGACTCCTCTAAGGCTTGCTTGTGGGATCACGCCCTTAAGAAGGACCACCTTGTTTCATGGAGGTGAAAAGTGTATAGTTGATACGTGCGTGATACATGAGGGTGCTTACTTCCATAAGTAAGTTCACTGAGGTGCCCCATGTGAGAAGATTCCTAAATGGGAAATGAAGTTTCTATTTCAGGAAATGGAAACTTCCAGATTAGGAAATATCTCACGAGTCATTGATGTGATTAATTGATCCTTAGACTTGAGGTTCCATGTCACTTTATGAGTTAACTCTGTAGTCATAGGTGTAAGTTTTAAAGGGTGTCGCCCTAGACAACTGATTCAAGGCTTATGCTGGGGCTGCACAAGTGACTCATGAAAGTGAATGAGAATCAAGAAAGGACCTACACTTGCATTTGGAAGGTAATCTATTATTGTGTAAGTCATTCATATGCCATATGGAGTCCTTGGCCAAGGCAGTAGATCAAGACATCAAGAAAAGGGTTTCTTGGATTGAGATCAAATGGATATGAAATGCGCTTAGCTTTAAGACCAGATTATTAGGATTCTGATTATTTCCTTACCCTAGATCTTGGTTGAGAGATAGTAAGTAGGAGGATTGTATCTCACATGAATCAATGACTTAAAGGTTCTGTCGAATCGAGACATTCCAATTCAGCTAGGGGTTAAACACCTGTTGCTAGACTACGGTCGTTTAATCTGTGGACTGATTAATTAATTAGTGAATTAATTAATTAGGGTCACTGCTAATTGAATTGAGAACCTGGAGGGTCACACACAACAACTTGGTTACATGAGTTGAGGCTTTGAAATGATTAAACAAGTTAATCGAGCCAAGAGGGTTCCACACGTGTGAATCACACCTGTGGGTCACGTGAGTGGCATGTGTCCTTGGGATACGTGTCTCACACGTGTATAATATTATGTGATTAAATAATTAATGTGTTAATTATTTAATAGACTTTGGTTTAATTTTGAATTAAAATGAAAGTCTTATTTTGGAGAAATTAATCGATTTAATTAATTGTGAATTAATTAATTAGATAAATAAGTTATTTAATTATTAATAAATAAAGTATAAAATTATCCAAAAGGGGTTTGGATATTTTAGCTCTCTTAAAAGTTGATGTGAATTAGAATTCAAAAGTCAAAGTTTAGTATTACTTGATAATCAAGTAATAAGAGAGATGGACTAAAATCTTAAGTCCATAAGGACTAGGATTTCGGCCGCCCCTCTTTACCTATATATAGGGGAGCTCGAGCTCCCCTTAGAGAGTGATTGATCGATTTTCTTTTGGTTCATGTGTTGAACACCATCCTTTCTCCAAGATAAAATAAACCCTAGGTTAAGCCTAAACAATAACTAGAGAGCTAGCATCCTTACTAGTTAGATTATAGTCAAGTTGGTGGACTATCTCTAGAGAGCTTCAAGTTAGGAGTTTTGGAGATTCGAGCTTTACCAAGGAGAGGGGATCAATCCACGAGAAGAGCGTTCTTGGGTGGCTTGAAAAGCTTCAAGAAAGATTATTGAAAAGTAAGTTTCTAATCTCTACGAATTTGGATTCACGATTGCGAGTCTCAGATCCTCTTGTTGGAAAATTTTTAAATTTCCGCTGCTTTCTGATTCCTGTTTTCCAAAAGAGAGATCAAGTTCATACCAAGCTTCCAATTTTCATAAGTGGCAAAGTCATGATTCTTCAATTAACACTCAAAGCAAGTTCATATATATCATAAATGATGTCTTAGGAACAATACACAGGCTTCATAACAAAAGATTACATAAGAGATCTTGCTAGAATTCACAAAATTCATCAAACCCTCACTATTCACTACATAAGCCATATCTCAAGCAATTCATGGTGAAATCCTACCAAGTTGGAGTTAAAATGACCACACAGACAAGGAGAGATAAAAAATGGACTTACCTCTTTGATTGGAAGAGATTTGATGGTGTTTGGAGCTCAAACTCTCAAGAAAGTGAATAGTGGCTTTTTCTTTTCCTTCTCTTCTTTGGAGATCAGATTTGGGGCTCCTTTTTCTCTTTCTTACTTGGTATGGCTCGAATGGGAGCTGAATGGGGGAGTTAGGGGCTTAACTCAAGTTATTTGGTCATGGTTTGGGCTTAAATGGGCCCCACAAGTGTAAGACTAGTCAACAAAGGTGACTCTCGGCATAAAGTGCTCATTTCGGTTGAGTTTCGAAGGTTCAAATGGGCTTAGAAAAATAGAAACTTAGTTTCCTTAGTTTCCTTGCTTCGTTACGAGTCCGACGCATCTTTCAGAATTCGAATCTGAATTCCCGAGCCTGAGTTATGGCGTCCGGAACCCAAGGCGCGCTAAGCTAGTTAGACCCTCGAGTCCCTCACAAATCTCGTTTCACAAAAACGAGCCAAGAAACAAAATAAACAAACACTAAAACATTTAACGAGTTTTCAAACACGTTCATAACTCACATAATTCACATATACCAAGATTACCCAAAAATTGGAATTAAAATTGAGCATATATAGGGCAAATTACACAAGACGTAAATATAAACGTTTAAAATTCAAGTTACAGGTTAAACAAATAATTACAAATAATCACATAATCATTAAAATAACACTTAATTGCACAATTAAATAATTTAAGTGCGCACATAACATTCTCGTTACGGCGTACCTGGAAATCCGAACGATCGGGATGTTACAGACTTGGGCAGCAAGTCTTAACCAATGAGAAGGAGTTCGTCTTGGAGTTGGATTTGCTGGAGGGTTTACTTTGAGCACATGCTTTATATAGAGACTTTGGGGCAGAATTCTGGGGGACCTTTTGACACATTTTTACGCACGCGGTAGTTCGAGAATTTGGGGATTGAGGCAAAGGCTTGGAGACGTTGTTGAGAGCTAAAATCATTCCTCAACGAGTTCTTTTAATTTTCTTTTTTTAGCTAGATTATGCTTTTGAATTATTTTGAGTTTTTGGACATGTTGATCATTTGTAGCTAATTTTATAATATCTAGCTAGGGATTCTTTTTGACTCAGTTAAACATCGTGAGACCTAATTGTTTTTAGCTTTCAATGCAATTCAAGTATTAATTAATTCTCTGATCGTCAGGTTTATTGTGATTGATTTACTTAGTGGTAGTATACGACCATCTAGGTAGATTTAATTGTATATTGCCATTCATGATGGATGAAGTGTATGTAATGTTTGATTGATATTTGTGGCGCATTAACGATAGGATTTGTAGTCGAGTCTAATTTCATTAAGGGAATTAATAATCGGATTTAAATTTTGCACGTGTCGTGACTTGGTTAATTTGGGTTAGTGTTTTCATAGATTTTAATGTTTTTGGTTCATTAAATCCTTTAGAGTGCCTCTTAGCGTTTTGAAACTGATTAGGGAAAATAGCTGTCGAAGTGTCTCTAGGCTATTCGATAAATTAAGTGAAAACATGACGGAGTCGAGTGTCACCATCTACTATAGCTAACCTACTTGAATAATTTGGAATCATCCTTGCGTCCGTGATCGATGTGAAAACTGAATTGTGAATCTCTAGCTAGGTGTTGTTCCCCTTATTGATTTAATCCTCTCATCTTAACTTGTGTTTAGTTGTGTTCTCTTAGTTATTAATTTTAGTTAATTGCTTTGCTAGTTTAGTTTAATTAATTTATTTAATACTCCAAAACCCCTTACTTGTTATTTCTTGTGGACTTTCCTGTGAATTTAATTTAATTAATTTCACCCAATCTTTGTGGTTCGACCCGTTTACACTATATTCCGTATTTGTCGTAGACCTAAAATTTAATTATTTTTGATGAATTCGGCACCTGTCACATCTTAGGATGCGAGGTAAGGTGATCTTCAATCTTCCTCGTCTTCAATCTGTGCTATGTGTTCATCCCCATTTTTTGCTTGGTCCAATATCGTGATTTTCTTAATTGGATAGTCTTTTAATGAGCTTGCTAACTTTGCTAATGCATTTTATCTCTAGTTCTACTTTTTGTCTATCTTCTCTAATATGAAATCTGCGAGTTTTTCTTTTAAAATCATTACGCGCTCCACATAAGCTTTCATTCTTTCATCCCTAAACTCATATTCCCCCTTCACTTGACCTACAACCAATTTGGAGTTTCAAAAAACATGTAGTCTGTTCGCTCCAGCCTCTATCGACATTTCCATTTTGACAATCAAGGCTTCATATTCGGCCTCGTTGTTGGATGTCGGGAATCCTATACGCATGGTATATTCCATGTCCTCCTTTTTAGGCGATTGCATGACAATTATAGCTCCACTACCATTTGCTTCCAAAGATCCTTCTAAGTACAAACACTACCATCGTCCTCCATTTCCTGTTCCCATCATCTCTAGTATAAATCTATCAATGCTTGTGCTTTGATCGCTCTTCTTGGTTCATATGTTATGTTATATTTGCCTAATTCCATGACCCATTTCACGAGCCTCCCGGAGAATTCTACTTTGCTTAAGACCTATTTAAGCTGCAAATTTATTTGCATGATGATTTTTTAGGATAGAAAGTATGGGCGTAACCTCTGAGCAATTATTATCAATGCAAGCACTCCATTTTCTAGTTCTGTATATTATGTGTTAATTTGATAAAAAATAAAACTATTATGATATTTTTCTACGAAAGATCAGGAAAAATGCAAAGTGTGGGGTATTATTATTACATTTTGTTTGGAAATTTGGGAAAGTTGGTGTTATAAAAGGGATTAATATTTGTACAATTTTTAAAGGTTGAATAAAAAGTTAATCATCTCAACTCTCTGTTCATTTTTAAATTTTTTCTTTTTGAGAGAAAAAAATGGCGCAATTTGTTTTTTAGAGTGGATTCCTTGTTATCTATCATTGATATATGGTCTGATATCGTATGGTTTTTAGAATGATTTATTTTATTTATTTATTTGTAATGTTATATATTTTATTTCAAATGATATTATTATGTTTTTTAATATCTTTAACTATTATATTGTAGGTAAAAGAGAATCCAAATAAAAAAATTACACCCATTCTTATTAATGCGCAAATTCACTTGAGACAAAGGTGAGAAGGAGAATATTGTGATCAAAAGTCTAAAAAACTTAGGGTATGAAATGTTATAAGTATTTTTTATTTTTGAGATTATGAATTTTATATTTCTTGCATTTGGGATTTTCATTTGTGATTTTGGTATTGTTGGTATATTTTCTTAGGATTATCAACATTGTTAGTGGATTTAGCAATGTTAGACATTGTTTTGTATTGTTGATATATTTGTTTAGGATTTTTGATGAAACACCAAACCATCCAATGTAAAGACGGTTTTCGATGCTGGTTATCCAGTTACAGAAGTGACCCCACAGGCTTTCGCTTTCGCGTCTCTCTAAAATTGCGTCGGGACCGTGGTCGTCCATCTCCGGTTTGTCCTACCCCTGTGCCTGTAACATCCAAGGGGCGGGGATTACCGGCCGTTCTCTTTCCCGATCGAGCCAACCATGTGTGCCGGGGATGCGGCTCGGGCGTAGTAGGTCTGGGCCGGGAATGAGTACCTATCCCTCACGGGACTGATCCGATCCTTCTCTCGCTGGCCCCGTATGTGTGTATGACAAACATAATAGCCTGCGGGTTTGCTGACTGGATCGCCCCGACGGGGTCACTCTGAGGCAGAGGGCCCTGAGAAGCGGAGCTCTCTCGCTATGGATGGTTGTTGCTTGCGATTTAGCAATGTTAGACATTATTTGGTATTGTTGGTATATTTGTTTAATTAGGACTGTTGGTAGTGTTAGAGAGATTAGCATTGTTGGTATTGTTGGTGAATTTAGCAATGTTAGACACTGTTTGCTATTTTTTTATTTAGGATCGTTGGTATTTGATGGTTGCCGAATCCACAAAAATTTAAACCTAAACTATTAAGCACAATAAATTACATATAGTGGTAAAGGGTCGATCACACATGGACTAGATGGTTTCGTAAATCTTCAATAGTATTGAGTGTAGAATTCGCATGGATTTAAGTGTTAAGTAGAGCATATTTTTGTGTCGTTTGATGCGTTTATGTGTTTATTTTGCTCCATTTAGGTGTTTTAGGAGTTGGAATTAGGAAACGGCGGAACGAGGCGAATTCACATATTTTTGGAGGAAAAAGGAGTCACTCCCGTTACTCCTTGGAAGTACAAAGTTGTTAACCCCCATTAACAGAGACAGGAGCATCACTTTTGGCGAAGTAGAGGGGTAACACCCGTTACCCCTGGGCAGAAGAAAAATGGTAACGCCCGTTACCACTTATAAAAGCGTTAAGGCGATTTCAGCCAGTAACGGGCGTTAACGAGAATTGTGCTTGAGATGGTAACGCCCATTACCAGAGTCGGTGAGAGAGGATTAGGGCTGCTATTTAAGTGTGTTTAGGAGTCCCTTTTTGAGGGAGCCTCTTCTGATTATTCTTCAGTTGGTGACCTAACTTGGAGAGGAACACACAGAGCTTTGGAAGAGCTTTTCAGAGAATTTCGAAAGGATAGAGTTCTTAACAATTTCCGTTTCCTTTGATTTTATTATTGCTTTATTTATCAAAGTAATTCCTCTAAGTTTAGTTTCGTATGTTAGATTCGTTTTTCCAGACTTTATTAAATGTTTAGGGTTTTGTTTATGGGACTTTGTTTAAACTTGATGAACATGAATTTAGTTAATGCAATTTCCTTTATTTTTATGAGTTTTGAGTTAATTATGAGTAGCTAAATCCCTAGGGTTGGGGAAGTGATGATGAGTGCATGTTAAGTGTTCAACATGATGTTTGAATGACTTGTGCTAATTCTTAGTTTGAAAACTGGTTTGAATTGAATTGCGAAGGCCTGATCACCCTTAGCATAATCTAGAATTACTGGAAAATCGAGAGATTAATGGTAGTTAAGATGGTTTTCATAACAAGTAGATGTTAAGAATGCAAAGAGATTTGGTTTTTTGTCTATACAACAATAAATCTTATTCCATTCCAAGCCGCTAGAACTAGATTTACACTAGTCTTGATCATATGGTTTAATTAACTATTGTTGATTTGCGAGAGCAACATTGAAAATTAATTGAACACTTGGTTACTCCTTGAGAGAGGGTAATACAAACTTGAGTGACTAGGTTGTAGAATTGCACTTGTCAAACGAGTATGATATTGAAGCTTGAATGTATGAATTATTACTTCCCTGCCTAATTAGTTTACTGATTTCAATCCGTGCGTTTAGTTTTTTATTTGCGCTTAGTTCTAGTTAATTGTTAATTTCGTTTTAGTAGATTAATAACAACAACTTGATTTTGTTCGGTCTCTAGATTAGAAAGAAGTGTTGAGTAGTGATTGATTTCCCTTCCCTGTGGGTACGATCCTATTGTGCTACGCGTATATTAAGTGTACACTTGCCCGATTGGTTTTAACTTAGTTAAATCTAAACAACAAGAAGTTTTTAGCACCGTTGCCGGGGAAGGCATTTTAAGTTAATATTACTTAAATATTTTGATCTAGTGCTTTAGACAATTACTTACTTTGTGTTCATAGTGGCTGTTATTGTGGAATTGAGCTAAGGATTTTCTTTTCCTTTGTGCAGGTTCATGGTGCATGCGACGATCTCAAGATCCGGAACTAATATCTTACGATCAGGAAATCGAGAGAACACTGAGTGCTATTTGAAGGAAGCAAAAGAAAGAGAAGAAACCAATTACCTTACCGATGGCTGATCCACCACCACTGGCCATAAGAGATTACAATGTGCCGAATGCAGGGGCAATTCAAACCGCAACCCATCCCCCGATTGCAGCAAACAATTTTGAGATCAAACCAGCTATAATCAATTTACTGCAGAACAATCCGTTTTCAGGATTATCATTAGAGGATTTGACATCACATCTTGAGTTCTTTCTCGAAGTGTGTGACACCTTTGAGATCCATACCGATGCTATCCGAGTGAGGCTTTTCCCCTTTTCACTATGGGAACGAGCAAAAACATGGTCGAGTACTGTACCAAATGAATCCTTCCAGACTTGGAAGGCACTGTCTCAGGCTTTCCTAGCTAAGTTTTTCCCATTGAGCAAGACCACGAAGTACAGGAATGATATTCAAGGTTTCAGACAATTAGATGGGGAATCTTTGTTTGAAGCTTGGGAGAGATTTAAGGATTTGTAGACAAAGTGTCTGCATCATGGTATTCCTGGTTGGCTACTGATTTAGACATTGTACAATGGGATGTCCCCAACTTTCAGAGGGGCAATGGACGCCGCAGCTGGCGGAGCGTTTTTGTCAAAATCTAAAGCAGTAGCCACTGAACCGTTCGATAACATGTCCCGGAATGATGTTTTTGTGCATGAGAGGAACCAGCCCCAACCAACTCAGGTGGCAGCAGGAGTCTCAGAATCAAATGGCCTAACCGCCAATAATGCCCAATTTGAAGCTATAAACAAGAGATTGGACCAACTTTCTGTGAATGCAGTTGGGACTCTAGCCCAACCAGTTCAGGTAACTTGTGAAATTTGTAGTGGTCCACATTCGTTTAACATGTGTCCTCATACCAATACAGGAGAACCGGTACAAGAGAAGGTGAATTATATAAACAATTCCAGACCAGTGAATGATCCCTACTCGAACACCTACAACCCAGGATGGAAGAACCATCCTCATTTTTCTTGGTCTAATAATCAAAATGTCCAACAACCACCACCTCAGCCTAGACCACAGTTTCAGCCTAGGCCACAATTCCCACCGGGACAACAAGACCAATTTCAAGGCCAACAGCATATCCACCACCCCCTCCCCAAAATCAACCTCAATAGGTACAAAAGCAAGGATGGGAGGCTGCACTTGAGAAATTCATAGCCGTGTCTACGGATCGAGATTAGAAGTTAGAAACTCAAGTAGAGCAGATGGTGAATCAGAACAAGAATTTGGAAACTCAGATTGGTCAGATTGCCCAATCTTTGAATATGAGAGTCCCAGGCATGCTGCCAAGTCAAACCGAAAACAATCCTAAGGAGCAGTGTAAGGCCATATTTATACAGAGTGGTGGAGAGTATGAAGGTCCAAAGTTGCTTGCAGAATCCGATGTTGACAATTTTGCCTGTGGAAAGGTTGAGGAGGTTGTTGATATTGAAAAGGTGAGCATAGAGGAGAGAAAGAAAGAGTTCCCCTCAAAACCAAAGATGAGAGTGGCACCCAAGGAACCTATGCCACCGGTTCTTTTTCCTCAGAGTTTACAGAAGCAGAAGTTAGAGAAACAATTTGAGGAGTTCTTGAGTATCTTTAGGCAGATCCACATTAATATCCCTTTTTGGGAGGTATTAGTTAAAATGCCCAGGCACTTGAAGTTTCTGAAGGATTTGGTTTCGAGAAAAGGGAAGTCTGAAGATTTCACCACGATTCCACTTACTGAGGAGTGCAGTGCTATTATTCAGCATAAGCCTCCCTCGATGCTCAAGGATCCCGCGAGTTTTTCTATCCCTTTAACTATTGGTTCTTTACAATTTCATGATGTTTTATGTGATTTAGGAGCTAGTGTGATCCTAATCCCTTATTCTACTTGTAGGAAATTAGGAGTGAAGGAGCTCAAACCGACTAACATTATACTCTAACTAGCTGACGGATCAGTGAAATATCCGATAGGAATTCTTGAAGATGTGTTGGTAAAAGTTGGAAAATTCGGCATTCCTAATGATTTTGTAGTTCTTGATGTCGAGAACGATGAGAATGCGCCATTCATTCTTGGGAAACCATTTCTGGCCACGGCAGGAGCGGATATCGATGTTCAGAATGGACGCCTCACGTTCAACATAGGGAATGAAAGAATGGAATTCAGCGTTGATAGCAAGAACGAGGTCACTCCATGTGACTCGTCTCGTGGGGATTGTTGATCCCTACTCTGGTTTTCAAAGTCAAGCTAATGACTATAACTTAGAACTAACTTCTCTCTCCCTCTCTTTTTCCTTTTCTTTGTTTCCTTTCATTTCGTCTCGCTCTTCTGGTATAATTGTGGTTCTTTCTCTTGTTTTGCAGGTTAGTTGAAGCGTTGCCAGAGTATGGATGTTGGGAAGGCATGTTAGGACCGTGATTTGAATTTTAATGACAACATGGAGGTCCATTTATTTCTATGTGTTGTTTGTGCTTGAGATTGTTATGTTTGTGTGGAAAATGAATTGATGCGATATGTGCTTTGAGATGTTTATGTGTTTTAGAGAATGGTGCACTATGGTTTGATTGAATATTTTTGAGTTAATTTGTGCGAATTAACGTGATTAAGCATCGTCCGAGTTAGCTATTGGTACAATTGAGTTTTGTGCGAGAACGTGAGTAACGGGCGTTACACCCTTCTAGGCTTTTTCCGATAACGCCCGTTAATGGAGTCAGGAGTCCCAAGCATAGTGAGTAACGGGCGTTACACCTCTTCAGTTAATTTTTGGTTTATTGGGTACAGGCGTGTAGGACAAGTAGGAGTAACGTGGTAAGCATAATTTAGTAACGTCCGTTAACGGTGCGAATTTGTAGCACCTCGCAAGTAAGGCACCACATCCCCCGTACTACGGTCCAACTCGAGCAATGAAATGGAGAGTCCGCACCCGGATCAAACCGTAGCGAACGGGAGACAAACAAAATAAACACCTAAGCTAGGCGGAATGTAGACCTTGTCAAATAAAACCAACCAACAAAGTAGATAGCAGCAGAAGATAAAATTCAACACATGCATTGGCCATGGGCCTGCAGAAATTAAACACACGGTTCACATGCAGACTTGGGCTCCTCAGGCCTCTTTTAAGCGCATAACAAAACCCGGCAAGGGCAATTCAAATAACAAAAGCGCAAGCATACGTATACATATCTTACGTATTGATCCGAATTCAACACATGCATTGGCCATGGGCCTGCAGAAATTAAACACACGGTTCACATGCAGACTTGGGCTCCTCAGGCCTCTTTTAAGCGCATAACAAAACCCGGCAAGGGCAATTCAAATAACAAAAGCGCAAGCATACGTATACATATCTTACATATTGATCCGAATTCAAATAAAGCAAATGCAAATGTACACTAATCTAACTCAGACCGATCGACTCAAAAGACTTGACTCAACTCCGCCTAGCTCCAAACTCCAAAGCAGACCTGCACACTAAAAGATTAGGGAGGGAGAGGGCCAGTCTACAACTCGACTGAGTGAGGGGGCTACCCACACACACCACATATACATATAGAGCAAAGCACAAATTAACAAAAGACTATGAACCGGGATAAGGTTTTACATACCAAAGTCATTTCATAGCAAACTTATACTTATACATATTAAACAGAGCAAGCTTAACGAGATCGCAATAACATAGGAGAAGCTCCTATCCCGTTTCATAATCATCATAACAAAACAAATCTAATACCCGGTGAGTACGGGTCTCCAACCTTACTTCCAAATCCTAACATACGAATCAAACATAAAACAAACAAATTTCACAAACAATCCCACCTCAACAACCACCGTGTTCGGGAGTCAAACCCTCTCCACACCAAATTACCAATACATACGGGGTAGTTAACCCATGATATGCCTTCCCCGGTTATACACCAAGGGCTCAAGATTCCACGCCTTCCTAACCTCCAAGAGTCGCACGTGAATATCTCAAATGGAATTATGCCCAGGTCAAACCCGACGACCCTTGTCATACCGAGGCTTCCAACCCATAATTCTGGGGGCCCAACAAACCAAAACAAACCAAACTCCCATCTTTCAGGGATAAACTTGCTACAAAACACACTTAATAAAACATAACCAAAATTTACATACCTTATCGGAGCATACCACACCTTGCAACTTAGCATTTGCCATACACGTACCTCTACGTGTCATCCTAATCCGTAGCTAGCATAAAGACACACGGTTTGGAGCATAGCCTCATTGCAAAACCATTTTAAGCTTATATACGCCCATACGTATAATTTCAGAAGGATTCATACCAAATCGAAGTAACAAAATTCATAACATATCATAAGACACATATTTAATATACATATAGTATATATTCGCATGCGGGCTTCAAAACGAGCATATAGGGTTATAGGTCGCTTTAACTAAAAGAAACAAACCTAAACCTCACCTTACACCGAAGAAACCAAAACCGGACAAATGATTAACCCCGAAATCAGAACGGACCACGAAACACCACCCTAGGTGCACCTGAACCAACTAAAGACAAAACACAAAGCTTAGACTCCAAATGAACCACATTGACGCACAACTTATGTTTACACATTTAAAGAATGCAAGTAGGTAGGCAAAGTTCATATACAAATCAAATTCATGCAAACGTATGCGTCTCACAATGTAATGGAGTCATAATCATGCTTAGGAAACAATCAAGTATCCAATTAATCCAATTATTAGCAAACAAGGTGTTCATGAACACATACTAACCAATTCATGCATAAATAGAACAAATATCAACACATAAACATGCTATAACAAGTTAGGAACAAGCTCGGGGTCAGAAAGGTACAAGAAAGGTGGAAGAAGAACATGAAAAGTGGTTTTGAGCGAAATTGGACAAAACCTGGAAATTTTCCAAAACACGTAGGTCGTAGGAAAACTGGAATATCTTAAGTTTGAGAAGTAGGGATTGAGTTTTGTTTCTTGAAAATGAAACTAGATAAATATATGAAACTAGACAAATATACCTTTAAAATGGTATATAGCTCGAATTCTAGTTCAAAGTGAGGAGGAAATGGCGTAGGCTCGAAGTTGGGTGATCGCAGAGTTTCGGAAAAATAGTGACACAAAAATGAATCGTTTATATCTCACAAACTAGAAAAGATATTGATTTTATTCCAATTGGAGTTTTTGTAGACTTCAAGAGGTTTCCAATGGTTCAAAAATCAGATTAATTGGAGCTCATATGAGGGAAAAACGGGCATTTAATGATTGAACTGAAAGCAGAAACGGGCGTGTGAAAGCTCTCGGGTGAAAACAGGGGGTGACCAAACGGGCGTTTGGGAAATGAACTAGGCCACGAAACGGGCGTTTGGATATCGTCTGCGAGAAAAATACTTGAATAGTAACAATGGCGGAAATGGGAACAAACCCCAAGCTCACACGAACCCATGCAACACCAAATCACACGAAATTCATACCACGAAGCATATATAACACGTAGGTCACATATTTGCATGTAAGAACTCCCGAAACGAGCCCAAACACCCAAAACCCGAACCTAGTACTATTCATCATCTTTCCCAAATTGACAAATAACACATATCTAAGGTTCGAAAGGGATATTAAATCGAAGCACGTAATGAAAGGGTCACAAATCTTACCTTAAGTCGTCGATCAGACGGTCGGATCGTCGGAAGCTTCAGCTCAAAGCTATGGGTGCCAAAATGGAGCTTTCTCCTCCCTCTCCCTTCCAAGGCTGCTATCACGTGAGAAATGAGGGAGGAAGAAAGTGGCTAGCCCTTTTAGGGCTGGTCAAAACGGGTCGGGTCAAAACTCCGGTCACAACGAATCGGATTTTAAAATGGTTGGGTTATCAAATGGCTTTAGAAAATTAAAAGGTTAAATCCATTAAATCCGAATCATCGAAACGAACTCAATGATATGGTTAGAATTTGAATTCGAATTCCCGAGCTCAATTAACCACGAAGGCTCAAATGTCCTAATTATAATTAGGTTCCTAAATTACAATTATTGGACAATTGAGTCCAAAACATTTCATTAAACTCTAAAGCACACGTAATAAATTAAATTCACGTTGACACGTAAGCATGCTAATCACATAATTCACATAAATTACAGAATTAAACTCACTGGTGACGCCGTACCTGGAATGCCGAAGAGGCGGGGTGTCACAATCTGCCCCCCTTAAGAGAACCTGGTCCCCAGGTTCGTCTGCTCGAGTTTCAAGCTCGAACAACTTTCTGTATTCACCCAAGTTCGAGGTTCATGACATCCCGACGAGAGTTAGCCCAAGAAAGGTCTTCAAGCGAAGGGGTTTGAATCTTTAAATCGACCCGGTCATGAATTGCTCGACTCGCACGATAAAGAGGGTCTAAGGTAGATTCAACTCTCACCGTTTGAGTACAACCTAGTCAACTCTAAGGCTTGGTATTCAACGATTGGCATAGTTATCGAACTCATGCCGCTCTATACCCAAGCTCTAACTGAATCTACTTCATCACGATCTAAAGCCCGAAGTGTCACAAATCCGGACTCCCTTCACACCACTAAAGTCTTCAAAAAGGTTGTTGATCAGGTTGCAAAGTTCGACCCTCACCTCACCGAAGAACAACAACTCTCGAACTCTCAAAACCTCTCACAAAGCAAAAAGAAAACAATAAAACAAGTATAAACAAACTCAAATATGCATGATGCACGTGATATGTATGTTTAAGGTACCGTTCACCGATGCTTCGTAAAGCTTGTCTTTAAGGAACTTGATTGTTGTCGAGGTTCTTTGTTAACATTTGAGCTATGAACTTTGCAGTACACTTACCGCTTCGATCACCATTCCGGACTTCATCCCATAGTTGTTGGTTAGACTTTACACTTCCTCAATTTCTAGTTCCGCTCTAGATTGTTCTCTTGGCCTTGTTCTTGTTTTCCCTAAAATAAAGCTCCTCGGACTTCGATTAACGATTAAAACCCTTCACCCGATCCTCGAAATCGATGAAACATCAACGTGATGTTGTTCTTGATTGTAGAAATGTGGAGATGATGGTTGATTAAGACCTTGTCATTGCGATGGCATCCTGAAAATCTCACAACTCACAATATAGCTATATGTATGTCGGTTAGTATATGAGTTTGCCACATAATCAAGTTAGGTAATTGCAATTAAGAAATGCAATGCATTGCACGTAGTAAAATCAACAAGTGTTAAGAGATTCAAATGCATATCATATCAAATCAGATGTAAATGCACACACTTAATCACATTGTCCTATGCCGTACGACCTAGACAGACACAAAACGACACTGAACCCCGGTTTTACAACCTGGGGCTCTGATACCACTTCAGGATGTAGCACCCCGCACATGAGGCACCACATCCCCCGCACTACGGTCCAACCCGAGCAACGAAATGGAGAGTCCGCACCCGGGTCAAACCGTAGCGAACGAGAGACAAACAAAACAAACACTTAAGCTAGGCGGAACGTAGACCTTGTCAAATAAAACCAACCAACAAAGCAGATAGCAACAGAAGATAAAATTCAACACATGCATTGGCCACGGGCCTGCAGAAATTAAACACACGGTTCACATGCAGACTTGGGCTCCTCAGGCCTCTTTTAAGCGCATAACAAAACCCGGCAAGGGCAATTTAAATAACAAAAACACAAGCATACGTATACATATCTTACATATTGATCCGAATTCAAATAAAGCAAATGCAAATGTACACTAATCTAACTCAGACCGATCGACTCAAAAGACTTCACTCAACCACGCCTAGCTCCAAACTGCAAAGCAGACCTGCACACTAAAAGGTTGGGGAGGGAGAGGGTCAGTCTACAACTCGACTGAGTGAGGGGGCTACCCACACACACCACATTTATATATAGAGCAAAAGACTATGAACCGGGATAAGGTTTTACATACCAAAGTCATTTCATAGCAAACTTATACTTACACATAATAAACAGAGCAAGGTTAACGAGATCGCAATAACATAAGAGAAGCTTCTATCCCGTTTCATATTCATCATAACAAAACAAATCTAATACCCGGCGAGTACGGGTCTCCAACCTTACTTCCAAATCCTAACATACGAATCAAACGGAAAACAAACAAATATCATAAACAATCCCACCTCAACAACCACGGTGTTCGGGAGTCAAACCCTCTGCACCAAACTACTAATACATACGGGGTAGCTAACCCACGATATGCCTTTCCCGGTTATCCACCGAGGGCTCAAGATTCCAAGCCTTCCCAAACTCCAAGAGTCGTACGTGAATATCTCAAATGGAATTATGCCCAGGTTAAACCCGATGGCCCTTGTCGTACCGGGGCTCCCAACCAATAATTCCGGGGGCCTAACAAACCAAAACAAACCAAACTCCCATCTTTCAGGGATAAACTTGCTACAAAACACACTTAACAAAAGATAACCAAAATTTACGTACCTTATCGGAGCATACCATACCTTGTAACTCAGCATATGCTATACACGTACCTCTCCGTGTCATCCTAATCCGAAGCTAGCATAAAGACACATAATTTGGAGCATAGCCTCATTGCAAAACCATTTTAAGCTTATATACGCCCATACATATAATTTCAGAAGGATTCATATCAAATCGAATTAACAAAATTCATAACATATCATAAGGCACATATTTAATATACATATAGTATATATTCGCATGCGGGCTTGAAAACGAGCATATAGGGTTATAGGTCGCTTTAACTAAAAGAAAAAAACTTAAACCTTACCTTACACCGAAGAAACCAAAACCGGACAAATGATTCACCCCGAAATCAGAACGGAGCACGAAACACCACCCCGGGTGCACCTGAACCAATTGAAGATAAAACACAAAGCTTAGACTCCAAATAAACCACATTGACGCACGACTTATGTTTACACATTTAAAGAATGCAAGTAGGTAGGCAAAGTTCATATACAAATCAAATTCATGCAAACGTATGCGTCTCACAATGTAATGGAGTCATAATCATGCTTAGGAAACACTCAAGTATCCAATTAATCAAATTAAGAGCAAACAAGGTGTTCATGAACGCATACTAACCAATTCATGCATAAATAGAACAAATATCAACACATAAACATGTTATAACAAGTTAGGAACAAGCTCGGTATCGGAAAGGTACAAGAAAAGTGAAAGAAGAACACGAAAAGTGGTTTTGAGCGAAATTGGGCAAAAACTGGAAATTTTCTAAAACGCGTAGGTCGTATGCAAAGTGGAATATCTTGAGTTTGAGAGGTGAGAATTGAGTTTTGTTTCTTCGAAATGAAACTAGACAAATAGACCTTTAAAATGGTATATGGCTCGAATTCTAGTTCAAAGTGAGGAGGAAATGGCGTGGGCTCGAAGTTGGGTGATTTCAGAGTTTCGAAAAAATAGCGACACCAAAATGAATCGATTATATCTCACAAACTACAAAAGCTATTGCATTTATTTTAATTGGAGGTTGTTCTAGACTTCAAGAGGTTTCCAATGGTTCAATAATCAGATTAATTGGAGCTCATATGAGGGAGAAACGGGCGTTTAAAGATTGAACTAAAAGCAGAAACGGGCGTGTGAAAGCTCTCGGGTGAAAACAGTGGGTGACCAAACGGGGGTTTGGGAAATGAACTAGGCCCTGAAACGGGCAATTGGATACCGTCTGTGAGAAAAATGCTTGAATAATAACAATGGCGGAAATGGGAACTAACCCCAAGCTCACACGAACCCATGCAACACCAAATCATACGAAATTCATACCACAAAGTATATATAACACGTAGGTCACATATTTGCACATAAGAACTCCCGAAGCGAGCCCAAACACCCAAAACCCGACCCTAGTACTATTTATCAGCTTCCCCAAATGGATAAATAACACATATCCAAGGTTTGAAAGGGATATTAAATCGAAGCACGTAATGAAAGGGTCACAAATCTTACCTTAAGTCGTCGATCTGACGGTCGGATCTTTGGAAGCTTGAGCTCAAAGCTCTGGTTGCCAAAATGGAGCTTTCTCCTCCCTCTCCCTTCCAAGGCTGCTATCATGTGAGAAATGAGGGAGGAAGAAGGTGGCTGGCCCTTTTAGGGCCGGTCAAAATGGGTCTGGTCAAAATTCCGCTCCAAACGAATCGGATTTTAAAACGGTTGGGTTATCAAATGGCTTTAGAAAATTAAAAGGTTAAATCCATTAAATCCGAATCATCGAAAAGAACTCAATGATATGGTCAGAATTTGAATTCGAATTCCTGAGCTCAAATAGCCACGAAGGCTCAAACGTCCTAATTATAATTAGGTTTCTAAATTACAATTATTGGACAATTGAGTCCAAAATATTTAATTAAACTCTAAATCACACGTAATAAATTAAATTCACATTGACATGTAAGCATGCTAATCACATAATTCACATAAATTACAGAATTAAACTCACTCGTGACGCCGTACTTGGAATGCTGAAGAGGCGGGGTGTCACAATGTCCCCCCCTAAGAGAACTTGGTCCCCAGGTTCGCCTGCTTGAGTTTCAAGCTCGAACAACTTTCTGTATTAACCCAAGTTCGAGGTTCATGACATCCCGACGAGAGTTGGCCTAAGAAAGGTCTTCAAGCACAAGGGGTTTGAATCTTCAAATCGACCCGGTCATGAATTGCTCAACTCGCATGATAAAGAGGGTCTAAGGTAGATTCAACTCTCATCGTTTGAGTACAACCGAGTCAACTCTAAGGCTCGGTATTCAACGATTGGCGTAGTTATCGAACTCACGCCGGTCTACACCCAAGCTCTAACCGAATCTACTTCATCACGATCTAAAGTCCGAAGTGTCACACATCCGGACACCCCACTAAAGTCTTCAAAAAGGTTGTTGATACAGTTTCAAAGCTCGACCCTCACCTCACCGAAGAACAACAACTCTCGAACTCTCAAAACCTCTCACAAAGCAAAAAGAAAACAACAAAACAAGTATAAACAAACTCAAATATGCATGATGCACGTGATATGTATGTTTAAGGTACCATTCACCGATGCTTTATAAAGCTTGTCTTTAAGGAACTTGATTGTTGTCGAGGTTTTTTGTTCACATTTGAGCTATGAACTTTGTATTACACTTACCACTTCAATCACCTTTCCTAGTTGTTGGTTAGCCTTTACACTTCCTCAATGTCTAGTTCCGCTCTTGATTGTTCTCTTGGCCTTGTTCTTGTTTTCCCTAAAATGAAGCTCCTCGGACTTCGATTAATGATTAACTATTTACCCGATCCTCGAAATCGATGAAACATCAACACCTTTATAGCTCCATTTCATTGTCTCTTACACATCTTGTAAAATTTCCAAACAATCGGCCTCGTTCCCTTGTGATAATTCCTCTTCCTCGGTATTCCTTTGAAGTATGAAAGTATTTCCTCGGTATTCCTTTGAAGTATGGAATTATTTCCCCGGTATACCAAACCTCGTGATCATTATCTTTTTTCTTCGCAGTTCTAAAGTCCTTGGAAAACCCGAAAGGAACCTTCAAAATTCCCCCCATTGAACCTCCTTCTTCCAAAGCCATGGTTAAATAGGGGTCGCCTTCATGCTCCGGAATTTATATTGATCTGTTTAGATAACTCATTGCATAATTGTATGTTATATGATATGTAGCATTAGCTTCCTCGTGGATCTCTTCGAGCTTTCACCCATCTCGGAAGCATCATATCCCAACTTCTTATACTTCTTAACAACCTCGTCTGTAACATCCTTTCTTGATTCATCACCATATTTAAGGGTTTTCGGCATATCCTTGCGATAGTCTTCGTTCCAATTACATATCAATTCCCTAGCCTACGCCCTTACAAGAAGAGTCCCGAATCACCTCTTTCATCTTCAACCTACACTTCTCAATTCTCAACAAACCATCCCTCGTGACACGTGGGGAGTACCAAGCTAAAAATCAAACACCAACTTATGCATGCTTAGTTAAAATGCAAATGGAATATAACACATATTCGGCATTTAGACACGTAGAATGCTCTAAGTAATACGTATAATCAAAATCAAGTAATAAGATAATAATTAAATATGTCGTGAATGCACGTTCCATGAATGCATATACCTCGATCCTCAAATTCTTGTTGATGTCCAAATTGGAGCCTTTGATTTTGTTCCCATTGTTTGTGATCCCTCGATCAATCACATTCTAAGACCATGTGATCCTTTGATCCGCATGCATAACACTGCTTCAACCGGTCCCAACACATGTTGTAGGAGTGATTAGTTCCTCTACAATAGCACACGGTTGTTGCTTCTTTCGTGTTCTAGAAGAATTCCCGACTTTATACTCTTTCCTACGGATCTTCCTTTTGGCTTGAATAACCAAATGTTGAGATTTTCCTCTATTCGTGGATTGAAGCGAAACCCCAACTCATTTCTCGACTCCGAATCCTCACATTCTTTTCCACCGGTCAATTTTCGATTTCAACCCTTAAAGGTTTATTAATCGCCTTATCCCAAGTGCTCGTATTTTTTTTTTGCAGTTGAAGCTTCCTTGAACTCCTCCCAAAGGCCTTCCATAAAGCACCTTACTTTCATCTCCTCGTTGCCCATAATGTGAGGCACATATTTGCCTAATTTCTCGAACTCATTGATATACTTCACAACCATTCCTTTTCCTTGTTTGAGGTTAAGAAGCTCCTCAAACCTTCAACTTTGTAAAATAGTCGGTGTGTACCTTTTCCTAAACTCATGAACGAAGGCATCGCAGGTTAACCCTTCGCTCATAGCTTCAATTTGGAGGGCAACTCTTTTCCACCATTACCTTGCTCGTCCTTCTAGTATTAGAGCTACAAGGCGTGCCTTATCTTGTAGGTTAAGCTGCCACACTTCGGATATACTTTAAACCTCGAATATCCATTCTTCTGCTTGTATATCATCACTTTCACGAAATTGGGGAGGATTGAATGCTCTGAAGTCCAGGTATAATGTTGCCATCGGATGCATTGGTTGTACCTCAACGTGATGTTGTTCTTGATTGTAGAAATGTGGAGATGATGGTTGATTAAGACCTTGTCGTTGCGATGGCATCCTGAAAATCTCACAACTCACAATATAGCTATATGTATGTCGGTTAGTATATGAGTTTGCCACATAATCAAGTTAGGTAATTGCCATTAAGAAATGCAATGCATTGCACGTAGTAAAATCAACAAGTGTTAAGAGATTCAAATGCATATCATATCAAATCGGATGTAAATGAACACACTTAATCACATTGTCCTATGCCGTATGACCTAGACAGACACAAAACACTGAACCCTGGTTTTGCAACCTGGGGCTCTGATACCACTTCAGGATGTAGCACCCTGCACGTGAGGCACCACATCCCCCGCACTACGGTCCAACCCGAGCAACGAAATGGAGAGTCCGCACCCGTCAAACCGTAGCGAAGGGGAGACAAACAAAACAAACACCTAAGCTAGGCGGAACGTAGACCCTGTCAAATAAAACCAACCAACAAAGTAGATAGCAGCAGAAGATAAAATTCAACACATGCATTGGCCACGGGCCTGCAGAAATTAAACACACGGTACACATGCAGACTTGGGCTCCTCAGGCCTCTTTTAAGCGCATAACAAAACCCGACAAGGGCAATTCAAATAACAAAAGCACAATCATACGTATACATATCTTACATATTTATCCGAATTCAAATAAAGCAAATGCAAATGTACACTAATCTAACTCAGACCGATCGACTCAAAAGACTTCACTCAACCACGCCTAGCTCCAAACTGCAAAGCAGACCTGCACACTAAAAGGTTGGGGAGGGAGAGGGTCAGTCTACAACTCGACTGAGTGAGGGGGCTACCCACACACACCACATATATATATATAGAGCAAAAGACTATGAACCGGGATAAGGTTTTACATACCAAATTCATTTCATAGCAAACTTATACTTATACATAAAAAACAGAGCAAGCTTAACGAGATCGCAATAACATAAGAGAAGCTCCTATCCAGTTTCATAATCATCATAACAAAACAAATCTAATACCCAGCGAGTACGGGTCTCCAACCTTACTTCCAAATCCTAACATACGAATCAAATGGAAAACAAACAAATATCACAAACAATCCCACCTCAACAACCACAGTGTTCGGGAGTCAAACCCTCTCCACCAAATTACAAATACATACGGGGTAGCTAACCCACGATATTCATTCCCTGGTTATCCACCGAGGGCTAAAGATTCCACGCCTTCCCAACCTCCAAGAGTCGCACATGAATATCTCAAATGGAATTAAGCCCAGGTCTAACCCGAAGACCCTCTTCATACCGGGGCTCCCAACCAATAATTCCGGGGGCCTAACAAACTAAAACAAACCAAACTCCCATCTTTCAGGGATAAACTTGCTACAAAACACACTTAACAAAAGATAACCAAAATTTACGTACCTTATCGGAGCATACCATACCTTGCAACTCAGCATATGCTATACACGTACCTCTCCGTGTCATCCTAATCCGAAGCTAGCATAAAGACACATAATTTGGAGCATAGCCTCATTGCAAAATCATTTTAAGCTTATATACGCCCATACATATAATTTCAGAAGGATTCATATCAAATCGAATTAACAAAATTCATAACATATCATAAGGCACATATTTAATATACATATAGTATATATTCGCATGCGGGCTTGAAAACGAGCATATAGGGTTATAGGTCGCTTTAACTAAAAGAAAAAAACTTAAACCTTACCTTACACCGAAGAAACCAAAACCGGACAAATGATTCACCCCAGAATCAGAACGGAGCACGAAACACCACCCCTGGTGCACCTGAACCAATTGAAGACAAAACACAAAGCTTAGACTCCAAATAAACCACATTGACGCACGACTTATGTTTACACATTTAAAGAATGCAAGTAGGTAGGCAAAGTTCATATACAAATCAAATTCATGCAAACGTATGTGTCTCACAATGTAATGGAGTCATAATCATGCTTAGGAAACACTCAAGTATCCAATTAATCCAATTAAGAGCAAACAAGGTGTTCATGAACGCATACTAACCAATTCATGCATAAATAGAACAAATATCAACACATAAACATGTTATAACAAGTTAGGAACAAGATCGGGATCGGAAAGGTACAAGAAAAGTGGAAGAAGAACAAGAAAAGTGGTTTTGAGCGAAATTGGGCAAAAGCTGGAAATTTTCCAAAACGCGTAGGTCGTAGGAAAAGTGGAATATCTTGAGCTTGAGAAGTGGGAATTGAGTTTTGTTTCTTGGAAATGAGACTAGACAAATAGACCTTTAAAATGGTATATCTCTTGAATTCTAGTTCAAAGTGAGGAGGAAATGGCGTTGGCTCGAAGTTTGGTGATCGCAGAGTTTTAGAAAAATGGCGACACCAAATTGAATCGATTATATCTCACAAACTAGAAAAGATATTGAGTTGATTCCAATTGGAGGTTGTTCTAGACTTCCATAGGTTTCCAATGGTTTAAAAATGAGGTTAATTAGAGCTCATATGAGGGAGGAACGGGCATTTGAAGATTGAATTGAAAGCAAAAAAAGGCGTGTGAAAGCTCTCGGTTGAAAACAGGGGGTGACCAAATGGGCGTTTGGGAAATGAACTAGGCCACGAAACGGGCGTTTGGATACCTTCTGTGAGAAAAATGTTGGAATAGTAAGAATGGTGGAAATGGGAACAAACCCCAAGCTCACACGAACCCATGGAACACCAAATCATACGAAATTCATACCACGAAGCATATATAACACATAGGTCACATATTTGCACATAAGAACTCCCGAAACGAGCCCAAACACCCAAAACCCGAACCTAGTACTATTTATCATCTTCCCTAAATTGACAAATAACACATATCCAAGGTTCGAAAGGGATATTAAATCGAAGCACGTAAGGAAAGGGTCACAAATCTTACCTTAAGTCGTCGATCAGACGGTCAGATTGTCGGAAGCTTGAGCTACGGGTGCCAAAATGGAGCTTTCTCCTCCCTCTCCCTTCTAAGGCTGCTATCACGTAAGAAATGACGAAGGAAGAAAGTGGCTGGCCCTTTTAGGGCCGGTCAAAACGGGTGGGTCAAAACTCCGGTCCAAACGAATCGGATTTTAAAACGGTGGGGTTATCAAATGGCTTTAGAAAATTAAAAGGTTAAATCCATTAAATCCGAATCATCAAAACAAACTTAATGATATGTTAAGAATTCGAATTCAAATTCCTGAGCTTAAATAGCCACGAAGGCTCAAACGTCCTAATTATAATTAGGTTTCTAAATTATAATTATTGGACAATTGAGTCCAAAACATTTAATTAAACTCTAAATCACACGTAATAAATTAAATTCACGTTGACACATAAGCATGCTAATCACATAATCCACATAAATTACAAAATTAAACTCACTCGTGACGCCATACCTGGAATGCTGAAGAGGCGGGGTGTCACATTATTCGTGTTTTTTAATTTTAAAAGGGGAAGACTCATTTTTGAAGTTTAAATCCTATTTCCTCTCAACTTTAGCACTACCCCACCATAACCTATAAATATAGAACTCCCTCTCCTCTTTTCTCACACAAACACAATCTCTTAGAAGAGAAGCATGCAATTTCTCCTAACCAAGGCATCACCACCATCACACATACTCTTTACTCCTGTGAATTGGTAAGTAATCCCCCTCTCTAAGCTTGATGTTAGAATGAATTCTTCCAATCTAGGACTTGAACCCTAGGATTTAATTGCATAATTAGATAAATTTTGGACTAGAATTGTGGAATTGGGAGAAATTATGAGTAGGATTAATGATTTGAAGGGAATTTAACTTAAATTGAGTAAATTTTGGAAGAACCCTAGTCTCTGGCTAGCCTTTGAATTTGAATTGTGGAATTGATTTTGGAGAATTTTTGGACTTGAGTTACAACACTTTAGAGCTTTGTTGAATTGAGTTGGGTAGATTGTAGAATTTTGATCAAAGCTCACACCCTAGGATAGTGCATACAAGGTGTTCGATAGTTTGCCGGAGTGAATTGTGATTGACCATGGGACGACGTACTAAGCTCTCTCGAGCTATTGAACCCTTCACAACTGCATCCCCATTGGATCATGAACTAAGGGAGTCGGTCAATATAACGGTGAATGCTATGGGCAACCCCTTTCAAAGGAATTTGACAAGGAATAATGTGTCTACTCAGTTCTTCAAGGAAACTTGGATTGAGAAGTTTGAGGCGTGGGAAGAAGCGAAGAGAGTTTTTGACAACATCGGTTGGTTGCCCTTCCTGACTAGGAAGGATTTGACATATGCTGAGATGACTTCCGCGTTCTTCACCACGATGAACTTTGACCCGGTGGATAACATATTAACATTCACTTTGGATGACCGGGAAACTGAAGTTTGGAATACGGGCTGCATAATGGAGATTCTTCATTTTTCGGCTAATGCTACTACTTCTTTGCCTAAATGGAATGATGCTCAGAGATAGGAGGTGTGGAGATCCTTCCCGTTGCGAAAGGTTAGTTATTCCCTCCAGAATACACATGATAGCTATCTTGATTCATTGGCTTGGGTGCTAATGCATAGGATTTTGGTCACGAGATTTTGTGCTCGATATGGAAGAGACAGCCACATCACTGAGACAGAGCTGAGAATAATGTACATGATGAAGGAATGCATCAAATTCGATGGTACGATTGAATTCCTTTGGAAGCTTCAAGAGATTACGGGAAGCGCTACCGGGACGATAGTCCACAGCATGTTTGTGACTATGTTTGCACGTGAGATGCAGTGGCGGCCTAGAAGTTTGTTGCCAGTTGACTTTAGTTTGGATATTGGCCCACATTACTCGTAGAACGTGGGTTTGGCAATTGCATGGGAGAGTAGACAACTGAAGGAGCGTATTTTGCCATGGTGGCCAATCAGGGATAGAGATAGACTCTGGCAGATGTATAGTTGGGGTAAGGCTCGGTTTGCTTTCCGAGATGCAGAAGGAGCGCTTAGAGTAGATTCCCGATAGGCCGGATGACGAGTTTGGGGTCCGTCGCAATGTCGCGCGATTGTTTTTGCTGAAGCTAATGATGGAGTTTCGGTTAGTGTGAGAGGCCTTCACACAGAGTTGGTAGGATTAAGAGCTAATTTGACCGTCATGACCGCAAGGATTGAAGATTTAGCTCATTATGTGGATGAGCGATTTGATGAGTGGGAAGCTCGGGTGGAGTCGAAGTTTGAAGGGTTCTATGCTTGCCTTGACCAGTATTTTGAAGGACCCCCATCACTTTGATTCTGCTATCATTTTTCCCCTGAATTTTTAGACATTCTATTTGGACATGTTCTTTGATGTGTTTGGATGTTTTTGATACGCTTATTTCTTTGCTTATGTTTGGAACTTAATGAACTTTTATGCAATGTGCCCTTTCTTACCTTGAATTTGTGACTTGTGTATTGCTTGTTGAATGCATGTTGATTATCAATTGCCCATGCACTTGATCCGTGTTTTCTAGTCACCTATCTTAGGTTTTGGAAGCTTTGCTAGTACGTTGCCGGGTCTTCAATTGATAAGGGAGTTTTCTTGAACTTTAATTCTTTCATTTTCATGAGGACATTGCAAAGAATAAGTGTGGGGGAGAGCTATGGTGATGATTATGAGATTTCTTGGATATTTGCATGATTAGATGTCTTGTAACCTTGTGAATTGTTAGGAATTGAGAAATTGTGAAAATTTTGAAAATTTTCCCCCGTTTTGAACTTTTTCTTCGAGGTTTGATTGTTGAGCTTTTGCTAGAATAAGTTAGGCTAATTGAATTAAGAAAAAATTGTATGAGATTAGATAATTTAGTGTGTTAGTATGCCCTTATATTTTGAGCACTTTTGAACGTGATGATGTACTTTGCTTAGAAAGATGAATTGATGATTTTCAAATAAGTCTAAGAATTGATTAGGATGCATTTTAGTCCTATTGAGACGAAATTTTGAGTTAATGAAAGATTAAGGAAGTGAAGTAGGCATTCGTTGTCGGAGGATTTTAAGCCTTTCTTTTTAGCCGTTTTTCACTAAATAGTGTGATTTTATTGACCCTGCTGAGCCTAATTGTTGTGCAATGATTTTTGTAGCCACATTTTAAGCCTAATGCATAACAAAATTGTAGCACTCGAGCGCAAGGTACCACATCCCCCGCACCGAGAACCGACCCGCATATGAAATAGATAATCCATACACAAGTTAAATCATGGTGAACGGGGACATACACACACACTATGCTAGGCGGGACTAACCCTTAAACCTTAAAATCAGAGTAAAACAGTAAAGCGGAAGCATTAACTTAACATATAACATGTACAACAAGCATCAAGCTCCAAAGTAGATAATTTACAATACTATCATGCCATCATGACTCAAACATTATATGCTCCAAGTCATAATTGATATACAATAACCATAAGTACGAGTATGGAGTGTAAAATCCAAAATACTAGAGCTAGAGACAAATGCGAGACACCCGACTCGAATTCCCGCCTAGCTCTCTTTATACCTGCACAACACAACTGAAACAATCCGGGTTCAATCCAAATGGGACTGGTGGGTATCAAACAGGGCATAAGTATAATATAAGACAATATTTAAACATTCACATGCAAGTTATAATCCCAAATGAGGTGTTCAAAGCATTTCCCAAGTGGGTGAGATAAAGAAATCATCAAAAGGGATTATAACAACCAATTTCCATTAGGTCTTTAGTGGCCCGCCGAGTGGGCGTGCATTATCTCCAACCAACACATTGTGTAATTCATTAAACATTCATTCATTCATTCTTTCTTTTCATGCATATCATTCTTTGTGCACATTCATGATCATTTACACCTTTTTCCTCTGGGTGGTGGACGGGTTTGCAAGACCCGAACACCCATTCATTGATCAAAAGGGGTTACATGACTCCCCAGATGGTACTCAGCTCCCATTCCCTGCCAATCTCCAGGCGAGGTCCGGTATCACCGTATTTTGGTTGGAACAAGAGTAAGGGATCACCGTCGGCCCTTGCCTCCCCGGATAGCCACTTACACTAAGTCCCTGGGCCCCATTCTGTGCGTTCATTCATTCATTCTCGCCAAAACATTTGGTAGGGTTCATAAAAACAAGGCTTTACGTTGAAATCTTTGACTCTTGAAAACAAATATATATATATATAATAACTTTGACCGAAATCTTTACATGTTAGGTGTATATAGGGGTCATTTAACTAAGTAATAGAGAAACCCACCTGTTACACCTTACCGACCAATACCAATGAAGAGAACAAGAGGACTCAAAAGTGACCTATGAACCCGGTAAGTCTCCGCCCTGGAGAAACTGTACAAAGGACAATACAATGCACTCGTGAGACTCGAGACTCCAAATGAACCATATATGATGCACGGCAATGCATTAAACATGATATGAGATATATAATAAATAAAATGATATCATGGAGTCATGAAATCAAGTAATTCATTCAATAGATTCAAATACATTCATTTCATGAAGGTTCCATATTCGTACATTTTATAGCTTTCATATTTTGTATCAATTCGAGCCATACACTTTGTACAATAATCATAACACACGTTAAAACAGGTTCACAATATGTTTAAATCATAAATGAAGCAAGAAGTTATCATATAAGGAAATAATTAGAGCAACAAATCATGCATGCAAGCTAAAGAGCATCTAAGTCACATTAGATCATATGAAATCATACCTCGTGTAAATCACGTCAATTGAATCCGCAAATTTCATACAACAAGCATAACTCACCATTTAACATGTTAACAATTCATTTATATCCTAAGAAAGGCATGAAAATATCACACGAATGGAGTAAGTGAAGTATTCTTGTAGGCATGCACATATAAGAGCTTAGGAGGCAATTCACATCATAACTTGGGTATAAAAACATCGAAATCACACAACACTTCCATAATAAAAACATGTAACACATAAATCATGAAATTAATAACGTATTCATATCATAAAGATGGAAGTGAACACGAAAGAGGTGTCAATTGAATTCCATGAATTCATATAAGATAATTACTACATAATATCATATTTATAGATTAGAATCAATCAATTTGAATATTTAATATACATATATACATACACAAAAGAAATCATACATGTATATCATATATATATATATACACGTACCACATGCATGCATACATATATATATATATACATATATATTAAAATAACCAATCAAACATTTAATATACATTTCATGCATATATTAAATCTTGCATGCACATACATGCAGCCTGTAAAAGAACAATAAAACCATACATTAATTCACAAAGCACATGCACAAAAGCCATGCACACTCAACACAAACAAATGCAATATTCACACAAAGTAGCAGTCGAAGATAGCCTCAAATGGGGTCGCGATCGTGACCCCCAGCAACCCCAAACCAGTTCAAAGGTGGTCACGGGCGCGACCACCATTTCCTCCAGCCTTCACCACAGCTACAAGTCGAAGTTGGCTTCAATATTGGTCGCGGCCGCGACAAAAAATAAGCTTGTTTCGGTCGAGCTTGTTTCTGGTCGCGTGCGCGACCTCTACAGGGCAGGTCGCGGAATGGCGAAAACAACAGCAAACCAGGCCACAAAGGAGCAATAAAAGGCAAAAAAAAAGAAGTATATAACAACAGTAAAACGCAGCAAACAACACAGCAGCAAAACAAGGACAGATCAAGAAAGGAAGAAGTGCATATATTTACTCATTCATCACATTCATGTAGGTTCAACAATGGTGGCTCGAATTTCAGTCAATTTCCATGAAAAATATACTTGGTAATAATACATAGAAGTCACATAGATCATATATAACTCATCAATTCAAGGAAGGAAGCAATGGATTACAAGAACTCATCAATATGCTAAGAACCCTTACTATTCACATAGCAGTCCCAAAACATGCTCAAACAAGGAAGAAAATGGACAAATCATGGCTTGAAAGAAAGGAAAGGAGATGGAGGTTCGAATTCTGGCCTTACCCTTCGAATTTGACGAAGACTGGAGGTCGAACGAGCAAGAAATGTACAAAAGTGAATAGTGACTACCCTCCTCTTCATTTTCTCCCTTGCTACTTTGGTTTCTGCTACTTTCTTCTTTTTCCTTGGTTTGAACCGAGATGAGGGAGAGATAGGGTGATAAAAGGTTAAAAGAGAATTACATGGGTTCGAAAACGGGTCAAATCGGATAAGAAACGGGTCGGATATTAGCAAAACGGGCGAGGGTCGCAAATCTGTCACACGGGTCTTGTTTCGATCGAAATTCGAGGGATCAAATGAGCTTAGAAAAATATGAATCTAGGTTCCTTGGTTTCCTTTCTTCATGACGAGTCCAGCACCTCTTCCGGAATTCGAATCCGAATTCCCTAGCTCGAGATACGCCTTCCGGAACCAAAGGAGCGCCGAATGCTCTTAATCTCCCAACTTGGTCTCGTTCCCAAAATAAAATTTGTTAACAAACCAAACAAGATCGAAAACATGAAATGAGCACATAGACATGTTCATAACACATAAATCTACAACATACTAAAATTTCACAAAATTTCGAAATCAATTCAAGTAAGAACGGTACGCGATCAAAATATATAAGTGCATAACATTCAAGAATTCATTTAAATTTCAAATATTTTCATTTATAAAATTAAATTCCATTTTAATTATTCTTTAAAGTGTAACGAAATTATTATATTTAAAAAAATGATTAAATTAAAATTATAATTTATAATAAACAATCAATTTCATAATTAAAGAATTTAAACGGGCAATTACGTAAACACATACATTATACTATACGACTGAAAAACCGGGGCGTTACAAAAATAAACCACCTTGATTTTTTACACCAAGGCTTGCTCATTGATTTTTTTTAAGTGAATGTCTATCTTTTGACCCCTTTTGATTGTTCTTGTGATCAAAATTGAGAGACTTATGTAAAGAAGGAAAAAGAATGAGAGAAAGTTGTGAAAAAGAGAAGAAAGAGAAAAAGAAGAAAAGAAAAGAAAAATGATGCAAAGTGTGAAATTGGAAGAGTGGGATACAAATGTCCAACTGTGGGGGAAGTGCTTAATGGCGAAAGAAAGTGCCGTGAGTTTAAAGATTAAATGATGTAAGCTTGGCGAGTAGTCACTTGATCCAAATTTCCATAACCTTATCCAAAGCCTATATTACAAGCTCAAAAGACCTACCGATCCTGAGTTTTGAATTAATTTCATTAGTGGAGATAGGTGCGAAGAGTGTATTCCGAAGTTGATGATTGGAACTTAGGAGGAAATTGTCAATTTTTCACTCTAATCTTTGTACATTGTTTCGTTCGAATTCACACACTACACAAGGGTATACTTCTCATACTATGCTTGATGATCTTATGTTTATAAGTACTTGGTTTGATAAGCTAGACTTGTTTAGGCAAAGGTTTGATGATTGCATTAATGTCGAAGTTTGATGGGGATGTGTTTTCTTTATTTTTGTATTACTCGAGGACGAGCAATAGGCAAGTGTGGGGGAATTTGTTGAGTGTAGAATTCGTATGGATTTAAGTGTTAAGTAGAGCATATTTTTGTGCCGTTTGATGCGTTTATGTGTTTCTTTTACTCCATTTAGGTGTTTTAGGAGTTGGAATTAAGAAACGACAGAACGAGGCGAATTCACGTATTTTTAGAGGAAAAAGGAGTAACTCCAGTTACTCCTTGGAAGTACAAAGTTGTTAACCCCGTTAACAGAGACATGAGCATCACTTTTGGTGAAGTAGAGGGGTAACACCCGTTACCCCTGGGCAGAAGAAAAGTGGTAAAGCCCGTTACCAATTATAAAAGCGTTATGGCGATTTCAGCGAGTAACGGGCGTTAACGAGAATTGTGCTTGAGATGGTAACGCCCGTTACCAGAGTCGGCGAGAGAGGATTAGGGTTGATATTTAAGTATGTTTAGGAGTTTCTTTTTTAGGGAGCCTCTTCTGATTATTCTTCAGTTGGTGACCTAGCTTGGAGAGGAACACACAGAGCTTTGTAAGAGCTTTTCAGAGAATTTCGAAAGGATAGAGTTCTTAACAATTTCTGTTTCCTTTGATTTTATTATTGCTTTATTTATCAAACTAATTCCTCTAAGTTTAGTTTTATATGTCAGATTTGTTTTTCCAGACTTTATTGAATTTATGAGATTTTGTTTAGACTTGATGAACATGAGACTTTGTTTAGACTTGATGAACATGAATTTAGTTAATGCAATTTCCTTTATTTTTATGAGTTTTGAGTTAATTATGAGTTGCTAAATCCCTAAGGCTAGGGAAGTGATGATGAGTGCATGTTAAGTGTTCGATATGATACTTGAATGACTTGTGCTAATTCTTAGTTTGAAAACTGGTTTGAATTGAATTGCGAATACCTGATCACCCTTAACATAATCTAGAATTACCAGAGAATCGATAGATTAATGGTAGTTGAGATGGTTTTCATAACTAGTAGATGTTAAGAATGCAAAGAGATTTGGTTTTTTGTCTATACAACAGTAAATCTTATTCCATGCCAAGCCGCTAAAACTAGATTTACACTAGTCTAGATCATATGGTTTAATTAACTATTGATGATTTGCGAGAGCAACATTAATTGAACACTTGGTTACGCCTTGAGAGAGGGTAATACAAACTTAAGTGACTAGGTAGTAGAATTGCACTTGTCAAACAAGTATGATATTGAAGCTTGAATGTATGAATTATTACTTCCCTGCCTAATTCGTTTACTGATTTCAATCCGTGCATTTAGTTTGTTATTTGCGCTTAGTTCTAGTTAATTGTTAATTTCGTTTTAGTAGATTAATAACAACAACTTGATTTCGTCGGTCTCTAGATTAGAAAGAAGTGTTGAGTAGTGATTGATTTCCCTTCCCTATGGGTACGATCCTGTTGTGCTAGGCGTATATTAAGTGTATACTTGCACTATTGGTTTTAACTTAGTTAAATCTAAATAACAACAAATAGCCAAGCAAACAAAGCAGCAAAAATAAAAGAAGGGGGCAAATTAACGTAATTAACTAAAGTTTAGAAAATTAAAGAACAAACTGAAATTATATAAACTAACTAAAGAATATAAATTTAAAGTAATTAGGAAATAGAACTCTAGTTAAGTTATTTACATGATTCACGCTAGCAATCCAATCATTGGTGCAATAATTAACTTTAAATCCATTGATAGATCGGTTATGGTATCAGTAAGCTCTGAGCACCTAATCCTTTCTTAATTATTTGATGATTAGATACGATCACTAATAACTTTCTTATCTCAAAAGAGTTTTAAAGACACGGTCACAATTTTTAACTTCACGATACCATTAATCACGAAAAGAAAATCGATCCTAGCCAACAAACACTCAAGCTCGGAATGTTTAAGCTATTACACGTGCATCTCACCATAATCTAACAAACAAAGGGTAAGCTTTTAATGGCGTTTAACTCGTTAGCACATTTAAAGTGATAATTACGGATCAAATTAAATTTGCAGTTTTATAGACAAGCATCAAGGCAATAAATTGATCAGATGAATTATCTCTAAACATGCATATAGCAATCAATCAAGAAGCATGCATATTTCAAAAAATTGAAAGCTTTAAAGAACCAATTAAACCTCACGAATCATAACATGAATCATCAAATAACTTAACTAGAATTAAATAGCTAGGTGATGTTCATTCTAATAAAAATATACAACACTGTTCAAGAATTGAAAATTAACCAACTCAGACTATCTACAAAAGATGGGTAAATGTTCTTCACAAAATATTCATGAACTTCAATTAAAAAGAGAGAAGATAGAAGGGATTCTTGCTATTGATCATAACAGGGAGTTCTATGACACCCCGACTCCGCGATCGTATAGGTATGACGTATGTGCGCAATTTAAATTATTTTAATTTCATATTTAACTGATGCATTTAATTGAATTATATTTTATTATTTGAAATTCTTATATGAATTATTTGAATTATATGTCAAAAATTTGCCTTAAGTGAATCTATGATATGTGAATTTAATTCCCGAACAACCTAATTTCGTAAATTATGTGATTTATATGAGTTAAGGGCTTAATTGTACGATTTTATGTTATATTTGATGGAGTAAGGGATAGTCCGTTCTCGCTGGACTTATGTTTATGTTAGATTATGGATCGAGATAGGTTTTCCTTTATATTATATGCTATCTTTGGAAAATGATTTGGTATGTAAAACCCTAGCCTCGATTCATGACTATCACCTTTGTAATATGCCCTGCTCTATATGTATTTAGGTGTGGGTGTGTGTTTAGCCCCCTCACTCAGTCGAGTTTTGACTAACCCCTCTATTTTCCCACCTTTAGTGCAGGTTGTTTCGAGCTAGGTGGGAAAGTGCGAGTCTTGGTCTTGTACTTGTGCGTCTAGGTCGAGTTGCATTCATACTTCTTGCATTTTGGATACTCTTATTATGTATTTGATGCTAGAATTGTATTTTGAAGAATTAGGGGCTTTTGATGTAAATACTCGATCTTTTGGGCCGTGAGGCCATTGTATATGATGTAAATGTTAGTTATAGAGCTCTTTTCGATCCTTATGTTGTTGCTTCCGAATTTATATGTTTGTTTTGCGCACTCTGTCCGAGTTTTAGCCCCGCTTAGCCTAAGGAGTGAGTGTAAGTTCCGTTCGCTTAGACTTGGACTCATGTATGGAAATCCATTTCATATGTGGGTTCACCACACCCCCCGCACCTAAACCCGAGCCCACATATGAAATGGATTTCCATACATGAGTCCAAGTCTAAGCGAACGGAACCTACACTCACTCCTTAGGCTAAGGGGGGCTAAAACTCGGACAGAGCGCACAAAACAAACATATAAATGCGGAAGCAACAACATAAGGATCAAAAAGAGCTCTATAACTAACATTTACATTATATAAAATGGCCTCACGGCCCAAAAGATCAAGTATTTACATCAAAAGCCCCTAATTCTTCAAAATACAATTCTAGCATCAAATACATAATAAGAGTATCCGAAATGCAAGAAGTATGAATGCAACTCAACCTAGACACACAAGTACAAGACCAAGACTCGGACTTCCCCGCCTAGCTCGAAACAACCTGCACTGAAGGTGGGAAAAGAGAGGGGTCAGTCAAAACTCGACTGAGTGAGGGGGCTAAACGCACACCCACACCTAAAGACATATAGAGCAGAGCATATTACAAAGGTGATAGTCATGAATCGAGGCTAGGGTTTTACATACCAAATCATTTTCCAAAGATAGCATATAATATAAAGGAAAACGTATCTCGATCCATAATCTATCGAACATAACATAAACATAAGTCCGGCGTAAGTTATGAATGCTCAATGTACCGTTCAATAATGTACCAATTAGATGCCCGGCAATGCTCATGAGTGCAAAGGATGCAAATGAAATGCAAAATGCGTCACTTAGGTCATTTAAATTCAAAACTCATACAAAAGGTATCAAATAAATTCATAAGCATATTTCATAAGATATAACAAATAATTTAAATCATAAAATCACATTTAGATTACACATTTCATACATAAGAATTCATATAAAACAATAGGATCAGTCTACAGTTAATCAAACCATGCATTCCATGTTAGACTCCATGCAAAGTCATGTACAACATGCAAAATCCATGCTTTTAAATCACTTATCAACCATGCAAAGTAAGGAAAACAAATGAAACATTCATGGGTGCACGTTATCTCCCCGCCCAGGGGAAATTTTCTTCTTTAAAGTACCCTCCCGGGTACATTTGATGCAGAAACTTTCTGGATAGCACGTACCCGGCCTGGTATTTTCAGGAGCAAAATCTCCCCGGCCAGGGAGACACTCCAGAGACCGAAAAAATGGCAGCTATTCAAGCTTCGGTCCCCTGTTCCAAAGGTAAGAAAACAGAGCAGCAGCTAACAGGTAACAAAGGCAACAAACTCAGCAACAAAACAAGACATAAACTCCCACAAATCTGATCCAAAACTGACAGCAAGTATTGGAGAAGGAGAAATGTGCTAAACTCAAGCATAACTCTTCCAAAACTCAAGAACATTAATGGTAACTCCCATATAACTAAACTACCATCAAGGTCAGGTATAAATAGTGATAAATGAAGCATAATAGATCACTTTCCATGCATCAATTCAAGCCATAACTCAAGGAAAGTCATAGAATTCAAATATGGCATAAAAACCTAACTATTCACTTCAAGGATCAAAAACTCAATCAAAAGTGGATCAAATTCTGAATTTCTTGGATGCAAATGATCATATAAGCATGTACATATCAAATATAAGCTTACCCCTGGAAGAAAATGGAGATTGGAGCTCAAAATCTCCTCTAGGGTGAAAGTGACGGGAATGAACTGCTGCTGCTCAAAAATTCAGACTTTCCTCTCCTTTCTTGTGTATGGATCGACATGAAAATGGTATGGGGTGATAATAGCCTGAGTTAGTGCAGTGTGGGTCCAGGTTTGAGGGCCATTGGCCAAGAATTGAGGGACTTATGTGCAAATTAGTAAAAGGTGGCCATATGAGCGCGAGACAAAGTTACGGGCTGATTTCGGGGTATCAAACGAGGTCAAAAAATTACAAGGCCTATTCCATTGCACTTGAATCGTTGAAAAGAGTTCAACGGAGGTGACGGAATTCGAATCTGAATTCCCGAGCTCAAGATATCCTACCCGGAACCCAAGGTGCGCTAAGTACACTTTAGCCCCCTTTAGGTCACCCAACGAAAACAACTCCCAAAAACCCGACAAATAAACCCAAAAACACATAACGAGCATGTATTCAAGTTCATGACTCATAAAACTCCAACATATTAAAAAGGCACGAAATCTCGATCTCAATTCGAACACGAACGCAACTCATTTCAACAAATAAACATATTATTCTATTAATAAAATTTAAACTCACGAAATAATAAATAAAAATAAATAAAATAAAATTTTAAACGAATTAAAAATAATAAAATTTTATAAAAAGTCTAATTTTCAATTAGGTCCAAAACTTTTAAAAAGGGTCAAATAAGTCCAATTCATAATTTTCAATTAAGTCCAAAATTAAATAAAATCGTACAATTAAGCCCTTAACTCATATAAATCACATAATTTACGAAATTAGGTTGTTTGGGAATTAAATTCACATATCATAAATTCACTTAAGGCAAATTTTTGGCATATAATTCAAATATTTCATATAAATTCAAATAATTCATATAAGAATTTCAAATAATAAAATATAATTCAATTAAATGCATCAGTTAAATATGAAATTAAAATAATTTAAATTGCGCACATACAGCATACCTATACGGTCGTGGAGTCGGGGTGTCACAGGTTCGACCCTTGTTTTCCTCCTCCAGTTGTTGTTCTTTTCCCCTGTTTTCCTATGCTCCCTGGAGCCTTTCCCTTTATTGAAGTTTGCCCCTTTTTCTTTATAATTAAGAATATAAAACCCTTTTTGCAAGTTTATCACACATACTTAGGTAAGAAGGGGCATGTAGTATATCTACTAATCATCTAATTTAGTCTAAAGACGCACAATATGGAATAAGTAAGATACAAGTTAAAATTAATCTCAAAAAGTAAAGGCAGCCGCATCTTTTTTATCAAGGTGAGCTGGCAGCTACGTCATCGTTTACCTATGGTCCTGGCTTGAGGTGACAACTTAGGTCTTTTCCCACACTTGTTACTTCTTTTAGCTCGATTTCACTTTAATCCTTCATTTCAACATCAATAGACCTTCAAAACTAAATTTAAGCATAATTAAGAGTAAGTTCACTTAATTATAGAACATTAAAAGCACAATTGAAACACTAACAAACTCCAACACACTTAGACCTTGCATGTCCTCAAGTAAGCTGCAAACTTGACTCCACAAAGTTATTCGCTAACCAACTGCCCTACAGTTTATCAATGAGAAGATGTCAACTAGAAAATGAGTATCTTAACAAGTCTCCACAACCTATCAAAATGGGAAAGGACAAATCCTAGATACGTTGTCTTGCTAGAGAATGATTAAGATTTGGGGTTCACTAAAGCATGCATTACTACAATCCAGAACATTTAAATCATGTGATCAAATGCACGGTTGAGACTGTCCAGCTGTTCAAAGTGAGGAGATGAAGTTCAGTGAAGGGAAAAGTGAGGTTCTCATTTAATTACAATGAAAAGCTCATAACAATACCTATTTCGGGTGTGATAATACCTTTTTACGCTAGGTATAACCATTGGTGATGGGTACCTACGGTTACTTAGTAGTTATGACTATCCCTAGGCTGCATAAAGCATCACTCATGGTCACCTCATTTTTATAATTTTTTCTGCTTTTTTGCTTTTTGCCAATTTTTTGTTATCTTTTCAATGTGACCAGTGTTGTAAAACGAGCTTTTCATGACTTGCCTACGGTGTCGGGGATTGTTTTACACAACTGAGATCATTTTTTATCATTCTTTATCCCTCAACAACCATTAGGTAGTTTAAAAAACTCACTCTTAATCACTTCTTTGAGTGAACAACGGTGTGCACCATACTCATGGCTTTCAGCCTTATTTAATCATCTCCCTTACTTATCCTCTACAGAAACTATAAAACCTCAAAATTCACATTTAAATAGTCAAAACAACATACTTTTTCTCACATGATATCCAATTAATTCCATGTAGTTTCATTCTTATTATATTATCCATTAGCTCAAATTAGAACATTCTCCAGTCAAGATAGATACAACGAAGTTTGTTCAATCCCAAATTGCAAGCATTAAAAATCATGCTAGTTCAATCATTTTTCATGTTCATGAACTCTCAACTCAAAACATGTTGCTTATGGTAAGTTCAAACAAACACTGCACAAAACAAAAAGATATAAGGACCAACTAACTAATTAGCAAACTACCATAACTAAGAAGCCTTATCAAAAACAGAACAGGACTATAGGCAAAGCAATCAAACAAACATTCAAAACATGCACCACACAGTAAACCAGCCAAAAGTTTCATAAACTCTCCCAACTCCCCCAGACTTATACCACATTGTCCTCAATGTTTAATAGAAGAAAAAGTAAGAGCATGAGGACTTCCCTAAAAGTGATTTACTGAGACTGTGTGGGGTTCTTGAGGCTTCTTAAGGGGATGATCATCCTATACAGTCTTGATCCTAGGCACATGTTCCTGTCCATCAAAAACCCAAAAATAACACAAAACAGGTCTTTAGTCACAAATCACATTGTTCTCTCAACAAAAACAAGGAGAAACTAGAACTAAATAACATTAAACCAAAAAACGCCCTTGTTTAACGTCTTAGTCAAGACAATGTGTTGCATCACTTGTCTTCAATTGAAATCCATTACATTTTTCATTGGAAAACCTGCTAAAATCCCTTTAACCAATGTATATTCAATATTAACAGGTTTCATCATTAAAATAGTTGAAATCTCCGATGTGATGCCCCGTCTCATTGGCAATCCAGGTACGGAGCCACGAGAGAGTTTAATTCCGTATATTTGTGAATTATGTGACTAGCATGCCCTAAATGTTAACGTGAATTTAATTTCGATTATGTGCGCCTTAGAATTTAATTAAATGTACTTGGACTCAATTGTCGAATATTTGCAAATTAGGGACCTAATTATAATTAGGGTGTTGTTGTCCTTAGTGGCTACCTTAGGCTCGGGAATTTGAATTTGAATTTCAACCCTACCGTTGGATTCGTTTCGACGATTCGGATTCAATGGAATTAACCTTATATTTTTCTAAAGCCATTTGACCGTCCTACCGTTTTAAAATTCGATCCGAACGAATCGGATCTCGTTCGACCAGACCCGTTTTACCCCCAAGAAAAGGAAGATTTCCCTTCCTTTCTTCCCCATTTATCACGTGACAAGGAAGAAGGAATAGAAGGAGAGAAGAACCCCTATTTGGCCTTCGAGCTTCGGAGCTCGAGCTTGCGACATCCAACCTTTCGATTGACGATCCAAGGTAAGATTTGTATTCCCCTCTTTATATGCTTTGATTTAATACCTCTTTCGTACCTTGAATATGCGCCTACGTGCTTTGTTGGGGGAGATGATGAATAGTGCCTGATGGGGAGTTTTGCGTGTTTAAACTCGTTTTGTGAGCTTGTAAGTGTAAATATGTGTTCTACATGTTAAATATGCTTTATAATGTTAATTTTGCATGATTTTTTTTGTTGTATGCGGCTGTGTGCGTGTGTTTGTGTTGCTTCCCAATGCCATTTTCGTTTCTGCTACTTCTTGTTGCTCGAAACAGGTTGGAAAGGCCATTCCCGCCACTACCTTGTAGCCGGAACGACCTTTCACGGGTTCTGGTGACGTCACGTTCCGAAACTGGGAAGGGTTATTCCCAGATTGCTCTATGCTCTATGAGTCGGTCATGGGCTATATGTCATGCCGCGATGAGGACGTCACAATTTCGAATTAGGGGTGATGGTGACACCCCTATCCCACATCGGGAAAATATGAGAATTAAGTTCAGTATATAAGTTAAATAGCCCAAGTATAACCAATGGATATCCCTTTTGGGCAGTGGTTTAGGCCTAATTTCAGGTTATACTCGGTGGGCTTTGAGACTTGTGCTCGCATCCAATAGGCCCGCGGACCCGGGGCATGACCGTTCCTCTCCTTTGAATGGATGGTTAGGGCGTATACACTCTTCCATCACCTGGTGTTGAGGATGGTCTGATATGTTCTGTATGTAAGCTTTCTGTTTTATTTCTGTTCTGATATGTTCTGTGGAGTTTGGAGGAGTCTGAGCTCGTACCCACCGAGCATTCTGTTCTGTCTGTTCTGTTAAGTTTGTAAAATAGGGAGAAATTCTAAATTAAGTTAAAATTTGGAAATGTTTTAATAAGTTAAGTTAAGTTTTGGAATACGTTATGAATGCTAAGTTTTGATAAGAACTTATGATAAGCTAAGCTATGAACGTATATATGCTAAGTATAAGTTAAGTCTGGTTTTGCTTGTGCTGTTAAGCAACCCCTATATGTATATATCATTGGAAAATGATTTGGTATGCAAAAACTATCCCCGAGTTCATGAACATTATGATTTTTGTACGTGCTTTTCTCTCTTATACATATAGTGTGTATGGGTAGCCCCTCACTCAGTCAGTGTGACTGATCCTCTCCCTCCCCATGTTTTTAGTTTGTAGGTTTCGCTTGGAGTTCGAGCTAGGCGGAGTCAGTCTTTGGAGTTAGTAGTTGAGTCGAGTCTGTTGTTTTCGTATAAGGTTGTCTTGCATTTACATTTCTTTAAATTTGGCTTTTATACAAGATATGCATGAGTGAATGTTTAATTTTGGATTATATTATGTATTGATTTATTCGGGACAGACTTCTAGGGATAGATGAAACTGTTAGATTTATGTTTATTGTTGAATTTTCGGGATTAGGTGTTTATATTAGTTGAACCGGTTACCTACTTATGTATGTTTGAGTGTTTGTATGGCTTATTTTCGCTTTCACATTCTTATTTTTTTGATTTTGTTGTTCAGGGTCTACGTTCCGCCTAACTTAGGTGTGAGTCTGTCAGTCTCCCGTTCGCTACTACTTGATTTATGTATAGACTTCCCATTTCATATGTGGATTGGGCTTTGGTGCGGGGGATGTGGTGGCCCATCGTGCGGGGTGCTACACCCTACATTATAAAGCAGTATGTGATTACATAGAAAAGCTCGCTTTCATTTAGAACTCAACTTGTCAGGAAATAGACATAATAAGGATCGATAAAATAACCACTTAACTCCAACAAAGCAAGATTTCTTAAAAAGCAATTGAGAGTGAGAGTTAAAAACATCTTTATTGTCAAAGCGCAACTCAAAAGATGCACCATATGGAAGGAGACTAACAAAACAACTCACTAGGAGATTTTATGGAATCAAACATAGTGAATTTAACAACTTGTCCATTAAATTCCATTATGAGTGTGTGATCTAATTAATTGTTTTTTATCTTAGATATATCAACAAATGGCTTTCCTAACAAAACATCAAATGACTTATCAACTACAAAGAATTCCATGGGGAAAATCATGCCATCAATTTGAATCAATATATTTTCTAGTATGCCCCCAGGATAAACAATCGTTCCATCAAAGAGCAGAATGATTATACCTCTTTTTCTCATGGAATTAACATGTAATTGTGAGCAAATAGACAAAGACATCAAATTAATTCAGGAACTATAATCACATGGATCTTTATCAATTCCAATAGTTCCTATTTTACATGGACGAGCAAATAAACCTTGGACATTACTCACTTGAGGTATCTTTTCTTGAAGGATGTCGGAGAAATGCTTTCCAATACTTAGCTTCCAATAACAAGATATGTTTTACTTCGATGCATACAATTCTGCAAGAGAATTCATATATTGAGGCATGAATTTAATTACATTAAGTAATGGAACATTTACCTCAATATTGTAAAAGGCATTTAGGAACTTTGATTCATCTTTTTGGAACTCAACATACCTTTGTAGAGTTGGGTGTGGGGTGATCAATGATTGAGATTGTACGGTAGCTCCAGATTCCTTATTTGACTTTAAGTTATGGTCATAACTTATACCCACGTCTGTTGTACATTCATGCTTTGTTTCAATACCAATCACCTGTACTACTATATTATGCTCTGTTTCAACCTTTATTTTCTGAACTACCATTTTATTTTTTGAGTGGTGATCATAACTTGTCCATTTTTTTTCAAGTAGTTCAAGTTTTGATTCTTTATCCTCCAATCTACTCACCGAGAAGCTAATTGTCCCATTTGATTTTCCAACTTTAGAAAATTCTTTTGAAATTGTTGCATGTTGTTACAAGTCTCTTGTTGGAATTGCCACATGAGTTCCATATTTGTCCGAGTTTCTTGTTGAAATTGTTGTGCATTAATTATGAAAGCCTTATACATATCCTCAAGAGATGTACCTGAATTAGAAGATGATGGATGTTTTTGTGGAGTTTAAAACATTGTACCTAAATCATAATCCTGCTTTGTTGGTTCTGCAAGAAGTTTCACATCAATTAAAGGGCACATATTAGTGTGGCGAGGGCCTGTGCACTATTCGTGAGAAAAGCTTTAATTAAACCTCACGTGCATGCAAGCTTACACTGATTAGGTGTAACACATAAGGTGTCGATCCCACAGGGAAAGAAAACCAATTAATCACTCTTATATATTCTCCAATCGATAAACCAACACCGAAAATAGAGGGTTCAATTCTACTACCACGACAAAACACATAAACTAAACACGAAATTAAATAACTTAAACTAATAAACTTACACACAACCAAGGATGTAACAATAGATAGATAGTGTTTGAGTTCATGCTTCAACAAAATCATGGAATATCATAATTCTAATCATAAATATATATGCTTGTTTCTCTCGAAATCTAACACGTGTGCTCAGGTGTTTGTGTATGCCACTCTCGTCGTCTAACATGCATAAACAATCCAAAACAATTAAGCAAGATTAGTGTGATCAATTAGTAACGGCTAGTCATACATTATTTAATCACAAATTGCTCAAAGAAAGACCAAATCTCTTCTTGACTTTAACTTCAATTGTTATGGAATTAATAATCAGAATTCAACAATTATTTCTCAATTAAAAAATAAATTCTAGAATCATGTTAAAGTTGCGCAGGCTCCAACATGCAATTAAATCATAATTCTATGACATGATATCCTACAAATTCATCTAGGCATTTCATCAAACACATATACACACAATAATTATTCCTTGGCTAAAGCACAATCACTCAAACATAATCTACGGAATCATGAAACAATAAATAGTCAATAATTCCATTGCAATCATAGTAAATATCCAACAATTAATCCATAAAAACTGAATTAAATAACTGAAATTAAACTAAGAACTATTCGAGAAAAATCTTTTGGAAGATATTAAATAGAATTCGGATATCATGGTGTTTTCGTCTTCAAGCAAGAGTTGATTTCTCCATCTTCAAGTCTTCATCGACTCTCCAAGACTTCAGAAGTTGAACCCTAATCTTCTCTTGAAATATGCACTGAAATTCTGATATGACTTCCCCTGAAACTAGGTTTTCAGCTGCTACTCATACGTGTGTCTGTACCACATTGCGGTCGTGAAGGAATTCGCGTGTACTTGGTCGTGGGCGCGATCGGGTATAGAGCCTTCTGACTTCGGAAGCTTTCGTCGCGGGCCTTCTTTCTCTTCTTCATGGGCACAATGCATTTCGTGCGTGAATTACGTACGCCACAATCTTGAGCTTGTTTTTGGTCTTTTTGTGCCTTAATGCCCCGTTTATGCTACAACATCACAATTTCCCATAATTATGACATCGAAATGAAAAGTACCTGAAAGTGGATGAAATTACCACTATTAGACACAAAAATAGCATAAAATGGTACAAAATATATAGTAAAAACATTAAACATTTTATTCTCAACAAATACCCCCACACTTAAACTATTGCTCGTCCTCAAGTAATACGGAATTCATCAATCAAAGTCAATCCAATTTCAGAATAATAACCAAGATTCTCGTCAACTCAATGAAAAAAAAATCAAATCAAGCCTATCAAGGTATTGCTCACATGTATAAAGCAAATCAGTTGGATTAGTTTATGAAGTCCTCGAAAGTTTTCAATCGATCGTTGGAAAACCATTTTCATGCCTAACTCAACTAATTTAATGAGATCATGATTTGGGATTGTTAGGTCTTTAATTAGCTTGTAATGTAAGCTCGGGTTAGAATATGGAAATACTTGGATAAGTGACTCAAACACCGAACTTACATCTTATGAATTCTATTTCTTACAAAGCTTCTCTTTCACAACAACGTCTCCCTTTCTCCCCCACACTTGGCTTTTTGTATGTTCTCCCATTTTTCTTTCCTTTTCTTTTATTTTTTCTCAATACGTCGAATTTTTCTTTTTTTTTGATATTTTTTTTTCTTTTCATTCTTTTGTTCTTTTTCTTTTCTTTTGATTTTTCCTCTCATTTTATTTTTCTTCCTTTTCTTGCACAGCATCTCAAGAGAAATAATCAAACTTCTTTCTTTTCAAGCACAAAAGAGAAAATTCGGTGTGTTAGCACAACTCAAAGGCTCAAATAGGGTCAATCGATCTAACGTTATTTAGTGAAGGCTAATGTTTAGGCTCAGATATAAATACAACGATGGCCTAATTCATTTTCTTTGTCAATCACCAACTAAACTTCGTTTTGAAAGACAACCAAAAGTTCTCCAATTCATGACTTAGACTTATTCGAAATGCATAAATGTCTTCTAAGTAATAAGAATACATAAATTCGTTCAAAAGTGCTAAAAAATAAGGGTATATAATCATATTAAACTTATCAACAATGCACATGCTTTCACCTACTCAATTAGCTCATTTTAATCATGCATCAATTTAATAAAATTCAAGACAAAAAGTTTGAAAAATGGAGATAATTTTCAATAAATTCAACATATTTCCCAATTTTCAGCAATAATTCAAGTAAAATCATAATTTGATATAGCAATTAAGATCGTAGATCCTCCTGCCACACTTAAATTTTGCAATGTCCTTATGCAAACAGATGAAAAGATAAGAAAATAAAAACTTCCTAGTTTTCATTTCGAGACCGGCTAAGACATATGCTCGTCCATCCTCTTGATGTACCTAAACTTGTCAAGACAACTTATACCAAACTCATAAAAAGAAATTATAAAGAAGCAAGTATACTAGAATAGGCATTTAATTAATTCATTCAAAAAAAGCACAGTTTATCCAATTAGCATTCATTACAATTCAAGTCTCAATATATTAACTAGAGTCAATAATCCTACAATATCCCAAAGCATGAAAATAAACACAAAATAAAAACATGTCCTAGAGATAAAAATATCACAATCATGAAATGAATCACTGGGGAGCAGGGTGGTGATGTGAAGTGCCGAAATAGGAATCTAAGCGTGTGTTATTGTTAGCCAATCCCGCTCGGACTTCCTCTCGAAACTCTCTTATCTCTGTCTCCAAAGTAGTGTGACGCTCTTCATAACTGTGTATCTCCTCGACAAGTGCTGCATAGTCATCGCCTCTCGGTGCCTCAGGTGGAGGTGGTATTGGAACACGAAGTCCGGGAAGTAGAGCGCGTGCCTCGGGGTCGATATCATCTTTGTAACGCCCCGACTTTTCTGTTATACAGGTATGACGTATGTGTTTACCAATTTATGAGAATTAATTATTTATAAGTGTTTTAAATAATTAATTTTATTATAAATTGTTATTATTTTATTTTATTATATCTTACTTTATTTCGTTAATTAGTATATTTAGATTGATAATTAAGTATTAATGTTAATTAATTATGTCTTTAATTATATTAATTAAATTCCAATTATCGTTGACTTTTTATTTGATTTAAAAATGGAATTTAAATTTTATTCTTTAATTTGAAATGTTATGAATTGTAAGTGTTTTCCGCAAGAGTGTTTTAATCGCGCTTCGTTCTTATATGATTTGATATCGAAAATTCGTGAAAATTTAGTATGTCGTAGATTTATGTGTTATAAACGTGTCTATATGGTCGTTTCATGTTTTCGATCTCGTTGGACGTGGTAACGAATTTATTTTGTATTGTGGAACCAAATCGGGGGCTAACGGGCAATTAGCGCACCCTTGGTTCCGTATGTGATATCTTGAGCTTGGGAACTCGGATTCGAGTTCCGTCACCTCCGCTGAACTCGTATAGAAGATTCAGGTTCAATGGAACAAGCCTCATATTTTTTTAAGCTCGTTTCGACCTCCGAACCTTAACTGAAACTTGTGACGTTCGCCTAAATGACCACCTACCACTATTTTAATCATATCTTGAACCATGGTTAATCAAATTGAGCAAGGTTTGAACCCACATGACCCTTACTTAACCCCTGATCAGCCAACTTGAATTTCATTCCATTTCACACTCCAAAACTAATCCAAAAGCAGCTGCAAACCGAGACCCCTTGAAGCTCCAAGAGAAACACTTTTCATTTTCACCTTTTGAACTCATCTCTTCATCAAATCACTCCAAACTTGAAAGGTAAGTCCATGAACGTGTTGTGTATATTCTCCTCTTTCTTATGAATGCTTATTTGCTGATTTTGATGGAGATTTGGAAGTGTATTGGATTTATGATGAATAGTAAGGGTTTATGTCCTTTTTATGAATCTTTCATTTTTCCTTGGGATTTCTTTGAATTTAATGCATGAAATTGGATCTTATGAACTTCATTTAATGTTATATGAACTTATCTTGCTTGGTAGTTTAGAATTGATGAGATTCCATTAATTAATTTTGTTTGAAACTGTCTTCTTTTCCCTCCTTGTTTTCTGTTGCTGCTGTTGCGTGTTGTATGACTGTTTTAAGGCTTGAATTACTGAGCATTTGTTGCCTTTTATTTCCTTTATTTGGTGGCTTGATTGTTGGAGGAAATATTATTCACTCTTCCCCTGTTCTGCGCGAAGAACTGCTGACGTTGCTCTGTTTCTGCAACACTCTCCCCGGGCGGGGAGAGTTTGAACGGGGAGAGTTTGAACGGGGAGTGTCCCCGGGCGGGAACACCTTGTGCAGAAAGTTTCTGCATCTCCTTCCCCGGCCGGGGAAGGTTGCATGGGGATTTTACCCGGGCGGGCAGTGCCATGCCCTGCTGCTGCTTCTTCTTCTTTCCTTTCCTGCTGCAACGTATATGTGTATATATATATATATATATATATATATATATATATATATTCAGCTGCTGCTTCTCTTTCTTGCTGTATAATTGTATATATATATATATAGTTAATGTGTGTGCATTGTATATATATATATATATATATATGTATTGGTTGTGTGTGGTTGTTTGGTGTGTGCATGCATGTAGTTATATATAATATATTATGCATGCACAAGTAGTATATATTATACATGTTATATTGTGAGTTTGTATGTGTATATATATAATATTATGCATGGCTGTTATATATATATATATATATATATATATATATATATATATATATATATTATATAAATGCATGAAGTGTATATATATATATATATGTATATTTACTATATATTGTTTAATTTATTTGAAATTTTGGAATTAAATTGTTATCTATTTCGCGTTATTTAATTACCGATCATGACTTGAACGTTTTTACTTCGCTATTTTCTAATTGTAAACGTGAAATAGTACGTGTTATGATTGTTAAATGAAATTCTTGGATTGAATTGATATGAAATGTGAAATTATGAACTTGAATAAATTTGAACGCTTCCTTGAATGAATGAATTGCTTGTTTAAGTGCCTTAAAGGCAATAATCGTGCACATGAATGTCTCCATGACATAATATTATCTCTTATGCATATCATATCATACTCATTTCATTGTCGTGCGTCATATATGGTTCATTTGGAGTCCTAAGTCTCAGGAGTACATCACATTGTCCTTTTTACAGTTTTCTCCAGGGCGGAGATATGTCGGGTTCATAGGTTACTTTCAAGCCTTCTTCTCTTCTTGGTATTGTTCGGTAAGGTGTAATAGGTGGGTTTCTCTTCTATTAGTTACAATGGCCCGATATATCCCTTATGTGAAAGTTTTGAGCCAAAATTTTATAAATATATATATCGAGTCTTTCAGAAGAGTCAAGGATTTCCAACGTATAACCCTTCTTTTATGAACCCTACCTATGACTTTGGCGAGTGCATGATATGAAGTGAACACGGGCCCAGGAACTTAGTGTATGTGGCTATCCGGGGAGGCAAGGAACGACGGTCATCCCATACACTAGTTCCAACCAAATTTACGACGAAACTGACCTCGTTATGTAGTTTTTGACAAGGAAACGCTAACCGGGCTTTGAGGATTCATGAACCTCATTAGCCACGTTGATATGATAGTTGGCCGGGCCTTGCAATCCCGTCCACCACCCGGAGGAAAAAGGTGCAAGTGTTTATGATTAGAACGAATATGTATGAATGTGAATGGTCACTAATGTAAAGATTGAATTGATATGCACACACGAGGAGAAGGTTGGAGATTATGCATGCCCCCTCACCGGGCCATGAAACCTTATGAATGAAATGAATGAATTTGATAGTTGTAATCCCGAGCGTTGTTTTCCTTTATTTTACCCACTTAGGAAATATCTCAAAATCCTCGCACGGGATTATAGCTTGCATATGTGGGTGTTTAATTTCGGTAATATTATAATATATGTTATGCCCTGTTTTATACCCACCAGTCTCTTATAGACTGAACCCGACTTTGTTTTCAGTTCTTTACAGGTTTTGGAGTGCTAGGCGGGATGTTGAGTCTATCGAGTCGTGTGGCTCAGTTGGAGTCTTTTCACACGCGTATTTTCATTTGTATAAGGTACATTAAGGAATGCATAAATGATATGATTATGATGTATTGATTTGGGACAGGGTTCTAGGGATAGACTGAGCCCGTGATTCATGCTCTATGATTTATGTTTTATGTTTGAAAATTTCGGGACTAGGTATTTATGCTAGTTGAACCCGTCAATTACTACTTGAACTTATGATTGATTACATATCCTGCTTCCGCACTCGCATTTAATTCATGAGCTTGTTTAATTAGTTTCGAGGTTCTAGCTCCCGCCTTGCCTAGTGTGTGAGTGAGTCCCTGTTCGCCGTGATTCGGCTCGTGTATGGACTCTCCATTTCATATGCGGGTCGGGTGTCGGTACGGGGGATGTGGGGCCTTCCGTTGGGGCGCTACATCCTTAAGTGGTATCAGAGCCTCCAGGTTGCAAAACCGGAGCTCTCGTGTCGTGATTGAGCCAGTTTAGGTCGTACGGCATAGGAACAACTTGTCAACGTGTGCATTGCATTGAATTTTCATCGTTAATTGACATGAATCTTTAGAATTACTTGATATATGTGACTCTCTTCCAACTTTACCGCTTTACTTGTTTCATTTTGCATCTAATATGTGTTTGTTGTTATAAATACGTGTCATAAGCATATATTAATCCACATGCACCTATACTTGAGTTGAATCTTTGATTGTAGTTTGTTATTACGCTATTAAAGCAACCATCAAGCTATAAATTTCTCCAATCAAACCAACAATGAGGTTATGGAACTAAGGGATTAGAAAGTCGTGTGTTGACTCTTCAAGGCTATCAACATGGATATATATTTCATTACTCAACATCGTGATAAAAGGTGGGGTCCTAAGGGTAGTAGCTTTACTCAGGTTGAAGGCCGTGTTTTGCCAACTCTTAAATTTAATGTCAAGTGAGAAGATTTCTTCGCTAGGAATTGAAGGTAGGATTTGGAATAGAAGACCGATATTAGAGAGGTTTCTAAGTTTTGTGTTGTTCGGTGAAGATTGTTAAGATAGTGGATCATTCAATCAAGGGAGAAGTGGAGAAAATTTTGAAAGTAATTTTAGGTTCAAGGATTTTATCAACGAGGAGATGAAGACCCTCAAGAGAACTCAAGTTTAGGTAAGGAAGAAGTCAGATTGGAAGGAGTTAGTGAGAATCGATCGATATGGCACTTTCAAGATCATTGAAAGCTAAGGTGCCTAAGGTTCTATCTTCGGTTGGATTGAAGTTTGTTTTCCAGACTTAAGCTGAATTGTTATGTTATGAGTTCGAGTTGGGAGTAATGGAGCAGCAAATGGAAACAATAAAGAAAGGCAAAAAGTTGTTGGAGGGAAATTATGTGCTCAAGTGTAAGCAATTGGAAGATGAGTTCATTTAATCATTGAATTCATAAAGAATAGTTAAGGAAACCTTGAGCAGAGAGATAATTAAGGGTAAGATTTGGAACATCATTTGGGATCAATCTTTGAAGAGAGTCAAGATGCCGATTCTATGGGCATAAAAGAAGTTGGGTTTGAGGGATTTCAATTTCGGATCGCGGGAACACATAAGTGGATACAAGGAAACTTTGAAGATCTGGAAGAATATGGGTTCAAGAGATCGTGATCTCGGACCATGGAGATTTGAGGACTATGGGGAAGCAAGTCAGGATTTGGGAAGCATCATCAACGATCGAACAATGTTCAACCTTACGATTTATGCTCACAACATCGAGATCAAAGGACAAGATGTCGTGCTAAAGACACCACTACGGTGACAGTTTAAATACATTCATAGCACGTGCACCATGCATCGTAAATTAGTTATTTAAATTCTTATTATATACGTTTTAATACTTTGACTGTTAAATTATTATTGCATACTTATTTGTTGAATTATGTGCCTTGATGTTGCATTTCCTTTGTTTAAAATATCTACTACATGCATTTATCATCTTAACCCAGCACACATCATTTTAGTGTTTACTTTTTAGGATTTCACCCGTTTAATACTTTCACTATTACTTCGATCAAAGCTCTATTGAACAAAGTGAAGAAGAACAATTTGGGTTGTTAAAGTGGGACAAAGACGGAAGTGGATGGTTCCAGGACATATAAATTGGATGCGACAAGTTAGGGAATTTAATGGAGTTAAACAGGAGTTTGGGAAGCAAAGGAAAAAGGGTCGTTGCTCCAATCAAACACTTTAAAGTGAACATGAGCTAGGCCATCGAACACATTTTTCATCTAGGGTTGTTCGTCCCAAGGAAATAAGTTTGGGGAGATCAGGAAGTCTTGTTAAGGGGGAGAGCACGACCAAGAGACAAACTTAAGACTTAAGGTTGTGCTCGGAGAGTATTCTAGTAGGAACAATGGCAAATGCTAACCTTAACCGATATGGAAGTTCAAGTGATGGTGATAGGAAAATAATAAAATAGTCTTAACGATGGAACCATCAAAATGAAAGTTAAATCACTATACTGAGCTTGAAGATTGCTAAGGAATATTCATAGTACCGGGTTGAATTTCTGAAGATGATGGAATTAGGAGGGAACTTCTGTGAACTCCTCTCAGTGTTAATAAAAGGAAACCGAATCAAACTACCATATAACAGGAGGCCGTCAATAAAGGTTTATCCAATTAAGTGTAAAAGGGGTTCGGATGACACATAACAAAGCAAATAATATTAAATCACCTGTCGTTTTTCTATGATAACCTGAGACGAATCGAAAGGGTGGTCATTGAAGGACTTGGATCAAACTTCAATAATTATAAGGAATGTTTTACATTTAAGTAGGGAATTGAGTGGGCTGGAACCAAATGCTTGCCGACAGTTTGAAGAGAATAAAAGGATAACTTGAATAAAAGTTGGGAAAGAATCCTCGAGAAGATTGACCGAACTCTAGGAATTGATGGTTTTAACTTGATTGAGAAAGAATTCATGTAGGAGAAAACCGTGATGGGAACGATCATGAGATAGGAATCGAACTTAGGGCCTTGAAAGTAGTTGACATTGAGTATGTTGAATTCGGGCATCGACAAGGATAGAAGATTCAAACATGATCCATGGAAGGAATGTTCCGATGACATGTAGGATAAACCAGAGTTCGACTGGTTGAAAGAGTTAGTCATGTCAAGGGAAGATGTAGAGGTTAAGGGTGAGGAGTTAAAGAAGGAAGTGAGCACTATCCTAAGAGTTAATTGAATTCCAAGGAATCTGCCAAATTGAAGAAGGTGATCAAGGTGTAAAACTCAAAGTAGGACCAGCCGAGAGTTGTCTTCTCTTCAACCGGACACTCATGTGAAGGGCATTAAAGATAAGTCAAGAGCCAAGCCAGCTTTTGGGTCACAATATACAATTGGACCATGAATTAGTCAACTTCAAATTTCTTGGCTACGGTGAACGGCACGTAAAACATTCATGGCATATGCATACATGCAATTTAATTTAATTGATTTCTTAATGCTATATACCTTGCTAATTGATTATTTTCGTTGTTCCTTGTTATGTTGTAATTGATGTTTATTACGTGTCCCTGTGTAACCTACGTGATTATTTATTATTGTAATTCTCGTTTTGAAATCTTTTCTTCTTGGTGTTTACTCTTTGATGTCATTGTTGTTTTGTTGTTCGAGAGACGGGGTTCTCTCCTTGTTGCTTGTGAGGGATGGGGTTCTCTCATTAATTGTTTTTAGGCGAACAGTGAATCCGATGACGAATTCTTTTAAGGGGGAGAGATTGTAATGCCCCGACTTTTCTGTCGTACAGGTATGACGTATGTGTTTACCAATTTGCGTGAATTAATTGTTTATAAGTGTTTTAAATAATTAATTTTATTATAAATTATTATTATTTTATTTTATTTTATCTTACTTTATTTCGTTAATTAGTATATTTAGATTGATAATTAAGTATTAATGTTAATTAATTATGTCTTTAATTATATTAATAAAATTCCAATTATTGTTGACTTTTTATTTAATTTAATAGTGGAATTTAAATTTTATTCTTTAATTTGAAATGTTATGAATTGTAAGTGTTTTGTGCATGAGTGTTTTAATCGCGCTTCGTTCTTATATGATTTGATATTGAAAATTCGTGAAAATTTAGTATGTCATAGATTTATGTATTATGAACATGTCTATATGCTCGTTTCATGTTTTCGATCTCGTTGGACGTGGTAACGAATTTATTTTATATTGTGGAACCAAATCGGGGGACTAACGGGGCAATTAGCGCACCCTTGGTTCCGTATGTGATATCTTGAGCTCAGGAACTTGGATTCGAGTTTCGTCACCTCCACTGAACTTGTATCGAAGATTTGGGTTCAATGGAACAAGCCTCATATTTTTCTAAGCTCGTTTCGACCTTCGAACTTTAACTGAAACTTGTGACGTTCGCCTAAATGACCACCTACCACTATTTTAATCATATCTTAAACCATGGTTAAGCAAATTGAGCAAGTTTTAAACCCACATGACCCTTACTTAACCCCTGATCCATTTCACACTCCAAAACCAATCCAAAAGTAGCTGCAAACCGACACCCCTTGAAGCTCCAAGAGAAACACTTTTCATTTTAACCTTTTGAGCTCATCTCTCCATCAAATCACTCCAAACTTGAAAGGTAAGTCCATGAACCTGTTTTGCATATTCTACTCTTTCTTATGAACGCTTATTTGTTGATTTTGATGGAGATTTGGAAGTGTATTGCATTTATGATGAATAGTAAAGGTTTATGTCCTTTTTATGAATCTTTCATGTTTCCTTGGGATTTCTTTGAATTTAATGCATGAAATTGGATCTTATGAACTTCATTTAATGTTATATGAACTTATCTTGCTTGGTACTTGAGAATTGATGAGATTCCATTAATTAATTTTGTTTGAAAATGTCTTCTTTTTCCTCCTTGTTTTCGGCTGCTGCTGCTTCGTGTTGTGTGACTGTTTTAAGGCTTGAATTGCTGAGCATTTGTTGCCTTTTATTTCCTTTATTTGGTGGCTTGATTGTTTGAGGAAAGATTATTCACTCTTCCCCTGTTCTGTGCGAAGAACTATTGCCGCTGCTCTGTTTCTGCAACACTCTCCCCGGGCGGGGAGAGTTTGAACGGGGAGTGTCCCCGGCCAGGGACACCTTGTGCAGAGAGTTTCTGCATCTCCTTCCCCCGACCGGGGAAGGTTGCGTGGGGAATTTACCCGGGTGGGCAGTGCCATGCCCTGCTGCTGCTTCTTTTTCTTTCCTTTTCTGCTGCAATGTATATGTGTATATATATATATATATACATATTCAGCTGCTGCTTCTCTTTGTTGCCGTATAATTGTATATATATATATATATAGTTAATGTGTGTGGATCGTATATATATATATATATGTATTGGTTGTGTGTGGTTGTTTGGTGTGTGCATGCATGTAATTATATATAATATATTATGCATGTATGAGGGTATGTGTATACATATATACATTATGAATGGAATGTATGTTATATTTACATGCATGAGTAGTATATATTATACATGTTATATTGTGAGTACGTATGTATATATATATATATATAATATTGTGCCTGGCTGTTGTATATATATATATATATATATATATATATATATATATATATATATATATATATTTATATAGTGATATTATATATTATATAAATGCATGAAGTGTATATATATATATGTATATTTAGTATATATTGTTTAATTTATTTGAAATTTTGGAATTAAATTGTTATCTATTTCGCCTTATTTAATTATCGATCATGACTTGAACGTTTTTACTTAGCTATTTTCTAATTGTAAACATGAAATAGTACGTGTTATATGGCTATCCGGGGAGGCAAGGGCCAACGGTTATCCCATTCACTAGTTCCAACTAAATTTACGGCGAAATCGACCTCGTTAAGGAGTTTTTGACGAGGAAAGGCTAACCGGGCTTTGAGGATTCATGAACCTCATTAGCCACATTGATATGATAGGTGGCCGGGCCTTGCAATCCCGTCCGCCACCCGCAGGAAAAAGGTGTAAGTGTTTATGATTATGAATGATATGATTATGATTATGAACGAATATATGTGAATGTGAATGATCACTAATGTAAAGATTGAATTGATATGCACACACGAAGAGAAGGTTGGAGATTATGCACGCCCCCTCGCCGGGCCATGAAACCTTATAAATGGAATGAATGAATTTGATAGTTGTAACCCTGAGCGTTGTTTTCCTTTATTTTACCCACTTGGGAAATATCTTAAAATCCTCGCACGGGATTATAGCTTGCATATGTGGGTGTTTAAATTCGGTAATATTATTATATATGTTATGCCCTATTTTATACCCACCAGTCTCCTATAGACTGAACCCAGCTTTGTTTTCTGTTCTTTGTAGGTTTTGGAGTGCTAGGCGGGATGTTGAGTCTGTCGAGTCATGTGGCTCAGTTGGAGTCTTTTCACACGCGTATTTTCAGTTGTATAAGTTACATTAAGGAATGCATAAATGATATGATTATGATGTATTGATTCGGGACAAGGTTCTAGGGATAGACTGAGCCCGTGATTCATTCTCTATGATTTATGTTTTATGTTTGGAAATTTTGGGACTAGGTATTTATGCTAGTTGAACCCGTCAATTACTACTTGAACTTATGATTGATTACATGTCCTGCTTCTGCACTCGTATTTAATTCATGAGCTTGTTTAATTAGTTTCGAGGTTCTAGCTCCCAACTAGCCTAGTGTTGGAGTGAGTCCCTGTTCGCTATGATTCGGCTCGTGTGTGGACTCTCCATTTCATATGCTGGTCGGTTCTCGGTGCGGGGATGTGGGGCCTTCCGTTGGGGCGCTACAATCTTCGTTTAGAAACCCCTGGTTGTACATAGCAGTGAGCCTCTCCTCAGCATGTAAAGCCCACCAAAGAACCTTCTGGTCAAGTCTAGGACCCATTTGCGGATCATGTGCATGTGATCAAGTGCTGCTATGTCGAAGCTAGCCTCTAACCGTTCCTGATTATCATCAGGCTGAAATCCCAGATGTACTGCGATGATCGTCAGAAAACCTCCCATAGCCAAAGTACCTTGACCTCGACGACCTATCCAATGCATCTTCTCGAGCATCAAATAAGTGTTAGGAATAGTACCCTAGAAAGCCGATTCGACGTAATCTGCTTTGGGACTTTTCTTGTATCACAGACAATCTTTGAATAATATACGATTGATCATAGGCAAACACTTCTTTATATGCCAATACGTGTTTTGAGTGTTTCCATTATGTGCGCATGTATGAGAACTCCCCTAATCCTGATGACTTTAGGACTCTACCATTTAGGTGAAATGGTTCATGAAACGAGCCCTATATCACATAAGTCATGATTAGTAAAATACTCCAAGCCGATGAGTCCTACAGACAGTGGGAGTGTCAACCTGACTCCTCTAAGGCTTGCTTGTGGGATCACGCCCTTAAGAAGGACCACCTTGTTTCATGGAGGTGCAAAGTGTATAGTTGATACGTGTGTGATACATGAGGGTGCTTACTTTAATAAGTAAGTTCACTGAGGTGCCCCGTGTGAGAACATTCCTAAATGGGAAAGGAAGTTTCTATTTCAGGAAATGAAAATTTCCAGATTAGGAAATATCTCACGAGTCATTGATGTGATTAAGTGATCCTTAGACTTGAGGTTCCTTGTCACTTTATGAGTTAACTCTGTAGTCTTAGGTATAAGCTTTAAAGGGTGTCGCCTTAGACAACTGATTCAAGGCTTATGCTGGGGCTGCACAAGTGATTCATGAAAGTGAATGAGAATCAAGAAAGGACCTACACTTGCATTTGCAAGGTGATCTCTTATTGTGTAAGTCATTCATATGCCATATGGAGTCCTTGGCCAAGGCAGTAGATCAAGACATCAAGAAAAGGGTTTCTTGGATTGAGATCAAATGGATATGAAATGCACTTAGCTTTAAGACCGGATTATTAGGGTTCTGATTATTCCCTTACCCTTGATCTTGGTTGAGAGATAGTAAGTAGGAGGATTGTATCTCACATGAATCAATGACTTAAAGGTTCTGTCGAATCCGAACATTCCAATTCAGCTAGGGGGTAAACACCTGTTGCTAGACTATGGTCGTTTAATCTGTGGACTGATTAATTAATTAGGGTCACTGCTAATTGAATTGAGAACCTAGAGGGTCACACACAACAACTTGGTTACATGAGTTGAGGCTTGAAGATGATTAAACGAGTTAATCGGGCCTAGAGGGTTCCACACGTGTGGGTCACGTGAGGAGCACGTGTCCTTGGGACACGTGCCTCACACGTGTATATGTATATATATGATATATATTAAATAATTAAATGTGTTAATTATTTAATAGACTTTGGTTTAATTTTGAATTAAAAAAGAAAGTCTTATTTTGGAGAAAAATAATCTAGTTAATTAATTATGAATTAATTAATTAGATAAAATAAGTTATTTATTTTAAATAAATAAAGTATAAAATTATCCAAAAATAGTTTGGATATTTTTAGCTCTCTTGAAAGTTGATTTGAATTAGAATTCAAAGTCAAAGTCAAATTACTTGATGATCAAGTAATAGGAGAGAGAGAGACCAAAATCCTAGCCCATAAAGGACTAGGAATTTTCGGTCCTCCCCTCTTATAAATAGGGGAGCTCGAGCTCCCCTTAGAGCTAATTGACAATTCTTTTGGTTCATGTGTTGAACACCATCCTTTCTCCAAGATAAACGAAACCCTAGGTTAAGCCTAAACACTAACTAGAGAACTAGCATCCTTACTAGTTAGATTGTAGCCAAGTTGGTGGACTATCTCTAGAGAGCTTCAAGTTAGAAGTTTTGAAGATTCGAGCTTTACCAAAAAGTGGGGATCAAGCAAAACGATCAGAAGGGATGATGAAACGATTCTGAACCTGACATGAAACGAATGAAAAAATCAAACCAAAGAAGATGGCGAAAACCGTTCGTCCATATCCTGAAGGATGAATTTTTTCACGAGGGTTTTGTGACTGGCAGTTTTCTACTTTCGCGAAACTGGTTTTCGAAGGGAGTTTCAATCCTGCTTTTCTCGTTTCATGTTTCTTTCTTTATGTTATATTGTTAAGAACTTCCCTAACATTAATTGAATCTAGGTTGGTTTGGATTGCTATCCCGACAATGGATTCTGAAGTAGAAAGAGACTTTCGAGGGACGGGTTGTCAAGCCGCGAGAAGAGCGTTCTTGGGTGGCTTGAAACGCTTCAAGAAATAATAAAAGAAAAGTAAGTTTTCTATCTCTACGAATTTGGTTACACGATTGCGAGTCCTAAATCCTTTTATTGGGAAAATTTTTTAAATTCCGCTACTTTCTGATTCGTGTTTTCCAACAAGTGGTATCAGAGCCACCTCGTTAATCGTGTTTCTGATTCATCTCAATTAATCTGAATTTGGTAGAAATTCTTAGGCTTAGATGCAAATTAGGTATTCATGAGTTCTTTTAGAAAGTCTGAAATACGAAAGTGTAACTTTTCTTGAATTTCTGAAACTGTTTTCTTAAATTGTGTTTTTGGAAAACCGTTTTGATAGAAATTAATTTAAATCGTGTTTTTTGAATTTGGATTGTTTTGGTTTTTGAACTAAAAGTACGAAACACGAAATCGCGTTACGAAAACGTGAGCCTGGACGTGCTAAGGCGTAGCACGCCAGGCCCGCGCGTCCGCCCGCCCAGCAGTCCCGCAACCGCGTGGGACTGCCCGCCGCTGCCGCCGGCGCGTGCCTAGGCGCGCCCGCCTGCACCTCCCGTAACCGCGCGGGAGCCTTTCCCTAGCCCGCCTGCCTCCCGCCTAGGCGCAGCGCGCCTTGCGCGCGAGAAGGCATGCGCGCTGCGCGTGCGTGTCGGCAGCCTTGTTGCACCGAGTCGCGCTCGCGCGAGATGCGTGCTCTCGGCCTGGGCTGGCGTGCGGGCAAGTCCGAGCCTTCGTTTCGCGATCTTGATTTTCGTATTTAGTCCAATACGATCCCGATTTAAATTTTCTGAAAATTTTTATTTATTAAAATTGAATTATTTTTGAAATAATTGTTTAAATTGGGATTTTGGAAAATTAAGCGATTTAAATTTTGGAATAGTTACAATCTTTGTTTTCTGAAAATATTGAAAGAATAAAATTATTAATTTTCAGAAATTAATTGGAATTTTATTAGTTTAATGTTTTTCGGGTTTTGTTGAAAAGGCTCTTGAACAAGAATTGCATCTAAGTCGTGTTTTAAGCTATTAGAGCTTAAAGCGAGAATTTTAATTTATTGGTTAAATTTAAATTCTTGCAAAAGCATGTTAGGTGATCATGGGTTTAGACTTATGTATGGTTTTAATTTATGCACATGGATGGTTTAAATTGGGGTTGGAGCCCTATAGTTGCGTTTTTCAATTGAGGTTGGAGCCTAACTTATGTGCGTACTGTTATGTGATTTATTATGTGGCTTTCCATATTACTGTTTTTTAGGCCGGGGTATGCCCCGTATAATTGTCTAAGGCCAATATGAAGATTGAGCCTTATTACTTTATGTCTTTTTCTTTTTATTGTAATTTGAGAGTAGAGATAGGTGGTGAGGTTTTATTTTCATTTTGGAGACAATGCACCCATGGAGTAAGATGGACCACATTCAAGTAACAAGGAGGCCATAAGTGAAGACCCCTCAAAATGTTAGGGAGGGGAATCTCAATTGTTAAATGTAATAGAGATAGGGCTCGTATTTTGTTACCGCTTTCCCTTATGTGATTTAAACTGTTTATGTGGCATGTATGTTAGAACTTGTGATTGTGGAGTGGCTCCCACATATCACGCATAAGATAGGTAGAACCCATGATCATTACATGTTAGTATCATGCTAGGACATGTTGTCTGTTTATGTGCTTGTTTGAAATGCATTTAAGTTGTACTTGCATTAATCAAGACTAATTAAATTGGATAACATATATGTTGGTGAGGTCGAACCGAACAACTCTTCGGTTGATTCGAAAATTCCCATTAAATATTAAGCTCATTTCGAATAATAGGTATTTAATTCGAGATGCAAATTTTGAATTAAATTCCTAGCGTTCCATCAATAGGTTTTAAGTTTAGTAAGTAAAGCTAGTTATTGTCCGCGAGTCGTGGGATAGCTAGTGGAGCTTATTAGTTCTTAGTTACCTAATTGATCATTTTAAATGATCAATATTTCGTGGTTAATTTTGGCAAGGGCGATGTCCGCGAGTCGTGGGTCGTTCGAACTAAGTTTTGATCATGATCTTATGATTGATGGGTCTAGCTTAACTCCTAAGTAAATATGGATATCGCACGAGTCGTGGGTCCATATTGAAAGATAGGTGATGCAAAACAATTACTAAGAGTTCTAAAGGTGTTAGAATTGGTAAGTTGTACCTACCTAGGGTTTTACTTAGAATGTCCGCGAGTCGTGGGTTCGAGGTAAAATGCTTAGGATCTTAGTACCCATTGGGAAACGTGTTCCTCTTAGATCTTTGGGAATTATAGATCTTTGAAAAACAGTGGGAGCTACATTAGATTAAAGACCTTATCTTATGTATATCGTTATTATTCAGCATGCTCACCTAGTTCTCTGCTTAGCATTTAGGTTGTAGTTCTGTGATTCTCTACAATATGAAATGCAAACCCATTCGTATCCATCCTTAAGTCAAATAAGTTGACTAAGTCCTGACTAACTCTAAATGGCTTCGGATCCTCAAATTCATTTTAGAATCCGACTAGAGAAAGGCGTTCTCTAAAGGGCGAAGTTTTCAATTGTGAAAAGTCGACCCGGGCCAAAAGAGAAGCAATCTGAGGTGAATGGATTTTTTTCCAAACCACTTAAGAGCAATTGAACCACCTCATAAAAATGTTACAAGGTATAACATTATGGAATTATTCAATATTCCAAATGAGGAAACAAGTGCACACGAACAAGGTCTAAAGATCTTATTTGAAGATCTTATGGTCTCGATCATCAACTGAGAAAAGAGTTCTCAATGCACTGATTGCTTACATTGCTTCGACCATCATTCAAACCCTTTATGCTCAACTAGAATGATGCTAATGTAGCATAGTTAATCATTTAGTTGATAATGGTTGAGAGCATCCTTAAGAAGGAACAAAAGGTTGTGATGGTTAATTCTTCTTCTAGACTCACTAAGTTAAAGGCTTGAAAGCCTAAAGAAGAAGAAACCCTTAAGAGCCCAATGAAGGGGCATGTAAGGGGTACGCCCAAAAGACACTAGAGATCAAATTGGACGTTTCTTCTAAGGTAGCAAATAAGGACTTTGAAAGGGAACTGCAAAGAGTATGAGTACTCTGAAATGTCACCTCGTTTAGTAATTCTACTAGGAATAGAATTCACAAGTCTTGAGTTGATTCTGCATAATCTGTTATGCAAAGACTCAAAGCACTAATATTCTGAACATACAACGAGATAACAAAAGTAAGTGAGATGACAAAGCTTTGAATTATTTTGGAACGTTGAGACATAAAAGGATTATCAAGTTAGACATCTTGGGATCATTTTACGAAAATGAACCTAGAGAGTTAACTTCCTATGAATCCTATCTTAAAGGGAAACATTCCCGAAACATAGTTTAGGTGAAACATGGAACGTTCCAAAATTATAGTGGATTTCGATCCATGCTGATGAGTGTAAGATGCTTAATGTAAGCACTAGATACAATCGTCAGTTTAATCATTATGAATGAATGTACTTGTTGAAGTACAAATTCGAAACTTATATGAAATTCTTAGAATTTCAAAAAGGAGGTTAGGAACCAAAGTAGTCATAAGTTATAGGCAAATCGATATGATCGAGATAGCTAATATCTTATCAACTAATTCCTTAGTCATCTTAGAAATAATAGGATTATCTCTCAGTAAACTAATTCGAGAACACCTTAGTGTTTCCGAATGAGGGAATGAAACCTTATAGGGTATGGTCCATTCCATAGCAAGCTTTACTGACTTATAATCATTCTAGGAATAAACTCCCAGAATATGCAGTTAGAGACTTTGAATTTTGCACCTTCCAAAATCAGTCTTTTAGATGCACTATGCAATGTGGCACACTAAATTCCCTAATTATTCTTGTCCAAGAATTTAGTGGAATCCTCTTAAGTAAAGAGGATAGTGGGAGATAGGCTTGAAATGAGTTCAAGTTTAGGCAAACAATATTGGATATCATTTCTGCGATTCCCTTAGACAAAGGTTGTTTGTCTCAAGGAGTGTATCTTTCTTAAGGAATCGTTCCTATAGAAGAAGAAAGACAAGCAAGCAGACCTCAAAGAAATTTGAGAATAAATATCCACGCCACATATAGAAGAAACGAGCCCAGCTGATAAAACTTAGCCAAATATTAGAGCATGTACACGTGTGAAACCCTTCTCTTAAGACGTGTTTAGAACGCGTTCCTAGATAGCCAAGGAATTACTTGAAGAGGAGACATTGTCGGATTTGGAATCTGAGTAGTGTAAGCAAGCCTTGAAATCCAATATGGATTCCATATACTCAAACCAAGTTTTGACCTTGGTTGATCCACCTGATAGGATCAAGCTCGTGGAGCTTCGAGTAAATGGAAAGCATTACAACCTTCTTGACGATTGAAATGCAAAAGTCCATTTGGATTATGTTTACCACATCCTCATATTCTGACTATGAGATATGATAAATGAATATGAGAACTATCTTATTCAATATGAGATTGAAAGAGACTGAAAGAAGGTATTTCTGTAAATCTCATATTCAGTGGGAGTATGCATAAGGTATGCAAATCCCTAAAGTCAATCTGTGAATTGATAAAGGCTTCAAGGAGTTAGACAATTCGATTCCATAGGATAGTCAAATCGTTTGACACAGATGGAAGTCGAATAAGTCTTAAAAGCATACATATGAAAGTTAGTAATGTAAGAGTCAATTTTTGGTTCTTTAGAAAAACGACATCCTTCTCATTAGGAATGTCAAGGATGACGTGAAAGTTACCAATCCTTGTTTAAGAAACAATTTGACATGAAAGATCTTAGTGATTATCCTATATTCTCGACATTCAGATCTATAGAAGATAGATCTGACAGAATAAAAGGATTATCACAAAACGAGTACATAACCATAATATTAAAAGGAGTTTAGTATGGACAATGGAACATCTCTTTTGAAGAGTATGTGTCCTAAGATAACTTTAAGAAAGTTAGAATGTCCAAAATCCCTTTAAGTGAAAGGGTGCATAATGTATGAAAAGTTATGTACTAAATTAGATATGGCGCAACACTAAGCGTAGTAGGCCGAATCTAATATGACCTCAGAGAAGGTCATTAGATTTCTGTAAAGGGTGTCCTCAGAGTACTTGAGAAGAAATGAGGATATGTATTAGTTTACAGAGCCCAAAAGATCTTGTTGTTAGAAGGATATTTGATGTAACCATTCATCAAACATAGATGATTATGAAATCATTGAAAGGATACAACTTCTACAAGAATGGTAATGAAATGTGTTGGAAAGGAGTTCCAAGGACGGACATTACAAAACTCGACTATCGTAGTTGAGAACTTAGTCGTATTATATAACGCTAAGTTAAGTGTTTGGGTAAGAAACTCCATCTAACTGGTTAGATGAAGTTCCTAGCATGAAACAACTCCTTTATCATATTGTATGATAAAATGGATGGTTTCTCAAGTAAGAGAACCAAGACCTCACCAAGAGACTGAACACGTGATTACGAATCACTTTATAAGGAAAAGGTGTTTCCTAATAGATGTGTAAGCAAGAGGGTCACATCAGCAGAGAATATAGAAGATCCACTTTGGAAACGCCCAAAGTCAATAGGCTCTCAAATTGCATCTTGAGAAGATGGGACTTAGAGTACCTAAATGGCTTTTACGGGCAAGTGGGAGATTGTTAGGAATGGTGCCCTAGAAAGCCGATTCGACGTAATCTGCTTTGGGACTTTTCTTGTATCACAGACAATCTTTGAATAATATACGATTGATCATAGGCAAACACTTCTTTATATGCCAATACGTGTTTTGAGTGTTTCCATTATGTGCGCATGTATGAGAACTCCCCTAATCCTGATGACTTTAGGACTCTACCATTTAGGTGAAATGGTTCATGAAACGAGCCCTATATCACATAAGTCATGATTAGTAAAATACTCCAAGCCGATGAGTCCTACTGACAGTGGGAGTGTCAACCTGACTCCTCTAAGGCTTGCTTGTGGGATCACGCCCTTAAGAAGGACCACCTTGTTTCATGGAGGTGCAAAGTGTATAGTTGATATGTGCATGATACATGAGGGTGCTTACTTTAATAAGTAAGTTCACTGAGGTGCCCCGTGTGAGAACATTCCTAAATGGGAAAGGAAGTTTCTATTTCAGGAAATGGAAATTTCCAGATTAGGAAATATCTCACGAGTCATTGATGTGATTAAGTGATCCTTAGACTTGAGGTTCCTTGTCACTTTATGAGTTAACTCTGTAGTCTTAGGTATAAGCTTTAAAGGGTGTCGCCTTAGACAACTGATTCAAGGATTATGCTGGGGCTGCACAAGTGATTCATGAAAGTGAATGAGAATCAAGAAAGGACCTACACTTGCATTTGCAAGGTGATCTCTTATTGTGTAAGTCATTCATATGCCATATGGAGTCCTTGGCCAAGGCAGTAGATCAAGACATCAAGAAAAGGGTTTCTTGGATTGAGATCAAATGGATATGAAATGCACTTAGCTTTAAGACCGGATTATTAGGGTTCTGATTATTCCCTTACCCTAGATCTTGGTTGAGAGATAGTAAGTAGGAGGATTGTATCTCACATGAATCAATGACTTAAAGGTTCTGTCGAATCCGAACATTCCAATTCAGCTAGGGGTTAAACACCTGTTGCTAGACTATGGTCGTTTAATCTGTGGACTGATTAATTAATTAGTGAATTAATTAATTAGGGTCACTACTAATTGAATTGAGAACCTAGAGGGTTACACACAACTACTTGGTTACATGAGTTGAGGCTTGAAGATGATTAAACGAGTTAATCGGGCCTAGAGGGTTCCACACGTGTGAAATCACACGTGTGGGTCACGTGAGGAGCACGTGTCCTTAGGACACGTGCCTCACACGTGTATATGTATATATATGATATATATTAAATAATTAAATGTGTTAATTATTTAATAGACTTTGGTTTAATTTTGAATTAAAAAAGAAAGTCTTATTTTGGAGAAAAATAATCTAGTTAATTAATTATGAATTAATTAATTAGATAAAATAAGTTATTTATTTTAAATAAATAAAGTATAAAATTATCCAAAAATAGTTTGGATATTTTTAGCTCTCTTGAAAGTTGATTTGAATTAGAATTCAAAGTCAAAGTCAAATTACTTGATGATAAAGTAATAGGAGAGAGAGAGACCAAAATCCTAGCCCATAAAGGACTAGGAATTTTCGGTCCTCCCCTCTTATAAATAGGGGAGCTCGAGCTCCCCTTAGAGCTAATTGACAATTCTTTTGGTTCATGTGTTGAACACCATCCTTTCTCCAAGATAAATGAAACCCTAGGTTAAGCCTAAACACTAACTAGAGAACTAGCATCCTTACTAGTTAGATTGTAGCCAAGTTGGTGGACTATCTCTAGATAGCTTCAAGTTAGAAGTTTTGAAGATTCGAGCTTTACCAAAAAGTGGGGATCAAGCAAAACGATCAGAAGGGATGATGAAACGATTCTGAACCCGACATGAAACGAATGAAAAAATCGAACCAAAGAAGATGGCGAAAACCGTTCGTCCATATCCTGAAGGATGAATTTTTTCACGAGGGTTTTGTGACTGGCAGTTTTCTACTTTCGCGAAACTGGTTTTCGAAGGGAGTTTCAATCCTGCTTTTCTCGTTTCATGTTTCTTTCTTTATGTTATATTGTTAAGAACTTCCCTAACATTAATTGAATCTAGGTTGGTTTGGATTGCTATCCCGACAATGGATTCTGAAGTAGAAAGAGACTTTCGAGGGACGGGTTGTCAAGCCGCGAGAAGAGCGTTCTTGGGTGGCTTGAAACGCTTCAAGAATGAATAAAAGAAAAGTAAGTTTTCTATCTCTACGAATTTGGTTACACGATTGCGAGTCCTAAATCCTTTTGTTGGGAAAATTTTTTAAATTCCTCTGCTTTCTGATTCGTGTTTTCCAACAATAAGTGCCATCAACCACGGTTCTCATTTGCATACAATGCAATATCTATAACTCCATGTTATTGATTTTCTCGACTCCTTCTTGTCTTCCACAAATGGTAAGAGATAGGATACAATCAGCGATCTTGTAGGTCATATCTAGGAGTACATTCTCTTTGGACTGACTTGTTCGAAATAGACCCTCATTTGGATCGATTGGAAGTGCTCTCCATGCCACCTCAGTATCCTAATTTCTCGGTGGAAAAGAAACTCTAACCGAAAAGTTAAAAATTCCTCACACCTCATCGACATTCGTATCTCTTCTTTCTCCCAAAATCTCGAAGCTCAAAGTAGGGTTGTCCCATCTATTGTTTCGAAGAAATCTCTCGTAATGTCCACATATGTGGCTGCATTAAGTTGTAAGAAATGTATCCAACCAATATTTACAAAGAGCTCACTAACTTTCCTCAAGATTCCCAACCTATTCAAATCATCCAAGTCCGTAAAGTTGGTGGGCTTGATCCAAGTCGGAAGAATTCATGCAAGATTGAGCTAAAATCGAACAAAACTTGAATTTTTGGGTTTTTGAAAAGGGTTTGAGAAAATCTTGAATTTGAGCTTGAAAACTTGAATTATGGAATGAGAATTTGATGGAAAGATGGATTTAGGAACTTACCGTAGTGAATGCCGGAAGATTGTCGGCCCGAGTGATGAAAATCCGCAGTATAAGTGGCTGTAGCGGTAGTGTGGGTGTGCTGTGTGCGTTTGCTTTGTGTTTTGAATAAACTGGAAGTCAGTTTATGTTATGACTTCGACTGGGAAAAAGCATGCATCGCGGCCGCTATGAAATCAAAGGGGCTTTGTCGTGGTTGCGATGAGTTTAAAAATTAAGCTGGATAAAATGGCACCGCGTTGCAGTCTCAATAAATTCCAAAGGAAAAGAGTCGCGGTTGCGATGAAGAGCAGGTTCACGGCGGCTAGCAAATTGTTCACGGCCGCTATGCGAGGATCAGATGCCACTAGAGAAATGTTCACGGCCGCTAAGGAAATGTTCGCGGCCACTACCAAAGAGGTCAGAAATTTTCGTGGCAGGTATCGCGGTCGCGACACAACGAAGAGTAATTTTTTCGTGGCCATGTATAACCTGAGTCGAAATTTCAATGTTCGGTGCTAAAAATGGTAGAAAAGTTCGATTTTTGTCACTGTCATGTGCAACAATAATCAAATAGCAACAAAAAATAGAAATTCACCTCAAGAATCCCAATTCCACATAATTTTCTCGACAAGATTAAACATAATTTCCCAATTAAATTAAACACAATTAATTCAATTTCGTTCAAAATCAACACACAACCAATCTAACCACATGCAAACTCAATCCATCATGCATAAAATTTTCAAAAAATTCTCATCATCAATTCCCTGCATGCAAATCAAGAGATCATTTTCATAATTTTTAATTTAAACCATAAAGAAGCTGAGATAGCAAAGTTTCTTTGGACCTTTTTTTTTTTTTTTTTTTGATAAGGTTTCTTTGGACCTTATTTTCATGAAAATTCACCTTCGCGAACCTGCACCAATGTTAGGAATAGTGCCCTAGAAAGCCGATTGTATATCCGCTTTGTACTTTTCCTTATTGTAATCACAGACAATCTTTGAATAATTGGAAATGGATTCCTATGCTCTTGTTTGGTATGCGTTTACTTTAGTTGTGCATGTATGAGAACTCCTCAAATCCTGATGACTTTAGGACTCTACCATTTAGGCAAAATGGTTCATGAAACGAGCCCTATATCACATAAGTCATGATTAGTAAAATGCTCCAAGCCGATGAGTCCTACTGACAGTGGGAGTGTCAACCTGACTCCTCTAAGGCTTGCTTGTAGGATCACGCCCTTAAGAAGGACCACCTTGTTTCATGGAGGTGCAAAGTGTATAGTTGATACGTGCGTGATACATGAGGGTGCTTACTTTAATAAGTAAGTTCACTGAGGTGCCCCGTGTGAGAAGATTCCTAAATGGGGAAGGAAGTTTCTATTTCAGGAAATGGAAACTTCCAGATTAGGAAATATCGCACGAGTCATTGATGTGATTAATTGATCCTTAGACTTGAGGTTCCTTGTCATTTTATGAGTTAACTCTGTAGTCTTAGGTATAAGCTTTAAAGGGTGTCGCCTTAGACAACTGATTCAAGGCTTATGCTGGGGCTGCACAAGTGATTCATGAAAGTGAATGAGAATGAAGAAAGGACCTACACTTGCATTTGCAAGGTGATCTCTTATTGTGTAAGTCATTCATATGCCATATGGAGTCCTTGGCCAAGGCAGTAGATCAAGACATCAAGAAAAAGGTTTCTTGGATTGAGATCAAATGGATATGAAATGCACTTAGCTTTAAGACCAGATTATTAGGGTTCTGATTATTCCCTTACCCTAGATCTTGGTTGAGAGATAGTAAGTAGGAGGATTGTATCTCACATGAATCAATGACTTAAAGGTTCTGTCGAATCTCAACATTCCAATTCAGCTAGGGGTTAAACACCTGTTTCTAGACTATGGTCGTTTAATCTGTGGACTGATTAATTAATTAGTGAATTAATTAATTAGGTTCACAGCTAATTGAATTGAGACCTAGAGGGTCACACACAACAACTTGGTTACATGAGTTGGGGCTTTAAAATGATTAAACGAGTTAATCGGGCCGAGATCACACGTGTGGGTCATGTGAGTGACACGTGTCATTATGACACGTGTCTCACGTGAATATATATATATTGTATATATATTAAATAATTAATTTGTTAATTATTTAATAGACTTTGGTTTAATTTTGAATTAAAAAGAAAGTCTAATTTTGGAGAAAAATAATCTAGTTAATTAATTGTGAATTAATTAATTAGATAAAATAAGTTATTTATTTTAAATAAATAAAGTATAAAATTATCCAAAAATAGTTTGGATATTTTAGCTCTCTTGAAAGTTGATTTGAATTTGAATTCAAAGTCAAAGTCAAAATTACTTGATGATCAAGTAATAGGAGAGAGGGACCAAAATCCTTAGCCCATAAGGACTAGGATTTTCGGTCCTCCCCTTCCTATATATAGGGGAGCTCGAGCTCCCCTTAGAGCTAATCGAGAATTCTTTTGGTTCATGTGTTGAACACCATCCTTTTTCCAAGATAAACAAAACCCTAGGTTAAGCCTAAGCACTAACTAGAGAACTAGCATCCTTATTAGTTAGATTGTAGTCAAGTTGGTGGACTATCTTTAGAGAGCTTCAAGTTAGAAGTTTGAAGATTCGAGCTTTACCAAGGAGAGGGGATCAAGCCGTGAGAAGAGCGTTCTTGGGTGGCTTGAAATGTTTCAAGAAAGACAATTAAGAAAGTAAGTTTCTAATCCTTCGAATTTGGATACACGATTACGAGTCCAAGATCCTTTTGTTGGAAAATTTTTAAATTTCCGCTGCTTTCTGATTCGTATTTTCCAATAACCAAAGTAACGAAAACATATCAAAATTTCCCAATTTTTCCGAGACAACAAAAGTAAAAACAAAAGGCGAAAGAGAGAAATTTTGTCCTAAATTTATAATCTATAGCTCGACTTTAATATCCTTAATCCATTTGAATTACATGGAGTGACTTTGTGTTTCTCACTCCCTCTACCGACTTTTGCTTTGTGCTTACCAACAGGAATATCCTTTCTCTTAGGATATTGGGAATGCAGCTTCTCTACCTTGATGTCCGGCTCAAATTCCACATGAAACTTGCCTTTCCAGGATGGATTCTCATTCTTAAATTCCACTTTAAAGTACATGTTTAGAGCATTCAGTGGAATTATGGTCTCAAACATTTGAAATTCGGGTGTATCTTTGCTAAACTCAAATGTGAAAGACTCATATTGGGTTTCAATGCATTCTTCAGCTAGTGGATTCAAAGGGATCTTGAAATAATCTGATTTTTCAATCTTTTTACGTCTTTACTCGCCCTTATCCTCCAACAACTCTTGGATCAATAGCTCAGCATCATGCATTGAAATAGGGAGATCCTGATATTCATTATCTCCCCCTAAAATTCTAGCATCGCAATACTCTTTTGAATTGTTACTTTATTTGCCCGATATTGCTTTATGGGTTTTTGGGTTAGAGGAGCTCTCCTTTTTATCTATTAATTTTTCCACTAGAACCACCAACCTCTCAAATCGATCAACTATCACTGTTACGAATTTCTCAAACATTACCTCTAACTTATGATTTTGATGTGATTGTGTGGGAGGTAAGTTTGGAAACTGAAACGGGAGAAATCGGGATGGACTCTGAAACGGGCTGAGGCCACTGATTATGCATGAATGTCCCTTGTAATAACTTTGGAATACCTTGTCCACCTGCAAAAGCAAAAGGACAAGCATTATAAAATTGACAACCTCCATTGTAGCACCCCGAGCGGTGGACACCACATCCCCTGCACTATATGTAACATCCCGCTCGTCCGACTTATAAGGTACGCCACGTTTCAACCTTTTTATGTGTTTAATTATGTTATTTTGTGTTTTGTGTGGCCCTATTTTGAACTCTTTTAGAGTTTAGGGGCCTGTTTGTAATTTTCTCTTTTTAGGGGTTTTTCGGTCACAGCTCTTTCAATCGAGATTTTGACCATTTTGACCCCTTCAACGCGTTTGGGGCATCGAAACGAGTCCGTAGACTCTAAGTTTGCCCTATTCTGACGTCGTTAGCCTCTCCTACAGTTCGTTTTACGCGCGAGGACCCGTGATAAAACACCCGGATCCTCGTTAAACGTGACAGAACCCGCTCAGCTCTCTCTCTGTCCTCCTTTTCCCGCGAAACATGACATTCACACACACTTGAGGTGTGATTTCACACAGTACTCAAACTCACTCGTTTCTCGACGGAATTCGACGAACCAATAGTGTATTTCGGAGAGCTCGACGATACGGTCACAACTGTTCCAAGATCTCGACCAACCGACGAACGGTGGCAGAGATATCGCCATTTTTCAATCGCACGCGCTGCCTGAAGCTCGAGGCGGCGGGGCGCGACATTGTAGCGGCGGGTTTCGCCGGCTTTTGGCGGTTTCTTCCGACGAAGGTTGGTGTTTCCTACCCTTTTCCGACCCTCTGAGTTCGTTTTTGGCATCTTTTTCATCTGATTTTGGCTGTAGGTGGTGGTTCCGGCGACTTGTCTAGTGGCAGAAAATTCGGCGGCCAATGGGGGCCTTTTCCGTCGATCTTTTGGCCTCGGGCTCTGCACGAAAGTTTTTCAGAACGACGAGAAGTATTAGCCTTTGATCACGCGACTCCTGATTTGGCCGTTTGGTGATGGATTGCGGCGGCACAGTGGCGGTGCAACGGCGGGGCTAGCTCCGGGGATAATTTCTGGCGACCACTATAGGGGTTTCGAAGAGCTCGTCATGGGTAAGACAATGCCTCTTTCTGATCTCATTTTCGTTCACCAGTTTGGAAGTAATTTGATTTCGAAGATTTTAGGGTTTTTCTATTATTGGATCTGAAATTGGAGGAGTTTGGCTTGGCATTTCCTGAAATTGATCGAGGATTTGGAACGAGCACAAGGAATACTTGCACAAGTGAATTTTGGGGTTTTTCCGGCACGTTCCGGTGGCGGCAGAGTGGTGGTCGGCCACTGTTCCGGGGGCTCCGGTGGCGGCGTTCCGGCGGTCTTCGGATAGTTTGTCCGCCTCGTTGTGGTGAGTCCAACGCCACTTTCCGTTCGTCAATTGGATGCCCGGTTGATTTGTTGTGATTTATTTTGTGTAACTTGAATATTTGAAATTAATTGTTTTAATTGCAATAAATTGTTAATTGCTTGATTTGTCGATCAATATGAATTCCAATGTATACGAAATCATGTATTAAATGAATTATGAAATATATTGATGCTTTGATTTTCAATTTGAATTCCGATATGTCGTATTTGAGCTATTTGTCTAACTTGAAGGGGGGTGTATGTGTAATTTCGCTAAACATATAAATTGTATGACTTCAATTAATTAAACCTTGTCACTTGGTAAATAAATATGCTAATTATGATTTCGTTATAAGAAGTTAATATGTCTAAGCTTGAAACTTTGAATTAAGGTTTAATCACGTAAATTGTAATTTAATCTATTATGAAACTTGTGAATTCGTTATGCGTTATAAAATTATACGAAACCGGGCATAACTGTATAACTTAATATTCTTCGTTTGTGCATTCTATGATTCGGTTGGAATTTGACATGTAAGTTTGTGATCTTTAAATAAAATCCGTAGCGTGCTAATGTATGATTTATTTGGCTTGGTAATACGTGCAATTTTATGAAATGTGATTTGTGAATTTGATTTGATTGCTTTGTAAAGGTGCAATATATGAATCTTTTATGCGATATATGAATTGAATAAGACTTATATGATTAAATTAGAAACCTTTGCACGTAAGAATAGTTTAATTGCACGAATCTAGATTTGTTATGCAATATATGAGTTATTATGAATTTCTTTGCCTTTCGATTTTCGTTATTTGCATTAATTGTGCACATGAACGTGTCTTAACAAGTAATATGATTTCTCTGAACTATATAATGATTTCTTTTGTAAGTAATTGATATGAATTTGAACCCTGCTTATGTGATTGCATTTCTTAAGTGTTTGACCATGTGTCGTGCGTCTCTGGTGGTTGTTTGAGTCTGTCTGAGCCCTGTGTTGTGTTTTGTGTGTTCAGCTGGTTCAGGTGCACCCTGGGTGGTGACTAGTGGGTCGTGCAGGTTCCGGGGTGGACCATTTGTTGTGTCTTTGGCTCTGGTTGGTACCAGGTGAGGTTAGGATATAGTTATACCCTATTACAATGTGCTCGTTTTGAATGCATGCGACTTATAAGCCTCTATATATACGTAAATATGTGCGAGCTACGTATTTTGTTGGTTTTGTCGTAGGTTTGAAAGTATGAATGCTATGTATGGGCCTTTGTATGCTTAAGCTCCGTTTTGATATGATTTTGAGGTAAGAGTATGTGTGGTATGTACATACGATATGATAAGTACGATATGCATGAGATATGTCTGTCTGTCTGTGTGTTGCGAGTTAAGTTTCCAAGATATGTGTGTTTTTATGTGTGATGGGCCCTGGAGTTGTGGGTAAGGGAGACCCGGGACGGCCATGGGGTCACCGGTTGCAACCCCTGTGCACTTCTCCACCATGGTAAGGCTTAGCTCATCCTTGGGAGGTCGAGGGGAAAGCGGGTCTCATATGCCGGCGGTATAACCCATCAGGATCGGGGTAGGATCCCCCGACTCTACCATTATATGATATGATATGTGTGGGGGTTGAGAGTGGCCGCTCTCTTCCCCAAACGGAGAAAGGTTGGATTGGTTTATGCTTTTTGCTTTGTCTTCGCTTTGCTTTGCTATGGAGTAAGTGGGTTGGGACTCGTTCTCACCGAGTCATTTTGTTTAAGTCTTCGCTTCCGTTTATGGTTTGTGAAATGGGATTAGATTTCTAATTTCTAAAACTTGGTGGATTTTGGCCTTCGGCCTTAAAGCTTTCTTCCTATATGTAGTATCACGGGTTAAACGTTTTGGAATGCAAAAACTAACCCCGGATTCATGAACATTTATTTTGGAACGTGCTTTGCTCTATATATATGTAGGTGTGTGTGGGTTTCCCCTCGCTCAGTCTTTGGACTGACCTTCCCCCTTTTATGTTTTTAGTGTGCAGGTTTGCTTTGGAAGTCGTTAGAGTTCGTGCTAGGCGGTTGTTAGTGTTAGTTGAGTCTGTGTTGGTCTATCTGAGGTTGTTAAGTGTTTTATTTTGAATTTCGTTTGTAAAATTTTGTATAAGCCATGTTATGTGCAGGTTCGCATTTATGATTTGGATATATGTTATTCGGGACAGGTTAGGACAGGTTCGTGGAATTAGTTGAACCCCGTTATTGTTGTATGTTATTCGGGACAGGTTAGGACAGGTTTGCTTGTCTAGTTGAACCCGTTTAGTTGATGTTTATCCACTTACTGGAATACATGAATTATGATTGTTGATTTAAAGTTTTTGAAAATTCGTATTTTGTATCGCTTCCACATTCAGGCTTTGCATATTCCCTTTCGTACAGGGTTAGATACCGCCTAGCTAGTGTGTGTGTTTTCGTTTGTCACCCGTTCGCTGTGATTTGGTACGTGTGCGGATTTTCCATTTCGTACACGTGTCCGGTCATAGTGCGGGGGTGTGATGCCCCACCGTTTGGGGGTGTTACACTATAGCTCGACACGTGTAACAAAACAAGGACTCTGCACACGTGTTAAACCATATCGAACGGGAGACAAACAAAATCAAACTCATAGGCTAGGCAGTCTAGACCTAGTACAGAGCGCGCAATAATTTGTTATTGTAACTAACGACACCCTGAACATTGAATAGGCCTTTTGTTGTTTCGTAATTAGTTATTCTTGGCGAACTTGAGTGGGATTAGCTTGATGAGCTTATATCTTGTCACAATATGATCTAACTTGGCATTGATAACATTTATCGGTATCACTGGACTCCTTACAAAAGTGAAAACACTTTTCTTTATTTTAATCATTTCCTTAAGTTAGATACATAAATCAAGTTGATTTCTGATTTTCTCATATATGCAGACAAGATGGCTAAGTACAAAAAAGGACAATATGGGGCCTTAGGTGCTCAGACATGCGAAATGCAGAAGAATGGTAATGTTTAAATTTATTCATTGATGCTTTTATTATTGTTTATAATAGTTGTCATAAAAGTTTTTTCTTTTGTTTTGCACAGTCATTGCTACCAAAAATAAGGCAATTGATATAACTCAAAGTAATATGACAAAGCATGTGCCAGATAGTCTGAATCACCAGCCACAATCTCAAGCAACATCATATAGAGGTACTACTTGTGACGCCCCAAAATTTAATACTAAGGGGACAGGTAAATTTAAAAAAAAAAATGGATCGATCGGATTATGTGTTTATTTTGTTAAGCATGATAGATTGCTCTTATATGCTCATTTGATAAAAATATGTGTGTAATTTTTATAAATGTGTTTATAGAATTCTTAGTTGATTTAATTTATTGAAATGTGTTAAGCATGATAGATTGCTCCTATTTGCTTTGTTTCCTTGCGTATTACCTTCAAGAAGGTATTTCAAACATTTAGATTTCTCCTTTCATGTCTTAATTATGTAAGAGCTGAAAATTATAAGATTAGGAATATATGTATATTGGTTATCTTGATGAAATCATATTAATTTTACTATGTTAAACATGTTTCTTCCTCATTCTTTGATTCTATTGAAGTTTGTTTGAATTTTTGATTATGTGAGAGTGTGAAACCTAGGTATTTTATGAATTGAGCTATAAATTATGATCATACCAATGTTAATGGTGGAAATTAGTTGAATAAGGCATGCTTAAGTGATCTAGGAACAAAGATACATGTTTATGTCAATCCTCCAATTTCTCCTTTTTGTGACTACTACATAGAAAAAGTGAATTATGGGTTGTTGAGTTTGAATCTTTTAAAACTGTTTTAACTGGGTATTCTTGACGTACTAGAGATGTTCTCTGCAAAAATTGGTGGCCATCCGATTTGATTTGAGTCCCGAGAAAAATAGCAACTTCCCCTGCTGTTCTCTGTTTTCAGAATTCGGTTTGTGGCTTGTGCAGATGGACTAAACAATGGAGTTTTTGAAAAGTGTTTTAAGGGTGTATTTATGTGCAAGTTATGAGTATTACCACCAAATTTCAGATTATTTAAACTTCGTTTGATAAGGGAACAACGATCATCTTTCACTAATAGTGCTGCAGGAAATTTTCTATTTTGTGTCATGTTCACACTAAAACTGGTATTTACTCGGGATGAACTAGAATTTTAGCTTTATATCATTGGAAAGATATATTTATCTAGTTTTCTAGGAATTTTGCGGTTTGTTAAAATTCATTCCGAGGAAGGAGTTATGCTCATTTGATTGCAACGTGCGCATGCCGAAATTTTCTGCACTAGTACCTATATATGTTTTCATGCTTTAGCTTTGACTAGGCCCTTGATTTTTGAAGAAGATGATAGGTGAGGTTATTTTCTTCCTTTTTCTTTCAACTCCAACTGGTAGGTTTTTTTTTTTTTTTTTTTTTTTTCCAGATATCATGGAGATGAAAGGGCTGAAACTTTCTTTAAAATTCAATTTGATAGATTTAGGTCTAATTGGACCAAATGCAATTAAGTGGGGGTCAAAAATATAATTAAACTAAAATTTGCATTAACTCTTAGTTTTGACTAATTTTAAAGTTTAGATGAATCATATGATGAGTCATTATAATTAATAAATATTATACATACTCATCATATATGACTTGCACAACTACACCTTCCACACACACTAAATCTCTATACACACTTGAACACCTTTCTTACACACACATATACTATTCACATTATTTGAAATTAAATAGATAAATAAAATACCTAAGAATGTTAAATAATTTCATAGGAATGCATAACACTAGCTACTTTATTTAATAAATAAATTGAACAATTTTTGCATAAATATATATTATTTTGTAGACCAACATCAATTGCAAGTCGACTTAGATCACCAGTCAGAACCTCAAACTATTTCAACTAATGGTATAAAGTTGCACATGTGTAATTAATTAAGATTTATTTTTGGGTGCTACTATTTGCAGATTTACAATGGAACATGGAGACCATCTAATTCCGACATCCTGAAATATTTTTATACTGTAAAAAGGTAGATACCAAATATTAAATTCCCACAAAGAAAAGAAATAAAATAAACTAAAGTTCGAAAACACTTGATACTAATACAAAAGTGAGTTTGATTTTGTAACATTCCGACTCTTTGGCAGTACAGGTACAAACATCACGAGTGTGCTAAGTGTGCTTTTAATTAATTAAGTATGCTATTATATGATTTATTTGAATATTTGGATAATTGTAATATGTCTTATGTTTAAATCTTAAACGTTTAATACCTTTTTAACTCGTTTTTAACCCGTTTAACTCCGTTTTCAATTCCGATTTTTGTGACAATTTATCATGCATGAAATATGTGAATTATAAATTTGTTTATATGCTTTATATGTGTTTTAGAATTTGTTTAGTTGAGTTTTTAATTATTTTGGTGAAATGAAACTTAAAGGGGGCTAAAGAGCATTTAGCGCACCCTGGGTTCCGAGCGGCATAACTTGAGCTCGGGAATTCAAATTCAAATTTTTACACCTCCATTTTACTCGTTTTGACAATTCAGGGCCAATGGAACAAACGTTGTATTTTTCTAACCCTGTTTGGATCCTCAAATTTTGGCCTAAACCGAGCCTTACGTGAGTGACGACCACCTTTTACGGGTTTGACCATAACGTGTTCATTTCTTAACCAAATGAGGTGATTCTTGGGCCCACTTGACCCCAACTCAGCCCTGTATCCATTCCTTCTCTCCCATTTTGATCCACACGCAAGAAAAGAGAGGAAATCAGCTGCAAACAAGGGAGAAAGAAGAAATCCCATCACTATTCACACCCTTGGGATTTTGAGCTCAAATTTCCTCCATCCTTCATCCAATCTTCAAGGTAAGAATATATTTGTGATTTCTATCCAACTTTGGTTCTTTTCGTCTATGAATTTCTGATTTGGAGCTTGGTTTGCTAGGGTTCTGGGTAAAAGCATGAATAGTGGTGAATAGTAAGGGTTTTGAGTTCTTGGATGAATTATGTACCTTTCCTTGAGATTTATTTTGGTATAATGCATGATATATGACAACAAGACCTTAATTTATGTTTCTATGTTCATTATTTAAGTGGTAGTTGAGTTATCTTGGAGTTGCCATTAGAGAACTAAGATTTTATGCATGAATATGAACTTGTTGAATCTCTTGTGATTACTCCTTGTTGTGCTTCGGTTTTTGCATACTTTTAGGCCTTAATTTCATGAGTTTTTGATATCCTAACATGCCTTTGCGTGTTACCTAGATTTAATCTGAGTTTTGGGTGGTTTTGAGGCTGATTTGTAGGTTTTCGCGCGAGGAAGACGAAGCACGGGAGAGCTAACGACCATTAGCTCTCTTGGAGGTAACGGCCGTTAGCAGTAGCAGGAACTTCTGTCCCCACTAATGGCCATTAGTGGGGGTTTGGAGGTGGGGACTGACGGCCGTTAGTCCCCCATTTTCCCCGTTTATGTGTTTTGCTCGTTTGTTTGCTTGCTTTGTTCGTTTCCCTCTCCGAGCTTGATCCGTTGGTGTTGTATGCTTGTTTATATGTATGTATTACTTTGCTATGACATGTTAATGTGTGATTTTGATATGTTTTATGTACAAATAATGTGTTACGTTATGTATATGTTCGTTTTGGTATGATTTCAATGCATGCGAGTTATGAACTTATTTGCCCTAAGTGCTACGTGTGACGTCTCTTTACACCTAATTGCTTTCCTTATATGTTTTAAGCTTGAGTGTGCTTGGATTATAATGTAGTTTGATGTATTATGTGTTCGTTTGGCGTCTTATGTATTTGATTCAAGTGACGGTTATGTGATAAGTGTTATATGCTTCGACCTTACCTAAGTATGAAATGGTTATGACTTGCATTGCATTATTCTCATTCATACGCATTTGCCGAGCGTCTATATGGTTCATTTTGAGTCTAAATATGTCTTTGGTGTTTGTCTTGTTCAGAGGAGTATCTTGTTGGTGATGAAGTCGCTCCGTAGGCGTCGGTTTGTTCTCTTTTGCCCGGTTCGTCTGTGTAAGGTGAGGCTAGGTTATAGTTAAACCCTAATGATATATGTCCGATATGTTTGTATGTGAATAAGCCTTGCGTTATGTAATATGTGTAAACTATGAATATGTAGGTTATGCTACACGTTAAGATATGTTATGTTAGGTATGGTTATGATATGAATACGTAGGCTTAATAATAATAATATGATATGAATATGTTAGAATTATGATTATACTACAAATATGTTAGGAATAAGATCATGTTACAAACAAGGTATGATTATGATAGGGATATGAATATGATTATGATTATGAATATGCTAAGTTTATACCTATGCTATGATTATGGGTATGTTATGGCTACGAATATGGTACGATTACGCTTATGCCTCTGTATGATATGCCTCCGATATGATATGCACTTGGTCTTGGACCTTGTTTTGCCTCGGATTCTAGTAAGACTCCGACTCTGTGTTTGCTTGGGGCTCGGTGATTATGGGTAAGGGAGACTCGGGACGCCGGGTATTACTCCTTGCATGATCATCGCGATGTGGGTAAGGGAGATCCGGGACGGATAATATCCCTGTGCATATTTCCCCTTTTTATTTGAAGGTTTGCTTAATGTGTATGTTTCGTTATGCTAGTTTGTTACGTAATAGTTTATGAAACGGGAGTGGATTCTTAATTAATAAAAATTTGGTTGTTTTGGCCTTCGGCCTAACTCTTTTACTCCCTATATCTAGTATCATGTGTGAAAATGTTTTAGAATGTAAAAACCACGGCCCGGTTCATGAACTCCCCTCTCTGGTATGTGTTGTGCTCCGTATACGTATATATGTGTGCGTGTGTAGCCCCTCATTCAGTCAGTGTGATTGACCCCTCCCTCTTTATATTTTTTGTTTGCAGGTTCTGGTCGGTTGGTCTGAGCTAGGAGGCTTGTGGTATTTGGATGGTCTAGCTTAGTTCGAGTCTGCATTCTCATACCTAGTTTATTTACATTTGTACTTTTGAATTACTTGTAATTTGAAGAATTCGAAGTTTGTATTTGTTAAGTTTTGGCCCCGTTGTGGCAAGTATGTATATAATTTATTTTAAGTTTTGTATAACCTTGGCTTATGACTACTTTTGTTGTTTTTATGCTTCCGTTTTTGTATATTTGTTGTATGCGCGCTCTGTTTAAGGGTCTAGACCGCTTAGATTAGGAGTGGCTTTTGTTTGTCACCTGTTCGCTAGAGCTTGGTGTATGTGCGGATTCTCCATTTCATTACACATGTCGAGCCCTGGTGCGGGGGATGTGGTGCCTACCGCTTGGGGTGCTACAGATTTTTGCACCTTCCTCGACAACGATGCCAAAAACTTGTTCGTTATAAAAGCTTTAATTAAACCTCATGTGCGTGTAAGCGTACACTCGTTGGGTGTAGCACATAAGGTGTCAATCCCACAGGGAAGGGAAATCAATCAATCACTCTTATGTATTCTCCAATCGATAGACCAACACCGAAAATAGAGGGTTGAACTAAACTACCACGACAAAACACATAAACTAAACACGAAAATAAATAACTTAAACTGATAAACTAACATACAACCAAGGAAGTAACAATAGATAGATAGTGCTCGAGTTCATGCTTCAACAAATGCATGGAATATCACAATTCTAATCACAAATATATATGCTCGTGGTCTAACATGCATAAACAATCCAAACCAATTAAGCAAGATTAGTGTGATCAATTAGCAGCGGCTAGTCATACACTACTCAATCACAAATTGATCAAAGAAAAATCGAATCTCTTCGTGACTTTAAGTTCAAATGCCATGGAATTAATAATCAGAATTTACGAATTATTTCTCAATTAAAAGATAAATTCTAGAACCATGCTAAAGTTGCGCAGGCTCCAACATTCAATTAAATCGTAATTCCATCACATGATATCCTACAAATTCATCTAGTCATTTCATCGAACACATTTATTACACAATCATTATTCCTTCACTAAAATACAATTACTCAAATATAATCCAAAGAATCATGAAACAATAAATAGTCAATAATTCCATTGCAATCATACGTAAATATCCAATAATTAATCCATAAAAACTGAATTAAATAACTGGAATTAAACTAAGTACTGTTCGAGAAAAATATTTTGGAAGTATATTGAATAGAATTCGGATGTCATGGTGTTGTCGTCTTCAAGCAAGAGTGGATTTCTCCATCTTCAAGTCTTCATCGACTCTCTAAGACTTCAGAACTCGAACCCTAGTCTTCTCTTGAAAACTGCACTGAAATTCTGATATGACTTCCCCTGAAACTAAGTTTTCAGCTGCTACTTATACATGTGTCTATACCGCATCACTGCCGCGAAGGAATTCCCGTGTACTTGGTCATGGGCACGATCAGGTATAGAGCCTTCTGACTTCGGGAATCTGCTTCATCACAACCGCGAAGAATTCGTTCGTGTCTGAGTCGCGACCACGATGAATGTTTGTAGCACCTCGCACGGTGGGTCACCACATCCCCGCCACCTAAGCCCAATCCACATACGAGATGGGAAATCCGTTCATGGATCAAGTAACGATAAACGGGAGACAAAAAAACTCACACCTAAGCTAGGAGGGACGTGGACCCTAACTGCAGAACAAACAACAAAAACAAATGCACATACGGAAGCAAGTCATATATTTAAATATAAAAGTACAAGCATCAGGCGATGGGCTTAACAAGCATAGATACCTTGTAGCACCCGCAACGATAGGCACCACATCCCACGCACTATAAGTCTAGTCCACACGTGACATGGATAATCCAAGCATGAACCGGACCCACAGCGAACATGTGACAAAATAAAAACAACCTGGCTAGGTAGAATCTAACCTTGTACCAATTATTCAAGGATATCCAAAATACGGGGTGGAAGCAATAATGTTAAATACATGAATTCCAACAATAGCTACAAGCCCAACAATTCCTTAATATAATTGAAATTCAACATGGAACCTCACAACGGGTCCAAATAAATATGCAACCTGTCCTGAATCAAATCCAATAATTCATAATTGTCACACAGGCCCAACTACATAAAGAATCACAACTTAAATTATCACAATGTGAAATGTGACTCGAGTGTACAAGTGATTCGAAAAAGAAAGCTAAGACTCGATTCCCGCCTAGCAAAACCTACAAGAAGCTGGAAAGTGGGAAAACAGGGTCAGTCTCCAAAAACTGAGTAAGCAGGAGCTATACATATATATAAAACATGTACATGGAAGTCATAAATCCCGAACAGAGTTTTATTTAAAGTCAGTTCCCACGAAGGGCAAGAAATAGATCAAGCAATGCTCGGACTTTACAACTAATTCATGTTAAATCCATTAGGTTTATAATCCATAATAATCATTGTGGATCGGCAAGTGAGCGTGCATAATTCTCCAACCAAACTCCGACCGTGTACAATAAAGATGATTAATACATTTTGAATACGCGATCATGCAATTCATAATAATACATATAAGTCATAAATACATGAGACATGATCGTTTGGGCAATCCGTGTCCCTACCTTCCCGCATGGTGAATAACAATAATAATTATAATCATAAATTTAGTTCCAGCCTTCTCCCTCCTTAATGGTCAGGCCTGCAGACCCGAACCATTCCATAACAATATTGAAGTGGGGGCTCATGACTCCTACCCGCTCCTTTGATGGATTAACCACCGACTCAAGAATATCCCACCTCCCGGGCCACCTGTTCACGCGAGGATATCTCAAAGGGTACTTTGTGCAATGGTTGAGCTATACGATGGTCTGATGCCGTACCGGTCTCCATTCACACATTTCCCCAAGGACCAATAACATTTGCATAACAATACATGATCTCACCAAAATATTTTCATGTCATGATCATAATAATAATTCGTTTCAAATCCTTGAGAAATAATTTACTCGATAGGAATTTACTCGATGACTCCACTTTCAAAACAATATGTATATATAATAGGTTTTTGGCCAAAACTTTTCACATAAGGTTATAGAGTTCTATACGTAACTAGAACAAAAACACCCTCACCTGGAATACGACGAGACAAGAACCAAGCCATACGTGTGCCTAATTGATCCGGAAGTCTACGCCCTGGAGATGAACTGTACAAGAGAAAAACAATGTGTACTCGTGAGAAATGACTCAATATGAACCAAGTAAGACGCACGACATTGATATGGGGCGACGTGAGGTGGTGTGGAATGTCATGACATGGATATGAGATCATGAAATAACATGGTATGTTGTGAACATAGCAAATAGTCACACCAATTATGTGTACGTGTGATATGTGGTCATTAAACACATATTAGAACATAATTAAACTAACTAAACATAGAAGGCTATCAAGCTCGACAACTTAAACAAGTAATCCAAGTCATATAGCAATCAAGACAATTAATCAATACACAACATATCAAACTATTCAATTAAAGCATATTAGAGCATGTTTACGGTTCAATCGAAGTCATATTATAACATACGAGATCAATCATACACATACAAGCATAATACGACACATTCCAACACCTTTGATAATCAATTGGCAAGATACGATACCACCTAAGGTCATATCATAGCGTATAAGAGCATATAGTCACGTCGAAAGGCATTCAACCACAAAAGAAAACACACATAATCAACAATTCACATTTCAACACATTATGTCACCTTAAAGTACAATAATTAAACATTTAAGGTGTAGCACCCCAAACGGTGGGCAACACATCCCCTGCACCATAATTCGACATGTGTAACGAAATAAGAACTCTGTACACGTGCTAAGCCACAACTAAGCTAGGCGGAACGTAGACCCAGAACGTAGATCCTGAACGTAGACCCTGAATGGGAGACAAACAAAACACCAAACCTAAGCTAGGCGGAACGTAGACCCTGAAATTCACCATATAAACAACAAATGTATGGAAGCGTGAGCATGCCCCAAAATTCAAAACCATAAAAGCAGGTGACGGGTTCAACTAGCATAAATTTCTAATCCCGAATCTCAAATCATAATATAAATCATACATGCAAATGGGTTCATTCTGTTCCTAGAAGCCTGTCCCGAAGTTCATAACATAATCCAAAGAATTTGAACTTATACAAACGTGTAATCATAACAACCAAACGTAATCGGCTATAAAATAGGAAATGCGAAATGCAGACTTAACAAAAGACCCGGCTCAAAACGGACTCCACAGATTGACTGACTCCGCTTAGCTCGAACCTCCAAAGCAGACCCGCAAGGCTAAAAAACAAGGAGCGGGAGGGGTTAGTCACATTGACTGATTTAGGGGTTAACACACGTACACTATACGTATATACAGAGCAAAGTACATCAAAAGTAATTGTTTGTGAACCCGTGATTAATTTTTGCACTCCAAAACATTTGCCCGTATATATACAGGATGTTTTAACACGACAAAACAAACAAGGCTTAGCTTACAATTCATGGTATACGTTCATAACAAAGCCAGCTTGGCAAGCATTTCAAGTACATTTTATTAGATTATTAATATTCCAAATTTTATCTTAATTTATGAATCTACCCCCATTTCACGAACTCAAGACAAGCGTAACAACACTTGGCGGGCACGAGTTTAAACAACCCAAGCTCCTCAAGACACAACGTGCCAAAAATAACGTAATAAAAAAAGTAAGACATACCAAGCAAGTCAAGACGTGCCAAACCTCTTCTCCGGGTGGTGGAAGGGTTGTGCGACCCTAACCATTCAAGTAGACGAAGGGAGTGCTCAATGCTTCTCAAACCCTCATGACTCTATCCCCCAACCAATCCTCCTGGTGGGTTCCAGTACATCCTTATCAAGTTATCAAGTTGAGACTATGCACAGGAGGCATGCCCGATTACCCCTTAGTCGCCCCGCCGAGTGCTCCTTACTTATAGTCTCCGGGGCCCCATCAAGTAAGTCAAGTCAAGTCCTAAGCCCGCTACCAAACGTGCATACTAAGACATATCGTGTGTGTCACAAGCATACATATCATATACACACAAACATACGTAGATACTATATGCATACGTAATATGCATACATGCAAACATTTTTACCACATGCATACATACCAAATCCAAGAGCAAGCATGCATAGGCTCATACATAGCGTTCATACTTTCAAACGTATAGCAAAACCATCAAGATACGTATTTCGCACATATTTACATATACATAAGGCTTATAGGTCACATGCATTCGAAAACGAGAACGTTGCATTAAGGTTTAACTATATTCTAACCTCACCTGGTACCAAACGAAGTCCAAGGCAAGACGTTTTACTCACCCCGGAATCAACTTGACCGACAAAACACCACCCGGGTGCACCTAAACAAACTGGGGACAAAACACAAGACTTAGACTCAAGAATGAACCACATAAACGTACGACATATGTATAGGCACTTAAGAGATGTGAACATGTAGGCAAAGTTCATATTCAAGTCAATTTCATGCAAAGAAATGCATTTCATAACTTAATACAATCCTAATCCACATAAGACATGTTCATGTGCACAATTAATTCAATTAGGGACAATCGAAATGCATATGACGACACTTAATCATTTAAGAACACATAACACATTTTAGCACCAAAATTAAATCATATAATTACATAACACATCTCATTACATGAATTCATATTCATATCATAACATAAATCAAGCTAGGATCATGATCAGCGAGGGATAAAAGCGTACAACGAGCATGCAAAACAAAACCGGACAAAACAACACAAAACACTCACACAGAGGGGGAGACACAGGCTTGTCTCCCTTCAAGAGAAAACTGAGACACGATCGTGGCTCAGTACAGTGGCTCAGCACAACAGGGGAGACACGGGCGTGTCTCCCTCCAAGAGAAAAAAGGTGACATGGGCGTGTCCGAGGTCAGACGCTCAAACACGACGAAATACGAGAGTGTCACACCCAAGGCGTATGGGGAGATACGGGTGTGTCTTCCCCCCGAGAAGCAGCTCTAGGTCCGCCATTAATGGTGGACAAGCTACAATAAACGCACACATACACACACCACACCACAACCCCGAATCGCATAAAAATCACTCCACGAGGCATATACGACACGTAGATCACATATTCTCAAGTAAGAGCTCCCGAAACAAGCTTAAACACGAAAAACCCCAAACCCATCACTATTTAGTATCTTCCCCAAATAGCCACATAACACGAAATCGAGATACAAAAGAGGTATTAAATCGAAGAACGTAACGAGAGGAATACCAATCCTACCTTGGATCGTTGATCGGGCGAACGGGGCCAAGGTTCTTGAGCTCGAAAGGGTAGGGTGGCTTTTTTCTTCTTTTTCTTCTCTTCTCTCCCTCCTTCTCTCTTGCACCAATCCATATAAAGAAAAGAACAGGGTTCGGTACCTTTTCTTGGCCACGAAATGGGTCGGGTCAAACGGGTAGGGTCAAACGGTATCCGGTCCCTTCGGATCGGATTTTAAAACGGTAGGGCTATCAAATGGCTTTAGAAAAATACAAAGTTAATTTCATTGAATCCGAATCGTCAAAACGAACTCAATGGTATGGTTAGAATTTGAATTCAAATTCCCGAGTTCAAGATAGCCACGAAATCCAAAAACACCCTAATTACAGTTAGGTCCCTAATCTTCCAAATATTGGGCATTCGAGCCTAAACATATAATTAAATTCTAAAGCACATATAACTAGAAATTAAATTACAAATTGACAAGTAAGGTATGCTAGGGCATATAATTCATAAGAATACATAATTAACTCTCTCGTAACGCCGTACCTAGATTTTCGAAGAGACGGGGCATCACATAAGGCATGAATAGAAGTTAAAGGAACAAGATAAAATCATGGGAATGAGTTTCGGGCAATAACGAACAAGTTTTGGAATTTTCCAAAATGCGCAAGCTGTAGAGAAATAGAAATATCTAGAGTTTGAGAAGTTGGAATTGAGTTTTGTTTGTTAGGTATGAAACCCAACAAATAGGCCTTTCCAACGATATATAGCTGAAATCATGGTTCAAAGAAATATGAAAATGGCGTAGGCTCGAAGTTGGATGAATGCAGATTTTCGGTAAAGTGACGACACCAAAATGGATCGATTATATCTCACAAACCAAAAAGGATATTGATGTTATTCCAATTGTAGAATACTCTATACTTCAAACGGTTTCTGTGAATAAAAATTTAGGTCAATCGCAGCACATTTGAGGGGGGTAAATGGCAGTTTGAAAATTGGCCTGAAAGCAGAAACGACCGTCTGAAGGTTCTCGGGTGAGACAGGGGCTCGCTAAACGACCGTTTGGTAAATGAACTGAGGCCCAAACGGCCGTTTGGATACGTTATGTCCGAAAAAACGTAGAGCAGCAGCAGTAACACATCGAGGGTGGTTTCAAAACTACCCCAAACCTCAACCCAATCAAAAATAACTCACAAATACACCAAAATACAAGATATAGCACACATAATATGCATTAAAACAAGTATTAATCAATGAATCAAGTGTTAAAATTCAAACCCACCACATATATATACATATATATACACATACATATATACACACTGTAACAACCCGCTCATCCGATTTATAAGGTACGTCATGTTTCAACCTTTTAATGTGTTTAATTATGTGATTTTGTACTTTGCTCGGCCCTATTTTGAACTCTTTAAGAGTTTAGGGGCTTGTTTGTAATTTTCTCTTTTTAGGGGTTTACGGTCATTTCCTTGTTTGATCGAGATTTCGACCTCTTTGACCCCTTCAACGGGTTCGGGGCATCGAAACGAGTCCGTAGACTCTAAGTTTGCCAAATTCTGACGTCGTTAGCTCCTCCTACCGATCGTTTTACACGTGAGGACCCGAGATAAATACCCCGGATCCTCGTTTTGCGTGCCATAACTCCAACTCCAGACTCAGCTCTCTTCTCTCCCGCGACACATGTTACTGTTCACATAGTGGAGGTGTGTTTTCATACACTACTCTAACTTGCTCGTTTCTCGATGGAATTCGACGAACCAATAGTGTTTTTCCATGAGCTCAACGACGCGGTCACAACCGTAGCAAGAACTCGACCAACCGACGGCGGAGATATCCGCCATTTTCAGACGCGGCTGGAGAAGGGTAGCGGAGCCGCCACTTTCCGGAGACACGCGCCCCCTACCAAGATGGAGGAGCTCCTGGCGCAGCGCGGGACGTTGGCGGCGCGGGCAATGGCCACCGGACGCGCCGCCTGAAGCACACGCCGCCATCGTGTGAACAGTGTCACCGTGGCGCTCCGGCGCCCTTTTTCGATGAAGGTTAGTATTTTCCAAGGTTTTCCAACCTCGCGAGTCCATTTCCGGCATCGTTTTCACTGAATTTTGGCCGTAGGTGGTGGTTCCGGAGAGGCGTGCGGCGGCAGAAACTTCGGAGCCAGGGGCCTTTTCCGGCCATCATAACATAGCATATCATTTTATAACTCTTGCACACATTTTATATCATTTCATATCATTCCACGACACCTCATATCAATGTCGTGCCCCCTATTTGGTTTCATAATGAGTCGTATCTCAAGAGTACACATTGTTTCCCTTCTTGTACAGTTTGTCTCCAGGGCGGAGATATCGTGACCAGATAGGCACGCGGTATAACTCGTATCCTTGTATCGTCGTCTCCCAGGTGAGGGTATTTTCGTTCTAGTCCTTATCGAGTAAATTATTTCCCAAGGATTTGAAATGTATTATGTTTCTCATGACTTGACTTTTTTGGCGAGATTATGCGCATTGATCATGCACATGTATTAGGCCCCGAGAAAATATGTGAATGGAGACCAGGCATCGGGCTGATGTATAGCTAAGCCATTGCACAAAGTACCCATTGAGAATCTCTCACGCGACCGTGTAGTGTGGAAGGTGAGTTATTCTTGAGCCGATAGTTAACCCATCGAAACAGCGGGTAGGAGTCATGAGTCCCCGTCTCGATATTGTTATTATTCAATGGTTCGGGTCTACAAGCCTGACCATTATGGAGGGAGAAGGTTGGAACTATTTTATGATCATGTTCATATTATTATTATTATACACCGTGCGGGAAGGCCGGAACACGGATTGCCCAAACGATTATGTCTCATGTATTTATATGTAATGCCCCAATTCTTTTATTAGTACAGCATGACGTATATGTTTACTTAATTGCGCAAATTAATTGGTCTTTAGTGTTTTCTATAATTAAATTTCATTGTTTAATTGTTAAATAAGTGACTAATTGAAAAATATGCAATATTTGAATTTGAATTTATGTGAATAACTTGTGTACTCTTTAATTGCGCGAATAATTATTTTTATGTGTTCTATATATTTCATTTTATTTTTATATGTATTAAATGTTAATTATTTTATTTAATGTCATTAATATTAATTACATTTATATGATATATAAATATATAATTAGGGTGTACGTGTGCATGAATTTGTAATGCATGCATTTATATTCATAATATATATTGCATGCATGTATTTATATATATTATATACGTATGCATGCATGTATATTTATAAAATAATATTTCATGCATGTATTTATAAAATATTATTTACGTATGTAAATGTTACATTTTTGTTAATATTTTGGATTTATTGTTAATTTGCGTATAAGTGACATTTACGTGCTTCGTTTCTAATTGAATTGATACCGGAATTTTGTGCGAATTTAATATGTTGAACTTATACGTGTCTTGTATATGAATATTTGTTCGTTTCGTATTTTCGAATTCATTTGCATGTGTTTCGGATTTAATTTGAATTTTGGAATCCAAGTCGGGGGCTAACGAGCACTTAGCGCACCCTTGGTTCCGTATTTAATATCTTGAGCTCGGGAACTCGGATTCGAGTTCCGTCAACTTTGATGAACTCGTAACGAAAATTAGAGTTTAGTAAAATTAGCCTTATATTTTTCTAACGTCATTTGAACCTCCGAAATTCAACCGAAAAACGAAACGGCGACGAAACTGACCTTGTTACACTAAAATGGCCATAACTTATTCAATTGTTGACCAAATTAACCATGGTTTGATGATATAGAACCCTAACTCAACCACCTAACCTGCTGTACCAAGCCCTAACCAAACCAACTCTCTCACAATTCACAAATCTCAGCTAAAGTCACTGCCTCCCAGTCCTTTCCCGTAACCTAGCATCCCTTGGAGATTTTGGAGCTCAAATCTCATCCAATCCTCATCTAATCAACAAGGTAAGCTTAGGGTTGTATTATATGTTCATTCCTGATCATTTTCATTCATTCATCCCCAAATTTGATCATGGTTTCCTGCAGTTTTTGGCTGATCTTGTTTAGAGACGATTTTGGGCATTTCTTTCGATCTCATCCAATTCTTGATGGATTTGAATGATTCCAAGCTTGAAAGTGATTGTTTTGACATCCTCTTCTCATGTATGATCTGTGATTGCATGGTAGTTGAAGTATTTTTGAGATATCATTTATGGTTTCTGGAGAAACTTTCATGAAATGGTCACGTATGACTGCCCTACGCGTTTAAGCTTTCTTGGAACTGATTTATACATGGGATTTGTGTTGTATTGCTGCGTTTTGATAACCTAAACTGACCTGGAATTGTGGAGGTGAAGAGGATCATTCTATGCCCTGTTTTTGCGTGATTTCTTACCCTGTTTTGAACTGATCTGAGCTGCTGTTTGTTGCTGCGTTTGCGTGTCTTTTTGCTGTCAGTTTTAGTGGCTTATTAGGAATATTTTGTGCTGCATTTCATGCCCTTTTATTGCTGAATTCGTGCTGTGGTTGCTGCCTTCTTGCTACCCTGAGTTACGCCCAGAAAAATAGGGGATGTGCAGGCGAGACACGGGTGTGTCTTTTCCTTTCTTTCCAGCGTGAACGGGGGTGCAGATTTTGGCCTGAAACTTCTGTACCGAGACACGGGGGTGTCTCGGTTTGTTCCTTGTGGGTGACACGGGGGTGTCACCCTGTAAATTCATGCTTGTTGCTGCCGTGTAACTGCTACTGTAGCATGCTTTTCCTTTCTTCCCTGTTGCTCTGTTCCCTTTCTTTCTCTTTGATTTTAATTACATGTAATGCTTCAATGTATGTAATATGAGTGTAAATGCAGTACGTGATCGAGTTTCATGCAAGCATAGTTTGAATTTAAATGTTTCAAGCATGGAGAAAGGATTAATGTTGGACTGAAATTGCTACTGTGTTGATCTTGAACTACATGCATCTTACTTTGTATATATATATATTTAAATGGTTTCATGTATATATATGTATATATATATATGGAGTTAGTTGCATGCATGAAATGTTGTTAAGTTCAATTGCATGCATATTATTTCTTTTACATGCATGTACAGTACGTATGTATATATATATATATATATATATATATATATATATATATATATAAACATATGGAATTAAATAAGGTTTGCATGCATCTTTATATTATTTGCATGCATATTGTGTGTGCACGTTGTATGTATAAATATATATGAATATATATTTGTTATATATATATATATATATTGATATATGTTTATTAAATATTAAATGTTATTTGATTTAATTAAAATATAGAATTTAATTGTTACATATTTCATGTTTTATTTAATTTCCAAAATCTAATTGAATGTATTTAATTGTTTAATTTCTAATTGTAAATGCAATTGAATATGTCTAATTGTTTATGTTCTAATTTGAATGTGATTTAACTTGTGCTATGATTGTATTTGAAATTCTTAAATAAATTTGATTGAAATCATGAATTCGAGTGAAAGTGAATGAAAGATTGAACGACTTGATTATATAATTTAAATTCCTTTAACGTGAAATGTGAAAGATATGAACTCGCTTGAGTACGAATGCTTCATTGAATGAATGAATTGAATGTTATATGTCTTTAAGACTTTAATAGTGCACATGAACGTGTCCATTACATTATAGCATCTCTTATACATTCATATCATAATCATTTCATTGCCGAGCGTCTTATTTGGTCATATTGAGTCTCACCTCACCTCTCTTGCACAGATTTTGAGTCCGTTGGAGACGAGGCCGGTCTGTGAGGCTCGTGTGTTCTCCTTGTTGCCATTTAAGGTGGGTTTCTCTTCTACTTAGATAAAACGACCCGATATATCTCCCTATGTAAAAAGTTTTAAGCCAAAGTAATACGATATATATATATATATATATATATATATATATATATATATATATATTGAGTCTTTTATCGAGTAAATGATTGCAAACGTAAAGCCCTTATTTCTTGAACCCTACCTAATGTTTTGGCGAGAATGAATGAATGTTATGCACTGAATGGGGCCCAGGGGCTTGGTGTGAGTGGGGACCCGAGGAGGCAAGGGCTGACGGTAAACCCTCACACTAGTCCCACCAATGAACGGCGTAACCGGACCTCGTTAGGAGTTAGCGAGGAATGGACGCTGAGTGCCATCTGGGGAGTCATGTTCCCTTTTTGGTCAATGAATGGGTGGATGGGCCTTGCAAACCCACCACCAACCCGGAGGAAGAAGGTGTAAATGTTATTGAATGCGCACGAAAGAATGATACGCATGAAAAGAATGAATGAATGAATGTTAATGAATGTTAATGTAGTACACGAGGTGTTGGTTGGAGATAATGCACGCCCACTCGCCGGGCCATTAATGACCTAATGTTAATGAATTGTTATGGTCCCTTTTGATGATTTCTAATTGCCCACTTGGGAAATCTTTTAAAAACCTCACTTGGGATTATAGCTTGCATGTGATTGTTAAATTCCGTTGTATATTATAATTATGCCCTGCTTTTCTACCCACCAGTCCCTTTTGGACTGAACCCGTTTGGCTTTCAGTTGTTTTGTGCAGGTGTCAAGGGAGCTAGGCGGGATTTCAAGTCTTAGGTCTTGTTTTTGTTTCTAGCCCTTTTGTTTATTGGTCTTACACTCACATTTTGCACTTGGGATTATTGTATATGAATGTTGCTATTGGAGCGTACTTGTTTGTTGAGCCGTGACGACATTTGATAAGGTATATGGATTATTTCTGGTTTTTGTTTACTCATAGTTTATGTAATGGATAGTTATTGCTTCCGTATTTGTAATTACTCTGATGTTATGGTTCAAGGGTTAGTCCCTCCTAGCTTAGAGTGTGTGTTTGTCCCCGTTCGCCGTGATTTGGCTCGGGTATGGATCGTCCATTTCATATTCGGGTCGGGTCTCGGTGCGGGGGATGTGGTACCTTGCGCTCGGGTGCTACATTATATCTCGCGTGTATTATTATGTATTGCATGATCGCTTATTCAAACGTATTAAGTCATGTTTATTGTACACGATCGGAGTTTGGTTGGAGAATTATGCACGCTCACTCGTCGAGCCATTATGATTATTATGAATTATGAACTTAATGAATTTAATATGAATTAGTCTTAAAGTCCGAGAATTGATTAGTTATTTTCTTGCCCTTCATGGGAACAAACTTTAAATAAAACATTGCTCGAGATTTATGACTTGCATGCGCATGTTTTTATATATATGTATAACTCCTGCTCACTCAGTCTTCTAAAGGCTGACCCCTCTTTCCACTCCTCCAGTTTCTTACAAGTTTAGCTAGGCGGCAGTCGAGTCTTAGCTTGCTTGTTCGAGTCACTTGTACACTTGAGTCACATTTCACATTGTTATGATTTAAGTTGTATCTTTTTTTTATATTTGGGCCTATGGGCCAATTTCAATATTATTGAATTTGACTCGGGACAGGTTGCATGCTTAGTTGAACCCATTGTTAGGTTGCATGTTGGATTTAATTACGTTTATGAATTTTTGGACTTGTAGCTATTGTTGGAATTATGTATGATATTATTGTTTCCGCACCGTATTTTGGGATTTGTGATTAATTAGTACAGGGTTGATTCCGCCTAGCCAGGATTGTTTTATTTTGTCCCCCATTAGCTATGAGTCCGATTCATGCTTGAATTATCTATTTCATGTGTGGACTAGACTTGTAGTGCGGGGGATGTGGTGCCTATCGTTGAGGGTGCTACATCCTAAAGTGGTATCAGAGCCCCAGGTTGCAAAACTGGGGTTTCTAGTGTCGTATCGTGCCAAGTATAGGTCGAACGACTCAGGAACAACTTGTTAACGTGTACATTGCATTGATCATGAACATTAATTGTTAAAATTTTATGGAAATTATATTGTTGAATGTGATTAATTTAAATTTTGCTGAATTGTATGTTGCATCCTGCATCAATACGTGCTTTTGATGTTAATTATGTGCCATATGCACTTACTAACCGGCATGCATCTATATTTGAGTTGAGTTGTGATTTATAGATTACGAAGATGATTTCAAACCACGGCCAATCTGTAACAGCCCAAAACAGGGCCTGGATGAAAACAGTAAGTTAAGGCAGTGGTAAAGTGTTTATAGACCGTGATCCAACTTTTTGAATCATCATGCATTGCATTCTTACATGACCTTTGATACAGTTTACTATTCATAACCCGAGCCTACCTTGTTCATATTGCTACTCGAACCCTAGAGGTTCATCACACATGTTTTCCAATTGTTTGAACTTGTTTCCCGAGCTCAGAGAGTCTTTCTTGAACCATAAGGGTATTTTTGGAACTTACCGACCAATGTTACTATTCATCAGAAAATGAGCTTTTGATTCTGTTACCTTTTCCTACCCAAGTTACAGTTGAATCGATCCTTGAATCGAGACGAGTCTTTTGAAATCATTCTTGGCTTGGAAATCTATTTCGGAACTTTGTTTTATTGAAAATGTTTTCGAAAACCCTAGTTCACTATTTCTTCTACGAACGGTTTTCATTCGGAAAATGTTTTCTCTTCGGATTTGCATTACTTGAGCTATTTCAAGATTTTTGAGATGTTTTACAACTCTTGATTCAAACCCTAGCTTGAAATTTTGAAGCGTACGTTCGTACGTGAGAATTCACTATTCACTCTACGTTTTCAACTTTTTAACGGTAAAACATTTTATAGTCGATTTTGGACTCAAAATGCTTCTCGATTTATTTCTTGAATTTTGGAAACAATCCGGACTTGAAAATCATTCTAGAAAGTCGTTTTTCACTCGTGTTGAGTTTCGAGCTCAAAACTTTTATTCATTAAAACTAATGTATCTTTCAAACGGTAAATCCGATTTCGACGAATGAATATGCATTTCGAAGCTAATTTTCTTGCCGTCGGAATGGTTATACTTCCAGCCACTTATCCTCGAGCCTTGGGGGACAAAATTACAGAAATACCCCCAGCAGCCCCAATTTTAGCTTCATATGCCTAAAGCTTCCAAGAGAAGCTATCCCATTTTGCTCTCATACCCTTCTCCACATTTTATTTCCAAGATGAGGGGCTTCTCTTCAACTATAAATAGAGGGCTCATGGCATTTCATTCCTTGCTTAAAGTCTTGTGTTAACAAGCACTCCTCTCTCCCTCCTTTCCCTCTTGGCCGTCGGTCTCCCCTCCCCTTTGATAGGTTAGTTGCTTTATTTTTATGTTATGTTTAGTTAGTTTATGTTTTTATGTTATGGTATGTTTATATTATGTTTAGGTTGGGTCTTAGGGTCTTCCCTAAGCCATATAGGATTTTATTTTATGCATTTATTATATAGTTTTTATGATATGTTTTGATAGTTGTTTATATGTTTTAATTGTTTAGTATATACTTGAATATGTTATGAATTGCTCTAGTATATGCTATGATCATGTGATATGATTGTTATATTATGAGAATTGATGCATGATTATGGAATTTGAATTATATTCATGCATGCTAGCTAATGGAATAGTGATTTACAATTAATTATGTCACAACTTGTTACATGTTGGTATTGAATTAAATTGTTACATGTTACATGCCTAAAGGTTCATGATATGATATGATATATGTTGTGACATGTTGTCACATTGTTATATGATTCTTGAATTATGATTTGAGCTTATGGTATGATTTGGATTAATGGATTAGTGCCTTGATCATATGTTATACACTTTAATAGTGTCACATGTACGTTATAACCTAAGATAGAATAGTGTTTCATAACTTGATCTTATGCCTTAATTGGATCTCTTAACTATAGGTTATACCTTTAACCTAGATCACACTTGATTATATTAACATGAACTTGAAACTATAGGTTATAATCAAGATCATAATTTAATTAGGGTATGTGTGTGTGTGCATGCCGTGTGTGTGTGTGTGTTCGTGCATGGTGTGTGTGTGTACCGTGTGTGTGTGGGTGTGTGTATAGTAAGGGTTTGACCCGACCCTTTGACCCGACATGTGAATAGTAACATGTGAATAGTAATCTTGAATAGTACTTTTGAATAGTGCTTTTAAATAGTAAAAATGAATTAAAACTTGTGCTTTCTTAATAGACATTTGCACGTAGGGTTTCCATATCCAGGGTCTAAAATGTGTTTTCAAAATGTGTTTTCTTTCGTGGACTTGTTTCTTAACCTAAGGTTTGCGATAGGATTCATAATTTGACTAAAGCTTACTCGGTTATAGTAAGATCATAGTCTAACGTTAAGAGTAACTCACTTTGACGTATTCCTTTGTGTGTTACCTTTCTTGAATACCTTAAATGGTATTACTCTCTTGTGTTACATGTTCTTTACATGTTCCTTGTTCATTGTTTCATGCATTTCATATGCATCTTGGTTGTAGTGGGTCTTAGTTCTTAAGCTCACTCTAGTACACCACCTACAGGAGTTAAAGTTGAGCACTGGGATCCCCAGGGGCACCGCATAATCTGTCTACCTGCCTTTTGTTACTATTAGGTGAGGTGAAGTTATAAATGTTTTCCAACTGGAACCACGATTATACTATCGTATCATATGTTTTGAAATTCAAAGCTAAACCTCGTTTTGAACTATCCCTTTTATCGGGACATTCTCTTGAAAGGATCATTCATACTTTAATAGTATACCTTGATCTACAGCACATGTTTTCCAAAGTTCTACATTCTTGTTCAAAGACAGTTACATGTTTTGCATATGTTTTCAAAGTACAGTTTCTCGTGTTTTACAGACAGAATCACATGTTTTCAGACAGAATCATATGTTTTACAGACAACATCATATGTTACAGTTACAGTTTCACATGTTATTGTTAGCATACTGGAGTGGTACTCTGGTCACTGCTAAATCTTAAATGCAAGCATACAGTTTACAGTTTGGGCCCGGCGGTTATGTGTGGAGGTGATGCTCGGGAGGTGAGCGCCAACGACATCACCAATACCGGCCGCCACACTTAGACAATTGACACCGACTTTTAATAGGAGGTTTGTTAAGTCAGGACAATCTGTCTGGGAACGGACAGCAAATCTGTTCCCATTACATGTTTACAGGTCGCCTAGGGCTAGCTACCCGAAGTGACAACCGGTGGAGGATGGTGCATGTTTGTATGCGTTGGTAAGAGTTGTTGTTGACCTTGGTCCGATAGTCTACTATGTGCGGAGTTGTTGTTGACCTTGGTCCGATGCTCTACTATATGTGGGGTTATTGTTGATCTTGGTCCGATACTCTACTAAACGTGGAATTATCGTTGATCCTGGTCCGATGCTCTACCGAATCATGTTTTTCTGGAGTAAGGATGGAGGAGCCTAGCTTGCGGGCAAAATTCTGTTTCATAAAGGATGGTTCATATCTGGAAAAGTTCACTTTACCCTTATCCCGTTTTATGAAAGAATTATGAACCATCAACAGCATATGTGTGCGCGTGTGATAGCATTCATGAAAATGTTTTTAACGTGCATTCTTTTACAGCATCACATTCAAAGAGTTTTATCAACCGAACTTGTTTCGAGTTCTTCTTTAAAGCATTGCAATTAACAGTTTCGAACTTTACTTCAAGTTCTTTAATTCAGTACTTTCTTTAAAGTATTCCCTCACTTAGTCCTTTTGACTAATACCTCTCCCGTTTTCTTGCATCGTGGTTTCAGGTCTTGCAGCCGCAGTCTAGAGGTATCTTGAAGCACTAGATTGTCATTTTTGTTTCAGTCAGGACTTAGTATTACTTTCTTTTGTGTCCTACATATGTTTTATGGGTGCATCACTTTATGTTTCTGTATATGTTTCTGAATACTTGAGTATCTTTGTTATACTCTTTCTGCTACTCTGTTACCGATATTTTGAACTCTGCTGTATCGGTACTTATATGCAAATATGTTATATGTTCTGATATGCCGAGTCTCTCTTACACGATCAATATGTTCTTGCTTGTTACATGTCATCACACACATGTTTTGAAAAGTTTTAAAATACTCTGATTTTCCGCTGCATAGCCACATCGTTGTACATGTATAGTTCTGATAGATAGCCGTTCGCTGGAGTATTTCTTGAGTGATGGCTCACACCATTACTTGAGAGGTGCTTCAGTGCGGGGGTTGAGACGCCGCTCTCCTCTTGTTCTGGTACGGGTGGGGGCGTTACACAATCTCTACGACAATAACAATCTATCACCAGTTCCACTTTCAAGCATGGAAGATGTAAGGAATGCACCGGGACTATATATGTAACGCCCCGGTTCCGGATGAACAGGTAAGCACGCCACGTGTGAGTTTTTTTAGCGTAGGATTACTTTAGTTCTTTTAAATTTCTATTTTCCTACGTGGCATTTCTTATTTTTACAAAATTCATGGAACCTTAATTATTTGAATTATGTGATTTCACAACATTGGAAATATTATTTCTTGACACGGAAAAATATTATTGCATGAAATGTTTACCGAGAGTGTTTCAAAGTACCAAATTGTCCCTAGTTGTATAATTCTTGAAATTCTAGGGACTTAATTGCATAATCCTTTGAGGACTTAAGTGATCAATTTTCAAAACCTTATGCCCTTCATTGCATAACTTGAGCATTTAAAGGATTTAATTGCAATTTCCACATTTCACAAAAATCAAGAATGGGTTTTACGTGATATGCATCTCCAAGCTTCCTACTCTCATTTCACACAAAAATCTCCCAACTTGTTTGCTTCCTTTCATTCTCGGTATCAAGAAGAAAAAGGGGAAGAAGTGATTTCATCTATTTCATCAAGAAATTTGCCAAGTTTTGGGGAGTTCATCATCAACATCTATCTTCTTCATTTCTTTCCATTTCAAGGTTGGTTGCATGAATTGGTGATGTTGATCATATTAGACATGACTAGGGTTTGAGTTTGATATGCTAAATGGATTATTGGTAGATGGGAGCATGATTAGGTGTTGATATGTTAAATTATAGCATGATTTATTCATGAAATCATTGAGAATTTGACCTTGAATGATCAAGATGATCTTGAGCTAGAAATCTTGGAAACCTTGATGATATTGCATAATTTTAGTGGTTAAGTGTTATATTATCATCTTTTGAATGTTGATGCATCATATTTCCAGAAATTAACACCTTTGTTGATCAAAATTGGAGTTTTGTTGTTGTTGTTATGCATTCCCGTAAGCATCCCCTGTTTTTTCTCTGTTCTGTAAGTTGCAGAAATAGGGAACGGCCGTTCCCAGCCTCAAGGCATTGTGGGAACGGGCGTTCCCCTCTTTTAAACTAAAATTAGGCGGCCGACCATGGGAAGGGCCGTTCCCCAGCTAGGCGCATTTTTTAAAACTGAAAACGTTGGTGCGATTTTGGGGCTTACGGGAACGACCGTTCCCGTTTTGCAAAGGGGTCCGGAACGGCCGTTCCCACCTGGATTGCAGAACAAAAGTTTCTGCAAAAAATTACGATTTTAGCCCCTCAATCCGACGACTTCTTTGACCCCGAATTGCTATTATATGTGCTAATATGTACTGAAACAACATGTTATCATGCCACATTGCATTTTCCTCGTCATCTCGATACATTTCCGCCGTTCGTCATATTTGGTCCATTTTAGGTCATGTCTCACCGTCGTGTTTGCATAGGTCAAGAGGTTTTGGATGAGGAGCAGGCTCCTTAGAGCATATCCTTATTGTATTTTGTCAGAAAGGTGAGGTTTTACTTTAGATATATAGCACCCTACCACCGTTATGTGTTCTTTCGGCCCAAAACGTATTATAAATATAAATATTTTCCAAAATATAAATGTTTCAAGCATGCAAGCAATGATGGTCATGATTTTCAAGCAAGTTTGGCGAGTACATGATTGCACGTGGGCCCGAGGGTAATTCTTGAGCCAACCGGGAAAGCAAGGGCTGACGGGTAACTCCTGAATTATCCTCACATTGTTGGGATCACCCCCGAAGCCACTAGGAGATTAGTGGTGGAAGGAGTTCCGTGTCTAGGGGGTCATGTCCCCTACACACACCATGTCGTGGATAGTTGAGCCTTGTAAACTCACTATCACCAGGAGGAAGAAGGAGACTGGGGATTAATCTGGCATGTCGGATTATCCTCGGGTTATTGCATGATTTCAAGCATGAAACTGTCTATGTGGGCACTAAATGGAATTGCATGATCATGTATTGAATTGATAAAGCAAGCACGTATTGTCATGTTGGTGTAAAGGTTGGAGAATCACCCCTACTCGCCGGGGTCACATGTTCATGAAATGATTAAGATAAATTGTTAAATGGATTAGTTGTAATCTCGGGTAAAGAATAAGTTTCTTGAACTATATATCTTTTTTTTCCAAAGTCTTCACCCGAGTCTACAACTTGCATGTGATATGTATTATATAATTATTGCCCCTCACTCAGTCTTCGGTAGACTGATACTTCACTTTTCAGGTACTTGAGTGCTTGGTCGTGCTAGGCGGGAGTCCGGTCAAGTCTTGCACTTTCACGAGTCTAGTATTGTACCTTCATGTCTAGCACTTTTGGCACCTCATGTTATAATCGTTATTGTCACGTTTTTGAATACTTGATCATGTGTAGATTAGGTAAGAGATGATAATGTATTGATAGTTAAGTTTGGTACCTATACGTATCTATTCGATAAATATGGTACCTATATGTATATTTGAGTTATTGCTTCCGCTTTTGAATTCATGTTTTGGTTTAATTTATTTTGGGGAGTGTCCCTCCTAGCTCCTCATTTTTATTGTCACCCGTTCGCTATAGTTTTGGTTTATGTATGGATTTTCCATTTCATACGTGGATCGAGGATAAAGTGCGGGGGATGTAGTGCCCTGGGGGTTAGAGTGCTACATCTACAGGTGGTATCAGAGCCCGGTTGCAAAACCGAGGTTCTCAAGTCGTGTTAAGTCAGTCTAGGTCGCACGGCATAGGATTATTTGTTATTTGAGAGTCTGCATTTCGTTGAATTACTTGATTTATTTGAATCTTTGCATTACTTGAGCTATATGACCCTTCTTGATTATGTGTTTATTGATATCATTGAATTATATGCACACATTTGCATTTATTAATCCAACCACGCATGTGTAGTGATTTGATTTCAGGATGGATCGTGATAGACACTCCAGTGACCGATCCTCGAGACACAGGCATCATCATCATCGCCGGCATCATCGTCGGGAGAGATCACCTCCTCCTCCACCTGCTCAGGCACAGCCTCAGGACTTTATGAATGTAGTAGTGGGATTGATTGATCGGAGGCTACAGGAAAGGGTACCTCCACCAGCACCAGCGCTCGTAGCACCTGAGGAGAACCCTATTTCTGCTATTTTGCGAGAGTTTCAGAATCAGCGTCCCCCGAAGTTCTAGAAGGGCGACGATATCCAGGCAGAAACGTGGCTAAAGGAGATTGAGAGGATCTGGCAGCTTATCCCCTTGTGATACTCAGGAGAAGGCTCGCTGCACCCTTACTCTTATTCAGGGTGATGCCTACTCCTGGTGGGAGAGTACACAAATTGTTCTAGAGGCACCCGGCATAGAGATTACTTGGGAGGTATTTGTACGGGAGTTCAGAAACAAGTATATCCCTCCAGCTTCCCGTACTTGCAGGTTGAGAGAATTCACCAAGTTGAAACAGGGAGGAAGATCTGTGGGGCAGTATATCGCCGAGTTCGAGAGACTTTCTCGCTATGCGCCTAACATAGCGAATGATGACTTTCACAAGGCGATGCAGTTTGTTTAAGGATTGAGACCGGATATTCAGGATGCACTGAAAGCAGCTAATACGAGTACCTGGGCTAAAGCTACCGCAATGGCTCTAAAGGTTGAGGATTCTGATATTGCTAGGAGGGCTACTCAGCGTATTGGACAGGCTTCAGGCTTTAGAGCGGGTCAGGGATCGAGCTCAGGAAAGAGGCCGATGATTTACTCTGCACCTCCAGCGCAGAGGGACTCTGGGAAGAAGCTTAAGACTGCAGGACCGGCGCAGAAGGGTCCAAGAGCTCCAGCACCACCACAGCCACCTCAGAAACTGGGCTGCAGATTCTGTGGGCTTCCTACACATAACTATGATAATTGCAGACGGAGGTTGGGCTTATGTTTGATCTGTGGGAGTGACGAGCACATGGTTGACGGATGTCCGGATAGTCGGGATCCGCCACCTGCAGGTCCGAGGCCACTTGTGAGAGCTCGGGCTTATGCACTCGCTGGAGAGGAGCAGGATGCTGAGATAGACCCCGCCGCGGTAGTTGAAGGTATTATTTGCATCTATGGCACGAACATTCATACATTATTTGATCCAGGAGCTACACAATCCTTTCTTGCGCATGCTATTGCTATTACTCTACCTTTGCCTACTATGTGTACTTCTGGGCGCTATTTAGTTAGTACTCCTTTCGGTAGTAGGCGAGAGACGGATCAGATTTACAGGGATGTTCCAGTGGTGATTGAAGGCCAGGAATTTCTGACAGATTTTATTGTTATGCCAATGGAGAGATACTGGTCTATTCTAGGGATGGATTGGTTATACAGGCACTGCGCTACCGTGGATTGTCAGGCTAAGAAAGTGCAATTGGGTTCAAGAGTTATCATGGGTTGTACATCGAAGACCGTACCCCTACTTTCGTTCTCAGAGGCTCAGAAATTAGTCAGAGACGGGGCTACAGGGTTCATTGCTTATATTTTGAACAAGCCAAAAGATCAGGTGAAATTGGAAGACACAGAAGTGGTGAAGGAATTTCCCGAAGTATTTCCAGAGAAGTTAGACTCTTTGCCTCCTGAGCGAGAGATTGAGTTTGTGATCGATCTTTTTCCGAATGCCGAGCCGTATTCAAAGACTCCCTACCGGATGGCTCCAGCGGAATTAAAGGAATTAAAAGTGTAGCTCGAGGCATTATTGGAAGTTGGGTACATTCGACCAAGTTCTTCACCTTGGGGAGCACCGGTTTTATTTGTAAAGAAAAAGGACGAAACTTTAAGAATGTGCATCGATTACAGGGAGTTGAACAGGATGACTATTAAGAACAAGTATCCCCTCCCACAAATCGAGGAGTTATTCGATATACTTCAGGGTTCCAAAGTTTATTCGAAATTGGATTTAAGACAGGGATACTATCAGCTGCGAATCCGAGCAGAGGATATTCCTAAGACAGGATTCAATACTCAGCACGGGCACTACGAGTTCGTGGTTATGCCGTTTGGATTAACTAACGCCCCTGCAGCTTTCATGGATATGATGCACCGGATTTTCAGGCCTTTCCTCGACAAATTTGTGGTGATATTTATTGATGACATTCTGGTTTTCTCGAAATCAGCCGAGGAGCATGCGAGACATCTCAGGCTCGTTCTTCAGACTCTGAAAGAGCATCAGTTATTTGCTAAAGTTAGCAAGTGTGAATTTTGGATCGATCGGGTTTCTTTCTTGGGACATGTAATCTCAGGAAAAGGGTTGGAAGTCGATCCCTCGAAAATTGAGGCCGTGTTAAAATGGGAGAAACCGAAGAATGCCTCGGAGGTTAGAAGCTTCTTGGGATTGGCCGGATATTACAGAAGGTTTGTTCAAGATTTTTCTAAGATTGCTGCACCGTTGACCCGATTGACAAAGAAAGATGTCAAGTTTGTCTGGGACGAGAAGTGTGATCAAAGCTTCAACTTTTTAAAAGAAAAGTTAGTCTCAGCTCCAGTGTTAGCACTTCCCGAGGGTTCAGAGGAATATGCAGTGTACACAGAAGCTTCTAAAGAAGGCTTAGGTTGTGTTCTGGCTCAGAAAGGAAAAGTGATCGCTTATGCTTCCCGAAAGCTAAAGGATTATGAAAAGAATTATCCGACACACGATCTAGAGCTTGCAGCCGTGATCTTTGCTCTCGGGAAATGGAGACATTATCTATACGGGATTTCGTTTGAGATTTGCACCGACCACAAAAGCCTCCAGTATTTATTCACACAGAAAGATTTGAATATGAGGCAACGGCGTTGGATGGAAAAGTTAGAAGATTATGATTGTACAATCAAACACCATCCCGGGAAAGCTAATGTGGTCGCCGATGCACTTAGCAGGAAGGCGAGTGTATCGAGTTTGGAAATAAAGGAAAGTGAGGAAGTTGTTCCAATTGTGTTAAAAGCTCGGGTTTCCAATATTACAATTCAGCCGGAATTGAAATATCAGTTATTTGAAGCTCAGAATAAGGATCCGGAAGTTCAGAAGCTTGTAAGTAAGGCTAGAGCTGATTCGGAGAGTCCTTTCGGGTTTGATGAGACCGGTTTGCTTAGATTTAAGAACAGAGTAGTAGTACCTGAAGAATTGAAAAGGGTTCTACTTGAAGAAGCTCACAAGTCAGCATATTCCATCCACCCAGGAGGAAACAAAATGTATAAGGATCTGAAGCAATACTATTGGTGGAACGGGATGAAAAGAGACGTGGCTGAGTATGTGAAACATTGCCTGACTTGTCAGAAAGTGAAAACTGAGCACCAAAAGCCCGCAGGACTTCTACAACCGTTACCTATTCCCGAGTGGAAGTGGGAACAAGTAACGATGGACTTTGTTTCCGGATTACCGAAGGTTAAAGGCGGGTTTGATGGAATTTGGGTAATTGTGGATAGACTCACGAAATCTGCTCATTTTTTACCTCTCCGGATGTCTTACATGATTCCGAAATTGGCTGAAATTTATAACAGAGAGATTATCCGACTTCATGGTATTCCGGTGAGTATAGTTTCGGATCGATATCTGAGATTTACTTCTAAGTTGTGGCAAGAGTTGCAGGCCGTTTTGGGAACGAAACTTAAGTTCAGTACAACATTTCACCCGCAAACATACGGTCAAACAGAAAGGTTAATTAGATATTTGGAAGATCTTCTTCGGGCTTGTGCGATGGATTTTCAGAATTCATGGGCAGAACAGCTTCCTTTGAATGAGTTTGCTTATAACAATAGCTTTCAGGCTTCGATCGGGATGGCTCCGTATGAACTTCTTTATGGAAAAAAGTGCCGATCTCCGTTGTTCTTCGACTTGGAAGAGTGGAAATGGTCGAAACAAGAGGGAGTAAAGAAAGGTGAAAGATTTGACAAGCCTTCCAAGGTCGTTCAAGATATGATTGAAAAAGTCCAAATGATTCGACAACGGATGAAAGCCACCCAAGATAGGCAAAAGAGCTATGCCGATACGCGCCGAAGGGATCTAGAATTTGAAGTTGGTGACCGGGTATTCTTGAAGGTGTCACCAAGGAAAGGTTTCACCCGAATCGGGAAAGGAGGGAAACTTAACCCTCGCTACTTAGGTCCTTTTGAGATTCTTGAAAGAATAGGCGAGGTAGCCTACCGACTGAACCTACCACCGAGTCTTACGGGGATTCACAACGTGTTTCATGTTTCTCAGTTAAGGAAATATTACCCCGATGAGACCACGATTCTCCCCGTGGAAGAAGTCGAATTGGAACCAAATTTAACTTTTGTTCAGAGGCCGGTTAAAATCATGGATCGGAAATTTCAAGAGTTGAGAAACCGGAGAATTCCCATGGTTAAGGTTTTGTGGAGAAGCGATAAGACCGAAGAAGCTACGTGGGAAACAGAAGATAAAAAGAAACGGTTCCACCCGGAGTTGTTCACGCCAGACTAGAGAATCTGGGGACTAGATTCTTTTAAGGGGGGGAGAGTTGTAACGCCCCGGTTCCGGATGAACAGGTAAGCACGCCACGTGTGAGTTTTTTTAGCGTAGGATTACTTTAGTTCTTTTAAATTTCTATTTTCCTACGTGTCATTTCATATTTTTACAAAATTCATGGAACCTTAATTATTTGAATTATGTGATTTCACAACATTGGAAATATTATTTCATGACACGGAAAAATATTATTGCATGAAATGTTTACCGAGAGTGTTTCAAAGTACCAAATTGTCCCTAGTTATATAATTCTTGAAATTCTAGGGACTTAATTGCATAATCCTTTGAGGACTTAAGTGATCAATTTTCAAAACCTTATACCCTTCATTGCATAACTTGAGCATTTAAAGGATTTAATTGCAATTTCCACATTTCACAAAAATCAAGAATGGGTTTTACGTGATATGCATCTCCAAGCTTCCTACTCTCATTTCACACAAAAATCTCCTAACTTGTTTGCTTCCTTTCATTCTCGGTATCAAGAAGAAAAAGGGGAAGAAGTGATTTCATCTATTTCATCAAGAAATTTGCCAAGTTTTGGGGAGTTCATCATCATCATCTACTTCATTTCTTTCCATTTCAAGGTTGGTTGCATGAATTGGTGATGTTGATCATATTAGACATGATTAGGGTTTGAGTTTGATATGCTAAATGGATTATTGGTAGATGGGAGCATGATTAGGTGTTGGTATGTTGAATTATGGCATGATTTATTCATGAAATCATTGAGAATTTGAGCTTGAATGATCAAGATGATCTTGAGCTAGAAATCTTGGAAACCTTGATGATATTGCATAATTTTAGTGGTTAAGTGTTATATTATCATCTTTTGAATGTTGATGCATCATATTCCAGAAATTAACACCTTTGTTGATCAAAATTGGAGTTTTGTTGTTGCTGTTATGCATTCCCGTAAGCATCCCCTGTTTTTGCTCTGTTCTGTAAGTTGCAGAAACAGGGAAAGGCCGTTCCTAGCCTCAAGGCATTGTGGGAACGGGCGTTCCCCTCTTTTAAACTAAAATTAGGCGGCCGACCATGGGAACGGCCATTCCCATTTTGGCCTTGGTGCCGGAAGGGCCGTTCCCAGCTAGGCGCATTTTTTAAAACTGAAAACGTTGGTGCGATTTTGGGGCTTACGGGAACGACCGTTCCCGTTTTGCAAAGGGGTCCGAAACGGTCGTTCCCACCTGGATTGCAGAACAAAAGTTTCTGCATAAAATTACGATTTTAGCCCCTCGATCCGACGACTTCTTTGACCCCGAATTGCTATTATATGTGCTAATATGTACTGAAACAACATGTTATCATGCCACATTGCATTTTCCTCGTCATCTCGATATATTTTCGCCGTTCGTCATATTTGGTCCATTTTTGGTCATGTCTCACGTATGCACGTCGTGTTTGCATAGGTCACGAGGTTGTGGACGAGGAGCACGCTCCTTAGAGCATATCCTTATTGTATTTTGTAAGAAAGGTGAGGTTTTACTTTAGGTATATAGCACCCTAGCACCGTTATGTGTTCTTTCGGCCCAAAACGTATTATAAATATAAACATTTTCCAAAATATAAATGTTTAAAGCATGCAAGCAATGATGGTCATGATTTTCAAGCAAGTTTGGTGAGTACATGATTGTACGTGGGCCCGAGGGTAATTCTTGAGCCAACCGGGAAAGCAAGGGCTGACAGGTAACTCCTGAATTATCCTCACATTGTTGGGATCACCTCCGAAGCCACTAGGAGATTAGTGGTGGAAGGAGTTCCGTGTCTAGGGGGTCATGTCCCCTACACACACCATGTCGTGGATAGTTGAGCCTTGCAAACTCACTATCACCCGGAGGAAGAAGGAGACTGGGGATTAATCCGGTATGTCGGATTATCCTCGGGTTATTGCATGATTTCAAGCATGAAATTGTCTATGTGGGCACTAAATGGAATTGCATGATCATGTATTGAATTGATAAAGCAAGCACGTATTGTCACATTGGTGTAAAGGTTGGAGAATCACCCCTACTCGGCGGGGTCACATGTTCATGAAATGATTAAGATAAATTGTTAAATGGATTAGTTGTAATCTCGGGTAAAGAATAAGTTTCTTGAACTATATATCTTTTTCTTTCCAAAGTCTTCACCCGAGTCTACAACTTGCATGTGATATGTGTTATATAATTATTGCCCCTCACTCAGTCTTCGGTAGACTGATACTTCACTTTTCAGGTACTTGAGCGCTTGGTCGTGCTAGGCGGGAGTCCGGTCAAGTCTTGCACTTTCACGAGTCTAGTATTGTACTTTCATATCTAGCACTTTTGGTACCTCATGTTATAATCGTTATTGTCACGTTTTTGAATACTTGATCATGTATAGATTAGGTAAGAGATGATAATGTATTGATAGTTAAGTTTGTTACCTATACGTATCTATTCGATAAATATGGTACCTATATGTATATTTGAGTTATTGCTTCCACTCATGAATTCATGTTTTGGTTTAATTTATTTTGGGGAGTGTCCCGCCTAGCTCGTCATTTTTATTGTCACCCGTTCGCTATAGTTTTGGTTTATGTATGGATTTTCCATTTCATACGTGGATCGAGGCTATAGTGCGGGGGATGTAGTGCCCTGGGGGTTAGGGTGCTACAATACACAAGGATTCGAGGGTCGTGGACTTTCCTAAGTGGGGCTAAAGTATGAAGGTTAAGATCCAAAATAGAAGGCTCGATGCGGCAACAATTTATGGTTTTTATTGTAGTCGGTACATACTTGATAAGATGGTCGTAGGACGTGTGATGTTTACAATTCACAGTATCAACATGCACGCCTACTCTACGAAGATTATATAACTGGATTCAATAGGATCATCTAATTCACGAAAAAAGCTAAGGAAAACCTTGAAGGTGTTTTAGTTCGAGGTTCGGACCAACAAAGAGGCGAAGACCTTCAACAGAATTCAAGGTAAAATAGGTTCATTGGATGATAAATGCCAAGGATCGCCAAAGAAGGTTCGGAATACCATAGGGCTTATAAATGGCGAGCAATACAAATCATCAAGGAAGAGTTTCCGAGTAAGTTAAGTTCGGGAAGAAGGAAAAGAAGAGGGAATTGAGATACTTTGGATTTCGGGTGAGATGAAATTTGAATTTGGAAGAGTTAGAGAAAACCAATCAACGTGGTGAATATAACCCCATAGTAGATATAGAGCAACAAAGGGAAACGATAAAGAAAGGCAAAGAGCTTTTGGAAGAAAATTATGTGCTCAAGTGTAACCAATTGGAGGATGAGTCATTCAACCAATTTGAATTCACAAGAGATAAGTCAAGGGGACTTTGATCAAGAAGGATTTAGGTTCAAGAATCACGAAATTTCGGACCATGGAGACACGTAAGTCGATACAAGGAACTTTGAAGATTTGGAAGCTATGCAAAGTCAAGATACCCGAGTTGACATTTAAGTTCGGTATTCAGATCGGAGTGGAAGAAATACTGTAGAGCCCCAACGGAAGGCTCCACATCCCCCGCACCGAAACCCGACCCGAATATGAAATGGATAATCCATACTCGAGCTAAATCACGGTGAACGGGGACATACACACTCGCTAAGCTAGGCGGGAGCTAACTTTCACAACCAAAGAGACAATACCACAGAAATGATACCAGTGCGGAAGCAAAGTACATTCATAATTAACAAGATAAGCAAAGAGTAACGGGTTCAACTAGCATAGATACCTAATCCCGGAATTTCAAACATAAATCATAAATCATAAACTCTGCGTTTAAACATGTTTCAATATGACTTAAACAAATTACAATGTGCGTGAGGAAAGACTCTGACTTAACTATAAAAGTTGACCGACACAAATCCCGCCTAGCACTCCAATCCTGCAAAAGCACTGAAAACAAAGCCGGGTTCAGTCTATAGGAGACTGGTGGGTATAAAACAGGGCATAACATATATAATATCGCAGAATTTAAACACCCACACATGCATGCTATAATCCCGTGCGAGGTTTTTTAAGATATTTCCCAAGTGGGTAAAACAAAGGAAAACAACACTCGGGATTACAGCTATAAAATTCATACATTCCATTCATAAGGTTTCATGGCCCGGCGAGTGGGCGTGCATAATCTCCAACCTTCTCCTCGTGTGTGCATAGTCCATTTGTTCATTCATTACCGATCATGCAACATTCATTCATTCATTCATAATCTTTCATAATCATAATCATAATCATTCATTCATAATCATAAACACTTACACCTTCTTCCTCCGGGTGGTGAACGGGTTAGCAAGACTCGGCCACCTCATATATAGTGGCTAGTGAGGTTCATGAATCCTCAAAAGCCCAATTCCCCTTCCTCGCTAAAACTCCTAACGAGGTCGGTTGCATCATCATTGTTTGTTGGGACTAGTGCACGCGGATCACCGTCAGCCCGAGCTTCCCCGGATAGCCACGTATACATAGTCTCGGGCCCAATTAACCATTGTGTTCACTGATCTCGCCAAAACATTGGGTAAGGGTTCATAAAAAGAAAAGGGCTTACATTGAATAGACTCTTTTCAAAAGACTCGATATATATATATAAATAAATACTTGGCTTAAAACCTTCACATAAGGGATATATCGGGTCGTCATAACTAATAGAAGAGAAACCCACCTGTTACACCTTACCGACAATACCAAAAGAAATAAAGACTTAAGGTGTCCTATGAACCCGGCATATGTCCACCCTGGAGAAAACTGTACACAAGACGATTCAATGCATTCGTGAGACTCAAGAATCTAAATGAACCATATATGACGCACGGCAATGCAATGAATGTCTTATGATATGCGTAAGAGAGGAAGTCATGGCATGGAGATGCATTAAAGCACATAATCAATCATTTCATTCATTCTTGGAGCTTTCATAGTCACTCGAGTTCATATCTCCCATGTATAGTATCAAACCCACCCATTAATTCTGAATAAAGATCATAACACATATTTCAACAAGTATACGATTTATATGAATCATAAAAGAAAAGATAAATATGCAAGTAGGGTTCATATTGATAGCAAAGATCCATATATGCACGTACTTGGAGCATTGATGACATATTAAATCATAACTCGTAAAATATTCCATGAAAAATCATGAAAATTTATAATAAATAAGATAACACATTATAAAACATGTTAGTATAGCATAGAAGTCATAAAAGAGGTGGAGGAAGATCAAACAAGCGACAAAGCCCACTGGATCAGACAAGCGACGGGGTCATGAGGATAGGCTGGACAAAATCCACCCCCATGGATTTTTCCAAAGGGAAAAATCCACCCCCATGGATCTGGTCCAGAAGCCCACTGACCCAAATCCACCCCCATGGAAAAATCCACCCTCGTGGATTTATGTCAGTGGCGAAAAACACAGAACAAGCAGGGCAAAACTCATGCCAAATCATATAAACATCAAACTAACACATATAGGTAAGTTAAGGTAACAAGAATTCATGCATTTCAAGCCAATTAATGGTCCAAAGTTGCAACAACTCATGCTACGAAAGAAGAAAGAACAAGTTCATGCAAAACCTCCAAATTTCATTAATGGTAAAATCATGACTCCTAATCCACCACCTAAACCAAGTTCATAAATATCACAAATGATGTCTTAGTAACAAAATACATGCTTCATACTAAAAGAATTCACAAGATCTCATGCAAGAATCAACAAAATTTAACAAACCCTTACTATTCATCATCTTCTCCAATCCTAACTCAAAACATGGTAAAATCATGCAATATGGGACTTAAAATAACTACAAGAAGATACACAACATAAAAATAAGCTTACCTTTCAAATCGGAGAAGAAATGGATGTGAGATGAGCTCAAAATCTCAAAAGGGGCAAAAGGGTTCTTCTTTCTCTTCCTTTCTCTCCTTTCTTCCTTCGCTTCTTTCTTTTGGCTGAAAATATCTTGTTTTGAGGGGTGGGATTTTGTGTAAGGGCTGATAGGGAGAGACAGGGAGTGTGCAAGTGGGGTTAGGGCCAATGGGTGGGTCATAGGTGTGTTAATTTAGGTCCGTAGCTTAGGTAGAGTCATGAATGGTCGTTTTAGACGCAAGTTGCTCATTTCGGTTGAAATTTGGGGGTCCAAATGGTATTATAAAAATATGATGCTTGACCCATTCTCTCCGAATCATTGATACAAATCCAATGGAGGTCACGGAACTCGATTCCGAGTTCCCGAGCTTAAGATATGCCGCCCGGAACATAAGGTACGCTAAATGCTCTTTAGCTCCCATTTCGGTTCCGATCACATAAACGAACACAAAACTCAAACATGCGAGAATGAAATCATGAAACAAGCAAATAAACATGATCATAGGACACATAATTCACTCATGCCATGTTTTCACAAAAAACGAAAATCAAATCGAATAAGAATGATACTTAAACCTAAGCATATACACATAAACGTTCAAGAATTCATATTTAAACAATAAAACTAATAAAAGAATCCACAATAAAATCATATATAATTAATTTAATAGCACATATTGGTAAACACATACGTCATGCTTAAACCACTGAAAAACTGGGGCGTTACAACCTCACCCCCTTAAAAAGAATCCGTCCTCGGATTCATTATATCTTATGCAAACAATGAGAGAACCCTGTAACGCCCCGACTTTTCAGACGTAAAGGTATGACGTATGTGTTTACAAACTTGCGCAAATTAATTATTTTTATGTGTGTTATATTTAATTTTATTATAAATTGTTATTATTTTATTTTATTATATTTTATTTTGATTTAATATTATTTTAAAATATTTCGTTATTTTAAGTATTTATTTTAAATTATTGTTAATTAAGTGATGCTAATTAATCATGCTTAACCATATTAATTAATTTTTATAATATCCGTTGATTTTAAATTTTATTTAATATTAGAATTTAATTTATTTGGTTTAATTTTTATTATGCATGGAATTTTATGAATATGTGCATGGTGTGGTTTAATTTTTGCATCGTTCTTTTATGAAATGATTTCGAAATGTCGTGAAATTGTAGTATGTCGTAAATATATGTGTTATGAACATGCCTATATGCTCAGTTTATGTTTTCGAATTCATTTGATATGTTAACGAATTTAATTTGAATCGTGGAACCAAATCGATGGCTAACGAGCACTTAGCGTACCCTTGGTTCCGTATTTAATATCTTGAGCTCGGGAACTCGGATTCGAGTTCTGTCAACTCCGCTGAACTCGTAACGAAAATTCGAGTTTAGTAAACTTAGCTTTATATATTTCCAAAGTCATTTGAACCTCCGAAATCCAACCGAAAAATGAAACGGCGACCAAACTGACTTTGTTGCACTAAAATAGCCATATCTTACCCAAACTTTAACCAAAGTAACCATCGTTTGATTCTATTGAACCCTAACTCAACCACTTAACCTGATATATCATGCCCTAACAAAATCAACCCTCACACAATCCAAAAATCTCAGCTAAAGTTACTGAAATTCCAGGCATTCCCGTAACGTTGCCTTCCTTGGAGATTTTGGAGCTCAAATCTCATCCAATCTTCATCCAATCAACAAGGTAAGCTTAGGTTTGTAATATATGTTCATTCCTGATCATTTTCATCCTTTCATCCCCAAATTTGATCATGGTTTCATGAGTTTTTGGCTGATCTTGTAACATAATAGGTTTGGGGCAAATTTGATGATCTTATTCAATTCTTGATGGTTTTGATTGATTCCAAGCTGTAAAATGATTGTTTTGACATCCTCTTCTCATTTAGGATCATTGATTTCATGGTGGTTGATGTATTGATGAGATGTCATTTATGGCACTTTGAGAAAATTTTCATGTAATGTCACGTATGCTTTCTTTTCATGTTTGAGCTCTTTTGGGACTGAGTTTTATGTCATATTGGTGTTGTGTTGCTGCACATTTGATAGCCTAACTTACATGAACTTGTTGGGATTAATGGAGATCAGTCATGCCCTGTGGGTTTTGCCCTGTTTTTTTTAAACTGGTTTTTGCTGTCAAAGCTGCTGCGGTTCTGCCTTGCTTTTTCTGTCAGTTTTCATGGCTTTGTGGGATTTGTTTTGGCTGAGTTCTTGCTGCATTTCATGCCTGGTTGTGCCGCAGATCTTGCATGCATATCGCTTTAGCTACTGCTGCGTCTTTTGCTGTCAAAACAGGGGGTTATTTGTGAACTGCTGCATGCATTTGACACGGGCGTGTCAACCTTTCCCTTCCAACATAAAACGGGGGTGCAACATTGTCCGGCCCTCACTGTACCGAGACACGGGGGTGTCCCGGTTTGTTCTATATTGGTGACACGGGCGTGTCACCTTCTGAATCCAAAACTTAAGCTTACGTTATATACATATGTTTGCATGCATGTGAGTTTGGTTTGATGCATAAGCTTGCATGCATTTTCAGAATTAGTTGCATGCATAATGTTGTTGCATGCTGTTGTATGTATATATATATATATATATATATATATATATATATATATATAATATAATATAATATAATATATGTATATATATTTAGTTATATATTTATATATGTTTCTTAAATATTGAATAATATTGGATTTAATTGAACTATAGAATTTAATTGTTATCTATTTCATGTTTTATTTAATTTTCGATATTAAATTGAATTGATTGGAAATGTGGAATTTTGAATTCGAATGAAAGTGAACGAATGATTGAATGACTTGAATATATGATTTGAATTCCTTAATAGTGCACATGAACATTTTCATAACATAATCTTATCTTTTACATATTCATATCATGATCATTACATTGTCGAGCGTCTTATTTGGTCATTTTGAGTCTCATACCTTTCTTATATAAAGATTCGGGTTTGGTCGGAGACGAGGGCGAGCACTGAGACGCTTGTGCCTTTCTTTTGCCTTTTAAAGAGATGGGTTTCTCTTCTAATAGTTAAAGTGACCCGATATATCCCTTACGTGAAAGGTTTTAAGCCAAAATAGTATATTTATGTATATCGAGTCCTTTTGAGTAAATGATTTCAAACGTATGACCCCTTTTGTATTTTTGAAACCCTAACTTATGATTTTGGCGAGTGTATGAGATGAATTGAACGCGGGCCCAAGGACTTAGTGTATGTGGCTATCCGGGGAGGCAAGGGCCGACGGTGATCCCATATACTAGTTCCAACCAATATACGGCGAAACGGACCTCGTCAAGGAGTTTTTGACGAGGAAACGCTAACCGGGCTTTGAGGACTCATGAACCTCATAGCCGCATTGATATGATTAGGTGGTCGGGCCTTGCAAACCCGTCCACCACGCGGAGGAAGAAGGTGTATATGAATAATTATGATCATGATATGTATGAGCACAAAAGATTTATGTATGATAACGAATAATCCATGTTATGATTACACGAGGTGTTGGTTGGAGATTGTGCACGCCTACTCACCAGGCTATAAAACCTTATGAGCAACTATGAATGAATATGAATGTCGTAATCCCGTTGATGTTTTCTTTTGTTTTAACCACTTGGGAAATTCTTATCAAACTTCACACGGGATTAGGGCTTGCATGAATGTGTTTAAATAATGCGATATTATATTCTATGCCTCGTTTTATACCCACCAGTCTTCTTTAGACTGAACCCGGTTTGTTTTTAGTTGTTTTGTGCAGGTATAGGAGTGCTAGGCGGGAATACAAGTCGTCTAGGGTTTGCATTGTTGTTTAGCACTTCTTTTCAGTCTTATACACTCATACTCTTATTGCTATTTTGTATATGATAATAGTATGGAGCGTTATGATTTTGTAGGCTGTGTGGCCTTGGATACTTGAAGAATTTTGTATATCGATTTTGGAGCTTGGTGGCTCATTATATATTTTATATGTTGACCTTGCTTCCGCGTTTCATTATAACACTGATTTTATATTGTCTTGAGTTTGAATAGTTTAAGGGTTAGTCCCGCCTAGCATAGCGTGTGTGTTGTGTCCCCGTTCGCCTTGGACTTGGCACGTGTATGGACCTCCATTTCATATACGGGTCGGGTCTCGGTGCGGGGGATGTAGTACCTTACGCTCGGGTGCTACATCCTTATGTGGTATCAGAGCTTAGGGTTGCAAAACCCGGGCTCTCGTGTCGTGTTGAGTCAGTTGAGTCGTTCGGATTTCGGAACAACTTGTCAATGTGTTGCATATACATTGTTTACGTGCTTGTGTGCTTTAAATTTTGAATTTTAATTGAATTAATTGCACTTGCATGCATGGATTAAAAATAACATGCATTTCAGTGTTTCTTGGACAGGATGCCTCCACGTAGACATCGTGAGAGATCTCCAGGGCGCCGCCGTCATTATGACCGATCCCCTACGCCTCAACCACAACCACAGGCACCTCCAATGGATATGGGGAACTTCATGGAAGCAGTTTTTAATTATGTCGAGCATAGGAGGGCTCAAGCTCCCCCACCACAACAAGCAGAACAACCAGCTCCTCCACCAAACCATAATAATAGAGATCCTCATGGGGTGTTTCTGAGCTACAACCCCCCTCGGTTTTCCGGTTCCATTGATGATGTGGTCTCGGAGGGTTGGTTGCGATTGGAGAGGATTTTCGGAGTCCGACAGTTTACTACGCAAGAAAAGGCTCAATTTGCCATATTTCAATTAGATGGCGATGCTTATGAGTGGTGGGAAAGAACAAGGGAGAAACTCGAAGTGGATAGAGGAAATTACTTGGGAGGTCTTCAAGAGAGAATTTCAAGAGTGTTTCGTACCGGAGGTAGTAAGAGAGAGGAAGGAGCAGGAGTTTATGGACTTGAAGCAAGGCGCCCGTACGGTGACTCAATATCTCGCCGTATTTAATAGGCTTGGAAAATTTGCCCCTCATGTCACCCGGGATGAGAAGAAAAAGTCGAGGAAATTCATTGCGGGATTAAGACAAGATTTGAGACATGGTCAGGCGGGTCACAACTTTGAGTCGTTTGCCGACACCGTGCAAAGGGCTTTAGTTCAAGAGGAAGAGTTCAAGAAGAAGGATCCGGTTTTTAGAGCTCCAATGCGAAGAGGTTCCGGATCGAATTTGGGGAAGAGACCGATGATTCAACCTACTCCCCCTCCTAAAGGTCCGTTTAAGAAGCCAAGAATGGGAGGACCAACTCCACCGGTTCTAAAAACTTTGCCTGCACCAACGAGAGATCGACAAGGTCCGAGTGAGGCGAGATTGGCTCAAGCTCCTTGTACACATTGTGGAGGACCAACTCACAATTTCTATAATTGTCGGAGGAGGTTAAATTTGTGTCTTATATGTGGGAAGGGTGACCATATGGCGGATACTTGTCCTGACAAGGACCCCGGATTTCAAAAACGAGTTCAAAGGCCAATGATCCCAGCTTGTGCTTATGCCCTCGAGGGTGAGGAGCAAGATGCAGAGATTGATCCTACAGCTGTGGTGGAAGGTACTTTATGCATACATAACATGAACATTCATGCACTCTTTGATCAGGGTGCCACGCATTCCTTTATTTCTTGTGATTTAGTTGCCACTCTGTGCTTGCCTGTTATTTGTTTATCTTCTTGTTATTTGGTGAGTTCGCCACTTGGTGGGAGTCTTCAGACAGATCAGTTGGTTCGGGAGTGTTCAGTTCTGATTGAAGGGAAAGAATATCCGGTTGATTTAATTGTTATGCCTATGAAGAGGTATGGAGTTATCTTGGGCATGGACTGGTTGTCCAGGCATCGGGCCAATGTTGATTGTTTTGCGAAGAAAGTGATTTTGGGTAATGAATTGGTGATTGGTATTGGCTCAAGATCGGTACCTCTCTTGTCTTATGGAAGCTCACAAGTTGATGAGAGAAGGAGCAATGGGATTTATTGCCTGTCTTCTCAATAGGCCGAAAGATCAAGTCAAGTTGGAGGATACCGCGATTGTTAAGGATTTTCCCGATGTGTTTCCGGAGAATTTGAGTTCTTTACCACCAGACCGTGAGATCGAATTTGTTATCGACTTATATCCGGGATCCAAACCGTATTCTAAGACTCCGTATCGAATGGCACCGGCTGAATTGAAAGAGTTAAAGATTCAATTAGAGGAATTGCTCAAAGTTGGATATATTCGGCCAAGTTCGTCACCTTGGGGTGCTCCGGTTCTCTTCGTTAAGAAGAAAGATGGAACCTTAAGAATGTGTATAGATTACCGGGAGCTTAATTGGATGACCGTAAAGAACAAGTATCCTTTGCCCCATATTGAGGATTTATTCGACATGTTACAAGGTTCGGGAGTATATTCAAAATTGGACTTGAGACAAGGATACTATCAATTGAAGATCCGGGAAGAGGACATTCCGAAGACGGGATTTAATACCCGGTATGGACACTATGAGTTCGTAGTGATGCCTTTTGGACTGACTAATGCTCCGGCTGCTTTTATGGATATGATGCATTGAATTTTCCGGCCGTATTTGGATAAGTTTGTGGTAATATTCATCGATGACATCTTGGTTTATTCGAGAACTCCGGAGGATCATGCCAGGCACCTCAGAATTGTGTTGGACACCTTAAGAGAACATCGGTTGTATGTTAAGTTTAGCAAATGCGAGTTCTGGATTGATCGGGTAGCATTTCTGGGCCATATTATTTCAAGGAAAGGTTTAGAAGTAGACCCTTCTAAAATTGAGACGGTTATCCAATGGCAAACCCCGAAAAATGCTTCAGAAGTGAGGAGTTTCTTGGGTTTGGCAGGCTACTATCGGAGATTCGTTCAGGATTTCTCAAAGATTGCGGCCCCTTTAACCCAACTGACTAAAAAGGCGGTTAAGTTTGAGTGGGACGAGGCATGTGAGGCTAGTTTTCAACTTTTAAAAGAAAAGTTGACCACCGCCCCTATATTAGCGCTTCCTGAAGGTACAGAAGGATATACAGTTTATACGGACGCCTCAAAGGAAGGGTTGGGATGTGTGTTAATGCAAAATGGAAGGGTAATCGCCTATGCCTCAAGGAAATTGAAAGATCATGAACAGAATCACCGCACTCCGATTTGGAATTAGTGGCTGTGATCTTTGCTTTGGGTAAGTGGAGACGCTATCTTTATGGAATATCATTCGAGGTCTTTTCCGATCACAAGAGTCTCCAATACTTATTTTCACAAAAGGAATTGAATAAGAGACAACGGCGTTGGATGGAACTTTTGGCGGATTATGAGTGTACAATCCGATACCATCCCGGCAAAGCCAACTTGGTCACGGATGCGCTTAGTAGGAAAGCTAGCGTGTCCAACGTGAAAGTGGAAATTGAAGATGAGAATGAGATGTTCAAACTGAGGGCTAGTATCCGGAATATTACGGTTCAACCGGATCTCAGGCAGAGACTATTTGATGCTCAGAGGATTGATCCCGAGGTTCAGAAATTAGCTGAGAAAGCTCGAGCTGATTCAGAATGTCCGTTTGGGTTTGATGACACGGGACTTCTAAGATTCAAGAACCGAATTGTTGTGCCGGAAGAGTTAAAAAGGATTATTCTTGAAGAAGCCCATCGGTCAGGGTATTCAATACATCCCGGAGGGAACAAAATGTATAAGGATCTAAAACAATTTTATTGGTGGAATGGTTTGAAACGGGATGTGATCAACTTTGTGAAGCATTACATGACCTGTCAAGTGGTAAAGGCAGAACACCATAAGCCATCGGTGCTACTTCAACCTTTGCCTATCCCGGAGTGGAAATGGGAACAAATAGCTATGGATTTTGTTTCGGGATAACCAAAAGTGAGAGGCGGTTTTGATGGAATTTGGGTTATTGTGGACAGGTTCACTAAATAAACTCATTTTCTTGCTATCAGGATGTCCGATAAAGTGAGTAAATTGGCTAAGAGGTATAGTGATGAGATTGTCAGGCTTCATGGTGTACCTGTTAGCATTGTTTCGGATCGGGATCCCATATTTACTTCACGTTTATGGCAAGAATTACAGAAGTGTTTGGGAACAAGGCTTCAATTCTGCACAGCTTTCCATCCTCAGACCGACGGACAATTAGAAAGGTTGATTAAGTATCTGGAGGACATGTTGAGAGCATGTGCATTGGACTTTCAAAGCTCGTGGAATGAACAGTTACCGTTAATCGAGTTCGCTTACAACAATAGCTATCAAGCTTCGATTGAAATGGCCCCTTATGAGGCTCTTTACGGACGTAAATGTCGATCACCGTTGTTCTTTGACTTGGAGGAATGGAATTGGACCAAGCAGGAAGGTGTTAAAAGAGGGGAGAAGAAGGAAAAACCCTCTAAGGCTGTATAAGAGGCTATTGAAAAGGTCCAGATAATTAGACAACGGATGAAGGCCGCTCAGGATCGACAAAAGAGTTATACAGACCTTCGGAGAAAGAATTTGGAGTTTGAGATTGGAGATAGGGTTTTCTTAAAGGCATCTCTACGAAAAGGGTTCTCAAGGATTGGACGAGGAGGAAAATTAAACCCTCGGTATACGGGACCATATGAGATTCTAGAGAAGGTTGGGGATACGGCCTATCGATTGGACTTGCCTCCGAGTTTGACTGGAATTCATAACGTGTTTCATGTTTCACAACTCCGAAAATATTATCGAGACGAGTCCGAGGTTCTACCGGTTGAAGAAGTGGAATTAGAACCGGATCTCACCTTCGTTCAAAAGCCGATTAAAATATTGGATCAAAAATTTCAGGAACTTCGAAATCGGCGTATTCCACTAGTCAAGGTTCTTTGGAGAAGTGATAAAACCGAAGAGGCTACGTGGGAGACGGAGGAAAAGATGCGAAAGTTTCACCCCGAATTATATCCAAGCAAGCAGTGAATCCGAGGACGGATTCTTTTAAGGCGGAGAGATTGTAACGCCCCGACTTTTCAGACGTAAAGTTACGACGTATGTGTTTACAAACTTGCGCGAATTAATTGTTTTTACCTGTGTTATATTTAATTTTATTATAAATTGTTATTATTTTATTTTATTATATTTTATTTTGATTTAATATTATTTTAAAATATTTCGTTATTTTAAGTATTTATTTTAAATTATTGTTAATTTAATGATTAATGTTAATTAAGTGTTATGCTAATTAATCATGCTTAACCATATTAATTAATTTTTATAATATCCATTGATTTTAAATTTTATTTAATATTAGAATTTAATTTATTTGTTTTAATTTTTATTATGCATGGAATTTTATGAATATGTGCATGGTGGTTTAATTTGTGCATCGTTCTTTTATGAAATGATTTCGAAATGTCATGAAATTGTAGTATGTTGTAAATATATGTGTTATGAACATGCCTATATGCTCGATTTATGTTTTCGAATTCATTTGATACGTTAAGGAATTTAATTTGAATCGTGGAACCAAATGGGGGGCTAACGAGCACTTAGCGTACCCTTGGTTCCGTATTTAATATCTTGAGCTCGGGAACTTGGATTCGAGTTCCGTCAAATCCGCTGAACTCGTAACGAAAATTCGAGTTTAGTAAACTTAGCCTTATATTTTTCCAAAGTCATTTGAACCTCCGAAATCCAACCAAAAAATGAAACGGCGACCAAACTAACTTTGCTGCACTAAAATGGCCATATCTCACCCAAACTTTAACCAAAGTAACCATCGCTTGATTCTATTGAACCCTAACTCAACCACCTAACCTGATATATCATGCCCTAACCAAACCAACCCTCACACAATCCATAAATCTCAGCCAAAGTCACTGAAATTCCAGGCATTCCCGTAACGTTGCCTTCCTTGGAGATTTTGGAGCTCAAATCTCATCCAATCTTCATCCAATCAACAAGGTAAGCTTAGGGTTGTAATATATGTTCATTCCTGATCATTTTCATCCTTTCATCCCCAAATTTGATCATGGTTTCATGAGTTTTCGGCTGATCTTGCAACATAATAGGTTTGGGGCAAATTTGATGATCTTATTCAATTCTTGATGGTTTTGATTGATTCCAAGCTTGAAAATGATTGTTTTGACATCCTCTTCTCATTTATGATCATTGATTTCATGCTGGTTGATGTATTGATGAGATGTCATTTATGCCACTTTGAGAAAATTTTCATGTAATGTCACGTATGCTTTCTTTTCTTGTTTGAGCTCTTTTAGGACTGAGTTTTATGTCATATTGGTGTTGTGTTGCTGCACATTTGATAGCCTAACTTACATGAACTTGTTGGGATTAATGGAGATCAGTCATACCCTATTTTTCGTGGGTTTTGCCCTGTTTTTTTTAAACTGGTTTTTGCTGTAAAAGCTGCTGTGGTTCTGCCTTGCTTTTTCTGTCAGTTTTCATGGCTTTGTGGGATTTGTTTTGGCTGAGTTCTTACTACATTTCATGCCTGGTTTTGCCGCATATCTTGCTTGCATGTCGCTTTAGCTGCTGCTGCGTCTTTTGCTATCAAAACAGGGGGTTATTTGTGAACTGCTACATGCATTTGACACGGGCATGTCAACCTTTGCCTTCCAGCATGAAACGGGGGTGCAACATTGTCCGGTCCTCACTGTACCGAGACACGGGGGTGTCCCCGTTTGTTCTATATTGGTGACACGGGCGTGTCACCTTCTGAATCCAAAACTTAAGCTTACGTTATATACATATGTTTGCATGCATCTGAGTTTGGTTTGATGCATAAGCTTGCATGCATTTTCAGAATTAGTTGCATGCATAATGTTGTTGCATGCTGCTGTATATATATATATATATATAATATAATATATGTATATATATTTAGTTATATATTTATATATGTTTCTTAAATATTGAATAATATTGGATTTAATTGAACTATAGAATTTAATTGTTATCTATTTCATGTTTTATTTAATTTTCGATATTAAATTGAATTGATTAGAAATGTGGAATTTTGAATTCGAATGAAAGTGAACGAGTGATTGAATGACTTGAATATATGATTTAAATTCCTTAATAGTGCACATGAACATTTTCATAACATAATCTTATCTTTTACATATTCATATCATGATCATTACATTGCCGAGCGTCTTATTTGGTCATTTTGAGTCTCATACCTTTCTTTTATATAGATTCGGGTTTGGTCGGAGACGAGGGCGAGCACTGAGACGCTTGTGCCTTTCTTTTGCGTTTTAAAAAGGTGGGTTTCTCTTCTAATAGTTGAAGTGACCCGATATATCCCTTACGTGAAAGGTTTTAAGCCAAAATAGTATATTTATGTATATCGAGTCCTTTTGAGTAAATGATTTCAAACGTATGACCCCTTTTGTATTCTTGAAACCCTACCTTATGATTTTGGTGAGTGCATGAAATGAATTGAACGCGGGGCCAGGGACTTAGTCTATGTGGCTATCCGGGGAGGCAAGGGCCGACGGTGATCCCATATACTAGTTCCAAACAATTTACGGCGAACCGGACCTCGTCAAGGAGTTTTTGATGAGGAAACGCTAACCGGGCTTTGAGGACTCATGAACCTCATAGCCGCATTGATATGATTAGGTGGTCGGGCCTTGCAAACCCGTCCACCACCCGGAGGAAGAAGGTGTATATGAATGATTATGATCATGATATGTATGAGCACAAAAGATTTATGTGTGATAACGAATAATCCAAGTTATGATTACACGAGGTGTTGGTTGGAGATTGTGCACGCCTACTTGCCGGGCTATAAAACCTTATGAGCAATTATGAATGAATATGAATGTCGTAATCCCATTGATGTTTTCTTTTGTTTTAACCACTTGGGAAATACGGGATTAGGGCTTGCATGAATGTGTTTAAATTATGCGATATTATATTCTATGCCTCGTTTTATACCCACCAATCTTCTTTAGACTGAACCCGGTTTGTTTTCAGTTGTTTTGTGCAGGTATAGGAGTGCTAGGCGGGAATACAAGTCATCTAGGTTTTGCATTGTTGTTTAGCACTTCTTTTCAGTCTCATACACTCATACTCTTATTGCTATTTTGTATATGATCATAGTATGGAGCGCTATTATTTTGTAGGTTGTGTGGCCTTGGATACTTGAAGGATTTTGTATATCGATTTTGGAGCTTGGTGGCTCATTATATATATTATATGTTGATCTTGCTTCCGTGTTTCATTATAACTTTGATTTTATATTGTCTTGAGTTTGAATGGTTTAAGGGCTAGTCCCGCCTAGCATAGCGTGTGTGTTGTGTCCCCGTTCGCCGTGGACTTGGCACGTGTATGGACTTCCATTTCATATACGGGTCGGGTCTCGGTGCGGGGGATGTAGTACATTACGCTCGGGTGCTACAAACCCCGTCCCTCGAAAGCAACAAAGAGAGAGTCCCGTCTCTCAAACAACAAAGAGAGAGCCCCGTCTCTCAAACAACAAAGAGAGAGATCCCCGTCTCTCAAACAACAAAGAGAGAACCCCGTCTCTTAAACAACAAAGCAAGGGGTCTCCAATACTCCCGAGCAACACAACACAAATAGTTACATCAAAGTGCAAAAGTTAAGAAGGAGGCATCAAATATCAATTACAACAGTTAAGCTCATATAAGACACATAAGGCCAAACAATATATATGTATATATATAACAAACACATAAATCATCAATTATACAAAGCGGTTATCACGATAGGGAATCAAAGCACACAACATAAAAATCATTTGAATCAAAATTGCATGTATGCATGTGCCATGGATGTTTCTTATACCGTTCACCGTAGCAATGAGGTTGAAGGTTGATAATTCATAATGCGGTTGGAGGATCCGATTTGGGCTCTTGATGAATTGTTGGAGTTCTTTTTGCTCGCAGTATTAAGTTTTGGAATTCTCGGCGTGTTGACATTGTAACAACTACCCGACTCTCATTCCATAGCCAAACTTCATCCACGAATTATACTTAACCCTTTCTCGGATGCTTGCATTCATTCTTTCGTCCGAATAGCATTCCCAGATCACCATGGAAAACAATTAAAGGGCTGATAGCTCATCTGGTTAAGATTATAACATCTCCCAGACATTCCACTTCCATCACCTAATCGCAATAACTCTCACTCAATCGGTCACCAATTATAGTGATTGGTCCGGTTTCTCTTATTCACTACCTTTCTTATCAACTCCACCTAATCCTACTCAAACCCCTCATCTCTAAGGTATAAACCACGGTAGCCCAACATGATCCCTTCACACCTGGGAGATTGAATTCGTATTGTTCCAGTAGCAAGACCAGCCACAACATTTTACATCTACAATTAGCATCGGTCATCCTTCACCTCCTCCTATCATTTCAATTCTCGAGCATTACTTAAACTCATGCCTCCCCTTCTTAAAATACTTATTCCACTATTATTCCCGAAGTTTCATCTACATTGATTTTTTTTTTTTTTTTTGAAATTGTAGCAAGTGTTAATCCCTCCATTTCATCCCTTATCACTTATGTAGAGTTTTCGTTGCTTGTTGGCTCTTGCATCTTCATTATTTCAACTAGAAGTAATCCCTTCAAGTAACGAAAAGGATTTATATCATCTCCTAATCAGCGCTCCCCTATTTGGAATTTTTCATTCTTGTTCGTTGAACTCGTTTCTTCGCTTCTTAGATTAAGAATTCCCAAACTCTTCACCTTAGCTTCTCCGGTGTAGATGGTTCTAGCTAAGCCATGTACCCGGTGATCTTGCTTACATTCACTTTAAAGTGACTGGTAGGGGTATACACCCACTTCTCCTATTTTAACTCCGATTCTACTTTCCAAAGTCTCCGCATTCCTTCCTTTCCTTTTTAGCTCACACTATGCGACCCCCAAATATTATCTTTATCTTGATCCAAGGCAAGACCCGATTGGAGTAACACTTGATGAACGAAGTAGAGCAATTCCTAGCAAATAAACACTAGTAATGCATGTTGGGTAAGGGTTCATAAAAAGAAAAGGGCTTACATTGAAAAGCATAGACTCTTTTCAAAAGACTCGATATATATATATAAATACGTACTTGGCTTAAAACCTTCACATAAGGGATATATCGGGTCGTCATAACTAATAGAAGTGAAACCCACCTGTTACACCTTACCGACAATACCAAAAGAAAAAAAGACTTGAGGTGTCCTATGAACCCGACATATCTCCGCCCTGGAGAAAACTGTACACAAGACGATACAATGTATTCGTGAGACTCAAGACTCTAAATGAACCATATATGACGCACGACAATGCAATGAATGTCTTATGATATGCATAAGAGAGGAAGTCATGGCATGGAGATACATTAAGGCACATAATCAATCATTTCATTCATTCTTGGAGCTTTCATAGTCACTCGAGTTCATATCTCCCATGTATAGTATCAAATCCACCCATTAATTCCGAACAATGATCATAACACATATTTCAACAAGTGTACAATTCATATGAATCATAAAAGAAAAGATAAATACGCAAGTAGGGTTCATATTGATAGCACAGATCCATATATGCACGTACTTGAAGCATTGATGACATATTAAATCATAACTCGTAAAATATTCCATGAAAAATCATGAAAATTTATAATAAATAAAATAACACATTATAAAACATGTTAGTATAGCATAGAAGTCATAAAATAGGTCGAGGAAGATCAAACAAGCGACGAAAAACGGAACCGGAGTCATGAGGATAGGTTGGACAAAATCTAAAAATCCACCCCCATGGATCTGGTCCAGAAGCCCACTGACCCAAATCCACCCTCGAGGATTTACTTCAGTGGCGAAAAACACACAACAAGCAGGGCAAAACTCATGCCAAACCATATAAACATCAAACTAACAGATATAGATAAGTTAAGGTAGCAAGAATTCATGCATTTCAAGCCAATTAATGGTCCAAAGCTTCAACAACTCATGCTAGGAAAGAAAAAAGAACAAGTTCATGCAAAACCTCCAAATTTCATTAATGGTAAAGTCATGAATCCTAATCCACCACCTAAACCAAGTTCATACATATCACAAATGATGTCTTAGGAACAAAATACATGCTTCATACTAAAAGAATTCACAAGATCTCATGCAAGAATCAACAAAATTTAACAAACCCTTACTCTTCATCATCTTCTCCAATCCTAACTCAAAACATGGTAAAATCATGCAATATGGGACTTAAAATAACTACAAGAAGATACACAACATAAAAATAACTTACCTTTCAAATCGGAGAAGAAATGGATGTGAGATGAGCTCAAAATCTCAAAAGGGGCAAAAGGGTTCTTCTTTCTCTTCCTTTCTCTCCTTTCTTCCTTCTCTTCTTTCTTTTGGCTGAAAATATCTTGTTTTAGGGGGTGAGATTTCGTGTAAGGGCTGATAGGGAAAGAGAGGGAGTGTACAAGTGGGGTTAGGGTCAATGGGTAGGTCATAGGTGTGTTAATTTTGGTCCGTAGCTTAGGTAGAGTCATGAATGGTCGTTTTAGACGCGAGTTGTCCATTTCGGTTGAAATTTGGGGGTCCAAATGGTTTTAGAAAAATATGATTCTTAACCCATTGTCTCCAAATCATCGATACGAATCCAATGGAGGTGACGGAACTCGATTCCGAGTTCCCGAGCTCAAGATATGCCGCTCCGAACATAAGGTACGCTAAATACACTTTAGCTCCCTTTTCGGTTCCGATCACATAAACGAACACAAAACTCAAACATGCGAGAACGAAATCATGAAACAAGCAAATAAACATGATTATAAGATACATAATTCACTCATGCCATGTTTTCACGAAAAACGAAAATCAAATCGAATAAGAACGATACTTAAACCTAAGCATATACGCATAAACGTTAAAGAATTCATATTTAAACAATAAAACTAATAAAAGAATCCATAATAAAATCATATATAATTAATTTAGTAGCACATATTGTTAAACACATACGTCATGCTTAAACCACTGAAAAATTGGGGCGTTACAAATAGGATTACTTAATCGTGGAAGATGAGAGTTCATATCCCTGTATGAACTCATAAAGGATAGAGCAATATAACTCCGACTAAGGTAATGACCATGGAGAAGATTGTAACAAATTAGAATCGAAATTAGGAAGGATCCAAGGGACCGGTTTCGTGGATATAGAATTTGGGTTCAAACCACAACTCGAACCGTGGGAACACACTACCTTATACAAGAGAGTTAAGGAAATTTGGAAGGCCGTGGCTAAACAAACAAAGATCAACAAATTCAAGAGTAAAAGAGAAGGTACCAAACGAAAGCTTATCTTTACGATGAAAGGTAATTGTATTCATGGCACGTGCATCATTCACTGCGTTAAATTGTTTAATTTCTTTACATTGTGTTTAATTGATATAATTGCTTAAATATGTTGCATACTTTAATTGTTGAAAATGTGCTACATGCATCGAACATTCTTAGCCGACATGCATAGCGTGATGTTTGCTTGATAGGGAGTCTTCTTCACCTCCTGCTTCGCATGCCATATTAAATAAGTTGAGTTTGGGTCGAGAGATGAGTCTTGAGTTGCAAAGTAGACGAGGAGATAATGGAAGACTTTGAAAAGTTTGGGAATTGAATCAAAGTTGGGGATGAAATAAATGTAATTGCTATCCTAACTAATCACCTCAAGTGAATGTGGGCAAGAGTATCGAACTTAAAAGGGAGAGCATGGCCGAGAGACAAACTTAAAATTCACGGTTACACACAGGGAAGCCATTTCTAGTAGAAGAAATATAAATGCAAGTCTCGGTGGGTATGAGTATCCTATTGATAGTGATAGGGAAGAATGAGATGGCCTTACAATCTAAAATCATCAAAGTGGGGATCAGTTTTGCAAAGAGAACATCAAGGAAGACGATACCGCCAATCTCTCGTTATGAAAGACATGTGAAATCAATCTCCCAAGCTTGAATGATTGACTCTCTATACATAGGTGTCTCAAATATTGAAGATGATGGTATTATCAAGGAACTTCTGATGGAGTCCTATGTTAGCTTTGGTAAGAGGAATTTTGATCTAGTTAACCTTTTAAAGATGGTGTCAACGAATCCTATTTAATCAAGTCCTCAACAAAGAACTAAACCAATTGGATTTAATGGATGAAGTTAGACTAGAAATTGAAGATTGGGTCGACAACGGATTTTCTCAACTATTCAGGAAAAGAAAAGTTATTTTTTCCACAAAACTTGTGAAGTATCATTAACAACGCTAGTGCCATGTATGTGGTAGATTCTGATATGGTTAAAGATAGTGGGTTTGAACCTGGTACAAGGATGAATGTTCTGAAGGGTTGTTAGGAAACCAGAGCTCGGTTAATATTTAAAGAAGATAACCGTCAGTAAGGATCTAAATGGAATCGAGAATAGGATCAACCAAGGGTCTAATTTTTCTCAGCCAAGCACATACTAAAGATATGAAAGATGGGTCACGAGTCAAGCCAGCTAGAGATCAGACCATCCAATCGTGTTACAAGGTCACCAATATTATTTTCACTACTACGGTGAATGGTACATCAAACATTCATGGCATATGCATACACAACTCTTTAACTTGAACAATTTCATGATGCTTTGTGCCTTGATTATTAATTGTACTAACTAATTTGGTATGATAATCAATGTACTTGATGCCTTCTACTTGCTTCTCGTGTGCTTGTGTGTGATTTAACTGTATTTTGCATTTTCGTCCTTGCTTTGTGCCAAGGGGTATTGAGCCTTTTGTGTTGTGCTTGGAGACTCTCTTGCTTTAGTTGTTCGAGAGAAGGGGGTCTCTCATTGTTTGTTCAAGGGACGGGGTTCTCTCGTTATTTGTTCGAGGGACGGGGTTCTCTTGTTAGTTGCTTGAGAGACAGGGATTCTCTCATTTGTTTCTTATTACCTGGTTAGTTTCCCAACTGGTGGCAGCTTAGATTCTCGAGCGCTTAGGCCTCACGGTGAAATGTGGGTCGTGACTAGACAACAAGATTCACAAATGCCTACGAAGGTTCTTGACACTTCTTGAAGACGGTTTGAGTACCCCAACATCAAGCCTTGATTATGGTGCTTTGAAGTTCCCACTTGTTACTTGAAGACCTATTCCGAACTAATCCCTGACGAGGAGTTGCTAACCCGCGTGGGATGAACACGGGAAAGTTTTTTTAGAACTTTGACTCGAGGCAGTGGACCTGATGACAGGTCCTTTTTAAGGGGGAGAGGTTGTGATGCCCCGTTTTCCCGATAAGCCAGGTATGACTTCACGAGTGGGTCTAGGCCGAGGGTTATGTGACTTATATGTGTTTTATAGGCTCAGTGGACGTTTAATATACTTAATTACGTGAATTAATTGCCATTACATGACGTATGTGATTTATATGATCTGTGACTATGCTATTTAAATTCGTTCACTACATGTATACTTGCTAAATTAATGTTTTGTTTCGATTATGCACCTATTTGAAATTATATGAAATCCTTGGACTCAATCGAACTTTGAATTGGACCCCAATTGATCACCTACCAAATCTCGGGGCCCTAATTAAATCACTTAAATTCTCAAAGGACCAAAGTGCAATTTTCTCTCTTCTCCTTCTTATTTTACGCGATATATATACATCTATACACTTGCATTCCTTTCTTCTTCATTTTTCTCACAAGAACAAGAGATACCCTTCCATCTCTCTCTCCCTCTCCAATTCGATCCAACCATGAAGCAAGAAGGCAAGATTCCAAGCTCCATCCTCCTCTCTTAAGCTCAAGATTCAAGCTTCCACATCTTCTTCTCTTCTCCTCCTTTTTCCAAGATATATATGTGTTTGTGTGTGATTGGATAATTTGAGTAGGGTTTTGTGATTTAAGCTTGATAACTTGAACCCTTATGTGTATATGTATGATTGTGTGATAATCTTTAAATTATATGCTTGAGTCTTGAATTATTGATGCAAGAGTGTGTGTGTATATATGTATGAATATATATGTGGGTTTGTGTGATTTAAGAGTGATGGTTGGAATTAATGTCTAATTTCTATATATATGTGTTTATTGGATATGTGGGATGTGTTTTGTGTAATTTTTGTTGAGTTTAGGCCACCGTTTCCCGCCGTAAAAGATTCCTCCGCCACTTCCCTGTCATACAGATCTGCTGCTGCTGCTGTTCGAGACAGGATCCCAGCCGGGACGCTTTTTATGAAACTGGCTGATCCAGGATACTGGCCGGGATAGATTTCATCCCGGCCAGGACCGCTCTCCTGATCCGTTTTCTCTTATCTTTTACCTAAAGCAAGTACTTGAAGCGTAGAGCATTCTCCTTTTTACGGCTCATCAATATCAGTTCCGAGGAGTGAGATATGGCCGTTTCAATTTGGTGCCGCCAAGCAGTCGCGAATCTGCGTTAATCCAACTTCGGACCTCAGCCATTTTCATTCCCCTTTATATTAGAAGTTGAGCCATATATTTTTGGACAGATCTATTTTTCTACTTTCAAACCCAATAAACTAAACTCAATTTCAACTTCTAGAACTCGAGTTATTCCCAGTTTTCTACAGCATGGGCCTTTCCGAAAACCGTTAACTTTTGCCAAGACTTGCCCAAATCCCTCTTCTTGGGTTCCTTTCTCTCCCTTGACTCTCATTTGTGATTTATTTGAATTGTATACTTGGTTTATTGATAATTATGTTATTATTTGACACTCTATGGCCTTTAATTGCTTAAACTTGATTGTTAACTTCGTGCCTTACAAGAAATGAATTCGTTTGATTATATAGCATGAATACATAACCTTTTTTAGTTTAATTGCATCTCTTATATGTTGATTGAATGTCATACATATTAAGTGCCACTTGCTTGCTAGTTGACTTAGTTATGAAGGTGTTGATACGTGTCGAGATGTTGGCATTGTGCTATGTTTATATGAATACTATCATAACATGGCATATCAATTTTATAATTCTCGCACACATTTTATATCATTTCATATCATTCCACGACACCTCATATCAATGCCATGTGCCCTATTTGGTTTCATATTGAGTCGTATCTCATGAGTACACATTGTTTCCCCTCTTATACAGTTTGTCTCCAGGGCGGAGATATCGTGACCAGATAGGCACCCAGTATAACTCGCATCCTTGTATCGTCGTCTCCTAGGTGAGGGTGTTTTCGTTCTAGTTATGTATCGAACCCTATAACCTCATGTGACAAGTTTTGGCCAAAAACCTAATATATATATATATATATATATATATATATATATATATATATATATATATATATATATATGTTGTTTTCAAATGGAGTCATCGAGTAAATCCTTATCGAGTAAATTATTTCCCAAGGATTTGAAATGTATTATGTTTCTCATGACTTGAATGTTTTGGCGAGATTATGCAAATTTATCATGCACATATATTGTGCCCTGGAGAAATGTGTGAATGGAGACCGGTTCGACATCGGGCTGACGTATAGCTAAGCCATGAAAGTACCCATTGAGAATCTCTCACGCGATTGTGTAGTGTGGAAGGTGAGTTATTCTTGAGCCGATGGGTAACCCATCGAAGCAGCAGGTAGGAGTCATGAGCCCCCGTCTCGATATTGTTCTTATTAAATGGTTCGGGTTTGCAGGCCTAACTATTATGGAGGGAGAAGGTTGGAACTATTTTATGATCATGTTCATGTTATTATTATTATGCACCATGCGGGAAGGCCAGAACACGGATTAAGTCAAACGATTATGTCTCATGTATTTATGTCTCGCTTGTATTATTATGTATTGCATGATTGTATATTCAAACGTATTAAGTCATGTTTATTGTACGCGGTCGGAGTTTGGTTGGAGAATTATGCACGCTCACTCGCCGAGCCATTATGATTATTGTGAATTATGAACTTAATGAAATTAATATGAATTATTCGTAAAGTTCGAGCATTGCTTAGTTAATTTCTTGCCCTTCATGGGAACTAACTTTAAATAAAACATTGCTCGGGATTTATGACTTGCATGCGCATGTTTTTATATATATGTATAACTCCTGCTCACTCAGTCTTCTAGAAACTGACCCCTCTTTCCACTCTTCCAGTTTCTTGCAGGTTTAGCTAGGTGGGAGTCGAGTGTTAGCTTGCTTGTTCGAGTCACTTGTACACTTGAGTCATATTTCACATTGTTATGAATTAAGTTGTATCTTTTTATGTATTTGGGCCTGTGTGCCAATTTCAATATTATTGGATTTGACTCGTGATAGGTTGCATGCTTAGTTGAACCCGTTGTTAGGTTTTATGTTGGATTTAATTACGTTTATGAATTGTTGGACTTGTAGTTATTGTTGGAATTATGTATGATATTATTTTTTCTGCACCGCATTTTGGGATGTGTGATTAATTGGTACAGGGTTAGATTCCGCCTAGTCAGGATTGTTTTATTTTATCACCCGTTCGCTATAAGTCCGGTTCATGCTTGAACTATCTATTTCATGTGTGGATTAGACTTGTAGTGCGGGGATGTGGTGCCTATTGTTGAGGGTTCTACAGATGGCATGCATAGAAAATGAACACATTTCAATGGGGTTTAACTATATCCTAACCTCACCTTACACCTACGAAGCTGTGACACGACGAATGATCCACCCTAGAATCAACACAGCTCACAAAACACCACACCGGGTGCACCTGGACAAACTGAAGACAAAATGCAAGACTTAGACCCAAGAATGAACCACATAGACACACGGCGTATGCGTATGAACTTAAGAGATGCAAACACATAGGTAAAACTCATATTCAAATCAATTTTATGCAAGAAAAGGCATTCCATAGCTTAACATATTCATAAAATACGTTATACGATGTTCATGTGCACAATTAATGCAAACAAGTGTGAATGAAATGCATATGGTAGCTTTTAATCGTTTAGGAACACCTAACGTATTTACATACTTAAGAGTTATCCTAAAATCATGAAACAGAGCATATTACCTTAATTCCAATTCATATCATATCATAACTCAAGTTAGGATCATGATTGGGGAGAGATAAAAGTGTAAAATAAACTTACGAAACAAAAATGAACGGAACAACACACATATATTCACACAAAGGGGGAGACACGGGTGTGTCTTCCCTAAAGAACAATCTGTTCCACAGCCATGGCTCAGATCAGAAGCTAAGTGCTTCAAGTGAGATAGTGTAGCACCCCAAGCGGTCGGCGTAACATCCCTCGCACAAGAGCCCAACAAGTGTAAGGAAATGGAGAGAGTTCGTACACTCGCCAAGCACTAGTGAACGGGTGATAAACAAAAGCCACACCTAAGTTAGGCGGTCTAGACCCTGAAACAGAGTGCGCATAATAAAAACATACAAGAACGGAAGCATTAAAAAAATAACAAAGGTAAAATTTCAAAGATAAACCATATTAGATCGAATTACAAACCAACTTGCTACAACAGGCTAACAAAATAATGAATACAAACCCGGAATATCAAACTTCAAGAGTATCAAAGTACGAATGCAAAAACAAGCTAAAGAATGAGACGCAGACTCTAACTAATCTAGAAGACTCCAAAAGACCACAAGCCGCCTAGCTCGGACAACAAACCAGAACCTGCAAACTAAAAACATAAAGAGGGAGGGGTCAGTCACACTGACTGAGTGAGGGCCTACACACGCACGCGTACATACGTATACAGAGCACAACACATATCAAAGAGGGGAGTTCATGAACCGGGGCGCGGTTTGGCATTCTAAAATATTTTTACGCGTGATAATAGATATAGGCAGTAAAAGAGTTAGGCCGAAGGCCAAAATCACCAAATTTTAATAATTGAGAATCCAATCCCATTTCACGAAGAATTTATTAATAACTCACTTAACGGAATGAAACATAAGAAAACTTTCACATAAAAGGAGAAATGTGCACAGGGTAGTCTCCGTCCCAGATTCCCTCTCCCACATCATGATAACTATGCATAAGAGTAATGCCCAGCATCTTGAGTCTCCCTTACTCATAATTACCGAGCCCCAAACATAATCAGAGTCAGAGTCAGAGTCAGAGTCTTACCGTATTCAGAGGCATCTCATATCCATATTCGTATACATATTTGAACTCACATCCGCATCATATTCATATTCATAATCATAACATAATTACAGCATACCCATAATTCTATCCTAGAATATTCATGTTCTAACATATTCATAACTTATTCATAACATAATCGTATTCCTAACATACTCATAACCCTAGCATATTCATATCGGATTCTTAACATATTCATGTTCGTAGAGGATTCATATCTCTAACGTCTTCATAACATATTCGTAATCCTACCTAACATATCATATTCCATACCTAGCATGTCATGCATATTCATATCCCACACATATTACGTATACATAAGGCTTATATCCACAAGCATAAAAATTGGGCAAGTTTCATTAGGGTTTAACTATAACCTAACCTCACCTCACCTCACCTTACACCAATGGACCGGGAAAAAAGAATAAAACCAACGCCTACGGAGCCACCTCGTCACCAACGGGATACTCCTCTAAATAAGACAAATATTACAAAACAAACTTAGATTCAAAATGAACCACTTAAATGCTCGGCAAATGCATATGGATGCAAATGATGCATATGAAATGCAACAAGATGACACTTAATGTATACAAATTCATATTGTAACAGCCCGGATTTTGAGACCAAGATAGACCAGGTAAGTAAAGGGTTAAGAGAAAAGCCTTTATAGCCTCAATCCATTGCACATCTCATTTTATGTGAATTATGTGCCTTTATGTTATGATTTATTTTAGTACCATGATATGAGAGCTATATCACTATTCATTCACCGAACCTAAATCATCCCATATTCCTTATGAAACCTTAGAAAGTTAGATTCCACATTTTCCGGACTCATATCTTAGCTTTTACTATCCTAAGATACGCTTTGCAAATTGTTTGTCAAAAATTCCCTTTAAGTCCCTAGTTACTATTCACCCTTTTATGTAGAAAATTTTCGGGACATCTTTATCTATCCAATATTGGGTTCAAATGTATCCTTGAAAAATTTTATGAATTATGGTACCATTTCCAAACCCTAATTCCCATCATAGCTTCCGTAGTAGCCAAACCCGGCTAAAACCCTAATTTTGCCCTAATTTGGAAATTTTTGAATTTCAATGTTTTTCCTACACAATATTATAACCATTATGATCCTTGAATTATTTTATGAATTTTAAGACCTTTTCCAAATCCTAGTTTAAACCCTAGCTCGTTTTATACATTTTTCCCTATTTTTCCTATTTTTCCTAAAGTACTATTCCGGCTGTAAAAACTAACTTTTTAACCGTACAACATTTGGTATCCAATATTATACTCAAAATAATCCTTAAATTATTTTACGAATCATGAACACTTTCTCGAAAATTAATTCAAAGTCTAGCTCCGTTTTAGGGAATTTCTCTTATTTTTCAAAATTCCGAACGCTTACTACTTTAAATTTAGACGTTTAAACGTTAAGTGTCTATAACCATCAGAAAGCTCTTTTGATTCTCTTTTTTTTGAAATTTTTCTCATTTCAAACTAAAACCTAGAGATTCTTCTATGTTTTTATTATCATTTTCACCCTATTTTAGATTTATTTTGTTATAGAGTAATTATTAGAGAATATATGTATACATATGCACATGCATCATATATACACCTAGCATACCACCTATATACTCTATAATTATACACATAACTAGTCTAAGATATTAGTCACTAACCTAACACACTATTAATGCCACTTAGGTTCCAAATACATACCTATAAATACCCATTTCAAATTCATTTCAAGACTACATAAAAATCACTCCTCTCTCTCCCTATAGCTCTCGATCAGCACCCCATTTTCAAGATATGGCGACGATAGGACCGAAGAGTGGAATCCCCACAATTCCAGTTGAATCTCAACACTAGGTGAGGGTTAAAACATTTTCAAATGGAATCATGTTTATACTTACATATCTAAATAAAAACTATTTTCAAACCTACCTATTATCTGATTTTCTTACCTATACGTATTATTACAGTATAATATCACTCTTTATGAGGAAATTACTTTTATGTCGGAATCAGGATCTTACCCGGACAATATATTTCAGTCCTATTATTATTAAGAACTAATTCCCAACTAAGCAAGTAAATCATATTCGTTCTTATTATGGGCCCCGACGATCAGCTGTGTCGAGCAATTATCTGGAAGGCATCAGGCCGAGGGTGTTGTTGGTGCCACAGACTGCCACCAACTCTTGGTAGTGGTTTAGTTGGAGGTTAGTTACTCCACGCCAAGAGATAAGGGAGACAACCTCTAGGGAAACGTATTTCCCACTTATTACTTATATCGTCTCTAGGGTTTGATCCCTTATTGACATCATAGAGTAGCAGAGTTATTATCATACTTGGTTTTATTAAAGTATCGGCGCCTTGATCAGCCTAATACTATTTTTCCAAATATTTAAGGAGTTCGGATGGAGTTGCCTTACTTGCAGGCAATACAAAAATTTTATTACACGGTTCATGTTTCCATAAATAATTTCCATGTACCCCTATCCCTGGTTTAACTTAACCTGAACCGTATCATATTTATTATATCCTATTGTTATTTAAGATCGGGATTTACCCAGTCCTACGTATATATATATAAGTACTTAATAAATAAACTAAAGTCTCCTTCACTTAGTTATTTTGACTAACCGCTCGCCTGTTTTCATTGCATGATTTCAGGAAGCAGGGGAATCGACACTTAGAGGTATCTTGAAGCAATAGGTGAAGAATTTATTATGCCAGGGTTAGATTAAGGGCACATAATCCTGATCATGTATTTACTTCAATAAGCTGCCCTTATACTTTAACTCCAGTTGCTACTCTACTACATTATCCCCCTTATAATATTACTATCAGTTGCCCTTTACGTGAACTACTATTTTGTATACATGTAAGTTTTAAATTTCTCTACCTTCCGCTGCATGTTACCTTATGCTCTACTTAAGTACCGTCTATACCGTTCGCCATAGTATTTCTCGAGTGCTAGGTCTCACATGCACTCGAGGGTAGTACGGTGTGGGAGTTGTAGTGTTAGGGGACGCTACACATATCAATTCATAAATTACATATTTTACGTCAAACGGATTCATAAATTTCATACAATGGGCATGTCACATCATACAACATGTTAAAAATGCATACATATCATAAAAAGAGCAAAGAAATATCCCCCGAGGCAAAAAAAAAACGAAGCATGAAGTCATACATGCACGTAAGAGAGCATATAAAGCATATCTTGTCATGTATCACATATAAAAGCACCAAAATCAAATAATTAATTTATATAAAAGCATATAGCATGATAAATAACAAGTTAACAACATATATTAAACATAAACGAGCTAAGAGAGTCATGTAAAAACGTAAACGAAGCGACAAAATAACATGACAAAGAAATAACTCAAAACCACACCCCAAACGGGTCGCAGCCGCGACCCTAAACAAGCACAAAAGTGGTCGCGGCCGTGACCACCACTAGAATCAGCACCCGCAGTAGCTGCATATCAAAACCAAGGAAAAAATGAGTCGCGGCCGCAACCAAGAAAAGCCTTGGCGCGGTCGCGAGTCCGAAAGAAAAACGAAGTAGCAGCCCTTTCTTCATCCAAGCAAAGTAGAAGAAACAAAGGCTGATTCAAGGCAACAAAAGACAGTAAACAAGGTAGCAGCAACACAACAAAGCACACTCACAACACACCAAATCACCACGACAAGGAAGGGAAAGAATGGGGCTAAGTTTGCATCTTATTTCATGAAAAACATGAAGGCAGCCATGGTGGATCAATATACACTCAATCACGACAAAAAACATGCTTAGAATTGAAACAAATAAGCTATCTAGAACATATAATCATCTTCATATGAAGTAATGCATCAAAGATTCATGAGGATTCACCAAAATTTCATTAAACCTTTACTATTCATGTTTTTCATCATAATATGTTCAAATCTCCAAGAAATTATGCAAACATGGCTTGAAAGATGCACAAGAGAGTGGAGAACAAGAATATATTCATACCTTTCAAATTGGAGAAGAAACGACGAAGAAACATGCTCAAAATCAAAGGGGATGAATAGTGGCGGGTCTTCTCCCTTTCTCCTTACTTCAGCTGCTTCTCTCTCTTCCTAGGGGTTGAGTTCGATAATAACGTGTTAAAAGGGTGAAATTACGTTTAATTAAGGTTAATTGAGTTCAAGAATCAAGTCATTTGGTTAAGAAACAAGGGAGTTAAGGCCAAAACCGTAAAAGGTGGCAAATCTAGACTCTCGGTTCGGGAAAGTTTCGGAGGTTCAAACGGGCTTCGAAAAATAGAAGGCTTGGTTCAAAAACTCTCAATTTTTGTTATGAGTCCAGCACCACTTCTGGAATTCGAATCTGAATTCTCGAGCTCCAGTTATGATTTTCAGAACCCAAGGTGCGCTAAAACGAGTTAGAACCTCGAGTCCCTTATCAAAAAAACGGTATTAAAACCGTATCAAACGAACTCTAAAACAAGAAGCGAGCATATAAGCACGTTCATAAATCACATAATTCATGCATAACAAGTTGTCACAAAAATCGAAATTGAAAATGGAGTTAAACGAATTAAAAACGAGTTAAAAGGGGATAAAACGTTTAAAATTTAATCATAAAGCATATTACAATTATTCAAATATTCAAATAAATCATATAATTGCATACTTAATTAATTAAAAGTGCACTTAGCACACTCGTGACGTCATACATGTACGGCCTAAAAGTCGGGGTGTTATAAACTCTCCCCCTTTAAAAATGACCTGTCCTTAGGTTCTTTCCGCTCGAGTTTCTAGCAAGAGCGACTTCCCGTATTCATCCAATGTTCGAGGTTCATGATGTCCCGACAAGGATTAGCCCGAAAAAGTCTTCTAGCACAAGGGGTTTGATTTCTTCAAAGCACGACGGAGGGTCTCCTTCACAAACTTAGTTTGGTTAGGAGCAACTCGATTTGTATCGCACGATGAGAGGGTCTAAATGAGATTCATCACTCACCGTTTGATTCATTTCAAGTTAACTCAAGAGCTAGAAGATACACGAATGGCGTAGTCACCGGACTTCCACCACTCGCACCTTCTCGCGGTTGTTGAATCACCTCAGAAGCTCAGCAGAAACACGACCCTCGACTTACCATAGGGCTAGAGCACTCGTACACTCAAAGTTATCTCTCGAGATAACGAAGCAACAACAATCAAAAGTGTAAGTAATAAGAAGGAGAGAGAGCCATATGCAAATAATGGGCACGCTCACAAAAGAGACAAGTAGGCAACGCAAGAAGGTGGGTTACCCCAAAATCAAATGATGCATGCGATGAGATACCATGAAGGTTTAAGGTACCTTGCTCCACGACGATGGCATTAGCCTTGGCATCAACTTCGATATCAACTTCCATTGCCTGAACTTGGGTTTGTTTCGGAGATCTTGGTGGCATCGCATTCAAGGGCCTTAGATTCGGATTTGTAGGTCAAAATCTCACCTTATGTCCCATCTCTCCACATCCAAAGCAACTTCTTAAGTTCTTCCTACAAGTCTCTTCCATGTGATTCGGTCTCTTACAATAGGAGTATCGAATAGGTACCGGTAGAGCGGGCGCCGGATCCGGAACTGGAAGTCTAGGCTTCTTGATAGCATTGGCAAATTCTTAAGGGTTGAAAGTTCAGCTTGAAATCGGGTCTCTTTCCCAAAACTTAAACTTGATTCGAACTCTTGCCCCAGGTTTAAAGTTTTAGGCTCCAATCATTTCCTTTGGACCTCAACCTTAATAGCTTTCTTTGTAGCCTTAGCCCATGTATCCACCGTAGAAGCTTGCAAGGCCCACTGGATATCTTCTCTCAACCTGCACGAAATTCCTGGCCTTCAAAGCATCATCATCCATAATGTGAGAGGCATAAGAAGCAAGCCTCTCAAACTCGAGTATGTAATCTTTAACAGTTCGATTCCCTTGTTTAAGGTCTAAAAATTCTTGTAATCTTGTCTCCCGAGAACTTGGAGGGATATAATTGTCACGGAATTCCTTCACAAAATTTTCCCTATTAAAGTTTTCGTCGTTCCTTTCCAATCGAGTCCTCATTCGTTTTAACCAAATGGAAGCTTGGCCTTGAATGAAGCAGGAGGTGCATACGGCCGTCTCTTGTGAAGAGGCGGGGCAAATCTCCCAAATTCCCATTATCTCTGTTAACTATTCTTCTGTTTCTATATCATTACCTCCAAGCAACTTTGGAGGGTTGTTACCCCAGAATTCCTTATAAACCGAAGTGTTAACTCTTCTTTGTCCTTCACCTCGAGGAATTGGTTGTAGTTGATTTTGTTGAATATAATTGAGAAGAGCCCGAATAATATCCTCTGCAGTAGGTGGTGGTGGCGGGGGAGCATTACGTGATTTCTCCTTTTTGGGGGCATCCTGAAGAAACACAATTTCAAGGAAATATCGATGCAACGGGGTTTAGTGCATGTTCATGTGAACAATTAATACAAATAAAACACATAAGTCACATTAAAGTGAGAGTGAATGCAAACAAACACACATATTCCTATGCCGAACGACCTAGACAGACAGACACGACACTAGAACTCCGATTTTGCAACCTGGAGCTGTGATACCACTTTAGATGTAGCACCCCAAGCGGTGGGCGCCACATCCCCCCGCACTAGAGCCCGACACATGTAACAAAATGAAGAGAGTCCATACACGCACCAAGCACTAGCGAACGGGTGACAAACAAAAGTCACACCTAAGCTAGGCGGTCTAGACCCTCAAACAGAGTGCGCGTAATACAAACATAAAAGAACAAAAGCATTAAATAAAAATAACAAAGGTAAAGTTTCAAAGATAAACCATATTAGATCGAATTACAAACCAACTTGCTACAACGGGCTAACAAAATAATGAATACAAACCCAGAATATCAAACTTCAAAAGTATCAAAGTACGAAATGCGAAAAAAAACTAAGGAATGGGATGCAGACTAGGGATGTAAATGAGCCCGCTTGAGAAAAGCTCGCGCTCAAATTCGTCCCCATCCACGAACTGAGCCCGAGCCAAATTTTCTTTGTTTGGTAGCTCGCGAGCCGGCTCCTGAGACATTAAAAAAATAATTAAAAATATTATTCATTTATATATATATATATATATCATGCTACAAAACCCTAGCAGCAATGCTGCAAACTCTGCCGCTGCGCAAATTCTCTTTTCCACATTAATCACGCTGCTTATTCTCTCTCCCACAACAACAGACCACCCAATTCTCTCTCCCACAACACACCACTTGCCAACGGACGATGCCACCACCACCACCACCCCACCGGATGCCACCACTCTCCACCCACCAGACCATTGCCTTCGCCACACTAACGCTCCGCCGCCTGCGCCACACCGCCATCGCCTCGTTCTTGCCACAGACGCTGCTGTTCTTTTATTCAACGATAAATTCAGACAAGCTTTGGTGTTCTGTTTTATTTTGTGTATCGTGATTGTTGATTACATCGAAGAAAAATATGTTGTAATTTGATGGTAAGATAATATGTCTGAGAAGGAATTTTTTTTCTTTTTACTTTCGAATAATATAATTTATCTAAAAATCTACAAAAAATGTTTGATGCTTATTCCCTAGATCTGTTACAAAACCTTCTTAGTTTCAGATTTTTTAAAAAGCAAGAAAGATATCTATTGGAGTTCCAGGTTTGTGCAAAAAATAGGAGAAAAGCCTGCTGCAAATCAGGCTCGCGAGCCGAGCCGAGCCAGCTCAGGCTTAGTGCGAGCCAAGCCCAAGCTAGCAACTTCATGGCTCCCAAGCCAAGCCCGAGCCCGAATCAGCAAAAAATGTCTCGGCTTGGCTCGACTCGTTCACATGCCTAATGCAGACTCAAACTAATCTAGAAGACTCCAAAAGACCACAAGCCGCCAAGCTCGGACCAACAAACCAGAACCTGTAAACTAAAAACATAAAGAGGGAGGGGTCAGTCACATTGACTGAGTGATACGTTACACACGCACGCGTACATACATATATAGGGCACAACACATATGAAAGAGGGGATTTCATGAACCGGGGCGCTGTTTTTACATTCTAAAACATTTTTGCATGTGATAATAGATATAGGAAGTAAAAGTGTTAGGCCAAAGGCCAAAACAACCAAATTTTAATAATTGAGGATCCACTCCCGTTTCACGAACAATTTCTTAATAACTTACTTAACGGAATCAAACATAAGCAAATTTTCACACAAAAAGGGGAAATGTACATAGGGTAGTGTTCGTCCCAGATTCCCTCTCCCACATCACGATAACTATGCATAGGAGTAATGCCCAGCGTCCTGAGTCCCCCTTACTTATAATTACCGAGCCCCAAACATAATCAGAGTCAGAGTCAGAGTCAGAGTCTTACCGTATTCAGAGGCATGTTATATCCATATTTGTATATATATTTGAACTCACATTCGCATCATATTCATATTCATAATCATAACATAGTCACATCATATTCATAGTATATCATATACATAACATATCCATAATTCTAACATTTTCGTATCCTAGCACATTCATGTTCTAACATATTCATAACTTATTCATAACATAATTGTATTCCTAACATACTCGTAACCCTAGCATATTCATATCATATTCTTAACATATTCATGTTCGTAGTGGATTCATATCTCTAACGTATTCATAACATATTCGTAACCCTACTTAACATATCATATTCCATACCTAGCATATCATGTATATTCATATCCCGCATATATTACATATACATAAGGCTTATATCCACAAGCATACATATTAGGCACGTTTCATTAGGGTTTAACTATAACCTAACCTCACCTCACCTTACACCGACGGACCGGGTAAAAACAACAAAACCAACGCCTACGGAGCGAACTCGTCACCAATGGGATACTCCTCTGAACAAAATAAACATTACAAAACAAAATTAGACTCAAAATGAACCACTTAAACGCTCGGCAAATGCATATGGATGCAAATGACGCACATGAAATGCAACAAGGTGACACTTAATGTATACAAATTCATATAAATTCATAAATTACATATTTTACATCAAATCGATTCATAAATTTCATGCAACGGGCATATCACATCATACAACATGCTAAAAATGCATACATATCATAAAAAGAGCAAAGAAATATCCCTCGAGGCAAAAAAAAAAAATGAAGCATGAAGTCATACATGGACGTAAGAGAGCATATAAAGCATATCTTGTCATGTATCACGTATAAAAGCGCCGAAATCAAATAATTAATTTATACAAAAACACATAGCATGATAAATAACAAGTTAACTACATATATTAAACATAAACAACCTAAGAGAGTCATGCAAAAACGTAAACGAAGCGATAAAATAACATAACAAAGAAATAACTCGAAACTGCACCCAAAACGGGTCGCAACCGCGACCCAAAACAAGCACAAAAGTGGTCGCGGCCATGACCACCACTAGAATCAGCACCTGCAGCTCAAAACTAAGAAAAATGAGTCGTGGCCGCGACCGCGAGTGCAGTTCGAAAAAAAAAACGCTACAGCAGCCCTTTCTTCCTCAATGCAGTCCCAAAAAAAAAAAAAAAAAACAAACACAGCAGAAGCCCTTTCTTCCTCCAAGCAAAGCAGAAGCAAGAAAGGCTGATTCAAGGCAACAAAAAGGCAGCAAACAAGGTAAAAGCAACACAACAAAACACACTCAAAACACACCAAATCACCACGGCAAGGAAGGGAAAGAATGGGGCTAAATTTGCATCTCATTTCAAGAAAAACATGAAGGCAACCATGGTGGATCAATATACACTCAATTACCACAAAAATCATGCTTATCATTGAAACAAATAAGCTATCTAGAACACATAATCAGCTTCATATCAAGAAATGCATCAAAGATTCATGAGGATTCACCAAAATTTCATTAAACCCTTACTATTCATGTTCTTCTTCATAATATGTTCAAATCTCCAAGCAATTATGTCACGACCGGGTCCGCGGGCCCGTTGGATGCGAGCGCAAGTCTCCAAGCCCACCGAGTATAACCTGAAATTGGGCCTAAACCACTGCCCAAAAGGGATATCCATTGGTTATACTTGGACTCTTTAACTTATATACTGAACTAAACATTCATACTTTCCCGATGTGGGACAGGGGTGTCACAAATTATGCAAACCATAGTTTAAAAGATGCACACATAAGTGGAGAATAAGAATATATTCATACCTTTCGAATTGGAGAAGAAACAACGAAGAAGTGAGCTCAAAATCAAAGGGGATGAATAGTGGCGAGTCGTCTCCCTTTCTCCTGACTTAAGTTACTTCTTTCACATCCTAGGGCTGAGTTCAAAAATTAGGGGTTAAGGGTGTGAAATTAGGTTTAATTAGGGTTAAGTGAGTTCAAGAATCAAGTCATTTGGTTAAGAAACGCGGGGGTTAAGGTCAAAACTGGAAAAGGTGGTAAATCTGCACGAGGCTCTAGGTTCGGGCAAGTTTTAGAGGTTCAGACGGGTTTAGAAAAATATAACGCATAGTTCAAAAATTCCCAATTGACGTTACCAGTCGAGCGCCGCTTCCAGAATTCGAATCCGAATTCTCGAGCTCAAGTTATGCCTTCCGGAACCCAAGGTGCGCTAAAACTAATTAGGCCCTCGAGTCCCTTATCAAACAAAACGGTATTAAAACCGTATCAAACGTACTCTATAACAAGAAGAGAGCATATGAACATGTTCATAAATCACATAATTCATGCATAGCAAGTTCTCACAAAAATCGGAATTGATAAAGGAGGTAAACGAATTTAAAACGAGTCAAAAGGTATAAAACGTTTAAAATTTTAATCATAAAGCATATTACAATTATTCAAATATTCAAATAAATCATATAATTGCATACTTAATTCATTAAAAGCTCACTTAGAACACTCGTGACGTCATACCTATATGGCCGAAAAGTCAGGGTGTTATAGACACGGCCTTGTCTCCCTCAAAGCCCAACTTGAGATACGGTCGTGTCTCAATTTAGACACGATAAGCTAACTAAACATGGCCATACACGGCCATGTCTCAATGAAAGGCCATGGGGAGACACGGGTGTATCTCCCCTTAGCTGCAACTTCGAACAACAACAGGATCCATGGCTGAAACCATGAAGAATGGAAGAAGCAAGCACACAACCACCCCCACCCACAATGCTTGCTCAAATTTTAGGCTAAGGACATATTTACATTCAAATTTCGTGCACATCAACTTAAATATACTTATAACTCATGAATTAGGATCTAAAACAAGTTGCCATGGAAGCTCTTTCAAGCTCCATCAATGGAGATTCAAGCTAGAATCAAGCAATGAACAAAATTTCAACGAATAAATGACGAGGGAGATCACACGAACAACATACTTCAAACTTAGCTCAATTAATTCACATATGGAGGCATTAGAAGCAATTTTTCATGTTCTTACACTATTTATCATCTTCAATAAAGGCATAGATTCAAGTAAGAAAAATGGATTCAATCAGATAGAAACGATGCACTCGAAGAGAGGAATTCAATGTTTACCTTGAATCGTTGATCGGGCGAGAGACGGAGTCGGAACTTGAGCTCAAAGGTTGAGGTGAATAGTGGCCTCTTCCTCCTTCTTATTTCTCTTGGAACCGAAATGAAGAGAATGGGGAGAAAGAAAGAGTTTGTCCGATTTTAAGCCAAGAAAAACTGGTTCGGTTCGATTCAAGATGGGTTCGGTTCATCAGTTAGAATTTAAGCGGTAGAGGGTTCAAACGGTTTCAGAAAAAGGTGAGGCTAGTTTCGTTGGGCCCAAATCTTCAAAACAAATCCAATGGTAAAGCTAGAATTCAAATTCGAATCCTCGAGCTCAAGTTAGCCGAAGAACGGCTCAGAAATCCTAAGTCCGGTTAGGTCCCTAATCTTCAATTAAATGGACTTTCGAGTCCAATCACATAATAATTAAGTTCTAAGGCAATAAGTAACTTGAATTGAAATTTATATTGACACGTAGAGCATGCGACGTCACTTATTTCACATATTTGGAATTAAAACAATCAAATTATGTAATAAAACTCACTCGTGACGTCATACCTAGATTACTAAAAAGACGGGACATCACAATCTCCCCCCTTAAGAGAACCTGGTCCCTAGGTTGTACCGCTCGAGTAAAACTATGATTAACTCTCCCGTATTCACCCAAGTTCAGGGTTCCCGACATCCCAACAAGGATTAGCCTGGTAAAGGTCTTCAAGCACAATAAGGGGGTTGAATCGTTTACTTCAAACTCCGAAGTAGTGGCTTGAACCTCCCATTCAGTCCGATCATTCGAATTATTGGGTCAACTCAGACGATAAAGAGGGTCTAAAGTAGATTCATCTCTCACTTTTTGAGTTCATTTGAGTCAACTCTTGAGCTCGGTGTTCCTCGATTAGCGTAGTTAACAACTCATGCCGCTCCATAACCAAGCCCTAACCGATTCTCTTCCTCATCAACAATCTAAGGTTCGAAGTGTCTAACATCCGAACCGTCTTCTTACACCACCAAAATCCTTCGTGAGGTTGTTGATCTTGTTGCAAAGCACGACCCTCATCTTACCACGTGACAACCACTCTCGAACACTCAAAGCTACCCCGTAGGGCAACTAGCAAGCAACAAGAACAAATACATAACAAAAATTCGAATGATACATGATGCACGTGATATGCATGTTTATTGTACCATTCACCGTTGTGGAAATATTATTTCATTGTGAAGATTCGACCAATGCCAAAATCACTGTTGGAGATCTTGTGTCCTCGATCCGGTGTGTTCCAATCCCACGGCATCCGTCCGGTCTTCAATCCCTCAATTGCATTTGGTCTTCAAATATTAGCCTATTTGAAATGTCACTCCTGAGTGTGCACTTGGCCTTGTTTTCATTCGTCTCAACGGTTTAGGATTTTCGGTCCATCTTCTCTTGGAATTCATGGAAAGTCCCACCGAAACCTTCTACTATTTTCGTTGATCTCCTCCCTTCCAAGGCAAGGTTGAATAGTGAATTGGTCTCCATGCCTCGGATTTGTGATCCGCTACAATTGCTCTCAAATCTCGATCTGAATTCTTGTTCTAACATCGGTGGTGTTTCCTCGAAGTTATGCCATAATTGGAATACTTCTTAGTGTCTTACCTCTCCGATTTGCAACCTTCAACTCTAGTTGTAGACTTCTTAATCCGATCCTCTTCTCGTCACATTCTTGATGTCATCCTACCACTAACACTCTTAATCTCCAAAGTAGGTCTTCAGTTTGACCCTTAATCCACTACTTTCTTCCAATATCATCGATCACAATTTGATGATAAAAGGGGCACCATTCTAGAAAGCAAAGACTAAATATGCATGTCGGGTTAAATATGTCAATGATATGCATCACATAATTGCCACTCAAGCACATAGGAATGTTATAACTAACAATTATGGCACGAAGAATAAATAAGTGCAAAATTTAAATATGTCTTGTAGCACCCCAAACGGGAGGCACCACATCCGCCGCAATAAGATCCAAACCCGGTCACGGAATAGAAAGTCCGTACCCAAGTCCGAATCATAGCGAACGGGAGACCAACTCATACACTAGGCTAAGCGGAGCTGACTCAACAAACTTAGAGCGCAGAAGCAAATAAACCAACAACAACAAATAGCGGAAGCAATTAAATCAACATGCAAAGCAGGTGACTGGTTCAACTAGCATAGATACCTAGTCCCGAATGTCAATTCATAATCCAACATAATAAACCAGCATAAGTATCATCAAAGTGTCCAACATCATCCAACTACTAGCATACTAACCCCACACGAGTTCAAGTCTAAGTAAAGCATAAAACATAATCTCCAAATGTGAAACATAAATACATAACATAAGTAGAGTATGCAACAAATGCATCTTAATACCACTAGACTGATAAGTGTGACTTAGAAGACTCACTTCCGCCTAACTTAAGCCAAAAGAAACTTGCAACTAAAAGATAAAACAAGGGTCGGTCAACTGGCTGAGTGAGGGGGCTAACGCACACGCGCAAACTAAATATATATAGAGCATAGCACATAACAAAAGGGTGGACTCATGAACCGGGTATAAGGGTTTACATAACAAAACATTTGAAAATAAACTTATATTTATAATTAGAAAGTGTTTTCAGAAACCTTATTCTGATTCATGATTCCCATAACAGATCATATCATATGCTTGGAGAGTACGAGCTTCCAACTTTTACTTCTCATATCATAACAAAACAGAAATACATAATCATATCCATCCTCTACTCCGGTGATGGAAGAGCCACGCGTTGGCCCTAACCATCCATAACAAGTAGACCCACAAGGGGTAGCTAACCCATAACTGTCCTCCCCGGCTTTCTACACAAAGGCTCAAAGTATCATGCCTCCCCTATCTCCCTGAGTCACGCAATGATACTTCAAATGGAACTACGCACAGGTATATCCCCGACGACTCTAACGTCCCTGGGGCTCCTTACCCATAGCTCCTCGGATCCACATACATACATACAGATACCAATATTTCATGGCCAACTCGCTATAGAATCATAACATATCATAATTTTCCAAAATAGCTTACATATGCCTTCATACTTAATTTCCAAAACTAAGGATGGTCCACAAGGTGATAATCATATCATATCCAACACATATCTAATCATATATAGTATATAACCGCATGTAAGGATTGAAATCATTATATTAAGGTCATAGGTCGCTTAACTATACAAAAATCCTAAACCTCACCTTGTGCTTGAAGAAAAGAGAAACCGGACACCACTAAGCCTTAGGCTCACCACCGTCAATGTCCTCTGAAACAGATAAGCATACAAAAGCCTAAGACTTAGACTCTATATGAACCAATTAAGACGTACAGTAACATATAATCATGAGTAAAATGCATCATGGAATGGTATGGATCACATAGGTCAAGCAGCATAGTATAAGACAAGTATTCACATGAATTCATTAAATTAAACGAAGGACTATCATCTAAGAATGCAATTGAAGTTATATCATAACATATAATTCATATAACGATTCGAAAGGATCAAGTAAACACGAAATGGCATCCATAAAAGTGTCACAGTGGCCTTGGAACGGCCATTCCCATGCATAACATACCATGGGAACGGTCCTTCCCAAAACCACCCTAGCGAAGCTGGGAATGGCCATTTCCAACATAAGGCGTAAAAGGGAATGGTCCTTCCCATTTTCGGTGATGACATCATCCCTTGACGGGAAGGGTCATTCCGGCAAAATCTGGGCAACTGTCTTGTGCAGAAACGAGCAAGCTACGGGAAGAACACCTCAAAGGCCAAAAATGGCAGATTTCACCCAAAATCAACCACCAAAATTCCACGAAATTCACACATATCATCACATAAATCATGCTTATCATATATTCAAGCTCAAGATCTCATGGAATCATCAAACAAGGCATAATCATCAAGTTGGGTCAAGAGTTCATATTTCACCATATCTCATCAAATCATCTCATATAATCAGTTTCATGCCAAGATTCAAAGATAGAAATGAAATTTATATCAAGAGAAATTCATTGCTTACCTTAGCTGTTGAAATGATGAAGAAACGAGGGAGATATGAGCTCTTGAAAGTGTAAGAAAAGCCTTAGATCTTCATCCTTCTTTGGACCTCTCCATGGATGATATATCTTATGTGAAATGAAGTTTGAAATGAAGCTTGGTTATGTAGCACCCGAGCGCAAGGTACCACATCCCCCGCACCGTGACCCGACCCGAATATGAAATGGACAATCCATACCCGAGCTAGATCATGGAGAACGGGGACATACATACTCGCTATGCTAGGCGGGAGCTAACTATCGCAACCAAAGAAACCATAACATAGAAATATTATCAATGCGGAAGCAAGGTACATGCGTAAACATCAAGATAAGGAAGAGCAACTGGTTCAACTAGCATAGTTACCTAATCCCGAAATTCAATAAAATCATAAGACATCAATATCATATTCTCTCTGTTCCTATAACTTGTTCAGAATTCCTGATAGTAGTAACAATCAATACCAATCATACATTCTCTATAACTTAAACAAATTAGTTAAATATGCATATGTACAAACTCTAACTTAACCGATAGACTTAAAAGACTTGACTTCCCACCTAGCACTCCAAACCTGTAAAAACACTGAAAACAATCCGGGTTCAGTCTATACGAGACTGGTGGGTATAAAACGAGGCATAAGTAGTATATACAACAATATTTAAACATTCACATGCAAGTTATAATCCCAAATGAGGTTTTTATAGCATTTCCCAAGTGGATGAGATAAATAAGTCATCAAAAGGGATTATAACGTTCATTTCTCATTAGGTCGTTTGTGGCCCGGCGAGTGGGCGTGCATTATCTCCAACCAACACCTCGTGTAGTCCATTAAACATTCTTTCTTTCTTTCTTTCATTCAAGCATAACATTCTTTTGTGCACAATCATGAACATTTACACCTTCTTCCTCTGGATGATGGCCGGGTGATCGGCCCGAACCATCCATTCATTGACCAAAAGGGTTTCATGACTCCCCTAGTGGCACTCAGCGTCCATTCCTCGCAAACTCCTAACGAGGTCCGGTCACCCTTACATTGGTGGGACTAGTGTGAGGGATCACCGTCAGCCCATACCTCCTCGGGTCACCACTCACACCAAGTCCCTAGGCCCCATTCTTTGCATAGCATTCTTTCTTTTCTCGCCAAAACATTTCGTAGGTTCGTAAAATAAGGGCTTACGTTTAAAATCATTGACTCAGGAAAATGACTCTATATACATATATACTTTTGGCTGAAATCTTTACAGGTTGGGAGTATATAGGGTCATTTAACTAAATAGAAGAGAAACCCATCTGTACGCCTCTTACCAACACTACCAAGAAGAAAGGAGACTCGAAAGTGTCCTATGAACCCGGCATCTCTGCCCTGGAGAAAATTGTACAAAGGACAACGTAACGTGTTCGTGAGACTCAAGACTCCAAATGAACCATATATGACGCACGACATACAATGAACATGATATGAATGCATAAGAAATGATATTATGTAATGAACACGTTCATGTGCACGATTAATGCATTTAAATCATATAAAGACAAGTCATTCATTCGTTCAAGGAAGCGTTCATATTTATTAAGTTCAATCCTTACACATTTCATAACAATTTAATTCAAGAATTTCACATAACGATCATAGCACGTACTAAATCACGTTTACAATTATAGAATAGACAAATATTTACATTCAATTTAAAATTGGAAATTAGAAAAGAACGTGAAATAGATAACATTTAAATTTCCATAATTCAATTAAATCAATTAACATTTAATATTTACTAAACATATATAAATATAAATATATATATGTACGTACATTATCATGCATGAAACCCACTAATTTAATCAGTAAATTACATGCATGCAAAAAGGTGATAATTTAATTATGCATGCAAATATTACAAGTATTAAACATGCATGCAAATATATTTTATAACACGTACAACATGCAAGCATTTAAAGCCCCATTTAATTCATTTCATGCAAACACAAATATATAGGATTACATGCATGCATTAACATGCAAATCCATTCATATATAATCAAATGCATGCAAATAATAAAATTACAAATCATGCATGCAAAATTACAATTTATACATATATATGTACGTACTCATGCATTAGTTAGTATATATATATACATATATATATATATATATATATATATATATATATATAACACATGCACAACATGTATTTAATTACTCATGCATGCAAATAATAAAACAACTACATTCTATGCAAACATTTCATGTAAACAATAACAAAAGGCATTCCAGCAGCAACTATATATATACAGTGCATGCAGGCAACAACACACAACAACATAACTGGCAGGAAACAAAAAAAGGAAGCAGCAGCAAATACAGCAGCTTCTGTACCAGAACTACCCGGTCGGGCCTTTTCATTCCCAAAATCTCCCCGGCCGGGCAGTTCCAATTCAGTCGCGCAGCAGCAGCCAAGCAAAGCTTTCCCCTGTTCTCCTCATCAAACACACAGCAGCAGAAGACAACAACGCAGCACAAACAACAGCAACAAAGTAGGCATTCAAGGCAGCAATAACACACAGCAGCAATGCAACAATGATAGCAACTAAGCAAGGAAGTAGCAGCAGATGACAGCAACAATTCAAGCCCAAAAACAGGGGCAAAACGTCATAAAACAGAGCAGCCTCTCACGCACACTTTCACCATCAAACAAGCAACGAATAAGGCAAAGAGAAGCAGTACATGATGACCATTTCAGTCTCAAAACATAGCAGCAGCAGTTCAGTCCGAGAAGAAGGCAAATGACTTCAAGTTTCAACCAATTTCATCAAAGTTCATGAATGGATTCTCAATGAATTCTCAACTACCATGAAATAAATTACTATGAATGCAAATAGGGAGTTAAAGCAACCATATTCATGCTTTGAATCAACCAAATACCTCAAGAATTGAAAGAGATCAACCAATGGCACCAAACCTAACTATTCACTAAGTCAGCCATAAACCCATGAAAACATACTCAAAATTGGGGGTGAAAGGATCAAAATGACTCATAATGAATGTCTATTACAACCCTAAGCTTACCTTGTGAATTGGATGGAAGATGGAAGAGATTTGAGCTTGAATCTTCAAGGTTGGCATGAGTTAAGGGAATGACTGGTAGCAGGGGATTTTGGCTGAGTTTTCTCCAAGTAATGAGGGTTATCTCGGTTTGGGGTTAATTAAGGCTGATAGAGGGTTGAGTTAGGATTCCAAGGAATCAAACCATGGTTAGTTTGGTCAAGGTTTGCGGAAGATATGGCCATTTTATTGAACTGTGGCAGTTTTGGCGTCCGTTGCATGTTTCGGTTGGATTTCGGAGCTTCAAATGGTCTTAGAAAAATTTGAGGTTAAGTTCATTAAACTTGAATTTTCGTTGCGAGTTCAGAGAAGTTAACGAAACTCGAATCCAAGTTTCGTAGCTCAAGATATCAAATACGGAACCATGGGTGCGCTAATTGCTCGTTAGCCCCCGACTTGGTTTCACAATTCAAAATAAATTCGTTACCACTTCAAATGAAGTCGAAAACATGAAACGAGCATATAAACATGATCATAACACATAATTCTACAACATACTAAATTTTCATGAATTTTCGATATCAAATCATATAAGAACGACGCACGATTAAAACACTCATGCACAAACGTAACAATTTCATAACATTTCAATTTAAATAATAAAATTCAAATTCTATTTTAATTTGAATATGAAAGTCAACGTTTAATGTTGACATTAATTAACATAATTAAAACATGCTTAATTAACATTAATACTAATTATCAATTAAATAATTTCAAATTTTTAACGAAATAAAATAAAATAAAAGGAAATAAAATAATAACAATTTTATAATAAAATTAAATATTTAAAACACTTATACGTAATTAATCACATAATTAAATAATTTAATTGCGCAATTTATAAACACATATGGCATATTTGTATAAATGAAAAACCGGGGCGTTACAACCTCTCCCCCTTAAAAGAATCCGTCCTCGGATTCACTAGTCGCCCAAACAAACAATGAGAGATTCCCCGTCTCTTGCAAACAACAAGGAGAGAGCCCCGTCTCTCGAGCAACAATGAGAGAACCCCGTCTCTCGCAGGCAAAGAGAGCACCCCGTCTCTCAAACAAAATAAGAGAATCCCCGTCTCTTACAAACAACGAGAGCACCCCGTCTCTCAAACAAAATAAGGGAATCCCCGTCTCTTACAAACAATGAGAGCACCCCGTCTCTCAAACAAAATAAAGCAAGAAAGTCTCCAATACTCCCGAGCAACACCACGCAAAAACCATAATTAAAATCACGTAAAACAACCAAAGCAGTTAATAGCTATCATCCACTTGATTATCAATTACTCCAAGTAAGTTAACATGATAGGAAATCAAGCACATAGCAGAAAATTATTTAAATTAAATTTGCATGGTTGCATGTATCATGGATGCTTCATGTACCGTTCACCGATGTACAGAAATTTGGAGTTAGGAGTTTCGTTATACAATACATGATCTGCCTTGACAGTGAGTGCAGAGCTTGATTTGTCTTTAATTTCTTTAGTATGCCCCGGTGAAGCCATAATAGATCCTCTTCAAATATTATTCTTAATTCCCTTCTGACTTTTACTACTCCTAGTTCTTTTTTATCTCTAGTCATTTCCCGTAATTTTCATTCGGCTCGACTAACTCTTTTTAATTAACCGAGCTTGACCTCCCCGAATACGCTTAAATCATCCGTCCCGAAATCAGATCCATAGTTATTTCCTTTTCCCATATCAAAACCTAACCTACCTTTGAAGATAACTACCCTTGGCGTCTTTAAAAGTTTAAGCCCGACCTATATGTATATCACCCAAATCTCCTCCTGTCTTTCGTTCAATTTACCCTTTTCACTCTCTTTAACCTCTAAGGTGAGATTTAGCATTCGGCTCCTACACTTCTTTAATCGGAGATAGGATGTTCTTAACGATTCTTGAAGTTTGATTTAAATTTCCTCCATGTTCATCCTTGCCGATTTTATCTCTTCTCAAATCTCTCTCCGAACTCATCGAACAAAACTTTATTGACAGCATCCCTTTTTATCATAACTTGAATCGGTTCTCTTTTGATAACCCAGCTTGGGAGTTTCCTTAACTCCTCCATAACTCCTTTACCTTCAAATTAACTTACATACGTACAAAGATTCAACGAGCTATCCTCTCTCCTCCCCGTGAAAATCTCCAACCCAAATTCAGTAACTTAGCTCTCATTTTAATGGTTAACCCTTAAAGTCATATTATTCATCTCCGCTCACCACCATAAGATTCCCGGATCTTCCTTAATTGCATTCCCGCTATCTCTATTAATTATTTCTTCGACCCCGCCCTCGAGTTTTAATTTTCCTCTTGGTCATGCTCTCCTCCTTAAATTTTCTTTCAACTTCCCTTCTAATTCGTTGGATGTCCGAAACTCCTTTCCTATTCTTGTCCGATTCGAAAACCCCAAAGCTAACTCTAGTCTCACTTCTCTTTCTGAATTCCCGTTTCTATCAATCTATCCCTTACTTGAAATTCTTTATTTCTCCAAAGTCACCTTCCTTATAACTCAGATGTGGGTCGGTGGAAATGATACTTGATAAGTAAGATGAAAGAATTTCCTATCAATTAAACACTACAATGCATGTCGGGTTAAAATGACGATGCATGTGGCACACTTACGACAATTAAATATGCAGCACATTAGAGCAACGAAATCAATTAGAAATGCTCAATTAGAAATGCACGCGCGAACATAAGTAAAGAAGAATAAATAATTGATACGAAGTATGATGCTCGTGCTATGTATATTTTGTAACCTGTCACCAATGTGATAAGTTGTTAGCTAGTTAGCTTTTCTTCGTTCCTCCGATCACTAGGTTACTTTGACTTGCTGATCATGCTTCGTCTTTCCGACGGTCTTCAAGTTTTCCATGAATCTTTGTGCATCAACTTGTACCTTCCACGGTCCGGGATTGTAATTTTTTAATCCCTAACTTCTTCTACGTCTACGGAGTTAGCATCCAAATTTCTCCCTGAAAATTGCCCTTTAATAATACCCAACTCTCTTATAAAATTACACCGACTGTGTTTCCGAATCCCACTTCGAATCATCACCCTGATCAAGATTCCTGTGTTTATCCTTTATGAGTTTAGATTGAGGAAATTAAACTTGTTTTCTAACTGCTTACACTTGAGCACATAATCTCTTCCAACCAGTCTTCGCCTTTCTTTACCGTTTCCATTTGTTGCTCTATATTTCCCAATTCGACCTCACAACATGCCAACTCAGCTTCGATTTGGAGAATGAACTCAAATCCTGTCCTTATCATTACCACCCTTCATGAATTGTATTTATCATATTACTTATCTTTCTTTAACCCCTTCTCGACTTGCTTCCCATCTTAGTCAAAATCCCGAGCAGTCGAATCCAACCTCTTCCCGATCTTGACCTCTTTTCTATCCATTAGGTTTAGTTAGACATTCCCCTTTTTACTACTCTTGGTGCATAACTACCGCCGAACGTGTTTTAGCTTGAATCTTCACAATTCTCGCTATCTCTTCCATAATCCGAACCCTGAGTTAAGGTACCTTCAAAGTTCGTTCGCTCCATTCCTTAATTTGAATAACCCCGTTGAATCCAATTATGGCTTCTTGTAGCACCCCTATACGTAGAGATACCACACCCCCGCACTATAGGCCGATCCACATACGAAATGGACAATCCGTACATGAACTAACCTATAGCGAACGGGTGACAATTAAAAGAAAAGACAAGCTAGGCGGGACTATACCCCAAAGCAATACAAAACCATGACATAAAAGTTAAAAGCGGAAGCATAATATCAACATTACTTATAGGTACCATATTTACATCAAAAGTATAAATACTAATAGGTACCAACAGATATCAATACATTATCATCTCCTATATATTATACAAGCAAGAGTCCCCAAATACCAAGAACTATAACGTACTAACTCAGGACATGACAAAAGCAAGATCATCGAAGTATGTGTAATGCTAGACCCGGCTGGACGACAAGACCTGACTCCGACTCCCGCCTAGCACACGACTGCGACAACCTGAAAGGTGGGGCGTCAGTCCATGGAAGACTCAGTGAGGGGCAATACATATATATTAGCGCAGTTAACATGCAAGTTATATTCTCGGGTAAAGGTTTATAAAAGATAAATATATGATTTCAAGACTAAAGTATTCTTCGCCCGAGAGTACAACAGTCAATATTAATTACTGGTTCATTTCATGCAATCAATCAATACATGGCCCCGGCGAGTGAGGGCGGTGTCCAACCGAACTCCAAATGAACATGTCCATGCTTGCTTGATTATCAATAAATAGGTGATCATGCAATTCCATTATCGTGCAATCGTGCAATAGTGTAATCATATAACACGTTCATGGAATGGAAATCATGCAATAACCCGAGGTGCATCCGTGGTGCCGGATTCATCCCCAGTCTCCTTCTTCCTCCGGTTTGATGATGGGATTGCAAGGCCCCAACATCCAATCTCATTGAGCAGAGGGTACATGAATCCCTAAGCCCGGAGCTCTTTCCTCCACTAACCTCCTAGCGGATTCAGGGGTGACCCCAAACATGATGAGGATAGTGCCATAGTTACCCTTCAGCCCTTGCTTTCCCGGTTGGCTCTAGTCACTACCCTCGGGCCCAAACGTGAACGATCATGCTACTCGCCTAAACATGCACGAAACAATACATGGCTTGCTTGCTTGCTTGAACACGACTTGAAATGATCAATGATTTATAGAGACTATAAATATAAATGCCTTTTTGGCCGAAATATTACGTAAGGGATATACGGGTTCTATATAACTAACAATTAAACCTCACCTTTACCGACAAAAGACAAGTAGGGCACGGCCTACGGGGCTTGCTCCTCGTCCCTACGAAGCTGGTCTGTGCAAAATAGACGTGTACATGTGAGACTTGACTCTAAATAGACCAAATATGATGAACGGCGAAAGTGCAACGAGATGACGTGCAAATCACAATGTGGCATGAAAACATCTTGTTCCAGTACATATTCAATCAAATAATAGCAATTCGGGGTCAAAGGAAACATCGGATCATGGGGCTAAAAATGTAATTTTATGCAGTCACATTTGCTCTGTCAACGGCATGGGAACGGTCGTTCCGGTCCTCAGTGTAAACTGGGAAGGGCCGTTCCCATGGTCCCAAGAAACGCCCCTGCGCTTTTCATTTTAGAAATGACGCTTTTATGCTGGGAACGGCCCTTCCGGCTCGCAGGCCAAAATGGAAACGGTCCTTCCCATGCGCGCGCCGTCTGAGAATTCAAAGGAGTGGGAACGGCCATTCCCAAAATGAACTGGGGATGGGAAGGGCTGTTCCCGTTCCTCTGTAAACGCAGAACAGAGCAGAACAGGGGAGGTTCTCGGGATAAATTCAACAATACCAAAACTTGATCAAATTCGTACTAAAATGCATGAATTCTGGAAATAAGCATGTATACATGATTAAGATACAATAAAGCTCCATATGAACACCTAATTTACTCAAGAACACCAAGAATTTCCACTTCCATGTTCACACACCAAATCATCATCTAAGCTCAATTCCTTCAAGAATTCATGTCTCCAATCATGGTATGATCATGTATTTAAGCATCCCACAACATATAATCCATGTATCACATATAATCACTAACCCTAGCTTCCACATAAATGCTCAAGAGACCATATATATCCACTTACATGCTCTTGAAGGTAAAGAAATGGATGGAGAAGATGATGATGGCAACTAAACTTCAAAGCTCGGATTTTTCTTGAATAAACTTGATGAAATTTGATAAAATCTTTTCTCCTTTTTCTCATGAAAGAACCGAAACAAGAAAGAAGTAATATGTTGGTGAATTTTGGATGAAATGATCTTGGGAAGCTTGGAGATGCAATATACCGTGATTCACCATCCTTGATTTTTGTGAAATAATCAAATTGTCATTTAATCCCTCAACTATTCCAGTCATGCAATTAAGTATGCATAGTTTTGAAATATGATCAATTTAGTCCTTGAAAATGTTATGCAATTTGGACCCTAAAGGTTAGGAAGAAAATCAAATAGGGACAATTTCGTAATTAAATCATACTCGGTGAATATTTTACGAAATGAATTTTTCGAGTCATGAAAGAAATCTTCAGTTTGATATAAATTCTTAAAATTTCATGAAAGTATTATAAAATATAATTTATAAAATTATTTTAAACATAAAATAGTAATAAATAGAATTCGGGGCGTTACAATTCTCCCTCCCTTAAAAGGACCTGGTCCCCAGGTCCACTGTCAAGTTTTGGAGTAATGTACAAGTCACAAGAGAACCCCGTCTCTTGAACATGAATGAAAGAACCCCATCTTTCATAAGAAATGAGAAAATCCCGTTTCTCAGCAAGGGGTGAGAGAGCCCCGTCTCTCAACAAGAAGCAGAGAGAGCCCCATCTCTCAACATGCACGAAAATAATTTAAGGAACAAATTGTAGAAACAATGGCATGAATGTTACATGAACAAATAGAATCATATTAATTTCATAAATACCATATAGACAAATAAAAATCATTTTAATCACATATTTATCATTCACAATTAACTAATTCGCAAAGAATAAGAAATTAAATACAATGGCAATAAAATCCATGATGTATATGATATGCATGATTAAATGTACCGTTCACCGTTGGTTGTGTCATGCATATAATTGGTACCTTCTTCTCCCCAAACTAGATTTACAGTTGTACTTCGCACCCCCTTCGCATAAACACCTTCCCGGGCTCGAACAAGCAATCTTTCATCCCTAATAGACTTTTCTCGCCGCCTTGAGCACGTATCTATTTGATGTTCATCACTCGCACAATAGAGACACAATCCCAACAGTCTCCTACAGCCATCATAAGTGTGGTTATCGCATCCACAATAATCACAAAGGAGTTTCCCGGAAGATGTTATTGAAGCTGGGATACGTGGGGCTCCTGAACTCGATTCAAGTGATTATTTCTTTTTCTTGCGAGATCTTTCTTGAGATGCCGGAGTAGGATAAGAGATAGGCCGCTTTCCTTTATTGAGAGTTTGTCCTGATTTTGAACTTAAGGTCTGCCCGGATTGAGGATTAGACCTTCTTGCCTTCAACGAGGTGGAGCCTCGAACCTTTTCTTGGGAGCCACTTGGAGTTAGTTCCCACACTCTTTTGATTTTCTTGAGTTGTGACCCGGTGGGATCCTTATTTCCTTCTAAGGATCTTGAGGACGGTTGGTTCTAAAATTCCCTAAATGCTATCGAAATTTGGCCCGGCTGTGATGATAAGACTCGTAGCGCTAAGGAAACATACTCTTTTATCTTCTGATCTACTAAACGAACCAAGGACTCGAAAAACTCCTGAGGCTGAATCGGAGGGGGCATATGAGGGGAAGCCTTAGGCACTTGTTCATGATGAGGGCGACCTTGAGACATCCTGAAATTAAGACACTAGATATGCATGTTGAATTAATATGCTGATGCAGGTAACATATTTGGAAGTGATAAAGTTTAACATATCGGAATAATTAAGCTCAAACAAGAAAACATGTATATGTGTAGAAATTCAAAAAATTAAATAACGTATGATGCACGTGCTTATGGATGCATTGAACCTGTCACCGGAGTGATGGAAAATTTTATCTCGACATGTAACTCGTTGTTCGTTAAATTATAAGCTTGTATTGAGCTGGTACTCCTTTCTTGTTTTCCCACGGTCTTCTATTCTTCAATTTTATTTAACACCCACTTGAACAGTCTCACGGCTCAGTATTATGATTTCCGAAACCCAAAGTCTTCTATGTTTACGGAATTAACATCTAGCTTACTCTTTAATAGCTACTCCCCAACTGTTGCCCGAATCCTCTTCATGATTACCACTTTTGATTAAAACCTCCTTGTTTACTTGTTAGGAGTTCGAGTAGTTAACTGAGTAATCCCTCCAATCGTCTATACTTGATCGTCCGAAATTCACCCCACCATTCTTTGCCTTTCTCTGTCGTTCCCATTTATTGCTTCCTATCCTTTAACGTGACCTCACAACACGACAATTCAACTTGGATCTAGAAATACCCAGCTAAACAAAATCTTTAACGTGATTGTCTTTCAACTTCATATCTACTGGAGTGCTGAGCTTTCTTTATCCCTTTCTTAATTGAAATCCTAAACTATACTATTTCCCATCTCTTCTCTCACTTTATTTCCCCGAGAGTTAATCTTTGATGCCTCTTACCATATTTACTTCCTTCTTGGGTAACTATATGATCCCCAAACAAGAACTCTTGAATTCAATTTCTGTTCCACTTATGGAATTAATTTCCTGACTCCTTTCGCACAATAATTCTCCAGTTGTTATCCCGACTCACCAAGTTGCCACCGTGGTTGAAATCCTTCAAGCCTACTCTTTACAATTTGAATCGGTTATAAAACTCATCTTCTTACTTACCTACTTTTGAGCATATAATTTCCTTCCAAAATTCTTTATCATCCTTTGTCGTTTTCAATTGTTGCAATATTCCACCTTTCCCATTTTGCACACTTAATAAGATAGCTCGACTTGATTTCGGGAAAATGGGCTCAATCCACCCGACTATAGAATCCCAGCATCCTAGTCTTCCCGTGAATGAATTATCCAATTCTACCAACTCAATTGGAATTAGTGAAATTGTTTTCTTTTCGTGCTGAAATCTTGCTTCCAACCAACTGAATTCCTTACCTAGCTATCCTTCCGATTCTGGAATACTTAATTTCCCCAATTCCTCCTTCACCTGGCTTTCGAATGGAATATAAATGTCCACGATTGATTCTTTTATTCCGGATCTCATTCTTTGAATCATACTCTATGAAATTATCTTCGAACTTTTCCATACTTTGATCCTTTCAAGCCAAAATGTATTATCTATATATATACTTTCGAAAATGGTTTCAAGAATGAATGTTTCAAATGTTTTCATGAAAATGTTTTGGCGAGAATCACACACGTATTATTGGGCCCTGGGGAAACGTGGGTTTGGACAACGGTACGACATTGGGCCGTCGGGCAACCCCTTAGCACGTAGTACCCTTTGAGAATATCCTCATGCGACTTTGGTGGCAGGAAGGGGGGTTATTCTTGAGCCTGTGGTTAATCCACTGAAGGAGCTGGAAGGAGTCATGATCCCCCGTCTCGAAACGACACGAGGTGGTAGGGCCTTGCAAACCCTTCCACCGTCCCAGAGGAAGAAGGATGGAAAAATTATGTTTCTCAAGTCATGATTATGAATATGATTAAGATTATGATATGATTATGAATGCATGAACGCCTAATAATGTTTTTAAGCCCATACTATGGGAGTAAGGTTGGAGAATTGTCCCCTCGCCGGGCCACATTAAACTATGTTTTGATAAATAATAATTTGATATATGTAATTCCGAGTAATGCCTTTCTCAAATTACCTAATTGGGATTTTCTAACACTTTACTCGGGATTATGGATTGCATGCGCATGTGATATATGTATATTTTCCCTCACTCAGTCTTAGGACTGACACCCCACGTTTTTTAGTCTTGTTGCAGGTGTTGAGGCTGGGACTTGGAGTCTTTTGGAGTCTTTCCTTGAGTCCTAGCTTGTATTACTCTTTCCCATTACATACTCATGTCCTATTATGAATTATTCTATTTTGGAGTATTCATGTAATTATTATGTGGTGGCCGAGATGGCCTATGATTGTATAACTTATTTATATGTTAAGTATGTTTATATGCTTCCGCCTTATGTTATTGCATCGTTGGTTTTAATTGGTTAAGGGTTAGCTCCGCTTAGCTAGGTTTTGTTTTTAATTGTCACCCGTTCGCCATGTGTTTGGTTTGTGTATGGAAATTAATTTCATGTATGGATTGGACTAGTGGTGCTGAGGATGTGACACCTTACGATGCGGGTGTTACACTCCTTTGGTGGTATCAGAGCCTTTGTTGCAAAAACGGGCTCTTGAGTCGTGTCTTATCAGTTTAAGTCGTACGGCTTAGGAATTACGTGTCAACTTGAAGGTCTTGCATCAATATTTGAACATTCTTGATTGGCTATTTGGTCCATTCTAATTACATATCATGGATATATGACCTAATCCCGACATGTATTTCTTAATGTTTAGTATTATAGATGGCTTATGGTAGACCCGCTCGACAAGACAGGAGATGTCCATCACATCCGAGACGTCATCAACCACAACAAGCTCCTCAAATGAATATGAAAGGCTTTATGGAGGCCGTTTACAATTATGTTGAGCAAAGGAGGGCTCAAGCACCACCTCCACAACAACCGGTTCAACCTCCACCGCCTCCACCATCGGTTATGTAGCACCCCGCACGTGAGGCACCACATCCCCCGCACTAAGGCTCAACACGAGTAACGAAATAGTAAATCCGCACCCGTATCAAACCCTAGCGAACGGGAGACAAACATAAAAACTTTCCTAAGCCAGGCGGAGCTAGACCCTGCAATGAAAACCAATCCACAAAGTATAATGTATTTCAAAGCTAAAATCCAATCATACAAACCATAAACGGAATTTGGGCTCTTCAGACCTCTTTTAAACTCATGAATACAGACCAACAAACCAATTCAATAATAATTACATAATTATTCAAGTTTAAGATACTGCCGAATCGAATCAAACCTAAATTCAAGTACATGAGTGAGGGCAGAGACTCTCCTAACCTAACTCGACCAACTTAAAGACTCCAAAACCTCCGCCTAGCTCGAAACTCCAAAGTTGAACCTGCACACTAAAGTGTTGGGGAGGGAGAGGGTCAGTCTCTAGAAGACTGAGTGAGCAGGAGCGATAAATATATATAGAAACATGCACATGCAAATCATAAATTCCGAACAAGGTTTTTTTTTCCCAGAAAGGGCAAGAAAAGGACTAATCAATGTTCGGATTTTATGACTAAGTCATATTAATTTCATTACATTCATAAATCATACATAAATATAAGGCTCGGCGAGTGAGCGTGCACAACCTCCATCCAAACTCCGACCGTGTACGACAAATATCAATAATATTTTAAATAGGTGATCATACGATATATCATAATACACACAATTCATATATCAAATCCTAAATCATATTCGTTTGGGCAATCCGTTTCCCGGCCTTCCCGCACGGTGCCTATCAATCATAACATATTCATAATCATAAGTATAAATCATATCATAATCAACCTTCTTCCTCCGGGTGGTGGACGGGCTTGCAAGACCCGACCACCTCAATCATAGGCCAATGGGGTTTCATGACTCCCCCAAGGGCACTCAGCTCCCATTCCCCGCTAAACCTCCTAGCGAGGGCCGGTATCACCGTAGTTTGTTGGGACTAGTATATGGGATCCCCGTCAGCCCTTGCTTCCTCGGTTAGCCACATATACTAAGTCCCGGGGCCCGTGAACATATCATATTTGCATAATCTCGCCAAAACATATCAATTCATAAGTACATAACATAATTCATACATACATATCATAATTCATAAGTACATAACATAATTCATAAATACCTTACCGTGTAATTCGGCATATGCTATATACGTACCTCTCCGTGTCATCCTATTCCGTAGCTAGCATGAAGACACACGGTTTGGAGCATAGCCTCATTACAAAACCATTTTTAAGCTTATATACGCTCATACGTATAATTCAGAAGAATTTACTCGATAGCTTCGTTTGGAAATCATATATATATAATCATAAGGTTTTTGGCCAAAGCTTTGCACATAAGGGTTATAGGGTTTGGTATATAGCTACAACGAAAACCACCCTCACCTGAACCGCGACGAAACAAGGAACGGGTTAACAAGTGCTCGAACGATCAAAAGCTCTCCACCCTGGAGACAACTGTACCAAAGACCACAAGACGTGTTCGTAAGACTCAAGACTCTAAATGAACCATATAAGACGCACGGCAATGCTCACTCATGATATGAAGACATAAAGATCATATTAAGTCATGAAAATCCTATAACCAATTTGTTCACTTGCTCAATCATAAATCATTCAATTCATACTCCCAATCCAATAATTCAAGAATCCAAATGAGGGCACAAAACATGTTCAAGCTCTTCCATAATGTTACCATATACTTCATATTACATAACATAGCATATATTCAAGGTTTGACAACAAGAAGAAATCATATGATATGGTAAATAAGTTATGCGATTCATAAACGACATATAAACACACACAAACGGCATTACGTAAAAGCATGCCTATAACACCTCCAAAAGCCATGAAATTACACCATATTACTCCTAACATATAGTAAAGAAAGTTCATAGTTCAACACGAAAGGAGATAAAGCCATTAAGAAGGTGAAACGAATCAAAACCCGAAGAGCAAACAACAAAGACTGCACATGGGAAGTGACACGGGGGTGTCACCTCCCTTGGCCAAACTGAGCCACGGGCGTGGCTCAGTACAGAACTGAGCAGAGGGTGTGACACGCCCGTGTCACTCTTTTATGAGTAAATGTGACACGGGGGTGTCACGGTACAGAACCAAAACCCTTCTCGAGATTTTTCTGGCAAAACTGATCCCTTACAAACTCAATCCAAAAGCATACCAAATGAACTCCAAATGCTCTGAAACTTAATATGCAACATATTTGGCATGTTATGAACATTTTTCATTTAGAGTGCAAAGGCTAAATCACACGTTAAGATCATCGAAATCGTGAAATAAAACTGGGTCGCTACAATCGGACATATGAGGCCTAATGATTCTATCATGCCTTGATCAAGTACTTAGGGCTTGAATTTGGATCTGAAACTTAGGGGAATGCATGCTAACATACTAAACAACTTATATACATCATATATATGCAAAATGGTACCATTTAAAGCACGTTAGAATGATCCACAAGTTACAAAATGTAACAGCAACAATTCTGTCATTAAGCATGCATAAAACAGGCCATGTATTTCGATTTTGAGGCTTCAAATGGAACCAAATACTTAAAGCATGAATGTTAACATGTAGAGAAATAAGTGTACATCAACTCCATGCATTTTCACACGATTTGAAGGCCATATGATCAAGCTACAACACATAAATTCACACAGCAGTTCAAAAACAGGGGAAACAATTAGATCATCATGTTTGGAGCTCCATATCTCAAAATTTCATAAAAGGAGCAAGAGATGAAATCCTCCTAACATCATATACTATCATTTAGGAAGGAATTAAGCCAAGAAACAAGTTCATATGATCATGTTTAAGCAAGGAAATCAGCTACACAAGCCTAGAGGTCACAAGAGCAAAATCCCTAAAAGTTCATACTAATCTCATAATTCAAATCCTAATCAAATCTGATCCAAATCATGATTTAAGTAGATGAAATGAAGCATAATAGAGTAGAGAAGACATAAATATTCATACCTTGAAGATTTGGTGGAAGAAGATGGTGATTTGAGCTCCAAAATCACAAAAATGGCTTAGGGTTTTCTTCCTTCTTCTCTTCCTCTCTCTCTCGTTCAGTTTCAGCTGAGAATGGGGATGTGTGGTTCGATTTTCAGACCAAAAGGAAGGAGAAAGGGGTTAACTCAAGGTATAAGAGTCATGGTTAATCTTTGGTTAGACTTGGTTAAGTAAAAAGGGTCCCACCAAGGAGACTAGTCAACCAAAGGAGTTCTTCTTGCACGAGTTGTCCGTTACGGTTGGATTTCGGAGGTCTTAATGATTGCAAAAAGGTGTGTGGCTTGTTCCATTGTCTCCGAATCGTCGATACGAAGGCAACGGAGTTGACGGAATTCGAATCCGAATTCCCGAGCTCAAGATATCACTCACGGAACCAAGGGTGCGCTAATTGCTCGTTAGCCCCCTACTTGGTTCCACAATCAAAATTAAATTCATAAACACGTCAAATGAATCTGAAAACATAAACCGAGCATATAGACATGTTCATAACACACATATTTACGACATATTAAATTTTCACGACATTTCGATATCAATACATATATGAACAAAGCACAAATAGAACGCTCATACGCATGAACGAATTTATATTATTATAAATAAATTACTAAACTTAAATTCCATATTAATTAAATTAAAACCAATTAATAACATGTTGAAATTAATTAGCGAAATTACCGAAATATTTAAGGTAACATAAAACCCTAATTGAGAATTTAAACACTAAATATCAAAGTGAAATAAAATGAATTAAGTTAAAATAGGAATAGTTTATAGTTTAAACAAATGTAAACATTTATAAACAATTAATCATATAATTAAATAATTAAATAGCGCAATTTATAAACAATTACGTCACATTATTATAAAATGAAAAACTGGGGCGTTACAATCTCTCCCCCTTAAAAAGAATCCGTCCTCGGATTCAAAGCACGCTTGAAAACAAACAATGAGAGATTCCCCGTCTCTCACAAGCAACAAGGAGAGAGCCCCGTCTCTCGAGCAACAATGAGAGAACCCCGTCTCTACAACAACAATGAGAGAACCCCGTCTCTCACAAGCAAAGAGAGTACCCCGTCTCTCAAACAAAAATAAGAGAATCCCCGTCTCTTAACCGAAAATAAAGCAAGGAAGTCTCCAATACTCCCAAGCAACACACGCAACAACTAAATTCAAAATCACACAAGCCACCTCAAGGGAAATAACAGATCTCATCCACGTTAATCATCAATTACTTCACGTAAGTCAACTTGATAAGAAAACAAAACCCATAACAAAGAAATTAATTGAATTAAATTTGCATGGATGCATGTATCATGAATACTATAAGTACCGTTCACCGTAGTTGCAAAATTCAGATTTGTGAGTTGTCGTTGTCCAAGGTATGATCTGTCCTCAATGTAACTCGATGCCCAATTTGTCTTGAACTTTTTCAGGGTTCCCCGGTGAAATGATTGATAAATTCCTTAAGGATTATATCCTTAAATCCTTTCTAACTTATACTACTACCCAACTTCTTCAATCCTTGTCCAAATCGGTGCCTAACATATCCCCTAGGATCACCACTCTGAGTGAACTTGATGATTTGATCCTGACCTTGCAATGTTTGATCTCATGGTCTCTCCTAACACCACTCCTCACCATTTTCCTCAATCCTCATTCGTCCAACCAACTCTCTTGAATTAACCGAATTTGACTTCCCAAATACCCTTAGATCATCTCTGACCACCTTGACGATTCAATCCCTACCTTGTGGTATTCGTCATTAGAATCGACATTAACACGAATCCCTTTTTCCATTTCCGTTCATGTCATCTATTCATACTTTTTAACCCCCTTAAGGCTATATTCGGTATCTAGCCCCACATTTCTTGAATTGAAGATAAAATGTTCTTGATGCGTTTTGAAGTTTAATGTAAATCCTCCACTGATCATCTTTTCCGGTTTGGTTTCTTCGTGGATTTCCTTCCGGATCACCTTTGATAGAACCGATAACTTAATAATGTTGTCTCGGATTCCTTAGTACTTTTACTGACTAAATCTTGATCAACAACATCCTCTTATCCATTTCCAACGGCCACCATTAGGATATCCGGATTCTCCTTAATTTGCAACCCCGTTGTTGCTATTGACATATTTATTCGAGCACTACTTCCATCCTCCATTTTATCTCTTAGTCGTGCTCTCCCCCTTAAAATTGCTCTTTCATGTTGAACTCCCTCAAACTCTCTTCCCCATTCTTAATCGACCCGAACACCCCAAAGATGAATCTAATCTGACTTTCCTTCGGAGGTCCTTTCCACTAACCTATCCCTTACCTAACGTTCTTTATTTCCCAATTGTCTGTCTTGTCGTGTGCCACTCCATTATTTCCTTTCCTTTAACTTAGATATGGTTCGAGCGAGGATATACTTGATAATTGAGGTGCCAGATTTTCCTATCAAGTAAACACTAAAATGCATGTCGGGTAAAGATGGCAATGCATGTGTCACGTGTACATCAAGCAATTATACCACACATTAGTGCAACACAACCAATTAGAAATGCACGGATAACATAAGATCAAGAGAATAAATAATTAATGCAGAATATGATGCACGTGCTATGAATGCTTTGGAACCTGTCACCGATGTGGGATGTTATTATTAGCTCGGTAGCTTTCCTCGTTCTTCCGATCCCAAGGTCACTTGGCCTGATAATTATTCCTTGCCTTTCCCACGGTCTTCGAGACTTTCATGCTTCTTTGTAAGTCAACTTGTATCTTCTACTGTCCGAGATTGCAATTTCTTGATCCCTAATTCTTTCACGTCCACTGAGTTAGCATCCAATCTATTCTCCAAATTCGACCTTTACTTCCAATTGTCGTCTCAATCAAGAAACCCGCACTTACCCTTTAGAAAGTTCAATTCGCCTCCAACTGCTTACATTTGAGCGCATGATTTCCTTTCAAGGAGTGATTGCCTTTCTTTACCATTTCCATTTGTTGCTTCATATCTTCCATTTTTCTTCACAACATGGCAATTCAGCTTGATTTTGGAAAAACGAACTCATATCCCAATCAACACCTTAATCAAGATTCCCGTGACTATTGTTTATGAGTTTCCCATCACGATCAAAATCCAGAGCACCCAAGTCCAATTCTTCCCGATCTGAACTTCGACAGACTTAATTTCAATTCAATAGGCTTAATCAGAAATCCTTCTTGTTGACCCCAGGTACACAGCTCCTACCGGGCCCATTTTATCTGAGTCTCTCCTGACTATCGAGACCTCTTCAACGATCTCATCCGGGATTAAATATCTTCAAGACTCGTTCGCTTCATTCTTTAGGTTGACAAATCTTGCTGCATCCAATTAAAACACTCCAAGTAGTAGACTCTCATAATTTAGTCTTCTGAGTCCCAACAATCCCATGATTATCTCCTATTCCGATTTCACCAAATGTCTCTCTGCCATCGCATCTCTAGATTCAATCTTCCCATCCCGAATCCTCATCCTTGACTCTAGCTCCATTTGGGAAGTCTCACATCTCTAATTCTCTACATTCTTCCCAGAGTATCCTGTTCATCTTCCAGGTCTCAGAGAGTTTGCAATCGATCTTCTTTGTCGTAGACTTGACCAGGGTTTGATAGTATCTTTATAACCTATAAATCACAGCTTACTTCAAGAATAGATGCATGCGATTAGTGCATGCTCATGACACATATTCGATACGAAAGACAAGAATCCCTATAAGATGCAACAAGTGATTCAACAAAATTCTTAAGAGAAGCCAAATTCCATATTCAAGATCGATGCAATGCACACAATATCACATAGTCCCTATGCCGTTCGACTTAGACTGACTCCAACACGACTCAAGAACACCGGTTTTGCAACCGGGCTCTGATACCACTTAAGGATGTAGCACCCCGCACGTGAGGCACCACATCCCCCGCACTAAGGCTCAACACGAGTAACGAAATAGTAAATCCGCACCCGTATCAAACCCTAGCGAACGGGAGACAAACATAAAAACTTTCCTAAGCCAGGCGGAGCTAGACCCTGCAATGAAAACCAATCCACAAAGTATAATGTATTTCAAAGCTAAAATCCAATCATACAAACCATAAACGGAATTTGGGCTCTTCAGACCTCTTTTAAACTCATGAATACAGACCAACAAACCAATTCAATAATAATTACATAATTATTCAAGTTTAAGATACTGCCGAATCGAATCAAACCTAAATTCAAGTACATGAGTGAGGGCAGAGACTCTCCTAACCTAACTCGACCAACTTAAAGACTCCAAAACCTCCGCCTAGCTCGAAACTCCAAAGTTGAACCTGCACACTAAAGTGTTGGGGAGGGAGAGGGTCAGTCTCTAGAAGACTGAGTGAGCAGGAGCGATAAATATATATAGAAACATGCACATGCAAATCATAAATTCCGAACAAGGTTTTTTTTTCCCAGAAAGGGCAAGAAAAGGACTAATCAATGTTCGGATTTTATGACTAAGTCATATTAATTTCATTACATTCATAAATCATACATAAATATAAGGCTCGGCGAGTGAGCGTGCACAACCTCCATCCAAACTCCGACCGTGTACGACAAATATCAATAATATTTTAAATAGGTGATCATACGATATATCATAATACACACAATTCATATATCAAATCCTAAATCATATTCGTTTGGGCAATCCGCTTCCCGGCCTTCCCGCACGGTGCCTATCAATCATAACATATTCATAATCATAAGTATAAATCATATCATAATCAACCTTCTTCCTCCGGGTGGTGGACGGGCTTGCAAGACCCGACCACCTCAATCATAGGCCAATGGGGTTTCATGACTCCCCCAAGGGCACTCAGCTCCCATTCCCCGCTAAACCTCCTAGCGAGGGCCGGTATCACCGTAGTTTGTTGGGACTAGTATATAGGATCCCCGTCAGCCCTTGCTTCCTCGGTTAGCCACATATACTAAGTCCCGGGGCCCGTGAACATATCATATTTGCATAATCTCGCCAAAACATATCAATTCATAAGTACATAACATAATTCATACATACATATCATAATTCATAAGTACATAACATAATTCATAAATACCTTACCGTGTAATTCGGCATATGCTATATACGTACCTCTCCGTGTCATCCTATTCCGTAGCTAGCATGAAGACACACGGTTTGGAGCATAGCCTCATTACAAAACCATTTTTAAGCTTATATACGCTCATACGTATAATTCAGAAGAATTTACTCGATAGCTTCGTTTGGAAATCATATATATATAATCATAAGGTTTTTGGCCAAAGCTTTGCACATAAGGGTTATAGGGTTTGGTATATAGCTACAACGAAAACCACCCTCACCTGAACCGCGACGAAACAAGGAACGGGTTAACAAGTGCTCGAACGATCAAAAGCTCTCCACCCTGGAGACAACTGTACCAAAGACCACAAGACGTGTTCGTAAGACTCAAGACTCTAAATGAACCATATAAGACGCACGGCAATGCTCACTCATGATATGAAGACATAAAGATCATATTAAGTCATGAAAATCCTATAACCAATTTGTTCACTTGCTCAATCATAAATCATTCAATTCATACTCCCAATCCAATAATTCAAGAATCCAAATGAGGGCACAAAACATGTTCAAGCTCTTCCATAATGTTACCATATACTTCATATTACATAACATAGCATATATTCAAGGTTTGACAACAAGAAGAAATCATATGATATGGTAAATAAGTTATGCGATTCATAAACGACATATAAACACACACAAACGGCATTACGTAAAAGCATGCCTATAACACCTCCAAAAGCCATGAAATTACACCATATTACTCCTAACATATAGTAAAGCAAGTTCATAGTTCAACACGAAAGGAGATAAAGCCATTAAGAAGGTGAAACGAATCAAAACCCGAAGAGCAAACAACAAAGACTGCACATGGGAAGTGACACGGGGGTGTCACCTCCCTTGGCCAAACTGAGCCACGGGCGTGGCTCAGTACAGAACTGAGCAGAGGGTGTGACACGCCCGTGTCACTCTTTTATGAGTAAATGTGACACGGGGGTGTCACGGTACAGAACCAAAACCCTTCTCGAGATTTTTCCGGCAAAACTGATCCCTTACAAACTCAATCCAAAAGCATACCAAATGAACTCCAAATGCTCTGAAACTTAATATGCAACATATTTGGCATGTTATGAACATTTTTCATTTAGAGTTCAAAGGCTAAATCACACGTTAAGATCATCGAAATCGTGAAATAAAACTGGGTCGCTACAATCGGACATATGAGGCCTAATGATTCTATCATGCCTTGATCAAGTACTTAGGGCTTGAATTTGGATCTGAAACTTAGGGGAATGCATGCTAACATACTAAACAACTTATATACATCATATATATGCAAAATGGTACCATTTAAAGCACGTTAGAATGATCCACAAGTTACAAAATGTAACAGCAACAATTCTGTCATTAAGCATGCATAAAACAGGCCATGTATTTCGATTTTGAGGCTTCAAATGGAACCAAATACTTAAAGCATGAATGTTAACATGTAGAGCAATAAGTGTACATCAACTCCATGCATTTTCACACGATTTGAAGGCCATATGATCAAGCTACAACACATAAATTCACACAGCAGTTCAAAAACAGGGGAAACAATTAGATCATCATGTTTGGAGCTCCATATCTCAAAATTTCATAAAAGGAGCAAGAGATGAAATCCTCCTAACATCATATACTATCATTTAGGAAGGAATTAAGCCAAGAAACAAGTTCATATGATCATGTTTAAGCAAGGAAATCAGCTACACAAGCCTAGAGGTCACAAGAGCAAAATCCCTAAAAGTTCATACTAATCTCATAATTCAAATCCTAATCAAATCTGATCCAAATCATGATTTAAGTAGATGAAATGAAGCATAATAGAGTAGAGAAGACATAAATATTCATACCTTGAAGATTTGGTGGAAGAAGATGGTGATTTGAGCTCCAAAATCACAAAAATGGCTTAGGGTTTTCTTCCTTCTTCTCTTCCTCTCTCTCTCTCGTTCAGTTTCAGCTGAGAATGGGGATGTGTGGTTCGATTTTCAGACCAAAAGGAAGGAGAAAGGGGTTAACTCAAGGTATAAGAGTCATGGTTAATCTTTGGTTAGACTTGGTTAAGTAAAAAGGGTCCCACCAAGGAGACTAGTCAACCAAAGGAGTTCTTCTTGCACGAGTTGTCCGTTACGGTTGGATTTCGGAGGTCTTAATGATTGCAAAAAGGTGTGTGGCTTGTTCCATTGTCTCCGAATCGTCGATACGAAGGCAACGGAGTTGACGGAATTCGAATCCGAATTCCCGAGCTCAAGATATCACTCACGGAACCAAGGGTGCGCTAATTGCTCGTTAGCCCCCTACTTGGTTCCACAATCAAAATTAAATTCATAAACACGTCAAATGAATCTGAAAACATAAACCGAGCATATAGACATGTTCATAACACACATATTTACGACATATTAAATTTTCACGACATTTCGATATCAATACATATATGAACAAAGCACAAATAGAACGCTCATACGCATGAACGAATTTATATTATTATAAATAAATTACTAAACTTAAATTCCATATTAATTAAATTAAAACCAATTAATAACATGTTGAAATTAATTAACGAAATTACCGAAATATTTAAGGTAACATAAAACCCTAATTGAGAATTTAAACACTAAATATCAAAGTGAAATAAAATGAATTAAGTTAAAATAGGAATAGTTTATAGTTTAAACAAATGTAAACATTTATAAACAATTAATCATATAATTAAATAATTAAATAGCGCAATTTATAAACAATTACGTCACATTATTATAAAATGAAAAACTGGGGCGTTACAGGTTAGGGATTCTCATGGGATGTTTCTTAGCTATAATCCTCCGAGGTTTGCGGGTATAGCGGATGATGCTATAGCGGAGGATTGGATTTCTAGATTGGAGAGGATTTACAACATTCGCCCATTCACTTCACTTGAAAGGGCTCAATTTGCTATTTTCCAACTAGACGGGGAAGCTTATGATTGGTGGGAGAGAACCCGCAAGAAGTTAGAGGTTGTAGGGGAAGCATTGAATTGGGATATATTCAAGTGGGAATTCCGGGAGGCTTTCATTCCCGAGGTGGTCCGTGAAAGGAAAGAGCAAGAGTTCATGGACCTCAAAAAAGGAGGAAGGTCGGTAGCACAATACTTGGCGGAGTTTAATCATCTTGGAAAGTTTGCTCCCCAAGTCACCCGTGATGAGAAGAAAAAAGCAAGGAAGTTTATTGTGGGGTTGAGAGAGACTCTAAGACATGGACAAGTCGGGCATAATTTCGAATCATTTGCCGACACGGTTCAACGGGCCTTTGTTCAAGAGGAGGAGTTTAAGAAGAAGGATCCCGTACCTCGATCTTTTCATTCGGGACAAGGTTCGGTGTCCAGTTCCAAGAGGCCCGTTTATCCGATTGCACCTCCCGTCAAGGCTCCATATGCAAAGGGTTCTGGAAAGAAACCCAGAGTGGCGGGGCCGACACAACTACCTCCACAAGCTCCTTTAAATCCTCAACAAACTAAACCTTGTTCACATTGCGAAGGTCCTACACACACTTGGGAGACTTGTCGCCGCCGACTCGGAGCTTGCTTGATTTGTGGCTCGATGGAACATCAAGTGGTCGGGTGTGATCGATATATTCCGAGTCATAGAGGAGGACAGAGGTCGATGATACGGATGAGAGCTTACGCCATTGATGGCGAGGAGCAGGATGGCGAGATTGATCCCGCTGCCATTGTCGAAGGTACAATATACATTCATGGTACGAGCATACATGCATTGTTTGACCCTGGAGCCACACATTCCTTTATTTCTTGTAGCATAGTTGTTTCTTTGTGTTTGCCTGTTATGTGTACCTCTGCTTGTTATGTGATTAGATCCCCGTTGGGGGGGAACTTTGTTTCTGATCGAGTGTTTCGACGAGTTCCGGTAAGTATTAAGGGTCGTGACTTTCAAACGGACTTCATTGAGATGCCTATCAGTCGGTATGGTGCGATTTTGGGCATGGATTAGCTTTTCGGGCATGATGCTAAGATTGATTGTAGAACTAAGAGAGTTCAATTGGGTTCCGATGTTGTTGTGGGTTTGGGTTCAAAGATTCCACCGTTGTTATCTTTCACTGAGGCTTCCAAGTTGATTCGTGATGGTGCTTCGGGTTTCTTGGCCTACATTCTCAACAAGCCAAAGGATCAAGCTAAGCTTGAGGACATAAAAGTTGTGAAGGATTTTCTCGAGGTTTTCCCGGAGAGTTTGGGGTCTTTACCTCCGAAACGAGAAATAGAATTTGTAATTGATTTGTATCCAGATTCTAAGCCGTTTTCTAAGACTCCTTATAGGATGGCTCCTGCCGAATTAAAGGAATTAAAGAAGCAACTTGAGGAATTATTGTCAAGTGGGTATATTCGTCCGAGTTTGTCCCCTTGGGGTGCACCGGTCCTGTTTGTAAAGAAGAAAGACGAGACCTTGAGAATGTGCATAGATTATAGAGAATTGAATCGGAAGACGGTTAAGAACAAATACCCCCTTCCACGGATTGAAGAGTTATTTGATATCCTTCAAGGTTCTACGGTTTATTCCAAGCTTGATCTTCGCCAAGGGTATTATCAGTTGAGGATCCGAGAAGAAGATATCCAAAAGAAAGGGTTCAACACTCGGTACGGGCATTATCAGTTTGTTGTGATGTCGTTCGGATTAAGTAATGCCCCCGCAGCTTTCATGGACATGATGCACAGAATATTTAGGGCTTTCTTGGATAAGTTCATGGTGATATTTATAGACGATATTCTTGTGTATTCCAAGTCTGCCAAGGAACATGCAAAGCACCTTAAGTTGGTTTTACAGACCCTCAAGGATAATCAATTATTCGCGAAGTTCAGCAAGTGTGACTTTTGGATTGATAAGGTTTCATTTCTGGGTCATGTTATTTCAGCAATGGGAGTTGAAGTGGATTCTTCTAAGAATGCCTCTGAAGTTCGAAGTTTCTTGGGTTTAACGGGATATTATAAAAGATTCGTGAAGGACTTCTCGAAAATCGCCACTCCTTTAACCCGATTGACCAAGAAAGAGGTGAAATTCGTGTGGGATGAGGCGTACGATAAGAGTTTCATTCTCTTGAAGGAGAAGTTGACTACAGCCCCGGTCTTGACACTTCCCGAAGGGTCTGAAGGTTATACGGTGTATACGGATGCTTCTAAGGAAGGATTGGGTTGTGTCTTGATGCAAAACGGGAATTATTGCATATCCCTCTAGAAAGTTAAAGGATCATGAGAAAAATTATCCCACGCATGATTTGGAACTCGGTGCCGTGGTATTCGGTCTTAGTAAGTGGAGGCATTATTTGTATGGAATTCCTTTCGAGATTTACACCGATCACAAGAGTCTTCAATATTTGTTCACACAAAAGGATTTGAATATAAGGCAAAGAAGATGGATGCAGACTCTTGAGGACTTTGAGTGAACGATCAAGTATCATCCCGGTAAGGCCAATGTCGTTGCCGATGCACTTAGTAGGAAGACTAGTGTGTCGGGTTTGGAAGTGGATGAAGGAAGTAAGGATGAGTCAATTGTGGTAAAGGCTCGGGTGACTAACATCACCATACAACCGGAGTTCAAGCACCGGTTATTTGAAGCTCAAACGAGTGATCCGGGAGTTCAAAAACTTGTTGCTAGGGCTAAGGAAGATCCAGAGTGTCCGTTCAGGTATGACGAAACGGGCTTGTTTCGGTTTAAGAATCGAGTTGTTGTTCCCGAGGAATTAAGAAGGTTATTACTTAAGGAAGCTCACAAATCGGCTTATTCTATCCACCCGGGAGGCAATAAGATGTATAAGGATTTGATGGAATATTATTGGTGGAATGGATTGAAGAAGGATGTTGCCGAGTTTGTTAAGCATTGTATGACTTGTCAGAAAGTGAAGGCCAAACATCAAAATCCCAGAGGTCTTCTACAACCATTGCCAATCCCGGAATGGAAATGGGAACAAGTGACTATGGATTTTGTTTCGGGGTTACCGAGAGTTAAGGGTGGTTATGACAGAATTTAGGTAATTATTGATCGTTTGACTAAGTCAGCTCACTTCTTACCGGTCCAGATGTCCGATAAGATTAATAAGCTAGCCGAGCTTTATGTCAGAGAGATTGTTCGTCTTCATGGGATTCCGGTTAGTATTGTATCGGATAGAGATCCGAGGTTCACTTGAAGGTTATGACAAGAATTATAAGGTTTGCTGGGTATGAGGCTTAAGTTCAGCACTGCTTTTCATCCACACACAGAGGGTCAGTCCGAGAGGTTGATTCGGTATCTTGAGGAATTTATTAAGAGCTTGTGTTTTGGATTATCAAACCTCTTTGGATTGGCAATTACCGTTGATCGAATTCTCCTACAACAATAGCTTCCAAGCTTCCATAGGTATGACACCCTATGAGTTACTTTATGGATGGAAGTGTCGATCCCCTTTGTTTTTCGATCTCGAGGAGTGGAAATGGACAACGCAAGAGGATGCTAAGAAGAAGAAGGGTGTGAAGTTGGAAAAATCCTCTAAGGTAGTAAGAGATATGATCGAGAAGGTTCAAATGGTACAACGACGGATGAAGGCAGCTCGGGATAGACAGAAAAGCTATGCGGATAATAGGAGAAGGGATCTTGAATATGAGGTTGGAGACCGAGTGTTCTTAAAGGCGTCTCCTCGCAAAGGTTTTGCTCGGATTGGAAGAGGAGGGAAGCTTAAACCTCGATTTTTAGGTCCATTTGAGATTCTTGAAAGAGTTGGGGAAGTTGCTTATCGGTTGGACCTACCACCGAGCTTAACCGGAATTCATAATGTCTTCCACGTGTCATAATTTAGGAAGTACTACCCAGATGAATCAGAGATTCTTCCCGTTGATGAGATTGAAGAAGTGGATCTACAACCGGATTTAACCTTCATGCAGAAGCCGGTAAGAATTATGGATCGCAAGTTACAAGTGTTGGGAAATTGGCAAATTCCTTTGGTAAAGGTTTTATGGAGAAGTGATAAAACTGACGAAGCTACTTGGGAAATCGAGGACAAGATGAAGGGCTTGTATCCGGAGTTGTTTCAGGCCGAGTGAATCTGGGGACCAGATTCCTTTAAGGGGGGAGGATTGTAACGCCCCATATCTTCATTCCAGGTACACTCGCCACATGTGTGAGTTTGAGTGTTAGAATTGTTGGCATGCTTTAGGAATTATGTGACTAATTGAAATTATGTGGATTAATTGCCTATTTGTCTAAGTGTTTATTTTAATTGTAATCTCATTTCATTTTCATTATTCTAACATATGCATATTTCATACATTCATATTATAACATATTTTCATTTATATATCTATATATGTATACTTATATACTTAAATTACTTCATAAGATTAATATTTTCATTACTTCATGTATTTTTCATGAAACATGTAGTTACATATATATATAACTTACCTACACTAATACACTCACATTCATTATATATGTATATATTATTGTAGCACTAAGTTCAATTACATGATATTATATACATAATATCTCTACTTTATTACTTTATACGTATATGCATTATATCTATACATATAGTACATATACATTGAATCATATTTGCAAGACACAATTACACAAACCATTTCTCTAACACACAAACTTCACATTTTCATCTTCATCACTCATTGATCACAAGCAAGAAGAAGAAAAGGGAAGAATCAATCCATCAAGAAGCATCATCATCTCCATCTTCATCATTTCTTCATTCCATTTCTTTCATCTTAAGGTTGGTATTGATGTATAATGAGATTGATTATGTTGTATAACTTGGGCTTCTTGACTTGGATGTATATTCTTGTTTCTAGCATGAATATGTGACCTCTTATGTGTGTATTTTGAGATTGAAGCTTGAATACTTGAAGCTATTGGTTTATTTGATTTAATGGCTTTTATGGGACTTTGTATGGTGGATTTAAGTGCTTGGATGATTGATTTATGTTTTGTAATTGGAGTATGGGATGTATATTGGTGTTAAAGGATAGTTTTGAGGTGTTTAATTGTTGTTGATTGGTGTTGGAGAGGCTTGGGAGCCAATTTTCAAGACTTGCCCTGTTTTTCCCCTGTTTTTTCGACCAGCGGTATGCCAAACGCCCGTTTGGCCCCTTAGTTCATTTACCAAACACCCGTGTGAGAAGCTACTGCCTCGACAGACAGTTTTCAAACGCCTGTTTCTGCTTTCAGTTCATTTTGAAAACGCCCGTTTACCCCTCAAACATACTCCGATTGACCTGATTTTTGAACCACTAGAAACCTCTTGAAGTCTAAAACACTCTCCAATTTGAATCACCTCATTATCCTTTATAATTTCTGAGATATAATCAATTATTTTTGCTGTCGCCATTTCATCGAAAATCGGCGTTAACCCACTTCGCTTTGAACAAGAATTCGAACCATATATGTTCGGAAAACTCTATTTGTCTACATTCATAAACAAAAAATAAAACTCCATTTCAACATCTATAACTCAAGATGTTCCCATTTTCCACAGCTTGCGCGTTTCAAAAAATTGTCAACTTTTGCCAAACTTCGCCAAAACCCATCTTCTTGCATTGCTTTCAGTCCCTTGGCTTCCGTATGTGATTTATATGAAGTAGATGCTTGCTTAAACATTACATGAAGCATTAATTGTGCATGAACATTCTCATGAATTATAATTACCATCATTCCATGTCATGAGCATGTCGTTCGACCATTAATTGGTTCATTGTCTAGAAGTCTTATGTACACTCTTCTTTAGTGCACAGAGTTCAATCTAGTCGAGGAGCAGGGTCCGTAGAAATCTTGTATCCTTTGTCTTTTGGCCAAGGTGAGGTTTTATTTTAGTTAATTAGAACCCTATCGTCTTGTGTGATCTTTTCAAGCCAAAATGTATTATCTATATATATACTTTCGAAAATGGTTTCAAGAATGAATGTTTCAAATGTTTTCATGAAAATGTTTGGGCGAGAATCACGCACGTATTATTGGGCCCTGGGGAAACGTGGGTTTGGACACCAGTATGACCTTGAGCCGTCAGGCAACCCCTTAGCACGTAGTACCCTTTGAGAATATCCTCACACGACTTTGGTGGTAGGAAGGCGGGATATTCTTGAGCCTGTGGTTAATCCACTCAAGGAGCGGGAAGGAGTCATGATCCCCCGTCTCGAAACGTCACGAGGTGGTAGGGCCTTGCAAACCCTTCCACCGCCCCGGAGGAAGAAGGATGGAAAACTTATGTTTCTCATGTCATGATTATGAATATGATTAAGATTATGATATGATTATGAATGCATGAACACCTAATAATGTTTTTAAGCACACACTATGGGAGTAAGGTTTGAGAATTGCCCTCTTGTCGGACCACATTAAACTATGTTTTGATAAATAATAATTTGATATCTGTAATTCCGAGCAATGCCTTTATCAAATTACCCATGTGGGATTTTCTAATACTTTACGCGGGATTATGGATGGCATACACATGTGATATATGTATATGGCCCCTCACTCAGTCTTAGGACTGACACCCCACATTTTCTAGTCTTGTTGCAAGTGTTGAGCTAGGCGGGGACTTGGAGTCTTTTGTAGTCTTTCCTTGAGTCCTAGCTTGTATTACTCTTTAGCATTACATACTCATGTCCTATTATGAATTATTCTATTTTGGAGTATTGATGTAATTATTATGTGGTGGTCGGGATAGCCTATGATTGTGTAACTTGTTTATATGTTAAGTATGTTTATATGCTTTCGCCTTATGTTATTGCATCGTTGGTTTTAATTGGCTATGGGTTAGCCCCCGCTTAGCTAGGTTTTGTTTTTAATTATCACCCGTTCGCCACGTGTTTGGTTTGTGTATGGAAATTAATTTCATGCATGGATTGGACTAGTGGTGCGGGGGATGTGACACCTTACGATGTGGGTGTTACATACATTGCCTGGCTAGAGGGCAATTCTCCAACCTTACTCCCATTGTGTGTGTGTTAAATTCAAGTTATAAGGTGCTCATGCACGTTCGTAATAATAAGCCTAGTCGTAATCATAATCATAATCGTAGTAAAACATAATTTTTCATCCTTCTTCCTCCGGGACGGTAGAAGGGTTTGCAAGGCCCTACCACCTCGTTGGTCCGTATCGAGTCGGGGGATCATGACTCCTACCCACTCCTTCGATGGGATAATACCACCGGCTTATGAATATCCCGCCTGCCGGCCACAAAGCCTCCCGAAACTCCCTCTTAAACATGGCCCAAGTAACTTCCTCTCCGGAAACCTCTAGCTTCTCCTGAGTCCTGTCCCACCAACCAAAAGCTTCACCATCAAGTTGAAAGATGGTAAACTGAGCTCGTTCAAGCATGGTGAATTGGCGAATATTATAGATTCTTTCCAAGCAAGATAGCTAATCCTCAGCCACGGCATCATCCGTGGTACCCGAAAACCTTGGGGGATTATAATTTCGGTAGTGGTGGTGGTGTTTGAATCGGTTGTGGTGGTGCTGGTGGAGCTTGAGCCCTCCTTTCTTCGACATAATTATGTACAACCTCCATAAAATTTTCCATATTCATATGAGGCGGTTGTTGTTGTTGTTGATGTCTAGGAGGTGAGGGAGATCTCTTATCCCGATGTATGGGTCGACCACGAGGCATCTACAATTAAACATCGAGAAATGCGAGTTGGGTTAAACAATATTCATAATATACAATTAAGGTGCACCAAATAATTAATCAAGAAAGGATCATATAAGAATGCAAGACTTCCAAAGTCGTATGACCTAGACCGACAAGAAACGAATCAAGAGCCCGATTTTGCAACCTAGGCTCTAATACCACCTTAAGATGTAGCACCCACATTGATAGGCGCCACATCCCCTGCACCACGAGTCCAATCAATGCATGAAATGCAAGTCCATATATGAATCAAACACGTGGCAAACGGGTGACAAGACAAAATGTGACGCCCTGATGTTTCGGCCGTACAGGTACAACGTGTGTTCTTATTATTAATTGTGCATTTAAATTATTATAATTATGTGATTATATGTTTTACTTTTATATTATTTGCAATTCTTAAATACTTGAATTGTTTGGAATTGAATTTATATGAATTCTTGAAAGATATGCGCTTATGTGATATGTTTGTGTGTCGTTTCTATATGATTTGAATTCCGAATTTCGTGAAAATTTGATATGTTGGAGATATGTGTGTTATGAACATGTATATATGCTTGTTTTATATTTTTGGATTCATTTTCTTGAGTTTTGAATTTATTTTGAGTTTTGGAATCGAAACGGGGGGCTAACGAGTAATTAGCGCACCCTTGGTTCTGAGTGTGATATCTTGAGCTCGGGTACTCGGATTTGAGTTTTGTCAACTTCGTTGGACTCGTATCGATGATTTGGGTTCAATAAACCAAGCCTTATATTTTTCTAAGCCTATTTGCACCTCCGAAATTCAACCGAAATGAGATTCGACCGTAGATTTGCCACCCTTAGCTATTTTTGTCATAACTCCCACCATACTTGACCAAATTAACCATGGTTGGACTTTTTGTGATCCTAGTTTAACCCTCTATCAGCCCCTAACCCCTCCATTTCGAACCACAACCAAAACCAAGAAGAAAAATCCATCCCAAACTCAGACTTCCAGTTTCATCTCGCCACCCTACAAAGCTTGGAGATTTTGAGCTCAAATCTCTCCCAACCTTCAACCAATTCAAGAGGTAATTATAGGGTTGTAATATACATTCATTTGTGGTCGTTTTGAACCATGCATCCCTAATTTTGAGCTTGTATTCATGGAGTTTGCATGCCATAGATGAATAGTTAGGTTATGGAACTATTTCTTGATCTCTTTGAATCTTTTGAGCTTTTGAATGTTTTAAAGCATGAAATAGATCACCTTAGCTTTCTTATTGCATTTATGAATATGTATTTTGCAGTAGTTGAGGATTAAGTGAGATGCTATTAATGAGAACTTGGAAGAATTGGATGAAAATTACATCTTTCCCTCCCTTGCTCATGTATAATTGCTTTGTGGCATGTTTGAGTGTTGATTTGGGACTGAATTATGGCTTAGTTGATGTTCATTCATACCTGATCATGTTAGAATAAGTTTGGAGGAAGATTTGTGTCGTTCATGCCCTGTTTTTGCTGCGAACTGCTATTGTTTCGTGCAGGTCACGGCCGTGACCGCGAATAGACCAATTCCGGTAGAGGCTACGACCATAATTTGATTTTTGTTTGATTTTCAGGTCCCGCCCGTGACCTGAATTATGCCCATTTCATGTCGTGGCCATGACCTTAAATTAGACATGTTTCGACTTGTTTTTTTTTCTGGAAATATTTGATGTAGAGGCCGCTACCATTTCATGAAGAAAATGGGTCGCGGCCACGACCCTCACCCACATACATGACATATGTTCCATTTTATTCAAACTTTGCATGATTTTTCTAACTGGTTTCTGGTACGTACACTTCATTAACATGTCACATTATATGTTAACTTATCTGTTATGAAGTATGGCTTGATTTCATCGAATATTTTACGAGTTATGATTTAATATGTCTTCATTGCTCCAAGAACGTACATGCATGCTTCGTTGCTTTATATATGAACCCTAAATGATAAGTTTTTTCTTCTTTTATGACTCGTATGTTTCGTATACATGTTATAGTATATGTTATGATCATCGTATGAAATTCATGGATTGATTTGAGATGAACTATGAAAGACATGAACTTGTTTGAATACGAACGCTTCCTTGAATGAATGAATTGCTTGTGTATATGTGCTTTCAAAGCATTAATTGTGCACAAGAACATCTCCATGACCTAATATCAACTCTTATGCATTCATATTATACTCATTACACCACCGTGCATCTTATGTAGTCATTTGAGTCTCACTTCACTTTCTTTGCATAGATTCGGGTCCAGTCGGAGGCGAGGACGAGCAGTGAGGTTCTTGTTGTTTCTTTTGTCTTTTAAGGTGGGTTTCTCTACTAGTTGTTACTTGACCCGATATATACATCCCAATGTACAAAAGATTTAAACCAAAATTACTATATATAAATATATCGAGTCTTTTAGAGTAAATGATTTCGAACGTATAGCCCTTGAATCCATACCTAATGTTTTGGCGGGTTAATTGAATGCACGTAATGGGGGCCCTGGGACATAGTGTACATGGCTATCCGGGGAAGCTCGGGCTGACGGTGAACCCCGTACACTAGTTCTACCAAACCATAGATACCGGACCTCGCTACGAGATTAGCGAGGAATAGGAGCTGAGCGCCTTTGGGGAACTCATGAAACCCCACTGGTCAATGAATGAGGTGGTCGAGTCTTGAAAACCCGTCCACCACCCGGAGGAAAAAGGTGTATATAAACGATTATGAATGATCGAATGAATATGCATGAAAGATTATGTATATGATAACTTAATGAATTTATAATGATTACACAAGATGTAGGTTGGAGACAATGCACCTAATAATGGAAAATGATGCTTTTCTTTGTTTTACCCACTTGGGAAAATGTTCTAAAACCTCACACGGGATTATAGCTTGCATGTATGTGATTAAATTTCGCGAGATTATATATTATGCCTCGTTTTATACCCACCAGTCTCCCAGACTAATCCCGGATCGTTTTCAGTTATGTTGTGCTGGTATAAGGAGAGCTAAGCGGGAATTCGAGTGGGTGTGCCTCGTATTTGTTTCTAGCTCTTTCTTTTGGGTCTTACACAAACTCATACTCATTTTATGACTCTTGTATATTGATTATGACTTAGGCGTACTTGTTCAGCGGTGATGACATTTTGATACTTGTATATTTTCTATTTTTGGAGCTTGGATGCTCACCGTAAATGTTATATGATATTAACTGCTTCCGCTTTATTATTTCTGCTCTGATTCTTGTTATCTCTAATTTAAATGGTTTAAGGGTTAGCCCACCTACCCTAGTGTGTGTGTAGTGTCCCCGTTTGCCATGATTTGGCACGTGTATGGATTGTCCGTTTCATATGCAGGTCGGATCTCGGTGCGGGGGATGTGGTGCCTCGCATCCCCCGCACTCGGGTGTTACACAAAATAACTCAACCTAGCTAAGCCGGGCTAACCCTTAACCAATTACATTACGATGCAACAATTAAACGCGGAAGAATAAGCATTATATTAACATAATAAGAGAGTGCAACTCCAACATACAATCACCAAATCATAGTATCGATGACCTGCACGCCCCAAACATTACAACTCCAAAATATTAATAAAATTCCCAAAGTAGTAAGAATATGAGGGATGAACAAAAGACTTGCTAGGCCCAAAATAAAGACTTCTTAAGACTTTATTCCCCGCCTAGCATACCTGCAAAAAAATCTAAAACTAACATGGGGGTCAGTTAAAAGACTAGCTGAGGGGCATAAATAATATATCACATGCACATGCAATTCATAACTCTGAGTAAAGTTTTATAAAATCCCAAGTGGGAAAGTTAGGAAGATACATCACTCGGAATTACGAATATCAATTAATTACATTATAATTTCGTAATAATAATACGTGGCCCGACAAGAGGGCAATTCTCTAACCTTACTCCCATAGTGTGTGCGTTAAATTCAAGTTGTAAGGTGCTCATGTAGGTTTGTAATCATAAACGTAATCATAATCGTAGTAAAACATAATTTTCCATCCTTCTTCCTCCGGGACGGTGGAAAGCTTTGCAAGGACCTACCACCTCGTTGGTCCATATCGAGTCGGGGGATCATGACTCCTACCCGCTCATTCGATGGGGTAATACCACCGGCTCAAGAATATCCCGCCTTCCAGCCACCCAAGTCGCGCGAGGATATTCTCAAAGGGTACTTTATATGAAATGGATTATCCGACGGTCCGATGCCGTACCGGGTCCATTCACACATTTCGCCGGGCCCAATAATACGTGAATAGACATGTTTAGAAACAATAATATAAACTTAGACCATAGATTCCTTAACAAATTCCCACATTGACACACACACACACACACATATATATATATATACGTATATATATATCACCAACCTTGAGTGGATGAAGAAATGGAAGAATGAGATGATTTAGGTGATAAAGGTGATGATGATGTTTTGATTCCTCCTTCTCCTTCTTCCTTGCTTGGATCAAAATGGAATGGATGTATGAGGTTTTTGAGAGAAAAGGTGTTTGTCGATTTAGTGTGTGTAAATAGTTGGGTGATTGTGTATATAGGTATAATATTAGATGATATATTAGTGTATGTAAAATGTATGTATAAAGTGAAATGGAGATATTATGATTTATAATATGTATATAGCTACAATTACTTTATATTATATTAGGTAATGTATGTATGGATGTATATGATGTGTAGGTACATATATGAGTATGTATATTTATATAAGTGCAGGTATCAAATATATATATATATATATATTTATATATACTCACACAAGTCAATTAAATCAAATATTCACATAACTCACATATTTCACTTAGACATATATTTCAATTAAAGCATACAAATAATTCTAACACTTAAAACTCACACCTGTGGCGCGCGTACCTGTAAGACGAAAACACGGGGTATCACATACCGTATCATACATTACTTATCATACCATACCTTGCAACAACCACGTTTTACATACTTCTCCGTGTCAAATCCTTAACATATTCCTTTGCTTATATCTCTCAGCTCACAAGAGGCACACGGTTTGAAACGTTGTTTAATGTTGCCAAACTTACCAAATCACATCAAACCATAACAAGCGTACATAGGCTTTTACATAGCCTATCATACTTGCAACCGTATAACAAAGTCATAAAATTACATATCTCGCACATATTTACTTATACTTAAGGATATAATTCGCATACATCGAAAACAAGCACGTTTTAATAGGGTTTAACTATATCCCAACCTCACCTTAAACCGACAAAGCCGAAAATACGATAATTGGTCCACCTTGGAATGAACTCGGCTAACAAAACGCCACACCGGGGTGCACCTGGACAAACTAAAGACAAGATGTAAGACTTAGACTCAAGAATGAACCACATAGGCGCACAGCGTATGCTTGAGCACTTAAGAGATGCAATCCTTTGGAAGTTCCCCAATTTGGTTGATGATTGGCTCGCGACGCTTAATCAAGGCATGCTCAAACTCAGCCTCCTTGCAACCACCCGAATTGAGGTCATTGTGCCGATGCAGAATGTCATGATGTCCTAAACAATCACTTCACCCTCTTTTTCTCCTAATTTTCTTTTTTTTAGCTTTGATCTTTTGTCAACAACAGTAAGAACCAGTAGAAAGCCTTATGATCAATGTTTGAGCCACCTTCCATTATTCATAATTCAAAAGCATACACAGGCATTAGTCAAATTACACGTAACACATACTGAATAACAAAGATAAATTCTTACAAAATAATATTATAATGCCAAAGAACAGAGAGGCACAAAGACAAAATAACAACACTACAGTTGATTCATTCTGATGAGTTTGTTGAGTCTCGTGTTTAAGCATTATAGAGAATCTTAATCTGATCTACAAGCATGAGCAAGACAAGTTAACGCAACATTATCATCCAAACCAGGGAGAAAAGAATCACTTGATTTGAAAGATGACCATCTTCACCTTCTCTTCTTGATCCATCTCGTTTCTGTGTCTTATCTTGTACCTGAGATACTTGTTAGATTCTCATTACAAGAAGAGAATATAGGCTTCTTTGATTTTTGGGATTCGAAATCCATTGTATCACTTTGTTTACCAAACATCTATTAACCTAAACACTCGATTAATCGCAAAATATCGAAACCCACATATATAAAAAATTACTTTTTCCATGTCTAAACAACAGGTTTCTTCATTTATCAATCATACACATCGTTTCATCAACACAAAAAAGACACTTTCTGTAGTAAATAATTATTCAACCTACATAATGAAAAAACCTATAAGACTCCCCCTTTATTGATTACTCTCAATTTGTACCGACGTAAATAAGAAAAAAAAGGATTTTTGATAAAATAAAGAGAAATATCAAAATAGATAAGGATTTTTGATAAAGAAATTTTTGATAAGATTTTTTTGATAAAGAAGAAACATTAAAATAAATAAGAAGAGTTATAGAAAGAGAAAATAGTCAAGTTAAAATAATAAATTAGAAGTTAGTAGAAAAAATATATCAACGAGAAATTACTAGTTAAGAATGGATCAATATCAATAACAGGAAAATAAACAAGAATTAAGAAGAATACGAAAAGAAGTCAGATTAGAAATAAAGAGACTAGGAAAAATGTTTGATCCAATTTTGTATAAAATGGAAGGGTAATGTCATAAGAAGACTAATATTGATGTAATTAAGCTCAAGCTATAGTTAGGTTTTCTCTCCCAAGCGCCGTTTCTTGTAATTCATGGGGGATATTCAACCACCGGCGGCAGCCAAGCCGTTGGACCACACACTTACTTATGCTAGAGTCTTCTCCTGTAAGGCCCGAGATTACGAAACCGTGGATGATTTAGCGAAATTGAAGTCCTATGATTTGGAAACGTTTATGCCACTAGGACGGGTTACTGAATACAAGGGTCGCCCTGTCGTAATGTTCTCCCCGGATTAGGAGGATGCTTTATGCGAGGATTTCAAATTCGCGCTGGTTGGAAATTTTACACGTGGATATCCCTTCATGTAATATTTAAAATTTTGCTTTTAACAAATGGCTTTTTCGAAAGAGGTGAAATTGAGTCTTCTAAACCGGACACACGTGTTGATTAGATGCGAGGATCATGATGATTACGCAAGACTTTTTTCGAATAGTATTTTAAGAACTTTCCCATGAGAGTGCTTAAATGGATGACCGATTTCGACCCTAATATTGAATCGTCCATTGTCCCAGTATATGTCTCCTTCCCAGGAATTAATGTAGCACCCCAAACGGAGGGCACCAAATCCCCCGCACTAGGACCCGACAAGTGTATGAAATGAAAAGTTCGCACACGCGCCAAGTTATAGCGAACAGGCGACAAACAAAACCAGGCCTAAGCTAGGCGGTACCTAAACCCTGTACAATCGAAAAGATGCAAAACCTGAATGCGAAAGCGATGTGAAATATGAACTTTCAAAAACTTCATACATCAAGCATAACAGTACAATCCATATAAAATAAACCAACATCAACTACACGGGTTCAACTGATCCTAGAAACCTGTCCCGAATAACATAATATAACAACGGGTTCAACTGGCCCTAGAAACCTGTGTTGGAAAACACAGAGTAAAAGCAGCGAAAGTTTAAAAAAAAAATTCCAAAAGGGATCGTGATGTTGCAATGTTTCTTTCAAAACTTATGGGATTTCAAGAAACTTACAAGATTTGAAGCTTTCTTGAAACGTACTGAGCCGCCCTCAAACGTTCTTCATGCGGCATGAATATCCCCGTTTCTTGAACGATTCTTTCTTCGAGATTCCAAAGTAGAAATCCTCTAGAGTAATAATCCACACTAACATAGATTCAAATTATGTTAGTGAGTCTACTAGTACTATAACATGTGTAATGAAAGAAACAAGAAACGAGTAGAAAAGAGAGCAAGAGAATTATCCCAAAATTCCATGAAGGTTGCGCTTGATCCCAAGTCACACGTAAGCCAAAAATTCGTCCCATTAGTCCCTTTTATAGTGAAGGGTTCGAACCTCTTAGGTCTAATAGGAATTGGATTCTTACTTTGACTTTTCTTCTATTTTTCTTTCTCTCCAAGTAAGTAATATGTTATCTAAAATAAGATATTTATTCTTCTAGAAAAAGAGCTTCTAACTAAATTAGAAATATTTAATTATTCTAGTAATAATTAAATATCTTATCCCAATAATATTTATTCTAATCATATTAGAATTAATACTTTATTAGAATAATAAATAGAAGATATTTATTTATTCTAATCAAATTAGAACAACTAAATAATTAAATACTTAGAATTAATTCTCCAATGAATTCCATGAAGGGCTTTAGAATTAATTCTAACGGGCTAAAATTAATTCTTCAATTAATTATATTGTGGCTTTATAATTAATTTTCCAATTAATTATATTTGGGCTCAATAATTAATTCTCCAATTAATTAACACAAGATCCAATTCTTCAATCGGACCCACGCATCCCAAACATTGCTCTCGAACCCACATGTGTACTTTACACGTGTGGTCTCGTTTAGATCAATTATTTGACTTTTCCAATAATACCCTTTGAACCTGGCATTTGTGTGTGATCCTCTAGGTTCAATTTCATTTAGCAGTGAGCATAATTAATTAATACACTTTATCAATTAATTATCTCACAGATCACACGACCATAATCTAGCAGCAGGTGTGTGACCCCTACCCGAAATGTGAATGTATATTCGAAAGAACCTTTCAGTCAATGACATCATGTGGGATACGATCCTCCTACCATCCTATCTCTCGATTAAGATCTGAGGCATGGGAAAATAGAGAGCCCTACTAATCTTAATCTTAAAACAAAGTTCCCTTCATATTCAATTTGATCTCAATCCAAGAAAACCCCATTTTCTTGATGTCTTGATCTAACCACCTTGTGCAAGGATTTTGGGATGGAACATGAATGATTTGTGTAATAAGAGATCATCTTGACTACAACAAGTGTAGGTCCTTTATTGATCTCAACAATTCTCATATGCCACTTATGTAATCCCAACATAGGCTATTATTCAGGTTTCTATATGGCGACACCCTTTTGAGCCTATATCAAAGATTACAGAGTTAGCTCATATGAGACAATGTTGAATCTCAAGTTTAAGGATTAATTCCTCACGTCATTGACATGTGAGATATTTCCTAATCTGGAAGTTCAAGTAACATGTTTTCCCATTTAGAAATCTTCTCACGTGGGGCACTCTTCTTGATGAAGTTCTTGTAACTATCACCCTTATGTATTATGAATGCATCATCGTATGCACTTATCACTCCATGAAACCGGGTGATCCTTCGTAAAGACATAACTACACAAGCAAGTCTCAACAGAGTCAAGGTCGACACTCCCACTGTCTATCAGACTCATCGACTTGGAGAAGTTTCTAATCCTCACTTATGGAGTTAAGAACTTGTTTCATGTGTCGTTCTCATAATGACTGTGACACCCCGATTTCTCGGTTGTACAGGTACTCGGGCCACGCGTGTGAGTTTTAGATTTAGGATTTACTTGATCCCTTTTTCTGCCTAATTGCGTTATTTTAATTCCCTTGACTTGAATAGCTGCAATTATATGATTTAAATTTTCTAGTCTTTGTGAAATTTATTACGTGAATTGTATATTTATTTTCCCGAGTATGATTAAGTGTTCAATTAATTTTAATTGTGAGAATTCTATGCCTATTTGTTCTTAATTGAAGCTTTGTATAACTTATGAACTTAATTGATAAATTTCTTGAGGACTTAATTTCCACATTCATATCTTTGGCACCTAATTGCATTCATTTAATTCTTCCAAGGACCAAGTAGCAAATTCTCCCATTTTCTTCTCTTCTTGGACCGATATAAACTATACACACACATACATACACTCATTTCTTCATCCCTTTCACATGAACAAACCTTTCTTCCCCTTTCTTCTCATTCAACCGAGCCATCCAAAGAAGCAAGAGACCAAGGAATTCCTCCATTTTCATCAAGATATCCAGCTCTATACTTCTTCCATTCCATCCTCTTCCATGTTCCTCTTCAAGGTAAGCTATGTATGTATTTATATGATGGAGCTTGGAGTATGCTAGGGTTTTGCGGTTCTTTGCTTCCTATGAGATTATATGAATCATATATAATGATCTTGAGTTGGTTTTGTGCATTTAAATAAAGAGTTGCATAAAGTTTGAGCATGAATGATCATATCCAATTTAAGTGTTTCTTATGGAGATCTTGATGAATTAATGTATGATATCTTGGTTCTTTTGATGTCTAATTGAGATATATGGTAAGATATGTGTATACGAACTTATGCCTTAAATTTGGTTGCATTTGGTTGAGCTTTGGAGTGGTTTTTGCCCCTTTTCTTCCCTCCATGCACAAACCCCCTGTTTTGCTTCTTTTTCTCGCCCAGAAGGACTACCCGGGCGGGTATTTTTTTGTATTGAAAAGTACCCGGGCGGATAGTTTAATCCAGAGATTTTCTGCACTCTTTTTCCCCGGCTGGGTAGATTTTGCCTTGTATTTTCCCCAGCCGGGTACTCCCTCATCCGAACTCCGATTGACCTGATTTTTGAACCGTTGGAAACCTTTTGAAGTCTATAAAAACTTTCAATTGGAATCATCTCAATATCTTTTGTCATTTGTGAGATATAATCAATTCTTTTTGGTGTTGCCACTTCGCCCGAAATATGCTTTCATCCAAGTTTAAACTTACGCCATTTTCTCCTCGCTTTGAACCAAATTAAGTGCCATATATAATTTTAAAGGTATATGTGTCTAGTTTCATTCCTAAGAAACAAAACCCAATTCCAATTTATAGAACTCAAGATATTTCCATTTTCCTACAGCTTGTGCATCCCCGAAAACTGTCAGCTTTTCCGAAACTTCGCCAAAACCATTCTTCTTGCATTCCTTTCACCCCTTTGGCTCCCGTATGTGATTTATATGAATTATATGCTTACTTAGTTGGTATTTATGCTCTTATGTGACACTCATTGGTCTTTACTTTCCTAAACTTGATTGTGTGAACTCGTGCTTTATATATGAATTGAATTCGTCTGAGTAATTGAGCATATGAACACGATCACACCATTCCATGAAATTCTTATGCTTTATTCATATTGAAACACGTCATGACAAGTTTTATCACTTCATAAACATTCTTGTCGTGCGTCCTACTTGGTTTCATTTTGAGTCGTGTCTCACAAGTACACTGTATCCTCTTTCTTATTCAGTGATCTCCTCGGTGGAGATGTTTGGGATTCGTGGTCTCTCTCTCTGGATCTTTCTTGCACATGGAGGTGAGGGTTTTCTTTATAAACGACCTATAACCTTGTATGAATTAAAAGTATGCTAAATGGTTTTCATATTAAAGTTAACCATATCTTTTATACCGGCTATGTACCGGAAATGATTTATAAACTGCATAGTGTTAATCCTAGCCTGTTTTGCAAGATATTCCTGATTGCCCCCGGCTTTCCTAGCGTTGGGCTAGCCGGTGTGGATCTAGTACCTGTTCCTGGGGCCCAGGGGCTTGTGTATTGAGGGAACCGGGGAGGCATCGGGCCGACGGTGAACTCTTGCACAGTTCCCATCCTGTTGGACTACCCGGATACCCACCAGGAGGTTTGGTGGGAGATGGGGCTCCGATCTGAGGGAGTCATGAACCCAAAGATCACCCTGATGCGCGGATGTGGAGGTTAGCTACCGGCCACATTGCACCCGGAGAAAGGAGATTAATTTGTACTTATTTTTCCCGCCTGATAATTAATTATAACTCCTGTTTCCTGCTTGTTTCCTGATTACCTGCTTATACTTGTCATTTAATAAGTGAAAAGTGGAGTCCAGGATGGATTAAATACCCATTCTCGCCGAGTCCCCCTAAAATGTTAAGCATAGATATCCGTAACCTCTAGTATATCTCAGTCCCTGTTCAGCATCAGAGCTCGTGGATCGTAAAGGTAAAGTGGGCATCAACAGAGGCGTACGGATATCAACACATGCATATTATATCTCGTTTACTTGACTTGCATGCCCTGACATAATTCCACCCATACGTATTGATTTACTCCTGATTCATGTCTCCTGTTTATTCAATACTAAAACGTATAGTGGAATTATGCCTGCCTGATTACCTGATTATATATATATATGCGTGTGTACCCCCTTCACTCAATTAGTTGGCTGACCCCTCCCTCTCATTGTTTTTAGTCATGTCTTGCAGGTCCTGTGGTCGTTAGGCGGGAGTCTTTTGAGGTTCTTGTTCGAGTCTTGGTCTAGCTCGCACTACATTGTCCTGCATTCACATTTCCTGCTTTATTTTAGGCCTTGTCGGCCAATGTATTCTACTTTTGCTTTATTAAATTCGGGACAGGTTAGGACAGGTTGTATTTTCTTTAGTTGAACCCGTTTTACTTTCCTGCTTGTATTGTTTTATGTATTGGTTGTGAATAAGTGACTGCCTTATTCCTGCTGCTCTGTTCCTGTTGATTTGTTGGTAGGGTCTAGTCCCGCCTAGCACAGGGTTGTATTTTATTTTTTTCTATCTCCGTTCGCTATGAGCTTAGTTCATGTATGGACTTTCCATTTCATGGATGGACGGGGCTCATAGTGCAGGGGATGTGGTGCCCTCTGTCTAGGGTGTCACATCTTAAGGTGGTATCAGAGCTCCAGGTTGCAAAACCAGAGTTCTAGTGTCGTGTCCTGTCGAGTCTAGGTCTTACGGCTTAGGAACCACCTGTCAACGTGCGCATTGCATTTCTCTTGAACCTTGAACTTGATTCCTTTCTAGACCTTGTTGGATTATATGTCATATTTTGCATCAATTTGTGGCCTTGGTGTTGATTATGTGTCATGAGCATGCTCAAATCGCATGGATTTATTCTCGAATGAGTTGTAAATTATAGGTTACGAAGATAATATCAAACCACGGCCAATCTCTATGACAATAACGAGCTATCACAAGCTCTATTTTCAAGTATGGAAGATGTAGGATTGCACCAGGGAATTTCATAGAAAAATTTGAAGATCATGACCATTCCTTAATGGAGCTACGGTTTGAAAGGTAGAATCTGGAATAGAAGGTCGATTGTGGCAAAATTTATGAGTTTTGTGGTAATTGGTGAAGGTTCAATGAAATAGTGGTGGAGTGTATGATGATTACAACTCACAAGAATCAACACATACACGTACATTACAAGAGTTAGTCAACTGGATTCAAAGGGATTGTTTAACCCAAGGAATGGAGTGAAGAAAATCACAAAGGTAATTTAGTTAGAAGTTCGGATCAATGAAGAGGCGATGGTGATCAAGAGGGCTAGAGGCAAAATCGACTATCGAGAGATAAGCAACAAAGGTCCTTAAGGATGATTCTCCTAGTGAATCAAGCTAATTAGGTTCAAGTTCGAAGTAGAAGATTTGGGATATACCCGGATTTGTGAATGGCGAGCGAGGTGAATCGGCAAAGTAGAACTTCCAAATAAATCAACTTTTAGAAGCCAAGTGCGGGAATAAGGAAAAGAAGAGGAAATGGGAATACTTTGAGTTTCGAGTAAGGAAGAAGCTGAAATTGAAAAGAGTTAAAGAAAATCAATCCAACATGGTGAATGCAAACGTATGGAAGGCAACAATGCTAAAGGTTTATCTTCGGCTGCATTAGAATTTATCTTCCAGATCCAAGTTGAATTGTCGTGTTGAGAGGTTGAATTGGGAACTATGGTACAACAAATGGAAACAATAAAGAAAGGCAAAGAGCTATTGGAGGAAATTATGAAGTCAGGTTTAGGAAATTGGAGGATGAGTTCATTCCACCAATTTGAACTCATAAAGTATAAGTCAAGGGAACGTTGATCAAGGTGCTAATCAAGGTGAAGATTCGCAACATCTTTGGAGGTCGATACTTGAGAAAAAGTCGAAATACCAATTCTATGGGTTTAGAAGCCTTTGGTTTGAAGAAGTTGTAATCTCGAGCTATAGAGACACACAAATTTATACAAGGAAAAGTTTTGAAGATTTTGAAGACCGTAGGAAGAACGAGAGATGATCAACAAGATCAAATCGAACCGTAATTTAGGAGATGAAGAACAATTTACCGAGCTAAAGCTGACCACTACGGTGACAGGTGTATTGCATTCATGGCACGCACATCATAAGTCGTATTAAATTATTTAATTTTATTTAATTATATGTGCGTACATCCTTAATTGATAATTGCCCCAATGTGTTGCATCTTTGATTGCTTGCTACGTGCATTAGCATCTTAATCCCACATGCATTGTTTAGTGTTTACTTGGTAGGAAATTTCTCCCACTTCGTTCATCAAGTGTTACTCCAACGGGGTCTTACTCGAATCAAGACAAGAAAAATGTTGGATTGCAAGGTATATGGAATGAAAGGGAAAGGAAAATAAGGAGGCCTGGAAAGTAGAACTGGATCTTGGAATGAAAGAAGTGGGTTATCGTCCCTACAAACACTTCAAAGTGAATGCGAGTAAGATCACCAAACACGTTTAATAGCAAGGACCATTTATACCAAGGAAGCTAGTTGAAGAAGTTCAGAATCTTCAATTCAAGAAGCAATGTAACGAGTTTAACGGTTAGAGATAGGAATTCTTAAGGGGGAGAGCTTGACCGGGAAATAACTTAAATTCGTGGTTGTGCTCGAATGGATCACTCCTAGTGAGAGCCATGGAATGCAAGAGTCAACAAGTAACTGGGTTCTACGCCAGTGGCAAGAGATGAAATGGAAGGTTTAGCATTCAAGAGAATTTCAAGATCGAAGTGAATGAAGATTTGAGAATAATATTGGAAGAGATAAGTGCTTAGATTGATGAAGATACGAATTCATGGAATACTTGGGATTTGGAACTATAAGATAGGGTAAAAGATTGATTGTCGGTAACTTCGGTCAGAGAATCAGCCTCGCTAATTTCTTACTATGGGACTTACAAACTAAATCTACGAGATTGGAAAGATCATTTATGACATAACGTACCTCATGCGTTGGAGACGATGGGACCGTGAAGGAGTTACAAGAAATCGTAAAGAGGGCATCGGATAATAAAAGTTAATCCAATCATAATATTCCACAATGATGAAGTGAGAGTCAATTCAACGAGAGATAGAAGTGGAAATTCTAGGAGAGACCAACATGAGCAAGAGAAGTTGTCAATTTGTCAACCATTTCTTTGTGATGAACCGGGGATGATACTGAGACTTGAAGGCTAGGATTCGAGCCATTAAAGATTAGCTCAAGTGTCTGAGGAGGTTGAGCATAATTGGTGGAGAAGGATGAATTAATTGGGTTAAGTTCAAGGACACACCCAATATCAGGAACTTTGGACCGTGATGTTTATTAAAGATAAGAGGATCGACCGTGGACTGAAGACCGGGTGATCATTGAAGCCTTGAACACATCGTGCATTGTAAGCCATAGCACTAGGGATTGAAGGAATCTCTAACAAAGAATCCAGCGTTGAATTGGATCACTACAATGGAAGATTCCTGAACAACGGTGAACGGTACATCAAGCATCCATGACATATGCATACATGCAACTTCAGTTCGAATATTTTATGATGCTAAGTTCTTTGATTGCTTGTTGCATTAATTGCTTTTCTATGATTGATACTCGACGTATTTCATAGCTTCTACTTGTTTCTTGTGTGGTTGTTACACGATTGTTTATTTAAGTGTTGTTTTGAGAGCTTGAGAGTTTCTCTTTCTTTGTGTTTGAGAGACGGGGTTCTCTCATTGTCTGTTCGAGAGACGGGGTTCTCTCATTATTTGTTTGAGAGAAGGGGTTCTCTCTCTTTGTTGCACTACTTGCTTTGTTTGATAGAATTCCGAGAGTTTAGGCTTCGGTGAGTTAAGGGTAGTCACTTAACAACAACTGAAGACCCCTTGTGGCTTGAAGACCTTTTCCGAACTAATTCCGGACGGGGAGTTGCTAATCCGCATGGGATGAACACGGGAGAGCTGCTTAAGAGTCTAGAACTCGAGGCAGTGGACCTGGGGACCAGGTCCTCTTAAGGGGGAGAGGTTGTGACACCCCGATTTCTCAGCTGTACAGGTACTCGCGCCACGCGTGTGAATTTTAGATTTAGGATTTACTTGATCCCTTTTTCTGCCTAATTGCGTAATTTTAATTCCCTTGACTTGAATAGCTGCAATTATATGATTTAAATTTTCTAGTCTTTGCGAAATTTATTACGTGAATTGTATATTTATTTTCCCGAGTATGATTAAGTGTTCAATTAATTTTAATTGTGAGAATTCTATGCCTATTTGTTCTTAATTGAAGCTCTGTATAACTTATGAACTTAATTGATAAATTTCTTGAGGACTTAATTTCCACATTCATATCTTTGGCACCTAATTGCATTCATTTAATTCTTCCAAGGACCAAGTAGCAAATTCTCCCATTTTCTTCTCTTCTTGGACCGATATAAACTATACACACACATCCATACCCTCATTTCTTAATCTCTTTCACATGAACAAACCTTTCTTCCCCTTTCTTCTCATTCAACCGAGTCATCCAAAGAAGTAAGAGAAGAAGGAATTCCTCCATTTTCATCAAGATATCCAGCTCTATACTTCTTCCATTCCATCCTCTTCCATGTTCCTCTTCAAGGTAAGCTATGTATGTATTTATATGATGGTAAAGCTTGGAGTATGCTAGGGTTTTGTGGTTCTTTGCTTCCTATGAGATTATATGAATCATATATAATGATCTTGAGTTGGTTTTGTGCATTTATATAAAGAGTTGCATAAAGTTTGAGCATGAATGATCATATTCAATTTAAGTGTTTCTTGTGGAGATATTGATGAATTAATGTATGATATCTTGGTTCTTTTGATGTCTAATTGAGATATATGGTAAGATATGTATATATGAACTTATGCCTTAAATTTGGTTGCATTTGGTTGAGCTTTGGAGTGGTTTTTGCCCCTTTTCTTCCCTCCACGCACAAACCCCCTGTTTTGCTTCTTTTTCTCGCCCAGAAGGACTACCCGGGCGGGTACTTTTTTGTACTGAAAAGTACCCGGGCGGGTAGTTTAATCCAGAGAGTTTCTGCACTCTTTTTCCCCGGCCGGATAGATTTTGCCTTGTATTTTCCCCAGCCGGGTACGCCCTCATCCGAACTCCGATTGACCTGATTTTTGAACCGTTGGAAACCTCTTGAAGTCTAGAAAAACTTCCAATTGGAATCATCTCAATATATTTTGTCATTGGTGACATATAATCAATTCTTTTTGGTGTCGCCACTTCGCCCGAAATCTGCTTTCATCCAAGTTTAAACTTACGCCATTTTCTCCTCGCTTTGAACCAAATTTCGTGCCACATATAATTTTAAAGGTATATGTGTCTAGTTTCATTCCCAATAAACAAAACCCACTTCCAATTTATAGAACTCAAGATATTTCCATTTTCCTACAGCTTGTGCATCCCCGAAAATTGTCAGCTTTCCCTAAACTTCGCCAAAACCGTTCTTCTTGCATTCCTTTCACCCCTTTGGATCCCGTATGTGACTTATATGAATTATATGCCTACTTAGTTGGTATTTATGCTCTTATGTGACACTCATTGGTCTTTACTTTCCTAAACATGATTGTGTGAACTCGTGCTTTATATATGAATTGAATTCGTCTGAGTAATTGAGCATATGAACACGATCACACCATTCCATGAAATTCTTATACTTTATTCATATTGAAACACATCATGACAAGTTTTATCACTTCATAAACATTCTTGCCGTGCGTCCTACTTGGTTCCATTTTGAGTCGTGTCTCACAACTACATTGTATCCTCTTTCTTATTCAGTGATCTCCTCGGTGGAGATGTTCGGGATTCGTGGTCTCTCTCTCTGGGTCTTTCTTGCACATGGAGGTGAGGGTTTTCTTTATAAACGACCTATAACCTTACATGAATTAAAAGTATGCCAAATGGTTTTCATATTAAAGTTAACCATATCTTTTATACCGGCTATGTACCGAAAATGATTTATAAACTGCATAGTGTTAATCCTAGCCTGTTTTGCAAGATATTCCTGATTGCCCCCGGCTTTCCTAGCGCTGGGCTAGCCGGTGTGGATCTAGTACCTGTTCCTGGGGCCCAGGGGCTTGTGTATTGAGGGAACCGGGGAGGCATCGGGCCGACGGTCAACTCTTGCACAGTTCCTATCCTGTTGGACTACCCGGATACCCACCAGGAGGTTTGGTGGGAGATGGGGCTCCGATCTGAGGGAGTCATGAACCCGAAGATCACCCTGATGTGCGGATGTGGAGGTTAGCTACCGGCCACATTGCACCCAGAGAAAGGAGATTAATTTATACTTGTTTTTCCCGTCTGATAATTAATTATAACTCCTGTTTCCTGCTTTTTTCCTGATTACCTGCTTATACTTGTCATTTAATAAGTGAAAAGTGGAGTCCATGATGGATTAAATACCCGTTTTCGCCGGGTCCCCCTAAAATGTTAAGCATAGATATCCGTAACCTCTGGTATGTCTCAGTCCCTGTTCAGCATCAGAGCTCGTGGATCGTAAAGGTAAAGTGGGCATCAACAGAGGCGTACGGATATCAACACATGCATATTATATCTCGTTTACGTGACTTGTATGCCCTGACATAATTCCACCCATACGTATTGATTTACTCCTGATTCCTGTCTCCTGTTTATTCAATACTAAAACGTATAGTGGAATTATGCCTGCCTGATTACCTGATTATATATATGTATGTGTGTGTGCCCCCTTCACTCAGTCAGTTGGCTGACCCCTCCCTCTTGTTATTTTTAGTCATGTCTTGCAGGTTCTTTGGTCGTTAGGCGGGAGTCTTTTGAGGTTCTTGTTCGAGTCTTGGTCTAGCTCGTACTACATTGTCCTGCATTCACATTTCCTGCTTTATTTTAGGCCTTGTTGGCCAATGTATTCTACTTTTGCTTTATTGAATTCGGGACAGGTTAGGACAGGTTGTATTTTCTTTAGTTGAACCCGTTTTACTTTCCTGCTTGTATTGTTTTATGTATTGGTTGTGAATACGTGACTGCCTTATTCCTGCTGCTCTGTTCCTGTTGATTTGTTGGTAGGGTCTAGTCACGCCTAGCACAGGGTTGTTTTTTTTTTTTTTTCTGTCTCCGTTCGCTATGTGCTTAGTTCATGTATGGACTTTCCATTTCATGGGTGGACGGGGCTCATAGTGCGGGGGATGTGGTGCCCTCCGTCTAGGGTGTCACAATGACAGAGTTCTTAATGGCCTCATCGGATTAGGGGAGTTCTAAACATGCACACGTAATGGAAACATACAAAACACGTAATGGCACATAAGGAGTGTTCGCCTATGGTTCCAATCATTCGTACATTATTCAAAGATTGTCTGTGATAAAAAGAAAGTCCCAAAGCATACAAGTTTTCTAGGGTACTATTCCCAACCACCTGTCCCAAAAAACATAATATAACAAATAAATTAAACTTATATAATTTACAACGTAGATCAAATTCGAATGAATGCAAGACATAAACATATCCAAAGATAAGATTCAACTCGAACATAAATGAAAGACTCGACTCAAAACCACCTAGCTCCAACAAACTCCAAAAGCAAAACCATCAACTCGAACAAAGAGAATGGCAAAAAGAAACAACGAGAAGGGGTCAGTCCTAACGACTGGTGAGGGGGCTAACACATACACCCATACATATACATACTAGTAGAGCATATATCAAAGCCAAAAGTTCATGAACCGGGCATGGTTTTTGTAATCTAAAATATTTTTCACTTGATACTAGATATGTAGAAAAGATTCTGAGGCCAAGAGGCTAAAATGAACCAATTTTAGCAATTATGAATCCATTCCCGATTCACAAACCCAAATTCAAATTCAAACTAACTCGCGAGTACGAGTTTTCCAACCAAACTTCTCATATTCAAAGTCGTATTCATATTCAAAACAAATTCAGAAACCAACCTTACACTGGGTGATAGAAGGGTTGCAAGCCCTAACTATCGTTCAAAGTGACACGAGTCAGGTTTTAATTACTTTCCTGCACCTTTGACATGGTTACCTCTGGCTTAAGAAATCCACCCTTCCTCAACCTCCTAAGGTTAGGCGAATCTCTCAATGGAGTTGTGTTGATGGGAGAGCTTGGCGACCCCATGGCCGTCCCGAGTTGCTATACCACCTCTCTGGGAACCAAGTTCAAAGTCAAATTCAAATTCACATTCTCACAAAATCTTTCTTTCAAAGCTATATCTTGCTACAGATTCACATATACCTAAGCCTTTCAAAATCAAACAAAAAATATCGTACATATATATAAGAATGTTTTTCAAAGGTTGTTAACAAAAGGGGCAAATCCCTCAAAATACTTATCAAACACGTCTCTAAATACATATATATATCTATATATATACGTAGTCGTATGCGAGCTCAAAACACATATAGGGTTGTAGGTCGACATAACTAAAAAAAAAGAAAACCTCACCAGGGACCAATCGACACTGAAGACAAAGCAAACGGTTCACCACGGAACCTGCAAGATCCACTTATCACCACCTCGGGTGCACTTGTACCAAACTGAATACAATACAAAGGAGTTAAACTCAAGAATGAACCACAAAGATGCACGTCAATGCTGATGAATGCACAAAACGAAATACGTACGATGCACGTTTGTAAAACAAGCCATTTGCATCCATATAACACATTTCATATAGAATTCACATATTGCAAGGTCAAATAAATCATACAATAACTTTAATGGATCCAAGTGAATCCAAATTATGCCAACACTTTAAATTAAGATACAAATTCCATCACATTCTCAACGACAAGATGGATAATATAAGCATGCTACAAATTTCATATAAGAGCACAAAGTTAAATGTAACAAATTCCAATCAAGTCAAAGAATACATAAATGAAGGTAGCTAAATTATCCAACCACACAAGGTTTCATACAATTCATATATTGCATAACCGTCTCATATTCAATTTAGTAATTAAATCTTCATTGCAAAAGTTTCAAGTTTAAATCATTCATAGCATAACAACTCATTTTGACGTAGTCAAGATTAGCATATTTATTTATCAAATGATCAGGTTTAATTAATTCAAGTCATACAAATTTACATTGTTCCAAAAATTACACAAGCACCCCTTCTAACTTAAACAAATAGCACAAATTTGACATATCAGGATTCAAATTACAAATCAAAACATAGGTACATACCACAATTTGTTTAATACATAATTTTGTATACATTGGGTTACATCTCGACCAACAAATCAAGTAATTAACAATTAATTTGCATTTAAAACAATTAAATAAAATAATTCCCCAACTACACAAATTAATTCGTAACAAATAAACCGAGCATTAGATTAACAAGCAGGAAGTGGCATTGAACTCACCACGACGAGATGGATAAACCGTCTGGAGGTCACCGGAGCACCACCATCGGAGCTACTGGAAAAGTCGCCGGCCGCCGTCAGAACGTGCCGAAAAAATCCCAAAAATTCATCCGTGCAAGTACTCCTTGTGCTCGTTCCAAATCCTCGATCAATATCTAAAAATTCCAAGCCAATCGTCTCCAATTTCAAATTCAAGAATTCAAAAATACCAAAATCTTCAAAATCGAATTACTTTCAAACCAGTGAACGAAAATCGAATCCGTAAATTACATTGACTTACCCATGTCGTGTACTTCGAAATCCATATCTTAATTGTCGGAAAAAGTCACCGAAAACCGGCACCATTGCAAACCATAGTCATGCCACCGCTACTCCGCCGTTATTGTCGATCCGGTGGGTTTCAGGTGGCGGGACCACCATCGATCGACTCGTCTCGTCGAACCCTATAAAACACATAATGTCCCGTCGTTAATGGGTTACCAGAAACAGCCGTCGGAGCCCTGAAACACCGTGGCTATCCTCCCTGATTTGTCGCCAATCGGCTAGTCGCAGGTCACGCCACCACTCCTGAAGTGTTCACCGTGAAGAGACTAGCGAAACCCGAACATTAGCCGCTGTTTTCGATCACCAAAACTCAGTCATCGGCCACCCCGAAGTCTAACGCATCGCCACAGCCGCTGCATTATAGAAACCACCATTTTCGGTGGTTTTCACACAGAACTGATACCGGGAAGGCAGTCGGGAGGTCGAAAAACATGGAACCAAGTAGTTGTCGGCCGGTGAGGCTAGCCGAAACGTTACCGGCGGAAGGTGGCACACCTGCCATTTTCAGGTGGCCGTAGCACCTCTGTCGGTCATCGTTGGGTTGTGAAATTGGTACGGTAGTCTTCCTCGTTCCGAGTACTTCGATTTCGACTATCCGTAAACTCAATTCGGTGGCCGGACGGAGAAATGGCAATTCCTGGGAAGAAAAGGGTGTCGGCATCTCGTGGGAGGGAGAGAGAATAGAGAGAGAGAGAGAGGATAGAAGAGGTTTTGATCGGTCCAAGAGTGTTCCGAATATTTTAATCCGATTCCGACGCATTGAAGTAACAGTAAAATAAAATCCGAGTACAACACAAATAAACTTACAACCTCCGAAAGAATTTTACAAATTAAAACGGGAAAGAATTTTACCAATTAGAGTTTATTTCAATTAAATTTTAGAAAACCTTTCGTACAATTTAACGACATCCCATAAACAATTAATTGACAAATAATTCAAAAAGAATTCGACTAAATTCAAATTAAACAAGTTAAATAATGTAATGAATTTAAAATCAACTTAGGAATTATTTCTTGGAAATAAATTCGAATTAAATTTAAATAAACGGTTTAAGGCATATATGCACGTAATTATTTAAATTGACAATTAATCTTAGAATAATACAAATAAATAACATATTAAATTGGATTTACATTCAACCATATAAGTCACATAATTCATAAATTAAACATATAGGTGCAAAGACTTACTCATAAACGTCGTCGGGTCGTACTTCGTAGATACGAGGCACCACAACTTCCCCCCCCCCCCCCCCCCCCCTTAAGAGAACCTGGCCCCCAGGTTCCACTGTTGAATTTGAAGAGCTTTGAGTTGTAGTGCTCCAACCTTTTCTCCCGGAATTAAGTAAGATCATAACTTTGGTTGTGAAACTTACTCCCATTGCTTGTATTAAACCTCCTTCAGGATGTCTTGATGTTGTTGGGGTCTGTCTGAGGATTTGATAGTTGATTGCTTCGAGCTCGTTCGATCACATCCGCGATACGGATAGTTGCCACTGCGCCCAAACCTCGATATCACCGTAAACACGTCACTTGCAAACCGTAGTCAGGTCAACACATAACGCAACCACAATAAACAAGAGAGAATCCCATCTCTCAGCATGCAAGTGAGAGAACTCCGTCCCTCGGCACACACACAAAAGAGAGAACCCCGTCTCTCAAGCACATAATTGAGAGAACCCCTGTCTCTCAATCCTAAGTTTGACAAATTCCAACATGTCCCAAACATCCTAGTTTGAAAAAATCCACCATTTCTCAAACCCCTAAAGACGAGTGAATCCAGCATCTCCCAAATATCTAAGTACGACAGAATCAAACATCTCTCACGTACAAAATTTAGAAAGAATTCAACATCTTTCTATCACATAATTAGAGAGAAGCCTGCATCTCTCTAACACACAAATAGAGAGAATTAACATCTCCCTAGCACGTAAACAAAGAGAATTAACATCTCTCTCACACATAAATAGAGAGACTCTAACATCTCTCTAGCATATAATTACAACTATTAAAGCACCCAAATATACGCACATCAAAGTAGCACTATTAGAAATTATAACGATCAACGTGTATCACAATTGGACAATTATATCACGTAATAACACGAATTAATCAAATAAACGATGCATGTATGCTCGTGCTATGAATGTTAGTGTACCGTTCACCGTAGTGTTGAAAATCTTGACAATGAATTTGAGATGACGTGGTAGGAGTTGGTCAAGCTGATGGTGATGTAACCTTTGCCATTTGGGCTTCTTTTCTTAAGTTTTTCGGCATTAAGAAGTAACTCAGCAAGCATGCCTATCATCCAACCCCATACTAGACAGAAATCCACGCTCAAAAAGAGTCATCCTCTTTTTCCTTCAAGAATTCTGAAATATGTGTTGAACCATAGCCCACTCAACTTCAAGGAATTGCCCATAATTTGGTTAGATATCAAGAATCTATATCAAAACTATGTTGGACGATCTTGGTGCTAAGTACATCTTGAAGTAGGTCATGGTACACAGTTCTGAAACTCGAATGAAGTCCTTCGGCAACTAAGAGAACTATCTCCACTTCAGCAGTTGAAGAAATGACCAGATAACTAACAAACCAATCTTGTCTTGTCATTTGCTAATTTGGAAAGACCCCAAAGTCTTCAACACTCCCCAATGGTTTGTAGTTTCTTTGCTTATTAACGCACCAACAATGACACTTATCCAAGTCCCTTGAGCTTGATCGGATTGTTCTCTATTAACTCATTTTCATCAACAAGGTGACCACTTTCGAATAAACGAATCGTCAAGGTGAAAATTTTCCCAACTCCATCTTTCAATTGACTTTAAGATAATAGGTCAATATAGCAATCTCATTTCTTCAACTCTGAATCCTTTCATAACCATTAATCTTGGAAAAACCCCTTTCATCTTCGAATTATGTTGTGTCTTTGTAACGCCCCAGTTTTTCCAGCCGTTCAGGTACGCAGGTCACGCGTGTGAGTTTTGAGATTTAGAATTTATTTAATTCCTTTTCGTTATTAATTACGTGGTTCAATTTATTTAATTTGAGTTGTTGTGATTATATGATTTCTAATTTCTTTTTTCGTGAATTTCATTACGTGAATAATATGTCTAATTTTTCCCGAACATGTTTAAGTGTTTAATTTTACATAATTGCAAGGATTCATGTTCATTCGTCCTTAATTGAAACTTTATAAAATTCTTGAACTTAATTGATAAATTGACAAGGACTTATTTGTAACATTCATGAAACTTGGTAGCTAATTGCATTCATTTAAACTCCTTGAGGACTTGGTGGTTATTTCCCCTCATAATTCATGCATTTCATAAATACATCATATATATATATATATATATATATATAGAATATATATATACACACTCATACACAAATGCCTATGCATTTATATAAATATATTATAAATAATATCTTTACCTTTTCAACTTTATACATATATGTTATATATCTATACATCTATTACACATATTATATACATTATATACAATATATCACATATACACTCTCATACAAGAACACACATAACATACACTCACATAAACCCTTTCTTCTAATGTCATCACATACATCTTTGATCAAGCTAGGAAGGGAATGAGTAGAGATTCAAGAAGTAATCCTCATCATCTTCATCATCTCCATAATTTCATACCTCCATCTCCTTTATTCTATTTCAAGGTGTGTATATATATGTACATATATATATGTATATATATGTGTGAGTGTATGTGTGTGTGTGTGTGTTCATGTGTGTTCATGTGTGTCTTATTAGAAATTGATATGATTTCAGTGTAGATTCTTTTTCCTTGATGATATTATGCTAATATATGTTAGGATCTATGATTTTTATTTCAAGAATTAGTAGATGTATATGTGTATGTAAGTGTGTCTATATATATATGTGTGTTTTGATGTGCGTTTGATGAATTCATGGATTAATACTTGTTTTAAAGTATATTTTGTGTGCTATATCTTGTGTTTTGATGTATTTCTGAGTTATTTTGGTTAGGATGATTTTGGAGCATTCCCTTCGAGGTATATCAGATCCCCTGCTCATTTTTCGGACAGAACATATCCACATGGGTGTTTGGATACTCATTTCATTCACCAAACGCCCGTTTAGCAACCTACTGCCTCACCCGAGGAGCTTCAAACGCCGTTTCTGCGTTTAGACCATTTTTCAAACGGTTGTTTACCCCCTCAAACGTGCTCCGATTGATCTGAATTTTTAACCACAGAAACTTCTTGAAGTCTAGAGTAGTCTCCAATTTGAATCACCTCAATATACTTTCTGGTTTGCGAGATATAAGCAATTCATTTTGGTGTCGCCACTTTACCGAAAATCTGCACTCCATCAACTTCGAGCCTACTCCATTTTCAACTCGCTTTGAACCACAAGTCGAGCCACATACCATTTTAAAGGTCTACATGTCTAGTTTCATATCTAACAAACAAAACCCAATTTTAACTTCTAGAACTTGAGATATTTCTATTTTTCTATAGCTTGATCATTTCCGAAAATTGTCAGCTTTTCCTAAACTTCGCCAAAACCTTTGTTCTTGTGTTCCTTTCACCCTTTTGGCTCCCGTATATGATTTATATGAATTATATGCTTGCTTAATTGATAAATATGCTCCTATTTGACACTCCTTGGTCCTTACTTGCTTAAACTTGATCGTTTGACTCCGTGCTTGATATAGGAATTGAATTTGTTTGAGTAGTTGAGCATATGAATACGATCACACCATTAGATGACATTCTTATGCTTTATTTCATATTGAATCATGCTATGAGATGATACACCACTTTATAATCATTGTCGTGCATCCTACTTGGTATCATATCGAGTCTTCTCTCACGAATACACATTGTTCACTTTCTTGTATAGTTCTTCTCCAGGGCGGAGATATCATGATCAAATAGGCACTGACATAGCTCTTGTTCTTGTATTGTCGTCTCTCAGGTGAGGGTGTTTTTCATTCTAGTTATGTATCAAACCCTATAACCCGCATGTGATTGTTTTGGCCAAAAACCCTATTGTATATCTATATTGCTTTCGAAGAATTATCGAGTAAATGTCTTCAAGGAAATACCCCATTTTCAATGAAATGAATTGCAATGGAATGAAATGATTTAATGACTTGAAATGTTTTGGCGAGATATGCACATCATGCTCATGTTATTGGGCCCGGGGAAACGTGGGATTAGACAATGGCACGACATCGGGCCGCCGGGCAACCCCTTAGCACGTAGTACCTTTTGAGAATGTCTCACGCAACCGAGAAGCACGGAAGGTGAGTTATTCTTGAGCCGATGGTAACCCCATCGAAGGAGCGGGTAGGAGTCATGAGCCCCCGTCTCAACATTTAATGTATAAATAGATGGTTCGGGTCTGCAGGCCTGACCATCACCCCGGAGGAAGAGGGTTGGATTATTTGCACATGAAATGTCAATGCATGAAATGAAATGAACGAAATGAATGAATGAATGATTAATTGACTAGCATGATCGTGTTTTCAATAATTACAATCAAATGTTGTACACGGTCGGAGTTTGTTTGGAGAATGTGTAAGCTCACTTGCCTAGCCATGATTAATATTATTCATGAATTAAACTTAAGGAATTTAATTTGAATTAGTTGTAATGTCCGAGCATTGCTTAGCTATTCTCTTCCCCTCGCGGGAACTAACTTCAAATAAATCCTTGCTCGGGATTTATGGCTTGCATGTGCATGTTCTTATATGTATTTATAGCTCCTGCTCACTCAATCTTCTAGAGACCGACCTCTCTTGCCCACTTTTCAGTTTCTTGAAGGTTTTGCTAGGCGGAGGATGAGTTTTAATTCTCTTGTCGAGTCACTTGTACACTCGAGTCACATTTTACATTGTTACGATTTAGTTGTAATTCCTTTATGTATTTGGGCCTGTGTGCCAATTATGAATTATTGTTAATTATTGATTTGGGATAGGTTGCATGCGTAGTTGAACCCGTTGTTAGGATGCATGTTGGATTTTATTTATTTATAATATTTGAAACTCTTGCTCTTGATTATTGCTTCCGCGCGGCATGTTTCGTATTCTTGATTAATTGTTTTAGGGTTAGTTCCGCCTAACTAGATTAATTTATTTGTCACCCATTCGCTATGAGTCCGGTTCATGCTCGGATTACCCATTTCACGTGTGGACTAGACTTGTAGTGCGGGGGATGTGGTGTCTATCGGCGCGGGTGCTATAGTCTTGGTTGTAATGTCAATCGGTAGAGTTGATGGAGGAAAATCTCATTGTTGTCTTATAGGGCACTCTGAAAATCAAACACTAAACTTGATGTATGCGGGTTAAAGATGCAAATTAAATATAACACATAGGTCACAAAACTACAACAATTAAATGTAATTATAAAGTACATCAATTAGAATGTCGCATAATCACAGTCATAGCATACGCACAATCACGGAAGCTCAAAACAATTCATTCTCATAAGTCAAAACTTCATATCAAATAAATGCAATGTATAAATATTACTATGCCATACGACCTAAAATCGCACGACACGACTCAAGAGCACCGGTTTTAAACCTGGTAGCTCTGATACCACTTAAGGATGTAGCACCCCAGACGGACATCACCACATCCCCCGCACTAGAACCTGACACGTGTACGAAATAGAAAGTTTGCACACGCGCCAAGTCATAGCGAACGAGAGATAAACAAAACCAGGCCTAAGCTAGGCGGTACCTAAACCTTGTACAATGGAAAAGATGCAAAACCTGAATGCTAAAGCGATGCATAATATGAACTTTCAAATACTTCATACATCGAGCATAACAATACAATCCATATAAAATAAGTCAACATTAACTACATGGGTCCAACTTATCCTAGAAACCTGTCCCGAATAACATAATATAACAATGGGTTCAACAGGCCCTAGAAACCTATCCCGAATAACATAATATAACAACGGGTTCAACTGGCCCTAGAAACCTGTGCCGAATAACATAATATAACAAATAAATTAAACTTATACAATTTACAACATAGATCAAATTCGAATGAATGCAAGACATAAACATGTCCAAAGATAAGACTCAACTCGAAAATAAATGAAAGACTCACCTCAAAGCCGCCTAGCTCCAACGAACTCCAAAAGCAAAACCTACAACTCGAACAAAAAGAAGGGACGAAGAAACAATGAGGAGGGGTCACTCCTAATGACTGGTGAGGGGGCTAACACACATACGCATACATATACATACTAGCAGAGCATATATCAAAGTCAAAAATTCATAAACCGGGCATGGTTTTTGCAATCTAAAATATTTTTCCCGAGATCCTAGATATATAGAAAAGAGTTTGAGGCCAAGAGGCTAAAATCAACCAATTTTAGTAATTATGAATCCATTCCCGATTCACGAACCCAAATTCAAATTCAAACTAACTCGGAGAGTACGAGTTTTCCAACCAAACTCCTCATATTCAAAGTCGTATTCATATTCAAAATAAATTCAAAAACCAAACTTACATCAGGTGATAGAATGGTTGCAAGCCCTAACGATCGTTCAAAGTTACATGAGTCAGGGTTTAATTACTTCCCTGCACCATCGTCGGGGTTACCGCCTGTTCAAGAAATCCACCATCCTCGACCTCCGAAGGTTAAGCGAATCTATCAACGGATTTGTGTTGATAGGAGAGATCGGTGACACCTCGGCATCCCGAGTTGCCATACCACTTCTCCGGGGTCTAAGTTCAAAGTTATATTCTCACAAAGCCTTTCTTTCAAATCCATATCTCGCTACACACTCACACATACCAAAGCTTTCTAAAATCAAATAGAAAATAACATACATATACATAAAAACGTTTTTCAAAGGTTGGAAAATCTCTCAAAATACATAACAAACACGTAACTAAATACATGTATATATATATATATACATAGTCGCATGGGGTTTCAAAACACATATAGGGTTGTAGGTCGACATAACTAAAAACAAAGAAAACCTCACCTGGTACCAATCGAAGCTGAAGACAAAGTAAACGGTTCATCCCAGAACCTACAAGACCCACTTGTCACCACCCAGGGTGCACTTGTACCAAGCTGAATACAATACAAATGACTTAGACTCAAGAATGAACCACAAAGATGCATGGCAATGCTCATGAATGCACAAAACAAAATACATACGATGTACATTCTTAAAACAAGCCATTTGCATTCATATAACACATTTCATACAGAATTCACATATTGCAAGGTCAAATAAATCATATAATAGCATTAATGGATCCAAGCGAATTCAAATTATGCCAACACTTTAAATTAAGATACAAATTCCATCAAATTCTCAACGAGAAGTTGGATAATATAAACATGCTACAAATATCATATAAGACCACAAAATTAAATGTAAAAAATTCCAATCAAGTCATAGAATGCATAAATGAAGGTAGCTAAATTATCCAACCACACAAGGTTTCATACAATTCATATATTTCATAACCGTCTCATATTCAATTAAGTAATTAAATCTTAATTGCAAAAGTTTCAAGTTTAAATCATTCATAGCATAACAACTCATTTTTACATAGTCAAGATTAGCATATTTGTTTATCAAATGATAAGGTTTAATTAATTCAAGTCATACAAATTTACATTGTTCCAAAAATTACACAAACACCCCTTCTAACTTAAACAAATAACACAAATTTGACATATCAGGATTCAAATTACAAATCAAAACATAGGTACACATCACAATTTTTTTAATACATAATTTTGTATACATTGGATTACATCTCGATCGACAAATCAAGCAATTAACAATTAATTTGCATTTAAAACAATTAAATCAAATAATTCCCCAAATACACAAATTAATTCATAACAAATACACTGAGCGTTCGATTAACAAATGGGAAGTGGCATTGGACTCACCACAACGAGACTGACAAACTATCCGGAGGTCGCTAGAGCACCGCTGACGGAGCTTCCAGAACAATCTGCCGCCGCCGGAAAGTACCGAAAAAATCCCAAAAATTCACCCATTGAAGTACTCCTCATGCACGTTCTAAATCCTTGATCAATTTTTGAAAATTTCAAGTCAATTGTCCCCAATTTCAAATTCAAGAATACGAAAACCCTAAAATCTTCAAAATCGAATTACTTCCAAACCGGTGAACGAAAATCGAATCCGTAAATTCCATTGACTTACCTGTGTCTTGTACTTTGAAACCCATATCTTAATTTCCAGAAAAAGTCACTGGAAACCGGCACCGCCACGAACCCTAGCCGCGCTGTGACACCCCGTCTTCTCGACAATCCAGGTACGACGTTACGAGAGAGTTTAATTCTGTATTTTTGTGACTTATATGTTACTCGCATGCCTTACGTGTCAATTTATATTTTATTTAATTATGTGCACATTAGAATTAATTAAATTTACTTGGACTCAGTCGTCCAATATTCGCAAATTAGGGACCTAATTGTAATTAGGGTGTTTTTAGCCCTCGTGGCTATCTTGAGTTTGGAATTTGAATTTGAATTTCAACCTTGTCATTGAGCTCTTTTCGACTATTTGGATTCAATGAATTAACCTTTTATTTCTCTAAAGCCATTTGATCGCCCTACCATTTTAAAATCCGATATGAATGGACCGGATACCGTTTGACCCTACCCGTTTAACCGACCCGTTTCAGCCCTAAAGGCTAAAAATTCTAGCCTCTCTCTCCCCATTTTCACACAAGCCAAGAGAGAAAAGGAAAAGAGAGAAGCCCCCCCTCCCCCTGCCATTCAAGCTTTGGCTCAAGCTTGCAAGATCTGACCACCCGATCGAAGATACAAGGTAAGATTTGTACTCCTCTCGTTACGTGCTTCGATTTCATATATCTTTCATACCTTGAGTCCTTGTCTATGTGGCTATTTGGGGAAGAAGATACACAGTGCTAGGTTCAGGTTTTGGGTGTTCGAGCTCGTTTTGGGAGCTCTAACTTGTATTTATGTGATCTACGTGTTGTACTTGACTTTGGGTATGAATTTTATATGATTCGGTGTTGTGGTGTGGCGTGTGTGTGTGTTGGTTGTAGCTTGTCCGCCATTAATGGCGGACTTGGAGTTTCTTCTCAGGGGTGTGACACGCCCGTGTCAACCCTTGTGCTTTGTGTGTGACACGCCCGTGTCCGCTTGGGTTGGTGCGTCTGACCTCGGCACACCCGTGTCACCATTTGTTCTTGGAGCGGGCCTGAATGTCTGTACTGAGACACGCCTATGTCTCAGTTTTCTCTTGGAAGGTAACATGCCCGTGTCCCTTCCCCTCGTGAGTGTTTTGTGTCGTTTTATCTAGTTTTGCTTTATATGCTCGTTAGACACTTTTATCCCTCCCCGATCATGATCCCAACTTGCTTTATGTTATGATATGAATATTTATTTGTGCATTAAGATGTGTTTTAAAATTATATGATTTGATTTGGTGTTAAAACGTGTCATGTGCTCTTAATTGGTTAAGCATCGTTATATGCATCCCGATTGCTCTTAATTACATTAGTTGTGCAAATGAACATGTTGTAATGTGTTTTATGCATACGTTAAGTTAGAATTTGCATTTTCCTTTGCATAAGTTGATTTGAATATGAACTTTGCCTAAGTATTTGCCTCTCTTAAGTGACAATGCATATGTCATGCGTCTATGTGGTTCATCCTTGAGTCTAAGTTTTGATTTATGTCTTTGGTTTGTTCAGGTGCACCCGGGGTGGTGTTTCGTTAGTCGTGTTGATTTCGGGGTGGATCAATCGTCTCGTTCTCAGTTCCGTTGGTGTAAGGTGAGATTAGGTTATAGTTAAATCCTATGAAATGTTCTCGTTTTCTATGCATGCGAACTATAGCCTTAAGTACAAGTATTTGCAAGTATGATACTCTATGTACAAGCCTATGTATGTTTGTTTTGTCTTGTTATTATTCGTTCTATTTTGGCAACCTAAAACTATGCTTCAAACCGTACGCCTCTTATGAGCCGGGAGCTGCAAGCTATGGATACGCTACGGATTTGGCACGGAGAGGTATGTATAGCATAGTTGTGGTAAGGTAAGATTGTACGTAAGTTCTGTTCAGTAGCGGGTTATGTACTGTTCTGTATTGATATGTATTGGTATTGGTAGTACTTGATGGGTCCCGGAGCCTGCGAGTCAGGACTCTCGATACGGCAGAGGGCTTGTCGGGTTAAGCCTGAGCGTAGTCTCCACCTTGATCGGATTACCCCTGAACTCACCAGGAGGTTTGCTGGTGGATAGAGATCCTGAGGGTTTGGAGTAGCTTGCACTCCCCTCACCTATACGGATGGTATGGGTCGCGCAACCCTTCCATCACTGGAGAAGGAGGTTAATTTGTAAGTATGTTATTTGTTTAATTTGTCTTGCAATGCATGATTAGTCGAAGGAGCCCAGGATCGGATTAGGTACTCGTACCAGTTGAGTTTTGTACATATGGTTTGTTAAAGTTAGTGAAATGGAGATAAACTCCTAATTAAGATAAAATATGAATCTCTTGGAATTATAAGCTAAGATATGTTATGAATTATTGAGTTTTGCTAAGATTTGATTTGTAAATTATGCATGAATTTGTTAATTTATGATTTGTTTCGCTTTGATACAAATCCCTATATGTATGTATCATGAGCAAATGTTTTAGTGTGCAAAAACTATCCCCGAGTTCACGAACATTATGTTTTGTAAGTGCTTTTCTCCTTATATGTATGTAGCGTGTGTGGGTAGCCCCTCACTCTGTCCGTGTGACTGACCCCTCTCCCCTTTGTTTTTAGTGTGCAGGTGTAGCGTGGAGTCCGAGCTAGGCGGCGTGTGTCAAGTCCTTCGAATCTGTCGTGTCCCTTGTTCTTTTGAGTCTATTTCATTTCATTTGACTTGAATTTTGAATAAGCATGTCAATACGTTATGTAAGCTTTGCTAATTTATGTAATCTGATTTCGGGACAAGCTTCTAGGGACAGATTTGAACCATAATCAATTTATGATTATTGTTATATTTGGGATTAGGTCTACGTCCCGCATAGCTTAGGTGTGAGTCTATCTGTCTCCCGTTCGCCTCTACTTGGTTCATGTACGGGCTTCCAATCTCGTATGTGGATTGGGCTTAGGTGCGGGGGATGTGGTGACCCACCGTACGGGGTGCTACACACGCCACTGCTGCTCCGCCGTTGTCGTTGATCCGGTAGGTTTCAGGTGGCGAGACCACCATCGATTAATTCACATCGTCGAATAATGTAAAACGCCAAAGGTCCCGTTGTTGTTGGGTCACCGGAAACGGCCGCCATAGCCCTGAACCGCCGTGGCTATCCATCCCGATTTACCGCCGATCGGCCAGCCACAGGTCGCTCAACCACTCCTAAAGTCTTCACCATGAAGAGACAGGTAAAACCCGACCATTAGCCTCTGTTTTCAATCGCCGAAGCCAGACGCATCGGCCCCGCCGCTTCTTGCCAAAAACCACCATTTTCGATGGCTTTCACGCAGCACCAATGCCGAAAATGCATTCGAGAGATCGAAAAACATGGAACCAAGTACTTGTCGGCCAGTAAGGCTTGTCGGAACATCGTCGGAGGGAGGTGGCCCACCCACCACTTTTAGGCGGCCGTAGCACCTCCGTCGGTCATCGTCGGGTAGTGAAATTGGTACGGTTTGTGTTTCTCATTTCGAGTACTTCAATTTCGACTATCCGCAAGCTCGATTCGGTGGCCGGATGGAGAAATGAAAATTCTTGGGAAGAAGGGGGTGTCAGTATCTCGCAGAGAGGGATAGACGAGAGAGAGAGAGAGAGAAGAGAGAGAGGAGATGAGAGGTTTTGACCGGTCCAAGAGGGTTCCGGATATTTTAATCCAAATCCGGTGTGTTGAAATAACCATAAAATAAAATTCAAGTACAACACAAATAAGCTTACAAGCTCCGAAATAATTTTAAAAATTAAAACGGGAAAGAATTTTACCAATTGGAGTTTAATTCAATTAAATTTTAGAAAACCTTTTGTACAATTTAATGACATCCCATAAATAATTAATTGGTAAATAATTCACAAAGAATTCGAATAAATTCAAATTAAACAAGTTAAATAATGTAATGAATCTAAAATCAACTTAGCAATTATTTCTTGGAAATAAATTCGAATTAAATTAAATTAAACGTAATCTTAGAATATTCCAAATAAATAACATACTAAATTGAATTTATATTCAATCATACAAGTCACATAATTCTTAAATTAAACATATAGGTGCAAAGACTTACTCATAAACATCGTCGGGTCGTACTTTGTAGATAAGGTGCGTCACAATTAAAGCACAAGTTACGAAGAAGGAGGGTTTGTTTACTATAGCTTCTGCGCTGGGTACTCCGTTTAAGGGCTGATGAAGCAACAACAATGGGGAAAAATACATCGGATCCTAGGGTCTGTGTGGAAATTGATGTTGCCTAACCTGTACAACTATCTTTTTTTCATCTGGGTACGCAATAAATTTAACGAACAAGAGGTGAGCTATGGAAAAGTTACTGATTATTGCCAGCGATGTTGTCGGCTTTTGTAACGCCCCAATTTTCCTAGTTATACATTACGTAACATTATATGAATTATATTCTTATTATATGTTTATGTGAAAATATGATATTATTCTCAAATCATGAATTATTGCATAACTTGTATTTAAGTGATACGTGAATTAATTGTCAAACATCATTTATTTGATTATATGACCTTACTTGATCTATTCTCATAATGTGGACTTAATTGCATTAATATAACATAAATGAATCATGCATACATAGATAGATATTTATACTTGACTATATATTTCTACAACTTATATATATATATATGCATCCACTGGATCATTATATAATATAATTGCATTTACACCCTCATTCCACTCATTTCTAACATGTAATTAAATAAGTAATAAGGGTCTAGTTGCAATAATCACAATCATGCAAGACTTTTTCACTCTCAATATATATACACATACACATTTATATATATTATATACATAATATCTACTTTTACTTTATACATATAAGTTATATATCTATACCTTATATACATATTATATCATACACATTTAATCTCTTCCATTTCATTTTATCATCTTTCACCCAATCTTCACACATACTACACACACTAAATCATGATCTAAACACAAGGGATTTCATCATATCAAGCTAGAATTCAAGGAGGAAAATTGCATAAGTTGAAGCTTCATCATCATACCATCATCTCTTCCATCTCTTCTCTCATTCAAGGTAGAATTGAGATTTGTATGAATTCTTGAAGTGTTGATTCAGTAGGGTTTGATGGTCTTGGTATGATTTCTTGTGTGTATATGATTAGAAGCATGCTGCTCTTTATATTTGCAAGCTTGCATGAATTCATGGTTTAAATGAGAAGTTTGAAGACATGATATTATATGGGTTTTGAATGATGATTCCTTGATGATTGATGCATATTTGATGGTTTTTTTTATGCCTAAATGAAGTATATGAGTTATATGCATGTTATATGATAGTTTTGAGTTGAACTCTTGCCTTGATTTGGTGTGGGATTGATTGGGAGCCATAATTTGAGCTTTGCCCTATTTTTGTTTCTTATCTTCTGCTGCTGGACTCCAAGTCGTGGCCGCGACCGTTTCGTGACCATTTTGGTCGCGGCCGCAACCAACCACACGGGAACCCTCTGTTCTTCCTTCGCGGCCGCGACTGGTTTTTAGTATAATTTTTTTGCGGCCGCGACTCCTTCATAAGAGCTCCGATTGAATTGATTTTTGAACCGTTGGAAAGATATTGAAGTCTAGAACAACCTCCAATCGGAATCACCTCAATAACTTTTCCCATTTATGAGATATTATCAATTCTTTTTGGTGTCGCTGCTTTACCGACAAACTGCAATCATCCTACTTCAAGCTTACGCCATTTTCTCCTCAATTTGGACTAGAAAACGAGCCATATATCATTTTAAAGGTCTACTTGTCTAGTTTCATTCTCAACAAACAAAACCCAATTCCAATTTCTAGAACTTGAGATATTCCCATTTTTCCACAGCATGGTCATTTTAAAAAATTGTCGGTTTTGCCAAACTTCCCCAAAACCCCTCTTCTTGCATTCCTTTCACTTTCTTGGCTCCCATATGTGACTTATATGAATTATATGCTTACGTTATTGATAAGTATGATCCTATTTGACACTTATTGATACTTTAATTGGGAATTTAGACGCATTCATGCTATTTATTAATTGTAAAGGCATGATTAACATTACATCACATTGTCGTTCGTCTCAAGTGGTTCATACGAGTCGAGTCTTACGAACACTTGTCCTTGTTACACAGATCATGGTCCTGCAGACGAGGAGCACGCTCCATAGGGTGTTCTTGTTGTTTTGGTTGGTGAAGATGAGGTTTAATTATTAGATATATGGATCCCGTACGACCCCTACGTGATGTTTTCGGCCAAAATGTATATATATATCTTTCTCAAAACCTTTATCAATTGCAAATGATTTATCATGACATATTGAACTTATCATGATTGATTGATCATGTTTTGGTGAGTAAAGCATCTTCACTTTAGGCCCGAAGTTAGGGTATTGAGTAATCCGGGGAGGCATCGGGCCGACAATGATCTCTTGCTCTATCCTCATCAAATGTTGGGGTCACCCCTGAATCCACCAGGAGGTTTGGTGGAGGAAGGAGCCCGCTGGGCATAGGTACTCATGAACCCTATGCCCAAATTGATTGGGTGGTGGGGCCTTGTAACCCCACCATTAACCGGAAGAAAAAGGGTATTGAAACTGCTAATTGTGCACTGTAATAACTTGCATGGTCACCATTGAAATGAAACCCAAACATTGATTGTTCACTATTGGTGTAAGGTTGGAGAATTATCCTCACTCGCCGGGCCACTGATTGAAGTGAATTGTAATTGATTGTATTGTTAAATTGGATAGTTGTAATCTCGGGCAAGAGCTACTTTATTTGAACTTATATTGTTTTCTTTATTAAAACTTTACCCGAGATTATAACTTCCATGTTAATTGCGCTAATATTTATTTATAAACCCCTCACTCAGTCGTTGGTAGACTTACACCTCAACTTTTCAGGTTCTCAGGGTTGGCGCTAGGCGGGAGTCGAGTTAAGTCAAGTGGTCTTTATTTCGAGTCTAGCACGGTTCATGTACATTATTGACGCATATGTATTTTGTAACTAGAGCTTGGTATACTTGAAATTGTGTATATTGAATCATGGGAAATGAACTTGAAGGATAATGGTATAGACTTATATTATGCTTTTTCTTTGATTGTTATGCATTGTTGTATATAATTGAGGGTTAGTCCCGCCTAGCTAGTGTTTCTTTTCTCTTGTCACCCGTTCGTTATAGTCTTAATTCATGTACGAATTTTTCCATTTTGTATGTGGACTGAGCGATAGTGCGGGGGTGTGGCATCTCGGCATTCCGGGTGCTACATCTTAGGTGGTATCAGAGCCTGGTTGCAAAACCGCGGTTCTGGCGTCGTGTCGTGTCAAGTCTAGGTCGTACGGCATAGGATTATTTGATAACTTGAGAGTCTTGCATCTTACTTGAACTTACTTGACTTATTTGAACTAGTTGAATTATGTGAATTATGTGCGTTATTTGTATCTTGGGATTTTAGATGTATTCATTTGCATCTACTAATCCCACATGCATATCTAGTGTCTTGATTACAGGATGCCTCGAGGTCGCCCTCGCCGTGAACATTCTCCAGGTCATAGGAGACATCACCGTGACCGATCTCCTAGGGTCCCTCGACATCCACCTCCTCCGGCTCAACCACAAGATTTTCTCAATTCTATTGTTCATCTTGTGGATCAGAGGATAAGGGATTTTGTTCCTCCAGCACCACCGGCACCACCACAACAACCAATACAGATTCCGGTTGTACTTAAGGAGTTCCAAAATCATCAACCTCCAAAGTTCTACAAAGGAAATGATATTCAGACAGAATAGTGGTTGAAAGAAGTTGAGAGGATTTGGGAGTTGATTCCGTGTGAATCACAAGAGAAAGCCCGGTGCACTATCTCGCTAATACAGGGCAAAGCCTACTCTTGGTGGGAAAGCGCCAAAATTGTTCTAGATGCCGCCGAGGAAGAAGTCACCTGGGAGGTTTTTGTAAGGGAGTTCAAAAACAAGTTCATTCCTCCATCTTCGAGTACTAGGAGACTTAAAGAGTTCACAGAACTTAAACAAGGAGGAAGGTCTGTAGCAGAGTATATAGCCGAGTTTGAGAGGTTATCCAAGTATGCACCCAACATTGCAAGTGACGACTTCCATAAAGCCATGCAATTTGTGCAAGGATTGAGGCCAGGCATACAAGCAGCAATTGAAGCCGTCAATACTAGCACTTGGAGGAAGGCCACCTCAAAGGCTCTTAAGGTTGAGGATTTTGTGAACTCAAGGAGGCTTATTTCTTACCCCGTACAGGCTGCAAGTTCAAAATCAGGGTAGGACTTTAACAATGGAAAGAGGCCTGTTTCTTATGATACACTGCCACTTCAAGAACGGTCTCAGAAGAAGAATCGATCAACTGGATCGGGTTCGGAAGTTTCACATACCTTGGCTTTAACATCACCTTCGGGGAAGCCTCTTTGCACCTGTTGTGGACTCGATACACAAAATTACGACAACTGTAGATGGCGCTTAGGATTATGCTTGTGGTGTGGGAGTGATGAGCATCAAGTGGATATGTGTCCGAAGCGATGGAAAATAGCTACCGGGGATCAGAAACTGTAACACCCGCATCGAAAGGCATCACATCCCCCGCACCACGTGTCCAATCCATGCATGAAATGAATTTCCATACACAAATCAAACAACATGGCGAACGGGTGACAAAGAAAAATTTGACCAAGCTAACCGGGGCCAACCCTTAAACCAAATTCAACTAACGATCCATTAAGATTAAGGGGAAGCATATATACATAATTAGCACATGATTAAGTTATACAATCAAAGGCCATCCCGACCACCACATATATATACAATAATTCTCCCAAAATAGAATAATACATAATGAAAGTATAAGTATGATATGCCAAAGGAAAGACAAGCTAGGACTCGAAAGTAGAGATTCCAAGACGACCTTAACTCCCCGCCTAGCTCGACCTACAAAAGTCTAAAAACAACGTGGGGTGTCAGTCCTAAGACTGAGTGAGGGGCTTAATACTTACATCACATGTGCATGCAATCCATAATCTCGACTAAAGTGTTAGGAAATCCCAAGTGGGTAGTGTAAAATAGATATTGCTCGGAATTACGGATGTCATATTATTACTTGAAGAAACATAATTTAACGTGGCCCGAGGAGTGGGCAATTCTCCAACCTTACTCCCATAGTGTGTGACTTAAAACATAACTTAGGCGTTCATGCATACATAACCATATCTTAACCATAATTATATTCATAATCATATCTTGAGAAAACATAATTTTCCATCCTTCTTCCTCCGGGGCGATGGAAGGGTTTGCAAGGCCCTAACCATCTCATAAAATAATATCGAGACGGGAGATCATGACTCATTCCTGCTCCTTCGATGGGTTAACCACCGGCTCAAGAGTATCCCACCTCCCTCACAACACGGTCACTTAAGATACTCTCAAAGGGTACTAAATGCAATGGCTTATCCGACGACCCGATATCGTACCGGTCTCCATTCACACATTTCCCCGGGCCCAATAACATGTGCGTGATTCTCGGCAAAACATTTTCATAAAACATTTGAAAACCTTTCATACATAAACCATTTTCCAAAGTATACATCTATTAATACATTTTGGCTTAAAAGATCACACAAGGTATTAAGGTTCTAAAAATAACTAAAACAAAACCTCACCTTGACCAAAAGAGAAAGGACACGAGAAGCCTAAGGACCCTGCTCCTCGACCGGATCGAGCTCTGTGCAAGAAACACGAGTGTACATAAGACTCTAGACAAATGAACTAAGTAATCGACGAACGGCAAGCTCATGATATGGAAGGATGATAATTATAATTCATGAGAACGTTCATGCATGATTAATACCTCATATAATGTTTAAGAAAGGATATATTTCACATAAATCACATACGGGAGTCAAGGGAGTGAAAGGGATGCAAGAAGAAGTGTTTAGGCGAAGTTTGGCAAAAGTTGACAATTTTTAGAAATACGCATGCTGTGGCAAATTGGGAATATCTTGAGTTCTAGAAGTTGAAATGGAGGTTTGTTTCTTGGATATTAAACTACACACATAGACCTTTCCGATGGTAAATGGATCGTTTTCTAGTTCAAAGTGAGGTGAAAATGGGGTAAGCTTGAATTTGGGTGAATGCAGACTTTTGACGAAGTAGTGACACCAAAAAGAATTGATTATATCTCAGAAATGACAAAAGATATTGAGATAATTCAAATTGGAGGTTGTTCTAGACTTCAATAAGTTTCTAACGGTTAAAAAATCAGATCAATCGGTGTTCGTTTGAAGGTGTCCCAGCGAAAGAAGAACAGAAGGTTCCCGGGTTGTTGGTCGCAGCCGTGACCAAAATGGTCACAAAACGGTCGCGGGCGCGACCACAACTCCAGCAGTAGCAAAAGCTTCGAGAAAAACAGGGCAAACTCGAATTTTGGCTCCCAATCAACTATCACACCAAACCAAAGCAAGAATTCAACCCCAAACTAACATATAACACCACTATACATCTAATACTTCAACTACAGCACATAAAACACAATTTGAGGCAAGGATCAATCCAAACAATCACATATACTCCTCCAAAATTCATATATGTACCAATCATCCAATTAACAAGGAAATAAGGCTAGGAATTCATGAATTCACATGTATTGCTCAAGAAGTCATGCTTGATCATCAAGATTAAAGTCCCAAAACCCAAATCTCTAACAACCCTCATACATACACACACCTACGTATATATATATATATATATATATATATATATATATATATATACCAACACATGAACCAACCTTGGAAGAAAAGGATGAAATGGAAATGATGAGATGATGAAGATGATGATCCTTTCTTGTATCTCTACTCCTTCTTCTTTCTTGATCAAAGATGAAAGTGATGAAAAAGAGAGAAAGGGTTTATGTGTGTGTTGTAGAGATTTAGTATGTGTGATTTTGGGTCTTGTACTTAATATAATGTATATACAATGTATGTAAATATAGATATAGTGTATATATGTATAAATTAATAAAGTGAAGATATTATATATATTATATGTATATAATTACTTAGTGCTTAATAATATATACATATATAATGAATGTGAGTAAATTAGTGTTCATGACTATATGTGTGTGTGTGTATATATAATGCATGTTAGTAATTAATTACATGAATGAATGAGTTAAGAAAATATTAATCTTATGAAATTTAGTATAAGTGTAAAGATATATATATATATATATATATATATATGAAATATGTTATAATTTGAATGTATGAAATATGCATATGTTAGAATAATGAAAAATGAAATGAAATGAAATAAGATTACAATTAAAATAAACGCTTAGGTAAAGAGGCAATTAATCCACGTAATTTCAATTAGTCACGTAATTGCTAAAGCATACCCACAATTCTAACACTCAAACTCACACGTGTGGCGAGCGTACCTGGAACGAAGACACGGGGCGTTACAATCCTCCCCCCTTAAAAGAATCTGGTCCCCAGATTCACTCGGACTGAAACAACTCCAGATACAATCCCTTCATCTTGTCTTCGGTTTCATGTAGCTTCCTCGGTTTATCACTTCTCCACAAAACCTTTACTAATGGGATTTGCCGGTTTCTCAATACTTGAAACTTACGATCCATAATCTTTACCGGCTTATGTGCGAAGGTTAAATCCGGTTGTAGATCCACTTCTTCAATCTCATCAATGGAGAGAATCTCATATTCATCGGGGTAATACTTCTTTAATTGTGACACGTGGAAGACATTATGAATTCCCGTTAAGCTCGGTGGTAGATCTAAACGATAAGCAACTTCCCCAACTCTTTCAAGAATCTCAAATGGACCTAAATATCGAGGTTTAAGATTCCCTCCTCTTCTAATCCGAGCAAAACCTTTGTGAGGAGACGCCTTTAACAACACTCGATCTCCAACCTCAAATTCAAGATCCCTTCTCCTATTATTCGCGTAGCTCTTTTGTCGATCCTGAGCTGCCTTCATCCGTTGTTGTACCATTTGAACCTTCTCGATCATATCTCTTACTGCCTTAGAGGGTTTTTCCAATTTCACACCCTTCTTTCTCTTAACACCCTCTTGCTTTGGCTATTTCCACTTCTCGAGATCAAAGAACAACGGGGATCGACACTTTCGTCCGTAGAGTAACTCATATGGTGTCATGCCTATGGAAGCTTGGAAGTTATTGTTGTAGGAGAACTCAATCAACGGTAATTGTTTATCCCAAGAGGTTCGATAATCCAAAACGCAAGCCCTTAGTAAATCCTCAAGATATCTAATCAACCTCTCAGACTGACCGTCTGCCTGTGGATGAAAAGCAGTACTGAACTTAAGTCTCGTACCCAACATTCCTTGTAACTCTTGCCACAACCTCGAAGTAAATCTTGGATCTCTATCTGACACTATACGAACCGGAATCCCATGAAGACGAACAATCTCTCTGACTTAAAGCTCGGCTAGCTTATTGATCTTATTGGACATCCGAACCGGCAAGAAGTGAGCTGACTTAGTTAAACCGTCGATAATTACCCAAATTCCATCAAAACCGCCCTTAACTCTTGGTAACCCTGAAACAAAGTCCATAGTTGCTTGTTCCCATTTCCATTCCGGGATTAGTAACGGTTGTAGAAGACCTCCGGGCTTTTGGTATTCGGCCTTCACTTTCAGACACGTCATACAATGCTTCACAAACTCGGCGACATCCTTCTTCAATCCATTCCACCAATAATATTCCTTCAAATCCTTATACATCTTATTACCTCCCAGGTGGATAGAATAAGCCGATCTGTGAGATTATTCAAGTAACAACCTTATCAATTTCTCGGGAACAACCACTCTGTGCTTAAACCGAAACAAGCCTGTTTCATCATATCCGAACGGACACTCCAGATCATCCCTTGCTTTGGCCACGAGCTGTTGAATTCCCGGATCACTAGCTTGAGCTTCAAATAACCGGTGCTTCAACTCCGGTTGTATGGTGATGTTAGTCACCCGAGCCTTTACCACAATTGGCTCATCTTTAATTCCTTCATCCACTTCTAAACCTGATACACTAGCCTTCCTACTAAGTGCATCGGCAACGATATTGGCCTTACCGTGATGATACTTGATTGTACACTCAAAGTCCTCAAGAGTATCCATCCATCTTCTTTGCCTCATATTCAAATCCTTTTGTGTGAACAAATATTGAAGACTCTTGTGATCGGTGTAAATCTCAAACGGAATTCCATACAAGTAGTGCCTCCACTTTCCAAGAGCAAATACCACGGCACCAAGTTCCAAATCGTGTGTAGGATAGTTCTTCTCATGATCCTTTAACTTTCTAGAGGCATATGCAATAACTTTCCCGTTTTGCATCAAGACATAACCCAATCCTTCCTTAGAAGCATCCGTGTACACTGCATAACCTTCGGAGCCTTCGGGAAGTGTCAAGACCGGGGCTGTAATCAATTTCTCCTTCAAGAGATTGAAGCTCTTATCGCACGCCTCATCCCACACGAATTTTTCCTCTTTCTTGGTCAATCGGGTTAAAGGAGCGGCGATTTTCGAGAAGTCCTTCACGAATCTTCTATAATATCCCGCTAAACCCAAGAAACTTCGAACTTCGGAGGCATTCTTCGGTCTCTCCCATTTAGACACGGTCTCAACCTTAGAAGGATCAACTTCAATTCCCTTTGCCGAAATAACATGACCCAGAAATGAAACCTTATCAATCCAAAAGTCACACTTGCTGAACTTCACGAATAATTGATTATCCTTGAGGGTCTGTAGAACTAATTTAAGATGTCTTGCATGTTCCTCGGTAGACTTCGAATACACAAGAATATCGTCTATAAATATCACCACGAACTTATCCAAGAATGGCCTGAATATTCTGTGCATCATGTCCCTGAAAGCTGCAGGGCATTAGTTAATCCGAACGGCATCACAACAAACTCATAATGCCCGTACCGAGTGTTAAACCCTGTCTTTGGAATATCTTCTTCTCGGATCCGCAATTGATAGTACCCTTGGCGAAGATCAAGCTTGGAATAAACCGTAGAACCTTGAAGGATATCAAATAACTCTTCAATCCGTGGAAGGGGGTATTTGTTCTTAACCGTCATCCGATTCAATTCTCTATAATCTATGCACATCCTCAAGGTCCCATCTTTCTTCTTTACAAATAGGACCGGTGCACCCCAAGGTGACGAACTCGGACGAATACACCCACTTGACATCAATTCCTCAAGTTGCTTCTTCAACTCCTTTAACTCGGCAGGAGCTATCCTGTAAGGAGTCTTGGAAAACGGCTTAGCCTCTGGGTACAAGTCAATTACAAACTCTATTTCTCGTTCAGGAGGTAAAGAACCCAAACTCTCTGAAAAGACCTCGAGAAAATCCTTTACAACTTCCGTTTCCTCAAGCTTAGCTTGATCCTTTGGCTTGTTAAGAATGTAGGCCAAGAAACCCGAAGCACCATCTCGAATCAACTTAGAAGCCTTGGTGAAAGAAAACAAAGGTGGAGTCTTCGAACCTAAACCCACAACAACATCGGAACCCAACTGGACTCTCTTAGTTCTACGATCAATCTTAGCATCATGCTCAAAGAGCCAATCCATACCCAAAATTACACCATACCGACTGATAGGCATCTCAATAAAGTCCGCTGGATAGTCACAACCCTCAATTCTCATTGGAACTCGCCGAAACACCCGATTAGAAACAAAGCTCCCCCCCAACGGGGAACTAATCACAAAGCTTATAGAGGCACATACAACAGGAAAGCACAAAGATGAAACTATACCACACAAAAGAAAAGAATGTGTGGCTCCAGGATCAAATAATGCATGAATGCTCGTGCCATGAATGTATATGGTACCTTCCATGACGGCAGCGGGATCAATCTCGACGTCCTGGTCCTGGCCATCAATGGCGTATGCTCTAGCCCGAACCATTGGTCTCTGTCATCCCATCGGACCCGGTCTAAACTTATCACATCCGGTCATTTGATGTTTCATTGATCCACAAATTAAAAAAGCTCCGAGTCGGCGGCGATAAGTCTCCCAAGTGTGTGTAGGACCTCCACAATGTGAACAATGTTCAGTTTGTTGAGGATTTAGAGGAGCTTATGGAGGTGGTTGTGCCAGCCCCGCCACTCGGGGTTTCTTTCTCGGACCCTTCGCAAATGGAGCTCTAGCAATTGGTGCTACCGGATATGCGGGCCTCTTCGAACTAGATCCCGAACCTTATCCCGATTGAAATGATCTAGGAACGGGATCCCTTTTTCGGTATTCCCGTTCCCTTTTCCGGTATTCCTCCTCTTGGACAAAGGTACGTTGAGTAGTATCGGCAAATGACTCAAAGTTGTGCCCGGCTTGTCCATGCCTTAAAGTCTCTCTCAATCCGGCTATGAACTTTCTCGACTTCTTCTTCTCATCACGAGTAATTTGGGGAGCATACTTCCCTAATCGATTGAATTCCACCAAATATTGGGCTATCGACCAGCCCCCTTGTTTGAGATCCATAAACTCTTATTCCTTTCTTTCACGAACCACCTCGGGAATGAAGGCCTCCCGAAATTCCCTCTTGAAAATATCCCACGATAACCCTTCTTCGGCGACCTCAAGCTTCTCTCGAGTTCTCTCCCACCAATCATAGGTTTCCCCGTCCAATTGGAAGATAGCGAATTGAGCCCTTTCAGGTGAGGTGAAGGGACGTATGTTGTAAATCCTCTCCAATCGGGATATCCAATCCTTCGCTATGGCATCATCCGTTGTGCCCGCAAACCTTGGAGGATTATAGCTAAGAAAAGTGCCATGGGAGTCTCTAACCGGTGGTGAAGGTGGTGGAGGTTGAACCGGTTGTTGTGGAGGTGGAGCTTGAGCCCTCCTTTGGTCTACATAATTATATATGGCAACCATGAAGCCTTCCACGTTCATCTGGGGAGGTTGTTGTTGTTGATGATGTCTAGGAGGTGATGGAGATTTCCTATCCTGACGAGCGGGTCTACCACGAGCCATCTACAATTAAACATTGAAAATGCTTGTTGATTAAGCACTATCCATGATATGTAAGCAATATACACCAAATAACCAATTAAGAATACCCAAATATCAATGCAAAACCTTCAAGTTGACAAATAATTCCTAAGCCGTACGACTTAAACTGACAAGACACGACTCGAGAACCCGGTTTTGCAACCGAGGCTCTGATACCACTAAAGGAGTGTAACACCCGCATCGAAAGGCATCACATCCCCCGCACCACGTGTCCAATCCATGCATGAAATAAATTTCCATACACAAATCAAACAACATGGCGAACGGGTGAAGAAAAACTCGACCTAGCTAAGCGGGGCTAACCCTTAAACCAAATTCAACTAACGATGCATTAACATTAAAGGGAAGCATATATACAAAATTAGCACATGATTAAGTTATACAATCAAAGGCCATCCCGGCCACCACATATATGTACAATAATTTTCCCAAAATAGAATACATAATGAAAGTATAAGTATGATATACCAAAGGAAAGACAAGCTAGGACTCAAAATTAAGATTCCAAGACGACCTTAACTCCCCGCCTAGCTCGACCTGCAAAAGTCTAAAAACAACGTGGGGTGTCAGTCCTAAGACTGAGTGAGGGGCTTAATACTTATATCACATGCGCATGCAATCTATAATCCCGAGTAAAGTGTTAGGAAATCCCAAGTGGGTAGTGTAAAATAGATATTGTTCGGAATTATGGATATCATATTATTACTTGAAGAAATATAATTTAACGTGGGCCGGCGAGCGGTCAATTCTCCAATCTTACTCCCATAGTGTGTGACTTAAAACATAACTTAGGCGTTCATGCATACATAACCATATCTTAATCATAATCATATTCATAATCATATCTTGAGAAAACATAATTTTCCATCCTTCTTCCTCCAGGGCGATGGAAGGGTTTGCGAGGCCCTAACCATCTCATGAAATAATATCGAGACGGGGGATCATGACTCCTTCCCGCTCCTTCGATGGGTTAACCACCGGCTCAAGAGTATCCCACCTCCCACACTACACGGTCGTGTAAGATACTCTCAAAGGGTACTAAACGCAATGGCTTATCCGACTGCCCGATGTCGTACCGGTCTCTATTCACACATTTTCCTGGGGCCCAATAACATGTGCATGATTCTCGCCAAAACATTTTCATAAAACATTTGCAAACCTTTCATACATAAACCATTTTCCAAAGTATACATCTATTAATACATTTTGGCTTAAAAGATCACACAAGGTATTAAGGTTCTAAAACTAACTTAAACAAAACCTCACCTTGACCAAATGAGAAAGGATACGAGAAGCCTATGGACCCTACTCCTCGACCGGATCGAGCTTTGTGCAAGAAACACGAGTGTACATAAGACTCTAGACAAATGAACCAAGTAATCGACGAACGGCATGCTCATGATATGGAAGGATGATAATTATAATTCATGAGAATGTTCATGCATGATTAATGCCTCATATAATGTTTAAGCAAGCCTATATTTCACATAAATCACATATGGGAGTCAAGGGAGTGAAAGGGATGCAAGGAGAGGTGTTTTGGCGAAGTTTGGAAAAAGTTGACAATTTTTAGAAATGCGCAAGCTGTGGCAAATTGGGAATATCTTGAGTTCTAGAAGTTGAAATGGAGTTTTGTTTCTTGGATATGAAACTACACATAGACCTTTCCGATGGTATATGGATCATTTTCTAGTGCAAAGTGAGGTGAAAATGGCGTAGGCTTGAATTTAGGTGAATGCAGACTTTTGACGAAGTAGTGACACCAAAAAGAATTGATTATATCTCACAAATGACAAAAGATATTGAGATAATTCAAATTGGAGGTTGTTCTAGACTTCAATAAGTTTCTAACGGTTCAAAAATCAGGTCAATCAGAGTTCGTTTGAAGGTGACGCGGCCGTGACAAAATTATACTGAAAATGGATCGCGACCGCAAAAGAAGAACAGAAGGTTCCCGGGTTGTTGGTCGCAAGCGCGACCAAAATGGTCACAAAACAGTCGCGGGCGCGACCACAACTCCAGCAGTAGCAAAAGCTTCGGGAAAAATAGGGCAAGCTCGAATTTTGGCTCCCAATCAACTATCACACCAAACCAAAGCAAGAATTCAACCCCAAACTAACATATAACACCAATATACATCTAATACTTCAACTACAACACATAAAACACAATTTGAGGCAAGGATCAATCTAAACAATCACATATACTCCTCCAAAATTCATATATGTACCAATTATCCAATTAACAAGGAAATAAGGCTAGGAATTCATGAATTCACATGTATTGCTCAAGGAGTCATGCTTGATCATCAAGATTAAAGTCCCAAAACCCAAATCTCTAACAACCCTCATACATACACACACCTACATATATATATATACCAACACATGAACCAACCTTGGAAGAAAATGATGAAATGGAAATGATTAGATGATGAAGATGATGATCCTTTCTTGTATCTCCACTCCTTCTTCTTCTTTCTTGATCATAGATGAATGTGATGAAAAAGAGAGAAAGGGTTTATGTGTGTGTTGTAGAGATTTAGTATGTGTAATTTTAGGTCTTGTGCTAAATATAATGTATATACAATGTATGTAAATATAGATATAGTGTATATATGTATAAAGTAATAAAGTGAAGATATTATATATATTATATGTATATAATCACTTAGTGCTTATTAATATATACATATATAATGAATGTGAGTAAATTAGTGTTCATGACTATATGTGTGTATATATATATAAAATGCATGTTAGTAATTAATTACATGAATGAATGAAGTAAGAAAATATTAATCTTATGAAATTTAGTATAAGTGTAAAGATATATATATATATATATGTGTATATATATATATATATATATATATATATATATGAAATATGTTATAATATGAATGTATGAAATATGCATATGTTAGAATAATGAAAAATGAAATGAAATGAAATAAGATTACAATTAAAATAAACGCTTAGGCAAAGAGGCAATTAATCCACATAATTTCAATTAGTCACGTAATTCCTAAAGCATACCCACAATTCTAACACTCAAACTCACACGTGTGGCGAGCGTACCTGGAACGAAGACACGGAGCGTTACAGAGACGGCTTGTTCGGGCTCGTGCATATGCTCTAGAGAGAGAGGTGCAAAATGCAAATGGGGACAACGGTGAATGGTACACTTAATCATGCATATCCCGTGCAACATGAATTTTATTAGTTTTGTTTTTAATTTCTTGTTAGTTGCCATTTGGTTGCATATAAGTGTTAGTTATATGATTAATGTGATTCTTCTTGCCCTATGTGACACTTATATAAATGATGCTCTAATGTTTCCTTGAATCGTTATTTGGTGTGTGTTTGAGAGACGGGGTTCTCTCATTTAGTATTAGGGAGACGGGGCTCTCTCATTACTTATCTAAGAGACAGGGTTCTCTTGTTGCTTGTGCATAATTTTAAAACTCGGGTGTGGACCTGGGGACCAGGTCCTTTTAAGGGGGGGAGAGTTGTAACGCCCCAATTTTTCTAGTTATGCATTACGTAACATTATATGAATTATATTCTTATGTGTTTATGTGAAAATATGATATTATTCTCAAATCATGAATTATTGCATAACTTGTATTTAAGTGATATGTGAATTAATTGTCAAACATGATTTATTTGATTATATGACCTTACTTGATATATTTTCATAATGTGGACTGAATTACATTAATATAACATAAATGAATCATGCATACATAGATAGATATTTTATACTTAACTATATATATATATGCATCCACTTGATCATTATATAATATCATTGCATTTACACCCTCATTCCACTCACTTCTAACATGTAATTAAATAAGTAATAAGGGTCTAGTTGCAATATTCACAATCTTGCAAGATTTTTACACTCTCATTATATATACACATACACATTTATATATATTATATACATAATATCTACTTTTACTTTATACGTATAAGTTATATATCTATACCTTACATACATATTATATCATATACATTTAATCTCTTCCATTTCATTTTATCATCTTTCACCCAATCTTCACACACACTACACACACTAAATCACGATCTAAACACCAAGGAAGGAAATGGAAGGGATTTCATCATTTCAAGCTAGAATTCAAGGAGGAAAATTGTATAAGTTAAAGCTTCATCATCATACCATCATCTCCTCCATCTCTTCTCTCATTCAAGGTAGAATTGAGATTTGTATGAATTCTTGAAGTGTTGATTGAGTAGGGTTTGATGCTCTTGGTATGATTTCTTGTGTGTATATGATTAGAAGCATGCTTAGGCTCTTTATATTTGCAAGCTTGCATGAATTCTTGGTTTAAATGAGAAGTTTGAAGACATGATATTTTCATAGTTGATGGTTTGTTTGATTCCTAAATGAAGTATATGAGTTATATGCATGTTATATGATAGTTTTGAGTTGAACTCTTGCCTTGATTTGGTGTGGGATTGATTGGGAGCTATAATTTGAACCTTGCCTTGTTTTTGTTTCGTATCTACCGCTTCTGGACTCTAGGTCACGGCCCCGACCGTTTCGTGACCATTTTTGGTCGTGGCCACCACCAACAGCCTGGGAACCCTCTGTTCTTCCTTCACGGCCGCGACTGTTTTTCAGTACAATGTTTTTGCGGCCGCGACTCCTTCATAAGAGCTTCGATTGACTTGATTTTTGAACCGTTGGAAAGATCTTGAAGTCTAGAACAACCTCCAATCGGAATCAGCTCAATATCTCTTCCCATTTGTGAGATATTATCAATTATTTTTGGTGTCGCTGCTTTATCGACAAACTGCAATCATCCAACTTCAAGCTTACGCCATTTTCTCCTCAATTTGAACTAGAAAACGAGTCATATATCATTTTAAAGTTCTACTTGTCTAGTTTCATTCTCAACAAACAAAACCCAATTCCAATTTCTAGAACTTGAGATATTCCCATTTTTCCACAGCATGGTCATTTTAAAAAATTGTCGATTTTGCCAAACTTCCCCAAAACCCCTCTTCTTGCATTCCTTTTACTTTGTTGGCTCCCATATGTGACTTATATGAATTATATGCTTACTTTATTGATAAGTATGCTCCTATTTGACACTTATTGATACTTTAATTAGGAATTTAGACGCATTCATGATATTTATTGTTTGTAAAGGCATGATTGACATTACATCACATTGCCGTTCGTCTTAAGTGGTTCATACGAGTCGAGTCTTACGTACACTTGTCCTTGTTACACAGATCACGGTCCTACAGACGAGGAGCACGCTCCATAGGGTGTTCTTGTTGGTTTGGTTGGTGAAGGTGAGGTTTAATTACTAGATATATGGAACCCGTACGACCCCTACGTGATGTTTTCGGCCAAAATGTACATATATATATATATATATATATATATATATATATATATTTATATATTTCTCAAAACCTTTATTGATTGCAAATGATTTATCATGACATATTGAACTTATCGTGATTGATTGATCGTGTTTTGGCGAGTAAAGCATGTTCACTTTGGGTCCGAGGTTAGGGTATTGAGTAATCCGGGAAGGCATCGGGCCGACAGTGATCTCTTGCTCTATCCTCATCAAATGTTGGGGTCACCCCTGAATCCACTAGGAGGTTTGGTGGAGGAAGGAGCCTTCCAGGCATAGGGACTCATGAACCCTATGCCCAGATTGATTGGTTGGTGGGGCCTTGCAATCCCACCATCAACCGGAGGAAAAAGGGTATTGAAACTGCTAATTGTGCACTGTAATAACTTGCATGCTCACCATTGAAATAAAACCCAAACATTGATTGTTCACTATTGGTGTAAGGTTGGAGAATTGCCCTCACTCGTCGGGCCACTGATTGAAGTGAATTGTAATTGATTGTATTGTTAAATTGGATAGTTGTAATCTCGGGCAAGAGCTACTTTATTTGAAATTATATTGTTTCCTTGATTAAAACTTTACCTGAGATTATAACTTGCATGTTAATTGTGCTAATATTTATTTATAAACCCCTCACTCAGTCATTGGTAGACTGACACCTCAACTTTTCAGGTTCTCAGGGTTGGCGCTAGGCGGGAGTCGAGTTAAGTCAAGTGGTCTTTATTTCGAGTCTAGCACGGTTCATGTACATTATTGACGCATATGTATTTTGTAACTAGAGCTTGGTATACTTGAAATTGTATATATTGAATCATGGGAAATGAACTTGAAGGATAATGGTATAGACTTATATTATGCTTTTCTTTGATTGTTATGCATTGTTGTATATAATTGAGGGTTAGTCCCGCCTAGCTAGTGTTTCTTTTCTCTTGTCACCCGTTCGCTATAGTCTTAATTCATGTACGGATTTTTCCATTTCGTATGTGGACTGAGCGATAGTGCGGGGGTGTGGCATCTCGCCGTTCCAGGTGCTAAAGCTTTATCACAAGACGAGGCAATGTCCATCACGTGCTGAAGAAGTGAGTCCCTTTCTTCACTAGAAAGAGGTGAAAGAAACGTAAGTAAGGAACTGAAACAACAAAAAAAGTAACAGGATGTGTCCAAGAAGGAATGGATGGTTGTGAATAATAGGAGAAAGGATGCACAATCTAAAAGCCCAAAAACCAATATTGAACAAAACAGATGAGGTATTGAGGGACAACAATCAGGTTAATGGAACTGATGATTTGGTTTACGATAACGTTATCATACTAAAAGACATTAGGACAAAATATTGGAGGACCAAACAGAACATCATATGGAAACAGAGGTAAGGAAGGAATATCGGGTTCTAATTGTAGCGGAAAGTTCTGGACAAGACCAATTTACTGAAAACAGAAACGTAGATACTACTATGTTACAGGTCAACCGTGACTCGCAATCTAAAGAAGCGGAAGATATAGAAATAAGGAGAGCGTTATCCAAAAGTTACGAGGGAATAGGGATTTTGTCGAATGAAGTCTGGCAGTCATCCCTTCATCCTCGACCTCTTCCTCAGGCGGAGCATTCATAGCATCCTGAGGCTCAGATTCCAAAGCTTCTGGATTGAATAATTCAGGGAAGATCACTGCTGGGTCGAGAGTCTCCTCAACATCAACTCCCTTAGGCTTTAATTAATTAGGAATTCATTGGAAATTCAATTGAAAATTTTAAGGGCAATAAATAATTATTTGGGAATTAATTATTAATTGGAAATATAATTTCTTTTATTTTGAATAAAATAAATTAATTAGATCCCTAAAGTTGTTAAGAAGATATTTCTTGCTATATTTCTAATTAAGATAAGATCTTATTAAATAAAATGATAAGGTTATCAAGTAATTTTATGGCCAAAAAATAGAATATAAGATGGAAAAGGAATCCCTGCCCCCATGGGAGAGTGGATTTATCCACATGTATTAAAAGGGGAGGAGACTCTTCTTCTCTCCTTTAAACGAACGTTCTTGAAGCGTTAGATTTTTCAAGAAAGAAAACAAAAAAAAAAAAAGTTTTCAAAATCCACAAAACTTTCCTAACCAAAAATACAAGCCACAAAACTAGCATTCTCCCTCACTTGAACGTGATTTAGGACTGGTGTGGATATCATTGGAGGATTTCTAGCTTGGAATCTTGAACGAAGAACCGTTTGAGGGACCCATGCCACTTGAAGAGTGTTTGAGGGCGGCTCATAACATTTCAAGAAAAATCAAATCTAAGTAAGTTATTAAAACTCTTCCATCTTTGTTTCAGAATAAAAATTGCAAGTTTCGATTCCTTGTCAAGCCCAAGGTTTAGGTATCGGTTTGCTTGTTTTGGCTCCGGTTTCCTCTCTACTTTTCCTAAGGTGAAGTTTAGGTTTGTTTCTTCTAGTTAATGCGACCTATAACCCTATGTGCTTGTTTTCAAGCCCGCATGCGACTATACTATTATATTTATATAATAGCTATGTGCTTATATGATACGTTTATGGTTTTATCATACGGTTAAAGGTTTTGAATTGTATGTATGAGCCTATATAAGCTTGAAACATTTTGCAACAAGGTTATGCTCCAAACCGTATGCGTTTGTGCAAGCTATGCTCTTCTCCAACGTGATATGACTTAGGATGACACGGAGAGGTACGTTAAAATCATATGTCGAGTTGCAAGGTAAGGTATGCTCGATAAGGTACGTAAGTTACGTTTATTTATGTAGCGAGTTAAATAAGTTTAATACAAGGTGATTAATTGTTACTGGGCCCCTGAGACGTGGGTAAGGATGCCGTCGGGTTAAGCCTATGCACGGTCTCCATTTGAAGTACTTATGCGTGACTTTTGGAGGTTGAGAAGGCATGGTACTTTGAGCCTTCGGTGGATAACCGGAGAAGGCACGATGTGGGTTAGCTAACCTATGTGTATTGGTAACTTAGGTGGAGAGGGTTTGATTCCCGAAACACTGTGGTTGTGGGGGATGGATAAGTTTTACATTTTACGTTCCTTGGTTTTCTTACGATTATTAAGGAGTAAGGGTTGGATGCTCGTACTCGCCGAGCTTTTGTACGTTTCATTGATTATGAAATGGGATATGATTTTCTTTTAAACTTCGTTATGTTCTATTTTGATTATGACGTATAAGTTTGTTTCGAAAATGATTTGGTGTGTAAAACCCTACTCCCGGTTCATAATCTTTTGATTAATATGTACTCTACTCTATATTTATATAGTGTGTGGGTGTGCGTTAGCCCCCTCACTCAGTCGAGTTGTGACTGACCCCTCTCTTTTCCCACCTTTAGTTGCAGGTTGCCGAGCTAGGCGGGGAAGTGCATCGTGGTCGTGTGGTACTTTCGAGTTTAGCTCGTGTTTTGCATTCATACTTCACTCTTGGATACTTGTTATGTACTTGTATATGAAATTTTATACTTTGGGAGAATTTGTATATGTTTGATCTATTTTTGGGCCGTGTGGCCAATGTATATATTTATGTATGCCTTTTGTTGAGCCTTTTGGATCCTGTTATTTGCTTCCGCGTATTTGTTTATTTGTTTCTACGCGCTCTGTCAGTCCTTAGCCCCGCTTAGCTTAGTGTGTGTGTAGGTCCCCGTTCGCTTAGACTTGGGCTCATGTATGGACTTCCATTTCATATGTGGGTTCGGGTTTAGGTATGGGGGATGTGGTAACCCGCCGCTCCGGGTGCTACATATGTTATCAGGATTATGAATTTCTTCATCCACTTTATCCATAAATAAAATAGACTCCAACTCTGGTTCATCTGGAGAGAGATTTGCAACTTCTAAAATGCCAACATCATCTATGGACACAAAATCATCTCCACCGACATCCCACATTTTAATATCACCTTGCACATATTGTGGAGTCTTTCTTGACAAAATTTGAAGGTTGTTGTGAACAAAAACTAAGTCTTCAGCACGTTGAGAAGTAATTTTGTTCCTTCTTGTTGAATGTACAAAAGAATAGGTGCTCCAATTTCGTTTGGCACAAGAAGAGGAAAAAACATGGACAAGTAACTTCATGGAAATAATTTGAAGGTTTGGTACTGACGAGCCATGAACTAACCACCATTTTATTGGGTCCATTTCTCATCTATCATGCAAAGAATCTTCTTCGGAAAAAACTTCAAGACATCCAAAAAATTTGGCGTGCTCTGAACGACCTCTCATCATATATCATCATGAGGAAATAGGTGTTTCAAACAAATTTTTCTCATTCTAGAAACATCTACATCACTTTGAGGTTGAGTGAGGTATGGATGTTGAATTTGTCATTCTTTAGTGGAACACCTAAAAAATCAAAGCATTACAATTTTAAAAATAAGCTTGACGAAGAAAACTAAGACAACAAATTTTATATCCAATAAAAAATGTAAATTTGATTGCCTGGGAATTAATAAATGAGCACAATGCAACAGTGTATTACTTTTGCTCCATTTATCCTCCAATATTGTCAAGACAACACGTCAAAAGTTTAAATCCTCATTATCATTTTTCATCTCATGCTTATAAATAACTACCTTTATTTTTGTTATCATGGTATCCCACATCTTATAAATCAAATGAAGACAAGGCTTGTCTGTATCAAATTCTCTAATCATCTCGTATATAAGGTCAGTAAAATCAGGAATATAATCAATTGAATCCCACCAAAAATCATCCAACAACTTCTCTTTCACAATTCTTGCCTTCTCAACATTATCATCATGGTAGCAAGACCACTTGTCAATAATAACCATACTTTGCAATTATTTCATTATGAGTTTAAATCTTTTCAGCTTGATTATGAATTATGATAGAAGTAAAACGAGTCTCGGGAACAACTAGAAGTTTCAATTTGGAGAATTCGTTGAACATTGCAAATCTCATAGAGTGATTCATATAAAATTCCTTATCAACACAGGTGATCTAGCAACTTCAGTAATCCAATGACATTCTTCATATGTGATTTCATTTGACTCAGTATTCTTTGCAGTACAAATGTTCTTTAATGTAAGATTAAGAGTATGGACTACACATGGTGTCCAAAAGATATGAGGATAAGTTTGCTCAATCAATAATCCAACAGCTTTACAAATAGGGGCATTATCAATAATTATTTGAACCACATTAGAAACTTCAATTTCTACTATTATTTCCTTGATTAAATTAGAAATAAACCATTTATCCTTGTATTCTCCCTCACAATTAATAGCCCGTACAAACATTGTCCCTCCCTCATTTACAGCCATGAAATTAATCAACGGTCTTCTTTGAGGATTTGTCCAACCATCACTTATTAGAGTCACACCCTTACTTTTCCATGTGCTCTTACTGTACTCAAGTAAATTCTCAATATTAGTTTTCTCTTTCTGCAATAATTTTGTTCTTAATGTATTATAACTTGGTGGGGTATAACCTGCAATGTGGTTATTTGGAGCAAAAGAGAACGCTCTCACATAGTAAGGGTTTCTAGCAAGATTAAATGGAACCCCTCCTGAATAGAACATTCTTGCTATTTTTCCATCTAATTGCTCTCTAGTTTGAAGGTTAAATGATTTCTCTAAGGCACTACTACCCCCAACCTTTCTATTCTTTAGTTCAAAAGCTTCTTGCCTAAGAGATGATAATGGTACTACAGAAAGAACGGGGTAAAGGAACCATTTTGCTTGACTAGATTATCTTCTTGATTTGCTTCTTCTTCTAACCTCGACATTTCATTTACTTTTCCAATTGTTACTTTTGGACATGCTTTAATCCCAAATCCTACCATTTTTAATAAGTGTGTCTTTAGCCTTGAATATGAACCATTATATGTTGTTTTACAAAAACTACAAGTAAAAGCAACATTTACGCCACCTTCATTACTTTTCTCCATTACCATACCTCCACAAAAGGCCGAATATCATTAGGAGAAGGTATTTCCGTTCCACCACTATTACTTGCATTATCCATTTTTAATTTTCCACCTATTCAATAGAAACACGAAACATACAATTTAATGAAATTGAAAATGAAAAAAATAAGAGAAAAACCACAATAAGCAGTCGCTATGAACAAACTGTGTGACAACTGAAACCATTTATGTAGGCAACATTAGTTGATTAGTTTCAATTACAAAAAGATAAATAATATCATACAAGTATCAAACAAACAATTAAACTCCCATAAAAGCCGTGGACCAGAGCTTCCATTTCAGACAATTTTAAGCACAAACCAATTATATTACAAACCCATAAAAAGTATAAGCATTTACAAAGCAATCATCTATACCAACTACTCAGTTCAAAAAAATCAACTTGAGCGCATAATTAAACATTTAAATTTAGGGCAGTCACATATATAAATTATAAACGTAAAAATTAGGGCTTTTGATACACAAGAATCAAGATAAACAACTAATATTAATCCAATAACAACTAACTAGGCTCAAATAAATGGCACCTAAATTACAGATTAGTAAAAATTAAGGCCATTTATGCACACCAAAGCACAAACACTTACCGAGATTTGAGCTAGAGAACTTCTTTCTTAAGTAGAAGAACTAATTGATGAAGTGGTTTTTGTTTCTAAGGCCAGCGATGTGGCGGCTTAGTGCGGTGGCTCATGGCTGTAAGGGCGTCAGGCAAAGAAGATGAAAATTTGAAATCTGTATTTGAGGAGGTATTGTCGTGTTTTGTCTGAAAAGTGAAAAATGAAAATAAATCTTAGTTAATTTTAGTTTTCCCCACAAAACTTCCAAATATATTAAAAGAGGCCCAGAAAACTTTGTAAAATTATGAAACTTACCTAGCAGTGTCGGACACGTCACAAGGCCATGCCCAACACCGTTTTCTATTTCTTTTTTTTTTAATTCAGACACGGATCAGGCGTGTTGGACACGTGTCTAGCCGTGTCTGTGTTCGACATGTGTCCTCCACTGCATGGGGCTAAATTTTGAAACATCAGTGCATTAGAGATCATGGTTTATTATCTCTCTGATACGATAAAATTAGAACAGAGAAATAAACCAGTAAAGAAAGTCCATATTAGCAAAGAATGGATTATCCAAATGCGAGCTTATTTGGAAATCTAGGTCATCCGTAGTTTCGTAAAAAATCTATTCAACTATAAATTCGAAAACTTAATGAGTGTAGGAAATTGGATCCTATTTACCAAGGGGGAAAAATTAGTTCCCCTCTCCCTAAACAATTTATTGATAAATTCAGAAAATATGAATTTTTCTGCACCACAGAAACTAGAGAGGAAACTTGCGAGTTGATTGGGTGTGATCATCAATGATATACTTACATGAGTAAAGGAGTGACGAAAGCCATGATGTCAGACTCCAATCAATAAGTGGCAGATAAAGGTGTCGGCAGCATCTCAACCATAAAAAAGTGTCGGCAAAATTTGAACCATTTAAGCATAAAGCAACGGATTTCAAAAGTTTTAAATCCAAATAGTAGAAAGGATAGAGCCTATATATAGAGTCGTCTAGTATGATGGAAGGGCACCTTGTACTGAACTCCGAGAGCATTTTCGTAAAACCATTCTTGAGTTCTAAGCATTTGAGTGTCGAGTGTCTTAAAGTTTTCCTTTTACAAAGTATATAAATAATATTAAGTTGTTGACCTACAAAGAATAAAATAAATCTAAGTGCAATTTTCTATTAAAACCGGCAACACCGTTACTTTCTTAACATAGATTTGAACTACAAGAAAAAGTATTATATTCTTACATTATAAAAATAAATTTGCTATATTTCTATAGAAAGATCCATTCGCAGTATGCATCGGTCGCTTTAATGGGAAACCAAGCCACCCAACCCACATTTGTCTTGTCAAAATAAAATCATAGTTTTTTGTTTTTTTGTTTTTAATGCCAAACCCCTCAAAGGGGAATATTATTGTAAATCAAGAGGAACAATGAGAAAAATACAAGAAGCAATAACAGAAAAATTAACACAGGCCGAAGCTCCAATTCCAACAGATTTGTGAGCTATTATATTAGTATCACGTCTAGTAAAAGAAAAAGACTCCTTGAAGATTGTTCCTTCCAAGTTGATTTCAATCTGATCCGAGTGAAGTTCCATAGTCGCTTTTTCTCCGGATTGAGAACAGATACCTTGGCCTACAACAGCTAAATCGGCCAAAAAAAATTTCGGAGAATCACAGAAAAAGATAAAACTCAACCTAAAGAAATTAACTATACTTCCATACGGAAGGGACAAAACTTCCATACCGAAAAGATAAAACTTTCATACGAAAGACTCGAAAGAAAACATAACGAAAAGAAAAAAACAGAGACGCAAATCGTCTTTGTACCAGAAAATCCCGCTAGATTTGGGAGGATGCTAGTAGATCTGGAAGAGTGGTGATGAAACTTGCAGTAGATCGGAGAGAGTGGCAGCAGATCTAGGCGGATTTCGACGGAACAAATCAGAGAAGCCGACGACGGAATAGAATTAAGTTAATCCGGCGGTGGAGCAATGATAGTATTCTCCACCGCCGGATTGAAACTTCAATTGACTACCTTGTTTTGAGTTTGAATCATGTAGATTAGGGTTTTAGTCTTTGATCGATAGAGTTTGAGAAAGAAAGGAAGATAATTAAATCAATAATAAAATCATAGTTTTTATTTGCAAATTACTGATGTAATTGTTGTAGATTCAAGGGGCCAGATCACAGTAATCCTTTTCATGAGTATATATGCTCGAGATGATATAACCATTCTACTTTCATTAACGTACATTCTATTTAATTTTTCATAATGATAAATCAGTATGTATTACTCGCTTTAAAACCGCTTAAAATTTTTGTTTATCGAATTCGTATGCATTTTTCATTTTAAAATAACTTACAATTTCTTAATTCATATATTTAACAATACGAAGACGAATTTTAATTTTTTAGTTTAACATAAGATCAATGGAAAATGATGGAATTAGATTATTATTAATAGTTAAATAAAATCAAGTTTTGTCTTATATTATTTTTTAAAATTTTTTTAATTCACGCATTCGCACTCGTACCCGCACTTACTAGCACATCCGTATTATGTGACCTATTATATGCTTAATTAACTGCAACAGAATTTAAATAAAAATTTCTAGTGAAAAGAATAAACTTTTAAATAGATTCTACCTATGATGTATCGACATTTTTAAAAATATTATTTTATCATGTCATATTGTGCCAAATGCTCGTGTTTGATATCATATTCGACACTCTCCGTATAAAAAATAAAAAAATATTCACATTTATATTCATATCATATCGTATTTGCATTCATATATTATAAGATTCTATGCAGTAGTCAAATATGTGGTAAACTATGTCAAAAGTTCAAAGCCCTATCCCTAATTTGGAGACTTTTCAAAATTATCATACTTTTCAAACCAAATTTTAAAAGAAGTATAAAACGTTAATTTGAAAAGCGTTTGCAAAAAACTCATGACGCAGTTGATATTTTCTTACAAATCAATACAATAACATTTGAATATTATACTTTCACCCACAATACTTTCTATGAATAAATTAAAATTTCTGGAAAAATATAATGAATATATTAAAGAAATACATGAAGAATATGAATATCATAATAAATTATACTTAGAAACGAAAAATAAGAGACATTGGTATATGATGAGATATCATCTAGATTGGTTATTATATTATCAAGAACAAATACAAAGATTTATTTTGATAATAAACGCATAAGAAATAAAATGGATAAACAAAGAAAAATCAAAAATGATATAAGAAAATTGGGAAAGAAATTAGAAGTTGCAACAAAATACGATTCTATTATGAAAGAAATTTTTATATATCCTAATGAAAAAAAAAAATATAACAGACAATGCTAAACAAATTGATATAACAAATAAAAAATTAATAGAAAAAATAAATCAACGAGAAATGAATGGATAAAAATGAATCAATATAACAAACAGTTAAAACGAATAGAATTAAGATTAATAAGGCGAATAATAAAACAAGAAACTTTAGTGTTAAGCTTAATAACTAATTCAACAAACTACAAAATACAAGAAGAAATTCTTAATAGTAGGAAACGTCGAGAAAGACAACTCATAAAAAAACGAAATATACACTCCAGTTAATCTAATAAAATTGGAAGAATACATTAAATGGTTAAAACAACGTAATATAAAAACAGAAGAATCTAGAAAACAAACTGAAAATACATTAAACTGGTACAAGAAAATGAAAACTAAAATAAATATTCTTTCATCGGCATGAATTTCACACAAGAATTACAAAAATTTGTAGAAACATTAAACGAACAAGTACAATCCTTGAATAATATAGTACAAACATTATCTGAACAACTTCAAACTACTAACGAGAAGATGACTCAGTTAGAAAGTACTATAAATACTATAAATAATAATCAAGCAATCGAAACATACTATCAAATAGATAAAACTAATTTCTCTTGTCATCAGGAGGGGGGAGAATATCCACATTTATTTCATACCACTACAAATCCACAATTAAACACTATTATAGATATGTTACAACAAATTCTACTAGATAATAAAAAAGATGTTATAAATGAAATCGATACTACACAAGAAATTCTAAATAAACTTTTAAGAGAACTCAGAGGAAAGGAAGAGGAAAACCAAATTGTAACATCTAAAGAAAAACAAATAACACTTCCTATGGCAAACTGTCAAGAGTTATTGAAACAACTTAAAGAAGTAATTATACAAAAAGAATACTCTAGACATATAACTATTGCTGATCTTGAAATATATTTCGGAAACAAAAATCTTAAACCTTTTCAAATAGAAGTTACGATTATAATGGAATCCTTTGAATTGGAAGAAAAAATTGAAGAGTTAAACAATCTATTAGAATCAATAAAAATTGCTGAAGAAGACAATAAACAAAATCATACATTAAAAGCTATAAAACCGGAAGTGAAAAATGAAGAAGTGATATATGGATATGAGTCATCAGAAGACGATGTGTTAGGAATGGAACATGGTTTAAAACAAGAAAATGATAAAAAAAAAAAAAAAAAAGATATTGCAGAACCTAGCCATAAATATAAAGAAGAAGATTTTGAATACTATCAAGTAGATAAATATACTAATCCTCTAAAAAACACAAGCATACAATATAATTTTAAGAAGGGATATATTCCAAATAAAAAGGGAACATGGTCTAAAATACCTGAACAATATATACCTACAAAGGGAATATTAGGAGTTGATGGAAAACTAGACATAGACTGTGTAACAAATAAATCAACACTTATTACTGAATGGGCACATAAACTAGGACTAATTATGGAAACTGAAGATAGATTAAGACAAGGAAATTTTAAAACAATATTTAATTTTGTACAATATAAAACAATAGGAAACGTAACACACTTCTTATCTTCATTATCAGAAGAACAAAATACACTGTTAATAGGAAAAGACTCTGTAGATACTTTTTGGAACATAGTTGATAAAATATACTCAGAATTTATTGGATTACCTATACAAAATACAGGATTTTTTGTATCCGATAGAGAACAAGATAGAGCAGCATACCATTTAGCCAATACACAAATATTAGACATGTGTGCTATAGAAAACTTTAACTGTGAATACAATATGTATTACTATGGTTTATCTAGAGAAAACAGAGAAAAATATCTATCTTTATACTTCAATAAATTACCCTATCCAGTAGGACAAATAGTATATGCTGAATTTAAGAAACAAGTAAATGAAGGATTTATTGCGAAAATATTAGGAGGAGCACAAATAATAGTAGAACAATTTATAGGAGACAAATGTTGCGAAAGAGAATTACACAATGCAGTTAAAAACAAAGTCACGATATGTTGTGAAAGAAATCCTTTTGTACCTCAAAGATATGGAAAAAGCCCATACATAATCTGTAGCACCCGGAAAGCCGAGATGCCACACCCCCCGCACTATAGCTCAGTCCACATACGAAATGGATGATCCGTATATGAACCAAAACTATAGCGAACGGGTGACAATAAAACTCAAAAGCTAGGCGGGTACCCTCAATTAATACCAATAAACAATTTGGAGCAATAAAAGCGGAAGCAATAACATTCAATACTTATAGGTACCATGTTTACATATTTACTAATAGATACCCTCATTTACATATCAATACAATATCGTATCCAACATGACTAAGGCATAATACAAAATATAAGAGGTATCAATACATGAACCAAAATATGAGGTGAAGTGCTAGACCCGAATAAAAGACAAGCTAGACTCTAATTCCCGCCTAGCACGATCCTGCAAAACTAAAAAGTTGAGGGGTCAGTCCAACACGGACTGAGCGAGGGGTATAAATTATATGCTCAATTACCATGCAAGCTATAATCTCGGGTAAGATTTTATAAAAGAAGGCAATATAAGTTCAATAGAAAAGTAGGACTCGCCCGAGATTACAACTAATCAATTTAATAATTCAATCACGATCAATTCAATACGTGACCCGGCAAGTGAGGGCAAATCTCCAACCTTTCACCAAAAGTGTACAATCATTCAATTTAACTAATGAATTAGGTGATCACACAAATAATTTCGTGCACAATTAGCAATTTCAGTCCATCCTTCTTCCTCCGGGTGATGGGGGATTGCAAGGCCCCGCCATCTAATCATGGTGTGGGTCGGGAACATGACTCCCACGCACGGGATTTCTTCCTCAACCAAACCTCCTGGTGGATTCATAGGTGATCCCACAGTTTATGAGGATAGTGCAAGAGTTACCCGTCAGCCCTTGCTTCCTCGGTTGGCTCAATACACTACCCTCGGGCCCTAATGTGAACCTGCTTACTCGCCAAAAAAATCAATCAATCCGTTCAAATCATGAAATCCGTTGTAAATCAATAAGATTTGAAAACTATAAATATATATACCTTTTGGCCGAAAACACAAATAGGGTTGTAAGGGTTCTAAGTATCTAGAATTAAACCTCACCTGACGAGCGACGGGACAAGATAAGGCTACAAGACAATGCCCACACGATCCATGATCTCCGCCCTGGAGAAAAACTGGACAAGAAAGGGAATGTGGGAACCCCGTGAGACATGACTCAATATGAGACCAAGTAGGACGCACGGCAATGCTCATGTAAATAAATAAAACCAAGCAATCCATTAACACTAGGAATGTATAAACACCAATTGACACCTAAGAGTTGAAATTACTAACAAGAAACATGTATTCATATTATTCAATTATTTCAAGTTCAATTCATAGAAGGCATGAAGTCACACAATAACGTTTGAGCAATTAAGTACGAAGAAGTGTCAAGTAGGATCATACTTATCAATTAATCAAGTATATTTATCATAGAAGTCACATATGGGAGCCAAGACAGTGAAAGGAATGCAATAAAGAAGGTTTTGGTGAAGTAAGACAAAAACGGGCAATTTCCGAAAATGCAAACGCTGTAGGAAAACTGGAATATCTTGAGACATAGAAGTTGGAATAAAGTTTTGACTATTGGAAATGAAACTAGACACATAGGTCTTTTCGAGGATCTATAGCTCGTTTTCTAGTTCAAAGCGAGGCGAAAATGGCGTAGGCTTGAAGTTTGATGATTGCAGTTTGTCGGTAAAGCGGCGACACCAAAAATAATTGATAATATCTCACAAATGGGAAAATAGATTGAGGTGATTCCAATTGGATGTTGTTCTAGACTTCAAGATCTTTCCTTAGGTTCAAAATTCAGGCCAATCGAAGTTCAAACGAAGTCGACACGGCCGTGTCAATGTTGGCCTGAAAACTAACACTGCCGTGTCGGAATTAAAAATTCCAACTCGAACCTCCAACACGGCCGTGTTGGAAATGAACTAGGGTTGGACATGGCCGTGTTGAAGCAATTTCTGGGCGAAAAACAGGGGAAAAACAGGGGGGTTCGCGGGAGATGGCACCCATACCTTTAAACATCATACCAAAGCCATAAAATCACTCTAATCCATCATATATCATCCATATAACTCCTATATACCAATTAGGCATCAAGTAATCCATCCAAGCTTGCTCAAATCAACAAGAATTAATCAACAAAACCCCATATAATCTCATGGTAGCCAACTCTCACACAACTCAAGAATTCATACAAGTTAACAAGCTTAAAGATCATAATCATGCTTCTAGTCATAAATAAACAAGGAATCACATCCAAATCATCAAGCCCTACTCTCTAACCAACTCAAGAGATGCATCACATACTCATATATATACCTTGAAATAGAAGAAAGAATGAAGATGTGATGATGATGATGAAGATGCTCCCAAATATGAATTTCCCCTTGAATTATGGCTTGAAAATTAGTTGAAGTCTCCTCCTTCCACTTGGTGTTTGGAACGTTCTTGTGTGTGTGTGAGTGTGTGAGATTTTGATGAGAAGTAATGAATGGATGTAAGAGATGAGTGATATTAGATATTTACCAAAGTCTTCCACCCACATGTATGAATCACTACTTTTTGCAATTAAGTCCTTGCCTCACATTAATTTACGAGTTAGAGATTTATTATGTGTTTGTGTGTGTGTCTTGCATATATGTTATATTGTATACAATGTATGTAATGTAACATAATTATAGATATATATATATATATATATATATCATGTATGTATAAAGTTAGATATTATGCATATTATATGTATATAAATCTTTAGTGCTCTATTAATACATACATTTATCATGCATGTGTGAGTGCATTAGTGTAGAGAATTTATACATATGAATAATTGCATGTCTCTTACATGAATGCATAAAATAATGCATATGTTAGAAGATAGAATGAAATGAAATGAAATGGAATTAAATCATATGATCATATAACCAAATAGTCAATTAATTCACATGAATCTAATTAGACACATTAACAACTAATTTCATAAAAGTTCATGGAAATAAATTGCGTCTAATGTCATGAAATCCATATAATATCATATAATGCCTAAATGGAAAATCGGTTCGTTACATAATCCAATCAAACAAAAAAAGAAAATATAGGAGAAAAGATAAAATATACAGATGGAGAAAGAAACCTAAAAAATGGATTGATAACGATTAAACATAAATTTCAAAAAAGAAGAAGACGTTTCTTTAAAAAAAAAAGAATACAAACCAAAACAAAAATACTGTCCGGAAGGAAAGAAAAAATGTCAATGCTGGCTTTGCCATGAAGAAGGACACTATGCAAGAGAATGCCCTAAACAACAAAGACAATCTGAAAAAAGATTACATATATTTCAAGTAGCTCAAACATACAATCTAGAACCAATAGAAGAAGACTATTCTGATCTGGAAAAAATATATGAAATAGAAATAGTTAGAGAGTCAGAAAATGGTTATAGTTCAGACGAAGATTTTTGATGAAGAACGCAAACGCTACATTTATAGAAGTAAAAATAAAACATAAAACACTTAAAGCATTTATAGACACAGGACTAGCTTATGCTTTGCTTCACCAGCACTTAAAATATTCAAATGGACGAAACTCAAACAACCATTAAAAGTAATGATAGCAGATGCGAGTCATTATTATATTTGGCATGTTAGATACTTAGCAAAAGTTTGGATACAAGGATATTGTTTTACTATACCATCAATATATAGACATGAAACAGGATTACCATTTATCCTAGGAAATAATTTTTTAAAACTATATAGACCTTTTTGTCAAGATTTAAACTATATCACTTTAAAATCGCCTGTTATTAAAACATTATCTCAAAAAGCGAAACGGTAGAAATACCAATAGAAAAAATTGAAGACAGAAGTAGTCTAATAAACAAAATAGATTATCTAATCAATCATGAATTAATACTTTTCATGAAAACAAATCTTGAAAAAGAAATAGAAGAAATCTTAGACTCTGTCACTAGTGAAGATCCTCTCGATAAAGATAAAAATAGCAATTACATGATAGTTGAAATAAAACTAAAAAATCCTTTAGACGAAGTAAATGTGAAAAATAATATACCATATTCTAAAAAAGATATTGATGAATTCAAAGAAGAATGTAAACAACTTTTAGAAAAAGGATTGATATCTGAAAGTAAAAGTCCACATGCAGCACCTGCTTTTTACGTAGAAAACAAAAATGAAATAAAACGAGGAAAACGTCGAATGGTCATAAATTATGAACAGTTAAATGAGAAAACTGTAGGAGATGCTTATAAACTACCTAGAATTGATTATATCAAAGATAGGTTAAAAGGAAAAACATGGTTTAGTACTTTAGATGCTAAATCTGGATACTGGCAATTGAGATTACATGATAATACAAAACCATTAACAGCTTTTACATGTCCTCCACAGAAACATTATCAATGGACTGTTTTACCATTTGGACTGAAACAAGCACATGGTATATATCAAAGATTTATGGATAAAAATCTTGAAGGTCTGGAAAACATCTGTCTTGCTTACATCGATGATATTATCATCTTTAGTAATCAAGATAGAGAAGATCATTTGAAAAAACTAAAAATAGTTTTGAAATGATGTAAAGACAAAGGATTGATTCTTTCTAAAAAGAAAGCAGTCTTATGTAAACAAAGAATTGATTTTCTTGGAAACACTTTTGATTCACAAGGAAATATAATTCTTCAAGACAACATTTTGAAAAAATTAAATGATTTTCCAGATCAAATTATAGATCAAAAACAATTACAGAGATTTCTCGGATGTTTAAACTACATTTCTGATCAAGGATTCATAAAGAACCTTGCTAAGGAAATGACACAATTACAAAGGAAACTTTCTGAAAAAATATATTGGAATTGGCAAATCGTTGATTCAGTACAAGTACAAAAAATAAAATAGTATTGTGAAACACTACCTGTAGCACCCGTGACGATAGGCACCACATCCCCCGCACTATAAGTCTAGTCCACATATGAAATGGAAGTTCATACATGAACCGGACTCATAGCGAACGGATGACAAATAAAAACAACTCCTTAGCTAGGCAGAATCTAACCCTGTACCAATTAAATCTCAATGTCAAAACATGGTGCGGAAGCAATAACTTAGCATGAATATCAAAATGGCCATAAGCCCAACAATTCCATAACATAATTAATTCCATCATGCATCCTAACAACGGGTTCAACCAACATGCAACCTGTCCCGAATCAAGAATAAATAATCAATAATCAATAATTGGCACACAGGCCCCAATATACATAATGTGATACAATTAAATCATAAAAAGATGGAATGAGACTCGAGTGCACAAGTGACTTGAAGAAAGCTAAGACTCAACTCCCGCCTAGCAAAACCGGTACGAACCTGGAAGAGTGGGCAAAGAGGGGTCAGTCTCTAGAAGACTGAGTGAGCAGGAGTGATACGTATTATAAACAAGCACATGCAAGCTTTAAATCCCGAGCAAGGTTTTATGGAAGTTAGTTCCCGAGAAGGGCAAGAAAAGGATTAGCAATGCTCGGACTTTACGGCTAATTCATATTAAAATTCCTTAAGTTCATAATTCATGAATAATCATTATGGCTCGGCGAATGAGCGTGCACAATTCTCCAACCGAACTCCGACCATGTACAATCAATAGGGAAAAACTATTAAATCGTGATCACGCAGTCAATCATTCAATCATTCAGTTAATTAACAGGTTCACAATAAACAGGAACAATACAGTCCAACCTTCTTCCTCTGTAGTGATGGTCAGGCCTACAGACCCGAACCACCCAATTCTTTCTCCCCGCCAGGGGAAACCCAGTCGCTGGAGACCATCAGTGCAGTATGAGACGGGGGATTCATGACTCCTACCCACTCCTTCGATGGTATGGGAACCACCGGCTCAGGAATACTCCACCTCCCCGTCTCCTAGGTCGCTCAGAGGTATTCCCAATGGGTATTATGTGCAAGGGTTCTTTCCGTCGGCCCGATGTCGATCCGGTCACCAATCCCATGTTTTCCCGGGCCCAATAACATGAACATGATGTTCATATCACGCCAAACATTTCAAGTCATGATCATAAATATCATAATTCATTTCATTTCATTGGAAACGGTTCGCTTCTTTTAAAAGATTTACTCGATAACCCATTGAAAAATAATATAGATATATAGTAAGGTTTTGGCCAAAACATTCACATATGGTTGTAGGGTTTAATTCATATCTAAAATAGAAAACACCCTCACCTGGAATACCACGAGACAAGGAACATGAGTAACATGGGTGCCTATTGGATCCGGAAATCTCCGCCCTGGAGATGAACTGTATAAGAGAAAGTAACAATGTGTACTCGTGAGAGGAGACTCAATATGAGACCAAATAAGACGCACGGCATGGGTATGACATGATAAACATGTGTGACCTTAAATTAACCTATAAATGATCCAATTAAACTCAAAGAGGTCATGTATTCATGTCATTTAATCAAATGAATTCATTTCTTGTAAGGCACGAAGTTAACAATCAAGTTTAAACAATTAAATATCAAAGGGTGTCAAATAATAACATAAATATCAATTAAGCAAGTAAATAATTCATACAAGTCACATACGGGAGCCAAAGAAGTGAAAGAAATGCAATAAGAGGGGTTTTAGCGGAGTTTGGCAAAAGTAGATAATTTTTTGGAAATGTACAAGTTGTGGGAAAATAGGAATATCTTGAGTTTGAGAAGCGGAAATTGGGGTTTGTTTGTTGGATATGAAAGTAGACACATAGACCTTTAAAATGATAAGAGGCTCGAATCGTGGTTCAAAGCGAGGAGGAAATGGCGTGGGTCCGAAGTTGGAGGTAAGCCGATTTCCAATAAAGTGGCGACACCAAAAACAATTGATTATATCTCCCAAATGACAAAAGATAATAAGATGAATCTAATTAGAAGTTCTTCTAGACTTCAAAAGGTTTCCAACGGTTCAAAAATCAGGTCATTCCGAGTTCGGACGAGGGAGTGCCCGGCCAGGGAAAATACAAGGCAAAATCTACCCGACCGGGGAAAAAGAGTGTAGAAACCTCCTGCACAAAACTACCCGCCCGGGTAGTCCTCCTAGGCGAGAAAAAGGGCAGAAACAGGGACTAGTTCGTGGAGGGAAGAAAAGGGTAGCAAACTCCCAAGAAAACTCAACCAAAACACCCAAAACAAGCACATAACATGCATATAACACCAATATACATCTAATACTTGAATTACAACATATAAAACACAAGTTTGAGGCAAGGATCAATCCAAACAATCACATATACTCCTCCAAAATTCATATATGTATCAATCATCCAAATAACAAGGAAATAAGGCTAGGAATTCATGAATTCACATATATTGCTCAAGAAGTCAGGCTTGATCATCAACATTAAAGTCCAAAATCCATATCTCTAACAAACCCTCATACATACACACACCTATATATATATATATATATATATATATATATCAACACATGTAACGCCCCGATTTTCATTTATTAATATCTTATGTCAAAATATAATTTATAAAATTATTTTATAATACTTTCATGAAATTCATATTAAACTTATAATTTATCTCATAACTTGAAAATGTTTATTTCGTGAAATAATTACCGAAAATGATTTAATTGTCAACTTGGCCCTATATGTCCATTCTTTTAAACTTAGGGACCAAATTGCATGAAAACCTTTGAGGACTAAAGTAATCACTTTCCAAACTTGATATCCTTAATTACATAACTTAAATAACCTAAAGGGTTTAATTGCAAATATTACATATTTCCCAAATATCACGGTATATCATCTCCTAGCTTCCAAACTCATTTCATTCTTGATCTTTCATCATATTTGCTTCTTGCTCTCACCGAACCACAACTCCAAAGAAGGGAAGAAGAGATTTCATCAAATCATCCAAGTGTATTCAAGAAGCTCCAAGCTTTTAAGCTCAAGCATCCATCATCATCTTCTCCATCCATTCTTTACCTTCAAGAGCATGTAAGTGGATATATATGATCTTGAGCATATTTGATTGAGCTAGGGTTTAGGAATTATATGCTAGATGAGTTAGTTGAAGTTGGAAGCATGATTATGTGATTATTTCATGAATTATGGCATGAGTTATAGCTTGAATTCTTGAATATTTAGCTTGCATGACCAAGTGTGATCATGAGTGTGGAATCATGAATTCTTGATGATCTTGTGTGTTTTGAGTGTTTAAGTGCTAGAATATCATTTCTTGAACCTATATGCATCATATTTCCAGAAAATATATGCTTGTGTTGATCAAAATGGAATTTTGGGTGGCTTTGTTTGCATTCCCGTAGCCCTCCCCTGTTTTGCTCTGTTCTGTAAATTGCAGAAGCAGGGAACGGCCGTTCCCAGCCTCAAGGCATTGGGGGAACGGGCGTTCCCACCTTTTCAAATGAACAAGGCGGCCGAGCATGGGAACGGCCGTTCCCATTTTGGCCTTGCGCCGGAAGGGCCGTTCCCAGCTAAGGTGCATTTCTAAAATGGAAAATCGTTGGCGCGAGTTTGGGGTTATGGGAACGACCGTTCCCAGTTTGCAAAGGGGTCCGGAACGGCCGTTCCCACCTCGCTGACAGAACAAATGTGACTGCATAAAATTACAATTTTAGCCCCTCGATCCAACGACTTCCTTGACCCCGATTTGCTTTAATATGTACTAATATGATGTGAAACAACAAGTTTTCATGCCACATTGTGATTTGCACGTCATCTCGATACATTTCCGCCGTTCGTCATATTTGGTTCATTTTAGAGTCAAGTCTCACGTGTACACGTCTATTTTGCACAGACCAGCTTCGTAGGGACAAGGAGCAAGCCCCGTAGGCCGTGCCTACTTGTCTTTATCGGTATAGGTGAGGTTTAATTGTTAGTTATATAGAACCTGTATACCCTTTATGTGATATTTTGGCCAAAAAGGTATCTATAGTTATACTTTCTATAAATCATTGATCATTTCAAGTTATGTTCAAGCAAGCCAGCAGGCAAGCAAGCAAGTCAGGTATTGTTTCATGCATGTTTAGGCGAGTAGCATGACGGATACGTTTGGGCCCGAGGGTAGTGACTGGAGCCAACCGGGAAAGCAAGGGCTGACGGGTAACTCTGGCGCTATCCTCACCACACTAGGGGTCACCCCTGAATCCACTAGGAGGTTAGTGGAGGAAGGAGCTCTGGGCTTAGGGATTCATGTACCCTCTGCTCAATGAGATTGGATGTTGGGGCCTTGCAATCCCTTCATCAAACCGGAGGAAAAAGGAGACTGGGGACGAGTCCGGCACCACGGATGCGCCTCGGGTTATTGTATGATTTCCATTTCATGAACGGGATATATGATTACACTATCGCACGATTACACGATAAATGAATTGCATGATCACCTATTGAATATTAAACAAGCAAGCATGTTCATGTACATTTGGAGTAAGGTTGGAGACCGCCCTCACTCGTCGGGGCCATGTATTGATTGATTGCATGAAACGATCCAGTAATTAATATTGATAGTTGTAATCTCGGGCGAGTTCTCTATTATTGTGAACGTATAATGTTTTAATTATAAAACCTTACCCGAGGTTATAACTTGCATGTGATTGCGCTAATATATATTTATGCCCCTCACTCAGTCTTCGGTAGACTGATACTTCACTTTTCAGGTACTTGAGAGCCGGTCGTGCTAGGCGGGAGTTTGGTCCAGTCTTGCATTGTCACGAGTCTAGCAGTGCACCATCTTGTATATATTTTACTACTTCTCATGTTATGTCTGTTGTTATCACGTTCTGAATACTTGATCTTGTATAAGTTAGTTGGAGATGATAATGTATTGATAATTAGTTTGGTATCTATACGTATCTATCTGATAAATATGGTACCTATATGTATATATGAAATAATGCTTCCGCTTTTAATTATTATGCATTGGTTTTGTATTGCTTTGGGGTTTAGTCCCGTCTGGCTCGTCTTTTCTTTTCTTTGTCACCCGTTCGCTATAGGTTAGTTCATGTACGGATTGTCCATTTCGTATGTGGATCGGCCTATAGTGCGGGGGTGTGGTACCTCCACGTGTCCGGGGTGCTACAACACATGAACCAACCTTGGAAGAAAAGGATGAAATGGAAACGATGAGATGATGAAGATGATGATCTTTTCTTGAATCTCTACTCCTTCTTCTTCTTCTTGATCAAAGATGGATGTAATGAAAATGAGAGAAAGGGTTTATGTGTGTGTTGTAGAGATTTGGTGTGTGTTTGTGTATATGTCTTGCAAAAGCATATACAATGTATATGTAATATATATATAGATATAATGCATATATGTATAAAGTAAAGTCAAGATATTATGTATATTATATTATATAAATACATATGCTTTTGTGTATGAGTGTGTAATATATATATATATATATATATATATGTATATATATATTATTGCATATCTCATGAAGAAATGCATGAAGTAAATGAAATACTATTCATATGGAATTAGTTTAAGTATATAATTATGTATATACCTATATGAAACTATGTTATGAAGTGAAATGTATAAATTATGCATATGTTAGAAATTGAATTGAAATGAAATTAATATGAATTAACAATTAAAATGAACACTTAGGTAATTAGACAATTAATCACATAATCCACTTAGTCACATAATTCAATTAAGTATGCTTCACAATTCTAACTCTCAAACTCACACGTGTGGCGCGTTTACCTGAATAATTCGAAAATACGGGGCGTTACAACCTCTCCCCCTTAAAATGGACCTGTCCTCAGGTCCACCGCCTCGAGTTCTTGACTCTTAAGCAACTCTCCCGTGTTCATCCCACGCGGGTTAGCAACTCCCCGTCTGGAATTAGTTCGAAAAAGGTCTTGAAGCAACAAAGGATCTTTAATGTTGTAAATCACGACCCTTAACTCATCGGAACTACCCACTCGCGAAACTAAACAAGTAGAAAGCAAGCACGCGAGAACCCCGTCTCTCAACAAGCAACGAGAGAACCCCGTCTCCCGAACAAACAACGAGAGAACCCCGTCTCTCAAACAAACAACGAGAGAACCCCGTCTCTCAAACACAAGGAAAGAGAAACTCCAACCCAACACGAAAGGCTCAACACCCCAAGGCACAAAGCAAGCACCAATACACAAAATACAGTCACGTTATACACAAGCACACAAGAAGTAGTTAATACAACAACGATCAAAAAGCACTAATTATCGTAGAATTATTCAAATCCAAGTTACGTGTATGCATATGTCGTGAACGCTTGATGTACCGTTCACTGTTGGTCGGGAATCTTCCATGATATTGATCTGACTCAACACTGCTTGATTGGTTCTGAGAGATTTCTCTACCTTTAGTGTTATGCCTCGAAATGCCTGATAAGTTCGACACTTTAATGCCTACCGAAGTTTTATTCCACGATTCCCTTTTCTTTCCTTAAGAATTCCACGGTCCCTTCGTGAGTGGGCACTTGATCTTAATCCAATCCACTAATCCTTCACTAGGGACTATACTTAGACTTCTCGGATGCTAGAGCTAGTCTCAAATCCTAAAAGTATTCCTGGTTCGTTATGGAAAACAACTGATGAATCAGTATCCTGTCTTGTTCATGCTGTATTGCCTCGTTGATCATCCACTTCCTTCGCTCGGTTGAATTAAATCTCACTTTATCCCTTTTTGAGATTTGATAATTTAATCGACTTTCCTTATCCAATATCTTCCTTATTAGTCTCTGCCAATTCCTTCTTGATCCCATCAACTCCACGGTATAAAGTATAATATTCGAAGCACCATTCTTAATCTTAGAAGATTAAGTTGATCAATGTCCCATAATAAGAAACTCACGACATTGACCTTGTAGTCGAGGTTACTATCAATCATCTTTTCTCCGTCTCGTCCTCTTTAGTTCTCAGCTTCCTTTGCATTCCCAACTTCATCTCCTATAATCTAAATATTATTCTCGAAATTCATCCTCTTTGGGTTTGGAACTGCATCTAATGTTAGAACTCCCATCTCATCTCTTACCACTTTCATCAAATTCTTGTTACTTACTAACTCTTAATTTTCCGTCGTTCCTCCCAAGAGTGACCCATTAGAACATGATTGTGATCTTAATTTATTTCCCGATTAGGCTCTCCCCCTTAAAAGCTCCATTCGCAATTCTTTGAACTTGTTCTATCATTCATAGGATAGAAAATCCCCAACTCCTTTCGCTTTGCTTTCCCGATCCGGTGATCTCACTTACAATCACTTCGAAATGATTAGTGGGGATAATGACTCACTTCTCCCGTTCCCATTCTCCTGTTTCAAATTCCCAAAATCCCTTAAGATCCCATTTTGTCCGATTCATTGTAAACCCGAGATTCTTCCTTTCTTGATCTCACATAACTTGATAGGACTTGTTCTTGATGAACGTGATGGAGTAGATTTTCCTATCAAGCAAACATCAAGCTATGCATGCCTGGTAAAAATGCTCGATGCATGTTGCACATTTTGACAATTAAGGTATGCAACATATTTGAGCAATTACTTCAATTAAATAAAATATATACCAAAATTAAAGTAATTAATACGATGTATGATGCACGTGCCATGAATGCAAGTACCTTCCACCGTAGTGGCAACCTTTAGCTTGGTAAATTGATCCTTTGTGTTCGAATTCATTGATCACCTCTTGCATCCCCACGATCTTCTAGCTTCCTAATTCTTCTTATATTCCCCCGAGTTTCCCAAAAAAAAAAATGCATTGTTGAGTTCCAATTCTCCTATACCCGAGCCTCTCGGTGCATTACTTCTGCCCAAAATCGGTTCTAAATTCCCATGGTTCCTTATACCTCTGGTGAGCTCCCAAGATCCGAAATTGTCATAAAACCCAATCCTTCTACTTCCACGAAACTGGCCTCTTGAATCTTTTACATGCCGACTTCATCTTATAGAATTTCCACTTGTTGTCACCTTGAACATAGTTTTGTCCATTTCCTTCTTTGTGGTTCATAAGGGTGAACGGACTTATCTTCCATGATTATATAATCTTATTCATTCCACTCCGATTAAATTGCCGAACTTAAATGTCAACTAGGTTACCTCGCCTTCCCATGACTTTCAAATCTTTGAAGTTCCTTGAATCCACTTACGTGTTTCCATGATCAGAAATTTCGAGATCCTTGAACTTATTTTCTTCTTGATTAAATCCCTTGACTCATCTCTGATATGTTCAAATTAGTTGAATGACTTGTCCACCGATAATTTACGCTTGAGCACATAATTTCCTTCCAAAAACTCTTTGTCTTTCCTTATCGTTTCTCTTTGTTGTTCCATATCTTCCATGATGTTGTACTCACCGCGTTGATTGGTTTTCTCTAACCCTTCTCTTCCTTATATCTCTTGCGCTACATTGCGGAACCCCAAATTCTTTATTTCTCTAACAATAAGGAGTATCTTCTCACAACCCGAGGTTGTTATTCGATCCCAAGTCTTCCATCGAACCTTGGACTTAAATGTCGATCCAAGTATCCTGCTTGTCCCCTTCATGAATCCAAAAGTTGAAAAGTCTCTTAGTTCACCTTGATCCGTCTTCCAATATCAAACATCTTTTATTCTTCACCCCAACTGAATTTTTAATTATATCTTCAACCTTGAGAAGTCTCTTCTTCCTTACCCCGATCCTAAGTCTCGATCTCATCTCAACCCGAATTATCTTGACTTAGCTCTTCACTTCCACAACTTGACCTTAGATCAAACTACTTAAAAGTCTTCATTTTGATTATAAATTGAAACCTTGAATCTTAATATCTTCAAGGTCTCTCTCTTCACTTCTTCTTCGGTCTGGAATTCTTTAGCTAAAGCCCCATCATAGGAACCACCAATTACCCGAATTCTTGTTAAAATTCGGAGCCTTCTTCAACTCACCCATATCCATAAGGAATACTTATAGTATATGGCGGTTACTTTGGGAATTTGGCCGTGATTTGATGTTGTGATAGCAACCTATGAATCACAACTCAATTCAAAAATATAATGAATGTTGGTTATTGAATGCATATGTCACATAATTAACACTAAAACACGTATGGATGCAAAATGCAACACAAAATTCAACAAAATTTAAATTTCAGCACATAATTCCTCAAATTTTCCAATAATACATGCTCATGATCAATGCGGTGTGCACGTTGACACATTGTTCCTAAGCCGTTCGACCTATACTTGACACGACACGACACTAGAGATCCCGGTTTTTCAATCGGGCTCTGATACCACCTTAGGATGTAGCACCCGCAACGATAGGCACCACATCCCCCGCACTATAAGTCTAGTCCATATATGAAATGGAAGTCCATACATGAACCGGACTCATAGCGAACAGGTGACAAATAAAAACAACTCCCTAACTAGGCGGAATCTAACCCTGTACCAATTAAATCTCAATGCTAAAACATGGTGCGGAAGCAATAACTTAGCATGAATATCAAAAAGGCCATAAGCCCAACACTTCCATAACATAATTAATTCCATCATGCATCCTAACAACGGGTTCAACTAATATGCAACCTGTCCCAAATCAAGAATCAATAATCAATAATTGGCACACAGGCCCCAATATACATAATGTGATACAATTAAATCATAAAAAGATGGAATGAGACTCGAGTGTACAAGTGACTTGAAGAAAACTAAGACTCGACTCCCTCCTAGCAAAACCGGCACGAACCTAGAAGAGTGGGGAAAGAGGGGTCAGTCTTTAGAAGACTGAGTGAGCAGGAGTGATTCGTATATATAAACAAGCACATACAAGCCTTAAATCCCGAGCAAGGTTTTATGGAAGTTAGTTCCCGAGAAGGGCAAGAAAAGGATTAGCAATGCTCGGACTTTACGGCTAATTCATATTAAAATTCCTTAAGTTCATAATTCATGAATAATCATTATGGCTCGACGAGTGAGCGTGCACAATTCTCCAACCGAACTCCGACCGTGCACAATCAATAGGGAATAACTATTAAATCGTGATCACGCAATCAATCATTCAATCATTCAGTTAATTAACAGGTTCACAATAAACAGGAACAATACAGTCCAACCTTCTTCCTCCGTAGTGATGGTCAGGCCTGCAGACCCGAACCACCCAATTCTTTCTCCCCGCCAGGGGAAACCCAGTCGCGGGAGACCATCAGTGCAGTATGAGACGGGGGATTCATGACTCCTACCCGCTCCTTCGATGGTATGGGAACCACCGGCTCAGGAATACTCCACCTCCCCATCTCCTAGGTCGCACAGAGGTATTCCCAATGGGTACTATGTGTAAGGGTTCTTTCCGTCGGCCCGATGCCGATCCGGTCGCCAATCCCACGTTTCCCCGGGCCCAATAACATGAACATGATGTTCATATCACGCCAAACATTTCAAGTCATGATCATAAATATCATAATTCATTTCATTCATTGGAAACGGTTCACTTCTTTTAAAAGATTTACTCGATAACCCTTTGAAAAATAATATAGATATACAGTAAGGTTTTGGCCAAAACATTCACATATGGTTGTAGGGTTTAATACATATCTAAAACAGAAAACACCCTCACCTGGAGTACCACGAGACAAGGAACATGAGTAACATGGGTGCCTATTGGATCCGGAAGTCTCCGCCCTGGAGATGAACTGTACAAGAGAAAGTAACAATGTGTACTCGTGAGAGGAGACTCAATATGAGACCAAATAAGACGCATGGCATGGGTATGAGGTGATAAACATGTGTGACCTTCAATTAACCTATAAATGATGCAATTAAACTCAAGGAGGTCATGTATTCAGGCCATTTAATCAAATGAATTCATTTCATGTAAGGCACGAAGTTAACAATCAAGTTTAAACAATTAAAGATCAAAGAGTGTCAAATAATAACATAAATATCAATTAAGCAAGTATATAATTCATACAAGTCACATACGGGGGGCCAAAGAAGTGAAAGGAATGCAATAATTGGGGTTTTGGCGGAGTTTGGCAAAAGTAGACAATTTTTTGGAAATGTACAAGCTATGGGAAAATAGGAATATCTTGAGTTTGAGAAGCGGGAATTGGGTTTTGTTTGTTGGATATGAAAGTAGACACATAGACCTTTAAAATTATATGAGGCTTGAATCGTGTTTCAAAGCGAGGAGGAAATGGCGCGGGTCCGAAGTTGGAGGTAAGCTGATTTCCAATAAAGTGGCGACACCAAAAAGAATTGATTATATCTCCTAAATGACAAAAGATAATGAGATGAATCTAATTGGAGGTTGTTCTAGACTTCAAAAGGTTTCCAACGGTTCAAAAATCAGGTCATTCTGAGTTCGGATGAGGGAGTACCCTACCGGGGAAAAAGAGTGTAGAAACCTCCTGCACAAAACTACCCGCCCGGGTAGTCCTCCTGGGCGAGAAAAAGGGCAGAAACAGGGACTAGTTCGTGGAGGGAAGAAAAGGGTAGCAAACTCCCAAGAAAACTCAACCGAAACACCCAAAACAAGCACATAACATGCATATAACACCAATATACATCTAATACTTGAATTACAACATATAAAACACAAGTTTGAGGTAAGGATCAATCCAAACAATCACATATACTCCTCCAAAATTCATATATGTATCAATCATCCAAATAACAAGGAAATAAAGCTAGGAATTCATGAATTCACATATATTGCTTAAGAAGTCATGCTTGATCATCAAGATTAAAGTCCAAAATCCAAATCTCTAACAAACCCTCATACATACACACACCTATATATATATAAACCAACACATGAACCAACCTTGGAAGAAAATGATGAAATGGAAATGATGAGATGATGAAGATGATGATCTTTTCTTGAATCTCTACTCCTTCTTCTTCTTCTTGATCAAAGATGGATGTAATGAAAATGAGAGAAAGGGTTTATGTGTGTGTTGTAGAGATTTGGTGTGTGTTTGTGTATATGTCTTGCAAATGCATATACAATGTATATGTAATATATGTATAGATATAATGCATATATGTATAAAGTAAAGTCAAGATATTATGTATATTATATTATATAAATGCATATGTTTTTGTGTGTGAGTGTGTAATATATATTATTGCATATCTCATGAATAAATGCATGAAGTAAATGAAATACTACTCATATGGAATTAGTTTAAGTATATAATTATGTATATACCTATATGAAAATATGTTATGAAGTAAAATGTATAAATTATGCATATGTTAGAAATTGAATTGAAATGAAATTAAGATGAATTAACAATTAAAATTAACACTTAGGCAATTAGACAATTAATCACATAATCCACTTAGTCACATAATTCAATTAAGTATGCTTCACAATTCTAACTCTCAAACTCACACGTGTGGCGCGCGTACCTGAATAATTCGAAAATACGGGGAGTTGCAACCTCTCCCCCTTAAAATGGACCTGTCCTCAGGTCCACCGCCTCGAGTTCTTGACTCTAAAGTAACTCTCCCGTGTTCATCCCACGCGGGTTAGCAACTCCCCGTCTGGAATTAGTTCGAAAAAGGTCTTGAAGCAACAAAGGGTCTTCAATGCTGTAAATCACGACCCTTAACTCACCGGAACTACCCACTCGCGAAACTAAACAAGTAGCAAGCAAGCACAAGAGAACCCCGTCTCTCAACAAGCAACGAGAGAACCCTGTCTCCCGAATAAACAATGAGAGAACCCCGTCTCTCAAACACAAGGAAGGAGAAACTCCAACCCAACACGAAAGGCTCAACACCCCAAGGCACAAAACAAGCACCAATACACAAAATACAGTCACGTTATACACAAGCACACAAGAAGTAGTTAATACAACAACGACAAAAAAGCACTAATTATCGTAGAATTATTCAAATCCAAGTTACGTGTATGCATATGTCGTGAACGCTTGATGTACCGTTCACTGTTGGTCGGGAATCTTCCATGATATTGATCTGACTCAACACTGCTTGATTGGTTCTGAGAGATTTCTCTACCTTTAGTGTTATGCCTCGAAATGCCTGATAAGTTCGACACTTTAATGCCTACCGAAGTTTTATTCCACGATTCCCTTTTCTTTCCTTAAGAATTCCACGGTCTGAAGTTCCCTTCGTGAGTGGGCACTTGATCTTAATCCAATCCACTAATCCTTCACTAGGGACTATACTTAGACTTCTCGGATGCTAGAGCTAGTCTCAAATCCTAAAAGTATTCCTGGTTCGTTATGGAAAACAACTGATGAATCAGTATCCTGTCTTGTTCATGCTGTATTGCCTCGTTGATCATCCACTTCCTTCGCTCGGTTGAATTAAATCTCACTTTGTCCCTTTTTGAGATTTGATAATTTAATCGACTTTCCTTATCCAATATCTTCCTTATTAGTCTCTGCCAATTCCTTCTTGATCCCATCAACTCCACGGTATAAAGTATAATATTCGAAGCACCATTCTTAATCTTAGAAGATTAAGTTGATCAATGTCCCATAATAAGAAACTCACGACATTGACCTTGTAGTCGATGTTACTATCAATCATCTTTTCTCCGTCTCGTCCTCTTTAGTTCTCAGCTTTCTTTGCATTCCCAACTTCATCTCCTATAATCTAAATATTATTCTCGAAATTCATCCTCTTTGGGTTTGGAATTGCATCTAATGTTAGAACTCCCATCTCATCTCTTACCACTTTCATCGAATTCTCGTTACTTACTAACTCTTAATTTTCCATCGTTCCTCCCGAGAGTGACTACCCCTATCAGAGTTGGCAGCAAGCATGGTGGGTCCATCAACAAAAGACGATACCAAAGGAGAAACTTCAGATAAGGGAAAACAAAAACAAGTGGATGAAGACAATGATGAAAGAAAACAAGTCAAAAAATGGTACGCACTATTCAATGGCCCAAGTCGTGGAATATACGACCATTGGTCCAAAGCAAGTATACACATACTTGGACACTCAGGTATAACACATAAACCCTATACCAGCTTTGAAGAAGCCAAACAAGCCCTTGAAGAAACCAAAACCTATAAAAACACTCTCCAAACCACTCCTACTCTTCAAACCTAAAACAATCTTAAAGAACGAATGAGAGTTCTTGGAAACATACCCACAGCAAACCCAATGGATCGAGTCCAAACACAAGCCCAAAAAGAGGCCCAAATACAGCCTACCAAAGAAAAATTTGACAACCTTTTGAAATGCATCTTTGAATACAAACCTGAAATCGATAAAAATAAACTATATTGGTATCTAGTAAACAGAAATGGCCCAAAGGTCATTATATTCGAAGAAGCAGATCTAGACATGATATACCAATTTTTTATACATGGATTTCTTGACACCCTTTATTTCAAAAACCCAAATTGTTTCCGAAAATTCATCCCAAAACTAATGTCGACACTTCAAGACTATGCCAGACGAGTCTCAAAAGGAAACATGGATAAGGAGATAGTCTTCAAATCTACACTTTTATACCCTATCTTCAACGAAGAAGGAGTATTAGTATACTCTCATGAAATTATCAAACTGATAGTTTCAGATGGAGAATACCCCTGCATTGATACAATGAAGACACTTGATGACATAAATGAGATAGTTGCAAAACAACTAAATCAAATATTTTATGCATCACAGGAAATAAATAAAGACAGTAATGTCAAAATAAACTATAAATCCAATTATCATCTGATATATGGATCTTCAAGATTTAAAAACAAAACTGAGCAGAAAAAACATTATATTATATGAAAAATTTACATGTGAAACACCTATTGAAATTTCTACAACAAAAGGAACACAAGCTATTTCGTTGATAAACAAAGCTGATATAATTAAGAAAATAAAAAAAAGCAAAATATACACCTAGTGAAATAGGATATATACATATTTCTACAATACAGATACTAATTAAGAGTACATTTGCTGAAGGAATAAACTCACCCATAAAACTAGCAATCTGTGATGACAGAATCATGAACATAAAAGATAAAATACTTGGAATAATTGAAGGAAACCTTGCATATACTAAACTACTTTTTAACGTAGCCTTACACTACGCTATACCCCTGGTAATAGAGAAATTAGATAAATCATTAAACATCGCTTATAAATTTGAAAGACAAGATTTAATGGAGACAAACGATTATCCTTTTTCAATAACATACACTATTGGATACGCTCTAACAAACAATCATCATAGTATACAATTTAAGAACACAGATAAGATATATATGGAAGATATTTTTCGAGAAGTCTCTCGTATAAAATATATACCAAAGACACCTATTATACAACATGTTAATACTAATATTTTTCAAATTAAAACACCCAAACTTTTAAAAAGCAAAAGCACATACTATACATATCTACAACCAAATCAAAGAACTAATTAAACTAGTACACGGGCCTCTATTAAAAACTTTAAAGAAGAGGGATCTTCTAATGAAATAACTGAAAACGAATTCTCACAATTAGCCGATCAAATGGCTAAATTAACCACAGTTATAAAGGAAACACTCTGCTAGTCGCTCTGGTATCAGAGCTTGTATACGATTTTAAATACTAAAAACTAAAATTATAATTCAAAAATATGTACGAATATAATAGACTAAAATTCTATAGAGACAACATAAAAGTTATATACAGAGATTATAATAAAGAAATAAAATTTTACCTGAAAGCTAAACATGAAGGTCGTAAACAAGACATGACACAACATTTATAAAACATTATAAGCGTCGAAAAATCTAAACAAATAGTTACTCAATTAACTATAACATAATATGGAAAGATTCAATTATAAGTCCAGAACATCAAGAGATATACAAGATACAGAAGAACAAATTATTGTAAGTGAATACTTAGTTAAAATGAATTATCATACTTTAAAATATGATGACGTTATACCATTACGAACTAAAAAAATAATGATACAATTAGAAAATGAACATTTAAGACAACTAAAAAGAAAAAGAGATATAGCATATCAAATAACATCTGCTTAAACTATGAATCATAAAAAAAATATATCAACAGACAGTATAACAAAAGAAAAACAACAAACAAAAGAAATTATGAATGCCAAAAGAATTAAACAAATAGGAAAAAATTTAGAAACATCCTTACAAAAAGAAGAAATATATCAGAAAAATTATGAAAGAACAATAAATAAAGATGTATTAAATAAAGATACAATTATACAAGCCATAGAAAAACAAGGAAAAATAATAAACCACATAAATAATAAGTTTATAGGAAAAATACAAGAAAGGGAAATTAATGGACCAAATTTAAAATATTTATAAACTATGAGACTTAACTATAAAATATACAAAAAAGTAAAATTAAAAACTATGTTAAAGATGCCCTTCAAAAAGACGGCTTACACTAAAACTAAAAAAGAATATAAATCTACACTAGTTTTACAATGCTTACAAAAAAATAATACTATTCTTATAATTTCACCCACTAATTTATAAGGTCCGGAAAAGAGAAGAAAAGGACAAAATAAAAACAAGAACTAGCAATTTATGATGAAATCACACTCCTCATACACAAATGTTCTATTCACGTGGCACGCAATATTTCCATATTTCCAACTACTACGTTGCGCCCAATTGGCATTTGGCAAATGGCAATTGGTAATGATCTGCAAAGGTGACGTAGGAAATTGAAACTTCATCTTTTTACCCCGTCCATATATTATGATATTCATATCCTCAATATCATACCTACCCTGATTGTACACGACACAGGGCTTCACAAAGGGCGAGAGTCAAAGAACAGAAATGGGCACTCCCTTCAAACCCGACAGTGAAACTCTGAAGATCATTCATGTTTTCATGGTTTCTTTTCCGGGCCAAGGCCACGTGAACCCACTTCTCCGCCTGGCAAAGCGCCTCGCCCAATTCGGTTTGTTTATCACTCTCGCCGCGCCGGAAGTCGTCGGAGTAAGTATCAGAAAAAACAACGACATCCCCGCCGATGACAACGGAAGTACCCGGTCAGAACCGGGTACTATCCGGTTCGAGTTCTTCGATGACGGGTGGGAGGTCAAGGATCCGAAACGCGGCGATCTGGAAGCATATGTATCGCAGCTGGAGCTCGAGGGGAGGAAGAAATTACCTGAGATGATCCGAAAACAGGAGGACTTGGGTCGGCCAGTTTCTTTCATAATCATTAACCCGTTTATTCCGTGGGTTTCCGACGTTGCTGAGAGCTTAGGGATAAAGAGTGCTCTGTTTTGGGTTCAGTCCTGCGCGTGTTTTTCAGCTTATTACCATTACGGCCACGGTCTCGTGCCTTTCCCGAGCGAAGAAAACCCACATATCGACGTGCAGTTGCCTCAGATGCCGTTGTTGAAGTACGACGAAGTTCCTAGCTTCTTATATACCGGTAATCCCTATCTTTTCCTGGGGAAGGTGATAGCGAGCATGTGTCAGATCGCGAGCAAGTCATGCTGCATATTAATGGATTCGTTCGAGGAGCTGGAGAAGGAAGTCGTCGATTACATGTCGTCAATTTGCTGTCCCGTCAAGACTATAGGCCCCCTTTTTAAGGTGATCCGTAGTGAAGGAGACAGTAGCTCAAAATTACGAAACGCGAGTATCCGCGCGGATCTTTTCGCGCCGGAGAACGACTGCATACGGTGGCTGGACACAAAGCCGCCGCGCACGGTGGTGTACATTTCGTTCGGCAGCGTTGTGTACTTGCAGCAGGAGCAGATCGACGAGATTGCCCACGGACTCGTGTTGTCCGAGGTTTCGTTTCTATGGGTTCTTCGGCCTCGGTTTTATGAATCGGAAGGCGCGCCTCATGTCCTGCCGGAGGGGTTTCTGGAGAAAGTTGGTGATAGGGGCAGGATTGTGAATTGGAGCCCGCAGGAGGAGGTTCTGGCCCACCCCTCCACCGCCTGCTTCCTGACGCACTGCGGATGGAACTCGACTGTGGAGGCGCTGGCGAGTGGCGTGCCGGTTGTGGCTTTTCCTCAGTGGGGGGATCAGGTTACGGATGCTAAGTTCTTGGTTGATGTTTATAAGGTTGGGTTTAGGCTGTGTAGGGGAGTTATTGAGGGTAGGATTATTTCCCGGGATGAGGTGGAGAGGTGCCTCAGGGCGGCGGTCGGCGGCACAGAGGCGGCAGAGATGAAGGAGAATGCTTTGAAGTGGAAGAAGGCGGCGGAAGAGGCGGTGGCGGAGGGCGGGTCGTCTTTTAGGCACATGCAAGAATTTGTGGCTGAGATTGTACGGATCGGTTGCACTAATGAACAGGGAAAATGAAAAAGCTGTCAAAATTAAATTTGGCCATCTTCATGTTATTTGTTTTATGTCTTAGGTTTGGTCCCAGTAGGATTTTCTGATAATGGATGATGTTCAATATTTTCATATTGAAAATTCGATCTCTAAAACAAAGTATTGAAAATTTAGATGTGATAATGATTAAGGACCCTTTTTTTTTTTTGGACGACAATGATATTAAGGACTTGAAAATTACAAAACAAATTTTAGAAAAATTCTATCTTAACCTTGACTTGTTCAGATCTTAATTAATTAAATGATAAATATATTATTTATTATTTAATTAATTAATTTTTTTTTTAATTTTTAATCAAATGCACCATAAGTATATAATATTTATCCCTCAATTTATTGTACCGGTTTGGTCTAAGTTTTGATAGAATTATCCCAATTTTAAATGTAATTCTATTTTGAATTAAACTCATCCATTCAGTATAACGATGACATGTTCCATCACAATTAGCCGAAATAATTGACCTGAAAACTCTCGGATTCGATTAGCAGTCCAGTTTTCGAAATATTATTAGAAATGGAAAAAACAGTCAAAATTAGGGTTGATTATTACTGGATATGAAACAAAAGTAAGGAAAAATCGACTGTTGGTTACGACAAAATAAGAATTTGACAATTCCAAAGCAAATATCATATAGTAAAAATTCAATGTTTTCAAAACCGCACCGGTGGGTGAATCGGTAAGCTTATTGATCACCGGTCCAACCGATATGACGTCATAAATAATTAATTATTATTTTATATATTTATATATATTATATAATTTCAAAATCCTAATATTGAGAATAAAAATTATGATTTTTCTAAATAATTTCATATTAAATAATCTTATTACAAATTTAAAAAGCAATATTGTATATAAAATAATACAATTTAATGTATATATAAATTTGATACATTTTTATTTTATAGTTATAAAAGGAAAACTAAAATGAAAAGGGGTGTATAAAAGTAAAACTAACCCTAGACGCCACTTCTCCATTTCTCAAAAACATAAAAACCTAATTCCTATTAAATAGTTCACTTCAGCCGCCGCCTCAAGGACTCTTCTTCAATATTTTTGGTTTGTTTCCATTTCTCTGCAAATAACAATTGAATATGCAGCAGAACAATTTATGGTCTCTTGAGCTCAAATTTTCAGCAAGTCTCTCCGGCAACCGCAATTACCATTCGGCGACGATTCGGCTAATCTCTCTTTTAATTTCCATCTCCTTCTCTTTTTTATTTTATAAATTAATCACATACATATGAGGCGAAGATTACCGGAAAACGGAGTTTGGTGGCCGGCGTCAACATGGAGGTGACGAAGCAGCAAACTATGCGCGTCATTTTCGTGGACCGGCGATCCGGTCCGGTTATTGGAATGGAAACCGCCGATTAACCGGCCGGTTACGCCGGTCCATAACTGGTCCGATCCCTAGCGGTTTTAGGGGGTGTGCCGGACCGGACAAGGCGCCGGTCACCGGTTAAACCGGTCAGACCGGTCGGTCCGGTCCGGTTTTGAAAACACTGAGTAAAATCCCTTCTTCGTCCAATAATGACCTTAGCACCTTATAACCTATGATGCACGGACACTTATAAAAATATCATTTTGCCGTGTCGTGTCATGTCGTGTCGTGTCGGACACCGTGTCCGACACTCCTTACGTGGGAAATTCAAGAAAAAATTCGTGTCGTCGTATCCATGTCGTGTCGTGTCCGTGTCGCCGTGTCCGTGTCCGTGTCGCCGTGTCCGTGTCCGTGCATCATAGCTTATAACTCATATTTTTAATTTAAATTTAATTCCATCAAAATAGTCTAATAATTGGGCAGTTTGAAATAACTTCCCATCAATTTGGAATATTTTTATTTTACTCCCCATAAAATTATAAAACATAATATGATATAATTACGGCATTAGAACATTTTAGTACTACATTTTGTAAAAATTATACAACATATTTTGAGAGGTATTTTAAGTACTACATTATGTAAAAATTATACGACATTTTGCCAAAATGGGGAATAAAGTAAAAATATGATGTCCAATTAGGGATTTATTCCATATTACCCGTATAATGAATTGGTGAATATTTTATATATATCATATGATTTATATGTAAAAATTTTAAAAGAATAATTAATTAAATAATAAATATAATGGAATTAGTTTATAATTGATTAATTGAGTTTGATTAAATTGAAGTTAAAGTGCAAATCTTTTTTTGGTAACTTAGAATGATCGGGAGAATATCCTATCCCGATGCCAGTAATGTTAGCAACAATAACAACAACAATGTGTCAACAGAGAGAGGAGAGGAATCGAAGTGAAAGCACTTACACCAAACAAGGCCTTGCTGTCCCGTATCGCTTGCGGTCGATTGATTGTTGGAACAACACCTTCTACTCATCGATGACGCAACCGATGTTGAACAAGGCGCTCAGCAGGTCGAGATCGGGCTGCCCCACACCAAGAGCCCTATTCGACCCATCCCCCTTCTCGATGAAGTTTCCCTTCTTCATCTAACTCTTCTGACGTCTTGTCAGCATCGAGGTAGATCTCAGGCTCCTACTCCTTCCTCTTTGGTATTCGTTTACCGATCCCATGTTGCACCTAGGGAAATGTTAGGTCATAAACGTTTTCATTGGGGTCAAAATAAATTTCTAGTTCGTCCAAGTTAATTACTCTCTCTTGGCCCGATGTCGAGGGAGCAGTCGATTCCGAGCGGCACCTCGACATGCGCATCGGAAGGGGGAGGTTGGTTCTGTTGTTGGGGAACGGAGGGATTGGCCTGCCTCCTTGGGCGTTGCGCCAAGATTTGGGGCTCGGGGAGGTGCTCATTGATGGCGGCTATGGCACTATCGATTCTTTCTTTCTCGATCGCAGGGATCGGTTAGTCTTTGTTCATCCTATGGTTGCTTGATGTAACACCCCAAACGGAGGATGCCACATCCCCCGCACTAGGACCCAGACCAGGTCACGAAATGGAAAGTCCATGCCCAAATCCGAATCAAAGCAAACGGGAGACCAACTCACACACTAGGCTAGGCGGATCTAACTCGACAGACTCAAAGCGCGGAAGCAATTAAAAACCAACAACAATAGATAGCGGAAGCATTTAAAACAAAACGTGCAAAGCAGGTGACGGGTTCAACTAGCATAGATACCTAATCCCGAATATCAACATAAAGTAATAATCATCAAGTGCCACAAGGGGCTGAATGAGAGTGCCACGCAGGGCTACCGAATAGTAAAGTATGATCTGAAGTCTACAAGTCAAAGTATATGTAAAGTGTATGAAAAGACAAATGCAAATAGAAAGACTAGACGAACGAAGTGCAACTCAAAGGACTCACTTCCGCCTAGCAAACGCCAACAACCTGCAACTAAAAGTGTAAATGAGGGGTCAGTCAACTTGACCGAGTGAGGGGGCTAACGCACACCCACAATATATATATATAAAGAGCATAACACAGAATAAAAAGGATTGACTCATGAACCGGGGATAGGTGTTACATACCAAAACGTTTTGAAAGGACCCGAATAAGATATAGATATAAGTTTAGAAACCATTTTCCAGAAAGACTCTATCTCGATTCATAATTCCATAACATAACATAATCAACTGCTCGGCGAGTACGAGCTTCCCACCTTTACTCCTCATAACATAAATCACAATCAATCCAACCGCTACACCAATGATGGAAGGGATGTACAGTCCCCAAAACCATCTATAATAACACCGTCTAAAATAGACTCGATCTCAAGAGGGTAGCGAACCCACAAGAGTCATCCCCGGCCTTAGCCGAAGGCTCAAGATATCACGCCTCCCTCATCACCCTAAGGTCGCGCAATGACATCTCAAATGGAAACTACGCACATGGTTGAAACTCCGAAGGCCCTAACCGTCCCGGAGGCCCCATTACCCGTAGCTCCTAGGATCCACAATATAACAGAACAGAACAGATACCATATAACATGGCTAACTCGCTACAGAATCATAACACAACTGAATTTTTTCAAAATAGCTTACATATGCCTCAAAATTGGTTTTTATACATATCCCTACGCTGTGGAATTTAAGCCACGAAGGCTCCCACCCACGCAGGACGCACGCAAAGGTCATAAACATATCATATCCAACACATACGTACTTATAATAAGATATACTCGCATGCAAGGATTGAAATCAGCATATTAAGGCCATAGGTCGCATAATTATACAAAATCCTAAACCTCACCTGAGAAACGACGAGATGCGGAAACTGAGAAGACGATGAAACTTGATCGGGTTATCTCCGTCATGGAGATCACTGACAGAAAGGGAAACACGAAGTACTTATGAGACAAGAGTCAAACATGAACCACATAGACGCACGACAATGTTCCTCATGATAGATATATGCATAAGTGTCCATGTTGTGCTTTTAGCGTGGTGTCGTGGTCAATTAAAGCATACCAAGGCGCAATAAGGTCATATTTACAAGTAACAATTCTAAATATAAGTATAAGAGTAATTCAAATATTGAACAACATTTAATGTTCCAAACATGAATCAAAGTCATATTAAACCAAATAAATTCATGCTCGAATACTTCATAAATTATAATTAAACTCATTTATACAAATTCAAGAAATGGTCATGTTATAAACATTAATTCATTTTAATAATTAATAAAGTTTTCTCAAGAATCGAAAAGGGGCACATATAATCATATACTAGCATCAATTAACCTATATACAATTAATTGTGAAAGTGTGACAATCTAACAAGACTAACTCGTTCGAGTCACATACATACCAAGAACACGGTTGTCCCATATAAAATTTTCATGCTAGAAGCAATTAGCTCAAGGAATTTCAAAATAACACCAAAGTCTCAAAACAGGTTTCTAATCTAATAATTGAAATTCCAATTAATCACACAACCCCACTATAGCTCTCATATATAAAATGCATGTACACAATCACCTCAATCTCATTAGTCACATTGATACCCCAGAGTTAAAGAAATTGACTACACTCAGATTAAACCTAACTCTTCCTAAACCCAAATATTAGAATATACCAAATTATGTGACAATAGTTGAATTAGGCATTTAATAATCCAAATACTAATTACACAACTTATATATATTTATAAATAAACACCTACACATACCGAGACATGCATACACACAAAATACACACACTCCGAAGACACACACAAGTATAAGCCATTCCATGTAAATATCCAATTCATAGTTCCCAGGGCCTAAGTATTCAGTTACATGTATTAGTTCATACAATTTAAAATCATACACCCAGATCAGGGTATATCTGATGCACATTTAACCTGTAAATCATATTTTTAATCATTCAGATTTATTTCAATTCATAACTGTAATATACATACAAATTCACATTTATAATGTACCAACATTTGTAATTTTGAAAGCTACGGTCCAAGTTAAACTTCAAAACCAATTAAATCAAAACGGCGTATAATCATGTATACAATTACAATGAGATACATAAATTACAATAGAAACGAACAAAAGGTATTAGAGGTTTAGACTTAACAATTAACGCATATAATCATTCATAACCTATTAACCCGAACAATTAAAATACATAAGATTAAATATTCAAGGTTTTGAGCAGATTGAAGACCGAGGCATGGTTGGCAGTTTACCAATTCTGGTGTCGGTTTAGGAACTAGCAGGGAGTGGCGACTCAGTCCAAGATAAGAAGGCTGTCGAAACTGCTCTTGCTGTCGCGAAAGGATGTGAGGGATAAATGGTAATGAGGTCTCGGTTGTTGTTGGCGGCAACGGCCCTGGTGGTTATGGCCTGAAGCAGAGGCTAGAGAAGGAGAGTGGCACCGTTGCGGGTGGTTATCGGAGGTCAGCAGTTGATGGAGGTGGCGGAAGAGGAAACTCCGGTTTTGCTTAGATCTGGTGAAGAAAAGGGGGAGAAGAACAAGGTGGTTACTGGATCTGAACCTTGACTGTAGCGGTGGATGAGGGTGGCGCGTGATGCGCCGGATCTGCTGCTGTTGTTGCGCAGTTGCTGCTGAGTCCGTAAGGGGGGTACATGTCGCGGCGGCGAGATGATGGCGGAGGGCTGAGTCGTGGTGGTTCGACGGTGGCTACCTGGTGGTGAGACTCTCGGTGGTGGTGTGACGGCGTGAGGATGGTTGTGCCGCTGCTATCTCTCGGTTGTTGCTGGAGCTGGATGGAGGCGGCGGCTCTCGGTGTCTCCTCTGTTAGATCTAGAAAGAGAGGAGATCCAAGGTGACTCTATTTCCGGTTGAGGTGAAATACAAAACAAGGAGCTGCTAGTTACCGGAATCCATGGTGGTTGGCAACAAATTGAAGTCGTGATGATCGGTGGTAGTGGCTGGATTTGGCCGAGGTGGTAGGCTGGGGCGCCTTGTTGAAGAGAAACGTGGGGAAGGAATGGTGGTGCTCGGTGGTGAGGCTACGGAAGAAGGCATCGCTGGTGAACGAGGGGGAGTGGAGGGTGATGGCGGCCCAAAGTTCGCCGGCGGAAGAGCTGAGGAAGATGGTGTCGCCGGTGGGTGTGGCGGATTCTGTTGCTGCGCCGCTGCTATGGAGAGTGAAAGGGAAGGAGAAGAAATTGAATGAGTATAGCAGTTAGGGTTCTCGGTTTAAGAAGACCATCTCTTCCAAAATTATAGTTTAGTCCTTCGAGAACTTGAGTGGTGCGATTGAGTCCTCCAAAATTTCAAATGCTCAATTAGGCCCAAATACAGTTTTAAAAATTATAAAAGTACCCCCAAGATTTTAAAGTAGTGCACAATTAAGTCCAATTGAATTTTCTTATAATTAGTAAACGATCCCCAAAGTTCAATAATTACAATTTAGCCCACATAATTCAAATTAAAGAGCAAATAAGTATTAAACACATATTTCAATTAAGTCCTCATATTTACATAAGGTTGCAATCAAGTCAATTAAACTATTAAAACATGAATAAGGCAATTCAAGCACAAGCCGAGTTAAATATATAACAAACTAATCGCACGAAAACGACATCGCATCTTGCTCTGAAAATACGGGGTGTTACACTTGAACTCTCCTCAATCTAGCCATTTTAAGTATGTGCAAACCTGCAAAACAACTGACATCGATAAGTACCAAAAGAAAAAGAAGAAGAAAAAGCAAAAAACAACAAGGCTTAAGGCCAGGTCGAGACATGCTCAGGTCGGAGACAGAGGCATACCAAAGCTGAAGTTCTTCAACCTTAACCCCTTGACCAGGCTCGCATCGACCAGGTGCTCGGTCCTTGTCAAGTACGTGGGGTCGAGTTGCCCCAGGTCGGTTAGGTGGCTGAAATGTTAGTGCAGCCACGATCGTTTGAGACGAGGTAACTTCTTGGTTCGAGGCGGCCATTCTCTCTCTTCATCCTATATAAAGGCTCCGCATTTATTACAATAGTAAGTCTTCTCACCTACTACTTTTACCGCTCAACCATCCGATCTACATCACTCGATCCTAACTTGAGCATCGGAGTGTCAACCCGGGTATCACCCCCACATTCCCCAAGTTGGCCTCGAGCTCACGTTTCCTTCGATCCTTTCAGATTTCGAGTAGTTAAGCGGCGGTTCCCCAATCAACAAGTAGAGTGTTCGGACTGGATTTCCAGGTCGTTCCACCGTCGGAAAATTGGCTCGATCACCACCTAAGAGTATTTTTGGAATGTAAATATAAGTTTAAACGGTGTGATTAACGGTAGTGAAATTTGTGATAGACAGTGTAAAGATTAGGGGAGAATTCGCAATTTCTCAAACTTTAAGAGATAATCTGTAATTTCGTAAAATTTCAGGGGGCTATTCGTAATTATTCCAAAAAAAAAATTGGGATAAGAACACTATCATCGGTCACTATTGAAACCGGGGCAACTATTTGTCCAAAGTCTTAATCATAATCGAATAAGTTATCATGTGGGTTTAATCTATTTGTCACTCCTAATCACAAATCCCAAACGAGCTCTTAGCAAATCAGAGCTAGCGTTTGTCTTCTTGCTTTACCTTGTCCCCATTAGGGCAGTAATCATTATCAAACTCAAGAACAAAGAAAATCCACCGGTCAATCAATCCCGATTCCAACTCAAAAGAAAATATGAATTCTCCCCCTTCGGCTGTTTTACTTTCCTCCCTAATTTCTCACCTTGTCATCATCCTATTTTTCCTTTTCCCCCCATCCGACCCCCTCGCCATTGTCAATTCCTTTCCTTCTTCGCGCCACGGGTTTCAAGATTCCCTTTTCTCTCTCCTCCACCACTTCATCTCCACCACAGATGTCGCCGCCACCATTTCCTTTCTCTCCTTTTCAAGAAAACGCAAGCGGGCCCACTTCCAGGAACTCGACGACAACGACGACGGCGAGCCCGAGTCGAGACTCGGCCGAGTCGGCTCAGTCGTCTCCCGAAACCCCGACGAATTCAAGCAGTTCTTTAGGATGAAGGCGGCGAGTTTCGAGTGGCTCTGCGGCCTTCTCGAACCGCTTCTTGAATGCCGTGACCCGGTTGACTCGCCCCTCAATTTACCGGCGGAGATTCGCCTCGGAATCGGGCTGTTTAGGCTCGCCACCGGCGCTGATTACGAGGAAATCTCGACCCGTTTTGGGGTCTCCGAAGAGGATTCGAGATTCTGTGTCAAACACCTCTGCCGCGTGCTCTGCACCAATTACCGTTTTTGGGTAGGGTTTCCGAGTCACGCCGAGTTGGAGTCCGTGTCAGCTCAGTTCGAAACCCTCACCGGCCTCCCCAATTGCTGCGGCGTCATGAGCTGCACTAGGTTTACTATGGGTCCGCAAGAGAGCGTCGCCGCTCAAATTGTGGTGGATTCTTCGTCAAGAATTTTGAGCATCATAGCTGGTTTTCATGGCCACAAGGGTGATTTGAATATCCTAAAGTGTTCGACTTTGTTTAAAGATATAGAAAAAGGTGCAATCTTGAATTCGAGGGCCGTTGTGGACGTAAATGATGTGTCTGTGCCTCAGTACTTGGTTGGGTGTGGGGAGTATACTTTGTTCCCTTGGTTGTTAGTGCCTTTTCGCGATCCCGAGCCAGGATCGGTTGAAGAGAATTTCAACAATGTGCATCGTTTGATGTGCGTTTCTTCGTCAAAAGCGGCTGCGAGTTTGAGGAATTGGGGTGTTCTGAATAGGCTGATTGAGACAGAGTATAAGGCTATGGTGGCCTGCATTGGTGCTTGTTCTATATTGCACAATATGTTGATCATGAGGGAGGATTACTCTGCTTTTTGTGATGAGTTGAATGATGAGGCAGTGTTTGATCAGAGTATAAGTAGTTTTGGGGGGAATTTAAACGACAAAAAGGCGTTAGCTATAAGAAAAGCTCTGGCTACACGAGTTAGTAAGTGAGATCGCGAATGGTAGTCTCGATCACTAGGTTCCGTGGATTCGATTCATAAAGCTCGTCCGTCTGTCATTGTTTGGATTTGGAATTGAGAAAAACATGAGGAGTTTGAATTGGGGTGGAGCTAGTTTCTTCACAATTGAAGAAGGTAAATGAGCTTTCTAGTTTTATTTTAGCATCATGATTCATTTTATTCTACTGTAGTGGCTTAGTGTGGATACGTCTGTAAATTGGTATCTTATTTTCATCATTGAAATGTTGAAGAGAGGGATCTTCTTGGTTTTTCAACTACTTTGGAGACCCTCTAGTAAGTGTTATAATGTGTAACTTTTGAATAACAATACAAGGTGTACATGTTAATTTATCAAACAAAATGAAAAATCTGAGATATGTGATGTTGGATTGTTGATACATGTTTTTTTTTTTTGGTAGAATGTTACTTGATATAATTGTCATGGCATATAGTAGGAAGCATTTATAATTTCAGTTTGGAGTTTGAACACTTCACTTGCACAGTATTTGATTATTTTAATCCAGATTTTTAAAATTGAGAATTTAATCGAAATAAGATTTTTCAGCTTGAGATTTTCAAATTCTAATGAAAATAGGAAAGAAAAGATAGGATGATTGTATAAATCCTAAACCTTTATTTGTGCTTAAAAAGTTAATTATGTAATATTAATACTCTAATGAGAATATTTTTGTCTAAACAAAATATATAAAATCGCATAATCTATAAGCAGAATCCAGAAGTATGTATTGGGTTGTTTCTCAATTTTAACTTATTTCTGCTTAAAATAATCAGAAGTTGGTTTTCCAAACATTTAAAAATCGTTTAAAATAATCGTTTATCATATAATTACTTAATTTTAGAGTTTGTAATCACTCCCTTAATAAAGCATAAAGAAGATCCTAAAGTTACATAAGGCCTGCAGATCGAGTCCAAACTCAAGGGCCTTGATCTTTAAACAAATTGCCCAAGTAGGCCAATGTTTGGGGCTGGCTCCAAAAGAACAGCCCAAGTTCCTACACGTACGCTCTCACACCCAAATCTGATCAGAATAGAAAAAATTCAAATTTGGGAAAGAAGAATTCGCTCAAACCACTCAAGTTCGACCAGCTTATTTTGTCGTAATTAAGCACTCAGCCACCACCAAATTTCACCGTTCGTCTCCCACTGCACCGAAAACCACAATTCCAGGGGATTTAATCCCACTTTTTGACCATCGGAAAATAGGCCCGGTGCCCTCACTGCCGAGGGTTCTTCTCAGCTAACGATTACAATACTTAGATACTAGCAAACTTACCTCGTGGTTCAAAACCCATAGGGTGCAAATGGGTATTTAGAAGAAAACGAAACACCGATGGAACTATCTTAGCTTTCAAAGCTAGATTAGTTGCCAAAGGATTTAGACAAGTAGAAGGAATTGACTACTTTAATACTTACGTAGCGGTGACTCGAGTTACTTCTATTAGAATTCTTCTTGTCTTAGCCTCTTTTTATGATTTATTTGTTCACAAAATGGATGTAAAGATAACATTTTTAAATGACAATTTAAAAGAAGAAATCTATATGGAGCAATCTGAGGGTTTTGTGGCACCGAAAATTAAAAATAAAGTGTGTAAGTTAGTCAAATCATTGTATGGTCTAAAACAAGCACCAAAATAGTGACACGAGAAATTTGGCACTGTTAGCTTGAGTTTCGATGTGACGCCCCGCGTCTTCGTACGTACAGTACTTGTTTGCTTTGGTTTTGGTTCGTTCTTGGCGACACAAGACTTAAAGGGGCTAAAGAGCATTTAGCGCACCTTGGGTTCCGGGCTAACTTGAGCTCGAGAATTCGGATTTGAATTCCATCACCACCATTGGACTCGTTTCGACGATTCAGAGCCAATGGAACTAGCCTCACAATTTTCGTAGCCCGTTTGAACCTCTGAAATTCCACCGAAAACAGCCCCCATTCGCCAAACTGCCACCCCTATCCATTTTATTCATAACTCACTCAATACTTAACCAAATAACCCAAACTTTGGACCCACATGACCCTAACTTAATCCCCTATCTGATGCCTAACCCCTCATTTCGTTCTTTACACAAGAGAATAGGAAAAAGTGCTGCAAAAGAAAGAAGAAAACCCCATCTCATCACTATTCACATTCCTTGCAAATTGAGCTCATATCTCCTTCAATATTCATCCAATCCGAAAGGTAAGCATAGATTCTAGTTCTCCGCTTCCTTGTGGTCTTTTTAAGCTATGGTTTGCTTATTTTCTTCAAGATTTGTGTATGTTATGAGTTAATGGATGAATAGTATGAATAGTAAGGGTTTTATGTTCATTTGATGAATCAAGCATGTAACCTTATGATTTCTTTGGGTTTAAAGCATGATATATGTTCCTAAGACCTCCATATATGTTTCTATGATCATATCCTTTGTGGTAGTTGAGTTATATTCATGTTGCCATTAATGAAGCTTGAAAGATATGAAAATGGTGGTTTGAATTCTTGAGCTTTTGATGTTATTTTGATGATGGAATATGATCTAGCATGTATATATAAACTTATACCTTGAATTTGAATGCATTTGATTGAGCTTTGGGTTGGTTTTCATGTTTTTCCTTCTTCCTCGTGACTTTGCCCTGTTCTGCTGTGTTTTTGGCTCCTGACATGAATCCACGATCGTGGATTTGCCTTTGAAAACCAATCCATGGGCATGGATTTGAGGCAGGCCCTTGAGGATCGTCTGGCCAAGATCCACAGCCGTGGATCTCAAATCCACGTCCATGGATTCTGTCCAGCAACTCCCATTGTTTCGGTTATCGTTTTCTCGTTTTTCTTCGCTTGTTTGATCTTCTCCTACCTCTTTTATGATTCCTATGCTTTACTAACATGTTGTTATATGTGTTATGACATTTTTATGAATTTTATGGCTTTATATACGAGGTATAAACGTGACTTTCATGTATGAACGTTTAAGTGCTACAATGTGACCTTCCTAGCAACCCTTGCATTCTGTATGTGTTTAATGGATTCCTTTTACCTCTAAATGATTCATATGCATTGTAACATGTATTATAATGTGTTATGAATTGTATATTGAATGGACGATTGATATTGAATGAAAGAATGACAATAAATGTCCAAGATCTATTCGTGTAATGAAAGATTGAAAGATTTATGTATCTAAGTGGCATTAATTGTGCACATGAACATCTTCATAGTACATTGTTATTTCTTATGCATGTCATATCATGTTCATGCATTGCCGTGCGTCATATATGGTTCATTTGGAGTCTTGAGTCTCATGTACGATCCGTGTTGTCTTTTATACAGTTTTCTCCAGGGCTGAGACCTGCCGAGTTCATAGGCTATCTTCAAGTCTTCTTTTCTTCTTGGTCTTGTTCCGTAAGGTGTAGCCAGGTGGGTTTCTCTTCTATTAGTTATAAATTAACCCGATATACCCCAAAGTGTAAGTTTTTGGCCAAAGTATACATATATATCGAGTCTTTTCAAAGAGTCAATGATTTAACGTTAAAGTCCTTTTCTTTGAAATGAATCCTTACCCAATGTTTGGAAAGATTAGTGATGGCAATGAATGGGGGCCCTGGGACTAAGTGTACGTGGCTATCCGGGGAAGCATGGGCTGACGGTGATCCCTGTGCACTAGTTCCAATGCAACGACGATGTTACCGGCCCTCGCTAGGAGATTAGCGAGGAATGGGAATCGGGCTTTTGGGGCTTCATGGACCCCTCTAGCCATAATGAATGGGTGGACGGTGCTTTGGCCGAGTCCGGTCACTAACCGGATGAAAAAGGTGTAATTGTTTTGCGTGAATGATTATGAATGAATGTTGTGTGATCGCTAATGTAATGAATGAATGGTTAATGCACACACGAGGAGAAGGTTGAAGATTTCACCCACTCGCCGGGCTCACGTAATGACCTCATGAACATAATGAATGATGAAATTGATTGTTGTAATCCCGAGGGTTGTTTTCTTTGTTTTCACCCACTTGGAAAATGTTTCAAAACCTCGTACAGGATTATAGCTTCATGTGTGTGTATTTATTTCCGCTATATTATTGTACTTAACCCCTGTTTTATACCCACCAGTCTCTTAAAAGATTGAACTTGGTTTGTTTTCAATTTTCCTTGCAGGTTTTGGAGTGCTAGGCGGGAATTCGAGTCCGTAGAGTCTTGGAGTCGTGTATAGCTTTACTTTCACACTCATATCATTCAGTTGTTATTTATGATCCTAAACGCACGTGAGCGCATTAAATGTTATTGAATTCGAGCCTGTGAGCTCATTGATTATGCTATTGTAATATTAATGCTTCCGCTTATGTTTCCTTAACCTGCATTTGTCCCCCTTTATTGCTTATTTGGTTTCGAAGGTTAGCTCTCGCCTAGCATAGTGAGTGAGTTATATCCCCGTTCGCTCTGATCTGACACGTGTATGGATCGTCCATTTCATATGCGGGTCGGGTCTTAGTGCAGGGGATGTGGCGTCATGCGCTCGGGCGCTATATTCAGCTTCAAGTATATTAGTGTTGGCATGTGCATTTACTCCAAGAGTATAGCTGACTATATGGTGATAGTCTGCTTATATGTCGATGATATCTTGATCATCGGAACAAACATGATCAGAGTAAACGAGACTAAAAAGTATCTATTCTCGGTCTTTAAGATGAAAGATTTGGGTGAAGTAGATACTATTTTAGACATTACAGTTAAACTGATATTGTGGGGATTTTTTACTAAACCAGTTTCACTATATTGAGAAAGTGTTGACTAAGTTTAAACACCTCGAGATCAAGGAGGTGAATACTCCGTTTGATAACGGATTGAAACTAAAAGAAAACACTAGTAGAGCTATTGCACAGCTTGAGTATGCAAGTGTTATTGGTAGCCTTATGTACGCAATGTATTGTACTAGACCATGCATTTCCTTTGCAGTTTCAAAACTTAGTAGATACACGAGCAGTCCCAATGCTAATTATTGGAAAGCTATTAGTAGGGTACTCAGTTATATTAAAAGAACTATTAGCTTTGGGTTATTTTATAACAAACTCCCTAGTGTGTTAGAAGGGACTCAGATGTGAGTTGGAAAACTAGTGTGGGAGATAATAAATCCATAAGTGAGTGGATTTTCACTTTTGTCAGTGGGGCTGTTTATTGGGCAAGCAAGAAACAAACAATTATCTCTCACTCTACTATGAAGTATGAGTTCATAACTTTAGCACAAGCTCGACAAGAGGCTGATTAGATTAGAAATATATAGGTCTTTGGTCAAGTCCAATGCCTCAAATTTCGTTGTATTGTGACAGCAAATGTGGCACCCCGCTCGTTCGTATGTACAGGTTTGTGTCACATGTGAGTTTACCTTACGTATTCGCGCTTCCTTAATTATATATAAGTGTTTATAACTTGAATTGAATGTTATCTATTAATTTATAAATTGATTTAAGAGCTAAATAATTGATATATTTGTTATAATTTGATTTAATGTGATTTAAATGCCTAACTTGTTAAGAAATCGTTTAAATTGATCCATTATTACTTCTCGTAAATGTTATGAATCGAATTTGTTGTCGAGCATGCTAATTTCTTGAAATTAAATGTATTATATTTAAATTGGACATGATTACAACTTATTTGAATGCTTGGGACTTAATTGAAAATAGGCTTTGGACCTATTTGTTCTTTTTTTTAAGTTTGACGACCTATTTGAAAATAGGACCTTTTAAGCTATTTTATTTAATATCTTGAGTTCAAGAATTCGGATTCGAGTTCCGTCTTGGCCGTTGGACTCGTTTCGACGATTCGGATCCAATGGAATAAGCCTCGTAATTTTTTCGATACCGTTTGAATCTCCGATGAAACATAATTCTACTCGATTGAACCGAGTTTTGATTAAGCCGAGCCCTTGAACCGGTTTTCTTGGACCACTTTTTGTACCAGATTTTCCCTTTCTTCCCTTATTCGTTCCCTAACGTTTTGAAGCTAGAGAAAGCAAGAAAGAAGGGGAAAAAAAGAGCAAGAAGAGCATACTCATCTCTTTGGCCATTTGAGCTCAAGATCCTTCATTTGTTCCACAAATCTTTAAGTTAAGATTGGATTTTGATTCTCCATCATCTTATGCACATTTTGAGCTATGTAATGTCTTCTTTTATATGAAATGATATGAATATGAACTATGCCTACGTGGTTGTATCTCCTAAGTGCATAAACATACGTCATGCGTCTATGTGGTTCATTTTCGAGTCTAAGTCCCGTGTTCCGTCTTCAGTTTGTTCAGGTGCACCCGGGGTGGTGTTTCGTTAGCCGAGTTGAATATGGGGAGGATCAATCGTCGTGTTTTCGGCTTCGTCGGTGGAAGGTGAAGTTAGGATATAGTTAAACCCTAATTAATGCAACATGCTCGTTTTCTATGCATGAGGTTAGGATATATATAGTTAAACCCTATTGTGGCGTTTGATGGTGATTGTGGCATTTGATGGCGCACTTTGCACGTACGCATCGTCGCAAGAAGCTTGGAACCTCCGAGCCTAGAACCTTTCTTTTTGGGCCGAAGTTGACACAATTCAGTTTGAATATGCCAAGTCAGATATTGTCGAGATACATTCGTATTAGTTACAAAGGATCAACCCGTTGGGTGATCCATAACTGACGGATAATAGGTCATTAGGTGGGTTAATGCTCAGTCATTAACACCTGATATGACTAATTCAAATCATACAATTAAATTCGTCCAACACCTGAAGCTTATAAATAGTCTCAATCTGATCTGAACAAATTATAGCAGAAATTCATCTGATTTTTGGAGAAGTGCTATCTCTAGAAATCTATCTCAAAATTCAAGCTTGACATATATTCTAAAAGTGTATCGCTTGCATGAATCTCATATTTTCGTTTATTTATTTAATGAGTCTTCACCAACTACTTATCGTAGTCGTTGCTGATCATGCTTCACTGTTTTATATTACATTTTGCATTGTCTGTTGTTTTTGTTTTTGTGTTTTTTTTTTTTGACTGGAATTAAATTTCGTATGATGAAACTATTGAAATCAGTCTTCAAATCTTGTGGATCGATGATCTATATGATACATTTGCAATTATGATATTGATGGAGTTCTTTCCAGCAATGATTTTCTTGTTTTTTTGGATTTGATATCGTTGAGATTCGAGATCATTCACGAAAGTTATATTTTGGACCGGTAAGAAAGTGTTAGATATGAGATATTAGATTTTTTTGTTTGATTTAATTCTACCCTATGATGCATGGATACGGAAACGGCGATACGTACATGACACGACACGGATGCGGCGACACGGATTTTTTTATGAATTTCCCATATGAGGAGTGTCGGACACGATGTCCGACACGACACAATACGGCAAAATAATATATTTAGAAGTGTCCGTGCATCATAGATTCTACCTAGTCTCGTGTTAATTAGGTGATATTAAGTTATTTGGATTTGGAATATTTAATCAGCGGCCTGCATCGAATCCATTGTTATTCATTGATTAACCTATATTACGAATTTTGGAGAGACGGTGTAATTAAGTGAAATTACAATTAAGCAAGATTATAATTTATTAAAGGTAAATGTAATATAACATATCTAAAATAATATTAACTATAACTTTATTGAAACCTTTTCCACAAACTCAAGTAGCAAATACAAGATTGCTTGTTATCACTCAACTTAACCTTAGTTAATTAGCCGGGCAAAAATGCCAACAGGGGTTGACCAAGTGGTTTGAGGGTTCTTTCTCGAAGGCAATGACCCGGGTTCGAATCCCTCAGGCCACTTGGGGTGTGTGTGTCAAAAATTTAAAAAAAAAAAAAAAAAAAATTAGCCTGGCAAAAACTAACCCCTTAAAAATAATTTTGCATAACTAATATTAACTAAATAAATTGATTCATATGCCTAATATGAAGCAAATTTAGTTTTACAATTTAAATGCTGTAATTTGGAAGTCATTTTTAGGTATAAATCGTACAATTTGATATCAAACAATTAACGTTATTCATACTAAGATTTAGCACGATGGTAGTGTCATCGTCCAACTTACGTGACTTCTAATTTCAAAACTTTCAATTCTCTTTAGATCAAGTTGCTTTGTTCTCCCATATCTAATAGGAACCAACTTCATGAATTGAATCTACAAAATTTAGTGAACGAAACCAAATAAAGAATAATTATAAATTCATAAGAGAGACGAAGAGCTTTCACATTCCACTTACTTGCAAATGTTACATCTATGTAGTCTTTGTGTCTTGCTCTGAACACTATGAGGGAGGGGGCGAGGGTGTTGACCTGCTTTCCTTTCTCATAAAGAATTAACATTCTTAAATAAAAGAAGAAATTTCATATGCATGTAGGACTAATTCCGGACTTCCAGTGTTATACTTCTTGACTTCTTGTGCCATGCATAGTTTTGACTTTTGAATTTCATTATTATTAATGGGTCATAATCCCATACTTATACGTAGCTAGTTATGGATCGTAGCCAGAAATGTGGTGAAGTAGGGACGCGTAGTTTTGGAGTTCACAGGGTAGCAACTAGCAAGCTTGTAAGAGTAATTGGGGGATAAAGACATTTCCTACCTATCTGTAGAACTAAGAATAATGTGATGGACAATAAAAGGAACCTCTGGACGAGGGAGGATCTAGAAGGAAATCGGTTATAGAGAATAAAATTTTAATAAAACTTTTTCTATATAATGAATGATAGATCGAACACAAAAATAAGAAAAAAAGAAAAGAAAAAAAAAAAAAAGGAAGGAAGAATTAAAAGAGAGAAAAAAGCTTAATTCCACTATTACTCAACTATACATTTTTTATGCACTTTGAGGTAAAAACAAGGGAAAATTGCAAATTTGGGATAGTAACATACCCTCATTTGCATTTTCGGACTTTAATTTGGAATTTCTCATTTCAGGGACATTAACTCTTAAAAATTTGCATTTTTGGCCAAATACCCACCTGAATCCTAATTTTTGATCGGAAAACTACAAGTGAGGTCACGTGCTAGCCTGAAATCGTTTTTATTTGAGTTGACATTATTTTGCTTATGTGGAACCACTGATTTGCCACATATAAATTAAAACTGTTTCACACCTGTACGTGACTTCATGTGCGGTTTTCCGATAAAAAATTAGAGTTCCGGTGGGTACGTGACTTCATGTGCGGTTTTCCGATAAAAAATTAGGGTTCCGATGGGTATTTGGCTAAAAATGCAAATTTTTAGGAGTTAGTGTCCCTAAAATGAGAAATTCCAAATTAAAGTCCAAAAATGCAAATGATGGTATGTTACTATCCCAAATTTGTAATTTTCCCTAAAAACAACATAATTTAGTGCACAGAATTTTTATTTATGTCATTTAGGGGTGTAAACGGATCAGATGTGTATGATTACCATATCCTTATCCGTTTATAATTCGAACGGATACGGATAATATCCTTTTAAATCGAATTCGGATAATATCCTTTTTATACGGATACAAGGCAGATTCGGACGGATTCGGATTTGTAACGCCCCGGTTTCCGGATGAACAGGTAAGCACGCCACGTGTGCGTTTTGAGCGTAGGTTTATTTTATTTCTTTAATTTATAATATATTCTTACGTGGCATTCATAATTTTATAAAATTCATGAAACATTGTTTATATAAATCATTTGATTTCATAACATTGAAAATATAATTTCATGACACGAAAAATATTTCTTGCATGAAATTAATACCGAGAGTGGTTAAATTTACCGAATTGTCCCTAATTAAATAATTTCTATAACTCTAGGGACTTAATTGCATAATCTTGTAGGGACATGATTGATCATTTTTCAAAACCTTAGATACCGTATTGCATAACTTAAAGACTTCAAGGATTGATTAGCAATTTGGCAAATTTCACAAAAATCAAGGAGGATGAATCACGTTATTCATCTCCTAGCTTCCATGAGATCATTTCACACAAAAATATTTCCCAACATCATTCATCTCTCTCGGTATTTCAAGGAAGAAAAGGGAAGAAGATAATTTTTCCATCAATCATCAAGATTTCAAGAAGTTAGCCAAGCTTTGAGAGATTATCATCAGCATCATCCACTTTCTTCATTTCTCTCCATTTTTAAGGTTGGTTGATCATGGTTGGATGATTCATGATCATATTTGTATATGCTAGGGTTTGAGTGAGATATGCTAGATGATTGAATTAGCATGGGAAGCATGATTGAACGATTATAACTTGAATTATTGCATGATTTCTAGCTTGAAACCTTGAATATTTGGCATGAATGATCAAGTTTGATCATGAACTTGGAAGCATGAATTCTTAATGATATTTTATGGTTTAAGTGTCTAAGTGTTATATTATCACTTCTTGAATGTGTATGCATCATATTACCAGAAATTATTGCATTTGGGGTTTAAAAATGGATTTTGGTGCTTGGTTGTTTTCTTCCCGAGAGCTTCCCCTGTTTCTGCTCTGTTTTTCAGTTGCAGAAACTGGGAACGACCGTTCCCAGCCTCAAGGCTTTGTGGGAACGGGCGTTCCCATTTCCTTTTCAAAATTTGGGCGGCCGAGCATGGGAACGGCCGTTCCCATTTTTGGCCTTGCGCCGGAAGGGCCGTTCCCGGCTAAGCGTGTTTTAAAAATGGAAAAACGTTGCCGCGTTTTTCTGGGCAACGGGAACGACCGTTCCCAATTACAAAGGAAGCCTGGAACGGCCGTTCCCAAGGGGCTGACAGAACAAAAGTTTCTGCACAAAATTACGAAAATGACCCCTCGACCCGACGACTTCTTTGACCCCGAATTGCTATAATATGTGTTAATATGATGTGAAACGAAATGTTATGATACCACATTGCATTTTCATGGTCGTCTCGACACGTTTTCGCCGTTCGTCCTATTTTGGTCATTTTAGGTCATATCTCACGATTGTACATCGTATTTGCACAGGTCACGAGGGCGTGGACGGGGAGCAAGCTCCTTAGAACGCTTCTTTATTTTATTTTGCAAGAAAGGTGAGGTTTTGTTTTGGTAAAACGAACCCTATAACCCTTACGTGCTAGTTTTCGGCCAAAATCTATTATAACTATAAACGTTTTCAAAGCTATAAACATTTCAAGCAAGAAAGTATCGATTGTCATGATTTTCAAGCATGTTTGGCGAGTACATGATTGCACGTGGGCCCGAGGGTAATTCTTGAGCCAACCGGGAAAGCAAGGGCTGACGGGTAACTCCTGAATTATCCTCACATTGTTGGGATCACCCCCGAAGCCACTAGGAGATTAGTGGTGGAAGGAGTTCCGTGTCTAGAGGGTCATGTCCTCTACACACACCATGCCGTGGATAGTCGAGCCTTGCAAACTCGCTATCACCCGGAGGAAGAAGGAGACTGGGGATTAATCCGGCATATCGGGTTATCCTCGGGTTATTGCATGATTTCAAGCATAAATTTGTTTATGTGAGCACTAAATATATTGCATGATCACTTATTTATCAAGCAAGCAAGCATGATCACGTATTGTTCACGATTGGGAGTTCGGTTGGAGATTGCCCTTACTCGCCGGGGCCACATGTTCACGATATTGACAAGCATGATTAAATAAACGTGTTAAGATGATTAGTTGTAATCTCGGGCAAAGGATGAGATTTCTTGAACTATATAATTATGGTTTTCTAAAAGTCTTTACCCGAGGCTACAACGTGCATGTGACGTGTGTTATATTTAATTATTGCCCCTCACTCAGTCTTCGGTAGACTGATACTCCACTTTTCAGGTACCTTTTGAGCGTGGTTGTGCTAGGCGGGAGTTGGTCAAGTCCTGCATTATCACGGGTCTAGTGTTGCACCTTTCATGTATATATTTTGTCGGGTATCATGTTATATTCACGATTGATACATTTTGGATACCTGGTTATGTATATTAAGTAAAGATGATAATGTATTGATAGTTAATTGGTACCTAAATGTATCTATGTAATAAATACGGTACCTATATAGATATACGAATGACTTTACTGCTTCCGCTTTTCTATTCATGATTGTTGATTTTGTTGGGGAGAGTGTCCCGCCTAGAGCGTCGTTTTGTTGTCACCCGTTCGCTGTGGTCTTGGTTTATGTATGGACTGTCCATTTCATACGTGGATCGAGGCTACAGTGCGGGGGATGTGGCGCCTTGGGGTCTAGGGTGCTACATCTACAGGTGGTATCAGAGCCCGGTTGCAAAACCGAGGTTCTCGAGTCGTGTCGAGTCAGTCTAGGTCGCACGGCATAGGATTATGTGGTATTTGGGAGTCTGCATTCGGTTGATTTGTCTGATTTACTTATTCCTTTGCATTAATTGAGCTAATTGATCTTCCTTGAACATGTGTTACTTGATATTATGGAAATTATATGCACTCATTTGCATTTATTGATCAAGCCACGCATGTTTAGTGATTTAATTTCAGGATGGAGCACGACAGACATTCCAGTGACCGATCCTCGAGGCACAGGCATCATCATCGCCGCCACCATCATCGTCGCGAGAGATCACCACCTCCTCCACCTGCTCAAGCACAGCCCCAGGATTTTATGAATGCAGTAGTGGGGCTAATTGACCAGAGATTACAGGAAAGGGTTCCTCCACCACCTCCAGCACCAGTAGCACCTCCGGAGAACCCCATTTCTGCTATCTTGCGAGAGTTTCAGAACCAGCGTCCCCCGAAGTTCTATAAGGGAGACGATATCCAGGCAGAGATGTGGCTGAAGGAGATCGAGAGAATATGGCAGCTTATTCCTTGCGATAGTCAGGAGAAGGCCCGTTGCACCCTCACTCTTATTCATGGTGAGGCCTACTCCTGGTGGGAGAGCACCCAGATCGTTCTGGAGGCAGCAGGGACTGAGATTACCTGGGAGGTCTTTGTACGGGAGTTCAGAAACAAGTATATTCCTCCAGCTTCCCGTACCTGCAGATTGAGGGAGTTTACAGAGTTAAAGCAGGGAGGCAGGTCCGTGGGTCAGTACATCGCCGAGTTCGAGAGACTTTCTCGCTATGCACCTAACATAGCGAACGATGACTTCCATAAGGCGATGCAGTTCGTTCAGGGGTTGAGACCAGACATCCAGGATGCATTGAAAGCGGCTAATACTAGCACCTGGGCAAAAGCTACTGCAAAGGCCCTGAAGGTTGAGGATTCTGATATAGCTAGGAGGGCTACTCAGAGAGCAGGACAGACTTCAGGCTCGAGATCAGGCCAGGGATCGAGCTCGGGGAAAAGGCCGATGATTTATTCTGCACCTCCAGCTCAGAGGGATACCGGGAAGAAACCTAAGTACCCCGGGCCACCACCGAGAGGTCCGAGAGGTCCGAGAGCTCCAGCACCACCCCAGCCACCTCAGAGACCGGGATGCAGATGGTGTGGACAGCCTACACATACTTATGATAACTGCAGGCGCCGGTTGGGTTTGTGTTTGATCTGCGGGAGTAACGAGCACCTGGTCGATGGTTGTCCGGATCGTCAGGATCCACCACCTGCAGGACCGAGGCCACTGGTGAGAGCTCGAGCTTATGCACTTGCTGGAGAGGAGCAGGATGCTGAGATTGACCCCGCCGCGGTAGTTGAAGGTATTATTTGCATTCATGGCACGAACATCCATACATTATTTGATCCAGGAGCTACACACTCCTTTCTTGCGCAGTCTATTGCTATTACCTTATCTTTGCCTGCTATGTGTACTTCTGTGCGCTATATAGTTAGTACTCCTTTCGGTAGTAGGCGAGAGACGGATCAGGTTTACAGGGATGTTCCAGTGGTGATTGAGGGCAGGGAATTTCTGACAGACTTCATTGTGATGCCAATGGAAAGATACGGGGCTATTCTGGGGATGGATTGGCTTTACAGACACCGTGCTACAATTGATTGTCGGGCCAAGAAGGTTCAGTTGGGTTCAGAGGTTGTTACGGGCTGCACTTCAAAGACCGTGCCCCTACTTTTGTTTTCAGAGGCTCAGAAGTTAGTCAGAGACGAGGCTACAGTGCGGGGGATGTGGCGCCTTGGGGTCTAGGGTGCTACAGGATTTTAGTCGGATTTTCAACTAGAAAAAAAAAATAAATTTGTCATCCGTACTTTGAACATTTTTGCAGTTTATCATCTCGGACAACTTTCATTGCAAACCGCCATCTGAACTTTGCATTTGTAACAAACCGCCCTCTTTTGGTGGTTTTGGCCAAAAAACTTGACACGTGGCATGTTTTGAAATGCGTCACTTTAGTTGTATTTTCACCAAAACCAACAAAAATAAAGTTTAGATGTCGATTTGTTAAAATTGAAAAGTTCAGATGGTAGTTTGCAATGAAAGTTGTTCGAGAAGGTAAATTACAAAAACGCGCAAAGTTCGGATGGTAAATTTTTTTTTCTCTTTCAACTATTCAAAATTTGACATAAATTATTTAACTATATGATGTGGGCTAATTTTGCACATTATTTTATTATTGAATTAAATATTCAATGATAGGATTATTGTTATTATTGGGAGAAAAAAGAAGAGAAGTTGAGAAGAATGGGGAAAGGAAGGAGAACGTGCCGAAGGTGTTGAAATTAAAAGAGTCTCACGTGCCAATATTTTAGGGGGAGAGATAACCACTTTCTGGGGAGAGATAAAAGGAAGAGAAGAGAGAAAAAGAAGGGCAGATTCATTTTTACGTACTCTGACAGAAACCCTAGCAGTCCTCAACTTCAAGAACTTCTCTGCAGTTTTATTTTTTCATTCTTTTTCTCCTTATCTACTGTAATTGCCATTATCATTCTAGGGAGAGATTACGCTATTCAGGATTTGATTGTACTCAAAAGACGTTATTTCCAGAAGACAGAAGATCACAAGAAATTTCATATTTCCTTTTAATTCATCGTTATTTTCAGTTTTTATTCAATTCGGTGTTTCTTTTCTAATTATCTTTATTTCTGCAGCTTGATTAAGTCTCAATTTCCCAAATACAAATTGTATTGGTATTTAGTCAATTTTTGGCAAATATCATCTGGCGCCGTCTGTGGGAATCCGATTAAATCGAGCAAAAGACGTGAGTTTTTGCAATTTTCCATGGCATCATCCAAGACCGGATCTAGCGGTGTATCAACTCCAATCAACCCGTCTGCTCCGGCAACGACGGGCGCTGAAAAGGTAGCCGGTAGTGCCTCAAACCCGCTTTTTATTGGAAGTATCCCCGTGATGACCGATTCCACTGTCGTTACGACAACGGGAAATACGCTGTCAACCAAGGACAAGGAAAATGCCCCGGAATCCAGCGAGATTGGGGGTTTGAGGAACGCACGAAGCCAAAATCCTGAGCAGGAGGATGGAGGCCTGCCGACCCCTCTAGATGCAGGAAGTCCCTCACCAGGAAGGACACTCCTGCCTGAAAGGCTGAACCTGTTCGCTGGAGCAGGCAGGCAGGGGGCCTACCAGCGGTCCGCTGAAGAGCTGGAGGTACTGCTGAGCCAAACATTCAACTCCCAGCAGACCGTTAAAGTAACTGACATACCTGGAGGGGCGATGTTAGGAAGCAGTACCGCTGCTACCCAGTTCCAGGCTAAGCGAGCAGCTGGCGGGTCTGGTGGATCAGGAAGTGGCTTTTTACCACTAGAGGTGCCCATTCACCTTACAGCTAGGGAGCTCCAACAATGGATTAACGCAGCTGTAGCCGCTACCACGGTGCAGCGAGACCAGTCGCCGGCCCAAGGGCACGGAACAGCCCCGCCACCACATGTAACAGAGCCGATAACGAGAAGAATGGTACCCCCTCCAGCTGCAGAAGTTATACCTCCAGCTAGGGACCCCCTGGGGCTGCCGGGAGCTGGCAGGATCGGAAATTGGGCAGCAGGCAGAGCTGCATGGCCGCCACTAGCACCACCGCCACCCATGGATTACCGGACGGGAAGAAGAGAACCAGACCTCCCTGAGCAGCCAGACTGGGCCGCCAGGTTACAGCAGAGGCTGGAAGAGATGGAGAGGCAAATGAGAGCAGGACCTGCTAGGGTGACCATGAGAGGCGGACCCTTCAGCCAAAGGATCCTAGCTGACGAACTCCTGCCAGGTTGCAAGACATCCGGGCTGCCGGAGTACAATGGTGCAACGGATCCCCAAAAGCATTTGGATCGGTTCGAGAACTTGGCCCTCCTGTACCAGTACAGTGAAGGGGTGAAATGCAGAGTGTTCTTGACCACATTTACGGACAATGCGCAAGAGTGGGCTCGGCAGCTTGAGCCCGGATCTATACATTCCTTTGACCAATTCGCTGCACTGTTTTTACATCAGTTCGCCAGCAGTAGGGGCTACCAGAAAACTCCAAATGCTCTTTTCGCGGTAAGGCAGAGAGAGGGGGAGTCTTTAAGGAGCTACATCAACAGGTTCACCAAAGCTGTGTTAGAAGTCCCTTCTGCTACTGCGGAAGTGCGCGCTAGTGCCTTCCAAGAGGGCTTGAGGAAAGGAGCGTTCTTCACCTCGCTCTCCAAGAAGCCGCCCACCAGCTGGGATGATCTCCTAACCAGGGCGGAAAAGTACATCAATTCGGAGGAAGCAGAAGCGAGGAAGGACGAAGCAATAGTAGCTGACAAGAGGAGGGAAAGAAAGGAGGACGGGCGGCTGCCCGCTCCAGCTAAAAGGATCAGAATACCTGAAAGGAGAGAACATCTCCTGATTCTTGGGCCCCTGTACGACCGATATACCCCACTGCGTACGACACCCGCTCAAACTCTTATGCAGATCCAAGGAACGGGGCTCTTGAATTGACCCCGAAATGCAGAAAATTGGCCCCACAAGCCCCCCTCAGAGAGGTTCTGTCGGTTTCACAACGACTATGGACATGACACGGATGAATGTCGCCACCTGCGCGATGAAATCGAGAGGTTAATTCAGGAGGGCTACTTGCAGGAACTGATATGCCGAGATCGGGCAAAAGGCTGGGAGATGTTCCCAAAGAGGAACGCAGCAGGAGGGAGTTTACCTGCAAGAAATCTACCTGGAAGGAACGGACATGGAAGGGGTGCACCAGGAAGGAGGACACCAGGAGGGAATCCTCCCAGACAGAACTACGGCAGAAGGGATCACCAACCAAGAGGAGGGGATCAAAGAAGGCACCTCTCACCGCACAGGCCTTTGATTGAGGCACCCCCAACAGGAGCAGAGAGAACAGGAAGGCGCGAGCAGGAGGAAGCTCCGCAGTAGAAAGGGTTCATCCATATGATAATGGGAGAACCGGCAGATAGGGACTCCCACCGGGCGAGGAGAGCACACACGCAGGAGGCTGCCTTTCACACGCAGGCAGGATCGTTCATCATGGAGGTCGACCAGGCAGGATCGCAGCCCACGCTGCTATTTGGACCAGAAGACCTGGAGGGAATCCAGGCTCCTCATAATGACGCTCTGGTCATAACAGCCAGCATTGCCAGCTACGGCATGGGCAGAGTCTTCATAGACAGCGGGAGTTCAGCGGATATCCTCTTCCGAGAGGTATACTAGCAGATGGATTTGGGAAAAATTGAACTCGAACCTGTGAAGACTGCCCTGTTCGGGTTCGGCGGAGAGGTTGTAAGACCTATGGGGATGATTTCCCTTCCTATCATGTTAGGAGCCAAGCCTAGGACGAGGACCCGGATGGTGAGATTCCTGGCGGTGGACAAACCTTCAGCTTACAATGCCATACTCGGGAGACCAGCTATGAACTCTTTCCAGGCAGTTATCTCCACTTACCATATGAAGATAAAGTTCCCAACGCTGGACGGAGCCGGAGAGGTGTCGGCGGACCAGCATTCCTCCAGGAAGTGTTACGTCAAAGCTATCCAACAAGCAGACAGGAAGGAGGCTAAGCAGGAAAGAGAGAAAAGAGGTCGAAGTGATAAAAAAAGAAAGCTGGAAGAAACCGAGCAGGAAGATAAGCAGGAAGGACCTCACCCTAAAATAGAGCCCGATGAAGAGCTATTGAGCATCGAGCTGGTCCCCGGAGATCCCGAAAAGACAACAAGGATAGGATCGCAGCTGGACCCCAACTTGAAGGAGGAGCTGACAGGTTTCCTCAGGAAGAATGTGGATATTTTCGCATGGACCGATGATCAGCTGGAGGGGATTGACCCTTCTGTGGCGGTTCATAGGCTGAATGTAGACCCAAAGATCCGCCCGGTGAAGCAGAAGAAGAGGACGCACGGACCTGAAAGGGATAAGATCATACAAGACCAGGTGGACATGCTGCTAGCTGCCGGTCACATCAAGGAAATTCAGTTTCCTGAGTGGCTCTCAAATGTAGTCCTGGTCCTGAAGAAGGAGAATAAGTGGCGCATGTGCGTGGATTTCAGAAACTTGAATAACGCATGCCCCAAGGATTTTTACCCGCTGCCTAACATAGATCAGCTGGTGGATTCCACCTCCGGGTGTGAGCTCCTCAGTATGATGGACGCCTCGCAGGGCTATCATCAAATCCCTTTGGATCCGGCAGATCAGAGAAGAGTGAGCTTCATCACAGCAGGAGGAACATATTGCTACGTGGTCATGCCCTTCGGGCTGAAGAACGCAGGAGCAACCTACCAGTGCCTGGTAGATAGAATGTTCAAAGATCAGATAGGGAGAAACGTGGAAGTTTACGTAGATGACATGATGGTGAAAACCAGGAAGTCAGACACTTACCTGGCAGATCTGGAAGAAGCCTTCCAGGTCCTGCGCAAATACAACATGAAGCTGAACCCTTTAAAGTGCTCTTTTGGGGTGAAGGGAGGAAAATTCCTCGGTTACATTGTCACGGAAAGGGGGATTCAAGCAAATCCTGTAAAAATCCAAGCAATACGAGACATAAAGGCCCCAACAACACCGAATGAGGTGCAATGCCTGACGGGGAGGATGGCAGCTTTGAGCCGTTTCATCTCGAGGCTAGCAGAAAAAAGCCTCTCTTTCTTTGGAGTATTGAGAAAGGCGTGTAAGTTTGCATGGAGTCCGGAATGCCAGAAGGCTTTCGAAGACCTGAAGGCGTACCTGGAAGGAATACCCCTCCTGGTCAAGCCCGTACTAGGAGAGCCTCTATACGTATACCTGGCAGTATCAAGCTGCTCTGGGAGGAAGAAGGAACCCAGAAGCCGGTGTATTATGTTAGCAAAGTGCTCAAAGGAGCAGAACAGCGGTACCCGGATATGGAAAAACTGGTGTTGGCACTCATGGTTACAGCTCGAAGGTTGCGACCATACTTCCTATCGCATGCGATAGTGGTCCGCACGAATTATCCCATGAAGCAAGTGCTCGGGAAGCCGGAGACATCAGGAAGGCTGATCAAATGGGCCATGGAGCTGGGGGAATTTGATATCTCATATTCCCCAAGAACAGCAATCAAAGCGCAAGCCCTGGCGGACTTCATATCAAAAATGACCATGGCACCTGAGCAGGAAGGGCGCAGGTGGCTGCTGCACGTTGATGGTTCATCCACCAGCTCGAGGAGCAGAGCTGGAGCGGTGATAACCAGCCCCGAAGGAGATGAATTCGAGTTTGCTATCAGATTTGACTTCAAAACATCCAACAATGAGGCGGAGTACGAGGCAGTAATCATGGGGCTGAAGCTACCTAAAGAAGCTGGAGCGCAGAACCTGGTGGTGTATTCAGGCTCCCAGCTGGTATCCTGCCAGGTGGAGGGAAAGTATGAAGCTCATGAAGAAAGGATGAGAGCCTACCTAGCTAAAGTAAACAAAATGAAGACAAAATTCGTTACCTTCCAGCTGGAGCAGATACCACGCGACGAAAACAAGAAAGCGGATCGACTAGCCAAGATTGCTAGTTCGTTGGAGGGTGTCCATACCAGGAAGATTACAGTTCTGACACTTCCTACTGGGGCGCTAGAGCAGGATGCGGATGCAGACCAGGAAGTGCTGATGGGGCAAGAAGAGCAGGACTGGAGGGAGGAGATCCTGGACTACCTGCTGCATGATATACTTCCAGCTGACAGGAAGGAAACGCTGAGAGTGCAGCGAAAAGCTGCCCGATTTGTGGTAATGTGAGGTTTCCTATATAGAAGATCGGTGACAATACCCTTGCTCAAATGCTTGTCGTTGGAGGAAAGCCACTACGTGCTGCGAGAAATACATGAAGGGAGTTGTGGAAGTCATTCTGGCTAGACCGCGCTAGGGGGAAAGGTGTTGAGAGCAGGATATTTTTGGCCAACCATCAAAGCGGATGCTAGGGAGTTCGTTGCAAAGTGCGAGCAATGTCAGAAATACGCTCCCCTCCTGCACCAGCCAACTGAACCTCTCACGGCGATGTATTCACCATGCCCCTTCGCCAAATGGGGCATCGATATAGTTGGCCCGCTTCCCCCTGGAAAAGAGCAAACACGATTCATGATTGTAGCCGTGGATTACTTCAGCAAGTGGGTGGAAGCGGAAGCTTTAGTGAAGATCACGGAGAAAGAAGTAATAAAGTTCTTACAACGAAATGTAGTGTGCCGATTCGGAGTCCCGAGAGAGCTGGTCTCGGACAATGGAAGGCAATTCATAGGAGCTCGGCTGAAGGAATGGTGCCAACAACTAGGGATTCGACAATGCTTCTTGGCAGTTTATCACCCGCAAGCAAACGGGCAGGTGGAAGTAATGAATCGACTCGTCTTACATGGCCTCAAAACTAGGGTGGAATGAGCTAGAGGAAAGTGGGCCACCGAGCTGCCCGCAGTCTTGTGGGCCCATCGAACCACCCCTAGTGTGACCACGGGTGAAACGCCTTTCAGCTTGGTATACGGTGCTGAAGCGGTCATTCCTACTGAGGTAGGCATGCCCTCGCTTCGAGTGGAGGCCTACAACGAAGAGGAAAACGAAGCATTAATGAAGGAGAGTTTGGATACTATAGAAGAGGCAAGGGATCGAGCACTTATACGAATGGCGAAGTACAAGAATCAAATGGTGGCGGCTTACAACAGGAAGGTGAAAGTACGCGACTTCCAGGTGGGAGACCTGGTGCTTAGGAGGGCAGACGCCTTGAAACCTGTTGGCAAACTGGGCCCCAGCTGGGAAGGGCCTTACAAAGTCGTAAAGATCGTGGGTCGAGGAGCTTATGAGCTGGAGGATGCTAACGGAAAGAAGCTATCCCGACCCTAGAACGTGCAAAACCTGAAAAGGTTCTTCTGTTAAGCAGGAGCGCACACCTGGAAGAAGAGCAGAAGGAGGGACGCATTACCAGAACTTCCAGGTTCCCACCAAAACCTGAGGGGGGTTTTCCCGCTAAACAGGCTCACGGCCCGCACACCTGGAAGGACAGCAGGAGGAGAAACGTATTATCAGAATTTCCAGGTTCCAAAGTTGTTGTTTGCACTTTTGATAGTTATTTATAAAAAATTTCCTACATTTTGATTCATGTGAATGAAGAAGATCATGTTTTATGTTTATGTTTTATTTGAATAACTAACTTCATGGGATTTTTGAGAATGCATGATGATGAGAAAAAAGAACCAGCTCGTGCTATGCCCTAGATGCATACGCGTTGTGATGAGGAAAAAATGACTTATGCTGGGTTATGCTCTGAGTGCACCGTATTATTATTAATTTGACACTTGAGACAGGCACATGCAAAGCCTCCGCGGCTATATTACCGAAAATCTGAACATTTTCGATGAATGATTACCCGGGATGAAGGGGGCATACAAATAAGTCCCTCTTGGGAAGGCGCGTTGATTACGCATACGCCTTGGGAAGAGCTGAAAGAAAGGCTCTTGGGAGTGATTCTCCACCTGCTACCACCAGCCGGGTTGGCCACCTAGCTGGAAGGGAGCAGCTATCTCCGGGGTCGGAGAGAATACCCTCAGTGCGAGTGGATCTGGCAGTCTTCTACCATAAATACCTGACAGGAAGGACATGCTCCTAGCTGAGCAGGAGAGCGGCAGGCAGGGCAAGAAGAGGGTCTTCACCAGGACCGCATCAGAACCTCCTCCGACTGTCTACTTTCTGCTAGTAGAACGAGAAGAAAATGAAAGAAGAAGAAGACTAACACAAGCCAGATTCACACACAATATAACAAGCATGTGCCAAAAGAGAAAAACCAAGCGTTCAACCATCTATTCCATTCAAAAAGCCCTAAAATGTTCCGGGCAACAAAGAAAGAGAAAAACCCAACGTGCAGCTCAAAGGAACCGAGCTCAGCCTAGTAAACTAAATTAAAAAACAAATGCAAGAGAAAAATTTTAAAGTCTTTGCAGGTTCAGGAAGTTCAAAGGAGCTTAAACCTCCCTTACCTTGCTGGCTTTGCTGGAAGATTAGCTGCTCCAGCAGACAAGAAAGGAGTGCTAGCAAAAAAAAGTACCAGCAGGGGGGAGTCGAACCTTCTGCTCACAATTGTTCAGCTTCGTTCTGTAGCTGCCCAACTTGCCCGCAATACTTGTTGCTGAACGTGGAAGCCTCCACCTGGAGGGTGTATTCGAAAGTTAGCTGGAGGTTTCACAAGAAGCTCAGCAGGAGGCAGTTCCTACTGTTGATCTCGACCTCCTGCTGCTGCGTTGCTGATCTCAACATCCTACTGCTGAGTGACTGGTCTTAACATCCTGCTGACGAGTTGTTGATCCCAACCTCCTGCTGCTGATGCCAGATGCATATGCTCATTGAAGAATGCTGGAACGAAAAGCAACAATCACTTTTCAATCTGAAGCTGAGATTCACCCCTAATTATCAGCAGGGTGCAAGACAACAAGCTATAAAGGAGAAATCGAAGCCAATTCCAATTAAAGCGGCAGAAGAAAACAAACAAGTACTATTTCCAACACAATCAAAGAGACGACGCAACAAAATTTGCGCATAAAAGCCAACTCCAACACATTTTCATTACAAGGAAATAAAGCTCAAGGTTTCTTTACTACAAGAAAGCAGCAACTCAGTGTAACACTCAAAAAGCAAATACAAGTGGAAACAATTGAAAGAGAGAACTGCAATCTTCTCAAGAAGCTGGAAATGTATTGCACGCACGAAAATCCCATCATCCCAACTGCAAGTCACGCACGAGCCTGTCATTAAAACAACAATGCAATATGAGTGACCCAAAAGTAAATACGGGAGAGAAAGACAAAGAACCACAAACCAAGCACCAATTCATCAGCATCACATCAACATGCCAATAAACAAGAAGAAAAAGTGAGAGTCCGATCTCTTTTCAGCAAAGAAATACAACCGACAATCAACACTGCACTCAAACTGCCATGAATTGCAAAAATTAAAGCATCCTTACCGGAGTAGGAAGGTTTTCCTTTGGCGAAGCTGGTGGCGAGCGGAACAATCGGCGGCGAGTTGACTTCTGCTCTAGATCTGCAACACGGAAAGGAAAAAAAAAGCTCGTTTACGCGAAGGTGGGAGGTCACATGAGTCGTGCGTGTGAAGCTCGGTCAAAAAGGGGAAAATCGCGAAGAAGAAAGCTCCCGTTGGCGGAACCGCTGCGGCCAGACGCAGTCGCGAACGGTGCCGACGACCTCCACCAGTGGTGGTCGAACGCGGCCGTTTTCTGTCAATGAAGCCCCCCACTCACCAGACCTGTTGCTTAAACGCGAAAATAGGGGAGGCAAGAAGAAAATGATAAGGAAAAATAAGTCCTTACCGGCGCGGCGGACTCACATCGACGGACGGCGGCACGCCGTGACGGTACTGACGCTATAAGAAACCGAAGTAGAATGATCAGATCTACTAGATCTAAGCTGTGATTTCTGGAGAAAACAAAAAAAAAAAAAAGGGGTTAAGAATGAAAACCCTACCTGCACCGCAACGGATCGGTGGCGGAACGATGGCGGCGCGTCTCGACGGCGATGGCGCTGCGTCAAAGAGGGAAAGACATACAGGAATCAGCCTCTCCTTACACGAAATAATATAAAAAAAAAAAATGAAGGGCCGACCTCCGAACATTAACTGCTCCACGAAATCACGGCGGCAAGAGGCGGCGAAGCAGCGGCACGGCGGCGGTGCGCCAACGACAAAGGCGGCTGCTGGCAAGGATGTAGAATAAATCTAAATGGGCTTCATTTGGTGACATCATTCCCTTCTCTTTTAATTTCTGCACTCTTGTGACAAGTAATTATCTTTCCTGATGAAAATATGAGGAATTATTTTATCAATGTGAGGATATCTCGAGAAGCTTACCTGAGAAGAATGGTGGCTTGGAGAAATGCGATGGAAGAGTGGGAAATGACTTTATGTCATAAGAATTCCTTGGAAACTGGTGATACCTTTCCTTATCTCCACTTTGTTTTTTCTCTGAATTGTTACTTTGATTTATGGTAATTATGAACACTAAGTGCGTAAGAATAATTTAAAGAGTAGTCTTGGCAGTTTCCTAAGCTTATAAAGGTTTATCTCATTTATCCGAGGATTTATCTTATCATATTGGAGGGTTTATTTCAAAATCACGTAGTAATTATTTTACTCTCTTAAGGACATGATGGTAATTTCGAATTCAACCATAGTTGGAAAAAGCTTAGGAATTTTTTGATAATTTCCTTAAATAATTACTATAATCAATTTAAGAGAGTTATTTTGATACTTTTTAGCAATTATCTTTACAACTTTGATTTTTAGGAAATTATCTCATTCGTGTTGAAAATCGATATAGTGTCTATGATAAATTATTCTGAGAATATTGGGTGATTGTCTTCAGAAATTAAGATATGGTCATACTTAGAAACATATTACATCTTAAGAATACGTTGCAGGAACGTATTCCTGCCAAACTTTGGAGAAGAAGAAACGTTTGTAATAAAACAGAAGGAAGCGTGGCGAGCAGGAAAGAATAGCAGAAGGGAACTAAGCGAGCAGGAAGGAAAAGAAACACGTGAGTAGAAAGCAGCACGTGAAAATCAATTAAGCTGAAAGTCAATCAAGCTGGAAGGAGCAACAAGCGGAAGGGACAATGACACTAAGCAGAAAGTCAAGGGGGTTCTAAGAAGCAGAATGTTGAGCCAATCGCCGAAATAGAACCGAAAGTAAACCTTGGGTACGGGACGCAACAGTTGCACTCTTTTTACTCACTAAGGTTTTGTCCCACGTGGTTTTCCCGAGTGAGGTTTTTAACGAGGCAATCATCGTACTCAGGAAGGGAGTTCAGCCGGTTTAACACATTCAACCGCTGGAGTTGTTCTCCAAAATTTACTACTCTCACAGTCGTCCACACTGTTCGACTGTAAGAGTAGGGGGGAGTGATGATGTGGGCTAATTTTGCACATTATTTTATTATTGAATTAAATATTCAATAATAGGATTATTGTTATTATTGGGAGAAAAAAGAAGAGAAGTTGAGAAGAATGGGGAAAGGAAGGAGAACGTGCCGAAGGTGTTGAAATTAAAAGAGTCTCACGTGCCAATATTTTAGGGGGAGAGATAACCACTTTCTGGGGAGAGATAAAAGGAAGAGAAGAGAGAAAAAGAAGGGCAGATTCATTTTTACGTACTCTGACAGAAACCCTAGCAGTCCTCAACTTCAAGAACTTCTCTGCAGTTTTATTTTTTCATTCTTTTTCTCCTTATCTACTGTAATTGCCATTATCATTCTAGGGAGAGATTACGCTATTCAGGATTTGATTGTACTCAAAAGACGTTATTTCCAGAAGACAGAAGATCACAAGAAATTTCATATTTCCTTTTAATTCATCGTTATTTTCAGTTTTTATTCAATTCGGTGTTTCTTTTCTAATTATCTTTATTTCTGCAGCTTGATTAAGTCTCAATTTCCCAAATACAAATCGTATTGGTATTTAGTCAATTTTTGGCAAATATCACTATATAACTTCGAATTTTTAATCAGATTATCAACTATTCATTTATAGATAAATTACTTAATAGAGAAATAATAAGTATATCTATATATATCATTTTTATTTTTTAGTGAATGTATAAATATGGTGAAACTATAAATTTTGTCATATAATACTTTTATTAATAACATAATATATGTTAATTATATTATCTCTATATAAATGTCGAACTGAACATAGGGTTACTAATAAAATCTAAAGTTTTTCTTTAATAAATGCGCTAAAAAATTTACTTAATACTAATAATCTATCATAAATATATAGTTGTGTGTATATATTTTATTATAACATATTATTTATCAGATACGGATTACGGATAAATCGGATAACGGATATATATGTAATGGATAATAAAACGGATCGAATGTTAAACGGATCGGATGTCTTATTATCATATCCTTATCCGTTTATAATTCGAATGTCTATAATCGGATACGGATAATATCCTCTTGAGACGAATTCGAATAATATTCTCTATAAACGAATTCGGATACGAACGGATATTAGATTTTCGAATATCCATTTACCGCCCTAAATTTGTCATCTAACCTAGGTTAACATTTTTGGAACAAGTATACCAAATAAGTACCAGAATTGTAAGCAAAGTATGAGAAACCATGTTCTTCCAATTCCACCGAGTCTCTCCCATTCCTTACCAACTTCTTACCAAATATTCCGACACGTGGAGCTCTCTCATTCGCTAATTTCCCCACTCACATCCTTCCCAACCAATCATTCACATTCACGAACACAGCCTACATGCACCGCACCCAGCATATCGAAAAGCTCCCGTCAAAACGACGTAATAATTATAAACCCACCAATATAAACCCATTGCTCATTGTCAAACCGCTTTCACTTGGGCCCCACGAACCACTCTCCTCCGACTTCCACCAACTCCCCTACCCCGAACCGGTTTGGTAAACGGTTCTCCTCGGCCACCCCCGGTCTGAACCGGAGTGTATCACGTATATATCAGTCCCTCCAACTTCCAAGTAATCATCATCAACAAACATCAACCAGAAAAAGGAACTAAAAGAAAAATGGCTGCAAATGGAAATGGTGAATCAAGGCACCAGGAAGTCGGGCACAAGAGCCTTCTGCAAAGTGATGCTCTTTACCAGGTTCAAATCATATCAAACTTTTTTACTATTTTCTTTTTAATCTTTGACGTAGTAAATATAATGAAATTAGAGTAATTTGGATGCAAATGTAATATATTTTGATGGGTTTTAACAGTACATTCTTGAAACGAGTGTGTATCCGAGGGAGCCAGAGGCCATGAAGGAGCTCAGGAAAATAACTGCCAAACACCCATGGTATGTTAAAGTTATATTTGAATTGAATTTTATTAATTTTCGAATATCATAGTGATTAATGTTTGTGCTGAATTTGGGGTGGTTGACTGCTGAATGTAGGAATATTATGACGACGTCTGCGGATGAAGGGCAGTTCTTGAACATGCTTCTAAAGCTGATTAATGCCAAAAACACCATGGAAATCGGTGTTTACACCGGTTACTCTCTCCTTGCAACTGCTCTCGCTCTCCCCGAAGATGGGAAGGTCTTTTTCGAAATCGAGATATTTTAGTAGTTATTGCAAAGAATTTGCTGGACTTGATTTTTCGAAATCGAGACAGCAAAAGTAAAATTAAAAAAAAATCTTAGTATAAATAACATTAATTGTTTGATCCAGATATTGGCAATGGACATAAACAGGGACAACTACGAGTTGGGTTTACCAGTTATTAAGAAAGCTGGAGTTGCCCACAAAATTGACTTTAGAGAAGGTCCTGCTTTGCCTGTTCTTGATCAAATGATTCAAGATGTAAGTCCTCATCACACCAACTTTCTTCTTTCATTTCTAAGTCTTTTTCGGTTAGGTAGGAAATTATTATATATTCTTAGACCAAGAAAATAAAATTAAGTTACTTGATATTTGATTTAAGATCGATGAGAACTACTTCTCTAAACTTGACTTAGCTGCATTTTGTGGGTGCGTCGTGTATCAATAAGTGCAATCACTCGACATATAATTAACACTGATACAATGAACACGACTCGGTCCACAATTTTCCCATTGTTATAAATAAAAATAATTCTTTTGGCCACCCTAACAATTGGCCAATTCTTTGCACGTACACCAAAAATGCTAATTCATGCAAATCAGTTTAATTGGACTAGAATGAATAAGTATGATTAGAAACTTCCAATATTTATATATAAATATTAAAAAATAAAAAATGTTACCATATACTTACATTGCAGGGGAAGTATCATGGTTCGTTTGACTTCATATTTGTGGATGCGGACAAAGACAACTACCTCAACTACCATAAGAGGCTCATTGATCTGGTCAAGGTTGGTGGAGTGATCGGCTACGACAACACCTTGTGGAACGGATCCGTGGTTGCTCCACCTGATGCGCCCTTGAGGAAGTACGTTAGGTACTACAGAGATTTCGTATTGGAGCTTAACAAGGCCCTCACGGCTGATCCCAGGATAGAGATCTGCCAGTTGCCGGTGGGTGATGGGATTACCCTATGCCGCCGCATCAGCTGATCGGACCATTGGAACCACGGTTTTCATGATATAATTAAGCTGTTGTGTTTCTTAATTTTTGTTATTATTTTGAATTTTTATTTGTATTGCTTGGAATGTGGAGGTGGTGATTAGTGAACAACTCCAGAATATACGCAAGGAACGTATACGTTCTAATTAATTAATACAACAAAAAAATTGCATCACTCTTATCTGGAAATAGGGGTCTGGATATGATCGCTTGAAGAGGATAACAATTTTAATTTCTCTGTGTTTCATGTTATCATAATTCATATGTAATAATAGTATAGTTAAAAAATTGCTTGCCAGAGGATACATCCACAAAAGATATGAGTAAAATTGCTAAGCCTGATAAGGCCTTTCTTTCTTTCTTTTTTTTTTTTTTTTTGTGGTGGAACTAAAGTAGTCTAGGGGTGTCAAAAAGGGACCCGACCCGAAAATCCAACCCGACCCACCCGCTAAAATATCGGGTTAGGATTGGGGGTTTTCGGGTCGAGTTGAATTCGGGTCGGACCCGAGAATGAGAGAGAAATTTTGGGTGGATTTCAGGTCAACCCGGGTTGACCCGAAAAATCATTCGGGTGACCCTATAACCCGGAACCCACCCAACACACCCGACCCACCCGAAAAATATGGATACAATATAAGAGTGAAACCCTAACTCTGACCTAAAGTTTCAATTTTCCTTCTTGCAATTTCAGCAGCGGCGATACAGAATCCCTTTCATCCATCTCACAGAATCCCTTTCACCCACCTCTCCGGCAGCCTTCCTCGTCTCGCCGGCGACATCGTCATCGAGTCTACAGGTCCGTTATTCTAACATTTGTTCTCTTCTTCTCCTTTGTTTTATTTTTTTAATTTCTTCTAAATTTACAGTTGCTTTCTTCTCTCTCGGCTCTCGCTCACCTCTCGGAGCTACGCTTTTCCCATAGCCGCCTTCATTGTGTCGCCGACGAATATAGGTCAGTTATTCAACCTTTTTATCTCACCTCTTTCCTTTTTTCTTTTAATTTCTTCTAAATTTATGGTGGAATTTCGAGCCCCATTTTCCCCCCTAATTTCTTATGGATTTATAATGGAATTTCTCCATTCTTTTTGCAGATTATCCGTCTTGCTTGAACCTTTACTCGCTGGGATATACCTGAAATAAAAGATGAGTGACAAAAAGGAAAAGGTGAGGCTGATTTTCTAAATGTAAATGTGAATAAATTAGTGTGAGAGATCAGATCTATAAATATCGATCGGTTAGATTTTGTATAGGATTTGTATTTCTGAGATCAGATCTATGATATTCTTCTTAGAATTTTGAGATACCGTAATCTTTGAAAGATTTTCCTCTTATTTGGAGCTTCCCTGAACAAATATTGTTCTTGTTTTCTACTGTCTATTATTTTCTTTCTTGCTTTATTTTGCAATTAGTGTCAAACAAATAAATCTTGAAAAAATTATTATTTCTTATTGCAATTATATAATCTGTTATATTTATATAATCTTAAAACAATCTGTTGAAAACAGATCAGCACAAATTTCAGATTGTATGAACTAAACAATAAATTTCAGATAAAACATATGAGCTAAAATAAAAAATAAAACTGAGATAAAACAGATTGAGCTTAAATTAAAAAAAAATTGAGATAAAACAGATTATTTTATTGTTTTTCTAGATTGTATTTGAGCTAAAAAACTCAGATTTTATTTGAGCTAAAAAACTCAAAAGATTTTGTTATTGATGTTATTACAAGAGAATATTATGCCATTTAATGAAGCATAGTATGTTTTATTATATTCAGATTCTTTGTTACTAATGTTATTTGAGCTAAAACAGATTTTTTTCTAGATTGTATTTGCATTATATGCTATTTTATATGGTCAGATTCTTTTATTCCCTTTAATGAAGCTATTTTGTTTTAATCTAGAAATCTGTTATAATGCAAATATAATCTAGAAAACAAAATCTTTTATGCTTTAAAATCAGATTGCGTCATTTTAAAGGAAATTGATTCTTGTATATAATCAGATTATAATGATTCTTTGTTTTATTATGCCATTCTTTGTTAAATAGCTTCATGCCATTAAAAAAAATCAGAATTTTAAAGCTTCATGCCATTTTGAAGCATAAAAGATTTCCTTTATAATCAGATTATAATGATTCTTTGTTTTATTGTGCCATTCTTTGTTAATGGCAGATTGTATAAAATCAGATTCTTTTGTATTTGAATCAAAATGATGATCAATCTACTACGGCTAATTGTATTGATGATTGAAAGTAAGTAATCTCTTTTATGTCTCTTATATTTAATATGTGAAAATCATAATAAGAATTTAATTCTAGTTAACTTGCATATTCTTTTTTGGTAGGATGGCTTGATGAAGAGTTTGTTGGAAGAAGATGCCCATGATATGGGATAATGCTTTGATGTTTAATTTGAAGTATTTTGAACTTGTATTTTATAATGGTCTAAAGTTTGTTTGGCTTTGGAGTTAAGTTGAAGTTTATTTGGAATTAGGCAGATTTTGGAACAAGTGTCTGATGTCTGAAGTTCAGACCACAATTGCCAATTCTGTAGTTTTCTTTGTTTTGGAATAGCACAATTTATGTTTGAAGTTCATAGCAGAAAATGCAGGTACAAGTTGTTTGTATTTCATTGCTCAAGTGCAGGAACAATTTCTTTGATTTCTCGGGTCGGGTCGGGTCAATTCAGGTGGCTTAGGTCATCGGGTTGACCTGAAAATTTTCAGGTCGACCCGAACCCGGTAGGTTCAGGTTCGGGTTGACCTTCCCGGGTTCGTTTCGGGTTCGGATTGGAATTTTTTCTGTAATACCCCACCTCAACCCGACCCGAACCCATCCGACCCATCCGAATTGACACCCCTAAATTACTAAACCTGATTGGTAACTAGCTTGTTAGTAAGTTAAATGTAGTTGTGATAATTGTTAGAGATTAGGTAGCCTAGATAGCTGCCATGTGGGGCCATCTCATATAGACACATTTTGTATATAAGTGATGATAAATCTCTATTAGATTATTAGAATACACGTTTTATTATATGGTGGTTTACTTTTTTAATTGTTTTAGATACGGATGATTAGTTACTTTTAAATAAGGTTCTCTAGTTATTTGTCGTTATATAGTTTTTCTCTATGTATATATATATATTATTGTACTGTACTTTGAATATACAATACACAAATTCAGATTATACAATCTCTCTCCTTCAATCTTAATTTCATATCAGTTGTTTTAAAATTCTTCTGCACTCAATTCTCTTTCTTTTCCTGGGTTTCATGGCCACTCCTCCACATGCCAACACTGCAGTTACTCCACATCTTATGAGGCGAACTCATACTTTTTCCATCCAACAACGTGGCCCTGCCAATTTTTCTTACTGATTTCTCAAAGTCATTTTGTCAAAATTCCTTTTTCTCAATGATTAATGATTTCTCAAAATCATTCGGTCTCAATGATTTCTCAGTAGTTCTCCTCTCAAACTATCTCTTTCTTTCCTCCTTTTATGAGTTCTTAGTTCCTCAACTCTCAAAATCCCTCAACTCTTCTTTCTTTTGAATATGTTTGATACTATGATGTATAGACACGGCATGACAGGATACGAATACGGCGACACGGATTTTTTAAAAATTTTAGGACACGACACGACTATATTATATATATATATATAACTGTAAACCTAATATTCTTTATTTTATAAATGTAAATTATTTTTTATTAGTTAGGACTTAGGACAATGTCCTTCTACATTGGGAGTCTTTCAAAAATTCTTGAAAATATAGGTGTCTAATGCAAGATAATGCAATGATGTAAGGAATCTTGTGTTATGTTTCATTAAGAATTAAAACTAAAGATTGAAGACATATATCTCTTAAAAGAAAACATAAGTAGCCGTTTTGTGTTTTAAGGAGAGATTGGGGGGTGAGGGCATAATTGTAATTTACATGGATAGGGTTAGGTCTTTGACTCTTTTCTATTGAAGGTAGGGGTGTCAAATCTTGACCCGACCCGACCCGACCCGACCCGACCCGACCCAACCCATCCGCCTAAATATCAGGTTCGGATTAGGGGTTTTCAGGTCGAGTTAAAAACGGGTCGGACCCGAAATGAAACCGAAGGAGAGAAGACAGGTTCGGGTGGGTTTCGGGTTGACCCGACCCGACCCGACCCGACCCGACCCGACCCGACCCGAAAATTATAAAAAAATATATTTAATTTATATTTAATATATATTTAAATTATATGGTGTATTATAATTAGATAAAAATTTATGAAATGATAGTTGCTTTAGGATTAGATATACTTAAAAAATAATAATTAGTTTATTATTTGAAAATAACGTGATTTATAATGTTAATATTATATAATCTGTCTAAATTATACAATTTTGTTAATTAGAAAGGCATACATGATTGTAATATGATTAGAATTAAACGAAGTTTACGGACAAAAAGAGACATTTTTATTTAAACTTAAACAATTAGAATTTCATTATGATTAGTTTAATAGAAAATATATTATTCGATCTAAATAATTTTTATGTATCTAATTTATATTTTACATGATTTCCCTATTGATTGAATTTTATTAAATTTACATAAATAAGAATTTGAATAGAGTTGATATAAACTTAATTATAATTACATTTAGAATTAGATCTTAATTAAGATTATAAATAAGTTTTTAATGTGGGTACAATTTATTAGAATTTGATTAAGATTAGACTTGTAACCAAATTCCTATCCATAATTAAGTACTTACAAAATTTCATTAATAATTTATGATACATATTGGTTTACATAATTAACTTAATTAAACATTAGTGAAAACATTATTGTAAGGATATTTTGGCGACCAATAAATTTTGACAAAATCCAAAAATCAACTCGTATTTTTATAATATAATATAATTGACTATTAAAAAAAGCCTAGTAAAATAATTTTTTTCTATCAACATCTCATTATTATTTGAGAATAACTTGATTTATAATGCCAATATTATATAATTTGTCTAAATTGTATAGTTTTGTTAATTACAAAGACATATATGATCGTAATATTATTAGAATTAAATAGAGTTTATGGATAAAAAGAAATGTATTTATTTGGACTTAAAGAATTAGAATTGCATTATGATTAGTTTAGTAAAAAATATATTATTCAATCTAAATAATGCTATATATCTAATTTATATTTTACCTAATTACCCTATTAATTGAATTTTATTGAATTTATATAAATAGAAATTTAAATAGAGTTGATATAGAACTTAATTATAATTACATTTACAATATTAAATTACATTTACAATTAGAACTTAATAATATTTATGTATTAATTATTATTTTTTATTTTATATTAATTGCAATTATGTTAAACCTTACAAACTATATATTTTTATATATTGTTTCAAGTTCTACAATAATTTAAACATAAAATAAAATTTTAAACAAAATCAAAAAAAAAAAAAAAAGAAAAAAGAAAAAGAAAATTGATCTGGTTGGGTCGGGTTATTCGGGTATGTCGGGTTATCGCAACCCGAACCCGATCGGGTCGTGTTTGGGTTGGAATTTTCGGGTTCAATTTTGGGTTGGGTCGGGTTCGGGTTGGGACTATTCGTGTAATACCCCTACACCGATACCCGAACCCACCCGACCCACCTGAATTGACACCCCTAATTGAAGGTCATCCTCTCCATCTCAACACTCCACTAATTCCACAGGCCGCAATCATAGGCAATAACTTCAACTTCTTTATTCTTTTAGGTGTTGCATTCTTTTATTTTACTATAAAGAGAAGAAGATAATCAAATTGAATGTTGTTTGTTCTAAGGTATTTTAGTCTCCTATCTTCTTCCCTAATTTATTCTTGCTTTCTCTCTCCTCCATCTTTACAATATATTTGGATTTCTTCAAACTTCTCTTCACCACCATCGCCGCCTAGGCTGAGCCTGAGATGTTGCACTTCCAGAAATCCAAATCAATGTTGCAATGGGCCTCCTCCTTCTAGAAATCTAAATTTTTTGAATTCGTATCCAAGAGGAGTGTTCGACACCGTGTCCCATTTATTTTAATTTTTTTTATTGAGGACACGGATTAGGCGTGTCGGACACGCGTCGGAGCCGTGTCCATGTTCGACACATGTCCGACACTGCACGAGATCATTTTTCGGAGTGTCCGTGCATTAGAGGTTTGATATGATCTATGTAGATATTTGGGGACCATTTTCTACCTCTTCAAGTCAAGGTCATAAATATTTCCTCACAATTATTATGTTCTATCACCTTCTTCATCTTCTTCATGATTTTATCATGCCATATTATCACTCTACTCCTTCTAATGGTGTTCTTCAAAATTTGCTCCACGTCTCGTTCTTTTTCGAATCAAATTCTTCTATTCAACATGGTATTAGTTGAAATTTCCGCCAAGCACTTTGCTCTTTCTTCTCCGATGACTTCGCCAACACCGAGCTGCTTCTAACCGGGAAAAGAAAAAAAAAAAAAAATTTAACCATGCCCAGATCCTTGATTTTGAAAAAGACATCAAGAAAGACTTAATGCGTTCAGTTTCTTGAAAATCATTTCCTAGCAAAATGATATCATCAACATAAACTAGCAACAAGGTAAAAGTAGTGGTTGTAGAGTTGACAAATAGTGAATAGTCGGACTTCCTTTGAACATATCCTTGAGAAATGAGGGTAGAAGAGCGCTTCGAATACGGTTGTCGACTGGCCTGTTTAAGACCATATAAAGATTTTTAAGGTTACATACCTGAGTTGTAGAAGTTGTACCAAGTCCAGGAGGTAGGGTAATGTATACTTCTTTATAAAGATCCCCATGAAGAAAAGTGTTGTTTACATCCAACTTATATAAATGCCAATTTTGAGATGTAGCAAGGGTAAGAACAAGTCTCACAGTAGTCATTTCGGTGACCGGAGAGAAGGTGTTAAAGTAATCCATACTATTAAGAAAGGAAATCTATAACTTAGGGATTTGATAATTGACTTTCCCTTGTTAGATTAAACTCTTTTATAGTATATATGTAGGATTTATGTATATTGTAATACACATAGAAATTTAGTAAATCAATAGAAAATTTTCCCCAAATCATGGCATTCTCAATTAACAACATGGTATCAGAGTGGGTTTCAATCCTCTGGGGATTAGATTCCTTGCTCATCATCTACCCGAACCTTTCCTAGCCATGACCAAGCACAGTAGCGAGTCAAGCTCCGTCACGGAATCACAATAGCCCGTCGATTTCTTGGCCATACAGTTAGTAAGTATTATCCAAAATCTGCAGACCCCAAATATAGTTGAATCCGACACCCTTGAGGGGTGTACTGGTACTTCGAACAATATCTGGGATTTGATAAAACAAAGTACCAGTGAACAAGAAACGAAGATAAAAAGGAACAAATACTGAAACTAAAATGCACGAGCGATTTATACAAGCTCGGTACCAAGAGTGTAATGTGCCTACATCCTGTCCCCAAGTAGTTAGCCTGGGAGTTATCAAAAAAATTTTCATTAAGCACGTGGAGGTCACAAACAGAACTTTGTCATCTATTACAACACAATTAATAGTAGGATAGATAAGCTACATTAACTTGTGTATCTTACAACTCACACAAAAGACAAGCTCACCATAAAATCAGCACACGCTGAAGTACCAGAGGAAACCTTCCTCACCATACATCAAATTCAGCGACACACTGGAAGTACTAGAGGACAACTGCCTCATTACCACAAAAGCCAACAACTAGAATGCTCGGTACCAGTACCACGGTCAAGTGCCTTGGAATGCCGGGTAACAACTGTACTACAGGTCAAGCCCCACACGAACGCCTGATACTGACAATACCGTTGTCAAGTTCTAAAACACTTAAAAGAGTGGACGCCTTACTGACGTAATTTCTTCTTTGCATTTGCATGACTTTATATTGTTGGAACTTGTGTTGAGTATGGAATAGATCCTTTGGAATCAATCTTGTCAGCCTCAATTAGTGATTTATTCCTTCCGTGGTCTAGAAATTCTTGTTGGGATGAGATTAATATCTTTACCTTGATTTCAGATCATTCAAACAACGTTGATTGATATTTTCCTTTTTCTTTGACAATAAACCCTTGCCATGATTGACTCCTTCTGAAAATAATACATGTACACACAAGAAAATCAAATCATATATATTAAATTGAGTTAATTCAAATTATATTTTCATCAAAGGAAATCAAATCATGCAAGATATATCATCAGAATCAGTACCATATATCACAAAAAGTGAATATAAACATAAAATTGAACCAATTCAATTATTCTCTACGGTCCCGATTGATTAGGATGATGATCGGAGAAAGGGAGAAACTCAGTCACATCACCGGAATACTAGAACCTATGGCGATAGACCACCCGACCTACCACAGATGGGAATAAACTGGTCTAATTGTTTGTTCGTGGATCCTGGACAACATGGAACAAGAAATCATCACCAGCGAGTCAAGCTCCATCACGGAATCACAGCAGCCAGTCGATTTCTTGGCCACACAGTTAGTAAGTATTATCCAAAATATGCAGCCCCAAACATAGTTGAATCAGTACTATATATCACAAACAGTGAATATAAGCATAAAATTGAACCAGTTCAATTATCCCTATGGTCCCGATTGATTAGGATAGCGATCGGATGAAGGGGAAATGTGACACCCCAATTTCTCGACCGGACATGTAGCGCCTGGAGCGGCGAGCCACCACATCCCCCGCACCTAGCCCCAAACCCACATATGAAATAGAAATCCATACATGAGCCCAAGATTAAGCGAACGGGAACCTACACACACACGCTAAGCCAGGCGGAGCTAAGACAGGACCAGAGCGTGCAAAACAATAACAAAGCAGAAGCATACAACAAAATTCATGAAGATAAATCCACAAAATGGGTTCAACTATCCCTAGAACCCTGTCCCGAAATATATATACATAAATAGAATTCAAAGTTAGACACATAATTCCGTTATCAACTTCGAATCATATACAAAAAGTGACTGAATGCAAGTGAAAAAGCAACTCTAGCTAGGAGACTGGACTCGACCGACCCACGACTCTGCCTAGCACGAACCACAACCTGCAAATTGAAAAGTTGAAAGGAGAGGGTCAGTCCACCGACTGAGTGAGGGGGCTAACGCACACCCACACACGTATACATATAGAGCATAACACGTAATAAACAAAAGACTATGAACCGGGATTGGGTTTCACATACTAAATTCATTTTCGAAACAAACTTATACTTATACTTAATAAAATAAAGCAAACTTAACGTGATCGTATCATAACATAAAAGAAAGCTCCTATCCCGTTTCATAATCAACATAACATAACAGATTCTTATAGCCGGTGAGTACGGGTCTTACACAACCTCCCCAATTCGTAACATACGAATTAAAGCAGAAAACATAAATCATAAACCAATCCAACCCCAACAACACGTAGTTCGGGAAGCAAACCCTCACTACTCTTACCAATGCACAAGGGGTAGCTAACCCAGAATGTGCTTGAAGCACCACGACTCCTCAACCTCCAAGAGTCGCGCATAAGTACTTCAAATGGGAATCGTGCACAGGTTTAACGCGACGGCCCTTACCGCCCTGGGCGTCCTTACCCATAATTCCCTGGGCCCGACATATCTGAACATAGCTTAACATATCATAACTCGCAACATAATTACTTAAACATATCGTAACGTAACATACTTACATACCTTAGCATACCTTACTTTGCAACTTCGGCCTATGCTTTTAACATACCTCTCCGTGTCATCCTAAATCATATCATGTTGAAGAAGAGCAAAGCTTGTACGAAGACACACGGTTTGGAGCATAGCCTCATTGCAAAACATTTTCAAGCTCATAAATGCTCGTATATATAAATCCAAACTTGTCTAATCTTAGGACAAAGTCATAAACATATATTATATGCACGTATCTATTATACAAATATAGTAGTATAGTCACATGCGGGCTTGAAAATGAGCACATAGGGTTGTAGGTCGTATTAACTAAAAAGAAAACAAACCCAAACCTCATCTTTTACCAAAAGTACCCACGGATGAGCGTTAACTATCAAGAAGAAGCTAAATGGTGGAACCAACACCTCTCGAACTCCAATCTGAGACAAACAAACACATACTCAAGACTTGGACCCCATCATGAACCAATTAGACGCACGGTGACTCATACGAATGCAAATAGATGCAATGCATATAATATAGATTCATACTTAGACATATTGGAACAATTAACGGAATATCACATAAGGAATTCAAGAATTAAGTTCATATCATATCAAATAAACTCATAAGGTATCATATATTAACATACCATATGCATTCATAAGCTCGAAATTCAAGGAAATAGCAAGAGATACAAGAAAGCGTTAAACGTTTCATATAAGGGTCATGAATTCAAGCCACAATTATGCTTAGTAATCAAGGCCCTAAACTTAAAATAATTAACGAAACATAACCTATTACAACACATTAGCATATTAGGATCATAATCAGGGTGGGAGAAATTAAATACAATCAAGAACGAAGCAAGAAACGAACAACAAAACAAAACCGAGCACACAAAATCACACCACGCGAAACACACACCAAAACTGGAGGAGGTAACAGGGGTTACCAACCCCAAGGCAAAAAGGGGTAACCCCCGTTAAGGGTCATAGCCTCAAAGAGAAAAGAGGGAGGTAACGGGCGTTAGGTATAGCCATACCTTAAGCCTTAACCCCCGTTACTCAGGACAGGAGCAAAAGCTCTCTAAGGCTGGAGGAGGTAACGGGCGTTACCTCCTCAAAGGGGAAAAGCCTTAACGGGCGTTAACCCGTTGTCTTCTCCAAAACGAGAGCAGCCATGGCTGCTCTCCCCTGTTGGAAAACACGAATCAGAAAGCAGCGGAATTTAAAAATTTTCCCAACAAAAGGATCTTGGACTCACAATCGTGTATCCAAATTTGTAGAGATAGAAAACTTACTTTTCTTTTATTCTTTCTTGAAGTGTTTCAAGCCACCCAAGAACGCTCTTCTCGCGGCTTGATCCCCTCTCCTTGGTAACGCTCGAATCTTCAAACTTCTAACTTGAAGCTCTCTAGAGATAGTCCACCAACTTGATTACAATCTAACTAGTAAGGATGCTAGTTCTCTAGTTAGTGTTTAGGCTTAACCTAGGGTTTATTTGATCTTGGGGAAAGGAAGGTGCTCAACACATGAACCAAAAGAATTGCCAATTAGCTCCTAGAGGAGCTCGAGCTCCCCTATTTATAAGAGGGGGAGTGCCGAAATTCCTAGTCCTTAATGGGCTAGGATTTTGGTCTCTCTCTCTCCTGTTACTTGATCATCAAGTAATTTTGACTTTGACTTTGAATTCTAATTCAAATCAACTTTCAAGAGAGCTAAAAATATCCAAACTATTTTTGGATAATTTTATACTTTATTTATTTAAAATAAATAACTTATTTTTATCTAATTAATTAATTCGTAATTAATTAACTAGATTATTTTTTCTCCAAAATTAGACTTTCTTTTTAATTCAAAAATTAAACCAAAGTCTATTAAATAATTAACACATTTAATTATTTAATATATATATATCATATATATACATATACACGTGTGAGGCACGTGTCCCAAGGACACGTGCTCCTCACGTGACCCACACGTGTGGTTTCACATGTGTGGAACCCTCTAGGCCCGATTAACTCGTTTAATCATTTTTAAGCCTCAACTCATGTAACCAAGTTGTTGTGTGTGACCCTCTAGGTTCTCAATTCAATTAGCAGTGACCCCAATTAATTAATTCACTAATTAATTAATCAATCCACAGATTAAACGACCATAGTCTAGCAACAGGTGTTTAACCCCTAGCTGAATTGGAATGTTCGGATTCGACAGAACCTTTAAGTCATTGATTTATGTGAGATACAATCCTCCTACTTACTGTCTCTCAACCAAGATCTAGGGCAAGGGAATAATCAGAACCCTAATAATCCGGTCTTAAGGCTATGTGCTTTTCATATCCATTTGATCTCAATCCAAGAAACCCTTTTCTTGATGTCTTGATCTACTGCCTTGGCCAAGGACTCCATATGGCATATGAATGACTTACACAATAAGAGATCACCTTGCAAATGTAAGTGTAGGTCCTTTCTTGATTGTCATTCACTTTCATGAGTCACTTGTGCAGCCACAGCATAAGCCTTGAATCAGTTGTCTAAGGCGACACGCTTTAAAGCTTATACCTAAGACTACAGAGTTAACTCATAAAGTGACAAGGAACCTCAAGTCTAAGGATCAATTAATCACATCAATGACTTGTGAGATATTTCCTAATCTGGAAGTTTCCATTTCCTGAAATAGAAACTTCCTTTCCCATTTAGGAATGTTCTCACACGGGGCACCTCAGTGAACTTACTTATTAAAGTAAGCACCCTCATGTATCACGTACGTATCAACTATACACTTTGCACCTCCATGAAACAAGGTGGTCCTTCTTAAGGGCGTGATCCCACAAGCAAGCCTTAGAGGAGTCAGGTTGACACTCCCACTATCTGTAGGACTCATCGGCTTGGAGTATTTTACTAATCATGACTTATGTGATATAGGGCTCGTTTCATGAACCATTTCACCTAAATGGTAGAGTCCTAAAGTCATCAGGATTAGGGGAGTTCTCATACATGCACAACTAAAGTAAACGCATTCCAAACAAGAGCATATAAAGAAGTGTTGCCTCAATTCGTTATTTCATTCAAAGATTGTCTGTGATTACAATAAGGAAAAGCACAAAGCGGATATACAATCGGCTTTCTAGGGCACTATTCCTAACAATCTCCCACTTGCCCGTCAAAGCCATTCTAAAGCTACTCTAAGTCCCATCTTCCGAAGATGACCTTGGAAAGCTTCTCGACTAAGGGGTTTAGTAAGTGGATCTGCCACGTTCTCTGCTGATGTGACCCTCTCAATTTGCACATCTCCTCTTTTGATAATATCACAGATTAGGTGATACTTCCTCATAATGTGCTTGGTCCGTTGGTCAGATCTTGGTTCTCTTACTTGAGCAACCGCCCCAGTGTTGTCACAAAACACAAAAATGGGGTCTTTCATGCTAGGAACAACATTCAACTCTTGAATGAAGTTTCTAATCCAAACACCTTTCTTAGCTGCATCATTTGCAGCTAAGTATTCGGCCTCAGTGGTCAAATCTGCAGTGGTTGTTTGCTTGGAACTCTTCCAACTCACTGCTCCACCGTTTAGGCAGAAAATGTATCCTGACATTGACTTAAAATCATCTAAGTCAGATGCAAAGCTTGCATCGCAGTTTCCTTCGGCAGTAAGATCTTTCTGACCTCCGTAAACTAAGAATAAATCTTTAGTACTTTTCAAGTACTTAAGAATATTCTTCACGACAGCCCAGCGACTATCTCCAGGGTCAGATTGGAAACGACTTGTTACTCTAAGTGCATAAGCCACATCCGGTCGAGTACATAATATTGCATACATTATGCTACCTATTGCTGATGCATAAGGTGTATGAGTCATTCTTTCCTTCTCAAGGTTGGTCTTAGGACACATCTTCTTTTGAAGACATGTTCCTACACTCATAGGAAGGTTCTTAACCTTTGCTGACTCCATATTGAATCTCTTCAATACTTTGTCAATGTACATCGACTGTGATAGTCCTATTAACCTTCTAGATCTATCTCTATAGATTTTAATTCCAAGGATATAGGACGCATCACTAAGATCTTTCATCTCGAATTGGTTCGATAACCATAACTTAGTTACTTTCATGTCATCCTTCGAATTCCCAATAAGAAGGATGTCATCAACATAAAGTACTAAGAATTGCACTGAGGTCTCCAATTCCTTTCTATACACACAAGACTCATTCGAAATTTGAATGAAGCCAAACACTTTGACTGATTCATCAAATCGAATGTTCCAATTCCTAGAAGCCTGTTTCAATCCATAGATTGATCTTTGGAGTTTGCAAACCTTTTGCTCACTCCCACTGAATGTGAAACCTATGGGTTGCTCCATATAAATGTCTTTGTCAATGTCACCATTGAGAAAGGCAGTTTTCACATCCATTTGCCATATCTCATAGTCATAATATGTAGCAATGTCAAGCATGATCCGAATAGACTTTTGCATTGTGACTGGCGAAAAAGTTTCATCAAAGTCCACGCCGGGTCTTTGAGTGAATCCTTTTGCAACCAGTCTTGCTTTGTAGGCTGCAATGCTTCCATCAACTCCAAGCTTTCTCATAAAGATCCATTTGCAACCTATGGGTTTGACCCCATTAGGCAAATCTACCAAGGTCCAAACTTGGTTGGAGTTCATGGAGTCCATTTCGGATTTCATGGCTTCTATCCACTGTTCAGAGTCAGAATCTGAAAGTGCCTCCTCATATGTTGAAGGATCATTATCCTTTTGAGAGATTTCATGGAAGAATCCATACCATCTCTCCGGCTGTCTAGGAGTGCGTTCAGAACACCTTAGAGGAGGATTTTCGTGTGTATCGAAATTCGTGATTGGTTGTAGTTGATCAGAAGGGGATGTTTCTTCAGTGGGTGGTGTGGGATCACTTTGTACTTCTTCTAATTCTATGATATTGCCTTTCTTTTCTTTAAGGAACGGTTCCTCAAGAAAAGTGGCATTTCTGGAAACAAACACCCTTTGCTCAGATTGATCATAGAAGTAGTATCCTATGGATTCCTTAGGATAACCTACAAAGTAGCATAAGTTAGAACGAGTTTCTAACTTATCTCCCACTGTCCTCTTCACGTAAGCAGGACAACCCCAAATTCTTAAGTAAGAATAACTAGGGATTTTACCATGCCACATTTCATAGGGCGTTGTAGGGACTGACTTAGAGGGAACTAGATTCAAAATCTTTGCTGCACTTTCTAGGGCATAACCCCAGAAAGAAGGTGGTAAGTCAGTGAAACTCATCATGGAACGAACCATATCAAGTAAGGTTCGATTCCTTCTCTCAGAAACTCCATTAAGCTGAGGAGTTTTCGGAGGAGTCCACTGAGAGATAATCCCATTATCTTTGAGATGATTAAGGAATTCTTCACTAAGATATTCGCCTCTATTTAGAGTACCGATGTGAACGGAAGAGTTGTTCCGTTTGATAAAGTATTTACCATTCTTAATATAAGTTTTATAACCTTCACAATCTAATATTAGAACTGAAATTATATTACGAATAATGCTCGGTACATAAAGGACTTTATTTAAGACTAACTCAAAACTACCTAAATCTAATCTAATTGTGCCTAAAGCTCGATCTTCAACGTTTGAGCCATCGTCGATCTTCAAGACACATTCTCCTTCTTTGAGTTGTTGGACTTCACTTAGCATCTGTACATCATTACAGATATGAGTTCCACAACCGGTATCAAGTACCCAAGAACTAGAATTAATAGAAAGATTTACTTCAACGAGAAAGATACCTTTCTTTAGAGTAGCCTTGTACTCTGGGCAGTTTCTCCTCCAATGTCCCGCTTTGCCACAATGGAAGCAAACATCCTCTTTCTGATCACACTTCTTCTTTTGGGCCTTCCCCTTCGAAATGCCACCAGTGGGCCTAAGGGGTTTCTTCTTCTTCTTTTGGGCTTTCTTGCCCTTACCTTTAGAAGGCCCAGAAGAGGAAGATGGAGCATTCACCATCAAAACCTTATTGTCCTTCTTGATCGTGCTTTCAGCAGTTACAAGCTGACTAATCAGCTCAGCTACAGTAGCACCAGCATGATTCATGTTGAAGTTAAGGACAAATGGGTTGAATGATGGTGGGAGCGAAGCTAGTAACAAATCCACTGAAAGCTCATCTTTCAGTGGCATGTCCATGGAGGTAAGTTTCTCAGTAAGGGCAAGAAACTTGAGTCCATATTCATGGACACTTGAACCTTCCCTCATTCTCAAGTGGAACAATTCCTTTGAAGTGTTATACCTTGTAACACGTTCATGAGGGCGGTAAAGTTACTCTAAGTGGTCGTAAATCTCCCAAGCGAATTCCATGGCCTCATGTTGCCTTTGCAAGTCCGGAGACATGTTAGCCAACATAAGGCAACGGGCTTGGAGATTATCATCCTTCCACTTCTGAATCGCGTCCCGCTCGGCCCGAGTGGGAGCCTTCCCTTCGGGACTAGGTTCCCATTCGAAGAGAACATAAGTTCTCTTCTCAGAATCTAAAATGATATTTAGATTCCTCAGCCAATCAGAATAGTTGGGACCAGTCAACTTGTTTGACTCGAGGATCAATACAAGAGGGTTTTTGGTTGCCATTTCAAAACACGTAGAGAATCACAGAATCTACGACCTAAATGGTAAAACAGAGAACTAGTGAGCATGCTGAATTATAACGATATACAAAAGATAAGGTCTTTAATCTAATGTAGCTCCCACTGTTTTTCAAAGATATATAATTCCCAAAGATCTAAGAGGAACACGTTTCCCAATGGGTACTAAGATCCTAGGCATTTTACCTCGAACCCACGACTCGCGGACATTCTAAGTAAGAACCCTAGGTAGGTACAACTTACCAATTCTAACACCTTTAGAACTCTTAGTAATTGTTTTTGCATCACCTATCTTTCAATATGGACCCACGACTCGTGCGACATCCATATTTACTTAGGCGTTAAGCTAGACCCATCAATCATAAGATCATGACCAAAACTTAGATCGAACGACCCACGACTTGTGGACATCGCCCTTGCTAAAATTGACCATGAAATATCGATCATTTAAAATGATCAATTAGGTAACTAAGAACTAACAAGGTCCACTAGCTATCCCACGACTCGAGGACAATAACTAGCTTCACTTACTAAACTTAAAACCTATTGATGGAATGCTAGGAATTTAATTCAAAATTTGCATCTCGAATTAAATACCTATTTGTTCGAAATTAGCTTAATATTTAATGGGAATTTTCGAATCAACCGGAGAGTTGTCCGGTTCGACCTCACCAACATATATGTTATCCAATTTTATTAGTTTTGATTAATGCAAGTACACTTAAATGCATTTCAAACAAGCACCTAAACAGATAACATGTCCTAGCATGATACTAACATGTAATGATCATGGGTTCTACCTATCTTATGCGTGATATGTGGGAGCCACTCCACAATCACAAGTTCTAGCATACATGCCACATAAACAGTTTAAATCACATAAGGGAAAGCGGTAACAAAATACGAGCCCCATCTCTATTACATTTAACAATTGAGATTCCCCTCCCTAACATTTTGAGGGGTCTTCACTTATGGCCTCCTTGTTACTTGAATGTGGTCCATCTTACTCCATGGGTGCATTGTCTCCAAAATGAAAATAAAACCTCACCACCTATCTCTACTCTCAAATTACAATAAAAAGAAAAAGACATAAAGTAATAAGGCTCAATCTTCGTATTGGCCTTAGACAATTACACGGGGCATACCCCGGCCTCAAAAACAGTAATATGGAAAGCCACATAATAAATCACATAACAGTACGCACATAAGTGAGGCTCCAACCTCAATTGAAAAACGCAACTATAGGGCTCCAACCCCAATTTAAACCATCCATGTGCATAAATTAAAACCATACATAAGTCTAAACCCATGATCACCTAACATGTTTTTGCGAGAATTTAAATTTAACCAATAAATTAAAATTCCCGTTTCAAGTACTAATGACTTAAAACACGACTTGATGCGAGTCTTATTTATAAAAGTTTTCAATAAATCCCAAATTACCAAAACAAATAAAATTTCAATTAATTTCTGAAAATTAATAATTTTATCAAAGATGTACTTTCCCAAAATATAAACCGTTTCTATTTCTCAAAAATCCCAATTTTAAGTTTTATTCAAAAATTAAAATAAATATTCAAAAAATAAAATTTTTAAAATTAAAATAAAAAATTGGGACTGGATTGCACGAAACACGAAAAATCGGATTGCGACAGAGAAAACAGGGCCCGTACGCGAAAGGGCTGCACGCGGCAGGCGCCGCGCGAGTGCGCTCGTTGCACGCACACGCCGGGCGCTGATGCGCGCGGCCCTCTCAGCCAGTGCGGGCGGGCGATGGGCGGCCAGTCTCGGCCGCCTTGGGCGGGAGCGCCTAGGCGCGCCCGGAAGGGCCCTCCCGCGCGGTTGCGGGAGGGTGCTGGGCGGCTGCCCTGCGCGCGCCTAGGCCAGGCGGGAGGTGCGCGCGACTCCTTCGAGCGCGGGGTTTCTCGTGTTCGTCGTATTCCGAATTTTCGTTTCGTGTTTTCGTTCAAAAGCAAAACCAATCCAAGAAATCGAAAAACAGTTTATACAGTTTCAAATCTAAAATTGTTTTCAAAACATAAATTTTGTAAAAACGAATTTTCAGAAACTTTCAGGAAAAAATACAATTTCGTAATTTAGGCTTTCTAAAACAATAACAAATACTCAATTGCATCAAGCCTAAGAATTTCTACCAAATTCAAAATAATTGAGACGAATCAGAAACACGATTAACGAGGTGGCTCTGATACCACTTGTTGGAAAACACGAATCAGAAAGCAGCGGAATTTAAAAATTTTACCAACAAAAGGATCTTGGACTCGCAATCATGTAACCGAATTCGTAGAGATAGAAAACTTACTTTTCTTTTATTCTTTCTTGAAGCGTTTCAAGCCACCCAAGAACGCTCTTCTCGCGGCTTGATCCCCTCTCCTTGGTAAAGCTCGAATCTTCAAACTTCTAACTTGAAGCTCTCTAGAGATAGTCCTTAATGGGCTAGGATTTTGGTCTCTCTCTCTCCTATTACTTGATCATCAAGTAATTTTGACTTTGACTTTGAATTATAATTCAAATCAACTTTCAAGAGAGCTAAAAATATCCAAACTATTTTTGGATAATTTTATACTTTATTTATTTAAAATAAATAACTTATTTTTATCTAATTAATCAATTCATAATTAATTAACTAGATTATTTTCTCCAAAATAAGACTTTCTTTTTAATTCAAAATTAAACCAAAGTCTATTAAATAATTAACACATTTAATTATTTAATATATATATACAATATATATATTCACACGTGTGGGACTTGTGTCACAAGGACACGTGTCACTCACGTGACCCACACGTGTGGTTTCACATGTGTGGAACCCTCTAGGCCCGATTAACTCGTTTAATCATTTTTAAGCCTCAACTCATGTAACCAAGTTGTTGTGTGTGACCCTCTAGGTTCTCAATTCAATTAGCAGTGACCCCAATTAATTAATTCACTAATTAATTAATCAATCCACAGATTAAACGACCATAGTCTAGCAACAGGTGTTTAACCCCTAGCTGAATTGGAATGTTCGGATTCGACAGAACCTTTAAGTCATTGATTCATGTGAGATACAATCCTCCTACTTACTATCTCTCAACCAAGATCTAGGGTAAGGGAATAATCAGAACCCTAATAATCCGGTGTTAAAGCTAAGTGCATTTCATATCCATTTGATCTCAATCCAAGAAACCCTTTTCTTGATGTCTTGATCTACTGTCTTGGCCAAGGACTCCATATGGCATATGAATGACTTACACAATAAGAGATCACCTTGCAATTGCAAGTGTAGGTCCTTTCTTGATTCTCATTCACTTTCATGAGTCACTTGTGCAGCCACAGCATAAGCCTTTAATCAGTTGTCTAAGGCGACACCCTTTAAAGCTTATACCTAAGACTACAGAGTTAACTCATAAAGTAACAAGGAACCTCAAGTCTTAAGGATCAATTAATCACATCAATGACTCGTGAGATATTTCCTAATCTGGAAGTTTCTATTTCCTGAAATAGAAACTTCCTTTCCCATTGTGAACTTACTTATTAAAGTAAGCACCCTCATGTATCACGCACGTATCAACTATACACTTTGCACCTCTATGAAACAAGGTGGTCCTTCTTAAGGGCGTGATCCCACAAGCAATCCTTAGAGGAGTCAGGTTGACACTCCCACTGTCTGTAGGACTCATCGGCTTGGAGTATTTTACTAATCATGACTTATGTGATATAGGGCTCGTTTCATGAACCATTTCACCTAAATGGTAGATTCCTAAAGTCATCAGGATTAGGGGAGTTCTCATACATGCACAGCTAAAGTAAACGCATACCAAACAAGAGCATATAAAGAAGTGTTGCCTCAATTCGTTATTTCATTCAAAGATTGTCTGTGATTACAATAAGGAAAAGCACAAAGCGGATATACAATCGGCTTTCTATGGCACTATTCCTAACATGCAATTACCTCCTGGGTGTTTCTTTGGCCTTCGCCATTCACATTCTTCCAACTTGTGTTTTGGCGATCCACATCCAAAGCATCGCCCCAATCTCTTCCAATAATTCTCATAAGTGTGAGAATTTTTTCTACAATGAGCACCCGGTGGTTGCTTCAAAGATTGAAGTTCTTTCATTTTCTTCTTTCCTTTCGACCCCGCTTGAAAGTCCTCTCCGTTTCTCTTCAATCCTGATCCCGAGCTACTTCCTGATCCAATTCTCCCTACTCGACTCTTTTCCTTTAATTTCTTGGATTCAACTCGGAGGGCTTCTCGGGTACTCTCAATCCAAGCTTTAGACTCGATCCCGGTTTCCATTTCCCGAAGGTCTTCCCTAATCCCATCCATAAATTGGGCCACTCATTCGGACTCATTTGGTCTCTTTAGATAGATACGAGGGCATGCATTGATCTGTGTTCGGAGAAACCGCATCTAGTTCACTTACCCAACCTTTTCCAACACTTCTTATCGGTTTCTCTTCAATCCTGATCCCGAGCTACTTCCTGATCCAATTCTCCCTACTCGACTCTTTTCCTTTAATTTCTTGGATTTTACTCGGAGGGCTTCTCGGGTACTCTCAATCCAAGCTTTAGACTCGATCCCGGTTTCCATTTCCCCAAGGTCTTCCCTAATCCCATCCATAAATTGGGCCACTCGTTCGGACTCATTTGGTCTCTTTAGATAGATACGAGGGCATGCATTGATCTGTGTTCGGAGGAACCGTATCTAGTTCACTTACCCAACATTTTCCAACACTTCTTATGGCTATGGTTGGGTCCTCTACAATGGGTGCATGGTTTTTGTTCTTCGGAAAACTACATGCTCGGCAAGAACATAAGATCCCTTCCAACAAATCGAGCCATCTTTCCCTTCATCTTGGTAGATTGATTAACGGTGTAATGATTCGGCAATTGTGAGGAGCCTTCATCTCTACTTGATCCCAGTTTCAACTTAGAGGCCATGGTCGTTGAAATGAGTGATTGTTTGTTGTAAGATGTTAACCTATAATACACAAAGGAGGCGAAAGTGCGATGCATGTGGTTAGTGAATGTTTATGACACGTAAGTGGAATAACTAGAGCATGTAAAATAAGCAACAACAACAATTAGTAAAAAGAAAGTAGCAATTTTAAAACACATAATTGAAGAAAATTCACATATCTTGATGCAATGCACACATTAGCACGTTGTTCCTACGCCGCATGACCTATACTTGACACAACACGACACTAGAACTCCGATTTTGCAACCCGGAGCTCTGATACCACTTTAAGATGTAGGCCCGGAGTGGCGAGCCACCACATCTCCCACACCTAGCCCCGAACCCACATATGAAATAGAAATCCATACATGAGCCCAAGACTAAGCGAACGGGAACCTACACACACACGCTAAGCCAAGTGGAGCTAAGAGAGGACCAGAGCGCGCAAACAATAACAAAGCGGAAGCATACAACAAAATTCATGAAGATAAATCCGCAAAACGAGTTCAACTATCCCTAGAACCCTGTCCCGAAATATATATACATAAATAGAATCCAAAGTTACACACATAATTCCAATATCAACTTCGAATCATATACAAAAAGTGACTAAATGCAAGTGAAAAAGCAACTGTAGCTAGGAGACTAAGACTCGACCGACCCACGACTCCGCCTAGCACGAACCACAACCTGCAAACTGAAAAGTTGAAAGGAGAGGGTCAGTCCACCGACTGAGTGAGGGGGCTAATGCACACCCACACACGTATACATATAGAGCATAACACGTAATAAACAAAAGACTATGAACCGGGATAGGGTTTTGCATGCTAAATTCATTTTCGAAACAAACTTATACTTATACTTAATAAAATAAAGCAAACTTAACGTGATCGTATCATAACATAAAAGAAAGCTCCTATCCCGTTTCATAATCAACATAACATAACAGATTCTTATACCCAGTGAGTACGGGTCTTACACAACCTCCCCAATTCATAACATACTAATTAAAGCAGAAAACATAAATCATAAACCAATCCAACCCCAACAACACGTAGTTCGGGAAGCAAACCCTCACTACTCTTACCAATGCACAAGGGGTAGCTAACCCACAATGTGCTTGAAGCACCACGCCTCCTCAACCTCCAAGAGTCGCGCATAAGTACTTCAAATGGGAATCGTGCACAGGCTTAACCCGACGACCCTTACCGCCCTGGGCGTCCTTACCCATAATTCCCTGGGCCCGACATATCTGAACATAGCTTAACATATCATAACTCGCAACATAATTACTTGAACATATCGTAACGTAACATACTTACATACCTTAGCATACCTTACTTTGCAACTTCGGCCTATGCTTTTAACATACCTCTCCGTGTCATCCTAAATCATATCATGTTGAAGAAGAGCAAAGCTTGTACGAAGACATACGGTTTGGAGCATAGCCTCATTGCAAAACATTTTCAAGCTCATAAATGCTCGTATATATAAATTCAAACTCGTTTAATCGTAGGACAAAGTCATAAACATATATTATATGCACGTATCTATTATACAAATATAGTAGGATAGTCACATGCGGGCTTGAAAATGAGCACATAGGGTTGTAGGTCGTATTAACTAAAAAGAAAACAAACTCAAACCTCATCTTTTACCAAAAGTACCCATGGATGAGCGTTAACTATCAAGAAGAAGCTAAATGGTGGAACCAACTCTTCTCGAACTCCAATCTGAGACAAACAAACACATACTCAAGACTTAGACCCCATCATGAACCAATTAGACGCACGGTGACTCATACGAATGCAAATAGATGCAATGCATATCATATAGATTCATACTTAGACATATTGGAGCAATTAACGGAATATCACACGAGGAATTCAAGAATTAAGTTCATATCATATCAAATAAACTCATAAGGTATCATATATTAACATACCATATGCATTCATAAGCTCGAAGTTCAAGGAAATAGCAAGAGATACAAGAAAGCGTTAAACGTTTCATATAAGGGTCATGAATTCAAGCCACAATTATGCTTAGTAATCAAGGCCCTAAACTTAAAATAATTAATGAAACATAACCTCTTACAACACATTAGCATATTAGGATCATAATCAGGGTGGGAGAAATTAAATACAATCAAGAACGAAGCAAGAAACGAACAACAAAACAAAACCGGGCACACAAAATCACACCACGCGAAACACACACCAAAAATGAAGGAGGTAACAGGGGTTACCAACCCCAAGGCAAAAAGGGGTAACCCCCGTTAAGGGTCACAGCCTCAAAGAGAAAAAAGGGAAGTAACGGGCGTTAGGTATAGCCATACCTTAAGCCTTAACCCCCGTTACTCAGGATAGGAGCAAAAGCTCTCTAAGGCTGGAGGAGGTAACGGGCGTTACCTCCTCAAAGGGGAAAAGCCTTAACGGGCGTTAACCCGTTGTCTTCTCCAAAACGAGAGCAGCCATGGCTGCTCTCCCCTGCTACACTAACTCAACAACAACAGCAACAAGGAGGCAAGGCAACGGCAGCATAATAAGCACAAAATGGACCATGAAGCATCATAGAAATAAGCTCTAAAACTCCGAAGATCAACCAAGCAAGAGATTCATCAAAATCACAATCCCTAACTATTCACACCAAAACTCATACCATGCTTGAAACTCCATGAACGAAGAAGTTATTGCTAAAATACTCTAAGGTGGCGAAGCTGCGCGTGCTGTTCGGTTCGGATGAAATATGGGAGTCCAAAAGGGCTTAGAAAAATATAAAGTTAGGTTCCTTAGCTTGAGAATCTTGTTATGAGTCTGGTGCCACTTGCGGAATTCAAATCCGAATTCCCGGTCTGAAGTTATGGCCTCCGAAATCCAAGGCGCTCCAAAGATCGTTAGGCCTTCGAATCCCAAAAATAAAAAAATGGTCTCCGACCAATTCGAACAAATAAAACGAATAAAATAAACACGTAAACAAGTTCATGAAACATATGATTCAAGTATATCACGTATTCACATAGTTCGAAAAATAAATTCAAGTAATAGAAATTAAATACGAAAGTTAAAACGTAAAATCTAAACATTTAGGGCACATAGATCACTAAAATATATAACTCAAGATATAAATTAAATCGAAAGAGGAATTAAATGTCAGAAAACCCTCTCGTGATGTCATACCTGGCTTTCTGAAGAAACGGGGTGTCACAATCCTCCCCCCTTAAAAGAACCTGGTCCCCAGGTTCTCCGCTCGAGTTTCAAGCTCAAGCAACTTCCTGTATTCATCCCATGTTCGAGGTTCATGACGTCCCGATAAGGATTAGCCCGGTAAGGTCTTCATGCATAAGGGGTTTGATCACTTCTTGAGATCTTGATGGAGATATTCCTCACCGCTTGATCCGTGCTAGGAGCAACTAAAATGTTTTGCACGATAGGAGGGTCCAAGTTGATTCATCACCCATCGTTTGATTCATTCCAACTACTCAAGAGCTCGGTGTTACACGAATGGCGTAGTTACCGAACTTCCACCACTCGCACCTTCTAACTCAAGAAGTCCCTTTGCCAGAGAGCCAAAGCACCACTTCTTGCTTGCTCCGGGAGACCGTTGAAAACACAACCCTCAACTTACCGTGAAAACCATACACACGAGCAAAACACACAACAAGCACACACACGCACTAGTAAATCACACAACAATAATATAGAGATTAAAGATGCATGATGCACGTGTCATGAATGATTTATGTACCGTTCACCATTCTCGGAGTCCTTCACATTAATGAGATTGAGTGAAGAGTTAAAGTGGGAGTCGTAGGCTTCTTGACTCTAATTCCTCGACCTCGGTTTTCTTGAACGTATCCTTAGCTTGATAGTTTCATTCCTTCTTCCCACTTCATCTCTAATTAACGGTATTTAACCCCGAGCAATTTTTCCTCTTCTTCAATTCCATAATTTTCATGAGGGATTATTTCAATTCTTTTTCCTTCAAAGTTTTCCATATCCCATTAAATCTTGAACCATTCTAAACTTGGTCGACAATCATCGGATCACGGTCTCCGGTTGTCTTGAAGTCTCTCAACCCACTCCTTCTAGGATATCCTTTGCTTTGTCTACTCTAGACCTCAGCTTCCCGGCAACTTTCTCCCTTGTATTTTGTGATCGGGTAAAGAGATACGCTTCGTCACTATTAAGTAGATACCCTAGAGGATACATCTTCTTAATCTCCATCATTCTTCGATCTCTTAGTGCTCTTTCATTTCCCTTTTACCATCTTCATGAACTATTTATCCCGAGTTCCCATACTCTACATCATCCTTCTTTTCTTTTCGACATCCTTGAGTAATGAGTCAACCATTTTACTTTCCTGAAAAATTTAAAACTTTCGACTTCCTAGCTCCTCACAATTCCCATTCTTCTCATTTACTAATGATATCCGTGATAAGTTTCCCGTTAATGAGAAAGGCTCTTACTGTGTTAACTCGAATTCATTAAGAAGAGAACCTTCAATCTCTCTTTAATTATTCCGGTTAAGCTTCCCAATAGGGCTCTCCTTCGTCGGATAGTTGTAGACTCAATGAGAGAAAAGTTATCAAATCTCTCTCTAATGTACCACTGTCTACTCGATCTCGATATTCACTTTGAATGGTGAATCAATCGTTTCCCGTCCTAGGAATTGGATTTAGATACTTGTTCCTGATTCCACTTCTCACCCCGAGACTCTCTTGATTATTCGTCGTTTAAAAAACCTTCCTTCTTGAATTCCAACCGATACTTCAAGTTGGTAAGAAGGAGATTCACGTAAGGTGATATTAATCTTCTCCTTTTTATTATGTCCTCGATTCTTTGTTATAACTTCAACCAAATCTTCAAAGCCACCATTTTCTTCTCACCCGGTTTTCACCATCACGAAGGGGAACTTCTCTCCATTGCATGCTATCATGAAAACATCAAACTTATGCATGCCGGGTTAGATTTGCTCATGCTATGCGTCACATTGTCACCCATTGAACAAGAAAACAACAACTAGTAGTAACATAAAATGTACTTCATCATTAACTATAAAGACACAATGTGGGATGGATGCTTGTGCAATGAATGCAATTACCTCCTGGGTGTTTCTTTGGCCTTCGCCATTCACATTCTTCCAACTTGAGTTTTGGCGATCCACATCCAAAGCATCGCCCCAATCTCTTCCAATAATTCTCATAAGTGTGAGAATTTTTTCTACAATGAGCACACGGTGGTTGCTTCAAAGATGAAAGTTCTTTCATTTTCTTCTTTCCTTTCGACCCCGCTTGAAAGTCCTCTCCGTTTCTCTTCAATCCTGATCACGAGCTACTTCCTGATCCAATTCTTCCTACTCGACTCTTTTCCTTTAATTTCTTGGATTCAACTCGGAGGGCTTCTCGGGTACTCTCAATCCAAGCTTTAGACTCGATCCCGGTTTTCATTTCCCGAAGGTCTTCCCTAATCCCATCCATAAATTGGGCCACTCATTCGGACTCATTTGGTCTCTTTAGATAGATACGAGGGCATGCATTGATTTGTGTTCGGAGGAACCGCATCTAGTTCACTTACCCAACATTTTCCAACACTTCTTATGGCTATGGTTGGGTCCTCTACAATGGGTGCATGGTTTTTGTTCTTCAGAAAACTACATGCTCGGCAAGAACATAAGATCCCTTCCAACAAATCGAGCCATCTTGCCCTTCATCTTGCTAGATTGATTAACGGTGTAATGATTCAGCGATTGTGAGGAGCCTTCATCTCTACTTGATCCTAGTTTCAACTTAGAGGCCATGGTCGTTGAAATGAGTGATTGTTTGTTGTAAGATGTTAACCTATAATACACAAAGGAGGCGAAAGTGCGATGCATGAGGTTAGTGAATGTTTATGACAGGTAAGTGGAATAACTAGAGCATGTAAAATAAGCAACAACAACAATTAGTAAAAAGAAAGTAGCAATTTTAAAACACATAATGCAAGAAAATTCACATATCTTGATGCAATGCACACATTAGCACGTTGTTCCTACGCCGCATGACCTATACTTGACACAACACGACACTAGAACTCCGGTTTTGCAACCCGGAGCTCTGATACCACTTTAAGATGTAGGCCCGAAGTGGCGACCCACCACATCTCCCACACCTAGCCCTGAACCCACATATGAAATAGAAATCCATACATGAGCCCAAGACTAAGCGAACGGGAACCTACACACACACGCTAAGCCAAGCGGAGCTAAGACAGGACCAGAGCGCGCAAACAATAACAAAGCGGAAGCATACAACAAAATTCATGAAGATAAATCCGCAAAACGGGTTCAACTATCCCTAGAACCCTGTCCCGAAATATATATACATAAATAGAATCCAAAGTTACACACATAATTCCAATATCAACTTCGAATCATATACAAAAAGTGACTAAATGCAAGTGAAAAAGCAACTGTAGCTAGGAGACTAAGACTCGACCGACCCACGACTCCGCCTAGCACGAACCACAACCTGCAAACTGAAAAGTTGAAAGGAGAGGGTCAGTCCACCGACTGAGTGAGGGGGCTAACGCACACCCACACACGTATACATATAGAGCATAGCACGTAATAAACAAAAGACTATGAACCAGGATAGGGTTTTGCATGCTAAATTCATTTTCGAAACAAACTTATACTTATACTTAATAAAATAAAGCAAACTTAACGTGATCGTATCATAACATAAAAGAAAGCTCCTATCCCGTTTCAAAATCGACATAACATAACAGATTCTTATACCCGACGAGTACGGGTCTTACACAACCTCCCCAATCCATAACATAGGTATTAATGCAGAAAACATAAATCATAAACCAATCGAACCCCAACAACATGTAGTTCGGGAAGCAAACCCTCACTACTCTTACCAATACACAAGGGGTAGCTAACCCACATTATGCTTGATGCACCACGTCTCCTTAACCTCCAAGAGTCGCGCGTAAGTACTTCAAATGGGAATCGTGCACAGGCTTAACCTGATGGCCCTTACCGTCCCGGGCGTCCTTACCCACAATTCCCTGGGCCCGACATATCTTAACATAGCTTAACATATCATAACTCGCCATATAATTACTTAAACATATCGTAACGTAACATACTTATATTCCTTAGCATACCTTACCTTGCAACTCGGCCTATGCTTTTAACGTACCTCTCCGTGTCATCCTAAATCATATCATGTTGAAGAAGAGAAAAGCTTGTACGAAAACACACGGTTTGGAGCATAGCCTCGTTGCAAAACATTTTCAAGCTCACATATGCTCGTATATATAAATTCAAACTCGTTTAATCGTAGGACAAAGTCATAAACATATATTATATACACGTATCTATTATACAAATATAGTAGTATAGTCACATGCGGGCTTGAAAATGAGCACATAGGGTTGTAGGTCGTATTAACTAAAAAGAAAACAAACCTAAAACTCACCTTTTACCAAAAGTACCCACGGATGAGCGTTGACTATCAAGAAGAAGCTAAATGGTGGAACCAACACCTCCCGAACTCAAATCTGAGACAAACAAACACATACTCAAGAATTAGACCCGATCATGAACCAATTAGACGCACGTCGACTCATACGAATGCAAATTGATGCAATGCATATCATATAGATTCATACTTAGACATATTGGTGCAATTAACGGAATATCACATAAGGAATTCAAGAATTAAGCTCATATCATATCAAATAAACTCATAAGGTATCATATATTAACATACCATATGCATTCATAAGCTCGAAGTTCAAGGAAATACCAAGAGATGCAAGAAAGCGTTAAACATTTCATATAAGGGTCATGAATTCAAGCCACAATTACGCTTAGCAATCAAGGCCATAAACTTAAAATAATTAACGAAACATAACCTATTACAACACATTAGCATATTAGGATCATAATCAGGGTGGAAGAAATTAAATACAATCAAGAACGAACTAAGAAACGAACAACAATACGAAACTGAGCACATAAAAGCACACCACACGAAACACGCACCAAAACTGAAGGAGGTAACGGGGGTTACCAACTCCAAGGCAAAAAGGGGTAACCCCCGTTAAGGGTCACAACCTCAAAGAGAAAAGAGGGGGGTAACAGGCGTTAGGTATGGCCATACCTCAAGCCTTAACCCCCCGTTACTCAGGACAGGAGCAAAAGCTCTCCAAGGCTGGAGGAGGTAACGGGCGTTACCTCTTCAAAGGGTAAAAGCCTTAACGGGCGTTAACCCGTTGTCTTCTCCAAAACGAGAGCAGCCATGGCTGATCTCCCCTGCTACACCAACTTAACAACAACAACAACAATGAGGCATGGCAACGGTAGAAAAATAAGCATAAAATGAACCATGAAACATCATAGAAACAAGCTCTAAAACTCCAAAGATCAACCAAGCTAGAGATTCATCAAAATCACAATCCCTAACTATTCACACCAAAACTCATAGCATGCTTGAAACTCCATGAAAATGAACATAACATAGATCTAAATGACCACAAGAAGGAGTAGAACAAAATCATATACTTACCTTTCAATTTGGTGAAGAAATGAAGGTGTATGGAGTCCAAAACTTGCAAAGTGAATAGTTTCAGATTTCCCCCTTTCTTCTATCTCGGTTCAGCCCTCTTTTCCCCTTCCTTTCTGCTGAATTTGAGTTTATGTTAAGAGATAAAGATAAAGGGTTGATTTAGGTGTAAATAGGTCCAAGAATCGGGTCATTTGGTTAAGAAACGAAGAAGTTATAGCTAAAATACTCCAAGGTGGCGAAGCTGCGCGTGCTGTTCGGTTCGGATGAAATACGGGAGTCTAAACGAGCTTAGAAAAATATAAGATAGGTTCCTTAGCTTGAAAATCTCGTTACGAGTCCGGCGCCACTTCCGGAATTCGAATCCAAATTCCCGGTCTCAAGTTATGGCCTCCGGAATCCAAGGCGCGCTAAAGCTCGTTAGGCCCTCGAATCCCAAAAATAAAGAAATGGTCTCCGACCGATTCGAACAAATAAAACGAATAAAATAAACACATAAACAAGTTCATGAAACATATAATTCAAGTATATCACGTATTCACATAGTTCAAAAAATAAATTCAAGTAATAGAAATTAAATACGAAAGTTAAAACGTAAAATCTAAACATTTAGGGCACATAGATCACTTAAATATATAACTCAAGATACAAATTAAATCGAAAGAGGAAATAAACATCAGAAAACCCTCTCGTGATGTCATACCTGGCTTTCCGAAGAAACGGGGTGTCACAGTACCAGTACGCGCTCCATTAGGACTTATTTAATTCCTTTTTGTTGTTTTAATTACGCGATTTAATTTATTTTAATTTGAATACTTGTGAATTATGTGATTTAAATTCCTAACTTCGTAAATTCTATAATGTGAGTTGTGTATTTATTTCTTCCAAGCATGATTAAGTGTCCAATCATTTCTAATTGTGAGAATTATATGCTTAATTGTCCTTGTATGGAACTTGTAATAAATTGTGGACTTAATTGATATAACTTGAGGATTTATTTGTAACATTCATAAATTGAGTACCATATTGCATAACTTTAAATTTTCCAAGGACTTGAGTGTAATTTTCCCTTTCTCCTCCCTCTTCTTTAACAATATAACACATATACATACATTTATTCTTCATTCTTCATATAAGAACAAAGAACAAGACATCTTTATATCTCTCTCTCCCCCTCTCAAATTCGATCAACCAAGAAAGCCAAGAGCCAAGTTTTCTTCTTCCATTTCCATCAAGAACTCATGCTCCATATCCCCATCTCTTCTTCCCTTTTATAATCTTCCATTCTCAAGGTAAGGTGTATACTTATTTGATGATTATTTGAAATAATGTTAGGGTTTTTGATTCCTTTTGAATTCATGAATTCATATGAGGTATAAGTGATGATTATGAATTGATATATGCATTTATAACTTGAGTTTCATGAAATTTTGTACATGTATGATCACTTGACATTTTAAGGGTTTCATGAGTGGATTTTGATGATTCTAAGCATGCTTTATTGGATTATATGTTGCCTAATTGATATCTATGAGAAGTATGCATGTTATATGTTGTTTTTGGGGTGTTCGTTTGAGTTGGTTTGGTGTGGGAATGGCTTGGAAGCCATTCCCGTAGTGCTGCCCTATTTTCTGCTCTGTTTTTTACCCAGGAGCATCCCAAACAGCCGTTTGGGGTCCCTGTTGATTCTAGAAATGGTCATTTGGAAAGCTACTGCCTCCTTCTTTAGCGAGGCTAGAAACGGCCGCTTCGGCTTCTAGTTCAAACTGGAAACGGCTATTCCGAGTGGTTCGGATTTCTAACAAGATAAGCAAACTTGCAGATAAGTATGTCAGAGAGAGTCAAACTACATGGTACTCCTCTCAGTATTGTTTTAGACAGAGATCTGAGATTCACTTCCAAGTTTTGGTAAGAACTTCAGAAGAGGATGGGTACTAGACTTAAGTTCAGTACAGCTTCACATCCTCAGACAGACGGGAAATCGGAGAGATTGATTCAGTATCTGGAGGATATGCTTAGGGCTTGTGCATTAGACTTCCAAACGAAGTGGGATGAACATTTTCACCTGATCGAGTTTTCTTACAATAACAGCTACCAAGCCTCGATCAAAGCAGCCCCTTATGAGATCCTTTATGGTCGGAAGTGTCGATCACTGTTGTTTTTCGATCTTGAAGAGTGGAGATGGTCGAAACAAGAAGGTGTTCAAAGAGATATTAGAAAGACAAAACTCTCGGCAACCACTCAGGACGGGGTTCAGAAAGTTCAAATCATACGACAACGTATGAAAGCCACTCAAGATCGACAGAAAAGTTATGCCAATCACCGTAGAAGGAAGCTCGAGTTTGAGATTGGTGATCGTGTATTCTTGAAAGCATCCCCTCTTAAGGGTTTTGCGAGAATTGGCCAAGGAGGGAAGTTGAACCCTCGATACTTAGGTCCTTTCGAGATTCTTGATAAAGTTGGAGATGTTACTTACCTATTGGACCTACCGCCAAATCTAACCGGGATTCACAATGTCTTCCACGTATCTCAGTTGAGAAAGTACTATCCCGATAATTCAGAGATCCTTTCCCCTGAAGAAGCTGAAGTTGAACCGGATTTAACTTTTATCCTGAAGCCGGTTAAGATATTGGATCGGAAATTCCAAGAGTTGAGAAACCAGTATATTCCCTTGGTTAAGGTTTTGTGAAGAAGTGATAAAACCGAAGAAGCGACTTGGGAAACAAAGGACAAGATGAAGAGATTTCATCCGGAGTTATTTCCAGGCGAGCAGTGCATCTGGGGACCAGATTCTTTTAAGGGGAGGAGGTTGTGACACCCCGATTTCTAGACCGTACAGGTACGCGCACCACGCGTGTGAGCTTTGACACTTAGGACTTATTTAATTCCTTTTCGTTATTTTAATTACGCGATTTAATTTATTTTAATTTTAATACTTGTGAATTATGTGATATAAATTCCTAACTTCGTAAATTCTATAATGTGAGTTGTGTATTTATTTCTTCCAAGCATGATTAAGTGTCTAATCATTTCTAATTGTGAGAATTATATGCTTAATTGTCCTTGTATGGAACTTGTTATAAATTGTGGACTTAATTGATATAACTTGAGGATTTATTTGTAACATTCATAAATTGAGTACCACATTGCATAACTTTAAATTTTCCAAGGACTTGAGTGCAATTTTCCCTTTCTCTTCCCTCTTCTTTCACGATATAACACATATACATACATTTTTTCTACATTCTTCATACAAGAACAAAGAACAAGACATCTTTATCTCTCTCTCTCCCCCTCTCAAATTCGATCAACCAAGAAAGCCAAGAGCCAAGTTTTCTTCTTCCATTTCCATCAAGAACTCATGCTCCATATCCCCATCTCTTCTTCCCTTTTATAATCTTCCATTCTCAAGGTAAGGTGTATACTTATTTGATGATTATTTGAAATAATGTTAGGGTTTTTGATTCCTTTTGAATTCATGAATTCATATGAGGTATAAGTGATGATTATGAATTGATATATGCATTTATAACTTGAGTTTCATGAAATTTTGTACATGTATGATCACTTGACATTTTAAAGGTTTCATGAGTGGATTTTGATGATTCTAAGCATGCTTTATTGGATTATATGTTGCCTAATTGATATCTATGAGAAGTATGCATGTTATATGTTGTTTTTGGGGTGTTCGTTTGAGTTGGTTTGGTGTGGGAATGGCTTGGAAGCCATTCCCGTAGTGTTGCCCTATTTTCTGCTCTGTTTTTTACCCAGAAGCATCCCAAACAACCGTTTGGGGTCCCTGTTGATTCAAGAAATGGTCGTTTGGAAAGCTACTGCCTCCTTCTTTAGCGAGGCTAGAAACGGCCGCTTCGGCTTCTAGTTCAAACTGGAAACGGCCATTCCGAGTGGTTCAGCTTGGACCCGAGAGGGTCCAAATGGCCGTTTGGGTTTCCAGTGTAAATTGGAAACGACTGTTTTGGTACTGACTGTCTCGTTTTCGTGTAGGGTTGAAGGAGTTGTTTCCTTCCTTTTTGGTTTCGGTATAGGTGAGGAAATGATAGGTTAGGTATTATGAACCCTACAACCCCATTATGTGAACTTTTGGGTAAAAACCTATCTTATACATATTTACCCCGATTTCAAGTGTTTAACTATTTTCAAAATGAAACCAAAACCTGCTCCTGTTCTATTTTGGCGAGAACCTGACACTTGTTGGGGCCCAGGGGCTTGTGTATTGAGAGACCCGGGAAAGCATTGGGCTGACGGCTATCTCTTGCATAAGTCCCAACCAAACTCGGACTTCCCGGACATACACCAGGAGATTTGGTGAATCGAAGAGGCTACGATCATTGGGATTCATGTACCCATTTATCATCCTGTTGTGGGTGGTAAGGGCTAGCTACCCGAACCACCTACCCGGAGGAAAAAGTAGTATTTGTGCACCTGAACTGAATCCTGTATAAAGTGAAACCTATATCTTGCATGACTACTTAATGACTTTTTCCTGTACAATAAAGGAGTAAGGTTGGAGACTGCTCACTCGCCGAGCCACTGATCACTTATCTTGAATTAAACTTGATAGTTGTAATTCTATACAATGATAACCCGTGTGTCAATTGCTTTTTTGAAAACCTTGTATGGAATTATGGCTTGCATGAGCTTTACTGTTTTCTATATATTATTTATGCCATTCACTCAGTCTTGTAGAGACTGACCCCTCCCTTCTTTGTCCCTCAGGTACTTCTTGGCGTAGCTAGACAGGAATTTGCATTAGCTAGTGTAATTTTGTGTCTAGCTTAGTCACACTCATATTCTGTACCACACACTTATTTATATACTTTTGTGCTATATTTGTGAGGTCGAGTGGGCCGAATGATCTTGCTTTGGGGATATACTTGTATCTCTATTTTGGAGATTGTATATTATGATATGATTCTGCTTCTGCAACTCTTGTTAAGATCATTGTTTATTCCTGTTGTACGCCTGAATTGTTGGTACAAGGTTAGTCCCGCCTAGCCAGGGTCCGTGTCGTGTCTCCGTTCGCTATGATTGGACTTGTACACGGACTATATTCGTATATGAGTTTGGTCCTAATGCGAGGGATGTGGTAACCCACGCTAGGGTGTCACAGGAAAACTCAGTCACATTACCGGAATACTAGCACCTCTGGCGATAGACCACCTGACCTACCACAAATGGGAATAAACTAATCTAATTATCTGTTCGTGGATCCTGGACAACATGGAATAAGAAATCATCACCAACTACGTCGACTACCCCTAGGCGAAAGACCTGTGGGATGGCTTGAAGGCCACATATGGGTCCAGCGGGGACGGACTTTAGATCTATGACCCCACAATTAAGGTTAATAGTCTTAAACAAGGAGCGGACACAATAGAGTATTACTTTAACAATCTATAGCAGATTTGAAGGGAGATCAAAGTTTGGCAGCGAAATTCGATGACCTATGACGAGGACATCACCATTTTCAACCACCTCAGATTCAGGACTCGCCTATTCCAGTTCCTCCCAGGAGTAGACGAGAAATACGACACAAAGCGGAGAGATTTATTAAAAGAGTGCCCCTATCGTCGGTCGAGAAGGCATACGTCACTATTCGACGAGAAGGAACAAGAAGAGAGATTATGGGTGCAGATCAAAGTTCGTCACAGGGGGCAATTTCAACAGTTCTTGCATGGGGGCTAGGCTCATAACTCAGAAATACCCATTTTTTGGGAAGGGGCCAAACCGGCGGCGTAAGGGGACGCTGCCAAGATCTAGTCAGGCCAACCCAAATGGGTTTCTATCGCATCACTCTGGAGCGGTGACGTCAACTGGGAGACCCTAAAATACGGCCACTGTGGGCGACATGGTCACGATAAGGACGACTGCTTCGAGCTACTAGGGTGGCCAAAAGGGTGGGGTAGGCAGTGGGATAACGGAGCAACACCAAAGAAGAGCAAGGGCTTGTGGCATACCAGGTGATCGCGAAAGAAGATGCGGGGGAAGAATAGATGATGGCGGCCGCAAGTGAGGAAGAAAAAGGCAGGGCACTATTAGGTAAAGGGTTGGGACAGATAAAATACCCGTCCTACTCTCCTTCCTCTTCTATTTTTAATTCCTCTCAATTGTACCCTATATGTGATAAAAATTGTAATCCTCCCACTCAGTTTTGTAATCCTAGTTCTAAAAGTTGTAAAGTGACCCTTCTTAAGAATAACAGAAAGGGACTGACCCTTTAACGAATATACACAAAGGTGGTAAAGAGACTTGCTGGCTCTTTGATTGTGGGGCTACAGACACCATGACATATGATTGGACTGACTTAGTTAATTGCACAACCCCGACCAAAGTATCAGGACTTTCCCCTGTTCACAGCATGGGAACCGTTACTTTATCCCCGTCATTGTAATTATGTATTATGTCTATGTGCTTAGTTTATCGTGTAAGTTACTATCCATTAGTCATGTTACGAAAGAATTAAATTGTATAGTCCTGATGTTTCCTACCTTCTTCTTGTTACCGGATATGCAATCGGTGAGATTGATTAGGCGTGGTACTAAACAAGACGGACTGTACTATGCGGACGAGGTGACTCAACAAGGAACCGCAATGCTTGCCCATGGGACAGTGCAGCGCTAACATTGGTTGTGGCATCGACGATTGGGATATCCGTCTTTGGGGTATCTTCAGTCTTTGTTTTCTAATATTCTCTTTCAGAATAGTCAATTGTCATGTGGGACATATATACTTTCAAAAAGCCATAGAAAATCATTCTATTCATCGCACTCTAGAGCTAAAGATGTTTTTTCTTTGATTCATTTTGATGTGTAGGAACCTACCCTGAACACCGGTGATTATGGTTTTAAATATTTTGTATTATTTGTTGATGATTGTCCTCGGGTGATGTGGGTTTATTTTCTTAAAAATAAATCCAATGTACCTTCTAAGTTTATGGAGTTTTTTAAAATGGTTCAGACACAATATAAGTCTCACATTCAGGTTATTTGATCTGATATTTTGGGGAGGAAGGATATGTCAACTCAGCCCTAAATAAATTCTTCCAGGACTATGGGTTAATCCATCAAACTTCCTATCCAAATAATCCCCCCCAACAAAATGGAGTAGCCGAACGAAAAAAATCACCAACTCCTCGAGATGTCTAGGGCCCTTATGCTTGAGTCCCATTGCCCTAAGTATCTCTGGCCTGGAGCAATAGCCATTTTAGTCTACTTAGTGAACTGCTTGCCCACTAGGGCCTTAAACCTTGAAAACCCCTCCAGCATTTGGGAAATTTAGTCAGTATACCATCTACCTTAGTTCTCCCATCTCGGATTTTTAGGTGTTCAATCTTCGTCCACATCCCTAAGTCTGACAAAACTAAACTTGATCCCTGTTCTCTCAAGTGTGTCTTCATGGGGTATGAGGTTCATCAGAAGAGATATCAGTGTTACCATCCTACGTCTCGTCATCTGTATACAACCATGGACTGTGATTTTCAAAACCACCGAGCCGACCCGTCCCATAGTACTGTCTGCTACGCTTTGTTAACCTAATCACTCAGACTGATATCCCTGAGGTACGTGAATGTGATTCAGCTAGCAATACTATATCTTCAAGCCAATGTGAGTCTAACAGTGCAGGACATGGAGATGAAAGGGATCTTGAGAAAAATAAGATACAGACACAGGGGGAGACACAAAAAAGAATAGTACAAGGAGACAAATATATATTGGCTCCAAGGGCTAATCGTGGGGTACCACTGAAGCGATATGAGCCGGAATATGTGGGCAAGACACTTAAGTATTCAATAGCAGACCTGGCTAAAAGAAACCTATCTAGGTAAGCCCATGTGTATGCCACCTCAATCTACTCCACCACTATTCCAAATAGAGTAGAAGAGACAATTACAGATAATAGATAGATCTATGGAGACCGAGATGGAAGCACTTGGGAGAAATGAAACTTGGAAAAATGCAAATTACCTAGTGGAAAGAAGGTGGTCAGATGTCGGTGGGTCTTCATTATAAAACACCGAGAAGATGGCAGCGTTGAGAGGTATAAGGCTAGGTTAGTGGTCAAAGGGTACACACAGACCTACGGTATCGAGTATTCAGAAATATTCTCCCCAGTGGCAAAAATTGACAAGATTAGAGTCCTGTTCTCTGTAGTGGCAAATCGAGATTGACCATTACATCTGTTTGATGTTAAGAACACATCCTACATGATAATCTCAAGGAAGAGGTGTATATGGAACCCCCACCTGAGTTCACCGAGAAATACAACAAAGGGGAAGTGTACAGGTTAAGGAAAGCATTGTATGGCTTGAAACAGTCACCTCGATCTTGGTTTAGGAGATTCACAATTGTCATGAGGAAGTATGACTATCATTAAAGTAATTCGGATCACACTCTGTTCCTAAAGAGGAGAGATAAAGATGGTAACATGCCTCATAATCTAAATAGACGGCATCATCATTATCAGGGATGATTCAGAGAAAATCGTTCGCCTTCAAGAAAACCTATTTAAGGAATTCGAAATGAAGGATCTGTTGGAAAACACGAATCAGAAAGCAGCGGAATTAAAAATTTTCCCAACAAAAGGATCTTGGACTCGCAATCGTGTATCCAAATTCGTAGAGATAGAAAACTTACTTTTCTTTTATTCTTTCTTGAAGCGTTTCAAGCCACCCAAGAACGCTCTTCTCGCGGCTTGATCCCCTCTCCTTTGGTAAAGCTCGAATCTTCAAACTTCTAACTTGAAGTCTCTAGAGAAAGTCCACCAACTTGATCACAATCTAACTAGTAAGGATGCTAGTTCTCCAGTTAGTGTTTAGGCTTAACATAGGGTTTTATTTAATCTTGGAGAAAGGAAGGTGTTCAACACATGAACCAAAAGAATTGCCAATTAGCTCTAAAGGGGAGCATATATAGGTAAGGGAGAGGGACGGCCGAACCTATTCCTTGTTGGGCAAGGATTTGGTCCCTCTCTCTCCTATTACTTGATCATCAAGTAATTTCCAACTTTGACTTTGAATTCTAATTCAAATCAACTTTCAAGAGAGCTAAAATATCCAAACTATTTTTGGATAATTTTATACTTTATTTATTATTTAAAATAAATAACTTATTTTATCTAATTAATTAACTAGATTATTTTTCTCCAAAATTAGACTTTCTTTTTAATTCAAAATTAAACCAAAGTCTATTAAATAATTAACACATTTAATTATTTAATATATAAATACAATATATATAATCACACGTGTGGGACACGTGTCACAAGGACACGTGTCACTCACGTGACCCACACGTGTGGTTTCACACATATGGAACCCTCTAGGCCTGATTAACTCGTTTAATCATTTTTAAGCCTCAACTCATGTAACCAAGTTGTTGTGTGTGACCCTCTAGGTTCTCAATTCAATTAGCAGTGACCCTAATTAATTAATTCACAAATTAATTAATCAGTCCACAGATTAAACGACCATAGTCTAGCAACAGGTGTTTAACCCCTAGCTGAATTGGAATGTTCGGATTCGACAGAACCTTTAAGTCATTGATTCATGTGAGATACAATCCTCCTACTTACTATCTCTCAACCAAGATCTAGGGTAAGGGAATAATTAGAACCCTAATAATCCGGTCTTAAAGCTAAGTGCATTTCATATCCATTTGATCTCAATCCAAGAAACCCTTTTCTTGATGTCTTGATCTACTGCCTTGGCCAAGGACTCCATATGACATATGAATGACTTACACAATAAGAGATCACCTTGCAAATGCAAGTGTAGGTCCTCTCTTGATTCTCATTCACTTTCATGAATCACTTGTGCAGCCCCAGTATAAGCCTTGAATCAGTTGTCTAAGGCGACACCCTTTAAAGCTTATACCTAAGACTACAGAGTTAACTCATAGAGTGACAAGGAACCTCAAGTCTAAGGATCAATTAATCACATCAATGACTCGTGAGATATTTCCTAATCTGGAAGTTTCCATTTCCTGAAATAGAAACTTCCTTTCCCATCTAGGAATGTTCTCACACGGGGCACCTCAGTGAACTTACTTATTAAAGTAAGCACCCTCATGTATCACGCACGTATCAACTATACACTTTGCACCTCCATGAAACAAGGTGGTCCTTCTTAAGGGTGTGATCCCACAAGCAAGCCTTAGAGGAGTCAGGTTGACACTCCCACTGTTTGTAGGACTCATTGGCTTGGAGTAATTTACTAATCATGACTTATGTGATATAGGGCTCGTTTCATGAACCATTTCACCTAAATGGTAGAGTCCTAAAGTCATCAGGATTAGGGGAGTTCTCATACAGGCACAGATAAAGTAAACGCATACCAAACAAGAGCATATAAAGAAGTGTTGCCTCAATTCGTTATTTCATTTAAAGATTGTCTGTGATTACAATAAGGAAAAGCACAAAGCGGATATACAATCGGCTTTCTAGGGCACTATTCCTAATAGGATCTGGGGGAGCTGAAGTACTTTCTGGGGATAGAAGTGTTTGTTGGAAAACACGAATCAGAAAGCAGCGGAATTTAAAAAAAATTCCCAACAAAAGGATCTAGGACTCGCAATCGTGTAACCAAATTCGTAGAGATAAGAAACTTACTTTTCTATTATTCTTTCTTGAAGCGTTTCAAGCCACCTAAGAACGCTCTTCTCACGGCTTGATCCCCTCTCCTTGGTAAAGCTAGAATCTTCAAACTTCTAACTTGAAGCTCTCTAGAGATAGTCCACCAACTTGACTACAATCTAACTAGTAAGGATGCTAGTTCTCTAGTTAGTGTTTAGGCTTAACCTAGGGTTTCGTTTATCTTGGAGAAAGGATGATGTTCAACACATGAACCAAAAGAATTGCCAATTAGATCTAAGGGGAGCTCGAGCTCCCCTATTTATAATAAAGGGAGGACCGAAAATCCTAGTCCTTATGGGCTAGGGTTTTGGTCTCTCTCTCCTATTACTTGATCATCAAGTAATTTTGACTTTGACTTTGAATTCAAATTCAAATCAACTTTCAAAAGAGCTAAAAATATCCAAACTATTTTTGGATAATTTTATACTTTATTCATTTAAAATAAATAACTTATTTTATCTAATTAATTAATTCATAATTAATTAACTAGATTATTTTTCTCCAAAATAAGACTTTCTTTTTAATTCAAAATTAAACCGAAGTCTATTAAATAATTAATCACATTAATTATTTAACACATAAATAAATATACACATATATTTACACACGTGTGAGACACGTGTCACAAGGGACCGTGTCTCTCACGTGAGCCACACGTGTAGAACCCTCTTGGCCCGATTAACTCGTTTAATCATTTTAAAGCCTCAACTCATGTAACCAAGTTGTTGTGTGTGGCCCTCTAGGTTCTCAATTCAATTAGCAGTGACCCTAATTAATTAATTCACTAATTAATTATTCAGTCCATAGATTAAACGACCATAGTCTAGCAACTGGTGTTTAACCCCTAGCTGAATTGGAATGGTCGGATTCGACAGAACCTTTAAGTCATTGATTCATATGAGATACAATCCTCCTACTTACTATCTCTCAACCAAGATCTAGGGTAAGGGAATAATCAGAACCCTAATAATCCGGTCTTAAAGCTAAGTGCATTTCATATCCATTTGATCTCAATCCAAGAAACCCTTTTCTTGATGTCTTGATCTACTGCCTTGGCCAAGGACTCCATATGGCATATGAATGACTTACAAAATAAGAGATCACCTTGGAAATGCAAGTGTAGGTCCTTTCTTGATTCTCATTCACTTTCATGAATCACTTGTGCAGCCCCAGCATAAGTCTTGAATCAGTTGTCTAAGGCGACACCCTTTAAAGCTTATACCTAAGACTACAGAGTTAACTCATAAAGTGACAAGGAACCTCAAGTCTAAGGATCAATTAATCACATCAATGACTCGTGAGATATTTCCTAATCTGGAAGTTTCTATTTCCTGAAATAGAAACTTCCTTTCCCATTTAGGAATGTTCTCACACGGGGCACCTCAGTGAACTTACTTATTAAAGTAAGCACCCTCATGTATCACGCACGTATCAACTATACACTTTGCACCTCCATGAAACAAGGTGGTCCTTCTTAAGGGCGTGATCCCACAAGCAAGCCTTAGAGGAGTCAGGTTGACACTCCCACTGTCTGTAGGACTCATCGGCTTGGAGTATTTTACTAATCATGACTTACGTGATATAGGGCTCGTTTCATCAACCATTTCACCTAAATGGTAGAGTCCTAAAGTCATCAGGATTAGGGGAGTTCTCATACATGCACTGCTAAAGTAAACGCATACCAAACAAGAGCATATAAATTAGTGTTGCCTCAATTCGTTATTTCATTCAAACATTATCTGTGATTACAATAAGGAAAAGCACAAAGCGGATATACAATCAGCTTTCTAGGGCACTATTCTAACAATCTCCGACTTGCCCGTCAAAGCCATTCTAAAGCTACTCTAAGTCCCATCTTCTGAAGATGTCCTTGGAAAGCTTCTCGACTAAGGGGTTTAGTAAGTGGATCTGCCACGTTCTCTGCTGATGTGACCCTCTCAATTTGCACATCTCCTCTTTTGATAATATCACGAATTAGGTGATACTTCCTCATAATGTGCTTGGTCCGTTGGTGAGATCTTGGTTCTCTGGCTTGAGCAACCGGCCCAGTGTTGTCACAAAACACAGTAACAGGGTCTTTAATGCTAGGAACAACATTCAACTCTTGAATGAAGTTTCTAATCCAAACACCTTCCTTAACTGCATCATTTGCAGCTAAGTATTGGGCCTCAGTGGTCGAATCTGCAGTGGTCGTTTGCTTGGAACTCCTCCAACTCATTGCTCCGTCGTTTAGGCAGAAAATATATCCTGACATTGACTTAAAATCATCTAAGTCAGATGCAAAGCTTGCATCGTAGTATCCTTCGACAGTAAGATCTTTCTGACCTCCGTAAACTAAGAATAAATCTTTAGTACTTTTCAAGTACTTGAGAATATTCTTCACGGCAGCCCAGTGACCATCTCCAGGGTCAGATTGGAAACGACTTGTTACACTAAGTGCATAAGCCACATCCGGTCGAGTACATAACATTGCATACATTATGCTACCTATTGTTGATGCATAAGGTGTATGAGTCATTCTTTCCTTCTCAAGGTTAGTCTTAGGACACATCTTCCTTGAAAGACATGTTCCTACACTCATAGGAAGGTTCTTAACCTTTGCTGACTCCATATTGAATCTCTTCAATACTTTGTCAATGTACATCGACTGTGATAGTCCTATTAACCTTCTAGATCTATCTCTATAGATTTTAATTCCAAGGATATAGGTCGCATCACCCAGATCTTTCATCTCGAATTGGTTCGATAACCATAACTTAGTCACTTTCTTGTCATCCTTCTAATTCCCAATATGAAGGATGTTATCAACATAAAGTACTAAGAATTGCACTGAGGTCTCCAATTCCTTTCTATACACACATGATTCATTCGAAATTTGAATGAAGCCAAACGCTTTGACTGATTCATCAAATCGAATATTCCAATTCCTAGAAGCCTGTTTCAATCCATAGATTGATCTTTGGAGTTTGCAAACCTTTTGCTCACTCCCACTGAATGTGAAACCTATGGGTTGCTCCATATAAATGTCTTTGTCAATGTCACCATTGAGAAAGGCAGTTTTCACATCCATTTGCCATATCTCATAGTCATAATATGTAGCAATGTCAAGCATGATCCGAATAGACTTTTGCATTGTGACTGGCGAAAAAGTTTCATCAAAGTCCACGCCGGGTCTTTGAGTGAATCCTTTTGCAACCAGTCTTGCTTTGTAGGCTGCAATGCTTCCATCAACTCCAAGCTTTCTCTTAAAGATCCATTTGCAACCTATGGGTTTGACCCCATCAGGCAAATCTACCAAGGTCCAAACTTGGTTGGAGTTCATGGAATCCATTTTGGATTTCATGGCTTCTATCTACTGTTCAGAGTCAGAATCTGAAAGTGCCTCCTCATATGTTAAAGGATCATTATCTTTTTGAGAGATTTCATGGAAAAATCCATACCATCTCTCCGGCTGTCTAGGAGTGCGTTCAGAACGCCTTAGAGAAGGATTTTCGTGTGTATCGAAATTCGTGATTGGCTGTGGTTGGTCAGAAGGGGACATTTCTTCAGTGGGTGGTGTGGGATCACTTTGTACTTCTTCTAATTCTATGATCTTGCCTTTCTTTTCTTTAAGGAACGATTCCTCTAGAAAAGTGGCATTTCTGGAAACAAACACTTTTGCTCAGATTGATCATAGAAGTAGTATCCTATGGATTCCTTAGGATAACCTACAAAGTAGCATAAGTTAGAATGAGATTCTAACTTATCTCCCACTGTCCTCTTCACGTAAGCAGGACACCCCAAAATTCTTAAGTAAGAATAACTAGGGATTTTACCATGCCACATTTCATAGGGCGTTTTAGGGACTGACTTAGAGGGAACTAGATTCAAAATCTTTGTTGCACTTTCTAGGGTATAACCCCAGAAAGAAGGTGGTAAGTCAGTGAAACTCATCATGGAACGAACCATATCTGGTAGGGTTCGATTCCTTCTCTCAGAAACTCCATTAAGCTGAGGAGTTCCCGGAGGAGTCCACTGAGAGATAATCCCATTATCTTTGAGATGATTAAGGAATTCTTCACTAAGATACTCGCCTCCTCGATCAGATCGAAGTGCTTTGATCTTGTGACCAGGTTGGTTCTCAACCTCCTTTTGAAATTCTAAGAATTTTTCAAAAGCTTCAGATTTATACTTCATTAAGTATACATAACCATACCGACTAAAGTCATCAGTAAAGGTTATGAAATACTGATGATTGTTTCTTGTGCTTACACTAAGCGGTCCACAAAACATCAGTATGGATCAAATCCAAAACCTTAATGGCACGTTCCACAGTTCCTTTAAAAGGGACTTTGGGCATTTTTCCTTTGAGACAGGATTCGCAAGAAGTTAACTCCTTAAGATCATTTTCAGAGAATGATCCTAAAGTGTTTATATTGCTAATTCTGTTCTTGGAAATGTGTCCTAATCTAGCGTGCCATAAGGGAGCTGAAACTTTGTCATCTCTCTTACGCTTCGTTTCTCGTTATATATTCATAATATTGATATTCTGAGTTAGATAAAGTCCATTACTTAGAGTACCGATGTGAACGGAAGAGTTGTTCCGTTTGATAAAGTATTTACCATTCTTAATATAAGTTTCATAACCTTCACAATCTAAGATTGGAACAGAAATTATATTACGAATAATGCTCGGTACATAAAGGACTTTATTTAAGACTAACTCAAAACTACCTAAATCTAATCTAATTGTGCCTACATCTCGAGCTTCAACGTTTGAGCCATCGCCGATCTTCAAGACACATTCTCCTTCTTTGAGTTGTTGGACTTCACTTAGCATCTGTACATCATTACAGATATGAGTTCCACAACCTGTATCAAGTACCCAAGAACTAGAATTAATAGAAAGATTTACTTCAACGAGAAAGATACCTTTCTTTAGAGTAGCCTTGTACTCTGGGCAGTTTCTCCTCCAATGTCCCGCTTTGCCACAATGGAAGCAAACATCCTCTTTCTGATCGCGCTTCTTATTTTGGGCCTTCCCCTTCGAAACTCCACCAGTGGGCCTAAGGGATTTCTTCTTCTTCTTCTTTTGGGCTTTCTTGCCCTTACCTTTAGAAGGCCCAGAAGAGGAAGATGGAGCATTCACCATCAAAACCTTATTGTCCTTCTTGATCGTGCTTTCAGCAATCACAAGTTGACTAATCAGCTCAGCTACAGTAGCACCAGCATGATTCATATTGAAGTTAAGGACAAATGGGTTGAATGATGGTAGGAGCGAAGCTAGCAACAAATCCACTGAAAGCTCATCTTTCAGTGGCATGTCCATGGAGGCAAGTTTCTCAGTAAGGGCAAGAAACTTGAGTCCATATTCATGGACACTTGAACCTTCCCTCATTCTCAAGTGGAACAATTCCTTTGAAGTGTTATACCTTGTAACACGTTCATGAGGGCGGTAAAGTTGCTCTAAGTGGTCGTAAATCTCCCAAGCGAATTCCATGGCCTCATGTTGCCTTTGCAAGTCCGGAGACATGTTAGCCAACATAAGGCAACGGGCTTGGAGATTATCATCCTTCAACTTCTGAATCTCGTCCCGCTCGGCCCCAGTGGGAGCCTCCCCTTCGGGACTAGGCTCCCCTTCGAAGAGAACATAAGTTCTCTTCTCAGAATCTAAAATGATTTTTAGATTCCTCAACCAATCAGAATAGTTGGGACCAGTCAACTTGTTTGACTCGAGGATCGATACAAGAGGGTTTTTGGTTGCCATTTCAAAACACGTAGAGAATCACAGAATCTACGACCTAAATGGTAAAACAGAGAACTAGTGAGCATGCTGAATTTTAACGATATACAAAAGATAAGGTCTTTAATCTAATGTAGCTCCCACTGTTTTTCAAAGATCTATAATTCCTAAAGATCTAAGAGGAACACGTTTCCCAATGGGTACTAAGATCCTAGGCATTTTACCTCGAACCCACGACTCGCGGACATTCTAAGTAGAACCCTAGGTAGGTACAACTTACCAATTCTAACATCTTTAAAACTCTTAGTAATTGTTTTTGCATCACCTATCTTTCAATATGGACCCACGACTCGTGCGACATCCATATTTACTTAGGCGTTAAGCTAGACCCATCAATCATAAGATCATGATCACCAAACTAACAAGGTCCACTAGCTATCCCACGACTCGCGGACAATAACTAGCTTCACTTACTAAACTTAAAACCTATTGATGGAATGCTAGGAATTTAATTCAAAATTTGCATCTCGAATTAAATACCTATTTGTTCGAAATTAGCTTAATATTTAATGGGAATTTTCGAATCAACCGGAGAGTTGTCCGGTTCGACCTCACCAACATATATGTTATCCAATTTTATTAGTTTTGATTAATGCAAGTACACTTAAATGCATTTCAAACAAGCACATAAACAGATAACATGTCCTAGCATGATACTAACATGTAATGATCATGGGTTCTACCTATCTTATGCGTGATATGTGGGAGCCACTCCACAATCACAAGTTCTAACATACATGCCACATAAACAGTTTAAATCACATAAGGGAAAGCGGTAACAAAATACGAGCCCTATCTCTATTTCATTTTTACAATTGAGATTCCCTTCCCTAACATTTTGAGGGGTCTTCACTTATGGCCTCCTTGTTACTTGAATGTGGTTCATCTTACTCCATGGGTGCATTGTCTCCAAAATGAAAATAAAACCTCACCACCTATCTCTACTCTTAAATTACAATAAAAAGAAAAAGACATAAAGTAATAAGGCTCAATCTTCATATTGGTCTTAGGCAATTACACTGGGCATACCCCGGCCTCAAAAACAGTAATATGGAAAGCCACATAATAAATCACATAACAGTACGAACATAAGTGAGGCTCCAACCTCAATTGAAAAACGCAACTATAGGGCTCCAACCCCAATTTAAACCATCCATGTGCATAAATTAAAACCATACATAGATCTAAACCCATGATCACCTAACATGCTTTTGCAAGAATTTAAATTTAACCAATCAATTAAAATTCTCGCTTTAAGCTCTAATAACTTAAAACACGACTTAGATGCAATTCTTGTTCAAGAGCCTTTTCAATAAAACCCGAAAAACAATAGACTACTAAAATTCCAATTAATTTCTGAAAATGAATAATTTTATTCTTTCAATATTTTCAGAAAATAAAGATTGTAATTTTTTCAAAATTTAAATCGCTTAAATTTTCAAAATCTCAATTTAAACAATTATTTCAAAAATAATTCAAATTTAATAAGACAAAATTTTACAGAAAAATTAAATCGGGATTTCAAGGACCGAAAACACGAAAACGCAAAAAACGGGACCCGAAACCGCCCGGAACGAACGGTTGCTCGCCGCGCAGCGTCGCGCGCGTCGGCAACTCGCGCTACCAGCCCGCGCGCGCCCTGCACGCAATGCACGCAGCTTGCTACTGCTCGTTTGCGGGCGATCCCGGGCGGGTGCTCCCGCGCGGTTACGGGAGAATGCGGACGGTTGTCCCGTACGGTTGCTGGACAGGCGAACGGGTGCGCCTAGGCGGGCCTAGGCGCTGGCGGGAGGGCCGGGCGGCGGCGACGGGCCTGGGCGTGCGACGTGCTAGCACGCCTAGGCTCGTCCTTTTCCGTGTTCCGTTTCGTATTTTGGGTTTCTCCAAAACCCGGTTTAATCCAAAATAAAAAAATACGATTTAAACATATTTCAATCAAAACGGTTTTTCAAAAACACAATTTAAGAAAACAGTTTCAGAAATTCAAGAAAAATTACAGTTTCGTAATTCAGGCTTTCTAAAAGAACTCATGAATACCTAATTCGCATGTAAGCCTAAGAATTTCTAACAAATTCAGAATAATTGAGACGAATCAGAAACACGATTTACGAGGTGGCTCTGATACCACTTGTTCGAAAACATGAATCAGAAAGCAGCGGAATTTAAAAAAATTTCCCAACAAAAGGATCTAGGACTCGCAATCGTGTAACCAAATTCGTAGAGATAAGAAACTTACTTTTCTATTATTCTTTCTTGAAGCGTTTCAAGCCACCTAAGAACGCTCTTCTTGCGGCTTGATCCCCTCTCCTTGGTAAAGCTCGAATCTTCAAACTTCTAACTTGAAGCTCTCTAGAGATAGTCCACCAACTTGACTACAATCTAACTAGTAAGAATGCTAGTTCTCTAGTTAGTGTTTAGGCTTAACCCAGGGTTTCGTTTATCTTGGAGAAAGGATGGTGTTCAACACATGAACCAAAAGAATTGTCAATTAGCTCTAAGGGGAGCTCGAGCTCCCCTATTTATAATAAAGGGAGGACCGAAAATCCTAGTCCTTATGGGCTAGGGTTTTGGTCTCTCTCTCCTATTACTTGATCATCAAGTAATTTTGACTTTAACTTTGAATTCAAATTCAAATCAACTTTCAAGAGAGCTAAAAATATCCAAACTTTTTTTGGATAATTTTATACTTTATTTATTTAAAATAAATAACTTATTTTATCAAATTAATTAATTCATAATTAATTAACTAGATTATTTTTCTCCAAAATAAGACTTTCTTTTTAATTCAAAATTAAACCAAAGTCTATTAAATAATTAATCACATTAATTATTTAACACATAAATAATTATACACATATATTTACACACGTGTCACTCACGTGAGCCACACGTGTGGTTTACACGTGTGGAACCCTCTTAGCCCGATTAACTCGTTTAATCATTTTAAAGCATCAACTCATGTAACCAAGTTGTTGTGTGTGACCCTCTAGGTTCTCAATTCAATTAGCAGTGACCCTAATTAATTAATTCACTAATTAATTAATCAGTTCATAGATTAAACGACCATAGTCTAGCAACAGGTGTTTAACCCCTAACTGAATTGGAATGGTCGGATTCGACAGAACCTTTAAGTCATTGATTCATGTGAGATACAATCCTCCTACTTACTATCTCTCAACCAAGATCTAGGGTAAGGGAATAATCAGAACCCTAATAATCCGGTCTTAAAGCTAAGTGCATTTCATATCCATTTGATCTCAATCCAAGAAACCCTTTTCTTGATGTCTTGATCTACTACCTTGGCCAAGGACTCCATATGGCATATGAATGACTTACACAATAAGAGATCACCTTGCAAATGCAAGTGTAGGTCCTTTCTTGATTCTCATTCACTTTCATGAATCACATGTGTAGCCCCAGCATAAGCCTTGAATCAGTTGTCTAAGGCGACACCCTTTAAAGCTTATACCTAAGACTACAGAGTTAACTCATAAAGTGACAAGGAACCTCAAGTCTAAGGATCAATTAATCACATAAATGACTAGTGAGATATTTCCTAATCTGGAAGTTTCTATTTCCTGAAATAGAAACTTCCTTTCCCATTTAGGAATGTTCTCACACTGGACACCTCAGTGAACTTACTTATTAAAGTAAGCACCCTCATGTATCACGCACGTATCAACTATACACTTTGCACCTCCATGAAACAAGGTGGTCCTTCTTAAGGGCGTGATCCCACAAGCAAGCCTTAGAGGAGTCAGGTTGACACTCCCACTGTCTGTAGGACTCATCGGCTTGGAGTATTTTACTAATCATGACTTATGTGATATAGGGCTCGTTTCATGAACCATTTCACCTAAATGGTAGAGTCCTAAAGTCATCAGGATTAGGGGAGTTCTCATACATGCACAACTAAAGTAAACGCATACGAAACAAGAGCATATGAAGAAGTGTTGCCTCAATTCGTTATTTCATTCAAAGATTGTCTGTGATTACAATAAGGAAAAACACAAAGCGGATGTACAATCGGCTTTCTAGGGCACTATTCCTAACAGTGTTAAGATCCACGCTAGGTCTCTTCATATCACAACGGAAGTTTGTTCTCAATCTAATACTGAGGTTGGGCTACTAAACTGTAAGCTAGCAGACACTTCGATAGTTGTCAATCACGGACTGCAGATAGTAAAAGGGGCAAAAGAGACTGATAAAGGGTAGTATCAGCGTTTGATCGGGAAGTTAATCTATCTTCTCATACTCAGTCCGATGTAGCTTTTACAATGGGATTTCTGAGTCAGTTCATGCATTGGCCCTAGAGAGAGCATATGGGTATGACCTTCAGAGTATGTTGATACTTGAAGGGACATTCAGACAGAGGTGTCTTGACATCGAAGCTTACATTGATGCCGACAGGGCTGGGAACCTAGTCGATAGGAGGTCAACTTAGTAACATCAAGAAGAAAAAAACAGAAAGTAGTAGCCCTCTCAAGCACAAAAGCAGAGTTTTGGGGTATCGCTAGAGGGCTAACAAAAGTCTTATGGCTAAGAAAACTCCTTGTAGAGATCGGTTTTCCCCTGACAGGAGTCTGTAAACTGAAGTGTGATAACCGAGCTTCCATCAACATCTCAAAAAACCCAATTTAACAAGATCGTACTAAACATATCTAGATAGATAGACACTTTATAATGAGAAGCTGGAAGCCGGGGTGGTTGATCTTCCGTTTGTACGGTCAAAAGATCAGTTGGCTGACATCTTAACAAAAGTTGTGAATATAAGGCTTTTCAGTGAAGTCTTGAGCAAGTTGAGCATCGAAGACTCGACACTCGACTTGAGGGGGAGTGTTATGATAGGAAATCTGTAAATTAGAGATTTGATAGTTGACTTTTCCTTGTTAGATTAGACTCTTTCACAATATATATGTAGGACTTATATATATATTGTAATACACAAAGACATACAGTAAATCAATAGAAAATTCTTACCCATATCATGGCGTTCTCAATTAACAACACACACCTTCTTGTTGTGTGTAACCCTTCGCGACAAGTCAAGCTTTATGTCATTTAATACTTCTATCAGACTTATGCTTGATTTTGAACACCCATTTGCAGTTAATGAGGGTTTTACCATAAGGCAAATCCATGAGAATCCAAGTATGATTTTGCTCAAGTGCAGTAATTTCTGCTTGCACGAATTTTTCCAAACATCATGTTTTATAGCTTGTTTGTAAGTGTTAGGTTCTAAGTCTATTTTAAAGCTTTAAGATGATTATGTAAGAACAAATTTACCACATTGCGTACTTTTTAATTAAATACGTACTTTTTGTAAGTAATTCTCGAGTATTGAGTTTTTTTCTTTAGTTTTTGTAAATGTAAGAAGCTTGATTCATGTATCTATAATCAAGTTTGATGGTGTCCAAATCTGACTATGTACGGAATGATAGACATGGACTCCAAAGCACCCAAGAAATTTGTATTGTAGAGAAGATTTCAGATCTCCTAAAAGTTGCGTAGATGGAGCAAATGTAAGCTCAAAGGCCAAAACGGAAGAATATGGGGGTTGAACCCGTTTTGGCACACCGACGCTCAAATCAAACTATTAGGTCGAGCTGGTTTGATAGTAGTAAGTAGGTGGGAGTGTATTAAATGCTATAATAGTAACGTACCTTAGTAATAAATGAAGGACTATTTATAGTTGAGAGCTTTCTACGTGTAAGTACATGCAATCAAAGGTGTGGTCAAACAGGCATGGCAGAGCATGACGCTAGTCCATTCAGGTATGGCTTCATCTACCTGCCACATCAGAGTTTTTGTAGATAAAGTACTAGGTCTGAGGTATATTTAATGCACTTGTATAGAGATGCACACTCTAGGTTGACGTCACAGCTCGCTCGAGAGACTCCTAGGTCGAAGGCCTCTTGTGGTTGGAGGAATGTGGGACTAGGCAAAATAGGGAGATAAAGCTTCTCAAACTATTAGTACAAGTGATGGCTCTAATGAAGGAGAGAGCTAGGTGGAGAAGCTGTCGTGGAAGGAATTTCCAACTGGGTTTACACCGAGGCATCCAGTGAAGACATGTGGAGCGTCATCAACGAAATGCGATTTTTGTCTATCATCTCCCTCCAAGGTTGGTTACCATGAATGGCATGGTGATCAACCTTGATGTCCGAGCTGCATTGCTAACATGTAAGTAATCAACCCCTTAGCTCGCTAGGTACCATGTGTCTGACACATCGACTCCATAGCTCAGGGGTGATAGTACACGAGTGGACTTAGGTGCAAGTGTACACGAAAATGACTGGCACATGGCATGGAGCAAACGGTTGAGCTATCCCACGCGCCAAAGTAATGATTTTTCCTTTTTGAATATCAAAACTGCAGGCGTACCTTTTAAGGAATAGTTAACGACGGTTAAGCCTGAAAGGCGGAGCACTAACGCCAGTTACTGTGAATGTAATTGTTTATATAATAGTTTAAGACTCTCCTGTTACCGACATTGAATGGTGGGTCTTTTCCAAACATATATAAGCGGGACTTAAGCAATTTTTCCGCTCTCTTCACCTTTGCCAAAATAAAACAACGCTAGGTAAATTCAAGCAAGAGAAAGCATTAACCCTTTTCCAAAAAGTTCGGCTAGAACTTTTCGGTGATCAATCAACAATTTCAAGATACGTAACCGTATTCGGATTTCGCCTTCTTCAATTTCTCCTTCTCTATTTCTTTGTAAAACTCCATTGCTCCCAAGAGATCTGTCGTACCGTCCTTGGATGTCAACCGAGTTTATAGGCCTAACACCAAGAAGGCATTGGTGTTGAGGGGATAAGAGCTCTGACTCTAGAGAGTCGGTTCAGGTTATAGGGGTAAAGCCTTAAGAAAGCAAGAGAAAGAAGGACCATAGCGAAGGCCAGGAAACTGGTTCATGCGTGAGGTTAAAGGTAACAGAACCCACTGGATTATAAACTTGGAAGAAGAAAATTAGGGAGGATTCCCCAGTGAGAAGCTCCTAGGATGAAGAGGCTGAAATCGAATCCGATGTGTGGAAGAGATAGCCAGAGAGCTAGAAAAAATGTCTCTAGATGAAGGGACTAGAAATAGAGGTGGCGAGGCATCGCATTCACAATCTCCCCTAAAGAAAAACCAAAAAGGGAAAGAGAACCTCAGGAAACGAACCCTTACTGAAGGGTAAAAATAAGGTGGTGAGAAAGTGCATCAACTATTACCATGAGTTTTACAAGAAGGTGGGAAAGTTGTGGGGATTGGCCTCTTCTTGTTTTTCAAGGAGAGGTTTGCGCTCTCTCTTGTAAGGTAGGGAATTACATTGGTCGAGAGCTTGCATGAATCGATCATCCAATTTCTTTACAAATTCTGACAAATGCCCACCTTAGATTAACCTCTCAACTTCTTCTTGAAGGGCAATACATTCTGATGTCTAGTGTCTGTACTACATGTGACAAACGCAGTGTTTGCCCGACTCCTTAGCTTTTTTCGTCTCCTTCAACTGTTTGGGCTTCTTTAGCATGCCTTGATCCATAACTTCATAGGTTTTCTCAATTAGATAGACTAGGGGCGTGTAATTATTATTTAATCCACTGTCGAAGGGCATTACCCTTTTCAGTCGTTGTTCGACCTTGGACGGTCGAGATGGCTCAAGTCAAGAGGGACGGTCTAACTATCGCTCAGACTGGCACCTATCAATTCTTCTCGGAGCACCATGCTTGGTGGATTGCACCTATTCAAGTCTCATAAACCTACGTGCAATCACTAAATGTCCTCCAAATCATGGGGCTGGTTCAAAATTATCTGATCAGCACATTCATCGTGTCGGAGAGCCTTGTATAAAGTTTGTGTAAGCAGGTCGATTCTTGATTAGTTGACCTTGACTACTGCCTCATTGAAGCTGGTAAAGAAATTCGCCAAGGACTCATTTTCCCCTATACGATATTATACAAGTATGTCGAGGGAAGCTTCTCTCTAGCCATGGAGGAAAAACGTGCCTTGAACTTGCGGGATGATTGCTCATAGTCCCTGATGTTGTAAGGGGCCAACCTTTCAAACCAGTCTTAGTTAGGGCCCTCGAGCGTGGTTTCGAAAATTTTTGCCCAACTAAGGGGTAACTGGTCGTACAGACTGATTTGGGCCTCGAACTTGGAGCAATGTTTCATTGGCTCGGTATTTCATTTATAAATTGGCAAATTGGTGGGGACAATATCCACCACTTTGGCATTAACTATTTCATAGCAAAAGGGTAATCTAGCCTCCCTCTCGCTGCAATATACCCGCATCGGTCGATTTGGCAGGTTTATCTCTTGGACTACTGGCAATCGAGTCTACGGGGGCTCGATCGCAGGGAGTATAAGAAAACTCCTCTTCTTGCTGGTCGATGTACTCAAATTCTAGACCCTATTGTTTCTATTGGTATTAATGTTGTTGTTGTTGATTCCTCAAGGGAAGCTGGTTTCATAGATCATCTTTCCCCACACAATGTCCTTATTGGCTCGTAAGTAGGTGTCGGGATGGACCCTAGCTCTTAGTTTATCAAAAACTGGGACATTCTTAGGAAGTGGAATGTTCTTATCTACTTCGCTAGTGTTACCAACAATGTGGCGAGCTCTTTTTTCATCTAGCCTGTAGCACCCCGCACGGTGGGTCACCACATCCCCCGCACCTAAACCCAATCCACATACGAGATGGGAAACCTGTACGTGAAACAAGCAGAGGCGAACGGTAGACAGACACACACACACCTAAGTTAGGCAGAACAGAGACCCTAAACGTGAAACGAACCAACAAAAACAAACGCATGCAGAAGCTGTAGCACCCGGAGCCCGGGCCACCACATTCCCCGCACATAAACCCGAACCCGCATATGAAATGGAAAATCCATACACGAGCCCAAGTCTAAGCCAACGGGAGACTACACACTCACTAGGCTAGGCGGAGCTAAAACTAAACCAGACTACACCACAAATAATCAAACAACGGAAGCAAAGGAGTTCTAACAACATAAAATTCATGATCAAACATATGCTCTAAGTATCTAATTATACATATCCATAACAAATCATATTTTCATAACAAATTACATATCATTATCAATTCATTTAAATACATATCCAAAATGACGTATGCAATGCACCTAGCACGACCTAAACCCAAAAGGAGACTCGGACGACCCACTTCTTCGCCTAGCTCGTGCTCAAAAGACCTGCAAACTAAAAGTGGTAAAGGAGAGGTGTCAGTCATAACTCGACTGAGTGAGGGGGCTAACGCACACCCACACACTATACATATATAGAGCAAAGCACATAAAAGATAAAGGTTATGAACTGGGAATAGGTTTTGCATTACCAAAACATTTTCATAAAGCATTACATAACATATACATATACATTACATTAATAAAGACTCTATTCCCGTTCCATAATCCAACCGTTTCATTTAAGCTCGGCGAGTACGAGCATCCTCCGTTACTTCTCATTACATTACATTATATAAAACAAATCACATTCAATCCCCTACTTCGATGATGGAAGGGCCGGCCGACCCTTAACCATCCACTAGTAAATTCCTTGAGGGGAGATGAACACACGCGATTGCCATTATAAATCCTCAAGGGGTAGCTAGCCCACACGAGTCCTCCCCGGTTTTATACATAAGGCATCAAGAGCACCACGCCTTCTGAACCTCCCGGGGTTGCACGTAATACCTCGGAGGGAAACCACGTTTAGGCTTAACCCGATGGCCCGCTACTGTACTGGGCGTCCCAATCCATAGTCTCCATGGATCCAACATTACCTTTAGATTACTTTTCATTGCATTCTCGCTCATTACAAATCATTAACATTACATACGTAAGCATTAAACTTTCATTAAAATCATGAGCTCATATATGCTCGTAGATATAGCCCTTTCGAAAGCCGAAACTTGATCACAAGATTATAAACATATTATACATTACACATATTTAACTATATATACAATATATAGTCGTACGCGGGCTAAAAAACGAGCATTTAGGGGTCATAGGTCGCTTAACTAAAAAGAAAAGAACCTAAACCTCACCTTGAACAAAATGTGTAGTGGTGGGAGAAAACAACCCTGAATAACCTTAAGCTTCGGGTACGGCTCCTCCCGGAAGCACCCCTGAGACAAACAAACGTAATACTAAAGACTTAGACTCAGTTTTGGACCAAATAGAGGCACGGCGATGCAAATGTATATAACGTATGCATATGAGATGCAAGAATGCAACACTTAAGTCATTCAAAGTGATAACACATATATCTCAATTTAAAATAATTTCATAAAATTAAAACAAGAGTTCTGACATGTTATTCAACAAAATTAATATTATAAAAAAATCAATTTGTAAAATTAAAACAAAGTTTATGACACATATCATTCAACTTAAATCAAATTCATAATTCAAAACAAAGTTTATAATATATTATAGGGCGAATTACATTTGAGTACCCTCACAATAGGCGAAATTACAATGCAGACACCCTTGTTTGAAAAATTACATAATAGTCCCTAACCTTTATGCTCCGTTTGAGGTCCCTCCGTTCCGTTAGGGTTCCGTCAAATTTGACCCCTTTAATGACTAAAATACCCTCTGGGATTGTTTTGTAATATACATAAAAGTGAGGGTTCGTCTTGTTAGAAAGTCTAGAGTTTAATTAATTAGATTTAAGAATAAAATTAATTTTTAATAATATAAAATTTACACTAATTAAGATATTATATTTCAATTAGTCTTAAATTCGTATTTTTTAAAATTAAACAGTAGGATTTTTTTTATAAATTTTTTGATATTATATTTAGTTAAGCAACATGTCTTTTTTTTTTTCTTCTTATGTACGTATGCAATATAAAAGTATGTATAAAAAATATACATATTTATGAATAAAAATATTACATTTGATTAGAATAAAAATAAAATTATATTATGTTATATGTACATAATAATCCTTAAAGTTTATAAATATTAACAAAACGATCCTTTAATATTTAATATATAATAAAATAGTCCTTGGAAAATTTAATATAAATATATGTCGTAAGGGTATTTTGGGAAATTTATAAAAAAAAATTAACGGAACCCTAACGGAACGGAGGGACCTCAAACGGAGCAAGGTTAGGAACTAATATGTAATTTTTCAAACAAGGGTGCCTGCGTTGTAGTTTTGCTTATTGTGAGGATACTCAGATGTAATTCGCCCTATATTATATAATAAATTAATATTATATACAAATAGTAAGTAAGACTAATAGCATATAATATAATAGATTAACATTATATCTAACTTACAAACACAATGGGGAATGAAAAGAAAACAAATAAATTGGCAAAGGGATATCATGCATTCACGTACACTCACCCACATGCACATGCACAATTCCATAATCACATACATGCACACCAAAAATCAACATGCAACAACAGAAATTCCTCAAAACACAGGTCCCCGCCAGGGGAAAAACATCACACAAATGCCCCTGCCCAGGGAAGGGAGATGCAGAAACTTTCTGCATAAACATCCCCTCCCAGGGACGAAACAACACAAAATCTCCCAGACCGGGGAGATAGTTACAGCAGCAAACAAACAGCAGCAGCAGGGCTACTGTAAAAGGGGAAAAAAAACAAGGCAACAATAGCTGTAACAAGCAGCAACAGCGCAGCACCACGCAGCAACAACACAGTACAGTCCCGTAGCAGCAAAAGCCCATGACAGCAGTCCAATTTCATGCACAAAATCTTCATTTATGATAGTTGAACGAAAGGAAAAATGCAGGGCAACAGCAAAGCACAGCTGGGGCAACAAAGATACAAATATTCAGACCATTTCTATGCATTTTATATGCCAAAAACCTCACAAAACAGCCACTTAAATTGAAGCAACAAGAAACAAACACAACAGTTCAATCTTAGACCCAAAACCATCCATTTTCATTCATGAGCTCAAGAACATTAATGGCATAAGTTACTATACTCAACTACTATGAATTTAATGAAAAGAAACAAGTTATAAAAGCTTAAATGAACTCATGGAGCATGTATTCAAATTTATGGAGAAAGCCTAACTATTCATCAAGTATGCCATATCCATGAATTCTCTAATATAAAACATGATTCATATGGATCAAAAAAAGCACAAGAAAGTGGAGAACAAGATTCTTACCTTGGTCTTGAAGTTGGAGCAAAGAATCGAAAGTTTGAGCTCAAAAGGTATGAAAATGAAGGTTCTTCCTTGTTCTTGCTTTCTAGCTTCTTTTCTTGCTTTTCCTGGAGTGAATCGTGTAGCAGCAGCAAATGGGAGAGAGAGAGGGATGATTTAGGTGAGATTAAGTCAAGAAAATGATGAGGATTAGGTCTCATAGCTCCAAGATAGGTCATAGGTGCGTTTTACGTGTGTGTGGCTGAAATTTGCTTCGTCGGGCGTTGAAACGGCATCAAAAAATTACGAAACTTATTCTATTGCGTCCGAATTGTCAAAAGGAGTTGAACGCAGAAGACGGCACTCAAATCCGAGTGCCAGACCTCAAGATATAAATTAAAACGTACACAAGTGTACTAAAATGACTCATTTTCCAAATGAGTCCAAGACTTTCAAAAAGTTGCAAATAAGTCCAAAACCAAGTTTTTGATAAATCCAATATTTTATAAAATCAATCAATTACATCCTTAAAGCACGTATATCATATAATTCATGAAATTAGCATGCTCGGGAATTAAATTCATATATCATAAATTCATAATTCTCAAAAATTCATATCATAATTTCACTTAGGGCATAATCTTGACATTAAATCACATATTTCATACAATTTCAAATAATTCATATAGAAAACAATAGAAATAAAATATGAATGCATCAAATAAAAAAATAAAAATAAATACAATTACGGAAAATAAACTCACACGTGGTACAAACCTGTACGTGCGAACGAGCGGGGTGTCACAAACTCTCCCCCTTAAAAAGGACCTGTCCTCAGGTCCGGCTCAGGATCTCGAACCACTTTGGATACAACTTCTCATCTTCTCATTGATCTCTCGAGTGAACTTTTTGATTTTCGATCTCTTGCCTTCTTTATTCTTGCACCTCAACCGAAAACTTCACTGTTGTCAAGCCCGACTCAAGTCTTACCTCTTCTCAATGGCTCTATCAAGTTGACAAGGAGAACTCGACCCTCAAGCTTACCGAACACTCACGTCAACATAAAATCTCACCAAGAACTCTCAAAAGAAACTTACAACGAAGGCATGTGCAAGTAAAGGGCATACAAGAGAGTAAAATAACAACAACAACCACAACAATGCATCCCGAAAATAAAATGAATAAATGGTCTCGGGGTCGACCAATGCATGCGATGTTATGCCATGTATGCAATTGTACCTCTCACCGCGGCATTTTGATCAACCTCGGCCTCTCGTTCTCCTTCTCCACCCAAACATACGTCCGAGCTTGAATCACGGGCCTTTGATTTCTTCTGGCACATAATCCGGCCTCTTGAGTGGGCATTGATCTAACATATGCTCCGGTGACCCACATCTAAAGCACCTCTTGTGAAGTTTCCAACAATTCTCCAACAACTGATTCGTTCGTCGGCAATGCACATACTCGGGACCCTTGATAGCCATAAGAGGATTTGGATTCGCCGGTTTAGGTTGCTTCTTTTGAGGATTAGAAGGGGGAAGAACTTCGTACATCGGCCTCTTCCCAAGAGTCGATTAAGTACCCGAACTAGAACCTTGACCGGTATATGAACTCTTTCTTCTCCTAACTACCCGATCCTCAACTCTCAATGCCTTGTCACACTCAACACGACACTAGAACTCCGGTTTTGTAACCCGGAGCTCTGATACCATTTTAGGATGTAGCACCCGGAGCCCGTGCCACCACATCCCCCACACCTAAACCCGAATCCGCATATGAAATGGAAAATCCATACACGAGCCCAAGTCTAAGCGAACGGGAGACTACACACTCACTAGGCTACGCGAAGCTAAAATGAAACAAGAGCTCGCCGCAAATAATCAAATAGCGAAAGCAAAGGAGTTCTAACAACATAAAATTCATGATCAAACATATGCTCTAAGTATCCAATTATACATATCCATAACAAATCATATTTTCATAAGAAATTACATATCATGATCAATTCATTTAAATACATATCCAAAATGACGTATGCAATGCACCTAGCACGACCTAAACCCAAAAGGAGACTCAGACGACCCACTTCTCCGCCTAGCTCATGCTCAAAAGACCTGCAAACTAAAAGTGGTAAAGGAGAGGTGACAGTCATAACTCGACTGAGTGAGGGGGCTAACGCACACCCACACACTATACATATATAGAGCAAAGCACATAAAAGATAAAGGTTATGAATCGAGAATAGGTTTTGCATACCAAAACATTTTCATAAAGCATTACATAACATATACATATACATTACATTAATAAAGACTCTATTCCCGTTCCATAATCCAACCGTTTCATTTAAGCTCGGCGAGTACGAGAATCTACCGTTACATCTCATTACATTACATTACATAAAAAAAATCACATTCAATCCCCTACTTCGGTGATGGAAGGGCCGGCTGACCTTTAACCATCCATTAGTAAATTCCTCGAGGGGCGATGAACCCACGCGAGTGCTATTATAAATTCCTCGAGGGGTATCTAGCCCACATGTGTCCTCCCCGATTTCATACCGAAGGCATCAAGAGCACCACAGCTTCCCAACCTCAGGGGTCGCGCGTAATGCCTTGGAGGGAAACTAGGTTTAGTCTTAACCCGACGGCCCGCTGCCGTACAGGGCGTCCCAACCCATAGTCTCCATGGATTCAACATTACCTTTACATTACCTTCCATTGCATTCTCGCTCATTACAAATCATTAACATTACATACGTATGCATTAAACTTTCATTAAAATCATGAGCTCATATATGCTCGTAGATATAGCCCTTTCGAAAGCCAAAACTTGATCACAAGATCATAAACATATTGTACATTACACACATTTAACTATATATATAATATATAGTCGCATGCGGGCTAAAAAATGAGCATTTAGGGGTCATAGGTCGCTTAACTAAAAAGAAAAGAACTTAAACCTCACCTTGAACAAAATGTGTAGTGGTGGGAGAAAAAAACCCTGAACAACCTTAAGCTTCGGGTACGGCTCCTCCCGGAAGCACCCCTGAGACAAACAAACGCAATACTAAAGACTTAGAATCAGTTATGGACCAAATAGACGCACGGCAATGCGAATGTATATAACGTATGCATATGAGATGCAAGAATACAACATTTAAGTCATTCAAGGTGATAACACATATATCTCAATTTAAAATAATTTCATAAAATTAAAACAAGACTTATGACATGTTATCAACAAAATTAATATCATAAACAAATCAATTTGTAAAATTAAAACAAGGTTTATGAAACATATCATTCAACTTAAATCAAATTCATAATTTAAAACAAAGTTTATAATATATTATATAATAAATTAATATTATTTACAAATAGTAAGTAAGACTAATAGCATATAATATAATAGATTAATATTATATCTAACTTATAAACACAACGGGGAATGAAAAGAAAACAAATAAATTGGCAAAGGGATATCATGCATTCACGTACATTCACCCACATGCACATGCACAATTCCATAATCACATACATGCACACCAAAAATCAACATGCAACAACAAAAATTCCTCAACACACAGGTCCCCGCCAGGGGAAAAACATCACACAGAAGTCCCCGCCCAGGGGAAGGGAGATGCAGAAACTTTCTGCATAAACATTCCCTCCCGGGAACGAAACAACACAAAATCTCCCCGACCGGGGAGATGGTTACAACAGCAAACGAATAGCAGCAGTAGGTCTGTTGTAAGAGGGAAAAAAAAACAAGGCAACAGTAGCTGTAACAAGTAGCAACAACGCAGCAACACGCAACAACAACACAGCGCAATCACGCAGTAGCAAAAGCCCATGACAGCAGTCCAATTTCATGCACAAAATCTTCATTTATGACAGCTGAACGAAAGGAAAAATGTAGGGCAACAGCAAAGCACAGCAGGGGCAACAAAAGTACAAATATTCAGACCATTTCCATGCATTTTACATGCTAAAAACCTCACAAAACAGCTACTTAAATTGAAGCAACAAGAAACAAACGCACCTGTTCAATCTTAGCCCCACAATCATCCATTTTCATTCATGAGCTCCAGAACATTAATGGCATAAGTTAATACACTCAACTACCATGAATTTAATGAAAAGATACAAGTTGTAAAAGCTTAAATGAACTCATGGAGCATGTATTCAAATTTATGGAGAAAACCTAACTATTCATCAAGTATGCCATATCCATGAATTCTCTAATATAAAACATGATTCACATGGATCAAAAGAAGCACAAGAAAGTGGAGAAGAAGATTCTTACCTTGATCTTGAAGGTAGAGCAAAGAATCGAAAGTTTGAGCTCAAAGAAAATGGAGGTTCTTCCTTGTTCTTGCTTTCTAGCTTCTTTCCTTGCTTTTCCTGGAGTGAATCGTGTAGCAGCAGCAAATGGGAGAGAGGGAGGGATGGTTAGGTGAGATTAAGTCAAGGAAATGATGAGGATTAGGTCTCATAGCTCCAAGATAGGTGCGATTTAGGCGTGTGTTGCTGAAATTTGCTTCATCGGGGGTCGAAACAGCATCGAAAAATTACGAAACTTGTTCTATTACGTCTGAATCGTCGAAAGGAGTTGAACGCTAAAGATGACACTCGAATCTGAATGCCAGAGCTCAAGATATAAATTAAAACGTACACAAGTGTACTAAAATGACTCATTTTCCAAATGAGTCCAAAACTTTCAAAAAGTTGCAAATAAGTCCAAAACCAAGTTTTCAATTAAGTCCAATATTTTATAAAATCACTCAATTACATCCTTAAATCACGTATATCACATAATTTATGAAATTAGCATGCTTGAGAATTAAATTCATATATCATAAATTCATAATTCTCAAGAATTCATATCATAATTTCGCTTAGGGCATAATCTTGACATTAAATCACATATTTCATACAATTTCAAATAATTCATATAGAAAATAATAGAAATAAAATATGAATGCATCAAATGAAAAAAATGAAAATAAATACAATCACAGAAAATAAACTCACACGTGGTACAAACCTGTACGTGCGAACGAGCAGGGTGTCACAGAAGCAATCCAAATACTTAAACATAAATACAAATAGCAGGTGACAGGTTCAATTAGCATAGGTACCTAATCCTGAATATAAAAAAAATCATAAATGCAAACGGGTTCATTCTGTTCGTAGAAGCCTATCCCGAAAATATAACAAGTCAAATAAGGCTTACAAATGTGCATACATTCAAATCTTACATACATACTTAACCGGAGTACAAAATGCATATGCAAAGACTCGAACTAAAACAAAGACTCGACAGACTCGACTCACGCCGCCTAGCTCGAACTCCAAGCAACACCTGCACACTAAAAACAATAGGGAGGGAGAGGGATTAGCCACACTGATTGAGTGAGGGACTACCCACACGCGCTACATATATATATAGGAGCTTAGCACATTCAAATCATAATATTCGTGAACTGAGGGATAGTTTTTGCATGCCAAATCATTTTCCCGTGATACAAATATATAGGGATTACTTAGCAAAAGAGCAAAATTGAACTTAACTTAGGTAAACATAACGTGCATTTCATAACATAGCAAATCGTATCATAACTTTTCAAAATAACCAAATTTTATCTTATTAATGAGTCTATCCCAGTTTCACGAATTCTAACAAAACATTCATACATAACTCGGCGGGTATGAGTAACTAATTCCATCCTAAACTTCTCATACTTTTCATTTCAAATTTAAAACAAAATAAACTAATCAAACTAACATTGCAAACCTCCCTCTTCGGCGATGGAAGGGTGTATACGCCCTAACCATCCATTTCAGGTGAGGAGAGTGCAAGCTACTCCAATCCCTCAAGATATCCATTCCCCCACCAAACCTCTTGGCGGGTTCAGGAGTAATCCTATCAAATTGGAGACTATGTCCAGGGCAAGCCCGACGGCCCGATGCCGTCCCGGGATTCTTGGCCCATAATCTCCGGGGGCCCATTACACCAATATGAATCATTACATTACAGAGCAACACATAACCTGCAACTAAAACATTACATAACTTTAACTTAAGTGCCATACCTTACCTTACAACAACCACGTTATTCACACCTCTCCGTGTTAAATACATTCCTTAGCTCGTATCTCCCGGCTCATAAGAGGCACACAATTTGAAGCGTGGTTTAATGTTGCAAATCATAACGAATCAGATCAAATCATAACAAGCATACATAGGCTTGTACATAGCATATCATACTTGCAAACATATGAAAAATTCATAAAATTACATGTCTCGCACATATTTACATATACTTAAGGTTATAGTTCGCATGCATAGAAAACGAGCATGTTTCATTAGGGTTTAACTATAACCTTGTTGGAAAACACGAATCAGAAAGCAGCGGAATTTAAAAATTTTTCCAACAAAAGGATCTTGAACTCGCAATCGTGTATCCAAATTCGTAAAGATAGAAAACTTACTTTTCTTTTATTCTTTCTTGAAGCGTTTTAAGCCACCCAAGAACGCTCTTCTCGCGGCTTGACAACCCGTCCCTCGAAAGTCTCTTTCTACTTCAGAATCCATTGTCGGGATAGCAATCCACACCAACCTAGATTCAATTCATGTTAGAGATGTTCTTAACAATATAACATAAAGAAAGAAACATGAAACGAGAAAAGCAGGATTGAAACTCCCTTCGAAAACCAGTTTTGCGAAAGTAGAAAACTGCCACTCACAAAACCCTCGTGAAAAAATTCATCCTTCAGGATATGGACGAACGGTTTTCGCCATCTTCTTTGGTTCGATTTTTTCATTCGCTTCACGTCGGGTTCAGAATCGTTTCATCATCCCTTCTGATCATTTTGCTTAATCCCCACTCTTGGTAAAGCTCGAATCTTCAAAACTTCTAACTTGAAGTCTCTAGAGATAGTCCACCAACTTGGCTACAATCTAACTAGTAAGGATGCTAGTTCTCTAGTTAGTGTTTAGGCTTAACCTAGGGTTTCGTTTATCTTGGAGAAAGGATGGTGTTCAATACATGAACCAAAAGAATTTGATTGGCTCTAAAGGGGAGCATGAGCTCCCCTATATATAAGAAAGGGGAGGGACGAAATTCCTAGTCCTTAATGGGCTAGGATTTTGGTCTCTCTCTCTCCTATTACTTGATCATCAAGTAATTTTGACTTTGACTTTGAATTCTAATTCAAATCAACTTTCAAGAGAGCTAAAAATATCCAAACTATTTTTGGATAATTTTATACTTTATTTATTTAAAATAAATAACTTATTTTATCTAATTAATTAATTCATAATTAATTAACTAGATTATTTTTCTCCAAAATAAGACTTTCTTTTTAATTCAAAATTAAACCAGAGTCTATTAAATAATTAATCACATTAATTATTTAATACATAAATAAATATACACATATTTTTATACACGTGTGTGACACGTGTCACAATGACACGTGTCACTCACGTGAGCCATACGTGTGGTTTCACACGTGTGGAACCCTCTTGGCTTGATTAACTCGTTTAATCATTTTAAAGTCTCAACTCATGTAACCAAGTTGTTGTGTGTGACCCTCTAGGTTCTCAATTCAATTAGCAGTGACCCTAATTAATTAATTCACTAATTAATTAATCAGTCCACAGATTAAACAACCATAGTCTAGCAACAGGTGTTTAACCCCTAGCTGAATTGGAATGTTCGGATTCGACAGAACCTTTAAGTCATTGATTCATGTGAGATATAATCCTCCTACTTACTATCTCTCAACCAAGATCTAGGGCAAGGGAATAATCAGAACCCTAATAATCCGGTCTTAAAGCTAAGTGCATTTCATATCCATTTGATCTCAATCCAAGAAGCCCTTTTCTTGATGTCTTGATCTACTGCCTTGGCCAAGGACTCCATATGGCATATGAATGACTTACACAATAAGAGATCACCTTGCATATGCAAGTGTAGGTCCTTTCTTGATTCTCATTCACTTTCATGAATCACTTGTGCAGCCCCAGCATAAGCCTTGAATCAGTTGTCTAAGGCGACACCCTTTAAAGCTTATACCAAAGACTACAGAGTTAATTCATAAAGTGACAAGGAACCTCAAGTCTAAGGATCAATTAATCACATCAATGACTCATGAGATATTTCCTAATCTGGAAGTTTCCATTTCCTGAAATAGAAACTTCCTTTCCCATTTAGGAATGTTCTCACACGGGGCACCTCAGTGAACTTACTTATTAAAGTAAGCACCCTCATGTATCACGCACGTATCAACTATACACTTTGCACCTCCATGAAACAAGGTGGTCCTTCTTAAGGGCGTGATCCCACAAGCAAGCCTTAGAGGAGTCAGGTTGACACTCCCACTGTCTGTAGGACTCATCGGCTTGGAGTATTTTACTAATCATGACTTATGTGATATAGGGCTCGTTTCATGAACCATTTCACCTAAATGGTAGAGTCCTAAAGTCATCAGGATTAGGGGAGTTCTTCATGTCTTTAGATTGTTGCAGATATTCTATGATTTGTGTTTTTAATATTAATAATATAGTTTTAATAATTAAAATATAAATATATAATGAGATAGTCAAAAGAAGAGAATTTAATATACATAATACATAAAGGTTAAAAATAGAAAAATTGCACCAATGGAGAGTCACGACACTTGTTGTTGTCCTAAAACCATGTTTGCCTCCTTACATGCAGGTAGGGGTGGCAAAATGGGTTGAACCCAATGGGTCCAACCCATTATAGGTGGGTTGGGTTGGGTTGGTTTTGATGAAATTTAAATTGGGTTGGTTTGAGTTGGGTCAATAATGGGTTAGGAAAGTAATGAGTCCTTAATGGGCTATGGTGGGTTGATATTGGGTTTGAATTGGGTCTTTAATGGTTTAAGATTAATTATCCAATTTTAATGTTTCATTACTATTTTACCCTCCCCATAAATTAAATATTATATTTCTATTTATAAACTTTTTAAACATAATTACACATTTTTTACACATACTAACATATATTTACACACACTAACACAATTTTACACATATTTTCACACAATAACACATTTTTTATACACATTTACACACTAACATAATTTTACACGTATTTTCACACACGAACACGATTTTTAACTCGTTTGCCAATTTTCAACCCGTTCAATCTATTTTGGACTCGTTTGTCTGTTTTATGCCAGTTTCACCCGTTTTTCGACTTGTTCCACCTATTTTGGACTCGTTTGACCCGTTTTTGACCATTTTAACCCGTTTTTTGACTTATTCGACCTATTTTTGACTCGTTTGACCAGTTTTGGATACGTTTCATCCATTTATCGACCTATTAGACCTGTTTTGGACTTATTTGGCCCATTTTGAGCCCGTTTTTCAACTAGTTCAACCTATTTTGGACTCGTTTGACCCATTTCGGACCATTTTAATCGGTTTTTCAACCTATTCGACCAATTTTGGACTCGTTTGACCAGTTTTGGACCTCTTTCACTCGTTTTTCAACCTATTCGATCTATTTTTGACTCGTTTGACCCATTTTAGACCTATTTCACCGATTTTTTATGTGTGTGATTATTTTAGACCCATTTGATCCGTTTTTTGAATTGTTCAACCAATTTGAACTTGTTTCAACCTATTTTTAGCATGTTTACTCTAACGTATCATATATATCCAAATTTGGTGAATATGATCTAAAATGGGCCAAATAGATCCAAAATAAGTAAAATGGATCCAAATGGGTAAAATGGATCCAGACGGGTAAAATGGATCTAGGTGGGTAAAATGGATCCAAAATGGGTAAATGAGTCCAAATGGATCCAAAATGGGTAAAATATGAGTAAAATGGATCCAAAATTGGTAAAATGGATCCAGACGGGTAAAATGGATCCAACTGGGTAAAATATATCCAAAATGGGTAAATGAGTCCAAATGGCTAAAATGGATCCAACTGGGTTAAATGGATCCAAATGGGTAAAATGATTCCAAATGGGTAAAATTTGGGTTAAATGCATCCAAATGGGTAAAATGTGGGTTAAATGGATCCAAGTGGGTAAAATGGATCAAAATGAGTAAAATGGATCCAAATGGGTAAAATGGATCCAAAATGGGTAAAATGTGGGTAAAATGGATCCAAAATGGGTAAAATGAGTCCAAGTGAGTAAAATGGATCCAAGTGGGTAAAATGAATTTTAGTGGGTAAAATGGATCCAAAATGGGTAAAATGAGTCCAAGTGGGTAAAATGGATCCAAATGGTTAAAATCTGGGTTAAATGGATCCAAGTGGGTAAAATAGATCCAAATGGGTAAAATGGATTCAAATGGGTAAAATGAATCCAAAATTGGTAAAATATGGGTAAAATGAATCTAAAATTGGTAAAATGGGTCCAAATGGGTAAAATGGATCCAAATGGGTAAAATGAGTCCAAGTGGGTAAAAAATGGATCCAAAATGAGTAAAATGGATCCAAAATGGGTAAAATGGATCCAAGTGTATAAAATGGATCCAAAATGGGTAAAATGAGTCCAAGTGGGTAAAATGGATCCAAAATAAGTAAAATGGATCCAAAATGGGTAAAATGAATCCAAATGGGTAAAATTGATCAAAATGGGTAAAGTAGATCCAAAACGGGTGAAAATGGCCCAAAACGAGTCGAATGATTCCAAAATAGGACAAATAAGTCAAAAAACAAGTTAAAAGAGAGTTCAAAATAGGTCAAGAGGTAAAAAACGGGCCTAAAACAAGTAGAACGAATCCAAAATAGGTCGAACAGGTTGAAAAACGGGTGAGATGGGCTTCAAACAGTTCAAAATGAGTCTAAATAGATTTAACAGCTCCAAAAAAGGGTTAAAATAGCCCAAAATGGGCCAAACGAGTCAAAAATAGAACGAACATATCAAAAAACGGGCGAAATAGGTTAAAAACGGGTCAAATTAATCCAAAATAGGTCAAATAGGTCGAAATACGGGTTGAAATGGCCAAAAATGGGTCAAACGAGTCTTAAATAAGACAAACAAGTCGAAAAATGAGTGAAACGATCCCGAAATTGGTCAAACGATTCCAAAATAAGTCGAATAGGTCGAAAAACGGGTAAAAGAGGCCCAAAACGAGTCGAACAGGTTGAAAATTGAGTGAAATGGGTCCAAAACGGGTCAAATGATTCCAAAATAGGTCGAATAGGTCAAAAAACGGGTGAAAGAGGCCCAAAACGAGTCGAACGAGTCAAAAATAGGTCGAACAGGTTGAAATTTGAGTGAAATGGGTCCAAAACGGGTCAAACGAGTCCAAAATAGGTCGAACAGGTTGAAAATTGGGTGAAATGGGTCCAAAACCGGTAAAATGATTCTTAAAAACGTCGAATAGGTCGAAAAACGGGTGAAAGAGGCCCAAAAAGAGTTGAACGAGTCAAAAATAGGTCGAATAGATTGAAAATTGGGTGAAATGGGTCCAAAACGGGTCAAACGAGTCAAAAATAGGTCGAACAAGTCGAAAAACGGGTGAAACAGACTAAAAATGGGTTAAACGAGTCTAAAATAAAACAAACATGTCGAAAAACGAAAAAACAGACTCAAAATAGACCAAATGGGTTGAAAATATATTAATTGGGTCAAATAAATCCAAAATAAGTTAAATATATTAGTGAAGGGTATATTGGACATTTAAGTACTTGAATTGAGTTGGAGCTCATTAATAACCCATTATTGAACCCATTAGCAAACCATTAAAACCCACCACAACCCATTAAAAACCCATTAAGAACTCAACCCATTAAGAACCCAATCCATTAAGAACCCATTAGTATAGAACCCATTTTTGACCCAATCTATTTAGACCCAACTCATATGAACCCAACCCAAACCCAGCCCAACCCACCCATTTGCCACCCCTACGTGCAGGTTATGACGGCTGATCACAATTCCAGGATAAAACCCCATTAGCTCACAGCGGTGTCTCATCTCGTGTGCACGACCACAAGGAGACTAGGTACCAATCCTTAGTCACGTCCCCAAAACATTCTTGTGGGAGAGTTGCAAAACTCACAAACTCATATGTAGTAAAGTTCTTAATTTCCAAAACAAATGACTAGGGCCTCTTTATATAGTACTAAAAGTTTGAGAGTTACAAAATTTAATAGGCCACTAAACACCACAATAAAATCATAATAAATTTAATAGTAATTAGGCCCACTAATAAGTATGGTCAATGAATCAAATTAAGAGGTCATTATTATCAAATAAAATGTTATAATTTAGACACATAAAAGAATTTGAAATAATTTATCAAATAAGAAAATTTTAAAGCTTTATTTCCAACAGAACATAGTCTTATCTTATTCTATTCATTTATTTAATTGTCGTAAATTTAGTAGTTATAACACAGTTAATTAAAAAATATATATTACCATAAAATTTTAAATTTAATATATATATTTTTTGGGGTGCAATTTAATTTCAATTTGCAGTTAAACAATAATATTTTTTAGTTATTCGAAGCCTTGCAGCCCCAAAAATCCAAAACTTATTATTAAAAAAATAATAATAAAAAAATAATAATAATAATAACAATAATAATAGTTTTTACTTTCACATTTATATATATATATATATATATATATATATATATTTTTTTTTTTTGGTTCAAAACTCACATTTTTATTATTGAAGTGACAAAACTCCGACCTGCTGGGCCAGAATTGAATTTTTTTTTTTCTTACTAAGCTTGGCCCATTAATCATAGGCCCAATTATCTTAAACTAGCATTATTCGAGCATATATCCAACTCCCAAAACCCCAAACCCTAGATATCTTGTATATCCAACGCCCCCAACATATATATTTTCTAGCCATTAAAACCTCACTCATCTAACTAGGGTTTACTCCGCGGCAGATACAGAGGAGGAGAAACAAAACCATCGCAGCAACCATGGCGGCTCCGGCGGAATCCGTCCAATGCTTCGGCCGTAAGAAGACGGCGGTCGCAGTCACTCACTGCAAGCGCGGCCGCGGCTTGATCAAGATCAACGGCGTCCCAATTGAGCTTGTTCAGCCCGAGATCCTCCGCTACAAGGCGTTCGAGCCAATCCTCCTCCTCGGCCGCCACCGCTTCGCCGGCGTTGACATGCGCATCCGCGTCAAGGGAGGTGGTCACACCTCGCAGATCTACGCCATCCGCCAGTCCATCGCGAAGGCTCTCGTCGCCTACTACCAGAAGTACGTTGATGAGCAATCGAAAAAGGAGATAAAGGATATTCTCGTTAGGTACGATAGGACTCTGCTGGTCGCTGATCCCAGGCGCTGTGAGCCGAAGAAGTTTGGTGGACGTGGTGCTCGCGCTAGGTTCCAGAAATCCTACCGTTGAAATGCTGTTAGTGCTTGCGCCTTTATGCCTTTTGGACTAAATTTTAATTGAATTACCGTCTGTTATCAATTGGATGTTTTGTTATTTGGTTATCTTTTTTGTGCTTAAAAATAGTGTGAGAGAATTTTGGGACGCCTTTAATTAATAGTATTACATTTCTGGTTTTAATGAGTATGTTTGTTGGGCATTAGTCTGTTTGCGTTATTATCTGTGCAATGTTTTGTTTATTGTGTTCCAAGTTTTGGGACTGCTTTGGCAGTAAAGGTGCCTCATTCTTGATTGTCAACAATGATTTAATCAGGTCATTATGTGAATGGGTTGTTGATATTTGATTAGAATATCAAATTAGGTATTTTCGGAGTCCATTTTTGTTTATTGAGGAGTGAAACATCCATGATCCAAATATATATTGGTGTTTGTTTTGTGAATGATAGTTGAGAAGGGTAGCTGTTTAGTTGTTAGGCCAAGCATCAGTAAGGACACTTCCATATGAATTTGAAGTCAATTCGTCTCCCTGTCTCTTGTATGAGTGTGTTCTAGTTGATAGTTTGTGATTCTTGTAGGTTTTGTTCACCAGTTCTCTAATGCATAATGATATGATTTGGCCTGCCAAATAATTACCAGTTGTAGATGGACCTTACTTTACCGCTGTCGAGATAGCACGGTGGTTTTACAGTGTCTTATGTTTTAGTGTTAGTATATCAACGTCTGTGTAATTCATTTCTAGACGTTACATGAAGTTGAAAGCAAAACGGAATTTTCTGGCTGGTTCGTTACTAATTGTTTGCACGGAGCTTGTTTTAAGGATAGTATCAGTCATGTTTTAGGTCCGAGTATTGTGTATTCTGATGTTTGCATGCTTGTTCCATGTGCGATAGACTTCTTTTTAACCTGTAAAGATAGCCTTCGTTGTTTATATGCTGTCCTTTTTTTTCCTGGAAAATAGTATCATGGGGGACGATAGGTGGTTGAGCTTTAATTGGATGTCCGTTTAGCGAGTTATGATATTTGACTCGTTTTTGTTTTTCACTGTGAAGTTTAGCGGGCCGTTAGGCTGCAAGTATGATCTTGCGATTGGAAGATGATAACTAGTCAAATAACCATTATCTTTTGAGCTTTGACATATATTAATAGGTGTAGAAGCATAATTGGGTCGTCAAGTTGAATTGAATGCTTTTCTTGTAATGGTAATTATCTGTTGACTTGAAGTTCGCCTCCCAAAATGTTCTTCACAGATGAAAAAGTGCAATTTTTTTGGTTAAAAATGACAACTTTTTATGAAGATTATTGTTAACAAAAACACTATGCCGCGGGCGGCAAATTGGTTAATAATCTTAGAAAGTGTTTGATAGGTGAGATTAATTTTTCTGAGTTAATTTGAGTTAATTTAATTTGAGCTTTTTAATTCAAATTAAGCAGATTAGGTTATCTTAATTTACCGTTTGATATATACAATTAGTTAGAAGCTATTTCAGTAATAGAAGCACAATTTTCTGATTGATACGATATATTAAAGTTGGGTTAAGATATTTTTATATTTTTGTTCTTTTACAATAACTACGATTTTTATTCAATTAAAAAAGTAATATAACACCTATTCAACCGAAATGGAAAATAAAAAATTTATCATAACACCGATTTGTTCAGTGAAGGATAATATATTATCTTTAGAGAGAGTATGAAGAATTAGAAAAATCTTAGAATGAGTAGGGGTGTTCATGGTTCGGTTTTCTGATCGAACCGAACATTCGGTTCGGTTAACCGAACTTTCGGTTTCCGAAAAACCCAAACCGAAACCGAACCAAATCATGTTCGGTTCGGTTTCGGTTTTTGACCGAAAACCGAGCTAAAAAAAAGAAAAAACAAAAGAGAGAAAAATCTGAGATTGAAACATTCAGAATTACAACCAAAGCTCAACACTCAAAACACGCCCAAGTCCAAACAAACATTACAGTTTTGAATTACAATCTTGATCACCTAAATCACCATTACAATCTTTAACAAAAGACCAAAAAATTACAATCAAACTAGCTATTACAGTCTTGAATAAAAAGAAAAGAAAACAGATGGAAAAACTAAACTACCCAACTATCGACGAGAAGATATTTCACCTGATTTATGGCGAGGCAACGCTCCTGCTAGCCGGAGAAGAGAGAGGGGGCTTTGGATCGGTCAGCGCTGCCGGCATCGTTCATTGTCGGTGATGAAGGAGTGGCGATTGGCGAACGGGAGGAAGAGGAACGAGACTAGCAGACTATGGTTTCACTTCAGATTTGGGAATTGGGCTTAGGATCGGTCGTCGATCGTTGTCGGTGACGGAGGAGTGGCGATTGGGTAACGGGAGGAAGAGGAACGGCCGAACGGGACTAGCCGACGAGGGTTTCACTTCAGATTTGGGAATTGGGGTTGAAATCTCAAGTTTTAATGTTTGAACGCTGAAAGGAATAAGCATGTTTCACTTATTTAACCTAACAAATTGATTACAATTAATAAAAAAAAAAAAAATAGTGAACCAATCCTCGGTTTTTGGTTTGGTTCGGTTTAACCGACCAATCGAACCGAAAAAACCGAAAATTAGAATTGGGCTAACCGAAAACCGAACCGAACCAAGTTCGTTCGGTTTTCGGTCGGTTCGGTTCGGTTCGGTTTTTCGGTTTTCAGTTATTTTGAACACCCCTAAGAATGAGAATGAAGAATTAGAAAAATCTTAGAATGGAGAATTCAGGGAATGATAATATATTATCTTTAGAGAGAGAATGAAGAATCAGAAAAATCTTAGAATGGATAATTTTGAAAAATCTTAGATATAAAGAAATAATACCTAAAAAAAGAGAATTGTTTATTGCGAAGAGCAAATAGTGGGAATAAAATTAAGAAATAAAAATGAGAATAATGTGTTAAAATACTAATCTCTGTTAATCGCACCCCTTTTATCGCGATTAAAAAATGAACTTAATCAGTGAAAAAGAGTGGCTATGCGCGGGACAGAGATTCACACGCGCATAGCCCGAAATCTACCCGAAATCTATAATCTTTCATAATTAACAGAAAATTAAGTGATATTAAAACCGATAAAATAGATTAATCTCACCTATCTAACACTTTTCTTAACATTGTAAAATAGAGAACTTCCACCTCTTTCCTAGGCTTGAAGCCTTGAAATAATCAAATCAATTAATAAGAGTTCCAGTTTGACGAGTAAAACTGTAAAAGTGAAAAAAAAGTCTTTTTAAGTTCTGTGAAGCTTGTTAAGTTTGGACTTGTGAAAGGATTGCAGGCTCAATGCCGAGACTCGAGTGTCTGAGATCCAATTTCAAATTCTTTTTTCAATTAAACATAATCTCTCTATGTGTTTAAAAAAAAAAAAAAACTCAAATTTGAAAGTGAAAGCTAAATTAATTAATGGGGTTTATGTAAATTGTAACCATGTTTAACAAATATAAGAAGAGGAATATAATAAATATTATAGGGCTAATTCCAGTCACCCCCAACCTTTAGGGGGGTGTGCACTTTGTCCCTTCACCTTCCAATCAGTGCGTTTAACCCTCTCACATTTGCAAAACTTAATACGTTGCCCCTCCGGTGAAATATTCTGGGAATATTTCGTTCAAAATTAATTTTGACTGTCGATTTCTCCTCCGTCACGACGACCCAAGAGTCAAGACCACCACCATCATGTTCCTCTCTGCATGACGAACAAAACCCATATCCCGTTCGATTCTATTGGCCGTCGGAAGCGTTGGAATTCAACTACAAACTTTGCCGGAGGTGCGCCATCTTTGACCGGCGATTCCTCATTATCCGGGGATTTGGAACCCCCTTCCCTCCGTCCTTAACTTCACACCTCCACCTTTACTAAACCAATGCCACAAATATTAGGCCGCGTTTACATTTGCTGTCGTGTTATCCCATGATGTGTTATGGCATGTATGTGATGTTGCCCAAACATGAGTTACCTTTCATTTTTCTGTATTTTTTGGGTCGTGTTTTGATGCCAACCATTGTTTATTTTTGGGGCAGATGATTCCACATTAGTGCGTAAATCCCAAAATACTCCTGAGCATAATAATATTTTATATGCACTTTATCAATTAACTTTGTTCTACCAAAAATAAAAAAAAAATAATAATAATAATAACTTTGATAACTATTCCAGTAGCACAATAACAAAATTAGTGCTCCATTAGGCATAGTTTTATAATTCATACAAGAAATATGAGAATAACTTACTCCAATTCTTGATTCTGTACCAATTTTCATATCAACCAATGAATTATCAGTTATCATTACTAAAAGATACAAAAAACTGCGTTAAAGCTTAAAACTCAAATTAGTAATTTGAGTGAATACAACATCAACAAGTGCAATATCAGGGGTAGCGTCCTTCGGTCCATGCAAGTTCAGCATCTCATCCAACCGCATTAATCTCTGCAATCCATCAGTAATCAGAAATGTAATCCTTTGTTTGTCTATGCAAGTTTTGTTGCTTTCCAGCTCTTGTCTAATCATATCTGTCTAAGTTCATCAAAAAAAAAAAAAAAAAAAAAAAAAAAACACCAGAATTTGTATAACGAAGCAAGCCCAAGAAAAAAGTAAAAAGAGTTTGTACCACTTCATATTACATGATTGATCAAATCCAAGCAAAACCTTGATATTTTTTAGCGACTTTAACAAAAGTTACATGAAAAAGCCTACAATCCATCACTAAGTAATACTCATTTACATTAGCATATTTGGTCCGCAAGATGAAATAGGTACAATAACAGTCTCCTCAAATTTCAATAGCAGATTATTGCAAGCTTAATGCACAATTCTCAAATGTTCATTTATATAGTTGATCCATTTGCTCCTTATATATTTTGTAATTTAATCATGGAGATGAAAACGTATGAATTTGATGGACACTAATATGTAGAACATTCTTATGGACTAGCACCACAACAAAACCCTACATCCCAACAAGAAGATTGCAAGCTCAAAGCCTCAAATTGGAACAGTAACAAAATTCACCCATACCTCAATCACCATTGTCATTCATTCAAACCAAGACACAGAACTAGGAATTGCATAAGCAAGGGTGACACCAATCAATAAGGAAAACAGGAACAAATTGAGTGTAAAGGGCATTTCAATTCATTCACAAATTCAAAGCCACAAATCATATAACAGGTGGAAGGCTTTATGGCCAGAATTTGAAGACAACGACTAAAGTTTGACCTTTAGAATCAAGGGGGGCTCGCCGTGAAATTCGAAGGGCTTGCCTTTGGAGATTAAGAACCCTAGCTTAGAGAAGGAAATCCTGCAAATCTAAACCCCCCAACCATAACTATTTTTTCAAATTTTTAGGCACAATCTAATCATAATCAACTCTAGAACAATTAGAATCTCCCCTTCTTCTCCTTCAATGTCCATGTTATATTTGATTTCCTATTCCATATTATTAAGAAAATTTAAGCTTAGGCATAATGAAACAATAAGGTTTGAAACAAAAAAATAACTACTCTATGACTGAACATAATTTCTCATGGAATACTTTGTAACAATAATAATAACATATAAGCAGGGTCAATTTGGGCCATCCCTCATTGAAGACTATTGTTGCATCTGCTGCAGCTAGCATTTGGAACACATCTTTCCCATGATTACGACTGGGATTTGCCTGCGTGCACACGTTCATAGATTTCGTAGAACGGATGTGGTCCAACAATGTAGCTCTGGAAGGGGTTTACTTCCAGGATCCAGCTAGTTCAATCTAATTTTATCACATTAGCGTAATGAGAATGCGAATGTTTTACAGTTATGACGTCATTAATATAAAAGTAAATAAAATTGATCGATTAAATAACAAGTATATTACAATTCTAATTATAATTGGTCTGCCCAAGGGTTATGGGTAGCACTTGGAGATAAGGTTGCGACCATAACTTGGCGGCGTTGGTTGCGGGCGATTCGGGAATATCGTCCCGCTGGTGTGGTGGAGATGAAGGCCTTAATGAAGTGGGATCAGAATACTATTTGATATGTGTATTCCTTGATGTATGAGGATGGTCTCCACCAAGTTTGGGGTCATTCCGAGTCCGTTAGGGCTTTGGAGTTGTGGAGCGACCTGGGAGGCGGTCGGCGGCGCGGGGTTGGCAAGAGTACTTTGAGCAGAGGGACTTAACGAAGGAATTTCCTAGAGATATTTTATGGGGAGCTTCCTTCATGTGTTGGGATGCTCTCTATAAAGTTTCAAGTCATTTGGACACCGTTTGAGCTAGGAACAAGCCTTGACAACAATATGCTGTCATAGAGGGGCAGTTTCGTGAATTCAGCAAATGGCGAGGGCAATTCCCGAACGATGGAATCTCGGACGGGGCTGAAAGTGAGAAGTATGAATATTGAATTCAAGGGCTTCGTTTGAGCGAAAACGGCGGGTGATTTGGAGGTCGGATGCGGGATTTATGGAAAATCCGCTATGCTCAGCTAGTACAAATGTCTAGTGGCGGAACAAAGGAAATTTTTTTTAAGTGTACTATAAGGGGGGTATGCATTGGTGAGCATCGGCCAGCCCTCCCCGTGCTATGATGGCACTAAGCGAGCACCTTGCCGGCAAGGGCTGCTAGCATGGGCCAGCACTAGGAACCTAAAAGAGGAAATTAGTGTTCTCGGGCGGTTTAGGAACCAAACGAGCGGCGTGGGATGGTGGGGTCCGCGTTGGGCATCAGTTAGGCCGCAGAGGTTATGCCTGAGTTCCCGCTAGGCCCAGTGGGCTGTCCCTTTGTTGCTAGACCCGAGAAACACCTCAAGGCCGATTGAGTGATCGGGACAAGTTCTCCAAAGTCCCGTGAACTAACTCGTGGATAAGTGCGAAGGGTTCATGCACGACACGGGGGTTCGTAGGCTTAAGATATGCGATTGTTGGGCAACAACGCATAGTGGGCATGACGACAAGTTGCCTATGAGCTTGAAGGCAAGTCCTAAGCTTCGTGCGGGATAATTGTGGGTTGATGGCAAGTTGAATGAGCCTTGGACTTACGAGTGGCCCTACTCGGGCGAGAAGCAAGCGAAGACGCCGAGGCGCACCTAAGACCAAAGCGTCCCGAGCGAGCGACGAGCACGAGGATTACGTGTTGGGCGCACTAGCAACCCTTCATGCCGAGACGGAGCAAGTATGCTCCCGTGCCATCAAGAGATGAATAGTTGGGACCCGAGATTGTGGGATGTATGGTAAGCATGCTAGCTTGTAGAACATGAATGGGCGAGTACCGAACACGAAGTGCGGTACGAGTAAGCGTTCAGAAGCTATCACTAGTGCGCGAATGACGCTAAGAAGAGCAAGGGTCATCATAAAGACTCGAGGATAGAAGGCGGACCGAAGGTTTTGGAGAACCTGAGGGAGCCTCACGGGCGAAAAATTGTTCCACTGCACAAGTAAAAGAGTCCGCCAGTGACAGGTGGTATTAGAGCCCGGATTCAATCCGGGATGGAAGTTGTTTAGTGCAAAGTTGAAGATGTATCTTCCGAGAACCCGATGCCGCTTGAACTAAGGAATTGGCAAACGAACTTTACACGAGCTAGTGAGCCGAAACCTAGACTTATGGACCGAAACATGCCGGTTTGCTGCACGTAAAGTGTAGGCACGTTGAAAGTGGCTTTAAAATGCCGCAATGAGCCGTTGTGGATCGCGTATGGTTTTGGGGATGCCGTGTACCAAAGAACTATCCATGAAGCATCTGGGATAAGCAGTGGGTGTTGCTTTCAGAGAGCGAGCTTAGTACAACAATTTAGCTCCGAAAGCCTTACAGAAAGGTTGTAGCTTGGGTGAATACAGTAACCTGAGTCGCAATATCGACTTGTAGTTTGGCGAAGTCTATTAAGTGAATTGTATAGTTCTTCTATGAAGGTCGAAGAGTACGATTGAAGTACGTTGTTGCCGACAAGCTGTGAATTGTGTGAAGTCTAGTAACCCAGTTTGCAGTATGGGTGATTACGGTTAGGTGAAGTCCAGTAATCTGATGGTAAGAACTCGTTGGTAACTACATTTCGATTGGGCGAAGTTTAATAACCCGATCTTCAGTGCTCTGCTTGCAACGTTGGTGACCAGTCTGATTTTTCTCGAGCTTGCTATGGATGAGTAGCTTGAGTTGAAGAAGATTGTTAGCCATGTTGGGGGTGGAATTCGGGAAATGTAGTGTAAGTGCAAAGTATTCATCCTGGCTTTCGATGAGGATTCGTTTAGTCAGGAGATGATCATGGCGCAAGGCCATTGTTGTGGTGGGGACTTTACCTAGAGGGGGAATTCCGAGTTGGTAGATTATCCGGAGTATGGATAATCATGTGGACATTCCTTGAGATTATTCCGAAGCCGTATATGGGCTCTGTGGCCTAGGAGTTTTCAATGGGGACTTATGGGACTGTGTTGAGAAGGCGTTGGGTACGCCAGTTGCACACGAGGTGCTTGTGATTCGGGGCAGTGATTTTGAGGACTATGACGCTGCTAATTGAACGGAGTGCACGCCGGGATATCTTGTGGCCGATAAGTCGAAGGATCGAGTCCCCGCTTTGTGGGAGTGCTTGCTCAGTGGAAGAGCTTGCACGTCTTGGGTGAATGCGGGTGTTCTTTAAGGGGATTTGGAAACCATATTATGGGCTCTGTGGTGGAAGAGTTTCCAAGAGGGGCATTCGTACTGTGGAGGAGCTTCGGGCTCTTGAGTTGGATTCTAAGTCGGTATGTGCCTTACACCGCATACGACTTTCAGGCGAGAGACCATGTGGTGCGCAACACAGTCCATCTACCAATCTTTGCTCATTGAGCTGTGGAGGAGCCAGTGTTTGTGCCTTGGGCGTGGAGCCAGTTTGTACCTGAGGGTACCGTGTAGCGTGTGGCAATAGCGGAACGACCGTTATGGGTTCACAGCACACCTGACTGTGAGCCGGCTGATCACCGAGCAGTCCTTGTGGAAGTTCGGACGTTCGCAGGTATGTCTGCCGGTGCCTAAGATGAGGCAACACTAAGAAGCCCTAGTCGTCATTGAGTAGTGTTTGACGTTCGCGGGTATGCTAATCAAGGGTGGTTGCACTAAGAAGTCCCGGTCGTCCTTTGCAATCCTAGGTGGATTTGCCTTGCTTTCTTTGGGGTCCTTGGTGGACGCCGGCAGCAGTGTATTCTTCGGTCTTCGGGGTCCTTGGTGGACGCCCGCAACAGTGTATTCTCCGGGGTCCTAGGTGGACGCCCGCATCAGTGTACTATATTCTTGGAGAATATAGTGGAAGTTAATGTACCTTAAACGGTGTTGTTCCTCTAAAGCGCTCCACAGGGGTTGGCGTGGTTGCTACGTACAGCGGATGTACATAGTTGGTTAGGCGGACGTAGCGAGCAGGAAGCTGCTACTAGATACATGGCGTGCAAAAGGCACAAGTTTGGGGAGCGAGCTAAGGGCGAGCTTCCGACGTGCGGCACAGAAGGTGCCTTGGAATTGTTGTTTTGAAGATACTCTGTCCGGTGCTACAGTGAGTTGGCACTGCGCACTTGTTACGATAGGTGCGTGTTGACGAGGACGTCAACAAATCGAGTGGGGGAGGATGTTATGGGTCGCACTTGGAGATAAGGTCCCGACAATAACTTGGCGGCGTTGGTTGCGGGCGATTCGGGAATATCGTCCCGCTGGTGTGGTGGAGATGAAGGCCTTAACGAAGTGGGATCGGAATACTATTTTATATGTGTATTCCTTGATGTATGAGGATGGTCTCCACCAAGTTTGGGGTCATTCCGAGTCCGTTAGGGCTTTGGAGTTGTGGAGCGACCGGGAGGCGGTCGGCGGCGTGGGGGTTGGCAAGAGTACTTTGAGCAGAGGGACTTAACGAAGGAATTTCCTAGAGATATTTTATGGGGAGCTTCCTTCATGTGTTGGGATGCTCTCTATAAAGTCTCAAGTCATTTGGACACCATTTGAGCTAGGAACAAGCCTTGACAACAATATGCTGTCATAGAGGGGCAGTTTCGTGAATTCAGCAAATGGCGAGGGCAATTCCCGAACGATGGAATGTCGAACGGGGCTGAAAGTGAGTAGTATGAATATTGAAGTTAAGCTCTTCGTTTGAGCGAAAACGGCGGGCGATTTGGAGGTCGGATGCGGGATTTATGGAAAATCCGCTCTGCTCGGCTAGCACGAATGTCTAGTGGCGGAACAAAGGAAATTTTTTTTAAGAGTACTATAAGGGGGGCATGCATCGGTGAACATCGGCCAGCCCTCCCCGTGCTCTGATGGCACTAAGCGAGCACCATGCTGGCAAGGGCTGCTAGCATGGGCCAGCACTAGGAACCTAAAAGAGGAACTTAGTGTTCTCGGGCGGTTTGGGAACCAAACGAGCACCGTGGGACGGTGGGGTCCACGTTGGGCATCTGTTAGGCCACAGAGGTTATGCCTGAGTTCCCGCTAAGCCCAGCGGGCTGTCCCTTTGTTGCTCGACCCGAGAAATACCTCAAGACCGATTGAGTGATCGGGACAAGTTCTCCAAAGTCCTGTGAACTAACTCGTGGATAAGTGCGAAGGGTTCACACACGACACGGGGGTTCTTAGGCTTAAGATATGCGATTGTTGGGTAACAACGCATAGTGGGCATGACGGCAAGTTGCCTATGAGCTTGAAGGCAAGTCCTAAGCTTCGTGCGGGATAATTGTGGGTTGATGGCAAGTTGAATGAGCCTTGGACTTACGAGTTGCCCTACTCAGGCTAGAAGCAAGCGAAGACGCCGAGGCGCACCTAAGACCAAAGCATCCCGAGCGAGCGACGAGCACGAGGATTGCGTGTTGGGCGCGCTAGCGACCCTTCATGCCAAGACAGAGCAAGTATGCTCCGTGCCATCAAGAGATGAATAGTTGGGACCCGAGATTGTGGGATGTATGGTAAGCATGCTAACTTGTAGAACATGAATGGGCGAGTATCGAACACGAAGTGCGGTATGAGTCAGCGTTCAGAAGCTATCGCTAGTGATGTTAAGAAGAACAAGGGTCATCATAAAGACTCACGGGCGGACCGAAGGTTTTGGAGAACCTGAGGGAGCCTCACGGGCGAAAAATTGTTCCGCTGCACAAGTAAAAGAGTCCGCCCGTGACACCAAGTCAGGTAGGACTGCTGAGCTTGAATTTTTAAATCAATCGGGAATCGAGTTCGACTTTAATTTAATGTACTACATGAAGGCTTCGCCCGTCAAATAGTTGTGGAATAGTTTCGGTTTTAGGTCACCATCCATTGCTACCTCGCCACATTGATAATTGAACTTGGTGATGTGTCTGACGGTGATTTGGTACCATTCTCCATGAAAAGAGAGAAACTCAGCACTTTGAAGCCTTGAGGGTAAGAGCGTGCATCAATCCTAGTAGGGTATAGTCGAGAGTAGTGAGGAGATGAAATCGTTTTGCATTGTCTGGCCAATTCCTCCAGTATAAGTCTCACCTCTTGCCAGATTACCCATGTTTGCAAACTTTACTCAATAAGTAGAAGTTAAAGCAGAAGTGAAAATTATAAAAATGTGTATTAGTAAAAGCAATGAGTCTTTGGAAAAAAAATGATAAGTAAAAAAATAATCAGTTGAGTGTTTGCAGAAAAAAATTGATAATCACTTTTAACTGTTATTAAGTTACTAATTTACCCCTAAAATATTTTAAATTATTTTTTAGTATATTATAATATGATTTAAGTATTATATTAATACAATAAATTATTATAATTTTATATAAGGCATATTAAAAAAACCATACAAAGAAACTAATACGAAAAATTCAGGGAGAAGAAAATTGCACACAATAACAGATATTAGAAAATAATGAAACCAAACAACTTTAAAATAAATAAATTTATAAAAATTAAGAAAAGAAAAAAAAAAAAAAAACCTCATAATTGAAAATTTTTGAGCTATAAAGATTGTGCAATTTTGATCCAGAGTAGAACGAAACAAAAAAAAAAGAAAAGATAGGAGTTAAAAAAGAAAAGATTCAAAGAACTTATAAACTCTAGACTTTAGAGTTGTATACGTATGTAAAAGTTCAATTTAGAATTGCTAATATTTTATGAGGATATTATTGTCAAATAGAATTTTAATTAATCGTATAACTTATAAACAAAATCCAAAAGCATGCTCTATTCTACTTTTGAATTCTAGCTTATTTATGCTTAAAATAAGCAGAAATGGGTTTTCAAACACTCCAAAACCGCTAAAAATAATCGCTTATCTCATAAGTGCTTATTTTTAGAGTTTGCAAATACTCTCTATGTCTGCCTCAACCCACTACAAGAAAACAACTAAAAATCGACGGGAAAAAAGACGGAAAATTCCATTAATTTTCCATTAGAATTTCCGACAGAAAACCGACGAAATTCCCACGGTCAAGAGAAACTGCATTCCAACGAAAAAGTCATCGGAATTCCATCGTGAAATTTGGCGAATTTAAAAAAAAAAAAGCACCAAAAGTTCCAATGGTATTCCGTCGGAATTTTTGTGCAATTCTAAAAAGAATTGTGCCAAAAAAACCAACGAAATTTTCCATTGGAATTTTCAATGAAACAAAATTTCCAACGGAAAACCAACGGAAAATCTCATCGGTTTTTTAATTCTTCCTTAAAAAAAAAACTAACGGAATTTTTCCGTTAGTTTTCCATTGGAATTTTCGATAAAATAAAAATTCCACGAAAAAATCCTGTCAATTTTTTTTATTCTTCATTAAAAAAACCAGCAGAATTTTTCTGTTGGTTTTCCGTTGGAATTTCCAATGAAATAAAAATTCCAATGGAAAAATCCCATCGGTTATTATTTATTCTTCATTAAAAAAAACCAACGAAAATTTTCCGTTAGTTTTCCGTTGGAATTTTCAATAAAATAAAAATTCCAACAGAAAACAGATGGAAAATCAGGTCGGTTTTTTTATTTTTCTTTAAAAAAAAACCAACGGAATTTTTCCGTTGGTTTTCCGTTGGAATTTTTAATGAAATAAAAATTCCGTTTGTTTTCTATCGATTTTTCATTAGAATATTTTTCGTTGGTTTTCCGTTGGAATTTTTCAATCAAATTTAATTAGAAAAATACAATTATAGTTAATACAAATAATTATATAATATACAAATTATAAATATGATATTTTATATAACCTTAAGTATATACATTATTAATTAAAACACAAAAGTATATAAGCTAACAATTTAATATAATATCTCCATAAATATGATTATATTTAATTAAAATAATCATATATTTAAAATTTTATATTTTAAATTAATAAAAAAAAATTTAAATAATTAATTGAAATTAGCGTATAAATATATTTAAAGACATAATATTAATAAGAAGAAACTTGTCCAGGTTGCTTAGGGAGTCATTATGATTCTTGGACACCTGAGTTCAAATCCTCGATTGTGCAATTAATGAAAATAATTAATTTTTGCAATGGCTCAAGCTCGGCTCGATGGTTCGGAACGGACCCGCCGGTACCTAATTCCGACGATGGTTTTTCCAATGGATGCCATTCGGTCAGTTTTTTTGTTGGAAATCTGTTTTTCTAACGGAAAACCAACGGAATTTCTGAAATTTCGGTCAGTTTTCCAAAGAATTTTTATAGTGATCGTTTGTCGGGGTTGGCCATTTTTCACAGTCGACAACTCCTTGTTAATGGGGCTTTCATTTCTTCGATGTGGTGATTTGTACTTTACGTTGAGAGCTGGTTGGTCATTGGAGCTCTGACCCCAAACTTAGAATAAAGGTGGTGGCAAAGGGGCAGAGTTGAAATAGTGCAGTCGACTGGTCGTTTCTCAAGAGTGACCATGATCTGCTTATCCATGACATTCATTCTTTGGGTCATGTTATGTAAGGTAGTCATCAATTCGATCTTCCATTTAGAGGATGAATCCATCAGGCTGATGATAGTGTTTCCGAGGCTGGATTCAGACTAGGGTTGTCAATTCGGGTGGGTCGGGTGGGTTCGGGTCGGGTTGGGGTATTACATAAAAAGGGCCAACCCGAACCCAACCCGAACCTGAAATGAACCCGAACCCCTCAACCCTAACCTGAACCTATCAGGTTCGGATTGGGTTCGGGTTGACCTGATTTTTTTCAGGTCAACCCGCTAACCCGACCCACCTGCCGACCGGACCCGAACCTGTTTTTTTAACCTTTTTTTCCACTTTCTATTGGGATTATCTAACCTTGAAATTAGGAAGAATTTTGCTACTGCATTCAAAAATTCAAAATACAGAACCAAGTAATTATAATAAAAAATAAAAACAAACATTTAGAGAACCAAGCATGGTCTTCTGTCTTGCATAATTCAACAAGTCTGCCACCTAAAATCATCATACATTTAGAGATTTGTAGTACACATTTACAGAACCAAGCATGTTCATGCAAATTTCTACTTCCACATCACCATCATAAGATTATAGTCTTGCATATTCTTCACCAAGTCTGCCACCTAAAATCATAAGCAAGTATGTTCAAATAAGATTCGTAATAAATATTAAGAATTCATATATTAATTATAAAAAAGATTACTTACCTATGAAACATCAACATAAGTAGCCGTACTAGATTCATCATCGGTTTGATTCAAACACATAACCATGATATTCTCGGTCAACTCATCCAATCAGACATCATTACAAACTAAAAATACAATTAATAAACTGAAATTAACTAATTCATGTCATTTAAATTAGAGTTTTCCCAACTAATATTGAACTTATATTAAACTGGACCAATGATTATTAAAAAGAAAGATATTGAACTGATATTAAACTGGACCAATGACCCAACATATATTCCATAACAGAGTCCAATTATTAACATGCATCCATGTTTTATCACTATAACTAAATGCAACCAAATGAACCCAGGGCCTAAGTTGGACTCCACCGACAGTAAAAATCTCTCATTTTTTCCAAAGAGAAGTAAGGCATATGGCAAAGAACAAACCTGAAGGCTTTCTCGTGTTTGTTAGGCAAATATATCAGAGCCCAAAATGCAGAAAGCTTAAATGCTGCAAAGAATTTCAGAATTCAGTATACTCCTTACAGTTACTACCCAACCAGAGGAATATGAAGAAATGGTGCGTTACATAATTACAAAGAAGACTAACAGAGAAAGAAAGCTGTAAAAGTATGGAAATTCCTCTAGGAGATGGAAAATTTTCAAAACATTTTCATTTTTCTTGGATTATTGGAGAAAAATGACCATAAAGACTCGAACTTTCAGTTTCTCCCCTGAAAAATGGTAATAATAGAGAAAAAGAGCTCACATTTTTCAGGTTTTCCTACTTTTTTTTAGCTTGTTTCGGGACAGACTCCAACTTTACCATCTCCACACAAGTCACAACACACACACACACAGAATTTACAGTTTTACGAAAATGCATTAAAAATGAGAGAGAAAAACACAAGAAAATGCAGGGGCGAACCTGTTCTCAGAACCCCACAAGAAAAAAGAGCCTTACCTTTAGAGCATGAGGTAGAAAAACGGCAACGCTGGTGGAATTCTCGGAGAAAAGAAGAATCGCCGCTGGAAGATCTCTTGGAGAAAAGAAACGAAGAAAAAAATTGATGCAATCTCTTGAAGAAATTAAAAAAAAAAATAGAGAAAGAGAGAGGAGAACAAGCTTGAGATCTTGAACATACCTGATGCAGTGATGCCCGATGGTCGACGGTCGGCGGCGGCGATGTTGGGATCCTGGAGCAAAGAAGAATCGCCACAGCAGCTGATCTCTCTTGGAGCAAAAGGAGGAAGGAAAAGTCTGGAGAATTAGGGTTAGGGCTTTAATATATGCTCCATTTTATCGGGTGGGTCGGGTTTATAGGGTCGGGTTCGGGTTATAGGGTCACCCGGCTTGTTTTTCAGGTCAACCCGGGTTGACCCTAATCCTGACCCTTTTTTCTCTCTCCTCCCCGGGTTGGAATCGGATCCGACCCGAATCGACCCGAATCGACCCGAACCCGAAAAACCCCAACCCTAACCTGAAAATTAAGCGGGTGGGTCGTGTCGGGTCCGATTTTGACACCCCTAATTCAGAGGCTCGGACCATTGCAGAGATTGCTAACAAAATCTCGCCAGGGACAGCTGGTGCAATCTCTTGCAACCCAAGCTCCAATATCTTATTTGCTTCATCACTGGAGCTAATGGTGGCCCCAATACCACCCTTGCCACGTTCTCCAACAGTAAAAGTCTCTAGCTTGTTGTCAGAGAGTTTTGAGATCAACCTTTCACTTCATAGGACGTTGGTTGTCCCATTGAGCGTGCTAAAAATATATTTGTCTAATTTCGCATTTGTGGATGTGGGTGATAAGCACATGCAATTCTTGGCTTCAAGTGGTGTCTCGTAGTGCGGGCAGGCCAATACAATTTAACAAAATTATACGAAAAAGAAGAATGATGCAAGAATAAGGTAACTTATATCAAGAAATTGCAAGGAAAATTTTTATTCTCGAGGGCTCACAACCAACTAGGAATCAAGACTTTCAAAAGTTATTCCCATGTAGCTACAACTCAGTTAGTCTCGACTCTAGAACACTAATCAAGAACAGTACTAAATTAAAGAAAATGGGAACTTGAAAGATGAAAGATTAAGAGAGCGAGATACAACTATGAATGTGGTATATGGTGTAATTTATGTAGTGAGACAAAAAATAAAATAAAATAAGTTTTAATAAAATGAAATAAATTTTAATTCGAATATTTATAGATTTCCCCATGTGTCCTGATTTCCAATCCTCCTATCGTTTTCAAATCCTAACAGACTCTTCACTTTCACTTTCCTTAACGATCAGAAAATCTTCTAATGGCCAGAGGGCTCTTCCTCAACTTGGCTTGGGCAAATTGCATACGATTTGACCTTATTCGATAAGCCTAGGTATGAAGATTTTCCTAAGAAGCTACTCGTGCCTAAAAAAAAATTGTTGGAAAACACGAAAGAGTTGAGAAGCGGAAGTTTAAAATTTTCCAAAAGTTTAATTGTTGTCTTGCAATTTTCGTACTTTAACGTCGGGTGTTTTAGAAACTTACAATGACAGAAGCTTTATAGTGATGTCGTTACCGCCTAACGAACACCCTTCAAGCGGAAATCCCTCGAACGACCTTCGAATTAGACTCCAAAGTAGAAGCCCTCCAAAGCGTATCCACACCAGACCTAAAACACGATCAAGCGAGTGAGAATGCTAGTTCTATGGCTTGTGTTAAGGCTAGGATAATTATGCTGTGAAAACTTTTCTTTTGGATTTTCTCAAAAACTTAACACTTCGTGAGTGTTGGTCTAAAGAATAAGAGAAGCACCACCCCTAGTATAAATACTCGGTGGTTCGAACCCTATTAGGGTTTCCTAAACCAATGGACTTTGTTTTCTTGCTCACTAATTAACTAATTTAATTGGAGAAAATAAGTTTCCAACTTGTTCTCCAAGTCTTGCAAGAATAACCTTCTCTCTCTCCTACAATAGGAAGTTGGACTTTTCAAATTTCTTAAAGTTAAAAGTCAATATTCAATAAATAAATTAATTCTCAATTAATTATTTATTGGGTTAAGTTTATTTGAGAATAGTCTTAACAATTAATTCAAAATTAATTAAAAGACTAAAATTAATTAATTATAATTAATTAATTAATTCTAAAAAAGAATTCGCGTGTAATATAATTACACGATTGGAACCACGTACGTGGCACGTGTGCATGACACGTGGCAGCCATGCAGGCTACGCGTGACACGTGGCAGTCACGTGTTCTTGACATGTGGCAATGCCCACGTGTTACTTGCTCCATTTTTGATCAACAATTTGATCCTTCGTTAATCATATTAACATCCTACCATAACCCTCGTGTTCTGGTATTAGTGTGTGACCCTTTAGGTTCATTATTCAATTAGCAGTGACAACAATTAATTAATTCCCTAATTAATTAATCACTTCACAGATTACACTACCGTAATCTAGCAATGGGTGTGTGACCCCTAGCCGAATAATGAAATGAATCGAAGAACCTTTCAATCAATGACAATCAGTGAAATACGATCCTCCTACAACTCCATCTCTCAATCAAGAACTAAGGCATGAGAATATTCTCAGAGCCCAAATATTCTTGATCTTTAAAGTTAAGTTCGTTTCATGTCCATTTCGATCTCAATCCTAGAAAACCCCATTTTCTAGATGTCTTGATCTTTTATCCACCTTGGCCAAGGGTTTAATGTTTAATGGACTACGAACAACTCAATCAGTAAGAGATCATTCTTGTTCTTAATAAGTGTAGTGTAATGTCCTACATCGGAAGTGAGAGGAACGAAGTCTACCCTTATAAGGGGAGATGGATACCTCACCCTGTGGACGCGTTCTGCGCTACGGCTGTGTTCTATAGTGGGCGCAGGAACAAAGCCGTGAGGGTGGTCTAATCCGGTTCCCACCCAAAGCGGACAATATTCACAGGAAGGTGGTTCTGGGCTATTACATATGGAATCAGAGCCTGGTTCGCCGGTGTGCCAGCGAGGACGCTGGGCCCTTATGGGGGGGGGGGGGGGGGGGGGTGGATGTAATGTCCCACATCGGAAGTGAGGGGAATGAAGTCTACCCTTATAAGGGGAGATGGATACCTCACCCTGTGGACGCGTTCTACGCTACGGCTGTGTTCTACAGTGGGCACAGGAACAAAGCCGTGAGGGTGGTCAAATCCGGTTCCCACCTAAAGCGGACAATATTCACAGGAAGGTGGTTCTGGGCTGTTACGTGTAGGTCCTTTATCGATTCTACTAATTCTACATATGCCACTTGTGTAATCCCAACATAGGCCGTGGTTCAGGTGTCTATATGGCGACACCCTTTTGAGCCTATCTCAAAGATTACAGAGTTAGCTCATATGAGGCATTACAGAATCTCAAGTCTAAGGATTAATGAATCACGTCATTGACCTGTGAGATATTTCCTAATCTGGAAGTTCAGGAAACTTCCTTTCCCATTTAGGAATGTTCTCACGCGGGACATCTCAGTGATGAAGTTCTTGTAACAATCACCCTTATGTATTATGAACGAATCAACGTATGCACTTATCACACCATGAAACTGAGTGATCCTTCAAAAGGACATAATCACATAAGCAAGTCTCAGCAGAGTCAAGGTCGACACTCCCACTGTCTGTCGGACTCATTGACTTGGAGAAGTTTCTAATCCTCGCCTATGGACTTAAGAACTTGTTTCATGTGCCATTCCCATAACGATAAAGTTCTTAACGGCCTCATCAGATTAGGTGTAACGCCCGATTTTTCAATCTATGCCTTATGTGATATTATATGAATTTCATAACATTATATGCATTCTATCTCCATGAACTTATGTGACATTATTGTTAATGTGAGAATTTATATGAATTAATTTCTAATGTGATTAAATACTTCTATTTGTCCTTATTTGGTCATTTGATAAATGTATGGACTTAATTGCATGACATGAATTGGAGTTATATGATCATTTTTCATGGAATGAAACTTGTTTGCATGCATTCAAATATTCCAAGGACTAAAATGCAAAATGTGTTGAGTCATGCATTGTGAGTGGAAGACTTTATAAAATATCTTATACATTTCCGTCTCTCACATATTTCATTCATCCATTTCATCCAAGACTCACACACACACACTTACACACACTTATACACGGTTGAAACACCAAGAGAAGGAAGGAAAGATTTCTTCAAAATTACAAGCTTGATTTCAAGGATTTGTGAAGTTAGAAGCATCATCATCATACCACTATTTCATCCCACATTTCATTCATCTTAAGGTATAAATGGGAATTTGTTTGATCTCTTGAATCTTTGATGATATAGGGTTTGATGATTAAGTGATGTATTCTTGTTCATTTATGGTTAGAAGCATGTTTAGGGCAACTATATTCCATAGCTTGCATGAAAACCTTGAGTTTCTATGAAAGTTGATGACTTGAGATTTTGGGGTTTGGATTGATAAATTCTTGATGATCCATACATGTTTCCATGGATTATATGATGCCTAATTGGTATATATGAGTTATATGCATGATATATGTTGGTTTGGAGTGATTTAATTGCCTTGATTTGGTGTTGTATTGATTTGGGAGCCAAATTTCGAGCCTGCCCTGTTTTCCCTTCGATTTGTTGCTGTACAGGAATCCACGAGCGTGGATTTTGATCCACGGTCGTGGATTTGTGTCCAGAACTTGGGTTTTTTCGGCAGGAGAATCCAAGGGCGTGGATTTTTGTACATGGAGAAATCCACGGCCTTGGATCCTCCCCTGTTTTCAGCCTGAGTTTGTTTTGCTCCTTTTACCCCTCAAACGAACTCTGATTGACCCGATTTTTGAACTGACGGAAACCTCTTGAAGTCTAAAATACTCTCCAATTGGAATCACCTAAATATCTTTTCTATTTTTTGAGATATGATCAATTATGTTTGGTGCCGCCACTTCACCGAAAAACTGCTTTCATCCAAATTCAGGCTTACGCCATTTTCACCTCGCTTTGAACTAGAAAACGAGCCATATATCATTTTAAAGGTATACTTGTCTAGTTTTATTTTCAATAAACAAAAACTTAATTCCAACCTCTATAACTCAAGATATTCTAGTTTTCCTACAGTATGTACATTTCCGAATGTTGTCGGGTTTTGCCCAACTTCATCAAAATCTCTCTTCTTATATACCTTTAACTCCCTTGGCTCTCGTATGTGACTTATATGAGTTATAAACTTGGTTCATTGTTATCATGCTCCTATTTGACACTTCTTGGTACTTAGTTGCTCAAACGTGATTGTGTGACTCCATGCCTTATCTGAATTGAACTTGAAATAATTGAATGATATGAATACATGATTCATTGATATTAATTTTACCTCTTAGGTGTTAATTGGTTTTCATACATTCTAAGTGTCACTTGATTGCTAGTTTATTTATTTACATGAGCATGGCTGTGCGTCATACTTGGTCTCACATTGAGTCTCGTCTCAGGAGTTCACGTTGTTTCCTTTCTTGTCCAGTTCTTCTCCAGGACGGAGATCTTTAATCTTATGGACACTTTCTTGTATCCTTGTCTTGTTCTGTTGCTCGTCAGGTGAGGTTTAATTTCTAGATATATAGAACCATACAACCCTATGTGACGTTTTCGGCCAAAATGTATATTTATATCTATAGTTTTCCAAATCTAAAAAGATTGCAAGCAAACCATCTTATTGTACTGAATCAAGCAAGCCATTTTATTGTATTGAATCAACCATGATTGGGCGAGTATATTGTTCACTGTGGGCCCGAGGGTAGTGTATTGAGCCAAATGGGAAAGCAAGGGCTAACGGGTAACTCTTGCACTATCCTCACCATGTTGGGATCACCTCTGAATCGTGGAGGAAGAAATCCCATGCGTGGGAGTCATGTTCCCGACGTACACCATGATTGGATGGTTGGGCCTTGCAAGCCCACCATCACCCGGAGGAAAAAGGGTTCATGAAACTGCTACTTGTGCACTGTAATGAATTGCATGATCACCCTTGAATGTAAACTAAAACATGTATTGTTCACTATTGGTAGAAAAGTTGGGGACTGCCCTTACTCGCCGGGCCACGGATTGAGTAGGATTGCTAATGACTATATTGTTAAATTGGATTAGTTGTAATCTCGGGCGAGAAAGTATTCTATTCTTAAACTTATATCATTTTTTTCATAAAATCTTACCTGAGATTATGGCTTGCATGGTAATTACGCTAATATTATTTATAAACCCCTCACTCAGTCTTTCATAGACTGACACCTCACATTTTCAGGTTGTAGGTTGCGTGCTAGGCGGGATTGAGTCGGTCTTTATTTTTGGGTCTAGCATCATTTCATGTACATTAGTGAGGCATATGCGGTTTTGTATCTTGGTATTTATGTATATTATAACTTGTTCTTGGAAGTGCTTGTATATATTGAAATGTTGGTCTCAGACATGTTATTGATGAAACGCATGTATCTTATGCTTCCGTTTTAATGTTATGCATGTTGGTATTTACTTGAGGGTTAGTCCCGCCTAGCTAGAGTGTCATTTTTTTATTGTCTACCGTTCGCTATAGGCTTTATTCATGTATGGGTGCTAGTTCCATATGTGGATTAAACTATAGTCGGGGGATGTGACTACCTAGCATTCCGGGTGCTACATCCTAAGGTGGTATCAGAGCTCCAGGTTGCAAAACCGGAGTTCGAGTGTCGTGTCGTGTCAAGTCTAGGTCGTACTGTTAGGAATAGTGCCCTAGAAAGCCAATTCGACGTAATCTGCTTTGGGACTTTTCTTGTATCACAGACAATCTTTGAATAATATACGATTGATCATAGGCAAACACTTCTTTATATGCCAATACGTGTTTTGAGTGTTTCCATTATGTGTGCATGTATGAGAACTCCCCTAATCCTGATGACTTTAGGACTCTACCATTTAGGTGAAATGGTTCATGAAACGAGCCCTATATCACATAAGTCATGATTAGTAAAATACTCCAAGCCGATGAGTCCTACAGACAGTGGGAGTGTCAACCTGACTCCTCTAAGGCTTGCTTGTGGGATCACGCCCTTAAGAAGGACCACCTTGTTTCATGGAGGTGCAAAGTGTATAGTTGATACGTGCGTGATACATGAGGGTGCTTACTTTAACAAGTAAGTTCACTGAGGTGCCCCGTGTGAGAACATTCCTAAATGGGAAAGGAAGTTTCTATTTCAGGAAATGGAAACTTCCAGATTAGGAAATATCTCACGGGTCATTGATGTGATTAATTGATCCTTAGACTTGAGGTTCCTTGTCACTTTATGAGTTAACTCTGTAGTCTTAGGTATAAGCTTTAAAGGGTGTCGCCTTAGACAGCTGATTCAAGGCTTATGCTGGGGCTGCACAAGTGACTCATGAAAGTGAATGAGAATCAAGAAAGGACCTACACTTGCATTTGCAAGGTGATCTCTTATTGTGTAAGTCATTCATATGCCATATGGAGTCCTTGGCCAAGGCAGTAGATCAAGACATCAAGAAAAGGGTTTCTTGGATTGAGATCAAATGGATATGAAATGCACTTAGCTTTAAGACCGGATTATTAGGGTTCTGATTATTCCCTTGCCCTAGATCTTGGTTGAGAGATAGTAAGTAGGAGGATTGTATCTCACATGAATCAATGACTTAAAGGTTCTGTCGAATCCGAACATTCCAATTCAGCTAGGGGTTAAACACCTGTTGCTAGACTATGATCGTTTAATCTGTGGACTGATTAATTAATTAGTGAATTAATTAATTAGGGTCACTGCTAATTGAATTGAGAACCTAGAGGGTCACACACAACAACTTGGTTACATGAGTTGAGGCTTAAAAATGATTAAACGAGTTAATCGAGCCTAAGGGGTTCCACACGTGTGAAATCACACGTGTGGCTCACGTGATTGGACACGTGTCATTAAGACACGTGTGCCACACGTGATTATGTGATGTTAAATAATTAATGTGTTAATTATTTAATAGACTTTGGTTTAATTTTGAATTAAAAAGAAAGTCTAATTTTGGAGAAAATAATCTAGTTAATTAATTATGAATTAATTAATTAGATAAAAATAAGTTATTTATTTTATAATAAATAAAGTATAAAATTATCCAAAAATAGTTTTGGATATTTTTAGCTCTCTTAAAAGTTGACTAGAATTAGAATTCAAAGTCAAAGTTGGAAAATACTTGATCATCAAGTAATGGGAGAGAGAGGGACCAAATCCTTTGTCCATTAGGACTAGGTTCGGCCGCCCCTCCCCTTTCCTATATATAGGGGAGCTTATGCTCCCCTTTAGAGCTAATTTGACAATTCTTGGTTCATGTGTTGAACACCTTCCTTTCTCCAAGATTAAATTAAACCCTAGGTTAAGCCTAAACACTAACTAGAGAACTAGCATCCTTACTAGTTAGATTGTGATCAAGTTGGTGGACTTTCTCTAGAGACTTCAAGTTAGAAGTTTGAAGATTCGAGCTTTACCAAGGAGAGGGGATCAAGCCGCGAGAAGAGCGTTCTTGGGTGGCTTGAAACGCTTCAAGAAAGAATAAAAGAAAAGTAAGTTTTCTATCTTTACGAATTTGGTTACACGATTGCGAGTCCTAGATCCTTTTGTTAGGAAAATTTTTTAAATTCCGCTGCTTTCTGATTCGTGTTTTCCAACAAGTGGTATCAGAGCCACCTCGTTAATCGTGTTTCTGATTCGTCTCAATTATACTGAATTTGGTAGAAATTCTTAGGCTTGATGCGATTGAGTATTTGTAATTGTTTTAGAAAGCCTGAATTACGAAACTGTATTTTTTTTTTCCTGAAAGTTTCTGAAAATTGGTTTTTATAAAATTTAATTTTGAAAAAACAATTTTAGATTTGAAACTGTATAAACTGTTTTTGGATTTCCTGGATTGGTTTTGCTTTTGAACGAAAACACGAAACGAAAGCCCGGATCGCGATGAACACGCGAAACCCCGCGCGCGAAGGAGTCGCGCGCGCGGGCTTCGCGCGCCACCCTCCCGCAACCGCGCGGGAGGTCCTCCCGGGCGCGTCTAGGCGCGCCCGCCCATCATCGCCCAGGGCTGGCCGGAACAGACCGGCCAGTCGCCCGCACGCCGTCCGCCCGTCGCCGCCCAGGCTTGGCCGGGACAGACCGGCCAGTCGCCCAGCACCTCCCGCACGCCTATGCGGGAGCCTTCCGGCGCGCCCGCCCAGGGCGGCCGAGACTGGCTGCCCAATGCCCGGCAGGAGCTGCGCGCTCCAGCGCGCACTCGCGCGGCCTTGGCCGCGCGTTGTGCGCGCATGCTGTGCGCACATGCCGCCCTTGGGGCGGGCAACCCCGTTTTCGTGATCCGGCCTTTTCGTGTTTCGTGCAATCCAGTCCCAATTTTATTTTAATTTTAAAATTTTATTTTTGAATATTTATTTTAATTTTGAATAAAATTTAAAATTGGGATTTTTGAGAAATTGAAACGGTTTATATTTTGGAAAATACATCTTGATAAAATTATTAATTTTCAGAAATTAATTGGAATTTTATTTGTTTTGGTAATTTGGGATTTATTGAAAATTTTTATAAATAAGACTCGCATCAAGTCGTGTTTTAAGCTATTAGAGCTTAAGGCGAGAATTTTAATTTATTGGTTAAATTTAAATTCTTGCAAAAGCATGTTAGGTGATCATGGGTTTAGATCTATGTATGGTTTTAATTTATGCACATGGATGGTTTAAATTGGGGTTGGAGCCCTATAGTTGCGTTTTTTCAATTGAGGTTGGAGCCTCACTTATATGCGTACTGTTATGTGATTTATTATGTGGCTTTCCATATTACTGTTTTTGAGGCTGGGGTATGCCCCGTGTAATTGTCTAAGGCCAATATGAAGATTGAGCCTTATTACTTTATGTCTTTTTCTTTTTATTGTAATTTGAGAGTAGAGATAGGTGGTGAGGTTTTATTTTCATTTTGGAGACAATGCACCCATGGAGTAAGATGGACCACATTCAAGTAACAAGGAGGCCATAAGTGAAGACCCCTCAAAATGTTAGGGAGGGGAATCTCAATTGTTAAATGTAATAGAGATCGGGCTCGTATTTTGTTACCGCTTTCCCTTATGTGATTTAAACTGTTTATGTGGCATGTATGTTAGAACTTGTGATTGTGGAGTGGCTCCCACATATCACGCATAAGATAGGTAGAACCCATGATCATTACATGTTAGTATCATGCTAGGACATGTTATCTGTTTATGTGCTTGTTTGAAATGCATTTAAGTGTACTTGCATTAATCAAGACTAATAAAATTGGATAACATATATGTTGGTGAGGTCGAACCGAACAACTCTTCGGTTGATTCGAAAATTCCCATTAAATATTAAGCTCATTTCGAATAATAGGTATTTAATTCGAGATGCAAATTTTGAATTAAATTCCTAGCATTCCATCAATAGGTTTTAAGTTTAGTAAGTAAAGCTAGTTATTGTCCGCGAGTCGTGGGATAGCTAGTGGAGCTTATTAGTTCTTAGTTACCTAATTGATCATTTTAAATGATCAATATTTCGTGGTTAATTTTGGCAAGGGCGATGTCCGCGAGTCGTGGGTCGTTCGAACTAAGTTTTGATCATGATCTTATGATTGATGGGTCTAGCTTAAACGCCTAAGTAAATATGGATGTCGCACGAGTCGTGGGTCCATATTGAAAGATAGGTGATGCAAAAACAATTACTAAGAGTTCTAAAGGTGTTAGAATTGGTAAGTTGTACCTACCTAGGATTTTGCTTAGAATGTCCGCGAGTCGTGGGTTCGAGGTAAAATGCTTAGGATCTTAGTACCCATTGGGAAACGTGTTCCTCTTAGATCTTTGGGAATTATAGATCTTTGAAAAACAGTGGGAGCTACATTAGATTAAAGACCTTATCTTTTGTATATCATTATAATTCAGCATGCCCACATTTTCTCTGCTTAGCATTTAGGTTGTAGTTCTGTGATTCTCTACAATATGAAATGCAAACCCATTCGTATCCATCCTTAAGTCAAATAAGTTGACTAAGTCCTGACTAACTCTAAATGGCTTCGGATCCTAAAATCCATTTTAGAACCCGACTAGAGAAAGGCGTTCTCTAAATGGCGAAGTTTTCAATTGTGAAAAGTCGACCCGGGCCAAAAGAGAAGCAATCTGAGGTGAATGGATTTTTCCAAACCACTTAAAAGCAATTGAACCACCTCATAAAAATGTTACAAGGTATAACATTATGGAATTATTCAATATTCCAAATGAGGAAACAAGTGCTCACGAACAAGGTCTAAAGATCTTATTTGAAGATCTTATGGTCTCGGTCATCAACTGAGAAAAGAGTTCTCAATGCACTGATTACTTACATTGCTTCGACTATCAATCAAACCCTTTATGCTCAACTAGAATGATGCTAATGTAGCATAGTTAATCATTTAAGTTGATAATGGTTGAGAGCATCCTTAAGAAGGAATAAAAGGTTGAGATGGTTAATTCTTCTTCTAAAACTCCCTAAGTTAAAGGCTTGAAGGCCTAAAGAAGAAGAAACCCTTAAGAGCCCAATGGAGGGGCATGTAAGGGGTACGCCCAAAAGACACTAGAGATCAAATAGGACGTTTGCTTCTATGGTAGCAAATAAGGACTTTGAAAGGGAACTGCAAAGAGTATGAGGTTTGGAAAGAACCTGGTTCAAGAAATTTCAACCTCGTGCGATGGAAATGTATAGGTTGAAGATAGAGAATTTTGAAGAATTGAAAGACCGTGGGTAACAAGAAATGACCAACAAATTCGAGGCAAGCTTGTAATTCAACAAACAAGGAACAAGTGCTAAGCTAAAGGATGCAACTACGGTGACAGGTTCACCGCATTCATGGCACATGCATCATACGTTGTTTGAAATTATTTAAATTCCTTTATTCATATGCGTGTCCTTAATTGATGTAATTGCTACAACATGTTGCATTTCTGAATTGCTTACAAGGGTGATGCGTGCATCAACATCTTAACCCAACATGCATTTTAAGTGTTTTCTTGATAGGAACTCTCCCCACCTCACTTATCAAACATTACTTCAACCGAGACACAACCGAAGTATGATAAGGAAATGATTGGGTTGCCAAGTGTGGACCAAGAGGGAAAGAACAATTTAGAGGTCGGAGAAGTAGCCGGGAGTTGGATTGGTAGAAGTGGGTGTTATTCCTACCAATCGTTGCAAAAGGTGAGAAAATTTTCGGCCAAATGGCGTGGTTAGAACCATTTGTACCAAGGAAGAAGTAGAAAGAATTGAGATTGTTCAAATTAGGAATTGATGCCACGAGCTCAACGAATAAGAATGGAAATTCTTAAAGGGGAAAGTCAAGTGGGGATGAGTTGAAATTTGGAATTTTGCTTAAGTGGGCTATCTTATTAGGAGCAATACGATTTTAAGAGTCACAAACAATGGGAGTTCTTGGAAATGGAAACAGGGGAAGAATAAGAAGGCTTTGACACTTGATGACCTTCAAGATTTGGACGAAAAAATTTTGTGAGAATAATTTCAGAAAAGGCTAAGTACGTCAAGAACCGGAGATGAGCATTTGAGAAAGGATGGTAGGTTTAGTGCTCGTTTTGATTTCCAACCAGGGTGGAGGAATGTTCGGGAACAAGATCGGGAGTGATAGGTACTTCAAGCGAATTGGAAAGAAGAGTGATTCTTTCGGGAACCCCTATCAGAATCACGTGAACGAAATCTTCAACATCTTAAAGCCGTGCACCAAAGTTTTCAAAATGGAGATTCCTAAAGCCATAAGGAGGCATATCTTGAGCCGAGCTGAATTAAAAGAAATTTGACGAGCAATGGGAGAGACAATGATTTCCATGAGCTGATTGAATATACTTTGATCAAAGATGAGAATTTTACAAGGAAGTCGACTGTCATTCAAGATCTGCGCGAAATAACCAAAAAAGTGTTGCACTATTACAAGGGTGTTAGATAATAACAATTTGATGGGATCATCATATATTGCGAAGGATCACATGGGAGTCAATTCAACCGAGATGGAAGTGGAAGACTTAGTGAAATGTGTTAGATGAACAAGATTAGTTACCGGGTTGTTAGTCATTTTCCAGGATCACATAGGTATGATGGAAAAATTGAAATTTGAGCTACTGAAGGATAGGCCGAGCATCCAAGAAAATTGAAAGCTATTTGAGCATCCAAGAAAATTGAGAGCATCACATGAACAATATAGGTTACAGACTCGTCAGTTGTTTTCGTGATGAACCGAGAATACTTATTGGATTAGAGGTTTGGATTCAAACTACAAAAGACTAATTCGAGTACTCAAAAAGTCCGAGTGCAATTCGTGGTGAAGAATGGGGAATAGAATTAATATCACTTAAGATTGGGAACTTTGGCCATGGTGCTAGTTAGGATAAGAAAATCGATTGTGGAAGCAGGATTGAATTATCAATTAAGTAGTGGATATCGAGGATTCAATATTTGATACTCTGGGTAAAGAAATCTTCAACCTCAAATCGAGTGTTGGAACGGATCACTACCATGGAAGATTCCCGAACAACGGTGAATGGTACATCAAATAGTTATGGCATATGCGTACACGTGACTTGAATTTAAGGAATTTCATGACACTAAGTACTTTGACTGTTGATTGTATTCATTCCTTTTGTATGATTAATTGGTGTATCTAATTTATGCTACCTGTTCCTTACGTGACTGTTTGTGCGTGAGTGTTTATTTAATTGAACTTAGGTTGTCGCATTGCTTGTTTGAGAGACGGGATTCTCTCATTGCTTGTTTGAGAGATGGGGTGCTCTCATTGCGTGTTTGAGAGACGGGGTACTCTCATTGCTTGTTTGAGAGATGGGGTTCTCGCATTGCTTGTTTGAGAAACGGGGCTCTCTCATTGTTGTTTTAAGTTCCGAACTCGAGAGTGGACCTATGGGGACCAGGTCCTCTTAAGGGGGAGAGAGTTGTAACGCCCAGTTTTTCAATCTATGCCTTATGTGATATTATATGAATTTCATAACAATAGATGCATTCTATTTCCATGAACTTATGTGAAATTATTTTTAATGTGAGAATTTATATGAATTAATTTCTAATATGATTAAATACTTCTATGTGTCCTTATTTGGTCATTTGATAAATGTATGGACTTAATTGCATGACATGAATTGGAGTTATATGATCATTTTTCATGGAATGAAACTTGTTTGCATGCATTCAAATATTCCAAGGACTAAAATGCAAAATGTGTTAAGTCATGCATTGTGAGTGGAAGACTTTATAAAATATCTTATACATTTCCATCTCTCACATATTTCATTCATCCATTTCATCCAAGACTCACACACACACACTTACACACACTTATACACGGTTGAAACACCAAGAGAAGGAAGGAAAGATTTCATCAAAATTACAAGCTTGATTTCAAGGATTTGTGAAGTTGGAAGCATCATCATCATACCACTATTTCATCCCACCTTTCATTCATCTTAAGGTATAAATGGGAATTTGTTTGATCTCTTGAATCTTTGATGATATAGGGTTTGATGATTAAGTGATGTATTCTTGTTCATTTATGGTTAGAAGCATGTTTAGGGCAACTATATTCCACAGCTTGCATGAAAACCTTGAGTTTCTATGAAAGTTGATGACTTGAGATTTTGGGGTTTTGATTGATAAATTCTTGATGATCCATACATGTTTCCATGGATTATATGATGCCTAATTGGTATATATGAGTTATATGCATGATATATGTTGGTTTGGAGTGATTTAATTGCCTTGGTTTGGTGTTGTATTGATTTAGGAGCCAAATTTCGAGCCTGCCCTATTTTCCCTTCGATTTGTTGCTGTACAGGAATCCACGAGTGTGGATTTTGATCCACGCTCGTGGATTTGTGTCCAGAACTTGGGTTTTTTCGGCAGGAGAATCCACGGGCGTGGATTTTTGTTCATGGAGAAATCCACGGCCTTGGACCCTCTCCTGTTTTCAGCCTGAGTTTGTTTTGCTCCTTTTACCCCTCAAACGAACTCTGATTGACCCGATTTTTGAACTGACGGAAACCTCTTGAAGTCAAAAATACTCTTCAATTGGAATCACCTAAATATATTTTCTATTTTTTGAGATATGATCAATTATGTTTAGTACCGCCACTTCACCGGAAAACTGCTTTCATCCAAATTCAGGCTTATACCATTTTAACCTCGCTTTGAACTAGAAAACAAGCCATTTATCATTTTAAAGGTATACTTGTCTAGTTTTATTTCCAATAAACAAAAACTTAATTCCAACCTCTATAACTCAAGATATTCTAGTTTTCCTACAGCATGTACGTTTCCGAATGTTGTCGGGTTTTGCCCAACTTCATCAAAATCTCTCTTCTTATATTCCTTTCACTCCCTTGGCTCCCGTATGTGACTTATATGAGTTATAAACTTGGTTTATTGTTATAATGCTCCTATTTGACACTTCTTGGTACTTAGTTGCTCAAACGTGATTGTGTGACTCCATGCCTTATCTGAATTGAACTTGAAATAATTGAATGATATGAATACATGATTCCTTGATATTAATTTCACCTCTTAGGTGTTAATTGGTTTTCATAAATTCTAAGTGTCACTTGATTGCTAGTTTATTTATTTACATGAGCATGGCTGTGCGTCATACTTGGTCTCACATTGAGTCTCGTCTCACGAGTTCACGTTGTTTCCTTTCTTGTCCAATTCTTCTCCAGGACGGAGATCTTTGATCTTATGGACACTTTCTTGTATCCTTGTCTTATTCCGTCGCTCGTTAGGTTAGGCTTAATTTCTAGATATATAGAACCATACAACCCTATGTGACATTTTCGGCCAAAATGTATATTTATATCTATAGTTTTCCAAATCTAAAACGATTGCAAGCAAGCCATGTTATTGTACTGAATCAAGCAAGCCATGTTATTATATTGAATCAACCATGATTGGGCGAGTATATTGTTCACTGTGGGCCCGAGGGTAGTGTATTGAGCCAACCGGGAAAGCAAGGGCTGACGGGTAACTCACCATGTTGGGATCATCTCTGAATCCACCAGGAGGTTTGGTGGAGGAAGAAATCCCATGCGTGGGAGTTATGTTCTTGACGTACACCATGATTGGATGGTTGGGTCTTGCAAGCCCACCATCACTTGGAGGAAAAAGGTTTCATGAAACTGCTACTTGTGCACTGTAATGAATTGCATGAACACCCTTGAATGTAAACTAAAACATGTATTGTTCACTATTGGGATAAAGGTTGGAGACTGCCCTCACTAGCAGGGCTACGGATTGAGTAGGATTGCTAATGACTATATTGTTAAATTGGATTAGTTGTAATCTCGGGTGAGAAAGTATTCTTTTCTTAAACTTATATCGTTTCTTTCATGAAATCTTACCCGAGATTATGGCTTGCATGGTAATTGCGCTAATATTATTTATAAACCCCTCACTTAGTCTTTCATAGACTGACACCTCACATTTTCCGGTTGCAGGTTGCGTGCTAGGCGGGATTGAGTCGGTCTTTATTTTCGGGTCTAGCATCATTTCATGTACATTAGTGAGGCATATGTGGTTTTGTATCTTGGTATTTATGTATTTTATAACTTGTTCTTGGAAGTGCTTGTATATATTGAAATGTTGGTCTCAGAGATGTTATTGATGAAATGCATGTATCTTATGCTTCCGTTTTAATGTTATGCATGTTGGTATTTACTTGAGGTTTAGTCCCGCCTAGCTAGAGTGTCGTTTTTTTATTGTGTCCCATTCGCTATAGGCTTTATTCATGTATGGGTGCTCGTTCCATATGTGGAATGAACTATAGTGCGGGGGATGTGGCTACCTAGCGTTCCGGGTGCTACATTAGGGGAGTTCAATACATGCAAAACACAGTCAACCCAAATAGACATAAATAAGCACATAAAGAAGTGATTGCCTATGAACAAAATCATCTCGTATATTAGTCAAAGACTGTTTGTGATTTTACAAGGAAATAGTAAAGCAAACATCTGCTTTAAGGGAACTATTCCTAACAATCTCCCACTTGCCCGTCAAAGCCACTAAGGTGCTAATCTAAGACCCATCTTCTAAAGATGTCCTTTGAAAGCCTGTTGATTAAGGGCTTTAGTAAGTGGATCTACCATGTTCTCTGCCGATATGACCCTTTCAATTTGCATATCTCCTCTCTTGATTGTATCACAGATTAAGTGATACTTCCTCAAAATGTGTTTGGTCCTTTGGTGAGATCTTGGTTATCTTGCTTGAGCAACCGTCCCTGTGTTGTCACAAAACACTGTAACGGGGTCTTTAATGCTAGGAACTACACCCAGCTCGTGGATGAAGTTTCTTACCCAAACACCTTCCTTAGCTGCGTCGTTTGCAGCTAAGTATTCGGCCTCAGTGGTTGCTTGCTTGGAACTTTTCCAACTCACTGCTCCGTCGTTCAGGCAGAATATGTATCTTGACATGGATTTAAAGTCATCCAAGTCTGCTGCAAAGCTTGCATCACAATATCCTCTAATGACAAGATCTTGCTGGCCTCCGTAAACCAAGAACAAATTCTTAGTTCTTCGCAAGTACTTAAGGATATTCTTTACAGCAGTCCAGTGACATTCACCAGGGTCAGATCGAAATCGGCTAGTCACACTAAGTGTATAAGCCACATCCGGTCGAGTACATAGTATCGCATACATTATGCTTCCTATAGCTGATGCATAAGGAATTCTAGACATCCTGGACTTTTCAAGTTCAGTCTTGGGACACAGCTTCTTCGAAAGAACTGTTCCTGGGCCCATTGGAAGTTTTCCACGCTTGGATTCTTCCATACTAAACCTCTTTAGTATTTTGTCTGTGTAAACCGGATGTGATAATCGTAACAATCTCCTAGATCTATCCCGATAGATCTTTATCCTGAGAATGTTGGATGCATCACCAAGATCCTTCATCTCAAATTGGTTCGATAACCAAGACTTTGTAACTTTCATCTCATCCTTCACATTCCCAATGAGAAGGATGTCATCTATATAAAGTATTAGAAATTGAATCGACGTTTTCAATTCTTTCTTGTACACGCAGGACTCATTCGGATTTTGAATAAAGCCAAACGATTTGACTGCTTCATCAAATCGAATGTTCCAATTCCTAGAAACTTGTTTCAATCCGTAGATTGATCTTTGGAGCTTACAAACCTTTTGTTCGCTCCCATTGAATGTGAAACCTGTGGGTTGCTCCATGTAAATGTCTTTGTCAATGTCTCAATTGAGAAAGACAGTTTTCACATCCATTTTCCATATCTCATAGTCATAATATGCTGCAATGGCAAGCAAGATCCCGATGGACTTTTGCATTGCAACCGGGGAGAAGGTTTCATTAAAGTCTACACCTGGTCTTTGAGTGAAACCTTTAGCAACTAATCTTGCTTTAAAGGCTGCCACGCTTCCATCTACTCCAAGCTTGCGCTTATACTTCAGGTGCATCAACCAAGGTCCAAACTTGATTAGAGTACATGGAATCCATTTCGGATTTCATTGTTTCTTTCCACTATTCAGAGTTAGAATCTAACAGTGTCTCCTCATAAGTTAATGGATCATTATCCATTTGAGATGTTTGGTGGAGAAAACTACACCATCTCTCTGGTTATTTAGGAATGCGTTCAGAACGTCTTACTAGAGGAGGATTTTCGCGTGTATCACTCTCTGCGATTGGGGCTGAGGGATGTTAGTCTCCAAACTTGGCGTGGGACCTTAGTCTCGAACCTCTTCGAGTTCTGCGATCTTACCTTTCTTTTCTTTAAGGAACGAGTCCTCAAGAAAAGTAGCATTTCTTGACATAAAAACCTTTTGTTCAAGAGGATCGTAGAAATAATACCTATTGACTATTTAGGATATCCTACGAAGTTGCATAAGCTTGATCTAGCTTCAAGCTTATCTCCCATTGTCCTCTTCACGTAAACAGGACAACCCCAAATTCTTAAGTAGGAATAATTAGGGATCTTGCCAAACCATATTTTAAATGGGGTTTTGGGTACATATTTGGAGGGAACAAGATTCAGAATCTTAACTGCTGTTTCTATGGCATAACCCCAGAATGAAGGTGGCAATTCAGTGAAGCTCATCATGGCACGAACCATATCAAGTAGGGTTCTGTTCCTTCTCTTCGAAACTCCATTTAATTGAGGAGTTCCCGGAGGAGTCCACTGAGAGATAATTCCATTATCTCTGAGATGACTAAGGAATTCATCACTTAGGTACTCGCCACCTCGATCAGATCGAAGTGTCTTAATCTTGTGACCAGTTTGGTTCTCATTCTCCTTTTGAAATTCCAAGAATTTCTCAAAGACTTTGGATTTATACTTCATTAAGTACACATAACCAAAACGACTAAAGTCGTCTTTGAGGGTAATGAAATACTGATGACTGTTTCTCGTACTTACACTAAGTGGTCCACAAACATCAGTATAGATTAAATCTAATACTTTAGTGGCACGTTCCACTTTACCATTAAAGGGAGTTTTTGGCCATTTTTCCTTTAAGACATGATTCATAATGAGTTAACTCTTTAAGTTCATTATCATAGAATGATCCTAAATTAGTTAACTTAGTAATCCTATCTTTAGAAACGTGCGTGCCATAAAGAAGACGAGATCTTATCATCTCTTTTGCATTTGTTTAATTGTTGTATATTCAAAATATTGGTGTCTTTAGTTGTATAAAGTCCATTAGATAATGTACCAAGCAAAATGGAAGTTTTATTCTTCTTAAGATAAAAGTTTTCATTTCTAGAATGAGTCTCAAAACATTCACAATCAAGTAATGGAATGGAAATGATATTACGAATAATAGAAGGTACGTAAAGGACTTTGTTCAAAACTAAAGTAAAGACACCTAAATCTAATCTACACGTCCCAATGGCTTGGACTTGAATGCTTGATCCATTCCCAACCTTCAAGACGCATTCTCCTTCTTGGAGCTACCGAACCTCATTTAGCATCTGTACATTATTACAGATATGAGCTCCACAGCCGGTATCAAGTACCCAAGAATTAGAATCAATAGATAGATTTACTTCTACAATAAACACACCTTTCTTAAGAGTATCCTTGTACTCTTGGGATTTCATCTTCCAATGCCCTTTCTTGCCACAATGATGACAAACGTCCTCTGTCTGATCTTTTCTCTTCTTGGCCTTTCTCTTTTTAACACCTCCATCGGGTTTAAGAGATCCCTTCTTCTTGGGAACTTTCTTCACTTTGACTTTAGAAGGCCTAGAAAAGGAAGTGACCATCATTACTTTACGATCCTTCTTGATCGTGTCTTCAGCAGTCACAAGCTGACTAATCAACTCAGCTACAGTAGCATGAGGATGATTCATGTTGAAGTTTAGCACGAAAGGATTGAATGATGGTGGAAGCGATGCGAGCAACAAATCTACAGCGAGTTCTTCACTCAGTGGCATTTCCATGGAGGTCAGTTCTCGTTCAAAGCAAGAAAATTGAGACCGTGGTCATGGACACTTGTACCTTCTTTCACTCTGAGATGAAAGAGATCCTTAGAGGTGTTGTACCTTAAAACACGCTCTTTGGGGCGGTACAATTGCTCGAGATGGTCATAAATCTCCCAAGCGTTTTCCATTGACTAGTGTTGCCTTTGCATGTCCGGAGACCTGTTGGCCAACATGAGGCAACGGGCTTGAAGATAGTCTTCAGACCATTTCACAATCGCCTCTCTTTCGGCCCGAGTCGGAGCCTCGCCTTCAGCGACGGGCTCCCCCTCGAAGAGAACATATCTTCTCTTTTCAGAATCTAAAATGATCTTTAGATTCCAAAGCCAATCAGAGTAATTGGGCCCCGTCAACTTGTTTGATTCGAGGATGGATACCAAAGGGTTTTTGGTTGCCATTTCAATTGTAGAGAATCACAGAACTACAACCTAAATGGAAAATAGAGAAATCATGAGCATGCAGAATAATAACGATTACATATTATCAAGGTCTTTAGAAATATGTGCTCCCACTGTTTTTAGAAAGTCTAGTAACCTCAACGACTTTAGAAGAAACTTATTTTCTCATTAGGTACTAGGATCCCAAGCTTTCTTAGTTTTGGACCCATGACTCGTGAGACATCCAAAGGAATTCCTAGTAATATTTTTGCATCACTAATCTTTCAATCATGGACCCACGACTCGTGAGACATCCATATCTACTTTAGTGTTGAGCAGGACCCATCAATCATAAGATCTCAACCAAACTTAGTCCGGTACGACCCACGACTCGTGAAACATCGCCTATTCTAAAATGGTCAAGAAATATTAATTATTTAAAATAATTAATCAAGAAACTAAGAGTTGATAAGCTACACTAATTACCCCACGACTCGTGAGACAGCAATTAGTTTCACTTATTAAGTCCTAAATCCTATTGATGGAATGCTAGGAATTTTATTACCGTGATAATACACCTATTTATTTGAATTTTGCTCAATATTTAAATGGGATTTTCGAATGATGTCACCAACATATAATGTTATCCAAATTTTAATTGTCTTGTTAATACAATTTCACATAAAGTGCTTCACAGAAGCAATTAGCAGATAACATGTCCTAACATGATACTAATTATGTGATGATCATGGGTATCCTATCTTATATGTGATTTTGGGAGCCACTCCGAAATCACTAGTTCTAACATTCATGCCAGTTCATATCACATATGGGTACATAATTTAATGCAAAAACGCCCTATCTATTACATTTAATAGAAACCCTTCTAAATATTTTGAGGGGTCTTCTTACGGCTACCGTTCATCAAGTGCTCCTAGTGGATCCATCTTATTCCATGGGTCCTTGTCTCCAAAATGAAAATAAAAACCCCACTTTCTAAGTTCTACTCTCTTTACATAAAGTAATATGGCTCAATTTTCATATTGGCCATAGACAAGTACACGGGGCATACCCCAGCCCAAAAACAATAATAAGGAAAGCCACATAATAAACACATAACAGTACGAACATAAGTAGGGCTCCAACCCCGATTGAAAACACGTAACTATGGGGCTCCAACCCCAATTGAAATCATCTATGTGCAAAATTTAAAACATACATAAGACTAACCCATGATCACCTAAACTAGCATGATTCCGCTTGAATTTAAATTTATCAATTAAATTTAAAATTCCCTTGACTTCAAGTTACAACTATTTTATTAATTCATTATTCAAAATCGAATCACCGGATCTAGACAAAATAACAATTAATTCAAAATTAAATTTTTATCTAAAATATCATTGAAATTGATATTTATTATTTTCTCGAAAATTAGAAAATGACTTTGATTCATAAAATCCTAAATTTTATAATTATTTCAAATAAATAATTTTATAAAATTAAAATCATATTTTAAAACAAAATCAGAATTTTCAAAACGGGATTTTTCAAAGCCTGGAACACGAAACGAAAACGAAGCCCGGGACGTCCCGCACGGGACGCGCGGGATCGCCCGCACGAGGCGCACGCGATGCACACAGTCCGGCGAGTCCCGGGACGGATAGGTGGCAACACGCTGGCCTGCGAGCTTGGCCGCGCGTACCTCTCGCGCTAGACGATCGCGCCTTGCAAGCGCTGCCGGCAGGGTTTCGGGACAGGGCGAGCAGCAGGCCTAGGCACGCCTAGGCAATGCGTGCGCAGATGCGCGCTGCCCTAGCTCGCCCGGTCGCTACTCGCGCGGGTTTCTTTGAGGCGGGGCGGCAAGACGAGTACGTGCTGCACGCAATCCCGTGCACGATCGTGCACGGGTGAACCCGTTCCGAAGTTGTCGTTTCGTAATTTTACCAAAATCCAGATTCAGCTTCAAATTGAAACAGTTCAAATCAATCTGAATTAAAACAACTGAAAACCAAATTAAAACAAAAAACAGCTTTTTCACAAAATTTCAAGAAACAGTTTTGATCCGGCAACTTCGTATTTCAAACAAAAACCATGAATACACAACATATATTCAAATTCAAGAATTTTTACTCGAAATTCCAAAAGCAATAAAGATACAATACGAACGTTGCAAGGTGGCTCTGATACCAATTGTTGGAAAACACGAAAGAGTTGAGTAGCGGAACTTTAAAATTTTTCAAACGTTTAATCGTTGTCTTGCAATTTTCGTACTGTAACGTCAGGTGTTTTAGAAACTTACAATGATAGAAGCTTTCTAGTGATGTCGTTACCGCCTAACAAACACTCTTCAAGCGGAAATCCCTCGAACGACCTTCGAATTAGACTCCAAAGTAGAAGCCCTCCAAACCGTATCCACACCAGACCTAGAACACGATCAAGCGAGTGAGAATGCTTGTTCTATGGCTTGTGTTAAGGCTAGGATAATTATGCTTTGAAAAATTTTCGTTTGGATTTTCTAAAAAACTTAACACTTCGTGAGTGTTGGTCTAAAGAATAAGAGAAGCACCACCCCTAGTATAAATACTCGGTGGTTCGAACCCTATTAGGGTTTCCTAAACCAATGGGCTTTGTTTTCTTGCTCACTAATTAACTAATTTAATTATTAATTTATATGGAGAAAATAAGTTCCCAACTTGTTCTCCAAGTCTTGCAAGAATAATATTCTCTCTCCTACAATAGGAAGTTGGACTTTTCAACTTTCCTAAAGTTAAAAGTCAATATTCAATATATAAATTAATTCCCAATTAATTATTTATTAGGTTAAGTTTATTTGAGAATAGTCTTAACAATTAATTCAAAATTAATTAAAAGACTAAAATTAATTAATTATAATTAATTAATTAATTCTAGAAAAGAATTCGCGTGTAATATAATTACACGATTGGAACCACGTACTTGCCACGTGTGCATGACACGTGGTAGCCATGCAGGCTACGCACGACACGTGGCAGTCACGTGTTCTTGACACGTGGCAATGCCCACGTGTTAGTTGCTCCATTTTTTATCAACAATTTGATCCTTTGTTAATCATATTAACATCCTACCATAACCCTCGTATTCTGGCATTTGAGTGTGACCCTTTAGGTTCATTATTCGATTCGCAGTGACAGCAATTAATTAATTCCCTAATTAATTAATCACTTCACAGATCACACTACCGTAATCTAGCAATGGGTATGCGACCCCTAGCCGAATAACGAAATAAATCGAAGAACCTTTCAATCAATGATAATCAGTGAAATACGATCCTCCTACAACTCCATCTCTCAGTCAATAACTAAGGCATGGGAATATTCTCAGAGCCCAAATATTCTTGATCTTTAAAGTTAAGTTCGTTTCATGTCTATTTCGATCTCAATCCTAGAAAACCCCATTTTCTAGATGTCTTGATCTTTTATCCACCTTGGCCAAGGGTTTAATGTTTAATGGACTACGAATAACTCAATCAGTAAGAGATCATTCTTGTTCTTAACAACTGTAGGTCCTTTATCGATTCTACTAATTCTACATATGCCACTTGTGTAATCCCAACATAGGCCGTGGTTCAGGTGTCTATATGGCGACACCCTTTCGAGCCTATATCAAAGATTACAGAGTTAGCTCATATGAGACATTACAGAATCTCAAGTCTAAGGATTAATGAATCACGTCATTGACCTGTGAGAAATTTTCTCATCTGGAAATTTCAGAAAACTTCCTTTCCCATTTAGGAATGTTCTCACGCGGGACATCTCAGTGATGAAGTTCTTGTAACAATCACCCTTATGTATTATGAACACATCAACGTATGCACTTATCACTCCATGAAATTGAGTGATCCTTCAAAAGGACATAATCACATAAGCAAGTCTCAGCAGAGTCAAGGTCGACGCTCCCACTGTCTGTCGGACTCATTGACTTAGAGAAGTTTTTAATCCTCGCCTATGGAGTTACGAACTTATTTCATGTGCCGTTCCCATAACGACAAAGTTCTTAACGGCCTCATCGGATTAGGGGAGTTCAATACATGCAAAACACAGTCAACCCAAACAGACATAAATAAGCACATAAAGAAGTGATTGCCTATAAACAAAATCATCTTGTTTATTATTCAAAGACTGTTTGTGATTTTACAGGGTGATTTTACAAGGAAATAGTAAAGCAAACATCTGCTTTAAGGGCACTATTCCTACCAAAAATTATCCACCGTAATTACAATTTTCTATATATAACTGTTTCCTTAATTAAACTATTCGGGACTCCATGTTAGCCATGTGACAATTTACTTGGGGTTGTTGGAAAATGTACTAAATGTAGACTTGATAGATAAAAAATATGAAGGTTTCTAAAATCCTAAAGCAAAGAATGACCCAAATATAGGGGTGTACAAAAACTTGAACCGAACCGAGATTAATCGGGTCGAACCGAACTGAAACTGAAACCGAACCGAGATTAACTGAATCAAACCAAGGAACCGAACCGAACCGAACCGAACCAAGGGGTTCCTGGGATTTCTGAGGTCTAATTGATCTTATGCAACTTTGATTTCCTTGTTATATGCATGCTTCTTGGTTGAATGATATGAACTTGTTTTTGGGATAATTTTCTGATCAATTATTGTCTTGATACTTGTCTTTCTTGATTGTATAGATAGCTGGATCCTTAATTGTCATCCTAGATGTGCTTAAGAGTTAAACATCATTGAAAGCTTACCATTTGTGTGCTTGATACTGATGAGATGTATACATAGTAACTTAAATAATCCGAGCTTGTCTGTTTGTTGGTTAGGATCTGTATCCTTTTCGTATTTAATGCTATTGCAAGGTTAAATCTATGGACCGTGTCTTTAAGACTACTTTGTGATAAGAGAATGGTTAATGATAGTATCATAATCATCATAAAAATAAGAAGAATTAGGTGTGTAGAGCTTCTTACCACCATAGCCGATCTACCAAGGAGATTAAAGTTGATTGTAGTACCGATGATTGAATCAATAGCATGAATTGTATGAACAACTTGACTAGAATAGTCCACATCTCAATTTGTTAACCACAGTCTCTAGTTTCAGATTTTAATTACCTTGCTATCCTCAGTTTAGTGTTCAAACCTTATATTTTGGTTAATTACTCAAAACCCCCCTCCCTGTTTGAACGTTTCTTATGAGTTAATTACTTAGCCATTTTGTGAAACTTAAAACCTGCTGGTCCTTTGGATTCGACCCTTCTCTGCTATACTCAATTTATTATATATTTGGTAGTGAAGGTTTTATTTAGTGGATTCGGCAACCATCAAACTTTTGGCACCGTTGCCGGGGACTAGATTTCCTATTAGATTTAAATGGTTTTATTTCCTTGTATTCAAAAAAATTGGTTCCCTATGATCCTGAGATTGAAAGGACACTAAGACAGATCAGAAAGGAAGCCAGAATACATAGATAAGAAGCTAAAAGTAGCAGGTTTCTTGAAGAAGATCAGTTCCCATGTTTGGTCAGTTTATTCTCTAACACAGATACCGAGGGCATAAGACATGGTCATCCCTTAGGCATGGCCACAAACAACCAGATATTAAGGCAGCTGGTAGCACCACCTATAGCTCAAGAGCCTTTACACATTACATTACCTACCTTGACAACTTACTTTGAGCTAAATTCAGGATTGATCCACCTACTTCCTACGTTCAGAGGCAAGGAGAATGAAGATCCAAATCAGCACCTTAAGGAGTTTCACATGGTTTGCTCCAGCATGAGGCTAAATGGAGTAACGGAGGAGCAGATCAAATTAAGAGTATTCCCATTCTCCCTAGCTGATGATACAAAAAAATGGTTGTACCATTTACCTCCGGGATCAGTCATGTAGCTCCCGAAGTAGCGAGCTACCACATTCCCACATATGAAATAGGAATCCATACATGAACCCAAGACTAAGCGAATGGGGACCTACGCACACTTTAAGCCAGGTGGAGCTAAAACATGACAAAGCGCGCGAAATAAATAAATAAAGCGGAAGCAAGAATGTGCATCAAGATATATACACAAGTAGTTAACGGGTTCGACTAGCATGAATACCTTATCCCGAAAATTACAATAAAGCATAAAAGCAAACGGGTTCAACTATCCCTAGAAACCTGTCCCGAATATCATACATAAACTCAATCTAGACAACTAGAGAGTTCTCCGCCAGGCACGAACCAAAACCTGCAAACTAAAAAGTTGAAAGGAGAGGGTCAGTCCACCGACTGATTGAGGGGGCTAACACATACCCATATGTATATACATCTAGAGCAAAACACGTATTAGAAGAAAGACTATGAACAGGGAGTAGGGTTTTGCATACCAAAACCATTTTCGAAGCAAATGTATACGTATCATACTCATAACAAATCATAACGTAAAGGAAAGATCCTATCCTGTTTCATAATCAACATATCATAACGTAAACCAAAAATAAACATAAATCATATAACTTATCCATCCTCACAACCATGGTAGCTCGGAAATCACCCTTACCACCCATTGAAGCCTGCACATGGGGTAACAGGCCCACATCGTATAACTCTATGTACACGGGATAGCTAATCTACGACGTACCTTCCCCAGCATCTACCGGAAACATAAAGCACCAGGCCTCCTCAACCTCCCAGAGTCGCGTGTGAATACTTCGTCTGGAGATCGCGCACAGGCTTAACCCGATGACCTGACACTATACCGGGCATCTTTACCCACGTCTCCGTGGCCCAACAAAGCTTATGAACCATCCGTATCAACATACTTAACAAGCTACGTAATAAATATAAACTTAATGTACCTTATTGCATACCTTACCTTACAACTCGGCATATGCTTTTAACATACCTCTCCGTGTCATCCTAAATCATAACATGTTGGGGAAGAGCGTAGCTTGCATAAAAGCACACGGTTTGGAGCATAGCCTTGTTGCAAAACGTTTTCAAGCTTACATACGCTCGTATGTATAATTCAAAACCTTTAATTGTGTGATAAAGTCATAAACATATCGTATAAACACATATCTATTATATAAATACAATAATATAGACGCATGCGAACTTGAAAATGAGCACATAGGGTTAGGCCGCATTAACTAAAAAGAAAACAAACCTAAACCTCACCTTTTTACCAAAAGTACTCACGAACGAGTGTTGATGACCAAGGAAGTGATAAATGGTGGACCCGATACCTCCCGAACTAAACTCTGAGATAAACAAATGTAAACTTATGACTTAGACTGGATCATGAACCAATTAGATGCATGGCGATGCATACTAATGCAAAATGGATGCACATGAAGTGTCATGAGATAGCACTTGGGTCATTCAAGTTCATAGCTCGTATAAATATATCAGAATCACATAGGGGTGTGCACAATTCGGTAAAACCGACCGAACCGACCGAAACCGAAATTTCGGTCGGTACCGATTACCGAACCGAAATTTCGGTTCGGTATTCGGTTATTGTTTTTTTGAAATTTCGGTATTCGGTTCGGTATCGGTATTCCGATACGGTATACCGAACCGTACCGAATACCGAAATATTATATATATATATATATAAAATATTATATATAATATATAAATATATATATAATACATATTATATTTATATATATTAGTCAGATTATTACCCATACATAATATATATATATAATACTTTTAATATATTATATAATATATATGATATAATATATGTTTTTTTATTTTTTTTTCCAGATTTTATTTTTTTATATAAAATTTCGGTAGAACGGTTTTTTACCGAACCGAACCGAAATAATTTCGGTTTTTACCGAACCGAACCGAGAAGTTCGGTTCGGTATTCGGTTCTCCAAAAATGTGTACCGAAATTTCGGTTAACCGAAATTTCGGTTCGGTTCGGTTCGGTATTACCGAATGAACACCCCTAGAATCACATCATAATTTCCATATTCAAGTCAAAACACATCACATTACATGTTAATAATGATAGGAATCAAGTTGGGGTGAAGTAAATCCATTAAACCTCATAATGAACAAAATGAATGCAAGATATGCCGTAAGGTAGCACTTAAACGCTTATGAACAAAAGTCACGTTTAAACATAGTAAAATACACCATAAAATTCGTAAACTCATCATAACACACCATATTACAAGTTATTAACATGTTTGGATCAATTTAGGGGTGGGCGAAATCAAACGAAAAAAAAAACACGAAGCAAAAAATCACAACCATGCATGTAAGGCCCTCAAATAGCCATTCACTAAACAAAACCCCAAGGGAGAAATACCGTTCAGCCGTATAGGGACTGAGTTCCGACCATGAGAACGGTCGTTCTTCTCGACAAGAAGGTGGCCAAAAAGGCCGTTCTAGCCTGGGCAAAGTCCCTGCACAAGAGAATGACCGTTCAGTGCCAACAAGGTAAATGGGCGAACGGTCGTTCTGCACCTCCGGCAGATGCATATTCGGGAATCCAACCCTGTTTCCAGCCCTTAAACACACCACACACAAATCGGCAACAAAGGGAAATGTAAGGGACACAAAATGGCAGCAAATTAACACAATTTCATGTACATATTCCACCCATAACCGAGAGAAATCAAAGAAGGAAACAAGGTGCATATATCTCTAAAAACTTCAAGTTTCCATGCATTCAACCTTCAAGAACATCAATGGCAACTTATCAAGGAGTCAAACAAATTCACGTTCATACAAGTATTAAGGAAGCTCAAGTGATCACAAAACAAGTCTTGGACCAACAAATAACATAAAGCTAAGCACATGATTCAAGATTTGCCATAAAATCCTTACTATTCATTATTTTGCTCAAAACCTATGAAAGCTCAAGTAAAAATGAAGCTCAAGATGTGGATAATTCAATATCGAGCTTACCTTGAAGAGATGGAAGAAGATGGAGATGCTTTAAGCTCAAAATAGCCAAGAGGGAGAGTGTGCTCTTCTTTCTTCCTTTCTTTCTTGTGGAGCTCAGTTAGGGTAAGAAAATGAGGGTGGTGGGGTTGTTTCTTGGTGTAAAAAGAGTAAGAAAAATGGTTCTTAGGGTCCAAGAATGGTTCAGTTCGCTTAAAAATCGATTCGGTTCAATATTCGGTCCGTTCGGGTCGAATTCGAGGCTTAAGGGGTTCAAAAGTCCTTAGAAAAATAAATGGCTTGTTCCATTAGACTTGAATCATCGAAATGAATCCAATGGTGGTGTCAGAATTCAAATCCAAATTCTCGAGCTCAAAATGCCCAAAATGGCTTAAGTTTGACCTATTTATAAATAGCCCCAAAAACATAAATAAAAGTGCAATTAGGTCCAACCATAATTTTAAATAAATCACAAAGACATCCAAAATCATATTATTATATTCATAAGTCATGTATTCCATGTAGGTTTCACATGATTGACAAGTTCGGCTTCGAAGTCACGTAAAAGCAATTAAGTATGAGGAATTATGTATTAATTTGAACACATAGAGTAAAGAAATCACATAAACGAGTGATTTAGAGCATCTATTAAATTAAAGAATGTCAAACGTAAATAAACCCTCTCATGGCATCATACTCGACTTGCCGAAAGAACGGGGTGTCACAAATCACAACTTGGACCTAGCTTCAGCTTTCTTAGAGAAATTTTTTCCCACATCTAGAGTTGTCTCTACAAGAACGGAGATAGTTTTAGTCAGACAAAAAAATCCTGAGACTCTCTACGATTATTGGGAAAGGTTTGAGAAAATCTTGGCACGTTGTCCACAACATGGCCTCTAACGCCCCGATTTTCATTTATTAATATTTTATGTCTAAAATAATTTTATAAATTATATTTTATAATACTTTCATGAAATTCATATTAAACTTATAATTTATCTCATAACTTGAAAATATTTAATTCGTGAAATAATTACCGAAAATGATTTAATTGTCAACTTGGCCCTATATGTCCATTCTTTTAAACTTAGGGACCAAATTGCTTGGAAAACCTTTGAGGACTAAAGTGATCACTTTCCAAACTTGATATCCTTAATTGCTTAACTTAAATAACTTGGAGGGTTTAATTGCAAATATTACATATTTTCCCAAATATCACGTTATATGCTTCCTCGATCAATTATCATCAAAATTCACCAACATCTCCATCTTTCTTGCTCTCGGTTCTTCACGTAGAAAAGGGGGAGAAGAGATTTCATCAAATCATCCAAGTTATTCAAGGAAATCCAAGCTTTTGAGCTCAAGCATCCATCATCATCTTCTCCATTCATTTCTTTACCTTCAAAAGCATGTAAGTGGAAACATATGGTCTCTTGAGCATCTATGTAGGAGCTAGGGTTTGAGGATGGCATGCTAGATGAACTCCTTGTTGTATAAAGCATGATTAAATGATGATATCTTAGATTATGGCATGATTAATTCATGAGATTCTTGAATAATTGGTATGAATGATCAAGTATGATCATGAGTGTGAAATCATGAATTCTTGATGATCTTGTGTGTTTTGAGTGTTTAAGTGTTATGATATTATTTCTTGAACCTATATGCATCATATTTCCAGAAAAACATGAATTGGTTGATTGAAAATGGATTTTTGGTTGCTTTGTTATGCTTTCCCGTAGCTTTCCCCTGTTTTTCCTCTGTTCTTCCAGTTTCAGAAACTGGGAACGACCGTTCCCAGCCTCAAGGCATTTCGGGAACGGGCGTTCCCACCTTTTCAAATGAACAAGGCGGCCGAGCATGGGAACGGCCGTTCCCATTTTGGCCTTGCGCCGGAAGGGCCGTTCCCAGCTAAGGCGCATTTCTAAATGGGAAATCGTTGGCGCGTTTATTGGGGTTATGGGAACGATCGTTCCCATTTTACAAAGGGGTCCGGAACGGTCGTTCCCACTTCACTGACAGAACAAATGTGACTGCATAAAATTACATTTTTAGCCCCTCGATCCAACGACTTCTTTGACCCCGAATTGCTGTAATATGTGCTAATATGATGTGAAACAACATGTTATCATACCACATTGCATTTTCGTGGTCGTCTCGATACATTTCCGCCGTTCGTCACATTTTGTGCATGTTAGGTCATGTCTCATGTATAAGTGTCGTGTTTGCACAGGTCACGAGGGCGTGGACGAGGAGCAGGCTCCGTAGAGCATATCCTTGTGTTATTTTGTAAGATAGGTGAGGTTTAATTGTTAGTTATATAGAACCTGTATACCCTTTATGTGATATTTTGGCCAAAAAGGTATCTATAGTTATACTTTCTATAAATCATTGATCATTTCAAGTTATGTTCAAGTAAGCCAGCAAGCAAGTAAGCAAGTCAGGTATTGTTTCATGCATGTTTAGGCGAGTAGCATGACGGATACGTTTGGGCCCGAGGGTAGTGACTGGAGCCAACCGGGAAGGCAAGGGCTGACGGGTAACTCTGGCGCTATCCTCACCACACTAGGGGTCACCCCTGAATCCACTAGGAGGTTAGTGGAGGAAGGAGCTCCGGGCTTAGGGATTCATGTACCCTCTGCTCAATGAGATTGGATGTTGGGGCCTTGCAATCCCTTCATCAAACCGGAGGAAGAAGGAGACTGGGGACGAGTCCGGCACCACGGATGCGCCTCGGGTTATTGCATGATTGTCATTTCATGAACGTGTTATATGAGTACACTATCGCACGATTGCACGATAAGTGAATTGCATGATCACCTATTGACTATTAAACAAGCAAGCATGTTCATGTTCATTTGGAGATCGGTTGGAGACCGCCCTTACTCGCCGGGGCCATGTATTGATTGATTGCATGAAAACGAACAAGTACTTAATACTGGTAGTTGTAATCTCGGGCGAGTTTATGTGATTGTAAACTTATATTACTTTTAATTATAAAACCTTACCCGAGGTTATAGCTTGCATGTGATTGCGCTAATATATATTTATGCCCCTCGCTCAGTCTTCGGTAGACTGATACTTCACTTTTCAGGTACTTGAGAGCCGGCCGTGCTAGGCGGGAGTCTGGTCCAGTCTTGCATTGTCACGAGTCTAGCAGTGTACCATCTTGTATATATTCTGCTACTTTTCATGTTATGTCCGTTATTATTACGTTCTGAGTACTTGATCATGTATAGGTAGTAGGAGATGATAATGTATTGATAGTTAATTGGTATCTATACGTATCTATCCGATAAATATGGTACCTATATGTATTTATGAATAATGCTTCCGCTTTTAACTTTTATGTATTGGTATTATATTGCTTTGGGGTTTAGTCCCGCCTAGCTCGTCTTTTCTTTTATTTGTCACCCGTTCGCTATAGACTAGTCCATGTACGGATTGTCCATTTCGTATGTGGATCGGCCTATAGTGCGGGGGTATGGTATCCCTACGTATAGGGGTGCTACATGGCCACTCTAAATCGGCCTTAATCCAATATTTCTATGAAGGCTTAATCCCAATGGAAAGGCGAATGATGAACGCAGCGAGTGGTTGTGCTATTTTGAATAAAACTCCAACTGAAGCTAGACAACTCTCAACAATAGCTGCAAACTCTTTACAGTTTGGCACCCACCAAGATATTCCAAGGAAGCTAAATGAGGTAAGCTCAACTTCAATTGAAAGTCAATTAAATAAGTTAACAACTTTGGTGCAGAATCTTGCTGCGGCAAATTCAACGCCATCATTGGTTTGTGGAATCTGCACAAGTCCTGATCACCACACAGATTTATGCCCAACTCTTCAAGGAGATGGCAAAGAAAATATAAGTACAATAGGAGGAGGATTTCTACAGCAAAGAAAGTATGATCCATATTCAAATATGTATAATCCAGTTGGAGGGATCATCTTAATTTCAGCTATGCGCCAAGGCCTCAATTATTTCAAGGACCTCAGAACTTTCATGCTAGGTGAGACGGGGTCAAACTCTAACACAAAATTTTTCGCGCGAGTTCATCCCCATCCGGCAGGAATTTCTCACAAATGCCCTCAGCCTTATTCCAAACTCACATACATTCGTGTTTCCCAAAGATTGAACCCAACACTCATGTTTACCCTTGTTTATGGGGGATCAAAATCCCAACAAGTAAAGTCCACGCATTGCAACATTCATCCAACAAGCCCCACGCACACACACACTTGCTGGAAATTAAAGCAACACACGAATTTATGGGCTTACGTCCAACCTTTTCAATATATTCATTCCTATGCAATATACAACAGGACACCCTCACTTGTACACATTATTGGGACACTCCTCTCTCTCAAAATCGTGTACAACTTGGCTTATAAAAGCCTATAAAATTGTGCAGTTAACATCCCTAACCGCCTAAAAATATTCGATTTTCAAGCTACACTAAGCTGGGCCGTTTTTCCCACCAAACTACCCATAATTGCCACCTTATTCAGCCCACTTCGCCCACTAAGTAGGTGGTTATCCCAGCCAACCGCCTAGGTCAAGCTTTCTTGTGGTCTGGACATTTTTGGCGTCCATAACTGTTCCCGCCAAAGTAACCGTTCTCGCCAACATTTGAGTTGCTGCCAGCCCAGTGCGGGCGAGCCTAGGCGCTGCGCGTAGCCTTGCGAGGGTGCCGCCCAGTCCTGCACGCATTCCGCGCCAATCGCCAGGTCCATGCGAGCACCAAGGGCCAAGCTGCCGCCTGCCTAGGCAGTGCGCGCACCTGTCCGCTGCTTTGTGAAATACACGGCTCAAGAAGCCAACTCTTGCGAACAAGCATTTTTTATGCACCAACATCACGGGACACTCGCGCAATCCACCAAGACTTGCGCGTACCATGCGCAACACATGTGCACAGCCTTGCTTGACGCCCAGCCGTCAAACATCAACATCCGACATCCTTGCATCTAAGCCAAGCTTTATCGGGACAAGGTGCTTTGCGTTACGCCAAAGCACTTAAATTCAATGATCCTTCACCAAGAAAGCATCATCTCGTAACCTTGACTCGTCCACCAGCTGAGTCAAGTCTAGGCAACTTTCAACGGCGTAACAAACCACCCCCACTTGAAGAATCCGACGCCCTCGTCGGACAGTCTTTAACCGTGGTTCCAACCTTGAACTCTTTACCCCAAGCTCCTTCTAAGCTTCTGATTTCGGACAATCAACCTCTATCCTCATGCCTTCATCCCGGAGTGTTTTAAGATTACACACCATTTGTTGAATTTGCCCATCACAACTTTTGCCATCGATGAACCAATTCTACTCAATCTCACCATCACTTGCAACAGAACCCATTTGTTAGGAAATTTGTGGGACTTTCCTTAACAAATCCGAGCAAGATCCGTCCTTCCCTTGGCTTTTCTCAACCAAACTCGATCCACTTGGTTGTTTTGTTTGAAAACCCATCAAACAAAACAGCCTTTCCCGTATAAGACTGCTTCAATCCCCTTTTGGCATGTATGGAATGGATTAAACGAGCCATTTCACTTGACCGGTTGCTCGTTGCCTTCCCTCATCCTTCTTTCAAAATCAATGTGTTAAGGCTCTAGAGATCTCATTTTTACTTTGAGACCAGCCTTCACGCCACATCAATTTGATTTGTTTTCTTTGCCTCAGTTCCATCTCATTATTTTTGCCTCAACTATGCAATGGACTCCGCCTTTCACCTCACGGACTACTCCAACACAACATAACCACGTTGCAACCTTGCAAATTTCTTAGGAAACCCGACACCTTTGAACAAGTTATCAAACGGGACAGCAATACCTCGAATCTGCCCATGCCAAGGACCAAAATTTGGGCCACATCCTTGAATTTATGCCAAGAACAAGAAAAGCCCACGCATTGCAACATTCATCCAACAAGCTCCACGCACACACAATTGTTGGAAATTAAAGCAATACACGAATTTACGGGCTTACACCCAACCTTTTCAATATATTCATTTCGATGTAATATACAAAAGGACACCCTCACTTGTACACATTATTGGGATACTCCTCTCTCTCAAAATCGGGTACAACTTGGCTTATAAAAGCCAACTAAATTGTGCGGTTAACATCCCTAAAAGCCTATAAAAATTCGAATTTCAAGCTACACTAAGCTGGGTTGTTTTTCCCGCCAAACTGCCCATAAGCGCCACCTTGTTCCGCCCACTTCGCCCACTAAGTAGGCGGTTATCCCAGCCAACCACCTAGGTTAAGCTTCCTTGTGGTCTGAACATTTTTGGCGCCCAAGAGTATGCTGAAATTCACCCATAACCGTTCTTGCCAACATTTGAGTTGCTGCCAGCCCAGTGCGGGCGCGCCTAGGCGCTGCGTGTAACCTTGTGCGCGCCGCCCAGTTCTGCGTGCATTCCGCGCCAATCGCCCGGTCCATGCGCACGCCAAGTGCCAAGCTGTCACCTGCCTTGTGCGCACTGGCTGCTCAATGCGCACACCTGTCCGCTGCATTGCGGAACAGGCTGCTCAAGAAGCCAACTCTTGCAGACAATCACTTTTTATGCGCCAAGATCGTGGGACACTCGAGCAATCCACCAAGACTTGCGTGTACCATGCGCAACACACACGCACAACCTTGCTTGATGCCCAGCCGTTAAGCATCAACATCCGACATCCTTGCATCCAAGCCATGTTTTATTAGGACATGGTGCTTTGCATTGCGCCAAAGCACTTCAATTCAATGATCCTTCACCAAGCAAGCATCATCTCGCAACCTTGACTCGTCCACCCTCCGAGTCAAGACTAGGCAACTTGCAACGACGTAACACTAGGCCACCTGTACAAAGACCACCTCAGAAGTTCCAGCGACAAGCCAATTTTCAGCCACGACAAGCCAATTTTCAGCAACCTTCTATATCTAATTCAGGTACATATTTAGAAGATATGTTTAAGGATTTTATGATTAACAACTAACAATTTCAATTGGAAACCAGGTGAATATGCAGCAATTCCAATAGAAAATTAGAACAGATATGCAGCAGTTACGATCCACAGTTCAAAAACTGGAGAACCAATTGTGACAACTAGCATCTTCCGTAAACAAGCTTGAAAAAAAGGAAAAATTACCATTTCAAACAATTGATCCCAGACAAAGTGCAAATGCCATAACCCTGAGGAGTGGAAAGGAGCTGGAACAACCTGTAGGAAGGTAGAAAATAGGGCAAGGCAGTGGAAAAATTGAGCAAAACAGAGGAGATTTTGATGCTGATGTAGATTCAGTAGGTAAGGGCATAAGCTATGATCATAGCTTAGAAAAGGAGCAGGAGGCAGAACTTTCTGTGCAGCCCAAACCTTTAATCATCCCACCATTTTTTCTCAAAGGTTTGCACAGTTTAAGAAAGGTAAGGAAGAGAAGAAAATTCTGGATATAGTCGGCAAGGTTGAGTTGAATATTCCCCTCCTTGATGCCATAAAACAGATCCCAAGGTATGCTAAATTTCTTAAAGATCTTTGTACAAATAAAAGAAACTACTTAGAAATGAAAAAGTGAGTGTGGGAGAGAATGTATCAACTGCACGTCAAAAAAAACTCCCACCTTAATATAAGGATAAAGGTATGTTTGCAATTATATGTAAGATAGGTAATTTAGGCATAAAACATGCTATGTGTGATTTGGGTGCTTCCATAAATGTTATGTCGTTATCTATCTATTGTTCAGTTAACATTGGTACTTTGAAGAGAGCAAGAGTGATTATACAGCTAGTGGATAGGTCCATTGTACATCCAGAAGGAGTGTTGGAATATGTTCTTGTACAAGTTAATAACTTGGTATTTCCTGCAGATTTCTTTGTGCTAGACATAGAGGATGATAAAACTTCAAAGTCTTTAGATTTGCTGCTTGGGAGACCATTTTTTAGCACTGCAAAGGCAAAGATCGATGTCCATGATAGAACATTAATGATGGAATTTGATGGGGATCTCATTAAATTTAATGTTTATGAAACTATGAAATATCCTTTTGAAAATGTTTCCAATATCTCTTCTATTGATGTTATTGATAATTTGACAAAAACCACCATGAACTTGGATCATCCGGATGAGCTTTACTTAGCATTGTGTGATAGTCTTTATGTTGATAAACATAAGAAACTTGAAGCTAAATATGAAATAAAGGGAGATATTCATGATGTTGTTTATGCATTAGAAGCCCTTAAACTTGTTGCACACAACATTTCTTGTAACAAGTTGACTATTTCTCACAGTAAATTACTTCTCTCTATTGTGCAGGCCCTAACATTGAAGCTTAAACCGCTACCACCACATCTCAAATATGAATATTTCTCAAATATGAATATGTAGGTGATGAAGAAATTTTGCCAGTGATCATTTCAAATAAACTATCTATTTTGGTGAAGAAAAAATTAATACGAGTTCTTAGAGAATTCAAGGTAGTCTTGGTTTGGACCATAATAGACATAAAAGGTTGAGTCCTTCAACATGTATGCACAAAACCATCTTGGAAGAAGGCTGTAAATAGAGTAGAGGGGCTCGAAGGCGATTGAATCCTCCAATAATGGAGGTTGTGAAGAAGAAAATGTTGAAGCTCTTGGATGCCGACATCATATACCCTATTTCAAACAGTAGACGAGTAAGTCCTATATAGGTTGTCCCCAAGAAAATAGGTATAATGGTGGTTGAGAATACGACAAGAGAAATGGTACCAACTTGAGTGCAAAATGGTTGGCGTGTGTATATGGATTATTTTCCCTTGCCATTGATTGATCAAATACTTAAAAGGCTTGCGGGAAAGAAACATTATCGCCGGCTTGATGGATATTCTGGATTTTATCAAATTCCTGTTGCACCAGAAGATCAAAAGAAGACCACATTCAACTGTCCATTTGGAACATTTGCATTACGGCGTATGCCATTTGGTATTTGCAATTCTCTTGCCACGTTTATGGTGAGCATATTTTTAGATTATGTTGAGGATTTCGTTGAGGTTCTTATGGATGATTTTACTGTTTACGGGGATTCATTTGATGCATGCCTGAATTATTTGACTAAAGTTTTGGAAAAATGTCTTAAAAGTAACCTTGTTTTGAACTATGAAAAATGCCATTTTATGATTGATCAAGGATTAATTTTAGGACATATAGTTTCTATTAGATTCATTGAGGTTGATAAGTCCAAAATTGATATTATAGAGTCTTTGCCTTACCCCACAAGTGTGCAGAAGATCCGTTCTTTTCTTGGGCAGGCGTCTTCTACAGGAGGTTCATAAAAGACATTTCAAAGATTGCTCAAGCATTGTGCAAGCTGGTGCAAAAGAATGTGGATTTTCAATTTGATAAAGCTTGCAAAGAAGCATTTGATTTGTTGAAACTGAAACTAACCTATGTCCTAATAATTCAAGCACCTGATTAGAATCATCCTTTCAAATTGACGTGTCATGCAAGTGACCATGTTGTAGGAGTTGTTCTTGGAAAAAGGATAAACAAGTCACCTCATGTGATTTACTATGCCTCAAAGATGTTAGATGCAGCTCAGGCCAATTATACCACAATATAAAATGAACATTTAGCCATTGTATTTGCTTTAGATAAATTTCATGCATATTAGCTAGGTACTAAAGTGATTATTTATTCCGATCATGCAGCTCCTAGGTAACTATTAAAGAAAAAGGAGGCAAAATCGAGCTTGATATGTAGATCCTATTGATGCAAGAATTTGATATTCAGAGACAAAAAAGGGTCAAAGAATCTAGTTGATGTCCATCTGAGTTGAATCTTGGCAGATATAGAGCCCACTCCCATAAAAGATAGATTTCCAGATGAGGAACTGTTCTCCGTAGTTGAGGGTAAGTTAAGGTCATACCTAACGCATGTTCCCTGGTATGCAGACATGGTAAACTGTTTGATATCCAAAATGGTTCCAGATAAACTGACTAGATGTGAGCGTGACAAGATAAAAAGTGATGCTAAATACTATGTATGGGATGATCCTTATCTCTGGAAGTTTTTGTGTTGATCAAGTTATTAGGAGATACCTAAGTGAGGAGGAAATTCACTCTGTTTTAAGATTTTGTCATTCCTATGCATGTGGAGACCACTTTGGGCTAAAAAGAACTGCAAGAAAAGTTTTAGAATGAGGACTATACTAGCATACATTGTTTAGTGATGCATTTATGTTTTGCAAAACTTGTGAAAACTCTCAGAAAATAGGGAATTTAAGTGCCAAGAACCAAATGCCATTGTCCCCCATTTTAATATGTGAAATATTTGATGTTTGGGGCATAGACTTTATGGGGCCATTTCCTAGTTCTTATGGTAATAATTATATCTTACTTGCGGTAGATTATGTATCCAAATAGGTGGAGGCGAAAGCTACACGGACTAATGACTCTAAAACTGTTATATGTTTAATGAAGTCTAATATCTTTAACAGGTTTGGAATTTCGAAGGCGATCATCAGTGACCGTGGCACCCATTTTTGCAACAAAGCGGTTGCAACTTTGCTCAAGAAATACAACGTTTCACGCCGAACACCGACCGCATATCATCCACAAACAAGTGGACAAGCTGAAATATCCAACCGTGAAGTGGGAGGAGTGGAGTTTGAAGCGTGAAGATGCTTTGTGGGCTTATAGGACAGCCTATAAAACTCCCATTAGAATGTCATCGTATAGGTTGGTCTTTGGAAAACCATGTCACTTACATGTGGAGATGGAGCGCAAAGCGCTATGGGCCATTAAATAATGCAATATGAAGGTAGATGAAGCTGGGATACATAGGAAGTCGCAACTTTAAGACTTGGAAGAATTGAGGAATAAGGCCTATGAAAGTGCAAGAATCTACAAAGAAAAGACTAAAAACTTCCATGATCAAATGATTTCCAGGAAAACCTTTCAAATTGGGCAAAAAGTTTTATTATTTCATTCACATTTAAAACTATTTTCTGGTAAGTTGAAGTCTAGATGGATAAGATCTTTTGTTGTAACTGATATTTTCCCTCATGGTGAAGTGGCTATCAAAAGCTTACAAACTGGGGAAGCTTTTAAAGTGAATGGTCACGATCTCAAGCCATTTTGTGAAGGATTCCAAGCTAATACAGTGGAGGAAGTTATCTTGGACAGTCCCATGTTGATGCATTAACAATAACCATTCACTTATTAGCTTGGACAGTAAACAAAAGCGCTTATTAGGAGGCAACTCAATTCCTTTTGATTACTGTCATTTAGTTCTAGTTTCTTTTTGTTTTTGTTGAGAGAATACTATGATTCTTAACTAAGGGCCACTTTTTGTTTTGTTCACAGGCTTTGGCAGAAGCAGAGCTCCCAGGACCCAAAACGTTAATGAAGGTCATTTCTTTAACTCATCGCACAGGCAAATTTCATGCAACACAACCAGAGTCCGACCCTAGCCGCGAATCCAAGATTTCGGCAAAGGTACCAGAGCAATTGCATACAACACAACCAAAGTCCGACTTCTGCTTACAGGTGGACACAACCAAGGTAACTGAACCAAACCCATCAGCTCCCACCTATCATACAACTAAAGCCCCTTCCCTTCATCTTCTTCCCATCACGACACCACTGGAAATCAACCGGAGGAAGAACTAACAACCACCAGTACACCCTCCTCACCTATTCTAAAAACCCAAGAAATGGCTCAACCCATCCCGAAACTATCTCCTGTTTACACAGAACACAAACCCGCTCTACACTAAACCTTCCAGTAGATACCAACCCCGCCACAATTTCACAGCACCCTGAATCAATTACCATGCCAGTTCCAGAGTCCCTAACTCATAGGGAAATTCTATCAAAGAAACACCGAGAACAAGGACCAGAAAACGGAGACTGATTCTCCAAGATGAGGAAGAAGAACAGGAACAAGGGAAGAAGAACACAAGAACAATTCGGGAGGTGAATGCAACCGCAATGCAAAAAATAGAGGCTCTAGATGAACAATCTGTGAAAACAAAAAAGAAGAGCCCAAATCGGTAAGGACACAACTGCGAAACAGGTTCACAAAGCACCTGCAACAACAAGGAGTATTAGAAGAAGTACAAGGTCTGGAGATACTAAAATAGGTGGGGAGGAGGAACAAGAAAAAATAACACTGGAGGATGATGAAGAAGTCAATGTACAACAAAATAAAGAAATTAAAACCAAGATAGATGCGGCTGAAGTTGCACAAATAGAGGAGGCACCATCTCAGCACCGGGAAGCAGACCCTGTCCAAGCAAAAGCCAAACAGAGGAGGAACGGAGTACCAAAGCACAGAACACCTGCTCCTGCTGTTTTTGAGATCTTGGGAGGTAATCTCAGGTTCAAACAAAAGGAGAAGGCGACGCATGAACAACACAAAAAAAGTGTGCTTATTAGTTCTACAAGGGGTTAATTACGTTTTAAGTAAAAGGGTTAAAAACGTTTTTAGATAAAAAAACATTCTCGGTGATTAAAACACCCTACATACTTCACCTCTAATTACACTCCATCCAATTTCAAACAACCAAACCCTAAACCTCTTCCAACCTCAACCCACCGCACTCAGAAGCCAAACAGTCACCGCCAGCCACTGCATAACGCTGCTATCAACAACCAATCATGGCCAAGATAAGGTCTAAGGGACCTGTCATTCCACCACCACCCAAGCCCCGTCATTGTACTATGTAAAAAATGCACACCACTTGTGACCCCTAGCCGAGGACCAAAGATTCCGACGAAGGCACTGGAGCAATTGCATGCAACACAACTAGGTCCGACATCTGTTTACAAGAGGACACAACTCAGGTAACTGAACCAAACCATTCATATCCCACCTATCATACTGCCACGGATACCCCCTACCCTTCACCTTCCTCCCATCATGACACCACCGGAAATCAACCGGAGGAAGAACTAATAACCCCCAGTGTACCCTCCTCACCTATCCCGGAAACCCAAGAAACAACTCAACCTACCGCCACACTATCCCTTGTTCACACACAACACCAACCCGCCGCTACACTAAACCCTCCACTAGATAACTTACCCTGCCTTAATTTCACAGCCCCCTGGATCAACTACCATGCCGATTCCAGAGTTCCTAACTCATAGAGAAATTCGATCAAAGAAACACAAGGAACCAAGGACCAGAAAATGGAGACTGATTCTCCAAGATGAGAAAGAAGAACAGGAATAAGGGAGGAATAACACAAGAACAATTAGGGAGGAGAATGCAACCGCAATGGAAAAAATAGAGGCTTTAGCTGGACAATCTATGAAAACAAAAAAGAGAAAAGCACAAAAGGGTAAGAACACAATAGCGAAACAGGTTCACAAAGCACCTATAACAACAAGGAGTTCCAGAAGGAGTACAAGGTCCAGAGATACCGAAATAGGTGGGGAGGAGGAACAAGAAAAAACAACACTGGAGGATGATGAAGAAGTCAATGAGCAACAAAATGAACAAATCCTAACCGAGGCAGATGCGGCTGAATCTGCAAAAATAGAGGAGGCACCATCTCAGCACCGAAAAACAGACCCTGTCCAAGCAAAAGCCAAACTTAGGAGGAACAGAGTACTAAAGCACAGAACACCTGCTCCTTCTGTTTTGAAGCGCTTGGGAGGTAATCTCAGGCTCAAGAAAAAAGGAGAAGCCGACGTATGAACAACAAAAAAAAAAAAGGTGTTCTTATTAGTTCTATAAGGGGTTAATTACGTTTTAAGCAAAAGTGAGAAACACGTTTCCAGAGAAAAATAAAGTTCTCATTAATTAAAACTCCCTACAGACTTTACCCCTAATTACACTCTATCTAATTTCAAATAACGAAACCCTAAACCTCTTCCAACCTCAACCCACCACACTCAGAAGCCAAACAGTCACCGCCAGCCACCGCATAACGACGCTATCAACCACCAATCATGGCGAAGATAAGGTCTCAAGGACTAGTCATTCCACTATAACCTAAGCCCTGCCGTCGCACTGTGCAAAAAGTACGGTGTAAAAAATGCGCACCCTCCGCGACTCTAGCCGCGGACCTAAGATTCCGGTGAAGGCACCGGAGCAATTGCATGTAACACAACCAGAGTTTGGCATCTGCTTACAAGAGGACACACTTATTTAACTGAACCAAACCCTTTATCTCCTAGCTATCATACTGACACTAATAGCCCCTTCTCTTCATCTTCTTCCCATCATAACACCACCGCGAATCAATTGGAGGAAGAACTAATAACCCCCAGTGTACCCTCCTCACCTATCCCAGAAACCTAAGAAACGGCTTGACCTACCCCGACACCATCCCCTATTCACACAGAACACCAACCCGCCGCTACACTAAACCCACTAGTAGAGACCTACCCTGCCACAATTTTATAGCCCCCTAAATCAACTACTATACCGGTTCCAGAGTCCCTAACTCACAGGGAAAGAAACACCAAGAACCAAGGACCAGAAAACGGAGACTGATTCTCCAAGATGAGGAAGAAGAACATGAACAAAAGAGGAAGAACACTAGAATAATTGGGGAGGAGACTGCAACCGCAATGGAAAAAATAAAGGCTCTAACTGTATAATATACGAAAACTTTCAGGAATAGTGCCCTTAAAGCAGCATTTATGCTTTACTATTTCCTTGTAAAATCACAAACAGTCTTTGAATAATAAATGAAATAATTTGTTCATAGGCAATCACTTGTTTATGTGCTTATTTATGTCTGTTTGGGTTTGACTATGTTTTGCATGTTTTGAACTCCCCTAATCCGATGAGGCCATTAAGAACTTTGCCCTTATGAGAATGGCACATGAAATAAGTACTTAACTCCATAGGCGAGGATTAGAAACTTCTCTAACTCGATGAGTCCGATAGACAGTGGGAGTGTCGACCTTGACTCCGTTGAAACTTGCTTGTTTGATAATGTCCTTTTGAAGGATCACTCAGTTTCATGGAGTGATAAGTGCATATGATGATGCGGTTATAATACATAAGGGTGATTGTTACAAGAACTTCATCATTGAAATGTCCCGCATGAGATCATTCCTAAATGGGAAATGAAGTCTCCTAGAAACTTCCAGATTAGGAAATATCTCATAGGTCAATGACGTGATTAATAATCCTTTGACTTGAGATTCTGTAATGTCTCATATGAGCTAACTCTGTAATCTTTGATACAGGCTCAAAAGGGTGTCGCCATATAGACACCTGAACCACGGCCTATGTTGGGATTGCACAAGTGGCATATGTAGAATTAGTAGAATCGATAAAGGACCTACGCTTGTTAAGAATAAGAATGATCTCTTAATGATTAAGTTGTTCGTAGTCCATTAAATATTAAACCATTAGCCAAGGCGGATGAAAGATCAAGACATCAAGAAAATGGAGTTTTCTTGGATTGAGATCTAAATGGATATGAAACGAACTTAACTTTAGAGATCGAGATAACAAGGCTCTGAGTTTATTCCAATGCCTTAGTTCTTGATTGAGAGATGGAGTTGTAGGAGGATCGTATTTCACTGATTGTCATTGAATAAAAGGTTCTTCATTTCAATTCGTTATTTGGTTAGGGGTCACACACCCATGGCTAGATTACGGTAGTGTGATCTGTAAACTAATTAATTGATTACGAGAATTAATTAATTAGTGTCACTGCTAATCGAATAATGAACCTAAAGGGTAACACACAAATGCCAGATCACGAGGGTATTGGTAGGATATTAATTGGATTAACGAAGGATCAAAACGTTGATCGGCACAGAGCATTCACACGTGGACTGCTGCCACGTGTTAAGCACACGTGACTGCCACGTGTCACGCGGCCTGCATGGTTGCCACGTGTCACTCACACGTGGCTTCACACGTGGCTCTAAACGTGTGATTTATTTCACAGGTGAATTCTTTTCTAGAATTAATTAATTAAACTGTAATTAATTAATTTTGGTCTTTTAATTAATTATGAATTAATTGTTAAGACTATTCTCAATATAATTAATCATGAATTAAGTTATTTATTGAATAAATTGATTTTTAACTTTATATTAGATAAAGGTTGAAAAGTCAAACTTCCTATTGTAGGAGAGAGAAAAGGTCTCTTGCTAGACTTGGAGAATAAGTTGAGAACTTATTTTCAACTAAAAGTTGATAATTAATTAGTTAATTAGCGAGCAAGAAATCAGACTCCACAAGACTTGGAGAAGCCTTGTATGGTTCGAACCCCACTAGTATAAAAATTAGTGGGGGTGTTTCTCTTATTTTTTAGACTAACGTTCTTGAAGCGTTAATTGTTTTTGAGAAAAATAAAAGAAAAGATTTCAAAGTAAAATATTCTAGCCAAACACAAGCCATAGAACTAGCATTCTCATAAGCTCGATCGTGTTCTAGGACTGGTGTGGATACGCTTTGGAGGATTACCTGCTTTGGGATCTAATCGAAGGACGTTCGAGGGATAAGCCACTTGAAGGGTGTTTGATAGGCGGTATCAACATCACTAGAAAGCTTCAATCTTCGTAAGTTTCTAGAAAACCCCTAAGATCCGAAATGAACATTGCAAGCTTTTAGATCAGCTTTTGGAAAATTTTTAAACTTCCGCTGCGCAAACTCTGTGTGTTTGACAACAAAAACAAAATAGAAGAATACCCAAAATGGTAAGGGCACAATAGCAAAACACGTTCACAAAGCACCTATAACAACAAAGAGTTCCAGAAGGAGTACAAGGTCTGGAGATACTAAAATAGGTGGGGAGGAGGAAAAAGAAAAAACAACACTGGAGAATGATGAAGAAGGGAATGAGCAACAAAATGAAGAAATCCTAACCGAGGCAGATGCGCTGAAGCTGCACAAATAGAGGAGCCACCATCTCAGCACCGGAAAACAGACCCTGTCCAAGCAAAAGCCAAACTCAGGAGAAAGAGAGTACTAAAGCACAGAACACCTGCTCCTGCTGTTTTGAAGCGCTTGCGAGGTAATCTCAGGTTCAAGAAAAAAGGAGAAGCTGACGTATGAACAACAAAAAAAAAAAAAAAATGTTCTTATTAGTTCTACAAGGGGTTAATTACGTTAAGTTAAGAAAAAGTGTGAAACACGTTTTCAGAGAAAAAAAAAAGTTCTCAATAATTAAAACTCCCTACAGACTGTACCCCTAACTACACTCTATCTAATTTCAAACAACCAAACCCTAAACCTCTTCCAAGCTCAACCCACCACACTCAGAAGCCAAACAGTCACCGCCAGCCACCGCATAACGACGCTATCAACCACCAATCATGGCGAAGATAAGGTCTCAGGGACTAGTCATTCCACTATAACCCAAGCCCTGCCGTCGCACTGTGCAAAAAGTACGGTGCCAAAAATGCTCACCCTCCGCGACTCTAGCCGCGGACCTAAGATTCCGGTGAAGGCACCGGAGCAATCGCATGTAACACAACCAGAGTTTGGCATCTGCTTACAGGAGGACACACTCAGGTAACTGAACCAAACCCTTTATCTCCTACCTATCATACTGACACTAATAGCCCCTTCTCTTCATCTTCTTCCCATCACAACACCACCGCGAATCAATTGGAGGAAGAACTAATAACCCCCAGTGTACCCTCCTCACCTATCCCAGAAACCTAAGAAACGGCTTGACCTACCCCGACACCATCCCCTATTCACACAGAGCACCAACCCACCGCTACACTAAACCCACTAGTAGAGACCTGCCCTGTCACAATTTTATAGCCCCCTAAATCAGCTACCATACCGGTTCCAGAGTCCCTAACTCATAGGGAAAGAAACACCAAGAACCAAGGACCAGAAAACGGAGACTGATTCTCCAAGATGAGGAAGAAGAACATGAACAAAAGAGGAAGAACACTAGAATAATTGGTGAGGAGACTGCAACCGCAATGGAAAAAATAAAAGCTCTAACTGTATAATATACGAAAACTTTCAGGAATAGTGCCCTTAAAGCAGCATTTATGCTTTACTATTTCCTTGTAAAATCACAAACATTCTTTGAATAATAAATGAAATAATTTGTTCATAGGCAATCACTTGTTTATGTGCTTATTTATGTCTGTTTGGGTTTGACTATGTTTTACATGTTTTGAACTCCCCTAATCCGATGAGGCCATAAAAAACTTTGCCCTTATGAGAATGGCACATGAAACAAGTACTTAACTCCATATGCGAGGATTAGAAACTTCTCTAACTCGATGAGTCCGATAGACAGTGGGAGTGTCGACCTTGACTCCGTTGAGACTTGCTTGTGTGATTATGTCCTTTTGAAGGATCACTCAGTTTCATGGAGTGATAAGTGCATATGATGACGCGGTTATCATACATAAGGGTGATTTTTACAAGAACTTCATCACTGAAATGTCCCGCATGAGATCATTCCTAAATGGGAAAGGAAGTCTCCTAGAAACTTCCAGATTAGGAAATATCTCATAGGTCAATGACGTGATTAATAATCCTTTGACTTGAGATTCTGTAATGTCTCATATGAGCTAACTCTGTAATCATTGATACAGGCTCAAAAGGGTGTCGCCATATAGACACCTGAACCACGGCCTTTGTTGGGATTGCACAAGTGGCATATGTAGAATTAGTAGAATCGATAAAGGACCTACACTTGTTAAGAATAAGAATGATCTCTTACTGATTAAGTTGTTCGTAGTCCATTAAATATTAAACCGTTGGCCAAGGTGGATGAAAGATCAAGACATCAAGAAAATGGAGTTTTCTTGGATTTGAGATCTAAATGGATATGAAACGAACTTAACTTTAGCGATCGAGATAACAAGGCTCTGAGCATGCCTTAGTTCTTGATTGAGAGATGGAGTTGTAGGAGGATCGTATTTCACTGATTGTCATTGACTAAAAGGTTCTTTATTTCATTTCATTATTTGGCTAGGGGTCACACACCCATGGCTAGATTACGGTAGTGTGATCTGTAAACTAATTAATTGATTACGAGAATTAATTAATTAGTGTCACTTCTAATCGAATAATGAACCTAAAGGGTAACACACAAATGCCAGATCACGAGGGTATTGGTAGGATGTTAATTGGATTAACGAAGGATCAAAACGTTGATCGGCACAGAGCATTCACACTTGGACTGCTGCCACGTGTTAAGCACACGTGACTGCCACGTGTCATGCGGCCTGCATGGTTGCCACGTGTCACTCACACGTGGCTCCAAACGTGTGATTTATTTCACACGTGAATTCTTTTCTAGAATTAATTAATTAAATTGTAATTAATTAATTTTGGTCTTTTAATTAATTATGAATTAATTGTTAAGACTATTCTCAATATAATTAATCATGAATTAAGTTATTTATTGAATAAATTGATTTTTAACTTTATATTAGATAAAGGTTGAAAAGTCAAACTTCCTATTGTAGGAGAGAGAAAAGGTCTCTTGCTAGACTTGGAGAATAAGTTGAGAACTTATTTTCAACTAAAAGTTGATGATTAATTAGTTAATTAGCGAGCAAGAAATCAAACTCCACAAGACTTGGAGAAGCCTTGTATGGTTCGAACCCCACTAGTATAAAAATTAGTGGGGGTGTTTCTCTTATTTTTTAGACCAACGTTCTTGAAGCGTTAATTATTTTTGAGAAAAATAAAAGAAAAGATTTCAAAGTAAAATATTCTAGCCAAACACAAGCCATAGAACTAGCATTCTCACTAGCTTGATCGTGTTCTAGGACTGGTGTGGATACGCTTTGGAGGATAACCTGCTTTGGGATCTAATCGAAGGACGTTCGAGGGACAAGCCACTTGAAGGGTGTTTGATAGACGGTATCAACATCACTAGAAAGCTTCAATCTTCGTAAGCTTCTAGAAAACCCCTAAGATCCGAAATGAACATTGCAAGCTTTTAGATCTGCTTTTGGAAAATTTTTAAACTTCCGCTGCGCAAACTCTGTGTGTTTGACAACAAAAACAAAATAGAAGAATACCCAAAATGGTAAGGACATAATAGCAAAATACGTTCACAAAGCAACTATAACAACAAAAAGTTCCAGAAGGAGTACAAGGTCCGGAGATACTAAAGTAGGTGGGGAGGAGGAAAAAGAAAAAACAACACTGGAGGATGATGAAGAAGTGTATGAGCAACAAAATGAAGAAATCCTAACCGAGGCAGATGCGCTGAAGCTGCACAAATAGAGGAGGCACCATCTCAGCACCGGAAAACAGACCCTGTCCAAGCAAAAGCAAAACTCAGGAGAAACAGAGTACTAAAGCACATAACACCTGCTCCTGCTATTTTGAAGCGCTTGGGAGGTAATCTCAGGTTCAAAAAAAAAGGAGAAGGCGACGTACGAACAAAAAAAAAAAAAGTGTTCTTATTAGTTCTACAAGGGGTTAATTACGTTAAGTTAAGTAAAAGTGTGAAACACGTTTTCAAAGAGAAAAAAAAAAAGTTCTCAAAAATTAAAACTCCCTACAGACTTTACCCCTAATTACACTCTGTCTAATTTCAAACAACCAAACCCTAAACCTCTTCCAACCTAAACCCACCATACTCAGAAGCCAAACAGTCACCGCTAGCCACTGCATAACGACGCTACCAACCACTAATCATGGCGAAGGTTAGGTTTAAGGGACCAGTCATTCCACCATAACCCAAGCCTTGCCGTCACACTGTGCAAAAAGTACAGTGCAAAAAATGCGCACCCTCCGCGACTCTAGCCGCGGACCTAAGATTCCGGTGAAGGCACCGGAGCAATTGCATGTAACACAACCAGAGTTTGGCATCTGCTTACAGGAGGACACATTCAGGTAACAGAACCAAACCCTTTATCTCCTACCTATCATACTGGCACTGATAGCCCCTTATCTTCATCTTCTTCCCATCACAACACCAACGCGAATCAATTGGAGAAAGAACTAATAACCCCGAGTGTACCCTCCTCACCTATCCCAGAAACCTAAGAAACGGCTTGACCTACCCCGACACCATCCCCTATTCACACAGAACACCAACCCGCCGCTACACTAAACCCACTAGTAGAGACCTACACTGCCACAATTTTATAGCCCCCTAAATCAACTACCATACCGGTTCAAGAGTCCCTAACTCACAGGGAAAGAAACACCAAGAACCAAGGACCAGAAAACGGAGACTGATTCTCCAAGATGAGGAAGAAGAACATGAACAAAAGAGGAAGAACACTAGAATAATTGGGGAGGAGGCTGCAACCGCAATGGAAAAAATAAAGGCTCTAACTGTATAATATACGAAAACTTTCAGGAAAAACCCTTAAAGCAGCATTTATGCTTTACTATTTCCTTGTAAAATCACAAACAATCTTTGAATAATAAATGAAATAATTTGTTCATAGTCAATCACTTGTTTATGTGCTTATTTATGTCTGTTTGGGTTTGACTATGTTTTGCATATTTTGAACTCCCCTAATCCGATGAGGCCATTAAGAACTTTGCCCTTATGAGAATGGCACATGAAACAAGTACTTAACTCCATAGGCGAGGATTAGAAACTTCTCTAACTCGATGAGTCCGATAGACAGTGGGAGTGTCGACCTTGACTCCGTTGAGACTTGCTTGTTTGATTATATCCTTTTGAAGGATCACTCAGTTTCATGGAGTGATAAGTGCCTATGATGATGCGGTTATAATACATAAGCGTGATTCTTATAAGAACTTCATCACTGAAATGTCCCGCATGAGATCATTCCTAAATGGGAAATGAAGTCTCTTAGAAACTTCCAGATTAGGAAATATCTCATAGGTCAATGACATGATTAATAATCCTTTGACTTGAGATTCTGTAATATCTCATATGAGCTAACTCTGTAATCATTGATACAGGCTCAAAAGGGTGTCGCCATATAGACACCTGAACCACGGCCTATGTTGGGATTGCACAAGTGGCATATGTAGAGTTAGTAGAATCGATAAAGGACCTACACTTGTTAAGATTAAGAATGATCTCTTAAAGATTAAGTTGTTCGTAGTCCATTAAATATTAAACCGTTAGCCAAGGCGGATGAAAGATCAAGACATCAAGAAAAAGGAGTTTTCTTGGATTGAGATCTAAATGGATATGAAACGAACTTAACTTTAGAGATCGAGATAACTAGGCTCTGAGTTTATTCCCATGCCTTAGTTCTTGATTGAGAGATGGAGTTGTAGGAGGATCGTATTTCACTGATTGTCATTTACTAAAACGTTCTTCATTTCATTTCGTTATTTGGCTAGGGGTCACACACCCATGGCTTGATTACGGTAGTGTGATCTGTAAACTAATTAATTGATTACGAGAATTAATTAATTAGTGTCACTGCTAATCGAATAATGAACCTAAAGGGTAACACACAAATACCAGATCACGAGGGTGTTGGTAGGATGTTAATTGGATAAAACGAAGGATCAAAACGTTGATCGGCACAGAGCATTCACACGTGGACTGCTGCCACGTGTTAAGCACACGTGACTACCACGTGTTAAGCACACGTGACTACCACGTGTCATGCGGCCTGCATGGTTGCTACGTGTCACTCACACGTGGCTTCACGCGTGGCTCCAAACGTGTGATTTATTTCACACGTGAATTCTTTTCTAGAATTAATTAATTAAATTGTAATTAATTAATTTTGGTCTTTTAATTAATTATGAATTAATTGTTAAGACTATTCTCAATATAATTAATCATGAATTAAGTTATTTATTAAATAAATTGAATTTTAACTCTATATTAGATAAAGGTTGAAAAGTCAAACTTCCTATTGTAGGAGAGAGAAAAGGTCTCTTGCTAGACTTGCAGAATAAGTTGAGAACTTATTTTCAACTAAAAGTTGATAATTAATTAGTTAATTAGCGAGCAAGAAATCAAACTCCACAAGACTTGGAGAAGCCTTGTATGGTTCGAACCCCACTAGTATAAAAATTTGTGGGGGTGTTTCTCTTATTTTTTAGACCAACGTTCTTGAAGCGTTAATTGTTTTTGAGAAAAATAAAAGAAAAGATTTCAAAGTAAAATATTCTAGCCAAACACAAGCCATAGAACTAGCATTCTCACTAGCTTGATCGTATTCTAGGACTGGTGTGGATACGCTTTGGAGGATTACCTGCTTTGGGATCTAATAGAAGGACGTTCGAGGGACAAGCCGCTTGAAGGGTGTTTGATAGGCGGTATCAACATCACTAGAAAGCTTCAATCTTCGTAAGTTTCTAGAAAACCCCTAAGATCCGAGATGAACATTCCAAGCTTTTAGATCTGCTTTTGGAAAATTTTTAAACTTCCGCTGCGCAAACTCTGTGTGTTTGACAACAAAAACAAAATAGAAGAATACCCAAAATGGTAAGGACACAATAGCAAAATACGTTCACAAAGCACCTATAACAACAAAGAGTTCCAGAAGGAGTACAAGGTCTGGAGATACTAAAATAGGTGGGGAGGAGGAAAAAGAAAAAACAACACTGGAGGATGATAAAGAAGTGAATGAGCAACAAAATGAAGAAATCCTAACCGAGGCAGATGCGCTGAAGCTGCACAAATAGAGGAGGCACCATCTCAGCACCGGAAAACAGACCCTGTCCAAGCAAAAGCGAAACTCAGGAGAAACAGGGTACTAAAGCATAGAACACCTGCTCCTGCTGTTTTGAAGCGCTTGGGAGGTAATCTCAGGTTCAAAAAAAAGGAGAAGGCGACGTACGAACAACAAAAAAAAAAAGTGTTCTTATTAGTTCTACAAGGGGTTAATTACGTTAAGTTAAGTAAAAGTGTGAAACACGTTTTCAGAGAAAAAAAAAAGTTCACAATAATTAAAACTCCCTACAGACTTTACCCCTAATTACACTCTATCTAATTTCAAACAACCAAACCCTAAACCTCTTCCAACCTCAACCCACCACACTCAGAAGCCAAACATTCACCGCTAGCCAACGCATAACGACGCTATCAACTACCAATCATGGCGAAGGTTAGGTCTAAGGGACCAGTCATTCCACCATAACCCAAGCCCTGCCGTCGCACTGTGCAAAAAGTACGGTGCAAAAAATGTGCACCCTCCGCGACTCTAGTCGCGGACCTAAGATTCCGGTGAAGGCACCGGAGCAATTGCATGTAACACAACCAGAGTTTGGCATCTGCTTACAGGAGGATGTTAGGAATAGTGCTCTAGAAAGCCAATTGTATATCCGCTTTGTGCTTTTCCTTATTGTAATCACAGACAATCTTTGAATGAAATAACGAATTGCGGTAACACTTCTTTATATGCTCTTGTTTGGTGTGCGTTTACTTTAGCTGTGCATGTATGAGAACTCCCCTAATCCTGATGACTTTAGGACTCTACCATTTAGGTGAAATGGTTCATGAAACGAGCCCTATATCACATAAGTCATGATTAGTAAAATACTCCAAGCCGATGAGTCCTACAGACAGTGGGAGTGTCAACCTGACTCCTCTAAGGCTTGCTTGTGGGATCACGCCCTTAAGAAGGACCACCTTGTTTCATGGAGGTGCAAAATGTATAGTTGATACGTGCGTGATACATGAGGGTGCTTACTTTAATAAGTAAGTTCACTGAGGTGCCCCGTGTGAGAACATTCCTAAATGGGAAAGGAAGATTCTATTTCAGGAAATAGAAACTTCCAGATTAGGAAATATCTCACGAGTCATTGATGTGATTAATTGATCCCTAGACTTGAGGTTCCTTGTCACTTTATGAGTTAACTCTGTAGTCTTAGGTATAAGCTTTAAAGGGTGTCGCCTTAGACAACTGATTCAAGGCTTATGCTGGGGGTGCACAAGTGATTCATGAAAGTGAATGAGAATCAAGAAAGGACCTACACTTGCATTTGCAAGGTGATCTCTTATTGTGTAAGTCATTCATATGCCATATGGAGTCCTTGGCCAAGGCAGTAGATCAAGACATCAAGAAAAGGGTTTCTTGGATTGAGATCAAATGGATATGAAATGCACTTAGCTTTAAGACTGGATTATTAGGGTTCTGATTATTCCCTTACCCTAGATCTTGGTTGAGAGATAGTAAGTAGGAGGATTGTATCTCACATGAATCAATGACTTAAAGGTTCTGTCGAATCCGAACATTCCAATTCAGCTAGGGGTTAAACACCTGTTGCTAGACTATGGTTGTTTAATCTGTGGACTGATTAATTAATTAGTGAATTAATTAATTATGGCCACTGCCAATTGAATTGAGAACCTAGAGGGTCACACACAACAACTTGGTTATATGAGTTGAGCCTTAAAAATGATTAAACGAGTTAATCGGGCCTAGAGGGTTCCACACGTGTGAAACCACACGTGTGGCTCACGTGTCCTTGTGACACGTGTCCCACACGTGTGTGTATATATATATATTGTATATATATATTAAATAATTAAATGTGTTAATTATTTAATAGACTTTGGTTTAATTTTGAATTAAAAAGAAAGTCTAATTTTGGAGAAAATTAATCTAGTTAATTAATTATGAATTAATTAATTAGATAAAATAAGTTATTTATTTTAAATAAATAAAGTATAAAATTATCCAAAAATAGTTTGGATATTTTTAGCTCTCTTGAAAGTTGATTTGAATTAGAATTCAAAGTCAAAGTCAAAATTACTTGATGATCAAGTAATAGGAGAGAGGGACCAAATCCTTAGTCCATAAGGACTAGGTTCGGCCGCCCCTTCCCTTTCCTATATATACCCTTTAGAGCTAATTGGCAATTTTTTTGGTTCATGTGTTGAACACCTTCCTTTCTCCAAGATTAAATAAAACCCTAGGTTAAGCCTAAACACTAACTAGAGAACTAGCATCCTTACTAGTTAGATTGTGATCAAGTTGGTGGACTTTCTCTAGAGACTTCAAGTTAGAAGTTTGAAGATTCGAGCTTTACCAAGGAGAGTGGATCAAGCCGCGAGAAGAGCGTTCTTGGGTGGCTTGAAACGCTTCAAGAAAGAATAAAAGAAAAGTAAGTTTTCTATCTTTACGAATTTGGATACACGATTGCGAGTCCTAGATCCTTTTGTTGGGAAATTTTTTTAAAATTCCACTGCTTTCTGATTCGTGTTTTCCAACAAGTGGTATCAGAGCCACCTCGTTAATCGTGTTTCTGATTCGTCTCAATTATTCTGAATTTGGTAGAAATTCTTAGGCTTAGATGCGAATTAGGTATTCTTGAGTTCTTTTAGAAAGCCTGAAATACGAAACTGTAATTTTTCCTGAATTTCTAAAACTGTTTTCTCAAATCGTGTTTTTGAAAATTGTTTTAGTTGAAATTTATCTAAATCGAATTTTTTAATTGAAACGGGTTTTGGAGAAACTTTAAAAATACGAAACGAACACGAAATAGGATGAGCCTAGGCGTGCTAGCAAGTCGCACGCCCAGCCCGTCACCACAGCCCAGCCCTCCCGCAACCGCGCGGGAGGCCCTCCCGCCCGCGCCTAGGCGCGCCCGCTCGCCTGTCCCGCAACCGTGCGGGACAGCCGCCCGCACCGTCCCGCAACAGAGCGGGACGCCCTGGCCGAGACCGCCCGCCATCGGGCTGGCAGTGCTGCGCGCTGGGCGGCAATTGCCGCACGCTGTGCGCACAGCTGGCGCGCGCGCTCACGCCTGATGTCGCGCGGTGGTGCCCTCCTTTGGGCGGGTGGTTTCGGGCCAATCTTCGTGTTTCGTGTTTCTCGTTTTCGGTCCTTGAAAATCCCTATTTAATTTTATTTTAATTTTATCTTTTAAAATCAGTTTTGCTAAAATAAAATTATTTTAAAATTTTGATTAAATTGGGATTTTTGAGAAATTAAAACGATTTGGATTTTGGGAAAATTATGAACTTTATTTTCTGAAAATAATGAAAGAATAAAATTATTAATTTTTGGAAATTAATTGGAATTTTATTAGTTTATTATTTTTTGGGTTTTATTGAAAAGGCTCTTGAACAAGAATTGCATCTAAGTCGTGTTTTAAGTCATTAGGACTTGAAACGAGAATTTTAATTTATTGGCTAAATTTAAATTCTCGCAAAAGCATGTTAGGTGATCATGGGTTTAGACTTATGTATGGTTTTAATTTATGCACATGGATGGTTTAAATTGGGGTTGGAGCCCTATAGTTGCGTTTTTCAATTGAGGTTGGAGCCTCACTTATGTGCGTACTGTTATGTGATTTATTATGTGCCTTTCCATATTACTGTTTTTGAGGCCGGGGAATGCCCCGTGTAATTGTCTAAGGCCAATATGAAGATTGAGCCTTATTACTTTATGTCTTTTTCTTTTTATTGTAATTTGAGAGTAGAGATAGGTGGTGAGGTTTTATTTTCATTTTGGAGACAATGCACCCATGGAGTAAGATGGACCACATTCAAGTAACAAGGAGGCCATAAGTGAAGACCCCTCAAAATGTTAGGGAGGGGAATCTCAATTGTTAAATGTAATAAAGATAGGGCTCGTATTTTGTTACCGCTTTCCCTTATGTGATTTAAACTGTTTATGTGGCATGTATGTTAGAACTTGTGATTGTGGAGTGGCTCCCACATATCACGCATAAGATAGGTAGAACCCATGATCATTACATGTTAGTATCATGCTAGGACATGTTATCTGTTTATGTGCTTGTTTGAAATGCATTTAAGTGTACTTGCATTAATCAAGACTTATAAAATTGGATAACATATATGTTGGTGAGTTCGAACCGGACAACTCTCCGGTTGATTCGAAAAATTCCCATTAAATATTAAGCTAATTTCGAATAAATAGGTATTTAATTCGAGATGCAAATTTTGAATTAAATTCCTAGCATTCCATCAATAGGTTTTAAGTTTAGTAAGTGAAGCTAGTTATTGTCCGCGAGTCGTGGGATAGCTAGTGGAGCTTATTAGTTCTTAGTTACCTAATTGATCATTTTAAATGATTAATATTTCGTGATCAATTTTAGCAAGGGCGATGTCCGCGAGTCGTGGGTCGTTCGAACTAAGTTTTGGTCATGATCTTATGATTGATGGGTCTGGCTTAACGCCTAAGTAAATATGGATGTCGCACGAGTCGTGGGTCTATATTGAAAGATAGGTGATGCAAAAACAATTACTAAGAGTTCTAAAGGTGTTAGAATTGGTAAGTTGTACCTACCTGGGGTTCTTACTTAGAATGTCCGCGAGTCGTGGGTTCGAGGTAAAATGCCTAGGATCTTAGTACCCACTGGGAAACGTGTTCCTCTTAGATCTTTGGGAATTATAGATCTTTGAAAAACAGTGGGAGCTACATTAGATTAAAGACCTTATCTTTTGTATATCGTTATAATTCAGCATGCTCACTAGTTCTCTGTTTTACCATTTGGGTCGTAGATTCTGTGATTCTCTACGTGTTTTGAAATGGCAACCAAAAACCCTCTTGTATTGATCCTCGAGTCAAACAAGTTGACTGGTCCCAACTATTCTGATTGGCTGAGGAATCTAAAAATCATTTTAGATTCTGAGAAGAGAACTTATGTTCTCTTCGAAGGGGAGCCCAGTCCCGAAGGGGAGGCTCCCACTCGGGCCGAGCGGGATGCGATTCAGAAGTGGAAGGATGATAATCTCCAAGCCCGTTGCCTTATGTTGGCTAACATGTCTCCGGACTTGCAAAGACAACATGAGGCCATGGAATTTGCTTGGGAGATTTACGACCACTTAGAGCAACTTTACCGCCCTCATGAACATGTTACAAGGTATAACACTTCAAAGGAATTGTTCCACTTGAGAATGAGGGAAGGTTCAAGTGTCCATGAATATGGACTCAAGTTTCTTGCCCTTACTGAGAAACTTGCTTCCATAGACATGCCGCTGAAAGATGAGCTTTCAGTGGATTTGTTGCTAGCTTCGCTCCCACCATCATTCAACCCATTTGTCCTTAACTTCAACATGAATCATGCTGGTGCTACTGTAACTGAGCTGATTAGTCAGCTTGTGACTGCTGAAAGCACGATCAAGAAGGACAATAAGGTTTTGATGGTGAATGCTCCATCTTCCTCTTCTGGGCCTTCTAAAGGTAAGGGCAAGAAAGCCCAAAAGAAGAAGAAGAAGCCCCTTAGGCCCACTGGTGGCATTTTGAAGGGGAAGGCCCAAAAGAAGAAGCGTGATCAGAAAGAGGATGTTTGCTTCCATTGTGGCAAAGCGGGACATTGGAGGAGAAACTGCCCAGAGTACAAGGCTACTCTAAAGAAAGGTATCTTTCTATTAATTCTAGTTCTTGGGTACTTGATACCAGTTGTGGAACTCATATCTGTAATGATGTACAGATGCTAAGTGAAGTCCAACAACTCAAAGAAGGAGAATGTGTCTTGAAGATCGGGGATGGCTCAAACGTTGAAGCTCGAGCTTTAGGCACAGTTATATTAGATTTAGGTAGTTTTGAGTTAGTCTTAAATAAAGTCCTTTATGTACCGAGCATTATTCGTAATATAATTTCAGTTCCAATATTAGATTGTGAAGGTTATGAAACTTATATTAAGAATGGTAAATACTTTATCAAACGGAACAACTCTTCCGTTCACATCGGTACTCTAAGTAATGGACTTTACCTAACTCAAAATATCAATATTATGAATATACAACGAGAAACAAAGCGTAAGAGAGATGATAAAGTTTCAGCTCCCTTATGGCACGCTAGATTAGGACACATTTCCAAGAACAGAATTAGCAAGATAAACACTTTAGGATCATTCTCTGAAAATGATCTTAAGGAGTTAACTTCTTGCGAATCCTATCTCAAAGGAAAAATGTCCAAAGTTCCTTTTAAAGGAACTGTGGAACGTGCCACTAAGGTCTTGGATTTGATCCATACTGATGTTCGTGGACCGCTTAGTGTAAGCACTAGAAACAATCATCAGTATTTCATAACCTTTACCGATGACTTTAGTCGATATGGTTATGTATACTTAATGAAGTATAAATCTGAAGCTTTTGAGAAATTCTTAGAATTTCAAAAGGAGGTTGAGAACCAAACTGGTCACAAGATCAAAACACTTCGATCTGATCGAGGAGGCGAATATCTTAGTGAAGAATTCCTTAATCATCTCAAAGATAATGGGATTATCTCTCAGTGGACTCCTTCGGGAACTCCCCAGCTTAATGGAGTTTCTGAGAGAAGGAATCGAACCTTACTTGATATGGTTCGTTCCATGATGAGTTTCACTGACTTACCACCTTCTTTCTGGGTTATGCCCTAGAAAGTGCAGCAAAGATTTTGAATCTAGTTCCCTCTAAGTCAGTCCCTAAATGCCCTATGAAATGTGGCATGGTAAAATCCCTAGCTATTATTACTGAAGAATTTGGGGTTGTCCTGCTTACGTGAAGAGGACAGTGGGAGATAAGTTAGAATCTCGTTCTAACTTATGCTACTTTGTAGGTTATCCTAAGGAATCCATAGGATACTACTTCTATGATCAATCTGAGCAAAAGGTGTTTGTTTCCAGAAATGCCACTTTTCTGGAGGAACCGTTCCTTAAAGAAAAGAAAGGCAAGATCATAGAATTGGAAGAAGTACAAAGTAACCCCACACCACCCACTGAAGAAACGTACCCTTCTGATCAACTACAACCAATCACGAATTTCGATATACAAGTAAATCCTCCTCTAAGGCGTTCTGAACGCACTCCTAGACAGCCGGAGAGATGGTATAGATTCTTCCATGAAATCTCTCAAAAGGATAATGAACCTTTAACATATGAGGAGGCACTTTCAGATTCTGACTCTGAACAGTGGATAGAAGCCATGAAATCCGAAATGGACTCCATGAACTCTAACCAAGTTTGGACCTTGGTAGATTTGCCTGATGGGGTCAAACCCATAGGTTGCAAATGGATCTTTAAGAGAAAGCTTGGAGTTGATGGAAGCATTGCAGCCTACAAAGCAAGACTGGTTGCAAAAGGATTCACTCAAAGACCCGGCGTGGACTTTGACGAAACCTTCTCACCAGTTGCAATGCAAAAGTCTATTCGGATCATGCTTGCCATTGCTGCATATTATGACTATGAGATATGGCAAATGGATGTGAAAACTGCCTTTCTCAATGGTGACATTGATAAAGACATTTATATGGAGCAACCCATAGGTTTCACATTCAGTGGGAGTGAGCAAAAGGTTTGCAAACTCCAAAGATCAATCTATGGATTGAAACAGGCTTCTAGGAATTGGAACATTCGATTTGATGAATCGGTCAAAGCGTTTGGCTTCATCCAAATTTTGAATGAATCATGTGTGTATAGAAAGGAATTGGAGACCTCAGTGCAATTCTTAGTACTTTATGTTGATGACATCCTTCTTATTGGGAATTTGAAGGATGACATGAAAGTGACTAAGTTATGGTTATCGAACCAATTCGAGATGAAAGATCTTGGTGATGCGTCCTATATCCTTGGAATTAAAATCTATAGAGATAGATCTAGAAGGTTAATAGGACTATCACAGTCGATGTACATTGACAAAATATTGAAGAGATTCAATATGGAGTCAGCAAAGGTTAAGAACCTTCCTATGAGCATAGGAACATGTCTTTCAAAGAAGATTTGTCCTAAGACTAACCTTGAAAAGGAAAGAATGACTCATACACCTTATGCGTCAGCAATAGGTAGCATAATGTATGCAATGTTATGTACTCGACCGGATGTGGCTTATGCACTTAGTATGACAAGTCGTTTCCAATCTGACCCTGGAGATGGTCACTGGGCTGCCGTGAAGAATATTCTTAAGTACTTGAAAAGTACTAAAGATTTATTCTTAGTTTACGGAGGTCAGAAAGATCTTAATGTCGAAGGATACTGCGATACAAGCTTCGCATCTGACTTAGATGATTTTAAGTCAACGTCAGGATACATTTTCTGCCTAAACGGCGGAGCAGTGAGTTGGAAGAGTTCCAAGCAAACGACCACTGCAGATTCGACCACTGAGGCCGAATACTTAGCTGCGAATGATGCAGCTAAGGAAGGTGTTTGGATTGGAAACTTCATTCAAGAGTTGAATGTTGTTCCTAGCATGAAAGACCCCATTACTGTGTTTTGTGACAACACTGGGGCGGTTGCTCAAGCAAGAGAACCAAGATCTCACCAACGGACCAAGCACATTATGAGAAAGTATCACCTAATCCGTGATATTATCAAAAGAGGAGATGTGCAAATTGAGAGGGTCACATCAGCAGAGAACGTGGCAGATCCACTTACTAAACCCCTTAGTCGTCAAGCTTTCCAAGGTCATCTTCAGAAGATGGGACTTAGAGTAGCTTTACAATGGCTTTGACGGGTAAGTGGGAGATTGTTAGGAATAGTGCCCTAGAAAGCCGATTGTATATCCGCTTTGTGCTTTTCCTTATTGTAATCACAGACAATCTTTGAATGAAATAACGAATTGCTGCAACACTTCTTTATATGCTCTTGTTTGGTATGCGTTTACTTTAGCTGTGCATGTATGAGAACTCCCCTAATCCTGATGACTTTAGGACTCTACCATTTAGGTGAAATGGTTCATGAAACGAGCCCTATATCACATAAGTCATGATTAGTAAAATACTCTAAGCCGATGAGTCCTACAGACAGTGGGAGTGTCAACCTGACTCCTCTAAGGCTTGCTTGTGGGATCACGCCCTTAAGAAGGACCACCTTGTTTCATGGAGGTGCAAAGTGTATAGTTGATACGTGCGTGATACATGAGGGTGCTTACTTTAATAAGTAAGTTCACTGAGGTGCCCCGTGTGAGAACATTTCTAAATGGAAAGGAAGATTCTATTTCAGGAAATAGAAACTTCCAGATTAGGAAATATCTCACGAGTCATTGATGTGATTAATTGATCCTTAGACTTGAGGTTCCTTATCACTTTATGAGTTAACTCTGTAGTCTTAGGTATAAGCTTTAAAGGGTGTCGCCTTAGACAACTGATTCAAGGCTTATGCTGGGGCTGCACAAGTGATTCATGAAAGTGAATGAGAATCAAGAAAGGACCTACACTTGCATTTGCAAGGTGATCTCTTATTGTGTAAGTCATTCATATGCCATATGGAGTCCTTGGCCAAGGCAGTAGATCAAGACATCAAGAAAAGGGTTTCTCGGATTGAGATCAAATGGATATGAAATGCACTTAGCTTTAAGACCGTATTATTAGGGTTCTGATTATTCCCTTACCCTAGATCTTGGTTGAGAGATAGTAAGTAGGAGGATTGTATCTCACATGAATCAATGACTTAAAGGTTCTGTCGAATCCGAACATTCCAATTCAGCTAGGGGTTAAACACCTGTTGCTAGACTACGGTCGTTTAATCTGTGGACTGATTAATTAATTAGTGAATTAATTAATTAGGGCCACTGCTAATTGAATTGAGAACCTAGAGGGTCACACACAACAACTTGGTTATATGAGTTGAGGCTTAAAAATGATTAAACGAGTTAATCGGGCCTAGAGGGTTCCACACGTGTGAAACCACACGTGTGGCTCACGTGTCCTTGTGACACGTGTCCCACACGTGTGTGTATATATATATATTGTATATATATATTAAATAATTAAATGTGTTAATTATTTAATAGACATTGGTTTAATTTTGAATTAAAAAGAAAGTCTAATTTTGGAGAAAATTAATCTAGTCAATTAATTATGAATTAATTAATTAGATAAAATAAGTTATTTATTTTAAATAAATAAAGTATAAAATTATCCAAAAATAGTTTGGATATTTTAGCTCTCTTGAAAGTTGATTTGAATTAGAATTCAAAGTCAAAGTCAAAATTACTTGATGATCAAGTAATAGGAGAGAGGGACCAAATCCTTAGTCCATAAGGACTAGGTTCGGCCGCCCCTTCCCTTTCCTATATATACCCTTTAGAGCTAATTGGTAATTTTTTTGGTTCATGTGTTGAACACCTTCCTTTCTCCAAGATTAAATAAAACCCTAGGTTAAGCCTAAACACTAACTAGAGAACTAGCATCCTTACTAGTTAGATTGTGATCAAGTTGGTGGACTTTCTCTAGAGACTTCAAGTTAGAAGTTTGAAGATTCGAGCTTTACCAAGGAGAGGGGATCAAGCCGCGAGAAGAGCGTTCTTGGGTGGCTTGAAACGCTTCAAGAAAGAATAAAAGAAAAGTAAGTTTTCTATCTTTACGAATTTGGATACACGATTGCGAGTCCTAGATCCTTTTGTTGGGAAATTTTTTTTAAATTCCACTACTTTCTGATTCGTGTTTTCCAACAGAGGACACAATCAGGTAACAGAACTTTGCCAATAAGAACTTTGCCCTTATGAGAATGGCACATGAAACAAGTACTTAACTCCATAGGCGAGGATTAGAAACTTCTCTAACTCGATGAGTCCGATAGACAGTGGGAGTGTCGACCTTGACTCCGTTGATACTTGCTTGTTTGATTATGTCCTTTTGAAGGATCACTCAGTTTCATGGAGTGATAAGTGCATTTGATGATGCGGTTATAATACATAAGGGTGATTGTTACAAGAACTTCATCACTGAAATGTCCCGCATGAGATCATTCCTAAATGGGAAATGAAGTCTCTTAGAAACTTCCAGATTAGGAAATATCTCATAGGTCAATGACGTGATTAATAATCCTTTGACTTGAGATTCTGTAATGTCTCATATGAGCTAACTCTGTAATCTTCGATACAGGCTCAAAAGGGTGTCGCCATATAGACACCTGAACCACGGCCTATGTTGGGATTGCACAAGTGGCATATGTAGAATTAGTAGAATCGATAAAGGACCTACACTTGTTAAGAATAAGAATGATCTCTTAATGATTAAGTTGTTTGTAGTCCATTTAATATTAAACCGTTAGCCAAGGCGGATGAAAGATCAAGACATCAAGAAAATGGAGTTTTCTTGGATTGAGATCTAAATGGATATGAAACGAACTTAACTTTAGAGATCGAGATAACAAGGCTCTGAGTTTATTCCAATGCCTTAGTTCTTGATTGAGAGATGGAGTTGTAGGAGGATCGTATTTCACTGGTTGTCATTGAATAAAAGGTTCTTCATTTCATTTCATTATTTGGCTAGGGGTCACACACCCATGGCTAGATTACGGTAGTGTGATCTGTAAAGTAATTAATTGATTATGAGAATTAATTAATTAGTGTCACTGCTAATCGAATAATGAACCTAAAGGGTAACACACAAATGCCAGATCACGAGGGTATTGGTAGGATGTTAATTGGATTAACGAAGGATCAAAACGTTGATCGGCACAGAGCATTCACACGTGGACTGCTGCCATGTGTTAAGCACACGTGACTACCACGTGTTAAGCACACGTGACTGCCACATGTCACGCAGCCTGCATGGTTGCCACGTGTCACTCACACGTGGCTTCACGCGTGGCTCCAAACGTGTGATTTATTTCACACGAGAATTCTTTTCTAGAATTAATTAATTAAATTGTAATTAATTAATTTTGGTCTTTTAATTAATTATGAATTAATTGTTAAGACTATTCTCAATATAATTAATCATGAATTAAGTTATTTATTAAATAAATTGAATTTTAACTCTATATTAGATAAAGGTTGAAAAGTCAAACTTCCTATTGTAGGAGAGAGAAAAGGTCTCTTGCTAGACTTGCAGAATAAGTTGAGAACTTATTTTCAACTAAAAGTTGATAATTAATTAGTTAATTAGCGAGCAAGAAATCAAACTCCACAAGACTTGGAGAAGCCTTGTATGGTTCGAACCCCACTAGTATAAAAATTAGTGGGGGTGTTTCTCTTATTTTTTAGACCAACGTTCTTGCAGCGTTAATTGTTTTTGAGAAAAATAAAAGAAAAGATTTCAAAGTAAAATATTCTAGCCAAACACAAGCCATAGAACTAGCATTCTCACTAGCTTGATCGTGTTCTAGGATTGGTGTGGATACGCTTTGGAGGATTACCTGCTTTGGGATCTAATCAAAGAACGTTCGAGGGACAAGCCGCTTGAAGGGTGTTTGATAGGCGGTATCAACATCACTAGAAAGCTTCAATCTTCGTAAGTTTCTAGAAAACCCCTAAGATCCGAGATGAACATTGCAAGCTTTTAGATCTGCTTTTGGAAAATTTTTAAACTTCCGCTGCGCAAACTCTGTGTGTTTGACAACAAAAACAAAATAGAAGAATACCCAAAATGGTAAGGACACAATAGCAAAATACGTTCACAAAGCACCTATAACAACAAAGAGTTCTAGAAGGAGTACAAGGTCCGGAGATATTAAAATAGGTGGGGAGGAGGAAAAAGAAAAAACAACACTGGAGGATGATGAAGAAGTGAATGAGCAACAAAATGAAGAAATCCTAACCGAGGCAGATGCGCTGAAGCTGCACAAATAGAGGAGGCACCATCTCAGCACCGGAAAACAGACCCTGTCCAAGCAAAAGCCACACTCAGGAGAAACAGAGTACTAAAGCACAGAACACCTGCTCCTACTGTTTTGAAGCGCTTGGGAGGTAATCTCAGGTTCAAAAAAAAGGAGAAGGCGACGTACGAACAAAAAAAAAAAAGTGTTCTTATTAGTTCTACAAGGGGTTAATTACGTTAAGTTAAGTAAAAGTGTGAAACACGTTTTCAGAGAAAAAAAAAAGTTCTCAATAATTAAAACTCCCTACAGACTTTACCCCTAATTACACTCTATCTAATTTCAAACAACCAAACCCTAAACCTCTTCCAACCTCAACCCACCACACTCAGAAGCCAAACAGTCACCGCTAGCCACCGCATAACGACGCTATCAACCACCAATCATGGCGAAGGTTAGGTCTAAGGGACCAGTCATTCCACCATAACCCAAGCCCTGCCGTCGCACCGTGCAAAAAGTACGGTGCAAAAAATGCGCACCCTCCGTGACTCTAGCCGCGGACCTAAGATTCCGGTGAAGGCACCGGAGCAATTGCATGTAACACAACCAGAGTTTGGCATCTGCTTACAGGAGGACACATTCAGGTAACAGAACCAAACCCTTTATCTCCAACATATCATACTGGCACTGATAGCCCCTTATCTTCATCTTCTTTCCATCACAACACCAACGCGAATCAATTGGAGAAAAAACTAATAACCCCCCAGTGTACCCTCTTCACCTATCCCAGAAACTAAGAAACTGCTTGACCTACCCCGACACCATCCCCTATTCACACAGAACACCAACCCGCGGCTACACTAAACCCACTAGTAGAGACCTACCCTGCCACAATTTTATAGCCCCCTAAATCAACTACCATACCGGTTCCAGAGTCCCTAACACACAGGGAAAGAAACACCAAGAACCAAGGGCCAGAAAACGGAGACTGATTCTCCAAGATGAGGAAGAAGAACATGAACAAAAGAGGAAGAACACTAGAATAATTGGGGAGGAGGCTGCAACCGCAATGGAAAAAATAAAGGCTCTAACTGTATAATATACGAAAACTTTCAGGAAAAACCCTTAAAGCAGCATTTATGCTTTACTATTTCCTTGTAAAATCACAAACAATCTTTGAATAATAAATGAAATAATTTGTTCATAGTCAATCACTTGTTTATGTGCTTATTTATGTCTGTTTGGGTTTGACTATGTTTTGCATGTTTTGAACTCCCCTAATCCGATGAGGCCAATGAGAACTTTGCCCTTATGAGAATGGCACATGAAACAAGTACTTAACTCCATAGGCGAGGATTAGAAACTTCTCTAACTCGATGGGTCCGATAGACAGTGGGAGTGTCGACCTTGACTCCGTTGAGACTTGCTTGTTTGATTATGTCCTTTTGAAGGATCACTAAGTTTCATGGAGTGATAAGTGCATTTGATGATGGGGTTATAATACCTAAGGGTGATTGTTACAAGAACTTCATCACTGAAATGTCCCGCATGAGATCATTCCTAATTGGGAAATGAAGCCTCCTAGAAACTTCCAGATTAGGAAATATCTCATAGGTCAATGACGTGATTAATAATCCTTTGACTTGAGATTCTGTAATGTCTCATATGAGCTAACTCTGTAATCTTTGATACAAGCTCAAAAGGGTGTCGCCATATAGACACCTGAACCACGGCCTATGTTGGGATTGCACAAGTGGCATATGTAGAATTAGTAGAATCGATAAAGGACCTACACTTGTTAAGAATAAGAATGATCACTTAATGATTAAGTTGTTCGTAGTCCATTAAATATTAAACCGTTAGCCAAGGCGGATGAAAGATCAACACATCAAGAAAATGGAGTTTTCTTGGATTGAGATCTAAATGGATATGAAACGAACTTAACTTTAGAGATCGAGATAACTAGGTTCTGAGTTTATTCCCATGCCTTAGTTCTTGATTGAGAGATGGAGTTGTAGGAGGATCGTATTTCACTGATTGTCATTGACTAAAAGGTTCTTCATTTCATTTCGTTATTTGGCTAGGGGTCACACACCTATGGCTAGATTACGGTAGTGTGATCTGTAAACTAATTAATTGATTACGAGAATTAATTAATTAGTGTCACTGCTAACCGAATAATGAACCTAAAGGGTAACACACAAATGCCAGATCACGAGGGTATTGGTAGGATGTTAATTGGATTAACGAAGGATCAAAACGTTGATCGACACAGAGCATTCACACGTGGACTGCTGCCACGTGTTAAGCACACGTGACTACCACGTGTTAAGCACACGTGACTGCCACATGTCACGCGGCCTGCATGGTTGCCACGTGTCACTCACACGTGGCTTCACGCGTGGCTCCAAACGTGTGATTTATTTCACACGTGAATTCTTTTCTAGAATTAATTAATTAAATTGTAATTAATTAATGTTGGTCTTTTAATTAATTATGAATTAATTGTTAAGACTATTCTCAATATAATTAATCATGAATTAAGTTATTTATTGAATAAATTGAATTTTAACTTTATATTAGATAAAGGTTGAAAAGTCAAACTTCCTATTGTAGGAGAGAGAAAAGGTCTCTTGCTAGACTTGCAGAATAAGTTGAGAACTTATTTTCAACTAAAAGTTGATAATTAATTAGTTAATTAGCGAGCAAGAAATCAAACTCCACAAGACTTGGAGAAGCCTTGTATGGTTCGAACCCCACTAGTATAAAAATTAGTGGGGGTGTTTCTCTTATTTTTTAGACCAACGTTCTTGAAGCGTTAATTGTTTTTGAGAAAAATAAAAGAAAAGATTTCAAAGTAAAATATTCTAGCCAAACACAAGCCATAGAACTAGCATTCTCACTAGCTTGATCGTGTTCTAGGAGTGGTGTGGATACGCATTGGAGGATTACCTGCTTTGGGATCTAATCGAAGGACGTTCGAGGGACAAGCCGCTTGAAGGGTGTTTGATAGGCGGTATCAACATCACTAGAAAGCTTCAATCTTCGTAAGTTTCTAGAAAACCCCTAAGATCCGAAATGAACATTGCAAGCTTTTAGACCTGCTTTTGGAAAATTTTTAAACTTCCGCTGAGCAAACTCTGTGTGTTTGACAACAAAAACAAAATAGAAGAATACCCAAAATGGTAATGTAGCGCCCGGAACGCCGAGATGCCACACCCCCGCACCATAAGTCTAGCTCACACATGAAATGGGTAGTCCATATATGAACCGGACTCATGGCGAACGGGTGACAATAAAAAAAACTCACTAGCTAGGCGGGACTAACCCTCAAACCAATCAAGTTCAAGTTTAGGAATTCAAAGCGTAAGCATAATAATTCCATTAACATATATCAAATATCTCAAAAGAATTAACTTAAAACTGTATATCAATACATATAGGTACCAACACTTATCAATACATTATCATCTCCAACATATCCATAACATGAAAATGCAATGCTAGACTCAACTCGACAACTGGACACGACTTGGACTCCCGCCTAGCACGCCACTGACAGTACCTGAAAAGTGTGAGGTGTTAGTCTACCACAGACTGAGTGAGGGGTTTAAAAATAAATATTCGCACAGATAACATGCAGGTCATGTTCTCGGGTAAAGATTTATAAAATATAAATATACAAGTTCAATAATAATATAACTTCGCCCGAGAATGCAACTATCAATATTAAACACTTGTTCCTTTTCATGCAATCAATAAGCATGCTTACTTGTTTGTTAATCATTAGGTGACCACGCAATTCAATTATCGTGCAATCATGCAGTAGTGTAATCATATAACACGTTCATGGAATGGAGTGCATGCAATCACTACATGGCTGGCTTGTAACATGGTAGGGTTATTTCTCCTGTGGTTGGACGGACAACCACCAGCTCTAAAAACCAGCCCAGCGCCCTCCCTAAGGAGAACCTGGCCAGGAGAACACGGGTACACGATAGGTCTTTGTTCTTCTTGTGGTTGGACGGACAACCACCAGCCCGAAGACCAGCCCAGCGCCCTCACTAGGGAGAACCTGGCCAAGAGAACACACGATCACGATACGGTATTGTTCTTCCTGTGATTGGACGGACAATCACCAGCCCGAAGACCAGCCCAGCGCCCTCCCTAAGGAGAACCTGGCCAGGAGAACACAGGTACACAGTAGGGTATTGTTCTTCCTGTGGTTGGACGGACAACCACCAGCCCGAAGACCAGCCCAGCGCCCTCCCTAAGGAGAACCTGGCTAGGAGAACACAGGTACATGCTTTCATGACATGACATGCTTGATTGGGTGCACACTAACATGACCTAATTGCTTGATTCATGAACAATAACATGCTTGGAATAATAAGAGCTTTCAGGAAATTATAAATATAAATACCTTTGGCCAAAAACCACGTAAAGGTTATACGGGTTCTAAATAACTAGAAATTAAACCTCACCTCGACAAACCAACCAAAAAGGAAGCAAGAGAGCACCCTACGGAGCGGGCTCCTCGAAACCGGGACCGTGATCTGTGTAACAAGGACAAGTGTACATGAAACTCGACTCTTATGAACCAATTAAGACGCACGGCGAAGTCACAATCAAGATATCATGCAATAACAATCAAGGAGTGTCAAGTAGGAGCATGATTATCAATTAAACAAGTATATATATCATATAACTCACATATGGGAGCCAAGAGAGTGAAAGGAAAGCAATAAGAAAGGTTTTGGTGAAGTTTGGCCAAAACCGACAATTTTTGGAAATGTACATGTTGTGGGAAAACTGAAATATCTTAAATTCTAGAAGTGGGAATCGAGTTTTGTTTGTTGGAAATGAAAGTAGACACATAGACCTTTCCAACGCTATATGGCACACTTTCTAATTCAAACCGAGGTGAAAATGGCGTTCGTCCGAAGTTGGGCAAAATGCAGGAAAGTGACACGCCCGTGTCGCCATTACAAGGCAAAACGTGACACCCCCGTGTCACGGTACAGAAAACCAAACCAACCTGCACCCCCGTGTCATGCGGAAGAAGGGAAACGTGACATCCCCGTGTCACGTACGCAGAAGAGAAAGAAAACAGGGCAAAACACGGGCAACAACAAAATTCAACCCAAGACATCAAATTCCAACTCCAAATGCAATCAAAACTTGAAGAAACATGTATGCATACTTGAAGCACAATGAAATCTAACATATATACTCATATTATACATGGCTCAACAAGAATCTCTCATTCAAAACCCATAAAATTTCATATATGCCAACTTCAACATAATTTCATATTTCAAGCAAGAAATGAAGAAACAAGGACCTAAACATGCTTCTAATCATGAATAAACATGAAAGCATCAATCACACCTCAAACCCTACTCATATACTCAATCAAGGAATTCAAATACCCTCCAAAATATACCTTGAAATGAAAGAAGAATGAGATGAGATGAAGAGATGAAGATGATGCTCTAACTTGGTTGCTAATTCCTTGAATTATAGCTTGAATTGATGAAATCTCCTCTTCTCCTCATGGTGTAAAAACAGTGTATTAGTGTGTGTGTTTGTGTGGTTTGATGATGAAATATGTAGATGAAAAGAGAGATATACATATATTCCAAAGTCTTCCAACAAAATGGATGAATCATCAAATTTTGCAATTAAGTCCCTAGTCTATATGAATGAATGCAATGAAATCTCATCTCATGGGATATGATCACTTAACTCCAATTCATGTTATGCAATTAAGTCATTAAATTTATGAAATGGTAAAATAAGGTCACATAATATCAAATAGACACGTTATCAATTAATTCACGTAATTTTCACGTTAATGGAAGTTCATATAAACACATGAGAATATAAGGCATATAATGTGATGAAATTTAATATAAGGTAACATAATGCATGACTGAAAAATGGGGCGTTACAATTCTCTCCCCCTTAATAGGACCTGGTCCCCAGGTCCACTGCCGAGTTTTAAAATGATGCACAAGCAACAAGAGAGCACCGTCTCTTAGACAAGTAACGAGAGAGCCCCGTCTCTCCACAAGAAATGAGAGAACCCCGTCTCTTAAACAAGAAATGAGAGAACCCCGTCTCTCAAACAACTAAGGAGAGTACCCCGACTCTCACACAAGCAAGAATTCCAAGAGAACACTTAATTAAACATTCATACAGAACTTCACGTAATGAACAAGTGGAGGAAATCAAATATACCAACTAGTTTTACAAAAGCAATTAATAAAGACAAAGAACCATACGGTTGATAATAAAATTTATTTTACACATGATATGCATGATTAGGTGTACCATTCACCATGGTCTTAGAAACTTTAATGGTAGTGACTTGATTTAATACTTGATTCTTTGATCAGAATTCCTTCTAACCAAAATGCCATTCCTCGGATGCCTGATGTTAGTATGTACCCCAATAATTACTTAATCTCCATCCCGCGATCAAATTTTCTAACCTTTCTACCACCACGGTTCGAAGATTCAATTCTTGAATATGCACTTGGTAGTAATCCGATCACCCATTCTTCTTACCAATTATAGTTGACCTCCTCCGATGCCCGGACTAATTATTTGATAACTTGAGGTCTACCTTTTATCCTTCAAAATATTCCCGGTTCAAGTAACTCTCAGGTGATCCCTTGCGATAGAGAATGTTCCCGTCGAGTTGTTTTTATCTTGTAATATGGTAATAGTGTCGCACCTCTTTGGTCACTTCATGCAAATCTTGAATGACAGTCGCTTTCCTTGAAAAATTCTTACGTTTGATCAAAGTAAACTTAATCAACTTATAAAAATCATGATCTCTCCCAAGTGAGATCCAAACATCGACTTTAAGTTGTTCCCTGGCCGGCTCTCCCCCTTAAGAAAATAGGAATATTTTCTATCTAACTTCTAAAACTAGTTCTACCCTTTCTCAAATCCAAGCTTCTCTTCTTTCTGATTCTCTTGAAGTACCTCCAACTCTTGATCTCATTCCCGAAATATTTCTCTATCTCAATTGGAAATCCAACGAGCACTGAATCCTTCCTCATTTCTTGAATATCCATTCCATTTCTTGAAGCTCTCACCCTTTCCAAAATCATTTCCTAAATATCCTCATCCTGACCTTGGAGGTCATCAAGCATCTCAATCTCCTAATTCATCCCTTGTTGTTGCTTTCAAGTAACCCCATCATTTGTAACCCTTACACTTTTGTTGCTTCTAACAAATGTAATTCCTTTGAGCACAACCACAAATTTGAAGTCATTTCCCCAGTCGACTCAACTTCCTTGATATCAGCAATCTTAAATCTCGCCACTTGTTCGGACATTTCATCTCACGTTTATTTTTGAAGTGACAACTTCTTCCATCCAACTCCTAACTACTTTTCCCGGCCTTTCAATTGTTCTTTCTCCCTTTTGTTCCTCACTTTACAACCCAATTCTTTCCGTATCATACTTCGGTTGTGTCTCGGTTGAAGTAATGCTTGATAGATGAGGTGGAGAGATTTTCTATCAAGAAAACACTTAAAGTGCATGTTGGGTTAAGATGTCGATGCACGTATTACACTTATAAATAATAAATACACAAGTTGGAAAATTTACGCTCAAGTAGGAATGCATATATAGTTAAAGAAATTTAAATAATTTAAACAATGTATGATGCACGTGCCATGAATGTTTTGAACCTGTCACCGTAGCTGCATCCTTTAACTTAGCACTTGTTCTTTGTTTTGTTGAATTACAAGCTTGCCTCGAATTTGTTGGTTATTCCTGGTTACCCACGGTCTTCCAATTTTCTTCAAAATCCCCAGCATCAACCCGTACGTTTCCATCACTCGAGGATTGAAATTTCTTGAACTCAATTTTGTCCCCAAGTATTCCTTCCAATTTATAGATTCTAAGTGTGGTTCGAGCCTTCACCTTAAATATTTTCTTGTTCAAAGCTTCCTTATCTCGACTCGTATAACTTGGTAATCAAATTATGATTCTTGAACTCCAATGCTTCTACTTCCGTGAAATTGATAACTAGCCCTCTTTCGAAAAGTAGTCTCTAATTGTTATCCGAAGTCTTCACCTAGTTATTACCTCAATCGAAATCCTCGATTTAATTTGTATAAGTTTAAATAGTCGAACGAACTCACCCTCCAATTGCTTACACTCAAGCACATAGTTTCCTTCTATAAGCTCGTTACCTTCTTTCACCATTTCCATTTTTGCTCTTGAATGAAATGATCCTACGGATTCCCGTTAAAAAGACATTTGCAATATAGGCGTGTGAGTGTTAATCTTGCAAGTTGTAGGCATCACGCCCTACCACTATCCCGTTAAATATCTACCAACTTCATTAGAGCTTGAAAGTTACTCCCACCTTTGGCCCTTCAATTCCCGAATCTTAACACTTGAAGTATAACCCAACTAGAGCAATCCATGACTCTTGATTTTCTTGTATGAAGTTCCCCGGTGCATTCCTTACAACTTCAAAGCAAAAGAAAAGAACTTGGGGTAGATTGAAGTTGTTGTAGAAATTGGTCGTGGTTTGATATAATCTTCATAACCTATAACTCCAAATTAGTTCAAAGCTAAATGCATGCGGTTAGTATATGCTCATGTCACATAATTAGCATTTAACCACATATTTGATGCAGAACGCAATAATTAATTCAACTAAATTAAAGAAAACACATCAAATATATAAATTCCAAGTCACAGAAGATCAATTAATCATCAAGTAGTAACATAAATCAATGCCATACAAAAGTCATCAAGTAGCTCAAAGATGTTCAGGTAAGTTCAAATAAATTCAAATAAGTTCAAGTAGTTCCAAATAAGATGCAAGACTCGCAATTATCAAATAATCCTATGCCGTTCGACCTAGACATGACACGACTCGACGCTAGAACCGCGGTTTTGCAACCGGGCTCTGATACCACCTAAGATGTAGCACCCGGAACGCCGAGATGCCACACCCCCGCACCATAAGTCTAGCTCACACATGAAATGGGTAGTCCATATATGAACCGGACTCATGGCGAACGGGTGACAATAAAAAAAACTCACTAGCTAGGCGGGACTAACCCTCAAACCAATCAAGTTCAAGTTTAGGAATTCAAAGCGTAAGCATAATAATTCCATTAACATATATCAAATATCTCAAAAGAATTAACTTAAAACTGTATATCAATACATATAGGTACCAACACTTATCAATACATTATCATCTCCAACATATCCATAACATGAAAATGCAATGCTAGACTCAACTCGACAACTGGACACGACTTGGACTCCCGCCTAGCACGCCACTGACAGTACCTGAAAAGTGTGAGGTGTTAGTCTACCACAGACTGAGTGAGGGGTTTAAAAATAAATATTCGCGCAGATAACATGCAGGTCATGTTCTCGGGTAAAGATTTATAAAATATAAATATACAAGTTCAATAATAATATAACTTCGCCCGAGAATACAACTATCAATATTAAACACTTGTTCCTTTTCATGCAATCAATAAGCATGCTTACTTGTTTGTTAATCATTAGGTGACCACGCAATTCAATTATCGTGCAATCATGCAGTAGTGTAATCATGTAACACGTTCATGGAATGGAGTGCATGCAATCACTACATGGCTGGCTTGTAACATGGTAGGGTTATTTCTCCTGTGGTTGGACGGACAACCACCAGCTCTAAAAACCAGCCCAGCGCCCTCCCTAAGGAGAACCTGGCCAGGAGAACACGGGTACACGATAGGTCTTTGTTCTTCTTGTGGTTGGACGGACAACCACCAGCCCGAAGACCAGCCCAGCGCCCTCACTAGGGAGAACCTGGCCAAGAAAACACACGATCACGATACGGTATTGTTCTTCCTGTGATTGGACGGACAATCACCAGCCCGAAGACCAGCCCAGCGCCCTCCCTATGGAGAACCTGGCCAGGAGAACACAGGTACACGGTAGGGTATTGTTCTTCCTGTGGTTGGACGAACAACCACCAGCCCGAAGACCAGCCCAGCGCCCTCCCTAAGGAGAACCTGGCCAGGAGAACACAAGTACATGCTTTCATGACATGACATGCTTGATTGGGTGCACACTAACATGACCTACTTGCTTGATTCATGAACAATAACATGCTTGGAATAATAAGAGCTTTCAGGAAATTATAAATATAAATACCTTTGGCCAAAAACCACGTAAAGGTTATACGGGTTCTAAATAACTAGAAATTAAACCTCACCTCGACAAACCAACCAAAAAGAAAGCAAGAGAGCACCCTACGGAGCGGGCTCCTCGAAACCGGGACCGTGATCTGTGTAACAAGGACAAGTGTACATGAAACTCGACTCTTATGAACCAATTAAGACGCACGGCGAAATCACAATCAAGATATCATGCAATAACAATCAAGGAGTGTCAAGTAGGAGCATGATTATCAATTAAACAAGTATATATATCATATAACTCACATATGGGAGCCAAGAGAGTGAAAGGAAAGCAATAAGAAAGGTTTTGGTGAAGTTTGGCCAAAACCGACAATTTTTGGAAATGTACATGTTGTGGGAAAACTGAAATATCTTAAATTCTAGAAGGGGGAATCGAGTTTTGTTTGTTGGAAATGAAAGTAGACACATAGACCTTTCCAACGCTATATGGCACGCTTTCTAATTCAAACCGAGGTGAAAATGGCATTCGTCCGAAGTTGGGCAAAATGCAAGAAAGTGACACGCCCGTGTCGCCATTACAAGGCAAAACGTGACACCCCCCTGTCACGGTACAGAAAACCAAACCAACCTGCACCCCCGTGTCATGCGGAAGAAGGGAAACATGACACCCCCGTGTCACGTACGCAGAAGAGAAAGAAAACAGGGCAAAACACGGGCAACAACAAAATTCAACCCAAGACATCAAATTCCAACTCCAAATGCAATCAAAACTTGAAGAAACATGTATGCATACTTGAAGCACAATGAAATCTAACATATATACTCATATTATACATGGCTCAACAAGAATCTCTCATTCAAAACCCATAAAATTTCATATATGCCAACTTCAACATAATTTCATATTTCAAGCAAGAAATGAAGAAACAAGGACCTAAACGTGCTTCTAATCATGAATAAACATGAAAGCATCAATCACACCTCAAACCCTACTCATATACTCAATCAAGGAATTCAAATACCCTCCAAAATATACCTTGAAATGAAAGAAGAATGAGATGAGATGAAGAGATGAAGATGATGCTCCAACTTGGTTTCTAATTCCTTGAATTATAGCTTGAATTGATGAAATCTCCTCTTCTCCTCATGGTGTAAAAACCGTGTATTAGTGTGTGTGTTTGTGTGGTTTGATGATGAAATGTGTAGATGAAAAGAGAGATATACATATATTCCAAAGTCTTCCAACAAAATGGATGAATCATCAAATTTTGCAATTAAGTCCCTAGTCTATATGAATGAATGCAATGAAATCTCATCTCATGGGATATGATCACTTAACTCCAATTCATGTTATGCAATTAAGTCATTAAATTTATGAAATGGTAAAATAAGGTCACATAAAATCAATTAGACACGTTATCAATTAATTCACGTAATTTTCACGTTAATGGAAGTTCATATAAACACATGAGAATATAAGGCATATAATGTGATGAAATTTAATATAAGGTAACATAATGCATGACTGAAAAATGGGGCGTTACAGGTAAGGACACAATAGCAAAATACGTTCACAAAGCACCTATAACAACAAAGAGTTCCAGAAGGAGTACAAGGTCCGGAGATACTAAAATAGGTGGGGAGGAGGAAAAAGAAAAAACAACACTGGAGGATGATGAAGAAGTGAATGAGCAACAAAATGAAGAAATCCTAACCGAGGCAGATGCGCTGAAGCTGAAGAAATAGAGGAGGCACCATCTCAGCACCGGAAAACAGACCCCGTCCAAGCAAAAGCCAAACTCAGGAGAAACAGAGTACTAAAGCACAGAACACCTGCTCCTGCTGTTTTGAAGCGCTTGGGAGGTAATCTCAGGTTCCAAAAAAAGGAGAAGGCGATGTACGAACAAAAAAAAAAAAAGTGTTCTTATTAGTTCTACAAGGGGTTAATTACGTTAAGTTAAGTAAAAGTGTGAAACACGTTTTCAGAGAAAAAAAAAAGTTCTCAATAATTAAAACTCCCTACAGACTTTACCCCGAATTACACTCTATCTAATTTCAAACAACCAAACCCTAAACCTCTTCCAACCTCAACCCACCACACTCAGAAGCCAAACAGCCACCGCTAGCCACCGCATAACGACGCTATCAACCACCAATCATGGCGAAGGTTAGGTCTAAGGAACCAGCCATTCCACCATAACCCAAGCCCTGCCTTCGCACTGTGCAAAAAGTACGGTGCAAAAAATGCGCACCCTCTGCGACTCTAGCCGCGGACCTAAGATTCCGGTGAAGGCACCAGAGAAATTGCATGTAACACAACCAGAGTTTGGCATCTGCTTACAGGAGGACACACTCAGGTAACTGAACCAAACCCTTTATCTCCTACCTATCATACTGCCACTGATAGCCCCTTCTCTTCATCTTCTTCCCATCACAACACCAACGTGAATCAATTGGAGAAAGAACTAATAACCCCCAGTGTACCCTCTTCAGCTATCCCAGAAACCTAAGAAACGGCTTGACCTACCCCGATACCATCCCCTATTCACACAGAACACCAACCCGCCACTACACTAAACCCACCAGTAGAGACCTACCCTGCCACAATTTTATAGCCCCCTAAATCAACTCCCATGCCGGTTCCAGAGTCCCTAACTCACAGGGAAAAAAATACCAGGAACCAAGTACCAAAAAAAAGAAACTGATTCTCCAAGATGAGGAAGAAGAACAGGAACAAGGGAGGAAGAACACTAGAATAATTGGGGAGAAGACTACAACCGCAATGGAAAAAGTAAAGGCTCTAACTATATAATATATGAAAACTGCTAGGAATAGTGCCCTTAAAGCAGCATTTATGATTTACTATTTCCTTGTAAAATCACAAACAGTCTTTGATTAATAAACGAAATAATTTGTTCATAGGCAATCACTTGTTGATGTGCTTATTTATGTCTGTTTGGGTTTGACTATGTTTGCATGGTTTGAACTCCCCTAATCCGATGAGGCCATTAAGAACTTTGCCCTTAAGAGAACGACACATGAAATAAGTTCTTAACTCCATAGGCGAGGATAAGAAACTTCTCTAACTCGATGAGTCCGATAGACAGTGGGAGTGTCGACCTTGACTATGTTGAGACTTACTTGTGTGATTATGTCCTTTTGAAGGATCACTCAGTTTCATGGAGTGATAAGTGTATACGATGATGTGTTTATAATACATAAGGGTGAATGTTACAAGAACTTCATCACTGAAATATCCCGCGTAAGATCGTTCCTAAATGGGAAAGGAAGGCTCCTAGAAACTTCCAAATTAGGAAATATCTCATAGCTCAATGACGTGATTAATAATCCTTTGACTTGAGATTCTTTAATGTCTCATATGAGCTAACTCTATAATCTTTGATATAGGCTCAAAAGGGTGTCGCCATATAGGCACCTGAACCACGGCTTATGTTGGGATTGCACAAGTGGCATATGTAGAATTAGTAGAATCGATAAAGGACCTGCACTTGTTAAGAATAAGAATGATCTCTTACTGATTAAGGTGTTCGTAGTCCATTAAATATTAAATCGTTGGCCAAGGTGGATAAAAGATCAAGACATCAAGAAAATGGGGTTTTCTTGGATTGAGATCTAAATGGATATGAAACGAACTTAACTTTAAAGGTCGGGAATAACAAGGCTCTGAGTTTATTCCCATGCCTTAGTTCTTGATTGAGAGATGGAGTTGTAGGAGGATCGTATTTCACTAATTATCATTGACTAAAAGGTTCTTCATTTCATTTCGTTATTCGGCTAGGGGTCACACACCCATTGCTAGATTACGGTAGTGTGATCTGTAAACTAATTAATTGATTATGAGAATTAATTAATTAGTGCCACTGCTAATCGAATAATGAACCTAAAGGGTAACACACAAATGCCAGATCATGAGGGTATTGGTAGGATGTTAATTGGATTAACGAAGGATCAAAATATTGATCGAAACAGAGCATTCACACGTGGATTGTTGCCACGTGCTAAGCACACGTGACTGCCAAGTGTCACGTGGCCTGCGTGGTTGCCACGTGTCACTCACACGTGGCTTCACGCGTGGCTCCAAACGTGTGATTTATTTCACACGTGAATTCTTTTCTAGAATTAATTAATCAAATTATAATTAATTAATTTTGGTCTTTTAATTAATTATGAATTAATTGTTAAAACTATTCTCAATATAATTAATCATGAATTAAGTTATGTATTGAATAAATTGATTTTTCACTTTATATTAGATAAAGGTTGAAAAGTCAAACTTCCTATTGTCGGAGAGAGAAAAGATCTCTTGCTAGACTTGGAGAATAAGTTGAGAACTTATTTTCAACTAAAAGTTGATAATTAATTAGTTAATTAGCGAGCAAGAAATCAAACTCCACAAGACTTGGAGAAGCCTTGTAGGGTTCGAACCCCACTAGTATAAAAATTAGTGGGGGTGTTTCTCTTATTTTCTAGACCAACGTTCTTGAAGCGTTAATTGTTTTTGAGAAAAATAAAAGAAAAGATTTCAAAGTAAAATATCCTAGCCAAACACAAGCCATAGAACTAGCATTCTCACTAGCTTGATCGTGTTCTAGGACTGGTGTGGATAATCTTTGGAGGATTACCTGTTTTGGGATCTAATCGAAGGACGTTTGAGGGACAAGCCGCTTGAAGGGTGTTTGATAGGCGGTATCAACATCACTAGAAAGCTTCAATCTTTGTAAGTTTCTAGAAACCCCCTAAGATTTGAAATGAACATTGCAAGTTTTTAGATCTGCTTTTGGAAAATATTTAAACTTCCGCTGCGCAAACTCTGTATGTTTGACAACAAAAACAAAACAGAAGAATACCCAAAATTGTAAGGACACAATAGCGAAATAGGTTCACAAAGAGCCTATAACAACAAAGAATTCCAGAAGGAGTACAAGGTCCGGAGATACTGAAATAGGTGGGGAGGAGGAACAAGAAAAGGCAACACTTGAGGATGATGAAGAAGACAATGAGCAACAAAATAAAAAAAATCCAAACTGAGGCCAATGCTGCTGAAACAGCACAAACAGAGGCAACACCATCTCAGCACCTGTAAGCAATCACTATCCAAGCAAAAGCTAAACTCAGGAGGAACAGAGTAACAAAGCATAGAACACCTGCTCCTGCCATTTTTCAGCGCTTGGGAGGTAATCTCAGGTTTAAAAAAAAAAAGGAGAAGGCGAGGTATGAACAACTCAAAAAAAGTTTGCTTATTAATTCTAAAAGGGGTTAATTATGTTTTAAGTAAAAGGGTTAAACACGTTTTTAGGGGGAAAAAATGTTCTCAATGATTAAAACACCCTACATACTTCAACCCTAATTATACTCCATCCAACTTCAAACAACCAAACCTTAAACCTCTTCCATCCTCACCCACCACACTCAGAAGCCAAACAGGCACCACCGGCCACAACATAACGCTGCTGTCAACCAGCAATAATGGCGAAGATAAGGTCTAACGGACCTGTCATTCCACCACCACCCAAGCCCCGCCATCGCACTGTGCAAAAAACACGCACTAAGATTCTAGAGAAGGCATCAGAGCAATTGCATGCAACAAAACCAGAGTACGACATCAGCTTACAGGAGGACACAACCTAGGTAACTGAACAAAACCCTTCATCTCCCACCTATCATACTGCCACTGATAGCCCTGTCCCTTCATCTTCTTCCCATTACGACACCACTGAAAATCGACCGAAGGAAGAACTAATAACCCCCAATTTACCCTCCTCACCTATCCTAGAAACCAAAAAAATGGCTAAACCAACCCCGATACCATCCCCTGTTCACATAGAACACCAACCCGCCGCTACACTAAACCTTCCAGTAGATACCTACCCCGCTACAATTTCACAGCTCCCTGAATCAACTACCATGTCGATTCCAGGGTCCCTAACTCATTGGGAAATCTATCTAAGAAACACCAAGAACTAAGGACCAGAAAACGGAGACTGATTCTCCAAGATGTGGAGGAAGAACAGGAACAAGGGAGGAAGAACACAAGAACAATTGGGGAGGAGATTGCAACCGCAATGGAAAAAACAGAGGCTCTAGCTGGACAATCTGTGAAAACAAAAATGAAGAAAGTACAAAAGGGTAAGGACACAATAGCGAAACAGGTTCTCAAAGCACCTGTAATAACAAGGAGTTCCTGAAGGAGTACATGATGCGGAGATACTAAAATAGGTGGAGAGGAGGAACAAGAAAAAGCAACACTGGAGGATGATGAAGAAGACAATGAGCAACAAAATGAAGAAACCAAACCGAGGCAGATTCTACTGAAGCTGCACAAACAGAGGAGGCACCATCTTAGGACCGGGAAGCAGCCCCTGTCCAAGCAAAAGCCAAACCTAGGAGAAACAGAATAACAAAGCACAGAACACCTGCTCCTGCTATTTTTGAGCGCTTGGGAGGTAATCTAAGGTTCAAAAAAAAAAAAAAAAGAGAAGACGAGGTATGAACAACTTAAACCTTAACATATTGCCTCTGCCAAACAAATACATGTTCCTACCCTTGAGAAGTTTGAATTGTTTGAACCTGTGCATGAACTGTTAGGGAATATAGGTAAGAATTTTTTTTTTTGAAATTAACTACAATATGTTTTATGAGCTTATACTAGAATTCTGTACTACATTTAAATTCATGAAGAAGAAAGCTCATAATTGGAATGAAGAATGAAGAGGGTGTTGTTAAATTCAGAGTTTTGGTGAAAAGAATTAGCTATTCACTATATGAATTCTGTGAGGCCATACAATTTATAGATTTTGAGGATGGAAATGAGGATGATTTTGAATGCCTAGGTGATTACCCTAAGGAATTTGACGTTGATAGGGCATTTTCTAAGTTAATAGATGGAAATTTTAAAAAATTCAACGATACCACTGGTAGAGCATTCATTTAAAATATCCAGCTATTGTTTACCTTCATAGACTCATTTCCACATTTTTCTCACAAAGATAAGAAGGCTCACACTATCACTAAAATTGAACTTTACTTTTTATGCGCCATGTTGCATAATCGCAAGGTTAACTTGGGAAGATTGCATTTCATGGAAAAGACCCCTTAAGTTAGGTCACATCATAACACATCTTGCAATTTATGAGGGTGTACTTGATTTAAATAATCATAACTTGAATTTATATTCTACACTTCCTCCCTTTGATGAGCAGACTCTGCTTAACATGAAGATACTCTAAAAGAGAATAGGAGTATTGCTCTTTCCTGGTGCAGGTACAGCTCCTGTACAAGAAACTGATCAAGATAAGGAGCAGGCTAAGGCCCAACCTGAGGCCAGGGCTAGCTATTCTACCTATATACAACTGGACATAATTGAAGCTCTCCTTACAGTAGTCATGGATAAACTAGAGAAATAATAAAAATCGATGGAGAAATTTCCAGCCATGGGGAAATCAATTGATATAATGACAAAATACATAGCAATAGCAAAGAGAGACATTGAGGCCATCAAGAAAGGCTTCAACATTAACACTCAATGAGCAGTTTTCAGGAAAGTCCTCATGCGCTTACTTTTTCATTAATTTGCGCATCCTTTGGCCCTTGGGGCGGATTGGCCCCTATACTTCGATTATGGGCGATTTCCCCCCTAACCTTTCATAATTGTTACACTTTTCCCCTTTATAACGTTTCCGGAGGCATCTTTTTGAAATATTCCGTTCATGAAAGAAGACGAGTTACAGATCCCCCCCCCCCCGGCCCCGTCCTTTGGTCCTTGGGGTGGATTGTCGCCTATACTTTGATTTTGGGCGAAAATGTCAGAGATTAATGGTTTCGTGTTCGTGCGGTTGCGTCGCCACCACAAAGGCGGTATGGGTTGGAATCCGCCGCCACAGAGGCGCGGTTCGGGGTTCCGCCATGACGAAGGGGGGATCTGTAATTTACCCTAAATTATATGTTAATTTATTCCTAGATTAGATTTTGCTTTAATCCTTGTTAAAGTTTGTCTTTATTTCATGTGATTCATTATCTCATGCCCCTCGGTAGTCAAAAAATTCAGATGGTAGATTATGATTGTTGAGTATGAGATTTTATATGAGATTTGTATGTTAATCTTAGTCCGATTATATGTTCTCTTTATCTGCAACTGTGACAACCTTGAAATATTTTGTGAGATTATATGTTAATCTTTATCTGCAATTATGTAAAACCTAATATATGATAAGCATGCCATTGTCAGTTTTATTAATTGTTAATTATCTGTTAATTAATATACATGCTCCATGATCCCTCCCCCCCCCCCCCCCCCCCCTCCGTCGTGGCGGAACCCCGAACCGCCCCTCTGTGGCAGCGGATTCTAACCCATACCACCTTTGTGGTGGCGACGTAACTCCACGATTTAAACCACACGAACACGAAACCATTAATCTTCAATATTTCCACACAAAATCAAAGTATAGGGGGCAATCCGCCCCAAGGCCCAAAGGACCGGGGCGCGGGAGGGGGGAGGGGGGAAGATCTGTAACACGTGTTCTTTTATGAATGGAATATTCCAAAAAGATGCTACCGGAAACGTTGTAAAGGGAGAAAGTATAACAATTATGAAAGGTTAGGGGGGAAATCGCCCAAAATCAAAGTATAGGGGGTAATCCGCCACAAAGGCCAAAGGACAGGGGGGAATCTATAATTTACCCTTAATTTTAAATTGAGGACAATGTAAGACAAGTACGGGGGGAGGGGGGAGTTTGTGAATATTTCTGCTGGATTATTGGATGTTGAAAGCATGTCTGAATGACTGTTTTACATTGAATGTTTGTTTATTGGTCCTGTTTTGTGACTGCCTAGTTTCCTAATACGCTTTTTCTTTTAGTTGTTAGTTAATAGTTTAGTTCTTAGCTCTTTTTGCTTAGGTCCTTAGGCCTTTCTGGTATGATTTTGTGCAATTTTTGTGGTTAGAATTTGACCATGTGCAAGATGTTTATATCTGAGAGTTTTGAACATGAAAAATAGGTTGAAATAATATGAATTTCCATGCCTGATTCCTGGAATTGAACAAACTTGTAGTTTTTGACTTAGCTAGAGAATGTTCTTGAATTTGGATTAATGGATGCTAACTAAAATTGCATGCAATAAATTGGACCTTCATGTGCAAAAAAGTGCGCTATTTTTTACTGTCTAAATGTGGGATTTAAACAGTGTTAAATGTTGTTAAGGGTTATGAATAAGGCTGTAAAGGCCATAAGTTTGATGCACTCCGCTATTCACTCAAAGTGAGTGATTATAAGTGAGGTTTTAACCACCTAAGTGGTTATTGGGAACTGGAAAGGATAAAAAATGATCACAGTCAAAGGAAGTTCACATATTGCTTAAACGTTTTATCCCAACACCTCAGGCAGTTCAACAAAGCTCGTTTTACTCCACTGGTCACATTGAAAATAACCAAAAAAAAATCTAAAAAGTTGAAAACAAATTAAAAACTAGAAAATTGGCCACTATGGGTGATGCATAAAATGCAGCCTAGGGATAGTCATAAAATACCAAAGCGATATTATGACACCCAAAATAGGTAATGTAAAGAGCTTTGGTGTAAATGAATAAAACTCTCATTTTATCTTCTGAATTGTTGGACAATCTTAACAAGCACCTTTGATCACATGATTTAATTGCTTATATGGTAAATGTGCATGCTTAATTGAATTCTAAATTCCTTAACATTCTCTGGAAAGTTAAATACTTAGAATTTGTCCTTTTCCATTTTGATAGGCTGTGGAGACTTGTTATGATACTCATTTTAGTGTTCACATTTTCTCATTGATAAACTGTGGGGCTGTAGTGGTTAGAGGATAACCTTTTTGAGGTCTAGTTGCAGTTTGCTTGGGGGCAAACAAGGTCTAAGTGTGAGGGGATTTGCTAGTGTGTAAATAGTGCTTTAATTGTTTTGATTTCCCCTCTGTATTTAACTGAAAATTTGCTTAATTTTGCTTAAATGTGGCTTTGTAGGTCTAATTGCATTAGAAAGGAGAATTAATGCACAATCTGGACTAAAAGAAGCGATAAGGGATGAAAAAGACCTAAGCTATGACGCTCACACTATGACCATAGCTAAAGCTAAAGGGTAACGTAGCAGACAGCTCACCTATATCAACTTTTGCGGCTGACTTTTCTTTTTGACAAATTGAACCACTTGCAGCAGCTTTACTCAGTGTTTTGCATCTCAAGGATGTTAATCATGATTTGAAGACTTTCTAAAAGCATCTTTGCTTGAATTGTTTGATCAAGTGGTGATTAGAAGGCATATAAGCAAGTTTGAGAAGCGAGACAGGGGACATTCAGTTTTTCCTGGGAGAAGCAGGGCATGCAGTAGCTGTAGCAGTTGGAAACACAACAGAAAATAGGGGTTTGATCCCTTGTTATGATCAACAAGATCCTTCTTTTCCCTTCTTCTCTTTTTTGCTAAAGTTTATGGTTAGATTATTAAGTTTATGAACATACTTTTGTAGATAATCCTTGTTAGTTTAATTTTGGTTTTTGGACAGTTTATTGGCTGAATATTTTGTAAGAATGTCCAGTGGCTAAGTTTATTTATTCTAGTTAAGTTGTTCATTGATCCATGCCTTGGATTTGTAAGGTCTAATTGATCTTATGCAGCTTTGATTTCCTTGTTATATGCATGCTTCTTGGTTGAATGATGTGGGCCTATTTTTGGGATAATTTTCTGAGCAATTATTGTCTTGATACTTGTCCTTCTTGATTGCACAGATAGCTTGATCCGTAATTGTCATCCTAGATGTGCTTAAGAGTTTAACATCATTAAATACTTATCATTTGGTTGCTTAATAGTGATGAGATGCATGCATGCATAGTAACTTAAACAGTCCGAGCTTGCATGTTTGTTGATTAGGATCGGTATCATTTTCATATTTTCATTTTCATATTTGATGCTATTGCAAGGTTAAATCTTTGGACCGTGTCTCTTTGTGGTAAGAGAATGGTTAATTATCATATCATAATCATCATAAAAATAAAAAAGGGTGTGTAGAGCTTGTTACCACCATACCCGATCTACCAAGGAGATTAAAGTTGATTGTTGCACCGATGATCGAATCAATAGTATGAATTGCATGGACAATTATCCTTTGGGTTCGACCCTTCTCTGCTATACTCAATTTATTATATATTTGGTAACGAAGGTTTTTATTTGGTGGACTCGGCAACCATTCGGTAACGGTTTTAGAATTATCCTATATATATCATAACACGAGTTTGTAAAGAACAATTGAATACAATGCTACTAAAATACAATTAGCTAGTCGTAAGGTCTAAATATTTAATTAAAAAATAAAAGACATTATCAAAAAGTTAAAATTTGTTGTCTAATGTATATTCTTAGTATCTATTTTCTTAATATACGTTCTTACACAGCGTTATACGATTTTTCATATTTCCAAATTGTATGATAGTATTTTTATTAGAAACCGTGTTAAATACATCATTTACAATAAGTAACAAACTATTATAAGGTTCTGAAATCCATTCATTATTTTTTTTCATCACGGGGATTGCATTATCAGCGATTAAATTATACAATTAGATTTTTTATAGTTTAATAAGTAAATAAATGAATGATCACGATAAAGCAAAGCCTTTCAATGATAATAAATGACTTCTAACCTGCGCCTCAAAACAATTTTGACCACTTACTTGAGTTAAAGAGATACCTTTGGAACTTGCAAATTTCTTTTGAAATTCGTTTGCAATTCTAAGTTCTAACCAATTCTTTAGGTTTGAATTCAAGAAAATTATAAGTTGCCTTTCAATATATATCGATTCCCCAAAAATACTATAATTTCGATTCCCATAAAAATATTTTAATATTTCTTCTAGGGGATACGGATAACCTAGTGACGGGATAACTGTCGCTAGGAATTTTCCATTGTGTTGTAATAAAATTGGGTCATTAAATATTTTTATAGCTAATTGTTATGTAGGTACATCACCAATTTCTATTTCTTGTAGTGACTAGTGAGTAATAGCAGCAGGTAGAATCTCCGTGTTTTCGTCCGACAAAACAATTAAGAACGTAAGTCAGGTATTTAAGTGCTCACAAAAGAATAGGAGGTATGCATTCCGTGTGTCTATGAGAAACCCACCTTTCAAATTCATAACGTATTGAAAAATGATACTCCAATATTACTTATAGTGAAATTCAAATCTTACACCTTAAAGCAAATATATCCGCTCCAATATCAATTAAACTATGCCCCGGATGAGTAAAGAACTATCATATAGCCACTTATTGACCAACAAGGGTTGGTCCAAATGGTTCGAAGGTTCTTTCTCGAAAGTAATATCTCGAGTTCGAATCCATTTAACCACTTAGGGTGTATATTTAAAAATATATAAAAAATAAAAAATATAGCCACTTTTTTTGTTTTTTTTTTGTTTTTTTTGGTCTGAATATAGCCACTTATTGTGTACGTACATATGTCACCAATTTCCCATTTCTTGACTATTTCTTGGATTTCACTTTATTTCCACCGATGTATTAAAAAATTAACATAAATATCAATCAGAGTTATTGGACAAATATTTCAAATATTCGTAATCTTTAATACATCAAACACTTGCATTAAATTCCCAAAAATTTAAATACTTGCATTAACTTCATTACCTTTAAATTTTTCGTACATATACCCCTTGAGTTTTAGCATATGAAGAATAAAATAACAAAATCCCGATTAAATTTAACGGAGGAAATAACGGGTTAGGGAAAATTCATAATTTCTCAAATTTCAGTGGGAACCTGTAGTTTTGCCATATTTTAGAGGGTTATTTGTAATTATTCTTATTATTTTATGTTATAAATATTATCTATTTCATCTAATTGGTCCAAAAAACTAATTAATAAGGTTAAATTCTGTCACATTACAGTTGAAAATGGCGGTAAATGAAGGATTTAATGACAGCCGTTGGTTGTGCTTTTATCTAGACCATAAGATCAAATTTAAGCCGGTCTCAAATGGTGTCGTTTTGACTAATGAAGTAGTGATCCCAGCCATTCATTCTGAAGATGCTGATCCTGTGGCTGCACCTATCTCGGAAGAGATCTTCAATCAACAAGGTTCCTTCAGGAATTAGTCCGGAGGAGATCTTCAATCAACAAGGTTCCTTCAATGCTATTAAATCACGACTCTCACTTACCGAAATCTACCCACTCGAAAGAAAATCTAATCTGCCCCTAAACAGGTTGATAAGTAACAAGTAATAATAAGAGTACCCCGTCTCTCAAGTAAATAGTGGGAGAACCCCGTCTCCCCAAAACATCGAGAGAACCCCGTCTCTCGGAGAAGTAATGAGAGAATCCCCGTCTCTCACGCAAACAAAATAAAACTCACAAGAACAATTAAATAAACATTTACATAATTATCACGTAAAGAGCAGGTAGGAATTATCAATTAAGTCAAGTACCATTCATGTAAGATAATTAATAATTAACAAGGAATTATTTACAGCAATAATAAAATACATGATATACGTGATATGCATGGTTAAGTGTACCGTTCACCGTGGATTGATGTTCTCGCATTGTAACAATTTGGTTGAATACTTGATTCTTTGGTGGAGATTCCTTCTCACCGTACTACCATGCCTCAAACGCCCGCCTTATATATTCTGATAACCACTCAATCTTCACCCCACGCTGAAATTCTTTATTCTACCTGGCATCACAGCCTTCTCGGGTACTCGAGGATTCATTTAATAGCTCAAGTTCTAGTCTTTAATCTTTATAATTTTTCTGACTCCTCATGGAAGAATTTACTAACCGGTAATCCCTCTTATTCATGTTGGGCCTCCCTCCCAAATTTACCCCTTTCAACCCTTAATGAAACGAACTCTTACTTTCCCCCCGAATATGAAAATCCGGTCAAATTTCTTTACTTAAGGTTCTCATCTCCACTTCTTAAAATTCCCTAAGACTTGAGACATGTTGTACATCAATATCCTTGCACTCTCGAAAAAATTGAATTTATATGGTTCCCGGAAGAAAACCAATGATGTTGATCTCGCAACCACAGTTATTATCACCGATCCGTTACCCCGTCTTGTCCCGTCGATCCCCAGGCATTCTCTAAATATACAACTTTATCTTTCAAATTACCCATTTCCTCTGATTCCTTGAAGCACTTACCCTTTCCGATATCCTATCCTTTCTACCATCATGGTTCAAAGTTCAATTCTTGACAGCTAACTCATCTTGTTCTTCTAATACCTTTCCACCTAGATATTCCATTTTCAATCTCGGTTGAATTGACTCCCACGTCGTTCTCTATAATATATGATAATCTCGTCAAGCTGTTATTATCTAGCACCCCTTTTTGGTCATTTCGCGTAGATCTGGAATGATAGTCACCTTCCTTGTAGGATTCTCACCTTTGACCAAAGTATGCTCAATTAACTCGTAGAAGTCATCGTCTTTCCCATTTTCATCAAATTTCCTTTAATTTCAGCTCGGCTCAAGGTATGCCTCCTTAGGACTTTAGGAGTCTCTATCTTGAGAAATTTTGGCCGTGCGGGATTTAGAATATTGAAGACTTTCTTCTTTCCATAATCCATGCTTAACTTGCCCGGCTAACCTCTAGTAACTTAATTCTAATCCTTCTTTCACATGGTTCTGATAAAGGGTTCCAGAGAGAATCATTTTCTTGAAGTTCCAACTCTCCCGAGTGAGTCTAATCTTCAGCCTTAAGTGGTTTCCCCGACCGGCTCTCCCCCTTAAGAAAATAAAAAATTTCTGCCTAACTCTTTAAACTTGTTCTACCACTTTCCAACTCGAAGATCTTTCTTCTCTCTAATTCTCTTGAAGTTCGGATCGGGTTGTCTACTTGTTCTAACTTTCTTACGACGACTTGAATAGAACTGGATAACCCAATTGCAAAGGAGTGATGACTACTGCCGAAAAATATTCCTTTTCCTTCTTGCTTCGGTAGGACTCAGGTTGAAGCGGCCATGGAACATGTGACGCCCCGATAATTTGGCCGTACAGGTAGGACGTAAGTGTTTACCAAATTGCGCAAAATAATTATTTTACGTGTTTATATAGTTAATTTTATTTTAAATATATTAAATGTTAATTTCTTTATGTTGATGTTATTAATATCATATATGTTTATATAAAAATGTACATATGTTGATTATGTTAACGATCCTATTCTAAGTTATTTAATATTTAGTATTTTTGTGAATTCATATCAAATTGTTACTTATTGTATAAATCGAATGTGTTTGCAACGTGAATTAACTTCCCGAACTTAATTTAATTTCTTCTATGGCTTTACTTGCTCACTTTTATAAATTTTGGGACTTAATTGCTTTGGACTTAATTGCTCATTTGTTATGGAATTGTGGCTAATTGCATGACTTACATATTGGGAGGACTTAATAGCAATTTGGCATTCCTTCCCCTCTCTATAGCAGCATATCACGTAACATCACATTTCCTTTTTTCATACAAACATCATACACATTCGTTCTTGCTTCCCTTGCTCAACCGAACCAAACCCTTGTGAAGAAGTAGGGAGATTTCATCATTCAAGCATCATATTTGTGGGAGTTGTGATTATTGGAGCATCATCAACATCATCTCTTCATCCCATCTTCCATTTCTTGCATTTGAGGTAATTTTGGAGCATGGTTGATTTTCTTGAATTTATGGGATGAATAGGGCTTTGCCTTGAATTGGTTAATGTGTGTAATTGTTATTGGAAATATGTTTAGAAACTTTGAGCTTAAGTTATATGCATTCAACTTGTTGATTATGGACTTGGAACATCATGGGTGATATGGGTTTGTATTGATAGATTCTTGATGATCTAATGTGGAAATATGTGTTTTTATGAATTGTTATTGAGCTATTTGTATGCTAGTAGGTGTATATCATGATTTTTGGGCATTTAAATGTGAGTTTGATCCATTTTGAGTGTTTGGGTTTTGGTATGTTCTTGTCCTGCTGTTATACTCTGTTTTTTTTCTGCTGCATATTGTTGACACGGGCGTGTCAGCTTTTCCCTCTTCAGCGAGACACGGGGGTGCATGTTGGTCTGGTTTTTCTGTACCGTGACACGGGGGTGTCACGGATTGCTCTGTAATGGTGACACGGGCGTGTCACCTTCTATTTTCATGCGTATAGTCCGTTGTACCCTGACACGGGGGTGATACGGCTTAGTGTATATTGGTGACACGGGCGTGTCACCTTCTGTTTTCATGCATATTTTGGTTGCATGCTACTGTACGTGCATGTGTTATATATATATATGTGTAATATAATGTAATATTTTTATATATTTGTACATGTTTAGTAAATACTAAGAATTATTTGAATTAACTTGATTGAAAATATGGGATTATGAGCTAGAATGAAATGAATAACTTGATTATATGATTTAAATTCCTTAATAGTGCACATGAACATTATCATAACATAATTTTATCTTTCATATATTCATATCATGATCATTGCATTGCCGAGCGTCTTATTTGGTCATATCGAGTCTCACTTCACCTTCCTTGCACAGATTTTGATCCCGTTGGAGACGAGGCCGGTCAGTGAGGTTTTCGTGTCTTCTTTTGTCAGTTTCAGGTGGGTTTCTCTTCTATTTAGATAAAACGACCCGATATATCTCCCTATGTGAAAGGTTTTAAGCCAAAGTAATATGATATATATATATATATATCTATTGAGTCTTTTCTCGAGTAAATGATTGCGAACGTATAACCCTTCTTTTAGGAATCCTACCCTATATTTTGGCGAGATATGATTGATATGATTGTTATGAATTCACGGGCCTTGGAACTTAACACATGTGGCTATCCGGGGAGGCAAGGGCCGACGGTGATCCCATGTGTTAGTTCCAACCAACTACGGTGATACCGGACCTCGCTAGGAGATAAGCGAGGAATGGGAGCTGAGTGCCTTTGGGGGATTCATGTACCCCCTCTGGCCTATGTATGGACCGGTGGTCGGGCCCTGCAAACCCGTCCACCACTTGGAGGGAGAAGGTGTATATGTATGATTATGAATCGTATGATTGTGCACAAATATGATATGTATGATAACCAATGAAACTATGAATATGAATACACAAGATGCTGGTTGGAGATTATGCACGCTCACTCGCCGAGCTTGAAACCCTATGACTAATTATGAGTGAATATGATCGTTGTAAACCCGTAGATGTCTTTCTTTATCTCACCCACTTGGGAAATCTTCTAAAAACTTCTTATGGGTTTATAGCTTGCATGTATATGTTTAAATTCTGCGATATTTACTTACTATAGCTATTTTATACCCACCAGTCCCTTTTGGATTGAACCCGTTTTGTTTCAATGGTTTTTGTGCAGGTTAAGGAGTGCTAGGCGGGAATACAAGTCGTCTAGGTCTTGCATTAGTGTTTAACACTCTTATTTTGTTACACTCGCACTCATGATTCCCTTTTTGTATATGAATTCTATTTTGGAGCTTGCATGCTCATGGTATATATATATATATATATATATATATATATATATATATATATATATATATATATATATATATATATATATGATTGTTATTGCTTTCGCTTTATTGATGTTGCTCTGATCTATGGTTTAAGGGTTAGTCCCGCCTAGCCTAGTGTGTGTGTGTGTCCCTGTTCGCCGTGACTTAGCTCGTGTGTGGATTATCCATTTCATATGCGGGTCGAGTCTCGGTGCGGGGGATGTGGCACCTTGCGCTCGGGTGTTACAGAACATAAGATGGATAGAGAGGAGGTCATCCTAACAGTTAAACACTGAATAATGCATGTTGGGTTAAAATGCAAATGCACGTATGTAGAACCCCTATACGTAGAGATGCTACATCCCCGCACTATAGGCCGATTCATATACGAAATGGGTAATCCGTACATGAACTAACCTATAGCGAACGGGTGACAAGTAAAAGAAACGGGCTAGCTAGTCGGGACTAGACCCTGAATGAATTAAATACAACATATGAAATTTAAAGCGGAAGCATATCACTATTAGTTCAACATATATCAAATATCCAAAAGCTCAATATATCAATACATTATCATCTCCATATACATAACATTCATGTATAAGTATCCAAAAGCTATTAACATGATACTCTAAATTGTCAATACATAGAAAGGAGATACTGTGCTAGACTCAGCTGGGTAAAAGACACGACTCTGACCCCCGCCTAGCAAACGACCGCAACAACCTGCAAGGTGGAGGAGTCAGTCTGTGAAGACCGAGTAAGGGGCATAAATAAATATTAGCGCAGATAACATGCAAGTTATAAACTCGGGTAAGATTTTATAACTAGCGTAATATAAGCTCAAAATATAATTCACTTTGCCCGAAATTATAACTATCAATATCAAACACTTTATTAACTAACATGCAATCATGTAATTCAATTACACTGCACACGTATCAGTTTCATGAACTCAATTCCATTGTAGCACCCCGGAGCTAAGGGCACCATAGCCCGACATGTGTAACGAAATGGAAAATCCGTACACGCACCAAGCTATAGCGAACGGAAGACAAACAAAACTCTCACCTAAGCTAGGCGGTCTAGACCCTAACACAGAGTACGCAACGAAAATAAAACATGCGCGGAAGCAACAGGATCAACAAATACTATCATCATACGTGCTCTAGGGAATAAAGTTATAGATGTCATGCCACTCCAGGGCCAAATAAAAACTTACAAAATCCAAGTTCGGGTCTTAATCATAATTTTACACATATGTCCAATATACCAAAATGAAAGATAAAGTTGCAGTATGCAAAAGACTCGAACGACCCAAAAGAAAACCGTAGCCTAGCTCAGACCAAACCCTCCACCGGCAACTCAAAAGCCAAGGGAAAAGGGGAAACAACATCGAGGGTCAGTCCTAGAGACTGGTGAGGGGCTAACCCACACACACGTACATATATATAGAGGCAGAGCATATTAAAAGTAATAATATTCATGAACCGGGGTGTGGTTTTTCCAATCGAAAATATTTTGATCCCGCGATACTATATATAGAAGAAAAGTTAGGCCGAAGGCCAAACTCCACCAAATTTTAATAATTAGAAGTCCACTCCTGTTTCACGAATCGAATTCATAATCAAATTCAAACTAACTCGGCGAGTACGAGTCATAACCGGCGACCCCATGGTCGTCCCGGGTCTCCCTTACTCACATCTCCGGGGCCCAGATTCAAACTCAAACTTAGGGATTCATATAAAAGACTTATCTTTCAAAGTCAAACCTCGCTACGTATCCATATTCAAATTACACACACCAACCCATTTTCAAAGCAAATAACTGAAAATATATCTACGTATATATACAAAGCGTTTTCAAAAGGATTCGTAACAAATGGGTCAATTCCCGCAAAATACATAACAAACACGTATGATATATATATATATATATATACACGTAGGTCACATGCGGACTTAAAACACATTTAGGGTTGTGGGTCATAATAACTAAAAGAAAGAAACCTCACCTCGACGAACAAACCGAACGAACAGGTTCAAAACACACCCACGGAGCGGCTCCACACCAACGAGCTACTCCACTCGAACAATCTAAACAAGAGACAACACTTAGACTCAATATGAACCAAGGAAACGCTCGACAAATGCATATGAATGCATATGATGCAATGTACTTCATATAATTTCACACTTAGGCATTTCGAAGCAAATATCAAAATATCACATAATTAATCCAAGAACCAGAATTCATTTCACATCAAATAAATTCATATTAAGTCATTTAATATCATACCACGAGCATCTATAATTCATACACGTATATAATCATCGAATTCATACCATATATGCCACTTAAGATCATAATATTCAAAGAAATATTCGAAATTAAACAAATAAAATTTCACATAATTAATTTAATGCTTAAATATATAATATATAGTATAATATATTACACATATATACATATATTTCATATATACATTTATAACATGCATGCACAAAATATTTAACACACACACATGCACTCCCGTAAACACATGCACTCACTTAACATATTATACATAAATATGTAATATATTAAATAAATATATATACGTTAACGCACCCATACACATGCATACTAAGGTAAATTGCATGCATTTAATTTATATACACTATATGTTCATGTTCATGCATATAATAGTATAAATATATCATATATATATACACACCACGTTATACACATACATGCAATCACACAACACTAACACACACAAAACAAAATCACGCAGCACACACATATTTATACATATATTACATATTTACGTATAGCACACAAAGCACACATGTATGTATAACAAAACACACACAAACACAAAGCTGTCAGGAACTCCCCGCCCGGGGAAAGAAATGCAAACGAAAGTCCCCGGCCGGGCAAGGAGAAGGCAGAAGCTACTGCCTGAAGCGTACCCACCCGTGGACTCAACCAAAAGAAGATCTCCCCGCCCGGGGAGATCACACAGCAGAGACGAACAGCAGCAGTTGCTGCTCTGTTTTCCTCCATTTCACGCAGCAAAACAGGGCAAAAGAGCAGCAGCAGCAGCAGGGCAACAAAAACAGCAGCAAAACCGGCAAGAAAAGGAAGCAAAACTGGCAGCAGTTCATACGCAGTAAGAACAACAAAACAAGGTTTCAATCATGCATCTAAATCTCAGATTTTCAGTCATTTTCCAAGCTCCAAACATGAAGGAAAATTCATATACTTGCAATCCATGAAAATAAGAGAAAGAATTCAGCTATTAAAGCTTAAGGAAACAAGATTCATGCATTAAAATCCATAAAAACCGAAGCAATCTCATGAAATCAAACTTTGGAGCAAAAGCTAACTATTCATCATAGCAGCCCCAAACCATGCTCAAAACCATATCAAATTTAGCAAATAGACACTTAAAAGAAAGAGGAGAAGATATAGAACAAGAATCCGGCCTTACCTTTCGAATTTGAGGCGAAATGATGGAGTATTGATCTTGGAAAAGCAAGATGAACTGTACAGATTTCTTTTTCCCCTTCTCTCTCTCGATCAGCTGCTTCTTTCTCTCTGTCTAGGAATGAGTTCGAAATGAGGGGATAAGGGATGGATAGAGGGTTTAACTAGGGTTAATTTGGCTCAAGAATCAAGTGATTTGGTTAAGAAATGAATTAGTTATGGCTAAAATACTCCAAGGTGGCGAATCCGCGCGAACAGCTCGTTTCGGACAAAATACGGGGGATCAAATAGGCTTAGAAAAATATGACGCCAAATTCTCTAGCTTCCAAATTTCGTCACGAGTCCAGCGATACTTCCGAAATTCGAATCCGAATTCCCTAGCTGAAGTTACGGTCTCCGCAATCCAAGGTGCGCTAAAACTAGTTAGGCCCTCGAATCCCCAACAATTAAAATATGGTTCGTTACCCTATCAAACAAGTCCGGAAAATTAAAATGAGCACATAAATGAATTCATAACACGTATAATTCATGCATATTAAATCGGCACGAAAATTCGATCTCAAATCGAGCACAAACACAACACATTTTCAACAAAGAAGCTTATTATTCAAATAATAAAATTAAATTTTCAAAGAAAAAAATTAAATAAAATTTTATTAAAAAGGCTATTTTTCAATTAGGTCCAAAACTTTCAAAAAGTTTCAAATAAGTCCAAGTTTAAATTTCAATTAAGTCCAAGATTAAATAAATCATACAATTAAGCCCTTAATCACATAATTCACAAAAATTAGCATGCTCAGAAATTAAATTCACACATCATAAAATTCATAAAAATTCATATCATAAATCACTTAGGCAAATTTTGACATATAAATCGAATATTTCATATAAATTCAAATAGTTCATATAAGAATTTCAAATAATAAAGTATAATTCAATTAAATATGAAATTAGAATGATTTAAATTGTACAATTAGCTCTCTCGTAAGTGCGTACCTGGACGGCCGAAAAAACAGGGTGTCACAATCTCTCCCCCTTAAAAAGGACCTGTCCTCAGGTCCGAATCAGGAACTTGATCAACGCCGGAAAAGCTCAACTCCACGCTTCCACTGCGCCCCTCTAATTCGGTTTTCAAGTGGCTTCTCGGATTTTTAAATCCCGCCACAAGAATTCTCACCGAAGGAAAACTTCTAGTCTTCGACTCGAACCTCTGCCGAAACCCAAACTCTAACCGGTTGCTCCCGAACAATGAACCCCTTGCCGAACTACGAAACCATGAGAACATGGGCCAACTCGTTAAAACGAGCGACCACTCAAATCTCATCGAAATCTCCTTAACTTTAGCAAACCGGACACATAGTCCTTAGCCATTTGCTCCCACTTCCAATTAGAATATGGAAGTAGTTAGAGAATCCAACCGGTTCTTGATGCTCGGCCTTCATCCGACGGCATATTTGACATTGCTACACGAAGTTTGCAACGTCTCTTCTTTCACCGATACATCTATACCGGTTCTTCAAGTCCTCGAACAAACTCGAACCCAAGAGTGGGGTAAGTCTCATGACCTTGCCCGTCACGAGACGTAGGCTAAACTCTCCCGCAAGCAACACACAACCAAAGCCTTCCTTAATGCCTCGATTGTAAACGAAGTAGTCTTGAGTTCCCCCGATCAAGCAAAAGCCGATGCCGAAGGCAACTCTCTTCTACCACCTCTTCCCACTCTAAAATCGTACCTCTTTCATGTCAAACGAGTCAATGGTTGGCAATCCCAAAGAAAAGAATCGCCTTATATACCCCGTCAACATGAGAGACTTCTTACTCTGAGGCAATTCTCGGTTCTTCTACCCAAATACGTAGTCGGTTATACCCTTGCTAAAACCAAACTCGGCATGAACACGAAACTCTGGAACAGAACGAATGACTCTTCGAAGTGAGCAAAAGGGTACTTATCTTCCACAGTTACCTGTGTAGCTCACGGTAGTCGATATTCACCCTAAAGTCCTATTTCTTCTTAGGAAGGACTTAAGCACTCCACGAAGAAGCACTCGATGGGTGAAACCACATTCTAAGAGCTCTTCGAACTACGCCTTTAACTCCAACAACCATGCTAGAGCCATTCGGTAGGGAGTCTTCGAACAAGTTCAACTCCGGGATAAAGATCAACGACATCTCAACGTTCCTATCAAGTAGTAGAGAATCCAAACTTTCAAGGGAACATCAAAATGTCTTACTTTGGTCTTTGTCTCCTCGAGCTTGGCTCGATCCCTCAGTTAACCCAAAGGTAAGCCACAAAGCTCATCGCACTGTCCCGGATTAAACAACCGCTTCCAGGAAGGATACCAACGGGCTAGCCTTCAATCTATTACCCGAAAATAACGTTGAGCCCAAAACGGACCTCCTAGAGCAACACACCAACTCAACTCGAAGCCCGGATAACCAACCCACGCCTAAGGTAGCTCCGTACCTCACTAGACGCCTTCAAACGAACCCACTAAGCAAACTCGACCCTCACAACTCACAAGTCACCCGAACACTTGAGCTCACCAAATTCTCTTCCAAGAAGAGAGTTCACACGAAGAAAACAACAATACAAACAACAACAAGCACCAAAGAGCAACGAAACAAGAAAGTAACCAACTAGTGGGTTTCCCGGAGATTAAAATATGTATGAATGAGATGCCATGAATGCAAGTACCTCAATTCCCGGGTTCGATTTGATTCCCAACTTGAAGCCTTTGGTTCCGTCTCCTTTGTTTATTAGCCCTCGAACGGTCACAGTCTGGAAACGTGTACTCTGAAGACCCGCAAGCGTAGCATCTCTGTAACCGAATCCAACATCCCTTGTAGGTATGATTGGTCCCTCCGCAATGAGCGCACGGTTGGAACTCCCTCTCTGATCGAGGTGTCTTCCGGGGCTTAGACCTCTTGTTACTTCTCTTCTGAGTTTGTATACCTTACCGAGATGGTCTCTGCTCCACTTGCAAGTTGGAACATGAACCTAATGCAAGTGGTTGTTCCAGTGCCTCTCCTTCATGTCTCTTTCTTGCCATCCATCTATTCTCGACCCGTAATGCTTTCTTAACGGCTTGATTCGAAGCACTCGTGTCGCTGGCAATCAAAGCTTCCCTAAACTCACTCTGAAGCCCTTCCATTAAGTAGTTAGCCTTCATCCTGTCATCACTTATGACATGTGGCACGTAAGCGCCCAACCTCTCGAACTCTTCCAAATATTCCATAACCGTCTTGTCTCCTTGTTGAAGTGTGCGAAATTCTTTGAATCTTCGATTTCGTAGAATGGTCGGCGTATATCTCTTTCTGAATTCCCGAATGAACACATTCCAAGTCAATTCTTCGCTTGTTGCTTCTAGTTGTTGAGTGACTCTTGACCACCATAACTTTGCTTGCCCTTGTAGAAGTAGGGTAACAAGACAAACCATATTTTGAGGGTCACATGGCCATACTCGAAATATTCCTTCTATCTCCGATAGCCATTCCTCGGCCTTAATATCATCACCTCCTCGGAATTTTGATGGATTGAAGGTTCCAAACTCCCGATATAGGGTTGTTACCGGATCTATTCGTTGTGCTGTAGAAGAGGATTGTAACGCCCCGATTTTTCAATTATTAATATCTTGTGCTTTAAAATAATTGTATAAATTATATTTTATAATACTTTCATGAAATTTTGTGAAGTTATATCAAAGTGAGAATTCCTTTCATGACTTGAAAATGTTCATTGCGTAAAATATTTATCGAGTATGATTTAATTACGAAATTGCCCTAAATGTTCATTTCCTTAAATTAAGGGACTAAATTGCATAGTTTCCTCATGGATTTAATTGTTTAATTACCAAACAAAGCTTACATGATTGCATGACTTAAACACTTGAGGGACTAAGTTACAAATTGAGCATTTCACATATTTCAAAACTTGATGAATCACGGTATAACCATCTCCAAGCTTCCTTATCCATTTTTTTTCATCCAAAAATCATCGTCATCTTGTTCCCTTTCTCACCGAACCATAAGCTAAGAAGGAAGAAGAGATTTCATCCATAATCATCAAGATTTTCAAGAAATATTTCAGGTTTTGGGAGCTTAATCATCATCATCTTCTCCCTTCTTCATTTCTTTAACTTCAAAGGTGAGGTTTAATTATTAGTTAAATAGAACCCGTATAACCATGATGTGGATTTCAAGCCAAAAGGTATATACATATTTATTTATAATGATTTCTAAACTTATACACAATTGCAAACAAGCCATGTTCATGAAAAGCAAGTCATGTATCGTGATTGATTGATTGATTGTGTTTTGGCGAGTAAAGCATGTCACGTTGGGCCAGAGGATAGTGATTTGAGCCAACCGGGAAAGCATGGGCTGATGGCTAACTCGAATGATATCTTCACCACATTGGGATGACCCCTGAATCCGCTAGGAGATTAGTGGAGGAAGGAGTTCCGGGCTTAGGGATTCATGTACCCTCTGCTCAATGAGATTGGATGGTGGGGCCTTACAATCCCACCATCACTGGAGGAAGAAGGAGACTGGGGACGGGTCCGGCACCACGAATTGTCCTCGGGTTATTGTCATGATTGCACTTATTGATTGTCTTGCCTGAATACACATGCACGATTGCACAATAGCTGAATTGCATGATCACTTATTGAACAATAAAGCAAGCATATATTGTACACTATCGGGGTAAGGTTGGAGATTTGCCCTCACTCGCCGGGCCACGTGTTGCACGTATTGAATACATGAAATTGATTCAAGTATTTAATATTGGTAGTTGTAATCTCGGGCGAGTTCTATGTCATTTTAAACCTATAATACTTTTAATTATAAAACCTTACCCGAGGTTATAACTTGCATGTTAATTGTGCTAATATATTTATACCCCTCACTCAGTCTTCCATGGACTGACGCCCCACCTTTCAGGTTGTCGCGGTCGTGTGCTAGGCGGGAGTCAGAGTCGTGTCTTGTCGTCCAGCTGAGTCTATCACTTCATGCACTATCATATTATTGATATTGATATTTCCGAGTTAGTAGGTGATGTTTATGGTTAACATTTACTGACTTTTGGATGTATAAAATGGGAGATGATAATGTATTGATAAATGTTGGTACCTATTACTATATATACTTTTGATGTAAATATGGTACCTATAAGTAACGATGATATTTTGCTTCCGCTTTTAACTTTTATGTCTTGAGTTTGTAATGCCTTGGGGTATAGTCCCGCCTAGCTAGCCTATTTCTTTTACTTGTCACCCGTTCGCTATAGGTTAGTTCATGTACGGATTATCCATTTCGTATGTGGATCGGCCTATAGTGCGGGGGTGTGGTATCTCGGCCTTCCGGGTGCTACACGGATGGTCCTTGATTAGGTTGGAAATGTTGAAACATCGCGGTCATGAATTCCTCGGCATTGAAGGATCGACGAGGGTGTTGATGTGAGGGTTGACCGAAGTGTTGTCGACGCGATGACATCCTGAGAATCTCAACAACTATAATAAAGAGATAGGTGCATGTCGGTTAGTAAATGCATGTTCATGTGAACAATTAATACAATTTATAACAAATAATCACATAAATGATGCAAATAAATGCAAACAAACACATAATCCTAAGTCGAACGACCTAGACAGACCCAACACGACACTAGAGCTTCGGTTTTGCAACCCAGAGCACTGATACCACTTTAAGATGTAGCACACCGGAGCGAAGGGCACCACATCCCCAGCACCATAGCCAGACACGTGTAACGAAACGGAAAATCCGCACACGCACCAAGCTATAGCGAACGGAAGACAAACAAAACTCTCACCTAAGCTAGGCGGTCTAAACCCTAACACAGAGTACGCAACGAAAATAAAACATGCGCGGAAGCAACAGGATCAACAAATACTATCATCATACGTGCTCAAGGGAATAAAGTTATAGATGCAATACTACTCCAGGGCCAAATAAAAACTTACAAAATCCAAGTTCGGGTCTTCATCATAATTTTAAACATATCTCCAATATACCAAAATGAAAGATAAAGATGTAGTATGCAAAAGACTCAGACCGAACCCTGCACCTGCAACTCAAAAGCCAAGGGAAAAAGGGAAACAACATCGAGGGTCAATCATAGAGACTGGTGAGGGGCTAACCCACGCAGACGTACATATATATAGAGGCAGAGCATATTAAAAGTAATAATATTCATAAACCGGGGCGTGGTTTTTGCAATCCAAAATATTTTGATCCCGTGATACTATATATAGAAGAAAAGTTAGGCCGAAGGCCAAAATCCACCAAATTTTAATAATTAGAAGTCCACTCCCGTTTCACAAATCGAATTCATAATCAAATTCAAACTAACTCGGCGAGTACGAGTTCTCAGACCAATCTCCTCCATTTTAGATTCAAACTTTTATTCAAATTCAAACGAAAACCAAATCAAACGTACCTTCCCCAACACCGGGTGATAGAAGGGTTGTGCACACCCTAACTATCCGAACTTTATTTATGGGTCGTGAGTTTCATGACGCTCACGCCCGAGGATTCCATCCCCCACCAAACCTCCAAGTGGGTTCCGTGTTGATCCTATCCAACAGGAGAATGTGCACAGGGGTCATAACCGGCGACCCCATAGTCGTCTCGTGTCTCCCTTACTCATATCTCCGGGGCCCAGATTCAAACTCAAACTTAGGGATTCATATAAAAGACTTATCTTTCAAAGTCAAACCTCGCTACGTATCCAGATTCAAATTACACACACCAACCCATTTTCAAAGCAAATAACTGAAAACATATCTACGTATACAAAGCGTTTTCAAAAGGATTCGTAATAAACGGGTCAATTCCCGCAAAATACATAACAAACACGTATGATATATATATATATATATATATATATATATATATATACACACACGTAGGTCGCATGCGGGCTTAAAACACATTTGGGGTTGTAGGTCATAATAACTAAAAGAAAGAAACCTCACCTCGACGAACAAACCGAACGAACAGGTTCAAAACACACCCACAGAGCGGCTCCACACCAACGAGCTACTCCACTCGAAAAATCTAAACAAGAGACAACACTTAGACTCAATATGAACCAAGGAAATGCTCGGCAAATGCATATGAATTCATATGATGCAATGTACTTCATATAATTTCACACTTAGGCATTTCGAAGCAAATATCGAAATATCACATACTTAATCCAAGAACCAGAATTCATTTCACATCAAATAAATTCATATTAAGTCATTTAATATCATACCACGAGCATTCATAATTCATACACGTATATATGCATCGAATTCATACCATATATGCCACTTAAGATCATAATATTCAAAGAAATATTCAAAATTAAACATATAAAATTTCACATAATTAATTTAATGCTTAAATGCATAATATATAGTATAATATATTACACATATATACATATATTTCATATATACATTTATAACATGCATGCACAAAATATTTAACACACACACACATGCACTCACATAAACACATGCACTCACTTAACATATTATACATAAATATGTAATATATTAAACAAATATATATACACTAACGCACCCATACACATGCATACTAAGGTAAATTGCATGCATTTAATTTATATACACTATATGTTCATGTTCATGCATATAATAGTATAAATATATCATATATATATACACACCACCTTACACACATGCATGCAATCACACAACACTAACAAACACACAACAAAATCACGCAGCACACACATATTTATACATATATTACATATTTACGTATAGCACACAAAGCACACATGCATGTATAACAAAACACACACAAACACAAAGCTGCCAGGAACTCCCCGCCCGGGGAAAGAAATGCAAACGAAAGTCCCCGGTCGGGCAAGAGAAGGCAGAAGCTATTGCCTGAAGCGTCCCCGCCCGGGGACTCAACCAAAAGAAGATCTCCCCACCCGGGGAGATTACACAGCAGCGACGAACAGCAGCTGCTGCTGCTCTGTTTTCCTCCATTTCACGCAGCAAAACAGGGCAAAAGAGCAGCAGCAGCAGGGCAACAAAAACAGCAGCAAAACTGGCAAGAAAAGGAAGCAAAACTGGCAGCAGTTCATATGCAGCAAGAACAACAAAACAAGGTTCCAATCATGCATCTAAATCTCAGATTTTCAGTCATTTACCGAGCTCTAAACATGAAGGAAAATTCATATACTTGTAATCCATGAAAATAAGAGCAAGAATTCAGTTATTGACGCTTAAGGAAACAAGATTCATGCATTAAAATCCATAAAAACCGAAGCAATCTCATGAAATCAAACTTTGGAGCAAAACCTAACTATTCATCATAGCAGCCCCAAACCATGCCCAAAACCACATCAAATTTAGCAAATAGACACTTAAAATAAAAAGGAGAAGATATAAAACAAGAATCCGGGCTTACCTTTCGAATTTAAGGTGAAATGATAGAGTATTGATCTTGGAAAAGCAAGATGAACTGTGCAGATTTCTTTTTCCCCTTCTCTCTCTCGATCAGCTGCTTCTTTCTCTCTCTCCAGGCATGAGTTCAAAATGAGGGGATAAGGGATGGATAGAGGGTGTAACTAGGGTTAATTTGGCTCAAGAATCAAGTGATTTGGTTAAGAAATGAATTAGTTATGGCCAAAATACTCCAAGGTGGCGAATCTGCGCGAATAGGTCATTTCGGACAAAATACGGGGGAACAAACGAGCTTAGAAAAATGTGAGGCCAAATTCTCTAGCTTCCAAATTTCGTCACGAGTCCAGCGATACTTCCGGAATTTGAATCCGAATTCCCTAGCTCAAGTTACGGTCTCCGGAATCCAAGGCGCGCTAAAACTAATTAGGCCCTCGAATCCCCAACAATTAAAATATGGTTCGTTACCATATCAAACAAGTCTGGAAAATTAAAACGAGCACATAAACGAATTCATAACACGTATAATTTATGCATATTAAATCGGCACGAAAATTCGATCTCAAATCGAGCACAAACACAACACATTTTCAACAAAGAAGCTTATTATTCAAATAATAAAATTAAATTTTCAAAGAAAAAAATTAAATAAAATTTTATTAAAAAGGCTATTTTTCAATTAGGTCCAAAACTTTCAAAAAGTTTCAAATAAGTCCAAATTCAAATTTCAATTAAGTCCAAGATTAAATAAATCATACAATTAAGCCCTTAATCACATAATTCACAAAAATTAGCATGCTCGGAAATTAAATTCACATATCATAAAATTCATAAAAATTCATAAAAATTCATATCATAAATCACTTAGGCAAATTTTGACATATAAATCGAATATTTCATATAAATTCAAATAGTTCATATAAGAATTTCGAATAATAAAGTATAATTCAATTAAATATGAAATTAAAATGATTTAAATTGCACAATTAGCTCTCTCGTAAGTGCGTACCTGGACGGCCGAAAAAACGGGGTGTCACAATCAAGAACTCCTACACTCCATGAACTCCTTCACTCCAATGAACTCCTTCACTCCAATAACGGAAAGGTTGCGAGCCTTCACCATTCACGGTAACACGATCACGGTTCAATCACGGTAACATGGTAAACATGACTTGTAACATGATACACGGCTTTCTTTCAATAAGCATGACTCTAGAGTTAGAAACAATTATAACTATATATACCGTTTGGCCTGAAATCCACATAAGGTTATACGGGTTCTATGTAACTAGCAATTAAACCTCACCTTTACCGATAAAATGCAAGTAGGTCACGGCCTACGGGCCCTGCTCCTCGTCACGGGGAAGTTGGTCTGTGCAAGAAAGGCGTGTACATGTGAGACATGACTCTAAGTGGACCAAATATGACGAACAGCGAAATTGCAACGAGATGACGAGCAATGCGCAAAGTAGCATGCAAATATCTTGTTTTAGCATGTAATCAATCGTATAATAGCAATTTGGGATCAAAGAAGCCATGGGATTAAAATGTTAGGAATAGTGCCCTGGAAAGCCGATTGTATATCCGCTTTGTGCTTTTCCTTATTGTAATCACAGACAATCTTTGAATGAAATAACGAATTGAGGCAACACTTCTTTATATGCTCTTGTTTGGTATGCGTTTACTTTAGCTGTGCATGTATAAGAACTCCCCTAATCCTGATGACTTTAGGACTCTACCATTTAGGTTACATGGTTCATGAAACGAGCCCTATATCACATAAGTCATGATTAGTAAAATGCTCCAAACCGATGAGTCCTACAGACAGTGGGAGTGTCAACCTGACTCCTCTAAGGCTTGTTTGTAGGATCACGCCCTTAAGAAGGACCACCTTGTTTCATGGAGGTGCAAAGTGTATAGTTGATACGTCCGTGATACATGAGGGTGCTTACTTTAATAAATAAGTTCACTGAGGTGCCCCGTGTGAGAACATTCCTAAATGGGAAAGGAAGTTTCTATTTCAGGAAATAGAAACTTCCAGATTAGGAAATATCTCACGAGTCATTGATGTGATTAATTGATCCTTAGAATTGAGGTTCCTTGTCACTTTATGAGTTAACTCTGTAGTCTTAGGTATAAGCTTTAAAGGGTGTCGCCTTAGACAACTAATTCAAGGCTTATGCTGGGGCTGCACAAGTGATTCATGAAAGTGAATGAGAATCAAGAAAGGACCCACACTTGCATTTGCAAGGTGATCTCTTATTGTGTAAGTCATTCATATGCCATAGGAGTCCTTGGCCAAGGCAGTAGGTTAAGACATCAAGAAAAGGGTTTCTTGGATTGAGATCAAATGGATATGAAATGCACTTAGCTTTAAGACCAGATTATTAGGGTTCTGATTATTCCCTTGCCCTAGATCTTGGTTGAGAGATAGTAAGTAGGAGGATTGTATCTCAGATGAATCAATTACTTAAAGGTTCTGTCGAGTCTGAACATTCCAATTCAGTTAGGGGTTAAACACCTGTTGCTAGACTATGGTCGTTTGATCTGTGGACTGATTAATTAATTAGTTAATTAATTAATTAGGGTCACTGCTAATTGAATTGAGAACCTAGAGGGTCACACACAACAACTTGGTTACATGAGTTGAGGCTTTAAAATGATTAAACGAGTTAATCAGGCCAAGAGGGTTCCACACGTGTGGGTCACGTGAGTGACACGTGTCCTTGTGACACGTGTCCCACACTTGTAAATATATATATTGTATATATATATTAAATAATTAAATGTGTTAATTATTTAATAGACTTTGGTTTAATTTTGAATTAAAAAGAAAGTCTTATTTTGGAGAAAAATAATCTAGTTGATTAATTACGAATTAATTAATTAGATAAAATAAGTTATTTATTTTAAATAAATAAAGTATAAAGTTATCCAAAAATAGTTTGGATATTTTAGCTCTCTTGAAAGTTGATTTGAATTTGAATTCAAAGTCAAAGTCAAAATTACTTGATGATCAAGTAATAGGAGAGAGGGACCAAAATCCTTAGCCCATAAGGACTAGGGATTTTCGGCCACTCCCTTATTATAAATGGGGGAGCTCGAGCTCCCCTTAGAGCTAATTGACAATTCTTTTGGTTCATGTGTTGAACACCATCCTTTCTCCAAGATAAACGAAACCTTAGGTTAAGCCTAAACACTAAATAGAGAACTAGCATCCTTACTAGTTAGATTGTGATCAAGTTGGTGGACTATCTCTAAAGAGCTTCAAGTTAGAAGTTTGAAGATTCGAACTTTTCCAAGGAGAGGGGATCACGCCGCGAGAAGAGCGTTCTTGGGTGGCTTGAAACGCTTCAAGAAAGAATAAAAGAAAAGTAAGTTTCTTATCTCTACGAATTTGGTTACACTATTGCGAGTCCAAGGTCCTTTTGTTGGAAATTTTTTAAATTTCCGCTGCTTTCTGATTCGTATTTTTCAACAAGTGGTATCAGAGCCACCTCGTTAATCGTGTTTCTGATTCGTCTCATTTATTCTGAATTCGGTAGAAATTCTTAGGCTTGATGCTATTGAGTATTTGTAATTGTTTTAGAAAGCCTGAATTACGAAACTGTATTTTTTCCTGAAAGTTTCTGAAAATTGGTTTTGCAAAATTTAATTTTTGAAAACTATTTTAGATTTGAAACTGTATAAACTGTTTTTGGATTTCTTGGATTGGTTTTGCTTTTGAACGAAAACACGAAACGAAAAGCCTGGGATACGAACACGCGAAACCCCGTGAGCGAAGGCGTCGCGCGGGCGGGCTTCGCGCGCCACCGCCCGCCTGGCCTAGGCGTGCGTAAGGCAGCCGCCCAGAACCTCCCGCACACCTGTGCGGGAGCCTCCCGGGCGCACCGCCCATAACCGCCCAGGGCTGGCCGGGATAGACTGCCCAGCCGCCCGCCTTACTGCCGAGAAGGGCCGCTCGTACTGGCCCGCGGCGTGCAAGCCCAGCGCGCGCGCGCACGCCAACGACGTGCAGCCCTTTTCGTGCACGGGCCTCGTTTTCGTGATCCGGCCTTTCGTATTTCGTGCAATCCAGTCCCAATTTTTATTTTAATTTTAAATTTTTATTTTTGAATATTTATTTTAATTTTGAATAAAACTTAAAATTGGGATTTTTGAGAAATTGAAACGGTTTATATTTTGGGAAAATACATCTTTGATAAAATTATTAATTTTCAGAAATTAATTGGAATTTTATTGGTTTTAGTAAATTGGGATTTATTGAAAACTTTTATAAACAAGACTCGCATCAAGTCGTGTTTTAAGTCATTAGGACTTGAAACGAGAATTTTAATTTATTGACTAAATTTAAATTCTCGCAAAAGCATGTTAGGTGATCATGGGTTTAGACTTATGTATGGTTTTAATTTACGCACATGGATGGTTTAAATTGGGGTTGGAGCCCTATAGTTGCGTTTTTCAATTGAGGTTGCAGCCTCACTTATGTGCGTACTGTTATGTGATTTATTATGTGGCTTTCCATATTACTGTTTTTTAGGCCGGGGTATGCCCCGTGTAATTGTCTAAGGCCATTATGAAGATTGAGCCTTATTACTTTATGTCTTTTTCTTTTTATTGTAATTTGAGAGTAGAGATAGGTGGTGAGGTTTTATTTTCATTTTGGAGACAATGCACCCATGGAGTAAGATGGACCACATTCAAGTAACAAGGAGGCCATAAGTGAAGACCCCTCAAAATGTTAGGGAGGGGAATCTCAATTGTAAAAATGTAATAGAGATAGGGCTCGTATTTTGTTACCGTTTTCCCTTATTTGATTTAAACTGTTTATGTGGCATGTATGTTAGAACTTGTGATTGTGGAGTGGCTCCCACATATCACGCATAAGATAGGTAGAACCCATGATCATTACATGCTAGTGTCATGCTAGGACATGTTATCTGTTTATGTGCTTGTTTGAAATGCATTTAAGTGTACTTACATTAATCAAGACTAATGAAATTGGATAACATATATGTTGGTGAGGTCGAACCGGACAACTCTCCGGTTGATTCGAAAATTCCCATTAAATATTAAGCTAATTTCGAACAAATAGGTATTTAATTCGAGATGCAAATTTTGAATTAAATTCCTAGCATTCCATCAATAGGTTTTAATTTTAGTAAGTAAAGCTAGTTATTGTCCGCGAGTCATGGGATAGCTAGTGGAGCTTATTAGTTCTTAGTTACCTAATTGATCATTTTAAATGATCAATATTTCGTAATCAATTTTAGCAAGGGCGATGTCCGCGAGTCGTGGGTCGTTCGAACTAAGTTTTGGTCATGATCTTATGATTGATGGGTCTAGCTTAACGCCTAAGTAAATATGGATGTCGCACGAGTCGTGGGTCCATATTGAAAGATAGGTGATGCAAAAACAATTACTAAGAGTTCTAAAGGTGTTAGAATTGGTAAGTTGTACCTACCTAGGGTTCTTACTTAGAATGTCCGCGAGTCGTGGGTTCGAGGTAAAATGCCTAGGATCTTAGTACCAATTGGGAAACGTGTTCCTCTTAGATCTTTGGGAATTCTAGATCTTTGAAAAACAGTGGGAGCTACATTAGATTAAAGACCTTATCTTTTGTATATCGTTATAATTCAGCATGCTCACTAGTTCTCTGTTTTACCATTTAGGTCGTAGATTCTATGATTCTCTACGTGTTTTGAAATGGCAACCAAAAACCCTCTTGTATCTATCCTCGAGTCAAACAAGTTGACTGGTCTCAACTATTCTGATTGGCTGAGGAATCTAAAAATCATTTTAGATTCTGAGAAGAGAACTTATGTTCTTCGGGACTAGGCGCCCACTCGGGCCGAGCGGGACGCGATTCAGAAGTGGAAGGATGATAATCTCCAAGCCCGTTGCCTTATGTTGGCTAACATGTCTCCGGACTTGCAAAGGCAACATGAGGCCATGGAATTCGCTTGGGAGATTTACGACCACTTAGAGCAACTTTACCGCCCTCATGAACGTGTTACAAGGTATAACACTCCAAAGGAATTGTTCCACTTGAGAATGAGGGAAGGTTCAAGTGTCCATGAATATGGACTCAAGTTTCTCGCCCTTACTGAGAAACTTGCTTCCATGGACATGCCACTGAAAGATGAGCTTTCTGTGGATTTGTTGCTAGCTTCGCTCCCACCATCATTCAACCCATTTGTCCTTAACTTCAATATGAATCATGCTGGTGCTACTGTAGCTGAGCTGATTAGTCAGCTTGTGACTGCTGAAAGCACGATCAAGGACAATAAGGTTTTGATGGTGAATGCTCCATCTTCCTCTTCTGGGCCTGCTAAAGGTAAGGGCAAAAAAGCCCAAAAGAAGAGAAGAAACCCCTTAGGCCCACTGGTGGCGTTTCGAAGGGGAAGGCCCAAAAGAAGAAGCGTGATCAGAAAGAGGATGTTTGCTTCCATTGTGCCAAAGCGGGACATTGGAGGAGAAACTGCCCAGAGTACAAGGCTACTCTAAAGAAAGGTATCTTTCTCGTTGAAATAAATCTTTCTATTAATTCTAGTTCTTGGGTACTCGATACCGGTTGTGGAACTCATATCTGTAATGATGTACAAATGCTAAGTGAAGTCCAACAACTCAAAGAAGGAGAATGTGTCTTGAAGATCGGCGATGGCTCAAATGTTGAAGCTCGAGCTTTAGGCACAATTAGATTAGATTTAGGTAGTTTTGAGTTAGTCTTAAATAAAGTCGTTTATGTACCGAGCATTATTCGTAATATAATTCCAGTTTCAATATTACATTGTGAAGGTTATGAAACTTATATTAAGAATGGTAAATACTTTATCAAATGGAACAACTCTTCCTTTCACACCGGTACTCTAAGTAATGGACTTTATCTAACTCAAAATATCAATATTATGAATATACAACGAGAAACTAAGTGTAAGAGAGATGACAAAGTTTCAGCTCCCTTATGGCACGCTAGATTAGGACACATTTCCAAGAACAGAAGTAGCAAGATAAACACTTTAGGATCATTCTCTGAAAATGATCATAAGGAGTTAACTTCTTGCGAATCCTGTCTCAAAGGAAAAATGTCCAAAGTTCCTTTTAAAGGAACTGTGGAACGTGCCATTAAGGTTTTGGATTTGATCCATACTGATGTTTGTGGACGGCTTAGTGTAAGCACAAGAAACAATCATCAGTATTTCATAACCTTTACCGATGACTTTAGTCGATATGGTTATGTATACTTAATGAAGTATAAATCTGAAGCTTTTGAGAAATTCTTAGAATTTCAAAAGGAGGTTGAGAACCAAACTGGTCACAAGATCAAAGCACTTCGATCTAATCAAGGAGGCGAATATCTTAGTGAAGAATTCCTTAATCATCTCAAAGATAATGGGATTATCTCTCAGTGGACTCCTCCGGGAACTCCTCAGCTTAATGGAGTTTCTGAGAGAAGGAATCGAACCCTACTTGATATGGTTCGTTCCATGATGAGTTTCACTGGCTTACCACCTTCTTTCTGGGGTTATGCCCTAGAAAGTGCAGCAAAGATTTTGAATCTAGTTCCCTCTAAGTCAGTCCCTAAAACGCCCTATGAAATGTGGCATGGTAAAATCCCTAGTTATTCTTACTTAAGAATTTGGGGTTGTCCTGCTTACGTGAAGAGGACAATGAGAGATAAGTTAGAATCTCGTTCTAACTTATGCTACTTTGTAGGTTATCCTAAGGAATCCATAGGATATTACTTCTATGATCAATCTGAGCAAAAGGTGTTTGTTTCCAGAAATGCCACTTTCCTTGAGGAACCGTTCCTTAAAGAAAAGAAAGGCAAGATCATAGAATTAGAGGAAGTACAAAGTGAGCCCACGCCTCCCACTGAAGAAACGTCTCCTTCTGATCAACTACAACCAATCACGAATTTCGATACATACGTAAATCCTCCTCTAAGGCATTCTGAACGCACTCCTAGACAGCCGGAGAGATGGTATGGATTCTTCCATGAAATCTCTCAAAAGGATAATGATCCTTTAACATATGAGGAGGCACTTTCAGATTCTGACTCTGAACAGTGGATAGAAGCCATAAAATCCGAAATGGATTCCAAGAACTCCAACCAAGTTTGGACCTTGGTAGATTTACCTGATGGGGTCAAACCCATAGGTTGCAAATGGATCTTTAAGAGAAAGCTTGGAGTTGATGGAAGCATTGCAGCCTACAAAGCAAGACTGGTTGCAAAAGGATTCACTCAAAGACCCGGCATGGACTTTGATGAAACCTTTTCACCAGTTGTAATGCAAAAGTCTATTCGGATCATGCTTGCCATTGCTGCATATTGTGACTACGAGATATGGTAAATGGATGTGAAAACTACCTTTCTCAATGGTGACATTGATAAAGACATTTATATGGAGCAACCCATAGGTTTCACATTCAGTGGGAGTGAGCAAAAGGTTTGCAAACTCCAAAGATCAATCTATGGATTGAAACAGGCTTCTAGGAATTGGAATATTCGATTTGATGAATTATTCAAAGCGTTTGGCTTCATTCAAATTTCGAATGAATCATGTGTGCATAGAAAGGAATTGGAGACCTCAGTGCAATTCTTAGTACTTTATGTTGATGACATCCTTCTTATTGGGAATTCGAAGGATGACATGAAAGTGACTAAGTTATGGTTATCGAACCAATTCGAGATGAAAGATCTGGGTGATGCGTCCTATATCCTTGGAATTAAAATCTATAGAGATAGATCTAGAAGGTTAATAGGACTATCACAGTCGATGTACATTGACAAAGTATTGAAGAGATTCAATATGGAGTCAGCAAAGGTTAAGAACCTGTTGTGAGTGTAGGAACATGTCTTTCAAAGAAGATGTGTCCTAAAACTAACCTTGAGAAGGAAAGAATGTCTCATACACCTTATGCATCAGCAATAGGTAGCATAATGTATTCAATGTTATGTACTTGACCGGATGTGGCTTATGCACTTAGTGTAACAAGTCATTTCCAATCTAACCCTGGAGATGGTCACTGGGCTGCCATGAAGAATATTCTTAAGTACTTGAAAAGTACTAAAGATTTATTCTTAGTTTACGGAGGTCAGAAAGATCTTACTGTCGAAGGATACTGCGATGCAAGCTTTGCATCTGACTTAGATGATTTTAAGTCAATGTCAGGATACATTTTCTGCCTGAACGACGGAGCAGTGAGTTGGAAGAGTTCCAAGCAAACGACCACGGCAGATTCGACCACTGAGGCCGAATACTTGGCTGCAAATGATGCAGCTAAGGAAGGTGTTTGGATTAGAAACTTCATTCAAGAGTAGAATGTTGTTCCTAGCATGAAAGACCCCATAACTGTGTTTTGTGATAACACTGGGGCGGTTGCTCAAGCAAGAGAACCAAGATCTCACCAACGGACCAAGCACATAATGAGGAAGTATCACCTAATCCGTGATATTATCAAAAGAGGAGATGTGCAAATTGAGAGGGTCACATCAGTAGAGAACGTGGCAGATCCACTTACTAAACCCCTTAGTCGAGAAGCTTTCCAAGGTCATGTTCAGAAGATGGGACTTAGAGTAGCTTTAGAATGGCTTTGACGGGCAAGTGGGAGATTGTTAGGAATAGTGCCCTGGAAATCCGATTGTATATCCGCTTTGTGCTTTTCCTTATTGTAATCACAGACAATCTTTGAATGAAATAACGAATTGAGGCAACACTTCTTTATATGCTCTTGTTTGGTATGCGTTTACTTTAGCTATGCATGTATGAGAACTCCCCTAATCCTGATGACTTTAGGACTCTACCATTTAGGTGAAATAGTTCATGAAACGAGCCCTATATCACATAAGTCATGATTAGTAAAATGCTCCAAGCCGATGAGTCCTACAGACAGTGGGAGTGTCAACCTGACTCCTCTAAGGCTTGTTTGTAGGATCACGCCCTTAAGAAGGACCACCTTGTTTCATGGAGGTGCAAAGTGTATAGTTGATACGTCCGTGATACATGAGGGTGCTTACTTTAATAAGTAAGTTCACTGAGGTGCCCCGTGTGAGAACATTCCTAAATGGGAAAGGAAGTTTCTATTTCAGGAAATAGAAACTTCCAGATTAGGAAATATCTCACGAGTCATTGATGTGATTAATTGATCCTTAGAATTGAGGTTCCTTGTCACTTTATGAGTTAACTCTGTAGTCTTGGGTATAAGCTTTAAAGGGTGTCGCCTTAGACAACTAATTCAAGGCTTATGCTGGGGCTGCACAAGTGATTCATGAAAGTGAATGAGAATCAAGAAAGGACCCACACTTGCATTTGCAAGGTGATCTCTTATTGTGTAAGTCATTCATATGCCATATGGAGTCCTTGGCCAAGGCAGTAGGTTAAGACATCAAGAAAAGGGTTTCTTGGATTGAGATCAAATGGATATGAAATGCACTTAGCTTTAAGACCAGATTATTAGGGTTCTGATTATTCCCTTGCCCTAGATCTTGGTTGAGAGATAGTAAGTAGGAGGATTGTATCTCAGATGAATCAATTACTTAAAGGTTCTGTTGAATCTGAACATTCCAATTCAGTTAGGGGTTAAACACCTGTTGCTAGACTATGGTCGTTTGATCTGTGGACTGATTAATTAATTAGTGAATTAATTAATTAGGGTCACTGCTAATTGAATTGAGAACCTAGAGGGTCACACACAACAACTTGGTTACATGAGTTGAGGCTTTAAAATGATTAAACGAGTTAATCAGGCCAAGAGGGTTCCACACGTGTGGGTCACGTGAGTGACACGTCTCCTTGTGACACGTATCCCACACGTGTAAATATATATATTGCATATATATATTAAATAATTAAATGTGTTAATTATTTAATAGACTTTGGTTTAATTTTGAATTAAAAAGAAAGTCTTATTTTGGAGAAAAATAATATAGTTGATTAATTACGAATTAATTAATTAGATAAAATAAGTTATTTATTTTAAATAAATAAAGTATAAAATTATCCAAAAACAGTTTGGATATTTTAGCTCTCTTGAAAGTTGATTTGAATTTGAATTCAAAGTCAAAGTCAAAATTACTTGATGATCAAGTAATAGGAGAGAGGGACCAAAATCCTTAGCCCATAAGGACTAGGGATTTTCGGCCACTCCCTTATTATAAATGGGGGAGCTCGAGCTCCCCTTAGAGCTAATTGGCATTTCTTTTGGTTCATGTGTTGAACACCATCCTTTCTCCAAGATAAACGAAACCCTAGGTTAAGCCTAAACACTAACTAGAGAACTAGCATCCTTACTAGTTAGATTGTGATCAAGTTGGTGGACTATCTCTAGAGAGCTTCAAGTTAGAAGTTTGAAGATTCGAGCTTTACCAAGGAGAGGGGATCAAGCCGCGAGAAGAGCGTTCTTGGGTGGCTTGAAACGCTTCAAGAAAGAATAAAAGAAAACTAAGTTTCTTATCTATACGAATTTGGTTACACGATTGCGAGTCCAAGGTCCTTTTGTTGGAAATTTTTTAAATTTTCGCTGCTTTCTGATTCGTGTTTTCCAACTTAAAATGCCAAAACCTCATTTTTATGCAGTAGGTTTTGTTCTGTCAGCGAGGTGGGAACGGCCGTTCCGACCCTCAGTGTAAAATGGGAAGGGTCGTTCCCATGGTGCCCCGAAAATGCCCCTGCGCTTTTAAATTAAAATGGCGACTTCTCTGGGAATGGCCCTTCCGGCTCGCAGGCCAAAATGCGAACGGCCGTTCCCATGCACGCGTCGGCTTTAAGTTCAAAGGAGTGGGAACGGCCGTTCCCAAAATAAACTAGGGACGGGAAGGGTCGTTCCCGTTCCTCTGTAATTACAGAAACAGAGCAAAACAGGGAACAGTTTCGGGAACAAAACAAATACCTCAAAACTTGATCAAATTCACATTAAAATGCAAGAATTCTGGTAATTCATAAGCATACATGTTCAATATACCATATAAACACTTAACTCATGCCTAATTTTTCAAGAATCACAAGTTTCAAGCTCTCATACCAAATCATCCCATAAGCTTACTTTCTTCAAGAATTCATGCCTCAAATCATGGTATAATCATCCCATCCGTGGTTTTTGTGAGATAATCAAATTGCTATTTAGTCCCTCAATTTACCAAATCATGCAATTAGGGTTGAAAGCTTGAGAATTATTCAATTTAAGTCCAAGGAAGTGAAATGTAATTTGGTCTTTTAATTTTAAAGAAAGGTCATTTAAGGACAAGTTGACACTTAATTCATTTTCAACAATTATTTCATGATATAATTATTTCCAAGTCGTGAAATAAATTCTAAATTTGATATGAATTATGTAAGTGTGCTAAAATTTAATTTATAAAATTATAATGAGACGTGAAAATTTAGGTAAAGAAAATCGGGGCGTTACAACGTATCATACTTGTAAGTAATTTTAAAGATGCAGGAGCAATTATATTAATTAAAGATGTGCATATAATAAAGAAAGTTAAATAATTTAAACAATTTAAACAATGTACTTAACACCTCAAAAATGCAATCTTGAATAACAACTATGGTAGCATACGGAAATACGAGGCAAATTAAATTAATACACATATGATGCATGTGCTTATGAATGTATTGAACCTGTCAACCGTAGTAATGCTAGGCTTTAATTCATCACTTGTTCCTTGTTTGTCAAATCACAAGCTTGTCTCGAACTGTTGATCATCTCTGGGTTCCCACGGTCTTCTAATTTCCAAAATTCTCCTGCCTCAACTTGTACATTTCCATGACTTGATTTTGTTGAAATTTCTTGAACCCAACTCTTTCTCGACTATCGACGTCTGGGGTTTCCCGAACCTTTACCATAACTAATTCCTTGATCAAAATTTCCTTGTAGTACCTTCTGTAGCTTTATGCTCCGAGATAATAATTCTTAAATTCGAATACTTCTGCTCTCATGCCATTAATATCTCGACATTTCTCTAAGGGCTAATCTCCAATGGTGGTCCTAGTATTCACCCTAGTTTTCACTTTGCCTTTCTTTATTGTTTCCCTTTTGTTGTTCCATATTTTTCAATTCAGCCTCCCAACACAACAATTCAGTTTGGATCTGGAAAATAGCCTCAATCCGCCCGAATATAGAATCTTTAGCAACCTTCTTCCATAAAATCACAAATCTTTCCCCATAATTGACCTAAATTCCGATCTTCTTTCAAACCAGCACCTCCAATTAGGGCAAACCATGAATCCTCAATCCTTGTATATAATTCCCATATTCCTGTATTTCTTCCTTGAATTAGATAACCTTGGTAGCTTATCAACCCCAAGCCTACTTCACCATTAATTCTCTTGAAGATCATCGCTTCCTTGTTGATAGAAATCTTGCATCTAAACATCTTCAAGAGTTTGTCCATCAAAAAAATTTTTTTTTTCCTCCGAGTAAATGTTCCCATAGAACCCTGTTGAAAGGTCTTCGCAGCGTGGTGTATATGTTGACCTTGTGACGAAAGTCACTATAAACCCCAACTTTGAATACTTGCCAATTCCACAAAACTTACACCCCTTTTTATGAATTGATTATCTATTCCGAATTCAACCACTCGAGCTGTAGACCCGGTCAGAAAAGATCACAAATACTAATTCCTGTATGTAATCCCGGTACATTTCCTATACCTTCCACGGTAGAAAATAGGGCTGGAGATGGATCATTATTGAGGTAGAAAGTAGCCGTGGTTTGATATCATCTTTGCAACCTACAAATTATAACTCATTTGGAAATAAATGCATGTGGTTAAGGCATGCTCATGTCACATAGTTGTCACCAACAACCGAAATTTGATGCAAAATGCAATAACTAATTCAACAAAATTGACAATAAAACACATTAGGCATGTAAATCTTCAAGCAAAGTAAGGTCAATTAATCAACAATTATGGACAAGAATCAATACAATGCTCAAGTTATCAAGTAAGTCAAGTAATTCAAAGGATTCAAGTAATCAGATAATTTCAAATAAAATGCAAGACTCTCAAGTTGATAATTAATTTCCTATGCCGTACGACCTAGACTCACAAGACACGACACTAGAAGCTCGGTTTTGCAATCGGGCTCTGATACCACCTTAGGATGTAGCACCCAGAGCGCAAGGATGCCACATCCCCCGTACTATTGTTCAATCCACATATGGAACGAACACCCATACATGAATCAAGCCTATAGCGAACAGGAGACAATAAAAAAAAACGATCACACTAGCTAGACGGGACTAACCCTCAAGTAAATACCGATGTGCATAACATTAAACTGAAGCATAAGATACATGCATTTCATCAATAACATGTTCGAGTCCAATATTTCAATATATACAATCACTTTCAAGAACAAGTTATAATATACATAATTACCAAGATACAAAACCGTATATGCCTCACTAATATCCATGAAATGATGTTAGACCCGACAATAAAGACCGACTCAATCCCGCCTAGCACGCAACCTGCAACCTGAAAATGTGAGGTGCCAATCTATGAAAGACTGAGTGAGAGGTTTATAAATAAATATTAGTGCAATTACCATGCAAGCTATAGTCTCGGGTAAGATTTTATAAATGAAACAATATAAGTTTAAGAATACAATAATTCCTCGCCCGAGATTACAACTATTCCAATTTAACGATTCAATCAATTCAATTCAATCAATCAGTGGCCCGGCGAGTGAGGGCAATTCTCCAACCTTTCTCCGACAGTGTACAATAGTTCAGTTTTCAGTAATTAAGTGATCAAGCAATCAATTTCAGTACACAATTAGTAATTTCAATAACCCCTTCTTCCTCCGAGTGATGGTGGGATTACAAGGCCCCACCATCCAATCTCATTGGGCATAAGGTTCATGAGTCCCTATGCCCGGAACTCCTTCCTCCACTAATCTCCTAGTGGATTCAGGGGTCATCCCAACAATGTGAGGATAATGCAAGAGTTACCCATCAGCCCTTGCTTTCCCGGTTGGCTCAATACACTACCCTCGGGCCTACAGTGCAGTACAATATACTCGTCACAATACAGTCAATTCAATCAGTACAATTTGGTACGGTCAATTTAGTTCAGTAATAGTAACAGTAACAATAATTCAGTACAGTAGTAGTGATTTAGTTGTAAATTATTTGAGGCTTATGGAAAATTATAGATATATGTATACATTTTAGTCGAAAGATCACATAAGGGTTGTACGGGTTTTATATAACTAGAAATTAAACCTCACCTGATAAGCGACGAAATAAGACAAGGATACAAGAAAGTGCCCAAACGATCAATGATCTCCGCCCTGGAGAAAAACTGGACTAGAAAGGAAATAATGGGAACTCGTGAGATGAGACTCAATATGAGACCAAGTATGATGCACGGCCATGCTCATGTAAAATAAATAAAACTAGCAATCAAGTGACACTTAGTATGTATGAAAACCAATTAACACCTAAGAGGCGAAATTAATCTCAAGGAGTCATGTATACATATCATTCAATCATTTCAAATATAATTCATATAGAGCATGGAGTCACACAATTATGTTTGAGCAATTAAGTACCAAGAAGTGCTACCTAGGGCATAATTATCAATTAACCAAGCATATATATTATATAATTCACATATGGGACCCAAGAGAGTGAAAGGAAAGCAAGAAGACAGGTCTTTAGTGAAGTTGAGCAAAACCCGACAATATTTGGAAACGTACACGTTGTAAGAAAACTAGAATATCTTGAGTTATAGAAGTTAGAATTGAGTTTTGCTTGTTGTGTATGAAACTAGACACATAGACCTTTCCGGTGATATATGACTCGTATTTTAGTTCAAAGTGAGGAGGAAATGGTGGAAGCTTGAAGTTGGGTGAAAGCAGTTTCCCGGCGAAGTGGCAACACCAAAAAGAATTAATTATATCTCACAAATGAGAAGAGATATGGAGTTGATTCCAATTGGAGTTGTTCTAGACTTCAAGAGGTTTCCGTCGGTCCAAAAATCAGGTCTATCGGAGTTTGTTTGAGGGTGTCGCGACCGTGACAATATTGTACTAAAAATAAGTCGCGGCCGCGAAGGAAATTAGCCAACTTTTCAAATTGTTGGTCGCGGCCGCGACCAAAAATGGTCACAAAACGGTCGTGGGCGCGACCCCCAATTCCAACAGCTGCGATGGCACCGGGAAAATAGGGCAAAACAGGGGGAAAATGGCTCCCAAGCCTTCCCTCATCAAACCAAAGCTAGAATTCAACTCCAAACTAATATATAACATGTATATGATCATATATATCAATTAAGCAATATTTAATCCATGGAAACATACTTTGGTCATCAAGAAATTAACATTCAAACCCATATAATCTCATGACTTCCAACTTTCATTTTTATGCAAGAATTCATGCAAGTATTCAAGCCTAGAGATCGTGATCATGCTTCTAATCACATATACACAAGTTATCCCTCAAATATCATAACTCTAGATTCCTATACCATCTCAAGAATTCAATCAATTAATCCATGTACCTCAAAAGAAAGAGAGATGGAAGAAGATGAAGTGGTGATGATTATGATGCTTCAAAAATCATGATTCCTCCAAAGATTGAGCTTGAAAATGATGAAATCTCCTCTCCTTTTGTTTGATGTTTTGATCGAGAAAAGGGGAAGCAAATGTATGTGTGTTTGTATAAAAATATCATGAATGAAATGCAGGAGATGGATATTATACATGAATCTTCCAAGAATTAGATGACAAGGCACAAATTTACAGTTAGGTCCCTAAGCTTTATAAATCATGCAATTAGGTATGAGCTAGGATGGAATGATCAATGAAGTCCAAAGAATTCTCATGCAATTAAATCCTCACATTTAAATAAAGGATCAATTAGGGACACATATAAGCAACTAGTCACGCTCAGCATTTATTTCACGTAACAAATATTTCCAAAGTCATGCAATATTTCTCAATTTGATATGGTTTCATATACTTTCACGTAAACATGTTGAAATATAATTTATAAAATTACCATGGAATATATGACTTTAATAAATAAAAGAATTAAAATCAATCCTAACTCTCGGAAAACTCACACATGACGTGCGCACCTGAATGTCTAGAAAAATTGGGGCGTTACATTACCAATTCCAACACTGTGGAATTCTTAGTAATATTTTTGTATCACCTATCTTTCAATATGGACCCACGACTCGTGCGACATCCATATTTACTTAGGCGTTAAGCTAGACCCATCAATCATAAGATCATGATCAAAACTTAGTTCGAACGACCCACGACTCGCGGCCATCGCCCTTTCTAAAATTGATCATGAAATATTGATCATTTAAGATCAATTAGGAAACTAACAACTAATAGGTTTCACATAGACACCCGACGACTCGTGGCCAGCATCTAGCTTCCCCTATTAAACTTAAATCCTATTGATGGAATGCTGGGGATTTAATTCAAAGCTTGTACCTTGAATTAAACACCTATTTTCGAAAATTAGCTTAATATTTAATGGGAATTTTCGATTTAACCGGAGAGTTGTCCGGTTCGACCTCACCAACATATATGTTATCCAATTTAATTAGTCTTGATTAATGCAAGTACAACTTAAATGCATTTCACACAAGCACTTAGCAAATAACATGTCCTAGCATGATACTAATATGTCATGATCATAGGTTCTACCTATCTTATGCGTGATATGTGGGAGTCACTCCACAATCACAAGTTCTAACGTACATGCCACATAAAACAGTTCAAATCACATAAGGGAATTGAAAATAAAACGATACTTTATCTATTACAATAATAGAAATCCTCTCTAACACTTTGAGAGGTCTTCACTTATGGCCTCCATCTTGTTACTTGTTGTGTGTGGATCCATCTTACTCCAAGGGTGCATTGTCTCCAAAATGAAAGAAAAAGACCTCACCACATATCCCTACTCTCAATTTACAATAAAAAGAAAAGGACATAAAGTAATAAGGCTCAATCTTCATACTGGCCTTAGACAATTACATGGGGCATACCCCGGCCTCAAAAACAGTAATATGGAAAGCCACATAATAAACACATAACAGTACGCACATAAGTGGGGCACCCACTACTAGAAAAACGCCCTATAGCAACGGATTTTGGCCCTATTAGCAACGGATTTCGGCTTAGCAACGGATTTGGCAACGAAAATTTTCCGTTGCTATAACCCTCGTGGCTAATCTGTAGCAACGGATTTAGCAACGAATTATTAGCAACGGATATTAGCAACGGAATTAGCAACGAATTTATAGCAACGGATTTAGCAACGAATTACTACCCACGAAAATTAGCAACGGTTTTAGCAACGATTTTTTTAGCAACAGATTTAGCAACGGATTTTCCGTTGCAAACCAACCAATAATTAATTAATTTTCTGCCTTTTTGCAACGGAAATTCCGTTGCAAATCCATCGCAAAAACCAATAATTCGAATTTATAAATTAAAATTTCATTTGCGGGGCCCGGATGACCCCACCTAACCGAGCCGAGCCCCAACCGAGCGTGTGAGAGACAAGCCCCAACCGAGCCAACACATTAATTCCACATATTCGCATTGGGTAAGAATTGAACCCTGGACCTCATGTGAAGAAGGTTGAACCCCAAACCTGCTGGGCTAACTCAATTGTTGTTATTATTATGTAATTTTTTATATTTAACCACTATCAAATATTCATATACTAATTTAAATAATTAAATACTTGTTATCATATATTTTAAATAAAAATATTTTTAAATATATAATTATTTATATTATAATACATATTCCGTTAAAAATTTAAATATTTATTAATTAACTACATATCTCAAGTTTTAGTTATGAGATAAAAATATAATGTATATCAACTTAAGTATAACTTTTTATGACATACAAAAAAAAGGATGAAAGTTTTACATAACTAAATAATTAGATTTAATTGTTTTTTGAATAAAGAACTTTTATATTATATGAAGTATTCACTTATACATTTGTATTATTTAGCAATCGTAATTGAATAACTTAATGAAGAATTATTTTGTTAATATGAAGCATTTATATTTGAATTTGTAGAATTATATCTAAATATTGAAGAATTATTGTGTTAAATTCAATATAAACCCCAAACATGTATATATATAATAATAATAATACTGTATATCAACTTAAGTATAAGTTTTTATGACATATAAAAAAAAATGAAAGTTTACATAATTAAATAATTAGATTTAGTTGGTAGTTGAATAAAGAACTAATTTTATGTCAATATGAAGTATTCACTTATACATCAGTAAAATAATATCTGCATTTTGAGAAACTATTGTATTATTTAGCAATCGTAGTTGAATAACTTAATGAAAAATTATTTTATTAATATGAAACATTTATATTTGAATTTGTAGAATTATATCTAAATATTGAAGAATTATTGTGTTAAATTCTATATAAACCCCAAGCATGTATATATATGTATATATATAATAGTAATGTATATGAACTTAAGCATAAGTTTTTATGACATATAAAAAAAAGATGAAAGTTTACATAATTAAATAATTAGATTTAGTTGGTAGTTGAATAAAGAACTAATTTTATGTCAATATGAACTATTCAATTATACATATGTAGAACAATATCTGCATTTTGAGGAACTATTGTATTATTTAGCAATCGTAGTTGAATAACTTAATATAAAGAATTATTTTCTTAATATGAAACATTTATATTTGAATTTATAGAATTATATCTATACACTGAGGAATTATTGTGCCGTACATTAGATGTTAAATTAAGAAGTTTTCTTTTAATATAATGAATTTATATTAAAATTTGTAGAATTAAATCTAAATATTAAGAAATTATTGTGTTATGCAACCGTTACACGTTAAATGAAAAACTTTTCTCTTAATATTAATGATTTATAATGTATATTATACACACATATTATATATATGTACGTATATTATATATAAACATATAATATTAATTATTATTTAATATTTAAGATATAAGATATATATGTCTATATATTAAATATTATATAATATATATACATATATATAAATAACATTGTGTGTGAGTGTATATGTAGATGTGTGTATATATATATATATATATATATATATATATATATATATAAACGTATATATATTATAAATATTATATATTTATATATAATATACATATGTATATAATATTATATGTATTATAGATTATATAATATTATATAATATATAATATATATACGATATATATAATATCAATATATTAAATATTATATAATATTATAATAATAATATATATTGTATAATAAATATATATATACATATATAAAAAAGAGAGAGCCTAGGATTGAACCCAGGACCTCATGAAAAGAAAATGAGCATCCAACCAACTTGGATACAATCCATTAGTGTTTTGTTTCAGTGAAATTTTATTTGACTTTTAAATACACTTAATGGTTCCGTCCAAAATTTAACGGTTGGGACAAAAAATGTAACAAAATGAAACCAACGGGACTATTTTTGTCTAATTCTAAAAGAATAGGACCAAAATTGAAAACGACACAATCCTATGGGACCAAAAATGTAATTTGCTCTATTTTTTATTATTCATTTATTTTTATTCCATATAGCAACGAAAAATTCGTCACTAAATTATAAATATTTTAATTTTTTTATTCATATGTTTATAGCAACGGATTTTCCGTTGCTAATCTTTTTTATATTTATTTATTTTTATTTCCCTTTTTCCTTCTATATATTAGCAACGGATTTTTCGTTGCTAATATTTTTTATATTTATTTCTTTTTTTTTTTCTTTCTTATAGCAACGGATTTTTTATTGCAAATATTTATAAATATTATTTTATTTTTTATTAGGTTTTTATTTTAGTAGCAACGGAATTTCCGTCGCTATATATACCAATTTATTTATTTTTTGTATTATTTAATTTTAGCAACAAAAAATCCGTTGCTAAAGCATTTTGCCACGATTTTTTTTTTCGTTGCTATATCCGTTGCTAAATAGCAACGAATAATTTCCGTTGCTAAATTTCCGTTGCTATCGGGCGTTTTTCTAGTAGTGACCTACCCCAATTGAAAAACGCAACTATGGGGCTCCAACCCCAATTTAAATCATCCATGTGTATAAATTAAAACCATACATAAGTCTAAACCTATGATCACCTAACATGCATAAATTGCGAGAATTTAAATTTAACCAATAAATTAAAATTCTCGCTTTAAGCTCTAATAGCTTAAAACACGACTTAGATGCAATTCTTGTTCAAGAGCCTTTTCAAACCTAAAAAACAATAAACTAATAAAATTCCAATTAATTTTTGAAAATTAATAATTTTATTCTTTCAATATTTTGAGTAAATAAAGTTCGTAATTTTCTCAAAATTTAAATCATCTTAATTTCTCAAAATCCCAATTTAAGTAATTATTTTAAAAATAATTCAAATTTAATAAAACAAAATTTTACAGAAAAATTAAATCGGGATTTCAAGGACCGAAAATACGAAAAACACGAAAACACGAAAAACGGCCCGGAACCCCGGAATCGCGAAGCACCGCCGCGCGGCAACGCTTACAGCGTGAGGCAGTTGCCGCATGCGTACGCACGCTCATGCACCCGCGCGAAAGGGGGGGCTTGGCCGGGCGTCCCGCGCGGTTGCGAGACGGAGCGTGCGGGACGTCCCACGCTGTTGCGGGACCCCTGTGCGGGTGCACCTAGGCGGCTCCTGCGTGGTTACGGGGAGGTGCTCGCGGGGTTGGGGCGTGCTACACGTTGGCACGTCACAATCCGCGTGTTCGTTTCGCGTTTCGTTTTTCGTATCTCAGGTTTCTCCAAAACCCAATTCAATCCAAAATTAAAATTACGATTTAAACAAATTTTAACTAACACAACTTTTCAAAACAGATTTAAGAAAACAATTTTTAGAAATTTTTGGAAAAACAAAGTTTCATATTCCAGGCTTTCTAAAAGAACTCAAGAATACTCAATTCACATGTAAGCCTAAGAATTTCTAGCAAATTCAGAATAATTGAGACGAATCAGAAATAAGCCTTGCAAGGTGGCTCTGACGATAACACTTGTTGTGAAAACGAGACAGAAACGCAGCGAAAATTTAAAAAATTTTCCCAACTGAGCAAGGATCGAATCTTGCAATTCATATTCCCAAATTCGTAGAGATCAAGAAACTCACTTAATTAGAAGCTTTCTTGACACGTTCTAGCCGCCCAAGAACGTTCTTCTCGCGGCTTGATCCCCAAAAGCTCCTTCGAATCTTTCAAGACTTCACGATAGTTGCCATCTAGAGAAATAGTCCACCAACCATGACCACGATCCGAATAGGGAGACTGCTAGTTCTGTATTGGATGTTTAGGCTCTAGGGTTTAGTGTATAATTATGGAGAAGGAGAATTGTGTACCATCTCCCTATGGGGTTCGAACCCCTCTATTTATGAGGCTAGGGTTTGAACCCCACTCCTTGTTGGACAAGGAATTCCAAACTCTTTTGGAAAAGGGATTTCTTGCTTGGAGACTAAATCTCTTACTTTGACCAAAAGTCCACCTTTTGACCAACTTGTTGAGCAAGAATAATATCTAACTCTCTTAGATATTTTATTTTACTTTATCTATTAAATAATAAATAACTTGAAGACTAATAATTAATTAATTCATAATTAATTATTTATTAGTCTTTATTTCTCCAAATTCGAACTTTAATATTAATTCAAAATTAAATCAAAGTCCATTCAATAATTAACACATTAATTATTTAATATATATATACACATAAACACGTGACTACACGTGTCACAAAGACACGTGTCATCCACATGTTCCACACGTGTGGGTCCCATCATTCTTTTAATGGTTCGATCAACTCGGTTAATCGATTCAAGCCTTAACCCACGTGATCGGGTTGTTGTGTGTGACCCTCTAGGTTCTTAATTCAATTAGCAGTGATCCTAATTAATTAATTCTCTAATTAATTAATCAGTCCACAGATCAAACGACCATAGTCTAGCAACAGGTGTTTGACCCCTAGCTGAATAAGAATGTCTCGATTCGACAAAACCTTTAAGTCATTGACATTTGTGAGATATAATCCTCCTACGTCTCATCTCTCAATCAAGATCTAGGGCAAGGGAATAATTAGAACCCTTATAATCTTGATCTTAATGCTAAGTGCATTTCATATCCATTTGATCTCAATCCAAGAAACTCTTTTCTTGATGTCTTGATCAACTGCCTTGGCCAAAGACTCCTAGATGGCATATGAATGACTTACACAATAAGAGATCAGCATCTTGCTAATGCAAGCGTAGGTCCTTTATTGATTCTCATATACTTTCTTGTGCCACTTGTGCAGCCCCAGCATAAGCCTTGAATCAGTTGTCTGAGGCGACACCCTTTAAAACTTACACCTAAGACTACAGAGTTAGCTCAAAAAGTATCAATGGAACTTCAAGTTTAAGGATCACTTAATCACATCAATGACTCGTGAGATATTTCCTAATCTGTAAGTTTCTATTTCCAGATATAGAAACTTCCTTTCCCATTTAGGAATCTTCTCACACAGGACACCTCAGTGTACCTACTTAGAATAAGTAAGCACCCCCATGTATCACGCACGTATCAACTATACACTTTGCACCCCATGAAACAAGGTGGTCCTTCTTAAGGGCGTGCTCACATGAGCAAGCCTCGAACGAGTCAGGTTGACACTCCCACTGTCTTTTGGACTCATCGGCTTGGAGTGATTTCTAATCATGACTTATGTGATATAGGGCTCGTCTCATGAACTACTTCACCTAAATGGTTGAGTCCTATAAGTCATATTGATTAGGGGAGTTCTTATACATCCGTAGTCAAAAGGAAACACACAATCAAACAAGGGCATATAAAGAAGTGTTGCCTCAATTCGTATTATTCAAAGATTGTATGTGATTTACAAAAGGAAAGTACTAAAGCTGACTATTACATCGTCTTTCAGGGCACTATTCCTAACACTTTGGAGAAGTTGACAATGCAGATAGGGGCTATTGCAGATCAAGTGCAAAATTTTAACAAGAATAAGTCAATGTTGGGTGATGGTTTATCGGCTTCAAATGGGAAGGGAGAAGGCTCTGTTTCAAACAACACTACTAACACAGAGATGCAATCCCAAGGCAGTTATGGAGGTAATTCCACATCCCATAAGTATATTGACTTCCCCAGTTTTGATGGATCTAATCCAAGGGGTTGGGTAAGGAAGGCACAAAGGTACTTTCAACTCTTACCCACTATTCCTGAGCATGAGAGGATCATTTTATCCTCTATTTATTTTTCTGGGGTAGCTGAGACATGGTTGCAGAATTTACTTGAAACTAAACCTAATTTGGAATGGGATCAATTGATTGATGAAGTTTTAAAGAGGTTTGATGTGGGGGATAGACAGATGATAGTGGGGGAGTTTCATAATTTGAAGCAGACTGGTACTGTGGAGTATTATTTTGTCAGATTTGAGGAACTGAAGTCACAATTGCTTTTATTTTGCAAAAATTTAACTGAAGATTATTTCAGGGCTGCTTTTATTTGTGCATTGAAAGAGGAGATTAAGGCATCAGTGTTTGCTCATAAACCACAGACCTTAAGTGACTTTGTTAGCTTTGCAAAAAATCATGAATCTGCTATGGATGCTTTACTAGCTAGGGCCAATGTAGGACAAAAACATATTAATCCTTCTAGGCCACCGATGAAACACACATCTCAAAATAATTCACTAAAATCTTGGAATGCTGGTAACAAATGAGTACACAGCAACAAACCATTTCCAACTCAAAGGAAGTTTTTAACAGCTTCAGAAATGAGGGCTAGAAGAGAGAAGAATCTATGTTACAATTATGACGAGGTTTACACTCCTAGACATAAATGCTCCCAGAAACAAGTGTTTATTATCATTCCTGAAGAACACTGGGATATGGAGGAACCTCCTGGAAATAAGGATGAAGTGTCGGACAATGAGGATGTCACCATTGTTGTGCATGCTTTATCCTCTAAGAAAGGCTCTCATATGTTTAAAATGGGGGGTAAGATTGAAGGCATGGATGTAAGAATGATGATTGACTATGGGGCTAGTTCCTGCTTTGTGGATGAACAGTTAGCCAAGAAATTGAAATGTAAAAGAGAACCTGCTAAGCCAATTAGAGTAAGGATGGCTGATGGTAGGAAAATGGTAAGTAACATGATCTTTCCAGAGTTGAAATGGAAAATGCAAGGCCATGATTTTACTTTTCCAGTAAGAATTCTGGATTTGGGTGGCTATGGGATGTTACTGGGTGGTGATTGGCTAAATGATCACACTCCAGTACATTTGGATTATAAGGGGAAGAGTGTTACTATATCCAAAGGGGAAGAAAGAGTTAAGTTGCAATCACTAACTGGAAATGATGAGTTGAAATATCTTACTGATGGGGAATTAAGGGAATTAGTGGAGGAGGGTAGTGCTGGGATGTGTGAACAGATCTTCTATTTGACTATTACAGTAGTTAAGGAAGAGGTACAAGGTGAAGGATTGAAGGAACTGCTTGATCAGTACAGTGTGGTATTTGACGAACCCAAGTCTTTACCACCAAGGAGAGATATTGAGCATCAAATTGAGCTAAAATCAGATGCTATTCCCAAGAAACAACTTTCCTACAGGTATTCACATACTCAAAAGAATGAAATAGAAAGCTTTGTAAAAGGTATGTTGAAGGAAGGGATCATTCAAACAAGTCAGAGCCCATTTGCCTCACCTGTTTTGTTGGTAAAAAAGAAGGATGGTACATGGAGAATGTGTGTGGATTATAGATGGTTGAACACACTAACAGTTAAGAACAATTTCCCTATTCCCATTATAGATGAGTTGTTAGATGAGTTACATGGAGCTAAATTGTAGCACCCCAAGCGGTGGGCACCACATCCCCACACTATAACCCGACACGTGTAACGAAACAAAGACTCCGCACATGTACCGAGCCATAGTGAACGGGAGACAAAGCAAAATACCAGACTAAGCTAGGCGGTACCTAACCTTGTACAAAAGAAAATATGCGAAATATGACAGCGGAAGCCAGACAAAAATACTAACTTTCAAAAACTTTCATACATAAACACACAATACAATACAGACATCAAAATCAACTACACGGGTTCGACTAATCCGGCAAACCTGTCCTATCCTGTCCCGAACAATTACACAACAAAACGGGTTCAACTGGCCCTAGAAACCTGTCCCGAATAATCATAAAATCACAACCGATTCATCTCATCCGAGCACCTGTCCTAACCTATCCCGAATTTCACACATTCAATTCATAAATATAAACCTGCACAGAACATATCTTATACAGAATGTACGAATCATAATTCAGAACAAAATACTTAACAAACTTAAACGAACAGACACAGACTCAACAAACACGACACACCGTGGCCTAGCACAAACTCCAACAACCTGAACCTGCAACTAAAAACATAAAGGGGGAGGGGTCAGTCCAAAGACTGAGCGAGGGGCTACCCACACACACCTACATATATATAGAGCACAGCACGTTCCAAATTAAATGTTCGTGAATCCGGGATTAGTTTTTGCACGCTAAAATATTTGCTCGTGATAATATATATATAGGATGGCTTATCAAAACAGAACGAACAAAACTTAACTTAACTTATATGTATTTCAAAACGTAAGTTCAAATTCATGTAGACTTAGCACACATATCGGAGCATATTTTATTAGTTTAAAAGTACACCAAATTTTATCTTAATGTAAGAATCTACCCCCGTTTCACGAACTTATGACAGATAGACAGAACACTCAGCGGGTACGAGTTCAAATTCCAACCAACTCCTCAAATCATATTTAAATTCATAGTCAAACATAAATCAAAGTCAGACATACATACCTCTTCTCCGGGTGATGGAAGGGTTGTACATCCCCAAACCATCCACAAACAGTCGAGGGGAGTGCTAAATGCTGCTCAAACCCTCAGGACTCCGTCCTCCACCAATCTCCTGGTGGGATTCGGGTTGATCCTTTCAGACAGATGGAGACTGCACTCGGGAGTAACCCGACGGCCCAATGTCATCCCGGGGCTCCTTCATACAAATCTCCGGGGCCCAGTTCAAATTGTTCAAAAGTTTAAAGTTTCAAAAGTTCAAACCCCGCTACAGACAGACAGACAGACATATTCCATGCATATCGTACTTATCATATCATACGTACATATCACACACTAACCTCAAAATCATATCAAAACGAAACCAAGCATACATAGGCTCATACATAGCGTTTCGTACTTTCAAACTTATAGCAAAACCATCAACGTACATATTTCACACATATCTACGTATACATAAGGCTTATAAACCGCATGCATTTGAAAACGAGCACGTTGCAATAGGGTGTAACTATATCCTAACCTTACCTGGTACCAGACAAAGCTGAAGACACAACAAATGGTCCACCCCGGAACCAGCACGACCACAAGTCACCACCCCGGGTGTACCCGTATCAACTGAACACACAAAACACAACACAGAACTCAGACTCAGACTTAAACAACACACAGAGACGCACGGCAGATGCTCAAACACTTAAGAAATGCAGTCACATAAATAGGGTTCAAATTCATATTAATTACATGCAAAAGAAAACATTACATAGTTCAATCAAATCATATTAAATATTGGGACATGTTCATATGCACAATTAATGCAGATAAAAGAAATTGAAAGGCAATGTCAATCACATAATCTCATATTAATTCATATATTACAAATTCAAATAAATCATATAATAGCATGCTACGAATTCATTTAAAACCACAAGGTCACAAGCAAATTCCAACTAAGTCATATAATCATTCAAGGTCTCATATAATTTTTTGATGCATAACAAATTCATATATATTACATAACAGATTAAATTTCAATTTACATGATTAGACCTTAATTCAAAGTTTCAAGGTTAGGCATATTAACTTCTTATAATGAAATCATAATTAGCATATTTGTTTATCAAAGGACAAGGGTTCATTAAATCAACCCTTACAATTTCATATTATTCAAAATTACACCAACACACCTTTCTATGTAAAACAATTAGCACAAATTCGACATATCGGAATTCAATTTGCGAATCAAAACATCCATACATAGCATAATTCATTTAATACATGATTTCGCATATATTGGAGTACATATTGATCGACAATTACAACAATACGCAATTTATTGCAATTAAAATAATTAATTTTAAATATTCAAATTACACAAAATAAATCACAACAAATCAACCGGGCATCCGATTGACGAACGGAAAGTGGCGTTGGACTCACCAGAACAGTGAAGGGCCGCCGCTCGACCGCCACCGGAGCGTGCCGAAAAAATCCCAAAAATTCACCCGTGCAAGTACTCCTCGTGCTCGTTCCAATTCCTTGATCAATCTCTAAAAATTCTAAGCCAAACGTCTCCAATTTCAGATCTTACAACACGAAACCCTAAAATCTTCAAAATCCAATTACTTCCAAACCGGTGAACGAAAATCGAATCCGAAAAAAGCATCGACTTACCCGTGACGAGCTCTTCGAAACCTATATAGTGGTCACCGAAAAATATCCCCGGAACAGGCCTCCATCACGAACCGCCGCTGCCTTTCCATCACCTACGGTCACCAATCGCTCAAAACAATACCGGAAACGAGCTTAGAGGGTCGGAAAAAGTGGGAAACCACCTTGAGGCATCGAGAAAAGTCGCCGGAACGCGGCGGGAGACGCCGCTACAGTGACGCGCCGCCACCGGGTTCAACTTCAGGCGGCGCGTGAGCCACCGTCCGGTGGTCTTTGGATGTGCCGCCAACGTCAAATGGAGCACCGGGAAGTCTTCTTGCTGGCCCTGGGGCGCGTGCCTCCGGAAGTTCGCCGAAAACCGCAGCGAAAGGCCGGTGAAGTGGCGGCTCCGCCACCCCCTCCAGGCACGACTGAAATCCAGTGATATCTCCATCATCGGTCACCATCGGTCCATGATCTTGGTACGGTTGTGACCGCGTCGTCGAGATCTTCGAAATGGACTATTAATTCATTGAATTCCGTCGAGAAACGGCCAAGTTCCGGGTTATGTGTGTTTTCACACCTCAAGTGTGTGTGAACAGTATAGGGGAACGTTTGAACCGCTGGAGAAGAGAGAGAGAGAGCTGAAGATGGAGTTGTGGCATGAATTACGAGGATCCGGGTATTACATCTCGGGTCCTCATACGCGAAAACGATCGGAAGAAAGGTTAACAATGTCAGAATTGGGCAAACTTAGAGTCTACAGACTCGTCTCGATGGCCCGAACGCGTTAAAGGGGTCAAAAAGGTCGAAAACTCGATCGAACAAGAAATGACCGAAAAACCCCTAAAAAGAGAAAATTACAAAAAGACCCCTAAACTCTAAAAGAGTTCAAAATAGGGCCACGTAAAACACAAAATCACATAATTAAACACATAAAAAGGTTGAAACGTGGCGTACCTCATATGTCGAACGAACGGGATGTTACATAAATACTTTTCAAAGATTGATCTAAGATCTGGGTATTTCCAAATCAGGATGAGAGACAGTGATATCCTGTGCAATGCTCCATCAACCTTCCAGTCCTTAATGAATCAGGTATTGTTTCCATACTTAAGGAAATATATATTGGTCTTCTTTGATGATATATTGGTGTATAGCAAGATTTGGGATGAGCATATTAACCATTTGCAAACTGTGTTGGAAATTCTGAGGCAACAACAGTTATATGCTAAGAGGAGTAAGTGTAGCTTTGGTAAGGGAAGTGTGGAGTATTTGGGGCATATCATTTCTAAGAAGGGAGTCTCCACTGATCCTGAGAAGATCAAGAGTATGGTACAATGGCCTGTTCCCAAATCTGTGAAGGAATTGAAGGGTTTCTTGGGGCTTACAGGTTATTACAGAAAGTTCATTCAAAATTATGGCCTCATCAATAAGCCATTAACATATTTGTTGAGGAAAGATAGCTTCAAGTGGAATGATAAGGCTAATGAAGCTTTTGAGAAATTGAAACAAGCTGTTACCACCACACCTATCCTAGTACTACCAGATTTCAAGAAACCCTTTGTGCTTGAAATAGATACTAGCAATGGAGGTATTGGAGCAGTTCTCATGCAGCAAAACAGACCAATAGCCTATTTAAGCAAGGCTGGCAGTGTTACTTGCTGTAAACAAATGGAGGCATTATCTGCAAGGGAACCATTTCATTATAAAATATGATCAGCAAAGTTTGAAACACATGCTGGAACAAAGGATGGGAACAGTATTACAGTAGAGGTGGATTTCTAAGTTATTGGGGTTTGACTATGAAGTGCATTATAAAAAAGTTGTGGAGAACAAAGTAGCTGATGCTTTGTCAAGGGTTGATCACTCATCCTTACATTGTAATATGATCACATTTGTGGTTCCTGCTTGGGTCACTGAGGTGAGTGATTCCTATGTTACTGATCCCATTTACTCACAGATTGTTCAAACTAAAACAGTTGATATCAACTCTTTCCCTGAGTATAATTGGAGTGGAGGATTATTGAGAAGAAAGGGCAGGATTTGTGTAGGAAATGACATTAACTAAAGGCAAAAGATTATCAAATCACTGCATGATACTTATCTGGGAGGGCATTCTGGAATTGGTGGAACATTGCAAAGGGTAAAATCTATGTTTTCTTGGCCTAAGATTAAGGAAGAGGTGGAAACTTGGGTTAAAGAATGTGACATCTGTCAGATGTCAAAGCATGCAAATGTTAAATACCCAGGGCTACTACAACCATTACCAGTGCCAGAACAAGCTTGGATCCATGTTTCAATGGATTTCATAGAAGGGCTGCCTCAAGCTGAAGGAAAAAATACTATTTTGGTGATTGTGGACAGGTTCTGTAAGTATACCCACTTCCTAGCCTTGTCTCATCCATTTTCAGCTGAAACAGTAGCTAAAATGTTCATAGATAATATCTATAAATTGCATGGGTTACCACATTCCATTGCATCTAATAGAGATAAGATTTTCACAAGTCAATTTTGGAGAGAGTTGTGCAGGTTATTGGGGATTAATTTGGCTATGTCCTCTGCTTACCATCCTCAATCTGATGGACGAACAGAGAGGGTCAATCAGTGTTTGGAAACTTATTTAAGGTTTATGTGTCATTTGAAGCTTAAACTGTGGAAAAAATGTCTGCCTCTTGCTGAGTTTTGGTATAATACAAATTTTCATACCAGTTTGAAGGTTACACCGTTTGAGGGTCTTTATGGTTGCAAACCAGATAAGAATATTTTGGGGCCTTATGTTGAAAGTGTGAATGTGGAGGTTCGGAAATTCATGGAGAAAAGAGTTAAATTCAATGCCATGTTGAAGGAGAACTTGGAATCTGCTCAAAATCTTATGAAGGTGTATGCAGACAAAAACAGAACTGAGAGGAAGTTTGAAATTGGCGATGTGGTATACTTGAGCTTCAACCTTACAGGCAAACATCTGTTGCTGTAAGGAAGAACATGAAAGTAGCACCTAAATTCTTTGGGCCATACACTATTACTGCTAAGGTGGGACAAACAGTTTACAAACTGCGATTACCAACAAATAGCATGATACACCCGGTTTTCCATGTATCACTACTAAAGAAGAAGGTGGGATCAAAGTATGTAACATGTCAGGAGTAGCCAGGGGTTACCGAAGAAGGAAAGTTCAAGATATATCCTGTAGTCGTGTTGGGAAGAAGGATTGTGCCGAGAAATAATAGACTAGTGGCACAAGTGCTGATACAGTGGGTGCACTCAACAGAGGCAGAAGCAACTTGGGAAGATTACAACACAATGATTAAGAAATTCCCAGATTTTGATCATTGTGGACAAGGATCTCAGAAAGAAGGGGGCAATGTCACATTACAGTTGAAAATGGCTGTAAATGAAGGATTTAATGACAGCCGTTGGATGTGCTTTTATCTAGACCGTAAGATCAAATTTAAGGCGGTCTCAAACGGTGTCGTTTTGACTAATGAAGTAGTGATCCCAGCCGTTCATTCTGAAGATGCTGATCCTGTGGCTGCAACTATCTCTTATCAGCAAAAGCTCTCCACCGTTGATGCAATATCTGATCCAAGGGTGCACGAGGAAGGAGGTAATAACGGCCTGGAGGGGACCATATTCAGCTGAGCTACTGTAGTGATTTGGTGGCGGAATTATTCTCGTTTTCATTGTTAATTGATGATTGTTGTTTGTCGTTTCTTGGTTGCTTGGTATTTAGGAGTGTTTTGGTGACTTTGTAAGTAAGTTTTAGCATATGAGAATTATGATTTCCCATCTCCTTCTTCTTTCATTCTCCCTACTCTGTTTCTTAGTTCTTTAACTGTCAAGTTATAATCTCATCATTTATCAATATTGGGGGTGTCAATTATAGACCCGACCTGTGAACCCGACACGACCCACCCGCCTAATTATCAGGTTAGGGTTGGGTGTTTTCGGGTCCGAGTCAATTCGGGTCGGACCCGAAATCAACCCGAGAAAGAGAGAGAATTTTCGGGTGGGTTTCGGGTCGACCCCGGGTCAACCCGAATACACCATATAAAAGAAAAAATCCTACCCTAATTCATTCATTCTTTTGTTTAGGAGCTGCGCAGCCTCCGTCTTCCATCAAAGCAAAACCCCCAAAATTTCTTCACTCATCCTCCACCGCCATCCTCCGTCTCGCCGCTGGCCACCAGGTATGTAGCCTCTCCTCTCTTCTCCTTCTTCTTCTTCTTCTTGTCTTTTTTTTTTATTTCTTCAATATTTCTTCATTCACACCACTCAAAATCCGATTTCGCAGATCTAAGTCTTCCTTGCGCAGATCTACTGTCTTCATTGTTCCTGAAGCCTTCGCCGGTATCCTCCGTTCTGACAAGGTAAGACCTTTTTCACTTTCAATTTGTGGCTTCCGAAACTTAAATACCTAGAAATTTCACACTCAATTTGCTTAATAACGAAGATAAACTGGATGAGCTAAATTAGTTTTTTAAAGAAGATGTCGTTTCAACATGTGAAAGATGATGTTTGCCTATTATTTTTCCTGTTGCTTTCTTTCAAATAATTGGGATATTATTGTTGTTGCTGAACTCAATTAATTTCATTAGCTCACAGCCTAAGAATGTAGATAAGTTGTTTGATATGTGACTTGATATGTATGTGTATTTCTTCTGTTGTTCTTATGTAGTTATGTGCATTCTCGTTTTGAAATGTGGGGCTCTGTTGCAGAATAGAAGTCAGGGGGCTATAATAATTGGTTCAGCTTTCCAAGCCTTCTTGGGATATAGTGGTTTGATGTCAATATTACTAAGGTATATTTTCTCTGCTTAGATACTTTTATGAAGAATTTAATCTCTTATCTCGTATGCCGCAGTACATTTTTCTTCTGTTGTTTTTCATCGTCTTTAGAAACCAGACTTTATGTATTCGAAGGGCTAGATTTGTGCAGTATATGTACTCAGTTCATGATGGAAACACTTCACATGTTGAATCAATGCATTCATGTACTAATGTCTGTTAGTTTCTGGGTGTATTAATGTATATTCATTTATTAGCTATCATTATCTTGTAATTTGATGATCCCCACAGGAAAAAATGCAAGTGAAACCTATAAATGGAAATGATTCATTGAGGGACCAATGGAAAGGATACTCATTCATTGTGTAAAATTTTATATGAAGTTTGTGGGGAAAGTGTATGGTTAAAAGTACCGAATATAAGCCTTTTCATGACATGAACTCCTGTAAACAACTTCTTGTTCTTATATGCCACGTATCCTTAGAATAATATATAGGTAAGTGAAGTTTTCTAAATTTCTTACCATGTCACGATATCTTTCTTTTGGCTCTGTTTGGAGTGACACGGACGAAAATTATAGAAACTAGCATTTATGTTAAGGCAGACTTCTATATTTCTTAATTAATAAGTCTTCAAAACTGACTTCTATTCTGCAACAGAGCCTCACAAATTACAGAAGAATGGAGCTTTGAGCTTTGAGCTTTGAAGCAGCAATTAGAGAAGGGAGAGCTGGCTTTTGTGTTAAAAGAGTTGCTCCATTTTGGAATTAGATAAGTTTTGAAATTAGGGAAAGATGTGGACTGTGGAGTGGGAGACAATTTTTAGAGTCAGTTCATGGAATTGCACTGAATGTATCAAGTTTCTGTAACTTTCTTTGAATTTCTAGGGAAATTATGTACTTGTTCTCAGGTTATATAACTTTTGAAATTTCAGGTCGGGTCGGGTTAATTCGGGTGGATCGGGTTATCAGGTGACCCGAAAAGTTTTCAGGTCAACCCGAACCGTTCAGGTTCGGGTTGACGTTTTCAGGTTCATTTCAGGTCCGGGTTGGGGTTTCTTGTGTAATACCCCTATCTCAACCCGATCCACCGCTAATCAATATCACTACAAATTCGTTAAACAGTATTATTCTAAATATAAAGATTAGTATCGACGTGGAACAGTTTTACAATTGTCTTTATATCAAATTGTGGGAGAATTTTTCGAAGATTAGCTACGGATTTCCAAACCTTTTTCCACAAATAAAATCAACATCCTTACCCACAAATTATCCACCAATATATGGTCGATAATCCATCAAGAGTCGATAATTGAATTTTTCTACACCGATTATTCAAAAAGCGTTGTTCGTAGACAATCAATATTTTTTGTTTGTAGTGATTTAATTGTTTCATTTATTATACTGTCAGTTTACAACTGCATCAATATTGAAGGATAAACAACTCGAACTCTCAAGTATATTTTAGGTTTTGCATATGTTTCCATATTTTAGTGTGTATTGTTCTTTAATATTGGAATTACAAGTATATATTAGCTTCTACGTATGTTTCCATTTACTGTATATTAATTAGTATATATTGATTGTTCTTCAATATTGGAACTACTTTGAGCTGGCCCACATTAACTTTGTGGGCTTTGAAGGTACGTTAGTTGTGTGAAAAATCTTTTGTGCCTTGTGTTTATTTCAATTAATAATAAATTCAATAGTTTACCTGTAAATTTAATTTTCATTAGAAAACATGACGATTGGACCTAGTTTGGACGTAAAACGAGTTACAATTCAAGAGGAATCACAAACAATTTTTCCAAGTCTCAAGAATATAATACGTACCGAATGTACTTATATTACTCAAATTTCCTATGGAGTAGGTCATTCAAAACCCAAAAAAACCCTTCATGCATGTAAAAGTTTCCCACCCATACCATGAAATGTCAAAAAAGTTACAACCCATTACCCATGTCACCTATCGTACAAACAAGCAAATCTAGAAAATAAATTGATACTTAAATTAGATTGATGTTAAACTTCAAATGATGCTAAAGCAGCGAGTGGTCAAATTAAATTACATTCCCAATCCAAAATATGTAATTTAATGTCTCGATCTAACTCGAACTTAATAAATAAAAAAAATTAATAAAATATAAAACTAATATATATATATATATATATATATATATATAATTACCAAAATAACTTTACTTTTTTATTTTCTTAAAAAAAATTAATATTAACTCTCTAATTACCCGGATAAAATTCAAACTCAATCTATCTATCTATCTATCTATATATAGTTACCACTTACCAGTAAGCAATCTGATACTCTTATCAAAATTTAAAATAACTTAACTTTTTTTTTTTGAGGAAATAAATATAACATTAACTTTTCACCTATTTCGCAATTCTAACACAGTGGTCCAAGACTAGGCAAGTTTCCTAGACTAGAGAACGTAGCAGTGGTCCAATTAATTGGGTTTGACGACGAGTCATTGTCGGCCCCCACTGGCCACGTGTTGGAGTAGGAGTTGTTGCAGATTCAGTAGTCCAATCAAAGGTATATTTATGCTTCACAACACGTACTATATCCTGTGGATAGGTAATCCTCGATAAATGGGGAAACGCGTATCATCTCTTTACCGTGTATTCCATCCATCTCCACCACCAACCATTTAACCTAATACTAAATATTGAAGCTTTATTGCTTCTATATTTACTTTTTTAAGTTGCGTCCAACTTATCAAGCTGTGAACCTGGTGGTCGTGGAGTTAGGATGAATATGTAGGATAGGGTTCATTCTTGGTAAGACTGAAGTTTAAATTCTTTTATTTTTATAGAGTAAGATATAATGTAAATTGTTTGTAAGTATTCGTTGAGTTCGAACGTATATTTCAGGTTGAGGTATTATTTGTTTAACCTAAAATTTTTATTTATTACGAATTTTTTGATCAAGTTGTTGCTATCAATACCTAATATCTCTTGGAAATTACATATATCCAGCAAACATTAGGGTGAGCCGAATTATATCTTACTCAAATTTAGCTATTATTTACAAGTCCCCTGATTTTCTCACACCCATATCATGTGAGGTGATGGACAAGAACCACGACAAATATAACTCTTGATAGGCTTTAAGAATTTATGTCATAGTAGCATAATTTTTTAAAGAAAAATTAAAACAGTTATCATGATAGTGGAACTACATTGTAGTTTACTTCTAAAGTTGAGGACATATATGTTAGAGATTACGGTTAATCTTGGGGATTAAAATACCGTAATTAGAGGGATTGTTTTCTTTGTGTATATCTTTTTCTTTTTTTTAACTCCGTGTATATATATATATATTGTAACACTGAATGAATACAGAAAATTCTCAAATCTAAATTCTAACTTGGCATCAGAGCAGGTTTATCGTTCATAGCCTTTCAACGATTCTCCGTGCTCATCATATGCTACCATGACCGAACCTAGTGTCAGTTTCGACATCTCTGTCGCGAGTGGGACCTTGGTGGATCAGATAGCAACGCTCCTACAAAAAACAGAACCAATATCAGCCTACATCATCAATTTCAATAGCAACGAAATTGAATCAAAATAATTACCCCCTTTGGGCAAGACTCGTGAAGATCTCCATCGGTGGACAGGGTAACTCGGACATATCACCGGCGTTCCGGCGCTGCCACAAGAAGGTGCCTCCGATAACTCGAGATGGGAGCAAACAGATCTCATAGTTTGCTCCTGGCTATTGGACAACATGGAACCCGACATGGTCAGTAATTTCGCAGAATATCCCACTGCAAAAGGTCTCTAGGAAGGATTGAAAGCCACGTACAGTTAGCAAGTAGATGGAATTCAATTCTTCGATCTTACAGTTAAAGCCAATAGTCTGAAACAAGGGAACAATTCTCTGGAAGCATTCTATAGTAATCTTCAGAAACTGTGGAGAGAAATTGAACTCCGACAGCCCAACTCTATGAATAGCCCTGAAGATATCGCAACCTTCAATCGGCTACGACAAGAGAACAAATTATACCAATTTCTTCAAGGAATATCAGAGGAGTTCGATTCTGATAAGCGGGATATCTTGGGGACTACACCGTTGCCTACAGTTGAAAGCTTATGTGTAATCCGAAAAGAGAGGGATCGAAGGAATATCATGGCCTCAGAAAAATCATCATCAGCAGGAATTGGGGCTGGACTTGTTGGGCGAAGTCAGTCGGGAAATAACGGATGCTGAACCACCACCAAGCCGCGCTTAGACCGGCGACCAACGGAGGTCGAGACATCACAACGCCAGGACAGTCGGATAAAGTGTTCAAACTGCGGGAAATCAAATCATACGAAAGAACAGTGTCACGAATTGATCGGTTTTCTGGAGGGATGGCGTAGCAAGCGTCAGGAAACAAGCACCGGACGACAGCGGCGTGATGGCGGCAGCGCTAGTAGAACCGCCATAGCCATCTCCACAGAAGCACAAGAAAACCCAAAAACAGAGAAAGCCGGATTCGCGTTCTTTGCACCGCTGGTGAGACCAACGCCGCCGGGGTTCTAATCGACACCGAGACAGTAGAAAGGCCCACCGGCGACGCAGCGTCTGCCAAGCTCAATTGCGGTGATGCCTGCGCACATGAGGAGACTTTCAGATAGACAGCAGCAAGGTGCACTAGGGGCGAGACCAGCGTCGCTGGCTATCACTCTAGCCGGGAGAAGCCCACCGACGATGCAACATCCACCAAGCTCAGTGGCGGCGGCTGCCACTGTAACGCCCCAGTTTTCTAATTATACATTGTGTGATATTATGTGAACTATATTACTAAGTGTTTACGTGAAAAAAATGTCAAACATGCCTTAAGTGTCTAATTGTCCTTAATTGACCATTTTCTTAAATTTGAGGACCTAATTGCATGAAATAATCTTGGACTTACATGATCATTTCTCATGAATGTGAACCTAATTGCATGACTTACTAATTGGAGGGACTTAATCATAAAATATGGTGACTCATTTAATTTTGTGGAAGAGTGTATAATATCTCATCTCCTTCATCATATTTCATACAAACACACATATACACTTGCTTCCATATCTCGATCAACACCAAGAGAAGGGGAAAATGGGATTTCATCATTTTGAGCTAATTTCCGGAATTATAGCATACTTTGAAGCTTAAGCATCATCATTACTTCATCTCCTCTCTTCTCTCTTCATTTCAAGGTAAAGATGGTGATTTGTATGAATTCTTGATTGAATATGTGATGCTAGGGTTAGTATTTAAATGGATTAATTTGTGTAATTGTTGTTGGAAGATTGTATGGTTATAGCTTGAATTTGATGCATGTATTGTGAAGTTTATGAGCTTGGAGCATAAGTTGATATATGGGTTTGAAATGAGTGATTCTTGATGGTTAAGCATGGATTTAAGAGTTTATATGAGATATTATTGAACTATAAGTATGCTAGCATGTTTATTTCATGAATTATATGCATTTGGAGCTTGCTATGTGATCATGTATTGATTTGTGGTTTTGGTTCGAGCATTTCCCCTGTTTCTGCTCTGTTCTGCATCACCTGCGTAACGGGAACGACCCTTCCCGTCCCAGTTCATTCTAGGAACGGTCGTTCCCACCCCTGACAGTTGTCCCGCAAGACTAGGAACGGCCCTTCCCAGTTTTGGTTTACAACCGGAAAGGCCGTTCTCAGCCATGAACAAAATGTAATTTCTTTACAGACGCGCGGGATTGATTCGGGGAGCCGGGAATGGCCCTTCCCATTTCTAGTTCAAACCCGGAACGGCCGTTCCCATGCTCCAGGGGATTTTCTGTATTTTCTGCATAAAATCTAGTTTTCCAAATCGGTTTCTAAGGCCATAAATGATCAATAAGTGTTATTATATGCTTAATTTATACATGAATATGATCATATCATTGCATAATTGTCAATGCACGTAATATTGTTCATGATTACACCGTTCATCCTAATTGGTTCATACGAGTCGTATCTCACGTACACTTGTCTTTGTTGCACAGACCAGCACCCCAGTGACGAGGAGCGGGCTTCTTAGGCCGTGTCTTTGCTTATATTTTGTCGGTACAGGTGAGGTTTAATTGCTAGCTACCTAGAACCCGTATGACACTTATGTGAACTCTCGGCCAAAATGTATATATATATCTATTATCTCTCTAGAAACCTTCAAATGATTTGAAAACAAGCCGTGTACCGTGATACCGTGTTATACTGATCGTGTTTTGGTGAGTTACCTCGTATTGTTCACTGTGGGCCCGAGAGTTTGTGTTTGAGCCAACCGGGAAAGCATAGGCTGACGGGTAACTCTTACACTTCTCTCATACCGTGGGGATGAACCCTGAATCCACAAGGAGGTTTGGTGGAGGAAGGAGTCCCGTGCGTGGGAGTCATGTTCCCGACGTACACCGTGTTATCGTGGATGGTTCGGGCCTTGCAAACCCACCATCATTGGAGGAAGAAGGAGTCACTGAAACTGCTACTTGTGCACTGTAACTGCTTGCATGATCACTTATTTAATTGAAAGTATCGTGATTGTACACTGTCGGAGTAAAGGTTGGAGAATTGCCCTCACTCGCCGGGCCACTGATTGATTGATTGAAAATAAGTAAAGTGTTTAATCTGATAGTTGTAATCTCGGGCGAGTTCTACGTTATCATTGAACTTATATTGTTTTCAGTTATAAAACCTTACCCGAGGTTATGGCTTGCATGTTATCTGCGCTTATATATATACTATGCCCCTCACTCAATCTTTTGTAGACTGACACCCCACTTTTCAGATTTTACAGGTTGTGTGCTAGGCGGGATTGGTGTCGAGTCAAGTTTGTTGTTTTGAGTCTAGCACGTGTCCATTTCCATTTTGATGTATATGTATTATCATCTACGGTTGTGTAACATGTTATGTATTTTGGAGATGATAATGTATTGATAGATGGACATATTATGCTTCCGCCTTATTTTGTTATGTATTGTGGTTATTGGTTTGGGGTTAGTCCTGCCTAGTTAGTTAGTCATTTGTTTTATTGTCTCCCGTTCGCTATAGCTTAGTTCATGTATGGATTGTCCGTTTCATATGTGCATTGAGCTATAGTGCGGGGGATGTGGCACCTTGCGCTTCGGGTGTTACATCCTAAGGTGGTATCGGAGCCCGGTTGCAAAACCGGGTTTCTAGAGTCGTGTCGTGTCGAGTCTAGGTCGTGCGGCATAGGAATTAATTATCAACTTGAGAGTCTTGCATCTCTATTTGAATTATATGACTTACCTGAATTATTTGAATAATTTTAAGGCTTTGAATTATGTGATTTAATTGTAACTTGAGACTTAATTGCAACCATTTGCATCCACTAATTCCACATGCAACTTTAGTGTCTTGAATACAGGATGCATCGAGGTCGCCATCGTCGTGAGCATTCTCCGGGTCATAGGCGATATCGCCGTGATCGTTCCCCTCCACCTCCATCCCCACCCCCTCCAGCTCAGTCACAGGATTTTATGAATACGGTGGTTGGTCTTATAGATCAGAGGATGAGAGAGTATGTTCCTCCCGCACCGCCTGCTCCACCGGTGCAATTAGAAGCACCTATTTCTGCTATACTTCGAGAATTCCAGAATCAACACCCCCCTAAATTTTTCCCCGGAAATGATACTAAGGCAGAGATATGGTTAAAGGAAGTTGAGAGAATCTGGGAACTTATACCATGTGAATCCCGAGAGAAAGCCCGCTGCACTATCACTTTGATTCAGGGGGAAGCTTACTCTTGGTGGGAGAGTACTAAGATAGTAGTAGATGCCGCCGGGGAGGAAATAAATTGGGAGGTATTTACTCGAGAGTTCAAGAACAAGTTCATTCCTCCCTCAGCACGTACTAGGAAATTGAAGGAGTTCACAGAATTAAAGCAGGGAAGGATGTCAGTTTCGGAGTATATAGCTGAGTATGAGAGGCTATCTCGCTATGCACCTAATATAGCGAGTGATGACTTCCACAAAGCGTGGCAGTTTGTGCAAGGACTTCGACCGGACATACAAGAAGAAATTGAAGCGGTCAATACAAGCACTTGGGCCTAGGCATGCAAACGAGCCGAGCCTTAACATTTTTTCAAGGTTCGAGCTCGGGCTCGGCCCTAAAAAATAAGGCTTGGGTTCGGCTTGTGAGCCATCGAACCCTAATTAAAGTGGCTCGGGCTTAGCTCACAGTGAGGTTCGGCCGAGCCGAGCCGAGCTACGAGCCATTAACAAAACCCTCAAAATAAGCCAGATCTAGATCTCTCTTTTACATCCATTCAATCCAAAGTAGAATAAAGAACACGATCTAATTTTTTTCGTATAGCCAAAGCAAAAATCAGATCGTTACAAACAAAAAAACAGAAAATAGAGATGTAATCAGACCAAAAATTTGGGAAAATACTACATTGATTCCTCTAAATTCTTCCAAAGACTGAAATTCATAGAAATAAATCAAAGCAAAGAGAGGAGGAAAAAAAATACAGAAAACAGAGATGCAATCGAACGAGAACTTGGGAAAATAAACAATATTTTGACACATCAATTCCACTAAATCCTTCCAAAGGTATCAAATCTGAAATTCATGGAAAGAAATCAAAAAAAAAAAAAAAAAAAAAAAAGGAGAGATAGAAAAGGTAGTGGCTGCACTGCAGCTGAGAAGGAGGAGGTCATGGTATGGTCGACGGTGGCGCTAGACGGCGGACTCACAGAAGAGAGGATGTCCAAGATGGGCGCGGGCACCGTGGTGGTTCCGAGGTGGTAGCATCATTACGGGATGGAAGGATTTCTGCTCTGCTACGTGAAGGAGTGGGCGACTGCTGCTGCGTGAAGGAGTGGGAAGAAAAACAAATGGGCTAGGGTTTTTTCCATAAGAGTGTGTATATATATATATATATATATATATGTATATATATATATATGTGTGTAATTTTTTTAAAAAATAACATTGGGTTCGCGAGCCAACTATCGAGCCTCAAGCCAAGAAATACATGGCTCGGGCTTGGGTTCGAAACTCCACAAGCCAAGCCTTGGCTCGGCTGGGCTCGTCAACTTCGAACTCAAGCCCAAACCTTCTTCGAGCTAGCTTGCTATGCTCGCGAGCTGGCTCGTCTCGTTTGCAGGCTTACTTGGGACAAAGCTACTACCAAAGCTTTGAAAGTTGAGGATGCCGTAAATGCTAGGAACTCTACCTCATGAGTGGGACCGACTCAGAAGGCTCCACCTAAACCGGCCTTGTCACCATCTCCGGAAAAGCCCCTTTGTACTTATTGTGGACGTGACAACCACATTGCGATGGTTGTAGGAAGCGGTTGGGTTTATGCTTCCGATGTGGGAGTGCTGAGCATCAAATAGATACATGTCCGGAGCTACAAGAGCTATCCACCGGGGGTCAGAGACCATTTATCAGGCAAGAACAATGACAGGTGTCGATCCGTCAAAAATAAATATAAACCTATTCACAACTAAACAAGAGAGTATAGCATAAACAGGGTCAATCCACAAAGATTGGTTGATTTATTTCTCACAATCGCAAGGAATTCACGAAAAGCAACAATTAAAAAGGGGGGGGGGGGGGGGGGAGGGTTGAGTTTTTAAAACTAAAGTATGCAATTAAAATAAAATAACAAGAATTAAAAACTAATTAAAACTATCAAGCAAAATCACGTAGGATTAAATCAATCAGAGGGAATATTACCTAGCCAGGGATATTCGATTCGAATTGTTATATTGATCATTGACTCAAAGATGAATTCAAGTTATTTAGACAGATTGGCTATAGTTGATAGAGACACTCGACTCAACCTCGTTTTTACGTAATTAGTCGGATAAACCTAGAGACACTCGACAGTTATCTTCCCTAACAAATTCACAACCCCTAGAGACACTCGACAGGATTTAATGAATTTGCAGCATTAGGAATCATAAAAACACCAACCCTAATCAACCAAGTCGTGACACACGCAAGATTTAAATTAGATTATCAAATCCCTTAGTGAACGAGGAATGTTATCGCTAAGACCCTGTCACCAATTTACCACAAATTATCAATCAACTTTACTACACTTCAAGCATCAAGATTGGCAATATGCAATTAAATCTATCTAGATAGTCGGGCCCTACCACTAAATAAATCAATCACAATAAACGCGAAGCACGGAGATAAGATAAATGCCTAAATAAACATGAATTGAATAAAACGTTTAGGTCTCACAATATTCAAAAACGAATCTTAATCCCTAGCTTGATAATTAAGAGTTTAGCTACTAAAATCCATAAAAACAATAATAGAGGAATTCTTTAACATAACTAAAACTAAATACGAAAGGAAAGAATTAAACTAAAACGAAGACTCGTGATGAAGTCCTGCTCCTCGATGTTGCTTCGCCCAAAACACGAACTGCTGCTCCCAAGAAAATTACGTGCTTCCCCAAAGAGCTATTGCCATGCCCTTATATAATCCCCCAAAGTCACGTCCCAAGAATTCTTAAGCAAATAAAATTCCTAAGTTCATTCAAAGTCTGGACTCCAAAGCTTGCTCTCAAAGGATTAATCACACAACCGGGCTTCTCTAATTAATTCCCAACACATGTGCTAGCCCACTAATTCCTCCAGCCAAAAGCCACGCCCAACTGGGCCCACTTTAATAATTCCCAAGGCAACACTCCCGCAGCCCATTCCTCAATTAATTCCAAGAGTGCAATTGCAACCCATAAAGCAGGGCCCACTAACAAATGAGCCAACAACTTATGCCCCCAACGTGCAAACCATCATCAAAGCAAACTAGCTTTCCATCATCTCCATACACGCGACCCACTAGCAAATTGGGCTTAACTAATTAAGCTACACACGTAGCCCAAGTCTCTTTTAATTCCATGCATATTCCCACAATTTAAGCACGTACGGCCCGTATTAAATCCAAGAGATGCATCCCAAATCAATCCAATTCTTATGCAGCAACAGACTCAATTCCATTTTTTCAGCCTTCTGTTCGTGCACACTGGTTTGGGTCTAAAAACGACCCAATTCGCTTCATTTTCACTTTCGATCCCCGAATCTACAAAATAAACAACAAAGCATCAATTCTTTATAAATAATATCAAATCAAGAACAATTCGGGGCATAAATTAATCATAAAGATGATTAATTAACGAGTTATCAAACAACGGTGAACGGTACATTTAAACATGCATACCACGTGCATCATGAGCTTCCTTATTTTTGTATATGATTCCTTATGTTTGTTATTTGTTTGTGTGATTAATAGATGTGGTGATCTCTCCTACTTGATCATTACGCGACGGTGTGTGTAAGTGTTTATTTAAGTATGTTCGTAGTGTGGTTGTGTGAGAGATGGCATTCTCTCTTTTGTGTGAGAGGCGGGGTGCTCTCTTGTTTATTGAGAAACGGGGTTTTCTCATTAATTGTCTGGGGAGACGGGGCTCTCTCGTCATGTGTTTTAAATTTGTAGTTCGAGCAGCGGACCTAGGGACCAAGTCCTCTTAAGGGGTGGGGGGGGGGGGGGGGGGGGAATTGTAACGCCCCAGTTTTCTAATTATACATTGTGTGATATTATGTGAACTATATTACTAAGTGTTTACGTGAAAAATTTGTCAAACATGCCTTAAGTGTCTAATTGTCCTTAATTGACCACTTTCTTAAATTTGAGGACCTAATTGCATGCAATAATCTTGGACTTACATGATCATTTCTCATGAGTGTGAACCTAATTGCATGACCTACTAATTGGAGGGACTTAATCGTGAAATATAGTGACTTATTTAATTTTGTGGAAGAGTATATAATATCTCATCTCCTTCATCATATTTCATACAAACACACATATACACTTGCTTCCATGTCTCTATCAACACCAAGAGAAGGGGAAAATTGGATTTCATCATTTTGAGCTGATTTTCGGAATTATAGCATACTTTGAAGCTTAAGCATCATCATTACTTCATCTCCTCTCTTCTCTCTTCATTTCAAGGTAAAGATGGTGATTTGTATGAATTCTTGATTGAATATGTGATGCTAGGGTTAGTATTTAAATGGATTAATTTGTGTAATTGTTGTTGGAAGTATGATTATAGGGTTATAGCTTGAATTTGATGCATGTATTGTGAAGTTTATGAGCTTGGAGCATAAGTTGATATATGGGTTTGAAATGAGTGATTCTTGATGGTTAAGCATGGATTTAAGAGTTTATATGAGATATTATTGAACTATAAGTATGCTAGCATGTTTATTTCATGAATTATATGCACTTGGAGCTTGGTATGTGATCATGTATTGATTTGTGGTTTTGGTTCGAGCATTTCCCCTGTTTCTGCTCTGTTCTGCATCACCTGCATAACGGGAACGGCCCTTCCCGTCCCAGTTCATTCTGGGAACGGTCGTTCCCACCCCTGACAGTTGTCCCGCGAGACTGGGAACGTCCCTTCCCAGTTTTGGTTTACAACCGGAAAGGCCGTTCCCAGCCATGAACAAAATGTAATTTCTTTACAGACGCACGGGATTGATTCGAGGAGCCGGGAACGGCCCTTTCCATTTCTAGTTCAAACCAGGAACGACCGATCCCATGCTCCAGGGGATTTTCTGTATTTTATGCATAAAATCTAATTTTCCAAATCGGTTTCTAAGGCCATAAATGATCGATACGTGTTATTATATGCTTAATTTATGCATGAATATGATCATATCATTCCATAATTGTCAATGCACGTCATATTGTTCATGATTACGCCGTTCGTCCTAATTGGTTCATACGAGTCGTGTCTCACGTACACTTGTCTTTATTGCACAGACCAGCACCCCAGTGACGAGGAGCGGGCTTCTTAGGCCGTGTCTTTGCTTATATTTCATCGGTACAGGTGAGGTTTAATTGCTAGCTACCTAGAACCCGTATAACCCTTACGTGAACTTTCGACCAAAATGTATATATATATATATATCTATTATCTTTCCAAAAACCTTCAAATGATTTGAAAGCAAGCCGTGTACCGTGTTACCGTGTTATACTGACTGTGTTTTAGCGAGTTACCGTGTATTATTCACTGTGGGCCCGAGAGTTTGTGTTTGAGCGAACCGGGAAAGCATGGGCTGACGGGTAACTCTTACACTGCTCTCATACCGTGGGGATGAACCCTGAATCCACCAGGAGGTTTGGTGGAGGAAGGAGTCCCATACGTGGGAGTCATGTTCCTGACGTACACCGTGTTACCGTGGATGGTTCGGGCCTTGCAAACCCACCATCATTGGAGGAAGAAGGAGTCACTGGAACTGCTACTTGTGCACTGTAACTGCTTGCATGATCACTTATTTAATTAAAAGTATCGTGATTGTACACTGTCGGAGTAAAGGTTGGAGAATTGCCCTCACTCGTCGGGCCACTGATTGATTGATTGAAAATAAGTAAAGTGTTTAATCTGATAGTTATAATCTCAGGCGAGTTCTACGTTATTATTGAACTTATATTGTTTTCAGTTATAAAACCTTACCCGAGGTTATGGCTTGCATGTTATCTGCGCTTACATATATACTATGCCCCTCACTCAGTCTTTTGTAGACTGACACCCCACTTTTCAGATTTTGCAGGTTGTGTGCTAGGCGGGATTGGTGTCGAGTCAAGTCTGTCGTTTTGGGTCTAGCACGTGTCCATTTCCATTTTGATGCATATGTATTATCATCTACTGTTGTATAACATGTTATGTATTTTGGAGATGATAATGTATTGATAGATGGACATATTATACTTTCGCCTTATTTTGTTATGTATTGTGGTTATTGGTTTGGGGTTAGTCCCGCCTAGCTAGTTAGTTATTTGTTTTCTTGTCTCCCGTTTGCTATAGCTTAGTTCATGTATGGATTGTCCGTTTCATATGTGGATTGAGCTATAGTGCGGGGGATGTGGCACCTTGCGCTTCGGGTACTACAGCCACACACACAGAAATGGAGATGAGATTTCAATCGGGTAAAATGGAGAATGAAGGTACTAGGGTCGGGGATTTACAAACCCAACCCTCTTGAAGTCACACTTTGCAATTAAAACCCCCAATTGTTGCCCCTTTACAGATTAGCCCTCTAGTTTTTAAACCCTTGCAGGGTTGGCCGCCAAGTTTGGAGGAAGTTCAGATTGGTCCCTCAAGTTTGGTAAAATTTCAGAATAACCCTCCAAAATGTGGAATTGCTTGTATAGCTCAAGGGCGCAAACCAACTGAGTGGATCCTTAATCGTGGGGCCACCAATACAATGACTTATGACCGTAATGATTTGACTAACTTGTCAAACTCTACAAGACCAGCAATTCAGAATGCCAATGGGGATCTGTCACCGGTTCAGGGCACCTGAACTATTGATATCTCTCTATCCCTAACCTTAAAAAATTATCTCTTTGTCCCGAATTTATCCTGCAAGTTAATATTTGTTAGTCATGTTACCCGGGAATTAAATTGCGTTGTGGTGATTTATTCTTGGTTTTGTCTTCTACAGGATATTCAGTCTAGGAAAGTGATTGGGCGTGGTGCTGAACGCGGCGGGCTATACTATGTGGATGATGTGACTCAAAATGGAACTGCAGCTCTAGCTCATGGGACCATTGAGAGGCAACAGTGGGTCTGGCATCGCCGGTTAGGTCACCCATCAGTTAGATACCTAAATTTAATATTTCCAAGTATTTTTCCGTCTCGTAGTCAATTATCATGTGAGACTTGTACTCTTGCTAAAAGTAATAATCAGTCTTATCAGTATTCTGGAACTCGCATGAATAAAGTTTTCTACTTAATACATTTTGATGTCTAGGTCCTAGCTCCATATACGGGATCTCGTTCTGGTTTATGTTTCTTTATTTTGTTTATCGATGATTGTTCTCAAATGATTTGGGTATATTTTTTGAAACAAAAATCAGATATGATAACTAAGTTTATTGAGTTTTATAACATGATCCAGACTCAGTTCAACACTAAGATTCAGGTACTCCGGTTAGACAATGAGGGGGAATATGTTAATTCCGTTTTCAAATAATTTACCTCAGATAACGGTATTGTTCATCAAACCACGTGTGCACACACTCCGGAACAAAATGGTGTTGCTGAACGTAATAACCGAATTATTCTTGAAATCACTAGGGCACTTATGTTTGATGCTCGTATCCCTAAGTCTTTATGGCCAAAAGTTATAGCCACTTTCGTCTACCTCCTTAGCAGACTACCCACTAAGGTGTTTGATCTTAGGACCCCTCTCTCAGAGCTTTCAAGACATGTTAGTGTTCCTACACCCTTAACCCTCCAGCCTCGGGTATTTGGGTGTTCGGTGTTTATCCATATCCCCAAACAAGAGCGCATCAAATTAGATCTTTGTTCTGTTAAGTGTGTCTTTGTTGGGTATGGGGTTAATTAGAAGCGTTATCGTTGTTACCATCCTCCCACTGGGCGTGTCTACACCACCATGAATTGTAACTTTCTTGATTCAGAGTTTTATTATACCACCTAACCTAGTGGTGAGGGGGAGCAAATTGTGGATCCACTGAGTTGGGTGTCTTATTCCACTGTACCAGATCGAGACCCAAAAGAGCCAATAGGTGGGACCACTGAGTCGGCATCTCCTGCAACTCTGCCCTCCGTGCCAAAACTAATCCCAAAATCCGAACCTATGAATGTCGCTGAGGTAACACTTAAACATCCTCTTTTGATAATAATGATTCTATTGGGAGTATTGATGATCTACACACAAAGGAAGTACAAGAACAGGGAATACAGGATCAGGGGGAGACCATGGGAAGTGAGCGGTATGTTCTTCCACCCCGAAGTAATCGGGGAGTTCCTCCCAAGAGGTACGAACCAGAATATAAGCCCAGAAAATCTCAGTACCCGGTTACGAACTATGTACAGGGATAGCTAACAAAGACTGCTAGAGCATATTCAGCAGTTATTTATGCTGACGAACTTCCCAAATCAGCTGAAGAAGCGCAGAAGAAAGCAGAGTGGAAATTGGCCATGGAAACAGAGATGATGGTTGTAACATCCCGCTCTCTCGCCCGTACAGGTACGCCACTTCGAGATTTTTATATGCGTATTTAAATTAATTTAATTAGGCAAATACGTGTTATTTTAATGATTATGTGATTATTTGAATTTATTTGAATTAATTTATATATTTATAAAATTGAATATTTAAACGTTTTTAAACTTGTTTTTAATTTGTTTGAGTTTCAACTCGTTTTGAAATTTTGTGAAAATTTGATATGCATGAATTATTGTGTTATGAATTCATTTATGTGCTCGTTTTAAGTTTTCGGACTTGTTTGATATGGTAACGCACCATATTTTATTTGTTGGGGACATGAGGGCCTAACTAGTTTTAGCACGCCTCGTGTTTCGGAATTTATATCTTGAGCTCGGGAATTCGGATTCGAATTCCGGAAGTGACGCCGGACTCGTAACGAAGAATGGGAGCTAAGGAACCTATTCTTGTATTTTTCTAAGCCCGTTTGATCCTCCGAATTTCGCCCGAAACGTGATTCTCGCGCAGATTTACCACCCTTTACCGTTTTGCTCGTAATTTATTCGTTTTAACTCCGTTTGACCCGATTCTTGAACCTATTTCTTCCTAACTCACCCACCTACCCTCCCACTTGATCATTTCTCCCTTTTCAGCAGCCAAGGACCGAGAGATCAGGGGAAAAGGAAGAGAGAAAGGAAATTCCCATCACTATTCACCCAAGCCGGATTTTGAGCTCGTTCGACCTTCATTCTTCATCAAATCGAAGAGGTAAGCACATATTCATGATGTACATCTTCTCCTCTTTCATTTGAGTGCCCTTTTGCTTGCTTTCATGGTGATTTGTGGCTGAATTGATTGAACTTGTGAATAGTAGCGGGTTTGTGGATTTTGCGTGATATCTTGCTCGTTTTTTATCCAATTCTTGATCCGTGAAGTGCTACGTGATCCTTCTTGTATGCTTGATCTGTTCCTTATCTTCTACTTTTTGTATGAACCGAGATTGATGATCCACCATTGAAGAACTTAAGGTTTTTCTTGAAACTTTTTGGTTGATTGTTGAATTCACCCCTTTGCCGGCTTGTATGTGTGTTTTATGTGAGGAATTGCTACGTTTTGCTGCTGTAGTTTGCCTTGAATTGCTGCTGCTCCTTCCTTTGCTCCTCCCCTATTTGTGACGCTGCTGTTGCTGCTTTATTTTCGAAAACGAAGGGCCAACACTGCCGTGTCCAATTCCTTTGAAAAGTTGACACGGCCGTGTTGAGCTCTCGAGTTGGGGCTGCTGTTTTTAATAAAATGTGACACGGCTGTGTCACATTATGCCTGAGAATGAACATGGCCGTGTCCTAACTTTCAAATTAGAATATTTCGGTTGAAAACTTTGCAGCTAGTCGCAGCCTTGCATGGGGAAAATTGCATGCTCACGTACGATCCTTCTTTTATGCTTTCATGTCTTAATTTGTTTGTTTGTTTTGCATTGTTTATACCTGTATATAATTATATTATATAATATAATATGTATTGCATTTAGTACATGCAAATTATAATAGATTATATATATATATATATGTTGTCTTTTATTGTTAATTTAGAATTTAATTGAAACCCTTTTTACGTGTTGAACTTTTGTATTGCGTGTGTGATTTTATTCCGTGTTTTATTTCTTCTCGCTTCATCTATGCCTTGTATGTAATGTTAACTTGTTATATTATATGTTAAGATGTTTAATTTGATTTTATGGACTCGTTTTCGATGTGTAAACGTGACTGGGATTGCATATACGTTTTGATGCTACGTGTGAAACTTTCTTGAGCTTGTTGCATTCCTTGCTCGTTCTAACCTTGTATATGTACGAGTTGTGATATAATTTGCTATGTATGATGTTTATTTGACATGTTATGCTTTAATTCTTGCCTCATTCTTATAATTCGATTCTTAGGTACGTGCATGAACTTGAACGCTTAACGTGCTATATCTTGTTACTTCTTTTGCGTCACTTGCATACATATGCATTCGCCGAGCGTCTAATTGGTTCATTTTGAGTTTAAGTATGTCTCTTGTTATCTCTTTGTTCTTAGGTTCGTTCCTTGGTTGGAGAGGTGGTCTTTAGATGTCCGTTTGCTCCTTTTGTTTCCATTGCTTCTCGGAGGTGAGGTTTCTTTCTTTTAGTTATTATGACCTACAACCTTATATGTGATTTCAAGCCCGCATGTGACCTATACGTATATATATACTTAGATACGTGTTCGATATGTAATTTATGGGAATTGGCCCTTTTGTTATAAAATATTTGAAAACGCTTTTATGTATAAGTAAGTTATTTTCGTTCTTTTGTTTTGAAAAGGGTTAGCGTGTGTTTGTGATAAGTTTTGGCGAGATAAGCTTTTTGTGATCAGTGTAAGTGTAAGTTTGGGCCCCGGAGTTGTGTGGTTGGGAGACCCGGGACGACCATTGGGGTCGCCGGTGCAAGCCTGGGACACTTCTCCACTAATAGGATCAACCCAAAATCCACTCGGAGGGAGGTGGGGGACGGAGTCCTTGGGCGTGAGTGTCATGAAACTCACGACCCTGACGTTTCAACGTGGATGCGAAGGGTGGCCACCCTTCCATCCCATGGAGTAAGGAGGTTTGTGTTTATGTTTGTTTTGTATCTTCGCGTGATAAGCTTTGAGTTTTGCATTCTGAAGGAGATTAGTTGGAACTCGTTCTCGCCGAGTTACTAGGATAAGCTTTGTTTCCGTTATGGATTTGTTTCCGTCTAAGATTCGTGAAACGGGTGAGGACTTCTAATCCTTAAAATTGGTTGATTTTGGCCTTCGGCCCTAAACCCCTTTTCTATATATGTTATCACGTGTCAAAATGATTTGGATTGCAAAAACCACGCCCGGTTCATGTGTGACACCCTAGACGGAGGGCACCACATCCCCCGCACTATGAGCCACGTCCACCCATGAAATGGAAAGTCCATACATGAACTAAGCTTATAGCGAACGGAGACAGAAATAAAAAAAAACAAACCTGTGCTAGGCGGGACTAGACCCTACCAAAAAATCAACAGGAACAGAGCAGCAGGAATAAGACAGTCATGTATTCACAACCAATACAAAAAAACAATACAAGCAGGAAAGTAAAACGGGTTCAACTAAAAAAAATATAACCTGTCCTAACCTGACCCGAATTCAATAAAGCAAAAGTAGAATACATTGGCCGACAAGGCCTAAAATAAAGCAGGAAATGTGAATGCAGGATAATGTAGTGTGAGCTAGACCAAGACTCGAACAAGAACCTCAAAAGACTCCCGCCTAACGACCACAGAACCTGCAAGACATGACTAAAAACAACGAGAGGGAGGGGTCAGCTAACTGACTGAGTGAAGGGGGTACACACGCATATATATATATACAGGTAATCAGGCAGGCATAATTCCACTGTACATTATTAGTTAATAAAACAGGAGACAGAAATCAGAAGTAAATCAATACGTACGGGTGGAATTATGTTCAAGCATGCAGGTCAGATAAACGGGGATATAATATGCATGTGTCGATATCCGTACGCCCTCTGTTGAAGCCTATTTTACCTTGCCGATCCACGAACTCAGGTGTTGAACAGGGACTGGAGGCCTACCAGAGGTTACGGATATCTATGTTTAACATTTTAAGGGGACCCGGTGAGAACGGGTACTTATTCCATCCTGGACTCCACTTTTCACTTATTAAATGACAAGTATAAGCAGGTAATCAGGAAACAAGCAGGAAACAGGAGTTATAATTAATTATCAAGCGGGAAAAATAAATATAAATTAATCTCCTTTCTCCGGGTGCAATGTGGCCGGTAGCTAACCTCCACATCCGTGCATCAGGGTGATCTTCGGGTTCATGACTCCCTCAGATCGGAGCCCCATCTCCCACCAAACCTCCTGGTGGGTATCCGGGTAGTCCAACAGGATGGGACCTGTCTAAGAATTCACCGTCGGCCCGATGCCTCCCCGGTTCCCTCAATACATAAGCCCCTGGGCCCCAGGAACAGGTACAAGATCCCCACCGGCTAGCCCAGCGCTAGGAAAGCCGGGGGCAATCAGGAATATCTCGCAAAATAGGCTAGGATTAACACTATGCAGTTTATAAATCATTTCCGGTACATAGCCAGTATAAAAGATATGGTTAACTTTAATATGAAAACCATTTGGCATAATTTTAATTCATACAAGGTTATAGGTCATTTATAAAGAAAACCCTCACCTCCATGTGGAAGAAAGACCCAGAGAGAGAGACCACGAATCCCAAACATCTCCACCGAGGAGATCACTGAATAAGAAAGAGGATACAGTGTACTTGTGAGACACGACTCAAAATGGAACCAAGTAGGACGCACGGCAAGAATGTTTATGAAGTGATAAAACTTGTCATGACGTGTTTCAATATGAATAAAGCATAAGAATTTCATGGAATGGTGTGATCGTGTTCATATGCTCAATTACTCAGACGAATTCAATTCATATATAAAGCACGAGTTCACACAATCAAGTTTAGGAAAGTAAAGACCAATGAGTGTCACATAAGAGCATAAATACCAACTAAGTAAGCATATAATTCATATAAGTCACATACGGGAGCCAAATGGGTGAAAGGAATGCAAGAAGAACGGTTTTGGCGAAGTTTAGGAAAAGCTGACAGTTTTCGGTGATGCACAAGCTGTAGGAAAATGGAAATATCTTGAGTTCTATAAATTGGAATTGGGTTTTGTTTCTTGGGAATGAAACTAGACACATATCCCTTTAAAATGATATATGGCACGAAATTTGGTTCAAAGCGAGGAGAAAATGGCGTAAGTTTAAACTTGGATGAAAGTAGATTTCGGGCGAAGTGGCAACACCAAAAATAATTCATTATATCTCACAAATGACAAAAGATATTGATATTATTCCAATTGGATGTTTTTCTAGACTTCAATAGGTTTCCAACGGTTCAAAAATCAGGTCAATCGGAGTTCGGATGAGGGAGTACCCGGCTGGGGAAAATACAAGGAAAAATCTACCCGGCCGGGGAAAAAAAGAGTGCAGAAACTCTCTGGATTAAACTACCCGCCCGGGTACTTTTCAGTACAAAAAAGTACCCGCCCGGGTAGTCCTTCTGGGCGAGAAAAAGAAACAAAACAGGGGGTTTGTGCGTGGAGGGAAGAAAAGGGGCAAAAACCACTCCAAAGCTCAACCAAATGCAACCAAATTTAAGGCATAAGTTCATATACACATATCCTACCATATATCTCAATTAGACATCAAAAGAACCAAGATATCATACATTAATTCATCAAGATCTCCATAAGAAACACTTAAATTTGAATATGATCATTCATGCTCAAACTTTATGCAACTCTTTATATAAATGCACAAAACCAACTCAAGATCATTATATATGATTCATATAATCTCATAGGAAGCAAAGAACCACAAAACCCTAGCATACTCCAAGCTTTACCATCATATATATACATATATAGCTTACCTTGAAGAGGAAGATGGAAGAGGATGGAATGGAAGAAGTATAGAGCTGGATATCTTGATGAAAATGGAGGAATTCCTTGGTCTCTTACTTCTTTGGATGGCTCGGTTGAATGAGAAGAAAGGGGAAGAAAGGTTTGTTCATGTGAAAGAGATGAAGAAATGAGTGTATGTATGTAACGCCCCAATTTCCAGACAGTCAGGTACGCTCGACACGTGTGAGTTTCGAGCGTTAAGATTTATTTTATTATTTTTGTTTATTCAATTTATAGGTGTTATGCTAATTTTATAAATTATATTTCAAACGTGATTATGTGAATATATGTGAAATACGTGTCCACTTGAGAATTATTGATGAATTGAATTCAATTGCTACGTAAAATAATTATCGAACGTGATTTAATTGCTTATTGTCCTTAATTGATCACTTATTTAAATTAAAGGACCAAATTACGTGAAAACTCTTTGGACTAAATTGCTTATTCTTCATGAGTATGAACTTGATTGTATGAACTAGACAACTTGGGGACTTAATAGCAAATTATGGTGACTCATCCCATCTCTTGGAGGCATCATGTAATATATGCATCCCTTTCATTTATTCATTTTCACACCAACACAAGCATACCATATTTCCTTTCCTTTTCCCTCGATCAAACACCAAACAAGAAGGAAGGATTGATTTATCATCTTCAAGTTATTTCTCCATCAAGACTTGTGAGCTTTGAAGCTTTGCAACTTCATCTTCTTCTTCTAATCTTTCTCAAGGTAGAAATGAAAGTTTATGTGATTTCTTGATGAATTTGATTAAAGCTAGGGTTTATGAAATCATGGGATAAGGTGATGATTTGGTGTTTGATGCATGAATACATGATTTTAAATTGAATTTATGCATGAATTCTTGGAAAATTTGAAGTATATGTTGAGTGATGACATGAGCTTGAAGTTGATGATTCTTGAGAATCAAAGGATGAATTAAGCGTTTATGTTAGTTTTTATTGTACTTTAAGTATATATGTATGTTTCTTACTTGATTTAATGTATTTGGTGGAAGTTTTGATGATGTTTTGATGATTTTGAATGTGATCCAAGAGCTCCCCTGTTTTCTGCTCTGTTTTGAGCTTTCTGCTCAGCGGGAACGGCCCTTCCTGTCCCCTTTGATTTCCCGGAACGGCCGTTCCCATCCTTTGAATGTTTTGGCCAGCGAGGCTGGGAACGGCCCTTCCCATTTTGGCCTGTGCCCGTCTTCAGCACTGTTATAGAAGATCATACAGCCAATTCTGCATTTATATCATTTGTTCTAAATGACTGTTTACCCCTCAAACGTACTCGGATTGACCTGAATTTCCAACTGTAGAAACTAAATTGAGTCTAAAGTATTCTCCAATTGGAATCACCTCAATATCATTTCTGGTTTGTGAGATATATCCATTTTAATTTGGTGTCGCCACTCTACCGAAAATCTGCATTCACTCAACTTCGAGCTTACGCCATTTTCTCCTCACATTGAATTAGTATACGAGCCATATATCATTGGAAAGGTGTATTTGTCTAGTTTTCTATCCAACAAACAAAACCCAATTCCAAATTTTATAACTCAAGATATTCCAGTTTTACTACAGCTTGTACATTTCCGAAAACTGTCAACTTTTGCCAAACTTTGCCAAAACCTCTTTTCTCACATTCCTTTCACTCTCTCGGCTCCCGTATGCGATTTATATGATTGGAATACTTGAATAATTGATTATTATATGGTTATTTGACATTTTATGGTCTTTGCTTACTTAAACTTAATTGTTAACTCCATGCTTTATGTAAAACGAATTGGTATGATTGCATGCCTTAAATAGGTGATCTCCGTGAAAGTATTTGTCTTCTTGTAAATTACTCCATTCCATTTATAAGTATCTATATGATCGTTATGTGCAAGTATACATTTATTTCATACAAGAATATGTTCATGGTTACGCCGTGCATCATATTTGGTATCATTATTGAGTCGTATCTCATGAGTACACTATGTCTCTGTTTCTTGTCCAGTTCTTCTCCAAGGCGGAGATTGTTGATCATGAGCACGTTCACGTATCCATGAGTCGTTGTGTCGCCTGTCAGGTGAGGTTTAATTCTAGCTATATACAACCAGTACACCCCTTATATGATCTTTCGACCAAAAGGTATTTATATCTATAAATTTTACATGAAATCACTTATCATTTCAAGCAAGCAAGCAAGCAAGTCATGTTATTGTCATGAATCAAGCATGTTTTAGGCGAGTAGCATGACCGTTCACATTGGGCCCGAGGGTAGTGACTAGAGCCAACCGGGAAAACAAGGGCTGACGGGTAACTCTGGCACTATCCTCACCACATTTGGGGTCACCCCTGAATCTGCTAGGAGATTAGTGGAGGAAGGAGCTCCGGGCTTAGGGATTCATATACCCTCTGCTCAACATGTCGTGGATGGTGAAGGTTAGCTACCTTCCCATCATTGGAGGGAGAAGGAGACTGGGGACAGGTCCAGCACCACGGATTGTCCTCGGGTTATTGCATGATTTCCATTCCATGAATGTGCTACTTGATTACACTATCGCACGATTGCACGTTAATTGAATTGCATGACCACCTATTAATTAACAAGCAAGCAAGCATGTTTCATGTACATTGGAGTAAGGTTGGAGACCGCCCTCACTCGCCGGGGCCATGTATTGATTGCATGAAAATGAACAAGTATTTAATATTGACAGTTATATTCTCGGGCGAAGAATACTTTATTATTCTTGAAATTATATATTTATCTTTTATCAAACTTTACCCGAGAATATAGCTTGTATTTTAGTTGCTCAAATATTTATTTAAACCCCTCACTCGGTCTTCACAGACTGACGCCTCCACCTTTCAGGTTATTGCAGGTGTACGATAGGCGGGAAGTGAGTCGAGTCCGGTCCATGTAGTCGAGTCAAGCACGGTGCATTTTATTTAATTGTTTAATTATTGTCGAAGGATTTATGATTAATGTTATTTAGTATGTATTTAGGAGATGATAATGTATTGATATGTGAACTAGTATACGAGTTACTTGATAAATGATCAATGATATAGCATGCTAGTAGTGATATCTATTATTAAACAGGTTATGCTTCCGCTTTATTTCTATTGCAAGTATGAGTTAGTCCCGCCTAGCTTGTCGTGTTATTGCATTGTCACCCGTTCGCTGTAGGTTAGTTCATGTACGGATTACCCGTTTCGTACGTGGATCGACCTATAGTGCGGGGATGTGGCTTCTCCACATGTAGGGGTGCTATAATGTATGTGTGTGTATAGTTTATATCGGTCCAAGAAGAGAAGGAAATGGGAGAATTTGCTACTTGGTCCTTGGAAGAATTAAATGAATGCAATTAGGTGCCAAAGATATGAATGTGGCAATTAAGTCCTCAAGAAATTTATCAATTAAGTTCATAAGTTATACAAAGCTTCAATTAAGAACAAATAGGCATAGAATTCTCACAATTAAAATTAATTGAACACTTAATCATACTCGGGAAAATAAATATACAATTCACGTAATAAATTTCACAAAGACTAGAAAATTTAAATCATATAATTGCAGCTATTCAAGTCAAGGGAATTAAAATAACGCAATTAGGCAGAAAAAGGAATCAAGTAAATCCTAAATCTAAAACTCACACGCGTGGCGCGCGTACCTGTACAGCCGAGAAATCGGGGTATCACAACCTCTCCCCCTTAAGAGGACCTGGTCCCTAGGTCCACTGCCTCGAGTTCTGGACTCTTAAGCTCTCCCGTGTTCATCCCATGCGGGTTAGCAACTCCCCGTTAGGAATTAGTTCGGAAAAGGTCTTCAAGCCACAAGGGGTCTTCAGTTGTTGTTAAGTCACGACCCTTAACTCACCGAAGCCTAAACTCTCGGAATTCTATCAAACAAAGCAAGTAGTGCAACAAAGAGAGAGAACCCCGTCTCTCGAACAGACAATGAGAGAACCCCGTCTCTCAAACACAAAGAAAGAGAAACTCCCAAGCTCTCAAAACAACACTTAAATAAACAATCGCGTAACAACCACACAAGAAACAAGTAGAAGCTATCAAATACATCGAGTATCAATCATAGAAAAGCAATTAATACAACAAGCAATCAAAGAACTTAGCATCATAAAATATTCGAACTGAAGTTGCATGTATGCATATGTCATGGATGCTTGATGTACCGTTCACCGTTGTTCAGGAATCTTCCATTGTAGTGATCCAATTCAACGCTGGATTCTTTGTTAGAGATTCCTTTAATCCCTAGTGCTATGGCTTAAAATGCACGATGTGTTCAAGACTTCCATGATCACCAGGTCTTCAGTCCATGGTCGATCCTCTTATCTTTAATAAACATCACGGTCCAAAGTTTCTGATATTGAGTGTGTGCTTGAACTTAACCCAATTAATTCATCCTTCTCCACCAATTATACTCAACCTCCTCAGACACTTGAGCTAATCTTTAATGGCTCGAATCCTAGCCTTCAAGTCTCAGTATCATCCCCGGTTCATCACGAAGAAATGGTTGACAAATTGACAACTTCTCTTGCTCATGTTGGTCTCTCCTAGAATTTCCACTTCTATCTCTCGTTGAATTGACTCTCACTTCATCATTGTGGAATATTATGATTGGATTAACTTTTATTATCCGATGCCCTCTTTACCATTTCTTGTAACTCCTTCACGGTCCCATCGTCTCCAACGCATGAGGTACGTTATGTTATAAATGATCTTTCCAACCTCGTAGATTTAGTTTGTAAGTCCCATAGTAAGAAATTAGCGAGGCTGATTCTCCGACCGAAGTTACCGACAATCAATCTTTTACCCTGTCTTATTGTTCCAAATCCCAAGCATTCCGTGAATTCGTATCTTCATCATTCTAAGCACTTATCTCTTCCAATATTATTCTCAAATCTTCATTCACTTCGATCTTGAAATTCTCTTGAATGCTAAACCTTCCATTTCATCTCTTGCCACTGGCGTAGAACCCAGTTACTTGTTGACCCTTGCATTTCCATGGCTCTCACTAGGAGTGATCCATTCGAGCACAACCACGAATTTAAGTTATTTCCCGGTCAAGCTCTCCCCCTTAAGGATTCCTATCTCTAACCGTTAAACTCGTTACATTGCTTCTTGAATTGAAGATTCTCAACTTCTTCAACTAGCTTCCTTGGTATAAATGGTCTTTGCTATTAAACGTGTTTGGTGATCTTACTCACATTCACTTTGAAGTGTTTGTAGGGACGATAACCCACTTCCTTCATTCCAAGATCCAGTTCTACTTTCCTAGCCTCCTTATTTTCCTTTCCCTTTCATTCCACATACCTTGCAATCCAACATTTTTCTTGTCTTGATTCGAGTAAGACCCCGTCGAAGTAACACTTGATGAACGAAGTGGGAGAAATTTCCTACCAAGTAAACACTAAACAATGCATGTGGGATTAAGATGCTAATGCACGTCGCAAGCAATCAAAGATGCAACACATTGGGGCAATTATCAATTAAGGATGTACGCACATATAATTAAAGAAAATTAAATAATTTAATACGACTTATGATGAGCATGCCATGAATGCAATACACCTGTCACCGTAGTGGTTAGCTTTAGCTCGGTAACTTGTTCTTCATCTCCTAAATTACGGTTCGATTTGATCTTGTTGATCATCTCTCGTTCTTCCCACGGTCTTCAAAATCTTTATAAGTTTTCCTTGTATCAATTTGTGTGTCTCTATAGCTCGAGATTACAACTTCTTCAAACCAAAGGCTTCTAAACACATAGAATTGGTATTTCAACTTTTTCCCAAGTATCGACCTCCAAAGATGTTGCGAATCTTAACCTTGATTAGCACCTTGATCAACGTTCCCTTGACTTATACTTTATGAGTTCAAATTGGTGGAATGAACTCATCCTCCAATTTCCTAAACCTGACTTCATAATTTCCTCCAATAGCTCTTTGCCTTTCTTTATTGTTTCCATTTGTTGTACCATAGTTCCCAATTCAACCTCTCAACACGACAATTCAGCTTGGATCTGGAAGAGAAATTCTAATGCAGCCGAAGATAAACCTTTAGCATTGTTGCCTTCCATACGTTTGCATTCACCATGTTGGATTGATTTTCTTTAACTCTTTTCAAATTCAGTTTCTTCCTTACTCGAAACTCAAAGTATTCCCATTTCCTCTTCTTTTCCTTATTCCCGCACTTGGCTTCTAAAACTTGATTTATTTGGAAGTTCTACTTTGCCGATTCACCTCGCTCGCCATTCACAAATCCGGGTATATCCCAAATCTTCTACTTCGAACTTGAACCCAATTAGCTTGATTCACTTGGAGAATCATCCTTAAGGACCTTTGTTGCTTATCTCTCGATAGTCGATTTTGCCTCTAGCCCTCTTGATCACCATCGCCTCTTCATTGATCCGAACTTCTAACTAAATTACCTTTGAGATTTTCTTCACTCCATTCCTTGGGTTAAACAATCCCGTTGAATCCGGTTGACTAACTCTTGTAATGTAGGTGTATGTGTTGATTCTTGTGAGTTGTAATCATCATACACTCCACCACTATTTCATTGAACCTTCACCAACTACCACAAAACTTGTAAATTTTGCCACAATCGACCTTCTATTCCAGATTCTACCTTTCAAACCGTAGCTCCATTAAGGAATGGTCATGATCTTCAAATTCTTCTATGAAATTCCCTGATGCATTCCTACATCTTCCATGCTTGAAAATAGAGCTTGTGATAGCTCGTTATTGTCATAGAGATTGGTCGTGGTTTGATATTATCTTCGTAATCTATAATTTACAACTCATTCGAGAATAAATGCATGCGATTTGAGCATGCTCATGACACATAATCAACACCAAGGCCACAAATTGATGCAAAATATGACATATAATCCAACAAGGTCTAGAAAGGAATCAAGTTCAAGGTTCAATAGAAATGCAATGCGCACGTTGACAGGTGGTTCCTAAGCCGTATGACCTAGACTCGACATGACATGACACGACACTAGAACTCCAGTTTTGCAACCTGGAGCTCTGATACCATCTTAGGATGTGACACCCTAGACGGAGGGCACCACATCCCCCGCACTATGAGCCCCGTCCACCCATGAAATGGAAAGTCCATACATGAACTAAGCTCATAGTGAACGATGACAGAAATAAAAAAAATAACCCTGTGCTAGGCGGGACTAGACCCTACCAACAAATCAACAGGAACAGAGCAGTAGGAATAAGGAAGTCATGTATTCACAACCAATACATAAAAACAATACAAGCAGGAAAGTAAAACGGGTTCAACTAAAGAAAATACAACCTGTCCTAACCTGTCCCGAATTCAATAAAGCAAAAGTAGAATACATTGGCCGACAAGGCCTAAAATAAAGCAGGAAATGTGAATACAGGACAATGTAGTGCGAGCTAGACCAAGACTCGAACAAGAACCTCAAAAGACTCCCGCCTAACGACCACAGAACCTGCAAGACATGACTAAAAACAACGAGAGGGAGGGGTCAGCCAACTGACTGAGTGAAGGGGGTACACACACACACATATATATATATATATATATATATACAGGTAATCAGGCAGGCATAATTCCACTGTACATTATTAGTTAATAAAACAGGAGACAAAAATCAGAAGTAAATCAATACGTACGGGTGGAATTATGTTCAAGCATGCAGGTCAGATAAACGGGGAAATAATATGCATGTGACGATATCCGTACGCCCTCTGTTGAAGCCTATTTTACCTTGCCGATCCACAAACTCAGGTGTTGAATAGGGACTGGAGGCCTACCAGAGGTTACGGATATCTATGTTTAACATTTTAAGGGGACCCGGCGAGAACGGCTACTTATTCCATCCTGGACTCCACTTTTCACTTATTAAATGACAAGTATAAGCAGGTAATCAGGAACCAAGCAGGAAACAGGAGTTATAATTAATTATCAGGCGGGAAAAACAAATATAAATTAATCTCCTTTCTCCGGGTGCAATGTGGCCGATAGCTAACCTCCACATCCGTGCATCAGGGTGATCTTCGGGTTCATGACTCCCTCAGATCGGAGCCCCATCTCCCACCAAACCTCCTGGTGGGTATCCGGGTAGTCCAACAGGATGGGACCTATGCAAGAGTTCACCGTCGGCCCGATGCCTCCCCGGTTCCCTCAATACACAAGCCCCTGGGCCCCAGGAATAGGTACAAGATCCCCACCGGCTAGCCCAGCGCTAGGAAAGCCGGGGGCAATGAGGAATATCTTGCAAAATAGGCTAGGATTAACACTATGCAGATTATAAATCATTTCTGGTACATAGCCGGTATAAAAGATATGGTTAACTTTAATATGAAAACCATTTGGCATACTTTTAATTCATGCAAGGTTATAGGTCGTTTATAAAGAAAACCCTCACCTCCATGTGCAAGAAAGACCCAGAGAGAGAGACCACGAATCCCAAACATCTCCACCGAGGAGGTCACTGAATAAGAAAGAGGATACAGTGTACTTGTGAGACACGACTCAAAATGGAACCAAGTATGACGCACGGAAAAAATGTTTATGAAGTGATAAAACTTGTCATGACATGTTTCAATATGAATAAAGCATAAGAATTTCATGGAATGGTGTGATCGTGTTCATATGCTCAATTACTCAGACGAATTCAATTCATATATAAAACACGAGTTCACACAATCAAGTTTAGGAAAGTAAAGACCAATGAGTGTCACATAAGAGCATAAATGCCAACTAAGTAAGCATATAATTCATATAAGTCACATACGGGAACCAAAGGGGTGACAGGAATGCAAGAAGAACGGTTTTGGCGAAGTTTAGGAAAACCTGAAAGTTTTCGGGGATGCACAAGCTGTAGGAAAATGGAAATATCTTGAGTTCTATAAATTGGAATTGGGTTTTGTTTCTTGGTAATGAAACTAGACACATATACCTTTAAAATTATATATGGCACGAAATTTGGTTCAAAGCGAGGAGAAAATGGCGTAAGTTTAAACTTGGATGAAAGCAGATTTCGGGCGAAGTGGCGACACAAAAAATAATTCATTATATCCCACAAATGACAAAATATATTGAGATGATTCTAATTGGAAGTTTTTCTAGACTTCAAGAGGTTTCTAACGGTTCAAAAATCAGGTCAATCGGAGTTCGGATGAGGGAGTACCCGGCTGGGGAAAATACAAGGAAAAATCTACCCGGCCGGGGAAAAAAAGAGTGCAGAAACTCTCTGGATTAAACTACCCGCCCGGGTACTTTTCAGTACAAAAAAGTACCCGCCCGGGTAGTCCTTCTGGGCGAGAAAAAGAAGCAAAACAGGGGGTTTGTGCGTGGAGGGAAGAAAAGGGGCAAAAACCACTCCAAAGCTCAACCAAATGCAACCAAATTTAAGGCATAAGTTCATATACACATATCCTACCATATATCTCAATTAGACATCAAAAGAACCAAGATATCATACATTAATTCATCAAGATCTCCATAAGAAACACTTAAATTGAATATGATCATTCATGCTCAAACTTTATGCAACTCTTTATATAAATGCACAAAACCAACTCAAGATCATTATATATGATTCATATAATCTCATAGGAAGCAAAGAACCACAAAACCCTAGCATACTCCAAGCTTTACCATCATATATATACATACATAGCTTACCTTGAAGAGGAAGATGGAAGAGGATGGAATGGAAGAAGTATAGAGCTGGATATCTTGATGAAAATGGAGGAATTCCTTGGTCTCTTGCTTCTTTGGATGGCTCGGTTGAATGAGAAGAAAGGGGAAGAAAGGTTTGTTCATGTGAAAGAGATGAAGAAATGAGTGTATGTATGTGTGTGTATAGTTTATATCGGTCCAAGAAGAGAAGGAAATGGGAGAATTTGCTACTTGGTCCTTGGAAGAATTAAATGAATGCAATTAGGTGTCAAAGATATGAATGTGGCAATTAGTCCTCAAGAAATTTATCAATTAAGTTCATAAGTTATACAAAGCTTCAATTAAGAACAAATAGGCATAGAATTCTTACAATTAAAATTAATTGAACACTTAATCATACTCGGGAAAATAAATATACAATTCACGTAATAAATTTCACAAAGACTAGAAAATTTAAATCGTATAATTGCAGCTATTCAAGTCAAGGGAATTAAAATAATGCAATTAGGCAGAAAAAGGAATCAAGTAAATCCTAAATCTAAAACTCACACGCGTGGTGCGCATACCTGTACAGCCGAGAAATCGGGGTGTCACATCATGAATATTCTAAAATTCGATTATGTTATGCTTTGCTCTATAGTTATGTACGGGTGCGTGTGTTAGCCCCCTCACCAGTCTCTAGGACTGACCCCTCTTCGTGGTTTCTTTTTCCCCCTTTGCTTCTTGAGTTTGCAGGTGTAGCTCTTCGGTTCGTGCTAGGCGGTGTCTTTTGCTTTGAGTTGTTCGAGTTATATAGGAGAGTCTTTGCATCCTTGCATCTTTACTTTCAGTTTTGGTACTATGTATAAATATGTATAAGTTTGGTACTATGTATAAGCTTCGTATGATTTATGCTTCGGAATTTGAGCTCCTGTTATATGATTCATTTGGCCTTGGATGGGCATAACTTGTATAATTGGCATAAGTTTTGGCAAGTATGTTTGTATTTTGCGCTCTTGGTAGCTTCCGCATTTGCTTTGCTTTTTTGCGCACTCTGTTTTGAGGGTCTAGGCCGCCTAGCTAGAGTGTGGGATTTTGTTTGTCTCCGTTCGCTGTAGCTTGGTGCGGGTGCGGAGATCCCATTTCGTTACTCGCATCGGGCTATGGTACGGGGAGATGTGGCGCCCCTCGCTTCGGGGTGTTACAATGGCCCTTGAAAACAGCATGACCTGGGAAAAATGTAGGTTACCACCAGGCAAGAAACCAGTGGGATACAGATGGGTGTTTACTGTTAAACATCTATCTGACGGGTCTATTGAACGATATAAGGTGAGACTGGTGGCAAAGGGGTATACACAGACATATGGGGTGGATTATTCAGAGACTTTCTCTCCAGTAGCTAAGATTGATACATCCGAGTTCTCTTTTCTATAACTGCCAACCAGGAGTGGCCCCTACACCAGTTTGATGTAAAGAATACCTTTTTACATGGAGAGTTAGAAGAGGAAGTTTATATGGAACCTCCATCGGGTTTTTCCTAGCAGTTTCATGCAGGGGAAGTTTGCAGGTTAAAACGAGCCCTTTATAGACTCAAGCAATCTCCAAGAGCGTGGTTTGAAAGATTTACTGTTGCTAAGAAGAAGTATAGGTTCAAACAAAGCAACTTCGACCACACCTTGTTTCTAAAGAGGAAAGGAGAATTAGTGGCATGCATCATTAGCTACGTAGACGACATGATCATTACCGAAGATGATAGTGAAGAGATTAAGGGATTAAGGAAGAGCTTATTTCAGGAGTTTAAAATGAAGGATCTAGGAAATTTAAAATACTTCTTGGGAATTGAAGTAATGAGATCAAGGCAAGGGAACTTCATATCCCAACAGAAGTACGTACTTGATCTATTGGCAGAAACGGGGCTACTTAACAGCAAACCAGTAGGGACCCCGATAGTTGTGAATCACGGGCTGAGGATCAAAGAAGGTGCAGAAATGGTTGACCGGGGCTGGTATCAGCACCTCGTTGGGAAATTGATCTACTTGTCACACATGAGGCCTGATATTGCCTATGAAGTAGGCATATTGAGTTAGTTTATGCACGGGCCATAATAGGATCATATGGAAACGGCACTTAGAGTGGTCAGGTATCTCAAGGGAACTCCCGTGAGGGGAGTGTTGTTCCAAAAACATGGGGACCTGTCGGTTGAGGCCTACACAGATGCAGATTGGGCCGGAAATCAAGATGACCGTCGTTGTAACGCCCCGACTTTTCGGACGTAAAGGTACGACTTATGTGGTTACCAATTTGCGCAAATTAATTATTTTTACATGTTTTATATTTAATTTTATTATAAATTGTTATTATTTTATTTTATTATATTTTATTTTAACTTATTATTATTTTAAAATATTTCGTATTATAAAAATATATATATATATATATTTTTTAATTATTACTAATTTAATTATTAATGTTAATTATGTTGTTAATTAAGCATTATGCTAATTAATCATGTTTAACCATATTAATTAATTTATTCAAATATGTACGTTGACTTTAATTTATTTTATCTAATATTAGAATTAATTCTTTGATTTAAAATTTATGCATGGAATTTATAAAATGTGCATGAATTGCATGAAATGTGCATGGTTGTTTATTTTGTGTATCGTTCTTATATGAAATGATATCGAAATACCGTGAAATTGTAGTATGTCGTATATATATGTGTTATGAACATGCCTATATGCTCGGTTTGTGTTTTCGAATTCATTTGGTATGTTAACGAACTTAATTTGAATCGAGGAACCAAATCGGGGGCTAACGAGCACTTATCGTAACCTTGGTTCCGAATTTAATATCTTGAGCTCGGGAACTCGGATTCGAGTTCCGTCAACTCCGCTGAACTCGTAACGAAAGTTTGAGTTTAGTAAACTTAGCCATATATTTTTTCGGAATCATTTGAACCTCCGAAATTCAACCGAAAAACGAAACGGCATCAAAATGACCACCTTTCCCTAAAATAGCCATAACTTGATCAAAACTTAACCAAATTAACTATGGTTGGTGGAATTTTAACCCTAGTTTAACCCTCTATCAGCTCTTACCTTCCCCATCTCGATCACACAAACTAGAAAACTCAGCCAAACCCTTCAGCAGCCCAGTTTTTCCCGCAACTGTGCAAATCCTTGGGATTTTGGAGCTCAAATCTCAATCATCTTTCTTCCAATCAACAAGGTGAGTTAGAATTTTGTTGTACATGCATCTATGGTTATTTTCATCCTTTCATCTCTAATTTTGACCCAGATTTCATGAGGTTTTGAAGCTTGAGGGTGAATAGTTAGGTTTTTGAGCATTTTGATGATTTCTTGAATTCTCTTGATCTCTGACTTGTTTGATGATATATATATGATTCTTATACTCCATTTATGACAGAGTAGGCTTGTATTAATTGAGGGTTAAGAGGTTGGTGAGATATCATTAATGGAATGTTCATGTATTGAATGAATTTTGAACTGATCTTCCCTTCCTTCACGTATGGGATTGCTGCTAGCTTATGGAACTTGTTTTGGTGTTAAAGGTTGTTCATTTTTAGCTTATTTGTGGCTGTGTTTGTGGTTGCTTGATCATGTATTGGCTTGCTCCATTTTCTTCTTTTCCTTCCCCTGTTTTTCCACTGGAACTGCTGTCTCTTTTTCTTCCTTTTTTGCTGCGTTGTTGGGGTTCTTTCTGGCTTGTTTTTGCTGATTATTGGTAGTCCCTTATGACCTTATTTGTTGGCTTGATGGATTGCAGTTTGAGTGTGTATTTTGGCCTGGTTTGAGTCTCTTTTCTCCTCCCTGTTTCGCCATTTTCTGCGTAGCTTCTGTTCTGCTGCTGCTGCGAGACACGGGTGTGTCGTTCTTGGCCTTTCCAGAGTGGAATGGGGGTGCTAATTTGGTCTGATCTTTCTGTACCGAGACACGGGGGTGTCTCGGTTTGTGCTACGGTAGTGACACGGGGGTGTCACCTTGTTTTTCCCAACTTTACCTGAGTTTTTTTTCTCCTCCGTTTGCATGCTTGAATATGTTGCTATATGTATATATATATGTGATGTGTGTGTTGTTGTGCATGCATGGCTGTGTGATTGTGTGTGTACATTGCATGCATGTATATATATTATATATATTTGTGTATGCATGCATGATTATATATATATGTATTGATTATGTTAAATATAATTTATGCATGCATGTTAATTCACGTGTATATATATATATATATATATATATATATATATATATATTATATATATACATTTTTTTATTATATAATTATTATATATTTATTATACTATATATATTTATTATATATTTTAAATATTACTTGATTTAATTCGGATTTTGGAATTAATTGATTTCTATTTCACGTATTTAACTTGCCGCTTATTGATTGAACGTTTTATTTATTCTATTCCTAATTGTGAATATGAATATTATGTGTTATGATTATTAAATGAAATTTTAGATTAATTGATATGCATTATGAATTTATGAATTTATGAAATTGAATAAAATGAATGAACGAATGGTTTGATTATATGTTTTAAATTCCTTAATAGTGCACATGAACATTTTCATGATATAACATGATCTTTTATGCATTCATGTCATATTCACTTCATTGCCGAGCGTCATATGTGGTCGTTGAGTCTCATACCTTTTCTTTTGCACAGATTCGGGTTTGGTCGGAGACGAAGGCGAGCATTGAGACGCTTGTACCTTTCTTTTGCTTGTAAAGGTGGGTTTTTCTTCTAATAGTTACGACAACCCTATATATCCCTTGTGTGCAAGTTTTTAAGCCAAAATAGTATATTTATATATATAGAGTCAATTTGGGTAAATGATTTCAAACGTATGACCCCTTTTATTATGAAACCCTACCTTATGTTTTGGCGAGACATGATTATGAATGCACGGGCCCCGGGACTTAGTATATGTGGCTAGCCGAGGAAGCAAGGGCTGACGGGGATCCCATATACTAGTTCCAACCAACTACGGCGAAACGGACCTCGTCAAGGAGTTTTGACGAGGAAACGCTAACCAGGCTTTGAGAACTCATGAACCTCATAGCCACATTGATATGTTTTGGTGGTCGGGCCTTGCAAACCCGTCCACCACCCGGAGGAAGAAGGTGTATATGAATGATTATGATCATGATATGTATGAGCACAAAAGTTATGTATGATAATGAATAATTGATTATGATTACACGAGGTGTAGGTTGGAGATTGTGCACGCCCACTCGCCGGGCCATAAACCCTTATGAATGATTATGAATGAATATGAACGTCGTAATCCCGTTGATGTTTTCTTTTGTTTTAACCACTTGGGAAATTCTTATCAAACTTCACACGGGATTAGGGCTTGCATGTATGTGCTTAATTTCTGCAATATTATATCTTATACCCCATTTTATATCCACCAGTCTCTTTTAGACTGAACCCGATTTGTTTTCAGTTGTGTTGTGCAGGTATAGGAGTGCTAGGCGGGAATACAAGTCTTATAGGTTTTGCATTGTTGTTTAGCACTTCTTTTCAGTCTCATGTATTCATACTCTTATTGCTATTTTGTATATGATCATAGTATAGCATGGAGCGTTATGATTTTGTAGGTCGTGCGTGCCGTTGAACACTTGAATGATTTTGTATATCTATTTTGGAGCTTGGTAGCTCATTGTATATAATATATGTCGTTCTTGCTTCCGCATTTTATTTTAACTCTGATTTTATATTGTCTTGAGTTGATTGGTTTAAGGGTTAGTCCCGCCTAGCACAGCGTGTGTGTTGTGTCCCCGTTCGCCATGGATTTGGCACGTGTATGGACTTCCATTTCATATACGGGTCGGGTCTCGGTGCGGGGGATGTGGTACCTTACGCTCGGGTGCTACAGTCGTACCACTTTTGGATATTTCAGCAAGGTTGGTGGAAACCTCGTCGCATGGAAGAGTAAGAAACAGAAGGTGGTTGCTCTTTCCAGTGCAGAAGCTAAATTTCGAGGAATTGCGCGAGGACTAGCCGAAGTTCTATGGCTACGGAAGTTACTTGAAGAACTTGGTTTTCCCGTGAGAGGGAAATACAGACTATGGTGCGATAATAAAGCGGCCATAAACATCTCAGAGAATCCGGTTCAACACGATCGAATGAAGCATATTGAGGTAGACCGGCATTTTATCAAAGAGAAGCTTGAGAGTGGAGTAGTGTCACTACCGTTTGTACGGTCAGAGGATCAGTTGGCAGACATTCTTACCAAAGCAGGAACCGAAAGTGTGTTTTCAAGTGTTCTTGACAAGTTGAATGTGTGTGATCCTACAATCAACTTGAAGGGGAGTGTTCGAGATTACGGCTAATCTTAGGGGATTAAAATACCGTAATTAGAGGGATTGTTTTCTTTGTGTATATCTTTTCCTTTTTTGTAGCTCCGTGTATCTATATATATAGTAACACTGTTGTAAACTTTTTCATTCAGAAATCAATGAATACAAAAAATTCCCAAATCTAAATTCTAACTATTTATTTGATAAAATCAATTAATTTTGCAATTAAATCTAAAAAGTAAAATATGAATATAAATTGGGTACTAAAAACTTTTAGGGTCTCTAATAAAATTTTTGTTCGATAATCCAACCAATTATAATAATAAATATGCACTCGTCATTTAATATATTATTTTTTTTAAATTATCCATCAATCACACGATAAACATAAAATATTACTACCCTATTATGTTAGGTTCGGACCGAACCGATACAATATATATTGGTATGCATTATTCATGCCCACACAAGCGTTAACGTATCAGAAAGCCCCAGTTGGAGCATAAGTCAAATATTCCTAGGAACAAACACTTGACTGCAAAAGACAAACATTATCACCTCCACCTCCGCCGTCATGGAGAAGGCCGTCGAAGCTGAGCAGCCACTATCGCCGGCGGGCCGTCTCTTCGTGCAGCCATTAATGAACCAAGTCATTAACGGCGTCCTTTCCGGCGAATACCCCATCGATCTCGACACCCTCAAAAGCGACGTCCAAAACTCCATCATGCTCGAACACCCCAGGTTTTGCAGCCTCATGGTGAGAGACTCCTGCGGTCGCGAACGGTGGCGGAAAACGCAAGTCGACGTCGATCGCCACCTCACTATCCGCCACGGCCCCCTCTCCGACGATCCTTCTGTATCCGACGAAGACGCCGTCAACGATTACGTAGCCGATCTCTCGTATTCGTCGCCTCTGCCCACCGATAAACCCCTCTGGGAAATTCACGTTCTCATGGCGCATAAAACAGTGGTGTTCCGTGTACACCACGCGCTGGGGGATGGCATTTCCTTAATGTCCATGCTGCTGTCGAACTGTAGGAGAACTGACGATCCGTCTGAGCCGCCGACTATTGGCGGCGTTGGAGCGGCGGCGGCGGCGGCCCCGAGGCGGTGGAGTGTTGGGAAGGTGGTGGAGGTTGTTTGGTTTACTTTAGTTTATGTTTTGGAGCTTATTTTGAGGGTGTTGTGGCTGAGGGATAAGAACACCGCCGTGAGCGGCGGCTATGGAGTGGAGCTCTGGCCTCGGCGGTTGGCGACGGCGAAGTTCAGGCTGGACGACATGAAGAGTGTGAAGCGAGCTGTCACTAACTCGGTTAGTTTTGTTTGACTGTTGAATTTTTTGGGTTTGTATTCTCTTCGTGATTGGTCTATTTTTGATGCTCAAGTTTAGACTGAAAATATTTACATTAATTTAATTTAATCTGATTAAAATAGGAACACAGAAATGATTAATTTATGTAAGTGAAAAAAGCCGTGTCATTGGCTCAACTATTTTGCAGCAGGTTGGATGATTTAGATATAAAATTTTATTTTATAGCTCATTTATTTAAGTTCATGTCCACTGCTTAACCGTAAAACTTTGTTTTTTATAGTTTATTTATTTAAATTCAAGTTGGATTAGATTATACAATAAGAATTGATTGAAATAGTCAAAAAAAAAAAATTTAGTCATTTAGGGATGTGCATTTTTTTTTTTTTTTTAAATTTAAAAATCGAATCATCTATGTCTAAAGTTTGAGCCAACTTTCTATCAATAATAGCTATAAGGAACACAGAACGTGTTTAAACTAGCATATAATTTGGTGGTGCTTAACCACTTTACTGGTATAATTAACTACCCCTGCCAAAGTGCATTTGGAGTCCTAATAGATAGGCTATTTTATAATTTGGCCCGGCACTTTCCGTACATATCAATATCAAGCAACTAAAAATTGGAGTGCATTTAGCCCTCATTTGATCATTTATTACCTAACGTTACCTTATTGGTTATTGAGTTATTGCGACCAAAGAAAGCTAGAACTCTCTAAATATATTGAGCAATAATGCCACTTTGCCCTCTTTTAAGTTATGCTTGGTATTATTCTCGCCCCCTTAAACTATATTTTTATTATTTCGCCCCACGGGAGTCTAGAAATAGGCACTTTGCCGTTGTCTCTCATTAATTGCTGAGGCATAGCTACTTCCTGGACTAATGATAATGATTTCTACCCCTTCAAAAAATTTAGAATTTTACAGGTAAGGGATGGGTAAAAAAATGTCGATTAATAAAGATTTTGAAGTTAAGGTTTCATGGTGTTAAGCTCAATGGATTGAGAAAAGATAAGAATCCTCGAGCCAATTTACTAAGCTGTAAGCAGGCTCATCTGTCTTTCCCCTAGCTAAATGCATCGAGTAAAATAATAAAACTATCACACGAAGATAAATACAAATTGGTCTGCCAAAATTTAAAGGGTGAAGGGTATGAGTGCCTATGTTAGAGTTTGAGTAGCACTAACCTATGTTTTGAAACCCGGACCGGATCGGCCGGTCGGACCGATTCGACCGGTTACCGGCCGGCTATCCGGTCCGGTTGACCCCCCAAAACCAGTGGTCGATCGGACCAAGTTGGCCTGGATTTTTGAGTTTTTTTTTTTTTTTTTTTTTTTTCAAATCAAAAATAATAATTGTGGTGCCATGGGGTTTTGAATACATGACCTCAAAGTGTGCTCATACCAATTGATCTATCACCCCTTTTGACAATTTTTTGTTACTAAATTTATTAATAACTTTCTTAAATAATAAACTCTCTAAAATTATATTAAAATTTTGAGTGTTAAGAAAATATTAATTAAACTATATAGTATAAACTAAATTTAAATATGAATAAACTAATGTAAAATATTTTATTGTTAATAATATATATTTATAAAAATATAAATGTAGGTGTGATACTCTTTTATTCTGTTTTTTCACGACAAATAGGATGATATTTTTTTATTTTTATCTAAATTTTTTGTAGATTTATAATTTTGAAAACTTATTATTGGAGAATGTTATTTGAAAACTAATGAGTATTTGTAAGTAATTTAAAATTATATCTATTTTTCATATTATTTAACTTATTTTATTATTTTTAGTTGATGTTTGTAATATTATATAAATATATATAATTAAATATAATTATTACGTAATTATGACGTCACAAATAGTCGAACCGGTCGAACCAATAAAACCAGTAACCAGTAAGTCTTCCCGGTTCGACGTCCGGTCCGGGTTTCAAAACATAGGCACTGACCCTTTCTTTTTTTTTTTAACACATCTCCCAAATTAGTCAGAGAAATTCGAAATTTCGAACCCAAAATTATTGTCCTAAAAAAAGACTTTTAACCACTTTGGCCAACTACGGTTGACAGTGGCATTAACCCTTTGTTACAAGATATCATGGCATTGAAACTATTATAACTATATGAATATCTCAAGTTTGAAACTCAAGAAAAAATGCTGCTGATGAATGTTCTCCATCAATCTGTGCAGACCATTAATGATGTTCTTTTCGGGGTGATCTCAAGTGGGCTTTCGAGGTACTTAGACATCACATCCCCCAAAGGTAAGTTTTCATCACTAGCTACTAGCTAGATTCCAGCAGAACCAGTACGAAGAAACAGTTAGATAATACATCAATTAATGTTCTCGAGTATTAACTGCACTGCATGCACGTGATGGTGTTTCATATTTTATACAGCTTTGCGAGATGGGGTTCAAATCACAGGTTTGGCAATGGTGAATTTGAGACCACAGACTGGATTGCAGGTTACAGAAGTCTTTTTACATCTCCCTTTGGAAAGCAATGTTTTAAAAACCGGACCGGACCGGATGGTTGGACTACCCGGATCGTCGATCGGCCGGAAGAACGAACCGGTCATTACCCCAAAACCGTTCGCACTAAAAAACCGCTCTATTTTGTGAAAACCGTTTCGAACAGCGGTTGGACCGTTCGGACCGTAAAACCGTTCCTGGGTCAAGTGAACCGTTCGATTTTTTAAAAAACAATAAATTGATAAAATTAAACCTCAATTTCTCCAATTTTCTATATTTTTCTCCTATTTCTATATGTTTTATGCAACCACTTCTTCAAAACTAATGTATTATGTATTTTTATTTAATTTGGGATGATTATTTTCTTGTCTCGAACTTTTGAACTTTAAATGTTCATGTCACGAATCATGAATTATGAATTTGTGTTTCATTTTAGTTCATAATCTTTGGTTTTTAATTCATTGTTTCATATTATATTTGTATATAAATTGAGAAACTATAAAAGTAAATTTTAAAATATGTTTTATTATTTATTATTTATAAATATTTAATATTTAATATTATTTATGACATAATTATGATGTCATCGGTTCGAACGGTTGAACCAGTGACCCTTGACCCAATTGATTTTTCGGTTGCTTAACGGTCCGGTTTTTAAAAAATTGCTTTGGACATGAAGAATTTCAATCATTTTGCTGTTTTTTTGGGGTTAAATCTCAGGATATGTCCAAGCTTATGCACAGCGATTCTGGAACTTCATGGGGCAACAAATTTGGTATGATTATATTGCCTGCTTATTATCATAGTCGTACTTCAGACCCCCTCCAATTTGTGACAAGAAAAAGCTTTCGTTGGAGGCCCCATTCACATACAAACTCTTGGATTTCCTAGCTTCTCTCTTTGGTGCCAAGGTAAGTAAATTCTTGGGATGATTACATTATAATACCTTGAGGTTTAAATTATTACACAAACTTCCCTTTCTGTTAGAGAATCTACACTACTTACATCTGGATTGATAACGTTTCGTTACTGTCATTTCTGATTTTGTTGGTGAATACTCTAGTTTGGTCGAGGGAAGTTCTTGTAATTTCTCAAACCTTAGGAAAAATTTGTATAATTAGATCAAACCTCAAAGCATGATGGAGTAACGATCCCAAACTCTTTCACTGATATAATTCGTAGATCGTGTATACTACTTTACTGTATTTAATCTCTTGATTTCCAGATTGCGAGCATTATCAATTACCGGGTTATTTGTAACACAACGTTTACGATCTCAAACATAGTCGGCCCTCAGGAGAAAATTACACTTTCAGGAAATCCTGTTAAATGCATTAGGGTGACATCCAGCAGCTTACCTCATGTAAGGTTTCTGATTTCTGCCTGCCATTATTTTCTGCCACAATTGTTTATTAAGAAGATAGGTTAATGTCTCTCTCATGTTCTATGAAAAATTTACCAAAAAATTTTAATCTAAGGGGGAAAATAATCAACCCCGACTAGTACAACTTGCATATTGTGCGAGGCTGAAGTATCATTTTAATTAAAACTAATTCATATTATAACAGAATTTTATAAATAATCTGTACTATACTAATATAATGTGTTAACCTACTTCAGGTAAACTCTTCCGACCTTTTATAATATTAATTATTATAGAAATAAATTCTAAAATCATTAAAATTAAAATTCCGATGTATGCATCATTGTAATTAATAACACATCTTTCACTATTTTTCAGAAAAAAAAAAAAATCTCATATGTTTTATTGATAAATTTTAATTTAACATATTTTCAGAAGTATATAATAAAAATAACCAATAATTCATTAAATAGTGATTTTTGAGTAAATATTATATATTTATATTTATTTTGTCAAAAAAATATATAAATTTTATCCTAAATTGGGTCGGATTATGGGGCTCGATTTTAATTGGATTTAGGGTTGATGAACTCGAATCTTATAGATTTGGATCTTGATCCTTTTGTCAGATTTGGATTTTCCTGATTCAGTCCGGATTTGACAGGCTGATAGCCTTAAGGCCGCTTAGAAAATGTGATTTTCATTTAGCTGTCAATTAGAGACTAAAAATATTTTTAAGAAGTTGATACAAGACACCAAAAAGTCAAGATTTTATTTATTTAATCATCGGGGAATTCCCGAAAACTCCCCAAATGATAAGTCCAATTCCTGTTAACTCCCCATTTTAAAAAATGATGTATAAAAACTCAAGAATCGCGTATCTAAATCCCCAAATGATGTATTTGAAAATGGAAAGTATCTAAATCTCAAAATCGCGTATCTAAATCCCAGAATCACGTACCTAAAATCCCAAATAATATATTTGAAAATAGGGAGTAAAAAGAAACTTTCCAAACTCATGGGGAGTTTTTGGGAAGTGTCCTTTAATCATTAGGGCCAAAAATATATTTGTAAACTCAAGTACATAAATATGTAGCTTTTTTGAGGTTTTAATATTGGAGCAGGCAATCACAATGCATATGCTGAGTTATGCTGGAGTTGCTGAGATGCAAATATTGGTGGCTAAGGACATAATCCCTGACCCTAAAGTTCTTGCCAACTGCTTTGAAACTGCCTTGCTAGAAATGAAGGCGGCTGCAGAAGCTACCATCAAATCTTGAGGAAAAGTATATTAATTTTGTAGAAGATTTTAATTTAATAACTTACCAGCTCTATCCTAGTTATTTGTTGTAATTCACTAGCTTAGTCTGAACACATTTACTGAAAATTTGACCATTAATCCTTCTCTCTTTTAATGTTGAATTTATTTTCCAACAATACAAATGAGTTTCAATCTGAGTTTTACACCTTTTGTGTGAGGTAAATTTTCACAAGAGTGATCAATCATATAGCAAATATAGTGTACATTCCAAGCTAACAGCCTCACATCAATTTTACTTCAGCCACCAGAGGAATATGTCTAGCTTTAGGTCGGATTTTTATATTAAGTTTGATGCAAATGCCCGAATATCCGATACGAAGACATTCTCTTAACGTTGCTAGTTCGGAAAATGTCCAAACTAGTTTGGATACGAAACCATTAGTAAGCTGTTGGGATCAGAAACCTAACAAACAAAAGAGAAGTTGTAGCAATCTTGAAAACTGGCAACATATTTAGAACCCAACTCCTACACTGAATCACAGCATTCAACTAGACAAACAGAGACAACCCCACTCCAAACATATTCACAACAAAACCCAATAATTTATTTCTGCCATTTACTTACCAAAGTAAATAGAGTTATTAATGCTGCTAGTTTTCCTCCTCCTAAGAAGTAACTTCTTCAGGAGGGCAAATCCTCCTCCCTTGTTCTTACTCGGAACAATAACCAAGGCTCTGGCATTGGCGTCTTTGTTGTCCTTCTTATTTGGACTTGCAGTTGTGCTTGTTATTTCTTTGGAGGATTTTAAATGCTTCAATTCTGTGGTGTCTTCAGACATCATCTGATCACGCAAGGACGAGCGCTGCCTTAACTTCTTCATCTTTGTGTCGGTGATGGACAGGACCTTGTCCACAACGGATAATTCTTTCGATGGTCCCAGTGATTTTAACTGCTTTCCCAGATTAAAGATCGTCTTTTCACATTCGGCTAATCTAACGGAGGCTTTTGTAATCTCCATTCCCTGCCAAATTTCAGGTTTCAAAACTCTTCTAATATGATAGTGATACGAGTAATAGTTGTTGTCATATAATTGAAGAAAGAAAGAGAATGGAGGTTAACATATAATTTACATTACATGTGGACAAATCAATTTTCGGGGAATTCTCGAAAAATCCCCAAATGGGGGGGTCTCAAATTTTTGTTTGTTCCCCATTTTCAAAATTATTCCTCTTCACTCCCCAGATGAAAATCATAATTTTCGTTTACTCCCCATTTTGTACAGCACATACTACATATTACGAAAAATATACGACATTTGGGATTTAAGTACATGATTCTTGAGTAAAACTCAAGAATTTTAAAAATGGGGAACAAACAAAAAAAATTTCAACTCATGGGGAGTTTTCAAAAAAGACCCCATGAATTTTAATGATATCTTGTTTTATGAATACCCTGTTTTGCGCTCGACACTTATTCTTTAATATTTGACTTTCAATCCATGGCTTTTAGTAGCATGAGTTAAGTTAAACCTTAGAGTTTGCATGGGAAAGTTTTTCTAATTTCTTGAACCTCAGGGGAAGGGGATAATTGTGTAATTTGGACAAACCTTGAGCTATGCAAGTGTGATTCTTCTTATTTAGTTTCTAAAAAAGCAATTTTGAACTTACAGTTTGGAGCAAGGCTTCTTGATTTTCACTGCCACCTGGATTTTGTTTGCTGGCAATGCTGTTCACCCCAAAAATCATAAAATCAAATTCAATTCGGTTGTTTTGTGTATGGAATTTTATGGACCGAGGTTAAAATTGAAAGAAACTAAACTGGAATGTACCTTTCGAGTTGCAGTTGAAGCTCGAGACAGGTTCCTTCCAACTCTTCGCAGCAATGATTTCTATTTTCCAATTCAACTTCAGCAGAAGATAATTTCTGTTGAACTTCATTTAGCTTAGCTTTAGTAACACTAAGCTGAGTGTCAAGATCTTCATTCATTGCTTTCAGATTCTCAATTTGATCCTCATTCGTTGTTTTCAGTTCTTTCAAGCTTTCCAACTCATTCTTCAAATCATAATCTTTCTCCAATAATCCAATCGAATCCAACTCGTTCTTCAACCCTTTGATTTCCACCTGAAAACCCGAATGCATCTTCTCCATTTCAAGCATAAGATTCTGCACAGATTCAAGTTCAAGTGCAGTTCCCGGCCCATCACCACCCAAATACTTCCTAAATTCATCTCTAACATTACAATGATCTTCACAGCAAACACAGTTGTTCATCAACCATCCAAGAAGAGTAGCCAAATCCCCAATAAATTTCTCAAAATTAATCTTCCCACCTAATAAATCATTACAATTACAAACGAACTCTTCTAACATAGTGGCGAGTTCACTGTTTTCCCATCTGAAGACATGAATTCTGTCTTTCAAAGATTCCTCACATGGATGATGATTGAATCGGCCCACGAGCTCAATGATTTTACCAATGGATCTATTCAAATCGGACGGCTGAGATTCATTGATCATACTTGAGCTCGGAGATGATGTTGGAGATTTCCAAGTAATATAGCCACTTATGGGAAGCACATTGGATGGCTCGGATTGGATAACATTGTTTCTCAAATCCATTCGGATATCTTCAAGAAGTTCATCCACGCTTCGGTTCCTAATCCTGTGTTGTTCCAAGATCAATGTCCTTACATCCTTAATCCAATCAATGGATTTATTGCAAGATTCATCGCTGGGCCCCAGTGGATCAACTGCAACTATTGCTAATTTCTCCATTTCAACAAAATCATCCATCAGGCTCATTTCAGAAGCCCCAATCATCTTGCACTCAGGTTCGGTTGGTGGCTCCCAAGAATGGGAACTAGTAACTGCATTTGAATCAACAATGGAGTGTTCATCTGGCGGCAGAGGATTATTAGACAAAGCCAGTGCAAACTTATCCTGAAATGAAACATTCTTAGATTTCTCATAATAGATGATCTCCTCCTCTTTCTTAGCTAAAGACTCCCTGAGAATCTGGTTCTCTCTCTCCAAACCATGCACCTGATCAATCAAGAAACTCGTGTTATTCTTACTGGTGTTGTGAGGAACTGAATTTCCAATTATACCCTTCCGGTCATTCTTCACATTTCCCAATGTAGCTGCCGGACCGGAAAGTCGCTTGCGCATCAGAGCACGTAGCCGCTGACATTCTGATTCCAACTTCTTGATTTTCTTAACATCTTCCAAATGCTGCTTGTGGGAAGCTTCTAGAGAACGCCGCCCGTACTCCATCTCATCATTTCTTAGATCGAGTTCCTTCTCGAGGGTGCGAAACTCATACCTTAAAAAAGCGTTCTCTTTTTCAACCGAATCTAATCTCGTCATTAGGGCTTCGAATTCGGATTCCGTTTGAATCTTGATGGTAGTGAGATCATCCATTAATTTTTCTTTTACAAGTAGGGCTTTGCTGAGATAAGAACTCTCCGCAGTTAGGCTTGCTACTTTTTCCTCAAGTGTCTTATGTGCTTTCTCAAATTCTTTGGATGTGTTCGTTATGGCCTCTTGCACTTTTTGCTCTTGCTCTTCACGAACCGTATTGAGTTGCTCCATGCAGTCTTTTAATGCTGAGTTTAAGTGGACTAATCTTTCGTTTGCAGCTTCTCTTTGTTTGGTAGCTTCTTCTAGTTCTTGTTTTAGATGAATGAATTCTTCTTCTGCTTTCTGCTTTTCTGGAATGGATTTAAGCATAACTATTAGCATAAATATAACGGATAATTACACTGGCACACCCTAAGGTTTGACTTAATTACAAAACCTCCACCTCAACTGGTTTGAGAAATTACACTATTATTCATAAAAAACTAGAGCTGAAATCATCGAATTCCGTGGATCCACTAATATAAATTCTTTGACAGGGAATTGTTTTTCTTTCTGTATTTTCACAAACATCAGGGTATTCTACCAAAAAAAACAAACATCAGCGTAAGTTTGTGTAATTATGTCAAACCTCGGGTCTTTTGGTATACCATCCCCTAAATACAATTATGCGGCGAGAACCGAAGAATGCAACAATAATGTTATAATCACCTGCTACAGCAGCTTCTGCTTTTATTTCATAATCTTGCGCAAGTTTATCTTTGGCTGAACACTCATCAAGGACAGAAACCAGCTTTTCGTTTAAGGTTTTCAAAGAATTCTCCAGTTCCACTTGTTTATCATTCTGAACTGGCTGAACCTATACACATATATCGAATATTACAATCAAAATTCCACTAAATTGAAATCTGTTGCACCAGATGCATACAAACTTATAGATGGAATAAAAGTATCACACTTACTTCATCTCCATTTGCAACTATTGTCTTCTCTGATGACCTTTTTCTCCAAAGCCAAGTTTTCTGGTCCATGCTTCCCTATGATCACAACACCAAATCCTGAAAAGAAATCATCCCATAAAAATAAAATTACTGTACTTTCACCAACTGAAAGATAACCCAAGAATAGAAAACTAGCAAATACCAAATCAAAGAAAACAAATGACCAACTTTTGCTGCAGGAACCAGAAAGTCTCCTGGAATAGGCAGCAAGTACTTTAGTCAAAATTCCATGATTTCCATAACAGCATTTAACTCTCCCGTTTCTGGTTCATATTTTCTGATTTAACATAGAGAATCTAACCAAGAAACCAAAAAACAGAAAGTATAATCATTTAAAAGGAAAAAAAAAAAAATGGTGTACCCTGATCAGATCATGTAATAAAGATAGCTGCTGAGCTGCATGCTTATATGATGGCTCAAAAACTAGAATAAAATAAAAAGAAAAGGACAAAACCACAACACACACACACACCCCTGAATACAAGCGAAACAGAGTACACCCAAGAATAAAGAATTCACCAAAAAGAATTAAAAAGGCACCACTATTTTCAACAACAAACTCACTCGGAGCAAAAGTTAGACAAGTCAATTCCCACTATTCTGCATTCATATCCTCACCAACCCACCATCATCAGAACCTAATTGCGAAGAGAAAAGGGCCAACCAGGAAAATAAATGAAGAAGGAAGAGGGGAAAAAAAGCGTGAGAATAGTTAATGCAGCAAACACCGCAGACTTCAATTCAAGAAAGGTTATGAAGAAAAGGGTATAAGAGCAATAAAAACAGAGGGCCATCAAAATTCTGGAAACAAGAGAACAAAAAGAGTACACATCACTTGGATTTAATAACGCAGTAAAAAGAGAAGGGCTCCATCTCCACCGACAACGTTTGTGAGCTGTAAAATGATGAGTGAAAGAACAGTGAATTGATTGGAGTGGGTGAAAAATGAAAAGGGATTGTTATACTTAAAAGTGATTATGAAAGCATCATGGTTTATGAATGGAGGGCCCTAATGGAAGAACTTTTGAGAGTGGAGATGAGGATTTGAGCATCATGGTTTATGAATGGAGGGCTCTTTGATTTTATTTTTGGTCCCTTTTGAGAGTGAGATTTGTTTGGAGGGTTATGAATTCGGAGGCATTACATGCATGATGCAACGTGTTGAGAGGTATGTGAAAAGACAGTGCACCTTATGTAGTAGGATCCAATAAAATGGTTTTGTACATAACAAACAAAAAGGAAAACTACTTACATTAATCAACTAATGTGAGCTAACACCACCTGTATAAATTATCAATTCATTGTTATGTTAACTTAATTAATAATTTTATGTTTAACTTCTTAAAAATATAACTATTATTAATAGGGAGAATTTATGAACATACAACTAGCTCAAGTGAAAAAGGATTTGAATTCATTTAAATAAGATTTCGAGTTCGAACATTGTGTAAGTAAAAAATTATGTTACCTCGATAAATTAGTCACTCAATTGGGTTAAGGAGGCGGAGCTGGCAGAGTTACAAGCGGAGCAACTTTTTGATATTGACCCTTCTGAGGAGAACCTAGCAAATTGGAACAAAAGTATTGCTGAGCGAAAACGGCCCCTGGCTATTAAAGAGGACTTTTGGCGACAAAAATCAGCGTGTAAGTGGATGGACGAGGGAGAACGCAACACGAGATACTTCCACTCTTTAGTCAAGAAAAAGATTATTCAGAGGAAGGATAAACTCGATAAAAGAAGGTGAGAATAAGATTTCTGATCTGGTTCTTATAAGGGAGTCTGCGCGATCTTATTTCGAAGTGCTCCTCTCAGTGACCGAAAATTTTGATAATGGCCCACTCGAACAGATACAAAAGGTTCTTACAGATGCTGATATCGAGCTCCTGGACAAGCTTCCGACGAGGGCCGAGATTCGCACGACAGTATTCGAGTTGAATCCGAGCAGCGCCACTGGGCCAGATGGATTTAGTGCCCTATTTTATCAAACCTTCTGGGAGAATATTGAGATTGATGTAGTGGAGGCCATGATGGAATTCTTCAATGGTTCTAAGCTTCCTATGGCATACACAACGACATCAGTTGTTCTTATTCCCAAGAAAGACAATCTAATGCATTGGAGCGATTATCGGCCTACAAGCCTATGCAACGTCTCAAACAAAATAATCACCAAGGTCATCAACACGAGGCTCGCCAACTTTCTCCCAAGGATTATCTCGGACAACCAAAGTGGGTTCGTGCATGGAAGAGTGATCAGTGATAATATTTTGTTAGCTCAGGAGATGGCAAATGCATTAGATAACAAAAGTCGAACTAAGAACGTCATTATCAAGCTTGATATGGAGAAAGCCTATGATAGGCTTGATTGGGGATTTCTCTATCGGATGCTCTTAGCCAAGGGATTTTCTCGTAAATGGATTGATTGGTTTCACAATTGCATATCGGGATGCTGGTTCTCAGTCCTAGTTAATGACGAATCTTCTGGAATTTTCAAATTTTCTAGGGGTCTTCAGTAAGGGGATCCGCTTTCCCCCTCATTGTCGTGATTGCTTCGGATTATCTAGCTTGCAATTTGAATAATTATATGGAGGCCCAGCCATGAGCTAGGTTTAGAACCTCGGCAAACATGCATGTGTCTCATCTAGCTTATGCAGATGAGACTATAGTTTTCACTAATAGCAGACAACTTTCTTTACAGGGTGTAAAACAAATTATTCATGATTATGAAAGTATTTCTGGTCAAAAGATCAACTCTAACAAGAGTTTTTTTGTGGTAGGTAATAATGACAATGGGGCTGCTACAGAAGTGAAAGGAGTACTTGGATTCAAGCAGGATACTTTACCGATGAAGTATCTCGGGGCGCCACTTTATAGGGGAAGGAAGAAAACAGACCTTTACGATGAGCTAATTGGAAAGATTAGAAATCGCATAAATGGATGGGAATGCGTTTACCACTCACACGGAGGGAGACTCCAACTCATTAAGGCTATTCTTCTCGCACTCCCGATGCAACTTTTCCAAATTATTGAACCACCCACGTCGGTAATCCACAAAATGGAGATTATGATAAACAAATTTTTTTGGGGCTCGCGGGATGGAAACCGCAGGCTGCATTGGGCTAGCTGGAAATGGTTATCATACCCTGTGGAGGAAGGAGGTCTCGGCGTTAGAAGTCTTGGTGATATGGTAAATGCCTTTACTTATAAATTATGGTGGCGGATGAGAATGAGTGACTCGTTGTGGGCGAGATATGTGAAGAGCAGGTACTGGAAAGACTCACATCCTAAATATGCGGCTGTCACTAATTATCACTCTGCTCTATGGCAACGACTTTGCAAAGTCTGGATAGCTGTGGAGAGTGATACGTTTTGGCGCATTGGTGATGGTCATTTGGACTTCTGGGAGGATAATTGGTTTAGGGACAAGCCAATTTCTGAATACATTATCGGTCCAGTTGAAAAGGCGAAGGTCAAGGATTTCCTAACTAATGGAGAGTGGGATAGAAACAAGCTTTTGCATATTTTAGAAGATGACATGGTGAAAGAAATTTGTGAGGTCCCAATCTGGAGAGGTCACAAGGATAGAGGATTATGGAAGATAAGCATGGATGATAACTGTTAGAACATGGTATTGGGGAAAAGTTTTTGTATTGTATTCATCGTTTTTCTCTTGGTTACAATATTCACACTATGAACAGGAATAAATAGAGCTAATACACAAATCCCTACAAATCAGGTAAATTACAATAGATGGGAAATAAATCTGGTAAGTCAACTATATCATATCGGGATATCCAACACTCCCCCACAAGGTAGGTGATGGAGTCCCCAATCCGTAGCTTGCATAGCACAGTTTGAAATATTTGACTTGTGACCGCCTTTGTCAGTATGTCAGCAAGTTGATATTCGAACTTAACAAACGGGATAGAAATAGTCCTATCCTCCAACTTCTCCTTAATGAAATGACGGTCAACTTCCACGTGCTTCGTTTTGTCATGTTGTACCGGATTCTCTGAAATGCTGATTGCGGCTTTGTTGTCACATTTCAGAGGACTTGGGTCTCTCGGTTTCATTCCCATCTCATCCATTAGTTTCCTGAGCCAAATGAGTACAGTGACTCCTTTTGCTATTCCCCTAAATTCAGCTTCGGCACTAGAGAGTGCCACAACCTTTTGCTTCTTACTCCTCCAAGTTACTACATTTCCCTCAACCAAAGTAACAAATCCAGATGTAGACCTACCATCATTCGGGTTTCTTGCCCAGTCTGCATCAGTGTAAGCCTCAATATTAAGATGGACATGCCTGCCAAACATAATCCCTATCCCAACAGTACCCTTCAGATACCGAGTAATGCGTATAACTGCTTCCATGTGTTCTTTCTGTGGCTGATGCATGAATTGAATCACAATTCCCATTGAGTAGGCAATATCTGGGCGCGTGTGTGACAGGTAAATCAGCTTCCCTACCAATCGCTGATACCACTCCTATAACGCCCCCACCCGTACCAGAACAAGAGGAGAGCGGCGTCTCAATCCCCGCACTGAAGCACCTCTCAAGTAATGGTGTGAGCCATCACTCAAGAAATACTCCAACGAACGGCTATCTATCAGAACTATACATGTACAACGATGTGGCTATGCAGCGGAAAATCAGAGTATTTTAAAACTTTTCAAAACATGTGCGTGATGGCATGTAACAAGCAAGAACATATTGATCGTGTAAGAGAGACTCGGCATATCAGAACATATAACAGATTCACATATAAGTACCGATACAACAGAGTTCAAAATATCGGTAACAGAGTAGCAGAAAGAGTATAACAAATATACTCAAGTATTCAGAAACATATACAGAAACATTAAGTGATGCAGCCATAAAACATATGCAGGACACAAAAGAGGAAGTAATACTAAGTCCTGACTGAAACAAAAATGACAATCTAGAGCTTCAAGATACCTCTAGACTGCGGCTGCAAGACCTGAAACCACGAGGCAAGAAAACGGGAGAGGTATTAGTCAAAAGGACTAAGTGAGGGAATACTTTAAAGAAAGTACTGAATTAAAGAACTTGAAGTAAAGTTCGAAACTGTTAAATGCGATGCTTTAAAGAAGAACTTGAAACAAGTTCGGTTGATAAAACTCTTTGAATGCGATGCTGTAAAAGAATGCACGTTAAAAACATTTTCATGAATGCTATCACACGCGCACACATATGCAGTTGATGGTTCATAGTTCTTTCATAAAACGGGATAAGGGTAAAGTGAACTTTTCCAGATATGAACCATCCTTTATGAAACAGAATTTTGCCCGCAAGCTAGGCTCCTCCATCCTTACTCCAGAAAACATGATTTGGTTGAGCATCGGACCAGGATCAACAATAATTCCACGTATAGTAGAGTATCGGACCAAGATCAACAATAACCCCACATAAAGTAGAGCATTGGACCAAGGTCAACAACAACTCCGCACACAGTAGACTATTGGACCAAGGTCAACAACGACTCTTACCAACACATACAAACATGCACCATCCTCCACAGGTTGTCACTTCGGGTAGCTAGCCCTAGGCGACCTGTAAACATGTAATGGGAACAGATTTGCTGTCCGTTCCCAGACAGATTGTCTTGACTTAACAAACCTCCTGTTAAAAGTCGGTGTCAATTGTCTAAGTGTGGCGGCCGGTATTGGTGATGTCGTTGGCGCTCACCTCCCGAGCATCACCTCCACACATAACCGCCGGGCCCAAACTGTAAACTGTATGCTTGCATTTAAGATTAGCAGTGACCAGAGTATCACTCCAGTATGCTAACTATAACATGTGAAACTGTAACTGTAACATATGATGCTGTCTGTAAAACATATGATTCTGTCTGAAAACATGTGAAACTGTCTGTAAACTGTACTTTGAAAACATATGCCAATCATGTAACTGTCTTTGAACAAGAATGCAGAACTTTGGAAAACATGTACTGTTGATCAAGGTATACTATTAAAGTATGAATGATCCTTTCAAGAGAATGTCCCGATAAAAGGGAGTAGTTCAAAACGAGGTTTAGCTTTGAATTTCAAAACATATGATACGATAGTATAATCGTGGTTCCAGTTGGAAATCATTTATAAATTCACCTCACCTATCAGTAACAAAGGTAGGTAGACAGATTAAGCGGTGCCCTGGGGATCCCAGTGCTCAACTTTAACTCCTGTAGGTGGTGTACTAGAGTGAGCTTAACAACTAAGACCCACTACTAACCAAGATGCATATGAAATGCAAGAAACAATGAACAAGGAATATGTAAAGAACATGCAACACAAGAGAGTAATACCATTTAAGGTATTCAAGAAAGGTAACACACAAAGGAATACATCAAAGTGAGTTACTCTTAACGTTAGACTATGATCTTACTATAACCGAGTAAGCTTTAGTCAAATTATGAATCCTATCGCAAACCTTAAGTTAAGAAACAAGTCCACGAAAGAAAACACATTTTGAAAACACATTTTAGACCCTGGATATGGAAACCCTAGGTGCAAATGTCTATAGAGAAAGCACAAGTTTTAATTCATTTTTACTATTCAAAAGCACTATTCAAAAGTACTATTCCAAATTACTATTCACGATTACTATTCACATGTCGGGTCAAAGGGTCGGGTCAAACCCTTACTATACACACACCCACACACACACGGTACACACACACACCATGCACGAACACACACACACACACGGCATGCACACACACACTCCCCCTAATCAAATTATGATCTTGATTATATCCTATACTTTCAAGTTCATGTTAATATAATCAAGTGTGATCTAGGTTAAAGGTATAACCTATAGTTAAGAGATCCAATTAAGGCATAAGATCAAGTTATGAAACACTATTCTATCTTAGGTTATAACATGTGACACTATTAAAGTGTATAACATATGATCAAGGCACTAATCCATTAATCCATATCATAACATAAGCTCAATCCATAATTCAAGAATCATATAACAATGTGACAACATGTCTCAACATATCTCATATCATATCATATCATATATCATGAACCTTTAGGCATGTAACATGTAACAATTTAATTCCAATACCAACATGTAACAAGTTGTGACATAATGAATTGTAAATCACTATTCCATTAGCTAGCATGCATGAACATAATTCAAATTCCATAATCATGCATCAATTCTCATAATATAACAATCATATCACATGATCATAGCATATACTAAAGCAATTCATAACATATTCAAGCATATACTAAACAATTAAAACATATAAACAACTATCAAAACATATCATAAAAACTATATAATAAATGCATAAAATAAAATCCTATATGGCTTAGGGAAGACCCTAAGACCCAACCTAAACATAATATAAACATACCATAACATAAAAACATAAACTAAACTAACATAACATAAAAACAAAACAAACTAACCTAGCTACAAATGGGGGGGTGCCGACGGCAATGAGGGGGAGGAGAGGGAGAGAAAGGGTGTTGTCAACACAACTTTGAGCAAGGAATGAAATGCCATGGGAGGGGTATTTATAGGTGTGAAGAAGCCCCTCACCTTGCAATTAGAGATGGCTTAAGGGTAGGAGAGCAAAACAAGAGTTCATCCACTTGTGTCTTCTAGAAGCTTTAGGGATTAAGAAGGAAAAAATGGGGCTGCTGGGGGTAGTTCTGTAATTTCGTCCCCCAAGGCTCGAGGATAAGTGGCTGGAAGTATAACCATTCCGACGGCAAGAAAATTAGCTTCGAAACGCATATTCATTCATCGAAATCGGATTTACCGTTTGAAAGATACATTAGTTTTAGTGAATAAAAGTTTTGAGCTCGAAACTCGACATGAGTGAAAAACGACTTTCTAAAATGATTTTCAAGTCCGGATTGCTTCTAAAATTCAAGAAATAAATCGAGAAGAGTTTTGAGTCCAAAATCGACTATAAAACGTTTTACCGTTAAAAAGTTGAAAACGTAGGATGAATAGTGAATTCTCACGTACGAACGTACGCTTCCAAATTTCAAGCTAGGACTTGAATCAAGAGTTGTAAAACATCTTCAAAAATCTTGAAATAGCTCAAGTAGTGCAAATCCGAAGAGAAAACATTTTCCGAATGAAAACCGTTCGTAAAAGGAATAGTAAACTAGGGTTTTCAAAAACGTTTTCAATAAAACAAAGTTCCGGAATGGATTTCCAAGCCAAGAATGATTTCAAAAGACTCATCTCGACTCAAGGATCGATTCGACTGTAACTTGGGTAGAAAAAGGTATCAGAATCAAAAGCTCATTTTCTGATGAATAGCAACTTTGGTCGGTAAGTTCCAAAAATACCCTTATGGCTCAAGAAAGACTTTCTGAGTTCGGGAAACAAGTTCAAACGATTGGGAAACATGTGTGATGAACCTCTAGGGTTCGAGTATCAATATGAACAAAGTAGGCTCGGGTTATGAATAGTAAACTGTATCAAAGGTCAAGAATTCCCCCTTAAAACATGTCAGAACAAATACGAGCACCAAGTTCATGTAAGAATGCAATGCATGATGATTCAAAAAGTTGGATCACGGTCTATAAACGCTTTACCACTGCCTTAACTTACTGTTTTCATCCAGGCCCTGTTTTGGGCTGTTACAATCACCCCTCCTTAAAGAGAATCTGTCCTCAGATTCTTCCGCTGTAACTGCAAACAACTCAGGGTGATGTTTCTGCATTTTCTCTTCTGTCTCCCAGGTTGCCTCTTCTGTCCCATGTCCTTTCCAAAGGACTTTAACCAAAGGAATCTTCCTATTCCTTAACTCTTGAAACTTCCTGTCTAGAATCTTAGCGGGCTTCAAAACATAAGTCAAATCCGGTTCCAAAAGTATCTCCTCTACCTGCACAACCTCTGTCTCATCCGAGAAACACTTGCGAAGCTGAGATACATGAAATACGTTGTGGATTCCTGTTAGACCTATAGGCAAATCTAATCTATAAGCAGTCGGTCCAACTTTCTCCAGTATCTCATACGGTCCAACATATCTCGGGTTTAACTTTCCTCCTTTCCCAATTCGGGAAAACCCTTTCCTGGGCGATGCCTTCAGAAATACCTTTTCGCCCACTGCGAATTCCAAATCCCTTCTTCGTCGATCAGCATAACTCTTCTGCCTGTCCTGGGCAGCTTTCATTCTCTGGCGAATGATCTGAATCTTTTCTGTCGCTTCTCTTATCCATTTGGCAGAATTCACTCTGATCGGTCCTTCCTCAGTACATCTCGCTTCATCCAAATCCCAGTATAACGGGGATCTACATCTCCTTCCATACAGAGCTTCATATGGAGCGACTTTAATAGAAGCTTGATAACTATTATTGTATGCAAACTCCACAAGAGGTAAACAATCTTTCCAACTTTCATGGAAGTCCAAAGCGCAAGCTCTTAGCATATCTTCCAAGTATTTGATCATCCTTTCTGATTGTCCATCCGTCTGAGGATGCGCTGCAGTACTGAAGTTCAACTTTGTTTCCATCAAAGTCTGAATTTCTTTCCATAAGTGCGACGTGAATTTCGGATCTCTGTCCGACACTATACTGTTCGGAACTCCATGTAATCTAACAATCTCTTGTTGATACAGCTTTGCCAACGTGCTGACCTTATCCGTCGTCTTTACTGGCAAAAAGTGTGCTGACTTTGTCAATCGATCAATGATCACCCAGATACTATCTTGTCCTCCTCTGACTTTGGGTAATCCAGTGATAAAATCCATCGTGATTTGCTCCCACTTCCAAGTAGGAATCGGTAATGGTTGCAACTTCCCACTCGGCTTCTGGTGCTCAGCTTTAGCTTTCTGACAAGTTAAGCACTTCTTGACATAGTTGGCTATGTCTCTCTTCATTCCGTTCCACCAGAAATACATCTTAACATCTTGATACATCTTAGTGCCTCCGGGATGTATCGTGTACTTAGTCTTATGCGCTTCATCGAGAATCTCTTTCCTCAAAACAGTTGGTATGCATACTCGACCTTTGTACCTCAATATTCCATGTTCATCAACCCTGAACTTAGTCTCATCATCCTTCTCCTTAGATTCGAGACATTTCTTAATCCACTCGTCGTTCTTCTGTGCCTCTAGCACTTGTTCTTTCAAAGGTGATATAATCACAACGTTCGCGATTCGAGCTTTAGTTATCACCTCCATTCTCTCTCTTTTATCAGTCTCGGGGTTGGCAGAAATCTGTGCCAAACGAACTTTCCTGCTTAGAGCATCTGCTACAACATTCGCCTTTCCTGGATGGTATTGAATAATGCAATCGTAGTCCTCCAGAAATTCCATCCATCTCCTCTGTCGCATATTCAACTCCTTCTGAGTGAATAGATATCGCAGGCTCTTATGATCAGTAAAGATCTCAAACGTAACTCCATACAGGTAATGTCTCCATTTTCCCAGAGCGAAAATTATCGCTGCTAACTCCAAATCATGTGTCGGGTAGTTGACTTCATGCGTTTTGAGTTTCCTTGATGCATACGCAATCACTTTTCCATTCTGCATCAAAACTCCTCCTAGTCCTTCTTTCGAAGCATCGGTGTAGACTGTGTATCCTTCTTTTCCTTCTGGTAATGCTAGCACGGGTGCAGTTGTTAGCATCTCCTTCAATCTTTGAAAACTTTGCTCACACTTCTCCGTCCATTCAAACTTCCCTTCTTTCTTTGTCAACTTAGTGAGAGGTGTAGCTATTTTCGAGAAATCTTGGACAAACCTCCGGTAGTAACCAGCTAATCCCAGAAAACTCCTCACTTCTGAAGGATTCTTCGGTGACTTCCAATCCATGATTGTCTCGATCTTCGAGGGATCTACTTCGATTCCAGATCCTGATATGATGTGTCCGAGAAATGTAACTCTCTCAAGCCAGAACTCACATTTACTGAACTTTGCATATAGCTTGTGATCCAGCAAAGTGCGTAACACGATTCGAAGATGTTCAGCATGTTCCTCCGGCGTCTTCGAAAATACCAAAATATCGTCGATGAAGATTACTACAAACTTATCGAGAAACGGCTTGAATATACGGTGCATCATATCCATGAATGCAGCTGGTGCGTTCGTCAAACCAAACGGCATTACTACAAACTCATAATGTCCGTATCGGCTGTTGAAAGCAGTCTTCGGAATATCTGCTTCCCTGATCTTCAACTGATAATACCCATGTCTTAGATCTAACTTGGAGTAGACCTTTGATCCTTGTAGTATGTCGAACAGCTCTTCGATATGAGGGAGAGGATACTTATTCTTGATTGTCATCCTGTTCAGCTCCCGATAGTCAATGCATAAATGCAATGATCCATCCTTTTTCTTAACGAAAAGTACAGGCGCTCCCCACGGCGAGGTGCTCGGTCGAACATATCCTGACTCAATCAACTCGTCCAATTGCTTTCTCAGTTCATCTAATTCAGCTGGAGCCATTCTATAAGGTGTCTTGGAGTATGGCTCAGCTCCTGATATCGTCTCGATCGTAAACTCCAACTCTCGGTCAGGAGGTAACGAATCTAAATGCTCAGGAAACACATCTAAGAATTCGTTCACCACTTCCACTTCTTCGATCTTAAGTTGATCTTTCGGTCTATTCAAAAGATAAGCCAAAAATCCACTAGCTCCTTTCTGAATCAACTTCTTAGCTTCCATCGAAGAAATCACTGATAACTTCTCAACTTTCCCTTCTGATGTCCCACTTTCATCTTCTTCCAAGATGATCTCTTTCTTGTAACAATCCAACTTAGCTCGGTACTTAGACAACCAATCCATACCAAGTACAACATCGTATCTTGTCATCGGCAACTCAATAAGATCCGTTGGGTAACAACGGGTACCAATACACACAGGGCAGCGTTTATATACTTGATCCGTAACAAGGCAAGTTCCCAAAGGAGAACTCACTTCAAATTTATATGGCAAGTATTCAAGTGGAAACTGTAAATGCGCACATAATTCAGAAGCAACAAATGAATGCGTAGCACCAGGGTCATACAAGACCTTCACTGGCGTGTTAAGAATGTGTACAATACCTTCCACAACAGACAAAGGATCAACCTCCTCCTTACCATCCAAAGCATAAGCTCTGCCTTTGACCACCGGTTTGTTCGTCGTACCCACCACTGCTTTTCCTTTATCCTGGACCCCAAATCTCCTGATCTTGTGCGGGCAACTATCCATCTGGTGCTCAGGGGAACCACACGCGAAACACTGTCCAGCTTTCTTGCGACAGTTCTCCTCAGTGTGTCCCGTTCGGCGACAATATCGGCAAACAATTTCCTCTGGACCTGGCTGAGGTGCTCTCTGCTGTTGTGGCGCCTTCTGATACTGCTGTGGCGCTTTCTGCTTCTGTGCTTGCTGTTTCGGTGGAGCATTCTGCTGCTGACGCTGTGGTGTTACCATTGGCCTCTTTCCAGTTCCTTGGAGAAAAGATCCGGAAGGTCGCTTATTCCCTTGATAAGGCTTAGGGTTAGAAGGTCCTTGACGGGCAGTAGTTATCTTGATCTCCTTGTGTGCAGCCTCAACCCTTAGCGCTCTATCAACAGCCTGGTTGTAGGTCTCAATAACCAAAGATGCAAGTGCCAACCGAAGTTCAGGCTTCAGTCCATCAATAAACCTCTTCGTCTTGCGACGCTCATCATTCAGAATATGAGGCGCATACTTGATCAGCCTCACAAACCTAGCTTCATACTCCATCACATTCATAGTTCCCTGAACCAGACTCATAAACTCAGCCTCTCGTGCATCACGAGTCACTTGAGGCATATACTTCTGCTGAAACTCTCTGATAAACTCATTCCAACTTCCTTCAACGTTATTCTCAATCCACATGTGCTGAATGTGCTTTCACCAATTGTATGCAGCTCCTTCCATAAGAAAAGTAGCATACCGAACTCGTTCACGATCCTCTGGGGAGATCTCCATAGCCTCGAAAATCTTCTCAAGACTGGTAATCCAATTCTCAGCCTTTATGTCGTTCGGTTCTCCATAGAACTTAGGCGGATTCATCCTCAGAAATTTCTCCAATGACCTTTCATTAGGAGGGTTATCTCTCGGTGCACAAGCCCTCATAAATTGTCATAGCACATCCCTTAATTCCGGAGTTCTTTCTCTTTCAGGGGGTGGCATGACATCTCTTTGGGGCGGCGTGATCTCTCTTTGGGGTGGCAGTGGTGGTACACGATTTCGGGGTGCTCTTCTCGGTGGCATGTTGTTACTGAATTCACAAGCATTCAAATACATATATTCGATGCATGACATATAATGATTCACAGAATCCATAACCAAGTATTCACATTCTCACGTAGTCACATATAAGTATGAGAACAACACATTCCCATAACAACATGTCAGTAAAGATTCAAGATCTCCAAACATATCATATAATCAGAAACAATTGTCAGACAACATGTAAACGAGAACAGAAGCTCGGGTAACATATCAACATATCAGAAACATGTATAACATATCCCAAAACATGATCATCATGTAAACGGGAACAGAACGTGTACTGTCATATCAACAAGAACTGTAGCATGATCAGAAGCATGATCAACAAATCCAGAAGCGTATCCAACATATCAAGAATAATAGCATGCTAACAATAAATGAAATGGCATGATCCTATCAACGGTCCTAATGGTATCTTGAAGCAACTCTAAGACTCATGCAATGACAGTTATGGAAAGCAGTAAACAGATATTCAACATAAAGCCGAAAGTGTTATAACTGTGCAAGGTTTGGTAAAATTTACTACAGGCCACATGTTAACAGTATTAATTCAAAATGGGAAGGACCCGATACTATCGAGTTGACTCCCTTACAGGCCTTACCAATCCGTCCAACCCTGCTGAAAATAACCTAGTAGCTACCAAGTCATCTGAACCGTCATCCGTGGTGCCAAAAGTCGGGGACCATCTACCAGAGCTATACATCCCCTCATCCAAAAGTCAGTCCTGAACTGTCCCAGCTATACGTCCACCATCCATAGATAGATATATATGCATCAGTACTATATACAGAAATCTCCCATCAGCAATCAACCCTGATAACTGTGGTCCAAAGAACCCCTGGTGGTGTCATCAGAAACGGCAACGACCTCACCCTGTCCGTGTCCTGCTGGATCATCTCCGCCATCATCATCATCATCAGACCCTCCATCGCCTCCATCAGACTGATCCTGCATAGGCTCGGGCTCCAGAGAGGCCTGACTGACATCCTGACCCTCGACCTCCTCAACTGCCTGCTCATCGGATAAGTGATAGGTATCATACAGGCGAGCTCTCACACGGGCACGGTAGTGCTGGTGACGCTCCATAGAGGTGTCACGATCAATAGTCATCTGCATAAGATCTGCCTCCAGCTCAGCAATACGAGCAGCCCTCTGATCAGCAATATGAGTCATCTCCGCAGCATGCTCACGAGCGATGTCCCTGCCAATCTGGTACTGCAGTGACTGATCCTGATAGCGCAGAGACTCCAACCTGACCTCACGGGTCCTCTGATACTCCTGAAAGTAACCATCTCTCTCAGACTCGAGATAGTGCACAGCTCTGTTAGGATAGGAATACCCAGGTCTGCCACTGTTCTTAGACCTACGCCAGGTATAGAAACGAGTGCCTCCACGGCGAGAAACTGCCACAGTACGCGGGGCCTCAAACTGCTCAAAGAAAGCCTCATCCATCTGCTGATTCCAGGTGTGGCTGAACTGCCATAGCTATACAGAAGATACCACAGATATGAAATCCAGATAACAGAACCATGCAATCCTCAAATATCCTGTCTCGATGCAATATGAGAATGATCCTGGATGCAATGCGTGAATAATCCATGATGCAACATGAGAGCAATCTAGGTTAAGTCTCTTCTTACTTAACCCGATGCTCTGATACCACCTCAGAGCTGTAACGCCCCCACCCGTACCAGAACAAGAGGAGAGCGGCGTCTCAACCCCCGCACTGAAGCACCTCTCAAGTAATGGTGTGAGCCATCACTCAAGAAATACTCCAACGAACGGCTATCTATCAGAACTATACATGTACAACGATGTGGCTATGCAGCGGAAAATCAGAGTATTTTAAAACTTTTCAAAACATGTGCGTGATGGCATGTAACAAGCAAGAACATATTGATCGTGTAAGAGAGACTCGGCATATCAGAACATATAACAGATTCACATATAAGTACCGATACAACAGAGTTCAAAATATCGGTAACAGAGTAGCAGAAAGAGTATAACAAATATACTCAAGTATTCAGAAACATATACAGAAACATTAAGTGATGCAGCCATAAAACATATGCAGGACACAAAAGAGGAAGTAATACTAAGTCCTGACTGAAACAAAAATGACAATCTAGAGCTTCAAGATACCTCTAGACTGCGGCTGCAAGACCTGAAACCACGAGGCAAGAAAACGGGAGAGGTATTAGTCAAAAGGACTAAGTGAGGGAATACTTTAAAGAAAGTACTGAATTAAAGAACTTGAAGTAAAGTTCGAAACTGTTAAATGCGATGCTTTAAAGAAGAACTTGAAACAAGTTCGGTTGATAAAACTCTTTGAATGCGATGCTGTAAAAGAATGCACGTTAAAAACATTTTCATGAATGCTATCACACGCGCACACATATGCAGTTGATGGTTCATAGTTCTTTCATAAAACGGGATAAGGGTAAAGTGAACTTTTCCAGATATGAACCATCCTTTATGAAACAGAATTTTGCCCGCAAGCTAGGCTCCTCCATCCTTACTCCAGAAAACATGATTTGGTTGAGCATCGGACCAGGATCAACAATAATTCCACGTATAGTAGAGTATCGGACCAAGATCAACAATAACCCCACATAAAGTAGAGCATTGGACCAAGGTCAACAACAACTCCGCACACAGTAGACTATTGGACCAAGGTCAACAACGACTCTTACCAACACATACAAACATGCACCATCCTCCACAGGTTGTCACTTCGGGTAGCTAGCCCTAGGCGACCTGTAAACATGTAATGGGAACAGATTTGCTGTCCGTTCCCAGACAGATTGTCTTGACTTAACAAACCTCCTGTTAAAAGTCGGTGTCAATTGTCTAAGTGTGGCGGCCGGTATTGGTGATGTCGTTGGCGCTCACCTCCCGAGCATCACCTCCACACATAACCGCCGGGCCCAAACTGTAAACTGTATGCTTGCATTTAAGATTAGCAGTGACCAGAGTATCACTCCAGTATGCTAACTATAACATGTGAAACTGTAACTGTAACATATGATGCTGTCTGTAAAACATATGATTCTGTCTGAAAACATGTGAAACTGTCTGTAAACTGTACTTTGAAAACATATGCCAATCATGTAACTGTCTTTGAACAAGAATGCAGAACTTTGGAAAACATGTACTGTTGATCAAGGTATACTATTAAAGTATGAATGATCCTTTCAAGAGAATGTCCCGATAAAAGGGAGTAGTTCAAAACGAGGTTTAGCTTTGAATTTCAAAACATATGATACGATAGTATAATCGTGGTTCCAGTTGGAAATCATTTATAAATTCACCTCACCTATCAGTAACAAAGGTAGGTAGACAGATTAAGCGGTGCCCTGGGGATCCCAGTGCTCAACTTTAACTCCTGTAGGTGGTGTACTAGAGTGAGCTTAACAACTAAGACCCACTACTAACCAAGATGCATATGAAATGTAAGAAACAATGAACAAGGAATATGTAAAGAACATGCAACACAAGAGAGTAATACCATTTAAGGTATTCAAGAAAGGTAACACACAAAGGAATACATCAAAGTGAGTTACTCTTAACGTTAGACTATGATCTTACTATAACCGAGTAAGCTTTAGTCAAATTATGAATCCTATCGCAAACCTTAAGTTAAGAAACAAGTCCACGAAAGAAAACACATTTTGAAAACACATTTTAGACCCTGGATATGGAAACCCTAGGTGCAAATGTCTATAGAGAAAGCACAAGTTTTAATTCATTTTTACTATTCAAAAGCACTATTCAAAAGTACTATTCCAGATTACTATTCACGATTACTATTCACATGTCGGGTCAAAGGGTCGGGTCAAACCCTTACTATACACACACCCACACACACACGGTACACACACACACCATGCACGAACACACACACACACACGGCATGCACACACACACACACCCTAATCAAATTATGATCTTGATTATATCCTATAGTTTCAAGTTCATGTTAATATAATCAAGTGTGATCTAGGTTAAAGGTATAACCTATAGTTAAGAGATCCAATTAAGGCATAAGATCAAGTTATGAAACACTATTCTATCTTAGGTTATAACATGTGACACTATTAAAGTGTATAACATATGATCAAGGCACTAATCCATTAATCCATATCATAACATAAGCTCAATCCATAATTCAAGAATCATATAACAATGTGACAACATGTCTCAACATATCTCATATCATATCATATCATATATCATGAACCTTTAGGCATGTAACATGTAACAATTTAATTCCAATACCAACATGTAACAAGTTGTGACATAATGAATTGTAAATCACTATTCCATTAGCTAGCATGCATGAACATAATTCAAATTCCATAATCATGCATCAATTCTCATAATATAACAATCATATCACATGATCATAGCATATACTAGAGCAATTCATAACATATTCAAGCATATACTAAACAATTAAAACATATAAACAACTATCAAAACATATCATAAAAACTATATAATAAATGCATAAAATAAAATCCTATATGGCTTAGGGAAGACCCTAAGACCCAACCTAAACATAATATAAACATACCATAACATAAAAACATAAACTAAACTAACATAACATAAAAACAAAACAAACTAACCTAGCTACAAATGGGGGGGTGCCGACGGCAATGAGGGGGAGGAGAGGGAGAGAAAGGGTGTTGTCAACACAACTTTGAGCAAGGAATGAAATGCCATGGGAGGGGTATTTATAGGTGTGAAGAAGCCCCTCACCTTGCAATTAGAGATGGCTTAAGGGTAGGAGAGCAAAACAAGAGTTCATCCACTTGTGTCTTCTAGAAGCTTTAGGGATTAAGAAGGAAAAAATGGGGCTGCTGGGGGTAGTTCTGTAATTTCGTCCCCCAAGGCTCGAGGATAAGTGGCTGGAAGTATAACCATTCCGACGGCAAGAAAATTAGCTTCGAAACGCATATTCATTCATCGAAATCGGATTTACCGTTTGAAAGATACATTAGTTTTAGTGAATAAAAGTTTTGAGCTCGAAACTCGACATGAGTGAAAAACGACTTTCTAAAATGATTTTCAAGTCCGGATTGCTTCTAAAATTCAAGAAATAAATTGAGAAGCGTTTTGAGTCCAAAATCGACTATAAAACGTTTTACCGTTAAAAAGTTGAAAACGTAGGATGAATAGTGAATTCTCACGTACGAACGTACGCTTCCAAATTTCAAGCTAGGACTTGAATCAAGAGTTGTAAAACATCTTCAAAAATCTTGAAATAGCTCAAGTATTGCAAATCCGAAGAGAAAACATTTTCCGAATGAAAACCGTTCGTAAAAGGAATAGTAAACTAGGGTTTTCAAAAACGTTTTCAATAAAACAAAGTTCCGGAATGGATTTCCAAGCCAAGAATGATTTCAAAAGACTCGTCTCGACTCAAGGATCGATTCGACTGTAACTTGGGTAGAAAAAGGTATCAGAATCAAAAGCTCATTTTCTGATGAATAGTAACTTTGGTCGGTAAGTTCCAAAAATACCTTTATGGCTCAAAAAAAGACTTTCTGAGTTCGGGAAACAAGTTCAAACGATTGGGAAACATGTGTGATGAACCTCTAGGGTTCGAGTATCAATATGAACAAAGTAGGCTCGGGTTATGAATAGTAAACTGTATTAAAGGTCAAGAATTCCCCCTTAAAACATGTCAGAACAAATACGAGCACCAAGTTCATGTAAGAATGCAATGCATGATGATTCAAAAAGTTGGATCACGGTCTATAAACGCTTTACCACTGCCTTAACTTACTGTTTTCATCCAGGCCCTGTTTTGGGCTGTTACAACTCCTTATCTGCCCGCTCCCCACTTTCTTCTATCCGGAGCCGGTGGTTTACTTGTATAGGGGTTTCCACAGGCTTGCAATCCATCAATCCTGCTTCAGCTAACAGGTCTAGGATGTATTTCTTCTGGGAGATGAATATGCCTTTCTGTTGGAAAACAGGAATCAGAAAGCAGCGGAAATTTAAAAATTTTTCAACAAAAGGATCGAAAACTCGCAATCATGAATCCAAATTCGTAAGGTAAAGAAAATTACTTTTCAATAATCTTTCTTGAAGCGTTTCAAGCCACCCAAGAACGCTCTTCTCGCGGTTTGATCCCCTCTCCTTGGTAAAGCTCAAATCTTTGAAAACTTCTAACTTGAAGCTCTCTAGAGATAGTCCACCAACTTGACTACAATCTAACTAGTAAGGATGTTAGTTCTCTAGTTAGTGTTTAGGCTTAACCTAGGGTTTATTTGATCTTGGAGAAAGGATGGTGTTAAACACATGAACCAAAAGAAATCATCAATCACTCTCTAAGGGGAGCTCGAGCTCCCCTATATATAATGTAGAGAGGGGCGGCCGAACCTAGTCCTATTGAACTAAGGATTTGGTCCATCTCTCTCTTATTACTTGATCATCAAGTAATTCCAAACTTTGACTTTGAATTCTAATTCAAATCAACTTTTAAGAGAGCTAAAATTATCCAAACTCCTTTTGGATAATATTATACTTTATTTAATAAATAAATAACTTATTTATCTAATTAATTAATTCATAATTAATTAAATAGATTAATTTCTCCAAAACATGACTTTCGTTTTAATTCAAAATTAAACCAAAGTCTATTAAATAATTAACACATTAATTATTTAATACATACAATATATATATACACATGTGAGACACGTGTCCCAAGGACACGTGCCACTCACGTGACCCACACGTGTGATTCACATATGTGGAACCCTTTTGGCTCGATTAACTCGTTTAATCATTTCAAAGCCTCAACTCATGTAACCAAGTTGTTTTGTGTGACCCTCTAGGTTCTCAATTCAATTAGCAGTGACCCTAATAAAGTAATTCACTAATTAATTAATCAGTCCACAGATTAAACGACCATAGTTTAGCAATAGGTGTTTAACCCCTAGCTGAATTGGAATGTCTCGATTCGACAGAACCTTTAAGTCATTGATTCACGTGAGATACAACCCTCCTACTTACTATCTCTCAACCAAGATCTAGGGTAAGGGAATAATCAGAACCCTAATAATCTGGTCTTAAAGCTAAGTGCATATCATATCTATTTGATCTCAATCCAAGAAACCCTTTTCTTGATGTGTTGATCTACTGCCTTGGCCAAGGACTCCATATGGCATATGAATGACTTACACAATAAGAGATCACCTTGCAAATGCAAGTGTAGGTCCTTTCTTGATTCTCATTCACTTTCATGAATCACTTGTGCAGCCCCAACATAAGCCTTGAATCAGTTATCTAAGGCGACACCCTTTAAAGCTTATACCTAAGACTACAGAGTTAACTCACAAAGTGACATGGAACCTCAAGTCTAAAGATCAATTAATCACATCAATGACTCGTGAGATATTTCCTAATCTGGAAGTTTCCATTTCCTGAAATATAAACTTCCTTTCCCATTTAGGAATCTTCTCACACGGGCCACCTCAGTAAACTTACTTATGGAAGTAAGCACCCTCTTGTATCACGCACGTATCAACTATACACTTTGCACCTCCATGAAACAAGGTGGTCCTTCTTAAGGGCGTGATCCCACAAGCAAGCCTTAGAGGAGTCAGGTTGACACTCCCACTGTCTGTAGGACTCATCGGCTTGGAGTATTTTACTAATCATGACTTATGTGATATAGGGCTCGTTTCATGAACCATTTCACCTAAATGGTAGAGTCCTAAAGTCATCAAGATTAGGGGAGTTCTCATACATGCACAATTAAAGTAAACGCATACCAAACAAGAGCATACAAAGAAGTGTTGCCTCAATTCGTTATTTTATTCAAAGATTGTATGTGATTACAATAAGGAAAAGTACAAAGCGAATATACAATCGGCTTTCTAGGGCACTATTCCTAACAATCTCCCACTTGCCCGTCAAAGCCATTCTAAAGCTACTCTAAGTCCCATCTTCTGAAGATGTCCTTCGAAAGCTTCTCGACTAAGGGGTTTAGTAAGTGGATCTGCCACGTTCTCTGCTGATGTGACCCTCTCAATTTGCACATCTCCTCTTTTGATAATATCACGGATTAGGTGATACTTCCTCATAATGTGCTTGATCCGTTGGTGAGATTTTGGTTCTCTTGTTTGAGCAACCGCCCCAGTGTTGTCACAAAACACAGTAATGGGGTCTTTCATGCTAGGAACAACATTCAACTGTTGAATAAAGTTTCTAATCCAAACACCTTCCTTAGCTGCATCATTTGTAGCTAAGTATTCGGCCTCAGTGGTCGAATCTGTAGTGGTCGTTTGATTGAAACTCTTCCAACTCACTGCTCCATCGTTTAGGCAGAAAATGTATTCGAGGTGGAAGAGTGAGATGGGATGGGACTTCGACTTGGGTTTTGAGAGTTGACAGAGGTGTCTTATGGGCGAGGATTCTGGTTGGCAGTCTGTTGGTTAAGTAGATAGCAGTACTAACAGCTTCAGGCCAAAAATATTTGGGAACATGGGTTTCAGTAAGCAAAGCACGGGTTATCTCAAGTATGGTCCGATTTTTTCGTTCAGCCACTCCATTTGTTGAGGAGTATTAGGGCAGGAGGTTTGGTGGACAATACCGTTTTTCTGACAAAAGTTATGCATGTCCTGATTAACATACTCTCTTCCATTGTCCGAACGTAATACTCAGATTTTTTTATCAAACTGTGCTTGCACCATATTAAAGAAAGATACAAACGTGCTCATCACATCAGATTTATGTCGCAGAAAGTATATCCATGTCATGCGAGAGTAGTCATCAATAAATAACACAAAATACCGAAATTGATTCTGAGTAGTTAAAGGGGCTGGTCCCCAAACATCTGAATGAACTAGAGAAAAAACAGACTCAACTCGAGTATTGTTCAATTTGAAAGAAGTTCTATGACTTTTAGAAGCAAGACATGTTTAACATGATAAATCCAACGACTGACAATTCTGAAAGAGAGAAGGAAATAGCATCTTCAAATACCCAAGTGAGGGATGTCTGAGCCTACGATGCCAGAGCCAAAGTTGAGTGTGTCTCGTTCCTTGTGAAAGAAGAGCCTTAGACTGATTTTCCACTTCATCAACGTAGTATAATCCTCCATGCTCAATACCACGCCCAATGATCTCCTTCGTATGAATGTCCTGCAATATGCAAAAATGAGGATATATGAGAACCACACTATTCAATTCCTTTGTCAATTGGCTCACAGACACTAATTTGCAAGATAAAGATGGGACATAGAAGCAGTTTCTCAGTTTCAAGTTTGTAGAGATAGAAACAGGGCCCTCTTCTTCAACAGAAATCCTGTCCCCACTTGCAGTCACAATATAAGAGCGTTTAGGATTCACGAGATCAATAATATCTCCTGGGTCAAAGGTCATGGAGTCCGTCGCTCCATAATCAAAGATCCATTGTGAGCCTCGTTGGGTTTTGATGAATGTGAGTTTGCCTAAGAAGGGGGGTTGAATTAGGCCTTAAAACCTTTTTAAGATTTGTATGAAACTTTATGAAGTGCAGCGGAATTATTAAGGTTTTAAGAAAAACCGTTTATCAGAGTTGAGCGCGTACTTTGCTTGAAATAGTTACTGGTACGAAATAACAAAGTACCAGACAGTTACTGGTACGAAATAACAAAGTACCAGACAGTTTAATAATGAAGATATGCAAAACAAGTAAATGACACGGCTATTTATCCAGGTTCAGTCCGAAGACCTACGTCCTGTCCCCAAGTTTTCACTTAGGATTTGAAACCTGTTTCACTCAAACGATTAGCACAAGTACAATAATGTTCCAGGAGTAAAACAGTAAGTTCCAGAGAGTTAGAAAAACTCCCTAAGAGAGTTGATACAATATAACCGATCACCAATCTTGGCAACAAGATAGTGTGACTCGTTCTGGCGGTAGTATCGCGACCACTCAGCTTCCACGACCTCAGTGTAGTACGCTTAACGTCACTCACACCTAGCTAGAACTAGCTATCGACCGACTACTTCCACGACCCAGCAACCCTGCACAACTCAACTTGCTCCAAGTGATTCTTGAGCTTTAGTCTGATCTCTTCACCACCAAAGTCCCTCGAGACAACAAATAAGCAAACAAGAATTAGAAGAAAACACCAGTATATGAAACTCAATATTCTCGTTTTCACTATGTTGGTTTAGAAATCTTTTCTCCCTTTTTTATTTCTCACGAATTTCTCTCTTAAATACAAGTAATACAACGGCTAAAGAGTGTAAGATAAGGTAGGAGCCGTTAGGGATTAAGTCTGGAACCAAAGGAAAGATTTACAGCTAAGTTCCAGAAGAAATTCAAAAGTATCAAGTCAAATACTTTCCATACTAATAAAGATTCTATGCATGTGGCAAATATAAGTATGGAATAAATCAATTATGGGCTGCATAAAAAACGTGATTGACAATCAAGGTAATTTAAGGAGTGATTTTATGCTATTCAAATAATCTTTCCATGCTAGAATAGAGACATATGGAAAGATGCACAAATATCTTGGAAGCATCAAAACTTACCATTGAAGTTCCAAAGAGGTCAACAATCTCCCCCTTTTTTATGATGACAAGAGATTTGATGCGATATTTGAAATAGAGAACTTACCTGAGCTCCCCCTGAATGTGTGATGGAGATTTTTGAAGTTCTCCCCCTGAATAAGTGCTTCCTCTTGAACATAGAGGATTAGTTCCGAAATTCCAGCATAATTCCAAAATTCCAGTAAAACTTCCAGTGTATCAAAACAATATATACTCATGTATACAATCAAGAATCACGTAAGGATTACATAAGTATGTCACATAAGCATATCAAATCTTTACCTCTCCCCCTTCATCATCAAAGAGGGTAAATACCAGAAGCTAAAAACTCATGCATCATGCTGAAAAATTAACTTTTTGCAAGTGTAGGACATTCAATTATCCCTAACGCAGTTCTAAGCATGCAAAACCGTTCTTCACTTAATGCCTTAGTAAAAATATCAGCTAATTGATGCTCGGTATCAATGAATTCAATGCACACATCACCTTTTTGCACATGATCACGAATGAAATGATGCTTAATTTCTATGTGCTTTGTGCGTGAATGGTGTACTGGATTTTTTGTAATGCAAATGGCACTTGTATTGTCACATAGAATTGGAATTTCATGCAATGTAATACCAAAATCACATAAAACTCTTTTCATCCACAACAATTGAGTGCAACAACTTCCAAGTGACATGTATTCAGCTTCAGTAGTAGATAATGCAACAACGCTTTGTTTTTTGCTTGACCAAGTAACCAAACATTTAGCAAGTAATTGGCAACCTTCACTGGTACTTTTTCTTTTATTAAAAACACGATAGGCCTTACTATGACTTGAATAACCAACAAAGATGCCTTCATCAGATTTTGAATCAAATTTTGACAGATTATCACGATCATTTAGGATAAAACACTTGCATCCAAAAACACGAAAGTATGAAATATTGGGAGTTTTATCATCCCACAATTCATAAGGGGTCTTTTTAAGAAACGGTCTCAAAATAACACGATTTGCAACATAACATGCGGCATTCACAGCTTCACCCCAAAAAGATTTTGGAAGATCATATTCATTAAGCATGGTTCTAGCAGTTTCTTGCAAAATTCGATTTTTACGTTCTACCACGCCATTTTGTTGGGGGGTTTTAGGAGCAGAAAAATCATGAATATAACCATTTTCTTCGCAAAACAAAGTGAAGTTAATCTCATCAAATTCAGTACCATGATCACTCCTAATTTTCTTTATGAAAATATTTTTCTCATTTTGCAAACGCTTGGTAAGAGGAATAAAAGCACTTAATGCATCATTTTTATGAGCCAAAAACAACACCCATGTAAATCTAGTATAATCATCAACAATAACAAAACAATACTTTTTACCTTCCAAGGTTGCGGTTCTCATCGGACCAAAGAGGTCAATATGCAGAAGTTCCAGCGGGCTGGAACTTGTGACTTCCTTCTTTGATTTGAATGAAGATCTGATTTGCTTGCCTTTTTGACATGCGTCACAGATTCTATCCTTTGTGAAGTTCAATTTTGGTACTCCTCTAACCAAATCCTTCTTTGTGATGTGAGAGATAAGTTCCATATTTACATGGCCTAACCTTCGGTGCCATGTCCAAGGTTCTCCATCTATTACAGCTAGGCACTCAACATTTTGGTTAGATAGAACATCAAGAGTAATGCAATAAATATTTCTATCCCTAGTACCCGTGAATATAGTGGTATCATTCATGTTAACATTGCAATATGAAGGATGAAATTGAACTTGGTATCCACTATCACATAATTGACTAATACTTATCAAATTATGTTTCAAACCTTCCACAAGCCAAACATTTTCAATGGTAGTACCAGATTTGGTACCAACGGTACCTTTACCAATAATTTTGCCTTTGGCGTTATCTGCAAAAAAGATATTTCCTGCATTGCAAGAATCAAAATCTAAGAACATTAAGATATCACCCGTCATGTGCCTGGAACATCCACTGTCCAAGTACCACTTCTGATTTCGGGAGTGTTCCTTAGGCATTTCCTGCAAATATCATTAGTTTAACTTAGGTACCCAACTTTTATTGGGTCCTTCATGGTTAGTAGCAAGAGATTTACGCACCCAAACAAACTTTGTACCAATATGTTTCTTAGCAGGGCATTTCATATTAGTATGACCAGATCTACCACATAAGAAACACGTTTTATGAAAAGTTCCAGTATTTTTTGGTGCAGTTCCAGTGACTGGTTTTTTGAAAGGGGGACGAAATTCCAGTTTGAAATTCTTAATACCAGAAACAGATTTTCTACTAGTTGAAGAATCATTCACAGTAGGTTTACCTTTGATTTGTCTTTTCAATTTAAAAACTTCATTTTCACACACTATCTTTTCCTTTTCAACAATTGCCTTTTCATTTTGAAGGTTTTCAATTTTGTTCTCAAAAGCAATTTTATCTTTTTTATTTGATTCCTTCAAAAAATTGATTTCTTCTTCCAATTTTTTCTTTTCGTCAAGAACTTCACTTAATTCATTTTTCAATGAAGTATTGGAAGACATAAGTATCTCCATATCTTTATGGCATTCATCTAATAATTCATAAACATCATCATTATCAGAATCAATATCGGAATTTAAGTGTACCTCATTATTTGCCATTAGACATAGCTCCTCTTCATCAAAGGGGTCGCTGTCCGAATCTTCAAAACTGACTTTCAAGCCTTTGATCTTTGTGGATTTGTTGGATTTGGATGCCTTTTTGAGTTTAGGACAGTCTGGTTTTTTGTGTCCAATTTCACCACATTCAAAGCATATAATTGGCTTACTTGTTTCAGATTCTTGGCTGGTTCTTCGTTGATTTTTATTTTTCTGGAACTTCATTTTGAAACCAGCAAGTCTTTTCATTCTACGAACCATCATGGTCATCTCATCATCGATCTTTTGTTCATCCAGATCATCATCATCCTCTTCTTGATTAGAACTAAAAGCAATATCCTGTCTGGTTTTTGATCCGGAAGTAACCTGTTTGTTGAGAAGTACCAGTTCGTGGGCAGTGAGAGAACCAATGAGTTCTCCCATGTTCATGTTGTTGATATCTTTCGCTTCATGGATGGCAGTCACCTTTGGTGTCCATTCTTGAGGGAGTGATCTAAGGATCTTCCTCACCTTTTCTTTCTCCGAAATTGGTTGCCCAAGAGCATGAAGCGTGTTCACAATCTCCATGAATCTTGTATTCATTAGGCTAATATTTTCATCAGGTTTCATGGTGAACAATTCGAGTTGGTGCAGCAACAAAGCAATCCTTTCCTCACGGACCTGACTGGTACCTTCGTGGGTGACTTGTAATGTGTCCCACATATCTTTGGCCGATTTACAAGTACTTACTCGATTGTATTCCTCTTTCACCAATGCACATGCTATCACGTTCTTTGCTTTGGCATTCATGGTGAGAGATTTCATATCCTCCGCGGTATACTCATTTTTCGCCTTTGGTACTTGCTTATCACCCTCTCCTTTCATTGGAACTAACAGTCCATCTTCCACAATCATCCATATAGCATAATCCAATGATATAATGAACTCTTGCATCCGATGTTTCCATGATGCATAGTTGGTTCCATCAAAGAGTGGCGGCCTGGTATTTGACATTCCTTCTGCAAACACACCAAAACTTGAAGAAGCCATTTGATCTTTAACTCAAGGTTGTTAAACCAAATATATAGAGCACGAGGCTCTGGTACCAATTGATGAATGTGAGTTTGCCTAAGAAGGGGGGTTGAATTAGGCCTTAAAACCTTTTTAAGATTTGTATGAAACTTTATGAAGTGCAGCGGAATTATTAAGGTTTTAAGAAAAACCGTTTATCAGAGTTGAGCGCGTGCTTTGCTTGAAATAGTTACTGGTACGAAATAACAAAGTACCAGACAGTTACTGGTACGAAATAACAAAGTACCAGACAGTTTAATAATGAAGATATGCAAAGCAAGTAAATGACACGGCTATTTATCCAGGTTCAGTCCGAAGACCTACGTCCTGTCCCCAAGTTTTCACTTAGGATTTGAAACCTGTTTCACTCAAACGATTAGCACAAATACAATAAAGTTCCAGGAGTAAAACAGTAAATTCCAGAGAGTTAGAAAAACTCCCTAAGAGAGTTGATACAATATAACCGATCACCAATCTTGGCAACAAGATAGTGTGACTCGTTCTGGCGGTAGTATCGCGACCACTCAGCTTCCACGACCTCAGTGTAGTACGCTTAACGTCACTCACACCTAGCTGGAACTAGCTATCGACCGACTACTTCCACGACCCAACAACCCTGCACAACTCAACTTGCTCCAAGTGATTCTTGAGCTTTAGTCTGATCTCTTCACCACCAAAGTCCCTCGAGACAACAAACAAGCAAACAAGAATTAGAAGAAAACACCAAACCGTATATGAAACTCAATATTCTCGTTTTCACTATGTTGGTTTAGAAATCTTTTCTCCCTTTTTTATTTCTCACGAATTTCTCTCTTAAATACAAGTAATACAATGGCTAAAGAGTGTAAGATAAGGTAGGAGCCGTTAGGGATTGAGTCTGGAACCAAAGGAAAGATTTACAGCTAAGTTCCAGAAGAAATTCAAAAGTATCAAGTCAAATACTTTCCATACTAATAAAGATTCTATGCATGTGGCAAATATAAGTATGGAATAAATCAATTATGGGCTGCATAAAAAACGTGATTGACAATCAAGGTAATTTAAGAAATGATTTTATGCAATTAAAATAATCTTTCCATGCTAGAATAGAGACATAGGGAAAGATGCACAAATATCTTGGAAGCATCAAAACTTACCATTGAAGTTCCAAAGAGGTCAACAGGTTTTAGTGTGAAATCTACAGTTATCAGGAGTATGGGGAGCAATCTGATATACATCATAACTGTTGGGGGTACTTTGTAAATTATCATAAATATGGGGGCTGCTAATAAAGGAAGATAAATGAGGGTTGGGTCATTACCCCCAAACCCTATACCTCGTGAAGATCCGCCATCAAGCTCCTCTCCATTTCTGATAGTTTCTCCATGAGCCCTCCCCACTCCTGCGAAATTCGCCTGACTAACTCCTGCCGCGGCCGCTGTGGCGTCTCCGCCGACGACGCCAGCGATGGCCCCTTCTTCGATGGCAAGGTGCACCTGGCGGTTTCCTCCTTTCGCCGTCTGTCCACCGCTACCAGCCTTTCGGGTCCCCTCCCACTAATCGGGGTACCCAATGAGTTCAAAGCAAGAGGCGGCGGTGTGCTTTGGCTTTCCGAAATGGTCACATGTCAGTCCGGACTTGTCCTCGCTCTGTGATGAGCGGCGACCGCTGCGATCGGGACGGACGGTGCCTTCTGAGCTCCCTGACCCTTTAAAGTTCTTTCCTCTCTTTGCTACAAGGGCAGCGGCTGTATCATGGGAGGAAGAAGGCCCCTCGCCGCCGATCACCGCCTTGAGGATCTGGAGGCACGCAGCTTCTCTTCTGACCATGGCATATGCCGCCTCCACCATGGGTTTTGGCTCTTGTTTGAGTATGTCCCTTCTTATTACTTCATACTTCTCATCTATTCCCGTAAGAAACTGATACAGGCGCTGTTCTTGAGTAATTTTGTTAAAGGTTGTTATGTCATCGGGGCAGCGCATATGATTTGGTTGTTTCCTGTCAATAGCCATTCAAATGGTTTGAAGATTTCCCCAAAAATCTTCCAAGCTATTTTGTCCTTGTCACTGGGTATTAGCTCTTCGATGCAAATCGAAAAGTTGAAGAGGATCGCCGCCACTGCCATAAGTGGTGGCGAGGCCGTCCCACAGCGCCTTCGTCGTTGCGTATTGAAGAACATTGTTGAGGAGGTTGGATTCAATATTCTGAATTATCCATGTAAAGATACTTTGATCAATTTGCTCTCATTGATCAAATGTGGAGTCGGTTTCTTTGGGGGCTGGAGGAATTCCGGTTATGTGCGATCGGCCACCACGGCCTCCAATCGCCATCTTCATCAATCGTACCCATACCGGACAGTTGTCACCATTTAATTTTATCCCAATGAAAAAACTATCGAAATTTGGCACTACCGGTTGGGTGTTCTTGTTGCGTAGCAGATTTGCTAACTGTAGTGAGAGTTTCTGGGTTGTTTGGGGTGTTTTATGTTGGAGTTGACATGTTTCTTGGTTTGCAGGTTGTTGTCGGATCGAGGCTGATTTGGGTTTGAGATTGGTACTCGGACGATGATGATTAAACTGAGTCCCCAGTTTCTAACACTGCTCTGATACCATGTTAGAACATGGTATTGGGGAAAAGTTTTTGTATTGTATTCATCGTATTTTTCTTGGTTACAATATTCACACTATGAACAGGAATAAATAGGGCTAATACACAAATCCCTACAAATCAGGTAAATTACAATAGATGGGAAATAAATCCGGTAAGTCAACTATACCATACCAGGATATCCAACAGTAACTTTACTCTTCGGTCTGCATGGGAGAAGCTCTGATGTAGCACCCGAAGCGCAAAGATGCCACATCCCCGCACTATAGCTCAATTCACATATGAGATGGACGACCCATACATGAACTAAACTATAGCGAATGGGAGACAATAAAAAAAAAACCTTTCTAACTAGGCGGGCTAACCCTCAATTATACAACAATGCATAAAAAACGGAAGCATAACAATGTACATTCACTTCATGATCCCATTTTTCGTTTCATACTAACATGTCCCAAAACAATATTTCCATTTACATGCTCAAAGTCTCAAGTATAAATCATAATTTATACATAAGTGCCAAACATTTAAGAGCTATAATGTACATAAACACGAGAAAGACAATGCTAGACTCAAAAGAAGTAAAACTTGAATCGATCCCGCCTAGCATGCAATCTGCAATACCTGAAAATGTGAGGTGTCAGTCTATGAAAGACTGAGTGAGGGGTTATAATTTAAAAGCGCAAATACCATGCAAATTGTAATCTCAGGTAAGATTTTTCATAAAACGATATTAATTCTAAAATAATATAGTGTTTGCCCGAGATTACAACAATTCCATTTTCAATTCAATTATTTCAATACAATTTGATACAATCAATCAGTGGCTCGGCGAGTGAGGGCAAATCTCCAACCTTTCTCCGACAGTGTACAATAATTCAATTTTATCAATTGGGTGATCAAGCAATCAATTCGGTGCACAATTAGACAGTTTCAATCAATCCATCCTTCTTCCTCCGGGTGATGGTGGGATTGTAAGGCCCCACCACCCAATCAATCTGGGCATAGGGTTCATGAGTCCCTACGCCCGGCGGGCTCCTTCCTCCACCAAACCTCCTGGTGGATTCAGGGGTGACCCCAACAATAGGTGAGGATAGTGCAAGAGATCACCCTCGGCCCGATGCCTCCCCGGATTACTCAATACACTACCCTCGGGCCCAAAGTGAACATGATTTACTCGCCAAAACAATCAATTAATCAATCACGATAAGTTCAATATGTCACGATAAATCATTTGCAATCGATAAAGGTTTGAGAAAGTTATATAGATATTTATATACATTTTGGCCGAAAGATCACATAGGGTTGTAAGGGTTCTATATATCTCTAGAAATTAAACCTCACCTGTGCCGAAAATACAACAAGGATATAATTATGAAGCTTGCTCCTTGTCAACGGGAAGACAATCTGTGTAAAAAGGGACAAGTGTTTGTGAGACACGACTCTATTGAACCAATTACGACGCACGGCAAAGTCATGATCAATAGGTCATCCAATAACAATTAAGGAATGTCAAATAAAAGCATAATTATCAATAAACCAAGTATATAAGCCATATAACTCACATACGGGAGCCAAGGAAGTGAAAGGAAAGCAATAAGAAGGGTTTTGGTGAAGTTTGGCCAAAACCGACAATTCCCGAAAATGCACATGCTGTGGAAAAATGGGAATATCTAAAGTTCTAAAAATTGGAATTGGGTTTTGTTTGTTGGAAATGAAACTAGACAAGTAGACCTTTAAAATGGTATATGGCTCGTTTTCTAGTTCAAAGCGAGGAGAAAATGGCGTAAGCTTGAAGTTAGGCGAGTGCAGTTTGTCGGTAAAGCAGCGACACCAAAAATAATTGATTATATCTCACAAACTAGAAAATATATTGAGATTATTCTAATTTTATGTTGTTCTAGACTTCAAGATCTTTCCAACGGTTCAAAAATCAGGTCATTTGGAGTTCGGATGAGGGAGTACCCGGCCGGGTAAAATTGAAGGGAAAAGTTCCCCGACCGGGTAAAGCTGTCCAGAAGCTTTCGGCATAAAACTACCCGCCCGGGTACTTTTCATGCACAAAAAGTACCCGGCCGGGTACTGTTCCAGGGCTGGAAAAAGGGGCAAAACAGGGGTAGCTTCGGGGAAGAAAGAAAAGGAATGAAAACCCAAAGCAAACTCAACCAAAATGCTCCAAAACAAATATATAACATGTATATAACTCAATAATATCAAGTTGGCATCAAGTAATCCATCCAAGCTTGCTCAAATCATCAAGAATTAACCAACCAAGCCCTATAATATTTCATGCTTCCAACTTCCAAATAATTTCCACTTTTCATGCAAGCTTTCAATCCTTTTTAATCCTAAGCACACTTTTAGCTCCAAACATGCAAGAATTCATCAATTACTCCATAAACCCTACTCAAATATCTATCAAGAAATTCAATCAATATACCTTGATAGAAAGGAAAAGATGAGATGAATGAAGAGATGAAGATGATGATGCTTCTAGCTTCCCAAATCCTCCAAAAATATAGCTTGAAATGAGATGCAAATTCCTTCCTTCCCTTGGTGTTTTGAACCGAGATAAGTGTGTGTGGTGTGTGTAATCTCTTGACTAAAATGATGAATGAAATAAGAGATATAAAATGCATAGATATTTATCCAAAGTCTTCCACTGACTCATGTGAATCATCACTTTTTGCATTCTAGTCCCTCAAGAATATGAATGCATGCACTCAAGTCTAATTCCATGGAAAGTGAGTATCTAACTCCATTTAAGTCATGCAATTAAATCCACACCTTTACATATGTGAGCGTTTAAGGTCATATAAGAGAGCACTTAGTCACATTAACCATTAATTCATAAAAGCTCATGGAAATATTATGCATCTAATGTTATGAAAAATATATAAAGTATGACATAATATCAATTAAGCACGTTATCAACTATTTCATGTAAATTCCACGTTAAGGGTAATTCATATAAAAGCATGGAAATATAATACATATAAAATTATGAAATGTAGATAAATTATCACATAATGTGTAAATTGAAAACGGGGCGTTACATCAGAAGTTACAACATGCCGTCGGAACTGCACAAGGCTATATGGTCTATTAATTTAACGCCTACCATAATGGTCTTCTTATGGAGGCTCTTGCATGACTAGGTCCCTGTAGATGAGCGTTTGCATCGCAAAGGGATGATATTCCCTTCTAAATGTGTTTGTTGTAACGAGCAGGAGACTACGAGTCATCTTTTTATTAATAGTGATAAGGTTAGAGAAGTTTGGAGATATTTTAACAATTAGCTTAATGTGTAGGTTCCCGAAACCGAGACGATAGGTGTGGTGTTGAATGCTTAGATTCGGTCACCCCCATTTAGTGCCAGAAAGCATGTGAGGATAATCATACCCGGCTTGATTTTCTGGTATGTTTGGACGAAAAGAAATAGAAGGAAACACCAGGGGACGAGCTTCACGGGGTATAACATAAAACGACAAGTTTTATTACATCTTTCACAACTGTAACGTGTAGGGCGGCTTCCTCGGGAATGGTGGAAAGGTGACTGTGGTGTGGCAAGGATTCTCGGTATTACCCTTGAGCCTCAAAAGCAGTCTATAGAGAAGATTGTAAAGTGGCGTAAACCACCAATTACTCATATTAAACTCAACACCAATGGGTCCTCTTATGGCAATTCTGGACAAGCGGTATTACCCTTGAGCCTCAAAAGCAGTCTATAGAGAAGATTGTAAAGTGGCGTAAACCACCAATTACTCATATTAAACTCAACACCAATGGGTCCTCTTATGGCAATTCTGGACAAGCGGGAATTGGTACGGTTATACGCAACCATAATGGATAGATTATATCAGCATACAGTGCAGGCATTGGTACAACGACAAACACCTATGCGGAGCTATTAGCTCTAGTTCGGGGGATTAAAATGGCTATTGATCTTGGCTTTGACACGATATGGGTCGAATTAGATGCAAAAGCGGTCATTGATATGGTGCATCGAGGAAGCGCTGGGGATTGGCAATTGCAAAATCTGCTAACTCGATATCATGAGACCAGTAAGAACATCATGGTGGAGTTAAGTCACATATACCGGGAAGGCAACATGGTGGTGGATTATCTTACGAGATAAGGTGCTTCAAAACAAACACAATAGTCATTCCCGGAATCTGGAATGACGAACCGACTCCGTGGAATCATTAGACTTGACCAATGGGATCTCCCCAATATTCGGATCAGATGATAGTTCATTTGGAACATGGTGTGGTTCTGACACATCTGAGAATCATCATTCGCATGATGGAACGAGACAAGGATATTATGCTACAGGAAGACAACATGACTCAAGGTAATATTGATCACTGGAAGTTTAATTATGTTCAGCTGCTTAGCAGCAATTTTCTTGACGTTGTTGTTGATCACATGAGGTCGAGAAAGAGTGCTCTCCTTTTGCACGTTAAAGGTCATGTTAGCGGGATGCGAGAGAATAATAATTTTTTCCCGTTAGGGATAGTCTGCGACTATGTAATTGACGGATTGATGAAGAAAGCTAGATTCACACCACATACCATTGAGAATAATCCCAAGGACGCCAGGACACTTGTTAAGGCCAATTGTTGCCAGACAGTATCCACATCGGATAATATCGACGCCCAGGACCCTGGGTGCCTCACCTTGAGGCCAACGATCGGTCCGTTTAAAGTCGAGTGTATCAGGGATTACCTAAATATTGCTGCCTCGTCCATGATGAAGGGCAGGCATAACATGATAGATCAACTCCATAATCTTTGTTGTTTCAATATTTATGCCTATGTGTGCCCCATTCTTAAGGTGTACAATCGGGGTGGGCATTTCTCCTCTTCCAGTTTGTTAGACATGTGGATTGCTTCGCATTGTATCTTTTCATGGTTCGGTGTTTAAATAAATGAGGCGAGGGCCTCGTTAAAACCTCACGGTCTCCTTGACCGGTTCCCCCCAAAAAAAAAAATAATAATAATAATAAAATAAAATTGGGTTGAGGGACATTTTGAAAAACCAAAAAAATTAGTAACGAAAATTTTATATCTAAGTAGTTAAATCTGAACCTCAAGTTTGAAGAATTAGGGTATAGTCTTGCGTATTTGTAATAAATATTTAAAATTTTTAATAGTGTTTTTTGGAATAGTCCTTAAACATTAAGTGGGATAATTTTAAAAGTTTTATGTATTTATGCCATGCAGATGTCATAGACTATTTAACTTTAAAGAATTAATATATGATTTTAACATAATTTTCATGAATATAAATTTCAATATTGACGAAATAAGAATAGAGTTACAAATATGAGATCTAGACCTACATGAACTGTTTTTTATCACAATTTTTGTCTTGCCCCATTATCTTAGTATTTTTGGTAGTAGCTAGTTTATCACTAAATATAATCTACAAATGATTTTAAAAATATCATTTATCATATTGAATATTGTGTCCATCTCGTGCATTATAGGCCTCTAGCATGATTGATTTTTAGAGTTTTAAACCTTTATTTTACTGTGAGTACAAAAAATAAATAAATAAATAAATAAAACTCTTTTCTTCACGATGAGTATAACACACCTATCAATTAGAAATGGAATTTCATTTTACAATACTGTCCCCCAAAAAAATTTCAGTTGTATTTGAAATTTACATCTTGACTTATAATAATATTATCTTATTTATATCTATATATATATTATATTATATTATATTTATTATATTATAATTATAATTATTATTTATTATATTATATTATCTTATAAAAGCACGAGTTGGGTTTTTGGTTTCTTACAAAATACGGATCGCCTAAAATATCCTCACAATAATTACTTCAATAACTATTAGTCAAGGATAATGATGTAAATACATGTTATAGATTATTAATTAACTATATTTAAAAAACACTTATTAATATAAAATAGGACTCTTGTTAGAAATAAAATTTCTCCAACTATTAGATATATAGTTCAACAAGGGTTGTTTTAATATTACTATATTAATTAATTGTATTAAAATTTTAAGAATATAAGTTATCTATTTTTTAATTTGAAGGCCTATAATTTAAAATGTTATAATAAGATATATCTAATGAATCGAAAAACAACAAATTGATTCACTTTATAAATTTTAATAAATTTTTTTAATTATGTAAAATAAATTATTATTTAAATGAGTTACATAAAATAACTTTCAATAAATCAATCCTAATATAAGTCTTATCCTCACAATAATTACTTTAGTAACTATTAGTCAAGGATATAATGATGTAATTACATGTTATAGATTATTAATTAACTATATTTAAAAAGCACTTATTAACATAAAATAGGACCCTTGGTAGAAATAAAATTTCTCCAACTTACCTAATAAAGATATATAGTTCAACAAGGATTGTTTTAATATTACTATATTAACTAATTGTATTAAAATTTTATAATATAAGTTGCCTATAATTTAAAATATTATAATAAGATATATCTAATGAATTGAAAAACAACAAATTGATTCACTTTATAAATTTTAATAAAAAATTTTAATTATGTAAAATAAATTATTATTTAAATGAGTTACATAAAATAACTTTCAATAAATCAATCCTACTATAAGTCTAATTATATAAGTCTACAGTTCTAATTATCCAAGTTCAAAAACTTTCTTAAGTTATAATCATATTATAATTCTATAAACTTATCTAATTAAGAAAATAATATAATTGAATGATTTACATAAGATATTTTTCAATAAATTAATTAATGCTAATGTAATATTTTTTAATTAACTTATACTAATATAATTTTAATTATCTAAATCTAACTAACCGTATAATCTTCCTTAAGTTTATATGATAAAATATAAAATTAAATACATAAAAGTACGAATAGCGCTTTTGGTTTCTTAATTCTTAATATATCACAATTTAGAATTGTAGGTCTTCAAACCAAAGTTACTTTAAATTAGGAATACTAAGAAGACTCAATGTGTGTGCATATAAAAATAAGATATAATCTAATTTTATAAATAATTTTTATAATATTCGATTAAATATTCCTTGAATTTTTTTATATAATATACTCTTTTAATTATTTCTGATACATATATCAAATCAATTATAAAAAAAATTAACATAAATCTAAAATAATACTCACTAGAGGAATACAAATAAAAAAATAAAATGGAAAATCAAATGACAAAGAGAATATAAAAAAAGAGATAAAGAATAGTTGGTTAAAAGAAAAAATTACTTGATTTTAATGTATATACATACGCATACCAAAATTAAGGACAACTGTGAAATATCTTTACAAATATATTTATAAAGAACATGACAAAGTGAGAATTAATATAGCGTACAATGGTAAACAAAATTTCGAAAATTAGATTAAAAATTTCAAGATGATAGATTGGGTGTCATTTCAAGAAACGATATGGAATTTTTTTGTAATTTAATTTAAATGAGATTGATCCAATAGTTATCCATTTTGATTTATATTTTTCAAAGTAGCAATGTACAACTTATTGGCCGAATCAAATCTTGAAGGATATTTTGACTTGGGTTCATTGCTCCGAAACAATGTCCTTGAACAGTTTTCAATGTGCTCAAAAAGCAAAAAAAAATAAGATAAAAATACAAGGAATTTTCAGAGCATTATGCATGAGACAAACAAGGTAAATATTCAAATGATTTGGAGGAAGAATTGATGGCAGAATATAACAAACTATTGCAACAAAAAGAGATTATTCAGTTTTAAGAGTCGAGAATTAATTGGCTCCAATTTTTAGGGATAAACATACAAGTTTCTTTCATCTCTCAGCCATAATGAGAAGAAGAAGGAATCAGATGAATACTCTCATAAGAGGCAATAAATGAACAACAAATAATGATCAACTAAAGCCACAAACTTGGGAGTACTACACCAAATTATTTAGTGAAGATACCATTGAAGAGGTGATGATTCTTGATATTAGTTTGCACCAACGAACCTTAAGGCGTTAGTGGGAAAGTAACTTGGCAAGAATGACTTCAAATGAGGAAATCTTGAGGGTAGTAAATAGCATGCACCTATACAAGCGCTGAGAGTAGATGGTTTCCAAACTTACTTTTTTCAAAACTATTAAGATATAGTATGAGACTTGATGGTGAAATTTATCAATGATTGTATGTAGAGAGAATAAATTCCCAAGAAGAATTATCGGGTGTTTATTTGTCTAATTTCAAAAATTAATACTCCACAAAAATAAACGAGTTTCAGCCCATTACGTTGTGCAACGTATTGCTCAAAATGATCACCAATATGATTATACTTTATTTTAACCATATATTAAAGAAATTGGGGGATCGAACTAGAATAGCTTCATTTCCGATTGGGGCACCTATTACAATATCTTAATGCTTAAAGAAGTGTTACGAATGCTACTTCACTCCAACGATAAAAAATGGGACATGGTACTGAAATTGAATATTGAAAAGGCGTACGACAAAATCCTATGGAATTTCTAAGAAAACTTTTAAATTCAAATTCTCGATGAAAATCGTCAATAGCATTATGAGCAGAATGTATCCAAAGATTTTTGTAGAATGGTGAACGAACGAAGATTGTACGGATGTGTAGCATTAGATAAGATAATCACTCTCGCCTTATTTGTTTGTAATATGCATGGACCAACTTACGTATATAATTAAAGAGTGCATTTCAGCCGGACCTGAAAGCCAATTATGGTATATTAGAGAAGCTCGCACATCATCTCACACTTGCTTTTTGTGGACGACTTAATATTGGGAGCCAAAGCTATCGTGGATGGAGCAAAGTATATTAAAACTGTGGTTGAGCCGTTTCGCAAGGCGTTGGACCTCTAATTAAACTTTACCAAATCACATGTGTTGTTCGCATCTTATGTGGCAAATGAACGTTAGCTGTAACTATAATGAGCATTTCTCGATTGTGATTAAGAGAGTAAAAAACCACCTTTTTGGATAGAAAGCCAAAATAACAAACCTTTCCGGATAAATGACACTTATTCAGTCCATCACGATCTCGATCTCCATCAACCACATGCACACAAATTGGCTCCCCAATCACATGTACCATAAACTTGATCGAATCAAGCACAATTTTCTTTACACGACTGATATATAAGGAACGAACCCATCTTGTAGGGTAAAAGAAGGTGACTAGAAAGAAGTAAGAAGGTGGATTGTGTTTTAGAGAAACCCAAAAGGAAATACAGTGATGCTAGCTAAAACGGGATGCAGAATGTAATATCCCACATCGGTTGGGAAGGAGAACAAAGTCCTTCTTATAAGGTGGATGGAAACCTTCCCTTGTAGACACGTTTTCCTGGGTGGGGCATCCATCGGGAAGAACAAAACCGTGAGGGTGTCGATTTTAGGCACCAAAACGGACAACATCTACATACTGGGCCGATCCTGTACGCTTCTGTTACAGTTGGCAGGAAGCTGGTGTGCCAGCGTCCTCGCTGGCACCTCCTTAGGGGGGTGGATGTAATATCCCACATTGGTTGGGAAGGAGAACGAAGTCCTCCTTATAATGTGGATGGAAACCTTCCCTTGTAAACGCGTTTTCCTGAATGGGGCATCCATCGGGAAGAACAAAACCGTGAGGGTGTCGATTTTAGGCACCAAAGTGGACAATATCCACATACTGGGCCGATCCTGTACGCTTCTGTTACAGTTGGTATCAGAGCCGGTGACCAGCGACCAGCGTCCTCGCTAGTCATCCATCGGGAAGAACAAAACCGTGAGGGTGTCGATTTTAGGCACCAAAGCGGACAATATCCACATACTGGGCCGATCCTGTACGCTTCTGTTAGAGTTGGTATTAAGTGGGGTGGATGTAATATCCCACACCAGCTTCCTGGCAGAGCCAGTGGGGGTGGATGCAATATCCCACACCAGCTTCCTGGCACCGGCTCTGATACCAACTGTAACAGAAGCGTACAGGATCGGCCCAGTATGTGGATATTGTCCGCTTTGGTGCCTAAAATCGACACCCTCACGGTTTTGTTTTTCCCGATGGATGCCTCACCCAGGAAAATGCATCTACAAGGGAAGGTTTCCATCCACCTTATAAGGAGGACTTCGTTCTCCTTCCCAACCGATGTGGGATATTACATCCACCCCCACTTGGAGGGACCAACGTCCTCGTTGGCAGACCAGCTTCCTAGCACCGGCTCTGATACCAACTGTAACAGAAGCGTACAGGATCGGCCCAGTATGTAGATATTGTCCGCTTTGGTGCCTAAAATCGACACCCTCACGGTTTTGTTCTTCCTGATGGATGCCCCATCCTGGAAAACTCATCTACAAGGGAAGGTTTCGATCCACCTTATAAGGAGGACTTCGTTCTCCTTCCCAACCGATGTGGGATATTACACAGAATGTTCAACAAGGAGACTACGGTGTGAAACTTGATACATCAGAAAAATATTTAAAAGGGGAGCACATTCTTGATCGAATATAAACCTTAACTTATGGGTTTCCCGAGCATGGAAGGGGATAGTTAAAAGCTCTTGGATGGTGGAACCATTTTGCAAATGGAGGATTGAGAACGGTGAAGGGACATCTTTATGAAATGATAGATGGTTATCACAAGCCAAACTGGTGGACATCTTTGGAGATAACATTCATGAGGAGGATAAAGATCTTATGGAATGTAATCTCATTGGAACAGATTAAAATTTAAACCTGAATAAGCTGAAAATATAATTGTCCAAAGAGGTGGTGAATGAGATACTTAGTGTCCTAATCGCACTGCATGATAACGGAGATAAAAGAGTATAGATTGGGCCAACTAAAGATAAATTCTTCTGTAAAATGACTATACTTTGCTTACGGTGTCGGATGAGACATGCAAGAAAAAATAGGAAATGAATTTGGAAATTACCTTACCCCAAAAATTCAAGATTTTCCTTTGGCTTTGTCAATATGATAGCTTGCTCATGAATGTATTGAAGTATGGCAGAAAATTTGGGGAAAATGATATATGTACGCAGTGTTGTACAGGACATGAATATGCGGACCATATGCTGAAAAAAAATTTGTTCGAACTCCGGGTGTGGGACAAGATTGTTGATACATGGACTTGACGAAGTCTTCATGGCTTGCGAGTGTCGGATGGGCTCAAAGAGAGCTTTAGTAGCAAAATGCTGAGCAATATGTTCCTAGAATATCCTGGGTGGGTTGTGTCGATCTTGATGCTCTAGAAATTTTGGAAAGCATGGAATCGATGGAGCTATCAAAATGTTTAGAAGTGTCGCTATTCGCCACATAAAAGAGTTATCTAAGACCTTAGTACTAATCAATGAGGACAAAAAAAACACAGGTAAAAGAAAATCTGCTCTTAGTTGTGGTGAAATAAATCCAAGAAGTGATGGGTAAAACTAAATTCGAATGGAAGTTTTTATAACCACACCAACAATGTTTGGCTAGGGGCATCATTCGAGATGACAATTGAAGATGAGTGTAGGATATGCTATGAATCTTGGTATAGTTTCAATAATATAACAAAGTTATTGAGCTTACCTAAAGTATTAAAACTAACTTTGGAGAGGCGCTTTTCGAAAATTAATGTGGAAATTGATTTGGAGACGGTCGTGAAATGAATAACAATGAAGGATACTAAAAAACAACTAATGAGAAATGTAATATTCGATTGACGAAGTTTAATCCAAGGGTCTTGATAAACTAGGATTAAATAAATATTGAGAGAAAGAAACATGATGATGGATAAATTGGGAATAGGTCATAAGGTTCAAGATGATTATTGCTTCTGCTTTGCCGACAAAACTAAATGAGTCTTAGCTTGAGACTGTTTTTCCTGTGTTGGGTTGTTTCTTTTAGGACAAAAGAAAATCGGAGAAATAGAAAGAAAAAAGAATATGATTGGACGTATAAATAATGCAAAATAAATAATATTAGTTAAGTTTTGTTCACTATACAAGATACATATTATTGTTTTAAGAGAGACTGATAGGATTGAAATAAATCCTTCTTATCGTACGAAACATGTAAAAAATATAATATATCAATATAAATATATGAAAAGGGTGTTTCCTATTAAAATTGCAATAATGAAAATATAAAACCTATACCAAAATAATATAGAAGTGTCAAACCATCAATAAGTATATTTTTTAATTAATAATATAGGGACAAAATGGTACTAGATAACTAAGGATGCTCGTTTGTAACGAAACTTAGTTCTGGTGGTAAAGTGTAAAATCGGCTATAGTTTGGATGGCAAATTTTTTACCCCTTATATTTATTTCATCAAAATAAATATTTTTAATATCCTAATTTGTTCAATAAATATAATAGCTAAATTTATATAAATAAATTAAATGATAAACGTACAACGCATGTTCATCTCACTAGTTTAGGAAAAAAAAAAAGCAAGCTAATTTAATTGGGTTAATACAATAGAATTTTTCACTATATTATATCAAGGTGCGCTTTTTCAACAGAAAACAGTATATTTTTATTCAATAATTCTACTAATATTTCAAAATCATACAGAGTAATATTAAAATCTAATATTTATATTAAGGGTAGATTATGGCAACCCCAATGTCCATCGACACGTTTCACACTTTCCCCCTTAACCTTTAAATTTGTGCAATTTTTTTCCTAATCTTTGTAAAATGTATCACTTTGTCTCTTTTAGATGGAATCTTGGAGAATATTTTGTTCAACTTTTCTAACAAAACTTTGGCGTGATTTCTAAGGGTAAATCTATTCAAATCAAATGTCAAATGTATTAATATTATACATCAAATCGAGGCTCTCAACACAAGGAACATAATGGTGGCCTTCAAACCAAAATCCGACAACCGGCAAAAAAGAAATTACCGATCAAAGATAGTGCACGGAAGACAGAGCTTTGGAGACGAATTTCGGCGGCTTCCGGCGATCAATAGGATCGAATGGGGTATGGGTTTTGCTCGTTTTGGAGAGAGTAACACAATGGTGGTGTCTTGACTCTTGGGTCATCATTACGGAGGAGAAATCAAAGGTTAAAGTTGATCTTGTTTTGGTTCGAACGGAATATTCCAAGGATATTCCGTCGGAAATGTCCAAAAGGGGGAAAGTGATACGTTTTACAAAGGTTAGGGGGAAATCGCGCAAATTTAAAGATTAAGGGGAAAAGTGCGAAACGTGCCAAAGGACATAGGTTTCCATAATTTACCCTTATATTAAATACTAAACAACACTATATTACGCTCACCTATGATACACAAATACTTTTAAAAATATTATTTCGCTATGTCGTATCATGTCGGATACTCGTGTCAGACACCATGTTCGACACTCTTCATGCGAGAAACTAAAAAAAATCTGTGTTACCGTATTTGTATAGTGTGTTGTGTCTGTATCACCGTATCCGTATCCATACACACAGATACTCACATAGTTTACAATTAATTTCAAATGCATAGCCTAAATTTGGTAACGAAATTGTATCTCATCATATTGGTCTTTTTTTTCATGTTAAATATTTGTGCAATTGTAATCGTATACCTAGATTTTTTTTTCATATAAAACCACGATTATGGCTCCATATGGCTTATATTATATCTTCTTTTGTTTTGAAAACAACTTATATTATATCTTCACCATGCCTATATATTGTAATTGTTTTAATTAAATAATGACAAATTCGTTTTAGGTCCTCTCGCATTTTCTATAACATCAACTAAGATCAGCTTCATTTAAATAAATTAAGAACTCATATGGTCGCGCGTTTGAAGAAGCATTTAAGGTATAATCATACCTTTTTCTTTCTCTAAGACTTTCCAACAAACTCAAACAAAGTAAAATTAATTGAAAAATCTGCATAATTTTAATATTATCCTTGATCAAAGATGATGAATCAAACAAGTTATTCCAACTTTTAAAAATAATAATTTGTTGTGCATTTTTATTTAATGTGTATAAGAATTAAAATTTTTTGCTACTTTAATTCTCTTCTCATTTTGATAGTTATAATAAGGTAGATGTATGGAATTGAATGTTCCAATATTCAAAAGAGATATTTATTTGTTATATTTGAGATTTTTAATTTATATATAAATTTTATTTTTTATACTAATTTAAAATTGAATTTAAACCCCTTGTTCGAAAAGATACCAATTTGTTAGATTTAAACTGTTTAACTCATATACAAAACTTATATTTTACATTCTCTCAATATCAAACAAGACGTCAATCAAGCTTCTTATATTAGTTAAATATTACAAAATCAAACTTCTAAATTAGACATTACCTTTCTATATATACCCACTGTACTTCACTCTTTTTCTTGAAAAGTTATATCTAACTCTAATGTATTGCTACTTTCAAAGATAATATTGGTTCGTGCAATTTCATATAAGACATTTAAATCAAATATTTTTTATATACAGAATTAAAACAATTAGATTATCATATTCATATTATAAATCATCATCATGTTTTTTTCATTATAAACTTCTAAAAAATAGAAATCACATTAGAAAATAAAAATAGTATCATCAGAAGATGTAGAATAAGACTAAAAATATTGGCAATAATGATAGCGAAATGTCCCTGTTTCTTTCTCTAAAGCTACATTTGTCCTACCCTAGTTTGAAGCTTACACTGCGAAGTCAGACTTTTTCCTTGGGTGGAATCCATGGGCTGGCTGCTTTTTCTTTTCTTTTTCTTTTGTTAAAAAATAAATAAAAAGAAATTTAATGGTTATATTAGTAGGGGTTTTCTATGAATAGTACTTAAAAATTGAAAAAATTCCCTTTAACTCTCCATTTTTAAAAAAGTTCTCATTTGCTCCCTAAATGACAGGTCAAATTCCCTTTAACTCCCCATGGTTGTATAAAAATTCAAGAATCGCGTACCCGAACCCCGAAATTACGTATTTAAATGCTCAAATGATGTATTTGCCCCCTCTTTACTCCCCGTTTTTTTTTGAAGGTTATATAAAAATTCAAGAATCGCGTACCCGAACCCCGAAATCACATAGTTAAATGCTCAAATGATGTATTTGCCCCCTCTTTACTCCCCGTTTTTTTTGGAAGGTTATATAAAAATTCAAGAATCGCATACCCGAACCCCGAAATCACGTATTTAAATGCCCAAATGATGTATTTGCACGTGATTTCGGGATTCGGGTACGCAATTCTTGAATTTTTATACAACTTTCCAAAAAAACGGGGAGTAAAGAGGAACTTTAATTTTTATTTGGGGAGTTCAGAGAAATTTTTTTGAAAGTGGAGAGTAAAGAGAAATTTGAATTCCTATATGGGGATTTTTCGGGAATTCCCCGTTAGTATCATTCTCTCTACTTTTTTTGGGAATTTTTCTTATTAGTAGCTCCTTTATTTGCTTTTCCTGACTTAACTTTTGCTCTTATCCCCAAAAATAAATGGAAGATGAATTCCTTTTGACTTTATGCCTCATTAGTTGGAATTAAGTATGTCTTTGATGTGGCTGTAAACCTTACATTAAAGTTGATTAAATTATTATATTATAGCTTAATCTATTAGAGGAAACACCAACCAGAAAAAAGAAAAAAAAAAAAAGAGAAACTTTGTGAATGTAATGTAACAACTAACGATGGTTAAGCTAACATTAGTTATTAATTTTATAGTTGAAAAATGCGAGCATTAGTCTTTAATTTTATAGTTGAAGATTATTGTAACTTTACAATGGTGCTAGGTATGATTGATTAGATCTTTTTATTTGATTTAATTTTGTGTTAGTTAGTTGATATTAAGTTATCCGGGTTTGAACTACTTAATCTTCAGCCTGCATCGAACCCCCTATTATTCGTTGATTAATTTTCATTATAAATCGTGAAGGGAGGGTGTGACTAAGTAATATTACAATTAGATGAAATTACAATTCATTGAAAGTAGATGTAACTTTTTTTTTTTGGTTGAAAATTAAATGAAATCTAACTTATCTAACACAATATTAATTATAATTTTATCAAAATCTTTTCCACGGTCTCAACTCTCAAGTATCAATATAAGATTGCTTGTAGTTAACTCAAGTTAATTTGAGCTAATAAGTCCGATTAAAATTAACCTAAAAAAACAATCTTGCATGACTAATACTTCATATCATTATTATTTCGTTTGCGCAATAATGATAGAATAATAATTCATGAAAATTTTAAGTATATATGTAAAAGGAATTGGAACAATTAGTTTTGTCACTAGATAGTCAGCTAATTACGAAAATTACAATATAACATGAATATCATCAATTTAAATAATTTCATGACAAAATAGAAGCCATGAAGAAATAGACAGTGTGTTTTTCAGTAATATAATAATTGATGACTTTTACATTATCAGTTTGTTTTAACGTTATATTTTCTTTTGGTGATTATTTATAAAGAGTTGTGAATAACATCTAAGAGTTGTTCAAAAAAACTAAAATAAAATGTAAGAGATATTGGTACTATGAAAAATTCTGTGATTTTAATTTTTAATGTGGAATTTCATAATTAATATTTTAAAAGTTTGATGTTCTTTTTTTAAGAATATTTTAATTTCTAATTTGTCTAATGAATTGCAGTTGGGCTTTTTTATAATATTTCAGGAATTATGTTGCATTGTTCAATGTAGTACAACAATAAAGGATTTGAGCCCAGCCCATTTCAATTCTTTTATTTTTTTAAGGATCGTACATTTATTGAATTCTCATAAACAAGGCCGTGTTTTAAAACCCAACTAAAATGTCTCCGTCGATCCAGAAAACCAATGATTCGATTGAAAAAACAAAAGAATTACTCGGTCAAATTGTCCTTTAAATTAAAAACAGCTACTTCCACGCAATTTCTTATCCTTTTGGGACTCGGCTATGATGCACGGACACGAATACGGTGACACGGACACAAGATGACACGGATACGGCGACACGAATTTTTTTTAAATTTTAGGAAACGACAGAACTTCGACACGGCTATATTTTATATATAAATAATTATATTTTATAAATAATAATTTATTTTATTAAACTATGTGGACTCTTTTGTTAGGCCAAAATTTTTTATTAAAAAAAACAAAAACAAACGACCCAATAAATGAAAATATGGCCCTGAACTGAAATGAAAAATATGGCCCAGAGGTTTTTTGTTTTTTGTGTTTTTTTTAAATGATGGTTGTGTGAAGGCTAGGGTTTGGCCCATTCCTTTTTTTTTTTTTTAGTTTTTCCTGTTCTGGATCCAGAGGGAGAGAGAGAGATGCCATCTAAGAAGTGTAATCGAGGGAGTTGAAAATAATTCTTGAAGGAGACACCAGCTAGCTTCTGCCATGGTATAGAGTGGTGGCGTGAGGTGGTGAAGGGCGTTGGAGGTGATGGTGTGGAGGAATTGGCTCGCGGTGGTGGTTGGAGTTGACGGCGGAAGACGTAGGCGTGAAGACGATGGTGGTCCTGGGGATTTCTTCTCCTTTTCCTTTTTTTTTTGGTAAAATAACACTTAATAGAACAATCCAACCTTGTCTTAGGGAATTTCTTCTCCTTTTTTTTTTTCTCAAGATGAGGGAAGGGAACAGGGATTTCTTCCCCTTTTCTTTTCAATTCTTCTCAAGGTGAGGGAAGGGAACAATCCAACCTATTTTTCTTCTCAAGGTGAGGGTCCGGAATAATCTAGCCGTGTCCGATATCGTGTCCACTTTATTTTTATTTTTTTTAATTTAGGACACGGATTCCACGTGTCGGAGCCGTGTGCGAGGCATGTCGGTGTCCGACACGTGTCGAACACTGCACGGACCAATTTTTAGGCGTTTCCGTGCTTTCCAGGGCCTCGTTTCACGTTTAAATTGATACAATCGTCCCTCTAATATTTATAAAATATAATACTTAACCCTTTTTATATTATTTTGTCAGAATATTCCGTTCAAAATTAATTTTCTTTATCGATTTTTCCTCCGTCACAACAACCTAAGAGTCAAGACCACCGTCATTATTTCTCTCTTTTAACACATACAAAACGAGCCTTTTGCAAAACTATTACCACAACTTTATTTAGTTTAATAAAATAATACCCTTAGGATAGGTTTTAATTTTTTGCTATAAATCGTTGATGAGATCAACGACTTTAATAAATAATTTTATTTTTATTCTATAAACCTTGTATTAATTATAAAATGACCCCAAGCCTTTTAAAATATTTTATATAGGTATATAGAATATATTTTCATACATAGTTTGGAGAAAATATGCATACACATTGGAATTAATCATGCTTTAATAACAAAAGTACTATAAAATCCATCCTATAATTCATAAAACACACAAATAATTTGTAAAAATTTTATTACCTCTCTTTATCTCCTTCCTCTTCTACAACTCTGATTTGTTGGTCCTCCAAGACTCGTCTTCGTTCCTCCTCGGTTAACCCTTCTTGTTCCAAAAGTCCTCACAGCTTCGTGCTTTCACGGACGTCAACTGCAAACAGACTTCAACCTCCAACGGAGAACCTCACTACGGCTTGTAAGTTTCAATAAGAAGTTTGTAGAAATCGACTGGAGTAAAAAGGTTTAATAAAACTCGTAACAAAGTATTTATCTCGTGTATATGAAAAGGAGAATTTATTTCCTTCAAAAGAGGTTTATACAAACATTATATATTCTGAAAAAAGATTTATTGGAATACAATACTCAATCACCCAGAAACTGAAAGACTCCAAGATTATTTTACATATGACTTTCTGAATTCAAGACAAGATGATCTTTCACCTTACAAGATGACTATATTTATAGGCTATATTCTTGCTACTATTCGGACTTGAAATTTTTATTTGGAATCCACTGCTTTATCCTTCTACGATCCAGATCTTGCCGACACTTTTCTATGATTGAGATTCTGCCGACACTTTTATCTGCCACTTGATGAATGGAGGATGACGTCATGGCATTCGTCACTTCCTTGCTGATGTATGTGCTTACATCATCACTGATGATTACATCCCATCATCTTGCAAGCTTCTTGTCTAGTTTTTGCAGTGCAGAAAAATTCATGTTTTTCAAATTTATTTATGAATTCCATTAAAAGGAGATAGCTTATTTTTCCTCCTTTGGTGAGTAGAATCCAATTTCCTTTACTCATCAAGGTCTCGAATTTATATTTGTACAGATTCTCTGCAACATTGTGAATAGCTTTTATTCCCAAGGCACGCCTTTGGACAATCCATTCTTTAGTAACTTGGACCTTCTTTATAGGTTTATTTCCTTGCTCAATCTTTATGGTGTCAGAAAGGTGATCTGCAGTGATCATGAAGAAGGCTTCATGCCATATATGCTTCTCTGGCTCTGGAGATATGGTGTAGAACTTGAGAACCACCTGCCTTCCTCTGGCAAATTTATTGATTTGAGATTTTAGAGTATCATCAAATCTGGAAATTTCCTTAAGATCTTTACTTGGGTAGATTATATCAAGGAACCCAAAACAAGCATATCTATAAACTGCTTCGGGACAGGCTCCCATGATGCAAGTCAATCTTGGATATATATTTTTGCCTTTGGAGAAAAATATAGTATCTGTATTTTCCATACTATATATTTCATCAACTGTATGAACATATAAATGTTCCCATTCAGTGCTAGGAACATATTTTTCTATTTCAATCTTTATCGCCTTTGGAGAAGACTCTTTTTCCAATTTTATTTCAATGACTGAAGGAACTTTATTTTTGACTTCTTCTTTATTTTTCTCACCAGATGACTCAGCCTCTTCCATTTTTATTGACTCAAAATTTTCAATATATTTTTCTAATTTTTGAGTCACTTTATTTACCTTTTCCAGGTTTTCTGTGACCAAATCTACCTGCGGAGGGAGATTTTTATACATATATTGTTCTAAAAGAACGACTCCTTCATAGAGATCTTTTGCCATAATGTTGATATGAGAGATCTCTTCTTTTATTTCTGAAATATTAATTTTATCCTCCATCTGTAAAAGAGAGAAAAGTTTATTAAAAATCTTCTTCAAAAATTTTTATAAGTGATTTTTGGGAAATCACCACCCATCAACGGATTTGATCTTGTCTTTACCATCTACCGTTTGAGATGGACTAGATATATGCAAACCCATATATTGGTCTTCTAAAATTTTATAAGTGATTTTTGGGAAATCACCACCCATTAACGGATTTGATTTTGTCTTTAGCATCTACCGATTGAGATGGACTAGATATATGTATACCCATATATTGGTCTTCATTCTGAATCAAAATCTATATTTCTGGATAAAAAGTCTGCTAGAAAATTATCTGTTCCTTTTATAGGAATGATTTTGAAATTATAGAGAGATAGGAAAACTTATCATCTATGTAACCTTCTATAATTTGGTTCACTGGGTAATTTATTGTTCGCAAGACTTGGAACTTGAGTGTTATCCACATGAACAATGAAAGGTTTTTGGAGTAGGAAAAGTGAAAACTTTTTAATCCCATTTATTACTCCTAATAACTCCTTTTCATGTGTAGTATAATTTATTTCTACCGATTTAAAAGTACCACTTGTATATCTACAAATCTCATCAAGATCTGTTTTCAAGATTGCAGCCCAATATAAATCAGACGCATCAGTTTGAAGAATTAAGTTATCATTTTTATCAGGAAGCCTTAATTCTGGAAGAGTTTTACATTCTTCCTTTAACTTTATAACAATTTCTGTATGTTTTGACGTCCAACCTTTTGTATTATTTTTTCTTAATAACTTTTGTATTTCATGTCTTTTCTTAGCTAACTCAAGTATGAAACCTTCAGCATAATTAAGACATCCTAAAAATTTTTCTATTTGTTTTCTATTTTCTAATTTATCAGGAAACTCAACTATTTTCCTAGATATATGTGGTTGCAATTTTATACATGCAGCACTCAGTTTTAATACTAAAAATTTAATTTCTTTAGTTCCTATGACTGCTTTTCTTTTAGACAGGGCTATACCATTTTCTTTACATAATTTAGCAAAGAGCAAAAGATGTTTTCTATGTTTATCTATAGTATCTGAACAAATAAGAATATCATCTATATAGACAACCATGAATTCTCTATATTTGCTAAATATATCGTCCATCTTTCTTTGATATATTGATGGAGCATTTTTTAATCCAAATGACATTACTAACCATTCATAGTGTCCTTGGGGGGCACTAAAGGTTATATATTGAATGCTATCATTTTCCATTTTTACTTGCCAAAATCCGGATGTACCATCAAATTTTGAGTAATATGATTTATTCTTTACTAGGTCTATTAATACTTATTTATTGGGTAATTGGTAACTATCACCCTTAGTGAAATGGTTTAATCTTTTATAATTTATTACCATTCTTGCTTTATCTCTTTTCTTTTCAGCTTCTTTCATTACCATGAATGCTGGACTAGAAAAGGAGCTAAAACTTTTCCTAATTAATCTTTTCTCTAAAAGTTCTTTAATTTGTTTTTTAAATTCATCATCTTCAGTTAAGGTATATCTCATGGGTCTTTCTTTAATTATTATATTATCTGTTAATTCTATTCTAGCTTTTGGGTAATCTTTTTTCCAAAAAGCCAATGGATGATCACTATAGTTTTCTTTTATTTTGCTAGTAACCGTTTCTAAGTTTATTCTTTTTATAACTATTTTATTTATTGGTATTTGTATTTTTTCATATATGGAGTGTCCACCACGCTTAGCTGACTGAACTCTGAAGGGATGGTTTATTCATGGTAGTTTTAACAAATGACCACACTTTGTTTTAAGCACAATTGAATATGCATTTTGCATGTAATATTGAAATTGTTGTAGAAAATCATTTCCTAATAATATATCAACTTCTAGTTCATTATATTCATATATTCTAGGCACCGTTATTATTTTACTTCCTAGGACAACATCAACATCTATTGCAGATCTATTTATATCCTGTGATTTTCCAGTCACACCTTTTATTCTGATTTTTCCATCTTCCTTCCATTTATTAATCAAGAAGGTTTTAAAAATGGTTAGTTCAGATCCAGTATCTATTAAAGAACAAGTTATTATTTCGTTTTCAGGAGTTTCTCTTATTCCTACCTGAATGAAAACACTAACTGTAAAGTTATATCCTTTCATTTTATTCTTGGACAATATATGACTTTGTCTTCTATACAGAGTGTTACTCCATCTTTTTCTATTTTATAGTAATTACAACTATATAGGAAAGCATTTCCTAAAATTATGTCATAGGAACTTCCCGTCATGTTTTCATCTAGATAACATTTAACAATTACTCTAGATTTATCAATATTTATTGGGAAAGATATTTGTTGGTTACATGCGACTATCTTTCCTTCAAAGTTTTCATAATAGAAACTCTCATTCAAGGTTTCTATCATTAACCCTTTATTTTTTATTGTAGCAAAGTGATTTGCACTTGCTCCTGTATCTATCAATATTTTTGGTTCTTTAATATATTCTTGACCATTAAAATATTCTCCTAAAATGATCATTGTTTTATTTACTGAATTTTTATTTATACTTAAAGTTCTAGTTATATTCATTTTTTGATTTCTTCTAGCTATACTATTTTTTCCGAATTCTATTTGAGGAGTTTTACTAGAAGATCCTTCTTCTATCAAAGGTTTATTTATGATTTCTAATTCATAATTTGTTATTTGATAAACAAATCTTGAACCCAAGTGTAAGTTCTAAATCCGATTGCAACACTTAAGGTATCGTATCCACAGGGAAGGGAATTCAACGACCACTTTTATGACTATTTCTAATCTAAAGACCGGAAAAGATTGACAAAGTTGTGCTATACTATTATGACAAAATTAAACTTAAATAATAAGTAATCAAACACACGAGCTAACAAATAAACGCAAGATTTAACCACTTAATTAAAACAGGTCGGGGAGTAAATCATATGCTCTTTTGTGATCAAATCAATACTCAAGTACGGATGTATGATTCTTCAACCTAATCACGATGTTATACCTAGCTTCTTTCAAAGGCTAGATGTCTAATTAATTAAGCCAAGTGTTGTTCCCACAATCACTTAGTAACCAAATCAATTGAATCAAGCAAGATTAGTGTATTTAAAACCTAGCGGCTTGGCATGGAATTCTAAATACAGGTTGTAGAAATTAGGGTTAAATTTCTTTAAGCCCAAAAAGTCTAAGTTTTGGAAAACACTCTCAATTATCCTCAATCTCTCGATTATCGGATAATTTACAATATGTTCATGGATGGCCAATCCATTCCCAGCTTACTCAATACCGTTTTCCTAACAAAGAATCACACAAATTGACTCGAGCATTAATTCAAACACCTTAGATGCATAATCCTTACCCCCTAACCCCAAGAGATTAGTTCCTCATATTTGAATTAAAACTCATTAAAATCAAAAGAATTGCATTCAAAATACTCATGTCTAACATAAACATCAAAACGGAATTAATAATTCTGAATTCTAACCTAATTATCCAAAAACGAATCTAAAGCGAATAACTACTTATGCTAGAATTGCAAAACCAAAACTTGAGGAATTAGTTTGATCGGAAAGCAGTAAATAAAACCAAATTGATAAAGTCTTGTGCTTGAAATCAATCTTCAACTCTATGTCTTCGTGTTTCTTCTTCCTCCGAGTGTTCTTGAACTTCTGGGAAAAACGTAGTCCAAAAGCTCCCTTATTCCGCCTCAAATCCGCGTTTAAATAGAAGTTCCAAAACCTAAACCGCCCCGTGACACGGGCGTGCAAAGCTCATGCCTAAAATTGTGACACGCCCGTGTCACGTATTAAAACGTATCCGCGCTTTTCTTACTTGACACGGGGGTGTCAAAACCTGTTCTTCTTGATGACACGGGCGTGCAAAATCTCCAGGCCTCTCTGTACCAAGTCACGGCCGTGCAACAAATTACTCTACATTGGTGACACGGGCGTGTCACCTCCTGAAATCCGAGGGTCACTTCTGTACTGAGACACGGTCGTGTCTCAGTTTGCTCTTCCATGGGGACACGGGCGTGTCCCCTAGAATTTCTCGTTTTTCGCCCTTGATTGCATGGTTTTGCTTTTACTCCGTCTTTTCAACTCCAAGGTGAAAGGTACCTAATAAGGAGCATAAATCACGCTATAAGTTCTTAAAACTGCTAGAATTTAACTACAATTGCCCTACAAATCCATGCAATAAACCAATACATCAAACTCCCCCAAACTTAGATATTGTTCGTCCTCGAGCAATCAAGAAAATTACATCAAACTATCCTCAAAATCAATCTCTCAATGGGGCAATTGTCAGAATTTCACTAAAACAAGTCTAGCTCATCAAACACATTTCAATCAAGCACAAGTATCAACACAACGGTATAAATCAAATATCCTCGTGTAGTGTGTGAATTCGAACAAGAGAATGTACAATGGTCAGAACACCAAACTAATGATTCCTTCCTAAGTACCAATGATAGACTTCGGAAAACATTCTTCGCACCTATCTCCACTAATGGAATTAACCAAGAATTCAGGATCGGAAGGTCTTTCGAGGCTTGTAATGTGGGCTCGGGGTTAAGGTTACGGAATTTTTAGTATAGTAGTGACTCAACACACCTAGCTCACCCATTCAAATCTCCTTGGTCACCATCTTTGTCTTTCCCCATTAAACTCCCCCAAACTTAGACTTGTCTAAGTTTGTCACAGACAGTCTAAAATTTTCTTCTGTTTCAAATCTACTCAATGTTTTTCTCCAAAAAAAAAATTTTTTTTTCTTTTTTTCTTTGTCTACTTTTTGCTTACACAACTCGTTCTTTTACTACTTCCTTTTGAATTCTTCTTTTCTTTCAGCATCTAAGAGTATCTCTTAATTCTTCTCTTGGTTTCTCATCAGGAATTTAGCAGCATCTTCAATCGATTCAAACGAGTGAGCAAAGTGTGACTCAAGGGTAAGTTTATGGTGCTGTGCCTGTGGCTTATAACGTGGCTACAAAAATTAATGGCACAACACTTAGGCTCAGCGGGGTCAACAGGATTTCGTTCTTTAGTACAAATGGCTCAATAGCGAGGCTACCTCCGACATGAATGCCTAAGTCATCTCCCTAACTCTTCGTCAATTCAAAATTTCGCTTCAATAGGACTAAAATGCATCCTAATCCACTTCTCAGTATTATTCAAGAATTACTAACTCAGTATCCTAACCTAAGTACATGAACTTGTTCCAATGTGCACAAAAATAAGGATATCCCACCATTCCAAAGTATCAATACTCACACCTAACTTCATGCATTCAACTAGCCTAACTCACTTTGGCAAAATTCCAACAATCAAACCTCATCGAAAAAATTAAAAATTTTGGCTTATTTTCAGCAATCATCTTTTCATGCTCAACGATATCACAAATTCAAGTAAATCAATCCCCCAACGCATCTTCCTATGCGAAATATTAACAGTACACTCCAAAACTTTTTGCCCCTCTCCCCCAAACTTAAATCATGCAATGTCCCCATGCATAAAAGAAAAAGGAAAGAAGGCAAAAAGAAAACTCCCTCAATACTGCGAAGAACCCGGCAACAAGCTATTCATCAACCCTAACCTGCACTTAAAAGACTAAAACACGGATCATAAGCTAAGCAGAGCAAATGATAATCAACATGCAATTAACAAGAAGGCCCTGTCGTCAAGTATCGCAAATAACCATAAGAATAATTAGCACAGTGCAATTAGTTAGGTTAGTGTGGTGAATTATATCATCATACAGACCAAGGCAAAGAAAATGAAAGACTAGAAAAGAAATCACTCAAGGAAAAGGTGGCGGGTAATGTGGCGGCTGGCTTGAGCTACTCGCTCCGGCGCCTCCAAATTGTTTGGCGAGGTATGCGTGGAGGTTCTCGAACTGACCATCAATGTGGAGCTGCAAGGCATCAAGCCGGGAGTCCACATGCTCTACGAAGCTGTCCATCCACGCATTCTGGGATGCCATATAATCCCGCATGTACACGGGGATTTCCTCCTCGTCGTCTTGGACCATTGGCATCTGTGCTCCTCGCCCGCCTTCCTCCCTATCCGGTATCTGAGCAAGCCTCCTTTGCTGATCAAGAGTGAGGTCATCATATTTGGCCACACCCCACCTGTACATTCGCTCAAACCGGTTCCTTTTCCTTTCCGGATACCAGGGTAAAACCCTGTCCTTTAGGCTCCCGGCAGACCATCGGATGAATAGGTCCATCTTGATGAACGTCTGCTCTTCAACATAGGGAAAGTTGGATAAGGGCTCCGTATCCTCTTCAAGCCATCCTACCTCTCTGGCGAGCTTCGTCACATAGGCTCCATGACCTATAGTTCCCGATGCCCTGCCTGCCACCTCCTTTAACTTGTACATGAATTCCGTTGTGGCATCAAACTGCACCCCCTCTTTCATGAAATACATGATGGCCAACTCAAACCCGTTTATATTGCCATCACTCTCATGCCTCGCACATATTCCCATAGCTAGTAGCCTATGCACCATTCGCCAGACTAAGCTATCAAGCCATGTGGCCTTAGTATTACGCGGGTTGTAGGCCGGGGCACCAGCTTTGAGAGGGAAAGACCGCCACACCGCCTCCCTATCCTCAGTAGACCAATTTGGCAACGTTGTCATCTCGCACATAGGAAACCCTAAGGCATCCCGAATCTCATCTAGATTTAAAGATTCGGTATCCTCTCCATCTAATGTGAAATTGAGCTTGGTGTTGACTTGATCCCAAGTCATGGTGGTGAAGAATGCGGTTGTCAATTCCGGATATGTATTAGCCGGAACCATCATGAACGTCCTCCATCCGATATTGTTGAACAACACCTCAATCTCTTCCCAAACCCCTAGTCTCCGAAGTGTGGCGAGATGCGGGAACTTTGTGGGCATGATATTACGCGTCGTATTACGGTTATAAGGGTTCCCAAGCCCTTCCAGGGTGACATTCACGGAATCCCGTGGTTGGCGGCCGGTTGGCCCGGACGAAGAGGTGAGTTGCAGAGGCGCTGGTCTCTTGTTGCGTCCCATAGTTCCTGCACAAAAATACCCCCATATCAACAACAAAATCAATTCAAGTTCAATGGGGCATTTTATCGAACATCTTGTAAGCACCAATAAGAAGTCTAGGATCTCATCAAATCATGCATAACATTTCATCACCCGAGACCTAGTCTTAGCCCTCAATACCACCATAATCGTTTAAAGCTCATAGAGACTCAATTTCTTCCCCAAACGTGTACATAACCGCCCACACAAATCTCCAAACCTTACAAAATTTGTAACAATGTAGAAGAGCAAGGGCCAAAATTTTCCACTACAATCCAAACACCTAACTCTAGCATGCTCAAAACTCGACTAAGGAGCAAGAATTCAGAAGAATTATATCCAACATGCTTAAATAAGAGATTAGGGTTCACCCTCTTAATGCCTAAAAATTTCAATTTTATGCCAATTCCTAGTTCTACTCATGCCCAAAACTCAAAATAGAATCAAGAATTCCAAAGAAATCACACATAAGCATGCTTCATAGAACTAGGGTCTAACTTTTCTCAATTGAAATACAAGAAATTAAAGTACCAAAGAGAAGAGAAGACTTACCCGATTAATATAGGATGTAAGGTGTAATGCGTGTATGTTGTTTTGCCGGATTATGACCTAAGAAACAATGGTGGTGGTGCTTGTGCCGTGTGGGAATGGGGGAAGACGAGAGATGAGAGAAGAGAATGGGAGATTTTTTTTGTGTGAAAATAAGAAAAAGGGGGAGGAACCCCCGTTTTATCTCGGCCGAACAGACACGACACGCCCGTGTCGTTTATTATGCTGTATGGATGACACGGGCGTGTCATCCCTTACCTGGCGATTTCTGTACTCTGACACGGGGGTGTCGATTTTTCCTGAGGGGCCTCGACACGCCCGTGTCGTTTCTCGCTGGCAGCACTGTACCTAGACACGGGGGTGTCGTGGATGTTTACATATGGGAGACACGCCCGTGTCTCCCCCAAACTTGGACTTTTGCTCAAAATTCCGCACCTATTAGCTCAAAATCATCCATTCACTTCATAATCCGTCCACTCTATTCGAACCAAAAATACCTGAACACGAGACAAAAGATATCATCAAACACAAGCTTAACTACCTAACGCGAAAGAAAAGAAAAACGACAAAGGGAAGAAAAATAGTTCTAAGTTATAGTCGTTAGCTTGACTTCATGACTCCTGGCTAAGGTGCTGGAGCTGTTAACACGCACGAGACGTGTTCGCCAATTCGATCTCCGGCAAGATATGGCTTGAGTCTTTGTCCATTCACCACAAAGGATGGTGAGCCTTCATTGCCTATCTCCACCGCTCCATTCAACAAGACTTTTACTACTCTGAACGGACCGGACCACCTTGACTTAAGTTTCCCGGGGAAAAGCTTCAATCTAGAATTGTACAACAACACCAGTTGACCCTCGACAAACTCCTTGACCCGAATATGCTTATCATGCCACTTCTTCGTTCTCTCCTTATAAATCCGGGCATTTTCGTACACTTCTAACCTTAATTCCTCCAACTCTTGCAGGTCAAGTATCCTTTTTTCTTCGGCTCTTGTGAGATCAAAATTTATAGCCTTAATGGCCCAATACGACTTATACTCGATCTCGACGGGGAGGTGACATGCTTTACCATAAACCAACTGATACGGAGAAGTTCCTATAGGTGTCTTGAACGCGGTCCTGTAAGCCCATAACGCGTCATCCAATTTTGAGGACCAATCCTTCCTAGAGGGGCTCACCACCTTCTCCAAAATCCACTTCAACTCCCTATTTGTGACCTCCGCTTGCCCACTTGCTTGGGGATGATACGCCGTAGTTACCCGATGCTGGACCCCGTATTTCTTCAGCAGAGCTTCCAAAGGCTTGTTGCAAAAATGCGTACCTCTATCACTGATTAATGCCCGTGGGACTCCGAACCTATTGAAAATGTTCTTTTGTAAGAACTTAATCACCACCTTCGAGTCATTGGTCGGAGTTGCCACGGCCTCAGCCCACTTGAATACATAATCCACCGCTACCAAGATATACTGATTCCCATACGACGGTGGGAAAGGTCCCATGAAATCGATTCCCCAAACATCAAACAATTCAACTTCCAAGATATACTTCATGGGCATCTCATCTCTCTTACTAATGTTCCCGGATCTCTGACAAGTATCACATTCCTTGGCAAATTTGTAAGCATCCTTAAACAGCGTTGGCCACCAAAACCCAGACTGTAATACCTTGGCTGCTGTCTTTCGACCACTAGAGTGCCCTCCATATAAGCTTGCATGACATCTCTCAAGCACTTCATCAGCCTCAACCTCCGGGACACATCTCCGTACTAGACCATCTGAACAATGCTTATATACATATGGCTCTTCCCAATAATATCGTTTCACTTCGGATAAGAATCTCTGTTTCTGATGGAAATTCATACCCGGTGGTAGAGCTTTGCAAACCATGTGATTCACGATATCTGCGTACCAAGGAACTATTGCATCGGCTGCAAATAACTCCTCATCTGGGAAATTCTCAGTAATCTCCTCCTCGTACTCATCCTCCTTGTCCCCAACCTCTAATCTTGACAAGTGATCTGCAACTAAGTTCTCCGTCCCCTTCTTGTCACGAATTTCAAGATCGAACTCCTGAAGCAATAGAATCCATCTAATCAAACGGGGCTTTGAATCCTTCTTCGAAAGGAGATACTTGATTGCTGCGTGGTCCGTGTAGACAATTGTCTTCGAACCTATCAAATAAGACCGAAACTTATCAAAAGCATGCACAATAGCTAATAATTCTTTTTCAGTAGTAGCATAATTTAATTGTGCATCATTTAAAGTTTTGCTAGAATATGCGATAACGTGTAAACGTTTTTCTCTTCGTTGGCCAAGCACAGCTCCAATGGCCAAATCGCTCGCATCGCACATTAGCTCGAACGGTATAGTCCAATCCGGTGCAACCATAATTGGTGCCGAGGTAAGCTCCTTCTTCAACCTATCAAATGCAAGTAAGCAATCATCATTAAACACGAATTCAGAATCCTTTTGTAGTAACTTGCATAAAGGTAAGGTAATTTTTGAAAAGTCCTTGATGAACCGGCGATAGAACCCGGCATGACCAAGGAAACTTCTCACTCCCTTGATATTGGTAGGTGGAGGCAGTTTTGCGATCACATCAATCTTGGCCTTGTCCACCTCAATGCCTTTCTCCGAAACTTTGTGACCCAACACTATTCCTTCCTTTACCATGAAGTGGCACTTCTCCCAATTTAGCACAAGGTTAGTTTCTTCACATCTCTGCAAAACTTGAGCAAGATTATGCAAGCAGGAATCGAAAGAAGAACCAAACACAGAAAAATCATCCATAAAAATTTCCATTGTGCGTTCTATAAAGTCAGAGAAAATGGCCATCATGCATCGTTGAAAAGTAGCCGGGGCATTACACAACCCAAAAGGCATACGTCTATACGCAAAAGTTCCATAAGGGCAGGTAAACGTACATTTTTCCTGATCCTCTGGAGCTATAGCAATTTGGTTATACCCTGAATACCCATCCAGAAAACAGTAATAAGAATGCCCGGCTAACCTCTCTAACATCTGATCAATAAAGGGAAGTGGAAAGTGATCTTTACGAGTGGCATTGTTCAACTTTCTATAATCTATACAGACTCTCCAACCCGTGACTGTCCTAGTTGGTATTAACTCATTCTTTTCATTTTTAATTACAGTCATCCCCCCTTTCTTGGGCACTACCTGTACAGGGCTAACCCACTTGCTATCCGAGATAGGGTAAATTATCCCGACATCTAACAATTTCAGTACCTCAGCCCTAACTACCTCTTTCATGTTCGGGTTCAGTCTACGCTGATGTTCTACGGAGGGTTTATGGTTATCTTCCATAAGAATTTTATGCATGCAAATAGATGGGCTAATCCCCTTAATGTCAGAAATAGTCCAACCTATCGCTCGTTTGTGTTCTCTCAAAACCCTCAACAAGGCATCATGCTGTGAATTAGTTAAATCAGAGGCAACTATAACAGGCAGTGTTTCAAATTCACCCAAATAAGCATATCTCAAATGAGCGGGGAGGGGTTTCAGTTCTAACTTGGGAGCTGTTTCAACAGAAGGACGAAGAGTGGGCTTACCTGTACCCAACTCTTCATATACAAACCTCTTTCGGAATGGTACGTAGGGGGTGGCTTCGAGTGCCTTTGCGTAGGCGGCCAATTCTTCTAATATGTCTTCCCCATCAATGTGGTCAGTGAGTCCTCTTAGACAGAGTTCGAGAGGGTCCTCGTTGCTTATGGACATCGGTGTCTGAGCTCTGATTTCCACCATATTACATTGTTCTTCGATCACCGGTCCTTTCATTGCTTTGAACAGATTAAACTCCACCTGTTCATCCCCCACACGAAGAGTTAGAATGCCACTCTTCACATCAATTAAGGCTCCTGCTGTGGCTAGGAAAGGCCTCCCTAAGATGAGCGGCATGTTTTGGTCTTCCTCCATTTCCAAAACTATGAAGTCTACTGGCAGGTAGAACTTCCCAACTCTGACTAGAACATTTTCCAGGATTCCCGTGGGGTACTTGACTGATCGATCCGCTAGCTGTAGAGAAACGGTAGTTGGCTTTAATGAATTCAGTCCAAGTTTCCTGCAAACAGATAATGGCATTAGGCTCACACTAGCACCAAGATCACATAAAGCTTTATTAAAGGACATATGACCAATTGTGCAAGGAATTGAAAAACTCCCTGGATCCTTAAGCTTTGGTGGAAGCTTATGTTGTAGAATGGCGCTGCACTCTTCAGTAAGTGCAATTGTGGCATAATCCTCCAATTTCCTCTTGTTGGAGAGGATCTCCTTCAAGAATTTGACGTAAGTGGGCATCTGAGCTAGGGCCTCGGCAAAGGGGATGTTAATGTGTAGTTCCTTGAAGATATTCAAGAATTTCTCGAATTGTTTCTCCAACCTTTGCTTTTGAAATCTCTGCGGGAAAGGAAGTGGTGGCACGTACGGTTTGGGTGCCACTGATGTCTTTGGCTTTGAAGGGGGCTCACTTGTCAGTACTTCTTCCTCCTCCTTCGATGCCTCGATTACTTTCTCAGGTTCCACAACGGAGTCCTTTTCCTTTCTCACTTCGGTCTCCACCGGTATTGCAGGCCCCTTGTAAGTCGTGCCACTTCGTAGTGTAATGGCCTTACACTGCTCTTTCGGATTCTCTACAGGTTTGCTTGGAAACATTCCTTGGGCTCTAACATTGATTGAATTAGCCAACTGGCCCACCTGCACTTCCAAATTTTTATTTTGAACCAGCACCTGTTCTACCTGAGATTCGAGTTTCTGATACCTATCATTCGAGACATTTATGAACTTCTCGAGGGCCGCCTCCCACCCCGGCTTCTGTTCCTGCGGTGGTTGTGGAGGGGGTGCGAATCTCTGCTGATTTTGATGTGGTGGATGCTGTCCCATTTGCCTTGGTTGGAACTGTGGTCTCTGGTTTGGGTTTGGGTTCTGAACATTCTGATTGTTTGACCACGAGAAATGCGGATGATTCTTCCACCCTGGGTTGTAGGTGTTCGAGTATGGGTCGTTTGCTGGTTTTTGATTCTGCACGTAATTGACTTGTTCTTGACCAACAACAACCTGTGCACCTGCATTGGTAGAAGGACAAATATCAAATGAATGGGGACCACCACAAATTTCACATAATACCTGCAGGGCATTTGACTGTGCCACTGTGTTTCGTGCTGTCGCAATTGCAAGTCGGTCTAGCTTCTGGTTCAGTGCTTCGAACTTGGCATTGAAAGCTGTCACAGTGTCAGTGGCGAGTATGCCTGCCTCAGGTTTTGGAGGAGGAAGGCTCCTCTCCTTTGTCCAACTGCTATTTGCTGCCATCTTATTCAGAAGTTGCATTCCTTCTTCCTCAGACAGTGCCATAAATGCTCCTCCCGCTGCTGCATCGACCATGATTTTCATGTTCTCTGTCATTCCGTTGTAAAAGATTTGTACCAGTTGCCATCCTGGAACACGGTGGTGTGGGCATTTCCTTTGCAATTCCTTATATCTTTCCCATCCTTCATACAACGTTTCCCCATCATAGAGCCTGAAGCTCGTTATTTCATCTCTGTACCTCATGGTCTTGCTAGGAGGGTAGAATTTGGCTAAGAAGGCCTTAGAGAGGTCTGCCCATGTCTGAAGTGTCTCATTTGACAAGGTCGAAATCCATGTCCGGGCTTTGTCCCTTAGGGAGAAGGGAAAAATCCTAACTCTGATCGCATCATCAGAAGCGTTGTGGATCTTAAAGGTCGAGCAGACATCCAAAAAGTAGGACAAATGCGATGCGGGGTCTTCATGTGGTAAACCCCCAAACGGGTTCTGTTGTAAGAGGTTGATGAACCCAGTTTTGATTTCAAAGTTGTTCGCCTCCACGGCGGGGCGAGTCAAGTTGTTCTGGATTAAGCCAATGTTAGGAATGGCATAATCCTGGAGTGTGGTTGGTTACTCGTTTATGGGTTGTGCCATTGGGATTGGGTTTACTTTCTGCTTCTTTTCCTTTTTTTGCTTCATTCGATTCGCCCTACAAGTCTTCTCAATTTCAGGATCGTAAGGCAAGGGTTCCAAGCCTTTCGATCGTAGCAAAAACTAGGTACCTGCAATGGGGAAAACCCGTGGTCAAATTCAACGCACTTCAAAAAGAAATCAAGCAGAAAGGGTGGTCTAAAGCACCAGAAAAAATCACTAAAGTAATATTGAACTAAACGCCTTCCCCGGCAACGGCGCCAAAAACTTGATAAACAAATCTTGAACCCAAGTGTAAGTTCTAAATCCGATTGCAACACTTAAGGTATCGTATCCACAGGGAAGGGAATTCAACGACCACTTTTATGACTATTTCTAATCTAAAGACCGGAAAAGATTGACAAAGTTGTGCTATACTATTATGACAAAATTAAACTTAAATAATAAGTAATCAAACACACGAGCTAACAAATAAACGCAAGATTTAACCACTTAATTAAAACAGGTCGGGGAGTAAATCATATGCTCTTTTGTGATCAAATCAATACTCAAGTACGGATGTATGATTCTTCAACCTAATCACGATGTTATACCTAGCTTCTTTCAAAGGCTAGATGTCTAATTAATTAAGCCAAGTGTTGTTCCCACAATCACTTAGTAACCAAATAAATTGAATCAAGCAAGATTAGTGTATTTAAAACCTAGCGGCTTGGCATGGAATTCTAAATACGGGTTGTAGAAATTAGGGTTAAATTTCTTTAAGCCCAAAAAGTCTAAGTTTTGGAAAACACTCTCAATTATCCTCAATCTCTCGATTATCGGATAATTTACAATATGTTCATGGCTGGCCAATCCATTCCCAGCTTACTCAATACCGTTTTCCTAACAAAGAATCACACAAATTGACTCGAGCATTAATTCAAACACCTTAGATGCATAATCCTTACCCCCTAACCCCAAGAGATTAGTTCCTCATATTTGAATTAAAACTCATTAAAATCAAAAGAATTGCATTCAAAATACTCATGTCTAATATAAACATCAAAACGGAATTAATAATTCTGAATTCTAACCTAATTATCCAAAAACGAATCTAAAGCGAATAACTAATTATGCTAGAATTGTAAAACCAAAACTTGAGGAATTAGTTTGATCGGAAAGCAGTAAATAAAACCAAATTGATAAAGTCTTGTGCTTGAAATCAATCTTCAACTCTATGTCTTCGTGTTTCTTCTTCCTCCGAGTGTTCTTGAACTTCTGGGAAAAACGTAGTCCAAAAGCTCCCTTATTCCGCCTCAAATCCGCGTTTAAATAGAAGTTCCAAAACCTAAACCGCCCCGTGACACGGGCGTGCAAAGCTCATGCCTAAAATTGTGACACGCCCGTGTCACGTATTAAAACGTATCCGCGCTTTTCTTACTTGACACGGGGGTGTCAAAACCTGTTCTTCTTGATGACACGGGCGTGCAAAATCTCCAGGCCTCTCTGTACCAAGTCACGGCCGTGCAACAAATTACTCTACATTGGTGACACGGGCGTGTCACCTCCTGAAATCCGAGGGTCACTTCTGTACTGAGACACGGTCGTGTCTCAGTTTGCTCTTCCATGGGGACACGGGCGTGTCCCCTAGAATTTCTCGTTTTTCGCCCTTGATTGCATGGTTTTGCTTTTACTCCGTCTTTTCAACTCCAAGGTGAAAGGTACCTAATAAGGAGCATAAATCACGCTATAAGTTCTTAAAACTGCTAGAATTTAACTACAATTGCCCTACAAATCCATGCAATAAACCAATACATCATTATTTCTTTTGGGTCTTCAAGTAGAGGTAATTTAGCTGAAGCTATTTCCCTACATTCTTCATCTATTTCTAAATGTGGTTTATCTTGATAAATTTTCCCATAATTACTATTACTTAGAACATATAATGCTCTATAGTAAATTGAGAAAACTTTACTTTTATCTTTCAATCCTATATCTTTTATAAATTTGTAATGTAAACTTAATGTTTCATCTATATTATGATCATTTATATTCACACTATATTTAGGATATAAATCAAATAATATTTGTTTATAACATAAATTCCCTTCTATAGTTCCTAGATGACTTCTCTTCGCATCTGTAAATCTCTGATCATGAAGAGAAAGTACTATAGGACTATCTATTCCTTCTCTAAACAATGATTTTACCAGGAACTGAACTCTTCCTAAATATATATATTGTATTTTACTTTTTTCCTTTTTATCTTTTATTTTGTTTAAACCTTGATTTATAGTATTTTTTGTTAACAAGTTAATCTTAACCTGCCCTGAAGTATGTTCAATGTTTATAGATTTTTCTACTTCATGGTAGTCATATATATTTATTTTCTTTCTCTTTATAAGACTTGATATCCCTTTAAATATACTTTGACTAGGATTTGTAGGATTTAATTTTAGTTTCTTTATCTTATCTAAAGTTTCTTTATTGAAGGTAATGCGTTCTGCATATCCTTCTGGTCCTTCATAAATTTCTATTTCTTCATCAGATAATTCTGTTATTTCAGAACTCATTCTGATTCAATATCTAATTCTGAAGGTATTTCATTTTCTGATAGATCGGATTCTTCCATATATATTTCTTTTCCAAAATAGTTTTCTATATCAGAAACTTCTTCAAGTTCATCTCTTATTTCTAAAAATTCAATTTCTATATTTTTAATATGTTTCGTTTTAGGTTTTGGACATTCAGGTGATTTATGAGTTATGACCTTCTTCTCCACAATTCCAACATTGACATTTAGTTAATTTTTTATTTCTTTCCTTATTAGATTTGTTTTCATATTTATTTCTCTTGAAAAACTTTCTTCTAGGTTTAATATTTTTTCTTCGAATATTTTTATATTTTTTATATTTTTTCTTATAAAATTTTCTCTTATTCTTTTTAGGGTATGTCTTTCTATTACTTCCCCATTGTGTAGGTAATTCTATTGTATCACAACAGAGTTTACTTATTCTTTTAGATATTTTATATAATTGTTATTCACCACATATTCTTTTAAGTTCTAATGTTAATACTTTTATTCTTCCTCCAAGATTTTGAGGATACCCATCCTTCTTCTCTTTCCATATTTTATTCATATGATTATTCCAGGGATAAGGAAGTTTAGTGTAAAACATATTTAGCATTATTTTTTGAGATTCTGTACTATAATAATGGGTATAATAATAATCTTAAATTCACATACATAATTTTTTATATTGCACATTGAGAATATACTTAGGTTTATTAGATTACTTCTTGCTTCATCTTTTTCTCTTTCTCTTTCTAATTCTTTATTAGCTATCCAAGATTCACCTAAAAATTCATCAGATATATTTGCAACTATACTTTGTACTCCTGTTCTTATGTCTATATCAAATCCAGTTTCCATTCCAACTTTCATTATTCCTTGTATATCAGGAGATACTCCTTCCCACCATTTAAGAACTATTCCATCAAACGTAGTTATAATATATTCACTCTTTTTACTAGCTCCCCAATATATCATCTTGGGTTAATAAAAAGGCTATCATATCGTTCTGCCACTTTACTATAGCTTTTCTATTATCTACTTGACAATCTAGATTTAATTTACTCCCTTGGAGATTTATAGGTTCACTATATTGTTCAGTGGGTTGATGTTTTGGATTATAAGATATATTCTTCTTACTTTGTTCTTTATTTCTCTTAGGTCTATAGTATGTTTTAGGGTAATTATCATTAGAACCCATAGAGGATTCTGGAGTTTCATTGGTTACTCCTGAAGGTCCTCCGATTGTATTCATTCTAACTTCATTTTCAACTATATCATCTAGATTTATTTTTTCAAATTCTTCTATTAAATCATTTACCTCATTCATTGTTCTCAGTATTTTCTTCTAGTTTAGCTTCTTTTATAATTTCCTTTAATTTTGATTCTTCCTTAATTTTATTTTCTCTATCATCTTGCTCTTTTAATAACCTAGGAAGGTATATTGTATACATATATTCATCAAATGATCCAGATTCATATTTCTTTTCTGTTGGTATAGTAACAATCTTTGTAGGTGTTTTTATTGTTCTTTCTATTTCTTTTTTCTTGTCCAATTTGGTCTTTTTAATATTATCTTGAATAAGGTTATTTAATTGTTTTATTTCAATTCTAATAACTTGGATTTCTGTATTTATATTCTTTATTTCAGATTTTAATTTTACTATTTCTTCTAATAATGTATTTATTGCATTTGCAACTGATTCAATATGATTCATTATGGTGAAACGAGTTGCCAATCTGTATCATCATAGGATTCATATCCTCCTTCTGTATATGTTTCATTTAAATTCCATTTATCTGAACAGAAATTTAAATATATCAAAGCTGTATGTAATAATTTTTTCCATTTTTGCCAATTTTTTGTGGTTTCTTCCTTTTGTTTTCTTATTTTTTGTTTACACAATTTTATTTTATCTTTTATTTCTTTATTTTCTTTATTATTTTTATTTTCTCTTTTATATTCTTCAAGTATTGTTTTTAATCTTAAAATATTATTTATATTATTAATCCATTTGTTTAAATGGTTAACCTGATTAGATTTTAATAATCTGACCATTTATATTGTCAAAAGATTTATATAGTGATATCTATCTTTTTTATGATTATTCATTCTATCATAATAATATTCATTAGGATATTTTTTATATTGGTTTTTATACCATTTATACATTGAATCGAAGTATTTTATTGATTCGATTATTTTCCTTTTATCAAATATTTTCATTTTGTTTATAATTTATTTGGATTGTATGGCTCTGATACCACTTAGACGCGGATATATTTTGTATTTGGGTGATATTAAACTGATATTAAACATGATGTATATAAATTAGATTATTGCTTTTTCAATATATTTTAGTCTTCTTATCTCAGAAGCTAACATTGCTTCATGGAACTCTATTTGTTTAATGATATGATATTCTTCAATATTAAATAAATTATCTTTATTAATAGATCTAATAAGTTGTAATTTTTCTTTCTCAATATTAATTCTAGCTCGTTGAAAATCTATACTCATCTGTATATTTTTTGTTAATTCATGAATCCTTTTATAATATCTACTAGGCATTTTTATACTTATAAATTGTGCCAAACAAATTCTAAATAAAAACAAAAAGATAATTCTTCAATTGTTAAAGGTCGAATATGATATAACTGTATATATGTGTGACGCCCCGAGCGTGGAGCTATCACATCCCTCGCACTAGAACCCAACACGTATATGAAATGGAAAATCCATATACGTGCTAAGAGCTAGCGAACGAGAGACACTCAAGACCACTTCTAACTAGGCGGCACTAAACAGACGAGCAACAACAAGTGCATAGCGGAGGCAATCCATCAAGTAAACGACAATTTCAAAAGCTCAACATTAATTAATTTACATAAATCAAGTTCACTACTAACATAGCAAAAGTATCGTGACGGATAAGTCCTTATTACATCACAAGACAATATCACCAGTTATTAATATCATATGTGAAAGCAACAAAAGAGGACTCGACTCAAAAGAAGGCTAGACAACCGCCGCCTAGCCGACTCCTAAACCTGCAATCAATACAAAGGACAAGAAGGAAAGAGAAAGAGGGTCAGTCGAGTGACTGGCGAGGAGTAACAATATATAAGTTATAATTAATGCAATAACAAGATATGCAATGCACGGTAACACTTCGCCTCGACCGGATATAGCCCATTTTACAATACAATTATTTCCATTACAATAGTAGGACGTATATCGGGTTAAGGGTTTTCAAGCAATCAATGGGTACCGAGTTATACCCGTTCTCCAACCTTACTTCACAAGACAATACAATAAAATAAATCCCTTCTTCCTCCGGGTGACGGAAGGGTTAATTACTCCCTAACCATCGATTCGTCACTTGAGTCATAGCCCGTTCGGTACTATGCTCCTTCGGCCGAAGCCGGTCACAGGTAATACGTGATATCCACTACCTCCGAGGATAGCACGTACACCCATAGAGGTCGCAGAGTAGGTTCACCGTCAACCCTATGCTTTCCCGGATTCCCTAAGCTACGTTGCCTCGGGCCCAACAATCACAAGCACTCGTTATGTAATGCATGCAAGATACATTTTCAATTTTCAATCAAGATTCATGAACGCATGCCCAAGAACATATATGTATAACTCATTTGGTATTAGAAAACCATTTCCGGTAAAACCGGGAAAATAGTAGGCAATGGCTTATTTAATACATGATACATATATGTATAATAGGTCGGGTAAGAAACAATCAAATCGTGCAAGCCATAGTATCGATATAGTATTGATTACAGCAAGAGAATAACCTCACCTTGACGACCTTAACAAAAGAGAACCAAAACAGGGTACGTATCAATCCACCTGGTCCTTAGAAAGGTCACCTAAACAAAAGACACGAACACGGTTGACATTAAACTCAATGGACCAACTAAAGACGCTCGGTGATGCAAAACAAAGACATGAAATGATATGAGTATACATTCATATGCAATGAAACTATACTTATATAAGAAATGGCAATTACGAGCAATCATGGCACTTTAGGAACTAACTTTCACATTAAAGATCATTTAGGACAAGTTTAGGCATCTTTCATGCAATTTTAGTAAAACAATATACTTATATAAGAACACTTACACTTGAAATAAGGAATGTATATCACATATGAGATTCAATAAATGGAAAGAAATGATGAAAATTGCAAGAAATGAGCATTTAAGCAAAACTTGGCAAAGCTGACAGTTTTTCCCAAACGCGCAAGCTGTAAAGAATGGAGTATATCTTAAGATTGAGAAGTCGGAATTAAGTTTTGTTTGTTGGAAATGAAAGTAGACAAATATATATTTTCAACCATATATAGCCCAAATTTTAGTTCGAAGTGTATCAAAAATGGCATAGGTGCAAAGTTGGTTGAATGCAGATTCTCGACAATTTGGCGACACAATTTTGGATCGATCATATCTCCCTACTCAGAAATGATTTTAAGGTGATTCCAATTGGAGAATTTTCTAAACTTAAATTAGTTTCAGTGGTCCGAAAATCAGCTCAATCCGAGTTAGTTTGATGGGGTACCCGGCTGGGTAAAGGTTAAGGTAAAAATTCCCCGGCTGGGGAAAACAGTCCAGAAAATCGTCTGGACAAGGCTACCCGCCCGGGTAGATTTTTTTCATGATTTTACCCGGCCGGGTAGTGCATTTACAGCAGAAAAACGAGCAAAAACAGGGGAGGAATGGAAAGGAAGCAACTTGATCACCTAAATCATCCAATTTTGCCAAGCTATAACTAGAATCAAGTGTATTCATTCCACTACACACCAAAGCACACTTAGGAACAATTCAAAGAGCAAATATATATCAAGAACTCATGCTAATATTCATCATCATCAACCTCAAAACCCATCAATCTCCATTAATGAACTTCAAGCTTTCCTAACTTATGAATCATGTATGATAGCTTCTTGAATTCATCCAAGCACATGATTTCTAGCATAATTACTTCTAACACTTCCTCCTAACATGCTTTGCCATATAATTCTCCAAACCTAGCTTACATGGCAACATATTCATGAACATGCATGTAAACTCATAATTATAGAAGAATTAAACCATGGAGATATATTTATGCATAAAGAAAAACATAATTTCTACCTTGAATTTGGAAGAACTTGGATCAAAGTGATGGTGTGTGAGAGAGGGAAGTGGATCGTGCAAGAGAGAGCAAAGAAGAAGGAGGAGAAATCTTGTGTTCTTCAAATTCTTGGAATAAAATGGAAGAAAATGATGTTTTATAAAAAGCATACAAACCTTAAATGAAATACATGAGTCATAAAGCAATTCTTGACTTTAATTCCTAATTTAATTAGCTATCCTTGATATTATGTGGTTTATGCAATTAAGTTCTCACATTCTTGCATTAAGAATACACAAATCCAATTAAAATTCACTTAGGTGTTCATACTTTGCAATTTTAGCAATTAAGGACAAGTAGTTGGCAATTAATATATCGAACGAATATAACATATACCCTCGAACGTTCACACACGTTTTACCTGTTCCGAAAGACGGGTCGTTACAATATGCATCTAATATATTAAAAACCATAGCTCTAAAGGTTTCTTTATTCATATTATTCATTTTATTAATTTAATTGTCATGTTCATAAATTTGTTCTATAGCTATTATAATTTTATTTATAAAATTTAATTTTTTATTTGTTTTCGCATAGTCTTCATCACAGTCTATGTGATTTATTTTATGTTTTTCTGTATGTTCTTTTCCTAACATTCTCATTCTATCAGTTAAGAATCGTTTTACAAAATGCCTAAAATGTTTATTAGATGTATCTTCATCAAAACATTTACAAAAATTACACGCAAGTAATAATTCTCTACTAAAATTACCATCTGAATTATCATTCATGATGTAATATGTAAGTTTTCTAAATTTAGGGGTTTATTTGATATTTTTAGAAAATATATAGGCCTTTTTATAAAAAGAGTTGGGTTGGAAATATAATTTTTAGAAAGTTGTTGTTCTATTACTGTTCATGAATAGTAGGGAAAAAACCTAAGGTTGAATGAAATTTTTGGAGTCGTGGTTCCCATCCACAACTTCTATTAATTTATTAAAAGCTCAAAAAGAAGTATTATTTTCTTAATTTATTTTAGAAAAAGTATTATTTTTAAAAAGGTCTCCATACAAAACCCATACCTCATTCGACTTAGTTGACAGGCGGAAACCGCCATATTTGACCTAAGATTCCCCATTTGTCGATTGTCGGATTTTGATTTCAAAAGCACCATTGTATTCTTTGCGTCGATAGTTCCAATTTGATGTATAAAACCAACACATTTGACATCTGATCTGTACAGATTTATCCTTAGAAATCACGTCAAAATTTTGTTCAAAATTACGGCGGAATATATATTCCTTAAAATCTCGCCAGGAATAAGTTGAATGTAATATTTTTCAAAGGTTAGGAAAAATCAGATGGATTCAAAAGTTAGGGGACAAAACACACTGATGGGTATCGTAACTACAAAAAATAATTACCCAACACCAAACAAAAATAAATTCAAAATAGTGGCAAATATGATCGAACCACGGAAATTGGACGAATTCGTATCTTTTAAGTAAACCAAGCAACGAATAAAGCAATAAAAAAGGGGGTTTTCTGATTATACTAAACTAATAATTATACTAACCAAATTTTAAATTCACTAAAACAATTGAAATAAACTAAGACTCAAGAATGGCAAACAACTCGACTAAATGCAAATTAATTCAACGGATGAGAAACTTTAGCCGAGAAATCCCTAATTATGCTATAGAATTCGATCATCGATTGAAATATTTTTGTTAGTTTCAAGGTTAACTATAGTTACCAAAGCCCTCTAACTCCCTCATATCTTCTTAGTATTAAAATAATAAAAAAACTCCTTCAAGTCTCTCTCCGAAATTCAATTAATTAATTGTATTAATTACCAAAGAAACACTAACTTTAATCGTACACATAGACTCATGCTTCTTTCAATTAGATAACAAGTTTCTCAATACGAAATCAGACAAGTATTATGTTCTAATGTCAATTGCCACAAACACTAACTACCCAATTAAGACCACCAAGTAAGAAAGTTGGCTATATGCAAATTAATTAACTCTACAATCGACCCTAATCGTAGAATCAATCAATAAACAATGATAGTAAAATGAAAACAATATGAATGTCATAAACCAATTAATTGGAACAATTCGGTGTCACGCATTAATGCATAATAGTTGGGAACTTCTTGACTAAAAGATAATCTAACTACTCATAATATAAATAAACAAAACAAGGTTCAAATTCAACATAGTTTAATAACAAAAAAAAAGGAAGGAAACTAGATAAACTCTCGATTCCGCCGGAAGTGAAGCTGCGTGAGTTTTTTCGCTGAGCTCCAATTGTGCGAGTGTCTAATTGTGAATTGGATGGGATTTTCTCTCTCCAAATTGAATGTATATAAGTGAAAGACTTACCCCCAAAAGGTGATGTCTCTTAGTTGGGCTCTTGGTTGCCGAAGCCAATCAAACATAACAATTCAATTATCCTCCAAAGTGCTGCATGACATGGCCTTTAATTCCTGAGTGTTTCCAAGTTGAAGGCAATCTCCTCACGTGCTGAACTCAGACTCTTAATTGCCTAATGACTCCAATTGAACAATCAAAGACTTGGAAATTAATGGTCCAATTGCGTGCTAATGAATATCGCCTCAGGTAATCCAAGAAAATTAGAATATTTCTCCACACTGAAACATCAAATGGAGCCCAAAATTTCCCCTCAGAATATGGTTAAGTATTAAGAGGGTTCAGGATCCTTATCTTCTCTTTGATGATGTTGAATCCATATTCTTTGCCCACGGTACACTTTCGCCACTGTTTCTCAATTTCTCTTCAAGGCATCATTTTCCTAACAAGAAATATAAAAATTAATTTATTATGCAATTAAATCAAGTAATGGGGCAAAATGTAACAATTCAAACTTAATAATTAAAATAATATACAAGTTGTCAAATCCCCCACACTTACATAATGCTTGCCCTCAAGCATAAATTAGGCGATCAAAGATAAGAAGAAAAATCATTTCCACTCAATGAAGAACAGGTAATGTAATTAGAAAGGAACAATTCTAAAATTGGTGTCCTTTTTTTGGTATATTGTACTTTTGGTATATTTTTTGGGCGTATTGTAATTTTGGGGTTTTTCTCTTTTTAGAAAAGCGGAATCACGAATAGTGATTCTGTTTTTTGAAAAAGCTGAATTACCATAGTGAACAGTGATTCCGCTTTTTTGAAAAACGGATTTAACAAAAAATTTATGAGTGTTTACGTTGCAATCATAAATTTTAGTTAAATCTGTTTTTCAAAAAAGCGGAATCACTATTTGCTACATTGATTCTGTTTTTCCAAAAAACATAATCACTATTTGCTACAGTGATTTCGCTTTTTCAAAAAGCGGAAAACTTCAAAATTGCAATACACCAAAAAAATACCGGGGAATTCCTGAAAAATCCCCATATGGGAACTCAAAATCCTCTTTGCTCCCCATTTTTTTGAAATGTTGTATAAAAATTCAAGAATCATGTAACTAAATCACCAGATCTGGTATATTTTCCTCAGATCTGTGTATACGTGATTCTTGAATTTTTATACAATATTCAAAAAAAATGGATAGTAAATGAAACTTTTGATTTTCATCTGAGGAGTTCAGAGGAACTTTTTTGAAAATGGGGAGCAAAAATGAATTTTTTCAACTCATGGGAAGTTTTGAAAAAAGACCCCAAATAATATACCAAAAGTGTAATATACCAAAAAAAAGGACACCAAAATTAGAAAAAAACCAATTAGAAATGAAAGCATAGTCTTGTCAAATATCGGAAAATATCAATGTAACCCAAAAAAAACTTATTGCACATTCTTTGAATCAACTCTATCACCGGCCCCGGAGGTTCTAGAACATGAAAAAGCTGCATTTGCATGGAGCAGATGACAAAACAGATCATCAATTGATTGCAAACATGTTTTGACTTTCTGGATCATTTTATCAGAGAATTCTATTCGTTTTCTGTCCACATGCATCAGGACGCCTAGATAAGTCATAGGTAATGATCCTCGAAGAAATCAAATGATGTCACAAACTCTGGAAGCTCCCCATTCTACATTATTCGCAATGATAAATTCGTTTTTCTCAACATTAATCCTGGCCAGAGAGATCCTCATATATGTTCAAAACATTCTTTATTTGTTACACCAACCTCAACCTAGTGTTTGTAAAAATAATAGTATCATCCGTGTAAGCCAAATGTGAGATGGGGGTTGAAGAGCGAGCATCATAAAGGCTCTCGCGGCCAGATATTGCCATCTTATTCAAAATAGAAGATAAGAAGTCCGATACTATGGCAAAAAGAGAGGGAGATAGAGAATTTCCTTGACGGAGCCTGTTGGAGATCAAGTACATATGGGAAGTTTGACCGAGATCCCTAATTACCAGTGATAGGCCAGATTTATCGAGATTTTTTGTTCCCTGTACATGCTGTCATATACCTTGTCCTATAGTAATTTGTATACAGAGAAATATACGATGAATACAACACAATTTTTCCCCGAATACCATGTTCTAACATGGTATCAGAGCAGTGTCGAGATCCCAGGGACTCAGTATTAACATCATCGTCCAAAACCTTACTCAAACCCTAGATTCGGCCAAAACCTAAAACCAGCAAAAAAACGATGTCAATTTCGACCAACAACAACCAAGAACTTGCAATTCAACTTGCACAACCAACCATGCTCAACTCGGATAATCTGCCTATTGGAATAAAATTGAACAATGACAATTATCCAGTTTGGGCTAGACTCATGAGAATGGCGATCGGCGGAAAAGGGGGCCATTCGCATATAACCGGCAACCTACCGACCCCGAAAGAATCTGACCCAAAGTTTGATCAATAGGAGCAAATCAATCAACAAGTTTTTACCTGGATAATTCAGAATATGGAAACGAGTCTCATCAATAGCGTCCTTCAATACCCGACATCGAAGGCGTTGTGGGATGGTCTCGCCACCACTTATGGAAGCGGCGGCGATCCACTACAACTCTTCGATTTACACCGGAGAGCCAACATTCAACGACAGGGGGAGGACAACCTTGAGGATTTTTGGAGTAAACTTCAGGGTATATGGATGGCCATCGATCGGAAGCAACCAAATCCGATGAAATGCCATGAGGACATCGCGATATTCAACCGAATAACTCAAGAACAAAGACTATACCAGCTTCTCACCGGAATCGATGGTAGATATGAATCGACTCGGAGATACCTGTTGAAACAAGAACCAAAGTGCACAGTTGAGGTCGCTTATGCCACCATCTGGGGAGAAGCTGCCTGTCTCCATATTTTGAAGGCGACGGTCGGCGGCGAAACTGGAACCCACGAAATCGGGTCTGGGCTTATCGCTAGGAAGGAGAAGATGAAGCCGAGCAACATGCGCTTAGAGGCCATCAGACGCAGCGACGGCCTCGGTCGCTGGACATCATTATACGAGGATAAATCCAATCTAACATGCGGACATTGTGGCAAGCCTAAACATACCACTGAACATTGCTTTGAGATAATCCGATACCTAGATTGGTGGGAGGGGCACCAAAAATCTGATGCCGGAACAACAGTAAGAGGCGAAAATCGCAAAGCAAACGACAAGATGGGCGACTGCAGGGCAACCGGAGAACCAAGGACGGAGACCTCCGCTGCAGGCGTCGTCAGGAGTGACGTCGATACACCGGCGGCGGTGGTCGGCCGTGTCAAAGCCGCCTTTATCGCTGACAGAACAAATGAAGGAGAAGAGAGAAACGGCGCCTCAGGTAAAGGGTTTGGGATTTGTGACCAAACCCTAAGTTTTCTTTTTTTAATACACTTGAAACTGCTGAAAGACCCCTCATTTATGAAGAATCACATAAATGACCCTAAAACTTTGATAACTATGGATTTCTCACCCAAACCACCTCTAATAAAATTTCAGAATGGATTTTTGACTGTGGGGCAACTGATTCTATCACTTTTGATTCTTCTGATATAATTGGGCCAATAAATCCGAAAAAATCTCATATTCAAACTGCAAATGGGGGTCTGGCTCTGGTTGAAAATGAAGGCTCGGTTCTTGTTACACCTAAGCTTAAATTGAGCAATTGTTTACATGTGCCTTCATTATCATGCAAACTATTGTCTTTGAGCCATTTAACAAAGGAGCTGAATTGTGTGGTCCTGATATATCCTCGGTTTTGTTTGATACAGGACATTCATACGAAGGAGATCATTGGGCGTGGTACTAAGCGAGGAGGATTATATTACGTTTATGAAGTAGATACTCCTTCAAGAGTTCTTCTTTCGATCGGAATGGCCAATACACAACTCTGGCTTTGGCACCAACGTCTTGGTCATCCGTCAGTTAGGTATTTGAGATTGTTATTTCCTGCATTATTTCAGAATAATGAAACTGTGAATATGTCCTGTCAAACTTGTCTTGCTACTAAGAGTCATAGAACTTCTTTCAAATCAAGTAATACACGTGTTGAGACTGTTTTTTCTTTGGTGCATTCGGATATGTGGGGGCCAACCCCAGTTACAAATCAAAATCAGTTTCGATACTTTGTATTGTTTATTGACGATTTCTTGCGCAGGACATGGGTATACTTTTTACGTCACAAATCTGAAGTTTGTGATATTTTTGTGGCTTTCTTTAAAATGTTACAAACTCAGTTTAACCAAAAAATTAAAGCGCTCCAATCAGATAACGACAGGGAGTTTGTTAATCAGGAAATGAACAGATTCTTTAAAGAACAGGGCCTCATCCATCAAACCACCTGTCCCAACACCCCACAACAAAATGGTGTTTGTGAAAGAAAGAACCACACCATATTAGAAAGGACTTGGGCCCTGTTGACTGAATCTCAATTTCCCAACCATTTCTGGCCCGAAGCTGTTGCAACTACAACCTACCTGACAAACCGGTTACCTATTAAAATCCTTGACCACAAGACACCTCTCAGCGTCCTCGAAACACAAACAACCATACCACCCCATCTTACGTTACCATCTCTAATCTTTGGATCCATCGTGTTTGTACATGTTCCAAAAACCGACAGAACTAAATTGGATCCCTGTGCAGTGAAATGTGTTTTTGTGGGTTATGCCCCTCAACAGAAAGGCTATCAGTGCTACAATCCGGTCAGCAAACGGGTTCTTGTTACAATGGATTGCGATTTTATGGAGACAGAGTATTACTTTCTGACCCAGTCCAACATTCAGGGGGAGAGTCAGAATGAATCTCTATACTGGCTGAGCTATCATAATGATCCGGTTTCTACATCCGAGTCTGCTCATGATCAAAATAGCGAAGAGCTCAGTACTGCTATCACTCCTCTACCCAATGATCCTCCTCCGAATGATGTCCAAACCGAGGTAACTGAAACACTAAACCCTCACTCTGTTGTTCTTGATAATACTGATACCACCGATGCTACTGATAATACTATTTATGAGAATGCTACAGTGAGTTGTTGGAAAACACGAAAGAGTGCGCAGTGGAAGTTTAAAATTTTTCCACAAGTTTAATCGTTGTCTTGAAATTTTCGTACTGTAACATTGGGAATAACAAGAAACTCACTTTAATTGAAGCTTTCTTGTGATGTTGTTACCGCCAACACCCTTCAAGCGAAAAGTCCCTCGAACGATCCTTCGAATTAGACTCCAAAGTAGAAGGCCTCCAAAGCGTATCTACACCAGACCTAGAACACGATCAAGCTAGTGAGAATGCTAGTTCTATGGCTTGTGTTAATGGCTAGGATAATTTTTGCTTTGACAACTTTTCTTTTGGTTTTTCTAAAAAACTTACCACTTCGTGAGTGTTGGTCTAAAGAATAAGAGAAGCATCTCTACTAGTATTTATACTAGGGATTTTCGAACCATTTAGGGTTTCCTAAACCTAGTGGGCTTCTTTTCTTGCTCACTAATTAACTCATTTAATTATTTAATTTAATTGGAATAATAAGGTCTTAACTTATTCTCCAAGTCTAGCAAGAGAAGACTTCTCTCTCCTACAATAGGAAGTTGGACTTTTCAACTTTCCTAAAGTTAAAAGTCAATATTCAATAAATAAATTAATTCCCAATTAATTATTTATTGGTTAAGTTTATTTGAGAATAGTCTTAACAATTAATTCAAAATTAATTAAAAGACCAAAATTAATTAATTACAATTTAATTAATTAACTCTAGAAAAGAATTCATGTATGAAATAATCACACGCACGAAGCCACGCACATGCCACGTGTACACGACACGTGGTAGCCACACAGGCTTGCGTGACACGTGGCAATGCTCACGTGTTTTACTTCGTTTCGATCAGCTATTTTGATCCTTCGTTAATCATATTAACATCCTACCTTAACCCTCGTGTTCTGGCATTTGTGTGTGACCCATTAGGTTCATTATTCGATTAGTAGTGACAACAATTTATTAATTCCCTAATTAATTAATCACTTCACAGATCACACTACCGTAATCTAGCAATGAGTATGTGACCTCTAGCCGAATAACGAAATGAATCGAAGAACCTTTCAGTCAATGACAATCAGCGAAATACGATCCTCCTACAACTCCATCTCTCAATCAAGAACTGAGGCATGAGAATATTCTTAGAGCCCAAATATTCTTGATCTTTAAAGTTAAGTTCGTTTCATATCCATTTCGATCTAAATCCTAGAAAACCCCATTTTCTAGATGTCTTGATCTTTTATCCACCTTAGCCAAGGGTTTAATGTTTAATGGACTACGAACAACTCAATCAGTAAGAGATCATTCTTGTTCTTAACAAGTGTAGGTCCTTTATCTATTCTACTAATTCTAAATATGCCACTTGTGTAATCCCAACATAGGTCGTGGTTCAGGTGTCTATATGGCGACACCGTTTTGAGCCTATATCAAAGATTACAGAGTTAGCTCCTATGAGACATTACCGAATCTCAAGTCTAAGGATTAATGAATCACGTCATTGACCTATGAGGTATTTTCTAATCTGGAAGTTTTAGGAAACTTCCTTTCCCATTTAGGAATGTTCTCACGCGGGACATCTCAGTGATGAAGTTTTTGTAACAATCACCCTTATGTATTATGAAGGCATCAACGTATGCACTTATAACTCCATGAAACTGAGTGATCCTTCAAAAGGACATAATCACACAAGCAAGTCTCAGGAGAGTTAAGGTCGACACTCCCACTGTCTGTCGTACTCATTGACTTGGAGAAGTTTCTAATCCTCGCCTATGGAGTTAAGAACTTGTTTCATGTGCCGTTCCCATAACGACAAAGTTCTTAACGGCCTCATCGGATTAGGGGAGTTCAATACATGCAAAACAAAGTCAACCCAAACAGACATAAATAAGCACATAAAGAAGTGATTGCCTATGAACAAAATCATCTCGTATATTATTCAAAGACTGTTTGTGATTTTACAAGGAAATAGTGAAGCAAACATCTACTTTAAGGGCACTATTCCTAACAATCTCCCACTTGCCCGTCAAAGCCACTCAGGTGCTAATCTATGACCCATCTTCTGAAGATGTCCTTCGAAAGCCTGTTGACTCAGGGCTTTAGTAAGTGGATCTGCCATGTTCTTTGTCGACGTGACCCTTTCAATTTGCACATCTCCTCTCTTGATGATATCACGGATTAAGTGATACTTCTTCAAAATGTTCTTAGTCCTTTGGTGAGATCTTGGTTCTCTTGCTTGAGCAACCGCCCCGGTGTTGTCACAAAACACTGTAACGGGGTCTTTAATGCTAGGAACTACATCCAACTCATGGATGAAGTTTCTTACCCAAACACCTTCCTTAGCTGCGTCGTTTACAACTAAGTATTCGGCCTCAGTGGTTGAATCTGCAATGGTCGCTTGCTTGGAAATTTTCCAACTCACTGCTTCGCCGTTCAGGCAGAATATGTATCCTGACATGGATTTAAAGTCATCCATATCAGATGCAAAGCTTGCATCATAGTATCTTCTAATGACAAGATCTTACTGGCCTCTGTGAACCAAGAACAAATCCTTAGTTCTTCCCAAGTACTTAAGGATGTTCTTTATAGCAGTCCAGTGACCTTCACCAGGGTCAGATTGGAATTGACTGGTCAAGCTAAATGCATACGCCACATCCGGTCGAGTACATATCATCACATACATTATGCTTCCTATAGCTGATGCATAAGGAATTTTGGAAATCCTTGACTTTTCAAGTTCAGTCTTGGGACACAGCTTTTTCGAAAGAACTGTTCCCGGGCTTATTGGAAGTTTTCCAAGCTTTGATTATTCCATACTAAACCTCTTTAGTATTTTATCTATGTAAACCGACTATGATAATCCTAACAATCTACTAGATCTATCCCGATAGATTTTTATCTTGAGAATGTAGGATGCATCACCAAGACCTTCATCTCAAATTGGTTCGATAACCAAGACTTTGTTACTTTCATGTCATCCTTCGCATTCCCAATGAGGAGGATGTCATCTACATAAAGTATCAGAAATTGAACCGAGGTTTCCAATTCTTTCTTGTACACACAGGATTCATTCGTATTTTGAATAAAGCCAAACGATTTGACTGCTTCATCAAATCTAATGTTCCAATTCCTAGACGCTTGTTTCAATCCATAGATTGATCTTTGGAGCTTACAAACCTTTTGTTTGCTCTCCCTGAATGTGAAACCCATGGGTTGCTCCATGTAAATGTCTTTGTCAATGTCTCAATTGAGAAAGGCAGTTTTCACATCCATTTACCATATCTCATAGTCATAATATGTAGCAATGGCAAGCAAGACCCGAATATATTTTTGCATTGCAACCGGGGAGAAGGTTTCATCAAAGTCTACACCTGGTCTTTGAGTTAAACCCTTAGCAACTAATCTTGCTTTAAAGGCTACCACACTTCTGTCTACTCCAAGCTTGCGCTTATATATCCATTTGCATCCTATAGGCCTGATTCCATTAGGTGGATCAACCAAGGTCCAAACTTGGTTAGAGTACATGGAATCCATCTCGGATTTCATTGCTTCTTTCCACTGTTTAGAGTCCGAATCTAACAGTGCCTCCTCATAAGTTAATGGATCATTATCCATTTGAGATGTTTGGTGGAGAAAACGATACCATCTCTCTGGTTGTCTAGGAATGCGTTCAGAACGTCTTACAAGAGGAGGATTTTCGCGTGTATCACTCTCTACGATTGGCTGAGGGACGTTTTTCTCCAAACTTGGCATGGGACCTTGGTCTCGAACCTCTTCGAGTTCTGTGATCTTGCCTTTCTTATCTTTAAGGAACGAGTCCTCAAGAAAAGTGGCGTTTCTTGAAATAAAGACCTTTTGTTCAAGAGGATCGTAGAAATAATATCCTATTGACTCTTTAGGATATCCTACGAAGTTGCATAAGCTTGAACTAGATACAAGCTTATCTCCCACTGTCCTCTTCACGTAAGTAGGACAACCCCAAATTCTTAAGTAAGAATGGTTGGGGATTTTGCCAAACCACATCTCAAATGGGGTTTTGGGTACAGATTTGGAGGGAACAAGATTCAGAATCTTAATTGCTGATTCTAAGGCATAACCCCAGAATGAAGGTGGAAATTCAGTGAAACTCATCATGGAATGAACCATATCAAGTAGGGTTCTGTTCCTTCTCTCCGAAACTCCATTTAATTAAGGAGTTCCCGGAGGAGTCCACTGAGAGATAATTCCATTATCTCTGAGATGACTAAGGAATTCATCACTTAGATACTCGCCACCTCGATCAGATCGAAGTGCCTTAATCTTATGACCAGTTTGGTTCTCATCCTCCTTTTAAAATTCCAAGAATTTCTCAAAGGTTTTGGATTTATACTTCATTAAGTACACATAACAAAAACGACTAAAGTCGTCTATGAAGGTTATGAAATACTGATGATTGTTTCTCGTACTTACACTAAGTGGTCCACAAACATCAGTATGGATTAAATCCAATACTTTACTGGCATGTTCCACTTTACCATTAAAGGGAGTTTTGGCCATTTTTCCTTTAAGACATGATTCACAATGAGTTAACTCTTTAAGTTCATTATCATAGAATGATCCTAAATTAGTTAACTTAGCAATCCTATCATTAGAAATGTGCCTTAAACGTGCGTGCCATAAAGAAGACGAGATCTTGTCATCTCTTTTGCGTTTGTTTAATTTTTGTATATTCAGAATATTTGTTTATTTAGTTGTATAAAATCCATTAGATAATGTACCAAACAAAACATAAGTTTTATTCTTCTTAAGATAAAAGTTTCCATTTCTAGAGAAAGTCTCATATCCTTCACAATCTAGTATTGGAATGGAAATGATATTACGAATAATAGAAGGTACATAAAGGACTTTGTTCAAAACTAAAGTAAAGACACCTAAATCTAATCTACACGTCCCAATGACTTGGGCTTGAACGCTTGATCCATTCCCAACCTTCAAGATGCATTCTCATTCTTCAAGCTGTTGGACTTCATTTAGCATCTGTACATCATTACAGATATGAGCTCCACAGCCGGTATCAAGTACCCAAGAATTAGAATTAATAGATAGATTTACTTCAACAATAAACACACCTTTCTTTAGAGTATCCTTGTACTCTTGGCAGTTCCTCTTCCAATGCCCTTTCTTGCCACAATGGTGGCAAACGTCCTCTGTCTGATCCTTTCTCTTCCTGGCCTTTCTCTTTTTAACCCCTCCATCGGGTTTAAGAGATCCCTTCTTCTTGGGAACTTTCTTCCCTTTGCCTTTAGAAGGCCTAGAAGAGGAAGTGACCATCATTACTTTGCGATCCTTCTTGATTCTGTCTTCAGCAGTCACAAGTTGACTAATCAGCTCAGCTACAGTAGCATGAGGATGATTCAAGTTGAAGTTTAGCACGAAAGGATTGAATGATGGTGGAAGCGATGGGAGCAACAAGTCCACAGCGAGTTCTTCACTCAGTGGCATTTCTATGGAGGTAAATTTGTCGTTCAAAGCAAGAAACTTAAGACCGTGCTCATGGACACTTGTACCTTCTTTCATTCTGAGATGAAAGAGCTCCTTAGAGGTGTTGTACCTTAGAACACGCTCTTTGGGGTGGTACAATTGCTCGAGATGGTCGTAAATCTCCCAAGCGTTGTCTATTGACTCGTGTTGCCTCTGCATGTCCGGAGACATGGTGGCCAATATGAGGCAACGAGCTGGAAGATTATCTTCAGACCATTTCGCAATCACGTCTCTTTCGGTCCGAGTCGGAGCCTCGCCTTCAGCCACAGGCTCTCCCTCGAAGAGAACATATCTTCTCTTCTCAAAATCTAAAACTATCTTTAGATTCCGAAGCCAATCAGAGTAATTGGGTCCCGTCAACTTGTTTGATTCGAGGATGGATACCAAAGGGTTTTTGGTTGCCATTTCAATTGTAGAGAATCACAGAACTACAACCTAAATGGAAAAACAGAGAAATCATGAGCATGCTGAATAATAACGATTACATATTATCAAGGTCTTTAGAAATATGTTCTCCCACAGTTTTTAGAAAGTTTAGAAACACTACTAGAAAAACGGGATTTTGTGATGCTAAAAAGCGTCACAAAAAGGGACTTTTAGTGACGCTTTCGGTTTTATGACGCTGTATAAAAGCGTCACCTGAAATACCGTCACAATATAATATATTGTGACGCTTTTGTTATGACGCTTTTCAGTGTCGTAAAATGCTTTTCTTGCTACGCTTTTAGGCATCATTATAGATGTTTATATAGCATAACTCTGTAATAATATGACGCCATTTAGCGTCACTATACAGTATATTGAGACGTCATAAAGCGTCATTAAAGATATTTGTATAGCACAACTCTAATAATATGATGCCATTTAGCGTCACTATACAGTGTATTGAGACATCACAAAGCGTCACTAAAGGGTTTTTTATGACGGTAAAAATCGACATTAATGCCCACAAATTTGACGTTAAAAAACATCGCAATATATCTAATAAGACGCTTTTTATCGTCGTTTAAAAGTTTATTATGACTCTTTGTGGTGCCATAATTCACTGCTTTTTTGCCGAACTAGCGTCCTAATAGATGTATTATGTCGCTAAAGAGCGTCATTATAAACCCTTTTATGACGTTTTTTAGCGTCGCAATAAATGTATTATGACAGATTATCGCTCTACTCATGTTGTTATGATGCTTTAAAGCGTGACAATAGTCTTTATTAGTATGGAGTATAGCGTCATAATAGATTGTTTAATGACAATACAGCGTCATGAAAACATATATTATAACGAATTACAGTGTCATGATAATATAATTATAAATTAAAATGATATAATTAATATTAATATTAACATACAAAATTAAATAAACCGGATTAAATTACGTAATAATAATATGTTCACATAATTTCCAAACCGAAATAATATTATTGACAACGCTAGGTGCAGGCCTAATATATAATATCATACATATGCATGCCAACCAAAATTCCAAAAGTTAAGTGTCAATACAACTTACAATACTTCGTCTAATCGAGTTTTTAACCAAAACAAAGTAAGTCTCGCAAATGGCCGTTGTCAATCTTGAGATATAGCAACCTATATAAAAATAAAGGCCGTGTGAAAATTCCCTTGTTGTACTCAATGCAATAGGTAATATGGATTGAAAGAAATGTTGTTAAAGCTAATGAACAACACTTACCATATTTTTTGGCCATGGAACTACCTCCTCAATCGCATCACCAATTGTTTTGAAATGGGATGTAGGTCGTAATAACTCTTCATCAGCAGCCACGACAACATTGATCACCACCTCGCACCAATTGTTTCCCAAAGAAACTTGTCCAACTCTTTCCGAGGGATCTAGATTCGAACAATACCAATTGCCACAGTCTTTGACCACTCTTTAGTAATATTTTTGACCTAACCTATACAATTTAAACAAAATGTAAACAAATGTCCCTAAAGTCTCAAGCAAACTGCACGTAATTAAGAATATAAATCAGACAGATTCACTACCAGGCTTGCTTTACCAAAACAAACAGATTCAGAACATACAAAATAAGTACCTACCGATAGTTCTATGAGGGCAGCTTCAAAACCATAATTGCTAGAATAAAACCAACAGCTTCACAATAATTTGCATAAGTACGTATTGAGAGTTCTGTGAGAATCAAGCTTCACTACCATAATTGCTTTAATAAAACTAACAACTTCACAAGAATTTTCATAAGTACGTACTGAGAGTTCTACGAGAATCAAGTACTGATATTTCACCTCCAAAACCAAAAGAGTAGGCACAGTCCATGAGAACAGAATGTGTGTTGCTAGAAAAACATCAAGGACAAATCAAAGTTTATGGAGACTGGAGGAAAATCAAATTCAAAGGGATAAATAAACCCTGTTATGTACTGCCATCATGCATGAAAGAGTAAACAAGGCCATAGTTTGACTAACAGAGATTTCATGTTCAGAAATTTTCGATCATATCATTGGTCATCATAACAGAAACAATGCAAGTCTTCCATTTCATCTAACCCAGCCATATGAAATAGTGTAAAATAAATCTTCTCAGAAGCCGAACAGTTTAAAACACACATCCATAAACTGTTAGGAATAGTGCCCTAGAAAGCCGATTGTATATCCGCTTTGTGCTTTTCCTTATTGTAATCACAGATAATCTTTGAATAAAATAACGAATTGAGGCAACACTTCTTTATATGCTCTTGTTTGGTATGCGTTTACTTTAGCTGTGCATGTATGAGAACTCCCCTAATCCTGATGACTTTAGGACTCTACCATTTAGGTGAAATGGTTCATGAAACGAGCCCTATATCACATAAGTCATGATTAGTAAAATACTCCAAGCCGATGAGTCCTACAGACAGTGGGAGTGTCAACCTGACTCCTCTAAGGCTTGCTTGTGGGATCACGCCCTTAAGAAGGACCACCTTGTTTCATGGAGGTGCAAAGTGTATAGTTGATACGTGCGTGATACATAAGGGTGCTTACTTTAATAAGTAAGTTCACTGAGGTGCCCCGTGTGAGAACATTCCTAAATGGGAAAGGAAGTTTCTATTTCAGGAAATAGAAACTTCCAGATTAGGAAATATCTCACGAGTCATTGATGTGATTAATTGATCCTTAGACTTGAGGTTCCTTGTCACTTTATGAGTTAACTCTGTAGTCTTAGGTATAAGCTTTAAAGGGTGTCGCCTTAGACAGCTGATTCAAGGCTTATGCTGGGGCTGCACAAGTGACTCATGAAAGTGAATGAGAATCAAGAAAGGACCTACACTTGCATTTGCAAGGTGATCTCTTATTGTGTAAGTCATTCTTATGCCATATGGAGTCCTTGGCCAAGGCAGTAGATCAAGACATCAAGAAAAGGGTTTCTTGGATTGAGATCAAATGGATATGAAATGCACTTAGCTTTAAGACCGGATTATTAGGGTTCTGATTATTCCCTTGCCCTAGATCTTGGTTGAGAGATAGTAAGTAGGAGGATTGTATCTCACATGAATCAATGACTTAAAGGTTCTGTCGAATCCGAACATTCCAATTCAGCTAGGGGTTAAACACCTGTTGCTAGACTATGGTCGTTTAATCTGTGGACTGATTAATTAATTAGTGAATTAATTAATTGGGGTCACTGCTAATTGAATTGAGAACCTAGAGGGTCACACACAACAACTTGGTTACATGAGTTGAGGCTTAAAAATGATTAAACGAGTTAATCGAGCCTAAGGGGTTCCACACGTGTGAAATCACACGTGTGGCTCACGTGATTGGACACGTGTCATTAAGACACGTGTGCCACACGTGATTATGTGATGTTAAATAATTAATGTGTTAATTATTTAATAGACTTTGGTTTAATTTTGAATTAAAAAGAAAGTCTAATTTTGGAGAAAATAATCTAGTTAATTAATTACGAATTAATTAATTAGATAAAAATAAGTTATTTATTTTATAATAAATAAAGTATAAAATTATCCAAAAATAGTTTGGATATTTTTAGCTCTCTTAAAAGTTGACTAGAATTAGAATTCAAAGTCAAAGTTGGAAAATACTTGATAATCAAGTAATAGGAGAGAGAGGAACCAAATCCTTGTCCAACAAGGATCTGGATCGGCACTCCCTCCTATATATAGGGGAGCTCGAGCTCCCCTTTAGAGCTAATAGACAATTCTTTTGGTTCATGTGTTGAACACCTTCCTTTCTCCAAGATTATATTAAACCCTAGGTTAAGCCTAAACACTAACTAGAGAACTAGCATCCTTACTAGTTAGATTGTGATCAAGTTGGTGGACTTTCTCTAGAGACTTCAAGTTAGAAGTTTGAAGATTCGAGCTTTACCAAGGAGAGGGGATCAAGCCGCGAGAAGAGCGTTCTTGGGTGGCTTGAAACGCTTCAAGAAAGAATAAAAGAAAAGTAAGTTTTCTATCTTTACGAATTTGGTTACACGATTGCGAGTCCTAGATCCTTTTGTTGGGAAAATTTTTTAAATTCCGCTGCTTTCTGATTCGTGTTTTCCAACAAGTGGTATCAGAGCCACCTCGTTAATCGTGTTTCTGATTCGTCTCAATTATACTGAATTTGGTAGAAATTCTTAGGCTTGATGCGATTGAGTATTTGTAATTGTTTTAGAAAGCCTGAATTACGAAACTGTATTTTTTCCTTAAAGTTTCTGAAAATTGGTTTTTGCAAAAAATTAATTTTTGAAAACAATTTTAGAATTGAAACTGTATAAACTGGTTTTGGATTTCTTGGATTGGTTTTGCTTTTGAACGAAAACACGAAACGAAAACCCGGATCACGACGAACACGCGAAACCCCGTGCGTGAAGGCGTCGCGCGCGCGGGCTTCGCTCGCCACCCTCTCGCAACCGCGCGGGAGGCCTTCCCGGGCGCGCCGCCCGTCGCCGCCCAGGCCTGGCCGGGACAGACCGGCCAGTCGCCCAGCACCTCCCGCACCCCTGTGCGGGAGCCTTCCGGGCGCGCCTGGGCGGCCGAGACTGGCCGCCCACCCCGCCCGCATGCTTGCGGGAAAGCCGCGCCCAGCAGCGCGCAGCTTGTGCGCGCGCGCCGCGTGCGTGCGGTCTTCTCCGCGTACGGGTCCCGTTTTCACGATCCGGCCTTTTCGTGTTTCGTGCAATCCAGTCCCAATTTTATTTTAATTTTAAAAAATTTTATTTTTGAATATTTATTTTTAATTTTGAATAAAACTTAAAATTGGGATTTTTTTGAGAAATTGAAACGGTTTATATTTTGGGAAAATACATCTTGATAAAATTATTAATTTTCAGAAATTAATTGGAATTTTATTTGTTTTGGTAATTTGGGATTTATTGAAAACTTTTATAAATAAGACTCGCATCAAGTCGTGTTTTAAGCTATTAGAGCTTAAAGCGAGAATTTTAATTTATTTGTTAAATTTAAATTCTTGCAATAGCATGTTAGGTGATCATGGGTTTAGATCTATGTATGGTTTCAATTTATGCACATGGATGGTTTAAATTGGGGTTGGAGCCCTATAGTTGCGTTTTTCAATTGAGGTTGGAGCCTCACTTATGTGCGTACTGTTATGTGATTTATTATGTGGCTTTCCATATTACTGGTTTTGAGGCCGGGGTATGCCCCGTGTAATTGTCTAAGGCCAATATGAAGATTGAGCCTTATTACTTTATGTCTTTTTCCTTTTTATTGTAATTTGAGAGTAGAGATAGGTGGTGAGGTTTTCATTTTCATTTTGGAGACAATGCACCCATGGAGTAAGATGGACCACATTCAAGTAACAAGGAGGCCATAAGTGAAGACCCCTCAAAATGTTAGGGAGGGGAATCTCAATTGTTAAATGTAATAGAGATAGGGCTCGTATTTTGTTACCGTTTTCCCTTATGTGATTTGAACTGTTTATGTGGCATGTATCACGCATAAGATAGGTAGAACCCATGATCATTACATGTTAGTATCATGCTAGGACATGTTATCTGTTTATGTGCTTGTTTGAAATGCATTTAAGTGTACTTGCATTAATCAAGACTAATAAAATTGGATAACATATATGTTGATGAGGTCGAACCGGACAACTCTCCGGTTGATTCGAAAATTCCCATCAAATATTAAGCTAATTTCGAACAAATAGGTGTTTAATTCGAGATGCAAATTTTGAATTAAATTCCTAGCATTCCATCAATAGGTTTTAAGTTTAGTAAGTAAAGCTAGTTATTGTCCGCGAGTCGTGGGATAGCTAGTGGAGCTTATTAGTTCTTAGTTACCTAATTAATCATTTTAAATGGTCAATATTTCGTGGTCAATTTTAGCAAGGGCGATGTCCGCGAGTCGTGGGTCGTTCGAACTAAGTTTTGGTCATGATCTTATGATTGATGGGTCTAGCTTAACGCCTAAGTAAATATGGATGTCGCACGAGTCGTGGGTCCATATTGAAAGATAGGTGATGCAAAAACAATTACTAAGAGTTCTAAAGGTGTTAGAATTGGTAAGCTGTACCTACCTAGGGTTCTTACTTAGAATGTCCGCGAGTCGTGGGTTCGAGGTAAAATGCCTAGGATCTTAGTACCCATTGGGAAACGCGTTCCTCTTAGATCTTTGGGAATTCTAGATCTTTGAAAAACAGTGGGAGCTACATTAGATTAAAGACCTTATCTTTTGTATATCGTTATAATTCAGCATGCTCACTAGTTCTCTGTTTTACCATTTAGGTCGTAGATTCTGTGATTCTCTACGTGTTTTGAAATGGCAACCAAAAACCCTCTTGTATCGATCCTCGAGTCAAACAAGTTGACTGGTCCCAACTATTCTGATTGGCTGAGGAATCTAAAAATCATTTTAGATTCTGAGAAGAGAACTTATGTTCTCTTCGAAGGGGAGCCTAGTCCCGAAGGGGAGGCTCCCACTCGGGCCGAGCGGGATGCGATTCAGAAGTGGAAGGATGATAATCTCCAAGCCCGTTGCCTTATGTTGGCTAACATGTCTCCGGACTTGCAAAGGCAACATGAGGCCATGGAATTTGCTTGGGAGATTTACGACCACTTAGAGCAACTTTACCGCCCTCATGAACGTGTTACAAGGTATAACACTTCAAAGGAATTGTTCCACTTGAGAATGAGGGAAGGTTCAAGTGTCCATGAACATGGACTCAAGTTTCTTGCCCTTACTGAGAAACTTGCTTCCATGGACATGCCACTGAAAGATGAGCTTTCAGTGGATTTGTTGCTAGCTTCGCTCCCACCATCATTCAACCCATTTGTCCTTAACTTCAACATGAATCATGCTGGTGCTACCGTAGCTGAGCTGATTAGTCAGCTTGTGACTGCTGAAAGCACGATCAAGAAGGACAATAAGGTTTTGATGGTGAATGCTCCATCTTCCTTGGGCAAGAAGGCCCAGAAGAGGAAGAAGAAACCCCTTAGGCCCACTGGTGGCATTTCGAAGGGGAAGGCCCAAAAGAAGAAGCGTGATCAGAAAGAGGATGTTTGCTTCCATTGTGGCAAAGCGGGACATTGGAGGAGAAACTGCCCAGAGTACAAGGCTACTCTGAAGAAAGGTATCTTTCTCGTTGAAGTAAATCTTTCTATTAATTCTGGTTCTTGGGTACTTGATACCGGTTGTGGAACTCATATCTGTAATGATGTACAGATGCTAAGTGAAGTCCAACAACTCAAAGAAGGAGAATGTGTCTTGAAGATCGGCGATGGCTCAAACGTTGAAGCTCGAGCTTTAGGCACAATTAGATTAGATTTAGGTAGTTTTGAGTTAGTATTAAATAAAGTCCTTTATGTACCGAGCATTATTCGTAATATAATGTCAGTTCCAATATTAGATTGTGAAGGTTATGAAACTTATATTAAGAATGGTAAATACTTTATCAAACGGAACAACTCTTCCGTTCATATCGGTACTCTAAGTAATGGACTTTACCTAACTCAAAATATCAATATTATGAATATACAACGAGAAACAAAGCGTAAGAGAGATGACAAAGTTTCAGCTCCCTTATGGCACGCTAGATTAGGACACATTTCCAAGAACAGAATTAGCAAGATAAACACTTTAGGATCATTCTCTGAAAATGATCTCAAAGAGTTAACTTCTTGCGAATCCTGTCTCAAAGGAAAAATGTCCAAAGTCCCTTTTAATGGAACTGTGGAACGTGCCACTAAGGTTTTGGATTTGATCCATACTGATGTTTGTGGACCGCTTAGTGTAAGCACTAGAAACAATCATCAGTACTTCATAACCTTTACTGATGACTTTAGTCGGTATGGTTATGTATACTTAATGAAGTATAAATCTGAAGCTTTTGAGAAATTCTTAGAATTTCAAAAGGAGGTTGAGAACCAAACTGGTCACAAGATCAAAGCACTTCGATCTGATCGAGGAGGCGAATATCTTAGTGAAGAATTCCTTAATCATCTCAAGGATAATGGGATTATCTCTCAGTGGACTCCTCCGGGAACTCCTCAGCTTAATGGAGTTTCTGAGAGAAGGAATCGAACCCTACTTGATATGGTTCGTTCCATGATGAGTTTCACTGACTTACCACCTTCTTTCTGGGGTTATGCCCTAGAAAGTGCAGCAAAGATTCTGAATCTAGTTCCCTCTAAGTCAGTCCCCAAGACGCCCTATGAAATGTGGCATGGTAAAATCCCTAGTTATTCTTATTTAAGAATTTGGGGTTGTCCTGCTTACGTGAAGAGGACAGTGGGAGATAAGTTAGAATCTCGTTCTAACTTATGCTACTTTGTAGGTTATCCTAAGGAATCCATAGGATACTATTTCTATGATCAATCTGAGCAAAAGGTGTTTGTTTCCAGAAATGCCACTTTTCTTGAGGAACCGTTCCTTAAAGAAAAGAAAGGCAAGATCATAGAATTAGAAGAAGTACAAAGTGACCCCACACCACCCACTGAAGAAACGTCCCACTCTGATCAACCACAACCAATCACGAATTTCGATACACATGAAAATCCTCCTCTAAGGCGTTCTGAACGCACTCCTAGACAGCCGGAGAGATGGTATGGATTCTTCCATGAAATCTCTCAAAAGGATAATGATCCTTTAATATATGAGGAGGCACTTTCAGATTCTGACTCTGAACAGTGGATAGAAGCCATGAAATCCGAAATGGACTCCATGAACTCCAACCAAGTTTGGACCTTGGTAGATTTGCCTGATGGGGTCAAACCCATAGGTTGCAAATGGATCTTTAAGAGAAAGCTTGGAGTTGATGGAAGCATTGCGGCCTACAAAGCAAGACTGGTTGCAAAAGGATTCACTCAAAGACCCGGCGTGGACTTTGACGAAACCTTTTCACCAGTTGCAATGCAAAAGTCCATTCGAATCATGCTTGCCATTGCTGCATATTATGACTATGAGATATGGCAAATGGATGTGAAAACTGCCTTCCTAAATGGTGACATTGACAAAGACATTTATATGGAGCAACCCATAGGTTTCACATTCAGTGGGAGTGAGCAAAAGGTTTGCAAACTCCAAAGATCAATCTATGGATTGAAACAGGCTTCTAGGAATTGGAACATTCGATTTGATGAATCAGTCAAAGCGTTTGGCTTCATCCAAATTTCGAATGAATCATGTGTGTATAGAAAGGAATTGGAGACCTCAGTGCAGTTCTTAGTACTTTATGTTGATGACATCCTTCTTATTGGGAATTCGAAGGATGACATGAAAGTGACTAAGTTATGGTTATCAAACCAATTCGAGATGAAAGATCTTGGTGATGCGTCCTATATCCTTGGAATTAAAATCTATAGAGATAGATCTAGAAGGTTAATAGGACTATCACAGTCGATGTACATTGACAAAGTATTGAAGAGATTCAATATGGAGTCAGCAAAGGTTAAGAACCTTCCTATGAGTGTAGGAACATGTCTTTCAAAGAAGATGTGTCCTAAGACTAACCTTGAGAAGGAGAGAATGACTCATACACCTTATGCGTCAGCAATAGGTAGCAAAATGTATGCAATGTTATGTACTTGACCGGATGTGGCTTATGCACTTAGTGTAACGAGTCGTTTCCAATCTGACCATGGAGATGGTCACTGGGCTGCCGTGAAGAATATTCTTAAGTACTTGAAAAGTACTAAAGATTTATTCTTAGTTTACGGAGGTCAGAAAGATCTTACTGTCGAAGGATACTGCGATGCAAGCTTTGCATCTGACTTAGATGATTTTAAGTCAATGTCAGGATACATTTTCTGCCTAAACGGCAGAGCAGTGAGTTGGAAGAGTTCCAAGCAAACAACCACTGCAGATTCGACCACTGAGGTCGAATACTTAGCTGCAAATGATGCAGCTAAGGAAGGTGTTTGGATTAGCAACTTCATTCAAGAGTTGAATGTTGTTCCTAGCATGAAAGACCCCATTACTGTGTTTTGTGACAACACTGGGGCGGTTGCTCAAGCAAGAGAACCAAGATCTCACCAACGGACCAAGCACATTATGAGGAAGTATCACCTAATCCGTGATATTATCAAAAGAGGAGATGTGCGAATTGAGAGGGTCACATCAGCAGAGAACGTGGCAGATCCACTTACTAAACCCCTTAGTCAAGAAGCTTTCCAAGGTCATCTTCAGAAGATGGGACTTAGAATAGCTTTAGAATGGCTTTGACGGGCAAGTGGGAGATTGTTAGGAATAGTGCCCTAGAAAGCCGATTGTATATCCGCTTTGTGCTTTTCCTTATTGTAATCACAGATAATCTTTGAATAAAATAACGAATTGAGGCAACACTTCTTTATATGCTCTTGTTTGGTATGCGTTTACTTTAGCTGTGCATGTATGAGAACTCCCCTAATCCTGATGACTTTAGGACTCTACCATTTAGGTGAAATGGTTCATGAAACGAGCCCTATATCACATAAGTCATGATTAGTAAAATACTCCAAGCCGATGAGTCCTACAGACAGTGGGAGTGTCAACCTGACTCCTCTAAGGCTTGCTTGTGGGATCACGCCCTTAAGAAGGACCACCTTGTTTCATGGAGGTGCAAAGTGTATAGTTGATACGTGCGTGATACATAAGGGTGCTTACTTTAATAAGTAAGTTCACTGAGGTGCCCCGTGTGAGAACATTCCTAAATGGGAAAGGAAGTTTCTATTTCAGGAAATAGAAACTTCCAGATTAGGAAATATCTCACGAGTCATTGATGTGATTAATTGATCCTTAGACTTGAGGTTCCTTGTCACTTTATGAGTTAACTCTGTAGTCTTAGGTATAAGCTTTAAAGGGTGTCGCCTTAGACAGCTGATTCAAGGCTTATGCTGGGGCTGCACAAGTGACTCATGAAAGTGAATGAGAATCAAGAAAGGACCTACACTTGCATTTGCAAGGTGATCTCTTATTGTGTAAGTCATTCATATGCCATATGGAGTCCTTGGCCAAGGCAGTAGATCAAGACATCAAGAAAAGGGTTTCTTGGATTGAGATCAAATGGATATGAAATGCACTTAGCTTTAAGACCGGATTATTAGGGTTCTGATTATTCCCTTGCCCTAGATCTTGGTTGAGAGATAGTAAGTAGGAGGATTGTATCTCACATGAATCAATGACTTAAAGGTTCTGTCGAATCCGAACATTCCAATTCAGCTAGGGGTTAAACACCTGTTGCTAGACTATGGTCGTTTAATCTGTGGACTGATTAATTAATTAGTGAATTAATTAATTGGGGTCACTGCTAATTGAATTGAGAACCTAGAGGGTCACACACAACAACTTGGTTACATGAGTTGAGGCTTAAAAATGATTAAACGAGTTAATCGAGCCTAAGGGGTTCCACACGTGTGAAATCACACGTGTGGCTCACGTGATTGGACACGTGTCATTAAGACACGTGTGCCACACGTGATTATGTGATGTTAAATAATTAATGTGTTAATTATTTAATAGACTTTGGTTTAATTTTGAATTAAAAAGAAAGTCTAATTTTGGAGAAAATAATCTAGTTAATTAATTACGAATTAATTAATTAGATAAAAATAAGTTATTTATTTTATAATAAATAAAGTATAAAATTATCCAAAAATAGTTTGGATATTTTTAGCTCTCTTAAAAGTTGACTAGAATTAGAATTCAAAGTCAAAGTTGGAAAATACTTGATAATCAAGTAATAGGAGAGAGAGGAACCAAATCCTTGTCCAACAAGGATCTGGATCGGCACTCCCTCCTATATATAGGGGAGCTCGAGCTCCCCTTTAGGGCTAATAGACAATTCTTTTGGTTCATGTGTTGAACACCTTCCTTTCTCCAAGATTATATTAAACCCTAGGTTAAGCCTAAACACTAACTAGAGAACTAGCATCCTTACTAGTTAGATTGTGATCAAGTTGGTGGACTTTCTCTAGAGACTTCAAGTTAGAAGTTTGAAGATTCGAGCTTTACCAAGGAGAGGGGATCAAGCCGCGAGAAGAGCGTTCTTGGGTGGCTTGAAACGCTTCAAGAAAGAATAAAAGAAAAGTAAGTTTTCTATCTTTACGAATTTGGTTACACGATTGCGAGTCCTAGATCCTTTTGTTGGGAAAATTTTTTAAATTCCGCTGCTTTCTGATTCGTGTTTTCCAACATAAACTTATTCCCAACACTGTCATTCCAAAAAACACAAATTATCACAAAATTCCTTCTGAAATTTAGCATGGTTTGAATAATTATTTACCTGAAGAGGCATGTTGTCCATTGATGTTGGTGTGGAGGCCCGAACTATTGTAGCATGAAACCGGGATGATGACAATGAAGGGAATCTCGTGTCTTCTGGAGGAGAGTAATGAAATGATCGTTGCATGTTCACTTTTAGGAGTTCTTGTACTTGTTGCTGTTGTTCTAGTACAATCTGCTTCAATTGATCAATATCTTTCTTGTAATTCATATGCTTCCGAGAAGATTTACCTGTAACAGCAATATCACCATATGCATCAGACGTGGAGATCCCATAGCCATACATCCGTACTCTTCCCCATCTGTCTTGTCCGACAACTTGAGAAAATATGTCGTTTGCCCAACATCTTTTGAATCGGGAGCAAGCTCTTTCCTTTTGTCTCGCATTTTTTGCTGTTCATAAAAGCATGAAACTGAATTTAATTTCAATTGAAAGGAAAGCACACTCACTACAAGTAATAAAGATCTAAAATATAGCTTATTTTACCCATGTCTCTTCCATAGTAGGATTAGTAGTCTGACCATTCTTTGTGTAACATTTTTTGAATAAGTCCACCCTACTTGGGTCATCACGAGCTTCACTGTCTCCAGTTTCATCACCCACATCATTGCCTACACTATTTGATGTCTTTGCTTCTTTCTGAGGAGTAACATCATATATATTAATCTAGACAGTTTGGTATTTTACAGAAATAACACAAAAGAAAATAACTAAACCTTCATTTGATGTCTGATTTGAGAGAAACTTTTTTTCCCTGTAACATGCTTTATTTTCTTTTGGGACCTGTTCTCCTTATTCTGAGCACTGATTTTCTGAAAATAATGCAACAGAATATGTAAGTTCCATTGATATCAAAATATGAAGCTTCAATATACATTCTGGGAAATCTTACCCAGACTTTGTCACTGCTCCATAGAATCACCAGATTCTTCCATTGATCAGGGAGGACACGTTCGTCATCCGTATCAGGCCGTTTGCATAAGTTTTCTTCGAGTGATGAGTTTGGGTTAAAATATTTACTTTTAACTCTATTTTTCCAAGCTCTCCAACTTTTTGATAAGGTATCCCAAGATACATTCTCAAGATCAAATGATCCACAAAATTTTTCCTAAAAATTAGAATAAATATTAACTACATAATCAACAAAGTCATAAATAATGTATATTCATCACAGTAACATGAAGCTGATGGATTGTAATATCACCTTTATCAGATCGATCAAATTCTTCTTAGTAGATATCGGCACTTTATGCCAATCTTCATAGTCTAGTGGAAGTAGGGATCCGTTTCTAACTAAAGTACCGATAAACTCAACATATTCACTTTTGTTTAGACCTATTGCCTTTCCAAGTTCATCAAACATCACTTCTACTTGTTCTTTTCTAGCTCAAACACGTGACATGTTAGTGCATCCTCGAGTCTTTGCCTTAACCATATCACCTACAAGCTTGTTACAATAATTATAAACTAATAATTCAAAACAGAGGATCTTCAAAAACATATGCAAAAAGCATACCGTCATTACTATCCATAATTACATCTGCATTATTTGAAGGAATATCTGTCGAGGGGCTTTCAACACCCGATCGACCTCGTTTACTGCGTCTAACATCATCTAATGCTATAAAATATGGTTAGCTTCAACTCTTTAAAAAATTTTAATTGAAATTGCATAATAAGATAGAGCCATAAACATTTGTTACCTGTGTTTTGTTCCTCTTCATCGAGCAATCTGGATGGTGCCGGTTGAGCTTCGCGACCACCAGTTTGTTTGAGTCCGCCACGCTTACGTCGTCTCATACCTGAAAATATTAACACAACCCAAACAAAATTGTAGAAATAGCTTGAAAATATAGTTTCATACGATATAAAATACCAAAAAGGAAGGAATGTACAATTCACAGGAGCTATTTATCCACATATGTACATCCTAAATTTCCAACTAATCATTGTTTTCTAAAGCATCTACGAAAATCCTTTGAGCTCCTTCACGAATCCAATTAATTTCTTCTTCTTCATCAAGTGACATAGTGTGACTAGTTATGCTCAGTAACATCAGCACACAAGTTTCCCCCATCGTCAAGCCTATCCCTAGCTTTGGTTTTAATCACCACCTTCCAATCCTTTTCGTTTGGATCGTCCATATAAAAAACTTGTTCAACCTGAGTTGCAAGGGTAAAAGGTTCATTTTGACGCTTTATATTTGCAAAATTCGCCAACGTAAAGCCATCATTGCCTTCTTTTAGCTTGCTTCCCTTTGAGACCCAATGCCAGTTAAATAACACAACTTTTCTCCCACCCGTGTAATCTAGTTCGATTATATCCTGTACAATGCCATAATACGCCATCTCTTGGTGAATAGGTCTCATATCCTTTTTGCTTGCAAAGCTTGTTGTACTTGCTTTAACCATCACTCCACTATTTTGAGTTTTCCTTCTTCTCTCTACCTCACTGGTATGAAAGCGAAAACCTTTCACTTTAAAGCCCTTATACTGTGTACCAACGGGGATAGGGTCACATTCAAGCCTTCGTATATCTTTAACTTTAGGATCATTTTGGTCAGAACTGAGTTCTGCAACCTGCAATAACAAACTTAAGGGATCACTGTGGATTCTTATACATTGAATTTGAACTTCACAAGCCACCATATGCATGATGTATTTGCAGATCAGTTTTTTAAAAAAAAAACAGTAATGACTAACAATGAAAACAATATTGTGGTATAGCACAAACTATAATATCCTTACTCCCATTTTTACCATACAATGTACCAATAAAACAGAATAACAACTACATCAAATAGTCGCATACAACGTAGCATGATATGGTGTTTCACATCCAAATATGCTTACTGACTTACCAAGCAAATATCTTTACATGTGTTTGCACGGTTTCTGACCAACAATATTTATGTTACTTTAATAATACATGCTATAACAACTGGGGTTAAAACAATGTTTATGCTACACCTACTCACTACACTGACTCCTACACCCCTTTCAATTTACAGATACAGGAAGTTTTTGCACCTCATTTTCATAACAATGTATTTCCAAAGTAGATAATGCAGAAAGATACATAATCATGACTGTATATCACTAACCAGACCCTTAAACCAGGCAGCAAAGGATTCACTATGGATTCTTTTGATTTCATGTTCCCTCGAACGATGCTTCTTACGTCTGACCTGAGCTTCATGATCATTGTTTAGTTAACAGAAACATATTGATCAGATACTAATAATTCAAGAATCTGTAACTAACAATATATTATTAGATCAAGTAACTTACACTCTATGTTGTTGAATGTCATCACAATTGAATAAGACATACCGGTGAGCTTTCACTAGTTGGTGATTATTCAAAATAATCGACTTTCCTTTCCCCAATGAAGCTCCAGAACTTGAGAAAATATCAATGCTTGTAGTGCTTGTCGTACACCCATCATCATCATTACGACTTGGTCAATTATACCTTGTTTCAACATTTTCATGAAAGTATAAAGAACAGAAAGATAAACACTCCTCTGCCAGGTATCCTTCTGCAATTGAGCCTTCTGGACGACCTCTGTTACGAACATACGATTTCAAAGTACTCAAATACCTACAGAGTGCATAATATGAATAAATACGTGAGTAACATATCAAATATAACAGTCAAAGTATAACAAAAGTTAACTAATAAGTAAGATAATGCAGGCATACCGTTCAATGGGATACATCCACCGATAATGGACTGGTCCATCCATCTTTGCCTCAGTGACCAAATGTACAGTCAAATGTACCATGATATCAAAGAACGAAGGTGGAAAATTTTCTCCAACTGACATAGTATGATAGCAATCTCTTTCTCCAATCGGGATAAATCAGTGGGATTAAGTGTTTTAGAATACAACTCTGTAAAATAGCGACACAAATGAATCAAAGTTTTACGTATTGGCGGTGGAAGAAGTTTACGTAGTGAAAGTGGTATCAATTGTTGCATCAGCACATGACTGTCATGACTCTTCAAGCCGAATATCTTGGGTGGTTTAATATGCACACATCGTGAGATATTTGAAGCATAGCCGTCTAGAACTTTAACGCTTTTCAAGAGTTTGCAAAATCGTTCCTTCTCACTCTTATCCAGTGCAAATGATGCTGCTGGTATCCATTACTGTCCAAGCTCATCGAGAAACGGATGCAGTTTTGATCTTATCCCCATAATTTGCAAATCCAATCGACCATTGTAACTATCTTTTGACTTTTCCGAGTCCAATAATGTATCAAAACCTTGTCGCATATGTTCTTCTCAATGTGCATAACATCAAGATTATGTCTCACTAAATTCGTTTCCCAATACGGTAGATCAAAGAAGATGCTTTTCTTCTTCCAATTATAGGGCAATGGGTGATCACTAACCTTTTTACCGAACTTGTTCTCAATGTTCTTAACTTCATGAAATGCCACAGATCCTTTCAAATATGGGGTTGGTGTTCGGTGGTCGGCAGTTCCATCAAATGAACTTTTATCCCTCCGATAAGGATGATCCTCCGGTAAGAATATGTGATGACACATATAACAGAACTTGCGAGATCTATCCAACCATACCAAATTTGTGTACTTATAACAAACCGGGCATGCGTATTCTCCTTTAGTACTCCACCCCGAAACAGCTGCAAGCCCTGGGAGATCACTGATGGTCCATAACAAAGCTGCTCGAAGTTGAAAATTTTCCTTGGTTGAAGCGTCATACGTCCTTATTCCCTCTTCCCACATCTGTTTTACCTCTGCAACAGCCGGCTGTAGAAATACATCAAGGTTATTACCTGGTGCAGAAGGACCAGCTATAAGCAAAGACAACATCAAGTATGTCTTCTTCATACAGTCTCCAAGCGGCAGATTATACGGAATGAAGACCACCGACCAAGTACTATGAACGACGCTCATAGTTCTGAATGGATTGAATCCATCTGTAGCTAAGCCTAACCTTATATTGCGAGTATCCTTTGTAAACTCTGGATGTTGGAAGTCGAAAGTTTTCCAAGTTGGAGAATCGGTCGGATGTCTCATTATACCATCTTTAATGTGCCCGGTGTCGTGCCACCTCATGAGGGATGCAGTTTCCTTGTTCATAAATAATCGTTGCAACCTTGGCTTTAGTGGAAAGTGCCATAATATCTTCGCAGGTAGCTTTTTGTTTCCTTTTCGTACTTCAGAGGAATCTTGTCCATCACCTACAGGAGCTTCAAGTGCAACCGTTATCCACCGCGGCTCATCACAGGTATCACACATTGTTTTTCCTTCATTCACACCCCAATAAAGCATGCTATCATTGCGACAAGCATCAATTTTTTTATAATTCAGCCCCAGATCTTTCAGTATCTTCTTTGTTTCATAGTAGTTTTTCGACAATTGAACACCTTCTGGAAAGGACTCTCTTAATAATTCAAGCATCATACTGAATGAACTGTCACTCCAATTCCCAAGACACTTGATTTGGATCATTCAAACAATGAAATAAAGCTTCGAAAATTTTTTACAGCCCGGGTAAAGTTCTTGTTCTGTATCTTCCATGAGCTTACAAAAACTTTCAGCTTCTCTACACGGTCTGTCATGTCCCTCAACTCCTGTTGAGCCTTCAAAATTCTCTTGCATTCCAAAAGCATCGGTTACCATTCCTTGCATATTATTGAATGAACTCTACCCTTCATACTCATAGACTGCCAGCGTACCGTTAGATGACAACTTCCCATGTATTACCCATTTAGTGTACCCAGCTAGAAATCCATGCCAAAGAAGATGTTTTTCCATAATGCTCCTTTGTTTTAGTAACGTATTTTTACATTTCTTGCAAGGGCATAAGATTGTAGCTCCGTTGGACTTTGAAAATGCAATATCCAAAAAATTTTTCACCCCGTTACGATATTCACTACTAGCCCTATGCAGGTTCATCCATGTCCTATCCATAAAATTCTTTATTGACAGAAACTAGTTACCTTCTAAGTGACAACAGTTTCAATTTTGCAGCTTGATCAGAAACAAGAATTGGTTTTTAGCTGCAAAAAAACCAAAAAGAATAACAAAACGTTTATCCACACAGAAAATAATGTTTAATCTTATAGGTAAACTATTGATATCAGATATTTGATACTAGCTATTGAAACATATCGAGTGTTTATCGAACATTGCTTACAACTGTGTTAGAGGATGTAAATTATGACAGCTAAGGTTTGAGGTTACTCTAAAAGAAAAAAAGAAGCTAAGGTAATCTCCATCATAAATCCTATAAAACTTGCACACTCAAATCTATCTGATATTATGTCTAAAGAATAACTGTCCAGACTAACCAATAACAGGACTTAGATGGTATTACCAACAAGCAATATGTAAATTCCAAGAGCAGCAAAAGGCAAGAATAATCTCACTTTGGGTTCTAGCACTTTCTATCTCTTGCTGTGAACTGAGAAAGCCTAGATATCTGTCACTACCTGCTGAACATATGCCTGCAGTTAGCCAATAAATTACACATAATTATATACTATTCCTTAGATTATTAACATATAATTAATGAAAATTTATTCATAAATTATAATATATAATTTAGACTAAGCCTTGCCTTTTTTCCCTCAACCTGGTAAACTTCTGATTCAGACAAAGAATGGTAAAGATAAAAGTAAGAGAAATATATAGTAAGTAATAGATTCAAAAAAAGAGTTACAAGAAACTGAGTCAAACTTTAAGACATTTTTTCTCAATATGGCCATACACAAAGCACATGTACTATTCTTACCTATCTACAATATTCTTATAGTAGGTCTATGATCCTGTACTAATAACATTCAATATAAATTCACACATACATGACTTGAAGTGTTTCTACAACTAAAAGAAAGAAAGACTAAATTAAATTGGTTTGGCTAAATTCAGTTAATATGTACATATGATCTATTATACTATCCTGAAGTTACATGTGATGTTACAAATTCAATTCTCTTAATTGTAAACTTTCAGCATGTAATCTGACATTTGTTAAAAAGGTGTAAAACAGTACCAAAAACCTACTTGTAGAGTTTCAACGGGGTTATTTACAAGTTTATTAACAACATTAGCAAATTCCACAAGGAAAGATCATGATATTTCAGACAATTATCCCAAGTACAATGAAAGATTCATGGAAAAAAGTTTATATTATTAAAGTTGAAATCACACATTAATGTTCTGTAACAGTAAAAACAGTACATTTCAAAATCAAAATCATACTCATATTTGCAATCCACAAAATAGTAGTTGTTCAAGGAATTGCGAAATTGGATATCAGATTTGGCTATAAAACTCTTGTATCTAATTTCACCAACAAGAAGTTTCAAGAGATACATACCTCTTCAATCATCCATCCTATTTGGGAAGAACATCGCAACAGAATGAATTAAACAAAGAAACACTAAAGAAACCTCGGAAGCTCCTCAGGAAACACTGAAAATTTGACAAAACTGATTTAAGTAACCAATCACATTAATTTAAACACAATACTTGAATCACCAACATTTTGATCAAAGAAATTTAAATCTCCTCAACAATCTTTATTCTGTTACATCAAAAACCAGATCAAACCATAGCATTTGTTATTGGTTCTTATATTAAGATATGACCTGAGATCAAAAGCACGGTTTAATTACTTTTTCGCAAGAATTACGAAGTACATACACAAGCTCATGAATGGTTGTAAATCCAGAGGCCTAAATAGACAATCTACAATGGTTCTTTCCAGAAAATTTAGACAAATGAAAATATCGGTGATTGCCCATCCAAAACAATATGAATAGGGAATAACAAAGAACAGAGAAAATTACACAAACAATAAAATAAATCCTGTATTTAACTTATATGCCCCACAAAATTGACAATGCAGTGAATCAGAACAAATATTTCTTCATCCTTATCCCTAAACAACTCAATCAATCAACTAACCCAAACTAAAAATCAGAAATGAACCCCACCCCCATCTGCATTCCCAGAAAATCACAACAAAATTAGGCTTAAAAAACCTAATAAAACAAGTAACTGTTCTTGTTGTCTCAGTATGGAAGAATTGATTGACCTTGCGAAAAATTATCTTCAGTGCAAAGGAGCTTCAGACCTTCGTTGTTCTCTCAGTTCTTAGGGAGCTTGTGAATGCCCTGTACTTCGAACAAGAAACAATCAGTCCTCCAGATGTGAAAACCAATATTGGGAAAAAATCTCTTGGTTTAGGGTTTCATTCTTACTTTGAGGACGAGGATGCGACCGGCGGTAGAGGCTAGTGGCAGAGATACACAGCGTCGTCGCCGGTGGAGCCAAAACACAGAAGGATACTCAGATTCTCAAACCTCACAATGATGGACTTTTTCCGATTCGGTGCTTCTGAAATTTTTTCTCTTCAGGTGAAAATCTTGGCAATTTGCAAAGTGTAGTGTTGAGATTCAAGATTAAATTGGAAAGTTAAGCTTCCCTCCCGATTTTCTTCCCCCAGTTTCTTCCCTCCCTTTTTCGGTGTAAGATTCCCTCCGTTTTTTTCAGCTGAAAACAAGACAAAGAGATGCTTATAATTAACTGTATTAAGGCGCTTTTAATAAAAAACGTCATTACAATACAGGATATTGAGACGCTTTCAATATAGCGCCTTAATAACTTCAATCTATTATGACGCTAAGTGCAAAAATGTCTTAATAATTTCAATTCATTTAACAATAAATTCAAAATATCAATTGAATTAAATATAAAAAGGCAATTAATGGAAAAGCGTCACAACAGGAAATTTTTGGTGACGACAAAATAAAAGCGTCATATTAGGGCATCATTATAGGCTGTTTTTCTAGTAGTGAAATCCCAACGACTTTAAAAGAAACTTATTTTCTTAATGGGTACTAGGATCCCAAGCATTCTTAGTTTTGGACTCATGGCTCGTGAGACATCCCAAGGTCTAAGAATCTTTAGGTAGGTACGAATTGCCGATTCCATCCCCATGGAATTCCTCGTAATATTTTTGCATCACTAATCTTTCAATCATGGACCCACGACTCGTGAGACACCCATATCAACTTTAGTGTTGAGCAGGACCCATCAATCATAAGATCTCAACCAAACTTAGTCCGGAACGACCCACGACTCGTGAGACATCCCCCATTCTAAAATAGTCAAGAAATATTAATTATTTAAAATAATAAATCAGGAAACTAAGAGTTGATAAGCTACACTGATTACCCCACGACTCGTGAGACAGCAATTAGTTTCACTTATTAAGTTCTAAATCCTATTGATGGAATGCTAGGAATTTTATTACCGTGATAAAACACCTATTTATTCAAATTTTGCTCAATATTTAAATGAGATTTTCGAATGACCTCACCAACATATAATGTTATCCAAATTTTAATTGTCTTGTTAATGCAGTTTCACATAAAGTACATCACAGAAGCAATTAGCAGATAACATGTCCTAGCATGATACTAATTATGTGATGATCATGGGTATCCTATCTTATATGTGATTTTGGGAGCCACTCCAAAATCACTAGTTCTAACATTCATGCCACATAAGACAATTCATATCACATAGGGGTACAGAATTTAATGGAAACAATGCCCTATCTATTACATTTAATAGAAACCCTTCTAAACATTTTGAGGGGTCTTCTTATAGCCACCGTTCTTCAAGTGCTTCTTGTGGATCCTTCTTATTCCATGGGTGCTTGTCTCCAAAATGAAAATAAAAACCTCACTTCCTAAGTTCTACTCTCTTTACATAAAGTAATATGGCTCAATTTTCATATTGACCATAGACAAGTACACGGGGCATACCCCGGCCCAAAAACAATAATAAGGAAAGCCACATAATAAACACATAACGGTACGCACATAAGTAGGGCTCCAACCTCAATTGAAAACTCGCAACTATAGGGCTCCGACCCCAATTGAAATCATCTATGTGCAGAATTTAAAACCATACATAAGACTAACCCATGATCACCTAAACTAGCATGCTTCCTCTTGAATTTAAATTTACCAATTAAATTTAAAATTCCCTTGAATTCAAGTTACAATTAACTTAAGTAATTTGAATATAGTTCATTATTCAAGAATTTATTCAAAATCGAATCACCGGATCTAGACAGAACAATAATTAATTCAAAATTAAATTTTTGTCTAAAATATCATTCAAAGCGATATTCGTAATTTTCTTGAAAAATAATAACTTGACTTTAATTCGTAAAATCCCAAAATTTATAATTATTTCAAATAAATAATTAAACAATTTTAAAACAAAATCAAATTTTCGTAATTCGGGATTTTTCGAAATTGGAAAAACAAAATGAAAACAGGCGTCCCGAGACGGCCGCACGAGGCACGCGCGAGCAGCAGTCTCGCGCACACTGCCTGTGCAGCAGCGTCAGGACAAGGGCGGAATCGCCTGCAGGCATCCGCACGCGCGCGCGCTATAACGTCGCGCGGATCCATGCGGCCGCGAGCAGGCGCGATCCCGTTCCGCCTTCGTTTCGTAATTTGGAAAAATTCATCAATTCCAATTCCGAATTAAAACAGTTCAAATCAATCTAAGTTAAAACAGTTTAAAAGCAGATTTATTCAGGAAACAATTTTCGCAGAATTTTCAAGAAACAATTTTGATCCGGCAAATTCGTATTTCAAACAAAAACCATGAATACACAACATATACTCAAATTCAAGAATTTTCATCAAAATTCATAAAACAGTAAAGATAGAATACGAACGTTGCAAGGTGGCTCTGATACCACTTGTTGGAAAACACGAAAGAGTGCGCAGCAAAAGTTTAAAATTTTTCCACAAGTTTAATCGTTGTCTTGCAGTTTTCGTACTGTAACGTTGGGAATAACAAGAAACTCACTTTAATTGAAGCTTTCTTGTGATGTTGTTACCGCCTAACAAACACCCTTCAAGCGGAAAGTCCCTCGAACAGTCCTTCGAATTAGACACCAAAGTAGAAGGCCTCCAAAGCGTATTCGCACCATACCTAGAACACGGCCAAGCTAGTGAGAATGCTAGTTCTATGGATTGTGTTAAAGGCTAGGATAATTTTTGCTTTGAAAACTATTCTTTTGGTTTTTCTAAAAAACTTAACACTTCATGAGTGTTTATCTAAAGAATAAGAGAAGCATCTCCACTAGTATTTATACTAGGGATTTTCGAACCACTAAGGGTTTTCTAAACCTAGTGGACTTCTTTTCTTGCTCACTAATTAACTCATTTAATTATTTAATTTAATTGGAATAATAAGGTCTTAACTTATTCTCCAAGTCTAGAAAGAGAAGACTTCTCTCTCCTACACTAGGAAGTTGGACTTTTCAACTTTCCTAAAGTTAAAAGTCAATATTCAATAAATAAATTAATTCCCAATTAATTATTTATTGGGTTAATTTTATTTGAGAATAGTCTTAACAATTAATTCAAAATAAATTAAAAGACCAAAATTAATTAATTATAATTTAATTAATTAATTCTGGAAAAGAATTCATGTATGAAATAATCACACGCACGAAGCCACGCACATGCCACGTGTACACGACACGTGGCAACCACACATGCTTACGTGACACGTGGCAGTCATGTGTCATTGACACGTGGCAATGCCCACGTGTATTACTTCGTTTTGATTAACTATTTCGATCCTTCGTTAATCATATTAGCATCCTACCATAACCCTCATATTCTGGCATTTGTGTGTGACCCTTTAGGTTCATTATTCGATTAGCAGTGACAACAATTAATTAATTCCCTAATTAATTAATCACTTCACAGATCACACTGCCGTAATATAGCAATGGGTGTGTGACCCCTAGCCGAATAACGAAATGAATCGAAGAACCTTTCAGTCAATGACAATCAGGGAAATACGATCCTCCTACAACTCCATCTCTCAATCAAGAACTGAGGCATGAGAATATTCTCAGAGCCCAAATATTCTTGATCTTTAAAGTTAAGTTCGTTTAATATCCATTTCGATCTCAATCCTAGAAAACCCCATTTTCTAGATGTCTTGATCTTTTATCTACCTTGGCCAAGGGTTTAATGTTTAATGGACTACGAACAACTAAATCAGTAAGAGATCATTCTTGTTTTTAACAACTGTAGGTCCTTTATCGATTCTACTAATTCTACATATGCTACTTGTGTAATCCCAACATTGGCCGTAGTTCAGGTGTGTATATGGCGACACCCTTTTGAGCCTATATCAAAGATTATAGTGTTAGCTCATATGAGACATTACAAAATCTCAAGTCTTAGGATTAATGAATCACGTCATTGACCTGTGAGATATTTTCTAATTTGGAATTTTAGGAAACTTCCTTTGCCATTTAGGAATGTTCTCACGTGGGACATCTCAGTGATAAAGTTCTTATAACAATCACCCTTATGTATTATGAACGCATCAACGTATGCACTTATCACTCCATGAAACTGAGTGATCCTTCAAAAGGACATAATCACACAAGCAAGTCTCAGCAGAGTGAAAGTCGATACTCCCACTATCTGTCGGACTCATCGACTTGGAGAAGTTTCTAATCCTCGCCTATGGAGTTAAGAACTTGTTTCATGTATCGTTCCCATAACGTCAAAGTTCTTAGCGGCCTCATTGGATTAGGGGAGTTCAATACATGCAAAACACAGTCAACCCAAACAGACATAAATAAACACATAAAGAAGTGATTGCCTATGAACAAAATCATTTCGTATATTATTTAAAGACGGTTTGTGATTTTACAAGGAAATAGTAAAGCAAACATCTGCTTTAAGGGCACTATTCCTAACATGAGTCACAGGTACTCTTTGGCACAGAGGAGCAACAGAGGGGTTCCTCCACATAGGTACTCTCCTGATCATGTTTCCCGGCCAACCAAATATCCCATTGGGAACATGGTCAGGGGCAGTATGTCCGAGGTTGCGAAAGCTTTCTTTGGGAATCTCTGTAAAGAAGGAATTGTGAAAACAGTGGAAGAAGCCAGACAAAGAGAAGAGTGGAAGAAGGGCATGGAAACTGAGATGGAGGCCTTGATAAAAAACGGGACAAGGGAGAAATGCCAACTACCAGATGGAAAAAAGTCGGTTGGGTACCGATAGGTGTTCATCGTGAAACATCAAGCTGATGGCTCAATCGAGAGGTACAAAGCATGATTTGTGGCAAAGGGATATACTCAGACGTATGGGGTCGACTACTCCGAGACCTTCTCTCCGGTAGAGAAATTGGATACAGTCCGAGTGTTACTGTCAGTTGCTGCGAATAGAGATTGGCCTCTCCATCAGTTCGATGTTAAGAATGCTGTCTTGCATGGTGATTTGACAGAAGAAGTTTATATAGAACCTCCTCAGGGAACTTTGGAAAAAATGAGGTATGGCTTCGAAAAGCACTGTTTGGGTTGAAATAGTCACCAGGAGCATGGTTTGGCAGGTTTATTCTGGCAATGCAACACCATAGATATATTTAGAGTAATTCTGATCACACCCTATTTCTGAAACGATGAGGTGATCTAGTCACGTGTCTGATTATCTAAGTGGACGACATGATCATAACAGGGAGTGATACGGAAGAGATAAACTAACTCAGAAAAATCTCTTCAAGGAATTCGAGATGAAGGATCTCAAGGGATTGAAATATTTTTTGGGAATTAAAGTTCTGCGATCCAAAAAGGGTATATTCATCTCCCAGAAGAAGCATATTTTGGGTTTGTTAGCTGAAACCGGAATGCTTGACTGCAAACCGCTCCAAACTCCAATACAAGTGAACCACAAGTTAAAGATAGAAGAGAGTGGGGAACCAGCTGAAAAGGAAAGATACCAACGCCTGGTTGGTAAACTGATTTATCTGTCTCATACGAGACCCGATATTGCTTATGCTATGGGAGTTGTTAGTCAATTCATGCACCGACCACAGGAGAAACATATGGAAGCAATGGTACGGATTATTTGATATCTGAAGGGAACAGTTGGTACCGGAATCTTGTTTGGCAGGCATGGTTATTTATACACAGAAGCCTACATGACGCAGATTGGGCAGGGAACCCAAACGACAGAAGATCGACCTCTGGGTACTTCACTTTAGTCAAAGGAAATGTAGTGACATGGCGAAGCAAAAAATAGAAGGATCTGGCATTGTCTAGTGCTGAGGCGGAGTTCAGTGGAATAGCAAAAGGGGTGACCGAGATAATTTGGCTGAGGAGGCTGATGACAGAGATTGGGATGACTCCCTCAGGACCGAGTTCTCTAAGGTGTGACAATAGGGCTGCGATTAGCATCTCCGAGAATCCTGTCCAGCATGATAGGACTAAGCATGTAGAAGTGGATCGATATTTCATTAAGGAAAAACTCGAAAGTGGTATCATCACGATTCCGTTCGTCAGATCAGAAGATTAGTTGGCTGACATACTGACCAAGGCTGTCACCGGGCAGATATTTCAGGAAGCACTGAGCAAGTTAAGGATTGGCGACTCCATCACTTAACTTGAGGGGGAGTGTTGGAGATCAAGTACATATGGAAAGTTTGACCGAAATCCCTAATTACCAGTGATAGGCCAAATTTATCGAGATTTTTTATTCCCTGTACATGTTCTTATATACCTTGTCCTATTGTAATTTGTATACAGAGAAAGATACGATGAATACAACACAATTTTTCCCCGAATGCCATGTTCTAACAGGGCCCTCTAGTAGAATGAAAAATCGATCGCAAACCCATTTACCAACATAGAAAAATAACAACTGGAAATGCATTTTTCTATCCATCCGATCTTTTCTTTTTTAGAAGTCCCTTCCGACAGAGAATTCCAAAGAGAAAAGCCGGTTCAAGCCTGTCGTAGGCTTTCTCCATGTCCAATTTAAGAGTAACATTTCTGTCAACCAGTCTAGAGTTCAGAGAATAAACCAATTTATGCTCTAAAAGGATAGTATCACTAATAAGTCTCATCCTAATATAACCACACTGAATGCAAGAGATAATCTTAGGGAGCACTTCAGCCAATCGATTGTTAACAAGCTTAGCTATTATTTTGTTCGTCGTATTACCGAGGCTTATTGGCATATAATCATTCCAATAGGTCGGGTTATCTTTTTTTTAGTATCAAGGATGTGACACCCCGCTCTTCCGACCTCCAAGCTAACGCCACGTGTCGGCCTTCTTGTGTGTTTAATTACGTAATTATGTGATTATGTGACCTTATTTTCAGCTCTTTCAGAGTTTAGGGGCTTGTTTGTAATTTTCTCTTTTTAGGGGTATTTTGGTCATTTCTCTTTTAATCGAGATTTTGGCCTAGCAGATCTCTTAAACGTGTTCGGATTCAGATCAAAATATTCGGGATCTCCCTTGGACTGGTCAAACCCCTCCTCCTCCTCCTCCTCTCTCTCTCTCCTCCCCTTTCTCTCTAGAGACGCGTCGTCGACCGACCGTCTTTCCAAGAATGGTAACTTTTCATCCGGCCACCAATTCATGTAAATGAATAGTCAAAACCGACGTACTCGACGAGAGGATCACAACCGTTCCAATTTCACCAACCGACGATGACCGACGGAGGAGCTATGGCGGAGCAAAATGGCAGCTGAAAGACAACCACTTTAATGGAGGAACTTATGTTTCATCTAGGAACATCTAAACCGCCACACGTAAAAACTCAAGCCGCATCCACTTCCATTGCCCCCAAATTCCAATCTAACACTATTCAAAACAAAAAATACGAACACGAAACAGAAAAAGGTGAAGAGCGTGCCATGCAGGAGAATAGTGAGTTCCCCGTGACGAGTTAAGATTTAGGAAGGTAGAAACAGTGTGATGAAAAGGCGACGACGGCGGCTGCAGCCAGGTACGGCGGTGAAATGATGTGAAGCCAACAGAAATGGCGAGGAGTGGGACGCAGAAGGGGTAACAGCCTCAGAGGCGTACAATATCTACGGTGGCAGGAGGCGATAAGAGCGAGTGAAGAATAGTGGGACGTCGAAGGCATTTTTATATTCCTCCTAAGTTTCTCCCATTTTCTCTCTGCTTCGTGTCTCTCTCTCCAGCTTCAATCTCCTGTTACTTGATATGCTTTGTCGGAGTTGGGCTTTTTATATAGCTGGGCCTACTTATGATCCAATGTAGATTTTTGTGATTTAGATTGAAAATGGGCTTTGATATGAAATGATCAATTATTGGGCCTTTTAATGGGCCAACTATTTTGACTATATTAAACTAGGACTATCAATATAAGAGTTCTACTAATGTAAATCGATATCTTTTTTTTTTTTTTTTTAACACATGCTTCAGCCGGAGGAATTTTATTTGGGAAAACCCATCATTTTCGTAATAATACCTCTTATCAATTAATCAAATTGTGTTCCATTCAATAGGAATAGAGTTGATAAATACTGATAACTCTCGAATAGAGTATTTGAATGGAAAATCATATGTGACTGGACAATGGGTTCTGCCCATCCACCATTTCTAACAACTAGTGTTGTGGATTCTGAAAATCAGTTTGGCCTAACTCGCCTCCAAAAGTTAGCTTTAAGGAGTGAGTCGGGTCAAGTACATTCTTTATCATAATAGTAGAGCAAGTTCAATTTTAGGCCTGTCTCTCCACTCCGTCAGATGTTTGATTTCTACAATATTCACGCTCTTGGTGGTGAATAACACGACATAGGTGCACGACCTGAACCTCCGAGCTGGCGGCGTGTAGCACCCGAAGCGGTGGGCACCACATCCCCCGCACTATAGCTCCACACGTGTAACGAAACAAGGACTCCGCACACGCACTAAACTATAGCGAACAGGAGACAAACAAAATCAAAACCCAAGGCTAGGCGATCTAGACCCTACTACAGAGCGTGCAACAAAAATTAAATAATAAATGCGAAAGCAATAGGATCGCAAAATACAAATATACATACATACAGGCTATAAACTAGTATCAATTAAAACATTTACATACCATGCCACTTGGCCAAATTAAGTCACAATTCATGCTTTCAAAAAAACGAATCATAACCATATACATAGGTTCTAATGCTCTAAAATACAGAATAATTCAAAAGGAATGCATGAGACTCGAACAACACGACTCCAAAGGCTTGAAAGACAGACCGCCGCCTAGCACGAACGAAACCTACACCTGCAACTCAAGAAAACAAGGGGAAAAAAGAAAGAATCAACGAGGTCAGTCCTAAAGACCGATGAGGGGGCGAACACACACACCCCGTATACATATAGAGCAAAGCAAGTATAAAGAGCATGATAATACATGAACCGGGGATGGTTTTTGCATGCCAAAACATTTCCGTGATAATATATATATATAAAAGAAGTTAAGGGCCGAAGGCCAAAATAACCAATTTTAAGTGATTAGAGATCCATTCCCGTTTCATAGATTCAAAGCAAGACAAGATAAAATGAGACATAACATTCGGTGAGTACGAGTATCTCCATGTCAAGACAAGTACGTATCAAACAAGTTCAAATCAAAACAGGTCCATCTTAACTCAGGTGATGGAAGGGCCGACCGACTGTTAACCATCCAAGCAAGCAAGCAGGATGTGAGTTTCGTGACACTCATACCTGTCGGACTCCATCCCCCACCAACCTCCTAGTGGGTTCCGGTACATCCTACAAGTGGAAATCATGAACGAGAGGTGTGTCCGGCGACCCTCTTGGCCGACCCGGGTGCTCTGTCCCACAATCTCCGGGGCCCATCAAGTCAAGTATAAGTTCAAGGGACCTATCTTTCAAGGTCAGTTCTCACGACAAGTTCAAAACGTACATAAAAGCTTTCTAAAAGAAAGCAAAATATAACGTATATACATGTAAAAAATTTTCAAGGTTTTTCACAAGCGGGACAAGCCCTCAAAATACACATCATGCACGTATCTATCATATAGTATATATATTTCGCATACGGGCTTCAAACCACATAGGGTTTTAGGTCGATATAACTAAAAGAAACAAAACCTCACCTTCAAGAAGCAATGTACGCCTACGAGACGACCTCGTCACCCTCGGGATGAACCTCTAAACAAAACAAGTAACAAGAGACAACTTAGACTCAATAATGAACCAATTAGACACTCGTTATACGCATATGTTTGCAAATGATGCGAATGAAAGGCAACAAGATAGCATGTATGTCATATTTAGACGTATCATTTCATATTAAGTCATATCAAGCATACTTCACGTCAACTAAATCCATAAAACTCACAGAACGAGCATAGCATATCATGCAATGTGTTAACAACACACACATATCACAAAACAAACAAAGAGATATCATATATGCAGATATATCAATTCATACATACAAATTATGAGCCATAACATCCAAGATAACAAGTTAGCAACATGCATTAGACATATAAGCAACAACCAAGACCAACAAAGCAAGGCAAAAGGCAAGAAAAATAACTAAAAGTAGCAGAGAAAGGCCGCGGCCGCGACGCTGCAACAGACACAAAAAAGAAGGGGTGTTGCGGTCACGAAGGAGCTTCCTGCATGTCTGTCGTGGGCGTGACGCGAAAAAGAAGCAAAGTCGTCACGGGCACGACGGCACAACAGAGCTGAAACTGCTGGGGTGTCGCAGCCGCGGCTAGGTTCCTACCTCGGGAGATCGTGGCCATGCCCCTGGGCGAAACGGCCTAGAAAAGGCAGCAACACGAAGCTAAAACAGGGGAGGGGAGGAAGGACTCAAAGCAGCAACAAGTAGGCATGAAACACAAGCAAGAAACACTTCAAACTTAAGCCATAAACCGCAGCAAAAATGAAGGAATCAACACTTGAAGGTATTTGTTCAAATTTTCCATTTTATCTTCAAGTTTTCATGAGATAGCTTAATGGTGATCATACCTACACTCCACTACCATGAAATCTTAGGTTATATAAGCACATATGAAGTCAAATGGATCATCAATCAAATTTCAATTCGAACTAGAAGCCAAGGAATGGCATGAATTCATCAAAATGATATATAACCTAACTATTCATGCATATGATCATATCTTAGCCAAACATGGATGAAATCATGCAAATCATGAGTCCAAATACAAATATACATACATGTTATAAACTAGTATCAATTAAAACATTTACATACCATGCCACTTGGCCAAATTAAGTCATAATACATGCTTTCAAAAAAACGAGACATAATCATATACATAGGTTCCAATGCTCTATAATACAGAATAATTCAAAAGGAATGCATGAGACTCGAACAACACGACTCCAAAGACTCGAAAGATAGACCGTCACCTAGCACGAACCAAAATTGCACCTGCAACTCAAGAAAATAAGGGGAAAAAAGAAAGAAGTAACGAGGGTCAGTCCTAAAGACCGGCGACGGGGAAACCACACACATCCATATACATATAAAGCAAAGCAAGTATTAAGAGCGTGATAATCCATGAACCGGGGACGGTTTTTGTACGCCAAAACATTTCCGTGATAATATATATATATATATATATATATATATATATATATATATATATATATATATATATATATATATATATATATACTTAAAAGAAGCTAAGGGCCGAAGGCCAAAATAACCAATTTTAAATGATTAGAGATCCATTACCGTTTCATAGTTTCAAAGCAAGACAAGACAAAATGAGACATAACACTCGATGAGTACAAGTTTCTCCATGTCAAGACAACTACGTATCAAACAAGTTTAAATCAAAACAGTCCCACCTTAATTCCGGTGATGGAAGGGTCGGCCGACCCTTAACCATCCAAGCAAGCAAGCAGGATGTGAGTTTCGCGACACTCACGCCTATCGGACTCCATCCCCCACCAACATCCTAGTGGGTTCCTGTACATCCTACAAGCGGAGATCATGAACGAGAGGTGTGTCCGACGACCCCCTTGGCCGACCCGGGTGCTCTATCCCACAATCTCCGGGGCCCATCAAGTAAAGTTCAAGTTCAAGGGACCTATCTTTCAACGTCATTTCTCGCGACAAGTTCAAAACGTACAGAAAAGCTTTTAAAAACAAAGCAAAACATAACGTATATACATGAAAAACATTTTCAAGGTCTTTCACAAGCGGGACAAGCCCTCAAAATACATATCATGCACGTATCTATCATATAGTATATAAATTTCGCATTTGGGCTTCAAAACTCATAGAGTTTTAGGTCGATATAACTAAAAGAAACAAAACCTCACCTTCAAGAAGCAACTGACATCTACGAGACGAGCTCGTCACCTTCGGGACGAACCTCTGAACAAAACAAGTAACAAGAGACAACTTAGACTCAATAATGAACCAATTAGACAGTCGACATATGCATATGTACGCAAATGATACGAATGAAAGGCAACAAGATAGCATGCATGTCATATTTAGACGTATCATTTCATATCAAGTCATATCGAGCATACTTCACGTCAACTTAATCCATAAAACTCACATAACGAGCATAGCATATCATGCAACGTGTTAACAACACACACAAATCACAAAACAAACAAAGAGATATCATATATGCACATATATCACTTCATACATACAAATCAGGAGCCATAACATGCAAGATAACAAGTTAACAACATGCATTAGACATATAAGCAACAACCAAGACCAACAAAGCAAGGCAAAAGGCAAGAAAAATAACTAAAAGTAGCAGGGAAAGGCCGCGGCCGCGACGCTGCAACAGACACAAAAAAGAAGGGGTGTTGCGGTCACGAAGGAGCTTCCTGCATGTCTGTCGTGGGCGTGACATGAAAAAGAAGCAAAGTCGTTGCGGGCACTACGGCACAACATAACTGAAACTACTGGGGTGTCGCGACCTCGATCTGGGCAAAACAACCGAGAAAAGGCAGCAACACGAAGCTAAAACAAGGGAGGGGAGGAAGGACTCAAAGCAGCAACAAGTAGGCATGAAAACAAGCAAGAAACACTCCAAATTTAAGCCATAAACCGTAGCAAACATGAAGACATCAACACATGAAGGTATGCGTTCAAGTTTTCCATTTTATCTTCAAGTTTTCATGAGATACATTAATGGTGATCATACCTACACTCCACTACCATGAAATCTCAGGTTATAGAAGCATATATGAAGTCAAATGGATCATCAATCATGTTTCAATTTGAACTAGAAGGCAAGGAATGACATGAATTCAACAAAATGATGTATAACCTAACTATTCATGCATATGATCATATCTTGGCCAAAAATGGATGAAATCATGCAAATCATGAGTCTAAATAATCACAAGAATCTGGGGAATAAGTTCATGATCTTATCTTTCAAGTTGGACGAGAGATGGAGGAGTATTGAGCTCAAAACTTACAAGATGAATAGTATTTTCCCCCTTTCTTCCTTGGTCCCGGATTGCTGCTGCTATTTCTCCCTTTTTACTTCAAGTGACCGAAATTAGGGCTTAGGGAAGAGATAAATTGTTTTGTGAGGAGTGTGTGGGTCTAAAGATGGGGTAATTTGGTCAAGAAATGAGAAAGTTATGGGCAAAACCATAAAAGGTGGCAGTCACGCGAGTGAGTCTTGGTTCAGGCAAATTTTGGAGTTTCAAACGGGCTTAGAAAAATACAAGGTTAGTTTTCTTAGCTCTCATTCTTTGTTACGAGTCCAACTCCTCTTCCGAAATTTGAATCTGAATTCCCGAGCTCAATTTATGGCATCCGGAACCCAAGGTGCGCTAAAACGACTTAGGCCCTCAAGTCCCTTAACAAATAAAACGGTTTAAGAACCGTATCAAACGAACTCAAAAAACATAAAACAAGTAGACTCATACGTTCATAAATGACATAGTTCATGCGTGGCAAGTTGACACAAAAATCAAACTCACATACAGGCATATACAGGTCAAGGCACAAGCATAACAAATGTAAACGTATTAAAAGTTCATATTCAAAGTATAACAATTAATTCAAGTAGTTCAAATAATCACATAATCAAGTATAATAAACATATAATAACATAATTAAATAAATTAAAGACGCACTTAGCACTCTCGATACGGCGTACCTGTTTAGCCGAAAAGTCTGGGCGTTACAATCTCTCCCCCTTCAAGAGGACCTGTCCTCAGGTCCTAAAGCAGTGTCTTGATCTCCGACCCATGAAGCTCTCGAAATCTTGCTGAACAATGAAGCCTTGAGAAAAGGACTAACTCATTAAAACGAGCAATCACTCAAATCTCATTGAAATATCCTTAACTTAGCAAACCGGACACGAAGTCCATAGCCGTTCGCTCCCACTCCCAAGTAAAATTTGGAAATAGTTAGAGAAATCCGTAGGTTCTTGATGCTCGGTCTTCAACCGATGATGCTTTAGACATTGCTACACAGAGTTTGCAACATCTTTTCTTGTGCCAATACACCTTACTGGTTCTTCAAGTCCCCGAACAACCTCGAGCCACCAGTGGGTTAAGTCTCGTGACCTTGCACTTCTCGAGGCATAGGCCACTCTCTTCCTCTAGCCACAACCAATGCCTTCCTTTGTTCCTCGATTGTAAACGAGTAGCCTTAAGTACCCTTGGGTAGGCAAAAGCCGATACCGAAAGAAACTCACTTTGACCGCCTCATCCCACTCCAAAACCGTGCCTCTTCCTCGTCATAAATGTCAATGGGTTGGCATTCTTAAAGAAGATTCGCTTAGTATACCCCGATGACACAAGAGACTTGTTACTTTGAGGCAATTCTCGGTTCTTCAACTTGAACACGTAGTCGACAATACCCTTGTTGAAACCAACCCGACGTAGACCACGATACACTGAAGAAGAACGAACAACTTTTGAAGCATGCGAAGGTTATAATCTTCTATAAGTAAATTTTGCAGCTCACGGTGGTTTACTCATTCTAAAGTTCCCTCTTCTTCTTTTAGGTAGAATAAAAGTACTCCACAAAGAAATACCCGAACGAGTGACCACCTTCTAAGAGCTTTGTCGAACTACGCCTTCAACTCCGACAGTCGCTTCTACGAAGGATATAAACGGGCTAGCCTTTAATCTATTATCCGAAAATATCGTTGAGCCCCAAACGGACCTCCTAAAACAACCACTAAAACCTAAGGTAACCCCGTACCTCAACAAGGCGCCTTCAAGCAACGACCGAAGGCTCGGGCCTCACAACTCACTAAACACTCGAGCACTCTCCTCACAAAACTCTCTCAAAGGAGAGAGTCCACACAAGAGAAAACAACAACTCAAGCAACAACCAACAACTAACAAGCAATGAAAACAGAACAACAACAATTAAATGGGTTTCCCCGAGAATAAATATGCATGTATGAAATGCCATATATGCTTTAGTGTACCTTTCACCATGGTGGTAGTGTCGAGTTCGGTGTAAACTCCTTTGCTTTCCAAAGTATGCTCTTGGGCTTGAATCGAGATCCTGGAACCACGGCGTTTCAAAGTTCTTAGATTCTTGTTCTCCGGGCACGTATTCACCTTATGTCCCAACTCTCCGCATGCAAAGCATCGTCCCGATTTCTTCCTACAAATCTCCTCCATGTGATTTAGACCTTCACAATAGGAGCAACGAATGGTACCTGATGGAAATGACACTGTCTTTGATTGTCACAAATGAAGATCTTTATTCTTCTTAGGCTTGGTAACATCTTGGGGTCTTTAACATTTACAATTCGGAAGTTCACCTAGTGACATGAGTCTCTTACTCGATCTCGAACTTGAACCGTATCCTTTTCCCGAAAGAGGGGTATAGGACATCACTTGTCATTTATTCATCTCATCTTGAGCCATCCTTCTTATTGTCTCGGACCAAAGATTCACTTTTGAGGCGTTGAGAGTTTGTTGAATAGCATTCTTGAGTCCTTGCATGAAATTCTAAGCTTTAAGTCGATGATCCTTGGCGACTTGTGTAGTATAAGGTCCCAATTCTTCAAGTTTCGACGTGCACTCATTTACCATCTCGAAGTCTTATTCAAAATCCAAGAATTCTCGAAGTCTTCTTACTTTCTTACTCGGGGCATTGGAACTTTGAGATTCTCAGTAGACCAAAGACAATTGTTCTTCTCCCGAAGATTATTGGGAAGACATCCTGAAAATGAAATACAATACAAATATCGATGCATGCGGGGTTTTAGTACATGTTAATGTGAACAATTAATACAAATAATAGCAAATAAATCACATAAATGATGTAGTGAATGCAAACAAACATGTAATCCTAAGCCGAACGACCTGGATGAACCCGACACGACACGAGAGCTCCGATTTTGCAACCTAGAGCTCTGATACCACTTAAGGATGTAGCACCCCGAGCGGTGGCCACCACATCCCCCGCACTATAGCTCAACAGGTGTAACGAAATAAGGACTTTGCACATGCATCAAACCATAGCGAACGAGAGACAAACAAAATCAAAACCCTAGGCTAGGCGGTCTAGACCCTACTACAGAGAGTGCAACAAAAATTAAATCATAAATACGGAAGCAACAAGATCGCAAAATACAAATATACATACATGCTATAAACTAGTATCAATTAAAACATTTACAGACCATGCCACTTGGTCAAATTAAGTCATAATACATGCTTTCAAAAAAATGAGACATAATTATATACATAGATTCCAATGCTCTAAAATACAGAATAATTCAAAAGGAATGCATGAGACTTGAACAACACGACTCCAAAGACTCGAAAGACAGACCGCCGTCTAGCACGAACCAAACCTGCACCTGCAACTCAAGAAAACAAGGAGGAAAAAGAAAGAAGCAATGAGGGTCAGTCCTAAAGACTGGTGAGGGGGAGAACACACATACCCGTATACATATAGAGCAAAGCAAGTATCAAAAGCGTGATAATCCATGAATTGGGGATGGTTTTGCACGCCAAAACATTTCCGTGATAATATATATATATATATGTATACTTAAAAGAAGTTAAGAGCCAACCAAAATAATTAATTTTAAGTGATTAGAGATCCATTCTCGTTTCATAGATTCAAAGCAAGAGAAGACAAAATGAGATATAACACTCGGCGAGTATGAGTTTCTCCACGTCAAGACAAGTATCTATCAAACAAGTTCAAATCAAAACAGTCCCACCTTAACTCCGATGATGAAAGGGTCGGCCGACCCGTAAGCATCCAAGCAAGCAAGCAGGATGTGAGTTTTGTGACAATCACGCCTGTCAGACTCCATCCCCCACCAACCTCCTAGTGGGTTTCGGTACATCCTACTGTTAGGAATAGTGCCCTAGAAAGCCGATTGTATATCCGCTTTGTGCTTTTCCTTATTGTAATTACAAACAATCTTTGAATGAAATAACGAATTGAGGCAACACTTCTTTATATGCTCTTGTTTGGTATGCGTTTACTTTATCTGTGCATGTATAAGAACTCCCCTAATCCTGATGACTTTAGGACTCTACCATTTAGGTGAAATGGTTCATGAAACGAGCCCTATATCACATAAGTCATGATTAGTAAAATACTCCAAGCCGATGAGTCCTACCGACAGTGGGAGTGTCAACCTGACTCCTCTAAGGCTTACTTGTGGGATCACGCCTTTAAGAAGGACCACCTTGTTTCATGGAGGTGCAAAGTGTATAGTTGATACGTGTGTGTTACATGAGGGTGCTTACTTTAATAAGTAAGTTCACTGAGGTGCCCCGTGTGAGAACATTCCTAAATGGGAAAGGAAGTTTCTATTTCAGGAAATAGAAACTTCCAGATTAGGAAATATCTCACGAGTCATTGATGTGATTAATTGATCCTTAAGACTTGAGGTTCCTTGTCACTTTATGAGTTAACTCTGTAGTCTTAGGTATAAGCTTTAAAGGGTGTCGCCTTAGACAACTGATTCAAGGCTTATGCTGGGGCTGCACAAGTGATTCATGAAAGTGAATGAGAATTAAGAAAGGACCTACACTTGCATTTGCAAGGTGATCTCTTATTGTGTAAGTCATTCATATGTCATATGGAGTCCTTGGCCAAGGCAGTAGATCAAGACATCAAGAAAAGGGTTTCTTGGATTGGGATCAAATGGATATGAAATGCACTTAGCTTTAAGACCGGATTATTAGGGTTCTGATTATTCCCTTACCCTAGATCTTGGTTGAGAGATAGTAAGTAGGAGGATTGTATCTCACATGAATCAATAACTTAAAGGTTCTGTCGAATCCGAACATTCCAATTCAGCTAGGGGTTAAACACCTGTTGCTAGACTATGGTCGTTTAATCTGTGGACTGATTAATTAATTAGGGTCACTGCTAATTGAATTGAGAACCTAGAGGGTCACACACAACAACTTGGTTACATGAGTTGAGGCTTGAAAATGATTAAACAAGTTAATCGGGCCAAGAGGGTTCCACACGTATGAACCACACGTGTGGCTCACGTGAGTGACACGTGTCCTTGTGACACGTGTCTCACACGTGTGTAAATATATGTGTATATTTATTTATGTGTTAAATAATTAATGTGATTAATTATTTAATAGACTTTGGTTTAATTTTGAATTAAAAAGAAAGTCTTATTTTGGAGAAAAATAATCTAGTTAATTAATTACGAATTAATTAATTAGATAAAATAAGTTATTTATTTTAAATAAATAAAGTATAAAATTATCCAAAAATAGTTTGGATATTTTAGCTCTCTTAAAAGTTGACTTGAAATAGAATTCAAAGTCAAAGTTGGAAAATATTTGATGATCAAGTAATAGGAGAGAGAGACCAAAACTCTAGCCCATAAGGACTAGGATTTTTGGCCAACCCTCCTTCCTATATATAGGGGAGCTCGAGCTCCCCTTGAGGCTAATTGATGATCTTTTTTTGGTTCATGTGTTGAGCACCATCCTTTCTCCAAGATAAATTAAACCTTAGGTTAAGCCTAAACACTAACTAGAGAACTAGCATCCTTACTAGTTAGATTGTGATCAAGTTGGTGGACTATCTCTAGAGAGCTTCAAGTTAGAAGTTTGAAGATTCGAGCTTTACCAAGGAGAGGGGATCAAGCCGCGAGAAGAGCGTTCTTGGGTGGCTTGAAACGCTTCAAGAAAGACAATTAAGAAAGTAAGTTTCTAATCCCTACGAATTTGGTTGCACGATTGCGAGTCCTAGATCCTTTTGTTGGAATTTTTTTTTTTTTAAATTTCCGCTGCTTTCTGATTCGTGTTTTCCAACACCTACAAGTGGAGATCATGAACAAGAGGTGTGTCCGGCGATCCCTTGCCGACCCAGGTGCTCTGTCCCACAATCTCCGGGGCCCCATCAAGTCAAGTACAAGTTCAAGGGACCTATCTTTCAAGGTTATTTCTCGTGACAAGTTCAAAACGTACAGAAAAGCTTTCAGAAACAAAGTAAAACATAACGTATATATATGTCAAACATTTTCAAGGTCTTTCACAAGCGGGACAGGCCCTCAAAATACATATCATGCACGTGTCAATCATATAGTATATATATTTTGCATACGGGCTTCAAAACATATAGGTTTTTAGGTCGATATAACTAAAAGAAACAAAATCTCACCTTCAAGAAGCAACGGACGCCTACGAGACGACCTCGTCACCCTCGGGACGAACCTCTGAGCAAAATAAGTAACAAGAGACATCTTAGACTCAATAATGGACAAATTAGACGCTCGGCATATGCATATGTATGCAAATGATACGAATGAAAGGCAACAAGATAGCATACATGTCATATTTAGACGTATCCCTTCATATCAAGTCATATCGAGCATACTTCATGTCAACTAAATCCATAAAACTCACACAACGAGCATAGCATATCATGCAACGTGTTAACAACACACATATCTCATGAAACAAACAAAGAGATTTCATATATGCACATATATCACTTCATACATACAAATTATGAGCCATAACATGCAAGATAACAAGTTAGCAACATGCATTAGACATATAAGAAACAAGAAAGACCAACAAAGCCAGGCAAAAGACAAGAAAACAACTAAAAGCAACAGGGGAAGGTTACGGCCGTGACGCTGCAACAGGCACGAAAAAGAAGGGGTGTCGCGGCCGCGTAAGAAGCTCCAAACAACTTCCTGCAAGTCTGTCGCGGGCGTGACACAAAAAACAAGCAAAGCCATCACGGGCACAACGATACAACAGAGTTGAAACTGCTGGGGTGTCACGGCCGCAGCGAGGTTCCTTCCTCACGCGATCGCGGCCGCATCCCTGGGCGAAATAGCCCAGAAAAGGCAGCAACACGAAGCTAAAACAGGGGAGGGGAGGAAGGACTCAAAGAAGCAGCAAGTAGGTATGAAAACAAGGAAAAAATACTTCAAACTTAAGCCATAAACCAACATGAAGACATCAATACATGAAGGTGTGAGTTCAAGTTTTCCATTTTATCTTCAAGTTCTCATGAGATACATTTATGGTGATCATAACTACACTCCACTACCATGAAATCTCAGGTTATATAAGCACATATGAAGTCAAATAGATCATCAATCATGCTTCAATTCGAACTAGTAGGCAAGGTATGGCATGAATTCATCAAAATGATATATAACCTAACTATTCATGCATATGATTATATCTTGGCCAAACATGGATGAAATCATGCAAATCATAAGTCCAAATAATCATAAGAAGCTGGAGAATAAGTTCATGATCTTACCTTTCAAGTTGGAGAGTAGATGGAGGAGTATTGAGCTCAAAACTTGCAAGATGAATAGTATTTTCCCCCTTTCTTCCTTGGTCTCAGGTTGCTGTTGCTATTTCTCCCTTTTTCCTTCAAGTGACCGAAATTATGTCTTAGAGGAGCGATAGGTTGTTTTTTTAGGAGTGTGTGGGTCCAAAGATGGGGTAATTTGGTCAAGAAATGAGAAAGTTATGGGCAAAACCGTAAAAAGTAGCAGTCACGCGCGTGAGGCTCGGTTCGGGCAAATTTCGGAGGTTGAAGAAAAATACAAGGTTAGGTTTTTTAGCTCCCATTCTTCATTACGAGTCCAACACCTCTTCCAAAATTTGAATCCTAATTCCCGAACTCAAGTTACGGCTTCTGGAACCCAAGGTGCGCTAAAACGAGTTAGGCCCTCAAGTCCCTTAACAAATAAAACGGTTTAAGAACCGTATCAAACGAACTCAAAAAACATAAAACAAGTAGACTCATACGTTCATAAATCACATAGTTCATACGTGGCAAGTTGACACAAAAATCAAACTCACATACGGGCATATACAAGTCAAGGCACAAGCATAACGAACGTAAACGTATTAAAAGTTCATATTCAAAGTATAACAATTAATTCAAGTTGTTCAAATAATCACATAATCAAGTATAATAAACATACAATAACGTAATTAAATAAATTAAAGTCACACTTAGCACTCTCGATATGGCGTACCTGTACAGCCGAAAAGTCGGGGCGTTACACGGCGTAAACGTCGCAGAAGAAGCAGCAGCGGTGGGCGCTTCTCCGACGAACAGTTACCCCTCCTGTAACATCCCACTGGTCCGGCAGTATAGGTACTCCGTATCGAGAGTGTTACTTGTGTGTTTAATTATTTATTTATGCCCTTTAAGTGTTTATTAATTGCTTATGTGCCTACTTGAATATTCACTTGTACTATTTGTTACGTTTTATTATTTATTTGAACGTTTTGCCCTGTTTGATCCCCCTCTCGATCCGTATGCCCCCGTAATTGCTCCTAATTATGTGACTATGTGTTATGCATGAAATACATGTTTTAAGAACTTGGTTACGTGCTCGTTGCATGCTTTTGAATTTGTTTGAAGTGGTCACAGACCATTTTTATGATTTTAGGGATTCGAGGGCCTAACTAGCTTTAGCACACCTCGTGTTCCGGAAGGCATAACTTGAGCTCGGGAATTCGGATTCTAATTTTGGAAGAAGCATCGGACTCTTAACAAAGAAAGAAAGATAAGGAACCTAACTTTGTATTTTTCTAAGTCCATTTGATTCCCCGTATTTTGCCTGAATTGAGCCTCGCGTGCGTTTTCGACCACCTTCACTAAATTAGCCATAACTTGTTCTATATTTGACCGATTCAACTCATTCTTGGCCCCACACTCTTCTAACTTAACCCTCTTTCAGCCCATAACCCTCCCATTTCGTCCAAGGCTACACAAGAGAAGGAAAAAGGGGAATTTTTGGCTGAATACCGAGATCCCAAAAGAAGGAGAGAAGATACTATTTATTTTCCAAGTTTTGAGCTCAATACTCCACCATCTCGCCTCAAATTCAAAAGATGAGTCCATGAAATTGTTTTGCATCCTCTTAACTTTCTTTTAAGTCCTCTTTTGCTGAATTTCATGAAGATTTGAGAATGCAATGGATATGATGATGAATAGTAAGGGTTAGGGCCATATTTGAAGAATTTGCATGATCTCTTGTGTTTTCTTTGAATTTGATGCATCATAATTGAACCTAAGACATCCTATAACATGTATAAACTGATTTTGTATGCTAGATGATTATTTTTTAGGATTTCATTTGAGAATTTGAAGCTATTTAGCATGAAAATGAAAATGGAATTATGTCTTGCATTTGTTTGATGATTATATAGCTTCTTGCCCAGAATTACGAAGCTTTTATGCATATATACTATGTTCCTAGCTTATCTTAGTGTGTTAGCATGAATTAGGGTGGTTTTAATTGACTTTTGGAGTGAGTTTTGTTACTGCTTTCGTTGTTCTGCTGCCGAGACCACAATTTGGCCCTGTTTCAACTTCAGCCCCTTCAGGTCATGGCAGTGACCATTTCTAGTGGTTTTCCAAACATGTCCGTGACCTATTTATGCCCCGGTTTTGACGTGGAAGTCGCGGGTGCGACCTCACCGTGAGGAAATGTGGTAGCGGGCGCGACTACTCCCCTGAGTGCATGTGTGTTGTTTTTCACCTTTTGTATACGTTTTGCTTGCTCTTTTTAGTTCGTTTATGATTCTTATGCTATGTTAACATCTCATATTATGTGTTAGGTTACATATTATGAATTTATGACTTGTTTTATATGGTCGTTTTTGAATTATGAACTCACGTGTCTTATATGCTACCTTGATATGAACGTATGACTTCATACTCCGTTTAATTGCTTTGTGTGATAATTCCTTACCTCTTACATGATATGTATGCCTTGTTAACTTCATGAATTATGTGTTACGTGCCTTAGTGTGAATTTATTGTGTGATTCTCGATGTTTATACGTGATATGTGACCTAATATGCGATTTATGCCCTTCAACGTAAATGCATGAATCAATGTGACGTTTATTTGCTTTGCATGGTATTTTCTTGATCCTTTGATGATATGCATGCATTATTAACTTGTTATATGATGTGTTAAATGTGTTGCATGAGATTTATGAATTCATTTAACGTGATATATGAGACTTATAACTTAACATGAATTTGCATGCGTTAAATGTCATGTCGTTGTATTTCTTATGCACCATTTGCATTCATATGAATATGCCGAGCATTTAAGTGGTTTATATTGAGTCTAAGTTGTCTTTCGTTCTTCGTATTGTTCAGAGGTTCGTCCCAAGGGAAAGGAGGCGGTCCTTTAGGTGTCTTTTGAGTCACTTCGTTCGAGTTGATCGACAAGGTGAGGTTTCATTCTTTTTAGTTAAAATGACCTACAACCCTACTTGTATTTTTAAGCCCGCATGTGACCTACGTATATATATATATATATACACTTAGATACGTGTATGATACGTATTTTGTGGGAATTGGCCCTTTTGTTATGATATTATTTGAAAAACGTTTTTATATATATATACGTAACCTATATTTTCGTTCGTTTGATTTAAAAAGGGTTGGCGTGTGTTGGGAACTAGCAAGAATTTGACTTTGAAAGATAAGTCTTGGAAATTATGAAATTTCGAAAAATTATGAACTTTATGACTTATAAACTGGGCCTCGGAGTAGTGGTATGGCAACTGGGGTCGACCATGGGGTCGCCGAGCTCTCCCATCAACATGACTCTAAGTATGTAGAGAGATTCGTCCAACCTCGGGAGGTCGAGGGGAAGGTGGTTTCTTGAGAACAGGCGGTTAACCTCATCGCGGAGCGGGTAGGATCCCCCCGACTCAAACTTTATGACGAGAGAACGGGGTTGAGAGGACATCATCTCATCCCCAAACGGAGAAGGTTGGATTGTTTATGAACTTTGTCTTGTTTTGATTTCGATTATGATATGAAAGAAGTTAGGTTGGTTAGAAACTCGTTCTCGACTAGTTATTTTGATTTTGACTATGTTTGTGGTTTGTGAAACGGGAGTGGACTTATAATTTCTAAAACTTGGTTTATTTTGGGCTTTTCGCCCTAACTCCTTTCTATATTTAGTATCATGGGCTAAAATATTTTAGAATGTAAAAACCATGCCCTGGTTCATGAACTTTTTAATTTGAATATGTAGCACCCCAAGCGGTGGGGCACCACACCCCCGCACTATGACCCGACACGTGTACGAAATGGAAAGTCCGCACACGCACCAAGTCACAGCGAACGGGTGACAAACAAAAACCAACCTAAGCTAGGCGGTACCTAAACCCTGTACAAGCGCAAATATGCAAGACCTGAATGCGGAAACGATACAAAATATGAATTCTCAAAAACCTTAATCAATAATCATAATTTATATATTTCAAAAAGTAACTCAACATCAATTAAACGGGTTCAACTGTCCTAGAAACCTGTCCCGATCAAACATATAATCAAAACGGGTTCATCTAAACCGAGCACCTGTCCTAACCTGTCCCGAAATTCATACATCCAAATAATGAGTACCAACCTGCATAATATATACATATCATATACATAGTTTCCTTCACAAATCAAAACAAGGTATTTAACAAATCCAACAGACCGACACAGACTCAACAGACCCGACTCAAAGCCGCCTAGCTCAAACCTGCAAGAACTGAAAAGTGGAAAAGAAGGGGGAGGGTCAGTCTCTAGAAGACTGAGCGAGCAGGAGCGATAAATATATATAAAAACACGCGCATGCAAGTCATAAATCCCGAGCAAGGTTTTATTTAAAGTTAGTTCCCAAAAAGGGCAAAAGAATAACTAAGCAATGCTCAGACTTTACGACTAATCATATTAAATTCATTAAGTTCATAATTCATACATAAACATAAAGGCTCGGCGAGTGAGCGTGCATCATCTCCAACCAAACTCCGACCGTGTACGACAAATATCATTGATACACTAAATAGGTGATCATGCAATATATCATAATACACACAAATCATATATCATATCCTAAACATATTCGTTTGGGCAATCCGTGTCCCGGCCTTCCCGCACGGTGCCTATCAATCATAACATAATCATAATCATAAAATAAGTTCCAACCTTCTTCCTCCGGGTGGTGGACGGGTTAGCAAGACCCGACCACCTCATACATAGGCCAATGGGGTTTCATGACTCCCCCAAGGGCACTCAGCTCCCATTCCCTGCTAAACCTCCTAACGAGGGCCGGTATCACCGTACATATGGTGGGACTAGTACAAGGGATCACCATCGGCCCTTGCCTCCCCGGATAGCCACTTGCACTAAGTCCCTGGGCCCGTGAACATATCATACATGCATAATCTCGCCAAAACATTTCAATTCATAAGAACATAACATATTTCATAATTCATTATAAAAGGGTTTACTCGATCAAAGTTTTACTCGATGACTCTATTTTAAAAGCAACATATATATATATAAGGTTTTGGCCAAAACTTGTCACATAAGGTTGTAGGGTTTAATATGTAACTAGAACGAAAACACCCTCACCTGGTACCAGACAAAGCCAAACCCAAAGCAAATGGTCCACCCCGGAACCTGCACGACCACAAGTCACCACCCCGGGTGCACCTGTACTAACTGAACACACAAAACACAGTACAAAACTCAGACTCAGATTCCGACAACCATATAAAGACGCACGACACATGCTCAAGTACTTAAGAAATGCAATCACATAAGCCAAGTTCATAATCATACTAATTACTTGTAAAATAAAATATCACATAGCTCAACATATTCATAAAACACATCAAGAGATGTTCTTATGCACAATTAATTCAAATAAACAAAATGGAAAGGCAATGCATGTCACATTATTTCATATAAATTCATATATCAAATGACTAATTCGTATTCATACGAATAACTTATTTCTTAAGTGCAAAAGTTCTAATTGAAACATATAAGTTTCATACAATTCATATATCGCATAATATGATTATTTCAATTTAAGTGATTAGACTAATTAAAAAGCTTCAAGCTGAACCATAATAATTTATCTTAATCGAAATCATAATAAGCATAATTGTTTATCAATCGACAAGGACTAATTGAAGTCGTACAATTTATATGTTTAGTGAAATTACACATACATCCCTTCAAGTTTAAACAAATAGCATGAATTCAACATATCGGGGTCCAATTTGCGAATCAATATATTCATACATATCACATTTCACTTAATACATGATTTTATATCCGTTGGCATACATATTGATCGACAAATACAACAATACACAATTTATTGCAATTAAAACAATTAATTCCAAATATTCAAATTATACAAAATAAATCACAATAAATCAACCGGGCATCCGATTGACGAACGGAAAGTGGCGTTAAACTCACCACAACGAGAGGAACTTGCTGTCCGAAGGGCATCGGAACGCCGCCACCGAAACCAGCCAAACCGCCACGCACAGTCGCCGGACCACCATCTCCGGTGGTCGGAAAATTCCTCGGAAGGACAGAAACGTACGCCTCGGCCTGCTTGACAAAAGCCCTCAACCAATTTCAGAAAATATCAAGCACACCGGATTTCGTTGACGAAAAACCGAACTAAATCCGAACGACGAAAATAGAAATTAAACGCAAACCATAAAACGAAAACGAAATCCGAACATACCGTTGGAAAGCCCGTAACGAGGCCTTCGAAATCCATATCTCAATTACGGGAAAAAGTCACCGGAACAGTGACCGGTTTGGCCAGCCGGTTCACTACCATTGTCCGTCACCGCCGGCCGGTTCACGGACGGCCACCACCACTAACAGCTCGCTGTCGATGCCCTGAGCAATTCCTCTGAAGGCCCCGCCACCAAACCCCGCCGGAAAAAGGGCCCTTGAAAGCCACTAAAGTCCGCCGCCGCTGCTGCTGCTGTCGGTTTAGCCATCTGCGGTCGTTGTTGGCCGGAAACGACACCAGAAATGGAACCAGCCTGGAAGACGTCGGGAACCGGCCTTGCTCATCGGAAAAGGATGCCGGAACGGCGAGATTCGCCGTGCTACAGTACCGCGCCGCGGCGGCGTGAAGTTCAGGCGGCGCGTGTGGTGTCCTCGCGACCCCGATGACCGCTCCGCTGACGTGGAAGGCTGCGCCGAGAAGTCCCCTGACAGATGGGGTGGCGCGTGTCGGAGAAAAGTCGCCGGAGACCGCCGCGAAGTGGCGGCTCTAAGCCACGCCACCTGCTGCTCACCGTAGCTCCACCACCGCTGAATTTCAGGTCCCGATTCTTGTACCATCGTGTCGGGCTCGTCGAGTTGATAAATTTCGACTACTCACACTTCGAATTCCGTCGAGAAACGAGCGAGAACGAGCTAGTGTGTGTAATTACACCTTGACTATGTGAATAGTGCCTGATCGCTGGAGGAAGACGACTAAGTCTGGAGCTGAGGTTCTGGCACGCAAAACGAGGATTCGGGGTATATATCTCGGGTCCTCGTATGCAAAAACGATCGGAAGAACGGGCTAACGAAATCAGAATGTGGCAAACTTAGAGTCTACAGACTCATCTCGATACCCCGAACGCAAAGCAGGGGTAAAAAAGATCGAAATCTCTTTCGAACGAGAAATGACCGAATAACCCCTAAAAAGAGAAAATTACAAACAGGCCCCTAAACTCTAAAAGAGTTCAAAATAGGGCCAGGCAAAACACAAAATAATATAATTAGACACATAATAAAGTTGGAACATGGCGTACCTTATACGTCGGACGAGCGGGGTGTTACAGAATATGCTATGCTCTTATTATACGTACGTGTGAATGTGTTAGCCCCCTCACCAGTCTTTAGGACTGACCCCTCCTTGTTGTTTTCTTTTTCCCCTTTTGTCTCTTGAGTTTGCAGGTTCAGATCTTCAGTTCGAGCTAGGCAGGGGTCTTTTATTTTGGGTTGTTCGAGTCTTTAGTAGAGTCCTTTGCATACCTTGCATATTACTTATGCATTTTAGAATTATGTATAAGATATGTTTTAAAATTTGAACTTTGGAATTTGTATGAATTAATTTGGCCCCGTCTTGGGCATGGCATGTATAATTTGGTTTATTTTATTTCGGTTATGAAAGCATGTATGTTTGTATATTTGAAATCCTGGTGCTTCCGCATTTGTTTTATTTATTTTGTGCACTTTGTGTTAGGGTCTAGACCGCCTAGCCTAGGTGGGATTTTGTTTTTCACCTGTTCGCTATAGCTTGGTACATGTGCGGAGTTTTCATTTCGTTACACGTGTCGGGCTATGGTGCGGGGGATATAGCGCTCTTCGCTTCGGGGTGCTACACCTTCTAGACGAGTTTGAGGTGGTGAGTCCATTTTCGGCCTTGATTTAGCATGAAAACAACCAGAAATGTTATTTTCCAACGAGTTACAGTGCGGCGACCACGAGTTTAGAGCGGACATCAGAATCGACATTCCGATCATCGTCCGACAACGTGAACATGGGGTTTTTGACGAGTTCGGTGAAACTCTTTGGATTTACGGTAGTAGTAAATTTTCCGGTGGCGTTGGATTTATGGTAGCAGCAAAACAACGGTGACGCTACTAGGGTTCACGGTGACACCAGTTTTTGGTGAATTTTCCGACGTCCAGCATATGGGTTTCAAAGTACTCAACACGGGTGAGTCAATGCAATTTACGGATTTGATTTTCGTTCACCAGTTTGGAAGTAATTCGATTTTGAAGATTTTGGGGGTTTTGTCTTCTTTGATCTGAAATTGGAAACGGACGGCTTGGAATTTTTAGAAATTGATCGAAGATTTGGAACGGGAACGAGGAGTACATACATGGGTGATTTTTTGGGATTTTTCCGGCACATTTCGGCGGCGCTCCAGTGGCCTTTGGACAGTTTGTCCATTTTGTCGTGCTGAGTCCAGTGCCACTTTCTATTCGTTAATCAAACGCTCGGTTTATTTGTTACGAATTATTTTATGTATTTGAGATTAATTAATTTAATTGTTTTAAATGAAAATTAATTGCTATTTGCATGATTTGTCGACCGAAATGTACTCCAATGTATACAAAATCATGTATTGAGTGAATTATGATATGTATTGATGTTTTGATTTGCAATTTGAATCCCGATATGTTGAATTTGTGGTATTTGTTTAACTTAGAAGGGGTGTATGTGTAATTTTCATACTATGTAAATTTTTATGACTTAAATTAATTAAACCTTGTCATTTTATAAACAAGTATGCTAATCTTGACTACGTGAAAATGAGTTGTTACGCTATGAATGATCAAATTTGAAACTTTGCATTTAAGATTTATTTACTTAATTGATTATGAGTCGGTTATGCATTGTATGAAATTTTGTGTGGTTGGATAATTAAGCTACCTTCGTTTATGCATTCTATGACTTAGTTGGATTTGTTACATGCAACTTCGTGGTCTTAAATGAAAATCTTAGCATGCGTATCTTGTCCAACTTGTTAAGAATGTGATGGAATATTGTATCGTGATTTAAGTGATGACATGATTTGAATTCGCTTGGATCCAATAATGCTATTATATGATCTATTTGGCCTTGCAATACGTGAATTCTATATGAAATGTGCTATATGAATGCAAATTGCTTATTTTACGAACGTGCATTTTATGTATTTTGTTTTGTGCATTCATGAGCATTGTCGTTCGTCTTTGTGGTTCATTCTTGAGTCTAAGTCCTTTGTTTTTTAATCAGTTGTTATAGGTGCACCCGGATGGTGGCAAGTGGGTCTTGTGGATTTCGGGGTGAACCGTTTGCTTTTTCTTCAGCTTCGTTTAGTACTAGGTGATGTTTTCTTTCTTTTTAGTTACTTTGACCTACAACCATATATGTGTTTTGAGTCTGCATGTGACTTACGTATATGTATATGTACTTAGATATATGTGGGATATATATTTTGAGGGAGTTTGTAAGGCCACATGGGTGTTAGTAATCTTTTGCTCTATTTGCGACTTTGGCATAGGTAAGAGTAGGATCCATGTCCCCCATCAACGTTCAGAAACGGCGCACAGAAGAAAAACCCTCTCCAACCATGTACTCTGAACTTTTCTTTTCTTTCACCTCAATTAAATTAAAATAATTTTTTCTAGTACACGTATGGAGTATGTGGAGTTAGTTGTACTCTTCTTTTTTAATTAAAATAATGATGCGAGACCTCTTTAATATCTGTTTTAATGTCTTAACTCTTTTATAATTTATTTTTCATCCGCTTTATTTTTTTGCATTCTTTTTATTATTATTTTTTTCATCGCTCCAACAATGTTCTCTTTTAAAATTTATTTTCTCTCATCTCACTTCAATTTTATTTTTTTTTTAGTAATTTTTATCCTTTTCTCTACTATTTTAAATTTTTGTTTTTGCTCTTATTTTTATTATGATTATTATTAGTCTTTTATCGTATAAATTTAGGTTTCAATTGCAAACAATTTCCTCTCCATCTCACAAAGGCAAAGTCCAATTCTTTATTTTTATTTTTATTTATTTTAAGTTCTAAAGAGAGTCACGCAACCCACTTTTGACTTTGCACGCATGGAAAATTCTACCCACGCATGTGTAATAGGCAACCCTAAAAGCAGCTAAATACAGAGAACGTAATAATCCACTCCCAAGACCCAAAATAATCATTCAAAGCAACAGTTATTTATTTTTACACTACAATCAATCCTTAGACTTAGATTCTCCATTAACAAAGGGAAATCAACCAAGCACCTCAATTTAAAAGTTTGTTTTCTTCTATTATTTTATTCAGTAAATTAACTCCAAAAATCCCTGGGATTTGACACCACCATATATATAATCGAGACATAAATCAATTATAAACCCACTAACCCTGATATCGCTTACATCAGATTTATAAGGAAAACCATCAAACTCTAATTATTTCAAGAGTAAAATAAACAAAACCTCACAAGCATTAATATCAATATTGTAGGTAACAATTTTCTTTATTTTCCATAAGAAGTCACACAATCCTATTTCATTTGTAACCAATTTTTAAAACCCTAGCCGGTCATGATTCCTGAAATAGTGATTTGACGTACGGGTTTTAATGGGACATAATAACATATAAAACCTTGTGTTATGTCTAAATATCAAGAAAAATCTTGTAATTTAAAAATTATCATAGAAGACCCTGTATTTTTTAAAATATTCACGGAAAGCCCTCCTCTTGACAATTGTGCCTTACGCGCAGGTTGTGCGATTTTTTGTTGAAATTTTTTATTTTTTTTTTTTTATAAATGATCTTTTAGTTTCTATATTTGCAATTTTGACCCCAAAATTTATAAAATCTTCCAAAAAGATCCTAAAATGCTCAATATGTTAATAATTGATGTAAATTTCTTACGTATGTTTTATAAAGTTTTATTTTGTTTTCAAGATGATTTATCGTAATGAAATTTAATTCTTCATAATATATTTCTAAATATTTTTCTTTTTTTTTTAATTTTTTTTTGATACTTCATAAGTTGTTTTTATATTTTATTCATTATACCCATATTATTTGTAGGCATATATCTTTCATTTCTTATAAATTTTTAATTTTTCTTTCTTATATTGGAATTAGATCTTTTCTGGTAAAAAGTCGTAATTTCTTCAATTTTTGTAATTTTTTTAATAATTTTTTTTCCTTAAATATTTTGCTTTCTATTTTTTCTAAACATCTTATAAGAAACTTCTTATATCTTTTATTCATATTAACCGTATCTTATTTGGTATGTTATATTATGTCTTCTTTTTATGTTTCTACAAATTTTTGTTTTTCATGTGTTGAACTCATTTATTTAGTATATATAAATTTATTTAAATAGTCAGGGTTTTTTATGCAAATTTTTATAAACATAAGATTTTTTGTGCTAAGTTTTGGTTTAAAGAAGGAAATGTTGGCACGTGTGCATCATTCAGCGCGTTCTGGTGCATATTTTAGGAAATACAGGGTTTTTTATAGTAGTTTTTGAAATACAAAATTTTTTATAATAGTGTAGCACCCGGAACGCTAGGCATTACATCCCCCGCACTATAGTTCAATTCACACATGAAATGGATAATCCATATATGAACCAAAGCTATAGCGAACGGAAGACAATAAAAATAACCACTAGCTAGGCAGGACTAACCCTCAATTCATACCACGATGTAAAGTCATAAGTGGAAGCATATCAATATAAATGCAATTCATTATCCAATGTTGATTCCAAAACATAACTCCATGTACGTATCAATACATTATCATCCCTCAAAATTCCATAATTATGCCAATATTTACCCAATATATGTCCTAATATATACATAGATACCCAAACACTTCATATGCGATAACTGTGTCCATAATATACATGAAACATGAGAAAGATAAGTGCTAGACCCAAAAGAAGCAAAACTCGACTCAATCCAGCCTAGCACTCACCCTGCAATACCTGAAAATGTGAGGTGTCAGTCTAAGAAAGACTGAGTGTCACTACTAGAAAAACGCCCGATAGCAACGAAAATTATTCGTTGCTATTTAGCAACGGATATAGCAACGGAAAAAAAATCGTGGCAAAATGCTTTAGCAACGGATTTTTCGTTGCTAAATCCGTTGCTATTTATGAAAAAAAATAGCAACGGATTTTCCGTTGCTAAAATTGAATAATACAAAAAATAAATAAATTGGTATATATAACGACGGAAATTCCGTTGCTATTAAAATAAAAACCTAATAAAAAATAATATAATATTTATAAATATTTGCAACAAAAAATCTGTTGCTAAATAGCAACGGAAAAATCCATTGCTTCGTTGCTATATGAAAGAAAAAAAAAGAAATAAATATAAAAAATATTAGCAACGAAAAATCCGTTGCTAATTTAGCAACGGATTTTTCGTTGCTATATAGAAGGAAAAAGGGAAATAAAAATAAACAAATATTTAAAATAAATCCGTTGCTATTTAGCAACGGATTTTTTGTTGCTATAAGGAAGAAATAAAAAGAAATAAAAATAAATAAATATAAAAAAGATTAGCAACGGAAAATCCGTTGCTATAAACATATGAATAAAAAAAATTAAAATATTTATAATTTAGTGACGGATTTTTCGTTGCTATATGTAATAAAAATAAATGAATAATAAAAAATAGAGCAAATTACATTTTTGGTCCCATAGGATTGTGCGGTTTTCAATTTTGGTCCTATTCTTTTAGAATTAGACAAAAATAGTCCCGTTGGTTTCATTTTGTTACATTTTTGGTCCCAACCGTTAAATTTTGGACGAAATCATTAAGTGCATTTAAAAGTCAAATAAAATTTCACTGAAACAAAACACTAATGGATTGTATCCAAGTTGGTTGGAAGCTCATTTTCTTTTCATGAGGTCCTGGGTTCAATCCTAGGCTCTCTCTTTTTTATATATGTATATATATATTTATTATACAATATATTATTATTATTATTATAATATTATATAATATTTAATATATTGATATTATATATATCGTATAATATTATATACATATGTATATTATATATAAATATATAATATTTATAATACATATAACATTATATACAAACTTATATTATGTATAATTAAATATAAAATATTTATAATATATATACGTTTATATATATATATATATATACACATCTACATATACACTCACACACAATGTTATTTATATATATGTTTATATATTATATAATATTTAATATATAGACATATATATCTTATATCTTAAATATTAAATAATAATTAATATTATATGTTTATATATAATATACGTACATATATATAATATGTGTGTATAATATACATTATAAATCATTAATATTAAGAGAAAAGTTTTTCAGTTAACGTGTAACGGTTGCATAACACAATAATTTCTTAATATTTAGATTTAATTCTATAAATTTTAATATAAATTCATTATATTAAAAGAAAACTTCTTAATTTAACATCTAATGTACGGTTGCGAAACACAATAATTCCTCAGTGTATAGATATAATTCTATAAATTCAAATATAAATGTTTCATATTAAGAAAATAATTCTTTCTATTAAGTTATTCAACTACGATTGCTAAATAATACAATAGTTCCACAAAATGCAGATATTGTTCTACATATGTATAATTGAATACTTCATATTGACATAAAATTAGTTCTTTATTCAACTACCAACTAAATCTAATTATTTAATTATGTAAACTTTCATCTTTTTTTTATATGTCATAAAAACTTATACTTAAGTTCATATACATTACTATTATATATATACATATATATACATGCTTGGGGTTTATATAGAATTTAACACAATAATTCTTCAATATTTAGATATAATTCTACAAATTCAAATATAAATGTTTCATATTAAGAAAATAATTCTTTATATTAAGTTATTCAACTACGATTGCTAAATAATACAATAGTTTCTCAAAATGCAGATATTATTTTACTGATGTATAAGTGAATACTTCATATTGACATAAAATTAGTTCTTTATTCAACTACCAACTAAATCTAATTATTTAATTATGTAAACTTTTTTTTTTTTTATATGTCATAAAAACTTATACTTAAGTTGATATACAGTATTATTATTATTATTATTATTATTATTATTATTATTATTATTATTATTATTATTATTATTATTATTATTATACATGTTTGGGGTTTATATCGAATTTAACACAATAATTCTTCAATATTTAGATATAATTCTACAAATTCAAATATAAATGCTTCATATTAACAAAATAATTCTTCATTAAGTTATTCAATTACGATTGCTAAATAATACAAATGTATAAGTGAATACTTCATATAATATAAAAGTTCTTTATTCAAAAAACAATTAAATCTAATTATTTAGTTATGTAAAACTTTCATCCTTTTTTTTGTATGTCATAAAAAGTTATACTTAAGTAGATATACATTATATTTTTATCTCATAACTAAAACTTGAGATATGTAGTTAATTAATAAATATTTAAATTTTTAACGGAATATGTATTATAATATAAATAATTATATATTTAAAAATATTTTTATTTAAAATATATGATAACAAGTATTTAATTATTTAAATTAGTATATGAATCTTTGATAGTGGTTAAATATAAAAAATTACATAATAATAACAACAATCGAGTTAGTCCAGCTAGTTTGTGGTTCAACTTTCTTCACATGAGTTCCAGGGTTCAATTCCTACCCAATGCGAATATGTGGAATTAATGTGTTGGCTCGCGTGGGGCTCGGTTGGGGCTCGACTCGGTTAGGTGGGGTGATCCGGGCCCCGCAAATGAATTTTTAATTTATTAATTTGAATTATTGGTTTTTGCGACGGTTTTTGCAACGGAATTTCCGTTGCAAAAAGGCAGAAAATTAATTAATTATTGGTTGGTTTGCAACGGAAAATCCGTTGCTAATTTCCGTAGGTAGTAATTCGTTGCTAAATCCGTTGCTATAAGTTCGTTGCTAATTCCGTTGCTAATATCCGTTGCTAATAATTCGTTGCTAAATCCGTTGCTACAGATTAGCCACGAGGGTTATAGCAACGGAAAATTTTCGTTGCTAAATCCGTTGCTATAGGGCGTTTTTCTAGTAGTGTGTGAGGTTTATAATTTAAAAGCGCAATTACCACACGAGCTATAATCCCGGGTAAGATTTTATAAAATAACCAATATAAGTTCAAGAATAAGATAGACCTCGCCCGAGATTACAACTAATCAATTTTCAATTCAATCAATTCGGTACAATTCAGTTCAGTTAATTAGTGGCCCAACGAGTGAGGGCAATTCTCCAACCTTTCTCCGACAGTGTACAATAATTCAAGTGTGATTAATTAAGTGATCAAGCAATATAGTTCGGTGCACAATTAGCAATTTCAATAGTCCATCCTTCTTCCTCCGGGTGATGGGGGATTGCAAGGTCCCGCCATCCAATCAGTGTGAGTATAGGGTTCATGATTCCCTATACCCGGAACTCCTTCTTCCACTAATCTGCTAGTGGATTCAGGGGTCATCCCAATAATGTGAGGATAGTGCAAGAGTTGCCCGTCAGCCCACGCTTTCTCGGTTGACTCAATACATTACCCTCGGGTCCACCGTGAACAATATACTCGCCAAAACAATCAATTCAGTCGATCAATCGGTCAATCAATCAGTCGGTACAATTCGGTAATTTAATTGAAGATCCATAAAGTTTTGAAAACTATAACTATATGTATAGATACGTTTTAGTCCAAAATTCACATAGGGTAGTAGGGTTCTTTTTGTTTAGAAATAACCTCACCTTTACCAACCAAAAGCAATAAGGATACACCCTACAGAGCGTGCTCCTCGTCACTCGGTACGTGATCTGTGTAACAAGGACAAGTGTACATAAGACTCGACTCGCATGAACCAATTAGGACGAACGGCATGTTCCAATAATGTCAATCATGCAATTACAATCAATAACTATCATAAGCATATTCACTTTATCAAATAAGGTAGCAAGGATCAAGTATTTAAGGTATAAATCAAAGTATGGAATTATTACACAAACCTCCCCTATGGAATTTAAACATGAAATCTCATAATACAATTGATACACATAATATCATGCATTATATGACATATTAATGAAATGTTCATGCAGGAAACAAGCCAAGAAAGTCATGCAAAATAAGTGTGAAATTCACATTTTCATGCAGAAAAGGCAGGGGTCGCGGGCACGGTCTAATTTTTCAGGTATTTTTCGTCCAATTTTTCAAAATCTCGAAACTTGGCCAAAATCGGGTCGCGGGCACGACCTGAAATTCCGCTAAAGTTGTGAGTGGGTCGAGGGCGTGACTAAATTTGTTCTGTTTTCAGTCGCGGCCGCGACCTGCTACGCAGCAGCAGAAAAACAGGGGAAAACAGGGGATTTCGAGCCCAAATACCACAAAACCATCAACCAAAGCAAATTCACTCCATAACAATTATTCCAACACATCTAATACACATTATACTTCAGTTATACAACATATAAACCATGAGATATACATCAAAGCACCAAAATCAATCATGAAAACCCCATATTTTTCCATGCTTCCAAATTCCAAGTAAACCAAAGTTTTCATGCAAGTTTCAATCCCTTTTTTAATCCTAAGCATGCTTCTAGCTCCAAACATGCAAGAATGCATCCTTAAATCCATAAACCCTACTCAATTATAAATTCAAGAAATTCATATAACTCCCAAATCATACCTTGAAATGAAAGAATTATGAGATGAAATGAATATATGAAGATGATGATGATCCTAGCTCCACAATTCCTTCAAAATCTAGCTTGAATTATGATGAAATCCTCCTTCTCTTCCTTGGTGTAATTACCGGTATTGAGTGTGTGCAAGTGGGTGTGATTTTATCTCTTGGATTGAAATGGAATATGATGGAAGAAATGAGATGATACATGATATACACCAAAGTCTTGCATGAATATGTGTGATTCATTACATATTGCACATAAGTCCCTAAGCTATTTAAATTCTTGCAATCAAGTTTCATCTCTACACAAAAGATCACTTATATCCATCTCATGTTATGCAATTAAATATACCAATTTACACTAAGGATCAATTAAGGACATATAGTGCAATTAAGTCACATATATCAATTAGTTCATATAATTCATATTAATGACAATTCATATAAGTGCATGGAGATGTAATGCATATATAATATGATGGAAGTTGTAAATAAACGAATGAAATAACTAAATTAAACCTCCCAACTCCCGAAAACCCGCTCGTGGCGTGCTTACCTGAACTTCCGGAAATTGGGGCGTTACAAATAGTTTGCCATAACATAGGGATAACAGGTGCAATTTACTCGTTTTAATAGGAAGATTTAATTGTTGGAAATGCATTTCAAATGAAAATAATGCTATCAATGTGATCCGATCCTTTTATATTAATGGTTGATCATTAAGTGAATCCTGACGTTATGAAATAATTTTAAATTTTTTTTATAAATAGTCTCACCGTATAAAAACTCTATCTGAGTTTTTTGTTTAGATACCCCCTGTGTTATGCCTAATTAGCACTCCGAACCCTATGATTTGAAAATTCTCAAAGAGAACCCTGTGATTATGTAAATTAGCACTGAAAAGCCTGTGATTGTATTAAAGTTAACACTCAAAACCCTACAACCACGGCTGTAGGGTTTGAAATTCTAATTGAGTGCTAATTTATTACAATCACCGGGTTCGCTTTGAGAATTTTTAAATCACAGGGTTATGAGTACTAATTAGGTATATCACAGGGTTTTTGATACAATAAACTCTATCTATAATTCAAAAGGGGACAAAACACCGCAATCTACTATAGATCCCGTAATCTAGGCCCTAATAAAGATAAGTGAAATACTTTAGTTTGTGCATGATTTTTGGTGTATTATTCTGCAAATTAAAGAATTTAGATGATACATATACATTATCAAGAATGAGATGATTTTCATGTTTGAACCACTGACGTAAATTTTAACCCGAAATATCATATACTAACAAAATGTAACTTGATTAGGAAATGCCTAAATCATATCATTTAGTTAACATTTCAGGTAGTAACTAATCACATTCCCTTAATATCCAAATTAACATGAACAACACTCTTGGCAACGAAAATCAAAGGAGAACACTCAACACCATGAGGTTATTATTTTAGCTGGAAAATAGAGAATCCTAGTTTTTCTCATGTTCTTTTGGAGCCCTATATATGCTCAATTCACCTATCAAGGTCGCCAAACTAGTGCAAGATGATCCACCTTCTTCAACGGCTTTTCTAGCCATTTCCTTATAATACTTCGCTCGGTTTCTCATTTCAGATGCTTCTTCCCCCACCATAGCACGCTTCACTGCCTTGGCTATGGCCTTGTTCGACACTCCATTGTTTGCCATTGTTTGCCACTTTTTATTGCCAATAGAAACTCCAATTTTCAAAACTTCAATCACCAACTTTTCATTGTAAAACTGCTCTGCGAAAAGGGGCCATGTGACCATAGGCACCCCGGCGCAGACTCCTTCCAGTGTCGAGTTCCATCCACAGTGGGTCACAAAAGCTCCAATCGCTGGATGATCGAGAATCATAACTTGTGGAGCCCATCCCCTTACGATTAACCCTTTTCCCTTCACTCTCCCTTCAAGTCCTTTAGGCAATAATTCTTCATTTTCTTCACCATTTTTCTCTTTCCTCACAACCCAAATGAAATCTTGGCCCGAGGCCTCAAGCCCGAGTGCTATTTCATGTAGTTGTGTTGTAGTAAAGGACGTCATGCTCCCAAAACACAAAAACACAACCGAATTAGGTCTCTTGGTATCGAGCCACGCGAAGCATTCGTGTTTATCAATGGCTAATTCTTTTCCTCTTTGTGCACCTTTTTCTTCACTTCCACTGTTACACATGGAAAAGGGGCCGATATGCCAAGCTCTTCTCCCCAAAATGTTCTTGCAGTAATCAGCATAAGCTGATTCGAGCTCGTAGAAGCTGTTGAAGACAACACCGTAGCTTCTACTCTCAGACTCCCTCATTTGCTCCAACGTCCTTAATAATTCATTGTTTTCTTCTTCTAGTACAAACTCAGACACCTGTGTCCTAACAAACATCATTTCCTGAGGAAAATCAGGCAGGACAAAGGGCTCCGAATCAGATGATGCGTTCTTGTAAGGTTTGTGGAGCCGCATCTGTTCTGCAGCACACAGCGCAAAAGAGCTGGTTCCATGGAAAACCAATCTTGGGATACCAAATTTCGCTGCAGAATCTACACTCCACGGCAAGAACATATCAGAAACAAAACCATTAATCGGATGTAATTTCCGAAGGAACTTCTCAACCGGTTCTTGGAGCAAAGACAGGGCCTCTGAAAACTTTGCAATCAAATCAGGAGAACTTGCTTGATCCAGGCTGACAATGTTATCCGGCAACGAAGATCCTTGTGGTGGAAATTTGATGATGCCCAAGCTCATATCGTATCCTGATTGTTGGGCTGTTTTAATGATTTCAGCGAATGCTGGAGTGGCAATGATGGTTGTTTTCAGACCACTTGAGCGGAATAGTTTCGCCATCTCTAACATTGGAATCACGTGGCCATGAGCCGGCATTGGCAGAAGGACGATGTGTAATTGTCCCATTTCAGAAGTAATTAGTAAACTGTGACGTAAAAGAAGCTTAATTTGCTGCAGATTAAGTGAATATGAAGTATGAAGATATATAGAGCTCAAGGAGGCGTCTGATTCTATCTTGTCGGTGGAATTGCTAATGAAATATTTATGTGAGGAAAGAAGCTGATAGCAGCTTCAGTGTTTTCTTTTGCGTCTTTAGTAATAGTCATATTATAATAATAATAATAATTTTATATAATAATGATAATAATAATAATATTATTTAAATTAGTAGTTGCAATAGTAATAGTTTTCTATTGGTAAAATGATAATTAGTAATAACATTAAATTATATTGCAGTTTTATTTGTAGGATATTACAATAAATATATTATGTAAAAGAATAAATAATGAGCTAATAATTAGTTTACCATATACACCATAAATGATACAGATATTTACGTAGTTTGGTAATCTAAGACATAGTTTAAATATGTTAGTCCAAGACGCGCGCGCATGCGTCATTAAAAAAGTCAAGATTTTGATTAATGCATGCCCTTTTTAAGCTATTTTTATATTAACACCGTTAGTTTTATTTAAGCAGCCAAGTTAGTTATGTCCTTTAATAAAATCTCACAATTGTATACATGTCATACATCTAATGAGTGGAGTAGAAGATGAAGCACAAATTGAAGCAGAAGATCCAGTAATTTTTTTTGGTTTTGATTTCTTGGATAGATAAAGATCTTTTCTATTTGTACATTAACACCGTTAGTTTTATTTAAGCAACCAAGTTAGTTATGTCCTTTAATAAAATCTCACAATTGTATACATATCATACATCTAATGAGTGGAGTAGAAGATGAAACACAAATTGAAGCAGAAGATCCGATCCGGGAAATAATGGGCTTACATTTGTTATGCGTGGGGTCTAGAATTAAATCGCCGATAGAGTGTAATTAATGGCGGTGGTCCTAAAAAAATTATTTCAGGCCCATGACATTTGCCGATGAACATATGATATGTATATATCTTATGATATATGCATGAAGATTGGCTTACAACATGTTAGGATGAAGGGTGATTAAATTAATAATCTTACTTAAACTTGTGTTTATTAATATTTTTTAAAATTCAAGATTAATGACACGGTTCGAGATTACATTGAATAAAAGGTTGATTATTCATCCCATATCCCCATTAGATGCTCAATCCATCATCATATCCCACAACTCATTCCATTGTTCATTAATTCATCTCATCTCAACCAACAAAATAAACACTCCATTAATGAAATAGAACATGACACAATGAAATTGAATTAATAAAAGTGTACGTGCGACATAGAAAGCGAGAAAATGAAACCTAATAAGGATAGTCTCAACCATGCTGGCTAGATAAAAATGCAAAGACAACATGAATCACTGTGTAAAGTCCCAAGGAGGGATTGATCTATCATTTCTCGTCACTGTCTTGTTAATAATGCCTATCCGATTTGTAATGGTGAACCAGAAGATATTAAGCACGCTCTTTTTGCTTGCCCGTTTGCTCGTCAAGTGTGGGCTATTTCGCTCCTTCCATGGGTTCTTGTTTCGCAGTTTTGTGGGGGAATCCAAGAGTGCTTTGAAAAAGTCTTTTCGGCTTTGGATTGGGGTGAGTGTGCTAGGTTCGCTTTGGTTTTATGGGGGCTGTGGTGGTTTCGAAACAAGGTTAGAGCTGAAGGCTGTTGGTGGCGACCCCATGAGGTGCTGAACTTTGCTCTTTCGCTACTTGATCCTCCCCCTGGACTCGTTACTCCTCATTCCCCGGTGGACCCTTCTAACCATGACGTTCGTTGGTCTGCCCTTGCCCTTGACACTGTGAAGATTAACGTTCATGATGCCCTTCTCATGGTATGGCAGGTGTGGGCTTGATTGTTCGTGATCACAACGGCGCTTGCTTGGGCTGGTATTGTGACCGTTTTGTGAGCTGCTTGGAACCTGAGGCGGTGGAATCTACTGCAATTGTTCGAGCACTGCAGTTTGCGCGTTCCCATGATAGGCATAGTGTGGTTATTGAGAGTGATTGCCTTAATATCATCAAGAAGATTGTGGCTGATTCCGATGAGTGTTCTACGCTAGGTAATGTTGTTCTTGATATTAGGGAGTTAGTTGCTTCTTTTGTTAGTTGTCGTTTCCTTTTTGTTCATCGTGAGCCAACGTTGTGGCTCATACCTTAGCTCGTAATAAGGCTCCGGCCTGCATGGGTGGACTTGTTTTACCGCCCTTCCTTATTGATCTAGTCCTTGCTGATGTTTCTGCTTGAGTTTGCACCCTCTGTTGTGAGGGTGCCTGCTCTAAAAAAAAATAATAATAATAAAATAAAATCGGAAGTTAGAAACGTTTTTGCTAGAAATTTTTGTCTGACAATCGTGAAAATATACATTGATTTTAACATACTTTTATATTATTTTATCGTACAAACTACATAATATATAAAATATGAAGTTTATTCTTTTCCTACTTCTCTTTTCACCATCCACTAGCAGCCGTCCCGTGTGCTGCACGAGATAATTTTCAATAATATGACTTTGTTTTATAATTATTTTTGTATTTATTATATAGTTGGGTAATAAAATGGTTTTCTTTAACAATTGTAACTATTGGAAATAGTTCACAATTCTATGTTGATATAACAAACACAAAAAATCATGTGAAAAATGTATAACAAAAAACGTTTGATTTTTTTTTTTTAAAATAAGCTCACTGCCTCGTATTCATAGGTTTTTGTAATTTACTAAAATCTTAAAGACGTTACCCTTAAATTTCATTTTTATAATATATATATACATACATAAAATACAATGTTTTGAAAAATCAATTTGTGCTACTATAAAGCGTGTGTATATACATTTTAGGGTTTAACAGAAATGGAGCATGTGTTGTCTAAGTCTAGGGTTTAACCGAAAGGTTTTTATTGTGATACTTCTTAGGAAAAATCCAAAATCAGGATACCAACTAATCCTCACTAGCGTTTTCAGGACAGTAAATTTTCCGGCGACAAAAAAATCCACTAACTCCAGAAATGTGTCAATTTCAGGACAATTTTCGCCGGAATCCACTGTTTCATACCGGAGACTATGGACACGTGGCATTTATGATGACGTGGATGATGACAACATTTCCACGTCATATAATATTTCCATGTATTTTAAAGGTGGCATATGACGTGGGAAAATTGCAAAATCGGGATACCAACTGACCCTAACTAGCAATTTCGGGACACTTATTATTCCGGTGACAAAATAGTCCACTAACTCAAAGAATGTGTCAATTTAATGATAAATTCGCCAGAAATTGCCACAACCCCACCGGCCGATAACAATCCCGCCACGACCACAACAAACCCAAATTGCCCGACAAACAATCTCACCACCACAACCCCAAATCGCCCCCACACGACCACCACAATCGTAAATCGCCGACAAACGGCAAGAAACTCGCCACCACAACACCACCACCACCCCAAATCGCCAGTAACCCACCACCACCACAACCCTATATATATATCCTGCTGGACCACCACCACAGGAACCAAGTTCATGACATAAGCACACTATCGCTGAGTAACCGAATCCAATAATTTCTAAATTCGAAGTTGCTCAGGCATTACGGTCCAAAATCAAAAGGGAAATTTAGGGCACAAAGCAGGAGGGTTATCCTTTTTAGACGGGGAACCGGTCTGGTGGGCGTGATCCGGCTCAAAATTGGTTTGGCTGAGATGGCAATCTAGCAGACAATCTTGGGTCGATCAGTTAAGAATTTGTAAGTGTGGGTTCTTTATCGATCTGAAAAACACTTAAGCACACGTGAGCTCAAAGGCCAAATTGGGGAACTTGGAGTTGGCCCCCAGTTTGGCTCTCCAACGATCAAGTCAGTATTTGGGACGTTTAGAGAGAGAGAGAGAGAGATAGTGCAAAGAACGCTATTAAATGCTTACCAACAACTGTTCCGGCAGAGGGGGCGTATTTATAGCCTTGGATAATTAACTCAATAGTGAGCGTACGACAGCTATGCATAAAATACGGTTAAGCGGTTGTCCCGAAGAGGAAATGCTCGACCTCAACAAGGGGGCGTGAAGCGCGCCATTTTCCCCCTTTTGGTAAGACCTAGCACAGTAGGCATTAAATACACCGGCATGCGTCAGTACCGGGGAATGGGAGTGGGACACGTGTCTTGACAGCAACGTGTCTCGGGCGTGGGAAAGTTCTCCGAAGCCAATGAGGTCGATAGCCTCTAATTCTAGAGTGCCCAGGGGCCCAAGGGTTGGACCCTTGGAGAGGAGCCTTTAGCCCATGTTGGGAGCAGACCCGCACCGATCCGACCCCATGTTGGAAATTTGGATTTGTGGTGGTCGTGACAGGATTGTTGTCGACCGATGATTTGGGTTTGTGGTAATTTTCGGCGAATTTGTCATTAAATTGACACGTTCTTTGAGTTAGTGGACTATTTTGTCACCGGAATAATAAGTTCCCCGAAATTGCTAGTTGGGGTCAGTTGGTATCCCGATTTTGCAATTTTCCCACGTCATATGCCACCTGTACCGCACATGGAAATATTATCTGACGTGAAAATGTTGTCATCGTCCATGTCATCATAAATGCCACGTGTCCATAGTCTCCGATATGAAACAGTGGATCTCGACGAGAATTGTCCTGAAATTGACACATTTTTTGAGTTAGTGGACTTTTTTGTCGTCGAAAAATTTACTGTCCTGAAAACGCTAGTGATGGTCAGTTGGTATCCTAGTTTTTCATTTTTCCCATGCTTCTTCACATGTTTTATTCTTTTTTAATATATATAATTAATATTTGGTCAGGGAGCAAATGATACAAACTAGCAAACTATCAAAAGAGAAATATTATTAATTTCCGGGTGATGCATACAAACTTTTGACCTAGCCCCTATTCTTATAGGCCTAGAGTCCTATTAGGATTTTCGTCTTTGGTTGCTACTTAACTATATTATCCGAGATCTTTTCCTTCCTTCTAACGTGTTGTACATGCTAGGAATAGTGCCCTTAAAGCAGCTTCTGACTTTACAATTTCCTTGTAATATCACAAACAGTCTTTGAATAATAAAACGAGATGATTTTGTTCATAAGCATTCACTTCTTTATGTGCTTATTATGTCTGTTTGGGTTGACTGTGTTTTTGCATGTATTGAACTCCCCTAATCCGATTAGGCCGTTAAGAACTTTCTTGTTATGGGAACGACACATGAAGCAAGTTCTTAACTCCATAGGTGAGGATAAGAAACTTCTCCAAGTCGAGAGTTCGACAGACAGTGGGAGTGTCAACCTTGACTCTGTTGAGACTTGCTTATGTGATTATGTCCTTTTGAAGGATCACTCAGTTTCATGGAGTGATAAGTGCATACGATTATGCGTTCATAATACATGAGCGTGATTGTTACTAGAACTTCATCACTGAGATGTCCCGTGTGAGAACATTCCTAAATGGGAAAGGAATTTTCCAGAAACTTCCAGATTAGGAAATATCTCACAGGTCAATAATGTGATCCATTAATCCTTAGACTTGAGATTCTGTAATGTCTCATCTGAGCTAACTCTGTAATCTTTGATATAGGCTCAAAAGGGTTTCGACATACTGAAACCTGAACCACGCGCTACAAGAAAAATGACTTGTTACTACAAATTTTTGTACTACGATCATTTGATCGTAGTAAAAGGTAGTTATTTACTACGATTTATTGTGCGTAGTAAATAATTAAGAAATAGGACACTTATTTACTACGTAACCACTATCGTAGTAAATAATATATCAAAACTACGTAGTTTTGATATTTTTTACTACAAAATATAAATTTTCTTTTTGAGTAAACTACAAAATATAATTAAATTCTTAAATAATGCCTTATAAAAGTTTGACATAATATTTTTCTTCTCATGAATTATTTATTATCAAACAAAAATATATTACTTTCCCAAATTTCAAAATCATATCATATAGTTTTTTGAGAGAATTAAAGTTTTATTATGTTTCAAAATTTAAAATTAATATTCTAACCCACTCACGCATATAACAGACCCATTACACAGTATATATATGTTATACTCACATTAATTTATAGCATACCCATTACACTTATAACATGTCGTCCCCCAAAACTTGAAAAATTTATAACATTTGTTGTCCCCCAAAGTCCAACCGCGGCAAAAAGGGAAAAAAATCCCACCAAAAACACCTCTCTCCCTTTTCAGCGTGAAACCCTTATTCCCCAAAATTCCACCGCGACAAAAAGGGGAAAAAATCCCACCAAAAAAACAACTCGTCCTTTTCATCTTGAAACCCTCTTTCCCCATTTCAGTTGAAATTTCCTCAACCGCAGGCAGAGAAGAGTAGGGCTTCGACGGCGGAGCTTCCAAGCGCAGGTCTTCGACAGTAGATCTAAAGACAAAGTACGTCGACGGCGCTCCCAACAACCCTACAAGAATTGCTTGTCTCAAGGAGAAGGAAAAGTAAATCGAGCATGAGGAGGGGAGAATTTTTGAGTTATTGCTCTCGTGAGTAGCAGGTTCGCAACATATGAGCTTTTCCTTAGATTGGACTGAAAAGTTTTCCTTTTAGACTGCTGTTATCTTCTGAATTAGCATAACCTTAATTTTTTCTATTCACGAACTGGGTATGAAGCCGATATACACGACATTTGTGTCGAAGAGCATAATAAGTTGTAAAGCAAGGTATGATCTTAAACGCAACTCAAAGAATAAGTTGTTTCGGCACTGTGTTATCATAAATATAAGGATGGTCCCTTCCTTGGTTCTAGGTACGTTTCTGTCTATAGGTGATGGCTTTTTTTGTTCTGTTCTCTTTATCCTTTGGATAGAAGAGATGGTGAAATTTGGACTGAAATAATTTGGGGATAAGAAAGAATCAGAATCAAATGTTCCAGCCTTTGAAATTTTCTGTCTTGATCGAAGCTTTGGGATGTGGATTATGTGTTGTCCATAAGGTGTGTTGTCTATGATTATGTGTTGTGCCGCTGCCATATTACAGTAGATTTTTGTTGTTCTATTTGTGTGATCTAATTAAATCAGTAATTATCCAATGAAAAAAAAGGTTGATTTCAATTTCCAGATTGATTTCATATTCTCTATTCATTCCAGAAATATAAATTTGTTAACAATCATTGAAATGTTAAGTAAGCATCAACATTGGCATTATCTACATGTATAGCATCATAAATAATAGGATAATATATATGCACCTTTAAGATAACAATTTACTTTAGTGGATCAACTTAATTTCAGAGTTCTCGTGTCTTAGGTGGCAAATGTTGGAAAAATAATTTAATATCTAAAAACGCTGCATATTTCATACTTTCAATCATCCATGTAGGTTATGTAGAAAATATAGAAAATCAACGTAAAAAGAATGAAAAAATTTAGATGACATTTGGTTTAACCTTAAAAATCACGAATAGACTCTTGATCCTTGATTCTGAAGTTGCAAACACTTGGAGGGAAAAGTGTTGCTATATATATACAGACAATGCTATTTTAGTAGTTGAAGTTAGTTTTAGGAGTTTTACAGTTAAAAAGAATGAGTGAATGTGAAAAGCAGCAACACTTCCCATTCAGCCTTTTTTTTTTATGTCTGGAAGTGTTTATGTACTTAATTTTCTTTATCAATTATGCTATTTACTTTCAGTTTAAAGCATGTGTTAAAGCCTATTGAATTATTCAGTTTAACAACTTCTTCTAAACCTCTGGATAAAATATAAAAGTTACTCTAAAAAAGAGATTTCACATTCCATTTTCCCTATGAATAAGATGTTGGTATTTGGTGAGCATATCCATGGTGTGGAGAAATTCTTGTAATTTGCATTCCTGGGTAAACAGGAGGGTTCCAAAATTTATTGTCCTTAATTTCGTCTTTTAAATTTAATTTGGATTTTTTGAATATATGTAAATATAACAATTTTAGTCTTAAATTCTTGTGAATTGTGTGCATGTATGGTGAAAATAAGAAAAAGACAATACGATCCAGCCTCTGATCAATTGACGGGATTGGAAAAGAATGGTAATACATTAGTCTTATTTTAATAATGATTATTTGAGTCTTATTTTTTTTGTATATTTGTTAAAATAGGAACAAAAAGGGTGCAACATCTACAAGCACAAACTCAAGTACCTCTTATACGAAGACGGAAGAACTTGAGTCAAAATCAGCAACAAACACAAACTCAAGTACCTTCATACAGAGGTACCTTCAAACATCTACTTTTATTAATGGACACAAAATTTATTTAAGTAATATGGTCAGCTGTAGTTTCAAGTTTCAACATGGGGTGATAAAGTTACATGAGAATAAAGTACAATCAACTGCATTAGTATCTGTCTAACTATAAATGTCAGCGTTATATCAACTTAGATTAACTTAATGGCCTAACCTTAGTTTCTTGCATATTATTCCCTTTGCACATTATCTTCATATGCTATATTGTTTTTGGCAATTTCCCATGTCTATAAATATATGGTTTAATGTTAATGTGAACTTTAATTTCCAAAGAAGCGCTTAGATAAAAGGATTACCTGTTCTCTTTAAGCTTTATAAATTTACAGTAAGTTTTGGTTAAAAGTTCCAATTAGAAAATTGTTAAAAATTAAAATGTAGAGGGGAGATCTGTGTAATTTGAAACATCAAAAGCTGGTAATCAAGGACAAATAATACACATAGTTGACCATTTTATCTCTTGACTTTGATAACTATGTTCTCCATTTAATACTATATCCGCTTGTGGTGTATAGATTTGATTTGGATCCCATATATATAAGTTGCATTAATTGTAAGCAATGTAGAAGGCAAAACAAGATTGAATATAGTAAAGATATCACAAAATATTAAGGATATGAATTTTCAGAAATCGTCATTTGATATATTAATATTAATTCTTTTATAGGTACAAGACAAACACAATTCCTTGAGAATGTGGCTGAAACAACACCTCTTCCACAAATACAGGAGAACCTGAGCCAACCTCAACTGCACACAGAAAGGCAAGAGAGCCTCAATGACCATTTAGAGGTTCAAACAACCCCACGTAACGGTATCACCTTTTGTATGTTATAAATCTTCTAGATAGTGTCTCCGGATAATAAAATATCTATTGATAATATCTCCCCTTGTGTTGGACAGCACAAAATACAAGGAACTCACGTGTTAAAATGGGGCGCGGGGCGGCTAGGTTTCCTAAAGAGTGGAATACAGGAAATAAACTTCATGTTTCTCTGAATCCCAAGGGAAGTGTAGTAGGAGATGATTATCACAAGTATGCTACTGCATTAGATTGTTTAGCTCGTATTGGAGCTAAATTACCTTTGAATAGTATGACTTTCAATGCTATTCCACAATATCAAAGAGATATGGTTTGGGATGAGGTGCAGGTAATTAGTAAATTCATTTATACCAATTTGGTACCTGATTAGTTATATAACAAAATTTTAAAGTATTAGTTTGCTAAATATTTCAGGAGAACACTTACCTTTCTCTCGAAGCAAAAGGTGTGGTAATGTTCACAATAGCTGATATTTGGAGGAACTGGAACAGTAGCATTAAAAAGAATTTCTTTACACCATACAAAGATGACCATGAGTTTCTCTTGCACCAACCAGCTGATGATAGGATTCAAATGAATCAATGGTTGGAGTTGGTCAATTACTGGAAGATTCCTAAAGTGCAGGTAATTAATTACATAAAAACTAATTATATGTTCCCCATTTTTATGCAAACAAAAATGCGATTATTGGAGTTAATGTGAGATGATTGATAGGATGTTGCAAACCAAAATGCCATAAATGCTTCAAAGAAGGAATGCTTGCATAGGACTGGACGAACACCTTTTTCTACGTTAGAGGAGGAGGTATAAGATATAAAATAACCTTTTACACCTAGTTAAATGATATTATATCTTTGATTCTATCTATTTTTGCATTACGATGTATTCTAGATGTTGGCAAAAGGCGTTACTGATGTTACAAGGCTGGATGTGTGGAAAGGGGTTAGAGGATGACAATACAACATCAGATTTACATATAAGTCAGATGTGCATTTTAGAATTTAACAAAATAAATAGAAATTTTCGATATCAAATTTTCTTGTACATTTTATAGGGTCAATTTACTAGAGAGCTTTTGAAAAAGCCCGAGGAGGAAAGAACAAGACTGTATAAAGATGAACTCTTTGTAACAACCATGGGAAAAGACAGTCGTAGACATACTAGATGTGCTGGAAAAGGTAGTACAGTCAATCGAACTCAACTTAATTCTATGGCCAGACGTGAAATTTTGTCATCCCAAGATAGAGAAGAACTACAAAGTCTCAAGGATGAACTCCTTGAAGAGAAAAGTGAAATGAAGCAAATGAAAGAAGAATTTGTCAATGTTGAATTTCTAAAATTTAAAATTACATATTTCTTGGAATCCTCATTTAATAAGTTACTGCTTTATTTCTTTTTACAGCTTTTGGAGGCATAAAACAAGCTATCTTTTGGCAGATTTCTAAGTAAGTATGAGATGTTGCTATATTTTTAAATGCTATGTAGTTTCTATGTGCAGTTTGTTGTGTGAATGAATGTGTGTAATTTTTGTTGAAGAATCTTTTGTAGTTGATACATTGTATATTTTTGTTTATTGCATGAACGAATGTGTGGTTTTTGTTGAAGGCAGCTTTTTAGTTTCTGTTTATTGTATATTTTTGTTGGCAGATTTCTTCGCAAGTATGAATGAATGCTTTGTAGTTTCTGTTTCATTGTGCATTTTTGTCTTTGTATATAGTATTTCTGTGTGGCTTTCGTTGAAGAAAGGTTCATTTTTGTTGAAAAGGGTGATCTATCTTGCTTATATATTTTTCAGTTAAATCTGCAGGCATACTTTCTAAAGGGTGAAGTCACAGTTGGATTATCTACAACAACGTTTTCCAGGTAAATTTCCCGGGGATATGTTTTAATGTCAGTTGTGACATTTTGTTGCATATAATTTTGAAAGCAACCTCTAACTTAATGTGTTGGGAGCTTACCTATTTGGCTTTGTGTGAATATAATCAAAGCAATGTCTTTTTGGGATTGAATATACCTGACAATGATGAATATGATAAGGATTTCATGTATGCACCCTTTCCATATGTTAACATCTCTTAGGCAACGGTCAACACAGGTATTGAGTTTTCCATGTTGTTTTTCCCTTTTTTAATATATACTTCTTTAATTGAATTTTTATTTGAAAGGTTAGTTTTTTATTTCTTGTTACAGGTTTTAGAGGCATATATCAAGCTATCTTTTGGTGGATTTCTATATAAGATCAATATTGTACGTTTTTGTCGATAAACAATGATATTATTTTGTTAATCATCTTGTAGATTCTGGGAAAGAATAGTACATCTTCTGAATTCATATTAATTTGTAAGGATTTGTCTTTTTGGTAGTACATTGTTATATACGTTAGTGATGTTATTGAAAACTATTGTTTCGATTATATAAATTTGATGTGTCAGTGGATTATATTTGGGATTGGATGATGATATTTATTAATGTATTTCCGGAAAATATAAGAAAAAAAATATAATTTAATAAAAATTTTACAATAATTATCATAATTAATTTTTTTACTACAAAATATGGATCGTAGCGAATAGAATCTTTTAAACAAGAAATGTTTTCGCTACAATGTTTCCATCGTAGCTAATACTTACTTTTTACTACGACTTGCACCTTCATAGTAAAAACTTGTGGTATTTGTCTCATATTTGCTAGGAAATATTGTCCGTAGTAAAAGCTAATATTTTCGTAGTAAAAGGTTTTTGCTACGATCATTTGATCGTAGTAAAATATTCGTTACGGCCACATCAACTACGATCAGAAATTCGTAGTAAATGCGTAGCAAAAGGGTTTTTACTACGAATTTGAGCCTTTTACTCCGATTATTTGTCCGTAGTAAAAAACCATTTTTCTTGTAGTGCCTATGTTGGGATTACACAAGTGGCATATGTAGAATTAGTAGAATCGACAAAGGACCTACACTTGTTGCAAGAACAAGAATGATCTCTTACTGATTGAGTTGTTCATAGTCCATTAAACTTAAACCCTTGGCCAAGGTGGATAAAAGATCAAGACATCAAGAAAATGGGGTTTTCTTGGATTGAGGTCTAAATGGATATGAAACGAACTTAACTTTAAAGATCAAGAATATTTAGGCTCTAAGAATATTCTCATGTCTTAGTTCTTGATTGAGAGATGGAGTTGTAGGAGGATCATATTTCACTGTATGTTATTGACTGAAAGGTTCTTCGATTTATTTCATTATTCGGCTAGGGGTCACACACCCAATGCTAGATTATGGTAGTGTGATCTGTGAAGAGTGAATTAATTAATTGTTGTCACTGCTAATCGAATAATGAACCTAAAGGGTCACACACAAATGCCAGGACACGAGGGTTATGGTAGGATGTTAATATGATTAACGAAGGATCAAATTGTTGATCGAATTGGAGAGAGTAACACGTGGGCATTGCCATGTGTCAAAAGCACGTGATTGCCACGTGTCACACGTAGCCACTGTGTGTCTGCCACGTGGCAGGTACGTGTCTCCAAGCGTGTAATTTTATTACACGCGAATTCTTTTCTAGAATTAATTAATTAAATTGTAATTAATTAATTTAAGTCTTTTAATTAATTTTGAATTAATTATTAAGATTTTATTTCTCAAGCTTAACCCAATAAATAATTAATTGAGAATTAAATTATTTATTGAATCTTAACTTTTAGCTTTAGGAAAGTTGAAAAGTCCAACTTCCTATTGTAGGAGGGAGAAAGTTGATTCTTGCAAGACTTGAAGAATAAGTTAGGAACTTATTATTCCAATTAAATTAAATAATTAATTGATTCTTGTAAGACTTGGAGAATAAGTTAGGAACTTATTATTCCAATTAAATTAAATAAATAATTAATTAATTAGTGAGCAAGAAAACAATCCCATTGGTTCTTGGAAACCCTAGGGGGTTCAAACCATGTAGTATAAACTAGGAAGGTGGATACCGTGCAAGGCGCGGTATGCGTGCCCGATCAACTTAATTTTTAATTACATATATTTAGAATAATGAAAGATAAAGGAGGTTGACAATGTAGATTATCAATCATGCATAAATTTCAAAATAGATTACCAACCATTGATAAAGTTCAATAGGTTGTGCCTAGTTATTTACATATTTACTATTTACAAAGGTATCAAAAAACTTTCAAAGGTCAGCAAATGGCCTAGCTATTTACATATCTACTATTTACAAAGGTATCGATTCGGTAGATATTTACATGCTTACTATTCACAAAGATAGTACTATTAAAACTGATGATTTTTCAGATAAGTTCGCCAAAATAGTAGTGTAGACTTCATACTCTTTCATTCGATTGTTGCAGGGTTGACCCAAGTATTTTGGGATGTTTCAGAACTTTGTTTTGTACCTGGAAAAGAACCTAGAGGAATGTAAGTAAACAACTTATATTATAGCTTCAGACAACAGAAGAATAGATGAAACCAAATTCTAATAAAGTGAAGATACTTCAGATTCATGTTTTGTATACAAGCAAGAACTTCTAGGAATATAAATAGATAAATTGTACTAATGTTTTAAAAAGAGATGAAAAAAGAAATTGTATGTAAATAAAAGCAAAAGCACATACTTGAGCTTTCTTCCATTTGAGTTTGCATGGATACCTTGTCAGCTTCAATCATAGTTGAACTTCCTTCAGTTTCAATTTGCATGGATAACTTGTTGGCTTCAACCAGAGAAATAACAGTGTACCGATATACCGATATTCGCCTCCGTAGTGAAACTGTATCATCTTTTTCTTGATATGGACAACAAATTCTTTGTGATTTAGATGTTGATTGATGTCACAACAATTAATTCTCTTATCCTGGCATAAAGATGTGCATTGTCTGTTAGAAAATTACTGAAGATAAATAGTGTGAATTGGAGTTTAATATTATGATTACCTCGTCATCCAATCTCATTAGTTCAACAGCAGTAACACCAAGAATGCTTTCAACAAGCTCTCCAAACATGACAACATCTAGCTGAGTTATGTTGTCCGAAAGTTGACAACAAATTTAGCGCTTTAAAATTGACAAAAAAAATTTAGTAAGGAAACGTTTGAAATGTGATTCAATACTAAAGTATAGAAAGAAAAAGAAAAAAGGAGAATATAATATAGCACCTAGGTTTTGCAACTGTATCAGTATGACAAAAGTTGCAAATGATATTCAATTCATATTGTCCTGTGGTGCTTTTGAAGCAACTACTACAGGCCATGTACCAGAACTTTTGTTTTTCGTCTATGATGCGTGCCTCAACTTTAACCCAGAATTTATCATCCTACACAGCAACAAATTTTTGAGAGTTAGTCCCCATAAAATTAGACGTAATATAGAAAATAAAAATACAAAATTCAAATTCAAAATTTTTTTATCATATAAAGTGATTTATAACAATAAGTACAATATATAATATGATATTTCTAATTCTTTTACTTTTTCTATAAGATTCAAGCATATGATTAATAAAAAATATAGTATAACTATTATTTCATTATTGCTAATTTTGAATGAAAGAAACTGTCAAACATTACTATAACTATATATGCTAGTATAACAAATATTTATACACAATTTGGAAACGTTAGAAGCTATATATCATTTCAACATACAACATTGAAGGTGATAAAGTTAGATTGCTGCATGTTAAAACTGTATTAAAGATGTAAAATAAAATATCTTACTGTATTGTTAGTTATAACATTTATAAGAAAGCCTATAACTATCAATAGAAAGTACATTATAACTATATGTGCTAGTATAGCACATAGCTGCATAAGATCTGTAAATACTACAATCTAGATGGCCATTTCAACATGCTAACACTTAAGATGATAAAGTCATACTGCTGACATGCTTAAAATGTAGTAAAAATATAAAATGAAACAACTTACTGTGTTGTTAGTTATAACATTTGCAATAGATGAGAAATTGTAGTGTGGAATTGTTAAATCTGCAGTGGATGGCTGTAGATATCTCTTCTCTCGAACCAATTCAGACAGAAATTGAAGATTTTTTGCTCACCTATTTGCGATTTTAAAAAAATGATATGTAAATGTTAACAAATGGATATGAAATAAACTGGAAAATCGAATACTCGCCTATTTGTGGTTTACTTGATGTCTAAATGTTAACAAATGGATATGGAATAAATTAACAGAAAAATCTAATATAAAAAGGAAAAGAAAAATATCATTTTTTTAGATGCTGAGATTCGGGATATGATGGATTGAGAATAATATTTTGCAATGCTTTTTGCTGCGAGCGAAGTTCCTGAATACACATAATTTTAGTTCATATAGGTGGCAGATTGTCTTTATCATATATACAATATTGTATGTATTCCATTAAGCGATGGATTATGGAACTGGGGAAAACTCAATAAATTATTTTTAGTAAAAAACTGGGTAATTCTCTAATATTAAATGCTTAAGTTTATAATTCTGATAATATCAAACATCATAAAATATTTATATGTGAAGTGAAAAGCATATCGCATTTGATAAGGGATAAGTTTTTTGTATATTAGTTTATGAACATACCTTTGAAATCAGACACAAGTAATCTAGTTGCTGCAATTATAGGCATTTTTTCTGTTGTATTAAGGATATCTACTCCCTCACTGAAAATCACCTCGTTCCATAAACTCAGTAACATTGGTATTTTCCTGTATATAATAATATATTTCGGAAAAGATTAACTACTAATTGTTTAGTTTAGTTTGAACTATAGTATAAATGACAAAATCTTACTCATCATTAACCACAATAAGCTCCTGAACAGTCGAACTTCCGAAGCTTGTGTAAACAGTTTTTTGGGCCAGTTTGTCAATGACAATAGCCAAAATATCTGTGATACAATAATATATTAATCTAGCAAATAAATAATGAAAATACGATATTAAAAAAAATAATTGTAAAAACATACCGATCAGAGTTTTGGTATTCACGAAAAGCGAGATGTTTGAAAATTTACTGAATTGTGGTGCTCCGAGTTCTTTGGGCAACGCATCATGAGTCGCAGGCCGAATGGCAGTAGTTCTAGTTATAACCCATTGTAACATATTTGGAACCATTCGCCAGGTTCTACAAATTCAACTCTAGAATTAGATATATAATATGTATGTTGAAATTGAAGAACATCCTTCATTGCGTTCAAATCTTGATCATATATTACGGCTTGTACTTTGGTTTCCTAAATAAAATTTCGAATAAATCAATGTGAGAAATAGCAATATATATTTTTTCATGTTGAATAGTAACAATAATTTCTCAAAAATTAAATAAATATTATTTAAAGACTGAATATACATACATCTTTGTCGATAAATATGAACTTTCGAAACTTTTTTGTATTTTTTTGAGCCTGCCGCGAGGGCTTAGCTTCCGCATTACCAGAACTCTTGCTGTCCAATTCCTAACGTCTAGTGTAATCTCAGCAATAGGGCATTACCAGAACTCTTGCTGTCCAATTCCTAACGTCTAGTGTAATCTCAGCAATAGGGAGAACAGATCGATACATCTTTGAATCTTGAAGTTAGGGCTGTCATTAAAAAATATATATATATCAAATTTTATTAAACAATAAAAACTACAAAACATTGCAGCTACATGCAGAAACAATGATAGAACAATAGTAGTTATAAATATAAAATAAATATATCAGATTTTTTTTAATAATAGATACTACAAAACATTGCAGTTGCATGGAGAGGAACAATGATATAACAATAGTCGTTATAAATATATATGTATATATTATATAAGAGAAAGAGAGACAGAAGAAAAAAAAATATATTACAATATCTGGAAAGAAAAAATAGTAACATGAAATAAAAAGGAAGTAATTCTTATTTATTTAATCAACCATCTACAACTATTGGTTGCCAAATTTCATAAAGCAGAACTAAGTGAAAGGCTGAATGGAATGTCGCAGATAGAATTGAAACAAAAGCATTCATCTTATGATTTTAATATTTCAAATTGCTTAAACTAAAGACAATACAGATGAATAGATGAATATTACAATATTAGTTGAGTAAGCCATTTGTAGTTATTGTCAAATATATGAAACTTATTCAGACAGCAAACCCATGATTCATTAAAAGAATTGTATCACTTGCAGCTATACTGATAATAGGTGACCAGTCAGAAATATTGCTCTATGTTTGTAGCTATCCATGAGTAGCAAAAATAAAACCAAAACCAAAACACAAACCATAAAAATATGTCATGATTATAGCTTTAGACAGATTGGAGTACAACATCTTTAAAAGATCAATAGCAATTAAAATGTATTTATTTTCAGTTTTAAAATGAATAAATTTGATTCAACTGAAACAAATTCCCTCTACCTTTCGTAGTAAAGTTCTTGACTTTCTTCTCCTTACCGACTTCCTTTCTTGTTAACAGCTTCCAGTTCTGTAATAAAAGAAATAAAAAAACCTTGTAAGCGGAGGAAAATTATTTCAATTTAGCTTCCAGACAATTCATAATGATAGTATATTTAAGAAAATAACCGTTTTACAACAGTCTTTTCGAAAAGCTAGAATCTTACAACCACCTTGTTTGAGAATTTGGAAAAACTCACAGAAACCACCTGCACATATAAAGGGACTTACAATTTGTCTTCGAAGGTATTTTTGCCTATCAAACTCATTAGAAAATGATTATCTGTATATTAGTGAAAAGGGTAATATTCTTGTGGCTGAACTCAGGCCGCTGAACAAGGGATGTCTCAACAAGTCTTAAGACAACGCTTTAAAGTGTAAAGGAAAATTGAATTTTTCTTTCCATTACCCTTTTTTTTTTCGGTCAGAGCACTCTTTACCTTGATTTTTATTTATCAGTAAGACTAACTACTAAGGAGAACTATCTATGGTTTGTAACATCTACAATTACTCATTTACTCCCCACGAATACCAAAATTGCAAGGTTCTCAAAAATTGCAGAGGTTGTAATTTCTCAATGCCTACAACAGATAGCCACTATATCACATTTTTAAAATCCATCAATATCCGAAGGTTTGAATTTTGACTGTGGACAAATTTGACAAGAAGCTCACCCACCAGAAGATGCAGTATCATTCCAAAAACACATTTCCCCAAAAATTTCTTGCTGATAGCTCTCCGAAAACCAAAAATCCTCTAGCTTATTACAGAAGAATGGAGAAGAACCCTTTTCCCTGTTATGTCTTAACGCTTTACAATATCTGGAAAATTTTCTACAGAAAAGCTTGGAGCATCCGTTGACAAAAGGATCACCCAAAGATGATCATTTCATGACTATTGAGAACGAATTAAATCAGATGGTTCTACTTCTCAGTCTATCTGATAATTTCAAAAACTAAGAAATCTGGATACAAAATTACAAGCATGCATAAAAAAGAATCCTTTCAAACTACATAAATAAATGCAAAAGAACAAATCTTGATAATAAACCTTCTGTATTTTAGTTTGGAAAACTAAGAAATTTGGGGTACTCCAAAATTACAAACATGCACAAAAAAGAATACTTTCAAACTACATAAATGAATGCAAAAGAACAAATCTTGAGAATAAACCTCCTATATTTTAATTCGAAAAACTAAGAAATTTAAGGTACTCTAGGCTTTGGTACCGCTATGACATGCTATATTTTTATTTAAAAGTATCAGAAAAATTGTGAGTTCAACCCAGAAGAATCCCTTTTTCGCTTAAACCAAATCAAATTGAGAACTGAATCGTGACAAATCCATCCGAAACGCATGACTTGAAATAAAACCTCAACAACAAACAACCAAATAAATATGTAGAAAGCAGTTGGTGTATCAGATCGATAAAATCTTACCTCGTAAATTCGATCCCTAATTCAGCCTATCAACGAGCCAAAAAAAGCCTACGAATATAGAGACGACATCGACGCCTTTGATTTAAGAGAGTTGAGCACTGGAGATAAAATTACAACCATGCACCCAAAAGAACCTATCAACGAGAAGAAACCATTTAAAATATTTATAAAACCAACTGAAATTGTTCAAAAACTTTAACAAAGAAGAAATGCACCCCAGTAAAAAAGCTTACTGACAAAGGATGACGTGGATTTACCAGACATTAACACGCACTCAGCAGGAAAATCTGAGGAGGGCACGTCGAAAGTAGTACGTGCGTATTTACCCAACTGATGGAAAACTGACATAGAGATGACCGAAGAGTCGGTGCGATCCGATTTCAAAGAAAAGGGAAAAGGTACTGTGTCAGCGGTGCAATCTAATTTTTGAAAGAGAATGAGAGAAGCATTGTGTCAGCCGAATGAAGAATCGGTGCTGAAAAGCACTGTATGAGCATAAGATGGAATCAGGTGTGGCAGGCATAAACTTTAAAATTATGAGCTTGGTCAACCTACAATTTTGAATTTAAGGCTCTTATATATAAGTTAAATTAAATAAAGGGGTTGGTGCTTTCTCATGCTTTAGACCAACACTCATGAAGTGTTAAGTTTTTTGAGAAAAATAAAGAAAAGTTTTCAAAGCAAAACCTTAGCCATTAACACAAGTTATAGAACTACCATTCTCACTTGCTTGATCGTGTTCTAGGATTGGTGTGGATACGCTTTGGAGGATCGCTGCTTTGGGATCTATCTAAAACCGTTCGAGGGACTTTCCGCTTGAAGGGTGTTCAGTAGGCGGTACTGACATCACTAGAAAGCTTCAATTTACGTAAGTTTCTAAACACCCTATGATACGATACGAGAATTGCAAGTCCATGATCTATCTTTTGGAAAAATTTTAAATTTCCGTTGTGCTTACTCTTCTAGTTTACCAACAAGTGGTATCAGAGCCACCTTGCAACGCTCGTATTGTATCGTTACAGCTTTACGAATTTTGACGAAAATTCTTGAATTTGACTATATGTTGTGTATTCATGGTTTTGTTTTGAAATACGAAATTTCCAGATCCAAACTGTTTTTGAAAATTTTACGAAAACTGTTTCCCGAATAAATCTGTTTCAAAGCTGTTTAGATTCAAATTGATTTGAACTGTTTTAATTCGGAGTTTGAATTGATGAATTTGTTAAAATTACGAGACGAACACGGAACGGGCTCACCCGCGCGCATGGGGCTTCATCAAGCAGCCCCGCACCACCACGTAAGCTCACCGCACGCAGGGCTGGACGCGCCTAGGCGCTGCTACGCCGCTGTTCCGCCCACCGACCGAGAGGGCCTGCTCGCAGGCACGAAGCCCAGCGCGCGATCTCGTGTGTAGCTTGCGGGCCGCTCCCGCCGTATCCCGACACTGTCGTGCGGGCAGTGTGCGAGAGGCTGCTGCGCGCGCGAGCTTCGCGCGCGCGTGTACGGGCGGCTCTCGCGCACCTCGCGCGGCCGTCCCCGGGACATATGGTTTCGTTTTGTTTTTCCAATTTCAAAAAATCCCGAATTACGAAAATTTGATTTTATTTTAAAAATATTTTTTAAAATTATAAAATTATTTATTTGAAATAATTATAAAACTTGGGATTTTATGAATTAAAGTCAAGTTCTTGTTTTTCGAGAAAATTATGAAAATCACTTTGAATGATTTATTTGACAAAAATTTAATTTTGAATTAATTGTTGTTTTTTCATAATCCGGTGAATTCGATTTTGAATAATTCGTGAATAATGAACTATATTCAAATTACTTAAGTTAATTGTAACTTAAAGTCAAGGAAATTTTAAATTTAGTTGGCAAATTTAAATTCAAGCGGAAGCATGCTAGTTTAGGTGATCATGGGCTAGTCTTATGTATGGTTTTAAATTCTGCACATGGATGATTTCAATTGGGGTCGGAGCCCCATAGTTGCGCGTTTTCAATTGGGGTTGGAGCCCTACTTATGTGCGTACCATTATGTGTTTATTATGTGGCTTTCCTTATTATTGTTTTTGGGCCGAGGTATGCCCTGTGTACCTGTCTATGGTCAATATGAAAATTGAACCATATTATTTTATGTAAAGAGAGTAGGACTTAGGAAGTGAGGTTTTTATTTTCATTTTGGAGACAAGCACCCATGAAATACGAAGGATCCACAAGGAGCACTTGAAGAACGGTGGCCATAAGAAGACCCCTCAAAAGTTTAGGAGGGTTTCTATTAATGTAATAGATAGGGCGTTTTTCCATTAAATACTATACCCCTTTGTGATATGAATTGTCTTATGTGGCATGAATGTTAGAACTAGTGATTTTGGAGTGGCTCCCAAAATCACATATAAGATAGGATACCCATGATCATCTCATAATTAGTATCATGCTAGGACATGTTATCTACTAATTGCTTCTGTGATGCACTTTACGTGAAACTGCATTGAACAAGACAATTAAAATTTGGATAACATTATATGTTGGTGAGGTCATTCGAGAATCCCATTTAAAATATTGAGCTAAATTCGAATAAATAGGTATTTTATCATGGTAATAAAATTCCTAGCATTACATCAATAGGATTTAGGACTTAATGAGTGAACCTAATTGTTGTCTCACGAGTCGTGGGGTAATTAGTGGATCTTATTAACTCTTAGTTTCCTGATCAATTATTTTAAATAATTAATATTTCTTATCCATTTTAGAATGGACGATGTCTCACGAGTCGTGGGTCGTTCCGGACTAAGTTTGGTTGAGATCTTATGATTGATGGGTCTAGCTCAACACTGAAGTAGATATGGATGTCTCACGAGTCGTGGGTCCATAGTTGAAAGATCAGTGATGCAAAAACATTACTAGGAATTCAATGAGAGATCGAATTGGTAAATAGTACCTACCTAAGATTCTTAGACTTTTGGATGTCTCACTAGTTGTGGGTCAAAAACTAAGATTGCTTGGGATCCTAGTACCCACTGAGAAAAAAAGTTTCTTCTAAAGTCATTGGGATTTCTAGACTTTCTAAAAACAGTGGGAGAACATATTTCTAAAGACCTTGATAATATGTATAATCATTATTATTCAGCATGCTCATGATTTCTCTGTTTTTCCATTTAGGTTGTAGTTCTGTGATTCTCTACAAACTGAAATGGCAACCAAAAACCCTTTGGTATCCATCCTCGAATCAAACAAGTTGACGGGACCCAATTACTCTAATTGGCTTCAGAATCTAAAGATAGTTTTAGATTCTGAGAAGAGAAGATATGTTCTCTTCGAGGGAGAGCCTACCCCTGAGGGTGAGGCTCCGACTCAGGCCAAAAGAGACGCGATTGCGAAATGGTCTGAAGAAAATCTTCAAGCCCATTACCTCATGTTGGCCAACATGTCTCCGGACATGCAAAGGCAACATGAGTCAATCGAATACGCTTGGGAGATTTATGACCATCTCGAGCAATTGTACCGCCCCAAAGAGCGTGTTCTAAGGTACAACACCTCTAAGGAGCTCTTTCATCTCAGAATGAAAGAAGGTACAAGTGTCCACGAACATGGACTTAAGTTCCTCGCTTTGAACGAGAAGCTTACTTCCATGGAGATACCTCTAAGCGAGGACCTCGCCGTAGATTTGTTGCTCGCATCGCTTCCACTATCATTCAATCCTTTCGTGCTGAACTTCAACATAAATCATGCTCATGCTACTGTCGCTGAGCTGATTAGTCAACTTGTGACTGCTGAAGTCATGTTAAAGAAGGATAACAAAGTAATGATGGTCACTTCCTCTTCTAGCCCTTCTAAAGGCAAAGGGAAGAAAGTTCCCAAGAAGAAGGGATCTCTTAAACCAGATGAAGGGGTTAAGAAGAGAAAGGCCAAGAAGAAAAGGGATCAGAGAGAGGACGTTTATCACTACTGTGGCAAGAAAGGGCATTGGAAGAGGAACTGCCAGGAGTACAAGGATACTCTAAAGAAAGGTGAGTTTATTGTTGAAGTAAATCTATCTATTGATTCTAATTGTTGGGTACTTGATACCGGCTGTGGAGCTCATATCTGTAATGATGTACAAATACTAAATGAGGTTTGGTAGCTCGAAGATGGAGAATGCGTCTTGACGGTTGGGAATGGATCAAGTGTTCAAGCCCAAGCCATTGGGACGTGCAGATTAGATTTAGGTGTCTTTACTTTAGTTTTGAATAAAGTCCTTTATGTACCTTCTATTATTGGTAATATAATTTCCATTCCAATATTAGATTGTGAAGGATATGAGACTTTCTCCAGAAATGGAAAATTTTATCTTAAGAAGAATAAAGCTTCCATTTTACTTGGTACATTATCTAATGGACTTTATACAACTAAAGACACCAATATTTTGAATATACAACAATTAAACAAACGCAAAAGAGATGACAAGATCTCGGCTTCTTTAAGGCACGCTCGTTTAGGCCACGTTTCTAAAGATAGGATTGCTAAGTTAACCAACTTAAGATCATTCTATGATAATGAACTTAAAGAGTTAACTCATTGTGAATTATGTCTTAAAGGAAAGATGGCTAAATCTCCATTTAATGGTAAAGTGGAACGTGACACTAAAGTATTGGATTTAATCCATACTGATGTTTGTGGACCACTTAGTGTAAGTACTTGAAACAATCATCAGTATTTCATAACCTTCATAAACGACTTTAGTCGTTTTGGTTATGTGTACTTAATGAAGTATAAATCCGAAGCCTTTGAGAAATTCTTGGAATTTCAGAAGGAGGTTGAGAACCAAACTGGTCGTAAGATTAAGACACTTCGATCTGATCGAGGTGGTGAGTGTCTAAGTGACGAATTCCTTATTCATCTCAGAGATAATGGAATTATCTCTCAGTGGACTCCTCCGGGAACTCCTCAATTAAATGGAGTTTCGGAAAGAAGGAACAGAACCCTACTTGATATGGTTCATTCCATGATGAGTTTCACTGAATTGCCACCTTCATTCTGGGGCTATGCCCTAGAATCAGCAGTTAAGATTTTGAATCTTGTTCCCTCCAAATCTGTACCCAAAACCCTATATGAGATGTGGTTTGGCAAAATCCCTAACTATTCTTACTTAAGAATTTGGGGTTGTCCTGCTTATGCGAAGAGGACAATGGGAGATAAGCTAGAAGCTAGATTAAGCTTATGTAACTTCGTAGGATATCCTAGAGAGTCAATAGGATATTATTTCTACGATCCTCTTGAACAAAAGGTTTTTGTGTCAAGAAACGCCACTTTTCTTGAGGACTCGTTCCTTAAAGAAAAGAAAGGCAAGATCGCAGAACTCGAAGAGGTTCGAGACCAAGGTCCCATACCTAGCTTGGAGAATAACGTCCCTATCCCTGCCCAAGAGAGTGATACACACGAAAATCCTCCTCAAATAAGACGTTCTGAACGCATTCCTAGACAACCAGAGAGATGGTATAGTTTTCTCTACCAAACATCTCAAATGGATAATGATCCATTAACTTATGAGGAGGCACTGTTAGATTCGGACTCTGAACAGTGGAAATAAGCAAAGAAATCTGAAATGGATTCCATGTACTCTAACCAAGTTTGGACCTTGGTTGATCCGCCTGATGGGATCAGGCCCATAAGGTGTAAATGGATATATAAGCGCAAGCTTGGAGTAGATGGAAGCACGGCAACCTTTAAAGTAAGATTAGTTGCTAAGGGGTTTACTCAAAGACCAGGCGTAGACTTTGATGAAACCTTCTCCCCGGTTGCAATGCAAAAATCCATTAGGATCTTGATTACCATTGCTGCATATTATAACTATGAGATGTGGCAAATGGATGTGAAAACTGTCTTTCTCAATGGAGACATTGACAAAGACATTTACATGGAGCAACCCATGGGTTTCACATTCTGTGGGAGCGAGCAAAAGGTTTGCAAGCTTCAACGTTCAATCTACGGATTGAAACAAGCTTCTAGGAATTGGAATATTCGATTTGATGAAGCAATCAAATCGTTTGGCTTTATTCAAAATCCGAATGAGTCCTATGTGTACAAGAAAGAATTGGAAACCTCGGTTCAATTTCTGATACTTAATGTAGATGACATCCTCCTCATTGGGAATGCGAAGGATGATATGAAAGTAACAAAGTCTTGGTTGTCGAACCAATTTGAGATGAAGGATCTTGGTGATGCATCCTACATTCTCGGTATAAAAATCTATCGGGATAGATCTAAGAGATTGTTAGGATTATCATAGTCGGTTTACATAGACAAAGTACTAAAGAGATTTAGTATGGAAGAATCCAAGCGTGGAAAACTTCCAATGGGCCCGGGAACAGTTCTTTCGAAGAAGCTGTGTCCCAAGACTGAACTTGAAAAGTCCAGGATGTCCAAAATTCCTTATGCATCAGCTGTAGGAAGCATAATGTATGCGATGCTATGTACTCGACCGGATGTGGCTTATGCACTTAGCGTGACTAGCCGATTCCAATCTGACCCTGGTGAAGGTCACTGGACTGCTGTAAAGAACATCCTTAAGTACTTGCGAAGAACTAAGGATTTGTTCTTGGTTTACGGAGGCCAGCAAGATCTTGTCATTAGAGGACACTATCATACAAGCTTTGCATCAGACATGGATGACTTTAAATCCATGTCAGGATACATATTCTACCTGAAGGGCGGAGCAGTGAGTTGGAAAAGTTCCAAGCAAGCGACCACTGCAGATTCGACCATTGAGGCCGAATACTTAGCTGCAAACGATGCAGCTAAGGAAGGTATTTGAGTAAGAAACTTCATCCACGAGCTGGGTGTAGTTCCTAGCATTAAAAATCCTGTTACAGTGTTTTGTGACAACACTGGGTCGGTTGCTCAAGCAAGAGAACCAAGATCTCACAAAAGGACCAAGCACATTTTGAGGGAGTATCATTTAATCCGTGATATAATCAAGAGATGAGATGTGCAAATTGCAAGGGTCACATCGACAGAGAACATGGCAGATCCACTTACTAAGGCCCTCAGTCAACAGGTTTTCGAAGGACATCTTCAGAAGATGGGTCTTAGATTAGCTCCTGAATGGATTTGACGGGCAAGTGGGAGATTGTTAGGAATAGTGCCCTTAAAGCAGCTTCTGGCTTTACTATTTCCTTGTAATATCACAAACAGTCTTTGAATAATAAAACGAGATGATTTTGTTCATAAGCATTCACTTCTTTATGTGCTTATTATGTCTGTTTGAGTTGACTGTGTTTTTACATGTATTGAACTCCCCTAATCCGATTAGACCGTTAAGAACTTTGTTGTTATGGAAACGACACATGAAGCAAGTTCTTAACTCCATAGGCGAGGATTAGAAACTTCTCCAAGTCGAGAGTCCGACAGACAGTGGGAGTGTCGACCTTGACTCTGTTGAGACTTGCTTATGTGATTATGTCTTTTTGAAGGATCACTCAGTTTCATGGAGTGATAAGTGCATACGATGATACGTTCATAATACATGAGGGTGATTGTTACTAAAACTTCATCACTGAGATATCCCGCGTGAGAACATTCCTAAATGGGAAAGGAAGTTTCCAGAAACTTCCAGATTACGAAATATCTCACAGGTCAATAATGTGATCCATTAATCCTTGGACTTGAGATTCTGTAATGTCTCATATGAGCTAACTCTGTAAACTTTGATATAGGCTCAAAAGGGTTTCTACATACTGAAACCTGAACCACGGCCTATGTTGGGATTACACAAGTGGCATATGTAGAATTAGTAGAATCGACAAAGGACCTACACTTGTTGCAAGAACAAGAATGATCTCTTACTGATTGAGTTGTTCGTAGTCCATTAAACTTAAACCCTTGGCCAAGGTGGATAAAAGATCAAGATATCAAGAAAATGGGGTTTTCTTGGATTGAGGTCTAAATGGATATGAAACGAACTTAACTTTAAAGATCAAGAATATTTAGGCTCTAAGATGCCTTAGTTCTTGATTGAGAGATGGTGTTGTAGGAGGATCGTATTTCACTGTATGTTATTGACTGAAAGGTTCTTCGTTTTATTTCGTTATTCGGCTAGGGGTCACACACCCATTGCTCGATTATGGTAGTGTGATCTGTGAAGTGTTTAATTAATTAGTGAATTAATTAATTGTTGTCACTGCTAATCGAATAATGAACCTAAAGGGTCACACACAAATGCCAGGACACGAGGGTTATGGTAGGATGTTAATATGATTAACGAAGGATCAAATTGTTGATCGAATTGGAGAGAGTAACACGTGGGCATTGCCACGTGTCAAAAAACGTGACTGCCACGTGTCACACGTAACCACTGCGTGGCTACCACGTGTCATGCACACGTGGCACGTACGTGTCCCCAAGCTTGTAATTTTATTTCTCGCGAATTCTTTTCTAGAATTAATTAATTAAATTGTAATTAATTAATTTAAGTCTTTTAATTAATTTTGAATTAATTATTAAGATTTTATTTCTCAAGCTTAACTCAATAAATAATTAATTGAGAATTAAATTATTTATTGAATCTTGACTTTTAGCTTTAAGAAAGTTGAAAAGTCCAACTTCTTATTGTAGGAGAGAGAAAGTTAATTCTTGCAAGACTTGGAGAATAAGTTAGGAACTTATTATTCCAATTAAATTAGAAAATTAATTAATTAATTAGTGAGCAAGAAAACAATCCCATTGGTTCTTGGAAACCCAAGGGGGGTTCGAACCATGTAGTATAAATAAAGGGGTTGATGTTTTCTCATGCTTTAGACCAACACTCACAAAGTATTAAGTTTTTTGAGAAAAATAAAAGAAAAGTTTTCAAAGCAAAACCCTAGCCATTAACACAAGTTATAGAACTAGCATTCTCACTTGCTTGATCGTGTTCTAGGACTGGTGTGGATACGCTTTAGAGGATCTCTGCTTTGGGATCTATCGAGAACCGTTCGAGGGACTTTCCGCTTGAAGGGTGTTCAGTAGGCGGTACTGACATCACTAGAAAGCTTCAATTTACGTAAGTTTCTAAACACCCTGTGATACGATACGAGAATTGCAACCTCATGATCAATCTTTTGGAAAAATTTTAAATTTCCGCTGTGCTTACTCTTCTAGTTTTCCAACAATGCAAGTTTTAACTCTCTTAGTTCACCATCCAGTACTCACTGCTCTATTAATAGAGTTCGCCTACACGGTGAGCTCCTGAACTCTTGTTCCTCTCCTCTATTGGTGAGGTTGATCACGTGTCTATATGGTGGGACCCTATCACTATTCCCCTCAAGTTTGTTCGCTTGAAATTAGTAAGCAAAAGATTGGAGTTCGTGGCTAGTGGTGCAAGGGATTTCGTTATCAAATCATCTCACACCTTTTCAACTGACATACGCATGTTGGTCACCTCATCTCTTAATATTCGTGTACTGACATGACAAGCTCTACAACACGTGCCACTATTTAAAATTTAAAATTCAAATCCGATATACCCACATCATGGTTTGTGACATTAGTTGCCATCTATCTATTCACCATGCTTCTGTGTGTGTGCATATAAATACTAACATTATCCCTCGTCCTTCTCTTTTACTTTCATTCCTCCACCTCTGTTTTTTTATTGAAAGCTCCTTGTCTTTTCCGTCGTTCATGTCATCTTCTCCTAGCAAGATAAATAAGTAATTTCTACTTTTCTGTTATTTCTTTGTACTTGCTATCAGTAGTAGCTCCGTAACTCGGTCTGCACTATTCCCTAGTTTTCTTCATGGCTTCATCATCTTGTCCTCCGCCATCTGTATCTTTCCCTGATGGGGATTTTTTATTGCCAACCTCCAGGGAGATTTATCCTTCTAATATGAATCCCTAGACGTTCGGCTCCGCAAACTATGTGGATTCCCCTTCAATGGCATGTGATATTCTCTACTGAAGATGATGCATTTGATAATCCTCCGGATGATTGCCAAGTTTTTTACTATGAGCAATTAGTTGTGGGCTTGTGTTTTCCAATAATCCCCATCTTCATTGCATATGCCTCCATTATCAAATATCTCTTAACCAATTACATTAAAATTTGATTAGATATGCTTATCGTTCTTAGCCTCCTATCAAGATAAACATATTAAGTCATCCCCTGATCTTTTTTATGCATGTTATTAACTCAAATTCCAACAGGTGGTATTTTACATCTCTATTTGTAGAAATTCTCAAATAGTGGATATTAGTTCATATAAAGATACCCACTGGATCTACTATTACTTCTTTATAAGTGGAGATAGCTTGGAATTTCCCTGCTTCGTATACCGTAGTTAATCCACATGCGATCACTTCCAACCCTCGAACACGTGAATCTAAATTTGCCAATGAATTGTCTGCTTTTAGATCTAGCCCTTTCAATTTTTCTTCTTTACGTGATCTTAGTGCTCTTAGGCGTTACAAGCTGAGCTTTACCTCTATCCGCCTTTTTAATTCATTTTGTAAGCTTTGTTTGAATTGCAGAAACATATTTGTGTTATTACTCACAAACTATGGGCAAATTACACCAAGGTCCCCTAAGGTTTGGCATAATTACAAATTAATCCCTCCACTTCTGGAAATTACGTATTAGTCCCTATAAATACTGTTTCAATTGAGGTCCCTAGACACCATTAGGGTTCCGTTAGAGCGGTTCATATTGATGAAACTAATTTGAAGGTTGCTTCTTTGATTAGAGATGATGGCAACTGGAATCTTACGGGTCTGTGCACCAAGCTCCCGCCGAAAATCTGTAATCAGATTCTTGGTCTCCCGGTTCCTCTTAATAGAGAGCAACATGACACCTTAATCTGGAAGAACACAAGTAACGGGATGTTCTCATGTAAATCAACTTATGAAGGGATAAATGAGAAGGAGGGGTGTCCAGGCGATTGGGGTTGGATCTGGAAATAGCGGTTGCCTATAAAACTCAAAACTTTCTACTGGCTCATTCAACATAATAGCCTCTTCACAAATGCCCTGCGCTTCGATAGAAAAATATCGAATAATGATCTCTATGGTAGATGTGGCTCTACTAGAGAGGATGTCAAGCATGTGCTGATCAGTTGTCCTCTGGCTCGTAAGGTGTGGGAGAGTTTCCTGCAAGAAACTGATGTGTTGAAGCTTCAAAATATTGATGTGGGACTGAAACTCGAAACCAAAATTAGACTCGACTGTAGTTGGAACATCGTTTTCTTGGCTACCTTGTGGGGCGTTTGGAAGGCCCGCAATACTTGGCAGTACCAGGGGAATAAGGAACCGGTTCATGTGACGGTTAGGAGTGCAACTATGCTGGCTATGGATATTGACCACGTGGAGGGGCTCAAGCAGCCAGCTAAAACGAAGAGACTTGCGAAGGAGTGGAGCAAACCACTGTTGGGATGGGTCAAACTTAATACGGATGGTAGCGTGTACAAGCATGCCGGAGATGCCGCAGCAGGGGGGCTGATTAAGGACCAAGATGGGCATTGGATTACAGGATTCTCAATGAAATTGGAAAATATCCCCATCAATTTGGCGGAGCTCTTAGGCTTCCGGGAAGGCCTGGCTTTAGCATGGTATAGGAGATTCCCTAAAATAATTATCGAATGTGATTCCGAGTTTGTGACGAGACTGGTTAAGGAGGGGGATACCAGTTGGCATCCTTACGGCGCCATCGCTGAGGACTGTCGGCAATTAGTGCAGAAGCCATGGGAGTGTGTGGTTCAGCATGTTTACAGATCCAGCAATATGCATGTAGATGTTCTGGCCAAGTTGGGGCATGGATTAAGCGAGGGAAGATTGATTTGGGAGGAGGAGCCTCTGGAGATTCATGATTTGAACGGGAGCAACAATAGGAGTTAGCCCAGTTTCGTCTTTGGTTGACCAAAAATAATAATAATAATAATGTCCTTATGCTCATTATGTTTCGTACAGCTTATTGACCGAGGAGTGTAAGAAGTTGACAACCCAAGTGACTCACAAGACTAGAGCTATGGATAGGAAGAGGACATTTGGTCTAGAGCGCGATCAGTAACGATTAAGCTCGTGGAGATATTAGCACAAAGGGACAAGAAAATCACTGTTCTTTGTGCTAAGGAAAAGGCTAAGGTAGACGCCTCGTTGATGAAGATGGCGAAATAAACCATTTGTTATCACTAGCAAGGGTTTGTTATGTGTCACTCACAACTGGAATCAGCTGTTGCAGCTGGTAACATTCTGACGATTTCAAATATGTGAAGCTCTCCTGGATCCAATCATGATACCGCCAACTACCCACTAGAAAGAGACGAAACCGAGCCAGATGATGTACCTGTTTCTCTGACTCAAGCTAATAATGTTATCTGTAGTGATCTATCTACTGCGAACCCTTCTTCTGCAAATGTTTGACTTATGTTGATTTAGACGTATATCTATGAGACTATGATTCCCTATTTTGGGGTTACTTTTGCGGGCTGTATGTGCTGGACCTCAAACCTAGAGCTTTATTTTCACTAATCATGATCTCTTCTATATAGGGATGATTTTGGTGGGATATATGTATCCCTTGAATGATTTAATTATCTTGTTTTAATTTTAAATTTTCCAAAAGTTAGTTATTATGCTTGGCATGTTTATGAATCTATATCTCGCATATGCTTGGTTTAAACTTCATATTTCAATGCAATATCTGATTGTGCTTGGTTTGATGTTAATGCCCAATCATTCAGAATTTGTATTTATGGGATTAGGTTCGAGAACTAAGGGTCACAAGAATGGATACTCTTACTGCTATGAGGGTCGTAGATCCTTCTGGCTAGGACGAACACATGGTTAGAGCACCAAACTGAGACAGTGGGGGTTAGCCCAGCTTTGCCTCTTCGATGCTCAAGTCAGTAAACCTTATAAGAAGATTTAAGTGAGCTAGAGAGATAAAGTGATCAGAATTACTTACCCAATATGGGAAGATTACTTTAACTTATATAGGAGGTAGGTAAGGGCCTCTTAGTAATCTTTCTATCCATATAGTACCGTGTGAATCAACCCTAAACACTTGGCCCAATAGAAAGACAACATGGTATTGGCTCTGTGGGATCTATTAGAATTACATTGGTAGTAGGAGCGTGCGTACGGAGCGTCAGAAATAGTATTGGACAATCGAGGTCCAGAGCCCTCGAGGGGTCAAAGAGATACTTGACCACGAGGCAAAACTCCTAGTAGGCTAGCCCAACAGGTGGCTAATGGCGTTGCCTATAGGGCTCGGCCCCGAGGGGTGACTTTATATTTCTCTGGAGTTGTGTCAAGAGTAAAGTCATGCTTTGCTGGATTCATTGTCCATGTGGCACATTTTCTATCTTTATCTTTTACTGTCCTTATTATCTAGTATCTAGGAATTTCTCTATATATACTCCATATATTTTACCTTTTGAAATGAGAAAAATAATTCTCCAACTATGAAAAGTAATATAATTTAACTTGTAATCATATAGTAGTTATTAAAATTATTTTGTTAATAATTGCTTTAAGGAGTTTTTTCAATTTTCAAATTTTTGTGCATTTACATCCACATGCACACACTCTAACATCCACGTTCGTACCCAATCTCTCTCTTGAACACCACAACCTTAGCATTTTAAAGAATCTGTTTCCTATGTCATGGGACTTATAGCTCATCAGAACATTAGGTCAAATTTTGCTAGCAAAAATTTCCTATTGAAATTAATTAAATATTTGAGATTAAGAGATTATGCCTGCTTTGTATTAATAATTACACTACAAGAAAACAGGCGAATTTCGAGGGGATTCCGAGGGACATTTTCCCTCGGAAATTTTCGAGGGACTTCCTAGGGAATTCTGAAGGAATTTGCAAAATTAATTTCCGAGGGAACATTCTCTCGGAAATCCCTCAGAAATTTTAGCGCCAAGGTTAGCCGCCAAGTTTTCCGAGGGAATTCCGAGGGGAAATTCTATCGGACAAATAAAAATTATTTATTTATTAAATTAAAATAATATTCCGAGGGAAATTCCCTCGGAAACCTAAAACTTAATTAATTTTTAAATTAAAATTATTTTCCGAGGGATTTCCCTGGGAAAATTTCCCTCGGAAATGTTCACATAATTCGACTTAGTATTTTCCGAGGGAAAATTCCCTCGGAAAATTGGAAATTATTTAATTTCTAAATTAAAATTATTTTTCGAGGGATTTTCGAGGGAAATATTCGCATAATTCAATTTAGTATTTTCCGAGGGAAAATTCCCTCGGAAAATAGAAACTTATTTAATTTCTAAATTAAAATTATTTTCCGAGGGATTTCCGAGGGAAATATTCCCTCGGAAATGTTCACATAATTCAATTTAGTATTTTCCGAGGGAAAATTCCCTCGGAAAATTGAAACTTATTTAATTAGTAAAATAAAACTACTTTCCGAGGGAATTCCGAGTGAAATATTCCCTCGGAAATTAATTTGATAAATTCCCTCGGAATTCCCTCAAAATTCCCTCGCAATTCTCTCGGAATTTTGAAAAGTTATTTTTGTAATTATTAATTATATAATAATTTATTGAACTTAGGTAAAATCCATGAAAATTATAAATATCATTAGTGAATTAAGAGCTATAATGATATCTATTAAATTAGTAATTGGAATATATATATATATATATATATATATATATATATATATATATATATATAGTCGAACTTTCGACTATAGTATATTTTTCGAGCAATATGTTAGTGTTTAATTATTTAAAATGAAATCGAATTTAATTTTCACACATTTTTGGAAGAGGATTTTTTTTTTTCTTATTTAATTAACTAACAAAGAAAACATCATTTTATTACATTTAATATTAACTGCAATGTTTTCTCTTTTTTTAATATTTAGATTTTTCCAAAATTTCGAGGGATTTCCGAGGGAAAACCATTTTCCCTCGAAATTCCCTTGAAATTTGCTATATATATTTTTTAATACTAAGCACTACATAATAATTTGTTGAGTTTAAATACAATTCATGACAATTATATGTATAATTAGTAAATAGAGTAAGATAATTTTAGTTATTAAATGAGTGAATTCATGGTTATACATATATAATCAAACATTCGGTAAGTATTACGAACGACATCATAACGTTAAGGACATTCGTTTTATTTTAAATTGAAATCGAATTTCATTCTCACATATTTTTGGAAGATGATTTTTTCTTATTTAATTAACTAACAAAGAAAACATCATGTTATTACATTTAATATTTAAAAACAATGTTTTCTCTTTTTTTAATATTTAGATTTTTCCAAAATTCCGAGGGATTTCCGAGGGAAAACCATTTTCCCTTGGAAATCCCTCGGAATTCCCTCGGAATTTGCAATATATATTTTTTAAAATTAAGCACTACATAATAATTTGTTGAGTTTAAATATAATCCATGACAATTATATGTATAATTAGTGAATAAAGTAAGATAATTTTAGTTATTAAATGAGTGAATTGATGGTTATACATATGTAATCAAACGTTCGATAGGTATTTCGAACGATATCATAACGTTAAGGACATTCATTTTATTTTAAATTGAAATCGAATTTCGTTTTCACATATTTTTGGAAGAGAATTTTATCTTATTTAATTAACTAAAAAAGCATATATCATGTTATTACATTTAATATTTAAAAACAATGAACTAAATTAAGTATTTTAAACTGATTAAAAAAATGATCGTGGAGAGTCAAAAAGTTTCTCTCGTCTGAGAGTTTTCTGCCCTAGTGGCTCTCGTTTCTTCTCTGAGTATGGAATCCGGCGTGAATTCCTTGCTTGCGTTTGTGAGGGAGCGTTTCACGAGTGTTCAACATAGTGTCCACTCTCGTCACCATACTTGTTCATACGCTTTACTTTATTCCACACTGCTTCTTTCTTAGTTCTAGGGTTCGTTTTCATTACTAACGTTGCGCTTTGCTTTGTCTCTTCAGGGAAGTGCAGCCTGAGGATTCTCTCATCTGGGTCCTTTTTGCAGTGTTCAAGCATACTATCTTTCTATGGAGTCGGATATTGATCAGTTAAGCAGGAAACTGGCTTTATCCTCGACCGAGGATATGGGTAGAATTGTGTCAGATGCTGTGTGGAAAGGGAGTGATAATACGGGTGGTTTTCTGATTGTGGGAAGAATTCTTTCGATGAAGTCATTCCATTTAGATGTTTTTCAATCTACTATGAAGGGGGTCTTTAATCCTATTAGGGGTATGGACGTGGAGAAACTAGATGATGGGAGGTTCTTATTCATACTGCATCATAAGGTGGATTTCCTACGAATTATGAATGGTGGCCCTTGGGCGTTTGAGAAACATCTCCTTCTCCTTCAAGAGATTAAAGACTCGCTGGACCCGAATACTTGTGATTTATCTACGTGTGCTTTCCATGTTCCGGTTGAAGGTTTACCCTTTACCAAACGCACTAGAGACATGGAGAGCTTATCGGAAACCAAATAGGTTCATTCGTGGAGTACGATGAAAAGAAAAGGGGTGGCCATATGTTCAATCCCAATATGCGGATAAAAGTCAGAATGAATATGGAGGAACCGCTTAAGAGGGCCCTCCGTATTCGTAACACGACGGGTGATGAAGAAATCCTGGTTAGTTTGAGTTATGAGAGACTGCCCAATTTCTGCTATATTTGTGGTATGTGTGACCACATAGCCAATATATGTTCTTTACAATGTGAGGACGGATTTTCTCTGTCGGAAGAAGATTACCCTTTTGGAGCTTGGCTACGAGCTACTTCAGACTCCGGTAAGTCAGGTTGGAAAGGTTCCGGCGGGTCCTCCATCGGAAAACCATCAAAACCTCTATTTACGAGCCCCAAGCGCCTCTCATAAACCTACCCTAACAGCTTTCCTTCAGATGAGGTCTCACGAAAAGAGATTCCCGAATCCTCGGGGATTCTCCTTCCAGAACAAGTCTATTCCTACCCCACGTCCCAATTTCAAAATAATTCCTATCCCAAAGATATCTCCAACAACAACCCACTTCCCCCCAGTTCCCATGATCTCAATATTTCTGCTGATAGGTCAACCTCTTTAGCCCTCGCTGTCATATCCTCCCAAATTAACCCTTCCCCGGATTTCATCCACGGCCCAGTCCCCCCGGATCCAGTTACTCCTCTGGGCCATACAACTAAGCCCGCTAGTCCAACCCTTAGTGATAAGTCCGATTCCCCTCTCTCTCTTCCCAACGCTCCGGCTTTTACCTTCTCCTCTAGTCCTACAGTAGACCAAACTGAGATCAATCTTCCAGCCACCACCCTCAAAACCTCCACTCACAAAAAATCCAAAACCCACTTTAAGAAATACCGCGAGAAAAGGCAAACTCCCACACCCAAAACCCAACAGGTGGATATAATGCTTATAGACACCCCGATTAACTCCGCACCAGAAATTCTGAAACTAGGAAAGAGATCGGTTCTTGGTCATTATAAGATATGTTCGGACTCCCGTCCTTTGAAGAAGCTCGTTAGTTCATTGACGGAGCCCACTATTACCTCTGACCCGGCGGCGGCTGCCTTGCAGTCCCGCCGAGCATTATGAATCTACTCGCATGGAACTGTTGAGGCTTGGGTCGGGCCTGGGCAGTTCATGAATTGGAAGGCTTCTTCCGCAGATTCGATCCAGGTTTGGGTTTTCTTTCGGAAACCAAAAGTAAGAAAAAACGTATGAATGCTCTTATGGATAAATGGGGCTACTTTGGCTTAAGTGTGGATGCTATTGGGAAAAGTGGTGGTCTTGCCCTCCTGTGGCGAAGAGATGTTACGGTGGATTTGCTTAGCTATTCTAAATTCCATTTTGATGTAATGATTCATACACCGAATTGTCTGGTAAGTTGGCATCTAACCTGCATCTATGGACATCCGGATGCATCTAAGAGGAAATATACGTGGAATCTTCTGGACTCACTGAAAAGCTCTCCGCGTAACCCGTGGCTTGTGTTTGGAGATTTTAACGAAATGCTTTGGGGGGATGAAAAATTGGGAGGCCATCCCCGGCCCGCCCACCAAATGAGAGCTTTTCGGGATTGGTTATGTGATTGCAGTTTAGTGGATTTGGGGTTGGTAGACAAGAAATTCACGTGGACGAATAATAGTCCGACTCCATTCACTATCGAGAGTCGGTTGGATAGAGTCGTTGGAAATAGAAAGTGGAAGGATTTATTCCCTACTTCTTCATTTCATCACGTTAAATCTAACACGTCTGATCATATGCTCCTCCTATTGAAACTGGCTCGCTCGGTCATGCCTAAAAAGAGGGTGCACTACAGGAATTCTTTTAAGTTTGAGTCGGCTTGGTTGCGGGATCCTGAATGCGGAAGGATTGTGAATGAGAGTTGGGGCAGTATAGTGGAGGGGAACAATTCAGAGACAGCATGGCAAAAGATAGAGAATTGTAAGTTAGACCTTGTGGATTGGGCAACTGAGAATTTCGAGAATCCTAGTATACGCATTAGGAAGCTGGAGGATAGACTCAAGGAAATCAGAAGAGGCCCTATCGCCACTTCCAGCAAGAGAGAGAAAGTTGTCATCAGGAAAGAGGTGTCGGAGTGGTATGCAAGGGAAGAAACATGGTGGAGACAACGGGCTAAGGCCCATTGGATATCGTATGGAGATCGAAATACTAGCTATTTTTTCTCCCGTACTAAGAACAGAGAGAAAAGAAATAAAATTGAGGGCTTATTAGATCACAATGGTCTCTTACGTACTAAGCATGAAGAGGTTCAGTCTGCGGTGGAAAGTTACTTTGAGAAAATTTTTACTTCTAATCAGACTTCGGTGGACGTTATTGATAGTATGTTTGTACATCTGAACCAAAGGGTGACGACTGAGATGAACGAGAAGCTCCTCGAGCCGTATTCTTCCCTGGAGATCGAGAAGGCATTGAAGAGTATGTTCCCCCTGAAGGCCCCCGGGCCGGACGTTATGCCTCCTGTTTTCTTTCAAAAATTCTGGAGTTTTATTAGTGCTGATATTGTTAATTGTACTTTGGATTTCCTAAACCATGGGCGATGGGATCAGTCGCTGCATTAAACCAACATCGTTCTTATTCCTAAAGTTGAAAATCCTAAAAATATGTCTGATCTCCGCCCAATAAGCCTCTGCAACGTTATGTATAAAATAGCTTCTAAAACTGTGTCTCTCTGGCTTAAACCTATCTTGAAAACGGTGATTTCTCCTTCCCAGAGCGCTTTTGTTCCAGGAAGGCTTATCACTGATAATGTTTTGTGTGCTTTTGAAGTCAATCATTTTATTAAACATAAGAAGCAGGGTTCGGAGGGTTTTCTTGCTCTGAAATTGGATATGAGTAAAGCCTATGACCGAGTGGAATGGCGTTTCTTGGAGCGTACTATGTTGAGGTTAGGTTTTCATATTTCTTTTGTGGAGTTAATCATGCGTTGTATTTCCTTGGTGAACTATTCTTTTTCTGTTAATAGGTCCTGTTTTGGTAGTCTGTCTCCGGGTCGTGGCCTTAGACAGGGCGACCCTTTGTCTCCTTATCTCTTCCTTGTTTGTGCAGAAGTTTTGAGTTCGCTTTTGGAGAATGAAGCGAGGGTGGTCGGGGTTCGGATATGTAGAGAGGCCCCACCTATTTCACATCTTTTATTTGCTGATGACACAATGGTCTTTAGCAAAGCCTCGGGGGAGGTGGTGGATGGGATATTGGAGGTTCTTAGGAATTATGGAGTGGTGTCAGGTCAACTGATAAATTATGAGAAGTCCACCGTGGTTTTTAGTCCGAACGTGAATCCTAGTGTGGGGATAGAATTGGCCGGTCGGTTGGGGGTTCGGATCGTGGATAAACATGGCAAATATCTCGGTCTTCCAGCGATGGTGGGTAAATCCAAGAAACAGGTTTTTGCAAGCATCCGTGATAGGATTGGGAAGCGGATTCACGGATGGGGCGATATGGCATTGTCTCAGGCAGGGCGAGAAATCTTGATCAAATCTGTGCTTCAGGCCATTCCATCATACGCAATGAGCTGTTTTAAGCTTCCTGAGACGTTGCTCTGTGAGATCTCCTCGCTCTTGGCTAAGTTTTGGAGGAGTGGTAAGAATGCTGATAAGATTCATTGGGTTAGTTGGGAGAAATTGTGCGCGCCAATGGCAGAAGGTGGGATGGGCTTTAGGGATTTGAAAGCTTTCAACTTAGCTTTATTGGCTAAGCAGGGCTGGAGGCTGGTTACTAAACCACATAACTTGTTGTCCAGATTGTTAAGAGCCAAATACTTCAGGGGTGCGAATTTCGTGGAGGCTCAATTAGGGGCTAACCCCTCACTTACATGGCGTAGTATTTGGTCGGCTAGGGAATTGCTTGAGAGGGGAATGCGCTGAAGAGTAGGGAATGGGGCGTGTATTAACATTTAGAGGGACAAGTGGGTGCCGAGACCAACGAGCTTCCAATCGCTAGTCCGGTCGGGTATTGGTGGGGGTCTAACTTATGTTAAACAGTTGATCACTAGGGAAGGCTGTTGGGACGTGGTGTTGGTGCGCGAGTCCTTTATTGAGGCAGATGCGAAGGTGATCCTTTCGATTCCGTTAGGGAGTGGGCGAACGGTGGATAAACAGGTCTGGCACTATAATTCAAATTGAAGGTTTTTGGTCAAGAGTGCGTATCTTGTAGCCTTAAGTTCTCGGAATCAAGATAATGGGAGAGGCGAAAGTTCCACCCGCCGGTCGTGGAAGATGGTTTAGGATCGCAAGGTGGCCCCAAAAATCAGAGTGTTCCTTTGGAGACTTTGTAAGGGAGCGTTGCCAGTGGGATTTGCATTGGATAGGAGAAGGAGCGTTAATGTGGTGTCATGCCCTTGGTGCGGCATTGAGGGGGAAACGCTGGAGCACGCTTTCATTGGTTGCGATACGGTCAGGTTATTTTGGGCTTGTACTGATCTTCCTTGGCATGTGATCTCTCAATGGCGTGGAGTAAGTGAGAGTTGGGTCAGATTTGTGCTTGATAAGTTAAATGTTGAAGAGGGGGATAGGTTCGTCGTGGCGACTTGGGCATTGTGGAGGAATCGGAACAAAGAATGCGCCGAGAATGATAGCATGGATGCTCATACATTGGCGTTTTTTGCACGTAATTATTTCGAGACTGGTCGTGTTGGGAGAGTGGCTGATTCGATGGCTGAACTTCCCAGCTTACCGGCATCATGGTCCCCACCCCCGGAAGGGACGTTGAAAGTGAACACTGATGCAACAGTGTTTGAGGAGTCGGGCGAGGTGGGATGTGGCGTTGTTACCCGCAATCATCTTGGTTCCTGTGTGGGTTGGAGCAGTAGACGGTTTAAAGGCTCTTTTGATGCCGAAGTGCTTGAAGGATTGGCGATGAAGGAAGCAGCAATTTGGGTGCAGCAGAGAGGCTTTGCTTCTGTGATTATTGAGGGGGACTGCCAGAATTTGATCCGAAAATTACAAAATCCCTTGGAAGATTGGTCTCCTATTGGTCCGGTCATGGATGACATTAGGAATGCTTTGAGCAGGACGGCCTCTGTGCAGTTCAACTTTGTACGAAGAGCTGGAAATAAAGTTGCCCATTCTCTTGGTCGTTTGGGTTTGAATTCTTACGGGGACTCTGAGCTCCCTGATGTGACTAGGGAATTTCTCACAGGAGATTTAGCTCTGTTGTAGTTGTCTTCTGTTTCCCTTCAAAAAAAATTTTAAAAAACAATGTTTTCTTTTTTTTTTTAATATTTAGATTTTTTAAAATTCCGAGGGATTTCCGAGGGAAAACCATTTTACCTCGGAAATCCCTCGGAATTTGCAATATATATTTTTTAAAATTGAGCACTACATAACAATTTGTTGAGTTTAAATACAGTCCATGACAATTATATGTATAATTAGTGAATAAAGTAAGATAATTTTAGTTATTAAATGAGTGATTTGATAGTTATACATATGTAATCAAACGTTCGGTAGGTATTTCGAACGATATCATAACGTCAAGGACATTCGTTCTATTTTAAATTGAAATCGAATTTTGTTTTCACATATTTTTCGAAGAGAATTTTTTCTTAATTATATGCATTATTAGTGAATTTAATAAACTAGTGGTAGTTATTATATTAATAATTAGTAATTATATATGTATAATCAAATTTTGGATAAGTATTTCGTTCTAAAGAATATTTTTAAATTATTTTCTTAGTTAATAATTTAGTATTATATAAATATATATATATATCAAAACGTATCCTTATAAAACGTAACCTTATTTGACTAAAAACATAAATATATATATTTTACTCCATAATTAAGAGTATTAAACAAAATAAAATAAAATTCTCCCCCGCTTTTTTTTTTTGGTGAAAATAATTTCCCCGTTTTTTTTTTTTTTTTTTTTTTTTTTTTTTTTGCCAAACTGAATTCCCGCTTTCATCCCCCAATTTGTAACTTAGGGCAAAATTCATCATTCACAAGCCATTGCCCCTTCGCTTGCCCGCCAGACTGAAGTCCATGGCTATTTTCTCCCCCAAACTTGGGGGATTCGGTTAAAAGGGACGCCCAAGTCTTTTTTTAGTTATGTAACCCCTAGTTTCAAAAGAATTAGGTATATAACCCTTTGCTTCATTAGCTCTTAATTAATTACTCAGCTTAATTAAATAGTTTCCACGTCAGGATTTTGCAGACTCTTTTTGGCCCCAAAATTTATACAAAATTAGAATCGGGTCCCAAATCACATTCAACCAATTCTCTCAATTTCTCTCTCCTCCTTCCTGTATGCGACGAAAACCCTATTTTTCTAATATTTCTTCTCCGATCTCAGTGCTGTGCAGTGTTCATTTGATTCTTCAAAAACCCTAAGTATCACCCACCTTTCTCTGATTACACGTACAATGGCAAACAACAACAATCAAAGGTATTGAAAGGTTTCGGTTCGTTTGAATTTTTTCTGAACCCTATTTTTCGAACTGCGTTTTCACTGAATGATTGAACTGAGTTTTTTCTGAACCCCATCTATCTGGGTTTAATGCAGTACATTCCCTTACTTGTTTTGGACGCCAATATAACGCCAATACAAAGTGATCGCGCACTCGATTTTATTAATCATTTACGCGATTTCTATAAATCGCTCAAGCGATTCATTTGAATTTTTTCTCAAACCTATTTGTTGAACTTCGTTTTCACTGAATGATTTAACTGAGTTTTTTCTGAACCCCATCTATCTGGGTTTAATGTAGTACATTCCCTAACCTATTTTGGACGCCAATATAACGACAATACAACGTGATCGCACACTCGATTTTATTAATAGGTTGCCCGATTTCTCAAAATCGCTCACGCGATTAGTTAATCGCGCACGCGAATTTATCAATCGATCACGCGATCAAATTTTTTGTTTCTCAGTTTTGTACTGCATGCATGGTTAATTTTTTTTTTCTTTTTAATGTTGTAAAGGAACGGCGATTAGGTTATGTCAAAATTTGTTATTGGATTTGAATTTGGAGTGTGGGAAGAAGAAACCACGAGTTTGAATTGGGTTGCGGAGAGCAAGCAAACTTCTGTTATTCTTGTGAGCAATCAGACTACATTCCAAATGTTGATAAGTGATATTATAGAACAATCAGGACTTGCTTGCTCCTATGATGATGTGCACGTGAAATATTTTCTTACAAGTGCACCTCCAACCTGTTATCCAACTGAAATAAAGGCTGATCACGACCTACAAGTTTATTTTTCCGATATCTCTCCTCAAGGTTGGAGGCCCGTTTTGAAGGTTTCCTTGGATAGGAAGGAGAGTCGAACAGAATCCGAACATGTTGGTACAAGCGGGTTTACTTCTCAGGGTGAAGATCAATACGAGCATCAGTATGAAGACTTCAGTCTCCCTGATATCAACGATCAAGAATTCAATCTTCCCGATAACACCCTTGCTATAAACGAAGAAATGGTAGATCGTTGTAATGAAGATCTTCAAAATCCTTCTGAAAATGTGATTGATGAAGAAGTGTCCGATCAATGCATTAATGAGGAGGAAGCCATTATATGTTATGATAATCCAGAGGCCAGGATTGAAAGTCATACATGGGATGATGGCTCAGGTTTTAATGAGGATGAAGAGTTTATAAACAAAGAAGATGTCATCATGAAGATCAACCTTGTTGCATGTAAAGGAAGCTTCCAACTACGAACGATAAAATCTACAAAGTCCCTTCTTGTTCTGGGATGTTATTCGCAGGATTGCAAGTGGTGGTTTCGGTGTGTTAAATATGTTAATTCTGACAGATTTATCCTCAGAAAGTATAACCGGATGCACACTTGTGGGTTGGAAGAAGCAAGTACCACTCATCAACAGGCTACCGTAAAATTGATTGGGGACTTAGTGAAGCCATTGTTTTTTGACAAGAAAGGTCCCACACCAGGCGAAATTAAAAAGTACGTGGAAGCTCAATTGGGGGGCAAGGTTAGTTACTGGAAATGTTGGATGGGCAGAATACATGCAAAAAATATTGTCAGGGGATCACCTGAGCATGGATATGCAATTATAGATGCATATCATTATATGCTAACTGTTAAGAATCAAGGAAGCGTCACTGAATTGGTTCTTGACAACGAAAACAAGTTTCTTCATTTTTTTGTTGCATTCGGCCCATGCATACGGGGTTTTACGTACATGCGCAAGGTGTTAGCCGTTGATGGTTGTTTCTTAACCGGTAAATATGATGGTACTCTCCTATTGGCTACTGCACAAGATAGTGAGAACCATACCTATCCGATTGCATGGGCAGTGGTTGATTCCGAAAATAATGCATCATGGGAGTGGTTTTTTATAAATTTAAAAAGGATAGCACCGGATAGTGATGATCTCTGTATAATATCGGATAGACATGGCTCCATTAAAAATGCGGTTGCTAAGATTTATCCTAAGGCTCATCATGGATTTTTTTGAAGCACTTATCGGAGAACTTGAGACAACGTTTTAAAAAAAGTGCAATCCTTGAGCCATTTTTTAGGGCAGTTAAAGCATACACCGTCGAAGATTTCATGGAGCACTACAAAGAGATCGAACGTATTCACAAACGTGTTGCAGAGTACTTGAAGGATGAAGTTGGTTTTGAGTTATGGAGCAGGGTGCATTCTAAAACAAATAGGTATGATGTTCTAACTAGCAACATCGCCGAGTCTGTTAATTCTAGGATTCGATTTGAAAGGGAGTATCCTATCCCTACTCTGTTTGAGTCTATCATAAGAATATTGGCTGATTGGTTCCACACCCGGAGAACGGACATGATCAACTGCAGTACAGTCCTGGTGCCATCCAAAGAGAAACTTCTGCGGAGTAATCAGGAGAAATCCAAAGGATGCATTGCACAACAGTTCAATGCTCATGAATCTTCTGTTCGTGGAATTGGAGCAGAGGTTATGGTTAACTTGAACAATATGACGTGCACATGTGGTGTCTTCCAGATGGATAAGATCCCCTGCCCCCATGCATTATCGGCGTTAAGGGAGCAAAACCCAATAGGGTTTGGACAAAGAATATATTCCCTATGCTCCCAATTTTACACTGTTGAGTACTACATACTTACATATTCTGAGACAATTTTTCCTACACCTCCAGAGTTACAGTGGGAATTGCCTGAAGATATAGGTATAAAACAAGTACTGCCACCTCCACTGAAGGTGTTTGTTGGAAGAAAAAGGATGACTAGATTCCGGGCACCTTCTGAGGGAAGAAAAAGGTACAATACCTGTTCAAAGTGTGGAGGAAAAGGTCACAAAAAGACTACATGTGATCAGAATGTCATTTAGATAAATAATAGAATGTCATTTAGATAAATAAATTGTATAATACAGCTTTATTTTTTAATTAATCGCGCAGACGATTTAATGAATCGCTTACGTGATTTTATGGATCGCGTACTCGACTTAATTAATCGCGCAAGCGATTCTTCAGCCAAGTGGCATATTTCTCTTTTTAATTAATCGCGCACAAGATTTAGTGAATCGCACACTCGATTTAATGAATCCTTTACGCGACCTAATTAATCGCGCAAGCGATTCTTCAGCCAATTGGGCTTATTTCTTTTTTTAATTAATCGCGAACAAGATTTAATGAATCGCGCACTCGACTTAAATAATCGCGCAAGCGATTCTTCAGCCAAGTCACATATCTCTCTTTTTAATTAATCGCGCACAAGATTTATTGAATCGCACACTCGATTTGATGAATCGATTACGCGACCTAATTAATCGCGCAATCGATTCTTCAGCCAATTGCGCATATCTCTTTTTTTAATTAATCGCGCCCAAGATTTACTGAATCACTAACTCGTCTTAATTGCTTGTTTTTTGTATAATATGATCCCAGATTGTTAATTTGAATAATTTTATTAATTCAATTAATATATTATAATATAATAAAATTTGGAATTTAATTCGATTTATGACACTTTAAAACCACTCAGCTTGATCCATTAATTTATTTTTTAAATAATCGGGCTCACGATTTAGTGAATCGCTCACTGGATTTAATGAATCGCTCACAAGATTTAATGAATCGCGCATGCGATTCTTCAGCGAAGGGGGTTTATTAACATATAAATATTAACAGATCTATTTGTCTTCCTCCTTAATCACAAAATCTGTCGTATTTGATTGAAATGTTCATGAAAATCGTCATTTCCGTAGGACTTGTTGCCAAACAGTAACAATCAATAGATTTCTTTGTTTGGCCTTGCAATAGATCATTAGACATTGTAGAAGAACTATGCAATGTGCAATACAGGAGAGATCTTTGAGAGCTTTGTGCAGCCTGTTCATAACAATGGAAAGAAACCATGGAAAATGCAATTGAAGATTTATTACAGATTTTAAATCTGTAATAAATCTTCAATTGCATTTTCCACGGTTTCTTTCCAATTGTTATGCACAAGACGCACAAAGCATCTCAAAACTCTCTCCTATACTGCCCATCGTATAGTTCATCTACAACGAGTAAACATTACATGGACCAAACAAAGAAGTATCTACTGATTGCTACTGTATGGCGGAAATCATACAACAAACATGATAATTTTCAAGAGCAATTCAAACTAATAGGGCAGACTCTTACAGATCTGCGAAGGATTGTTCCTTTGAATTGGAGACGGCGGCGGAAATATTCAAGATAAGAGGATGGAAGAGAAAAAAGTGCATTAGGGTTTGGCAAAAAGTAAACAAAACAAATTTATATTTGAGTAGGAGCGTCGATTGGAGTGCGTAAATTTGTGAGTTTGCAAAAGAGCCCCTGGAAGATGATAATATTACAAAATATTATAGCCGTTATATTATGGCAATTATACACTGTTTATCCGAATTATAGCCGTTGGTGGGGATCACTATATAATTCTTCTGATTATCATTAAGGAATTTAAAGATCATGGCAAGTTCAAATAGCTCAACTTTTACATGCAGAAGTTCTCTTAGATATAGAAAGGAGAAATGCAGGGATTGCGATCAGTGGGCTACAATCAAGGTGGTTGATAGAGCAGATAATTCCAACAGGGGAAGATTATTTTATTGTTGCAATTTGCATGGCTTTTCTCAATGGTGTAATCCAATAGAAGAGCCACATAACGATGAAGGTGAAGTCTCAAGCAGGAGGACACCACTCATTCCAGAAGGAAGAGAACAAAATATTGTGAACAAGTTGATAATAGTCAATTTGTTGTTTTTAGTAGTATTTTTATTGATTTGTATCTGGAAATCCATAATGTAACTTATCTTAATGATTTGTATTTAGAAATTTATATTGTAATCATTTAAGTTACTAAATCGCTCAACTAATTTAAGGAATCGACCAAGCGATTCTTCAGTTAAATATGATTTTGGCCACAAAATTTATTAAATTGATTCGGCCACAAAAAATTATTAAATTGCCCACGCGATTTAATGAATCGCTCAGGCGATCCTTAAACATTGTGTTTCTTTTGCGTATGATTTGAACACCATCGTGTTTTTTCTCCGTGGAGTATGATGTATTGCAAACCTAAGTCATAATCTCAAACAAATCTTAAACCATGTACAAAACATTGTGATTGATACATTCACATCAAGCTTGGGCATAACCAATTATTCAATGATCCCATTACACATTTGATCCAAGTCTCCTAAGGTTATTGGACATTACACACACCATGGAACTTGAATTCGGACACAAAAATTATTAAATCGCTCGCTCAAGCGATTCTTATTCTAGATCGAATTATTATTATTTTAAATTGTCTTGTTAGCCCCCTGGCATACGTTATTTAAAGAATCAAATACTCGAAAATAATAATTAAAAAAAAAAACCTTCTTGTAATACACATGTCCCAAAAGGCGGCAATTAAATTCACTTTTTTTGTCTGACAGTTATGTTTATTTAATATATATTTCACCACATGAGTCAAACCGATCACATCATTAATTAATTTGATCACTGTTATAAGCAAACACAAAAGAGCGAGAAAGAGGAAAAAGGTAAAAAGGACTGTTATTCTTCTTCATCTTCCTCACGAAGCAAAATAACTAGGGTTTTCCTCCATTTTCTCTCCCGTATTCAGAGTATTATCACATTTTCCGATCAACTAAACAAGACGTCATCAGCGGGAGCAAACCAAAGCCCCGTAAGGGAAGGAGAAGGCACTATTGATCCCATGCAAATATCGCAAGAGGCCGAGTACAACGTAATGGTTCTTTGTTTTTCGTTTTTGTTCTGGTCTTGATACTATATTCTCTTGTTTATATACTGTATTTTTGGTTGTTTATTTCGAAACTTGATCGATTGATTGAGTCGCGTACGCGATCAAAATGGCACCCTTATATATTTCAAATATTTTCTATTTACAAACGGTATTTTGATACATTTCAGGAGTTTAGAGATGATGAACAAACCAGAGATGAAGAATCTGCAGAAGGGACCTTCTACATACGAGAAAATAGGAGTAAGCGAAGGCATTCGAACAATATGGGTATGACGGGGTTATTTGATGATGCGGAGGATGATGAGGAGGAGTTAGAGGAAGAATATGAAGAAGAGGTCACCCGGAGCATTGATTTTGCAAAATTCAACATGCGCCCTTTCTGGGAACGGTACTTCTTCTCTGCAACTGTGAGGATCACAGTCCGGTCATCATGGGTGCGCCTTTCCCCAGTAAAAGAATTCCTTGAACAGAACGAAATAAAATTCGAAGGAGTATTTAGAAAATATACCCAAGAGCTACCTTCTGGTTGGAAGCGGTTTTCAAGCAGCCTCTTTCATTATCTTATGATGTACTCCCTACCCACCAAGAAAGAGCATGAGCTGTGGGTCTTGATAGGACAAAAGCTAGTTAGGTTTGGCTTAAGGGAGTTTGCTCTTGTCACTGGGCTTTATTGTGGCACTGGTAAGATGCCTGATAGAGCGGATGAGTTGAGGGTTATAAATAATGCCGAGGATTTTCTTAAGAGGATCCTCCGTAATAAATGGAAATCCAAGGTGAAGGATTCTGATTTGGAAAAATTATTATTCAATAACAAGCTTGTCGTGGAAGATCGTTTGAAGATAGCCCACGTGTTTTTTGTTCAAAATATTTTGCTTGGTGTTGAAAAGGGAAGAGTTGTAAATAGGGATTATATTTGTTTTGCTAGTGATTTGGATTTTTTTTATTCATATCCTTGGGGACTATTGTCATTCAATGTGACAATGCCATCAATAAAAAGAAGGGAAAAGGATATTGCAAAATGGCTGCCTCCTACAAAAGATGAGTCTAAAGTGAAGACCTATCATGTTTCAGGTTTTCCATGGGCCTTGCAGGTGATTATTATGATCATCATATTTCTCTGCATTTCAATTTACTTATTCAGCTAAATCGCTCACGCGATTTTAATGAAACAAAATCTATAATACATCTTTTTTGCTGTTTGTTCCTTTTAGGGGTGGGCTTACGAAATGTGCCCAACTATAGCAAGTTATGGGGGCGGCCTAGTACCTGATGATTCCCACATGTCCAAACTGCCACTCCCCAGGATGTTCAGATGGCTTCACAATAAAGGGCATCCAATTGATATTGAAGAACTGCGGCAAAAGATAAATAACCATGCACATGAGGTTTGAACAAAGTTTTTATTATTTTATTTGGCATGGATCACTGAATATCTTTAACATCTATTATTTTTTGATGTAACAGGATCAGGTACGTCCATTTTTGTTTCCCTCCAGCATTGAAAAGAATATGAGTTATATGAGGGACCTTTATGAACAAACAAGTGTAGAAGAAGAGGATGCACCCATTGATTATCTACATCAATGTTTAAAAGGGTACACCCGTTTGATCATTGGGGATGAATTGCCCCCAAGAACAGATGCCCCTCCAGTCCAAGAAGGGACCTTTAATCTCATGAATTCTAACATGGATTGGATCCCCTCACCATCACATCCACCTACAGCACCACCTGCCACAGAAATTGATTGGGGAACCGCACCTCACACCCTACCCCCAAATGCCACATCACCTGCCGGATCACCATCACCTGCACCAGCTGCTGCATTGCAAATACCTTTTGAAATTTAACAGTTTATCCAGAAAGCTGAAGCTAATTCTGAATCTTTGAAGGCAACTGTTGAGAAAATATGGCTGCATTTGGAGAAGGAAAAATAAGACCAAGCTGAAGCTAATTCTGAATCTGTGAAGGCAACTGTTGAAAAAATATGGCTGCATTTGGAGAAGGAAAAACAAGACCAAGCAGGCCGTAGTGTAATGGTGCAAGAGGTTGAAGGGTCTAAACGTCAAAGACCAAAGAGAAATAAAAGAAGGCCCATATACCTCTTGTCGCCGTATATGCAGCAACTTAAAAGGATTTGCACAGCTAGAGCCAGAGCTAGAGTCAAGGCTAAAGAAGCAACACCGTCTTTAACGGGTCAGCCCCAACTGCCTTGTCCGCAAACCTCAGAAACCATCTCTCAATCTCACAACAGATGGTTATCCAAAAATACGGACAAATCTGGTTCTAGCTACTTATACTACTGGGTTTTCAGTGCAGGGCCAAGAGACCTAATTCCTGGACAAAGTAAGGATTTCAACGCGGAATTCTTCCTAACCATCCTCAGAAATGGGAAATGGTTGATATCCGAGGTAAACTTGTTATTTAGTTTATGTTAGTCAATACATGTATGATCCTTGTTTTTATTGTTTTTATTTTGGTTCACTCATTGCAGCATTTGGAAGAGTGTTTGGCCGATATAAGGCTTAAACAAAAAAGGCGCCCAGATCAATATGCTCAGGATTGTTTGGTCCTTGATGAGACTTTCTTCCAACACCTTAAAACGAATTATTATCTCGTAAGGGGGCTCATTACAGAGGAAGATTCAATTTTGATCGGTGAAGATGGCAATATAACAATTACAAATAGGCCAAATACTGTTGTCAATGCTCCGAGGGGTGCCAAAGCCGGCGTTAGGGTTGGTGCCAAGAGTGGCAAGGGTGCGAAGGCTGTGAATGAAACCAAAGAAGACCTCGAGACTACCTCGCATTCATTTGATGTGATGCGAAGGATGTGGAATGATCCAATCAAGTGGAAGGAGGACACTGTTCTGCCGTATACAACTGGTGATCTACCATTTTTGCATGGCCGTGCATGGGAAGGAACTAATAAATTTTATGGCGTAGTCAACGTAGGAAATTCCCATTGGGTGGCCATTGAGATTTTGCCCCAAGAGGGAGTCATCAAAGTTTACGACAGCGGCGGTGGTTCCCTTGACCACAGGAATTACCAAATTGCTCTGAACTATCTGTGTGTTTACTTTCCCAAATTGTTGGCCCACACAGGAAAATTCAGGCATTTAGGTGGCAGCCTCAACCGCATGTGGAAGCTGCAACTTGCTCCGTGTCCAAAAAATAAACGAAGGTACATATAAAATTTACTAACTTAAAATTTTTTTATTATATTTTTATTTAATTTCTATTATTTATTTATTTTTTCAGTGGCAATTGTGGACTATATTCCTTATATTACATTGAGCTTCTCATGTGTGGGGAATCGATGGAAATTCTGGATGACGACAATACCTCTTATTTAAGGTTACGTTTAGCATCCGAAATATTTTTTGGAGTTGATAAATACAATATTTAAGTTCCACAGTATGTATTCATAATATTTATGTCCAATTCTTTAATAAATCGAGCAAGCGATTTAACGAATCGCACGCGCGATTCTTCGTATACAGCTAGTTTTTTATTTGTTTTAAATATTTATTTGATTTATTTTTTACCCTAAACCCTAAAAATTTGATATAGTCGAATGCATCTGCAAACTACGAACCGAATAATATTGAATGCATGTAAACCTAATTTCTTTCCTATAAAATGTACAATTCCCTAATAAATCGCGCAAGCGATTTAATTAATCGCTCACGTGATTCTTCATCAACATCTATTTATTTATTTTATTTAAATATTATTTATTTATTTTCTTTATTTAATCGCGCAAGCGATTTACTGAATCGCACATGCGATTTACTAAATCGCACTAATTAATCTCATGCGCGATTCATTCTTGTTCTAAATCGATATATTTATTTTAATTATTTAATCGAAATAATTAAATCGCTTGAGGGAATAAATGTATCGCGCGAGAGATTTAATAAGTGTGTAGCCCTAAATTTTCCTATAAATACTCCAATTAACCAACCAAGCTCATCCTCACACCTTTAAGCAAAACCCTAGCCGCTTTCTCTCTCCCCTTCTTTCTTCTTCTTCTTCAACAGAGGCAGCCGAACGCAACAAATCACCGTTTTGGAGCTTGGAGTTAGCGTTTAAGGATTGGGGTTCATGAAGCTCAATAAGTACCTTACTGTTAATAGTTGTACATTGCTCATGAAGCCCAATCCTTAGATGCTCGACTTCAAGCATCACTCCTGTGGTTAACTTCAAATACGTCTGTCTGATTAGAGAGGTGCATACGACGAAAACAGACCACCGGTTTAGATCTTGGAGTTAGCTAATAGGGGTTGGTGTTCATGAAGCTCAATAAGGAAGGAAGTACCTTATTGTTGTTAATGAATGTATCATCATTCATTCTTGCTCATGAAGCCCAATCCCTATCAGCTCAACTTCAAGCCCCAACCCCTGTGGTGTGGTTCAACTTCAGATACGTCTGATGGTAAAGCTGATGATCAGTACTAGAAAAAAAAATACGGAAAAAAAAATATTGAAATTTGTATTTATGTGTTTAATTCATGTACCAATCAACTAATTGAATGCATGTTGCCCTAATTTTTTTCCTATAAATAGTCCAATTCCCAAAATGAATCGCGCAATCTATTCTGCAACTAAATCAAATTAATTATTTTTTTACGAATCAGGCAATCGATTTCACGAATATTAGCTATTATAATAGAAAAAATCTGGGCTACATCTATGGTTTTTTACTTGTAATTTATTTTGAATATTAGCTAGTATAATTTCTTGTATTTTCATTGGATCGCGCACTCGATTTGGTTAATCGCTCACGCGATTCTTCATCAAATCTATTTGTTTATTATTTTAATTAATTTACAGAAAAAAATATTGAAATTTGTATTGAATGCATCTGCAACTACGAACCGAATAATATTATTTCGAATGCATCTGCAACTACGAACCGAATAATATTGAATGCATTTAGCCCTAATTTTTTTCTTATAAAATGTACAATTCCATAATAAATCGCGCAAGCGATTTAATGAATCGCATGCGCGATTCTTCATATACATCTAGTTATTTATTTGATTTAAATATTTATTTGATTTAAAATTTTATTTGATTTATTTTTACCCTAAACCCTAAAATTTTGATATAGGCGAATGCATCTGCCTACTACGAACCGAATAATATTGAATGCATGCAGCCACAATTTTTTTCATATAAAATGTACATTTCCATAATAAATCGCTCACGCAGATGCATTCGACTATATCAAAATTTCCATAATAAATCGCTCGCGCGCAATTATATATCTATATCTAGTTTTTTATTTGATTTATCTATTTGCCAACTACCAATTACCAACCTCATCTCCAATTATTTTTAATTGATTTCAATTATTGTTTTATAAAATAATCGCGAACTCTATTTATTTAATCGCGCACTCGATTCTTCAGCTAAATGTGATTGTTTATTTTTTTAAATATTCGCCAATGCGATTTAATACAAATTGCGCATTTAATTCTTCATCTAAATCGAAATATTTATTTTTTTTAATTGAGCGATTAAATGTATCGCTCACTCGATTTGATGAAATACTAAAACCATTAAAACTGTAAAATACAGCATACTAAATCTATAAATATAGAACAACATTCAGTCTGCTTTCATTACAAAACCAGTAAAATACATTACAATCAAAATAAATATTTTTTGGGGGAGGAGGAAACTGATTAACCTCCTCCGGATCATATTGAGGGATATTGGAATTAACACTCCCCTCAGAGGACTCGGGGTAAACCACGTCGTCAAAGGACTCGGGGTCTGAGTCCCTATCACTTATGTGGAAAGCGTGGAGCTGCTCCTCTTCGCCCTCCAAAAGGTGTGCCTGCCGCACTTTGAAGATATACCTAAGGTCGTCGTAATAACGGCATCTAAATGCCCTGACGTCCAAATCCCGCTGAATAACCTATGTAATATTAAACATTGAAAAATGAACAAACAAAGATTAAAAAAAAAAAAGGGACACTGATGAATTCGACTTACCTCAATGGTATTCACACCATAATATACTAGGGGATCAATTTCGGCACTAATACGATTAGCAGCCATTTTAACTCCAGGACACGCCAATAATCTACGGAATTCGTAAAATTTTATCCGCAGTCCTTTCACTGCAGCTACAACATCTCGTGCCCAGAATCTGGTTTTGAATCGCTGAGTCAAATCACGCGACACATTAAATAGCACTGTGTCGAAGACTTCTAGCCGAGACATTTCGTTGTCTCCGGCATATATCCGAAGACGTTCAACCATGTACTCTTCCAGCCATGCCAGAATAGGTCTTGGAGGGTTATTCATGACTTTATTTGTCAAGGATTGAGATATGGGAGAGAGAAAGAGAAATTTTGCAGGTGATGAAAATTTTGCAGAAATCTGAGCACAGAGCAAAATTGAGGATACTAATAAAGGTCATTGGGCCTTAAACCAACAGTCGCACCCCTTCCTTGGTCGCATTGTAAAGGTGACGGTCAAAATTCCGGGAATGAGTGCAGGCAGCTTTTCATTAAATTCAAGCATCTCATCGAAAAAATCTGTCAGACGCGGGAAGAAGATAATGGACATCTATGTCCCTTCTTCAAATTATTAAGGGTATTATGGTACTTTTACAAGAGTAAATGACTCGCGAACGCGATTTAATGAATCGCTCAAGAGAATTTAATGAATCTCTCTCTGAATTCAATAAATCGCGCACTAGATTCATCAGCTATCTAGAATTTATTCAGTTAAATCGAAATATTTATTTTTATTATATAATCGCACACGCGATTTAATTAATCGCCCACGCAATTCTTCAAAAAATTCAAAATATTAATTTTTTAAATTGAATCGCTCACTTGATTTGATGAATCACGCACTAGATTCATCAGCTAACTAGAATTTAATCAGATAAATAGAAATATTTATTTTTATTATTTAATCGCTCACGCGATTTTGTAAAAAAATCGAAATATTAATTTTTTCTAATTTAATCGCTCACTTGATTTGATGAATCGCTCGAAATTCTTCAGCTATATCAAATTATTTATGTTTTAATTGAATCGCGCACTTGATTTGATGAATCGCGCATAGGATTCTTCAGCTAAATAGATTTATTTATTTTTTTAATGAATAGCTGCATCGATTTAACGAATCACGCGCTTGATTTGATGAATCGCGCAATAGATTCTTCAGCTAAATCCAATTCTTTATTTATTTATTCCTCAACAACCAACCGTCATAGTATTGAATGCATTGTAATTTAATTGAATGCATGTACACCTAATTCTTTCTATAAATATTCCAATTATCACTTGTCATCCTCACACCTTACTTCAAGCAAAACCCTAGCCGCTTTCTCTCTCCCATTCTTTCTTCTTCTTCTTCAACAGAGGCAGACGAACGCGAAAGCAAACCACCAGGTTCGAAGTGGAGCTTGGAGATGAAATACGTGATGGTGATGCTGATATGATATGCGAACAAAGAGACAGATCTGGGGGATGTAGCTGTAGCCGAAGAAGAAGAACGGGATAAGAGAGGAAAGGAAGGAAAAATGGAGAAATGATGTTAGATTTAGGGCTTTTGTTTTTGTTTTGTTATAACTTATAAATTTATTTTATTTGCAAAAGGGCCCCTAAAATTTCTTCCTTTTACAAAACGAGTTAATTGCAACTTGATTAGTATGTAAAGATTCCACGTCAGAAAATATTGGGGAATGAAAAAGGAAAAAGAAATTGAGGGTTATATCCCTAAAAAAAGACTTAGGCGTCCCTTGGGACCCAATTCTCTCCCCAAACTTCCTAGGGATAGTTCACTGTATAACCCTCATAAGTCTTTTTTCTATTATGTAACCCCTAGTTTCAAAAGAATTTGGTATATAACCCTTTTCTCAATTATATCTAATAAAATAAATATTAAATATAATTATTTTCCACGTGTTCAATTCTACCACTAGGTCACTGCAATCTAGCACTAGATCGTTATAATTTTTTTTTCTTTATTTTCATTTATTATTTTTAGTTATATTAGATCTTCAAATCTCTGTGTTCGATCTTCATAGAATTTTGAAGATATCTTCACATTTTTTATTTTTGTTTATTCGTTTTTCTTTTTTTTTTTATTTTTTTGAAGATCCATATTTCTTCCAGGGATCTAGCACTAGATCACTGCGATCTAGCGCTAGATCGCAACGGTCTAGCACTAGATTGCGCGATCTAGTGCTAGATCACTGCGATCTAGCACTAGATCGCAACGGTCTAGCGCTAGATCACTGCGATCTAATGCTAGATCGCAACGGTCTAGCACTAGATCACCGCGATCTAGTGCTAGATTGCGCGATCTAGCACTAGATCGCAACGGTCTAGCACTAGATCACTGCGATCTAGTGCTAGATCGCAACGGTCTAGCCCTAGATTGCGCGATCTAGTGCTAGACTGCTGCGATCTAGTGCTAGATCACTGCAATCTAGTGCTCAATCACTGCGATCACTACTAGAAAAATGCCCTATAGCAACGGATTTTGGCCCTATTAGCAACGGATTTCGGCTTAGCAATGGATTTAGCAACGAAAATTTTTCGTTGCTATAACCCTCGTGGCTAATCTGTAGCAACGGATTTAGCAACGAATTATTAGCAACAAAATTAGCAACGAACTTATAGCAACGGATTTAGCAACGAATTACTACCCACGGAAATTAGCAACGGTTTTAGCAACGATTTTTTTAGCAACAGATTTTCCGTTGCAAACCAACCAATAATTAATTAATTTTCTGCCTTTTTGCAACGGAATTTCCGTTGCAAAATCCGTCACAAAAACCAATAATTCAAATTAATAAATTAAAAATTCATTTGCGGGGCCCGGATGACCCCACCTAACCGAGCCGAGCCCCAACCGAGCGTGTGAGAGACGAGCCCCAACCGAGCCCCACGCGAGCCAACACATTAATTCCACATATTCACATTGGGTAGGAATTGAACCCTGGACCTCATTTGAAGACGGTTGAACCCCAAACCAGCTGGGCTAACTCAATTGTTGTTATTATTATGTAATTTTTTATATTTAACCACTATCAAATATTCATATACTAATTTAAATAATTAAATACTTGTTATCATATATTTTAAATAAAAATATTTTTAAATATATAATTATTTATATTATAATACATATTACGTTAAAAATTTAAATATTTATTAATTAACTACATATCTCAAGTTTTAGTTATGAGATAAAAATATAATGTATATCAACTTAAGTATAACTTTTTATGACATACAAAAAAAAGGATGAAAGTTTTACATAACTAAATAATTAGATTTAATTATTTTTTGAATAAAGAACTTTTATATTATATGAAGTATTTACTTATACATTTGTTTTATTTAGCAATCGTAATTGAATAACTTAATGAAGAATTATTTTGTTAATATGAAGCATTTATATTTGAATTTGTAGAATTATATCTAAATATTGAAGAATTATTGTGTTAAATTCAATATAAACCCCAAACATGTATATATATAATAATAATAATAATAATAATAATAATAATAATAATAATAATAATAATAATAATAATAATAATAATAATAATAATAATAATAATACTGTATATCAACTTAAGTATAAGTTTTTATGACATATAAAAAAAAAATGAAAGTTTACATAATTAAATAATTAGATTTAGTTGGTAGTTGAATAAAGAACTAATTTTATGTCAATATGAAGTATTCACTTATACATCAGTAAAATAATATCTGCATTTTGAGAAACTATTGTATTATTTAGCAATCGTAGTTGAATAACTTAATGAAGAATTATTTTATTAATATGAAACATTTATATTTGAATTTGTAGAATTATATCTAAATATTGAAGAATTATTGTGTTAAATTCTATATAAACCCCAAGCATGTATATATATGTATATATATAATAGTAATGTATATGAACTTAAGTATAAGTTTTTATGACATATAAAAAAAAGATGAAAGTTTACATAATTAAATAATTAGATTTAGTTGGTAGTTGAATAAAGAACTAATTTTATGTCAATATGAAGTATTCAATTATACATATGTAGAACAATATCTGCATTTTGAGGAACTATTGTATTATTTAGCAATCGTAGTTGAATAACTTAATATAAAGAATTATTTTCTTAATATGAAACATTTATATTTGAATTTATAGAATTATATCTATACACTGAGGAATTATTGTGTTTCGCAACCGTACATTAGATGTTAAATTAAAAAGTTTTCTTTTAATATAATGAATTTATATTAAAATTTGTAGAATTAAATCTAAATATTAAGAAATTATTGTGTTATGCAACCGTTACACGTTAAATGAAAAACTTTTCTCTTAATATTAATGATTTATAATGTATATTATACACACATATTATATATATGTACGTATATATAAACATATAATATTAATTATTATTTAATATTTAAGATATAAGATATATATGTCTATATATTAAATATTATATAATATATATACATATATATAAATAACATTGTGTGTGAGTGTATATGTAGATGTGTATATGTTATTATATAATATATATATACTTATATATAAATAACATTGTGTGTGAGTGTATATGTAGATGTGTATATATATATATATAAACGTATATATATTATAAATATTTTAAATTTAATTATACATAATATACGTTTGTATATAACGTTATATGTATTATAAATATTATATATTTATATATAATATACATATGTATATAATATTATATGTATTATAGATTATATAATTTTATATAATATATAATATATATACGATATATATAATATCAATATATTAAATATTATATAATATTATAATAATAATATATACTGTATAATAAATATATATATACATATATAAAAAAGAGAGAGCCTAGGATTGAACCCAGGACCTCATGAAAAGAAAATGAGCATTCAACCAACTTGGATACAATCCATTAGTGTTTTGTTTCAGTGAAATTTTATTTGACTTTTAAATGCACTTAATGGTTCCGTCCAAAATTTAACGGTTGGGACAAAAAATGTAACAAAATGAAACCAACGGGACTATTTTTGTCTAATTCTAAAAGAATAGGACCAAAATTGAAAACGACACAATCCTATGGGACCAAAAATGTAATTTGCTCTATTTTTTATTATTCATTTATTTTTATTCCATATAGCAACGAAAAATCCGTGACTAAAGGATAAATATTTTAATTTTTTTTATTCATATGTTTATAGCAACGGATTTTCCATTGCTAATCTTTTTTATATTTATTTATTTTTATTTCTTTTTATTTCTTCCTTATAGCAACGGATTTTCCGTTGCTAATATTTTAAATATTTGTTTATTTTTATTTCCCTTTTTCATTCTACATAGCAACGAAAAATCCGTTGCTAAATTAGCAACGGATTTTTCGCTGCTAATATTTTTTATATTTATTTCTTTTTTTTTTTTCTTTCATATATCAACGAAAAATCCGTTTCATAAATATTATATTATTTTTTATTAGGTTTTTATTTTAATAGCAACGGAATTTCCGTCGCTATATATACCAATTTATTTATTTTTTGTATTATTTAATTTTAACAACGAAAAATCCGTTGCTATTTTTTTTCATAAATAACAACGGATTTAGCAACGAAAAATCCGTTGCTATTTTTTTTCATAAAATCCGTTGCTAAAGCATTTTGCCACGATTTTTTTTTTCGTTGCTATATCCGTTGCTAAATAACAACGAATAATTTCCGTTGTTAAATTTCCGTTGCTATCGGGCGTTTTTCTAGTAGTGGATCGAGCACTAGATCGCAGTGATCTAGCACTAGATTGCAGCGATCGAGCACTAGATCGGTGCAATCTAGTGCTAGATCACTGCAATCTAGTGCCGCGGTCTAGCACTAGATCGCAACAATCTAGCACTAGATCGCAGCTATCTAGCACTAGATCGCTGCAAAGCTGCAAATCTTCAAAATATTACTAAATCGCTGCAAAGCTGCAAAACTTCAAAATATTCAAACCAAAATAAAAGAAGAAACAAAAAAAAGAAGAAGAATAGAAGAAGTTAATAAGATTTATTGATATTCAAACACGATTGCAGAACCGATCGTACATGCAGAAGAAGTGAATAAGATTTCTTGACCTTCAAACACGATTGCAGAACCGGTCGTAGATACAGAACCGATTGTAGTTAAGAAATATGCCGTAGACTATTGAAGAGAACGAATCTGCGATGACTATTGCAGAGAACGAATCGGAGGTGATGGAGGCGGACGGTGAGAGAATGAGAGAAGACAAATCGGCGGTGACAATTGCAGAAAACGAATCGGAGGCGATGAAGACGGACGACGAGAGAAGGTGAGAAGGAGAAAAGACAAATCGGCGATGAAAAAAAGAGAGAAGGAGAAAAGATGAATGAGATAGAAGGTGAGAAGAAGAAAAAGTAGATTTAGATCTGAAATTTAAATCTGAACATGTTTATCGAGATAATATTAAAAAAAATAATAATAAAAATAAAATAAAGAGTCCACGTAAACTAATAAAAAATAAACAAGAGAAAAGAAATTGAGGGTTATCTCCAAAAAAAGAGTTTGGCGTCCCTTGGGACCAAATTCCGTCAACTTCCTACGTTCTCCCCTCACACACTCTCATTTCAAAACCCATTTGACTTCGAAACCCATTTGATCACGGCTGATAGTGCTCTGGTGTGGCTGCTACTGTCTCGGAAGAAAGTCCTGTGAATACTGAGGTCTCTGTTGGCTCAAACGGGTCTCCGCCGGTGGAGGCGGTTGTGGCAGCGGCGGATCTGGTGGCGGAGTCTGTGAACATCTTCCAGGACACGAGATGGGTTGGAGGGACATGGGACTTGAAGCAGTTTGCAAAAGATGGCAAAACGGACTGGGATGCCGTCGTTGATGCTGGTAACTCACCATTCACATGCTTAAAATTGTGTAGATTCATCCAGTTATTTCAAACTTTCACTCCCAAATGAGTTTAAAAGTTTAAGTTGCTAGAGTAAAACTGGGTATTATGTTCCGTCTGATGATCTAAAATAATGGTCAATTCCTTTGAAGCAGCGATGCTGAAATGCATTTGAGATGGTGTGCTTGGTAAACATATATTATATGAAACTGTAGTTGAACTATGTAAAATCCATCTTATTAGGCACGAGCTATTTCCCTATGGAAAAAATTATTGTGAAGGGCACAATTGAGTTTCTATACTAATACCATCCCATTCGCATGTTGTTATAACTAACTGCAAATTAGATTAAGATAGGTTAGACTGAGTACTGGATGAGTGTTTGAGGTAAGTAACTCTTGAAGGACTTCCAAAATTGAGATTAACTCAGGGAAATTTGTTAATTGGCCTTGTAGTTTCACCATCAGAGGAAGTGCATCAGGAAAAACTCTTTTTATGTGTGGTTAAGAGTCTCTTGCTTTGTAATTTTGTACATTCACTGAAAATTTGAGTCTCATTGGTTGCTCAAAAGTTGGTTGATGCTATTATTGTAGTTTGTCAAAATATGACAACACTATATGATTGATGTTCAGAAGTATTTAATTGGTTGTAGATGTGAAGAGGAGGAAGTGGATGTTTGCCACAAGCTAGAAGGCCCTTTATATTCACCAACTTAGATGTTTGCATATTTTCATTTTGCTGAAGCGTTCTTTTGATGGGTTGTACTTTTTGTGGGCTGCAAGATTTCTTGTGCAAATTGGCTATAAGCTGCTGGCTGTTGTGGTTTGAAGCTTATTTTTACCTTTATCGGTGACATAAGAGATCTGTTTGAACTGCTAATTATCCTCCCCTTCGCCCATTTTGGAGTTATTACTGTGGCGTAGATGGGGTGTCTCTTTCTTGAAGGCTTTACCTTTTGATCTTAACAGTTTGTGTACAACATGAGGCTTTGGGTGTTTTTAGCTTGTACTTTTGTGTACCCTTTTTTTCTTTTATTTTTTTTGTCGTTCTCTTTCTTACTCTCTTACTCCCAACATTTTTGTGCAAAACAGTTTGCAGTTTGTTTGAGGATCAATGTTTTTGATATTGAGTAACATGATGCATCATGTTCTGCTGCAGGTGATCAGAAATTCATTGTCGCTATTGAATCCTTCTGATGTTCTCAAGTTTTTACAGTCTCTCGTATCAATAATCCAGTTGAGGTAAGAAACAATGACCATTAGTTTTTCTACTTCAGATTGAATCTCTGAGTGTGGCTTTTTTTTAATATAAAATATTGGTTTTATAAGTATAAAGAAAGAGTGGGATCATATAATCATGTTAGTGATTTCACCGCATTGGCTAGTCGCTGAGGGAGTGTCATTGCTGAAACCTCTGGTTAATTTTCTGTATCCGTTGAAAGCCTAAGGGGGTGTTAGTGTAATTGTCCCTTAAAAAAGATATATGACTGTGGTAGAAATTTGAAAAGTCAAGTTATTGATATAGTTTTGTGATAGTTAACTTGAACTAACTGTATAATTAACAGGGGTGCTGTGTTGGCTCGTTCTCTTCCATGGCTTAGAAGTTTACTTCTTCAGCACGCGGGCAGTATAATGTCTCAAGAATCTTTGTTGGCTGCACTAAACACTTTATATCAGGTTATAATACAATAAAAAACATATACAAATCTTATCAGATGGGATTCTTGCATTTTAATCATAATGATGCCAATAACAACTTTTAACATCTTTCCAGCTTATTGAATCTAGAGTTTCGACATTCAACAATGCACTCGAACTATCTAGTTGCTTGGACTTGCTTTATGCAGAGGTGCGTAGAACGTACATCGCCAAAGTAGTACTCTTCTTTTCCGTATGGTTTGAGGTTTGGCAACTAGAACTGTTTCATTGTAGAGACATATTATAGATGTTATTATGCTTTGATATATGGTTAAATATTTTTAGGATAAATGTATTCTATGTTTTGTAGGAATTTCTCAAATTAATTGGAGCACATGATAATCTCTCCTTACACTTAATTTGTTTTTCAGGGTTAATGTTTGCTATTTGAGGAGGGATGCTTATGAGATGGCATAAGGCTGATGGAGTGGTAATGAGATGTAACTGTATGGTTCTCCAAGAGTTTGATGAATTATGGCTTTATAAGATTGACTTGTAAAATGCTTGATTGGAGTGATGAATTAGATGAAATTGTATATAGTTTTGCAAAAGTTTGTTGGATTCGTATTATTTTTATTACATGATTTGTAGTGTAAGTTGGATTCAATGTGAAGAATGTTTAGATTTTGAGTATAAAGAATGTATTTGGATTTTCATATTTTGATTAGCAATACAAAATGTATTTCAGATTTTTTAAATTTAAAATAGGTATAATAATTAATAAAAAATAAATTAAATTATTTTAAATTTCCAAGGGAATTTCTCGGAAATTCCCTTGGAAACCAAAATTAAAAAAAAATGGACAAAACGAATTCCTAGGGACTTCCCTCGGAAAATAAATTAAAAAAATTGGATAATAAACCATCCGAGGAATAAATTAAAAAAATTGGACAATAAACTATTTGAGGAAATTCCGAGGGAAGTCCCTCGGAATTCGTTTTGTCCTTTTTTTTTTTTTAATTTTGGTTTCCGAGGGAATTCCCTCGGAAACTTTTTCCTCGAAAATTTTTCCGAGGGAATAATTACATTTGGAAAATTCCACGGAAATTTCAAGGGAATTCCGAGAGAAATAAAAATCAATTTTCCCTCGGAACAAATTCCGATGAGGGTTTTTCCGAGGGAATGGTTTCCGAGGGAATTCCCTCGGAAATAGCCAATTTCCGAGGGAATCCCTCGGAATTCCCTCGGAATTTGACAGTTTTCTTGTAGGGTTACGATCAATACTGAAAAATCAATACAACAAGATAGTCTTATGATAATTACAGCAAACTCTCAACACCCAACCACTAATAGCTAAATGATTAGATAGAAACTTTAAAAATAAAGAATTACTAGTTCATCTCTTGTTTTGCTGGGGGACAGTCGTCGTTCAATTCTTCTATCAGAGCATGCTAATTCTTGTAAGATGTTCCGCATTCTTCAACTAATTTTCTCGCTATTTCTTTATAGTACTTCACTCGACTTCTCATCCCCGAGACTTCTTCTACCAATATAATGCTCTTCACGGCCTTGGTCAAAGCCTCACTGGACACACTTCCACTCGCCCCAAATTGCCACCTTTTATTGCCAACCGAAACTCCTATATATTCTTAAAACTTCGTCACTAACTTTTCATTGTAAAATTATTCTGAACAAAGAGGACATGCGACCATAGGCACCCTGGCAGATATTCTTTTCAAAATCGAGTTCCATCCACAGTGAGTCACAAAAGCCCTAATGCTTGAATGATCAAGGATCATCACTTGTGGGGAACACCCCCTTATGATTAGTCCTAAAGCAGCTCATGGCATAGCAGGCCAGTATGGATTGAAAAACCGCCTTAATCAAAACCTCACGTCTTGCTTAAGAGAGGGACTTTTCCTTCTACCCTTGAATCCTAGACTACACCCTGTGCCTTAATGTAGCGAACATTTTTCATGCTTAGACTTTCCCACCGACGCTGGGAGCTCGAGATGTTCATAATGCTAATCAGAAATTGGGACACCCAACCGGGCCGACAACTCCTCTTGAACGGGAAAAGGGCATGTTCGGACTAAATATGACCATTTGACCTAAAACTGTGCCATACTCCTCCAACACCTTCAAGGTATCATTCACCGCTTCTAAAGAGGCCTGGCAAAAAAATCATCGTATCATCCACGAAAAGTAAATGAGAAATCCACGCGGCATTCCTACATATAGCCACGCACGCGCGCAGTTACTCTCTACCAAGCCCTGAATGGGACAACTCAATACTTTAGTATATATCAAAAATAGATACTTCGGTACATATCAGAAATAGATAGGAGGGAGCCCGCTTTTGGATGTATTAAAACCAAACAGGTGTATTAAATGTTGATATAAATAAAACCAAAAAAAATGTTGATATAATGAAATTACATAATTCTGCACTTATCCTTCACACATTTGCATTCGGTTCTTATACAGACAAATAGGGAAAAATGCAAAATGGGGATACCAACTGACCCTAATTAGTAATTTCGGGACACATTTTGTTCCGGTGACAAAACAGTCCACTAACTCAAAAAATGTGTTAATTTAGTGATAAATTCGTCGGAAATTACCTAATAATCGCCGAAAATCAGTTGACGTGTCCAAGTTGATGATGTGGTATTACCACACCTTGCCACATCATTTCCACATATTTTTTAAATTTTTTCAGAATCCACCTAAAACACTTTAAATATTATAAAAAAATAAAAACAAAAAATAAAAATAAAAATAAAATGAATCTGGAAAAATGTATATATTTATATTATATATGTATATTAGTATTAGACATAAACTAATAATCATATTTAATAATTACCTATATGGATATAAAAGAAAATCAAAAAAAAAAAAAAAAAGAAAAAGAAAAAGGGTCATCTTCTCCAGGGAACCACCGCCGCTCCATGCTTCACACCACCACCTCCGCTCAAAATCACCAAAGCCATGTTGTCGTCTTGGCCCCACCCCACCAAGCCGTTGCCTACCTCGCCAAATCAGTCGCCGCCACCGCCCATCGAAAATTTCCAAATATGTTGCCGTCGTCGGTCCCAAATTGCCGTCTCTCAAGTCTACCTCTGCCCTATTCCTCTGCATTTGAGTCACGATTTTCTCTCTTCTTCGGATCTATTCATCAGATCCAAATCCAAATCCGGATCTGGATCTGAGTGTTTGTGTGTGAAAGCATGCGTGCATGTGTGTTATTGTGTGACTGTGTGTGTGGAGAAGAAGAAGGGGTGGTATGTTGGTCGTGCGTGTTGACGGTGATGGAGACACAGGGGGAAGGGAGGTAATGAACTTGGTGAAGAAGAAGGATGGCCGATCGCTGGCGGTGGCGGTGGTAGGGAGGAAGACGTCACCGTATACTTAGGGAAGGGTGGTGAATGGTGTGCCGATTTGGCAGATTTAGTAGTGGTGGTGGCTGGCAAGTGGTGGTGGTGGGTGAAGGTGAGTGGAATTGGTGGTGCCGACAGCGAAGAATAGGCAAGCATGGTATATCGGTGGCGGCGGCTGGTGGTGGTCTTAGCGTTGAAGGTGGTGGCTGGTGGTGGCTTTGGTGCAGAAAGGTGGAAAAGCTGGTGTGGGTTTGAAGAAATTTGAATTAAGTATCTTTTTTTATTTTTAGATGAGATAATTTGTATTTAATTTTTTTAGGTCTAAATAAAATATTTGTATTTAATAATTAATACAAGTGGTTTGTATGATACATATTTTGAATTTTTTGAGGAAATATGATTATACATATGGCATATATTTTGAATTTTTGAGGAAATATGATATATTTGTATTAGGGAAAATTGTAAATTTGGGATAGTAACATACCCCATTTTGTATTTTTGGACTTTAATTTGGCATTTCTGATTTCAGCGACAGTAATTTTAAAAATTTTGCAATTTCAACAAAATCTCAACCGGAAACCTAATTCTGCACCGGAAAACCGCATGTGATCGCCTGAAACCGGTTGAAGTCATACGTGGCAAAACAACCTATAAGGAAAATTACAAATTTGGGATATTAACATATCCCAATTTGCATTTTTAGACTTTAATTTGACATTTCCGATTTCAGGGACAATAATTCTAAAAATTTTGCAATTTCAACCAAATATCAACCGCACGTGATCTAAAATCAGAAATACCAAATTAAAGTTCAAAAATATAAATTGGGGTATGTTACTATCCCAAATTTGCAATTTTCCCTTTGTATTAATTGAAAATGATATTAATATAATTAAAATAAGAAGATATTTGTAATAGTACACAATTTTTAACGAAACGATCCCTTACAAATATGATTTTAACAATGTAGTCCTTGGTAAAATTATAAAATGATTAAAATATTAGAGGATGTTTTCGAAATAACAGAGTCAAACCCGAACTAGAACCCTAAGGGCGTAGAGGGACCTCAAACAGAACATGGAAGTTAGGGACTATATTGTAATCTTAATGATGGACCGCGTTATAATTAGGCCTAAATATAGGGTAGTCAGATATAATTTTTCCTAAATACATATTATGCATTTTACTATTAGTGCATAAATATACATTATTTTATTTATAAAAATTTAACATATATACATATATATAATGTATATAAATACTATATATATACATATGTATATATTATGCTTTCATAATAATTTATATATATATATATATATATATATATATATATATATATATATGATGGTGCAGAAACTTAGAAGGTTGCTTTAACACCAAACACTTTAAGATTTGTTTGAAACGGGGAAGACCATCACAGGCGTATGAGCCTCAGGATCTGGGTTTCTAATGAGCGTGGATTCTTCCAGCTAGGATAACACCAGTAGATGCAGTAAGGATGAAATGAGAATGGAAGGGATGAAAATGCAGGGAAGGTGTAGTGGAAAGGCCCAGAAAAAGTGCAGTGTCTTTCTTGAGGAAGAAGATGACTTGGGGAAAAAAACATGTGTTCTCCTCTATTTATAGGTTAAGGGTGAGGGTAGGTTGGGAAAATTGACCGTGTGGTCCCAAACCTGTGTTGCCCTAAGACGTGGCGGCCTGGGAGGGCATGAGAGTGACATCTCTGAAAAGCAGGCGGCTTGTCAGGTACAAGGTGCGCACCACCTCTATGTCAGAGGTTGTTGGCGAGGGTCGCTCGCTGGGAAGGCCCAAGGTTCAGCTCGCTACCGTTCGGATCCCTCGCAGGGGAGATGATCATACGCGAGCGTTGGTGACGCTCGAAGGGCGCGCGGATGGGTCCCCCACCACAGATGGCCCTTGAGCGCCAGACCCCGAGCATCAGGAGCAGAGACCCTTACGCGGGTATATCTCTGAGAAGTGCGACCTTGAGGGCCAGAGTGTGAGCGTCAGGTTTGTCAGCTCGAACCCTGTATTCTGAACAGAGGGTCGGGGCTCACGGGCCTGTACTAGCCGGCAAGGGAGTGGGCTGGGTGGACCCGCGAACCCACCAATGCGGATGTCCATCCCTTAAGTCGGCTGATGGCGACACGTGGACGGTTCTGACACGAGCGTGATTTTATGCCTCATCAATATATATATATATATATATATATATATATATATATATATATATATATATTATATTATATTATATTTGTAAACTGAAATAATATAAATATATAAGTCAGCTCGAACCCCTGTATTCTGAACAAAGGGTCGGGGCTCACAAGCCTGTACTAGCCGGCGAGGGAGTGGGCTGGGTTGACCAGCGAACCCACCAATGCGGACGTCCATCCCTTAAGTAGGCTGATGGCGACACGTGGACGGTTCTGATACGAGCGTGATTTTATGCCTCATCATTTTGCCCCCCAAATTCTGTAGTATCGCTTGAGCGTACTGTAGAATTTAAGAGAGGCGAGCCTTAAACATTTTGAATATCCGAGGGTCAAGCTGCTACAAGAGGAGTGTCCATTTGGCTTTCGTAACGGGCACGTTCTGACATTGCTTTAAATGAAGTCATGTCCGCATTTAATGCGGAATGAAAGCGTGGGCGCGTGTACTCCGGGAGACGTGAGGCGGTTACCAAAAGTGGGGGGATTTCCCAGGCGGGAAATTATTGCGTTTTGAATTTTTTAGACCTAAACGATATAAATCCCCCCCTATAAATAGGGCTTTGTAAAGCCCTTGCACCTCTTTCACGCATTCAACTCTCTTTAAGCAACCAAAAAGCAAGAATTCTATGCAATTTTTACGGATTCCAGCGAGTTTTCCTTCAATCTTTAGGTAAAAACTTCCATAAACCTTGATACTCTTGTACTAACTCTAGATTTAGGTTGTGTGCGGGTAATCTTTCTAAGTGAGGAACTGTTTTTCTGCCATTGGATCCCTTCCCGAAGCTTCCTCCTCTATTGAACCTTCTGAGAAAAACTTCAATTTCAAGACCCAAAAACTCCAGATATGGCGGATAACAACGCAGAAGCCTATGTGAGGGAAATAGATGAGATGTCAGTGGGGAGCTCTTCCCCTTACGGTAATGTGCCTATGGCGGTTCCCATGGCCAGAGCCTCTCCAGGCGATGAGATTCCAACCGCCATTCCAGTGGCGAGGACTCCGGTTGAAGCTGGGGATGAAGAAGTTGATGCCGCCGTTCAAGGGATGAACGAGCGTGCTCCCGGAGGTGTAGATGATCTTTTTGAGGAGATGGGTAATGTCATGGAAATGCAGAGACAGGGGGAGAGGGTGTTCCCCGTGCTCAATAGCGCCGTAAGGCCTCAAGATCATAGGATCACGGTAGCCATTGCAGCTCCCGAGGGCGGTGCAGGGCCTTCCGAACGTCGAGCCGAGGATGAGCCTCCCAAAAAACGTCAAAGAAAGGGCAAAGAGCGTGCTACGCGAGTGAGGCAAAACAACCCCCACAAAACTGAGAAGTCTCCAGACGAGATTGAGAGCATTTTAACGCTCGACGATCTGAAGGAGTTGAGGGCAAAGGCATACTGGGATGAAGCAGTGTTCCCCATGCGCCTTCCTGAGGAGGGGGAGAGAGCAAACTCACCGCCGCCGGGGATGATGACAGTATATTGGGATGCGGTCCTGGCCGGGGGCCTGAGGTTTCCATCTCAGACTCTGCCCTTCCCAGATCCTTCCGAACGGCATCGCTCTAATCAATACCTTTGTAATACTGATGAGGGCCTTAGGCTATGAACCTGTTGTTAGCAACTTTGATAGCTTAATCTAGGTGGCCCGCTCAACGCGCTTGTCCCCCACAGATGGGTTCTACTACACCCAGGCCAAATCTGGCTTCAAAATGATATATTCTCCCTCCACGTCATATGGCGAGCATTGGAAGGAGAAGTACTTCTTCGTAGGGGCTCCTGGGGGAATTTTCAGGGTTCACCAAGGGTGGTTTATACACGGCGAGGGGCCACTGATTAAGGAAAGGACCAAAAACAAGGTCTTTGAGGATTGGACAAAAGGGTTGGCCCTCACAATGAAGAATGAGAAGAAATGGATCAAGGCTGAGGTGCTGATGAAGAATGAGGGAGTAAAATTCCGTTATGGCCTCTCATGCCCCCCAAGCTTGATAACTGACCCTCCCGCTCAAATCATGGCCCTCGATGGTTAGATTCTAGGAACTAACTGCTCTGACCTTTAGGATAGCATCGCTGACTTTGATTGGCTTGTTATATTTTTGTGATTATCATCCAAATGGTTGTCCTTTGACGCTCGTATTTTCCATTTGCAGATATCCAGATACTAACAACAAGGATGAATGCCGAAAGACATGCCCAAATGATGCGCGCTCAGAGGCCGGACGCTGACCCTCAACAACAACAGTAGCAGCAGGCCCAACCTTCGAATGCCCCGAGGGGGAGAGGAATCCGCCGAAGAATAGGGAGATTGTTAGGAATAGTGCCCTAGAAAGCCGATTCGACGTAATCTGCTTTGGGACTTTCTTATATCACAGACAATCTTTGAATAATATACGATTGATTTATTATCATAGGCAAACACTTCTTTATATGCCAATACGTGTTTTGTGTGTTTCCATTATGTGCGCATGTATGAGCACTCCCCTATTCCTGATGACTTTAGGACTCTACCATTTAGGTGAAATGGTTCATGAAACGAGCCCTATATCACATAAGTCATGATTAGTAAAATACTCCAAGCTGATGAGTCCTACAGACAGTGGGAGTGTCAACCTGACTCCTTTAAGGCTTGCTTGTGGGATCACGCCCTTAAGAAGGACCACCTTGTTTCATGTAGGTGCAAAGTGTATAGTTGATACGTGCGTGATAGATGAGGGTGCTTACTTTAATAAGTAAGTTCACTGAGGTGCCCCGTGTGAGAAGATTCCTAAATGGGAAAGGAAGTTTCTATTTCAAGAAATGGAAACTTCCAGATTAGGAAATATCTCACGAGTCATTGATGTGATTAATTGATCCTTAGACTTGAGGTTCCTTGTCACTTTATGAATTAACTCTGTAGTATTAGGTATAAGCTTTAAAGGGTGTCGCCTTAGACAACTGATTCAAGGCTTATGCTGGGGTTGCACAAGTGATTCATGAAAGTGAATGAGAATCAAGAAAGGACCTACACTTGCATTTGCAAGGTGATCTCTTATTGTGTAAGTCATTCATATGCCATATGGAGTCCTTGGCCAAGGCGGTAGATCAAGACATCAAGAAAAGGGTTTCTTGGATTGAGATCAAATGGATATGAAATGCACTTAGCTTTAAGACCAGATTATTAGGGTTCTAATTATTCCCTTACCCTAGATCTTGGTTGAGAGATAGTAAGTAGGAGGATTGTATCTCACATGAATCAATGACTTAAAGGTTCTGTCGAATCCGAACATTCCAATTCAGCTGGGGGTTAAACACCTGTTGCTAGACTATGGTCGTTTAATCTGTGGACTGATTAATTAATTAGGGTCACTGGTAATTGAATTGAGAACCTAGAGGGTCACACACAACAACTTGGTTACATGAGTTGAGGCTTTAAAATGGTTAAACGAGTTAATCTGGCCAAGAAGGTTCCATACGTGTGAACCACACGTGTGGCTCACGTGAGTGACACGTGTCTCACACGTGTGTAAATATATGTGTATATTTATTTATGTGTTAAATAATTAATGTGATTAATTATTTAATAGACTTTGGTTTAATTTTGAATTAAAAAGAAAGTCTTATTTTGGAGAAAAATAATCTAGTTAATTAATTATGAATTAATTAATTAGATAAAATAAGTTATTTATTTTAAATAAATAAAGTATAAAATTATCCAAAAATAGTTTGGATATTTTAGCTCTCTTGAAAGTTGATTTGAATTTGAATTCAAAGTCAAAGTCAAAATTACTTGATGATCAAGTAATAGGAGAGAGGGACCAAATCCTTAGTCCATAAGGACTAGGAATTTCGGCCACTCCCCTCCTATATATAGGGGAGCTCGAGCTCCCCTTAGAGCTAATCGAGAATTCTTTTGGTTCATGTGTTCAACACCATCCTTTCTCCAAGATAAACGAAACCCTAGGTTAAGCCTAAACACTAACTAGAGAACTAGCATCCTTACTAGTTAGATTGTAGCCAAGTTGGTGGACTATCTCTAGAGAGCTTCAAGTTAGAAGTTTTGAAGATTCGAGCTTTACCAAGGAGTGGGGATCAAGTAAAACGACCAGAATGGATGATGAAACGATTCTGAACCCAACAGAAAACGAGTGAAAAAATCGAACCAAAGAAGATGGCGAAAACCGTTCGTCCATATCCTGAAGGATGAATTTTTTCACGAGGGTTTTATGGCTGGCAGATTTCTACTTTCGCAAAATTGGTTTTCGAAGGGAGTTTCAATCATGCCTTTCTCGTTTCATGTTTCTTTCTTTATGTTATATTGTTAAGAACTTCCCTAACATGAATTGAATCTAGGTTGGTGTGGATTATTATCCCTACAATGGATTCTGAAGTAGAAAGAGATTTCGAGGGACGGGTTGCCATTACCGCATGAAGCGCGTTTGAGGGCGGCTCAAAACGTGTCAAGAAAGCTACTACCCAAGTGAGTTTCTTGATCTCTACGAATTTGGATTCACGATTGGGAGTCTAAGATCCTTTTGTTGGAAATTTTTTTAAATTTCCGCTGCTTTCTGATTCCTGTTTTCCAACAAGCCATGCATTCTAAGTTTAGGATTTGGAAACGTTTAACCATTTGAGAGATGAATGTATGGGCTCGAGGGCGTTCCTTACGAGGGTACCCTGGCCATATTCATAATGAGGCTCGAATTTGAACTTAGAAACCCTCTGAGGATTTAACTAAGTATTGGCCTTAAGCGTGTAACACATACTTCTAATTTAAGTGCTCCGGCAATTTGAGTGAACCTAGAAGTCAACTGTAGGACTTGCTAAGTATGGAATTAAAGCGAGCGTAGTTGTAATGTTAGCTCCATCCTTAGGTATCTGTGAAAGGATTAGCCCAGGATCGTTCGTTTACGAGCGTACTCTTACTCAAGAAGGTGAGGGTCATTGGGGATTTACAAGCGCGAACTGGCGCGCGAATATCCAGTTGGCGTAAATTAAGCGTTTAGCATCCCACCCTTTGACACGCTCATTCTTGGGGTTTACACGCTTATGAGTGTCAATGTATTCAATATGGGGTGTTTTTAACACACAGATAGCGTCGATTTGAGATTAGTGGGGTATTAATTAAGCCGTTCGACGTGAAAGATGCTCAACACGGAGTAAGCTTTTTGTGTCCCGGGCCATTAATCAAAGGAAAAGTAAATAAACGACATAATAAGGGATAAAATGCTTACTGTTATATTTGCAATTCAAAGATGATGATAACAGGCTTTCTGTTAAAAGAAAGTACAAAGTGCCGCGAGCGGTCAATTACAAGGGTTGACATTTATACGTAGAACCGTCTAAGGTTACACGTATTCCATGGTCTAGGGAGACGCTCGCCTTGCAAAGTCTCTAGCAAGTAGGTGTTGTTCGCTCGTACTTGAATGACTTTGAAGGGGCCTTCCCAATTGGGATCTAACTTACCCACATGCTTGGAAACTTCAACTTTTTTGAGCACCAAGTCTCCTAGCTGGAAGGTCCTCTCTTTAACGCACTTGTTATACTGGTGGGCTACGATCGACTTATACTTATGGATCCGAGCCCAAGTGGTATTCCTCCTTTCATCAAGTAGGTCCAATTCGAACGTCCGATTGGCCTCGTTGGCTGTTGGCTCGAAATAAGCAACGCGTGCGGACCCTTGAGCAATCTCCGCAGGTATCATAGCCTCAGATCCATATACGAGGGAATAAGGGGTCTCCCCTGTGGCCGCTCGTGGGGTAGTACGGTACGCCCAGAGGGCCCCCTGAAGTTCTTCTGCCCATTCCCTCTTCTTGCTTTCGAGCATCGTTTTCAAATGTTGAAGTATGGTTTGGTTGGTCACTTCAGCTTGACCGTTGGCTTGAGGATATCCCACGGAAGTGAAGCGTTGCTCAATCCCAAGTTCATAACACCAATCCCGGGTGTCAGCAGCAATGAATTGGGAACCGTTGTCCGAGATAAGCACCCTCGGGATTCCATACCTGCAGATGATGTTCTTCCAGATGAAATCCCTCACAACTTTGAACGTTATCTTTGCAACCGCTTCCGCTTCGGCCCACTTAGTGAAATAATCTACGACAAGTATCACGAATTTCTTTTGCCCGACCGCCATTGGGAGGGGTCCTACAATGTCAATGCCCCACTGGTCGAAGGGCCAAGAGACATCAATAGGGATCATTTGAGCAGACGTTAGTTGAGGGGTGTTAGAATGAAACTGGCACTTAGGGTATTTCTTGGAGTAACTGATGGCATCCTGCAATAGTGAGGGCCAGTAGAATCCACTCCTCAAGACTTTCTTAGCCAGAATTTGACCGCCGGAATGATTCCCGCAGCTTCCGTTGTGCACATGGTCCAACATTTCCTTGGCCTGCGAGGGCCTCAGGCACCTCAATGGCAGACCTTGGAAAGATCGTTTGAATAGCCGTCCATCGCTATCAAGAGAAAAGCGAGGGGCTTTACTCCTAACCTTCCGAGCTTCTACCTTATCGGTCGGGCTGGTCCCATACCTGATAAACTTAATGATGTTGTCTAACCAACAAGGTTTAAAGGGATCGATCGTGTTCACTTCGCCCGAGGGTTCCGTTTCACGAATCAGCGGTTTCTCTGATATGAGGAACGTGACTGAGCGCTCGCAAGAGTCCTCCAGGGCCGATGCGAATTTGGAAAGAGCGTCTGCACGCTCGTTTTCCGCTCTTGGGATCTGCAACAAATGGAATTCTTTGAACTTGAAGATCACATCCTTAGCCCTCGCCAAGTACTGTACCATAGTGGCTTCTCGAGCCTCATAAGCGCCATCAATTTGACTTGCGATCAGCTGGGAGTTAACATAGGCAGTGACCCGAATGGCACCATTCTGGAGGGCTATCCTGAACCCCTGGATTAGAGCCTCATACTCCGCCTCATTGTGGGTAACCTGGAATGCCAGTTTGATAGCGTAATCAACTTCCACACCATGAGGATCCCTGAGCGTCACCCCGGCTCCCCACCCTTGTGAGGTCGAGGAGCCGTCTATGTGCAGAAGCCATAACCCTTCTTCCACTGAGGGCCCTGTATCCAAATTGAAGCGCTCCACCAACAGGTCTGCTACTACCTGAGCCTGTATTGCGGTGCATGGCTCGAAAGTGATGTCAAATTGACTGAGTTCAATTGACCATTTGATTAACCTCCCTGAGACGTCCGGCTTTGCGAGCACCTGTTTGAGGGGCTGGTCCGTGAGCACTGTGATGGAATGAGCCTGAAAATAAGGTCTTAGCCTTCGAGATGCATTAACGAGCGGAAAAACAAACTTCTCTATCTCCATATATCTCTTTTCCGCCCCCTGTAAGGTTTTGCTCAAGTAGTACACCGGCATATGTTTACGCTCGCGAACTGCCACGAGGACAGCGCTCGTAGCCTCTGAGGAGACTGATAAGTAAATGAATAAGTTTTCGCCAGGGCTGGGTTTAGTCAACAACGGTGCGCTCGTGAGGTATTGCTTCATGTCCTACAAAGCTTTCTCACATTCCTTGCTCCAGTTGAAGTTGCGAGCGTTGCGCAAAATTTTGAAGAAAGGTAAGTTTCTGTCTGCCGAGTGGGAGATGAATTTGTTCAAGGAAATGATCTTTCCCACCAGCACTTGGACTTCCCTCACGTTCCGAGGGGAGGGAATATCAAGAATTGCCTTAATCTTTTCCGGATTTGCCTCTATGCCCCGTTGACTGACCATGTACCCCAAAAATTTACCACCCCGAACGCCAAATGTACATTTCGAGGGGTTCAGTTTCATCCCATAATGCCATAGGATATTGAAAGTTGTTTGAGATCCTCCAGATGGGAATGCTGGCGCTCGCTCTTGACTATCATGTCGTCAACATATACTTCCATAGATTTTCCTATTTCGCGCTCGAACAACCTGTTGACGAGGCGTTGATAAGTTGCTCCAGCATTCTTAAGTCCGAACGGCATGACTTTGAAACAGTAGACGCCTACGTGCACCACGAAAAAAGTTTTGGGGCGATCCTCGGGTGCCATGAAGATCTGATAATATCCCTGAAAGGCATCCATTATACTCATGAGCTCGCACCCCGCTGTTGAATCTACCAATTGATCAATCCTCGGCAGGGGGTATGGTTCTTTGGGGCACGCTTTGTTGAGGTCCGTGAAGTCATTGGGCATGCGCCATTTGTTGGCGCTCTTGGGAACGAGCACTACGTTGCAGAGCCATTCTGGGTACAAAATTTCCTCAATGTTCTGAGCGTCAAGGAGCTTACCAACTTCTTCTTCAATGACTTGCCTCCTGAAACCGTGGACGTCCCTCTTCTTTTGCTTGACTGGCTTGAAGGCCGGGTCCACGTTGAGCCTATAAACTATGACACTCGGGTCTATCCCAGTGAGATCAGAAGCCTTCCAAGCGAATACATCAAGGTTTTCTCGAAGAAAATCAATCATCATAATCTGTGAGAGACCGTCGAGATTTGAGCCAATCTGGGTGGTTTTATCTGGATTCCCCGGTTCCAACTCGATGGTCAGGAACTTTTCGACGGGCTCGATGCGAACCTCAGGCCTTGGAGCCTCGAGCGCTCGTTTTTTCCTAGTAAGCCTACCGCTTACCACACCCGAGGGCCCGTCACCCTTGTTCTCTGAGGAAGATCCTTCGACGGCCCCGGGTGGCCCATCCTCCGTGCGCTGGTCCTCATTGGGGGTCTTCTTCTTGTTCTTCTTTTTGTAAAGTTTGGTCCTTTTACGCTCGGGGCCATCCTCGTCCAATTTGGGGAAGTCAACTGATTTTTTGGTGGATCCTGCCTGAATGGTTTGTTTAGGCTTGTGGCTTCGAAGGGAGAGGACGTAGCATTCCCAAGCCTCTTTGACATTGTACAGAACCTCGCCTATGCCCTCGGGAGTGGGGAATTTGACTTTCTGGTGATAAGTGGAGATTACTGCCTTGAAGTCCACGAGGGTCGGGCGTCCAATGATGATGTTGTAGGGGAGGTCCACTTCGACAACTGTGTAAAGGACGCTCAATGTTTTTCGCTGTGGGGCGTGACCAAAAGAGGTGGCCAAGCCAATCTGTCCGCGAGGGACAATCTCGGAACCCCCAAAGCCGATGAGGGCTGTTCTTAGGGGTTCGAGCGGAATATTTGTTATATTCATTTTTTGAAATGTTGAGTAAGGGAGAACGTTCACAGAGCTTCCACTATCAATTAAGACCCTCTTTACAACGTGGTTATGGACATCTAAATTAACCACCATGGGACAGTCAGAGGTTTCACCAATCCCATGGGGTGTTACAATGTGTTCCAAGTCTTTCTCTGAGAACCCTACAGTGTCGTTCTCTTTCGAGCGTAGAGAGCTGTCAACGGAGAGCACAGGCTTGGGCAGGGATGATCTCTGGTCGTAACTCCGAATGTGGCGGCGCTGGGAAGCATTAGAATCGCCCCCCGAAGGTCCTCCGGCGATCATATGAATGACCGTAAAGGGCTGATTCTCCGTATCCGTAACTTTCCCCTTGCTGCGCTCGCTCGTTTCGGTGTGATGGTGGCGGGGACTTTGTGAGCGCGAGCGGCTTCTCCCTCTAGTACACGCTCGTTCAGCGCAATGCTCATCATACCTCTCCAGCACCTTCACAAACTCCTTGAGGTGCCCCCCGGCGATAAGCCTCTGGATCTCGCTCTCAAGTTGGCGGCACTTGTTGGTATCATGCCCCTTCTGCTTATGAAAAGCGTAATACTTTCCTCAGCACTTTTGAGCTTCAGTCTCTCTCAACTTCGGCGGTCTCTTGAAGAGTTTCTTATCCGCCATGGAATATACTTCGGCAATTGGGCGGTTGAGGGGGATCCGCTCGAACTTACACGGAGGCGAAGGATTACGACGAGCGGGGATAGGGCTGCGGCGGCGACCCCTGTTAGCATCTCCTCTGTCCTCGGGGGCTTTGCTGGGCCAAGGGGAATTCGCCATTTTCTGATCCCTCACGATGTACATATCCTCGAGGGTGAAGAAGGAGTCAGCTATGTCTCTGATCTCCATCAACGAGTGTGGCTTTTTCTTGGCCACCTCCTCCACGAATTCTTTGTTGACATAGTGCTTCATGTTGATGGCTCCAAAAAGTACATGCCTCAAGAAATCCATCGAGGGCTTCTCCACCAGCAGGATTTCCTTGTTAAACCTTCCCATGAAGGACCTGAGCGTCTCGTTTGGCCCCTGGACTAAGCTGTAGAGAGCTGTCGCAGCCGGGGCTGGTGCCTTCAGGGAGTTGAAGTGGCTTATGAAGGCATCTGTCAGATCAGCATACCCTCGTATTGAGCATGGAGGAAGCTTCTTATACCAATCCTGAGCCATACCAATGAGGGAAGTGACAAATACTTTGGCCCAATAGTTGCTCGGATGATCGTATAAGTGCATCAGGTGTACAAAGTGATCTAGATGCTCAGCCGAATCAGTTGTTCCATCATACCTGTTGACGGATGTGGGGATTTTGCCCTTCCCCGCACGGGTCATCAGAACCTCGTCAATGAGGGGGGAATCGCCCATCAAGATTCTATAATCCCGGTCTTCGGGATTGTACTCCTCATAGTTTGCCTCTTTTCGGTGATGGGAAATCTGGCTGCGTGGACGGCGAGCGTCTCTGGCCCTGGACCTCTCGGCCCCGCCTTGGGGGACTTGAGACCGTGCTCGAGAGAGCTGCTCCACTACATTCTGGAGCCCCTTAAGCTGATCCTGCACTGCTGCGAGTTGAGGGTCGACGACACTTCTGCGGCTTGCCCTCCATGTGGCCCTCTATTGGACCTCTTCGTCATTCTCAGCCCTCTCGTTCTGAGGGGCCCTTTCAACTCCAGCGGGTTGCTGTCCTTGCTGGACCCTCAGGGGGACCTCATTTTCCTGATCAGGGGGGCTGAGCCCTCAACACACTTTGGGCGGCTAACAAGGGATGGACTGGAAGTCCTCCTACGGGTGGAGCCGCTCGAGCACCGGCCGTTGATGGGAAATAGACAGCAGTGAAGTATTCCCAGGCTTTGTGTACCGCCTGCCCCTCGCACTGCGCGTAAAGCGCCTGAAGTTGTTGAGTGGTGACTTGGGGTATTTCCACCCCCTGTATCTCTCTCGGAAGCGACATGGGGAGATTTAGTGTCCCCACCTGATAAGGCTGGACCATGGGTATCATTCCGGGTTGCATATAAGCATATCCCGGCGGTGGTATGGTTGTGGAGTACATGCCGGGATGGGAGGCAGGAACGCCGGGGACGAAGGTTGAGGGAGGAGGAATGGGCCAGATCCCCCTGCCTCGTTTCCACCGGGGGGAAGAGTTGCAGCTGCGATTTCTGTGTTTTTGGCCCCACCTCCAGCAGTAGGTGGGGGCGCTCCCCCCGGCGGGGGCATTGTTCCCGGCGTTTTCCTCATTGACGGAAGCAAGAACGTTCCTGTTTCCCCAAACCCCGTACCTTGTCGCAGTCACCATGCTTGAGGTAAGAGGTGTTATATCTCAACTAGCTTAAAGAAGGATCAGGTGAAGATGAAGTTGAAGATGGTGATGGTTTCCCACAGACGGCGCCAAAAATGATGGTGCAGAAACTTAGAAGGTTGCTTTAACACCAAACACTTTAAGATTTGTTTGAAACGGGGAAGACCATCACAGGCGTATGAGCCTCAGGATCTGGGTTTCCAATGAGCGTGGGTTCTTCCAGCTAGGATAACACCAGTAGATGCAGTAAGGATGAAATGAGAATGGAGGGGATGAAAATGCAGGGAAGGTGTAGTGGAAAGGCCCAGAAAAAGTGTTGTGTCTTTCTTGAGGAAGAAGATGACTTGGGGAAGAAAGCATGTGTTCTCCTCTATTTATAGGTTAAGGGTGAGGGTAGGTTGGGTAAATTGACCGTGTGGTCCCAAACCTGTGTTGCCCTAACACGTGGCGGCCTGGGAGGGCATGAGAGTGACATCTCTGAAAAGTAGGCGGCGTGTCAGGTACAAGGTGCGCACCACCTCTGTGTCAGAGGTTCATCTCTGTATCGTGCGCTGGGAAGGCCCAAGGTTCAGCTCGCTACCGTTCGGATCCCTCGCAGGGGAGATGATCATACGCGAGCGTTGGTGACGCTCGAAGGGCGCGCGGATGGGTCCCCCACCACAGATGGCCCTTGAGCGCTAGACCCCGAGCATCAGGAGCAGAGACCCTCGCGCGGGTATCTCTCTGAGAAGGGCGACCTTGAGGGCCGGAGTGTGAGCGTCAGGTCTGTCAGCTCGAACCCTGTATTCTGAACAGAGGGTCGGGGCTCACGGGCCTGTACTAGCCGGCAAGGGAGTGGGGCTGGGTTGACCCGCGAACCCACCAATGCGGACGTCCATCCCTTAAGTCGGCTGATGGCGACAAGTGGACGGTTCTGATACGAGCGTGATTTTATGCCTCATCAATATATATATATATATATATATATATATATATATTGATGAATATATATATATATATATATATTATATTATATTATATTTGTAAAGTGAAATAATATAAATATATACATTTTTTTAGATTCATTTTATTTTATTTTATTTTATTTTTTATAATATTTAAAGTGTATTAGGTGGATTTTAAAAAAATTAGCAAATATTTGGAAATGACGTGGCAAGATTTGGTATGCCATATCATTAAGTTGGACATGTCAACTGATTTTCGGCTATAATTAGGCAATTTCTGACGAATTTATCAATAAATTAACACATTTTTTTAGTTAGTGGACTGTTTTGTTGCCGAAGCAAAATGTGTCCCGAAATTGTTAGTTAAGATCGGTTAGTATCCCAATTTTACCTTTTTTCTCGGACAAATGGGTACGCTCAACTCGCTTTTAGAAATTTCAATTGAAATTCTTCAATTTTCGCATTGTAAAACGATTTCACATTTCAATTTTTTAAACTAATATACGTCCATTCTAAAACTTAAAAAATGAAGAACTTAGATTTATTCTCAAGTACATTAGAAAAATATCATTTTTTTAATATAAACTGTATAAGTTGTTTTATATTTTCTGTAAGTAGTAACCAGAATCGGCATAATTCAAAATTCAGAAAATGATTATAGGTTAATAATATAATTGAACTTGTAATTACATATAAATTGTTAAATATTTTGTTAATAGAGCTTTTGAGAAGTTTTTTTAATTCTACATCCACATCCACATCCACATCCGTACCCAAATCTTGAAATGATCTCTCTTGCACACCCACCATCTTAGCATTTTAGAGAATCCAATACATATCTACATCATGGGACCTGTAGCACATCAGTCCATCAGGTCGATTTTTACTAGCAAAAATTCACTATTGAAAATCAATTTAAAATTGGATGGAGATCATGACATAATATGTCTGCTTTGTATTGTATTAATAATTAGGACCAACATTAAAACATCAATAAAACGAAATAGTCTTATGATAATTACTGCAAACTCTCAACACCTAAATGATAAGCTAGAAACTTTATTATAAACAATTACTAGCTAGTTCGTCTCTTGTCCCGTTGGGGACGATATTCATTCAATTCTTCTATCAAGACATTCAAATTCTTGTAAGATGTTCCGCCTTCTTCAACAGCCTTTCTTGCCACTTCCTTGTAATACTTTGCTCGGCTTCTCATCCCCGAGGCTTCTTCTCCCACCATAATGCTCTTCACGGCCTTGGTCAATTCCTCACTGGACACACCTTCGCTTGCTCCAAATTGCCACCTTTTATTGCCAACAGAAATTCCAATTCTTAAAACTTCGGTCACCAACTTTTCATTATAAAATTGTTCAGAACAAATAGGCCATGTGACCATGGGTGTCCCGACAGATACTCCTTCCATAATCGAATTCCAACCACAATGAGTAACAAAAGCCCCAATGCTTGAATTACCCAGAATCATAACTTGTGGGGCCCATCCCCTTATGATTAGTCCTTTCCCCCTCATTCTCTCCTCAAACCCTTCCGTCAACCACCCTTCATTTTCTTCACGATCTTCACCTTTCCTAACAACCCAAATGAAATCTTGGCCCGAGGCCTCAAGCCCGACTGCTGTTTCATGTAACTGTGCTGGCGTAAAGGCCGCGATGCTTCCAAAACACACATAAACAACCGAATTAGGCCTCTTCGAATCCAGCCACGCCAAGCATCCGTGTTCATCAACGGCCGATTCCTTTTCTTTTCGCGAACCTTTTCCTTCAACATCGCCATTGCTGCACGACATAAGTGGGCCGATATGCCATGCCTTTCTCCCCAAAACATTTTTGTAGTGATCAACATATGCAGATTCAAGCTCATGGAAGCTGTTAAAGACAACTCCGTAGCTTCTCCTATCAGACTCGTTCACTTGCTCCATCAGCTTCGTAAGCTCATTCCTCTCCTCACCCAACACAAACTCAGAGACCTGAGTCCTAACAAACATCATCCGCTGTGGAAAACCAAGCAGCACAAAGGGCTCAGAATCAGACGACACGTTCTTGTAGGGTTTGTGGAGCTCCATCATCTCTCCAGCGCACCGCGCAAAACAGCTCGTTCCATGGAAAACCAACCTCGGGATTCCGAATTCAGCTGCTGAATCCACAGTCCAAGGCAACAACATATCGGAAACAAGACAATTCGGACGCAATTCGTGAAGAACGCTGTCAACTTGCTCTTTGAGCAAAAACAGGGCCTCGGCAAACTTTGGCATCAATTCGAAAGAGCTGTGGTCGATGCCTACAACGTTGTCGGGCAAGGAAGACCCTTTCGGAGGGAATTTGATTATGCTCAAGCCAATCTCTTGTCCTGATTGTTGGGCTCTTAATATGGGGTCAGCAAATGCTGGAGTGGTGATAACAGTCGTTCTCAAACCTCTCGAGTAAAATAGTTTTGCCATTTCCAGCATCGGGGTCATGTGGCCATGAGCCACTAAAGGAAGAAGGGCGATGTGTAGCAGCGCCATTTCCGGAAATGAAAATCTGATGATAATTGAATGGCTAATGATGCAAAGAAGTTTTGGAAGCAGGTTTGAAGTTTCTGTGTTTTGTCTTTGTTGTTGACTTTAAACTGCTAAGTGCTAACCATCTCAATAATTAAGGGTGTCCAATCTCCATGGAAATTTCCAAAAGACGATATATAATTTTGCTTGCGTGTGCATCTTTGCTTTTAGGTTTTGTTGTTTTTTTTTATTCATTTGCAGCGGCTTTTAGTTTTAGGCTTTTGTTATTACATAAAACTTTTATGTATTTATGTAATAAATTTAGAAAGAAACTTCAACTTTTAAAGTAAATAAAATGATCATATTTTTTGTCTAGGACTAGATGTTTTATTGTATGAAGGAGGAGTCCTTTTTTTCATTTTTTTTTTGGTTTGACGTGGGTCCTTCATGAAATTCGTTTTCTAGAAAAAGAATTAAAAAAAGAACTCTTAAACTAAGTAAAGAGAGAATAATTATATGTTATAGGAATTACAAACTTTTCAAACAATATTAAGTGCAAGAGGCAAAGGTGTTTATTATTTTTATTTTTTTCTCACCCCATTTTTATTCTCATTTTTTTATTTTTTTTGAGTTTATATTTTAACTATCTCCTATTAATATATAATTATTAAATTTACATTAAGATAAATAATTTAATTTAATATATTTAAATAATAATGAAAAACATCTATTATTTCTACTTTTCTCTCACCCCATTTTTATTCTTATTTTTTTTTATTTTTTTTGAGTTTATGTTTTAACTATTTCCTATTAATATTCCATTATTAAATTTACATTAAGATAAATAATTTAATTTAATATATTTAAATAATAATAATTTTTCTTTGGACACTCATAGACTGTGCGAAATTACTAATAAGTGTTAAGAGCGAGCGGGGAAACTCTTATATGAGCCGGATGTGGGCCCCTATTCCTACGCTCGGCTCATTTTTAGTTATAAAAAATGTACAACCTTTGTTCCTTTTTTTTGCCTTTTTCCTTTGTTTTTTTTTTTTCCTTTTCTTTTTCTTATTATCTCTTCTTTAGCTTTGGGTGTCTTTTTTTCATTTTCTTTTTGTACTTTCTTTTAATAAATACTATTTTCCCTTTTTTTTAAATTTGATTAATAAACACACAATATTATGAATAGAATATAGTTAGCAAAAAATTATGATTACTTTGTAATAAAATATATTAAAATGAATTAATTAATAAACTTTACTATATCTATAAATTTATAACAATTTACAATATTGAATTTAGTGATAACACTCATAAATATATAATATTTTATTAAATTAAATTTTATGTACAGCTCCCATAAATATATAATATTTTATTATATTAAATTTAAGAATAAAAATAAAAAAACATTGTTAAAATTCTTTTGTGCTACAAATATTATAGTTATAATCTTTTATAGGATTTATCAAACTTAAAAAGATAAAAAAGAACCAAAAAAACATACAAAATCAAAAAAAAGGAAACCCAAAAAGGCAAAGAAAAGAAACGAACAGGTGTACAATTTTTATATGAAAAGATGAGCCGTGCGTAAGAATTGGACTCCACCACCGACTCATAAAAGAATTTCCCGGGCAAGGGTTGGGATATATATATATATATATATATGTTAAATCCAAAATCTTTTACGTATTTCTTTAGATGAGCGTGGCATGCATTTTCTCCTATGTTAAAACATTAAATTATGACCTTTCGGAAGAAAGAAACATTTAATTATGTAATTCTAGAAGGTTGTAGGGATATTTGTTACTTTTCTCAATGGAAATCAATTGTTACTTTTATCTATGATAAGTTAATTAATTTGAATCCAGAATATTCATTGACAAGATAATTAATTTATCGGCAAATTAATGAAGGGCGAATTACATCCAGGTACCCTCATAATAGGCGAAATTACAATTCAGGAACCCTTGTTTGAAAAATTACATATTAGTCCCTGTAGGACGTGTTTGGCTTGAAGTCCCTGACATTTTGAAGGGGCAATTTGGAGGTGTATCATTGTTTTTTGTGTTATTTGATGGGAACAATGGCCTTTACCCACTAGCTTATGCAGTAATTGAAACTGAGAACAAGGAAAAATGGCCTTTTTCGTCAGGGACTTCAAGCAAAACACGTCCTACAGGGACTAATATGTAATTTTTCAAACAAGGGTTCCTGAAATGTAATTTCGCCTATTGTGAGGGTATCTGGATGTAATTCGCCCATTAATGAATGGTCCCTAGTAAGGCTAAAGACTTTTTCAAAACCCCCTAACTTGAAATGCCACTATTTTAGATCCCCAATATTCAACATACTTTGCCTAAACCCCCCTATATCGTGTAAAAAGACTATAATACCCTTGTCTTGTTGAGTTCAACAATCTGAGTTCAAGAATCAGAGTTCAGTTGTGATTGATCAAATTTCCTCTTTTTCACCCTCGCTTCCGATCATATTTCGGCCGTCGTCCTTGAAGAAGACATTCACCGTTGAAGAGTCCACCCCTGGTATGTGTAAAATTTGTGATTCGGCAATTTATGTTTTTTATTCTTCATTACAGATTTTCAATTCGACATTAGGGCGGTTCAGTTACACAATCTATTTTGCAGCCTCCATTGTCAAGTATGGCGCGATTGAAGTAAAAATCAACGAAATCCACACCTGGAGAAGGATCTAGCTGCAGCTAAACTAAGCGACTCGACGACATACTCTGTCGCTATTCTCCCACATATTTCACAGAAAAATTGGGTGAGCATGGTCCCCTAACTGATGCCCAAAGAAAAGGATACGGGCAACTCCTTTTGGGTTTTTCCTTGACATGCCTGGATTCAAAGCTACAAGCAAACGTGTTGGTTTCCTTCTGCAACGTTTTGAATTCAACCAGCGGACATTCAACTTCGGGAATGTTAATGTACCCTTTACCGTTGAGGAGCTCTCCATTGTGTTGGGTCTACAATGTGAGGGTTATCCCATTGACACTTTTGTTAGAGTGCGTTCACGATGCCGTCGCCTGTATTTTGATAACAAAAACGGTAGGGTGACACGTTCGAACATATTGGCCAATTTACAGAAATTGGCTTCTAGGAGTGATGTCGAAGGCATCGATGATTCTGCAAGAATGTTCATTTTGTTTGTTTTTTCTACAATGTTGTTTCCACGCAACACCCTTAAGCTGCCAATTGGTCTGATATGCTATGTAGATGAGTTAGAGTATATCAACCGATTCGCTTGGGGCGCTGCTGTTTATCACTTTTTGTTGTTGTCAATGGAGACATTTAAAGCTAGGGATAGACAGTTCCTTGATGGATGTACCATGGGGCTTATGGTAAGAATTCTTTATATAAATTCTGTTATTTTATATTTACATGTAAGCTGTGTAGTGTTTGTCCTTTTAATCCCCGTATCATGTTATGTACTCAGGCCTGGTTCCATGAGCATTTTCCTTCATGTGGGCAAGCCGTGGTGGTGCAAGGTTTCCCACGTTTTTTGAAGTGGAAGAAAACTATCTTGCCTGCACAGGAACCAACCCTTCCCACTTGCTGAAAATATCCCAAACATATTCTGCTTCCCAGTAAATCCCGTAGCTCAAGCCCTACCAAGAGATTCAAGCTCAAATCTCCTTCCAAACCTCCATTAATCCACAAGGTAAGCTTGGATATGTTATGTACATTCAATATGAGTCATTTTCATTCATTCATCCCTAAATTTGATCATGGTTTCATCGATTTTTGGCTGAGTTCGAAAATAGGAGGTTTTGAGCATTTGTGATGATCTTATTCGTTTCTTCATGGGTTTGATTGATTCCAAGCCTGAAAATGATTGTTTTAACATCCTCTTGTCATTTATGATCATTTGATCACAAATGCTCAAAACCATGAATGCTCATTGATCACTTATTTTAACAGCTCTGTGAGAAAATTCCATGAATGGTCATGTGTGCCTTTATTTATTGGTTGAGCTCTTTTGGAACTGATTTATATGTCATATTGGTGTTGTTTTGCTACACATTTGATAGCTTAATTGACATGAACTTGTTGGTTGAAGATTGAAATGGTACTGCCCTGTTTTTCTCGTGATTTTGCCCTGTTTTGGCCTGGGATTTGCTGCTGTTCGTTGCTGCACTTTATCACGATTAATTGCTGCCAGTTTTAATCAGTTTTGGGAGTTTTGTTGTCCTAATTTGCTACTGATTCTTCTGCCTCAGTTGAGTGTTATTTGTTGTTGTGTTTCATGCGTAAAACAGGGGGTTCAGTCTACGTTTGTTGAGCTGCTGCGTTCATGGCACGGGGGTGCCAACCTGTTCATTTTCAGCCTGAAACGGGGGTGCACGAGGGTCTGTTTCTTCTGTACGGTGTCTTGGTTTGTTCTATGTGGGTGACACGGGGGTGTCACCTTGTAATTTTCTTTGCCTGTTTTGTGTTGCCGTGAAACTGCTGTTGCTTCTTTTTCTTTCTTTTTCTTCTTGTTTGCTACTGTTTTTGCTGTTGAGCTGTTGTTACTTGTTTTCCTTTTCCTTCCTGCATGAAATGGTTGTTAGTTTTAGTAGTAACACATGTATATAGGTGTGTGAGTGAGCCTGATGCATGAAATTGTTAAGTGTAAAATGCATGCATGTGAAATTGGTAATTAATGCATGAAATTGCATGCTTCTTGTACGTATGCATGCATATATGTATATATATATATATAAACTTAAATAATTTGCATGCATTTTAACAAGTAAATTGCATGCATGATTGGGGCTGTACGTATGCATGTACCTATATATATATATATATATATATATATATATATATATATATATATATATAAAATTAAATAGTATTACATGCATGGGGTAAATATATTTAATATAATTATGTATTTATATATGTTTGTTAAATTTTAAATGTTATTTGATTTAATTGAATATAGAATTTAATTGTTACCTATTTCATATTTGATTTAATTTCCTAAATTTAATTGAATGTATTTAATTGTTTATTTTCTAATTGTAAATGCGATTAAATGTGTTTAATTGTTTATGTTCTAAATTTAAATGTGATTTCATTCGTGCTATGCTCCTACTTGAATTCTTGAATTAAATTGATTGAAAATGTGGAATTATGACTTCGAATGAAAGTGAACGAAAGACCCAATGACTTGATTATATGATTTAAATTCCTTTGACGTGAAATGTGAAGGATATGAATTCGTGAATACGAATACTTCATTGAATGAACGAATTGACTCTTTATATGTCTTTAAGACTTTAATAGTGCCCATGAACGTGTTCATTACATTATAGCATCTTTTCTTCATTCATATCATGATCATTACATTGCCGAGCGTCCTATTTAGTTCATATTGAGTCTTCTCTCACTAGTACACCTTGTTCATTCTCTTGTACAGTTCGTTTCCAGGGCGGAGACTTCCGAATTGAATAGGCACCCGTATTGCTCATGCTTTATGTCTCGTGGTAATCCAGGTGAGGGTGTTTTTGTTTTAGTTATATAACAAACCCTACAACCCATATGTGAAAAGCTTTGGCCAAAGCCTTATATATATATATATATATATATATATATATATATATATATATATATATGTATATATATATATATATATATTATTTTCAAAGTGGAGTCATCGAGTAAATTATTATCGAGTAAACCTTTTCTCAAGGATTATGAAATATGTTATGTTTCTTATGAATTGATATGTTTTGGCGAGATTATGCATGTATGTTATGTTCATGGGCCCAGGGACTTAGTACATGTGGCTATCCGGGGAGGCATGGGCCGACGGTGATCCCATGTGCTGGTTCCACTATGTTACGGCGAAACGGACCTCGTCAAGGAGTTTTTGACGAGGAAACGCTAACCGGGCTTTGAGGCCTCATGAACCTCATAGCCACAATGATATGTTTAGGTGGTCGGGCCTTGCAAACCCGTCCACCACGAAGGAAGAAGGTTGGAACTTAATTTATGATTATGATTATGTTTATGATTGATATGCACCGTGCGGGAAGGCCGGGACACAGATTGCCCAAACGAATATGTCTTATGATATGATATATGATCTGTGTGTATTATGATATATTGCATGATCACCTATTTAAAGTATTAATGATCTTTGTCGTACACAGTCGGAGTTTGGTTGGAGATGATGCACGCTCACTCGCCGAGCCTTATGTTTATGTATGAATTATGAACGTAATGAATTAATATGATTAGTCATAAAATCCGAGCATTGCTTAGTTATTCTCTTGCCCTTTTTGTGATTTAGTTTTAAATAAAACCTTGCTCGGGATTTATGACTTGCATGTGCTTGTTTTTATATATACGTATATCGCTCCTGCTCACTCAGTCTTCTAGAGACTGACCCTCTCTCTTCCCCAACTTTTTAGTGCGCAGGTTGGCTTTGGAGTTTCGGGCTAGGCGGAGTTTTGGTTGAGTCTTTGAGTCGGTCAAGCTAAGTTAGAAGAGTCTCTGCACGCACATATGTATCTTAATTGTGTATGATCTGATTTTATATTATTATGAACGTAAACCTTCATGTAATTGTTATTGAATTGCCTTTTTGGGCTTTACTATGTTTTAAAAGAGGCCTGAGGAGCCCAAGTCTGCTTGTGATTTGTGTGTTCGATTTCTGCAGGCCCTCGGCCAATGTCTGTGTTTGGATTTAGTTTTCCGCTGCATTATGTTTTGTTGAATAGCTTTAATTGCAGGGTCTAAGTTCCGCCTAGCTTAGGAAGGTTATTTTCTTTGTCTCCCGTTCGCTATGGTTTGATACGGGGGCGGACTTCCCATTTCGTTACTCGTGTTGAGCCATGGTGCGGGGGATGTAGTGCCTCACGTGCGGGGTGCTACATATTTCCCTCCCCACTCAACAAACTCGGGATTCCATTACGCATATTTCCCTCCCCACTCAACAAACTCTGGATTCGACTACGCATATTTCCCTCCCCACTCTACAAACTCTGGATTCCATTACGTGTAGCACCCCGAGCGAGGAGCACCACATCCCCCGCACCATAGCCCGACACGTGTGATGAAATGGGAGTTCCGCTTACGCACCAAGCCATGACGATCGGGTGACAAATAAAACACACCTAAGCTACGCGGTCTAGACCCAGAAACAGAGTGCGCAACAATTCGAAAACCAGAAGCGGAAGCACAGGATCAACATACACACATGCAAGGCCACGGGCCAGCAGAAATTAATGCGTACACTCCACATGCAAACTTGGGCACACAGGCCAAGTTTTGGGACATAAGGTAAGGCCCAGCAAGGGCAATTTTAATCATATACATTTCAGATTTGAATAAATTTACAAACTTATACATAACCTCAGAATGAAAAGGCAAAAGCAATGAAGATGCAGAATGTAAAGACTCGACCCGAACGACTCAAAAGAAGACCGCCGCTTAGCACGAACCCAAACCTAGCACCTGCAACTGAGAGGGGAAAGAGAGGGGTCAGTCTACAACTCGACTGAGCGAGGGGGGCTAACGCACACCCAACACGTATCTACATATAGAACAAAGCACGTATTAAACAAATAACTATGAACCGAGAATAGGGTTTTACATACCAAAGCTATTTTCCAAAAGTACTCATACTTATTCATATATTCGTATATTCTTAAGTTTGAAAACTCGTAAGGATTCATAGATTCAAGAAAGCATATGGATTCATATCAAAAACTCATAGGGATTCATATTGTAACTCATAAGGATTCTTATATTCAGATCGATTCATAACATAGCGTAGAAATCTCATATTGAAAACAAACTCTCCTATCCCGTTTCATAATCAACGTAACAAAAGAATTCAAATACCCAACGAGTACGGGTCTCCAACCTTACTCCTTAATCAAAAGACTCAAAAGATTCATAAAGAAGCATAAACTCATAAATTCATAAGATTCATAGATTCATATTCCCGTATTCCAACCTTCTCCGGAAGTCTGCACGGGCCCACATCGTGCAACTCAATATACGTGGGGTCACGAACCCACAACGTACCTTCTCCGGCCTCAGCCGAAGGCTCAAAGCACCACGCCTTCTCCATCTCCCTCAGAGTCGCGCGTAGGTACTTCAAATGAGCGTGTGCATAAGGGTGATAACCGGCGACCCCAACAGCCGCACCAGGTCTCCCTTACCCACACCTCCGGGGCCCAGGGATTCAAATAGATTCGTATAGATTCAAATAGATTCATAAGAAACATACCTAACTCGCGAAATCTAGAAACATACATAAGACATATACTATAGGAAACATACCTTACCGTGCAACTCGGCATATGCTATGCACGTACCTCTCCGTGTCATCCTAATTCGTAGTTAGCCTGAAGACACACGGTTTGGAGCATAGCCTCATTGCAAAACAGTTTTAAGCTTATATACGCCCATACGTATAATTTCAGAAGGAATCATATCAAATCGAATTAACAAAATTCATAACATATCGTAGGACACATATTTAATATACATATAGTATATATTCGCATGCGGGCTTGAAAACGAGCATATAGGGTTATAGGTCGCTTTAACTTAAACAAAAATCCTAAAACCTCACCTTACACCGATGTGGCCAAGAATGAGACAAATGATTCACCCCGGTATCAACTCGAATCACGAAACACCACCCCGGGTGCACTTGGACAAACTGAAGACAATATGCAAAACTTAGACTCGAGGACGAACCATATAGAAGCACGACATATGCTTAGTCGCGTAAGAGATGCAAATACTTAGTCAAAAGCTCATACACGTATCAAATTCATACAAGATGTGTAAAAACACACATATCATAGCTTAACAAATTCATAATATGCATTAAAGCATGTTCATGTGCACAATTAATGCATAATGAAGCATCTAAAAACATAACAAGGAGCATAAGCGATTCGTGCAAACAACTCACATTACTTAAGAAACATAAAATGCATAAAAAGAGCACATGCATATACATAAACATGCTAAAACAAGTTAGGAATAAGTTCGGAGGTGGAAAGATACGAGAAAAACGGAATAAGAACACAAAAAGGGGTTCCGAGTGAAATTGGACTAAAGCTGACAGTTTTCCAAGATGCACAAGTTGTAGGAAAATGATCATAACTTGAGTTTTCGAAATGGGAATTACGTTTTGTTTGTTGGAAATGAACGTAGACACATATATCTTTAAAATGGTAGGTGGCTCGAATCATGGTTCAAAGCGATCCGAAAATAGCGTAGGTTTGAAAGTTGAACGAATGCAGAATCTCGGCGAAGTGGCGACACCAAATTAAAACGGTTATAAATCACAATATAGAACGAATTTTGACTTGATTCCAATTGGAGATTGTTCTAGACTCAAAAGAGTTGAACATATCCAAAAATCAGCTCAATCAAAGGTCATATGAGGGGGTACCCGGCCGGGGAAAAACAAGGCAGAAATCTACCCGGTCGGGGAAAAACAGTGCAGAAACTTTCTGCACTAAATCTACCCGCCCGGGTACTTTTAACACACAAAACTACCCGGCCGGGTAGTCCTTCTGGACGAGAAAAAGAACCAGAAACAGGGGCTAAACATGGAGGAAACAAAAAATGATCAAAACCACCTCAAAACTCAACCAAATGCAATGAAAATTAAGGCACAAGTTCATGGAAACATGCTCTAACACATATCTTAAATTCAAGGCATGAAATCAAGAATTGAATGAGTTGCCATTTCATCTTCGTCAAGCTCCATTAATGGAGTTATATGCAATGCTCACCCAACAATGAAAATTCTAACATTTATGCAACAAGAGAGCTCAAGAAAAGAACATACATCAAGTTTAGATCATATAATTCAAGTATGAAGGCAAAAGATCAAATTTTCATACAAGCATACTATTCATCATCTTCTCCAAGTTCAAGAATTCAAGCAAGGGAAGCAAGGTTCAATCAGGTAGAATTGAAGCACGTAGTGAGAGGATCACGTATCTTACCTTGAATCTTCGATCGGTTGGTCGGATCTCGCAAGCTTGAGCCAAAGCTTGAAGGGCCAAATGGGGAGGTTTTCTTCTTCTCCTTTCTTGCCTTGTTTTGATCGTTCCAAAATGAGGAAAAAAGGGGAGATATTTTCAGCCATAAAGGACTGAAACGGGTCGGTTTATCGGGTCGGGTCAAAAAGGATCCGATCCACTCCGATCGGATTTTAAAACGGTAGGGGTATCAAACGACTTTAGAAAATTATAAGGTTAATTTTATCAAATCCGAATCATCGAAACGAACTCAATGATAAGGTCGGAATTCGAATTCGAATTCCCGAGCTCAAGGTAGCACGAGGGCTAAAACACCCTAATTAAAATTAGGTCCCTAATCAGCAAATATTGGACGATTGAGTCCAGGTACATTTAATAAATTCTAAAGCGCACATGATTAAATAAAATTACAAATTGACACGTAAGGCATGCTAATCACATAATTACTGAATTAAACTCTCCCGAGACATCGTACCTGGATTGCCGAGAAGACGGGGTGTTACAAACTCCCCCCCTTAAGAGAACCTGGTCCCCAGGTTCGCCTGCTCGAGTTTCAAGCTCGAACAACTTTCCGTATTCACCCAAGTTTGAGGTTCATGACGTCCCGACGAGGGTTAGCTCGAGAAAGGTCTTCATGCATAACGGGTTTAAATCTCCAAATCAATCCGATCATTTGAGTTGCTCGATCAACTCGCATGATAAAGAGGGTCTAAAGTAGATTCAACTCTCACCGTTTGAGTCCATTTTAGTCAACTCACGAGCTCGGTTTTCTCTCGAAGGCCGAAGTTACAAACTCACGCCACTTTCATCACCAATCTCCAACCGTATCTCCTCCTTGACCACGATCTAAAATCCGAAGTGTTTAACATCCGGACCCCCTTCATACACCGCCAAAATCTTCAAGAGGTTGATGGTCTCATTGCAAAGCTCGACCCTCATCTCACCGAAGCAACACTCTTGAACGCTCAAAACACAAAATAAAACTAAAGATGCATGATGCACGTGATATGCGTGTTCAAGGTACCTTTCACCGATGTGGGAAATCTCATTCGGTAGTGATTGATCAATACTCGAAATGTTGTTGAAGTTCTTTTATCCTCGTTGTTATTCTTGAATTACCAATGTGTACCGATACCGTTGGAACCATCCCGCATTCCATTCCTTATTTAGCTTTTGATCTTCAAATATTACTCCCATCTTGCCTTGAAGTTCCCAAAGCATTTTGTGTGGCTAGTCTCATCCGGTCTTTATCTTACAATTGTTGCATAACCTCAAATCTTAGGTGTTCTCTTGGTCTTGCTTTCAGTTTCAAGAATTGAATCCTTGTGTTCTGATTTATCACCAACGGTTTTATAGCCCGGGTTCCTTCACCCGAATACTTGCTCATAGAAATCCCAAAGAAGAGGTATTGTCTTGTAATCAGAGTTCCTCTTCATTAAGGGGCTCCAAAGTACAACGTTGATTCTCATCTTTAGCACCACTGTTTTCTTGAAATATAAGAAAAGTGGGCTTGAAGTTTCCTTATCCTAGCACCATTCTTCATTGTCAAATTACTTCTTGTCATCCTGCCCTTATCCCACGACTTCATTTGAGATTTTGTCTCGATCCTTTGAAGCCCGACCAGAGTCTTCTTTAATTCCCTTTTAATTCTCTTCTCCAAGGGCACGGTTGAAAATGAGTCAATCTCTATGTCTCGAGAGTTTGATAAATTTTATTTTGTGCCCATTAGTAGAGTTCTCCAAAATGTCCCTCGTGGATTAGTTACTTTCCTTTTCGGTACTTTCATCATAGTATCTCCTTGGAAAATTTAACTCTCCTTTAAAGTAGGTTCCAATTCTCTTGAATTTTCAGTCCGATTGATATACTTCCCAAACCAATCCTCTTAAACATCGTCTTCAAGTTACCCTACACTTCAACACGATCGTCAAAGAGGGTCCCCAATCTCAACCCTCACCCTAACCACCTCTTCCCAACTCATAGCCTTCTAACTTTGGCAGTTGAAAGGAGCTACATCCTTTCAAGCAACCACTAAATATGCATGTCGGGTTAATGTGTAAATGGAATGTATCAAATAACAAACTTTGGATTCCATTACGCATATTTCCCTCCCCACTCTACAAACTCTGGATTCCATTACGCATATTTCCCTCCCCACTCAACAAACTCTGTATTCCATTACGCATATTTCCCTCCCCACTCAACAAACTCTGAATTCGACTACGCAATATTTCCCTCCCTACTCAACAAACTCTGGATTCGACTACGCATATTTCCCTCCCCACTCTACAAACTCTGGATTCCATTACTCATATTTCATGCCCCACTTAACAAACTCTGGATTCCATTACGCATATTTACCTCCCCACTCTACAAACTCTGGATTCCATTACGCATATTTCACGCCCCACTCAACAAACTCTGTGGACCATTACGCATATTTTCCGCCCCACTCAACAAACTCTGAATTCCATTACGCATATTTCATGCCCCACTTAACAAACTCTGGATTCGACTGCGCATATTTCCCTCCCCACTCAACAAACTCTGGATTCAATTACGCATATTTCCCTCCCCCACTCGACAAACTCTGGATTCCATTGCGCATATTTCCCTCCCCACTCTACAATCTCTGGATTCCATTACGCATATTTCCCTCCCAACTCAACAAACTCTGGATTCCATTACACATATTTCACGCCCCACTCAACAAACTTTGTATTCCTGATGTATCTGTTTATTGCATGGATTTGTAGGGCAATTTTAGTTAAATTCAAGCAGTTTTAAGAACTTATAATGTGATTTATGCTCCTTATTAGGTACCTTTCACCTGGGAGTTGAAAAGACGGAGTAGAAGCAAAACCATGCAATAAAGGGCGAAAAACGAGAAATTCTAGGTGACACGCCCGTGTCCCCGTGGAAGAGTAAACTGAGACACGCCCGTGTCTCAGTACAGAAGTGGCCCTCGGATTCAGGATGGTGACACGCCCGTGTCACCAATGTAGAGGAATATTCTGCACGCCCGTGACTAGGTACAGAGAGGCCTGGAACGTGTGCACCCCCGTGTCGTCAAGAAGAACAAGTCCTGACACCCCCGTGTCAGTAGGAAAAGCGCGGATACGTTTTTAATACGTGACACGGGCGTGTCGCCATTTTAGGCATTATCTTTGCACGCCCGTGTCACGGGGCGGTTTGGATTTTGGTTTCCTATTTATACACGGTTTGAGGCGGAATAAGAGAGCTTTTGGACGGATAGCTTCCCAGAAGTTCAAGAACACTCGGAGAAGGAAGAAACGCGAAGACATAGAGTTGAAGATTCATTCCAAGCACAAGACTTTATCAATTTGGTTTTATTTACTGCTTTCCGATCAAACTAATTCCTCAAGTTTTGGTTTTTCAATTCTAGCATAGTTAGTTTCTCGCTTTAGATTCATTTTTGGATAATTAGGTTAGAATTCAGAAGTATTAATTCCGTTTTGATGTTTATGTTAGACATGAATAATTTGAATGCAATTCTTTTGAACTTAATGAGTTTTGAGCCAATTATGAGGAACTAATCTCTTAGGGTTAGGGGGTAAGGATTATGCATCTAAGGTGTTTGAATTAATGCTCAAGTTAATTTGTGTGATTCTTTGTTAGGAAAACGGTATTGAGTAGGTTGGGAATGGATTGGCCATCCATGAACATATTGTAAATTATCCGATAATCGAGAGATTGAGGATAATTGAGATTGTTTTCCAAAACTTAGACTTTTGGGCTTAAAGAAATTTAACCCTAATTTCTACAACAGGTATTTAGAATTCTATGCCAAGCCGCTAGGTTTTGAATACGCTAATCTTGCTTTATTCGATTAATTTGGTTACTAAGTGATTGTGAGAACAACACTTGGCTTAATTAATTAGACATCTAGCCTTCGAGAGAAGCTAGGTATAAAATTGTGATTAGGTTGAAGAATCATACATCCGTACTTGAGTATTGATTTGATCACAAAAGAGCATATGATTTACTCCCCGACCTGTTTTAATTAAGTGGTTAATTCTTGTTTTTAGTTGTTAGTTCGTGTTATTGGTTATTTATTGCGTAAGTTTAATTTCTTCGTAGTAGTATAGTACAACATTGTCAATCTTATTCGGTCTCTAGATTAGAAATAGTCATAGAAGTGGTTGTTGAGTTCCCTTCCCTGTGGATACGATACCTTAAGTGTTGCAATCGGATTTAGAACTTACACTTGGGTTCAAGATTTGTCTATCAAGTTTTTGGCGCCGTTGCCGGGGAAGGCGTCTAATTCAATATTACTTTATTGACTTTTTCTGGTGCTTTAGACCACCCTTTCTACTTGGTTTCTTTTTGAAGTGCGTTGAGTTTGACCACTGGTTTTCCCAATTGCAGGTACCTAGTGCATGCTACGATCGAAAGGCTTGGAACCCTTGCCTTACGACCCTGAAATTGAGAGGACTTGTCGGGCAAATCGAACGAAGCGGAAAAAGGAGAAGAAGCAGAAAGTAAACCCAATCCCAATGGCACAACCCATAAACGAGCAACCAACCACACTCCAGGATTATGCCATTCCTAACATTGGCTTAATCCAGAACAACTTGACTCGCCCCGCCGTGGAGGCGAACAACTTTGAAATCAAAACTGGGTTCATCAACCTCTTACAACAGAACCCGTTTGGGGGTCTACCACATGAAGATCCCGCATCGCATTTGTCCTACTTTTTGGACGTTTGCTCGACTTTTAAGATCCATAATGCTTCAGATGATGCGATCAGAGTTAGGCTTTTTCCCTTCTCCCTAAGGGACAAAGCCCGGACATGGATTTCGACCTTGTCAAATGAGACACTTCAGACATGGGCAGACCTCTCTAAGGCCTTTTTAGCCAAGTTCTACCCTCCTAGTAAGACCATGAGGTACAGAGATGAAATAACGAGCTTCAGGCTCTATGATGGGGAAACGTTGTACGAAGGATGGGAAAGATATAAGGAATTGCAAAGGAAATGCCCACATCACCGTGTTCCAGGATGGCAACTGGTACAGATCTTTTACAATGGAATGACAGAAAACATGAAAATCATGGTCGATGCAGCAGCGGGAGGAGCATTTATGGCACTATCTGAAGAAGTAGGAATGCAACTTCTGAACAAGATGGCAGCAAATAGCAGTTGGACAAAGGAGAGGAGCAATCCTCCTCCAAAACCTGAAGCAGGCATACTCACCACTGACACTGTGACAGCTCTCAATGCCAAGTTCGAAGCACTGAACCAGAAGCTAGACCGACTTGCAATTTCTACAGCACGAAACACAGTGGCACAGTCAAACGCCCTACAGGTATTATGTGAAATTTGTGGTGGTCCCCATTCGTTTGATATTTGTCCTTCTACCAATGCAGGTGCACAGGGTGTTGTTGGTCAAGAACAAGTAAGTTACGTGCAAAATCAAAAACCAGCAAATGACCCATACTCGAACACTTACAACCCAGGTTGGAAGAATCATCCGCACTTCTCGTGGTCAAACAATCAGAATGTTCAAAACCCAAACCCAATTCAGAGACCACAGTTCCAACCAAGACAACAGGGATCGCATCCACCACAGCAAAACCAGCAGAGATTCGCACCCCCTCCACAACCACCGCAAGAACAGAAGCCGGGGTGGGAGGCGGCCCTCGAGAAGTTCATAAATGTCTCGAATGATAGGTATCAGAAACTTGAATCTCAGGTAGAACAGGTGCTGGTTCAAAATAAAAATTTGGAAGTGCAGGTGGGCCAGTTGGCTAATTCAATCAATGTTAGAGCCCAAGGCATGTTTCCAAGCAAACCTGTGGAAAATCCGAAAGAGCATTGTAAGGCCATTACACTACGAAGTGGCACAACTTACAAAGGGCCTGAAATACCGGTGGAAACCGAAGTGAGAAAGGAAAAGGACTCCGTTGTGGAACCTGAGAAGGTAATCGAGGCATCAAAGGAGGAGAAAGAAGTACTGACAAGTGAGCCCCCTTCCAAGCCAAAGACACCAGTGGCACCCAAGCGTATGTGCCACCACTCCCTTTCCCGCAGAGATTTCAAAAGCAAAGGTTGGAGAAACAATTCGAGAAGTTCTTGAACATCTTCAAGGAACTACATATTAACATCCCCTTTGCCGAGGCCCTAGCTCAGATGCCCACTTACGTCAAATTCTTGAAGGAGATCCTCTCCAACAAGAGAAAATTGGAGGATTATGCCACGATTGCACTTACTGAAGAGTGCAGCGCCATTCTACAACATAAGCTTCCACCAAAGCTTAAGGATCCAGGGAGTTTTTCAATTCCTTGCACAATTGGCCATATGTCCTTTAATAAAGCTTTATGTGATCTTGGTGCTAGTGTGAGTCTAATGCCATTATCTGTTTGCAGGAAACTTGGACTGAATTCATTGAAACCAACAACCGTTTCCCTACAGTTAGCGGATCGATCAGTCAAGTACCCCACGGGAATCCTGGAAAATGTGCTGGTCAGAGTTGGGAAGTTCTACCTGCCGGTAGACTTCATAGTTTTGGAAATGGAAGAAGACCAAAACATGCCGCTCATCTTAGGGAGGCCTTTCCTAGCCACAGCAGGAGCCTTAATTGATGTAAAGAGTGACATTCTAACTCTTCGTGTGGGGGATGAACAGGTGGAATTTAATCTGTTCAAAGCAATGAAAGGACCGATGATCGAGGAACAATACAATATGGTGGAAATCAGAGCCCAGACACCGATGTCCATAAGCAACGAGGACCCTCTCGAACTCTGTCTAAGAGGACTCACGGACCACATTGATGGGGAAGACATATTAGAAGAATTGGCCGCCTACGCAAAGGCACTCGAGGCTACCCCCTACGTACCATTCCGGAAGAGGTTTGTATATGAAGAGTTGGGTACGGGTAAGCCCACTCTTTGTCCTTCTATTGAGACAGCTCCCAACTTAGAACTGAAACCCCTCCCCGCTCATTTGAGATATGCTTATTTGGGTGAATCTGAAACACTGCCTGTTATAGTTGCCTCTGATTTAACTGATTCACAGCATGATGCCTTGTTGAGGGTTTTGAGAGAACACAAACGAGCGATAGGTTGGACTATTTCTGATATTAAGGGGATTAGCCCATCCATTTGCATGCATAAAATTCTTATGGAAGATAACCATAAACCCTCTGTAGAGCATCAGCGTAGATTGAACCCAAACATGAAAGAGGTAGTTAGGGCTGAGGTACTGAAACTGTTAGATGCCGGGATAATTTACCCTATCTCGGATAGCAAGTGGGTTAGCCCTGTACAGGTAGTGCCCAAGAAAGGGGGGATGACTGTAATTAAAAATGAAAAGAATGAGTTAATACCAACTAGGACAGTCACGGGTTGGAGAGTCTGTATAGATTATAGAAAGTTGAACAATGCCACTCGCAAAGATCACTTTCCACTTCCCTTTATTGATCAGATGTTAGAGAGGTTAGCCGGACATTCTTATTACTGTTTTCTGGATGGGTATTCAGGGTATAACCAAATTGCTATAGCTCCAGAGGATCAGGAAAAATGTACGTTTACTTGCCCTTATGGTACTTTTGCGTATAGGCGTATGCCTTTTGGGTTGTGTAATGCCCCGGCTACCTTTCAAAGACGCATGATGGCCATTTTCTCTGACTTTATAGAACGCACAATGGAAATCTTTATGGATGACTTTTCTGTGTTTGGTTCTTCTTTCAATTCATGCTTGCATAATCTTGCTCAAGTTTTGCAGAGATGTGAAGAAACTAACCTTGTGCTAAATTGGGAGAAGTGCCATTTCATGGTAAAGGAAGGGATAGTGTTGGGTCACAAAGTTTCAGAGAAAGGCATTGAGGTGGATAAGGCCAAGATTGATGTGATCGTAAAACTGCCGCCACCTACCAATATCAAGGGAGTGAGGAGTTTCCTTGGTCATGCCGGGTTCTATCGCCGGTTCATCAAGGACTTTTCAAAAATTACCTTACCTTTATGCAAGTTACTACAAAAAGATACTGAATTCGTGTTTAATGATGATTGCTTACTTGCATTTGACAGGTTGAAGAAGGAGCTTACCTCGGCACCAATTATGGTTGCACCAGATTGGACTATACCGTTTGAGCTAATGTGCGATGCGAGCGATTTGGCCATTGGAGCTGTTCTTGGCCAACGAAGGGAGAAACGTTTACACGTTATCGCATATTCTAGCAAAACTTTAAATGATGCACAATTAAATTATGCAACTACTGAGAAGGAATTATTAGCTATTGTGCATGCTTTTGACAAGTTTCGGTCTTACTTGATAGGTTCGAAGACAATCGTCTACACGGACCACGCAGCAATCAAGTACCTCCTTTCGAAGAAGGATTCAAAGCCCCGTTTAATTAGATGGATTCTGTTGCTCCAGGAGTTCGATCTTGAAATTCGCGACAAGAAAGGGACAGAGAACCTAGTCGCAGATCACTTGTCAAGGTTAGAGGTCGGGGAAAAGGAGGATGAGTACGAGGAGGAGATTACTGAGAATTTCCCTGATGAGGAGTTGTTTGCAGCAGATGCAATAGTTCCTTGGTACGCAGATATCGTGAATCACATGGTTTGCAAAGCTCTACCACCAGGCATGAATTTCCATCAGAAACAGAGATTCTTATCCGAAGTGAAACATTATTATTGGGAAGAGCCATATGTATATAAGCACTGCTCAGATGGCTTAGTACGGAGATGTGTCCCGGAGGTTGAGGCTGATGAAGTGCTTGAGAGATGCCATGCAAGCTTATATGGTGGGCACTCAAGTGGTCGAAAGACAGCAGCTAAGGTATTACAGTCTGGGTTTTGGTGGCCAACGCTGTTTAAGGATGCCTACAAATTTGCCAAGGAATGTGATACTTGTCAGAGATCCGGGAACATTAGTAAAAGAGATGAGATGCCCATGAAGTATATCTTGGAAGTTGAATTGTTTGATGTTTGGGGGATCGATTTCATGGGACCCTTCCCACCGTCGTATGGGAATCAGTATATCTTGGTAGAGGTGGATTATGTATCCAAGTGGGCCGAAGCCGTGGCAACTCCGACCAATGACTCGAAGGTGGTGTTTAAGTTTTTGCAAAAGAACATTTTCAATAGGTTCGGAGTTCCACGGGCATTAATCAGTGATCGAGGTACGCACTTTTGCAATAAGCCCTTGGAAGCCTTGCTGAAGAAATACGGGGTCCACCATCGGGTAACTACTGCGTATCATCCCCAAGCAAGTGGGCAAGCGGAGGTCACGAATAGGGAGTTGAAGTGGATTTTGGAGAAGGTGGTGAGCCCCTCTAGGAAAGATTGGTCCTCGAAGTTGGATGACGCGTTATGGGCTTACAGGACCGCGTTCAAGACACCTATAGGAACTTCTCCGTATCAGTTGGTTTATGGTAAAGCATGTCACCTCCCAGTCGAGATCGAGTATAAGTCGTATTGGGCCATTAAGGCTATAAATTTTGATCTCATGAGAGCCGGAGAAAAAAGGATACTTGACTTACAAGAGCTGGAGGAATTAAGGTTAGAAGCGTACGAAAATGCTCGGATTTATAAGGAGAGAACTAAGAAGTGGCATGATAAACATATTCGGGTCAAGGAGTTTGTCGAGGGTCAATTGGTGTTGTTGTACAATTCTAGATTGAAACTCTTTCCCGGGAAACTTAAGTCAAGGTGGTCCGGTCCGTTCAGAGTAGTAAAAGTCTTGGTGAATGGAGCGGTAGAGATAGGCAACGAAGGGTCACCATCCTTCGTGGTGAATGGACAAAGACTCAAGCCATATCTTGCCGGAGATCGAATTGGCGAACGCATCTCGTGCGTGTTAACAGCTCCAGCGCCTTAGACCTGAGTCATGAAGTCAAGCTAACGACTACAACTTAGAACTATTGTTCTTTCCTTTTTCTTCTTTTCTTTTCCCCTTCTTTAGGTAATTGAGCTTGTGAATGATGATATCTTTTATCTCGTGTTTCAGGTAGAGAGGTTCGAATCGTGTGTATGGTGTACTAAGGTCCTACTCTGCAAGAATTTGAGCTACAAGTGTGAATTTAGCGGTGCAAACACCAAGGCACAGTTTGAACAAGAGTAATGTGCGGAAATTTCAAGTTTGGGGGAGACACGGGCGTGTCTCTCACATGAAGAAATCCATGACACCCCCGTGTCTCGGTACAGATTCGCCAGCCGAGATACGACACGGGCGTGTCAAGTTCTCTCAAGCAAAATCGACACCCCCGTGTCGTAGTACAGAATTTGCCAGGTAAAGGATGACACCCCCGTGTCATCCATACAGCATACTTTATGACACGGGCGTGTCGTGTCCGCTCGGTTGAAATAAAACGGGGGTTCCTCACCTTTTTCTTATCGTTTAAACACAAAAACCTCCCTTCTCTTCTCTCATCTCTCTTCTTCCCCCATTCCCACACGGCACAAGCACCACCACCAGTGTTTCTTAGGTCATAATCCGGCAAAACAACACACACATTACACCTTACATCCTATATTAATCGGGTAAGTCTTCTCTTCTCTTGGGTGCTTTAATTTCTTGGATTTAAGTGAGAAGGGTTAGACCCTAGTTCTATGAAGCATGCTATGGTGTATATTCGTTGACATTCTTGACTCTATTTCAAGTTTTGGCATGATTGGAATTAGGAATTGGCATAAATTTGCAAATGTTTGGCCTTTTAGAAGATGAACCCTAATTTCTTATTGAAGCATGTTGGATATAATTTCTATGAATTCTTGCTCCTTAGTCGAGTTTCGTGCATGCTAGAGTTAGGTGTTTGAAATGTATTGGAAAATTTGGCCCTTGCTCTTACACATTGTCATGAATTTTGCAAATTTTGGAGAATTGTTGTGGGTGGTTATTTACACGTTTGTGGATGAAATTGAGGCACTATGATCTTTAAACGAATTTGGTAATATAGAGGGCTAAGTCTAGGTATCGGGTGATGAAATGTCATGCTTTATTTGATGAAATCCTAGGCTTCTTACTTGTGCTTACAAGGTGTTCGATAAAATGCCCCTTTGAACTTAAATTGATTTTGTTGTTGATATGGGGGTATTTTTGTGCAGGAAATATGGGACGCAACAAGAGACCCGCTCCTCTGCAACTCACCTCCTCGTCCGGCCCAACTGGCCGCCAACCACGGGATTCCGTGAATGTCACATTGGAAGGGCTTGGGAACCCTTATAACAGGAATACCACGCGCAATATCATGCCCACCAAGTTCCCGCATCTCGCCACACTTCGGAGATTAGGAGTTTGGGAAGAGGTCGAGGTGTTGTTCAACAATATAGGGTGGAAGACGTTTATGATGGTTCCGGCTAACACCTATCCGGAGTTGACAACCGCATTTTTCACCACTATGACTTGGGACCAGGTCAACACCAAGCTCACTTTCACGTTAGATGGGGAGGAAGCCGAATCGTTAAATCTAGATGAGATTCGGGATGCCTTAGGGTTTCCTTTGTGCGAGATGACAACGTTGCCAAATTGGTCTACTGAGGACAGAGAGGCGGTGTGGCGGTCATTCCCCCTCAAAGCTGGTGCCCCGGCGTACAACCCGCGTAATACTAAGGCCACATGGATTGATAGCTTAGTCTGGCGATTGGTGCATAGACTCCTAGCTGTGGGAATATGTGCTCGGCATGAAAGTGATGGAAATATAAATGGGTTCGAGTTGGCCATTATGTATTTTATGAAAGAGGGGGTGCAGTTTGATGCCACGACCGAATTCATGTATAAGCTCAAGGAGGTGGCAGGTAGGGCGTCGGGAATTATAGGCCATGGCGCCTATGTGACGAAGCTAGCCAAGGAGGTGGGATGGCAAGCAGAGGAAACGGAGCCTTTATCCAACTTTCCGTATGTTGAAGAGCAGACGTTCATAAAGATGGATCTATTCATCCGATGGTCTGCTGGGAGCCTAAAGGATAGGGTTTTACCCTGGTATCCGGAAAGGGAAAGGAACCGGTTTGAGCGGATGTACAGGTGGGGCGTAGCCAAGTACGATGACCTCACTCTCGATCAGCAGAGGAGGCTTGCTCAGATACCGGATCGAGAGGAAGGCGGGCGCGGAGCACCGATGCCGATGGTCGCAGAAGACGATGAAGAGATCCCCGCTTACATACGGGATTATATGGCATCCCAGAATACGCGGATGGACAGTTTTGTAGAGCATGTGGACTCCCGGCTGGATGCCTTGCAGCTCCACATTGATGGACAGTTCGAGAACCTCCACGCATACCTTGCCAAACAATTTGGCGGTGCCGGCGCGAGTAGCTCAAGCCAACCCCCACATTATCCGCCACCTTATCCGTGATTGGGTTCTGTTCTAGTCTTTTATTTTTCTTACTTTGGTCTGTATGATGATCTAATTCACCACTTTAACCTAACTATTTGCACTATGCTAACTATTCTTAAGGTTGTATGAGGCACTTGACGACAGGGCTTTCTTGTTATTTGCATGTTGATTATCATTTGCTCTGCTTAGCTTATGATCCGTGTTTTAGTCGTTTAAGTGCAGGTTAGGGTTGATGAATAGCTTGTTGTCGCGTTCTTCGCTGTTTTGAGGGAGTTTTCTTTTTGCCTTCTTTCCTTTTTCTTTTATGCATGAGGACATTGCATGGTTTAAGTTTGGGGGAGAGGGGCAAAAAGTTTTGGATTGTATTGCTAATATTTTGCATAGGAAGATGCATTAGGGGATTTACTTACTTGATATTGGGTATCTTTGAGAATGAAAAGATAATTGCTGAAAATAGCCAAAATTTTTTATTTTTCGATGAGGTTTGATTGTTGGAATTTTGCCAAAGTGAGTTAGGCTAGTTGAATGCATGAAGTTAGGAGTGAGTATTGATACCTTGGAATGATGGGATATCCTTATTTTTGTGCACAATTGAACAAGGTCATGTACTTAGGTTAGGATGCTGAGTTAGTGATTCTTGAATAATACTGAGAAGTGGATTAGGATGCATTTTAGTCCTATTGAGGCGAAATTTTGAATTGACGAAGAGTTAGGGAGATGACTTAGGCATTCATGTCGGAGGTAGCCTCGCTACTGAGCCATTGGTACTAAAGAACGAAATCCTATTGACCCCGCTGAGCCTAAGTGTTGTGCCATTAAATTTTTGTAGCCGCATTATAAGCCACAGGCACAGCACCATAAACTTACCCTTGAGTCACACTTTGCTCACTCGTTTGAATCGATTGAAGATGCTGCTAAATTCCTGATAAGAAACCAAGAGAAGACATAAGAGATATTCTTAGATGCTGAAAGAAAAGAAGAATTCAAAAGGAAGTAGCAAAAGAACGAGTTGTGTAAGCAACAAGTAGACAGAAAAAAGAGAAAAAAAAAAAAAAAGAGAAGAAAATTAAAAATTATGGAGAAAAACATTGAGTAGATTTGAAACAGAAGAAACTTTAGACTGTCTGCATGTGACAAACTTTGACAAGGTCCAAGTTTGGGGGAGTATGAAGGGGAAGACGAAGATGGCAACCATGGAAATTTGAATGGGTGAGCTAGGTGTGTTGAGTTACTACTATACTAAAAATTCCATAACCTTAACCCCGAGCCCACAGTACAAGCTTCGAAAGACCTTCCGATCCTTAATTCTTGGTTAATTCCATTAGTGGAGATAGGTGCGAAGAATGTTGTCCGAAGTCTATCATTGGTACTTAGGAAGGAATCATTAGTTTGGTGTTCTAACCATTGTACATTATTTTGTTCGAATTCACACACTACACGAGGATGTTTGAATTATACCATTGTGTTGATACTTGTGCTTGATTGTAATGTATTTAATAGGCTAGACTTGCTTGCGTGAAATTCTGAGAATTGCCCCGTTGAGAGATTGATTTTGAGGCTGGTTTGATGTAATTTTCTCGATTGCTCGAGGACGAACAATATCTAAGTTTGGGGGAGTTTGATGTATCTGTTTATTGCATGGATTTGTAGGGCAATTTTAGTTAAATTCAAGCAGTTTTAAGAACTTATAATGTGATTTATGCTCCTTATTAGGTACCTTTCACCTGGGAGTTGAAAAGACGGAGTAGAAGCAAAACCATGCAATAAAGGGCGAAAAACGAGAAATTCTAGGTGACACGCCCGTGTCCCCGTGGAAGAGTAAACTGAGACACGCCCGTGTCTCAGTACAGAAGTGGCCCTCGGATTCAGGATGGTGACACGCCCGTGTCACCAATGTAGAGGAATATTCTGCACGCCCGTGACTAGGTACAGAGAGGCCTGGAACGTTTGCACCCCCGTGTCGTCAAGAAGAACAAGTCCTGACACCCCCGTGTCAGTAGGAAAAGCGCGGATACGTTTTTAATACGTGACACGGGCGTGTCGCCATTTTAGGCATTATCTTTGCACGCCCGTGTCACGGGGCGGTTTGGATTTTGGTTTCCTATTTATACACGGTTTGAGGCGGAATAAGAGAGCTTTTGGACGGATAGCTTCCCAGAAGTTCAAGAACACTCGGAGAAGGAAGAAACGCGAAGACATAGAGTTGAAGATTCATTCCAAGCACAAAACTTTATCAATTTGGTTTTATTTACTGCTTTCCGATCAAACTAATTCCTCAAGTTTTGGTTTTTCAATTCTAGCATAGTTAGTTTCTCGCTTTAGATTCGTTTTTGGATAATTAGGTTAGAATTCAGAAGTATTAATTCCGTTTTGATGTTTATGTTAGACATGAATAATTTGAATGCAATTCTTTTGAACTTAATGAGTTTTGAGCCAATTATGAGGAACTAATCTCTTAGGGTTAGGGGGTAAGGATTATGCATCTAAGGTGTTTGAATTAATGCTCAAGTTAATTTGTGTGATTCTTTGTTAGGAAAACGGTATTGAGTAGGTTGGGAATGGATTGGCCATCCATGAACATATTGTAAATTATCCGATAATCGAGAGATTGAGGATAATTGAGATTGTTTTCCAAAACTTAGACTTTTGGGCTTAAAGAAATTTAACCCTAATTTCTACAACAGGTATTTAGAATTCTATGCCAAGCCGCTAGGTTTTGAATACGCTAATCTTGCTTTATTCGATTAATTTGGTTACTAAGTGATTGTGAGAACAACACTTGGCTTAATTAATTAGACATCTAGCCTTCGAGAGAAGCTAGGTATAAAATTGTGATTAGGTTGAAGAATCATACATCCGTACTTGAGTATTGATTTGATCACAAAAGAGCATATGATTTACTCCCCGACCTGTTTTAATTAAGTGGTTAATTCTTGTTTTTAGTTGTTAGTTCGTGTTATTGGTTATTTATTGCGTAAGTTTAATTTCTTCGTAGTAGTATAGTACAACATTGTCAATCTTATTCGGTCTCTAGATTAGAAATAGTCATAGAAGTGGTTGTTGAGTTCCCTTCCCTGTGGATACGATACCTTAAGTGTTGCAATCGGATTTAGAACTTACACTTGGGTTCAAGATTTGTCTATCAATTCCATTACGCATATTTCCCTCCCCACTCTACAAACTCTGGATTCCATTACGCATATTTCACGCCCCACTCAACAAACTCTGTATTCCAGTACGCCCCATTGTATCAGGGGTTCATTTGTGACTATGGGGGGGTTCATTTACGAATATGTAACGCACCACTCCACTGTATCACTGTAGCGATGACACACTTATATTCTCAAAATCCCCACTTCTACAGATCTACAGATCTCTTATGGTAGATCGTTTATATGTGCTTGGGCTCTCACCGATCTGTGCATAGATGCCCCCACTTTCTCAGATGGGCAAACTTGCAATGCACAGATCGGTGCGAGCTAAGCACACTTGAATGAGTCTAGTCCCAGTTTGGTGAAAGTTGGATCAATAGGGGGTGAATGTTGAGTCTTTGTTTGCGATAGGTTTGATATGATGAATGTTGGAGTACGAAGTGTACAGATTTGCCGATATTACATACCCTTTCATGAAATGCAATGTAAGAAGTGCTCACAACTTGTTCAACGAAATGCCTAAGGAAGTAGACATTACAAACCCAGCTTTCAACTCCAAATATTCAAGGCGTAACTCTACAAACCCAGCTTTTAACTCCAAATATTCAAGGTGAGATGATAAACAACGCAATGTACACTGCAAAATACAATATTTACATGCTTGTTTAAATGAAGGATTACAACCGAGGGTGTATATATTACCAAAAATGAAGAATCACCATAATATTACCCAAATAAGAATCAAATAAAGCGTAGTACTAGGAAGGCTAGCCAAGAGACAAGAAGAAGAGCTGCCAAAAAATTACACTTTATCTTCCAAACTCTGATTTCAGAGTCCCGGTCAGCGACCTTTTTGGTATAGCTGGATATAACTAATCTCATTTCAGGGGTCGGTTCTGGATCAAGCCACAACCATATCCTACAATTTCCCTTGCGGCATTTAGCAAACCTCCGATGAGGATTTTTGGGAGTCTTAGAAGTGAAAACACGGGCAACAACACCACAATAACAGAACGGGTTCGACTCAACCTGCGCCGACGAAGTTGCAAGAAACATATTGACAATGTGATATGTCCATTAACAACCATCGAAGCCTTAGTTCGCATAAAGAAACAAAAGAAACAAAACACGATAAAACAAACTCAAATCCATTTCAGGGAAAAACATTGCAAAGATATTAGATTGTACGGCAAAAGGTCTCCTACATTGCTGCTGAAATGATTTACAGTCCTGCTCTTCGTCGCCAGCACAGAATTAGGGCACCAATCGCGCAAAGAAAAGTGAAGAAGAAGACTCCGTTGATGGCAGGTAAGGGTAGATAAAGTACAGGTTTGGAAGAAGCAAAATTGGAGTGGAAATAGGAAAAAAGTATAGGCATAACAGTCTTTTTAAGTGATTAGGGGGTTTAGGAAAAATCTGTTGTGTATTGGTGACCTAAAACATATATTTTTGAAAGTAGGGGGTTTAGGAAAACTTTTGACCATATTTGGTCCTCTTTAATAATTCCCCCTTAATTTATCCATTTGAATTTAATTCCTAAATAATGAAACTATTTGTTTTCTATATTTTTTGTTATTAGTTTGGATTATTAATTAGTTTTTAGTAACCAATTCTCTAACATTGAATCCCTTCCTGTAATTATGGCGGCCACGGTTATTTTTGGTTTTCAAAAGAATTTATTCCTCTATACCCACGTATTTACCATTTACCTCTAAAAGAAAAGCGGAGTCCAAAGACAAACGAATTAAGAAACCCACAAAAGTTTGCTTCAACCATCAAAACCACTTTAGTTACATAATAAGAGCAACATCTAAACCTCACAAAATATTTTTGGGAAAGTTAAGGGAACTCTAAACTTCCAAAACTTGGCTGGAAACTTTATGACGGTATAACTCCTTTATTTGTTGTTTTCTTTTAGTTTGATACATCCTTAATTCATCGATCAAATCATTCAAACTAGTATAAGAAGATCCATCCTCTTCAAAGGCTTTCCTGGCCATTTCCTTATAATGCTTGGCTCGAATTCTCATTTGTGAAGCTTCCACTCCTATCATAACGTTACGCACTGCCTTGGCCACTGCTTCACTAGACGCACCTTCGCTCGCGATTGCCATTACATGCCATTTCTTATTGCCAACAGAAATTCCAATTTTTAAAACCTCCGTCACCAATTTTTCATTGAAAAATTGTTCTGCAAAAAGAGGACATGTGACCATAGGCACCCCAGAGCTTATTCCTTCTAAAGTCGAATTCCATCCACAGTGTGTCACAAAAGCTGCTAAAGCTAGATGATCAAGAATCGTCAATTGTGGGGCCCAACCTCTTATGATTAGTCCTCTTCCCTCAGTTCTCTCTTCATATCCTTGAGGTAGCCACTCTTCATTCTTTTCTTCATTCTTCCCTTTCCTCACGACCCAAATAAAATCTTGGCCCGAGGCCTCGAGCCCGACTGCCATTTCATATAACTGTGCTGGAGTAAAGGTTCCTATGCTTCCAAAACACACAGATACTATTGAATTAGGCCTCTTTGAATCTAGCCACGCGAGGCATTCGTATTCATCAATGGCTGATTCTTTTCCCTTTTGTATCTTTCCTTTGACACCTCCATTGTTGCAAAACAAAAAAGGGCGTATACACCAAGCCTTTCTCCCCAAGACATTTTTGTAATAATCAGCATAAGCAGATTCCAGCTCGTAGAAGCTGTTTACAACCACTCCATAGCTTCTCCTCTCCGACTCTGTCATTTGATGCCGCAACTTAGTAAACTCATTCTGCGCTTTTTCCAATGCAAACTTGGACACCTGTGACCTCAGAAACGTCAACTTATGGGGAAGATCATGTTAAGAAAGGAAACGTTAAATTAGGGATTTGATAGTTGACTTTCCATAGTTATGTAATTACTTTACGGTATATATTGTATATTGTCTCTTGTGTATTGTAAGCAGCAATTACAGAAATCAATACAAAAAAATCTTCCTAAACCTATGGCTTCCTTTACGTTTAACATGGTATCAGAGCGGGCGACGATCCTATCACGGATTTGAACCTTGCTCATCATCTACCCTTACCTTCTCACAGCCATGGCCGACGATCACAGTACAGCCAATTCCGGCATGGAATCACAACAGCCCGTTGATTCCTTAGCCGCTCAGTTATCCAGCCTACTCAGAAATCTGCAGCCAAACCAGACCCAATTAAATCAGCCACCAATTACCCACACAATTTCAATCAACATAAAATTGAACGATTCCAACTACTCCCTATGGTCTCGATGGATGAGGATGGAAATCGGGGGAAGGGGGAAGTTGAGCCATCTTACCGGAGTCCCACCACCACCACAGGCGGCGGACCCAACCTACATTCAGTGGGAACAGACAGATTTAGTCGTGTGCACATGGATACTCGCAAATATGGAACAGAACCTTGTCGCTAATTACGCCGAGTACCCCACAGCAAAAGCCCTGTGGGAGGGGTTACAGGCAACTTATGGCCACGGTGGAGACGGCCTCCAGATATTTGATCTCACCGTCCGGGCGCACAGTATGAAACAGGGAAGTGATACTATTGAACAATTCTACATTAATTTTCAGAGAATCTGGAGAGAAATTGAACTCAGACAACCGAATCCAATGGCCTGCGAGAGGGACATCTCGACTTTCAACCGCCTCAGATCCGAAAGTCGACTTTTTCAATTCCTCGCCGGGGTAGATGATCACTATGACACAGAGAGGAGGGATCTTCTGAAAGAGAACCCCTTACCGTCGGTGGAGAAGGCGTATGCCACCATCCGACGAGAATCCCTACGGCGAAAGATTATGGGCACTAATCGGACATCATCATCGGCGGGGAACAACGGAATTGGAGCAGGCTTTGTCACAAAGACCCAGCCACAGAGGGGATACGGGTCGAACCCACAGTCGGCGAATTTTTCCAAGCCCAAATCTAGACCGCTGCCGTGTCGTAACCCCCAATCCAGCGGCGGCCCCAGCGACGGAGATCGCTCCTCTTTGAAGTGTGACAAGTGCGGGCGTCCAGGGCACAAGAAAGAAACCTGCTTTGAATTGATTGGATTCCCCGAAGGGTGGCGCAGCCGGCATCGCGACGGGCTACGGCGGAGCACACCTGATGGCCGGTAGCCATGGCGACGCTAGCTCTGGGTTAGCAACAGGGCCGACGATGCAAGCAACGGAAGTCGCGACAGTGGCGACGCACACCGCCGGCCAAACCACGGGAATGGCAGCCATGGCAGGTTTGCATCTGAACCAAAGAGAAAGTGGAGAAGGGAGAGGTGCGGCTACTTTGGGGAAAGAAAGTCAACCACAAGATTTAGGTATTTGTGGTAATTTGGTGAAATGTCAATTTAATCCCCAACCGTGCCCCACCCATGTTTTAAATTCCAGTTTATTATCTTCTTGTAAATTCTTGAATAAAGGTGCATTAAATAAGTTGAATTGTCAGGAACTTTATCATAGTACAGAAGATAAGTGTGGAGGTATGAGTGTGGTACTTCGGACTGCCACAACCAATAAAAGTCTTGGATGGCTCTTTGATTGCGGGGCCACTGACACTATGTCATACGATCCGACAAATTTCTCCAACACCACTTCTCCTCCCATAGCATCCATACAGAATGCCACAAGCGGTTTTTGCTCGGTTCTTGGATCAGGAACCATAGATGTTTCTCCAAATGTGAAATTAAATAATTGTCTTTACGTTCCAGACCTGTCTTGCAAGTTATTGTCAATTAGTCATGTAACAAGAGAACTGAATTGTATTATTCTGATTTATCCCACTTTTTGTCTCCTACAGGATATTCAGTCGGGGAGAGTGATTGGGCGCGGTACTGAAGAAAATGGGCTGTACTATGTGGACGAGGTAGCTCACCAAGGAACTGCAGCGCTTGCTCACGGGACAGTGGAACGCCAACAGTGGTTATGACATCGTCGGTTGGGACATCCTTCCTTAGGTTATTTACAGTCTTTATTTCCTAGTCTTTTTTCGCAAAATAGTCAGTTAACTTGCGAAACTTGTAGTCTTTCCAAGAGTCACAGACAATCATTTCCTATCTCTTATTCTAGAGCTAAAGATATTTTTTCGTTGGTACATTCTGACGTATGGGGCCCCGCCCCGGACACGAGGCCTCATGGTTTTCGGTATTTTGTTTTGTTTGTTGATGATTGCTCGAGAATGGTGTGGGTTTACTTTCTCAAAAATAAGTCTGATGACCCATTAAAGTTTATGGAGTTTTTTAAAATGGTGCAAACACAGTTTAAGTCTAACATTCTGATTCTTAGATCAGATAGTGGAGGGGAATTTGTCAATACTACCTTAAAACAGTTTTTCCGGGACCATGGGTAATCCACCAAACCTCGTGCCCTCACACCCCCCCAACAAAATGGAGTGGCCGAACGTAAGAACCGTCAACTTCTCGAGATGACTAGGGCTATCATGCTTGAGGCCCATTGCCCAAACCATCTCTGGCCCGAAGCTCTAGCCACTTCAGCAGATCTTATAAACCGTCTTCCCACCAAAGCCCTGAGCCTTGAAACCCCCTTACAACACCTGGGGAAACGGGTTAGTATACCATCTCAGCTAGTTCTCCCACTACGGGTTTTTGGGTGTTCGGTCTTTCTTCACATTCCTAAGTCTGATAGGACCAAACTCGACCCCTGTTCCCTTAAGTGTGTTTTCGTGGGGTATGGTGTTCATCAGAAGGGGTATCGATGTTACCACCCCTCAACCCGTCGTCTGTTTGTGACCATGGATTGTGATTTTCTTGAAACCGAGTACTTCTTTACTCATCCTAGTGGTCAGGGGGAGAGTCAGCCTCAGCAGATAGACCCGCTAGGATGGATATCGCCACTCTGGGCCAACAACACAGTCCCAAAAGAGCAGGTAGGCGGAACCAACGAGCAACTGAACCACGCAGTACAGTCACCAATCCACATCGACGACCCAATCACTCCGACTGATATCCTTGAGGTATGTAAGTTCGAATCTTCTAGCAACACTATATCCTTTGAAACTGTTGAAACTTGTTAAGCTAACAGTACAGGTCAGGAGGGTGATACGATTCAGGGGGAGATAAAAACAGATTCAAGACAGGAGAACAGATATGTGTTGCCCCCCAGGGCGACTCGGGGAGTGCCCCCAAAGTGGTATGAGCCAGAACATGTGAGCAAGACGCCTAAGTACCCGATGGCTGATCTAGCCAAAGGGAATCTGTCCCAACGAGCACGCGCGTATACTGCCTCAGTGTATTCTGTTCACGTGCCAAACAGAGTAGACGAAGCACTTACCGATGACAAGTGGGTTAAGGCTATGGAAACCGAGATAGATGCCTTGGAGAAGAATGGTACCTGGGAGAAGTGTGAGTTACCCAGAGGGAAGAAAGTGGTTGGCTGTCGATGGGTCTTTACAGTAAAGCACCGGGCAGATGGCAGTGTTGAGAGGTATAAGGCTAGGTTAGTGGCAAAAGGGTACACTCAGACATACGGTATCGATTATTCAGAAACATTTTCTCCCGTTGCCAAGATTGATACAATTAGGGTTATTTTCTCAGTTGCAGCCAATAGGGATTGGCCTCTACATCAGTTTGATGTTAAGAACGCATTCCTACATGGAGATCTCAAGGAAGAAGTATACATGGAACCCCCACCGGGATTCACTCAGGGCTACAGACAAGGGGAAGTATGCCGGTTGAGAAAAGCACTATATGGCCTGAAACAGTCACCCAGAGCATGGTTTGGAAGGTTTTCAGTGGTTATCAGGAAGTATGGCTACAGTCAGAGCAACTCGGATCACACATTGTTCCTAAAAATGAGAGATGGACTGATAACATGTCTCATCATCTATGTAGATGACATGATCATCACTGGAGACGACTCTGAGGAGATTACACAACTCCGGGAGAACTTGTTCAAGGAATTCGAAATGAAAGACTTGGGGGAGTTGAAGTATTTTTTAGGGATTGAAGTGCTAAGGTCAAGACAGGGCCTCTTCATATCACTGCGGAAGTTTGTACTTGATCTTCTAGCAGAGGTTGGACTTCTAGATAGCAAACCAGCAGATACCCCTATGGTTACTAATCATGGACTCAGGATAGTGGAAGGGGCAGAAGAGACGGATAAAGAACAGTATCAGCGGTTAGTTGGGAAGCTAATCTACTTGGCACACACTCGGCCTGACCTAGCATATGCAGTCGGGGTTCTGAGCCAGTTCATGCACCGACCCCAGAAAGATCGCATGGATGCTGCGATCAGGGTGTGTAGGTATTTGAAAGGTAGTCCAGGAAGAGGTGTGTTGTATCAGAAACATGGACACCTAAACATTGATGCTTATACCGATGCAGATTGGGCCGGCAATCCTGTGGATAGGAGGTCGACGTCCGGGTACTTCACGCTAGTGGGGGGAAACTTAGTGACTTGGAAAAGCAAAAAACAGAAAGTGGTGGCGTTGTCAAGTGCAGAGGCAGAGTTTCGTGGGATAGCCCGGGGAGTAACTGAGGTGTTGTGGCTTAGGAAGTTGCTAGCAGAAATTGGGTTCCCTGCAAAAGGAGCATGCAAGTTGAGGTGCGATAACCGAGCAACTATCAGTATATCAGAAAATCCGGTTCAGCATGATCGAACCAAACACATTGAGGTTGACAGACACCTCATAAAAGAGAAACTCGAAGAAGGGGCGATTGACCTTCCATATGTCCGTTCTGAGGATCAGCTGGCGGATATTCTAACGAAAGCAGTCAATGGGAGGATATTCAGCGAAGTCTTGAGCAAGTTGAGCATCGAAGACCCGATACTCGACTTGAGGGGGAGTGTTAAGAAAGGAAACGTTAAATTAGGGATTTGATAGTTGACTTTCCATAGTTATGTAATTACTTTACGGTATATATTGTATATTGTCTCTTGTGTATCGTAAGCAGCAATTACAGAAATCAATACAAAAAAATCTTCCTAAACCTATGGCTTCCTTTACGTTTAACAGATCAGGCAGCACAAAGGATTCAGAATCTGAAGAAACATCCTTGTAAGGTTCGTGAAGACGCATTTGCTCTCCAACACAATGCGCGAAATTGCTTGTCCCATGGAATACTAATCTCGGGATTCCGAAGTTGGCTGCAGAATCCGCTGTCCACGGCAAAAACGTGTCAGAAACAATACAATTCGGATGCAATCGTTGGAGGAGGCTATTGAATTCCTCCTGGAGCAAAAAAAGGGCCTCAACCATTTTCTCAGTGAAATCAGGATTTGTCATTTGATCAAGACTGACAACATGATCAGGCAACGAAGATCCTCTTGGTGGGAACTTAATGATGCCCAAGCCGATATCAAGACCAGATTCATGGGCTCTGATTATGGGATCAGAAAACGCTTGAGTGGCAATGATGGTTATTTTCAGTCCTTTTGAGAGGAATAGTCTTGCCATTTCTAACATTGGGATCATGCGACCATGAGCCATTACTGGGAAAAGGACGATATGAAGCTGGCCCATTTCAGACGACAAAACTACGAGAATCTAGGAAAGAAAAACTCGAGGTAAGCTTTGGCTTGGTAATGTTGTGAATGGATATTTCAACATTCAAGAAGAAATCATGTATATATTTGACTGTTGTGACTTGTGACTAGTTATAGTGGAGAGTTTTCTTGGGAAGTAAGACAAAAGATGAAAGTTTGCCTACTTCTTGGAGGTCGTTTGGTAGCGAAAATGAATTTTTTTGGAGCTAATCTTCTTGGGCTTTTTAGTTAAGATTAAGTGAAATTTCAGAGATCCAATTTCGTGTTTGGTATCTATTTTTGAGTTGTATCTCACTTATTCACTCTTCTCTCATTTCTTGTTTGCTTGGAAAGATTAACTTATGTTAAAGGCATATTTACCTATGTGCCCTCTTATTGAGTGAAAGGGAGGAGTCTCCATTTTTGTTTAACCAAGGGCAAGGAAGGGAATAATTTGTGCACAGTTTCCAAGTGAATTGGTTCTGGACTTAATCTCACCCATTTTTGGAGATTCAAAAGGTGAGTTAATAGATGAACAGTAGCGGGCCAAAGAGGACCGGAGATTAAGTTGAGTCAGCCCGATTTTGTTAATGTGGGCTACCAAACGTGAAATTAAAGTTCATTAAAACTGCCTAATTGGGTCTAATGAAGACTACCAAACGACTTCTTGTTGTATTATTAAATCAATTAATGCGATAATGAAATTAAAGACAATGGTCTCGAGGTTACTAATTAATAGAATACGCTGAGCAGGTCAAGAATCAAGATATTCTGGTTTGTCTTTCTCTTTTGTTCTAGAAGAGCTATTAAACTAATGCCTGTGGAATTTAGGATAAAAGCACAATGTTGCTGAGATATTGGCTTACATAAGTACGCATATTTGAATATTGACAATCCGTGGGCAACCGTCTTTTCTTACGAACAATGGGCACCTGTAGGATTAACCTAGTGGTGTAAAAGGATCGAATGTATGATTACCATATCTTTATCCATTTTTGAATTGAACGGATTCGGATAATATCCTCTTTACATGGAAATAAGGAGGCTTCGGATGGATATCGGATTTTAATCTGATTTTCAACTATTCATTGATAGCATAAATTATTTAATAGTTATATAACGTTAGATGTATGTATTTTATAACGGAGGGATAAATAATAACTATGTATCTTTTCATATATATCATTTTCATTTTCTTAGTGAATATAGAGATGCGGCGTGGTTGATTATAAATTTTTTATATAATTAATTTGGAAATATAATAATTTAATCAATAATATACTATATGTAACTTATCTTATTTTGTTAAATAGATATAATATACATGTATACACACATATTTCGGGAAGAAATTAGGGATCTGGTTGGAATTTGGCCAAAATTACAAAATTTTGAGAGTAAGTGTCCTAAAATCAGAAATGTCAAATTAAAGTCCATAAATACAAAATAGGGTATGTTATTGTTCTAAATTTGCAATTTTCCCTTTTCTTTTACTATTTTCTTAATAGGTTCGATATACTTTACAAAACTCTAATCATATGAGCCAATCATGACCTGCTGTTCTTAAAATTATAAATTTATTAGGATTTTTAAGATAACATTAATTGTTAGAGTTTTATTACTTTATATAAATTACGTAGAAGATATTTAATTGTTGGGAAAAATACAAAATCGGGATACCAACTGACCGTAATTAGTATTTTTAGGACATTTTTTTCTCCGATGATAAAACAGTCCACTAACTTAAAAAATGTGTCGATTTAATAACAAATTCGCCGGAAATTGCTTAATCATTGCCAGAAATCAATTGACGTGTCCAAGTTGATGACGTGGCATTAACACACTTAGCCATATCATTTCCACATATTTTCTGATTATTTTTTTTTAAAGGAAACCGTGAGGCGCAATTTCCATAAAAACATTTTACCCTTATATACTAATTTTCATTATTTTTTAAATTTTTTAATAATTATTTTGTTATTATTATTTTTCCCCTTTTCCCCACATACATTAAAGGAGCAATTTCAAGAAACTCCACATTAGTTTGGAGATTTTTACTTTACTTCCCGAAAATTTATACTACATAATAGGATATAAATACTGCATTAGAACATTTTAAAACTACATTATGTGAAAATTATACAACATGTTTTGAGAGTGGTGAAAACTTATACAACATAATAAGCGCCAAAAACTTGATGGGTGCCGAATCCACCAAATAATATTCCTAAACTACCAAACACAATAAATTGTGTATAGCGGTAAAGGGTCGATCCCACAAAGATTGGATGGTTTCGTAAATCTCTTAATAGCCAAGTGAACGAAGCAACAAAAATAAGGGGTGGGGGGGGGGGGGGTTAAGGTAATTAACTAAGTGCAAGAATTTAAATAACAAACTGAAATTAAATAAACTAACAACAAACCATAAACTTAAAGTAGTTAGGAAATAAGACTCTAGTCAAGTTATTTGTATGATTCAAGCTAATGATCCGATCATAGGTGCAATAATAAACCTCAATACCATTTGATAGATTGGTTGCGGTGACAACAAGCTCTGCATACCCTAATCCTTTCTTAATTATTCGGTGATTAAGATACGATCTTTAACCAACTCCCTAACCAATAAACAACCTCGTAGATACGATCTCAAGATTTGATTTAAAGCTAGCTTTAAAGCATGAAAAGGACACCAATCCTAGCCAACAAACTCAAAAAGCTTGGAATGTTTAAGCTATTACACATGCATCTCACCACAATCAAGCAAACATGGAGGTAAACCTTCAATAGAGTTAACTCTTAGGCACAATTAGAGTGACAATTACGGATCAATCCAACTATGCAGTTTTTAAGGTAATCATTAAGACAACAATTGATCAGATTATTTATCTCAAATCAAGCCTATAATCACTTAAATCAAGAAGCATGTATATACCAAGGAATTCGAAGATGTAAGAACCGATTAGACCTCACAAATCATATCATGAATCACTAAATAACTTAACTAGAAATAGAGGTTCAGTTGTTGTTCATATTTACAAAACTACTTAGCTAACAAACTGATAAATGACTGAAAATAAACCAACTAATCAAGCTACAAAAGATATGTTAAACTACTTCACAATCACTCCATGGAATTCAAGTAAAAGAGGGAAAGGAAGAGGGATTCTTGCTCTTGGTTGAAACAGGGGATTTAGCCCCTGTTCTTGCTCTGCTCTAGTAGCTCCAGTTGCTGCGTGCTTCCTCCTCTAGCCCCCAAGACTGAATAATGAACCCTTTGCCTTCTAATTTAGCTTATAAAATCAATTCTTGCAAGTTGGGCACACATCCCAAGGTAAAAGAGCATTTTGCAAGTCCCCAAATCATCATCTTCAGTCTTGAGACGTACAAAACCGAAATGGAGCAGCTGCAAGTGGGTTTAATTGCAAAAGGGAAAAGTCAGACGCAATAGTTGACTTGGTGTCTGCTACGTCACCCTTAGCTTAAGGGATGATCATGGCTTGAAGGTCATGGCTCAGTTCATTTTCTGCACTTATTGCTTCTTTTAGTCCAGATTTTGTATTATCGAAACGCCACCAGTGGGCCTAAGGGGTTTCTTCTTCTTCTTTTGGGCTTTCTTGCCCTTATCTTTAGAAGGCCCAGAAGAGGAAGATGGAGCATTCACCATCAAAACCTTATTATCCTTCTTGATCGTGCTTTCAGCAATCACAAGCTGACTAATCAGCTCAGCTACATTAGCACCAGCATGATTCATATTGAAGTTAAGGACAAATGGGTTGAATGATGGTGGGAGCGAAGCTAGCAACAAATCCACTGAAAGCTCATCTTTCAGTGGCATGTCCATGGAAGCAAGTTTCTCAGTAAGGGCGAGAAACTTGAGTCCATATTCATGGACACTAGAACCTTCCCTCATTCTCAAGTGGAACAATTCATTTGAAGTGTTATACCTTGTAACACGTTCATGAGGGCGGTAAAGTTGCTCTAAGTGCTCGTAAATCTCCCAAGCGAATTCTATGGCCTCATGTTGCCTTTGCAAGTCCGGAGACATGTTAGCCAACATAAGGCAACGGGCTTGGAGATTATCATCCTTCCACTTCTGGATCGCTTCCCGATCGGCCCGAGTGGGAGCCTCCCCTTCGGGACTAGGCTCCCCTTCGAAGAGAACATAAGTTCTCTTCTCAGAATCTAAAATGATTTTTAGATTCCTCAGCCAATCAGAATAGTTGGGACCAGTTAACTTGTTTGACTCGAGGATCGATACAAGAGGGTTTTTGGTTGCCATTTCAAAACACGTAGAGAATCACAGAATCTACGACCTAAATGGTAAAACAGAGAACTAGTGAGCATGCTGAATTATAACGATATACAAAAGATAAGGTCTTTAATCTAATGTAGCTCCCACTGTTTTTCAAAGATCTATAATTCCCAAAGATCTAAGAGGAACACGTTTCCCAATGGGTACTAAGATCCTGAGCATTTTACCTCGAACCCACGAATCGCGGACATTCTAAGTAAAACCCTAGGTAGGTACAACTTACCAATTCTAACACCTTTAGAACTCTTAGTAATTGTTTTTGGATCACCTATCTTTCAATATGGACCCATGACTCGTGCGACATCCATATTTACTTAGGTGTTAAGCTAGACCCATCAATCATAAGATCATGATCAAAACTTAGTTCGAACGACCCACGACTCGCGGACATCGCCCTTGCCAAAATTGATCACGAAATATTGATCATTTAAAATGATCAATTAGGTAACTAAGAACTAATAAGCTCCACTAGCTATCCCACAACTCGCGGACTATAACTAGCTTCACTTACTAAACTTAAAACCTATTGATGGAATGCTAGGAATTTAATTCAAAATTTGCATCTCGAATTAAACACCTATTCATTCGAAATTAGCTTAGTATTTAATGGGAATTTTCGAATCAACCGGAGAGTTTTCCGGTTCGACCTCACCAACATATATGTTATCCAATTTTATTAGTCTTGATTAATGCAAGTACAACTTAAATGCATTTAAAACAAGCACATAAACAAATAACATGTCCTAGCATGATACTAACATGTAATGATCAGGGTTTTACCTATCTTATGCGTGATATGTGGGAGCCACTCCACAATCACAAGTTCTAACATACATGCCACATAAACAGTTTAAATCACATAAGGGAAAGTGGTAACAAAATACGAGCCCTATCTCTATTACATGTTTACAATTGAGATTCCCCTCCCTAACATTTTGAGGGGTCTTCACTTATGGCCACCTTATTACTTGAATGTGGTCCATCTTACTCCATGGGTGCATTGTCTCCAAAATGAAAATAAAACCTCACCACCTATCTCTACTCTCAAATTACAATACAAAAGAAAAAGATATAAAGTAATAAGGCTCAATCTTCATATTGGCCTTAGCCAAATACACAGGGCATACCCCGGCCTAAAAAACAGTAATATGGAAAGCCACATAATAAATCATATAACAGTACGCACATAAGTGAGGCTCCAACCTCAATTGAAAAACGTAACTATAGGGCTCCAACCCCAATTTAAACCATCCATGTGCATAAACTAAAACCATACATAAGTCTAAACCCATGATCACCTAACATTCTTTTGCGAGAATTTAAATTTACCCAATAAATTAAAATTCCCGTTTCAAGTCCTAATGACTTAAAACACGACTTGATGCGAGTCTTATTTATAACAGTTTTCAATAAATCCCAAATTAACAAAAACAAATAAAATTCCAATTAATTTCTGAAAATTAATAATTTTATCAAAGATGTATTTTCCCAAAATATAAACTGTTTCAATTTATCAAAAATCCCAATTTTAAGTTTTATTAAAAAATTAAAATAAATATTCAAAAAATAAAATTTTAAAATTAAAATAAAATTGGGACTAGATTGCACGAAATACGAAAACGGATTACGAAGAAAAACCGGGCCCGTGCGCGATGCAGGCCCGCGCGCTGCTGAGCGTGGCCCTTCCCAGCCAAGTGCGGGCGATGATGGGCGGGCGCGCCTAGGCGTACCCGAAAGGCCTCCCGCGCGGTTGCGGGAGGGTGCTTGGCGGCGTGGCCCATGCGCGCACCTGGGCAGGCGGGCGGTGGCGCGCGACACCTTCGCGCGCGGATTTTCACGTGTTCGTCGTAATCCGGGTTTTCGTTTCGTGTTTTCGTTCAAAAGCAAAACCAATCCAAGAAATCCAAAAACAGTTTATACAGTTTCAAATCTAAAATAGTTTTCAAAAATTAAATTTTGCGAAAACCAATTTTCAGAAACTTTCAGGAAAAAAATACAGTTTCGTAATTCATGCTTTCTAAAACAATTACAAATACTCAATCGCATCAAGCCTAAGAATTTATACCAAATTCAGTATAATTGAGACGAATCAGAAACACGATTAACGAGGTGGCTCTGATACCACTTGTTGGAAAACGGAATCGGAAAAGCAACGGAAATTTAAAAAATTTTCCAACAAAAAAATCTTAGGCTCGTAATCGTGTATCCAAATTCGTAGGGATTAGAAACTTACTTTCTTAATTATCTTTCTTGAAGCGTTTCAAGCCACCCAAGAACGCTCTTCTCGCGGCTTGATCCCCTCTCCTTGGTAAAGCTCGAATCTTCAAACTTCTAACTTGAAGCTCTCTAGAGATAGTCCACCAACTTGATCACAATCTAACTAGTAAGGATGCTAGTTCTCTAGTTAGTGTTTAGGCTTAACCTAGGGTTTATTTTATCTTGGAGAAAGGATGGTGTTCAACACATGAACCAAAAGAATTGCCAATTCGCTCCAAGAGGAGCTCGAGATCCCCTATTTATTAGAAGGGAGTGACCGAAAATCCTAGTCCTTATGGGCTAGGGTTTTGGTCTCTCTCTCATATTACTTGATCATCAAGTAATTTTGACTTTAACTTTGAATTCTAATTCAAATCAACTTTTAAGAGAGCTAAAATATCCAAATTATTTTTGGATAATTTTATACTTTATTTATTTAAAATAAATAACTTATTTTATCTAATTAATTAATTCGTAATTAATTAACTAGATTATTTTTCTCCAAAATAAGACTTTCTTTTTAATTCAAAATTAAACCAAAGTCTATTAAATAATTAACGAATCAATTATTTAATATATATATACAATATACATATATTCACGTGAGACACGTGTCATAATGACACGTGTCACTCACGTGACCCACACGTGTGGTTTCACACGTGTGGAACCCTCTCGGCCCGATTAACTCGTTTAACCATTTTAAAGCCTTAACTCATGTAACCAAGTTGTTGTGTGTGACCCTCTAGGTTCTCAATTCAATTAGCAGTGACCCTAATTAATTAATTCACTAATTAATTAATCAGTTCACAGATCGACCATAGTCTAGCAACAGGTGTTTAACCCCTAGCTGAATTGGAATGTTCGGATTCGACAAAACCTTTAAGTCATTGATTCATGTGAGTTACAATCCTCCTACTTACTATCTCTCAACCAAGATCTAGGGTAAGGGAATAATCAGAACCCTAACAATCCGGTCTTAAAGCTAAGTGCATTTCATATCCATTTGATCTCAATCCAAGAAACCCTTTTCTTGATGTCTTGATCTACTGCCTTGGCCAAGGACTCCATATGGCATATGAATGACTTACACAATAAGAGATCACCTTGCAAATGCAAGTGTAGGTCCTTTCTTGATTCTCATTCACTTTCATGAATCACTTGTGCAGCCCCAGCATAAGCCTTGAATCAGTTGTCTAAGGCGACACCCTTTAAAGCTGATACCTAAGACTACAGAGTTAACTCATAAAGTGACAAGGAACCTTAAGTCTAAGGATCAATTAATCACATCAATGACTCGTGAGATATTTCCTAATCTGGAAGTTTCTATTTTCTAAAATAGAAACTTCCTTTCCCATTTAGGAATGTTCTCACACGGGGCACCTCAGTGAACTTACTTATTGAAGTATGCACCCTCATGTATCACGCACGTATTAACTATACACTTTGCACCTCCATGAAACAAGGTGGTCCTTCTTAAGGGCGTAATCCCACAAGCAAGCCTTAGAGGAGTCAGGTTGACACTCCCACTGTCTGTAGGACTCATCGGCTTGGAGTATTTTACTAATCATGACTTATGTGATATAGGGCTCGTTTCATGAACCATTTCACCTAAATGGTAGAGTCCTAAAGTCATCAGGATTAGGGGAGTTCTCGTACATGCACAGATAAAGTAAACGCATACCAAACAAGAGCATATAAAGAAGTGTTGCCTCAATTCGTTATTTCATTCAAAGATTGTCTGTGATTACAATAAGGAAAAGCACAAAGCGGATATACAATCGGCTTTCTAGGGCACTATTCCTAACAGCGTGGCTGTCAGAGCTCAGATCTGCGATCAGATTTGGTTCGAGTCTAAGCGGAAAGCGGCGACAATCGTGGTGGGAGAGACTTGGGTCAAGCTGAGGTGGAGGGCAGCGGTGACGGTTCCAACCGAGGCAGAGGGTGGTGCCGGTGGTGCTGATGAGCACGATGGTGGTTCATGATTCCGCAGGTATTGTATATATATATATATACATGTCCTCTAATATCCTTTTGTCCAAAGTAAACGAGGCCTAATAGTAAAATACATATATATATATATATATATATATATGTCCTCTAATATCCTTTTATCCAAAGTAAACGAGGCCTAATAGTAAAATACATATATATATATATAAAGTGTATAAATATACATTGTTTATTATAAAAATTTAATATATATACATATATATAAGGGATAACTACATACAAGTCCCTGAGATTAGGCCTAATTACAAAATGGTCCCTATTCTTTTAAATATTACACTGTAGTCCATAAGCTTGTTAATTTGTTAATTTTTGTATACTTTTATGTACGATTTTACATTTTTTGTCATACATTATACGTAACACTCACAAAACCTTCAGGGGCATAAGTGTAATTTTATAAAATTCATTAATGGACCTCACACAAAACAAGAAATATAGGGACTACAGTGAAATGTAACAAAAAAAAAATGGACTACAGTGTAATATTTAAAAGAATAGGGACCGACTTCTAATTAAGCCTAATCTCAGGGACCTGTATGTAATTATCCCTATATATAAGATATAGGAGAGACCCAAGTAGTAACCGCTTTAATCTCTTGGTGTCCTCTTTCTCCTTTTCTTTTTATTTATTTATCTTTTATCCGTTTTCTTCTCTTACGTTTTTCTCTCTTCCTTTTTTGTTAGGGACATTAATTCTTAACTCCCCATGAGTTAAATAAATTTTAGTTTACTCCCGCATGTAAAAAAAAATTAGGGTTAATTACATTTGGACCCCATGAAAGTATTAAAAATTACAACTTGCACCCTCTTAGTCAAATAATTACACTTACACCCATTCACTAAATTATTAATTACAAAATACATCCAAGGGAGTGAAGCTCCATCTAAAACTTAACAGAATATTCCATAAATATATGAATTGCATGTTATACCCCTATTAATAATTAATTAAAATTAATACAAAAATAATTATTTTATCTAATGACTATTTCACCCATCGTCTTACCTTTTTTCTTTTATTTTTCCCCCTAAATCCATCTCACAATATCTTCTCTCCCACATTTGCTACACAAATGCCACAATGCCGCATCTTAAGATCTGCCGCCACCCATGCCCCCTCCGGCCTCCACCACTTTCTCCCACATCCATCTTAGATCTCTCAGATCTGCCTATCACCATTGCTGTTACTTTCTCCGTCTCTTCTCCCAGATCAATCTCAGTTCTATGTGATGGTGGTGCAATGTAGGTGGTTGCGTGAAGGTGCTGGAGCGACGAAGGTGGCTGCGTTGTGGTGGTGGAACCATTCCTTTTCTCTAACGCACGACGCATCTCTCCGATGCAGCACCAACGTACTGGATAAGAAAATCTGCATCTCCTGTTCAAGATCAGTGGTTTATTATAGCCTTTTTAGTGTATGTTATTCCAAATTTGAGTTCATGAGTTTTGATATTTCAAGACCTAAATTTAATGATATTCTATGACAAAAATTTTGTCTATCGAAGTAAATGAAACTTCTACATTGAATCGGCGTGCAATGAAGGATTTGGTGAATAATTCTAGTTTCAAAGATAGATTTAACATCTTCTGTTTCATCTTCTATGTATAGACACTACAAAAAACAGGTTTATTACCGACCGAAAAATCCGTAGATAATTTGTAGATAAATTCAGTTATTGACAGATTATTTATGGATTATCTACAAAACACGTTCGGTAGGTAAAGGCCCGTAGCATAATATATCTACGGAATATCTACGAACTACCGACAATATTTTTCTACAATTATATTTTGTAGGAAAACAGTAGAAAATGTGTCAAAACCATTGTCAAACTGAATTCACCAATTGTTGATTATTTTCAACGGCTTATTTACAAAAAATTTGTAGAAAATATATTTTGTTTTTTTATTTTTTAAAATATTATTTTTATTGAAAATTTGTAAATAATTATATTAATTTATTTATGAATTTGCTTAGTGATGAAAATTTCATATAAAATTTCATATAATATTTCTCATACTGAATTATTTAATATAAATCCATGCATTTATTGGATTTTATTAGCAATTATTTAATAATAATTTAAGATTTTCTCTACTTTCTTATTTAGTTATATATCTTTTAATTTGTTCATATGTAATATTGTAAAATCACTGCTAAATTAATATTACAAAATAACAAAAACTCAAAAAATTACAATTTTCAACAATTAAATATGATCATTGACAAATATATTTTAGAATTCAAGACTTTAATAATACAAATCAAAAGATTTACATAATTGATATTTGATACTAAATAAATTACAAAAATATAACAAAATCACAATCTTGTAATCTTGAAGATCCTTCCATTGCTCATGGCAAATGCGGGGAGATACTGCTCCCTCCTTCATGGTAGCTCCTTTCCATTTTAATAGATTGAATCCATCAAAAACTAACCAGAAAAAAGGGAAAAAAAAAAAAAAAGAATAACAATAAATTGCCTTCATAATTGAAATTTTGAGATTAACTAAATAGGAAAAAGTAATTTAAATGCCTCAACTTCACCTTGCATATATCTGCACTGTCTTTAGAAGCCTCCCAATGTTACATATTCATATGAGAATTCTTTCATTCTGAAATTTTGTTTTCAGGAGTTTTTCATTGTTCGTGAAATATATGTAAAAACTCTTGACTAAGTAAAAGAGTTTTGGAGAAGTTAAATACCTCTCATCATATACGTGGGTTTAGTGGATAGAAATTTGGTTAGTTTTTTTTACTAATAATAAAAATTTTAACTAATAAAGACATTATTTAAAATTAAAAAAAAAGAAGGGAGAGATAAAGTTTTATCAACACTAAATATTTTTAACCAATATAGATTTTTTAATAACAAAGATAATGAACAAATAGAAAATCGTGTGTTGAGTAGTGGAGTGGTTAAGACTTAAGATCCCTAAATATGTGGAAATATAAAAGGAGAGAAGAAATAGAATATTCTAAAATACAATTTAATATAAAATACCTTCATAATATCAATAAAATTTATTAGAATATAATTGAAACTTAAATAATTCACCTGATCAATGGAGTAACTAAAGAACACCTACATATTATAAAATTTTATACAGATACGTTAAATCAAAAAATTCTTTTTTGACTTGAAATTTTTTATTTTTTATTCTATATTTTTAATATTATTTTGACTGAAAGTTTTATTGGTAATTAGTTGGAAAATTTTAAATTAGAGTTACCAACAAGAAATATGGTAGATAATTCATAGATAAATTTATAATAACACATTTTTTACTATTTAATAACTTATTGACAGAAATATTGGTCAATAATCTATCCGAAAATTTTACTGGCAATATATTTTGTAGGTAATTTGACTGTAATTTTTACCGACAATATATTTTGTAGATAATTCGTTTATAAAAATAATAATCTAATCTGTCAATAAATTGTAGGAAATCCGTAACTATTTGTTGCAAATTATCCATAGAAAATTTTCGTAGGAAAAATCTGTAGGTAATCCGCCTTTTTTTTTTTTGTAGTGAGATGAAATATGGTTTATAGGGTATTGGACTGGACTGGTGGTGCACGATTGAGTTGGACACATGAAAATCTAGTAATGGTGGATTGGTAGTGGACTGCTGAGTTGGTGGTGGAGGACGGAGTGAAAATGAAAACTACCAAATTCAATGGAATTAGCCAATCAAGAACTGTTGCTAGTAGTTCATGAATTTTAATTTTAATTTTAAATTAATTTATGAATAATTAGTTAATGGACAGTATATTAGAAATTTAATATTTTTGTGCTTTAATAAAAGGACAAATAAAACCACATGCAATAAAAACAAATAAATATATGACTAAATGTATAAAATCTTTTTTTTAAATAAATAAAAATGGATAAAATCTTATTTAAAAATAAAACTTATTCTATTTTTACGCTTTAAAAAAAAAAAAAAAAGTCAATGTGATGTCTAAATAAATAATCTGATTAATTACATTTAGACCTCAATATTAGTATTTTTTTTTTTAAACAATGAGTGGATTCTAGGAATATAAAATTGTTAGAGAAAACAAAAGGGTAAAAATGAGAATTCAGGTCCAACTTTTAATGATGTCATCCAAAATTGGACTGAATCTTAGTTAGTGGGTGTATTTTGTAATTAATAATTTAGTGAATGGGTGTAAGTGTAATTATTTGACTAAGAGGGTGCAAGTTATAATTTTAATACTCTCATGGGGTCCAAATGTAATTAACCCAAAATTTTATACTAACTCCTCAATTCAACTTTATAATTTAATTTCACTCCCCACTTACTTAAATTGACTGCAATACCCTTACTTATTTTGTTTTTCTTTTTATACTTTATTTCTAAAAATTGATACTTTAACTTTGATTAGTAATACTTTATTTTTAAATTTGAATACTTTAAAATGTAAGTACTTTAACTTTTACAAACAATACTTTTTTCTTCTTCTTATTTTTCCTTATCGTACTTCAATTTTAAACATGAGTACTTTATTGTTTATAAATAATACTCTATTTTTAAATCTGGATACTCTATTTTATAATTTGGATATTCTGTTTATAATTCGAAAATTTATAATACTCTATATTATAATTTGGATACTTTATAGTTTCTAATTAATAATTCAAAATATAAATCAACAATTAATTTTTACCCACCATCCACCTACACACAAAAAATATATATTAATTTTTACATATAAAGTATGAAAATTATATTTTGAAGGATTAATATACAAAATGAAAGTATAAAATCGTGTATATGAGGTATTATGTTAACATATAGTTTGTGTGAGGGAAGAGTGATTTGTCATGCCATTTCATGTTATATCTCAAGGACAGTTTTGTAACATCCCGATCATTTTATGGATATGATGCACTGAATATTCCGGTCTTACCTCGATAAATTCGTGGTCATCTTTATAGATGATATTCTGGTGTATTCGAGGTCCGTGGAAGAGCACGTGTAGCATTTGAGAATCATCTTGTCTACACTTCGAGAGCACCGATTGTTTGCTAAGTTCAGTAAGTGTGAGTTCTGGCTGGATCGGATTTCCTTCTTGGGTCACTTCATTTCGGGGATTGGTATAGAAGTGGATCCGGCGAAGATTGGGACGGTTATGCTTTGGAAGCAACCGAAGAGTGCCTCGGAAGTGAGAAGTTTTCTGGGTTTAGCGGGGTATTATAGACTCTTTGTGAAGGATTTTCCGAAGGTTGCATCCCCGTTGACCCCGGTTAACAAAGAAAGAGGATAAATTCGAGTGGGATAAGGCGTGTGAGAAGAGTTTTCAAACTCTTAAGGAGAGATTGACTACGGCACCGGTTTTAACCCTACCCGAAGGTTCAGAAGGCTACTCAGTTTACACCGATGCATCGAAGGATGGTCTCGGTTGTGTGATGATGCAGAATGGCAAGGTAGTGGCCTACGCCTCTAGAAAGTTAAAGGATCACAAGAAAAACTATCCCACTCATGATTTGGAACTCGCGGCGGTAGTGTTTGCTTTGTTGAAATGGCGTCACTATCTCTATGGAGCTACTTTTGATGTGTTTACCGATCACCAGAGTTTAAAGTATTTGTTCACCCAGAAGGATCTGAATGTGAGGCAACAACGTTGGGTTGAACTTCTTGAGGTTTATGATTGCAAGATTCAATACCATCCACGTAAAGCCAATGTGGTTGCGGATGTTTTGAGCCGCAAAGCTAGTGTTTTAAGTCTGGAAGTAGGTTCTAGTAGACAGAGTTCAGTGGTTCTGGTTTCGGAAGCCCGTTTGGCTAATATTTCGGTTCAACCGGATTTGAAACAAAGATTGACAGAAGCTCAATCTATGGATCCGGAAATTCAGCAATTGGTAATTAAGGCAAGGAATGATCCGGAAACTCAGTGTGGGTTCGATGATTCGGGTTTGTTTCGGTTTAAGGCACGGGTTTGTGTTCCGGAAGAGTTGAAGAGGTTGGTTTTGGATGAGGCACATAAGTCGGCTTATGCGGTACATCCCAGTACTACCAAGATGTATAGAGATTTGAAGACTCTATATTGGTGGAACGGCATGAAGTGATATGTCGCTAACTATGTTAGAAGATGTCAAACGTGCCAAGTAGTGAAAGTTGAGCACCAAAAACCGGGAGGAACTCTCCAACCACTTCCAATTCCTGAATGGAAGTGGGAGCAAGTGACAATGGACTTTGTGTCCGGCTTGCCAAGGACCAAAGGAGGTTTCGACAGGATCTGGGTTGTTATTGATCGGTTGACGAAGTCGGCCCACTTTCTCAAAGTTCGGATGTCCGAAAGGTGCCTAAGTTGGCTCGGTTGTATCGGAAAGAGATTGTTAGACTTCATGGTGCACCGGTCAGTATTTTTTCAGACAGGGATCCTCGGTTTACCTCAAATTTTTGGCAAGAGCTACAGAAGTGTTTGGGAACGAAACTTCAGTTTAGCACTGCTTTTCACCCACAAACGGATGGTCAATCCGAGAGGCCCCTTGGAGTTTGAAGTCGGAGATAAGGTCTTTCTAAAGGCATCTCCTAGAAAAGGGATTGGTCGGATTGGTAAAGGTGGAAAAACTTAACCCACGCTACTTAGGCCCCTTCGAGATCCTTGATCGAGTTAGGGAAGTAGCTTATCGACTTAAATTGCCACCGAGCTTGACCGGGATTCATAATGTTTTCCATGTCTCGTAACTAAGGAAATTCTATCCCGATGAGTCTTCTAATCTTCGTGTTGAAGAGGTGCAACTTGAACCGGATTTGACAATCAAGAGGCACTCGGTTAAGATTTTGGATCGAAAGATGCAAGAGTTGAGAAATTGACAGATACCTCTAGTGAAAGTTCTATGGCGTGATCAAAAATCCGAGGAAGCCACGTGGGAGACAGAGGCTAAGATGAAACAGTTGTATCCGGAGCTTTTCAGGACCCTCGCTTCGGACCTGAGGGCAGGTCCTTTTGAAGGAAGGGAGATTGTAACATCCCGATCATCCGGATCTATAGGTACGTATTTATGGTGTGTTATGTGTGCAATTTATTTATTTAATTATGTCGTTTCTATTACTTTTATTAAGTATTTACTTGGAATTACTTGTTTACTTGATACATGAACTTTTATGTGCTTTTGCCTGAGTTTTGGTTTGTACGTGCTCTGATTTGATTCTGATTTTTGTGAACTCTTGATATACGTGAACAATGTGAGTTATGTATGTGTTAACATGCTCGTTATGTGGTTTTGGGTTCATTTGGTTGAGTTTTTTGTTCGTTTTGTTTTCGGAACCTAGAGGACGGTTAAAGAGCATTTAGCGCACCTCGGGTTTCGGGCGATGTATCTTGAGCTAGGGAATTCGGATTCGAATTTTGGAAGAGGCGTTGGACTCATTAAAAGATTTGAAAGCTTTAGAGCCCCACCTCACACTTTTCTAAGCCCTTTTAGAACTCCGAAAATCGACCGAAACGAGCCTTGGTGACAAGTATAGCCTCTTTTGTTGACTAGTCTTCTTGTGGGCCCCATTTTACCCCTAGATGAGCTCTAACCTTGACTCTTATGATCCTAACTCAGCTATAACCCTCTCCCATACCCCCCATACCGAACCAACCCAAGAAAGAGAGAGAAAAAGTTCCGCAACTTCAGCTCCAAAGAAGAACAAGAGGAAGAAGGTGACACTATTCCATTTTTGAAGGTTTTGGCCATTTCCCTCCACCTTTTCTCATCAAATTTAAGAGGTAAGTATATTTTTGAGTCTTCCATGATTATATGGTTCTTTTAAGTGTAATCTCTTGAGCTATAACCTTGATTTGCATGAGTGTTGGCATTTAATGTGAATAGTAAGGGTTTAGGGAATTTTGCAAATTCAAGCATGCTTCTTTGGGATTTAATTGACTTTGATGCATGATATGAGATTATATAACATCCTTCTTGAATTATTTGAACTTGGTTTATGTGCTAGAGTTGATTTCATGCTCATACCATTGTTGATTTTTGAGTTCTTGGATGATTTTGCCCCTTTCACCTCTTTGCTTGATGGGTGGCTTCTTTGAGCTATTATATGACTTGGATTGCTTGGTTTATTACTTCATATACTTGCCTTTATGTGTTATCTTGGTCCCTTGTTGGTTTGGTTTGAGTTTTGTAACAAATTGGAGTTTAGAATTCGAAAATTTCGTACCTGGACCAGATCCACGACCCTGGATTTTTGTGCTTTGTAAAACCCACTGCCGTGGATATGGGGACAGATTTTGGTAATTTTCTGCCTTGGAATCCACAGCCATGGATATCCCCTTTGACAAAAATCCACGGGCCTGGATTTCTGGGCAGAAACATTTTGAGTTCCTAACTTCGTTTTCTTGTTTCGTTTCGTTTTCCTTTCATTCCCCACCCCCTTTATTTGTTCCTTACCTTGTTTTCTAGTATCTTATATGTTGTGGTTGTGTTGTGTCGTATGTTTTGTTGTTCTTTTCCAAGTTGTGGGTTCATTTGTTTAGAAACGTGCAAGTTATGGTCATATTGCTACTTTGTTACGCTTCTTGCATCTCCTACACATCATACGCATCCATATGCATTTACCGAGCATCAATGTGGTTCATATTGAGTCTAGGAGTACCCCCCTTTTTTTTTTTTTGCTCAGAGGATCTTCCCGTGGACGACGAGGTTGCCCTTTAAGTGCCCGGTTTACTCTTTTGTCTTCGCTACCCGTGTTAAGGTGAGGTTTTTGTTCCTTTTAGTTGTTTGGCCTATGACCCCTATATGGTTTGAAGTCTCTCATGCGAATTAAGTATATTATATGATAGATACGTGTAAGATATGTATGTTGTGGGGTTGTCCCGTTTGTTATAAGACTTTGAAAAAGCTTTGTATACGTATTTAAGTTATTTTGCCTTTTGTTTTGGAAAAGTTTGGTTAACTGTGAGTGTGTAAGTGAGATATGTGGCTTTGAAAGATAAGCTTTGCTATAAGTACGATTTTTGTGATAAGCTTTGGGCCCCGGAGAATTGTATGGTAATCTCGGGTCGGCCGTGGGGTCGCCGAGCTCTTCCATCAACATTTTCCATTTGAGAGTCTCACCCAACCTCGGGAGGTTTGGGGAAGGGTGTTTATCTTGAGCCGGCGGTAATAACCGTCAAAGGTTTCAAGGTCGTGATTAAACCTTGTCTCTTGCGATTTTTTTATAGTTACAACCGTCAACCCTTTTATCACCCGGTGTTAAGGTTGGATTATGTTTTATTATGCTTTGTTATGCCTTTCGTTTAAGGAAGTGTGGAGGTGTGACTCGTACTCGTCGAGTTGGTTAGTTAGGTTTGAACTATGTAACGAGAATGGATTTATAAGTACTTAAAACCTGTTATTTTGGCTCTTAGCCTAGATCTCTTCTATATAAGGATATGTATATCACGGGAAAACACTTTGGCGTGCAAAAACCATTCTCGGGTCATGGATCTCCTTGATTTTCGTTATATGCTTTGCTCTATATGTATATTTGGGTGTGTGAGTTAACCCCCTCACTAGTCACTAGGACTAACCCTCGTTGTTTTTTCCTTTTCCCTCTTTCCTTTTTGAGTTTGCAGGTACCTCCTGAGTCGAGCTAGGCGGCAAGTGTCTGTCGAGTCTTACTTGTGGTGTAGCTCGGGTCTCATGCATTTGTAGTGGTTTATGTACCTTACTTTTATGCACTTCTAAATTATGTATTTTGATACTAATGCTATTTTGGCCCCGATGGGCATCGTATATGTTGTATATATTCGGAATTGGTTTAGCTTGACAACTTGAACCCCTTATTACGAATATGTGTTCTTGGGCTATGAATGTGAATGTTTTAACGCTTCTGCTACTCTTGTTTTATATTTGCTCAGTTTTGGGGGTCTAGGCGCCTAGCGAGGGTGTGAGTTTTGTGTGTCTCCCGTTCGCTATGGTTTGATTAGGGTGCGAACCCTTCATTTCGTTACTCGGGTTAGACTATAGTGCGGGGGATGTGGCGCAATTCGCTCTTGGGTGTTACATCCTTGCGTGGTATCAGAGCTCTGGGTTGCAAAATCGGAGCTCTAGAGTCGTGTTGAGTTTGTCTAGGTCGTTCGGTTTAGGATTATGTGACTATTTGCATTTCACTCACATTCTTCTGTGACTTATTCGCTTAAATTCATGATAATTGATCTCATAAACATACACTGAACCCCATGCATCAATATTTTAATGATTTGTGAATTTTCAGGATGCCTCCAAGAAGGAGAGTGGATAGGGAGCAAACTCCGGATCTTAATCAACCTCCACCACAAGGGCATGGACCACCGACTCCACCACCCTTAAATGCCGAGAACATTGTACAAGCGCTTCTCAATCAACTTCAGCAGAATCAGAGCAATAACCCTCAATAAGGGCAAGAAGGACTAGTGACCCCGGCCTTCAAGGAGTTTAGAAATAACAACCCCCCTAAATGGTATGGAGGTGATGACATCAATGCAGAAGAGTGGTTGTCAGAGATTTTGGGAATTCGGGAAATTTGCCCCGCTCCTTCTCATGACGAAGCCGTTTGCATGGCCCGGTTTATCCAAGGTCCCACATTAAATTGGTTAAAGGAAATGAGAGCCCGATTGGAAAGAAGTGGAGAAGAATTCAACTGGGAAAGCTTTGCTAGGGAATTTCGTCACAAGTATATACGACCAAGTGCCCGTGAAAGAAGACTTCAGGAATTCTCGGAGTTGAAGCAGGGAAGACGAACAGTGGAAGAATATATTTTGGAGTTTGAAAGACTCGCCCCGTATGCCTCTCATATTACTAACGATGATACTCAGAAAGCTTGAAATTTTGTTCATGGATTGAGGTATGAGATTCAGAACGGGTTACAAGCTGCGACCGTGGATACTTGGGAGAAAGCTACGTGGAAGGCTCTTAAGGTGGAAGCTAACAAGTTAATGTTGAGGCACCCAACTTATTCTTCGGGCCAAGGTTCTAATTTGGGGAACAGGCCTGCATCACAAAGTGGGCCTCCGGTTTTCAAACCCCAAGGTTCTAATACTTATGTCAAGAGAACCCGACCTTCGGTAACGGCAGCACCTGGTCTACCCGCACCGATACAATGTGCTTATTGTAAGGGTCCCAACCACACGGAGGAGACTTGCTGGAAGAAACTCAAGCGGTGTTATAAATGTGGAGAAGTCGGCCATATGATCAATGCTTGCCCTCAGATGAGAGTCCCTCAGGCTCGAGCTCCTCAACCCTTGAACGTGATGCCTCCGAGAGCCCCTATCCAAGCGAGAGCCTATGCTTTGGAAGGAGAAGAGGAGAACGTGGAAGTGGATGCCAATGCCGACATTTAAGGTACTATCAACATACATGGCATTCCATTGCATGCATTGTTTGATCCGGGAGCAACGCATTCATTTATTGCTTCCCGGCTTGTTTCTACTCTTCCCTTGCCTATTGCTTGCTTTGATGATTCTTTTGTTGTGAGTTCTCCCCTTGGGGGAAATTTGGTGACGAACTGTGTTTACCATGGTTGTGCAGTGGTTGTGGAATATCAAGAGTATCCAGCGATTTGATTAGGATGCCTATTAAGAAGTTTGGGGTGATTTTGGGCATGGACTGGTTGTCTCGACACCGAGCAGAGATGGATTGTTTCGCAAAGAAGGTGACTTTGGGTTCTACGGTATTTTTGGGCTAGAGGTTGAAGACCTGCCCGATTATTTCCTTCATGGAAGCAAACAGATTGTTCTGGGATCGTACGACGGGCTATGTGGCCTATCTTTTGAATAAGCCGAAGGATCAGGCCAAGCTCGAGGAGACGGAGATCGTGAAAGAGTTCCCCGATGTTTTTTCGGAGAATCTGGGATCTCTATCTCCGGATCGGGACGTTGAGTTTGTAATTGATCTCTATCCCAGAGCAGAACCTTATGTAAAGTCTCCCTATAGGATGGCTCCAGCTGAGTTGAAGGAGCTGAAGACGCAACTTGACGAGCTCTTAGAGTGTGGTTACATTCGCCCGAGCACTTCTCTGTGGGGTGCTACGGTCCTGTTTGTAAAGAAGAAAGCCGGGACTTTGCGAATGTGCATTGACTACTGTGATCTGAACCGGTTAACGGTTAAGAACAAATACCCGCTACCTCACATTGAAGAGTTGTTCCATCTCCTTCAGGGTACAAGTGTTTATTCTAAGTTAGATTTAAGACAAGGGTATTATCAGTTGCGTATCCGGGAGGAAGATATACCGAAGATGGGTTTCAACACGAGATATGGGCATTTTGAGTTCGTGGTTATGCCTTTTGGTCTTACTAATGCCCCAGCCGCGTTTATGGATATGATGCACCGAATATTCCGATCTTACCTCGATAAATTCGTGGTCATCTTTATAGATGATATTCTGGTGTATTCGAGGTCCGTGGAAGAGCACGCACGGCATTTGAGAATTGTCTTGTCTACACTTTGAGAGCACCGATTATTTGCTAAGTTCAGTAAGTGTGAGTTCTGGCTGGATCGGGTTTCCTTCTTGGGTCACTTCATTTCGGGGATTGGTATAGAAGTGGATCCGGCGAAGATTGAGACGGTTATGCTTTGGAAGCAACCGAAGAGTGCCTCGAAAGTGAGACGTTTTCTGGGTTTAGCGGGGTATTATAGAAGCTTTGTGAAGGATATGCAGAATGGCAAGGTAGTGGCTTACGCCTCTAGAAAGTTAAAGGATCACGAGAAAAAATATCCCACTCATGATTTGGAACTCGCGGCGGTAGTGTTTGCTTTGTTGAAATGGCATCACTATCTCTACGGAGCTACTTTTGATGTGTTTACCGATCACCAGAGTTTAAAGTATTTGTTCACCCAGAAGGATCTGAATGTGAGGCAGCAACGTTGGGTTGAACTTCTTGAGGATTATGATTGCAAAATTCAATACCATCCGGGGTAAAGCCAATGTGGTTGCGGATGCTTTGAGCCACAAAGCTAGTATTTTAAGTCTGGAAGCAGGTTCTAGTAGACAGAGTTCAGTGGTTCTGGTTTCGGAAGCCCGTTTGGCTAATATTTCGGTTCAGCCGGATTTGAAACAAAGATTGATGGAAGCTCAATCTATGGATCCGAAAATTTTGGCAATTGGTAATTAAGGCAAGGAATGATCTGAAAACTCAGTTTGGGTTCGATGATTAGAGTTTGTTTCGGTTTAAGGTACGGGTTTGTGTTCCGGAAGAGTTGAAGAGGTTGGTTTTGGATAAGGCACATAAGTCGGCTTATGCGGTAAATCCCAGTACTACCAAAATGTATAGAGATTTGAAGACTCTATATTGGTGGGACGGCACGAAGAGAGATGTCGCTAACTATGTTAGAAGATGTCAAACGTGCCAAGTGGTGAAAGCTGAGCACCAAAAGACCGGGAGAAACTCTCCAACCACTTCCAATTCCTAAATGGAAGTGGGAGCAAGTGACAATGGACTTTGTGTTCGGCTTGCCAAGGACCAAAGGAGGTTTCGACAGGATCTGGGTTGTTATTGATCGGTTGACGAAGTCGGCCCACTTTCTCAACGTCCGGATCTCCGATAAGGTGCCTAAGTTGGCTCGGTTGTATCGGAAAGAGATTGTTAGACTACATGGTGCACCGGTCAGTATTGTTTCAGACAGGGATCATCGGTTTACCTCAAATTTTTGGCAAGAGCTACCGAAGTGTTTGGGAACGAAACTTCAGTTTAGCACTGCTTTTCACCCACAAACGGATGGTCAATCCGAGAGGTTAATAAGATATCTCGAGGACATGCTTCGTGCTTGTGCCTTGGATTTTCAGGATTCGTGGGATGAGCAATTGGATTTGGTTGAGTACGCCTACAATAACAGTTTTCAATCCTCAATTGGTATGGCCTCGTATGAAGCTCAATACGGGAGAAAGTGTCGATCCCTGCTCTTTTGGGATATTGACAAGTGGGGATGGACCAAAGATGGAAAGATCGAGAGGGCTAAGAAACCGAAAGAAATACAAGATACCATTGAGAAGGTGAAGGTGATTAAACAGAGGTTGAAAGCGGCACAAGACCGACAGAAGAGTTATGCAGATAAAAGAAGACGTCCCTTGGAGTTTGAAGTCGGAGATAAGGTCTTTCTAAAGGCATCTCCTAGAAAAGGGATTGCACGGATTGGTAAAGGTGGGAAACTTAACCCACGCTACTTAGGCCCCTTTGAGATCCTTGATCGAGTTGGGGAAGTAGCTTATCGACTTGAATTGCCACCGAGCTTGACGGGGATTCATAATGTTTTCCATGTCTCGCAACTAAGGAAATTCTATCCCGATGAGTCTTTTATTCTTCCTGTTGAAGAGGTGCAACTTGAACCGGATTTGACAATCAAGAGGCACCCCGTTAAGATTTTAGATCGAAAGATGCAAGAGTTGAGAAACTGACAGATACCTCTAGTGAAAGTTCTATGGCGTGATCAGAAATCCGAGGAAGCCACGTGGGAGACAGAGGCTAAGATGAAACAGTTGTATCAGGAGCTTTTCAAGACCCTCGCTTCGGACCTGAGGGTAGGTCTTTTTGAAGGAGGGGAGGTTGTAACATCCCGATCATCCAGATCTATAGGTACACATTTATGGTGTGTTATGTGCGTAATTTATTTATTTAATTATGCCGTTTCTATTACTTTTATTAAGTATTTACTTGGAATTACTTGTTTACTTGATAAGTGAACGTTTATGCGCTTTTGCCTGAGTTTTGCTTTGTACGTGCTCTGATTTGATTATAATTTTTGTGAACTCTTGATATACGTGAACTATGTGAGTTATGTATGTGTTAGCATGCTCGTTATGTGGTTTTAGGTTCGTTTGGTTAAGTTTTGTGTTCGTTTGGTTTTCGGAACCTAGAGGACGGTTAAAGAGCATTTAGCGCACCTCGGGTTTCGGGCGATGTATCTTGAGCTAGCGAATTCGGATTCGAATTTCGGAAGAGGCGTTGGACTCATTAAAAGATTTGAAAGCTTTAGAGCCTAACCTCACACTTTTCTAAGCCTTTTTAGACCTCCGAAAATCCACCGAAACGAGCCTTAGTGACAAGTATAGCCTCTTTTGTTGACTAGTCTTCTTGTGGACCCCATTTTACCCCCTAAATGAGCTCTAACCTTGACTCTTATGATCCTAACTCAGCTATAACCCTCTCCCATACCCCCCCCCCCCCCCATACCGAACCAACCCAAGAAAGAGAGAGAAAAAGTTCCGCAACTTCAGCTCCAAAGAAGAACAAGAGGAAGAAGGTGACACTATTCCATTTTTAAAGGTTTTGGCCATTTCCCTCCACCTTTTCTCATCAAATTTAAGAGGTAAGTATATTTTTGAGTCTTCCATGATTATATGGTTCTTTTAAGTGTAATCTCTTGAGCTATAACCTTGATTTGCATGAGTGTTGGCATTTAATGTGAATAGTAAAGGTTTAGGGAATTTTGCAAATTCAAGCATGCTTCTTCGGGATTTAATTAAGTTTGATGCATGATATGAGATTATATAACATCCTTCTTGAGTTATTTGAACTTGGTTTATGTGCTAGAGTTGATTTCATGCTCATACCATTGTTGATTTTTGAGTTCTTGGATGATTTTGCCCCTTTCACCTCTTTGCTTGATGGGTGGTTTCTTTGAGCTATTATATGACTTGGATTGTAACACCCGAGCGCAAGGTGCCACATCCCCCGCACCGAGACCCGACCCGAATATGAAATGGACGATCCATACCCGAGCCAAATCACGGCGAACGGGGACAAACACACACTCTAAGCTAGGCGGGCTAACCCTTGAAACCAAATAACAACATAAAACATTAAAGCGGAAGCAAAGAACGAACATATAACATATATATGTACCATGAGCATCCAAGCTCCAAAAATCATTCATGTACATCAGCAATTGCCATCACAACCCAAAACATGTACGCTCCAAGATAATATTCATATACAATAATCCAAAAGTGTAATATGCAAGTGTAAGACTCAAAATACAGAGCTAGAGACGAATGCAAGACCTAGGACTTGTATTCCCGCCTAGCTCCCTCAACACCTGCACAAAATAACTGAAAACCAAACGGGTTCAGTCCAAAAGGGACTGGTGGGTATAAAACAGGGCATAGATATAATATATGACGGTAATTAAGCAATCACATGCAAGCTATAATCCCAAGTGAGGTTTTTAAAGACTTTCCCAAGGGGGTGAAAAGAATCATCAAAAGGGATTATAACGAATCATTAACATTAGGTCATTATTGGCCCGGCGAGTGGGCGTGCATTATCTCCAACCAACACCTTGTGTAAACCATTTAAACATTCATTCATTTATTCTTATCATGCAATCAATCTTTTATGCACATTCATTAATATTTACTCCTTCTTCCTCCGGTTTGGTGGTGGGTTTGCAAGGCCCGACCACCCATTCATTGACCAAAAGGGGTTACATGACTCCCCAGATGGCGCTCAGTGTCCATTCCTCGCTAACTCCTAACGAGGTCCGGTTACGCCGTTAATTGGTGGAACTAGTGTGAGGGTTCACCGTCGGCCCGTGCCTCCCCGGATAGCCACTCACACTAAGTCCCTGGGCCCCATTCGTGCATTCGATCATTTCTCGCCAAAACATTAGGTAGGATTGATAAAACAAGGCTTTACGTTGAAAACATTTACTCTTTAAAACGACTCTCTATATATATATATTAATTTTGGTCGAAAACTTTCACATTGAAGGTATATATAGGGTTTTGTATCTACATAGAAGAAAAACCCACCTTAAACCGTCAAAAGAAGAACCACGAGCCTCACTGACCGGCCTCGTCTCCAACGTGATCAAAAACTGTGCAAGAAAAGTGAAGTGAGACTCAATATGACCAAATAAGACGCTCGGCAATGCAATGATCATGATATGAATGTATAAAAGATTAAATTATGTTATGGAAATGTTCATGTGCACTATTAATACATTTAAATCATATAATCAAGTCATTCACTTTCATAATTTCACATTTTCAATCAAATTAATTCAAGAAATTCAAATATAATCAAAGTACAAATTAAATCACATTTAAAATTAGAACATAAACATTTAAACATATTCAATCGCATTTACAATTAGAAAATAAACAATTAAATACATTCAATTAAATTTAGGAAATTAAATAAAACATGAAATAGGTAACATTTAATTTAAATAATTCAATTAAATCAAATAACAATTAATATTTAATAAATATATATATAATATATTCAATATATATAAATACATATACATATACTATAATATATATACATATATACGTACTATATTATATATATACATATGTACGTAAGAATACATGCAACAAATACACATATGCATGCAAATTAACACCAAAATGCATGCAAACCATTAAAACCCATGCATGCAAATAACATTAGAATGCATGCAAACAATTAACAACTAACTCATGCAGGAAGAAAAGGAATAAGAACGAACAGCAGCAGCAGCTTCGCGGTACAGCAAAAACAGGCAAGAAAACAAGGTGACACGGGGGTGTCACCTTCAAGGAGCAAACCGAGACACCCCCGTGTCTCGGTACAGAGGAAACCACCCAAGAAACACCCCCGTTCCAGCTGAAACAAGCAGGAACGACACACCCGTGTCGCAGCAAACGCAGCAGCAACAAACACGCAAACAACCCCTGTTTTCCTTGCTCAAACGCAGCACAACTCAAGCAACAAATAGACAATATATATGTAGCTATAAATGACACGAATTGCAGCAAGAAATCAGCTCAAAACCACCCCAAAACTGACAGCAAAAGAGCAAGAAAAACAGCAGCTGTGACAGCAACTATCCAGGCCCAAAAACAGGGTATTAAACGCGAGAAACAGGGCAAGAAATGATCTCCATTAATCCCAACACATTCATACAATTTAGGCTAACAAATATGCAGCAAAACACCACAAATTCAACCTATAAATCAGTCCCACAACAGTTCAAACATGGAAGGCTGTCACACGTGACTTTTCTTCAAAGTTTTCTCAATGATCCAAAGTTTATATCTCATAAATACTTCAACTACCATGCAATTAATGATCATAAATGAAAAGAAGATATCATAACAATCATTCTCAAGCTTGGAATCATTCAAATCCATCAAGAATTGGAGAAGATCGAAAGAAATGCCCAAAAACGTCTTTATTCAAGAACAGCCGAAAATTGCATGAAACCATGATCAAATTTGGGGATGAATGAATGAAAATGACCAGGAATGAAAATATAATACAACCCTAAGCTTACCTTGTTGATTGGATGAGGATTGGATGAGATTTGAGCTTTGAATCTCCAATGTGATCAAGGGTTGCGGGAAGAAACTGGAAGGCAGTGACTTTGGCTGTGATTTGTGAATTGTGAGACGGTTGGTTCGGTTAGGTCTTGGTACAGCAGATTAGGTGGTTGAGTTAGGGTTCTATAGCATCCAACCATAGTTAATTTGGTCAACAATTGAATAAGTTATGGCTATTTTAGTGTAACAAGGTCAGTTTCGTCGCGGCTTCGTATTTCGGTTGAATTTCGGAGGTTCAATTGACGTTAGAAAAATATAAGGCTAAGTTTACTAAACTTTAATTTTCGTTACGAGTTCAGCAAAGTTGACGGAACTCGAATCCGAGTTCCCGAGCTCAAGATATTAAATACGGAACCAAGGGTGCGCTAAGTGCTCGTTAGCCCCCGACTTGGATTCCACAATTCAAATTAAATCCGAAACACAAGCAAATGAATTCGAAAATACGAAACGAACAAATATTCATGTACAAGACACGTATAAGTTCAACATATTAAATTCGCACAAAATTCCGGTATCAATTCAAATAGAAACGAAGCACTCAAACGCAATGAAACAATAAAAGCCATAACATTAACAAAAATAACCAACTAATTTCATTTATAAGATATTACATATAATATGCATGCATACGTATATAATAGATATAAATACATGCATGCAATATTATATAAGTTATAATTATAAAATGCATGCAAATATGATTTATAACTAATTATGCATGCATAATTTTAAATCCATGCACACACGTACGTTTATATATATGTATATATATTTATATTATATAATGTAATTAATATTAATAACATTAAATTAAAATAATTAACATTTAATATAATTAAAATTAAATTAAATACATAAAACACACATAATTAATTATTTCGCGCATTTTGGTAAACAATTACGTCATACCTGTACGGCCGAAATGTCGGGCCGTCACAACCTCTCCCCCTTAAAAGAATCCGTCCTCGGATTCATTGATCGTCCGGAAACAATTCGGGATGAAATCTCTTCATCTTATCCTCCGTCTCCCACGTAGCCTCTTCCGTTTTATCACTTCTCCATAAGACTTTAACTAGTGGGATCTGCCGATTTTGAAGTTCTTGAAATTTACGATCCAAAATCTTAATCGGCTTCTGAACGAAGGTGAGATTCGGTTCTAACTCCACTTCCTCGACCGGTATGACTTCGGCTTCATCCGGATAATATTTCCGAAGCTGAGACACATGAAATACATTATGGATTCCGGTCAAACTCGGGGGTAGGTCCAAACGGTAGGCCGTATCTCCAATTTTCTCCAAAATCTCATACGGTCCTAGATACCGAGGATTCAATTTCCCCCCTTTTCCAATCCTCGAAAATCCCTCACGAGGTGAGGCTTTCAAGAATACCCTATCACCAACCTCAAACTGAAGATCTTTCCTTCGGTGATCGGCATAGCTTTTCTATCTGTCCTGGGCTGCTTTCATCCGTTGTCTGATTATTTGAACCTTATCAATTGCCTCTTGTACGGCCTTAGAGGGTTTTTCCTTATTCTCTCCTCGTTTCACACCCTCTTGCTTCATCCAATTCCATTCTTCCAAATCAAAGAACAACGGTGACCTGCATTTCCGTCGGTAGAGAGCCTCATATGGAGCCATTTCTATCGATGCTTGAAAGCTGTTATTATAGGCGAATTCAATTAAAGGCAATTGTTCGTTCCACGAACTCGAAAAATCCAATGCACATGCTCTCAACATATCCTCCAAATATTTAATTAATCTCTCTGATTGCCCGTCCGTCTGAGGATGGAAAGTTGTGCTGAATTGAAGCCTTGTGCCCAGATTCCTTTGCAATTCTTGCCAAAATCTAGAAGTAAACCTCGGATCCCGATCTGATACAATGCTAACCGGTACTCCATGAAGTCGGACAATTTCATCCACATACTTCTTAGCTAATTTAGGTACCTTATCCGACATCCGAACAGCTAGAAAATGCGCCGATTTCGTCAGTCGATCCACTATTACCCAAATTCCATCCAAACTACCTTTCACTCGTGGAAGACCCGAAACGAAATCCATCGCCACTTGCTGCCATTTCCATTCTGCAATCGGTAACGGTTGCAATAGCCCCGATGGCTTCTGATGCTATGCTTTCACCACTTGGCAAGTCAAGCAATGTCTCACGAAGTCGATCACATCCCACTTAAGTCCATTCCACCAGTAAAATTTCCTTAAGTCCTTATACATCTTATTTCCCCCGGGATGTATCGAATACCCTGATCTATGAGCTTCTTCCAATATCAACCGTTTTAACTCTTCTGGAACCACCACTCTGTTCTTAAACCTTAGAAGTCCGGTGTCATCAAATCCGAATGGACTCTCTGAATCATTTCTAGCTTTCTGCACCAACCTCTGAACCTCGGAATCCACTTTTTGAGCTTCAAACAATCTTTGCCGAAGGTCCGGTTGAACGGTAATATTCCGAATACTAGCTCTTAGCTTGAAGGACTCAGATTCATCCATAGTTTCCACTTTAACACTTGACACGCTAGATTTCCTACTAAGCGCATCCGCGACCACGTTGGCCTTTCCTGGATGGTATCGAATTGTACATTCATAATCCGCCAACATCTCCATCCAACGCCTCTGTCTCTTGTTTAATTCCTTCTGAGAAAACAAATACTGGAGGCTCTTGTGGTCGGAAAAGATCTCAAAAGAAACTCCGTAAAGGTAGTGTCTCCACTTTCCCAAAGCGAAGATCACTGCTGCAAGCTCGAGATCGTGAGTGGGATAATTCTGTTCATGATCTTTCAATTTCCTCGAGGCATAAGCTATCACCTTACCATTCTGCATCAAAACACACCCCAACCCTTCTTTCGAGGCATCCGTATAAACCATGTATCCTTCAGTGCCCTCGGGAAGTGCTAATACCGGTGCAGTGGTCAATTTTTCCTTCAAGAGTTGAAAACTCGACTCGCATGCCTCGTCCCACTCAAATTTAGCTTCCTTCTTAGTTAATCGAGTTAAAGGACCGGCTATCTTCGAAAAATCCTTTACAAACCTTCGGTAGTAACCTGCCAATCCCAAGAAACTTCTAACCTCGGAAGCATTTTTCGGACTCTGCCACTGAATAACCGTCTCGATCTTTGAAGGATCAACTTCCAAACCCTTACGCGAAATAATATGGCCTAGAAAAGCAACCCGGTCGATCCAAAACTCACACTTACTAAACTTCGCATACAACCGGTGCTCTCTCAACGTCTCCAATACCAAATTAAGATGCCTAGCATGATCTTCCGGAGTCTTTGAATACACGAGAATGTCATCAATGAAGATTACGACGAATTTATCCAAATAAGGCCGAAAAATCCGATGCATCATGTCCATAAATGTTGCAGGGGCATTTGTTAAACCAAAAGGCATCACTACGAACTCCTAATGCCCATACCGGGTATTAAATCCTGTCTTTGGTATATCCCCTTCCCGGATTTTCAATTGGTAGTAGCCCTGCCTTAAATCCAATTTCGAATAAACCTTTGAACCTTGCAACATATCAAATAAATCCTCGATGTGGGGCAACGGGTACTTATTCTTGATGGTCATCCGATTAAGCTCCCGGTAATCTATACACATCCTCAATGTTCCATCTTTCTTCTTGACAAAGAGAACCGGAGCACCCCACGGAGACGAACTCGGTCGAATATATCCACTCTTAAGTAATTCCTCGAGTTGAATCTTCAACTCTTTTAACTCCACCGGAGCCATTCTATAAGGAGTCTTGGAGTAAGGTTCTGATCCCGGATATAAATCAATAACAAATTCGATCTCCCGATCCGGTGGTAGAGAACCCAAATTTTCTGGAAATACGTCGGGATATTCCTTTACCACGGCCGTCTCCTCAAAACTTGATTTATCCTTTGGTTTATTAAGGAGATAAGCGATAAATCCCATGGCTCCATCCTTCACCAACTTGCGAGCTTCCATAAACGATAAGAGTGGCACACTCTTTGACCCCACTTCTCCAATCAACTCTTGACCCAACTTTATCCTCTTCTTAAAACAATCAACTTCGGCCCGGTGCCGGTATAACCAATCCATCCCGAAGATTACCCCATACTTCTTCATAGGCATAACAATGAAATCTGCCGGATAATCTTTCCCTTCTATCAAAACTGAACAACCCCTGAAAACCCGATCTGTCTGCAAACTACCTCCAAGAGGCGAACTCACAAAACAACAGGAATTTGAGCAAATAACAGGTAGGCACAGAGAAGCACATAGATCAGAAGATATAAAAGTATGCGTGGCACCCGGATCGAACAATGCATGAATGCTCGTGTTATGAATGCAAACGGTACCTTCCACCACGGCGTTTGGATCAACCTCGATATTCTGCTCCTCGCTCTCAAGAGCATAGGCTCGTGCCTGGACCATCGGTCTTTGAGCTCCAGCTTGATATCCTGGAATCTTATCCGGGCATGCAAAAGCCATATGATCTCCCTTCCCACAAATCAAGCACAACTTCAATCTCTTTCGGCAGTTTTTGTAAGAATGAGTTGGCCATCCACAATAAGTACACGGAGGCTGATCATTGCGAGATCCTTTAGGAGCCGGTGGAGCCTGAGGTGGTCGTGGAACAGGTGCAATCGGACCTCCTACTCTAGGCTTCTTGAAAGGCCCTTTTTGTAGTGGAGCTGGTACATTCATCGGCCTCTTTCCTTTGTTGAATCCCGATCCGAATCCTGATCCTTGTCCTTGGCGATAAGCTGGCCTCCTCGCATTCACAGAATCTTCAACTTTTAAGGCTTTTGAAGTAGCCTTTGCCCAAGTGCTCGTATTAACTGCCTCTAAAGCGGTCTGGATATCCGGTCGAAGCCCTTGAACAAACTGCATAGCCTTATGGAAGTCATCGCCTGCTATATTTGGTGCATAGCGGGATAACCTCTCATACTCAGAAACATACTCGGCCACAGACCTCGATCTTTGCTTCAATTCGGTAAATTCTCTCAACCTTCGAGTACATGATGAGGGAGGGATGAACTTGTTCTTAAATTCCCTTGTAAATACTTCCCAATTGATCTCCTCTCCAGTAGCCTCCAATACAATCCGCGTGCTTTCCCACCAAGAGTAGGCTTCCCCTTGTATTAAAGTGATAGTGCATCGAGCCTTCTCTCGGGACTCACATGGAATGAGCTCCCATATCCTCTCTACCTCTTTCAGCCACATTTCCGCCTGTATATCATTTCCTTTGAAGAACTTGGGAGGTCTTTGATTCTGAAACTCCCTAAGTATAACAGAAAGCGGTGCCTCGGGCTGTACAACAGGTGCAGGTGGTGCTGGAGGTGCCGGTGGTACATAATCTCGTAGCCTTTGATCTATAATATTGATAACTGAGTTAACAAAGGCCTCTGCCGGCGGTGGTTGTGGAGGTGGAGGAACATGCTCATGATGGTGATGCCTGTCTCCCGGAGAATGCTCTCTACGAGGCCTCCCACGTGGCATGCTGAAATAAACACTGAAAATGCGTGCTATTTTTAGTTTATGCATGATAATGCAATCAATTCAATCAAAATTCGAAATTTAAATCAATTAGGCACAAAAGAGATTAATATGCAACACATTGTCAAGTAGTCTCTAAGCCGAACGACCTAAACTGACTCACACGACACGAGAGCCTGGGTTTTGCAACCCTAAGCTCTGATACCACTTAAGGATGTAACACCCGAGCGTAAGGTGCCACATCCCCCGCACCGAGACTCGACCCGAATATGAAATGGACGATCCATACCCGAGCCAAATCACGGCGAACGGGGACAAACACACACTCTAAGCTAGGCGGGCTAACCCTTGAAACCAAATAACAACATAAAACATTAAAGCGGAAGCAAAGAACGAACATATAACATATATATGTACCATGAGCATCCAAGCTCCAAAAATCATTCATGTACATCAGCAATTGCCATCACAACCCAAAACATGTACGCTCCAAGATAATATTCATATACAATAATCCAAAAGTGTAATATGCAAGTGTAAGACTCAAAATACAGAGCTAGAGACGAATGCAAGACCTAGGACTTGTATTCCCGCCTAGCTCCCTCAACACCTGCACAAAATAACTGAAAACCAAACGGGTTCAGTCCAAAAGGGACTGGTGGGTATAAAACAGGGCATAGATATAATATATGACGGTAATTAAGCAATCACATGCAAGCTATAATCCCAAGTGAGGTTTTTAAAGACTTTCCCAAGGGGGTGAAAAGAATCATCAAAAGGGATTATAACGAATCATTAACATTAGGTCATTATTGGCCCGGCGAGTGGGCGTGCATTATCTCCAACCAACACCTTGTGTAAACCATTTAAACATTCATTCATTTATTCTTATCATGCAATCAATCTTTTGTGCACATTCATTAATATTTACTCCTTCTTCCTCCGGTTTGGTGGTGGGTTTGCAAGGCCCGACCACCCATTCATTGACCAAAAGGGGTTACATGACTCCCCAGATGGCGCTCAGCGTCCATTCCTCGCTAACTCCTAACGAGGTCCGGTTACGCCGTTAATTGGTGGAACTAGTGTGAGGGTTCACCGTCGGCCCGTGCCTCCCCGGATAGCCACTCACACTAAGTCCCTGGGCCCCATTCGTGCATTCGATCATTTCTCGCCAAAACATTAGGTAGGATTGATAAAACAAGGCTTTACGTTGAAAACATTTACTCTTTAAAACGACTCTCTATATATATATATTAATTTTGGTCGAAAACTTTCACATTGAAGGTATATATAGGGTTTTGTATCTACATAGAAGAAAAACCCACCTTAAACCGTCAAAAGAAGAACCACGAGCCTCACTGACCGGCCTCGTCTCCAACGTGATCAAAAACTGTGCAAGAAAAGTGAAGTGAGACTCAATATGACCAAATAAGACGCTCGGCAATGCAATGATCATGATATGAATGTATAAAAGATTAAATTATGTTATGGAAATGTTCATGTGCACTATTAATACATTTAAATCATATAATCAAGTCATTCACTTTCATAATTTCACATTTTCAATCAAATTAACTCAAGAAATTCAAATATAATCAAAGTACAAATTAAATCACATTTAAAATTAGAACATAAACATTTAAACATATTCAATCGCATTTACAATTAGAAAATAAACAATTAAATACATTCAATTAAATTTAGGAAATTAAATAAAACATGAAATAGGTAACATTTAATTTAAATAATTCAATTAAATCAAATAACAATTAATATTTAATAAATATATATATAATATATTCAATATATATAAATACATATACATATACTATAATATATATACATATATACGTACTATATTATATATATACATATGTACGTAAGAATACATGCAACAAATACACATATGCATGCAAATTAACACCAAAATGCATGCAAACCATTAAAACCCATGCATGCAAATAACATTAGAATGCATGCAAACAATTAACAACTAACTCATGCAGGAAGAAAAGGAATAAGAACGAACAGCAGCAGCAGCTTCGCGGTACAGCAAAAACAGGCAAGAAAACAAGGTGACACGGGGGTGTCACCTTCAAGGAGCAAACCGAGACACCCCCGTGTCTCGGTACAGAGGAAACCACCCAAGAAACACCCCCGTTCCAGCTGAAACAAGCAGGAACGACACACCCGTGTCGCAGCAAACGCAACAGCAACAAACACGCAAACAACCCCTGTTTTCCTTGCTCAAACGCAGCACAACTCAAGCAACAAATAGACAACATATATGTAGCTATAAATGACACGAATTGCAGCAAGAAATCAGCTCAAAACCACCCCAAAACTGACAGCAAAAGAGCAAGAAAAACAGCAGCTGTGACAGCAACTATCCAGGCCCAAAAACAGGGTATTAAACGCGAGAAACAGGGCAAGAAATGATCTCCATTAATCCCAACACATTCATACAATTTAGGCTAACAAATATGCAGCAAAACACCACAAATTCAACCTATAAATCAGTCCCACAACAGTTCAAACATGGAAGGCTGTCACACGTGACTTTTCTTCAAAGTTTTCTCAATGATCCAAAGTTGATATCTCATAAATACTTCAACTACCATGCAATTAATGATCATAAATGAAAAGAAGATATCATAACAATCATTCTCAAGCTTGGAATCATTCAAATCCATCAAGAATTGGAGAAGATCGAAAGAAATGCCCAAAAACGTCTTTATTCAAGAACAGCCGAAAATTGCATGAAACCATGATCAAATTTGGGGATGAATGAATGAAAATGACCAGGAATGAAAATATAATACAAACCTAAGCTTACCTTGTTGATTGGATGAGGATTGGATGAGATTTGAGCTTTGAATCTCCAATGTGATCAAGGGTTGCGGGAAGAAACTGGAAGGCAGTGACTTTGGCTGTGATTTGTGAATTGTGAGACGGTTGGTTCGGTTAGGTCTTGGTACAGCAGATTAGGTGGTTGAGTTAGGGTTCTATAGCATCCAACCATAGTTAATTTGGTCAACAATTGAATAAGTTATGGCTATTTTAGTGTAACAAGGTCAGTTTCGTCGCGGCTTCGTATTTCGGTTGAATTTCGGAGGTTCAATTGACGTTAGAAAAATATAAGGCTAAGTTTACTAAACTTTAATTTTCGTTACGAGTTCAGCAAAGTTGACGGAACTCGAATCCGAGTTCCCGAGCTCAAGATATTAAATACGGAACCAAGGGTGCGCTAAGTGCTCGTTAGCCCCCGACTTGGATTCCACAATTCAAATTAAATCCGAAACACAAGCAAATGAATTCGAAAATACGAAACGAACAAATATTCATGTACAAGACACGTATAAGTTCAACATATTAAATTCGCACAAAATTCCGGTATCAATTCAAATAGAAACGAAGCACTCAAACGCAATGAAACAATAAAAGCCATAACATTAACAAAAATAACCAACTAATTTCATTTATAAGATATTACATATAATATGCATGCATACGTATATAATAGATATAAATACATGCATGCAATATTATATAAGTTATAATTATAAAATGCATGCAAATATGATTTATAACTAATTATGCATGCATAATTTTAAATCCATGCACACACGTACGTTTATATATATGTATATATATTTATATTATATAATGTAATTAATATTAATAACATTAAATTAAAATAATTAACATTTAATATAATTAAAATTAAATTAAATACATAAAACACACATAATTAATTATTTCGCGCATTTTGGTAAACAATTACGTCATACCTGTACGGCCGAAATGTCGGGGCGTCACATGGATTGCTTGGTTTATTACTTCATATACTTGCCTTATGTGTTATCTTGGTCCCTTGTTGGTTTGGTTTGAGTTTTGCAAAAATTTGGAGTTTAGAATTCGAAAATTTCGCACCTGGACCGGATCCACGACCCTGGATTTTTGTGCTTTCTAAAACCCACAGCCGTGGATATGGGGATAGATTTTGGTAATTTTCTGCCTTGGAATCCACAACCATGGATATCCCTTTTGACAAAAATCCACGGGCCAGGATTTCTGGGCAGAAACATTTTGAGTTCCTAACTTCGTTTTCTTGTTTCGTTTCGTTTTCCTTTCGTTCCCCACCCCCTTTATTTGTTCCTTACCTTTTTTTCTAGTATCTTATGCGTTGTGGTTGTGTTTTTTCGTATGTTTTGTTATTCTTTTCCAAGTTGTGGGTTCATTTGTTTAGAAACATGCAAGTTATGCTCACATTGCTACTTTGTTACGCTTCTAGCATCTCCTACGCATCCATATGCATTTACCGAGCGTCAATGTGGTTCATATTAAGTCTAAGAGTAACCCTTTTTTTTTTTTGTTCAGAGGATCTTCCCGTGGACGACGAGGTTGCCCCTTAAGTGCCCGGTTTACTCTTTTATCTTCGCTACCCGTGTTAAGGTGAGGTTTTTATTCCTTTTAGTTATTTGGCCTACGACCCCTATATGGTTTGAAGCCTCGCATGCGAATTAAGTATATTATATGATAGATACGTGTAAGATATATAGGTTGTGGGCTTGTCCAGTTTGTTATAAGACTTTGAAAACGCTTTGTATACGTATATAAGTTATTTTACCTTTTGTTTTGGAAAAGTTTGGTTAAGTGTGAGTGTGTAAGCGAGATATGTGGCTTTGAAAGATAAGCTATGGTATGGTAATCTCGGGTCGGCCATGGGGTTGCCGAGCTCTTCCATCAACATTTTCCATTTGAGAGTCTCACCCAACCTCGGGAGGTTTGGGGAAGGGTGTTTCTCTTGAGCCGGCGGTAATAACCGTCAAAGGTTTCAAGGTCATGATTAAACCTTGTCTCTTGCGATTTTTTGATAGTTACAACCGTCAACCCTTCTATCACCCGGTGTTAAGGTTAGATTATGTTTTGTTTTGCTTTGTTATGCCTTTCTTTTAAGGAAGTGTGGAGGTGTGATTCGTACTCGCCGAGTTGGTTAGTTGGGTATGAACTATGGAACGAGAATAGATACATAAGTACTTAAAACCTGTTATTTTGGCTCTTGGCCTAGATTTCTTCTATATAAGGATATTTATATCACGGGAAAACACTTTGGCATGCAAAAGCCATTCTCGGGTCATGGATCTCCTTGATTTTCGTTATATGCTTTGCTCTATATGTATATTTGGGTGTGTGAGTTAACCCCCTCACTAGTCACTAGGACTAACCCTCATTGTTTTTCCCTTTTTCCTCTTTCCTTTTTGAGTTTGCAGGTACCTCCTGAGTCGAGCTAGGCGGCAAGTGTCTGTCAAGTCTTACATGTGGTGTAGCTCGGGTCTCATGCATTTGTAGTGGTTTATGTACCTTACTTTTATGCACTTTTAAATTATGTATTTTGATACTTATGCTATTTTGGCCCCGACGGGCATGGTATATGTTGTATATATTTGGATATGATTTAGTTTGACAACTTGAACCCCTTATTACGAATATGTGTTCTTGGGCTATGAATGTGAATGTTTTAACGCTTCCGCTACTCTTGTTTTATATTTGCTCAGTTTTGGGGGTCTAGGCCGCCTAGCGAGGGTGTGAGTTTTGTGTGTCTCCCGTTCGCTATTGTTTGATTCGGGTGCGAACCCTTCATTTCGTTACTCAGGTTAGACTATAGTGCGGGGGATGTGGCGCCCTTCGCTCCGGGGTGTTACAGTTTAGTAATTTTACACGAAATGGGGAGTGAACTAAAACTATGAAAGTCAATTGGGGATGTAGTATGATAAATTTTTGGAGTGGGGAGCTAAGTAAAATTTGGGTCACCATGTGGGGATATTTCCCACATTTTCCCTTTTTTTCATTGTATTGATGTGCACACCCCCTCTTATCTAACAACTCCCAAATTGAGGAGTTAGCTAAGCCATCTGCAGTGGATAAGGTAAATTCTCTGTTGGAACAAGAAGGGGGGTGAATTGTTCTTTTTCAAAACACACTTGTATTCTTTTGAATGGTTTACAGGCTCAACTTAGAGTCTTTAGATGTTCAATATTTTTCTCAGAAACTCAAGTGCTGAGTTTATCAAACTCAGATTCGGATTGCATAACTCAATTATTTTCACTTTGAAGTTCAAATCTAAATCACAGATCAGAGAATATATCCAGACTTGAGTGCACAATCTCTGAACTTAACAAGTTCAGTTAATCATAAAGGAAAGCTTAGAATAGCTTAGCTCCAAAGCTCAGAACATTAACAAATACAATCTCAAACTCAGAGCTTAACCAGCCTTGATTATGCAGAACTTGGTTTGACACAATTCCAGCTCACCCTTGAACTTTAACAAGTTCAGTTAATGCAGAATATATAAGCTGCTAGAACAGTTAACTTGTATAGCCGTATACATCAACAAGGTGTCAAACAAGCCATATGAAATGAAGAGTAGGGAGACAAGATATTTAGAGAGGTTTGGCCCCTAAAGTTGTGTAAAACACGAGCTAAAGAGATTAATCCTCTACCTAAGTTATCAAACTTAGGATTTTTGAAGCCAACACTTTTATTACAAGTGGAGTTACAAGATACAGCAAATGCAGAGCTGACTGGAACATGCTATCACACAGCTTGGTACAAATCAGTCCAGCTCCTGGATTCCCAAGTCTCCTTACAAAAGCTACCCACCAAGAGTAAACACACGAACTCTAATAGGTGTAAACACAAAATAGTTTGTACAAGAGTGCTTGAAAGAAATCATCTTTATTGTTGTAGCTTGAGCTGATTATATAATGAGCTCCATATAGGCGTTGCACAATAGTTTGAATTCCCAATTTTGTGGAGTTCCCAATGCCACTATTCCAATAGCTATATTTTAATATAAGTTGACTTCAAATACCAACAGCTATTTCTTCTTAGCTGGCTTCAAATGGTCAAGTTAATCTTAATTTTTATCTTGCAAAAATTAAGGTTAGAGAAGTGATAATATATGCATGATGTTATATGAATATATCAGAAATAAGATATTTGTTTTGATATAGTTCCAGGGGATTCCACATTCACTATCAGTTCTCCTTTGTGAGACCTACAACACAATGCTTTTTGTCAACTCATTCAAAAACAAGGATTTCAAACACTAACATTCTAGTTTTTGTCTCTTCTTTTTAATAAATTGTCTCTCTTTTCTCCAAGATCCTAATGCTCCCCGCTGTAATTTTCTCTTCCCAAATTATTTCCTTCTGAATTTTTGATTGCTTTGCGCCATACCAAAATTCATTAAAAGTTATTATCCTTTTAACTAAATTTGATATCCATGAGGCTCTAATGTGTCGGGCATTGTAATTTAGGCTTGAGAAGGGATGAATGCCCAGATTTTGTTCTCTCCTCTATTGTTATATTGGTAGTAAAATTTTGTCTTAAAACTTTGATGTGGGTTCTTGTTGTAATTAGATTCGAAAAGGCAACTAATTTAAACTAGAATTTCTCAAAGGTTGTTGAGAAACCCGAATTCAGACTTGCAGTCCCAGTTAAGATTGTTTATATTACTGAAGAATTAGAACCTAATGATCGGAAGTTAGAAGGGATGTTAGTTGCATGTATAGTGTTTACATCAATTGTATTCAGAGAAGAAATTATCAAACCCTATAAGGGAGATCAAGGTGCAAAAGCTTGTTCTTAATATCTCCATCGGAGAAAGTGGAGATCGTGTCACTAGAGCTACTAAGGTAAGTTGAAAACGAGCATTGTCCTCCGGATCCTACTCTGAGTAGTTTTTTGTTGTAGTTGATTTTATTTCAATGTTTTGTTTCTTCTGGGGTTGGAGTAACTCGGCGGCCAATCTCCCATTTCCTCAAATGGTTAGAAATTCTTTTTTTGTGTTGTGATATACATGTTTGTTGTTTTTAAGTGGTTGACTTAAAGAATAAATTTTGATATACCAAATAGACTCTATTTGGATATGGAGAATGAATATTTACTGGTATCTATGCAGACATTTATCTAATTTTCTGATGATATGTATGTGTTTGGTTATGTGTGTGTTCTTACATTGTTTAGCAATCTTGACTTAGCATGGTGACATTATATGTGACTTCTTTTGTTTGTTGATAATTATGTTATTCGGCTCTTGATTTTGAATCGGTTGAAGTGTTAAAGTGTTTTATACCTTGAAAAATGTGGTTTGTTTCTCTTTGATGGAACATTTACACCGGCAAAGTGGCAATATTAATTTGTATAGGGCACATTAAAATGGTAGTAAACACAAATTTATTTTCTTGTGCAAGATTTATCTTACGTTCTCTTGCTTCTTTGATCAGGTTTCGTGTTTAAAATTTAGTTAAAACTATCCACTTGTTTGTATCATAATTAAAAAAGCCTTTTTGAAGCAGATCCTTAGGAAAATCAAATTTATGGTTCTAAAATCTTATTCAAGAAACTAGAATCAATTTTGATTCAATGCCGTCCATATCTCTGCAGATTCTCAACATGTTTATGAGTCTGGATTATCAACATGTTTATGAGTTTGTTGTGCAGTCAATTTTCTTTATGGTGATCATTCATTATCATTTTATTTTGTATCCATTTGGTAGGTCTGCCTTTAGTATTTGTATTAATGTGTTTGTTATATTGGTGGGACCATCGGTGTCATGAGACTATTCACATATAATTGACATGGTTTACTTCGTATAACAATTCTTTTGTTCAAAAGGTTCCTAAATTCAAATATTTGTAACATTATAGGTTGATGATGTTAGAGTAGTGCCCTGGAAGAGTCAAAATAGTTTAGGTCTCTTTTTATAAACTACTTTTATTAGCAGCAATTTGTGACATTAATGAAATATTAAATGTAACGTTTCATAGTCCTTTAATTCTATGTGGCCAATTCATCATATCTCATTCAAGTTTATTAATTGCATATTATAACTCTTTGTGTATGGATGAAACCCCAATGTCACATTAAGCTATGGGACTTGACCTTGCATAGGGATGGAGGTTATGAAACAATTCTCTATGGCGTGACCTAAACCAACTCCAAGTCGAAGAGTCTAATAAGCATGGGGATGTTGACTTTACTCGTTAAGACTTGCTCATATAACGTGCCTTTGAGAAAGGTTACTTTGTTTCATAAGTATTGAATGTAGAGACATTTACACGCGTATAAGGGGTGCTTGTTAGGGAACAAGTACACTGAGGATCCCGATGGGACACTTGTTAGGGAACAAGTACACTGAGGATCCCGATGGGACACCTCAACGGGGTAAGGCTTTTACCCTTTAATGATGAGGTTGGTTCCCTAGTTATGGTAGTGTCTAAATGGTCCTTAGACTTGAGGCTCCATTGATGCTCTGTACATGACAAGGGCAATGTTTGATATGATACATGAATCTCGTTGTGGTTGTATGTTGGCATTTTTCGAATCATGTATGGGGGCATATGAGATGCCAACCCAGACAGACAGCCCACGTTGGGGCTCATGGCCCAAGCTCCTCTTGATTTCTGCAAAATGGAGAGTATTGGATTTGAACCCATGACCTCCATTGAGAGAAAGGAGCAACCAAGCCACTTAGCCACAAACTGTTATTAGTCTAATTTTGGGAAATTTTAATTTTACTTTATTTGCCACAATTTTAAAATTATCTTTTTAATTAATTTTGTAAAATTGTTTTACTTGAAAATTAATTATTTTTGCCCAAATACGAATTGTTAAAATAGAAGCATGATTTTATTGGATAGAGATCTAATGAGAATTAAATTGGATTAGAGAATTAAATTTAATTAAATTTGAAGGATTAATTTAATTTGTGAATTAAAAGATAATCCTTGGTCGATAAATAATTTTAACAATTATTTAAAGACTTTAAATCGCATAATGACTATTTACTTGGTAAATTTATTTTGTGCAATGCATTGGATGTACGGATGGATTAATCATGGGCTTTAATTGCGCTATGTATGGTTTTATTTTATTTATGCATTTTGATATTGGTTTTAAACAAGAGCCTGCGAGTCTCTTATTCAATTGTTGTAAGCATTGTTCTTCTTTTTCTCCCCCTTAAAATGTAATCCCCCTTTATTTTGTAAAGAGAGTAGTTTCAGGGTGAGATCTCTAATTAGATTAGGAGATAGAGAAATAAGACGGAGCAAGTAAAGGAATAAGAAGTCCATCAAAGGCCCCAAACGTGTTTGGGTGTGATTGTTTTGATGTAATAGAATAGGATTCTATTTGAGTGCTCCCTTTGTGTGTTGAATTCCGTTTGATGCATGAATAGAACCATGGTCCATAAAATGACTATTATGGACCATGCATAGGAAGCCCATGATTATCTATTTTATAGGAGCATGCTAGGCTTTTATTATCTTGTCTTGAATGTTATCTTTATGTACATAAATATGTTCATGCATTAATTAAGATAAAATGAGATAATAATTACAATTGATGAGTCTTGGTAGAATTTTTGAAATTCTTTAACCCCGAACCGTCTTAGATAGTCTCAGGCAAAATAAATATTAAATCCAAATGGAAATCGAAGGATAAAATTCGATTTTATAAATTTACAAGCATTCCATCAATAGAATTATTTGTTTTAGAATTAATTGAATCATTAAGTATTGGCCACAAGGTGTGGCATACGGGATGACAAGATTAATTGAACTAAAATAATTCTTCGCATAAAAGATGCAATTTTTCAAAATCAAAATTATGGTATTGGCCACGAGGCGTAGGATACTCATAATGGCAATGGAGAAATCTCAGGGATTGACAGGTCGGATTTAAATACTGATTAATATAGATGTTGCACGAGTCGTGGGTCTATATGAAAGGTAATGCAATTTAATATTAAGACTTGTATAGAGATACAATTGATGATAAGATTGTCTAACTTGAGGCTTAAAGTCAGATGTCTCACGAGTCGTGGGTCCAATGATAAGTGCTTGAGGGTCTTAATACCCACTATTTGAAAAATATGATTTTTCTAAAATTATAAGGGGGTCAAAGGAGTTTGATTAAAATAGTGGGAGACAACATTTGATAAAAGTCCATATCATTTGTAATTGTTATTATTTTATATCAGTCACTCATACTACGTTTTTTGCTTACATGTAGATTTTCTACTAAAATCGTGATGTCTAAAAATCCACTTAGTGCTATCCTTGAGGCCAATAAATTGATTGGCTCGAATTATGCTAATTGGCTTCACAATCTCAAGATTGTCTTGGATTCCAAAAGGAGGACCTATGTATTTACACAGTCTCCTCCCGATGTCATGCCTGATGACATAGCAGCCGATGAGAGGGAAACAGCTCTCCAGTGGCAAGAAGATGATCTACAGGCTAGATGTCTAATGCTTACCACTATGTCTCCCGAGTTGCAGAGGCAGCATGCTGAGATGCGCCACTCGGCTGAGATCCATCTTCACTTGGAACAGATTTACAAGCCGATCAATAGGATTGATCGATTCGCAACATCTAATGAGTTATTCTTACTTAAGATGGCTGAGGGATCGAGTGTTCATGAACACTGCATTAAGGCTTTAGGCCTTATTGAGAAGCTTACAAGTCTCGAGGTGATCATGGATAATGAGCTTTACGTAGATTTGATCTTAACCTCTCTGCTACCTTCGTTCAAATAGTTCATAATAAACTTCAATATGAATGGAGCTAAAGTCTCAGTTGAGGAACTGATGAACATGCTCGTATCTGCCGAGCGAACTATGAAAAAGGATAAGGTTGTTTTCTTAGTAGGTTCATCTTCATCCCAAACTAAGGCTGCAATGCCAAAGAAGGGTAAGGGAAAAGGTTTCCAAAAGAAGAAAAAGACTGTTAAGCCCACTGGTGGGGTTAAGAAAATAAACACTAAGAAGAAGACCAGTCAAGCTGAGGATCAGTGCTTCCATTGCAAGAAACAAGGGCATTGGAAAAGAAATGTAAGGAGTACTTAGCTACTCTTACAAAAGGTATAAATCTCATCGAAATTAACCTTTCATTCAATTCTAATAATTGGGTATTGGACTCTGGATACGCTTCTCACATCTTTAATACGTTACAGGGAATGAGCAATGTCTTTAAGGTTGATGAAAGAGAATATGTTCTGAAAGTGGGCAATGGAGCAAGAGTTGCAGCAAAAGTCATAGGACAAGTTAGGTTAATGTTAGGAGATAGTTTTATTTTAGTTTTGAACAATGTTTTATTTGTTCCTGAGTTAGTTAAAAATATTATTTCCATTCCCGTACTAGACTTGGAAGGTTTTTCCTTCTCTATTACTAATGCTATGTTTTACATTTTGAAGAATGGTTCTTCACATGCATTAGGGTCTTTACAAAATGGCTTGTATTTAACTAATACTAATTTAAATCTCCTAAATATCGAACGAGAAAACAAACGAAAATCAAATGACCAAACTTTAGCAAAGATTTGGCGTGCTAGACTTGGACATATCTCCAAGAATAGGCTTCTAAAGATGGATAACATAGGATCATTCAGTACGAATGATCTACACGGGTAAACCGTTTGTGAATCCTGTTTAAAGGGAAAGATGACTAAGTCCCCTTTCAAAGGGCATGTGGAACGAAGACAAAATCTTTTGGATATGATCCATACAGACGTTTGCGGACCACTAAATGTTAGTACCTGAAACGGCTGTAATTACTTCATCACATTTACTGATGATTTCAGTAGATATGGGTATGTGTACCTGATGAAGCATAAGTCTGAAGCCTTTGAAAAGTTCATAGAGCATAAGAAGGAGGTTGAGAACCAAACAGATCGCAAAATTAAGGCTCTTCGATCAGATCGAGGTGGCGAGTATTTAAGCGATCTCTTTCTTGGTTATTTGAAAGATAATGGGATTATCTCACAGTGGACTCCGCCTGGGACTCCTTAGTTGAATGGGGTATCCGAGCGACGAAATCGAACTTTATTGGATATGGTCCGATCCATGATGAGTTTCACGGATCTTCAAATATCGTTTTGGGGTTATGCCCTTGAAATGGCTGTGAAGATAATTAATTTAGTTCCTTCCAAATCTGTGCCCGAAATACCATATAAGATGTGGTTTTCAAAACCCCCAACTTATTCATACCTTAGAGTTTGGAGATGTCCTGCATATGTCAATAGACTAGTGGGAGACAAATTGGATTCCTGATCCAGTTTGTGTAAATTTGTAGGATACCCTAGAGAGTCTATGGGTTACTATTTTTATGATCCCTCGGAAGAAAAGGTGTTTGTTTCGAGGAATGCCACTTTTTTAGAAAAAGAGTTTCTAGTTGAAAAGTCAGGTAAGATAGCAGAACTTAGTGAAGTTCATGATAAACCTACAAATGATCAAGCAATGGAACCTACCTCTTTCCCACAACAAGAAGTAAACACAAGCCCTCGCAGATCCACGAGAACAATTAGACCGTCAGACCGACTCAATTTACTAACTGAAATCGATCAATCGGATAGTGATCCGAGATCATATGATTATACAATATCGGATAGAGATTCGATAAAATGGCAGAAAGCCATGGAATCTGAAATGGACTCTATGTACTCCAACAAGGTATGGACCTTGGTAGATCTTCCTAAAGGCGAGAAAGCCATAGGATGTAAATGGATCTACAAGCGAAAGCTTGGAGCTGATGGAGAAGTGGTGACCTACAAGGCTAGGTTAGTAGCTAAGGGATACTATAGCACCCACACATAGGGCTACATCCCCCGAACTAGAATCCAAACTCGAATACGAAATGGAAGTCCGTACCCGGATCCGAATCATAGCGAACGGGAGACCAACACACTCTCTAGGCTAGGCGGAGCTAAACCAAAGCCAGAGTATGCGGAAGCGAATAAATAAAACCCAGCAAATAGTAGATACATCACATAAATACATATAAGTACCATCATATAAATACATATAGGTACCATCATATATATATTTCCATATTGTATTTATATATAGGTACCATCATATATATATTTCCATATTGTATTTATATATAGGTACCAACATTTCATCCCTGTACAAATACCATCACGGCTCAAACAAAACATAACTATTTGAATCTACAAACCATAACTATACCCATACAAAATGATATAAAGTGCATGGAAGTAAATGCATCTAACAAAACCTAGATCGACAAGTACAAAAGTAGACACAGTTCTCCGCCTAGCTTAAGTCCCCAAAAACCTGCAACTAAAAGAGTAAACGAGGGGTCAGTCAACTAACTGAGTGAGGGGGCTAACGCACACCCACACCCTATATATATATAAAGCAAGGCACATAACAAAAGGTGGAGTTATGAACCGGGAAAGGTTTTACAAACCAAACTTTCAAAACAAACATATATACTTAAAATCCTTTTCATAAACTCTATCCCGATTCATACTTCCCAGAACATATCATATCATATGCTCGACGAGAACGAGCTTCCAACCTTTACTCCTTAGAACAAATCAAAACATAAATCATAACATAACCATCTACTACTCCAATGATGGAAGAGCCACCGACGGCCCTATCCATCCATAACATATACAAACTCACGAGGGGTAGCTAACCCACAACTTGCCCTCCCGGGTTTTCACACCGAAGGCATCGAAATATCATACCTTCCCTAGCTCCCGGGGTCGCGTGTGATACATCGGATGGAGACTATGTACAGGCATTACCTTGACAGCCCAAAACCGTCCCGAGGGCTCCTTACCCATAGCTCCTTGGATCCACATTCACATACACATAACATTTCATACCAAATTTTTCATGGCAAATCTCGCTAAACTTGAACAGAACAGACTTTCCAAAAGTAGCTTACATACGCTTATTTAGTAACTTTCCAAAATCAAACTTGTTCACAAGATCATAAACATATTCTATTTAACACGTATTTATCTATATACATAAAATATAATCACATACGCGGCTCGAAAACATCACATAAGGCTTTAGGTCTTTAATTATACAAAATTTGTAATAGCCCAAAACAGGGCCTGGACGAAAACAGTAAGTTAAGGGCATTGGTAAAGCATTTATAGACCGTGATCCAACTTTTTGAACCATCATGCATTGCATTCTTACATGAACTTTGTGCTCGTATATGATCTGACATGTTTTAAGGGGGAATTCTTGACCTTTGATACAGTTTACTATTCATAACCCGAGCCTACCTTGTTTATATTGTTACTCGAACCCTAGAGGTTTACCACACATGTTTCCCAATCATTTGAACTTGTTTCCCAAGCTCGGAGAGTCTTTCTTGAACCATAAGGGTATTTTTGGAACTTACCGACCAAAGTTACTATTCATCTGAAAATGAGCCTTTGATTCCGATATCTTTTCCTACCCAAGTTTATAGTCAAATCGATCCTTGAGTCGAGACGAGTCTTTTGAAATCATTCTTGACTTGGAAATCTAATCTAAAGCTTTGTTTTATTGAAAATGTTTACGAAAACCCTATTTCACTATTCCTTCTACGAACGATTTTCATTCGGAAAATGTTTTCTCTCTGGATTTGCATTACTTGAGCTATTTCAAGATTTCTGAGATGTTTTACAACTCTTGATTCAAACCCTAGCTTGAAATTTTGAAGCGTACATTCATATGTAAGAATTCACTATTCATTCTACGTTTTCAACTTTTTAAAGGTAAAATGCTTTATAGTCGATTTTGGACTCAAAACGCTTCTCGATTTATTTCTTGAATTTTAGTAACAATCCGGACTTGAAAATCATTCTCGAAAGTCGTTTTTCACTCGTGTTGAGTTTCGAGCTCAAGACTTTTATTCACTAAAACTAATGTATCTTTTAAACGGTAAATCCGATTTCGACGTATAAATATACGTTTCGAAGCTAATTTTTGCCCGGATGGAATGGTTATACTTCCAGAAACTTACCTTCACGTTTTGGTAGGAAATTACCGAAATACCCCCCCAGCAGTCCCATTTTAGCTTCAAGATGCCTAAAGCTTCCAAGAGAAGCTACTCCACTTTTGCTCTCATACCCTTACCTCAAGTTTATTTCCAATGTGAGGGAATTCTTCAACTATAAATAGAGGGCAAGAGGCATTTCATTCCTTGCTCAAAGTTGTGTTAACAACACCCTTTCTTCTCCCTCTCTCCCCCTCTTGCCGTCGGCAACACCCCCACCCCCCACTCTCTCTCTCTTAGGTAAGTTTGTTTTGTTTTATGTTATGTTTTAGTTTAGTTTATGTTTTTATGTTATGGTATGTTTATATTATGTTTAGGTTGGGTCTTAGGGTCTTCCCTGAGCCATATAGGATTTTATTTTATGCATTTATTTTATAGTTTTCATGATATGTTTGAATATATGTTTATATGTTTTAATTGTTTAGTATATGCTTGAATATGTTATGAAATGCTCTAGTATATGCTATGATCATGTGATATGGTTGTTATATTATGAGAATTGATGCATGATTATGGAATTTGAATTATGCTCATGCATGCTAGCTAATGGAATAGTGATTTACAATTAATTATGTCACAACTTGTTACATGTTACATGCCTAAGGTTCATGATATGATATGATATATGTTGAGACATGTTGTTATATCGTTATATGGTTCATGAATTATGAATTGAGCTTATGATATGATATGGATTAATGGAATAGAGCTTTGATCATATGTTATACACTTTAATAGTGCCACATGTTATAACCTAAGATAGAATAGTGTTTCATAACTTGATCTTATGCTTTAATTGGACCTCTTAACTATAGGTTATACCTTTAACCTAGATCACACTTGATTATAATAACATGAACTTGAAACTATAGGTTATAATCAAGATCATAATTTAATTAGGGTGTGTGGGGGTGTGTGTGTGTACCTGCATGGTGTGTGTGTGTGTGTGTGTAGTAAGGGTTTGACCCGACCCTTTGTAGTAACCTGTGAATAGTAACTATGAATAGTAATCCTGAATAGTACTTTTGAATAGTAAAAGTGAAATAAAACTTGTGCTTTCTTAATAGACATTTGCACCTAGGGTTTCCATATCCAGGGTCTAAAATGTGTTTTCAAAATGTGTGTTCTTTCGATGACTTCTTTCATAACCTAAGGTTTGCGATAGGATTCATAATTTGACTAAAGCTTACTCGATTATAGTAAGATCATAGTCCCAAGTTAAGAGTAACTCACTTTAACGTATTCCTTTGTGTGTTACCTTTATTGAATACCTTAAATGGTATTACTCTCTTGTGTTACATGTTCCTTGTTCATTTGTTTCATGCATTTCATATGCATCTTGGTTAGTAGTGGGTCTTAGTTCTTAAGCTCACTCTAGTACACCACCTACAGGAGTTAAAGTTGAGCACTGGGATCCCTAGGGCACCGCGTAATCTATCTACCTACCTTTTGTTACTATTAGGTGAGGTGAAGTTAAAACGTTTTCCAACTGGAACCATGATTCTACTTTAGTATCATATGTTTTGAAATTCAAAGCTAAACTTCATTTTGAACTATCCCTTTTATCGGGACATTCTCTTGAAAGGATCATTCATACTTTAATAGTATACCTTGATCTAAAGCACATGTTTTCCAAAGTTCCGCATTCTTGTTCAAAGACAGTTACATGTTCTGCATATGTTTTCAAAGTACAGTTTCACATGTTCACATGTTTTACAAGATAGCATCACATGTTTTACAAGACAGCATCACATGTTTTACAGACAGAATCACATGTTACAGTTATAGTTTCACATGTTAATAGTTAGCACCCAGAGTGGTACTCTGGTCACTACTAATTCTGAAATGCAAGGATATAGTTTACAGTTTGGGCCCGGCGGTTATGTGTAGAGGTGATGTTCGGGAGGTGTGCGCCAACGACATCACTAATACCGGCCGCCATAATTAGACAATTGACACCGACTTTTAACAGGAGGTTTGTTAAGTCAGGACAATCTGTCTAGGAATGGACCGCAAATCTATTCCCATTACATATTTACAGGTCGCCTAGGGTTAGCTACCCGAAGTGACAACCGGTGGAGGATGGTGCATGTTTGTTTGTGTTGGTGGGGTATTGTTGACCTTGCTCCGATACTCTACTATGTGTGGAGCTATTGTTGTTCCTGGTCCGATACTCTACCTCATCATGTTTTCTGGAGTAAGGTTGGAGGAGCCTAGCTTGCGGGCAAAATTTTGTTTCATAAAGGATGGTTCATATTTGGAAAAATCCACTTTACCCTTATCCCGTTTTATGAAAGAGCTATGAACCATCTACAGCATATGTGTGCGAGTGTGATAGAATTCATCAAAGTGTTTTAAAACGTGCATTCTTTTACAACATTGCATTCAAAGAGTTTTATTAATCGAACTTGTTTCGAGTTCTTCTTTAAAGTATTTCATTAACCGTTCTGAACTTTACTTCAAGTTCTTTATCGATCAGTACTTTCTTTAAAGTATTCCCTCACTTAGTCCTTTTGACTAATACCTCTCCCATTTTCTTGCCTCATGGTTTCCGGTCTTGCAGCCGTAGTCTAGAGGTATCTTGAAGCTCTAGATTGTCACTTTTGTTCCATTCAGGATTTAGTATTACTTTCTTTTGTGTCCTGCATATGTTTTATGGCTGCATCACTTTATGTTTCTGAATACTTGAGTATCTTCGTTATACTCTTTCTGCTACTCTGCTACCGATACCTTGAACTCTGTTATATTAGTATCGATATGTGAATATGTTACATGTTCTGATATGCCAAGTCTCTCTTACACGATCAATATGTTCTTGCTTGTTACATGCCATCACGCACATGTTCTGAAAAGTTTTAAAATACTCTGATTTTCCACTGCAAAGCCACATCGTTATACATGTATAGTTCTGAGATAGACAACCGTTCGCTGGAGTATTTCTTGAGTGATGGCTCACACCATTACTTGAGAGGTGCTTCAGTGCGGGGGTTGAGACGCCGCTCTCCTCATGTTCCAGAAGGGGTGGGGGCGTTACAAAATTCCTAAACCTCACCTTGTGCTTAACAAAAGAAAGAAGTGGAAGTGAACAAGCTATGCCTCGGGCTCGTCAACGGGAACCTCCTCTGAAAAGAAAACACCAAAAGCCCAAGACTTAGACTCTATATGAACCAAAGAATACGCTCGGCAAAATGCGTGATTCATGCTTGAATGTGAAATGTTATCAAATATGTCACATAAATCACAAATTTTAGCATATCATAATTATTTACAATTTATCAAGCAATTAAAATCAAGTTATAACATCTAACGTGCAAAAGATTAACAATTAAAGGCGTAAAAGTGCATATATAATTAAACATATAAGAAGCAGTAGCAGCTCCCAGGTTTCGGGAAGGTTGGGAACGACCCTTTCACTGTAGGGAATGACCGTTCCCGTTCTCGCTAAAAACTTTCTGGAAGATGGGAACGACCGTTTTGGGCTAAAGATGGAAATGGGAAGGGTCGTTCCCAACTACCCGATTGCTCCCCGCGCGTCTGTAAGTTTTTACAAAATTTTGGCCCTTGGGAACGGCCCTTCCCATTCCCAATACAAACTGGGAACGACCGTTCCCATTTTCGAAAAAGGGTACTGTAGACCCGCGAACGGCCCTTCCCAAAACAAATCTTGGGCGGGAACGGTCGTTCCGGCCTGGTTCAAAATGCAAAACAGAGCAGACACTTACAGCAGCAGGGGAAGCTCTATTTTTGGCCAAGAATGGCCAAAACCAACACCAAGAAGCTACAACAACTTACCAACTAGTGCAAATAATTTATATAAATCATGTTTGTCATATTGGAACTCATATATCTCAAGAAAAACGAAAATTAAAGCCATTGATCCATGAATGAATTTTCAAGCTAAAACCATGAACATATTAAATGCTCAATTAAGACATGATCTTTTGCATTAAATAGAACATATATGTCATATAAAGCACATTTAAGAAGCTAGAGTTCAAATATATCAAGCATATATCACATATCCAACAAATTAGCCAAACCCTTACTATTCACGTAGGGAAGCAAAAGCATACAAATATCACTCCAAATTCAGAATCGATCCATGACAACGAAGAACATAACGAGGGGGTTCCGAAACATACTCAACTTTGAGAAAACGTGAAGAATCGAGGGAGAACTTGGCTGTTGAAGTTGGATGATCAAACTTGGGGCTTTGGCTTTCTCTTGGTGAAGAACTACTGTTGTTATTACGTGAATGAGGGAAGGATGAAATGGTTTAGCCTTTAAGGGCTGAACCGGTTCGGTTCACGTGTTCGGTTTGTTAGAAAAATAGAATCAGAAAGCCACGAAAATTTAAAAATTTTCCAACAAAAGGATCGAAACTCGCAATCATGAATCCAAATTCGTAGAGATTAGAAACTTACTTTTCAATAATCTTTCTTGAAGCGTTTCAAGCCAACCAAGAACGCTCTTCTCGCGGCTTGATCCCCTCTCCTTGGTAAAGCTCGAATCTTTAAAAACTTCTAACTTGAAGCTCTCTAGAGATAGTCCAACAACTTGACTACAATCAAACTAGTAAAGATGTTAGTTCTCTAGTTTGTGTTTAGGCTTATCCTAGGGTTTATTTTATCTTGGAGAAAGGATGGTCTTCAACACATTAACCAAAAGAAATTATCGATCACTCTCTAAGGGGAGCTCGAGCTCCCCTATATATAATATAGAGAGGGGCGGCCGAAACTTAGTCCTATTAGACTAAGGATTTGGTCCCTCTCTCTCTTATTACTTGATCATCAAGTAATTCCAAACCTTGACTTGGAATTCTAATTCAAATCAACTTTTATGAGAGCTAAAAATATCCAAACTCCTTTTGGATAATATTATACTTTATTTATTAATAAATAAATAACTTATTTATCTAATTAATTAATTCATAATTAATTAAATAGATTAATTTCTCCAAAATAAGACTTTCATTTTAATTCAAAAATTAAACCAAAGTCTACTAAATAATTAACACATTAATTATTTAACACATAAATAAACATACACGCACGGTGCACACGTGTCCATATAGGACACGTGTCACGGACGTGACCCACACATGTGTTTCACACGTGTGGAACCCTTTTGGCTCGATTAACTCGTTTAATCATTTCAAAGCCTTAACTCATGTAACTAAGTTGTTGTGTGTGTCCCTCTAGGTTCTCAATTCAATTAGTAGTGACCCTAATTAATTAATTCACTAATTAATTAATCAGTCCACAGATTAAACGACCATAGTCTAGCAACAGGTGTTTAACCCCTAGCTGAATTGGAATGTCTCGATTCGACAGAACCTTTAAGTCATTGATTCATATGAGATACAATCCTCCTACTTACTATCTCTCAACCAAGATCTAAGGTAAGGGAATAATCAGAACCCTAATAATCAAGTCTTAAAGCTAAGTGCATTTCATATCCATTTGATCTCAATCCAAGAAACCCTTTTCTTGATGTCTTGATCTATTGCCTTTGCCAAGGACTCCGTATGACATATCAATGACTTACACAATAAGAGATCACCTTGCAAATACAAGTGTAGGTCCTTTCTTAATATTCTTTCACTTCCATGAATCACTTGTGCAACCCCAGCATACGCCTTGAATCAGTTGTCTAAGGCGACACTCTTTAAAGCTTATACCTAAGACTACAGAGTTAACTCATAAAGTGACATAGAAGCTCAAGTCTAAGGATCAATTAATTACATCAATGACTCGTGAGATATTTCCTAATCTGGAAGTTTCCATTTCCTGAAATAGAAACTTCCTTTCCCATTTAGGAATCTTCTCACACAGGGCACCTCAGTGAACTTACTTATGGAAGTAAGCACCCTCATGTATCACGCACGTATCAACTATACACTTTGCACCTCCATGAAACAAGGTGGTCCTTCTTAAGGGCGCGATCCCACAAGCAAGCCTTAAAGGAGTCAGGTTGACACTCCTACTGTCTGTAAGACTCATCAGCTTGGAGTATTTTACTAATCATGACTTATGTGATATAGGGCTCGTTTCATGAACCATTTCACCTAAATGGTAGAGTCCTAAAGTCATTAGGATTAGGGGAGTTCTCATACATGCACAGCTAAAGTAAACGCATACCAAACAAGAGCATATAAAGAAGTATTGCCTAAATTCGTTATTTTATTCAAAGATTGTCTGTGATTACATTAAGGAAAAGTACAAAGCGGAGATACAATCGGCTTTCTAGGGCACTATTCCTAACAATCTCCCACTTACCCCGTCAAAGCCATTCTAAAGCTACTCTAAGTCCCATCTTCTGAAGATGACCTTGGAAAGCTTCTCGACTAAGGGATTTAGTAAGTGGATCTGCCACGTTCTCTGCTGATGCGACCCTCTCAATTTGCACATCTCCTCTTTTGATAATATCACGGATTAGGTGATACTTCCTCATAATGTGCTTGGTCCGTTGGTGAGATCTTGGTTCTCTTGCTTGAGCAACCGCCCCAGTGTTGTCACAAAACACAGTAATGGGGTCTTTCATGCTAGGAACAACATTCAACTCTTGAATGAAGTTTCTAATCCAAACACCTCCCTTAGCTGCATCATTTGCAGCTAAGTATTCGGCCTCAGTGGTCGAATCTGCAGTGGTTGTTTGCTTGGAACTCTTTCAACTCACTACTCCGCCGTTCAGGCAGAAAATGTATCCTGACATTGACTTGAAATCATCTAAGTCAGATGCAAAGCTTGCATCACAGTATCCTTCGACAATAAGATCTTTCTGACCTCCGTAAACTAAGAATAAATCTTTAGTACTTTTCAAGTACTTAAGAAAATTCTTCACGGCAGCCCAGTGACCATCTCCAGGGTCAGATTGGAAACGACTTGTTACACTAAGTGCATAAGCCACATCCGGTCGAGTACATAACATTGCATACATTATGCTACCTATTGCTGATGCATAAGGTGTATGAGTCATTCTTTCTTTATCAAGGTTAGTCTTAGGACACATCTTCTTAGAAAGACATGTTCCTAAACTCATAGGATGGTTCTTAACCTTTCCATATTGAATCTCTTCAATACTTTGTCAATGTACATCGACTGTGATAGTCCTATTAACCTTCTAGATCTATCTCGATAGATTTTAATTCCAAGGATATAGGATGCATCACCAAGATCTTTCATCTCGAATTGGTTCGATAACCATAACTTAGTCACTTTCATGTCATCCTTCGAATTCCCAATAAGAAGGATGTCATCAACATAAAGTACTAAGAATTGCACTGAGGTCTCCAATACCTTTCTATACACACATGATTCATTCGAGATCTGAATGAAGCCAAACGCATTGACTGATTCATCAAATTGAATGTTCAAATTCCTAGAAGCCTGTTTTAATCCATAGATTGATCTTTAGAGTTTGCAAATCTTTTGCTCACTCCCACTGAATGTGAAACCTATAGGTTGCTCCATATAAATGTCTTTATCAATGTCACCATTGAGAAAGGCAGTTTTCACATCCATTTGTCATATCTCATAGTCATAATATGCAGCAATGGCAAGCATGATCCGAATAGACTTTTGCATTACAACTGGTGAAAAAGTTTCATCAAAGTCCACGCCGGGTCTTTGAGTGAATCCTTTTGCAACCAGTCTTGCTTTGTAGGCTGCAATGCTTCCATCAACTCCAAGCTTTCTCTTAAAGATCCATTTGCAACCTATGGGTTTGACCCCATCAGGCAAATCTGCCAAGGTCCAAACTTGATTGGAGTTCATGGAATCCATTTCGGATTTCATGGCTTCTATCCACTGTTCAGAGTCAGAATCTGAAAGTGCCTCCTCATATGTTAAAGGATCATTATCCTTTTGAGATATCTCATGGAAGAATCCATACCATCTCTCCGGCTGTTTAGGAGTGCGTTCAGAACGCCTTAGAGGAGGATTTACATGTGTATCGAAATTCATGATTGGTTGTGGTTGATCAGAAGGAGATGTTTCTTCAGTGGGTGGCGTGGGGTTACTTTGTACTTCCTCTAATTCTATGATCTTGCCTTTCTTTTCTTTAAGGAACTGTTCCTCAAGAAAAGTAGCATTTCTGGAAACAAACACCTTTTGCTCAGATTGATTATAGAAGTAGTATCTTATGGATTCCTTAGGATAACCTACAAAGTAGCATAAGTTAGAATGAGATTCTAACTTATCTCCCACTGTCCTCTTCACGTAAGCAGGACAACCCCAAATTCTTAAGTAAGAATAACTAGGGATTTTACCATGCCACATTTCATAGGGCGTTTTAGGGACTGACTTAGAGGGAACTAGATTCAAAATCTTTGCTACACTTTCTAGGGCATAACCCAGAAAGAAAGTGGTAAGTCAGTGAAAATCATCATGGAACGAACCATATCGAGTAGGGTTCGATTCCTTCTCTCAGAAACTCCATTAAGTTGAGGAGTCCCCGGAGGTGTCCACTGAGAGATAATCCCATTATCTTTGAGATGATTAAGGAATTCTTCACTAAGATACTCGCCTCCTCGATCAAATCGAAGTGCTTTGATCTTGTGACCAGTTTGGTTTTCAACCTCCTTTTGAAATTCTAGAAATTTCTCAAAAGCTTTAGATTTGTACTTTATTAAGTATACATAACCATACCGACTAAAGTCATCGGTAAAGGTTATGAAATACTGATGATTGTTTCTTGTGCTTACACTAAGCGGTCCACAAACATCAGAATGGATCAAATCCAAGACCTCAGTGGCACGTTCCACAATTCCTCTAAAAGGAACTTTGGACATCTTTCCTTTAAGACAGGATTCACAAGAAGTTAACTCTTTGAGATCATTTTCAGAGAATGATCCTAAAGTGTTTATCTTGCTAATTCTGTTCTTGGAAATGTGTCTTAATCTAGCGTGCCATAAGGGAGCTGAAACTTTGTCATCTCTCTTACATTTCCTTTCTCGTTGTATATTCATAATATTGATATTCTGAGTTAGATAAAGTCCATTACTTAGAGTACCGATGTGAACGGAAGAGTTGTTCCGTTTGATAAAGTATTTACCATTCTTAATATAAGTTTCATAACCTTCACAATCTAAAATTGGAATTGAAATTATACTACGAATAATGCTCAGTACATAAAGGACTTTATTTAAAACTAACTCAAAACTACCAAAATCTAATCTAATTGTGCCTAAAGCTCGAGCTTCAACATTTGAGCCATCGCCGATCTTCAAGACACATTCTCCTTCTCTGAGTTGTTGGACTTCATTTAGCATCTATACATCATTACAGATATGAGCTCCACAACCGGTATCAAGTACCCAAGAACTAGAATTAATAGAAAGATTTACTTCAACGAGAAACATACCTTTCTTTAGAGTAGCCTTGTACTCTGGGCAGTTTCTCCTCTAATGTCCCGCTTTGCCACAATGGAAGCAAACATCCTCTTTCTAATCACGCTTCTTCTTTTGGGCCTTCCCCTTCGAAATGCCACCAGTGGGCCTAAGGGGTTTCTTCTTCTTCTTTTGGGCTTTCTTGCCCTTACCTTTAGAAGACCCAGAAGAGGAAGATGGATCATTCGCCATCAGAACCTTATTGTCCTTCTTGATCGTGCTTTCAACAGTCACAAGCTGACTAATCAGCTCAGCTACAGTAGCACCAGCATGATTCATATTGAAGTTAAGGACAAATGGGTTGAATGATGGTGGGAGCGAGGCTAGCAACAAGTCCACTGAAAGCTCATCTTTCAGTGGCATGTTCATGGAAGCAAGTTTCTCAGTAAGGGCGAGAAACTTGAGTCCATATTCATGGACACTTGAACCTTCTCTCATTCTTAAATGGAACAATTCCTTTGAAGTGTTATACCTTGTAACACGTTCATGAGGGTGGTAAAGTTGCTCTAAGTGGTCGTAAATCTCCCAAGCAAATTCCATAGCCTCATGTTGTCTTTGCAAGTCCGGAGACATGTTAGCCAACATAAGGCAACGGGCTTGGAGATTATCATCCTTCCACTTCTGGATCGCGTCCCGCTCGGCCCAAGTGGGAGCTTCCCCTTCGGGACTAGGCTCCCCTTCTAAGAGAACATAAGTTCTCTTCTCAGAATCTAAAATGATTTTCAGATTCCTCAGCCAATCAGAATAGTTGGGACCAGTCAACTTGTTTGACTCGAGGATCGATACAAGAGGGTTTTTGGTTCCCATTTCAAAACACGTAGAGAATCACAGAATCTACGACCTAAATGGTAAAACAGAGAACTAGTGAGCATGCTGAATTATAACGATATACAAAAGATAAGGTCTTTAATCTAATACAGCTCCCACTGTTTTTCAAAGATCTATAATTCCCAAAGATCTAAGAGGAACACGTTTCCCAATGGGTACTAAGATCTTAAGCATTTTACCTCGAACCCACGACTCGCGGACATTCTAAGTAAAACCTTAGGTAGGTACAACTTACCAATTCTAACACCTTTAGAACTCTTAGTAATTGTTTTTGTATCACCTATCTTTCAATATGGACCCACGACTCGTGTGACATCAATATTTACTTAGGCGTTAAGCTAGACCCATCAATCATAAGATTATGATCAAAACTTAGTTCGAACGACCCACGACTCGCGGACAACGCCCTTTCCAAAATTGACCACGAAATATTGATCATTTAAAATGATCAATTAGGTAACTAAGAACTAATAAGCTCCACTAGCTATCCCACGACTCGCGAACAATAACTAGCTTCACTTACTAAACTTTAAACCTATTGATGGAATGCTAGGAATTTAATTTAAAATTTGCACCTCGAATTAAATACCTATTGTTCAAAATTAGCTTAATATTTAACTGGAATTTTCGAATCAACCAGAGAGTTGTCCGGTTCAACCTCACCAACATATATGTTATCCAATTTTAATTAGTCTTGATTAACGCAAGTACAACTTAAATGCATTTCACACAAGCACTTAGCAGATAACATGTCCTAGCATGATAGTAACATGTGATGATCATGGGTTCTACCTATCTTATGCGTGATATGTGGGAGCCACTCCACAATCACAAGTTCTAGCATACATGCCACATAAATAGTTTAAATCACATAAGGGAAAGCAGTAACAAAATACGAACCCTATCTCTATTACATTTTCAATTGAGATTCCCCTCCCTAACATTTTGAGGGGTCTTCACTTATGGCCTCCTTGTTACTTGAATGAGGTCCATCTTACTCCATGGGTGCATAGTCTCTAAAATGAAAATAAAACCTCACCACCTATTCTACGCTAAAAAAAAAATGAAAAAGTACTGAAAAGTAATAAGGCTCAATCTTCATATTGGCCTTAGACAAATACAAGGGACATACCCCGGCCTCAAAACAGTAATATGGAAAGCCACATAATAAATCACATAACAGTACGCACATAAGTGAGGCTCCAACCTCAATTGAAAAACGCAACTATAGGGCTCCAACCCCAATTTAAACCTTCCATGTGCATAAATTAAAACCATACATAAGTCTAAACCCATGATCACCTAACATGCATAAATTACAAGAATTTAAATTTAACCAATAAATTAAAATTCTCGCTTTAAGCTGTAATAGCTTAAAACACGACTTAGATGCAACTCTTGTTTAAGAGCCTTTTCTATAGAACCCGAAAAACTATAAACTAATAAAATTCCAATTAATTCCTGAAAATTAACAATTTATTCTTTCAACATTTTCATAAAATAAAGTTTGCAATTTTCCCAAAATTTAAATCGCTTAAATTTTCAAAATCCCAATTTAAACAATTATTTCAAAAATAATTCAAATTTAATAAAACAAAATTTTACAGAAAAATTAAATCGGGATTTCAAGGATCGAAAACACGAAACACGAAAAACATGAAAAACTTACCCGAAACCACCCGCTCAAGGGGCACCGCCGTCTCGGCTGAGCGTCCCGCACTGTTGCGGGACGGTGTCGGGCGGCTGTCCCGCGCGGTTGTGGGACAGGCGAGCAGGCGTGTCTAGGAGGCGTCGCGCGCGGCTGCGCGACGCTGGCGTGCAGGGTTGGTGCGTGCTACACGTTGGCACGTTCCAACCTCACGTGTTCGTTTCGTGTTTCGTTTCGTATCTCAGGTTTCACCAAAACCCGGTTCAATCCAAAATAAAAATACGATTTAAACATATTTGAATCAAAACGGTTTTCAAAAACACAATTTAAGAAAACAGTTTCAGAAATTGAAGAAAATTATAGTTTCGTAATTCAGGCTTTCTAAAAGAACTCAAGAATACCTAATTCGCATCTAAGCCAAATAGCCGTTTGCCAAATAGTCGTTTGCCCTTGAACACTCCTGAGCCAAATAGCCGTTTGCCCTTGAATATAATAACCCGTGCAAACGGCTTTGTCTTGGGAACTCCCCGGACATATCTCCCCAAATTCCTCAAATCTCGGACAACCACTCCTCCGCTTTAATATCATCTCCTCCATACCACTTTGGAGGATTATTGTTCCGGAAGTCCTTATACACGGCGGAGATTTCTTGCCCTTCACCCGGAGGTGTTTGGTCCCTTTGATTTTTTTTGAAGTTGATTAAGTAGGGCTTGAACGATATTCTCCGCATTCATAGGTGGTGGCGGAGGTGCATTTGGTGCAGCCGGTTGATTTAAATCGGGGGTTCGTTCACGATTTTATCTTCTTGGAGGCATCCTGAAAATCACAAATTCAAACAATATGGATGCATGGAGATTAGTATATGATTATGTATACAATTAAGAAAATAGACAAGTATTCAAGTAGTCAAGTAATCAAGTAATAAAATATTCGAGTCATATAGTCACATGTACACATAATCACATAATCATATGATGATGCAATATCGGATAGAGATTCGATAAAATAGCAGAAAGCCATGGAATCTGAAATGGACTCTATGTACTCCAACAAGGTATGGACCTTGGTAGATCTTCCTAAAGGCGAGAAAGCCATAGGATGTAAATGGATCTACAAGCGAAAGTTTGGAGCTGATGGAGAAGTGGTGACCTATAAGGCTAGGTTAGTAGCTAAGGGATACTGTAGCACCCACATGTAGGGCCACATCCCCTGCACTAGAATCCAAACCCGAATACAAAATGGAAGTCCGTACCCGGATGAATCATAGCGAACGGGAGACCAACACACTCTCTAGGCTAGGCGGAGCTAAACCAAAACCAGAGTATGCAGAAGCGAATAAATTAAACCCAACAAATAGTAGATACATCACATAAATACATATAGGTACCATAATATAAATACATATAGGTACCATCATATATATATTTTCATATTGTATTTACATATAGGTACCAACATTTCATCCCTGTACAAATGCCATCACGGCTCAAATAAAACATAAGTATTTGAATCTACAAACCATAACTATACACATACAAAATGATATAAAGTGCATGGAAGTAAATGCATCTAACAAGACCTAGACCGACAAGTGCAAAAGTAGACACACTTCTCCGCCTAGCTCAAGTCCCCAAAAACCTGCAACTAAAAGATTAGACAAGGGGTCAGTCAACTGACTGAGTGAGGGGGCTAACACACACCCACACCCTATATATATATAAAGCAAGGCACATAACAAAATGTGGAGTTATGAACCGGGATAGGTTTTACAAATAAAACTTTCAAAACAAACATATATACTTAAAATCCTTTTCATAAACTCTATCCCGATTCATACTTCCCAGAACAGATCATATCATATGCTCGGCGAGAACGAGCTTCCAACCTTTACTCCTCAGAACAAATCAAAACATAAATCATAACATAACCATCCACTACTCCAATGATGGAAGAGCCACCGATGGCCCTATCCATCCATAACATATACAAACTCATGAGGGGTAGCTAACCCACAACGTGCCCTCCCTGGTTTTCACACTGAAGGCATCGAAATATCACACCTTTCCTAGCTCCCGGGGTCGCGTGTGATACATCAAATGGACACTATGTACAGGCTTTACCTCGACGGCCCAAAACCGTCCCGAGGGCTCCTTACCCATAGCTCCTTTTATCCACATTCACATACACATAACATTTCATACCAAATTTTTCATGGCAAATCTCGCTAAACTGGAACATAACAGACTTTCCAAAAGTAGCTTACATACGCTTATTTAATAACTTTCCAAAACCAAACTTGTTCACAAGATCATAAACATATTCTATTCAACACGTATTTATCTATATACATAATATATAATCACATGCGCTGCTCGAAAACATCACATAAGGCTTTAGGTCTTTAACTATACAAAATTCCTAAACCTCACCTTGTGCTTAACAAACGAAAGAAGTGGAAGTGAACAAGCTATGCCTCGGGCTCGTCAACGGGAACCTCCTCTGAAAAGAAAACACCAAAAGCCCAAGACTTAGACTCTATATGAACCAAAGAAGACGCTCGGAAAAATGCGTGATTCATGCTTGAATGCGAAATGTTATGAAATATGTCATATAATTCACAAATTTTAGCATATCACAATTATTTACAATTTATCAAGCAATTAAAATCAAGTTATAACATCTAACGTGCAAAAGATTAACAATTAAAGGCATAAAAGTGCATAATTAAACATATAAGAAACAGTAGCAGCTCCCAGGTTTCAGGAAGGTTGGGAACGGCCCTTTCACTGTAGGGAACGACTGTTCCCGTTCTCGCTAAAAACTTTCTGGAAGATGGGAACGGCCGTTTCGGGCTGAAGAAGGAAATGGGAAGGGCCGTTCCCAACTACCCGATTGCTCCCCGCGCGTCTGTAAGTTTTTACAAAATTTTGGCCCTTGGGAATGGCCCTTCCCATTCCCAATACAAACTGGGAACGGTCATTCCCATTTTTGGAAAAGGGTACTGTAGACCCGCGAACGGCCCTTCCCAGAACAAAGCTTGGGCGGGAACGACCGTTCCGGCCTGGTTCGAAATGCAAAATAGAGCAGACACTTACAGCAGCAGGGGAAGCTCCATTTTTGGCCAAAAATGGCCAAAACCAACACTAAGAAGCTGCAACAACTTACCAACTAGTGCAAATAATTCATATAAATCATGCTTGTCATATTGGCACTCATATATCTCAAGAAAAACGGAAATTAAAGCCATTGATCCATGAATGAAATTTGAAGCTAAAACCATGAACACATTAAATGCTCAATTAATACATGATCTTTTGCATCAAATAGAACATATATATCATATAAAGCACATTTAAGAAGCTAGAGTTCAAATATATCAAGCATATATCACATATTCAACAAATTAGCCAAACCCTTACTATTCACGTAGGGAAGCAAAAGCATACAAATATCACTCCAAATTTAGAATCGATCCATGAAAACGAAGAGCATAACGAGGGGGTTCCGAAACATACTCAAGTTCGAGAAAAGGTGAAGAATCGAGGGAGAACTTGGCTCTTGAAGTTGGATGATCAAACTTGGGGCTTTGGCATTCTCTTGGTGAAGAACTACTGCTGTTATTATGTGAATGAGGGAAGGAAGAAATTGTTCCGCCCTTCGGTTCACGGGTTCGGTTTAGGGTTTTCTGGTTCAAATTGGTTCGGTTTAACAATTAAGGGTTCAACCAAGGCAAAATTCAATTATTCAAATAATCCATGTATACAATTAGTTCAATTAAAATTCAAATAATTCAAATAAAATTCATATAATTCATATACAATTAATTAAAACGCAATTAATATTAAATCACATAATTTACCTGTACCGACTGTAAGTCGGGGTGTCACAGATACACTCAAAGGCCAAGTGTTGACTTTGAGGAGACGTATTCCCCTGTAGCAATGCCTAAATCCATTCGGATACTTCTAGCCATAGCTGCGTCCTGTGATTACGAAACATGGCAAATGGATGTGAAAACGACTTTTCGAAATGGAGATTTAGATAAAGACATTTATATGGAACAACCAGAAGGTTTCATATCCAGATTCCAGTGGGAGCGAACAGAAAGTTTGCAAACTCCTGAAATCCATATATGGACTCAAACAGGGTTCTAGAAGTTGGAACATCCGTTTTGATGAGATAGTCAAATCATTTAGCTTCATCAAGAACGAGTATGAACCATGTGTTTACAAGAAAATCAATGGGCGAGTCGTGCAATTTTTGGTGTTATACGTAGACGATATCTTACTCATTGGGAATGAGAAAGATGTGCTGCAAACAACAAAGACTTAGTTGTCTACTCAGTTTTCCATGAAGGACTTGGGGGAAGCTTCCTTTATTCTCGGTATAAAAATCTATAGAGATAGATCACAGAGATTAATAGGTATGTCCCAAGTTCAGTACATAGACAAAGTACTGAAACGGTTTAGTATGGAGGAATCTAAGAGGGAATTCCTGCCAATGAGACATGGGTTGATCCTCTCTAAATCAATGTATCCTAAAACTGAAGAGGAGAAGGATAGGATGTCTCGCATACCCTATGCATCTGCAATAGGGAGAATAATGTATGCTATGTTGTGTACTAGACCTGATGTTGCATACGCTTTGAGCGTTACAAGTCGATTTCAGTCAAACTTTGGTGAGAGTCACTGGTCTGTCGTGAAATCCATCCTTAAGTACTTGAAAATGACTAAGGATTTGTTTCTTGTATACGACGGAAAGGGAGAATTGAAATTAGAAGGATACACCGACTCAAGCTTCTAGTCGGATGTAGACGACTTTAAATCCACATCCGGATTCATATTCTGGTTGAATGGTGGTGCAGTAAGTTGGAACAGTTCCAAACAGGAAACTACTGTTGACTCCACTTGTGAAGCGGAGTACATAGCTGCATCAGAGGCAGCGAAAAAAGATGTGTGGATGAAAAACTTCATCCAAGAGTTGGATGTCGTGCCTAGCATTGCTGACCCAGTTGTTGTCTTCTGTGACAATAATGGAGCGATTGCGTAATCAAAGGAACCAAGAGCTCATCAATGGTCAAAGCACATCCTAAGAAGATTTCATCTAATTAGAGAAATCGTAGAAAGAGGCGACGTTATTGTGGAATGTGTACCCTCGGTAAAAAACGTAGCAGACCCGCTTACTAAACCTCTTAGCCAAAAGGTTTTTGAAGGGCATCTCCAGAAGATGGGCTTTAAGGCTATGGGCAATTGGCTCTGAGGGCAAGTGGGAGATTGTTAGAGTAGTGCCCTAGAAGAGCCAAAATAGTTTAGGTCTCTTTTTGTAAACTACTCTTATTAGCAGCAATTTGTGACATTATTGAAATAATAAATATAACGTTTCATAGTCGTTTAATTCTATGTGGCCAATTCATCATATCTCATTTAAGTTTATTACTTGCATATTATAATTGTGTATGGATGAAACCCCAAGGTCACATTAAGCTACGGGACTTGACCTCGCATAGGGATGGCGGTTATAAAACAAGTCTCTATGGTGTGACCTAAACCAACTCCAAGTCGAAGAGTCTAATAAGCACGGGGATATTGACTTGAATCGTTTGAGACTTGCTCATATGACGTGTCTTTGAGAAAGGTTACTTTGTTTCATAAGTATTGAATGTAGAGACATTCACACGCGTATGGGGGGGTGTTTGTTAGGGAACAAGTACACTGAGGATCCCGATGGGAACACCTCAATGGGGTAAGGCTTTTGCGCTTTAATGATGAGGTTGGTTCCCTAATTATGGTAGTGTCTAAATGGTCCTTAGACTTGAGGCTCCATTGATGCTCTGTGCGTGACAAGGGCAATGTTTGATATGCGCCTAGAGATTCATGGGTTCCATGAATCTCGTTGTGGTTGTATGTTGGCATTGTCCGAATCATGTATGGGGGTATATGAGATACCAACATATATAGAATCTATCGCTCGTCTAGAAGAATGAGTGAATCACCCATGAATTCTATTGTAGCACATTCCACTTAAATCCTTGTACAAGGTAGTGAGATCTAAATTAGGAAATGGGTTTCCTAGAGTGTTAGATCAAATGGAATTGCTATTAGAATTAGTTCATAGCATTAGGACAAATAGGGCTCTATCATTCCCATGCCCTAGGTCCTAATCGGGGATTGGACGATAGAAGGATCTTATCTCACGGTATCCATGAGACTGAAAGGTTCACAGCATAAACTTCACCTGTTGGATAGGTGGTCATGAGCTTGTCACTAGACATCGATCATGATTTGTAGGTACTGGTTAATTAAAAGGAGTTTTAATTAAACAATGATTAATTGAAAGGGTTCAATTAAATTAATAAGATAAATGGTTATCTAAAATACCACATTAAGAATGTGGGCCTTGTGACGCCCCGTATTCTCGAAGGGCGTCCTGACGATATTAACAAGTAAGTCTCTACACTTGTGTGTGTTTAATTTAAGAGTTCTTGAATTATGTGATTTAATGTAAATCCAATTTAATATGTGATCATTCGGATTATTCTAAAATTAATGGTTAAGTTGATTTTAAATCCATCATGTTACTTAATTTGTTTAATTTCGGTTTACTTGAATTCCTTGAGATTAATTGACAATCATGTGTTTACGAAGTGTCGTTAAATTGTACGAAAGGTTTCTAAAATTAAATTGAATTAAACTCTAATTGGTAAATCTCTATTTCATTTTAATTTATAAAATTAATTCGGAGCTTGAATGTTTATTCGTAACTTTACCAATTTTATTTACGATTATTTGTACGTGCTATTTCACTTTGCTACGCGATAAGGATACCCGGTTGTATATAGCTTGTGCACAAGACACATTTCTCCCAATCTCCTTTCTCTCTCTTTCTCTTCTCTCTCTCCTCTCCCACTCTCTCTCCCGCGGGTCACTATGCGCAGCTTCGGTTACGAGCCCATAACTCGATCGTTTCTCGATGGAATTCAACAAACGAATAGTCCATTTCGGATATCTCGGCGAGACCGACGCAAGAGTACCAATTTCACGGCCTAACGACGAACGGTGGTGAAGTTATGGCCGGATTTCAGTAGCAGCGGCGGAGCTGTCAGACCGCCGCCACTTCGCCGCCCTTCGCGGCGGTTTCCGGCCATCTTCTTGATGCACGCGCCCCATGCCCAAAAAGTAGACTTCCAGGCGATTCGTTTGACATCGGCGGTGCGGCCATCGGAGCCGTGACGGCGCCACACGCCCCGCCCAAAGTTCGCGGCGGCGGCGCGAGTTACTGTAGCGGCACGATTCTGCCACTTTCGGCGGTTTTTTCGACGGGGCTAGATGGTTTCCAAGGTTTTTCGACCCCCTGAGTTCATTTCCGGCATCAATTTCACCAGATCTTGGCCGTAGGTGGTGGTTCCGGCGATGTGGGCGGCGGCAGAAACTTCAGCGGTCAACGGGGGCCTTTTCCGGCCATCTTTTGGTCTCGGGCTCTTCACGAAAGTTGTTCGGAACGACGAGAACTAGTGGCCAATGATCAAGCGACTCCAGATTTGGCCGATTGGCGGCGGATCGCGGTGGCATAGCGGCGGTGTAACGGCGGCGCTAGCTCCGAGGATTTTTCTGGTGAGCTACCTTAGGGCTTTCGAAGAGCTCGTCATGGGTAAGACAAAGCTTCTTTCGGATCGCATTTTGGTTCACCGGTTTGGAAGTAATTTGAGTTTGAAGATTTTAGGGTTTTCGTGTTCTTAGATCTGAAATTGGAGGAGATTGACTTGGAATTTTCAGAAATTGATCGAGGATTCGGAACGGGCACGAAGAGTTCATTTAGGACTGATTTTTCGGGATTTTTCCGGCGACCTTCGGCGGGGGCCCTGCCAAATTCCGGCAGCTACAGTGGTGGCGTTCCGGCGTTGTTTGGTCAGAATGTTCTTCTCGTTGTGGTGAGTTCAACGCCACCTTCCGTTCGTTAATCGAACACTCGATCTATTTATTACGAATTATTTTGTGTAATTGTGATTATTTGAATTAATTGTTTTAAGTGCAAATAAATTGGTTATTGTTGGTTTGTTGATCGAGGTGTATTCCAATTGTATACGAAAACATGTATTGAATGGATTGTGATATGCATGAATGTTTCGATTTACAATTTGAATCCCGATGTGATGAATTTATGCTATGTGTTTAGATATGAAGGGGTGTTAGTGTAATATTCAGAAACTAATCTTTTATGTGACTAAATGAACTTGAATGATATTTTAGAAGAACGAACATGTTGTGATTTCTCTATATGAATTTGAGACGTTCTCAATGTTATGTTTATTGTAAATTGTGTTTCAAATATAAAATTGAGATACATGAAAGATGCTTGAACAACTTGAGACTTGATGCATGATAGGAGTTAGAATTGTAATATCTTGATTTACTCTTACTACTCGAAAATGGTATATTATGAATTACGATAAATTGATAATTGTCATGCTTGTAAGTAATTAATTCCTAGTTGAATAATTGTACAAACACTTTAAATGAACAATTATGCTTAGCAATCGTCTAAGGGGAGGTATGTGTAACAATTCTAAACTTTTATAAATAACTTAGGGGATGTAAGTGTAATATTTATGAAACTATGAATGTGACTTGAGCTTGTGTACCAAACATGTTGTGAAGTTGTAAAGTATGATCTTAAGTAAATTAAATGCACTCTTTATTTGTATCAAGCATGCCATCTACGTACAACAACCTTGTATGTTTATATGATCAAGTTGCTCTTACTTATGCACTTTATAACTCGTCATGAACTTGATGCTTAATTCTAATATTATAATTGAACCCTGTGACATTGGATGATTTAATATGCATTTTGTGAATACATTGACTTCCTAAATTGATCTTGCATCTTTGGATATGGAATTACGTGTCGGTTGCTTGTAAATATGACCTTGTTGAGCATTGATATGCCTTGAATGACCACGACACCCTATCAAAGCACAACATGAACACTTATGCATAACCACGATCATGTTGAGCAACGTCGTGCGTCTTGTTTGGTTCATATAGAGTCTAAGTCTGGGTTTCTGTATGTCTTGTCACAGATTTTGGTGGTGCCGGTGGGCCCGAGGTTTAGAGTGTTTGGCCCTTCACACTCTCAGACTCTACTTTCACGAGGTGAGGTTTAGGATTTTGTATAGTTACGTGACCTATGGCCTTTACATGTTGATTTCTACCCTTGCATGCGAGTATAGTCTATTATAGATATGTATGTGCTGAATATGATATGTTGATGATCTTGTGTGAGTCCTGCGTGGATGGAGATCATGAGGCTTACAGTTCCATCGCGTAGGAAGGGTGTAAATATAAAACCAGTTTTGAGGCATATGTAAGCTATTTTTGGAAAATCCAGTTGTGTTATGATTCTGTAGCGAGATTGCCATGAAAGATTGGCGTATGTTCTATTCTGTTCTGTTCTGTTATGGATCCGAGGAGCTATGGGTAAGGAATCCCTGGGACGGTATAGGGCCGTTAGGGCTCGGCCTGTGCATAGTCTCCATTTGAGATATCATCGCGCGACTCAGGGAGATAGGGGAGGCGTGATATCTTGAGCCTTCGGTGTACAGCCGGGGAGGACTCTTGTGGGTGCGCTACCCCTTGAGGGTTTGTATGTTCTGGATGGTTTGGGGACGGTACATCCCCTCCATCATTGGTGTGACGGTTGGATTGGATTTTGTGTTTATGATTTGATATGTTCTGAGGAGTAAAGGTTGGAAGCTCGTACTCACCGAGCATGTGATCTGTTCTGTCTGGGAATCATGAATCGAGATAGAGTTTCTGAAATGTTTTCTAAATCTTATATAACTATCTTTTGGGTAATTTTGGAAATGTTTTGGTATGCAACACCTATCTCCGGTTCATGAGTCCACCCTTCTGATATGTGCTATGCTCTATATATATACAGTGGGTGTGCGTTAGCCCCCTCACTCAGTCAGTTGACTGACACCTCATTTTATCTTTTAGTTTGCAGGTTTCCTTTTGGCTTGAGCTAGGCGGAAGTGAGTCTTCTGAGTCACACTTGTCGGTTTAGTTGGTGTTAAGATGCATTTGTCACATACTCTATTTATGTTATGTATTCTTATTTCACTTTTGGAGAATATATTTTATGCTCTATTTAGACTTAAACCCATGTGGGGTTAGTATGCTAGCATTTGGATGTAATTAGCTATTCTGTTGATACTTATGTTGGTTTATTATGTTGCGATGATTTGAGATTCGGGACTAGGTATCTATGCTAGTTGAACCCTTCACTTATTTTGTACGTTGATTTAATTGCTTTCGCTATCTGATGATAATTGTTTAAATTGCTTCCGCGCTCTGAGTCTGTCGAGTTAGATCCGCCTAGCCTAGTGTGTGAGTTGGTCTCCCGTTCGCTTTGATTCAGATTCGGGCATGGACTTTCCATTTCGTGACCGGGTCTGGGTCTTAGTGCGGGGGATGTGGCATCCTCCGTTTTCGGGGTGTTACAGGCCTACTGCTATTCATTGGTGAACCTAAGGGGTCACAAAATGACTCGAATTGAACAACGTGATTATCTAAAGATCAATAGAGATTGATCGATAAATTAAAAGAGTTTAATTTATAATTTGAGAGAAATGGTATTGATTAATTTATACTTAATTGTTAAGCTATTGAAAATAAATGTTAAAGAGTTAACATTAATTTAAATAAGTGTATTTAAATTAATTGGACTTGAAATTTAATTAAGAGTAATTAATTTTTAAGTCCACCAATGTAATTAGATATTGGACTTGTGATTTAATTAATGTAATTAACTTAAGTCCACTAATTAAAATGAATATTGGGTTTTTAATTTAATTAGTAGTAATTAAATTGAAGCCCATAACTAGCCCATAGGTTTTTTGACTTAGGGTTATGTTTTAAAGCAAGACTTGGGAGAAGAAATTAAACATCGTTCTTTTCTGATTTCTCTCTAAGTCTTCTCTTTTTTCTCCTCTCACATATCTCTCAATATCGTATTGAGAATACTATTAGATAATCAATATCTAATTAATGTTCTAGTGTGCTAATTGAATAGTTGTTCAATTACGGGTCGCGGACTACCTTAGAGGAATTCCGCGTGGGAGTCTTGGAAGAGGATTGGATAGAAGCGGACCGGATAGGTTTTGGAAACCCTTCATATCATCGCCATCAACCGGAAGCGAGAGAGGTAATTGAATCTTACTCTCTTGTTTAAATCGTAAATTAGAATCAAAGGTGATCTTGTTTGGAATTCCGATAAAATCGATTTTATTATCCCAAAAATTTTAATTTCCGCTGCATTGGGGCCCACGAATTTCAACAGATGATTGATTTATTTCTGTCCCTAACTTCATGACTATAAATACATCTCTTGTTATTTTTGTTTGTGCTACTAACGCACTTATGATATGATACTAGCTGGTAATATTGTTGGAAAAGGAAGTGTAAAATTACTGCTGTATAAAGCAGTCTTGTGGAAAAAAACAATTTTTTGGGCTAATTGCAAATTTTTTGTATTTGGATAGGAGGCCTGCGAATCACAGATGGAGCAAAAATGATTCTTTTAGTATTATTACCGTCTACCGAGTAAATAATGGCCAATTAATGGCCTAAAGTTAATTGGCTAAGTTAGGTTTAATCTGACCAATTAAATAATAGCTAATTAATGGTCTAAGACTCTAAGTTAGTTGATTAAGTTAGGTTTAATTAAGAGGGATTGAGGTAAATTAAGCCTAACTTAACCAACTAACGTAGGCCATTAATTGGCCATTATTTACTCGGTAATAAGTATGAACATACAGGTTCTTTTGCTTCATTTTTCTTTTCACTTTTTATATAAATAAGTATATAAATTAGGATAAATTATATTTCGACCCCCTCTAGTTATTGTATTTGTGAGTGGTTCCCCCCTTGCTTTATAAATTAACATCCCGTTGCCCTGGGGCTGTCAGTCTATTACTGTCTATACAACGCTCACAAGTGCATACCACACACACATACACATATATATATATATAAAAATGGGCTGGTGGATGATATCAGTTTTCTAAACCTCTCTCTCTCCCTACATATGTTTAATATAATTAATTTTTTGCTTGGGATTTTAGGATTTTTACATAGGGTTTTTTTGCACAGGCACCCCGGTAAAAGACTTAATATTCAAGTTGGACACTGAGTTCTTAAAAATCTCAAAAGAAATCCTATGTAATAATATATTAAGCACGGAAAATCGTGAGCTGGTGATTGTTAACAGACGAGCGTAACTTACAACTGGAATTGTCATTTTTCATTATAATTAGACATTGAAAGTCCAAAATACCATTGACACACGTTCCATCTCTTCTCAAAATCAATTCACGGATATTTTCACTAAACTGCTTGGGAAAGATCGATTTGAAGATCCTTACTCGTCAAGTTGGGCATTTTGAACCTTCATGCTCCAACTTGAGGGGGAGTATTAGAGGATATTGAGTGTTATGGAAGATTCCAAACAAATTTTATTTTGTATTTATTTGATTGATTATATTTCTTTTTTCTTCTCTTTAGGTCCTTACTTTGTTTTGTATATATAGTTGTAATATTTTTTATATCTTCAACACACATTATGCATTACAAAACTTTTTCTCCATTTTTACACCTTTTATAATTTTGTGCGATTTTGTGGATTTTGGTGAGGTGGTGTGATGGTGTGATTTCGTGGGATTTTGGTGGTGGTGTGGTGATTCAATTTTAGTGGCGGTGGTGCTATTTTGGCGACGGCCAGGCTGTAATTTGTTGCGAGCGATGGTGGTGGTGGAATTTTGGTGTAGGTGATGATGGTGGTGCTGCGATATTTTCTACAGGTGATGATAGTGGTGGTCCAAAGCAGGCGCGATTTTGGTCCAAAGCTATGTTTTAAAACCCGGACCGGACCGGCCGGTCGGACCGGTTTAACCGGTGACCGGCCGCCCATCCGGCCCGGTTAGCCCCCAAAAACCAGTCCTCAATCGGACCAGTGCTGACCGGGGCGAACCGGTAAAAAACCGGCCCGGACCGTTCCACGGGCCGGTTGGCCCAGTTTTTTTTTTTTTTTTTAAATTGTAAAAAATCAAATTTTAATTTGGGAACCCACAACCCCTGTCTTAAAAGGTGGACTTTGAGACCATCTAGGCTAATTAGATGATTGATATCCATTGAAAAAAAGTTTTAATAATAAACCATTACTCACCAAATCCAAATTCTAAAATAATATTAATTATGATTACAAATATTATAATATATTATAAGAATTCAATTTAAACATTGATAAGATAATATGAAATATTTTATTTATTATAATATATATCTATCAAAGATAAATGTTTGTGTGATGTGTTTTTTATTTTTTTTCACAATAAAAGTATGTTATTTGTTAAATCAATCTTTTATCTATATTATTAATTTGGTTGATATTGATTATTTTGCTATTTAGTTAAATATTTTATCTATATATTTGTAGATTTATGGTTTGAAAGTCTATTATTCGAGATGTTATTTCAAAATTAATGAGTACTTTAATATCATTTAACCTATTTTATTATTTTTGGTTAATATTTATATAATTATATGTATTATTATATATTTATATAATTAAATATAAATATTATTTAATTATGACGTCACACCGGTTCGACCGGTGGTCCAACCGGTCGAACCAGTAAAACCAGTAATCAGTAAGGGTTTCGGTTCGACGTCCGGTCCGGGTTTTAAGACATAGGTGCAAAGATATAGCGGAGCCGATTCGAAGACACTGCAAAGAGGATGATGGTGGTGGGATTCTTTCTTTTTTTTTTTTAATTAGTTCAAATTTGATTTTTAATCTAAATTACCAATTTAATTAATTTAATATTTAATCTAAATTAGGAATTTAATTTCTTTTAATTAATTTAAAATTTAAAAAAATATGTAGAAATCCGACATGTATATTTTAAATCAGTTGTCCGATTCTTACATGCTTTTAAAATCCTTACATGTTTGATGTGTCATGTATGTTCGTTTTACAGGTGTGGTGTATGTTTTTAGTATTAGTTTATTTTAATATTTTTAATTATTAAATTTATTTATTTGAATAATACAGAATTTTTTATATATTTGGTGTATGTTTGTTTGTTTTTATGTAAAATAATTTGTATGTTCCGACTAATTTAAAATTAAAAAATATATATTATGCACAATAAAAATAAAATTGATTAATTATGTTATACATAAATTATAAATATTATATTTTAATATAATTCCCTAAAATTTATAAGTATTCACAAAACGACCCATTAACATTTAATATATAATAAAATAATTTTTACGGGTATGTTTGCCAATGTAAAAATATTAATATATCTCATAGGGGTATTTGAAAAATCTATAAAAAAAAAAAAAAACGGAATCCTAACGAGTTGGAGGGACCTCAAACAAAATATAACAAAAAGAGAATAATCTGTAATTTTTCAAACAAAGAGTCTTGCGTTGAATTTCACCTATTGTCCGGGTAGCTAGCTGTAATTTGTCCTTTATTTATATATATGATTTATACAGTTGTGTAATAAAATGGGTTGCTTTGTACTGACCTTATGTTAGGTCGGTTTTATACTACTTTATATTAATTTAATTTATTTTAAAAATGATATATTCTTAAATAAAAAACCACTTTGAAACTCCTTTTTTTTTTCCTATCTATCTAATTTAATTTAATATATTTATTTTTCAATCAATAATCATTATTTTCAATAATCCTCCTACTTTATCTCCAATGACTTATTGAAAAGATATATTCTAAAATCAATAATAATATTTCTCAATACATAAGCTCGGGAGGTTTTTATAAAAAGGGATAAGTATCTCTTTTTTTAAGCCTTTAAGACCTAGTTTCAAAAACCTTCACAATATAACCCCCTTGTCTCATTGAGGTTTAATTAATCTCTAATTAATTACTTATCTAATTTCTTTTTTTTTAAAACACACACTCAAGCGGGATTCGAACTCAAGACCTTATCTGGGAGAATTAACCCATTAACCACTTGGACCATCCCCTGTTGACTAATTAATTACTTATCTAATTTAATGGTCATTAGAACAAGCTTGTAAAACATTTTTCTTGATGCACCAAAATTTAGATAAATTACAAACTGACCCCAAATCATTCAACCAAAAGCTTCTTGATCGTTTTTGAGAAATCAGTCCGCTGTAAAACTCTTTTCTGCTTCTTCATTCCGCATTACATTTTCAGTAAAAGCCCGACTGAAAATTATGGGAATGGAAACCTTGGTGGTTATATAGGCGATGAAGATGTCTAGTAATGAAGGGTGGGGATTAGTGGTGCTGGAAGGCGATTGCAAAGTGACCATCGGAAAAATTAACGGCAAAATTTATGATTTGTCGTTCACCAATAACCTTATCGAGGATGTCTGCAAGGTGTTTTCACACATTCCAAGGGTTGAGGTACGTCATGTTCGCTGGTTCATCAATGGTGCAGCGCATACTTTAGCTGGTTCATCAATGGTGCAGCGCATACTTTAGCAAGAAATGAAGCAAAATTGGTGTTTAGGTCTTTCAAAAATAAAAAAATCATGGGAATGTAAAGAAAAATTAAAATGGTCAAAGAAAAATCTTGACAGAATGGATTAGTTGATCATAAGTTTCGACTAATCGATCATAAAATTTTCACAGAATCAATTAGTCGATCATAAGTTTCGATTAGTCGATCTTCAAATAAATCTTAAAAATTATTTCTTGAAAAAATTATATTCAAAGAAATATTAAACTAGTCTCGATCAAACGTTTTGACTAATGGATCCTCAAGAAATCTTAAAAATTATATTTTTTTGAAAGAAATCTTATCTCTTAAAAAAATAAATTATTTCTTGAAAAAATTATATTTAAATAAATCTTAAACTAATCTCGATCATACATTTCGACTAATGAATTTTTAAAGAAATCTTTACAATTGTATTTCTTTAAAAGAAATCTTATCTTTTTTCTTTAAAAGAAAACTTATCTTTTCAAACAAGTACTAAAATTTATTTAAAAAATTCTTAAAAATTATCTCTTCAACAAAAATCTGAAAAATTATTTCTTAAGAAATCTTATTTTCGAAGAAATATGCACAGAATGGATTAATCCATTATACGTTTCGATTAGTGGAATTTAAAAGAAAATTCTTCACAAATTCGATCAGTCGATGTTTTGATTAGTTGATCTTCAATGAAATCTTAAAAACTATTTATTGAAAAAAATTATGTTCACAGAAATCTTAAACTAATCTCGATCATACGTTTCGACTAATGGATCTTCGAAGAAATATTAAAAATTATATATTTTTTTGAAAGAAATCTTATCTATTCAAAGAAATAAATTATTTCTTGAAAAAATTATATTCAAATAAATCTTAAACTAATCTCGATCATACGTTTTGATTAATAATGATGGGTGCCGAATCAACCAGATTAAATTCCTAAAATACTACACACAATAAATTGCATGTAGTGGTCAAGGATCGATCCCACAAGGATTGGATGGTTCAATAAATCTTTGATAGCCAAATAAACAAGCAACAAAAACTAAAAGGAAGGGGGAGGTTAACGAAACAACTAAAGTGCAGGAAATTAAAGAACAAATCGAAATTAAATAATTAACTAGAGAACATAAACTTAGAGTAATTCGGGAAATAGAATTCTAGTCAAGGAATTTTCTCGATTCATGCTTTTGATTCGATCATCGATACAATAATAAGCTTATAACCCTACAACAGGCCGACTATAGCGTCAACAAGCTTTGACAACCTCGTCCTTTCTAATTTATTGGGTGATTAAGATACGATTTTTAACCAACTCACTGACCAATAAAGAACCTCATAGATACGACCTTAAGATTTAATTTAAATATTGTATTAAGCATGAAAAGGACACTGTGTTGGGAATAGTGCCCTAAAAAGTCGATTCGTCGAAATCCACTTTGGGACTTTCCTCGTATCATGGGAAATCTTTGGATAATAGACATATGATTATAATCAAGGGGCAAACACTTCTTTATGTACAATTACGTGTTTTGTGTGTATCTTACGTGTGCACATATTAGAACCCCCTTTAATCCATCAATCTTTTAGGACATAGTCATTCAGGGTATTAACTTATGAAACAATCTCTAATCTAAGCTGGATTAGAAACTACTCCAAGTCGATGAGCCCAACAAGGAGTGGGAGTATCAACTAGTCTCGCTTGAGACTTGCTTGTGGGATTGCGTCCTTAAGAATGAATCGTCCTATTTCATGGGTGTAAAGTGCATAGTCGATCCGTACGCAGTATACAAGGGTGCTCGCTACTTAGAACAAGTAAACTAAGGTGTCCCGCATGAGAAAATCCTAAATGCGAAAGGAAGTAACTACTTCAAGATGCAGAGACTTCCAGATTAGGAAATTTCTCATAGTTCAATAACGCGATTCATTAATCCTTAGACTTGAGATTCCATTGACGCTTCGTGTGAGCTTACTAGGTAATCTTAGACATGGGTATTGCTCGAGACACCTGAATTACGATCTATGTTAGGATTGCAAAAGTGGCACATGGAGGCATGTGAGAATCAATAAAGGACCTACACTTGCTTGAAGTAAGAAGATCTCTTATTTCATAAGTCGTTCATATGCCATTGTGAAAACCCTTGGCCAAGGTGGAGGATCAAGATATCAAGAAAAGGGTTTCTTGGATTGAGATCAAATGGATATGGAACAAACTTAGCTTTAAGATTAAGATAATTAGGACGCTCATTATTCCCATGTCTTAGGTCTTAATCGAGAGATGGGATGGTAAGAAGATCATATCTCACAGATGTCATTGATTGAAAGGTTCTTTCAATTTAATTCGTTATTCGGGTGGGGTTACACCCCTGTTGCTAGACTATGGTAGTGTGATATGTGGACTAATTAATTAATAAGAGTATTAATTAATTAGGGTAACTGTTAACTGAATAATGAACCTAGAGGGTCACTACAAGAAAACAGGCGAATTCCGAGGGAATTCTAAGGGAATATTTCCCTCGGAAATTTCCGAGGGAATTCACCCAATTAATTTTCGAGGGAAAATTCCCTCGGAAATCCCTCGGAAATTTTAGCGCCATGGTTAGCCGCCAAGTTTTTCGAGGGATTTCCGAGGGACTTTTCCCTCGAAACATTAAAACTTAATTATTTTTGAAATTAAAACTATTTTTCGAGGGAATTCCGAGGGAAATTTCCCTCGAAAAATTAGAAATTATTTATTTTTTAAATTAAAATTATATTCCGAGGGATATATTCCCTCGGAAAGTTTCGTTTTTTTAGATCTTAAAATTTCCGAGGGAAATTCCCTCGGAATATTAAAACTTATATAATTTTTAAATTAAAATTATTTTCTGAGGGATATGTTCCCTCGGAAATTTTCATATTTCCAAATCTTGAATATTCCGAGGGAATTTTCCCTCGGAAAATTAGAATTTATTTAATTTTTAAATTGAAATTATATTCCGTGGGATTTCCGAGGGATAGCATTTTTAGATCTTGAATTTTCCGAGGAGAATAAAACTTATATAATATTTAAATTAAAATTATTTTCCGAGGGATATATTCCCTCGGAAATTTTTATATTTTCAAATTTTGAATATTCCAAGGGAATTCCGAGGGAATTTTCCCTCGAAAAATTAGAATTTATTTAATTTTTAGTGAATAAAGTAAGATAATTTTAGTTATTAAATGAGTGAATTGATGGTTATACATGTGTAATTAATCAAACATTCGGTAAGTCTTTCGAACGAAATCATAACGTTAAGGACATTCGTTTTATTTTAAATTGAAATCGAATTTCGTTTTCACATATTTTTGGAAGAGAAATTTTTCTTATTTAATTTAGTAACAAAAAAAAAAAAAAAAAATCATGTTATTACATTTAATATTTAAAAACAATTTTTTCTCTTTTTTAATATTTAGATTTTTCGAAATTCCGAGGGAATTCCGAGGGATTTCTGAGGGAAAACCATTTTCCCTTGGAATTCCCTCGGAATTTGCAATATATATTTTTTAAAATTAAGCACTACATAATAATTTGTTGAGTTTAAATACAACCCATGACAATCATAAGTATAATTAGTGAATAAAGTAAGATAATTTCTGTTATTAAATGAGTGAATTGATGGTTATACATATTTAATTAATCAAACATTCGGTAAGTATTTCGAACGATATCATAACGTTAAGCACATTCGTTTTATTTTAAATTGAAATCGAATTTCGTTTTCACATATTTTTGGAAGAGAATTTTTTCTTATTTAATTTACTAAAAAAAAAAAAACATCATGTTATTACATTTAATATTTAAAAACAATTTTTTCTCTTTTTTAATATTTAGATTTTTTGAAATTCCGATGGATTTCCGAGGGAAACCCATTTTCCCTCGGAAATCCCTCGGAATTCCCTCTGAATTTGTAATATATATTTTTTAAAATTAAGCACTACATAATAATTTGTTGAGTTTAAATACAATCCATCACAATCATAAGTATAATTAGTGAATAAAGTAAGATAATTTTAGTTATTAAATGAGTGAATTGATGGTTATACATATGTAATTAATTAAACATTCGGTAAGTATTTCGAACGATATCATAACGTTAAGGACATTCGTTTCATTTTAAATTGAAATCGAATTTCGTTTTCACATATTTTTGGAAGAGAATTTTTTCTTATTTAATTTACTAACAAAAAAAAAACATCATGTTATTACATTTAATATTTAAAATAATTTTTCTCTTTTTTAATATTTAGATTTTTTGAAATTCCGAGGGATTTCCCTCGGAATTTGCAATATATATATTTTAAAATTAAGCACTACATAATAACTTGTTAACTTTAAATACAATCCATGACAATCATAAGTATAATTAGTGAATAACGTAAGATAATGGGGCAATTCCTTAAAACTCCCCATGGGTTTGAAAACTTCCTTTTAACTCTGATGGTGCAAGAAATCTGGGTTTCCTAATGCAACAACACTTTAGAATTTGTATAAAAAGGGAAAGACCATCACAGGCAAGGGGGCCTCAGGATCTGGGTTTCCTTTTGAGCGTGGGTTCTTCCAGCTAGGATAACACCAAGAGTGCAAGCTACTAAGGTAGAGTTACTGTGGTGAGTGAAAAGCTTGAGAAGTTCAGTGGAAAATGCCCAGAACAGTGTGTATGGTTTTTATGCAGATGATCACTTGGGAGAGAATGCATGGATTCTCTCCTATTTATATGTTAGGGATGGGGGTAGAGGGGTAAATTGACCATGTGGTCCCAAACCTGTGTTGCCCTAACACGCGTCAGCTTTTGGTGGGGTGAGAATGACATCCCTGAAAAGGGTGACGGCGTGTCAGGTGCCCGGTACACAGTACCTTTGTGTCAGAGGTTGTTGACGAGGGCGACGCGGGAGACGGACCTAAGATCCTTTCTGCCGAGGTTCGGATCCAACGAAACGGGGTATGGATATGCCCGAGCGTTGGTGACGCTCGAAGAATGTATGGATGGCCTCCTCGCGGTATATGACCCTTGAGCGTCGAAATACCGAGCGTACTAGTGGGGCCCCCATGTGGGCGCTTCCCTGAGAAGGATAACCATGAGGGCCGCTATGCGAGCGTCAAACCCGTTGGTTACGGCCCTTGATCTGAAGGGTCACCAGCTGACTGACGGATAACACTAACTGGCAATCGAGCGAGTGGAAGGCCCATGAGCCCATCAAGGCGAGCGCCAGGGCTCTGGTCAGCAGTGTGTTGCCACGTGGACGGCTCTGATTTGAGAATGATTTTTAGGCCTCATCATTTTGCCCCCCAAATTCTGTAGTATCGCTTCGAGCGTACTGTAGAATTTATAAGGGAGTCCTGAATTTCAAATATCCGAGGGACGAGAGATTACCCTCGAGGAGACTGCTGGCCTTCTGTAACGGACACAAACTGACATCGCATTAAATGATGTCAAGTCCGCATTTAATGCAGAGTGGGAACGTGGGCGCGTGGACTCCGGGAGACGTGAGGCGGTTACCAAAAGTGGGGGGTTTCCCAGGCGGGAAATGATTGCATTTTTGAATTTTCAACCCTAATCCATGCTCCATCTCCCCTATAAATAAGGGTTTGCAGGGCCTTGGAAGCTTTTTCACGCATTCAGACTTCCTTCAAGCATATCCATAGCAAGAGTCCTTTGCTCCGGCGAATTTCTTCTTCTCCACATCTTAGGTAAAAAATTCCTGATTCTTCTTCTTATTTTCCCCGTACTAACATTAGTTTTAGGTTGTGTGAGATAAACCCTTGAGGGAAGACCCACTATCCACCACTGAATTTGTTTCTGAAAGTTTATCCCCCCTTAAGCTCTCTGCTAGAGACCCCGTTTCCAAAAAATTGAAAACTGACCATGGCCAGAAATCAAGCCGATGATTATGTAAGGGAAATTGAGGAGATGTCGGTGGGGAGCTCCTCCCCTCATGGCGATGTCCCCGTAGCCGTTCCTCTAATTAGGGCGCACTCAGGAGGTGAAGTTATTCCCATGGCAATATCGGTGGCCCAGGCCCCGGTTGACACCGGGGAGGAAGAGGTGAACGCCGCTGTTCAAGGGATGAACGAGCGTGCTCCCGGTGAGCAGGAGGATCTTTTCCAGGAGATGGATAATGTGATGGAGATGCTGAGACAAGGGGAGAGAGCACTCCCTGTTTTGAACAGTGCCGTGAGACCCCAAGATCACAGGATCACAGTGGCAATGGCGGCTCCCGAGGGTGAAGCGGGTCCATCCGGGCGTCCATTCGAGGCTGAACCCTCCAGAAGGCGTCAGAGGAGAGGCAAGGAGCCTGTCACTCGAGTAAGGCAAGACAACCGCCATCAAACTGACAGGTCTCCGGATGAGATTGAGAGTATCCTGACCCTCGGTGATTTGGAGGAGCTGAGGGCGAAAGCGTATTGGGATGAAGTTGTGTTCCCCATGAGACTTCCTGAGGAGGGGGAAAGGGCCAATCGACCACCGCCTGGGATGATGGCGGTCTACTGGGACGCAGTTCTTGCTGGCGGTCTGAGGTTTCCAATCGCTCACGCTGCCGTCATCATTTACCACCATCTAGGGCTTTGCCCTTCACAAATTCTTCCCAATGGCATAGCCCTAATCAACGCATTCATAATAATGATGAGGGCCCTGGGCAAAGCACCTTCGATAATCAATTTTGACAGCTTAATCCAAGTAGCCCGCTCGCCACGCTCGTCGCCTACAGATGGATTTTACTACGCCCAGGCCAAATCAGGCTTCAAGATGATAGATTCCCCGTCTTCCTCGTATGGCGAGCATTGGAAGGAAAAATACTTTTTCGTGGGGGCTCCCGGGGGAATTTTTGGGGTTCACCGTCAATGGATGATTCACGGCGAGGGTCCATTGATTAGGGAGAGGATGAGGAACAAGGATTTTGAGGAGTGGGCGATGGGGTTAGCCCTCGAGATGAGGGCTGAAAAGAAGTGGATTAAGGCGGAGACACTGGTGAAGAACGAAAAGATATTGTTCCGCTACGGATTATCTTGCCCCCCGGATATGATACTCAATCCCCCAACTGACATCATGGCCCTCGACGGTCAGATTCTAGGAACTAACATCTCTAACCTTTAGAATAGCTCTCTGACTTGCAGTTATCAATGCTTTCTTGTCTATATGATCCAAATAACCAATCGTCTAACGCTCGTTCCCCTTTACTTGCAGGCATCCAAATACTCTCTCAAGGGATGAATGCTGAAGCCCTTTCACGTATGTTGGGTGCCCAAGGTCCCGCGGTTGACCCTCAACAGCAGCAACCGCAGCAGAACCGCCCTCCGAGGGCGAGGGTAAACCGCCGAGCAGCGGGCCGAGGACAAGGAAATGCTCGAGGGGGCGCGGGGAACGTGGCTCCTCCCACGGGCCCCATTGAGGATCTAACACTGGAAGGTGCCCACGAGGCCACTCCTCCGCCGGCGGCCCCCGTGGGCCCAATCTCCTTGAGTTCAAGCGGGTCACGGAACCGCTCGGGTGAGCCTGTCCGTATCCATGAAATCCTCCGTGCTGACCGTCAGGGGAAGAGAAAGAGGATGCCGGACTCCCTCCCGATTTCAGGGAAGGGAAAGGAGGTGGTCGTGGGCCACCGTGGCGAGGGCAGTGATACTTCATCTTCCGAGGATGAAGAATTCTGGAAGATAGGATGCAAGGGTGACTCCCGTTATAAGCGGCAACGGACTGAGGGCCCGGTGCTCCTAAAAAAGAGCGCTTATTCCGTCAACCTTGTCTCCGACGTCGTTGGGAAACTCCAGTTTTCCGGCGACCACGACAAGCTGAACAATTATGACGCCGCTCGCGTTGCTGATGACGCCTGCCACGTCCTTCTGACGGTAAGTCTCTATTCCTCTTTACCAACTTCTCTTTCCTTCCTTCCACGTTCGGATCATGACCCTCGTTTGCGGCTTCCCAGGAGGTAATCCCGAGGCTGAAAAACTTGCAAGGGCGAGCGCAAGCATATTCTGAGCGTAAAGCCAAGTACAAAAAGTTACTGCGCGTCTCCGACCCTGTTCAACTGCAGGAGGATTACAATAATATCAGCGCTCAGCTGAACTCCGCCCACATCGAAAACGCTAAGCTGAATGAAAATCTGAAGAAATCTGACGATGCCGTTTTGGCCCTAACTGAGCGTCAAAAGAAACTGAAGGATGAGCGGGATCAATTGAGGGCTCAAAATGCGGAGCTGGGCGAGCAACTGGCGGAGAGCACTCGCCAGAATGAGGCAGCCAACAAAGCCTTTGCTGAATTGCAAGGCAAAATTCAGGGCCTGGAAGCGAGGGTGTCCTGGGAGGCGGTGAAGAAGTTCGTGCGCTCCAAAGCATTTATTTTCGCGGCCAACATCCAATGCTTTGACAATGCTCGGCGCTTCTTCCATAAAGCGATTGGGCAAATGGTGAGGTTGGGACTGGCCCCAGAAAGCGCTCGATCCGACGCTCGTCTGAGAATGGATCTTGATGAGAATTGCGAGCCCATGGTCCAGGAGGAGGATCCCACGGATAATCTGGCGGAGCCCGAGTATCAGGAGTTGGTGGAAACACTCCAAAGGGAGTTCATAGCTGCCAACAGGATAGATCCCGAGCCTCTCCTGATAGAAGATGAGGGCACTGTCATGGACGTCGCGGATGCTGAAGAGCCTGGCGAGGCCCAAACCTCTGACGCCAATGTGCTGGCCCCAGTTCTCCTTTCAACTGCTCCTCCTGAGCCCAACGCTCCGGCCCAATGAAACTCTCTTTATACTGATCCCTTTCTCTGTTGTTTTAAATTCCATGTCACACTTTTGAACAATTTATGATTGTAATTAATCTTCCCGTTATTCCTTTAACATTTTGAGTTCCTTTTCATACTTTAGCACTCTTTCTCTACTGCTTTGATGTCTGAATGCTTTTTCCTTTACTCTTGGATGGTGAATGATGTTGTTTTGTTACGCTCGCTGTTTCTATATTATTGTCTTCTGTTTGGAACGCTTGCGGTGGTATTGCAAGCATGCAGGGGCGTCTCTTACGATGGTCCCCTGACGCTCATTACCATGCATATTAAGCTTGGTAGCCCACGACGTTAGGCAATTAGGCCTTTTGCAAATATAGGCGCGAGGGTGACCCTTAGGAGGGTTCCCTGGCCATAGTAGAGACGAACCTTGAACTTGGACTTAAAAACCTTCGAAGAAATACAGGCGCGAGGGTGACCCTCAGGAGGGCTCCCTGGCCACATTCGTAAGGGTGTTTAAATTTGGATTAAATAAATCTTTGAGGAAATACAGGCGCGAGGGTGACCCTTAGGAGGGTTCCCTGGCCGCTTTTGAAATGAAGTCTCGAATCCAGATTTAGGAAACCCTTAGCCAAGAATTGGCTTATGACGGTAATATCGGGAGATGCAAATATGGGCACGAGGGCGATCCTTATGGATGTTCCCTGGCTTCATTAGATTGTATATACTGTAGAGATCAACAACAGGACCTGCTAAGTAGGATATTAAAGCGAGCGTAACCCTGGGGTTAGCGTTGTTTCGAGAAACACATGAAGGGACAGTTAAAATCCATTATTTTATGAGTATGTTTTAACTCAATAAGTTGAGGATCATTCGGGCTTTTTGCGCGCACGAGCTGGAGTGGTTAGCACTCAGCTGGCTATAACTGAGCATTGCGCTCCCCGTTGTTCGATACGCTCACTTTTAGGATTTTATATTTACAAACCGTTCAAACTGTTACAGGTGGATGGTTATCAACACCTGGACAGGGTAGTTTTGGAACGATCGAAGTTTCGCGTAGGCTTTTCGACGTGTAGTATGCTCGACACGGAGTAGGCCCTTTGACGCTCGAATCAGTAAATCAAATAAGAAAGCAAGCAAATAATAAAAACAAAGAGTTGAATACTTACTGTTATATAGATGCATTTTCGGGAGTGATTACAACACGCTTTCCGTCAAAGGAAAACCTTTCACGCCTCAAACGGGCCATTTCAAAGAAACTGATGTCTACACATAGAACCTTCTAAGGTTACATGCATTCCATGGCCTAGGGAGCCGCTCGCCTTGCAAAGTTTCCAATAGGTAGGTGTTGTTTGCTCGTACCTGGATGACTTTGAAGGGGCCTTCCCAATTGGGGTCCAACTTTCCTACGTGTTTGGAGACTTCAACTTTTTTGAGGACCAAATCCCCTAGCTGGAAGGTCCTTTCCTTGACACGTTTATTGTAATGGCGAACAACGGTTGCTTTGTATTTGTGGATACGTGCCCAAGCAGCGTTCCTCTTCTCATCCAGCAAATCTAACTCGAGCGCCCGATTGGCCTCGTTGGCAGCAGGCTCGAAATAGGCAACGCGTGCGGATTCTTGAGCAATTTCCGCAGGTATCATGGCCTCGGAGCCGTACACAAGGGAATAAGGGGTTTCCCCCGTTGCCGCTCGGGGAGTAGTACGGTACGCCCACAAAGCTCCCTGGAGTTCTTCAGCCCATTCTCCCTTCTTACTCTCAAGCATCCTTTTCAGATGTTGGAGTATGGTTCGGTTGGTCACTTCAGCTTGACCATTAGCTTGAGGGTGACCCACGGAAGTGAATCGTTGTTCGATCCCTAATTCATAGCACCAATCTCGCGTGTCAGCAGCGATAAACTGTGAACCGTTATCCGAGATGAGCACCCTCGGGATGCCGTATCTGCAGATGATATTTTTCCAAATGAAATCCCTCACAACTTTGAACGTTATCTTAGCGACCGCTTCTGCCTCAGCCCACTTGGTGAAATAATCCACAGCAAGTATTACGAACTTCTTTTGCCCGACCGCCATTGGGAGGGGTCCCACGATGTCAATGCCCCATTGATCAAAAGGCCATGAAACATCAATAGGAATCATTTGGGCTGCCGGCAACTGAGGAGTGTTGGAGTGGAACTGGCACTTGGGACATTTCTTGGAATATTTAATGGCATCTTGCAACACCGAGGGCCAATAAAACCCACTCCTTAAGATTTTCTTTGCCAAGATTCGTCCGCCTGAGTGGTTCCCACAACTTCCATTGTGTACATGCTCTAAAACTTCCTTAGCCTGCGAGGGTCTCAAACATCTCAACGGTGGTCCCAGGAAGGATCGCTTGAATAATCGACCCTCGGCATCCAATGAGAAACGAGGGGCTTTGCTTTTGATCTTCCGAGCCTCAACTTTATCGCTCGGGCAAGTTCCGTCCTGGAGGAATCTGACAATTTCATCAAGCCAGCAAGGCTCGGAGGGGTCAATCATGTGCACTTCTTTCGAGGGTTCGTCTTTACTTATCAGTGGTTCCTCCGTTCTCAGAAATGTAACTACGCGTTCACTGTGGCCGTCCAAAGCGGACGCAAACTTCGAAAGAGCGTCAGCGCGTTCGTTTTCTGCCCTCGGAACTTGCAAAAGATGAAATTCCTTGAACTTGGCTATCTCCTCCTTGGCGCTCAATAGATACCGTGCCATGGTGGCTTCTCGAGCCTCATAACTACCATCGATTTGACTTGCGATCAACTGCGAATCAACGTATGCTGTGACACGAGCGGCCCCATTTTGGAGCGCAATCCTGAGCCCTTGGATGAGGGCCTCATATTCTGCTTCGTTGTTGGTGACTTGAAACGCCAGCTTGATTGCGTAGTCAACTTCTGCTCCTAGGGGATCCCTGAGGGTCACCCCGGCACCCCCCCCTTGTGAGGTCGAGGAGCCATCCGTGTGCAAAAGCCATAAACCCTCGTCAGCCTGTGGCACAGTCTCCAAATTGAAACGTTCTACCAACAGATCGGCCACTGCCTGAGCCTGTATGGCGGTGCGAGGCTCGAAGGAGATATCAAACTGACTGAGTTCGATTGCCCATTTAATTAACCTTCCCGAAACATCCGGTTTGGATAGGACTTGCCTGAGTGGTTGATCTGTTAGCACTGTGATGGAGTGAGCCTGAAAATATGGCCTCAGCCTTCGGGATGCGTTAACGAGCGCAAAGGCAAATTTCTCAATTTCCATATACCTTTTCTCTGCCCCCTGTAGAGTCTTGCTTAGGTAATATACTGGCATATGCTTACGCTCGCGGACTGCTACGAGGACCGCGCTCGTTGCTTCCAATGAGACCGATAAATAGACAAACAAGTTCTCCCCCGGGATTGGCTTGGTTAACAAAGGCGCGCTCGACAGGTACTGTTTCATGTTCTGCAGGGCCTTTTCGCAATCCTCGTCCCAGGTAAAGTTCCGAGCGTTGCGCAAAATTTTAAAGAAGGGTAAATTCCGATCTGCCGAGCGAGAAATGAACCTGTTTAGCGAAATGATCTTACCCACGAGTACCTGGACCTCTCTCAGATTGCGAGGGGAGGGTATATCCAGGATTGCTTTGATCTTCTCGGGGTTTGCCTCTATGCCCCGTTGACTGACCATGTATCCCAGGAATTTACTACCTCGAACGCCAAAAGTGCACTTTGAAGGGTTCAACTTCATGCCGTAGCGACGAAGAATATCGAAAGTCTGCTTGAGATCCTCCAGATGGGAGTGTTGGCGCTCACTTTTGACTATCATATCATCCACGTATACCTCCATAGATTTTCCAATTTCGCGCTCGAACATTCTATTGACAAGGCGTTGATAGGTTGCTCCCGCATTTTTGAGCCCGAAGGGCATGACTTTGAAACAGTAGACACCCAAGTGCACAATAAACGCAGTTTTGGGGCGATCCTCGGGCGCCATAAAGATTTGATAATATCCCTGAAAGGCGTCCATCATGCTCATGAGTTCACACCCGGCCGTAGAATCTACCAACTGATCGATCCTCGGTAGGGGGTAATGGTCTTTGGGGCACGCTTTGTTGAGGTCAGTGAAGTCGTTGCACATACGCCACTTATTAGCGCTCTTTGGAACGAGCACCACATTGCAAAGCCACTCGGGGTACAAAATCTCCTCGATGTACTGAGCATCAAGCAACTTACCAACCTCTTCTTCGATAACCCGTTTCCTAAAGCCATGAACGTCTCTCTTCTTCTGTTTGATGGGCTTGAAGGTTGGATCCACGCTCAGTCTGTGAACAATGACGCTCGGATCTATCCCTGTGAGATCAGAAGCTTTCCACGCAAAAACGTCTATATTCTCCCTTAGGAAGTCGATCATCAAAACTTGCGAGGGCCCATCCAGGCTCGAGCCAATCTGGGTTGTTTTATCCGGATTCCCAGGCTCCAATTCGACGGTCAAAAACTCCTCGGCGGGCTCAATCCGAACCTCCGGCCTCGGTGCTTCTAACGCTCGTTTCTTCCCAGTGAGCGTATTCCTGGGCTCATCTCCCTCGTTTTCTGAGGAAGAACCCTCGACGGCCCCAGGTGGCCCTTTCTCCGAGCACTGAACGTCTCCAGGGGTCCTCCTTTTATTCTTCTTCCGGTACAGCTTGGCTCTTTTACGCTCGGGGCCATCTTTGTTTAGTTCTGGGAAATCAACGGATTTCTTAGTAGATCCAGCTTGAATGGACTGCTTGGGCTTGTGGCTGCGAAGCGAAAGTATGTAACACTCCCAAGCTTCTTTGACGTTACACAGAATTTCCCCAGTGCCCTCGGGGGTTGGAAACTTAACCTTTTGATGATAGGTGGAAATTACGGCCTTGAAATCCACGAGGGCTGGGCGCCCAATGATGATATTGTAAGGGAGATCCACCTCGACGACGGTGTATAGGACGCTCAACGTTTTTCGCTGTGGGGCGCGACCAAAAGAGGTGGCCAAGCGAATCTGTCCGTGAGGGACAATCTCGGAACCTCCGAAACCTACAAGGGCAGTTCTGAGAGGTTCGAGGGGAATGTTGGTTATGTTCATTTGTTGAAACGTTGAGTACGGGAGAACATTCACAGAGCTTCCACTATCAAATAAAACCCTCTTTACAGTGTGGTTATGAACGTCTAAACTAACCACCATGGGACAGTCAGAGGTTTTTCCCGTCCCATGGGGGGTTACAACATGATCAAGATCTTTCTCTGTGAATCCTATGACGTCCCCCTCCTTCGAGCGCGACGAGCTGTCTACGGAGAGCACTGGGCGAAGGAGTGACGGGTTCTGGTTATAGCTCCGTACATGGCGGCGACGGGAAGCATTGGAGTCGCCCCCCGAGGGGCCCCCCGCAATCATGTGAATGACCGCAAAGGGCTGATTCTCCACGTCTACCCCTTTCCCCTTGTTGCGCTCGCTGGCTTCAGGGCGCTGGCGACGAGGACTACGAGAACGTGAGCGGCTTCTTCTTCTTTCGAGCGCCCGTCCTGCGCAAAGTTCGTCGTATCCTTCCAGTACTTTTACAAACTCTTTGAGGTGCCCCCCAGCAATCAGCCGCTGAATCTCCTTCTCCAGGTGACGGCATTCGTTAGTGTCATGCCCCTTCTGCTTATGGAAAGCACAATACTTTCCCGAGCGCTTTTGAGCCTCGGTCTCTCTCAGCTTGGGCGGCCTTTTGAACAACTTCTGGTCCGCCAGGGAATAAACTTCGGCGATTGGGCGATTGAGTGGGACACGCTCGAGCCTCCGTGGGGGAGAGGAATGACGACGAGCGGGTATTGGGCTGCGGCGGTGACTTCGGTGGGGCTCCACTTTGTCCTCGTGGTTTCTGGTGGGGCGAGGAGCATTTGCCATCTTCTGTTCCCTCGCTATGTACATGTCCTCGAGGGTAAAGAAGGAGTCTGCAATCTCCCGAATTTCCATCAACGAACGTGGCTTCTTCTTGGCCACTTCCTCCACAAATTCTTTGCTGACGTAATGCTTCATGTTGATGGCACCGAACAGCACGTGCCTCAAAAAGTCCATCGAGGGCTTTTCTACTAGCAGAATCTCTTTGTTGAACCTCCCCATGAAGGACCGGAGGGTCTCGTTCGGCCCTTGGACCAGGCTATAGAGAGCGGTCGCGGCCGGGGCTGGTGCTTTCAGCGAATTGAAGTGGCTGACAAAAGCATCCGTCAAGTCATAATACCCTCGGATTGAGCGCGGAGGGAGCTTTTTGTACCACTCTTGGGCCATTCCAGTGAGGGAAGTGACAAATACCTTGGCCCAGTAGTTGTCTGGATGGTCGTACAGGTGCATTAGATGCACGAAATGGTCCAGATGTTCGGCTGGATCCGTGGTTCCATCGTATCTGTTAATTGAAGAGGGAATTTTACCCTTCCCTGCGCGGGTCATTAGAACTTCCTCGACGAGGGGGGAATCGCCCACCATGATCCTGTAATCCCGCTCGTCGGGATCTTCATAGCTAGCCTCTCTTCTTCGGTGGGAAATGGGGCTGCGTGGTCGCCGAGCGTCTCTGGCCTTGGACCTCTCGTCCCCCTCACGGGGGGCGTGAGACCGCGCTCGAGAGAGCTGCTCTACCACGTTTTGGAGCCCTCGAATTTGGTCTTGTACAGCTGCTAGCTGAGGGTCACCGACATTTCTGCGGTTTGCCCTCCTTGTGGCCCTTGACTGGACCTCTTCATCATTTCCGGCCGCCTCATCTCGAGGAGCCCTGTCATCTCCATCAACGGGTCGTTCTTGCTGGACCCTCGGTGGGGCTTCATTTTCTTGATTCGGAGCAGGTGGGGGAGGTTGTTGTGCCCGTAGAGCATTTTGGGCCATTGTCAAAGGATGTGCAGGGAGCCCGCCCAAGGGTGGGGCTATCCGAGCGCCCGCGTATGAAGGGAAATAAGCCATGGTGAAGTGCTCCCAGGCATTCTGTACAGCTTGGCTCTCGCACTGCGCGTACAACGCCTGAAGTTGTTGCGTAGTGAGTTGGGGCATCTCTACCCCCTGTATTTCCCTTGGCATTGCTAGAGGGAGGTTCAGTGTCCCCACTTGATATGGAGGGACCAAAGGTATCATTCCCGGCGTTGTTCCAGGCATTACTCCGGGCTGCGTGAGCGCGTATCCTGGCGGCGGCATGGCCATAGGATATACGCCAAGATGGGAGGCAGGGACGTTTGAGGCGAAAGTTGGGGGGGGAGGATTGGAACCTGATCCTCCTGCTTCATTCCCAGTTGGGAGGGGTACAGTGGCATCAACGTTTCCGGCCGCAAGGGGCGGTGCCCCTCTGGCGAGAACAGGGTTCTCAGCGTTTTCTCCGTTGGTGGGAGGAAGACCTCCCCTGTTCCCTAAAGTTCCAGATCTTGTGGCAGTAACCATGATTCAAGACTTGGGTGTTACTTTTCAACTAGCTTTCAGCGGAAGAAACTGGCTATACCAAAGATGGTGGTGATGGTTTCCCACAGACGGCGCCAAAAATGATGGTGCAAGAAATCTGGGTTTCCTAATGCAACAACACTTTAGAATTTGTATAAAAAGGGAAAGACCATCACAGGCAAGGGGGCCTCAGGATCTGGGTTTCCTTTTGAGCGTGGGTTCTTCTAGCTAGGATAACACCAAGAGTGCAAGCTACTAAGGTAGAGTTACTGTGGTGAGTGAAAAGCTTGAGAAGTTCAGTGGAAAATGCCCAGAACAGTGTGTATGGTTTTTATGCAGATGATCACTTGGGAGAGAATGCATGGATTCTCTCCTATTTATATGTTAGGGATGGGGGTAGAGGGGTAAATTGACCATGTGGTCCCAAACCTGTGTTGCCCTAACACGCGTCAGCTTTTGGTGGGGTGAGAATGACATCCCTGAAAAGGGTGACGGCGTGTCAGGTGCCCGGTACACAGTACCTTTGTGTCAGAGGTTGTTGACGAGGGCGACGCGGGAGACGGACCTAAGATCCTTTCTGCCGAGGTTCGGATCCAACGAAACGGGGTATGGATATGCCCGAGCGTTGGTGACGCTCGAAGAATGTATGGATGGCCTCCTCGCGGTATATGACCCTTGAGCGTCGAAATACCGAGCGTACTAGTGGGGCCCCCATGTGGGCGCTTCCCTGAGAAGGATAACCATGAGGGCCGCTATGCGAGCGTCAAACCCGTTGGTTACGGCCCTTGATCTGAAGGGTCACCAACTGACTGACGGATAACACTAACTGGCAATCGAGCGAGTGGAAGGCCCATGAGCCCATCAAGGCGAGCGCCAGGGCTCTGGTCAGCAGTGTGTTGCCACGTGGACGGCTCTGATTTGAGAATGATTTTTAGGCCTCATCAAACTCCCCATTTTCAAATACATCATTTGGGGTTTTAGATACGCGATTCTAGGATTTAGATACGCAATTCTAGGATTTGGATACATGATTCTGGGATTTAGATACATGATTTTTTCCTTGTATTTCAAATACATCATTTGAGGTTTTAGATACGCGATTCTTGAGTTTTAATACATCATTTTTGAAAATGGGGAGCTAAAAGGAATTGGGCTTATCATTTGGGGAGTTTTCGGGAATTCCCCGTGATAATTTTAGTTATTAAATGAGTGAATTGATGGTTATACATATGTAATTAATCAAACATTCGGTAAGTATTTCAAACGATATCATAACGTTAAGGACATTCGTTTTATTTTAAATTGAAATCAAATTTCGTTTTCACATATTTTTGGAAGAGAATTTTTTCTTATTTAATTTACTAACAAAAAAAAAAAAAAAACATCATTTTATTACATTTAATATTTAAAAACAATTTTTTCTCTTTTTTAATATTTAGATTTTTCGAAATTCCGAGGGATTTCCGAGGGAAAACCATTTTCCCTCGGAAATCCCTCGGAATTTGCAATATATATTTTTTAAAATTAAGCACTACATAATAATTTGTTGAGTTTAAATACAACCCATGACAATCATAAGTATAATTAGTGAATAAAGTAAGATAATTTTAGTTATTAAATGAGTGAATTGATGGTTATACATATTTAATTAACCAAACATTCGGTAAGTATTTCGAACGATATCATAACGTTAAGGATATTCGTTTTATTTTAAATTGAAATCGAATTTCGTTTTCACATATTTTTAGAAGAGAATTTTTTCTTATTTAATTTACTAATAAAAAAAAAAACATCATGTTATTACATTTAATATTTAAAAACAATTTTTTCTCTTTTTTAATATTTAGATTTTTTGAAATTCCGAGGGAAAACCATTTTCCTTCGGAATTCCCTCGGAATTTGCAATATATATTTTTTAAAATTAAGCACTACATAATAATTTGTTGAGTTGAAATACAATCCATGACAATCATAAGTATAATTAGTGAATAAAGTAAGATAATTTTAGTTATTAAATGAGTGAATTGATGGTTATACATATGTAATTAATCAAACATTCGGTTAGTATTTCGAACGATATCATAACATTAAGGACATTCGTTTTATTTTAAATTGAAATCGAATTTCGTTTTCATATATTTTTGGAAGAGAATTTTTTCTTATTTAATTTACTAACAAAAAAAAAACATCATGTTATTACATTTAATATTTTAAAATAATTTTTTCTCCTCTTAATATTTAGATTTTTCGAAATTTTGAAGGAAATAAAATAATTTAATTTAATTTATATTTAAACAATAATAATTATTTTATTTCCATACGCATCGAGTGTGTGGTATTTACTAGTACTTTGTTATATTTATAATATAATTTCAAAACTAATTATTTAATTGTAGCAATTGAATTTCAATCGTAAAATTTAACTAATTGTGCTAATTTTAAAATTACAATAGAAATTTAGTTGCAAATCAAAATTTTGGAAAAAAAATTAAAACCCCACTTTCCCCCCTTTTCGAAATTACCCTTCGATCTTCATTTCCCCCCTTCCAGTTACCCTCTTCCCCCTTTTCTAACTTAGGTTAAACCATCCTCAGATTCTTCTCTTCCCCCACTCCAACGATTGCTGCGCCACCACCTTCCTCTTTCCCCAATTTTTTTGTCGTCGCCAACCATCGTCCTCGTCGCCAGCCTCCACCGACCCGTTCCGCAGCGGCCGACAGTCCACTCCCCTTGCCGTCACCTCCGCCCTTCCTCCAGTCTCTCAACGTCGCCTCCTCCCAAGGCCACCTTTCCAGCCCGACCCCCATCCTCCCCGCCCAGCCTGAAGCCCCCTTCGCCACTCCCCCTTTCGTCCCCCTCTAGTCTTGAAATTTGTTACTTTTTATTTACTATTTTTAATTTTTTTTTTTTGCCATTGTTAATATCATATTTATTTTACTTGTTTATACAGGGATTCTTTGAAGGGGTTCTAAAGTTCTTTCTGAATAATTGGAAGGTTAGATTTTATTTGAAGATAGCTGTGGAACATTTGCTTCTAAACTGTTTATTATGCTGTAAATTTTTTTCCATCCTGTTACTTGTAAATAGAGGGAAGAAAGGAAATGGAGATGTGTTTCTTTGTTGAATTTCTGTTGGAAGAATAGAGCGTTAAATATCTGTTTCTTTGTTGAATTTCTGTTGGAAGAATAGAGCGTTAAATTTCTGTTGGAAAAATAAAGTGTTAAATTTCTGTTGATTATTCTCTACTTTATAAGAATAGAGTATTAGATTTCTAAGGAACAAGTAGGAAATACCTTTCTGGTATTTGTGTAAGTGCTCCGGAGATATATTGGTTGTTGAATTTTTTAATGTGATATTAAGATCCTTCACATGTTCTTATAATCTTTTATGATTCATTTCTTCTAATTCAGTCTAACGGACTTATTGGTACACAATAAACCGAGATTACTACTCTATTTTGGTTAAAATTTTCTTAGCTACGTTTGATATTTGTCTTAGTTGTGGCTGATAACTATGTACTCTTGCAGTGTTATACTGTTATAGTTTGGTGACTTTGGTTTATGACAATTTGTAATGCCAATCTTTTGTTTTGGGAAAAGATGTTGTGGATTTTCTAGTTTGGAATGTATGTGCATTCCAAACTCATTTTCCATAATATATTTCTTTTATTTCAACATTCAATAAGTTTTCATTCTCACTTTGTGAAGTTGAATGGATTATTCCTCTGTTCGTACGAATCATCTAATTGTATAGTTGATCAGGTGGAATTTGTCAACTTCTATAGTAGCTTTTTGTTGGTAGATGATTGTTGTAGTTAAATGGGAGTTGTACTTGATTTGTTGAATTAAGAATGAAACTAACACAAAGCAAGGCTTGAGCTGATTACGAATCATCTAATTGTATAGTTGATCAGGTGGAATTTGTCAACTTCTATAGTAGCTTTTTGTTGGTAGATGATTGTTGTAGTTAAATGGGAGTTGTACTTGATTTGTTGAATTAAGAATGAAACTAACACAATGCAAGGCTTGAGCTGATTAAGGCATTGTCATTTGTCAATTAATTAAGCTTCTTTTTAATGTTCACGACTTAATTTGTTGGTTATCCTTGTTTGCTAAACTCCTTTTGCTGCACTTAATTTATGTTGGCAGGCACTAATGGAGAACAATCTAGCAATTACTCAACTTGGAGAAGGTAAGCATATAGATACACACTTCTTCTTCTACTGCTGCTGTGATATGAGCACTAGGGTTATCTATTATCTAGAGTTGATGTTTATTTTGTTTCTGCAGAAACCTTATGAATACGATGCCAAATTCAAAGGCTCAGTTTGAACAAGTTTTGGGGTAGGTTCGAGTAAATACTGGATTCTTATTATCTATCCGAGTTGTAATTGTTCTCTAGACTCTAGTTTCATTGTGTAATTTGTTAGACTGTTGGGAGATTTGTCTGATTTCTTATATGAATTGAACCTACTGTTATATCAACCATATATGCTCATCTTTCTTCTTTCAGTAAGATCTGTTCAATCTTTCAGCCCGTTTAATGTATCTGGAATCTTGTCAAGGTAAACTCTTTACGAGGTAGTCTAAAATTCTTGTGTCTGCCTATGTTGATATATTATAAAATGCTTCCTAAATAATTTTGCTTGGGTTTATCTTGCAGTACTTGATGCGATTCAACAACATTCCCAGTGAACGAATGGAACTTCCTCCTTTATTTTTGGATGATAGTTGGGTAGCTTAGGCAGCTTCGATTGTGATCATATTTGTTGTTACTGTCAATGTATCTGGATTATTTAATATCTCAGTAGACAATTTTTGTCCTATTGTTATGTCATCTCAATAGATAGGTTTTGTTCATGTAAGAACTGATTACGTTCGACATTATATATTTAATAATATTTGTATTTAGATTTGGGATTTGATATATATTTTTGGATTATGAACAAATATTTCATAATAGGGAAAATATTTATTTAAAATAAAAATATATAAAAGAATCCAGTTAGTAGGCAAAGTATTTATTTAATGAAGTATTTTTTTTAATTTTATTTTTCGATTTCCGAGGGAATTCCCTCGGAAAATAAAATAAAAAAAATTGGACAAAAAGTTTCCGAGGGAATTCCCTCGGAAATCGAAAAATAAAATTAAAAAAAATTGGACATTTCCGAGGGAATTTTCGAGGGAATTCCCTTAGAAATATTTTTGTCGGAAAATTTTCTGAGGGAATAACGTTATTGGGTATATTCCGAGGGAATTACGAGGGAAATTAAAATCATTTGAATTCCCTCGGAAAATTTTCCCTCGGAACCAATTTCGAGGAGGCTTTTTCCGAGGGAATGAATTCCCTCGGAAACTGATATTTTCCGAGGGAATCCTTCGGAATTCCCTCGGAATTCGCCTGTTTTCTTGTAGTGGGTCACACACAAATGTCAGGATGAGAGAGTATTGCTAGAAAGGTCAAAAGAATTGATCTAAACGAAACCACACCGTAAGGTACACGTGTGGCGCATGAGAGAGCTAATGGGTGTGTGGTTCATCTAGTTGAATGGACCATGTAATAATTAATTATTGAATTAATTATAAAGCCTAAATATAATTAATTGAAGAATTAATTATAAAGCCCAAGTAAAATTATTGGAGAATTAATTGTAAGTCCAAATATAATTAATTATAAAGGTCCATTAGAATTAATTAGAGAATTAATTCTAAAGTCCAATCCGAAAAAAGGCCCAATGAATAATTAATTATTAATTCAAATATTAGTTTATTTATTTATGAATTAAATAAATAATAGATAATATCCTAATTTATTTATTTATGAAATAAATAAATAAAAAATAATAACCTAGATTATCTATTTAAGTAATAAATAAATAAAAGATAATATCCTAAAGTTGTTAAGATAATATATTAATTAGTTTATTTATTTATAAAATAAATAAAAGATAATATCTAGTTTGTTTAAATAAAAGGATAAAGTCATAATTTATTTATTTATGAAATATATAAATATGATATAATATCCTAAAGTAATTAGAATAATGACATTAATCAATAGTAGGATTATTAATTAATTATATCTTAACTACGTTAAACAAGAAACCAAATTTCTAGAACTGATAAGAATTTTTTTTTGATCAGTTTTTAATTATTCCGGATAATAAGAAAATAATAAATATCAAATCTTTGTCATATAAAAGGTGTTGAAAATTTTCTTTTGGGTTAACTCACGCATCAAACTAGGTTCTGTAAAATGGGGGAAAATCTCTCTCTCTCTCTCTCTTTCTCGTTTCAGTTTCTTTTAATATATAATCTATAGTACTAGCATACTCACTGGACTGATTTCATCCTAGGTTAGTATGGATACATTCTAGAGGAATTCTAGGTTGAATTCTTGAAGAAAGAAATAACCATTCGAGGGGCAACGATTCATTACCGCTTGAAGAACGATTAAGGGCGGCTTAACGCATTTCAAGAAAGATTATTTTAAAGTAAGTTCTTAAAACCCTTTAGTTTTTGGGATATAAATTGCAAGCTACAGGTCCTCTTGTGGGAAAAATATTAATTTTTCGCTGTTTCTGACTCGTGTTTTCCTACACACTGAACCTAGCCAACAAACACACAAGCTCGGATTATTTAAGCTAGTTTGTATGCTCCCCAACACAATCAAGCATATGAAAATACACATTAGTGAAGGTTAATCCACAGTTACAAATTACAGTGACGATTACGAATCATTTTAAGTGTGACATTTTTCTTCCATATTCAATTGATGATAAATCTGTCCAAATCTACCATCAATGAACATGCAATAATCAAGAAAACCAAAAGCATACAAGTTATTGAGGAGTAAAAGCTAGATAAAAATTTAGATCTGACAAATCATAGCATAAATCTCAAAAATCTAGAAAGGCTGAAATTACTTGTATAAATCTTCTCTTCTTCTTTATCTTCAAGTCGAAAACGTTCTGTCCAAGTCCTATGAGAGGGAGAGAAGAATTTAGTTGCCCAAAAGTAGCGTATCCCCTTTTTCTTATGTGTGTGTGTTGAAAAATTCCAATTGAACTGCTCCTCTCTTTTTAATAATTGATTTTCCCAAAAATAATTTATCATCCCAAGGAAAATAATATTTTAATACATGGGTGGCAAAGTCGGCTGATTAGAGGGGAAATGCTAATGGTGAAGTACTCTTTCCAGGAGCTGCCAGCAAATCAATGACGAGCAGGTCAAGAAGGCTGTTAGAGTCATCTTTTAGCCGTGGTCATGGATTACGGTATTGGCTCTGGTCGTTTTCAGCGCTTTTCGTCCCTTTTGTCTTTGTTTCTAACTTTTTAATACATTGCCTTCTTCATCAAGATAATTAAGCTCTAATTAGGCATAATTAAGCTCAAATCAAAATTAAATGAAAGGGAATAAAACACAACAAATGTGTATAATTGGCATTCTAACATACAGAAATCCCCGAGGACCCCCCGCATTTATTCTAGCAAAACCAAAGATACAGCTAGACAAGCCAATTGTCAGTCAGAGAAAACATACAAAAATTGCCGCGAGAGTAAAGAGGCATGAACAATCTCGGGCTTCTAGCGTGAAAATCACAGGTCCCATTCGAGGATGTTTCAAGACCAAACACAGCTACGACATAGCAGCAGAGTTTCCAGTCAGGACAATCGATTTAACCACTAAATACATAGCAAGATTTGGACTAGCATAGATCAGTGGCTTATTCCTGATTCAGATTGGTCTGGATAATATGCTACTGAAAACTTGATTTAGACTAACTGTGGATTTTCGGCCAATATTTCAATTTTCATTCTTTAATCTCTGATTGTATTAAAAGAGAACAAAGTTCTCTTCCCATAGCAGCCGACAAATGCACCATACCAGTCTTATAATATTATCTATGCATCACCATGTATAATATTATCTCTCTGAATGCTGTGGAAAGATCCAATCATATTCAGAGAGTAATCAATTCTCCAAAGATATTCTATTTCATCCTGTTTGCAATTCCATAACCAAACCTCACGAGTTAGAGCAACCTTATTAATCTTATCCTTATTCATAAAATAACTGCTAAAATAATATTTTCTAAGAAGAATGAAATTATGAATTTTATACCCAATGGCCCTATAAGCTTCTTCACTATGCATTCGATTAAATCTGTTCCAACTGTTTTGGTTAATATTTATTAGAGTATTAAATATTAAAAATTTAAATAGAATACATCCTTATCAAATCCAGCATTCAAAATCATTACAAATAACATTAATACATTTTGCATATCATAATTGATCGAGCCAAAATATGGTGTCGAAAGAGTCAAGCTATAATCCTGGATCGACCACATAGAATTTGTAAAGAGGGAAGTCTGTCGCTGGGTCAAATACCTAAGAAGGAGAAGAAAACGTGAGCTCGAGGCCAACACGGGACTGGAGGGGGTGTTACCTATATTGGCACTCTGAAACTCAAGTAAGTGATCGATTGAAAGAGGTCGATTAGAAGCGCAATAAATGTGGTAGTTAGAAGGAGTTACATGGGGTGTAAATACGGAGTATTTATAGTAGGTGAAGTAATGATGAGCTCGGACGATGTATGGGCATCTCAAGCTGATAGCTCTCCACTATAAGGGTGTATTTAATGCATGGTCGGCCACTTTTTCAGGAACCACTAGAGGCCAGGCGGCTCTATAGGTCGAGGGGAGGTCGAGTAGCATAGTTGGTTGTGAAGTCCCGACTACGGAGTCGAGTATTGCTGAAATGGAGGTGTGCAAGGGGCACCCTCGAGGTTGAAGTCGAGAGAGAGGTGTATCGAGCTGATCTCTGATCCATGTGTCAAATGCATATTGGTCCCCACGACTCAGTAGGTCCATGCCACGTCAATAATATTATGAAAAATTTTATAATACAAGTGAAATTAAATTTAAATTAATATAATACTCCTTTTAGTAAATTTACACAATCATTCTTTTTCTAAAAAATTTATAAGTGGTCGATCCAGGATTATAGCTTGTAACGCCCCGTGTTTTCACACGTGCAGGTAAGTGTTACGTGCGCATTTACATTTGATTATATGAGTTATAATTTGATTTATTAATTGAATTCGTTTACAATTTGAATTATTTGTTTAAATTTCATACAAATTCCAACGTGAGATATGAATATATGAATGAATTTGTGAGAATGTGAATTTCTTGAAGTTGGTGTTAATTGAAATCTTTCGTGTCATATGTGGGTGCCGTGGGCTTGATTGTAACTTATTTGAATATTTTGGACTCAATTAGAAATTGAGTTTGGGCTTAATTTCCACTTTTTGAAAGTTTAGGGACCTATTTGTATAATAGGCAACCCTGAACGGTTTCCACGATATCTTGAGCTCCGGACCTCAAAACCGAGATCCGTAAACGGCGTTGAACTTGTTTCGACGACACCTATCCTTTAAACTTGACCTTGTACCTTTTCGATATTATTTGAACCTTTGACGACGAACCTTTCCATGGCCTCGACTTTGTAACTTGGTTGAACCTTTTTCTTAAACGAACCGGACTTGGATCGACCCGTATCCTACCCATTTCCTCAGTAAATATCAGCATTTCCTTCTCCTTGCTTCCATTTTCCATCGATCATCATCATCCCAAGAGACAAGGAAAAGCTCCAAGAAAACCCTCATTTTGATCAACCAACCTTTGAGCTCAAGATCAACTTTCATCCAATCTTCTTCCAAGGTAAGATATGTATTGTTTTCTCCATCTTCTCCTCTATCTTTTCTTCCGATTATATCTTGATTTGGGTTGGAGAATCATGTGTTTTGAGGAAAGCTTGAAAATGAACAAATTGGTATGAATTCTTGGTTCTATGAATTCCAATGGTTTAAATTGAGAATTGATGCATGAAAGATGATGTTTGAAGCTTCCTTATCATTTCTATATGCTTGAATCTCATGTGGGTTGATTATTGTATGATATGCCATTGAAGGAGCTTGAAGCTCCATGCTTGAAGATCATTAGGTTTGATGATGATTTTGCTCACTTTATGCATGAATTCTTGTAAATATGAATGAGTTATATAATATGCATGAGTTTTATGGCTTGAATATATGTCTAAGTGCAATATAAGAGCTTCCTTGTTGCTGCCCTGCTCCCCAAAGCTTTTCCCTCGCAGAAACAAAGCTTCTGCTCTGTTTTCTCTCCCAAAACGACGAGCTGACACGACCGTGTCAGCTTTGAACTGAAAATGGACACGGCCGTGTTGGGCTCTGGACTTGTGAAAAATATTTTCAGAAAATCGGACACGGCCGTGTCAAGCCCTCGACTTGGGAATTTTATTATTTTTAACCTCGGACACGGCCGTGTCCATTTCCTTTGAAAACTCAACACGGCTGTGTCATTTGAATTGGCAGCTTTGGGGAACCTCTTTTCTTGCTTATATCTCGTTTATTGTTCGTATTCGTGAATTATATGCAACGTGACTCCATTTAAGCTTTGAATTATGATTGATTTATGACCTCGAAAGTTATATGAATGCAAGTATGAAAGCTATGAACGCTATGAACGGGAATGAATACGATTTTATCGTATATTGAACGAAATTTGGTGAATGATGTGTTTAATTGAATTCCATGGTATTCATGAGCATATTTGGACATGTTCTTATGTTTCAAGCATACCATAACATGTCATTGCATTGCCGAGCGTCAAATGTGGTCATAATTGAGTCTCACACTACCTTTGTCACACAGATATTGATCCGGTGGGAGACGAGGTTGAGCAGTGAGGTCTTTGTCGGGTTCTTTTGTCTACCAGGTGGGTTTTTCTTCTATTAGCTAAAGATATGACCCAAAACACCTAATGTGCAAGATTTTGGCCAAAACTATATATATATATATATATATATATATATATATATATATCGAGTTTTCAACGAGTCAATGTTTTAATGTTAAGCCTTTAATTTGAATATCCTACCAAAAGTTTTGGCGAGAAATGAATGTTCACAATGAATGGGGGCCCGGGACTTAGTGTATTTGGTGAACCGGGGAAGCTTGGGCTGACGGGAATCCACATATACTAGTTCCATCAATTACGGTAACCTAGACTTCACTAGGAGATTAGTGAAAGAAGGGGAACTGAGCTTTTGGGGATTCATGTATCCCTCTAGCACCAATGAATGAGGGTTCGGGCCTTGCAAACCCGTCCCTAACCGGAGGAAGAAGGAGTATATGATTGATCGAATGAATGATCTAATGAATGTGCACGAAAGAATGAATGCATGAATGAACGATTAATGAATTACACGAGGTGTTGGTTGGAGATAATGCACGCCCTCTCGCCGGGCCACAAAGAACCTAATGAATGAAATGAATTGTTTTAATCCTATTCGTTGTATTTTATATCCCGCTTGGGAAAATTATTCCAAAACCTCGAATAAGGATTATAGCTTGCATGTATGTGATTAAATTACGTTGTATTGTGATATTATGCCCATTTTTATACCCACCAGTCTGTCTAAGACTGAACCCGGAGTTATTTCAGTTCTTTTTGCAGGAAGGGATGCTAGGCGGGATACAAGTCTGAGAGAGTCTTGCATAGTGTCTAGCCTTCTTTCTTTACCCGCATATGTTTACTCTTATGGTCATTTTGGATATTGTATCTGAATTCGAGCGTACATGTATTTGGTATTGGTTTTGACCTTCCTTGAACTTGAATGTTGGTACCTAGAGCATATAGCTCAATATATGGAATATGAATTATTGCTTCCGCTTTTCTGTTACCTTGTTGTTGTTGGGGGTTTTAAGTGATAGGTTAGTCCCGCCTGGCTTAGCGAGTGTGTATGTCTCCGTTCGCTATGATTTGGCACGTGTGTGGAAATCCATTTCATAAACGGGTCGGGTCATAGTGCGGGGGATGTGACGTCTCGCGCTCGGGCGTTACATAGCTCGACTCTTTCGACACCATATTTTGCCTCGAGATTTTGTTTGACTAGAAAGTCGGCCAAAATTTGAGCTTGGTAGGTGGTTCTCAGATTATATGCGATGTCGAATTGACACAATTCTATAGTCTATTTGACCAATCGACCGGAAGCTTCTGGCTTGTCCATGACTTGCTTGAGGGGTTGATGGGTCAACACGGTGATAGGATGGGCTTGAAAATAAGGTCAGAGCTTTCTGGAAGTATGGACCAGGGCGTGCGTAAAATTCTGGATCTCCAAATACCAAACTTCCTTGCTGATGTAATACACAGGCATATGCTTTCGATCTTTGATGGCCACGAGTACCGAGCTGATTGTTTCGGGAGAGATAACAAGATATAAATAGAAAGGTTCTTTAACGATGGGTTTGGTCAATAGAAATGGTGAAGTGAGGTAAATTCTCAACTCTTTGAGAGCTTGGTCACATTTGTCGGTCCATTTGAACTGTTTAATATTGCGTAAGATCTTGAAGAAGGGAAGATTATTTTCCGAGGATCGGGAGATAATGCGTCTGACGAGGCATTGTACTTTCCTAATTGATTTTGGCTTCAGAAGGAGCTATATCGCTTAAATCATAGCTGGGTTCCCCTTGATTCCTTTGGCTAACCATGTAACTTAAAAACTTCCCTCCCTCGACCCCGAAGGTGCACATGGCAGGGTTGAGTTTGAGATAGTATTTTCTCGAAAGGTCAAAGGCTATCGATAGATGAGTGAGGCGATCTCCAGATTGCTCGCTTTTGATAATCATATCATCGACATAGACCTCAAGTCTCCCCGATCTCTAGCTCGAAGACTACTAATCATACGCTGGTATGCATTCTTGAGTCCAAAAGGCATGACTTTGAAACAATATATCCCGTTGAAGACGACAAAGGCGATCTTCTTCTCATCCTCGAGAGCCATGAAGATTTAGTAGTATCCCTAGAAGGCATCCATCATGCTCATCAGCTCATATCCAGCAATGGAGTCGACCAACTGATCAATCTTCGGCAGGAGATAAGGGTCCATAAGGCAAGCTTTGTTCAAGTCGGTGAAGTCGTCGGACATACGCCATTTTAGTTTTGGAACTAGGATGACATTGCACAGTCAATCGAAATACTAGATTGGTGTGATGTATTTGGCATCAAGTAGCTTGTTAACCTATTACTCGATGGTGGCATTTCTAGCGTCACTTTAGGTTCGGAGCTTTGCTTGATTAGTTTGTATAAAGGATCGACATCAAGATGATGCTCGATTACTTTTCTATCAACTCCGACTAGGTCCAAGGCAGTCCAGCAAAGATGTCAGTGTTTTCTCTTAGGAATTGTATCAGCATACATTGTTCCTTTCTTGATTGATTTGTTCCATTATCAGTGATCTTCTCGGTCTGGCCCGGGATAAGCTGGATAGTCTCGAGCTCTTTAGTGGCCTTGATCTTCGTCTCTTCCTGCTTCTTTCTCTTGTTCGTGTGAGAGGAACACATCTTTTTGGAGGACTCGGGATCAACAGTACCTGGGCTGACAAGTTCATCGTCGACAAAATCGTTGGATGTAAGAACAAAAATAATTTTCCATTTACTTTTTTGACTTTCTCCATGGAAATCGAGTAGCAGGTCCATGAGGTCGGTATATCACACCTCAACTCACCGATTCCTTCGCATGTGGGGAGTTTAACGAGTTGGTGATATATTGAAATGACTACTCGAAAGTGGATCAAACCAGGTTGACCAAAGAAGATGTTGTAGGCTGATGGCATATCTACTACAAGATATTCAATTTCTCGATTCGTGCACTTAGAGAGAGTGCCCATCGAGTTTACCTGTCTTATCCGACTGCGAGGATAAAATTCTGCGCCACCAAAACCTGTCAAAGGACTTTGAATGGGTTCGAACTACAAATTTTCGTGTAAGTTTAGTTTAACAAGAATAGAATAAATGATAATATTACTAGACCTTCCATTATCGATCAATGTTCTTGTTAACAAAGTTAGCTACATCCAATGTGAACACCATAGGACAACTAGGCGTGTCACCTTCCTGATGGGGTATATTGAGGATATCTCTATCACTAAATGTAATTTCCTTTTCGAGCCATGAGATGACAGGTTGGTTGTGCATGATGTCTCGAGGGCCATAAAAACTTCAAGTTCATTCTCAACTAGTCCTTTTCCACACAGTTTTCGAGTCTCCACCGGCTAGTCCCCTGCGATCATCTCTATCCGACCATCTCGCTCGGTGGATGGCTTAGCTTGTCACTGCCTTTGTGGAGATCAATCGATCTAAGGGCCTTTGTTCCGAGCATGGTCATCCATCTTCTTGACAAACTCCAAGAGGTGTCCTCCCTTAATCAATCGTTCGATCTCCTCACGTCGTGGGTTGCATTCCGCTATGGAGTGTCCCCATTACTGTTGAAAGTTGCAAAACTTCCCACTTTCTTGACTCTTAGGAGTTTCTTGCATGGGTTTTGGCTTCTTGAGGAGTTTAGGATCAACTACATTATAAATTTCATCGATCGGTCAAGTCAACTAGGTGTAATGCTTGCAAGGAGCACTTCCGTAAGGGAGATCTGCTTTGGGTCGAGAATCGGGCTTGGATGTCTGGATTTGTTCGTAACGTTGAGTCTTCCAGTTTTTCAAACCTCATCCAGTCACATGCAATTTCCTGAATGTTTGCAAGATTTTGAGGCTTTTGTAGAAAGATGTATCAGTCACACTTCTGGTTACGTAAATCTTGGAAAATAATTTGTATCAAGAGATCGATACTTAGTTCCTCGACTTTCATAATGGCTTGGAAGAACCTTTTAAAGAAATCCCTAAGTGTTTTGTTATTCCATTGCTTGATGGTATACAGATAGGTTGGAGGTGATTTATCTCCTTTCATCGAGGAGAAGTGTGCAACGAAATGTTCGACTAAATTCTCATAAAAGGAAATGCTTCGAGGTGGGAGTCTCGAGAACTAATCTTGAGCAGCTCCATCGAGGGTGGTTGCGAATATCTTAGCCAAAATATTCGGGTGGTGCCCAAACATATTGAGTTGCATTTCGATCCAGGATATATGTTTCTCAGGATCAGTCAACCCATTGTACATCAGTAAGCCAGCAGGAATCTTTTCCTCAGTAGTGGCTTCAATAATTTCATCACAGAAAGGAGATTTTTCTTCTCGACCTGCTGGTCATATCGAGAAGTGTGGCGACTCGGTGATCGATTTTGAGATCCTTGCCCTTTTTCTTCATGTCGAGAGCTCTAACGGTTGCTTCTAGGGGGACGTTAGTTCTTGAGGTCCCCTGACCCGACAAGGAAGCCAAAATTAGATCTTCGAATTTGGTTCGGTCAACCATCGCACCCCAGGCGGTCGAACACCCCTCCTGACTGCCGAGGAGAGATATCACCTCATCAGTTATCCTGTCACCTATGAGAATTAGATCGATGGGACTTTTGTCCTTATGGCACATTGGAATTCTTTGGGTTGGTAGCTGCTCTCTTTCGAGGGTTCCTAGATGGAGGATGGGAGTCGACATCATCTTTCTCTCGAACAGATAGTTGCTAGTGGGCGGGTCTACGACTATGAAGATCATTGGTTGGAGTAGCTTGGAAGTATTGAAATGGATGATAAGACGGTTGTCTTTGGTCTGTATATCCCCAATATCCGATGGGAGGTGGGTATTATATAGGTTGCACATAAGCTAGAGGGTAGTTGGCGGGTGGCTGGATTATCTCTATAGGTCTCACAGGGGGCCTCTTAGGCATCTAAGATTCCGGGTTAGTCCTATCTGAGTGGAGACTATGCTCAGGCTTAACCCGACGGCCCGCTGCTGTACCGGGCGTCCTGACTCGCAGGCTCCGGGGACCCAACATCACCATTACATTACATTATCATTACATTACAAATCAAAACCCGCAAGATTAAACTTAACATTACCAAACATTAACTTGCGTATAAGGCATTAACTAGCAACAACCACGCTATTCATACCTCTCCGTGTAAAATCCTTTATTCGTATCTTCCAGCTCATAAGAGACACACTGTTTGAAGCGTGGTTTAATGTTGCAACACTGAACGAATACATTAACAAGTAAAACAAGCGTACATAGGCTCGTACATAGCGTATTATACTTGCAAAGGCTTAGCAAATTGATAAACTTTCATATTTCGAACGTATTTACTTATACTTAAGGTTACAACTCACATGCATAGAAAACGGGCACATTCCATAGGGTTTAACTATAACCAAACCTCACCTTACACCGACGAAGCCAAGAACAAGGCGATTGATCCACCCTAGAATCAATACGGCTCACAAAACACCACCCCGGGTGCACTTGGATAATACTGAAGACAAAACAAATAACTTAGACTCAAGGATGAACCACATAGACGCAAGGCGTATGCATAAGCACTTAAGAGATGCAAACACTTAGGCGAAACTCATATTCAAATCAAATATATGCAAATAAAGACACTACATAGCTCTACATACTCATTTATAACCATATAACATGTTCATGTGCACAACTAATGCATACCACAAGGCAGAGATGCTTAATAAGGTGCATATGTGCTTCGTGCAAACAATTCACATTATTTAAGCAATGTAAAATGCATATAAGAACAAGTGCATGCACATCAACATGGTATAATAGTTTAGGATTAAGTTTGGAGGTGAAAGGGTACAAGAAAATGGAATACAAACATAATAAAGGGTTCCAAGTGAAAATGGACCAAAGCTGACAATTTTTCTGAAATGCACAAGCTCAAGAAAAACGGGCATATCTTGAATTCTAGGAATGGGAATTGAGTTTTGTTTATTGGAAATGAAATTAGACACATAGATGTTTCCAATGATATATGGCACGAATCGTGATTCAAAGGGATCCGAAAATGGCAGAGGTTTGAAATTGAACGAGTGTAGAATCTCGACGAAGCGGCGACACCAAATTAAAACGGTTATATCTAACAATCTAGACCGAATTTTAAGGTGATTCCAATTGGAGAGTGTTCTAGACTTAAAGATGTTGATCGTGTCTGAAATTCATGTCAAACGGAGTTCGTATGAAGGGGTACCCAGCCGGGGAAAATACAAGGCAAATTTTCCCCGGTCGGGGAAAACTATCCAGAACCATTCTGTCCTTAAGGTCCCGGCCCGGGGACCATTTCAGCATAAAAACTCCCCTCCCTCATTTTGGGCAGCAAAAACATAGCAGAAACAGGGGTGCTCATGGGAGAAACTAAAAATGACTAAATCCATCTCCAAACTCAACCAAATCAAGCAAGAATTGAGGTATAATATCACACATGCATGCTCTATCATAGATATGAAGTTCAAGGCATGAATTAAGCAAGAAACCAAGTTGCCATTGAAGCTCTTACAAGGTACATTAATGGTGTTTCAAGTTAGGATCAAGGAACAAACAAAATCCCAACAAATGAATGAAGAGGGGGTTCACACAAGCAACATACTTCAATCTTGGAGCATATAATTCACATTTGAAGACATGAGAAGAAAATTTCATATTTTCACACTATTCATCATCTTCTCCAAGTTCAAAGAATCAAGCAAGGAAACCAACATTCAATTGGGTAGAATCAAAGCACACAAAGAGAGGGATTCATAGCTTACCTTGGATCATTGATCGGGTGAGAAATGGAGATGAAGTCTTGAGCTCAAAGGTTGGGTGTGGGAAAAACCCTTTCTTCTCTTGATCATGATATGCAGCAAAAATAGGAAAGAAATGGGGCTGGTTCGGTTTTAAGGTAAGAAAAACGGGTTCGGTTCGGTTCGGTTCACGTAGCGTTTGATTCAACTCGGTTGGAAATTAAATCGGTAGAAAGGTCAAACGGCTTCAGAAAAGGGCGAGGCTAGATCCATCGGACCCAAATCGACAAAACAAATCCAATGGCGAAGTCGGGATTCAAATTCGAATCCTTGAGCTCAAGTTAGCCACGAAACGGCTCATAAATCCTAATTATAATTAGGTCCTTAATTTGCAAATATTAGACGATTGAGCCCAAGTACATTTAATTAAATTCTAATGCGCACATGAATAAAATAAAATACATATTGACACTTAGAGCATGCGAATACACATAAATCACAAAAATCCAGAATTAAACTCTCCAGTTACGTTGTACTTGGTTCGTCGAAAAGACGGGGTGTCACATCGGAGTAGTCTCGGACTCGTAGAAATATAGGAAAAAAGAGAGAAATTCTCCGGCAAGACCAACCGGGCGGGTGAAAGGGTTGAGACGAGAGAGATATTTCAGATTTAGGGATTAAAGAGAAGTATATTACAGCATTGATAACTCCCAAAACTAAGTTACGCAACAATTAAATAAAAGACAACCCTAATGCACTAGGACTCTTCAACGAAAAGGAAAGTACTTAAATAAATCAATGCTAACAAACTAGGGGCTAATTGACTAACGCATCACAAACTCCTTTTGCCACTTTGGTGGACGAACCACCCTTTCACTTATGCGCTGCAACACTTCTTCATTATTCCCATGTTGCCTATTCTCTTCATTCTCATGCCCCTGTTCTAGGACATCAACTGCTACACCAGAATTCACATCCTCAAACTCAACCGTATCACTCCCCATCCCTTCAACAATCACCTTGTCCTTAAGGTGAAACCCAGGAAAATGCTTGCGAATTATCAGCGGGTTCCCAAGTGACATCATCCAAGCTTCCGTCCGACCACGTAATCAGCCACTGCTCCTCAAGCACGCCATTCCTTAACACCGACCGTCGTCCATGCAACTGCACCAGCTGAGACAACGGCTTTTCCCCAACCAAATCAGACGGCAGCGGTAGAGGCTTCAACTGTGCTAATTTCCCTTGAAAACGATGCAATAAGGACACGTGAAATACCAGGTGAATCCGGGAAGTGTCCAGCGAAGTTTGTATGCGACAGGCCCGATTTTCTCCAACACCTCAAAAGGCCCATAAAAATGTTTGGCCAGCTTTTGTTAACTGCGTCGCACCACCGAGTGTTTCCGATACGGTTGCAACTTCAAAAGAACCAAGGAGCCTACTTCAAAATGCTCATCAGACCTCTTGCTATCAAGTAATGCCTTCATACGAACCTGGGCAGCTTGCAAATTCTGCTTGAGCACGCGCAATAAATCATCCCGCTCCGCCAAGATGTCATCTACCGCCGGTAAAGGACCATCCCCCCTCCGATACGGTACTAAATCGGGCGGCTGTCGGCCATAGACGGCCTGAAACAACGTCATCTTTATGCTGGAGTTATAACTCATGTTGAGTGAATACTCCGCCCGAGGCAACATAAATGTCCACCTATTCGGTCGATCATGGCAAAAAGAACGCAGGTATTGCTCCAAGATCCTATTCAACACCTCCGTCTGCCCATCCGTTTATGGATGGAAAGCGGAACTATGCTTCAAAGTAGTACCACTGAGGGTGTGTAATTCCTGCCAAAACTTACTTGTGAACACCGCATCGCGATCGGAGACAATGGTCGAAGGAAAACCTTGAACCTTTACAACCATATCAATAAAAAGAAATGCGGTCCTATGAGCATCGAACCCTGTAGGCAACGCGCCAAAATCTGTGTATTTCGTCAAACGATCCACCACTACCAAAATAACCATATAGCTCCTTGACGGAGGAAGCCCCGTGATAAAATCTATACTTATATCCTCCTACACGCGCGACGGAATAGGCAAAGGCTACAAGAGACCCGTCGGGGGCTGCGTTGAGAATTTTATGGATTGGCAGGTGAGGCATGCGGCGATGTAATCACGAATATCCGCCTGAATTTTGGGCCAATAGAAGGAAGCGGCCAGCCACTGGAACGTATGGTGCACTCCTGCATGCCCCGCCGTAGGCGAATCATGATACTCACGGATTAAGTGCAGCCGCAGATCCGAAGAAGCCCCAACACATAGCCTGTTATTAAAGAATAAGATTCCATCTTGAACGGAGAAGGGATGAAGCAAAGTACCGGCCTTATGATCATCATGAAGCTTCAATAGGTCCGGTTGGGACGCATTTTCAGCCTTAAGCAGCTCCATAATATCCTGTAACGGTTGGGACAGCAAACTGAAAGAATGAACCACCGTTGGAGGGTCATCTCAGCGCGAAAGCGCATTGGTGACAACATTCGAGGACCCCGACTTGTACTCAATTCAGAAGCGAAAACCCAGCAACTTTCGAACATAAAATTATTGATCCGGTGTCTGGATAACCTGTTGGAGTATAATTCCCGTAAACTCCGTTGATCCGTGCGGATAACGAACTCCCGCCCCAACAAATATTGACGCCACTTTTGAACGACCTCCACAATCGTATATAGTTCACGATGATAAGTCGACGCTGCTAAGCGCGCCGGACCCAAATTCTTACTAAAATAGGCAACGAGATGATCATTCTGCAAGAGGACCACACCAACACCTGTGGCTGATGCATCAGTGTCGACGACAAACGACACATTAAAGTCCGGCAAACGGAGTATGGGCGCCGAAGACATCACCCATTTGAGATTCTCAAAGGCCGCAGATGCGGCGTCCGTCTAGATGAACTTATCTTTTTGAGTAAATCAGTCAATGGGGCTGCCAAGTGAGAATATTGCCGAATAAAACGTCGGTAATACCCGGTCAAACCCAAGAATCCCCGGACTTGTTTGATCGTGGTCGGGGGAGGCCAATCCACCATGGCCGCGATCTTCTCACTGTCAGCCTTTAAGAAGCCCTCAGAAATAATATGTCCGAGATATTCATTGGAACTTGAAGCAAAAGTGCACTTGGAAAACTTCACAAAAAAACTCGTTAATGCACAAGTTCAGGACAATTTCTAAATGAGAAACATGAGCAAGCAATGAAGGACTATAAATCAAGATATCATCAAAGAAAACAATGACAGACTTACGAAGATAATCCGTAAACAGTCGGTTCATGCAGGCCTGAAAAGTAGATGGGGTATTAGTAAGCCCGAAAGGCATAACCCGAAACTCGTAATGACCCTCGTGAGTTTGGAACGTTGTCTTATAGATATCCCGGTCATGCATCCCAATTTGGTGGTACCCAGAACGTAAATCCAATTTAGTAAAGAATCGTGCCGCCCCCAACTCATGAAATAACTCATCGGCGGTCGGAATAGGAACGTGATCTAGCACCGTTACCGTATTTAAGACCCGGTAATCGACACCGAACCGATAGGAGTTGTCTTTCTTCTTAACCAAAAGGACCGGAGATGAAAAAGGACTCATGCTCGGCTGAATTATACCCTGCCCCAACATGTCCTTCACCATACATTCAATCTCATTTTTCTGGAATTGGGGGTACTGGTAAGGGCAAATGGGAGTGGAACCCGGAAGCAAAAGGATATAATGATCGCTCCACCGAGGCGGCGGTAACCCTATCGGAATAGTGAAAACCAAAACGAATTGGTGAAAAATCTCACACACCGCCTGGGGCAATCCTGCTTGAAACTCCAGCCCTTCCGCGTTGGATTACGGCAGCTGCTCAACCAGGAATAATTCAAAACACTCCGAAATAGCATTTGATACTTGTAGCGCGAAGACATGGTGTAGACTTATCTCTCGAGGAGGTGTCGGACTACCCTTGAGGACAACCAATTTGTCATCCAGTGAAATTCCATAGTTAAGTTTACATAATCATAGTCGACCTTGCCCAAGAGATGAAGCCATTGAACCCCCAAAACAATGTTAGTCCCATGAATTGGTAACACAAATAAGTCAACGGAAAAGGTAGTGCCCTGCATTAAAAGAGAGACGTCTCGACACTTCTTGTTACACACCAAAGAAGCACCATTACCCATGTAAACTCGAAACGGCGAAACCGCGTCGATCAGCAATTTCAACCTCTCCACAAACGTCGGATGCATGAAATTGTGAGTACTACCACCATCAATCAAGACATTAACCACAATGTCACCAATCAAACCCGACAGATGTAGCGAGCGTGGGGCGAGACCCCCAGTGATGCTATTGAGAGTGGAGACATCGGCGGTGACCACGACTTCATCACCGTTATCTACCTCCTCGGGATCATCCTCATCATCATCGCCCATCAACAATAAAAAACGACCACAGCAGTGGCCCTTGACCCACTTTTCATCGTAATTGTAGCACAAGCCTTTCGCATCGTGTTCCAAATGCTTCGCTCGAGAAAGACGCTGTATAAGTGGGGAAGCAAATGGTTTGGGCGGCTGCTTCGTAGCTGGAGTAGGCAACAGCGAAAGCGGGGACGGTGGGTAAACGCTGGCTGCCCTTGGGTTGGGAGACTCCGTGGCGGGATGGAAGTGCTGCCCAAATTTCGCAAAGGCAGGGTGGAGGTCCGTGCCAATACGAACGATACCGACAGGGAGTCAGGCTTTAATGTGAAACAACGACAGGAGATTTGCTTCGGACACATCAGTCACGTTAACTAATATTTTCTCAAACGCCGCCTGATATTCCATAACCGAACCTGTTTGTTGAACTTCTGCAAGCATACCGAAATAATCCACATAGTTGAGGGGTTTGAAATGGAGTTTAAATTTGGCCATGAAATGTTGCGAAGAATTCAATAATCCATTACGCTACCTCCAGCGAAACCAATCCAAAGCTGGTCCCTCCAACATCAAACCAATCGTTGACAAACGGGATTCCTCCGAGATGCCATAAAATATGAAATATTCTTGAGCTTGGAAAAGCCAACCCAATGGGTCCATACCGTCGCACTTGGGCATATCCAGGCGTAGTTTAGTGCTCAGAAACGTACCCCCTTGGACACAAGCGTCCTCCACGCGGGGTGCAAAAGAAGAAACCCCATCGATCGGGAGTTTCTCCCCACGCACCGGGAGCAGGGATAATTCCTGCCGTAATTGCTGAACCGCCTGACTCAATTGAGTAACCGCTGCGTTATGGGACACAAATTAAACATCGATTTGTTGCTGAAATTCCTTAAAGTGCTCTAGACTGACGGATTCCGACATCGTGTAAAGAAAATGAAAGCACCAGTGGTACGAACGAATTTAGGGTCGTATCAACGGAGACTTCGGAGTAGTCTCGAACTCGTAGAAATATAAGAAAGAAGAGAGGAATTCTCCGGCAAGACCGACCGGGCGGGTGATAGGGTTGAGACGAGAGAGAGATTTCTGATTTAGGGATTAAAGAGAATTGTATTACTGAATTGATAACTCCCAAAACTAAGTTACGCAACAATCAAATAAAGGACAACCCTAACTCACTAGGACTCTTCAACGAAAAGGAAAGTACTTAAATAAATCAATGCTAACAAACTAGGCGCTAATTAACTAACGCATCACAAATTCCTTTTGCCACTTTGGTGGACGAACCACCCTTTCACGTCTATGCTGCAACACTTCTTCATTATTCCCATGTTACCTATTCTCTTCATTCTCATGCCCCTATTCTTGGACATCAACTGCTACACCAGCAAGGAGATTCCGACATCAAACTCAACCATATCAGGCACCCCTTGGCCACCGTCCTGCAAGGAGATTCTGTCATCAAGCAGTAGCACTACCGGGCAACGCTATATCGGTGGCTACAACGTACATCTAGGTGGAGTAACAGACCAAGCAACGGGCGAGTAGCAGCCACCTTTGGCATACCTGCCGGGTCAAGCACCACACCGGAGCGGCCTACACCTGAGGCAAACACCACCAACAACAGCGACAATGCTGAGTATGGTAAGATTACTCAAACCTAAACCCTCAATAACAGGTGGGCGGCGGAAACAAATTGCTCAGCAAAGGTAATTAGGGATGTGATGTATGCTGGGTCTGATTATGTAATTAAGGGGGAGAATAGCCTTGATGGGCCACATATACAAATGGTCCGAAACTTGGAGGTTAGCCAGGATGATGAGTGGCTCATTGACTCTGGAGCCACGGACCATATGACCAATACGGTCCAAGACATCCGGGCTTCAATGAGTATAAGAAAAATAGGGGTGACAAATGCAAACGGGCACTTTTACCCCGTAGTTGGGTCCGGGGGAATATTTCTCTATCTGAAAAATTAAATTTGTCTCATTGCCTCGTGCTTCCCTCTCTCACTACTAAATTAATTTCTGTAAGCCAAATTACTAAGGAGCTGAACTGCACTGTACTAATATTCCTGTCTTTTTGCCTCTTACAGGATATTCGTACCGGGGCGATCATTAGACGTGGTATTAAGAGAGATGGATTGTATTACATCAGAGATATCTCTCGAATGGGCTCAAGCTTCCTAGCTCATGGCAGTAGTAACAGACAACTCTGGTTATGGCACCGGCGATTGGGACACCCCTGTTTTCAGTATTTAAAGCAGTTATTTTTGAAATTAAGTCTTGATTCGAGTTCTTTACATTGTGATACTTGTATACTTGCCAAAAGTTATCGAACAATTTATCCAAGTTCAAGGAATAAAATGAATTTACCTTTTGAATTGATCCATTATGATGTGTGGGGGCCCGTCCCAAGTCATGTTAATTCCAAATTTCGTTGGTTTATTATGCTTATTGATGACTGCACTCATTCACATGGGTTTTCTTCCTCAAACAGAAATCTGACGCCCCAAACATAGTTAAGGACTTCTTTCAAATGATCCATACACAATTTTCCATCTGAATCAAAGTTTTTTGCACTAACAATGGAGGAGAATACATCAATCAGAACCTACAAAACTTCTTCACCCAACATGGAGTCATCCACGAGACCACCTGCCCCTACACCCCTAAACAGAATGGTGTGGTTGAACAAAAAAATCGGTACATTCTAGAGAGTGCTCGGGCTTTCTTATTTGAAACCCATATCCCAAATTCCTACTGGGCTGAGGCGGTCTCCACTGCAGTATAGGTTATGAATCGGTTGCCTACACAAGCGTTGAAGTATGAGACCCCTTTGGACACCCTTAGACTGTTCCACTCTATTCCCTCGGTTCTCCAGCTGACCCCCCTGGTCTTTGGGTGCGTCGCCTTTGTCCATACTCCACGACATCTACGGACTAAGCTTGACCCCTGCGCTATTCGATGTGTCTTCCTGGGCTTTAACCCTACTCAGAAGGGTTACCATTGCTATGACCCGACAAACAACCGTCATTACATTACCATGAATGTCAACTTCCTTGAAACAGAGTACCATTTCAAGGTACACTTCACTACATCCTGTAACGCCCCAGCTTTCGGCAATTCAGGTATGAACGACACGTGTGCGTTTGAGGGTTGTAATTTAATTATAAATTGATCACTTAATTCATTTTTCTATCATGACATAATTTTATAAAATTATATCCTTAACATTTTATTGAAAATTCATACCATATCATATTTTTCGGAATTCTTGAACGTGATTGCAATGTGAAATATTTTCTCGAACGTGATTTATTTCTTTTATGTCCTTAATTGTTCATTCGCATGAATATGGGACCTAATTGAATTGGACCTAATTGATCATTTAATATGGGATTTGGACTTAATGGCATAACTTAATAAGGGAAGGGAGTTAATTGCAAAATTTGGCCATCTTTTCTCTTCTCATAGCAGCATTCACGTACCACTTGCTTCTTTCTTCATACAACATATCATCTTTGTTCCATTTGCTTCCCTTGTTCAACCGATCAAAACCCTACTTGAAGGAGTGAGAGATTTCATCCATTCCAGCTAATAATTGTGGGTTTTGGGATCATACAAGCATCATCAACATCATTCCATCATCTCTTCTTCCCTTTCTTTCTTTTGAGGTAATTATGGAGATTGGTTGATTTTCTTGAAAATACATGTTATATGGGGCTTTGTATTGGCTTGAGTATATTGTGTATTGGTGTTAGAAATATGTTTGTGATCATTAAGCTTGAGTTTGATGCATATAACTTGTGATTTATGAACTTGGAGCATGATTGAATATGTGGGTTTCAAATGATGGATTATTGATGATCTAACATGGGATTTAGTGTTTTTATGGATTGTTATTGATCAAAATGCATGTTAGAATACTTATTGTATCATATATTCACATTTGAACTTGGCTTGCATCCATTTTTGTGGTTGTTTGTGGGATTGCCATGGCTGCTCTGTTCTGTTCTGCATTTACAGCAGCTCACGTATTCTGGGAACGGCCCTTCCCAGCTCCAGTTCAAAACTGGAACGGCCGTTCCCATGATGCTGAGACTAGGCCAGCGAGACTGGGAACGGTCGTTCCCATTTTGGCCTTTGAGCCGGAAGGGCCGTTCCCCGCTAAAATGTTTTCCCTTTTTAAAAACGCTGGCGCGTTTTCTTCGAGCCATGGGAACGGCCCTTCCCATTTTAAAAGGGAAGCCGGAACGGCCGTTCCCATAGTCCAGAAAGTGCAGAAATTCACTGCATAAAATTACGATTTTCGCACCTCGTTCCGACGGCTTTCTTGACCCCTAATTGCTATTATATGACTGATTACATGTTAAAACGAAATATTTTCATGGTACATTATATTTTTCTCGTTGTCTCGTTGCATTTTGCCGTTCGTCCTATTTGGTACATTTTGAGTCGTGTTTCACGGACAATTGTCTTTCTTGCACAGACCAGCTTCCTGGTGACGAGGAGCAGGCCCCGTGAGCTGTTTCCTTGGATTATTTTGGGTCGTTCAGGTGAGGTTTAATTTTAGATACATAGGACCCGTACAACCCTATGTGATATTTTAAGCCAAAACCTATATTTATACTTATAGTTTTCAAATGAGATTGGTTTTCAAATGTTTTATCGAAATATTGAAGAAATTGATTGATTGATTGATTGATTGGGCGAGTATTGTATTGCACTGTGGGCCCGAGGGTAGTGACTCGAGCCAACCGGGAAAGCATGGGCTGACGGGTAACTCGGGAGCTATCCTCACCAAATTGGGATGACCCCTGAACCCCCTAGGAGATTAGGGCGGGGAAGGAGTTCCGGGCTTAGGGATTCATGTACCCTCTGCCCAGATTGATTGGATGGTGGGGCCTTGCAATCCCACCATCACCCGGAGGAAGAAGGCGTCATTGAAACTGCTAATTGTGCACATTAATGAATTGCTTGATCACCTAATCACCTAATAATTGATTGATTGATTGTACACAGTCGGTGTAAGGTTGGAGAATTGCCCCACTCGCCGGGCCACTATTGATTGTATTGAATTGATTGAATTGAAATTGAATTAGTTGTAATCTCGGGCGATAGTATCTCTTTTAACCTATTAGATCGTATTGTTTTTCCAAATTATTACCCGAGGTTATAGCTTGCATGTATGTGCGCTTATATTTATTTATACCCCTCGCTCAGTCCGTGTTGGACTGACACCTCAACTTTTCAGTGTTTTGCAGGGCGTGCTAGGCTGGAATTTAGAGTCATGTGGTATTTAAATTTGGGTCTAGCACACTTCATTCCCACATTTTGTATGTATAGCTACTTGGGATATTTTGTATCATGCCTTGTTATATATATTGTTGGGTGATGATAATGTATGGATAGTGTGAATATGGTACCTATACCTATCGAATAAATGTTATTGCTTCCGCTTTTCATACTCTGATTTGATTGTTGGTCGTTCTAAATTGAGGGTACCAGCCTAGCCTTGAGTCATTTTATTGTCTCCCGTTCGCTATCGCTTTGATTCATGTATGGATAGTCCATTTCATATGTGGATCGGAGCTATAGTGCGGGGGATGTGGTGCCTGGCGTTCCGGGTGCTACATCCTACGGTGGTATCAGAGCTCGGTTGCAAAACCGGGTCTCTAGTGTCGTGTCTTGTGAGTCTAGGTCGCACGGCATAGGAACTAATTGTCAATTTGAGAGTCTTGCATCGTTATTTGATACTTGAACTTATTTGCCTTAGTTGAAATTGGGATGACTTGTTGGAATTTTGAACTTATATGCAATCTTGGCTTATTTGCACACATTGGCATTGACTAATCGAACATGCATAATAGTGACTTGATTTCAGGATGGCTCGTGATAGACATCACCGTGATCGTTCTCCTAGACATCGACATCATCGACATCATCGCAGGGAGAGATCACCACCTCCTCCTCCACCTCCTCAGGCTCAGCCACAGGACTTTATGAACGCAGTGGTGGGTCTTATTGATCAGAGAGTCCGGGATCATGTTCCTCCAGCACCACCAGTGCCACCACCACAGCCAGGGGCACAGATTTCAGCTGTCTTTAGGGAGTTCCAGAACCAGCATCCTCCCAAGTTTTATAAAGGTAATGATATTCAGGCCGAGCAGTGGCTCAGGGAGATCGAGAGGGTTTGGGAGCTCATTCCTTGTGAGTCTCAGGAGAAGGCCCGTTGTACGCTTTCTTTGATTCAGGGTGAGGCTTATTCCTGGTGGGAGAGTGCCCGGATAGTGTTAGAGGCAGCAGGTGAGGAAGTGAATTGGGAAGTGTTTGTCAGAGAATTCAGAAACAAGTTCATTCCTCCATCTTCTCGCACTAGGAGATTGAAGGAATTTACAGAGTTAAAGCAAGGAAACAGGTCGGTCTCGGAGTACATCATCGAGTTTGAGAGATTGTCCCGCTATGCCCCTAATATAGCGAGTGACGATTTCCATAAGGCGATGCAGTTTGTTCAGGGCCTTAGATCGGATATTCAGGTAGCGATTGAGGCGGTCAACACGAGTACTTGGGTGAAGGCTACCAAGAAGGCTCTATTGGTTGAGGATTCAGTGAATGCGAGGCGGTCTACCTACCGTTCAGGTTCAGGTTCGGGCTCAGGGTCAGGATCGGGATTCAGAGGTTCTGGATCAGGGTTCAGAGGTGCCGGGTCAGGGTATAAGGGTTCTGGCTCGGGTTCTGCTTCAGGCAAGAGGCCGATGGTTTATTCTTCTCCACTACCAGCTCCACAGGGCCCAGGGAAGAAGCCCCGACCAGCAGGACCAGTGATTCGAGCTCAAGTTGCTCCAGCTTTACCACCACCACCCGAGAGGCCTGCTTGTACCTTCTGTGGTCGGAGGACGCATACTTATGATAACTGCAGGAGGCGTCTGGGTTTATGTTTACTTTGCGGGAGCGACGAGCATATGGTAGACGGATGTCCGGATAACAGGATGCCACCGCCGGGAGCACCGAGACCACTGATCAGGGCTCGTGCTTATGCTTTGGACGGAGAGCAGCCGGATGCTGATGTTGATCCAGCCGCGGTAGTCGAAGGTACCATTTGCATACATGGCACGAACATTCATACGTTGTTTGATCCGGGAGCTACTCACTCCTTTCTTTCGAGTGCCATATCTGTTTCTTTGCCTTTGCCTGTTTCTCGTTCTTCTGCATGCTATGTGGTTAGTACTCCTTTTGGTGGTAGTTTAGAATCTGATCGGGTGTTCAGAGAGGTTCCGGTGAGTATCGAGGGTCGAGTTTTCTTGTCAGACTTCATTGAGCTGCCGATGACTTGCTATGGATCTATTCTGGGCATGGATTGGTTGTACAGACATTCTGCCACAGTTGATTGTAGAGCGAAGAAGGTTCAGTTGGGATCAGATTTGGTAGTAGGTTGGAGTTCCAAGACTGTACCGCTACTTTCTTTTTCTGAAGCTCATAAGTTAGTTCGAGAGGGAGCCACGGGTTTCATTGCTTATGTTCTCAATAAACCCAAGGATCAAAGTAAGCTGGAAGAGACAGAAGTAGTGAAGGAATTTCCCGAGGTTTTTCCTGAGGAATTGGATTCTTTACCTCCAGAACGGGAAATTGAGTTTGTGATCGACTTGTACCCTAACGCAGAACCGTACTCCAAGACTCCGTATCGTATGGCTCCGGCCGAGTTGAAAGAGTTGAAGACTCAACTTGATGCGTTGTTGGAGATTGGGTATATTAGACCGAGTTCTTCTCCTTGGGGTGCACCGGTTTTGTTTGTAAAGAAGAAGGACGGAACCTTGAGAATGTGCATAGACTATAGAGAGTTGAACCGGATGACGATCAAGAACAAGTATCCTCTTCCACATATCGAGGAGTTGTTTGACATACTTCAGGGATCGAAAGTTTATTCGAAATTGGATTTGAGACAAGGATACTACCAGCTGCGTATCCGAGCAGGGGATATTTCTAAGATAGGATTTAACACTCGGTACGGGCATTATGAGTTTGTTGTGATGCCGTTTGGTTTGACTAATGCCCCAGCAGCTTTTATGGATATGATGCACAGGATCTTCAGGCCTTTTCTGGATAAGTTCGTGGTCATTTTTATTGATGATATCCTGGTTTTCTCGAAGTCTGCCGAGGAGCATGCAAGACACCTCCAGTTGGTATTAAGAACTTTGAAGGAGCATCAGTTGTTTGCCAAGTTCAGCAAGTGTGAGTTCTGGATTGACAGGGTGTCATTCTTGGGTCACGTGATTTCGGGCAACGGTTTGGAAGTCGATCCTTCCAAGATTGAGTCGGTGTTGAAGTGGGAGAAACCTAGGAATGCCTCTGAGATTAGGAGTTTCTTGGGATTAGCAGGTTATTACAGGAGGTTTGTTAAGGATTTCTCCAAGTTAGCAGCTCCTTTAACCCGGTTGACGAAGAAGAATGTGAAATTCGATTGGAATGAAGATTGTGAGAAGAGTTTCACCTTCTTGAAGGAGAAGTTAGTGTCTGCTCCAGTGTTAGCCCTTCCGGAAGGTTCTGAAGGATATGCTGTTTATACGGATGCTTCTAAGGAAGGCTTGGGATGTGTGTTGACTCAGAAGGGTAAAGTAATTGCTTATGCATCCCGAAAGTTGAAAGAGCATGAGAAGAATTATCCGACACATGATCTCGAGCTTGCTGCCGTAGTCTTTGCACTTGGAAAGTGGAGACATTATTTGTATGGAGTGTCTTTCGAGATTTTCACCGACCACAAAAGCCTCCAGTATTTATTCACTCAGAAGGATTTGAATATGAGGCAACGGCGTTGGATGGAAAGGTTTGAAGATTATGATTGCACGATCAAGTACCATCCCGGCAAAGCCAACGTGGTCGCCGATGCACTTAGTAGGAAGGCTAGTGTGTCGAGCTTGGAAGTGGGTGAAAGTAGTGGAATCGAGCCAATCGTTTTAAAGGCTCGAGTTTCTAATATTTCGGTCCAGCCAGAATTGAAGCACAGGTTGTTTGAGGCTCAGAGTACAGATTTGGAAGTTCAGAGATTGGTAGCTAAGGCAAGAGCTGATCCAGAGTGTCCATTCGGGTTCGATGAAACCGGTCTTCTTCGTTTCAAGAACCGAGTGGTTGTACCCGAAGAGTTGAAACGGGTATTGCTCGAGGAAGCTCACAGATCGGCTTATTCTATCCACCCCGGAGGAAACAAGATGTATAAGGACTTAAGGCAATATTATTGGTGGCGTGGATTGAAGAAAGATGTGGCCGAGTTTGTGAAGCATTGTCTCACTTGTCAGAAAGTGAAAGCCGAGCATCAGAAACCGGGAGGTCTTCTTCAGCCGTTACCTATTCCTGAGTGGAAGTGGGAACAGGTGACGATGGATTTCGTGTCCGGATTACCTAAGGTGAAAGGTGGATTTGATGGGATTTGGGTGATTGTGGACCGTTTGACGAAGTCTGCACATTTTCTGCCGGTTCGGATGTCGTATAAGATTCGCAAGCTAGCTGAGTTGTATAACCGGGAGATTGTTAGACTTCACGGGATTCCGATTAGTATCGTTTCAGATAGAGATCCACGGTTCACTTCGAGGTTGTGGCGTGAATTGCAAGAGGTTTTGGGTACGAAGCTTCAATTTAGTACAGCTTTTCATCCGCAGACGGATGGTCAGTCCGAGAGATTAATAAGGTATCTCGAGGATTTACTTTGAGCTTGTTCTTTGGATTTTCAGTCCTCTTGGCATGATCAGCTACCTTTGATTGAGTTTGCGTACAACAACAGTTTTCAGGCTTCGATTGGAATGGCACCGTATGAGCTACTTTATGGACGGAAGTGTCGTTCTCCGTTGTTCTTTGACTTGGAAGAGTGGAAATGGACTAAGCAGGAAGGTGTTAAGAAAGGTGAGAAATTGGAAAAACCTTCCAAGGCCGTGGAAGCTATGATTGAGAAAGTCCAACTAATAAAACAACGGATGAAATCAGCTCAGGACAGACAGAAGAGCTACGCCGATCGTCGCAGAAGGGATCTCGAGTTTGAGGTTGGAGACCGGGTATTCTTGAAGGCGTCTCCACGTAAAGGATTTGCTCGGATTGGGAAAGGAGGTAAACTTAAACCTCGTTATTTAGGTCCTTATGAGATTTTGGAAAGAATTGGAGAAGTTGCTTACAGATTGGACCTACCACCGAGCCTCACGGGGATTCATAATGTATTTCACGTGTCTGAGCTGAAGAAATACTAGCCCGATGAAACCGAGATCATTCCTGTTGAAGAAGTGGAATTGGAACCGAGTCTTACCTTTGTTCAGAAACCGGTTAAGATTTTAGATAAGAAGTTTCAGGAGTTAAGAAACCGGAGGATTCCCATGGTTAAGGTTCTTTGGAGAAGTGATAAGACCGAAGAAGCCACGTGGGAGACCAAAGACAAAATGAGACGGTTCTATCCAGAGTTGTTCCTTTCCGATCAGTGAATCTGGGGACCAGATTCTTATAAGGAGGGAGGATTGTAACGCCCCAGCTTTCGGCAATTCAGGTATGAACGACACGTGTGCGTTTGAGGGTTGTAATTTAATTATGAATTGATCACTTAATTCATTTTTCTATCATGACATAATTTTATAAAATTATATCCTTAACATTTTATTGAAAATTCATACCATATCATATTTTTCGGAATTCTTGAACGTGATTGCAATGTGAAATATTTTCTCGAACGTGATTTATTTCTTTTATGTCCTTAATTGTTCATTCGCATGAATATGGGACCTAATTGAATTGGACCTAATTGATCATTTAATATGGGATTTGGACTTAATGGCATAACTTAATAAGGGAAGGGAGTTAATTGCAAAATTTGGCCATCTTTTCTCTTCTCATAGCAGCATTCACGTACCACTTGCTTCTTTCTTCATACAACATATCATCTTTGTTCCATTTGCTTCCCTTGTTCAACCGATCAAAACCCTACTTGAAGGAGTGAGAGATTTCATCCATTCCAGCTAATAATTGTGGGTTTTGGGATCATACAAGCATCATCAACATCATTCCATCATCTCTTCTTCCCTTTCTTTCTTTTGAGGTAATTATGGAGATTGGTTGATTTTCTTGAAAATACATGTTATATGAGGCTTTGTATTGGCTTGAGTATATTGTGTATTGGTTGTTAGAAATATGTTTGTGATCATTAAGCTTGAGTTTGATACATATAACTTGTGATTTATGAACTTGGAGCATGATTGAATATGTGGGTTTCAAATGATGGATTATTGATGATCTAACATGGGATTTAGTGTTTTTATGGATTGTTATTGATCAAAATGCATGTTAGAATACTTATTGTATCATATATTCACATTTGAACTTGGCTTGCATCCATTTTTGTGGTTGTTTGTGGGATTGCCATGGCTGCTCTGTTCTGTTCTGCATTTACAGCAGCTCACGTATTCTGGGAACGGCCCTTCCCAGCTCCAGTTCAAAACTGGAACGGCCGTTCCCATGATGCTGAGACTAGGCCAGCGAGACTGGGAACGGCCGTTCCCATTTTGGCCTTTGAGCCGGAAGGGCCGTTCCCGGCTAAAACGTTTTCCCTTTTTAAAACGCTGGCGCGTTTTCTTTGAGCCATGGGAACGGCCCTTCCCATTTTCAAAGGGAAGCCAGAACGGCCGTTCCCATAGTCCAGAAAGTGCAGAAATTCACTGCATAAAATTGCGATTTTCGCACCTCGTTCCGACGGCTTCCTTGACCCCTAATTGCTATTATATGACTGATTACATGTTAAAACGAAATATTTTCATGGTACATTATATTTTTCTCGTTGTCTCGTTGCATTTTGCCGTTCGTCCTATTTGGTACATTTTGAGTCGTGTTTCACGGACAATTGTCTTTCTTGCACAGACCAGCTTCCTGGTGACGAGGAGCAGGCCCCGTGAGCTGTTTCCTTGGATTATTTTGGGTCGTTCAGGTGAGGTTTAATTTTAGATACATAGGACCCGTGCAACCCTATGTGATACTTTAAGCCAAAACCTATATTTATACTTATAGTTTTCAAATGAGATTGGTTTTCAAATGTTTTATCGAAATATTGAAGAAATTGATTGATTGATTGATTGATTGGGCGAGTATTGTATTGCACTGTGGGCCCGAGGGTAGTGACTCGAGCCAACCGGGAAAGCATGGGCTGAGGGGTAACTCGGGAGCTATCCTCACCAAATTGGGATGACCCCTGAACCCCCTAGGAGATTAGGGCGGGGAAGGAGTTCCGGGCTTAGGGATTCATGTACCCTCTGCCCAGATTGATTGGATGGTGGGGCCTTGCAATCCCACCATCACCCGGAGGAAGAAGGCGTCATTGAAACTGCTAATTGTGCACATTAATGAATTGCTTGATCACCTAATCACCTAATAATTGATTGATTGATTGTACACAGTCGGTGTAAGGTTGGAGAATTGCCCCACTTGCCGGGCCACTATTGATTGTATTGAATTGATTGAATTGAAATTAAATTAGTTGTAATCTCGGGCGATAGTATCTCTTTTAACCTATTAGATCGTATTGTTTTTCCAAATTATTACCCGAGGTTATAGCTTGCATGTATGTGCGCTTATATTTATTTATAGCCCTCGCTCAGTCCGTGTTGGACTGACACCTCAACTTTTCAGTGTTTTGCAGGGCGTGCTAGGCGGGAATTTAGAGTCATGTGGTCTTTAAATTTGGGTCTAGCACACTTCATTCCCACATTTTGTATGTATAGCTACTTGGGATATTTTGTATCATGCCTTGTTATATATATTGTTGGGTGATGATAATGTATGGATAGTGTGAATATGGTACCTATACCTATCGAATAAATGTTATTGCTTCCGCTTTTCATACTCTGATTTGATTGTTGGTCGTTCTAAATTGAGGGTACCCGCCTAGCCTTGAGTCATTTTATTGTCTCCCGTTCGCTATCGCTTTGATTCATGTATGGATAGTCCATTTCATATGTAGATCGGAGCTATAGTGCGGGGGATGTGGTGCCTGGCATTCCGGGTGCTACACATCCCCTCAGGGGGAGAAAGATACAAATGAGGGAATGAATTGGATGTGCGAGTGGCTGGAGCCACTACACGAGTACACTCCACAGTCTGAAGATCCACATCCATCTCTCTGACCCATCTCAGAGGAGCCCCCAATATCAAATATCCCAGAGGTTAGTAATCCTGAACCCCTATTTCCATACCTAGTCCATATACTTTACCTTCTCGACAAAACAGGGGCATTCCACCGAACAGGTACAGTCCAGAACGGATAAGCAAGTCCAGGTACCTAGTGACTCATCATGTGTCTTCCAATTGTGAGCCACACCTACAGGGCTATATATATGCTCTCTACTCCCATGATGTTCCCAAAACCACCAGGGAAGCGCAGGAAAATCCTCTTTGGAGACAAGCCATGGAAGATGAGATCAGAGCCCTTGCCAAGAATGATACATGGGAAGTGTGCCCACTTCCAACAGGAAAACATTCTGTGGGATGCAAACGGGTCTACAGTATCAAGTAGAAGATGGACGGTTCGATCAAAAGGTACAAAGCCAGACTGGTGGCCAAAGGATACTCTCAGACCTATGGGATAGACTATACAGAAACCTTCTCACCAGTGGCGAAACTCGACACTATCCGAATTCTTCTATCTATAGCCGCCAACTATGGTTGGCCTTTACACCAGTTCGACGTTAAGAACGCATTCCTTCATGGCGAACTAGAAGAGGAAGTCTACATGGATCTCCCACGTGGATTTGAAAACCACAGGGATCGGTCCATGGTGTGCAGGTTGAAACGATCTCTATATGGGCTCAAGCAATCACCGAGAGCCTGGTTCGGGAAGTTCACACTAGCTATGAAGAAATATGGGTATAGCCAGCGCAACTCGGACCACTCCTTGTTCATCAAAAGGAAGAGTCATCTCATTACTCTATTGATCATTTATGTTGATGATATGGTGATAACTGGGAACGACACTGAGGAGATAGTCAACCTTCAAGAGAACCTATCAAGGGAATTCGAAATGAAAGACCTGGGTGGCTTGAGATACTTCCTCGGTATTGAGGTGATGAGATCAGACAGAGGTATTTTCATCTCATATAGGAAATATATACTCGATCTTATGACGGAAGTTGGACTATTAGACTGCAAACCATCTGAAACACCAATGGCTCAGAACCACTAGTTGGGGATCTTCCCTGATCAAAAGCTGACTGACAGAGAAAGATACCAGAGATTGGTAGGGAAACTAATCTACTGGGCCCACACTCGGCCGGATATTGCCTATGCTGTTGGAATAGTGAGTCAGTTCATGCACAACCCGAGCAAGGAGCATATGGAGGTAGTCACAAGGATTCTGAGATACTTGAAATCTTCCCCAGGAAAGGGACTTATGTTTGCTAAGAATGGGTACACCCGAGTCACAGCTTACACCGATGCTGACTGGGCTGGAAGCATCACAGATAGAAGATCCACGTCGGGATACTTCACCTTTGGGGGGGGGGGGGGTAACTTGGTCACCTGGCTGAGCAAGAAACAGAAGGTGGTGGCACTGTCCAGTGCCGAGGCAGAATTTCGAGGAATAGCTCGAGGGATAACCGAAGTCTTATGGATTAGAAAACTCCTTACAGAGATTGGGTTTCCGCCAGAAAAAAGCACCGACCTATACTGCGATAACAAGGTAGCAATTAACATCTCTTGAAATCTAGTACAATATGATCGGACAAAACACGTGGAGATCGACCGTCACTTCATCAAGGAGAAGATCAAGTCGGGATAGTTAAGCTTTCGTTTGTAAAATCCGAGGACCAGCTCACAGATATCCTAACGAAAGCAGTAAGCAGCCAAAACTTCCACGCATCATTGTCCAAGTTGAATATGTCTGACCCCCATGATCCAACTTAAGTGGGAGTGTTACTTAGAGGATCCCGATAATTTGGGAAAAGATTTTGCTTCCTTGTATATGCTGTAACTTAGGCGTAGGGTTAGGAGCTGTATTCTATTTAACTTGTAAGTACTGTATGGGGTTGCATAGAACACAGAGATTGAATAACACGAAAAATGGATTCTTCCAACCAAGCCTCTGTTTTCTTTATACTCTCTGACATCGTAAAGGGTAACCACTATGCAGAATTGACATAATTTAAAATTCAAAAAGTGATCGTGTATTAAAAATATAATTCAACTTGTAATTATATATGTTCACATAAATTTTTGTTCATATGCAATAAATGAGTGCAAGTAAGAAAATAGGAAAAATAAAGATATTGGCTATGATGCACGAACACTTCTAAAAATATCATTTTGCCGTGTCGTGTGTCGGACACCGTGTCCGACACTCCTCACGTGGAAAATTCAAGAAAAAATCTATGTCGCCGTATCCGTGTCGTGTCGTGTCTGTGCCGCCATGTCCGTGTCTGTGCATCATAGGATATTGGTAATTTGATTTAAAAGTGGTGCAATATTTGGAATTTCACTAATTTTCCAAAATGAATTGATTTGATTGCTTGATGTCTTGATGATTATTTTTGAATCGGGTGTAGTTTGGTTGAATCGAAAGTAAAATATCAACAGTTGGAACTTGAGAGTTTAAATGTTGAATCCCTTTGATTCATTAAGTGCCGGTGATCACTTGAAGATTTGTATACCCTCATTCCTTTTATTAGCTTGTTGACTTGTAATTGGTGCTATTTTTGGGTCTTAAAGCCCTTGTTTATGAGCTCTCATTTGTCCTTTTGAGCTTCATAGCCTTGAGCTTAAATTTGAAGACCACTTTATACTTAAGTGGGTTTTACTTTTGTTTAATAAATCATTTATTTAATTCATTTAATTAATAAAAAATAAGAATAATTAGTTTTAGGTACCTAATAGTGGGAGAAGATTTAGTATATACCCCAATGCTAAAATTTTTAGTACTAACTCTCATTTCAAACTTTAATTTTTATTCACTCCCCAAACACCTAAGTTGACAGTTAATACTCTTAATTATTTCTTTTTCTTATTGTTTGTTTTACCTTTTCATACTTCAATTTTAAATTTGAGTACTTTAACCTTTACGAATAATACTCTAATTTTAAACCTAAATACTTTGACGTTTCTGAGTAATACTCCAATTATAAACCTAAGTACTTTAACTTTTATTACTAATACTCTAATTTAAAACGTAAATACTTTAACTTTACAAACAATACTTCTTTTCCTTTTCCTTTTATTTATTTTTCATTCTCATACTTCAATTTTAGGCCTGAGTACTTTAACTTTTACAAATAATACGGGGAATATTATATTTTTGGGCATCCAACTATAAGACTTATTCGTTTTTGTCCCCCACTTCAAGTTAGGTAACCATTGTCTTATAGTTGGATGACCAAAAATATAATATTCCCAATAATACTCTAATTTTAAATTTGGATACTTTAACATTTTTGAATAATACTCCAATTATAGACGTGGCTGTTTGAACTTTTATGAATAATACACTAATTTGAAACGTGAGTACTTTAACTTTTATAAACAAAACTCTGTTTTATAATTTGGATACTTTATAATTTCTAAATAATACTATAAAATACAAATTAATAATTAATTTTTACCTCCAAATCCACTTACAAGTAAAAAAATATATAAATTTTTACATATGAAGTATGAAAATTATCTTTTGAAGTATTAACATACAAAATAAAAATATGAAGTTGTGTATATGAGGTATTATGTCAACAAAATGGTTTGGGTGTCATTTTTTTTTTTTTTATCTATGGAGGATGATTGAATATTTTTACACAAAATGGGAATCAAACAAAGATTAAAATTTGAAAATTGGGAGTTAACTAAAAGTTTTAGTATTGGGGAGTAAACTAAATTTTCTCCTACTACTGGGTACTTAATACTCATTGTCCGTAATTAAAATTAATAATTAACAACCAATTTTATTTGGAACATAAATTAATAATTTTATCCCAATTTATATAAGTTATTGAAATTATTTTGCGCATTTGCATTTACATCCACACACTCACTTTCACGTCCCCATTCGTACCCAAATTATCAAGTGCTCCCTCTTGAACATCCACGAGCTTGGCATTTTAGAGAATCCGTTTCCTTTACCGTGGGACTTTAGCTCATCAGTACAACAGGTCGATTTTTTCTAGCAAAGTTTTCCCTTCGAAAATAATTAAATATTTGAGATTAACACATTGTGCCTGCTTTGTATTAATAGTTACCAATACTAAAACATTAATACAACGAAATAGTCTTAGGATAATTACAGCAAACTCTCAAACCTAACCACATATTAGGTAAAGGGCTAATCACAGAAAACCCCCCATCCTTTGGGGGTTTTGGCACTTTGCCTCATATACTTTCATTCTTGGTATTAAACCCCCTAACCTTTGAAAAATATTACACTTAACCCCTTCAAAAAATTTTGATCATCGATTTCTCCTCTATCATAGCGACCCAAGCTTCAAGACCACCGCCATCATGTTCGTCTCTCCAAGAAGAACAAAGCCCATACCCCAGCCAACCCTATTGGCCGTCAAAACCTTCGTTCATCGTGTGTCATCTTTAACCGATGATTTCTACTTCGTCGGTTGTCGGATTTTGATTTCGAGACAATTGTTGTGTTCCTTGCGTCGAGAGCTTCGGTTTGATACATAATATCTACATATTTGAGATCAACTTTGTATAGATTTACTTTGTTAAAGTTTGTTACAAGGGGTTAAGTGTGGTATTTTTCAAATGTTAGGGGGTTTAATGTCAAAAATGAAAGGATAGAGCGGAAAATGCCAAAACCCCCAAAGGATGGGGGGTTTTCTGTGATTAGCCCTTAGGTAAATGAATAGCTAGAAACTGAAAAAACAAGGATTACTAGTTCGTCTCTTGTCCTGTTGGGGGACGTCGACACTCATTCAATTCTTCTATCAAAGCATTCAAATTCGTGTAAGATGTTCCGCCTTCTTCAACAGCCTTTCTCGCCATTTCCTTGTAATGCTTCGCTCGACTTCTCATCCCCGAGACTTCATCTCCCAACATAATGCTCTTCACAGCCTTGGTGAATGCCTCACTGGACACGCCTTCGCTCGCCCCAAATCGCCACCTTTTATTGCCAGGAGAAATTCCAATTTTTAAAACTTCGGTCACCAACTTTTCATTATAAAATTGTTCAGCAGAAATAGGCCACCTGATCATGGGCACGCCGGCACAGATTCCTTCTATGGTTGAATTCCATCCGCAGTGAGTCACAAAAGGCCCGGTTGCTAGATGATCAAGAATCATCACTTGTGGGGCCCATTCCCTTATGATTAGTCCTTTCCCCCTCATTCGCTCCTCAAACCCTTCCGGCAACCACTCTTCATTTTCTTCACAATCTTCTCCTTTCCTCACAACCCAAATGAAATCTTGGCCCGAGGCCTCGAGCCCTACTGCAGTTTCATGTAATTGTGCCGGTGTAAAGGTCGAGATGCTTCCAAAACACACGTAAACAATCGAATTTGGCCTCTTCGAATTGAGCCACGCCAACCATCCGTGTTCATCAATGGCCGATTCTTTTCCTTCAACATCGCCATTGTTGCACAACATAAGTGGGCCAATATGCCATGCCTTTCTTCCCAAAACATTCTTGTAGTGATCAACATATGCAGATTCAAGCTCATAGAAGCTGTTAAAGACAACTCCATAGGCTTCTCCTTTCAGACTCGTTCACTTGCTCGATCAGCTTCGTCAACGCATTCCTCTCTTCTCCCAACACAAACTCAATCACCTGCGTCCTAACAAACATCAAACGCTGTGGGAAATCAGGCAGGACAAAGGACTCAGAATCAGACGACACGTTCTCGTAAGGTTTATGGAGCTCCATCATCTCTCCAGCACACCGCGCAAAACAGCTCGTTCCATGGAAAACCAACCTCGGGATTCCGAATTCGGCTGCTGAATCCGCAGTCCAAGGCAACAACATATCAGAAACAAGACAATTCGGACGCAATTCGTGAAGAACGCTGTCAACTTGCTCTTTGAGCAAAAACAGGGCCTCGACAAACTTTGGCATCAATTCGAAAGAAGCTGTGGTCGATGCCTACAACGTTGTCGGGCAAGGAAGACCCTTTCGGAGGGAACTTGATTATGCTCAAGCCAATATCCTGTCCTGATTGTTGGGCTCTTAATATGGGCTCAGCAAATGCCGGAGTGGTGATAACAGTTGTTCTTGAACCTCTCGAGTAAAATAGTTTTGCCATTTCCAGCATCGGGGTCATGTGGCCATGAGCCACTAAAGGAAGAAGCGCGATGTGTAAATGCGCCATTTCCGAAAATGAAACTCTGATGATAATTGAATGGCTAATGATGCAAAGATGTTTTGGAAGCAGGTCTGAAGTTTCTGTGTTTTCTCTTTGTTGTTGAATCTTGACATTAAATTGCCAACTACCTCAATAAATTGGCGGAGCCACTCAAGGACAAGGGGCCTCGGCCCCCCACCCCCAATCCCCCTAAAGTTGATATTAGATTATAAATATAATAAATCTATTAACTATTGTATATAATAATATTATATATTTTATGTATTATATTAGATATAACTCAAATTTGAGTCGAATACGAAAATAATTAAAAGTGTGTAATTTTTGTTAAGATCATGCGTCGAACACTTTAGGAAAGAATTAATGTATTGTGTTTTTATACAAAGGAAAAATTAGTGTGGTGTGCATCTTATTATATAGATAATATATCATATAATGCTAAAGAGATAAATGATATCACATCACGTGGGTAATTCTTATAAAAACTTAATTTTGTCGAATTAATATAATTTTTTTTTCTAATTTCCAACACATTATCCTAATAAAATGTTGTGAGTTTGAATTTTAATTTCAAATGTAAAACACTTAATAGTTTTTTTATTCAACTGTCTATACTTTAACATATAATTTATTGAAAAGATTAATTGTCTATACTCGATAGTGATACTAGATATTATAATCCGAAACAAATTTTAGTTTTTTTTTTTTTTTATAAAGGATCATATTAGTATCTTTACATGAAAACTTTCGTTTGAGAAAAAAATAGGAGGAGCAAATTGAAAGGATGACCGTTAAAAACAGTTATGATGTATGAGTTTTAGTATCTCATAAAAATGTAAAAATATCTCATGTAATTTGAATATTTTAATTAATTTCAAATTATTATTATTATTATTATTATTATTATTATTATTGAGGTTCAAAATTTTTTAACCCAACTATTAAGAAATTTTGGATCCTTTCCCACCAATAATTAAGTGTGTCCAACTCCAATATCTCCATGGAAATTACAGAAAGACGACAATTTTGGATCCTTTTTCATCAATAATTTTTTTTAGATATAAATATTAAGGGCAAGGGTTGGGATATACATTTTTTTTTTTTAATCCAAAATTTTTTGCGTATTCTGTTACATGAGCGTGGCATGTATTTTCTCATATATTAAAACATTTAATTATGTTCTTTCAAAAAAACATTAAATTATGTAATTCTAGAAGGTTGGAGCGCGATATTTGCTAGCTTTCTCAATGGAAATCAGTTGTTGATATGATTGAATAAATACATTTCTCCAACTCAAGTGGATTGTTCATTCAATTTATTCGTGCATTTGTTAACTAGCAAAATAATTGAGCGTACATATTTTATCTATCAAAAGTTAATTAATTTGAATCCAGAATATTCATCGACAAGATAATTAATTTATCCATTTGAATTTAATTCCTAATTAATGAAACAATTTGTTTTTTATATTTTTTGTTATTAGTTTGGATTATTAATTAGCTTTTAGTAACCAATTCTCTAACATTGAATCCCTTCCTTTAATTATAGCGTCCGTGATTATTTTTAGTTTTCAAAAGAATTTATTCCTCTCAATCTCTATACCCACGTATTTACCATTTACCTCTAAAAGAAAAGCGGAGCCGGAAGACAAACGAATTAAGAAACCCACAAAAGTTAACTTCAACCATATTCGACCACCACTTCAGTCACACATAATAAAGAGCAACATCTAAACCTCACTCTACAACAAAATATTTTTGGGAAATTTAAGGGAACTCAAACATCCTAAACTTGGCTGGAAACTTTATGACGGTAACTACTTTATTGAGTTATATACATCTATAACCTTGTCTTATATGAAATAGGAACAGAAAACCTTATATTTTGGAAACTGCTGTAGAACACTTTACGTTTTAGAAAAGTTGCACAAAAAACCTTATAGCTAGCAATTGTAGCATAAGCGCTTCTTGTACAATTTTTTTATGTCTTTTTATTGTAAAATGACCATTTTATCCTTATTGCTTTATTTCAACACTTTTCAGTCCAAGTTCTTATATTTTCTTTATTTTTTCAATTTAGTCCTTATCCTTTGCTATGCTGTCATACGAATATTTATTCTTTTCATTTTATCTTCATACCATTCTATAGCTTTGTTGTTTTCTTCTAGTAATCGTCTATTTTCCATATTATAACGAGGTATATTTTTTATTGTCCATTCTAACGATTCATTATACTTTTTTCTAAATGTAATAAAGTATTCTTACTACATGCTCTTAGTCTTATTAGATCTTTTTCTTTTGTTTTTAATTCTTTCATTATTTTTTCTCTCATTTTATCCTTAAACTGATTATTTATTTCTTTTGATTTTTCTATTTGATATTTTATTACTTTTCTTACTATTTCAAGTTCTTGTCTATTAAGTTGTTTTTGATATTGGTCCATTTTTAACCATTTATTTCTCTTTGATATATTTTTCCTACTAACTTCTTATTCATTATTTCAATTTGCTTATCATTTTCTGTCATATTTTTTATTTCATTAGAACATGTAAATTTTTTTCTCATAATAGATCTATATTCTATTACACCTTTTAATCTTTTCCCTAATCTTTTTATTTTCATTTTTAATTTTTTAGAATTCATTTTATCTTGATGAACTTTCCTGTTCATAAACTTGTTCTATTGCTATTATAATTTTATTTATAAAATTTAATTTTCTATTAGTTTTTTTTGCAATCTTCATCGTTCTTCGTTAGATTTATGTTTATCTGTATGTTCTTGTACTAATGCTCTTATTTTAGAATTCAAAAGTTGTTTTTATTATATGTCTAAAATGTTTATCAGATGTATCTTCATCAAAACACCTGCCAAATTTATATGCAAGGTTTAATCCTATTCTAAAGTCACCATCCGAATTATCATTCATGGTTTTCTATATGTTTTATGATTATGTGTAAGAAATTATATATGAAATAATCAAAATTAATATCAAGATTCATCAAATATTGATTTTAACAAGAGTACTCTAAAACCCATTCTAAAATCATATCACACAAAATATTTTGAATAAAGTTTATTATCTTTCTTTTTCTCCTTCGTCTTCAATAAAGATCTATCGGATTCTTCTAAGACTCATCTTCTTCTTCCTCGATCAGCTCAACATTCCAAAAGTCCTGATGGCCTCCTGCCTATATGGACATCACGGAAAACAAGCTTCGATCTTCAACGGAAAAATCACTACGACTTATAGAGTGATAATCTATTTTGAAGGATAAGGGAGTAAAGAAATATAATAAGCTCAAAACAAAATAGGATTTGTGTTTTAAGAAAGAAAGGATTTTATTTTCCCTTTATGGGTTTATTTTTCCATACTCAGTACAAAGAAAACACTCATATTACAACTCTGAATATTTTTCAGACACTCTTTCTCACTCTAACTATTGATTTTTCGATGCCCCTTTCTATTACAAACTTCATCTATTTATAATACTGAAAAACGCGTAAAGAGATAAGATTCATATTGCTAAAGATAATGTAATCTTAATCTTTTATTTCTCTCCATACGATCAAACTTTTTATTTGATGGCCAAGATTTTGCCGACAGTAGGGTAGTGGTTGCAGACATCATTGCTTATGTCTCTCTATTGGACATGTCACTTTATGCTGTCACATCCTGATGTCTGTATGGCACCCAATTATTTTACATGCTTCTGGTCTTGTAGCTAGAGAGCAGTAAACTCGATGGGTAACAAGTCTATCATGGAATTCCTGTAGTAATCCAGATCTTGGATCATTTTTAGAGCCTTTAGTCACCAATATCCAGTTACCAGCAACACAAATGGTTTGAAAACCTTTATTCAAAAGATTCTATGAGATACTCCGTATTGTTTTTATCCCAAGAGCTCTTCTTGTAACAACCCACTTTGGGGAGTAGGTTGTAGCTTTAAAACTTTTTCTTTCAACCTCTAAGCTGATGTTGCTGTATAAAGGATTTATTGAGACAATATGGAGTGCCTCATACCATGTATTTCCTTCTAATTCTGGAGATATTGTATAGAATTTTAAGACACATTGCCTTCCTTTAGCAAACTGGGAGATTTTTGACTTGAATTTATCTTCAAATCCTTTTATTTCATTTTGCTCTTTGCTAAGGTATATCAGATCTAGAAAACCAAATTCAGCAAGGTCTCGAACTTGATCGGGATCAGCTCCAGAAATTGCAGTTAACCTAGGGTATATTGTATTCCCGCTTGAGTAAAAGATTTCTTCACAATCTGGATAGTTATATGCCAGATCAAACATTCTTTTATATTCTTTATCATAAAAGTGTGTGGGGATATATTCCCTCTTTATTTGTACTGTTTTAAAGGAAGCAGACTTTTGAAGAGATTCAATTTTTATGGTTCTTGTAGAGGATGTCTTTTTTGTTTCCTCGACTTTTATTTCTTTTTTCTTATTTTCTTATTCAATCTTTATTGTAGACATCTCTGGCTTTTTACTGCCTGAACTTTCTGCCTTTTCTTTTTTATTTTTCTTACTCAATTTATCAATTCTCTTTTATAAATTGTTCATCCTCTCTGTATTTTTGCACACAAGGTTAGAAATGACCTTATAGCTGCTGATTATAGATTCCTCGAAAACAATTAATGTCTGATCTATATCAATAGAGATTACTCTCAAAGTTTCCACTTCAGCTTTTATTGCAGCTAGTTCTTGTATATCCTCCAATTTGCAAAACAGAGATCGATTAAAATTGTATTAGATTTGAAGTGATTTTTAGGAAATCAGCACCCATCAACGGATTTGCTGTTGTCTTTACCATCTACCGTTTGATATGAACTAGGTATATGTATCCACATATACTCGTCTTAAAGTAGTTTTTGGGAAATTATCACCCATCAACGAATTTGATAATGTCTTTACCATCTACCGTTTGAGATGGACTAGGTATATGCATACGCATATACTCGCCTTTAGTCAAGACCAAATTCAACATTTCGGGAAAGGAAATCTGCTAAGAAATTATCCATTCCTCTAATATGTTTAATTTTGAAATTATAATGTGACAAGAAAACCTGCCAACGATGGAGTCTCCTATATTGGGGTTTATTTGGAAGTTTATTTTGAATCATACTTTGAATTTGAGTATTGTCTGTATGAACTTCAAAAGGCTTTTGTAGAAGGAAAAGAGAAAACTTTTTAATTCCTCTTTTTATACCCAGTAGTTCTTTTTCATGCGTTGTATAATTAACTTCCTCTTGACTAAAAGTTCCACTGGTATATCTATAAATTTCATTTATATCTATTTTTAAAATTGCAGACCAATATAGGTCAGAAGCATCAGTTTGGACAATAAGATTGTCTTTATCTTCTGGTAGTCTTAATTCTGGTAATGTTTTACATTCCTCTTTAAGACTAACAACTATATCAGTATGTCTAGAACTCCAACCTTTTGTATTATTTTTCTTGAACAGTTTTTGTATTTAATGGTTTTTCTTTGCTAATTCTGGTGTAAATCCTTCAGCCTAGTTTAAGCATCCAAGAAACCTTTCTATTCGTTTTTTGTTATCAAGTTTATTTGGAAATTCTAGAATTTTTCGGGAAATATGAGGTTGCAATTTTATTCCTACAGCACTCAATTTTAACCCTAAGAATTTTATTTCCTTTTTCTCTATTATGACTTTTATCCCAGAGAGAGCAATTCCATTTTCTTTAAAATTTTTTGCGAATAATAACAAATGTTTTCTATGATCGTCTTCTGTATCTGAAGAGATTAAGATATCATCTATATGTACTACCATAAATTTATGGTATTTTGAAAAGATTGTCCATTTTTCTTTGGTATATTGATGGTGCATTTTTTAGCCCAAAAGGCATTACAGGCCATTCGTAATGTCCATAAGGAGCACTGAATGCAGTGTATTGAATACTATCCTCTTCCATTTTTATTTGCCAAAAACCTGAAGTGAAATCAAATTTAGAATAAAAAGACTTGTTTTTGACTAGGTTTATAATAACTTCTTTATTTGGTAAAGGATAACTATCATTTTTAGTAAAATAGTTTAATCTTTTATAATTTATTACCATTCTAGCTTTATTCCTCTTCTTTTCTGCTTCATTCATAACCATAAAAGTAGGACTAGACAAAGGACTGAAGTTTTTTCGAATGAGTTTCTTATCAAGTAATTCTTCTATTTGTTTTTTAAATTCTTGTCTTTCTTCAATAGTGTATAACTTAGGTTTTTCTTTTATAATTACATTTTCAGTTAATTCTATTTTAGCCTTGGGATGACTTTCTTTCCAAAAAGCTAATGGGTTATTATTATAGTTTTCTTCTATTTTCTTTTTAATAGAATCTAAGTTTATTCTTTTTATAGAAATGATATTTATTTGTATTGGAATTTTCTCAAACACCTGTCATCCACCACGCTCAGCTGGCTGAACTCTGAATGGTTTATTGACTCTCGGTATTTTAAGAAGATGCCCACATGATGTTTTTAATGTTATCATTTATACGTTTTGCGTATAAAATTGAAATTTGTTCAAGGAAATCATTTCCTAACAATATATTTGCTTCTAAAGAATTGTATTCATATACTTGTTTAATAAGAATAATCTTACTTCTAAGTATAATTTCTACATCTTTAGCAACTTTATTAATAGCTTGGGATTATCCAGTTATTCCTTTAATTCTTATATTGTTATTAGTTTTTCATTCTTTAATTAAGCATGTTTCAAATATTGTTATTTCTGATCGAGTATCTATCAAGATACAAGTTGTTATATTTTCTTTAAAAAGTGTTAATTGTATAAAAACACTTAAAGAAAAATTAATCCCTTTCATATTTAGGATAAAATATTTCTTTATCTTGAATTTGGAGTGTAACTCCATTCTTCTCTATTTTGTAATATTCACAATTATTGAGAAATTCATTTTCTAGAATTATATCAAAGAATTCTCCATTCATATATGAATCCAAACAACATTTAACTTTTAATTTTATTCCTTGTATAGTAATTGGGACATATAGCTCTTGATTACATGTTGCCTTAAATCCTTCAAAGGTTGTATATTGGATTGGCTGACTAGTAATCATTCCTATTAGTCCTCTATTTTTCACTTGAGCAAAGTGATTAACACTAGCTCATGTGTCTATCAATATTTTAGGTCCAAATATTCTATTTGTTCCATTAAAATATTATCCTTCTATAACCATAGTATTTGTATATCTTAAAGATCTATTGACAGTTATTTTTCTATCCATTTTAATACCGAAACTTTCTCCAGTAAGAGAAAGTTCTGTTTCCTTGGAAACTAAGTCTAGAGGGTAATAATCTCTTTTCCATTTCTGGTTTATTATTAATTTCTATCTAATATGACTCTATTTCTTGTATTTCTTCTAATAGAGGCAATTTCGTTGTAGCTATTTCTTTACATTCTTCATCTATTTTTAAATATGGTTCATCCTGATAAGTTCTACCATAATTACTATTACTTGACACATAAAGTGCTCTATAGTAAATAATGAAAGCCTTACTGCCATATTTTAGACCTATATCTTTTAGAAATTTATAGTGTAAGTTTAAAACTTCTTCTATATTTTCATCTTGTAAATTGATACTGCATTTTGGAAAAACATCAAAAAGAAATTGTTTATAAAACAAGTTTCCTTCAATTATTCCCAAACGACTAGTTTTAGCATCTCTAAATCTTTGATCATGTAAGGATAGGACTAATGGACTATCTATACATTCTCTAAATAGAGATTTAACTAGAAATTGTACTCTTCCCAAATATATATATTGTATTTTTGGTCTAAGAGATTTTTTCACTTTATTAATAGCATTATTAGCTATTCATCTTGTTATAAGACTTATCTTGACTTTTGCATAGGTACTTTTAATACTTATAGCATTTTTTTTACCTAATGATAGTCATAGATATTTATCTTATTTCTTTTTACTAAAGTTGCAAAAACAAGTAAATATATTATTTGTTGGATTTGCTGCATTGAACTTTAAGTTTTTATCTTGTCAAGTGTTTCTTGACTAAAAGTTATTCTTTTAGCATATCCTGCTGTACTCTCTTCCTCTATTATTTTTTCTTCATTATAATTCTGTAATTCAGAATCCATTTAATCAGATTCAGATTCAGAATTTTCTGAAGAATCTTCTTCACTTATCTCAACATATATTTCATTTCCTAGGTAATTTTCTATATCTGAAATCTCTTCAAGTTCATCTTTAATTTCTATAAATTCAGCTTCTATTGTTCTTACCTTTTTAGGTTTAAGGCATTCTGGTGATTTATGACCTTCTTCGCCACAATTCCAGCATCTGCATTTTGTAGGTTTTTTACTAATTTTTTCCTTTCTTTTGAAAAACCTTCTTTTAGGTTTTATATGTTTCCTATCAAACTTTATATATTTTTTGTATCTGTTCTTTTTGAATTTTCTCTTTTTATTGGGTTTATATCTAATTTTCTTATCGCAACCCCATTGTGTAGGCATATCTAGTTTTTTACAATAAAGTTCCGAAATCTTTCTAAATTTCTTATATAATTGTTGTTCATAGCAAAACCTTCTTAATTCATTTATTAAAACTCTTATTCTTCCTCCTAAATTATTATGTGCATTTTCTGTTTCCTTTTCCCATACTTCATTTATATGTGTATTTCAGGGATTTGGGAGTTTCGAATAAAACATATTAAGAAATATGTCTTGTGACTCTCCACTATAAAATTGTTTATAATAATAGTTATAGAATTCTTCTATATAATTTCGGAGAATTTTAATAGAGCATATTAAAAGATTTATAAGATCATTTCTAGCTTCTTCTTTTTCTTTTAGTTTTTCTTGTTCAGTGTTATTTATCCAAGATTCGGATATCTTTATCAAAACCCATTTCTACTCCACTTCGGATATCTTTATCAAAACCCATTTCCATAAAGGTTCTCATAATCCCTTGTATATCAGAAGAAACACCTTGCCACGAATTATGTATTATTCCATCAAAGCTAGATATTATATATTTAGTTCTTCTAGAAGCTGTAGCATATATTTCATCTTGATTTAGAAAGTAGGTAATCATATCATTTTGCCACTTAATTAAAGCTCTCCTTTTATCCCTTTTACAATCTAGGTTTAGCTTGCTTCCATTTACATTTATTGGTTCTGAATAATTATCATTAAGTTTATACTTAACATTATAATTCTCAGATCTTTTATCATTTTCTTTATTTTTCTTTGCATTAAAATAGGTAGGATAACTTTTTGGATCATTAGAACCCATAGACTCGTCTGGATCTTCTATTGTTGATCCATCCTCTCTTTTGGTTCCCGAACTACCTACTCTATTCATTCTCATTTCATATTCTACTATATCATCCAAGTTTATTTTTTCAAAATCTTTTATTAATTCATTTAAGTCATTCATGATTCTACTTTAGTTTAGTTTTGATTTTCTTCTTGTTTATTTTCATTTTCTACATTAGTTCCTTTATCCTTAAGCCTTTCTAGAGCTCTTTTAGAACTTGTTGGAAAACGAGTATAGAAACGCAGCGAAAATTTAAAATTTTTTCAAAAAGATTGATCATGGACTTGCAATTCTCGTATCGTGTCATAGGGTGTTTAGAAACTTACCTAAATTGAAGCTTTCTAGTGATGTCAGTACCGCCTGCTGAACACCCTTGAAGCGGAAAGTCCCTTGAACGGTTCTCGACAGATCCCAAAGCAGGGATCCTCCAAAGCGTATCCACACCAGTCCTAGAACACGATCAAGCAGGTGAGAATGCTAGTTCTATAGCTTGTGTTAAGGCTAGGGTTTTGCTTTGAAAACTTTTCTTTTATTTTTCTCAAAAAACTTAACACTTCGTGAGTGTTGGTCTGAAGAATAAGAGAAGCCCCAACCCCTTTATTTATACTATATGGCTCGAACCCCTAGGGTTTCCAAAAACCAATGGGATTGCTTTCTTGCTCACTAATTAACTAATTTAATTATTAATTTAATTGGAATAATAAGTTCCTAACTTATTCTCCAAGTCTTGCAAGAATCAACTTTCTCTCTCCTACAATAGGAAGTTGGACTTTTCAACTTTCCTAAAGCTAAAAGTCAAGATTCAATAAATAATTTAATTCTCAATTAATTATTAATTAGGTTAAGCTTGAGAAATAAAATCTTAATAATTAATTAAAAGACTTAAATTAATTAATTATAATTTAATTAATTAATTTTAGAAAATAATTCGCGTGTAATAAAATTACACGCTTGGAGACACGTACATGCCACGTGTGCATGACACGTGGCAGCCACACAGTGGCTACGTGTGACACGTGGCAATCACGTGCTTTTGACATGTGGCAATGCCCACGTGTTACTCTCTCCAATTCGATCAACAATTTGATCCTTCGTTAATCATATTAACATCCTACCATAACCCTCGTGTCCTGGCATTTGTGTGTGACCCTTTAGGTTCATTATTCGATTAGCAGTGACAATAATTAATTAATCACTTCACAGATCACACTACCGTAATCTAGCAATGGGTGTGTGACCCCTAGCCGAATAACGAAATAAATCGAAGAACCTTTAAGTCAATAACATACAGTGAAATACGGTCCTCCTACAACTCCATCTCTCAATCAAGAACTAAGGCATGGGAATATTCTTAGAGCCTAAATATTCTTGATCTTTAAAGTTAAGTTCGTTTCATATCCATTTAGACCTCTTATCCACCTTGGCCAAGGGTTTAAGTTTAATGGACTACGAACAACTCAATCAGTAAGAGATCATTCTTGTTCTTGCGACAAGTGTAGGTCCTTTGTCGATTCTACTAATTCTACATATGCCACTTGTGTAATCCCAACATAGGCCGTGGTTCAGGTTTCAGTATGTCGAAACCCTTTTGTGCCTATATCAAAGATTACAGAGTTAGCTCATATGAGACATTACAGAACCTCAAGTCCAAGGATTAATGAATCACGTTATTGACCTGTGAGATATTTCCTAATCTGGAAGTTTGTGGAAACTTCATTTCCCATTTAGGAATGTTCTCACGCGGGACATCTCAGTGATGAAGTTCTAGTAACAATCACCCTCATGTATTATGAACGCATCATCTTATGCACTTATCACTCCATGAAACTGAGTGATCCTTCAAAAGGACATAATCACATAAGCAAGTCTCAACAGAGTGAAGGTCGACACTCCCACTGTCTGTCGGACTCTCGACTTGGAGAAGTTTCTAATCCTCGCTTATGGAGTTAAGAACTTGCTTCATGTGTCGTTCCCATAACGACAAAGTTCTTAACGGCCTCATCGGATTAGGGGAGTTCAATACATGCAAAAACACAGTCAACCCAAACAGACATAAATAAGCACATAAACAAGTGAATACCTATGAACAAAATCATCTCGTTTTATTATTCAAAGTCTGTTTGTGATATTACAAGAAAATAGTAAAGCCAGAAGCTGCTTTAAGGGCACTATTCCTAAAAATCTCCCACTTGCCCGTCAAAGCCATTCGGGAGCTAATCTAAGACCCATCTTCTGAAGATGTCCTTCGAAATCCCGTTGACTAAGGGCTTTAATAAGTGGATCTACCATGTTCTCTGTCGATGTGACCCTTTCAATTTGCACATCTCTTCTCTTGATTATATCACGGATTAAGTGATACTTCCTCAAAATGTGCTTGTGTAGCACCCGGAACGCTAGGCGCCACATCCCCCGCACTATAGCCTCAATCCACGTATGAAACGGGCAATTCATACATGAACCAAAACTATAGTGAACGAGAGGCAATAAAACTTAAAAGCTAGGCGGGTACCCTCAATTAATACCACTAAACAATTGTATCAATAAAAGCGGAAGCAATAACATTCAATACTTATAGGTACCATATTTACGTATTTAATAGATACCAACATTTCATACAATACAATATCACCTCCCATATTAAGTAAGGCATAATACAAAATGTAAGAAGTATCAATACATGAGCTGCAATATGAAGGTGAAGTGCTAGGCTCGAATAAAAGACAGGCTACACTCTAATTCCCGCCTAGCACGAACCTGCAAAAGCTGAAAAGTTGAGGTGTCAGTCCAACACGGACTGAGCGAGGGGGTATAAATAAATATTTGCGCACATACATACAAGTTATAATCTCGGGTAATAATTTTGAAGGATAACAACACGATTTAGAAAAGAAGAGATAATATCGCCCGAGGTTACAACTAGTCCATTTTATCAATTCAATCAATTCAATACAATCAATTTGTGGCCCGACGAGTGAGGGCAAATCTCCAACCTTTCACCGACTGTGTATAATACTTCAATTTATTAGTGGATTAGGTGATCACACCACAATTCCGTGCACAATTAGCAATTTCAATCAATAAATCCTTCTTCCTCCGGGTGATGGCGGGCTTGCAAGACCCAGCCATCCAATCATGGTGTACGTCGGGAACATGACTCCCACGCACGGGATTTCTTCCTCCACCAAACCTCCTGGTGGATTCAGAGGTGATCCCACAATGGTGAGGATAGTGCAAGAGTTACCCGTCAGCCCTTGCTTTCCCGGTTGGCTCAATACACTACCCTCGGGCCCAACGTGAACAATAGTTACTCGCCAAAACAATCAATTCGTCAATAAATCAATCAATCAATCCATTTTCGTGAAATCATTTGAAAATCATAAGGTTCGAAAACTATAGATATATAGATACGTTTTGGCCGAAAATCACATAAGGGTTGTAAAGGCTCTATATATATTTAGAATTTAAACCTCACCTTAACCAACCAAAAGGAACAAAGAAACACCCTATGGAGCGTGCTCCTCATCTCCGGGACCAAGATCTGTGCAACAAGGACAAGTGTGAAATAAGACTCGACTCGAATGAACCAATTATGACGAACGACAATGATATGTAACCTCAATCATGAATTTATAATCAATGAGTGTCAAATAGGTGCATACCTATCAATAAAGTGAGCATATAGTTCATATAAGTCATATATGGGAGCTAAGAAAGTGAAAGGAACGCAATAACAAGGGTTTTGGTGAAGTTTGGCAAAACCGGCAATTTTTGAAAATGACCAAGCTGTGGAAAAAGGGAAATATCTAAAGTTCTAGAGATTGGAATTTGGTTTTGTTTGTTGGGAATCAAACTAGATAGGTACACCTTTAAAATGGTATATGGCTCGTTTTCTAGTTCAAAGCGAGGAGAAAATGGCGAATGGTTGAAGTTAGGCGAGTGTAATTTGTCGGGAAAGCAGCGACACCAAAAATAATTGATAATATCTCATAAATGGGAAAAGATATTGATATGATTTCAATTGGAGGTTGTTCTAGACTTCAAGAGCTTTCCAAAGAATAAAAAATCAGGTCATTTGGAGTTCGGATGAGGGAGTACCCGGCCGGGTAAAATTCAAGGGAAAAGTTCCCCGACCGGGTAGGCATTACAGAAGCTTTTCGGGGGAAAACTACCCGCCCGGGTACTTTTTATGCACAAAAAGTACCCGGACGGGCACTGTTCCAGAGGTGAAAAAAGGGCCAAAACAGGGTTAGCTTCGGGGAAGAAAGAAAAGGAATGAAAACTCCAAGTAAACTCAACCAAAATGCTCCAAAATAACCACATAACATGTATATGACTTAAAGATATCAATTAGGTAGCATATAAACCATTAAACATGCATCAATCATCAAGGTTTCATCATTCCAAACCCATATGAACACATGCTTCCAATCTTCCATATACTTCAAGGTATTCATGTAAACTTCCATTCTAATCATCCTAATCATGCTCCTAGCTCAAATATTGCAAGAATCCATCATATAACTCATGAACCCTACTCATTCACCAACCAAAAGATTCATCCAATTCCATGTTTACCTTGAATTCAAGCAAGAAATGAGATGAAATGAAGGGATAATGATGATGATGCTTCTAGCTTCAAGACTTCTTCAAATTATAGCTTGAAATTTGAGATGAAATTCTTCTCCTTCTCTTGGTGTTTTGATCGGTATTTTGTGTGTATGTGTGTGTGACTTTTTTTGATGAAAATGGAATGAAGTAGAATACAATGGAAAAGAGATGATATAAACCAAAGTCTTGAAAGGATAGACATGAGTCATCATATTTTGCACATAAGTCCTCCCAATATTTGAATTCATTCAATCCAATTTCCTCTCTACACAAAAGATCAAGTAGCTCCAATTTCCTTAATGCAATTAGGTCTATAAATTTATACAAAGGGTCAATCAAGGACATTTAGTGCAATTAGGTCACATATAACAATTAGTTCATATAATTCACGTAAATGACAATTTATTTAAATGCATAGAGATGTAATGTATATAATATGATGAAGGTTGTAAATAATTGAATGAAATGATTAAATTAAATTCCCCCAACTCCCGAAGACCCGCTCGTGGCGTGCTTACCTGAACTTCCAGAATTTGGGGCGTTACAACTCTCCCCCCCTTAGAAGAATCTGGTCCCCAGATTCACTGATCGGAATTAAATAACTCTGGGTGGAACCTTTGTATCTTTTCTTCTGGCTCCCAAGTTATTTCTTCAGTTTTATCACTCCGCCATAACACCTTGACCATAGGAATCCGCCGATTTCTCAATTCTTGATATTTCTTGTCCAAAATCCTAACCGGTTTCTGAATAAAGGATAGATTTGGCTCCAACTCAACCTCTTCAACGGGGAGAATCTCGGTTTCATCCGGATAATACTTCCTTAGCTGCGATACATGAAAAACATTGTGAATCACGGTAAAATTAGGAGGTAGGTCCAATCTATAAGCCACTTCTCCAATTCTCTCAAGAATCTCGAATGGACCCAAATAACGAGGATTAAGCTTTCCTCCTTTTCCAATACGAGAAAATCCCTTTCTTGGAGATACTTTCAAGAAAACTCGATCTCCAACTTCAAACTTAAGATCCCTCCGGCGAATATCGGCGTAGCTTTTCTGCCTATCTTGTGCAGCCTTTATCCGTTGTTGTATGAGCTGAACTTTCTCAATCATGGCTTCCACAGCTTTAGAAGGTCGTTCAAGTTTCTCCCCTTTCTTCACCCCTTCTTGTTTTGTCCATCTCCACTCCTCTAGATCAAAGAATAATGGGGATCGACATTTCCGCCCATAAAGTAACTCATAAGGAGCCATGCCGATAGAGGATTGATAGCTATTGTTATAAGCAAATTCAATCATGGGGAGTTGGTCACACCATGAATTTGAAAAATCTAAAGCACACGACCGGAGCAAATCTTCTAAATATCTTATCACCCTCTCAGATTGACCATCGGTTTGGGGATGAAAAGCCGTGCTAAACTGAAGCTTCGTTCCCAAAATATCTTGTAATTCTCGCCACAACTTAGAAGTAAAGCGGGGATCTCTATCCGAAACAATACTCACTGGAATCCCATGGAGGCGAATAATAGAGATTATAAATCTCGGCCAACTTCCTAATCTTGAAAGACATCCGGACCGGTAAGAAATGAGCAGATTTCGTTAACCGATCAACAATCACCCAAATACCGTCGTAGCCACCTCTTACTCTAGGTAATCCGGATATAAAATCCATTTTCACCTGTTCCCACTTCCACTCGGGGATAGGCAACGGCTGTAAGAGACCTCCCGGCTTTTGATGTTCAGCTTTAACTTGTTGACACGTTAAACAACACTTCACGAACTCGGCTACATCCTTCTTTAATCCACGCCACCAATAAAATTGTTTTAAGTCTCTATACATTTTGTTTCCTCCCGGATGTACTGAATAGGCCGACTTATGAGCTTCCTCCATCAATACCCTTCTCAATTCATCGGGTACCACTACTCGGTTCTTGAAGCGAAGAAAACCAGCTTCATCAAACCCAAATGGACTTTCCGGATCCTTTCTTGCTTTAACAACTAGCTTCTGAACTTCTGGATCCTTACCTTGAGCCTCAAACAATCTAGATTTCAAATCCAGTTGAATGGTGATATTGAATACCCGGGCTTTTATCACAATAGGCTCGATCTTACCACTTCCTCCCAACTCCAAATTCGAAGCACCAACTTTTCTGCTTAATGCATCGGCAACTACATTAGCTTTCCCGGGGTGATACTTGATCACACAATCATAATCTTCTAATCGTTCCATCCATCTCCGTTGCCTCAAATTAAGATCTTTCTGAGTAAATAAATATTGGAGACTCTTATGATCCATGAAAATCTCAAAGGTAACTCCATACAAATAATGTCTCCATTTTCCAAGTGCAAATATCACCGCTGCGAGTTCAAGATCATGCGTTGGATAATTCTTCTCATAATCCTTCAACTTCCGGGAAGCATAAGCAATAAATTTGCCATTTTGAGTCAAAACACATCCTAAACCTTCTCTAGAGGCATCCGTGTAAACTGCATATCCTTCTAAACCATCCGGAAGAGTTAGAACTGGGGCTGAAACCAATTTCTCTTTCAAAATATTAAAACTCTTTTCACAACTTTCATTTCACTCGTACTTAACATCTTTCTTCTTCACAAATAATACCGGAGCACCCCACGGCGACGAACTTGGTCTAATATATCTGACTTCCAAAAGACCCTCAAGTTGCACCTTTAACTCCTTCAACTCTGTCGGAGCCATCCGATATGGAGTTTTAGAATACGGCTCAGCATTCGGATACAAGTCAATCACAAATTCTATCTCCCTTTCTGGTGGCAAAGAATCTAAATTTTCCGGAAACACTTCGGGAAACTCCTTAACCACTTCTGTCTCTTCTAACTTCATCTGATCCTTGGATTGATTAAGAATGTAAGCTATAAATCCCGTAGCTCCATCGCGAACCAATTTCTGAGTTTCGGAGAAAGATAATAAAGGCATGGTTTTAGAACTTCGACCCGTTATAATTTCTGAATCCAACTGGACTCTCTTAGCCCAACAATCAACGGTAGCACAGTGCTTGTAAAGCCAATCCATACCCAAGATAGATCCATACCGAGACATAGATAATTCAATGAAATCCGTGGAAAAGACCCGACCCTCAATACTCACCGACACCTCTCTAAAAACCCGGTTAGTTTTTACACTACCACCAAAATGAGTACTCACAACATAATAAGTAGAGGAAAGAGTAACACATAGAGGTAATTCCATAGAAATATCACAAGAGATAAAAGAATGGGTAGCCCCCGGATCAAACAAAGTATGTATGTTCGTGCCATGAATGCAAATGGTACCTTCAACAATGGCAACGGGGTCCACATCTGCATCCGCTTCCTCTCCCTCCAAGGCATAAGCACGGGCTCTAACAAGCGGCCTCTGACCCCCAGGCGGTGGATCCCGTTTATCTGGACACGTATCCACTTTATGATCGGCCTTCCCACAAACCAGACAAAGATTCAGGCGACGCCGGCAATTCTCATAGGTATGGGTAGGCCACCCACAATAAGAACATCCCTTTTTTCCCCGTAGGTGGTGGTGTGACAGGCGTGGCCCGAGGAGCTTTCTGAACCGGTACTTGTGGTACTTGAGGCTTGAATTTCTTCATTGGACCCTTAGACTGCGATGAAGGGTTATCATAGGTGATTGGCCTCTTCCCGACATTATAATTCGGCCGTAATCCCGAAATGGAACCCTGACTCGACCTGTAAGTAGATCTTCGAGCATTTACCGAGTCTTCAACTTTCAAGCCCTTTTGGGTAGCCTTCTTCCAAGTACTAGTATTAACAACTTCTATTGCAGTTTGAATGTCCGGCCTCAGACCCTGCACGAATTGCATAGCCTTATGAAAGTCATCACCGGCGATGTTAGGTACATATTTGGACAATCTCTCGAACTCAGCAATATATTCGGCAACCGATCTATTCCCTTGTTTGAGCTCCGTGAACTCCTTAAGTCTCCTAGTGCGAGATGAAGGAGGAATAAACTTGTTCTTGAATTCCTTAATGAAAACCTCCCATGTGACTTCTTCTTCTGCGGCATCTAAAACAATCTTGGTGCTTTCCCACCAAGAATAAGCTTCTCCTTGGATTAGAGTGAGGGTACACCTAGCTTTCTCTCGAGTCTCGCAAGGAATAAGTTCCCAAATTCGTTCCACCTCATTAAGCCATTGCTCGGCTTGCATGTCATTTCCCTTGAAGAATCTAGGTGGATGTTGGTTTTGGAATTCCCTCAAAATAGCTGAAATTGGGGCCGGTGGTGCTGGTGGAGGAGTTGGTGGTGCAGGAGGCACATAATCTCTTAGTCTTTGATCAATAAGCTGTACCATAGAGTTTAAGAAATCTTGAGGTTGCGCTTGAGGGGGTGGAGGTGGAGTTCGATCACGATGGTGATGCCGATGACCGGGAGAATGCTCTCTGTGAGGCCTTCCACGAGACATCCTGAAATTCAAACACTGTGCATGCATGGTCGATTAACAAGTATGAATAAATGTAATTAATGTCCATAGAACACGTAAGTTCACATAATTCAAATAAGGTCAAATAGTTTCAAATAAGATGCAAGACTCTCAAGTAATCAAGTAATCCTATGCCGTACGACTTAGACTCACAAGACTCGACACTAGAACCGCGGTTTTGCAACCGGGCTCTGATACCACCTTAGGATGTAACACCCGGAACGCTAGGCGCCACATCCCCCGCACTATAGCCTCAATCCACGTATGAAACGGGCAATTCATACATGAACCGAAACTATAGCGAACGGGAGACAATAAAACTTAAAAGCTAGGCGGGTACCCTCAATTAATACCACTAAACAATTGTATCAATAAAAGCGGAAGCAATAACATTCAATACTTATAGGTACCATATTTACGGATTTATTAATAGATACCAACATTTCATACAATACAATATCACCTCCCATATTAAGTAAGGCATAATACAAAATGTAAGAAGTATCAATACATGAGCTGCAATATGAAGGTGAAGTGCTAGACTCGAATAAAAGACAGGCTAGACTCTAATTCCCGCCTAGCACGAACCTGCAAAAGCTGAAAAGTTGAGGTGTCAGTCCAACACGGACTGAGCGAGGGGGTATAAATAAATATTTGCACACATACATACAAGTTATAATCTCGGGTAATAATTTTGAAGGATAACAACACGATTTAGAAAAGAAGAGATAATATCGCCCGAGGTTACAACTAGTCCATTTTATCAATTCAATCAATTCAATACAATCAATTTGTGGCCCGGCGAGTGAGGGCAAATCTCCAACCTTTCACCGACTGTGTATAATACTTCAATTTATTAGTGGATTAGGTGATCACACAACAATTCCGTGCACAATTAGCAATTTCAATCAATAAATCCTTCTTCCTCCGGGTGATGGCGGGCTTACAAGACCCAGCCATCCAATCATGGTGTACGTCGGGAACATGACTCCCATGCACGGGATTTCTTCCTCCACCAAACCTCCTGGTAGATTCAGAGGTGATCCCACAATGGTGAGGATAGTGCAAGAGTTACCCGTCAGCCCTTGCTTTCCCGGTTGGCTCAATACACTACCCTCGGGCCCAACGTGAACAATAGTTACTCGCCAAAACAATCAATTCGTCAATCAATCAATCAATCAATCCATTTTCGTGAAATCATTTGAAAATCATAAGGTTCGAAAACTATAGATATATAGATACGTTTTGGCCAAAAATCACATAAGGGTTGTAAAGGCTCTATATATATTTAGAATTTAAACCTCACCTTAACCAACCAAAAGGAACAAAGAAACACCCTATGGAGCGTGCTCCTCGTCTCCATGACCAAGATCTGTGCAACAAGGACAAGTGTGAAATAAGACTCGACTCGAATGAACCAATTATGACGAACGGCAATGATATGTAACCTCAATCATGAATTTATAATCAATGAGTGTCAAATAGGTGCATACCTATCAATAAAGTGAGCATATAGTTCATATAAGTCATATATGGGAGCTAAGAAAGTGAAAGGAACGCAATAACAAGGGTTTTGGTGAAGTTTGGCAAAACCGGCAATTTTTGAAAATGACCAAGCTGTGGAAAAAGGGAAATATATAAAGTTCTAGAGATCGGAATTTGGTTTTGTTTGTTGGGAATGAAACTAGACAGGTACACCTTTAAAATGGTATATGGCTCGTTTTCTAGTTCAAAGCGAGGAGAAAATGGCGAATGGTTGAAGTTAGGCGAGTGTAATTTGTCGGGAAAGCAGCGACACCAAAAAGAATTGATAATATCTCATAAATGGGAAAATATATTGAGATGATTCCAATTGGAGGTTGTTCTAGACTTCAAGATCTTTCCAAAGAATAAAAAATCAGGTCATTTGGAGTTCGGATGAAGGAGTACCTGGCCGGGTAAAATTCAAGGGAAAAGTTCCCCGACCGGGTAGGCATTACAGAAGCTTTTCGGGGGAAAACTACCCGCCCGGGTACTTTTTATGCACAAAAAGTACCCGGCTGGGTACTGTTCCAGAGGTGAAAAAAGGGCCAAAATAGGGTTAGCTTCGGGGAAGAAAGAAAAGGAATGAAAACTCCAAGTAAACTCAACCAAAATGCTCCAAAATAACCACATAACATGTATATGACTTAAAGATATCAATTAGGTAGCATATAAACCATTAAACATGCATCAATCATCAAGGTTTCATCATTCCAAACCCATATGAACACATGCTTCCAATCTTCCATATACTTCAAGGTATTCATGCAAACTTCTATTCATGCAAACTTCCATTCTAATCATCCTAATCATGCTCCTAGCTCAAATATTGCAAGAATCCATCATATAACTCATGAACCCTACTCATTCACCAACCAAAAGATTCATCCAATTCCATGTTTACCTTGAATTCAAGCATGAAATGAGATGAAATGAAGGGATAATGATGATGATGCTTCTAGCTTCAAGACTTCTTCAAATTATAGCTTGAAATTTGAGATGAAATTCTTCTCCTTCTCTTGGTGTTTTGATCGGTATTTTGTGTGTATGTGTGTGTGACTTTTTTTGATGAAAATGGAATGAAGTAGAATACAATGGAAAAGAGATGATATAAACCAAAGTCTTGAAAGGATAGACATGAGTCATCATATTTTGCACATAAGTCCTCCCAATATTTGAATTCATTCAATCCAATTTCCTCTCTACACAAAAGATCAAGTAGCTCCAATTTCCTTAATGCAATTAGGTCCATAAATTTATACAAAGGGTCAATCAAGGACATTTAGTGCAATTAGGTCACATATAACAATTAGTTCATATAATTCACGTAAATGACAATTTATATAAATGCATAGAGATATAATGTAGATAATATGATGAAGGTTGTAAATAATTGAATGAAATGATTAAATTAAATTCCCCCAACTCCCGAAGACCCGCTCGTGGCGTGCTTACCTGAACTTCCAGAATTTGGGGCGTTACAACTTGGTCCTTTGGTAAGATCTTGGTTCTCTTGCTTGAGCAACTATCCTAGTGTTGTCACAAAACACTGTAACGGGGTTTTTAATGCTAGGAACTACACCCAGCTCGTGGATGAAGTTTCTTACCCAAACACCTTCCTTAGCTGCATCATTTGCAGCTAAGTATTCGACCTCAGTGGTCGAATCTGCAGTGGTCGCTTGCTTGGAACTTTTCCAACTCACTGCTCCGCCGTGTAGGCAGAATATGTATCCTGACATGGATTTAAAGTCATCCATGTCTGATACAAAGCTTGCATCACAGTATCCTCTAATGACAAGAAGTTGCTGGCCTCCATAAACCAAAAACAAATCCTTAGTTCTTCGGAAGTACTTAAGGATGTTCTTTACAACAGTCCAGTGACCTTCACCAGGGTCAGATTGGAATCGGCTAGCCACGCTAAGTGCATAAGTCACATCCAGTTGAGTACATATCATCGCATACATTATGCTTCCTATAGCTAATGCATAAGGAATTTTGGACATCCTGGACTTTTCAAGTTCAGTCTTGGGACACAGCTTCTTCGAAAGAACTATTCCCGGGCCCATTGGAAGTTTTCCACGCTTGGATTCTTCCATACTAAATCTCTTTAGTACTTTATCTATGTAAACCGACTGTGATAATCCTAACAATCTCTTAGATCTATCCCGATAGATCTTTATACTGAGAATGTAGGATGCATCACCAAGATCCTTCATCTCAAATTGGTACAATAACCAAGACTTTGTCACTTTCCTGTCATCCTTCGCATTCCCAATGAGGAGGATGTCATCTACATAAAGTATCAGAAATTGAACCGAGGTTTCCAATTCTTTCTTGTATACGCAGAACTCATTCAAATTTTGAATAAAGCCAAATGATTTGACTGCTTTATCAAATCGAATGTTCCAATTCCTAGAAGCTTGTTTCAATCCGTAGATTGAACGTTGAAGCTTGCAAACCTTTTACTCGCTCCCACTGAATGTGAAACCCATGGGTTGCTCCATGTAAATGTCTTTGTCAATGTCTCCATTAAGAAAGGCACTTTTCACATCCATTTCCATATCTCATAGTCATAATATGCAGCAATGGCAAGCAAGATCCTAATGGATTTTTGCATTGCAACCGGGGAGAAAGTTTCATCAAAGTCTACACCTGGTCTTTGAGTAAACCCTTTAGCAACTAATCTTGCTTTAAAGGCTGCCATGCTTCCATCTACTCTAAGCTTGCGCTTATATATTCATTTACACCCTATGGGCCTGATCCTATCAGGTGGATCAACCAAGGTCCAAACTTGGTTAGAGTACATGGAATCCATTTCGGATTTCATTGCTTCTTTCCACTGTACAGAGTCCGAATCTAACAGTGCCTCCTCATAAGTTAATGGATCATTATCCATTTGAGATGTTTGGTGGAGAAAACCATACCATCTCTCTGGTTGTCTAGGAATGCGTTCAGAACGTCTTATTTGAGGAGGATTTTCACGTGTATCACTCTCTTGGGTAGGGATAGGGACGTTATTCTCCAAGATAGGCATGGGACCTTGGTCTCGAACCTCTTCGAGTTCTGCGATCTTACCTTTCTTTTCTTTAAGGAACGAGTCCTCAAGAAAAGTGGCGTTTCTTGACACAAAAACCTTTTGTTCAAGAGGATTGTAGAAATAATATCCTATTGACTCTCTAGGATATCCTACGAAGTTACATAAGATTGATCTAGCTTCAAGCTTATCTCCCACTGTCCTCTTCACATAAGCAGGACAACCTCAAATCTTAAGTAAGAATAGTTAGGGATTTTGCCAAACCACATCTCATATGGGGTTTTGGGTACAGATTTGGAGGGAACAAGATTCAAAATCTTAACTACTGATTCTAGGGCATATCCCCAGAATGAAGGTGGCAATTCAGTGAAACTCATCATGGAACAAACCATATCAAGTAGGGTTCTGTTCATTATTTCCGAAACTCCATTTAATTGAGGAGTTCTCGGAGGAGTCCACTGAGAGATAATTCCATTATGTCTGAGATGACTAAGGAATTCGTCACTTAGATACTCTTCACCTCGATCAGATCGAAGTGTCTTAATCTTGTGACCAGTTTGGTTCTCAACCTCCTTCTGAAATTCCAAGAATTTCTCAAAGGCTTCGGATTTATACTTCATTAAGTACACATAACCAAAACGACTAAAGTCGTCTATGAAGGTTATGTGTTAGGTTTATTTTATACCTTTATTTGAGCATGTTTTATGTCATGATTTGATAGATTTTAGGCCTTACATTGTTATAATTGCTCTTATTTTAGGTATATTTCGCTCGGAGATGGTTCGTGGTGAAAACGAGGTAAGAAACGAGACTTTACATGCCGAGAATGATCAAAAAGTGTGAAGGATGGATAATGCACTAAGTTACCAGCAGCGCTGGCTGACATTTGAGCAGGGCCGTTCCGCAGGCCATTCCGGGGGAGTTTTGTGGACTATTTAAGGCTGTTTTCAGAATTTCTCTAGAGAGACTCGTTTTAGGGCTTAATTTAGGAGTCTCTTCTATCTTTATCTTGGATCCTTAGAGCTTTAACTAGATTATAGTTGTTAATTCCTTTCTAGAACAATCACTTCCTTTATTTTCAGTCCCAGTTAGATTTAATTGCTTTAAGTTTGATACTGATGTCTTTAGTTTTGGAACTTGTTCATGTTTTTGAGAGTTTTGTTCTTGATATTTGATATTTGGTTTAATTCAATGAATATGCATGTTTTCAGTATGATCTCTATTATTTCCTTGCTTTCTAGTGTTAATATGAGTGGCTAATTTCTTGGGCAAAGAGGGGTGATGAATTATGTAGGGTAAGTGTTTGATGAAATACCTAGGTGGGATTACTTGATCTTGTGCTTGTGAAATTGTTTTGTTTGCATGTTTAAGCTTGATCACCTTAGATATGAATCTAGATTTGCATGCTAATCGAGAGGTTGTATGCGAGTATGAAATACTGATGATTGTTTCTCGTACTTACACTAAGTATTCCACAAACATCAGTATGGATTAAATCCAATACTTTAGTGGCACGCCCCACTTTACCATTAAAGGGAGTTTTGGCCATTTTTCCTTTAAGACATGATTCACAATAAGTCAACTCTTTAAGTTCATTATCATAGAATGATCCTAAATTAGTTAACTTAGCAATCCTATCTTTAGAAACATGGCCTAAACGTGTGTGGCATAAAGAAGCCGAGATCTTGTCATCTCTTTTGTGTTTGTTTGATTGATGTATATTCAAAATATTGGTGTCTTTAGCTGTATAAAGTCCATTAGATAATGTACCATGTAAAACAGAAGTTTTATTCTTCTCAAGGTAAAATTTTCCATATACGGAGAAAGTCTCATATCCTTCACAATCTAATATTGGAAAGGAAATTATATTACCAATAATAGAAGGTACATAAACGACTTTATTCAAAACTAAAGTAAATACACCTAAATCTAATCTACACGTCCCAATGGCTTGGGCTTGAACGCTTGATCCATTCCCAAATTTCAAAACGCATTCTCCTTCTTCGAGCTGCCGAACCTCATTTAGCATATGTACATCATTACAGATATGAGCTCCACAGCCTGTATCAAGTACCCAAGAATTAGAATCAATAGATAGATTTACTTCAACAATAAACACACCTTTCTTTAGAGTATCCTTGTACTCTTGGCAGTTCCTCTTCCAATGCCATTTCTTGCCACAGTGGTGGCAAACGTCCTCTCTCTGATCCCTTTTCTTCTTGGCCTTTCTCTTCTTAACCCCTCCATCGGGTTTAAGAGATCGCTTCTTCTTGGGAACTTTCTTCCCTTTGCCTTTAGAAGGCTTAGAAGAGGAAGTGACCATTATTACTTTGTTATCCTTCTTTATCGTGACTTCAGCAGTCACAAGTTGACTAATCAGCTCAGCGACAGTAGCATGAGCATGATTCATATTGAAGTTCAGCACGAAAGGATTGAATGATGGTGGAAGCAATGCGAGCAACAAATCCACGGTGAGGTCCTCGCTTAGAGGCATCTCCATGGAAGTAAGCTTCTCATTCAAAGTGAGGAACTTAAGGCCATGTTCGTGGACACTTGTACCTTCTTTCATTCTGAGATGAAAGAGCTCCTTAGAGGTGTTGTACCTTAGGACACGCTCTTTGGGGCGGTACAATTGCTCGAGATAGTCATAAATCTCCCATGCGTATTCCATAGACTCATGTTGCCTTTGCATGTCCGGAGATATGTTAGCCACCATGAGGCAACGGGCTTGAAGATTGTCTTCAGACCATTTCGTAATCTTGTCTCTTTCGGCCCGAGTCGGAGCCTCACCCTCAGGGGTAGGCTCTCCCTCGAAGAGAACATATCTTCTCTTCTCAGAATCTAAAACTATCTTTAGATTCAGAAGCCAATTAAAGTAATTGGGCCCCGTCAACTTGTTTGATTCGAGGATGGATACCAAAGGGTTTTTGGTTGCCATTTCAGTTTTTAGAGAATCACAGAACTATAACCTAAATGGTAAAACAGAGAAATCATGAGCATGCTGAATAATAACGATTATACATATTATCAAGGTCTTTAGAAATATGTTCTCCCACTATTTTTTTTAGAAAGCCTAGAAATCCCAACGACTTTAGAAGAAACTTATCTTCTCAGTGGGTACTAGGATCCCAAGTATTCTTAGTTTGGACCCGCAACTCGTGAGACATCCAAAGGTCTAAGAATCTTAGGTAGGTACTATCTACCAATTCGATCTCTCGTTGAATTCCTAGTAATGTTTTTGCATCACTGATCTTTCGACTATGGACCCACGACTCGTGAGACATCCATATCTACTTCAGTGTTGAGCTAAACCCATCAATCATAAGATCTCAACCAAGCTTAGTCCGGAACGACCCACGACTAGTGAGACATCGCCCATTCTAAAATGGTCAAGAAATATTAATTATTTAAAATAATTAATCAGGAAACTAAGAGTTAATAAGCTACACTAATTACCCCACGACTCGTGAGACAACAATTAGTTTCACATATTAAGTCCTAAATCTTATTGATGGAATGCTAGGAATTTTATTACCGTGATAAAACACCTATTTATTCGAATTTTACTCAACATTTAAATGGGATTTTCGAATGACCTCACCAACATATAATGTTATCCAAATTTTAATTATCTTGTTTAATGCAGTTTCACATAAAGTGCATCACAAAAGCAATTAACAGATAACATGTCCTAGCATGATACTAATTATGAGATGATCATGGGTATCCTATCTTATATGTGATTTTGGGAGCCACTCCAAAATCACTAGTTCTAACATTCATGCCACATAAGACAGTTCATATCACATAGGGGTACAGAATTTAATGGAAAAACCAGCCCTATCTATTACATTAATAGAAATCCTCCTAAACATTTTGAGGGGTCTTCTTATGGCCACTGTTCTTCAAGTGCTCCTTGTGGATCCTTCGTATTCCATGGGAGTTTGGCTCCAAAATGAAAATAAAAACCTCACTTCCTAAGTTCTACTTGTTAGGAATAGTGCCCTAAAAGCCGATTGTATATCCGCTTTGTACTTTTCCTTATTGTAATCACAAACAATCTTTGAATAAAATAACGAATTGAGGCAACACTTCTTTATATGCTCTTGTTTGGTATGCGTTTACTTTAGTTGTGCATGTATGAGAACTCCCCTAATCCTGATGACTTTAGGACTCAACCATTTAGGTGAAATGGTTCAGGAAACGAGCCCTATATCACATAAGTCATGATTTGTAAAATACTCCAAGCCAATGAGTCCTACAGATAGTGGGAGTGTCAACCTGACTCCCCTAAGGCTTGCTTGTGGGATCACGCCCTTAAGAAGGACCACCTTGTTTCATGGAGGTGCAAAGTGTATAGTTGATACGTGAATGATACATGAGGGTGCTTACTTCCATAAGTAAGTTCACTGAGGTGCCCCGAGTGAGAAGGTTCCTAAATGGGAAAGGAAGTTTCTATTTCAGGAAATGGAAACTTCCAGATTAGGAAATATCTCACGAGTCATTGATGTGATTAATTGATCCTTAGACTTGAGGTTCAATGTCACTTTATGAGTTAACTCTGTAGTCTTAGGTATAAGCTTTAAAGGGTGTCGCCTTAGACAACTGATTCAAGGCTTATGCTGGGGCTGCACAAGTGACTCATGAAAGTGAATGAGAATCAAGAAAGGACCTACACTTGCATTTGCAAGGTGATCTCTTATTGTGTAAGTCATTCATATGCCATATGGAGTCCTTGGCCAAGGCAGTAGATCTCGACATCAAGAAAAGAGTTTCTTGGATTGAGATCAAATGGATATGAAATGCTCTTAGCTTTAAGACCAGATTATTAGGGTTCTGATTATTCCCTTACCCTAGATCATGGTTGAGAGATAGTAAGTAGGAGGATTGTATCTCACATGAATCAATGACTTAAAGGTTCTGTCGAATCGACACATTCCAATTCAGCTAGGGGTTAAACACCTGTTGCTAGACTATGGCCGTTTAATCTGTGGACTGATTAATTAATTAGGGTCACTGCTAATTGAATTGAGACCTAGAGGGTCACACACAACAACTTGGTTACATGAGTTAAGGCTTTAAAATGATTAAACGAGTTAATCGGGCCAAGAGGGTTCCACACGTGTGGCTCACGTGAGTGGCACGTGTCCTTGGGACAAATGTCTCACACGTGTGTAAATATATGTGTATATTTATTTATGTGTTAAATAATTAATGTGATTAATTATTTAATAGACTTTGGTTTAATTTTGAATTAAAAAGAAAGTCTTATTTTGGAAAAATTAATTAATTAGATAAAATAAATTATTTATTTATTAATAAATAAAGTATAATATCCAAAAGGGTTTTGGATATTTTAGCTCTCTTAAAAGTTGATTTGAATTAGAATTCAAAGTAAAAGTTTGGAATTACTTGGTGATCAAGTAATTAGAGAGAGGGACCAAATCCTTGCCCCAAAAGGACTAGGGTTCGGCGTCCCCCTCCATTTTCTATATATAGGGGAGCTCATGCTCCCCTTAGAGATTGATTGAATTCTTTTGGTTCATGTGTTGAACACCATCCTTTCTCGAAGATAAAATAAACCCTAGGTTAAGCCTAAACACTAACTAGAGAACTAGCATCCTTACTAGTTAGATTGTAGTCAAGTTGGTGGACTATCTCTAGAGAGCTTCAAGTTAGAAGTTTTGAAGATTCGAGCTTTACCAAGGAGAGGGGATCAAGCCGCGAGAAGATCGTTCTTGGGTGGCTTGAAACGCTTCAAGAAAGATTATTGAAAAGTAAGTTTCTAATCTCTACGAATTTGGATTCACGACTACGAGTCCAAGATCCTTCTGTTGGAAAATTTTTAAATTTCTGCTGCTTTCTGATTCTTGTTTTCCAACAAGTGGTATCAGTGCCACCTCGTTAATCGTGTTTCTAATTCGTCTCTATTTTTCTGAATTTGGTAGAAATTCTTAGGCTTAGATGCGAATTAGGTATTCATGAGTTCTTTTAGAAAGCCTGAATTGCGAAAATATAATTTTTCTTGAATTTTTGAAACTGTTTTCTTAAATTGTGTTTTTGAAACCGTTTTGATTGAAATCTATTTAAATCGTATTTTTCTTTTTTTTTTGGATTGAACCGGGTTTTGGAGAAACCCAAAATACGAAATGGAACACGAAAAGGACGAGCCTAGGCGTGCTAGCACGTCGCACGCCCAGGCCTCGTCGCCGTCGCCCAACCCTCCCGCATCTGCATGGGAGGCCGTCCGCCTAGGTGCGCCCGCTCGCCTGTCCCGCAACCACGCGGGACAGCCTCCCGCACCGTCCCGCAACAGAGCGGGATGCCCAGGCTAACACCGGCCGCTCGTGCCGGTCGCTACTGCGCGCAAGCCCAGCGCATGCATGCGGGAGGCATTTGCCGCACGCTGTGGGCGCAGCTGGCGCTTGCGCGCGCATGCTGCCGCGCGGTGGTGCCCCTCGGCGGATGGTCTTGGGCCAATCTTCGTGTTTTCGTGTTTCGTGTTTTCGGTCCTTAAAAATCCCGATTTAATTTTATTTTAATTTTATCTTTTGAAATCAGTTTTATTAAAATAAAATTAATTTAAAAATTTTGATTAAATTGGGATTTTGAGAAATTAAAATCGATTTAAATTTTGGGAAAATTGGAAGCTTTATTTTATGAAAATATTAAAAGAATAAAATTATTAATTTTTCGAAATTAATTGGAATTTTATTAGTTTATAGTTTTTTTTAGGTTTTATAGAAAAGGCTCTTGAACAAGAATTGCATCTAAGTCGTGTTTTAAGCTGTTAGAGCTTAAAGTGGGAATTTTAATTTATTGGCTAAATTTAAATTCTCGCAAGTTGCATGTTAGGTGATCATGGGTTTAGACTTATATATGGTTTTAATTTATGCACAGATGGTTTAAATTGGGGTTGGAGCCCTATAGTTGCGTTTTTCAATTGAGTTTAGAGCCTCACTTATGTGCATACTGTTATGTGATTTATTATGTGGCTTTCCATATTACTGTTTTGAGGCCGGGGTATGCCCCGTGTATTTGTCTAAGGCCAATATGAAGATTGAGCCTTATTACTTTTCAGTACTTTTTCATTTTTTTAGAGTAGAATAGGTGGTGAGGTTTTATTTTCATTTTGGAGACAATGCACCCATGGAGTAAGATAGACCACATTCAAGTAATAAGGAGGCCATAAGTGAAGACCCCTCAAAATGTTAGGGAGGGGAATCTCAATTGAAAATGTAATAGAGATAGGGCTCGTATTTTGTTATAGCTTTCCCTTATGTGATTTAAACTGTTTATGTGGCACGTATGTTAGAACTTGTGATTGTGGAGTGGCTCCCACATATCACGCATAAGATAGGTAGAACCCATGATCATCACATGTTAGTATCATGCTAGGACATGTTATCTGCTAAGTGCTTGTGTGAAATGCATTTAAGTTGTACTTGCATTAATCAAGACTAATTAAAATTGGATAACATATACGTTGGTGAGGTCGAACCGGATAACTCTCCGGTTGATTTGAAAATTCCCATTAAATATTAGGCTAATTTCGAACAATAGGTGTTTAATCCGAGATGCAAATTTTGAATTAAATTCCTAGCATTCCATCAATAGGTTTTAAGTTTAGTAAGTGAAGCTAGTTATTATCCGCGAGTCGTGGGATAGCTGGTGGAATTTATTAGTTCTTAGTTGCCTAATTGATCATTTTAAATGATCAATATTTCGTGGTCAATTTTGGCAAGGGCGATGTCCACGAGTCGTGGGTCGTTCGAACTAAGTTTTGATCATGATCTTATGATTGATGGGTCTAGCGTAACGCCTAAATAAATATGGATGTCGCACGAGTCGTGAGTCCATATTGAAAGATAGGTGATGCAAAAACAATTACTAAGAGTTCTAAAGGTGTTAGAATTGGTAAGTTGTACCTACCTAGGGTTTTACTTAGAATGTCTGCGAGTCGTGGGTTCGAGGTGAAATGCCTAGGATCTTAGCACCTATTGGGAAACGTGTTCCTCTTAGATCTTTGGGAATTATAGATCTCTGAAAAACAGTGGGAGCTACATTAGATTAAAGACCTTGTCTTTTGTATATCGTTATAATTCAGCATGCTCACTAGTTCTCTGTTTTACCATGTAGGTCGTAGATTCTGTGATTCTCTACGTGTTTTGAAATGGCAACCAAAAACCCTCTTGTATCGATCCTCGAGTCAAACAAGTTGACTGGTCCCAACTATTCTGATTGGATGAGGAATCTAAAAATCATTTTAGATTCTGAGAAGAGAATTTATGTTCTCTTTGAAGGGGAGCCTAGTCCCAAAGGGGAGGCTCCCACTCGGGCCGCTAGGGATGCGATCCCGAAATGGAAGGATGATAATCTCCAAGCCCGTTGCCTTATGTTGGCTAACATGTCTTCGGACTTGCAAAGGCAACATGAGGCCATGGAATTTGCTTGGGAGATTTACGACCACTTAGAGCAACTTTACCGCCCTCATGAACGTGTTACAAGGTATAACACTTCAAAGGAATTGTTCCACTTGAGAATGAGGGAAGGTTTAAGTGTCGATGAATATGGACTCAATTTCCTCGCCCTTACTGAGAAACTTGCTTCCATGGACATGCCACTGAACGATGAGCTTTCAGTGGACTTGTTGCTAGCCTCGCTCCCATCATCATTCAACCCATTTGTCCTTAACTTCAATATGAATCATGCCGGAGCTACTGTAGCTGAGCTGATTAGTCAGCTTGTGACTGCTGAAAGCATGATCAAGAAGGACAATAAGGTTCTGATGGTGAATGCTCCATCTTCCTCTTCTGGGCCTTCTAAAGGTAAGGGCAAGAAAGCCCATAAGAAGAAGAAGAAACCCCTTAGGCCCACTGGTGGCGTTTCGAAGGGGATGCCCGAAAGAAGAAGCGTGATATGTGGCAAAGCGGGACATTGGAGGAGAAACTGCCCAGAGTACAAGGCTACTCTAAAGAAAGGTATGTTTCTCGTTGAAATAAATCTTTCTATTAATTCTAGTTCTTGGGTACTTGATACCGGTTGTGGAGCTCATATCTGTAATGATAGATGCTAAATGAAGTCCAACAACTCAGAGAAGGAGAATGTGTCTTGAAGATCGGCTGTGGCTTAAATGTTGAAGCTCGAGCTTTAGGCACAATTAGATTAGATTTTGGTAGTTTTGAGTTAGTTTTAAATAAAGTCCTTTATGTACTGAGCATTATTCGTAATATAATTTCAGTTCCAATTTTAGATTATGAAGGTTATGAAACTTATATTAAGAATGGTAAATACTTTATCAAACGGAACAACTCTTCCGTTCACATTGGTACTCTAAGTAATGGACTTTATCTAACTCAGAATATCAATATTATGAATATACAACGAGAAACGAAATGTAAGAGATATGACAAAGTTTCAGCTCCCTTATGGCACGCTAGATTAGGATAAATTTCCAAGAACAGAATTAGCAAGATAAACACTTTAGGATCATTCTCTGAAAATGATCTCAAAGAGTTAACTTCTTGCGAATCCTGTCTTAAAGGAAAGATGTCCAAAGTTCCTTTTAGAGGAATTGTGGAACGTGCCACTGAGGTCTTGGATTTGATCCATTCTGATGTTTGTGGACCGCTTAGTGTAAGCATAAGAAACAATCATCAGTATTTCATAACCTTTACCGATGACTTTAGTTGGTATGGTTATGTATACTTAATAAAGTACAAATCTAAAGCTTTTGAGAAATTTCTAGAATTTCAAAAGGAGGTTGAAAACCAAACTGGTCACAAGATCAAAGCACTTTGATTTGATCGAGGAGGCGAGTATCTTAGTGAAGAATTCCTTAATCATCTCAAAGATAATGGGATTATCTCTCAGACTTGAGAGGAGTGGTATGGAGTTCACTTGGGAGACTTTTTGTGCATGAGTTCCACGAGAAGTATATACCTCATAGTGCACGAGAGCGCAGACTTCAAGAGTTCTCTGAGCTGAAGCAGGGATCCAGATCTGTTGAGGACTACATTCTGGAGTTTGAGAGACTTGCTCCCTATGCTACCCGCATCACTGATATCGATGCACATAGAGCCCGTCACTTTCTTCACGGGCTTCGAGAGGATATTCAGAGAGCTCTTCAGGCTGTCGATGTTAGCACTTGGGATGAGGTTACCAAGAGGGCTATTCAGGTCGAGGCTCAGAGACGGAGGTTGGGGCCACCATCATTCTCTTCGGGGCATGGTTCGGGTTCTGATTCGGGCAAGAAGCCCGCTACTCATAATTCTACTACTTCTACACTAGCTTGCCGTCCACAGGGCTTTATCAACAAGAAGCCCCGAACTACTACACCCACAGCACCTCCAGCTTTACCGGCCCCAGCTCAGGCCCGTTGCTCTCACTGTCAGGGTTCTCATCCATTAGAGAAGTGTTGGAGGTATTTGGGTAGATGCTTGGTGTGTGGTTCTGCTGATCACAGGGTAGACACTTGTCTGAAGAAGAGGCCAGTTATTCAGGCTCGTGCATATGACCTTGATGGAGAGGAGGAAGCAACAGAGGCTAATCAGAATGCCGCAGTGGAAGGTACAATAAACATTCATGGCATTTGCATGCATACATCGTTTATTTGACTCTTATTGTTATGTGATATACTTGCTAATTATGATATGCGTTGATTATTGTAATTTTGAACTATGCTACTTTGATGTGCGTAGGCACAAGTGCTCCAAATAATTGTATTTATGTGCTAGAGAGATGTCAGGATCTCTCGTTCTCAGTGTGAGGAAGATTTAATTCTCTCTAATTACGTGCTTGGGAGATGTTCATTCTCTCGATTTATGTGTTAGGGAGTCGCAGGATTCTCTACGTATGTGATGGAAAGATGTTGGATTCTTTCTAAGCTTCGTGCACGAGAGATGTTGGATTCTCTTGTACTTAGATATTCGGGAGATGCTGGATTCTCTTGAATTTAGGGGTTTGAGAAATGCTGGAATTTCTTGAACTAGAATGTTGGAAGATGCTGGAAACTGTCCAACTTAGGTTGAGAGACGGGGTTCTCTCAATTATTTGCTCGAGAGATGGGGTTCTCTGTTGTGTGATCGAGAGACGGGGTTCTCTCGCTTTCTGTGTTCGAGAGACGAGACTCTCTCACTTATGTGCTGAGAGATGGGATTCTCTCTTGCTTGTTGTGGTTGCGTTAAGCGTTGTTTTGACTACGGGTTGCAAGTGGCGAGTTTGAGAAGACATCGAGGTTGGGTGCAGTTGCAGCTATCCGATCATGAGAATGACCGAACGAGTTCGAAATAACTAACGGATGTGTCTTGGTTGCGATGCACGTCGACGACTGCGGACTACAAGAAGCAAACGGGACATCTTTGAAGAAACGTTGGTTCAACACCGAAGAGTCGACTGTTCTTACGATAGAGGAATTACAATTTACTTCGGGCTTGATGATTGTGAAGTATCCGGATGAGAGTCAAGATCGGGTTGTGGAAAGGACAGAAATCGGAGGAGTCAACTTGGGAGACTAAGGATGAGATGAAGAAGTTGTGACTGGGCTTGTTTGAAGCCGAGCAGCGAACCTGGGGACCAGGTTCTCCTAAGGGGCGTATAGGAAGACTAGGGATTCATATCTTCATGTTTAAGCTTGAAATTCATGAAAATGGGTGTTTGAGATTTTGGGCAAAAACCTTCTTAAACTTGGATTAATTGATGTTTTGATGCTAAGCATGAGTTATATGATGATGTACTTGAATTTCGTGATGTTTTATGGTAGATTTCGTGCTGGTTTGATGATTTTTGGTGTTCCCCTTCTTCTTCCCGAAACTGTCAAGTTTCTGCTCCAGATCTATGGCCGGAACGGCCGTTCCCGTTTGTGCTTTGAGCCCGGAACGGCCCTTCCGGGCTAGGGTTTGGAATTTGGGGTCGAAGATAGGAAGGACCGTTCCCATTTATGCCTTGTACTGGGAACGGCCGTTCCCAGCTTCGCTGGAGTGGTCCGCGGGAAGGACCGTTCCCATGTAAGGCTATGCATGGGAATGGCCGTTCCTAACCCCCAGTTCCCCTTTTATGCATGATCTTTTGTGTCTACTTGACCCGTTTGAAATGCTTTATGAATTATATGTTATGATATGACTTCGATTCCATTCTTAGATGATAATATGTCATTTTAATTGAATAACTTCGTATGAAAGTTTGTCCTATGTTATGCTACTTGACCTATGTGATTCATATCATTTCATAATGCATTGTTAAACCTTCTTCGTTAATTGCATGATTTAAAATGATATATGTGGAATATGTGAACTATGCTACGTGACCTATGTGTACACTTCATTCCATATTACATATCATTCATCTCTTGATACGCCGTGCATCTTACTTGGTTCATATAGAGTTTAAGTCTGGGCTTCTGTATGTCTTGTCACAGAGTTTGGTGGTGCCGGTGGGCCCGTGGTTTAGAGTGTTTGGCCCTTCACACTCTCAGACTCTACTTGCATAAGGTGAGGTTTAGGATTTTTTATAGTTAAGCGACCTATGACCCCAATATGATGATTTCAATCCTTGCATGCGATTATATACTATATATATGATTAGATATGTGTTGGATATGATATGATTATGACCTTGTGGACCATCCTTGGTTTTGAAGAAAAATTAAGTATTAAGGCATATGTAAGCTATTTTGGAAAACTCTGATACGTTATGATTCTGTAGCGAGTTGCCATGAAATATTGGTATTTGTATGTATGTATGTTTGTGGATCCGAGGAGCTATGGGTAAGGAGCCCCCGGGACGGTTAGGGCCGTCGGGGATATACCCGTGCGTAGTTCCATTTGAGATATCATTGCACGACCTTAGGGTGATGAGGGAGGCGTGATATCTTGAGCCTTCGGTGTACAGCCGGGGAGGGCACTCGTGGGTTCGCTACCCCTTGTGAGTTTGTATGTATGTTATTGATGGTTAGGGTCAACGTGTGACTCTTCCATCATTGGAGTAGTGGATGGAATGATTTTGCTTTATGTTCTGTTCAGTTATGAGGAGTAAAGGTTGGAAGCCCGTACTCGCGGGTATATGTTATGAATGTATGGGATTTGTGAAACGGGATAGGCTTTTCTAAATGGTTTTCCAAACTTATACTATTTTGGGTATTTCAACTGTTTTGGCGTGCAAAACCCTAATCCCGGTTCATGAGTCCACCCTTATGATATGTGTTGTGCTCTATATATATATATTGTGGGTGTGCGTTAGCCCCCTCACTCAGTCAGTTGACTGACACCTCATTTTATCTTTTAGTTGCAGGTTCTTTTGGCTTGAGCTAGGCGGAAGTGAGTATTCTGAGTCACACTTGTCAGTCTAGTAGGTGTTAGGATGCATTTGTCACATACTCTACTTATTTTATGTATTTATGCTCCACACTTGCAGATTATGTTTATGTTCTAATCAGACTTCAACCCGTGTGGGGTTAGTAAGCTAGTATTTGGTTGTTACTAGATATTGATGATATCTATGATGTTTATTATGTTGTATTATGGATTGATATTCGGGACTAGGTATCTATGCTAGTTGAACCCGTCACCTGCTATGTATGTTGATATTCGGGACTAGGTATCTATGTTAGTTGAACCCGTCACCTGCTATGTATGTTGGTATTCAGGATTAGGTATCTATGCTAGTTGAACCCGTCACCTGCTTTGCATGTTTTGTTTTAAATGCTTACGCTATCTATTGTTGTTGGTTTTAATTGCTTCCGCACTCTAAGTTTGTCAAGTTAGATCCGCCTAGCCTAGTGTATGAATTGGTCTCCCGTTCGCTATGATTCGGATTCGGGCATGGACTTCCTATTTCATGACCGAGTCTGGGTCCTAGTGCGGGGGATGTGGTATCCTCCGTCTGGGGTGCTACATCTTACTTGAGAATTTGGGGTTGTCTTGCTTACGTGAAGAGGACAGTGGGAGATAAGTTAGAATCTTATTCTAAATTACGCTACTTTGTATGTTATCCTAAGGAATCCATAGGTACTACTTCTATGATCAATCTGAGCGAAAGGTGTTTATATCCAGAAATGCCACTTTTCTTGAGGAACCGTTCCTTAAAGAAAAAGAAAGGCAAGATCATAGAATTAGAGGAAGTACAAAGTGACCCCACGCCACCCATTGAAGAAACGTCCCCTTCTGACCAACCACAACTAATCACAAATTTCGATACACATGCAAATCCTCCTCTAAGGCGTTCTGAACGCACTCCTAGACAGCCGGAAAGATGGTATGGATTCTTCCATGAAATCTCTCAAAAGGATAATGATCCTTTAACATATGAGGAGGCACTTTCAGAATCTAACTCTGAATAGTGGATAGAAGCCATGAAATCCGAAATGGATTCCATGAACTCCAACCAAGTTTGGACCTTGGTAGATTTGCCTGATGGGGTCAAACCCATAGGTTGCAAATGGATCATTAAGAGAAAGCTTGGAGTTGATGGAAGCATTGCAGCCTACAAAGCAAGACTGGTTGTAAAAGGATTCACTCAAAGACCCGGGCTGGACTTTGATGAAACCTTTTCACCAGTTGCAATGCAAAAGTCTATTTGAATCATGCTTGCCATTGCTGCATATTTTGACTATGAGATATGGCAAATGGATATGAAAACTGCCTTTCTCAATGGTGACATTGATAAAGACATTTATATAGAGCTACCCATAGGTTTCACATTCAGTGGGAGTGAGCAAAAGGTTTGCAAACTCCAAAGATCAATCTATGGATTGAAACAGGCTTCTAGGAATTGGAACATTCGATTTGATGAATCAGTCAAAGCGTTTGGCTTCATTCAAATTTCGAATGAATCATGTGTGTATAGAAAGGAATTGGAGACCTCAGTGCAATTCTTAGTACTTTAAGTTGATGACATCCTTCTTATTGGGAATTCGAAGGATAACATGAAAGTGACTAAGTTATGGTTATCAAACCAATTCGAGATGAAAGATCTTGGTGATGCGTCCTATATCCTTGGAATTAAAATCTATCGAGATAGATCTAGAAGGTTAATAGGACTATCACAGTCGATGTACATTAACAAAGTATTGAAGAGATTCAATATGGAGTCAGCTAAGGTTAAGAACCTTCCTATGAGTGTAGGAACATGTCTTTCTAAGAAGATGTATCCTAAGACTAACCTTGAGAAGGAAAGAATGACTCATACACCTTATGCATCAGCAATAGGTAGCATAATGTATGCAATGTTATGCACTCGACCGGATGTGGCTTATGCACTTAGTGTAACAAGTCGTTTCCAATCTGACCCTGGAGATGGTCACTGGGCTGCCGTGAAGAATATTCTTAAGTACTTGAAAATTACTAAAGATTTATTCTTAGTTTACCGAGGTCAGAAAGATCTTACTGTCGAAGGATACTGCGATGAAGCTTTGCATCTGACTTAGATGATTTTAAGTCAATGTCAGGATACATTTTCTGCCTAAATGGCGGAGCAGTGAGTTAGAAGAGTTCCAAGCAAACGACCACTGCAGATTCGACCACTGAGGCCGAATACTTAGCTACAAATGACGCAGCTAAGGAAGGTGTTTGGATTAGAAACTTCATTCAAGAGTTGAATGTTGTTCCTAGCATGAAAGACCCCATTACTGTGTTTTGTGACAACACTGGGGCGGTTGCTCAAGCGAGAGAACCAAGATCACACCAACGGACCAAGCATATTATGAGGAAGTATCACCTAATCCGTGATATTATCAAAATAGGAGATGTGCAAATTGAGAGGGTCGCATCAGCAAAAAACGTGACAGATCCACTTACTAAACCCCTTAGTCGAGAAGCTTTCCAAGGTCATCTTCAGAAGATGGGACTTAGAATAGCTTTAGAATAGCTTTGACGGGCAAGTGGGAGATTGTTAGGAATAGTGCCCTAAAAGCCGATTGTATATCCATTTTGTACTTTTCCTTATTGTAATCACATACAATCTTTGAATAAAATAACGAATTGAGGCAACACTTCTTTATATGCTCTTGTTTGGTATGCATTTACTTTAGTTGTGCATGTATGAGAACTCCCCTAATCCTGATGACTTTAGGACTCTACCATTTAGGTGAAATGGTTCATGAAACGAGCCCTATATCACATAAGTCATGATTAGTAAAATACTCCAAGCCGACGAGTCCGACAGACAGTGGGAGTGTCAACCTGACTCCCCTAAGGCTTGCTTGTGGGATCACGCCCTTAAGAAGGACCACCTTGTTTCATGGAGGTGCAAAGTGAATAGTTGATACGTGCGTGATACATGAGGGTGCTTACTTCCATAAGTAAGTTCACTGAGGTGCCCTGTGTGAGAAGATTCCTAAATGGGAAAGGAAGTTTCTATTTCAGGAAATGAAAACTTCCAGATTGGGAAATATCTCACGAGTCATTGATGTGATTAATTGATCCTTAGACTTGAGGTTCCATGTCACTTTATGAGTTAACTCTATAGTCTTAGGTATAAGCTTTAAAGGGTGTCGCCTTAGACAACTGATTCAAGGCTTATGCTGGGGCTGCACAAGTGACTCATGAAAGTGAATGAGAATTAAGAAAGGACCTACACTTGCATTTGCAAGGTGATCTCTTATTGTGTAAGTCATTCATATGCCATATGGAGTCCTTGGCCAAGGCAGTAGATCAAGACATCAAGAAAAGGGTTTCTTGGATTGAGATCAAATGAATATGAAATGCACTTAGCTTTAAGATCAGATTATTAGGGTTCTGATTATTCCCTTACCCTAGATCATGGTTGAGAGATAGTAAGTAGGAGGATTGTATCTCACATGAATCAATGACTTAAATGTTATGTCGAATCGAGACATTCCAATTCAGCTAGGGGTTAAACACCTGTTGCTAGACTATGGTCTTTTAATCTGTGGACTGATTAATTAATTAGTGAATTAATTAATTAGGGTAACTGCTAATTGAATTGAGAACCTAGAGGGTCACACACAACAACTTGGTTACATGAGTTAAGGCTTTAAAATGATTAAACGAGTTAATCGGGCCAAGAGGGTTCCACACGTGTGGCTCACTTGTGTGGCGGGACACGTGTCTCACACGTGTGTAAATATATGTGTATATTTATTTATGTGTTAAATAATTAATGTGATTAATTATTTAATAGACTTTGGTTTAATTTTGAATTAAAAAGAAAGTCTTATTTTGGAGAAATTAATTAATTATGAATTAATTAATTAGATAAAATAAGTTATTTATTTATTGATAAATAAAGTAAAATATCCAAAAGGGTACACTACAAGAAAACAGCGGAATTCCGACGGCACTGTTCGTCGGAATTCCGTCGGAAACATCAAATACCGACGGATTTCCGACGGATGATTGTTGTCGCATAACTAGTCCTCGGAAAAATTTACCGACGGATTACCGACGAAATTATCCGTCGGAAACATTTCCGACGGATTACCGACGGATTTTCGACAGAAATTTTAACGAAATGTTAAAAATAATAAACGACTTTCCGACGAAAAATCCGTCGGAAAATATATTTTCCGACGGATTAAAAGTAAATAATCTAAAAAAAATAAAAAAATCATTTGTGAGACCCGAACCATCCCCGAAACAAGCCACACCAACACCTCAGACGAGCCACGAGCCGAGCTTAAGCTCGGCGAGCCAACCCAATGCGAGAATTAATTCCCACGATTATTGGGCTCGCGGGGATTCGAACTCGGGTCTCCAAGAGAGAATGGTGACCCCCTTACCAACTTGGCTAACTTGCTTATTGTTAATATTTTGTCTTTAAATATATTTATATACTTATTTCAAATAATTATTTAAATACGTTTTGTTATTAATTTAAAATATAAAATTTTAAATATATGATTATATGAATTAAATATAATCATATTTTTTGGAATTTTTAAAAGTACTTATTCAAATGAAAATAAAACTCATTAGAATTAAGAGTTCTCCGATCTATTGAAAATATATAGAGTATGATAATAAGAATTTTTTCTAAAATTAATATATTAATTATAAGTTACATTATAAGATATTTGTACATGTAAAAATAAAATTAGTAATTAGAAAAAAAATTATTTAATTAAATTTAATAGTTTCCGACGGATTACCGACGGAATTTCCGGCGGAAATATTTATTTTTATTTTTATATTTTTATATTTTTATAGTTTCCGACGGATTACCGACGGAATTTCCGTCGGAAAATATTTATTTTTATTTTCATATTTTTATATTTTCCGACGGATTACCGACGGAATTTTCGTCGGAAAATATTTATTTTTGTTTTTATATTTTCCAACAAATTCCGTCGGAAAACCGTCGGTATTCCGTCGGAAAATATTTATTTTTATTTTTATTTTTATATTTTTATATTTTCCGACGGAATTACCGACGGAATTGTCCGTTGGAAATGTTTCCGACGGATTACCGACGGAATTTCCGTCGGAAAATATTTATTTTTATTTTTATATTTTTGAACAAATTCCGTCGGAAAACCGTCGGTATTCCGTCGAAAAATAATAATTTTCCGACGGACTTGATTCCGTCGGAAATTGACAGTTTTCTTGTAGTGGTGTTGGATATTTTAGCTCTCTTAAAAGTTGATTTGAATTAGAATTCAAAGTAAAAGTTTGGAATTACTTGGTGATCAAGTAATTAGAGAGAGGGACCAAATCCTTGCCCCAAAAGGACTAGGGTTCGCCGTCCCCCTCCCTTTTCTATATATAGGGGAGCTCATGCTCCCCTTAGAGATTGATTGAATTCTTTTGGTTCATGTGTTGAACACCATCCTTTCTCCAAGATAAAATAAACCCTAGTTTACCCATAAACACTAACTAGAGAACTAGCATCCTTAATAGTTAGATTGTAGTCAAGTTGGTGGACTATCTCTAGAGAGCTTCAAGTTAGAAGTTTTAAAGATTCGAGCTTTACCAAGGAGAGGGGATCAAGCCGCAAGAAGGGTGTTCTTGGGTGGCTTGAAACGCTTCAAGAAAGATTATTGAAAAGTAAGTTTCTAATCTCTACGAATTTGGATTCACGATTGCGAGTCCAAGATCATTTTGTTGGAAAATTTTTAAATTTCTGCTTTCCGTTGGAAAAGTAAGTTTCCCAACACTACTCTCTTTACATAAAGTAATATGGCTCAATCTTCATATTGGCCATAGACAAGTACACGGGACATACCCCGACCCAAAAATAATAATAAGGAAAGCCACATAATAAACACATAACAGTACGCACATAAGTAGAGCTCCAACCCCAATTGAAAATGCGTAACTATGGGGCTCCGACCCCAATTGAAATCATCCATGTGCAAAATTTAAAACATTACATAAGACTAACCCATGATCACCTAAACTAGCATGCTTCGGCTTGAAATTAAATTTACCAACTAAATTTAAAATTCCCTTGACTTCAAGTTACAATTAACTTAAGTAATTTGAATATAGTACATTATTCAAGAATTTATTCAAAATCGAATCACCGGATCTAGACAAAACCATAATTAATTCAAAATTAAATTTTTTGTCCAAAATATCATTCAAAGTGATATTCGTAATTTTCTCGAAAAATAGAAACTTGACATTAATTCACTAAAATCCCAAATTTTATAATTATTTCAAATAAACAATTTTATAAAATTAAAATCAAAATTTCCAAAACGGGATTTTAACGAAACTTGGAAAACATGAAACAAAAACAAAGTCCCGGGACGGCCCGCGCGAGGCGCGCGGGCGAGCAGGCAGTCCCGCACGGCTGCTCGCAGGGCTATGCTAGGACAGTGTGGGAGGCACCCGCCAACGAGCGCGCGAGATCGAGTGCTGGGCTTGCGCGGCTGCGAGCAAGGGCTCCCGGCAGCATAGCGGAACAGCACGCGGGTCTGGGCAGGCGGGACGACGTGTTGCCGCCCCATGCGCGTACAGGTTGCGTGCAATCCCGCGCGCGGTGGACCCGTTCTGTATTATTTTTTTTTTCGTTTCGCAATTTCACCAAATTCATGCAATCCAATTTCGAATTAAAATAGTTCAAATCAATCTGAATTAAAACAGTTTAAAACCAGATTATTCAGGAAACAATTTTCGCAAAATTTTCAAGAAACAGTTTTGATCCAGCAACTTCGTATTTCAAACAAAAACCAAGAATGCATAACATACACTCAAATTCAAGAATTTTCATCAAAATTCATAAAGTTGTAACGATACAATACGAGTGTTGCACGGTGGCTCTGATACCACTTGTTGGAAAACGAGTACAGAAAAGCAGCGGAAATTTAAAATTTTTCCAAAAAGATTGATCATGGACTTGCAATTCTCGTACTGTATCACAGGGTGTTTAGAAACTTACGTAAATTGAAGCTTTCAAGTGATGTCAGTACCGCCTACTGAACACCCTTCAAGCAGAAAGTCCCTCGAACGATTCTCGACAGATCCTAAAGCAGCGATCCTCCAAAGCGTATCCACACCAGTCCTAAAACACGATCAAGCAAGTGAGAATGCTAGTTCTATAGCTTGTGTTAAGTCTAGGGTTTTGCTTTGAAAACTTTTCTTTTATTTTTCTCAAAAAACTTAACATTTCGTGAGTGTTGGTCTGAAGAATAAGAGAAGCCCCAACCCCTTTATTTATACTATATGGCTCGAACCCCTAGGGTTTCCAAGAAAAAATGGGATTATTTTCTTGCTCACTAATTAACTAATTTAATTATTAATTTAATTGGAATAATAAGTTCCTAACTTATTCTCCAAGTCTTGCAAGAATCAACTTTCTCTCTCCTACAATAGGAAGTTGGACTTTTCAACTTTCCTAAACCTAAAAGTCAAGATTCAATAAATAATTTAATTCTCAATTAATTATTAATTAGGTTAAGCTTGAGAAATAAAATCTTAATAATTAATTAAAAGACTTAAATTAATTAATTATAATTTAATTAATTAATTTTAGAAAAGAATTCGCGTGTAATAAAATTACACGCTTGGAGACACGTACATGCCACGTGTGCATGACACGTGGTAGCCACACAGTGACTACGTGTGACACGTGGCAGTCACGTGCTTTTGATATGTGGCAATGCCCACGTGTTACTCTCTCCAATTCGATCAACAATTTGATCCTTCGTTAATCATATTAACATCCTACCATAACCCTCGTGTCCTGGCATTTGTGTGTGACCCTTTAGGTTCATTATTCGATTAGCAGTGACAACAATTAATTAATCACTTCACAGATCACACTACCGTAATCTAGCAATGGGTGTGTGACCCCTAGCCGAATAACGAAATAAATCGAAGAACCTTTAAGTCAATAACATACAGTGAAATACGATCCTCCTATAACTCCATCTCTCAATCAAGAACTAAGGCATGGGAATATTCTTAGAGCCTAAATATTCTTGATCTTTAAAGTTAAGTTCGTTTCATATCCATTTAGACCTCAATCCAAGAAAACCCCATTTTCTTGATGTCTTGATCTTTTATCCACCTTGGCCAAGGGTTTAAGTTTAATGGACTACGAACAACTCAATCAGTAAGAGATCATTCTTGTTCTTGCAACAAGTGTAGGTCCTTTGTCGATTCTACTAATTCTACATATGCCACTTGTGTAATCCCAACATAGGTCGTGGTTCAGGTTTCAGTATGTCGAAACCCTTTTGAGCCTATATCGAAGATTACAGAGTTAGCTCATACGAGACATTACAAAACCTCAAGTTTAAGGATTAATGAATCACGTTATTGACCTGTGAGATATTTTCTAATCTGGAAGTTTGTGGAAACTTCCTTTCCCATTTAGGAATGTTCTCACGCGGGACATCTCAGTGATGAAGTTCTAGTAACAATCACCCTCATGTATTATGAACGCATCATCGTATGCACTTATCACTCCATGAAACTGAGTGATCCTTCAAAAGGACATAATCACATAAGCAAGTCTCAACAGAGTCAAGGTCGACACTCCCACTGTCTGTCGGACTCTTGACTTGGAGAAGTTTCTAATCCTCGCATATGGAGTTAAGAACTTGCTTCATGTGTCGTTCCCATAACGATAAAGTTCTTAACGGCCTCATCGGATTAGGGGAGTTCAATACATGCAAAAACACAGTCAACCCAAACAGACATAAATAAGCACATAAAGAAGTGAATGCCTATGAACAAAATCATCTCGTTTTATTATTCAAAGACTGTTTGTGATATTACAAGGAAATAGTAAAGCCAGAAGCTGCTTTAAGGGCACTATTCCTAACAATACTCTCTTCTTGTTCTTTTAGAATTCTTGGAACTATTTTATTTAGCATATAATCATCGAAAGAACCTTTTTCATATGGTTTGGCCTTTTCTAGATTTATTACTTTTAAAGGAGTTTTTATTTCTTTTTCTATATCTTTTAATTTTTCTTCTTTAGATTTTCTATCTCTTTCTTGAATTGTTGTTTCAAGACTTTTCATACTAATTCTATTCAATTGCACTTCATTTTTTAATTCTCTCATAGAATCTTGAAGATTTAATATTTTTTCTTTGATTCTATTATAGATTGAAGATTCATTCCTATAGTTTCCATATTTTTTCAGGTTTTATTCTATTTAATAGCGCCATTTTCTTTTCTTTTTTAAGTTGATTTTTTTATTTCTTTATATCACTTTTATTTTTATTACATAATTCTTTATCCTCTGAGGTTTTTATTTCGTCTCTTAATTTTTCTATTTTAGTATCTGATTCTATTATTTTATTTATATTGTTAATTCAGTCTTTCCAATAGCGATTCATATGGAAAGGAGGTTTGAGTAATAATTCTTTTTCATTTAAAAACTCTTTATTTTCTTTTTATAATAATCACAAGGATTTAACTTATACATTTTAAGAAAGTATTTTAGCATATCTTCATAAAAATTATATGAAATAGCTAACTCGTGTCTATTTAATATTCTCATTTTAAGGTGAAGGATATTGTCAATCTGTATCATCATAGGATATATCTGTATAATATCCATCTATATATAGATAATTTAATTTATTATCTATATCATTTAATCTTTTTTCTTCATCAAGTATTTGAAACCATATAATAATCCCTATTTCAAATAATTTATACATAGTATTTATGTAACGCCCCGGTTTTTCCATTCATGTGTTATTATATTAATCTTCATAACATTATATGCGATGTATATTCATGCAATTATATGAAATTATTGTTAATGTGAGATTTATATGAATTAATTGATAATGTGAGTAATTGTTTATATATGACCGTACTTGATCATTTCTTAAAAATGTGGACTTGATTGCATGAAATGCATTGGAGTTATTTGATCATTTTCCATGGAATGAAACTTGTTTGCATGCATTCAAATATTTCAAGGGCTTCATTGCAAAAAGTGATGATTCATGCATATATGTGGAAGACTTTGATAAATATCTAATATCATTCATCTCTTACATTCATTCATCATATTCATCAAAGATTACACACACTCACACACACTCTTTACGGTTTAAAACACCAAAGAAGGAAGGAGGGATTTTATCATTTTTCAAGCTAGATTCAAGGAGGAAATTGAATATTTTGGAGCATCTTCATCATCTCATCATTTCATCCCTTTTATCTTCCATTTCAAGGTATATATATGAGTATGTGATGAATCTCTTGAGTTGGTTATAGAGTAGGGTTTGTTGATTATGATGTGATTCCTTGGTTATATGTGTTTAGAAGCATGCTTAGCATCATTGAAGTTAGAAACTTGCATGAAATCTTGCATAATATGAGAGTTGGAAGAGTTGATATTATATAGGGTTTGGTTGATGAATTCTTGATAATCTATACATCTTTCCATGGATTAAATGTTGCCTAATTGATATATATGATCATATACATGTTATATGCTAGTTTTGAGTTGATTTCTTGCCTTGATTTGGTGTTGGGATGGCTTGGGAGCAATTTCCGTGCATATCCCCTCTTTTTCCCCTGTTTTTTGGCCAGAATGCTTCGAAACGCCCGTGTCGCGTCCCAATTCATTTACCACACGCCCGTGTGGGAACCTACTGCCTCACCCCGAGAGTTTTCACACGCCCGTGTCTGCTTCTAGTACATTTTTCACAGGGTTGTTTCTCCCTCATACGAACTCTGATTGACCTGATTTTTAAACCCACTGAAACCTATTGAAGTCTAGAACAATCTCCAATTGGAATCATCTCAATATATTTTGTCATTTGTAAGATATAATCAATTCATTTTGGTATCGCCATTTCATCGACAATCTACCTTCACCCAACTTCAAGCTTACGTCATTTTCACCTCGCTTTGAACTAGAAAGCGAGACATATATCATTTTAAAGGTATCCTTTTCTAGTTTGATTTCTAATAAACAAAACTTAATTCCCACTTTTATAATTTAAGATATTCCAGTTTTCCCTCAGCATGTGCATTTCCAAAAATTGCCGACTATTGTCAAACTTTGCCAAAACCTCTCTTATTGCATTCCTTTCACTTCCTTAGCTCCTGTATGTAACTTATATGATATATATACTTGTTTTATTGATAATTACGCTCCTACTTGACATTCCTTTATTGTTATTGCATGATATATTAATCCATGACTTTGTCGTGCGTCTTAAATGGTTCATAAGAGTCGTGTCTCACAAACACTTGTCCTTGTTGCACAGATTATCTTCCCGTTGACAATGAGAAAGCTTCGGTACAAGTGAGGTTTAATTTCTAGATATATAGACCCCTATAACCTTACTTGATGTTTTCGGCGAAAATATATCTACATATCTATAGCTTTCAAGCCTTATAATTGTCAAAAGGATTTCATGAACGATTGATTGATTGATTGATTGATCATGTTTTGGCGAATAAAGCATGTTCACTTTGGGCCCGAGGGTAGTGTATTGAGTCAACCGGGAAAGCAAGGGCTGACGGGTAACTCTTGCACTATCCTCACTGATTTTGGGATGACCCCTGAATCCACTAGGAGATTAGTGGAGGAAGGAGTTCCAGGCATAGGGACTCATGAAACCTATGCCCAACGAGATTGGGTGGTGGGGCCTTGCAATCCCACCATCAACCGGAGAAAAAGGGGTTCATGAAACTGCTAATTGTGCACTGTAACAACTTGCATGGTAACCATTGAATTGAAACCTAAATATTGATTGTTCACTGCTGGTGTAAAGGTTGGAGAATTGGCCTCACTCGCTGGGCCACGGATTGAATTGATAATGATTGAAATATTAAATTGATTTAGTTGTAATCTCGGGCGAGAACTAATCCTATTCTTAAACTTATATTGTTCCTTTTATAAAACCTTACTCGAGGCTATAACTTGCATGATACGTGCGCTAATATTTATTTACACCCCCTCACTCAGTCTTTTGTAGACTGACACCTCACTTTTCAGGTCTTGCAGGGGTGCGTGCTAGGCGGGATGTGAGTCGAGTCATATCTTTTATCTTGAGTCTAGCATTCCACTTTCATATTGGCACATGTATTGTTCTTGTTTCATTTTGAGATTTGGTACATATTTATATGATGTAAGTAAACTTGATGATAATGAGATTCATGAATAGTATGTTACCGTTTTATGGCTTATGCACGTTGGTGTGTATTTGAGGGTTAATCCCACCTAGCTACCGGTTTATTTTCTTTTGTCACCCGTTCGCTATAGTTTTGGTTCATGTACGGATTATCCATTTCGTATGTGGACTGAGCTGTGGTGCGGGGGTGTGGCATCTCGACGTTCCGGGTGCTACATCTTAAGTGGTATCAGAGCTCGGTTGTAAAATCACGCTTCTCGCGTCGTGTTGTGTCAAGTCTAAGTCGTACGGCTTAGGAACTATTTGATAATTTGTGCATTGCATTGATTCTTGCTACTAATTATTGATTGATTGATCTTATATTGCTTGAATTTTATATGTTTAACGTGTTTTACTTTAAATTTTGTTTAGTTATTTGCCGCATTTTGCATCAAATCGGTGATTTTGAAGTTAATTATGTGACATGAGTATGCACTAACGGCATGCATCTATAATCGAGATGAATTATGATTTGTACGTTACCAAACGAAATCAAACCACAGCCAATTTCTACGACAACTTCAATCTACCGCAAGCTCCTTTCTTTCGCTTTGAAGTTGTAAGGAATGCACTGGGGAACTTCATGCAAGAATTTAAGAGCCATGGATTTCTCTAATTGGATTCTAATTCAAGTGATAAGATCCAAAAAAGAAGAATTAATTACGGTAGTAATTCACAAGCTCTACGAAGTTAGAGGATAAAGAGGAAAGTTTGCAAGCTATGGTATCAATGGAACATTCACTTAGGAGAAAGATGAATATAGTCTCGAAGATGTTTGGGTTCGAGGTTGCCATCAACAAGGAGTGATGTTTATAACTTGCAAAATAAACATGTAAGACCACATTATTAAAGAATTTGGTTCACCGGGGACAAGAGGTTCGTTTAACTCAAGAGAGAGAGAAGGAAGTTTCACGGTTACTAAGGATTCAAGGTTTGGAATTTCAAACAAGTTGAGGATCTTCTACTATTTGTAACTAAAATTAAGATGTGAGAGGAAAGTAACTCAAATAATTCAGGTTGAGGTCGAAGTTTGTGAATTAAGTTTGAGATAAATCGAGACACTTCGAACTTTAAAATAGGGTTCGGATCAATTCAGAAGATTTAAGAAATTGATTTATTTTGGGTTCTTGGAAACAACAAGTAGAAGAATAGAACATTGAAGTAATCAATGTAGCTCTACAAAGAATCAGGATATTTTGGATTTTGGGTTAAAAAGGAAGACGGATATAAAGGAGTAAAGAAGATTGATTACTATAGTGAGTTCAAGTTCATGGAAAGCCAAGATACTTAAGATTCTATCTTCAGTTAAATTGAGTTAATTTTTGGATCCAAGATGAATTGCTATATGGTGAGGTAAATTGGGAGATATGGAGCAACAAATGGAAACCGTGAAGAAAGACAAGTCATACAACCAATTCAAGTTCAAAAAGAGTAAATTGAGAGGACTTCAACCAAGGTAATGCCTAAATGAAGTCGGGACAACCATGGGAGATTAGTCCCTTGAGAGAAGTTGGGATACTAACTTCATAAGTGGAAAAGAATTTGAATTCAAGAATTACAATATCGGATTATAAGGTTATACAAGTGATACAAGGAAACTTCGATCGAGGATATAATTGTGGTGAAGATTTGGACAATACTTAGAGATCGATACTTGGAAAAGAAACGGGTTAAAAAAAATAAAAAATTTCAATCCCAGGCGATGGAAATGCATAGGTTGAGGATAGAGAATTTTGAAGAATTGGAAGACCATGGGTACCGAGAGATGACCAACAAACTTGACACAAGCTTGTAATTCAACAAATAAGGAACAAGTGCCGGTTTAAAGCCTGTCGCTAGAACGGTGACAGGTTCAATGCATTCATCGCACGTGCATCATTCCTCGCATTAAATGTAGCACCCTATACGTAGAGATGCCACACCCCCGCACTATAAGTCGATCCACATACAAAATGGATAGTCCGTACCTGAACCAACCTATAGCGAACGGGTGACAAAAGAGAAGACAACACTAGCTAGGTGGGACTAACCCTCAAAATATATCACCATGCATAGGCCATAAAACGAAAACATAATACTTTACATACATACATACATTATCAATCTATGAGTCCATAGTCAACCTTTCAATATTTACAACCCAATTCTCAAGAGCAAAACATAATAATATAAGTATCCAGAATATACATGAAATGAAAATGACAAGTGCTAGACCCAAAACAATAAAAGACTTGACTCGATCCCACCTAGCACACAATCCTGCAAAAACTGAAAATGTGAGGTGTCAGTCTACGAAAGACTGAGTGAGCAGTTTAAATAAATATTAGCACACGTATCATGCAAGTTATAGTATCGGGTAAGGTTTTATAAAAGAAACACTATAAGTTCAATATTAGAATAGATCTCGCCCGAGATTACAACTAATCCATTTAACAATACAATCAATATCACTTTAATTCAATCAGTGGCCCGGCGAGTGAGGGCAATTCTCCAACCTTTACTCCTTTAGTGATCATTACCATGATTAACTTATTAATAGGTTAAGTGATCATGAAATCAATTAAGGTGCACAAGTAGCAATTTCACGATCTCCTTCTCCCTCCGGGTGATGGTGGGATTGCAAGGCCCCACCACCCAATCACGGTGAGCGTAGGGTTCATGAGTCCCTCTGCACGAAACTCCTTCCTCCACTAATCTCCTAGTGGATTCAGGGGTCATCCCAAGAATGTAGGGGGAGCGCAGAGTTACCCGTCAGCCCATGTTTTCCCGGTTGGCTCATACACTAACCCTCGGGCCCAAGTGAAAATGCTTTACTCGCCAAAACACGAACAATACACGATATCACGATCAATTCACTAAGTCACGATAATAATTGCAATAGATTAAGGTTTTGGAAAGATTATATATATATATATATATATATATATATATATATATAAGTTTTGGCCCAAAAGTCACATAGGGTTGTACGGGTTCTGTATAACTAGAATTAAACCTCACCTTTACTTTACCAACCAAAAGAAGCAAGGAAACACCCTGAGGAGCATGCTCCTCGTCTCCGGGAACATGATCTGTATAACAAGGGCACGTGTACGTGAGACTCGACTCGTATGAACTATTTAAGACGAACGGCAAAGTCATGTGATGTCAATCATGCCTTTACAATCAATAAATATCATGAATGTGTCTAAATTCCCAATTAAAGTATCAATAAGTGTCAAATAGGAGCATACTTATCAATAAAGTAAGCATATAATTCATATAAGTCACATACAGGAGCCAAGCAAGTGAAAGAAATGCAATAAGAGAGGTTTCGGAGAAGTTTGGCAAAAGTCGACAATTTTTGGAAATGCGTAGGCTGTAGGAAAATTGGAATATATTGAGTTGTAGAAGTTGGAATTGAGTTTTGTTTGTTGTATATGAAACTAGACACATAGAAATTTCAGAGGATATATGGCTCATATTCTAGTTCAAAGTGAGGAAAAAATGGCGTAAGCTTGAAGTTAGGCTAGTGCAGTTTTCTGGGAAAGTGGCGACACCAAAAAGAATTGATTATATCTCACAAATGGAAAAATATATTGCGGTGATTCGAATTGGAGGTTATTCTAAACTTCATGAGGTTTCCTTGAGTTCAAATATCAAGTCAATCGGAGTTCATATGAGGGAGAAACGCCCATTTGAAAAATGGTCTGAAAGCATAAATGGGCATTTGGAAGCACTCGGGTGATGCAGTAGGTTCCCACACGGGTGTTTGGTATTATAACTAAGGGACCACATGCCCGTTTGGAAGCAATATGGGTGAAAAATAGGGAAAAAGCAGGGTATAGGCGCGGGATTTGGCTCCCAAGCCAATCTAACACAAAATCAAGACAAAAATCAACTCCAAACTATCATATATCATGTATATGTCTCATATATAACAATTAAGCACCATTTAAACCAAGAAACATGCTTTGGTTCATCAAGAAATCATCACCCAACCCCATATAATTTCATATCATCCAACCTTCATATCCATCAAGAATCCATGCAAGTTTCCAAGTCTAAAGATCATAATCATGCTTCTAATCACTTATAAACAAGAAAGCATCACATAATCAACAAACCCGAATTCATATATGATTCATGAAATCCATGCTACTTCATAATATACCTTGAGATAAGAAAGAAATGGATGAAATGATGATTGTGGTGGTGATGATCCAATTTATACAACTCTCTTTCTTGAATTCTAGCTTGAAAATTATGAAATCTCCTCCTTCTCTTCCTTTGGTGTTTTGATCGTGTATTAGTGTGTGTGTGTATGTGAGGTTTTTTATGAAATAAAATGAAATGTGATTGGGAGAGATAAATGTAATATGATATATTATGTATGTAATGTATAGACATATATAACAGTCTTCCACTAACTCCTATGACTTACCATAATTTGCATACAAGTCCCTAAGCTATTTGAATGCAAGCTAACAAGTTTAGTTCCACGGAAAATGATCATTTAACTCCAATTCGTGTTATGCAATTAAGTCATCAAGTTTATGAAATGGCCAAATAAGGTCACATAATATTAATTAAACACGTTATCAATTAATTCACGTAAATTCCACATTAAGGATAATTCAGAGAATTACATATGAATAGATTACATATAATGTTATGAAATTTAATATAATGTCACTTAATATATGAATGGAAATCGGGGCGTTACATTAAATTAATTAAATTCCCTTAATTATATGTTTGTGTGCATCTCTACTTGTTGTGATTCTTTAAGGTGTTGCCTATTTTGAGTGGTATGTGCATTAGCATCTTAATCCGACATGCATCGTTTAGTGTTTACTTGATAGAAAGTTTTCTCCGCTTCCCCATCAAGTGATACCTCAACCGAGCTATTGCCGAATCAAGGTAACAAGAATTTTAGGTTGTAGAGCTTGAAGAATGAAAGAAAACTGAAGTCAGAGGCTCAGGGAAAGTAGAGATGGAGTTTGGAACGTAAGAAGTGAGTTACTATCCCTACGGATCACTCCAAAGTGAATGTGAGTAGGATTACCAGGTATGTGGCTTTGGTAGAACCTCTTTGAGGAAGAAGCTAAGTTGAAGTGGTCATAAGTATTCGATCCAAGAAGCAACAGAACGAGTTCAAGGAATTGAGATAGGAGCTTTTAAGGGGGAGAGCAAGACCGGGAGATGAGTTAAATGCTAAGTTGGGCCCGAATAGATCATTTCTAGAAGCGAGAATGGAGATTCAAGAGTCAACAAGTAACATGAATTCTACAGAAGTGATAAGGGAGAAATTAGGAGAGTTTGGTACCTGATGAACTTCAAGGTCGAGTTGGGTAAATACTTCATAAATGATATTGGAAGAGACATGTACTTCGAACGATAAAGATGCGGAATCAAGAAGTGGTTGGGGAATTGAATCGATAAGACAAGATATGAGATGATCAATGATGACTTCGGTCATGGAATCAATGTCGTTGGTTGTAGCACCCCGGAGCGCAAGGCATTACCCGCCCTTCCCCCCTCCCCCCCCGGGACTATAGCCCGATAGGTGTAATGAAATGGAAACTCCGCACACGCACCAAGACACAACGAACGGATGACAAACAAAAACACACCTATGCTAGGCGGTCTAGACCCAAAATCAGAGTGCGCAACTAAAACAGATATCATATAAGGAAGCTCCCAGGATTGAAATACCGATATTCATACTCATCAAATATTAAAATGTATAAGTTTCTACATTTGAATTTAAAGACTTCTTATACAAATTTCTTAAATTCGTTTCATATTTGCATATACAAAATTTCCATAAGTGCAAAAGTACAAAATAAACTAAAATGATGCATGAAACTAAAAGCAAAACCCAAGACTCGACAACCGACCGCCGCTAGCACAAACTCCCCACGGACACCTGCAACTCAAAATAAACAAAGAGGGGGAAAAAAAAAACAACGAGGAGGGGTCAGTCCTAAAGACTGGTGAGGGGGCTAACACACTAACGCATACATATACATAATTCAGAGCATATTCAAAGTAAGGAAATTCATGAACCGGGGCGTGGTTTTTGCATGCCAAAACATTTAACCCATGATACTATATATAAAGAAAAAGGTTTAAGGCCGAAGGCCAAAATCAACCAATTTTAGTAATCAGAAGTCCACTCCTGTTTCACGAATTAAATTCATAATCAAAATCACACAACTCGGCGAGTACGAGCTTCAGACCACCTAACTCCGTTCAAAATTCAAAACATAAACCAAAATTCAAACAAAAACAGAATCAAAAGACATACATACCTCTTCTCCGGGTGGTGGAAGGGCCGCACGACCCTAACCATCGATCGTACAGTATGGGTCGTGAGTTTCATGACGCTCATGCCCGAGGACTCCTTCCCCCACCAAACCTCCTGGTGGGTTCAGGGGTGATCCTTAAGTATGGAGACCAAGCTAGGGAATACCCGACGGCCCACACCGTCCCGGGTGTCCTTCGCACGAATCTCCGGGGCCCAATCTAATTAATCAAATTGTTCTAATTTCAAAAGTTCTAAATTTTCAAAAATCGTTCTTAATTTTCAAAACATAACTCGCTATTTCAAAATAACTCACACCAACCCTTTTCAAAACAAATAAACTAAAATAACTTACGTATATATAAAAGCGTTTTTCACACGTTTCGTAGCAAACAGGCCAATTCCCATAAAATACATATCGAACACGTATTTACATACATATATACACGTAAGTCGTATGCGGGCTTCAAAATTCACGTAGGGTTGTAGGTCATGATAACTAAAAGAAAGAAAACCTCACCTTGTCGACCACACCGGACAAACGAACGCAAAACACTTCTAAAAGACCCCCTCATCACCCACGGAGCGAATCTAAGGACAAAACAAAGGGCAAACGACAACCTTAGACTCAAAATGTACCAATTAGATGCCCGGTAAATGCATATGGATGCAAATGATGCATAAAGAATGCAAATGATGTAATCCACTTCACATAATTTTATACTTAGGCTTATCGAGGCAATTAACGAAATATCAAACAAATAATTAACAAATTAATCTCATAATGCATCAATTAAATTCCTAACTTATCATTTAATAACATATTAAGAGCATTCACAAATTTAAAGTTCCTAAAGAGAGCAAGAGATGTATAAAAACGAAATAAAGTGGCACATAAGAGCTTATGAGTTCATTAATTAAAACGAGCATTCAAGTCAAGCCATAAATTTACAATATACAACCTAACACGTAATACAATATATTCATATAGCATATAAGCCATAAACGAATAAAAAGAAGGAATTAGAAAGTACAGAACGAAGCATGAAAGTTAAGCACACAAGATCGAAGTATCTAAAGTTATAAAATATAAAAATAAATCAAATATTTAAACTAAATACATAACACATTTATAATATATACATATATATATATATATATATATATATATATATATATACGTATATGCATGCATTACACATTATATATATGTATAATATGTATAATGTGTGTGTATATATATATATATACACGTACAACACAGCACACATACATGCACTAATAAATACTATATATATATACACATTATCATTCAACAAATTGAATGCATGAAAATTTCAAACCATTAAATAAATTCATGCATTAAATATACACAATATATTACATATATACACTCATGCATGCACAAATAACATATTAAATATACACATGCACTAACGTATTCACTCACACAAACCATGCCCAAACAAATTACAACAAAAAAGAAAACACACAGCAGCGGCAGTCCGAACTCCGCCCAAAATGGGGTCTCGACCAGTTCAAGGGTGGTCGGGCCCTCCAACCCCAGCAGCATCTCCAATTCGAAGCTTGGCCCTTTTTCAGTCGCGGCCGTGACCCAAAAAGGCTTAGAACTGGTCGCGGCCGCCACCGCGTGTAGCAGGTCGCGAAGCAAAAATTCCAGCCCCTGTTCTTCGTCCAAGCAAAGCAGCAGCAACCCAGGCTGATTCCAGGCAAAAAGAGCAGCAAAAGCACAGCAATAACAACATAAAAACACACGCACAACACCCCCAAACAACATGACAAAGTAAGGAAGCAAAATCAGTCACACACACCTTCAAGCTTCAAAGTTCATGAATGTTCAACAATGGTGGTTTGAATTTCAGAAATTTTCCAAGAGATTCATGCTCATAAACTTAACATGGAACTCATATAGATCATATACATAGCTTAAAACCAAGAAATGGATCAAAGAATTGCAAGAAATCATCCAAAAATGCAATTAACCTAACTATTCATTCAATGAAGCAAATCAGGCCCTAATCTACATGATAATGAACAAAATAATATGTAAAAGAAAGGTAAGAAGATGGAGATTACAAAATTATACTTACCTTTCGAATTTGAGGCGAGTTGGAGGTCAAACAAGCTCAAAATCCGACTTATGAATAGTGCCCTGCTCTCTTTTCCTTTCTCCCTTGTTGCTGCTTCGTTCCTGCTTCTTTCTTGTGTGTTTCCTGGGTTGAACCGAAATTGGGGAGAGATAGGGAGATAAAGGGTTAAAAGAGGATTAAAAGGGTTCGAAAATGGGGCGATTCGGATAAGAAACGGGTCGGTTATGAGCAAAACAGGTGAGGGTCACAAATCTGTCATAAGGGTCACATTTCGGGCAAAATACGGGGGTTCAAACGGGATTAGAAAATTACGAGGACAAGTTATATAGCTTCCGTTCTTCGTTAAGAGTCCGGCGCCACTTCCAGAATTCGAATTCGAATTCCCGAGCTCAAGATATAAATTCCAGAACACAAGGCGCGCTAAAACAAGTTAGGCCCTCGAGTCCCCAACAAATAAAATATGGTGTATTACTATATCAAAAAAGTCCGAAAATTAAATACAAGCACATAGACAAATTGATAACACGTATATTTCATGCATGGCAAAATATCACAAAAGTCGGAAATAAAATCGAACCCAAACGGATCAAAAACGTGTTAAAAAGGTTAAAAACGTTCAAATATTTAATCATATATTTAACAAATAATTAAATTAATTCAAGAATAGCATTTAAACAATAAAATAAACATATAATTACATAAATAAATTAATTAAATGCGGAACTAACACTCCCGAAACGGCATACCTGTACGGCCGGACGAGCGGGATGTTACATTGGTATCCTATTACCGGACACACACAAACCTAATCTCCTAAGGGTGAAAGAATTGTGTATGGTGTAACGTTTCTCATGCCTCAGAGATGATGGAATTGTGAAAGGATTTTTTTTTGAGTTGGTAAGGAAGTTATTGGGTAAGAGAACCCGACTTAATCATCATATTCTATAAGGGACAAAGTGAGGGTCAATTCAATCAAGCAATGGAAGTGGAATAACTAGGAGAAATCCCAAGCATCCGAGAAAGGTTGAGTGTAATTCCTAGAGAAGAATGAACTGACTGGGCTAAGACCAAGTGTACCCTCAGGACTTGGAGCCTTGGAATGTGATGTTGGTAGAGATAAGAGACTTAATCGTGGATGGAAATCGTATGATCATTGACGTATCAAACATATCGGGGATTTCAAGGCAATTGACACTATGGTTAGAAGCAAATCCCAACCAAAGAATCAAGTGTTCAGCCGAATCGCCACCATGAAATAATTCTAACCAAGGGTGAATGGCACACCTAACCATGCATATCACGTGCATCATGGATCTTATGTTGTTGTATTTAATCTCTTGTTAGTTGTAAATTGGTTGTTTATGAGTGGTACTTATGTGATTAATATGATTCTACTTGCCTATGTGATATTTATGTGAATGTTTCTACAATCTGTTCCCTTGAATTGCTTTCGTGTGTGTGTATGAGAGATGGGGCTCTCTCATTGCTTGTTCACAGATGGGGTTCTCTCATTGCTTGTTGAGAGACGGGGTTCACTCATTTCTTGTTGAAAGACGGGGTTCTTTCATTTCTTGTTTAAGAGACGGGGTTCTCTTATGGCTTGTGCATCATTTTTTAAACTCGACGGTGGACCTGGGGACTAGGTCCTTTTAAGGGGAAAGAAAGAATTGTAACCCCCCCCCCCCCCCCCCCCCCCCCCGGTTTTTCCATTCATGTGTTATGTGTTATTATATTAATCTTCATAACATTATATGCAATGCATATTCATGCAATGATATGAAATTATTGTTAATGTGAGATTTATATGAATTAATTGATAATGTGACTAATTGTTTATATATGACCTTACTTGATCATTTCTTAAAAATGTGGACTTGATTGCATGAAATGAATGGGAGTTATTTGATCATTTTCCATGGAATGAAACTTGTTTGCATGCATTCAAATATTTCAAGGACTTCATTGCAAAAAGTGATGGTTCATGCATATATGTGGAAGACTTTGATAAATATCTAATATCATTCATCTCTTACAGTCATTCATCATATTCATCAAAGATTACAAACATTCACACACACTCTTTACGGTTTAAAACACCAAAGAAGGAAGGAGGGATTTTATCATTTTTCAAGCTAGATTCAAGGAGGAAATTGAATATTTTGGAGCATCTTTATCATCTCATCATTTCATCCCTTTTATCTTCCATTTCAAGGTATATATATGAGTATGTGATGAATCTCTTGAGTTGGTTATAGAGTAGGGTTTGTTGATTATGATGTGATTCCTTGGTTATATGTGTTTAGAAGCATGCTTAGCATCATTGAAGTTAGAAACTTGCATGAAATCTTGCATAATATGAGAGTTGGAAGACTTGATATTATATAGGGTTTGGTTGATGAATTCTTGATAATCTATACATGTTTCCATGGATTAAATGTTGCCTAATTGATATATATGATCATATACATGTTATATGCTAGTTTTGAGTTGATTTCTTGCCTTGATTTGGTGTTGGGATGGCTTGGGAGCAATTTCCGTGCATATCCCCTGTTTTTTGCCCATAAAGCTTTGAAACGCCCGTGTGGCGTCCCAGTTCATTTACCACACGCCCGTGTGGGAACCTACTGCCTCACCCCGAGAGTTTTTACACGCCCGTGTCTGCTTCCATTATATTTTTCACATGGCCGTTTCTCCCTCATACGAATTCCGATTGACCTGATTTTTAAACCCACAAAAACCTCTTGAAGTCTAGAACAATCTGAAATTGGAATCATCTCAATATATTTTTTCATTTTTGAGATATAATCAATTATTTTTGGTGTCTCCATTTCATCGACAATCTGCATTCAACCAAATTCAAGCTTACGCCAATTTGACCTCGCTATGAACTAGAAAACGAGCCATATATCATTTTAAAGGTATGCTTGTCTAGTTTTATTTCCAATAAAAAAAACTTAATTCCCACTTGTAGAATTTAAGATATTCCAGTTTTCCCTGAGCATGCGCATTTCCAAAAATTGCGGACTTTTGCCAAACTTTGGCAAAACCTCTCTTATTGCATTCCTTTCACTTCCTTGACTCCCGTATGTGACTTATATGATATATATACTTGTTTTATTTTTAATTATGCTCCTACTTGAAATTCGTTGATTGTTATTTCACGATATATTAATTCATGACTTTGCCGTGTGTCTTAAATGGTTCATACGAGTCGTGTCTCACAAACACTTGTCCTTGTTGCATAGATTGTCTTCCCATTGACGAGGAGCAAGCTTCGGCATAGGTGAGGTTTAATTTCTAAATATATAGAACCCTATAACCCTACTTGATGTTTTCGGCCAAAATGTATCTATATATCTATAGCTTTCAAGCCTTATGATTGTCAAAGGATTTCATGAACGGATTGATTGATTGATTGATCGTGTTTTGGCGAGTAAAGCATGTTCACTTTGGGCCCGAGGGTAGTGTATTGAGCCAACCGACAAAGCAAGGGCCGACGGGTAACTTTTGTACTATCCTCACTGATTTTGGGATGACCCCTGAATCCACTAGGAGATTAGTGGAGGAAGGAGGTCCGGGCATAGGGACTCATGAACCCTATGCCCAAAGAGATTGGGTGGTGGGGCCTTGCAATCCCACCATCAACCGGAGGAAAAGGGGTTCATGAAACTGCTAATTGTGCACTGTAACAACTTGCATGATAACCATTGAATTGAAACCTAAATATTTATTGTTCACTGTTGGTGTAAAGGTTGGAGAATTGCCCTCACTCGTCGGGCCACGGATTGAATTGATAATGATTGAAATATTAAATTGATTTAGTTGTAATCTCGGGTGAGAACTAATCCTATTCTTAAACTTATATTGATCATTTTACAAAACCTTACCCGAGGCTATAACTTGCATGATACGTGTGCGCTAATATTTATTTATACCCTCTCACTCAGTCTTTTGTAGACTGACACCTCATTTTTCAGGTCTTGCAGGGGTGCGTGCTAGGCGGGATATAAGTCGAGTCATATCTTTTATCTCGAGTCTAGCATTCCACTTTCATATTGGTACATGTATTGTTCTTGTTTCATTTTGAGATTTGGTACATATGTATATGATGTAAGTAAACTTGATGATAATGAGATGCATGAATAGTGTATTACCGTTTTATGGCTTATGCACGTTGGTGTGTATTAGAGGGTTAGTCCCGCCTAGCTAGTGGTTTCTTTTCTTTTGTCACCCGTTCGCTATAGTTTTGGTTCATGTACGAATTATCCATTTCGTATGTGGACTGAGCTGTGGTGCGGGGGGTGTGGCATCTCAGCATTCCAGGTGCAACAATTTATAATTATTTTTATTAAAGTTTTATATTTTTTTTATCCCAAAAGACATCGTCTTCTGGGCTCTGATACCAATTAGACAGGGGGTGTATTGACGATTTGTCCATTACATAGTTTACAATTTATTTTTAAATTTTATTAAAGAAAAGTATTAATTAAAACTTTAAATTCTAAATTTATTTTCTTAATTTATAAAACTTCTTTTACTTAAAAGTGTCAAATTATAAGTGTTATATTCAATTTTTATCATTTATTTTCATAAAAGGGGCAAAAAAGTCATTTTTATATTAAACTATCTATTTTTGACAAGTATTTAACAAAAAACGCGTCGGGGTTTTTTATGTGTATTTTTATAAAACTCAGGGTTTTTTATACTAGTTTTTAAACATAGGGTTTATTTTGCACTTTTGACATATCACAGGGTTTTGCAGGCAATTATCCCCTAGTTTATTTGTTGTTTTCTTTTAGTTTGATACATCCTTAATTCATCGATCAAGTCATTCAAACTAGTGTAAGAAGATCCATCCTCTTCAAAGGCTTTCCTCGTCATTTCCTTATAATGCTTGGCTCAAATTCTCATTTGTCAAGCTTCCTCTCCTATCATAACGTTACGCACTGCCTTAGCTACTGCTTCACTAGACACACCTTCACTCGCCACTTCCATTACCTGTGCAGGGCAAGAATCAAAATATTCTGGTTTGTCTTTCTCTTTTGTTCTAGAAGAGCTATTAAACTAATGTCCGTGGAATTTAGGATAAAAGCACAATGTTGCTGAGATATAGGCTTACATACAGAGTTTATTGCACCAAAAACCCTGTGATATACCTAATTAGCACTCAGAAACCTGTGATTTGAAAATTCTCAAAGCGAACCCTGTGATTGTAATAAATTAGCACTCAATTAGAATTTCAAACCCTACAGCAGTGGTTGTAGGATTTTGAGTGCTAACTTTAATACAATCACAAGGTTTTTAGTGCTAATTTATATAATCACAGGATTCTCTTTAAGAATTTTCAAATCGCAGGGTTTAGAGTGCTAATTAGGCATAACATAGGGGGTATCCAAGCAAAAAACTCCTTACATAAGTACGCATATTTGAATATTGACAATCCGTGGGCAACTGTCTTCCTTACGAACAATGTGTTGACGTAATTTAAGGGATAGGAAAACGGATTCTTCGGTACATTAAGGGCACTCTGAAACTTGGTCTTTCCTTCATTCCTTGTTCCAGTTTTACACTGATTGGTTTTTGTGATGCTGATTGGGCCGGTTGCCCCGACACTCGTCTTTCCACCACAGGTTATGCTATCTATTTTAGGGTGAATCTCATCTCTTGGCATTCCCGTAAGCAACCTACTGTCTCTAAGTCAAGTTCCGAAGTTGAATATTGTGCCTTGTCAAGTTTGAGTTCTGAACTTCTCTGGTTTTTGCATTTTCTCAAGTTCCTTAAAATAGAACTACCACGACCTCCAAACGTCCATTGTGATAATCTTAGTACCATTTATATGGCTACTAATCCGGTGGTTCACAATAGGAGCAAACACATTGAGATTGATGTTTACTTTATACGAGAAAAAGTGGTTGTTGCAACGTTCAAACTTCACTACATTGGTACCAAAGATCAGACTGCTGATATCCTAACAAAGCCTCTTTACCGTCCCCGTCATGAAGATCTTCGTACCAAGCTTTGTGTCTTGAACCCGCCTTAAGCTTGCGGGGGGTGTTGGCGTAATTTTAGGGATTTGTGCTTATCTTTAGGATATTATTAATTTTACATAAATATTCTTTATATCTTTTCCTATCCCTTAAATTACTCCATTAGTTATGGTAAATAGTTAGTTATATTTTGTATCAATATATATACCTTGTAAAACTTTTGGAGAAATCAATACAGAAAATATTCGATCCTTTCACATTGGACACCTGTAGAATTAACAATACTAACCAGTAACCAGCCGCGAACTTTTAACTAAATTATGCTAAATTTACAACTTATCCTTTTATCTTAGAAATAATTGTTTTGCCACATAATTTTATCGAAGATGCTTAGTTGGAGATTTTGATAATTTCTACTAAGACCCTCCCAAATTATGATTGGCTAATGATTTTTTACACTCCCAAATAAAGTCTACGGAACAGCGATATAAATTAGCTATACACAAAGAAAATTAGTTGTTGTAAATTCTTGATGTATTTTTGATTTCATCTTATTCTTGTCCAAGTATACCGATCGACGTTGGTTGATCGCCAAAAATTGTGATTATATTTTTTTATACTATCTTCTTAATAGGTTCGATATACTTTACAAAATCCTAATTATATGGGCCAATCACGTAATATTAATAATTAGAATTTTATTACTTTATATAAATCACGTAAAAGATATTTACTTGTTTGTGAGAAGAAATTTTCAAAGATATTATGAGATAAGAGGAGCCGATATATATGTATATATATATATTGAATGACATATAAGATTTTTAAATTAATAAGATATATATATATATATTGAATGACATATAAGAATGTATAATAATTTGTCAAATATATTAATACTGTTATTTAAATATTTGGGATCCAGAATAATGCATGGAAGAATTTTCAACGCAAAAATGATTCTTTTAGTATGAACATATACGTTCTTTTGCTTCATTTTTCTTTTCACTTTTTATATAGATAAGTATATAAATTACGATAAATTATATTTCGACCCCCTCTAGTTATTGTATTTGTGCAAGGTTGCCCCCTAGCTTTATAAATTAACATCCCGTAACACTCCCCGGTTCCCCTAGCTTGTTTCAATTTTAGTGGTGGTGCTGCGATGTTTTCTACAGGTGATGGTAGTGGTGGTGCAAAGCAGGCGCGATGCTGACGCAGATATATGGTGGAGCCGATTCGAAGACACTGCGAAGGAGATGATGGTGGTGGGATTTTTTTTTTTTTAATTAGTTCAAATTTGACTTTTAATCTAAATTAACAATTTAATTAATTTAATATTTAATCTAAATTAGGAATTTAATTTCTTTTAATTAATTTAAAATTTAAAAAAAATATGTAGAAATCCGACATGTATATTTTAAATCAGTTGTCTGATTTTTAAATGTTTGATGTATCGTGTATGTTCGTTTTACAATTGACAGGTGTCGAGTCCATCAAAATAAAAATATAATTCCGGTGCAACAGTAACAAGTATAGTGCAACGAGTCGAACTACAGTGATTGGATGAATTAATTCAATTAACTCACAGGAAAATCGTGTGAAGACAAGTCAATTAGAAGAAAAGGGGTTTTGAGTTTATTAATTAACTAACTAACTAAATAAGCAATGAAAACAATTAAACTAGAAGAAAGCAACAAATCACGTTGAGATTTGATTTTAATAAATCAGATGAGAAACAATACCTAGCTAGGAATTATAATTCAGTTAATACATCGATCATGGACGCAAAGATAAATTCAAGTTGTTCAAGTAGATTAGCTATAGCAGATAGAGACATTCGACTCCGTCTCGTTTTCACTTAAATTCTCGAACAGCCTAGAGACACTCGACAACTATTTCCCTAATAAATTCACAACCCCTAGAGACACTCGACAGGATTTAATGAACCAACAACATTAAAAACCATGAAACACTAATCCAAATTAACCAAGTCACTACACGTGCAAGATTTTAATCGATTATTAACTCCCTTAATGGATCAGATTCGACTTGACGACTTCTTAACATTAATGCACCACTAATTATCTATCAAGTACTACATAAACTTCATGCAATCAAGATTGGTTATAATGCAATAAACTTACTTAGAAAATCGGGCCCTAATCAATGAAGTAAATAAATGACAATAATACGACACACGGAGAGTTAACAAATACTTGAAATTAAATTGAATTATAAGAACAACTTAGGTCTCACGATATTCAACCAAATCATAAATTCCTAGCTAAGTACTAAAGAAATTAGCTACTCATAACCATGGTCTTCGAAAGCAAGAAATAAAATAAAAACATGTATTTATCTAGAACAAAGAAAGAGGAAAGATTTTCTCTCGGAGGAATCTTCGAGCTCTTCTCGTCCCAAGCACTTCGCCTAGCTACTGCGTGAAAAGTGTGTATGAAAAGTTGTTCTGAATCTGCTCCCAAGGATACGATTATAAAGCTCTCATCAAGACTTGGCCATCAAGTAGAATATCTCTCTCCAAATCCTAGACCAACAAGGATTCCTTATCCATACTTGAAACCAATACAAGTCCAAACTGGACTTCGCTTCACACGTCAATTGCTGTGCCACAATTTTCTTCCAAATTGGACTCTCTAAAAATTATTCCATGGCGACACGCATGGCCCAAGTCATCCAAGCCCAATTCCAATTAAAATTAAGTCAGCCTCTCAATTTAAATCCCAAGGTCAGCAACTTGAACATTTCCTCATCCATGCACACGTGACAGGAATGACTCCAAATTGCTCTCCACCTTTGAACTTTAGCCCAACCAACAATTCATTAAAGTCCAATTTCTCAGCCCAAAACTGTCCCCAATTAAATAATATAGCCCAAGTTGCACTTATGAAAGAAAACTTGATCAAGGCATCACATTATATCCAATTTAAGCTCTAAAATTCAGTCACACATGCACGAAAAATACGAGGTTTAAGCATGTTATCAAATTCCCCCACACTTGTCCATTCACTCATCCTCGAGGGAAATAAAACTCAAATGAAACATCACTCCCATCAAACATATTCACAAAAGCGATCATCGAGCTTTCGCCTAAACAAATCTAGCGTATCGGACTCATTACTTAATTGCACAAAGTTCAATCACTTAGTACAAATATCATACCCTCGTGTGTAGTGTGAATTGAACGAAAGAATATACAAAGACTAGATAAATTAGTTCATGTTTTTCGTCTAACAACAGATTATCCATTTTGAATACACACTTTCACCCCAATCTCCACTAATTTGGTCAACCAATAACTCGGGATCGATAGGTCTTTCGAACTTGTAATGTAGGCTTGGGTCAAGGTAGGAAAAAGTGAATCAAAGGCTAACACACCAAGCTTACACATTTAAAATCAATCCCAAATTGTTTCCCTTTTACTTCTTCCCAAAAGACTCCCATTTTCACAATTAATTCACAACCCTTTATCGAATTTTTCACCAAGACTCATACTCTTTGCTCTTTTACACTCTTTGTTCTTTTTTTTTTCTCTTTTTTTTTTTCAACTCATTCTTTTCAGCTCATTTTTTTTTTTTTTTTTTTTTTTTTTGTTTCTTTTTCTCGACTGCTTTTTTTTCCCTTTTCTTTCTTTCGTCACTTTTCTATTTTTCACAACCAGAAAAACGCCCTATAGCAACGGATTTAGCAACAGATTTTGGCCCTATTAGCAACGAATTTCGGCTTAGCAACGGATTTAGCAACGAAAATTTTCCGTTGCTATAACGCTCGTGGCTAATCTGTAGCAACGGATTTAGCAACGAATTATTAGCAACGAACTTATAGCAACGGATTACTACCCACGAAAATTAGCAACGGTTTTAGCAACGATTTTTTTAGCAACAGATTTAGCAACGGATTTTCCGTTGCAAACCAACCAATAATTAATTAATTTTGTGCCTTTTTGCAACGGAATTTCCGTTGCAAAATCCGTCGCAAAAACTAATAATTCAAATTAATAAATTAAAAATTCATTTGTGGGGCCCAAATCACCCCACCTAACACCGAGCCCGCACAACCCAACACAATAATTCCACATATTCACGTTGAGTAGGAATCGAACCCTGGTCCCAAGTGAAGAAGGTTGAACCCCAAACCAGCTGGGCTAACTCCATTGTTGTTATTGTTATGTCATTTTTTATATTTAACCACTATCAAATATTCATATACTAATTTAAATAATTAAATACTTGTTATCATATAGTTTAAATAATATATATTCCGTTAAAAATTTAAATATTTATTAATTAACTACATATCTCAAGTTTTAGTTATGAGATAAAAATATAATGTATATCAACTTAAGTATAACTTTTTATGACATACAAAAAAAAAAGGATGAAAGTTTTACATAACTAAATAATTAGATTTAGTTGGTTGTTGAATAAAGAACTTTTATGTTATATGAAGTATTCACTTATACATTTGTATTATTTAGCAATCGTAGTTGAATAACTTAATGAAGAATTATTTTATTAATATGAAACATTTATATTTGAATTTGTAGAATTATATCTAAATATTGAAGAATTATTGTGTTAAATTCTATATAAACCCCAAGCATGTATATATATATATGATAGGGTCAAAATACGTTCGTCCCACGTTTTGGACACGTGGCAATCCGAGATAGTAACACATGTTCTCTTGTCATTAAGGCAGTCATACACGAGCACCCAAAGCCCCCGAGCGTCAAAGTTTCTCAAGGACACGTGCCATCTCTGCTACGTACATGCGTGATTAACATTGCTGCTCTCTATATTCAGATCCATCATTTTTGGCGCCGTCTGTGGGAAAGCCGTTCTCAGCTCATCTTTTCCGTTTTTGCTAGTCGAGAAACAAACACCCAACACCTTCCTAACCATGGTAGCTACTAGATCTGGAGCTGTTGGAAGAGGATCATCTCCTCCCCATGATGCCAATATCACCACCATCCCATCTGCAGCCATTGGTGGACCACCACCTGCCGGAGGTGTGCCTCCGCTTACAGAATCAATGCTTCCGCCACCAGCACCGCCCGCTTCTAGCGCCACGGGAGGTGGTCAACTCCCCTCACTTCCACAACCCTCCCAGAGTCAGTGGGTTCACTCTCATGCGAGTCCCGGGAGGCAACACTATATGATGCCGCCTCCGGGATATACGCTTACTGTTGGAAAACAGGAATCAGAAAGCAGCGAAAATTTAAAAATTTTTCCAACAAAAGGATCTAAGACTCGCAATCGTGAATCCAAATTTGTAGAGATCAAGAAACTCACTTGGGTAGTAGCTATCTTGACACGTTTTGAGCCGCCCTCAAACGCGCTTCATGTGGTAATGGCAACCGGTCCCTTGAAAGTCTCTTTCAACTTCAGAATCCATTGTAGGGATAACAATCCACACCAGCCTAGATTCAAATCATGTTAGGGAAGTTCTTAACAATATAAAATAAAGAAAGAAACATGAAACGAGAAAGGAATGATTGAAACTCCCTTCGAAAACCAGTTTTGCGAAAGTAGAAATCTGCCAGCCATAAAACCCTCGTGAAAAAATTCATCCTTCAGGATATGGACGAACGGTTTTCGCCATCTTCTTTGGTTCGATTTTTTCACTCGTTTTCTGTTGGGTTCAGAATCGTTTCATCATCCCTTCTGATCGTTTTGCTTGATCCCCACTTTTTGGTAAAACTCGAATATTCAAAACTTCTAACTTGAAGCTCTCTAGGGATAGTCCACCAACTTGGCTACAATCTAACTAGTAAGGATGCTAGTTCTCTAGTTAGTGTTTAGGCTTAACCTAGGGTTTTGTTTATCTTGGAGAAAGGATGGTGTTCAACACATGAACCAAAAGAATTCTCGATTAGCTCCAAGGGGAGCTCGAGCTCCCCCAAATATAGGAGAGGAGTGGCCGAAATTCCTAGTCCTTATGGACTAAGGATTTTGGTCCCTCTCTCCTATTACTTGATCATCAAGTAATTTTGACTTTGACTTTGAATTCAAATTCAAATCAACTTTCAAGAGAGCTAAAATATCCAAACTATTTTTTGGATAATTTTATATTTTATTTATTAAAAATAAATAACTTATTTTATCTAATTAATTAATTCACAATTAATTAACTAGATTATTTTTCTCCAAATTAAGACTTTCTTTTTAATTCAAAATTAAACCAAAGTCTATTAAATAATTAACACTTTTAATTATTTAATATATATATATATATATATATATATATATATATATATACAATATATATATTCACGTGTCACAATGACACGTGCAACTCACGTGACCCACACGTGTGGAACCCTTTTGGCCCGATTAACTCGTTTAATCATTTTAAAGCCTCAACTCATCTAACTAAGTTGTTGTGTGTGACCCTCTAGGTTCTCAATTCAATTAGCAGTGACCCTAATTAATTAATCAGTCCACAGATTAAACGACCATAGTCTAGCAACAGGTGTTTAACCCCTAGCTGAACTGGAATGTTCGGATTTGACAGAACCTTTAAGTCATTGATTCATGTGAGATACAATCCTCCTACTTACTATCTCTCAACCAAGATCTAGGGTAAGGGAATAATTAGAACCCTAATAATCTGGTCTTAAAGCTAAGTGCATTTCATATCCATTTTATCTCAATCCAAGAAACCCTTTTCTTGATGTCTTGATCTACTGCCTTGGCCAAGGACTCCATATGGCATATGAATGACTTACACAATAAGAGATCACCTTGCATATGCAAGTGTAGGTCCTTTCTTGATTCTCATTCACTTTCATGAGTCACTTGTGCAGCCCCAGCATAAGCCTTGAATCAGTTGTCTAAGGCGACACCCTTTAAAGCTTACACCTAAGACTACAGAGTTAACTCATAAAGTGACAAGGAACCTCAAGTCTAAGGATCAATTAATCACATCAATGACTCGTGAGATATTTCCTAATCTAGAAGTTTCCATTTCCTGAAATAGAAACTTCCTTTCCCATTTAGGAATCTTCTCACACGGGGCACCTCAGTGAACTTACATATTAAAGTAAGCACCCTTATGTATCACGCACGTATCAACTATACACTTTGCACCTCCATGAAACAAGGTGGCCCTTCTTAAGGGCGTGATCCCACAAGCAAGCCTTAGAGGAGTCAGGTTGACACTCCCACTGTTTGTAGGACTCATCGGCTTGGAGTATTTTACTAATCATGACTTATGTGATATAGGGCTCGTTTCATGAACCATTTCTCCTAAATGGTAGAGTCCTAAAGTCATCAGGATTAGGGGAGTTCTCATACATGCACAACTAAAGTAAACGCATACCAAACAAGAGCATATAAAGAAGTGTTTGCCTATGATATTAATCAATCGTATATTATTCAAAGATTGTCTGTGATACTAGGAAAGTCCCAAAACGGATTATGACTAATCGGCTTTCTAGGGCACTATTTCTAACAATCTCCCACTTGCCCGTAATAGCCATTTAGGTATTCTAAGTCCCATCTTCTCACGATGCACTTTGAGAGCCTATTGACTTTGGGCGTTTCCAAAGTGGATCTGCCATATTCTCTGCTGATGTGACCCTCTTGTTTACACATCTCTTAGGAAACACCTTTTCCTTATAAAGTGATTCGTAATCACGTGTTCAGTCTCTTGGTGAGGTCTTGGTTCTCTTACTTGAGCAACCATCCATTTTATCATACAATATGATAAAGGAGTTGTTTCATGCTAGGAACTTCATCTAACAAGTTAGATGGAGTTTCTTACCCAAACACTTAACTTAGCGTTATATAATACGACTAAGTTCTCAACTACGATAGTCGAGTTTTGCAATGTCCGTCCTTGGAACCCCTTTCTAACACATTGCATTACCATTATGGTAGAAGTTGTATCCTTTCAATGATTTCATAATCATCTATGTTTGATGAACGGTTACATCAAATATCCTTCTAACAACAAGATCTTTTGGGCTCTGTAAACTAATACATATCCTCATTTCTTCTCAAGTACTCTGAGGACATCCTTTACAGAAATCTAATGACCTTCTCTGAGGTCATATTAGATTTGACCCACTACGCTTAGTGTTGCGCCATATCAAGTCTAGTACATGACATTTCATATATTATGCACCCTTTCACTTAAAGGGATTTTGGACATTCTAACTTTCTTAAATTTATCTTAGGACACATACTCTTCAAGAGAGATGTTCCATTGTCCATACTAAACTCCTTTTAGTATTATGGTTATGTACTCGTTTTGTGATAATCCTTTTATTCTCTTAGATCTATCTTCTATAGAACTGAATGTCGAGAATTTAGGATAATCACTAAGATCTTTCATGCCAAATTGTTTCTTAAACAAGAATTGGTAACTTTCACGTCATCCTTGACATTCCTAATGAGAAGGATGTCGTCTTCTAAAGAACCATAATTGACTCTTACATCACTAACTTTCATATGTACACTCTGAGACTTATTCGACTTCCATCTGTGTCAAACGATTTGACTGTGGAATCGAATTGTCTAACTCCTAGAAGCCTTTATCAATCCACAGATTGACTTAGGGATTTGCATACCTTATGCATACTCCCACTGAATATGAGATTTATAGAAATACCTTATTTCAGTCTCTTTCAATCTCATATTGAACAAGATAGTTCTCATATTCATTTATCATATCTCATAGTCAGAATATGAGGATGTGGTAAACACAATCCAAATGGACTTTTGCATTTCAACCGTCAAGAAGGTTGTAATACTTTCATTCACTCGAAGCTCCACGAGCTTGATCCTATCAGGTGGATCAACCAAGGTCAAAACTTGGTTTGAGTATATGGAATCCATATTGGATTTCAAGGCTTGCTTACACTACTCAGATTCCAAATCTGACAGTGTCTCCTCTTTAAGTAATTCCTTGGCTATCTAGGAACGCGTTCTAAACGCGTCTTAAGAGAAGAGTTTCATACATGTGCATACTCTAAAATTTGGCTAAATTTTATCAGATGGGCTCGTTTCTTCTATATGTGGCGTGGATATTTATCCTCAAATTTCTTTGAGGTCTGCCTGCTTACCTTTCTTCTTCTATAGGAACGATTCCTTAAGAAAGGTACTTTCCTTGAGACAAACAACCTTTGTCTAAGGGAATCGCAGAAACGATATCCAATATCGTTGTATAAACTTGAACTCATTTCAAGCTTATCTCCCACTATCCTCTTCACTTAAGAGGATTCCATTAAATTCTTGGATAAGAATAATTAGGGAATTTAGTATGCCACATTACATAGTGCAACTAAAGGACTGATTTTGGAAGGTACTAAATTCAAAATCTCTAACTGCATATTCTGGTAGTTTATTCCTAGAATGATTATAAGTCAGTAAAGCTTGCTATGGAATGGACCATATCCCATTAGGTTTCATTCCCTCATTCGCAAACACTAAGGTGTTCTCGAATTAGTTTACTGAGAGATAATCCTATTATCTCTAAGATGACTAAGGAATTAGTTGCTAAGATATTGACTATCTCGATCATATCGATTTACCTATAACTTATGACTACTTCGGTTCCTAACCTCCTTTTTGAAATTCTAAGAATTTCATATAAGTTTCGAATTTGTACTTCAACAAGTACATTCATTCATAATGATTAAACTGACGATTGTATCTAGTACTTACATTAAGCATCTTACACTCATCAGCATGGATCGAAATCCACTAGAATTTTGGCACGTTCGACGTTTCACCTAAACTATGTTTCGGGAACGTTTCCCTTCAAGATAGGATTCATAGGAAGTTAACTCTCTAGGTTCATTTTTCGTAAAGTGATCCTAAGATGTCTAACTTGCTAATCCTTTTGCGTCTCAACGTTCCAAAGTAATTCGAAGTTATGTCATCTCACTTACTTTTGTTATCTCGTTGTATGTTCAGAACATTAGTAGTTTGAGTCTTTGCACAACAAATTATGCAGAATCAACTCAAGACTTGTGAATTCTATTCCTAGTAGAATTACTAAACGAGGTAACATTTCAGCGTACTCATACTCTTTGCAGTTCCCTTTCAAAGTCCTTATTTGCTACAATAGAAGCAAGTCCAATTTGATCTCTAGTGTCTTTTGGGCGTACCCCTTACATGCCCTTCCATTGGACTCTTAAGGGTTTCTTCTTCTTTAGGCCTTCAAGCCTTCAACTTAGTGAGTTTAGAAGAAGAATTAACCATCACGACCTTTTATTCCTTCTTAAGGATGCTCTCAACCATTATCAACTAAATGATTAACTATGCTAAATTAGCATCATTCTAGTTGAGCATAAAGGGTTTGAATGATGGTGGAAGCAATGTAAGCAATCAGTGCATTGAGAACTCTTTTCTCAGTTAATGAGACCACAAGATCTTCAAAAAAGATCTTTAGACCTTGTTCGTGTGCACTTGTTTCCTCATTTGGAATATTGAATAATTCCACAATGTTATACATTGTAACATTTTTATGAGGCGGTTCAATTGCTCTTAAGTGGTTTGGAGAAATCCTATTCACCTCAGATCGCTTCTCTTTTGGCCCTGGTCGAATTTTCACAATTGAAAACTTCACCCTTTAGAGAACGTCTTTCTCTATTCGGAATCTAAAACGATTTTTAGGGTCCGAAGCCAATTAGAGTTAGTTAGGACTTAGTCAACTCTTTTGACTTAAGGATGGATACGAATGGGTTTGCATTTCATATTGTAGAGAATCACAGAACTACAACCTAAATGCTAAGCAGAGAAAATGTGAGCATGTGAATTATAACGATATACAAAAGATAAGGTCTTTAATCTAATGTAGCTCCCACTGTTTTTCAAAGATCTATAATTCCCAAAGATCTAAGAGGAACGCTTTTCCCAATGGGTACTAAGATCCTAAGCATTTTACCTCGAACCCACGACTCGCGGACATTCTAAGTAAAACCCTAGGTAGGTATAACTTACCAATTCTAACACCTTTAGAACTCTTAGTAATTATTTTGCATCACCTATCTTTCAATATGGACCCATGACTCGTGCGACATCCATATTTACTTAGGCGTTAAGCTAGACACATCAATCATAAGATCATGATCAAAACTTAGTTCGAACGACCCACGACTCACGGACATTGCCCTTGCCAAAATTAACCACGAAATATTGATCATTTAAAATGATCAATTAGGTAACTAAGAACTAATAAGCTCCACTAGCTATCCCATGACTCGCGGACAATATCTAGCTTCACTTACTAAACTTAAAACCTATTTATGGAATGCTAGGAATTTAATTCAAAATTTACATCTCGAATTAAATACCTATTATGCGAAATGAGCTTAATATTTAATGGGAATTTTTGAATCAACCGAAGAGTTGTTCGGTTCGACCTCACCAACATATATGTTATCCAATTTCATTAGTCTTGATTAATGCAAGTACAACTTAAATACATTTCAAACAAGCACTTAGCAGATAACATGTCCTAGAATGATACTAACATGTGATGATCATGGGTTCTACCTATCTTATGCGTGATATGTGGGAGCCACTCCACAATCACAAGTTCTAACATACATGCCACATAAACAGTTTAAATTATATAAGGGGAAGCGGTAATAAAATACGAGCCCTATCTCTATTACATTTTACAATTGAGATTTCCCCTCCCTAACATTTTGAGGGGTCTTCACTTATGGCCTCCTTGTTACTTGAATGTGGTCCATCTTACTCCATGGGTGCATTGTCTCCAAAATGAAAATAAAACCTCACCACCTATTCTACTCTCAAATTACAATAAAAGGAAAAATACTTAAAGTAATAATGCTCAATCTTCATATTGGCCTTAGACAATTACATGGGGTATACCCCGGCCTCAAAACAGTAATATGGAAAGCCACATAATAAATCACATAACAGTACGCACATAAGTGAGGCTCCGACCTCAATTGAAAAACGCAACTATAGGGCTCCAACCCCAATTTAAACCATCCATGTGCATAAATTAAAACCATACATAAGTCTAAACCCATGATCACCTAACATGCATAAATTGCAAGAATTTAAATTTAACCAATAAATTAAAATTCTCGCTTTAAGCTCTAATAGCTTAAAACACGACTTAGAGGTAATTCTTGTTCAAGACCCTTTTCAATAAAACCCGAAAAACAATAAACTTATAAAATTCCAATTAATTTCTAAAAATTAATAATTTTATTCTTTCAATATTTTCATAGAATAAAGTTTGTAATTTTTCCAAAATTTAAATCGCTTAAATTTTCAAAATCCCAATTTAAACAATTATTTCAAAAATAATTCAAATTTAATAACAATAAAATTTTTCAGGAAAAATTAAATCGGGATCGGATTGGACTAAACACGAAAATCAAGATCGCGAAACGAAGGGCCCGGAACGGACTGCACGCCCACCCGAGACCAAGCCCGGCAGTCGCGCAGCATCGCGCACATGGACGCGCGCGATCATGGCTCGCAACAGCTGGGCGGGGATGGGCGGGCGTGGTCGGCAGGCTCCCGCGCGGTTGCGGGAGGGATATGCGGGCGCGCCTAGGCGCTGGCGGGCGGCAGCGGCGGGCAGTCCCGCGCGGTTGCGGGACTGCTGGCCGCGCAGGCCTGGGCGTGCTACGTCTTAGTACGTCCAGGCTCATGTTTTCATAACATTATTTCGTGTTTCGTACTTTTACTTCAAAAACCAACAACAATCCAAAATTTAAAAACACGATTTAAATGTATTTGATCCAAAATAATTTCAATCAAATTTTCGAAAACGTTTTTCAGAAACTTTTAGGAAAAATAAAGTTTCGTAATTCAGGCTTTCTAAAAGAACTCAAGAATACCTAATTCGCATCTAAGCCTAAGAATTTCTACCAAATTCAGTTAATTGAGACGAATCAGAAACACGATTTACGAGGTGGCTCTGATACCACTTGTTGGAAAACAGGAATCAGAAAGCAGCGGAAATTTAAAAATTTTTCCAACAAAAGGATCTAAGACTCGCAATCGTGAATCCAAATTTGTAGAGATCAAGAAACTCACTTGGGTAGTAGCTTTCTTGACACGTTTTGAGCCGCCCTCAAACGCGCTTCATGCGGTATTGGCAACCTGTCCCTTGAAAGTCTCTTTCAACTTCCGAATCCATTGTAGGGATAACAATCCACACCAGCCTAGATTCAAATCATGTTAGGGAAGTTCTTAACAATATAATATAAATAAAGAAACATGAAACGAGAAAGGCATGATTGAAACTCCCTTCGAAAACCAGTTTTGCGAAAGTAGAAATCTGCCAGCCATAAAACCCTCGTGAAAAAATTCATCCATCAGGATATGGACGAACGGTTTTCGCCATCTTCTTTGGTTCGATTTTTTCACTCGTTTTCTGTTGGGTTCAGAATCGTTTCATCATCCCTTCTGATCGTTTTGCTTGATCCCCACTTTTTGGTAAAGCTCGAATCTTCAAAACTTCTAACTTGAAGCTCTCTAGAGATAGTCCACCAACTTGGCTACAATCTAACTAGTAAGGATGCTAGTTCTCTAGTTAGTGTTTAGGCTTAACCTAGGGTTTTGTTTATCTTGGAGAAAGGATGGTGTTCAACACATGAACCAAAAGAATTCTCGATTAGCTCCAAGGGGAGCTGGAGCTCCCCCATATATAGGAGAGGAGTCGCCGAAATTCCTAGTCCTTATGGACTAAGGATTTTGGTCCCTCTCTCCTATTACTTGATCATCAAGTAATTTTGACTTTGACTTTGAATTCAAATTCAAATCAACTTTCAAGAGAGCTAAAATATCCAAACTATTTTTTGGATAATTTTATATTTTATTTATTAAAAATAAATAACTTATTTTATCTAATTAATTAATTCACAATTAATTAACTAGATTATTTTTCTCCAAATTAAGACTTTCTTTTTAATTCAAAATTAAACCAAAGTCTATTAAATATTTAACACTTTTAATTATTTAATATATATATATATATATATATATATATATATATACAATATATATATTCACGTGTGAGACACGTGTCATTGTGTCACAATGACACGTGCAACTCACGTGACCCACACGTGTGGTTACACACGTGTGGAACCCTCTTGGCCCGATTAACTCGTTTAATCATTTTAAAGCCTCAACTCATGTAACCAAGTTGTTGTGTGTGACCCTCTAGGTTCTCAATTCAATTAGCAGTGACCCTAATTAATTAATCAGTCCACAGATTAAACGACCATAGTCTAGCAACAGGTGTTTAACCCCTAGCTGAATTGGAATGTTCGGATTTGACAGAACCTTTAAGTCATTGATTCATGTGAGGTACAATCCTCCTACTTACTATCTCTCAACCAAGATCTAGGGTAAGGGAATAATTAGAACCCTAATAATCTGGTCTTAAAGCTAAGTGCATTTCATATCCATTTTATCTCAATCCAAGAAACCCTTTTCTTGATGTCTTGATCTACTGCCTTGGCCAAGGACTCCATATGGCATATGAATGACTTACACAATAAGAGATCACCTTGCATATGCAAGTGTAGGTCCTTTCTTGATTCTCATTCACTTTCATGAGTCACTTGTGTAGCCCCAGCATAAGCCTTGAATCAGTTGCCTAAAGCGAACCCTTTAAAGCTTACACCTAAGACTACAGAGTTAACTCATAAAGTGACAAGGAACCTCAAGTCTAAGGATCAATTAATCACATCAATGACTCGTGAGATATTTCCTAATCTGGAAGTTTTCATTTCCTCAAATAGAAACTTCCTTTCCCATTTAGGAATCTTCTCACACGGGGCACCTCAGTGAACTTACATATTAAAGTAAGCACCCTTATGTATCACGCACGTATCAACTATACACTTTGCACCTCCATGAAACAAGGTGGCCCTTCTTAAGGGCGTGATCCCACAAGCAAGCCTTAGAGGAGTCAGGTTGACACTCCCACTGTCTGTAGGACTCATCGGCTTGGAGTATTTTACTAATCATGACTTATGTGATATAGGGCTCGTTTCATGAACCAGTTCTCCTAAATGGTAGAGTCCTAAAGTTATCAGGATTAGGGGAGTTCTCATACATGTACAGCTAAAGTAAACACATACCAAACAAGAGCATATAAAGAAGTGTTTGCCTATGATATTAATCAATCGTATATTATTCAAAGATTGTGTGTGATACTAGGAAAGTCCCAAAACGGATTATGACTAATCGGCTTTCTTGGGCACTATTCCTAACACTTACGCCCACCATCATGATGCCGCCGGTTCAATCTTACCACGCCGGCCAGATCCAACTCCCAGTAGTAGTTCCTAGGGAGATTGAAGGGGTAGAGTTGCCGCCCTTGACTCCTCAGCAACTGCGAGCCTTATACACCCAATGCGAGATTCAAACAGCCCAGAATGCATGGGAAAAATTTCATTCCCTGTACTTTCCTCCTGGGCAAACCGCCCATATAGATTCGCCCTTGGGGGGAATACAGGGGCATCCCCTCCTGCAGGCTCAGGCCGTGTTGGGGGCTCAGCCACCGCCTCCACCCACGAAGGATAAAGAAGCTCCCAACCCAGGGGGAGTCGAGCGTCCCCAAACGGACAAAGGCAAGGAGCCCATCGGAAGGATTGATGTCGATGAAGAGGTCCACTCTCGGGCATCAAAACAAGGGCCACAAGCCTCCCACCGAGGGAGCCAGGTGAGAAGGGAAGATCCCAACCTCCTTGCGGCTGTGCAAAACCAGCTGCAGGAGTTACAGGATATGGTGGGACAGCTCTCAGGAGCGCGATCCCAAGTCCCCCACGCTGGGGACGAGCGTGAAAAAGCCAAAGACGCTCGACGCAACGTCCGCCAACAACATGTTCCCCGCCATGTGGATCAGGAAGAAAATTTTGGATGTTACAACCACCACCCGCTCGCAAAAGGGTCTCCCCTTGTGGAAGAAGTCTTGGTAGCCCAAGCTGGCGTGGGCAAGGTCCCGACATTAGTCAACCGCTATGACGGGACCATCGACCCCGCAGAGCATCTGGACCATTTTTTGCATCTGATGCACTTGTACGAGCACTCTAGCCATTACTGGGCAAAAGTATTTATTACCTCCCTCGTTGGAATGGCCCAAGAGTGGTACAAGCGTCTGCCGCCAGGATCAATCCACTCCTACGGTGAGCTCACAAATACCTTCCTGAACCACTTCAATTCCTTTGAAGGCACCCATCACCGAACCCACTGCCTTGTACAACTTAATCCAAGGCGAACACAAATCCCTTCGGACATTCTTTGCTCGTTTCAACAAAGAGTTGTTGCTTATGGAAAGACCGTCCATGGATTTCCTGATCCATGTCCTTTTCAAAGCCTGTAATCACAAACAATACGTGAGTAAGAAATTTGCTGATTCCATTGTGAAGAAATGCCCCACATCTCTCATGGCAATGAGGGAGATAGCCGAGCCCTACTTCGTGCTCGAAGACATGTACGGGTCCAATACTCCAAGGCATTTCGAACCCTCTAAAAGTGAACGAGGGAGAGAGGAGCCTTCTCACAGAGAGCGCCGTAAGTCACCTCCTCCTCCACGGAGACTAGAGCGTGTCCCTCTTAACAGGCCTATCTCGGAAGTTTACGCCTTGTCTGACAAGAAACTCTTCAAAAGGCCCACGAAGATGAAGGAGACGGAGGCATTAAGGCGCTCGAACAAGTACTGTGCTTTCCATAAGCAAAGGGGGCATGACATGGAGGTTGAAATTCAAAGGCTCATCGCTGGGGGCCACTTGAAGGGGTTCGTTAAAATGTTGGAGCGCTACCATGAGCGATGTAATGACCGTCAAAGAGAGAGGAGGAGGAGCCCATCGCGTTGAAGGAGCCCGCGAGGGAGAGGCCCTCCTGAGAGCAGCCATCGTAATAAAGGAAAGGCTCCTGAGCAAGAAAATACCCATTTTGCGGTCATTAACATGATAGCAGGAGAATCCTCAGGAGGTGACTCCAACGCTTCGCGACGACGGTTCGTCCGGAGTTATGATCAACGCCCCTCGGAACCCAAGTTAGTCTATGCCATCCGAGAATCCAAGGACGACCGCCCAAAGGAACATGATGTGATAGGATTTACAGATAAGGACTTAGAACATATTGTAACACCCCATGGGGTCAGTGAAACCTCTGACTGCCCCATGGTGGTTAGCTTAGATGTCCACAATCACATTATAAAGAGGGTGTTAGTGGATAGTGGAAGCTCTGTTAATGTTTTGCCCTACACCACGTTCCAAAAAATGAATGTTAACAACATCCCGCTCGAACCACTCAAAACAGCTCTCATTGGCTTTGGGGGTTCTGAGGTTGTCCCACGAGGGCAAATTCGCTTGGCCACTTCATTTGGCCGAGCCCCACAGCGCAAAACGCTCATGGTCACCTACGCAGTGGTGGAAATTGATATCCCATATAACATCATAATCGGGCGACCGGCTCTCGTACATTTCAAAGCGATTATCTCCACTTACCACCAGAAAATCAAGTTCCCCACCCCCGAGGGCGTCAGAGAAGTTTTGTACAACGTACAAGAAGCCTGGGAATGCTACATGCTATCCCTTAGAAAGCCTAAAACAGAGAAAGCATTTCAAATTGGGTCCACCAAGAAATCCGTTGATTTCCCCAATTTGGACGAGGACGGTTCCGTGCGTAAGAGGGCCAAAATGAACAAGAAGAAGAACAAAAAGAAAGATCTCCACAACAAAGATACCCACGAAGCTGCCCCGCCAGGGACAGATGGAGAGTCTTCCTCTGAGAAAAACGAGCGTGGGCAAGGGGAGCCTAGGGATGATGGCCATCTGACAAGAAAGAAAAGGGCATTTGAGGTCCCCCGTCCAGAAATGAGGATCGAGCCCTCAGAAAAATTCCTTACTATTGAGCTAGAACCAGGGAACAAGGATAAAACTACCCAGATTGGGTTCAACCTTTCTGGACCCTCGCAGATCATGATGATAGACTTTCTCCGAGAAAATATTGATGTCTTTGCATGGAAAGCCTCGGATCTTACCGGGATTGACCGAAGCGTCATAGTCCACAGGCTCAATGTGGACCATCGTTTAAGCCAATTAAACAGAGGAAGCGAGATGTGCACCGCTTTCGGAAGAAAGTTATTGAGGAGGAAGTTAACAAGCTTCTTGAAGCTCAGTATATCGAGCCCATACTGTATCCAGAATGGTTATGTAACGTGGTACTGGTGCCCAAGAGCGTAAATAAGTGGCGCATGTGCACTGACTTCACGGATCTTAACAAGGCTTGCCCTAAAGATCCTTACCCATTGCCCCGCATAGACCAGCTGGTGGACTCAACTGCGGGCTGCGAACTCATGAGTATGATGGATGCCTTTCAAGGGTACTATCAAATCTTTATGGCCCCGGAAGACTGTCCCAAAACCTCATTTGTCATCCACTTGGGTATATATTGCTTCCTGGTCATGCCCTTTGGGCTCAAGAATGTTGGGGCCACTTATCAGTGCCTCGTTAACAAAATGTTTGAAAAAGAAACTGGGGGGTCCATGGAAGTGTACGTCGATGATATGATTGTTAAGAGCGAGCGTCAAGGCTCGCACCTAGAAGATCTCAAGCGCACTTTTTCCATTTTGCGCCAGTATGGGATGAAATTGAATCCTTCAAAATGTACTTTTGGAGTGCGAGGAGGAAAATTCTTGGGCTACATGGTCAGCCAGAGGGGAATTGAGGCTAATCCGGAAAAAATCAAGGCTATTTTGTGTTGGAAAACACGAATCACAAAGCAGCGGAATTTAAAAATTTTCCCAACAAAAGGACCTAGGACTCGCAATCGTGTAACCAAATTCGTAGAGATAGAAAACTTACTTTTCTTTTATTCTTTCTTGAAGCGTTTCAAGCCACCCAAGAACGCTCTTCTCGCGGCTTGATCCCCTCTCCTTGGTAAAGCTCGAATCTTCAAACTTCTAACTTGAAGTCTCTAGAGAAAGTCCACCAACTTGATCACAATCTAACTAGTAAGGATGCTAGTTCTCTAGTTAGTGTTTAGGCTTAACCTAGGGTTTATTTGATCTTGGAGAAAGGAAGGTGTTCAACACATGAACCAAAAGAATTGTCTATTAGCTCTAAAGGGGAGCATGAGCTCCCCTATATATAGGAAAAGGGAGAGGGGCGCCGATCCTAATCCTTGTTGGGCAAGGATTTGGTTCCTCTCTCTCCTATTACTTGATCATCAAGTATTTTCCAACTTTGACTTTGAATTCTAATTCAAGTCAACTTTTAAGAGAGCTAAAAATATCCAAACTATTTTTGGATAATTTTATACTTTATTTATTATAAAATAAATAACTTATTTTATCTAATTAATTAATTCATAATTAATTAACTAGATTATTTTCTCCAAAATTAGACTTTCTTTTTAATTCAAAATTAAACCAAAGTCTATTAAATAATTAACAAATTAATTATTTAATACATATATATACAATATATATATATATTCACACGTGTGTGACACGTGTCACAATGACACGTGTCACTCACGTGAGCCACACGTGTGATTTCACACGTGTGGAACCCTCTTGGCCCGATTAACTCGTTTAATCATTTTCAAGCCTCAACTCATGTAACCAAGTTATTGTGTGTGACCCTCTAGGTTCTCAATTCAATTAGCAGTGACCCCAATTAATTAATTCAATAATTAATTAATCAGTCCACAGATTAAACGACCATAGTCTAGCAACAGGTGTTTAACCCCTAGCTGAATTGGAATGTTCGGATTCGACAGAACCTTTAAGTCATTGATTCATGCGAGATACAATCCTCCTACTTACTATCTCTCAACCAAGATCTAGGGCAAGGGAATAATCAGAACCCTAATAATCCGGTCTTAAAGCTAAGTGCATTTCATATCCATTTGATCTCAATCTAAGAAACCCTTTTCTTTATGTCTTGATCTACTGCCTTGGCCAAGGACTCCATATGGCATATGAATGACTTATACAATAAGAGATCACCTTGCAAATGCAAGTGTAGGTCCTATCTTGATTCTCATTCACTTTCATGAGTCACTTCTGCAGCCCCAACATAAGCCTTGAATCAGTTGTCTAATGCGACACCCTTTAAAGCTTATACCTAAGACTACAGAGTTAACTCATAAAGTGACAAGGAACCTCAAGTCTAAGGATCAATTAATCACATCAATGACTCGTGAGATATTTCCTAATCTGGAAGTTTCCATTTCCTGAAATAGAAACTTCCTTTCCCATTTAGGAATGTTCTCACTCGGGGCACCTCAGTGAACCTACTTATTAAAGTAAGCACCCTCATGTATCACGCACGTATCAACTATACACTTTCCACCTCCATGAAACAAGGTGGTCCTTCTTAAGGGCGTGATCCCACAAGCAAGCCTTAGAGGAGTCAGGTTGACACTCCCACTGTCTGTAGGACTCATCGGCTTGGAGCATTTTACTAATCATGACTTATGTGATATAGGGCTCGTTTCATGAACCATTTCACCTAAATGGTAGAGTCCTAAAGTCATCAGGATTAGGGGAGTTCTCATACATGCACAGCTAAAGTAAACGCATACCAAACAAGAGCATATAAAGAAGTGTTGCCTCAATTCGTTATTTTATTCAAAGATTGTCTGTGATTATAATAAGGAAAAGCACAAAGCGGATATACAATCGGCTTTTAGGGCACTATTCCTAACAATCTCCCACTTGCCCGTCAAAGCCATTCTAAAGCTACTCTAAGTCCCATCTTCTGAAGATGACCTTGGAAAGCTTCTCGACTAAGGGGTTTAGTAAGTGGATCTGCCACGTTCTCTGCTGATGTGACCCTCTCAATTAGCACATCTCCTCTTTTGATAATATCATGGATTAGGTGATACTTCCTCATAATGTGCTTGGTCCGTTGGTGAGATCTTGGTTCTCTTGCTTGAGCAACCGCCCCAGTGTTATCACAAAACACAGTAATGGGGTCTTTCATGCTAGGAACAACATTCAACTCTTGAATGAAGTTTCTAATCCAAACACCTTCCTTAGCTACATCATTTGCAGCTAAGTATTCGGCCTCAGTGGTCGAATCTGCAGTGGTTGTTTGCTTGGAACTCTTCCAACTCACTGCTTCGCCGTTCAGGTAGAAAATGTATCCTGACATTGACTTAAAATCATCTAAGTCAGATGCAAAGCTTGCATCGCAGTATCCTTCGACAGTAAGATCTTTCTGACCTCCGTAAACTAAGAATAAATCTTTAGTACTTTTCAAGTACTTAAGAATATTCTTCACGGCAGCCCAGTGACCATCTCCAGGGTCAGATTGGAAACGACTTGTCACACTAAGTGCATAAGCCACATCCGGTCGAGTACATAACATTGCATACATTATGCTACCTATTGCTGACGCATAAGGTGTATGAGTCATTCTCTCCTTCTCAAGGTTAGTCTTAGGACACATCTTCTTTGAAAGACACGTTCCTACACTCATAGGAAGGTTCTTAACCTTTGCTGACTCCATATTGAATCTCTTCAATACTTTGTCAATGTACATCGACTGTGATAGTCCTATTAACCTTCTAGATCTATCTCTATAGATTTTAATTCCAAGGATATAGGACGCATCACCAAGATCTTTCATCTCGAATTGGTTCGATAACCATAATTTAGTCACTTTCATGTCATCCTTCGAATTCCCAATAAGAAGGATGTCATCAACATAAAGTACTAAGAATTGCACTGAGGTCTCCAATTCCTTTCTATACACACATGATTCATTCGAAATTTGCATGAAGCCAAACGCTTTGACTGATTCATCAAATCGAATGTTCCAATTCCTAGAAGCCTGTTTCAATCCATAGATTGATCTTTGGAGTTTGCAAACCTTTTGCTCACTCCCACTGAATGTGAAACCTATGGGTTGCTCCATATAAATGTCTTTGTCAATGTCACCATTGAGAAAGGCAGTTTTCACATCCATTTTCCATATCTCATAGTCATAATATGCAGCAATGGCAAGCATGATTCGAATGGACTTTTGCATTACAACTAGTGAAAAGGTTTCGTCAAAGTCCACGCCGGGTCTTTGAGTGAATCCTTTTGCAACCAGTCTTGCTTTGTAGGCTGCAATGCTTCCATCAACTCCAAGCTTTCTCTTAAAGATCCATTTGCAACCTATGGGTTTGACCCCATCAGGCAAATCTACCAAGGTCCAAACTTGGTTGGAGTTCATGGAGTCCATTTCGGATTTCATGGCTTCTATCCACTGTTCAGAGTCAGAATCTGAAAGTGCCTCCTCATATGTTGAAGGATCGTTATCCTTTTGAAATATTTCATGGAAGAATCCATACCATCTCTCCGGCTGTCTAGGAGTGCGTTCAGAACGCCTTAGAGGAGAATTTACATGTGTATCGAAATTCGTGATTGGTTGTGGTTGATCAGTAGGGGACGTTTCTTCAGTGGGTGGCGTGGGGTTACTTTGTACTTCTTCTAATTCTATAACCTTTCCTTTCTTTTCTTTAAGGAACGGTTCCTCAAGAAAAGTGGCATTTCTGGAAACAAACACCTTTTGTTCAGATTGATCATAGAAATAGTATCCTATGGATTCCTTAGGATAACCTACAAAGTAGCATAAGTTAGAACGAGATTCTAACTTATCTCCCACTGTCCTCTTCACGTAAGCAGGACAACCCCAAATTCTTAAGTAAGAATAACTAGGGATTTTGCTATGCCACATTTTATAGGGCGTTTTGGGGACTGACTTAGAGGGAACTAGATTCAGAATCTTTGCTGCACTTTCTAGGGCATAACCCCAGAAAGAAGGTGGTAAGTCAGTGAAACTCATTATGGAACGAACCATATCAAGTAGGGTTCGATTCCTTCTCTCAGAAACTCCATTAAGCTGAGGAGTTCCCGGAGGAGTCCACTGAGAGATAATCCCATTATCCTTGAGATGATTAAGGAATTCTTCACTAAGATATTCGCCTCCTCGATCAGATCGAAGTGCTTTGATCATGTGACCAGTTTGGTTCTCAACCTCCTTTTGAAATTCTAAGAATTTCTGAAAAGCTTCAGATTTATACTTCATTAAGTATACATAACCATACCTACTAAAGTCATCAGTAAAGGTTATGAAGTACTGATGATTGTTTCTAGTGCTTACACTAAGCGGTCCACAAACATCATTATGGATCAAATCCAAAACCTCAGTGGCACGTTCCACAGTTCCTTTAAAAGGGACTTTGGACATTTTTCCTTTGAGACAGGATTCGCAAGAAGTTAACTCCTTAAGATAGTTTTCAGAGAATGATCCTAAAGTGTTTATCTTGCTAATTCTGTTCTTGGAAATGTGTCCTAATCTAGCGTGCCATAAGGGAGCTGAAACTTTGTCATCTCTCTTACACTTTGTTTCTCGTTGTATATTCATAATATTGATATTTTGAGTTAGGTAAAGTCCATTACTTAGAGTACCGTTATGAACGGAAGAGTTGTTCCGTTTGATAAAGTATTTACCATTCTTAATATAAGTTTCATAACCTTCACAATCTAATATTGGAACTGAAATTATATTACGAATAATGCTCGGTACATAAAGGACTTTATTTAATAATAACTCAAAACTACCTAAATCTAATCTAATTGTGCCTAAAGCTCGAGCTTCAACGTTTGAGCCATCGCCGATCTTCAAGACATATTCTCCTTCTTTGAGTTGTTGGACCTCACTTAGCATCTGTACATCATTACAGATATGAGTTCCACAACCGGTATCAAGTACCCAAGAACTAGAGTTAATAGAAAGATTTACTTCAACGAGAAAGATACCTTTCTTTAGAGTAGCCTTGTACTCTGGGCAGTTTCTCCTCCAATGTCCCGCTTTGCCATAATGGAAGCAAACATCCTCTTTCTGATCACGCTTCTTCTTTTGGGCCTTCCCCTTCGAAATGCCACCAGTGGGCCTAAGGGGTTTCTTATTCTTCTTTTGGGCTTTCTTGCCCTTACCTTTAGAAGGCCCAGAAGAGGAAGATGGAGCATTCACCATCAAAACCTTATTGTCCTTCTTGATCGTGCTTTCAGCAGTCACAAGCTGACTAATCAGCTCAGCTACAGTAGCACCAGCATGATTCATGTTGAAGTTAAGGACAAATGGGTTGAATGATGGTGGGAGCGAAGCTAGCAACAAATCCACTGAAAGCTCATCTTTCAGTGGCATGTCCATGGAAGCAAGTTTCTCAGTAAGGGCGAGAAACTTAAGTCCATATTCATGGACACTTGAACCTTCCCTCATTCTCAAGTGGAACAATTCCTTTGAAGTGTTATACCTTGTAACACGTTCATGAGGGCGGTAAAGTTGCTCTAAGTGGTCGTAAATCTCCCAAGCAAATTCCATGGCCTCATGTTGTCTTTGCAAGTCCGGAGACATGTTAGCCAACATAAGGCAACGGGCTTGGAGATTATCATCCTTCCACTTCTGAATCGTATCCCAAAGATCTAAGAGGAACACGTTTCCCAATGGGTACTAAGATCCTAGGCATTTTACCTCGAACCCACGACTCGCGGACATTCTTAGTAAGAACCCTAGGTAGGTACAACTTACCAATTCTAACACCTTTAGAACTCTTAGTAATTGTTTTTTGCATCACCTATCTTTCAATATGGACCCACGACTCGTGCGACATCCATATTTACTTAGGCGTTAAGCTAGACCCATCAATCATAAGATCATGACCAAAACTTAGTTCGAACGACCCACGACTCGCGGACATCGCCCTTGCTAAAATTGACCATGAAATATTGATCATTTAAAAATGATCAATTAGGTAACTAAGAACTAATAAGCTCCACTAGCTATCCCACGACTCGCGGACAATAACTAGCTTTACTTACTAAACTTAAAACCTATTGATGGAATGCTAGGAATTTAATTCAAAATTTGCATCTCGAATTAAACACCTATTTGTTCGAAATTAGCCTAATATTTTAATGGGAATTTTCGAATCAACCGTAGAGTTGTCCGGTTCGACCTCACCAACATATTGTTATCCAATTTTATTAGTCTTGATTAATGCAAGTACACTTAAATGCATTTCAAACAAGCACATAAACAGATAACATGTCCTAGCATGATACTAACATGTAATGCTCATGGGTTCTACCTATCTTATGCGTGATATGTGGGAGCCACTCCACAATCACAAGTTCTAACATACATGCCACATAAACAGTTCAAATCACATAAGGGAAAGCGGTAACAAAATACGAGCCCTATCTCTATTACATTTAACAATTGAGATTCCCCTCCCTAACATTTTGAGGGGTCTTCACTTATGGCCTCCTTGTTACTTGAATGTGGTCCATCTTACTCCATGGGTGCATTGTCTCCAAAATGAAAATAAAACCTCACCACCTATCTCTACTCTCAAATTACAATAAAAAGAAAAAGACATAAAGTAATAAGGCTCAATCTTCATATTGGCCTTAGACAATTACACGGGGCATACCCCGGCCTCAAAAACAGTAATATGGAAAGCCACATAATAAATCACATAACAGTACGCACATAAGTGAGGCTCCAACCTCAATTGAAAAAACGCAACTATAGGGCTCCAACCCCAATTTAAACCATCCATGTGCATAAATTAAAACCATACATAGATCTAAACCCATGATCACCTAACATGCTTTTGCAAGAATTTAAATTTAACCAATAAATTAAAATTCTCGCTTTAAGCTCTAATAGCTTAAAACACGACTTAGATGCAATTCTTGTTCAAGAGCCTTTTCAATAAAACCCGAAAAACATTAAACTAATAAAATTCCAATTAATTTCCAAAATTAATAATTTTATTCTTTCATTATTTTCAGAAAATAAAATTCACAATTTTCCCAAAATCCAAATCGCTTTAATTTCTCAAAAATCCCAATTTAATCAAAATTTTAAAATAATTTTATTTTAACAAAACTGATTTTAAAAGATAAAATTAAAATGAAATTAAATCGGGATTTTAAGGACCGAAAACACGAAACACGAAATTAGGCCCGAAGGCACCCGCCCAAAGGAGGGCACCGCCGCGTGGCATCAGGCGAGCGCGGCAAGTGCCGCGCGCGTGCTCGTGCTGGGCGCGCGGCTCGTGCGTTTGTCGCGCGCAGCAGTGCCCGCCCGATGGCGGGCGATTTCGGCCTGGGCATCCTGCTCTGTTGCGGGACGGTGCGGGCGGCTGTCCCGCGCGATTGCAGGACAGGCGAGCGGTCGCGCCTAGGCGCGGGCGGGAGGGCCTCCCGCGCGGTTGCGGGAGGGCTGGGCGACGACGACGGGCCTGGGCGTGCGGCGTGCTAGCACGCCTAGGCTCGTCCTTTTTCGTGTCCCGTTTCGTATTTTGGGTTTCTCCAAAACCCGGTTCAATCCAAAATTAAAAAATTCGATTTAAACATATTTCAATCAAAACGGTTTTCAAAATCACAATTTAAGAAAACAGTTTCAGAAATTCAGGAAAAATTACAGTTTCGTATTTCAGGCTTTCTAAAAGAACTCATGAATACCTAATTCGCATCTAAGCCTAAGAATTTCTACCAAATTCAGAATAATTGAGACGAATCAGAAACACGATTAACGAGGTGGCACTGATACCACTTGTTGGAAAACACGAATCAGAAAGCAGCGGAATTTAAAAATTTTCCCAACAAAAGGACCTAGGACTCGCAATCGTGTAACCAAATTCGTAGAGATAGAAAACTTACTTTTCTTTTATTCTTTCTTGAAGCGTTTCAAGCCACCCAAGAACGCTCTTCTCGCGGCTTGATCCCCTCTCCTTGGTAAAGCTCGAATCTTCAAACTTCTAACTTGAAGTCTCTAGAGAAAGTCCACCAACTTGATCACAATCTAACTAGTAAGGATGCTAGTTCTCTAGTTAGTGTTTAGGCTTAACCTAGGGTTTATTTGATCTTGGAGAAAGGAAGGTGTTCAACACATGAACCAAAAGAATTGTCTATTAGCTCTAAAGGGGAGCATGAGCTCCCCTATATATAGGAAAAGGGAGAGGGGCGCCGATCCTAATCCTTGTTGGGCAAGGATTTGGTTCCTCTCTCTCCTATTACTTGATCATCAAGTATTTTCCAACTTTGACTTTGAATTCTAATTCAAGTCAACTTTTAAGAGAGCTAAAAATATCCAAACTATTTTTGGATAATTTTATACTTTATTTATTATAAAATAAATAACTTATTTTATCTAATTAATTAATTCATAATTAATTAACTAGATTATTTTCTCCAAAATTAGACTTTCTTTTTAATTCAAAATTAAACCAAAGTCTATTAAATAATTAACAAATTAATTATTTAATACATATATATACAATATATATATATATATTCACACGTGTGTGACACGTGTCATAATTACATGTGTCACTCACGTGAGCCACACGTGTGATTTCACACGTGTGGAACCCTCTTGGCCCGATTAACTCGTTTAATCATTTTCAAGCCTCAACTCATGTAACCAAGTTGTTGTGTGTGACCCTCTAGGTTCTCAATTCAATTAACAGTGACCCCAATTAATTAATTCACTAATTAATTAATCAGTCCACAGATTAAACGACCTTAGTCTAGCAACAGGTATTTAACCCCTAGCTGAATTGGAATGTTCGGAGTCGACAGAACCTTTAAGTCATTGATTCATGCGAGATACAATCCTCCTACTTACTATCTCTCAACCAAGATCTAGGGCAAGGGAATAATCAGAACCCTAATAATCCGGTCTTAAAGCTAAGTGCATTTCATATCCATTTGATCTCAATCTAAGAAACCCTTTTCTTGATGTCTTGATCTACTGCCTTGGCCAAGGACTCCATATGGCATATGAATGAATTATACAATAAGAGATCACCTTGCAAATGCAAGTGTAGGTCCTATCTTGATTCTCATTCACTTTCATGAGTCACTTCTGCAGCCCCAGCATAAGCCTTGAACCAGTTGTCTAATGCGACACCCTTTAAAGCTTATACCTAAGACTACAGAGTTAACTCATAAAGTGACAAGGAACCTCAAGTCTAAGGATCAATTAATCACATCAATGACTCGTGAGATATTTCCTAATCTGGAAGTTTCCATTTCCTGAAATAGAAACTTCCTTTCCCATTTAGAAATGTTCTCACACGGGGCACCTCAGTGAACCTACTTATTAAAGTAAGCACCCTCATGTATCACGCACGTATCAACTATACACTTTCCACCTCCATGAAACAAGGTGGTCCTTCTTAAGGGCGTGATCCCACAAGCAAGCCTTAGAGGAGTCAGGTTGACACTCCCACTGTCTGTAGGACTCATCGGCTTGGACCAATTTACTAATCATGACTTATGTGATATAGGGCTCGTTTCATGAACCATTTCACCTAAATGGTAGAGTCCTAAAGTCATCAGGATTAGGGGAGTTCTCATACATGCACAGCTAAAGTAAACGCATACCAAACAAGAGCATATAAAGAAGTGTTGCCTCAATTCGTTATTTTATTCAAAGATTGTCTGTGATTACAATAAGGAAAAGCACAAAGCGGATATACAATCGGCTTTTAGGGCACTATTCCTAACATTTTGGACATCCCATCCCCTCGTAATCTCCGGGAAGTACAGATGCTGGTAGGGAAAATCATTTCTTTAAACAGGATGATCTCGCGCTCGGCGGACAGAAACCTCCCTTTCTTCAAAATTATGCGCAATGCTCGAAATTTTTCTTGGATTGGGGAGTGTGAGAAGGCGTTACAAGACATGGAGGCTTACATTTCGAGCACTCCACTCCTGACGAAGCCAATTGAGGGCGAAAGGCTGTTTATGTATCTCTCCGTTTTAACCGGGGCAACGAGCGCAGTACTGACAGCTGTACGGGAATGTAAGCACTTGCCTGTTTATTATTTGAGCAAAACATTACAAGGGGCCGAGAGGAAGTAGTTGGAATTGAGAAATTCGCATTCGCCCTCATTAATGCATCACGAAGGTTGAGGCCTTACTTCCAAGCACACTCAATAACTGTCCTCACTGATCAGCCCCTGAAGCAAGTGTTGTCCAAACCAGATATGTCAAGAAGATTGATAAAATGGGACATTGAGTTGAGCCAGTTTGACCTAAGTTTTGAGCCCAGAACTGCTATACAAGCGCAGGTTGTGGCGGATTTGCTGGTTGAACGCTTCGGTTTAGAACCTGCTGTTCTAAAGAACGATGGTCTATGGGTCCTGCACACGGATGATTCCTCAACCTCTCAAGGGGGAGGAGCAGGGGTAACCCTTAGAGACCCCAACGAAATTGAGTTAGACTTTGCAATCAGGTTGGATTTCCAGGTCACCAATAACGAGGCAGAATATGAAGCCCTTATTCAAGGATTGAAAATTGCTTTTCAAAACGGAGCATACAGAATTACCACCTAAGTGGATTTACAATAAATTGCGAGCCAGAGTGAAGGGACTTATGAGGCTCGAGAAACCACCATGGTGCAGTATTTGAACAAAGCCAAGGAAATTATTGGGAAGTTTAAGGAATTTCATCTACTCCAGGTCCCACGGGCGGAAAACAAGTGCGCTGACGCTCTATCAAAATTTACCTCGGCCTTCGAAGGTATCAGGGAGCGCTCCGTTACGTTTCTTAGAATTGAAGAGCCTCTGATAAAAGAGCAGGGCACCAAGAGAGTGGTGGCCATGATTGATCCGCATGAGTCGTGCTGGCTTGATGATCTTATAAGATTTCTTAGGGATGGCGTTTATCCCACTAACAAGGTGGAGGCCCGAAAAGTCAGAAACAAGGCCCCTCGGTTTTCTTTAGACTTTGAAAGGAGATTATTCAAGAAGTCAGTTCAAGGACCCCGGATGAGATGTCTAAGGCCCTAGCAAGCGAAAGAAACGCTCGAGCTTATTCACAATGGAAGCTGTGGAAATCATTTAGGAGGGCGTATCCTCTCAAAAAAGGCCCTGAGGAGTGGGTTTTATTGGCCCACAATTCTCCAAGACGCCATTGAGTTCTCCAGGAAATGCCCTAAGTGTCAATTTCACTCTAGCCTCCCTCAATTGCCAGCCGCTCAGATGGTCCCTATAGATGTCTCATGACCCTTTGACCAGTGGGGGATCGACATTGTGGGTCCCTTGCCCATTGCGGTCGGACAGAAAAAGTTTGTCATTTTAGCTGTCGATTATTTTACCAAATGGTCCGAGGCTGAAGCCGTAGCAAAGATTACTTTCAGGGTTGTGAGGGACTTCATTTGGAAAAACATTATCTGTAGATATGGCATACCGAGGGCGCTCATTTCAGACAATGGGTCCCAATTCATAGCAGCTGACACACGAGAATGGTGTTCAAAGTTGGGTATTGAGTAACGTTTTACTTCCGTAGGTCATCCCCAGGCCAATGGACAAGCGGAAGTCACCAACAGGGTCATTTCGCAGCATCTGAAAACCATGATAGAAAGCAAAAAGAGTGAATGGGCAGAGGAATTACAAGGGGCACTATGGGCTTATCGCACTACTCCACGAGTGGCTACTGGCGAGACACCATTCACTCTCATATATGGGTCAGAAGCAATGATACCTGCGGAGATTGCACAAGAATCCGCTCGGGTAGCATACTTTGAACATAAAGCCAACGAGGAGAGTAGGGCACTGGAATTAGATCTCGTAGATGGAAAGAGGGATAAGGCATGGGCACTCATCCATCAATACAAAGCCTCTGTCGCTCGACAGTCTAACAAAAGGGTAAAGGAAAGAACTTTTCAGTTGGGGGACTTGGTCCTCAAGAAAGTGGAAGTCTCAAGGCATGTGGGCAAGCTAGATCCCAACTGGGAAGGTCCGTTCAAAGTTATACAAACACGGGCAAACAACATATACACGCTCGAATCATTGCAGGGCGAGCGTCTCCCACGCCCTTGGAACGCATGCAACCTCAGGCGATTCTATGTTTGAGTTTATTTTGTAAAGCATGAAGCATATGTTATTTCTCAAGAAATTTATAATAAAAATTGCTCCTCTCATTCATTTCATTTGAGTATGCAGTCTACTGAGAATTCTCTCTTGGGATCTTAAACCCAAGGGGCATGAATTTCCTCATAATTTAGGAATAGGCATAACTCCACGAGCGTTCTTATCCAACACCTCTAAGGATATGCCCAAAGTCCACCCCGTACGGACGAGCATCCTAGTAGGCCTGGGTAGCCTATACTATGGGCACCTAGCGCTCGAAAATAGGACTCGCTAGATAATTGTATTTTGCAAGAAACTAAGCAAAATTTTCACAAGTCTTGAACGAGCAGCCTCCCAGTAAGACCCTCGTGACTACTGAAGACTTAGTAAAATTTTCCAAGTTTTAAAGAAAAATTTTCACAAGTCTTGAACGAGGGCAGCCTCCCAATAAGACCCTCGTGATTACTCAAGACTTAGTAAAATTTTCTAAGTTTTTGCTCAAAAACTTGGGCAGCATCCCAGCAAGACCCTCATAGTTACTCAAGACTTAACTAAAACAGTGCATATTTTACCAAGCGTGTTACCCAGAATCTTAGCATCAAGAGATTTTGTTACAACAAGCGTAGAGTAAAATTTCGTAATCAAATAACACAAGGAATAGAATGAGACACTATTGTGAAAGGGAAAATCTTCATTCATTAAACTTTCATTAAGCTACAAAATAAGGGCACGTGGGCCCTTAGAATTCTTACAAAATTTAAATAATAAATGGGAAGAAAGAGAAATTTCAGCATGAGCAAAGGAAGGGAAACATCAAGCAGCAGGAGCAACATCTTCATCCAAGACCACAAGGATATTTTGGGCCACAGGACCATGCACGGGGCCGCCGGCTCTTGTGCTTGAGGGGCTTGTTCATCCTGGTTCTGGGCAGCTGGCAGAGGAGCGGGCTCGTTATTTCCTTGCGCTGGTGGGACTATAGGCTCATCGCCCCCAGCGGGAGCATCTTGGTTTGCTGGATCTTGAGCATTGCCAGTTGGCGTCACAGGCTCGTTTGTTGGAAGATTTGCTGGAACGGCGCTGGCATTGTTGGTCCTCTCACTTTGTTCTGCCTGAGAGGCTTCCTCCAGAGGGTGAGTAGCCATGTATTCGTCCTGGACGAGCGTGACCAAAAAATTGTACTCCGGCTCGGAGATGTTTGACTCAGGATCTTCGCGGTCGTCATCCTCTCAATGCAACGCTCATTGAACATGAGCCCCATTCCCGGCATCCCACGAGCGGACGGGTCTGTTACACCCTTGTGAATGCCCTGCTCGATCGCCAAATTGAAGGCCTTTTGAGCCTCGTCAAGACAGTGCAAAGAGGCCGCAAAGTTGAACTCCTTTGAATGGCAAAACTTGATGAGCGCCATGAGCGCCTCTTTGACCGACTGCTCGATGCGATGTGGAAGTTGGTTCATGGTGTCTACATATTTCTTCTCCGCTTCAGTGGCCCTCGTCCTCCAGGCGTTACGGTCATCCGTAAGCTTTTGATGGCTCTCACTGAGGTTGTTATATTGCGTGCGCCAACTCCTCCGAGCGGTCTCGGTGTTTGTGAAATCCTCCTGCATCTTCATCTCAGATTCCAACTTCTTATGCTCCGTGTCAAGAGATAGGAATTTGGCCTTCTCCACATCTAATTCCTCCTGAATCTGGGCGGGATCGTTCGAACGCGTCATCTTCTTGTATTTGGCTTTTCGGTTAGCATAAACCGTAACACGTAATTGGATGTTTTTAGCCCTCGGAAGCACTTACTGCAAGGGCTCGAAAGGACAGGAGTGTTAATAAAAATCTTGAAGAATAACATCCTTCGAAATTTAAAAAAAAAAAAAATTTACAAGGAGGAGGGGGACTTACAGAAATTATGGCATGTACCATGTCACTGGCCACCTTCTCCACGGACTCAGAGTACAATGCTCTATGGTCCGCTGTGAATTGGACCCTCTCATATAAGCCTTCGCTGATGGTTTGCGCGACCTTTCGGTACCTCAATAACAAAGCGCCTCCATCCGTCGAACCCTTATAGCTCCTATCCCCTCGACGATCAAAATCCCACAAGTGCTCCTCTTCTGAGGAGGAAGTGTCTCCATCGCCCTTGGGCCCCATCGCCCTTGGGCCCCTTCACAACCTGTTTGCCCTTGCCGGTTATAGAAAAGGAATCTGGCATCCTTTTCCTCTTTCTAGAGGCTGAGGTGCCTTCTCCTTGAGTATCTCTGATATTGACGCTCGTCTGAGGCCTTGGCGGCGGAACAGGAACAGGAATAATGGCTCCACTCGTTTGAGAAGCGACCGGGGCCCTTGGAATCACCCTTGTATCAGGGTTGGGTGCTTGGTTATTGCCACGACCCTGATTGGCGCTCGAGCCTGTAGCTTGCCTGCCACCACGATCGTTACCACGACCTCCGCCTCGGGGTGGCAGGTTCTATTGATCTCCTTGGTTGGTTTGACGCCTGTTGGCATTGACGAATCGGGCAGAATGTCGGATTCCTCCAGCCATGATGATGTTTACTCTTGGGGCAAGAAAAAACAACGAGGGTCAGAAACCCTTGAACAAACTTCACAAAATACAAGTTACAAATACAAGTAAACAGTTAGCATCCTTATCTACAAGTTAGTGCCCTAAAATCTAACCGTCTCTCTCCAAATCCCGAGCGGGAGGGTTGCTGAGATATTGAGGATTATTGGAGAGCCCACAAAGGAACATAAGTTCATCATCATCTATCAACTCTTTGGCCTGAATCAACCGGCCCTCGTCTTTAGCCCAATTATCAGGAAAAGTGGGGCCTAGCGATTCTTCACAAGAGAGACATTCCCATGCGAGATCCACTCTCGTGACACCCCAAAATCATCATCCACTGGGGCTTTGACAAAGATAAATTTCTCCTTCCAATCTGGGCCGTAAGTGGAGGAAGGAGAGTTGATCAATTTTAGATGGGCCTTCGCTTGGACTTAGTAGAAAAAACCCGCCTCGGGGGACGAGCGTGGGGAGCTAACGACTTGAAGTAGGGCGTTGAAATTTTCCATTGAGGGCTCGTATCCAGTACACATCATGAGGATCACGAAGCAGGTTATAAGGGCGAGTCCGTTGGGCACGATCTGCGAGGGACATAAGTTCAAGTTATTCAAAATATTGGCCACCGGGACCGGGATAGGAAACCTCAATCCACCAGAGCTGATTGCATCTTTGTAAAAAGCCACTTCACCGGGGGGTAGACGGTTGGCGCGCTCGTGATCAACAGGGATCCGCCAGGTGAAGCGCTCGTCCCATTATATTGGTGCCAGCATAGTCTTGATCTCTCCCAAAGTAATTGTGCTGGGAGTCCAATCAAGGGTACGCTCGGTCGCTTGCATGCCTGAGCCCTCACCCTCGTTTGATCCTTTGGTCTTCTTAGCTTTTTTGGGCCTCTGGGACTTCTTCCTTTTGCCCTTGGCATGGGCTCTTTCTGAGGGCCCCACTTCTCCCTCGAATTCGGAGGCCGGGGCCGCGACGGCCACGGTCACGGCATGGCGGTGAGGATGGGTCGCATTTTCTGTCAGCGGTAATACCTCTCCTTGCCTCTCCGCTTCCATCAACATGTTCATCTCTTCAAATAGATGCTCAACCCCACCAGGGTTCCTCTCCTCCATGGCGGAAATGGCAACGTGCAATTCTTCATCCTTTGGAGATAAATTCTGATTTGCCATCTCCTCAACCTCCCGGTGATAACTCGTTAATTAATCATCTTTATGATTAAATTAGGCCCCGAATTATACTTGATTTGATATTATTTATAAAGAATTGACGCTTGGTTGTTTATTTTGTAGATTCAGGGATCGAAAGCGAGATTGCATCAAATTGGGTCGTTTTTAGACACAAACTAGTGCATACGAGCAGAATGTTGGAAACTGGAATTGAGTTTAATTGTTGCTGCATAAAGATTAAGCAATTGGGAATCAAGTGGACATTTATGGGCTTAGCTTTTGCATGCATACGTGAGAATTGGTGGACTTATTCTTAATTTGGTTGAATTGTTGTAAGTGAATTGTGGGTTACTTTGGGCCGTACGCATTTAATTTGTTGTAGAAAACAATTTGCTTTTAGAAGAGGCTGCACTTTGTGGAATTAATGTGGACTTTGTAGCATTGGGCCACACGCAGGAAACTTATTTGGAGAAGCCCAGGTTTTGGAATTAATTATGGGGCCCAGCGCTGGTGATATTAGATGGATGATTTGGCCTTGGAATTGTGGGTTGCACTTGTGTTTGAAATTAATTTGATTAAGCCCAACTTGGTGTTGAATTGGAGAGCACGAAGTAATCCTAATTGCATAAGTATTTGGAGACTTTGGTTTATATATAGAGTCTCGGGCAGCAGCTTTGATATCACGTAACATCTTTTGGGACATCAGCAGTTCGAGTTTCGGCGAGCAACATCAGGAGCAAGAATTCGGCACAATCCTTCGTTTTAGTTTAATTCTTCCCTTTCGTTTTTAATTTTATTTATGTTAAAGAATTCCTCAGTTATTGTTTTTATGGATTTTAGTAGCTAAACTCTTAATTATCTAGCTAGGAATTAAGATTCGTTTTTGGATATTGTGAGACCCAAACGTTTTATTTAATTCATGTTTATTTAGGCATTTATCTTATCTCCGTGCTTCGCGTTTATTGTGATTGATTTACTTAGTGGTAGGGCCCGACCATCTAGATAGGTTTAATTGCATATTGTCAATCGTGATGCTTGAAGTGTAGTAAAGTTGATTGATAAATTGTGGTAAATTAGTGACAGGGTTTTAGCGATAGAATTCCTCGTTCACTAAGGGATTTGATAATCTAATTTAAATCTTGCGTGTGTCACGACTTGGTTAATTGGGATTGGTGTTTTTATTGTTTCTAATGCTGCGAATTCATTAAATCCTGTCGAGTGTCTCTAGGGGTTGTGAATTTGTTAGGGAAGATAACTGTCGAGTGTCTCTAGGTTATCCGACTAATTAAGTAAAAACAAGGTTGAGTCGAGTGTCTCTATCAACTATAGCCAATCTGTCTGAATAACTTGAATTTATCTTTGAGTCGATAATCAATATGACAATTCGAATCGAATATCCCTGGCTAGGTAATTCTCCCTCTGATTGATTTAATCCTACGTGATTTTGCTTGATAATTTTAGTTAGTTTTTAATTCTTGTTATTTATTTTAATTGCATACTTAGGTTAGAATAATTCAAACCCCTCCCCTCCCCCCCCCCCCCCCCCCCCCTTTTAATTGTTGCTTTTCGTGAATTCCTTGCGATTGTGAGAAATAAGTCAACCAGTCTCTGTGGATCGACCCTGTTTACGTTATACTCTGTGTTTAGTCGTTGAATAGGTTTTACATTTATTTTTGACGGATTCGACACCTGTCAAATTTTGGCGCCGTTGCCGGGTACTGTGTTTTTAATCGATTTTATTTCTTTTTATGAACAAGAGCATTCGCGGAAAGGAAACCCCTCTCTACGATCCAGAAATTGAGAAAACTGCTAGGAAAATGAGGCAAGAAACCCGATCATGCAAGAAACAAGCTGAGACATCAGATTTGGTCAAAGAGATAGAATCGGGAACTGAGACGGACAGTTCAAGTGAATAGAAATACGACTTGACCGCTGAGCGTGACCACGCCCTAACTATGACACTACCAGCAGTAGAACGTAGGACCATGGAAGATCTGGTGTGCCCCGATACCACACAGCAGCCCCTCTGTATCACTTTTCCAGAGGTGGGTGCTGGTTTCGAGCTGAAGACGGGCACAATTCACCTACTTCCCATTTTTCGAGGTCTGGAAAACGAAAACCCTCATCAACACCTTAGTGAGTTCCACACGGTTTGCTGCTTTACCAAGCCCCACGGAGTCACCGAAGACCAAATCAAGCTCCGTGCTTTTCCATTCTCTTTGCAAGATGCAGCAGAAAAATGGTTGTACTCTCTACCATCAGCAACCATCACTACTTGACAGCAGATGCACGATAAATTTTTGGATAGGTTTTTCCCAGCTGAGTGATACTTGGATCTCCTTCAGGAGATAATCACCATTAAGCAAAAGGAACATGAGAGCCTACACGAGTATTGGGAACGATACCAGAACTGCTTGCAATGTGCCCACATCACAACCTGCCGGAGAATTCAGTTGTCCACAACTTTTATAGGGGCCTGATGCCTGCTGACAAAAGGCAGCTGGATGCTTCGAGTGGAGGTTCCATCATGATCAAAACACCTGCGGAATTGACGGACATGTTTAGCCGAATCTCTAGAGTTTCACAAAAATACTTTGCTAAGTCCGACATGACGAGACAGGTAAAAGAGGTAAGCTCTTCTCAGTTTGATGAAATCAAGAATATGTTATCTGTTTTGGTATCTAACATGAATGCAGGAACACCACAAGCGGCAACAGTTTGCTAATTATATGTTAGCCCAATTTCCAGAATTTTGTACCTAGACCTCCACAATCCCAACAAAACCAACAACCCAATCAAACCCTCAACCCCCAAGACATCCGATTCAAAAACTTGGAAAATCAAGTCCAGAATTTGGAAACTCAATTGGGACAGATTGCTATGGTTTTGAGCAGGATCGAGAATCAAGGGAAATTGCCCTCGTAAACGGAAGATCCCAGGAAGAACGTGAGTGCGATTACACTCAGGAGTGGTAAGGAACTGCCTCCACTGGTTGACAAACTCAGATCAAGTCAGAATGAGGTAGAATCTGAACAGAAAGCTGACGTGACCGTTAAGCGTGACCACGCCTTAGGCTCCAGTCGAGACAGAGAGTCAGAAATTGTCCAGCAGCCTAAGCCACTGGAGATCCCACCTCCGTTTCCACAGAGTTTGGCTCAGACTAAGAAACAAAAGGAGGAACAAAGCATTCTTGATACATTCCGAAAGGTTGAAGTCAACATTCCTTTGTTGGATGATATTCAACAAATCCCACGTTACGTGAAGTTTCTTAAAGAGCTCTGCACCAACAAACGGAAACTAAAAGGTAATGAAAGGGTAAGTGTTGGAGAAAATGTCTCCGCGGTTTTGCAAAAGAGTTACCCGTCAGCCCTTGCTTTCCCGGTTGGCTCAATACACTACCCTCGGGCCCAACGTGAACAATAGTTACTCGCCAAAACAATCAATTCGTCAATCAATCAATCAATCAATCCATTTTCGTGAAATCATTTGAAAATCATAAGGTTCGAAAACTATAGATATATAGATACGTTTTGGCCGAAAATCACATAAGGGTTGTAAGGGCTCTATATATTTAGAATTTAAACCTCACCTTAACCAACCAAAAGGAACAAAGAAACACCCTATGGAGCTTGCTCCTCGTCTCCGGGACCGAGATCTGTGCAACAAGGACAAGTGTGAAATAAGACTCGACTCGAATGAACCAATTATGACGAACGACAATGATATGTAACCTCAATCATGAATTTATAATCAATGAGTGTCAAATAGGAGCATACTTATCAATAAAGTGAGCATATAGTTCATATAATTCATATATGGGAGCCAAGAAAGTGAAAGGAACACAATAACAAGGGTTTTGGTAAAGTTTGGCAAAAACTGGCAATTTTTGAAAATGACCAAGCTGTGGAAAAAGGGAAATATATAGAGTTCTAGAGATTGGAATTGGGTTTTGTTTATTGGGATTGAAACTAGACAAGCATACCTTTAAAATGATATATGGCTCGTTTTCTATTTCAAAGCGAGGAGAAAATGGCGAATGGTTGAAGTTAGGCGAGTGTAGTTTGTCGGTAAAGCAGCGACACCAAAAATAATTGATCATAACTCACAAATGGGAAACGATATTGTGATGATTCCAATTGGAGGTTCTTCTAGACTTCAAGATCTTTCCAAAGAATAAAAAATCAGGTCATTTGGAGTTCGGATGAGGGAGTACCCGGCTGGGTAAAATTCAAGGGAAAAGTTCCCCGACCGGGTAAGCAGTACAGAAGCTTTTCGGGGGAAAACTACCCGCCCAGGTACTTTTTATGCACAAAAAGTACCCGGACGGGTACTGTTCTAGAGGTGGAAAAAAGGCCAAAACAGGGGTAGCTTCGAGGAAGAAAGAAAAGGAATGAAGCCCCAAAGTAAACTCAACCAAAATGCTCCAAAATAAGCACATAACATGTATATAACTTAAAGACATCAATTAGGTAGCATATAAACCATGAAACATGCATCAATCATCAAGATTTCATCATTCCAAACCCATATGAACACATGCTTCTAATCTTCATGAACTTCAATATATCCATGCAACTTCCAATTCTCATGATTCTAACATGCTTCTAACTCCAAATATTGCAAGAATTCATTACATAATTCATGAACCCTACTTCCATGTCAAACAAGAAATTCATCCAAGTTCATGCCATACCTTAAATTCAAACAAGAAATAAGATGAAGTGGAGAAATGATGATGAGGATGCTCCTAGCTTCAATGATCCTTCAAGAATTTAGCTTGAAATGAGCTAAAATTTCCTCCTTCTACTTGGTGTTGTAATAGGTATTTAGTGTGTGTGTTTGTAGAAATTGGATGAAAATGGAATGAAGTAGAATGCAATGGAAGAAGAGATGATATAATCCAAAGTCTTAAAAGAATAGATATGAGTCATCATATTTTGCACATAAGTCCTCCTAATATTTGAATTCATTCAATCAAATTTCCTCTCTACACAAAAGATCAAGTAGTTCCAATTTCTTTAATGCAATTAGTTCCATAAATTTACACAAAGGGTCAATCAAGGACATTTAGTGCAATTAGGTCACATATAGCAATTAGTTCATATAATTCACGTAAATGACAATTTATATAAATGCATAGAGATGTAATGTATATAATATGATGAAGGTTGTAAATAGTTGAATGAAATACTTAAATTTAAACCTCCCAACTCCCGAAGACCCGCTCGTGGCGTGCTTACCTGAACTTCCGGAATTTGGGGCGTTACAGAGATAGTAACACATGTTCTCTTGTGATTAAGGCAGTCATACACGAGGGCCCAAACCCCCCGAGCGTCAAAGTTTCTCAAGGACACGTGCCATCTCTGCTACGTACCTGCGTGATTAACATTGTCGCTCTCTAACGTGCGCACTTCGCAACACCAGGCTAAGCTCCAATTTATCAAGAAAGCTCTCTTCGAGCGCTACACTCCCTCAGGGGAGTTCTTCATTCCCCCTCGTTGCATAAGCCTTGGCCGTCATCCCTTAGCGGATTCTCTGGCCTCCAAGGCCTTTGGTTGACACGAGCGTGCTCTTAAGCCCTCGTTACCAACCCCCTAAAACGGCTCTCTGACACCCCATACATACTCGCACACCTACCACTGTTGCTAACACTAACTTTCATCAGCTTTTGCAAAAGATTCCTCCTAGGTTTCTCTCATAGCGCCACGTGTTAGGGCAACACCTGGTCAGGACCACACGGTGTAAATGACCAAAGGGTCCCTGACCCTCAACTATAAATAAGCTAGTTCATCTCCTTCACTGTAAGCGATCTCCATTACTGCAACTTCACATTTCGCATATACTCTCTTTCGAATCATCATCTGACTTGAGCGTCGGAGAGCCAAACTGGGAATCAACCCCAGTTCCCCCAGCTTGGCCGTCTGACCTCTGTTTCTTTGGTGTTTGTCCTAGCAGGTTGAACCTACCATATTTTCCGGCGATCACCATCGGTTTCCCACCTTTAAACAAATTCTAAAGTGATTGGACTCTGTACCCCATATTCAGACCCATCAATATATATATATATATATATATATATATATATATATATATAATACTAATGTATATCAACTTAAGTATAAGTTTTTATGACATATAAAAAAAAGATGAAAGTTTACATAATTAAATAATTAGATTTAGTTGGTAGTTGAATAAAGAACTAGTTTTATGTCAATATGAAGTATTCACTTATACATCTGTAGAACAATATCTGCATTTTGAGGAATTATTGTATTATTTAGCAATCGTAGTTGAATAACTTAATATAAAGAATTATTTTATTAATATGAAACATTTATATTTGAATTTATAGAATTATATCTGTACATTGAGGAATTATTGTGTTTCGCAACCGTTCGATGTTAAATTAAGAAGTTTTCTTTTAATATAATGAATTTATATTAAAATTTGTTGAATTAAATCTAAATATTAAGAAATTATTGTGTTATGCAACCGTTACATGTTAAATGAAAAACTTTTCTCTTAATATTGAAATATTTATATGTGAATTTCGATCGTTATATATGTGAATTTTAAGGAATTATTGTGTTATGCACATCTTTTAATGATTTATAATGTATATTATAAACACATATTGTATATATGTACGTATATTATATATAAACATATAATATTAATTATTATTTAATATTTAAGATATAAGATATATATGTCTATATATTATATATATAGACATATAATATTTAATACATATATATATATATATATAAATTATAAATATTATATATTTATACATAATATACATATATATACAATATTATATGTATTATAGATTATATAATATTATATAATATATATACGATATATATATAATATCAATATATTAAATATTATAATAATAATATACAATATATAATATGTATTTTATACATGTATAAAAAAGGGAGAGCCTGGGATTGAACCCAGGACCTCATAAAAAGAAAATGAGCATCCAACCAACTTGGATATAATCCGTTGATGTTTTGTTTCAACGAAATTTTATTTGACTTTTAAATGCACTTAACGGTACCGTCCAAAATTTAACGATTGGGACAAAAAATGTAACAAAATGAAACCAACGGGACTATATTTGTCTAATTCTAAAAAATGGGACCAAAATTGAAAACGGCGCAATCCTATGGGACCAAAAATGTAATTTGCTCTATTTTTCATTATTCATTTATTTTTATTCCATATAGCAATGAAAAATCCGTTACTGAATTATAAATATTTTATTAATTTTTTTAATCATATGTTTATAGCAACGGAGCAATCCTATGGGACCAAAAATGTAATTTGCTCTATTTTTTATTATTCATTTATTTTTATTCCATATAGCAACGAAAAATCCATTACTAAATTATAAATATTTTATTAATTTTTTTAATCATATGTTTATAGCAACGGAGCAATCCTATGGGACCAAAAATGTAATTTGCTCTATTTTTTATAATTCATTTATTTTTATTCCATATAGCAACGAAAAATCCGTTACTAAATTATAAATATTTTATTAATTTTTTAATCATATGTTTATAGCAACAGATTTTCCGTTGCTAATCTTTTTTATATTTATTTATTTTTATTTCTTTTTTTTTTCTTCCTTATAGCAACAAAAAATCCGTTGCAAAATAGCAACGGATTTTCCGTTGCTAATATTTTATATTTGTTTATTTTTATTTCTTTTATTTCTTCCATATAGCAACGAAAAATCCGTTGCTAAACAGCAACGAATTTTTCGTTGCTAATATTTTTTTTATTTTTTTATTTTTATTTCTTTTTTTTTTTGTCTTTCATATAACAACGGATTTTTCGTTGCAAAAATTTATAAATATTATATTCTTTTTTATTAGGTTTTTATTTTAATAGAACGAAATTTCCGTCGCTATATATACCAATTTATTTATTTTTTATATTATTTAATTTTAGCAACGAAAAATCCGTTGCTAAAGCATTTTGCCACAATTTGTTTTTTCGTTGCTATACCTGTAACACCCCGGAGCGGAGGGCGCCACATCCCCCGCACCATAGCTCAACACGGTTAACGAAATGGGAACTCCGCTCCCACATTGAACCATGGCGAACGGGTGACAAACAAAATTCAACTCTAGGCTAGGCGGTCTAGACCCTGAACAGAGTGCCCAACAAAATAGATCGAAAATGCGGAAGCTACAGGATCACATAACATAACCAATTACAGACATATAAGCTTAAAACAAGATATACATATTGCAGCATGCTTTGGCCACCCAAGGCCAAAAGGAATATACAAAGTTTTGAATTACAGAACATAGCTTTTAATTATTTATACGTAGTACCAAATATACGTAGTACCAAAGCAGAAAAATAAATATGCAAATGCAAGGACTCTACAATGACTTGAAGGACGACCGCCGCCTAGCCAAACTCTCAACCGAGCACCTGCAAAGCTCAAAACCAAAAGGGAAAAAGAAAAGAAGCAACGAGGGTCAGTCCTAGAGACTGGTGAGGGGGCTAACACACGCACACATACGTATAAGTAGGAGCATAGCATATTCAAATCGAAAGTGTTCATGAACCGGGTGTGGTTTTTTGCATTCCAAAAGGTTTTAACCCGTGATACCATATATAAGAAGAAAGAATTAGGGCCAAAGGCCAAAATCGACCGAATTTTATAATTTGAAAGTCACCCCAGTTTCACAAACCATAACGGATACAAAAGCAGAAGCATAAACGTAACAGCACGGCGAGAACGAGTTCTCACACACTTACTCATACCAAAGCAAAACTCATAAAACAATCCCACCTTTACACCATCGGGGAAGAGAGGTGCCCCTCTCAACCCACCACAGAACGAAACTTATGAACCGGAGGATCCCGCCCGGTTCCTTCGACGGCCAGCCAAAATGCGCTCTGTCGGAATAGAAGAACTAAGTCTCCCGTTGGTGGAGAGGGTTCCTGGGGTTGCAACCGGTGACCCCGATGGTCGTCCCGGGTCTCCCGAACCACACAACTCCGGGGCCCAAACAAATCACAGAACTCACACACACATAACTCACAAAGCTTATCTCGCCCAAAATATAACACGCACGCACACCAACCCTTTTCAAAACAAAGAACAAAACATAGCTTACTTATACTTAAAAGCATTTTTCAAACGTTCATAAAAAAAGGGCCAATTCCCACAAATTAGTTATCAAACACATATCTAAGTATATACATTTATAGGTCACATGCGGGCTTAAAACACATTTAGGGTCGTAGGTCATAATAACTAAAAGAAAAAAACCTCACCTCCGAGAAGCAACGGGAGCAAAGGAAACAAACGGACATCTAGAAGATAACCTCGTTAACCAAGGAACGAACCTAAAGGCAAAACAAAGGCAAAAGACAACCTTAGACTCGACATGAATCACATTAGACGCTCGACGGATGCGTATGTATGTTTATGATGCAAAGAATATGAAATGAATCTACATTAGGTCATATAGGGACATACCACGCATATAAGAACATTTCTCACAAACGAGGGCATAAAACAAGTCACAAATTCACAACATGAAGCTTAACACACAATACAACAAGTTAATCATGCATACACTTCATAAACAAGGCAAGAAAGATCAACAAGAAGCAACGAAACGACGAAAGAAACTCCTCCCGGCCATCACCTACTAAGTGGACACGACCATGTCCAAAATGCATAGGAATCGGACACGGCCGTATCCGATTTAATTAAAATCAGGACCCAAAGTCGAGAGCTTGACACGGCCGCGTCAAGTTTCAAGTGTTTTCGGACACGGCCATGTCCAACGTTCGACCTGGAAAAAAAATAACGCAGCAACATCCGAATTTGAGGGGAAAAACAGGGCATTTCGGTTCTTGGCCTTGGGGAGTCTCTTAAGCCATCAAAAGCACATAAACCAAGCATAAAATTAACATCAATTCATCATATATTCATGCCATACAAGTAGCAACGACTTCAGCTCCAAAATATGCAAGAATCAAAGCAAGAAAAGGGGAAGAAATGCATCAAGATATATCATCCAATTCTCAAGAATTCATAAATGGCCAATTAATCATAATCCAACAACCATGAAAGGAGAGGAATTAAATACCAAGAATCATGCCATAGAATCCACATATCATCACCCAAACTCAAGAGAATCAAGAAAGAAGCAAGAATCATCAAATTCGTCCAATCTCCACTATTCACATGCTTGCTAGAACTCATGAATCAACCAATGGAATCAGCTCAAATCCACATAAAAGAGAGAAGAGGGATTGTAGATTACAATCATAAACTTACCTTTCAAATTTGAGAAGCTTTGGTGGAGATTTGAGCTCAAAACCATGAAAATGGCCAAAGAGGGTTTTCTTCTCTTCCTTTCTCCTTGGAGCTTATCGTTTCTTATGGGAGAGAGGAGAATGGATCGGTTCTAGGGGGTTAAGGGCTGAAATTGATGTTAACTCAAGCTATAGATCATGGTTAAGGGTTTGGTTAAGTTCAAGTAGGGTCCACAAAGCTTAGTTAGGTCAAAAGGTAGTTCTTAGGAGTAAAGGGCTCCTTTCGGTTGAAAAACAGGGAATCAAATGAGCTTTGAAAAATATGAATCATGATTCTTTGTCTTTCTTTCTTCGTTATGAGTCCAACGCATACTCCGGAATTCAAATCCGAATTCCCGAGCTCAAGTTACGCTTTTCGGAACACAAGGTGCGCTAAAGCTCGTTAGGCCCTTATGTCCCTAAAACATAAAACGGTTTCAAAACCGTATCAAACGAACTCAAAAACAAGTAATGAACATAAAGACACATTCATAACACGTATAAGTCACGCATAGCACGTATTCACAAAAAACGAAAATGAAAACGAACACAAACGGGGTAAGAACAAAACAAAGAGAACAAATATGTGCAAATAAATCACATAAGGTCAAATAAGTTTCATGTAATTCAAATATATCACATAAATTCAAATATACCACATAAAAAGTATAATGAACATATAATTCACATAATTAAATAATTAAAAGCGCACATAGCTCACTCGTGAAGGCGTACCTGGAAAGGCTGGACGAGCGGGATGTTACAATACCCATTGCTAAATAGCAACGAATAATTTTCGTTGCTATATGACAGGTTTCTAGTAGTGTTTCTTTCAGCACAATGAAACTTTTCAATACAAACTCAGGGTATCAAAGGAGTCTATACAATAAACAACTCAATCCCGAAAAAGAAAATGAGTAAGCAAGGTGTGAATAAGGGTAGGAAATTATGTTGTGCATTAGGCTTGTAACGTGGCTAAGAAAGAAAACTTGCACAACACTAAGGCTCAGCGGGGTCAATCGGACTATTTTATTTAGTGAAAATCATTGAAAAGGCCAAAAACACCGACAACAAATGCCTAAGTCATCTCCTGAATTACTCGTCAACCAATCTATTTCGCCTCGAAGGGAGTTAAAGTGTATTCTCATCAACTTTCAGACCTTAATTGAAAAACACAACCAACCTATCTAAGAAAAGTACATAAACTGTTCAATTAGTGCGCGAGAAATAAGGGCATGACAACGTACTAACTATTCAAATTTCACACAATCTTTCATGTATTCAATTGCCTAATAAGTTCTAGCAAAAATTCAATGCTCAAGCCTAAGCAAACACATTCAAAATAGGAGCAAATCATTAATAATTTCTAACCTCCTCGAGTTCAAGCAAACAACAAGTAACTCAGTTAGAAAAATAAAAAACGAATTCATGCACGTAAGCCCAAACAGTAAATAGGATTATCCCTCCCTCCACACTTAAATCATGTATTGTCCTCAAGGTATAAAAAAAATCGAGAGAAAAGAGGATTTCCCTGAAGTGTGGATCTGGGGGATTTTTTTTCTTTTTTCTTTTTTCGTAAACATTGTATGGGTGCTATGTTTGGCCAAACTTAAGAGTCAAACCAGCACAGATGCATCAGCAGTTTAATCAACAACAAATCAGCAAAATTTGGGCAAACAACGCGCACCTGCAACGACAGAAAGGAGCAGCAATCAACACAAACACCAAAAAATTTGGAAAAACCAAAGAAGGAAAGAAAAAAGAGAAAAGGGGGAAGAAAAATGGCGCCAGAATCGCCAAACTTGGGTTGCCTCCCAATAGCGCCCTTGTTTGACGTCTTAAGCCCAAAAAGACTTGTTGAAGTACAAATCAAATGGAGGTACAACCTCCATACGAATCCTCTCGACTATGTGGAGCTGAATCTTCTAATCCCGTTCGCCCTCTAGACTGGGGATGGTAACTCGCTGAGGTACTTAACACAACTTGATACTTTCTCAGCACGGGCTCCGTTAACCATTTATAAAAAAAATTTCCATGATCCCTCACAATGGCTCTTGGGTTCCTGAACTCGACAAATATATGAGATCTGAGGAAAATAGTGGTTAAATAATCGAGAACATCTGCATACCAGCGTATAGCTATTAGGTTTGGCGAAACCTTAAGGTCAAACACCTCAAAAAATTGCTCGTTCCAGAAATCATCGTGTGGAGGCGTTGAACCTGCAATTTTTCCTCCTCATTTGAAGGCATACTTCAGATTATCCAAAAATTCCTTGAGTTTTAAAATAGGGGCCTGAAACACGAAGGAATTTACTTCTGTTAGAGCATTAGGCACAGCAGGAATCCGAACATCCCTATTCATAGCTTTAAAGGCTTCTAATGGTAAAACCATAGCACAAGGATCATCAGACAACCCATTATGTTTGGGCTTACTCTCAAAATTTTCAACAAGCAACCTTTGACAGGGTTCAAGACTTAGTTCTCTACATTGTTCAGCTTATAATTCTCATTAGTCATGTTTTCTATCACATCAATGCTAAAAACACTAGAAAAATTATTAGGATCTTTACTTGACTCATAAACATTAAACTTCACAATATCACCATCAAATTCTAGAGTCAACAAGCCTTTTCGAACATCTATTTTAGCATTAGCGGTAATGAGAAAGGGTCGGCCTAAAAGGATATCAGAGGATTTTTCAGAATTGTTATCTTCCATGTCCAACACGAAGAAATCATCCGGGAACGCTAAATCGTTGACTTGAACAAGAACATCTTCTAGAACACCTTCCGGGTATAAGACGGATTGATCAGCAAACTGTATGATAACATCTGTACCTTTCAAGGGACCAAGATTAAGTGCATTATAAACAGATAAAGGTATAACATTAATAGACGCACCCAAATCACACATGACCTTCTTAATTCCCAAATTACCAATTTTGCACAGTATTGAAAACATACCTTGATCACGGCACTTAGGGGGGAGTTTCTTTTGTAGAACAGCGGAGACATTTTTCCTCACACTTAACTTTTCGTTACCTATCAATTTCCTTTTGCTGGTGCAAAGCTCCTTAAGAAATTGGGCATATCTAGGAATTTGTTGCATCGCATCCAACAATAGTATGTTCACCTCAAATTTGCGAAACGTATCAAGAATGCTCTTATTTTCCTTTTGTTTCTTCATTTCGGCCCGACGTTGAGGTAATGGAGGTGGAATAGCTAGGGTTTTAGTCTGCACGATGATTTTCGACTCGTTGTCTCAGTTTGGGTTTAATGTATGGTCAAACCTTAAACTCGTACCCTATGCCTGATCACCTAAGGAGCCAAATTTTTGTCCCTTATCCTTCTCCAGTGGTGGTGGAAGTTCCTTACCACTTCTGAGCGTGATGGCACTGACGTTTTGCCTAGGATCCTCGGTTTGCGATGGCAACTTCACTTGATTTTCTATTTTACTCAACGCAGCTACAATCTGACCTAATTGAGTCTCTAAATTCTTAACCGAGGAAGCTAAGTTCTGAACGGTTGATTCTAAGTTATTAAATCGGATTGCTTATAGGTTGAGAGGTGGGTTTTGTTGTTGGGGTTACGAAGGTCTAGGCACGAAGTTTTGGAAGTTTGGTGGTTGAGGTTTAGGGGTATAACTCAGACTAGGGTGATTTTTTCAATCGGGGTTATAGGTGTTTGAGTAGGGAATGAAATTCTATTGTTGGAACCCTGCAACATTAACATTCTCCAACGTACCATCTTGAAGAGAAGGACATGCATCAGTGGGGTATAATGTGCTCGAGCACAATTGACAAACCATCGCTACTTGAGGAATACCTGCAGTAAGGTTAGAAGCCAAAGCACTTATCATACTTTTAATTTCATCAAAAGGGGAAGAGTTGACCTCATTAACCTGCCATGAAACATTCGGTGTGGTGTAATATTTCTGCGAATTCGCAGTTATCTTGCCAGTCATGTCCTTTATTTCTCTGGTTATCTTACCCAAAATAGATCCTCCGCTTGAAGCATCTAACATTCTCTTTTCAGCGGGCATCAAACCTAGGTAAAAGTTATGAATACACTACTAGAAAAACGCTCTATAGAAACAGATTTAGCAACGGATTGGGATTTGCAACGGATTTAGCAACAAAAATTTTTCGTTGCTATAACCCTCGTGGCTAATCTATAGCAACGAATTTAGCAACAAATATTAGCAACGAATTTATAGCAACAGATTTAGCAATGGATTATCACAAACATGTGCTAGCAACGGATTTAGCAACGAATTTTTTAGTAACAGATTTAGCAACGGATTTTCCGTTGCAAATCCAACCATAATTAATTTAACTTTTTGTATTTTTGCAACAAATTTTTCGTTGCAAAATCCGTTGCAAATGGTAAAATTGAAATTGATGAAAAAATAATAATTTGTGGGGCAACCCACCCCGTATGAGCCCCAGCTGGTCGAACCACCATCGAGCCAAACCCAGACGAGCCCTAATCGAGTAACCACCGAGCCCAAATTAATTGTTCAAATTTTTCGCTCAAGTGAGGGATCGAACTTGAATCCCCAAGGTGGAAGGTTGAAGCCCAAACCAACTTGACTAAGTATATTACTGATAATATTATGTCATTTTATATATATAACAACAATCAAATATTCATACACAAATTTGAATTACTTATTTAAGTATTTGTTATTTATATACTTAAATATGACTATTTGTATTAAATATATATATGTATATATAATAAAATACTATTATATATATTTTTTTTTTTATTTTTTTTTATTTAACACACACACCCCAAGTGGCCCAAGGGATTCTAATATAAAGTATTTAATATATTCTTCAGGTTTATATATTAAAATATTATTGTATAATGTAGTATTGTATAATATATATATATATGACTGTTAGATATATATATATATATATATAAGCCAACAATAGCTCTCGTATCATATGATCTTAACATTTATATGTGTGTGTGTCTGTATATATATATATACACCCTCAAACATATCATATTCATGTATATCAATTTAAGTATAAGTTTTTATGACATATAAAAAAAGGGATGAAAGTTTAAATAACTAAATATATAGTTAGATTTAGTGGATTGTTAAATAAAGAACTCTTATGTTAATATAAAGTATTCACTTATACATTTGTAGAACTATTGTATCATTTAGCTATCTTATATGAATAACTTATTGAAGAATTATTTTCTTAATATGAAACATTTATATTTTAATTTTTAGAATTATATCTAAATATTGAGGAATTATTGTGTTATGCAACCGTTAGATGTTAAATGAAGAACTTTTCTATTAATATATTAAATGAAGAACTTTTCTATTAATATAAAGTATTTATATTTAAATTTGTAGAACTATATCTAAATATTAAGGAATTATTGTGTTATACAACTTTTAGATGTTAATTTGTAGATCTAAAATACATCATGTGTGTGGGAGAGCGTGAAAGAATAAGGATGAAAGTTTAAATAATTACATTTATATGTATATTAAACCATATAAACAAAATATTTTAATATTTTTTTTTTTTTTGTCTAAATAAAGAATTACAATCTAAATAGCAATGGATTTTTCGTTACTAAATTATAAATATTCTTTAAATTTTTAATCAACTATTTATAGCAACGAATTTTTCGGATGACAAGGATCTCACACGGAATGAATTGGCTAGAATCAAAGGTAGTGTTGCTAAATTATAAGTATTCTATTAATTTTTAATCAACTATTTATAGCAACGGATTTTTCGTTGCTAAATTATGAATATTATATCAATTTTTTAATCAACTATTTATAGCAATGGATTTTCCATTGCTAATATTTTTATTAGTTATTTATTTTTATTAATTTTTTAATTTCGTATAGCAACGAAAAATCCATTGCTAAATTAGCCACGGATTTTCCGTTGCTAAAATAGCAACGAATTTTTCATTACAATATATATAAATATTGTATTACTTTTTATTAGAATTTTATTTTAATAGCAACAGATTTTCCATTGCTAAATTATAAATATTTTATCAAATTTTTAATCAATTTTTTTATAGCAACGGAATATCCATGGCTAAATATTTATATTAAATCTTTATTTTTAATAGTTTTTTATTTCATTAGCAACGGATTTTCCGTTGCTAAATCATAAATATTTTATCAAATTTTTTAATAAATTATTTATAGCAAAGATAATATCTGTTGCTAAATATTTTTATTAAATATTTGTTTTTAATAAATTTTAATTGGAATAGCAACGAAATTTCCGTCGCTATATTTACCAATTTATTTATTTAATTATTATTTAATTTTAGCAACAAAAAATTTGTTGCTATTTTATTCCATATATAGCAACGAATTTAGCAACGAAAATTCTGTTGCTAAAGCATTTTGCTACGAATTTATTGTTCGTTGCTATTTTCGTTGCTAAATAGCAACGAATAATTTTTGTTGCTAAATTTTCGTTCTCTATTTGGCAGTTTTCTAGTAGTGATAGAGGAACTCTCCGTAAGGTTGTGATGCGGGCACATTGCTAGGAGACTGTTGTATCGTTCCCAATACTCATGTAAGCCCTCTTGTGCCTTTTGCTTTATGGTAATTATCTCTTGAAGGAGATCTAGCTGTCGTGAAGCGGGAAAGAATCTATCCAAGAACTTTTCAGGACATTGCTCCCAAGTTGTGATGGAACCCGGCGAAAGGGAATTCAACCATTTTCTCGCTGCATCTTGCAAAGAATGTGGGAATGCTTGCAGCTTGATTTGATCCTCCGTGACTCCCGGTGGAATGATGGAACAACATAGTGTATGGAAGTCTTGGAGATGTCGGTGAGGGTTTTCGTTCTCCTTGCCACGAAAGATGGGGAGCAAGTGTATCAACCCTACTCTAAGCTTGAAACTAGTGGTGACTTCTGGAAAGGTGATGCAGTGAGGCTGTTGTGCGATAGCGGGGTATGCTTGTTCGCGCATAGTTACGCGAGCTGGTGGTTCTGCCATCGTTAAGGTATGGTCAAACCTGCCTGTTCGTCTTCTGAATGTTCCGACTCAGTGCCTGACTGTTCAGATTTGATCAGATCGGAGTTCTTCACCAGAGTCTTGCGTGTTTTGGTTTGTTTCCTTAATGTTCTCATGGTTTTCTCGATTTCTGGATCGTAAATTGGCTCGTCTTTTCCATAAATTCTCCTGTTCATAAAAAAAGAATTAAATTCAATTAGTACCAATCCCCGACCACGGTGCCAAAATTTGACAGGTGTCGAATCCGTCAAAATAAAAATATAATTCCAGTGCAACAATAACGAGTATAGTGCAACGAGTCAAACCACAAAGATTGGATGAATTAATTCAATTAACTCACAGGAAAATCGTGCGAAGAAAAGTCAATTAGAAAAAAAGGGGGTTTTGAGTTTATTAATTAACTAACTAACTAAATAAGCAATGAAAACAATTAAACTAGAAGAAAACAATAAATCGTGTTGAGAGTTGGTTTTAATAAATCAGATGAGAAACAATACCTAGCTAGGAATTATAATTCAGTTAAGACATCGATCATTGACGCAAAGATAAATTCAAGTTGTTCAAGTAGATTAGCTATAGCAGATAGAGACACTCGACTCCGCCTCGTTTTCACTTAAATTCTCGAACAACTTAGAGACACTCGATAGCTATTTGCCGTAATCAATTCACAACCCTTAGAGACACTCGACAGAATTTAATGAACCGACAGCATTAAAAACCATGAAAGTACTAATCCAAATTAACCAAGTCACGACACGTGCAAGATTTAAATCCGATTATTAACTCCCTTAACGAATCAGAATCGACTTTACGACTTCTTATCGTTAATGCACCACTAATTATCTATCAAGCACTATATAAACTTTATGCAATCAAGGTTGGTTATATATAATAAACTTACTTAGAAAATCGGGCCCTAATCAACTAAGTAAATAAGTCACAATGATACGACACACGGAGAGTTAACAAATACTTGAAATTAAATTGAATTATAAGAACAACTTAGGTCTCACGATATTCAACCAAATCATAAATTCCTAGCTAAGTACTAAAGAAATTAGCTACTCATAATGTAACATCCCCGATCGTTCGGATTTCCAGGTACGCGGTAACGAGAGGGTTATATGCGTATTTAAATTATTTAATTATGTAATTGAGTGTTATTTTAATGCTTATATGATTATTTGAAATTATTTGTTTATATTATGAACTTGAATTTTGAACGTTTATGCTTATGTGCCTCGTAATTTGCTCGTTATGTACCGGAATTCAATTCCGATTTTTGTGAAATTTGGATATGCATGATATATATGAGTTATGCATGTGTTTGCAGGCTCGTTTTGCATTTTTTAGTTCGTTTGTCGAGGTTTTAAACCTTGGGTTTTTGACGAGGGACATGAGGGCCTAACTAGTTTTAGTGTGCCTCGTGTTCTCGTGTTCCGGAAGGTATAACTTGAGCTCGGGAATTCGGATTCGAATTTTGAAAGAAGCATCGGACTCGTAACAAAGAAAGGAAACTTTTGAACCTGATTTGGTATTTTTCTAAGCCCGTTTGGGCCCCCGTTTTTCACCCGGAATGAGAAGCTTGAACCAAAGTAGCCTTCTTTGACTAGTCTTACACTTGTGGGCCCAATCTAACCATACCTAAGCCTTAACCCTTGGTTTATATGACTATGATTCACCCCTCTCTCTTCCGTATCAGCCATATTTCGAACCACACACCCCAAAAGAGAGGAAAAAAGCTGCTGAAGAAGAGAAGAAGAAGGAAAAGAAGAAACCTATTTCCTTGTCTTGTGATTTTGGAGCTTGATCTCTTCCATAATTCCATATGTATATTTTCAAATTCTCCATAATTATATGATGATTTTGATCCATGAATTTCATGCTTTAACTTAGATTTAATATAAGTTTGGGAGATGGCATGATTAGGAAGGGTTAGACGTTATTTTTTGCTTCCATGTCTTAGCTTGGGTTTAGGGCTGATTTGATGCATCTTTGGTAATTATATGAGCTTCTTTGCTTCCATTCTTGATCTATACTTCATTTTAGATGTTTTAAGGTTGTTTCTTCTTTGAAAACTTGGTTGAAACCTTGAGTTCTTGGACCTTAAAACTGCTGCAAATCTGCTCCCCTTTCAACCGAACTACTGTCATGATTTTTGGATTGGTTTGATGATTTCTTGAGCTCCATTTCGTGTGAAATTGCATGAACATGAAGTATTTTAGTTTCCCTACATGTTAGTTAAGTGTTTCTAAGCTTTTTTCCATGTTTTAGCCTCAAACTTGGAGAGAATGGCATGACTTGTTCTTCCTTCCTTGCAACGGGTTTTTGTGGGGCTGTTTTGGGACTGCTTGTGCTGCGTTTTGGTGATGTTTTGGTGTTGAATTCATTCTGGTTATGTGTGCTTTTGAGGCCTAAGAAATTCCCTAAGAGCTACTGCACGAATGTCTTGTTTTGCCTTCCAAAAACTGAACTGCTGAGCATTGTTTTTTTTCCCAAAAAGGCCGTGTCCAGTTTGTACTGATTCTTGACACGGCCGTGTCAATAGTTCGACCTTGGGCTCCTGATTTTAAATAAATTCGGACACAGCCGTGTCCGTTTCCTATGCATATTGGACATGGCCGTGTCATGTGTCACGGTGGCGCACCGGGGGAGTTTCTTTCATCAGTTTGTTGCTTTTCTTTGCCTTCTTTTGTCCCGTTTGTAACGTATATGCATTGATAACTTAATAAATTATGTGTTAACTTGTATATTATGAGTTTATGGCTTGATTTATGTGCTCGTTTTCGAATTAAGGCATCATATGTGAAGTATGCTACTCTAATGTGCGTATATGACTTCCTGTCTCATTTACATGCCTTGTATGATCAATCCTTGCTCCTTGCATGATATGAATACGTTGGTAACATGTTGTATGATATGATATGTTTGTTATATGAAACTTATGAAGTCGTTTGACATGATTTATATGACTTATGATTTAATATGAGTTTGCATGCGTTATATGCTAGCATATTATATTTATATGTATCACTTGCATTCATACGCATTCGCCGAGCGTCAATATGGTTCATTTTGAGTCTAAGTTTGTCTCTTGTTCTTTGTTTTGCTCTTAGGTTCGTTCCGTTGTTGAGGAAGTGGTTCGTTAGTCCTCTTTTGGTTCGTTTTGTTCGGTTAGGTCGACTAGGTGAGGTTTTCTTTCCTTTTAGTTATTATGACCTAAAACCCTATTTGTATTTCTAACCCGCATGCGACTTATATATGTATATATATATATATAGATATGTGTTTGAAACATATTTTGTAGGATTTGTCCCATTTGTCATGAGGCTTTGGAAAATGTTTTTAAATGTATCTAAGCTCTATTTTCGTTTACCTTGCAAATCTTTGATAAGAGTGTGTATGTATAAGCATGATATGACTTGTGTATAAGCTTTGTGTGATAAGTGTAAGTGTAAGTTTGGACCCCGGAGAAGTGGTATGTGATCTCGGGTCGGCCATGGGGTCGTCGGGCTCTCTCATCAACATGACTCCACCTTTACGGGAGAATTGGCTCAACCTCGGGAGGTCGAGGGGAAAGCGAGTTCTCTTATGCCGATGGGTGCATGTGCCATTGCTTGTCGAAGGAGCGGGCGGGATCCCCCATCTCATGATAAGTGTAAGTGTGGGGGTGGAGAGAGGCATCTCTTTTCCCCAAACGGTGTAAGGGAGGGATTGATTTATGATTCGTTTTATTTTCGTTTCGCCTTTGCTTATGGAGTAAGTAGGTTGGAATTCAAGCTTTCGTTTTGGTATGTTTATGCTTTTGTCTATGGTTGTGAAACGGGGCAGATTTCGAAACTCTAAAACTTGGTGGATTTTGGCCTTTGGCCTTAAACTTCTTTCTTTATATCTATATTACCACGGGTTAAAAGGTTTTAGAAGGAAAAACCCGCGCCTAGTTCATGAACCCTTTCAGTTTTGTATATGCTTTGCTCTTATGTATATGTAAGGGTTCGTGTGTTAGCCCCCTCACCAGTCTCTAGGACTGACCCTCGTTGTTTCTCTCTTTTTCCCCCCTTTGTTTTGAGTTTGCAGGTACCCGTTTTGAGGAGTTGGAGCTAGGCGGTTGTCTTTGAGTCATGGTTGAGAATAGCTTAAGTCTCATGCATTGTATTTTGTTTTCTTTATGCATTTTGCTAGTTTTGAAATATGTATAAGTTATGTCTTTAATTCGAACTTGTAAGGGTTTGTGTAACTTGACTCGCTATTTTTTATACATCTTGTTTATGTCTCGAGTATGTATGTTTGTATTTGGTATTTTGGTCCTTCCGCATTCGTTTTTTGTTTTAATTGCGCACTCTGAGTTAGGGTCTAGACCGCCTAACTTAGGTTGGAATTTTGTTTGTCACCCGTTCACCATGGCTTGATGCGTGGGCGGAGTTTCCATTTCGTTACACGTGTCAGGCTATGGTGCAGGGGATGTGGCGCCCTCTGCTCCGGGGTATTACACATAACCATGGTCTTCGAACGCAAGAAATAAAATAAAAACATGTATCTAACTAGAACAAAGAAAGAGGAAAGATTTTCTCTCAGAGGAATCTTAGAGCTCTTCTCGTCCCAAGCACTTCGCCTAGCTGCTGCTTGAAAAGTGTGTATGAAAAGTTGTTCTGAATCTGCTCCCAAGGATACGATTATAAAGCTCTCATCAAGACTTGGCCATCAAGTAGAATATCTCTCTCCAAATCCTAGGCCAACAAGGATTCCTCATCCATACTTGAAACCAATACAAGTCCAAATTGGACTTCGCTTCACACGTCAATTGCTGCCATAATTTTCTTCCAAATTGGACTCTCTAAAAATTATTCCATGGCGACAAGCATGGCCCAAGTCATCCAAGCCCAATTCCAATTAGAATCAAATCAGCCTCTTAATTTAAATCCCAAGGTCAGCAACTTCAACATTTCCTCATGCATGCACACGTGACATGAATGGCTCCAAATTGCTTTCCACCTTTGAACTTTAGCCCAACCAACAATTCATTAAACTCCAATTTCTCAGCCCAATACTTTCCCCAATTAAATAATAAACCCCAAGCTGCACTCTTGAAAGAAAACTTGATCAAAACATCACGTTATATCCAATTTTTGCTCTAAAATTCAGTCACACATACACAAAAAATACGAGGTTTAAGCATGTCATCAACAGGTTTTGTGAGATCCCGTATTTTCAAATTATTCAGGTACGCGTGTCATACGTGAGAGTTTGAGAGATAGGAACTTTCTCTTCCTTTGTATGTGTATTTAAATTCAATTATAACATGTTAATTGCTAAATAAATGTGTAATTTCAATTATGTACCTATTCTTTTTTAAAGTCCAAGGTTTCCTCCCCTATTATTTTTTTGGGAAGAACGTGTCAAAACGACCGTTTAGATAATCAATTCATTTACCAAACGGCCATTTAGCAACCCTTGGACCTCCGAGAACCTTCACACAGTAGTTTCTGTTTTTAGGCCAATTTTCAAACGACCGTTTACCCCCTCAAACGTACTCCGATTGACCTGAAATTTTTAACCAAAGAAACCTCTTTGAGTGTAGAGTATTGTCCAATTGGAATCACCTCAAAATCATATCTGAGGCCCGAGTTATAACCATTTTAATTTTGTGTCTCCACTTCGTCGAAATTTTGCTTTCGCCCGACTTCGAGCCTTTGCCATTTTCACCTCGCTTTGAACCACAATTCAAGCCATATACCATTGGAAAGATATATTTGTCTAGTTTCATACCCAATAAACGAAAATCAATCCCAACTTTTTAAACTCTAGATATTTCAATTTCTCTATAGCTTGCACGTTTTGGGAAATTCCAATCCTTGATCGTTCTTGCCCGAAACTCATTCCTGTGCTTTTATCTTGTTCCCTTAACTTCTATTCATCCCTTAAATGTTTAGTTATTGTAATATAATTTGTCATAATGTGTTTAAATGTGAATTCTTGATTATGTATGTTTTCTTTTGTTGTTGAATGTCTTCTGACGTGACTAAATGCTCTTATACGCTATAATATGACCTTATGTGCTATTATATCATGCTAATTGATCTTCAAAGGTGTTAGAATGTGTCTTATTATGTTTATATTTATATGATTGATTTTGTATATTATAATATGATTTTGATTGAACCGTAAACATGCTCTAATATGCGTTAATTGAATAGTTTGATATGTTATGTATTGTTTAGGTGTCTTGATTGTTGTATGACTTGGATTGCTTGTTTAAGTTTCCGAGCTTGATTCCATTCTATGTTTAGTTAGTTTAATTACGTTCTTATATGTGTTTAATGACCACATATCGCACGTACACTTAATTGGCATGACTATTTGCCATGTGAGACATTAATTGTGCACATGAACACTATCACGACATAGCATATCATCCTATAATCCTTCGTATGCATGTCATATCATTCCACGACACCTCATATCAATGCCGTGCGTTCTACTTGGTCTTATATTGAGTCATTTCTCACGAGCACACATTGTTTCTTCTAATGTACAATTCGTCTCTAGGGCGGAGACTTCCAGATCGATTAGGCACCTGTATGGCTCATGGTTCTTGTCTCGTCGTATTCCAGGTGAGGGTGCTTTCGTTCTAGTTACGTACCGAACCCTACGACCCTATGTGACAAGTTTTGGCCAAAAACCTATACATATATTGTTTCAAAGTGGAGTCATCGAGTAATTATTTCCAAGGATTTGAAACATATTATTATCTCATGACTTGAAAATGTTTTGGCAAGATCACGTATGCACATGTTATTGGGCCCTGGGAAAATGTGTGAATAGAGACCGGTACGGCATCGGGCCATAGTATAGCGAAGCCATTGCACAAAGTACCCTTTGAGAGTATCCTTGCGCAACCAGGAGGCCCAGGAGGTGGGATATTCTTGAGTCGGTGGTTAACCCATCGAAGGAGCGGGTAGGAGTCATGAGCCCTTGCCTCAATATTGTTATGGAATGTTTCGGGTCCGCAGGCCTGACCATTATGGAGGGAGAAGGTTGGAATTATTTTCATGATTATGATTATGACTATGATTATTATTATTATTATTATTCACCGTGCAGGGAGGTCGGGACACGGATTGCCCAAACGGTCATGTTTCATGTATTTATTGCTTACATGTAATATTATGTATTGCATGATCGTGTATTCAAAATATTAAATCAAGTTTATTGTACACGATCGGAGTTTGGTTAGAGAATTATGGATGCTCATTGGTCGAGCCACTATGATTATTTATGAATTATGAACTTAATGAATTTAATATGAATTAGTCGTAAACTCCGAGCATTGCTTAACTAATTTCATGCCACCTTGCTCGGGAGGTATGACTTGCATGTGCATGTTTTTATATATATGTATAGCTCATGCTCACTCAGTCTTCTACAGACTGACCCCTCTTTCCCACTTTTCAGCTTCTTGCAGGTTTTGCTAGGCGGGAGTCGAGTCTTAGTATTTATTTCGAGTCTCACTTGTATACTTGAGTCTCATTTTACATTATTATGTTTTAATTGTATCATTTTATTTAATCAGGTCTGTATGCCAATTTATGTTTAATGATTATTTTTGTAAGCCGTATCGGCTATTGTAGTCGTTTATTTTAGGTCCGTGGTCAATGTGTAATTGTTTTATTTAGGGCTCATAGCCCATTCCTGTTTGTTGTGAGCCTATGAGTTCTTATTCTTATTATAATTGCTTCTGCATTGCACTTGTCTAGTTCTTTGACTAATTGGTACAGGGTTAGAGTCCACCTAGCCAGGATAGTTTTATTTTGTCACCCGTTCGCTATGAGTCCGGTTCATTCTTGGATCAGCCATTTCATGCGTTGATTAGACTTGTAGTGCGGGGGATGTGGTGCCTATCGTTGCGAGTGCTACAGGTTTGATGTAGGTTTTTAGTATGAGCTTATTTTAATATTTTTAATTATTAAATTTATTTAAATGAAATACAGAATTTTTGATATGTTTGGTGTATGTTTGTATGTAAAATAATTTCTATGGTCTGACTAATTCAAAATTACAAAATATATATTATGCAATAAAAATAAAATTTATTAATTATGTTATACATAAATTATAAATATTAATTTTTAATATAATTCCCAAAAATTTATAAGTATTCAGAAAATGACCCATTAACATTTTATATATAATAAAATAATTTTACGGGTACTTTTGGCAATGCAAAAATATTAATATGTCTCATAGGGGTATTTTGAAAAATCTATAAAAAAAATAGTTAATGGAATCCTAACGAATTAGAGGGACCTCAAACAAAATATAACAAACAGAAAGTAATACGTAATTTTTCAAACAAAGAGTCATGCATTGTAATTTCACCTATTGTCAGGGTAGTCAGCCGTAATTTATCCTTTATTTATATACATAATTTATACAGTTGTGTAATAAAATGGGTTGGCTTTGTACTAACCTTACGTTAGGTCGGTTGTGTACTGCTTTATACTGATTTAATTTATTTTGAAAGAGATATATTCTTAAATAAAAAAACCACGTTGAAACTCTTTTTTTTTTTTTTTTTTTTCCTGTCTATCTAATTTAATTTAATATATTTATTTTTCAATCAATAATCATTATTTTCAATAATCTCCTACTTTATCTCCAACAACTTATTGAAAAGATATATTCTAAAATCAATAATAATTTTTTTCAATACGTAAGGTTGGGGTTTTTTAGAAAAAGGGATAAGTATCTCTTTTTTTAAGCGTTTAACATCTTCACTATATAACCCCTTGCCTCATTAAGGTTTAATTCTCTAATTAATTACTTATCTAATTAAATGGTCATTAGAAGAAGCTTGTATAACTTTTTTCTTTGTGCACCAAGATTTAGATAAATTACAAATTGACTCCAAATCATTCAACCAAAAGCTTCTCGATCGTTTTTGAGAAATCATTCCGCTTTAAAAACTCTTTTCTTCTTCATTCCGCATTACATTTTCAGTAAAAGCCCGACGATGGCTAGTAGTAAAGGGTGGGGATCGATGGTTCTGGAAGGCGATTGCGAAGTGGCTATCCGAAAAATTAACAACAAAATTTATGATCTGTCAGTCACCAGTAATCTTATCGAGGATATCCGCAAGGTGTTTTCACACATTCCAAGGGTTGAGGTACATCATGTTCGTAGGTTCGGCAACGGTGCAGCACATACTTTAGTAAGAAATGCAGCAAAATTGGTTTTTAGGCCTTTCAAAAAAAAAAAAAAAAAAAAAAAATGGGAATGTAAAGAAAAATTGAACTGGTCAAAGAAAAATCGTGACAGAATCGATCAGTCGATCATAAGTTTCGACTAGTCAATCATAAAAATTTTCACAGAATTAATAAGTCGATCATAAGTTTCGACCAGTCGATCATCAATTTCGATTAGTCAATCTTCAAAAAAATCTTAAAAATTATTTCTTGAAAAAATTATATTCAAAGAAATATTAAAGTAGTCTCGATCAAAAGTTTCGACTAATGGATCCTCAAAGAAATCTTAAAAATTGTGTTTTTTGAAAGAAATCTTATCTCTTTTAGAAAATAAATTATTTCTTGAAAAAATTATACTTAAATAAATCTTAAACTAATCTCTATCATACCTTTCGACTAATGAATTTTTAAAGAAATCTTTAAAATTTTATTTCTTTAAAAGAAATCTTATCTTTTCAAACAAATACTAAAATTTATTTAAAAAAATCTTAAAAATTATCTCTTCAACAAAAATCTAAAAAATTATTAAAAATTATTTCTTAAGAAATTTTATTTGCGAAGAAATATGCACAAAATCCATTAATCCATAATATGTTTCGATTAGTTGAATCTAAAAGAAAAATCTTCACAAATTCGATTTGTCGATTATAAGTTTCGACCTGTCGATTATAAAAATTTTCACAGAATCGATTAATCGATCATAAGTTTCAACCAGTTGATCATAAGTTTCGATCAGTCGATGTTTCGATTAGTCGATCTTCAATGAAATCTTAAAAACTATTTCTTGAAAAAAAATTATATTCAAAGAAATTTTAAACTATTCTCGATCATACATTTCGACTAATGATGATGGGTGCCGAATCAACCAAATTAAATTCCTAAACTACTAAACATAAAAAATTGCATATGGTGGTAAAGGGCCGATCCCACAAGGATTGGATGGTTCAATAAATCTTCGATAACCAAATAAACAAGCAATAAAAACTAAAAGGAGGGCGGTGGTTGACAAAACAACTAAAGTTCAGGAAATTAAAGAAAAAACTGAAATTAAATAACTAACTAGAGAACATAAACATAGAGTAATTCGGGAACTAGAACTCTAGTCAAGGGATTTTCTTGATTCATGCTTTTGATTCGATCACCGATACAATAATAAGCTTATAACCATACAACAGGCCGACTATAGCGTCAACAAGCTTTGACAACCTCGTCTTTTCTAATTTATTTGGTGATTAAGATACGGTCTTTAAGAAACTCCCTAGCCAATATAGAACCTCGTAGATACGATCTCAAGATTTAATTAAAATGTAGCATTAAGCATGAAAAGGACACTGTGTTGGGAATAGTGCCCTAGAAAGCCGATTCATCGAATTCCGTTATGGGACTATCCTTGTATCAAGGGAAATATTTGAATAATGGATGTATGATTATAATCAAGGGGCAAACTGTGACGCCCGGAGCGGTGGACCACCACATCCCCCGCACCTAAACTTGAACCCACATATGAAATGGATTTCCATACATGACTCCAAGTCTAAGCGAACGGGAACATACACTCACTTCCTAGGCTAAGCGGGGTTAAAACTCGGACAGAGTGCGCAAAACAAACATATAAATATTCGGAAGCAACAAAAAGGATTTAAAGAGCTCGACATATACGCATATTATCATATACATGGCCTCACGGCCCAAAAGATCAAGTATATACATCAAAAGTTCATAATTCTCCAAAATACAAGTTATGATATCAAATACATGAGAAGAGTATCAAAAGGCAGGAAATATGAGATGCAACTCGACCTAAACCAGAAGTACACGACCAAGACGCGTACTTCCCCGCCTAGCTCGAGACAACCTGCACTGACGGTGGGAAAAGAGATGGGTCAGTTAACAACTCGACTGAGTGAGGGGGCTAAACGCACAACCACACCTAAATATATATAAAGCAGAGCATATAACGAAGGTGATAGCCATGAATCGAGACTAGGATTTTATATACCAAAACCTTTTCCAGAGATAACATATAATACAAAGAAAACCTATCTCGATCCATACTCTATCAAACATAACAAAAACATAAGCCTGGCGAGAACGGACTATCCCTTACTCCTTCAAACATAAGGAAAACCGAATTCAAATCATAAATCCAACCCCACATCCATGGTGCATCGGGAATCAAACCCTAACACCTACATTACCAACACATACGGGGTAGCTAATACACGATATGCCTTCCCCGGTTATCCACCGAGGGCTCAAGATACCACGCCTTCCTAACCTCCATAGGTCTCAAATGAGAGCGTGCACAGGGGTCATAACCGGCGACCCCGTGGTCATCCTGGGTCTCCCTTACCCACGTCTCCGGGGCCCAACAAACCAAATCAAACCAAACTCCCATCTTTCAGGGTAAAACTCGCTCATACATATCATATACGAATAACGAATTTCAAAACATAGCTTCCTTATGCCAATACTTATACAATTTTGAAAACATAAAGTTTATTTCACAAAATCATAACATAGTTTAAGCACTCGTGTTTAATATATATATAAGGTATATATTCGCATACGGGGTAAGAAAACAACACATAAGTGGTCGTAGGTCGCTTAGCTAATACAAACGTTCCTAACCTCACCTTTGCAAAAGTAGCGGAATAGGAAGGCAAATGGGCGAACAAGCACCTAAACCTCGGGCTTAACAACGTCCGGAAGCGGCTCTGAAACAAAAGAAGACAATACCCGAGACTTAGACTCAATTATGAACCAAATAGATGCCCGACAATGCTCATGAATGCATTGTATGCATATGAAGTGCAAGAAAATGCCACTTAAAGCGTTCAAGTTCAAATCACGTAAAACTCGTATCAAATAAATCCATAAAATTAATATAAGCCATCTAACATACAATATAACATGTTCACATAGCATATAAGTCATAAACGAATGAGAAGAAGACATTAGAAAGCAATAAAACAAAGCACGAAAGCCGCACATGCAAGTTCCAAATTCTTGAGATTAAACTATTAAAATACTCAAATAAAACACTTAAAATTCATATTATTAAATTTCATACATGATATATATAATATAATATATATGTATATATATAGAATCTGCACTAAAGTTTACAAACAAGAAAAGAAACAACTACAAGGCATACGTGGAAGGAAATAAGAATATAAAAACACAAATGCATGCAAATTCTCTTAATTAGCAATTAGATACATATAATATATATATACATATACATATATATATATATATATATATATATATATATATATATATAACATACAATATCAGAATTACATGCTGAAACAAAGAAAACCATGCATGAAACAATTAAAGGAACAAAATAAAAACATGCATGCAGCGCAAGTAACATCGCGGGCGCGACCCAATCCTTCACAAAATAAGTCGCGGTCGCGACCACAAATTCAGGCAGTCTCGATGTGAGAGTCGCCGTCATGAAGCTTATCAGTTCATTTGGAGCCGCGGCCGCGACTCCAAAAACATTTTCTCTCGACTTATTGCCCCAAAACCAGTCTCAAACGCAGCAGCAACAGTTTTTAAATACGGGGGAGATGCAGGGGATTAAGTAGCAGCAAACCAAGCAATTAAGGCAGCAATTTACAACATGAAAATGCAAGGAAACATAGCAAACTATCCCTCAAATTCACACGCAGCAGCAGGCACGCAGCAGCAGTTCAAGAAATCAACCAAATTCCATAAATTAAGTGAAATAAAACTCAAGTGCATTAATGGCAACTTATTATACAACCAACTACCCACAAAATTAGGTTCATATATTCATAAATGAAGCAACAAGGATCACATATATAGCTTCATATCCAAATTTCATCCAAAGAAACTCAAGAAATCACAAAAATTCAATTATGCCCTAACTATTCATTCAAATGCCCAAAACCATATCATTCATGAATTAAAATCAGAAAATTATGGATGATAATGATCACATATGCATGTAGATATCAAATATAAACTTACTCCTTGAAGATGATGAAGGAAAAATGAGATTGGAGCTCAAAATCTCAACTTGGTGAATAGTGACGAGATTTGTTCTTGTTCTCCAAAAAGAGCTGAAAATCTCTCGCTTGTCTTGTGTGGAACGAAATTAAGGAGAGAGGGATGATAGAGTATTGAGTTGGGGTCATGTGGATCCAGGTTTGAGGGTAATTGGTCAAGAATTGAGGGACTTATGTACAAAATACTCCAAGGTGGTCATTTAGGCGCGAGACAAAGTTACGGGCTGATTTCGGGGTACCAAACGAGGTCGAAACATTACAAGGTCTGATCCATTGCACACGAATCATCAAAACAAGTCCAACGGAGGTGACGGAATTCAAATCCGAATTCCCGAGCTCAAGATATGCTACCCGAAACCCAAGGTGCGCTAAGTACACTTTAGCCCCCTTCAGGTCACCCAACGAAAACAACTCCCGGAAACCCGAAATATAAACCCGAAAACACATAACGATCACGTATTCAAGTTCACGGCTAATAAAACTCCAACATATTAAAATGGCATGAAATTTCGATCTCAAATCGAATACGAACGCAACGCATTTCAACAGATAAGCATATTATTCAAATAATAATATTTAAATTTCCAAGAAATAATAAATAAATAAATAAATAATTAAACGAATTAAAACAAATAAAATTTTATTAAAAAGACTATTTTTCAATCAGATCCAAAACTTTCAAAAAAAGTCAAATAAGTCCAAGTTCAAATTTTCAATTAAGTCCAAAATTAAATAAAATCGTACAATTAAGCCCTTAACTCATATAAATCACATAATTTACGAAATTAACTTGCTCGGGAATTAAATTCACATATCATAAATTCATAAAAGTCCATATCATAAATCACTTGAGGCAAATTTTGACATATAATTCAAATATTTCATATAAATTCAAATAATTCATATAAGAATTTCAAATAATAAAATATAATTCAATTAAATGCATCAATTAAATATGAAATTAAAATAATTTAAATTGCGCACATACGTCATACCTGTACGGTCGCGGAGTCGGGGTGTCACAATCCTCCTCCCTTAAAAAGGACTTGCCCAAAACCCGAACCCACATATGAAATGGATTTCCATACATGAGTCCAAGTCTAAGCGAACGGGAACATACACTCACTTCCTAGGCTAAGCGGGGTTAAAACTCGGACAGAGTGCGCAAAACAAACATATAAATATGGGGAAGCAACAAAAAGGATTTAAAGAGCTCGACATATACGCATATTATCATATACATGGCCTCACGGCCCAAAAGATCAAGTATATACATCAAAAGTTCATAATTCTCCAAAATATAAGTTAGGATATCAAATACATGAGAAGAGTATCAAAAGGCAGGAAATATGAAATGCAACTCGACCTAAACCAGAAGTACATGACCAAGACGCGTACTTCCCCGCCTAGCTCGAGACAACCTGCACTGACGGTGGGAAAAGAGATGGGTCAGTTAACAACTCGACTGAGTGAGGGGGCTAAACGCACAACCACACCTAAATATATATAAAGCAGAGCATATAACGAAGGTGATAGCCATGAATCGAGACTAGGATTTTATATACCAAAACCTTTTCCAGAGATAACATATAATACAAAGAAAACCTATCTCGATCCATACTCTATCAAACATAACATAAACATAAGCCTGGCGAGAACGGACTATCCCTTACTCCTTCAAACATAAGGAAAACCGAATTCAAATCCTAAATCCAACCCCACATCCATGGTGCATCGGGAATCAAACCCTAACACCTACATTATCAACACATACGGGGTAGCTAACCCACGATATGCCTTCCCCGGTTGACCACCGAGGGCTCAAGATACCACGCCTTCCCAACCTCCATAGGTCGCACGTGAATTTCTCAAATGAGAGCGTGCACAGGGGTCATAACCGGCGACCCCGTGGTCATCCCGGGTCTCCCTTACCCACGTCTCCGGGGCCCAACAAACCAAATCAAACCAAACTCCCATCTTTCAGGGTACAACTCGCTCATACATATCATATACGAATAACGAATTTCAAAACATAGCTTCCTTATGCCAATACTTATACAATTTCGAAAACATAAAGTTTATTTCACAAAATCATAACATAGTTTAAGCACTCGTATTTAATATATATATAAGGTATATATTCGCATACGGGGTAAGAAAACAATACATAAGTGGTCGTAGGTCGCTTTGCTAATACAAACGTTCCTAACCTCACCTTTGCAAAAGTAGCGGAATAGGAAGGCAAATGGGCGAACAAGCACCTAAACCTCGGGCTTAACAACGTTTGGAAGCGGCTCTGAAACAAAAGAAGACAATACCCAAGACTTAGACTCAATTATGAACCAAATAGATGCCCGACAATGCTCATGAATGCATTGTATGCATATGAAGTGCAAGAAAATGCCACTTAAAGCGTTCAAGTTCAAATCACGTAAAACTCGTATCAAATAGATTCATAAAATTAATATAAGCCATCTAACATACAGTATAACATGTTCACATAGCATATAAGTCATAAACGAATGAGAAGAAGCCATTAGATAGCAATAAAACAAAGCACGAAAGCCGCACATGCAAGTTCCAAATTCTTGAGATTAAACTATTAAAATACTCAAATAAAACACTTAAAATTCATATTATTAAATTTCATACATGATATATATAATATAATATATATGTATATATATAGAATCTGCACTAAAGTTTACAAACAAGAAAAGAAACAACTACAAGGCATACGTGGAAGGAAATAAGAATATAAAAACACAAATGCATGCAAATTCTCTTAATTAACAATTTGATACATATAACATATGTATACATATATATATATATATATATATATATATATATAACATGCAATATCAGAATTACATGCTGAAACAAAGAGAACCATGCATGAAACAATTAAAGGAACAAAATAAAAACATGCATGCAGCGCAAGTAACATCGCGGGCGCGAGTCAATCCTTCACAAAATAAGTCGTGGCCGCGACCTCAAATTCAGGCAGTCTCGAGGTGAGAGTCACGGCCATGAAGCTTATCAGTTCATCCGCGACTCCAAAAATATTTTCTCTCGACTTATTGCCCCAAAACCAGTCTCAAACGCAGCACCAACAGTTTTTAAATACAGGGGAGATGCAGGGGATGAAGTAGCAGCAAACCAAGCAATTAAGGCAGCAATTTACAACATAAAAACGCAAGGAAACGTAGCAAACTATCCCTCAAATTCACACGCAGCAGCAGGCACGAAGCAGCAGTTCAAGAAATCAACCAAATTCCATGTTTAAGTGAAATAAAACTCAAGTGCATTAATGGCAACTTATTATACAACCAACTACCCACAAAATTAGGTTCATATATTCATAAATGAAGCAACAAGGATCACATATATAGCTTCATATCCAAATTTCATCCAAAGAAACTCAAGAAATCACAAAAATTCAATTATGCCCTAACTATTCATTCAAATGCCCAAAACCATCTCATTGATGGATTAAAATCAGAAAATTATGGATGATAATGATCACATATGCATGTATATATCAAATATATTCTTACTCCTCGAAGATGATGGAGGAAAAATGAGATTGGAGCTCAATATCTCAACTTGGTGAATAGTGACGGGATTTGTTCTTGTTCTCCAAAAAGAGCTGAAAATCTCTCCCTTGTCTTGTGTGTAACGAAATTAAGGAGAGAGGGATGATAGAGTATTGAGTTGGGGTCATGTGGGTCTAGGTTTGAGGGTAATTGGTCAAGAATTGAGGGACTTATGTGCAAAATACTCCAAGGTGGTCATTTAGGCGCGAGACAAAGTTACGGGCTGATTTCGGGGTACCAAACGGGGCTAGAAAAATTACAAGGTCTGTTCCATTACACTCGAATCATCGAAACGAGTCCAATGGAGGTGACGAAATTCGAATCCGAATTCCCAAGTTCAAGATATGCTACCCGAAACCCTAGGTGCGCTAAGTACACTTTAGCCCCCTTTAGGTCACCTAACGAAAACAACTCCCGAAAACCCGACACATAAACCCCAAAACACATAACGAGCACGTATTCAAGTTCACGGCTTATAAAACTCAAACATATTAAAATGACACGAAATTTCGATCTCAAATCGAACAGGAACGCAACTCATTTCAACAAATAAGCATATTATTCAATTAATAATATTTAAATTTCCAAGAAATAATAAATAAATAAATAATTAAACGAATTAAAATACATAAAATTTTATTAAAAAGTCTATTTTTCAATTAGGTCCAAAAGTTTCAAAAAATTTCAAATAAGTCCAAGTTCAAATTTTCAATTAATTCCAAAATTAGATAAAATTGTACAATTAAGCCCTTAACTCATATAAATCACATAATTTACGAAATTAGCTTGCTCGGGAATTAAATTCAGATATCATAAATTCATAAAAATTCATATCATAAATCACTTGAGGCAAATTTTGACATATAATTCAAATATTTCATATAAATTCAAATAATTCATATAAGAATTTCAAATAATAAAATATAATTCAATTAAATGCATCAATTAAATATGAAATTAAAATAATTTAAATTGCGCACATACGTCATACCTGTACGGTCGCGGAGTCGGGGTGTCACAATCCTCCTCCCTTAAAAAGGACTTGCCCTCAAGTCCGACTCGAGTCCTCAAATAACTCCGGATATAAACTTCTTATTTTCTCCTCAGTTTCCTAAGTCGATTCCTCGGATTTATGATCTCTCCAAAGTACCCTGACTAAAGGAATCTGCCGGTTTCTCAATTCTTGCATCTTCCGGTCCTGAATTGCAACCGGATGCTTTTCTATTGTTAAATCCGGCTCTAACTGAACCTCTTTAACTGGGAGAATTGTTGCCTCATCGGGATAGTACTTGCGGAGCTGAGAAACATGGAAAACATTATGTATCCCTGTCAAATTCGGTGGTAGATCCAATCTACACGCCGTTTTTCCAATTCTTTCCAAAATTTCAAACGGCCCTAGGTATCGTGGGCTGATTTTTCCACCCTTACCTATTCGAGTGAAGCCCTTTCTAGGAGACGCCTTCAAAAAGAATCTATCTCCGACTTCGAACTCTAAGGGACTTCTTCACTTATCGGCGTAACTTTTCTGACAAGCCTGAGCTGCTCTTATTCTTTGTCGGATCTTATGAACCTTTTCGATAGTTTCGGAAATCTTTTCCTTAGGCTCTGCTCTCTCGAGCTTATTCTCTTCAGTCCACCTCCAATCCTCGATATCCCAAAACAACGGTGATTTGCACTTTCTCCCATACAGTGCTTCATAAGGAGCCATCCCAATCGAACCCTGATAGCTGTTGTTATAAGCAAACTCAACCAGAGCCAGATGCTCGTCCAACTTATTCTGGAAATCCAAAGCACACGACCGAAGCATATCTTCCAAATACTGTATCAACCTTTCCGACTGACCGTCCATCTGAGGATGCGAAGCGGTGCTAAACCTGATTCGGGTACCCAAACAATTCTGAAGATTATGCTAGAAGATCGAAGTAAACCGTGGATCTCGATCTGAAACAATACTAGCCGGAACTCCATGTAATCTCACAATCTCCCAAACATATAACTCGGCTAACTTTGGAACTTTCTCGGACATCCGAACCTTGAGGAAATGGGTAGACTTTGTAAATCTGTCGACAATTACCCAATTTCCATCAAACCCTCCTTTGACTCTAGGCAAGCCGGACACGAAGTCCATTGTCATTTTCTCCCACTTCCACTCGGGAATAGGAAGTGGTTGGAGAGTTCCTCCCGGCTTCTGGTGCTCTGCCTTCGCCTTTTGACACATTAGACATCGCTTCACGAAGTTCGCGACGTCCCTTTTCATGCCATTCCACCAGAATTTCTCTTTCAGGTCTCGATACATCTTAGTACCTCCCGGATGAATCGAGTACCTTGAGCGATGTGCCTCCTCAAGTAAAAGCCTCTTGAGCTCTTCTGGGACATATATTCTCGCTTCGAACCTTAACAAATCGAAATCATCAATTCCAAACTTAGAATTCGGGTCAACTCTAGAACGAGCTACCAACTTCTGAATTTCTGCATCTGAATTCTGAGCTTCCAACAACTGCTATTTCAAATCTGGTATTATTGTAATATTAGCCAACCAAGTTCCCGAAACCAAGATCTCTGAACCCGAACTTGAAGAACCCGAACTTGAAGAACCCGAACTTGAAGAACCCGGATGGTATTGAATGGTGCAATCATAGTCCTCTAACACCTCCATCCAACGCCTCTGTCTTACATTTAAGTCTTTATGAGAAAACAGATACTTGAGGCTTTGGTGGTCCGTAAACACCTCGAACGTGGTGCCGTAGAGATAGTGTCGCCACTTCATCAAAGTAAACACAACGGCAGCTAATTCAAGATCGTGGGTAGGGTAATTCTTCTCATGCTCTTCAATTTCCTCGAAGTATAAGGTACCACTCTACCGTGCTGCATTAAAACACAACCGAGACCCTCTTTGGAAGCATCTGTGTACACTGCATAAGCCTCTGTTCCCTCGGGTTGGGTAAGAACCAGTGCTGAAGTCAATTTCACCTTCAACGTCTGAAAACTCGCCTCACACTTATCATCCCATCCGAATTTCACTTCCTTCTTAGTCAGATGAGTCAACGGAGCAGCAATTTTAGAGAAATCCTTAACAAACCTTCGATAGTAGCTGGCCAACCCAATAAAACTCCTGATCTCTGAAGCATTTCTCAGTCTTTCCCAACGAAGCACGAACTCAACCTTAGATGGATCAACCTCAATCCCATCACCTGAAATTATATGACCTAAAAACATATCCCGATCGATCCAGAATTCACCCTTACTGAACTTGGCATACAACTTATGCTCCCTCAAAGTTTCCAAGATGATCCGAAGATGCTGTGCATGCTCTTCACCTGACCTAGAATACACCAGAATGTCGTCTATAAATATTACCACAAACTTGTCAACAAACGGTCTTAACACTCGGTGCATCATGCCCATAAACACTGCTGGGCTATTAGTTAATCCAAATGGCATAACAATGAACTTAAAATGCCCATAACGCGTATTGAATCCAGTCTTCGGAATTTCCTCCTCACTAATTCGTAGCTGGTAGTAACCCTGCCTCAAATCTAACTTGGAGTAGACTTTGGAACCTTGCAGAATATCGAACAACTCCTCAATGTGAGGCAACGGGTATTTGTTCTTCACGGTCATCCGATTCAGCTCACAGTAATCTATACACATCCATATCGTTCCATCCTTCTTCTTTACAAACAGAACAGGAGCACCCCACGGAGAAGTGCTCGGACGAATGTACCCTGAAGCTAGCAGTTCATCGAGCTGCTTCTTTAACTCTGCAGGAGCCATTCTGTAGGGATTCTTCGAAAAAGACTCTGCTCCGGGATAAAGGTCGATTACGAACTCGATGTCCCTATCAGGCGGTAGAGAACCCAAAGTCTCAGGGAAAACATCGGTATACTCTCGCACGACCTTTGTCTCCTCAAGTTTGGCCTGATCCTTCGGTTTGTTCAAAAGATAGGCCATAAAACCTGTCGCGCTGTCCCGGACCAGTTTACTCGCCTCAACAAAGGAAATAAATGGGCTTAACTTCAACCTCTCGCCCTTAAACACCACTGAATCAAAAGAAACTTTCTTCTCCCGACAATCCATCTTCGCCCCATGTTCAAATAACCAATCCATACCCAAGATCACATCATATCTCTGCATCAGCATTTCAATCAAGTCTGTGAAGAAAACCCGACCTTTGAAGCTCACCGGACAACCCCGAAGAACCCTGCAAGTTACCAAACTACCACCAAGAGGAGAGCTAACCACGTAATCATGCGCACACAAGGAAACAGGCAAGCACATAGAAGAAGCAATGTCCCGGGAAATAAAGGAATGTGTTACCCCGGGATCAAATAATGCATATAATGTAGTGTCATGAATGCTAAAGGTACCTTCGATCACGGTATTTGGGTCGATTTCCACAACATGCTCTTCTTCACCACCCAACGCATAAGCCCTAGCTTGAATTGCAGGCCTCAGGTTATCTTTCTTCTTCGGGCACGTGCTTACCATATGATCCGGTGCCCCACAAATGAAACACCTCTTATGAAGTCTGAAACAGTTATCCACGTGATGAGGACCCTTACAATATGTACATTGCACTTTTGGTGGAGCCGGAAGTGCTAAAGGTTGCTTCGGTTGATTAGGTCCCGCGGGTTGGGGTTGCTTATTTTGAGGCTTGGCTTGTTGAAATGTTTGAAATGTCGGCCTCTTCCCAAATTTATTGAAATTACCCGAGCTAGACCCTTGCCCGGTATGAGTACTCTTCCTCCTCATCACAACCCGTTCTTCCACTCTTAGAGCTTTGTCCGTGACTTTTGCCCAAGCACTTGTGTTAGAAGCCTCTAGAGCATCTTTCATATCTTCACGTAGACCTTGGAGAAATTGAGAGGCCTTTGCTTCGTCGTCATTGGCAATGTTCGGGGCATGACGAGAGAGCCTTTCAAATTCGTTGATATAATCGGTGACAGACATACCCCCTTTTTTAAGCTCCATAAATTCTCTCATCCGCCAATTCCCTGTAGCCTTGGGAATATATTTATTCTTGAATTCCCGGACGAACACCTCCCATGTGATCTCCTCCCCGGTAGCCTCTAATCTTCCTTGGAAGCTTGACCACCAACTATAAGCTTGGCCCTAGATCATGGTAAGTGTATATTGTAGCTTCTCCATAGGCCCACACGGTATGAGATTCCATACCCGGTTGGTTTGCACGAGCCATTCCTGCACTTGTACGTCATTTTCACCCACGAAAATCGGTGGATTTTGGTTCTTAAACTCCCGAAGAGTGGCTGTAAGAAGATTCCCTCCGTGATTTCTGGTCGGAGGTGTATTATTTCTTTCTTGAGCCCTTTGTTCCAAAAACACGGCGAGCCTTTCCATGAAATTGCCCGGATCCATTTGGGGTAGTGGTGGTGGATTGTTATTTTTAGGTTGTGGAGAATGATCCCGGTGGTGATGATGTTCCAGAGATTTATCTCGGCGGTAGTGTCTTCGGGGAGGCATATTCTGTAAAATCAAGGAATCACAATTCATATGCATGAGGGTCAGTACATGTTTATGTGCACGATTAACAAGAAAATAAGTAAATAATCACTTAAAAACACATAACCACGTTGTCCTAAGCCGTACGACCTAGACTCACCCGACTCGACTCTAGAGCTTCGGTTTTGTAACCGAGAGCTCTGATACCATTTTAAGATGTGACGCCCGGAGCGATGGGCCACCACATCCCCCTCACCTAAACCCGAACCCACATATGAAATGGATTTCCATACATGAGTCCAAGTCTAAGCGAACGGGAACCTACACTCACTTTCTAGGCTAAGTGGGGCTAAAACTCGGACAGAGTGCGCAAAACAAGCATATAAATATGCGGAAGCAACAAACAGGATTTCAAGAGCTCGACATATACGCAAATTATCATATACATGGCCTCACAGCCCAAAAGATCAAGTACATACATCAAAAGTTCATAATTCTCCAAAATACAAGTCATGATATCAAATACATGAGAAGAGTATCAAAAGACAGGAAATATGAAATGCAACTCGATCTAAACTAGAAGTACACGACCAAGACACGTACTTCCCCGCCTAGCTCGAGACAACCTGCACTAAAGTCGGAAAAAGAGAGGGGTCAGTCAACAACTCGACTAAGTGAGGGGGTCAAACGCACACCCATACCTAAATATATATAAATCAGAGCATATAACAAAGGTGCTAGCCATGAATCGAGACTTGGATTTTGTATACCAAAACCTTTTCTAAAGATATCATATAATAGAAAGAAAACCTATCTCGATCCATACTCTATCAAACATAACATAAACATAAGCCCGGCGAGAACGGACTATCCCTTACTCCTTCAAACATAAGGAAAACCGAATTCAAATCATAAATCCAACCCCACATCTAAGGTGCATCCGAAATCAAACCCTAAAACCTATATTACCAAAACATACGGGGTAGCTAACCCACGATATGCCTTCCCCAGTTATCCACCGAGCGCTCAAGATACCACGCCTTCCCAACCTCCATAGGTCGCACGTGAATATCTCAAATGAGAGCGTGCATAGGGGCCATAACCAGCGACCCCATGGTAGTCCTGGGTCTCCCTTACCCATGTCTCCGGGGCCCAACAAACCAAATCAAACCAAACTCCCATCTTTCAGGGTACAACTCGCTCATATATATCATATATGAATAACGAATTTCAAAACATAGCTTCCTTATGCCAATACTATACAATTTCGAAAACATAAAGTTTATTTCACAAAATCATAACATAGCTTAAGCACTCATATTTAATATTTATATATAAGGTATATATTCGCATACGGGGTAAGAAAACAACACACAAGTGGTCGTAGGTCGCTTAGCTAATGCAAATGTTCCTAACCTCACCTTTGCAAAAGTAGCGGAATAGGAAGCCAAATGGGCGAACAAGCACCTAAACATCTAGCTTAACAACGTCCGGAAGCGGCTCTGAAACAAAAGAAGACAATAACCGAGACTTAGACTCAATTATGAACCAAATAGACACCCAGCAATGCTCATGAATGCATTGTATGCATATGAAGTGCAAGAAAATGCCACTTACAGCGTTCAAGTTCAAATCACGTAAAACTCGTATCAAATAAATTCATAAAATTAATATAAGATATCTAACATACAGTATAACATGTTCACATATCATATAAGTCATAAACGAATGAGAAGAAGCCATTAGATAGCAATAAAACAAAGCACGAAAGCCACACATGCAAGTTCAAAATTCTTGAGATTACACTATTAAAATACTCAAATAAAACACTTAAAATTCATAATATTAAATTTCATACATGATATATATAATATAATATATATGTATATATATAGAATCTGCACTAAAGTTTACAAGCAAGAAAAGAAACAACTACAAGGCATACTTGGAAGGAAATAAGAATATAAAAACACAAATGCATGCAAATTCTCTTAATTAAAAATTAGATACATACATATATATATATATATATATATATATATATATATATATAACATACAATATCAGAATTACATGCTGAAACAAAGAAAACCATGCATGAAACAATTAAAGGAACAAAATAAAAACATGCATGTAGCGCAAGTAACATCGCGGGTGCGACCCAATCCTTGACAAAATAAGTCGCGGTCGCAACCTCAAATTCAGGTAGCCTCGAGGTGAGAGTTGTGGGAACAGATAAATATGGGAAATATTGAGTCCCATAAAATCAGGAGTTTTTTATGCCAATCTAGTCCGATTGTATAGGGATTTTGGGCTTATTAATCCTTCAGCTTTGTACCCTAATAATATACAGAACAATAGTCTCAAGATAATGAATTCAATATTTTCTCTCTATTTCGTATACTCAAATCAACATGGTATCAGAGACACACGATCCTTAACATCGTTGATTGGCATCATCATCTGCCGTACACACTAACCGGACGATATGAGCGACGACGAAACTTCGTCACCAGCACTGTCCGAAGCAGCAACTTTTCTATCCCAACAGATTGCTAATATCCTGCAACAACACAAAACACAACCCCAATCAAATTCCGATAGCCAAGTGACTATCGATCTGAAATCAAACAACAATAATTATGTTCTATGGGCACGGATGCTCGAAATCGCCATCGGTGCGCGAGGACGTCTCTGCCATCTAACCGGACATCCCGCATCTCCGGCGAAAACGGACGAATCATATAAATCCTGGAAGCAAAGAGATCTCCAGGTTTTTTCGTGGATAACACAATTAATTGAACCATCTCTTGTCAAACAGTTCATCCACTACTCGACTGTAAAGGATCTCTGGAACGGGCTATCAGTCACATATCAATCCGGTGAAGATAGGTTATAGATCTTTGATTTAATGACTTGGGCGGATATGATAAATCAAGAATCACATACCTTGGAGGAGTACTACAGTATCAGCAAGAGTATATGGGCCGAAATCGACCGTAGAAGGCCAAATCCGATGAAATCCCCAGAAGACATCCTCATGTTCAACCAAATCCAAGATGAGCACTTCCTCTTTAAATTTCTGTCTAGATTAAATCCGAAATATGATTCAATCGTATAAGAGGTACTCCAAGAGTCACCCGCACCCTCAGTTGACGTTGCTTACGCCAAGGTCCGTTGGGAAGCCACCCGGAAAGCTATTCTCCGTCCACCGGTAACCTCCAACTCAACCGACCCATCATCGGGTATAGGGGCTGGAATGGCGATAGGCGGACAAGGGACAAAATCTCAGGGACCCAATCGGAGATACCCACGCAGAACAGAACCAGCCAAGACCTCCTCGTCGGAAGTTTCATACCGGCGGAAGTCCGACTGTGATTGTGACCATTACGGGAAACCGGGGCACCTCCAAAAGGACTATTTCGAGCTTGTGGGGTACCCGGATTGGTGGGACCTCAAGGGATGAAAAGAACCAGAGAAGGGGAGAAACAGAGGGACAGCCGCCGTCGCTGATACCAATGCTGCCCGGGGAGATGATCGAAAACCGGTAATAGCGGCGGTGGGCATAGCGAGACAAGGAGGCGGTAATAGTGGGGAGCACCTAACCTATTTCTCAAACCCTAAGGAGAGCACAAATGTCCCTAAGGCTGCTTCAAATCGAGATTGGCCTCCAGGTATAGGGCAAGAGAGGGCCAAATTACTCTCTTGCCCCTTAGGTCATGGTTCTTTTAATAATGGTCCAATTCATGCGTATGCTTCAATAAATATTGTGGATAATTGTGCTAAGACAAAGAATTCCCGGTGGATATTTGATTGCGATGCCACCGACACGGTTACTTATGAGGAAAGTGATATAATTTATGCTGAAACTCCTCAAACACAAAAATTGCAAACTGCTAGTGGTCAAGAAGTATTTGTAATGGGTGGGGGAATCATTGCCATCACTCCTACCCTTAAGCTGTCTAATTGTCTCTTTGTACCTTCGTTGTCTAATAAGTTGTTATCTATTAGTCACGTGACAAAGGAGCTGAATTGTAGAGTTGTAATGTATCCCTCATTCTGTGTATTGTAGGATATCCGTTCGAGGGAGATAATTGGGCGTGGCACTGAACAAGATGGCTTATACTATGTTGACGAGGTGATCTCTGAGGGGCGGACTTTAATGGCTCAAGGGACGGTTGACAGACAGAGCTGGTTGTTGTATCGCCGTCTGGGGCATCCTTCTGAGGGTTATCTCAAAAAGCTTTTTCCTCAATTTTCTAGCAATAATTTATCATGTGAAACTTGTGTTTTAGCCAAGAGTCATAGACATTCTTACTCTTTGAATAATACTCGTATTGAAACTCGTTTCTCTTTAATACATTCGAATGTTTGGGGCCCCGCTCCGGTCATTGGTGGTGGGGGTTTTCAGTACTTTGTGGTTTTTATTGATGATTGCACCCGCATGTGTTGGATATATTTTTTGAAATACAAGCCATAAGTGTTTGATAAATTTCTTCACTTTGATCACATGATTCAATCCCAATTTGAACCCCAGATTAAAATACTTCGATCAGATAACGGGGGTGAGTTTGTCTCTCAGAAATTGCAGACTTTTTTCTCTCAACATGGGCTTATCCATGAAACTAGTTGTCCTCATACACCTCAACAAAACGGGGTAGCAGAAAGGAAAAATCGGTCACTCTTAGGAATCACCCGGGCACTCATGCTCGAATCTAATGTCCCAAGCTTCTTCTAGCCCGAAGCAGTTGCCACTGCAGCTTATCTTACAAACCGTCTGCCCACTAAGATTTTAAGCTTCCGCACTCCTATCCAAACTCTGAGTGACTATACTCGCATACCGCCTGCTCTAGCTTTTAGCCCCCGGATCTTTGGGTGTTCAGTCTTTGTTCATGTTCCCAAAATTAATCGCAATAAACTTGAACCCTGTGTTGAAAAGTGTATCTTTGTGGGGTATGGGGTCCACCAGAAAGGGTACCACTGCTATAATCCTAGAACCAAACGGATGTTTGTCACTGTTGATTGTGACTTTGTTGAAACAGAATACTATTACCTCGCACCTACCCATCCTAGTGTTCAGGGGAAAGGGAAACACAAAGGGATCCACTAGAATGGTTATATGCAGGTGCGCTCCCTCTGACCGAGCCAAGTCCACCGCCCTCTCTGTCTCCCTCTAGCCATCCAGCTGTGCGCGATCCCATTCCATCTCCCTCGGCAGGTATCCCAGAGGTCAGTACAAATGATTTATCTATTATGAGTCCTGCTATTGCTAATGACCCCAGTATAGGTGATACTGAAAGTACAGGTGAAACTCAAGAACATGAAACTCAAGAACAGAGGTATGTACTCTCTCCTCGGAGTACTCGCGGGGTTCCTCTAAGGCGATACAGTCCGGAACGGGAAGCTAAAACAACAAGATATCCTGTGGCTAATCTGGTCAGGGGAAGTCTGACCAACTCCGCATACCCCACAAAGACATACTTTTCAGCACAGGGTTCAAGTTTATTGCGATTAATTTTGGAAACATGAACAAAGACTGAACACCCAAAGATCCGGGGGCTAAGAGCCTTTGCAACCTCCATTTACACAGTTAACCTTCCACGAAATGTGGAAGAAGCAATGAGTATACCAGACTGGAAAGCCACCATGAATGATGAGATGAGTGCCCTAAAGAAGAATGGGACTTGGGAAAAATGTCTACTTCCGTCTGATAAGAAAACTGTCGGATGTAAGTGGGTGTACACAATCAAAAGGAAAGCAGATGGGTCGATCGAGTGGTACAAAGCTCGACTGGTGGCGAAGGGATACACTCAAACCTATGGAGTGGATTATGTAGAAACTTTCTTGCCAGTTGCGAAGATTGACACGATACGGGTCCTATTTTCAGTTGTAACAAATCTAGATTGGACTCTTCATCAGTTTGATGTCAAGAATGCCTTCCTCCATGGTGATCTAACGGAGGAAGTATATATGGAATACCCACCGGGATTCTCTCATGTGTTTGGAACACATGAGGTGTGCAGGTTGAAAAAGGCGTTATATGGACTCAAGCAATCTCCGAGAGCTTGGTTTGGGAGATTCACGGTTGCAATGAAACGCTATGGATACAAACAGAGTAACTTAGACCATAGTCTGTTTTTAAAAAGAAGAGATGGGAAAATCACATGTCTCATCATATACGTGGATGATATGGTTATCACTGGAGATGATGTTGAGGAAATATAAGAGCTCCGAAGGAACTTGTTCGAAGAATTTGAAATGAAGGATTTGGGACATTTGAAGTATTTTCTTGGGATCGAAGTCATGAGGTCAAACCAAGGAATTTACATCTCTCAAAGAAAGTACATCCTAGATCTCCTGGCAGAAACGGGTATGGTAGACTGCAAACCAGCTGATACTCCTATGGTCACAAATCATGGGTTAAAAATTGTTGAAGGATCCGAGGAAGCAGACCAAAGGAGATACCAGCACCTAGTGGGAAAGCTCATTTATTTGTCACATACCCGACCTGATATTGGGTATGCAGTAGGAGTGGTTAGTCAATTCATGTACAAACCACAAAAGGACCACATGGAAGCAGCTGTGAGGATCTTGAGATACTTGAAAGGGTCACCGGATACAGGGGTTCTTTAACAAAAGAATAAACATTTGAAAATCGATGCATACACAGATGCAGATTGGGCAGGGAACACTATTGACCGAAGATTAACCTCGGGGTAATTTAACTTTGTTGGAGGTAATCTGGTTACTTGGAGAAGTAAGAAACAAAAAGTTGTAGCACTCTCAAGTGCTGAGGCGGAGTTTAGAGGAATTGCAAAGGGGCTGTCAGAAGTACTGTGGCTTAGAAAGTTGATGACAGAATTTGGGTTTCCGACAGTTGGAGCGTGACCCTTAAGATACGATAACAAAGCTGCAATTCAGATATCTGAGAACCCTGTACAACATGATCGAACGAAGCATGTGGAAGCTGACAGGCATTTTGTCAAAGAGAAGTTAGATGGTGAGATTATCTCTCCACACTTTGTACAGTCCGAAGATCAGCTTGCCGATATCCTTACTAAAGCTACCACCGGTCGGATGTTTCATGATGTTTTGCGCAAGTTAGGCGTTGGCTGTCCGCCCGGTCTAACTTGAGGGGGAGTGTTGGAACAAATAAATATGGGAAATATTGAGTCCCATAAAATCAGGAGTTATTTATGCCAATCTAGTCCGATTGTATAGGGATTTTGGGCTTATTAATCCTTCATCTTTGTACCCTAATAATATACTGAACAATAGTCTCAAGATAATGAATTCAATATTTTCTCTCTATTTCGTATACTCAAATCAACAAGAGTCTCAGCCATGAAGCTTATTAATTCATCCAGAGTCGTGGCCGTGACTCCAAAAACATTTTCTCTCGACTTATTGCCCCAAAACCAGTCTCAAACGCAGCAGCAACAGTTTTTAAATACAGGGGAGATGTAGGGGATGAAGTAGCAGCAAACCAAGCAATTAAGGCAGCAATTTACAACATGAAAATGCAAGGAAACGTAGCAAACTATCCCTCAAATTTACACGCAGCAGTAGTTCAAGAAATCAACCAAATTCCATGTTTAAGTGAAATAAAACTCAAGTGCATTAATGGCAACTTATTATAAAACCAACTACCCACAAAATTACGTTCATATATTCATAAATGAAGCAACATGGATCACATATATAGCTTCATATCCAAATTTCATCCAAAGAAACTCAAGTAATGACAAAAATTTAATTATGCCCTAACTATTCATTCAAATGCCCAAAACCATATCATTCATGGATTAAAATCAGAAAATTATGGATGATAATGATCACATATACATGTTGATATCAAGTATATACTTACTCCTTGAAGATGATGGAGGAAAAATGAGATTGGAGCTCAAAATCTCAACTTGATGAATAGTGACGGGATTTGTTCTTGTTCTCCAAAAAGAGCTGAAAATCTCTCCCTTGTCTTGTGTGGAATGAAATGAAGGAGAGAGGGATGATAGAGTATTGAGTTGGGGTCATGTGGGTCCAGGTTTGAGGGTAATTAGTCAAGAATTGAGGGACTTATGTGCAAAATACTCCAAGGTGGTCATTTAGGCGTGAGACAAAGTTACGGGCTGATTTCGAGGTACCAAACGAGGTAGAAAAATTGCAAGGTCTGTCCCATTGCACTCAAATCGTCGAAATGAGTCCAACGAAGGTGACAAAATTCAACTCCGAATTCCTGAACTCAAGATATGCTACCCGAAACCCAACATATAAACCCCCTTTAGGTCACACAACGAAAACAACTCCCGAAAACCCGACATATAAACCCGAAAACACATAACGAGCACGTATTCAAGTTCATGACTCATAAAACTCAAACATATTAAAATGACACGAAATTTCGATCTCAAATCAAACACGAATGTAACTCATTTCAACAAATAAGCATATTATTCAAATAATAATATTTAAATTTCCAAGAAATAATAAATAAATAAAAAAATAAACGAATTAAAATAAATAAAATTTTATTAAAAAGTCTAATTTTCAATTAGGTCCAAAACTTTCAAAAAATGTCAAATAAGTCCAAGTTCAAATTTTCAATTAAGTCCAAAATTAAATAAAATCGTACAATTAAGCCCTTAACTCATATAAATCACATAATTTTCGAAATTAGCTTGCTCGGGAATTAAATTCACATATCATAAATTCATAAAAATTTATATCATAAATCACTTGAAGCAAATTTTGACATATAATTTAAATATTTCATATAAATTCAAATAACTCATATAAGAATTTCAAATAATAAAATACAATTCAATTAAATGTATCAATTAAATATGAAATTAAAATAATTTAAATTGCGCACATACGTCTTACCTGTAAGGTCGCGGAGTCGGGGTGTCACACAAACACTTCTTTATGTGTAATTACGTGTTTTGTGTGTTCCCTCCGTGCACACGTATTAGAATTCCCCTAATCCATCAAGCTTTTAGGACTTAGTCATTCAGGGTAATGACTTATGAAACAAGCCCTAATCTAAGTTGGATTAGAAACTACTCAAAGTCAATGAGCCCAACGAGCAGTAGGAGTATCAACTAGGCTCGCTTAAGAATTGCTTGTGGGATTGCGTCCTTAAGAAGGAATATCCTATTTCATGGGTGTAAAGTACATAGTTAATGCGTACGCAGTATACAAGGGTGCTCGCTACTTAGAACAATTAAACTGAGCTGTCCCGCTTGAGAAAATTCCTAAATTGGAAAGGAAGTAACTACTTCAAGATACAGAGACTTCCAGAATAGGAAATATCTCACAGTTCAATGACGTGGACGTGATTTATTAATCTTTAGACTTGAGATTCCATTGATATCTTATGTGAACTTACTAGGTAATCTTAGACTTGGGTCTAAAAGGGTGTTGCTCGAGACACCTGAATTACGATCTATGTTGGGATAGTAAAAGTGGCACATGGAGGTATGTGAGAATCAATAAAGGATCTACACTTGCTTGAAGGAAGAAGATCTCTTATTTTATAAGTCGTTTATATGCCATTGTGAAAACCCTTGGCCAAGGTGGAGGATCAAGATATCAAGAAAATAGTTTCTTGGATTAAGATCAAATGGATATGAAACGAACTTAGCTTTAAAATTTAGATAATTAGGGCTCTCATTATTCTCATGCCTTAGGTCTTAATCGAGAGATGGGATGGTAAAAGGATTGTATCTCACAGATGTCATTGATTCAAAGGTTCTTTCGATTTAATTCATTATTCGGGTAGGGGTTACACACCTATTGCTAGACTACGGTAGCGTGATCTGTGGACTAATTAATTAATATGATTATTAATTAGTTAGGGTAACTGCTAACTGAATAATGAACCTAGAGGGTGAAAGAAAAATGCCAAGATGAGAGGGTATTGCTAGAAAGGTCAAAAGAATTGATCGAAACGAGATCACACCGTAAGGTACATGTGTGGCGCGTGAGAGAGCTAATGGGCGCGAGGTTCATTTAGTTTAATGGATCATCTAATAATTAATTGGAGAATTAATTATAAAGTCCAAATATAATTAATTAGATAATTAATTATAAAGGTCCATTAGAATTAATTAGAGAATTAATTCTACAGTCCAATCCGGAATGAAAGGCCCAATGAATAATTAATTATTAAATAATTATTAATTCGAATATTAGTTTATTTATTTATGAAATAAATAAATAAAGGATAATATCCTAAATTATCTATCTAAGTAATAAATAAATAAAAGATAATATCCTAAAGTTGTTAGGATAAGAAATTAATTAGTTTATTTATTTATAAAATAAATAAAAGATAATATCTAGTTTGTTTAAATAAAAATATAAAGTCATAATTTATTTATTTATGAAATAGATAAATATGATATAATATCTTGAAGTTGTTAGGATAATAACATTAATTAATAATAGGATTATTAATTAATTATATCTTAACTACGTTAAACAAGAAACCAGATTTCTAGAACTGATAAGAATTCTTTTACCATCAATTTCTAATTATTCCGAATGATAAGAAAATAATAAAGAATCAAAACTCTGTCATGTAAAAAGAGTTGAAAATTTTCTTTTGGGTTTATTGCATGAGTTTTTCCCACGCATCAAACTGGGTTGTGTAAAAAGGGGGAAAATCTCTCTCTCTCTCTCTCTCTCTCTCTCGTTTCAGTTTCTTTCAATATACAATCTATAGTCCTAGCGTACTCATTGGATTGATTTCCTCCTAGGTTAGTGTGAATATATTCTAGAGGAATTCTAGGTTGAATTCTTGAAGAAAGAAAAGAACCATTCGTGGGGCAAGGATTCATTACCACTTGAAGAACGATGAAGGACGGTTTAAATCATTTCAAGAAAGATTATTTTAATGTAAGTTCTTGAAACCCCCTTGTTTTTGGGATAAAAATTGCAAGCTACACGTCCTCTTGTCGGAAAAATATTAATTTTCGTTGCTTGTTTTCCTACACACTGACCCTAGCCAACAAACACACAAGTTTGGATTATTTAAGATAGTTTGCATGCTCCCCAACACAATCAAGCATATGAAAATACACATTAGTGAAGGTTACTTCACTTTCACGACTTACATTGACGATTACGGATCAATTTTAGTGTGAGATTTTTCTACCATATTCAATTGACGATAAATCTGGCTAAATCTACCATCAATGAACATGCAATAATCAAGAAAATCAGAAGCATACAAGATATTGAGGAGTAAAAGCTAGATAAAATTTTTGATCTGACAAATCATAGCATAAATCTCAAAACTCTTGTCTAGAATTTAAAGAATTTAGTTACAAAACATTCTTACAAATATCTTAATCAAAGATGAAGAGAGAAAGGTTGAAATTCCTTGTAGAAATCTTCTCTTCTTCTTTTTCTTCAGGTTGAAAATGTTCTACCCAAGTCCCGTGAGAGAGAAGAATTTGGTTGCCCAAAAGTATATCCCCTTTTTCTTATGTGTGTTTGCTGAAAAATTCCAATTGAGCTGCTCCTCTCTTTTAAATAATTGATTTTCCCAAAAATAATTCATCCCAAGGAAAAAAATATTCTAATACATGGATGGCAAAGTCGGCTGATTAGAGGGCAAATCTTAATGATGAAGTACTCTTTCCTGGAGCTGCCAGCAAATCAATGACGAGTTGGTCAAGCAGGCTGTTGAGTCATCTTTTAGCCGTGGCCATAGCTTACGGTCTTAGCTTTGGTCGTTTTCAGCACTTTTCAACCCTTTTGTCTTTGTTTCTAACTTTTTAATGGATTGCATGCTTCATCAAGATAATTAAGCTCTAATTAGGCATAATTAAGCTCAAATCAAAGTTAAGTGGAAGGGAATAAAACACAAAAAATGTCCATAATTGGCTTGCTAACATACAGAAATGCCTTAGAACCCCCCCTCCCCCCAAATTTATTTTAGCAAAACCAAAGATACAGCGAAACGAGCCAATCATTAGCCAGAGAAAAGATATAGAAATGACCGCGAGAGTAAAGAGGCATGAACAACCTCGGGCTTCTAGCATGAAAATCACAAGTCCCATTCGAGGACGTTTCGAGACCAACCATAGCTATGACAACCGAGTTAGCAGTAGAGTTTCCAACCACGAAGATAATCGATTCAACCACCAGATACATAGCAAGATTTGGACTAGCATTGATCAGTGGCTTATTCCTGATTCGGAATGGTCTGGATAAGATGCTACTTAAAACTTCATTTGGACTAACTGTTGATTCTCGGCCAGTATTCCAATTTTCATGCTTTAATCTCTTATTGTATTAAAAGAAAACAAAGTCCTCTTCCCGCAGCAGCCAACAAATGCACCATTTTAGACCCAATCTTATAATATTATCTCTGCATCACCATGTATTATATTATCTCTGAATGCTGTGGAAAGATCCAATCATATTCAGATAACAATCAATTCTCCAAAGATATTCGATAGCATCATGCCTGCAATTCCTTAATCAAACCTCACGAGTCAGACCAAGCTTATTAATCTTATCCTTATTCATAAAATAACTGCTAAAATAATATTTTCTATGAAGAATAATATTATGAATTTTATACCCAACGCCCCTGTAAGCTTCTCCACTATCCATTCGATCAAATCTGTTCCACCTGTTTTTGTTAATATTTATAAGAGTATTTGATATTAAAATTTTAAATATAATACATCCCTATCAAATACATCATTCAAAATCATTACAAATAATATTAATATATTTTGCTTATCATAATTGATCGAGCCCAAATACGGTTTCAAAAGAGTCAAGCTATAATATATCCTGTATCGACCACAGAGAATTTGTAAAGGGGGAAGTCTGTCACTGGGTCGAATACCTAAGAAGGAGAAGAAAAACGTGAGGTCGAGGCCAACTCAGGATTGGAGAGGGTGTTACCCGGGTCAGCACTCTGAAGCTCAAGCAATTGCTCGATGAAAGAGGTCGATTAGGAGATCAATAAATGTGGTAGTTATAAGTAGTTAAATGGGGTGTAAATGCGGAGTATTTATACTAGGTGAAGTAATGACGAGCTCGGACGACATATGAGCATCTCAAGCTGACAGCTGCCCCACTATAAGGGTGCATTTAATGCGTGGTCGGCCACTTTCTCAGGGAACTACTAGTGGCCACGTGACTCTCTACGTCGAGGGAAGGTCGAGTAGCATAGTCGGCTGTGAAGTCCCGACTGTGGAGTTAAGTACTACAGAAATGAAGGTGAGCAAGGGGCACCTCGAGGTTAAGGTCAAGAGAGAGGTGTATCGAGCTGATCTCTGATCCAAGTGTCAAACGTATATTGGTCCACGAGGCTCAGTGGGTCCATGCCACGTCAATAATATTATGAGAAATTTTATAATACAAGTGAAATTAAATTTAAATTAATATAATACATCTTTTAGTAAGTGTATGCAATCACTATTTTTCTTAAAGATTTATAAGTGGTTGATCCAAAATTATAGCTCGACTCTTTCGATACTATATTTTGGCTCGAGATTTCATTCGACTAGAAAGTCGGCCAAAATTTGAGCTTGGTAGGCGGTTCTCTTATTTTATGCGATGTCGAATTGACCCAATTCTATGGTCCATTTGACCAATCGACCGAAAGCTTCTAGCTTGTCCAAGACTTGCTTGAGGGGTTAATCGATCAACACGGTGATAGGATGGGCTTGAAAGTAAAGTCAGAGCTTTCTGGAAGTATGGACTAGGACGAGCATAAACTTTTCGATCTCCAAGTACCGAATTTCCTTGTTCATATAATACACAAGCATGCACTTTCGATCTTTGATGGCCACGAGCACCAAACTGATTGTTTTGGGAGAGATAGCAAGATATAAATAGAAAGGTTCTTTACCGACGGGTTTGGTCAATAGAGAGGGTGAAATGAGGTAAACTTTCAACTCTTCGAGAGCTTGGTCGCATCGTCGGTCCATTCGAACTGTTTTATATTGTGTAAGATCTTGAAAAAGGGAAGATTCTTTTTCGAGGATCGGGAGATGAATAGATTGAGAGAGATAATGCGTCTGAGGAGGCGTTGTACTTCTCTAATCGATTTTAGCTTCAGAAGGAGCTATATCACTTGAATCATAGCTGGGTTCGCCTTGATTCCTTTGTCTAACCATGTAACCTTAAACCGTCCCTCCCTCGACCCCGAAGGTGCACATGGTAGGGTTGAGTTTGAGGTTATATTTTCTCAGAAGGTCGAAGGCCCACGACAGATGAGTGAGGTGATCTCTAGCTTGTTCGCTTTTTATAATCATATCGTCGACATAGACCTCCATAGTCTTTCCAATCTCTGACTCTATTGATAATACACTGGTATGTGGCCCCTGTATTATTGAGTCCAAAAGACATGACCTTGAAACAATATATCTCGTTGAAGACGATGAAGGCGGTCTTCTTCTCATCCTCGAGAGCCATAAAGATTTGGTAGTAGCCCTGGAAGGCATCCATCATGCTCATCAGCTCACATCCAACAATAGAGTCGACCAGCTGGTCAATCCTTGGTAGGGGATAAGGGTCTATAAGGCAAGCTTTGTTCAAGTCGGTGAAGTCGTCGCACATGTTCCATTTTAGTTTTGGAACTAGACGATATTGCAAAGTCAATCGACATACCGGATTAGTGTGATTTATCTACCATCAAGTAGCTGGTTGTCCTCTTGCTTGATGGTGGTATTCCGGGTGTCACTCTAGGTGCATGGCTTTTGCTTAATTAGTTTGTATGAAGGATCGACATCAAGATGATGCTCGATTACTTTTCAATCAACTCTGACCAGATCCAAGGCACTCCAAGTAAAGATGTTAATGTTCTCTCTTAGGATTGTATCAGCATACATTGTTCCTTTCCCGATTGATTTATTCCAATATCAATGATTTTTTTGGTCTGGCCAGAGATAAACATGATAGTCTCGAGCTCTTCAGTAGCCTTGATCTTCTTCTTTTCCTGCTTCTTTCTCTTGTTCACGTGAGAGGAAGACATCTTTTTGGAGGACTCGAGATTAACAGTATCTGGGTTGATAAGTTCATCGTCGACAAAATCGCTGGTTGTAAGAACAAGAACAAGTTTTCCATTTGATTTTTTGACTTTCTCCATGGAAATCGAATAGCAAGTCCATGAGGTCAGTATATCACACCTCAACTTGCCGATTCGTTCGGGTGTGGGGAGTTTGACGAGTTGGTGATATGTTGAAATGACTGCTCGAAACTCGATTAATCTAGGTCAGCCAAAGAAGATGTTGTAGGCCGATGACATGTGTACTACAAGATATTCAATTTTTCGATTCGCACGCTTAGGGAGAGTGCCCATCGAGGTTACCTGTCTTATCCGACCACAAGGATAAACTTATGTGACACCAAAACCTGTCAAAGGATTTAAATAGGATCGAACTGCAAATTTTCGTTTAAATTCATTTTAACAAGAGTGGAGTAAACAATAATATTGCTAGACCTTCCATTATCGATCAATGTTCTTGTTACAACAAAGTTAGCTACATCCAATGTGACCACCATAGGACAACTAGGCTTGTCGCCTTCCTGATGTGGTAAATCAAGGAGATCACTATCACTAAATGTAATTTCCTTTTTGAGCCATGAGATGACAGGTTGGGTGTGCATGATGTCTCGAGGGCTACAGAAACTTTGAGCTGCTTTTTGGCAAGTCCTTTTTCACACAGTCTTCGAGTCTCCGCCGGCTGGTCCCCAAGCGATCATCTCTATCCGACCAGGAATGGTGGATTATTGGGGTCTCGCTAGGTGGCTGGCTTGGCTTGTCACTATCTCGGTGGAGATCTATCGATCTGAGCACCTTTGTTCCGAACATGGTCATCCATCTTCTTGACGAACTCCAAGAGGTGTTTTCCATTAATCAATCGTTCGATCTCCTCACGTATTGTGTTGTATTCTGCAGTGTAGTGCCCCCATTGCTGGAGAAAGTTGCAAAATATTTACTTTCTCGACTCTTGGGAGTTTTATGGATGGGTTTCGGCTTCTTGAGGAGCTTGGGATTAACAACATTGTAAATTTTATCGACCGATCAAGTCAACTAGGTGTAATGCTTGCAAGGAGCACTTTCGGAAGGAAGATCTGCTTTGGGTCGAGAATCGGGCTTATATGTCCGAATTTGTCCGTTACGCCGACCTCTGGGTGGACTTATTTTGGAATCTTTTAGTTTTTCAAACCTCATCCAGTTTCATGTAATTTCATGAATGTCTGCAAGATTTCGAGGCTTCTGTAGAACGATGTATCGAGCACACTTCTGGTTAAGTAAAGCTTAGAAAATAATTTGTATAAAAATATCAATACATGGTTCCTCGAATTTCACAATGGCTTGGGAGAACCTAGTGAAGAAATCCCTAAGTGTTTCATTATTCCATTGCTTGATGTTATACAAATAGGTCGACGGTAATTTATTTCCTTTCATCAAGGACAAGTGTGCAACGAAACGTTCGACCAAATTCTTATAAGAGGAAATGCTTCGAGGTGGGAGTCTCGAGAACCAATCCTGAGTAGCTCCGTCGAAGGTGGTTATGAATATCTTAGCCCAAATGTTCTGGTGGTGCTCAAACATATTGAGCTGCATTTCGATCTATGATACATGTTTCTCGGGTTCAGTCAACCCATTGTACATCGGCAAGCCAATAGGAATCATTTCCTCAGAAGTGGTTTTAATAATTTCATCACAGAAAGGAGATTTTGCTTCTCGCTCGCTTTTGTATCTCCGAGGCAGACGATTACGCTGCTCGACTTGCTGGTCATGTCAAGAAGTGTGGCATCAACTTGTTGATCGATTTTGAGATCCTTGCCTTTCTTCTTCATGTCGAGAGTTCTGGCGGTTACTTCTTAGGACAAGTTGGTTCCTAAGGTCCCCCGACCCAACAATGAAGCCACAGTTTGATCTTCAGATTTGGTTCAGTCGACCATTGCGCCTTAGGCGGTCGAACACCCCTCTTGACTGCCTAGGAGAGATATCACCTCATCGGTTATCTTATTGCCTATGAGAATCAGATCGATGGGATCTCATTCTTGTGGAACCTTGGAATTCTCTGGGTCGACAGCTGCTCTTTTTCGAGGGTTCCTAGATGGAGGATGTAAATCGACTTCATCTTCCTCTCGGACCAATAGTCGGTCGCGGGTGGGTCTATGACTACCGGTACCATTGGCTGAAGCAGCTTGGTAGTACATAGATACCGGTATTGAGATGGATGACTACGGTTGTCTTTGGTCTGCATATCCCCAATATCTGACAGAAGGTGGGTATTACATAGGTTGGACATAAGCACGAGGGTAGTTGGCAGTTGGCTGGATTATGTGGATAGGTCTCACGAGAGGCCCCTCAGGTATTCGAGGTTCACGCTCTTCGATTGCCGCCTCTTCTCATTAATTGTCTAGCTCGGGTGTCGAGTAAACCAGTTGAGGTGCTACCATAAGAGGTGGTGGAATGTAGGCTTGTGTTTGATTTAGGGAAGATTCTAGCTCTAAGGGAGAATCTCTCGACGATTTTCATCAAACACTCGAGCACTAGTTAGGTTTCTTGCAGTCATGTTGGTTATGACGGCTTTTACATTGCAGATTCCCACAGATGGTGCCAAAATTATTGAGCCAAAATATGGTGTCGAAAGAGTCGAGCTATAATCCTGGATCGAGCACTTAGAATTGTAAGTGGGAAAGACTGTCGTCGTGTCGAATATCTAAGAAGGTAAAGAAAACGTGAGCTCGAGTCCAACTCGAGCCTAGAGGGGGTGTTACCGAGTTGGCACTCCGATGTTCAAGTCAGTGCTCGATTGAACGAGGTTGATTAGGAGTGCAGTAAATGTGGTAGTTGGAAGTAGTTACCTGGAGTGTAAATGTTGAGTATTTATAGTAGATGAAGTAATGATGAGCTCGGACGACATGTGGGAGTGTCAAGCTGACAGCTGCCCTATTATAAGGGTGCATTTATTACTTGGTTGGCCACTTCTTCCGAGCCACGTGGCTCTCTGGGTCGAGGGGAGGTCGAGTAGCCGAGTCGGGGTATAAATTCCCGACTAGGGAGTCGAGTACTACATGTTAGGAATAGTGCCTTTAAAGCATAGATTTTGCTTTACTATTTCCTTATAAAATCACAAACAGTCTTTGAATAACAAACGGAATGAGTTTGTTCATGGGCAACACTTCTTTATGTGTTATTTTATGTCTATTTGGGTTTGACTGTTTTTTCATGTTTTGAATTCCCCTAATTCGATGAGGCCGTTAAGAACTTTGTCCTTATGAGAATGAGACATGAAACAAGCTCTTAACTCCATAGGCGAGGATTAGAAACTTCTCCAAGTCGATGAGTCCGACAGACAGTGAGAGTGTCGACCTTGACTCCGTTGAGACTTGCTTATGTGATTACGTCCTTGAGAAGGGTCACCTAGTTTCATGGGGTGAGAAGTGCATATGTTGATGCGTTCGTAATACATAAGGGTGATGGTTACAAGAACTGCATCACTGAGATGTCCCGCATGAGAACATTCCTAAATGGGAACGCATGTTTCCAAGAAGCCTCCAGATTAGGAAATATCTCACAGGTCAATGACATGATTAATAATCCTTTGACTTGAGATTCTGTAATGTCTCATATAAGCTAACTCTGAAATCTTTGGTACGGACTCAAAAGGATTTCGACTTTAGACAGCTCAATTCCAGATCATGTTGGGATTACACAAATCGCATATGTAGAATTAGTAGAATCAATAAAAGACCTACAGTTGTTAAGAACAAGATGATCTCTTACTGATTAAGTTGTTCATAGTCCATTAAATATTAAAACCTTAACCAAGGTGGATAAAAGATCAAGACATCAAGAAAATGGGGTTTTCTTGGATTGAGATCTAAATGGGTATGAAACGAACTTAACTTTAAAGATCAAGAATAACAAGGTTCTAAGTTTATTCCCATGCCTTAATGTCTTGATTGAGAGATGGAATTGTAGGAGGACCGTATTTCACTGATTGTCAGTGACTGAAAAGCTCTTCGATTCATTTCGTTATTCGGCTAGGGGTCGCACACCCATTGCTAGATTACGGTAGTGTGATCTGTGAGCTAATTAATTAAATACGAGAATTAATTAACTAGTGCCACTGCTTTCGAATAATGAACCTAAAGGGTCACACAGAAATACTAGGTCACGAGGGTTTTAGTAGGAAGTCAATCAGATTAACGAAATGATCAAAACTTTGATCAAATGGGGCCACACGTGCGTGGTCCCCACATCATGCGTGTAACATGTGTGGCACAAGCCACACATGTGATTGTTGGAAAAACACGAAAAAGGAACGCAACGAAATTTAAATTTTTTTCCCAAAAGTAAGATCGGACTTGCAATTTCTATTTCCAAATCTTAGGGATTCAAGAACTTACAAGAATCGACACTTTCTTGACACGTTTTGAGCCGCCCTCAAACGCGCTTCCTGCGGTAATGACAACCCCATCCCTCGAATGATTCTTTCTACTAGATTCCACTATAGGTCTCCTCTAGAGTAATAATCCACACCAGTTCTCGATTTAAATCATGTGAGTGAGCATGCTAGCTAGTACTATGGCATGTGTAAAGAAAGAAACAAGAAACGAGAAGTGAAAGAGCATAATTAAATCTCCCTTTAAAACCCAGTTTTGCGAAAACAGAAATCTGCACACCATAAGACCCTTGTGAAAAAATTCATCCTTCAAGATCTGGACCAACGGTTCTTAACATCTTCTTTGGTTCGATTTTTTCACTCGTATTTTTTTGGATTCAGAATCGTTCCACCCGCCCTTATATTATTTATGGGGTTTCTTAAATCTGAAGTCTGTGTAGGAACATGATTCGTACTTTGACTTTTCTTCTATTATTTCTTTTTCTCCAAGTAATAACCTCTTACGTAAATAAGATATTATTCTTCTAGAAAAAGAGCTCCTGATCAAATTAGGAATATTTAATTACTCTAACAATAATTAAATACATTATTCCAATAATATCTATTCTAATCATATTAGAATTAATATTCACTAGAATAATAAATAGAAGATATTTAATATTTATTTATTTATTTATTTATTTATTTATTCTAATCAAATTAGAACAAATAAATAATCAAATACTAAATACTTAGAATTAATTCTCTAATTAATTCCATGAAGAGCTTTAGAATTAATTCTCCTAAAATTAATTCTCTAATTAATTCTAATGGGCTAAAATTAATTCTCTAATTAATTTCTTTGGGCTATATAATTAATTCTCTTAATTAATTATATTAGGGATTTATATAATTAATTCTCTAATCAATTATATTTGGGCTTTATAATTAATTCTCCAATTAATTAACACATGGTCCAATTTCACAATCGGACCACACGCGCAAAACGTCACAATCGGATCGACACGTGTACTTTACACGTGTGGTCTCGTTTCGATCAACTATTTGATCTTTCATTCAATACCCTTTGAATCTGGCATTTGTGTGTGAACCCCTAGGTTCATTTTCAGTTAGCAGTGAAACTAATACGCTTTATTAGTTCACAGATCACACGACCATAGTCTAGCAACAGGTGTGTGACCCCTACCCGAATAATGAATATATATTCGAAAGAACCTTTTAGTCAATGGCAACTTGTGAGGTATGATCCTCCTACCATCCCATCTCTCGATCAAGATCTAGGGCATGGGAATAACGAGAGCCCCACTAATCTCAATCATAAATCTAAGTTCATTTTTATATCCATTTGATCTCAATCTAAGAAACCCTTTTCTTGATGTCTTGATCCACTACCTCGGCCGAGGATTTAGGATGGCATATGAACGACTTATGCAATAAGAGATCTTCTTGCATTAAAGCAAGTGTAGGTCCTTTGTTGATTCTCATATACTTCCATGTGCCACTTGTGCAGCCCCAGCGTAAGCCTTGAATCAGTTGTCTCGGGAGACATCCTTGAAAGCTTATACCAAAGACTACAGAGTTAGCCCACAAAGCATCAATGGAATCTTAAGTCAAAGGATTACTTTACTCACGCCATTGACCTGTGAGATATTTCCTACTCTGGAAGTTTCCTCTTCCTGAAGTGGAAACTTCCTTTCCCATTTAGGAATCTTCTCACGCGGGACACCTCAGTCTACCCGTTATAATAACGAGCACCCTCATGTATTGCGTACGCATCAACTTATGCACTTTACACCCCATGAAACGGGATGATCCTTCTTAATGATGCAATCCCACGAGCAAGTCTCAATTGTGCCTAATCAACACTTTCACTGTTTATTGGACTCATTGACTTGGAGTGGTTTCTAATCCAGCCTGGAGTTAGGGTATATTTCATGTGCCATTCACCTAATGACAAAGTCCCTAACAACCTTATGGATTCCGGGAGTTCTAATACATGCGCACATAATGGAAACACACAAAACATGTATTACATATAAAGAAGTGTTTGCCTATGCGTGATAATAATCAATCGTGTATTATTCAAAGATTGTCTGCTATATGAAGAAAATCCTAAAAACAGATTATGACTAATCGGCTTTGTAGGGCACTATTCCTATCAATCTCCCACTTACCCGTAAAAGCCATTTTAGTACTCTAAGTTCCGTTTTCTCAAGATGTACTCTGATAGCCTATTTGACTTTGGGCGTTTCCAAAGGGGATCTGCTATATTATCTGCTGATGTGACCCTCTTATTTACACATCTCTTAGGAAACACCTTTTCTTTATAAAATGATTCGTAATCACGTGTTCAGTCTCTTGGTGAGGTCTTGGTTCTTTTACTTGAGCAACCATCCATTTTATCATACAATATGATAATGGAGTTGTTTCATGCTAGGAACTTCATCTGACTAGTTAGATGGAGTTTCTTACCCAAACACTTAACTTAGCAATATTCAATACGGCTAAGTTCTCAACTACAATAGTCGAGATTTGGAATGTTCACGCTGAGAACGCCTTTCCAACATATTACTTTACCATTCAGGTAATGGTTGTATCCTTTCAATGACTTGCAATCATCTATGTTTGATGCAACTATTACATCAAAATATCCTTCTCACGACAAGATCTTTCTAGGCTTAATAAAGATATCCTCATTTCTTCTAAAGTACTCTGAGGGTATATTTTACAACAATCCAGTAACCTTCTCTAAAGTCATATTAGATTTGGCCCACTATGCTTAGTGTTGCGCCATTTTAATCTAATACATAACATTGCATACATTATGCACCCTTTCATTTAAAGGGTTTTTTGGACGTTCTAACTTTCTCAAAGTTATCTTAGGAGACATCCCCTTCAAAAGGAGATGTTCCATAGTCCATACTAAACTATTTTAGTACCGTAGTTATGCACTCATTTGTGATAATCTATTTATTCTCTTAGATCTATCTCTATAGATCTCAATGTCGAGAATTAAGGATAGTCACTAAGATCTTTTATGTCAAATTGCTTTCTAAACATAATTTTGGTAACTTTCATGTCATCCTTCGCATTCCTAATGAGAATGATGCCATATCTAAAGTACCAAAGGTTGAAACTAACGTTACTAACTTTCATGCGTACACTTGAGACTTATTCAACTTCATTTAAGTCAAACGATTTGACTACTTAATGGAATCGAATTGTCTAACTCCCAGAATGGGGTTTGTAAACCTTATGTATACTCCCACTGAATATGAGATTCATAGAAATACCATATTTTAGTCTCTTTCAATCTCCTATTAAGTAAGTCAGTTCTCATATTCATTTATCATATCTCATAGTCAGAATATGCAGATATGGTAAACACAATACGAATGGACTTATGTATTTCAACCATAAAGTAGGTTGTAATTCTTTTCATTTAGTCTAAGCTCTACGAGCTTGATCCTATCAGGTGGATCAACCAAGGTCAAAACTTGGTTTGAGTATATGGAATCCATATCAGATTTCAAGGCTTGTGTATACTACTCAGATTCCAAATCTGACAGTACCTTCTCATAAGGAATTCCTAGGCTATCTAGGAATGAGTTCTACGCGCATCATAGGAGGAGAGTTCTCACACGTGTACCTACTCTAAAATTTGGCTAAGTTTTATCAGATGGCTCGTTTCTTCTATATGTGGCGGGGGGTATATTTCCTCAAATTTCTTTGAGGTCTGCCTTCTTGCCTTTCATTTCTTATAGGAGCGATTCCTTAAGAAAGGTACATTCCTTGAAACAAACGACTTTTGTTCAAGAGAATCTGTTGAAACAATATTCTATATCGTTGAGTAAACTTGAACTCATTTCAAGCTTATCTCCCACTATCCTCTTCACTTAAAAGGATTCCCCTAAATTCTTGGATAAGAATAATTAAGGAATTTTCAAATGCCACATTTCATAGTGCAATTAGGGAACTGATTTTGGAAGGTGTTAGATTCAAAATCTCTAATTGCATATTCTAGGGGCTTATTCCCAAAACGAATATAAGTCAGTAAAACTTATAATAGAACGAACCATATCCTATAAGGTTTTGTTCCTTCGTTCTAAAACACCAAGGTGTTTTAGAACGTGTTTACTAAGAAATGAACCTATTATCTCTAAGATGATTAAGGAATTGGCTACTAAGATATTGGCTACCTCGATCATATCGATTTGCTTATTTCTTATGACTACTTAGGAACCTCCTTTTGAAATTCTAAGAATTTCATACAATTTCGAATTATGTACTTCAACAAATACATTCATTCCTAATGATTAAACTGATGATTATTTTATAGCTTACATTAAGCAATAGATAAACATCAGTGTGGATCGAAATCTAATTAGTGTTTTGGCATGTTTCCACGTTTCTTATAGACGGGGTTTTGGGAACGTTTCCCTTAAGACAGGATTCACAGGAAGTTAACTCTCCAGGTTCACTTTCGTAAAATGATCCTAAGGTCTTTAACTAGCTAATCCTATTGTGTTCTAATGTGCCAAAGTAATTTGAAACTTTATCATCTCACTTACTTTTTTTATCTCGTTGTATGTTCGTAACATTAGTGCTTTGAGTCTTGCACAACGAATTGTGCAAAATTAACTCAAGACTAGTAAATTCTAATCCTTTTAGAATTACTACACGAGACAACCTATCAGAGTACTCATACTCTTTGCAGTACCCTTTCAAAGTCCTTATTTGCCACCATTGAAGCAAACGTCCTTAATTATCCGATCTCTATTCTTTTGGGCGTGCCCTTTACTCTCCCCTTCAGCGGGCTTTAAGGGTTTCTTCTTCATTTGGCCTTTAAGCCTTTACCCTAGTAGGTATAGAAAAAGATTTAACCATCATGAGATTTTATTCCTTCTTAACGATGTTCTCAACCATTATTAACTAATGGATTAACTATGCTACAATGGCATCATTGTGGTTGAGTATAAAAAGGGTTAAATGATGGTGGAAGCAATTTGAGCAATCAGTGCAAAGAGAACTCGTTTCTCAATGAATGATCGTGGATGCAAGATCCTCGTTCAAACACGTTGTTAGGAATAGTGCCCTGAAAGCTGATGTGATAGTCTGGTTTAGTACTTTCCTTTTGTAAAACACAGACAATCTTTGAATAATACGAATTGAGGCAAAACTTCTTTATATGCTCTTGTTTGATTGTGTGTTTCCTTTTGACTGCGCAAGTATAAGAACTTCCCTAATCAATATGACTTATAGGACTCAACCATTTAGGTGAAGTGGTTCATGAGACGAGCCCTATATCATATAAGTCATGATTAGAAATAACTCCAAGTCGATGAGTCCTAAAGACAGTGGGAGTGTCAACCTGACTCGTTCGAGGCTTGCTCGTGTGATCACTCCCTTAAGAAGGACCACCTTGTTTTATGGGGTGCAAAATGTATAGTTGATACGTGCGTGATACATGGGGGTGCCTACTTATTCTAAGTAGGTACACTGAGGTGTCCCGCGTGAGAAGATTCCTAAATGGGAAAGGAAGTTTCTATATCTAGAAATAGAAACTTCCAGATTAGGAAATATCTCACGAGTCATTGATGTGATTAAGTGATCCTTAAACTTGAGGTTCCATTGATACTTTATGAGCTAACTTTGTAGTCTTAGGTGTAAGTTTTAAAGGGTGTCGCCTTAGACAAATGATTCAAGGCTTATGCTGGGGCTGCACAAGTGGCACATGAAAGTATATGAGAATCAATAAAGGACCTACGCTTGCATTAGCAAGATGATGATCTCTTATTGTGTAAGTCATTCATATGCCATCTAGGAGTCCTTGGCCAAGGCAGTGGATCAAGACATCAAGAAAAGAGTTTCTTGGATTGAGATCAAATGGATATGAAATGTACATAACATTAAGATCAAGATTATTAGGGTTCTAATTATTCCCTTACCCTAGATCTTGATTGAGAGATGGGACGTAGGAGGATTGTATCTCACATATGTCAATGACTTAAAGCTTCTGTCGAATCGAGACATTCTTATTCAGCTAGGGGTCAAACACTTGTTGCTAGACTATGGTGTTTTGATCTGTGTACTGATTAATTAATTAGAGAATTAATTAATTAGGGTCACTGCTAATTGAATTAAGAACCTAGAGGGTCACACACAACAGCCCGGTCACGTGGGTTAAGGCTTGAATCGATTAAACGAGTTGATCGAACCATTAAGTGAATGGTGGGGTCCACACGTGTAAGTCACACGTGTGGAACATGTGTATGACACGTGTCCTTATGGACACGTGTAGTCACGTGTATGTATGTGTATAAATATTAAATAATTAATGAGTTAATTATTTAATGGACTTTGATTTAATTTTGAATTAATATTAAAGTTCTAATTTAGAGAAATAAAGTCTAATAAATAATTAATTATGAATTAATTATATTATTAGTCTTTAAGTTATTTATTGTAAAATAAAAAAAGTAAAATTAATAATCTAAAAGAGTTAGATTAGAATCTTGCTTTTCAAGTTGATCAATAGGAAGACTTTTGGTCAAAGTAAGAGACTTAGTCTCCAAGCAAGTAATCTCTTTCCAAAGGAGTTTAGAATTCCTTGTCCAACAAGGAGTGGGATTCGAACCCTAGCCTTATAAATAGAGGGGTTCGAACCCCATAGGGAGATGATACATAATTTCTCCTTCTCCATAATTATACAGTAAACCCTAGAGTCTAAACACCGAATATAGAACTAGCATCCTCCTTATTCGGATCGTGGTCACGGTTGGTGGACTATTTCTCTAGAGGGCTACTATCGTGAAGTATTGAAATATTCGAAGTAGCTTTTGGGGATCAAGCTACGTGAAGAGCGTTCTTGGGCGGCTAAAACGTGTCAAGAAAGCTATTGTCCAAGTGAGTTTCTTGTTCACTACGAATTTGGGAATAGAAATTGCAAGATTCGATCCTTGCTTAGTTGGGAAAATTTTTAAATTTCCGCTACGTTTCCCTTGTTTTTTCCCAACAAGTGGTATCAGAGCCACCTTGCAAGGCCTATTTCTAGTTCGTCTCAATTATTCTGAATTTGGTAGAAATTCTTAGGCTTAGATGCGAATTGAGTATTCTTGAGTTCTTTTAGAAAGCCTAAAATACGAAACTGTATTTTTTCCTAAAATTTTTGAAATCTGGTTTTGAAAGACTATTTTAGTTGAAATTCATTTAAATCGTAATTTTTAATTTTGGATTGAATTGGGTTTTGGAGAAACCTGAGATACGAAACGAAACACGAAACGAACACGCGAGGGTGGAACGTGCCAACGCGTAGTACGCCCCAACCAGCGCGCCACCGTCGTGCAGCCGCGCGCGACGCCGTCCTATGCGCGCCTGCTCGCTGTCCCGCAACCGCGCGGGACAGCCGCACGCTCCCGCAACCGCACGGGAGCACCCGCTAAGCCTCGCTCGCACCCGAGCAGCAGCATGCGCTGCCAGCGCGTGCCGGCAAGCACGGTGAGTAGCTGCTCGTTCCGGGCCCGGATTTCACGTTTTCGTTTTTCGTGTTTTTGGTCCTTGAAATCCCGATTTAATTTTTTAGAAAAATTCTGTTTTAATTATTCCCTTACCCTAGATCTTGATTGAGAGATGGGAAGTAGGAGGATTGTATCTCACATATGCCAATGACTTAAAGGTTCTGTCGAATCGAGACATTCTTATTCAGCTAGTGGTCAAACACCTGTTGCTAGACTATTGTCGTTTGACCTGTGGACTGATTAATTAATTAGAGAATTAATTAATTAGGGTCACTGCTAATTGAATTAAGAACCTAGAGGGTCACACACAACAACCCGGTCACGTGGGTTAAGGCTTGAATCGATTGAACGAGTTGATCGAACCATTAAGTGAATGGTGGGGCTTACACATGTGGAACACGTGTAGTCACGTGTATGTATGTGTATAAATATTAAATAATTAATGAGTTAATTATTTAATGGACTTTGATTTAATTTTGAATTAATATTAAAGTTCTAATTTGGAGAAATAAAGTCTAATAAATAATTAATTATGAATTAATTATATTATTAGTCTTTAATTATTTATTGTAAAATAAATAAAGTAAAATTAATAATCTAAAAGAGTTAGATTAGAATCTTGCTTGCCAAGTTGATCAATAGGAAGACTTTTGGTCAAAGTAAGAGACTTAGTCTCCAAGCAAGAAATCCCTTTCTAAAAGAGTTTGGAATTCCTTGTGAGGGGTTCGAACACTAGCCTTATAAATAGAGGGGTTCGAACCGCATAGGGAGATGATACACAATTTCTCCTTCTCCACAATTATACACTAAACCCTAGAGCCTAAACACTGAATATAGAATTAGCATCCTCCCTATTCGGATCGTGGTCGCGGTTGGTGGACTATTTCTCTAGATGGCTACTATCGTGAAGTCTTGAAAGATTCGAAGGAGCTTTTGGGGATCAAGCCGCGTGAAGAGTGTTCTTGGGCGGCTAGAACGTGTCAAGAAAGGTACTATCCAAGTGAGTTTCTTGTTCACTATGAATTTGGGAATAGAAATTGTAAGATTCGATCCTTGCTTAGTTGGGAAAATTTTTAAATTTCGGCTGCGTTTCCCTTGTGTTTTCCCAAAACACGTACGCTCATTGAATTGTGGAACAATTTCATAATGTTATACCCTATAACATGTTTATGAGGCAATACAATTTCTCTTAGGTGGTTTGGAAAAATCTTTTCACTTTAGATTGCTTCTCTTTTGACCTGGGTCGAATTTTCACAAGTAAGTGAAAATCTCGCCCTATTGAGAACACTTTTCTCCTTTCGAAATCTAAAACGAATTTTAGGATCTGAAGCCAATTAGAGTTAGTTAGGACTTAGTCAACTTTTTTGACTTAAGGATGGATACGAACGGGTTTGCATTTTATATTGTAGAGAATCACAGAACTACAACCTAAATGCTAAGCAGAGAAAAAGCGAGAATGTTGAATAATAACGTAATACATAAGATTTAGGTCTTTTATCTTATGTAGCTCCCACTGTTTTTAGAAGATCTTAAAATCCTAACGATCTTAGAGGAAACTTGTTTTCCCAATGGGTACTGAGATCCCAAATACTTTATCTTGGACCCACATCCTCAATAAAGCCTTAGGTAGGTACAACTTGCCAATTCCATCTCTATGGAACTCTCAGTAATATTTTTGCATCACCCATCTTTCAATATGGACCCATGACTCGTGCTACATCCATATTTACTTAGGCGTTAAGCAGAACCCATCAATCATAAGATCATGGTTAAACTTAGTCTGAAACGACCCACGGCTCGCGGATATCGCCCATTCCAAAATAACCATGAAATATTAATCACTTAAAGTAATCAATCAGGAAACTAAGAACTAATAGGTTTCACATATCGACCCCATGACTCATGGACAACAACTAGCTCCCCTATTAAACTTAGATCCTATTTATGGAATGCTAGGAATTTTATTTAAAGTTCTCACTTTATACAAAATACCTATTCTTCGAAATTGCTTAATATATATGGGATTTTCAAATACTGGAGAGTTGTCCAGTTTTTGACTTCACCAACATGTACAGTTATCCATTTTAATTAGTCTTGTTTAATGCAGTTTCACATAAATACATTACACACAAGCAATTAGCAGATAACATGTCCTAGCATGATACTAACATGAGATGATCATGGGTAGAAACCTATCTTATACGTGATATGTGGGAGCCACTCCACAATCACAAGTTCTAACATACATGCCAAATAAAACAGTTTAAATCACATAAGAGAGTTCGAAATAAAACGATGCCCTATCTATTACAATAATAGAAACCCTCCCTAACATATTAGGGGGTCTTCACTTATGGCTTCCTTGTTACTTGCTGTGTGGATCCTTCTTACTCCATGGGTAAAAAAATCTCCAAAGTAAAAAGAAAAATCTCACTTCCTAAGTTCTACTCTCTTTACATAAATTAATATGGCTCAATCTTCATATTGACCATAGACAAATACAGGGGGCATACCCCGGCCCAAAAGTAGTAATATGGAAAGACGCAGAATAAACACATAACAGTACGCACATAAGTGGGGCAACGACCCTAATCGAAAAACGCAACTATGGGGCTCCAACCCCAAATTTAAACCATCTATGAGCATAAATTAGAACATTCAAAAGACTAAACCCATGATCACCTAACATGCATAAATTGCAAGAATTTAAATTTACCCATAAATTAAAATTCTCGCTTTAAGTTCTAATAACTTAAAACACGACTTAAAAGCAATTCTTGTTCATGAGCCTTTTCAAATAAACAAAGAAATATTAAATCAATAAAATTCCAATTAATTTCTGAAAATTAATAATTTTATTCTCCATTATTTCAAAAATAGTAAGTGTCAATTTTTCCCAAAATTAAAATTTGTGTTTAACTTCATAAAATTTCCCAATCTTAAAATTATTTTTAAAATATAATTAATTTTAATAAAACTGATTTTGTAGAGTAAAATCAAATTGGGATTTTATCGGATTGGACTAAATACGAAAATCGAGAATCTACCGTAAATGGATCAGCCCGCCCCGCCCGCTCGCCTGCCGCAGGCATTGCGCACGAGCGTGCGCCGGCATACGCGTGCACTGCGTGGGCCTTCTCTCGCGCTACTGCGCGCAGCTGCCCGATTCAGCAAGCAGCGGTGAACGGACACCCTTCTGTGTGGATGCGGGAGGCGATGGCGGAAAGGCCTCGCGCGGTTGCGGGGCTGTGGTGCGGGCGTGCCTAGGCGCGGGCGTGCCTAGGCGCGGGCGAGCGGTGATGGCGGGCAGTCCCATGCAGTTGCGGGACTGCTGTGCGGATGGCGACGCGCAGGCCTAGGCTTGCTACGCCTTAGCACGTCTAGGCTCATGTTTTCGTAACACGATTTTCTGTTTCGTATTTTCAGTTCAAAAGCCAAAACAATCCAGAAATTAAAAACACGATTCAATCCAATTTTATTCAAAACGATTCTAATCAAACTTTTCGAAAACGTTTTTCAGAAATTTTTAGGAAAAATAAAGATTCAATTTTTTTAGATTTCTAAAAAACTCATGGATAGTCAATCGCATCTAAATCTAAGAATTTCTACCAAATTCAGATTAAAAGGATAGATTTGAAACAGACCTTGCAAGGTGGCTCTGATACCACTTGTTGGGAAAAACACGAAAAAGGAACACGTAGCGGAATTTAAAATTTTTCCCAAAAAGCAAGATCAAACTTGCAATTTCTATTTCTAATCCTAGGGATTCAAGAACTTATAAGAATTATCGCTTTCTTGACACGTTTTGAGCCGCCCTCAAACGTACTTCATGTGGTAATAGCAATTCTCATCCCTCGAAAGATTCTTTCTACTAGATTCTATGATAGGTCTCCTCTAGAGTAATAATCCACACCTGTCCTAGATTCAAATCATGTGAGTGAGCATGCTAGTACTATGAGATGTGTAAAGAAAGAAAAAAGAAACTAGAATTGAAAGAGCATAATTAAATCTCCCTTCAAAACCTAGTTTTGAGAAAACAGAAATCTGCACGCCATAAAACCCTTGTGAAAAAATTCATCCTTTAAGATCTGGACGAATGGTTTTCGCCATCTTCTTTGGTTCGATTTTTTCACTATATTCTATTGGGTTCAGAATCGTTCCATTAGCCCTTCTATTATTTATGGGATTTCTTAAATCTTATGTTTGTGTAGGAACATGATTCCTACTTTGATTTTTCTTTTATTATTTCTTTTTCTCCAAGTAATAACCTCTTATGTAAATAAGATATTATTCTTCTAGAAAAAGAGCTCCTAATCAAATTAGGAATATTTTATTATTCTAATAATAATTAAATACTTTATTCCAATAATATCTATTCTAATCATATTAGAATTAATATTCACTAGAATAATAAATAAAAGATATTTAATATTTATTTATTTATTCTAATCAAATTAGAACAACTAAATAATCAAATACTAAATACTTAGAATTAATTCTCTAATTAATTTCATGAAGGGATTTAGAATTAATTCTCCTAATTAATTCTAATGGGCTAAAATTAATTCTCTAATTAATTTCTTTGGGCTATATAATTAATTATATTAGGGATTTCTATAATTAATTGTCTAATTAATTATATTTTGGCTTTATAATTAATTCTCCAATTAATTAACACATGGTCCAATTTCACAATCGGACCACACGCCCAAAACCTCTTTAACGTGCCACACGTGTACTTTACACGTGTTGTCTCGTTTCGATCAACTATTTGATCTTTCCTTCAATACTCTTTGAATCTAGCATTTGTGTGTGACCCCCTAGGTTCATTTTCAGTTAGCAGTGAGACTAATACGCTTTATTAGTTAACAGATCACACGACCATAGTCTAGCAATAGGTGTGTGACCCCTACCCGAATAATGAATATATATTCGAAAGAACCTTTTAGTCAATGACAACTTGTGAGGTATGATCCTCCTACCATCCCATCTCTCGATTAAGATCTAGGGCATGGAAATAACGAGAGCCCCACTAATCTCAATCATAAAGCTAATTTCATTTTCATATCCATTTGATTTCAATCCAAGAAACCCTTTTCTTGATGTCTTGATCCACTACCTCGGCCGAGGGTTTAGGATGACATATGAATGACTTATGCAATAAGAGATCTTCTTGCATTAAAGCAAGTGCAGGTTCTTTGTTGATTCTCATATGCTTCCATGTGCCACTTGTGTAGCCCCAGCATAAGCCTTGAATCAGTTATCTCGGGAGACATCCTTTAAATCTTATACCAAAGACTAAAGAGTTAGGCCACAAAGCATCAATGGAATCTCAAGTCATAGGATTACTTTACTCACGCTATTAACCTGTGAGATATTTCCTAATCTGGAAGTTTTCCCTTCCTGAAGTGGAAACTTCCTTGCCCATTTAGGAATCTTCTCACGCTGGACACCTCAGTTTACCCGTTCTAATAACGAGCACCCTCATGTATAGCGTACGCATCAACTTATGCATTTTACACCCCATGAAACAGGACCATCCTTCTTAAGGACGTAATCCCACGAGCAAGTCTCAATCGAGCCTAATCAACACTCCCACTGTTTGTTGGACCCATTGGCTTGGAGTGGTTTCTAATCCGGCCTAGAGTTAGGGCTTATTTCATGTGTCATTCACCTAATGACAAAGTCCCTAACAGCCTTATGGATTAGGGAAGTTCTAATACATGCGCACATAATGGAAACACACAAAACATGTATTGCATATAAAGTAGTATTTGCCTATGATAATAATCAATCGTGTATTATTCAAAGATTGTCTGTGATATAAGGAAAGTCCCAAAAACAGATTATGACTAATCGGCTTTCTAGGGTACTATTCCTAACAGTGAAAAACTTTAATTAATTAAATTGTTTAATCAATTTTTGGAATTTTAATTAATTATGAATTAATTGTTAAGTCCAAACTCAAAATAATTATCCCAATAAATATTTAATTATGAATTAAATTATTTATTAAATTTTGATATTTAATTTTATATTAGATAAAGTTGAATAGTCAACCTCCTCAAGGGTTTAGGAAAGAGATTTCTTGAGTTGTCTTGGAAAATAAGATAAGATCATATTTTAAATAAAAAATATTATTTAATTAGTGAATTATTGAGAAAGAAATCAAAACCCACTTGGCTTAGGAAAAGTCTAAAGGGTTCGCACCCTACATGTATAAATAAAGGGGGTAGGACTTTTTTAGGGTTTAGACCAACGTTCTTGAATCATTAATTATTTTGAGAAAAATCAAAAGAAAAGTTTTCACAAAATCTCATAGCCAAAACACAAGCCATAGAACTAGCATCCTCAATATCTTGATTGTGATCTAGGACTCGTGTGGATACGCTTTGGAGGATTACCTACTTTGGGATCTAATCAAGAATTATTCGAGGGATATTCCGCTTTAACGGTGTTTGATAGGCGAGATCAAACATCACAAGAAAGCTTCAATTAACCGCAAGCTACTTGAATCTCTTTTTGTTTTGAAACGAACATTGCATGAACACGATCCCTTTTTGAAATTTTTTTAAAATTCCACACCTTCAACTTTGTGTTTTCAAACACTACAGATATGAAGGTGAGCAAGGGGCACCCCCGAGGTTGAGATCAAGAGAGAGGTGTATCGAGGTGATCTCTGATCCACGTGTCAAACGCATATTGGTCCACGCGGCTCAGTGGATCCATGCCACACCAATAATATTATGAGAAATTTTATAATAGAAGTGAAATTAAATTTAAATTAATATAATACATCTTTTAGTAAATTTTTGCAATCCTTCTTTTTCTTAAAAATTTATAATCCTTACATTTTTAGCAAAAATATAAAAATTTTGATTTTCTTTTAACTTCCCATGTCGGAACCGTGTTTCTCGCTTGTCAGTACAGTGTCCCTAGCGTGTCGATTTTTTATTTTCCAGACACTGTTTTTGCCATTTCAAATCCGTCTTTATATCCGAAACATGCCTGACACTACCCGAACAGAAAAATCTGAGTGTCTGTGCATTAGAACGGAGAGTTTATTCCAGCAAATACACAAAACGAATTTCGGAGGATTTATTTTATTTTTTTTCTCCAAAAGTTTCTTTTAATTTGTAGAAATTTTCTCTACGGTCATTCGGCGCAATAGAAGTGATAGTTGACAGAAACTTTGATTTCTTTAATCGCATGATATTAGGTTTATTCAGTCTAGTAGATGGCTTATTTTTAATTTTTTTCTTTAGAAAATCTATGAATATTTTTGTTGATTTTTTAGTTTATGTAAAGCTACTGTACAAATGTAAAAGAGATACACTAAAAATGTAATATTATAAATTGCATTGTTGGGTATTTATAATATTTTGAGAGAGATAAAATCTATTTATAATTTTATAAATTTAAATAAGGCGTGAATGCAATTTTCCCTAATATATTTTTTCAGGGAGCCAATGATAGACACCGAAAACTACCAAAAGAGGAATGTCATTAGTTTCCTTTCAACTTTCCTACCTAAATGTTGATATACTGAAATTACAAAATTCTCCTATTATTCTTCACGTATTTGCTCAGTTTTCATAACCGACAAATTACAACACTTAACTCTTGCTTTTTAGAGACTTAAAAGTCTTTAATTTTCGCATTTAGTAAACGAATACATAATTCAATTTTTTAATCTAATATATGTCCATTCTAAAACTTTCAAAATATGATGAACTTAGATTTATTCTCAAGTGCTTTAGAAAAGGGGTAAACATTTGTAACATTCTAAACTATGAGTGTTTTTTGATTTTCCAATCCAAAATAAAAAATGTTTAAGTTTGTAACCTCAACTATTATTTAAAATAAAGTGCAACCTAATTTTACTCATCGTGTGAAACATGAAATTTTTTTTGTATAAGTGTAACACGATAAGTGGAATGAGGTTACAAATTGTTAAAAAACAATAATTGAGGTGGCAAATTTAGATACTTTTTAGTTTAGGCTGCAAAATCGAATAACATTGACAGTTGAGGATGTTTAAAATATTTATCACTTAAAAAAATATCAATCTTTTTTATATAAAATATGTGTGGTTTTATAGCTATCGTAAAAGGTAACCATTATGCAGAATTGACATAATTTAAAACTCAAAATGTAGTACCCAGAATGCCGAGATGCCACACACCGCACTATAGCTCAATCCACATACGAAATGGATAATCCGTACTTTAACCAAAACTATAGCGAACGGGTGACAATAAAAAAAAAAAACCACTAGTTAGGCGGGACTAACCCTTAATTAATACCATCAAGCATAAACAATAAAATGAAAGTATAATACTTTACATGCATTTCATTGTTGTCTTCATAATCAATATTACACATATACACAATCTTCCCAAAAATCATAAGTATCTAAAGAGACGTAACAGCTCTACATACTCGTATGCAACAATAATATACATGGGAATGAGACCGACAAGTGCTAGACCCATAGACTAAAAGACCTGACTCGATCCCGCCTAGCATGCAACCGGCAGACCTGAAAAAGGTGAGGTGTCAGTCTATGAAAGACTTAGTGAGGGGTATAGATACATATTAGCGCAATTAACATGCAAGCCATAATCTCGGGTAAGGTTTTAATAAAAGAAACAATATAAGTTCAATATTAGAATAGATCTCACCCGAGATTACAACTAAATACATTTAACGATACAATCATTATCAACTCAATTCAATCAGTGGCCCGACGAGTGAGGGCAATTCTCCAACCTTACTCCGATAGTGAGCATTACCAATATTTACATTATCCCACAATTAGCAGTTTCAATCACTTTTTCCTCTGATGATGGTGGGATTGCAAGGCCTCACCACCCAATCTCACTGGGCATAGGGTTCATGAGTCCCTATGCCCGGAACTCCTTCCTCCACTAATCTCCTAGTGGATTCGGGGGTTATCCCAAAGTTGGTGAGGATAGCACAAGAGTTACCCGTCAGCCCTTGCTTCCGCGGTTGGCTCAATACACTACCCTCAGGCCCAAAGTGAACATGCTTTACTCGCCTAATCAATCAATCAATCAATCCATCCATTCCGTGAAATCAGTTGAAAATCATTAAGGTTTGGAAAACTATAGCTATATAGACACATTTTGGCCGAAAACATCACGTAGGGGTTGTACGGGTTCTATATATCTAGAATTAAACCTCACTTGTGCTGACAAAATAATAAGGATATGTCTATAGAGCTTGCTCCTCATCAACTGGAAGACAATATGTGTAAAAAGGGACAAGTGTTCGTGAGATACGACTCGCATGAACCATTTAAGACGCACGACAATGTCATGATCAGTATGTCATGCAATAGCAATTAAGGAACGTCACATAAAAGCATAATTATCAATAAACCAAGGATATAACTCATATAAGTCACGTATGGGAGCCATGGAAGTGAAAGGAATGCAATAAGAGAGGTTTAGGTGAAGTTTGGCAAAAGTCGACAATTTTCGAAAATAAGCATGCTGAGGGAAAACTGAAATATCTTAAGTTATAAAAGTGGCAATTAAATTTTATTTATTGGGAATGAAACTAGAAAAGTAGACCTTTAAAATGATATATGGCTCGTTTTCTAGTTCAAAGCGAGGTGAAAATGGCGTAAACTTGAAGTTAGGCAAATGCAGTTTTTTGGTGAAGTAGTGATACCAAAAATAATTGATTATATCTCACAAATGAAAAAAGATAATGATATGATTCCAATTGAAAGTTTTTCTAGACTTCATTAGGTTTCTAACGGTTCAAAAATCAGGTCAATCGGAGTTCGTTTGAGGGGTAAACGGGCGTTTAGAAAATGAACTGAAAGTTGAAACGGGCATTTGGAAACTGTCTGTCAAGGCAGACGCAAGTCACACGAGCGTTTGGAAAATAACTAGAGGCCCAAACGCCCGTTTGGAGTGCCACTGGGCGAAAAACAGGGGAAAAACAGGGAATAACATGGGATTTTGGCTCCCAACTCACTTCCACACCAAACCAAGGCAAGAATCAACCCAAAGCTACCACATATCATGCATATATTTCATGTATTTCAATTAGACAACATTTAATCCATGGAAACATGCACCAATCATCAAGAATTCACCAATCAAAACCCATATAATATCATGTCTTCAACTTCTCATTTAAACCAAGAATTCATGCAAGCTTTGAAAGGTAATGATCCTAAGCATACTTTTAATCACTTGTACACAAGAAAACACATCATAATCATCAAACCCTACTTCACATAATCTCAAGAAATTCAATCAAATTCTCAATATAAATATATACCTTGATGTGAAAGAAAGAGTGGATGAAATGATGATATGATGATGATGCTCCAACTTATGTAATTTCTTCCTTGAGATCTAGCTTGTAATTGATGAAATCTCTTCCTCTTTCTCTTGGTGTATTAACCATGTATAAGTATGTGTAAGTGTGTGTGAGTCTTGGATGAAAGATGATGAATGAAATGAAAGAGATAAGATGCATAAGATATTTTATAAAGTCTTCCACTAACAAGCATGAATCACCATATTTTGTACTTTAGTCCTCGGAATATTTGAAGTCATGCAATCAAGTTTCTTCTCAAGGCAAATGATCATTTAACTCCATTTCATGTTATGCAATGAAATTCACATATTTATGAAATGATCAAGTAATGTCACATAATAGCAATTAGACACGTTAACAATTAATTCATGTAAATTTCACGTTAATGAAAATTCATATAAATATATGAAGATATAATACATATAATATTATGAAATGCCTAAGTAAAAATCGGGGCGTTACACAAAAAGTGATCGTATATTAATAATATAGTTCAAATTGTAATTATAAATGTTCACATAATTTTTTGTTCATATGCAATAGGAAAATTGCCCCAAATAAATGGGGGCAAGACAAGAAAATAGGAAAAATAAAAATATTATTGATTTGATTTAAAAGTGATGCAATATTTGGAATTACCCTAATTTTCCAAAATGAATTGATCTGATTGCTTGATGATTGTTTTTGAATCGGGTGTAGTTTGATTGAATCGAAGGTAAAATGACAACAACTCGGATTTGACAGTTTAAATGTTTAAATTCCATTGATTCATTAAGTGCTGGTGACTTGAGAATTCGTACGGCTTGATTCCTTTTATTAGCTTGTTGTGACACCCCGTCTATTCGTATTTGCAAGTTCATGCCACGTGTGAGTTTAATTAAGCAATTATGTACTTTTTAATTTATTTAAATGCTATTTAAGTGATTTAAATTGATTTGCTCGTTTAAATTATTATGCAAATTATATGATAGTAATTGTTTTAATTTAAATTTGGTGATAAGACTATGAATTTCGTGAATTTGATTGAATTATATGATAACTGGACTTGATTGTATGTTATTTAAATGTTTTAGGGTTAAATTGAAAATAGGCTTGGACCTCTTTGATCACTTTTTGAAGTTTAGGCGTGACACCCTGCTCGTTTGCACGCACAGGTTTGTGCCACGTGTAAGTTATTTTCTGTAATCGCATTTAGTTTCACTTTTATTTGATGCATTCATCTTTTATTTCTGTTGTTTCTTATATGAATTATTTGAAATTATATGAAATATGTGATTTAAATGTCAAGATTATGCCCTAAGTGAGATTATGATGTTAATTTTTGAGAATTATGAATTTATGATATCTGAATTTAATTCCCGAGTATCCTAATTTCATGAATTATGTGATATACGTGATTTAAGGATGTAATTGTATGAGTTTAAAATATATTGGACTTAATTGCAACTTTTTAAAAGTTTTGGACTTGTTTGAAAAACAAATCATTTTAGCACACTTGTGTACATTTTATTTTATAACTTGAGCTCGGGAACTCGGATTCGAGTTCCATCTTAGCACACTTGTGTACGCAATGGAACAAGTTTCGTAATTTTTCGATGCCGTTTCGACCCCCAACGAAGCCAATTTCAATCACGTGCTCCAAAAACGCACCTATGACCTATCTATGAGCTATGAGACCTAATCCTCATCATTTGCTTGACTTAATTACAACCTAAGCTATCTCTTTCTCTCTCCCATACCTATTGCTATGATCTGGAGCCAAGAGAGAGCAAGGAAAGAAAGGGAAGCAAGCCATTTCACCATTTTTGGTACCTTGAGAGCTCCTTCGATTTCCTCTTCTTCTTCAAGCCTCAAGGTAAGTTTAGATGTGACACCCCGTTCCACAGTTTGGGCAGGTAATTATGTGATTTAATTATTAATTGCACTTTAAATTAAATATATTTGAATTATATGAACTTATTCGAATTTATTTTTAATAATTGTATTGGTGAATTATTTGAATTTAATTGAATTGTGAAATGTTGAACCCTAAACCTTTTAAACCGAGTAAACCGAACCAGTGAACCGAACCGGTCTAGCCTTAAAGGCTTAACCATTTCCCTTCTCCTTCATTCACGTAATTCATAGCAGCAACAAGAGCAAGAGAGAAGCAAACCCTTCATCCTTGATCAATCCTTCCCAAGCCAATATCTCACTCGTTTCTCCACCAATTCGCCAGCTTGAGTAAGTTTTGGAAACCTTTTGGTTTGCTCTTCGATTCTATGACCAAAACGTGAACTCTTTTGGTGTATTTGTTGAGTTTGATCAACCTATATGAATAGTAACAGTTTGGCCATTTTTGATGAATATGTGATCTTGGATTGTTATACTTGTAACTTGACCTCTTATTTGAGTTATATATGTTGCCTTTATTGTAGTTATTGCATGAAATTGGTTGGTGTGTGGATTAAATGCATGGTACCTGTAACATCCCGCTCGTCCGGCCGTACAAGTACGCCTTCACGAGTGAGCTAAATGCACATTTAAATTATTTATTTATGCGATTATGTGTTAATTACATTATTATATGATTATTCTTGAATCGTTTGTATTAATATTTGAATTTTTATTTGAACCTTATATGCTATATTTGAACGTTTATGCTCTATTTGTTTCGTTTTTAATCCGTTTGCTCCCGTTTTAGGTTCTAACTTTTGTGATTACGTGATATGCATGAATTATATGTGTTATGAACTTGTTTTCATGTTCGTTTTACGTTTTTGAGTTCGTTTGTTACGGTTTTCGGACCGTTTTATTTGTTAGGGACTTAAGGGCCTAACTAGTTTTAGTGCACCTTGGTTTCCAGAAGGCGTATCTTGAGATCGGGAATTTAGATTCGAATTCCGGAAGTGACTTGAACTTGTAATGAAGAAAAGGAAGCTAGAGAACTTGGCCTGATATTTTTCTAAGCCTGTTTGGTCCTCCGAATTTTGCCCCGAAACGCGACCCGTGTGACAGATTTGCGACCCTTGCCCGTTTTACTTATATTCGGCCCGTTTCTTATCTGAATCGATCCGTTTTTGAACCCATTTGACCCTTATTCAACCTTTTTCATCCCTTTATCCCCTCATTTTCGTTCAGCTGGAGAGGAAAGCAAGAAAGGGGCAGAAACGAGAGAAGAAAGGGAGAAAGAAGAGAAAGGAGCAGGGCACTATTCAAATTTGGAGTTTTGAGGTCGTTTGACCTCCGATTCACCTCAAATTCGAAAGGTAAGTATATTTTTGTAATCTCCATCTTCTTACCTTTCTTTTGCACTTGATTTTGTTCATTTTCTTGGAGTATAAAGCCTGTTTTGCTTGAGTACATGAATAGTTAGGTCATATGATTCATTTGATGAGTTCTTGCATTTCTTTGAATCATTTCTTGAATTGATAAGTGTTATGTGATCTAGATGAATTATATGTTTCATTTCTAAGAATGATTTTCGTGGTAATTGCTTAAAATTTGATCTTCCATTGTTGAACTTGTAACGGCCCGGTTTTTCATTTATTCTAATGTGTCATATTTGTTTATAAATTGCACAATTAAATTATTTAATTATATGATTAATTGTTTATAAATGTTTTATATTTAATTTAAATTATAAACTGTTATTATTTTAATTTAATTCATTTTATTTTAATTCGTTACTTAATAGTTTAAATTCTTAATTAAGGCTAATGTTAATTAACTATATCTGTAATTCTGTTAATTAATTTAAATTAATTAAGGTTTAATTAATTTCAACATGTTATTCGTTGACTTTAAATTTATTTAAAATGGAATTTAAATTTTAGTAATTAATTTATAATGTTATAAATTCATGAATATTTTGCGCATGAGTGTTCTATTTGTGCTTCGTTCTTATATGAAATGATATCGAAATGTCATGGAAATTTAGTATGTTGTAAATTTATGAGTTATGAACATGTTTATATGCTCGGTTTATGTTTTCGAACTCGTTTGACGTGTTAAGGAATTTAATTTGACTTGTGGAACCAAATCGGGGGCTAACGGGCAATTAGCGCACCCTTGGTTCCGTATGTGATATCTTGAGCTCGGGAACTCGGATTCGAGTTCCGTCAACTTTGTTGAACTCGTATCGAAGATTCGAGTTTAATAAAATTAGCCTTATATTTTTCAAAAATTATTTGAACCTCCGAATCCAACCGAAAAACGAAACGGCATCAAAACAACCATATTCCACTAAAATGACCATAACTTGTTCAAAACTTAACCAAATTCACTATGGTTGGTGTTCTTTTAACCCTAGTTCAACCCTCTATCATACCTTAACTGCCCCATCTCCAACCAATCCTTACAAGAGCAAGAAATTCAGCCAAAAGTCCCAGCACTCCAGTTTTCCCGTCACTGTGCAAATCCTTGAAATTTTGGAGCTCAAATCTCTATCAACTTTCATCCAATCAACAAGGTGAGTTAGGATTATGTTATACATGCATCTCTGGTTATTTTGATCCTTTCATCCCTAATTTTGAGTCAGTTTTCATAGAGTTTTGAACATTTGAATGAATAGTTAGGTTTTAAGGTGTTTTGTGGATTCCTTGAATTCTTTTGATCTATGACTTGTTTTGGTGTTGTGTATATGATCCTTTTCCCTCATTTATGACTGAGTATTCTTGTTTTAGTTGGTGGTTAAGAGTTGGTTGAGATATCATTAATGAAATGGTTATATATAGAATGAACTTCAAACTGATTTCCTCCCCCCTTCACGTATTGAACTGCTGCCAGCTTTAGTGACTTATTTTGATGTCATTTACTGCCTCTTTTTACCTTATTTGCTGAAGAAGAAATGGTTTTTTGATCATTTAAATTCTTGCCCTGTTATGAACTCAATTACCCCCTGTTTTCTCACGTAAACTGCTGCTCAATTGCTTGCTGTAACTGCTGTTCGTTTTCCACTTATTTGTGGGAGTTAAGGCTTGTATTACTGCTGTGTTATTACCTTAATATGTTGGCATGTATTTGGTTGTAAGTTGTGCTTGAATTGGCCTGTTCTTTCTCATTCTTTCCTTCCCCTGTTTCGTTGCCGCCTGCTGTTGCTGTTGGACTGCTTCTGTAACACTCTCCCCGGGCGGGGAGAGTTTGTTCTTGGAGAGTACCCGACCGGGTACTCCTGCTGCAGAAGCTTTCTGTACCCTCTACCCGGCCGGGGAGTTTGTAACTGGATTGGCTACCCGAGCGGGTAGCTGCTGCGTGTTGCCTCTATTTCTTCCCTTTTCCTTTTGCTGCTTCTTTCTACTTCTTTTTCTTTCCTTTCTTTGCTGTGTTGCTGCTCTTTTTCTCAATTGTTTGGCTGTGTGTATATATATATATATATAGTTTGGTTGTATGCTTTGAAGGGACTTGAATGTGCTGCTGTTGTTCTTCATTTGATTCAGAGTGGGTGCGTGTATATATATATATATATATATATATATATATATATATATATATATATATATATATATATACTGTGTGTGCATGGGAGTGTTTGCATGCATGTGTTGTCGTGTATAAATATATATGTATAGTTATTGCATGTATGAAGTTTGTGTGTGCATGAAATGCATGCATGTGATTTTTGTTAAGTGATTTGCATGTATATATGGGTATATATATTTATTATATATCTATTACATAATTATTATGTATTTATTATATATTTTAAGTATTATTAGATTTATTTCAATTTTAGAATTTAATTGAATTCTAATTCACGTATTTAAATTACCAATTATTATTTGAATATGTTTACTGCTAATTTCTAATTGTAAGCGTGAAATAATATGTGCTATGGTTATTATGTGAAATCCTTAGATTAAATTGATATGAATCGTGAATTTATGAATTTGAATGAAATGAATGAACGAGTGGCTTATTTTTATGTCTTAATTTCCTTAATAGTGCACATGAACAATTTCATGATTTAATATCATCTTTTATGCATTTATATCATGTTCATTGCATGTCGTGTGTCTTATATGGTTCATTTGGAGTCTTGAGTTTCACGAACACGTTACGTTGGCTTTTGTACAGTTTATCTCCAGGGTGGAGAAGTCTTGGTCAGCTAGGCCCTCGGTAACCCGTATCCTTGTATCGCTATGTTCCAGGTGAGGGTGTTTTCGTTCTAGTTACATACTAAACCCTACAACCTTATGTGATAAGTTTGGCCAAAACCTTATGTGTATATACATATGCTACTTTTAAAGTAGAGTCATCGAGTAAATATTGATCGAGTAAACCTTTTTCTAATGAATTATGAAATATGTTATGTTATGTTTCTTATGAATCAAATGTTTTGGCGAGATTATGTATGTATGTTATGATTGCACGGGCCCAGGGACTTAGTGCAAGTGGCTATCCAGGGAGGCAAGGGCCGACGGTGATCCCTTCTACTAGTCCCACCACAAGTACGGTGATACCGGCCCTTGCTAGGAGGTTTAGCGGGGAATGGGAGCTGAGTGCCCTTGGGGGAGTCATGAAACCCCATTGGCCTATGTATGAGGTGGTCGGGTCTTACTAACCCGTCCACCACCCGGAGGAAGAAGGTTGGAACTTATTCTATGATTATGTTTATGATTATGATTATATTTATGATTGATAGGCACCGTGCGGGAAGGCCGGGACACGGATTACCCAAACGAATATGTTTAGGATATGATATATGATTTGTGTGTATTATGATATATTGCATGATCACCTATTTAAGGTATCAATGATATTTGTCGTACACGGTTGGAGTTTGGTTGGACATGATGCACGCTCACTCGCCGAGCCTTTATGTTTATGAATGAATTATAAACTTAATAAATTTAATATGATTAATCTTAAAGTTCGAGCATTGCTTAATTATTCCCTTGCCTTTTTGGAACTTATTTTAAATAAAACCTTGCTCGGGATTTATAACTTGCATGTGCATGTTTTATTTATACGTATATCGCTCCTGCTCACTCAGTCTTCAAGAGACTGACCCTCTCCCTCCCCAACCTATTAGTGCGCAGGTTTAGCGTTGGAGTTTCGAGCTAGGCGGAGTTGTGTGGAGTCTTTGAGTTGGTCAAGTTAAGTTAGGAGAGTCTCTGCACTCGCATATGTATTCAAATTACGCATGATTCGATTCTGTAATATTATGAACTTGAATCTTTATGTAATTATTATTGAATTGCCTTGTCGGGCTTTGTTATGAGTTAAAAGAGGCCTGAGGAGCCCAAGTCTGCCTGTGGTTCGAGTGTTTAATTTCTGCAGGCCCGTGGCCAATGCATGTGTTTGGATTTAGTTCTCCGTAGCATTATGTCTTGTTGATTAGTTATATTTGCAAGGTCTAAGTTCCGCCTAGCTTAGGAAGGTTTTTTTGTTTGTCTCTCGTTCGCTATGGTTTGATACTGGTGCGGATTTACCATTTCGTTACTCGTGTTGAGCCATAGTGCGGGGTGCTACAGAACTTGATTGAGGCTTGATGAATGTTTGAAATATGTATATCTTCCTCCGGTTTTTGTTCTTGCTTGGTTGCTGTGAGTTGTGGAGCTCTTAGCTACGGTTTTATGTGGTATTTTTGCTTCCTTACCTCCTTCCTTAGCTGTTGGTTCACGCCCCTGCTGTTGCTGCCATGAAAACTCAAAGAGCTGGAAACTTGGAGACGATGCAGCCACTACACCCGGTAATGGGCGTTACCCTATTGTAGCTTTGTGGAGGTAACGGGCATTACCTCCATGGCTGCTGGAGGACTTAGCCTCCTGCCTCCCTTAATGGGGGTTACCTCCCTTGTGCTTGGGAAGGTTAACTCCCGTTACCTCTTGGTTTTGTAGTGGTTTGTGTGTTGTTGCTCGTTGTTTACTCGGTTTTGTTTCGTCGTTTGTTTCTTGCTTCGTTTATGATTTTAGTTATTTTTTCGCACCCCAATTCTGATCCCAATATGTTAATGTGTTAGTATATGATGTTTTGTTAATAATTATAATTTTATGGCCTTGTTTAATAAGTTAAAACGTGACGTAATTGTATGAACGTTTAAATGTACCTGTGATGCTTTCTTTCATTTCTTTGCCTTGTTTATGTAATTCAAACACACGAGTGCATATGATATGTTATAATATGATGTGTTATGATTCTTATGTGAGATTTTTGAACTTATTTGATGTAAATTCGATACTCTTATGTGCAATATATGACCCAATATGCATCGCATACGCTTCAACGTACCTATATGACTTTGTACCTTGTTTATTTGCCTTGTATGTAATTTCCTTGCTCTTTTTATGAAGTGTACACATTGCTAACGTGTTATTTGACGTTTCATGTTCGCTATGTGAACTTTGTGAATTTGTTTAACGTGAAATAGGTGACTTATGATCTGATATGATTTAATATGGCATTATATGACCTAAGTGCTTTCTCATTTCATTCTTTATGCATCATTTGCATTCACATGCATTTGTCGAGAGTCTAAATGGTACATATTAAGTCTAAGTTCATCGTTTGCCCTTTATTTTGTCCTTAAATTCGTTTCGTGGGTGACGAGGAGGTCCTGTAGAGATGTTTTGGGTTCGCCTCGTACGGTTTGGTCGACAAGGTGAGGGTTTCTTTCTTTTAGTTAATACGACCTATAACCCTACGTGTATTTTGAAGTCCGCATGCGAATTATCTATATATATGTATTTAGATACATGTTTGAATATGTATTTTGTTGGAATTTGCCCCGTTTGTTATGAGACGTTTGAAAAATGCTTTTATGTATACTTAAGTTATATTTTCATTTATTTGTTTTGGAAAAAAAAAAAGGGTTGGTATATGTGATTTTGAAACTAGCGAGTAATGGCTTTGAAAAATAAGTCTGATTTTGAAAATTTAGAACTTTCGAACAATTTGAAAATTAGAAAGGCCCCGGAGATTTGTCCAAAGGAGCCCCGGGACGGTGTTAGGCCGTCAGGTCACTCCCAAGTACGGTCTCCACACTTAGGATCATCCCGAAACCCACTAGGAGGTTAGTGGGGGATGGAATCCTTAGGCGTGAGTGTCATGAAACTCACGACTCTGATATGAGAACGATGGCTAGGGTAGGAACAACCCTTCCATTACCCGGAGAAGAGGTATGTGTGTTTGAATTATGTTTTCATTTGCATTTTGATTCCAATTTTGATTATGAACGGAGTTAGGTGGTCCAAAACTCGTACTCGCCGAGTTGTGTGTTTGATTGTGAACTTAATTCGTGAAACAGGAGTAGACTTCTAATTAATAAAATTGATGGATTTTGGCCTTCGGCCTTAAACCCTTTTTGTTTATATGTATTATCACGGGCTAAAATGATTTGGAATGCAAAAACCATGCCCCGGTTCATGAATTTTCCTATTTTGAATATGCTCTGCTTTATGTACATGTGCGTGAGTGTGTTAGCCCCCTCACCAGTCTTTAGGACTGACCACTCCTCGTTGTTTTGTTTTTCCCCCTTTTTGGTTCTTTGAGTTTGTAGATTCAGGTTTTGTTTCGAGCCAGGTGGTGGTATTCTTTTAAGTTGTTCGAGTCTAGTTCGGGTCTTTTGCATCTTTGTTTTTCTTTATTCATATTATGTATGATTATGTATAAGTTATGCTTTAGAAATTTGACTTATGATAACTGTATGAATTATTTGGCCCAGGGTGGGCATAATATGTATATCTTGTTTAAATGATGAGCATGTATAAGTGTGTATGTTTGAATCCTAGTAGCTTCGGCATTTGATATTTGTTATTTGGCACACTCTGATTTAGGGTCTAGACCACCTAGCTTAGGAGAGATTATGTTTGTCACCCGTTCATCGTGGCTTGATACGTGTACGGAGTCTCTATTTCGTTACACATGTCAGGTTATGGTGCAGGGGATGTAGTGCTCTACGCTCCGGGGTGCTACAATACCATTGTTGAGCTTTGAATTCATGAATATGGGTTTTGATCTATATAGCTTCGATTCTTGTTTTTCTCGGGTTTTTAGCATGCATATATGATTCCTACATGATATTTGTTGTTGTGTTTGAGTTTCTTTCATTTTGGTTGAGTTTTGGCCTTGTTTTGGTGATTTTGCTTCGATCCCCTATTTTTCGAGCTCAAAGCTGCTCTCCAGACGATGGCAAAACGGGCGTTTCATCGCCCTTTAAAAATTGGAAACGACCGTTCGACCTGCGCAGGAAAAACAGAATTATGTCTTGGAAATGACCGTTTAGGTTTTAAACTGAAGTTGAAAACGGCCTTTTCGAGATGCAGGGGAGAGTCGGTAGCTTTTGAAATGGCCGTTTGGGGTTTGCATTGTTTTTGCAAATGGCTGTTTCGGAGCTCTCGGTTTGATGTAGAAGCAATCGAAACAGTCGTGTGGAGTTTTAACTAAGGTCGGAAACGGCCGTTTCCGAGGCCGCTATAACTTTTGTGATTTTTAAATTTTCCGGTTTGCTTCCTATGCTTCTTAAATGCTCTTATATACCTTAGATGTTCGATAATTTCCTATTTTTCTCTTGTCACTTGTCGTATAACTTGCTTATGCTTGAAATTGAATGTTGTGTATTTGTTTGGCTAAATGAACGCATTTGATTTGATAAGTGACTTGCATCATATCTCATGCATACTTTACTTTGTTGTGCGTCGTATTTGGTCCCTATAGAGTCTAAGTCTTGGGTTCTCGTGTTTTCTTTTAAGACGAGGTTGCCATTGACGAGCCCGAGACCTAGCTTTGCTCAAACTCACTCTTTTCTCTTCAAACACCAGGTGAGGTGTAGGATTTTGTATAGTTATGACCTAAAGCCTTTATGTGACGTTTTCAAGCCCCGCATGTGATTATATATATTATATATATAAATAAGTGTCGGATATAATATGTGTATGATCTTGTGGAACAAGTTTGATTTGAAAAGGTATTTATGAAAGCATATGTAAGCTATTTTGGAAAATATTTTATGTTTAAGTTCTGTAGCGAGTTTTGCTATAAAAGAATAGTATATGTTACGTATATTAAAATGTGGACCAAAGAGCTATGGGTAAGGAATCCGGGACGGTATTAGGCCGTCGGGGCACGGCTTGCGCATAGTCTCCATCTAAGGTATCATACGTAACCCCGGAAGATAGGGAAGACGTGATATTTTGATGCCTTCGGTGTGAAAACCGGGAAGGGCACGTAGTGGGTTAGCTACCCCGTGTGAGTTTGCTAAAGTTATGGATGGTTAGGGCCACCGGTGGCTCTTCCATCATTGGAATAGAGGTTGGATATGTTTATGATTTATGTTTTATTTTGATATGAGAAGTAAAGGTTGGAAGCTCGTTCTCGCCGAACATGTGATATGATCTGATATTGGAATTATGACTTGGAATAGAGTCTTTGAAACGGTTTTAAGTATATGTATGTATTGTTTTGAATCGTTATTCCGGTTCATGAATCCACTTTTGTTACGTGCTTTGCTTTATATATATAGTGTGTGGGTGTGCGTTAGCCCCCTCACTCAGTCAGTTGACTGACCCCTCGTTTTATCTTTCACTTTCAGGTGCTCCTTTGGTCATTCAGCTAGGCGGAGAAGTGTGTCTGCACGTTACACTTGTCGTTCTAGGCCTTGTTGAATGCATTTTACATACACTCCATATTATTTTGTATATGTATGACTTGAATATTTGGGATTTGATTACATTTTTTTTTTTTGTTGAGGCCGTAAGGGCCATTGTACATAATGTTATGTGTTGGTACCTATAAGTATATATGATATGCATTTACTTTACTTGTCTTGATTTTATTTGTTTAGCTTCCGCGCACTCTGATTAGTTTAGTTAGCTCCGCCTGGCTTAGTGAGTGAGTTGGTCTCCTGTTCGCTAAGGTTCGGACTCGGGTGTGGACTTTCCATTTCATAACCGGGTTTGGATCTTGGTGCGGGGGATGTGGTCCCTACGTTGGGATGCTACATTAGATCTTTGTTCTTCATGATGTTATGCACTTATTTATCCATTTAATTCATGTTTTAAGTTATGGATTCATGCTACTTGGATTATATGATGAATAGTTAGGGTTTGAAAGAAAATGTGGAGAACTTGGCCTTCTTGGCACTAATTTGAGTTTGGAGACTTGTATGATGTTCCTTGAAGCTCATTTATTTCACATTTATGGTTCTCGTTGTTGGTAGTTGAAGTATGTGAGAGTTTCCATTAATGAACGTGAGTTATCTTGTATGAAATAGTTGGATATATTTGGTCATTTGACCTCCTTTTTCTTTTCGGCTGCTATGTGTGAATTAGGGTCTGAATTTGCTGCTGTTTTTGTGGTGTTTTCGTGACTATTTGTTGCCTTATTCATGCTTAATAGCTGCTGCATCTCCCTTGCTTTCCCCTACACGAACTGGACTGCTGCTACGTGATGTTTTGTGGAAATTGGTTGGTTATTTGTGCTTCAAGTAATGCCTGCTGCTGTGTGCAATTTGTGTGACTGAATTTCAATTATTTTCCAATTGTTTCTCGCCCTTTTCATGCCTAAGCTGTTGCATAATGTCTCTCCTGTTTGCTACATTTCCCCTGCATAATCAGCTGCTGCTGCGTCTAAAATTTGGCAGAGAAGCAGCTGCACGACTGCACGACTTTCATGCCATTTCAGCACGTAGCCGTGCGCAAAGTCTCGAATATTTTTCTGGAAAATACACGCGCGGCTATTATGAGTTTTAAATGCCCAAGTGCAAACATCAATAAATCAATGTAACAAATGGGTCGAATCCACGGGGAGGAGCAAATCAATCAATCACCTAATGCATTCACCAATCTATAGACCAAGTCTAGTCCAAAAGTGAATTAACTAATTACGGAAATGAAAGTTAACTAAGATTAACAAACTAGAAACAACTAGAAAGTGAATAAAGTAGCAAATAACCAAGTTAACTAAGTGGCAAGGTGAAGTAATGATCATGCAAGTTTCATGTCCAATTAGTGCTTTAGTGGGCCTAATTGCGTCTAACGCCGCTCTCATGGTCATTAGCTTAATAATTAGATCAATTAAACAAGATTAGTGCAAGAAACGAACTAGCGGCTTGGCCTGGTTAATCAATTGCTTAATTGCTCAAGTCTAAGTTAAATTTCTTTGTACTTAACCCTTAAATGTTGTGAAACCTCTTCCAATTTACATATAATCTTTCAATTAACATACAAATCTAAGTTCATAACTAAGGTGATCAATCTTAATCATGTAAACAAATCAATTTCACAAGCATAAGATCAAAAAGTCCCATCTAGGCATTTCATCAAACACTTACCCAATATAATTCATCACCCCAATTTGCCTAAGAAATTAGCCACTCATATTAACACTAGAAAGCAAGGAAAGAGTAGAAATCATATTATAAACATGCATATTCATTGAATTATACCAAATATCAAGTATCCAAGACATAAATCTCAAAAACATGATCAAATCCCAAAACTAGAGACATTAGTTTCAAAACTTAAAGCAATTAAATCTAGCTACAACTGAAATAAAGGGAAGGAATTGTTCTAGAAAGGAATTACCAATTACAATCTAAACAAAGCTCTAAAGATCGAGCAGAGACTCCTAAATTAACCCTAAATTAAGCCCTAAAACGAGTCTCCCTCAAGAAGAACAGAAAATCCTCTTAAATAGTCCCAGAAGCTCCTGGAACGGCTTGCGGAACGGCCCTTCTCAAATGTCCATCAGCGACCGGAACGGCCGTTCCCAGGAAAGACTTAGGATGGGAATGACCGTTCCCATCCTCAGTCAAGGGCGCTAATATTGACTTTCCGGAACGGCCCTTCCCATAATACACATGCACCGGAAGGGCCGCTCCCATTTTCCAGAGCGGGAAATTCAAATCTTCACACGTTTTGATCATGCTCGACATCTAAAGTCTCGTTTCTTACCTTGTTTTCACCACGAACCATCTTCGAACGAAATATAGCTTAAATAAGAGTAATTATAACAGTGTAAGACTTGAAATCCATCAAATCATGACATAAAACATGCTCAAATAAAGGTGTAAAAAAATTCTAACAAACTCCCCCAGACTAGAACTATTGCTCGTCCTCGAGTAATGCCAAACACTTGAAAAGTCAATCCACCAACGAACAACTTCGCAAAGGTCAATCATCAAATCATCACAACAATCAAGTTTAGCCTATCAAATGCACTAATCACAAGTATAAAATTAAAAAAAAATAGTATTATTAGCATGTCTTTGTGTAGTGTGTGAATTTGAATGAAATAATGCACAACAATCACTCGGATTGGTTTATATCTTTTGTTTAAGCACTAATCTACAACTTCGAAATACACTCTTCGTGCCTATGTCCACTAATGGAATTGACTCAAGACTCCGGATCGAAAGGTCTTTCGAGCTTGTAATGTAGATTTGGGTTACGGTTATGGAAATATGGGTTCAAGTGATTAAACACCAAACCTCACATCGTTTTACAATACAAGACCAAACACTTTCTTCGCCTAATACACATTCCCCCACACTAAGATGTTTACAAATATCCTCACTTTCTTTCTTCACACTTTGCATATTTTTCTCTTCTTTTCTTTGCTCTTTTCTTATTTCTTTCTTTTCATCTTTTCTCTCTTTTCGTACAAGAATCATCAAGAATGGTCAAAAGATACAACAATGTAAGATCAAACGAGCAAGCATGGTGTGATTAAATAAAAGGGATGGTTTTAAACTTTGTTGTGCATAGGCTTCTAATGTGGCTAAAAAGAAATTTTGCACAACAAAAAGGCTCAATGGGGTCAATCGGACTATGCTAAAGTTTTATCCACCGACAACGAATGCCTATGTCATTTCCCTAATCTCTTGTCAATTCAAAATTTCACCTCGAAAGACACTAAAGTGCACTCTAGTCGTATTTTAGGCCTATTTAAAAGAAATAAATTTTCTCTAAGGGATCAAAGTGCATTAAAACATTCAAAAGTGCTAAAAAATAAAGGCTTGCTAACATACTATCTTTATCAAAAATCACACAAGTTTTTGCGCATTCAATTAGCCTAACTCAATTAAGTAGCAATTCAACGATCATCCTAAGCAAAAATATTCAAAAATGGAGTCAATTCGCGTATTCAAAGAAAAACTCAATAATAAGCAAAGTCTAGTTTTAGCAATTTATCTCAAAAATCAAACTAGTTCCACCCTCCCCCCCCCCCCCCCCACTAAGAATTTGCAATGTCCTCATGCAAAAAGACATAAAGTTCAAAAAGACTCCCTGTGTATGAAGAAACCGGCAACGGGGCATGCACAATGTATCCCGAATGCTATAATCACAACTACACAAACCAGCATATCAAGTATGTATAGATGCAAAGAAAAAGAAATGAGTAAAGCAACACAAATCCAAAACATGCCATAATCAAAGATAACAACTCCATACATGCCGAATTCTACAAAAATATGGTCAAATTAAGTACAAACATCCAACAATCAAAGTCTCTAAACGAACTAAAAATATCCTAACAACAAAATACAAATCCTAAGATAGAATAGAAAATACAAACACGGGGGGAATCAAAGGGGAGGGGGTGGCTGAAAAGTCCTGAGCATCTCGTAGATCCCACGTATATCACCTCGAACGGCGGTGATATCAGTCTGCATCATGGTAAGGTGCTTATCCACGAAAATGGTATGCTCAGAGTACCGTGTCTCAAGGCTAGTCATACGCAGTTCCATATTTTGAAACTGCTCCACAAAGTAAGCGCGGTCGGGGAAATCAGCCTGAGGCTCTGGTACGGCAACATGAGGCACGTTATCAATAATGGGAGGCTCATGCTCATCAACGCGCTATGTTGTAATAAAAGATGGCACCTCTTCCTGCTCCATGTGCCAACTATCGAGAATGCCCTCATTATAAAGTCTAGTCAATCGATCGCGATCCGCCTTCGACCAATATACCACATGATGGTTCAATGGCTCTCCCCAAAGTCGAATCAAGTCGATGTTAATTAACGCTCGCGCATCCAACGTGAGAGAATCATCTAAAAGAGCCTCGTGCTCAGCCAACTCAATACCTAACTCTAGTGCAATTCCCCCCATAACAAGGCTCGCACCCTCACGCCGAGTAGCATGAAACATCCGGTCCATCAACAAGTAAATGTCATTCAGCTTAATTTGCTCCCGTATGCAATAAAGAACATAGAGCTCCCAATTAGTGACATTGTCCGTGCTCTGGGCACGGCCGAAGATGGATACGGTGAGAAGCTTATGAACAATGCGCCACAATGGATCATTAATGCATGTAATCTTAGTGGCGCTCGGATTATACATGGCACCGGTGCCAATCACATCAAATGATTTCCAAATGTTATCCAAGTAATGAACATTCTCCCATTTAACAGGTAACTCACGGTCGGTAGCATCGGAGAAACCAAAAGTCTGACGAAGAACAATAGCAGCGCGCGTGTACTCCACTCCATAAAACATGAAAATGGCTGTTCCCGAATGCTTATTCTATTGCAAGGTTTCGGTAAACTCTCTTATGAGTTGGGGATATGTGTGCACCCGGTTACTAATGAAACTCCACCACCCGATTTTTTCAAACAATTGTTTAACTTGGCGGAAGAGTCGGAGCTCTCTAAGAATAGGCTCATCCAAGTGTTTGGTAGAAGCAAGCTTATGACCGAAAAGATTTCACCGTGGGGGTCTTTCTATCTCTTCTTCGACTTTCGGTAGAGGGTTGGATGCTGAGGCTCGGTCGGGATTAGTTCTAGTACGCTTACAGACCATTATTGCAGAGAATTAGGAAGCAAAGGATAGAAATTTTGGTTCGGGCAATTGATTGAACACTTTATGAGCAAGGTTGTGAGGGCTATTCTTGAACAAATTGGTGTGGGAATGTGCCAACAAATGCTCAAGGAATCAAAGATTCTGAATTATCACAAAATCCACAATATTTCACACAAAATCGGGTAGGAATTCTCCAAAATTCGGAATTGAGCAATGGGACTGGAATTGGAAGAATTTAGACAAGAAGTGAGGTGGATGGAGGGGCTTACCGAACTGACAGGAGTTAACGCGCCGGAATTACAACTTTGGCCACCGGATCTGAAACGGAATTCGCTGGAATTGGAGAAGACAGCTGATGGCTCTATTTTGAAATTTGGGAGAAAAGGTACGTTGTTTTGTTTTAATTCAGAATTGGGGGTAAGTGAAATCACGTTTTTGGTTGTGTGAAAAGAGAAGGGAAAATCGCGTTTGGAATAAAAACTGGCCCCGCAAATGGGAACGGTCGTTCCCATAAGTGTGTTGAAACGGGAAGGGTCGTTCCGGGTCTCGGAAAGGAATAAAAGGGGTGAACATGGGAATGACCCTTCTCAGTTTAAACCTAAGATGGTAACGACCGTTCCCATCCTCGATGAGAGGTAGAAAGTATTGGAAAACAGGGATCAGAATGCAGCGAAAATTTAAAATTTTCCAACAAAAAGAATCGAAACTCGCAATCGTGAATCCGAATCCGTAGAGATTGGAAACTTACTTTTCAATAATCTTTCTTGAAGCGTTTCAAGCTACCCAAGAACGCTCTTCTCGCAGCTTGATCCTCTCTACTTGGTAAAGCTCGAATCTTTAAAAACTTCTAACTTGAAGCTCTCTAGAGATAGTCCACCAACTTGATTACAATCTAACTAGTAAGGATGCTAGTTCTCTAGTTAGTGTTTAGGCTTAACCAATGGTTTATTTGATCTTGGAGAAAAAATGGTGTTCAACTCATGAACCAAAAGAATTTTCAATTACTCTCTAAGGGGAGCTCGAGCTCCCCTATATATAGGAAGGAGAGGGGCGACCGAACCTAGTCCTATTGGACCAAGGATTTGGTCCCTCTCTCTTATTACTTGATCATCAAGTAATTCCAAACTTTGACTTTTGAATTCTAATTCAAATCAACTTTTAAGAGAGCTAAAATATCCAAACCCCTTTAGGATAATTTTATATTTTTTTATTAAAAAATAAATAACTTATTTTATGTAATTAATTAATTCGTAATTAATTTAATAGATTATTTTTCTCCAAAATAAGACTTTCTTTTTAATTCAAAAATTAAACCAAAGTCTATTAAATAATTAACACATTAATTATTTAACACATACAATATATATATACACGTGTCCCAAGGACACGTGCCACTCACGTGACCCACACGTGTGATTCACACGTGTGGAACCCTCTCGGCATGATCAACTCGTTTAATCATTTTAAAACCTCAACTCATGTAACCAAGTTGTTGTGTGTGACCCTCTGGGTTCTCAATCAATTAGCATTGACCCTAATTAATTAAATCACTAATTAATTAATCAGTCCACAGATTAAAGGACCATAGTCTAGCAACAGGCGTTTAACCCCCAGCTGAATTGGAATGTCTCGATTTGACAGAACCTTTAAGTCATTGATTCATGTGAGATACAATCCTCCTACTTACTATCTCTCAACCAAGATCTAGGGCAAGGGAATAATCAGAACCCCAATAATCTGGTCTTAAAGCTAAGTGCATTTCATATCCATTTGATCTCAATCCAAGAAGCCCTTTTCTTGATGTCTTGATCTACTGCCTTGGACAAGGACTCCATATGGCATATGAATGACTTACACAATAAGAGATCACCTTGCAAATGCAAGTATAGGTCCTTTCTTGATTCTCATTCACTTTCATGAGTCACTTGTGCAGCCCCAGCATAAGCCTAGAATCAGTTGTCTAAGGCGACACCCTTTAAAGCTTATACCTAAGACTATAGAGTTAACTCACAAAGTGACGTGGAACCTCAAGTATAAGGATCAATTAATCACATCAATGACTCGTGAGATATTTCCTAATCTGGAAGTTTCCATTTCCTGAACTAGAAACTTCCTTTCCCATTTAGGAATCTTCTCACACGGGGCACCTCAGTGAACTTACTTATGGAAGTAAGCACCCTCATGTATCACGCACGTATCAACTATACACTTTGCACCTCCATGAAACAAGGTGGTCTTTCTTAAGTGCGTGATCCCACAAGCAAGCCTTAGAGGAGTCTGGTTGACACTCCCACTGTCTGTAGGACTCATCAGCTTGGAGTATTTTACTAATCATGACTTATGTGACACAGGGCTCGTTTCATGAACCATTTCACCTAAATGGTAGAATCCTAAAGTCATCAGGATTAGGGGAGTTCTCATACATGCACAATTAAAGTAAACGCATACCAAACAAGAGCATATAAAGAAGTGTTGCCTCAATTCGTTATTTTATTCAAAGATTGTCTGTGATTACAATAAGGAAAAGTACAAAGCGGATATACAATCGGCTTTTTAGGGCACTATTCCTAACAATCTCCCAGTTGCCCATCAAAGCCATTCTAAAGCTTCTCTAAGTACCATCTTCTGAAGATGACCTTGGAAAGCTTCTCGACTAAGGGGTTTAGTAAGTGGATCTGCCACGTTCTCTGTTGATGCGACCCTCTCAATTTGCACATCTCCTCTTTTGATAATATCACGGATTAGGTGATACTTCCTCATAATGTGCTTAGGCCGTTGGTGAGATCTTGGTTCTCTTGCTTGAGCAACCGCCCTAGTGTTGTCACAAAACACAGTAATGGGGTCTTTCATGCTAGGAACAACATTCAACTCTTGAATGAAATTTCTAATCCAAACACCTTCCTTAGCTGCATCATTTGCAGCTAAGTATTCAGCCTCAGTGGTCGAATCTGCAGTGGTCGTTTGCTTGGAACTCTTCCAACTTACTGCTCCACCGTTTAGTTAGAAAATGTATCCTGACATTGACTTAAAATCATTTAAGTCAGATGCAAAGCTCGCATCGCAGTATCCTTTGACAGTAAGATCTTTCTGACCTCCGAAAACTAAGAATAAATCCTTAGTACTTTTCAAGTACTTAAGAATATTCTTCACGGCAGCCCAGTGACCATCTCCAGGGTCAGATTAGAAATGAATTGTTACACTAAGTGCATAAGCCACATCCGGTTGAGTACATAACATTGCATACATTATGCTACCTATTGCTGATGTATAAGGTGTATGAGTCATTCTTTCCTTCTCAAGGTTAGTCTTAGGACACATCTTCTTAGAAAGACAAGTTCCTACACTCATAGGAAGGTTCTTAACCTTTGCTGACTCCATATTGAATCTCTTCATTACTTTGTGAATGTACATCGATTGTGATAGTCCTATTAACCTTCTAGATCTATCTCGATATATTTTCATTCCAAGGATATAGGATGTATCACCAAGATCTTTCATCTCGAATTGGTTTGATAACCATAACTTAGTTACTTTCATGTCATCCTTCGAATTCCCAATAAGAAGGATGTCATCAACATAAAGTACTAAGAATTGCACTGAGGTCTCCAATTCCTTTCCATACACACATGATTCATTCGAAATTTCAATGAAGCCAAATGTTTTGACTGATTCATCAAATCGAATGTTCCAATTCCTAGAAGTTTGTTTCAATCCATAGATTGATCTTTGGAGTTTGCAAACCTTTTGCTTACTCCCACTGAATGTGAAACCTATGTGTTACTCCATATAAATGTTTTTATCAATGTCACCATTGAGAAAGCCAGTTTTCACATCCATTTGCCATATCTCATAGTCATAATATGCAACAATGGCAAGCATGATCCGACTAGACTTTTGCATTGCAACTGGTGAAAAGGTTTCATCAAAGTCCACGTCGGGTCTTTGAGTGAATCCTTTTGCAACCAGTCTTGCTTTGTAGGCTGCAATGATTCCATCAACTCCAAGCTTTCTCTTAAAGATCCTTTTGCAACCTATGGGTTTGACCCCATCAGGCAAATCTACGAAGGTCCAAACTTGGTTGGAGTTCATGGAATCCATTTCGGATTTCATGGCTTCTATCCACTGTTCAGAGTCAGAATCTGAAAGTGCCTCCTCATATGTTAAAGGATCATTATCCTTTTGAGAGATCTCATGGAAGAATCCATACCATCTCTCAGGCTGTCTAGGAGTGCGTTCAGAACCCCTTAGAGGAGGATTTACGTATGTATCAAAATTCATGATTGGTTGTGGTTGATCAGAAGGGGATATTTCTTCAGTGGGTGGCGTGGGGTCACTTTGTACTTCCTCTAATTCTATGATCTTGCCTTTCTTTTCTTTAAGGAACGGTTCCTCAAGAAAAGTAGCATTTCTGGAAACGAACACCTTTTGCTCAGATTGATCATAGAAGTAGTATCCTAAGGATTTCTTAGGATAACCTACAAAGTAGCATAAGTTAGAACGAGATTCTAACTTATCTCCCACTGTCATCTTCACGAAAGCGGGACAACCCCAAATTCTTAAGTAAGAATAACTAGGGATTTTACCATGCCACATTTCATAGGGCGTTTTAGGGACTGACATAGAGGTAACTAGATTCAAAATCTTTGCTGCATTTTCTACGGCATAACCCCAGAAAGAAGGTGGTAAGTCCGTGAAACTCATCATGGAATGAACTATATCGAGTAGAGTTCGATTCCTTCTCTCAGAAACTCCATTTAGTTGAGGAGTTCCCGGAGGAGTCCATTGAGAGATAATCCCATTATCTTTGAGATGACTAAGGAATTCTTCACTAAGATACTCGCCTCCTTGATCAGATCGAAGTGCTTTGATCTTGTGACCAGCTTGGTTCTCAACCTCCTTTTGAAATTCTAGGAATTTCTCAAAAGCTTCAGATTTATACTTCATTAAGTATACATAACCATACCGACTAAAGTCATCGGTAAAGGTTATGAAATACTGATGATTGTTTCTTGTGCTTACACTAAGCGATCCACATACCTCAGAATGGATCAAATCCAAGACCTTAGTGGCACGTTCCACAGTTCCTCTAAAAAGGAACTTTGGACATCTTTCCTTTGAGATAGGACTCGCAAGAAGTTAACTCTTTGAGATATTTTCAGAGAACGATCCTAAAGTGTTTATCTTGCTAATTTTGTTCTTGGAAGTGGGTCCTATTCTAGCGTGCCACAAGGGAGCTGAAACTTTGTCATCTCTCTTCCGTTTAGTTTCTCGTTGTATATTCATAATATTGATATTTTGAGTTAGATAAAGTTTATTACTTAGAGTACCGATGTGAACGGAAGAGTTGTTCCGTTTGATAAAATATTTACCATTCTTAATATAAGTTTCATAACCTTCACAATCTAAAATTTGATCTAAAATTCTATTACGAATAATACTCGGTACATAAAAGACTTTATTTAAAACTAACTCAAAACTACCTAAATCTAATCTAATTGTGCCTAAAGCTCGAGCTTCAACATTTGAGCCATCGCCGATCTTCAAGACACATTCTCCTTCTCTGAGTTGTTGGACTTCATTTAGCATCTGTACATCATTACAAATATGATCTCCACAACCGGTATCAAGTACCCAAGAACTAGAATTAATAGAAAGATTTACTTCAACGAGAAACATACCTTTCTTTAGAGTACCCTTGTACTCTGGGCAGTTTCTCCTCCAATGTCTCGCTTTGCCACAATGTAAACAAACATCCTCTTTCTGATCACGCTTCTTCTTTTGGGCCTTCCCCTTCGAAATGCCACCAGTGGGCCTAAGGGGTTTCTTCTTCTTCTTCTTTTGGGCTTTCTTGCCCTTACCTTTAGAAGGCCCAGAAGAGGAAGATGGAGCATTCACCATCAGAACCTTATTGTCCTTCTTGATCGTGGTTTAAGCAGTCACAAGCTAACTAATTAGTTCAGCTACAGTAGCACCAGCATGATTCATATTGAAGTTAAGGACAAATGGATTGAATGATGGTGGGAGCGAGGCTAACAACAAGTCCACTGAAAGCTCATCTTTCAGTGGCATGTCCATGGAAGCAAGTTTCTCAGTAAGGGCAAGAAACTTGAGTCCATATTCATGGACACTTGAACCTTCCCTCATTCTCAAGTGGAACAATTCCTTTGAAGTGTTATACCTTGTAACACGTTCATGAGGACGTTAAAGTTGCTCTAAGTAGTCGTAAATCTCCCAAGCAAATTTCATGGCCTCATGTTGCCTTTGCAAGTCCGGAGACATGTTAGCTAACATAAGGCAACGGACTTGGAGATTATCATCCTTCCACTTCTGGATCGCGTCCCGCTCGGCCCGAGTGGGAGCATCCCCTTCGGGACTAGGCTCCCCTTTGAAGAAAACATAAGTTCTCTTCTCAGAGTCTAAAATGATTATTAGACTCCTCAGCCAATCAGAATAGTTGGGACCAGTCAACTTGTTTGACTGGAGGATCGATACAAGAGGGTTTTTGGTTGCCATTTCAAAACACGCAGAGAATCATAGAATCTATGACATAAATGGTAAAACAGAGAACAAGTGAGCGTGCAGAATTATAACGAAATACAAAAGATAAGGTCTTTAATCTAATGTAGCTCCCACTGTTTTTCAAAGATCTATAATTCTCAAAGATCTAAGAGGAACACACTTCCTAATAGGTACTAAGATCCTAGGCATTTTACCTCGAACCCACGACTCGCGGACATTCTAAGTAGAACCCTAGGTAGGTACAACTTACCAATTCTAACACCTTTAGAACTCTTAGTAATTGTTTTTGTATCACCTATCTTTCAATATGGACCCACGACTCGTGCGACATCCATATTTACATAGGCGTTAAGCTAGACCCATCGATCATAAGATCATGATCAAAACTTAATTCGAATGACCCACGACTCGCGGACATCGCCCTTGCCAAAATTGATCACGAAATATTGATCATTTAAAATGATCAATTAGGTAACTAAGAACTAATAAGCTCCACTAGCTATCCCACGACTCGCGGACAATAACTACCTTCACTTACTAAACTTAAAACCTATTGATGGAATGCTAGGAATTTAATTCAAAATTTGCATCTCGAATTAAACACCAATTGTTCAAAATTAGCTTAATATTTGATGGGAATTTTCGAATCAACAGGAGAGTTGTCTGGTTCGACCTCACCAACATATATGTTATCCAATTTTAATTAGTCTTGATTAATGCAAGTACAACTTAAATGCATTTCACACAAGCACTTAGCAGATAACATGTCCTAGCATGATACTAACATGTGATGATCATGGGTTCTACCTATCTTATGCGTGATATGTGGGAGCCACTCCACAATCACAAGTTCTAACATACATGCCACATAAAGAGTTTAAATCACATAAGGGAAAGCAGTAACAAAATACGAGCCCTATCTCTATTACATTTTCAATTTAGATTCCCATCCCTAAAAGTTTGAGGGGTCTTCACTTATGGCCTCGGTGTTACTTGAATGTGGTCCATCTTACTCCATGGGTGCATTGTCTCCAAAATGAAAATAAAACCTCACCACTTATTCTACTATAAAAAAAAATGAAAAAGTACTGAAAAGTAATAAGGCTCAATCTTCATATTGGCCTTAGGCAAATACACGGGGCATACACCGGCCTAAAAAATAGTAATATGGAAAGCCACGTAATAAATCACATAACAGTACGCAAATAAGTAAAGCTCCAACCTTAATTGAAAAACGCAACAATAGAGCTCCAACCCCAAATGTAAACCATCCATGTGCATAAATGTAAAGCATACAAAGACTAGTACCCATGATCACCTAACATGCTTTTGTGAGAATTTAAACTTAGCCAATAAATTAAAAATTCATCCGACCGGAGGTGTGGATAACGAGGTCATTCCCGTTTCAAGTCCTAATGACTTAAAACACGAGTTGATGCGAGTCTTGTTCATAAAAGTTTTCAATAAATCCCAAGTTACTAAAACTAATAAAATTCCAATTAATTTCTGAAAATTAATAATTTTATCAAAGATGTAGTTTCCCAAAATTATAAACCGTTTCTATTTCTCAAAAATCCCAATTTTAAATTCTTTTAACATTAAATATTAATAAAACAAAATTTTTAATAAAAAAAAAAAATTTAAAATCGGAACTGGATTGTACGAAATACTATAACGGAATACGACGGAAAAACGAAGCCCGTACCAGAAGGGGCTTCACGCGTCGCAAGCGTAGGCGCGCACTTGTTGGAAAACAGGAATCAGATAGCAGCGGAAATTTAAAAATTTTCCAACAAAAAGGATCGAAACTCGCAATCGTGAATCCAAATTTGTAGAGATTAGAAACTTACTTTTCAATAATCTTTCTTGACATTTCAAGCCACCCAAGAACGCTCTTCTTGCGGCTTGATCCCCTCTCCTTGGTAAAGCTTGAATCTTTTAAAACTTCTAACTTGAAGCTCTCTAGAGATAGTGCACCAACTTGATTACAATCTAACTAGTAAGGATGCTAGTTCTCTAGTTAGTGTTTAGGCTTAACCTAGGGTTTATTTGATCTTGGAGAAAGGATGGTGTTCAACACATGAACCAAAAGAATTATCAATTACCCTCTAAGGGGAGCTCGAGCTCCCCTATATATAGGAAGGAGAGGGGCGACCGAACCTAGTCCTATTGGACTAATGATTTGGTCCCTCTCTCTTATTACTTGTTCATCAAGTAATTCCAAACTTTGACTTTTGAATTCTAATTCAAATCAACTTTTAAGAGAGCTAAAATATCCAAACCCCTTTTGGATAATTTTATACTTTATTTATTAATAAATAAATAACTTATTTTATGTAATTAATTAATTCGTAATTAATTAAATAGATTATTTTTCTCCAAAATAAGACTTTCTTTTTAATTCAAAAATTAAACCAAAGTTTATTAAATAATTAACACATTAATTATTTAATCACTTATACATATATATGCACGTGTGACACACGTGTCCCCAAGGATACGTTCCACTCATGTGACCCACACGTGTGATTCACAGGTGTGGAACCCTCTCGGCATGATCAACTCGTTTAATCATTTTAAAGCATTAACTCATGTAACCAAGTTGTTGTGTGTGGCCCTCTACGTTCTCAATTCAATTAGCAGTGACCCTAATTAATTAATTCACTAATTAATTAATCAGTCCACAGATTAAACGACCATAGTCTAGCAATAGGTGTTTAACCCCTACCTGAATTGGAATGTCTTGATTCGACAAAACCTTTAAGTCATTGATTCATGTGAGATACAATGCTCCTACTTAGTATCTCTCAACCAAGATCTAGGGGAAGGGAATAATCAGAACCCCAATAATCTGGTCTTAAAGCTAAGTGCATTTCATATCCATTTGATCTCAATCCAAGAAACTCTTTTCTTGATGTCTTGATCTACTGCCTTGGCCAAGGACTCCATATGTCATATGAATGACTTACACAATAAGAGATCACCTTGCAAATGCAAGTGTAGGTCCTTTCTTGATTCTCATTCACTTTCATGAGTCACTTGTGCAGCCCCAGCATAAGCCTTGAATCAGTTGTCTAAGGCGACACCCTTTAAAACTTATACCTAAGACTACATAGTTAACTCATAAAGTGACATGGAACCTCAAGTCTAAGGATCAATTAATCACATCAATGACTCGTGACATATTTCCTAATCTGGAAGTTTCCATTTCTTGAAATAGAAACTTCCTTTCCCATTTAGGAATCTTCTGACACGGGGTACCTTAGTGAACTTACTTACGGAAGTAAGCACCCTCATGTATCACGCACGTATCAACTATACACTTGGCACCTCCATGAAATATGGTGGCCCTTCTTAAGGGCGTGATCCCACAAGCAAGCATTAGAGGAGTCAGGTTGACACTCCCACTGTCTGTAGGACTCATAGGCTTGGAGTTGTGATATAGGGCTCGTTTCATGAACCATTTCACCTAAATGGTAGAGTCCTAAAGTCATTAGGATTAAGGGAGTTCTCATACATGCACAATTAAAGTAAACGAATACCAAACAAGATCATATAAAGAAGTGTTGCCTCAATTCGTTATTTTATTCAAAGATTGTTTGTGATTACAATAAGGAAAAGTACAAAGTGGATATACAATCGACTTTCTAGGGCACTATTCCTAGCAATCTCCCACTTGCCCGTCAAAGCCATTGTAAAGTAAGTCCCATCTTCTGAAGATGACCTTGGAAAGCTTCTCGACTAAGGGGTTTAGTAAGTGGATCTGCCACGTTCTCTGCTGATGCGACCCTCTCAATTTGCACATCTCCTCTTTTGATAATATCACGGATTAGGTGATACTTCCTCATAATGTGCTTGGTCCGTTGGTGAGATCTTGGTTCTCTTAGTTGAGCAACCGCCCCAGTGTTGTTACAAAACACAGTAATGGGGTCTTTCATGCAAGGAACAATATTCATCTCTTGAATGAAGTTTCTAATCCAAACACCTTCCTTAGCTGCATCATTTGCAGCTAAGTATTCGGCCTCAGTGGTCGTTTTCTTGAAATCTTCCAACTCACTGCTCCGCCGTTTAGGCAGAAAATGTATCCTGACATTGACTTAAAATCATCTAAGTCAGATGCAAAGCTTGCATCACAGTATCCTTCGATAGTAAGATCTATCTGACCTCCGTAAACTAAGAATAAATCCTTAGTACTTTTCAAGTGCTTAAGAATATTCTTCACGGCAGCCCAGTGACCATCTCTAGGGTCAGATTGGAAACGACTTGTTACACTAAGTGCATAAGCCACATCCGGTCGAGTACATAACATTGCATACATTATGCTACCTATTGCTGATGCATAAGGTGTATGAGTCATTCTTTCCTTCTCAAGGTTAGTCTTAGGACACATCTTCTTAGAAAGACACGTTCCTACACTCATAGGAAGGTTCTTAACCTTTGCTGACTCTATATTGAATCTCTTCAATACTTTGTAAATGTACATCGACTGTGATAGTCCTATTAACCTTCTAGATCTATCTCGTTAGATTTTAATTCCAATGATATAGGACGCATCACCAAGATCTTTCATCTCGAATTGGTTTGATAACCATAACTTAGTCACTTTCATGTCATCCTTCGAATTCCCAATAAGAAGGATCTCATCAACATAAAGTACTAAGAATTGCACTGAGGTCTCCAATTCCTTTCTATACACACATGATTCATTCGAAATTTGAATGAAGCCAAATGCTTTGAGTGATTCATCAAATCGAATGTTCCAATTCCTAGAAGCCTGTTTCAATCCATAGATTGATCTTTGGAGTTTGCAAACCTTTTGCTCACTCCCACTGAATGTGAAACCTATGCGTTGCACCATATAAATGTCTTTATCAATGTCACCATTGAGAAAGGAAGTTTTCACATCCATTTGCCATATCTCATAGTCATAATATGCAGCAATGGCAACCATGATCCGAATAGACTTTTGCATTGCAACTAGTAAAAAGGTTTCATCAAAGTCCACGCGGGGTCTTTGAGTGACTCCTTTTGCAACCAGTCTTGTTTTGTAGGCTGCAATGCTTCCATCAACTCCAAGCTTTCTCTTAAAGATCCATGTGCAACCAATGGGTTTGACCCCAACAGGCAAATCTACCAAGGTCCAAACTTGGTTGGAGTTCATGGAATCCATTTCGGATTTCATGGCTTCTATCCACTGTTCAGAGTCAGAATCTGAAAGTGCCTCCTCATATGTTAAAGGATCATTATCCTTCTGAGAGATCTCATGGAAGAATCCATACCATTTCTCCGGCTGTCTAGGAGTGCGTTCAGAACGCCTTACAGGAGGATTTACGTATGTATCGAAATTCGTGATTGGTTGTGGTTGATCAGAAGGGGATGTTTCTTCAGTGGGTGGCGTCGGGTCACTTTGTACTTCCTCTAATTCTATGATCTTGCCTTTGTTTTCTTTAAGGAACGGTTCCTTAAGAAAAGTGGCATTTCTAGAAACAAAGACCTTTTGCTCAGATTGATCATAGAAGTAGTATCCTATGGATTCCTTAGGATAACCTACAAAGTAGCATAAGTTAGAATGAGATTCTAACTTATCTCCCACTGTCCTCTTCACGAAAGCAGGACAACCACAAATTCTTAAGTAAGAATAACTAGGGATTTTACCATGCCACATTTCATAGGGCGTTTTAGGGACTGACTTAGAGGGAACTAGATTCAAAATATTTGCTGCACTTTCTAGGGCATAACCCCAAAAAGAAGGTGGTAAGTCAGTGAAACTCATCATGGAATGAACCATATCGAGTAGGGTTCGATTCCTTCTCTCAGAAACTCCATTGAGTTGAGAAGTTCCCGGAGGAGTCTACTGAGTGATAATCCCATTATCTTTGAGATGATTAAGGAATTCTTCACTAAGATACTCGCCTCCTCGATCAGATCGAAGTGCTTTGATCTTGTGACCAATTTGGTTCTCAACCTCCTTTTGAAATTCTAGGGATTTCTCAAAAGCTTCAGATTTATACTTCATTAAGTGTACATAACCATACCGACTAAAGTCAAAGGTAAAGGTTATGAAATACTGATGACCGTTTCTTACACTTACACTAAGCGGTCCACAGACATCAGAATGGATCAAATCCAAGATCTTAGTGGCATGTTCCATAGTTCCTTTGAAAGGATCTTTGGACATCTTTCCTTTGAGACAGGACTCGCAAGAAGTTAACTCTTTGAGATCATTTTCAGAGAATGATCCTAAAGTGTTTATCTTGCTAATTCTTTTCTTGGAAATGTGTCCTAATCTAGCGTGCCATAAGGGAGCTGAAACTTTGTCATCTCTCTTACGTTTAGTTTCTCGTTGTATATTCATAATATTGATAGTCTGAGTTAGATAAAGTCCATTACTTAGAGTACCGATGTGAACGGAAGAGTTGTTCCGTTTGATAAAATATTTACCATTCTTAATATAAGTTTCATAACCTTCACAATCTAAAATTGGAACTAAAATTATATTCCGAATAATACTCGGTATATAAAGGACTTTATTTAAAACTAACTCAAAACTACCTAAATCTAATCTAATTGTGCCTAAAGCTCGAGCTTCAACATTTGAGCCATCGCCGATCATCAAGACACATTTTCCTTCTCTGAGTTGTTGGGCTTCATTTAGCATCTGTACATCATTACAGATATGCGCTCCACAACCGGTATCAAGTACCCAAGAACTAGAATTAATAGAAAGATTTACTTCAACGAGAAACATACCTTTCTTTAGAGTAGCCTTGTACTCTGGGCAGTTTCTCCTCCAATGTCCCGTTTTGGCACAATGGAAGCAAACATCCTCTTTCTGATCACGCTTCTTCTTTTGGGCCTTCCCCTTCGAAATGCCACCAGTGGGCCTAAGGGGTTTCTTATTCTTCTTTTGGGCTTTCTTGCCCTTACCTTTAGAAGGCCCAGAAGAGAAAGATGGAGCATTCACCATCAGAACCTTATTGTCCATATTGATCATGCTTTCAGCAGTCACAATCTAACTAATTAGCTCAGCTACAGTAGCACCAGCATGATTCATATTGAAGTTAAGGGCAAATGGATTGAATGATGGTGGGAGCGAGGCTAACAACAAGTCCACTGAAAGCTCATCTTTCAGTGGCATGTCTATGGAAGCAAGTTTCTCAGTAAGGGCAAGAAACTTGAGTCCATATTCATGGACACTTGAACCTTCCCTCATTCTCAAGTGGAACAATTCCTTTGAAGTGTTATACCTTGTAACACGTTCATGAGGATGGTAAAGTTGCTCTAAGTAGTCGTAAATCTCCCAAGCAAATTCCATGGCCTCATGTTGCCTTTGCAAGTCCGGAGACATGTTAGCTAACATAAGGCAACGAACTTGGAGATTATCGTCCTTCCACTTCTGGATCGCGTCCCGCTCGGCCCGAGTGGGAGCATCCCCTTCGGGACTAGGCTCCTCTTCGAAGAGAACATAAGTTCTCTTCTCAGAGTCTAAAATGATTTTTAGATTCCTCAGCCAATCAGAATAGTTGGGACCATTCAACTTGTTTGACTCGAGGATCGATACAAGAGGGTTTTTGGTTGCCATTTCAAAACACGCAGAGAATCACAGAATCTACGACATAAATGGTAAAACATAGAACTAGTGAGCGTGCTGAATTATAACGATATACAAAAGATAAGGTCTTTAATCTAATGTAGCTCCCACTATTTTTCAAAGATCTATAATTCTCAAAGATCTAAGAGGAACACACTTCCAAATGGGTACTAAGATCCTGGGCATTTTACCTCGAACTCACGACTCGCGGACATTCTAAGTAGAACCCTAGATAGGTACAACTTACCAATTCTAACACCTTTAGAACTCTTAGCAAATGTTTTTGTATCACGTATCTTTCAATATGGACCCACGACTCGTGCGACATCCATATTTACTTAGGCGTTAAGCTAGACCCATCAATCATAAGATCATGATCAAAACTTATTTCGAATGACCCACAACTCGGGGACATCGCCCTTGCCAAAATTGATCACGAAATATTGATCATTTAAAATGATCAATTAGGTAACTAAGAACTAATAAGCTCCACTAGCTATCCCACGACTCGCGGACAATAACTACCTTCACTTACTAAACTTAAAACCTATTGATGGAATGCTAGGAATTTAATTCAAAATTTGCATCTCGAATTAAACACCTATTGTTCAAAATTAGCTTAATATTTGATGGGAATTTTCGAATCAACCGGAGAGTTGTCCGGTTCGACCTCACCAACATATATGTTATCCAATTTTAATTAGTCTTGATTAATGCAAGTACAACTTAAATGCATTTTACATAAGCACTTAGCAGATAACATGTCCTAGCATGATACTAACATGTGATGATCATGGGTTCTACCTATCTTATGCGTGATTTGCGGGAGCCACTCCACTATCACAATTCTAACATACATGCCACATAAACAGTTTATATCACATGAGGGAAAGTTGTAACAAAATACGAGCCCTATCTCTATTACGTTTTCAATTGAGATTCCCCTCCCTAACATTTTGAGGGGTCTTAACTTATGTTCTTCTTGTTACTTGAATGTGGTCTATCTTACTCCGTGGGTGCATTGTCTCCAAAATGAAAATAAAACCTCACCACCTATTCTACTCTCAAAAAAATGAAAAAGTACGGAAAAGTAATAAGGCTCAATCTTCATATTGGCCTTAGACAAATACACGGGGCATACCCCGGCCTCAAAAACAGTAATATGGAAAGCCACATAATAAATCACATAACATTACGCACATAAGTGAGGCTCCAACCTCAATTGAACAACGAAACTATAAGGCTCCAACCCCAAATGTAAACCATCCATGTGCATAAATGTAAAACATACAGAGACTAGTACCCATGATCACCTAACATGCTTTTGCGAGAATTTAAACTTAGCCAATAAATTAAAATTCCCGTTTCAAGTCCTAATGACTTAAAACACGACTTGATGCGAGTCTTGTTCATAAAAGTTTTCAATAAATCCCAAATTACTAAAAACTATTAAAATTCCATTTAATTTCTGAAAATTAATAATTTTATCAAAGATGTAGTTTCCCAAAATTATAAACCTTTTTCGTATTTCGTGCAATCCAGTCCCGATTTTAATTTTATTTTTATTATTAAAAATTTTGTTTTATTAATATTTAATTTTAATAGAATTTAAAATTGGATAAAAGGATCGAAACTCGCAACAGTGAATCCGAATTCGTAGAGATTAGAAACTTACTTTTCAATAACCTTTCTTGAAGCGTTTCCAGCCACCCAAGAACACTCTTCTCGCGGCTTGATCCCCTCTCCTTGGTAAAGCTCGAATCTTTAAAAGCTTCTAACTTGAAGCTCTCTCGAGATAGTCCACCAACTTTACTACAATCTAACTAGTAAGGATGCAAGTTCTCTAGTTAGTGTTTAGGCTTAACCTAGGGTTTATTTGATCTTGGAGAAAGGATGGTGTTCAACACATGAACCAAAAGAATTGTCAATTACCCTCTAAGGGGAGCTCGAGCTCCCCTCTATATAGGAAGGAGAGAGGCGGCCAAACCTAGTCCTATTGGACTAAGGATTTGGTCCCTCTCTCTTATTACTTGATCATCAAGTAATTCCAAACTTTGACTTTTGGATTCTAATTCAAATCAACTTTTAAGAGAGCTAAAATATCCAGACCCTTTTTGGATAATTTTATACTTTATTTATTAATAAGTAAATAATATATTTTATCTAATTAATTAATTCGTAATTAATTAAATAGATTAATTTCTCCAAAATAGCTACTGTACGTAAAGGATCCCCGGGCTTGGGTTCAGAACAGGAAATTATGGAGGGAGGCAAGTGTAATTTTCGAAGGTTTTAGTCCGGAATTCACACAAGAAGTCACTAAATGACCCAAAGCAAGTCTAATCAAATCAGAAACTAACAATTCCTCAACCTCTTCATTAAATCAATCAAAAATTAACCTCTACCAAATTAATCTGGTATTTAAACTCGCAAGAATCACAAATTCAAACTCGCATTTTCAACACATACCATAGTATACCGGAAATTAAGTAACCCCAAATAAACACCACAATGCACATTTAAATCATAATTCATCAACTTCTAGCATGCAACACATATGATTTTACAACATGTGCATAAAAAATCTCGAATTTTCACATTTTTCTCAAAATTTTCACCCAAAACACTTCACAAGCAAAAATCACCCCACAAGAGCACATTTCCCAATAAATTCAAATATTTTCATTGCAACATAACCATTTCACTCGTACATGCTTATCATGAATTTTACACTACAAAACATATAGATTCGTCAATCACACACATATTTCAAAAGCACAAGGTCTCACATGTATCAAATTATCCCCAAACAACATGCATAAACTTCAATGATTCTCAAACATACAAATCACATATGCATTCAAGTCAAGCAAAAGATCATCAAATTTAACGCAATAAAGGACCTCAATTGGCTTGCCACTTTCTTCAAGCACTTCAATCCGAGAGAAACAAACCTACAACCAAAAGAGCAAACACAAAGAATTAATTCCAATCAAAGACAAGGGAGGTGGAAAAAGAAAAGAAAAGGGTTAGAAAATGTAGTTCTAGGTTTATAGTCGCTAGCTCAACTTTGTAACCATGATCAAGGATCAAAAATCCAAACATGACAAGTCACATGGAGTGACCTCGTTCTTGATACCCTCAAAACCGGATCTTGATCTCCAAGTATCCAAAGCCATCACATCTCTTCTCCTTGAATTTTCAAACATTGGTTTTCTCCCTTTATTACCCGGATCCATCTTCTCAAATATTTGCACCATCTTTGTCGGTTTCTCATTGACGACTCCTACTTTACAACCTGTATCCGAAGGTGGTGGCACACTCATAGAATGAAAAATCTTGAATTCCACTTTATCATCCCCGATTTTGAATGAGAGTAGGCTATTTTGAACATCAATATTAGCTCCGGCCGTAGCTAGGAACGGCCTCCCTAAAATTAATAGCAAGTGCTCATCATCTTTAATATCCAAAACCAAAAAATCCGCGGTGATGAAAAATCTTCCAACCTTTACCAAAGCATCTTCTAAGATCCCTATTAGGTACTTTATGGACTGATTCGCCAATTGGAGCGTCATATTCGTCAGTTTAAGCTCCTTCAAGCCCAACTTCCTACCAGTAGACAAAGGAATTAGGCTAACATTTGCTCCTAAATCACGTAAAGTATTTTCAAATTGTAAAGATCCAATAGTCAAAGGGATAGAGAAACTTTCGGGATCCTTTAGCTTTGGAGGAAGCTTTCTTTGAATGATGGCACTACACTCCTCGGTGAGTGTAACGGTGGCGAAGTCTTCAAGCTTTCTCTTGTTTCACACCAATTCCTTCAAAAACTTCAAATATGTTGGCATTTGAGCTAATGCCTAGGCAAATGGAATGTTAATGTGAAGTTACTTGAGCACATTAAGGAACTTTTCGAATTGCTTCTCCAAGTTATGCTTTTGCAATCGTTGTGGGAATGGAATTGGTGGCATATACGCCCTAGGGGGAATATATGTCTTTGGTTTCAAAGAGAGCTCATCATCATGATTTTTCTTAACTTCTTTGTCTTTTGGTTCATCTTCTTTCTCGGATTTCTTGTCATCACTCATCTTAGGTATAAGATTATTGTTTTCTCCAACTTCCTTAGTCTTCTCTTCCTTTCCCCATTCTTCATCCAATCTTTCCTCTTGACTCACCCCACTTTGTTCGGTGTCATACCATTTAGGCAAAGGAGGCTCATTATAAGACTTGCCACTCCTTAGCATGATAGCATTACAATGCTCTCTTGGATTAGTCTCCATCTTACTTGGAAGTGTACCTTGTGGCCTTTGATTTAGGGCGTTGGCAATTTACCCTATTTGTACTTCTATATTCCGATTTTCCACAACCACTTAATCCACTTGTGTTTCCAATTTGTGCATACGGGCCGACGAGACCGTGATAAACCTTTCCAAGGTAACTTCCCAACCTTGTTTTTGCTTGGTCAGTTGAGGCACTTGAGGTTGTTGAGGTTGGGGGATTGGTGTATGGTATTGAGGAGAGGGTGGTTGATATTTGTTTTGAGGAGGGAATGGTGGAGGTTGTTGTTGGTTCATGGGTTGTCTCGGTTAGAAAGGAGGTCTTGGGGCATTTTGCACATTGGCGTTGTTTGACCATGAAAAATGGGGGGGGGGGGGGGGGGGGAAGGGTTTCGCTATCCGGGTTGTATGTGGGTGAATAAGGATTATTGGGAGGTCTTGGTTGATTTAGAGCATGTACTTGTTCGGGAATTTGAGATGGGCTAGATGAAACATTTTGGGATGCATAAGGCCACGAACCAAAATCGTGAGGCCCATTACAAATCTCACAAATTATTGGTTGCATTGGGGGAGATTGGGTTGCAACGGCATTCACCTTGAATTGCTCCACTTGCCTTTCCAAGGCTTCGATCTTGGCTTGCATGGAGGTGTACTCTCCCACTTGCATCATACCGGGTGTAGAGCTTGAAGGCCGTGGGATCGTTGCATTTGCCCTTTCGGAAAACCAAGAATTATTAGTCGTTATCCTTTCTAACAAGTGGATTGCATCGGCCTCATACATGCTCATAATAGCACCTCCCGCGGCGGAGTCGACCATTACCTTCAAGGCTTGAGAAATACCATCATAGAATGATTGGACAAGTTTCCAATCCTCACAACCATGATGGGGACATCTTCTTTGCAATTCCTTAAATCTTTCCCAAGCCTCATATAGACTTTCCCCCTCATATTGTCGGAATGAGATGATTTCATTCCGGAGCTTCACCGTCTTTGCATGAGGGAAAAACTTATCCAAAAATGCTTGTGACAATAGAGCCCACGACCCCTTAGTCTCGTATGAAAGGGCACTATACCAAGCCTTCGCTCTATCCCTTAAGGAGAAAGGAAAAAGGTGAATCCTAATGACATCCTCCGTGACGTTGTTCAATTTAAACGTGTCACACATTTTGGTGAACTAATTAATATGTAAGATCGGGTCCTCCGTAGCCAATACAGCAAATTAGTTCTGTTGGAGGAGAGAAATGTAGGCCGGCTTAATTTCGAAGTGGCTCACCGCCACTCCCGGTCTTCCAAGATTTTGTTGTATATTTTCCAAGCTAGGCATGAATCCCTAATTTGTCTTTGAGGCGGTTGATTCGGATGGTTAGCTTGTTGACCATGTCCTTTATTTGCCCCATTGTTACCATTGTTTCCATTTAATTCTTCTATTGGAATCAGGGTTGACAACTCCTCTTGTCTCTTTCCTTTTCTAAGAGCACGAAGTTTCCTTTCGATCTCGGGATAGTGTTTGAGATTATCCCAACTCCGGGCCCGTCGCATAAACACCTACACAAGAGACAAGCAAAAGTATCAAATACAATAAAAATAAAAGTTTAAGTCATGAGCTACTAACACTTAGCAAGAGTGATTTAAACGCCTCCCTAGCAATGGCGCCAAAAACTTCTTGTTAGTTTTAAATGCCCAAGTGCAAGCATCAATAAATCAATGTAGTAAAGGGGTCGAATCCACGGGGAGGAGCAAATCAATCAATCACCTAATGTATTCACCAATCTATAGACCAAGTCGAGTGCAAAAGTGAATTAACTAACTATGGAAATGAAAGTTAACTAAGATTAACAAACTAGAAACAACTAGAAAGCGAATAAAGTAGCAAATAACCAAGTTAACTAAGTGGCAAGGGAAAGTAATGATCATGCAAGGTCGTGTACAATTAATGCTTTAGTGGGATAAGGATCTCACAATTCTAATCACTAAAATATGCAAAAGCTCATCTCGAAGTCAAATGTGTGTACCTAATTACATCTAACGCCACTCTTGTGGTCATTAGCTCAATAATTAGATCAATTAAACAAGATTAGTGCAAGAAACTAACTAGTGGCTTGGCCCGGTTAATCAATTGCTTAATTACTCAAGTCTAAGTTAAATTTCTTTGTACTTAACCCTTAAGTGTTGTGAAACCTCTTCCAATTTACATACAATCTTTCAATTAACATGCAAATCTAAGTTCATAACTAAGGTGATCAATCTTAATCATGTAAACAAATCAATTTCACAAGCATAACATCAAAAAGTCCCATCTAGGCATTTTATCAAACACTTACCCTACATAATTCATCATCCCCAGGCCTAAGAAATTAGCCACTCATATTAACACTAGAAAGCAAGGAAAGAGTAGAAATTATACTATAAACATGCATATTCATTGAATTAAACCAAATATCAAGTATTCAAGACATAAATCTCAAAAATATGATCAAATTCCAAAACTAGAGACATTAGTATCAAAACTTAAAGCAATTAAATCTAGCTAGGACTGAAATAAAGGGAAGGAATTGTTCTAGAAAGGAATTAACAATTACAATGTAAACAAAGCTCTAAAGATCAAGAAGAGACTCCTAAATTAACCCTAAATTAAGCCCTAAAAGGAGTCTCTCTCAAAGAAGTGCAGAAAATCCTCTTAAATAGTTCCAGAAGCTCCCCGGAAGGGCCTGTGGAATGGCCCTTCTCAAATGTCCATCAGCGACGCCCGGAACAGCCATTCCCAGGAAAGGATTGGGATGGTAACGGTCGTTCCCATCCTCGGTCAAGGGCACTAATGTTGACTTTCCGAAACGGTCCATCCCATAATACACATGGACCGGAAGAACCGTTCTCATCTTCCAGATCGGGAAATTCAAATCTTCACATGTTTTGATCATTATCGGCATCTAAAGTCTCGTTTCTTACCACGTTTTCACCATGAACCATCTCTAAACGAAATATACCTGAAATAAGAGCAATTATAACAATGTAGGACCTGAAATCCATCAAATCATGACATAAAACATGCTCAAATAAAGGTGTAAAATAATCCTAACAACAGCTTTGCGTGCTTTCAACCTTACTTATGCATGGCCGCGCAGCATGTCTCGGTGTTTGAATAATTTGGCAATTGTAATGTGCGCATGTGCCTATATTATTTAATTTGCATGCATGTATTTTGTCCTTTAATGCTGCTGTGCGTGTATATTTATGTAATTTGTTTAGTTTGCTACATGCATTTGTATATATATATGTATTATATTATTATGTAGGTATGTGTATTTATATATATATATACATATATATATTGAATTATTGAATTATTTGAATTAGTTTTTATATAATATGATTTTATATATTTCGATATCCCGTGCATGGCTTTCGTGCTTCTTTAATTGCTTATATATGCCTCTTATTTGTTTATTTTTGATTTATAAGCTATGTAACCATGTTATATTATATGTTAAATGTCCTGAATCAATTTTATGGATTCATTTGATACGAGATTTACGTGATATGAATTTGAACGCTTTTAGTGGTACCTTCTTGAACTTCATTTGCATGCATCACATTCATTTGCATCGCCATGCGTCTAGTTGATACATGTTTGAGTTTAAGTCTTTAGTATGTCGTTTTCTTGTCAAAGGGGTGCTTCAGGGAGGAGCGGTACTCGAAGTTTAAGGGTATTTGGAGTTGTTATCTCACACCACTATGCATTTTGTTCAAAGGTGAGGTTTAGGTTCTTTTCTTTTTAGTTAAGCAACCTACGACCTCTAAATGCTCGTTTTCTAGCCCTCGTGTGACTATATATTATATATACAGTTAAATATATGTGATATACAATATGTTTATCATCTTGTGATCAAGTTTCGGCTTTCGAAAGGGCTATATCTACTAGCATATATCAGCTCACATTTGAATGAAAGTTTAATATTTATGTACATAATGTTAATGGTTTGTCTCAAGTGAGAATGATTTGTAAAGGTAATGTTGGACCCACGGAGACTATGGGTCGAGACGCCCGGTACGGTGGTGGGCCGTCGAGTTAAGCCTAAACGTGGTTTCCCTCCGAGGTATTACCCGCGACCCCGGGAGCTTGGGAAGGCGTGGCGCTCGTGATACATTCGGTATGAAGCCGGGAAGGACTCATGTAGGTTAGCTGCCCCTCGAGGAATTTATAATAGCACTCGTGTGGGTTAATTACCCCTCAAGGAATTTACTAATGGATGGTTAGGGTTGACGGACCCTTCCATCACCGAAGTTGGAGATTGAATGTGATTTGTTTTATTTAATGTAATGTAATGAGAAGTAACGGTGGACGCTCGTACTCACCGAGCTTAATGAAATGATTGGATTATGGAACGGGAATAGCGTTTTTATTAATGAAATGTATACGTATATGATATGTAATGGTTTTATGAAAAATGTTTTGGTATGCAAAACCTATTCCCGGTCCATAACCTTTATTTTTTTCATGCTTTGATCTATATATATAGCGTGTGGGTGTGCATTAGCCCCCCTCCCCCCCCCCCCCCCCCCCTTCAGTCGAGTTATGACTAACACCTCTCCTTTACAACTTTTAGTTTGTAGGTCTTTTGAGCACGAGCTAGGCAGAGAAGTGGGTCGTTAGAGTCTCACTTTTGGCTGTAGGTCGTGCTAGGTGCATTGTCTTTCATTTTGACATGTATTTTAATGAATTGAGCATGATATATATTTTGTTATGTAAATATGATTCGATATGGATATGTATAATTGGATACTTGGAGCATATGTTTGATCATGAATTTTATGTTGCTAGAACTCCTTGCTTCCGCTATTAGAATTGTTACACATTGAGTAAGTTTTAGCTCCACCTAGCCTAGCGAGTGTGTGGTCTCCTGTTCGCTTAGACTTGGGCTCGCGTATGGAATTCCCATTTCATATGCGGGTTCGGGTTTAGGTGCGGGGGATATAGTGGCCCGCGCTCCGGGTGTTATGTCCTAAAGTGGTATCAGAGCTCCAGGTTGTAAAACCGGAGTTCTAGTGTCGTATTGAGTCTGTCTAGGTTATACGGTATAGGACAACGTGGATATGTGACTTCATGCGCTTATTTGTTTATCTCTTTTTAATTGTGCACATGAACATCAATTGACCCGCACTTATATGTATTGGAATTTCTTGGTTTTTGTAGAAATATGCCTCCAAGAAGACATCCCCTTTGGGATAGAACTCCCGAGCGTCGTCATCACCGGGATCACTCTCCTCAACAAGAGAATAATAATCCACCACCACCAACACAGATGGATCCGGGGAATTTTATGGAGAGACTAGCGGTGTTTTTATAGCAATGGAATCAAGAGAGAAATAATACCCCTCCGGGTGGTAAGCATGGAGGATTCCTTATTACAACCACCCTTCAGGTGTTCAAAAATCAAAACCCACCGATTTTTGTTGGTGGAAATGACATTCAAACCGATGAATGGTTGGTTCAACCAAATCGGATATGGAATCTTATACCTTGTGGAACAGATGAGAAACTTCAATGCGCCCTCACAATGATACAAGGGCAAGCGTATAATTGCTGGTCGAGTGTCTAGGTGAAACTAGATGCCTCCGGGGAGGAAATTAATTGGGAAGTATTCGTTCGGGAGGTCAGGAATAAATATATTCCAAAAGCTACACGGAATAGATGCTTGGGATAGTTCATGGATCTCAAGCAAGGGGGAATGTCAGTGACCGATTTTATTAATGAGTTCGAGAGGCTTTCTCACTACACCCCAAGTATTGCAAATGATGATAAAAGTAAGGCCTCGCAATTCCTTCAAGGGCTTCGGGAAGATATGAAGGATGCGTTGGAGGCTTCAAACACTGGCACGTGGGCGAAAGTGATGGACAACGCTTTGAGAGTTGAGGACCGGGTGGTTATGAGAAGAAAGATTTCACATGCCGGTCAAGGTTCTAGTTCGGGTTCTCAATCAACTCTTGGAAAGAGGCCGGCATATGAAGTTCTTCCTGTTAGGAATAGTGCCCTAGAAAGCCGATTGTATATCCGCTTTGTGCTTTTCCTTATTGTAATCACAGACAATCTTTGAATGAAATAACGAATTGAGGCAACACTTCTTCATATGCTCTTGTTTGGTATGCGTTTACTTTATCTGTGCATGTATGAGAACTCCCCCAATCCTGATGACTTTAGGACTCTACCATTTAGGTGAAATGATTCATGAAACGATCCCTATATCACATAAGTCATGATTAGTAAAATACTCCAAGCCGATGAGTCCTACAGACAGTGGGAGTGTCAACCTGACTCCTCTAAGGCTTGCTTATGGGTTCACGCCCTTAAGAAGGACCACTTGTTTCATGGAGGTGCAAAGTGTATAGTTGATACGTGCGTGATACATGAGGGTGCTTACTTCAATAAGTAAGTTCACTGAGGTGCCCCCTGTGAGAACATTCCTAAATGGGAAAGGAAGTTTCTATTTCAGGAAATAGAAACTTCCAGATTAGGAAATATCTCACGAGTCATTGATGTGATTAATTGATCCTTAGACTTGAGGTTCCTTGTCACTTTATGAGTTAACTCTGTAGTCTTAGGTATAAGCTTTAAAGGGTGTCGCCTTATATAACTGATTCAAGGCTTATGCTGGGGCTGCACAAGTGATTCATGAAAGTGAATGAGAATCAAGAAAGGACCTACACTTGCATTTGCAAGGTGATCTCTTATTATGTAAGTCATTCATATGCCATATGGAGTCCTTGGCCAAGGCAGTAGATCAAGACATCAAGAAAAGGGTTTCTTGGATAGAGATCAAATGGATATGAAATGCACTTAGCTTTAAGACCGGATTATTAGGGTTCTAATTATTCTCTTACCCTAGATCTTGGTTGAGAGATAGTAAGTAGGAGGATTGTATGTCACATGAATCAATAACTTAAAGGTTCTGTCGAATCCGAACATTCTAATTCAGTTAGGGGTTAAACACTAGTTGCTAGACTATGGTCGTTTAATCTGTGAACTGATTAATTAATTAGTGAATTAATTAATTAGGGTCACTGCTAATTGAATTGAAAACCTAGAGGGTCACACACAACAACTTGGTTACATGAGTTAAGGCTTTAAAATGATTAAACGAGTTAATCGGACCGAGAGGGTTCCACACGTGTGAAACCACACGTGTGGGTCACGTGAGTGACACATGTCATTATGACACGTATCTCACGTGAATATATGTATATTGTATATATATATATTAAATAATTGATTTGTTAATTATTTAATATACTTTGGTTTAATTTTGAATTAAAAAGAAAGTCTTATTTTGGAGAAAAATAATCTAGTTAATTAATTACGAATTAATTAATTAGATAAAATAAGTTATTTATTTTAAATAAATAAAGTATAAAATTATCCAAAAATAGTTTGGATACTTTAGCTCTCTTAAAAGTTGATTTGGATTAGAATTCAAAGTCAAAGTCAAAATTACTTGATGATCAAGTAATAGGAGAGAGAGACCAAAACCCTAGCCCATAAGGACTAGGATTTTCAGCCACTCCCTTCTAATAAATAGGGGAGCTCGAGCTCCTCTTGGAGCGAATTGGCAATTCTTTTGGTTCATGTGTTGAACACCATCCTTTCTCCAAGATCAAATAAACCCTAGGTTAAACCGAAACACTAACTAGAGAACTAGCATCCTTACTAGTTAGATTGTGATCAAGTTGGTGGACTATCTCTAGAGAGCTTCAAGTTAGAAGTTTGAAGATTCGAGCTTTACCAAGGAGAGGGGACCAAGCCGCGAGAAGAGCGTTCTTGGGTGGCTTGAAACGCTTCAAGAAAGGTAATTAAGAAAGTAAGTTTCTAATCCCTACGAATTTGGATACACGATTGCGAGCCTAAGATCTTTTTGTTGGAAGATTTTTAAATTTTCGCTGCTTTTCTGATTTCGTTTTCCAACAAGTGGTATCAGAGCCACCTCGTTAATCGTGTTTCTAATTCGTCTCAATTATACTGAATTTGGTAGAAATTCTTAGGCTTGATGCGATTGAGTATTTGTAATTGTTTTAGAAATCCTGAATTACGAAACTGTACTATTTTTTTCCTGAAAGTTTCTGAAAATTGGTTTTTGCAAAATTTAATATTTGAAAACTATTTTAGATTTGAAACTGTATAAACTATTTTTGGATTTCTTGGATTGGTTTTGCTTTTGAACAAAAACACGAAACGAAAACCCGGATTACGACGAACACGCGAAACCCCGCGCGCGAAGGCATCGCGCGTGCGGGCTTCGCGCCCCACCCCCCGCCTGCCAAGGCGCGCGCATGGGCCACGCCTCCCAGCACCCTCCCGCAACCGCGCGGGAGGCGCGCCCGCCCATCATCGCCCGCACTTGGCTAGGAAGGGCCGCGCGCTGTGCGCGCCTGCATCGCGCACGGCCCTCTTCGCGTACGGGCCCTAGTTTTTCTTCGTAATCCGTTTTCGTATTTGGTGCAATCCAGTCCCAATTTTATTTTAATTTTAAAATTTTATTTTTTGAATATTTATTTTAATTTTTGAATAAAACTTAAAATTGGGATTTTTGAGAAATTGAAATGGTTTATATTTTGGGAAAATACCTCTTCGATAAAATTATTAATTTTCAGAAATTAATTGGAATTTTTTTTTTTTTTTTGTTAATTTGGGATTTATTGAAAACTGTTATAAATAAGACTCGCATCAAGTCGTGTTTTAAGTCATTAGGACTTGAAACGGGGAATTTTAATTTATTGGGTAAATTTAAATTCTCGCAAAAGCATGTTAGGTGATCATGGGTTTAGACTTATGTATGGTTTTAATTTATCCACATGGATGGTTTAAATTGGGGTTGGTGCCCTATAGTTGCGTTTTTCAATTGAGGTTGGAGCCTCACTTATGTGCGTACTGTTATGTGATTTATTATGTGGCTTTCCATATTACTGTTTTTTAGGCCAGGGTATGCCCCGTGTATTTGTCTAAGGCCAATATGAAGATTGAGCCTTATTACATTATGTCTTTTTCTTTTTATTGTAATTTGAGAGTAAAGATAGGTGGTGAGGTTTTATTTTCATTTTGGAGACAATGCACCCATGGAGTAAGATGGACCACATTCAAGTAACAAGGTGGCCATAAGTGAAGACCCCTCAAATGTTAGGGAGGGGAATCTCAATTGTAAAAATGTAATAGAGATAGGGCTCGTATTTTGTTTCCGCTTTCCCTTATGTGATTTAAACTGTTTATGTGGCATGTATGTTAGAACTTGTGATTGTGGAGTGGCTCCCACACATCACGCATAAGATAGGTAGAACCCATGATCATTACATGTTAGTATCATGCTAGGACATGTTATTTGTTTATGTGCTTGTTTGAAATGCATTTAAGTTGTACTTGCATTAATCAAGACTAATAAAATTGGATAGAATATATGTTGGTGAGGTCGAACCGGACAACTCTCAGGTTGATTCGAAAATTCCCATTAAATATTAAGCTAATTTCGAACGAATAGGTGTTTAATTCGAGATGCAAATTTTGAATTAAATTCCTAGCATTCCATCAATAGGTTTTAAGTTTAGTAAGTGAAGCTAGTTATTGTCCGCGAGTCGTGGGATAGCTAGTCGAGCTTATTAGTTCTTAGTTACCTAATTGATCATTTTAAATGATCAATATTTCGTGATCAATTTTTGCAAGGGCGATGTCCGCGAGTCCTGGGTCGTTCGAACTAAGTTTTGATCATGATCTTAGGATTGATGGGTCTAGCTTAACACCTAAGTAAATAGGGATGTCGCACGAGTCGTGGGTCCATATTGAAAGATAGGTGATGCAAAAACAATTACTAAGAGTTCTAAAGGTGTTAGAATTGGTAAGTTGTACCTACCTAGGGTTTTACTTAGAATGTCCGTGAGTCGTGGGTTCGAGGTAAAATGCTCAGGATCTTAGTACCCATTGGGAAACGTGTTCCTCTTAGATCTTTGGGAATTATAGATCTTTGAAAAATAGTGGGAGCTACATTAGATTAAAGACCTTATCTTTTGTATATCGTTATAATCCAGCATGCTCACTAGTTCTCTGTTTTACCATTTAGGTCGTAGATTCTGTGATTCTCTACGGGTTTTGAAATGGCAACCAAAAACCCTCTTGTATCGATCCTCGAGTCAAACAAGTTGACTGGTCCCAACTATTCTGATTGGCTGAGGAATCTAAAAATCATTTTAGATTCTGAGAAGAGAACTTATGTTCTCTTCGAAGGGGAGCCTAGTCCCGAAGGGGAGGCTCCCACTCGGGCCGAGCGGGAAGCGATCCAGAAGTGGAAGGATGATAATCTCCAAGCCCGTTGCCTTATGTTGGCTAACATGTCTCCGGACTTGCAAAGGTAACATGAGGCCATGGAATTCGCTTGGGAGATTTACGACCACTTAGAGCAACTTTACCACCCTCATGAACGTGTTACAAGGTATAACACTTCAAAGGAATTGTTCCACTTGAGAATGAGGGAAGGTTCTAGTGTCCATGAATATGGACTCAAGTTTCTCGCCCTTATTGAGAAACTTGCTTACATGGACATGCCACTGAAAGATGAGCTTTCAGTGGATTTGTTGCTAGATTCGCTCCCACCATCATTCAACCCATTTGTCCTTAACTTCAATATGAATCATGCTGGTGCTACTGTAGCTGAGCTGATTAGTCAGCTTGTGACTGCTGAAAGCACGATCAAGAAGGACAATAAGGTTTTGATGGTGAATGCTCCATTTTCCTCTTCTGGGCCTTCTAAAGGTAAGAGCAAGAAAGCCCAAAAGTAGAAGAAGAAACCCCTTAGGCCCACTGGTGGCGTTTCGAAGGGGAAAGCCCAAAAGAAGAAGCGATCAGATAGAGGATGTTTGCTTCCATTGTGGCAAAGCGGGACATTGGAGGAGAAACTACCCAGAGTACAAGGCTGCTCTAAAGAAAGGTATGTTTCTCGTTGAAATAAATCTTTCTATTAATTCTAGCTCTTGGGTACTTGATACCGGTTGTGGAACTCATATCTGTAATGATGGCTCAAACGTTGAAGCCCGAGCTTTAGGCACAATTAGATTAGATTTAGGTAGTTTTGAGTTAGTCTTAAATAAAGTCCTTTATATACCGAGCATTATTCGTAATATAATTTCAGTTCCAATTTTAGATTGTGAAGGTTATGAAACTTATATTAAGAATGGTAAATACTTTATCAAACGGAACAATTCTTCCGTTCACATTGGTACTCTAAGTAATGGACTTTATCTAACTCAGAATATCAATATTATGAATATACAACGAGAAACTAAATGTAAGAGAGATGACAAAGTTTCAGCTCCCTTATGGCACGCTAGACTAGGACACATTTCCAAGAACAGAATTAGCAAGATAAACACTTTAGGATCATTCACTGAAAATGATCTCAAAGAGTTGACTTCTTGCGAATCTTGTCTCAAAGGAAAAATGTCCAAAGTTGTGGAACATGCCACTAAGGTCTTGGATTTGATCCATTCTGATGTTTGTGGACTGCTTATTATAAGCACTAGAAACAATCATCAGTATTTCATAAGCTTTACTGATGACTTTAGTCGGTATGGTTATGTATACTTAATGAAGTATAAATCTGAAGCTTTTGAGAAATTCTTAGAATTTCCAAAGGAGGTTGAGAACCAAACTAGTCACAAGATCAAAGCACTTCGATCTGATCGAGGAGGCGAGTATCTTAGTGAAGAATTTCTTAATCATCTCAAATATTATGGGATTATCACTCAGTGGACTCCTCTGGGAACTCCTCAGCTTAATGGAGTTTCTGAGAGAAGGAATCGAACTCTACTTGATATGGTTCGTTCCATGATGAGTTTCACTGACTTACCACCTTCTTTCTGGAGTTATGCCCTAGAAAGTGCAGCAAAGATTTTGAATCAAGTTCCCTCTAAGTCAGTCCCTAAAACGCCCTATGAAATGTGGCATGGTAAAATCCCTAGTTATTCTTACTTAAGAATTTGGGGTTGTCCTGCTTACGTGAAGAGGACAGTGGGAGATAAGTTAGAATCTCGTTCTAACTTATGCTACTTTGTAGGTTATCCTAAGGAATCCATAGGATACTACTTCTATGATCAATCTGAGCAAAAGGTGTTTGTTTCCAGAAATGCCACTATTTTGGAGGAACCGTTCCTTAAAGAAAAGAAAGGCAAGATCATAGAATTAGAGGAAGTACAAAGTGACCCCACGCCACCCACTGAAGAAACATCCCCTTCACAACAACAACCAATCACGAATTTCAATACACATGTAAATCCTCCTCTAAGGCGTTCTGAACGCACTCCTAGACAGCCAAAGAGATGGTATGGATTCTTCCATGAAATCCCTCAAAAGGATAATGATCCTTTAACATATGAGGAGGCACTTTCAGATTCTGACTCTGAACAGTGGATAGAATCCATGAAACCCGAAATGGACTCCATGAACTCCAACCAAGTTTGGACCTTGGTAGAATTGCCTGATGGGGTCAAACCCATAGGTTGAAAATGGATCTTTAAGAGAAAGCTTGGAGTTGATGGAAGCATTGCAACCTACAAAGCAAGACTGGTTGCAAAAGGATTCACTCAAAGACCCGGCGTGGACTTTCATGAAACCTTTTCGCCAGTTGCAATGCAAAAGTCTATTCGGATCATGCTTGCCATTGCTACGTATTATGACTACGAGATATGGCAAATGGATGTGAAAACTGCCTTTCTCAATGGTGACATTGATAAAGACATTTATATGGAGCAACCCATAGGTTTCACATTCAGTGGGAGTGAGCAAAAGGCTTGCAAACTCCAAAGATCAATCTATGGATTGAAACAGGCTTCTAGGAATTGGAACATTCGATTTGATGAATCAGTCATAGCATTTGGCTTCATTCAAATTTCGAATGAATCATGTGTGTATAGAAAGGAATTGGAGACCTCAGTGCAATTCTTAGTGCTTTATGTTGATGACATCCTTCTTATTGGGAATTCGAAGGATGACATGAAAGTGACTAAGTTATAGTTATCGAACCAATTCGAGATGAAAGATCATGGTAATGCATCCTATATCCTTGGAATTAAAATCTATCGAGATAGATCTAGAAGGTTAATAGGACTATCACAGTCGATGTACATTGACAAAGTATTGAAGAGATTCAATATGGAGTCAGCAAAGGTTAAGAACCTTCCTATGAGTGTAGGAACATGTCTTTCTAAGAAGATGTGTCCTAAGACTAACCTTGAGAAGGAAAGAATGACTCATACACCTTATGCATCAACAATAGGTAGCATAATGCATGCAATGTTATGTACTCGACCGGATGTAGCTTATGCACTTAGTGTAACAAGTCGTTTCCAATCTGACCCTGGAGATGGTCATTGGGCTGCCGTGAAGAATATTCTTAAGTACTTGAAAAGTACTAAAGACTTATTCTTAGTTTACGGAGGTCAGAAAGATCTTACTGTCGAAGGATATTGCGATGCAAGCTTTGCATCTGACTTAGATGATTTTAAGTCAATGTCAGGATACATTTTCTGTCTGAACGGCGGAGCAGTGAGTTGGAAGAGTTCCAAGCAAACGACCACTGCAGATTCGACCACTGAGGCCAAATACTTAGCTGCAAATGATGCAGCTAAGGAAGGTGTTTGGATTAGAAACTTCATTCAAGAGTTGAATGTTGTTCCTAGCATGAAAGACCCCATTATTGTGTTTTGTGACAACACTGGGGCATTTGCTCAAGCAAGAGAACCAAGATCTCACCAACGGACCAAGCAAATTATGAGGAAGTATCACCTAATCCGTGATATTATCAAAAGAGGAGATGTGCAGATTGAGAGGGTCACATCAGCAGAGAACGTGGCAGATCCACTTACTAAACCCCTTAGTCGAGAAGCTTTCCAAGGTCATCTTCAGAAGATGGGACTTAGAATAGCTTTAGAATGGCATTGACGGGCAAGTGGGAGATTGTTAGGAATAGTGCCCTAGAAAGTCGATTGTATATCCGCTTTGTGTTTTTCCTTATTGTAATCACAGACAATCTCTGAATGAAATAACGAATTGAGGCAACACTTCTTTATATGCTCTTGTTTGGTATGCGTTTACTTTATCTGTGCATGTATGAGAACTCCCCTAATCTTGATGACTTTAGGACTCTACCATTTAGGTGAAATGGTTCATGAAACGAGCCCTATATCACATAAGTCATGATTAGTAAAATACTCCAAGCCGATGAGTCCTACAGACAGTGGAAGTATCAACCTGACTCCTCTAAGGCTTGCTTGTGGGATCATGCCCTTAAGAAGGACCACCTTGTTTCATGGAGGTGCAAAGTGTATAGTTGATACGTGCGTGATATATGAGGGTGCTTACTTCAATAAGTAAGTTCACTGAGGTGCCCCGTGTGAGAACAATCCTAAATGGGAAAGGAAATTTCTATTTTAGGAAATAGAAACTTCCAGATTAGGAAATATCTCGTGAGTCATTGATGTGATTAACTGATCCTTAGACTTGAGGTTCCTTGTCACTTTATGAGTTAACTCTGTAGTCTTAGGTATAAGCTTTAAAGGGTGTCGCCTTAGACAACTGATTCAAGGCTTATGCTGGGGCTGCACAAGTGATTCATGAAAGTGAATGAGAATCAAGAAAGGACCTACACTTGCATTTGCAAGGTGATCTCTTATTGTGTAAGTCATTCATATGCCATATGGAGTCCTTGTCCAAGGCAGTAGATCAAGACATCAAGAAAAAGGTTTCTTGGATTGAGATCAAATGGATATGAAATGTACTTAGCTTTAAGACCGGATTATAGGGTTCTGATTCTTCCCTTACCCTAGATCTTGGTTGAGAGATAGTATGTAGGAGGATTGTATCTCACATGAATCAATGACTTAAAGGTTCTGTCGAATCCGAACATTCCAATTCAGCTAGGGGTTAAACACTTGTTGCTAGACTACGGTCGTTTAATCTGTGAACTGATTAATTAATTAGTGAATTAATTAATTAGGGTCACTGCTAATTGAATTGAGAACCTAGAGGGTCACACACAACAACTTGGTTACATGAGTTAAGGCTTTAAAATGATTAAACGTGTTAATTGGGCCGAGAGGGTTCCACACGTGTGAAACCACACGTGTGGGTCACGTGAGTGACACGTGTCTCACGTGAATATATGTATATTGTATATATATATTAAATAATTGATTCGTTAATTATTTAATAGACTTTGGTTTAATTTTGAATTAAAAAGAAAGTCTTATTTTGGAGAAAAATAATCTAGTTAATTAATAACGAATTAATTAATTAGATAAAATAAGTTATTTATTTTAAATAAATAAAGTATAAAATTATCCAAAAATAGTTTGGATACTTTAGCTCTCTTAAAAGTTGATTTGAATTAGAATTCAAAGTCAAAGTGAAAATTACTTGATGATCAAGTAATAGGAGATGGAGACCAAAACCCTAGCCCATAAGGACTAGGATTTTCGGCCACTCCCTTCTAATAAATAGGGGAGCTCGAGCTCCTCTTGGAGCGAATTGGCAATTCTTTTGGTTCATGTGTTGAACACCATCCTTTCTCCAAGATAAATATAAACCCTAGGTTAAGCCTAAACACTAACTAGAGAACTAGCATCCTTACTAGTTAGATTGTGATCAAGTTGGTGGACTATCTCTAGAGAGCTTCAAGGTAGAAGTTTGAAGATTCGAGCTTTACCAAGGAGAGGGGATCAAGCCGCGAGAAGAGCGTTCTTGGGTGGCTTGAAACGCTTCAAGAAAGATAATTAAGAAAGTAAGTTTCTAATCCCTACGAATTTGGATACACGATTGCGAGCCTAAGATCTTTTTGTTGGAAAAATTTTAAATTTCTGTTGCTTTTTGGATTCCGTTTTCCAACACTTCCAAATCCAAAACAAGCAACCTAAACAGGCGAATCCAAATCCTTCTTTGGCAATTAAGGGTCCCGATTGTGTACACTACCGACGAACAAATCACTTACTGGAGAATTGTTGGAAACTTTACAAGAGGTGCTTCGGATGTGGGTCACCGGAGCATATGTTAGATCAATGTCCACGCAAGAGGCCAGATTATGTGCAGGGAAAAAATCAAAGGCCCGCGATTCAAGCTCAGACGTATGCTTTGCGTGGAGAAGGAGAAAGAGCGGCCGAGGTTGATCAAAATGCCGCGGTGGAAGGTATAATTACATACATGGCATAACATCGCAAGCATTGGTCGATCCCAAGAACATTTATTCATTTTAATTTCGGGATACATTGGTGTGGTTGTTGTTGTTGTTTACACTCTCTTGTGTGCCAATTACCTGCGTATGACTTCGGTGTAAATTTCTTTTGAGAGTTCTTGGCGAGATTTGTGTTGATGTGAGTGTTCGGTTAGCTTGAGGGCTAAGTTCCCCTTGTCAAGTTGATAGAGCCATCGAGAAGAGATAAGACTTGAGTCGGGCTTGACACTAGTGAAGTTACGGTTGAGGTACAAGACCAAAGAAGGTAGGAGATCGAAAGTCAAAGAGTCCACTCGAGAGATCGAAGAGAGGATGAGAAGTTGTATTTGGAGTGGTTCGAGGTCCCGAGTCAGACCTGAGGACAGGTCCTTTTTAAAGGGGAGAGATTGTGACACCCCGCTCGTTTGTACGCACAGGTTTGTGCCACGTCTGAGTTATTTTTCGTAATCGAATTTAATTTCACTTTTATTTGATGCATTCATCTTTTATTTCTATTATTTCTTATATGAATTATTTGAAATTATATGAAATATGTGATTTAAATATCAAGATTATGCCCTAAGTGAGATTATGATGTTAATTTTTGAGAATTATGAATTTATGATATATGAATTTAATTACCGAGCATGCTAATTTCATGAATTATGTGATATACGTGATTTAAGGATGCAATTTTATGAATTTAAAATATATTGGACTTAATTGAAAACTTCGTTCTTGGACTTAATTGCAGCTTTTTGAAAGTTTTGGACTTGCTTGAAAAACAAGTCATTTTAGTACACTTGTGTACGTTTTATTTTATAACTTGAGCTCGGGAACTCGGATTCATGTTTTGTCTTTGGCGTTGGACTCCTTTCGATGATTCGGAAGCAATGAAACAAGTTTCGTAATTTTTCGATGCCGTTTAAACCCCTGACGAAGCCAATTTCAATCACGCGCTCCTAAAACGCACCTATGACCTATCTATGAGCTATGAGACCTAATCCTTATCATTCCCTTGACTTAATTACAACCTAAGCTATCTCTCTCTCCCTCCCATACCTGCTGCTACGATCTAGAGCTAAGAGAGAGCAAGGAAAGAAACGAAAGCAAGCCATTTCACCATTTTTGGTACCTTGAGACCTCCTTCAGTTTCCTCTTCTTCTTCAAGCCTCAAGGTAAGTTTAGATCTTTGCTCTTCATGATGTTATGCACTTATTCATCCATTTAATTCATGTTTTAAGTTATGGATTCATGCTACTTGCATTATATGATGAATAGTTAGGCTTTGAAAGAAAATGTGAAGAACTTAGCCTTCTTGGCACTAATTTGAGTTTGGAGACTTGTATGATGTTCCTTGAAGCTCATTTATTTCACATTTATGGTTCTCGTTGTTGGTAGTTGAAGTATGTGAGAGTTTCCATTAATGAACATGAGTTATCTTGTTTGAAATAGTTGGATATATTTGGTCATCTGAACTCCTTCTTCTTGTTGGCTGCTATGTGTGAATTAGGGTCTGAATTTGTTGCTTCTTTTGTGCTGTTTTTGTGCCTATTTACTGTCTTATTCATCCTTAATAGTTGTTGCATCTCCCCTGCTTTCCCCTGCACGAACTGGACTACTGCTACGTGATGTTTTGTGGAAATTGGTTGGTCATTTGTGCTTCATATAATGCCTGCTGCTGCGTGCCAATTTGTGTGACTGAATTTCAATTATTTTCCTGCTGTTTCTTGCCCCTTTTCACACGTAAGCTACTAGATAATATCTCCCCTGTTTGCTGCATTCCCCCCTGCATAATCAGCGGTTGTTGCATTTAAAATTTAGTAGAGAAGCAGCTGCACGGCTACGCCACTTTCATGCCTTTACAGTGCGTAGCCACTACAAGAAATCCTGTAAATTCCGACGGGACGTTCCGAGGGAATTCCGACGGGAAGCAGTCCGTAGGAAAAACCTCTCTCGGAATCCAAAAACCGACGGAATACCGAGGGAATTCCGAGGGACAAAAAAAACCCCAAAAAAATAAAAATAAAAATGTTTCCGACGGGATTACGAGGGAAATCCCAACGGAAATGTCGTATAATGATTAAAGAAAATATATCTCCCGACGGGATTTCCCTCAGAATCCCGTCGATTTTTTATTAAAATAAAAAATTAGTTAATTAATTCCGACGGAATATCCCTCGAAATACCGTCGGTTTTTTATTAAAATAAAAAATTAATTAATTAATTTCGACGGGATTTCCCTCGGAATTTCGTCGGATTTATTAAAATTGAAAAAAAAAATTAAACTATTCCGACGGGATTCCCCTCGAAATTCCGTCGGAATTTATTAAAAAAATTAAAATATATATATTATTTTTCAACCATTCAAAATTATTCTCAGAACCAATTCTTCAAATAGAATTACAAAAGTGTAGTAGTCTCTTTATCTAATCTAGGGTGAACGTGAACAAAGTAAATCTTTGAGAAGATGGCAGCAGTCGTAAACAGTGCTTCCTTGTTGAAGTCCCCAAATCTGTGTTCTCCGGCATCATGTATCCTGTTCAAAAATCCCAAAATTAGAAACATTAACAAATATCTTAAGCAAATCTTGAACATCTTAATAATCCAATGCTTGCATAAAACTAAATGAAATGAGACTCAACTAAGACTTGGACTCACGACTTGACATAGACTAAAGAATTCAGATAATCAACAATATCATAGTTTAATTCTAGCATAACAGGTTCAAGTATAACATACTAGGTTAATAAAGATCACAAATTGGCATTAACGAGTCTTATACAAGCTAATTCAAGTATTCATACATTTTACAAAGTATAAGTCTTGAAAGTTGGAAAGACACGAAGGAAAGGCACGAGAACGGATTAGGAGAACTCCACAACAAAATTCACCAAGTATTCACATAGGTATAGTTGTGCAGAAACATTTTAAACTGACACATTGTAGAAAAACGACCATAACTCTTTGCTTAGAATGAATTTTAATGAACCGTAAAATTCCTAATAAACGAGACAAACATATCTTTCAAATGGCATAAGTCTCAATTATTAGATCTTCCTGAGGAAATACAGAAATTTAGTGTGAAGTTGAAGAAAAACAAGAATATCAATGCAGTACACATTTCAAAGAGAAATAATTTTACCATATCAAACGAACTCGGATTAAGCTGAAATTTTACGAACATACTCTAAATACATGTAAGAATAACTCTGTAAAATAGTTTTACAAAATTCAAAGGTTTTCCCCCTCTGAACGAGCTGTTACTGCAGATCAGAAATAGTCAAAAGCTGTATCATTTTGGAATTTTTTCTAGGTATGAGATGGATGAACATGAAATTTGGTAGACATAAACCTTGATATAACAGAAATACACAGTTAAAACAGTTTTTAAAATCAATTTCATATGAACTCAGAATTTGCGTATGAAGTTGCTGCATACAAGCTATCAGTTTTTGTTCGATACATTCCCTAACAATAAGCATGCAATAACTCAGCCAAAACCATAAAAACTCATGCAAAAACATACCTATAACATTCTCTAACCTTTAAAATTAAACACACATTCAATAGTTCATGATTTAATCCATCAAGAGTTATCGAAATCAAGCAAAAGGTCATGCTCTGTTTTAAAACTAAATCACGCTTAAAGTTTCATATAATTGGTTTGCTAACATGGTTTGGATCAATTTTAAGTACCAAATTTCCAACTAAAATGTCAAAACTAAAACCATAAATATGTTGATAAAATGTGAAGAAACTGTGAAAATAAAGGGGGCAACATCATCGGAGCTCCCAGGGAATCATGTATTAAGTTTAACCAAAAACATAGAAATCAATATATATTTAAAAGCTTTACACCATATAGAAACAAAAAGTTCAAAGCTCAAATATATAAACAATTCAAACTTACTTCATGGCTCCATATCATGTTTGAATAATTAAACAACCATACATTAGTCAGTAAAAACCCTAGGAATCACAAATGATCAGTGTAACAGAGATGACTTGCACTTGCTAGCCAAATGTTTTGAGTGACTAGCGCAAGACATATGCAGCAGATATAGTTCTAGTATATTAAAGAAGTTACCTGACCAATTCTATGAGCACGAGATTTTGCTTGAGTGATGTCCCCTGAAGTCCAAGATAACTCCGCAAATATCACAGTGCTTGTTGTAGTCAATGTTAAACCAACCCCTCCAGCTTTGATGGACAACTATAAAGACTTAATCAAAGAGTATATCATATGGAAGGAACAAAGTAAACTAATAATGTATCAAAACCAAAACAAAAAGAAGCAATACCACTGGAGCCTTCACTGAATCTTTTTCCTGAAATTCAGTTACTAAAGCTTGTCTAGATTCTGATGCTATACCACCATCAATCCTCATGCATCCAACTTTTTTTTTTTTTCCTGAACCATGAATATCATATTTTTTTGGTTTGGACAGCTTGCTTGTACACAACCAAAACCAATTCGTCTTTAATGAACCAAATATCCAATATCTCACACACCTGAACATGAAGATTTAACCATGCCTTCTCAAGACTTATAACAACAACATCAACACTAACAAAGAACACAACATTCAATCAAACTCAACTCTCTAGCAAGATTCATGGTAACTTGGAGCACAGCAGAGAAGGGAAGAGTGCATTAGTTAGTGTATTGAAATGCCGACTAACTCGAGCCTACGCCAAAGCTACTGATTTGCTTGAACCAAAATGGTTGAGTTGGTTCAAAGACTGGAAGGTAATTACCTTAATTAGCTTAATCAAATGAGAAAGTCGAAGTGCTGGTGATTGTTCCAGATTGATGATCCATGATTCCCATTAAGGTTAATATGAACTCAGAATTTTGTATTGAATATTTGATATTTGATCTTAACCTTAACCTTAAATATAAATATTAATCCGCTTGCAGACTTATTTATATTTATAAATATAAATATTAACCTTATTAACCTTAAATATAAATATTTATATTTGAAAACTGATTGATCCGCTTTAAGGTTAAGATTGCATGCAGCAACTTATTCCCGGTAACCACTACTAAAAGTGTTGAATATTTGATATTTGATCCCTCAAAGGTTAAAGAAAACAGCTTAAATATAAGGTTAATATGTTGTTTTTGCCATTTGTACCCTATATGCTCTGTTAGTTTTCTTTTTTTCTATTGCATCTAATGTAATTCTTTTAATTGAAAGGTCGCTAAACAACATAATTACTTTTTTTTCTATTGCATCTAATGTAATTCTTTTAATCTTATTATGCATAAATATTGTGAATGCTTGCCTGAACATGAAGCTCATATGTACAGAGCATTTAAGCATCGCCTAGCGCTAAGGATGTCTAATATGTACTACGTTATCCGACATACTAAGAAGAAACCGGAATGGATGCTCGATGAGGTGTATGCTTCATTGTGTCTTCAATGGAAGGACCCTAAGTTTATTGCTAAGTGTGAAATAAATACACGCAATAGAAAATCAAATAAAGGGGCATTTGTTTATACTGGGAGTTCTATTAGCATGGACACATACATTGCTATAGCAGAACAACAAACTCAACAGCGTATGGGGATGAGGGAGATACATATACTCGGCTATGTGAGGCGAGAGGATAGGGGCAAAGCGGTTGCAGACTTGCCTCCATCCAAGGGACGTGATACTGAGGTGCATTTATATTGTTTTAAAGTTTCGTCTAAATTAGTTACATTATAAAATTGATATATTTAGTGTTTTAGTTTAATTTATATGTCTACATAGGCAAAGTTTGATAAGTTGATGGCCGAGCAGACCCAAAGGTTGTTGGAGGACCCCAACAGTCCGGTGCTTGATGACACAGAGTTGTGGATAAAGGCTACTGGGGGATGGGATAAGAAAGGTCGTCTTCTCGGGCTAAACCACATCAAACACAACTTAGGTCCCTCGAGATTTTCTGCCCATTCATCAAGTGTCACTTAATCTCAGGCCGGACCTTATGTGACGAGGGAGGAGCTTTCTCAAGCGATTAATGAGGCGGCTAATAGGTCGGTAACTAATGTGATGAATTCAATGCAACAACAATTGAACGAAACTATGCAAGAACAAATGCGTCAATTTAGTGAGATGTTGCAAGCATCATAATCCCGTACGAAGAAAAAAGACAAGGGTAGAGGAAAGAGCAAGAAAAGAACACCTATACCCTATGAAGATGAGGAAGAAAGTGATGATATCGAGTGAGATATGTTGGTATGTTGACGAAGTACAATATTTTAATTGTAGTATTACATATAGATGTTAGTAGTTATAGCTATTTTGTTGTTGATGACATTAGTAGTAGTTGTTTATCATGATGTTATGATTGTTGATAACACCTTTTGAATCGGAACATTATATTTTGGAAGAATTTGGAATTATTGAATTGATGGATATTGGTTGAATTTATTGGATGAATCTATTGGATGAATCGGAATATTATATTTTGTTGTTGGCTAGATAATTTTGTCATTTTGAATAGGCAGGAATAACAAAAAAACCAGAAAACATAAAAAAAAATTTAAAATATTTTCCGACGGACTTCCGACGGAAATCCATCGAAAAATGTTTACTAGATTTTCGCCTATTTTCCAGTTTCTGACGGATTACCGACGGAAAATCCGTCGGTAAATAATTTATCTTATTTTTTATTTAAAACTTACCGACAGATTGCCGACGGATTATCCGTCAGAATATTAATTATGTTATTTTTTAATTAAAACTTTCCGAAGGATTACAGACAAAATACCGTCGGAAAATTTATTATCTTATTTTTAATTTAAAACTTTCCGACGGATTACCGACAAAATCTCCGTCGGAATATTTATTATTTTATTTTTTTAATTAAACTGTCCGACGGAATCTCCGTCGGAAGGTAAAACTTTCCGACAATTTTCGGACGAAAGTCCCATCGATGTTTTCGTTTTTTGGCTCGCTCATTTCCGTCGGAAGGCCGTCGGAAAAGGTTTCTGAGGAGGCTTTATCCGACTACTTTGTTTCGTCGGAAGTCCGTCGGAGTACTGTGTTTCTAACGGATTTTCGAGGGTTGATGTCGTTGAAATCTAACAGTTTTCTTGTAGTGAAAGTTTCATTTGACAATTGACATCAATTCCAATTTATTTTGCAAGAAGCTAACAAACAAGCAACTTCACTAACAAGTCCTACAATTATCACTTTAATAAATAAATTTAACAAGACCCTGGAGAACCACAAGTTTTCTACCATACAGCTGTAGTCAGAACTAACAAAATCAAGAAAATGGAGCAGACAAAACACCTGTCTATTCCCTAATTATCAAGCCAATTTTCACCATAATTTGCTACAAAACCACGAAATAAACTCCCATTTCTCAGGTTAAGCTTCCCATTAAACAAAACAACACAAAGTTGAATACTTCCCAGGCCTAACACTATGAATCGAATTATGAAGCATACTTTCAATGATTCCGGTTCAAGAAGAGACTAATTTAGTATAATTTAAACCACCAGCCCTAATCTAATTTGCAAAGAGACTGTAATTCAACCAACGGATGAGTTAATCATACACATATTTCAATCAATACACATGATAGCAACAATCACCATATTTAATCGAAAAAAAAAAAAGGAAAATAGCATTAAGGGTTTACCAAAACCTGGAAGAAAAAGGGAAAATGGGGCAGGATTCCAAATTCGTGGCTGGCGGAGGCGAGCGACTACGGTGTAGGCGGAGGCGGAACGGTGGCGGTGCGGGCGGTGTGCGTGGCGGCGATGCAAACGGGGGCGGAGGCGTTCTCGCAGAGAAAGGTGAAAAAGAAATGGGGAAAAATTTTGGGTTTCAGTCAAGGACTCACGCGTTATAACCTAAAGTTTTTATTTTTTATTGTTGCTAAATTAAAAAAAAAAAAAAAAAAAAAAAAAAAAAAAAAAAAAAAAAAAAAAAAAAAAAAAAAAAACCGACGGACAACCGACGGGTATAGCCCGTCGGTATTGATTTTTCAATTTTATTTTTATAATTTCCGATGGGATTCCCCTCGGATTTATTTAATTTTTATTTTTTATATTTTACGTTTTTATTTAATTAAAAATTATATTATTTAGACTTTATTTCTATTTTTATTTTATATTTTATATTTTAAAAAACCGACGGGATCTCTGTCGGAAATCCATTAGAACTATTTACTATTGCTTTTTAAGTTTTATATTTTAAAAAACCAACGGGATTTCCCTCGAAAATTCGTCGGAATTATTTATTATTTTTTAAAAATATTTATATTTAAAAAACTGACGGGATTCCGAGGGGATTCCCGTCGGAAATATTTATTTTCTATTCTTATAATTTGTATTTTAATAAAACCGACGGGATTTCCCTCGAAATCCCATTGGAATTATTTAATATTAATTTTAAATATTTGATTTTAAAAAGACCGACGTGATTCCGAGGGAAATCCCATCGGAATTATTTAATTTTTATTTTTATAAAAAATAATCAAAGTCCATCGGATTTCCGTCGGAATTCCCTCCAGAAATCCGACGGAGTGTTTCCCTTGAAATTTTCCGTCGAAATTTGCAGGATTTCTTGTAGTGAGCCGTGCGCAAAGTTTCGAATATTTTTTTGGAAAATACACACGCGGCCTCGTGTGCTTTCAACCTTAATTCTGCATGGCTGCGCAGCATGTCTCAGTGTTGGAATAATTTGGCAATTGTAATGTGCGCATGTGCATGTATTGTTTAATTTGCATGTATGTATTTTGTTCTTTAATGCTGGTGTGCGTGTATATTTATGTAATTTGTTTAATTTGATGCATGCATTTGTATATATATATTATATTATTATGTAGGTATGTGTATATATATATATATATATATATTATATATTATATATATATATTTAATTATTGAATTATTTGAATTAGTTTTTATATAATATGATTTTATATATTTCGATCTCGCGTGCATGGCTTTCATGCTTCTTTAATTGCTTTCCTATGCCTCTTACTTATTTATTTTTGATTTATAAGCTATGTAAACATGTTATATTATATGTTAAATGTCTTGAATCAATTTTATGGATTCATTTGATACGAGATTTACGTGATATGAATTTGAACGCTTTAAGTGGTACCTTCTTGTTCTTCATTTGCATGCATCGCATTCATTTGCATCGCCATGCGTCTAGTTGATACATGTTTGAGTCTAAGTCTTTAGTATGTCATTTTTTTGTCACAGGGTGCTTCAGGGAGGAGCGGTACCCGAAGTTTAAGGGTGTTCCGGGTTGTTTTCTCGCACCACTACACATTTTGTTCAAAGGTGAGGTTTAGGTTCTTTTCTTTTTAGTTAAGGGACCTACGACCTCTAAATGCTCGTTTTCTAGCCCGCATGCGACTATATATTATATATATAGTTAAATATATGTGCTATACGATATGTTTATGATCTTGCGATCAAGTTTCGGCTTCCGAAAGGGCTATATCTACAAGCATATATGAGCTCACGTTTGAATGAAAGTTTAATGCTTATGTACGTAATGTTAATGGTTTTTCTCGAGCGAGAATGATTTGTAAAGGTAATGTTGGATCCACAGAGACTACGGGTTCGGACGCCTAGTACGGTGGCGGGCCATCGGGTTAAGCCTAAACGTGGTTTCCCTCCGAGGTATTACGCACGAACCCAGGAGTTTGGGAAGGCGTGGTGCTCTTGATACCTTCGGTATGAAGCCGGGGAGGACTCGTGTGGGTTATCTGCCCCTCGAGGAATTTATAATGGCACTTGTGTGGGTTAATCGCTCCTCGATGAATTTACTAATGGATGCTTAGGGTTGACGGACCCTTCCATCACCAAAGTAAGGGATTGAATGTGATTTGTTTTATTTACTGTAATGTAATGAGAAGTAACGGTGGACGCTCGTACTCGCCGAGCTTAATGAAATGGTTACATTATGGAATGGGAATAGCGTCTTTATTAATGAAATGTATATGTATATGATATGTAATGGTTTTATGACAAATGTTTTGGTATGCAAAACCTATTCCCGGTCCATAACTTTTATATTTTATGTGCTTTGCTCCATATGTATAGCGTGCGAGTGTGCATTAGTCCCCTCACTCAGTCGAGTTGTGACTGACAGCTCTCCTTTACCACTTTTAGTTTGCAGGTCTTTTGAGCACGATCTAGGCAGATAAGTGGGTCATTCGAGTTTCACTTTTGGGTGTAGGTCGTGCTAGGTATATTGCCTTTCATTTTGGACATGTATTTTATTTAATTGATCATGATATGTATTTTGTTATGTAAATATAAATCGATATGGATATGTATAATTGGATACTTGGTGCATATGTTTGAACATGAATTTTATGTTGTTAGAACTCCTTGCTTAAGCTATTCGAATTGTTTGTTGCGCGGATTGAGTAAGTTTTAGCTCCGCCTAGCCTAGTGAGTGTGTGGTCTCCCTTTCGCTTAGACTTGCGCTCGTATATGGATTTTCCATTTCATATGCCGGTTCGAGTTTAGGTGTGGGGGATGTGGTGGCCCGCGCTCCGGGTCCTACAATGGAGCTCAGAGCAAGGAGCTATTTTGTTAACAAGATCATAAACATATCGTACATTACACATATTTAACTATATATATAATATATAGTCGCATGGGGCTAGAAAACGTGTATTTAAGGGTCTTAGGTCGCTTAACCAAAAAGAAAAGAACCTAAACCTCATCTTTAAACAAAATAGTGCAGTGGTGCGAGAAAACAACCCCGAACAAACTTAAACTTCGGGTACGACTCCTCTCGGAAGCATCGCTGTGATAAACAAACATAACACTAAAGACTTAGACTCAAATATGCAAATGAGTGCGATGTATGCAAATGAAGTGCAAGACGGTACCACTTAAACCGTTCAAATTCATATCACGTAAATCTCGTATCAAATGAATCCATAAAAATTAATTCAAGACATTTAACATATAATATAACATGTTTATATTGCTTATAAATCAAAATTAAACAAATAAGAGGCACGAAACTCATGCACGCAAGATCGAATTATTTAAGATCATAACATATATAAAAAAAAAAAAAAAATTCATTCATTGAATAATTAGACACATAACATATTTTATAATATACATATATATTTATATATACACCAGCCACTAAGCTCAAAAAGGAACAAATTAAAACTATGGAAAAGAATTAAAGCAACATGCAGTATGCATGCAAATTTCAAACCACTAATTAAATTCATATAATATATATACACATATTGCCTGCAGCTTCAGTTAAGAAATGGACAACATTATATTTAATACATAGGAAACAAGCAATTAAGGTATGCAGTCATGTACACCCACCCTCACCCATGCATACATACCAAAGTTCATGAAATATGCAACAGATTGATTTCCAAACATGAACTCTCCCCGCCCGGGGCAAAATTCCAACACAAAGGTCCCCGCCCGGGGAAGGGTGGTGTAGAATGTTTCTGCACTAGTGTCCCCGCCCAAGGACACCTTCAACACAAAATCTCCCCGCCCGGGGAGATTGCTATAGGAGGAAAACGAACAGCATCTGCAGCAGATTTCTTGGCAAGGAAAACAGGGCACAACGCAGCAGCAATAGAGCAGGCATATACAGCAGTTTGAGAGCCAATTCAGGCATAAGTTCATGCTAAAAACACAACCAAATCAGTCACCAAAGTGCAGCAACAGTACAGGAACGACGCAGCTATGACATCGGTTCATTTTATGCTCTAACCATCCTAAATGAGGCTGAAATGTATGGAAATATACAGGGAACAACATAGCACATCAAGAGAAGCAAATATACAAGGATTCCAGGCCTTAACTCATGCAAAGATTCATGCAATTTCCCACAAAAGAGCAACACAAATCGAGGAATCAAGGAAGCCACGACAGCATTTCGTTTGTACCAAAATCCCTCATTTTAAGTTCATAAACTCAAGTTCATTAATGGTAGAAGTTATTATACACAACAACCATGCATTTATTGGAAAGAATCTAGTCTTAGAAGCTTAAATGATCTCATTTCATGCCATAAAACTCAAGATTTACACAAGTAGAGCAAGTATTAAAAATCTTAAAGAAAACATAACTATTTATCATCTTCTTCATATAGCATGAATTCTTAACTTAAAACATGAATTAAATGGATGAAAATGTTCACAAGAATGTGGAGAATAAGACTCGTACCTTGATCTTGAAGATGGAGCACGAGAAATAAACTTAAGAGCTCAAAGTGGACAACAATGGTGGTTCTTCCTTCTTGCCTTCTTACTTGCTTCCTTCCTTCCTTTTTCCTTGCCCAATCTCGTGTAGCAGCTGAGGGAATGAGAGATAGAGATGGTTTTAGTTGTTTTTAAGTCAAAGAAATGATGAGGATTAGGTATCATAGCTCAAATATAAGTCACAGGGGCATTTTAGGGTTCGAGTGGCTGAAATCTGCTTCGTCGGGGGGTCGAAACGGCACCAAAAAAGTACGAAACTTGTTTCGTTGCGTCCGAATCATCTAAAGGAGTTGAACGCCAAAGACGACACTCGAATCGGAGTGCCGGAGCTCAAGATATAAATTAAAACGTACACAAGTGTACTAAAATGACTCATTTTCCAAATGAGTCCAAAACTTTCAAAAAGTTGCAATTAAGTCCAAGAACCAAGTTTTCAACTAAGTCCAATAATTTTAAAATCATACAATTACATCCTTAAATCATGTATATCACATAATTCACAAAATTAGCATGCTCGGGAATAAAATTCATATATCATAAATTCATAATTCTCAAGAATTCACATCGTAATTTCACTTAGGGCATTTTCTTGACATTAAATCACATATTTCATATAATTTCAAATAGAAAAAAATAGAAATAAAATATGAATGCATCAAATAAAAATGAAAATAAATACAAATACGGAAAATAAACTCACATATGGTACAAACCTGTACGTGCGAACAAGCGGGGTGTCACAAACTCTCCCCCTTAAAAAGGACGTGTCCTCAGGTCCGGCTCGGGACCTCGAACCACTCCGGATACAACTTCTCATATTCTCATTGATCTCTTGAGTGAACTCTTCGATTTTCGATCCCTTACCTTCTTTAGTCTTGCACCTCAACCATAAACTTCATTGTTGTCAAGCTGAACACAAGTCTTACCTCTTCTTAATGGCTCTATCAAGTTGACAAGGAGAACTTGACCCTTAAGCTTACCGAACACTCACGTTAACGAAATCTCACCCAGAACTCTCAAAAGAAACTTACAACGAAGTCAAGCGCAAGTAAAAAGCACACAAGAGAGTGAAAACAACAGCAACACAACCACAACAATGCATCCTGAAATTAAAATGAATAAATGGTCTCGGGATCGACCAATGCATACGATATTATGCCATGTACGCAATTGTACCTTCCACTGCGGCATTTTGATCAACCTCAACCGCTCTTTCTCCTTCTCCACCCAAAGCATACGCCCGAGCTTGAATCCCAAGCCTTTGATTTCTTCCGGGCACATAATCCGGCCTCTTACGTAGACATTGATCTAACATATGCTCCGGTAACCCACATCCGAAGCACCTCTTGTGAAGTTTCCAACAATTCTCCGACAAGTAATTCGTTCGTCGGCAATGCACACACTCGGGACGCTTGATTGCCAAAGGAGGATTTGGATTTGCCGGTTTAGGTTGTTTGTTTTGAGGATTAGGAAGGGGAAGAACTTCATACATTGGCCTCTTTCCAAGATTCGATTGAGTACCCAAACTAGAACCTTGGTCGGCATGTGAATTCTTTCTTCTCATAACCACCCGGTCCTCTACTCTCAAGGTCTTGTCGGTCACTTTGGCCCACGTGTTAGTATTTGAAGCCTCCAACGCATCCTTCATATCTTCCCCGAAGCCCTTGAAGGAATTGTGAGGCCTTACTCTCATCATCATTTGCAATACTTGGGGCGTAGTGTGAGAGTCTCTCGAACTCGTTAATATAATCCGTCACCGGCATTCCCCCTTGCTTGAGATCCATGAACTCTTTCAAGCATCTGCTCCTTGTAGCTTTCGGAATATACTTGCTCTTAAACTCCCGAACGAACACTTCCCAAGTATTTTTTTCCCCGGAGGCCTCTAGTTTCACCTGGATACTCGACCACCAATTATACGCTTACCCTTGTATCATGGTGAAGGTGTATTGAAGTTTTTCATCCAATCCACAAGGTATAAGATTCCATATCCGATTTGTTTGAACCAACCATTCTTCGGCTTGAATATCATTTCCACCAATGAAACCGGTGGGTTTTGATTTTTGAATTCCCTAAGGGTGGCTGTGATAGGACCTCCTCCATGATTACAGGTCAGAGGGGCATTATTCCTTTCCCAATTCTGTTGTTCCAAATACTCCGCAAGCCTCTCCATAAAGTTCCCCGGATCCATTTGTGGTGGTGGTGGATTATTATTCTCTTATTGAGGAGAGTGATCCGGATGATGACGACGGTCGGGGGATCTTTCCCTACGGTGATATCTTCTTGGAGGCATATGTCTGCAACAATCAAAAAATTCCAATACGTATGCATACGGGTCAATACATGTTTATGTGCACAATTAACAAAGAGATAAACAAATAAGTGCATGAAGTCACATATCCATATTGTCCTACGCCGTACGACCTAAATAGACTCAACACGATACTAGAACACCGATTTTACAACCCGGAGCTCTAATACCACTTTAGGATGTAGGTTCCGGAGTGTAGGCCACCACATCCCCTGCACCTAAACTCGAACCCGCATATGAAATGGGAAATCCATACACGAGCCCAAGTCCAAGCGAACGGGAGACCACACATTCTCTAGGCTAGGCGGAGCTAAAACTTACTCAAAGCGTGTAGCAAACAATTCGAATAGCGGAAGCCAGGAGTTCTAAAAATATAAAATTCCAAAATCGACATATACATCAAGTGATCAAATATACATAGTCATAACAATTCATTTCTCTAAAACAAAATTCATAACATGATTAATTCATTAAATACAAGTCCAAAATGAAATGCGATACACCTAGCACGACCTATACCCAAAAGTGAGACTAGAACGACCTACTTCTCCGCCTAGCTCGTGCTCAAAAGACCTACAACTAAAAGTGGTAAAAGAGGTGTCAGTCATATCTCGACTGAGTGAGGGGGTTAACGCACACCTACACACTATACATATATAGAGCAAAGCACATAAAAGATAAAGTTTATGAACCGGGAATAAGTTTTGCATACCAAAACATTTTCATAAAGCATTACTTAGCATATACGTACATATTACATTAATAAAGACTCTATTCCCGTTCCATAATACAACCATTTCATAAAGCTCGTTGAGTAAGAGCATGCACCGTTACTTCTCATTACATTACATTACAGAAAACAAATCACATTCAATCCCCGGCTTCAATGATGGAAGGGTTCGTCAACCCTAGCCATCCATTAGTAAATTCCTCCAGGGACGATTGACCCACACGAGTGCCATTATAAATTCCTCGAGGGGTAGCTAACCCACAAGAGTCTTCCCTGGCTTCATACCCAAGGCATCAAGAGCACCACGCCTTCCCAATCTCCCGGGATCGCTCGTGATACCTCGGAGGGAAACCACGTTTAGGCTTAACCCGACAACCCTCTACCGTACCGGGAGTCCTAACCCGTAGTCACCATGGATCCAACATTACCTTTCATTATCATTCCGTTGCATTCCCGCTCATTACAAACCATTAACATTACATATGTAAGCATTAAACTTTCATAAACATTAAACTTTCATTAAAACATAAGCTCATATATGCTCATAGATATAACCCTCTTGAAAGCCAAAACTTGATAACTAGATCATAAACATATCGTCCATTACACATATTTAACTATATATATAATATATAGTAGCACGCAGGCTAGAAAACGAGCATTTATGGGTCTTAGGTCACTTAACTAAAAAGAAAAAAACCTAACCTCACCTTTGAACAAAATAGTGTAGTGGTGCAAGAAAACAACCCCGAACAACCTTAAAATTCGGGCACGACTCCTCTCGGAAGCACCACTGTGACAAACAAACGTAACACTAAAGACTTAGACTCAAATATGTACCATTTAGACGCATGGCGATGCAAATGAGTGCGATGTATGCAAATGAAGTGCAAGAAGGTACCACTTAAAGCGTTCAAATTCATATCACGTAAATCTCGTATCAAATGAATCCATAAAAATCAATTCAAGACATTTAACATATAGTATAACACGTTTACATTGCTTATAAATCAAAATTAAACAAATAAGAGTCACGAAAGTCATGCACGCAAGATCCAATTATTTAAGATCATAACATATAAAAAAAAAATTCATTCATTCAATAATTAGGCACATAACATATTTTATAATATACATATCTATTTATATATACACCAGCCACTAAAATCAAAAAGGAACAAACTAAAACTATGGAAAAGAATTAAAGCAGCACATAGCATGCATGCAAATTTCAAACGACTAATTAAATTCATATAATATATATACACATATTGCCTGCAGCTTCAGTTAAGAAATGAAAAACATTATATTTAATACATAGGAAACAAGCAATTAAGGTATGCAGCCACCTATGTTGCACGGATACGGATACTGCGACACGGACACGACACGATACGGATACGGCGACACGGATTTTTTAAAAATTTTAGGACACGACACGGTTCCGACACGGCTATATTTTATATAAATAAATATATTTTATATATAAATTAAAATATTTTATAGAAAAATAAAAATAGTTTATAAGTATAATCTAGATAAAATAAAATATTTTAAAAAAATATGTATAATTAAAAACTAGAATAAGTTTATTATTTTAGTTTTCACCCCAAAAAATTCTAAAAATATTAAAAAATGCATAAAAAACTTTATTTAATTAGAAAATTTGTCCCGCCGTGTCCGAGCCGTGTCGGACACTTCACCCCGCCGTGTCCGACACTGTGTCCTATTTTTTTTTTTAATTTTTTTTATTTCGGACACGTTTCAGCCGTGTCCGACACGTGTCCGAGCCGTGTCTGAGGCGTGTCCGTGTCCGACACGTGTCGGACACTGCACGGACATTTTTTTTGCCGTGTCCGTGCTTTCTAGGCAGCCACATACACCCACCTTCACCCATGTATAGATACCAAAGTTCATGAAATATGCCGCGGATTAATTTCCAAACATGAAGTCTCCCCGCCCTAGGCACAATTCCAACACAAAGGTCCCCGCCCGTGGAAGGGTGGTGCAGAATGTTTCTGCACGAGTGTCCCTGCCCAAGGACACCTTCAACATAAAATCTCCCCGCTACAGCAGGAAAACGAACAGCATCTGTAGCAGACTTCTAGGCAAGGAAAACAGGGCACAACGCAGCAGCAATAGAGCAGGCATATACAACAGTTTGAGGGTCAATTCATGCATAAATTCATGCCAAAAACATAACCAAATCAATCACCAAACTGCAGCAACATCACAGGAACGACGCAGCTATGATAGCAGTTCATTTTATGCTCTAACCATCCTAAATGCCGCTGAAATGTGTCGAAATATGCAGGGAACAACAGAGCACATCAAGAGCAACAAATATACAAGGATTCCAGGCCTTAACTCATGCAAAAATCCTTGCAATTTCCCACAAAACAGCAGCACAAATCGAGGCATCAAGGAAGCCATGGCAGCAGTTCATTTGTACCAAAATCCCCCATTTTTAAGTTCATAAACTCAAGTTCATTAATGGTAAAAGTTATTACACACAACAACCATGCATTTATTGGAAAGAATCTAGTCTTAGAAGCTTAAATGATCTCATTTCATGCCATAAAACTCAAGATTTACACATGTAGAGCAAGTATTAAAAATCTTAAAGAAAACCTAACTATTCATCATCTTCTTCATGTAGCATGAATCCTTAACTTAAAACATGAATTAAATGGATGAAATTGATCACAAGAATGTGGAGAATAAGACTCTTACCTTGATCTTGAAGATGGAGCAAGAGAAATAAACTTAAGAGCTCAAAGTGAACAACAATGGTGGTTCTTCCTTCTTACCTTCTTGCTTGCTTGCTTCCTTCCTTCCTTTTTCCTTGCCCAATCTCGTGTAGCAGCTGAGGGAATGAGAGATAGCGATGGTTTTGGTTGTTTTTAAGTCAAAGAAATGATGAGGATTAGGTGTCATAGCTCAAATATAGGCCATAGGGGCGTTTTAGGGTTCGAGTGGCTAAAATCTACTTCGTCGGGGGTCGAAACGACACCAAAAAAATACGAAACTTGTTCCATTACGTCCAAATCATCGAAAGGAGTTGAACGCCAACGACGGTACTCAAATCGGAGTGTCGGAGCTCAAGATATAAATTAAAATGTACACAAGTGTACTAAAATGACTCATTTTCCAAATGAGTCCAAAACTTTCTAAAAGTTGCAATTAAGTCCAAGAACCAAGTTTTCAATTAAGTCCAATAATTTTAAAATTATACAATTACATCCTTAATTCACGTATATCACATAATTCATAAAATTAGCATGCTCGGAAATAAAATTCATATATCATAAATTCATAATTCTCAAGAATTTTCACTTAGGGTATTTTCTTGACATTAAATCACATATTTCATAAAATTTCAAATAGAAAACAATAGAAACAAAATATGAATGCATCAAATAAAAATGAAAATAAATACAATTACGAAAAATAAACTCACACGTGGTACAAACCTGTACGTGCGAACAAGCGGGGTGTCACATCCAGGTTGCAAAACTAGAGTTCTAGTGTCGTGTTGAGTATGTCTAGGTCATATGGCATAGGACAACATGGATATGTGACTTCATGCTCTTATTTTTTTATCTCTTTGTTAATTGTGCACATGAACATGTATTGACCTGCACGCATATGTATTGGAATTTCTTGATTTTTGCAGAAATATGCCTTAATGATGACATCATCGTCGGGATAGAACTCCCGAGCGTCGTCATCACCGTCGGGATAGAACTCCCGAGTATCGTCATCACCGGGATCACTCTCCTTAACAAGAGAATAATAATCCACCACCACCTCCACAGATGGATCCGGGGAATTTTATGGAGAGACTAGCGGTGTTCTTAGAGCAACGGAATCAAGAGAGAAATAATGCCTCTCCGAACGGTAATCATGGAGGAGTCCTTATTACAACCACCCTTCGGGAGTTCAAAAATCAAAACGCACCGATTTTCATTGGTGGAAATGACATTCAAGCCAAAGAATGGTTGGTTCAAACAAATCGGATATGGAATCTTATACCTTGTGGGCCGGATGAGAAACTTCAATACACCCTCATCATGATACAAGGGCAAGCATATAATTGGTGGTCGAGTGTCCAGGTGAAATTAGATGCCTCCGGGGAGGAAATTAATTGGGAAGTATTTGTTCGGGAGTTCAGGAATAAATATATTCCAAAAGCTACATGGAATAGACGCTTGAGAGAGTTCATGGATCTCAAGCAAGGGGGAATGTCAGTGACCGATTATATTAATGAGTTGGAGAGGCTTTCTCGCTACGCCCAAGTATTGAAAATGATGATGAAAGTAAGGCCCCAAGTTCAGGAATAAATAGTATTGTTGCTTTTCCTTCTCATTTTGTTACGAGATACAGCAGCTCCAAAGGCAAGGAAGAGGACAAAACTATTCCTCCATTTTTCTTGCATACAAGCTCAAGTTTCTTCTTCATTTCTTTGTCTCTCAACGATCCAAGGTTAGCCCCGTAATCCTTATGATCTAAGCTTCGTTTGGAGCTCCATTTTGTGCCTTATAAATGTGTTGATATGCATGAGAGAGTTGAAGCATAAATAGTTAGGTTTAAATTCAAATTTTGGAATTATCGCTTAGATATGGAATTTATGGACTTTAAGGCTTGTATCTTGTTCATTTGACCTTCCATGATATATTTATGTGCATTAATTTCATGGTTGTTATGTATATAAATACTTAATGTTAATGCACCTTGAGCTATAAACATGGTGGTTGGCATTTTGGACCCATTTCATACTCCTTCTTGAATACATGTTGCTGCGTGGGGTTATGGCTTAAGAAATGAGATGATTTGTGCATGAAAACACCTTGTTATGCATGAGATTTGTCGTACATTTGATGTCGTGCTGCATGCCCCTGCTTGCTACTGTTGTTACCTTGGATGATTGCTGAAACTAGGAAGGAGAAGCTGCCCAGCTGCTGCCATGAATGGGCGTTCGCCCGCTGGAGTGCAATGGCCAGAACAGCAGTTCACAGAGGCAGTAGCTTCCTTACCTCCGAACGGCCGTTCCAAGATGAATGTGGTGAGGGGCTAAACAGCCATGCAGCAATCATGCCCACGTTCTATACCCTGGAGTGGGCGTTCCATGCATTGGCTATCTTGGGGCAAACAGCCATGTGGAGTTTTGAATTTAATGTTATGTTATGTATTTTATATAATTTCTCCCACCCCTAATAACTTGTAGTATAATGTGTTATGATGTGTATTTTAATTTTATGATAATAATTTCAATGTGTAAACATGAATTATGAACATAGGTGCCTAATTGCTCCCTTATGCCATTTCGTTGCATCCTTTGCACTCATATGCATTGTCGTGCATCTACTTGGTACATAATTGAGTTTGACTCTCGGGTTTTGTGTTTGTTTGTCATAGAGCAGCTTCCCTTGACAGTGTTGAGCCTGAGACCTAGCTTGTGGAGGCCGGCATGCACTTATCTTTTGATTTCTCGCACAAGGTGAGGTTTAGGAACTTTTTATTTAGTTAAGCGACCTATAACCCGAATGTGCTCGTATTTCTAGCCCGCATGCGACTCCATATTATATATATAGTTAAATATGTGCTATGTATTATACTTTATGATCTTATGAACCTCATAGGATTTTTATGTATACGCGCATATGTAAGCTTGTGTTTTGAAACCTTTTGTTATGTTAAGCTTTGTTAGTGAGTTGAGCCATGAAAGATTGGCATATGTATGCTCTATTCCGTATATTTGGGCCCTGGAGAATATGGTTAAGGACACCCGGGATAGTATCGGGCCATCGGGTTCATCACTCCTGTGCATAGTCTCCATCCGAGGTGTCACGCGTGACCCATGGGAGTTGGGAAGGTGTGGTCCTCGATGCCTTCGGTGTGAAAGTCGGGGAAGACTCATAGTGGGATAGCTACCCCTTGAGGTTAAGTTTCTTATGGATAGTTAGGGATTACGTAGCCTTTCTATCTTGGAATTTGGGGATTGTTATGTTATGATTTTGGTTTTTATGTTATTTATGATAAGTAAGGTTGGAAGCTCGTTACTCGCTCGAGCATTATGTTTGTTATGCATTGGAAATTTTGTAACGGGGATAGTATTTATGAAATGTTTTGAACAAATATATGTATATATATATTTTTTCTTTTTGAAAATGCTTTGGTATGTAAAAATCTATTCCTGGTTCATGATTCGTCCTTTGTTACGTGTCTTGCTCTATTATATATAGTGTGTAGGTATGCGTTTGCCCCCTCACTCAGTCGATGGACTGGCCCCTCTCTTAACTTTTCAGGTGTCAAGTTCTTTTGAGCTCGAGTTAGGCGGGAAAGTGCGTCAGTCGAGTCACACTTGGCTGTATAGGTTGAGTTAGGATGCATTTTGTTTCATACACATACTCTATGAATTATATATTTTGGATTATGGCTTTGTAACTTATGATATTTGATCTCTTAACTCTTGGATGAATGTTTGATGTTAATTGCTTCCGCTATTATGTTGTTGTGATTGTTGTTTGTTTCTTTTAGCGCGCTTTGAGTTTGTTTTAGCTCCGCCTAGCCTAGTGAGTGTGTTGGTCTCCCGTTCGCTATAACTTGGGCTTGAGTACGGACTTCCCATTTCGTATTCAGGTTTGGGTCTTATTGCGGGAGATGTGGTGTCCCACGTGCGGGGTGCAACATTTGTTGACTTGTAGTTGGTGCTATTTTTGGGTCTTAAAGCCCTTGTTTATGAGCTTTCATTTGTCCTTTTGAGCTTCATGGGCTTCAGCTTAAATTTGAAGACCACTTTATACTTAAGTGGGTTTTATTTTGTTTATTAGATCATTTGATTAATAAAAAATAAGAATAATTAGTTTTAGGTACCTAATAGTGGGAGAAGATTTAGTATATACGCCAATGCTAAATTTTTTAGTACTAACTCTCAATTTTCAAACTTCAATTTTTATTCATTCCCCAAACACCTAAATTGATTGTAATATTATTAATTATTTCTTTTTATTATTCTTTGTTTTACCTTTTCATACTTCAATTTTAAACCTAAGTGCTTTAACTTTTACGAATAATACTCTAATTTTAAGCCTAAATACTTTGACATTTCTGAGCAATACTCCAATTATAAACCTAAATACTAACTTTTATGAATAATACTCTAATTTAAAACGTAAATACTTTAACTTTTATAAATAATTTTTTTTTTAAACCTAAATACTTTAACTTTTACAAATAATACTCTAATTTTAATTTGGATACTTTAACATTTTTGAATAATACTCCAATTATAAATGTGTAAAGCCCCGTGTCTTCTTTCGAGGTACGCTCGCCACACGTGTGCGTTTGAGTGAGATTTGTTGGCATGCTTAAGAATTATGTGTTTATTTGAATTTACATGAATTAATTGCCTATTTGACTCAATTTAATTTCCTTTCATCTTATATCATATCCAACATATGCATAATTCATACATTCACTACATAACATATTTTATATATATATATATCTCTACACTTAAACTAAAATTTATGAGATTAATATTTATTTTCCCACTTTCATTCATTTCACGCAATTAGTCATTAAAAATGTAATATATATATATATATATATATATATATATATATATATATATATATATATTCATGCATAACACCTATATATATATTAATACAGTAACATGCATTATATATGCATATATTAATAAGCACTAAGAGGAAATATATATATATTTTATACCTAGTGTTTTACTTTATGACTTTTTACATATATGATATATATCTATACATATAATCACTCTTATACATTATATACATATATCATATATGCAAGAACACACACTCACCTCCATTCTTATCACACACACTTTGATCATCAAGCAAGAAGGAGAAGGAAGAAGAATTAATCATCAAGAACCATAAGCATCATCTTCATCATTATCATCTCACCGTCTCTTCTCTTATATTTCAAGGTTGGTATTTATGTATTTGGGATTGATTATGAGAGGATGATCTAGGGTTTCTTGACTTAGATGTTTGTTCTTGATTTAAGTTTGAATATGTGATCATATAGGTGTGTATCTTTGAATTATGGCATGAATACTTGAAGCTATTGGTTCATTAGGTTCATGACTTTTATAGGATTTGTTTGATTGATTTAATTGCTCAAAAGATGGATATATGTGTTGTAATTGAAGTATTAGATGTATATTGGTGTTATATGATAGTTTGGAGTTGAACTCTTGCCTTGGTTTGGTGTGATAGTGGTTTGGGAGCCAATTTCGTGCTTGCCCTGTTTTTCCCGTAACTTGTGCTGCTGCTGGAGTTGTGGTCGCGGCCGCGACCGTTTCGTGACCATTTTTGGTCACGGCCGCGACCAACAACCCGGGAACCCTCTGTTCTTCCTTCCCGGCCGCGACTGTTTTTCAGTATAATTTTGTCACGGATGCGACACCTTCAAACAAACTCCGATTCACCTGATTTTTGAACCGTTGGAAACCTCTTGAAGTTTATAACAACCTCCAATTGTAATCACCTCAATATAATTTCTAGATTGTGAGATATGATCAATTATTTTTGGTGTCGCCATTTTTTCGGAAATCCGCTTTAAACCAACTTCGGACCTACGCCGTTTTCACCTCACTTTGAACTAGAATTCTAGCCTTATATGCTTGGAAAGATCTATTTGTCTACTTTCATATCCAACAAACAAAACTCCATTCCAACTTCTAGAACTCAAGATATTCCCAATTTTCCACAGCTTGCGTGTTTCCAAAAATTGCCAAACTTCGCCAAAACACCTCCTCTTGCATTTCTTTCACTCCCTTGGCTCCCATATGTAGCTATTTGAAGTATTATTTGTGAATGAGCATTCTCATGACTTATAATTAACATCATCCCATATCATAAGCATGCCGTTCGTCGATTATTTGGTTCATTCGTCTAGAGTCTTATGTACACTCGTGTTTCTTGCACAGAGCTCGATCCGGTTGAGGAGCAGGGTCCTTAGGCTTCTCATTTGTTCACTCTTTTGGTTAAGGTGAGGTTTTCTTTACGTATCTAAAGTCCATAATATCCTTATGTGACTATTTCGGCCAAAACTTATATTATACTTATAGATTTCCCAAAATGTCAAAGTGATTTATAAAAGAACCCTGTTTCTTTTAATAAAAACCTACCTAACATATTGTTTTGGTGAGATATTGCACTGTATTGTTTGGGTCCTAGGGGAAACGTGGGATTGGCGACCGGGATGGCATCGGGCCGTCGAAGAGAACCTCTACACGTAGTACCCATTGGAAAAACCTTCGCGCGACCTAGGAGACCGGAAAGCGGGGTATTCCTGAGCCGGTGGTTCCCATACCATCGAAGGAGCGGGTAGGAGTCATGAGCCCCCGTCTCACATTATATTTAGGTGGATTGGGCCTTGCAAACTCGACCACTGATCCATGGAAGAAGGAGGGATATTAAGTTATCAATTGACTGATTATTTGAATACTGTTTTGCATGATCACCTCTTATTTGAACTGAACACTGTACACTGTCGGAGTTTGGATGGAATTTACCCACTCGCCGGGTCACGAATGCCAATTGATAATTGTAATTAAATGATACTTGTAATTTCGGGCATTGGCTCTTTTATTCAACTATCCACTTGGACCTTGCTAAAACCATGCTCGGAATTATAGGTTGCATGTTTTGTGAACTATATATATTAAACCCCTCACTTAGTCTTCATAAACTAACCCTCCTCACTTTCAGCTTTTGCAGGTCTCGCTAGGCGGGGAAATAGAGTCTGTCAAGTCTTTATTTTGTAGCCTAGCTTGAGCATTTTTGGTTGTTGCATAATTACATACTTACACTTTAATTATGTATTATTGTTTTGGAGAATTATTGTATATCTTATGTGGTGGCCGGGATGGCCTTTGATTGTATAACTTAATCATGTGCTAATTATGTATATATGCTTCCGCTTAATGTTAATGCATCGTTAGTTGACTTTGGTTTAAGGGTTAGCCCCGCTTAGCCAGGTTGTTTATTTTCTTTGTCACCCGTTCGCCATGTGTTTGATTTATGTTTGAAAATTCATTTTGTGCATGGATTGGACACGTGTTGCGGGGGATGTGACGCCTTCCGATGCGGGTGTTACAAAATGTATGTATTTTAACTTTTATGAATAATACTCTAATTTGAAACTTGAGTACTTTAACTTTTATGAACAATAATCTGTTTTATATTTTGGATATTTTATAATTTTTAAATAATATTATAAAATATAAATTAATAATTAACTTTTACCTCTAAATCCACCTACAAGAAAAATTATATATAAAATTTTACATACGAAGTATGAAAATTATATTTTGAAGTAGGGTTAATCTTTCTTTGCACCCCAACTTTTGAGGCTTGTTGCACTTTGGTACCCAACCTTTGAATTTTGACGAATCAGTACCCAACCTTTGCAAGTTGTTTAATTTCAGTACCTAAGTCAACATCCCGGCATAATTCTTCGGCCAAGGCATTGCGCGTGTTTTCCACGTGATTTTTTAAGGTTAATTTGGTCATTTCAAGTCAGCTCTCTCCATTTCATTCACAACGACATTCTTGTCTTACAGAAATTCAATTTCAAACAAAAAAAAACCCTCGCTTTTGTGTTCGTCACTTTGAACGAGGCAAACAATACCACAATGGTGTGGAAGAAGCAGAAGGACGAGGATGAAATTCCTTATGGAAGAAGCGCTCCATATTATGGTGAGTATTTGAAGCCCAATTTTGTTCAGTTTTGTGCGAAAATGACACTGCCTAGGGTTTGATGATATTGTATGGAAAATGATGCAATGTGGTCCTATATTTGATGTTGTTTGTGGTCCATATGTTTTGTTGTCCCTAATTTTCCCCCATGTGGTCCACCGTTGTTCCCCTTTGTCTCAATTTTTAATCTTGTGGCTCAATTTTTAAGAATCTTGTCTGAATTGGTTTTTTTTTTTTTTTTTTTTTTTTGTCTGTTGTTGTGGATGATTGCAGGACGTGTTAGTGATAAATTTACTATAAGAATACATCAAGGTGTTAGGTTCTGTAACTTGGGTTCTAGGGTTTATGTGGGAGGAAAGTTTGATCATTTTGACCACTGTGATGCTGATGAAGTTAGTATGCTTGAGATCATTATTATGGGTAAAGAGGCTGAAATAGACAGTGCATTGTTTTTCTATAGTATGGGTGGTAGTAATGATGCTATGGTTGTCTTTGATGCTATGACATTATCAAATTACTTAGATGAAGAAAGAGTTGTGGGGATTTTTGTTGAAAATGAGAGTGTTGATGTGGTGTCTAGCAATGAGAGTGATGAAGTCTTGCCAATAATTGTTATTGTTAAAGAAGATAGGGGATTTGAGGAAGACAGTGATGATGATCCAGATGAGGTTTTGGGTTTACCTAATTGGGATGATATAGATAATAACAAGGGTAAGATCAATATATATGATAATGTTGTAAATGGAGAGACAAGTAATGATGTTGATCTGACAATGTTGTAATTGATCATAGGTTAAACGCAGAAACAAATATGGATAATGTTATAATTGATCATGGGGTAGATGCTGAAACAATTTTAGATGATATAGTAACTGATCATGGGTTAAATACTGAAACAATTAGAGAGGATGATGTGGCTGAAGATGTAAGTGGATCTGGTGTAAATGGTGAGACAAATGTGGATGAATTAGAGCAGTTAGATGTTTCTTGGGATAGAGCTGACAGTGGTGGAAGTGATGATAATCAGCCAATGGGTGAAGATTCAGACTACAGTGACAAACTTGTGGACAGTGATCATGATGATGTTGATATGGATATAAATATTGTTGATAGGCATGTTAATATGGGGGGCTACAAAGAACTAATTTGATTCAGGAACAAGAACCTTCTTCTAGTTATGTGCAACAACAGGGAATGAGGATTCTTATTGAAAAAACTGATATGGAAAATCCAAGGTTTAGTTTGGGATTAGAGTTTAGGAATGTGGGGATATTTAGGAAAGCTGTAAGAGCATACTCTATTGTACATGTTCTATTGAACAATTTGTGTGAGCGGTTTAATGCACTGATAATAGAAGCTAGATCAATGCATGTTGTTGATATGTTGGAAAAGATCAGAATGTTGTTGATGAAAAGAATGTATGTGAAAAGGGATGAAATGAAGAAGCAAGTGGGTGCATTATGTCCTAATGTGTAGAAAATTACGGATGACAACAAGAAAGACAACATGGAATTAGATGCAAACTGGAATGGTGAGAATTTATTTGAAGTTCATTCAAGACAAGGAGACAGGTATATAGTACATTTGGGAGAATTTACTTGCACTTACAGAAAATGGCAACTCTCAGGTATACCATGTGCACATGTAATTAGTACAATTTATTTTTTCAATCACACAGTTGAGGAATATGTTGATCCATGCTATCAAATAAAGAAATTCATGGTCTATAGCAACTTGATGAAACCTCTTCATGGCCCGGTTGAATGGCCACATTCAGAAAGAGAACCTCTGAAGCCATCAGTGAAGGAAGCCTTGCCAGGAAGGCCAAGCAAGCATGACAGAAGAAGGACTCCAGAAGAAAATGAGAAACTACAAAATAAGAAAAAAGCTGTGGTTGCAGGTCTTGGGTCATCCAACGGTAAGTTGGGAAGGCAGGGAATGGTGATGACTTGTAAAATGTGTGGAAAACAAGGACACAAGAGAAGCTGTCCTAATAACCCCAAAAATAAAGAGCAAGAGGATCATCAAGAAGTCCCACCCCCAAACATAAGAAAAGAGTAAAGATCTCACCCAAGAAAGACTATAAGTATCTTTTATTTTTCATTTTTCATTTGGTATAAACATAACATACTAATACATGTCTTGTTTTCAGGTTGTAAAAACAAGGAAGAGAACAAGGAATGAACCAAGCATCAATGTGCCTGATCCAACTCCAGTGCCTGCAGTAACAATTCCTAGAAGAGTTACAAGAAGTCAATCATCACAAACTGCAGCAAATGAAACTTAATTGGCAACTTAGGCATCTAACACAGGCCCTCAAAACTCATTCCAGGCAAGACCAAGAAGGAAATTGCAGCCATGGAGGAAAAAAGATTCTGGAAAAGGGAGTACTTCACAGCCACCACCAATGAAGAAGTGACTGGTATCTTTGTTTAGACCCACTTTTTTTATTTGCTTTTTGGAGCTACATCTAAATATTTTAGTTATTTTTGTGAAAGAATCATAGCTGCTATTAGGTTTAATGATGTAGTTTGTACATTGACAGTTTAACTTATGCTCTTTAATGCTTAAATGTACATGTTAAGAAGAGCTTTTCAATGAACACTTTTTGGAGAAGGAATGAATGTGCATTTTATGTTACATCTGCAGATTTCCATCAATGCTATAATTGCTTTGAATGTATAAACTAAACCACTGTAAATTGAGTAATGTTCAAGCTTCATTTCATTGAAATAAAGGTCTTACAAACTGGACATTGCAAATTAAAGTACATAAATGAGATCAAATGCTACAACAAGAGTTAAGTACTACAACATGATTCTGCAACAACATTCAAATGAAAAGGTACATAAGCAACCAAGAAACTATCAATGCACCCACAACCACTTTTCCTTGCCATTCCTTTGTCCAGCAACCTCCTCAAGTGTATTAATCCTCCTCAACAACCCAAATATTATTTGTCTTGATCTTTCACACATTGGGGGGTCTGTCCAGGTAAAGAAATTTCATCCTCTAGCTTGCTACTCAACAAGAAGAGAAGGGGAAAGAATTAAGGGTTGCCACAAAATATACACTAACCACAAATTGTACAACTACATACCCGAAAATTTTCACACACCATGAATCTTCTTCATGGGTTGATGTCAGTCCATGATGTTCTCCTCACAAGGGGTCTTCCGCAATTGCACACTCCTTCCATTGCCGAACCTTAGTTCTTCAATTGGGGAAGAAAATGATTACCAAATTCTTAATAAAATAAGGATACGCAAGATTATTCAATTTTATCTAATCTTTTAGTCGAACATTGAGTGAGATTAATGTCTTCTAGAACAACTTAATTTTTTGTTTGATCTGCCTTTTCTAAACTTTTGTTCCCATTTATTGTGATTTAGTTTTGTGTTTGTTATCAAAGATTAAAAATGGATTATCGCATTAAATTACTTATTTACCCCTTGTAAATAAACTCAACCTGCACTATTCCCATCTCATCAAATCACACACATATTTTTTTGACCTAATCGTGCGCAATAGAGTGAAAGGGGCAAAGACAGCAATTTTCCCATGCCCGCCATCTCCGACCATCTCTCTGATCATCTCTCAGCCATCCATGATAAGAACTCCCGATTTTCACAGAAACTCTTCTACTCTCTCTAGTCGGCAAGGATTTCGGAAAATAATTTTTTTTCTACAAATATCCCCAACAAAAAACCACAAAATCGAATAAATGAGTATAGAGAAGAAGTTCTCACCGACAATCCCAACGATGCGAAAAAAGTTGGCGCAAGAGCACCGAACCCAGGAATCTTAATGTGAAGAATGAGGAAGAAGCTTTCTTCTCTCAGAAGAGGCATAGATGAGGGGTAATAATGGTCATACAATCTCCGTACAAAGCCAAGACCAATGTAATCTGAGATAATCTCAACCCCCCCCCCCCCCCCCCTCCACCCACCCTTTAAGATTCAATAGCTAAGTTAATCTGTGAATAGTAGTCAGATTATTGCGGGTCAAGGATTAAGTGAGACGGGTTAAGCTGATTTAAAAAAGGCTATCAAACATGATATTATAGGAGATTAAGTCGGCCTGAAGGCCCTAATCTTAAATATCAAACGGGTTCTAAGTTAAGGGTGGGAGACAATTGATATTGGCGGGAGCTGACTTAAAATGACCAAATTAACCTTAAAAAATCGCGTGGAAAACACACGCAATGCCTTGGCCGGAGAATTATGCCGGGATGTTGACCTAGGTACTGAAATTAAACAACTTGCAAAGGTTGGGTACTGATTTGTTAAAGTTCAAAGGTTGGGTACCAAAGCGCAACAAGCCGCAAAGAAAGATTAACCCTTTAAAGTATTAACATACAAAATAAAAATATAAAGTTGTGTATATGAGGTATTATGTTAACAAAATGGTTTGTGTGTCTTTTTTTTCTTTATGGAGGGTAATTGAATATTTTTATACAAAATGGGGAGAAAAAAAGATTAAAATTTGAAAATAGGGAATGGGGTGGGAATGGAACGAGCATTCCCACACCAATTCCTAAACTCTTGATTGGTACAAAATATGATTGGGAATACTCATTACTGGGGTAATGCCCATTCCTACAAACATGAGTTTATCCATTCCTTAGGTACCCCATGGTATTAGCCTTTCCCAATCTTCAAAATTTATTTACTTTTTATATAATGGTCACATATTTATTAAATGTATATTATATTATTATTTTTTATTATTATGAATATCTATTCTCATTGAAAATTTAATAAATTGCATTTAATTTATGTAAAAATAAAAATAAATATAAATATACTATATATATTATATATTTAAAAATACATGTTCAATATATTATTTTATTTATTTATAAATTCATAAATATACATAATAGATTAAAATATTCATTAAATACAAATTTGACATTTATATTAAATTTAGTTTTAAATATCATACATTATATTAAATATAATAAAATCATATAATTTACGTATAAATATGACAGTATTAATACCTTTATAATATTATACGTATATATAAATCACTCACTCTCTCTCTCTCACACACACACACATATATATATATTTGATTTGTGCATAAAATAAATGTCATATATATAACATATTCAATATAAAATAGTTACAATATGAAAACATAGTATTGCTCAAAATAAAAAAATTAAAAATTATATTAATATATAAAGTATTTTAATCATGTATTTCATCATCATTATTAACACTATTATTACTTATATTTTTATTTGTAAATAATATGAGCGAAATAAATCTAAAATTTTATTTCATTCCTAACTTTATTACTGAACGTACCAATCATAGGAATACTATAATAAAGTCATTTCATTCCATTCCAAAATTCATTCCTTCCCTATCTCATTACATTCATGCATACCAATCATGTCGTAAAAGTTTTAGCATTAGGAGTAAACTAAACTTTCTCCCACCATTGGATACTTAATACTCATTGTCCGTCATTAAAATTAATAATTTACAATTAATTTTATTTGGGTCAAAATTTAATAATTTTATCCCAATTTATATAAGTTCTTGAAATTATTTTGCGCATTTGCATTTACATCCACACACTCACATTCACGTCCCCATTCGTACCCAAATTTTCAAGTGCTCCCTCTTGAACATCCACGAGCTTGGCATTTTAGAGAATCCGTTTCGTTCACCTTGGGACTTGTAGCTCATCAGTACAACAGGTCGATTTTTGCTAGCAATGTTTCCCCTTCGTAAATAATTAAATGTTTGAGATTAACACATTATGCCTGCTTTGTATTAATAGTTACGAGCAATACTAAACATTAATACAACGAAATAGTCTTATGATAATTACAGCAAACTCTTCAACACCTAACCACATATTAGGTAATTGATTAGCTAGAAACTGAAAAAACAAGAATTACTAGTTTATCTCTTGTCCTGCTGGTTGACATCGATACTTATTCAGTTCTTCTACCAGAGCTATCAAATTCGTGTAAGATGTTCCGCCTTCTTCAACAGCCTTTCTCGCCATTTCCTTGTAATGCTTCGCTCGACTTCTCATCCCCGAGACTTCATCTCCCAACATAATGCTCTTCACGGCCTTGGTGAATGCCTCACTGGACACGCCTTTGCTCGGCCCAAATTGCCACCTTTTATTGCCGGCAGAAATTCCAATTCTTAATACTTCAGTCACCAACTTTTCATTATAAAATTGTTCTGCACAAACAGGCCATGTGACCATGGGCAAACCGGCACAGATTCCTTCTAGGGTTGAATTCCATCCGCAGTGAGTCACAAAAGCCCCTGTTGCTGGATGATCAAGAATCATCACTTGTGGGGCCCACTCCCTTATGATTAGTCCTTTTCCCCTCATTCTCTCCTCAAACCCTTCCGGCAACCACTCTTCATTTTCTTCACAATCTTCACCTTTCCTCACAACCCAAATGAAATCTTGGCCGGAGGCCTCAAGCCCGACTGCGGTTTCGTGCAATTGTGCCGGAGTAAAGGTCGAGATGCTTCCAAAACACACATAAACAATCGAATTAGGCCTCTTCGAATTGAGCCACACCAAGCATCCGTGTTCATCAATGGCCGATTCTTTTCCTCTTTGTGAACCTTCTCCTTCAACATGGCCATTGTTGCACAGCATAAGTGGGCCAATATGCCATGCCTTTCTCCCCAAAACATTCTTGTAGTGATCAACATATGCAGATTCAAGCTCATAGAAGCTGTTAAAGACAACTCCATAGCTTCTCCTTTCAGACTCGTTCACTTGCTCGATCAGCTTCGTCAACGCATTCCTCTCTTCTCCCAACACAAACTCAATCACCTGCGTCCTAACAAACATCATACGCTGTGGGAAATCAGGCAGGACAAAGGGCTCAGAATCAGACGACACGTTCTCGTAAGCTTTATGGAGCTCCATCATCTCTCCAGCACACCGCGCAAAATAGCTGGTTCCATGGAAAACCAACCTTGGGATTCCAAGCTCGGCCGCAGAATCCACAGTCCACGGGAAAAACATATCAGAAACAAGACAATTCGGACGCAATTTGTGAAGAACGCTGTCAACTTGTTCTTTGAGCAAAAACAGGGCCACGACAAACTCCGGCAGCAACTCGGAAGAGGCACGGTCGATGCATACAAAATTGTTGGGCAGCGAAGACCCTTTCGGAGGGAACTCGATTATGCTCAATCCAATATCCTGCCCTGATTGTTGGGCTCTTGATATGGGGTCAGCAAATGCTGGAGTGGTGATAACAGTTGTTCTCAAACCTCTCGAGTAAAATAGTTTTGCCATTTCCAGCATCGGGGTCATGTGGCCATGAGCAACTAAAGGAAGAAGGGCGATGTGTAGCTTCGCCATTTTCGAAGTAAATGAAAATCTGATGAACACTTGAATGGCTAATGATATACAGAAGTTTTGGGAGCAGGTTTGAAGATCTATGTATTTGTTGGCTAAATTTTTATGGAAAATTCTTGGCTGAGCCGGGTGTGGGCCCCAATTCCTACACCCGGCTCTAATACATGAATATAAAAAATAAAAAAAATATATTTTTTTATTTATGTATTAGAACCGGGTGTAAGAATTGGGGCCCACACCCGGCTCAGCCAAGAGTTTCCCAATTTTTATAGGTAACACCACATAAATATTTCAAAATTTATACGTAATAATAAAAAAAATTTAGTAGGAGCAGGGCCACCCATGACCCAATCACCTGCAACTCTATCTCTGCCCATGCAAGAAATTAGAAAAAGATGACAATTTTATTTGGGTGAATGCATCTTTGATTTTAGGCTGTTTTTATCACATAAAACTTTTAGGGAACAGTTTTATGTATTTATGAAATCAATTTAAAAAGAAAATTCAACTTTTAAGCTTCATAAAAGGGTGAATGATTTTCAAATGTTATATGCTATAGGATTAAAGATTTCAAATTATTTAAAAGGCATTAATTTCTTTTAGATATATAAGTATTAAGGGCAAGGGTTGGGATATAGTGTTTTTTCCAATCCAAAATCTTTTGCGTGTTCCATTAGATGAGCGTGACATGTATTTTCTGTTACGCTAAAACATTTTATTATGTAATAATTTTCTACAAGGTTGGAGGGCGGTATTTGTTACTTCTATTAATGGACATCAATTTTTGATCTGATTGAATAGATATCTTTGTCCAATTCAAATGGATAATTTACTCCAATTTATTCCCACACGGGATCAATAAACTATTTAGAAATAATTTACTTAAAAAAACATGAAGTGTTAGAAATGGTTTACTTTTGATGGTTTCTTATCCAATGGGTTGGGCTATTCCACGGTGTTTTTTGGATTAATCTTATATTGAGTTTTGTTACTTCAATTAGAAATAATTTAGTTTATTCCTTTTCTAAAAAAAAATTATACTAACTACTCAATGCAAATTTATAATTTGATTTTACTCCTCAATCATTTAAATTAACTGCAATACCTTTACTTATTTCTTTTTTCTTGTTATACTTCAATTTTAAACCTAAGCACTTTAACTTTTACGAATCATACTCTATTTTTAAATTTGAATACTTTAATGTTTATTAACAATACTTCAATCATAAATTTAGGTACTTTAACTTTTATAAATAATACTCTAATTCAAAACGTAAGTACTTTAAATTTTACGAACAATACTCGTTTTTCTTTTCTTTTTCTTTATTTTTCCTTCTCGTATTCCAATTTTAAAACCTGAGTACTTTAACTTTTAGAAATAATACCCTACTTTTAAATTTGGATACTCTGTTTTATAATTTGAAAACTTTATAATACTCTATTTAATAATTTCTATACTCTATTTTATAATTTGGATACTTTATAATTTATAATCAATACTTCAAAATATAAATCAACAATTAATTTCTGCCCCACCATCCACCTACACAAATATATATATATATATATATATATATATATATATATATATATATTACTTTTACATATGAAGTATGAAAATTATATTTTGAAGTATTAACACAAAATAAAAGTATAAAATCGTGTATATGAGGTATTATTTTAACAAAATGGTTTGTCTAGGTGGTGATGAGGCCTAAAATCACTCTCGAATCAGAGCCGTCCACTTGTCAGCACACCGCTGACTAAATCCCAGACGCTCGCCTTGAAGGGCTCGTGGGCCTTCCCAGCCCACTCATTTGCAAACTAGAATAGACCGTCAAGCCTCGGACGGCTAATTGGGTAAGAGTCCAGAGCCGACGAGTCTGACGCTCGCGTCTCGGCCCTCAGGGTTACCCTTCTCAGGGAAGCACCTACATGGGGGTCCCATGTTGACGCTCGGGATTTTGTCGCTCAAGGGTCATCTATCGTGGGGAGCCCATCCGTGGATTTTTCGAGCGTCATCAACGCTCGGGAATGACCCTACCTCTCCTACGATGGACCCTAACCTTCACAAGAAGACATTAGTCCCTCATCCCACTCGACCCTCGTCAACAACCTCTGACACAAAGGTACTGTGCACCGTGCACCTGACACGCCGTCTCCTTTTCTGGAATGTCATTCTCACCCCACCAAAGGCTGCCGCGTGTTAGGGCACCACAGGTTTGGGACCACATGGTCCATTTACCTATTTACCCCCATCCCTAACATATAAATAGGGGAGAACTCATACATTCTCCCCCAAGTCATCTCCTCCACAAAAATACCACGTAACTGAACTGGGCATCATTTTTCCTCTGCATCTTCCCCAAAGCTCCCTGTATCTCACCCTTTTCTGCACTTTCGCTGCACGATTTCTTGGTGTTATCCTAGCTGGAAGAATCCACGCCCATTGGAAACCCAGTTCCTGAGGCTCTTACGCCTGTGATGGTCTTCCTTCCTACATACAAATTCTAAAGTGTTTGGTGTTTGAGTCCTCCATAAGTTTCTGCACCATCATTTTTGGCGCCGTCTGTGGGAAACCATCGCCGCTTTCTTCTTCCCATAAAGTTAGTTGAGATATAACACCTTTAAATCCTGAAAATGGTAACTGCGACGAGATCTGGAGCAGTCGGAGAGAAAGGCGCTCTTCCCCCTGTCAACGAGGAGAACGCGGAAGGCAACATCCCCGCCGGAGAAGCAAACCCCCCAACTGCCGGAAACGGGGGCGAGAACACAGAGCCGGTGGGGGCAACTCTCCCTCTAGGTGGGAACGTTGTGGGAGGGCCCAGTGCCGTTGCTCCACCTGCAGCTCACACCGCCCACGCTTCCTACCCTTACTCAGGGGTGTATCCCATGGCCATGCCCCCTCCGGGATACCCATTTGTGCAGCCTGGAATAATGCCCAGGATGATGCCGGTGATCCAACCTTATTAGGTGGGGACCCTGAATCTCCCCACGTCGTTACCAAGAGAAATACAAGGGGTGGAGATGCCCCAAGTTACAAGCCAGCAACTTCAGGCGCTGTATGCGCAGTGCGAGAGTCAGGCCGTCCAGAACGCCTGGGAGCATTTCATGGCAGCGTATTTCCCCTCGCAGGCTAGCGCTCGTCTGGCCCCGTCTCTTGGCGGGCTCCCGGCGCATCCCTTGACGATGGCCCAAAATGCGCTAAGGGCGCAGCAACCTCCCCCACCACCGAATCAAGAAAATGAAGCCCCACCGAGGGTCCAGCAAGAACGACCAGCTGTAGGAGAAGAAAGGGCCCATCGAAATGAGGCAGCCGGAGATAATGAAGAGGTCCAATCGAGGGCTACAGGGAGGGCAAATCGCAGAAATGTTGGTGACCCTCAGCTAGCAGCAGTACAGGACCAAATTCGAGGGCTCCAGAACGTGGTAGAGCAGCTCTCTCGAGCACGGTCTCACGCTTCCCGCGATGGGGGCGAGAGGTCCAAGGCCAGAGACGCTCGACGACCACGTAGCCCCATTTCTCGGCGCAGGAGGGAAGCCAGCTATGAAGATCCCGACGAGCGAGACTACTGGATCATGGCGGGCGATTCCCCCCTCGTAGAGGAGGTTCTGATGACTCGCGCGGGGAAAGGTAAAATTCCCTCATCCGTCAACAGATATGAAGGAACCACGGATCCAGCCGAGCATCTGGACCATTTTGTGCACCTAATGCACCTGTATGACCATCCGAACAACTACTGGGCCAAGGTGTTTGTCACTTCCCTCACCGGAATGGCCCAAGAATGGTACAAAAAGCTCCCCCCGCGCTCAATACGAGGGTGCTATGACCTGACGGATGCTTTTGTCAGCCACTTCAACTCGCTGAAGGCACCGGCTCCGGCTGCGACCGCTCTTTATAGCTTGGTCCAAGGGCCGAACGAGACTCTCAGATCCTTCATGGGGAGGTTCAATAAAGAAATTTTGTTGGTAGAAAAGCCCTCGATGGACTTTTTGAGGCACGTTCTATTTGGGGCCATCAACATGAAGCATTACGCCAGCAAGGAGTTTGTGGAAGAAGTGGCCAAGAAGAAGCCGCGCTCGTTGATGGAAATTAGGGAGATTGCCGATTCTTTCTTTACCCTCGAGGATATGTACATAGCGAGGGATCAGAAGATGGCAAATGCCCCTCGCCCCAACAGAACCCACGAGGACAAAGTGGAGCCCAACCGGAGTCACCGCCGCAGCCCAATACCCGCTCGCCGTCATTCCTCTCCTCCGCGGAGGCTCGAGCGTGTCCCCCTCAACCGCCCAATTGCCGAAGTTTATTCCCTGGCGGACTAGAAGTTGTTTAAGAGACCGCCAAAGCTGAGAGAAACCGAGGCTCAGAAGTGCTCGGGGAAGTACTGCGCTTTCCATAAGCAGAAGGGGCATGACACTAATGAATGCCGCCACCTGGAGAAGGAAATTTAGCGGCTGATTGCCCGGGGGCACCTCAAAGAGTTTGTGAAAGTACTAGAGGGGTACGATGAACATTGCGCTGAACGAGCGATCGGGAGGAGAAGAAGCCGTTCACGCTCCCGAAGTCCTCGTCGCCAGTGCCTTGAGACCAGCGAACGCGGCAAAGGGAAAGGGGTGGATATGGAAAATCAGCCCTTTGCGGTCATTCACATGATCGCGGGAGGACCCTCAGGGGGCGATTCCAATGCTTCCCGCCGTCGCCATGTCCGGAGCTATAACCAAAGAACGTCACTCCCTCGCCCAGTGCTCTCCGTGGACAGCTCATCGCGCTCGAAGGAGGATGATGTCATAGGGTTTACTGAGAAAGATCTTGAACATATTGTAACACCCCATGGGATAGGAAAAACCTCTGATTGTCCCATGGTGGTTAGTTTAGACGTTCATAACCACACTGTAAAGAGGGTTTTATTTGATAGTGGAAGCTCTGTGAACGTTCTCCCGTACTCAACGTTTCAACAAATGAATATAACAAACATCCCCCTCGAACCTCTCAGAACTGCCCTCGTAGGGTTTGGAGGTTCTGAGATCGTCCCTCGCGGACAGATTCGCTTGGCCACCTCTTTTGGTCGCGGCCCACAGCGAAAAACTTTGAGCGTCCTCTACACCATCGTTGAGGTGAATCTTCCTTACAATATCATCATTGGGCGCCCAGCCCTCGTGGATTTCAAGGCCGTAATTTCCACATATCACCAGAAGGTCAAATTCCTAACCCCCGAGGGTACCGGAGAAATTCTGTGTAACGTCAAAGAAGCTTGGGAATGTTATATACTTTCGCTTCGAAGCCACAAGCCCAAGCAGTCCATTCAACCTGGGTCTACTAAGAAGTCCGTTGACTTCCCCGAATTAGACGAAGATGGCCCCGAGCGCAAAAGAGCCAAGCTGTACCGGAAGAAGAATAAAAAGAGGACCCCTGGAGATGTTCAGTGTTCAGAGAATAGGCCACCGGGGGCCGTCGAGGGTTCTTCTTCAGAAAACGAGGGTGATGAGCCCAAGGGTATGCTCACCGGGAAAAAACGAGCGCTAGAGGCGCCGAGGCCGGAGGTTCGGATTGAGCCCACCGAGGAGTTTTTGACCGTTGAATTGGAGCCTGGGAACCCGGATAAAACCACCCAGATTGGCTCGGGCCTGGATGGGCCCTCGCAAGTTTTGATGATCGACTTCCTACGGGAGAACTTAGACGTTTTTACGTGGAAAGCTTCTGATCTCACCGGAATAGATCCGAGCGTCATTGTCCACAGACTGAACGTGGATCCAACCTTCAAGCCCATCAAACAGAAGAAGAGGGGCGTTCATGGCTTTAGGAAACGGGTTATCGAAGAAGAGGTTAGTAAGTTGCTTGATGCTCAATACATCGAGGAAATCTTGTACCCAGAATGGCTTTGCAATGTGGTGCTCGTCCCAAAGAGCGCCAATAAGTGCCGTATGTGCAACGACTTCACGGATCTCAACAAAGCGTGCCCCAAAGACCATTACCCACTACCGAGGATCGATCAGTTGGTAGATTCTACAGCCGGGTGTGAACTCATGAGTATGATGGACGCCTTTCAGGGATATTATCAAATCTTTATGGTGCCCGAAGATCGCCCCAAAACTTCGTTTGTTGTGCATTTGGGTGTCTACTATTTCAAAGTCATGCCATTTGGGCTCAAAAACGCGGGAGCGACCTATCAGCGCCTCGTCAATAGAATGTTCGAGCGCGAAATTGGAAAATCTATGGAGGTATATGTAGACGACATGATAGTCAAGAGTGAGCGCCAACGCTCCCATCTGGAAGATCTCAAGCAGACTTTCGACATCCTTCGTCGCTACAGAATGAAGTTGAACCCATCAAAATGCACCTTTGGCGTTCGAGGCGGTAAATTTCTGGGATACATGGTCAGTCAACGTGGCATAGAGGCAAACCCCGAGAAGATTAAAGCAATCCTGGACATACCCTCCCCTCGGAATCTGAGAGAGGTCCAGGTGCTTGTGGGTAAGATCATTTCACTAAATAGGTTCATCTCCCGCTCAGCGGACCGAAATCCACCCTTCTTTAAAATTTTGCGCAACGCTCGCAACTTTACCTGGAACGAGGATTGCGAAAAGGCCCTGCAGAACATGAAACAGTACCTTTCGAGCGCGCCTTTGTTGACCAAGCCAAACCCGGGGGAGAACTTGTTTGTCTATTTATCAGTTTCTTTGGAAGCCACGAGCGCTGTCCTCGTAGCAATCCGCGAGCGTAAGCATATGCCGGTGTATTACCTGAGCAAGACTCTACAGGGAGCAGAGAAAAGGTACATGGAAATTGAGAAATTTGCCTTTGCGCTCGTTAACGCATCCCGAAGGCTAAGGCCATATTTTCAGGCTCACTCCATCACAGTGCTTACAGATCAACCACTCAAACAAGTGCTATCTAAGCCGGATGTTTCGGGAAGGTTAATTAAATGGGCGATTGAGCTCAGTCAGTTTGATATCTCCTTCGAGCCTCGTACAGCCATACAGGCTCAGGCAGTGGCCGATTTATTGGTAGAACGTTTCAATTTGGAGACTGTGCCATCGGTGGATGAGGGTTTGTGGCTTTTGCACACGGATGGCTCCTCGACCTCACAGGGGGGAGGAGCCGGGGTGACCCTCAGGGATCCCCTCGGGGCAGAAGTCGACTACGCAATCAAGCTGGCGTTTCAAGTCACCAACAACGAAGCTGAGTATGAGGCCCTCATCCAGGGGCTCAGGATTGCGCTCCAAAATGGGGCCACTCGTGTCACAGCATACGTTGATTCGCAGTTGATCGCGAGTCAAATTGATGGTAGTTATGAGGCTCGAGAAGCCACCATGGCACAGTACCTATCGAGCGCCAAGGAGGAGATAGCCAAGTTCAAAGAATTCCATCTTTTGCAAGTTCCGAGGGCAGAAAACGAACATGCTGACGCTCTTTTTGAAATTTGCGTCCGCCCTGGACGGCCACAGCGAACGCGCTGTTACATTTCTGAGAACGGAGGAACCACTGATAAGTAAAGGAGAACCTTCGAAAGAAGTGCACATGATTGACCCCTCCGAGCCTTGTTGGCTTGACGAAATTGTCAGATTCCTCCGGGATGGAACCAGCCCGAGCGACAAAGTTGAGGCTCGGAAGATCAAAAGCAAGGCCCCTCGCTTCTCATTGGATGCTGAGGGTCGATTATTTAAGCGATCCTTCCTGGGCCCGCCGTTGAGATGTTTGAGACCCTCGCAGGCTAAAGAAGTTTTAGAGTATGTACACAGTAGAAGTTGTGGGAACCACTCAGGTGGACGAATCTTGGCAAAGAAAATCTTAAGGAGTGGGTTCTATTGGCCCTCGGTATTGCAAGATGCCATTAGATATTCTAAGAAATGTCCCAAGTGCCAGTTCCACTCCAACACTCCTCAGTTGCCGGCAGCTCAAATGATTCCTATTGATGTTTCATGGCCTTTTGATCAATGGGGCATTGATATCGTGGGACCTCTCCCAATGGCGGTCGGGCAAAAGAAGTTCGTAATACTTGCTGTGGATTATTTCACTAAGTGGGCTGAGGCAGAAGCGGTCGCTAAGATAACGTTCAAGGTTGTGAGGGATTTCATTTGGAAAAATATCATCTGCAGATACGGCATCCCGAGGGTGCTCATCTCGGATAACGGTTCCCAGTTTATCGATGCTGACACACGGGATTGGTGCTATGAACTAGGGATCGAACAACGATTCACTTCCGTGGGTCATCCTCAAGCTAATGGTCAAGCTGAAGTGACCAACCGAACCATACTCCAGCATCTGAAAACGATGCTCGAGAGTAAGAAGGGAGAATGGGCTGAAGAACTTCAGGGAGCTCTGTGGGCGTACCGTACTACTCCGCGAGCGGCAACGGGAGAAACCCCTTATTCCCTCGTGTACGGCTCCGAGGCCATGATACCTGCGGAAATTGCTCAAGAATCCGCACGCGTTGCCTATTTCGAGCCTGCCACCAATGAGGCCAATCGGGCGCTCGAGTTAGATTTGCTGGATGAGAAGAGGAATGCTGCTTGGGCATGTATCCACAAATACAAAGCAACCGTTGCTCGCCAGTACAATAAACGTGTTAAGGAAAGGACTTTCCAACTAGGGGACTTGGTCCTCAAAAAAGTTGAAGTCTCCAAACACGTAGGTAAGTTGGACCCCAATTGGGAAGGCCCCTTCAAAGTCATCCAGGTACGAGCAAACAACACCTACCTATTGGAAACTTTGCAAGGCGAGCGGCTCACTAGGCCATGGAATGCATGTAACCTTAGAAGGTTCTACGTGTAGACATCAGTTTCTTTGTAATGGCCCGTTTGTGGCGTGAAGGGCTTTCCTTTGACGGAAAGCGTGTTGTAATCATTTCCAAAAACGCATCTATATAACAGTAAGTATTTAACTCTTTGTTTTTATTATTTGCTTGCTTTCTTATTTGATCTAATGATTCGATCGACAAGGGGCCTACTCCGTGTCGAGCATCCTCCACGTCGAAAAGCCTACGCGAAACTTCAATCGTTCCAAAGCTACACTGTCCAGGTGTTGATAACCATCCACCTATAACATTTTGAACGGTTTGTAATATAAAGTCCTAAAAATGAGCGTGTCGAACAACGGGGAGCGCGATGCTCAGTTATAGCCAGCTGAGTGCTAACCACTCCAGCTCGTGCTCGCAAAAACCCGAATGACCCTCAACTTATTGAGTAAAAACACACTCATAAAATAATGGATTTTAACTCAATCCCTTCATGTGCTCCTCGAAATAACACTAACCCCACGGTTACGCTCGCTTTGATCTCATACTTAGCAAGTCCTACTGATGATTTCTAAGGTATCTACAGCCTAGTGGAGAGTTCAAGACGAGGGTGCACACTATGGGGCCAATACTAAGGCAAATCTCCAGAGGTTTTCTAAGTTCAAATTCGAGCCTCATTGCGAATACGGCCAGGGAATACGCATAAAACACCCTCGTGCTCGTATCTACGTCCCTCAAATCTCTAGACGTCGCCAAACTTTACACTGGTGGTGCGTTATGGCGGATGCCGGGGTACTCTTAAAGAAAATGCCCTCGCGCACAAACAACGCTCGTCGCAAGCGTTCATACAAAAAGACCAGTTCATACAGGGAAGAACGACGAGCGCAATGGAATAACATCATTCATCATTTAAAAGTAAATGAAACAACATTCAGACATTCGAGCATTTAAAAAGAAGTTCAAATATATCAGAAAGCAGCATAGACGATCCAAAGTATTCAGGAAAATGAGGGAGGATTAAGTACAGATATAAAATTGTTCGTGAATGGAGAGAAGAATTTAAACTGATAAGGACAAGAGATTGATAGCTGAAGGAGCTTCACTGGGCTGGGGCGTCGGGCTCAGGAGGAGCAGTCGCGAGGGGAGCCGGGGCCAACACATTGGCGTCAGAAGTTTGGGCCTCGCCAGGTTCCTCAACATCGACGGTGTCCATGACGGTGCCCTCATCTTCTATCAGGAAGGGCTCGGGATCTACCCTGTTGGCGGCAATAAACTCCCGCTGGAGCGTTTGCACCAGCTCCTCGTATTCCGGCTCCGCTAGGCTCTCGGTGGGATCCTCATCCTGGACCATTGGCTCGCAATTCTCATCCAGATCCATGCGTAGACGAGCGTCGGATCGAGCGCTTTCAGGAGCCAGTCCCAACTTCACCATTTGCCCAATCGCTTTATGGAAGAAGCGTCGAGCGTTGTCAAAGCACTGGATGTTTGCTGCGAATACGAAAGCTTTGGAGCGCACGAACTTCTTCACCGCCTCCTAGGATACCTTCGCTTCCAAGCCCTATACTTTGCCTTGCAAGTCAGCAAGGGCCTTGTTGGCTGCCTCGTTCCGGCGAGTGCTCTCCGCCAGCTGCTCCCCCAGCTCCCTATTTTGCGCCCTCAATTGGTCCCGCTCCGCCTTCACCTCCTTATGACGCTCGTCAATAGTAAGATAGGCTTCGTCCGCCTTCCGAAGGTTCTCCCTCAGCTGATCCATATCACGGTTGGCGGTAGACAGTTGAGCGTGAAGGTTGTTGTAATCCTCTTGCAATTGAACAGGGTCTGAAATGCGCAGCAACTTCTTATACTTGGCTTTATGCTCAGAATAGGCTTGCGCTCGCCCTTGCAAATTTTTGAGCCTGGGGATTACCTCCTGGGAAGCCGTAGACGAGAGTCACAATCAGAACATGGAAGGAAGAAGAGGAGAATTTTGTAAAAGGAAGTATAGACTTACCGTCAGAAGGGCATGGCAGGCATCGTCAGCAACGCGAGCGGCGTCATGCTCGTTCAGCTTGTCATGATCGCCGGAGAATTGGAGTTTCCCAACGATGTCAGAGACAAGGTTGACGGAGTAGGCGCTCTTTTTTAGGAGCACCGGGCCTTCAGTCCACTGGCGCTTATAGCGGGAGTCGCCCTTGCAGCCTATCTTCCAAAACTCTTCATCCTCTGATGAAGAAGTATCGCTGCCTTCGCCCCTGTGCCCTATGACCACTTCTTTCCCCTTGCCAGAAATAGGGATAGTGTCCGGCATCCTCTTCCTTTTCCCCTGACGGTCGGCCCGGAGAGTTTCGTGGATGCGGATATGCTCCCCCGAGCGGTTCCGCGACCCGCTCGAACTCAGTGAAATGGGACCCTCGGGGGCCGCCGGCGGAGGGGTGGCCCCACGGGCTCCGTCAACCGTCAAATCTTCAATAGGGCCCCTTCGGGCCTCGTTCACGACACCACCGCGGGCGCCATTGTGTCCCCGACCAGCCGCTCGCCTGACCTCTCTCCCCCTCGGAGCGTTGGGCGGACGGTTTTGTTGTTGTTGTGGGGGCTGAGGGTCAGCGGCGGGTCCCTGAACGCCCAACATACGGGAAAGAGCTTCAGCATTCATCCCTCGAGATAGTATTTGAACACCTGCAAACGAGAAGAAACGAGCATCAGAAATTGGTTGATTGAAACAAAAAAAAAAAAAAAAAAAAAAAAACAACAACAACAACAACAACAACACAGCAATCACACCAAGTTAGAAGGTTATTCTAGGAGTCAGAAGCAGTTAGTTCCTAGGATCTAACCATCGAGGGCCATGATGTCGGCTGGAGGGTTGAGAATCATATCTGGGGGGCAAGACAGGCCATAACGAAACAGTATTCCCTCGTTCTTCACCAGATTTTCAGCCTTAATCCATTTTTTCTCACTCCTCATCACGAAGGCTAATCCCTGTGCCCAATCCTCAAAAGCCTTATTCCTTGTTCTCTCCCTAACCAGAGGACGCTCGCCGTGAATCATCCACTGACGGTGAACCCCAAAGATCCCCCCAGGTGCCCCCACGAAGAAATATTTCTCCTTCCAATGTTCGCCGTAGGAAGAGAAGGGAGAATCTATCATTTTAAAGCCTGATTTGGCCTGGGCGTAATAAAACCCATCCGTAGGCGACGAGCGTGGCGAGCGGGCAACTTGTATCAAAATGTCAAAGTTGACAATCGAGGGGGCATGGCCTAGCGCTCTCATCGCTATTATGAAGGTGTTGATTAGAGTTATGCCGTTGGGCAGAATTTGTGAAGGGCAAAGCGCTAGATGGTGGTAAATGGTAGCGGCGGAGTGAGCGATAGGGAACCTTAAGCCCCCAGCCACGACTGCATCCCAATAGACCGTCATCATTCCCAGTGGTGGTTGATTTGCCCTCTCCCCCTCCTCAGGGAGTCGCATGGGAAATACCGCTTCATCCCAGTAAGCTTTTGCCTTCAACTCCTCCAGATCATCGAGCGTCAAAATACTCTCAATCTCATCCGGAGATCTATCAGTTTGATGGCGGTTATCCTGCCTCACTCGAGTGGCAGGCTCCCTTCCTTTCCTCTGGCGCCTTCTGGAAGGTTCAGCCTCGAATGGGCGCCCGGATGGCCCTGCTTCACCCTCGGGAGCCATAACGGCCACCGTGATCCTGTGATCCTGGGGTCGCACGGCACTATTCAGTACTGGGAATACCCTCTCCCCCTGTCTTTGCATCTCCATCACATTGTGCATCTCTTCGAAGAGGTCATTCAACCCTCCAGGGGCACGCTCGTTCATCCCTTGAACGGCGGCTTCCACCTCTTCTTCCCCAGCATCTGCCGGAGCCCGCGCCACCGAAATAGCCACGGGAACCCCCTCACCTGGTGATGCCCTAGCCAGGGGAACCGCTGTAGGGACATTGTCGTGAGGGGAAGAGCTCCCCACGGACATCTCCTCAATCTCCCTTACGTAATCGTCTACAGGGTGTCCGGCCATGGTTGCTTTACGATTTTCGAAGATGGGGTTTTTCTCAGAAAATTCAATTGAGAAGGGGAAGAACTTCTGGAGCAAATTCAGTAGCGAAAAGTGGCTCTTCACTCAAGGATTTCACTCACTCAACCTAAATCTAAGAGTTAGTATCAGAATATCAAAATTTGTGGAGCTTTACCTAGAGTTCGAAGAACGGAAGCTCGCCGGAGTCTGTAAAGGTTGCAGAGAATTCCTTGCTGCTTAAAGGCTGGAAAAAATCAGAGTGCGTGAAAGAGAGTCCAAAGCTCTATCAGACTCTATTTAAAGGGGATAATTCAGGTGATTTAGGGCTGGAAATTCAAAAACGCAATCATTTCCCGCCTAGGAAACCCCCCACTTTTGGTAACCGCCTCACGTCTCCCGAAGTGCACGCGCCCACGTTCCCACTCAGCATTAAATGCGGACTTGACAGCATTTAATGCTGTGTCAGTTTGTGTCCGTTACAGAAGGCCAGCAGTCTCCTCGCTGGTAATGGCCTGGCCCTCGGATCTTCAAAATTCAGGGTTCCTTCTTTATAAATTCTACAGTACGCTCGAAGCGATACTACAGAATTTGGGGGGCAAAATGATGAGGCCTAAAATCACTCTCGAATCAGAGCCGTCCACGTGTCAGCACACCGCTGACTAAATCCCAGACGCTCGCCTTGAAGGGCTCGTGGGCCTTCCCAGCCCACTCATTTGCAAACTAGAATAGACCGTCAAGCCTCGGACGGCTAATTGGGTAAGAGTCCAGAGCCGACAAGTCTGACGCTCGCGTCTCGGCCCTCAGGGTTACCCTTCTCAGGGAAGCACCTACATGGGGGTCCCATGTTGACGCTCGGGATTTTGTCGCTCAAGGGTCATCTATCGTGGGGAGCCCATCCGTGGATTTTTCGAGCGTCATCAACGCTCGGGAATGACCCTACCTCTCCTACGATGGACCCTAACCTTCACAAGAAGACATTAGTCCCTCATCCCACTCGACCCTCGTCATCAACCTCTGACACAAAGGTACTGTGCACCGTGCACCTGACACGCCGTCTCCTTTTCTGGAATGTCATTCTCACCCCACCAAAGGCTGCCGCGTGTTAGGGCACCACAGGTTTGGGACCACATGGTCGATTTACCTATTTACCCCCATCCCTAACATATAAATAGGGGAGAACTCATACATTTTCCCCCAAGTCATCTCCTCCACAAAAATACCACGTAACTGAACTGGGCATCATTTTTCCTCTGCATCTTCCCCAAAGCTCCCTGTATCTCACCCTTTTCTGCACTTTCGCTGCACGATTTCTTGGTGTTATCCTAGCTGGAAGAATCCACGCCCATTGGAAACCCAGTTCCTGAGGCTCTTACGCCTGTGATGGTCTTCCTTCCTACATACAAATTCTAAAGTGTTTGGTGTTTGAGTCCTCCATAAGTTTCTGCACCATCAGGTGGGAAGAGTGATGTGTTATGTCATTTCATGTTTCTTGAAGGCTATTTTGGTAATTTCATCAAAAATGGGAAGTGAAATCACATTACAAATTTGAATTGTGAAGTTAGTATTGATATTTTTTTCATGGGGGAGTGATGTCAAATTTATCTTTGTGACCTGGAGAGTTTCGCCACATTCCCCCATCAAAAAATTCTATAGTTTGAATTTCTTATTTTTTGGTACCTGTTTGCTTGAATTTGTTATTCCCATTTGGCTACTTGTGAAATTCCTAAATTATCCTTCCTCAAAATTCAAGCAAACCACAAGGCAAAACGGGAAATTCTTGTATGAGTCGGGTGTAGGCACTGTTCCCTACACCCGCTTCTAATACACAAATAAAAAAATAAATTTTTTTTTTGTATTGTGTATTAGAGGCGGGTGTAGGGAACAGTGCCCTACACCTGGCTCATACAAGAATTTTCCAAGCAAAACTCCTCCCCCACAATAGGCGACGAGTTTGAGCGCATTTCCCGGCCAACACCAACGCTTTCTTCATCCTTGTTTGGCACCGCAATTCAAAGGCCAGTTACAAATTCTCTTCAGAATCACTACTCTAATAAATCATCCACGAAGGTGAAGAGTAACCCCTGCTGTTGAGGCTTGTTCTTCGCCATCGTTGCCATAAAAAATGAGGATTTAATTGCGGTCGATCGAATAAGAATAATGAAATTACATCAGAAAGAAAGTTTGAGGAATCGAAAATTTTTAACGGAATTTTTTTTTTTATCAATAAGGGTTTTCTCTGATTTAATTTCTCTTTGAGGTGGAGAAGACACAAATTTGATGATAAAATAAGGGGCAAAAGGGTTTTATCTTGCCCAATTCAATTGAGTTAAATAACAACTCAAATTTGAATTTTTATTTGGCCTACTCAAATCCAATAGATCCCTTAGGCTTACGAACTTGAACCAAGCTTTTAAGCACAATGAAGTAAACTTAGAAAATATAAGAAAATAATGGGTTGTTTCCCCAACCCAGCCTTTTCTTACGAAGCAAACTATTTCTTAGAATTTAGCGTTCTATTTTTTATATTTATTTCACAAGATTTAATGTCATGTATTACAGCGAAAGGACAGAGGATACATTGCAAAAGGCGTAGTAAAAGAGAACAGAGTTATACTAGGTTAAGATATTCCCTCCATGTTTGTTCCTCAAGAACATAGGTTTCAACTGTCTCGATGTCGTCAGAGGCAAAGCTTCTTGCAACCGTCTCATAAATGTTGGTATGCAGAAACCTATACAAAGCGTGGTCTACAATCCGCGGCATCAACCTCATGATCAGTGGCGGAGCCACAGCTTCATGAGGGGGTGCAATTGACCCCCCTCAACTTGGGATGGCAACGAGCCAAGCCGAGCCGAGCCTTGGCCTTTTTTCCTAGCTTGGGCTCAGCTCATTCAAGGCTCGAGACAGGCTCGGCTCGGCTCGGCTCGAGGCTCGTCCATATTATATTATTTTTGATAAAAAAATAGTTTTTTTAATAATTTAATATATTTTTATATATAATAATATATATTAAATGAATATATATAAGAAATATATTACTTTTTTATTCATTTTGTATAAAATTTAATAAATATATATATAATATTATATATTAATAATATATTTATATATATGAAAATTAAAATATAGGCTCGTGGCTCAAAGGGCTTGAGTTCGGGCTTGGCTCGTCTGGCTCGCGAGCCGGCTCGGCCCGTTGCCATCCCCACCCTCAACTTTTTTTTTTCCCTTTATATATATATATAGATAGATAGATATATGTATGTAATTTTATGAAATTTTTCATTTTTGAATCCCCTCACTAAAGTTAAAATTAATACTAGTGAGGGTCAATATAATAAATTATTCTGATAAAAAAAAATATATAATTTAATAAATTATTAATAATTGAAACCACACAAATAATATATTTCTTTGCAAATATTTTTTTGTCTAATTTTTGCTTTTATTTTTTTTTGAATAAGGGCAACACGTATGACTCAAACAACGTGTGAGGGTTTTTTATATTTATTTTTATAAAGCATGGGATTTTTTATGCTAATTTTTAAAACATAGGGTTTATCTTGCATTTTCGATATTTTACAAGGTTTTCTACATATATATATATGTGGAACAACCTAATATGACCCCCTTGAATCAAATTTCTGGCTCCGCCACTGCTCTTGATAGAGTAGAAGGTTGCCTCCACCCCTTTGCCTCGACTCTCAATCAGCTCGTCATTGTACCCATCGCACCAGCCCTCCTCTTTTCCACTCTTGTTGGCCTCCTCTGCCTTTTTTTCTGCAATCTCCAGTAGGCTCTAGGCTTTGGTTAGGTCGAGCTGTAGCTTCTCTCTTTTAGTATGGAGCTCTTCAATTTCGTGTTGTAGCTTCAGTCGCTCCTTAGTCACTCTCGTGGCCTGCAGGTTGAATTGCTTGATTATCTTCCCATCTTTTTGCCGAGCTGCCTTCAGTTGCTCATTATCTTTCTCGACCTCAGCCACCATCTCTCGCCATCGATCGACTTTTAGCACTTGAGGCCTTTCTGCCAGTAACTTTTCTCTGGCTGCTTGATTCAGATCCCTGCGCACCATTATGTTGTATTCTTGAATGATTAGCTGGAGATCAATAAGAAAGAAAAGGGTGAGGGGAGAAAATTAATGAAGTTACTTCAAAATGCGGGTCGAGAAAAAACTTACTACTTGTAGAAGGGTCACCTTGTTGTAGCACGAAGTGACAGGGTCCTCCTTAGATAGCTCTTGGTGATCAACCGATGTTTGGAGGGCATGGAAAATGCTGGTGATGGCCTCACCATCTACTTGCTGGTGGTAATCCTCCTTTCTGTCCCCTGATCGATAAAGTTTGGGAGGACATAGGGGTACTTGGGGGCTTTCAAAGTGGGGAACTACAACATTTTTTCGTGATCTCCTTGATCCATCTGATAGCCAGGAGAAGTAGTGATGTTGAAGTGTACTGGCTTCAATTGATGAATGAAGAAAGAGGGTGAAGTTTGAGAAGGCTCGGACTTAGCCTCCCATTGAGCTTTGTATTTCTTGGAGTGCCCCCCTCCCCCTGACTTTTGCTCTAGCAGGGATGAGCGGAGATAAAATATTTGACAATGACAGGGTCCTCCTGTACATTAATAGTAACAACCTCCTCATGATTTGATGGCTCAGAGTGTCCCCTCTCTTGGACTTCACTTGCAGGGATCAGTTGGTGGGTTGTGGAAGCACAAAGTCCCGATCGACCACTCCAGGACGCTTTAATAGAGCCGGCGCCTTTGTCAACTTTCTGATCATGGGGCCTTACCATAGTCTTACCCAACACCTATTGGATCCCATCGACGCCCTGGATAGTTTGGGCATAAAGAAGGCCCTCTTTTTGGGTTATGGTTGTCTCATCACTGATATCCTTCTCGTTTCTCTTCATCTGCTTTAGCTTTTTCTTCAAAGCCCTCTTGGTGGCATTCTCAATGCCCAAAACCATGATCGATCCTAAAAGAGAAAAAAGGGGTTGTTCAATAAGAGTTTGACCCTAAAAAGGCAAGGGAATCAGTATTATAGAAGTTTAAAAGCAAAGTTGTAAAGGGGAAATGACGTGCTTGGCCTCAAATAATTGATTATGTTGTCACTTATCTTAAAGTCCTCGTGTCGCTTCTTCCCAGGAGTCAACCCTGCCTCGAACAAGATATGGGAACCGGTGAAGTACTCAATATCAAGTGAATTCAGTGATCTCAGGGCATCTAGTAGCCTGTTGTGTAATGCCCCGACTTTTCGACCGTACAGGTACACCGTAACGAGTGTGCTTAGTGTGCATTTTAATTCATTTAATTATGTTATTTTATGTTTATTATATTGATTAAATGATTAATTAAATTATTTTAATTAATTGTTATACTTTGAATATGAATTTTAATACGTTTATGTTCGTTATCCTTGTACCTTGACCCGTATCTTCTCGTACGTGATTCCGATTTTTGTGCAAACTTGCCATGAATGAAATATATGATATATGAGCTCGTTTATATGCTCGTTTCTCATTTTAAGTTCGTTTGTTACGTTTCTTAAACCGTTTTGTTTGTTAAGGGACTCGAGGGCCTAACACGTTTTAGCGCACCCTGGGTTCTCGAAGCCATAACTTGAGCTCGGGAATTCGGATTCAAATTCTGGACTAGGCGTTGGACTCGTAACGAAGATGGGAGCTTTAGAACCTAACCTTGTATTTTTCTAAGCCCGTTTAGACCTCCAAAATTTGACCAAATCAAGCTTTACGCATGTAACTGCCACCTTTTACGGTTTTTGAGATATCTCCTTCATTTCTTGACCAAATTACACCATCTTTTGACCCACACACTCGTAATAAAACAAAAATATCTCTCCCTTAAGCCCTAATTTCAGCTACTTGAAGAAAAAAGGGAGAAACAACAGCAGTAACTCGAAGACTAAGGAAGAAAGGGGGAAAATACTATTCACTTTGCCATTTTTTAGATCAATACTCCTCTATCTCTTGTCCAACTTGAAAAGTAAGATCATGAGCTTGTTCTCCAGCTTCTTGTGGTTCTTTAGACTCATGATTTGCTCATTTTCATCCATATTTGGCCAAGATATGATCATATGCATGAATAGTTAGGTTATATGTCATTTTTTGAAGAATCATGCCATTCCTTGCTTTATGACTTGAATTGATGAATGAATCTTGATAATTTGAACTCCCTAACTTCATTCTTGGCTCATAATTCGTGGTATTTGATCCTAGCATGATCCACCATTGTTGCATTCATAAAAACTTGAAGTTTTAACATGAAAACTTGATCTCTTACCTTCCTTCATGATGTGTTCGGTTTTGACATCTTGTTAGGCAAGAAATTGGAGAGCTTTTGCTTGTCATTCTTGTTGCTTAGCTGCTGCATCCATCCTTCCTCCCTTTCCCTGCATGTCAGCTTTGTTCTTCGTGTTTTTCAGCAGTTTTTGTCCAGTGTCGCAGCCGCAATCGCGTGGGGAAGGAACCTCATCGCAGCTGCGATGCTGCTTCGTTTTGGAGGGTGTATGGGTGGTACGGCCATGCCATTTTTGATCGCGGCTGCGACCATCATGCAGTGGGAGGTTCTGGGTAGGTACCGCGGCCGCGACGCTGCTCCAGACTTGGTTCTATCCTCCCGACGCGGCCGCGACGCTTCGTGGTGCGGCCATGACGCCCTTGCTGCTCCATTTGCTTGTTTTCTTGCTCTTTTCTTGCTTTGTTTGATCTTGTATGCCTCTTGTAGGTTTAATGCATGATGTTAACTTGTTATCTTGCGTGTTATTGCTTCTAATTTGAACGTATAATATGATTTATGTGCTTATATGCAACTTGTGATCTTCATGCTCTTCGTTCATGTTTCATTGTTCAATTCTTGATTTAATTGCATCGTTCTTGCTTCATTGTCCTTGTTAACTTAATGTATTATGTGTTATATGCTTTATTATGAGTTTATAATGTGATTTCGGTGCTTTTATACGCATTAAATGACAAGATGTGTTCTAAATGCTCTCTTAAGTGTATGCATGTTCTTATGCTTCGTTTCTTTGCTTTGTATGATATCTCTTCGCTCTTTTATAATACGTATGCATTACTAACATGTTATATGATATGTTATGTGCCTTGTATAAGAATTATGGATTTATTTGACGTGAATTATGCTTGTTATGACTCGATGTGAAATGAAATGACTTAGATGGTACCTTGTTGAATTTCATATGCATCATATGCATTCATATACATTTGCCGAATGTCTAATTAATGGATATTGAGTCTAAGTTGTCTCTTGTGCTTGTTTTGTTCAGGGGTTCATCCTGAGGGTGACGAGGTCGTCTCGTAGGCTTCCGTTGATTGCCATTTGTCTCCGTTGTTCCTTGAAGGTGAGGTTTTGTTTCTTTTAGTTATAATGACCTAAAACCCTGTGTTTTGAAGCCCACATGCGAAATATATATGCTATATGATAGATACGTGCATGATATGTATTTGAGGGCTTCTCCCTCTTGTGAAAGACCTTGAAAACATTTTTATATCTATATAAAATACGTTATGCTTTGTTTTTCAAAAGACTTTTGATATGTTTTGAACTTGTCGCGAGACTGACCTTCAAAGATAGGTCCCTTAAACTTGTACTTGACTTGATGGGCCCCGGAGATTGTGGGATAGAGCATTCGGGTCGACCAATGGGTCGCCGGACAAACCTCTCGTTCATGACCTCCACTTCTAGGATGTACCAAAACCCACTAGGAGGTTGCTGGGGGATGGAGTCCGACGGGCGTGAGTGTCGTGAAACTCACGTCCTACTTCATTGCTTGGATGGCTAAGGGTAGGATCTACCCTTCTATCACCGGAGTTGAGGTGGGATTGTTTTGTTTTGAACTTGCGTGATTTGCACTTGTCTTGACATGGAGAAACTAGTACTCGCCGAGTTAGTATATCTTGTCTCCTCTTGTCTAGAATCTACGAAACAGGAATGGATTTCCTAATTAATTAAAATGGGTTATTTTGGCCTTTGGCCTTTAGCTTCTTTTAATATACGTATCTATTATCATGGGAAAAGATTTGGTGTGCAAAACTGATCCCCGGTCCATGGATTATTTACGCTCTTGATACTTGCTTTGCTCTATACGTATACAGGTGCGTGTGTTAGCCCCCTCACCAGTCTTTAGGACTGACCCTCGTTGTTTCTCTCTTTTTCCCCCTTGTTTCTTGAGTTGCAGGTGGAGGAGTGGTTCGTGCTAGGCGGTGGTCTGTCTTTCGAGTCTTTGGAATCGTGTTGTTCGAGTCTCATGCAATTTTTTTAGTTATTCTGTATTTTGAGCATTGGAACCTATGTATATGTTATGACACGTTATGGAAAACATGTAGTATGATTTAAATTGGCCAAGTGGCTACACATGTATAATTGTTTTAAATGATACTAATGTATTGCGTATATGTATATCTACTTATTTGGATCCTGTTGCTTTCGCACTTGTGATTTAAATTTTGTTGCGGACTTTGGATTAGGGCCTAGACCGCCTATCCTAGGATTTTATTTTTTTTTCTCTCACCGTTTGCTATGGTTTGATGCGTGTGCAGAGTCTTTGTTTCGTTACACATGTCGAGCTATAGTGTAGAGAATGTGGTGCCCACCGCTCGGGGTGCTACATCCTTAAGTGGTATCAGAGCCCGGTTGCAAAACCGGAGCTCTGGCATCGTATCAAGTTTATCTAGGTTGTTCGGCTTAGGATTTCGTGTTTGTTTGCATTCACTTCATCACTTATGTGTTTTATTTGTTAGTATTCGTATTAATTGTTCACATGAACATGCACTAAACCCTGCATGCATCGATATTTCGTATTGTATTCCATTTTCAGGATGTTTTCCCAACATTCATCATCGGGAGAAGAACAAGTGCCTTTGATCTACCAAGAATCTCAAAGTTGTGATCCCTCAAGTAAGAGAATAAGAAGACTTTGAGAGTTCTTGTATTTTGAACAAGACTTGGAGATGGTGAATGAATAAATGTCTAAGCTTGAAGAGTTGGGGTTTTACCCTATACTAGTTGCCAAGGGCTATCGACTTAAAGCCCGGAATTTCTTACAAGGACTCAAAAATGATATTCAACAAACTCTTATTTCTTCAAAGGTGAATCTTTGGTCCAAGGCAACAAGAAAGATAGCTCAAGATGAGTCAAATAAACAACAAATGATGTCCCATACCCCTCTATTGGGACAAAGATCCGGTTCGAGTTCAAGATCAAGTAAGATGCCCATGTCACTAGGTGAGCTTCCGAATTGTAAATCTTAAGAACCTCAAGATGTCAACTCATTCAAGAAAAGGAAGCTTCGATTGCCGAGACTGGCTCAGGTGCCTATTCTATCGACCCCGATTCGTTGTGCTTTTTGTAAAGGTCCAAATCATACGGAGGAAATTTATAGGAAGAAATCGGGACAATGTTTCGCGTGCGGTGAATTAGGATACAAGGTGAATACTTGCCCGGAGAACAAGAATCCAAGACCTTTGAAACGCCGTGGTCCCGGGATCTCGACCCAAGTTCAAGCAGACCCCGAGTTTGATAATACCGCCTTGGTGAAAGGTACACTAAAGCATATGTGGTATCTCATACATGCATATTTTATTCTCAGGGAAACCCATTTAATTGCTATTCTTTCTTTTCGTTTCTTGTTAGTTGTTGCTTGTTGGTTACGTTGTTGCCTTTCTCTTGGGTGGACTCTCTTGTTTGGGAGAGTTTTGTAAGGAGAGTACTCGAGTGTTTGGTGAATTGTGAGGGCCGATGTTTTGGTGGTTGCTTGAAGGTGCCTTGTTGAGGTACAAAGTTACATTAGGCGTGGGTTTGTTGTTTGGGCGTTGTTTTGTGCTGGCGATTGCTTTTAGGAGGTCCGTTTTGGCTCAATGATATTTTCGGGAATTAGATGAAGGCTAACCTGTCTATATCCTTTGAGGAGCAGTTGTTCAATCCGGGACTGTGCGACAAGCTTTGTGGCTTACCTTTGGGTTAACCGAGTGATCGAGCCAAGCTTGAGGAGACGAAGATCGTAGTAAGATTTCTTTGGTGTTCCCTTGAAAGTGGAATTTTTTGACCACTTGAAGGGGGCATTGAGTTGTCGTGATCTTCATCTCGGAGTTGACTTTGTTTGAAGGCTCTCTTTCGGAAGACTCTAACTGGGTTGTTGGAGTTGAAGGCATAGTTCGACAAGCTCTTAGAAGGTGGTTCACTCATTCGGGTACTTCTTCGTGGAGTGCCTTGTTCTATCTAAAGAAGAAGATAGGACTTTAGAATGAGCAAACCACCGTGAGCTGCACAATCTGATTGTGGAAGATTAATGCCCTTTTTGCTTGCTTCTAGAGTTGTTCGTTCTTCTTTAGAGTTTTGTGGTCTACGCCGAGGTTGGTTCAACAAGGGTATTGTCAACTACGTGAATGAGTAGAAGAACCGGTAGATGTAATGGAGTAAGGAAGATGTTACCAACTCCGTGTAGAAATGTTAAAGTGCCATCTGTTGAAAACCGAGCATCAAGGACCGGTTGGATTCTCCAACTACCTCCAAATTTTATTTGGAAGTGGGAGCAAACGGGCTATGGAGCTTGTGTCCTATTTGCTAAGTTAAGGGGATTTCAATGAGAATTGAGTGGTTACTCATTTTAACGAGTTAATCCTTTTCTCAAGGCTTCGTTTTTCGGCAAGGTTTTGAGGACTTCATTCCGGATTCGATCAAGACCCCGTTGAGGACCTGAGGACATGTCCTTTTGAAGGGGGAAAGTTTGTAACACCCCAATTTTTCTGCCGTACAGGTGCGCCGTATCGAGTGTGCTAAGTGCGTATTTTAATTCATTTAATTACGTTATTTTATATTTATTATATTGATTATGTGATTGATTGAATTATTTGAATTAATTGATATACTTTGAATATGAATTTAAATACGTTTATGTTCGTTATCCTTGTACCTTGACCCGTATAAGCTCGTACGTGATTCTGATTTTTGTGTCAACTTGCCATGGATGAAATATATGATATATGAGCTCATTTATATGCTCGTTTCTCATTTTAAGTTCGTTTGTTATGGTTTTTAAACCGCTTTATTTGTTAAGGGACTCGAGGGCCTAACAAGGTTTAACGCACCTTGGGTTCCGGAAGCCGTAACTTGAGCTCGGGAATTTGAACTCCAAAAGAGGCGTTGGACTCGTAATGAAGAATGGGAGATTTAGAACCTAACATTGTATTTTTCTAAGCCCTTTTAAACCTCCGAAATTTGTCCGAATCGAGCTTCACGCGGTAACTGCCATCTTTTACGGTTTTTGAGATATCTCTTTCATTTCTTGACCAAATTACCCCATCTTTGGACCCACACACTCCTAACAAAACAACCTATCTCTCCCTTGAGCCCTAATTTCAGCCACTTGAATAAAAAGGAAGAAAGAGCAATAGCAACTTGAGACCAAGGAAGAAATGGGGAAAATACTATTCACTTTGCCATTTTCGAGATAAATACTCCTCCATCTCTTTCCCAACTTGAAAGGTAAGATCATGAGCTTGTTCTCCAACTTCTTATGGTTCTTTAAACTCATGATTTGCTCATTGTCATCCATATTTGGCCAAGATATGATCATATGCATGAATAGTAAGAATCATGCCATTCCTTGCTTTATGACTTGAATTGATGAATGAATCTTGATTCTTTGAACTCTCTAAATTCATTGCTTGGCTCATAATTCATGGTATTTGATCCTAGCATGATCCACCATTGTTGCATTCATAAAAACTTGAAGTTTTAACATTAAAACTTGATCTCTTAGCTTCCTTCATGATGTGTTCGGTTTTGACAGCTTGTTAGGCATGAAATTGGAGAACTTTTACTTGTCATTCTTGTTGCTTAGCTGCTACATCCACCCTTCCTCCCTTCCCCTGCATATCAGCTCTGTTCTTGGTCTTTTTTAGCAGTTTTCGCACAGTGTTACGGCCGCGATTGCTCGAGGAAGGAACCTGGTCGTGACCGTGATGCTGCTTTATTTTGGTGGCTGTATGGTGGCACGGCCATGACCGTCATGCAGTGAGAGTTTCTGGGTAGGTGGCACGGCTGCGACGCTTCGTGGCTCGACCGCGACGCTGCTCCAGACTTGGTTCTGTCCTCCCGGCAAAGCGTCACGGCCACGATGCCCTAGCTACTCCGTTTGCTTGTTTTCTTGCTCTTTTATTACTTTGTTTGATCATGTATGCCTCTTATATGTTTAATGCATGAAATTAAATTGCTATCTTGCGTGTTATGGCTTCTAATTTGAACGTATAATATGATTTATGTGCTTATATGCAACTTGTGATCTTCATACGCTTTGTTCATGTTTCGTTGTTCAATTTATGATTTAATTGCCTCGTTCTTGCTTCATATTCCTTGTTAACTTAATGTATTACGTGTTATATGCTTTATTATGAGTTTATAATGTGCTTTCGGTGCTTTTATACGCATTACATGACAAGATGTGTTCTAAATGCTCACTTAAGTGTATGCATGTTCTTATGCTTCGTTTCTTTGCTTTGTATGATATATCTTCGCTCTTTTATAATACGTATGCATTAATAACATGTTATATGATATGTTATGTGCCTTGTATAAGAATTATGGATTTGTTTGACGTGAATTATGCTCGTTATGACTCAATATGAAATGAAATGAATTAGATGTTACCTTGTTGCATTTCATATACATCATATACATTCATATACATTTTTCGAGCGTCTAATTGGTGCATATTGAGTCTAAGTTGTCTCTTGTGCTTGTTTTGTTTAGGGGTTCATCCCAAGGGTTACGAGGTCATCTCGTAGGCTTCCGTTGCTTCCCATTTGTCTCCGTTGTTCCTTGAAGGTGAGGTTTTGTTTCTTTTAGTTATATTGACCTAAAACCCTATGTGTTTTGAAGCCCGCATGCGAAATATATATGCTATATGATAGATATGTGCATGATATGTATTTGAGGGCTTATCCCGCTTGTGAAAGACCTTGAAAACATTTTTATATCTATAGACGATACGTTTTGCTTTGTTATTGAAAAGACTTTTGATACGTTTTGAACTTGGCACGAGACTGACCTTGAAAGATAGGTCCCTTGAACTTGTACTTGACTTGATGGGCCTCGGAGATTGTGGGACAGAGCATTCGGGTAGACCAATGGGTCGCCGGACAAACCTCTCGTTCATGATCTCCACTTCTAGGATGTACCGGAACCCACTAGGAGGTTGCTGGGGGATGGAGTCCGACGGGCGTGAGTGTCGCAAAACTCACGTCCTGCTTCCTTGCTTAGATGGCTAAGGGTAGGATCCACCCTTCTATCACCGGAGTTGAGGTGGGATTGTTTTATTTTTAACTTGCTTGATTTGCACTTGTCTTGACATGGAGAAACTAATACGTGCCGAGTTAGTATGTCTTGTCTCGTCTTGTCTAGAATCTATGAAACAGGAATGGATTTCCTAATTAATTAAAATGGGTTATTTTGGCCTTTGGCCTTTAGCTTCTTTTAATATACATATCTATTATCATGGGAAAAGATTTGGTGTGCAAAATCGATCCCCGGTTCATGGATTATTTACGCTCTTGGTACTTGCTTTGCTTTATATGTATACAGGTGCGTGTGTTAGCCCCCTCACAAGTCTTTAGGACTGACCCTCGTTGTTTCTTGAGTTGCAGGTGGAGGATTAGTTCGTGCTAGGTGGCGGTCTGTCTTGCGAGTCTTTGGAGTCGTGTTGTTCGAGTCTCATGCAATTTTTTTAGTTATTCTGTATTTTGAGCATTGGAACCTATGTATATGTTATGACACGTTATGGAAAGCATGTAGTATGATTTAAATTGGCCAAGTGGCTACAAATGTATAATTGTTTTAAATGATACTAATGTATTGCGTAAATGAATATCTGCTTGTTTGGATCCTGTTGCTTCCGCACTTGTGATTTAAATTTTGTTACGGAATTTGGATTAGGGTCTAGACCGCCTAGTCTAGGGTTTGATTTTGTTTTCTCTCCCATTTGCTATGGTTTGATGCGTATGTGGAGTCCTTGTTTCGTTACACGTGTCGAGCTATAGTGCAGGGGATGTGGTACCGACCGCTCGGGGTGCTACATGTTGGGCCAAGTCATCTCACCCATTTCGAGTAGGATCTTCTCGACGTTATTCTAGGTCATGTGGTTCAGTTCGTGCCAAGAGTCATTTGCCTTTATGAATACATATTGCTCTTTTCCATCTTTTCCATGGGAGGATGTGGCGGCGTCAAAGAGATTGTTGCCGGACCTAGCTAAAAATTTTATGTAGCCCCTGTTAGGGATAGTACCCTAAAAGTCGATGTTGTAATCCGCTTAGTGTTTTTCCTTTTATAAATCACTGACAATCTTTGAGTAATAAATGAGTTGATTCGATCATAATGCAACACTTCTTTATATGCTCTTGTTTGATTGCATGTTTACTTTTAACTGCACATGTATATAAGAACTCTTCTAATCTAACAAGCTTATAAAACTCAATCATTTAGGTGAAATGATTTATGAAATGAACCCTAATCATAAAAGCTAAGATTAGAAATCACTCCAAGCCGATGAGTCAAACCAACAGTGGGAGTGCCAAATTAACTCACTCGAGGATCACCTTGTTTCATGGGGAGTAAAGTGCATGGCTGATGCGTGTGTGGTATAGTGGGTGCTCGTTCATTATGAATGGGTACACTGAGGTGTCCCGCGTGAGAAGGTTCCTAAATGGGAAATGTAGTTTCTACTTCTAGAAGTGGAAACATCTAAATTAGAAAATATCACACAAGTCAATGAAGTGATTGATTAGTCCTTAGACTTGAGATTCCATCGATGCTTTGTGTGAGCTTACTTTGTAATCTTAGGAATAAGCTTAAAAGGATGTCGTTCGAGACAGTTGAATTACGGCTTATATTGAGATTGCAAAAGTGGCACAAGGAAATATGTGAGAATCAATAAAGGACCTGCACTTGTTGTAGCAAGACAATTTCTTATTGTATAACTTGTTCATATTCCATCTAGGAGACCTTGGCCAAGGCAAAAGATCGAGATAACAGAAAGAGTTTCTTGGATCGAGATCAAATGGATATGAAATGAACTTAACTTTAAGTTTAAGATTATTATGGTCTTAGGGGTCACACTCCTATTGCTAGACTATGGTAGTGTGATCTGTGAACTGATTAATTAATAAGAGTATTAATTAATTAGTGTCACTGCTAATTAAATAAATAATATAGAGGGTCACACATAAATGCTTGGTTACCAGGGTCTAGGCTAGAATCGATTAAACAAGTTGATCGAACCAACCACGGGGGATTGGTTAGGGCCACACGTGCATATGGCACGTGTAGGGCACTTGTCCTAGATGACAAGTATTACATGTGTATGAATATTAAATAAGCTTTAATTTAATTATGAATTATTAATTGAGCCCTAATTTGAAAATAAAAATCTAATAAATAATTAATTTGGAATTAATTAATTATTGAATAATATATTTATTATAAATAAATAAATATCTCATAAAAATATCTAGAAAGGTTTGGATAGAGTTTCTTGCAAGTGGGGTTAATTAAAAAGGAGTTTTGATCAAAGTAGAAAGTGTTTCTTTTCAAGCAAAAAATCCTATGCAAGAAAGAAGTCAAATTCTTCCCCACATGGGATAAGAGGTTTGAACCCCTTAGCTATATAAGGGAGGGGTCCAAACCCCATGGGGTGATTGATAGCAAATTCATAACTCTAAATTATCATAAACTAAATCCTAGAGTTTAAACACAAAATATAGCACTAGTATCCTCTCTATTTTGATTATAAGAGGTTGGTGTGGACTATTCTCTAGAGGACTACTAATTTGGAGTCTTGAAGATTCAAATGAGATCGAGAGACTTACCGCTTGAAGAACGTTTTTGGACTACTCAAACATTTCAAGAAGGATCAATTAATCGTAAGTTCTTGAACACCCTATGGATTAGGAAAAGAAATTGCAAGCAAACGATCAACTTTTGGGATAAAAATTTTAAATTATGTTGTGTTTTCATGTCTGTTTCACAATATTCCCTTTTGCCGTGAGAAGCCACTGCATTGATCAAAGCCACAGATAATTCTGCTAAATGAGCTAAAATTTCCTTCTGACCCAGCAACTTCATAAAGACCATGAAAGCATCAAAGCAACCACCATGGCATGGGCATTGGGAATAAGTTGGATGGGGCTAATCTCTAGGATGTTGAATAAATGCACTTGGAATTTAGGAATTGGGGCTCGAAATCCATACTTGATCACCTAAAGGGATAGGGTGATGCATCCCTCAAGGGGGTTACCCATATTCTGATCTTCCCTAAGACATAATACTTGGTAACCTGGTAGGAAGGGTTTCCTATCCCACTAACCTTTTCTCAGCAAAACTCCTTTCTAGCTCGGAGGTCTGAGAGACGAATTTGTAATAAAACTTGAGGCATTTATAAACCCCTTTCTTCTTCTTTTAACGTCCATCCAATGTTTTCTTCTTCTTGGATGGTCGAGAAGAGGTTGCCTCCCCACCTCTATTGCTAGTCTCCTCCTCCATTGACATCTCTTCCACCTCCTCGAGAATCTTATCCATTGTGGCCACTTTTACTTTAACCTTTTCCTTAGAACTCTCCACTAGGATGTCCTCCCTGAAGGTTCTCTTCCAAGCCTCCTCTTCATTGGGTCAACTTTCCTACGTTCTATGATCAAGTCTGGGCCTAAACCTCCATGGGGAATCCTATCCCTCCACATCACATCTCTCTCCTCCTCACCTCTCCGCTCTTCTCTCATTATCTAAACAAAATCCTCGGAGCTTGTATATTCATCAATCAGTGCGATCCTATATCGAGTGGTTGTCCATTCTGAGGGGTTAGGGACAATTGGGCCTGCAGGGTTGGTCGGGCAAGACAATGTGCTAGACTGCTTGGGGGAGATTACGATTTTGGGAAAAATGGAGTAGAAGTAGAGGATGGAGGAAATTGAGGAAAGAATTCAAAGTACGAACACGTACCTCAAAAATTTTGGTGGTTGATAAAAAGTGAGTCGCCAGAAGTCGCCTGAATTACGGTTTCGCTAGAAAACTTCTGGAGGGATGATTTTGTTCTTTCTCTCTCTGATTTGCTCTAGTTTCTCTTTCTTTCGATGTGTCAGACACGTGGCACCCATCGATCAACAAGGTTGATCAAGCCTATGCTACATGGTAAAACTCGAGCAACAAGGCCAACCACCATACCATTCATGATAATAAACCTGGGGCACGGGGTGAATGACAAGAGTAAATCTTGCATCGCTGATATGGCGTCCCGTGTTGCCACGTGTCAACCAGTCATGAGCTAGCTGGATGATTTTCCCATGTCAACAGCTTTGACCCAGGGTCCTCATCCTCTCCATCTAGCACTTTACCAATAGTTTGGGATGATTTATTTTCCTTTTTTGTCTATTCCCACTCTCCTCGAGCTAGATAGGTTATCGACCGAGATGCCCCTCGTGTGAGCAGTGAGTCCCACCTAAAGTGTACCATACAAGACGTATTAAATGCAGGATATTTTCTCCTACAGACGCATCAAATGTTGCCCATACCTTTTATTCCTACTCCCACTACTCTGTCAAGGTAAGTACGAGGAGTCATGCTGCGAATGACTTGCACTATGCCTTCAATGTCCGCAATCATCACACCCTTGACTGCGTGTACTCGCACATAGTAAGCTCTCAACTATAAATACAACCTCCTTTGTGACTCAGGTACATTACCATTCCAACAATTAATACACTCCCACCCACTCAGTAATATCGACTCTCCTCGATTGAATTGACTGGCTTGAGCGTCGGAATACTAAAACGAGTCCAACCCCCCATATTCCCTTGTTTTATCCTCTGAGCTCACATTTTCTTATCTTTGCAACCTTCCAGAAGATCCAGGTCTTCCCCAAAAATACAAGTATTTGGGTGAATTGGGAGGTCACGTTAGTTGTTCCGTACACAACCGAATTTGAAAACCATTAATTAGTATATCACTATTTTGATTTTGTAGTTTCAAATTCTTATTATATCAACGTATGCCATTTTATAAATTGAAAGATGTTGATAATTTATTTTGATAACTTAATTTTATTTCAGTTGTGATATATGCTAGCTTGATTAGGTAGTTTTTTTTTGTTTCATCTAAGGATGCATATTTGATTTAATGATTTTCAATCATTCGTTATTTATAACTTTAAAGATCAACATACAACTTAGGAATTTTTTAGTAAATATAATTAAATATTTATGCACAAATATTTATATATTTTATTTTGTGAAAAGTATGGGGTTTATGCTTGATGCTCGTAAAAAAAATTGACCAAAACCACTTTATTTTATTTATAGGAGTTCGATCGTATCAAGTTGCAAATTTGGATAACCAACTACAATATTAATGCAGGAATAATGACAATAAAATAGAAGAAAAATATAATAGAATAAGATAAGAAGGGAATATGATATAATTAATAGTCCTCCTGCTAATCTGGAAATCCTCCTTTGTCGTAAACCCCAAAAATACATTGATAATCTTGAAAATAATACAAATGTATATTCTGGCTCTCAATCTCTAAGATTTGTAAAAGAATCCCCTAAGAATAATGGAAAAATAAATGTCGTAACATAAAGATTTTCTCAAGAGATAAGATTGGGAAAGCTCAAAAAAAAAAAAAGAGATAAGATTGGGAGAGTTTCAGTAGTTGAAGTAATTCTACAAAAAGCGGATCTAACGTAGTCTCTCTTTTCTCTCTCTCTCCCTAGTTCATATTATTTTCTAGTAGTATGTAGAAATCTGATTCCTTTGGCACGTGAGAGTTTTCAAAATTCAAACCTCATTCCCACCACTACAAAAAAAAAGCCCGAAAACCGACCGGCATTTTCCGACGGGATTTTCGGAAAATCCATCGGTTTTCCGTTGGAAAAGCCTATTTCCGAAGAAAAACCGACGGGATGGCGCCCGTTGGAAAATATATCGTTAGAATTGGGTCCCGACGGGTCTGTTCCTTACCAACTTGGATAACTTACTTTTTATTAATATTATGTCTTTAAATATATTTATACACTTATTTCAATTAACTATTTAAATACTTTTTGTTATTAATTTAAAATATAAAATTTTAAATATATGATTATTTGAATTAAATATAATCATATTTATTAAAAATTTTTAAAAATACTTATTCGAATAAAAATAAAACTCATTAGAATTAAAAGTTCTCCAATCTATAGAAAATATATAGAGTATCATAATAAGAACTTTTTCTAAAACTAATATGTTAATTATAAGTTACATTATATGATATTTGTACTTTTAAAAATGAAATTAGTAATATAAAAACAATTTTTACATTGTTTCACTTAAATTATTAATTCAAAATTATAAATAAAATTATTTTTCTGTATAAATATAAAATCATTGCTAATAACAATTATATAACGATTAATTATATTATAAACCTACAAATTTTTCTGTATATATATATATATAAAAGTTTTTTTTTGTAAAGATACATAATTAATAAAATTGTTCGTAGTTTTCATATTTTAAACTTAGTTCAAATATTATTAACACTATATACTCATTATCAAGTATTAAATTTATTAAAAATACTTATTATGTAAATTACGATTGATAACTAATAAAACATATATATATATATATATATATATATATATATATATATATATATATATATATATATTTGTGGAAACACTATATATATGTATGTATGTATATAAGTGAGTGTTTATAATGCATGGATTCAAATATGATACAACATATATTAGTTTTTCTAACGCCCCGCATTTTCAATTATTCAGGTACGCGCGCCACACGTGTGAGTTTGAGAGTTATAATTGTTAAGCATGTTTAATTGCATTATGTGACCAAGTGATTATTTGATTAATTGCCTAATTGTCTAGGTGATCATTTTAATTGCAATTCCATTACATATCATTTCATAACATATTTTCATATATGTATATATATACTTATATACTTAAACTAATTTCATAAGAATCACATTTCATTTATATCATTCATTTATGCAAGAGACATGAAATTCTATATATACATATTTATATATGCATATCTTCCTATACTAATACACTCACATAATCATATTATATATATATATATATATATATATATATATATATATATATATATATATATATATAAGAGCACTAAGAGAGTTATATACATATTATATACATTAATATCTTACTTTTAACTTTATACATATATTTATACTTATATCACATACCTTACATACATTATATCACATATATCATATATACACATTACACAAGAACACACACACTAAATCTCTACAACACACACAAACCCTTTTCTTCCATTTTCTTCATACACACACACTTTTGATCAAGCACGAGGAAGGAGAAGAAGAGGTCTAGGCATCATTATCATCATCTCATCATCATCCCATTTCTTCCTTCTTCATTTTCTTTCAAGGTATATATATGTATATATATATATATATATATATATATATATGAATGTGTATGTGAGTGAATGTTATGAATATGTTAGGGATTTTAATTCTAAGCTTGATAACATGAATTCTTGGGTCTATATGCATGAATACATGTGGATCTATGCTTGAGTCTTGATTTATTGATGCAAGAATGTGTGTATGCATATGTGTGTGTGTATATATATATGTGTATGTTTTGATGTGGGTTCGATGAATTCATGGATTAAAACTTGTTTTAATGTGTGTTTGGTGTGCTATATCTTGTGTTTTGATGTTCTTGTGAGTTATTTTAGTTGGGGTGTTGATTTGGGATGAACTTGGAGCCTTCCATTCGAGTTAAATCTGATCCCCTACCCTTTTTTCGAACAGAGCATACCCAAACGGGTGTTTGGATACCTAGTTCATTCACGAAACACACGTTTAGCAACCTACTGCCTCACCCGACGAGCTTCAAATGCCCGTTTCTGTTTCCAGGCCATTTTTCAAACGGCCGTTGCTCCCTCATACGAACTCCAATTGACTCGAATTTTAAACCTTTAGAAACCTCTTAAAGTTTTGAACACTCTAAAATTGGACTAACCTCATTATCCTTTCTAATTTGTGAGATATAATCAATTCATTTTGGTGTCACCACTTTATCGGAAATCTGCACTCCTTCAACTTCGGACCTACGCCATTTCCTCCTCGCTTTGAACCACGATTTGGGCCATATATCATTTTAAAGGTATTCGTGTCTACTTTCATATCCAACAAACAAAACTTAATTTCAACTTCTAGAACCTAAGATATTCTTATTTTACCACAGCTTGCGCATTTCTGAGAATTGTGCTTTTTTGCCAAACTTCACCAAAATCCCTCATATTACATTCCTTTCACTTCCTTGGCTCCCGTATGTGACTTATATGAATTATATGCTTGCTTAATTGATAATTATGTTATTATTTGACACTATTTGATCTTTAATTGTTTAAACTTGATTGTTAACTCCATGCCTTACATGAAATGAATTCATTTGATTAAATGACATGAATACATGACCTCTTTGAGTTTAATTGCATATCTTATATGTTAATTGAATGTCTCGCATGTTATAACACGATATACCACTTCATGAGCATTGTCGTGCGTCCTATTTGGTATCATATTGGGTCTCCTCTCACGAGTACACCTTGTTTCCTTTCTTGTCTAGTTCTTCTCTAGGGTGGAGACTTCCAGATCGAATAGGCACCCATATTACGCATGCTCCTTGTCTCTTGGTATTCCAGGTGAGGGTGTTTTCGTTCTAGTTATGTATTAAATCCCTACGACCCTTATGTGATAAGATTTGGCCAAAATCTTATATATATATATATATATATACATGTCGTTTTCAAAGTAAAGTCATCGAGTAAATTCTTATCAAGTAAATTTTTCTCATGGATTATGAAATGAATTATGATAATTACGAGCATGACTTTAAATGTTTTAGCGAGATACGTACCTCACGTTCATGTTATTGGGCCGGGGAAAACGTGGGCTTGGACACCGGCATGGCATTGGGCCGTCGGGCAACCCCAAAGCACGTAGTACCCTTTAAGAATATCCTCACGCGACTTTGGTGGCAGGAAGGTGGGATATTCTTGAGCCGGTGGTTAATCCACTTGAAAGGAGCGGGTAGGAGTCATGAGCCCTCGTCTCGACACGTTCACGTTAAATGGTTGGGTCTACAGGCCCGACCATTCCGGAGGAAGAAATGTTTTACAATTATGTTCATGTTTATTTCATGCACCGTGCGGGAAGGCCAGGATACGGATTACCCAAACGACTATGTTTTACGCCCGCTTGTATTATTATGTATTGTATGATCGCGTATTTAAAATATTAAATCATGTTCATTGTACACGGTCGGAGTTTGGTTGGAGATAATGCACGCTCACTCGCCGAGCCATAATGATTATTCATGCATTATGAACTTAATGAATTTAATATGAATTAGTCGTAAACTCTGAGCATTGTTAATCCTTTTCTTGCCCTTCTCTGGAACTAAATTCAAATAAAATCTTGCTCGAGATTTATGACTTGCATGTGCATGTTTTTATATACGTATAGCTCCTGCTCACTCAGTCTTCTAGAGACTGACCCCTCTTTTCTCCACTTCTTAGTCTTTGTTGGTTTTGCTAGGCGGGAGTCAAGTCTTAGTGGTTGTCTCGAGTCTCACGTGTCCACTCGAGTCACATTCTTCATTTATTATGTTTATCTGTATCATGTATTTAAATAGGTCGGTGGGCCAATGCATATTTTATGGAATATTGAGTATTATTTGGGACAGGTTGCATGCTTAGACGAACCCGTTGTTAAGATGCATGTTAGTTTTAAATTTATGTTTATGGGTTTGTGGGCCTTTTAGCCACTGTAGGAATTCATTATGGTTAACTTTATTGCTTCTGCATCGCATGATTTGAATTCTTGATTAATTGGTCGGGGTTAGTTCCGCCTAGCTAGGAAGTTGTTTGATTTTGTCACCCGTTCGCTATGAGTCCGGTTCATGCTTGAATTACCCATTTCACATGTGGACTAGACTTATAGTGCGGGGGATGTGGCGCTTATCGTTGTGGGTGCTACATCCTAAGGTGGTTTCAGAGCCCGGTTGCAAAACTGGGATTTCTAGCATCGTGTCGTGTCAAGTATAGGTCGAACAGCTTAGGAACAACGTGCCAACGTGCGCACCACATTGATCATGAGCATGTATTATTGGAAAATTTGATTAATTTTATGTCGAAATTTAAATTTTATTGAATTTTGTGTTGCATTTTGCATCCATACGTGTTTTGGTGCTAATTATATGACATATGCATTCAATAACTAGCATGCATTTATATTTGAATTGAGTTGTGATTTATAGGTTGCTATCAGAACATCAAATCACGGCCAAATTTCCAAAGTAACCGCCATATACTACATGTATTCCTCATGGATATGGGTGATTTGAAGAAGGCTCCGGAGGTTAAGAAGAATTTGGATAATTGGTGGTTTCTATGTCGGGGTTATAGCTAAGGAGTTCAAGCTCGAGATGGGAATTAAATCATGCAAGAAGATGGTTATGGTTGAGGTAATGGTACGAGAGTGTGATGTTATAATTTCCAAATAAACACACTCCTACCACACAAACGGAGTGACCAACCGGGTTCAAGAGGCCGTTTAACTTGAGAAAGAATGAAGGAAAGACCTTGCAGATATTAAGATTCCAAATTCCAATTTATAAACAAGATGAAAACCTTTAAGTAGTTTGAATTAAGGTTAAGTTGTGGAAGCGAAGAGCTAAGTCAAGATAAATAGGGTTGAGATGGGATCAAGACTTGGGTTCGAGTTAAGAAAGAAGAGGATTTCTCGAGATTGAAGATATAATCGGGAATTTAGTTTGGGATGAAGAATAAAAGACTTTTGGTATCAGGAGTCGGATCAAGGTGAACTAAGAGACTACTTGACTTTTGGATTCAAGAAGGGGATAAACAAGATACTTGGATCGGTATTTAAGTTGAAGGTTCGGTGGAAGATGAAGTTGCTTGATCATTAGAACCCTTCAAGGTTAGAACAAAGAAGCTATAGTCGGGGTAACGAATGTGGTAAGGAACTAGCCAAATGAAGATTTGTTCTAGAGAAGATGGGAAAGAATCTAGTCACTCGGACCTAGAAGACTTGGGATCAACTGACAACCCCGGGTTGTGAGAAAATAATCCTTATTGATAATGGAATTAAGAAGTCAGGGATTTGTATTATGACGCAAGAGATATAAAGAAGAGAAGGATTAGAGAAAACCAATCAACGTGATGAGTACAACATCATGGAAGATATGAAACAACAAAGAGAGACGATAAAGAAAGACAAAGAGCTTTTGGAAGGGAATTATGTGCTCAAGTGTAAACTCTAGAAGGATGAGTTATCCAACTAAATTGAATTCACAAGAGAAAAGTTAAAGGGGTTTAATCAAAAAGAAATTAAGTTCAAGAATCACGAAATTTCGGATCATGGAGACATGTAAGTCGACTCAAGGAACTCCAAAGATTTGGAATCCATGGGGAGGCAAGATAACCCAATTGACATTTAAGTTCGGCATATGGAAAGACTTAAGAGACTAGTTTTGTGAAAGTAGAAGGCTTAGGTTTTGTAACGATTTCGGATCTTGGGAGCTCACAAGAGGTACAAAGAAGCATGAGAATTTAGAACCGATTTTAGGTAGAAGTAATGCACTGAGAGGCTCAGGTATAGAAGAATTGGAACTCAACAAGGCATTTGGATTTTGCGAAACGGGGAAATATAAGAGGAATTAAAGAAGCTAGAAGATCGTGGGCATACAAGAAGTGATCGATGAACTTGAGCACAAAGGACCAAATTGCCGAGCTAAAGATTGTCACCATGGTGAAAGGTACTTGCATTCATGGCACGTGCATCATACATCGTGTTAATTTTTAATCCCGCTTTATATTCATTTAACTGAGATAATTTCCCTAATATGATGCATACCTTGATTGTCCCAAATGTGCTACATGCATCCAGCATTTTTACCCGGCATGCATAGCTTGATGTTTATTTGATAGGAAAATCTACTCCATCCTGTTCATCAAGAATAAGTCCTATCAAGTTATATGAGATCAAGAAAGGAAGAATCTCGGGTTTGCAATGAATCGAACAAAATGGGATCTTAAGGGATTTTGGAATTTGAAACAAGAGAATGCGAACGGGAGAAGTGAGTTATTATTCCTACTAATCATTTCAAAGTGATTGTAAGTGAGATCACCGGATCGGGAAAGCAAAGCTAAAGGAGTTGGGGATATTCTATCCCATGGGTGATAAAACAAGTTCAAAGAATTGGGAATAGAGCTTTTAAGGGGGAGAGCCTGACTGGGAAATAAATTATGATCACAATGATGCTCCACCGGGTCACTCTCGGAAGGAACGACGGAAATTTAAGAGTTAGCAAGTAACGAGAATTCGATAAAAGTGGTAAGAGATGAGATTGGAGTTCTGACATTAGATGCAATCCCAAACCCGAAGAGGATGAACTTCGAGGATAATACTTAGATACTATAGGAGTTGAAGTTGGGAATGCAAAGAAAGTTAAGAACTAAAGAGAACAAGACGGAGAAAAGAGATGATTGATGGTAACCTCGACTACAAGATCAATGTTGTGAGTTTCTTATTATGGGACATTCATCAAGTTAATCTTCTAAGATTAAAAAGAATGGTGATTCGAATAATATACTTTATATCGTGTAGTTGATGGGATCAAGAAGAAATTGGCAAGGATTAATAAGGAAGCTATTGAATAAGAAAAGTCGATTAAATTATCATATCTCAAAAAGCGACAAAGTGAGATTTAATTCAACCGAGCGATGGAAGTGGATTGGATTAAGATCAAGTGCCCACTTAAGAAGGGAACTTCAGACCGTGGAATTCATAAGGAAAGAAAAGTTGATTGTAGAGAAAAATTCGGGTGGACATTGAAGCGTAGATCACATCGGACATTTCAAAAAGTAATGTTAAAGGTAGAGGGATCTCCAAGGACAGATTAAATGTTGAGTTGGAGCACTACTATGGAAGATTTGCGATCAACGGTGAATGGTACATCAAACGTTCATGGCATATGCATACATGTAACATGACTTTATATTTTATGATGATTAGTGCTTTGATCGTTGTTGTATTAATTGCTTCTTGTGTGCTGGTGTGTAACGTGACTGTATTTTGTGTGTTGGTGCTTGCTTTTGCCTTAGGGTGTTGAGCCATTTTGTGTTGTGTTTAGAGTTTCTCTTTCTTTATGTTTGAGAGACGAGGTTCTCTCGATGTTTGTTCAGGGGACGGGTGTAGCACCCACACGTAGGGCCACATCCCCCGCACCATAATCCGAACCCGAATACGAAATGGAATGTCCGCACCCGAATCCGAATCATAGCGAACGGGAGACCAAACACACACTCTAGGCTAGGCGGAGCTAAACAACACAGAATCAAAGTATGCGGAAGCGAATAATAAAAGCAACAAGCAGAATCATCACATATATATATATAGGTACCAACACCTAATTAGCCAAATAGTATTTACATATAGGTACCAACACATTCCTGTACAAAAGCCATCCCTGCTCGAACAAAAAGGTAAGTAAGTATATACAAACCATAGCTGTACAACTACAAAATAATAAAGTGTAATTATGTAAATGCACCTAACGAGACCTAGACCGACAAGTGCATAAGGAAAGACACACTTCTCCGCCTAGCTCACGCTCCCCAAAACCTGCAGCTAAAAGAGTAAACGAGGGTCAGTCAACTGACTGAGTGAGGGGGCTAACGCACACCCACACCCTATATGTATAAAGCAGAGCACAAAGCAAAGGGTGGAATTATGAACCGGACTAGGTTTTACAAACGAAACTTTCCAAAACAAATACATATACTTTAAAACATTTCGTAAACACTATCCCGATTCATACTTCTCAAACATACATAACAAAACATAATGCTCGGCGAGAACGAGCTTCCAACCTTTACTCCTCAGAACAAACAAAACGGAAATCATACACTCTCCTCTACACCAATGATGGAAGAGCCACCGGCGGCCCTAACCATCCAAACATATACAGACTCACGAGGGGTAGCGAGCCCACATCGTGCCCTCCCCGGTTTTTACGCCGAAGGCATCGAAATATCACACCTTCCCAAACTCCCAGGGGTCGCGTGTGATATATCGGATGGAGACTACGCACAGGCCGAACCTCGACGGCCCGAACCGTCCCGAGGGTTCCTTACCCGTAGCTCCTTGGATCCACACATACAAATCATATCATAACAAATGCCAAATCTTTCATGGCAATCTCGCTAGCAGAATTGTAAAGCCTTTTCCAAAACATAGCTTACATAAGCTTATTTAATATCTTTTCCCAAAACAAAGTTGTTCACAAGATCATAAACGTATTCTAATCAACACGTACATATCTATATATATACTTAAGGATGTAGCACCCACACGTAGGGCCACATCCCCCGCACCATAATCCGAACCCAAATACGAAATGGATTGTCCGCACCCGAATCCGAATCATAGCGAACGGGAGACCAAACACACACTCTATGCTAGGCGGAGCTAAACAACACAGAGTCAGAGTATGCGGAAGCGAATAATAAAAGCAACAAGCAAAATCATCACATATATATATATAGGTACCAACACATTCCTGTACAAAAGCCATCACGGCTCGAGCAAAAATAGTGTATAAGTATATACAAATCATAACTATACAACTACAAAATAATAAAGTGCAGGTATGTAAATGCACCTAACGAGACCTAGACCGACAAGTGCATAAGGAAAGACACACTTCTCCGCCTAGCTCACGCTCCCCAAAACCTGCAGCTAAAAGAGTAAACGAGGGTCAGTCAACTGACTGAGTGAGGGGGCTAACGCACACCCACACCCTATATGTATAAAGCAGAGCACAAAGCAAAGGGTGGAATTATGAACCGGACTAGGTTTTACAAACGAAACTTTCCAAAACAAATACATATACTTTAAAACATTTCATAAACACTATCCCGATTCATACTTCTCAAACATACATAACAAAACATAATGCTCGGCGAGAACGAGCTTCCAACCTTTACTCCTCAGAACAAATAAAACGGAAATCATACACTCTCCTCTACACCAATGATGGAAGAGCCACCGGCGGCCCTAACCATCCAAACATATACAGACTCACGAGGGGTAGCGAGCCCACTTCGTGCCCTCCCCGGTTTTTACGCCGAAGGCATCGAAATATCACACCTTCCCAAACTCCCAGGGGTCGCGTGTGATATATCGGATGGAGACTACGCACAGGCCGAACCTCGACGGCCCGAACAGTCCCGAGGGTTCCTTACCCGTAGCTCCTTGGATCCACACATACAAATCATATCATAACAAATGCCAAATCTTTCATGGCAATCTCGCTAGCAGAATTGTAAAGCCTTTTCCAAAACATAGCTTACATAAGCTTATTTAATATCTTTTCCCAAAACAAAGTTGTTCACAAGATCATAAACGTATTCTAATCAACACGTACATATCTATATATATAATATATAGTCACATGCACGGCTTGAAAACATCACATAAGGCTTTAGGTCGCTTAGCTAATAAAATTCCTAAACCTCACCTTGTGCTTGACAAAAAGCGAGCCGACGTGAACAACCTACGCCTCGGGCTCGTCAACTGGAACCTCCTCTGAAAAGAAAACACAAAAGCCCAAGACTTAGACTCTATATGAACCAAAGAAGACGCTCGGCAAAATGCATGATTCATGTTCACGTATAAAATGTTACAATTAGGTCATATAATTCACAAATCATAGCATAACATAATTAATCACAATTTATTATGCAAACAATCAATTTATAACAATTAATATGCAAAAGAAAAGCATTTAAAGTCATACAAATGCATAATTAAGGCAAAGAGAAAAAGTGGCAAAATCCACCCCCATGGATTTTTCCAAAGGGAAAAATCCACCCTAGCGGATTTTTCCAGAGCTACTGCCTCAAATCCACCCCCGCGGATTTTTCCAAAGGGAAAAATCCACCCCCGCGGATTTGACCCAGTAGAATGGTTCCGGCCATGGGAACGGCCGTTTCCGTTCCCAGTACAAACTGGGAACGGTCGTTCCCACTCTCGGCATGAACAGTAAATGGCCTGGGAACGGTCGTTCCCAGTTTAAAACTGGGCGGGAACGGCCGTTCCGGCCTGGTTCGAAGTCTGGAACAGAAAATTTTTACAGAAAACAGGGGAAGCTCGTTTTTGAGCCAAAAATGGCCAAAATTCAACCCTTAAAATTGCCACAACTTCTCAAAATGCACAAACCATACATATAAATCATGCTTGACAAGTTAACACTCAAATAACTCAAGAAAACGGAATTAAAAGCCATGATCAAAGGATTGCAAAACTCAAGCTAAAATCATGCTCATTCATAAATGCTCAACCAACCAAAGATTAAATGCAATAAATACAACATATACAACCTATATAACTCATATATAAAGCTAGGTATCAAGTACATCAAGCAAGGAGCAAGTATTCACATATATAGCTAAACCCTTACTATTCACGTAGGGAAACTTAAGCACACCAAACTCACTCCAAACTCAGAAATTAAACCGTAGAAACGACGAGCACGACGAGGGGATTCCGAAACATACCTAAGTTCGAGAAAAGACGAAGAAACGAGAGAGATATTGGCTCGGGAAGTTGGAATGATCAAACTTGAGGGTTTTGGCTCTAGCTTGGACAAGAGCTGCTGTTGTTTCACGTAAGAAAGGAGAAAGGAAGAATGGTTCAGCCTTTTAAGGCTGGACCGGTTGGTTCACGGGTTCGGTTCAAGGTTTCCGGTTCAAGTTGGTTCGGTTCAACAAATACAGGTTCAAATAAGGCCAACTCAAATTAAAACAAATAAATCACATGCAACATATAGTTCAAGTAATTCATATAAGTTCAAATAATTCAAAATAGTCCTATACAAATAATCTAAAACGCAAATAATATTAAATCACATAATTTACCTGTACCGACTGTGAGTCGGGGTGTTACAACCTCCCCCCCTTCGGAGAACCTGGTCCCCAGGTTAACTGTCTGACCTGAGAACAATTCTGGGTACAACCGTCTCATCTTCTCCTCAGTCTCCCAAGTAGACTCTTCGGATTTCTGATCTCTCCAAAGAACTCGGACCAAGGGAATCTGTTTATTCCTCAACACTTGTATCTTCCGGTCTTGAATCTCAACCGGGTGTCTTACTATTGTCAAATCCGTCTCAAGTTGTACCTCTTCCACAGGGAGAATAGTTGATTCTTCGGGATAAAATTTCCTGAGTTGCGAGACGTGAAACACATTATGTATCCCGGTCAGTCTCGGCGGTAGGTCCAACCTATACGCCACTTCTCCAACTCTCTCAAGGATTTCAAAAGGTCCAAGGTATCTCGGGTTAAGCTTCCCACCTCGACCTATTCGAGAAAATCCCTTCCTCGGGGATGCTTTCAAGAACACCTTATCTCCGACTTCAAACTCAAGGGGCCTTCTCCTCTTATCCGCATAGCTCTTCTGACGGTCCTGAGCTGCCTTCATTCTCTGCCGAATTAACTTGACCTTAGCAGTGGTCTTATCCAATCTCTCTCGAGGTGTTGCTCTTTCAAGCTTGTTCTCCTCTGTCCACCGCCAATCTTCCATATCCCAAAATAGAGGCGATCTACACTTCCTTCCATATAGTGCCTCATAGGGAGCCATACCAATAGAAGTCTGAAAACTGTTGTTATAGGCAAACTCAACCAGAGCTAAATGCTTATCCCACTTTTCCTGGAAATCCAAAGCACACGCCCTCAACAAATCCTCTAAATACTTAATCAGTCTCTCTGATTGTCCATCTGTCTGAGGATGAAAAGCGGTGCTGAAATTAAGCCTCGTACCCAACCTACTCTGAAGATCCTGCCAAAACTTAGCTGTAAACCTCGGGTCACGATCTGAGACAATGCTAGCAGGCGCCCCATGAAGTCTCACAATCTCCTTACAATACAATTCGGCCAACTTCGGAGTCTTATAAGACATCTTCACCTTGAGAAAATGAGCAGACTTGGTCAATCGGTCGACTATCACCCAAATTCCATCATAACCTCCTCTTGATCTTGGCAAGCCGGACACAAAGTCCATGGTCACTTGCTCCCACTTCCACTCAGGAATCGGAAGTGGTTGGAGAGTTCCTCCCGGTTTCTGGTGTTCTGCCTTCACCACTTGACACGTGAGACACCGCTTCACAAAGTTCGCGACATCTCTCTTCATGCCATTCCACCAGAAGTATTCCTTCAAATCTCGGTACATCTTCGTACCGCCGGGGTGAATGGAATATCCAGAACGGTGTCCTTCCTCAAGTATTAACCTCTTGAGGTCTTCTGGGACACAAACCCTAGTCTTGAACCTGAACAAACCGGAATCATCAAACCCAAACTTCGTCTCGGGGTCTATCCTAGACCGAACCACTAATCTCTGAATCTCTACATCCGAAGCCTGAGAATCCAACAACCTTTGTTTCAAATCCGGCTGAACTGTGATGTTAGCTAACCGAGCCACTGAAATCAAAACTGTCGAATCCTGTCCTGAAGACCCTGTACTCAAACCTGAAACACTTGCTTTTCTGCTCAAAGCATCTGCCACGACATTCGCCTTGCCCGGATGATACTGAATCGTGCAGTCATAATCCTCTAAGAATTCCATCCAACGCCTCTGTCTATTGTTAAGCTCCTTCTGAGTGAAAAGATACTTGAGGCTCTTGTGATCCGTGAATATCTCGAAAGTCGTCCCATAGAGGTAATGACGCCACTTCCTCAAAGCAAATACAACCGCTGCAAGCTCAAGATCATGAGTGGGGTAGTTCTTCTCGTGTTCCTTCAACTTCCTAGAAGCATAGGCCACCACTCGGCCATTTTGCATCAATACACATCCGAGTCCTTCCTTAGAAGCATCTGCAAAAACTGAATAACCCTCGGATCCCTCGGGTAGGGTAAGAACTGGTGCTGAAGTTAATCTTTCCTTCAAAGCTTGGAAACTTCTCTCGCACCCATCATCCCACTCATACTTCACCTCCTTTTTGGTTAATCGAGTCAACGGGCAAGCAATCTTGGATAAGTCCTTCACAAATCTCCTATAGTAACCCGCTAACCCGAGAAAACTTCTTATCTCGGAGGCATTCTTCGGTCTTTCCCACTGAACCACGGTCTCAATCTTAGAAGGATCAACTTCAATCCCCTCACCTGAAATTATGTGACCCAGAAAAGACACTCTGTCGAGCCAGAACTCACACTTGCTAAATTTGGCATAAAGCTTGTGCTCTCTAAGGGTCTCCAAAACGATCCTGAGATGAGATGCGTGCTCTTCTGCAGACTTAGAATACACCAAGATGTCGTCTATGAAAATGACCACAAACTTGTCAAGATACTGTCTAAACACTCGGTGCATCATATCCATGAACACGGCTGGAGCGTTAGTTAACCCAAACGGCATCACTACAAACTCGAAGTGTCCATAACGGGTATTGAACGGAGTCTTAGAGATATCCTCTTCCCGGATACGAAGTTGGTAATATCCCTGCCTCAAATCTAACTTAGAGTATACCTGTGATCCTTGCAAGATATCAAACAACTCTTCGATATGAGGTAAAGGATACTTATTCTTCACTGTCATCCGGTTCAACTCGCGGTAGTCTATACACATCCTCAAAGTCCCGTCCTTCTTCTTCACAAATAACACAGGAGCACCCCACGGGGATGTACTCGGACGGATGTAACCGCAAGTCAAGAGCTCATCCAGCTGAGTTTTCAACTCCTTCAACTCAGCAGGAGCCATCCGATACGGTGTCTTAGAGAAAGGCTCAGCTCCAGGATAAAGGTCGACTACAAACTCGATGTCCCTATCAGGTGGCAAAGAACCCAAATTCTCAGGGAAAACATCGGGGAACTCACTCACGACCTCTGTCTCCTCAAGTTTGGCCTGATCCTTCGGTTTATTCAGAAGGTAAGCCACAAAACCTGTCGCAACGTCCCGGAGGAGCTTACTTGCTTCCATAAAAGACACAAACGGGCTGGACTTCAACCTCTCACCCGTAAAGACCACTGTCCCCAACAAAACCTTCTTCTCATGACAGTCCAACTGAGCTCGGTATCTGAAGAGAAAATCCATACCAAGAATAACCTCATACTTCTTCAACGGTAGAACTATCAAGTCTGCAGGAAAAACTCGGCCCTCAAACACCACCGGACACTCCCTGAACACCCTGTCAGCTTCCACAGATCCTCCCAAAGGAGTATTCACCACATACACATGCGCAGATAATTCATCAAGTAAAGGCAAAGAAGCAACAATATCCCGGGAAATAAATGAATGCGTAGCCCCGGGATCAAACAATGCATGTAGTGATATGCCATGAATGCTTATTGTACCTTCTATCACGGCAGTCGGGTCGACATCAGCAGCTTCCTCCTCTCCGTCCAAAGCAAACACGCGAGCCTGCACAACCGGCCTCCTATTCGGGCAAGCATCAATCAAATGATCAGAAGACCCACACGCGTAGCATTTGCCCAGAAGCTTCCAACACCTCTCCACTGGATGTCTCCCCTAACAATGAGAACAAACGGGTGGTCCCTGAGCTGGAGCCGGTCGAACTGGAGCAACAGGAGGTGCTACGGGACCGGTAATACGGGGCTTTTTGTTCCCTAAACCCTGGGGATGAAAAGCCGGTAGGACAGGAGCTCGTGGAGCATAAGAAATGGGCCTCTTACCCAATCCAGAACCTGATCCCGATCCTCGAGTCGAAGAGAAAGGCGGAGGCTTCAACCGAGCCATTTGGGCCTCAACTTGAATTGCCCTTTTTGTAACCTTGGCCCAAGTACTCACATTGGCAGCCTGTAGAGCTTCTAGAATATCCCGGCGAAGTCCATGAAGAAACTTTCGGGCCTTATGATCATCGTGGTCAGTGATGTGAGTAGCATAAGGAGCTAGCCTCTCAAACTCCAAAATATAATCCTCCACCGTCCGATTGCCTTGCCTCAAATTGGTAAACTCTTGGAGGCGACGTTCTTGTGCACTATGAGGGATATATTTCTCATGGAATTCCTGCACAAACGTCTCCCAGTTGAATTCCATACCCATTCTCTCAAGCTTGGATCTCACACTCCTAAGCCAAATAGCCGCTGGCCCTTGAATAATACGCCCCGTGCAAATAGCCTTGTCCTGGGAAGTCCCTGGACATATCTCCCATATACCTCGGATCTCAGACAACCACTCTTCCGCCTTGATATCATCACCTCCATACCACTTTGGAGGATTGTTGTTCCGGAAGTCACTATACACCGCAGAAATATCTTGCCCTTCACCCGGATTTGCATTACCCCTTTGATTTTGTTGGAGTTGATTGAGTAGGGCTTGGACAATATTCTCCGCATTCATAGGTGGTGGCGGAGGCGCATTCTGTGGAGCCGGTTCATTCAAATCAGGGGTTTGTTCACGATAATTATGTCTTCTTGGAGGCATCCTGAAATTCATAGATTCAAGCAATATGGATGCATGTACATTAGTGTATGAATATGTATACAATTTAAGAAAATAATCAAGTAATCAAGTAATCAATTAGTCAAGTAATCACATACTCAAATCATACATGCACATTTACACCCGATCACACAATCACGGTGTCCTAAGCCGTACGACCTAGACAGACCCACACGACACTAGAGCCCGGTTTTGCAACCGCGCTCTGATACCACTTAAGGATGTAGCACCCACACGTAGGGCCACATCCCCCGCACCATAATCCGAACCCGAATACGAAATGGATTGTCCGCACCCGAATCCGAATCATAGCGAACGGGAGACCAAACACACACTCTAGGCTAGGCGGAGCTAAACAACACAGAGTCAGAGTATGCGGAAGCGAATAATAAAAGCAACAAGCAAAATCATCACATATATATATATAGGTACCAACACATTCCTGTACAAAAGCCATCACGGCTCGAGCAAAAATAGTGTATAAGTATATACAAATCATAACTATACAACTACAAAATAATAAAGTGCAGGTATGTAAATGCACCTAACGAGACCTAGACCGACAAGTGCATAAGGAAAGACACACTTCTCCGCCTAGCTCACGCTCCCCAAAACCTGCAGCTAAAAGAGTAAACGAGGGTCAGTCAACTGACTGAGTGAGGGGGCTAACGCACACCCACACCCTATATGTATAAAGCAGAGCACAAAGCAAAGGGTGGAATTATGAACCGGACTAGGTTTTACAAACGAAACTTTCCAAAACAAATACATATACTTTAAAACATTTCATAAACACTATCCCGATTCATACTTCTCAAACATACATAACAAAACATAATGCTCGGCGAGAACCAGCTTCCAACCTTTACTCCTCAGAACAAACAAAACGGAAATCATACACTCTCCTCTACACCAATGATGGAAGAGCCACCGGCGGCCCTAACCATCCAAACATATACAGACTCACGAGGGGTAGCGAGCCCACATCGTGCCCTCCCCGGTTTTTACGCCGAAGGCATCGAAATATCACACCTTCCCAAACTCCCAGGGGTCGCGTGTGATATATCGGATGGAGACTACGCACAGGCCGAACCTCGACGGCCCGAACCGTCCCGAGGGTTCCTTACCCGTAGCTCCTTGGATCCACACATACAAATCATATCATAACAAATGCCAAATCTTTCATGGCAATCTCGCTAGCAGAATTGTAAAGCCTTTTCCAAAACATAGCTTACATAAGCTTATTTAATATCTTTTCCCAAAACAAAGTTGTTCACAAGATCATAAACGTATTCTAATCAACACGTACATATCTATATATATACTTAAGGATGTAGCACCCACACGTAGGGCCACATCCCCCGCACCATAATCCGAACCCAAATACGAAATGGATTGTCCGCACCCGAATCCGAATCATAGCGAACGGGAGACCAAACACACACTCTATGCTAGGCGGAGCTAAACAACACAGAGTCAGAGTATGCGGAAGCGAATAATAAAAGCAACAAGCAAAATCATCACATATATATATATATAGGTACCAACACATTCCTGTACAAAAGCCATCACGGCTCGAGCAAAAATAGTGTATAAGTATATACAAATCATAACTATACAACTACAAAATAATAAAGTGCAGGTATGTAAATGCACCTAACGAGACCTAGACCGACAAGTGCATAAGGAAAGACACACTTCTCCGCCTAGCTCACGCTCCCCAAAACCTGCAGCTAAAAGAGTAAACGAGGGTCAGTCAACTGACTGAGTGAGGGGGCTAACGCACACCCACACCCTATATGTATAAAGCAGAGCACAAAGCAAAGGGTGGAATTATGAACCGGACTAGGTTTTACAAACGAAACTTTCCAAAACAAATACATATACTTTAAAACATTTCATAAACACTATCCCGATTCATACTTCTCAAACATACATAACAAAACATAATGCTCGGCGAGAACGAGCTTCCAACCTTTACTCCTCAGAACAAATAAAACGGAAATCATACACTCTCCTCTACACCAATGATGGAAGAGCCACCGGTGGCCCTAACCATCCAAACATATACAGACTCACGAGGGGTAGCGAGCCCACTTCGTGCCCTCCCCGGTTTTTACGCCGAAGGCATCGAAATATCACACCTTCCCAAACTCCCAGGGGTCGCGTGTGATATATCGGATGGAGACTACGCACAGGCCGAACCTCGACGGCCCGAACCGTCCCGAGGGTTCCTTACCCGTAGCTCCTTGGATCCACACATACAAATCATATCATAACAAATGCCAAATCTTTCATGGCAATCTCGCTAGCAGAATTGTAAAGCCTTTTCCAAAACATAGCTTACATAAGCTTATTTAATATCTTTTCCCAAAACAAAGTTGTTCACAAGATCATAAACGTATTCTAATCAACACGTACATATCTATATATATACTTAAGGATGTAGCACCCACACGTAGGGCCACATCCCCCGCACCATAATCCGAACCCAAATACGAAATGGATTGTCCGCACCCGAATCCGAATCATAGCGAACGGGAGACCAAACACACACTCTATGCTAGGCGGAGCTAAACAACACAGAGTCAGAGTATGCGGAAGCGAATAATAAAAGCAACAAGCAAAATCATCACATATATATATATATAGGTACCAACACATTCCTGTACAAAAGCCATCACGGCTCGAGCAAAAATAGTGTATAAGTATATACAAATCATAACTATACAACTACAAAATAATAAAGTGCAGGTATGTAAATGCACCTAACGAGACCTAGACCGACAAGTGCATAAGGAAAGACACACTTCTCCGCCTAGCTCACGCTCCCCAAAACCTGCAGCTAAAAGAGTAAACGAGGGTCAGTCAACTGACTGAGTGAGGGGGCTAACGCACACCCACACCCTATATGTATAAAGCAGAGCACAAAGCAAAGGGTGGAATTATGAACCGGACTAGGTTTTACAAACGAAACTTTCCAAAACAAATACATATACTTTAAAACATTTCATAAACACTATCCCGATTCATACTTCTCAAACATACATAACAAAACATAATGCTCGGCGAGAACGAGCTTCCAACCTTTACTCCTCAGAACAAATAAAACGGAAATCATACACTCTCCTCTACACCAATGATGGAAGAGCCACCGGCGGCCCTAACCATCCAAACATATACAGACTCACGAGGGGTAGCGAGCCCACTTCGTGCCCTCCCCGGTTTTTACGCCGAAGGCATCGAAATATCACACCTTCCCAAACTCCCAGGGGTCGCGTGTGATATATCGGATGGAGACTACGCACAGGCCGAACCTCGACGGCCCGAACCGTCCCGAGGGTTCCTTACCCGTAGCTCCTTGGATCCACACATACAAATCATATCATAACAAATGCCAAATCTTTCATGGCAATCTCGCTAGCAGAATTGTAAAGCCTTTTCCAAAACATAGCTTACATAAGCTTATTTAATATCTTTTCCCAAAACAAAGTTGTTCACAAGATCATAAACGTATTCTAATCAACACGTACATATCTATATATATACTTAAGGATGTAGCACCCACACGTAGGGCCACATCCCCCGCACCATAATCCGAACCCAAATACGAAATGGATTGTCCGCACCCGAATCCGAATCATAGCGAACGGGAGACCAAACACACACTCTATGCTAGGCGGAGCTAAACAACACAGAGTCAGAGTATGCGGAAGCGAATAATAAAAGCAACAAGCAAAATCATCACATATATATATATATAGGTACCAACACATTCCTGTACAAAAGCCATCACGGCTCGAGCAAAAATAGTGTATAAGTATATACAAATCATAACTATACAACTACAAAATAATAAAGTGCAGGTATGTAAATGCACCTAACGAGACCTAGACCGACAAGTGCATAAGGAAAGACACACTTCTCCGCCTAGCTCACGCTCCCCAAAACCTGCAGCTAAAAGAGTAAACGAGGGTCAGTCAACTGACTGAGTGAGGGGGCTAACGCACACCCACACCCTATATGTATAAAGCAGAGCACAAAGCAAAGGGTGGAATTATGAACCGGACTAGGTTTTACAAACGAAACTTTCCAAAACAAATACATATACTTTAAAACATTTCATAAACACTATCCCGATTCATACTTCTCAAACATACATAACAAAACATAATGCTCGGCGAGAACGAGCTTCCAACCTTTACTCCTCAGAACAAATAAAACGGAAATCATACACTCTCCTCTACACCAATGATGGAAGAGCCACCGGCGGCCCTAACCATCCAAACATATACAGACTCACGAGGGGTAGCGAGCCCACTTCGTGCCCTCCCCGGTTTTTACGCCGAAGGCATCGAAATATCACACCTTCCCAAACTCCCAGGGGTCGCGTGTGATATATCGGATGGAGACTACGCACAGGCCGAACCTCGACGGCCCGAACCGTCCCGAGGGTTCCTTACCCGTAGCTCCTTGGATCCACACATACAAATCATATCATAACAAATGCCAAATCTTTCATGGCAATCTCGCTAGCAGAATTGTAAAGCCTTTTCCAAAACATAGCTTACATAAGCTTATTTAATATCTTTTCCCAAAACAAAGTTGTTCACAAGATCATAAACGTATTCTAATCAACACGTACATATCTATATATATAATATATAGTCACATGCACGGCTTGAAAACATCACATAAGGCTTTAGGTCGCTTAGCTAATAAAATTCCTAAACCTCACCTTGTGCTTGACAAAAAGCGAGCCGACGTGAACAACCTACGCCTCGGGCTCGTCAACTGGAACCTCCTCTGAAAAGAAAACACAAAAGCCCAAGACTTAGACTCTATATGAACCAAAGAAGACGCTCGGCAAAATGCATGATTCATGTTCACGTATAAAATGTTACAATTAGGTCATATAATTCACAAATCATAGCATAACATAATTAATCACAATTTATTATGCAAACAATCAATTTATAACAATTAATATGCAAAAGAAAAGCATTTAAAGTCATACAAATGCATAATTAAGGCAAAGAGAAAAAGTGGCAAAATCCACCCTAGCGGATTTTTCCAGAGCTACTGCCTCAAATCCACCCCCGCGGATTTTTCCAAAGGGAAAAATCCACCCCCGCGGATTTGACCCAGTAGAAGGGTTCCGGCCATGGGAACGGCCGTTCCCGTTCCCAGTACAAACTGGGAACGGTCGTTCCCACTCTCGGCATGAACAGTAAATGGCCTGGGAACGGTCGTTCCCAGTTTAAAACTGGGCGGGAACGGCCGTTCCGGCCTGGTTCGAAGTCTGGAACAGAAAATTTTTACAGAAAACAGGGGAAGCTCGTTTTTGAGCCAAAAATGGCCAAAATTCAACCCTTAAAATTGCCACAACTTCTCAAAATGCACAAACCATACATATAAATCATGCTTGACAAGTTAACACTCAAATAACTCAAGAAAACGGAATTAAAAGCCATGATCAAAGGATTGCAAAACTCAAGCTAAAATCATGCTCATTCATAAATGCTCAACCAACCAAAGATTAAATGCAATAAATACAACATATACAACCTATATAACTCATATATAAAGCTAGGTATCAAGTACATCAAGCAAGGAGCAAGTATTCACATATATAGCTGAACCCTTACTATTCACGTAGGGAAACTTAAGCACACCAAACTCACTCCAAACTCAGAAATTAAACCGTAGAAACGACGAGCACGACGAGGGGATTCCGAAACATACCTAAGTTCGAGAAAAGACGAAGAAACGAGAGAGATATTGGCTCGGGAAGTTGGAATGATCAAACTTGAGGGTTTTGGCTCTAGCTTGGACAAGAGCTGCTGTTGTTTCACGTAAGAAAGGAGAAAGGAAGAAAGGTTCAGCCTTTTAAGGCTGGACCGGTTGGTTCACGGGTTCGGTTCAAGGTTTCCGGTTCAAGTTGGTTCGGTTCAACAAATACAGGTTCAAATAAGGCCAACTCAAATTAAAACAAATAAATCACATACAACATATAGTTCAAGTAATTCATATAAGTTCAAATAATTCAAAATAGTCCTATACAAATAATCTAAAACGCAAATAATATTAAATCACATAATTTACCTGTACCGACTGTGAGTCGGGGTGTTACAACGGGGTTCTCTCGTTGCTTGTTTGAGAGACGGGGTTCTCTCGTGCTTGCGTGCTACTTGTTTACTTTTCGAGTGAGTAGTTCCGGTGAGTTAAGGGTCGTGACTTACAGCTTTAAAGACCCTTTGCTACTTCAAGACGTTTTCTGAACTAATTCCTGATGGGGAGTGGTTAACCCGCGTGGGATGAACACGGGAGAGTTGCTTAAGAGTCTAGAACTCGAGGTGGTGGACCTGGGGACAGGTCCATTTTAAGGGGGAGAGATTGTAACGCCCCGCATTTTCAATTATTCAGGTACGCACGCCACACGTGTGAGTTTGAGAGTTATAATTGTTAAGCATGTTTAATTGCATTATGTGACCAAGTGATTATTTGATTAATTACCTAATTGTCTAGGTGATCATTTTAATTGCAATTCCATTACATATCATTTCATAACATATTTTCATATATGTATATATATACTTATATACTTAAACTAATTTCATAAGAATCACATTTCATTTATATCATTCATTTATGCAAGAGACATGAAATTCTATATATACATATTTATATATGCATATCTTCCTATACTAATACACTCACATAATCATATTATATATATATATATATAAGAGCACTAAGAGAGATATATATATTATATACATTAATATCTTACTTTTAACTTTATACATATGTCTATACTTATATCACATACTTTACATACATTATATCACATATATCATATATACAAATTACACAAGAACACAAACACTAAATCTCTACAACGCAAACAAACCCTTTTCTTCCATTTTCTTCATACACACACACTTTTGATCAAGCAAGAGGAAGGAGAAAAAGAGGTCTAGGCATCATTATCATCATCTTCATCATCTCATCATCATCCCATTTCTTCCTTCTTCATTTTCTTTCAACGTATATATATATATATATATGAATGTGTATGTGAGTGAATGTTATGAATAAGTTAGGGATTTTAATTCTAAGCTAGATAACTTGAATTCTTGGGTGTATATGCATGAATACATGTGGATCTATGCTTGAGTCTTGATTCATTGATGCAAGAATGTGTGTATGTATATGTGTGTGTGTTTTGATGTGGGTTTGATGAATTCATGGATTTAAACTTGTTTTAATGTGTGTTTGGTGTGCTATATCTTGTGTTTTGATGTTCTTGTGAGTTGTTTTGGTTGGGGTGTTGATTTGGGATGAATTTGGAGCCTTCCCTTCTAGCTAAATCGGATCCCCTACATTTTTTTTTCGAATAGAGCATACCCAAACGGGTGTTTGGATACCTAGTTCATTCACCAAACGCCCGTTTAGCAACCTACTGCCACACCCGACGAGCTTCAAACGCCCCGTTTCTATTTCCAAGAAATTTTCAAACAGCCGTTTCTCCCTAATACAAACTCCGATTGACCCAAATTTTAAATCTTTAGAAACCTCTTGAAGTCTATAACACTCTCCAATAGGAATCACCTCATTATCCTTTCTAATTTGTGAGATATAATCAATTCATTTTGGTGTCGCCACATTATCGGAAATCTAAACTCCTTCAACTTTGGAGCTACGCCATTTACTCCTCGCTTTGAACCACGATTCGAGCCATATATCATTTTAAAGGTATACGTGTATACTTTATTATCCAACAAACAAAATCCAATTTCAACTTCTAGAACTTAAGATATTCTTGTTTTACCACAGCTTGCGCATTTCCGAGAATTGTCTATTTTTGCCAAGCTTCACCAAAACCCCTCATATTGCATTCCTTTCACTTCCTTGGCTACCGTATGTGACTTTTATGAATTATATGCTTGGTTAATTGATAATTATGTTATTATTTGACACTCTTTGATCTTTAATTGTTTAAACTTGATTGTTAACTCCGTGCCTTACATTAAATGAATTCATTTGATTAAATGGCATGAATACATGACCTCTTTGAGTTTAATTACATCTCTTATATGTTAATTGAATGCCACACATGTTATAACACGATATACCACTTCATGAGCGTTGTCGTGCGTCCTATTTGGTATCATATTGGGTCTTCTCTCACGAGTACACCTTGTTTCCTTTCTTGTCCAGTTTTTCTCCAGGGTGGAGACTTCCGGATTGAATAGGCACCCATATTACGCATGTTCCTTGTCTCGTGGTATTCCAGGTGAGGGTATTTTTGTTCTAGTTATGTATTAAACCCCTACAACCCTTACGTGATAAGATTTGGCCAAAATCCTATATATATATATATATATATATATATATATATATATATATATATATATTGTTTTCAAAGTAAAGTCATCGAGTAAATGTTTCTCATGGATTATAAAATGAATTATGATAATTACGAGTATGACTTTAAATGGTTTGGTGAGATACGTACCTCACGTTCATGTTATTGGGCCTGGGGAAACGTAGGCTTGGACACCAGCACGGCATTGGGCCGTCGGGTAACCCCATAGCACGTAGTACCCTTTGAGAATATCCTCGCGCGACTTTAGTGGCAGGAAGACGGGATATTCTTGAGCCGGTGGTTAATCCAATTGAAAGGAGCGGGTAGGAGTCATGAGCCCCCGTCTCGACACGTTCACGTTAAATGGTTGGGTCTGCAGGCCCGACCATTCCGGAGAAAGAAGGTTGGAAATGTTTTACGATTATGTTCATGTTTATGTCATGTACCGTGCGGGAAGGCTGGGACACGGATTACCCAAACGACTATGTTTTACGCCCGCATGTATTATTATGTATTGTATGATCACGTATTTAAAATATTAAATCATGTTCATTGTACACTGTCGGAGTTTGGTTGGAGATAATGCACGCTCACTCGCCAAGCCATAACGGTTATTCCTGCATTATGAACTTAATGAATTTAATATGCATTAGTCATAAACTCCGAGCATTGTTAATCCTTTTCTTGCCCTTCTCGGGAACTAAATTCAAATAAAATCTTGCTCGGGATTTATGAATTGCATGTGCATGTTTTTCTATACGTATAGCTCTTGCTCACTCAGTCTTCTAGAGACTGACCCCTCTTTTCTTCACTTCTCAGTCTTTGCAGGTTTTGCTAGGCGGAAGTCAAGTCTTAGTGGTTGTCTCGAGTCTCACGTGTACACTCAAGTCACATTCTTCATTTATTATGTTTATCTGTATCATGTATTTAAATAGGCCTGTGTGCCAATGCATATTTTATGGAATATTGAGTATTATTCGGGACAGGTTGTATGCTTAGACGAACCCGTTGTTAAGATGCATGTCGGTTTTAAATTTATGGTTATGGATTTGTGGGGCTTTTAGCCATTGTTGGAATTCATTATGGTTAACTTTATTGTTTCCGCATCACATGATTTCAATTCTTGATTAATTGGTCGGGGTTAGTTCCGCCTAGCTAGGAAGTTGTTTGATTTTGTCACCCGTTCACTATGAGTCCGGTTCATGCTTGAATTACCCATTTCACGTGTGGACTAGACTTGTAGTGCGGGGGTTGTGACGCCTATCGTTGCGGGTGCTACAGTTTTTAAATTTAACAAGTGAAAGACATTTGTCAAGATGTCCAACCTTAATATGATACAACACCATACGTTACAATAATATTTTGAATTGTTTGAGCATCATAAGAGTGGTAATTTAAAATTATAAACTTTTTTTTTTTATATATGTGAGAGTGTCTAATAGAAAATTAAATTCCAATTGGGATCTTCTCACTATATTTAAAATTAAAAGATTGATGTTCTAAATATTTTTATTTTAATTAATAATGTATAATTTGTATATTATATACTTTAGTGTCTATTAATAATTAATAATTTGTATATTATATAATTTTTAAATATATAGATAAGTTGAAGAACCTACGGATTAACGTTATTAAAATCTAAATATATAGATAAGTTGAAGAAGATCAAACCATCAAAAGGGCGATCTTCTCGTTACGTAATTGATACTTTCACTATTAATTAACTTATATAATAGATAACTTAGTTTTTCTTTATTAGAAATAATAGTTTATTAAAAAAACATAAATTTTAATACGAAGATGACTTAAAACTATAATATATGTGTTGGTTTATTAAAAGATATTTGAATCGAGATTTCCAATTAAAATTGATTGAAAAATTCCAACCAAAAACCGACGGAAAACCAACGAAATTTTTATTTAATTGAAATTCCAATGGAAAACTGACGGGAATATCCCGTCGATTTTTTTTTAATTGAGGAATAAAAAAAATCGACGGGAAAATCCCGTTGGTTTTTTTTTAATTGAGGAATAAAAAAACCGACGGGAAAATCCCATCGTTTTTTTTTAATTTGAGGAATAAAAAGACCGACGGGTTATTCCTGTCGGTTTTCCGTTGGAATTTTTATTTAATTGAAATTCCAACGGAAAATCGACGGGAAAATCCCATCGGTTTTTTTGGCGTAATTTTTTTAGAATTGCGCCAAAATTTCGCCGGAAAAGCCGTTGGAATTCCGTCGGTTTTCCGTTGGAAATTCCAACGGGATACCGACGGAATTTTCCATCGGTTTTTTCCCGTCGGAATTCGACTATTTTTTTATAGTCCACGTTCTTCTTTTCTAACCCTGTCTTTCATTTTTCTCTCAACTCTCATTCTTTCTCCAATACTTACGCACATCTCGTTTAAACATCTTGTTGGCTTCTGTTGTATTTGGGTTTCTGAATTTATCTTGGGTTAAACCAACTCTTGAGCTTTCAAAAGTCAAATATTGTATGTTTCCTAAGGGTTATAATGTGTGGGTGTTTGCATTTTATTATTCAAATATTGTATTTTTCCCAAGGCTTTTTTGATCTACTTTGAGCTTAGAAGAAGCTTATGATAACTTTTTTATATTTGCAGGATATAGTGGTCAAGGGCAAGCGTTGCAGCTAAATTTAATTATTAAGGTATGCTACTTAATTGTTCACATCAGCTTCCTAAAAATGTGTTGTTATTTATTACTATACAACTAAACACAATTTATAGTGTTAAACCTATAAACTATATCATTTGTTTCTGATAATTCTAGAACTTTTATAACTTGTAACTTTTTCTAAGTTTAAGTTATTTTTTATTGATACCTGTACTTTTTAAGGATCTATTAGGCAAACAAACCTTTTTCGAAATAACAATATGGATAAGTTATGGATGAATCTCCCAAGGTCGTCTTGAATATTGAGAAGGAGTCAAGTACTTTCTCGATTTTGCACTTATGCATTTAGAGAATGGCCTCATCTTGTGCCCTTGTAAAAAATGTAAAAATGCTACATGTAGAAAGGCAGATGGTGAGGAAGGGCATTTACTTTGGGAAGGCTTTTTAGATGGATACACTAAGTGGGTTCTTCATGGTGAGTTGTACAATCAAGGAAATTGTTCATCGTATTCATATGGAGGGTTAGACCCATCTGATAATATGCATGACCTCCTGCACGATACATTTAGAATGCAAAGTGAGAGTGACTTTGGTGGGAGTGAGTTACCGACTAAGATAGAAGAGCCTAATGAAGAAGCAAAAAAGTTTTATTGACTCATGAAAGATGCTGATCAAGAACTATATCCGGGATGTCAGAATTTTTCAAACCTTTCATTCATTGTTAGAATGTTGCAGATCAAATGTCTTAGCCATTGGAGTGATAGCTCTTTCACCATGATGCTTAGTTTGTTAAAGGAATCATTTCCAGAAGGATCTCAACTACCTGGAAACTATTATGAAGCTAAAAAGATAATGAAAGATTTGGGTCTCCATTATAAAAAATTGATGCATGTAAAAATAACTGCATGTTGTATTGGGGCGTGAATGAAGACAAAAATAAGTGTGATACTTGCGGCGAATCCCCGATGGAAGGTTCCAGAGTCTGAAGTTGATTCTTTTGAACCTTCTTCTTCAAAGAAGGCAAAATCGAAGAAATGAAAAAAAAAATACCAAATATGTTCATGTGGCATTTTCCTTTGAAACTAAGGCTGCAAAGGCTATTCATGAATGCCAAAACAACATCTCTTATGAGATGGCATACAGAGGAGTGCCCTAAAGATGGTGTCATGAGACATCCAGCTGACTCACCAGCTTGGCACACCCTTGACTACCATTGTCCTGATTTTTCTCAAGATTGTCGCAATGTTAGGTTGGGGTTAGCAACTGATGGTTTTAATCCATTTAGAACGATGAATGTTGCTCACAGTACATAGCCTATCATTTTAATTCCATATAACTTACCACCCGGAGAGTGTATGAAAAAGTCATTTCTTATGTTATCCATACTCATACCTGGCCCCAGCCAACCGGGAAATGACTTTGATGTGTACTTACCACCACTACTTGCAGAGTTAAAAGAATTATGGTATGAGCGCGTGAACACTTATGATGCGCTAAGTAAACAAAACTTTCAATTGCATGCAGCTTTATTATGGACTATTAGCAATTTTCCTGGCCTTGCTACCATATCTGGATGGAGTACGAAAGGAGTATATGCTTGTCCGGTATGTCAAAAGGATACCAACTCAGTGTGGCTTGATGGTTCTCGAAAGTTCTGTTATATATGTCATCGTATTTTCCTTCCTCGAGATCATCCATATCGTAAAGAGAAAGGACCATTTGATGGCAGTGAAGAGCATCAAAAAGCACCTCCTTACTTAAGTGGAGCTGCAACTCATGATGAAATAAAAGACTTTACGAATAAGTTTGGGAAACAAGTGGGTGATTTTAATCTACCATATGGTTGGAAGAACAAAAGTATTTTATTTGAGTTACCATATTGGGAGAAGAATTTGGTGAGTCATAATCTCGATGTCATGCACATTGAGAAAAATATCTGTGATAAGATTTTGCATACATTATTGGACTCTGATAAGTCTAAGGATAACCATAAAGCCCGCTTGGATTTGAAGAATATGGGTATAAGATCGGGACTTCATCCTTTTTATGATGAACATGGGCGGGAATGGATACCAGCTTCTTCATTTGCTTTTGATAAAAAAGAAAAGGAAATATTCTGCAAGGCTTTGAAAAAGGTAAAAGTTCCTGACGGTTATGTAACAAATATATCAAGGTGTGTGAAAACCAAACCGGCTAAGATTTTTGGCCTTAAAAGCCATGACAGTCACATACTAATGCAACAACTATTACCATTATCATTGCGCAAACTATTGCCCAAGTCAATACGTTCTCCTTTGATTCATCTGTGTCGTTATTATAGAGATTTGTGTTCTAAATCACTTCATCATAATGACTTGGATCGGATGGAAAGAGACATAGTAGTTATCCTTTGTGAATTAGAAAAAATATTTCCTCCAACATTCTTTGATATTATGCTACATTTGTCTGTACATTTGGTTACCGAGGCAAGGTTAGCTGGGCCTATTCATTATCATTGGATGTACCCTATCAAAAGGTAATTTCTTTTCATAAAATTTTCTATAAATTTGATTATATAAATGTTGATTGTTTAGATTCACTAAGTTAAAACCAATCGTGCAAGTGTATACTTAATATACGCGTAGCACAATATGATCGTACCCACAGGGAAGGGAAATCAATCACTACTCAGTATTTATTTCTAATCTAGAAACCGAACGAATTCAAGTTGTTATATCTACCTACTAGAATAAAATTGAAGTAATTAACTCTAAGAAAACAAAAATAGCACACTTAAACATGGATTAAACTCAGTAGACTAAATAGGCAGGAGAGTAACGACTTATGCATTCAGGATTCAATACAATACTTGTTTGACAAGTGCAATTCTACAACCTAGTCACTTATATATGAATTATCCTCTCTCAAGGTATAACCGTGTATTTAATTAAGCTCAATGTTGCTCTCGCAATCATCAATGTATTAATTAAACTAACAAGACCAAGACTAGTGTAATTCCTATTCTAGCGGCTTGGCATTGAATAAGATTTACTGTTGTATAGACCAGAACCAAATCTCTTTGCATTCATACAATCTACTAGTTATGAAAACCATCTCAATTACCATTAACCTCTCGATTCTCAAGTAATTCTAGATTATGCTAAGGGTGATCAGGCCTTCACAATTCAATTCAAACCAGTTTTCACGCTAAGAATTAGCACAAGTCATTCAAGCATCATATCAAACACATATCATACATTCATCATCACTCCCCTAGCCCTAGGGGTTTAACTACTTATAATTAAAGCAAAACTCATAAAACTAACGTAAAGTGCATTAAGGAAATTCATGTTCATCAAATCAAGACAAGGTCTCAAAATTAAACTCATAAACATTCAGTAAGAATCTGGAAAAATGAATCTAACATGAAAACTAACTAAAACCTAATCTTAAAGGGATTAGTTTGAGAAATTAAAGTAGTAAATAAACCGAAAAACTGAAATTGTTTAAGAACTCGATCCTTTCGTCTTCTCGAAATTCTTTGAACAATTCTTCAAAACTCCAGAACTTCTCTCCTCAGGATAGGTCACGAACTGAGGAAGAACTACCTCAAGAAGACTCCAAAACGCACTTAAATAGCTGCCCGAAATTCTGTCTCGCTGCCCTAGGTAACGATTGTTACCTATCTATACGGAATCCTCATTAACACCCGTTACTGCCTTGAAATCACAATAACACTTTTATAAGTGGTAATGGGCGTTACCACTTTCCTTCTGCCCAGGGGTAACGGGCGTTACCCATCTGACTCGCCAAAAGTGTTGCTGTTGTGTCTATTAACGGGGGTTAACAACCTTGTTCTTCCAAAGGGTAACAGAAGTTGCTCTTTTTTCCTCCAAAACGCATGAATTCATCTTGCTTTGTCGTTTCTTATCTCCAACTCAATAATCACCTAAATGGAGCAAAATAAACACATAAACGCATCAAACGACACAAAAGTATACTCTAATTATCGCTTAAATCTACACGAATTTCACACTCAACAAATTCCCCCACACTTGCCTATTACTCGCCCTCTAGTAATACGAAAATAAAGAAAACACATCCCCATCAAACCTCATCCTCAAAGCAATCATCGAACCTTCGCCTAAACAAGTCTAGCAAATCAAATCAAGTACTCATGATAAAAGATCATCAAACATAGTATGAAAAGTGACCCTTGTGTAGTGTGTGAATTCGAATGAAACAACATACAATGACTATAATGACAAATTCACAATTTTCTCCTTAGTTCTAATCATCAACTTTGGAATACACTATTCGCAACTATCTTCACTAATGGAGTTAACTCGAGACTCGGGATCTGTAGGTCTTTCGAGCTTGTAATGTAGGCTTCGAGTAAGGTTATCGAAATTTGGATCAAGTGACTACTTACCAAGCTTACATCATTCAATCTAAAACACGACACTCTTCTTTAGCCCTGAAACACTAGTTTTCTCCACACTTGGATATTTGTATCCCACCTCTTCCAATTTCACACTCTCCCTAAATATTTTTCTTTTCTTTTCTTTTCTTTTTGCTCTTGCTTTTCTTTCATATCTTTTCTTTTTCACAACTTCTCTCATTTTTTTTTTCTCATACATAAATCTCTGAATTTCAATCACAAGAATAATCAAAAGGGATCTAGAAGATAGATATTCACTATAAAAATCAAATGAGCAAGCCTTGGTGTAAAACTAACAAGGTAGGTACACTTATGTTGTGTAATTGGCTTATAATGTGGCTACAAAAATCTTTGCACAACAATTAGGCTCAGTGGGGTCAATAAGATTACGTTATTTAGTGAAAAATGGCTAAAAATTTAAAGGCTTAATATCCTCCGACAATGAATACCTACTTCACTTCCTTAATCTTTCATTAACTCAAAATTTCTCCTCAATAGGACTAAAATGCATCCTAATCAATTCATAGACTTATTTGGAAATCATCAATTCACCTTTCTAAGCAAAGTACATTATAACATTTAAAAAGTGCGCAAAATCAGAGGGCATACTAACATACTAAGTCATCCAATCTCATGCAAATTCCTCAACTCAAATTGCCTAACTCGTTCTAGCATCAATTCAACAATCAAACTCGAAGAAAAAGTTCAAAACGGGGGAAATTTTTTAAAATTCTAAAAAATTTTCAATTCCTAGCAATTCCCAAGTGTAACAAAACATCTAATCATGCAAATATTTAATAAAACTCCTAGAATCCCTAGACTGCTCCCCCACACTAAATCTTTGCAATGTCCTCATGCAAAAGAAAGAATTAAAGTTCAAGAAAACTCCCTTATCGATTGAAGATCCGGCAACGTGCTAGCAAAGCTTTCAAAACCTGAAATATGTGACTAGAAAACACGGATCAAGTTCAAATGCAATTGATGATCAACGTGCATTCAACAATCAACACACAAGACACAACTTCGAGGTAAGAAGGGGCACATTGCATAAACAATGGAGTTCAAAACAAAGCAAAGAAATAAGCGTATCAAAACCATCCAAATATATCAACGAATATGCCTAAAAAGAATGTCTAAAAATCAGGGGAGAGAAATAATAATAACAGAATGAGGGTGATAGAGGTCCTCCAAAATACTGATCAACACGAGCACAGAACCCTTCAAACTTTGCCTCCAACTGAGCCTCCCTCACATCAAATTGCTCATCCACATAATGTTCTAGATCCTCAACTCTCACGATCACGATGGTCAAATCAGCCCTTAATCCTGCCAACTCTGTGGGAAGGCCTTTCACAGTAACCGGAACTCCATTAGCTTCTTCAACAACAACTGGCACGGTACTGCGAAGGATCTCAAACTTATCATTTGGACTATCAGGAATCTGAGCTAAAAGCTCCCTCTGCACCTCTGTAAGCTCCTCGAAACGAGCCTTGCCCCAGCTATACATCTGCCAAAGCCTATCTCTATCCCAAATTGGCCACCAAGGCAAAATATGCTCCTTGAGGTGTCCACTCTCCCATGCAATAGCCAAGCCTACATTCTCCAAGTACTGTGGACCAATATCATAGCCAAAGTCAACGGGCAACAATCCCCTAGGCCTCCAATGCATCTCTCGAGCAAACATAGTGACAAACACGCCATGGGCTATTGTCCCAGAAACACTCCCAGCAATCTCCTGAAGCTTCCAAAGGAATTCAGTCGTTCCATCAAACTTGATGCCTTCCTTCATCATGTATATTATTCCCAGCTCAGTCTCATTAATGTAGCTATCTCTTCCATATCGAGCATAAAATCCCGTGGCCAAAATCCTATGAACTCAAATAATCTTTCCACTTCTTTCCTACCTTCAAACTTCTCCATTCATGTTGCCTTGAAGAATCTAGTAGACACAATATTTCTAGTCAAATTCCTCTGAAAGGGGTTACCCATAGCATTCACCGTTATATTGACTGACTCCCTTGATTGATGACTCAATGGAGATGAAGTAGTGAAGGGCTCGATTGACCGAGAACGCCTAGTACTATCTATATTACCTATATCATTCATATAAGACAAGGAAAAGCACATAAAAATCAATCATGAGTCATTTAGACAATTTATAGAACACCTTCTATGCACTACCCTAGGGTGTAAGTTTTGATCATGATTCTTTAATCTACCCAATACAACTCAACAAGGCTCTAAAGAGTTATGACTCAAGTTCAAAAATTCTCCAAAATCGATTTCCTAATTGAAATTCAAAGGCTAGCTAGAGACTAGGGTTCTTCCAAAATTCACTCAATTCAAGATAAACTCACTACAAATCATTGAACCTAGTTCTAGCATGCATAAATTCTCCAAATTCTAGCCCAAAATTCATCTTAGATAGGAATAATTCATTCTAACATCAAGCTTAGAGAGGGGGATTACTTACCAATTCAAGCTTAGAGAGAAAAGAGTATGTGTGATGTTGGTGGTACCTTGATTAGGAAGAATTGCTTCCTTCTCTTCTAAGAGATTGTGTTATGTGAGAAAAGAAGAGAGGGCAGGACAAATATATAGGTTATGGTGGGGTAGGACCTAAGTTGAAAGGAATTAGGATTTAAACTTCAAACACAAGTCTTCCTCCTTTAAAATAAAAACGCGATTTCGGGCCGTTAACGGGCGTTACCTAATTATGCCTATCAGGAGTAACGCCCGTTACTCCTACTGTCCTACTTCGTCTGTACCCGTTAACGGGCGTTACCTAAAATGAACTGAAGAGGTGTAACGCCTGTTACTAACTATGCTTGAGACGCCTGACTCCATTAACGGGCGTTACCGGAAAAGGCCTAGAAGGGGATAACGCCCATTACTCATGTTTTCGCACAAAACTCACTTTTACCCAAAAGCTAACTCGGACGGTGCTTAATCACGTTAATTTACACAGATTAACCCAAAATTTGCAATCAAACCATAGTGCACCAATCTCGTAACACACAAATATCTCAAAGCACATATTTCAAAATATCACAACAATTCATTCTCCTCACAAGCAAATCCAATCATGTGCATACATGCTCACACACACAACAAAAATGGACATTTAATGGCGACATTAAAGCTTAATCACGGTCTTTGCCTCCATACACTGACAACACCTCACTTAACCTACAACACAAGAGAGAGAAAACTAAAATTAAATGAGAAAAACGAGGCAAACAAAAGGAACAAAAAAGAAAAGAAAAGAAAAGAAACAAGAGAGAGATATTAGTTCTAAGTTATAGTCGTTAGCTTGACTTTGGAAACCGGATTGGGAATTAATAATCCCCTCGTGATGAGTCACAAGGCATGACCTCGTTCTTGTTGCTCTCAACACCAAATCTTAATTTCCCCGTATCTAATTCGGACACAATCTTCATCCTCAATTGTTGAGATTTCAGTTTTCTCCCCCAATTAACCGAATCTCTTTCGTTTGTGAACCGCAACACTCTGTCTGATGTCTCACTTATAGCCCCACTCATGCGATACTCATCCGGTACCGGTGGTGATGCCATGGAGCTAAAAGTACTAAACTCCATACTTTCATCTCTTATTTTGAATGTGAGAAGTCCATTCTGAACATTAATATCCGCTCCAACCGTGGCTAAAAACGGTCTTCCAAGGATCAATGGCATACTCTCATCATTCTCAACATCAAGAACTACAAAATCATTAGGAATGTCGAATTTCCCAACTTTTACCAACACATCCTCAAGAATTCCTATAGGGTATTTCACTTATCTGTCCGCTAGCTGGAGTGTCATATTAGTCGGTTTGTGCTCCTTCACTCCTAATTTCCTGCAAGTAGATAAACGGATTAGACTCACACTAGCTCTTAAATCACACAAAACATTATTAAACTGTAAGGAACCAATTGTTAGTGGGATAGAAAAACTCCCAGGGTCCTTGAGCTTCTGGGGAAGCTTCTGCTGAATCATAGCACTGCACTTTTCAGTTAGTGAAACTGTAGTAAAGTTTTCAGACTTCCCTTTTCTTGAAATCACTTCCACCAAAAACTTCAAATACTTAAGCATTTGAGCTAATGCCTCCGCAAAAGAGATGTTAATGTGAAGTTGCTTGAACATGCGAAAAAAAGTCTCAATTTGTTTCTCTAACTTCTGCATCTGTAATTTCTGAGGAAATATCAACGGTGGCACTTGTTCTTTAGTTGTCATACTTACCTTTGGCTTTGAAGGGACCTCTTCCTTTTTCTCCTCCATCTCCACTTTCACGATCTCAACTACCTCTTCAACCCTCTCACAACTCAACTCTTCAATTTCAAAATCTGCCAGCAACTTTAGACTATCATTTTCGCCATTGTTTTGCACAAAAATGGCCTTACAGTGCTCCTTGGGATTGTTCTCGGTTTGACTCGGCAACATTCCTAGACCTCTGATATTCAAAGATTGGGCAATCTGACCAATGCGAGTCTCCAAATTTCTGTTCTGATTTACCACCTGTTCCATTTTCGTCTCCAATTTCTGATATTGTTCTGTTGACACAGCTACGAATTTCTCAAGTGCAGCCTCCCATCCTTGCTTCTGTTCCTACTGAGGAGGTGGGGCGTGGTATGGAACGGGCAGTCTTTGTTGAAACTGAGCTCTCGGCTGAAAATGCGGTCTATGCTGAGGTGGCGGTTGTTGGACATTCTGATTGTTAGACCAGGAAAGATGGGGATGGTTCTTCCATCCCGAATTGTAGGTATTTGAGTAAGGGTCATTCACCGGTTTTGAGTTATTTACATAATTCACTTGCTCTTACACCTGTTCTCCTGTATTGGTATGAGGACACACGTTAAATTCATGTGGACCACTACAAATTTCACAAATTACCTGAACCGGTTGGGCTTGTGTCCCAACTGCATTCACAGAGAGTTGGTCTAATCTCTGGTTAAGAGCTTCAAACTGGGCATTGATGGAGGTTAATCCATCTCGTTCTGCAACTACTGCTTGCACTTTAGCTGGTTGGGAATGGCTCCTGTCATGCACAAAAACATCATTCTATGACATATTATCTAACAGTTCTTTAGCAATGGTCTTAGATTTGGAGAAGAATGCTCCGCCCGCAGCGGCATCCATCGCTCCTCTGTATGTAGGGGACATCCCATTATAGAAAGTCTGAATCAATAACCAACCGGGAATCCCAGGATGAGGGCACTTCTTCTGCAAATCCTCAAATCTTTCCCACGCCTCATAGAAGGATTATCTGAAACCTTGAATATCATTCCTGTACTTCATGGTCTTACTGAGAAGAAAGAACTTGGCTAAGAAAGCCTGAGAAAGCGCATCCCACGTCTGAAAGGACTCATTCGGTACAGTACTTAACAATGTTTTGGCTCTTTCCCTTAGTGAAAACAGGAAAAGCCTGACTCGAATAGCATTAGTTGTGACATTACGGATCTTGAAGGTATCGTACACCTCAAGGAAATACTCAAGATGTGATGTTGGATCCTCTAGTGATAATCCTGAAAACGGATTGTTCTGTGGCAAGTTGATTATAGCTGGTTTGATCTCAAAGTTGTTTGCTCCAATCGGGGGATGAGTTGCGGTCTGGATTGCTCCAGCATTTGGCAAGTTGTAATCTCTAATTGTAGGAGGAGGTGGTGGTGGTGGATCTACAACCCTTCCGCCTCTTGCATTGTTCAGATCTACTGCCATTGATTCAGTTGTGGATTTCTTGCTTTTCTTTTTCTTCTTCCTAATAGAGCTAAGTGTTCTCTCGATTTTTGGATCATAGGGAACTAGTTCTGGATCTTGAGATCTTCGCATGCACTGTATACCTGCACACAAGCAAAGAAAATCCTTAGCTCAATTCCAAAATACCAGAAGACTATGAACACAAAGCAAATTAATGGTCTCAAGCACTAGATCAAAATATTTAAGTAATATTGATTTAAAACGCCTTCCCCGGCAACGGTGCAAAAAACTTGTTGGTTGTTTAGATTCACTAAGTTAAAACCAATCGTTCAAATGTACACTTAATATACGCGTAGCACAATAGGATCGTACCCACAGGGAAGGGAAATTAATCACTCTCAGTATTTATTTCTAATCTAGAAACCGAACGAATTCAAGTTGTTATATCTACCTACTAGAATAAAATTGAAGTAAGTAACTCTAAGAAAACACAAATAGCACACTTAAACACGGATTAAACTCAGTAGACTAAATAGGCAGCGGAGTAATGACTTATGCATTCAGGATTCAATATAATACTTGTTTGACAAGTGTAATTCTACAACCTAGTCACTTATATATGAATTATCCTCTCTCAAGGCATAACCGTGTATTTAATTAAGCTCAACGTTGCTCTCGCAATCATCAATGTGTTAATTAAACCAACAAGACCAAGACTAGTGCAATTCATATTCTAGCGGCTTGGCATGGAATAAGATTTACTGTTATATAGACCAGAACCAAATCTCTTTGCATTCATACAATCTACTAGTTATATAAACCATCTCAATTACCATTAACCTCTCGATTCTCAAGTAATTCTAGATTATGCTAAGGGTGATCAGGCCTTCACAATTCAATTCAAACCAGTTTTCACACTAAGAATGAGCAAAAGTCATTCAAACATCATATCAAACACATATCATACATTCATCATCACTCCCCTAGCCCTAGGGGTTTAGCTACTTATAATTAAAGCAAAACTCATAAAACTAAAGTAAAGTGCATTAAGGAAATTTATGTTCATCAAATCAAGACAAGGTCTCAAAATTAAACTCATAAACATTCAGTAAGAATCTGGAAAAACGAATCTAACATGAAAACTAACTAAAACGTAAACTTAGAGGAATTAGTTTGAGAAATTAAAGCAGTAAATAAACCAAAAAACCAAAATTATTTAAGAACTCGAACCTTTCGTCTTCTCAAAATTCTTTGAACAATTCTTCAAAACTCCGGAGTTTCTCTCCTGAGGCTAGGTCACGAACTGAGGAAGAACTCCCTCAAGAAGACTCGAAAATGCACTTAAATAGCTGCCCAAAATTCTGTCTCGCCGCCCTAGGTAACGACCGTTACCTATCTATGCGCAATCCTCGTTAACGCCCGTTACTGCCTTGAAATCGCAATAATGCTTTTATAAGTGGTAACGGGCATTACCACTTTCCTTCTGCCCAGGGGTAACGGGCGTTACCCCTCTGATTCGCCAAAAGTGTTGCTCTTGTGTCTGTTAACGGGGGTTAACAACCTTGTACTTCCAAAGGGTAACAGAAGTTACTCTTTTTTCCTCCAAAAATGCGTGAATTCGTCTTGCTTTGCCGTTTCTTATCTCCAACTCAATAATCACCTAAATGGAGCGAAATAAACATATAAACGCATTAAACGGCACAAAAGTATACTCTAATTAGCGCTTAAATCTACACGAATTTCACACTCAACAATAAACATATCAATAATATTCAATATTTTTTTGCTTACTTAGGTACTTAAGCACTTTGAAATCCTATGTCCGCAATAAGGGCCGCCCAGAAGGATCAATTGCAGAAGGATATTTAGCTGAAGAGTGTTTGGCATTTTGTTCTCTATATTTGGACAATCAGGTTGAAAATCCATTTAACCGCAACAACAAAAATGATGAAGGAGCAAAAGATTTTTCCCAAGGTTTAGAAATTTTCTCAATGCCTGGTCGTCCATTATGGAAGGGTGAAGCAACTGTTCTGGATAAGGATGCAATGATAAAAGCTTATAGCTGTGTGTTATTTAACTGTGAAGAGATCGCATCATATAGAGAGTAAGATGTTATATTATGTTTATTTTATGATTTTACATAGGTTCATTGCTACTTACTAATTTATCAATATGATGCAGTCAACATGAGGCATTGGTTAGGAGAAAGAAGCATCGCTACAGATAACATGGAATTAAGCAAAATCATAGCGAGAACTTTGCTTCTTGGTTTATGAATCATGTGAGTTCAAGTCCAACTACATTCATAATATTAGTTTGTCATTTATTCATGATAGAATAGCTGAAGTCTGACAAAATTTTAATGTACACAAGCGTGAAATTTAAGTTTTTACATTTCAGTTTCTAACCGATTGATTTGTGTGTTTAGTTGTTGATTTGCTTTGAAGAAAGAAAACTCATATGGCATTTCTTTTTTCCTTTTACAATACTCTTGGCTATATTGCAATAACCTTTTCTTTAATGTTTTTCCAAATGAATTTCATGGCAACTATCTAGGGAAATTGTGACAATCTAGAGTAATTACAACTTTCTTAAACTCAAATATTAATCTGTTAGTTATATTATTTGCTAATTTATATACTTATATATATATGTATACGTGCAGATTCAAAACTTGGATACTTGTGAAGATGACCATATGCTTCATGATATAAAATCTCTTGCAAAGGGACCGCTGCCTGTTGGGATAAGATATAAAGGATGCATAGTAAATGGATTTCGATTTCATACTGTAGACATTGAGAAAAAGAGAAAAACTCAAAATATTGGAGTAATGGTTAATGCAACTACGACAAGTTTTGCGAGCAAAAAAGATAAGAGACCTATTTTAGAAGAGATGACTTATTTTGGAATCTTGAAGGACATCATTGAGTTGGATTACACTAATGGGAAAAGGGTCGTATTGATTGATTGTAATTGGGTATCTAAGGGCAGGAGACTAAAAGAAGATGATGATGGATTCACCTTAACCAATTTTGCAAACATAAAACGCCGAAAGGAGCCATTTTCCTTTACATCTCAGGTGCAGCAGGTTTCTTACGTGGAGGACCCATTTGACAAAGATTGGCATGTCGTTATTAAAACCAAAGCAAGAGAAAAATTTTATGAAGCAACCGATGATGTTGAGAATAGTTTACAAAGTGAAGCCTCAACTTACCACTATATTAACGAGGACGAAGATATTTCTTGGGTTTGTGAGGGGGCCTCCAGAATTACAGTAGGTAGTTTAGATTTAATATATTTAGAGTATCTTACCTTCATTCTTAATATTTAGACTATATTTTTATTTGGTATAATTAGATTGCCTTAATGCTTCAATTACAGAAATATCTTGCCAGCATTTAAACAATATATGTCAATGTAGCACCCGAGCGTAAGGTACCACATCCCCCGCACCGAGACCCGACCCGCATATGAAATGGAAGTCCATACACGTGCCGAATCACGGCGAACGGGGACACAACACACACGCTAAGCTAGGCGGGAGCTAACCCTTAAACCAATCAAGCACCAACAGATATATAATCAGAGTCAAAATGATAAATACGCGGAAGCATAATCATAAGTTATAAGTCATAATCAACGTGGCCACACGGCCTACAAAACAAGTACGCCCGAATTCATAACAATTCATATCATATATTAGAGTATGACAAAATAAAGTATGTAGCGAGTGCTAAGTACAAATGCAAGACATAGACGACTCGTATTCCCGCCTAGCACTCCAAAACCTGCATAACACAACTGAAAACAATACGGGTTCAGTCTATAGGAGACTGGTGGGTATAAAACGGGGCATAATATATAAATATCGGGGAATTTAAACATATTCATGCAAGTAGTAATCCCGACGAAGTTTTTAGAACAATTTCCTAAGTGGGTGAAAACAAAGAAAGACATCTTCGGGATTACCACAATCATTTTCATTCATAAAGGCATTCATAGCCCTGGCGAGGGGCGTGCATTATCTCTAACCAACACCTCGTGTAATCATAATCATTATTCATAATCAATATTCATTCGTTATCATGCATAATCAATCTTTTGTGCACAGTCATACGATTCATAATCATACATATACTCCTTCTTCCTCCGGTTGGTGGACAAGTTAGCTAGACCTGACCACCGGTTCATACATAGGCACAATGAGGGTACATGAATCCCTCAAAGGCACTCGGCTCCCATTCCCCGTCAATCTCCTAGCGAGGTCCGGAGTCGCCGTTAGTTTGGTGGAACTAGTACACGGGATCACCGTCGGCCCTCGCCTCCCCGGATCGCCCCGTGCACTAAGTCCCGGGGCCCGTGTGATTCATAATCATATCATGCATTCGCCAAAATCAGGTAGGAATTTATACATAAAAAGGGTTCACGTTTAAAAATCATTTACTCGATAAAAAGACTCGATATACATATATTATAATTTTTGGCTTAAAACTTTTCAAGTAGGGATATATCGGGTCATCTTAACTAATAGAAGAGAAACCCACCTCGTGTAATCACAAGAATTACGCACAAGCAACTCAAGGCTCGCCCTCATCTCCGACCGTACCCGAATCTGTGCAAAAGAGACAGTGTAAGACTCAAAATGACCACTTACGACGCAAGGCAATGTTATGCATATGATATGAAATGCATACAATTTATAATTCATGAAATGAATCCAAATAGACAATTAATTCAATTAATACATTTCATTCACAATGATTTCACGTTCATACTTTCCATAATTCATAATTCATATATTTCACATTTCGAATCACATATATCAATTCAATATTCTATAACACAATTTATTGTCATAAAATAAATTAGATAAGACACATAATTCAATTTAAACATTTAATACACACCTTTACAATTTCATCAAATTCGTACATATTCAAAACATAAAATATAAATTATAAAACACATATATATATACAACTGAATATAAAAAAAATATATAGATACAATATATATACATACAATACGTACCTATATATATATATATATATATATATATATATATATATAATACATTATTAATATATATACTTATTTATATAATACACAACCACATGCATGCATATACTATAATTTATATACATACATATATATATATATATATATATATATATATATATATTCATACGCACTCATGCATGCAAATATTACACATGCATAATATATATATATTACACGCACGCACACTTACACTTCATGCATGCACACACATATATAATATACACACACAAATTACATATATTCAATATACACACACATACAGATATAATATACACTCATGCACACACATATTCTATATACTATATATACACACACGTACATATTTATACATGCACCACAAACGGATTACATATGTATACACACACAGATCACTCATATATATATATACACGCAGATTACATATATGTATATATATATATACAGATAGATCAACGCAGCAGCACAGCAACAATGCAACAATGATAGAAGCAACAGGACTGATCGGCAGCCATTGAATCACAACAACAAAACAGCAGCACAAACTGGACACAGACGCACCAAAAACAGAGCACTCTACCTCCCCTGCTTCTCAGAATTTAGAACAGCAATCAAGACTAAACAACAACACAAAAACTGACCAATCCAACCTTATAATTTCAGTAAGGAGTCAAGCTATCAACAACCATTACCAAGGAAACATAGCAGCCCCAAAAACAGACGCAGCAGCAACGGATTTCCAGAAACAGAGGAGCAAAAATTTCAGATCTAATAAAGCTTTGATTAAATCACTCAAACACGGTTCATATATCATAAATCATACTCCTAAGTTCATATAAGATCCATTAATTCAGCACGGAACAACAGACCAAGTTGTGCAGATTCAAAATCTCCCAGATTCACACTGTTCACGAAATTGCTCCAAAATCCACAAGACTGAATCACGGCCAAATTCAATCGGTAGGAAAGATTAAATATGTAAACTAAACACAAACAACACATCACCTGTAAGAAAGAAATGAGGAAGAAGAAGATAGAAGCTGGATTCTTCTCTCTCAGCCAAGGAACGAAGAAATGGAGAAGGAGCTTCAAAATCGGCTGAATCCTTGCTTCTGTGAACAGTGACGGGGTTGAGGTGATAGGTGGTCTGAAATGTGATGGAGTTGGTGTAATATGGTCAAAGTTAGGTGGATTTAGGTTAGGGTATGGGCTAAGTATTAATTTAACAGCTGGAGAGGGTACAATTTCAGTCGCGTCAAGTTTCGGTCGAATTTCGAAGGTTCAAACGGGCTTAGAAAAATATAAGGCTTGTTTCGTTCAACCCGAATTCTCGATACGAGTTCAGGGAAGGTGACGGAACTCGAATCCGAGTCCCCTAGCTCAAGTTACGGCTTCCGGAACCAAAGGTGCGCTAAATGCCCTTTAACGTCCATTTGGTCCCGTAAAATAAATTAAATCTGAAAACACGTAAAACGAGATCGAAAACGAGCGTCGAGCATACACACTTAAACATAACTCACATAAATTACACATATCAAAAATTCACAAAAATTGGAATTGAATTCGGACACGAACGGCGCACGTTTCAATGACATCAAATAATTGTTCACAAAAATTCAAATAATACCCAATATTTTCGTTAAGTAATTCGGTAATTAAAATAATTATACAATTAATTTATAATGACACGTAATTAGCAAAAGGATATTAATTAATCCATAATTAACATATAAACACATAATTAACATAATAATTAACATTAACGTAATAAAATAAAATTAATTAATCTAATTACAAAATTAATTAATTAAACTAACGAAATTAAATGATTAAATTTAAATTAAATTAAATAAATAACCAAATAATCACATAATTAATTAATTTAAATTGCGCAATTAATACACATACGTCATACCTGTACGAACGAAAAATCGGGATGTTACAACCTCTACCCCTTAAAAAGAATCCGTCCTCGGATTCATTGTTCGTTCGGAAACAATTCTGGGTGAAACTTTCTCATCTTCTCCTCCGTTTCCCATGTAGCCTCTTCGGTCTTATCACTCCTCCAAAGGACCTTAACCAGTGGAATACGCCGATTTCTGAGTTCCTGAAATTTCCGATCCAATATCTTAATCGATTTTTGTACGAAGGTAAGACTCGGTTCCAATTCCACTTCTTCAACCGGTAAAACCTCAGATTCATCTCTGTAATACTTTCGGAGTTGGGAAACATGAAAGACATTATGAATTCCTGTCAAACTCGGAGGTAAATCCAAACGATAAGCTGTATCACCCACTCTCTCCAAAATCTCAAACGGTCCCATATACCGAGGGTTTAGTTTTCCACCTCGACCAATTCTTGAGAATCCTTTACGTGGAGACGCTTTTAAGAAGACTCTATCTCCAACTTCGAATTCAAGGTTCTTCCTTCTTTGGTCGGCATAGCTCTTTTGTCGATCTTGAGCAGCTTTCATCCGTTGTCTAATTATTTGGACTTTATCTATTGCATCCTGCACGGCCTTAGAAGGTTTATCCTTCTTTTCTCCTCTTTTCACTCCTTCTTGTTTAGTCCAATTCCATTCTTCTAAGTCGAAGAACAACGGGGATCAACACTTTCTTCCATAAAGAGCTTCATACGGTGCCATCTCAATCGAGGCCTGATAGCTATTATTATAAGCGAATTCGATTAATGGCAACTGCTCATTCCACGAGCTCTGAAAATCCAAAGCACACGCCCTCAGCATATCCTCTAAATACTTAATCAACCTCTCTGATTGTCCCTCGGTTTGAGGATGGAAAGCTGTGCTAAACTGAAGCCTTGATCCCAAATTCTTTTGAAGTTCTTGCCACAACCTCAAAGTAAACCTTGGATCTCGATCTGACACAATACTAACCGGTACTCCATGAAGTCTCACAATCTCATCACAATACCTCTTGGCTAGTTTATTCACTTTGTCGGACATCCTGATGGCCAGAAAATGAGCTGATTTCGTTAAACGATCCACGATCACCCAAATCCCATCAAATCCTCCTTTCACCTTTGGCAAACCCGTAATGAAGTCCATGGCAATCTGTTGCCATTTCCATTCTGGCATCGGTAATGGTTGAAGTAGCCCTGATGGCTTCTGATGTTCCGCCTTCACCACTTGGCAAGTCATACAATGTCTTACGAAGTTGATTACATCCCGTTTCAAACCCTTCCACCAATAGAATTGTTTCAAGTCTTTATACATCTTGTTCCCTCCGGGATGTATCGAATACCCTGACCGATGGGCTTCTTCGAGTATACTCCTTTGCAACTCTTCCGGCACAACAACTCGATTCTTGAATCTCAGAAGTCCAGTATCATCAAACCCAAAAGGACCTTCTGAATCTATTTGAGCCTTCTCTATTAACTTCTGAACTCCAGGATCAGTTCTCTGAGCATCAAACAATCTCTGTTGAAGATCTGGCTGAATCGTAATGTTCCGAATACAAGCCCTTAATTTGAACGACTCATCTTCCTTCTGAGTTTCCAACTTCAAACTAGCTACGTTAGCTTTCCTACTAAGTGCATCTGCGACCACGTTAGCTTTACCTGGATGGTATCGAATCGTGCACTCATAGTCTGCCAAAAGTTCCATCCAACGCCTTTGTCTCTTGTTCAACTCCTTCTGAGAGAAAAGATACTGAAGACTCTTGTGGTCGGAAAATATCTCAAAAGAAACTCCATAAAGATAGTGCCTCCATTTACCCAGGGCAAAAATCACGGCTGCGAGTTCTAGATCATGAGTGGGATAGTTCTGTTCATGATCCTTTAACTTCCTTGAGGCATAAGTAATTACTCTTCCATTCTGCATCAAAACACAACCCAAACCTTCCTTCGAGGCATCCGTATAAACCATGTATCCTTCTGTACCTTCAGGAAGTGTTAACACCGGTGCCGTTGTTAATTTCTCCTTCAAGAGTTGAAAACTAGCCTCACAAGCTTCATTCCACTCGAACTTAGCCTCTTTCTTTGTTAGTCGGGTTAAAGGACCTGCAATCTTCGAAAAATCCTGTACGAATCTCCGATAATAGCCTGCCAAACCCAAGAAACTTCTTACCTCTGAGGCATTCTTTGGACTTTGCCACTGAGTAACTGTCTCAATCTTAGAAGGATCTACTTCCAGACCTTTACTCGAGACAATGTGGCCTAGAAAAGCTACCCGATCAATCCAGAATTCACACTTGCTAAACTTGGCAAACAATTGGTGCTCCCTCAAAGTGTTCAATACAATTCTCAGATGTCGAGCATGATCCTCAGGAGTCCTCGAATAGACCAGAATATCATCGATAAAGATCACCACAAATTTATCGAGGTAGGGACGAAAAATCCTGTGCATCATATCCATAAAAGCAGCTGGGGCATTAGTTAACCCAAAGGGCATCACTACAAACTCATAATGCCCATATCGAGTGTTGAATCCTGTCTTAGGAATATCCTCTTCTTTGATTTTCAACCGATAGTATCCTTGTCTCAAGTCGAGTTTTGAATACACCCCCGAACCCTGCAGCATGTCGAATAAATCCTCAATGTGCGGCAAAGGATACTTGTTCTTCGCTGTCATCCGATTGAGTTCCCGGTAATCTATACACATCCTCAAAGTTCCATCATTCTTCTTAACAAAAAGAACTGGCGCACCCCAAGGTGAAGAACTTGGCCGTATATATCCTATCTCAAGTAACTCTTCAATCTGAATCTTTAGTTCCTTCAATTCGGCCGGAGCCATCCGATATGGAGTCATAGAAAACGGTTCAGATCCCGGATGTAGGTCTATCACGAATTCAATCTCACGATCCGGTGGCAAAGAATCCAACGTCTCAGGAAACACATCAGCAAATTCCTTCACAACTTCGGTATCTTCTAACTTTACTTGATTTTTCGGCTTGTTGAGGAGATAAGCAATAAATCCCATGGCTCTCTCTCTTATTAGTCTGTGAGCTTCCGTGAAAGACAAGAGAGGCACTGATTTTGAACCAGCACCCACAATCAAATCATCTCCCAAAATAACCTTCTTCGTAAAACAGTCAACCTTAGCCCGATGCCGAAACAACCAATCCATCCCAAGAATAACCCCATATCTTTTCATAGGCATAATAATCAGATCTGCAGGATAATCTCTCCCTTCCAAACTGATTGAACACTCCCGAACAATCTGATCTGTCTGAAGACTTCCACCGAGAGGAGAACTCACCAAATAACAAGTATGTAAACAAGTAACAGGCAAGCACAGAGCAGCAGCTAAATCACACGAAATAAAAGAATGCGTCGCACCAGGATCAAAGAGTGCATGAATGTTCGTGGTATGAATGCATATAGTACCTTCCACCACGGCGGTAGGGTCGACCTCTGCATCCTGTTCCTCGCCCTCAAGGGCATATGCAGGTGCCTGAATCATAGGTCTCGGTGCTCCCCTTTGAAATCCAGGGTTCTTTTTAGGACAAACGTCAGCCATGTGATCTCCCTTCCCACAAATAAGGCACAAACCCAATCTTCTTCAACAGTTGTTATAGGAGTGGGTCGGTCCTCCACAATGAAGGCATGGAGGTACAGTGTGACGAAAATCAGTAGAATTAGGTGCTGCGGGTAGAGTCCTCGGGGCCTGTGGAGCTGATCCTCCCAATCGTAACTTCTTAATAGGAACCTTGTTCTGTGGAGCAGCATGTACCATCGGCCTCTTCCCAGAGCTCGATCCAGAATCTCGTCCAATAGGTGCTCTAAAAACTGAATCCTTCTTCTTGTACTCCTCCTTCTGTACTAAGGCTCTTTGAACAGTATCAGCAAAAGACTCAAAGTTATGCCCGGCCTGACCATGCCTCAAATCCTGCCTCAACCCTGCAATAAACTTTCTGGCCTTCCTTTTCTCATCCCTGGTGATGTGTGGAGCATACTTCCCGAGCCTGTTAAAAGCAGCAATATACTGGGCCACAGTACGGTTGCCCTGTTTCAAATCCATAAACTCCTGCTCCTTCCTCTCTCGAACTACCTCGGGTACCATATAATCTCTGAACTCCCTCTTGAAGATCTCCCAAGTTACGTCCTGTCCATCGACTTCCAATCTCTCTTTCGTTCTCTCCCACCAATCATAAGCCTCGCCATCCAGCTGAAAGACAGCAAACTGAGCCCTCTCATGTGTAGTAAACTGTCTGATCTCGAAAATCCTCTCCAATCGAGTAAGCCATCCCTCTGCTACAGCATCATCTAAAGAACCCGAAAACCGAGGGGGGTTATAGCTCAGAAATACCCCATGAGAATCCCTGTGGTTCGGCTGAGGTGCTAACTGTTCTGCCGGCGGTGGTGGTGCTTGAGCTCTCCGTTGCTTAACAAAGTTATACACGGCTTCCATAAAATTCTCCATATTCATTGGAGGTGGTGGTCGCTGCGGTGATGGAGACCTGTGTCTATCTCTCCTTGGCGGCATTCTGTCCAAGAATCATCAAAATGCATGCCATTTTTAATTCATGTATGAAATGTGAATGATTCAAGCAAAGTCAAGAGTTGGACTACATAATCACATAAGAAATGCATATGCAACACGTTGACAAGTTGTTCCTAAAAGAGCCGTACGACCTAAACTGACTTGACACGACACGAGAGCCAGGGTTTTGCAACCTGAGGCTCTGATACCACTTAAGGATGTAGTACCCGAGCGTAAGGTACCACATCCCCTGCACCGAGACCTGACCCGCATATGAAATGGAAGTCCATACACGTGCCGAATCACGGCGAACGGGGACACAACACACACGCTAAGCTAGGCGGGAGCTAACCCTTAAACCAATCAAGCACCAACAGATATATAATCAGAGTCAAAATGATAAATACGCGGAAGCATAATCATAAGTCATAAGTCATAATCAACGTGGCCACACGGCCTACAAAACAAGTACGCCCGAATTCATAACAATTCATATCATATAGTAGAGTATGACAAAATAAAGTATGTAGTGAGTGCTAAGTACAAATGCAAGACCGAGACGACTCGTATTCCCGCCTAGCACTCCAAAACCTGCATAACACAACTGAAAACAATACGGGTTCAGTCTATAGGAGACTGGTGGGTATAAAACGGGGCATAATATATAAATATCGGGGAATTTAAACATATATGGCAAGTAGTAATCCCGACGAAGTTTTTAGAACAATTTCCCAAGTGGGTGAAAACAAAGAAAGGCATCTTCGGGATTACCACAATCATTTTCATTCATAAAGGTATTCATAGCCCTGGCGAGGGGCGTGCATTATCTCCAACCAACACCTCGTGTAATCATAATCATTATTCATAATCAATATTCATTCGTTATCATGCATAATCAATCTTTTGTGCACAGTCATACGATTCATAATCATACATATACTCCTTCTTCCTCCGGTTGGTGGACAAGTTAGCTAGACCTGACCACCGGTTCATACATAGGCACAATGAGGGTACATGAACCCCTCAAAGGCACTCGGCTCCCATTCCCCGCCAATATCCTAGCGAGGTCCGGAGTCGCCGTTAGTTTGGTGGAACTAGTACACGGGATCACCGTCGGCCCTCGCCTCCCCGGATCGCCACGTGCACTAAGTCCCGGGGCCCGTGTGATTCATAATCATATCATGCATTCGCCAAAATCAGGTAGGAATTTATACATAAAAAGGGTTCACGTTTAAAAATCATTTACTCGATAAAAAGACTCGATATACATATATTATAATTTTTGGCTTAAAACTTTTCAAGTAGGGATATATCGGGTCATCTTAACTAATAGAAGAGAAACGCACCTCGTGTAATCACAAGAATTACGCACAAGCAACTCAAGGCTCGCCCTCGTCTCCGACCGTACCCGAATCTGTGCAAAAGAGACAGTGTAAGACTCAAAATGACCACTTACGACGCACGGCAATGTTATGCATATGATATGAAATGCATACAATTTATAATTCATGAAATGAATCCAAATAGACAATTAATTCAATTAATACATTTCATTCACAATGATTTCACGTTCATACTTTCCATAATTCATAATTCATATATTTCACATTTCGAATCACATATATCAATTCAATATTCTATAACACAATTTATTGTCATAAAATAAATTAGATAAGACACATAATTCAATTTAAACATTTAATACACACCTTTACAATTTCATCAAATTCCTACATATTCAAAACATGAAATATAAATTATAAAACACATATATATATACAACTGAATATAAAAAAAATATATAGATACTATATATATACATACAATACGTACCTATATATATATATATATAATACACTATTAATATATATACTTATTTATATAATACACAACCACATGCATGCATATACTATAATTTATATACATATATATATATATATATATATATATATATATATATATTCATACGCACTCATGCATGCAAATATTACACATGCATAATATATATATATTACACGCACGCACACTTGCACTTCATGCATGCACACACATATATAATATACACACACAAATTACATATATTCAATATACACACACATACAGATATAATATATACTCATGCATACACATATTCTATAAACTATATATACACACACGTATATATTTATACATGCACCACAAACGGATTACATATGTATACACACACAGATCACTCATATATATATATACACGCAGATTACATATATGTATATATATATATACAGATAGATCAACGCAGCAGCACAACAACAATGCAACAATGATAGAAGCAACAGGACTGATCGGCAGCCATTGAATCACAACAACAAAACAGCAGCACAAACTGGACACAGACGCACCAAAAACAGAGCACTCTACCTCCCCTGCTTCTCAGAATTTAGAACAGCAATCAAGACTAAACAACAACACAAAAACTGACCAATCCAACCTTATAATTTCAGTAAGGAGTCAAGCTATCAACAACCATTACCAAGGAAACATAGCAGCCCCAAAAACAGACGTAGCAGCAACGGATTTCCAGAAACAGAGGAGCAAAAATTTCAGATCTAATAAAGCTTTGATTAAATCACTCAAACACGGTTCATATATCATAAATCATACTCCTAAGTTCATATAAGATCCATTAATTCAGCACGGAACAACAGACCAAGTTGTGCAGATTCAAAATCTCCCAGATTCACACTGTTCACGAAATTGCTCCAAAATCCACAAAACTGAATCACGGCCAAATTCAATCGGTAGGAAAGATTAAATATGTAAACTAAACACAAACAACACATCACCTGCAAGAAAGAAATGAGGAAGAAGAAGATAGAAGCTGGATTCTTCTCTCTCGGCCAAGGAACGAAGAAATGGAGAAGGAGCTTCAAAATCGGCTGAATCCTTGCTTCTGTGAACAGTGACGGGGCTGAGGTGATAGGTGGTCTGAAATGTGATGGAGTTGGTGTAATATGGTCAATGTTAGGTGGATTTAGGTTAGGGTATGGGCTAAGTATTAATTTAACAGCTGGAGAGGGTACAATTTCAGTCGCGTCAAGTTTCGGTCGAATTTCGAAGGTTCAAACGGGCTTAGAAAAATATAAGGCTTGTTTCGTTCAACCCGAATTCTCGATACGAGTTCAGGGAAGGTGACGGAACTCGAATCCGAGTCCCCTAGCTCAAGTTACGGCTTCCGGAACCAAAGGTGCGCTAAATGCCCTTTAACGTCCATTTGGTCCCGTAAAATAAATTAAATCCGAAAACACGTAAAATGAGATCGAAAACGAGCGTCGAGCATACACACTTAAACATAACTCACATAAATTACACATATCAAAAATTCACAAAAATTGGAATTGAATTCGGACACGAACGGCGCACGTTTCAATGGCATCAAATAATTGTTCACAAAAATTCAAATAATACCCAATATTTTCGTTAAGTAATTCGGTAATTAAAATAATTATACAATTAATTTATAATGACACGTAATTAGCAAAATGATATTAATTAATGCATAATTAACATATAAACACATAATTAACATAATAATTAACATTAACGTAATAAAATAAAATTAATTAATCTAATTACAAAATTAATTAATTAAACTAACGAAATTAAATGATTAAATTTAAATTAAATTAAATAAATAACCAAATAATCACATAATTAATTAATTTAAATTGCGCAATTAATACACATACGTCATACCTGTACGAACGAAAAATCGGGATGTTACAGTCAATATTCTATTTTTTTTTTTTATAGTATGTCAGGGAACAACCAACCACTTGACTTGAACTTGATCAGGATTTGTGCTACTAGGCAACATGAAAATGAAAGTAAGTCCTTTTATTATTTGAGAATGTTCTGTGGCTTTACTTGAACTTGAGTTTATTCATTTTGAATGTATTTCTTTGTGCTGCTTATTGGAGAATTTTCATAATTTGTAGATAATGCCAAGGAAAAACAAAATACTAGAGGAGCCACTCATATGCCACGTGTGTGGGCAAGGAGAACACGTAAAGAGGTTAATTACAACAAACTTGGGCAGCCTATCGCTATCAACAAAGGGGAATTTGTTGAATTTTTTGGTACAATAGTCAGAAATGGCTCATTAATCCCTTTAAATATAAAAGATTGGCATAAAGTCCCACAGACCTTCAAAAGAGGTGTAATTGATTTGGTTAAGGTAATAATCTAAATATAATACTTCATTATCCTTGTTATATCTATAGATTTAGTTTATTTATCATAGTTTCATATTATAAGAACTTGCAATATTTTGTAGCTGACCTACTAGGAAAAGTTTGATCTTCCCCATGGATTTGAACTCTGGACTTTGAAGAGTATAGGAAAAAAGTGGAGTTGGAAAAGTAGAGTGAAGAGTAAATACTTTGGTGAAAATGCAACATTTGTGCAAAATATGCGTAAACGGCCTGATTCAGACGATGAAAGAATCTTTTCCGATCAATGGAAAAATCTTGTAACAATGTGGAGCTCAATTGAAGCTCGGGCAACAAATATTTTTCTTAAATTACAGTCTAAGTTAATTATATTTACTAATTAATTATCTGACCGCTTCTTATTCCTAAAATTTTAATTCATGTAGACAAAGAGAGTTGAGAATAAAGAACACAAAGCATAGAAGAAGATGAATCACATCACCGAAAAGAGAAGTTTTGCTGAAATTTCTGATGACATGACGGTTGTAAGTTTAAATGGTTATTTTAATCATTATTGCATATAGGTTAATCATTGTAATTGTTATTATAGAATACAAAGATAGGCGAAAGAGAAAGAGAACGTGAAATTTGTGATGAAGGCAATGGTCAACTGGATGACATAGTGCAGGATGATATAAGTGATTATGAACCAACAAGAGTTGATCTTTTTGAAAAATGTTACACTAAAAATGGGTGTACATCAAACGCACTTGTTTCACAGTTATTGGTAAAAGTTTTTATTTTTCTAAATAATTATTCTATTTCAAGATATTTATTTGATAAGTTATTCAAGATATTAGTTTTCCGTCTTGCAGATGAACATGAGAGAATTGAGAAACAACTTATCACAAAGTTCCAGAGATAAAGGTGCAAATGATACATTTTCTCAAGTATTAAAAGATAAAGAAGGAAGAGTACTCATGTATGGCCTTGGCATATCACCATCTGATATACATGGTGCCATGCTTAGTCGAGCAGCTTGCCAAAGTATGAATATGGACTACCAAAATCAGACTGAGAAGTTAGTTAAAAGAGTTGATGACCAAGACAAAGAAATTAATGAATTAAAAAAGATAAGTACACAAAGAGGTTCGAATGATTCTCCATTACAAGTGTCTCGAGGTTCTCCATCTTCATTTGAACATTTGTCAAATTTCAACTATCAATCAACAGCAACTATTCACAAAAAGACTGTAAAGATAATTACTATGAACTTTAACAATATTTTATTAGTACTTGAATGATCTTTTTATTCTATATGAAAATGATTAAATTTATTTGAGTTTCGTGGATTTTGGTTTCACTAGAAATATAATTAAGTTTATCCTGATTGTTTTATCTTCTTTATGGAATCTATTTGTTGTGTATTGTTGTTTTGTTTATGAACAAGCTGGAATGAAATAAGAATTGTGTATTGTATTGTCTTATCTGTTGTGTAGTGTTGTTTTGCTTTGTATTATTGCAATCTGATTATATTGTATTATTGAAATCTTGAATAGAATTAGAATTGCGTATTGTATTGGAAAAGAGTTATGTTTTGTTTTACAATCAGGAATAAAAAAAAGGCTGTGTAGTGTTTTTATTGTATTGCAATCTGGAATAATAACCAGATTCTTGGTAAAGATGGCTTCAGATTATTGTATTTGCCGTTTACATGGTCTCCTTATATTCTTAAATGTGGCCTTGTAATATTTGTTATTACAATCTGGAATATAAAAAAGAGTTGTGTATTGTTTTTATTGTATTGGAATCTGGAATAATAACCAGATTCTTGGTAAAGATGGCTTCAGATTATTGTATTTTTCGTTTACATGGTCTTCTTATATTCTTAAATGTGGCCTTGTAGTATTTGTTGGTGTAATATTCTATTTTCAAATGCTCATCTCCATTTTCCTTCTGGATTAACTCAACTCATGATGGCTCACAAGTTATGTTGTTCCCTATATGTAGGTTTGGGCAACGGTCAAGTTACAAAGTATGTTTGATCCATCAAAAATTGTAGCAATTGGGCGTGTTGAAGGTTTAGAACCATCAAAAATAGTTGGGCAACGAGAGTTGAGAAAGAATTGGTGTGAAGTGAAAGTAAATGTAGCATTGGAGTTGGGTGAAGAGTTGATTGGACCCTTTTACGAATTCACAACTATTGGGGAAGTTATGGGCAAAGCTATTGCTTGGCCAATCCATTTGGTTAGTAGTTTTTACTTTGGTTAATTTCATAGTATACTAATAATAATAATAATCAATTTTGTTGTAGTTTTACTTTATTATTTTTCTTATTTGATATCAAAATCTAACTAGTTTGTTTGACTTGTTATAGGTGGTAATAGAAGATGATTGGTGATAAAGATCTAACTACATTGAAGGTATTACAATAGTCAGTGATCAAGAAGAATATTATAAACTTCTATTTTTTGACCTCTTAATCATAGCTAGACTTCTATGTTTTGATGTTAGTATATATTTTGACATAATTATCTTTTTGGATTTTAGTCACATTATGTAAATCATATATTATTATGAATCGAGTAATAGAAATGATGCTAATGATTCATATTTTGATGTTATGGTGCATGATTAATATATGTTGTACAAATTGTAACTAGTTGCGGTACATTTTTATTCAATACAAATGTAATGAATTAATTATTTTTATTTGTACACATTTTATATTATGACATAAGAAAATGCCATAATATACAGAATTATTGAGACACTAAAGTGACATTAAAGGTTATTTATTGTGACACCATTAAGCATCTAATTATTCAGGTATTGAAGCACTATAATCTGTCTCTAAATGTAGCTATCGTGACACTAATTTGTGTCATATATCTTGGTAGGTTTTATAGTTGAAAAACTATAAAATGACATTAAAAAGTGTCACAATATATATATTATTGTAACATTATATGGTGACACATATTTATGGTTATTGTGACATTGAAAAGTGTCACAATAACCTTTTGAGGCACCTTCCTACGTGACACTGTTTGCTAGTGTCACAAAAACGAAAGTGTGACAATATCCATTTGTTGTGCCACTTTACAGTGTCACAATATGTGTTTTTTTTAGTAGTGACTCCCCCCTACTCTTGCAGTTGGATGTGTACGACTGTGAGAGTGGTAAAGATTAAATAATGCACCCGTCAATTCTGTCTTTTCTACTGACCCAAATTAGCTGATCCTCCCAGTTCAGATACAGTGGTTGCCTCGTTAAAAACCTCACAAGAAAAAACCACATGGGGAAAACCCTTATTAGGAAAAGAGTACTATTAGGGTCTCGTACCCCAAATTCGACTTATTCTGAATAACTTGGCAATGCTTCTCTTTTCTGATAGACCCTTCAGGTTACTTCATTTGTCTCTAGAATTTCTAGCCTACCATAGTTTTCCTTCTAATTTTCCCTTCAGCTTTCACTTGGGTTCTCCTTCCTGCTTTTCTAACTCACATTCCTTCCTGCTTTCTTTTCCCACGTGCTCAGCTACGCTATCTATGCACGTTCGGATTCTGCTTCTGTTCTCCTTACGCCATGCATTCTTTCCCAGCAAAAATATTTCCCATGCCTGCTAATATTTCTTCTTCTCCAGAGTTTGGCAGGAATGCAACTTCTACAAAATATTTTCCGAAGATATGATATTTTTCCAAGATATGATCATCTCTAAAGTCATGAACATAATTACTCAAAATTTTACGATAAGATTTTCCAAACTAACAAGATAATCTCCCTCATTCATAAGATAATTCTTCACTTTTTATAGAATCATAATTCATAATATCATAGAAATATAAGAATTTTAAGGAAAAAGGGAACGATGTGACCTGGCTATTAAAGAGTCAGATATCACTTGGGACTTTATTTTCCATTAGTTCAAAATCGCCTCTTCCTCTTCCTAGCACATTTACCCAAACCATCTATCTTTGTAGCACCCGCGACGAGAGAACCACATCCCCCGCACTATGAGTTCGGTCCACATATGAAATGGATTAATCCATACATAAACCAAACTCACAGCGAACGGAAGACAATGAAAAGACAATGCTAGCCAGGAGGGATCTAACCCCGTACCAATCAATCAGATTAACAAAACCTGTGATGCTGAAGCAATGATACTAACAAGGCTACAACAATTAAATCAATTATCAATCAACAGGTAACCTATCCCTATTCAATACAATTCAAAGAATAAATGGCTCCTAGGCCCAATATTTAAACCAATGCGATACCATAAGCAACGTAATATGCAGTGAGTGTACAGAGTGCAAGACTCGATCAACGACTATATGACGTGACTCCTGCCTAGCAACAGGCCGACGGATTTACCAAAATTGTAGTTGTATTGGATCCAGTGCCGGATGTCATTAAAGCTTTTGAATAACTTACGCCTTTGCTCCATTTAATCGATTTTCCATAGATGGCGCTAAATGATGCTCGTCAAAATTTGACCAACACCACTTTATTTTATTTCTAGGAATTCGATCGTATCAAGCTGCAAATTTGGATAGCCAACTATAATATTAATGCAGGAAGAATGATAATAAAATGGAACAAAAATATAATATAATAAGATAAGAAGAGAAAGATGATATAATTAATAATCCTCCTGCTAATCTGGAAATCCTCATCTGTCACTGATAATCTTGAAAATAATACAAATGTATATTTTGGCTCTCAATCTTTGAAATCTTTAAAAGAATCCCCTAAGAATAATGGAAAAATAAATGTGGCAACGTAAAGATTTTCTCAAGAGATGGGATTGGGAGATTTTCTCTGAAATCTGTAAAAGAATCCCCATTCCCACGTTCTTCTTTTCTGACCTTGTCTTTCCTTTTTCTCTCAACTCCCATTCTTTCTCCAATACTTAGGTACATCTCGTTTAAACATCTTCTTGGGCTTCTCTTGTAGTTGGGCTTTTAAATTTATCTTGGGTTAAACCAACTCAATTAATTGAAGAAATATAGCCCAGTATCAATGTTGGTATTACATGATGGGTTCAAGTGTAGAATAGTAAACAACATGTAGGATTATGTTGTTTGGCTAAAATCTTAGTTAATGAAGTAAACAAGAAATTTTAGTAAAATATAAAATGTTATTATATTTAATGAAGTAAACAAGAAATTTTAGTAAAGTAGGTCAATTTTTACTGTTCAATAACTAATCCAACTAAATAGTAATCTAGTAAAGTAGATGAGAAGAGTTCGGTGTAAAAGTCTTTAATTATCCAAGTGGATCAGGTGGAGTTATACCGTCAACACGCCACATGGCAGAACATGTCATTTGGGAAAACTGAATTAAGGGAAGTTTTGGTATTTATTAATTAATTATAATCTTTTATTTATCCCGATTTAGTTAAGATAATTTTAATTAATTGTGATGGTACTAGAGAAAATTTCTATATTAGTGCCCAATGGTAGTTGTTGGGCATAACAGGAGGTTTTGACATTCAGCATTCCTCTTCTTTTATTGTAGCTCTCCTTGTTATTTTTACAGTTTTTTCTATTAATCTTGTGTATTGATCATCTATCCAAGAATTAGTGGTGCTGAAAACAGCAAGCATCAAGTTGGTTAAAGTCCAAACACTTGGTCAAGATATGATTAAATCTTCTGCTTAAGTAAGGAAGGGGATTTCACAAAATCTTCTTGGTTTTACGGGATAGGGCTTTGAGGCCTATCATAAGGAAAATGCTCGAGATTTTCTCTTGTGAAGATCCTTTTCGACCAAGGCAGATCTTTAAAGGCGTCTAAATTCAACGAACCTGATGAGTCCATCAGAATCAGAATTTTGGGGGCATTTATAAATTACCCCCACTTTCTATTTTTATTTGTCATCTTCTCCCTAACACAAAACCCTTATAAATATTATCTAGTTTTTAAGTTTCCAATATGTACTTGTGACACCGCGTTCGTCCGTCCGTACAGGTTCGTGCTACGTGTGAGTTTAATTTCTGTATTAGTCTTTATTTTCGTATTTTGATTTAAGTATATTCTTGATATATGCTTATTTATTCAATATGTATATGAAACTATTTGGATTATTTGATTTAAATGTCAAATTATGCCAAAGTGTTTATATGAATTTGGAATATTGTAATATGTGAATTTATATGACATGAATTTAATTTCCTAGCATGCTAATTTCATGAATTATATGAATTTAATTAAATTATATTCAACTAGACTTCACTGTAAGATTTTTAAAAGTTTTAGGGATTAATTGAAAATAGGCTTTGGACTTATTTGACACTTTTTGAAAGTTTAGGGAACTATTTGAAAATAGGAACCCTTAAGTTATTTTATTCGATATCTTAAGCTAGGGAACTCTGATTCAAGATTTTTCTTCTCTGTTGGACTTGTCTCAACGATTCGGATCCAATGGAATTAACTTCGTAATTTTTCGGTGTCATTTGGACCTCCGACTAAGCCATTTTCTACCCTTTTAACCCGGAATACGAGATAGGGCCTACCTTGACTTTTGGAGCGGATTTTTATCTCATTTTTTAGTACCATTTCTTCTTTCTTACCTCGATTTTCAGTAGCTCTTGGAGACCAAAGGAAGAATTCAACTATTCACCTTCTTCAACCTGGAGAAAAGCTTAAGAACTCTTAACTCTTTTTGATCCTCAATGATCTAAGGTAAGATTCGTGTTCCTCGTGATCCATGCTTCGTTTTAAGCTCTATTTTGTTTCTATTATTTGAGGTATTATGCATGAGTAGAAATATAGATAAATAGTTAGGTTTTCTTCATGATTTTCACTACATGCTCTCCAGGTGCTTTTCCTGAGTTTTATGGTATGGAATGAGTTGGTTTGAGCTCCTATACCTTGTTTTTATGCATTAAATCCTTGGTAGTTGAGTGTACTAAATTGTATCATTAATGCTCTTGGATATATGTTTCAGAATTGGATGAATTTGTGCAAGATATGAACTCCTTTAATTAGCTTCTTGTTGCTTCGATGATATGTAGCGGTTTTAGGGCATTTTTGTGCATGAAAATACATGATTTTAGCCAGAGATTTTGTGTTAAGTTGTTGCCCTATTTTCCTTATTGTTGCCTTTGTTTTTTTCTCTTTATTTCAGCACCAAAACATGAAGACGAAGAAGCCAGAGCGGACGACACGCCCGTGTCATCCCCCCTGCAGTTTTTGAGACATGGTCATGTCTCAATGCAGGGGGTCAAGGTTAAGCCACTGACCTGAGACACGCCCATGTCTTAGGGGTGCCTAGCCAGCAGATACGCTCATGTCTCAGGACCTTAAAGGGCCTGTACTGAGTCACGGGGCATATCATTCTTTGTGCATGGAGGGCGATACGGGTGTGCATGTATTTCGTGGTTCTTTCTCGCTTTTATTTGATTTCTCCCACCTCAATTATGATCCTAACATGTTAATAACATATAATACAATGTGTTTTGATGCTTATTTATTTTATGGAATCGATTTTGATGCATGAAACGTGAGATATGAACTCATATGCCCTAAGTGCTACTTTGTTCATTTCTTATGCATCACTTGCATTCATATGCATTTGTCGAGCGTCTAATTGGTTCATATTGAGTCTACGAGTGTCTTTTGTTATTTGTTTTATTCACAGGATCTTTCCATTGACGACGAGGTTGTTGGAATTAATGCCCTGAAAACTCAATTATATTGTAAATATTTTGGATTAATAAAATTGAAATTATCGCAAGTTATGAGTATTTTACAAATTTAATAATTAGTGAAGTGTGACGGTATTTTTATATGAAATGTGTTTCATAGGAAAAGACTTTAAATACCAAAAATCACATGTCATTAAAGTTCTAGTCAGTATGATAAGAAAATGTTCTTATCAAGACTATAATGTGTTATATAAGATGATTAGTCTTTCGTCATAGGGAAATGGAGTTTCTGATTATAACACATTGATGAATTTCAATGAGATTGAAAACATCGAGCTGGACCACTAAGACTGTTCATTTTATACTACTATCTAAAATGAACAAAAATCTCATAAGTATTGGACTATTAATCTTGGCAGTGTTTCGACTTTAAGGCATGTAGTGTTAATGTAACAGCCCAAACCCTAATTCTCATTTTAACTCCCGTAGTAGCCAAAACCGGCCAAAAACCCTACCTTAACCCTAAATTTAGATATTTCCGAATTTCAACGTTTTTCCTATTCAATATTATAGTCAAAACGATCCTTGAATTATTTTGTGAATTTTCATGCATTTACCAAAACTTGATTCCAATCATAGCATATTTTATAAATATTTTCCTTTTTAAAAATTGTCATTTTATTTTAAAAAAATTAACTTTTATTCAATAGTCGAAATTATACTTAAAACGATTCTTGAATTTTTCTCTAAATAATAATGATTTTTCCAAACTTTAAACTTTATCATAGCTTCATTTATATAATTTTCTTATGATTTTCACCATCTTTAATATTCATAATTTATAAACGAAAGCTCTAAATATTCCACATTTATAATCAAAACGAAGCTTATTTTTCACTCGTTCTTTCATTAATTCACTACTTCAAGTTTTTACCTCTCGACTCTTGAATAAATTTTATATTATTTTACATTTATTTTTATTCAATATGACATCATTCATGAAAACATTAGCTTCTAGAAGATTTAATTAAATGAATGTAATTTCTCCACATTACCTATATAATTACCAAGCATTTGTTTAAGATGTAATTTAACCACATCTCTTAAATAATTACCAAGCATTTGTTGAAATAATAGACAACCACATCTCCCTTAAACTTTCACAAATTGCTCAAAGACCCCTCATGACTACCTATAAATACCCCCCTCAAGCATCATTTATAACTCACAAAATGAACACAAAAATCACTCCCTCTATCCCTAAACCTCACGCCCCAATTCTCTCCCTCTCAACAAGGTATGTTTTCTTTTATTATTTCATGCTTTATATTATGTTCTTAGTATAATAATAATAGTAGCATGTCTAGGATTAATTAAATTATGCTTTAGGAATTTATTTTTATGAAATATGTGCATAATTGTTAGTTTAAACACAATGTGTGTACATTATGGAATTTTATTTAATTATATGCATGAATTATGGTATGATATAATGTGAGTATGTATTTAAATGATTATGATCTTGTTAGAATAAATTCATGCCTAGAGTAAATTATTTAGAATTATTTTCCATAGAGAATTCATACATTTTGCTATATTATGCTTCAATCTTATGTTATAGATATGAATATGAATGAACATGTTACACACCCTCTTTGAATATTCAAATAAGGTCAAGAACATGTTCTTAATGTTCTTGGATGTGTGTGTGTGTGTGTGCCGTGACTTGTGTGTGTGTGTGTGTGAGTTTGATTTTGTGTTATAAAGTGTTTAATTCATAAGAAATTGAATAGTAAATGTTTTCAATAGTAATTTTTACTATTTGGTCAAAATTAATTAAATAATTTCGAAATTATTTTAAAAATAATTATAAAATAGGTTTTGGAATTTTTAAAGAAAGATTTTTCCCGAATTTTCCAAAAATCAGTAAACTATGTAATATTTTCAAAAGATAACCTACATTGTCAAATTAAACCTTAAATTTCATTTCAAATCTTACAATTAGAATTATAATATAGCTAATAAATATTTGATTAATTAAAGATCCCATAAACCCTAAATTATTAATCAAATTCCCTTAAACGGGTAAATTTAGGGTTTACCGGGAAATCTTTAACATATTACATAATGTGTACCTTATGGTGTGTATGATTAATTAATTAGAATATTAGAACCTAGTACTGAGCCAGTAGTAGTTATTACTTTCAGGCGAGGATATAATTGAACAGTGGAATCCTAAGGATTTTATCTAGACCATCAAGACACTCGGTGAGGGTTAAATTGTTTTCAACTGGAATCATGCCTATACATACGTATCTATATAAAAACTATTTTCAAGCCTACCTACTATTTTGATTTATTACCCTATATACATATTACTTTACTGCACTATCTCTCTTAAGAAAAAAATACTTTCATGCCGGAATCAACGTTTTATTAGAACATTATATATTTCAAGTCCATTTTATCAAAACATTGATTCCGGGTTATGCAAGCAAAATATTGTTCTTGATTCCTGTTATGGGCCCCGGCTGTATCCGTAGCGAGCAATTATCCGGAAGGTATCGGGCCGAGGGTATTGTTGGTGCTGCGGACTGCCACCACCTATTGGTAGTGGTTTAACTGGAGGTTAGTTACTCCACGCCAAGGGATGAGGGAGAGATAGCTGCCTCCCGAATCGTGTTCATGGTCTCTAGTGTTGGCTCCCCTATTGACACCAAGGAGTAGCGGAGTTATTATCATATTGGTTTTACTGAAGTATCGGTGTCTTGATCAACGCCGTTACTATTTTATCATGATTTAAGGAGTTACGGATGGAGAGGCCTAGCTTGCGGGCATTAAAGTTCTTGTTACAAACGGTTCATATTTCTACAAAGATTTCCAATTACCCCTGTCCCTATTTCAACAATTACTATGAACCGTTCCCTATTTGCTATATCCTATTGCCAATATTTTGATCAAGATCTTCATGATTATATAAATATATATACATATACTTATACCTATAAGTCATTATACCCCCTTCACTTAGTCACTTTGACTAACCTCTCGTCTGGTTTCAAATGCATGATTTCAGGAATTCACGGAACGACGCCTTAGAGGTATCTTGAAGTTTTAAGGTGTCATATCTTAGCTAATCAGGATTATACTAAGAGTGCATGTACCTATTTCAATAAGCACTCTCCTATGAAATTAGACCTATCGTTGTAATTACTTATCCAACTTAATAATATGTGTTTCGTTATATATTGTCCTCTTTTATTGCTCAAGTTTATTTTCCATTGCGTTTAAATTTCATACTCTGGTATTGTATAGTAATGTCCGTTCGCCGGAGTATTTCTCGAGTGCTAGGTCTCACATCCACTCGGGAAGTACAGCGGTGCGGGATTCTAGTGTTAAGGGGCGCTACAACTAAAGTGGTATCAAAGCCCGGTTAAATTAAGGAGAGACTTAACTAGAAGGGTGTTCTATTCTCTTATCTGTTGTACTATATGTTAGAGTTGCTTCAAGATACCAGTAGGATCGTAAGTTAACATGTTATTCTCCTTTTTCTTTATATGCCGTATCTTTGCTATGATTATGTGATATTACGTGTATTGATTGCCACTACTTGGAAAACTTCTATCTAAAGTGATTATCTGCAAGTCATTCTTAACCATCATGCATCATATTCTTTCTAAAGTTCATTACAGCTCATAATGTCTCCCCGAAAAACCGCCCAAGAAAGCACTCCACCAAGAGAAGATGTATCCTCGATCGGAGGAAATTCTGAGCTAGTAGATGCTGTAAAGGAGATAGTGCAAACCTGCGCTAATGGATCAAAAGGTAACAATGAGAAGTCCTTAGAAAAGTTTCTACGGATGGATCCACCTAAGTTCTTCAGAGAACCCAATGATGTGAAGACTGAAAACTGGATAGCAAGTCTTGAGAAAATCTTTGAAGCAATGGGTATTAGTCCTGAAGAACCTGAAAGAGTTCAGTATGATGTCTTCATGCTGGAAGAAGCGGCCCTAAGTTGGTGGCAATATACAAAACGAGTCTGGGCAGAAAATCAGGTGAATCATGGGTGGAATGACTTTGTAAGAGTATTCTACGACAAGTATAGTCCCCAGGTGGTTAGAGATGCCCGAGAAGAAGAATTTATGAATCTAGTTCAAGGCAAAGCATCGGTGGCCGAATATGAAGCTCAGTTTGTTAGGCTAATCCAGTATACCCCACATATCCTACATGATGAACGCCGTAAAATTAAACGGTTTGTTGATGGTCTTAGATCCAATCTTCGATGGGCCTTAGCTCCATTTGAATTGGAAACCTACACTAAGGCTGTAGAAACAGCTATGAAAACGGAGGCCACACATAAGGAAGTCCATCTGGCAGATAATCGTTCCGAGCCACCGTATAAGTCATCCCAGGAATCCAAACGTCCCGCTGAACCATTTAAGTCAACTTCCGGAAAGAAACAAGTGCAATCCTGGCCCAGACCTCAACAGGCACCACCAAAACTTCAAGAAGATATTATTTGTGAGTACTGTCAGAGGCGAGGGCATACTGAGGAGGAATGTCGAAGGAAGGCTGGTACATGTTTATGGTGCGGAAACCCTGATCATCAAATAGAAAATTATCCGAAAAGACCAAAACCAAGGAATAAAGGAAAGGCTACAGAAGGAACATCTGGGAAACCGATGGTCAAAGGACAAGCTTATGTTGTGGAAGGAAACATGAAACCAAATCTTGCCAATAATAAGGGTACGGTACACATTCTAAACACGTCAATTACTACTTCATATGGTCCTGGCGCCATGCATTCATTGCATCACTTATGTGTGCATTTAAATTTCTTACCTGAACAATTGCCATATGTGTTTAAAGTAAGTTCTCCTTTGGAAACTTGTTTATCATGGATAGAGGATACAAACATTATCTAAAGCTATTATGAAACATGAGTAGAATTTGAGGACAGATTCTCTTTAAGGGGGAAGGATTGTAACAACCCAAACCCTAATTCTCATTTTAACTCCCGTAGTAACCAAAACTGGCCAAAAACCCTACCTTAACCCTAAATTTAGATATTTCCGAATTTCAACGTTTTCCCTATTCAATATTATAGTCAAAATGATCCTTGAATTATTTTGTGAATTTTCATGCATTTACCAAAACTTGATTCCAATCATAGCATATTTTATAAATATTTTCCTTTTTAAAAATTGTCATTTTATTTTAAAACAATTAACTTTTATTCAATAGTCGAAATTATACTTAAAACGATTCTTGAATTTTTCTCTAAATAATAATGATTTTTCCAAACTTTAAACTTTATCATAGCTTCGTTTATATAATTTTCTTATGATTTTCACCATCTTTAATATTCATAATTTATAAACGAAAGCTCTAAATATTCCACATTTATAATCAAAACGAAGCTTATTTTTCACTCGTTCTTTCATTAATTCACTACTTCAAGTTTTTACCTCTCGACTCTTGAATAAATTTTATATTATTTTACATTTATTTTTATTCAATATGACATCATTCATGAAAACATTAGCTTCTAGAAGATTTAATTAAATGAATGTAATTTCTCCACATTACCTATATAATTACCAAGCATTTGTTTAAGATGTAATTTAACCACATCTCTTAAATAATTACCAAGCATTTGTTGAAATAATAGACAACCACATCTCCCTTAAACTTTCATAAATTGCTCAAAGACCCCTCATGACTACCTATAAATACCCCCCTCAAGCATCATTTATAACTCACAAAATGAACACAAAAATCACTCCCTCTCTCCCTAAACCTCACGCCCCAATTCTCTCCCTCTCAACAAGGTATGTTTTCTTTTATTATTTCATGCTTTATATTATGTTCTTAGTATAATAATAATAGTAGCATGTCTAGGATTAATTAAATTATGCTTTAGGAATTTATTTTTATGAAATATGTGTATAATTGTTAGTTTAAACACAATGTGTGTACATTATGGAATTTTATTTAATTATATGTATGAATTATGGTATGATATAATGTGAGTATGTATTTAAATGATTATGATCTTTTTTGTAGCACCCGGAACGCCGAGATGCCACACCCCCGCACCATAAGTCTAGCTCACACATGAAATGGGTAATCTATATATGAACCGGACTCATGGCGAACGGGTGACAATAAAAAAAAAAGACCCACTAGCTAGGCGGGGCTAACCCTCAATTTACAACAATGCATAACAAACGGAAGCATAACAATGTACATCCACTTCATGATCCCATTTTCCGTTTCATACTAACATGTTCCAAATCAATATTTCCATTTACATGCTCAAAGTTTCAAGTATAAATCATAATATATATACATAGGTACCAAAACAGTCTTAAGAGCTATAATGTATTTATAAGGTACATAAAATGAGAAAGACAATGCTAGACCCAAGAGAAGTAAACTTGACTCAATCCCGCCTAGCACTCAACCTGCAATACCTGAAAATGTGAGGGTGTCAGTCAACCGAAGACTGGGTGAGGGGTTATAATTTAAAAGTGCAAATACCATGCAAATTGTAATCTCGGGTAAGATTTTTCATAAAACGATATTAATTCTAAAATAATATAGTGCTCGCCTGAGATTACAACAATTCCATTTTCAATTCAATTATTTCAATACGATTCGATACAATCAATCAGTGGCCCGGCGAGTGAGGGCAAATCTCCAACCTTTCTCCGACAGTGTACAATAATTCAATTTTATCAATTGGGTGATCAAGCAATCAATTCGGTGCACAGTTAGACAATTTCAATCAATCCATCCTTCTTCCTCCGGGTGATGGTGGGATTACAAGGCCCCACCACCCAATCAATCTGGGCATAGGGTTCATGAGTCCCTACGCCCGGCGGGCTCCTTCCTCCACCAAACCTCCTGGTGGATTCAGGGGTGACCCCAACAATAAGTGAGAATAGTGCAAGAGATCATCGTCGGCCCGATGCCTCCCCGGATTAGATCCTCGGGCCCATAGTGAACATGCTTTACTCGCCAAAACAATCAATCAATCAATTCAATATCAATAACAATTACTCGGTACAATATCAATCGATCAATGAAGTAACATTTCAATTTTCGGAAAACTATAGATATAATTATTTGTTTTGGTCCAAAATCACATAGGGTTGTAGGGTTCTTTTACGAATAGAAATAACCTCACCTGTGACGACCAAAACAAGGATATAATTACGATGCGTGCTCCTTGTCAACGGGAAGGAAATCTGTGCAAAAGGGACAAGTGTACATGAGACTAGACTCAAATGAACCAATTAGGACGCACGGCAAAGTTATGATCAATAAGTCATTCAATAACGCTTAGGAAAATGTCAAGTAGGAGCATGATTATCAATTAAACAAGTATATATATCATATAATTCACATATGGGAGCCAAGAGAGTGAAAGGAATGCACTAATAGAGGTTTTGGTGAAGTGTGGCAAAAACGGGCAATTTTAGAAAATGTACATGTTGAGGGAAAACTGGAATATCTTTAATTATAGAAGTTGGAATTAAGTTTTTTTGTTGAATATGAAACTAGACACAAAGACCTTTCCGAGCATATATGGCTCGTTTTCTAGTTCAAAGCGAGGAGAAAATGGCGGACGGTTGAAGTTAGGCGAGTGTAGTTTGTCGGGAAAGCAGCGACACCAAAACGAATTGATCATAACTCATAAATGGGAAATGATATTGAGATGATTCCAATTGGAGGTTGTTCTAGACTTCAAGATCTTTCAAAAGAATAAAAAATCAGGTCATTTGGAGTTCGGATGAGGGAGTACCCGGCCGGGTAAAATTCAAGGAAAAAGTTCCCCGACCGGGTAAGCAGTACAGAAGCTTCTCGGGGGAAAACTACCCGCCCGGGTACTTTTTATGCACAAAAAGTACCCGGCCGGGTTGTACTGTTCCAGGGCTGGAAAAAAGGGCAAAACAGGGGTAGCTTCGGGGAAGAAAGAAAAGGGATGAAAACCCAAACAAACTCAACCAAAATGCTCCAAAATAATCATATAACATGTATATAACTTAAAGACATCATTTAGTTAACATTTAATCCAAGGAAACATGCTTAGATCATCAAGAATTTATCATCCAAACCCCATAAAATTCATGTTATCAACACATATAAAACTTAGGAATTCATGCAAACTTTCAAGATTAATGATCCTAAGCATGCTTCTAACCACTTATATGCATGTTATTCATCCAACATCACAAACCCTACTCAATCAAGGATTCTTGAATATAATCAAACTCTCATAATACCTTAAATGGAAGAAATAATGGAAAGAAATGAAGGAATGATGATGATGCTTCACTTATGCAAATCCTCCTTGAATTCTAGCTTGGAAATTGATGAAATCCCTCTTCCTCCTTCCTTGGTGTTTTGATCGGTTTTTGGTGTGTGTGTGTGTGAAACTCTTGTATGAAATGAGAAATTAAATGGAATGGTATGGAAGAGGTGATATTAGATACAAAAGTCTTCCACTATATGGCATGACTCATCACTTATTGCATGTTAGTCCCTCAATTGTTTGAATGCATGCAAACAAGTTCTATTCCATGGCAAAAGATCACTTAAATCCATTTATGTTATAAAATTAAGCTCACAATTTATGAAATGATCAAGTAAGGTCACATGGTAACAATTAGGCACGTTATCACTTAGTTCAGGTAAATTCCACGTTAAAGATAATTTCATATAAAGGCATAGAAATGTAATGCATATTGAAGTGATGAAACTAGAGTTAAATGAACGAAATAAATAAAATAAACTCCCAACTCCCGAAGACCCATACGTGGCGTGCTTACCTGAACTTCCGGAAAATTGGGGCGTTACAACTCTCCCCCCCCCCCCCCTTAGAAGAATCTGGTCCCCAGATTCATTGTCTCGAATTACAAAATTTAAAACACATGATGAGAGAGCCCCGTCTCTCGAGCAACGAAGAGAGCACCCCGTCTCTCGAGCAAAGAAGAGAGTACCCCGTCTCTCGCACAAAGAAGAGAGCACCCCGTCTCTCGCACAACCACACCAAGCATAACGTAAATAAACACTTACATACACCGTCACGTAATAAGCAAGCAAGAAAGATCAACACTCCAAATTATTCACACAAGAGCAAATAGCAAACACAAGGAATGCAAATATACAGAATAAGAAAGCTCATGATGCACGTGGTATGCATGTTTAAGTGTACCGTTCACCATTTATCCCCGGTAGCTATTTTTCGTCGCTTCGGACACGTATCCACTTGATGCTCATCAGTCCCACACCACAAACATAAGCCTAAACGCCATCTACAATTATCATAATTATGTGTATCGCCTCTACAATAGGTGCATAGAGGCTTCCCCGAAAGTAATATTGAGGACGAGGTATGTAAAACTCCCAAATCCGTTCCAATGGCTCGATTCTTCTTCTTCTTCTTCTTCTTTTGAGACCCTTCTTGATGTAACGGAGCATGATATTGGATAGACCCCTTTCCACTGTTAAGGTCCTGTTCTAATTTTGAACTTGCAGCCTGCACGGGGTAAGCAGTAGGCCTCCTTACATTCACCGAGTCCTCAACCTTAAGAGCTTTTGAGGTGGCCTTCCTCCAAGTACTAGTATTATTGACAGCTTCAATTGCTGCTTGTATGTCCGGCCTCAAACCTTGCATAAATTGCATGGCTTTATGAAAATCATCGCTTGCGATATTGGGTGCATACTTAGACAATCTCTCAAACTTTGCTATGTACTCGGCAACCGATTTACCCCCTTGTTTGAGCTCCGTGAATTCCTTGAGCCTTCTGGTGCGAGATGAAGGAGGAATGAACTTGTTCTTGAACTCCCTTACAAAAACCTCCCAAGTGACTTCTTCCTCGGCGGCATCCAAGACAATCTTTGTGCTCTCCCACCATGAATAAGCTTTTCCTTGAATAAGAGTAAGAGTGCATCGGGCTTTCTCTTGAGACTCGCAAGGAATAAGCTCCCACACCCTCTCAACCTCCGTGAGCCACTGCTCGGCTTGAATGTCATTCCCCTTAAAGAACTTTGGGGGTTGTTGATTCTGAAATTCCCTAAGTATAGCCGAAATCGGTACTGGTTGTGGTGGAGCTTGAGCCGGTTGTGCTGGTGGAACATAGTCCCTTATTCTTTGGTCAACTAAACGAACAATGGAATTAAAAAAATCTTGTGGTTGAGCCGAAGGGGATGGATGTGTAGGAACCCTAGGGGTTCGATCACGGCGATGTCTCCTATGACCTGGAGAATGTTCACGGCGAGGGCGACCTCGAGGCATCCTGAAATCAAGACACTAGATATGCATGTGGGATTAGTGGATGCAAATGAATATATCTAAAATCCCAAGATACAAATAACACACATAATTCACATAATTCAACTAATTCAATTAAGTCAAGGGAGTAAATTAAGTTCAAATAAGGTACAAGACTCTCAAGTTAGCAAATAATCCTATGCCGTTCGACCTAGACTCACGTGACACGACACTAGAACCACGGTTTTGAAACCGGGCTCTGATACCACCTAAGATGTAGCACCCGGAACGCCGAGATGCCACACCCCCGCACCATAAGTCTAGCTCACACATGAAATGGGTAGTCCATATATGAGCCGGACTCATGGCGAACGGGTGACAGTAAAAAAAAAAAGACACACTAGCTAGGCGGGCTAACCCTCAATTTACAACAATGCATAACAAACGGAAGCATAACAATGTACATCCACTTCATGATCCCATTTTCCATTTCATACTAACATGTTCCAAATCAATATTTCCATTTACATGCTCAAAGTTTCAAGTATAAATCATAATATATATACATAGGTACCAAAACAGTCTTAAGAGCTATAATGTATTTATAAGGTATATAAAATGAGAAAGACAATGCTAGACCCAAAAGAAGTAAACTTGACTCAATCCCGCCTAGCACTCAACCTGCAATACCTGAAAATGTGAGGGTGTCAGTCAACCGAAGACTGAGTGAGGGGTTATAATTTAAAAGCGCAAATACCATGCAAATTGTAATCTCGGGTAAGATTTTTCATAAAACGATATTAATTCTAAAATAATATAGTGCTCGCCCGAGATTACAACAATTCCATTTTCAATTCAATTATTTCAATACGATTCTATACAATCAATCAGTGGCCCGGCGAGTGAGGGCAAATCTCCAACCTTTCTCCGACAGTGTACAATAATTCAATTTTATCAATTGGGTGATCAAGCAATCAATTCGGTGCACAGTTAGACAATTTCAATCAATCAATCCTTCTTCCTCCGGGTGATGGTGGGATTGCAAGGCCCCACCACCCAATCAATCTGGGCATAGGGTTCATGAGTCCCTACGCCCGGCGGGCTCCTTCCTCCACCAAACCTCCTGGTGGATTCAGGGGTGACCCCAACAATAAGTGAGAATAGTGCAAGAGATCACCGTCGGCCCGATGCCTCCCCGGATTACTCAATACACTATCCTCAGGCCCAAAGTGAACATGCTTTACTCGCCAAAACAATCAATCAATCAATTCAATAACAATAACAATTACTCGGTACAATATCAATCGATCAATGAAGTAACATTTCAATTTTCGGAAAACTATAGATATAATTATTTGTTTTGGTCCAAAATCACATAGGGTTGTAGGGTTCTTTTACGAATAGAAATAACCTAACCTGTGATGACCAAAACAAGGATATAATTACGATGCGTGCTCCTTGTCAACGGGAAGGAAATCTGTGCAAAAGAGACAAGTGTACATGAGACTAGACTCAAATGAACCAATTAGGACGCACGACAAAGTTATGATCAATAAGTCATTCAATAACGCTTAGGAAAATGTCAAGTAGGAGCATGATTATCAATTAAACAAGTATATATATCATATAATTCACATATGGGAGCCAAGAGAGTGAAAGGAATGCAATAATAGAGGTTTTGGTGAAGTTTGGCAAAAACGGGAAATTTTAGAAAATGTACATGTTGAGGGAAAACTGGAATATCTTTAATTCTAGAAGTGGGAATTAAGTTTTTCTTGTTGAATATAAAACTAGACACAAAGACCTTTCCGAGCATATATGGCTCGTTTTCTAGTTCAAAGCGAGGAGAAAATGGCGGACGGTTGAAGTTAGGCGAGTGTAGTTTGTCGGGAAAGCAGCGACACCAAAACGAATTGATCATAACTCATAAATGGGAAATGATATTGAGATGATTCCAATTGGAGGTTGTTCTAGACTTCAAGAGCTTTCCAAATAATCAAAAATCAGGTCATTTAGAGTTCGGATGAGGGAGTACCCAGCCGGGTAAAATTCAAGGAAAAAGTTCCCCGACCGGGTAAGTAGTACAGAAGCTTCTCGGGGGAAAACTACCCGCCCGGGTACTTTTTATGCACAAAAAGTACCCGGCCGGGTTGTACTGTTCCAGGGCTGGAAAAAAGGGCAAAACAGGGGTAGCTTCGGGGAAGAAAGAAAAGGGATGAAAACCCAAAGCAAACTCAACCAAAATGCTCCAAAATAATCATATAACATGTATATAACTTAAAGACATCATTTAGTTAACATTTAATCCAAGGAAACATGCTTAGATCATCAAGAATTTATCATCCAAACCCCATAAAATTCATGTTATCAACACATATAAAACTTAGGAATTCATGCAAACTTTCAAGATTAATGATCCTAAGCATGCTTCTAACCACTTATATGCATGTTATTCATCCAACATCACAAACCCTACTCAATCAAGGATTCTTGAATATAATCAAACTCTCATAATACCTTAAATGGAAGAAATAATGGAAAGAAATGAAGGAATGATGATGATGCTTCACTTATGCAAATCCTCCTTGAATTCTAGCTTGGAAATTGATGAAATCCCTCTTCCTCCTTCCTTGGTGTTTTGATCGGTTTTTGATGTGTGTGTGTGTGTGAAACTCTTGTATGAAATGAGAAATGAAATGGAATGGTATGGAAGAGGTGATATTAGATACAAAAGTCTTCCACTATATGGCATGACTCATCACTTATTGCATATTAGTCCCTCAATTGTTTGAATGCATGCAAACAAGTTCTATTCCATGGCAAAAGATCACTTAAATCCATTTATGTTATAAAATTAAGCTCACAATTTATGAAATGATCAAGTAAGGTCACATGGTAACAATTAGGCACGTTATCACTTAGTTCACGTAAATTCCACGTTAAAGATAATTTCATATAAAGGCATAGAAATGTAATGCATATTGAAGTGATGAAACTAGAGTTAAATGAACGAAATAAATAAAATAAACTCCCAACTCCCGAAGACCCATACGTGGCGTGCTTACCTGAACTTCCGGAAAATTGGGGCGTTACATTTTTTGAATAAATTCATGCCTAGAGTAAATTATTTAGAATTATTTTCCATAGAGAATTCATACATTTTGCTATATTATGCTTCAATCTTATGTTATAGATATGAATATGAATGAACATGTTACACACCCTCTTTGAATATTCAAATAAGCTCAAGAACATGTTCTTAATGTTCTTGGATGTGTGTGTGTGTGTGTGTGTGTGTGTGCCGTGACTAGTGTGTGTGTATGCGTGAGTTTGATTTTGTGTTATAAAGTGTTTAATTCATAAGAAATTGAATAGTAAATGTTTTCAATAGTAATTTTTACTTTTTGGTCAAAATTAATTAAATAATCTCGAAATTATTTTAAAAATAATTATAAAATAGGTTTTGGAATTTTTAAAGAAAGATTTTTCCCGAATTTTCCAAAAATCAGTAAACTATGTAATATTTTCAAAAGATAACCTACATTGTCAAATTAAACCTTAAATTTCATTTCAAATCTTACAATTAGAATTATAATATAGCTAATAAATATTTGATTAATTAAAGATCCCATAAACCCTAAATTATTAATCAAATTCCCTTAAACGGGTAAATTTAGGGTTTACCGGGAAATCTTTAACATATTACATAATGTGTACCTTATGGTGTGTATGATTAATTAATTAGAATATTAGAACCTAGTACTGAGCCAGTAGTAGTTATTACTTTCAGGCGAGGATATAATTGAACAGTGGAATCCCAAGGATTTTATCTAGACCATCAAGACACTCGGTGAGGGTTAAATTGTTTTCAACTGGAATCATGCCTATACATACGTATCTATATAAAAACTATTTTCAAGCCTACCTACTATTTTGATTTATTACCCATATACATATTACTTTACTGCACTATCCCTCTTAAGAAAAAAATACTTTCATGCCTGAATCAACGTTTTATTAGAACATTATATATTTCAAGTTCATTTTATCAAAACATTGATTCCGGGTTATGCAAGCAAAATATTGTTCTTGATTCCTGTTATGGGCCCCGGCTGTATCCGTAGCGAGCAATTATCCGGAAGGTATCGGGCCGAGGGTATTGCTGGTGCTACGGACTGCCACCACCTCTTGGTAGTGGTTTAACTGGAGGTTAGTTACTCCACGCCAAGGGATGAGGGAGAGATAGCTGCCTCCCGAATCGTGTTCATGGTCTCTAGGGTTGGCTCCCCTATTGACACCAAGGAGTAGCGGAGTTATTATCATGATGGTTTTATTGAAGTATCGGTGTCTTGATCAACGGCGTTACTATTTTATCATGATTTAAGGAGTTACGGATGGAGAGGCCTAGCTTGCGGGCATTAAAGTTCTTGTTACAAACGGTTCATATTTCTACAAAGATTTTCAATTACCCCTATCCCTATTTCAACAATTACTATGAACCGTTCCCTATTTGTTATATCCTATTGCCAATATTTTGATCAAGATCTTCTTGATTATATAAATATATATACATATACTTATACCTATAAGTCATTATACCCCCTTCACTTAGTCACTTTGACTAACCTCTCGCCTGGTTTCAAATGCATGATTTCAAGAATTCACGGAACGACGCCTTAGAGGTATCTTGAAGTTTTAAGGTGTCATATCTTAGCTAATCAGGATTATACTAAGAGTGCATGTACCTATTTCAATAAGCACTCTCCTATGAAATTAGACCTATCGCTGTAATTACTTATCCAACTTAACAATATGTGTTTCGTTATATATTGTCCCCTTTTATTGCTCAAGTTTATTTTCCATTGCGTTTAAATTTCATACTCTGGTATTGTATAGGATTGTCCGTTCGTCGGAGTATTTCTCGAGTGCTAGGTCTCACATCCACTCGGGAAGTACAACCGTGCGGGGTTGTAGTGTTAAGGGGCGCTACAGTTAATCACTGTGATGTACGCAGAAGTCAGAAGTGAGGTTTAGGTAACGGGTGGCCAAAATACTTTGTACGTTTGGTGATTGCATTAAATGTGCTAAAGAGTAATACTGATCGAAGAATCTGTGGCCTTGTTGGAAGGCTAAAGATATCCCTGAAATAGATTTGGAAAAGTTCTAATTAAAACTTTGGCCAAAGTATTTCGTGTGTGCATCACCGAAGTTGTATGTTGAATGTGTTTCACATACAGAGAATTTGAACTTAAGGCAAATCAAGAATTTCAGATTGGAAGTGAAAAATAAATGATAGTAGTATTGATTTATTTTTCATGGATATCTGTACCGAGGTGTAAATGAAAAATTATTCTAGATTGAGAAATTCATGAATAATTTAATTAATTTTAGGGTTTAGTATTTAGTGGAATTAAATATTATTAAACGGTAATCAATTATTGTCATGAGATGATAATAGATTGACCCGTTTGGAGCTAAAATTAATTAGACCTGCAAGTCCCTCCGCAAGCCCCAACGATGACAAAAGAGAAAATATTAAAAGGAGAGAGAGAAATAAATTTTCAAAGTGTTTGAAAATAGCCAAGGGATTTATTTTGAGAAAATAAATTAAATTGCAAAAAATTAAAAAAAAAAAAAGTTTTTTTTATTGCTGACGTGGCAGCTGAGGTGTCATGCCACGTCAGTGGGTCAGGCGCCAAGTGGCGCTGAGCGGGCACCGCGCAACGTGACACGTGGATGGAGCAGATCATACAACGTCAGCGTGAACCAACGGCCCAGATCAAGTCTGGGAACGGGCCGGGTCAGGATGCGGGTTCGAATATGCCGGTTCAAGGTGGACCGACCTGAACACGTGACACGATAGGGAACTTTCACGTCGGAAAATGGCTCAGACCAGCTTGAACCGAGTGGTCCATTGCTGAACCGGTCTGGGGTCTAAATCGCCCGGTCGAACCGGATATGCGGTACCTCCTTGTGCCAACGTGTGTCCCACGAGCCCCATGAACATACAGAAGCTTCTGGCGGCACCTGAGAAGGCCAAATGGTGCATGGTCGGCAGGGTTGCATGTCGTGCACTCCAAGCTTCCACGTGGCTTGATCAGATTGGCCATCGGACCTTGGGAGCTACGACAAAAATAAAAAAAAGACTCGGATGTCCCAAATGTTATGGCTATAAACAGGGGGCAGCCTTCATTTCATTTTATCATCCATTTTTGCAAAGTTTTAAGATTTTTGAAATGGCCCTCTCGGCACTCTCTCTTTAATATTTAAGTATTTTAATTAATCCTTAATTAAGGGTTAATTAACTACTTAATTAGGTGGTTATATAATTAATATATAATCCACTTAATTGATAGAAAATAGAGATTTTCTAATTTTAGAAGAAAAGGGTTTTTCTAAAAAATATTTTCTCGAGTATTTAACGAAATACTAGCGGAGCCGACACTCCAAAATCTTAATCGGGGATATTGTTTTGAAGCTCTGCCGGTTTCACGAGAAAATCAAGGTGCTGGAAAAGTGTCGTTGATAGCCATATTTTGCAGTACGGTAATACCGTTTTGCTGCTAAAATTATTATTTGCATATTGTGATTGTATGCTCTATGATTTAAAATTATGTTATCGATGCATTTATATATTAGAGTTATTCTGCGCGATTTGTTCCGCTGCTTATTAAAATATTTTGGAAATATTTTGATAACGAGGTTATGGCGAATTTTTTTGAATATTAGGCTGTACCGTCACTCTGTTTCGGGCCCGCCACCCAGCAGAGGTTGCTCCCTAGGTGCCCGTTTGCTCTCTTTTGTTCTCTCTACTTCGATAAGCTGAGGTTTTGTTCTTTTAGTTATTATGACCTACAACCCTACGTAATTTGAAGCCCACATGCGAATATTGTATATATATGAAAGATATGTGTTCGATATGTATTTGAGGGCTTGTCCTATTTGTCTTTAAGAGCTTGAAAACTCTTTTATACGTATGTAAACTATATTTTGGTTTGTTTTGAAAAAACGTGAAGTGTGTGTGGGTTTGTAGCGAGATTTGGCCTTGAAAGATAGACCACTTGAATTTGAACTTGATCTTGACTTGCTTGGGCCCCGAGAATATGGGTAGGGAGCATCTGGGACGGCCATGGGGTCTCCGGACACACCTCCTGTGCATATTTCCATTTGAGAGAATTCACCCAACCTCGGGAGGTCAATGGGAGGTTGGGTTTTCTTGAGCCGGTGGTGACAACCATCGAAGGAGCGGGTAGGAGTAATTAGCCCCCATCTTATGCACGTACTTGACTTGGGGTTTGAGGGAACGCATCTCTCTTTCCCACTTGAAGCTTGGTTGGACTTGTTTCATGTTTTGGTTTTATACTTGTCTTGAACTCGTGAAGCTTGGGGAAAACTCGTACTCGCCGAGTTAGCTTGCGTGTTTTGAATCTATGAAACAGGAATGGATTCTTAAATACTTAAATGGGTTGTTTTAGCCTTCGGCCCTTCTTCTTTTAAGTATATATTATCTACTATTACGGGAAACGTTTTAGCTTGCAAAAACCATCCCCGGTTCATGAATTGTTATGAATTTGATAAGTGCTTTGCTCTATACGTATATGGGTGTGTGTGTGTTAGCCCCTCACTAGTTATTAGGACTAACCCTCGTTGATGTTTTCCCTTTTTTCCCTTTCTTTTGAGTTGTAGGTACTTTTGGATTCTTGAGCTAGGCGGCAAGTTGTCTAGTGTCGTACTTGTGGGTAGCTCAGGTCTCATGCATTTGTAGTGGTCTGGTTATGTACTTATGATTAATTTGGACTTGTAATTATGAATACACTTGCCAGATTTCTATTCTTTTAGCCCAGGATGGGCATGTGAATATGTATTAAGACTTGGTATGCTTATTATGGATATGTTATGATGTTTGCAAGCACGATATGATATGATCTTAAATCGCTTCCGCTATTACTTGTTTGTTTATGAACTTTGATTTGAGGGTCTAGACCGCTTAGCTTAGGAAAGTTTTTGATTTTTCACCCGTGCGCTACAGTTTGACACGTGTGTGGACTTCCATCTCATTACACGTGCTAGGCTCTAGTGCGGGGGATGTGGTGCCCACCGCTTGGGGTGCTACAGTACTTGTTTTTGTCGTTTTTAATGTAATCTATTTCTTTTTACTTTCTTTCGTTTCCACGGTTATGTGCTTGTAGATCCGAGAGCAACTGAGATTTTGTAGCTCCTAGACATTGTATTTTTAAGTTCTATTTCCAGACAAGTTGTGAGCCTTCAGGGAGGCTATATCCCATCCAATCGCCAATAGAAGTCTCAGCCTTATTATACAGTTTTTGTTTGCGTCTTTTTAGTTCTTCTTTTATGTTTTGTTTGGTTTTTCAAATCGTGCTGGCCCGCCCGTTTCATTACTATCACTCTGGGGCAGAAATTGTAAATGTTTTTCACGCACGCATTCAAAAGTGAAAAGGTTTAAACACTATGATAAATTATTAAAGAGCAAATGCCATATCTAATTGCTGAAGTTTTTAATTTGTGTCGTTTTCGTCCCTCATATTTCAAAAGTAACAGTTAAATTCCTAATCTTATTAATTTGTCTCACTATGATCCCTCTTTTAACTTTTCCATTAAAAACTAATGGGAAGTAGATCACATGCTCCAAGCATTCAGATAACTGAGGGTATTTTTGTCTTTTTTGTTTGTAAATAAAAAAATAATTTAATGACCAAATAAACTGTGATTTTCATGTGAAAATCACTTTTCTTCTTCATTGCTTATCCAATTTGTAAATTAATAAAGTCCACGTCATCACCAATCAAAGTGCTTTCATATAAAACATTGCAAAACCGACATTCACTGATGTTCAAACACAAAATTAATTTTGGGATAAACTTAATGGAAAATTCTAACACAGACCCGGCTTGGCCGGATCCAACCAATTAAAAAGGCAAGTGTATTACACTTGCCATTTGATTGGTCACTCTCCCCAAATTTTCCACCAACCACACGGCAAGTGTAAAACACTCGCCCCCTCGTTACACCGGTTTGGCCGAGCCATGCTCGGGCTAGAATTACCCAAATGTAATACTTAAGTTGTTCAAAAAGATCTCAAAGCAAAAGGACAAATAAAAACTAGCCATGAAATCCGCTTGTTCAAATATTACTTCATACTTCCAAAAACACTAAGAGAACTATTATTAGCTTAGATCCCACTTACTGGGCATGGTATTTTTGACATTTGATGAAGCCTTTAAAGAGTTCAATGTAACATAACTTTTTCTAGGCTTTATGAAATTGTTTTTCAAAGAAACTCACCCAACATTAACTGATGTTTCTGGAGTAGGTCTTTCTGAAATAGGAGTTGGTGATATGATAGTCTCATTTTTCGAAGTAAAAGTTGATTGAGTTAGAGGTGTTGAACTTTGTCCCTATACCAAAAATTGACACTATTAGTTTTGAAATTCAAATTAAACAATAATATATAATTAAAAAATTGTTAAAACTTACTCGGTTGGAATTGAGAACTTGAGGGTGCTTTTATATGTTGTAACTTGTAACCATAGAAATCAATATTTTGCCATATCCTTCTAGTAGTTGTAGGACAAGTGTTCCTATTGTGCCGTTGAAAACAGTTTCTACATTTTCTCTTTTGCTTTCCTTTTAGAGGTACAAGGTGTACTACATTAGTGTTTTCTTGTGTGGCCACTTCTAGTGGATCTTGTATCTCTTTTTCAGTTTTTGTGTGTTGATCTTTGTTTGAGCATCTTCTCTTATTGTGTTCATCTCGATGAAAGATGTTGCATGTAATTGTTTTTTTTCCCAACTTTGCTCAACTTAGTACTTTTACTAGCATTTTCCTTATACTCATCTCGCTTCTTTCTTCAACATTTCTTTGGCCTTCCTAGAAACAAGTGTTACTAAGCATCTTAGAAGTAATGAATTATGACTTTTAAACTTTCTGCCACATGTATATTTAGGAATGGAAGTATTAACACTAAAATCAAGATTTTTTCTATATGGAAGTATTAACACTAAAATCAGGATTTTTTCTATCTTTAGATGCCAAGATAACACGAAAACAATTTAAACATTGACACTTTACCCTAACTCTTATCAAGTCATTCTTTACAAATTTAATATCCCTGAATCTTAGCAGAGTATGCTTATTCATGACCTCTTTGAAGATTTTAGAGCTAGTAAATGACATACAAACTCTGAATTCACTACTAGACAAATGGGTTTTAGTGACGCCCTAATATGACGCTTTTGAAAAGGCGTCACAATATATCACCTGTTGTGACGCTTTCTTTTAAAATTACCATTTTAGATATAATTTATTTTATATATTAAATTAGCTATTAATTTGATTGGTTGTATTAAGACATTTTAAAAATTAGCTTCATAATAGAGTATGTTGTGGTGACGCTAAATTAAAAGCGTCTTAATATCCCATATGTATCATGACACTTTAAATTAAAAGTGTCTTAATATTATTATATCGACCAAAATTGGCGCTTCATCCGGAAAAAAAAGGAGGGAACATTATTTTTCTTTAACTTTTCAATAGAGAAGCACTGAAACGGTGAAACCCTTCATTTTCCAATTACGGAGAAGCCAAGTTCCAATTTTTACCCAATTTCCCTCCACCGCTTCATCTAACATCGGCAATCGAGAAGTGCTGAAGAGAAGAAATCGGAGAAGCCAACGCATCGGAACCGTTCGTTTTGAGACCTGTCTTCGCCTCCAACGCCGATGACTGTGTGGACCTCCGCCACCCGCCTCCCCCACATGGTAGGATTAAGTTGTTTGTTCTGGGCATTGATCTACGAATTTGGGTTTGGAAAATTGGATTTTGAATTAGATTTCTAAAAAGGTGATTTTAGGATTAATTTTCGTGGTGATTTCTTTGTTTGTATAAGTAAAAGTGTAGATATAAGATATGATATGGTTGTTTTATGCTGATTTGTCTTTTGTACTGTTGATATTAGTTGACTTCTGAAGTTTGCCATTTCAGGCCTAGAGAATCATGAATACTCAGCTAGTGGAGATTCAGCCTCGTGAACTTAAGTTCATATGTAAGTGGATTTAATTTCGGAAGATATGCTATTGATGCCGATAATGTATAATATTTCCTCATTTGCTATTTGGCTTTTAGTTGTTCTTGCTCGCATTGCATCAGATTGCAGTGGGATTGGAAAGCAGAAACTAAATCTTATGATGGCCTGCTTCCATCTCTTAAAAGAGCATCGGAATTAGTTTCTCAACTATATAACATAAACTCTGTGAATTTACCAGAGTTCGATTAGCTAATTTAGTTGTTTCTCTATGTCTTTGTCATACGAAAGATTCTTGTCTGACACTCCTCCTTTACTTCCCTAGTTGAGGTGAAGAAACAGAGTTCAGTGGCTGTCCACCTTGCTAATCTCATGGACCAGTATGTAGCCTTCAAGGTTAAGTGGTTAATGGTTTTGAATCTTGTACTTGTGCACTATCTCATTCAAGAACAAAATAGACAAATACAAGAACTGCTGAAAATGAACATGCAACGAGCAACAGACACCTCTCATTCTGAAACACCTAGAGTCCCTTCATCGTCATCGTCTCGATTTCATAAAACAACATTTCGCCCATCCACATCGTCGTCAATGAACATTACATCTCTACAGGTACATTTTCATTGAGTTTATCACCTTGAATTTGCTTGAAAATAGGATATGAAGAAATTTTGATTGAAATGCTGATTGGACTGTATTGAAGCATTGAAACCTGAGTGTTTATGTGTTAAATATGTTTAGGAACATTGTAGGAAAAGTTGGGTCATGAGTTTTGATGTTTTTGGATGAGTATTGCATGATCAAGAGTGTTGAATTCATAACCCAAACTGTGACAGCATGTGTGCAGAAAATTCAGATGTACATTCTGAACTCGTACGATCTCCGATTTATAAACTGTTTTAACTGGATATTACTAGTGTGTTAAGGTTTGAGTCTGTTAAATTTTATGTTTATCGGACACCATTTTTTCGGCTACAAAAGAATATGGCATTATTCCTCAACTCTTTTTTATTTTTTCCACTTTATGGGTAGGTTGAATGAGGATAAATATTGAGTTAGGATGGAAAAACGAGAAATAAACTTAACTTTTTATAAGAGAGCTATGAATTTAGTAAGTCAAAACTTAAATTTACTTGGAATGCTGTCTCCGTTTATCTTATTTTCTCATTCCATTAATTCCTATTTTAATTGCACCTGACATGGAATGGAAGAAACAAATAAGTATTTACCACTTTTCAAATGGAGAATCGTGCATTTATGAATGAATAAACTGTATAGTAATTTGATTGTATTTAAATGATATTTATGGTTAATAACTCTTATTTTGATTGAAAGAATCTCTAATTAAATTATTTTTCGAGAAGAAAAATGTTTTTTTAAGGGCAAAAGGAGTAGGTTTATGTTGAAAGTTAAACTGTATTGTGAAATTGAGGCCTTGCCAACATTTGTTTGAGAAATATTTCAGTCACTAATCATGTATGCTTTGGTAAATCATATGGTTATGATTTCATGCACCACTAGACTTATAAAGCAAATTCAACAATGGATCATTAAATGATTGGGTAATTTGTATATCTGGGGTGATGTGGGTCCCAATTATTCTTTGTCTTTGTCTTGGAGCAATTGTCTTCTTCAAAATGGCTCATTCTAGTGGTTCAAACGAATATTTTGAGTAAATTTCAGGTTAAACTCCAGGACACATTCTTGAATATTTTTTGGTTGTTTGTCAAGACAGTTGTTGATCCTATTGTTCTTTTTGGTCTAAATTGTGTAGGTTGGATCAAAAGTGTTATTAAAAAGTATATTTGATTCATCTAAAACCGTGGCGATTGGTTGTCTTCAAAGTTTGGATCCATCAAAAAGAGTGGGGCAAGTATTGTTGGGAAATAATTGGTTTGAGGTGGTTATCAGTGTTGCCGTGGAAGGGGATGAAGATTTAATTCGCCCCACATCATATTTCAAAACTATTGGCGATGCAGTTGGGGAGGTTGTTGCATGGCCAAAAAATTTGGTAAGGAACATTCATTAGCTCTTGAAAATTTATTACGTATGGATTTAATATTGACTACAATAATGATTTGTTTATATAGGTTGTGGCTCAAGATTGACACAATTTGTGAGACTTCGGTTGTTTTATTTTAATACTCAAATGACTCTTAAGTATGTATTGCAAGTGGTCGGCATAGACACTTAACCTTTTGTCATTTTTGTTGATATGGCCAATATCATATATTAGGCACACATTATTGTAACTAATATTATTTCGGATTGGAAATTTTGTGAACATATTAATATTATGTTACTTGATTTGGTTTTTTTAATTATGATTTTATTATTAATTGCATAATATTATATATATATATATGTTATCATGACATTTTAGTCCGTCATAATATACTTTATCATGACGCTTTTTTCTGTCATAATGTAAGTTTTTATGACATTTATTTCGACATAATACAATTTATTATGACGCTTTATTCCGTCGTAACATAACCTATTGTGACGCTTTATTGCATCATAACATACCTTATTGTGACGCTATATTCCGCCACTACAAAATTTGTGATGAATTGTGTCATAATACACTTTATTGTGACGCTATTTTTTGTCATAATACGCTTTATTGTGACGACTTGCACCATCATATCACACTTTATTATGACACTTTATTGCGTCATATTAAGGCCTATTGTGACGCTTTTACAGCGTCATGTTAAGAACTATTGTGACGCTTTAAAGTGTCATATTAGGACCTATTGCGACGCTTTTAGGTGTCCTATTAACAGGTAGTTGTAGTAGTTATATATCACATATGACGCCGAAAAGCGTCACAATAGGCTTTAACATGACGCTGTAAAGCGTCACAATATCGCTTCTTTAATGACACTACAAACCGTCACAATATTAGCGTCACAATAACCTATTGTCACGCCTACTTACGTGACGCTTTTCGATAGCGTCACAACATCGAAAGCGTCACAAAAATCAGCCTATCATGACGCTTTCCGGCGTCATTAAAACCCGTTTTTCTATTAGTGATTGTTGATTAGTCATATCAGTTTTAGGATTGAACCTATCAACATGTGTTCATGCAAGTTCCTCATCACAATGGACACTTTGAAAGTCATCAGATATCCCATCCTCTGAATTGTCACTCATATAATTATTAATTTTTGGCATTTCTTCATCAACTTCAGCTAAACTCACATATTCTTCATTTTTAGAAATTTCATCCTCACTTAAACCATAGTCTCTATCTTAGAGATTACCGTCATTGTCAATTTTTTCAAAAATTTCATCCTCTCGTACGATATTATGTATATCAGAATTATAAAAATTAAACATATAATTCACAATTTCTCTAACATCCAAAGCAAGCTCAACAATTTTTCTTACATACATTCCCTTTCGGTATGAGGTAGCAAAAACTTAAAGGATTCACATATCGTAACATTTTTGTTATTTCAGCCAGATAACTCATGCTCATTTGTTCAGTCCCACAAAAATTAATGTAGTCCACTTCACCATCAACATACATTTTTCTTAGTGTATCAACAAATCCCCCCCGCGCAAGGAACAACTTCACAGTAAACATATTTTGCGATCTTGGAAAAGTAAACATTCAGCGTCATTCCACAAACACCAAAATTTCATGAGTTTGTTTAAAATTAAGAAAATAAATTTACCATATTTTATTACTCTTCCAAACTCATCTATATTTCTTAGCTTCATTGTGACCCATCTTCAAACAACAATCTGGTGGGAGTTTGCCAACGAAAAGCCCTAGTTTGTTTCTTTTCTTTTTTCCAAATGTGAAAGACATATTTTTTTGACTAGGGATGTTCATGATTCGATTTTCTGGCTGAACTGAATTTTCGGTTTAATTAACCAAAATTTTTTAATTTTATTTTCTAAACCAAAACTTAACCGATCTCTATTTGGTTTGGTTCGGTTTTAACCGATCTTAATCAGTTCGATTTTTAGTTTTAGCCCAAAATCAAAATTTCCCAAAATAAAAAATAAAAAAAGAGAAAGTAACGTACGAAAATAAAAGATGCCAACTCTTCGACTGTTTCCGTTGTCAAAACCAAATTAATTTCTCCACAAATCATCATTCTCTATACATAAGCCAACACAAAATCAAATTTCTCTAACCAAGTCTCAACTCTCAAGAAATTCATTTATGCAACAATAGGAGAATGTTTCACTTTCTTCTCATCAGATCAACGAAATTTGTTTTACAACAGTCAAAAAATTTCCCCTGACATAAAAATCTATTCTACAATAAAAAAATCTTTCAAAGGCATACATGATACGCACCCTGGAGAAATGTTGCTGCCTGCTGGAGAAGTGTCTTTGGGCTTTGACGTTGGCATCCGCACGCCGTGCATATGCTGGACGCCAAGCTTTTCTTGTTTTGTTGTGAGGAGGTAAGTGGCGGATCATGGGCTAGGGTTGAGTTTTATCACAATTACACAGCCTAAAGAGATAATATATAGGAGGAAAAAAAGGGAAAAAGAAGAAATATAAAATACTACTTGGTTTTGATTTGGTTCGGTTTAACCTGGCCACCAAATTGCATTGCCATCTCCACACAAGCTATAGAGTATAGCTTCCACATCCCCTTATCCCCCTTTTAGTTGGAGCTCTACAATAACCTGGAGATTAGCCCAGTTCAGTTTGCTCCCCAATGCTCAAGCCATGTTCACCGAGTTTAGTGCCTTAATGAGGCTAGTGAGACAAGACGAAAGTTTGGCTCATTTGTCGGAGTTATTTGTGGCATCGGTTGACTTTGTGGCCTCCCCTGATAAGAGAGGATTTTTTAAGATGCAGTCATGCCCGGGCAATAAAATTTTTGATACTGACAAGTCCTCCCTAGCAAAGACTAGAAGGATAAATTTGTGTACATCCATTCGGATAAGGATTGGCCCGGTTTGAAGTACAAGGAGTGGAACAATGTCGAGAAGGTTAGGATTCTTCGGGGAGAGGTTACTTGGCCTAACACACTGTTTGAAGCCTTGAGAAATGTTAGCCCCTTGGATACATGCTTCTTTATGAACCCCACAGTATTGGCCGAGGCAGGAATGGCTCCGGGGGTGCTGAGGCATATGGACTTCAAGATTGGTAAAGTTAACGTCAATATTCTTAGGCCAAGCACGTTCTTTTCCCCACTTTCTTGCTTTCCTTCTGAGTAAATTGATTTTCTCCTTTATTTCTGATATCGACCATAGTTGCTAATCTCCATAATTTCTTTTCTTGCAGGATCGATCATGTCTGCCTCGCGGGATGAAGCTGCTAAAAGGGTTTTGGCTAGGAAAAAGGCCGAGGCAATGAAGAAAAGAGGATAGATCCCTACTGACTTCGAAATAAAGCAAAAAGAGGGTGTGTTGGCGGAAACAGTTGTTGAGCTTGCCCGACCTAAGAGAGCAATAGTGTAACGCCCCGAGTTTCAGCTATTCAGGTACGCACGACACGTGTGAGTTTCGAGAGTTAGGATTCATTCTAATTCTTTTGCTTATTAAATTCCTACATTTCATGAAAATTATATGAATTATATTTCAACATGTGTACGTGAAAATATATGAAATTCGCGACAATTTGGGAATCATTGCACACATTGGATTTGATTGTTGCGTGAAAGAATTGCCGAACGTGATTTAATTGTCTATTTGTCCCTAAATGATTACTTATTTAAATGTAAGGACCAAATTGCATGATATATTCTTGGACTAAAGTGATTAATTAGCTAGGAATGGAACTTAACACTATAAGAAATTCTGCAAATTCCGACGGAAAATTCCGAGGGAAACAGGCGGGAATTCTGACGAGATTCCGACGGAATTTGTTTTTTTTTTTTTAAATAAAAATTAAATAAATCCGACGAAAATTCCATCGGATTTTTTTAAAAATAAAATTAACAAATAATATTAAATAATTCAGACGGGATTCCGACGAAATTCCCGTCGGTTTTTTAAATATAAAATATAAAAATTAAAATTAAATAATTCCGATGGGATTCCGTCGGTTTTTTTAAATATAAACTATAAAAATAGAAATTAAATAATTCCGACGGGCATTCCGTCGGATATTTTAAAAATAAAAATTAAAAATAATATTAAATAATTCCGACGGGCATTCTGTCGGAATTCCGTCAGATTTTTTAAAAATAAAAATTAAAAATAATATTAAATAATTCCGACGGGATTTCCGTCGGAATTCCGTGGGTTTTATCTATGCTTAAATTGAATTCTTATGACGTATTATAATATTTGTAGTTATAATTAATATTTTCTTAGAACTCAATTTTAAATATAGTCTACAAAATTTGTGATTTTATTATTTCAAATGATATATAAATATTTGTATCAAACTAAACCAATGAATTGATCTAGCTCAATTGGTTTTCCTTGGTTTCCATAATATCTTCCTACCGCGAGGTTGGGTGTTCGAATCCCCAATGGCTCATTAAGTTTTTATTTTTCCAGTAAATTCCGACGGAATTCCGAGGGAAATTCCGTCGGAAATAATTAATTAAAATTTTTTTTTAAAGCAATTTCCGAGGGGATTACGAGGGGGATTCCGTAGGGAGATATATTTTATTTTTTAAAAAATACGACTATTCCGACGGGATTTCCCTCGAAATTCCGTCGGAATTTTTTTAATTTAATTTTTTTTTTCTGATTTTTGTCCCTCGGAATTCCGTCGGTTTTGAATTCCGAGGGAGGGTTTTCCTACGGCATGTGTCCCGTCGGAATTCCATCGGAATTCACTATTTCCGTCGGAATTCCCTCGGAATTTTCCGTTGGAATTTGCAGGATTTCTTGTAGTGTGATTGCATGACTTATATTTTTGAGGGACATAATTGTAATTTGTGCATTTCATCAATTTTGAGGAGATGAATTACGTGATATATCTTCCTCCTTCTTTCATTTCATTCCATTTTTCATCTTGTACAAAATATACACATATATTTGCTCTCCTTGCTTCTCTCAATCAAACATCAACAAGAAGAAAAATTGGAGTTCATCATTTTCAAGCTCAATCTTTGGAAGAACTATGAATTTTGGAGCCTCATCATCATCCAATATTCATCTCATCTCTTTTCGTCTTCTTTTAAGGTATATATGAGATTTCTTGATAATCTTGATTGAAGCTAGGGTTCATATTTGAGCTTGATAACTTGATTAATTGTGATTATAAGTATGATTCCATGCCTTAGAAGTGAATTTGAGCATGAATTCTTGAGAATCATGAAAATATATGATGAACTCATACATGGAGTAAAGTTGATGATTCTTGAGAATCAAAGCATGAATTAAGTGTTTATGTTAGTTTTATTGTACCTTAAGTATATAAGTATATTTCTTACATGATTTAATGCATTTAGTGGAAGTTTTGATGATGTTTTGTTGGGTTTGAATGTAATCCGAGAGCTCCCCTGTTTTCTGCTCTGTTTTGAGCTTTCTGCTCATCGGGAACGCCTCTTCCCGTCCCCTCTGATTTCCCGGAACGACCGTTCCCATTCTTTGAATGTTTTGGCCAGCGAGACTGGGAACGACCCTTCCCATTTTGGCCTAAGGCCGGAACGGCCGTTCCTGTCTTCAGCACTGTTACATAATTCACACAGCCATTTTTGCATTCAGGTCAATTTTCTTAAATGGTCGTTTACCCCTCAAACGTACTCCGATTGACCTGAAATTGGAACTGTAGAAACTACATTAAGTCTAGAGTATTCTATTGGAATCACTTCAATATCATTTCTGGTTTGGGACATATAATCGATTCATTTTGGTGTCACCACTTTACCGGAAATCTGTATTCACTCAACTTCGAGCTTATGCCATTTTATCCTCGCTTTGAACTAGAATACGAGCCATATATCATCGGAAAGGTCTATTTGTCTAGTTTTATATCTAACATACAAAATCCAATTCCAACTTCTATAACTCAAGATATTCCAGTTTACCTACAACTTGTACATTTCCTAAAACTGTCAACTTTTGCCAAACTTTGTCAAAACCCCTCTTCTTGCATTCCTTTCACTCTCTCGGCTCCCGTATGCGATTTATATGATTGGAGTACTTGAATAATTGATGATTATGCAGTTATTTTACATTTTATGGTCTTTACTTACTCAAACTTAATTGTTAACTCCGTGCTTTATGTAAAACGAATTTGTATGATTGCATGCCTTGAATACGTGATCTCCGTGAAATTATTTGTCTTCTTGTAAATTATTCCATTCCATTTATAAGAATCTATATGATCATTACATGCAAGTATACATTCATTTCATACAAGAATATGTTCATGGCTACGCCATGCGTCATATTTGGTATCATTATTGAGTCGTATCTCATGATTACACTATGTCCCGTTTCTTGTCCAGTTCTTCTCCAGGACGGAGATTGTGATCAACTGAGCACTTTCATGCATCCATGAGTCGTCGTGTCGCCTGTCAGGTGAGGTTTAATTACTAGTTACATAGAACCCGTATAACCCTTATGTGAAGTTTTGGGCCAAAAGGTATATTTAATTATCTATAATCATTTCTAAACTTTTAAATGAATTGCAAGCAAGTCATTTTTAGTGCAAGCAAGTTATGTTCATGCAAAGCAATGCGTGTATCATGATTGAATCGTGACCGTGTATTAGCGAGTAGCATGATAGCACTTTTGGGCCCTAGGGTTAGTGTATGAGCCAACCAGGAAAGCATAGGGCTGACGGGTAACTCTGTACTCCCCTCAATAGGTGGAGGAAGGAATCCCGTACATGGGAGTCATGAACCTGATGTACGTAGCATGGATGGTTAGGGCCTTGCAAACCCACCATCACCCAGAGTGAAAGGAGTTCATGAAATTGTTACTTCTGCATTATAATAAACTGCATGATCACATGATAATTAAACAAAGCATGTACAGTTCACTGATTGAAAGGTTGGAGAATTGCCCTCACTCGCCAAGACCACTGATTGAAAGCATGAAAATGATTAAAGCGTTAAACTTGATAGTTATATTCTCGGGCAAAGGTATTGTATTTTGAACTTATTGTTTATTCAGTTATAAAACCTTACCCGAGGATATAACTTGCATGTTATTTGCGTCTCTCACTCAGTCTTCCATAGACTGGCGCCTCCACCTTTCAGGTTCTTGCAGGTACGTGCTAGGCGGGAATAGAGTCGAGTCCAGTCTTTGCATTCGAGTCGAGCACGGTTCGTTTACTTATTGTTGCACATGAATTATTGTATTGTTAATTGTTATGTATTTTAGGAGATGATAATGTATTGATATGTGAGATTAGAATATGGTTTACTTGGCAAATGATCGATAATGTAGCATGCTTCCGCTTTATTTCTTATGCATTAGGGTAATTGATTGAGGGTTAGTCCCGCCTAGCTAGTTGATTTATTTTATTTGTCACCCGTTCGCTATAGGTTGGTTCATGTACGGATTATCCATTTCATATGTGAATCGACCTATAGTGCGGGGGTGTGGCATCTCTACGTAAAGGGGTGTGGCATCTGAGGTGGTATCAGATCCCGGTTGCAAAACCGAGGTTCTAGTGTCGTGTCGTGTCAAGTGTAGGTCGAACGACGTAGGAATTACTTGGTAACTTGTGGATTGCGTCCATTTATGTCATTAATTGTTCACTAAGTGACCTTATGTGACTTGGAAATTTATATGTTCAACGTGTCTACTTGAACTTCGTTGATATTAGCGGCGACAGTTTGCATTCTAAATTGTTTATAAGTGTGATACGTGCATTAACATTTTAACCGGTACGCATTATTTAGTGTTTATTGTTAGTAGATTCTTTCTAGTTCTTCCGTGACCATCACTCCAGTTTTGCCGAATCGAAAAAAATTTGAACAACTGGGCGTCCGATCCAGACTTCAAAAGACTTAAGAAAGAAAATTTTCATTTTCTTTCTTAAAGGGGGAAGACGGCCAAAGAAATAAATTAAAGAATCAAGCATTCAACCGAACTACCACAACGAAAGAATTACAATCAACGGTGAACGGTACACATAAACATGCATATCACGTGCATCATATATTTCATTGTTCTTACATTTGAATTCTTATCAGTCGTTAATTTACTTTTATATGCCTAATAATTGATATAATTGATACCTTCTACTTGCCCTTACGTGATAATTGTGAAATGTTTATCTAATTGTTTGCTTGAATTCTATTTCGTATGCGTGAGAGTCGGGGATTCTCTCAGGGTTGCCCAAGAGACGGGGTTCTCTTGTTACTTATTTGAGAGATGGGGTTCTCTCATCGTTTGTTTGAGAGACGGGGCACTCTCATTATTACCTGCTACTTGTCAACTTGTTCCAGTGGAAGGTTAGATTTTCTTTCGAGTGTTTAGGTTCCGGGAAGTTGAGGGTCGTGATCTGATAACATTGGGAAGACCTTGTTGATTGAAGACCTTTTACGAACTAATCCCTGACGGGGAGTAGCTAACCCGTGTGGGATGAACACGGGAAAGTGAATCCGAGGACGGATTCTCTTAAGTGGGAGAGAATTGTAACGCCCCAAGTTTCAGCCATTAAGGTACGCACGACACGTGTGAGTTTCGAGAGTTAGGATTCATTTTAATTCTTTTGCTTATTAAATTCCTACATTTCATGAAAATTATATGAATTATATTTCAACATGTGTACATGAAAATATATGAAATTCGTGACAATTTGGGAATCATTGCACACATTAGATTTGATTGTTGCCTGAAAGAATTGCCGAACGTGATATAATTATCTATTTATCCCTAAATGATTACTTGTTTAAATGTAAGGACCAAATTATATGATATATTCTTGGACTAAAGTGATTAACTTGCTAGGAAAGGAACTTGATTGCATGACTTATATTTTTGAGGGACATAATTGTAATTTGTGCATTTCATCAATTTTGAGGAGGTGAATTACGTGATATATCTTCCTCCTTCTTCCATTTCATTCCATTTTTCATCTTATACAAAATATACACATATATTTGCTCTCCTTGCTTCTCTCGATCAAACATCAACAAGAAGAAAAATTGGAGTTCATCATTTTCAAGCTCAATCTTTGGAAGAATTATGAATTTTGGAGCCTCATCATCATCCTATATTCATCTCATCTCTTCTTGTCTTCTTTTAAGGTATATATGAGATTTCTTGATAATCTTGATTGAAGCTAGGGTTAATATTTGAGCTTGATAACTTGATTAATTGTTGTTATAAGTATGATTCCATGCCTCAGAAGTGAATTTGAGCATGAATTCTTGAGAATCATGAAAATATATGATGAACTCATACATAGAGTAAAGTTGATGATTCTTGAGAATCAAAACATGAATTAAGTGTTTATGTTAGTTTTTATTGTACCTTAAGTATATAAGTATGTTTCTTACATGATTTAATGCATTTAGTGGATGTTTTGATGATGTTTTGTTGGGTTTGAATTTAATCCGAGAGCTCCCCTATTTTCTGCTCTGTTTTGAGCTTTCTGCTCATCGGGAACGACCCTTCCTGTCCCCTTTGATTTCCCGGAATGGCCGTTCCCATTCTTTGAATGTTTTGGCCAGCGAGACTGGGAACGGCCCTTCCCATTTTGGCCTAAAGCCGGAACGGCCGTTCCCGTCTTCAGCACTGTTACAGAATTCACACAGCCATTTTTGCATTCAGGTCATTTTTCTTAAATGGCCGTTTACCTCTCAAACGTACTCCGATTGACCTGAAATTGTAACTATAGAAACTAAATTAAGTCTAGAGTATTCTCTAATTGGAATCACTTCAATATCATTTTTGGTTTGGGAGATATAATCGATTTATTTTGGTGTCGCCACTTTACCGGAAATCTGTATTCACTCAACTTCGAGCTTACACCATTTTCTCCTGGATTTGAACTAGAATACGAGCCTTATATCATCGGAAAGTTCTATTTGTCTAGTTTTATATCCAGCAAACAAAACCCAATTCAAACTTCTATAACTCAAGATATTCCAGTTTACCTACCGCTTGTACATTTCCGAAAACTGTCAACTTTTACCAAACTTTGCCAAAACCCCTCTTCTTGCATTCCTTTCACTCTCTTGGCTCCAGTATGCGATTTATATGATTGGAATACTTGAATAATTGATGATTATGTGATTATTTTGCATTTTATGATCTTTACTTACTTAAACTTAATTGTTAACTCCGTGCTTTATGTAAAACGAATTTGTATGATTGCATGCTTTGAATACGTGATCGCCGTGAAATTATTTGTCTTCTTGTAAATTATTCCATTCCATTTATAAGAATCTATATGATCATTACATGCAAGTATACATTCATTTCATACAAGAATATATTCATGGTTACGCCGTGCGTCATATTTGGTATCATTATTGAGTCGTATCTCATGATTACACTATGTCCCGTTTCTTTTCCAGTTCTTCTCTAGGACGGAGATTGTGATCAACTGAGCACTTTCATGCATCCATGAGTCATCGTGTCGCCTGTCAGGTGAGGTTTAATTACTAGTTACATAGAACCCGTATAACCCTTATGTGAAGTTTTGGGCCAAAAGGTATATTTAATTATCTATAATCATTTCTAAACTTTGAAGTGAATTGTAAGCAAGCCATTTTTAGTGCAAGCAAGTTAGTTCATGCAAAGCAATGCGTGTATCATGATTGAATCGTGACCGTGTATTAGCGAGTAGCATGATAGCACTTTTGGGCCCTAGGGTTAGTGTATGAGCCAACCAGGAAAGCATAGGACTGACCGGTAACTCTGTACTCCCCTCAATAAGTAGGATGACCCCTGAATCCACCAGGAGGTTTGGTGGAGGAAGGAATCCCGTACATGGGAGTCATGAACCTAACGTACGTAGCATGGATGGTTAGGGCCTTTCAAACCCACCATCACCCGGAGTGAAAGGAGTTCATGAAATTGTTACTTGTACACTATAATAAACTGCATGATCACATGATAATTAAACAAAGCATGTACAGTTCACTATTGGTGTAAGGTTGGAGAATTTCCCTCACTCGCCAGGGCCACTGATGGAAAGCATGAAAATGATTAAAGCGTTAAACTTGATAGTTGTATTCTCGGGCAAAGGGTATTGTATTTTGAACTTATAGTGTATTCAGTTATAAAACCTTACCCGAGGATATAACTTGCATGTTATTTGTGCTAATATATATTTATGCCCCTCACTCAGTCTTTCATATACTGACGCCTCCACCTTTCAGGTTCTTGCAGGTGCGTGCTAGGCGGGAATAGAGTCGAGTCCAGTCTTTGCATTCGAGTCGAGCACGGTTCGTTTACTTATTGTTGCACATGAGTTATTGTATTGTTAATTTTTATGTATTTTAGGAGATGATAATGTATTGATATGTGAGATTAGAATATGGTTTACTTGGCAAATGATCGATAATGTAACATGCTTCCGCTTTATTTCTTATGCATTATGGTAATTGATTGAGGGTTAGTCCCGCCTAGCTAGTTGATTTATTTTATTTGTCACCCGTTCGCTATAGGTTGGTTCATGTACGGATTATCCATTTCATATGTGAATCAACCTATAGTGCGGGGGTGTGGCATCTCTACGTAAAAGGGTGCTACAAATAGCAAGGACAAAGTTCCCTTGTCCAAACTTATTTTTGTTGGGAAACGAAATAGAAACGCAACGAAAATTTAAAATTTTTCCCAATAAGATAGAATCTAATCTTGTAATTCCTATTCCCAAATTCGTAGAGATCAAGAAACTCACTTAGTTAGAAGCTTTCTTGACACGTTCTAGCCACCCCAGAACGCTCTTCACGCGGCTTGTCCCCAAAAGCTCCTTCGAATCTTTCAAGACTTCACGATAGTAGCCCTCTAGAGAATTAGTCTACCAATCTCGACCACGATCCGAATAGGGAGGATGCTAGTTCTATATTTGGTGTTTAGACTCTAGGGTTTTGTGTATAATATTTGGAGAAGGAGAATTTATCCAACACCCTTCAAGGGGTCGAACCCCTTGTATTTATAGCTCTAGGGGTTTGAACCCCACTCCACGTTGGAATAGGATTCTTTAACCATCAAGCTTAGGGATTTCTTGCTTGGAGAGAAAGACTCTTATTTTGATTAAAAGTCTCCTTTTGACCAACTTGTCAAGCAAGACATAATATCTAACTAATTTTGATATTTTATTTAATTAACTATTTATTCATAAGAAATAACTTGAAGCCAATAATTAATTAATTCATAATTAATTATTTATTAGACTTAAAATCTCTAAATTAGAACTTTAGTTCATAATTAAATTAAAGTCCATTAAATAATTAATCAATATTAATTATTTAACCATACTATTCACGTGACACGTGTCACTTGGGATATGTGTCCCACACGTGCTTCACATGTGAGGACCCCATCAATCTCCTATTGGTTCGATCAACTCGTTTATTCGATTCAAGCCTTAACTCATGTGTCCTGGTTATTATGTGTGACCCTCTAGGTTCTTAATTCAATTAGCAGTGACCCTAAATAATTAATCAGTCCACAGATCACACTACCATAGTCTAGCAACAGATGTGTGACCCCTAGCTGAATAAGAATATCTCAATTCGAAAGAACCTTTAAGTCATTAATTCATGTGAGATACAATCCTCTTACATCCCATCTCTCAATCAAGATCTAGGGATAGGGAATAATTAGAACCCTAATAATCTTGATCTTAAAGATAAGTGTATTTCATATCCATTTGATCTCGATCCAAGAAACTCATTTCTTGATCTCGATCCACTGCCTTGGCCAAGGCTTCCATTATGGCATATGAATGACTTACACAGTAAAAGATCAACTTGCTAATGTAAGTGTAGGTCCTTTATTGATTCTCATATGCTTCCATTTGCCACTTGTGCAACCCAGCATAAGCCTTGAATCGGTTGTCTAAGGTGACACCCTTTAAAGCTTACACCTAGGATTGCAGAGTTAGCTCACAAAGCATCAATGGAACCTCAAGTCTAAGGATCACTTAATCACATCAATGACTCGTGAGATATTTCCTAATCTGGAAGTTTCTATTTCCAGAAATAGAAACTTCCTTTCCCATTTAAGAATCTTCTCATTGTAGTTACTTAGAATAAGTGAGAACCCCCATGTATCACGTACGTATCAACAATACACTTTGCACCCCATGAAACAAAGTGGTCCTTCTTAAGGACGTGATCATATGGGCAAGCCTCGAACGAGTCAAGTCAACACTTCCACTGTCTTTAGGACTCATCGGCTTGGAGTGATTTCCAATCATGACTTATGTGATATAAGGCTCGTTCCATGAACCACTTCACCTAAATGGTTGAGTCCTGCAAGTCATATTAATTAGGGGAGTTCTTATACATGCGCAGTTAAAGTAATCAAACAATCAAACAAGAGCATATAAAGAAGTGTTACCAAAGTTCGTTATATCATTCAAAGATTGTCTATGATTTACAAAGAAAAGTACTAAGCGGACTATTACATCGGCTTTCAGGGAACTATTCCTAACAATTTCCCCTATCAAAGTTCCTGCGGAAGCCAAGGAGAGCCGCTCCCACAATGAAAGGCCCCCAGTGATCCCCCACCGGAGAAACCCACTAAGACTTCCACCCATGGAGGTTTGACTTCTTCCTTTACCCCCCAACTGGGCGCCTTCTGGATCGGCAAGGATACAGACAGCTTATTCTCTAGGTTTCCAACCGCCTCAGGGTGACTACGAGAGGATCTTAGGCCTCCCACCGTTACCGGGCCCCCATTATCCTCAAGGCATAACTGATCTAATAGCGGAGAGGTCCCAGAGGAGGATTACCACAGGAACAATCAACTAAGATGCACTGGTTACCTTATTCCAATCATTCCAAACGGTGGCTGATCACCAAGAGTTGGAAAGAGAAGATAACTGGACACTCGCGTAGAACAAAGTTACCCTGCTAGGCTCGGTAAATTATGATTTCATACATTTGTTGCTCGTTAATCCTTCACAAATTTTCTCTTCTGACCTTCTTTACTTCCAACAGTTGTTCACGAGAGTATCATTCCGCTAAGAGGGTGGAGCTTGCTCAAGCGGCCAGGGAGGAGTTGCTTGCTGAGAGGCCATAAGTGCTCAATATGAATAACTGGAGGGAGGAGGTGAGCAGGCTCAAGAAGGAGAATGAGGATCTGAGGCAGCCCGGAAGGATGATGCAAAGGCCATTAAAGAGCTAAACGGGCAGGTCGAGAAGGGCACCATGGAAAGGTCCAAGCTGGAACTTGACATCCAGAGCCTCCAATCAGAAAAGAAGAGCCTTAAAACCGGCTTGGTCACCACGTAAAGCCTACTCGAGCAGGTACAAAAGGAAACAAAAAAGGCCTATGCGAAGGGTGAATAGGTAGGCTAGAACAATGGGTTCAAAGATGTACAAAAGTGTGGGGTCAATCACGCCTTCTGGACTCTTGAGAAATTGACTCCTAAGAAAGAAAATCAAGGAGTGTTGAAATTTCTCAGGTCCCCCATTTTCGATATCATGTATGGGACATTAGACATACTCGACATTAAGGCTGGATTCATGAAGTGTCTATCTCAGGTGAACCACCATTATCCTCTCCCTGATCACTTTCTACATGACCCCTCCAAGCTGAGCACGGACCTTTCGACCTTGATGGAGGCCATCCTAGCTGATCGTAAGTATGAGTGGTTGGGCCCTGATGGAGAGAAGACCAATACTGAGGCTGCCCCGACAAAAATTACTACAGAGGATGCGGATCTGAGCAAGCATCCCTTTGGCTAAGCTGTTCAGTTGTTGGAAGCCAAGTTCGACAAGCGGCCCGGGACTGATTATGAACTGCCCGAGCCCATATCACTTATGCAAGCTAAGGAGACCCTACTACTCTCTTTTGAAAATTCAGGCAGTAGGTCGGGGACTCCAGAGGTCATAGGCCCTCAAGACGCAAATGCCACACCCTTAGCGACTCCTCCCTTAGTTGTTCTTCCTCCAGCAGACGACCCAATTGGCAAGGGTAAGGGAAAGTTGGGGGAAACCACCATTGAGAAGGCCTAAAAAATGCCCAAGGAAACAGCTCCCTCAGTCGCCACTGATGAAAACCTTAGTGCCTTCTTCTAGGCTTTTGTAAATATATCGGGCCAATAGGGCCTTAAAATTGTAAAACTTTGTAATTCTTGTGGGTTGACCCCTTTTTGTTAATGAATTTTGGTGTTTTATTTATATTCCTGCTTCTTTTCAGCTTCTGTTTTCTTTATTTTTACAAAGTTCTGGCTAGAGGAAGGAGGTTGACTCCCACCTTGTTTTAAAGCCTGCAATGTTGTACACGGTTGTGCTTTCAATCTGTGAAAATTTTAAGTGTTTGTTCGTTGATTATGGGGGGTCTGCACCGTCCGCGCAAAGCATCGATAGAATATCGAATGCTAACTTAGCGATTGGAATACTTTAAGAATAAGAATTACGTGCAAAAAGGGGGTAATCAAATTAACTGGAAAATTTATCTTCATTGATATGAGAGAGTCAGATACAGAGTATACTTATATTCAGACTCAATCTATACATAAAACTTCAAAAGGTTATGGGTATTTCATGATCTGGGGATGGGAGTTCCGACCATTTCTTCAGGGTGACAGGCTTTGTTTTTGCCTATCTCTGCAATGCAGTATGGACCTTCACAGTTGGGCTGGATTTTGACCACATGCTTGGTTACTTCGACCTTTTTTAGGATAAGGTCATCGATTTGGAAGTTGTGGGGTCGAACGCCTTTGTTGTAGCCTCGAGCTATAGTGGCCCGATATATTGCATGCGCTGGAATCCTTTCTGTCGAACTTCTTCAATGGTGTCGAGCTTGTGTGCTTGGTCTTCCGCGTTCCCTGCTAGCTAGTAGTTGGTGACTCTTGCTGTTTGATGGAGTAGCTTTGCTGGTATCATAGCTTCCGACTCATAGACCATCGAGAAGGGTGTTAACTAAGTGATCGTTCTTGGGTGGTTCGGTAAGCCCATACTAGTCCATCAAGTTCATCGACCCAGACACCTTTCTTAACTTCGTGCCTAGTTTGAAAATTCTAAATGATAATGCGGTTGATGACTTTGACATGGCTATTCGCCTGAGGGTGGCCGACCGACGTAAACCTTTGGTTGATTCTCGTATCTAAGCATTAAGACCTGGTACTGGCACTCCGAAATTATGTTTTGTTATCATATATGAGAACTCTTAGAACTCCGAATCTACAAATGATGTTTCGCCATAGGAAATTCTGAATGATTTTGTCTACGATCTTCTCGGCTGGTTGGGCTTCGAACTATTTCGAAAAGTACTCTACAGCGACCAAAAGATACTGCCTTTACCCGGTCACCAATGGGAGTGGACCCACTATATCTATTCCCCACTGGTCAAAAGGCCAGCATACATCAACCGAAATCATCTCAGCGGGGTGTTGGTGTGGGATGTTAGCGTGCTTCTGGCAGTTGACACATTTACGGGCGTATTCCTTGGCATCCTCGTTGAGCGTAGGCTAATAAAACCTACTCCTAGAGACTTTTTTGGCCAAGCGTCGACCACCCGCGTCATTCCCACACTGGCCGCTGTGAATTTCCTCTAATACTTCCCGTACCTGCGACAGTCGGAGGTATCTCCTAGTAGGACCCATGAAAGCTCTCTTGTACAATCGACCATCTAGGTTGAGGGAGTAACTAGCAGCTTTATATCGCAAGCATGTGGCCTCATCCCGATTGGCTAGCAAGGTGTTATCTCTGAGAAAGAGGATGATCTCATCGAGCCAACAGGGTTCGATATGAATAGATGGAGCATATCTCCTCAGCGTATCCATCGATCACTCTACCGTTGCTGGAAAGATAAGTGATATTCTGATCTTTGGAGCCTCTCATGCCATTCGAGAACTTGGATAAAGCGTCAACCCTCATATTTTCCTCTCGTGGGACTTGCTGCAATTTAAATTCTTTGAACTCAGATGCTAAATCCTTGGCTTTAGCGAGGTACTTGATCATTGACTCCTCCCTTGCTTCGTAGGATCCTTCGACCTGACTAGCTACCAACTGTGATTTGGTTACCGCCGCAATCCTTTCTATCCCTTAGTCCTTCTCGATTTTTAATCCGGTGATCAACGCCTCATATTCCGCTTCGTTGTTGGTTGCCAGAATGTAGCACCCGAACGTAGGGACAACATCCCCCGCACTAAGATCCAAACCAGGTCACAAATGGGAAGTCTGTACCCGAATCCGAACCCTAGCGAACGAGAGACCAACTCACTCAATAGGCTACGCAGAGCTATCAACACAACTAGAGTATGCGGAACCGTAACAATTAAAACCAAAACAAGTAAGGTAGATGCATATCATAGATACATATAGGTACCAACATATATACATCATGTACATTGGCCATCACGGCCTCATCAGAACAAAACGAACAAGTCTCGGAGATTACAAGTCATAAGTATACAAAATAGTAAAGTATATGTAGACATATGCAAATGAACAAGACCTAGACCTGTAAGTGCGACTCGAAGGACACACTTCTCTGCCTAGCTCCAGTTCCAAAACTTGAAACTAAAAGGATAAAACGAGGGGGTCAGTCAACTGACTGAGTGAGGGGGCTAACGCACACCCACACACTATATATATAAAGCAAAGCACATATCAAGAGGTGGACTTATGAACCGGAATAGGTTTTACAAACCAAACTTTCAAAACAAACATATATATACTTAGAACCATTTTTATAACTCTATTCCAATTCATAATTCCCATATCATAACATATCACATGCTCGGCGAGAACGAGCTTCCAACCTCTACTCCTCATATAATATCAAACATAAATCAAAAACATATCCAGCCTCTACTCCAATGATGGAAGAGCCACGCGCGCAGCTTTAACCATCCATAACTTTAACAAACTCACGCGGGGTAGCTAACCCACAACATGCCCTCCCTGGCTTTCACACCGAAGGCATCAAAGTACCACACCCTCCCTACCTCCCTAGGTCGCGTATGATACCTTGGATGGAGACTATGCACAATCCAAACCCCGACGGCCCAATACCGTCCCGGGGATTCCTTACCCATAGCTCCTTGGATCCACGTTCACATATACATATCATATACCAGTCTTTCATGGCAATACTCGCTAACAAACTTGAACTTAACAGAATTTCCAAAATAGCTTACATACGCTTTCATAATAACTTTCCAAATCAAACTCGTTCCATAAGGGTTTACTATATGCTAGGTAAGTACCCAGTGGGTCATTCCTATAAAAATCTGGTACGTGTTTAGTCTCACTAGTATTCACTTTTCTATTCTTTTTTATTTTCAATTGCTTTTCATTAAAAATAAAATAATTAATTAAGATCTAACTAAAACGTAAAACCAGAGTTTAAAAACCATTAAACTCTAAAAGTCGGATAAGATGAGATCCTTCATCTTCCATAACTCTATCTAATTACGCATTAACGATAGAAATGTAAAATCTTAAATAGATTTTTTTATAGCTTAAACAAAAAAAAAAAATTCTTCTTTCTAATTTATAACAACTTTTCTTTATATTAAATAACATTTCTAACCATAGATTGCACCAAGTTTTTTCTTTTTCTCATGAATACATCACAGATTTATTATTACTCAAGAATACTACTTTGGTTTTACCAAAAATTTTTCTTTTTCTCACAATTAACACCAAACACCATCACAGGTTTATTATTATTTAAGAATACTAACTATGGTTTTACCAAAGTTTATTCTTTTTAGCACGATGCCAAACACCACAGATTTACTATTAATTAAGAATATATTCTGCTTCTCATCTTTGGCTAAAACATACGTGAGATAGTGCTGCTGTTTAAAGTGAAAAAAAAATTCTATTATAATTCTAAACATCAGCAAAAAGAATTCTGTTACAATTCTATCGTTGAAGTAGATGATAGAGTTATGGAAGATGAATAGGTTCTCATCTAACCTGACTTTTAGAATTTAATACTTTTTAAATTCTGGTTTAACTTTAGTTAGGTCTTAATTAATTATTTTGTTTTTAATGAAAAACGATTAAAAATTGAAAAAAAAAATAAATAAGTAAATACAAGTGACCTAAATACGTGATAGACTTTTATAGGAATGACCCACTCAATACTTACCTAGCATATAGTAAATCTTCCATAAGGGCATAAACATATCATATTCAGTACATATTTAACTATATATATAATATATAATTGCACGCACGACTTGAAAACATCACATAAAGGCATTAGGTCATAACTATACAAAATCCTAAACCTCACCTTGTGCAAAGTAGAGAAAGGAGTGGGAGTGATCAAGATGTGCCTCGGGCTCATCCCCGGCAACACCGTATGAAAAAAAAAAAACACGAGAGCCCAAGACTTAGACTCTATATAAACCAAATAAGACTCTCGGCCAATGCATGACTTATGAAAGAAAGCAAAATAATATGAAGCGTGATATATAATTCACGTAACAAAGCATATAACAATTATTTACAATTTATCATGCAATTAGAATCAAGTAATAACATTAAACATGCAAAAGATTAACAATAAAAGGCATAAAAGTGAATAATTAAGGAATTGTAAAGTAGCAGCAGCTCTCAAGTCTCGAGAAAGCTGGGAACGGCCTCGCCACTATAGAGAACGGCCGTTCTCGCTCTCGCTCAAAACTTTCTGGAATTTGGGAACGACAGTTACGGCCCTTAATTCAAAATGGTAAGGGCCGTTCCCAGATACCTGATTGCTCCCCGCGTGTCTGTAAGGTTTTTGGCCTGGGAACGGTCCTTCCCAGTCTTAGAACAAACTGGGAACGGTCGTTCCCAGTTTCGGAGATAAGTCATTCCAAACCGAAAAGGGTCGTTCCTAGTTTAAAGCTAGGACGGGAACGGCCGTTCCGGCCTGGTACGAAACGCAAAACAGAGCAGAAACTTCACAGACGCAGGGAAAACTACAAAAATGACCAAAAATCAACACCAAAGAGCTACAACAACTTACCAAGTCATGCCAACAATTCACATAAATCATCTAGGACATGTAAGGATGCATACAATTCAAAAATAACAACAATCAAAGCCAAAGGTCATCAATTGCAAATTCAAGCTCATTCAAGGCAAGACATTAAATACCCAACTACCAAGTGATTTCTTGCAATAACTCTAACATGTATAACATGTAGAGCACATTTATAAAGTTAGAATTCAAATATATCATTCAAAGATCACATATTCTTCAAAAATGGAAAAACCCTTACTATTTACGTAGTTGATCAAACTTGTTCAAAATCTCCATTAAAAATCAGAATTAAACATAACCGGTTCGGTTCATGGGTCAAGGGTTCGGTTCCAGTTTTCCGGTTCAAGCATAATTCAAATACAATAGATTAAAACATAATTAATAATTAAATCACACCATTACTTGTACGGACTGTAGATCGAGGTGTCACACCGAAAATCTAGGGAGATGGCGAAATCAAGCTCCTAACCTTCTGCACTTATCAGAGATATCCCTACCCCCTCCCCCTCTTGAGTGGTTAAGGAGCCATCGATCGACAAGGTCCATAGCACCGAGCCAGGGGTCACATTGTTATGCTCGTTTTTCTCGATCAAAAAGTCCACCAATATCTGAGATTGGTAGGTGGTTCGTGGTTGAAAACCGATGTCAAACTGGCTCAATTCTACCGCCCACTTTACTAGTCTCCCAGAAGCATCTGGCTTCTCCAATACCTAGCGTAACGCTTGGTCGGTGAGCACCACTATCGAGTGTGACTAGAAATGGGGCCTTAGCTTCCTAGATGTATGGACTAGGGCCAAAGCAAACTTCTCGATTTCCAGATATTGGGTCTCTGCACCATGTAAAACCTTACTAATGTAATACACCAACATGTGCTTTCTTTCTCGCTGAGCAACCAGCACAGAGCTGACCGCTTCATCGGTAATCGCCAATTATTAGCTTAGCTAGCAACTGAGGAGATGCAAAATATTCTTTAAGCCTTTCAAAGGTTCAATCATATTCATCAGTCCATTCAAATTTCTTAATATTGCAAAGAATTTTAAAGAACGGAAGATTTTTCTCAGAAGAGCGAGATATGAACCAATTCAACGAGATAACCCGACCTACTAGACACTGGACATCTCTAATCGTGTGCTGTCTGTTGATGCTTTTGAGGGCCAGAATCTTCTCTGGATTGGCCTCGATTGCCCTTTGGCTGACAACATAGCCAAGGAATTTTCCACCCTCAACTCCGAACGAGCACTTTTTCGAGTTCAGCTTTATCCTATATTTCCTTAATAGGTCAAAAGTTTGACCCAGATCATCGAGGTGTATCTCTACCTTCTCACTCTTAACGATCATATCATCCACGTACACCTCCATTGTTTTGTCGATTTCATCCTCAAAAACTTTGTTCACCAATCTCTGGTAGGTGGCTCCGGCGTTCTTCAACCCGAATGGCAGGACTTCAAAGCAATCTATGCCCTTAACCATGATGAAAGTGGTTTTCTTCTTATCCTCTAGGGCTATGAATATCGGATAGTAGCCCTAGAAGGCATCCATCATGCTTAATAGTTCACAGCCTACGGTGGAATCGACCAGCTGGTCTATCCTTGGTAGAGGATACGTGTTCTTTAGACAGGCCTTGTTCAAATCTGTCACAGCAGCCATTTAACTCCTGTTTTCGTGACCAACACAATATTACAGAGCCAATCAACGTACTTGGCTGGGATAGTGTATCCTGCATCAAGAAGTTTGTTGACCTCCTGCCCGATAATTTCGTTCGTTCATCGCTCTGAGCTCTCAACCTTTACTTGATGGGTCTAAAGCTTGGGTCAACGTTCAAATGGTTTTCAATGTCTTTTGGATTGACACCAACTAGATCGAAGGCTTTCCAGGCAAATACATCAGCTTTTTTACGCAAACATTGGATAAGTATACGTTGTTGTTTACCTTTCAAATTAGCTCTGAAGTTGGTGTCATTTCTTCATCTCCTTGGACCATCTGCATTGGCACGAGGGGTCCCGGCCACTGCAACCTTCTAGTCATCCAATTTTCTTTTCTTTCGAGCGATGGTTGAGGTCATTTGCTTTGAGCATATTTCCGTAGTAGGGTCATCGGGATCAGCCAATTCTAGGTCGAGAAAGTTATCGACATTTAATAAATGAACTATAGCTTTGTTGGGGAGTTTTGCCTTTTCCATTGAGATGGAATAATAGTTCCACGACTCAGGAATGTTGCACCTGAGTTCCCCAATCCCATGCGGCATTGGAAGTTTGACAGTTTGGCGGTAAGTTTAAATGACTGCCCTGAAACTTATCAAAGCTGGGCGCCCTATGATTATGTTGTAGGTGGAAGGGCCCTCGACCACCAAATACACAAGAGTTAGAGTTGTTCGCTTGGGCAGCTTCCCCATGGAGGTAACGAGCTTGACTCGTCCCCTAGAGTAGACCTCTGAGCAACCAAATCCTGTTAAGGGAGTTTTAATGGGCTCGTAATCAAGCTTATCATGCATGTTCATTTTTTGCAAAGTCGAGTAAAGGATAATGTTTGCGGACCTTCCATTATCAATTAGGATTTTGTATACAGCGTGGTTCGCAACTTCAAGAGTGACTACCAGTGGATAACTCGGTATTGCGTCATCCCGTGGCATCACTAGTACAAAATCCCTATCACTAAAAAAAATTTCTCGCTCCATCCACTCTTTTCCTAGCTCGACATGTATCACCTCCCTTGGGCTATAGAGCTCTCGACCCATCTCACACCTCGACCGTTTGAGGGCAGTCATTGAATCTCCTCTAGTGGACCTCCCACGATCATGAAGATCTCATTTGTAGGTAGGTTCTGGGGGTTCCGTTCTTCAGGATTCTCGAGGGACGGCTTGCGCCCTCTTCTGTGAGGTGGGGAGTCTCAGGGATCGAAGGCCAGACCTAATCGTTCATCGAGCTTTTTGACAAATTCCATCAAATGGCCTCCCTGGATCAGTCTTTCGACTACTTCGCGTAAGGCAATGCACTCCGATGTCCAGTGCCCATATTGCATGTGATAAGCGCAATGCTTACCAGGCTCCTTGGCTTTCTTGGTCTCCTTCAATTGCTTGGGCTTTTTGAGCAATCCCCTATCCATAACTTTGTAGATCTCCTCGATGGGGCAGACCAGGGGAGTATAGGTTTTCTTAACTCCGTTGCCCCAGGGAACCTCTCTTTTCAGCCTCTATTCTATCCGATCTGTGAGTCGGGGAGGCTAGGATCTTGGGGGATCAGACCTGGGGCCACGGTCAGGCGGGTGCTCGTTGTTGCATCTTGCACTCCTGCGATGAAGCCCTTGCTTCATAGACTTCATCTCTTCCAGGCACATAAAGCGGTGGGCAATGGTCATATGATCTCTTCCATGTCCTTAGGAGATTGCAGAATGATTTTGTCAGCGCACGATTCGTGCCTTATCACTTTGTGGAGCGTCTAGGTCAGTACATCAATCCTTGGGTTCTCCAGCTTAGCGAAAGCTTCATTAAAGCGTGCGAAAAAGCTTCTCAAGGACTCGTTCTCTCCCTGCACTATGTTGTAAAGGTAATTTGACGGGAGTTTGACTTCTGCCATGGAAGAAAAATGGGACTTGAACTTCCGAGCCAGATGCTCATAATCCCTGATGTTGTGCAGGGTAATCTCTTAGACCAGTCTTGGGAAGGGCCCTCAAGCGTGGTTTCAAAGATTTTCGCCCAAATGAGCTTCGAATGGCCAAAGAGGTTGACTTGGGCCTTGAACTATGACTAATGTTTCACGGGGTCAGTATTCCCGTGGTAGATAGGTAGATTAGTGGGGATTTTATCCTCCACTTTTGCATCGATTATTTGATCGCAGAAAGGGGATCTAGCCTCCCTTTCACTGTGATAGACCCACGCTGATCTTCTCGGTCGGTCTTTATCTTGGAATGGGGGCAATCATGCCGCGGGGGCTCGATCGTGGGGAACGAAGGAGGACACTTCCTCTTGTAGGTCGAAATATTCTGACCCCTAAGCTAGGTCAGGTTGATACTGTTGCTGTTGTTATTGTTGTGGCTGGTGCTGCTGGTGATTATTCCTTCTGGGGTGCTAATTTTTTAGATCATTGGGGCCTATCCAGTGTCCCATGTTAGCATGCAGGTAGGCATCGGGATGGACCCTAACCCCCAAGCGGTCGAACACTGGGATATTTCTTGGGACAGGCACATTCTTGTCCATCTCGCTTGCTGTACCCGCAATGTGGCGGGCCCTTCTTTCGTCCTCCCTCATAATCCTGTAAATTTGAGAGGGGCTCTCCTCCTCTCGCTCCCACCTCTTCCTTACCTGGCTTCCTGTTCCTAGGGGGGGTTCTCATTATCCACAAACCCTTCTTCCACATGTGTACCAGGATAGACCTGTTGTTGGACTCCTGGAGTTGGTGCAATGTAAATGGTGGAAGGTTGGGTTTATTGAGTCTAGCCATACGTCAGTGGGGGTTACGCCCAGTAGCTTTGGACAGCATACGGAGCTGGTACGGGAGGTCCTTGGACCGAAGGGTGCACCACGTTTTGGGGAGTCATCGCAAGAGGGCTTCTCCTTGGGGGAGTCGGCATGTTTGGCTCCCTGTTTTCCCTAGCAGCTGCCAGTGCTTCAGCCTTGCACTACTCTATGTAGGCGGTTAGGTCCGCCTCCAAAAGCACTACCCTGTCAGGAGTGCTAGGGCCTACTTCCACCGTAGCGATGCCCACTACGGGGGCTGGAAGGTGCTTCTGGGGACGTTGAGATCCGGGAAAATTTCTTCTCTATTCTCCCCGTATACTCTACGCCCGTAACGTGTTTGCACCCCTAACATGTTTGCACCATGGTTGAAGGTATTGAAGTTGTTTCAAATGGCTTTTTGCTTAGAGTTTCCCACAGAGGGCGCCAAGATGATGGTGTCCAAATCTGGCTATATACGAAACGGTGGATTAGGACTCCCAATCACCCAAGATATTTGTAGGAGTAGGATGAACTTTGGACCCAGCTGGCTGTAAAAGATGAACAAACGTGAACTTAAGGCCAAAATGGGGGAATATGGGGTTGGGACCCATTTTGGCACCAACGCTCAAGTCAGATGATGGTCTGAGCTGAAAGAAGGGAGTGCAGAGTGTAAGGTTCGGGTTGCTTACCATGCTTGGTGAGAAGATGGCCTTTTTATAGGCTGGTGTTATGTGCGTGGTGGTACACCTTGCCAGTGGTATAGATCCGCCCTCCTTGCTTAGTGGCTTGGCCTGAGATATACAAAGCTTTTCCAATAAAGCACTGTACTCGCCTGCCGAAAGCACTGTGTATGTGGTACTGTGCATGGGCTGCATTTAATACATCCTGCAGGGGGAGGGGGACCGCAATTAATGTGCCTGTCCTTGTGTGACCTAGGTCAGTATGGTGCCTGTCTCGAGCGACCTCTCGGTCGGAGATGGCGTTTGGGTCGAGGCGTGTATGAGCGCACAAGTGGTCGGTACAAGGCCTTGTGAACTAGGCTTTAAGTGTTGGGTCGATAAGGTGAGCGAGCTACTGATGGGTGATGTGGATTGAGCTGGCTGACCAGGGCCTACGCCAGCGGACACGTGGCATCCACGTCATCAACACTGAATATAGCCCTATCAATATGTAAAAATTAATATATTTTTTTTTTTATCTCGGTAGATGGTGGGATAAAAATTAATTGTTGATTTATACTTTGATGTATTAATTAGAAACTATAATGTATCCAAATTATAGAATAGTGTATTCAAATTATAAATAGAGTATTCAAATTTTAAAATAGGGTACTATAAATTTTTCGAATTATAAAACTAAGTATCCAAATTATAAAACAAAGTATCCAGATTTAAAAGTAGAGTATTATTTGTAAAAGTTAAAGTACTCAGGTTTAAAATTGAGGTATGTGATGGAAAAATAAAAAAAGAAAAAAGAGTATTATTCGTAAAAGTTAAAGTATTTACGTTTTAAATTAGAGCATTATTCATAAAAGTTAAAGTACCTAAATTTATAATTTAAATATTGTTCAGAAACATTAAAGTATTCAAATTAAAAAATAGAGTATTATTTCGTAAAAGTTAAAGTACTTAGGTTTAAAATTGAAGTATGAAAAGGAAAAAGAAATAAGTAAGGGTATTGCAGTCAATTTAGGTGAGTGAGGAGTGAAATCAAATTATGAATTTGAATTGGGGAGTTAGTATAGATTTTTTTTACATAGAGGAGTAAACTAAATTATTTTCAACTAGAAGGGAGTTATTAATTATAGCCACTTATTATTATGTATTATTATATTTTTTGAAGAATATATTAAATAAAAAGAGAAATTAATTACATTTAAACATAATCAAATTCAAAAAAATTTACATATATATAATATTATATACATTATATATGTTGACCCGTTTTTGGCTCATTTCACCCATTTTTCGACTTGTTCGATCCATTTTAAGTCTGTTTCATTAGTTTTGGACTCGTTTGACCAGTTTTGATCTCGTTTCACTCGTTTTTTACCAGCTTGAACTATTTTGAACTCGCTCAACCCGTTTTGGGTCCGTTTCACTCGTTTTTAATTTGTTCAACTTATTTTGGACTCATTTGACCCGTTTTGGGCCAATTTCACCTGTTTTTCAATATGTTCGACCTATTTTAGAGTCGTTCGATCCCTTTGGTCCCCTTTCATCCATTTTTTGACTAGTTCGACCTATTCTGAACTCGTTCAACCTATTTTTGGCCTGTTTTGCCTGTTTTTTGATCGGTTCGACCTATTTGGATTCATTTAACCCATTTTTGGCCCATTTAACCTGTTTTTCAATCCGTTCGAACTAATTTGGACTTGTTTGACCAGTTTTGGGACCCATTTTCAATATATTCGACCAATTTTGGACTCATTTGACCCATTTTGGGCTAGTTTCACCCGTTATTTACCCATTTGATCTATTATGGATTCATTTGACTCGTTTTGGACCCATGTCATCATTTTTTACCCATTCGACCTATTTTGGACTCATCCATTCCATTTTAGTCCTGTTTCAGTTGTTTTTCAACCCATTCAACCAATCTTCGGCCCCGTTTCACCCATTTTTCAGCCCGTTCGATCTATTTTGGACTCGTTCAACTTGTTTTATAGTTGTTTCACCCATTTTTTGACAAGTTCGACATATGTTGGACTTGTTTCACCCATTTTATATCCAGTTGACCAGTTTATGACCCATTTAACTTATTTTGGAATCGTTTCACCCATTTTTTATCGGGTTCAATCCATCTGACACATTTAGATCCGTTTGACCCATTTTGGATTAATTTAACCAATTTCAGACCCGTTTCACCCACTCGATTCCACTTGATCCATTTGACCTAATTGGAATCATTTGACCCATTTCAGATTCGATTGGATCTATTTGACCCATTTGGATCCATTTGACCCATTTAGAACAATTTAACCCATTTCAGATCCAATTGGATCCATTTAACCCATTTGGATCCGTTTGACCTATAGCACCCCACACGGTGGGTCACCACATCCCCCGTACCATAGCCCAATCCACATACGAAATGGAAAATCCATACATAAACCAAGCAGTGGCGAACGGGAGACCGACAGACACACCTAAGTTAGGCGGTACGTAGACCCTGGCTTCAAAATCAAAACAACAATAATGAATGAGGAAACGAAAGCATGCCAATAAAATTTAAAACAAAAAACAGTACGTGACGGGTTCAACTAGCATAGATACCTAATTCCGAAATTCATAATTCATAAACAACAACTATAAAAGCAAACGGGTTCATCTGGGCCCTAGAATCCTATCTCGAAAATCATTCAAATCCTGAAAGTAAAATACATAAATACATACACACATTCATAACTTATCCGAATACAAAATGCAATGCAGAATAAGCTTAACCACTACAAAAGACTTGACTCAAGCGACAGACTCCAAAGACTCCGAAGCTAAAACCTGCAAACTAAAAACATTGTGGAGGGAGGGTCAGTCTACTGACTGAGTGAGGGGCTACCCATACACACTACATATATATAAGGAGCATAGAACATTAAGATCGTAAATGTTTATGAACCAGGGGATAGTTTTGTACACCAAAACATTTTTGCCCGTGATAGTACATATAGGAGGTTATTAACAAAACAGACAAAGTAAAACATACTTAACCATATCCTATCGTATCATAACTTAGCATATCATAACATAGCTTTACTTATCTTATCAAAACATATCCAAATTTTATCTTAATTATAAAGTCTATCCCCGTTTCACAAACCATAACATAACATATCATAACATAACGCTCGGCGGGTATGAACACAAACTCCAACCTCCACACCTCGGACCATATCATATCAAATAATAAAAAATAACAAACATAACATAACTTACCAACCTCTACTCCGGGTGATGGAAGGGTTTATACCCTTTACCCATCCATATATATCAGATGAGAACGTGAGTGCATGACTGAGTGCATGACTCCCACGTCTCATGGATTCCATCCCTACCAAACCTCTTGGTGGGTTCAGGAGTGATCCATATTACATATGGAGACGATGCTCAGCCTTAACCCAATGGCCCGCCACCATCCCAGGGGTCCAGACTCATAATCTCCATGACCCAACATAACAGAATAGATCATATCAGAACATAACAGAGCATATCATAACCCGCTACATATCATATCATAACGTGCGTACTTACTTATCATACCTTACCTTGCAACAAGTTATGCTTTACATACCTCTCTGTGTCATTCCATAACATATCCTTTAGTCGTAGCTGCTCAGCTCATAAGAGACTACCGGTCTGATGCATAGCTTATCATTGCAAAACATAACAAATCATAACAAGCGTACATAGGCTTGTACATAGCATAACAAACTTGAAGGCTTATGAAAAAGTCATAAAATACATAACATGCACGTATTTACTTATACTTAGGGCTTGTTAAACTGCATACATTCGAAAATGAGCACATAGTTTTAGGTTATAACTATAATCCTAACCTCACCTTAAAACAGATGAAGTCGAAGACAAGACAAGTGATACATCCCAGAATCAATATAACTAAAAAAACACCGCCCCGGGTGCACCTGAACGAACTAAACACAAATGCAAGACCTAGACTCAAGAATGAACACAAATGCAAGACCTAGACTCAAGAATGAACTAAACACTACGTCTTTGTATGTTCGAAGCCCGAACATTACGTCTATGTGGTCCAATACGTATGAAATACAAGGAACATATTGGAGCACAAATCAAGCCACGAAAGAAGCCCGAACACATCAAAACCTGAAACACTTACTATTCACCCATCAATCCCAAACCACATATAAACATAAAATCACTACACTTAATGCACCTAGAATCGAAGCACGTAATGAGACGAATACATTGATTATCTTAGATCATTGATCGGATGGAGGATGACGAAGATCTTGAACTCGAAAGGGTTGGATAGCAAAATTAGCTTTGGATCACTCTTCCCTTCTCGTTTCTTCTTGGTTGAGGCTGTAACAATGGGGACAAAAGAAAGGGAAATCATCCCTTTTTGGGGTTGGACAAAACGGGTCGGGTCAAACAGGATCCATCCATTTGGATCAAATTTTAAAGCAAAGGGGTTCCAAAAGGTCTCAGAAAAATACGAGGCTAGTTTCATCAGATCCGAATCGTCGAAACGAATCCAATAGCAAAGTCAGAATTCAAATCCGAATTGTCAAGCTCAAGATAGCCAAAAATGCCTTAAAACATCCTAATTATAATTAGGTCCCTAAACTTCCAAAATTGGACAATAGAGTCCAAACACATTTTAATTAAATTAAAGCAACACATAACTTAAATTAAATTCACATTGGCACGTAAATCATGCAACGTCACGTTATTCACATAATTACAATTAAAATAAAAAATTACATAATTAAACTCACTCGTGACGCCGTACCTGGATTGCCGAAGAAAAGAGGTGTTACAATTAAGAGAACCTGGTCCCCAGGTTCCACCGCACGAGTTAGAACTACGAGCAACTCTCCCATATTCACCCAATGTTCGGGGCTCATGACATCGCGATAAGGATTAGCCTAGTAAAGGACTTCAAGTAAGAAGGGGGTTCAATTATTTACTTCACAGCTTTAACTCAAACTCAATCTGACTATGAGCAGCTCGGATGTCTTTCACGATAAGAGGGTCTAAAGTGAGATTCATCTCCTACTATTTGAATCCATCTCAAACCATCTCACAACTCGGTATCACAAGTGGAGTAGTTAAAGAACTCACACCACTCGTATCTCCAACCCAAATGGGTCTTCTACCAAAGCATCAACTTGTGGTTCGAAGTTGGCATTCAAACCAATGCTTATTTCTATTCGTGGATCTCCGAAGACACTTCACTAAATCCGTTGCAAAGCACGACCCTTGTCTTACGAGGTAACTAAAGCACTCGCACACTCAAAGCTACCCCTTAAGGTAACTAACATCGAACAACAACAAACACATATATAACAATTCAAAGAATGCATGATGCATGTGACATAAATGTTTAATGCACCGTTCACCGTTGTGTTGGAATCTTTTCTCTTATGATTATCCAATCCAATACTCGAATTGTTGTTGAAGATTCCTCTATTCCTAGTGTCAAGCTTTGAAATTCCTGATGTGACTTGATACCTCGATAACTATCCGGTCTTCATCCCATGGTTGATTTCTATCGTTAATCCGGTCCTATTTCCCACTCTTAAGTGTGTGCTTGGTCTTATCTCCTCTCCAATAAATTAGATCCCTCGAACTCCGATATGTTATCTTGATCTCAATTGTGGGCCTCCTTCAATGTCCCCAACAGTATTCCACTTACGATCTATGAACTTGGTTGATCATCCAAAAATCTCGAGTCTCCTTCTTGGATTCATCTTCCTTTCTTGTAATTCGTGAGAAACTCGACGGAAGTCTTCTAATAACCTTCTTCGACTTTTTTCCCCAAAGAGCACATTTGAACAGTGAATCGATCTCCATGCCCCCGAATTACAATCGGCCACACTTACTCCCAAATTTCACATTGAACCCTTCTATCTGATATGAATCGCTCCCACTTGGAGTCATACCATAATTGGCAGTCCTCGTGATGTCTCTCTTTTTTATTAATCTTTGTGGGTCCAACTCTCCATCTTCGGCACCTTCCATGTTCGTATAAATAATAGCTTAGAAGTATGGAGATAGTCTTTGAGGTTTGTCATCTTTTTTAGAAAACAATCCTTATTTGTGGTACCTTCCAATCTCCAAACCCAATCACAAAAGTATGTTCTTAAATTCAACCCTCTTAAGACAAGCCTTCCATCTTCAACATTTCCCCGTGTCCGCGTGAATGATAAGCCCGGTTGAGTGCGGAGTCTTTTTAACATTTATCACCTTCCTTTGTTAGGGATCACTCTTCACAGTACCTTCAATTCTCACCCTAAGTCCCATATGTGGTTCTTCATATTAATTCCTTTCAACCCCTCTCTTCATAATTTGCAGGATACGGTTCGGTAGTATGATTGGGGCAATATCCTAACAAGTAAACAATAAATATGCATGTTGGGTTAAGAGTACAAATGGTATGCACCACATAAACATCACTCAAGCACATAATAATGTTACAAATAACAATTATAGCACAAAAATAATAAATATGATATGGATACACGTGCTATTAATGCAAATACCTCCATATCAGGATTCATTTTGGTCTCCAATTTGAAGTCTTTGATCCGTGCGTTGTTTATTAGCTCTTATTGATCACAGTTGGAAATCTTGTACACCGAAGAACCGCAAGCATAGCACCTCTTCAATCTTTCTCGACATGCCTCATATGTGTGGTTGGTCCCTCCACAATGTGCACATGCTCGAGGTTCTTTTTTCGGCCTTGGAGGTTCTCCGGTCTTATGCTTCCTCCTATGGTCCTTTTTAGTTCATGTACCATGGCGAGTGGGTCTCTCTTATATTTGTAGATGGGAGCACAAACCCAATTTGAGTCTTGATCCTGATACATCTTCCTTTCCTCCTTTCGTTAATCTTTGAGTCTCGACTCTTAGCGCTGTTACCATGGCTTTGTCCAAGTACTCTATCCTTTCAAATTAAGGCCTCTTTGAAATCATCCCCGAAGACCTTCTATGAAGTATCTAACTTTCATCCTGTCATTACCCGTAATATGGGACACATACACGCGCAACCTCTCGAATTCCTCCATATATTCCATAACCATCTTATCTCCTTATTTTAGTGTAAGGAATTCTTCAAGTCTCCATTCCTGTAGAATTGGTGATGTGTACCTCTTTCTAAATTCTCGGACAAACACACCCCATGTCAACTCTTCATTGGTTGCCTCTAGTTGTGACACAACCCTTATCCACCACTCTCTAGGTTGAACCTGAAGAAATGGTGTAGTAAGGCATGCCATGTTTTGAGGGTCGTATGGCCACACTTCAAATATACTCTCTACTTCCAAGAGCCACTCCTTCGCACGGATGTCATCGCCTCCTCTGAATTAGGGAGGATTAAAAGTCCTAAACTCCGAGTATATTGTTGGTATCGGATCCATAGGTTGCAACTCTGATGAAGATTGCCCTTGATTCGGTTGAAAATGTTGAAACATAGCGGTCATGAACTCCTCGACACTGAATGATGGATGAGGATGTTGGTGAGAAGGTTGATTGTAGCTTTGTCGACATGGTGGCTTCCTGAAAATCTTAATTAAATATTATACATATTTACGCGTGCTGGTTAGTAAATGGATATGACAAATAATTAAATCAAGCAAGAGTAATCAAGAAATGCAATACACCACAGAATATAAAGTTAACAAAATGATAAAATCAAATACATAGTTTCACAAATCATAATGCAATGCACACATAACCAAATTGTTCTTATGTCGTTCGACCTAGACAGACACAACTCGACACTGAACCCCGGTTTTGTAACCTAGGGCTCTGATACCACTTTAAGATGTATCACCCTGCACGGTGGATCATCACATCCCCGCACTAAAGCCCAATCTACATACAAAATAGAAAGTCCATACATGAACCAAGTAGTGGCGAACGAGAGACAGACAGACACCTAAGCTAGGCGGTACGTAGACCCTGACTTCAAAATCAAAACAACAATAACGAATATCGAAGCTAAAGCATGCCAATCAAATTCAAAACAAACAACAGCAGGTGATGGGTTCAACTAGCATAGATACCTAATTCCGAAATTCAAAATTCATAAACAACAATCATAAAAGCAAATGGGTTTATCTGGGCCCTAGAATCCAGTCCCAAAAATCATTCAGATCCTGAAAGTAAAATACATACATACATACATAGATTCACAACTTATCTGAATGTAATACAGAACAAACTTAACCACTACAAAATACTTGACTCAAATGACAGACTCCAAAGGCCCGACTCAAGTCGGCTAGCTCAAACTCCGAAGCTGAAACATGCAAACTAAAAACATCAGGGAGGAAGATGGTCAGCCTACTATTTGAGTAAGGGGTACCTACACACACTACATATATATAAGGAGCACAGCACGTTCAAATCATAAATGTTCATGAATTTGGGGATAGTTTTTGCACACCAAAACATTTTTGCCCATGATAGTAGATATAGGAGGTTCTTAACAAAACAGACAAGGCAAAACATACTTAAACATATCGTATCGTATCAGAACTTAGCATATCATAACATAGCTTTACTTATCTTATCAAAACATATCCAAATTTTATCTTAATTATAAAGTCTATCCCCATTTCACAAACCATTACATAACATATCATAACATAGCACTCGGCGGGTACGAGTACAAACTCCAATCTCCACACCTTGGGTCATATCATATTAAATCATAGAATATAACAAATATAACATAACTTACCATCCTATACTCTGGGTGATGGAAGGGTGTATACCACCTACCCATTTATACATATCAGATGAGGACATGATTTCAAGGCTCTCACGCCTCATGGATTCCATTCCCCACCAAACCTCTTGGTGGGTTCAGGGGTGATCCACATTACATATGGAGACGATGCTTAAGCTTAACCCGACGGCCCACCGCCATCCTGAGGGTCCTGGCTCGTAATCTCCGAGGCCCAACATAACAAAACAGATCATATCAAAGCAAAATAGAACATACCATAACCCACTACATATCATATCATAAAATACATACTTACTTATCATATCTTACCTTGCAACAAGCTATGCTTTACATACCTCTCTGTGTCATTCCAAAACATATCCTTTAGTCGGAGCTGCACGGCTCATAAGAGGCACACGGTTTGAAGCACAACTTATCGTTGCAAAACATAACAAATCATAACGAGCGTACATAGGCTTGTACATAGCATAACATACTTGAAGGCTTATGACAAAATCATAAAATACATATCACGCACGTATTTACTAATACTTAGGGCTTATTAAATCATATACATTCGAAAACGAGCATATAGTTTTAGGGTCATAACTATAATCCTAACCTCACCTTAAACCAGACGAAGCCGAAGACGAGACAAGTGATTCACCCCAAAATTAACACAGCTAATGAAACACCGCCCCGAGTGCACCTGAACGAACTGAACACAAATGCAAGACTTAGACTAAAGAATGAACCACATAGACGCACGACAATGTATGTACATACATTAGATATAATTCATATGATGCACAATCCCAAATCATACAAATTTCACATAATTGATAGGTATAAAATAATAACAGAACAATTAGAGTAATGCATAACATAGGGCAATCATAAAGCACATTAGGATCATGCCCGGGGTGGGAAAAAAACATAAAGAATGGATGAAACAGGAGAAAACAGAATCAAAACACAAAATCACATTGCTCACCTGTACAACATCGCGGCTGCTATGGAAAAGAGCTAAAAAGTGTCACAGTCTTGACACACTACTCGAAACAAACCTGAAAAACAGCCGCGGTCACGCCCAAAGTCCTTTGTAAATCCTCGCGGCCGCGACGGGGTTCCATCGAACAAAATCTCAAAGGACTCACGGCGGCGCCCCAAAATCATTAAAAAGACTCACGGCCGCAACGAGATTTTATTCGAACAAAAATACAAAAAGCCTTGAGGCCACAATCTTATTAAGCGTAATTCGGTCACGGAAGAATCAACTCACGCCCCATAAAACGACCCAAAACGAACATATATAAGCATATAACATACAAGGAACACATTAGAGCACATATCGAACCACAAAACGAACCCAAACACATCAAAACCCGAAACCTTTAGTAGTCACCCATCTATCCTAAAACACATATAAACACAAAATCACAGCACATAATGCATGTAGAATCGAAGCACGGAATGAGAGGAACACAATGATTACCTTAGATCGTTGATCGGACGGAGGATGATGGAGATTTTGAGCTCAAAAGGGTTGGATAGCAAAATTAGCTTTGGATTTCTCTTCCCTTCTTTTTTCTTCTTGGTTAAGGCATGTAACAATGGGGAGAAAAGAAAGGGGAATCACCCCCTTTTTTGGGTTGAACAAAATGGGTCAAATCAAACGGGATCCAGTCCGTTCGGATCGAATTTTAAAGCACAGGGGTTTTCAAATGGTCTCGAAAAAATACGAGGCTAGTTTCATTCAACCCGAATCATCGAAACGAATCCAATAGCAAAGTCAGAATTTGAATACAAATTTTTGAGCTCAAGATAGCCGAAAGGCCTCAAAATATCCTAATTACAATTAGATCCCCAAACTTCCAAAATTAGACAATTGAGTCCAAACAAATTTTAATCCATTTTCTTTGATCCGTTTTGTGAATTTTAATCCATTTTGTGAATTTATTTAACTCATTTTAGATACGTTTAAAAAACGTGTTTAAAAATGAGCGAAATGAATGAAAAATGTTCAATATAGGTCGAATAGGTCAAAAAAATAAATATAACGAGGCCCAAACCTGTGAAATAGATCAATCAGGTCGAAAAACAGTTTAAATAGGTCTAAAATAGATCGAACGGGTTGAAAAATGGTTGAAATGGTTCTAAAATAGGTCGAACAGGTCAAAAAACGATTGAAAGGGGTCGAAAATTGGTCGAGCGGGTGAAAGACGGTTGAAATGGGTATAATATAGGTTAAATGGGTAACAAAAGGTTGAAATTGGTCTAAAGTAGGTCGAACTGGTCAAAAATAGTTGAAATGAGTCTAAAATAGGTCGAACAGGTTGAAAAACGGTTGAAATGGGTCCAAAATAGATCGAACGGGTAAAAATAGATGAAATGGGTCTAAAATAGGTTGATCAGGTAAAAAAGATTGAAATTGATCTAAAATAGGTCGAACGGGTTGAAAAATGGTTGAAATCGGTTTAAAACTGGTCGGAAAACGGTTGAAATGGGTCCAAAATTTATCGAATGGGTAAAAAACGGTTAAAATCTATCTAATATTGGTTGAACGGGTAAAAACGGTTGAAATTGGTCTAAAATAGGTCGAGCGGATCGAAAAAAAGGATGAAATGGGTCTAAAATAGGTAGAACAGGTCGAAAAATGGTTGTAGTGGGTCTAAAATAGATTGAACGAGTCAAAAAACAGTTAAAATTGATCTAAAATAAGTCCAACGGATCAAAAAACGATTTAAATGGCTTCGTAATGTGTAGAATAGGTTCAAAACGGGTCAAATACTTCAAAAATGGGTACAAAATATGTCGAAAATGAATAAAACGGTTCAAATTGGTTCAATATAGGTCAAATGGGTCTAGAGTTAAGATGAGCAAATTTAGGATAGAATTTCGGTAATATATGAATAAATAGGCATTGGGCATAATTTGGGTCTGGGTATAGACGCATACCCATTAAAAAAATAAATTGGATTTGGGTCTAAGTTTGGATCTGAATAAAATATTTGGGTCTGGTACTCTATAATTTTATTGGGTCTGGGCCCGAATAATGTCTGCCCATTTACAAGGCTAATTTCCTCGTGTCTCTTTACCCACCTAATTACCATTTACCTCTAAACAAATCGGAGCCGGAAGATAAACGACTTAAGAAACCCACATAAGTTAAGTTCAACAACCAAAATCACATCAATTACATAATAAGAGCAATATCGAAACCTCAATACAACAAAATGTTTTTAGGAACGTCTAAAAATCCTAAATTAGGCTGCAAACTTTATGACGATAAATAATTTAGGGAGAATTGCATACGGGTCCCTCAAGTATGGCCTAATTACACAGCGGTCCACATAACTTTGGATTTTACATGACAGTCCCTAAGGTTTCATTCCGTTTGAAGTCCATAACGATCGTTAGAATTTTGACTTGATCTTCCGAAAATACCCCTGAATATTTTATTATTATATTTCAAATGACCAAAATGCCCTCGAGGACTGTAATGTAAAAATCTAGAAAGTAAGGGATCGTTTTGTAATAGGCAAGAAACCTTAGGGACCTATTTGTAATTAATATTGTATTTGTAATATAGCCGCGTATTTGAAATGACAATATCACCCTCAATAGCAATATTTTATACATTGCGCGGGTAAGCACCTCCCAAAAACACTTCACATTCCCAGCACTGTCTCTCTCTCTAGAAATGGAGAAAACCCTACGAGCTTACCAAGAATCCTCCATGGCCGTTCTCACTGAGCTTCTTCAGTGAAAGGGTTGTTTGGTTTTCTTGCTACGGGGACCTTGTTTCGGCAGTCACATCTTGTATCTCGAGCTCCTAGCGCCATTGGTGAGTTTTAAACAGCACCCAAGACCCTTGTTTTCCATCAATTTTTTTTTGTAAGGTATTTCATATACAAATCTGGGATTTGACGTTGGAAATTAAAATTTTCTGGGTTTAAGGGCGTTATTGTGGGATCTGCGCAGGTTTTTTGTGGAAAAAGTTGTAATAATTCTGATTTAGGCAGTTTTTTTTCCGATTTTTGGCTATTTAAAACCCTTTCAGGTGTAATACTCATGTTTTTTCTCAAGAATTTTGGGTTCTACCTTCCGTCTGTAAAAACCCTCAAATTTTTTCGCCTAGGGTTCAGCTATTTCGAAGATTTTAGGGCAAAGTTTTGATTTTTAAAATTTTTTTGTTGAAATTTTTACCAACTAATATACTGTGTTTTACGAAGCAGGTACAATGGTGGAAAAAACCTTTACATTGGTTGTACATTTTAGGGACACTATTGCAAGTCTCTACAATATTGATCCAGATAAGTACAGTTTGTTTGATTTTCATGCTGACATTAAGGACTTGTTGAAATTAGATGGTGATCATTATACTGTAGTTGCTTCTATACATCGGTCTACCTCTAAAATGGCTGTTTATGATGATGAAGATGTTCTGTTGATGTTTGAAAGGAATGCTACTGAAAATGTGTTTGATGTTTATGTTGTGTCATCTGTGAATGATTTGAATGCGAACATCCAAACGGTTAATGCTGAATTAAGTGAAAATAGGGTCGAAGTACAGAATTTGCATGGTGATTTGAACATTAATAGTGTTGTTGGTAATGTGCCTAATCCTAGAACAGATGAAGGTAGTTCGAGGAAGGGAAAAAAATGTGCAGGAAATTCTAAAAAAAGGAAAAAAGGTTCTGTTAACACCCAACAAAAAAAGGAAAGCATATTCATTCTGATGATGAAGACAACAGTAGTGTTGATAGTCTTTGTGTGCATGAGATAGATGTAGAAAATCTTGACAATATAGACTTTGATGCTACTAATGAATCAGATGAAATGTCAAATTATGAATCTGATGACCACTGTGAGGCTATAAATTTTTCTGATGAAGAGTTTGATGATGACCCCCTTAAGAGTACATACAACTGTCAACCTGAGAATGTTGATCGTGGAAGTGGTAAAGTTCAGTTGTATGTGGGAAAATATTTCTCTGATGTTGAGCATTTGAGGAGAACAATGACAGAGTTTATGATTCAAGAAGGTTTTAATATTGTAAGGCTAAAGAATGATTTAAAAAGGTTTACTGCAGAGTGTGAGAGTTATGGATGTCAGTGGAGATTACATGCTTCAGTGATGATGGATGGGAAAACTTTTCAGATAAAAAAATACAACATGCTCCATTCTTGTTTGAGAGGTGACTGTACAAAGGAGGCTACTATTGAGTGGATAGCTGGAAAGTTGGTGAAATGGCTGAGGAAAACCCCTGACATAACTCCTAAGCAGATTCAAGCAAAATTGGACAAATACAACATTAAACCCAACTACATGCAAGTTTACAGAGCCAAACTGAAAGCATTAGAAAAAATAGAAGGGAGTCACAGTGAATCATATAGAAGGTTGCCATTTTATGCTAGGGTCTTACAACAATATAATGAGGGTACCACTGTCACTTTACAGTCTGAAATTCTTGATGAAGGGAGTCATAATTCAATCCCTACTTTCCAAAGGATGTTCATTGGTTTGTCTGCTACTGCAAAAGGATTTTACTCTGGATGTGCACCCTTCATTGGGTTTGATGGATGTCACCTCAAGGGAGAGTTTGGGGGGGTTTTGTTGGCTGCAATTGCTCTGGATGGGAATAATGGACTGTATCCATTAGCCTATGCAGTGGTTGAAACTGAGAATAAAGCTAGTTGGACCTTTTTCTTTGAAAATCTTAGTAGAATGCTAGGTGGTTTTGATGAAAACATTCCATGGACCTTCATGTCTGACAGGCAGAAGGTTTGTTCTCCTTTAACTTATCATATTCTTAACTTAACTTATCATATTTTGATGTCCAAATGTATCCTTAACTTATCATATTCTTGTTCTTGCAGGGCTTAACTGAGACAATAAATGACATTGTACCACATGCAAACAACAGGAGGTGTTCAAGGCATGTTTATGCTAACTTCAGGATGAAATTTCCAGGATTTGCACTGAAGAGATACTTCTGGGAAGCTGCAAGGACATACAACAGAAGGGGTTTCATGTTTGCAATGAACAAGATCAAGGAGATAAACCCCAGAGCACATACATATTTGTCTGAAATTCCAGCCTCACAGTGGTCAAGGCATGCTTTTAATCCTGCTGTGAAGAATGACCATTGCACCAACAACATCTCAGAGTCCTTTAACCACTGGGTGGGCAAGCTTAGAGGTAAACCTATTCTTACTTTGGTAGATGGTATTAGGGCAAAACTTATGAGCAGGCTTAACCAAAGAAGAATAAAAGCCTTGAAATGGAAGAATCAAATAGTGCCCTCAGTGGTTAAAAAACTGAATAAGATAAGAACTGATACTAAAAAGTGCTCAATTTTAATGGCTGGTGATGACAAGTACGAGATACGAGATGGGCCAACTCACTACGTGGTTGATATGGTAGCTAAAAGTTGTCAATGTAGAGAATGGGACATATCCGGCATCCCTTGCATGCATGCACATGTATGTATTGCCCACAGGAGAGAGAGATTGGAGGATTACACAGATGCAATATTCTCCAAGGCAACATATGAGAACTGCTACAAGCATATGATCTCACCTGTGCCCGATGAATCATCCTGGGAAGAGATGCCAGATGTAATTCCAAGAGATCTCAAACCACCCCAAAAGATGAGACTACCAGGAAGGCCCAGAAAAAATAGGAGAAAAGAGCCAGGAGAAAGTGAGCCTCTGCGCAGATCCACTTTTGTAAGATGCAAGTTGTGTCAGCAGATTGGTCATAATAGGAGAACTTGTCCTTCAAGGGGTCAGGTAGCTTACTTGTATTTAATTCCATTGCATTTCAGTTATAAATGGTTTGTCAATGTTTGTAAGTAATAACATTTTTGGAGTTTGTTGTTGTAGCATATTACTGATCAACCACAAAGTTCATGCATGGCAAACCAAACAACTACAGAAGCTGTACCTGAGCTGAGCACAGATGATTGGAATGAAGCAGACCTGGATGCTATGTATGCAACTCTTGATCAATTGGAGCCACAAGTGGAAGTCACACAGTCCACCAACCCAACAACTGTACAATTGCAAAGGGATGTTGCTGAGAGAGAGTGTGGTGAAGATGAGGTTCTCCATGTTCATAATGAAGTCCCAGGGGTGTTGACAAGGAACAAGACAAGAAACATTCAACTACAAAAGGAGGCAGCAGGTAACATTTGGTTTATCTAACGTATTGATCTTAAATAATGACCAATTTATCAGCATGTTATCTGTTTTAATGGTATGATAAAAAGTTAGGCAACAAAATTTCTTCTTCTTGCTGAGATGTATTTGTTGTAATTAATATGACACCACATTAATTTTCAGTTTGCTGCTGAGTTAATGTTCTGATAAACATGGCAAAATATTAATTTTCAGTGTTCTATGTGCAGTTGTGGTTCCCAAAAACACTGTAAAAAGGAAGAAGATGACTGTGCAGAAAAGATATGCTAAAAACAATCCCTCTCCCAAAGGTTTGAAGATCAAAGAGTCTGTTCCATCACAAGGAACAATTGCCAGTCAACCATTGGTGGGACAAGTGAAGGGTAAAGGGAAAATGGTCATGTCCCAGCCTGTTCCAATTAAGAAGGTTGACGATATTCTTTCCAAGTTGAGCAAAGATTTAGACATGAAATCCTACACCCAGCCCACAGTATGCTCCAGGGGAAAACAGAGAGAACCGGCCTCAATTGTTGCTGCCAATTCGAAGGGAACATCCATGGAAACAACTTCTAAGAGCAAGAAGAAGCTGGACTTCGAAATAATGCATCTTAAACGCAGCTTTGGTCTCTAGGAAGAAGGCTGTTATTTTATTTTGTGTTCTCATCAAGATACATTATCTCAATCATCACTGTCTTTTGTTTTTTGGGTAACATTTGTGAATGATTGATATGTTTTGTTTTGGGGCTATATATGTTCAGTTAAATTATGTGTAGGGATACATGTATGCTAATAATTAAGAATGTTTGAAGACAAGAAATGCTGTTATTCGTATGATGTTTATGTAGTTGGATTACAATATCACCTTGCAGAGGTAGTAAAACAAAAACATAGCTAAGAGGGACATATTCAGTATTACAAGCTTTTGAAGAAGCTGTGAATCGGGTCTTTCCACTACCACAACATTGGCCCGACGATCCACACTAGTTGCTTCATCTTCATCATTCAAGGGTTGGACCTCCATAGGAACGCACCAGTGTGAGAACCCATGTATATCGCAGCAACAAAAGAGCTTTCCACGGTTACCATTGTCCTTCTCGACCACCTTAATTGTAGTCCATCGACCGCAATTTCCTTCCCTACATCTCTCTCTCTTGTATTTCAAACTTGTCAAATATGTGTTTGTTGAGTGCCGGGAGCTTGCCATTCTTTCTGGGGTCTGTAATGGTCGAATGGAGTGCTGAAGATATATATAGAACTCAATTCCAACGGCTATAAACGGCTATATTACAAATACAATATTAATTACAAATAGGTCCCTAAGGTTTCTTGCCTATTACAAAACGATCCCTTACTTTCTAGATTTTTACATTACAGTCCTCGAGGGCATTTTGGTCATTTGAAATATAATAATAAAATATTCAGGGGTATTTTCGGAAGATCAAGTCAAAATTCTAACGATCGTTATGGACTTCAAACGGAATGAAACCTTAGGGACTGTCATGTAAAATCCAAAGTTATGTGGACCGCTGTGTAATTAGGCCATACTTGAGGGACCCGTATGTAATTCTCCCAAATAATTTATTTGTTATTCTTTAGGAGTTTGATACATGCTCAATTCATCGATCAAGGCATTCAAGATAGTGGAAGATGAACCATCATCTTCAACAGCTTTTCTTGCTATTTCCTTATAATGCTTGGCTCGAATTCTCATTTGTTAAGCTTCCTCTCCCATCATAACGCAACGCAACGCCTTGGCCACTGCTTCACCTGGCACACCTTCGCTAGACACTAACTGCCACTTCTTGTTGCCAACAGAGATTCCAGTTTTCAAAACCTTTGTCACCAACTTTTCATTATAAAATTGTTCCGCAAAAAGAGGCCATGTGACCATAGGCACCCCCGCACATATTCCTTCCAAAGTCGAATTCCATCCGCAGTGAGTTACAAAAGCTCATAATGCTGGATGATCAAGAATCGTCAATTGTGGGGCCCACCCTCTTATAATTAGCCCTCTCCCCTCCATTGTCTCCTCAAATCCTTCAGGCAGCCACTCTTCAGTCTCTTCGTCATTTTTCCCTTTCCTCACAACCCAAATGAAATCTTGGCCCGAGGCCTCGAGCCCGACTGCCATTTCATGTAACTGAGCGGGAGTAAAGCTCGATATGCTTCCAAAACACATGTATACTACTGAATTTTGCCTCTTTGAATCCAGCCACGCGAGGCATTCGTGTTCGTCAATGGCTGATTCTTTTCCCCTTTGTGTCTTTCCTTTGATACCTCCATTGCTGCATAACAGAAACGGGCCTATACTCCATGCCTTTCTTCCCAAGACATTCTTGTAATAATCAGCATAAGCAGATTCCAGCTCATAGAAGCTGTTTACAACAACTCCATAGCTTCTCCCCACCGACTCTGTTATTTGATGCTGCAACTTAGTAAACACAGTCTCTGCTTCCTCCAACGCAAACTTGGACACCTGCGTCCTCAAAAACGTCAACTTATGCGGAAGATCTGGCAGCACAAAGGATTCAGAATCTGATGAAACGTTCTTGTAAGGTTTGTGGAGACGCATTTGGTCTCCAACACAAAGCGCGAAATTGCTTGTTCCATGAAATATTAATCTCGGGATTCCGAATTTAGCGGCAGAATCCGTTGTCCACGGCAAAAACTGTTGGGTCCAGCCCACATATTTTGTTGGCCCAATTAAATTGAAGTCAAAGCCCATCATTAAAACCTTTTCTTAGTTGAATAGGGTTTTATATTTTTTGGTTTTAGTTGCTGATCGAAAAGAGGAACAGCAGTTTTGGGGGAAATATTTTCTGCTCATATTTTCAGTTTTTAGGGGCAGCGACAGCAACTTTGCGCGGACGATCGGGAGGTCATTTGTGGTCCGATCGAGCTGATTTTTGGACAGCAACTTCCTAACTCATCGAACTTGAAAGTGAACGGTGGAGATCGGATTTGGAGCACTGTAAGTCGGGTTTTTCTGTGCGTGAACAGTGACGCGATTTCGGCTTATTTTTCGTGTTCTTTCTCCTTTTGTGTTCTTGTTCGTTTTGGATCGAATCGGTGTTTGGTTCGTGTTTGGAGTTAGATTTATTGGTGTTTGAACCGCTGTAATTTTGCCTCGTATTATAGTGGATTTGTTTTTGGGTCTCGTAGGCCTCGTGGTTTTTACTCTTCGATTTGAAGGGGTTTTCCACGTTAAAATTCTCGTGTCTCTATTCTTGGATTTGTTTGGTTGATTATTTTTCTATCCTTGGGCATACTTGGTTGATTGGTTATTGGGCATTTGGAAAGGAGTTTTAATTTCCGCTGCGTACACTCGGTTTGGTGTATCCCTTTCCTATCAGAGTGGTATCAGAGCCAGGTTGGTTCTTTTGCCGGTGTGACCATGGAGATGAGTACAAGTAGGATGATAACTTTAAATGGATTAAATTATCATCTATGGAGTAATAAGATGAAGGATCTCCTCTTTGTTAAATCTTTGCACTTGCCTGTTTTTGCAACTGAAAAGCCCGTGTCTAAAACCGATGAAGAATGGGATTTTGAGCACAAACAAGTTTGTGGGTTTATCAGACAATTTGTTGAGGAGAATGTTTACAACCATATTCAACACGAGACACATGCGAGAAGTTTGTGGGAGAAGTTGCAGAATTTGTATGCATCGAAGACGGAAAACAATAAGCTGTTTTTGCTTAAGAAGATGATGCAGTTGAAATACAAAGAAGGAACTTCTATTGCTGATCATTTGAATGAGTTTCAAGGCGTTCTTGATCAGTTGACAGGTATGGGCATTAAATTTGATGATGAAATTATCGGACTTTGGATTCTTGCCACTTTGCCTGATTCTTGGGAAACTTTTCGTGTTTCACTTGTTAACTCTTCGTCTGATGGTGGAATAACCGTTGAGCTTGTGAAGAGTAGTGTTTTGAATGAAGAGATGAGACGAAAAACTCAGCATTCATCTCAACCCGAGTTGTTGGTTTCAGAGAATAGGGGGAGAAGCCAACATAAATATAATAATAAAGGTAGAAGCAAAAGTCGAAGCAAGTCAAGGTCAGGATGGAAAGAATTTAAGTGTGATCATTGTGGTGAACCTGGTCATATCAAGAAATATTGTTTTAAATTGAAGAAAGAGCGTAGAGGCAATCGTGATGGGCACGATAAGAGAGACCAGGATAAGAATGATCGTGTTGCTACTGCTACTTCCAATGATGATCTTATTCTTGCATATGATGACAATGTAGTTGTCGTAGCCAGTGATGATTCCAGTTGGGTTATTGACAGTGGTGCCTCATTTCATGTAACATCAAGGAAAGATTTCTTCACTTCTTATACTTCTGGTGATTTTGGAGTTTTGAAGATGGGGAATGATACGGTGGTACCGGTAGTAGGCATTGGGACTGTTTGTTTGAAAACCAACAGTGGGTCGAGTTTGGTGCTTCATGAGGTTAGACATGCACCTAATGTTCGTTTGCACCTGATTTCAGCAGGAAGGCTCGATGATGATGGCTATTGCAATTTCTTTGGTAATGGTCAGTGGAAACTCACAAAAGGGAATCTAATTGTGGCTCGAGGTGATAAATTCCATAATTTATATAAGATGAAGGCTTCTATTTGTGTGAACTTGGTTAATGCAGCAGAGAGTGACAACTTGTCAGAGCTTTGGCACAAGAGACTTAGTCACATTAGTGAAAAGGGGCTCGATTGTTTGGCCAAGAAGAATTTGTTGTCAGGGCTGAAAGATACAAAGTTAGAAAGATGTGTTCACTGTTTGGCTGGGAAGCAGAAACGGGTTTCATTCAAGAGTCATCCCCCTTCAAGGAAAACTGAGCTTCTTGAACTGGTACACTCAGATGTTTGTGGACCAATGAAGGTACGAACTCATCGTGGTGCACTTTATTTTGTCACTTTTATTGATGATTGTTCGAGAAAAGTTTGGGTTTATGTTTTAAAAACCAAAGATCAGGTATTTGATGTTTTTAAAGTTTTTCAGGCATCAGTTGAGAGAGAAACTGGTAAGAAACTGAAATGTATTCGTACTGACAATGGTGGCGAGTATTGTGGTCCATTTGATTCTTATTGCAGAGAACAGGGTATTCGGCATCAGAAGACGCCTCCTAAAACTCCTCAGTTAAATGGCTTGGCAGAAAGGATGAATAGGACTCTAGTGGAGAGAGTCAGATGTTTGCTTTCAGACACGAAGCTACCTAAGTCTTTTTGGGGTGAGGCTTTACTTACTGCTGCATATATAATTAATTTGTCTCCTTCTGTTGCTTTGCATGCTGATGTTCCTAATAGGGTATGGTATGGAAAGGATGTCTCCTATGATCATTTACGTGTGTTTGGTTGTAAAGCTTCTGTGCATGTACCTAAGGATGAGAGGTCTAAGTTAGATACGAAAGCGAGAGAATGTATATTTCTTGGGTATGGTTTGGATGAATTTGGTTACAGGTTTTATGATCCGGTTGAAAAGAAGCTTGTTAGAAGTCGTGATGTAGTCTTTATGGAGGATCAAACCATCGAAGACTTTGGTAAAACAAGTAATTTGGAGTCTCCAGGTGGTGAGGACTTGATAGATTTGGATCCAAAACCTATTGCTAGTCTTCCTAATGCAGTTGAGTTAGACAATCAGAATAATTTGGAGACAGGGGTTGATCATGATCATGCTGAGGAGGATCATGAAATTCAGAATGGGAAAGATAATCCAATTGTTGAGCAACCTTCAATCCAACCCAGGAGATCTACTAGGAACAGAACGCAGTCTGTTAGATACTCATCTAATGAGTATGTGCTTTTGACAGATGGAGGAGAACCTGATTGTTATGAGGAAGCCATGGATAGTGAGCTTAAGGAAAAGTGGTTTGAAGCAATGAAAGATGAGATGCAATCTTTACATGACAATCATACTTTTGACCTTGTCAAGTTACCTGAAGGCAGAAAAGCTCTAAAGAACCGATGGATTTATCGGTTAAAACAAGAAGAGAATAATTCACAGCCGAGATACAAAGCCAGATTAGTTGTTAAAGGCTTCAGTCAGAAGAAAGGAATTGATTTTGAAGAGATTTTCTCACCTGTTGTGAAAATGTCGTCAATTCGTCTTATTTTGGGCTTAGCAGCTAGTCTTGATTTAGAAGTTGAACAGATGGATGTGAAGACTGCTTTCCTCCATGGTGATTTGGAGGAGGAGATTTATATGGAGCAACCCGAGGGTTTCGTTGTTAAAGGGAAAGAGAATTTTGTTTGCAGATTGAGGAAAAGCTTGTATGGTTTGAAACAAGCTCCAAGGCAATGGTATAAGAAGTTTGAGTCGGTTATGCTGCAGCAGGGTTATACAAAAACTAATGCTGATCATTGCGTATTTATTCAAAAATTCTCTGATGTTGATTTTGTCATTTTATTGCTTTATGTTGATGATATGCTCATTATTGGTCACAGTGCTTCTAGAATTGACAGGTTGAAGAATGAGTTGAGTAAATCTTTTGCCATGAAAGATTTAGGACCTGCGAAGCACATTCTTGGCATGAGAATTTCTCGTGATAGAAATGCCAAGAAGTTGTGGTTGTCTCAAGAGAAGTATATTGAGAAGGTGATTCAGAGATTTCATATGGATAAAGCCAAAGTTGTAAGTACTCCTCTTGATGGACATTTTAAGCTGAGTAGTGCACAGTCTCCTTCTAATGATGAAGATAAGAAGGACATGCAAGGTGTTCCCTATGCATCCGCGGTTGGAAGTTTGATGTATGCCATGGTTTGTACGAGACCGGATTTGGCTCATGCAGTTGGCAAAGTTAGCAGGTTTCTCTCAAATCCGGGTAGAGAGCATTGGAATGCTGTAAAATGGATTATGAGATATCTCCGCGGCACTACAGATTTGAAGCTTTGTTTTGGGTCTGGGAAACCGATGTTAGTTGGATATACAGATTCAGATTTGGCCGGTGATTTGGACTCGAGAAAGTCTACTTCTGGTTATTTGATTACTTTTGCAGGGGGAGCAGTGGCTTGGCAATCTAGACTGCAAAAATGTGTTGCTTTGTCTACTACGGAAGCCGAATTTATTGCAGCTACTGAAGCTTGCAAAGAATTACTTTGGATGAAGAAGTTTGTTCAAGAACTTGGATTTTCACAGTCGAAGTATGTTTTGTTTTGTGATAATCAAAGTGCAATACATCTCAGCAAGAATTCGAGTTTTCATGGTAAGTCGAAGCATATTGATGTGAGGTATCATTGGATTCGAGATGTTTTGAATTCGAAGTTGATTGAGCTTGAAAAGATTCACACTGATGACAACGGTGCTGATATGTTGACAAAGGTAGTGAGTCGTGATAAACTTGAGGTTTGTGCCGGGATGGCAGGTCTCAAGTTTGAATGATTAAATGGTGGTTTGTCTCCTTCCTCGTATGGGCTGGAGGGGGAGATTTGTTGGGTCCAGCCCACATATTTTGTTGGCCCAATTAAATTGAAGTCAAAGCCCATCATTAAAACCTTTTCTTAGTTGAATAGGGTTTTATATTTTTTGGTTTTAGTTGCTGATCGAAAAGAGGAACAGCAGTTTTGGGGGAAATATTTTCTGCTCATATTTTCAGTTTTTAGGGGCAGCGACAGCAACTTTGCGCGGACGATCGGGAGGTCATTTGTGGTCCGATCGAGCTGATTTTTGGACAGCAACTTCCTAACTCATCGAACTTGAAAGTGAACGGTGGAGATCGGATTTGGAGCACTGTAAGTCGGGTTTTTCTGTGCGTGAACAGTGACGCGATTTCGGCTTATTTTTCGTGTTCTTTCTCCTTTTGTGTTCTTGTTCGTTTTGGATCGAATCGGTGTTTGGTTCGTGTTTGGAGTTAGATTTATTGGTGTTTGAACCGCTGTAATTTTGCCTCGTATTATAGTGGATTTGTTTTTGGGTCTCGTAGGCCTCGTGGTTTTTACTCTTCGATTTGAAGGGGTTTTCCACGTTAAAATTCTCGTGTCTCTATTCTTGGATTTGTTTGGTTGATTATTTTTCTATCCTTGGGCATACTTGGTTGATTGGTTATTGGGCATTTGGAAAGGAGTTTTAATTTCCGCTGCGTACACTCGGTTTGGTGTATCCCTTTCCTATCAAAAACGTGTCGGAAACAAGACAATTCGGATGCAATCCTTGGAGGATGCTATCAAATTCCTCCTGGAGCAAAAACAGGGCCTCAACCATTTTCTCAGTGAAATCAGGATTTGTCATTTGATCAAGAGTATTCAAGACTGACAACATGGTCAGGCAACGAAGATCCTCTTGGTGGGAACTTAATGATGCTCAAGCCGATATCAAGGCCTGATTCTTGGGCTCTTTTTATGGGATCAGAAAATGCTTGAGTGGCAACGATGGTTGTCTTCAGACCTCTTGAGTCGTGTGACCATGAGCCATTACTGGAATAAGGACGATATGGAGCTGTCCCATATCAGAAGACAAAACCATGGGAATTTAGGAAAGAAAAAATTTGAGGTAAGTTTTGACTTGGTAATGTTGTGAATGGATACTTCAACATTCAAGAAGAATCATGTATATATAAACTATAAAGTGTTGTGACGTGGGATAATTTCCTTGGGAAGTAAGACGGATGATGAAAGTTTGCTTACTTCTTGTTGTATTGTTAAGTCATTTAATGGGATAATTAATGAAATTAAAGACAATGGTTTCGAGGTTACGAATTAATAAAATATGCTGCGCAGATCAAGATATTCTTGTATTTCTTGTTTGTTCTAGAAGAGCTGCAACTTATGCGTATGGTGTTTAGTAATAAAGCATAATGTTGCTGACATATTTGCTTACGTAAGTGCATCTTTGAGGATCGCAAAGTTCAATTGGAAAGGAACAGGGCAGGCGGTTTCCAGGAAGTAAACCGAATTGAGGTTTATATGCACAAGTTACTCTTTTCTGACCAGTTGTGTTACTTTTATGATGCCTATAATTCAACAGTGGAATTATTAATAATTCATATTCGATATATGTATTTAATGCACAATAATGCATGGAAGAATTTTCCACACAAAATTAATTCTTTTTGTATGAATATGGTTTTTTGCTTATTTTTTTATTTTATAACAAGATAAGTATATAAATTAGAATAAATTACATTTGAAGACGGCCCGAGGCGATGCAATGGATGATGGCGATGTAGATCTGAGATGAGAGGGTGGCAGCGAAAATGATGTTTTGGCGGAGGAGAAGGCGCTTTAGTTTCTTGGTGCAGCAGTGAAGTGCAACACGACGGTGCCACCAGAAATGATGGGCGGCGGCATAAAGCAGTGCGATTGTGGGGTGAAGAGAAGGGGGAAAGCAAGGGGACGATGGGCGATGGTATCTTCGTGGTGGCGAATGAAATGGTGGGCGAATGAGATAGTGATGGAGGACGCGGAATTGTGAAAGAGAGAAAATAGGATTTGTTAAAATTGAAAATGAAATGGGTTAGATGAAGATGGTATTGGTGGTGGGCGGCGGAATTGTAAATAGGGTTGGGGTTGTGATATATTTAAGTCATAAATAATATATTATATAAAATACAATTATGTTGAACATCCAATGTTTTGATTTGATCAAAAAGTGTTGCATTGAAACATTCACTGGAACAAATCATTCCAGTACACTTAAGGATCAGTTAGTGACAAAGAAGTTCTGCATCGGAACTTCACTGGAACAAATCATTCAAGCACTCAGCTAAATTGCTGCACAGGTTTCGAGGATTTAGATATTATTTAAATTTATATTAACTTGAAAAATCCGTCTGTGCAGGAGCTCTTTAAATACCAAAATAACAAAGCATGATATCATCTCCACTTGCCTCAAATGCTGACTCAAATAAAAAGAGCTGTTGAAAAAAGATGATAAAGCATGATGTCATCCCCACTTGCCTCCAATGCTGACTCAAAGGAGAAAAGAGTTGTTGGCTCATTTTTTAATTTCAAAGTGCAACGGTCATCTTCCTCAAGCAATAAAAGGAGATTCTCTTCCAACACAAGAACTGATTCTACCAAGCTTTGTTTGTTACTATCTTTTCACTTTATACAGAGTTAGTTTCTTTGGTGGGTAGTTCAGCAAGAAGATTGGGAATCCTGGAGTATTGGTCTGTTTAGTACCAGCCTTTGTTGCAAAGTGTACCGGACTAGCTCCATCTGTGGTGTAATTTGTAATTTCTCTTCTATCAAAATGATCTGTTGAAAATCCTAAGTTTAACAACCTTAGGTAGAGGATTAATCTCATTGGTTAGTGTTTTTCACAACCTTTGGGGCCAAACCTCTATAAACATCTTGTCTCGTGTTCTCGCATTTCTTTACTATTGGTTGAGACTTGTTAGCTCAAAGTTGAGCTATTCTTCTGAGAATTATCTGATCTATATTCATCATATTGATTAGCTCTTGGATGAGCAACTGGACTACACGAATCTTGTGTGGTTGAAATATCTTGGTTAAAGCATTATGACCAATGAACTTATCGTTTACCAAGATTTGAAGCTGTGATAGTTTAAAACCTTGCTTTGACTGGTGTAAAGCCTAAATCACCAAAGAACCTAGATTGTGAAACTGCAGTGTTCAAGATCTGAGCTTAAAAGCTGTAATCAAGATCTTTGTCTTGAAACTACACTTATATTGATTCAAGTTGAATCATTGAAGGTTGATTTAGCTGCATTATCACTCTGATACATTTGCGTGAGCTTGCTAGCTCTGAATATTGGCCATTGACTCAACACAATTATCTCTGACATGTTTGTGTGTTGTTGGTCACTCTGATTGATCTATTAAAGTTGTGCAAATTATTGTGCGAAAACTTGTATATGATCAATTCAACCCCCTCCCCCCTTGAAACTAACAAGTGGTACCAGAGCTTGGTTCTCAAAGTTCCGTTTGGTTTAACAACCAAGAGTTAAACGGTCCAATGGAGTCTCAAAATGAGACATACGCTGAGGGGGTGTCACACACTCGACCTCCGCTGCTTGATGGGTCAAACTATGCCACATGGAAAAATCGAATTGAGTATTATTTCATCTCTATTGACTATGATCTGTGGGAAATTATCATGGAAGGTGCAAAAGTACCCATGAAAACTGTAGATGGTACAAAAGTTCCCAAACAGAAACATGAGTTCATAGCTGAGGACAAGAAAATGATCTCAATGAATGCAAAAGTCAAAAATATCTATCGTGTTCACTATGCAAAAGCGAATACAACCGTGTCAGTATTTGTGACTCTGCCAAAGACATGTGGGAAATGTTGCAGGTCACGCATGAAGGGTCATCCCAAGTTCGTCAGAAGAGATTGGCTCTACTGAACCACCAGTACGAAATGTTCCGAATGAAGGATGGGGAGACAATCAGCGAGATATATACAAACTTCATGGAGATTGTCAACAAGATGTTCGCCCTTGGAAAAGCTATACCGGAGGAGGATCAAGTTCGAAAGATTCTCAGGTCTCTCCCCAAAGAATGGACTCCCAAATTCACAGCCAATCATAAAGCAAAGGATCTAACAAGGATGACAATTGCTCAGCTCATTGGATCTCTTACATCTCATGAGCTTGCATTGATTCCTAAAGAAGAAAATTTTGAAGTGAAAAAGAACATCGCCTTCAGCACCAATGTGGAGGACGACAGTGAAGAAGACGAAAGCAGACTTGACGAGGAAATTGCTCTTGTCACAAGGAGACTAAAGTAACTTGCCTACGGCAAAAACAGGTTCCGCCGGAACAACTCTGGTAAGAAGTCCGATTTCAGCTCCTTCCACAGCAACAGTGTCATCTGCCACAAATGCTGGGAACCCGGACATGTCAGGCCCGATTGCCCCAAGCTAAAGGAAAACATCAAGAAAGATAAGAGGTAGACCTCGTTCAAAGAAACTTGGAGCGACTCAGACTCCGAAGCCATTGAGAATGAAGAACAATGTCTTGGGCTAATGGCAATTGATCTAGTACATTCAGGTACAAATTCTTCCACACCTTACTTGTCGGACTCTGAAAATAAAGCTAGCTCTATTGATGTTGTAGCTCAATATAAGGAAAATATAGAACAATTAACTGCTAGAAACAAAATCCTTGAATGCAAAATGTTTGCACTTCTTAAAGAAAATTTTGATCTCCAACAACGATTTGCTCAAATATTTGATAACCTTCAATTCGAGAAAAACATTTTAAAAGTGGAGATTGATAAACTTTCTCAAGAAAATTCCTACTTGAGCTTCAATAAAAGTAAGCATCACTTCAGACCTTCTAGAGTCCAAGAATCTGGAGTTTATTGCTATAAGTGTAACACATTTGGGCATTTTGTCAACAATTGTTCCTACTCAAGAGAATTCAAACTTATGAGAACTTAAACCCAAAAAGGTCCTTTCTTAAGAACTAACAATGAAGGACCCAGAAAATGAAGGGTGCCAGGAACTGTTTCACATTTTGCAGGTAACAGAGACAGGGACCTAAGATACCAAAGAAATACCAAATGGGTTCCAGTCTCTCCAAAACCATGAAATAGGTAACAAGTGTACCATTGATAACGAGAAAGGTAAAGTGTATCAGTGGATATGTCGTGGTACTGTTCTTCATAATTCTCTTGTTGAATGATTGTATTAATGATTTTTGTTGGGTGCCTGAGATTAGAATGTTTTCATGAGTTCTTGCATTGCCTGACAATGTCTACTTTTGCATGATAATTGCTCACACAACTAGGCTACTCTTTCATGAACACATATAATTCAAAGATGATTGGCCTCCAAAATTCTCGTATACTCATTGAACTTTCTCCGTCAAAAATCTTGTTCTGGATAACTCTCTGAATCTTTTTGTGCTTAAATGCTTAAGTGTTTAAAATTTCTGAGCATGTCCAAAGTGCTTTGATGAAATCAAAATTTAATACTGTCACCCCTATTACAAGTTGAATGTTCTGCAACTCTTCCTTGCATCTTGAGAACATGCTCATTAAAAGGAACTTGAAACAAATCTACTTGGTGTTGCATGTATCTATTTTAAGTCATACTAAAAAGGGTTAATTACTGAAAAAATTGGTTGATTAGTTATGACTCCTATTGTTATCTGCTCAAAGTCATTTGCATTACCTCATCTTATCCAATTTGCTGCTTGATCTTGGATCTTGAAATCTCATAACATTTGAGTAAAATGTGTCTCGCTGCACAAGTAATGAGTGTCTTTCTGCTTGCCAATCTTATATGGTTTACTTGATGTTTTTAAAGGCTCTCTTGGAACAAAGTCACTCTTTGAAAGAAAACTGTCTTTAAGTTGCATGAATTAAAGATTGCTTTTATCTCTAAGAATCTGATATTAAATCTTGAAGACTCAATTGACCTTACTCATGCTTAAACTGCATCTGAAAAACATTCAAGAAATTCACCTGGTTCAAACTGGCATAATTCAATTCATGCACAAATCAAGGCAATTAGTTCAATTAAATCAACTTGAATATGGAGTAATCATGGTTTGACCACCTTTTTCCTTGAAAATACTTGCATCTGGATGTTGCATAGCCATTTAAACTAAAATCTCCCTGTTGCGATCATACTGCTTGATTGCCTTGAACAACATGAAACTTTCCATGCAATTACTTGTCTAAATCAACTCTCATGCCTCCTGCTGCAAAAGGGTAATTACCCCATATGGAATCAATGAGTCTAATTTCACCACTTCTGTGTTTGATCAATCCATGCCTATGTGTAAATGAACGAACCACTTGTCTGATAAATGTGCTTCATCATGCTTATTGAAAGTAAAACTGCATGGAAATCATCTGCTCTAAACCTTGCTGAACATCCAAGTGTGTAGACACTTGTACTTCTTGAGGATTTAATCATCTTGGATCAAGCCATCATAATCTTGCTCCCATGGGGATACAAAGTCACAACCTACATCTTGGAAAATGATTCAGTTCTGTTCAAGGAACAGACCCTTGTTCTACACTTCAGCTTGCATTCCAAAACAAGGGTGGTACTAAGTCTGGTACAAAGTGAACTCAACTGTCTTTGACTAAAACTTAGTCAAAAGTATTATTTGTCTGGCCCCTTGACTCATACCTCACAAATCCAAAGTGCTTACCACGTGTGATAAAATTGCTCTTGCAAATGTCAAACACATCTTCACTCAGACATTTCTTTGTTGGAGAAAATTTCAACCTCTCTTCGAATATTGGTAGTTGTGCAATGTAACGTCTTGCTCACATCCGGAGAACATTTATACACCTTCACCTCACTATTCTTCTAAAGGTTGTCTTTCCAAGATCTCTCTTCAGGTTATTACACTCTCCAATCCTCTTCATAGAATGTCAAGAATGGAAAATAAGTCCTCCTCCTCCTCCTCATTTGAGCAAAGCACTTCACCTTGGTTATCTACTGAAGACAACATTCAAGAAGCTCAAGACAGGATAGAAAGGGATGTCTCTGATCTCTCAATTCAAACTATTAATCCAACTATCTTGTTCAAAACCAATGAGGCATTTCTTCTTTTCACTGAGGAACTTCTGGTAAGAAAGTGGTACAGAGGTGTGACAATCAACTTCCCTGAATTTTACCAGTCTGGGTTAGCTGATAGATTTAATGAACTTGGATGGCTCAAATTCCTGCAAATTGATGAACCTGCTTACCCTATGTTAAGCACTTTATTCTATGCTAATGCTCAGTTTTTCAAAGAGATTGATGGATCTTGCTCACTTGTTAAGTCATATGTGTTTGGCCAAGAAATATGCTTCACCACTGAGTCTATCAACTTACTTATTGGTTGTCCCAACACTGGTGTTAATTCCTTTGAGCTGCACACAATTCCTAAAAATGATTCCTTGGACTGGGAAGAAGCAAAGCTCTTACTTTGGGGTGGTAAAGATGTTGAAAATTGTGAACTTTCCTCACAAACTCTTCAATCTCAACATGCAGTCATTCTTGAAATCATCAAGTCTTCCATTTTATCTGGAATTTCGTCTTTTGACAAACACTTCTCTGAACTCAAACATGTCTGCATATTTCTTCTTTATGCCTTCTTCAAAAACATCCCTGTCAATTTAGGACATATGATTCTTCACTACATGCATTTTTGTGTCTCTAATGGTGTAAAACTCCCATACTTTATGATCCTCCCTCAAGTGCTCAAATCTTACAAGAAAATCCCCTTTCCAAGAAATTGGAAAGAAAAATCTGAGTATCACCAGTGTCTTGATTCAGCAACTCTTAGTCACTTGGGTATCAAATTCGATTCCTCCACAGGGTGCTGGTTTTATTCCGGTACCACATCAGCAGACATAGAGAAGCGTGCCCAGATAATACTAAAACATAAGGAATTCAATGATACTACTGATGAACTTTGCCTCTCCTTGAAAAGACTCAAAACTGGTCTTTCCTCTATCACAGATCGTCTCAATAACATCAAGGATCGAAGACTTTGAGTTCCCTTCTTGATGATGAAGGGGGAGAGTACATGCTAGTGTTGATTCCTGTTGGAGGTTTTATGTTTGATAGTTGTATGCTTGATAGTTGTGTTCTTGAAAATAATCCTTAAACAATGGTATTGTTGTATATTATATTACACTTGTAGTTTTACATGCTAATTGATAGGGGGAGCTTGCTACAAACTTGGAACTACACTTTCTTGGACTTGTATTGTTTCATACTTGACAGGGGGAGCTTGTTTACAAGGAAAGCTTGAAGGCAGGGGGAGTCTCAATACAATTCTTCTCCCAACAGAACAACGCTTTTTGTCATCATCAAAAAGGGGGAGATTGTTGAACATCCAATGTTTTGATTTGATCAAAAAGTGCTGCATTGGAACATTCACTGGAACAAATCATTCCAGCACACTTAAGGATCAGTTAGTGACAAAGAAGTTATGCATCGGAACTTCACTGGAACAAATCATTCAAGCACTCAGCTAAATTGTTGCACAGGTTTCGAGGATTTAGATATTATTTAAATTTATATTAACTTGAAAAAATTCGTCTGTGCAGGAGCTCTTTAAATACCAAAATAACAAAGAATGATATCATCTCCACTTGCCTCAAATGCTGACTCAAATAAAAAGAGCTGTTGAACAAAGATGATAAAGCATGATGTCATCCCCACTTGCCTCCAATCCTGACTCAAAGGAGAAAAGAGTTGTTGGCTCATTTTTGAATTTCAAAGTGCAACGGTCATCTTCCTCAAGCTATAAAAGGAGATTCTCTTCCAACACAAGAACTGATTCTACCAAGCTTTGTTTGTTGCTATCTTTTCACTTTATAAAGAGTTAGTTTCTTTGGTGGGTAGTTCAACAAGAAGATTGGGAATCCTGGAAGATTGGTCTGTTTAGTACCAGCCTTTGTTGCAGAGTGTATCGGACTAGCTCCATCTGTGGTGTAATTTATAATCTCTCTTCTATCAAAATGATCCGTTGAAAATCCTAAGTTTAACAACCTTAGGTATAGGATTAATCTCATTGGTTAGTGTTTTTCACAACCTTTGGGGCCAAACCTCTATAAACATCTTGTCTCGTGTTCTCGCATTTCTTTACTATTGGTTGAGACTTGTTAGCTCAAAGCTGAGCTATTCTTCTGAGAATTATCTGATCTATATTCATCATATTGATTAGCTCTTGGTTAAGCAACTGGACTACACGAATCTTGTGTGGTTGAAATATCTTGGTTAAAGCATTGTGACCATTGAACTTATCGTTTACCGAGATTTGAAGTTGTGATAGTTTAAAGCCTTGCTTTGACTGGTGTAAAGCCTAAATCACCAAAGAACCTAGATTATGAAACTGCAATGTTCAAGATCTAAGCTTAAAAGCTGTAATCAAGATCTTTGTCTTGAAACTACACTTATATTGATTCAAGTTGAATAATTGAAGGTTGATTTAGCTGCATTATCACTCTGATACATCTGCGTGAGCTTGCTAGCTCTGAATATTGGCCATTGACTCAACACAATTATCCCCCATACATGATTCGAACAATACCAACATACAACCATAACAAGATTCATGGATCTCTAGGTATATATCAAACATTGCCCTTGTCATGCATAGAGCATCAAGGGAGCCTCAAGTCTAAGGACCATTTAGACACTACCATAACTGGGGAACCAACCTCATCATTATGGCATAAAAGCCTTACCCCATTGAGGTTTTCCTGTCGGGGTCCTCGGTGTACTTGTTTCCTAACAAGCACCCCCATACACGTGTGAATGTCTCTACATTCAATACTTATAAAACAAAGTAACCTTTCTTAAAGGCATGTCATATGAGCAAGTCTCAAACGAGTCAAGTCAACATCCCCGTGCTTATTAGACTCTTCGACTTGGAGTTGATTTAGGTCACGCCATAGACACTTATTTCATAACCTCCATCCCTATGCGAGGTCAAGTCTCGTAGCTTAATGTGACCTTGGGGTTTCATCCATACACAAACAATTATAATATGCAATTAATAAACTTGAATGAGATATGATGAATTGGCCACATAGAATTAAACGACTATGAAACGTTACATTTATTATTTCATTAATGTCACAAATTGCTGCTAATAAGAGTAGTTTACAAAAAGAGGCCTAAACTATTTGGCTCTTCTAGGGCACTACTCTAACAATCTCCCACTTGCCCTCAGAGCCAATTGTCCATAGCCTTAAGGCCCATCTCCTGGAGATGTCCTTCAAAGATCTTTTGGCTAAGAGGTTTAGTAAGCGGGCCTGCTATGTTTTCTGCCGAGGGCACGTTCCACAATAACGTCGCCTCTTTCTACGATTTCTCTAATTAGATGAACTTTTCTTAGGATGTACTTTGACCGTTGATGAGCTCTTGGTTCCTTTGATTGTGCAATTGCTCCGTTATTGTCGCAGAAGACAACAATCGGGTCCGCAATGCTAGGCACTACATCCAACCCTTGGATAAAGTTTTTCATCCACACACCTTCTTTCGCTGCCTCTGATGCAACTATATACTCCGCTTCACAAGTGGAGTCGGCAGTAGTTTCCTATTTGGAACTTTTCCAACTTACTGTACCACTATTTAACCGGAATATGAATCCAGACGTGGATTTAAAGTCGTCTACATCCGACTGGAAGCTTGAGTCGGTGTATCCTTCTAATTTCAGTTATCCCTTTCTGCCGTATACAAGAAATAAATCCTTAGTCCTTTTCAAGTACTTAAGGATGGATTTCACGGCAGACCAGTGACTCTCACCAAAGTTTGATTGAAATCGACTTGTAACGCTCAAAGCGTGTGCGACATTAGGTTTAGTACATAACATAGCATACATTATGCTCCCTATTGCAGATGCATAGGGTATACGAGACATCCTATCCTTCTCTTCTTCTGTATTAAGACACATTGATTTAGAGAGGATCAACCCGTGTCTCATTGGCAGGAATCCCCTCTTAGATTCCTCCATACTGAACCGTTTCAGTACTTTGTCTATGTACTGAACTTGAGACATACCTATTAATCTCTGTGATCTATCTCTATAGATTTTTATACCGAGAATAAAGGAAGCTTCTCCCAAGTCCTTCATGGAAAACTGAGTAGACAACCAAGTCTTTGTGGTTTGCAGCACATATTTCTCATTCCCAATGAGTAAGATAACATCTTCGTACAACACCAAAAATTGTACGACTCGCCCACTGATTTTCTTATAAACACATGGTTCATACTCGTTCTTGATAAAGCCAAACGATTTGACTGTCTCTTCAAAATGGATGTTCCAACTTCTAGACGCCTGTTAGAGTCCATATATGGATCTCTGGAGTTTGTAGACTTTCTGTTCGCTCCCACTGGATATGAAACCTTCCGGTTGTTCCATATAAATGTCTTTATCTAAATCTCTATTTAGAAAAGCCGTTTTCACATCCATTTGCCATATTTCGTAATCATAGTACGCAGCTATGGCTAGAAGTATCCGAATGGATTTAGGCATTGCTATAGGGGAATACGTTTCCTCAAAGTCAACACCTGGCCTTTGAGTGTATCCCTTAGCAACTAACCTAGCCTTGTAGGTTGCCACTTCTCCATCAGCTCCAAGCTTTCGCTTGTAGATCCATTTACATCCTATAGCTTTCTCGCCTTCAGGAAGATCTACCAAGGTTCATACCTTGTTGGAGTACATAGAGTCCATTTCGGAATTCATGGCTTGCTGCCATTTTATCGAATCTCTATCCGATATTGCATCATCATATGATCTCGGATCGCTATCCGATTGACCGGTTTTAGTTAGTAAATTGAGTCGGTCTGGCGGTCTAATTGTTCTCGCAGATCTGCGAGGGCTTGTGTTTACTTCTTGTTGTGGGAAAGAGGGAGGTTCCATTGCTTGATCATTTGTAGGTTCATCTTGAACTTCACTAAGTTCTGCTATCTTGCCTGACTTTTCAACTAGAAACTCTTTTTCTAGAAAAGTGGCATTCCTCGAAACAAACACCTTTTGTTTCGAGGGATCATAAAAATAATAACCCACAGACTCTCTAGGGTATCCTACAAATTTACACAAACTGGATCTGGAATCCAATTTGTCTCCCACTAGTCTTTTGACGTATGCAGGACATCCCCAAACTCTAAGGTATGAATAAGTAGGGGGTTTTGAAAACTACATCTTATATGGTATTTCGGGCACAGATTTGGAAGGAACTAAATTAATTATCTTCACGGCCGTTTCAAGGGCATAACCCCAAAACGATATTGGAAGATCCGTGAAACTCATCATGGATCAGACCATATCCAATAAAGTCCGATTTCGTCGCTCGGACACCCCATTTAATTGAGGAGTCCCGGGCGGAGTCCATTGTGAGATAATCCCATTATCTTTTAAATAACCAAGAAAGAGATCACTTAAATACTCGCCACCTCGATCTGATTGAAGAGCCTTAATTTTGCGACCCGTTTGGTTCTCAACCTCCGGCTTATACTCTATGAACTTTCCAAAAGCCTCAGACTTTTGCTTCATCAGGAACACATACCCTTATCTACTGAAATCATCAGTAAATGTAATGAAGTAATTACAGCCATTTCGGGTACTAACATTTAGTGGTCCGCAAACGTCTGTATGGATCAAATCCAAAAGATTTTGGCTTCGCTCTACATGCCCTTTAAAAGGGGACTTAGTCATCTTTCCCTTTAAACAGGATTCACAAGTGGTTAACTGGTTTAGATCAATCGTACTGAATGATCCTAAGTTACCCATCTTTAAAAGCCTATTCTTAGAGATATGTCCAAGTCTAGCATGCCAAATCTTCGCTGAAGTTTGGTCATTTGATTTTCGTTTGTTTTCTCGTTCGATATTTAGGAGATTTAAATTAGTATTAGTTAAATACAGACCATTTTGTAAAGACCCTAATGCATGTGAAGAACCATTCTTCAAAATGTAAAACATAGCATTAGTAATAGAGAAGGAAAAACCTTCCAAGTCTAGTATAGGAATGGGAATAATGTTTTTAACTAACCCAGGAACAAATAAAACATTGTTCAAGACTAAAATAAAACCATCTCCTAACATTAACCTAACATGTCCTATGGCTTTTCCTGCAACTCTTGCTCCATTGCCTATTCGAAGAACATGTTCTCTTTCATCAACTTCACGGGCGTTGTTCATTCCCTGTAACGTATTACAGATGTGAGAAGCGCATCCAGAGTCTAATACCCAATTATTAGAATTGAATGAAAGGTTAATTTCGATGAGATTTATACCTTTTGTAAGAGTAGCTAAGTACTCCTTACAGTTCCTTTTCCAATGCCCTTGTTTCTTGCAATGGAAGCACTGATCCTCAGCTTGATTGGTCTTTTTCTTAGTGTTCGCTTTCTTAACCCCACTGATGGGGTTAAGAGTCTTTTTCTTCTTTTGGAAACTCTTTGCTTTGCCCTTCTTAGGCTTTGCAGCCTTAGTCTGGGATGAAGATGAACCTACAAAGAAAACAGCCTTGTCCTTCTTCATAGTTCGCTCGGCAGTTACGAGCATGTTCATCAATTCCTCAATTGAAACTTTAGCTCCATTCATATTGAAGTTTATTATGAACTGTTTGAACGAAGGTGGCAGAGAGGTTAAGATCAAATCTACATAAAGCTCATTATCCATGATCACCTCGAGACTTGCAAGCTTTTCATTAAGGCCTAAAGCCTTAATACAGTGTTCATGAACACTTGATCCCTCAGCCATTTTGAGTGAGAATAACTCGTTAGATGCCGCGAATCGATCAATCCTATTGATGGGCTTGTAAATTTGTTCCAAGTGAAGATGGATCTCATCCAAGTGGCGCATCTCAGCATGCTGCCTCTGCAACTCGGGAGACATAGTGGCAAGCATTAGACATCTAGCCTGTAGATCATCTTCTTGCCACTTGAGAGTTGTTTCCCTCTCATCGGCTGCCATGTCATCAGGTATGACATCGGGAGGAGACTGTGTCAATACATAGGTCCTCTTTTCATAATCCAAGATAATCTTGAGATTGCGAAGCCAATCAGCATAATTTGAGCCAGTCAATTTATTGGCCTCAAGGATAGCACTAAGTAGATTTTTAGATATCACGATTTTAGCAGAAAATCTACATGTAAGCAGAAAACGTAGTATGAGTGACTGATATGAAATAATAACAATTACAAAGGATATGGACTTTTATCAAATGTTGTCTCCCACTATATTAATCAAACTCCTTTGACCCCCTTATAATTTTAGGAAAAATCATATCTTTCAAATAGCAGGTATTAAGACCCCCAAACACTTATCATCGGACCCACGACTCATGAATCCGACTTTAAGCCCTAAGGTAGACGATCTTATCACCAACTGTATCTCTATACAACTCTTAATATCATTTTGCATTACCTTTCATATAGACCCACGACTCTTACGACATCTATACTAATCAGTATTTAAATCCGACCCGTCAATCCCTAAGATTTCTCCATCGCCATTATGAGTATCCCACGCCTCATGGCCAATACCATAATTTTGACTTTGAAAAATTGCATCTTTTATGCAAAGAATTATTTTAGTTCAATTAATCTCGTCATTTCGTATCCCACACCTCGTGGCCAATACTTAATGATTCGATTAATTCTAAAACAAATAATTCTATTAACGGAATGCTTGGGAATTTATAAAATTGAATTTTAGCCTTCAATTTCCATTTGGATTTAATAATTATTTTGTTTGAGACTATCTAAGACGGTTCGGGGTTTAAGAATTTCAAAAATTCCACCAAGACTCATCAATTGTAATTATTATCTTATTTTATCTTAATTAATGCATGAACACATTTTTGCACATAAAGATAACATTCATAACAAGATAATAAAAGCCTAGCATGCTTCTATAAAAAAAAAAAAAAAAGGATAATCATGGGCTTCCTATGCGTGGTCCATAACAGCCATTTTATGGACCATGGTTCAAATCATGCATCAAACGAAATTAAACACATAAAGAGAGCACTCAAATAGAATCCTATTCTATTACATCAAAATAATTGCACCCAAACATTTTTGGGGCCTTGATGGGCTTCTTATTCCGTTGCTTGCTCCGTCTCGTTTCTCCATCTCCTAATCTAATTAGAGATCTCACCCTAAAACTACTCTCTTTACAAAATAAAGGGGGAATACATTTTAGGGGGGGGGGGGGGGGGGGGGGGGAATGAAAAACAATGCTTACAACAATTGAATAAGAGGCTCGCAAGCTCTCGTTTAAAACCAATATCAAAATGCATAAATGAAATAAAATCATACAAAGCGCAAATAAAGCCCATGATTGATCCAACCGTACATCCAATGCATTGCATAAAATAAATTTACCAAGTAAATAGTCATTATGCGATTTAAAGTCTTTAAATAATTTCTAAAATTATTTATTGACCAAGGATTATCTTTTAATTCACTAATTAAATTAATCCTTCAATTTTAATTAAATTGAATTCTCTAATCCAATTTAATTCAAACTAGATCTCTTTCTAATATATCATGCTTCTATTTTGGGCAAAAATAATTAATTTTCAAGTAAAACAATTTTACAAAATTAATTAAAAGGATTTAGTTTTAAAACTTAATACTTTGCAACTTGAAGGACTTGGGTTCGAAACCCACGGTATCCTCTGAAAAAGGTTTTTGTAATTTATCATTGATTAAAGAAAAATTGCAGACTTATGGCTAAAACAGACTGGGTAGCCTAACTGGGCGGTACTTCCAGGCATTTGTGCATGTGCTGGGTTCAAATCCCAACAGGGACAATTAAATCAAAAATTTTTTTTTTTGAAATAGTGCTGCTGCCCCCCGCCCACCAGTTTCACGCACACACACTGTGCACGAGACTGCGTGCAGTCTCCTTCCTCTTTTTTTTTTTTTTTTTGTTTAATTATATTTTAAACAATTTTAAAATATAACTTGAATAAAAATTATAAATTTACAAATTCAAGAAAAACAGATTTTTCAGAAATTTCATAAAATCTCATAATTTTCATATAAGTTTTAAAACAAGAACTTTTCTTCAAATTTTAAAACTTCGCCCAAATAAATCTCAAATTAAAACAAGCATGACATGTATCAACATATTAATCAAATTAATACAAGGAACTGAAAATCGTAAATCAATCAAAGTATGGCTCTGATACCACTGTTGGAATTCCTCAACCCTAACGCAGCGGAAATTAAAAAAAAATTAGGGATTATAAAACCATTTTATCGGAATTCCAAACAAGATCACCTTTGATTCAAGATTTACGATTTAAACCAAAGAAGAATCAAATACCTCTTTTGCTTCCAGTTGATGGCGATGATAAGAAGGTTTTCCAAAACCTGCCCGGTTCTCTTCTATCCGATCTTCTTCCAAGAATCCCATGCGGAATTCCTCCAAGGTAGTCCACGACTCGTAATTGAACAACTAATCAATTAGCACACTAGAACACTAATTAGATATTGATTATCTAATAGCGTTCTCAATACAGTATTGAGAGATGAGAGAGAAGAGAGACTTGGAGAGAAAGCAGAAAAGAAAAAAACAATGATGTTTGATTTCTCTCCCTTATCTTGCTTAAATACTTAGCCTTAGGTCAAAAACTCTATGGGCCAGTCTTGGGCTTATATTTAATTACTACTTAATTAAATTAAAAACCCAATATTCATTTTAATTAGTGGACTTAATTTAATTACATTAATTAAATCACAAGTCCAATATCAAATTAAATTTGTGGACTTAAAAATTAATTACTCCTAATTAAATTTCAAGTCTAATTAATTTAAATACACTTATTTAAAATAATGTTAACTCTTTAACATCTATTCTCAATAGCTTAACAATTAAGCATAACTTAATTAATACAATTATTAATTAATTACTCTCTCATAAATTAAACTCTTTTAATTTATCAATCAATCTCTATTGATCTTTAGATATTCTTCTTGTTCAATTCGAGTCATTGTGTGACCCCTTAGGTTCACCAATGAATAGTAGTAGGCCCACATTCTTAACGTGGTATTTCAGATAACAATTTATCTTATTGATTCAATTGAACCCTTTTGATTAATCAATGTTTAATTAAAACTCCTTTTAATTAATCAATACCTCCAGATCATGATCGATGTCTAGTGACAAGCTCATGACAACCCATCCAATAGGTGAACATTGTGCTGTAAACCTTTCAGTCTCATGGATACCGTGAGATAAGATCCTTCTATCGCCTAATCCCCGATTAGGACCTAGGGCATGGGAATGATAGAACCCTATTAGTCCTAATGCTATGAATTAATTCTAATAGCAATTCCATTTGATCTAACACTCTAGGAAACTCATTTCCTAATTTAGATCTCACTACCTTGTGCAAGGATTTAAGTGGAATGTACTACAATAGAATTCATGGGTGATTCACTCGTTCTTCTAGACGAGCGATAGATTCTATGTTGGCATCTCATATGCCCCCATACATGATTCGAACAATACCAACATACAACCATAAAGTGATTCATGGAACCCATGAATCTCTAGGTGTATATCAAACATTGTCCTTGTCATGCATAGAGCATCAATTGAGCCTCAAGTCTAAGGACCATTTAGACACTACCATAACTAGGGAACCAACCTCATCATTAAGGCATAAAAGCCTTACCCCATTGAGGTGTTCCTGTCGGGATCCTCAGTGTACTTGTTCCTTAACAAGCACCCCCATACGCGTGTGAATGTCTCTACATTCAATACTTATGAAACAAAGTAACCTTTCTTAAAGGCACGTCGTATAAGCAAGTCTCAAACGAGTCAAGTCAACATCGCCGTGCTTATTAGACTCTTCGACTTGGAGTTGAGTAAGGTCACGCCATAGACACTTGTTTCATAACCTCCATCCCTATGCGAGGTCAAGTCCCGTAGCTTAATGTGACCTTGGGGTTTCATCCATACATAAACAGTTATAATATGGAGTTAATAAACTTGAATGAGATATGATGAATTGGCCACATAGAATTAAACGACTATGAAATATTACATTTATTATTTCATTAATGTCACAAATTACCGCTAATAAGAGTAGTTTACAAAAAGAGGCCTAAACTATTTGGCTTTTCTAGGGCACTACTCTAACAATCCTGATTACATTGAGAAATTTGCTGAGGCCCTGTTTTCGCTCAAAGACCAAGTTGAGAACCTTCTTCAGGAATTGTGTCCCAATTGTCATATTTCTGATATGTTCTTACCGTGGACTGTAGATTCTGCAGCAAAATTTGCCATCCCGAGATTGGTTTTCCATGGAATAAGTAATTTTACGCTTTATGCGACGGAACAAATGCTTCTCCACAAACCTTACAAGAATGTCTCATATGATTCTGAGGAATTTGTTTTTTCCAATCTTCCACATGAGCTAACTTTTGTAAGGACACAAGTGTCGAAGTATGTAATAAAGGAGGAATATACTGCATTTGATAAGTTGGGGGAGCAAATCTGGGAGTCGGAGGGGAGAAGCTATGGAGCTGTTGTAAACAGCTTCATAGAACTTGAGTCTGCCTATGCTGAACATTACAAGAATGTGTTGAGGAGAAAGACATGGCTCATTGGCCCACTTTTGTTATGTAACGGTGGAGATGTTGAACAAAAAGTTCAAAGTGGAAAAGAATCCGCCATTGGCGAACACGAATGTTTGGGGTGGCTGGATTCAAAGAGGCCTGATTCAGTTGTTTACGTTTCTTTTAGAAGCATAGCGACATTTACTCCGGCGCAGTTGCATGAAACCGTAGTCGGACTTGAGGCTTTAGGCCAAGATTTCATTTGGGTTGTGAGGAAAGGGAAAAATGAAAAAGAGAATGAAGAGTGGTTGCCTAAAGGATTTGAGGAGAGAATGAAGGGGAACGGACTAATCATAAGAGGATGGGCTCCACAAGTGATGATTCTCGATCATCCAGCAATTGGGGCCTTTGTGACCCATTGCGGATGGAATTCAACTCTAGAAGGGGTATATTCTGGGATTCCAATGGTTACATGGCTTGTTTTTGCAGAGCAGTTTTATAATGAAAAGTTGGTGACTCAAGTTTTAAAACTTGGAGTTTCCGTTGGAAGTAAAAAGTGGCAAAGAGTTGCAAGTGAAGGCGTGTCCAATGAGGCGCTAGCTAAGGCCGTGCAACAAATTATGGCCGGAGAAGAAGCGTCCGAAATGAGAAACCGAGCTATGTATTATCAGAAAATGGCGAGAAATGCAGTTGATGAAGGCGGGTCATCTCACTCGAATTTGATTGCTTTGATAGAAGAGTTGAGCGTATATCACCCTCCAAAAGAACAAGAAGTAAACTAGGAGGTTACTTTGTAACTTTTCTAGAAATTCGCCTTATCATTTCTTAATTTTCATGTAATATGATATTTCCATTTTTTTTTTCTCCTGAACAATTCGGATGTTAAACCTATGATTGTTAACTTATGACTATTTGACCTTAGTGAATATTTAGCTATAATCTAATATACCATAGTAAATGATTTTTATTCCCCTACGGTTTGAACATATTATAATGTAACATTACATGTCGTGTGTTTAAATAAAATATGATATAAAATACAAAATTGTAACAAGGATTCAACAAGGATCCAATCTGGAAAAATAGGTTTGTGATATTAATCACCTGCCAATTTATGTATATGTATGTCGTGTGCACTTGTGAGCGGGGTATGGGCCGACAGGTAGGGGGCAGTGGTAGGAAAAGAAGATGATATTTATAAAGCTAAGGGGAACTAGGGACATAAACTAGACGAGTCTATTCGCGAGCCTAACGAACCGAATCAATAAAAGTTCGGGTTCGAGTTCGAGAAAGTGTAGAAATCAAAACTTGTAGACGACGTAGAGAGGAAGAAGAAAGCAATTAGGGTTTCCAAAGGAAAATTTTATTTCTGATAAGGTGTATTGCAATAATGAAATAATCGTACTGTACAAGAAAGGCAAACCAGCCATATATACAAACACGCTTCTAACGGCTATAAAGGGAGCGTGTAACAAAGAGGGTAAAACACGACTCTAATAAAGGAAAACATAAATGAAAAGGAAAATAAAATAAAGGGAAAAATAACAATAGTCAACAGCCGCCTTCAAGTTGGAGTTTCGTTGAAGAGGAAACCCAACTTGCAAAGTATGCGACGGAACAAGGGACCTCCCAAAGATTTGGTTAACATATCTGCTAACTGCTGTGTAGAACTAACATATTTGAGCTCAACAAAGCCCTTCTTATACTGATTGCGGACAATGTGGCAATCAATCTCCAGGTGCTTAGTGTGTTCATGGAAAACTGGATTCTCTGTAATGTGAATGGCATCTTTGTTGTCACACCAAAGCGCAATAGGCAAAGACACAGGGACATGAAGATCCTTAAGCAGGTAACTCAACCACTGCAACTCAGCTACTGTAGCTCCCAAGCTTCTATACTCTGCCTCACAAGAGGATTTACTCACAGTTGATTGCTTCATGGATTTCCAGGAAACCAACGAGCCACCTAGCAAAATACAAAACCCTGTCAGAGATCGCCTAGTAAGTGGACAAGTAGCCCAGTCAGCATCACTATAGGCAGTGAGCTGAAAAGAATCACTATAGGCAGTGAGCTGAAAAGAGTTACTTGCTGGAAAGAAAAGCCCTGCCGTCCGAGTGCCTGCTAGATAGCACAAGACATGCATTGTTGCATCCCAATGGTCCTGCGTGGGATTAGCGACAAACTGGCTCAGCTGTTGAACTGAAAAACTTAAATCAGGACGAGTTAAATTTAAATACAATAACCGTCCAATTAAGCGCCTATATTGTACTGGATCCTGATAAGGCTCACCAGCATCATGAGTCAGTTTATGACTGTTGGACAAAGGAGTAGAAACAGACTTAGTGTTACTCATTCCAGCATCCTACAATAAATCAGATATATATTTCTTTTGTGTAATCATCATGCCATTGGAACATCTAAATATTTCAATGCCTAAGAAATACTTGGCATTGCCCAGGTCCTTAATAGTAAATTCATTGTGCAAGTATCTTTTGATGTCCAGAATCACAGCTTCATCAGAACCAGAAACCAACACATCATCCACATACACCACCAACATCACAAGTAAACAGACAGTGGTCATGTGGAGATTAGGTAAAACCATAACCAAGTAATTTGTTGGTAAAATCAAGATTCCACTGCCTGAAAGCTTGTTTTAAACCATATAAGGATTTTTTTAGTTTGCAAACTTGCCCAGGCAGTGCTTTAGTGTACCCTTTAGGAGGCAATAAGTAGACATCCTCATCCAGATGCCCATGCAGAAATGCATTATTAATGTCAAGTTGATGAAGACCCCAGCCCTTAGTAGTAACAAGGGCCAAGTAAACTCTAACAGTAACAAGTTTGGCAACAGGAGAAAAACTGTCAAAATAATCAATACCAAAAGTCTGATTGAAACCTTTAGCCACAAGCCTAGCTTTTTATCTATCAACAGTGCCATCAGGGTTAAATTTAACTTTATACACCCACTTAGATCCAATGGCTTTCTTACCAATTGGCAAGTCAACAACAGTCCAAGTTTTATTAGACTCAAGAGCCTGAAGCTCCTATTTCATGGCCTGGACCCATTCAGGGTGCTTTACAGCTTGATTATAGGTCACAGGTTCTGGAACAAGAGCCACATTAGCCATAAAATACACATATGTACCAGCATAGGGATAATTATCATCATAGAGCCCAGAATTGCTATTTGTTAAAGAATCATTTGCAGCAATTTCAAAATTAACATTGCAAACATAATCTTTCATCAACACAGGCAATTGTTTAATTCATTGACTTTCTCTGGGTAGCTGAACGTTAGGTGGGTTATTAATCTCAGAAGACCCTTGATCATTGGAAGACACAGACTCCAAATGATCAGAGATTTCCTGAATATCAAAATCACTAGTAGAGTCAGCCATAAAATTAAGATCCTGGAAGTATTACTATAAGGGAAAACAGTCTCAAAGAACTTAACATCCCTTGAGACTATTACAGTCTTAGACTCTAAATCAAATAACTTGTAGCCCTTTTTACCACTAACATACCCCAACATACACTTAAGTGATCTAGGAGAAAATTTATGCTTGTTAGGGCCATTATCAACAGCATAGCACAAACATCCAAAGGATTTAATATTATCATAAGAAGGCTTAGTTTTCATTAGCCTAAAGTAAGGGGTATCACATCCTATAACTCTGCTAGGTAATCTGTTAATAATGTAGGTTGCACATAAAACATCATCACCCCAAAAATGGAGAGGAACATTAGAATGTAGCATAAGGGCTCTAGCAATTTGTAGTAAATGTTTGTGCTTAATCTCCACAACCCCATTCTGCTGTGGAGTATAGGCACAAGTAGTTTGATGTAGGATACCATTATCATAGAACAGATATTTGCAATTGGAATTTACAAACTCTGTTCCATTATCACTCCTGAGAATTTTTACAGTTTTGCCATACTGAGTTTTCACAAAAACCAAAAAAATTTTAAGTAAAGCATACGTGTGATCTTTATATGGCATTAAGTAAGTCCAGACACATCTAGAAAAATCATCAACTATGGTAAGAAAATAATGACAATTTGAATGGGTTTTAACCTTATAGGGGCCCCAAAGATCTACATGAATCAGATCAAAGGGCTCCTTAGAAGAAATATTACTTACAGGGAGGGGAAGCCTGTGCTGCTTGGATTTTTGACAAATATCACACACCATATTCTCAGGAAAAACCACTGGTACATGCAAATGTTTCATAGTAATGTCTGATGCATGCCCTAGCCTATGATGCCACAAGTAATAATCCTGATTCTTTATAGAAAAACAAGTATTATCCCTGTCACTAAGGATAACACATTTATTAGACAAACTATCCTTGAGACCATTACAGCTAGGCTCAAGGAAATCTTTGCATTCAGAGACAACTGTATCATGATGAACAAAAGCATCATTAGTATAAAAAATGTAAAGGCAATTGCAAGTATGTCCAGAAGCAAGAATCTCTTTAGTTCTCTGGACCTGCAAAGTCCAACCATTTTTAGAAAACACAAAATGACTATCAGGGGCATTGGTCACTTTGCTTACGGAGATTAGGTTGAACTTAAATGAAGGTATGTAGAGTACATTATTTAGAGTAATTTTATCAGAAAGTTTAACAGTGCCAATATATTTGACATTATGTGAAGCACCATCAGGCAGAAAGATAGGTGTTTCAGTTTTAGGAGCATCATAAGAGATGAACAAATCAAGCTTAGAACATAAATGACTAGTAGCTCCAGAGTCAATAATCTAATGATAGGTAGACAAATCATTAGAATAAGCAAGAACAGAGTTCCAAGGAATACCTGAAAACTCAGAGGTGAAAAGCAGCTGCTCTGAGCCTCCACCTTTAGATTCCTTGAAGAATTTCACCAGTTCCTGCCTAATCAAATCAGACATATTCACACTGGAATGAGAGGTGGAAGATACAGGCTCACGTAGCAGGTCCAATGGAGTTTCTGCCATTGAATTGGCCATGTTCTTAAAAGATCTTTTGGAAGCATTCACTCCACTAGATCTGTTTTCTTTGTATGCCTTGTACCAATCCAGCTCTCCAGTGATCTTAAAGCAGGTGTCAGTGTTATGAGTATCACTAATACAAACTTCACAATGCCTATTCACCTTTTCCTTCCTTTTGTTAAACCCCCTTCCCATACCAGTCCCTCTACCAGCATTAACATTCTTAGTGAACATCACAGATTGGCCAGGAACATCACTAAAAGCAACATGCACATCTCTCTGAGACTCAACCCTAGAAATAATCGAATAAGCCTTATTAACCGAAGAAAGAGGATCAATAACTAGAATCTGATTCCTAACAGCATTATAGGAATCATTGAGTCCCATGAGAAACTGAATCAGCATGTCAGAAGAGTGAGTTTCAAGGATATAACGAAGAACCACACAAGCCGTAACAAATTCACATTTAGGGGGATTGTTTAGATTGGCTAACTCATCCCAGAGGAGTTTTAGACGGTTAAAATAGGAAGCCAAAGAGAGGTTACCATGCGCGATAGAACTAATATCACGTTTTAACTGATACAGTAGAGGTCCGTTGCACTGGCCATACCTCTGATCCAGATCTTCCCACAGCTCTGGCAGTGCTTGCGTAAAGGAAGCTTTGAAGTATCTCAGGCGCCAAGGAGTTTAAGATCCACGCCTTGACAGTACTATCGACGCGCTTCCAGGTATTGTAACCAGGATCATCAGGCAGCTTTAGATCTATGGTTCCATCAACAAATCCAAGCTTCATCTTGGATTCCAGGGCAATCTTCATGGTCCTTCGCTAAGTAAGGAAGTTTTTATCGTCCATAGTGACGGTAACCACAGATAGCAATGCCGAATCGCTGTTAGAGATTGTGAGAGACTCATCATGAGAAGAAGAGGTGCTGGTGATGGCGGTTTTGTTTTTCTCCAGATCTGTGGCCATCGTTGGACAGACAAATGGGAGGGAGAGGATTGCAGCGGAAAACAATCGGTAAAGCCAAGGAAAAAGCAAAATTAAAGCAAGGTAAGAGCAAATCCACAGGATCAGACTGCTCTTGATACCATGTAGAAATCAAAACTTGCAGATGGCATAGAGAGGAAGAAGAAAGCAATTAGGGTTTCCAAAGGAAAATATTATTTCTGATAAGGTGTATTGCAATAATGAAATAATTGTACTGTACAAGAAAGGCAAACCAGCCATATATACAAACACGCTTCTAAAGGCGATAAAGGGAGCGTGTAACAAAGAAGGTAAAACACGACTCTAATAAAGGAAAAAATAAAAGAAAAGGAAAATCAAATAAAGGGAAAAATAACAATAGTCAACAGAAAGTCGAACCCTGACTCGATTTGTGACCTTCACGAACCGAACTCGATCCTTTTATTCCTGAAATTTGGCTCGCGAACCTTAATATTTAAAAAAAAATCAAATATTTATTATATATATTAATATTAATTATGTAATATTATATATACATATGTATTAATAATTTATTAGTTTCAAGGGGGGGGGGGGGGGGTGAATTGATCATATACAAGTTTTCGCACAATACTTTGCACAACTTTAATAGATCAATCAGAGTGACCAACAACACACAAATTTGTCAGAGATAATTGTGTTGAGTCAATGGCCAATATTCAGAGCTAGCAAGCTCACGCAGATGTATCAGCGTGACAATGCAGCTAAATCAACCTTCAATGATTCAACTTGAATCAATATAAGTGTAGTTTCAAGACAAAGATCTTGATTACAGCTTTTAAGCTCAGATCTTGAACACTGCAGTTTCACAATCTAGGTTCTTTGGTGATTTAGGCTTTACACCAGTCAAAGCAAGGCTTTAAACTATCACAGCTTCAAATCTTGGTAAACGATAAGTTCAATGGTCACAATGCTTTAACCAAGATATTTCAACCACATAAGATTCGTGTAGTCCAGTTGCTCAACCAAGAGCTAATCAGTATGATGAATATAGATCAGATAATTCTTAGAAGAATAGCTCAGCTTTGAGCTAACAAGTCTCAACCAATAGTAAAGAAATGCGAGAACACGAGACAAGATGTTTATAGAGGTTTGGCCCCAAAGGTTGTGAAAAACACTAACCAATGAGATTAATCCTCTACCTAAGGTTGTTAAACTTAGGATTTTCAACGGATCACTTTGATAGAAGAAAGATTACAAATTACACCACAGATGGAGCTAGTCAGGTACACTCTGCAACAAAGGCTGGTACTAAACAAACCAATACTCCAGGATTCCCAATCTTCTTGCTGAACTATCCACCAAAGAAACTAACTCTTTATAAAGTGAAAAGATAGCAACAAACAAAGCTTGGTAGAATCAGTTCTTGTGTTGGAAGAGAATCTCCTTTTATAGCTTAAGGAAGATGACCGTTGCACTTTGAAATTCAAAAATGACCCAACAACTCTTTTCTCCTTTGAGTCAGCATTGGAGGCAAGTGGGGATGACATCATGCTTTATCATCTTTGTTCAACAGCTCTTTTTCTTTGAGTCAGCATTTGAGGCAAGTGGAGATGATATCATGCTTTGTTATTTTTGTATTTAAAGAGCTCTTGCACAGACGGATTTTTTCAAGTTAATATAGATTTAAATAATATCTAAATTCTCGAAACCTATGCAGCCATTTAGCTGAGTGCTTGAATGATTTGTTCCAGTGAAGTTCCGATACAGAACTTCTTTGTCACTAACTGATCCTTAAGTGTGCTGGAATAATTTGTTCCAGAGAATGTTCCAATGCAGCACTTTTTGATCAAATAAAAACATTGGATGTTCAACAGTCTCTCCCTTTTTGATGATGACAAAAAGTGTTGTTCTGTTGGGAGAAGAATTGTATTGAGACTCCCCCTGCCTTCAAGCTTTCCTTGTAAACATGCTCCCCCTGTCAAGTATGAAACAATACAAGTCCAAGAAAGTGTAGTTCCCAAGTTTGTAGCAAGCTCCCCTGTCAATTAGCATGTAAAACTACAAGTGCAATATAATATACAACAATACCATTGTTTAAGGATTATTGTCAAGAACACAACTATCAAGCATGCAACTATGAAACATAAAACCTCCAACAGGAATCAACACTAGCATGTACTCTCCCCCTTCATTATCAAAAAGGGAACTCAAAGTCTTCGATTATTGATTTCATTGAGACGATCTGTGATAGAGGAAAGACCAGTTTTGAGTCTTTTTAAGGATAGGCAAAGTTCGTCAGCTGTATCATTAAATTCCTTATGTTTTAGTATTATCTGGGCACGCTTCTCTCTGTCTGATGATGTGGTACCGATATAAAACCAGCACCCTATGGAGGAATCGAATTTGATACCCAAGTGACTGAGAGTTGCTGAATCAAGACACTGGTGATACTCAGATTTTTCTTTCCAATTTCTTGGAAAGGGGATTTTCTTGTAAGATTTGAGCACTTGAGTGAGGATCATAAAGTATGGGAGTTTTAGACCATTAGAGACATAAAAATGCATGTAGTGCAGAATCATATGTCCTAAATTGACAGGGATGTTTTTGAAGAATGTATAAAGAAGAAATATGCAGACATGTTTGAATTCAGAGAAGTGTTTGTCAAAAGACGAAATTCCAAATAAAATGGAAGACTTGATGATTTTAAGAATGACAGCATGTTGAGGTTGAAGAGTTTGCGAGGAAAGTTCCCAGTTTTCAACATCTTTACCACCCCAAAGTAAGAGTTTTGCTTCTTCCCAATCCAAGGAATCATTTTCAGGAATTGTGTGCAGCTCAAAGAACTTAACACCGGTGTTGGGACAGCCAATAAGTAAGTTGATAGACTCAGTGGCGAAGCATATTTCTTGACCAAACACATATGACTTAACAAGTGAGCAAGATCCTTCAATCTCTTTGAAAAACTGAGCATTAGCATAGAATAAAGTGCACAACATAGGGTAAGCAGGTTCATCAATTTGCAGGAATTTGAGCCATCCAAGTTCATTAAATCTATCAGCTAACCCAGACTGGTAAAATTCAGGGAAGTTGATTGTCATACCTCTGTACCACTTTCTTACCAGAAGTTCCTCAATGAAAAGAAGAAATGCCTCATTGGTTTTGAACAAGATAGTTGGATTAATAGTTTGAATTGAGAGATCAAAGACATCCCTTTCTATCCTGTCTTGAGCTTCTTGAATGTTGTCTTCAGTAGATAACCAAGGTGAAGTGCTTTGCTCAGATGAGGAGGAGGAGGAGGAGGACTTATTTTCCATTCTTGACATTCTATGAAGAGGATTGGAGAGTGTAATAACCTGAAGAGAGATCTTGGAAAGACAACCTTTAGAAGAATAGTGAGCTGAAGGTGTATAAATGTTCTCCGGATGTGAGCAAGACATTAAATTGCACAACTACCAATGTTCCAAGAGAGGTTGAAATTTTCTCCAACAAAGAAATATCTGAGTGAAGATGTGTTTGACATGTGCAAGAGCAATTTTATCACACTGGTAAGCACTTTGATTTTGTGAGGTATGAGTCAAGGGGTCAGACAAATAATACTTTTGACTAAGTTTTAGTCAAAGACAGCTGAGTTCACTTTGTACCAGACTTTGTACCACCCTGATTTTGGAATGCAAGCTAAAGTGTAGAACAATGGTCTGTTCCTTGAACAGAACTGAATCATTTTCCAAGATGTAGGTTGGGACTTTGTATCTCCATGGGAGCAAGATAATGATGGCTTGATCCAAGATGATTAAATCCTCAAGAAGTACAAGTGTCTACACACTTGGATGTTTAGCAAGGTTTAGAGCAGATGATTTCCATGCAGTTTTACTTTCAATAAGCATGATGAAGAACTTTTATCAGACAAGTGGTTCATTCATTTACACATAGGCATGGATTGATCAAACACAGAAGTGGTGAAATTGGACTCATTGATTCCATATGGGGTAATTACCCTTTTACTGCAGGAGGCATGAGAGTTGCTTTAGACAAGTAATTGCATGGAAAGTTTCATGTAGTTTAAGGCAATCAAGCAGTATGATCGCAACAGGGAGATTTTAGTTTAAATGACTATGCAACATCCAGATGCAAGTATTTTCAAGGAAAAAGGTGGTCAAGCAATGATTACTCCAGATTCAAGTTGATTTAATTGAACTAATTGCCTTGATTTGTGCATGAATTGAATTAAGCCAGTTTGAACCAGGTGAATTTCTTGAATGTTTTTCAGATGCATGTTTAAGCATGAGTAAGGTCAATTGACTCTTCAAGATTTAATATCAGATTCTTAGAGACAAAAGCAATCTTTAATTCATGCAACTTAAAGACGCATAGTTTTCTTTCAAAGAGTGACTTTGTTCCAAGAGAGCCTTTAAAAACATCAAGTAAACCACATAAGATTGGTAAGCAGATAGGCACTCATTACTTGTGCAGCGAGACACATTTTACTCAAATGTTATGAGATCTGAAGATCCAAGATCAAGCAGCAAATTGGATAAGATGAGGTAATGCAAATGACTTTGAGCAGATAACAATAGAAGTCATAACTAATCAACCAATTTTTTCAGTAATTAACCCTTTTTAGTATGACTTAAAATAGATACATGCAACACCAAGTAGATTTATTTCAAGTTCCTTTTAATGAGAATGTTCTCAAGATGTAAGGAAGAGCTGTGGAACAATCAACTTGTAATATGGGTAACAGTATTAAATTTTGATTTCATCAAAGCACTTTGGACATGCTCAGAAGATTTAAACACTTAAGCATTTAAGTACAAGAAGATTCAGAGAGTTATCCAGAACAAGATTTTTGACGGAGAAAGTTCAATGAGTATACGAGAATTTTGGAAGCCAATCATCTTTGAATTATACGTGTTCATGAAAGAGTAGCCTTGTTGTGTGAGCAATTATCATGCAAAAGCAGACATTATCAGGTAATGCAATAACTCATGAAAACATTCTAATCTCAGGCACCCAACAAAAATCATTAACACAATCATTCAACAAGAGAATTATGAAGAACAGTACCACAACATATCCACTGATACACTTTACCTTTCTCATTATCAGTGGTACACCTGTTACCTGTTTCATGGTTATGGAGAGACTGGAACCCATTTGGTATTTCTTTGGTATCTTAGGTCCCTGTCTCTGTTACCTGCAAAATGTGAAACAGTTCCTGGTACCCTTCGTTTTCTGGGTCCTTCATTGTTAGTTCTTGAGAAAGGACCTTTTTGAGTCCAAGTTCTCATAGCTTTGAATTCTCTTGAGTAGGAACAATTGTTGGCAAAATGCCCAAATGTGTTACACTTATAGCAATGAACTCTAGATTATTGGACTCTAGAAGGTCTGAAGTGATGCTTACTTCTATTGAAGCTCAAGTAGGAATTTTCTTAAGAAAGCTTCTCAATCTCCGTTTTTAAAATGTTTTTCTCGAATCGAAGGTTATCAAATATTTGAGCAAATCGTTGTTGGAGATCAAAATTTTCTTTAAGAAGTGCAAACATTTTGCATTCAAGGATTTTGTTTCTAGCAGTTAATTGTTCTATATTTTCCTTATATTGAGCTACAACATTAATAGAGTTAGCTTCATTTTCAGAGTCCAACAAGTAAGGTGTGGAAGAATTTGTACCTGAATGTACTAGATCATTTGCCATTAGCCCAAAACATTGTTCTTCATTCTCAATGGCTTCGGAGTCTGAGTCGCTCCAAGTTGCTTTGAACGAGGTCTGCCTCTTATCTTTCTTGATGTTTTCCTTTAGCTTGGGGCAATCGGGCCTGACATGTCTGGGTTCCCAGCATTTGGGGCAGATGACACTGTTGTTGTGGAAGGAGCTGGAATCAGACTTCTTACCAGAGTTGTTCCTGCGGAACCTGTTTTTGGCATAGCCAAGTTGCTTTAGTCTCTGTAACGCCCCGCGTCTTCGGCCGTACAGGCATGACGTCAGGAGAGGGCTACGTGCGCTTTTAAATTATTTATTGATGTGAAAGTGTATTTATTACAATGTTTGTATGTTGTATTTGAATTATTTGAAATTAATTGATAATCGTTTCATTCGATTTTTGAATGTTTATGCATGTATGACTTCATGACTTGGAAATGGATCTGTTTAGCTTTGAATTTAATTCCCTTTTCATTTTTTTAATTGAACTATTCAATTCGTTTAATTTGAATACTTGTGAATTTTATGCTTTTCAATTCCTTCTTTCAAGAATCTTATTCCGTGGTTTTTGTATTTGAATTCTGCGAGCATGCTTAAGTGTTATACTAATTTCAATTATGAAATCCTTGAACAATTTGCCTTGATTGAACACATTTAGAGATTATTGGACTTAATTGATAATTTAATTGGACTTAATTGTAGCATTCATGAAACTTGATATCTAATCGCATTCACTTAAATTCTCCAAGGACCAAGTAGCAATTTCATCCCTTTTCTTTCCTTGTTGATCGATATAAGCTATATACACATATACATACATTCATTTTCTTCCTTCTTCATCTAAGAACTAAGCAAGAAAACCCCTCTTCCTTCCCCTCCTACTTCGATCCACCAAGGAAGGAAACAAGGCCAAGATTTTCTTCTCTTTTCAACAAGAATTCAAGCCATACACTTTCATCTCTTCATCTCCTCCATCTCTTCACTCAATCAAGGTAAGATCATGGATTTTAATTGAGGAACTCTTGAGTATATATTAGGGTTTGTGGTCTTTTGGATTCCATGAGTGTATATGAGGTTTATATGATGATATTGGTTTGGTTTTGTGCAAATATATCATGAGTTATTTGAGCTTAGGGCATGATTGGTCACCTTTCTTATTTAAGGGTTTCATGTGTGGATTTTGATGAATTGGAGCATGTTTCCTTGGATTAATTGATGTTTATTTGAGAAATGTGAATCAAATACATGTTCCCTTGAGTTCTATTGGTTAATTATGTGGTTAGCTAGTGTTTTGTTGTTGTTTGGGATGATTTGGTTCGAGTTGGACATGGAAGCTTTGTTGTTGTTGTTGCTTCGAAGCAGAGCAGGAAAACAGGGGAACCTCGCCTGACTCCGTTAACGCCCGTTACCCCCTTTTTCACTTAAAATTGTTAACGCCCGTTACCCCCTTTTTCACTTAAAATTGTTAACGCCCGTTGCCACCACCCATTTCCAAGCTTTAAATCGCCTGTTGCCGTTAACGCCCGTTACAAAATTTTGCCTTGAATGTGTTAACCCCCGTTACCAACCCTTTTGACTGGCCTACCATTTTGTTCTTTTATTCATTTCTGCCTCGGTTTTATCCGTCGTTACCTATCCAAATGAACTCCAATTGACATGAAATTCGAACTGTAGAAACTAAATTGAGTCTAAAGTATTCTCCAATTGGAATCACTTCAATATCTTTTCCCATTTGTGAGATATTATCAATTCTTTTTGGTGTCGCCACTTTTCCGACAATCTGCGATCACCCAACTTCGGGCCTATGCCATTTTCACCTCGTTTTGAACCCTGATTCGTGCGATATATCCTTGGAAAGCTCTATATGTCTAGTTTCATTCCCAACAAGCAAAACTCAATTGTAACCTCTAGAACTCAAGATATGTTCAATTCTTTACAGCTTGTGCATTACCAAAAATTATCAGCTCTCACCAAAGCTTGTTCAAATCCGTTTTCTTGCTTTCCCTCCACTTCCTCGGACTCCTTATGTGGTTTGAATGAATTGTATGCTTGATTAATTGATTATATGTGATATATCTTGATATGATTATAAATTTTATGCTATGAATTCAATGTATAAACGTGAAATGACAACATGAACGTTTATGTGCTACTTTTATGCATGCGTGAATGGTTTGCTACGTTTAATTGTTTTTTATGTTGTGTATAGCTTCTTCCATGACTTACATATTTTGTTAATATGTTATATTATGTGTTAACTTGTATATTATGAAATCATAATGTGATTTTGTTAATACATTTTGTGAATTATGATCCGATATGCCTTAAAATGCTCTCTAACTTGCATGCATGAATTGTTCCTCCGTTTATTGGCCTCATATGATAACTTCTCGCTTCATTTTGACTCGCATGCATTGTAAACATGTTATAGTATGAGTTATGATTATTGTATAAAGCTTATGACTCGATTTGATACAAAATATGAAAGATATGAAACATATGAATATGAAACCACCATGTATTGAACGTTTTGAATAATTACTTGATTATATGACCTCATCACATGATTCATGCTTCTTATGCATCTCATATCATGCGCATAACATGCCGTGCGTCTATGTGTTTTCATATTGAGCCAATTCTCACGAGTACACATTGTTCCTTCTCTTGTACAGTTCGTTTCCAGGACGGAGACTTCTGAATTGAATAGGCACCCGTATTACTCATGCTTTATGTCTCGTGGTATTCCAGGTGAGGGTGTTTTTGTTCTAGCTATGTATCAAGCCCTACAACCTTATGTGATGAGTTTTGGCCAAAACCTAATATATATCTATATATTGTTTTCAAATGGAGTCATCGAGTAAATCTTTTCTCAAGGATTATGAAATGTATTAATTATGTTACAATGTATTATGTTTCTCATGAATTGAAATGTTTTGGCGAGAGCATGTTATGAACATGGGCCCATGAATTTAGTACATGTGGCTATCCGGGGAGGCATCGGGCCGACGGGGATCCCATGTGCTAGTTCCACCATGAACTACGGCGAAACGGAACTCGTCAAGGAGTTTTTGATGAGGAAACGCTAACCAGGCTTTGAGGACTCATGAACCTCAATTGCCACATTGATATGTTTACGTGGTCGGGCCTTGCAAACCCGTCCACCACCCGGAGGAAGAAGGTTGGAACTTATTTCATAATTATGATTATGTTATTGTCATACACCGTGCGGGAAGGCCGGGACACGGATTGCCCAAACGACTATGTCTTATGTTATGTTATATGGCTTGCGAGTATTATAATGTATTGCATGATCGCGTATTCAATTTAATAATGATATTTGTCGTACACGGTCGGAGTTTGGTTGGAGATTATGCACGCTCACTCGCCGAGCCTTAATGATTATGTATGAATTATGAACTTAATGAATTTAATATGAATTAGTCGTAAAGTCTGAGCACTGCTTAGTTATTTTCTTACCCTTCGTGGGAACTAACTTTAAATAAAACTTTGCTCGGGATTTATGACTTGCATGTGCCTGTTTTTATATATTTATGTATCGCCTCTGCTCACTCAGTCTTTTAGAGACTGACCCCTCTTTCCCAACTTTTCCAGTTTCTTGCAGGTTTTGCTAGGTAGCTTTCTTGTCCGAGTCACTTATACACTTGAGTCACATTTACATTATTATGATTTAATTGTATTTCTTTAGGTATTCGGGCCTATGTGCCATTTATGATTCTTGATTATGAATTCGGGACAGATTGCATGCATAGTTGAACCCGTTGTTAGGATGCATGTTGAAATTTTAATTATGTTATGAAATTATTGGGCTTGTAGCCACTATTGGAATTCATGCATGGTATTATTGCTTCCGTATTGCATTCTGGGTATTCTTGCTTTATTGGTACATGGTTAGATTCCGCCTAGCTAGGATATCTTTTATTTTGTCTCCCATTCGCTATGCGTCCGGTTCATGCTTGGATTATCCATTTCATGTGTGGACTAGACTTGTAGTGCGGGGGATGTGGTGCCTATCATCCCGGGTGCTACAGTCTCCTTGTGACAAGAGTAATTTCCTCGTGAAGTCTGCTTTCATCTTCTTCACTGTCGTCGTCCACATTGGTGCTGAAGGCGATGTTCTTTTTCACTTCAGAATTTTCTTCTTTAGGAATCAATGCAAGCTCATGAGATGTAAGAGATCCAATGAGCTGAGCAATTGTCATCCTTGTTAGATCCTTTGCTTCATGAATGGCTGTGACTTTGGGAGTCAATTCTTTGGGGAGAGACCTGAGAATCTTTCGAACTTGATCCTCCTCCGGTATAGCTTTTCCAAGGGCGAACATCTTATTAACAATCTCCATGAAGTTTGTATACATCTCGCTGATTGTCTCTCCATCCTTCATCCGGAACATTTCGTACTTTTGTACCATCTACAGTTTTCATGGGTACTTTTGCACCTTCCGTGATTATTTCCCACAGATCATAGTCAATGGAGATGAAATACTCCTCAATTTGATTTTTCCATGTGGCATAGTTTGAGCCATCAAGCAGCGGAGGTCGAGTGTGTGACACCCCCTCAGCGTATGTCTCATTTTGAGACTCCATTGGACCATTTAACTCTTGCTTGTTAAACCAAGCAGAACTTTGAGTACCAAGCTCTGGTACCACTTGTTAGTTTCAAGAGGGGAGGTGAATTGATCTTATACAAGTTTTCGCATAATACTTTGCACAGCTGTAATAGATTAATCAGAGTGACTAACAACACACAAATACTTCAGAGATAATTGTGTTGAGTTAATGGCCAATATTCAGAGCTAGCAAGCTCACACAGATGTATTAGAGTGACAATGCAGCTAAATCAACCTTCAATGATTCAACTTGAATCAATATAAGTGTAGTTTCAAGACAGAGATCTTGATTACAGCTTTTAAGCTCAGATCTTGAACACTACAGTTTCACAATCTAGGTTCTTTGGTGATTTAGGCTTTACACCAGTCAAATCAAGGCTTTAAACTATCACAGCTTCATATCTTGGTAAACGATAAGTTCAATGGTCACAATGCTTTAACCAAGATATTTCAACCACACAAGATTCGTGTAGTCTAGTTGCTCAACCAAGAGCAAATCAATATGATTAATATAGATCAGATAATTCTCAGAAGAATAGCTCAGCTTTGAGCTAACAAGTCTCAACCAATAGTAAAGGAATGCGAGAACACGAGACAAGATGTTTATAAAGGTTTGCCCCAAAGGTTGTGAAAAACACTAACCAATGAGATTAATCCTCTACCTAAGGTTGTTAAACTTAAGATTTTCAACGGATCACTTTGATAGAAGAGAGATTACAAATTACACCACAGATGGAGCTAGTCCGGTACACTCTGCAACAAAGGCTGGTACTAAACAGACCAATACTCCAAGATTCCCAATCTTCTTGCTGAACTACCCACCAAAGAAACTAACTCTTTATAAAGTGAAAAGATAGTAACAAACAAAGCTTGGTAGAATCAGTTCTTATGTTGGAAGAGAATCTCCTTTTATAGCTTGAGGAAGATGACCGTTGCACTTTGAAATTCAAAAATGACCCAACAGCTCTTTTCTCCTTTGAGTCAGCATTGGAGGCAAGTGGGGATGACATCATGCTTTATCATCTTTGTTCAACAGCTCTTTTTCTTTGAGTCAGCATTTGAGGCAAGTGGAGATGATATCATGCTTTGTTATTTTTGTATTTAAAGAGCTCCTGCATAGACGAATTTTTTCAAGTTAATATAGATTTAAATAATATCTAAATCCTCGAAACCTGTGCAGCCATTTAGCTGAGTGCTTGAATGATTTGTTCCAGTGAAGTTCCGATGCAAAACTTCTTTGTCACTAACTGATCCTTAAGTGTGCTGGAATGATTTGTTCCAGTGAATGTTCCAATGCAGCACTTTTTGATCAAATCAAAACATTGGATGTTCAACAGTGATGTAAGTATTTAAATTTTGTACTTACCTTTTGTTTTTTTTTTTTTTCACAAAGAACATTACTTGATAATATTTTGGTATTTTTATAATGAACTAATTTCATACTTAAAGTTTATGGATACCCAATTTTTTATTTAAGATATTGGGGTATGCATGTTTATATTGAAACACTATTCACTATATTTAAAGTAAATGCATTAGAGTTTACCAAAGTTTGGAATATTTGTTTAAATAAATCTGATCGATATTTTTGTAAATTTATTAATGCATCGATTGATGTTGGCGTTTGTTATGGTTTTCTATTTCAAAGTAAAAATTTGTTATTTCAAAAGAACAAAGTTTAAATGAACTCATGCAAAAATATATACTTCAAATTAAGACATGACATAATATACAATTTGTAATTTTTATCATATTTTATAGGAATAAATATGTATGAAATATGTATTTTGATTTATACTTATAGGTTAAATATAAATATTAGATTAAATTACAAATTAAAAAAATATAAATTTAATCAAATATATCCTAACACTTTCAATATCATTACAATATAATCCAATGATAGAATTGAAATTTTATAAATAATATTGTTGACCTTATCAATGCCTAACTCTGTTATTAATCGTAATAAATTTTAGGGAGATATTTATAATTTTTCAAAGTTCACAGTGTAATTTATAATTTCACCATATCACCATTGGACAACATTTTAGTTAGATCAGCACGATCAGAGGTTGTGAGTGCGGGTGAACTTTAAAGCCACTTTGATTATGACTTTGTATTATTTCAAATGTCCAATTTAAGCTAGATAAGTAGCCATTCTATTATTCCATTTTTCATATCGTCGAAGTACGAAGGTGCCTATATATGTATCCATAATTGTAAACTTAAATAACTCAATTTTCGCTTGGATTCTCATTCGTCAAGAACCAGAATATTCACAAGTCAAAACTAATTGAATAGTTGATGTACTTTCTGGACCTCTTCCTTGGTGGCGGCGAGTCAATGTTACGAACTTGTGCAAGATAGAAATGAATTCTAATACGGCACCCTATGATGCACGGACACTTCTAAAAATATCATTTTACCGTGTCGTGTCGGACACTCGACACCGTGTCCGATACTCCTTACGTGGAAAATTCAAAAAAAAATCCATGTCGCCCTATCCGTATCGTGTCGTATCCGTATCGCCTTGTCCGTGTCCGTGCACCATAGATGGCACCAAATTAATCTCCCAAATCGGACCCCACGACAGGTGACAATTTTTGTTTACATTTCTTTTGATTGGATCACTTACGTAAGTAAATATGTCAGCACTCAGCACCGCCCTATACTTGTTCTTTACTTCTTGTTTAAGAATAGTTCCTCTCTCTTTCCCTCCCTCTCTCATATTCTTAAAGTTTTGATGAGTTTCTGCGAGCCCACTTCTGGGGATTATATATACAAGACTTTGTGGTCGATCTCTCTCACCAACAGTTAGTTCAAACACAATTTCATTTCATCTGTTTCTAAAATGGGAGAGTTACATATTGTTTTTTTTCCATTGATGGCTCATGGACACATGATCCCAACGTTAGAGATGGCAAAGCTATTCCTCTCTCGAGGTCTGAAAACAACCATAATTACCACTGAAGAATTTTCCGACCCCGTAAAACGGGCCCGACAATCCGGACATGATATCGGCTTGAGCATCACAAGTTTCCCACCAGAAGGATCCTCGTTGCCAGACAATATTACAAGAATGGATCAACTAAGCACGCCTGACTTAGTTCCAAAGTTCTTCGAGGCCCTGGGTTTGCTCAAAGATCCAGTTGAGGAACTCCTCCATGAATTGCACCCCAATTGTCTTGTTACTGATATGTTCTTACCGTGGACTGTAGATTCTGCAGCCAAATTCGGGATCCCTAGATTGGTTTTCCATGGAACCAGCTATTACTCTCTTTGTGCAACAGAGCAGATGCGTCTCCAGAAACCCTACGAGAAGGTCTCGTCTGATTCTGAACCCGTTGTTCTTCGCAATCTTCCACATGAGGTGAGTTTTGCGAGGACACAAGTGCCCGAGTATGCATTGAAGGACCAAAATAGTGTTTTTGCCGAGTTCCGGGAGCAAATGATGGAATCGGTGGGAAGAAGCTATGGAGTTGTTGTAAACAGCTTCTTCGAGCTTGAGTCGGCTTATGCCGATCACTACAGGAATGTTTTAGGGAGAAAGGCGTGGCATATAGGCCCGCTTTTGTTGTGCGACAATGGAGATGTCGAAGGAAAAGCAAGAAGGGGGAAAGAATCGGCCATTGATGAACATGAATGCTTGGCCTGGCTCAATTTGAAGAGGGCCAATTCGGTTGTCTACGTGTGTTTCGGAAGCATAGCTTCCTTTACTCCCGCGCAGCTGCATGAGACTGCAGTCGGGCTCGAGGCCTCGGGCCAAGATTTCATTTGGGTCGTGAGGAAAGGGAAAAACGAAGAAGAAAATGAAGAGTGGATGCCCGAAGGATTTGAGGAGAGAACGAAAGGCAGAGGACTAATCATAAGGGGATGGGCTCCACAATTGATGATTCTTGATCATCCAGCGACGGGGGCTTTCGTGACTCACTGTGGATGGAACTCGACTCTAGAAGGAATTTGTGCCGGTGTGCCTATGGTCACGTGGCCTGTCTTCGCAGAGCAGTTCTACAATGAAAAGTTGGTGACGGAAATCTTGAAAATTGGAGTTTCCGTCGGCAATAAGATATGGAAGAGAGTTGGAAGCGAAGGGGTGCTTAGTGAGGCCGTGACCAAGGCCGTGAAGAGCATTTTGTTGGGAGAAGAAGCCTTGGAAATTAGGAGCCGAGCTAGGCACTATAAGGAAATGGCTAGTGACGTGGTCCCATCTAGCCCAGCCGCGCTGGCGACACGTGGACCACTATCCACGGGCCACGTGGATGGCTGACCGGTCAACGGAGCCACGTAAGCCTCCCAGTCAGCCGCGTTCAACGGCAAACCCTTCAAGAGGATAAAAGTTGACCAGTCAACCGTGTCGACCCGACTACCTTCATGAACAGTCGAAACACTATCGACTGTAACCAAGGCAAGTCGGCGAGTAATCGACCGTATGGTTCCTAGGTCGGACTGAGGTCGACCATCCCCGGGGCCCACTCCGCCGTTTCCAGCATTTATTGAGGCCTGACAAGGCCGTACGGAGCAGTTGGTGCATTAAATGCGCCTGCAAGTCGCACTGTACAGGTAATCATTACCTTAATAGGTATAAATACCCCCTCCCATAAATGTCAAACAACACACAACTACCACATTAAAAGCTCACAAGTTACTCGATAAGCTCTCAGCCACTCGACACTAACTTGAGCGTCGGAGTGCCGACAAAGGGAATCACCCCTCCCGTCCTTTGTCGGTCCGAAGTTTACGTTTGTCACTCTTCTCAGGTCAATTCCATATCGAGCTCTGCCCCACCAACAAATCTCAAGTGACTCGAGTCGATCCGTACTGGACACCGCCACGTCATTAACCCGGATCCGACACGATCATTTTGGCGCCGTCTGTGGGAAAACGAACGAGAAGTCGAAAGGAAATGGAATTACGCAGTCATCGTACTTTGGGGGGTGACGTCCCCGACACGGAAACCCAACACAGGATGGACGGACCGAGCCAGACCTCGAGACGACCTAGAGCCGAGATAGTGGCCGCCCCTGCGCCGATGGTATACGCAACTTCTGATTTAGACGCTTATCTAGAGAAGTGTCAAGCCGAGGCAGTAGCGGCAGCGGCCGAGGGTAGAACCCCAGTCTTCCCAGAGAAGCCTCAAGCGACACCGGCCATTCCGCCGACCGGACAATACGCATACTACTGCGGGCCGCCCGCTCATTACGGGTATCCTCCCCCTCCCCCTTGGGGGTATCAGCCCGGCCCCATGGTATACCAACAAGATCCCTACGGCATGCCCCCACCGCCTGGTCAAAACCAGCGGCAAGGGGCAGGTCAGGAGCCTCAGCAGACCGAGGTGGTACCTCCCGACCAAGAGGCCCAATCGACTCGGCGCCCAGGTAAGCGCCCAGCCGATCAAGAACCTCAAGGTGCTAGGTCAAGGACCAAGGGAAAAGGAGTAGAGCCAAGAACCGCTCGAGGATCGAAGGACGCGAGGGAATCAAGGAGCCCCCCTCGCCATGAGAAAGAACAGCGACCAAGAAACTCTAGGGTGTTCGATCGGCTGGGGGCTAGGGCCTCTCCTGAAACCCCCAGATTGTCGAACCGAGGACTCCCTGTCGGGCGAAAAGATTTGAGACATCGCTTACCTCGAAGGGAAGATTCCCCCCAAAGATCCAGACATGGTAAAACTCCCTCTCGGGTCGATGATGACGAGGAGATATCCTATAGCAATCGGTCACCCCCACCCAAAAGGAGGCCGACTCATCAGTACCGGAGCTCTCGCGAAGTGCGATCTCCCTTTTGTGAAAGAATCTTGGCAGCCATGGCCGCGGACAAGATGCCCACCAATCTCCCGACGTATAATGGCGTGTCCGATCCCGAGCGGCATGTAGATCGCTTTGAAATTGAGATAAGTATGTTCGGCCATTCGTCTGATGTAAGAGCTAAGATTTTTGCCACCACTCTCGTCGAGTCAGCCCAGGACTGGTTCTCAAGGCTGGCTCCGAGAAGTATCCAGTCATACGATGAATTGATAGAGCGCTTTGTGGCTCATTTCTCCTCTGTGAAAGGCGACAAGCTGCCGGCCACGTACCTCTACAACATTGTGCAGAGAGAGGATGAGACCCTAAGAGAGTTTTTCACTCGATTCTCTCGAGCGGCGGTACAAGTTCAATCTCCGAGCATGGACATGGTTATACCCACCATCCACGCCGCTTTAAGAGATCGAGATTGTGCTCGGCACATCGTCCGGAAAAATCCAGCCTCGATATCTAAATTACTAGATATCGCCTCCTCCTGGATGAGGGTCGAGGAGGTTGAGTTAGCACAAAAAGGGGCCGCGAATCGAAGGCCGGAAGCCATCCGGCCAGCGAGAACTGAGTTCAAGAAGGACCAAAAGAATCGAGTCGATCACACCTCCGGAAGCAGCTCCAAAAAGCATTATACGCCATTGAATCGATCGATTGAGGAGATTTACAACATTACCAACAAAAAACTGTTCAAAAGCCCAAAGGCCATCAAGGAAACTCAGAAGAACAGGGATTCGGGGAAGTTCTGCCATTTCCATCGACAGGCTGGACACAATACCTCGGAATGCTTCGCCCTGCGGGATGAAATCGAGAGATTGATTAGAGGAGGGGAGCTCCAAGAGTTCGTTAAAAAGCTGGACGAGTTAGCCACTCGAGCCGACGATCGTAGTCCGCCTCGACGAAGGGAAGCTAAACCCCCGACCGAGAGGGATGACCATAACCTACCCTGCCTTGGTCGAATCGACATGATCGCCGGCGGGCCAGCTGGGGGCGACACAAAAACTTCCCGCAAAAGGACCCGCAGAGAAGCCCAGAGGAACTACTACGGCCCGCACGAGGTGATGGAGATCGAGTCGGGTAGAGAGTGGGCAGATCAGGACATTAGCTTTAGCAACAAGGACCTAGTCGGCATGCCACCACGGGAAGGCGATACGCCTAGTTGTCCGATGGTGGTTACGCTCGACGTGGCCAATTATGCTGTATCAAAAACCCTTGTTGATAATGGAAGCTCTGTAAATATTATTTATCTCTCGACTCTGAATCGCATGAATCTTGCCAAAAGTTTGAATTTGGAGCCTCTCAAAACCCCTTTAACAGGGTTTGGAGGGTCCGAGGTATACCCCAAAGGTAGGGTCCGACTGATCACCTCCATGGGAACGCTCCCTAAGAGGTCGACTCTCGACCTGGAATATCTTGTAGTCGACCAGCCTTCAGCATATAACCTCATTCTAGGAAGGCCTGGATTAATCGACTTCAGGGCAGTTATTTCCACTTACCATCAATTGATTAAGCTCCCCACGCCTGCCGGGATAGGCGAATTGAGGTGCGATGTGCCCGCGTCCTGGGCTTGTTACTCAATTTCCATGGAGAAGGTGAGGTTGCCCGACCGCCGAATCGTCCCCGTTTTGGGCTTACCCGACGGAGAAGAGGATCAGATAGAAGACATGGAAGCCCCTGGCGACGAGCCTATCAGCAAAGCGAAGAAAGCTAAGAAGAAGCAAAAGGTCTCGGATAATCGACTCGAGGCATCCACTCAAACAATGGAAGTCGAGCTCCTTCCGGGACAAAGAGAGAAAATCACCCATGTGGGGCTCCCCGAGCCGGGGAAGGAACACGAGCAGGTACTCCTAATTCAATTTCTCCAGGAGAACGCCGATGTCTTTGCATGGAGTGCCAACGATTTAGTGGGAGTCGATCCCTCCGTGATCATGCATCACCTCAATGTCGACCCATCCTTCAAACCAATCAAGCAGCGGTTGCGAACCCAAAGCGCCAGGAGGAATGAAATAATTGAGGAAGAGGTCAACAAGCTATTGGACGCTGGGTACATCACGCCTGCCACGTATGTCGACTGGCTTTGTAATGTGGTTCTGGTGGCCAAGTCGGGAGGGAAGTGGCGTATGTGCAACGACTTTACAGATCTAAACAAGGCGTGCCCAAAGGACCCCTATCCTCTCCCAAATATCGACCAGCTAGTCGACTCGACTGCGGGGTGCGAGCTAATGAGTATGATGGATGCCTTTCAAGGCTACTATCAAATCTTCATGGCACCCGAGGACGAAGATAAGACCGCCTTTATAGTGGTGAAGGGTATTTACTGCTTCCGAGTGATGCCCTTCGGGCTCAAAAACGCGGGGGCTACATACCAGAGGCTGGTCAACCGAATCTTCGAGGAAGAGATTGGTAAAACCATGGAAGTGTATGTTGACGACATGATTGTGCGATCGACTCGATCGAGCAACCACCTCGAAGACCTAAGGAGATCGTTCGAGCTGCTCAGGCGGTACAACCTGAAGCTCAACCCGAATAAGTGCACCTTCGGGGTGGCGGGAGGAAAATTCCTTGGGTACTTGGTTAGCCAGAGAGGGATCGAGGCAAACCCCGAGAAGAGCAATGCTATCCGCAGCTTGTCCAGCCCAAAAACAATTCGAGAGGTACAATGTTTAGTTGGACGAATTATTTCTCTTAACAGATTCATTTCCAGGTCAGCCGAGAAAAACCTTCCTTTTTTCAAAATCTTGAGGAATGTTAAAGAATTCAAGTGGACCGAGGAATGCGACCGGGCTTTCGAGGCAATGAAAAAATACCTCGAGTCACCCCCACTCCTGGCTAAGCCAAAACAAGGAGAAACTTTATACCTCTATATGGCCGTGTCGAATGAAGTGATCAGCTCGGTCTTAGTTGCCGTAAGGGAGAGGAAGCACCTGCCAATTTACTATGTTAGCAAAATTCTGCACGGGGCTGAGACGCGATATTTGGAAATCGAAAAATTTGCCCTTGCTCTTGTGCACACGGCCAGAAGACTGAAGCCGTATTTCCAGGCCCACAAGATTATCGTGCTCACCGATCAACCTCTCAAGCAGGTATTGTCTAAACCAGATAGTTCGGGTCGACTTGTTAAATGGTCTGTCGAGTTGGGCCAGTATGACTTATCCTACAAGCCAAGAATAGCATACCAAGCCCAAGTCTTGGCCGACTTTTTGGTCGAAAAGCAACCTCCGGCCCCTCTCAAAGAAAGTACTTGTCGATGGACCTTGTCACTCGATGGTTCGTCGACCTCGTCCGGCGGGGGTGCGGGAGTGTCATTGAGAAGTGCTAACGGCGACGAGCTCGACTTCGCCATCTGCCTAGACTTCCCCGCCACGAATAACGAGGCCGAGTACGAGGCGCTCTTAGCAGGCATGAGAATCGCCAGAGAACAAGGAATCGAGAGCCTAGCGGCTTTAACCGATTCGCAGTTGGTTGCTAGCCAATATGCTGGCTCTTATGAGGCAAGGGAAGAATCAATGGCCAAATATTTGCAGAAGGTCAGAGAATGGGCCGCGAAATTCAAAAACTTTAGCCTTGAGCAGATACCTAGGGAGGAGAATGAGAGAGCCGATGTCCTTTCCAAGGTGGCCAATGGACTCAGAGGAACAAGGGATAGGTCGATTACCTTCCTCACAGTCACAGCTAGATCAATCGAGGAAGGGGGAAAGCCGGTACATAGCATCGACCCCATCGAGCCATGTTGGTTAGACGATTTGGTTTTGCATCTAAGGGACCGCTTCTTGCCCGAAAACAGAACAGAGAGGCGTCGATTGATAGCCAGGGCAGCAAGCTATTCACTCGACCCAGAGGGCGTGCTGTACAAGAGGTCCGTCATTGAACCGGCCAAGAGGTGTCTAAGACCCTCCCAAGCCAAGGAGGTCCTCGAAGAGGTGCACGCCGGATCCTGCGGAAATCACTCGGGAGGCCGAATACTCGCTAAGAAGGTCTCTCGGGCCGGCTACTACTGGCCGACCCTCCTGCGAGATTCGTTCAATCTGGTGAAGAAATGTCCCAGCTGCCAAAAACATTCGAACCTCACCCACCAACATCCGAGGGAAATGACCCCGGTCGACATCACGTGGCCCTTCGACCAATGGGGAATCGACATTGTTGGGCCTTTTCCCCTTGCCCCAAGACAACACCAATTCGTTATTGTCTGCGTGGAGTATTTTTCCAAATGGGTCGAAGCAGCCTCTGTCCCCAAAATCACCCATACAGTAATGACTCGATTTCTATGGAAGAACATCATATGCCGCTTCGGGGTGCCAAAGACTTTGATTTGCGATAATGGCCCCCAATTTCGAAGCAAGATGTTCAAGAATTATTGTTCCAAGTACGGCATCAGTTTGCGTTTCACTTCGGTCGGCCATCCCCAGGCCAATGGCCAAACTGAAGTCACCAACCGGATAATTGTGCAGAATCTGAAGACCCGACTCGACGGGAGCAAGGGAGCTTGGGCCGAGGAACTTGACGGCGTCCTGTGGGCCTATCGAACCACCCCTCGAACAGCTACCGGGGAGACACCATTTTCAATGGTCTATGGTTCCGAGGCAGTGGTCCCCGCCGAGTTGATACACCAAACCGATAGGGTGTCCCATTATCAACTCGATCGCAATCAAGAGAATCGACAGTTCGACTTAGACATGATTGAAGAAGCAAGGGATCGGGCATTCCGACGGATGCAGCAGTATCGAGCCGCGGTGGCCAGAAGCTACAACAAAAAGGTCAGTCATCGAGGATTCCGAGTCGGTGATCTCGTCCTGAAACGAGTCGATGTGACAAAACATGTCGGAAAGCTCGACGCCAACTGGGATGGTCCTTTCCGAATCTCCAAGGTCGGGAAAAACCATGCCTACCACCTCGAAGAAATGAGTGGCAATCCTGTACCTCGATCTTGGAACGCCCACAACCTTAGGGCTTTTTACGTTTGAAAAGATGTAATCTTCAACATGTCAATCAATAAAATTGGAATAACTTTTCGATCTAAAAGGTTGTCATATCCTTAATGGGTTAAATAGCCTAGTCGATATAATCGACTAAATTTATTTCTTAAAATCATCCTAACTGCTCGACGTCCTTCTCAGAAGGGACTAGAGCAATTTAGGTTGTCGACTTGAGGGTGTTGTTTGGTTTGAACATGCATACTCGAAAATGCTAATTCGAATTGAACCTTGAAAGCAAAATTCATTGATGATTGAAGAACAATTACATTTGGATTTTCCATCGGGAACGTTGTTCGACCACTCTAGGTCGACTTACTACATCAGAACTCAAATTTCAAAAATAAAAGAGGAAAGATTACATCAACAAGAAACGGTGCAGGGGATCGGGAGGCCTAGTCTATTTCTTCGTCGGAAGGAATGTTGGCGGGCTTCTCGAAGAAGAGTTCGGGGAATACCTTGGCGTGATTCAGAACCATAGGATCGACCCCTTGGGGCATCCGACTGGTATCTTCCTCGATTCCGCCGACTATGGATTGTGCCAGAGGGATTGCGAATCCGAACTCATGCTTCGACCAGTCCTCCTCGGGATCCTCAGCAGCTTGTTCAGGCTGAGGACGCGGATCCGGGCAGAGGAGGCCAACTTTGGTCGTATCATAGTCGACCGGCAGATAACCCTCGGCACGACATTGGGCCAGGCACAACTCGAACCCCTCCTTCATGTCCGAGATCCCGAAGGTGGCGGTCGATCTTTTGAAGGCCGTCGACTTCATGAACCGGTAGGCCCCGAATCGCTCCGAGTCGGCGATGATTTGATCATAAATTCGTTGGCATCGCTCGATGGCTTCCCTAGCCCCTTTCACCTCCCCGGCCGATTCTCCTTCCCTGAAAGCATTGAGGGTCTTCTCGGCCTCCTTGTCGAGTTTCTGGAGAGCCTCGTGCAATTCCGCCTTCTTGCCCTCCAGTAATTTCTTGGTTTCATCGAGAGCCCTCTCTGCCTTCTCCTTCCCTAAAGTCGCCGCCTTCGCACTCGAACCGAGTCCCGCCTTCTCGGTTTCCAACTCCTGCACCCGCCTTTTCAAACTCTCGACCTCCGAGTCGACTCCGGCCTTTGCCTCCAGACGTGATCTTCCCTCCTTGTAGATCTGGGCCCTCCGACTCATATGATAGACATCTTGAGCGAGCTGCGACACGAAAAGAAAAGGGGGTTAATGGTCGGACAAAAGTCGATTCGATGAACAGCAAAATGTTCGGATTCTTACCCCAATAATCTTTACCGCGGCCGACATCTCCAGCTCGACCTCGGACATCTTCCATCTCGACTCATGGTCGACCGGAAGTTGGCAACAGTGGTACACCGCCCCAGCAGCGCGGTTGTCCCTGGGGATCGACCCTATCCTCCGAGGTTTTCCGTCGTCCCCGATCATCTTATAGCCCCCTGGGAGGTGCGGCTCCGAAATCTTGAGCATCTTGAAGAAATCGGCCAAGTCCTCGGCCGGGGGATGATATGGAAGGTGAGCCAATCTAATGGCTTCCGAGGAGAAGGGGGCCGGCGATTTCTCGGTCCCTGAGGGAGTCGACGGGAGAGAACTGGTGGAAGTCGTACCTTTCGACTGGCTTCCCCCGGCACTTGTGTCAATGTTTCTTGCCGGCTTGGGGTCCTTGTCCCTTTTTGACCTCTTCCTATCGGGCTCAGGAAGAGGAGCTTTTTCTTTCCTTTTCTGGGTCTGCGGCGTTTGACTCGGCTCTGCCCCGGTCTTATCCGCTCCCCTTGGGAGAACGGCATCCATGGTCTTATGGGGCTGGGCCACCTCGGCCGCTTTAGCTAGAGCATGTTTGGCTGCTAGCTCCTCCATGTCGGCCCTCATCTTTGCCAGGCGACTCATGATGATTTTATCTGCAAAGAAGAAAGACGAATGTTAGAATCGACTAAAAAGATAGAAATACAGTTCTGAGTTTGGAACGGTCAATCTGACTCGACCACATGATTTACCCGGGTCGAATGTCCGACTCATACGTCCGGGGGCTAGGCCAAAATCGACCAGTACTTTATTCTCGATCAACTTCTTGCAATCGAACTGGCCGAGGGATAACATGTCCCGGATGAAAGTATTGGACCACCTGGTAGCTGCCACCGGTAACGTCGAGCTCGGCCTCCAGCACCACATCCTATTCCACAAATTAGGCCAGCCCGACTCGCTCTCGACATACACAAATTGGTGTTTCCAAGATTGTCCATTTGAAGAGGTCGGCGACGTTGTGAGTTTCCTTTTCTGCTTGAACGAGAGCTGTACGAACCCATAGCCCGATCCGGACCCCTCCTTGGTCACACTTACATTAAAAAGATCCTTGGCTACTCCGAGCATGGGAATCCCGAAATACTTCATCAGAACTCGGATGCCGTTAAGCATCGCATAACCATTCGGCATCAACTGGACCGGGCTGATGTTTAAATGGTTCAGGATGTCGAGGACGTCATCGTCTATCGGGATCCGAAACCCTGCTTGGATCATCTTCCAGGTTACGGTAATGCAGTTTCTCGGGGGGTCGGTCATAGATTCCCCACTTCGAGGTCGAACTAAACTATATCCCCCCAGCTCGACATCTCCCCCGAACAAAATCTCTCTCATTTCTTCAAACATCTTGGCCGATACTTTGCTCTCGACTATCCTAGGGTCCTTATTCAAAGTTCGGCTAGGGGATTTCCTACCATAAGGGATATGTATGCCACCCTCTCCTTGATTGGCTGAGGTTGACGGCCCCACATCTCCTACTCGACTCGCGAATTCTGGGCCGAGTCTCATCCCAATTGGTGGAATCGCCCTTATGGGTTCTGCAGAGGCTACTAGGCTCGAGGGGGAGGCCGACTGTCTGTCCCCAGAGTCCTCTGAAGCTTCCGATACCTCTACCCTATCGGAGCCCTGCGATCTAACTGACTCCTCTTCACTCGACGTCGAGGAGGTAGAGTGTATATCATCCCCAGGGCCTGGGATCTTATCTGACAGATCTGAACTAGTCGAAGTAGAAGAAGACATCCCACCGATCAACAATTCTTCGACTGGATTCCCTTGAAGATCGCCTTCTCCTTGAAATAAGGGTTAAGGTTTTTCGTGTCAGGGACCGAGTCGAAAGTGATTCGAGATGGGGTTCTTCTCATTCGACTCCAGACTCTCCCACAGATAGAAAATAAAAGAGATTAAAGCAGTAAAGAAAGGAGGAAGTTGTCGGAAAAGGCTTACCGGAGAATTTCGCAAACGATCTGATCGACTCGAAGTATCCGGATGCTGAACTCGAAAAGCTCTTCAGAACTCGAACTGCTCTAAGAATTTCTAAAGAAGTAAAGGTGCAAATGAAAGCCATAAAGGGCTATTTATAGGGGTTACCCTGGGCGGGAAATTCGAAGGCGAACCGTCGCCATCATTACGCCTGGGGCCCACTTCTCGAAAACCGAAAGGACACTGCCACGTCATCGTGGCACCGCCTTTCCGGGGGCTAATGACGTGGTCCCATCTAGCCCAGCCGCGCTGGCGACACGTGGACCACTATCCACGGGCCACGTGGATGGCTGACCGGTCAACGGAGCCACGTAAGCCTCCCAGTCAGCCGCGTTCAACGGCAAACCCTTCAAGAGGATAAAAGTTGACCAGTCAACCGTGTCGACCCGACTACCTTCATGAACAGTCGAAACACTATCGACTGTAACCAAGGCAAGTCGGCGAGTAATCGACCGTATGGTTCCTAGGTCGGACTGAGGTCGACCATCCCCGGGGCCCACTCCGCCGTTTCCAGCATTTATTGAGGCCTGACAAGGCCGTACGGAGCAGTTGGTGCATTAAATGCGCCTGCAAGTCGCACTGTACAGGTAATCATTACCTTAATAGGTATAAATACCCCCTCCCATAAATGTCAAACAACACACAACTACCACATTAAAAGCTCACAAGTTACTCGATAAGCTCTCAGCCACTCGACACTAACTTGAGCGTCGGAGTGCCGACAAAGGGAATCACCCCTCCCGTCCTTTGTCGGTCCGAAGTTTACGTTTGTCACTCTTCTCAGGTCAATTCCATATCGAGCTCTGCCCCACCAACAAATCTCAAGTGACTCGAGTCGATCCGTACTGGACACCGCCACGTCATTAACCCGGATCCGACACGATCAGCTAGAAAGGCTGTTGAAGAAGGTGGATCATCTTATACTAGTTTGAGTGCTTTGATAGAAGAATTGAGCACCTATCGTCCTCCACAAGAACAAAATACGAATTAGTGTACTCGGGCCATTTTGTTAGTCATTTTGGGTTAATTTTGTGTTTCTAAAGTCAAAATGAAAACATTTTTTTCGTGACAGTATTACTAATGTAAATGGGCTCTTTATGAAATGAGCCCATTTAGTTTCTACAAACAATTATGATGTCCCAAAAGTCTTCTGGGCTTGAACCGTTTATGGCTGTTTTCCTAGAGTCGAGACTCGAGACCCGCCATTAAAGTGGCACTTTTGAGTCTTGCTCTTTTGCTCATTTGGAACCCTGGAAAGGTAGAAAAGGTTTAGAGGACTATTTGCTTTATGTTTTATAATACATAAATCGTGCCGCGAAAAACATGATTTGATTAGAGCAATAATGTGTAAAGAAGAAAAAGGTTTTTTGTTTGGGCAATACATCTCTGTCCCATCACGATTCACGCCCAAGTTTTGCTTTGAAGGCAGACATTACTCATCATTATTCTACTTAAGTGATAAACTTTTTTATTAATATTTTGGATGAATCTTTGGGTTTGAATTGCTCCTGCTGAGTAATTAATTAGTACAGGAGATAAGAAGTTATCATTATGTTGGAGCTTTTAACTTGAATTGTGTACCATAACTTGGAATTTCTTTGTATGTGCTTGTTGCATTCATGTCATTTCATTTATCTAATTGTTGCGAAAATATATTTATAGTTTTGTTGTGTTATTTTTTATAAATTATTATTATACTTAGTAATTAATATTCTTGCAAAATACATAATCAAATAGTTAGGATTGCATGAATTGCTCTTTGGCCTTGTTCAGACATCGACACTTAACAGTCTGGCAAATGTATGGAATTATGAATTGAACTGCAATATTGTGGTGAATATTGGTCGAAAAAATCAACCAACACCAAAATAATTTGTTTATGTTGGGAATGGATTACACCAAGCTGTAATAAGCGATAAATCAGAAAACATGCACCGGAATAAATGATAAGAGATAGAAAGAGGAAATAAAATAATAATAAATTAATGAGAAAATATGTGATAAAGGTGTTCTTCCAATCTTCTGAAATCTGCTTCCCCCGTACAAGAGAAACTCTGAAAATTCTATAACTCTATTGAATAATAATAAAGGAAAAAGATAATTGCAACTCTTAAAACTCTCTATAACTCTTAAAATTGAGACTTTGTGGACTCTGAAAGTGATAACCTGACTTCTTCCTCTCTCTCTTGTTTTTATTCTTGTGAGAACTCTGTTGTAGCTTCCCACAATTTCAGGCACGTGCCCACTTCCACAATTCAAAGATGTGCACGTTCTACTGTTGACTTGCTCTTCCCCCTTTTCTCTCTCAACTTCCCACTTCTCCCACGATTGATACAACGCTTTTCTTGGACTCTTAGTAATATCCCAATTAATTAAGTGTGAAAAATATCTCCCTACATCATCACTCCCCTTTACTCTTACAGTCGAATAGTATAGACGGCTATGAGTAGTAAAATCTTAGAAACCTCTTTGATTCTTGAAATGTCTTGAAATGATCGACCTTTGAATGTCTTGAAATGATTGACTTCCTCCACTTGGGTACGACAGTTGTCTCGTTAAAAACCTCACTCGCAAAAACCACTTGGGAAAAAGTCTCGTGAGTAAAAAGAGTGCAACCAAAGGGACCCGTACCCAAGGTTTGCTTGACGTTCTGCCTCTTGAGACTTGTTTAACTTTCTGCTTAGTGCCTTGAGAATGCTTGATTTTCTATTTCGCATATTAGGAGTATCTTTGTTCTCCATTAATTACAGATATTTTTCTGATCTCTTCAATGGCCTTCCTGCTAACTGTTCCTGTAAGCTTCACTTGACTTATCCTTTCTGATCATTTCTGCCTGTCATACTCCTTTCTGCTTTTCCCTTTCCTTCCAGCTTAGAACTATTTCCAACTTCACTAAGCAGTCCTTTTCTTTCCAGCTTAGAACTGACCGTGCGCATAATAAGTTTGCTTCAAAGTTTCTCTTTCGCCATGTCTTCTTTTCTCATGCTTTGTCGTACGTTTCCTCACTTCTCTTCCCTTCTTCTTCTTCTTCTCTTCCTTTTCCAAAACAAGACTTCTGCAATATATTTCTCAAGATCCAATCATATCTTAAGTTATAAAGATAAAGTTTTATCCTATCGCGATAAATCCTTCAAATTAATAAGATAACTTTCAAGATCAATGAAATAATTCACCAATGTCATCAGAATAATCTTAACCAACATAAAAAAATTATTGAGATAATTTTCCAAGTCACCCAAATATCATTTGCCCAAAGATAATTTATTTTTCTTGAAATTATAATTAATAGATTTCAAAAGTAAGTGAGGAAGAGGAAAGGTATCACCCGGGAATTAAAGAGTCCACCAACATATTTCTGTAAAGTCAATTTTTGTCTACTCACTCACGCCATTGCAATATCATTTGACAGAATTTTTTCCAAATACTTGCAAATAACTCATCTTCCCAAAAATTCAGCGGGAATAAAATTCTGCAACATTTCTCAAAATTCCATCATATCACAAAATATTGATATAAATTTCAGTCTAACTCGGTAAATCTCTCGAATTATTGAGATAATTGTTGGAAAACACGAAAGAGTTGAGAAAGTTTAAAATTTTCCAAAAGTTTAATTGTTGTCTTGTAATTCGTATCGTGACGTTAGGTGTTTTAGAAACTTACAAAGTTAGAAGCTTTCTAGTGATGTCGTTACCGTCTAACGAACACTCTTCAAGCGAAATCCCTCGAACGGCCTTCGAATTAGGCTCCAAAGTAGAAGCCCTCCAAAGCGTATCCACACCAGATTTAGAACATGATCAAGCAAGTGAGAATGCTAGTTCTATGGCTTGTGTTAAGGCTAGGATAATTTTTTTTTGAAAACTTTGCTTTTGGATTTTCTCAAAAACTTAACACTTCGTGAGTGTTGGTCTAAAAAATAAGACAAGCACTTCCACTATGATAAATAATAGTGAGGTTCGAAAATCCCTAGGGTTCCTAAACCTAGTGGACTTTGTTTTCTCGCTCACTAATTTACTCATTAATTATTAATTTAATTGGAATAATAAGTTCCTAACTTATTCTCCAAGTCTTGCAAGAATAACCTTCTCTCTCCTACAATAGGAAGTTGGACTTTTCAACTTTCCTAAAGTTAAAAGTCAATATTCAATAAATATATTAATTCCCAATTAATTATTTATTGGGTTAAACTTATTTGAGAATAGTCTTAACAATTAATTCATAATTAATTAAAAGACCAAATTAATTAATTACAATTTAATTAATCAATTCTAGAAAAGAATCCGCGTGTGGAAAATGCCACACACATGAACCACGTTACCACACGTGTACAATGCACGTGTAGGCCACGTGTCATCTTTCCGCGTGTGGAGAACCACGTTACCACACGTGTACAATGCGCGTGTAGGCCACGTGTACATGACACCTGGCAGCCACGTGTTCATGACACGTGGAAGTCACGTTCCAAACGTGACACGTGGCAGGGCGTGATTCGTCTCGCCCTCTTCGATCAATATTTTTGATCCTTCGTTAATCATATTAACATCCTACCATAACCCTTGTGTCCTGGCATTTGTGTGTGACCCTTTAGATTCATTATTCGATTAGTAGTGATAGTAATTAATTAATTTCCTAATTTATTAATCACTTCACAGATCACACTACCGTAATCTAACAATGGGTGTGTAACCCCTAGCCGAATAACGAAATGAAATAAAAAATCTTTCGGTCAATGACAATAAGTGAAATACGATCCTCCTACAACTCCATCTCTCAATCAAGAACTAAGGCATGGGAATATTCACAGAGCCCAAATATTCTTGATCTTTAAAGTTAAGTTCGTTTCATATCCTTTTCGATCTCAATCCTAGAAAACCCCATTTTCTAGATGTCTTGTTCTTTTATCCACCTTGGCCAAGGGTTTAATGTTTAATGGACTACGAACAACTCAATCAGTAAGAGATCATTCTTGTTTTTAACAAGTGTAGGTCTTTTATCGATTATACTAATTCTAGATATGCCACTTGTGTAATCCCATCATAGGCCGTGGTTCAGGTGTCTATATGGCGACACCCTTTTGAGCCTATATCAAATATTATAGAGTTAGCTCATATGAGACATTCTCACGCAGGACATCTCAGTGATGAAGTTCTTGTAACAATCACCCTTATGTATTATGAACGCATCAACGTAATCACGTATCACTCCATGAAACTGAGTGATCCTTTAAAAGGACATAATCACATAAGTAAGTCTCAGCAGAGTCAAGGTCGACACTCTCACTATCTGTCGGACTCATTGACTTGGAGAAGTTTCTAATCCTCACCTATGAAGTTAAGAACTTGTTTCATGTGTCGTTCCCATAACGATAATGTAACGCCCCGAGTTTTCACACGTGTAGGTAAGTGTTACGTGCGTATTTTTTTAATTAATTATATGATTTTATAAGTTGTTTTGCTATTTGAATTTGTTTCTAATTTGTTTTAATTGTTTAAATTTTATATGAATTCTAACTTGAATTATGAATATATGAATGAAATTGTGGGAATGTGAATTTCGTGAATTCGGTGTTAATTGAATGAAAGTATGTGTTTCGTGTAATCGTGGACTTGATTGTAAACTTATTTGAATGTTTTGGACTCAATTGGAAATTGATTTTGGGCTTAATTGCCACTTTTTGAAAGTTTATGGACTTATTTGAATATAGGCAACCCTGAACGGTTTTCGCGATATCTTGAGCTCCGGACCTCGAAATCGAGATCCGTAACCGGCGTTGAACTTGTTTTGACGTTACCTATCCATTAAACTTGACCTCATACTTTTTCGATACCGTTTGAAATCTCGACAATGAATCTTTTCACAACCTCGACTGTATAGCTTGTTGAGCCGTTTACTAAACGAACCGGACTTGACCGACCCGTATCCTACCCATTTTATCACTAAATATCAGCATTCCCTTTCTCCTTTGCTCCCACATTCATCGATCTTCACCATTCCAAGAGAGAAGAGGAGAGCTTCAAGAAAACCCTTGTTTTGTTCATCCAAGCTTTGAGCTCAAGCTTGATCAATCCTCCATCTTCTTCCAAGGTAAGTTAGTGATTTAGACTCTCCATCTTCTCATCTATCTTTTCATCTATGAATAGCTTGGCATGAGTGAAGGATTCTTGTGTGTTGAGTATAAGCTTGAATTGGGGTTTTGATCTTGAACATGGGGTTTAATGGTTTAAGGTGGGAATTAATGCATGAAATATGAACCTTGTAACTTCTTCATCATTTCTTTATCTTTAAATCTCATGTTGGTTGTGTATAGCATGATGTGCCATTAATGAAGCTTGAAACTTCCATGGATGATTAGCTTGTTCTTGGGTGATCTTTGGTCAACTTTGGGTGTGAATTCTTGTATATATGATTGGATTGCATGATATATATGAGTTTTATGAATTATAAGCATGTCTAAGTGTGTATATGAGCTTCCTTATGGCTGCCCCTGTTTTTGCAAGCTTTTCCCTCGAGAAACAGAGCTTTTGCTCTGTTTTCTCTTTAAAAACGATGAGCTGACACGGCCGTGTCAGCTTTGAACTGAAAATGGACACGGCTGTGTTGGGCTCTCGACTTTGATTTTTCTGAATTTAAATCTCGGACACGGCTGTGTCCAAATGCTTTGAAAACTCAACACGGCCGTGTCAAGCCCTCGACTTTGAATTTTTCTGATTTTAAACCTCGGACATGGCCGTGTCCGTTTCCTTTGAAAACTCAACACGGCCGTGTCATTTGAAATGGCAGCTTTGGGGGAACTCTTTTATTGCTTGTTTTGCGTTTATTATTCGTAATTATGAATTATATGTAACATGATTATGTTAAAGTAATGTTTTATGATTGGTATATGATATTGATGAATTATGAATGCAAAGTATGAAAGTATGAACGATATGAACGGGTTTGAATACGGTTTTCACCGTATAATGAACGAAACTTGGCGAATTATGTGTTTAATTGAATTTTATGATATTCATGACCATAATTGAACATATTATTGCATTTTAAGCATTCCATAACATGTTATTGCATAGCCGAGCGTCTAATGTGGTCATGATTGAGTCTCACACTACCTTTGTCACACAGATCTTGATCCAGTGGGTGACGAGGTCGGGCAGTGAGAGCTGTGTCGAGTTTCTTTTGTCTACCAGGTGGGTTTTTTCTTCTATTAGTTAATGATATGACCCGAACACCTAATGTGCAAGATTTTAGCCAAAACGCTATATAGGTATTTATACCAAGTTCTTAACGAGCAAATGTTTTTGAACGAAAGCCTTTATTATGAATGTCCTACCAAAATGTTTTGGCGAGAAATGTATGAATGATCACAATGAATGAGGGCCCGGGACTTAGTGTAGTGGTGAACCGGGGGAGCATGGGCTGATGGGAATCCATTTATACTAGTTCCAACAATTTCGGCAACCTGGATTTCACTAGGAGATTAGTGGATGAAAGGGGTCCCACGCTTTTGGGGATTCATATACCCCTCTAGCATTAATGAATGAGGGCTCGGCCCTTGCAAACCCGTTCCCTACCCGGAGGAAAAAGGAGTATATGAACGATTGAATGAACGATCGAATGTATGTGCACGAAAGAATGTAATGTATGAATGAATGAATGATTAATGAATTACACATGGTGGTGGTTGGAGATAATGCACGCCCTCTCGCCGGGCCACTAATGACCTAATGAGTGAAATGAATTGTTATAATCCTATTCGTTGTACTTTATGTTCCCACTTGGGAGAAATGCTTCTAAACCTCGAATAAGGATTATAACTTGCATGTATGTGTTTCAGTTGTCTTTTTATACCCACCAGTCTTTTTATACCCACCAGTCTGTCTAAGACTGAACCCGGAGTTGTTTCAGTTGTTTTTGCAGGAAGGAGGATGCTAGGCGGGATACCAGTCAGGGAGAGTCTTGCATCGTGTCTATCCTTTCCTTTACACTCACTTATGATTACTTTTGTTACATTTGGATTTTGTATATGTATGGAGCGTACAGGATATGGTACCTATATGTATCGTATATGAAATATTGGTACATAGAGCGTATAGCTCAATATATGAATTACATGTTGGTACCTAGAGCATCTAGCTCAATATTTAATATATGAATGATTGCTTCCGCTTTTCTTTTGCTCTGTTGTTACTTTGATTGTTGTTGGGGTTTAAGTTATAGGCTAGTCCCGCCTGGCTTAGCGAGTGTGTATGTCTCCGTTCGCTATGATTCGGCTCGTGTATGGAAATCCATTTCGTATACGGGTCGGGTCATGGTGCGGGGGATGTGACGTCTCGTGCTCGGGCGTTACATCCTTTGAGTGGTATCAAAGCCCAAGATTGCAAAACCAGGGTTCTAGTGTCGTGTGGAGTCAGTAGGTCGTTCGGCTGTAGGAATTACTTGTTAATTTGGAGTATTTGCATTTTTATGTTATAAGGTGTTTCGATCTCTTACTTGAATGATTGATTGATTTAATGCATTGTCACGCATGAACTAAATCTAGCACGCATGTTAGTGTTTGAGTGAACAGGATGCCTCCTAGAAGACATCGGGAAAGGTCTCCGGATCGTCATCATCATAGAGATCGTTCTCCTAATCCTCCACAACCGCCTATGAATATGGAGCACTTTATGGAAGCGGTATACAACTACGTGGAGCATAGAAGGGCTCAGGATCCTCCAGTACAACCGCAAGCTGAACATCAAGCACCTCCTCCAAATAACCCGAGAGATCATCATGGGTTGTTTTTGAGTTATAATCCACCAAGGTTTTCCGGTTCGGTGGATGATGCTATATCGGAGGGATGGTTGACAAGGATTGAGAGGATTTTCAATGTTAGACAATTCACATCTCAAGAAAAGGCCCAGTTCGCTATTTTCCAACTGGATGGGGAGGCATATGATTGGTGGGAACGTACTAGAGAGAAGCTCGAAGTGGAAGGAGAAGAAATTAATTGGGAAGTCTTTCTAAGGGAGTTTAGAGAAGCTTTTGTGCCGGAAGTCGTTCGAGAAAGGAAAGAACAAGAATTTATGGATCTAAAGCAAGGAACTCGAACGGTGGCTCAGTATCTTTCTCTTTTCAACAGGCTTGGCAAGTATGCACCTCACATTACAAGGGATGAAAAGAGAAAGGGAAAGAGGTTTATTGCAGGATTGAGACAGGATCTGAGGCACGGGCACGCCGGCCATAACTTTGAATCTTTTGCTGACACGGTACAGAGGGCATTGGTGTTGGAAGAGGAGTATAAGAAAAAAGACCCCATACCTCGTATGCAAATGGGACAAGGATCGGGGTTTGGAAAAGGGAAAAGGCCTATGGTGGTTCCCTATCAGCCGTTACAAGGGCCAAACAAGAGATTTAAACCTGCAGGAGCTGCACCGCCGAAGCCACAAGCACCTCCAGCTGTTAATGATCCTCGACATGATAGGCCACCTTGTATGTATTGTGGAGGTCCTACTCACACCTACAATACTTGCAGAAGGAGGTTGGGTCAGTGTCTAATATGCGGGAAGACAACACATATGGCCAATACTTGTCCAGATAAGACTCCGGGCTATCAACCGGGAGCTCAGAGGCCGATGATCCCAGCTCGCGCGTATGCCCTTGCGGGTGAAGAGCAAGATGTGGAAGCCAATCCCAATGCTATGGTGGAAGGTACGATATGCATCCATAACACGAACATACTTGCAATATTTGACCCTGGCGCTACTCATTCTTTTATAGCTTGTAAATTAATTGATACTTTGTGTTTGCCTGTTATGTGCTTATACGCTTGTTATGTGGTGAGTTCGCCGTTGGGTGGAAGTCTTGAGACGGATCGGGTGGTCAGAGATTGTGTGTTTGGGTTTGAAGGTAGAGTATATCAGGCAGATTTGGTGGTAATGCCGATGAACAGATTTGGGGTTATTCTGGGAATGGATTGGTTGTTTCGGTACCACGCCACGGTTGATTGTTTCACCAAGACAGTGAAGTTGGGAGAAGAAGTGGCATTGGAGAAAGAATCAGAGATTGCACCCCTTTTGTCATTCACTGAGGCTCATAAGTTGATAAGGAATGGGGCAACTGGATTTATTGCCTATATCTTGAATAAGCCGAAAGATCAGGCGAGACTCGCAGAGACAGAAGTGGTGAAGGAATATCTGGAAGTGTTTCCCGAAGTTTTAGGTTCTTTGCCTCCGGATCGAGAGATCGAATTTGTAATAGACTTATATCCGGGATCTGAACCTTATTCTAAGACTCCTTACCGGATGGCACCGGCAGAGTTACAGGAGTTAAAAGTTCAGTTAGAAGATCTTCTCAAGAATGGTTATATTCGGCCAAGTTCATCACCGTAGGGCGCGCCGGTTCTCTTTGTTAAGAAGAAAGATGGAACCTTGAGGATGTGTATTGACTACCGGGAGTTGAATCGGATGACTGTAAAGAATAAGTATCCATTGCCTAATATAGAAGATTTGTTTGATATGCTACAAGGGTCAAGAGTGTATTCCAAGCTCGATTTAAGGCAGGGATATTATCAGCTAAAGATTAAGGAGGAAGATATTCCTAAGACAGGATTTAATACCCGGTATGGACATTATGAATTTGGGGTGATGCCGTTTGGATTTACTAACGCGCCGGCAGCTTTTATGGACATGATGCATCGGATTTTTCGGCCATATTTGGATAAGTTTGTTGTGATCTTCATCGATGATATTTTGGTATACTCAAGGTCAGAAGAAGATCATGCTCGGCATTTGAGATTGGTATTGGAAGCTTTAAGAGATAACCAGCTCTATGTCAAGTTCAGTAAATGTGAGTTTTGGATTGACAGGGTGAGTTTCTTGGGACATATTATTTCGAGCAAAGGATTAGAAGTGGATCCTTCGAAAATAGAGGCAGTTTCTAAGTGGCAGAGTCCTAAGAATGTTTCTGAGATCCAAAGTTTCTTGGGTTTAGCCGGCTATTACCGAAGATTTGTTAAGGATTTTTCTAAGATAGCGGCTCCGTTAACCCGATTAACCAAGAAAGAGGTTCAATTTAAATGGGATGAGAAGTGTGAAGCCAGTTTTCAGCTCTTGAAAGATAAGTTAACTTCTGCGCCAATACTTGCACATCCGGATGGTATTGAAGGGTTTATCGTGTATACGGATGCTTCCCATGAAGGCTTAGGTTGTGTTTTGATGCAGAATGGGAGAGTAATTGCTTATGCCTCTAGGAAATTGAAAGAGCATGAGAAGAATTATCCCACTCACGACCTCGAACTTGCAGCGGTGGTTTTTGCCTTGGGGAAGTGGAGACATTATTTGTATGGAACTTTTTTTGAGATTTTCACCGATCATAAGAGTCTTCAGTACTTATTCTCTCAAAAGGAGTTGAATAGAAGGCAACGAAGATGGATGGAGACTCTTGAGGATTATGATTGTGTGATTAAGTATCACCCAGGCAAAGCTAACGTGGTCGCGGATGCATTGTGCAGGAAGGCTAGTGTATCCAATTTGAAGGTAAATATTGGACAACCAATGGAATTGGGTAAGATAAAGGCTCGTATTGGTAATATCTCAGTACGTCCAGAGTTAAGGCAACAGATATTTGAGGCACAACGGACGGATGTTGAGATTCAGAAGTTGATTGAGAAGGCTCGATCAGACTCCGAGTGTCCGTTTGGATTCGATGATACGGGAATCTTTCGATTTAAGGACAGAGTGGTAGTTCCAACGGAGTTGAGAAGAGCTATTTTGGATGAAGCTCATAAAACGGTCTATTCGGTACATCCTGGTGGAAACAAGATGTATCGGGATTTGAAAGAGTATTATTGGTGGAATGGGTTGAAGAGAGACGTAGTGAATTATGTGAAGCATTGTCTGATTTGTCAGCTAGTGAAAGCTGAGCATCAGAAGCCATCAGGATTGTTACAGCCACTACCTATTCCCGAATGGAAATGGGAACAGATAGCGATGGATTTTGTATCGGGTTTACCTAGAGTAAAAGGTGGATTCGATGGAATTTGGGTAATCGTGGACAGGTTAACTAAATCAGCACATTTTCTCGCAGTTCGGATGTCAGATAAGATAGGTAAGTTGGCTAAGAGGTATTATGATGAGATTGTTCGGTTACATGGAGTGCCAGCTAGTATTGTTTCAGACAGGGATCCGAGATTCACTTCCAAGTTCTGGCAAGAGTTACAGAAGTGTTTGGGAACTAAGCTTCAGTTCAGTAAAGCTTTTCATCCACAGACTGACGGGCAATCCGAAAGATTAATCAGATATCTTGAGGATATGTTAAGGGCGTGTGCGTTGGATTTCTCGAGTTCATGGAATGAACAATTGCCCTTAATTGAGTTTGCCTACAATAATAGTTATCAAGTTTCTATAGGAATGGCACCGTATGAGTTTCTTTATGGAAAGAAGTGTCGATCCCCGTTGTTTTTCGATTTGGAAGAGTGGAAGTGGAGTAAGCAAGAAGGGGTACAAAGAGGTGAAAGGAAAGATAAACCTTCCAAAGCTATTCAAGATGCTATTGAAAAGGTTCAAATTATCCGACAACGGATGAAGGTAGCTCAAGATCGACAGAAAAGTTATGCAGATAGGCGAAGGAAAGATCTTGAATTTGAAGTAGGGGATAGGGTATTCCTGAAAGCTTCACCTCGGAAAGGATTTACCCGAATTGGAAAAGGAGGAAAGTTGAATCCCAGATATTTTGGACCTTATGAAATTTTGGAGAGAATCGGAGATACAGCTTACAGATTGGATTTGCCTCCAAGTTTAACGGGTATTCACAATGTCTTCCATGTATCACAACTTCGGAAGTACTATCCCGATGAATCAGTGATTATACTGGTTGAAGAGGTTGAGCTTGAACCGAATCTCACTTTTGTTCAGAAACCAGTTAAGATTCTGGATCGGAAATTTCAAGAACTTCGGAACAGATGGTTTCCCTTGGTGAAGGTGTTATGGCGAAGTGATAAGACGGAAGAAGCTACGTGGGAAACAGAAGAGAAAATGAAGAAGTTCTATCCAGAGTTGTTTCCGACCGAGCAATGAATCCGAGGACGGATTCTCTTTAAGGGGGAGAGGTTGTAACGCCCCGAGTTTTCACACGTGTAGGTAAGTGTTACGTGCGTATTTTTTTAATTAATTATGTGATTCTATAAGTTGTTTTGCTATTTGAATTTGTTTCTACTTTGTTTTAATTGTTTAAATTTTATATGAATTCTAACTTGAATTATGAATATATGAATGAAATTGTGGGAATGTGAATTTCGTGAATTCGATGTTAATTGAATGAAAGTATGTGTTTCGTGTAATCGTGGACTTGATTGTAAACTTATTTGAATGGTTTGGACTCAATTGGAAATTGAGTTTGGGCTTAATTGCCACTTTTTGAAAGTTTAGGGACCTATTTGAATATAGGCAACCCTGAACGGTTTTCGCGACATCTTGAACTCTCGACAACGAATCTTTTCACAACCTCGACTGTATAGCTTGTTGAGTCGTTTACTAAATGAACCGGACTTGACCGACCCGTATCCTACCCATTTTATCACTAAATATCAGCATTCCCTTTCTTCTTTGCTCCCACATTCATCGATCTTCCCCATTCCAAGAGAGAAGAGGAGAGCTTCAAGAAAACCCTTGTTTTGTTCATCCAAGCTTTGAGCTCAAGCTTGATCAATCCTCCATCTTCTTCTAAGGTAAGTTAGTGATTTAGACTCTCCATCTTCTCATCTATCTTTTCATCTATGAATAGCTTGGCATGAGTGAAGGATTCTTGTGTGTTGAGTATAAGCTTGAATTGGGGTTTTGATCTTGAACATGGGGTTTAATGGTTTAAGGTGGGAATTAATGCATGAAATATGAACCTTGTAACTTCTTCATCATTTCTTTATCTTTAGATCTCATGTTGGTTGTGTATAGCATGATGTGCCATTAATGAAGCTTGAAACTTCCATGGATGATTAGCTTGTTCTTGGGTGATCTTTGGTCAACTTTGGGTGTGAATTCTTGTATATATGATTGGATTGCATGATATATATGAGTTTTATGAATTAGAAGCATGTCTAAGTGTGTATATGAGCTTCCTTATGGCTGCCCCTGTTTTTGCAAGCTTTTCCCTCGAGAAACAGAGCTTTTGCTCTGTTTTCTCTTTGAAAACGATGAGCTGACACGGCCGTGTCAGCTTTGAACTGAAAATGGACACGGCTGTGTTGGGCTCTCGACTTTGATTTTTCTGAATTTAAATCTCGGACACGGCCGTGTCCAAATGCTTTGAAAACTCAACACGGCCGTGTCAAGCCCTCGACTTTGAATTTTTCTGATTTTAAACCTCGGACACGGCTGTGTCCGTTTCCTTTGAAAACTCAACACGGCCGTGTCATTTGAAATGGCAGCTTTGGGGGAACTCTTTTATTGCTTGTTTTGCGTTTATTATTCGTAATTATGAATTATATGTAACATGATTATGTTAAAGTAATGTTTTATGATTGGTATATGATATTGATGAATTATGAATGCAAAGTATGAAAGTATGAACGATATGAACGGGATTGAATACGGTTTTCACCGTATAATGAACGAAACTTGGCGAATTATGTGTTTAATTGAATTTTATGATATTCATGACCATAATTGAACATATTATTGCATTTTAAGCATTCCATAACATGTTATTGCATAGCCGAGCGTCTAATGTGGTCATGATTGAGTCTCACACTACCTTTGTCACACAGATCTTGATCCAGTGGGTGACGAGGTCGGGCAGTGAGAGCTGTGTCGAGTTTCTTTTGTCTACCAGGTGGGTTTTTTCTTCTATTAGTTAACGATATGACCCGAACACCTAATGTGCAAGATTTTAGCCAAAACCCTATATAGGTATTTATACCAAGTTGTTAACGAGCAAATGTTTTTGAACGAAAGCCTTTATTATGAATGTCCTACCAAAATGTTTTGGCGAGAAATGTATGAATGATCACAATGAATGAGGGCCCCGGACTTAGTGTAGTGGTGAACCGGGGAAGCATGGGCTGACGGGAATCCATTTATACTAGTTCCAATAATTTCGGCAACCTGGATTTCACTAGGAGATTAGTGGATGAAAGGGGTCCCACGCTTTTGGGGATTCATGTACCCCTCTAGCATTAATGAATGAGGGCTCGGGCCTTGCAAACCCGTTCCATACCCGGAGGAAAAAGGAGTATATAAACGATTGAATGAACGATCGAATGTATGTGCACGAAAGAATGTAATGTATGAATGAATGAATGATTAATGAATTACACATGGTGGTGGTTGGAGATAATCCACGCCCTTTCGCCGGGCCACTAATGACCTAATGAGTGAAATGAATTGTTATAATCCTATTCGTTGTACTTTATGTTCCCACTTAGGAGAAATGCTTCTAAACCTCAAATAAGGATTATAACTTGCATGTATGTGTTTCAATTCCGCAATATTATGATATTATGGCTCTCTTTTTATACCCACCAGTCTGTCTAAGACTAAACCCGGAGTTGTTTCAGTTGTTTTTGCAGGAAGGGGGATGCTAGGCGGGATACCAGTCAGGGAGAGTCTTGCATCGTGTCTAGCCTTTCCTTTACACTCACTTATGCTTACTTTTGTTACATTTGGATTTTGTATATGTATGGAGCGTACAGGATATGGTACCTATATGTATCGTATATGAAATATTGGTACATAGAGCGTATAGCTCAATATATGAATTACATGTTGGTACCTAGAGCATCTAGCTCAATATTTAATATATGAATGATTGTTTCCGCTTTTCTTTTGCTCTGTTGTTACTTTGATTGTTGTTGGGGTTTAAGTTATAGGCTAGTCCCGCCTGGCTTAGCGAGTGTGTATGTCTCCGTTCGCTATGATTCGGCTCGTGTATGGAAATCCATTTCGTATACGGGTCGGGTCATGGTGCGGGGGATGTGACGTCTCGCGCTCGGGCGTTACATCCTTTGAGTGGTATCAAAGCCCAAGATTGCAAAACCAGGGTTCTAGTGTCGTGTGGAGTCAATAGGTCGTTCGGCTGTAGGAATTACTTGTTAATTTGGAGTATTTGCATTTTTATGTTATAAGGTGTTTCGATCTCTTACTTGAATGATTGATTGATTTAATGCATTGTCACGCATGAACTAAATCTAGCACGCATGTTAGTGTTTGAGTGAACAGGATGCCTCCTAGAAGACATCGGGAAAGGTCTCCGGATCGTCTTCATCATAGAGATCGTTCTCCTAATCCTCCACAACCGCCTATGAATATGGAGCACTTTATGGAAGCGGTATATAACTACGTGGAGCATAGAAGGGCTCAGGATCCTCCAGTACAACCGCAAGCTGAACATCAAGCACCTCCTCCAAATAACCCGAGAGATCATCATGGGTTGTTTTTGAGTTATAATCCACCAAGGTTTTCCGGTTCGGTGGATGATGCTATATCGGAGGGATGGTTGACAAGGATTGAGAGGATTTTCAATGTTAGACAATTCACATCTCAAGAAAAGGCCCAGTTCGCTATTTTCCAACTGGATGGGGAGGCATATGATTGGTGGGAACGTACTAGAGAGAAGCTCGAAATGGAAGGAGAAGAAATTAATTGGGAAGTCTTTCTAAGGGAGTTTAGAGAAGCTTTTGTGCCGGAAGTCGTTCGAGAAAGGAAAGAACAAGAATTTATGGATCTAAAGCAAGGAACTCGAACGGTGGCTCAGTATCTTTCTCTTTTCAACAGGCTTGGCAAGTATGCACCTCACATTACAAGGGATGAAAAGAGAAAGGGAAAGAGGTTTATTGCAGGATTGAGACAGGATCTGAGGCACGGGCACGCCGACCATAACTTTGAATCTTTTGCTCACACGGTACAGAGGGCATTGGTGTTGGAAGAGGAGTATAAGAAAAAAGACCCCATACCTCGTATGCAAATGGGACAAGGATCGGGGTTTGGAAAAGGGAAAAGGCCTATGGTGGTTCCCTATCAGCCGTTACAAGGGCCAAACAAGAGATTTAAACCTACAGGAGCTGCACCGCCGAAGCCACAAGCACCTCCAGCTGTTAATGATCCTCGACATGATAGGCCACCTTGTATGTATTGTGGAGGTCCTACTCACACCTACAATACTTGCAGAAGGAGGTTGGGTCAGTGTCTAATATGCGGGAAGACAACACATATGGCCAATACTTGTCCAGATAAGACTCCGGGCTATCAACCGGGAGCTCAGAGGCCGATGATCCCAGCTCGCGCGTATGCCCTTGCGGGTGAAGAGCAAGATGTGGAAGCCAATCCCAATGCTATGGTGGAAGGTACTATATGCTCCATAACACGAACATACTTGCATTATTTGACCCTGGCGCTACTCATTCTTTTATAGCTTGTAAATTAATTGATACTTTGTGTTTGCCTGTTACGTGCTTATATGCTTGTTATGTGGTGAGTTCGCCGTTGGGTGGAAGTCTTGAGACGGATCGGGTTGTCAGAGATTGTGTGTTTGGGTTTGAAGGTAGAGTATATCAGGCAGATTTGGTGGTAATGCCGATGAATAGATTTGGGGTTATTCTGGGAATGGATTGGTTGTTTCGGTACCACGCCACGGTTGATTGTTTCACCAAGACAGTGAAGTTGTGAGAAGAAGTGGCATTGGAGAAAGAATCAGAGATTGCACCCCTTTTGTCATTCACTGAGGCTCATAAGTTGATAAGGAATGGGGCAACGGGATTTATTGCCTATATCTTGAATAAGCCGAAAGATCAGGCGAGACTCGCAGAGACAGAAGTGGTGAAGGAATATCTGGAAGTGTTTCCCGAAGATTTAGGTTCTTTGCCTCCGGATCGAGAGATCGAATTTGTAATAAACTTATATCCGGGATCTGAACCTTATTCTAAGACTCCTTACCGGATGGCACCGGCAGAGTTACAGGAGTTAAAAGTTTAGTTAGAAGATCTTCTCAAGAATGGTTATATTCGGCCAAGTTCATCACCGTAGGGCGCGCCGGTTCTCTTTGTTAAGAAGAAAGATGGAACCTTGAGGATGTGTATTGACTACCGGGAGTTGAATCGGATGACTGTAAAGAATAAGTATCCATTGCCTAATATAGAAGATTTGTTTGATATGCTACAAGGGTCAAGAGTGTATTCCAAGCTCGATTTAAGGCAGGGATATTATCAGCTAAAGATTAAGGAGGAAGATATTCCTAAGACAGGATTTAATACCCGGTATGGATATTATGAATTTGGGGTGATGCCGTTTGGATTAACTAACGCGCCGGCAGCTTTTATGGACATCATGCATCGGATTTTCCGGCCGTATTTGGATAAGTTTGTTGTGATCTTCATCGATGATATTTTGGTATACTCAAGGTCAGAAGAGGATCATGCTCGGCATTTGAGATTGGTATTGGAAGCTTTAAGAGATAACCAGCTCTATGTCAAGTTCAGTAAATGTGAGTTTTGGATTGACAGGGTGAGTTTCTTGGGACATATTATTTCGAGCAAAGGATTAGAAGTGGATCCTTCGAAAATAGAGGCAGTTTCTAAGTGGCAGAGTCCTAAGAATGTTTCTGAGATCCAAAGTTTCTTGGGTTTAGCCGGCTATTACCGAAGATTTGTTAAGGATTTTTCTAAGATAGCGGCTCCGTTAACCCGATTAACCAAGAAAGAGGTTCAATTTAAATGGGATGAGAAGTGTGAAGCCAGTTTTCAGCTCTTGAAAGATAAGTTAACTTCTGCGCCAATACTTGCACATCCGGATGGTATTGAAGGGTTTATCGTGTATACGGATGCTTCCCATGAAGGCTTAGGTTGTGTTTTGATGCAGAATGGGAGAGTAATTGCTTATGCCTCTAGGAAATTGAAAGAGCATGAGAAGAATTATCCCACTCACGACCTCGAACTTGCAGCGGTGGTTTTTGCCTTGGGGAAGTGGAGACATTATTTGTATGGAACTTTTTTTGAGATTTTCACCGATCATAAGAGTCTTCAGTACTTATTCTCTCAAAAGGAGTTGAATAGAAGGCAACGAAGATGGATGGAGACTCTTGAGGATTATGATTGTGTGATTAAGTATCACCCAGGCAAAGCTAACGTGGTCGCGGATGCATTGTGCAGGAAGGCTAGTGTATCCAATTTGAAGGTAAATATTGGACAACCAATGGAATTGGGTAAGATAAAGGCTCGTATTGGTAATATCTCAGTACGTCCAGAGTTAAGGCAACAGATATTTGAGGCACAACGGACGGATGTTGAGATTCAGAAGTTGATTGAGAAGGCTCGATCAGACTCCGAGTGTCCGTTTGGATTCGATGATACGGGAATCTTTCGATTTAAGGACAGAGTGGTAGTTCCAACGGAGTTGAGAAGAGCTATTTTGGATGAAGCTCATAAAACGGTCTATTCGGTACATCCTGGTGGAAACAAGATGTATCGGGATTTGAAACAGTATTATTGGTGGAATGTGTTGAAGAGAGACGTAGTGAATTATGTGAAGCATTGTCTGATTTGTCAGCTAGTGAAAGCTGAGCATCAGAAGCCGTCAGGATTGTTACAGCCACTACCTATTCCCGAATGGAAATGGGAACAGATAGCGATGGATTTTATATCGGGTTTACCTAGAGTGAAAGGTGGATTCGATGGAATTTGGGTAATCGTGGACAGGTTAACCAAATCAGCACATTTTCTCGCAGTTCGGATGTCAGATAAGATAGGTAAGTTGGCTAAGAGGTATTGTGATGAGATTGTTCGGTTACATGGAGTGCCAGCTAGTATTGTTTCAGACAGGGATCCGAGATTCACTTCCAAGTTCTGGCAAGAGTTACAGAAGTGTTTGGGAACTAAGCTTCAGTTCAGTACAACTTTTCATCCACAGACTGACGGGCAATCCGAAAGATTAATCAGATATCTTGAGGATATGTTAAGGGTGTGTGCGTTGGATTTCTCAAGTTCATAGAATGAACAATTGCCCTTAATTGAGTTTGCCTACAATAATAGTTATCAAGTTTCTATAGGAATGGCACCGTATGAGTTTCTTTATGGAAGGAAGTGTCGATCCCCGTTGTTTTTCGATTTGGAAGAGTGGAAGTGGAGTAAGCAAGAAGGGGTACAAAGAGGTGAAAGGAAAGATAAACCTTCCAAAGCTATTCAAGATGCTATTGAAAAGGTTTAAATTATCCGACAACGGATGAAGGTAGCTCAAGATCGATAGAAAAGTTATGCAGATAGGCGAAGGAAAGATCTTGAATTTGAAGTAGGGGATAGGGTATTCCTGAAAGCTTCACCTCGGAAAGGATTTACCCGAATTGGAAAAGGAGGAAAGTTGAATCCCAGATATTTGGGACCTTAAGAAATTTTGGAGAGAATCGGAGATACAGCTTACAGATTGGATTTGCCTCCAAGTTTAACGGGTATTCACAATGTCTTCCATGTATCACAACTTCGGAAGTACTATCCCGATGAATCAGTGATTATACCGGTTGAAGAGGTTGAGCTTGAACCGAATCTCACTTTTGTTCAGAAACCAGTTAAGATTCTGGATCGAAAATTTCAAGAACTTCGGAACAGATGGTTTCCCTTGGTGAAGGTGTTATGGCGAAGTGATAAGACGGAAGAAGCTACGTGGGAAACAGAAGAGAAAATGAAGAAGTTCTATCCGGAGTTGTTTCCGACCGAGCAATGAATCCGAGGACGGATTCTCTTTAAGGAGAAGAGGTTGTAACGCCCCGAGTTTTCACACGTGTAGATAAGTGTTACGTGCGTATTTTTTTAATTAATTATATGATTTTATAAGTTGTTTTGCTATTTGAATTTGTTTCTACTTTGTTTTAATTGTTTAAATTTTATATGAATTCTAACTTGAATTATGAATATATGAATGAAATTGTGGGAATGTTAATTTCGTGAATTCGGTGTTAATTGAATGAAAGTATGTGTTTCGTGTAATCATGGACATGATTGTAAACTTATTTGAATGTTTTGGACTCAATTGGAAATTGAGTTTGGGCTTAATTGCGACTTTTTGAAAGTTTAGGGACCTATTTGAATATAGGCAACCCTGAACGGTTTTCGCGACATCTTGAACTCTCGACAACGAATCTTTTCACAACCTCGACTGTATAGCTTGTTGAGTCGTTTACTAAATGAACCGGACTTGACCGACCCGTATCCTACCGATTTTATCACTAAATATCAGCATTCCCTTTCTTCTTTGCTCCCACATTCATCGATCTTCACCATTCCAAGAGAGAAGAGGAGAGCTTCAAGAAAACCCTTGTTTTGTTCATCCAAGCTTTGAGCTCAAGCTTGATCAATCCTCCATCTTCTTCCAAGGTAAGTTAGTGATTTAGACTCTCCATCTTCTCATCTATCTTTTCATCTATGAATAGCTTGGCATGAGTGAAGGATTCTTGTGTGTTGAGTATAAGCTTGAATTGGGGTTTTGATCTTGAACATGGGGTTTAATGGTTTAAGGTGGGAATTAATGCATGAAATATGAACCTTGTAACTTCTTCATCATTTCTTTATCTTTAAATCTCATGTTGGTTGTGTATAGCATGATGTGCCATTAATGAAGCTTGAAACTTCCATGGATGATTAGCTTGTTCTTGGGTGATCTTTGGTCAACTTTGGGTGTGAATTCTTGTATATATGATTGGATTGCATGATATATATGAGTTTTATGAATTATAAGCATGTCTAAGTGTGTATATGAGCTTCCTTATGGCTGCCCCTGTTTTTGCAAGCTTTTCCCTCGAGAAACAGAGCTTTTGCTCTGTTTTCTCTTTGAAAACGATGAGCTGACACGGCCGTGTCAGCTTTGAACTGAAAATGGACACGGCTGTGTTGGGCTCTCGACTTTGATTTTTCTGAATTTAAATCTCGGACACGGCCGTGTCCAAATGCTTTGAAAACTCAACACGGCCGTGTCAAGCCCTCGACTTTGAATTTTTCTGATTTTAAACCTCGGACACGGCCGTGTCCGTTTCCTTTGAAAACTCAACACGGCCGTGTCATTTGAAATGGCAGCTTTTGGGGAACTCTTTTATTGCTTGTTTTGCGTTTATTATTCGTAATTATGAATTATATGTAACATGATTATGTTAAAGTAATGTTTTATGATTGGTACATGATATTGATGAATTATGAATGCAAAGTATGAAAGTATGAACGATATGAACGGGATTGAATACGGTTTTCACCGTATAATGAACGAAACTTGGTGAATTATGTGTTTAATTGAATTTTATTATATTCATGACCATAATTGAACATATTATTGCATTTTAAGCATTCCATAGCATGTTATTGCATAGCCGAGCGTCTAATGTGGTCATGATTTAGTCTCACACTACCTTTGTCACACAGATCTTGATCCAGTGGGTGACGAGGTCGGGCAGTGAGAGCTGTGTCGGGTTTCTTTTGTCTACCAGGTGGGTTTTTTCTTCTATTAGTTAACGATATGACCCGAACACCTAATGTGCAAGATTTTAGCCAAAACCCTATATAGGTATTTATACCAAGTTCTTAACGACCAAATGTTTTTGAACGAAAGCCTTTATTATGAATGTCCTACCAAAATGTTTTGGCGAGAAATGTATGAATGATCACAATGAATGAGGGCCCGGGACTTAGTGTAGTGGTGAACCGGGGAAGCATGGGCTGACGGGAATTCATTTATACTAGTTCCAACAATTTCGGCAACCTGGATTTCACTAGGAGATTAGTGGATGAAAGGGGTCCCACGCTTTTGGGGATTCATGTACCCCTCTAGCATTAATGAATGAGGGCTCGGGCCTTGCAAACCCGTTCCCTACCCGGAGGAAAAAGGAGTATATGAACGATTGAATGAACGATCGAATGTATGTGCACGAAAGAATGTAATGTATGAATGAATGAATGATTAATGAATTACACATGGTGGTGGTTGGAGATAATGCACGCCCTCTCGCCGGGCCACTAATGACCTAATGAGTGAAATGAATTGTTATAATCCAATTCGTTGTACTTTATGTTCCCACTTGGGAGAAATGCTTCTAAACCTCGAATAAGGATTATAACTTGCATGTATGTGTTTCAATTCCGCAATATTATGATATTATGGCTCTCTTTTTATACCCACCAGTCTGTCTAAGACTGAACCCGGAGTTGTTTCAGTTGTTTTTGCAGGAAGGGGAATGCTAGGCGGGATACCAGTCAGGGAGAGTCTTGCATCGTGTCTAGCCTTTCCTTTACACTCACTTATGATTACTTTTGTTACATTTGGATTTTGTATATGTATGGAGCGTACAGGATATGGTACTTATATGTATCGTATATGAAATATTGGTACATAGAGCGTATAGCTCAATGTATGAATTACATGTTGGTACCTAGAGCATCTAGCTCAATATTTAATATATGAATGATTGCTTCCGCTTTTCTTTTGCTCTGTTGTTACTTTGATTGTTGTTGGGGTTTAAGTTATAGGCTAGTCCCGCCTGGCTTAGCGAGTGTGTATGTCTCCGTTCGCTATGATTAGGCTCGTGTATGGAAATCCATTTCGTATATGGGTCGGGTCATGGTGCGGGGGATGTGACGTCTCGCGCTCGGGCGTTACAAATAAAGTTCTTAACGTCCTTATCGGATTAGGAGAGTTCAATACATGCAAAACACAGTCAACCCAAACAGACATAAATAAGCACATAAAGAAGTGATTGCCTATTAACAAAATCATCTCGTTTATTATTCAAATAATGTTTTTAATTTTACAAGGAAATAATAAAGCAAACATCTGCTTTAAGGGCACTATTCCTAACAATAATTCCTCAAACCATCACTTTTCGAAATATTAAAATTATTCAAAGAGATTTAAAGAATTATTCAAACAATTTCCCACTTAAGATCATCATACTTTTTCCAAAATTATAATCAATAAACTGTGAGAGAAGGAAAGATATTGGGAGTAAATAAAAATACCTCTTTGGAGTAGTATCTTAAGGTCATATAGAGTTTTTAATTTCTTACTTCACCTAAAAATCAATTGCTCCTCTTACTTTTCTTCGAACATACTTAGATCCGCAGCAGATCCATCCGTCGATCAAGGTGAGCCATGTTTCTTGGCATGCCACGCCGACGCCGGTGAAGCACCGACGACCACCGTTCCTTGCTTTTTTCTCTCTCTCTCTTTTTTTTTAATTTAAAACACCCATCGGGCTCTCTTGCAGATCTAGGTTGCATCGTCCCCGCCGAAAATTGGTCGGACCCCCGCTGCTACTACTACTCTGGTGTTCGTCTTGCAGGTGAGGGTCTTTGTTAAAAGCCCTCTTACTTTTCTCTATCTTTTCTTTTCTTCTTGGCTTAATTGGGTTTTAGATCAAAAGGGGTTTGGGAGTCTCTAAGTTATGTCCGTCCGACTACGGCGACTGATCGGACAAGCTCGCCGTTACCTAGTCTGCTGGAGTCACTACTTGGAGTCCAGTTTTGCAAAATTGGATGTCGTCGAGTCAGATCTGACCCTTTCCGGTGTTACTGGCAGTGTTACTGACTTTGGGCGAGGCTGCCGTGTGCCCGCGGGGTTAGCACCGCGAACCTTTTTCTTTTCCTTTTTCACCAACTTCATTCCGACGTTCTCAACTTTATTCGGTAATGATCTTTGGTTTTTCTGACTTTGGTGGGAGATTGGATATTTGATGTTATTCTCAGTCTTGCGTCTATTTGGTTGGAGAAGAAGCTAACTTTTGGTTTGCTTGGTGATATGTTGATGTCATGGTTTGTAGTTGAATTGATGGAGTTGATAGGATTTGCAAGCGTGTGATATGTTTTCAGCTTCTTTGAAGATAAAGATTGCACTTTTCCTTTGTATCTTATATGTTGAATTTGTTGGATTGCTGCCTTGTTGTAATAAAAACCACTTGTTGTTTCCTTCTTGTAATAAAAATATGTTGGAATTGGCTTTGATAACGCGAACTTTGTTGGGTTGGCTCTTTGGCTTTGTGTTGGAAATGATACTTGTTTGCCTCCTTCTACTGCTCTAATTGAAATTAGCTTCAATTTCTCCTTTCTAGCTGGTTGCCTTGCACCCTTATGATGATTTAGGGTGAATCTTAATTTCACATTGAAAAGTGATTGTTGTGTTTCCTTCCAGCTTTCTTTAGGAAGCTCATGAGAGCTAGGGCTGCAAACGAGTCAAGCCAACTTGCGAGCTTGGCGAGCCAAGCTCGAGCTGGCTCGGCTTGAAATCGAAACTGATCGAGCTCGAGTCGCTCCTCTACGATCCCGACCTAGGCATCGAGTCGATCTCGATCCTTATGTATTTAGGCTCGTGGCTCGCGAGCCTACCCTTATATATGCTCTTTTTTTATTTTTATAAATTGTATATATGTATGTATGGATTTCTTTTATATTCTTTATTATATATAAATTTATCTTTTATATTATATACTATATATAGTATATACATATAATATATGTGTTAAATAATTATATATTAGACTATATAACGTTATATCATTTAAATTTTATAACTACATAACCTTATATATAATTATTTAACACATATATTATATGTATATACTATATATACATATAATATATGTGTTAAATAATTATATATTAGACTATATAACGTTATATCATTTAAATTTTATAACTACATAACCTTATATATAATTATTTAATACATATATTATATGTATTTATATTATATAATATAAAAGATAAATTTATATAGTTATATTATCAAAATAATTATACAATTATATATTTTATTATATAGTTATATTATTACAATTTTTTAAATACATATCATATGTTACATAGACAATTTTTTAAATTATATATGTGATGGTGCAGGAATGTGAGTTTCCTAAATGCAACAATCACTTCAAGATTTGTTTGTGAAAGGGAAGACCATCACAGGCGGGAAGGCCTCAGGATCTGGGTTTTCTTTTGAGCGTGGGTTCTTCCAGCTAGGATAACACCAAGAGTGCAAATGTAGAGTAGGTGCAGCTATGGTGACGGGATCAGGAGCTTGGGAAGATCCAGTCAAATGGAGGAAGAATGCCCAGAAAAAATGTATGTATTGTGTATGCCGAGAATGACTTAAGGGAGAGTGCATGAGTTCTCCCTATTTATATGTTAGGGGTGAGGGTAGAAGGGTAAATTGACCGTGTGGTCCCAAACCTGTGTTGCCCTAACACGTGGCGGCCCGTGAAGGTATGAGAAGGACGTTTCTGAAAAGGAGGCGGCGTGTCAGATGCGTAGTGCGCACTACCTTTGTGTCAGAAGTCGTTGGCGAGGGTGACGCGGGGGATGGGCCTAAGATTCTCTCTGTCGAGGTTCGGATCCAACGCAGCGGGGCATGGTCATGCACGAGCGTTGGTGACGCTCGAAGAGTGTATGGATGGCTTCCCCACGATAGACGACCCTTGAGCGCCGAAATACCGAGCATCAAGAATGGGCCCTCGCGTGGGTGTTTCCTTGAGAAGGATTCCCCCGAGGGCTTAAATATGAGCGCCAAGCCTGTCGGCCAGGGCCCCTTGTTTGAACAATCGGCCGAGGCCCGATGGCCCAAACTAGTTGGTAAGCGGATGAGCTGGGTTAGCCCACGAATCCCTCAATCCGAGCGTATAATCTTCAAGCGCGTTAAAGGTGACACGTGGACGGCTGAGATACGAGCGCGTTTCTGAGTCCCATCATTTTGCCCCCCAAATTCTGTAGTATCGCTCGAGCGTACTGTAGAATTTTGCCATGAAGGGCTTTGGATTTTGAATTATCCGAGGGTCAGGCCTCAGCAAGGGATGTGACCTTTTGACTTTTGTAACGGGTACAGTCTGACAATGCATTAAATGGTGTCATGTCCGCATTTAATGCTAAGTGGGAACGTGGGCGCGTGGACTCCGGTAGTCGTGAGTCGGTTACCAAAAGTGGGGGGTTTCCTAGGCGGGAAATGATTGCCATTTGAAATCCTCAGCCTTTGATGGTGTAAATCCTCCTCCATAAATACGGATTTTCAGGATCTGGGAGTCTTTTTCACGCATTCAACTTCCTCTATAGCAATTCGAAAAAGGCAAGAGACTTCTGCGTTTTCTGCAAATCCCGGCAAACTTCTTCTTCAATCTTCTAGGTAAAGAACCTGCAAGCTTTCATTTCTTCTACTAACCTTAGATTTAGGCTGTAAGCGAGAGATTTGCTAAGTGTAAGACCTTTTCTGCCACTGAAACCGTCCCAGAATCTTCCATCACCACCTAAGCTCTTGCACAGGATTTCATCTTTAGTGCCCAAAATCCAGATATGGCAGACCATAATGCTGAAGCATTCGTACAGGAATTAGATGAGATGTCGGGGGGGAGTTCATCCCCTCATGGCGATGTCCCCATAGCTGTTCCCCTAGTTAGGGCGCACCCAGATGAAGGAATTCCCATGGCGATCTCGGTGGCCCAGGCTCCGGCTGACGCCGGGGAAGAAGAGGTGGACGCCGCCATTCAAGGGATGAACGAGCGTGCTCCCGGAGGGATGAACGACCTCTTTGAGGAGATGCACAACGTGATGGAGATGCAGAGACAGGGGGAGAGAGTATTCCCAGTTTTGAACAGCGCTGTGAGACCCCAAGATCACAGGATCACAGTGGCTATGATGGCTCCCGAGGGTGAAGCGGGGCCATGTGGGCGTCCATTTGAGGCTGAACCTTCCAGAAGGCGTCAGAGGAGAGGAAGGGAGCCTGCCACTCGAGTGAGGCAAGATAATCGTCATCAGACTGACAGATCGCCGGATGAGATTGCAAGTATTCTGACGTCCGACGATTTGGAAGAGTTGAGGGAGAAAGCTTATTGGGACCAAGCGGTATTCCCCATGCGACTTCCTGAGGAGGGGGAGAGGGCCAACCGACCGCCGCCTGGTATGATGACGGTCTACTGGGATGCGGTCCTTGCCGGGGGCTTGAGGTTCCCAATTCCGCCCGTCGTTGCTAACATCTACCATCACTTGAGGCTTTGCCCTTCACAAATTCTGCCGAACGGCATAGCCCTGATTAATACCTTCGTGATTATGATGATTGCTCTAGGTCACGAGCCTTCGATCATCAACTTCGATAGCTTGATACAGGTGGCCCGCTCGACTCGCTCATCCCCTACTGATGGATTCTATTACGCTCAAGCTAAATCAGGCTTTAAGATGATAGATTCCCCATCTACTTCCTATGGCGAGCATTGGAAGGAGAAGTACTTTTTCGTGGGGGCTCCAAGAGGAATTTTCAGGGTTCACCGCGGGTGGTTGATACATGGCAAGGGTCCTCTGATTAGGGAAAGAACGAAGAATAAAGCCTTTGAGGATTGGGCACAGGGGTTAGCCTTCGAGATGAGGGCTGAGAAAAAATGGATTAAGGCTGAGACCTTGATGAAGAATGAGGGAGTGTTGTTCCGTTATGGTTTATCTTGCCCCCCAGACATGATACTTAACCCTCCAACTGACATCATGGCCCTCGACGGTTAGATTCTAGGAACTAACAGCTCTAACCTTTAGAATAATCCTCTAACTTACAGTGATTGTTGTATTCTTGTATATACGATCCAAGCAATCAATCTTCTGATGCTCGTTCCTCTTTACTTGCAGGCATCCAAATATTATCCCGAGGCATGAATGCTGAAGCCCTTTCCCGCATGTTGGGTGCTCAGGGAGCCGGTGCTAACCCTCAGCAACAGCAACAGCAGCAGCAAGAGAGACCCCCAACTGCACCGAGGGGCAGGGGAATTCGGCGAAGGCAAGGGCGAGGCGATGGAGGCAGAGGTGCTGGAAACGAGGTTCCAGCTGTTGGACCTGTCGAGGATCTCACCGGGGATGGCGCTCGGGAGGTTACCCCTACTCCAGTTGCTCCCGAGGGGCCCATAGCACTTAGCTCCAGCACTTCCCTCAATCGATCCGGGGATTTAGTCCGCATCCAAGAAGGGATTAGGGCCGAGCACCAAGGCAAAAGGAAGAGGATGCCGGACTCTGTCCCAATCTCCGGTAAAGGAAAGGAGGTGGTTGTAGGCCACCGCGGTGAGGGAAGCGACACATCTTCCTCCGAGGATAAAGATTTCTGGAGAATTGGCTACCGGGGTGACGCTCGGTACAAGCGCCAAAGGAAGAACGGCCCTGTCCTGCTGAAAAAGAGTGCCTTTTCTGTCAACGTGTTCTCCGACATTGTCGGAAAGCTCCAGTTCTCCGCCGACCATGACAAACTGAATGAGCATGATGCCGCTCGGGGTCTCAGATGACGCCTGCCACGTCCTCCTAACGGTTAGGCCTCGATTCCTTCTCTTTATAAAATTCCCCCCTTCTCCCTTCTGTGTTCTGACAGTGACCCTCGTTAACGGCTTCTCAGGAGGTAATCCCGAGGCTGAAAAATTTGCAAGGGCGAGCGCAAGCCTATTCTGAGCATAAGGCTAAGTACAAGAAGTTGCTGCGCATCACGGACCCGGGCCAAATGCAGGAAGATTACAACAACGTCAGCGCTCAACTGAATTCCGCCAACCTTGAGAACGTTCAGCTGAAGGAAAGCCTGAAGAAGTCCGATGATGCCTTTCTGGTCCTAAATGAGCGTCACAGGAAATTGAAGGATGAGCGGGACCAGTTGAGGGTACAGAATGGGGAGCTGGGTGAGCAGCTGGCGGAGAGCACTCGCCAGAACGAGGCAGCCAACAAGGCCTTTGCTGACCTGCGAGGCAAAGTTCAGGGCTTGGAAGCGAGGGTGTCCTGGGACGCGGTGATGAAGTTCGTGCGTTCCAAAGCCTTTGTATTTGCGGCCAACATACAATGCTTTGATAACGCTCGGCGTTTCTTCCACAAAGCCATTGGGCAAATGGTCAGACTAGGATTGGCTCCGGATAGCGCTCGCACTGATGCACGGTTGCGCATGGACTTGGACGAAAACTGCGAGCCCATGGTCCCTGATGATCCTACTGAGAATCTGGCGGAGCCCGAGTACCAGGAGTTGGTGGAAACGCTCCAAAGGGAGTTCATTGCTGCTAACACTATAGGTCCTGGTCCCATCCAAATTGAGGACGAGGGTACTGTCATGGATGCAGCAGATGTTGAGGAACTAGACGATGCTCCAACTTCTAACGCTGATATGCTGGCCCCTGTCCCCATTGCGACTGTTCCCCCCGAGCCTGATGCTCTAGCCCAGTGAAGCTTCTTCTGTTGATGAATTCTTTGATTTGCCAGTTCACTTCCTTGTCTACCCCATGAACAACTTATATCTGTAATCAATCTTCAAACTATTTCTTTGGATGTATTGGACTTCTTGATGCTTCTTTTAATATATTTGAACTCTTTTCTACTGCTTGATTGTAGGAATGCTTTCTTCCTTACTTTTGAATGGTGAATGATGCTGTTTTGTTACGCTCGCCGTTTCTATATTAATGTCTTTTGTTTGGAACGTTTGCGATGGTAGTGTAAGCATGCAGGGGTGTCTTTTACGACGGTCCTCTGACACTCATCACCATGCATATTAAGCTTAGAAGCCCACGACGTTAGGCAGTTGGCCTATTGCAAACATAGGCGCGAGGGTGACCCTTAGGAGGGTTCCCTGGCCATAGTAGAAATGAACCTTGAATTTGGACTTAGAAAACCTTTGAGGAAATACAGGCGCGAGGGTAACCCTTAAGAGGGTTCCCTGGCCACTTTTGAAATGAAGTTTCGAATCCAGACTTAGGAAATCTTTAGCCAAGAATTGGCTTATGGCTGGAATATTGGGAGATGCAAATATGGGCACGAGGGCGATCCTTATGAATGTTCCCTGGCTGTATTCTCAGTGAAGCTCGAATTTGAACTTAGGAAATCCCTAAAGATTTAGTTAAGTATCAGCCTTAGACATTTGGCGTGCATCTCTATCTTGATTGTTCCAGAAAATTGATCGTACTTAGAAATCGCTTGTAGGGTTTGCTAAGTAGGGGTAAAAACGAGCGTAGCCGTAGTGTTAGTGGCATCCACTATTTACGAGCGTGCTCTTACCCAAGTAGATGAGGGTCACAGGGGGTTTACAAGCGCGAACTAACGTGACGAGCACTTAGTGGGCGTATATTAAGCGTTTAGCATCCCGCCTTTCGACACGCTCATTCTTAGGGTTTAAACTCTTGTGAGCGTTCAAACTGTTACGAGTGGATGGTTATCAACACCTTGGACAGTGTAACTTTGAAACGATTGGTGCATCGCGTAGGCCATTCGACGTGGAGGGTGCTCGACACGGAGTAGGCCTCTTCTCGCTCGAATCCTTAGATCAAATAAGAAAGCAAGCAGATAACAAAAACAAAGAATTAAATACTTACTATTATATAGATGCATTTTTTGGAAACGATTACAACACGCTTTCCGTCAAAGGAAAGCATTCCATGCCGCGGATGGGCAATTACAAAAGAGCTGATGTCTACACGTAGAACCTTCTAAGGTTACATGCATTCCATGGCCTAGGGAGTCGCTCGCCTTGCAAAGTTTCCAATAGGTAGGTATTGTTTGCTCGTACCTAGATAACTTTGAAGGGGCCTTCCCAATTGGGGTCTAATTTACCCACGTGTTTGGAGACTTCAACTTTTTTTAGGACTAAGTCCCCCAGCTGGAAAGTCCTTTCTTTAACAAGCTTGTTATATTGGCGAGCAACGGTCGCTTTGTATTTGTGGATACGTGCCCAAGCAGCATTTCTATTCTCATCCAACAAATCTAACTCGAGCGCCCTGTTGGCTTCATTGTCAGCAGGCTCGAAATAGGCAATGCGTGCGGACTCTTGGGCAATTTCCGCAGGTATCATAGCCTCGGAGCCATAAACGAGGGAATAAGGGGTTTCCCCAGTTGCCGCTCGTGGAGTAGTACGATATGCCCACAGGGCTCCTTGAAGTTCTTCAGCCCATTCTCCTTTCTTGCTTTCGAGCATCGTCTTCAGGTGCTGGAGTATGGTTCGATTGGTCACCTCCGCTTGACCATTGGCCTGAGGATGGCCCACGGAGGTGAATCGCTGTTCAATCCCTAGCTCGTAGCACCAATCCCGTGTGTCAGCTGCAATAAACTGGGACCCGTTATCTGAGATGAGCACCCTCGGGATGTCGTATCTGCAGATGATGTTTTTCCAGATGAAGTCCCTCACAACTTTGAACGTTATCTTGGCGACCGCTTCGGCTTCAGCCCACTTAGTGAAATAATCCACAGCAAGTATTACGAATTTCTTCTGTCCGACCGCCATTGGGAGGGGTCCTACAATGTCAATGCCCCACTGATCAAAAGGCCACGAAACATCAATAGGAATCATTTGAGCGGCTGGCAACTGGGGGGTGTTAGAGTGAAACTGGCACTTAGGGCATTTCTTAGAGTAGCTAATAGCATCCTGCAACACCGAGGGCCAGTAAAAACCGCTCCTTAAGATTTTCTTCGCCAAGATTCGACCGCCCGAATGGTTCCCACAACTTCCACTGTGCACGTGTTCTAAAACTTCCTTGGCCTGCGAGGGTCTCAAGCATCTCAACGGTGGGCCTTGGAAGGATCGTTTGAATAATCGACCCTCGGAATCCAATGAGAAACGAGGTGCTTTGCTTCTGATCTTCCGCGCCTCCACTTTGTTGCTCGGGCTGGTTCCATCCTGGAGGAATCTGACAATTTCGTCGAGCCAACAAGGCTCGGAGGGGTCAATCATATGTACCTCTTTCGAAGGTTCTCCTCTACTTATCAAGGGCTCTTCAGTCCTAAGAAATGTAACAGCACGCTCGCTAGAGCCTTCTAGGGCCGATGCAAACTTGGAGAGAGCATCAGCACGTTCGTTTTCAGCCCTCGGAACTTGCAAAAGATGGAATTCCTTGAACTTGGCTATCTCCTCCTTGGCGCTTGATAGGTACTGTACCATGGTGGCTTCTCGAGCCTCATAATTACCATCAATTTGACTCGCGATCAACTGCGAATCGACGTATGCTGTGACACGAGTGGCCCCATTTTGGAGTGCAATCCTGAGCCCTTGGATGAGGGCCTCATACTCAGCTTCGTTGTTGGTGACTTGAAACGCCAGCTTGATTGCGTAGTCAACTTCTGCCCCGAGGGGATCCCTGAGGGTCACCCCGGCTCCTCCCCCCTGTGAGGTCGAGGAGCCATCCGTGTGCAAAAGCCATAAACCCTCATCCGTCGAGGGCATAGTTTCCAAATTGAAACGTTCTACCAACAAATCGGCCACTGCCTGAGCCTGTATGGCTGTACGAGGCTCGAAGGAGATATCAAACTGACTGAGTTCAATCGCCCATTTAATTAACCTTCCCGAAACATCCGGCTTAGATAGCACTTGTTTGAGTGGTTGATCTGTAAGCACTGTGATGGAGTGAGCCTGAAAATAAGGCCTCAGCCTTCGGGATGCGTTAACGAGCGCAAAGGCAAATTTCTCAATTTCCATGTACCACTTCTCAGCCCCCTGCAAGGTTTTGCTTAGGTAATATACCGGCATATGCTTACGCTCGCGGATTGCCACGAGGACAGCGCTCGTGGCTCCCAAGGAAACTGATAAATAGACAAACAAGTTCTCCCCCGGGTTAGGCTTGGTCAACAAAGGCGCCCTCGAAAGGTACTGTTTCATATCCTACAGAGCCTTTTCGCATTCCTCGTTCCAGGTAAAGTTGCGAGCGTTGCGCAGAATTTTAAAGAAGGGTAGGTTCCTGTCCGCTGAGCGAGAGATGAACCTATTCAATGAAATGATCTTACCCACAAGCACCTGGACCTCTCTCAGATTGCGAGGGGAGGATATGTCCAGGATTGCTTTAATCTTCTCGGGGTTTGCCTCTATGCCACGTTGACTGACCATGTATCCCAGAAATTTACCGCCTCGAACGCCAAAGGTGCATTTTGATGGGTTCAACTTCATTCCGTAGCGACGAAGGATATCGAAAGTCTGCTTGAGATCTTCCAGATGGGAGCATTGGCGCTCACTCTTGACTATCATGTCGTCTACATATACCTCCATAGATTTTCCAATTTCGCGCTCGAACATTCTATTGACGAGGCGTTGATAGGTTGCTCCCGCGTTTTTGAGCCCAAAGGGCATGACCTTGAAGCAATAGACACCCATGTGGACTACGAACGCAGTTTTGGGACGATCCTCAAGAGCCATAAATATCTGATAATATCCTTGGAAAGCATCCATCATGCTCATAAGCTCACATCCGGCTGTTGAATCTACCAACTGATCGATTCTAGGCAGAGGGTACGGATCTTTGGGACACGCCTTGTTAAGGTCCGTGAAGTCGTTGCACATACGCCACTTGTTGGCGCTCTTAGGAACGAGCACCACATTGCAAAGCCATTCGGGATATAAAATTTCTTCTATGTACTGAGCGTCAAGCAGTTTATTGACTTCTTCTTCTATGACCTGCTTTCGGAATCCATGGACATCCCTCTTTTTCTGCTTTATAGGTTTGAAGGCTGGATCCACGTTCAGCCGGTGGACAATAACGCTCGGATCTATGCCGGTGAGGTCGGAAGCCTTCCAAGCAAAGACATCAATATTTTCCCGTAAAAATTCGATCATCATAATCTGAGAGGGACCGTCGAGGCTGGAACCTATTTGCGTGGTCTTATCTGGATTCCCCGGCTCCAATTCGATGGTCAGGAAGTTTTCTGTAGGTTCCACTCTTATCTCGGGCCTCGGCAGTTCGAGCGCCCGTTTCTTTCCTGTGACCCTCTCGTTGGTACCTCCCGAGGGTGTAGGGTCCTCGTCCTCCGAGGAGGAAGCCCCAACCTCTCCAAGGGGTGAGTTTCCAGCACCCTCGGGTTTGTCCGTGGCTTTCTTCTTATTCTTCTTCTTATAGAGCTTGGCCCTCTTGCGCTCGGGGCCATCTTCATCCAGCTTGGGGAAGTCAACGGACTTTTTGGTGGAGCCCGCCTGGGTGGGTTGTTTGGGCTTATGGCTCCGAAGGGAAAGTATGTAGCACTCCCAAGCTTCCTTAACATTACACAGTACTTCCCCAGTACCCTCGGGGGTGGGAAACTTAACTTTTTGATGATATGTGGAAATTACGGCCTTGAAATCGATGAGGGCTGGGCGCCCAATGATGATGTTGTATGGTAGGTCTACTTCGACCACCACATAGAGAACATTTAAAGTTTTTCACTGTGGGGCGCGACCGAAAGAGGTGGCCAAGCGAATTTATCCCCGAGGGGCGATCTCGGAACCCCCAAAGCCGACGAGGGCTGTTCTGAGGGGTTCGAGCGGGATGTTGGTGATGTTCATTTGTTGAAACGTTGAGTACGGGAGAACGTTCACAGAGCTTCCACTATAAAATAAAACCCTCTTTACAGTGTGGTTATGAACGTCTAAACTAACCACCATGGGACAGTCAGAGGTTTTTCCTATCCCATGGGGCGTTACAATATGTTCAAGATCTTTCTCAGTAAACCCTATGACATCATCCTCCTTCGAGCGTGACGAGCTGTCCACGGAGAGCACTGGGCGAGGGAATGACGTTCTTTAGTTATAGCTCCGGACATGGCGACGGCGAGAAGCATTGGAATCGCCTCCTGAGGGCCCTCCAGCGATCATGTGAATGACCGCAAAGGGCTGATTTTCCATATCCATCCCTTTCCCTTTGCCGCGTTCGCTGGTCTCAGGGCGCTGGCGACGAGGACTTCGGGAGCGTGAACGGCTTCTTCTCCTCCCGAGCGCTCGTTCCGCGCAATGTTCATCGTACCCCTCTAGTACTTTCACAAACTCTTTGAGGTGCCCCCCAGCAATCAGCAGCTGAATTTCCTTCTCCAGGTGGCGGCATTCATTAGTGTCATGCCCCTTCTGCTTATGGAAAGCGCAGTACTTTCCCGAGCGCTTCTGAGCCTCGGTTTCTCTCAGCTTGGGCGGTCTCTTAAACAGCTTCTGGTCCGCCAGGGAATAAACTTCGGCAATTGGGCGGTTGAGGGGGACACGCTCGAGCCTCCGCGGAGGAGAGGAATGACGGCGAGCGGGTATTGGGTTGCGGCGGCGACTCCGGTTGGGCTCCACTTTGTCCTCGTGGGTTCTGTTGGGGCGAGGGGCATTGGCCATCTTCTGATCCCTCGCTATGTACATATCCTCGAGGGTAAAGAAAGAATCGGCAATCTCCCTAATTTCCATCAATGAGCGCGGCTTCTTCTTGGCCACTTCTTCCACAAACTCCTTGCTGACGTAATGCTTCATGTTGATGGCCCCAAATAGAACGTGCCTCAAAAAGTCCATCGAGGGCTTTTCTACCAACAAAATCTCTTTATTGAACCTCCCCATGAAGGATCTGAGAGTCTCGTTCGGCCCTTGGACCAGGCTATAAAGAGCGGTCGCAGCCGGAGCTGGTGCCTTCAGTGAGTTGAAGTGGCTGACAAAAGCATCCGTCAGGTCATAGTACCCTCGGATTGAGCGCGGGGGGAGCTTTTTGTACCATTCTTGGGCCATTCCGGTGAGGAAAGTGACAAACACCTTGGCCCAGTAGTTGTTCGGATGGTCATACAGGTGCATTAGGTGCACAAAATGGTCCAGATGCTCGGCTGGATCCGTGGTTCCGTCATATCTGTTGACGGACGAGGGAATTTTACCCTTCCCTGCGCGAGTCATTAGAACCTCCTCGACAAGGAGGGAATCGCCCGTCATAATCCTGTAGTCTCGCTCGTCGGGATCTTCATAGCTGGCCTCCCTTCTTCGTCGAGTATCTGGGCTGCGTGGGCGCCGAACATCTCTGGCCCTGGATCTTCCCTCAGGGTTGTACTCCCTATCATTCGCGACCCTCCTAGGGCGAGGAATTGGGCTGCGTGTCCGGCGAGCATCTCTGGCTATGGACCTCTCGCCCCCACCATGGGTGGCTTCAGGCCTTGCTCGAGAGAGCTGCGCTACCACGTCTTGGAGCCCTTTGAGTTGGTCTTGCACGGCGGCCAATTGAGGGTCTCCCGCATTCCTGTGGCTCGCCCCCCAGCCCCCCCCCCCCCCCCCCCCCCCCCCCCCCCCCGTGGCCCTCGACTGGACCTCTTCAGTATCCTCTGCCCTCTCGCCACGCGGGGGCCTATCGTTCCCCACAGGTTGTTGCCCTTGTGGGGCCCTCGGGGGGACCTCGTCCCCTCGAATTGGCGGCGGGGGAGGTTGTTGGGCTCCTAGCGCGTTTTGCGCCCTTGTCAGTGGGTGGGCTGGAAGTCCTCCAAGGGGCGGTGCCGCTCGGGAGCCCGCTAGAGCAGGGAAATATGCTGTAGTAAAATGCTCCCAAGCATTCTGGACCGCTTGGCCCTCGCATTGCGCGTAAAGCGCCTGAAGCTGCTGTGTCGTCACCTGGGGCATTTCCACTCCCTGAATCTCCCTAGGCAGCGACAGGGGGAGGTTCAGGGTCCCTACTTGATAGGGATGGACCATGGGTGTTATTCCGGGCATAACTCCAGGCTGCACCAAGGCGTACCCTGGAGGTGGCATGGCCATGGAGTACATGCCGAGATGAGGTGCTGGAGCCGCTTGGGCAATAGTTGTGGGAGGAGGATGGGAGCCAGACCCTCCTGCTTCATTTCCTCCGGGAGGGGGAGTTGTACCAGTTGTTCCTACGGCTCCAGGAGCAGGCAGCGGATTCCCTCCTACTGGGGTGTGGTTCTCAGTATTCTCCTCCTCTACAGAAGGAAAAGCATCTTTGTTCCTCTGGGTTCCGGATCTCGTTGCCACCATGATGAAAGCTACAGGTGTTACTTTTCAACTAGCTTTGAAAGGAAGAAATTGGCAGTGCTGAAGAAGATGATGATGGTTTCCCACAGACGGCGCCAAAAATGATGGTGCAGGAATGTGAGTTTCCTAAATGCAACAATCACTTTAAGATTTGTTTGTGAAAGGGAAGACCATCACAGGCGGGAAGGCCTCAGGATCTAGGTTTCCTTTTGAGCGTGGGTTCTTCCAGCTAGGATAACACCAAGAGTGCAAATGTAGAGTAGGTGCAGCTATGGTGACGGGATCAGGAGCTTGGGAAGATCCAGTCAAATGGAGGAAGAATGCCCAGAAAAAATGTATGTATTGTGTATGCCGAGAATGACTTAAGGGAGAGTGCATGAGTTCTCCCTATTTATATGTTACGGGTGAGGGTAGAAGGGTAAATTGACCGTGTGGTCCCAAACCTGTGTTGCCCTAACACGTGGCGGCCCGTGAAGGTATGAGAAGGACGTTTCTGAAAAGGAGGCGGCGTGTCAGATGCGTAGTGCGCACTACCTTTGTGTCAGAAGTCGTTGGCGAGGGTGACGCGGGGGATGGGCCTAAGATTCTCTCTGCCGAGGTTCGGATCCAACGCAGCGGGGCATGGGCATGCACGAGCGTTGGTGACGCTCGAAGAGTGTATGGATGGCCTCCCCACGATAGACGACCCTTGAGCGCCGAAATACCGAGCATCAAGAATGGGCCCTCGCGTGGGTGTTTCCTTGAGAAGGATTTCCCCGAGGGCTGAAATATGAGCGCCAAGCCTGTCGGCCAGGGCCCCTTGTTTGAACAATCGGCCGAGGCCCGATGGCCCAAACTAGTTGGTAAGCGGATGAGCTAGGTTAGCCCACGAATCCCTCAATCCGAGCGTATAAACTTCAAGCGCGTTAAAGGTGACACGTGGATGGCTGAGATACGAGCGCGTTTCTGAGTCCCATCAATATGGGCCAATATAAGGTTAATTATATAAATATACAATTATATTTCATACAGATTCTACACTATAGCATATCATGTGTCTTAAAAAATCTTACAATATTTGATTTTTCAAAGTATATAGTTTGACAAGATAATATCAATTATATATTGCTTTACACAATATTATATATGTATATGTACTTTTAAATATACACAATTATATGTTTATATGGTTTCAAAGTTTAAATAAAATACTAAATATATATCTTACATTATATATATAATTTTATTAATTATATATGGTTCAATGTTATATTATGAAAATGTACATTTATATATCATATAGACTATACTATATTATTTGTGTCTTAAAATTTTAAAAATAAATGATTCACCACAGTATATAGTTTTACAAGATAATAACAATCTTATATTATGTACGTCACCCTTAATAATATATGAGTAAAAACATATTTAATTTAATAGTTAAATAATATATATTATATATCATGATTGCTTTATACAATATTATATATATGCATGTTTTTCGTTAGTGGACTAAATACATTTCATGTGTTATACATAAGTCATAAATTCTTAATTATATAATTTATCAACATGCATGGTACTATAGTTTAGTAAAATAATACGTAATTATGTATCATATATTATAATAACATATGTGTGTATTAATAATATATGAGATAATAATATATCTTATTAATAACATAATATATACGATAAATATATATATGTTATAAATCTTAATAATATTTAATTTAAAAACGTATATGATCTTCTTTTTTTTTTCAAACTTATATGATCTAATAAGACAATTTATAAAATATATCATATAATATAATAGGTTTATGTTGAAATTCTTTTGTTCATGGACGTAATACATTTCACATATTATATAAGTGTTCTAAATTCTTAATTATAAAATTTACTAAATGTACGATGCTATGGTTTAGTAAAATAATATGTAATTATGTATCATATATTACAATAGCATGCGTGTTTTTATTAATAATATATAGGATGATAATATATGGGGAAATGTGGGATAATCCCCAATGCGGCATCATATTTTGACATAACTCTCCCGTATAAATTTCACATAATATAGTATAAAACCGTTATAACGCAGTATTTATATTCTATTATGTAGTATAAATTCATGAATTTTGTGGGTCTAGGGACAAACCACCATATGTAAACGTTCAAATGCATATTGTATGAATTTCATATAATGTAGTATACAGTATTTATATCCTATTATATAGTACAAATTCATGATTTGTGTTTAATAACATGATATATATGATGAATATACATTATGTTGTAAATCTTAATAGTATTTAGTTTACTAATGTATATGATCTATTTTTATTTTTTTTTCAAACTTATATGATCTAATAACACAATATATAAAATATATCATATAATTAATATGGTAGGTTTAAGTTATATTATCTCATACATTATTATTTGAAAGTGATAAATATAATATATATTTCATTTATTATATAATTGTTAAATATTATATTTAATATATATATATATATATATATATATATATATATATATATATATATATATATATACACTAGTGAATTCAATGTGCATTGCACGTTCTTTATTTATTTATTTTTTTTTATAAGTTTTTTTCTTTTGTTTATTTTAATAAATTAAAGTATTAACAATTTTTAACTTGATTACATAAATGAAATAATATTATTAACAAACCAACCTTATTTTTGCAAAGTTATACGTGTAAGCATAATTTTATAAAATCTCTCTTTCCATTTATAAACAATAATTAAAATAATTAAAATTAAATAAACTTTTGAATTAAATAATAATAAAAAGTAATTGACAGTATAGAAATATCTAAATAAATAAACAATAACAATTATGTCTATTTTTATGGATCTAGTCTGGTCAGAATAAGAATATCTAAAACTATGTTACAATATAAAAATAAAAAAATCAAATTTAGTATTATTATTATTATTATCGTTATTATTATTATTATTTTATGGGTTATTTACACCTAGCCCCCATATTAGATGGGGTAATTACAACCCATCACCATTTTTAGATTAAATTACTTACACCACCCTTCACGAAATAAAAAATTACATTTAACCCCATTTTCGTTTAAAAATTGCTTACGTCAGCAAAATTTTTAATGAAAATTCAAAAATTCCCTCCTTTGACTTTGGTCAAATTTTTTATTCTCATGTTACCCTTGGGGGTTAACTGTAATTAATTATACTAATATGGGGGTTAAGTGTAATATTTTTAAAAAAAATTCTAATTGTTATTTTTGGACAAATTATAACCGTTATAACGACTATATTCCTATTTCAACTATAATTTATTAATATGAATTAAATATTTATTTTATTATCGATGTTAAGATGAAATATAAGAATTAATTAGTTATGGTTAAAAATCAATTAAAAATATAATTAATTGTGGTGACTTTATTATTGATTTTTTTAATTTACTTAGTTTAATGAAAAAAATATATTAATTCAAAATTAGAAGTTGAATTATTTTTTATATAGATATAATTTAATTGCTAATAATTATTAAATAATAATTAATTATAAATTGAAATTACAAACTTTTAATTTATAATATATATGTTAAAATTTTCATGTAAAGATAAAAAAAAATTCCTCCTACATATACATAATTAGTAAAACTTTCGATATTGAACCGTTTTAGTTAGATTTGATTCGATTCGAGTGAATTTATAATTTTTCAATTTAGTGAGAACAATTTGCATATTTGACTACATGATATAAATTATAGTTTTTATATTTTAGAATTAGTTCAAATATCGTTACCAGTAAGTATCTATTATAAAGTACTGAATTCCGTAAAAATACTTATTTAAATAAATTAAGATAATATATTAATAAAAAATAGAACTTATTTAATTTAAAGAAAACATCTGCGAATTTAACAAATCAAACTAAATATATACAATTAAATAAAATATAAACGAAGTGTATAATCAATTGTAGTTGAAAGAGTAATATAGTCGTTATAACGGTTATATTTTGTCCAAAAATGAAAGTTGAGAAATTTTAATAATATTACACTTAACCTCCATATTAGTATAATTAATTGCAGTTAACCTTAAAAAATTTGACCAAAGTCAACGGAAGTTATTTTTCGGTTTTCATTAAAAATTTTGCTGACATCAGCAGTTTTGGAACGAAAATGGGGTTAGGTGTAATTTCTTATTTCCTGAAGGGTGGTGTCTGTAATTTAATCTAAAAATGGTGGCGAATTGTAATTACCCCATCTAATATGGGGGCTAGGTGTAATTAACCCTTATTTTATTTATTATTAAATTATTTATATAAATTAAATATATTTCTCTTATAATATATTTACGCGTTAATAGTAATTTTTATTCATATATTATTTTCGTGCAACTATATCGTTAGATTGATACAAATAAATGAGTTAGATAATGCGGCATATTCTTCTTCTTCTTCAAAACCATAGTCGCACTCTCTCTTTTTCACTCACACGCACACATTAATGAGTATATGTTTAGTAATATTCAATTTTCACCTCTGCATCCCACCCACCAAGTCCCACCACCACCACCGTCCAATAGCTGATGCCTCCTCTTTTGCCCTACACATTCAGCACTCATCATACTCACCAAGTTGCCGCCGCCATCAATTACCGCCACTGTCGCCTTCTACCTTTCGTCTTCTCCTCCGATCTTTCACGCCGCAATACTCACCCCAATCTAATCTTTAGGTATGTGTATCTGTGTATCTAATTTAAAATTTTCTCCTTTTTATTTATTTGATTTTATAATAATAAAGATCATGTGAACTAATTTGAGAATCACTTGGTGGAAAATGGTATATTCACTTGGTAGGTCAACATAAATTGACAATGTAAGGATGTTATCTTTCTTATTTTACTGTACCTAGTGAAAATAAAACTGTTGGTTTTGCCGATTACTTGATTTGTGAAATGGGGTTGAGTTATTTGGGGATTTTTAATTTTTAGTAGATAATAGTTTGTAGTAATTTGGGATTGTCTTAATTTCTGAGATTTTCCCGGTGTGTCATATTCGTATGCTCTATTTGCTTGAATTTAATTTATGAGATTTTCTAGATGTGTCATATTCGTATGCTCTATTTGCTTGAATTTCTTGCTTCATGGATCTAAGAAATTCTTCTTTAGACTTGTTGGGAATTCGACATGCAACTCATTAAATTTATTTAAATAAAGTGTTACTCTTATGTTTAGTTTAATAAATTATTATTCAAATATTAAAAGTTTCTAACTTGATTAAATAAATGTAATATAGTTTTTAACACTCCCTTCGATCATTTTGGAAAGTTCACGTACAAAACCAATTGTATAAAATTTATCTTTCTATTTATGACTAATAACTAATAGTATTGAGATTAGATAAACAATCAAATAGAGTAACTATAAAAAACATTTCAAATTAGGGAAACATCCAGAGAAACATTCAAGTAAAGAAACGATTATTTGTTTAAATAAATCTAACTTTTAAAGGGAAACATCCAGAGAAACATTTAAGTAAAGAAACGATTATTTGTCTAAATCTAACTTATAAACATAAGTAATAGTTCAAAACTCTGTAATATACTTAACAAATGAGAAGTCATATATAAAAAGTTTCGCTAGAAGCCTAGAGAACAATATAAAGAACTATGTAAATTGAATATACTTCATTCCTTCTCTTGTTTGATCTTCTTTGATATAATGTGCGATTTATTTTTTGTTTTCTTCATGAAACTTTGAAGTGTGTCCTAGCTGTCGCTCAAGATGTAAAGATCATCTGTACTTTCAAGACTATGCATTTTGGTCTTAATTCTTTTTCCTCCCTTTTTAACCTCAATTATGGAGACATCGTCATCTCTTTTTTTACGTTTTTGTTTCTTCGTGATTCCGCAATCTTTAAAAATTGTAGATTTTCGTATATCATCATGATCATCATTTTTCAGTAATCACCTTGGTGTAAATCTTCACCTCTCAAAATTGTAGTGTCCGACCTATTATCCTTTTGAACATTATCCTCTTGTACCAAATCTCCATTATCTTCTTCATAATTGTAGTTTGATTCAAATTCTTTTTACCTTCCATGTATATGTTGGGTTCTACTTTTTCGATTGCATCTGCTACTGCATGCAATTTTCCATTGACGACTTCTACTCTTCGATGGAGTGCAATGAGAAATCGAAACTTCGTTGATGCTTGTAGACTCAGTCCCCTATAATATCTTGATTTGTGTTCTCTCTGAACCATTAAACGTATTAATAATTTGACCATAAAATATATTAATTGAGATTTTAATGATTTGTTTATTTATGAAGTAAAAAACTAATTTTTTATGAAAACTAATTACCTCTTCAATTAATTTTTAATATTGATATAATGAGCATCCTATATACATTGTTGCAAACTCTTCAAATAATGTGATGGAAGCACTATCACCTTCATGCATAACATTTAGCACTGCTCTGTACCTATTATTAATTCAAAAGTTATTTAAAAAAATAAAAATTCAAATTAAAAATTTATTTATTGATGACATGATATTGTATAGTACCTTGGTATTGTTTGTATATCTTCGGCATTGCATTTTCTGCAGGAAACACCTTCTTCAAATTTGTTTATTGATGTATTGCATTTTTTGCATGCCTCATACCATAAAGAGGATTTATTTTCAAGTCTATCAACCACTCTTTTAAAACTATAATACGTATCCTTCATAGTTTAAAAAATATAACCGATATTAAATATTTTGCTATTTTATATTAAATGACCAAATTATAAATACATTAATTAAATTAATTACCACAAATAGTGTAAATCTTTTGTTTTTTGATATCTCTTAGCGTCACTTCTTTTATGCTTTTCATTCTTTCTCATGTATATCGAGTGATGTTGAACTTGTTTTGAATCTAATAACATATAGAGTACACGTTAGAGTTAAAACTAAAAAACTAAGTAATTTCGAATATTTGAAGTTTTACCTTTGCTACATATGCAGAACTTTGTCTTGCAATGGGTTTACTTCTAAAAATGATGCTTGTGTAGTTTGGAGTTGAAATTCACCTATTGATAAATAATAAATTTAAGATTATTTATTTATAGAGATATGTACATCTAATTATATATGAAAATTTTGAGCTTATTAAATTCTTTGATCTAATTTAATATCTTTTTAGATATGAAGTTGAACATCACTTATTGAAGGATGATCTTTTAATCTTCTAAAGACATTTGCATAGGGATTTACCTCAAAAAAAATTATTTGCTTTTTAACCGTACCTTGAGATAAAGTTAAATTTTCCAATACCTTCATTCTGTTCTCAACCTCATTTTCAGTCTCAACAAAGTACAACTGAAAAGGGTCTGGACCCCCTTCACTGGAAATTAATCCTAGAAGGTCATGGTACACCATTCCTTGTACTCGAAAAGTATATACACCTTGTTGTGCCAATGTAAACTCTTTATCTAATTTCACGCCAAAAGTAGTAAAAGAAAATATATAATTGAACAAACGAATATTTGCTCGAAATCCTATTGCTTCTTCTGATTGCGAAGTGAATAGCTCTTATAAATTATCTAGAATTTCAATATTCGCTAGTTTAATTTTTTCGTTGTCACAACAAAATGTAGGAGGCTCGTACTCAAATCTTACAGCTCCACAATTCATGCAATTTGGCATTTTTTTAGTTCATGTATCATAGAGGATGTATCATCATAATGTATTAAACCTAAAAGAGAAATATAAGTAATTTTTTCAATTAAAATATGAAATTATATTTGATTATTATATTTAGTTAAAAATAATGAACCACTAACCTTCATATTTGTCCATCACAGTGACAGCTCTTAAAAGCCACATATTTAAGTTTCGTATTCTTTTTTGTTTCATAACTTTACTTTTGTATTCTTGTTTATCGGGTTCAGTTAAATTGGAATATTTCCTTTTCATTGAATCAAGACGCCTATTTCGATATATCTCTGTAACTGAAAATTAAAAATTATAAGAGAATTAATAATATAACATTATTCAATTCTAGTAAATCATAACATATTATCAAATTTATATTATTGTTACCTGATAATGAATTCGATGTAGAATACTGTCCACGTAACATTTTCCCACCACAATAAATAAACATTCAAAAAGTTTCCAAAGCCAAAGAACCCCCTTGGAAGGCCTGTGAAATGGAATTTCAAATATTAAACCACTAAATCAAATAAAAATAAAAGAATTCGTAGTTAATCTTAAATATTGATTTCTCTACCTAATCCAACATTCATGTTGTTAGAGATGACATATGGTAATAACATTACTACAAAATAAGTGTGTTGCAGGCTGGCTCAAAATATCCAGTAATTTCATGTGTTTTTGTATGATTTTGTGACTCAGACTGATAACATTCTTGTTACCATAGTTGGTTGTGGAGTAAACTTGTGATTTTTGTTGGCAGAAAAATTACTTAGATGTATACCGGTTTGAAACATGGGGAGGTTCTATGATCCCAACATACAACCACGGATAACAGGTTTTTTCCTATAATAATCTCATTCTTAATATTTGCTTGTTAGAAAGTGGTGGCCGAATCTGACTTTTGTGAGTTAAATATTCTTCTCCTTTTACACATTACATGATATACATGAGAATTTTAATTATAATATACATCAGGTACTTCTCAGACAGTAAGCTATTTTTTGTTATAAACAAAAAGATTTTGTCATATTTTGTGATGTGTTTCTGTGCATTCTGCCCTTTTTTTTTTTTACTACAGGATAGTATTTCATCAAATAATGCTATTTTCTTTTTGCTGTTTCATAGAGTTGAATAAATAAATGATAGTATGTGTTTATTTTTCTGCCCCATGCTTGTTCTAAGTGGCTTATTACTTTTCAAGTTCGTCTCTTGTGGTTATACAGAAGATGCAAGTTTTTCAATCTTTTTCCTGTACTTCATGCTTGATCCAACCCAAACTTGGGATGTTTGCTTCAGTTATGTCAAAATAGTCATACAAAAACTTAGAACTCCTACTAATTTAAAATTCTCAATAGTAATTCTAAGAAATTTGTGACATTGAGATGAATTTTACAGCTCGAATAAAATCTTTAAGTGTGAATCATGACCTTAACGAACAATAAAGAAAGGTAACATAGTGTACTTGTATATTAGTTTCAGGATTGTGGCATATATCAATTATAGTGTATACTCCTTTAAATTTATAGGCAGGTATTGGAACAGACGCGACAATGCATGATCACATAAAAAAGCTTCTTGATCGATTTTATGCCACAAAAGACTCAAGCATGCGTTTTACACCTATAATTTTTTTGCTTTCACTCCTTTTTAACGGCTTCATTAGATCTGTTATTCTTGTTATGCATACAAATTTCACTTTTGATTTTTCATAAATTGTGTTGGGTATTTAATTATGATGAAAAAAAATTAAGAATTTACCTAAAAAATAAGACGAGTATCCTTGTAATAAAAAGCCTCATTGTTCGATTGCAGCGTAAGTGCTCAAATCTCCTGCTCTAATGATTGATAGAAAAACAAAATTTTATGTTATAAATTTTAAGTATTAGGTTAGTATTTATAGATACTAAAAGAGATTTATTGAAGTTTGATTAGAATTAGAATTATTAGTTAATTTGAGTAGAATTAAGCTAGGGTTTTGTAATTATTGGAAAACTTATTGAATTATATTTCTAATTGATTATAATTAGAGTTATTAGGCTAGGCATACACATGGGTTAGAATTAGGCTTATTTTATTTTATTATTATTATTTTTTTGTCTAACTTAGTGTTTTATAATTATAGGACAATTTGTAGAGTTATTTTATAATATATATAAATAACGTGTTTAGACCTATAAAATTATAATATTTTATTAATTAGATAAGTTTATAATTCAAGGAACGTACATATGCTTCGGTTATTTTCCTTATGTTGAGATAGTAGGACCTGAAATTATGGATTCAAGGAACGTACATATGCTTCGGTTATTTTCCTTATGTTGAGATAGTAGGACCTGAAATTATGGGTGACTTTTTTTTTTCAAATGCTTCGGGCTCCTTGTGTATGTGTTCGTTCATATTTAGTTTGTATAACCATGTTCAACGAATTTTGATGCTTTTTGTTTATCTTTGTTCAATTAAATTGCAGCTTCTGAGATGTCTGGACTTCGGAAAAAAAAAAAAAAACAAACAATTCAACGCCCGATGTTGGTTGAAATGAAATTGTTGATGATAGAATAGACTTTTTAATTTATGCACATATGTCTTGAGTATATATATCATAATTCACTGATCAATTCTTGAGTAATATTCTATTTTACCAAAAATATTTAAGATCTCAAATCAATTGGAACAATTTGTAGTTAACATAGGTGCATATTTAATTTGCTCACAGATGTTAACTGAATATCGTAAGTAAAAGTAAAAAAAATATACTAATTTATAAAAAAATTATTTGTTATTTAAATAGTTATTTATAAGTTGTATCTTCACTATACCACTATAAATACAATAATAAATATTAAATAACCTTTCCCATTAACAAGGAGGTATGCATATTATTTTTTTTATTACAAAGATATACATGATATATTTATCTACAAAATAAAACCACAAAATTAAAAACCCATAAAATTTTTTATTAGAATATTTTAAAATATTATGTAAATAATAATTTATTTAATTATATTATTTTATTGATTTTATAGCCTCATTAATATTAGAATAGTTCTCTTCTACCAAGAGTCCTATTTCGAGTTAATAAATACTCTTTTAATGTATTTAAACTAATACTTTATAACATGTATTTACATAATTACCCCTAACTAATAATTATTGACATAACTATTATGAGGTTATTTTAGGCGATCAACATTTTATAAGAAACTTTCGTGCTTTTATAAGTTATTAATAAGATATATTATTATCTCATATATTATTAATACACACATATGTTATTATAATATATGATACATAATTACGTATTATTTTACTAAACTATAGTACCATGCATGTTGATAAATTATATAATTAAGAATTTATGACTTATGTATAACACATGAAATGTATTTAGTCCACTAACGAAAAACATGCATATATATAATATTGTATAAAGCAATCATGATATATAATATATATTATTTAACTATTAAATTAAATATGTTTTTGCTCATATATTATTAAGGGTGACGTACATAATATAAGATTGTTATTATCTTGTAAAACTATATACTGTGGTGAATCATTTATTTTTAAGATTTTAAGACACAAATAATATAGTATAGTCTATATGATATATAAATGTACATTTTTATAATATAACATTGAACCATATATAATTAATAAAATTATATATATAATTTAAGATATATATTTAGTATTTTATTTAAACTTTGAAACCATATAAACATATAATTGTGTATATTTAAAAGTACATATACATATATAATATTGTGTAAAGCAATATATAATTGATATTATCTTGTCAAACTATATACTTTGAAAAATCAAATATTGTAAGATTTTTTAAGACACGTGATATGCTATAGTGTAGAATCTGTATGAAATATAATTGTATATTTATATAATTAACCTTATATTGGCCCATATTGATGGGACTCAGAAACGCGCTCGTATCTCAGCCGTCCACGTGTCACCTTTAACGCGCTTGAAGATTATACGCTCGGATTGAGGGATTCGTGGGCTAACCTAGCTCATCCGCTTACCAACTAGTTTGGGCCATCGGGCCTCGGCCGATTGTTCAAACAAGGGGCCCTGGCCGACAGGCTTGGCGCTCATATTTCAGCCCTCGGGGGAATCCTTCTCAAGGAAACACCCACGCGAGGGCCCATTCTTGATGCTCGGTATTTCGGCGCTCAAGGGTCGTCTATCGTGGGGAGGCCATCCATACACTCTTCGAGCGTCACCAACGCTCGTGCATGACCATGCCCCGCTGCGTTGGATCCGAACCTCGGCAGAGAGAATCTTAGGCCCATCCCCCGCGTCACCCTCGCCAACGACTTCTGACACAAAGGTAGTGCGCACTACGCATCTGACACGCCGCCTCCTTTTCAGAAACGTGCTTCTCATACCTTCATGGGCCGCCACGTGTTAGGGCAACACAGGTTTGGGACCACACGGTCAATTTACCCTTCTACCCTCACCCCTAACATATAAATAGGGAGAACTCATGCACTCTCCCTTAAGTCATTCTCGGCATACACAATACATACATTTTTTCTGGGCATTCTTCCTCCATTTGACTGGATCTTCCCAAGCTCCTGATCCCGTCACCATAGCTGCACCTACTCTACATTTGCACTCTTGGTGTTATCCTAGCTGGAAGAACCCACGCTCAAAAGGAAACCCAGATCCTGAGGCCTTCCCGCCTGTGATGGTCTTCCCTTTCACAAACAAATCTTAAAGTGATTGTTGCATTTAGGAAACTCACATTCCTGCACCATCATTTTTGGCGCCGTCTGTGGGAAACCATCATCATCTTCTTCAGCACTGCCAATTTCTTCCTTTCAAAGCTAGTTGAAAAGTAACACCTGTAGCTTTCATCATGGTGGCAACGAGATCCGGAACCCAGAGGAACAAAGATGCTTTTCCTTCTGTAGAGGAGGAGAATACTGAGAACCACACCCCAGTAGGAGGGAATCCGCCGCCTGCTCCTGGAGCCGTAGGAACAACTGGTACAACTCCCCCTCCCGGAGGAAATGAAGCAGGAGGGTCTGGCTCCCATCCTCCTCCCACAACTATTGCCCAAGCGGCTCCAGCACCTCATCTCGGCATGTACTCCATGGCTATGCCACCTCCAGGGTACGCCTTGGTGCAGCCTGGAGTTATGCCCGGAATAACACCCATGGTCCATCCCTATCAAGTAGGGACCCTGAACCTCCCCCTGTCGCTGCCTAGGGAGATTCAGGGAGTGGAAATGCCCCAGGTGACGACACAGCAGCTTCAGGCGCTTTACGCGCAATGCGAGGGCCAAGCGGTCCAGAATGCTTGGGAGCATTTTACTGCAGCATATTTCCCTGCTCTGGCGGGCTCCCGAGCGGCACCGCCCCTTGGAGGACTTCCAGCCCACCCGCTGACAAGGGCGCAAAACGCGCTAGGAGCCCAACAACCTCCCCCGCGGCCAATTCGAAGGGACGAGGTCCCCCCGAGGGCCCCACAAGGGCAACAACCTGTGGGGAATGATAGGCCCCCGCGTGGCGAGAGGGCAGAGGATACTGAAGAGGTCCAGTCGAGGGCCACGGGGGGGGCGAGCCGCAGGAATGCGGGAGACCCTCAATTGGCCGCCGTGCAAGACCAACTCAAAGGGCTCCAAGACGTGGTAGCGCAGCTCTCTCGAGCAAGGTCTCAAGCCACCCATGGTGGGGGCGAGAGGTCCATAGCCAGAGATGCTCGCCGGACACGCAGCCCAATTCCTCACCCTAGGAGGGTCGCGAATGATAGGGAGTACAACCCTGAGGGAAGATCCAGGGCCAGAGATGTTCGGCGCCCACGCAGCCCAGATACCCGACGAAGAAGGGAGGCCAGCTATGAAGATCCCGACAAGCTAGACTACAGGATTATGACGGGCGATTCCCTCCTTGTCGAGAAGGTTCTAATGACTCGCGCAGGGAAGGGTAAAATTCCCTCGTCCGTCAACAGATATGACGGAACCACGGATCCAGCCGAGCATCTGTACCATTTTGTGCACCTAATGCACCTGTATGACCATCCGAACAACTACTGGGCCAAGGTGTTTGTCACTTCCCTCACCGGAATGGCCCAAGAATGGTACAAAAAGCTCCCCCCGCGCTCAATCCGAGGGTACTATGACCTGACGGATGCTTTTGTCAGCCACTTCAACTCACTGAAGGCACCAGCTCCGGCTGCGACCGCTCTTTATAGCCTGGTCCAAGGGCCGAACGAGACTCTCAGATCCTTCATGGGGAGGTTCAATAAAGAGATTTTGTTGGTAGAAAAGCCCTCGATGGACTTTTTGAGGCACGTTCTATTTGGGGCCATCAACATGAAGCATTACGTCATATGTAATAATTATATATCTTAATATTACGCTTAATTATTGACTATATATTTAATACAACCATGCATCCTTTTTTTATATTTTTAGTACATATATATTTTTATAATATAACATATATATGTAAATAATATACTTACATAGTTACATTCCATTTAAAATAAAAACAAAAATAAAAAAACTGAATTGAAATTTGTAGGCTGTAGCCCTAGGACCTCTGAAGATTATTTATAAGAATTTCCGCCACCTCCCACCTCCAGAAAAAATAAAGAATTAAAGAGAAACCCTAAATCCATTTCAAAAATCCCCATCGCCTCAGCCGCCGTCCACCATCTCCACTGGCCTTCGAAGATTTCCTCAGCCGCTATCCACCATCTCCGTCGTCCTTTGAAGCTTTCCTCAGCCGCCATCCACCATCTCCGACGTCCTTTGAAGATTTCCTCAGCCGCCATCCACCATCTTCACCGGCCTTTGAAGCTTTCCTCAGCCGCCATCCACCATCTCCGCCGTCCTTTGAAGATTTCCTCAGCCGCCATCCACCATCTTCACCGGCCTTTGAAGCTTTCCTCCATCGCCGCTCACCATCTCCGCCAGCATTCGAAGTTTTCTTCAGCCACCGCCCACCATCTCCGCCAGCATTCGAAGATTTCCTCAACCGCCGCCCACCATCTCGCCTCAAGCTTTCTTCTATAGATTGTAAATGAAGGATTGTTATTTCCCCCCCTTTTTTTTTCTTCCCATTATTTCTCCCTTTAATTTCTTCCACCTTTTCCCCTGAGAATTCAGGACTCGTCGAGTCAAGCTAAGCCGATCTCGAGTTTCCATCGAGTCAATCTCAAGCCGTCAAATTCCCAGATTATCAATCTTGATCCCGAGTTCGAGTCAAGCCTGCAATTTTCGATCTCAAGCTCGATCTTGAATTTTTAGGTAAAACTTGGCTCGACTCGTTTGCAGCCCTAATGAGAACAGCAGGAGATAAGGGCCAGCAGCAGGAGATAAGGATTAGTGCCTGAACCTTCTTCTTGATAAATTTCCTTTCTTTTAGATTTCCAGCTAAGCCTCCTGTAGGTCCTTCAGCTGATCTTCCAGCTGCGATTTCAGCAAAGCGCCCAGCTTATGCTCAAACATATCCTTCAACTGATACATGAGCAAGTCATCCGGCTGGTGTTCGAGCGTATCCTCCAGCTGATGACTCAGCAAGTCTTCCGATTGAGCTTTTAGTGAGTTTCAGGTAACTTCGGTTTGTGAGACTTTGATTTATTTTCTACCATCTTTCTGATTTTCTGCTTTTCACTTAGTCTTGCCTTCCCTCCAGGTAGAGGTTTCCAGGTTCAGCAGCAAGGAGTTAGACAAAGCAAGACAGCTACAGGAACAAAACTGGACAATTATCGGTGTCATCCTTTCCGATAGCGTTCCTTCTACTGGAATTCTGTTCTGCCGGAGCAGCTAATCTTCCAGCGAAGTTGCTGGAATTCTGTCTGCCAGAGCAGCTAATCTTACAGCAAAGTCAGTAACAGGGGGGGGGGGGGGGGTTAACTCCCTTGAAATACCTGAACCTGCAAAGACTTTGAATATTTTCTCGAGTATTTATTATATATATATATATATATATATATTTTTTTTTTTTTTAAATTTTTTTTTATGGCCCGATGATGTTATCGAATGAACTATGCTTGTTTTTTAACTTGATTTGCCAAATTGGGGCCCGGTTTCATTGGGCCGTACACTTGACTCTTTGGTTTTGCTCATTTCCATCGAGCATATGCTTAAGTGTTTTTTCTCCTTTGAATGGCCTACGTGGATTTTGGAGGCATGGAATAAATGGATTAGACACTTGGAGCACATGCTTGTTTTTGTTTTTTGTATCACGTGGGTGTCTGGTTTAGTTCAGACTTTATCTTCTCTGCTCATTCTTTGTCTACTCAGCTGGCACGTGGCAGGCAGCCTAAGGAGGAGGTTCTGGTGTAGTAGCTACAAGGGCATCCTCCTTAGCTGTCTTGTTATTCTCCTGCTCAGCTGGAGATTAGTTTTTCCTGCCAGCTATTCAGGAACATTTTCTCTGGTTCCTTGCAGCTTTTATTAGCTTATAATGAGATGTTGCCAGATCTCATTCTGCTGAGCGTTAGCTGCTTCCTTCCAGTTAGGTGGCCAGCCCTCCTGGTAGGAGCAGGTGGAGTCACCCTCCCAAGAGCAATTCTTCGAGCTCTTCCCAAGGCTTTGTGATTAATCAACGTGCCTTCCCCAGAGGGACTTATTTGTGTGCCCTCTTTAACCCGGGGTTTTCAAGTATCGTTAAAGCTTGGTCTTTTAACAATGTAGCCGCAGAGCCTTTGCATGTGTCTGCTCTCAAGTGTCAATTTAGCAATAAAATGCGCACACGGTTCACATCGTATGCTTTCCTTTCTCATAAGGACATTTATTCAACAAAGTATAAGTCATTTTGACGTACGGTAAAATCGTGATTCAGTTTCACGGCATCATTTCGAGGGTAGATAATGCACATGTATGGTCATTAAATTCAAAAAATGGAAATAGTATAACCTGGAAGGTCTCCTCATATGCGTTCTTTCCTGTCTCCCTTCCAGGTTCGCAGGCTGCCTGCCTGCTTAGTAGAAAAACCTTTTCAGGTTTTGAGCGTTCCAGGGTCATGGCAGCTTTATTCCGTCAGCATCCTCCAGCTCGTAAGCTTCTCGTCCTGCGATTTTCACCACTTTGAGAGGCTCTTCCCAGCTATGGCCCAGCTTTCCCACAGGTTTCAATGCCTCTGCTTTTCGAAAGAATATTGGCAGCTCTTCTTCCTAGCTGGAATCCAGTTGTGATCCTATACTCGTCATCTTTTTGGGATCTTCGGGGATCAGCCCGATGTTTAAGAGCTCTTCAGTTGGTTCTATCTTTGGGTGAGGTCTGTCCTCCTTGTCCTCTTTTTAAGTTTCTCCCAACTTCCTCTTCTTGTCACTGCGAGTTCTCTTCTCTTCTTCCTGCTTAGCTTCCTTCCTGTCTGCCTACTGAACAGCTTTAGCGTAGCATTTCCTAGAGGAATGTTGGTCTGCTGACACCTCTCCAACTCCCTCCAGCATAGGGAATTTGATCTTCATGTGATAAGTGGAGATAACTGCCTGAAAGACGTTCATAGCTGGCCTCCCAAGTATAGCATTATAAGCTGAAGGTCTGTCCACCACTAGGAACCTCACCATGTGAGTCCTTATCCTGGGCTTGGTCCGCAACATAATTGGCAGGGAAAGCATCCTCATGGGTCGCACGACCTCTCCGCCAAACCCGAACATGGTAGTCTTCACAGGTTCGAGCTCAATCTTTCCCAAGTCTATCTGCTCGTAAGCCTTGCGAAATAGGATATCCGTCGAGCTTCTGCTGTCTATGAAGATCATTCCCATTCCGTAGATGGCAATACTTGTTGTTATGACCAGGGTGTCATCGTGCGGAGTCTGAACTCCTTCCAGGTATTGCAGCTCGGGCTATTGACCCGCTTGGTCAATTTCCAGGATAAACGAAGCCGCTTGTGTATGAAAGGCAACCTCCTGCGTATGTGCCCTCCTAGCCCGATGGGAGTCCCTATCTGTCGGTCCTCCCATTATCATGTGGATAAATCCTTTCTGCCGCCCCCCCCCCCCCCCCCCCCCCCGAGGTTGGTGATCCCTTCTGCCGTAGTTCCTCCTGGGGGGATTTCCTCCTGGAGGCCTCCTTCCTAGTGTATTTCTCCCAGGCAGATTTCTTGTAGGTAAATTCCCTCCTGCTGTGTTTCACCTTGGGAACATCTCCCAGCCTTTCCCCCGATCTCGACAGATCAACTCCTGCAAGTAGCCCTCTTGAATTAACCTTTCGATTTCATTTTATAGATGCCTACATTCATCGGTGTCGTGACTATAGTCGTTGTGAAACTAACAGAACCTCTCCGAAGGAGGATTGTGGGGCCCATCCTCTGAGCTCCTAGGCCAATTCAAGAGTCTCGTTCCTTGAATCTACATCAAAGTTTGTGACGGCGTCCTACGCAGTGGGGTGTACTGATCATACCGGGGTTCTAGATCCAATAGTTGCTCTCGCCTTTCAGGTATTCTGATCCTTTTAGCTGGAGTTGGCAGGCATCCGTCCTCCTTTTCTTTCCCTCCTCTTGTCAGCTGTTGACGCGTCCTTTCCAGCTTCTGCTTCCTCTTAATATACTTTTCTGCTCTAGTTAGGAGGTGATCCCAGCTGGGAGGCCGTTTCTTAGCCAACGAAGTAAAGAATGCTCCTTTCCTTAGGCCTTCCTGGAAGGTACTAGCACGCACTTCCACCGTAGCAGAAGGAACCTCCAACACGACTTTAGTGAATCGGTTGATGTAACTCCTCAAAGACTCTCCTTCCCTCTACCTTACTGCAAAAAGAGCATTTGGAGCTTTCTGATAGCATCTACTACTTGTGAACTGGTGCAAGAACAGTGAAGAGAACTACTAAAACGAGTGTACGTATCCGGGTTCAAGCTGCCGAGCCCACTCTTGGGCAGTTTCCTTGAACGTAGTCAGGAACACTCTGCATTTTACGCTTTCAATGTACTGATACACCAAGGCTAGGTTCTCGAATCGAACCAAGTGCTTTTGGGGGTCCGTTGCTCCATTGTACTCCAGCAGCCCGGATGTCTTGCAACCTGGCTGGAGTTCAACAGCTAGGATCCTTTGGCTAAAAGGTCCACCCCTCCTGGTCACTCTGGCAGGTCCTGCCCTCATTTGTCTCTCCATATCTCCCAGCCTCTGCTATAACCTGGTAGCCCAGTCAGGCTACTCAGGAAGGCCTAGTTCTGTTCTTCCTGTCTGGTAATCCATAGGTGGTAGTGGCACCACCGGCGCAGCTCTACCTGCAACCCAAGCTCCGGTTCTGCCAGCTTCCTGAAACACCAGGGGGTCCCCGACTGGAGGAAGCTCTTCCCCAGCTGAAGGTGGCATTATTCTTCTAATCGTCTGTTCTACAACATATGGTGGCGGGACTGTTCCGCGCCCCTGAATTGGCGGCTCGTCCCGATGTACCGCGGCGACAGCCACGGTTGCGTTAAATCATTGCTATTATTCTCCTGCTATAAGGCGAATGGGGACATCTGGTCGTAGAAAGTCACTCCCCAATCAGCCAGATCCGTCAGCTGTTCTCTTAGCATGGAACTGTCTGGCAGCAGGACTGCTTCCTGACGACCCCCTCTAGGTATGTCAGTCACCCTGGTAGTGTGACACCCTGCTCGTCCGATTTATAAGGTACGCCATGTTCTAACCTTTTTATGTGTTTTATTCTATGATTTTGTGCGTTGCATGGCCCTATTTTGAACTATTTTAGAGTTTAGGGGCCTTATTGAAATTTTCTCATTTAAGGGGTTTTTCGGTCATTTCTCGTTTGATTGAGGTTTCGACCCCTTGGACCCCTTCAATGTGTTCGGGGCATCGAGACGAGTCCGTAGACTCTGAGTTTGCCCAATTCTAACGTCGTTAACCTCTTCTTCCGACTGTTTTTGTGTACGAGGACCGAGATATTATACCCCGAATCCTTGTAATTCCTATCAGAACTCAGCTTCCTTTCTCTCTCCCCTCTCCCGCATCTCTCTTCTCCCTCACATACACTCAAGGTGTAGAAACATGCACAAGCTCGTTCTCGCTCGTTTTTCGACGGTTTTCGACGAGTGAGTAGTGGAAATTGATCAGCTCGACGAGCCCGCCACATTGGTATAAAAATCGGAGGCTAAAAACCAGCGGTGGTGGCACTACGACAAGCTTCAAGCGGAGGGATTTACCCCTCCACTTCGCCTGCGGATTCCGACGGCCTCCGGCGTCGGAATCGATCGATTCTTAGGAGGTTTTGGAGCGCGAGGTCCAGACGATCAGAGTGGTGAAGACGGTGCGGCCATTGGTGGCCGGACCGCGGCACATTCACGCCACGACGGCACGTGCACAGTAGTGCGCAGTTCCGTCGCGTTCCGGCGATCCTTTCCGGCGAGAGGGGCTGGTTCCCTACCTTTTCCGGCCCCCTGACTCCATTTCCAGCGTCAATTTGGGCCAAGGATGGCCGGAGGTGGCTGAACCGACGACGAGGCAGCGGCAGGACTTTGGTGGCGGTTGGGGGCCATTTTTCGGCGGGTTTGGTAGTGGTCCCTTTACAAAAGATGATCAATGGGTGGAGGATGACCTTTTCACGTTGGCCCCGACTTGAGAACCGGCCATTGGCGACGGATCGGTGGCGGACCGGCTTTGAACCGGCGGCCCAACTTTCTGGTGATTTTTCCAGCGTTTGGCTAGGGGCTTTCGAAGGCCTCGTTATGGGCTTTCTAACGGTATGTTAGGATTTCGTTTTCGTTTTACGGTTTACGTTTAATTTTAATTTTTGTTCTACGAATTTAGTTCGGTTTTTCATCAACGAAATCCAGTGTGTTTGGTATTTTCTGAAATTGGTTGAGGGCTATTGTCAAGTAGGCCGAGGCGCATGTTTCTATACTTCCGGGGATTTTTTCGACCACCGGTGGCGGTGTTCCCGTGGCGGCCTGTGGCTGTTCGGCCGGCTACGTGGCGGCATTCCGGTGACTTTCGGTCAGCGGGTTCCTTTCGTCGTGGTGAGTCCAACGCCACTTTCCGTTCGTCAATCGGATGTCCGGTTGATTTTATATGAATTTTTGAAGTTGTTGTATTTATTTTCGTTAATTGTTCTAATTGTAAATTTCGATCTTGTATGAACTATGAAATAAAATTGCGAGCTGTATGATGTATGAAAATATGTTATGATATATGATAAGCTTGATTCTTGATTTATTGAATGTAATTGCCTCGTTTATGCCACTTCTTGTATATGATTATTATTTTTAAGGGGTGTTAATATAATTTTAGAAACTAATTGATTATGAATCCTATATAATAAATTATAAAAGGATACGTTGTGCTTTAATTTGAACGGATTGTTAAGTATGCTAATTGATGGGAAAGTTGTAAGTTCTACAAATATGTAATTTTGAATAAACTGATATGAACTTGATGTTTTATTCTCGCAAGACTTGGAGCATGATAGGATTTAAATTATTATGTCTCGATTTATAATTTCCTACCTGATAATATGAATTCTATAAGTTATGCATCTTCTAATGTGTTAACTGATTGTGATTCGATATGAATGAGTTAATTTGGATAAATGTGAACTATCTGTGGATCATTTGTATTCGTGAGCATAGTTGTGCGTCTTTGTGGTTGTGATTTGAGTCTGAGTGTTGTGTTCTGTGTGTTCAGTCGATCAGGGTTTTTCCAGGGAGTGCCTGTCAGCTGTTTGGGTTCCGGTGGGATTTCTTGGCTTGTGTTTTCCATTCTCGTCGGTGTAAGGTGAGGTTTTAGGATTTTTGTTTTAGTTAAAGCGACCTATAACCCTCTGTGCTCGTTTTCAAGCCTGCATGCGACTATTCTATTATATTTATATAATAGATATGTGTTTATACGATACGTTTATGACTTTATCATACGGTTAAAGGTTTTCGAATTATATATTTACGAGCATATGTAAGCTTGAGATGTTTTGCAACGAGCCTATGCTCCAAACTGTGTGTCTTCAAGCTAGCTACGGATTAGGATGACACGGAGAGGTAAGTCTATAGCATATGCTAAGTTCCAAGGTAAGGTATGCTCCAATAAGGTACATAAGTTATGATTTTGATACGATATGATAAGTTTGGTATGTAGCGAGTTATGGTATTGTGTTTGTAAAGGTTTGCGTTAGGGGCCCCGAGACATGGGTAAAGGAGACCCGGGACGACCATGGGGTCGCCGGTTATGACCCCTGTGCACGCTCTCATTTGAGATATTCACGTGCGACTCTTGGAGGTTGGGAAGGCGTGGTATCTTGAGCCATCGGTGGTTAACCGGGGAAGGCACAACGTGGATTAACTACCCCGTGTGTTTTTTGTACTGGTAATGTGTAGTAAGGGTTTGATCCCCGAACTACTTCATTGATGGGGAAGGATTGTTTCTGATCTATGCTTTCCATTTTGTATTTATGTTAAGAATTGGGGAGTTAGAGTTAAACCGGTGCTCGCCGGGTATAAGATATGTTCTGCTATGTTGATTATGAACCGGGATTGAAGCTTTCTCTTTCAATATGTTACGAGTTTGTTCAGTCTGTTATGATTTGAATAAGTATAAGTATACATTTGATTTAAAATGGTATTGGTATGCAAAACCCTACTCCCGGTTCATAATCTTTCTTTTGATACGTGCTATGCTCCTTATTATGTATAGTGTGTGTGTGTTCAGCCCCCCTCACTCAGTCAGTGGACTGATCTTCGGCCCACCTATATTTTTAGTTTGCAGGTGCAGGTTGTTGGAGTTCGAGCTAGGCGGCTTTGAGTCGGGTCTGTGTCGGTCTATTTGATTTGTTAAGTACTTTGTTTTGATTTGTGTAGGAAATTATGTATATGATATATATATTATGCAGGTTGGTACTTATAATTTGGATATATGAAATTCTGGACAGGTTAGGACAGGTTTGTGGAATTAGTAGAACCCGTTTTCGTTGTATGGTTATTCGGGACAGGTTAGGACAGGATTACTTAATTAGTTGAACCCGTTTAATTGATGTTGATTTACCTCTTGGAATTCATAACTTATGATTGTTGATTAAAGTTTTTGATAGTTCATATTTTGCATCGCTTCCGCATTCAGGTTTTACATATTTTACTTGTATAGGGTTTAGGTACCGCCTAGCTTAGGTTGGATTTTTCGTTTGTCACCCGTTCGCTGTGACTTGGTGCGTGTGCGGACTTTTCATTTCATACACGTGTCGGGTCATAGTGCGGGGGTATGGTGCCCCACCGCGTGGGGTGCTACATCTTAAGTGGTATCAGAGCTACCAGGTTCAGAACCGGTGCTCTGGAGTCTTGTTGTGTCAGTTTAGGTCGTACGGCGTAAGAATACTTGTGCATTGCATTCGTCTGATGTGAAATTTGAACTTCTCTGCATGAATTTGTCTGAGCTTATGTGATTGTGTGCACACCATGATTACGATTTTTGCAAAATTATCATTGTTATGCTTTAAATTTTAGTAAATTACTTGTTGCATCTGCATTAATTAGGTGCTCTTAATTGCTTTCATTACTTGGCATACCCACGTACTAACCCACATGTATAGATATTTGTCCAATTTTTGGATTGCAGGGTGTTGGCTCGATGACAAAATTGTAATTGATCGTGACAACACTTCCCGCTTCTACAAATTGATGACAGAAGATTCAAAACTACCATGCCCTGATTACTTGAATAAAGGACAAATGGATTTCTGAAAGAATTCGACAATAGCTAGATGCTAATATTATGGAAACAGGTATCATGCATTCATAGCACGTGCATCATACATTGGATTAAGTTATAATTATTTCGAACATTTGCTTTACGTGTTTGATTGTTTTCCTTGCTGATTAATAAGTGTATGCCATTCACATCCCTAACCCCACATGCATTAGCTTCGTGGTTGTAATTTAGGTGTTTACCTACCTGATCCACTAAGTGTTGTCTTGGTCGAAGCAACATTGGAATTCGAACGGGGTTGACCAGATGATGTATGATCGAGCTAACATAGTCAGGGTATAGGGTGGATAAAAGGAAGATATTTGTATACGAGGGAGAGAAGAGATCTTTTAATTATCAAGGTGCCTTCAGGATATATATACTCTACATACTTGGAGGTGCTCAGGAGTAACATGCTTTATAAAGATATCAAATTTTCTAACTCTGGATAACGTAAGGTAGCAATGAAGAAATCGAGACACTTGTACCATTCAGAGATCCTCAAGTGGAGGTCAGGTTATTGTAAAGACACCAACGAGGGCAGCTATACCTGTACGAAAGGAAAAGGATAAACTATATAAACTACAGAATTTTGATAATGATGTCATTGAGGGCCAACTTCACCAAATATTAAGGAAGAGGGACATCATTTAAAAATGACGGTATGTGAAGCAGGATTGTTTGAAGATTCTCCGCTTATCTCTCCATGATTGCTCTGAGAGATTCCACCGTTGGAAGATATAGCAATTCCCGATTATTGAGGATTTTATCGGGATTTCAAGAGACTCCACGGATCAGTTTACTGCGAGAAGCAGGTGAGACGGTTCAAGACCTCTTTGCAACCCGCGGATTCGAAGAAAATACCAAAGAATGCAAAATTTGAACGGGAAGTTGGAACCACGATCAGTTAAGGATTTGATTATCCTTTCAACTTAAAGAAATTGTCAACCTCGACTCCACTACTACGGTGAACGGTACATTGAGCATTCTTGGCATTTGCACACATGCATTTCATAAGTAATTATATTTTATTTTGTTTGACGTGCGTGACGACGTGTAATGCTTCATGCTGTTTTGATTGTAATAAGGTGGCTAATTGATTTAATTTTCATAACTTAAGATTTATTGTTGTTGTGAATTCTTGTAAACTGAATGGATTACATGCTTGCGTGGATTGTCCGTGCTTCAGTGTTTATAATTTCCTTATTGGCTCACTAACCCTTCATGCACATACAAGTATATTGTAATCTTATTTTACAGGGATTCCATTGCGATATCCCCCTTGAGTTGGGCATGGATGATGTGGGATTCTCCCTATTTATCTGATAGAAAGATGTTGGATTCTTTCTAAATTATGTGAGCAAGAGATGCTGGATTCTCTTGGAGTTAGATATTTGGGAGATGCTGAATTCTCTTGAATCTAGGGGTTTGAGAAATGCTGGATTTTCTCAAACTAGGATGTTTGGGAGATGTGGAGTCTGCTAGACTTAGGTTGAGAGACGGGGTTCTCTCGATTATGTGCTAGAGAGAAAGGGGTTCTCAATTATGTGTTTGAGAGACGGGGTTCTTTCGCTTATGTGCTTGGGAGACGGGGCTCTCTCTTTTTCTTTTGTGCCGAGAGATGGGATTCTCTCTTTGTGTTTGTTTCGCACTTTTCGTTGACCCTCCTGAGAATTGCAAGAGGAAGTAACCGGTGGCTTTAAGATCGTGCGCAACCCTAGTCATCTACTTTGAGGAGGAATTGAGAGAGCTTCAACAACTAGTGATCGAGCCCATATGCATACCTCAACGATATGGACACTCGAATGGGGATCTGAGCCACGAACATCCCTTGGAAAAAGGTTTTGACAGTGTTGAAGTGATCGAAGTCGTCCAACTCAGCACTCGAATCTGGGGACCAGGTTCTCTGAAGGGGGGGAGATTGTGACACCCTGCTCGTCCGATGTATAAGGTACGCCACGTTCTAACCTTTTTATGTGTTTTATTCTATGATTTTGTGCGTTGCGTGGCCCTTTTTGTAATTTTCACTTTTAAGGGGTTTTTCGTTCATTTCTGGTTCGATTGAGGTTTCAACCCCTTGGACCCCTTCAACGCGTTCGGGGCATCGAGACGAGTCCGTAGACTCTGAGTTTGCCCAATTCTGACGCCGTTAACCCCTTCTTCTGACTTTTTTCGTGTAGGAGGACCCGAGATATTATACCCAGAATCCTCGCAATTCGTGTCAGAACTCAGCTTCCTTTCTCTCTCCCCTCTCCCGCGTCTCTCTCCTCGCTCACACACACTCAAGGTGTAGAAACATGCACAAGCTCGTTCTCGCTCGTTTCTCGACGGTTTTCGACGAGTGAGAAGTGGAAATTGATCAGCTCGACGAGCCCATCACATTGGTCCAAAAATCGGAGGCTAAAAACCAGCGGTGGTGGCGCTACGGCAAGCTTTAGGCCGTGGGATTTACCCCCGCCACTAGGCGTCGGAATCGATCGATTCTTGGGCGATTTTGGAGCGCGAGGTCCCGACGTTCAGAGTGGTGAAAGATGGCGCGGCCATTGGTGGCCGGACGTCGGCGCACGCGCCACCTGAATTCGCCGCCGCGGCGCGTGCACTGTACCACGCAGTTTCATCACATTTCGGAGATCCTTTCCGGAGAGAGGGGCCGGTTCCCTACCTTTTTCGGCCCCCTGATTCCATTTCCGGCGTCATTTTGGGCCAAGGATGGCCGGAGGTGGCTGAACCGACGACGAGGCAGCGGCGGGACTTTGGTGGCGGTTGGGGCTATTTTTCGACGGGTTTTGGTGGTGGTCCATTTACAAAAGATGATCAATGGGTGGAGGATGACCTTTTCACGTTGGCCCTAACACGAGAATCGGCTATTGGCAACGGACCGGTGGCGGACTGGCTTTGAACCGGCGGCCCAACTTTTCGGTGGTTTTTTCAGCGTTTGGCTAGGGGCTTTCGAAGGCCTCGTTACGGGCTTTCTAACGGTATGTTCGGATTTCATTTTACGGTTTGCGTTTAATTTTAGTTTTCGTTCTACGGATTTAGTTCGGTTTTTCGTCAACGAAATCCGGTGTGTTTGGTATTTTCTGAAATTGGTTGAGGGCTTTTGTCAAGTAGGCCGAGGCGTATGTTTCTGTGCTTCCGGGGATTTTTCCGACTACCGGTGGCGGTGTTCCTATGGCGGCCGGTGGCTGTTCGGCAGACTAAGGTGGCGGCATTCCGGTGACTTTCGGTCAGTGGGTTCCTTTCGTCGTGGTGAGTCCAACGCCACTTTCCGTTCATAAATCGGATATCCGGTTGATTTTATATGAATTTTTGAAGTTGTTGTATTTATTTTCGTTAATTGTTTTAATTGTAAATTTCGATCTTGTATGAACTATGAAATGAACTTGTGAGCTATGTGATGTATGAAAATATGTTATGATATATGATAAGCTTGATTCTTGATTTATTGAATGTAATTGCCTCGTTTATGCCACTTCTTGTATATGATTATTGCTTTTCAGGGGTGTTAATATAATTTTAGAAACTAATTGATTATGAATCCTATATAATAAATTATAAAATGATACATTGTGCTTTAATTTGCACGGATTGTTAAGTATGCTAATTGATGGGAAAGTTGTAAGTTCTACAAATATGTAATTTTGAATAAATTGATATGAACTTGATGTTTTATTCTCACAAGACTTGGAGCATGATAGGATTTAAATTATTATGTCTCGATTTATAATTTCCAACCTGATAATATGAATTCTATAAGTTATGCATCTTCTAATGTGTGAATTGATTGTGATTTGATATGAATGACTTAATTTGGATAAATGTGAACTATTTGTGCATCATTTGTATTCGTGAGCATAGCCGTGCGTCTTTGTGGTTGTGATTTGAGTCTGAGTGTTGTGTTCTGTGTGTTCAGTCGATCAGGGTTTTTCCAGGGAGTGTCTGTCAGTTGTTTGGGTTCCAGTGGGACTTCTTGGCTTGTGTTTTCCGTTCTCGTCAGTGTAAGGTGAGGTTTTAGGATTTTTGTTTTAGTTGAAGCGACCTATAACCCTCTGTGCTTATTTTCAAGCCTGCATGCGACTATTCTATTATATTTATATAATAGATATGTGCTTATACTGATATGGCATAAAATGGCCGAGCCACGTGGCATGCCCTAAGAGGACCCACGTGATCACCTCGCCACCTCAAGCGGTTCAAGATCCCAACCCGCCTTCAGGGTCATGGGGGATCGACCTCGAACCCGGTGCTTGGGATCGGTCAAAAGTTCGATCTCCGTCCGCCAAAGGGGATCACTCTAGCCGGTGACCCCAAGGGATCGAACTCGATCCCTGTCGGCTCCGGGGGATCGAAGTCGACCCCCTAGTACCCAATGGATCGAACTCGATCCCTATCCGCCAATGGGATCGAACTCTATCCCGATCCGCTAATGGGATCGAACTCTATCCCTTTCCACCCAAGGAGCTCATGATGGTGCTAAGCCCATCCAGATCGACATCGGTCCCAGACCTAGTAACGGGATCGCACCTGAGCGAGGGAACCACGTGTCCTTCAAGCCAGGCATCCCGGTCGGATCGAGTTCGATCCCCCGATAGCGGGTCGTAATCGATCCCTTCTTTGCTCCCGCAAGGGAACCACGCTTGAGGCATCCTTGTCCCGCGTAAGGCATGGGATCGAACTCGGTCCCATTGATAGGTTCCCTATTGCGGACATGCTTCATCACGATTTGCTTGATTTTGACCTCTCGGGTCGAGATCCTACGTCACCAGGCATCAAGATGCCATAAAGCATCTTTGTCGGGACACGTGTAGCTCCCCTATTCACCACGACTAGATGCGCTACAGTGCATTTAATGCCCGCGGTACGTGTCTACGCTAAAAAGGGAAGCAAGGTACACTCGACCTCAAGTCACCTGCTCAGGCGTCCGACAAATGGACCGATCGGCTGCAGAGCAATTAATGAATAGTCGCGGTACACGCACTGCTGTGTTAATTGCTCTTGACTATAAATACCCATGCCTTGAACAGTGTTTGGTAAGCAATTTAAGAGCATTTATTTCGCTTCCTTAGCATTTATTTCTCTCTCTAAGAGTCTCCCACTGACTTGAGCGTCGGAGTGTCAAACTTGGGTCCAACCCCAAGTCCCCAATTTGGCCTCTGAGCTCACGTGTGCTTAAGTGTTTTCAGATCGATTAAAGAGCCCACTACTACAAATTTCGAGCATAACCAATTTCGAGCCGGATCAGTTTGGCGCCGTCTGTGGGAAACCTTTCTCTCTTTATCTCGATCTTGAGTTAGAAACTTCAACACCTTCTCTTCACTTAAAAACATGGTGAATACACGGAAGACCCGACAGGATGAGGACTTGGAGGAGGTCACCAAAGGCAGGCACGACACTAACGCGCCGCTTGGTAACCCCCCCACTGCTCCCCCGCCATCGGGAACATTAGCCCCAGCGCCAGTGTGATCTTGCCTCAACCAGAGGCTGCTCTGAGGGTCACCATTACACAGGCTGACCTTGACTCCTTCCTCGACCAATGGCTGGTCGAGATCGAACAGGCCCAAGCCGAGGGCCGGGAACCAAGACGCCCTAAGTTTCCAAGGGCGAGCCCCGCTACTATCCCCAGCCCAGTGATGGCTAGCGCTCTGGGACCCACAGCTCAGACTTACGGGTCTGTTGTCCCCTACTACCTCCAGCCGCTCAACGGCGGACCCGCTCAGTTCATATGGGGCCTCCCATCCCAGGCAGGCTCGGGCCAAGTCCAGGTCCAAGGATTCGCACCTCCACCACCGCCTGCGAGAGGAAGCAAGCAAGTCCCGTCTGAGGGCCATGGCGATTCACGCCACCCCAGCCGCCCAAATCGGGGCAAACGCACGATCGACGACGACAATGAGAAGTATGAGGATTTGCGGAACCGAATACCCACTCGATCCGCTCGGGATGAGGCTGCTAGGATCGTCGCTGCCCGTCAAGAGAATGAGCCGGATCGATATGTCGACCCACCGCGGAGGCGGGTACAAGACCGCTTGGGAGATCGAGGATCTATGATCTCTGAAAGACAGGTCGACCTGCGCGTGGGGTTGAACCGTCGACCCCTGCGCTATCGATCCGACCGGGAGGAAGCTTTCCCATTTTCTGAGGACATCCTCCGCATGACCTGTGACGGAGATCGGATCCCCTCCGTACTACCTCTCTATAATGGGATTACCGATCCCGAAAAACACGTGACCGCCTTCAAAAACAGGATGTTGTTGCACCCCCACCCGCAGCAAATCTGGGCCAAGATATTCGTCACTACTTTGACGGGCCCCGTGCAGAACTGGTTCATCCGCCTGCCGCCTCGATGCATCCGGACCTACAATCACTTTGTAGATCGGTTTCTAGCGCACTTCTCCTCCATGTCAGGGGAGAAGCTGCCCCCTTCTTACCTCAACAACCTCCGTCAAGAAAAGGGGGAATCCCTCCGAGACTTCTTTACCCGATTCTCGAGGGAAGTGGTCAGGGTCGAAGACCCAACGATGGACACTTTGCTGCCGGTCGTCCACCGGGCGCTGTGCAACCGCCTGTGGGCGGATGAGATCGTCAGGGCCGGTCCACGCAACCTGACCGAGATTCAAGACCTCGCTCACAGATTCATTCGGGTCGAGGAAATGGCGTTGGCGCACGGGCCAGTCCCTCTGCCCATTTCGGAGGGTCATCATTTTGGGTCAAGCTCGACCCCGAGCAGGAAGGGGATCTAGCCGAAGAAGTCGGAGGGGAAAGTCGATCCGCCGACCCAGATCGACCGAAGAAACTATATTCCCCTCAACACGACCGTCGAACAAATCTTCACGGTCATGGATAAAAAACTCCTGAACAAGCCTAAGACCATCCGAGAAGGTCCCAAAGCCCAGAAATCATGGAAGTTTTGCGGATACCACCAGCAGTGGGGTCACACCACTGGAGAATGCAATGCTCTCCGTGATGAGATCGAGAGACTCATCCGAGGAGGGCATTTGAAGGACTTTGTTCGCAAAATAGACCACTACTCTGGGAAGGCTGGCCGAAGTCAGGACCCGCCCCTGGATCGATCTCGATCCTCGTCTAGGAGATCCAGAAAGCAACCCCTCGAAAGGACCGAGGATAACCCCCCGACCAATGTCACTATCTACATGATCGCTGGGGGGCACGAGGGTGGTGACTCCAACACTGCAAGAAAGAAGAACATCCGAAAGGCGGCTCTAGAATACAATGGACCCCGCGAGGAGGTCCTCCAGATGGAGCAGAACAGAGAGTGGGAGAGGTAAGAGGTTAGCTTTAGTGAGAATGATAGCCACACGGGCCCACATAGGGTGGGCAAAACGCCTAGTTATCAGATGGTGGTGACCTTGGGAGTGGCTAGTTACAACGTAACCAAATGCTTTCTTGACAATGGAAGTAGCACGAACATTATCCTTTACTCTAAGCTTGTAAAAATGAAATTGCATAACTTGAAGCTAGATCCGATCCGAACGCCTTTGTCCGGCTTCGGGGGAACCCAGGTCGTCCTGCTTGGGCGCATCAAACTGCTCACTTCGATGGGAACATCGCCTCGTCGAGTTACCCAAGAGGTCGAGTACGTTGTCGTAAACATGCCCCTCGCTTACAACATGATTTTTGGTTGACCCAGCCTCATGCAGTTCAGAGCCATAATTTCCACCTACCTCCAAAAGTTGAAAATGTCAACCCCTAACGAGGTCGGAGAAGTGGAGTGCGACGTCCCGGACAGTTTATGCAATCACCCCCAAGGAGCCGAAGGAGAAGGAGAAGGATGCGAGCGAGTGCCTCGATCTCTAGACCTACGCGAGCTCGGAGCTCGACCTCGCAGCGCCAAAGGTAGAAGTCGAAGGCTCACACGTGGCTCAAAAGAGGAAAGCCGTAGGGCGGATCGAGCCGTCCGATTCTTTGAAACAACAAGTCAACGAAGATCGGGGCAAACATGAACCCCCAACACAAGATCATGATGGTTGAATTTCTCCAAGAAAATGTCGACGTTTTCGCTTGGACTGCAATAGACCTCGTTGGGATCGACCCGAGGGTGATCTGCCATTGCCTCGGACTCGACCCCACGCAAGACCCATAAAGCAGAAGCTGAGAGCTCAAAGCAAGGAACGAAATGATATCATCGAAGCCAAGGTTAACAAATTGCTCAACGTGGGCTACGTGACCCCGGCCCAATACGTTGATTGGTTGTGAAATGTAGTCCTAGTACAGAAGACTGGGGGCAAGTGGAGAATGTGTAATGATTTTATGGATCTAAACAAGGCGTGTCCGAAGGACCCCTACCTGCTCCCTCGGATCGATCAACTCGTCGACTCAACAGCTGGTTGTGAGATGCTGAGCATGATGGACGCCTTTCAGGGATATTACCAGATCTTCATGGCACTTGAAGATCGACCCCACACAGCCTTGATAACGATCAAAGGCATCTATTTCTTTAAAGTGATGCCGTTCGGCCTCAAGAACGCCGGGGCGACCTATCAGAGGTTGGTAAACAAGATGTTCAAAGAAAAGATTGGCAAAACGATGGAAGTTTATGTGGACGATATGATCGTAAAGAGCAAACGGCCGTGTGATCACCTCGCCCACCTTGGTCAAGCGTTCGAGATCCTTAGGAGATACGACATGAAGCTTAACCCGGACAAATGCACTTTCGGGGTCAAGGGAGGAAAGTTCCTCGGGTATATGGTTAGTCAGCAAGGGATCGAGGTGAACCAGGCGAAGATCAAAGCCATCCAGGTCATACCTCGACCCGACTACATAAGTCAGGTTCAATCTTTGGTCGGTCGGATCATTTCCCTGAATCGGTTCATATCTACATCATCCGAGCGGAACCTACCCTTCTTCAAGATATTGAGAAACTTAAAAAAGTTAGAATGGAATGAATAGTGCGATAGAGCCTTTGAACAACTTAAAGAGTACCTGGCATCTCCACTGCTGTTGGCCAAGCCCAACGAAGGGGAGACCTTGTACCTCTATCTCTCTCTTTCCAACGAAACTTTTAGTTCGATCCTCGTTGTGATTAGGGATCGAAAACACATGCCCATCTATTATCTGAGTAAAATCTTACACGGGACGGAGCGAAACTACCTTTAGATCGAGAAGTTTGTCTTCGTACTAACACACGCGGCTCGAAAATTACGACCCTATTTCCAGGTGCACCCGATTGTAGTGTTAACAGATCAACCCCTCAGGCAGGTCTTGTCCAAACCCGATGTCTTGGGTCGAATGATGAAATGGGCGGTGGAGTTGATTGAACATGACATCACTTTCCAACCCCACGTCGCCCAACAAGCCCAAGTTCTGGCTGACTTCTTAGTCGAAAAGAACACGAAACCCTCAAAGGTCGCCCCCGGTCCCCTCAGCTGGACGATGTACGTCGATGGCTCATCGACGTCCAAGAGGGGAGAGTAGGGATATCATTAATCAGTTCAAACGGCACGCAGTTCGATTTAGCCGTTCGCCTCGACTTCAAAGCAACTAACAATGAAGCGGAATATGTGGCACTCATCGTCGGACTAAATTTCACATCCGAGCATCGGGTCAACGGATTGGCGATCGTGACGACTCCCAGCTTGTCGCGGGGCAGGTCAACGGCATGTGTGAAGCGAGGGAAGAATCGATGGCCGATTACCTCAGGATGGTCAAAGAATTAGCCCCAAAGTTCAAGGAATTTCGGATCGATCAAGTCCCCCGTGAAGAAAACGCGCGAGCAGATGCGCTATCCAAACTCGCGAATGGTCTCCAAGGCACCCGAGATGGGACCATTTCGTTCCACGTCTCATCCGGCAGGGTCATCGACAGGGGTCGGGTCGAGGTCGCAACGATCGACCCGGAAGAGCCATGCTGGATGGACAATTTAATTTCCTACCTTAAAAACGGAACATTACCTTAAAGCCGTTTAGAAGCAAGGCCGACGAAGTATCGATGGTTGTTGTACTTGCTGGACCGCGAAGGGAGACTGTTCAAGAAATCCTTCACTGGTCCGCCGCTAAGATGCCTCCGCCCGAGCCAAGCCAAAGACGTGTTGGAAGAAATCCACGAAGGGAACTGTGGGAACCATTCAGGGGGTCGAGCCTTAGCCCGTAAAGTCTTAAAAAACGGATAATTCTGGCCGACCCTAGTTCGAGATGCAAAGCTGCATTCAATGAAGTGCCCCAAGTGCCAAAAACACGGCAATCTCATACACAAACACCCCACAACCATGATTGCAATCGACGTCTCATGGCCCTTCGACCAGTGGGGGATCGACATCATTAGACCCTTCCCTCTAGCCCCTCGGAAAAAACGGTTCGCCATAGTGGCCGTCAAGTACTTTTCAAAGTGGGTCGAGGCCGGAGCAGTCCCAAAGATAACTGATGAAGTGATAAGAAATTTCCTTTGGAAGAGTATAATCTGCCACTTCGGGGTCCCGAGGGCTCTCATCTGTGACAATGGACCCCAGTTCCGGAGTGAGAACACCAAAAGCTATTATCGAGACATTGGGAACGACCTCAGATTCACTACCGTCGGCCAACGTCAAACAAATGGCCAAGCCGAAGTCACTAACAGGATCATCATTCAAAACTTGAAGACCCACCTCGATGCCAAGTTCGGTGCATGGGTAGAAGAGCTCGACAGGGTCCTCTGGGCTTATCAAAAGACCCCCCGAACCGCAACGGGCCAAACCCCCTTTTCCCTGGTATGCGAGTCGGAAGCCGTGATCCCCTCGGAGTTGTTACATGAAAAGGCACGCGTCAGTCAATACCAGCTTAATAGGAATAGTGAAAATCGATCCGATGACCTGGATCTGATAGAGGAGAAGCGGGAACGCGCGTACCAGAAGATTAAACAATACAAGACAGCCGTAACCCGATCATACAACAAGTACGACAGGCCCCGCACGTTACAAATTGGGGATCTAGTGTTGAAAAAGGTGGAGGTCCTCCAGCACGTGGGAAAACTCAAACCCAATTGGGAAGGTCCCTACCGAGTTACTAAAGTAGGCAAGAACATGGCGTACAAGCTCGAAGACATGACCGGAGTGTCTTTACCAAGGCCATGGAACGCTCACAATTTGAAGAAGTTTTATGCTTAAAAACCTATTTTGCATATGTAATTGAACTAGGACTCATTCAGAGGCTGGTCTCGAACCCCGTATTGAGGTCGAACTCGACCCTCGTTATTGAATTCAATCCGTTTCCTTTTTATCGTCTCTTACTTATTGAGCATTCGATCTACGATCATGCTATCGGGAGGGAGTAAGACCCCCCAACCTGTTATTCGCTTAGCGATTTTTGATTCGGTTATTTTCTCAAATTCCAATGAGGTCACGCATCGACCCGACGAGAACGAGACTAACAATAAACTAGAATAATAAACAAGGACGTTAAAACGTTCCACTAGGATTAGAACCGGATCGAACTATCCCGGGTCGAGTTAACGATCGATCTCACTTAGTGACACCCGGATCGAGATAACCTTACTCCCCGAGGTTAGTGAAGCAGGATCGAAAATGATCCCGGGTTCGATCCCGATAAAGAATACGAAGCTACAAGACCAAAAAACTAACAAACATTCGCATCAACTTGTCCATAGAAGGGAAGATTGCTTACGAAAGTAACAAGCATTCATTCATCAAACGCTTCGACCTCACCCGCGGTGTGGGTCGAACATGTCAAAAGTATTACAAAACAGAAATAATACAAGGCTCACACGGCTACAGCCCAGCCATTAGGTCAAACGAAATTGTCTTGAAAATACTTGCAAGATAACTAGAATCAATGCTGCGAAGATGGAGAAGAGCCCGAGGGACCTGACTGAGCCGAGGACTTGTTACGACCACGTCGGGTCGACGGTAGGAAGCTCTCAAGATCGATCGGAAGAGGGAGCTCGTAGACAGGGGCTCTTTTATCCCTCTTCGTGAACGACATATCAACGGTGAACCCGTATTTGTGATGGTGCCAATCGATATGAACCGAAGGCTCGGAGTTATCTTCGAACGGATCGGGGTACGGGTCGGGTTTGTCGAGGCCGATGCTAGATTCATCGAAAGACATGGGGATAAGGCCCTGACCTTTAATCTGATTGTATGCGAGTCTGAACCCGACCTCCAGGTCGATGCCAGCCATGACCGAGTTCGCATCATCGAAGGTAGGCCCTTCGATGAATTCACGCATAGCGTACTGCTCGATCGCAGTCTTGGCCTTCCGAAAGGACTCCAGCATAGCGTCGATCTTAACTTGACCCTCCGCCAGGGCAGCCGTTCGACCCGCTTCCCAACCTGCGGCCTTCGCTTCCTGAACCTTTTGCTTGGTGTCAGCTTGGATCGAACTTAGTTCGGCCGCATGGCTAGACTTCATCGCCTGATTCCGCTCAAAAGCTCTCTGCAACTCCATCGAGCGGGCCTGGAGCTCTTATTCCTGAAGGTTCTGCATCGACATGAGCTCGTCGACCCGCCTCTCGAGCTCCGCTATCCTCTCCGCATTGGACGACCTCGGATGGGCCTTGGCGGCCTTGTACTTCTCCTTGTACTTGGTCATCTCCGTTTGGTAAACTTCCGCCTTTTGGAACAAACTGATGGCGGTGGGAAGAATATTCTGTTGATTAATACGAGGACGTCATGGTCCGGGGAAACAAATATATACATAACGAGACAAAACGACAACAAGGGAAGGTAAAAGGAGCACGAGGTGAAGGCACGTACACTGAAGATGGCTTTGCTGATCTTCAACCTTTGGTGATCGATGGGATCTTTGTGAAACACCCTTTGCTCATCGATCACGCAACCAGTGTTGAATAAGGAAGCCAACAAACGGACATCGGGCCTACCAATGCCGAGGTTCCGGGTCGAACCGTCCTCCTGAACCCTCTTGAGTTCACTAGGCCATTGGGGTGGGCGAGTCTGTTTGAAATTCAGTAACTTACCCTCCAGGTTAGATCCACTAGAGTCCACGTCGATCTCGACCCTCGCTTCTTCCACCTACACTTTCTTCTTCCTTTTACACAAGCGCCTGCCGGACACATGTTGTACCTCCTAGGGAAGAGTCGGGTCATAAAGATTGGTGTCGAGGTCGAAATAAAGGTCTAAATGTTCCAAATTAATTACTTGATCGGGGTCCTCAGGATCGCGTCGATCGCATCCGATGCCTGCCCCTCCTCCTGAGCTTCTTCGATAACCTGATTTGGGGGTTGGCGGGTCGAGGGAGCCCGTCGACGGGGCTGTTGGGCCGAGGCTTGGGCCTCCGGCAGAGCCTCGTGGATCGCGGCTATCGCTTGATCAACCCTCTCTTGCTCGACCCTCGAAGTGGGATCGCTCTTGCTCAACTTCAAGTTCTTCCGCACCCTTTCCAATCGACTCATAGCTAAGATGTCCAAATCTGCAAATACGGATCGAGATCGATTAGTGTAGGAACTGGGTCGTAAGAAATAAAAATGAATATATATACAGAAGTGGGATCGAATTCGACCCGTCCGATACAAAGGGGATCGAGTTCGACCCTGTGTGCGAAGGGATCGATGACGACTCGACAAAAAGAAAAAAAAATGAAAACAAATAAATTTGCACAATAATGTTTAAGAGGACAGATCGAACCTGATCCCAGAGGAGGGATCGAGAGCACAAGAAACGCGGAGGGGTTGGGCGCGTAACCCGATCGGGAGGGTCCGGCCTAAGGCGGAGGCTCACCAAAGTGGAATTTGCGTAACCTCGTCCCTGGAACCAAACCCGTCTCGATCAAGTGGCCCGTCCTTGTCAAGTAGTCGGGGTCGATCGAGCCCAGGTTGGTCAAAAGTTTGAAAATTCGATCTTTGTTTAGCCAAGCACTTTTCCTCGTTGTGAGCTTCTTGGGCTCCTTTGTGGTCCATGTCGAGCGGAAAGAAAGGGGCATCGGGCAGTCAATGAAGAAAAACTTCTCCTTCCAACTACTCCCATGAAACGAGATCGGGATTCCACAAGCTTCCGACCTGGCCTGGCCTGGAGGTAGTAGTAACCGACCTCGGACTTTGGAGAGTTAACAAGGAGGAAAAACTCCCCGAGGTCCTCGAAGCGAGGCTCGAACCCCAAGCATCTAAGGATGATGATCGCATAATACATCAGAGCGAACGAGTTCGGGACAAGTTAAGCCGGGCATTAGTTGACCCGATCGAGGAAAGTCGATACGAGGAAGTGGGTCGGAAATCGAAAACCATGCTTCATCGTTACGTGGTAAAGACCAAAGGAATGCTTAGAATGCGGGACCCTTACCGTCTCCCCATCGAAGGGCAACCGAGTCATGACACCCTCGGGCATCCCGCTTGACCAGTTTCAAATTTCGCAGAATTCTTTGTTCGACATCGTCGACGCTCTCTTGGCGACGTCGGTTAAAGTTCTATAGACATGCCCCGACCAACCCGGGGGAGGGTTCGAAGCAAATACCTCCGGCTCCTCGTCCTCCTCTACCTCCGTCTCCTCGATCCGACGTTAGCGTCTTGAGGACGAAGCTTGGCCCCGGTCCGCCATGAATTCCTGAGCCCGAATCTCGTCGGAAGAATCAAAGAAAGACCCAAAATCCATATTTGGTAACGATGGAACTCCGCCAGATGCACCGGACCAATCCGCGGAAGGGGTGAATGGTTCCTCCACCTCACTTTCATCGTCGAAAACCACACACATATACGGTGCTCTCGACATGTCTCTCACTAAGAAGGAAAAGGGGGTTGGAAGAAATGCCGAAATTACCTTCTCTTTTCGCCTTGAAAATAACGCCTTGGACTTGTAGCTCGATCCGAAGTAAAGTAAGAGGTAAGGGGATCGAACTCTCTCAGCAAGAAAGGTGTGAAATGAGAGAAAACATGCCCTCTTATTTATAAGGGATGAAAAAAAACAATTCCTCGAAGTGCGTAATACCGCCATTACCACGCCTAGAGGACCGCGTTGCTTTTCCTAGAAACGCGAAATAGTGCCATCACCACACATGGAACACCGTGTTACTTTCCCTCGAAGCACGAAACGGTGCTGTCATTATTGCCTCAAAGATCGAATCGATTAAAAGACGTGCCCATTAAGGAGGTAGCAAACCAGACTTAACGGTCGGGGCGCGAAAACTACCACCGAAGCGATGAAAATTACCCCCGTGAAAATTCATGCCAGTAATTTGGGGGGCCTCTGATATGGCATAAAATGGCCGAGCTACGTGGCATGCCCTAAGAGGAGCCACGTGATCACCTCTCCACCTCAAGCGGTTCAAGATCCCAACCCGCCTTCGGGGTCATGGGGGATCGACCTCGAACCCGGTGCTTGGGATCGGTCAAAAGTTTGATCTCCGTCCGCCAAAGCGGATCACGCTAGTCGGTGACCCCAAGGGATCGAACTCGATCCCTGTCGGCTCCGAGGGATCGAAGTCGACCCCCTAGTGCCCAAGGGATTGAACTCGATCCCTATAGGCTCCGGGGGATCGAAGTCGACCCCCTAGTGCCCAATGGATCTAACTCGATCCCTATCTGCCAATGGGATCGAACTCTATCCCGATCCGCCAATGGGATCGAACTCTATCCCTTTCCGCCCAAGGAGCTCATGATGGTGCTAAGCCCATCCGGATCGACATCGGTCCCAGACCTGCTAACGGGATCGCACCTGAGCGAAGGAACCACGTGTCCCTCAAGCCAGACATCCCGGTCGGATCGAGTTCGATCCCCCGATAGCGGGTCGTAATCGATCCCTTCTTTGCTCCCGCAAGGGAACCACGCTTAAGGCATCCTTGTCCCGCGCAAGGCATGGGATCGAACTCGGTCCCATTGATAGGTTTCCTATTGCGGACATGCTTCATCACGATTTGCTTGATTTCGACCTCTCGGGTCGAGATCCTACGTCACCAGGCGTCAAGATGGCATAAAGCATCTTTGTCGGGACACGTGTAGCTTTCCTATTCACCACGACTAGACGCGCTACAGTGCATTTAATGCCCGCGGTATGTGTCTACGCCAAAAAGGCAAACAAGGTACACTCGACCTCAAGTCACCTGCTCAGGCGTCCGACAAATGGGCCGATCGGCTGCAGAGCAATTAATGCATAGTCACGGTACACGCACTACTGTGTTAATTGCTCTTGACTATAAATACCCATGCCTTGAACAGTGTTTGGTAAGCAATTTCAGAGCATTCATTTCGCTTCCCTAGCATTTATTTCTCTCTCTAAGAGGCTCCCACTAACTTGAGCCTCGGAGTGCTAGACTTGGGTCCAACCCCAAGTCCCCAATTTGGCCTTTGAGCTCACGTGTGCTTAAGTGTTTTCAAGTCGATTAAAGAGCCCACTACTATAAATTCTTAACTGATCGACCCGATATTGCCATCTAGACCTCCAACTCAACATAACCAATTTCGAGCCGGATCATATATGATACGTTTATGATTTTGTCATACGGTTAAAGGTTTTCGAACTGTATATGTACGAGTATATGTAAGCTTGAGATGTTTTGCAACGAGGCTATGCTCCAAACCGTATGTCTTCAAGCTAGCTATGGATTAGGATGACACGGAGAGGTACGTCTATAGCATATGCTAAGTTGCAAGGTAAGGTATGCTCCAATAAGGTACGTAAGTTATGATTTTGATACGATATGATAAGTTTGGTGTGTAGCAAGTTATGTTATTGTGTTTGTAAAGGTTTGCGTTAGGGGCCCCGAGACGTGGGTAAAGGAGACCCGAGACGACCATGGGGTCACCGGTTTTGACCCCTGTGCACGCTCTCATTTGAGATATTCACGTGCGACTCTTAGAGGTTGGGAAGACGTGGTATCTTGAGCCCTCGGTGGATAACCGGGGAAGGCACAACGTGGATTAGCTACCCCGTGTGTTTTTGGTATTGGTAATGTGTAGTAAGGGTTTGATCCCCGAACTACTTCGTTGATGGGGAAGGATTATTTTTTATCTATGCTTTCCATTTTGTATTTATGTTAAGAATTGGGGAGTTAGAGTTAAACCTGTGCTCGCCGAGTATAAGATACGTTCTGCTATGTTGATTATGAAACGGGATAGAAGCTTTCTCTTTCAATATGTTACGAGTTTGTTCAGTCTGTTATGATTTGAATAAGTATAAGTATACGTTTGATTTAAAATGGTATTGGTATGCAAAACCCTACTCCCGATTCATAATCTTTCTTTTGATACGTGCTATGCTCCTTATTATGTATAGTGTGTGTGTGTTCAGCCCCCCTCACTCAGTCAGTGGACTGATCTTCGTCCCACCTATGTTTTTAGTTTGCAGGTGCAGGTTGTTAGAGTTCGAGCTAGACGGCGTTGAGTCGGGTCTGTAGAGTCTGTGTCGGTCTATTTGATTTATTAAGTACTTTGTTTTGATTTGTGTAGAAAATTATGTATATGATATATATATTATGCAGGTTGGTACTTATCATTTAGATGTATGAAATTCGGGACAGGTTAGGATAGGTTCGTGGAATTAGTGGAACACGTTTTCGTTGTATGATTATTCGGGACAAGTTAGGACAGGATTACTTGATTAATTGAACCCGTTTAATTGATCTTGATTTACCTCCTGGAATTCATAACTTATGACTGTTGATTAAATTTTTTGATAGTTCCTATTTTGCATCGCTTCCGCATTCAGGTTTTGCATATTTTACTTGTACAGGGTTTAGGTACCACCTAGCTTAGGTTGGATTTTTCGTTTGTCACCCGTTCGCTGTGACTTGGTGCGTGTGTGGACTTTTCATTTTGTACACATGTCGGGTCATAGTGCGGGGGTGTGGTGCGCCATCGCGTGGGGTGCTACAGGTAGTCTGCTGGGGGTTGGAGGTATGGCTCAGCAATGCTTCCAGCTCTTCAACAGATGGCTGGTAGTCCTTTTGTCTGCCTGTTCCAGTGGGCAGGTCCAGTCATTCTGGCAGGAAAATCCTTCCAGATGGGAGATCTCCTGATCAGCAGGCCTCCATCTCCAATTCCGGGATTCTGGCATTGTAGGTTCTTCAGCCTTTCCATCACACTGGATTCCGGGAGGCCTTCACTATCCCCGATTGACGGAGTGATTCTCGTTACCGTAACAAGTGTTGAGTCGGTTAACACGGGGATACTTCCGATAAAGAGTGGGTTTGATGCACTACCGATCGTATTTTCAGTACCCGTCACGGCCGGAGCCGACGAGTTAACCGAGGTTGTGGCAACGTTGGACTCAGCGTCGGATGCCATGGAAGCTCTTGAAAACTCACGCCTTTGCTCGATTAATCGCTTTCTCACAGACGGCGCCAAATGATATTGGTCGAAAAAATCAACCAACACCAAAATAATTTGTTTATGTTGGGAATGGATTACACCAAGCTGTAATAGGTGATAAATCAGAAAATATGCACCGGAATAAATGATAAGAGATAGAAAGAGGAAATAAAATAATGATAAATTAATGAGAAAATATGTGATAAAGGTGTTCATCCAATCTTCTGAAATTTGCTTCCCCCGTACAAGAGAAACTCTGAAAATTCTATAACTCTATTGAAAAATAATAAAGGAAAAAGATAATTGCAACTCTTAAAACTCTCTTTTGATAACTCTTAAAACTGAGACTTTCTGGATTCTGAAAGTGATAACGTGACTTCTTCCTCTCTCTCTTGCTTTTATTCTTGTGAAAACTCTTGTAGCACCCCTTACACGTGGAGGCGCCACACCCCCGCACTATAGGTCAATCCATATACGAAACGGGCAATCCGTACATGAACTAACCTATAGCGAACTGGTAACAATGCAATAAATGACAAGCTAGGCGGGATTAATGTATACATGCAACGAGTGAAAGCGGAACCATAAACTAATCACGATCAAATATAACTGATAAACATGTCATGACATTTCTCGATTGCCAAGTAAAACAAAATATGGTCTAGCTTTACATATCAATACCTTATCATCTCCAAGTATAAATAACAAATAACTACAATAACAGCTCTAAACAACGATAAACAATATGCACCCTGATTGACTCGACTACATGGACTGGACTTGACACGACTCGACTCCCGCCTAGCGTGCACCTGCAAGAACCTGAAAGGTGGAGGCGTCAGTCTATGGAAGACTGAGTGAGGGGCATACATATATATTAGCGCAAATAACATGCAAGTTATAACCTCGGGTAAGGTTTTGTAACTAAGATAATATAAGTGCAAGAATATCAAGAGCTCGCCCGAGATTACAACTAACAAGTTTAACACAATAATCACGGTTATTATAACAATCAGTGGCCCTGGCGAGGGGCGTGCACGATCTCCAACCAACCTTGACAATGAACAAGAATTACACTTTCATTTAATTAGGTTATCACACGAGTCATTATAGTACACACGATCAGTAACACGAAATTCTCATTTCTCCAATGGTGGTGGGTTTGCAAGGCCCGAACCACCCACGATATCACGTTGCACGTCGGGAACATGACTCCCACGTACGGGAGCATCCCCACGGTTTGAGAGAGGTGTGTGAGTTACCCGTCAGCCCTATGCTTTCCCGGTTGGCTCAAACACTCACCCTCGGGCCCATAATACACGATACACGATACACGATAATCGCCAACACGATCACGGTTCAATCACGATAACACGGTACATGGCTTGCTTGTAACACGATACACGACTTACTTGTAACACGAACATGACTTACTTTCAATGGAACACGGTTACCTTTTAAAGAACACGACTTGATAGTTTAGAAACATTTGTAAATATATATATATATATATATATAGATATACCGTTTGGCCCAAAAGTCACATAAGGTTATACGGGTTCTAAGTAACTAGCAATTAAACCTCACCTGACAGGCGACACGATGACTCATGGATGCGTAAACGTGTTCAGTTGATCACAATCTCCGGCCCGGGAGAATAACTGGACAAGAAACAGGACATGGTATTCTTGTGAGACAATAACTCATCAATGTTACCAAATAGGACGCACGGCTTAACTATATCACGAGATGATATGCATTCACGAATGTAGCACGATATATTCATATTATGACATGAAATTGATCATATAAGAGCATGTTAGGGTTAATTAAAGGTAAAGGAAAAGGAATGGAATTTCACATTTTATGCAGAAACTTTACTGCCTCTCCAGGGGTCTTGGAACGGCCGTTCCTGCCCTTAGTTCAAAATGGGAAGGGCCGTTCCCGGCTACCCGAAGTGGCTCCCCGAAGGTGGGAACGGCCGTTCCGGTTTGCAAGCCAAAACGGGAAGGGTCGTTCCCGCCCTCGCCGCCAAGCACATTATTCAAATCTATGGGAACGACCGTTCCCCAATTACAAAAGGAACGGGAAGGGTCGTTCCCGTTACGCAGAAGAACAGGGGACGAAACAAGGGAAGCTCAAATTCAACAACAAAGCTCCATAAACACTTATATTTCTATCCTATATGCAAGAATTCATGAAAGTAACATATATTCATGCTCAAGGTATAATTAAAACCCATATAAACACATAAATCATGTCTTGATCATCATAATCATCAACTTTCCTCATATATCTACTCATGCCATATTCTTCCATGATCTTCAAGAATTCAAGTTCCAATCCATGTTAAAAGCATGTATTTGTATATCTAACAACATATAATCAAGTTATCCACCATAAATCATAACCCTAGCTATGACCCCAACTTCAAAAAATTCATATAAATATCCATGTCTACCTTGAAGGAAGAAGATGAGATGCAAGAAGATGAAGAGGGATGGTTGAGCCCCAAACATGAAATTTCCTAGGAAACTTGGATGAAATCACAAGAATCACTTCTTCTTCCTTGAGGTTGTGTGTCGGTAGAGAGAAGGGAGCAAAGTTGTGTATGTTTTGATGAAGAATGAGATGAAGATTGGAGAAGAGATACATATATCGATATATCTCTTAGGGAAATATGGTAATTGCTATTAAATCCCCCCAAGCTACAAGTCATGCAATTAGGTATGCCAAGTTTGGAAATTGATCAATTTGGTCCAATGAATGTTTATGCAATTTAGTCCTTACAGAAAAGGAAATGAGCAATTAAGGACAATTAGGTAATTAAATCATGTCTGGACAATTAATTCATGTGACAAACGAATCCAATTCATGCCATAATGCTCAAATTGATACATATTTCACATAATCATATTGAAATATAATTTATATAATTTATCATAAAATGTAGGAATTTAATAAATGGAAGAATTAAAATAATCCTAACTCTCGCAAATCTCACACGTGTCATACGTACCTGGAAAGCCGGAAATTGGGGCGTTACAACTCTGTTGTAGCTTCCCACAATTTCAGGCACGTGCCCACTTCCACAATTCAAAGCTCTGCACGCTACTTGCTCTTCCCCCTTTTCTCTCAACTTTCCACTTCTCCCACGACTGATACAACGCTTTTCTTGGACTCTTAATAATATCCCAATTAATTAAGTGTGACAAATATCTCCCTACATCTATATCTATATATATATATGAAGATAATGTTTGAAAATTTGGCAAAAATATATTACTAAGCTCCTAAAGCACTGAATAATGATGACATATTGACATTTGTAGTAAATGTGCACCATCTCATAATTAGGCCAAATGGTATCTGTCTGATCAATTAACTATTTGACTTCCAACTAAGCTATAATTGCTACCTTTAATAATCCTGTTTTTGTGACTTTGTATCGTATTATGGTGTGTATAGTATATATGCGTATTTGTGCATAATGTTGTATCATTTCGTAGATCAATTATCCGACGTCTAGAATTGTTAATCAGTTCAAGAAACGGACCGATCAACATCTCAAAATTGAATATGTCCAAAACGGTGATATTTTAAGAGAACTATTTAAAATTGTGATTAGACCGCTAAACCCATGGAGACGTTACAAATCATTTGAACTGTTCAGTTTTCAAAAACCTATAAATTAGAGAAACTAAACCATAATTTCTCTAATTTTCTATGTTTTTCACGAATGTTCCTCTATTTTTTCTTCAAACTGCTTTTTCTCTCCTCCGTTTCTTTTCCATCTTGCTTTTCTTCTCCAAAATTCAGTAAAGAAATACAAAAGTAAAATTTAAAATATATTTATATTATGTATTATTTTAATATTTAATATTATTTATATAATTATGATGTCACTTGTCATGGTTAATCCAATGTTTGAATAGGGATGTAAATGAGCGAGACGGCTCGCGGGCTTTCTCGAGCCGAGCTCAAACCCAAGCTATTTTATTTTAGGCTCGTGAGCCACTATTTTTAATTAAAAATAAATAAATATTAATTTATATATATATAAATACTTAAATAATATATAATATTATATATGTATATACTTATTTTTATATATAAATATTAAAAATAATTATTTTTTAAATAAAAATATATATTTTCAAGAACTTCGAGCCGAGCCGCTCGCGAGCCTTGATCGAGCCGAGCTCGAACCAAGAAAAAAAAATCAAGGCTCGGCTCGTTTACATCCCTAGTTTGAACCATTACCTTTCACCCAATTAATTTTTCAATTTATATAACAGTCCAATCTTAAAAAAACATAGTCTTATACAGAAAAAAAAAAAAAAAAAAAAACAAAACAAAACAAAACAAAAAACAAAAACGAAAAAGGAAAAAAGAAAATGTTTTGGTCTAGCAACATCTCTAACTGTAATACTTTGACTAACTGGTTGACCATAGTGGGCAATTTCCTTTAATTTCCATTTCCTTTCCATTTCAAGAGTCACGTTTAAAGAAGCAAGTATAAATTTTTAAAGTTTTACCAAGCAAAAATTAATTGTTTTATTTTGTTTATTACTTAAAATAAATTCAAATAAACAACTTTTTTGTTAAATTTCTACTTACTGTTCAACTTTTTTTTTTTTTTTATCAACTTTAATATTGAGCAAATAGAAGTTTTCACAAATATCCTATTTTGGAAGAGTGATTCTAAACTTTCCTCTCAAAAGTATAATATTTTTTTCTATACCTCTTTTATTTTAATTCAAGTTAGGTACGACTATTTAGATATAATGTTCTTCTGGGTTCTCAAAAATTAAATATAAAATTTCTAATTAAGTTAATAATCCACGGACTACATCCCCTTGTTGTCTTAAAAGTACAATATGAAAAGTTTTTAGTTTGCTTTAGTTTTTGGGGGAGTTATTAAACAGGATCAATAATGGTCAAAAGTTATCCTAAACACCCTAATTTGAAAAATCTATGTTTGAGGTCAACAATACACAATATATTTTTTCTAAACCCCCTAATCACCTAAAAAGACTGGGTTGCCCTTACGTTTTTCCTAGCGCCAGTCCAAATTTGCTTCCTCAAAACCTCTGCTTTACTAAGTCTCACCAGCCCCCATCGGAGTCTTCTTTTGCAAGCTTGCTTTGCTGGATTGGTGTCGTAATTTTCATTTGGCGACGGAGATTAGGACACTAAAGCATATCAAGGATGTATGAGACCTTTTGCCGTTCTAGATTTGAATCTTTGATGTTGTATTCTTTCCTGTTCTATTTGCATTTCATTTCCATTTTGGTTTATATCTGCAATGTTTAGCTGGAAATGGTATTGATGCCAACTAACGCTTCAATGGTTGTTAATGGGCAGATTATCTTGTTAAGATGTTTAATTCAACATCGTCAGTGCCGAATGAGTTGAGGCTGTTCTGTTATTGTGGTGTCCCAGCCCGTGTTTTCACTTCTAAGACTTCCAGAAATCCTCATCGGAGGTTTGCTAAATGTTGCAAAGGAACTTGTCGCTTGTGGGTGTGGATCGATCCAGAACCCACCCGTGAAATGAGAGCACTTTTCGCCAGCTACGACAAGAAGATCGCTGTCCGGGATGCTGAAATCAGACTTCTGAAGTTGAAGTTAAAATTTATGGCAGCTCTTCTTCTTGTCTCATGGATAGCCTTCCTAGTACGATGATTTATTTGATGATTCCCCTTGGTGTAAGATTATGGGTGATTCTTCATTTTTGGTAGTATGGTCACCCTCGGTTGTAATCCTACATTTAAACAAGCATGTAAATATTTTACAGTGTATATTCGGTTGTTTATTTTCTGCTTTGGCGAATGGGGAGAACCTGTGCTTGTCGAATTAAAAGATGAAAACTCGTAATTAAAAGTTGGGTTTGTCGAGTTAGGCTATGAAAAAGTTTTAATTAAAAGCTGGGTTTGTAGAGTTAGGCCATGAATATTCGGAATTAAAATCTGGGTTTGTCTAGTTAGGCTATGAGAATCGTATTTAAAAGGTGAATTTGTAGAGATCGGTGAGATCTAAAAAATGGGAAAAAAATGGGGATTTAATGATCGACCATTACAGAAAATGGGGAAAAAATGGGAAAAAAATGGGGAGCATCTTTGCACAGATCGGTGAGATCTAAATCGTTCATAGATGATCGACCATTACAGATCTGTAGAAGTGGGGATTTGATGCCTGGCAGCCCACTGTCACCTTTAAAAGCAGTAAGTTCACCCCCTTATAGGTTTAGCTATCACCGATTGTATATAGATGCTCCCATGTTTATTTTCTTACCCATCTGAATTTGTTGCAGAAGGAAAAAAGGGAGCATCTATACACAGATCGGTGAGAGCTAAACCAATACATAGATGATTTAGCATAAGAGATCTGAAGAAGTGGGGAGTTGGTGGTGAATATAAAGGAGACCATCTGTAATCACATCGCCTTGGGTAATGGGGGAATTAAATGCCGGGAGTTGGAGAGTCCCGCCTTGGAAGACTAAAAGCAGGATTAAAAATGCATAATTGAAGGCTGAGTTTGTCCAGTGAAAAGGTTAAAAATGTGTAATTTAAGTCATGGTTTGTCCAGAGAAACGTTAATAATGCGTAATTGGATGTTGGATTTGTCAAGTGAAACTGTAATAATGCGTAATTAGATGGGTGAAGTGTCAAGTGAAACTGTAATAATGCGTAATTGGATGGGGACTTTGTCAATTGAAACGGTAATAATGCGTAATTGGATGGGGACTTTGTATGGTGACTTTGTCAAGTGAAACGGTAATAATGCGTAATTGGATGGGGACTTTGTCTAGTGAAACTGGAATAATGCTTAATTGGATAGGGACTTTGTCAAGTGAAACTGTAATAATGCGTAATTGGATGGGGACTTTGTCAAGTGAAACTGGAATAATGCGTAATTGGCTAGGGACTTTGTCCAGTGAATCTAGAATAATGCGTAATTGGATAGGGACTTTGTCCAGTGAAACTAGAATAATGCGTAATTGGATGGGGACTTTGTCCAGTGAAACGGGAATAATGCGTAATTGGATGTTGGACTTGTCAAGTGAAACTGTAATAATGCGTAATTGGATAGGGAGTTTGTCCAGTGAAACTAGAATAATGCGTAATTGGATGGGGACTTTATCCAGTGAAACTGGAATAATGCGTAATTGGATGTTGGACTTGTCAAGTGAAACTGTAATAATGCGTAATTAGATGGGTGAAGTGTCAAGTGAAACTGTAATAATGCGTAATTGGATGGGGACTTTGTCAAGTGAAACGGTAATAATGCGTAATTGGATGGGGACTTTGTCAAATGAAACGGTAATAATGCGTAATTGGATGGGGACTTTGTCGAGTGAAATTGGAATAATGCGTAATTGGATAGGGACTTTGTCAAGTGAAACTGTAATAATGCGTAATTGGATGGGGACTTTGTCAAGTGAAACGGTAATAATGTGTAATTGGATGGGGACTTTGTATGGGGACTTTGTCAAGTGAAACGGTAATAATGTGTAATTGGATGGGGACTTTGTCTACTGAAACTGGAATAATGCGTACTTGGATAGGGACTTTGTCAAGTGAAACTGTAATAATGCGTAACTGGATGGGGACTTTGTCAAGTGAAACTGGAATAATGCGTAATTGGCTAGGGACTTTGTCCAGTGAATCTAGAATAATGCGTAATTGGATAGGGACTTTGTCCAATGAAACTGGAATAAAGCGTAATTGGATAGAGACTTTGTCCAGTGAAACTAGAATAATGCGTAATTGGATAGGGACTTTGTCCAGTGAAACGGCAATAATGCGTAATTGGATGTTGGACTTGTCAAGTGAAACTGTAATAATACGTAATTAGATGGGTGAAGTGTCAAGTGAAACTGTAATAATGCGTAATTGGATGGGGACTTTGTCCAGTGAAACTGGAATAATGCGTAATTGGATGGGGACTTTGTCAAGTGAAACTGGAATAATGCGTAATTGGATGTTGGACTTGTCAAGTGAAACTGTAATAATGCGTAATTAGATGGGTGAAGTGTCAAGTGAAACTGTAATAATGCGTAATTGGATGGGGACTTTGTCCAGTGAAACTGGAATAATGCGTAATTGGATGGGGACTTTGTCAAGTGAAACTGGAATAATGCGTAATTGGATAGGGACTTTGTCAAGTGAAACTGGAATCAATCTTGTTAATGTTGCCATGTTTTAACCACAATCTTGTTCATAACTGTATTGTTGTAATGATGTGATCATCATTCAATCAATCTTGTAAATGTTGCAATGTTTTAATCACAATCTTGTTCATAACTGTATTGTTGTAATGATGTGATCATTATTCATCAATCTTGTTAATGTTGCAATGTTTTAACCACAATCTTGTTCATAACTGTATTGTTGTAATGATGTGATCATCATTCAATCAATCTTGTAAATGTTGCAATGTTTTAATCACAATCTTGTTCATAACTGTATTGTTGTAATGATGTGATCATCATTCAATCAATCTTGTAAATGCTGCAATGTTTTAATCATAATCTTGTTAATTGGACAAAGTCCCCATCCAATTACGCATTATTCTAGTTTCACTTGACAAAGTCCCTATCCAATTACGTCACTTGACAAAGTCCCCATCCAATTACGCATTATTCCAGTTTCACTGGACAAAATCTCCATCCAATTACGCATTATTACTGTTTCACTGGACAAAGTCCCTATCCAATTACACATTATTACCATTTCACTTGACAAAGTCCCCATCCAATTACGCATTATTCCAGTTTCACTTGACAAAGTCCCCATCCAATTACGCATTTTCAATGTTTAACTGGACACACCCAACTTTCAATTACGCAATTTTTACCTTTACTTGACAAACCCAACTTTTACTTACCAAATTACAAAGAAACTTTATACATACAAGATTATAAAAAAAATAGTATTTCTTTCATACAAGCTGTTGAAGATCAAATTTTAGAAGCAAGTGGGCGATGTGAACACGGTAATCAGCAATGGGGACCTCTTTTGCAAACTGGTTGTACTCCGCGGTGTCCTTTGCAAGCGACTCCACGAAGAGGCAAATAAACGCCCCACAGTCCAAGCTTCCTGGTGCTTGAGTACGGTTGCATGTGGCTTCTGGGTGCCTTTCAGATGCAGCAACTGTGGCCATGCCCTTGTATTCCCAGTATGCTTTCATGAAACAACCCCATACCTTCTCCGTGTGGCGTGTTCTAGGCGAGCTCATGGAGTTGTACGCCAAGAACTTATTCTCCACTGTGTTGTACACTACCAAATGCCAATGATTGGTAGTGTTCAATGGGAATATAACGTACCGGCTATGTTGAGCCCTTCTAGCTGCAGCACCGCATACTTCATCAATTTGGGCTCTTCAAGAAATTTACCCATCTTTTTCGCTGAGAGATAGTGGGTTTTCGTGTATCCCTTAACCAAATCTATTATATGTTGTGTGAGAAATGAACAAACGCAATAGATTTTGTGGGATTTTGTGGGAATGTACTCAACCATCAGTATATGAAAATAGGCCTCGAAAACCCTTTGATTCATTGACTGACCCCATATCACTCTCAGAATATCACTCACAAACACCCGCGTTTCATCGCCACACACATATACCACCTTATCACTGGCAATAAAATAAAAGAGAATTACACATTGATACAGATTTGATTTTGAAATTACTAATTACGCATAAAAAACAACTTACTTGAACGTGCTAGCGTAGTCATCAATGATCCCATCGATCACCTCAAGGGCTTCATCGTTCAAAGTTGCACGCCCGTCAAAATCCTTTCTACCTACAAAGGACTTCAAATCATCAACAACAGAATAAAGTGGGGCATCAACCTCATCATCATCAACCTCCTCAACAACATGAACTGCTTCATGAGGGAACTCAGCGGCACCTCGCTCAACCTCATCAGCATCAGCCCCCTGAACTTCATCCTCAGATTTCCCCCATTCATTCTTCAAATCACACATGACATCACAAACATGAAGATCTACAGAATCACCCCTCGAAATCTCCTGCACATCTTCAACCTTCTCCTCTACATCATTCTCATCCTCTACAATATTCTCCTCACCCTCATCCTGCTCCTCAGTTTCATCCTTCCCCTCAGCAACATCCCCTTCAACCCCTTGTACAACAGAGTTCTCAGCAGCTGCCTTCCTTCTTTTGTTAGACTTTGCACGCTTATTAGATTTTTTCCTCTTACCGTCTTTCTTCTCCTCGTCCACGTCATCATCATCATCATCATCATCAACCTCATTTTGAAAGGCAGACTCTAGTAGATACTCTACACAATCAAGCAACTTAAGCTCCTTTTTATTAGCAGGTTTAATTTGATATAGTTGCAAGCAAACGATTAAATTGAATAAAATAAGCGTATAGCCCATCATAATTCATGTATACATAACGTTTTTAATCATAATGTTTACTTACGTCGGAGAAGGTCAGCTTGCTGAAACGCTTTTCAATTTCCTTCTTTTGTGCAGGCAAATTACTCTTCCCCCACTTCAAAAACCGTGGGAAGGCCTGCACCAACACGGCATGCCCACAGGAGGGAAAATGCTCAATGAACCAAGCCTGGATTTAAAACAGACTAGGGGGATCAAAAAGACAAACCCAACCGCGTAGATATAAAAACCAAGATAACAATATATATATTCTTACCATCAGCCCCATGATACAACCGTCAAGAAACTGTTTGGAATCAACTTTGAACTTCTCAATTGACAAAACCAAAAAATTATAAACAGCAGCACCCCAAGCGAATCGGTCGATATACGTTAATTTATCTACATAGCATATCAGACCAATTGGCAGCTTAAGGCTGCTGCGTGGAAAAAGCAATGTAGAAAAAACAAACAATATGAACATTCTTGCAAAATCATCGACGCCTTCGGCATCACTCCTACGAACCAAGCCCTGTAACCTGGCTAATATGTTAGCACGTGTCACCCTATCGTTTTTGTTGTCAAAATACAGTTGCCGGAATCGTGATTTCATTCTAACATAAGGATCAACAGGGTTACCCTCACATTGTAGCCCCAAGACAATTGAGAGCTCTGTGTCAGTAAAGGGTACACTGACTTGCCTAAAGTTGAATGTCCGTAGATCCACGTTATAACGTTCCAGCAGCGCCCCAACGCGTTTGTTTGTACCTTGAACTCCATGCATTTGAAGGAATGAGCCAAAAGGAGTCACCAATATCCTCTGCCTTTGGGCATCAGTTAGCACACCAATTTCGGCCATTTTTTTAGTAAAATATGTTGGCGAGCAACGACATTGTATTTCGTCGCGCCGTGTAGTTTTACTGCTGGACCTATTTGAGATTTGCTTCAATCTAGCCATCGGAACTAATTGAGAACAAAAACTGCCCAATTAATTGCAAGCCCTAAACACGAAATTGGAATCCCTAAATGCCGAATTAATACCCTCAAATCCGGAATTAAAAACTTAAATTGCTGTATCAGGGTTGTTACAATTACCGGATGTGGGGGCAGAAGTATGGACGCCGGAGTGCTCGTCTGCGGCGGCAGATATCGGGTTCTCAAAGATGAAGCTTCTCAAAGATGATTCAAAGGTTGGGTTTCACTGGCATTCAAGGAAGGCAAAACGGCCTTTTCACACGTTTTGGGGGGTTTACAAAAAATATGTTGTGTATTGGGTATGTAAAATTGGTTATTTTCAAACTAAGGTGTTTGGGATAAGTCACTACCCATATCAGGGATGAAACATTAATTATACGTTAGTTTTTTTCCATTTTTTTTTTTTTTTTTGGTTCCTAGTATCTATTCAACTTCAACCAATAAAAGTTTCAAAGCTGAAGTTCTGCAAAACACGCCTTAGGCCGGCTTAATATGATATTGGCACGCTTCACAATTATAATGGAATAAGATTATCACTGACCTATCTATTAGTAATAGTAATTATTATTATTATTATCAAAAATTAATAAATGAATAATGGGCCATGAGGTAGGCATCAATTATCATTGAGCAAGGTTTATACGGTTGCAATTTGCAACTCTATGAGCGTGCTGACCATCAATAACCACCAATGTTATCAAGCAGTTGAAGTCATATAGACTGAGTTAATGCCACATGAAATTTCTATTTACGTGACGTCCCAATCAAAATTATATATTTTTTTCCTTATTTCTTTTTCAATTATTCATTTTGTTGCATCCTCCCAAATTGGTTACTTGAGTTCATGTAAATAGTACTAAAGCTTAAAATAATAAATATCTTTATATCAATTGAAATTTCTTCAGACAAAAGTACTACAAACTTGCCCATTATATTGAGAAAATTATCATAAATTTTTGCCCTTTTCTTGAGAAAATCACCCCTCAAATAAAACGGACGCTTACAACTTTTATAGCTACAATTTTTTACCATCATGTATTAGAAAATAGAAAATTTTGTATAAAGACCCATACATATTTTAATGTGTCAACAATATTTCATGTCACACGTCGAGTAATTTATGATAAGTGTCCTAAAATCCGTAATCTTTTGAGATAAAGGATTCTCCATTTATTGGTGTGGATATCTATACTATAATATATAGGAAGGGTGTCTTTGACCCAAATCATGTCAATTTTGACTAAATGGAATTTTGTGGTGTTTTTGAGATTTTTAATTCAAACTAAAAATTATGATTGGTTGATAGTTATTAAATGTATTTATATATTTAGCAATTTATATGTTCCTTGATTTTTGGAAGTTGTCCTCAATTAAAGCATCAATTTATGGTAACACTTATTTTGAATGCATAAATTTAAAAATATATATTTTAATTTAAATTTAAATATAACTAATGCAATTAATTACGATACTCAAAATTTAAATAAAATTCATGAGAAATAAAATTATTTAACTTTATTCTATTTACATCCATTGTTGTTGTGATGATGTCGGTTAATTTTTTACTAATTATCTTTCTTATGGTTGTTTGTCTCATTTTCATTTTTATTTATAGGGTTAATTACATATAGACCCCATGGGAGTATTAGAAACTACAACTTGTGACCCTCTTAGTCAAACAATTACACATACACCCATTGAGGAGTTTGAAAATTACAAAAAACACCCAAAAATTAAGGTTTTGTTAAATTTTTGATGACATCATCAAACTTTTTAACTGATTTTCCTACTTTGCCCTTCATTTAATATAATAATTTTTATTTCAAAAATTACCCCTAATTATATTTAAATTGATATTAAAATTTAAATTTGATAAATTAAATCATTAACTAATATATTTTTTTAAAAATGGTATGATTTTGTTATTTCAAATATTGAATTATATATAATAAATCTAAATCTAATATGTTAAATATAATATTTGAAAACGTAATATACATGTAAAGTTATAATATATAATTAATATATATATATAATAAAGTCATATTTATATATATTATATATCATATATATTACTTTAGATATACATTTCATATATATTACATATATATATATATATATACACACTATTACTGCACCATCGTACCCCTTCCCCCCATTGCGTCCTACAATCGCCGCCGCACGCCATCCGACCGATGAAACACCGCCGCCGCTGGCTGATGCCACCCCGATACACCACCGCCTTCCGACACCGACCGACATAGCACCACCACCGCACAAACACAATACAGATCCACGCTCAGATCTACAATCGGGGTTCGGTTCTTTTGTCGGGCCGGCATCGGTGTGCCGCGTTGGTGTTGTGTCAAGAGGGGGCAGAGTGCTGCGGTGGTGGGGCTACGTTGGTCGGTATCGGAGTGCGGTGGTGGTGTTGCATCAAGCGGTGGCGGAGTGCTGCAATGGTGGTGTTGCGTCGGTCGACATCGGAGTGCGGTGGTGGTGCTTTATCGGGGCGGCTTCGGTGAGCAGCAGCGGTGTTGCATCGGTCGAACGGCATGCGGTGGCAGTCGTAGGAAGCCGTGGGGAAGGGGTACTGTGGTGGCGCAGTTATTTTGTGTGTGTATATATATATATATATATGTATATGTACATATATCTAATATATATGATATGTATATCTAACGTTATGATATATGATATATATAACATAGACTATATGTATATTACGTTTTCAAATATTATATTAATTATATTAAATTTAAATTTATTATATATAATTTAATATTTAAAATAACAAAATTATACCATTTATTAGTTGATGATTAAATTTATTAAATTTAAATTCCTATACCAATTCAAATATAATTAGGATTAATTCTTGAAATAAAATTTGTTATTCTAAATAAGGGGCAAAGTAGGAAAATCAGTTAAAAAGTTTGATGATGTCATCAAAAATTTAACAAAATCCTAATTCTTGGGTGTTTTTTATAATTTTCAAACTCCTCAATGGGTGTATGTGTAATTTTTTGACTAAGAGGGTCACAAGTTGTAGTTTTTAATACTCTCATGGGGTCTATATGTAATTAACCCTTATTTATATGAACATGATTATTTGTTATATAAATATGTTATAACTCTTTTTATATGATTCCGTGCATAGCACGGGACACATACTAGTAAACTATAAAGCAAAGCGGACACACAATCCCCATGTATATTGACTCATGCTGTTGCTATCATTATTTCTCTCGCAACCATCCCTTAATTCAAGCCATTTTTCACTCTCAAAATTCCCACAAACCCCAGTTGTTCTACACATGTCACTGAGCACTAATCCCACTTTGACTCCTCTTTTCTTCCTTTCTTCGCACCAGACAAAACAAACAAATTTTGTTACAAGTCTTGAAAGATCGTTCTCTTTATTTATCCAATCAATAAAAATATAAACTTTCATCTTAGTGCTATATTGACTTAATTAAATATCTTGTATATTGATTTATTAAATATCTTATATTTAAATTTAAGAGTGTGCAGTTATTATCAGCAGGAAATATTTTATGCCTTGTTAGACATAAAATGAGGATTTATGGTGGGGGGTTAAAATTTATAATATAAAAAATATGGATAATATTATTTTTAAAAATGATAAAGTCGTAATCTTTTGTCTTCGTCCCGGCACCTCATTGCTTTGGACCTGTCTCATATAAATTAAATGCTAAATCATATAATATGTAATAACGTTTGGTGAATTTCAACTCATCAGTTAATTTTTGGGGTGATTTAGGACAAATTTATATTATCTAACATGGAATCAAAACAGGTTGTATTTGCATTCAAATTTCACACTCCAAATGACCCTAGAACATTCGGTATTTAAATTTCTTACTTGAGGTTGACCCTTGATCATTTGACATTTAAAATTTACACTTAAAGTTGACTCCCGCCCCTCTCCCATCCTCATTTGGCCTAAGCAAGCAGAGAGTGACAACTCTCACTACATAAGCCAACTTTTGAGATAAGTTAGGTCGATTGTACAGGTCTGGACATACGAGGATAACAAACCTCACCTCGTCAACTAATTTTTTACATGAATTATGTCAATCACATACTACCTAATCGCTTCAAGTTTATAAATAGGATATAAAACTAAAAATGGGGAAATTGCAAATTTGGGATAGTAACATATTCATTTTGTATTTTTGGTCTTTAATTTGACATTTCTGATTTTAGGGACATTACTCCCAAAAATTTACAATTTTGGTCAAATCCAGTCGGATCTCTAATTTTCAGCCGGAGTAAGTGTCCCTAAAATCAAAAATATCAAATTAAAGTCAAAAAATGTAAAATGAGGTATGTTACTATCCTAAATTTACAGTTTTCCCAACTAAAAATAATAAAATATAGAATTATAAGAGCTTGTTTATGTAATAGGATTGTGTGGGTTGTGATATGCAATTTATGGACTGATTTATTTAATTAAACCTTGATTTTGTTCATTCCATGTGTAAAGAAGAACAATTACCTACTTTATGGTTAATCACACCTTTTTTCTTTTCTTTTTTAAGAGCCGTTAGAAAAGCCGTGGAGTTATATAGGAGGACCCCATATATAAACCAACTAAACACCTAGCCAAAATGCATTTATTCATGATCCAAAAATTAAAAATGCTAAATATACAAGAGTGCCAACGTCTCAAGGGGCACCAAATAGGTTGCTAGCAAATATGCACAGTGTGACTGATAGTGGGCTTTTGCAAGCTACGTCCGCCAAACCCAATATAAATACATGTTGTAAGTCCCAATCACAGTATCACACTCATGGAGAGACGCTTTGGAGGGACAATAATATTGAAGAGAAATTCATTTTTATTATATTAACAAAGAATAATTATACTGTTGTGGGCTTTCACTTAGAATAGGGCGGAATGCCCAAGATTATAATCGACATCGCTTTAATTTTGCTTCAATTCAATGCTCCCTCCTATAGTACATTTAATAAAAAAAAATTGATCATTCCTCACATTTTACTAGAGGGGTTACACAACGCTACAAAAAGACAAAACAATTTACTTAGAAAAAAGATTTGACATCTAAAACTAGATAGCAGCTTGTCTTGTTATTGGTTGGGTCTCGCTCTTGCGGAGTGGCCTAACGGCCACGTCGAACAATACGTCAAGGGAGCTTATAATAAGGACGATCCTTAACATCATAAAGCAGAAAAGAAGAGCGATATATCATGTTGACAAATTTAAAAAGACCGCTAATAACCATATCACGCCCGCGAGCCAAAAGACATACCGTTCATGACATTTCTTATTCAATTTCTCCACAGTTTAATGAATTGTCAAGTTATATAGTAAACAATCTTCAAGTTGTGTATGTTGATAAACAATAGACAAATGGTATTAAAAAAATAGAACGTGTAGAGAATGTTGTAATAAAAAACAGTAAGCACATGTTGTACAAAGTCACAAGTGAGGTCTCTAGGTAGTTACTTGTCTCATTTAACACACGAAGACCATATATTTACAATGGCAATATATTTAGAAAGATTGATGGAATTACATTTTAATCCACTTCATGATTTAGAATTTAGATTATATGGGGCAGTTATTTAAAAGGACCAAATATCCTCAAAAGTTATCCTAAATCCCCTAGTTTGAAAAATGTATGTTTTAGGTTACCAATACACAAGTTATTTTTCCTAAATCCCCCAACCCTAAAAAGTCTGTTCTCTCCCCCCCCCCCCCCCCCCCCCCCCCCCCCTTTCCTCTCTTTTTTCCCCTCGTTGAAAAAATGGATTCCCATTTTGAGGAAGATTTATCTCATAATTTGCAACCACATTTCCACTTCGTCGACAACGAGATCTAACTACGACGACAGCAAGATAAAGATAGGCGGCGGCAACGACAACGACAACGAAGACAGTAGGATCTTGATAAGCGGCGGCAACGGGAGTCGATTTAGTTATCGTGCCCTATTTCTGTGCTGCTCTAAGGTATTCTCAGCGTATGAATATTAATTGAATGTATTCTTAGAGTTAATTGAATGTTAATTATGCGAATTAGACAATATAATTCACTGATAATTTGTATTGAATTGAATTGCTGCTAATTTGTATCGAATCGAATTGTTGATCCTCTGCAAATTGATACTTCAAATTGGTATTCTGAAGATGGCGTTGGCCGGTGACGAAGCTCAAGACAAGCAAATCCTAGGAAGTTGTTGGTTTAACGGTGAAATTATGGTATTTTCAATTTCGCGGAGTGTTTCGGTGGAAGAGATTCACGCGTAACTTGGTGAAGAGTGGTCAGACTTCAAATCTGATATTTACGTGGTACAATACCTCGCACCCCATAAAAAAGGTTTGTGGGTTAGTTTGCGATGCGACTGGCAGATTCCGACTATGATCCAACTACATGAACTTGCTAAACTCAACATTGTTGAGATGAAAGCGATTCGGCCTCCTGCCTATTTAGGTGGGAAGCAATCTTCGAAGAGAAGGTATGGGATTTCTAATTTATTCATTTCTGTATTAACACTTTATTAACTTCTTATTAGTAATCTCATTCTGTGTCAGGAAGAGAAGATATAACTTCTACATTGATGGTTCATGCTTGGCCACTGTTCGTTTTGAAGTTGAGGATTGATCAAATCCACTGCGTGTTCTGGAGTTGAGGATTAATTTTATTCACTCTTTTTTAAGGAATTTTATTTGTTGTTGTAATCGTATACACCCCTCTTATGATCGTTTCTATTTGTTTGAAACTACGTCAATAAATTGCTTGATGTTGTTTTCTTAATTTGATCTAATGGAAACGTTAAGAATGGGTGATTAAAACCAGATTTTGTCCAGTGAAATGTTAGAAATACATAATTAGAAGAATACTTTGTCCAGTAAAATGTTAAAAATGCATGATTAAAGGCAGACTTTGTCCAGTGAAATGTTAAAAATGCGTGATTAAAAGCAGACTTTGTCCAGTGAAACGTTAAGAATGCTTGATTAAAAGAATACTTTGTCCAGTGAAACGTTAAGAATGTCCAGTGAAACGTTAAAAATGCGTAATTAAAAGCAGACTTTGTCTAGTGAAACGTTAAGAATGCGTGACTAAAAGAATACTTTGTCCAGTGAAAGGTTAAAAATGGGCGATTAAAGGCAGACTTTGTCCAGTGACACGTTAAAAAATGCGTAATTAAAAGCAGTCTTGTCCAGTGAAACGTTAAGAATGCGTGACTAAAAGAATACTTTGTCCAGTGAAATGTTAAAAATGCGTAATTAAAAGCAGACTATGTCCAGTGAAACGTAAAGAATGCGTGATTAAAAGAATACTTTGTCCAGTAAAACGTTAAGAATGCATGATTAAAGGCAGACTTTGTCCAGTGAAACGTAAAAAATGTGTAATTAAAAGAATCCTTTGTCCAGTGAAACGTTAGAAATTCGTGATTAAAGGCAGACTTTGGCCAGTAAAAGGTTAAGAATAGGTGATTAAAGGCAAACTTTATCCAGTGAAACTTTAGAAATGCGTAATTAAAGGAAGACTTTGTCCAGCGAAACGTTAAAAATGCATAATTAAAAGAATCCTTTGTCCAGTGAAACGTTAGAAATTCGTGATTAAAGTAAAAGGTTAAGAATGGGTGATTAAAGGCAGACTTTGTCCACAGAAAGTTTAAGAATGGGTGATTAACAGGCAGACATTGTCCAATGAAACGTTAAGAATGCGTAATTAAAAGCAGATTTTGTCCAGTGAAACATTAAGAATGCACGATTAAAAGAATACTTTATCCAGTGAAACGTTAAGAATGTCCAGTGAAACATTAAAAATGCGTAATTAAAAGCAAACTTTGTCCACGTTAAGAATGCGTGATTAAAAGAATACTTTGTCCAGTAAAACGTTAAGAATGCGTGATTAAAGGCAGACTTTGTCCAGTGAAAGGTTAAATGTGCGTAATTAAAAGAATCCTTTGTCCAGTGAAACGTTAGAAATTCGTGTTTAAAGGCAGAGTTTGTTGTGGTCATGATTCAATAAATCTTGATTCTCTGTATTGTAATGTTGTGTTCATGATTCAATAAATCTTAAATCTTGATTCTCTCTATTGTAATGTTGTGGTCATGATTGTTATGTTCATGAAATCTTAAATCTTGATTCTCTCTATTTTAATGTTGTGGTCATGATTCAATAAATCTTGATTCTCTTTATTGTAATGTTGTGTTCATGATTCAATAAATCTTGAGTATCATTATGCCTGTTTAACGTCTTAACATTACAAAGTCTTCTTTTAATCACGCATTTATAACGTTTCATTGGACAAAGTCTTCCTTTGATTACGCATTTCTAACGTTTCACTCGACAAAGTCTTCTTTTAGTTATGCATTTCTTTTAGTTATGCATTTCTAAAGTCTGACAAAGTCTGACTTTAATCACACATTTTTAACGTTTCACTGGACAAAGTCTGACTTTAATCACACATTTTTAACGTTTCATTGGACAAAGTCTGACTTTAATCACACATTTTTAACATTTCACTGGACAAAATATTCTTTTAATCACGCATTTTTAACGTTTCACTGGACAAAGTCTGCCTTTAATCACGCATTTTTAACATTTCACTGGACAAAGTCTTCTTTTAATTACGCATTTCTAAAGTTTCACTGGACAAAGTCTTCTTTTAATTACGCATTTTTAACGTTTCACTAGACAGAGTATGATTTTAATCACGCATTTTTAATATTTCACTAGATAAAGTCTTCTTTTAATTACGCATTTTTAACGTTTCACTAGACAAAGTCTTCTTTTAATCACACATTTTTAACGTTTCACTGGACAAAGTCTGCCTTTAATCACGCATGTTTAACATTTCACTGGACAAAGTCTTCTTTTAATTACGCATTTCTAACGTTTCACTGGATAAAGTCTACCTTTAATTACGCATTTCTAACGTTTCACTGGACAAAGTCTTCCTTTAATTACGCATTTCTCACATTTCACTGGACAAAGTCTTCATTTAATTAAGCATTTCTAACGTTTCACTGGACAAAGTGTAACGCCCCGCAATTTCAATTATTCAAGTACGCACGCCACGCATGTCAGTTTGAAAGTTAGAATTGTTAAGCATGTTTAATTGCATGATGTGACCAAGTGATTATTTGGTTAATTGCTTAATTGTCTAGGTGATCATTTTAATTGCAATTCCATTACATATCATTTCACAACATATTTTCATATATGAATATTTATATACTTAAACTAATTTCAATAGAATAACATTTCATTTATATCATTCATCCATGCAAGAGACATGCAATTTTATATATAAATATATATGCATAATTTCCCTACACTAATACACTCACACATGCATTATATATGTATATATTAATAGAGCACTAAAGATTATATATACATATAATATACATAATATCTTACTTTATACATATATATCCTATATCTATATATATTAAATACATTACATACATTGTATACATTATATAATATATACAAGACTCACACACCCAACACACACTAAATCTCTACAACACACACAAAACCCTTTCTCTCATTTCATCACATTCATCTTGGAGCAAGAAGAAGTGAAGGATTAAAGATTCAAGAAGGATCATCATCTTCATCATCTCATCATTTCCATTGCATCATTTTTTTCCAAGGTTGGTTCTTAGGTTGGTACTTATATATGTGTGTAGGTGTGTGTTTGTATGAGGGTTTGTTAGAATCTTGAGCTTTGATTTAAATTCTTGTTGTTAAGTATAATTTTCTGTGCGATCTATATGTGTATACTTGACTTCCTAGCCTTGTTCCTTTGTGACTTGAATGGCTTGCATATATTTGAAGTTTGGAAGAGTTTTATGATTGTTTGGATTGATCCTTGGCTCTAACTTGTGAATTATATGGAGTAATTGAAGTATGCATTGTGTATAAGTGTTATAACTTGATTCTTGTCTTGTTGGTTAGTGTTTTGTGGTGTTTTTGTGACTCCCGAGCCTTTCCCCTATTTTTACTCTGCTTTTCCTGCGTTTTTTCGGGCCTGTATTGAATCCACGGTCGTGGATTTTTATGCCTTATGAAATCCACGGCCGTGGATCCTCCCCTGTTTTCTACCTGAGATTGTTTTACTTTGTTTACCCCTCAAACGAACTCCGATTGACCCGAATTTTGAACCCACAGAAACCTCTTAAAGTCTAGTATATTATCCAATTGGAATAACCTCATCATCATTTCTAATTTGTGAGATATAATCAATTCTTTTTGGTGTCGCCACTTCACCGACAATCTGTATTCACCCAACTTCGGACCTACGCCATTTCTTCCTCTCTTTGAATCAAGGTTCGTGCCATATATCCTTGAAAAGATATATTGATCTAGTTTCATTTCCAACAAACAAAACTCAATTCTAACTTCTACAACTCAAGATATTTTCATTTTCCTACAGCTTGTTCAATTCCACAAATTGCCAACTTTTACCGAAACTTGTCGAAAACCCTCTTCTTGCATTCCTTTCACTCCCTTGGCTCTCGTAGGTGATTTATATGAGTTGTATGCTTGGTTTATTGTTAATTATGCTATTACTTGATACTCTATGATCTTTAATTATTTAAATTTGAGTGTTAACTCCGTGCCCATCATGAAATGAATTCGTTTGATTAAATGGTATGAATACTTGACCTCTTTGAGTTAATTGCATCTCTTATATGTTAATTGAATGCCACAAATGTTATATTTTCATTTCATTTGCATGCCGTGCGTCTTATGTGGTTTCATATTGAGTCAATTCTCACGAGTACACAATATTTCTTTCTCTTGTACAGTTTATCTTCAGCGCGGAGATATCGTGATCAATAGGCACCCGGCCTAGCTTGTATCGTCATCTTCCAGGTGAGGGTGTTTTCCGTTTTAGTTATGTATTAAACCCTACAACCCATATGTGAAGGTTTGGCCAAAAACCTTACTGTATATCTATATCATTTTTCAAAGGATCATCGAGTAAATATTTTAAAAAATTGAGCCGTTTCCAATGAAATGAACTGAATTGCTGATTCCCTACTGTTTTGGTGAGAATTACACTGCACTGTACTGTATTGTGGGCCCAGGGGAAACGTGGGATTGGCGACCGGATCGACATTGGACCGACGGAAAGAACCCTTGCACATAGTACCCATTGGAGAATACCTCTGCGCTACCAAGGAGACGGGGAGGCGGAGTATTCCTGAGCCGGTGGTTCCCATACCATCGAAGGAGCGGGTTGCAGTCATGATCCCCTGTCTAATACTGCACTGATTGTCTCCCGTAACTGGGCTACCCCTGGCGGGGAGAAAGAATTGGGTGGTTCGGGTCTACAGGCCTGACCATCACCCCACTAAATCGAAAATGTTTATAAATCGATATAGTCATAAAGTCCGAGCATTGCTAGTCCTTTTCTTACCCTTCGCGGGAACTAGTTTCACTTTAAATGTTGCTCGGGATTTATGACTTGCATGCGCATGTTTCTATATATTCATGTATCGCGCCTGCTCACTCAGTCTTCTAGAGACTAACCCCTCTTTCCCACTCTTCCAGGTTCTTGCAGGTTTTGCTAGACGGGAGTCGAGTCTTAGCTTTCTTGTCCGAGTCACTTGTATACTTGAGTCACATTTACATTATTATGATTTAATTGTATCACATTATGTATATTGGGGTTGTGTGCCAATTATGAATTATTGGTTATTGATTCTTGATTTGGGACAGGTTGCATGTTAGTTGAACCCGTTGTTAGAATGCATGATGGAATTAATTATGTTATGGAATTGTTGGGCTTATGGCCATTTTGAAATTTATGCTCAGTTATTGCTTCCACACCATGTTTTGGCATTGTGATTTAATTGGTACAGGGTTAGATTCCGCCTAGCTAGGATATCTTTTATTTTGTCACCCGTTCGCTATGAGTCAGGTTCATGCTTGGATTATTCCATTTTATGTGTGGACTAGACTTGTAGTGCGGGGGATGTGGTGCCTTTCATCCCGGGTGCTACATCCTAAGGTGGTATCAGAGCCCGGTTGCAAAACCGGGGTCTCTAGCGTGGTGACGCGTCAAGTATAGGTCGAACGGCTTAGGAACAATGTGTCAACATGCTCACCGCATTGATCATGAGCATGTATTATTAGAAAATTTGATGAATTTTATGTTGAAATTTAAATTTTGTTGAATTATGTGTTGCATTTTGCATCCATACGTGTTTTAGTGTTAATTATGTGACATATGCATTCAATAACTCCTCTGCATTTATATTCAAATTGAGTTGTGATTTATAGGTTGCTATCACAACATCAAACCACGGCCAAATTTTCAAAATAACAACCATATACTACAAGTATTCTTTATGGACATGGGCGATTTGGAGAAGGCTCCGGAGGTTAAGAAGAATTTGGGTAATTGGTGGTTTTTAGGACCGAGTATAGGCAAGGAGTTCAAGCTTGATATGGTAATTAAATCATGCAAGAAGATGGTTATAGTTAAGGTAATGATGCGAGAGTGTGAGGCTATAACTCCCAAATAAACACACTCTTACCCCGCAAATGGAGTTGATCAACCCGAGTTCAAGAGGCCGTTTAACTCGAGGAAGAAGTAAAGGAAAGACCTTGGAGATATTAAGATTCAAGATTCAAATTTATAAGCAAGCTGAAGACCTTTAAGTAAATTGAATTAAGGTCAAGTTATGGAAGATGAAGTTGCTTGACTCTTGGAACCCTTTGAGGTTAGAACAAGGAAGCTTTAGTCGGAGTAGTTAATACGGTAAGGATTTGGTCAAAGAAAGATTTGTTCTAGAGATGATACTCCTTATTGTTAGACGAATAAAGTTCGGGGATCCGTAATGTGGACCCAGAGATACAAGGAAGAGAAATGATAAATAAAGACACAGAGCTTTTGAAAGGAAATTATGTGCTCAAGTGTAAACTATCGGAGGATGAGTCATTCAACTAACTTGACCTTACAAGAGATGAGTTAAAGGGATTTAATCAAGAAGAATTTAGGTTCGAGAATCATGAAATTTTGGATCATGGAGACACGTAAGTCGATACAAGGAACTTCGAAGATTTGGAACCCATGGGAAGTCAAGATACCCTAGCTAACATTTAAGTTCGGTAATTTGATCTGAGAGGAAGGAATAAGATTATGTAATCATAGAAGACGAGTTCATTCACCCTTATGAGCCACAAAGAAGGAAACGGGAAAACTACGTTCAAGGTGACAATTATAGTGGAAATACTACAAAGATAGGGTCGGTATATGGAAAGATTCTAGAGGCCAGTTTCGCGGAAGTAGAAGGATTGGGTTTCATGAGAACTTTGGATCTTGGGAGCTCACGAGAGGTAGAGGGAAGTATGGGAATTTAGAGTCGGTTTTGGGAAGAATTACCCCCGGGAGGCTCGAGCATAGAAGAATTAGAGCTCAACAAGGCATTCGGATTTTGGGAACACGGGTGGACACAAGAAGAATTAAGAAAGTTAGAAGACCGTGGGTATATAATAAGTGGTCTATGGGTTCGAGCACAAAGCACTAATTTGCCGAGCTAAAAATTGCCACTACTGTGGAAGGTACTTGCATTCATGGCACATGAATCATACATCGTACTAAATTATTTTAATTTCGTTTGTGTACATTTAATTGAAATAATTGTTTAAGTGTGTTACATACTTTAATTGTTGAAAATATGTGACATGCATTGAACATTCTTACCCGACATGCATAGTTTAGTGTTTGTTTAATAGGAAGTCCTTTTCACCTCATACTACACGGTCTATCTTAAACAAGAAGAGTTTGGGTCAACAGTGACATCTTGGATTGCTAGATAGACGAGAATGCAACGGAGACTTTGAGGAGTTGGGAATTGATATGGTTAATGGAAAACGAGAGAAGTTGGCCGCTATCCTCTTCAATCATTTTAAAGTGAATAGGGGCAAAAGGATTATTCAATTCCAGCAAAATAATTTTGAAGAAGTCGAGAATTTTAGCCACGGGAACGATGGAGTAAGCTCAACAAGTTAAGACGGAAATTCTTAAGGGGGAGAGGATGTCATAGGAGCAAAATTTAAATTCAAGTTTGGGATGATGTAGTACTTCTAACGGGAACAACGGAAATGCAAGGATTAACAAGACATGGGACCCTACCAAAGTTAAAAGGAATAATTTGGAAATTTTGGTGTTCGAGGAACAATTAAGGCCAAAAGGATTAAGAGCTTGAAGGAGTTGTTGGAAGGGAATAAACACTTGGGTGGATCAAAGTACGAGTTCAAGAAATGTTGAGAAGTTGCACCGACAAGAAAGAAAGGGATGATCGATGGAAACAAATCAAGGTCACCATTCTCTCATGATGACCGGGTATGAACTCAATCTCCTAAGAGCAATACGGGGGTTGAGGCAATATTGTAAGTTTTGGGCTATCGAGGATTAATGAGGACTTGAAGGAACTACGGAAATAGTGAAGAAAATATCGGGTAAAGGAAAACCCAATCAAATTATCATATGTTGTGATGATGGAAACGGGAGTCAATCCAACCAAGCCTGTAAGATGAGATGACTTACCGATTCGCCAATCGTTTCCCATGATAAACTGGGAACACCGTAAGAGTTGGACATCATGATTCAAACTCATGGAGACTTAAACAACCGTGGATACCAAATGTGACGCGTTAGGAAAACAAGTTGATTGGATTGTGGCCAAGAGGACACTAAAGAATTTGAAAGGATAAAGTGAAAGAGAGGAAAAGGAATTGAGATCGGGTTCTTTGAAAGATGTGATGGATCGAGGACCGGGCATATGTATAAGGATAAAAAGAAGGAAGTCAAGAAACAACCCAACGGGTTAATGTATTGGCACAGGCAGTGAGAGCATCATCATCAATTTTATTACTTCGGTGAACGGTACATTGAACATTCGTGACGTATGCATACACATAACTTGGCTTTGAATAATTTCATGATGATAAATATTTTGATCGTTTATTGCATTAATTGCTGTTGTTTGTTGATATATGTGGTAATTGCTATTTTCTGCTTGCTTCTTGTATGACTGTTGCGTAAGTGTTTATTTAATTGTTTCTCTCGTTGCTTGTTTGAGAGACGGGGTTTCTCTCGTTACTTGTTTGAGAGACGGGGTTCTCTTGTTGCTTGTTTGAGAGACGGGGCTCTCTCGTTATTGCTTTCTACTTGTTTAGCTGCTCTAGCGACAATATAGTTTTTGAGTGGGTAAGTTCTGGTGGGTTAAGGGTCGTGATTTAACAACTTTGAAGACCTTGTTGCTTCAAGACCTTTTCCGAACTAACTCCTGATGGGGAGTTGCTAACCCGCGTGGGATGAACACGGGAGAGTTGCTTAAGAGTTTAGAACTCGAGGCGGTGGACCTGAGGACAGGTCCATTTTAAGGGGGAGAGCTTGTAACGCCCCGGAATTTCAATTATTCAGGTACGAGCGCCACACGTGAGAGTTTGAGAGTTATAATTGTTAAGCATGTTTAATTGCATTATGTGACCAAGTGATTATTTGATTAATTGCTTAATTGTCTAGGTGATCATTTTAATTGCAATTCCATTACATATCATTTCACAACATATTTTCATATATGAATATTTATATACTTAAACTAATTTCAATAGAATAACATTTCATTTATATCATTCATTCATGCAAGAGACATGCAATTCTATATATACATATATATGCATAATTTCCCTACACTAATACACTCACACATGCATTATATATGTATATATTAATAGAGCACTAAAGATTATATATACATATAATATAAATAATATCTTACTTTATACATATACATCATATATCTATATATATTACATACATTACATATATTGTATACATTATATCATATATACAAGACTCACACACCCAACACACACTAAATCTCTACAACACACACAAAACCTTTTCTCTCATTTCATCACATTCATCTTGGAGCAAGAAGAAGAGAAAGATTAAGGATTCAAGAAGGATCATCATCTTCATCATCTCATCGTTTCCATTGCATCATTTTCTTCCAAGGTTGGTTCTTGGGTTGGTACTTATATATGTGTGTAGGTGTGTGTTTGAATGAGGGTTTGTTAGAATCTTGAGCTTTGATTTAAATCCGTGTTGTTAAGCATGATTTTAGGAGCAATCTATGTGTGCATACTTGACTTCCTAGCCTTGTTCCTTTGTGAATTGAATGGCTTGCATATATTTGAAGTTTGGAAGAGTTTTATGATTGTTTGGATTGATCCTTGGCTCAAACATGTGAATTATGTGGAGTAATTGGAGTATGAATTGTGTATAAGTGTTATAACTTGATTCTTGTCTTGTTGGTTAGTGTTTTGTGGTGTTTTTGTGACTCCCAAGCCTTTCCCCTGTTTTTACCCTGCTTTTCCTGCGTTTTTTCGAGCCTGTATCGAATCTAAGATCGTGGATTTTTATTCCTTGAGAATCCACGGTCGTGGATTTGAGGCAGGAGCTCCGGACCTGATCCACGGGGGTGGATTTTTATGCCTTATGAAATCCACGGCCGTGGATCCTCCCCTGTTTTCTGCCTGAGATTGTTTTACTTCGTTTACCCCTCAAACGAACTCCGATTGACACGAATTTTGAACCCACAGAAACCTCTTGAAGTCTAGTATATTATCATTATCATTTCTAATTTGTGAGATATAATCAATTTTTTTTGGTGTCACCACTTCATCGACAATCTGCATTCACCCAACTTCGGACCTACGCCATTTCTTCCTCGCTTTAAATCATGATTCGTGCCATATATCCTTGAAAATATCTATTTATCTAGTTTTATTTCTAACAAACAAAACTCAATTTTAACTTCTACAACTCAAGATATTTTCATTTTCCTACAGCTTGTTCAATTCCACAAATTACCAACTTTTACCGAAATTGTCGAAAACCCTCTTCTTGCATTCCTTTCACTCCCTTGGCTCTCGTAGGTGATTTATATGAGTTGTATGCTTAGTTTATTGTTAATTATGCTATTACTTGATACTCTATGATCTTTAATTATTTAAATTTGAGTGTTAACTCCGTGCCCATCATGAAATGAATTCGTTTGATTAAATGGTATGAATACTTGACCTCTTTGAGTTAATTGCATCTCTTATATGTTAATTGAATGCCACACATGTTATATCGTTTCATTTCATAAGCATGACGTGCGTCTTATGTGGTTTTATATTGAGTCAATTCTCAAGAGTACATAATATTTCTTTCTCTTATACAGTTTATCTCCAGGGCAGAGATATCGTGATCAATAGGCTGTTAGGAATAGTGCCCTAGAAAGCCGATTGAATATCCGCTTTGTACTTTTCCTTATTGTGATCACAGACAATCGTTGAATAAAATAACGAATTGAGGCAACACTTCTTTATATGCTCTTGTTTGGTATACGTTTACTTTAGCTGTGCATGTATGAGAACTCCCCTAATCCTGATGACTTTAGGACTCTACCATTTAGGTGAAATGGGTCATGAAACGAGCCCTATATCACATAAGTCATTATTAGTAAATACTCCAAGTCGATGAGTCCTACAGACAGTGGGAGTGTCAACCTGACTCCTCTAAGGCTTGCTTGTGGGATCACTCCCTTAAGAAGGACCACCTTGTTTCATGGAGGTGCAAAGTGTATAATTGATACGTGCGTGATACATGAGGGTGCTTACTTCCATAAGTAAGTTCACTGAGGTGCCCCGTGTGAGAAGATTCCTAAATGGGAAAGGAAGTTTCTATTTCAGGAAATGGAAACTTCCAGATTAGGAAATATCTCACGAGTCATTGATGTGATTAATTGATCCTTAGACTTGAGGTTCCATGTCGCTTTATGAGTTAACTCTGTAGTCTTAGGTATAAGCTTTAAAGGGTGTCGCCTTAGACAACTGATTCAAGGCTTATGCTGGGGCTGCACAAGTGATTCATGAAAGTGAATGAGAATCAAGAAAGGACCTACACTTGCATTTGCAAGGTGATCTCTTATTGTGTAAGTCATTCATATGCCATATGGAGTCCTTGGCCAAGGCAGTAGATCAAGACATCAAGAAAAGGGTTTCTTGGATTGAGATCAAATGGATATGAAATGCACTTAGCTTTAAAACCAGACTATTAGGGTTCTAATTATTCCCTTACACTAGATCTTGGTTGAGAGATAGTAAGTAGGAGGATTGTATCTCACATGAATCAATGACTTAAGGGTTCTGTCGAATCGATACATTCCAATTCAGCTAGGGGTTAAACACCTGTTGCTAGACTATGTCGTTTAATCTGTGGACTGATTAATTAATTAGTGAATTAATTAATTAAGGTCACTGCTAATTGAATTGAGAACCTAGAGGGTCATACACAACAACTTGGTTACATGAGTTAAGGCTTTAAAATGATTAAATTAGACTTTGGTTTAATTTTGAATTAAAATGAAAGTCTTATTTTGGAGAAATTAATCTATTTAATTAATTGTGAATTAATTAATTAGATGAATAAGTTATTTATTTATTAATAAATAAAGTATAATATTATCCAAAAGGGTTTGGATATTTTAGCTCTCTTAAAAGTTGATTTGAATTAAAATTCAAAGTCAAAGTTTAAAATTACTTGATGATCAAGTAATAAGAGAGAGGGACCAAATCCTTACTCCAGAAGGACTAGGATCGGCCGCCCCTCTCCTATATATAGGGGAGCTCGAGCTCCCCTTAGGGCTGATCGATTTTCTTTTGGTTCATGTGTTGAACACCTTCTTTTCTCCAAGATCAAATAAACCCTAGGTTAAGCCTAAGCACTAACTAGATAACTAGCATCCTTACTAGTTAGATTGTGGTCAAGTTGGTGGACTATCTCTAGAGAGCTTCAAGTTAGAAGTTTTTGAAGATTCGAGCTTTACCAAGGAGAGGGGATCAAGACGCTAGAAGAGCGTTCTTGGGTGGCTTGAAACGCTTCAAGAAAGATAATTGAAAAGTAACTTTCTAATCTCTACGAATTCGGATTCCCGAATGCGAGTTTCGATCCTTTTTGTTGGAAAATTTTAAATTTTCGCTGTTTTCTGATTCTTGTTTTCCAACATTAGATGCGAATTAGGTATTCTTGAGTTCTTTTAGAAAGCCTGAATTACGAAACTGTATTTTTCCTAAAAGTTTTCGAAAAACATTTTCGAAAATTTGATTGAAATTATTTTCGATCAAATAAATTTAAATCGTGTTTTAAATTTTGGATTGTTGTTGGTTTTTGAACTAAAATACGAAACATGAAATCATGTTACGAAAACACGAGCCTAGACGTGCTATGCCCAGCAGTCCCGCACCCGCGCGAGACTGCCCTCCGCTGCTGCTCGCCGTGCCTAGGCTCGCGCCTAGGCGCGCCCGCACATCACCTCCCGCATCCGCGCGGGAGCCTCCCTTCCCCAGCCTGCCTGCCCGCCTAGGCGAGCGAGCGCGATGCGCGCGAGAAGGCATACGCGCGTGCCGGCAACCTTACTGTTGGCATGCACGATGCGGTGCTCGCGCTCGCCCGCGATGCGTGCTGTCCGCCTGGGCTGGCTGGCGGGCGGGCGAGGCTTGGCCCTCGTTTCGTGATCTTGATTTTCGTGTTTAGTCCAATCCAATCCCAATTTAATTTTTCTGTAAAATTTTGTTTTATTAAATTTGAATTATTTTTGAAATAATTGTTTAGAATGGGATTTTGAAAAATTAAGTGATTTAAATTTTGGGAAAATTGCAAACTTTATTTTATGAAAATATTGAAAGAATAAAATTATTAATTTTCAGAAACTAATTGGAATTTTGTTAGTTTATAGTTTTTTTTCGGGTTTTATAGAAAAAGCTCTTGAACAAGAATTGCATCTAAGTCGTGTTTTAAGCTATTAGAGCTTAAAGCGAGAATTTTAATTTATTGGTTAAATTTAAATTCTTGCAATTTATGCATGTTAGGTGATCATGGGTTCAGACTTATGTATGGTTTTAATTTATGCACATGGATGGTTTAAATTGGGGTTGGAGCCCTATAGTTGCATTTTTCAATTGAGGTTGGAGCCTCACTTATGTGCGTACTATTATGTGATTTATTATGTGGCTTTCCATATTACTGTTTTGAGGCCGGGGTATGCCCCGTGTATTTGTCTAAGGCCAATATGAAGATTGAGCTTTATTACTTTTCAGTACTTTTTCATTTTTGAGAGTAGAATAGGTGGTGAGGTTTTATTTTCATTTTGGAGACAATGCATGAAGTAAGATGGACCACATTCAAGTAACAAGGAGGTCATAAGTGAAGACCCCTCAAAATGTTAGGGAGGGGAATCTCAATTAAAAATGTAATAGAGATAGGGCTCGTATTTTGTTACTACTTTCCCTTATGTGATTTAAATTGTTTATGTGGTATGTATGTTAGAACTTGTGATTGTGGAGTGACTCCCACATATCACGCATAAGATAGGTAGAACCCATGATCATCACATGTTAGTATCATGCTAGGACATGTTATCTGCTAAGTGCTTGTGTGAAATGCATTTAAGTTGTACTTGCATTAATCAAGACTAATTAAAATTGGATAACATATATGTTGGTGAGGTCGAACCGGATAACTCTCCGGTTGACTCGAAAATTCCCATTAAATATTAAGCTCATTTCGAATATTAGGTGTTTAATTCGAGATGCAAATTTTGAATTAAATTCCTAGCATTCCATCAATAGGTTTTAAGTTTAGTAAGTGAAGATAGTTATTGTCCGCGAGTCGTGGGATAGCTAGTGGAGCTTATTAGTTCTTAGTTACCTAATTAATCATTTTAAATGATCAATATTTCGTGGTTAATTTTGGCAAGGGCGATGTCCGTGAGTCGTGGGTCGTTTGAACTAAGTTTTGGTCATGATCTTTTGATTGATGGGTCGAGCTTAACATCTAAGTAAATATGGATGTCGCACGAGTCCTGGGTCCATACTGAAAGATAGGTGATGCAAAAACAATTACTAAGAGTTCTAAAGGTGTTAGAATTGGTAAATTGTACCTACCTAGGGTTTTACTTAGAATGTCCACGAGTCGTGGGTTCGAGGTAAAATGCTTAGGATCTTAGTACCCTTTGGGAAACGTGTTCCTCTTAGATCTTTGGGAATTATAGATCTTTGAAAAATAGTGGGAGCTACATTAGATTAAAGACCTTATCTTTTGTATATCGTTATAATTCAGCATGCTCACTAGTTCTCTGTTTTACCATTTAGGTCGTAGATTCTGTAATTCTCTACGTATTTTGAAATGGCAACCAAAAACCCTCTTGTATTGATCCTCGAGTCAAACAAGTTGACTGGTCCCAACTATTCTGATTGGCTGAGGAATCTGAAAATCATTTTAGATTCTGAGAAGAGAACTTATGTTCTCTTCGAAGGGGAGCCTAGTCCTGAATTGAAAGCTCCCACTCGGGCCGAGCGGGATGCGATCCAGAAGTGGAAGGATGATAATCTCCAAGCCCGTTGCCTTATGTTGGCTAACATGTCTCCGGACTTGCAAAGGTAACATGAGGCCATGGAATTTGCTTGGGAGATTTACGACCACTTAGACCAACTTTACCGCCCTCATGAAAGTGTTACAAGGTATAACAGTTTAAAGGAATTGTTCCACTTAAGAATGAGGGAAGGTTCAAGTGTCCATGAATATGGAGTCAAGTTTCTCGCCCTTACTGAGAAACTTGCTTCCATGGACATGCCACTGAAAGATGAGCTTTAAGTGGACTTGTTGCTAGTCTCGCTCCCACCATCATTCAACCCATTTGTCCTTAACTTCAATATGAATCATGTTGGTCCTAATGTAGCTGAGCTGATTAGTCAGCTTGTGACTGCTGAAAGCACGACAAGAAGGACAATAAGGTTCTGATGGTGAATGCTCCATCTTCCTCTTCTGGGACTTCTAAAGGTAAGGGCAAGAAAGTCCAAAAGAAGAAAAAGAAACCCCTTAATCCCACTAGTGGCATTTCGAAGGGGAAGGCCCAAAAGAAGAAGCGTGATCAGAAAGAGGATGTTTGCTTCCATTGTGGCAAAGCGGGACATTGGAGGAGAAACTGCCCAGAGTACAAGGCTACTCTAAAGAAAGGTATGTTTCTCGTTGAAGTAAATCTTTCTATTAATTCTAGTTCTTGGGTAGTTGATACCGGTTGTGGAACTCATATCTGTAATGATGTAAAGATGCTAAATGAAGTCCAACAACTCAGAGAAGGAGAATGTGTCTTGAAGATCGGCGATGGCTCAAATGTTGAAGCTCGAGCTTTAGGCACAATTAGATTAGATTTAGGTAGTTTTGAGTTAGCTTTAAACAAAGTCCTTTATGTATCGAACATTATTCGTAATATAATTTCAGTTCCAATTTTAGATTGTGAAGGTTATGAAACGTATATTAAGAATGGTAAATATTTTATCAAACGGGACAACTCTTCCGTTTACATCAGTACTCTAAGTAATGGACTTTATCTAACTCAAAATATCAATATTATGAATATACAGCGAGAAACTAAACGTAAGAGAGATGACAAAGTTTCAGCTCCCTTATGGCACGCTAGATTAGGACACATTTCCAAGAACAGAATTAGCAAGATAAACACTTTAGGATCATTCTCTGAAAATGATCTCAAAGAGTTAACTTCTTGCGAATCCTGTTTCAAAGGAAAGATGTCCAAAGTTCCTTTTAAAGGAACTGTGGAGTGTGCCTCCAAGGTCTTGGATTTGATCCATTCTGATGTTTGTGGACCGCTTAGTGTAAGCACAAGAAATAATCATCAGTATTTCATAATCTTTACCGATGACTTTAGTCGGTATGGTTATGTATACTTAATGAAGTATAAATCTGAAGCTTTTGAGAAATTCCTAGAATTTTAAAAGAAGGTTGAGAACCAAATTGGTCACAAGATCAAAGCACTTCGATCTGATCGAGGAGGCGAGTATCTTAGTGAAGAATTCCTTAATCATCTCAAAGATAATGGGATTATCTCTCAGTGGACACCTCCGGGAACTACTCAACTCAATGGAGTTTCTGAGAGAAGGAATCGAACTCTACTCGATATGGTTTGTTCCATGATGAGTTTCACTGACTTACCACATTCTTTCTGGGGTTATGCCCTAGAAAGTGCAGCAAAGATTTTGAATCTAGTTCCCTCTAAGTCAGTCCCTAAAACGCCCTATGAAATGTGGCATGGTAAAGTCCCAAGTTATTCTTACTTAAGAATTTGGGGTTGTCCTGCTTACGTGAAGAGGACAGTGGGAGATAAGTTAGAATCTCGTTCTAACTTATGCTACTTTGTAGGTCATCCTAAGGAATCCATAGGATACTACTTCTATAATCAATCTGAGCAAAAGGTGTTTGTTTTCAGAAATGCTACTTTTCTGGAGGAACCGTTCCTTAAAGAAAAGAAAGGCAAGATCATAGAATCAGAGAAAGTACAAAGTGACCCACGCCACCCACTGAAGAAATATCCCCTTCTGATCAACCACAACCAATCATGAATTTCGATACACACGTAAATCCTCCTCTAAGGCGTTCTGAACGCACTCCTAGACAGCCGAAGAGATGGTATGGATTCTTCCATGAGACCTCTCAAAAGGTTAATTATCCTCTAACATATGAGGAGGCACTTTCAGATTCTGACTCTGAACAGTGGATAGAAGCCATGAAATCCGAAATGGATTCCATAAACTCCAACCAAGTTTGGACCTTGGTAGATTTGCCTGATGGGGTCAAACCCATAGGTTGCAAATGGATCTTTAAGAGAAAGCTTGGAGTTGATGAAAACATTGCAGCCTACAAAGCAAGACTGGTTGCAAAAGGATTCACTCAAAGACCCGCCGTGGACTTTGATGAAACCTTTTCACCAGTTGTAATGCAAAAGTCTATTCGAATCATGCTTGCCGTTGCTGCATATTATGACTATGAGATATGGCAAATGGATGTGAAAACTGCCTTTCTCAATGGTGACATTGATAAAGACATTTATATAGAGCAACCCATAGGTTTCACATTCAGTGGGAGTGAGCAAAAGGTTTGCAAACTCCAAAGATCAATCTATGGATTGAAACAGGCTTCTAGGAATTGGAATATTCGATTTGATGAATCAGTCAAAGCGTTTGGCTTCATTCAAATTTCAAGTAAATCATGTGTGTATAGAAAGGAATTGGAGACCTCAGTGCAATTCTTCGTACTTTATGTTGATGACATCCTTCTTATTGGGAATTCGAAGGATGACATGAAACTAACTAAGTTATGGTTATCGAACCAATTCGAGATGAAAGATCTTGGCGATGCGTCCTATATCCTTGGAATTAAAATTTATCGAGATAGATCTAGAAGGTTGATAGGAGTATCACAGTCGATGTACATTGACAAAGTATTGAAGAGATTCAATATGGAGTCAGCAAAGGTCAACAACCTTCCAATGAGTGTAGGAACATGTCTTTCTAAGAAGATGTGTCCTAAGACTAACCTTGAGAAGGAAAGAATGACTCATACACCTTATGCATCAGCAATAGGTAGCATAATGTATGCAATGTTATGTACTCTACCGGATGTGACTTATGCACTTAGTGTAACAAGTCATTTCCAATCTGACCTTGGAGATGGTCATTGGGCTGCCGTGAAGAATATTCTTAAGTACTTGAAAAGTACTAAAGATTTATTCTTAGTTTACGGAGGTCAGAAAGATCTTACTGTCGAAGGATACTGCGATGCAAGCTTTGCATCTGACTTAGATGATTTCAAGTCAATGTCAGGATACATTTTCTGCCTGAACGGTGGAGCAATGAGTTGGAAGAGTTCCAAGCAAACAATCACTGCAGATTCGACCACTGAGGTTGAATACTTAGCTGCAAATGATGCAGCTAAGGAAGGTGTTTGGATTACAAACTTCGTTCAACAGTTGAATGTTGTTCCTAGCATGAAAGACACCATTACTGTGTTTTGTGACAACATTGGGGCGGTTGCTCAATCAAGAGAACTAAGATCTCACCAACGGACCAAGCACATTATGAGGAAGTATCACCTAATCCGTGACATTATCAAAAGAGGAGATGTACAAATTGAGAGGGTCACATCAGCAGAGAACGTGGCAGATCCACTTACAAAACCCCTTAGTCGAGAAGCTTTCGAAGGTCATCTTCAGAAGATGAGACTTAGAGTAGCATTAGAATGGCTTTGACGAGCAAGTAGGAGATTGTTAGGAATAGTGCCCTAGAAAGCCGATTGAATATCCACTTTGTACTTTTCCTTATTGTGATCACAGACAATCTTTGAATAAAATAACGAATTGAGGCAACACTTCTTTATATGCTCTTGTTTGGTATGCGTTTACTTTAGTTGTGCATGTATGAGAACTCCCCTAATCCTGATGACTTTAGGACTCTACCATTTAGGTGAAATGGTTCATGAAACGAGCCCTATATCATATAAGTCATGATTAGTAAAATACTCCAAGCCGATGAGTCCTACAGACAGTGGGAGTGTCAACCTGACTCCTCTAAGGCTTGCTTGTGGGATCACGTCCTTAAGAAGGACCACCTTGTTTCATGGAGGTGCAAAGTGTATAGTTGATACGTACGTGATACATGAGGGTGCTTACTTCCATAAGTAAGTTCACTGAGGTACCCCGTGTGAGAAGATTCCTAAATGGGAAAGGAAGTTTCTATTTCAGGAAATCGAAACTTCCAGATTAGGAAATATCTCACGAGTCATTGATGTGATTAATTGATCCTTAGACTTGAGGTTCCATGTCACTTTATGAGTTAACGCTGTAGTCTTAGGTATAAGCTTTAAAGGGTGTCGCCTTAGACAACTGATTTAAGGCTTATGCTGGGGTTATACAAGTGATTCATAAAAGTGAATGAGAATCAAGAAAGGACCTACACTTGCATTTACAAGGTGATCTCTTATTGTGTAAGTCATTCATATGCTATATGGAGTCCTTGGCCAAGGCAGTAGATCATGACATCAAGAAAAGGGTTTCTTGGATTGAGATCAAATGGATATGAAATGCACTTAGCATTAAGACCAGATTATTAGGGTTCTGATTATTCCATTACCCTAGATCTTGGTTGAGAGATAGAAAGTAGGAGGATTGTATCTCACATGAATCAATGACTTGAAGGTTCTGTCGAATCGAGACATTCCAATTCAGCTAGGAGTTAAACACCTGTTGCTAGACTATGGTTGTTTAATTTGTGGGCTGATTAATTAATTAGTAAATTAATTAATTAGGGTCACTGCTAATTGAATTGGCAACCTAGAGGGTCACACTAACAACTTGGTTACATGAGTTAAGGCTTTAAAATGATTAAACGAGTTGATCATGCCAAGAGGGTTCCACACGTGTGAATCACACGTGTGGGTCACGTGAGTGGCACATGTCCTTGGGACACGTGTCTCACACGTGTATATAAATATTGTATGTGTTAAATAATTAATATGTTAATTATTTAAAAGAATTTAGTTTAATTTTGAATTAAAATGAAAGTCTTATTTTGGAGAAATTAATCTATTTAATTAATTATTAATTAATTAATTAGATAAATATGTTATTTATTTATTAATAAATATAATATAATATTATCCAAAAGGAGTTTGGATATTTTTTGCTCTCTTAAAAGTTGATTTGAATTAGAATTCAAAGTCAAAGTTTGGAATTACTTGATGATCAAGTAATAAGAGAGAGGGACCAAATCCTTAGTTCAATAGGACTAGGTTCAGCCGCCCTTCTCTATATTATACGTAGAGAGTGATTGATAATTTCTTTTGGTTCATGTGTTGAACACCATCCTTTCTCCAAGATAAAATAAACCCTAGGTTAAGCCTAACACTAACTAGAGAACTAGCATCCTTACTAGTTAGATTGTAATCAAGTTGGTGGACTATCTCTAGAGAGCTTCAAGTTAGAAGATTTTAATGATTCGAGCTTTACCAAGGAGAGGGGATCAAGCCGCGAGAAGAGCGTTCTTGGGTGGCTTGAAACGCTTCAAGAAAGATTATTGAAAAGTAAGTTTCTAATCTCTATGAATTTGGATTCATGATTGCGAGTTTTCGATCCTTTTGTTGGAAAATTTTTAAATTTCCGCAACTTTCTGATTCCTGTTTTCCAACATAGGCACCCGGCCTAGCTTGTATCCTTGTATCGTCATCTTCCAAGTGAGGGTGTTTTCCGTTTTAGTTATGTATTAAACCCTATAACCCATATGTGAAAGTTTGGCCAAAAACCTTACTGTATATCTATATTATTTTTCAAAGGATCATCGAGTAAATATATTAAAAGAATTGAACCGTTTCCAATAAAATGAACTGAATTACTGATTCACTACTGTTTTGGCGAGAACTGCACTGCACTGTACTGTATTGTGGGCCCAGATGAAACGTGGGATTGGCGACCGGATCGGCATTGGGCCAACGGAAAGAACCGTTGCACGTAGTACCCATTGGGAATACCTCTGAGCGACCTAGGAGACGGGAAGGCGGAGTATTCTTGAGCCGGTGGTTCTCATACCATCGAAGGAGCGGGTAGGAGTCATGATCCCCCGTCTCATACTACACTGATTGTCTCCCGTGACTGGGCTACCCCTGGCGGGGAGAAAGAATTGGGTGGTTCGGGTTTGCAGGCCTGACCATCACCACGGAGGAAGAAGGTTGGACTACATTGCTCCTGAATGTTACTGAACCTAATGAATGATTAATTGCATGATCACATTTTAATAAATATTCCCTATTGATTGTACACGGTCGGAGTAAGGATGGAGAATTATGCACGCTCACTCACCGAGTCAATGATCACCCCACTGAATCGAAAATGTTTATAAATCGATATAGTCATAAAGTCCGAGCATTGCTAGCCCTTTTCTTGCCCTTCGCGGGAACTAATTTCACTTTAAATGTTGCTCGGGATTTATGACTTGCATGGGCATGTTTCTATATATTCATGTATCGCTCCTGCTCACTCAGTCTTCTAGAGACTGACCCTCTTTCCCACTCTTCCAAGTTCTTGCAGGTTTTACTAGGCGGGAGTCGAGTCTTAGCTTTCTTGTCCGAGTCACTTGCACACTTGAGTCACATTTACATTATTATGATTTAATTGTATCACATTATGTATATTGGGGCTTGTGTGCCAATTATGAATTATTGGTTATTGATTCTTGATTCGGGACAGGTTGCATGTTAGTTGAACCCGTTGTTAGGATGCATGATGGAATTAATTATGTTATGGAATTGTTGGGCTTATGGCCATTTTGAAATTTATGCTCAGTTATTGCTTCCGCACCATGTCTTGGCATTGTGATTTAATTGGTACAGGGTTAGATTCCGCCTAGCTAGGATATATTTTATTTTGTCACTCGTTCGCTATGAGTCCGGTTCATGCTTGGATTATTCCATTTCATGAGTGGACTAGACTTGTAGTGCGGGGGATGTGGTGCCTTTCGTCCCGGGTGCTACACAAAGTTTCCTTGTAATTACGCATTTTTAACATTTCACTAGACAAAGTCTGACTCTAATCACGCATTTTTAACATTTCGCTAGACAAAGTATTGTTTTAATTACACATTTTTAATGTTTCACTGGAAAAAGTCTGCCTTTAATCACGTATTTTTACCTTTCACTGGACAAAGTCTTCTTTTAATTACATATTTCTAACGTTTCACTGGACAAAGTCTGCCTTTAATCACGTATTTCTAATGTTTCACTGGACAAAGTATTCCTTTAATTAAGCATTTCTAACGTTTCACTGGACAAAGTCTGACTTTAATCAAGCATTTTTAACATTTCACTGGACAATGTATTCTTTTAATTACGCATTTTTATCGTTTCACTGGACGAAGTCTTCTTTTAATCACGTATTTTTAACATTTCACTAGACAAAGTCTTCTTTTAAATACGCATTTCTAACATTTAACTGGACAAAATATTATCATAAAACGATATAGAAGAACTGACTCTTATTACCACCATTACTCGACAAACTACAGAATTAGTTTCAGATGACCACACCAATACTCAATAATCTGCACTTTTGGTTCTATATATTTCATGAGTTCATCTGTTTCCATATATAACTGTCATATATTTCATCAGTTTATCAGTTTCTCTGTTTTTATATATAACTGTCATATAGTTCATCAGTTTATCAAACTAACTCTTATTCTTCTAACTAAAACAAACTTCCCTGCAGGATATACTATAATCAAACAACAATAAACAACCAACAATAAACATTTTTATTACAGAACCAATAATATACACTACAATCAACTAACAGTAACATTTAAACTACTATAAACAATCCACAAACAACAAATTTAGGAGGAGCGTTGTCTATATCATGGGGGAGGAAACTGATTAGCCTCATCCGGATCATACTGTGGGATGTTGGAATTAACACTCTCCTCAGAGTGTTCATATCCGGGGTAATCGGCGCTTTCAATGGACTCGGGGTCCGAGTCCCTACCATCAATGTGGTACGCGTGGAGGTGCTCATCTTCGCCATCCAAAAGTTGTGCTTGCCACACTTTGAAGATAAACCTAAGGTCGTCGTAATAAGGGCATCCACGTGCCCCGACATCAGAATCCCGACGAATGACCTATGCAGAATTGTACATTAAATAATGAACAAGTTAAAAAAAAAAAGGATTTCAGTATGAATTAGACTTACAGCATGACTATTCCGTTGAAAGTACAACGGGGTCTCAATTTGGGCACGAACACCCTGTCGTTTAACTCCAGGACACCCTAAGAATCTACGGAAGTTGTAAATTACTATCCGCAGTCGTTTCACCGCTTCTATAACATCCCAGAGCTAGTAATCTCTTTGGAATCGCCCTGACAAATCAAACGACACTTGATACAGGGCTCTCTCGAAGCTTTCTAGCCAATCGATTTGGCTATCTGCTGCATATAACCGAAGACGTTCAACCATATAGGCTTCGGCCTCGCCATTAATGGGTGTTGGAGGGTGATTCATACTTTGTTTATCAAAGATTCGAGATCGGGGAGAGAAAGAGAAGGAGGACTTTTTGGAGGTGATGAAATTGGGGTGAAATTGCGCAGAGTTTCAACGTATAGGGCAAGATATTAATAAAGGTGATTGGGCTGGGAAACCTACCATCGCATCCCTTCATCTTCACCTCTGTAATTTTGGGCAGTCAAACTATGGGAAAGAGTGCACACAGCTTTTTATCTATTTCAGGGGTCCCATCGGGAATGCATCACAATCTACTAAGTTTGTCGTGTAAAAATTCATTTTATTAGTTATTGAAAGGTTTGTTTGTCTAGTTAAAGAAAAATAAATCATGAAATTATAAAATAGCGTTTAGAACGTCGCCAGGCAGTTTTTGCAGGTACAACAATCTAGCCGGAATAAAAATCGCCATTGCTAATTTTTCCCTTTTCTCACCGGAAATGGGTTTCGGAAACGAGTCGCCGGAGCGGAAATGAGTTTCAGGAAAAAGTCGCCAGAACAGATTTAGGGCCGACGCATTTACTGTCAAGAAGAAAACATCAGATGCGGAAAGAAGACAATGTATATTTGTGTCCTTCTTTATTTTATTAAGGGCATTATGGTACTTTTATAAGATTTGGGGGGTTTACAAAACATAGAAAGGATAATAGGGATGTAATATAGCTATTTTTTGAGTTGGGAGATTTAGGATAAATGTTTTACCTTATTAGGGATTTTCAATAATTTGCGGTTTAGATTATAGGCAATTTCAATGGTGCTTGTGGAGATCATTCTATTGCCATTTAGTTGGTGGTCTTGATCTACAATTTATTAAGTAAACTATATTATTATGTTGTGTCCGATCAGAAATTTATAACATGATAAAATTTAGAATAAAATGTATATCCTTTTGTTGTTTCGTATTTGTATATGTACCTACATGTGAGGTGAATTTCTAACATTGGTGTCTTTTCTTTTGTGTATTGCAATTTTGGTGTATTTTATTTTATTTTTTTATATTGCAATTTTGGTGTAATCCTCTTTTTGAAAAAGCGGAATCACTGTTCACTACAATAATGCCGCTTTTTTAAAAAGAGGGTACACTCATAAAATTTTGTATTGAATCCTATTTTTGAAAAAACGGAATCACTGTTCACTACAGCGATTCCGGTTTTTCAAAAAGAGAATTACACCAAAATTGCAATATTAAAAAAAAATGCATCAAAAGTACAATATTAAAAAAAATACACACTAAAATTAGAAAAAAAACCTACATGTGACCTTTGTGTATATGCAACCAACATATGTATGTATGAATATCCCCCGGCCCCTCTGCTCTTAATAAAATTGGGTCCCTAAATTCAAATCTTTCATAATTTCCCATATTAAATCATTTTCCCATTATTTATCCCGAAAAGTAAAAGTGAAAAAGGAATAGGGGGAAAAATAAATAAAGAAATCTCAATTATAAAGAGTACTTGTATGGAGCCACCTAGTAACTAGTGCTGGTTTCTTTAATTCCTCCATGCGGTGTCAGATTTCGAAAAGAAACTGAAATCCCATTTTATTTTTTCTCCCCTTCTTCTCCTCCTCTCTTGTTACTTCTATCAAACACCTTGCGTGCATATGAAGACCACCGCCAAGTTCATCGTTCTCCACCCTTCCGTACACAAGTCCAGCGGCGGTGGCGCAGCCACCCCCTCCCACCGCGTGTGGTTGGTGATTTTCGTACTGTTCTTCATCTTCACATTCGGTTTCACCCTCTTCACCACCCGGGACGCGGCTGCGGCAACGAGGAGGACGGCCGCTGGTGCCGCCGGGAAAGCCAAGTCTCAGCTGACCAAGCCTATTTACGACGCGCTCCTCCACTACGCTTCCGCCAACGCCACCGGCGCCGGTCGCATGTCTTCCGCCGAGATGAAGCACATCGCGGGCGTGCTCCGCAGCTGCGCCGCCCCGTGTAACTTCCTCGTTTTCGGGCTCACCCACGAAACCCTCCTCTGGAACTCCCTCAACCACAACGGCCGCACCGTCTTCGTCGACGAGAGCTCGTATTTAATCTCGAAACTCGAAGAGAAACACCCCTCAATCGAAGCATACGACGTGCAGTTTACGACGAAGGTCAGCGAGTTGTACGACTTGATAGAACACTACAAAGAGGAAATTACCGGCCAATGCCGCCCAGTGCAAAACCTCTTGTTTTCGGACTGTAAATTGGCCATAAACGACTTGCCAAACCACATATACGACGTCGCTTGGGACGTGATTTTGATTGATGGGCCGCGTGGGTACTTCGCCGGAGCTCCGGGAAGAATGGCGGCGATATTCACCGCCGGAGTTCTTGCTCGGAGCAAAAGCGTCGCCGCCGCCGACACCCACGTATTTGTACATGAAATTCACAGAGAAGTTGAGAAAGTTTGCAGCGATGAGTTCCTCTGTAAAGAAAACTTGGTGGAGATTAAGGATTCGTTGGGCCATTTTGTGGTCGGAAAAATGGAGGCCAACAGTAATCGGTTTGGTTTCTGTTCAATTTCCGGTGCCTCAGTTTCTCCGAAATCAACTTGATGAGGCTCTGCTTTTTCTTTTTCTTTTCTTTTTTCTTTTTATATTTATTTCTTACTTTTTGGTTTTCTTTTTAATGTCAGTATACTGTAGAATGTGTAATATTTAATAGGATTTCAAATGCGGGAATATACTATATTAGAAGCAATTTATGCAAATTATGGGTTTTTCTTGCAATTATTTTCTTAAATAGAATTTTTTATATGATTAATTTAATAAATTCCCGTTTCTATTTTTTAAAAAATATAGAGTGGTAATCATAAATTAATTATTTTATAGAATTATGATGTTATGTGAGATTATGGTAGGTAGATCTACTTGGGCATTGCCGGAAGTCAGATATGATGATATGAAGGGAATGAAACATATCCTGTCCAAATTTAATATGTTTAGTTTAGATGTCACTTGTCAGAGTCTAAACTAATTTTGTGAGATATAAGAAAGGTGCTTGTGTTTGTCTGACTACGCATTAGTTATTACATAATTCTAGTTCAGAATCTAACGTTAATATAGATAGTTTTTTTTTTCTTTTTTTTTTAAATAATTTTTTCGTATTCAAAACTCAAATATTAACCTGGAGAATGAACTCATTAATCACTCGAACCAATTTCTATTGATTAATAATAATATAGATAGGTTGTTTTTTGTAACTACATCATTAAACTATCTCAAATTTTCAATCTCGTCATCTCGTAAAATAAAAACTGGCAAACTGTAGTTGGATCGGTGTCCTGCTCGGATTGAATTACATCTGCTCAGATTGAATTGCATCTCAAATTTATGTAGGACTTCTCTAAAAAAAATATATTTTTAACTATGATAATATATTGAATGATACTGTGTAGTACAATTGCCAAGTAATAAATTAGAAAGAATTAATACTATTTTATTTATATTTTATCGTGTTCGTATCATGGGGCGTAAAAGTTTATATGTATATAGTTTCATTATTTGAAAGTTTTAAATTCTACTCTGTGATGGATAAAGGGTGATCTGATTTTCGAAATTAGTGAAGTTCAGAAGCTTATTTAACTTTTGCATTTTTAACTATTTCTAAGTTTTTTGTTGAAAATTTAAATTTCAAACATGAGAAATGATTCAATGAAAAGAAAAACAGGACTGCAGTAGTGAAAATAACAGGTCTTCTGACGCGCAATAATTTAGGGAAATTGGGTGTCGGTGGTGGTGGTGGACCGCAGACCAATTGATATTTAGTATTGTTTGGGGCAAGCACGAGTGGAAATGCAAAATTTGTGGCGTTGACACTTTATATTTATTTTTCGGGTTAACTACACAAACTCCCATCCTTTGGGCTTTAAGGCAGGTTGCCTCTTTTTATTTTGGGTGATTTATCCTTTAATCTTTTAAAATTATTGTACTTAACCTCTTTTTAATATTTTCAGTGAATATTCCGATCAAGTTGAACTTTGACCGTCGATTTCTCCTTTATCACGCCGACCCAAGAGTCAATACCACTACCATCATGTTCCTCTCCCCAAGAAGAACAAAATACACATCCCATTCGACCCTATTGGCCGTCGAAAGCATTGAATTTGCATGCAAAGCTTCGTCGGTTGTTCGTCATCTTTGACCAATGATTCCTTATTCATTGGTTGTCGGATTTTGATATTAAGACCACCATTTTGTTCTTTGCGTCGAGACCTTCGATTTGATATATAATATCAACACATTTGAAATATGATTTGTACAAATTTAGCCTTGTAAATCACGCTCAAAAAAAAAAAAAAAATGAACAAAATATTCCTTAAGATTCCACCGGAAAGGGGTTAAGTGCAACAATTTCAAAGGTTAGGGGGCGAATTGCCCAAAATGAAAGAATGAGTGGCAACCCGCCCTAAGGCCCAAAGAACAGGGGATTTATGTAACTAACGTTTTATTTTTCTTACAAAAAGGCACATCCTCCTTTTACCTGAATTATGGCCCAAATGTAGGATAAGTTTCATGATCATATAAGTTATCTAATGGGAAATCATGTGAATTCTAATGTGTAAATAGAGGTGTCAATTCGGCTGGTTTGTGAGGGTTCGGGTCAGGTTGCGATGAAGGTGTAAGATAAAAAATTCCAACTCGAACCCAACCCGACTATTGAATTCGAAACCCCCAACCCTAACTTGAATTTATAGGGTTCGGGTTGACCTGAATTTTTTCAGGTCACCCAATAACCCGATCCACCTTAATAACCCAACCCGACCTACCTATTTTTGTGTTTTATGTTTCATACTACAAAATCACGAATCACCTACTTATTTTTGTGTTTTTTCCCTTTTCTTTTATGTTTCATAATACAAAATCTCTTGTGTCAACGATATAATCCAAACCAAAATATTTTTGCAAAAAACATAAACAGATAATACGGTAGATTTCTCAAAGGGTATAAACAGATAATATAGTAGGATAAAATAAATAAATAAACAGATAATATTTTATCCCTTTAAATTCTCCCCAAATTTTCTTTTAAATTCTAGATTTCTTTCATCTTTGAAAATCTCATCTGTAGATTTCTAGATCATATATTTCTTTATCTCTGCAAGATTTCACATTTCTAGATCATAGATTGCTTTATCTCCACAAATCTTCATTTAAATTCTTACCTCGAATTCTCCAGAGTTATGCTTTTAAGTACAAAATAATGAAATTTAGGAAGAAACTTTTGCTTGAAATGAGAGGAGTGGTGGCGAACAAGCGGGGACTAGTCCTGGAGTGGTGGTGGACCAACAGGGGGTGACGCTAGAGTGGCGACGGACTGGCAGTAAGTGGCGGTGGTTGATGGTGGCGATGAGGGACTGGATATGGTGGCGGGCGCTGGACATGGTGTCGGAGGGGCAAGGGTCATGAGGGAGGATTGAGGGTGAAATGGAGCACAACAAAGACAAAAAATGGGACAAGGGTTTGGGTTTTTATTTTATACTATCCATTTTTAGCGGGTGGGTCAGTTTGGTTGGGGTAATTGGGTCATCCGTGAATTTTTTTAGATCAATCCTAACCCGACCTATTTCTCTCTCTCTTCCCTCAGGTTGGTTTTGGGTCCGACCGGAACCCAAAAACCCCTGACCTTAACTTGATTTTTAGGCGAGTGGGTTGCATTATCGGGTCGGGTTGCATTGTGTAATCGAGAATCTAGAAGAGACGAGTTAATGTTGTATGTGTTATCAAAATGGGTATGGAGGCAGCTACACATGTGTATTCCCTATCCTTAAAGTTTCTATAGCCCTAACTTTCTGGAAAGTGTGTTAGAGGTTGTAGGCGATACACTTTCAAGATATATGTCAAGCCTTTTTCTAGAGAGTTTGATTTCGTGTGATAGCACTGCATAAAAAGTCTAGTGAGTGTTGTGTGTTCTTTTTCAGCTCAAGAGGATTGTATATATAGACTTTCAGGTGTTTAAAAAATGGACTAATTTGAATTATGGTTGCTGGAGAATTAATTCAACATCAATGGGCTGTAGTGGCCCCTGAATTAATTTGTGGCTTAATTCCCTTGACTCTGTAGTTACATTGAGCCATCCAATAGTCATTTTCATATTACTGGGCTACTGGGCCCAAAAAGATAGGCTCGGAGGTAAGGCTCTAAGTGTGACGCCCCATTCGTTCGGCCATACAGGTATGACGTCACGAGTGAGCTTAGTGCGTATTTTATTTATTTATTTATTTTCTTATATGAATACCTTGTTATATATGACTTATATGATTGATTAAATTATTTGAATTTGAACTATTTGAAATATGACTTTGAATTTGACCCGTTCGGCTTTGAATTTGTATGTTGGATTTGATCAATATGTGAGACACTTGAAATACATGTTTTTTGGACTTAATTGTATGATTTTGAATGTTTTGGGGTGAATTTGAAAATAGGGTTGGACCTATTTGACTCTTTTTTAAGAGTTTAGGACTCTAATTGGAATTAGGGCATTTTGTAGACCTTTTCGGATTACTTGAGTTTGGAAATTCGGATTCAAATTACAACTCTGCTATTGGATTCGTTTCGACGATTCGAGTTTAATGAAACTATCCTCGTACTTTTCTGAAGCCGTTTGAACCCGTTTTGATTTAAAATCCGATCCGAACAGACCGAATTACTTGAACCCTATCAATTTTCGGAACCCAGCCCGTTTCACCCCCCTTTAAGGGTTGAAATTAGCCCTATTTCAAAACGTTTCAACCATGAAGAAAGGGAGAGAAAGAAGAGCTACAAGCCCTAGCCATTCTCCACCTCAAGAGCTGAAGTTTGCCTTCATCACCCACTTCTCCAACGATCCGAGGTAAGATCCCAATTCCTCTTGACATGAGCTTTATTTCTATACCTCTTTTGCATCTTAAATCCATGAGTTTGTGTTTGTGAAGAAGATGATGAATGGTGCTCTTGTATGAAAATTTGAATCCATGACTTGTGTTGAATCTTTGAAGCTAAATGTGATATATGATGTTCTTATGGGTGAGTATGATATGATTTTTGGTGGTTGCTTGAAGCTTGCATCATTCACCATTGTTGGAGCTTGAAATGTGTGTTAATGGAAACTAATGGGATGCTTGAATTAATGCCTTAATTTCATGCTTAAGTATGTATTATATGTTTAAGAATTCGTTTCATATTTTAAAGTTGGGATTTGGAGTGTTTGCATGGAGATGTTGTTGCCTTCTTGCTGCTGCGTCTCGTTGCTAGGCTGAGTTTTGCTCCTGCCAGAGGATCCACGACTGTGAATTTTTTGTGAAGGAAATATCCACGGGCGTGGATTTCTTCTAGAGGATTTTCGGGAGGGTTTCGATGGATATGGTTTTTTTGTGTCGGAAAAATCCATGGCCATGGATTTTGCCCTGTTTCGCTTGTTAGATTCCGAACTTCGTTTCAATCATTTTTCTTCCATTTTTTTAATCTTTACCCACCCTGAGCAAGATCCTAAGATATTTTATGAATTGCTAATTGCTATGATTTGATTTAAGTTGCTTATCTATTGCATAAATATGATGTTTTGTTTCGTTAGTTCGTTTCTTTCGCTTTTTTCCTCCTCGATCATGATCCTAACATGTCTTATGCTTATGTTTGAATTTGGATTGATATGTTATGATGTGAAATGATATGTTATGTGTTGTTCTGATGTGTTATGTGTTCTTACCGTATATTATTGACGTGAAACATGTTTTTTGTACGTAATTATTTAATGTATTAACATTTGTTGCTTGCATTGCATCATTTGCATTCTTTCGCATTCGCCGAGCGTCTATGTAGTTCATTTTGAGTCTAAGTGTAATCCCTTATGTTTAGTTTGTTCGTGAGAAGCAGGCCGTTGGTGTCGAGCCGCTCCGTAGGTGTTGGTTAGTTTGTTCTTGTTCGTCTTGTTTGCTCAAGTGAGGTTTTCTTTCTTTTTAGTTAATTTGGCCTACAACCCTAAATGTGTTTTGAGCCCGCATGAGACCTACGTATATATAGATACGTGTTGGATATGTATTTTGGGGGGATTTGTCCCACTTGCTATGAAAAACTTGAAAAAATGTTTTTATATATATGTAAGCTATGTTTTCGTTTGTTTTTGAAAAGGGCTGGTGTATGTGTTTGTAGTGAGAATTGACCTTCAAAGACAGGTTTGGTACATTTGACTTTGAACTTTGTTTGATTGGGCCCCGGAGATGTGGGTAAGGGGCCCCGGGACGGCCATGGGGCCGCTGGGCACTGCCCCTGTGCACATTTCCATTTTCAGAGAATTCAGTCAACCTCGGGAGGTCGAGGGGAAGGTGGGTTTTCTTTAGCCGGCGGTAACCCCGTCGAAGGTGCAGGGAAGTGATTCAACCCTGACTCGAAACCTTGAACTTTGAACCGATGATTTAGGGATGGCCGCCTCTTTACTATCATTTAGATGAGAGGTAGGTTTGTTTGACTTTGAATTTGTTTTGAATATGTTTGAATATGAGGAGTTTGGATGGAGAAGCTCGTACTCGCCGAGTTTTTTTTACTTTGATTTGGTTCGTGAAACGGGAATGGATTCATAATCAATAAAATTGGTTGATTTTGGCCTCTAGGCCTAAACTATTTTCTATATATTTAGTAACACGGGAAAAATATTTTAGCGTGAAAAAACCATGTCTCAGTTCATGAACTTTTGGCTTTGATATGTACTGCACTCGTATGTATACGTGTGTGTGTGTGTGTGTGTTAACCCCCTCACCAGCCGTTAGGACTGGACCCTCCTCGTTGTATATTTTCCCCCTTGTTCTAGAGTTGTAGGCACAGGTTGAGGTTCGACCTAGGCACCGGTATGTTTTTAGAGTCGTCTATGTCTTTAGAGTCGTCTTTTTCTTGTAGCTCGAGTTCTGCATACAGTGTCATATTTGATTTACGATTTTTGTATTTACATTTACTCTTGTAGCTTTGGTTTGAATATTTGTTCGATTAACTTGGCCCATGGTAGGCAAGTAATTGCATCATTTATATGATTGATGATTGGTAGTATGAGATCCTTTCGCTTCCGCACAAATGCATTTGTTTGTTGCATACTCCGTATTGAGGTCTAGACCGCCTAGATTAGGTGAGGTTTTATTTGTCTCCCGTTCGCTATGACATGGTACGTGTGCAGACTTTCCATTTCGTACACGTGTCTGGTCCAAGTACAGGGGATGTGGTGCCCACCGCTTAGGGTGCTACATCCTTAAGTGGTATCAGAGCTCTAGGTTGCATAATCGGAGCTCTAGTGTCGTGTCGAGTCCATCTTGGTCATTCAGCATACGATTATGTGTTTGTTTGCATTCATTTACATATTATGTGACTAGTTATTAATTGTGTTAATTGTACACATGAACATACATCAACCCCCATGCATTGATATTTGTTCTACTTGCTATGTACAAGATGTTACCTCGATGCCAAGATCATAAGCAAGCATCATGGTAACCCATCTCCATTACCTCGATGCGGAAAATGGAGTTTAAGCTCTCTTGAATGAACTACAACAAGAATCTGAGATCGTAGATGTCGTGGCTCCAAGACCCCCGGTTCGAGCCCGAGCTATGCTTTAGAGGGAGAAAGGAGGATGATGCCAAGGTTGATACTACAAGCATTCATGGCATCTCATTTCATGCATCATTTAATATTGGGGAAACCCACTTGCTCATAATTTCTCGCGTCATTGCTTCCTTGTGCTTGTCTGTTGCTTGCGTAGTTAACTCTCTTATGTGTTAAGCTCTCCTCTTGGAGGGAAATTCGTGATGAAGAGTGTTCCGGGATTTTTCAGTGAGTTGTGAGGGCCAAGAGTTCCCAGCGGACTTGTTCGAGAAGCCCTTGAAGAGAAATGGAGCTATCTTGGGCTTGGGTTAGTTGTTTCGGCGCTGAGCAAAGTTGGTTTATTGCTTTAGGAGGTCCTTTTGGGCACAAAGATATTTCGGGCGATAGATCAAAGGCTAGCCCGTTTATATCCATTTTGGAAGCAATTGGTTAGTCCGGGATGGTGCGCAAGCTATGTGGTTTACCTTTGGAATAAATTGAAGGACCAAGCCAAGCTTGAGGAGACGAAGATCGTGGAGGACTATCCCGATGTTTTCCCTGAAAGCTTGGGATCTTTACCACTTGATAGGGACATCGAGGTTGTCATTGATCTTTATCCCGAAGTTAAACAGTGTTCGAAGACTCCCTTTCGGATGGCTCCGACAGAGTTGAAGGAGCTGAAGACGTAGCTTAATGAGCTATTTGAAGGTTGTTACATCCGTCCAAGCATTTCTGCGTGGGATGCTCCCGTCCTATCTGTGAAGAAGGAAGATGGGACTTTACGGATGTGGATAGACTACCGTGAGCTGCACAGGTTAACTGTGGAGAACATACACCCTTTACCCCGCTTCAAACAGTTATTTGATCTCCTTCATGGTTCCGTAGTCTTTTCCAAGCTTGATCTTAGGCAAGGGTATTATCAACTGTGTATCCGGGAAGAAGACATACCCAAATGGGATTCAACACCCGTTATGGACATTCCGAGTTCGTGGCCACCTCTTTCGCCTGACAAATGCTCTGCTGCGTTCTTAAACATGATACATCGGATTTTTGGGCCCCTCCTCGACAAGTTTGTTGCCATATTCATAGATGATATCCTGGTGTAATCGAGGTCCATTGAAGAGCATGCGTGACACTTGAGAACGGTATTTTGCTACGCTCCTAGAGCATCGGTTGTTGTCAAGTTCAGCAAGCTTAAGTTTTGCATTGACAGGTTTTCTTCTTGGGTCACTTTATCTCAGGCAGAGATGTGAAAGTCGATCCTTCGAAGGTGGAAACATTCATGCTAAGGAAAGAACCGAGAATTATCTCAGAAGTAAGAAGTTTTCATGGGTTAGCGGGATACTAAAGGCGATTTGTGAAAGATCTCTAAAATTGCCACCCCGTTGACTCGGTTGACAAAGAAAGAGGCACAGTTTGAGTGGGATGAGGAGTATGATAAGAGTCTCCAAACTCTAAGGAGAAGTTACCTATGGCACTAGTTCTTACCCTATCCGAGGGTACCGAAGGCTACTTCGTTTACAACGATGCATTTAAGTAAGGCTTCGGTTGTGTGTTGCAAGTTGGAAGAGTTGTAGCCTACGCCTCAAGGAAATGAAGATCACGAGAAGAACTATCCCACTCGTGGTTTAGTGTTTGTTGTGGTTGTTTCGCATCGCCAAAGTGGTGTCACTACCTTTATGTTGCTACTTTTGAGGTGTTTACCGACCACAAAGCCTTAAGTATTTATTTACTCGGAAGGAGTTAAATATGAGGCAGAGGCACCGGGTGGAGTTCCTTGAGAACTATGATTGTGCAATCTAATACCACTTGGGTAAGATTAACGTGGTATTCGGTGCTTTGAGCCAGAAGGCTAGCATTTCGGGTTTGAAAGCAAGTTCGGGTGAACAAGGTTCAGAGATAGTGGTTCAGTGGCTCATTTGGCGATTTTCTCGATCAAATCGGATTAAAATAAAGATTGATTGAAGGTCAATCTGGTGATCCGAAGATTTGAAGGTTTCTTGCAAGATCGAGAGAGGATCCAGAGTCAAAGTTGGGTTCGACGTTTTGGGATTGTATCGATTTGTGGCGAGGGACTGTACAAGGAGGAGGCACATCGGTCCATATATTCGATACATTGGTCCATATATTCGATACATCGGTCCATCTATTCGATACATCCCCAGAGGTACGAAGATGTACAAGGATTGAAGACCTTGTATTGGTAAAGCGGCATGAAAGGGATGTTGCAAACTTCATGTAGCGCTGTCTAACGTGCCAATGGGTGAAGGCCTAGCTTCAGGAGCCGGGAGGAACCCTTTAACTACTTCTGATTCCTGTTCGAAAGTGGGAGCAAGTGACTACGGACTTCGTGTCCGGTTTGCCAAGGACCAAAGAGGTTTTGACGGGATATGGGTGGTTGCTCTTTTAACCAAGTTAGCCCCTTTTCCCAAGGTCCGGTTGTCCGACAAGATTCCAGAGCTACGCGAATTCGAGAAGAAGACACCTAGAGCTCGAAGTTGGATATCGACTCTTCTTGGAAGAATTTCCTAGAAATGGGTTAGCTCGGATTGACAAAACGGGAAGCTTAACCCGTGCTACTTGGCCCTTAGAGATTCTTGAAAGAATAAGGGAAGTAGCTTTTCAGGTTGAATCTGCCGCAGAGTTTGACCGGGATATAAGAAGTCTTCCTTGTCTCTCAACAAAGAAAGTATTATCCCCATGAGTTACCATTCTTCAAGTTTCAGAGATGCAGCTTGAGTCGGTTTCGACAATCGTGATACAACCGATTAGAGTTTTGGACCGGAAGAGGCAAGTGTTAAGGAATCGGCGGCTTTTCCTTAGTGGAAGCCTTGTGGCGGGATCAGAAATTCGAGAAGCCACTTGGAAAAACTAAGGAGAAGTTGAGGCAACTATTCCCGGAGTTGTTCGATGCCTCGTCGGAGAACCTGGGGACCGGGTTTTTTTAAGGGGAGAAGGTTGTGATGTTAGAAAAATGGGTTCAAAACGCAGCAGAAATTTAAAAATTTTTACATCAAGGAATCGTTGGCTTGCAATTTTTATTTTGAAACTCAAGAGAAAGTTTCTTACTCGTTTAGAATCTTTCTTGAAGTGTTTTGAGCCGCCATCAAACACTCTTCATGTAGTAATGAATTATCTCATTTCACGATCGGTTCTTTCCTTCGAGACTTCAAAGTAGAAATCCTCTAGAATGTATCCACACCAGTCCTAGGCATAAATCAGATTAGTGAGTATACTTGTAATATAGTCTGTATATCGAAAGAAATAGAAATGAGAAATAAAGAGCAAGAAATTTCTCCTGTCATAACCAATTGATGCGTGAAATAATTCACACATGATCTTCAAGTAAAAGCTTCATTTTTTTCTACAGGTTAAAATTAAGAGATTTTTTCTTTTCTTTGGAATAAAGAATGACACTTTACGAATGCTGGTTTAAGAGAATGAGAGAAGACTCTTCTCTTTTAATCTGATTGAAACGTAACTTCAAGAGAGAGAAAGAGAGTTTCTTTTCTTTCTCTAACTCTAATTACGTAATGAGATGATTAAGATATAATCAATTAATAATTATATTATTAATTAATATATTTATCCTAACTACTTTAGGATATTATCTCTTAATTATTTATATCATAAATAAATAACTTTTGATTTTATCTTTTATTTATTTCATAAATAAATATTTTATGATATTATCTTTATATTTATTTCATAAATAAATAGTTAAGATAATAATCACATGATATTATCTTTATATTTAGTTCATAAATAAATATTAATGATAATAACAACTTGATATTATCTTTGTATTTATTTCACGAATAAATACTAATAATAACAACTTGATATTATCTCACTTATTTATTTCCTAGATAAATAAGTCTTGATATTATCTTTACTAATTTCTCAAATAATGTAAGATAATATCTTTTCCTTTATTTCTTAAATAAGGATGATAATATCCTTTATTTATTTCCTAAATAAATAAAGTTAGATAATGTCATATTTATTTTATAAATAAATAATGCCAATATATAATTAATAATTAATTATATATTGGACTTCTTTATTCCGGATTGGGCCTTAGAATTAATTCTCTAATTAATTCTAATGGCTCTTTATAGTTAATTCTCTAGTTAATTAAATTTGGGTTTTACAATTAATTCTCCAATTAATTTTACTTGGGTTTATGATTAATTCTCCAATTAATTAATACATGGTCTAATTTCTCAATTAAACCACGCGCCCAAACTTGCTCACGTGCCATGCGTGTACTATACATGTGTCGTCTCGTTTCGATCAATTATTTGATCTTTCCATCAATACCTTTTGAACTTGGCATTTGTTTGTGACCCTCTAGGTTCATTATTCAGTTACCAGTAAGCCTAATTAATTAATACACTTATTAATTAATTAGATCACAGATCACACGACCATAGTCTAGCAAAAGGTGTATGACCCCTGTCCGTATAACGAATTAAATCGAAAGAACCTTTTAGTCAATGACAACCATGAGATACTATCCTCCTACTAATTCTATCTCTCAATTAAGACCTAAGGCATTAGAGTAATGAGAGCCCCATTAATCTTAATCTTAAAGCTAAGATCGTTTGATATCCATTTGATCTCAATTCAAGAAATGCTTTTTTTGATGTCTTGATCCACTATCTCGGTCGAGGGTTTTAGGATGGTATATGAATGACTTATACAAGATGAGATCTTTTTGTCTTAAGCAAATGTAGGTCATTTGTTGATTCTCACATGCCTCCATATGCCACTTTTATAATCCCGACATAAGTCATAATTCAAATGTCTCGAGAAACACCTTTTTAAACCTATATCTAAGATTACTTAGTTTTCTCAGACAAGATATTTGAACTATTTGAAATATGACTTTGAATTTGACACGTTTGGCTTTGAATTTGCATGTCGGATTTGATGAATATGTGAGACACTTGAAATACATGTTGTTTGAACTTAACTGTATGACGTTTAGATTTTTTAGGGTGAATTTGAAATTAGGATTGAACCTATTCGGCTTTTTTTTTTAAGAGTTTAGGGTCCTAATTGCAATTAGGGTATTTTGTGGACCTTTTTGGATAACCTGAGTTTGAAAATTCAGATTCGAATTCTGACTCCACCATTGGATTCTTTTCGGCGATTGGAGTCCAACAATACTAGCCTCGTATTTTTCTGAAGCCGTTTGAACACCATTGATTTAAAATCCGATCCGAATGGATCGAATTACTTGAACCAGGCCCGTTTTTGCGACCCTACCCATTTCAGCCCCTTTAACGGCTAAAATTAGCCCCCTTTCTTCATGGTTGAAAAGTTTTGAAATGGGGAAGAAATGGGGGTAATTTCAGTCGTTGGTGTCGAGCCGCTCCGTAGGCGTTGGTTGGTTAGTTCTTGTTCACCTCGTTTGCTCAGGTGAGGTTTGACCTACAACCCTAAATCTGTTTTGAGCCCGCATGCGACCTACTGATGGGTGTCGAGACCACCAAGATTAAATCTCAAATATTGCACACAATTAAATTGTAAAATAGTGGCAACGGGTATCGAGCCTCGAGGATTGGTAGAAATTGTAATCTTTTTATATGCTAAGGAAATGAACAAATAATTAAAATGGGGGGTTTTGAGATTTGATTACACAAATAATAAATTAAATAAAACGAGACTAACTAATTAAGCAAATAAAAATAATTAAGCATAGTAAACACTTAGACTAATTCAGTAGATGACAAATAGCTGGGGTTTTCCTACACATGCAACAGACTATGATCACGGACAGGGTGATTAATTCCTCGTTAGGCTTGCTATAGTTACAAGTTACCTTAGGCTCCCTCGTTTCTTCTTACTTTTTAGAACGACTAGAAGAAACTCCTAATAATCGTCCCCTAATTAACCGATAACCCTATCAGAAACTCCTTCTAAGATTCAACCGGATAATTGCTTTACGTACTAAAGAAACACTAGCCCTAACCAACTAAGTAGAAACTCCTACTTCGCCTAATTAGACCGTAATATCCCACAACACAAAATCAGCCGAACTTAAGAACCTAGTGTTGATTGCCACTTCATTAATTGTCCGGTTAGACTCCACCAAACGAATTAACTAGCTGTATGTGAATTGCTTATCCTAAGATTCAGCGTCTTAAATTAATCAAAGAATAGAACAAACACAATAACGTTAATTTAGAAATAAAACGGATAACTTGAATTAATCAACAAAAGAAGTAGTCTCACAAAACCTAAAGCATACTAGGAAAATCCCGACTAAAACGAAACTAGAAAATCACTAACAAGGGAAATTAACAAAGTTTAAAAATAAAGAAAAGAAGAATGAAAGCTCTCGTGTTGTTGCCTCTCTTCCTCAAAGCGTGTAGTCCCCACCAAGTGTCTCCAATCTTCGTTGTATTTGTAGCTCATGAGTGTTGATATCTCCCCACTATTGCAATCCACGTTCTCTATCATAAAGGCCACTAACTCCCACGTTTTCAATGAGTGTGCCCAAGTTGCTGCCCAAAAAACGGGTCAGGGTTCCTGAATGTGACCTCAGGTAAGCTTCTTCACTATTTTTACACATTCTCCTCAATAAACGCCCATTAGCTCTTTCATATAATGCTAATAATCCTCTGAAATGTGCTGCCGCCATAAAGTATAGCCATAAATCTCCAATTAATGGCCACCTTCAAGTAGCAATTAATCCCTCCATTTGTGAGAATTAAATGACAAGAGAAAGTGGGAGGTTTCTTTTCTCTTTAGCCGTTGCAAAGCTGTTGCATGGGATTAAACTTTTACTCCAAAGCTAATCAATTTGGGCTGCCTCTGCATTATGGGCCAAGCATTGTAATTCCAACTAATCCAAGAAAAAATGGGAATTTGCTTGCTTTGATGTACAGGCCTCACGCATGGCTGCCAACTTTGTTTCAAGACTTTTAAGTTTTGGGCCAATTTTCTCCATGTTGCATTTCCTGGAATGAAGCATAAAATCCAACTAAAATCCACAACTTGGACTAGACAAATGTGCAAAAATTTAACAATTAAGCTTACTAACTTAATGAATATGCAATGTATCAAATCCCCCCCACACTTATGTAATGCTTGCCCTCAAGCATAACATAGAATCAAAGAAATTATCGCGATCTAATTCCCAACTACAACATTCCGGTGTGTAAACTAGAAAACATTCGCTGTCACCAAAGACCATCTACAACGAACACAACCACAAAGCAAAGTTTGAAATCAACTTTCCATAGAAAGAACGTATGAGCTCAAGTTTCAATTATAATCATGCATGATTAGTTTGATTCTATTAATCCAATGCAAACGAAGGAAACAAGTATAAAGTAGTTAGTCAATCGAATATCAATCAATTCTGCACATATGTTAAAGAATACCAAAGACATGGTGAAAAGCTAAGTTTCATTCTTCTAGATAAGCAACCTAAATCTCTAGAGAGATTTTTTGTGTTAAAAATAAGTACTTCCTTCAATATATCTCTTTTTTTTCTCTCTTTTTTTTTTTTTTTGTGTCAACAACTTTCTCTCTCTCTCTGTTTTTTTTTTTTTCTCATTTTTTTCTGTCTCGTTTCTTTTCTAAGTTTTTCGCAAAGGAAGGTAAACTCCAGTTGTTTATCCCTTTAAGTGTTGGGAAAACAATTTCGAGAGTGGCCGGCATTCGGCCCTACTCATGGCGCTTTAATGATTTGGAATTCTTCTAAGGTCAGAGGAGTAGTCGCGCGAGTTCTACTGACCAACTTTTCTCTAGTTAGCCCCTCGCAAGCTCCCCCTCAGACTAAATGCTTATCAAGTCAAATTTAGCTTAGCTCACTACCAATCTACCGTTTCTCAACATACTTGCAAAATTTAAAAGATATTAAATCAACTAATTACTTTAGACAAGATTCAATCATAGCATGGCATCAATTTAGTACACACAAACTTAGGTTTAATCTTTTATTCTCAAGCTCATATCGTCCTTACAACATCAAGTATCAACAAACTCCACTCTATGTAATGCAAGTTGTAAACGATCAAAGGTTCAAACTCAGTTTCCCTCTCAAATTGATCCATCAACAACCAAGAAGCTGTAAGAAGGTTACTAGAAAGGATATCATCCCATAGTAAACAATTCCATGCTATCTCAATCAAAATTTCAGTCAGCCCTAAAAATCAACTATTTACAGTCGTAATTCTCATACTTTCAGACAATGATCAGCTCAAAAACGCCTCAAAATCATGCAAAAATATGCAAAAATTTTCTTATACAGCCCTAAGACATCCCCCCACACTTAAAGCACATGTTGTCCTCAACATAAAGTAAGTCAGAAATGAAAAACAGAGGACTTTCCTGAACCCGGGGGGGTGTGATAGTCGGGAGGCAGACTCCAGGAATCCTGTCTATGATCACGATTAGCCTTCCTGTCAGTAGCATTTTGGTTTGAGATGCAGTGCAGGTTCAGGCCAAGTGCGATGATGATTTCAGGTACAAGGCAGACTGAGTTCGCGGCGGTGCGTCTGGCCAGATGGAGGGCGCATGGCGGTGGTTTATTCGGCCGGCAGATCTTTCTCTTTGCCATGGCTAATTGAGGGTTTGAAGTTCTTTTAATTTGGGAGATTTTGGGGAATTGAATGAATGGAGTGCTAGGTTTAATTTGGGGATGGAGCGGGTCGTGGGTAGGCCTAGTTTGGGAGGCTGGCGGATCTGGGTTAGTGTATTGGGTTAGGCTTTGTTTGGTAGATTATGGTCCAGGACCCTTGTCCGTGACCTCAGACAAGTGTGTTCACAGTAGCAAAATTCCATCTGCAGTATGGTTCTTGCTTTTTATCAACAATTGATCTGCACTTATGCCTCCCCCACACTTGTCCAAATATATCCCCTGCATAACCACCTACAAAGCAAGAAAAGCTGAAAAATTACGACGGGAAGAGAAAATCGAGCAAAAGAAGCAAACGAAAAACCAAGAAACAAAAGCAAGGGAAAGGAATATGGGTTGCCTCCCATTAGCGCCCTTGTTTAACGTCATGGACTCGACGTATCATTGTTGTGCACTAGAGGAGGGTCCTCTAGATTAATCCCTTCAACCGTGTGCAATGTAAATCCTTCATAAAAAGGATGCAGTCCATCCCCCTTCACCTCACTATCCGAATTTTCAATTAATCGACCAGGGGGCTTAAGTGGCTGTTATACCTCTGTGGGTCGGGCAAGGTCCCGAAGTGTTCCGTTATGAGTCATATCCTGACCGTGATCATTGACAGGGAAGTGATCAGTTTTCCTGTCAGTCTGCTGCGCAACTGCAAACTCTTGTTCAGAATCTGTATCAAATCCAGCTCAAACAATTTCGAACTTGCACCAACTGCTCGTATGAAGGTTCCTAGGCATAAGAAAAAGAAACAAAATCAATTAATAACCAATCCCCGGCAATGGCGCCAAAAATTGATGGGTGTCGAGACCACCAAGATTAAATCCCAAATATTGCACACAATTAAATTGTAAAATAGTAGCAACGGGTATCGATCCACGAGGATTGGGAGAAATTGTAATATTTTTATATGCTAAGGAAATGAACAAATAATTAAAATGGGGGGTTTTGAGATTTGATTATACTAATAATAAATTAAATAAAACGAGACTAACTAATTAAGTAAATAAAAATAATTAAGCACAGTAAACACTTAGACTAATTTAGTAGATGACAAATAGCTGGGGTTTTCCTACGAATGCATCGGGCTATGATCACGGACAGGGTGATTAATTCCTCGTTAGGCTTGCTATAGTTACCAGTTACCTTAGGCTCCCTCGTTTCTTCTTACTTTTTAGAACGACTAGAAGAACTCCTAATAATCGTCCCCTAATTAACCGATAACCCTATCAGAAACTCCTTCTAAGATTCAACCGGATGATTGCTTTACGTACTAAAGAAACACTAGCCCTAACTGACTAAGTAGAAACTCCTACTTCGCCTAATTAGACCGTAATATCCCACAACACAAAATCAGCCGAACTTAACAACCTAGTGTTGATTGCCACTTCATTAATTGTCCGGCTAGACTCCACCAATATGTGAATTGCTTATCCTAAGATTTGGCGTCTTAAATTAATCAAAGAATAGAACAAACACAATAACGTTAATTTAGAAATAAAACGGATAACTTGAATTAATCAACAAAAGAAGTAGTCTCACAAAACCTAATGCATACTATGAAAATCCCGACTAAAACGAAACTAGAAAATCACTAACAAGGGAAATTAACAAAGTCTAAAAATAAAGAAAGGAAGAATGAAAGCTCCCGTGTTGTTGCCTCTCTTCCTCAAAGCGTGTAGTCCCCACCAAGTGTCTCCAATCTTCGTTGTATTTGTAGCTCATGAGTGTTGATATCTCCCCACTACTGCAATCCACGTTCTCTATCATAAAGGCCACTAACTCCCACGTTTTCAATGAGTGTGCCCAAGTTGCTGCCCAAAAAACGGGTTAGGGTTCCTGACTGTGACCTCAGGTAAGCTTTTTCACTATTTTTACACATTCTCTCCTCAATAAACGCCCATTAGCTCTTTCATATAATGCTAATTATCCTCTGAAACGTGCTGCCCCCATAAAGTATAGCCATAAATCTCCTATTAATGGCCACCTTCAAGTAGCAATTAATCTCTCCATTTGTGAGAATTAAATGACAAGAGAAAGTGGGAGGTTTCTTTTCTCTTTAGCCGTGGCAAAGCTGTTGCCTGGGATTAAACTTTTACTCCAAAGCTAATCAATTTGGGTTGCCTCTCCATTATGGGCCAAGCATTGTAATTCCAACTAATCCAAGAAAAAATGGGAATTTGCTTGCTTTGATGTACAGGCCTCACGCATGGCTGCCAACTTTGTTTCAAGACTTTTATGTTTTGGGCCAATTTTCTCCATGTTGCATTTCCTGAAATGAAGCATAAAATCCAACTAAAATCCACAACTTGGACTAGACAAATGTGCAAAAATGTAACAATTAAACTTACTAACTTAATGAATATACAATGTATCAAATCCCCCCACACTTATGTAATGTTTTCCCTCATGCATAACATAGAATCAAAGAAATTATCGCGATCTAATTCCCAACTACAGCATTCCGGTGTGTAAACTAGAAAACATTCGCTGTCACCAAAGACCATCTACAACGAACACAACCACAAAGCAAAGTTTGAAATCAACTTTCCATAGAAAGAACATATGAGCTCCAGTTTCGATAATAATCATGCATGATTAGTTTGATTCTATTAATCCAATGCAAACGAAGGAAACAAGTATAAAGTAGTTAGTCAATCGAATATCAATCAATTTGGCACATATGTTAAAGAATACCAAAGACATGGTGGAAAGCTAAGTTTCATTCTTCTAGATAAGCAACCTAAATCTCTAGAGAGATTTTTTGTGTTAAAAACAAGTACTTCCTTCAATATATTTCTTTTTTTTTTTTTTTTTTTTTTTTTTGTGTCAACAACTTTCTCTCTCTCTCTCTGTTTTTTTTTTTCTCATTTTTTTCTGTCTCGTTTCTTTTCTGAGTTTTTCGTAAAGCAAGGCAAACTCCAGTTGTTTATCCCTTTAAGTGTTGGGAAAACAATTTTGAGAGTGGCCGGCATTCGGCCCTACTCATGGCGCTTTAATGATTTGGAATTCTTCTAAGGTCAGAGGAGTAGTCGCGCGAGTTCTACTGACCAACCTTTCTCTAGTTAGCCCCTCGCAAGCTCCCCATCACACTTAATGCTTATCAAGTCAAATTTAGCTTAGCTCAACACCAATCTACCGTTTCTCAACATACTTGCAAAATTTAAAAGATATTAAATCAACTAATCACTTTAGACAAGATTCAATCATAGCATGGCATCAATTTAGCAGACACAAACATAGGTTTAATCTATTATTCTCAAGCTCATATCATCCTTACAACATCAAGTATCAACAAACTCCACTCTATGTCATGCAAGTTGTAAACGATCAAAGGTTCAAACTCAGTTTCCCTTTCAAATTGATCCATCAACAACCAAGAAGTTGTAAGAAGGTTACTAGAAAGGATATCATGCCATAGTAAACAATTCCATGCTATCTCAATCAAAATTTCAGTCAGCCCTAAAAATCAACTATTTACAGTCGTAATTCTCATACTTTCAGACAATGATCAGCTCAAAAACGCCCCAAAATCATGCAAAAATGTGCAAAAATTTTCTCATACAGCCCTAAGACATCCCCCCACCCTTAAAGCACATGTTGTCCTCAACATAAAGTAAGTCAGAAATGAAAAACAGAGGACTTTCCTGAACCCGGGGGGGTGTGATAGTCGGGAGGCAGACTCCAGGAATCCTGTCTATGATCACGATTAGCCTTCCTGTCAGTAGCATTTTGGTTTGAGATGCAGTGCAGGTTCAGGCCAAGTGCGATGATGATTTCAGGCAAAAGGCGGACTGAGTTCGTGGTGGCGCGTCAGGGCAGATGGAGGGCGCACGGCGGTGGTTTATTCGGCCGGCAGATCTTTCTCTTTGCCATGGCTAATTGAGGGTTTGAAGTTCTTTCAATTTGGGAGATTTTGGGGAATTGAAGGAATGGAGTGCTAGGTTTAATTTGGGGATGGAGCGGGTCGCGGGTAGGCCTGGTTTGGGAGGCTGGCGGATCTGGGTTAGTGTATTGGGTTAGGCTTTGTTTGGTAGATTATGGTCCAGGACCCTTGTCCGTGACCTCAGACAAGTGTGTTCACAGTAGCAAAATTCCATCTGCAGTATGGTTCTTGCTTTTTATCAACAATTGATCTGCACTTATGCCTCCCCCACACTTGTCCAAATATATCCCCTGCATAACCACCTACAAAGCAAGAAAAGCTGAAAAATTACGACGGGAAGAGAAAATCGAGCAAAAGAAGCAAACGAAAAACCAAGAAACAAAAGCAAGGGAAAGAAATATGGGTTGCCTCCCATTAGCGCCCTTGTTTAACGTCATGGACTCGACGTATCATTGTTGTGCACTAGAGGAGGGTCCTCTAGATTAATCCCTTCAACCGTGTGCGATGTAAATCCTTCATAAAAAGGATGCAGTCCATCCCCCTTCACCTCACTATCCGAATTTTCAATTAATCGACCAGGGGGCTTAAGTGGCTGTTATGCCTTTGTGGGTCGGGCAAGGTCCATAAGTGTTCCGTTATGAGTCATATCCCGACCGTGATCATTGACAGGGAAGTGATCAGTTTTCCTGTCAGTCTGCTGCGCAACTGCAAACCCTTGTTCAGAATCTGTATCAAATCCAGCTCAAACAATTTCGAACTTGCACCAACTGCTCGTATGAAGGTTCCTAGGCATAAGAAAAAGAAACAAAATCAATTAATAACCAATCCCCGACAATGGCGCCAAAAATTGATGGGTGTCGAGACCACCAAGATTAAATCCCAAATATTGCACACAATTAAATTGTAAAATAGTGGCAACGGGTATCGATCCACGAGAATTGGGAGAAATTGTAATCTTTTTATATGCTAAGGAAATGAACAAATAATTAAAATGGGGGGTTTTGAGATGTGATTATACTAATAATAAATTAAATAAAACGAGACTAACTAATTAAGCAAATAAAAATAATTAAGCACAATAAACACTTAGACTAATTCAATAGATGACAAATAGCTGGGGTTTTCCTACGCATGCATCAGGCTATGATGACGGACAGAGTGATTAATTCCTCGTTAGGCTTGCTATAGTTACCAGTTAACTTAGGCTCCCTCGTTTCTTCTTACTTTTTAGAACGACTAGAAGAAACTCCTAATAATCGTCCCCTAATTAACCGATAACCCTATCAGAAACTCCTTCTAAGATTCAACCGGATAATTGCTTTATGTACTAAAGAAACACTAGCCTTAACCGACTAAGTAGAAACTCCTACTTCGCATAATTAGACCGTAATATCCCACAACACAAAATCAGCCGAACTTAACAACCTAGTGTTGATTGCCACTTCATTAATTGTCCGGCTAGACTCCACCAATATGTGAATTGCTTGTCCTAAGATTCGGCGTCTTAAATTAATCAAAGAATAGAACAAACACAATAACGTTAATTTAGAAATAAAACGGATAACTTGAATTAATCAACAAAAGAACTAGTCTCACAAAACCTAATGCATACTAGGAGAATCCCGACTAAAACGAAACTAGAAAATCACTAACAAGGGAAATTAACAAAGTCTAAAAATAAAGAAAGGAAGAATGAAAGCTCCCGTGTTGTTGCCTCTCTTCCTCAAAGCGTGTAGTCCCCACCACGTGTCTCCACTCTTCGTTGTATTTATAGCTCATGAGTGTTGATATCTCGCCCACTACTGCAATCCACATTCTCTATCATAAAGGCCACTAACTCCCACGTTTTCAATGAGTGTTCCCAAGTTGCTGCCCAAAAAACGGGTCAGGGTCCCTGACTATGACCTCAAGTAAGCTTCTTCACTGTTTTTACACATTCTCTCCTCAATAAACGCCCACTAGCACTTTCATATAATGCTAATAATCCTCTGAAACGTGCTGCCCCCATAAAGTATAGCCATAAATCTCCAACTAGTGGCCACCTTCAAGTAGCAATTAATCCCTCCATTTGTGAGAATTAAATGACAAGAGAAAGTGGGAGGTTTCTTTTCTCTTTAGCCGTTGCAAAGCTGTTGCATGGGATTAAACTTTTACTCCAAAGCTACTCAATTTGGGCTGCCTCTCCATTATGGGCCAAGCATTGTAATTCCAACTAATCCAAGAAAAAATGGGAATTTGCTTGCTTTGATGTATAGGCCTCACGCATGGCTGCCAACTTTGTTTCAAGACTTTTAAGTTTTGGGCCAATTTTGTCCATGTTGCTTTTCCTGAAATGAAGCATAAAATCCAACTAAAATCCACAACTTGGACTAGACAAATGTGCCAAAATGTAACAATTAAGCTTACTAACTTAATGAATATGCAATGTATCAAATCCCCCCACACTTATGTAATGCTTGCCCTCAAGCATAACATAGAATCAAAGAAATTATCGCGATCTAATTCCCAACTACAACATTCCGGTGTGTAAACAAGAAAACATTCGCTGTCACCAAAGACCATCTACAACGAACACAACCACAAAGCAAAGTTTGAAATCAACTTTCCATAGAAAGAACGTATGAGCTCAAGTTTTAATTATAATCATGCATGATTAGTTTGATTCTATTAATCCAATGCAAATGAAGGAAACAAGTATAAAGTAGTTAGTCAATCGAATATCAATCAATTTTGCACATATGTTAAAGAATAACAAAGACATGGTGAAAAGCTAAGTTTCATTCTTCTAGATAAGCAACCTAAATCTCTAGAGAGATTTCTTGTTTTAAAAACAAGTACTTCCTTCAGTATATCTCTTTTTTTTCTCTCTTTTTTTTTTTTTTTTGTGTCAACAACTTTCTCTCTCTCTCTATTTTTTTTTTCTCATTTTTTTCTGTCTCATTTCTTTTCTAAGTTTTTCGCCAAGCAAGGTAAACTCCAGTTGTTTATCCCTTTAAGTGTTGGGAAAACAATTTCGAGAGTGGCCGGCATTCGGCCCTACTCATGGCGCTTTAATGATTTGGAATTCTTCTAAGGTCAGAGGAGTAGTCCCGCGAGTTCTACTGACCAACCTTTCTCTAGTTAGCCCCTCGCAAGCTCCCCCTCAGACTAAATGCTTATCAAGTCAAATTTAGCTTAGCTCAACACCAATCTACCGTTTCTCAACGTACTTGCAAAATTTAAAAGATATTAAATCAACTAATTACTTTAGACATGATTTAATCATAGCATGGCATCAATTTAGCACACACAAACTTAGGTTTTAATCTATTATTCTCAAGCTCATATCATCCTTACAACATCAAGTATCAACAAACTCCACTCTATGTAATGCAAGTTGTAAACGATCAAAGGTTCAAACTCAGTTTCCCTTTCAAATTGATCCATCAACAACCAAGAAGCTGTAAGAAGGTTACTAGAAAGGATATCATGCCATAGTAAACAATTCCATGCCATCTCAATCAAAATTTCAGTCAGCCCTAAAAATCAACTATTTACAGTAGTAATTCTCATACTTTCAGACAATGATCAGCTCAAAAACGCCCCAAAATCATGCAAAAATATGCAAAAATTTTCTCATACAGCCCTAAGACATCCCCCCACAGTTAAAGCACATGTTGTCCTCAACATAAAGTAAGTCAGAAATGAAAAACAGAGGACTTTCCTGAACCCGGGGGGGTGTGATAGTCGGGAGGCAGACTCCAGGAATCCTGTCTATGATCACGATTAGCCTTCCTGTCAGTAGCATTTTGGTTTGAGATGCAGTGCAGGTTCGGGCCAAGTACGATGATGATTTCAGGTACAAGGCAGACTGAGTTCGCGGCGGTGCGTCTGGGCAGATGGAGGGCGCACGGCGGTGGTTTATTCGGCCGGCAGATCTTTCTCTTTGCCATGGCTAATTGAGGGTTTGAAGTTCTTTCAATTTGGGAGATTTTGGGGAATTGAATGAATGGAGTGCTAGGTTTAATTTGGGGATGGAGCGGGTCGCGGGTAGGCTTGGTTTGGGAGGCTGGCGGATCTGGGTTAGTGTATTGGGTTAGGCTTTGTTTGGTAGATTATGGTCCAGGACCCTTGTCCGTGACCTCAGGCAAGTGTGTTCACAGTAGCAAAATTCCATCTGCAGTATGGTTCTTGCTTTTTATCAACAATTGATCTGCACTTATGCCTCCCCCACACTTGTCCAAATATATCCCCTGCATAACCACCTACAAAGCAAGAAAAGCTGAAAAATTACGAGGGGAAGAGAAAATCGAGCACAAGAAGCAAACGAAAAACCAAGAAACAAAAGCAAGGGAAAGGAATATGGGTTTCCTCCCATTAGCGCCCTTGTTTAACGCCATGGACTCGACGTATCATTGTTGTGCAGTAGAGGAGGGTCCTCTAGATTAATCCCTTCAACCGTGTGCGATGTAAATCCTTCATAAAAAGGATGCGGTCCATCCCCCTTCACCTCACTATCCGAATTTTCAATTAATCGACCAGGGGGCTTAAGTGGTTGTTATGCCTCTGTGGGTCGGGCAAGGTCCCGAAGTGTTCCGTTATGAGTCATATCCTGACCGTGATCATTGACAGGGAAGTGATCAGTTTTCCTGTCAGTCTGCTGCGCAACTGCAAACCGTTGTTCAGAATCTGTTTCAAATCCAGCTCAAACAATTTCGAACTTGCACCAACTGCTCGTATGAAGGTTCCTAGGCATAAGAAAAAGAAACAAAATCAATTAATAACCAATCCCCGGCAATGGCGCCAAAAATTGATGGGTGTCGAGACCACCAAGATTAAATCCCAAATATTGCACACAATTAAATTGTAAAATAGTGGCAACGGGTATCGATCCACAAGAATTGGGAGAAATTGTGATCTTTTTATATGCTAAGGAAATGAACAAATAATTAAAATGGGGGGTTTTGAGATGTGATTATACTAATAATAAATTAAATAAAACGAGACTAACTAATTAAGCAAATAAAAATAATTAAGCACAGTAAACACTTAGACTTATTCAATAGATGACAAATAGCTGGGGTTTTCCTACGCATGCATCAGGCTATGATGACGGACAGAGTGATTAATTCCTCGTTAGGCTTGCTATAGTTACCAGTTACCTTAGGCTCCCTCTTTTCTTCTTACTTTTTAGAACGACTAGAAGAAACTCCTAATAGTCGTCCCCTAATTAACCGATAACCCTATCAGAAACTCCTTCTAAGATTCAACCGGATAATTGCTTTATGTACTAAAGAAACACTAGCCTTAACCGACTAAGTAGAAACTCCTACTTCGCCTAATTAGACCGTCATATCCCACAACACAAAATCAGCCGAACTTAACAACCTAGTGTTGATTGCCACTTCATTAATTGTCCGGCTAGACTCCACCAAACGAATTAACTAGCTGTATGTGAATTGCCTATCCTAAGATTCGGCATCTTAAATTAATCAAAGAATAGAACAAACACAATAACGTTAATTTAGAAATAAAACGGATAACTTGAATTAATCAACAAAAGAAGTAGTCTCACAAAACCTAATGCATACTAGGAAAATCCCGACTAAAACGAAACTAGAAATCACTAACAAGGGAAATTAACAAAGTCTAAAAATAAAGAAAGGAAGAATGAAAGCTCCCGTGTTGTTGCCTCTCTTCCTCAAAGCGTGTAGTCCCCACCAAGTGTCTCCAATCTTCGTTGTATTTGTAGCTCATGAGTGTTGATATCTCCCCACTACTGCAATCCACGTTCTCTATCATAAAGGCCACTAACTCCCACGTTTTCAATGAGTGTGCCCAAGTTGCTGCCCAAAAAACGGGTCAGGGTTCCTGACTATGACCTCAGGTAAGCTTTTTCACTATTTTTATACATTCTCTCCTCAATAAACGCCCATTAGCTCTTTCAAATAATGCTAATTATCCTCTGAAACGTGCCGCCCTCATAAAGTATAGCCATAAATCTCCAATTAATGGCCACCTTCAAGTAGCAATTAATCTCTCCATTAGTGAGAATTAAATGACAAGAGAAAGTGGGAGGTTTCTTTTCTCTTTAGTCGTTGCAAAGTTGTTGCCTGGGATTAAACTTTTACTCCAAAGCTAATCAATTTGGGCTGCCTCTCCATTATGGGTCAAGCATTGTAATTCCAACTAATCCAAGAAACAATGGGAATTTGCTTGCTTTGATGTACAGGCCTCACGCATGGCTGCCAACTTTGTTTCAAGACTTTTATGTTTTGGGCCAATTTTCTCCATGTTGCATTTCCTGAAATGAAGCATAAAATCCAGCTAAAATCCACAACTTGGACTAGACAAATGTGCAAAAATGTAACAATTAAGCTTACTAACTTAATGAATATGCAATGTATCAAATCCCCCCACACTTATGTAATGCTTGCCCTCAAGCATAACATAGAATCAAAGAAATTATCGCGATCTAATTCCCAACTACAACATTCCGGTGTGTAAACAAGAAAACATTCGCTGTCACCAAAGACCATCTACAACGAACACAACCACAAAGCAAAGTTTGAAATCAACTTTCCATAGAAAGAACGTATGAGCTCAAGTTTTAATTATAATCATGCATGAATAGTTTGATTCTATTAATCCAATGCAAATGAAGGAAACAAGTATAAAGTAGTTAGTCAATCGAATATCAATCAATTTTGCACATATGTTAAAGAATACCAAAGACATGGTGAAAAGCTAAGTTTCATTCTTCTAGATAAGCAACCTAAATCTCTAGAGAGATTTCTTGTTTTAAAAACAAGTACTTCCTTCAGTATATCTCTTCTTTTTCTCTCTTTTTTTTTTTTTTTTTGTGTCAACAACTTTCTCTCTCTCTCTATTTTTTTTTTCTGTCTCGTTTCTTTTCTAAGTTTTTCGCCAAGCAAGGTAAACTCCAGTTGTTTATCCCTTTAAGTGTTGGGAAAACAATTTCGAGAGTGGTCGGCATTCGGCCCTACTCATGGCGCTTTAATGATTTGGAATTCTTCTAAGGTCAGAGGAGTAGTCCCGCGAGTTCTACTGACCAACCTTTCTCTAGTTAGCCCCTCGCAAGCTCCCCCTCAGACTAAATGCTTATCAAGTCAAATTTAGCTTAGCTCAACACCAATCTACCGTTTCTCAACATACTTGCAAAATTTAAAAGATATTAAATCAACTAATTACTTTAGACATGATTCAATCATAGCATGGCATCAATTTAACACACACAAACTTAGGTTTAATCTATTACTCTCAAGCTCATATCATCCTTACAAAATCAAGTATCAACAAACTCCACTCTATGTAATGCAAATGGTAAACGATCAAAGGTTCAAACTCAGTTTCCCTTTCAAATTGATCCATCAACAACCAAGAAGCTGTAAGAAGGTTACTAGAAAGGATATCATGCCATAGTAAACAATTTCATGCTATCTCAATCAAAATTTCAGTCAGCCCTAAAAATCAACTATTTACAGTCGTAATTCTCATACTTTCAGACAATGATCAGCTCAAAAACGCCCCAAAATCATGCAAAAATGTGCAAAAATTTTCTCATACAGCCCTAAGACATCCCCCCACACTTAAAGCACATGTTGTCCTCAACATAAAGTAAGTCAGAAATGAAAAACAGAGGACTTTCCTGAACCCGGGGGGGTGTGATAGTCGGGAGGCAGACTCCAGGAATCCTGTCTATGATCACGATTAGCCTTCCTGTCAGTAGCATTTTGGTTTGAGATGCAGTGCAGGTTCAGGCCAAGTGCGATGATGATTTCAGGTACAAGGCAGACTGAGTTCGCGGCGGTGCGTCTGGGCAGATGGAGGGCGTACGGCGGTGGTTTATTCGGCCGGCAGATCTTTCTCTTTGCCATGGCTAATTGAGGGTTTGAAGTTCTTTCAATTTGGGAGATTTTGGGGAATTGAATGAATGGAGTGCTAGGTTTAATTTGGGGATGGAGCGGGTCGCGGGTAGGCCTGGCTTGGGAGGCTGGCGGATCTGGGTTAGTGTATTAGGTTAGGCTTTGTTTGGTAGATTATGGTCCAGGACCCTTGTCCGTAACCTCAGACAAGTGTGTTCACAGTAGCAAAATTCCATCTGCAGTATGGTTCTTGCTTTTTATCAACAATTGATCTGCACTTATGCCTCCCCCACACTTGTCCAAATATATCCCCTGCATAACCACCTACAAAGCAAGAAAAGCTGAAAAATTACGACGGGAAGAGAAAATCGAGCACAAGAAGCAAACGAAAAACCAAGAAACAAAAGCAAGGGAAAGGAATATGGGTTGCCTCCCATTAGCGCCCTTGTTTAACGTCATTGACTCGACGTATCATTGTTGTGCACTAGAGGAGGGTCCTCTAGATTAATCCCTTCAACCGTGTGCGATGTAAATCCTTCATAAAAAGGATGCAGTCCATCCCCCTTCACCTCACTATCCGAATTTTCAATTAATCGACCAGGGGGCTTAAGTGGCTGTTATGCCTCTGTGGGTCGGGCAAGGTCCCGAAGTGTTCCGTTATGAGTCATATCCTGACCGTGATCATTGACAGGGAAGTGATCAGTTTTCCTGTCAGTCTGCTGCGCAACTGCAAACCCTTGTTCAGAATCTGTATCAAATCCAGCTCAAACAATTTCGAACTTGCACCAACTGCTCGTATGAAGGTTCCTAGGCATAAGAAAAAGAAACAAAATCAATTAATAACCAATCCCCGGCAATGGCGCCAAAAATTGATGGGTGTCGAGACCACCAAGATTAAATCCCAAATATTGCACACAATTAAATTGTAAAATAGTGGCAACGGGTATCGATCCACGAGAATTGGGAGAAATTGTAATCTTTTTATATGCTAAGGAAATGAACAAATAATTAAAATGGGGGGTTTTGAGATGTGATTATACTAATAATAAATTAAATAAAACGAGACTAACTAATTAAGCAAATAAAAATAATTAAGCACCGTAAACACTTAGACTAATTCAATAGATGACAAATAGCTCGGGTTTTCCTACGCATGCAACAGGCTATGATCACGGACAGAGTGATTAATTCCTCGTTAGGCTTGCTATAGTTACCAGTTACCTTAGGCTCCCTCGTTTCTTCTTACTTTTTAGGACGACTAGAAGAAACTCCTAATAATCGTCCCCTAATTAACCGATAACCCTATCAAAAACTCCTTCTAAGATTCAACCGGATAATTGCTTTACGTACTAAAGAAACACTAGCCCTAACTGACTAAGTAGAAACTCCTACTTCGCCTAATTAGACCGTAATATCCCACAACACAAAATCAGCCGAACTTAACAACCTAGTGTTGATTGCCACTTCATTAATTGTCCGGCTAGACTCCACCAATATGTGCATTGCTTATCCTGAGATTCGGCGTCTTAAATTAATCAAAGAATAGAACAAACACAATAACGTTAATTTAGAAATAAAACGGATAACTTGAATTAATCAACAAAAGAAGTAGTCTCACAAAACCTAATGGATACTAGGAAAATCCGGACTAAAACGAAACTAGAAAATCACTAACAAGGGAAATTAACAAAGTCTAAAAATAAAGAAAGGAAGAATGAAAGCTCCCGTATTGTTGCCTCTCTTGCTCAAAGCGTGTAGTCCCCACCACGTGTCTCCACTCTTCGTTGTATTTGTAGCTCATGAGTGTTAATATCTCCCCACTACTGCAATCCACGTTCTCTATCATAAAGGCCACTAACTCCCACGTTTTCAATGAGTGTGCCCAAGTTGCTGCCCAAAAAACGGGTCAGGGTTCCTGACTGTGACCTCAGGTAAGCTTCTTCACTATTTTTACACATTCTCTCCTCAATAAACGCCCATTCGCTCTTTCATATAATGCTAATAATCCTCTGAAAAGTGCTGCCCCCATAAAGTAAAGCCATAAATCTCCAATTAATGGCCACCTTCAAGTAGCAATTAATCCCTCCATTTGTGAGAATTAAATGACAAGAGAAAGTGGGAGGTTTCTTTTCTCTTTAGCCGTTGCAAAGCTGTTGCATGGGATTAAACTTTTACTCCAAAGCTAATCAATTTGGGGTGCCTCTCCATAATGGGCCAAGCATTGTAATTCCAACTAATCCAAGAAAAAATGAGAATTTGCTTGCTTTGATGTACAGGCCTCACGCATGGCTGCGAACTTTGTTTCAAGACTTTTAAGTTTTGGGCCAATTTTCTCCATGTTGCATTTCCTGAAATGAAGCATAAAATCCAACTAAAATCCACAACTTGGACTAGACGAATGTGCAAAAATGTAACAATTAAGCTTACTAACTTAATGAATATGCAATGTATCAAATCCCCCCACACTTATGTAATGCTTGCCCTCAAGCATAACATAGAATCAAAGAAATTATCGCGATCTAATTCCCAACTACAACATTCCGGTGGGTAAACAAGAAAACATTCGCTGTCACCAGAGACCATCTACAACGAACACAACCACAAAGCAAAGTTTGAAATCAACTTTCCATAGAAAGAACGTATGAGCTCAAGTTTTAATTATAATCATGCATGATTAGTTTGATTCTATTAATCCAATGCAAATGAAGGAAACAAGTATAAAGTAGTTAGTCAATCGAATATCAATCAATTTTGCACATATGTTAAAGAATACCAAAGACATGGTGAAAAGCTAAGTTCCATTCTTCTAGATAAGCAACCTAAATCTCTAGAGAGATTTTTTGTGTTAAAAATAAGTACTTCCTTCAATATATCTCTTTTTTTTCTCTCTTTTTTTTTTTTTTTTTTGTGTCAACAACTTTCTCTCTCTCTCTTTTTTTTTTTTCTCATTTTTTTCTGTCTCGTTTCTTTTCTAAGTTTTTCGCCAAGCAAGGTAAACTCCAGTTGTTTATCCCTTTAAGTGTTGGGAAAACAATTTCGAGAGTGGCCGGCATTCGGCCGTACTCATGGCGCTTTAATGATTTGGAATTCTTCTAAGGTCAGAGGAGTAGTCGCGCGAGTTCTACTGATCAACCTTTCTCTAGTTAGCCCCTCGCAAGCTCCCCCTCAGACTAAATGCTTATCAAGTCAAATTTAGCTTAGCTCAACACCAATCTACCGTTTCTCAACATACTTGCAAAATTTAAAAGATATTAAATCAACTAATTACTTTAGACATGATTCAATCATAGCATGGCATCAATTTAGCACACACAAACTTAGGTTTTAATCTATTATTCTCAAGCTCATATCATCCTTACAACATCAAGTATCAACAAACTCCACTCTATGTAATGCAAGTTGTAAACGATCAAAGGTTCAAACTCAGTTTCCCTTTCAAATTGATCCATCAACAACCAAGAAGCTGTAAGAAGGTTACTAGAAAGGATATCATGCCATAGTAAACAATTCCATGCTATCTCAATCAAAATTTCAGTCAGCCCTAAAAATCAACTATTTACAGTCGTAATTCTCATACTTTCAGACAATGATCAGCTCAAAAACGCCCCAAAATCATGCAAAAATGTGCAAAAATTTTCTCATACAGCCCTAAGACATCCCCCCACACTTAAAGCACATGTTGTCCTCAACATAAAGTAAGTCAGAAATGAAAAACAGAGGACTTTCCTGAACCCGGGGGGGTGTGATAGTCGGGAGGCAGACTCCAGGAATCCTGTCTATGATCACGATTAGCCTTCCTGTCAGTAGCATTTTGGTTTGAGATGCAGTGCAGGTTCAGGCCAAGTGCGATGATGATTTCAGGCACAAGGCAGACAGAGTTCGCTGCGGTGCGTCTGGGCAGATGGAGGGCGCTCGGCGGTGGTTTATTCGGCCGGCATATCTTTCTCTTTGCCATGGCTAATTGAGGGTTTGAAGTTCTTTCAATTTGGGAGATTTTGGGGAATTGAAGGAATGGAGTGCTAGGTTTAATTTGGGGATGGAGCGGGTCGCGGGTTGGCCTGGTTTGGGAGGCTGGCGGATCTGGGTTAGTGTATTGGGTTAGGCTTTGTTTGGTAGATTATGGTCCAGGACCCTTGTCCGTCACCTCAGACAAGTGTGTTCATAGTAGCAAAATTCCATCTGCAGTATGGTTCTTGCTTTTTATCAACAATTGATCTGCACTTATGCCTCCCCCACACTTGTCCAAATATATCCCCTGCATAACCACCTAGAAAGTAAGAAAAGCTGAAAAATTACGACGGGAAGAGAAAATCGAGCCAAAGAAGCAAACGAAAAACCAAGAAACAAAAGCAAGGGAAAGAAATATGGGTTGCCTCCCATTAGCGCCCTTGTTTAACGTCATGGGCTCGACGTATCATTGTTGTGCACTAGAGGAGGGTCCTCTAGATTAATCCCTTCAACCGTGTGCGATGTAAATCCTTCATAAAAAGGATGCAGTCCATCCCCCTTCACCTCACTATCCGAATTTTCAATTAATCGACCAGGGGACTTAAGTGGTTGTTGTGCCTCTGTGGGTCGGGCAAGGTCCCGAAGTGTTCCGTTATGAGTCATATCCTGACCGTGATCATTGATAGGGAAGTGATCAGTTTTCTTGTCAGTCTGCTGCGCAACTGCAAACTCTTGTTCAGAATCTGTATCAAATCCAGCTCAAACAATTTCGAACTTGCACCAACTGCTCGCATGAAGGTTCCTAGGCATAAGAAAAAGAAACAAAATCAATTAATAACCAATCCCCTGCAATCGCGCCAAAAATTGATGGGTGTCGAGACCACCAAGATTAAATCCCAAATATTGCACACAATTAAATTGTAAAATAGTGACAACGGTTATCGATCCACGAGGATTGGGAGAAATTGTAATCTTTTTATATGCTAAGGAAATGAACAAATAATTAAAATGGGGGGTTTTGAGATTTGATTATACTAATAATAAATTAAATAAAACGAGACTGACTAATTAAGTAAATAAAAATAATTAAGCACAGTAAACACTTAGACTAATTTAGTAGATGACAAATAGCTGGGGTTTTCCTACGAATGCATCGGGCTATGATCACGGACAGGGTGATTAATTCCTCGTTAGGCTTGCTATAGTTACCAGTTACCTTAGGCTCTCTCGTTTCTTCTTACTTTTTAGAACGACTAGAAGAAACTCCTAATAATCGTCCCCTAATTAACCGATAACCCTATCAGAAACTCCTTCTAAGATTCAACCGGATAATTGCTTTACGTACTAAAGAAACACTAGCCCTAACTGACTAAGTAGAAACTCCTACTTCGCCAAATTAGACCGTAATATCCCATAACACAAAATCAGTCGAACTTAACAACCTAGTGTTGATTGCCACTTCATTAATTGTCCGGCTAGACTCCACCAATATGTGAATTGCTTATCCTAAGATTCGGCGTCTTAAATTAATTAAAGAATAGAACAAACACAATAACATTAATTTAGAAATAAAACGGATAACTTGAATTAATCAACAAAAGAAGTAGTCTCACAAAACCTAATGCATACTAGGAAAATCCCGACTAAAACGAAACTAGAAAATCACTAACAAGGGAAATTAACAAAGTCTAAAAATAAAGAAAGGAAGAATGAAAGCTCCCGTGTTGTTGCCTCTCTTCCTCAAAGCGTGTAGTCCCCACCACGTGTCTCCAATCTTCATTGTATTTGTAGCTCATGAGTGTTGATATCTCCCCACTACTGCAATCCACGTTCTCTATCATAAAGGCCACTAACTCCCACGTTTTCAATGAGTGTGCCCAAGTTGCTGCCCAAAAAACGGGTCAGGGTTCCTGACTGTGACCTACGGTAAGCTTCTTCACTATTTTTACACATTCTCTCCTCAATAAACGCACATTAGCTCTTTCAAATAATGCTAATAATCCTCTGAAACGTGCTGCCCCCATAAAGTATAGCCATAAATCTCTAATTAATGGCCACCTTCAAGTAGCAATTAATCCCTGCATTTGTGAGAATTAAATGACAAGAGAAAGTGGGAGGTTTCTTTTCTCTTTAGCCGTTGCAAAGCTATTGCATGGGATTAAACTTTTACTCCAAAGCCAATCAATTTGGGCTGCCTCTCCATAATGGGCCAAGCATTGTAATTCCAACTAATCCAAGAAAAAATGGGAATTTGCTTACTTTGATGTACAGGCCTCACGCATGGCTGCCAACTTTGTTTCAAGACTTTTAAGTTTTGGGCCAATTTTCTCCATGTTGCATTTCCTGAAATGAAGCATAAAATCTAACTAAAATCCACAACTTGGACTAGACAAATGTGCAAAAATGTAACAATTAAGCTTACTAACTTATTGAATATGCAATGTATCAAATCCCCCCACACTTATGTAATGCTTGCCCTCATGCATAACATAGAATCAAAGAAATTATCGCGATCTAATTCCCAACTACAGCATTCCGGTGTGTAAACTAGAAAACATTCGCTGTCACCAAAGACCATCTACAACGAACACAACCACCAAGAAAAGTTTGAAATCAACTTTCCATAGAAAGAACGTATGAGCTCAAGTTTCGATAATAATCATGCATGATTAGTTTGATTCTATTAATCCAATGCAAATGAAGGAAACAAGTATAAAGTAGTTAGTCAATCGAATATCAATCAATTTTGCAAATATGTTAAAGAATACCAAAGACATGGTGAAAAGCTAAGTTTCATTCTTCTAGATAACCAACCTAAATCTCTAAAGAGATTTTTTGTGTTAAAAACAAGTACTTCCTTCAATATATCTCTTTTCTTTCTTTTTTCTTTTTTTTTTTTTTTTTTTTTTTGTGTCAACAACTTTCTCTCTCTCTCTCTGTTTTTGTTTTCTCATTTTTTTCTGTCTCGTTTCTTTTCTAAGTTTTTCGCAAAGCAAGGCAAACTCCAGTTGTTTATCCCTTTAAGTGTTGGGAAAACAATTTCGAGAGTGGTCGGTATTCGGCCCTACTCATGGCGCTTTAAGGATTTGGAATTCTTCCAAGGTCAGAGGAGTAGTCGCACGAGTTCTACTGACCAACCTTTCTCTAGTTAGCCCCTCGGAAGCTCCCCCTCAGACTAAATGCTTATCAAGTCAAATTTAGCTTAGCTCAACACCAATCTACCGTTTCTCAACATACTTGCAAATTTTAAAAGATATTAAATCAACTAATTACTTTAGACAAGATTCAATCATAGCATGGCATCGATTTAGCACACACAAACTTAGGTTTAATCTATTATTCTCAAGCTCATATCATCCTTACAACATCAAGTATCAACAAACTCCACTCTATGTAACGCAAGTTGTAAACGATCAAAGGTTCAAACTCAGTTTCCCTTTTAAATTGATCCATCAACAACCAAGAAGCTGTAAGAAGGTTACTAGAAAGGATATCATGCCATAGTAAACAATTCCATGCTATCTCAATCAAAATTTCAGTCAGCCCTAAAATCAACTATTTACAGTCGTAATTCTCATACTTTCAGACAATGATCAGCTCAAAAATGCCCCAAAATCATGCAAAAATGTGCAAAAATTTTCTCATACAGCCCTAAGACATCCCCCCACACTTAAAGCACATGTTGTCCTCAACATAAAGTAAGTCAGAAATGAAAAAAAGAGGACTTTCCTGAACCCGGGGGGGGGGGGTGTGATAGTCGGGAGGCAGACTCCAGGAATCCTGTCTATGATCACGATTAGCCTTCCTGTCAGTAGCAATTTGATTTGAGATGCAGTGCAGGTTCAGGCCAAGTGCGATGATGATTTCAGGCACAAGGCAGACAGATTCGCGGCGGCGCGTCGGGGCAGATGGAGGGCGCACGGCGGTGGTTTATTCGGCCGGCAGATCTTTCTCTTTGTCATGGCTAATTGAGGGTTTGAAGTTCTTTCAATTTGGGAGATTTTGGGGAATTGAAGGAATGGAGTGCTAGGTTTAATTTGGGGATGGAGCGGGTCGCGGGTAGGCCTGGTTTGGGAGGCTGGCGGATCTGGGTTAGTGTATTGGGTTAGGCTTTGTTTGGTAGATTATGGTCCAGGACCCTTGTCCGTGACCTCAGACAAGTGTGTTCACAGTAGCAAAACTCCATCTGCAGTATGGTTCTTGCTTTTTATCAACAATTGATCTGCACTTATGCCTCCCCCACACTTGTCCAAATATATCCCCTGCATAACCACCTACAAAGCAAGAAAAGCTGAAAAATTACGACGGGAAGAGAAAATCGAGCAAAAGAAGCAAACGAAAAACCAAGAAACAAAAGCAAGGGAAAGGAATATGGGTAGCCTCCCATTAGCGCCCTTGTTTAACGTCATGGACTCGACGTATCATTGTTATGCACTAGAGGAGGGTCCTCTAGATTAATCCCTTCAACCGTGTGCGATGTAAATCCTTCATAAAAAGGATGCAGTCCATCCCCCTTCACCTCACAATCCGAATTTTCAATTAATCGACCAGGGGGCTTAAGTGGCTGTTGTGCCTCTGTGGGTCGGGCAAGGTCCCGAAGTGTTCCGTTATGAGTCATATCTTGACCGTGATCATTGACAGGGAAGTGATCAGTTTTCCTACCAGTCTGCTGCGCAACTGCAAACTCTTGTTCAGAATCTGTATCAAATCCAGCTCAAATAATTTCGAGCTTGCACCAACTGCTCGTATGAAGGTTCCTAGGCATAAGAAAAAGAAACAAAATCAATTAATAACCAATCCCTGGCAATGGCGCCAAAAATTGATGGGTGTCGAGACCACCAAGATTAAATCCCAAATATTGCACACAATTAAATTGTAAAATAGTGGCAATGGGTATCGATCCACGAGGATTGGGAGAAATTGTAATCTTTTTATATGCTAAGGAAATGAACAAATAATTAAAATTGGGGGTTTTGAGATTTGATTATACTAATAATAAATTAAATAAAACGAGACTAACTAATTAAGCAAATAAAAATAATTAAGCACAGTAAACACTTAGACTAATTCAATAGATGACAAATAGCTGGGGTTTTCCTACACATGCATCAGGCTATGATCACGGACAGGGTGATTAATTCCTCGTTAAGCTAGCTATAGTTACCAGTTACCTTAGGCTCCTTCGTTTCTTCTTACTTTTTAGAACAACTAGAAGAAACTCCTAATAATCGTCCCCTAATTAACCGATAACCCTATCAGAATCTCCTTCTAAGATTCAACTGGATAATTGCTTTACGTACTAAAGAAACACTAGCCCTAACTGACTAAGTAGAAACTCCTACTTCGCCTAATTAGACCGTAATATCCCACAACACAAAATCAGCCGAACTTAACAACCTAGTGTTGATTGCCACTTCATTAATTGTCCGGCTAGACTCCACCAATATGTGAATTGCTTATCCTAAGATTCGGCATCTTAAATTAATCAAAGAATAGAACAAACACAATAACGTTAATTTAGAAATAAAACGGATAACTTGAATTAATCAACAAAAGAAGTAGTCTCACAAAACCTAATGCATACTAGGAAAATCCCGACTAAAACGAAACTAGAAAATCACTAACAAGGGAAATTAACAAAGTCTAAAAATAAAGAAAGGAAGAATGAAAGCTCCCGTGTTGTTGCCTCTCTTCCTCAAAGCGTGTAGTCCCCACCACGTGTCTCCAATCTTCGTTGTATTTGTAGCTCATGAGTGTTGATATCTCCCAACCACTGCAATCCACGTTCATTATCATAAAGGCCACTAACTCCCACGTTTTCAATGAGTGTGCCCAAGTTGCTACCCAAAAAACGGGTCAGGGTTCCTGACTGTTGCCTCAGGTAAGCTTCTTCACTATTTTTACACATTCTCTCCTCAATAAACGCCCACTAGCTCTTTTATATAATGCTAATAATCCTCTGAAACGTGCTGCCCCCATAAAGTATAGCCATAAATCTCCAATTAATGGCCACCTTCAAGTAGCAATTAATCCCTCCATTTGTGAGAATTAAATGACAAGAGAAAGTGGGAGGTTTCTTTTCTCTTTAGCCATTCCAAAGCTGTTGTATGGGATTAAACTTTTACTCCAAAGCTAATCAATTTGGGTTGCCTCTCCATTATGGGCCAAGCATTGTAATTCCAACTAATCCAAGAAAAAATGGGAATTTGCTTGCTTTGATGTACAGGCCTCACGCATGGCTGCCAACTTTGTTTCAAGACTTTTATGTTTTGGGCCAATTTTCTCCATGTTGCATTTCCTGAAATGAAGCATAAAATCCAACTAAAATCCACAACTTGGACTAGACAAATGTGTAAAAATGTAACAATTAAGCTTACTAACTTAATGGACATGCAATGTATCACCTACGTATATATATATATATATATATATATATATATATATATATTTAGATATGTGTTGGGTATTATTTTAGGGGATTTGTCCCACTTGCTATGAAAACCTTAGAAAAACGTTTTTGTGTATATGTAAGCTATGTTTTCATTTGTTTCTTAAAAGGGTTGGTGTGTGTGTTTTTGGCGAGCTTTAACCTTGAAAGACAGGTTTGGTACATTTGGCTTTGAACTTTGTTTTAGGAATAGTTCCCTTAAAGCAGCATTTATGCTATACTATTTCATTGTAAAATCACAAACAGTCCTTGAATAATAAATGAGATGATTTTGTTTATGGGAATCACTTCTTTATATGCTTATTTATGTCTGTTTGGGTTTGACTGTGTTTTGCATGTTTTGAACTCCCCTAATCTGATGAGGCCGTTAAGAACTTTGCCCTTATGAGAACGACACATGAAACAAGTTCTTAACCCCATAGGCGAGGATTAGAAACTTCTCCAAGTTGATGAGTCCGGCAGACAGTGGGAGTGTCGACCTTGACTCCGTTGAGACTTGCTTGTGTGATTATGTCCTTTTGAAGGATCATTCAGTTTCATGGAATGATAAGTGCATATGATGATGCGCTCATAATACATAAGGGTGATTGTTATAAGAACTTCATCACTGAGATGTTCCGCGTGAGAACATTCCTAAATGGGAAAAGAAGTCTCCTAGAAACTTTCAGATTAGAAAATATCTCACAGGTCAATGACGCGATTAATAATCTTTTGACTTGAGATTTTGTAATGTCTCATATGAGCTAACTCTGTAATCTTTGATATAGGCTCAAAAGGGTGTCTCCATATAGATACTTGCACCACCGCTTATGTTGGGATTGCACAAGTGGCATATGTAGAATTAGTAGAATCGATAAAGGACCTACCCTTGTTTAGAACAAAAATGATCTCTTACTGATTGAGTTGATTTATAATCCATTAAATATTAAACCCTTGGCCAAGGTAGATAAAAGATCAAGACATCAAGAAAATGGGATTTTGTTGGATTAAGATCTAAATGAATATGAAACGAACTTAACTTTAAAGATCAAGAATAACAAGGCTCTGAGAATATTCCCATGCCATAGTTCTTGATTAAGAGATGGAGTTGTAGGAGGATCGTATTTCATTGATTGTCATTGACTGAAAGGTTCTTCGATTCATTTCGTTATTATGCTAGGGGTCACACACCCATTGCTAGATTACGGTAGTGTGATCTGTGAAGTGATTAATTAATTATGGGAATTAATTAATTACTGCCACTGCTAATTGAATAATGAACCTAAAGGGTCACACTAAAATGCCAGAATACCAGGGTTATGGTAGGATGTTAATTGGATTAACGAAGGATCAAATTGTTGATCGAAATGGGAACATTTATACGTAGACTGCTGCCACGTGTCAAGCACACGTGACTTGGCTACCACGTGTCACGCACAGGTGGCTTCACCACGTGGCACCGACGTGTGATTTATTTCACACATGAATTCTTTTCTAGAATTAATTAATTAAATTGTAATTAATTAATTTTGGTCTTTTAATTAATTATGAATTAATTGTTAAGACTATTTTCAAAATAATTAACCTAATAAATAATTAATTATGAATTAAGTTATTTATTGAATAAATTGACTTTTGACTTTAATAAGTAAAGGTTGAAAAGTCAAACTTCCTATTGTAGAAGAGAGAAAACATCTCTTGGTAGACTTGAAGAATAAGTTAAGAACTTATTTTCTAATTAAAAGTTAATAATTAATTAGTTAGTTAGTGCGCAAGAAAACAAAGTCCACCAGGTTTGGGAACCCTAGGGATTTTCGAACCTCACTAGTATATATACTAGTGGTGATGCTTTTCTTAATTTTTAGACCAACAATCAAGAAGTGTTAATTGTTTTTTAGAAAAATAAAAGAAAAGTTTTCAAAGTAAAATATCCTAGCCAAACACAAGCCATAGAACTAGCATTCTCACTAGCTAGATCGTGTTCTAGGACTGGTGTGGATACGCTTTGGAGGATTGCCTACTTTGCTATCTAATCGAAGGACGTTCGAGGGACATTCCGCTTGAAGGGTGTTTGATAGGCGGTATCAACATCACAAGAAAGCTTCAATCTACGTAAGTTTCTTGAAACACCCTATGATACGATACGAACATTGCAAGTCTTTTAGATCTACTTTTGGAAAATTTTTAAACTTCCGCTGTGCAATCTTTGCTGTTTTCCAACAAGTGGTATCAGAGCCACCTTGCAAATTTCGTATTGTATCTTTACTGCTTTTCGAATTTTGACTGAAAATTCTTGAATTTGGATTATTGGTTATGTATTCTTGGTTTTTGTTTGAAAAACAAATCTATCGGATCAAAACTGTTTCTTGAAAATCTTGAAAATCTGTTTTCGTATTAATCTGATTTTAAGCTGTTTAAATCTCATTTGTTCTGAACTGTTTTAATTCGAAACTGAATCTTGGAATTTCTGAAATTACGAAATGAATAATCGAAATGGGTTGACACGCGGCTCAGCGTGCAAACGTACGCGCATTGGGCGGCAATACACCGCTCCGCACCACCGCAACCCGCACGGGCTAACCGGCCTAGCATGCCAGGGCCGCGCGAGCTGATGCACGCCTTCCCGCATCGTCCCGCCCACGTTCTAGCACTACCTAGCAATGCCCGCGAGCAGCACGCCGCTAGCGAGCGAGGCGCGCGCGGCCCTGCGCGCATGCCAGCGTGGAATTGTGCGAGAGATGGCTAGGCTGCTCAGGGACGTGCTTGCGGCTGTGTGGGCGAGCGCTGCCTGCTCGCGCGCGCCTTGCGTGGGTGTTTTGGAACCTTGGTTTTGCTTCGTGTTTCAGTTTCGTAAAATCTCGCGTTTTAAAAATCTGATTTTATTTTAAAATTTGATTTGAAAATTATTTATTTTGAAATAATTATAAAATTGGGATTTTATGAATTAAAACTTAGTTCCTGTTTTTCAAGAAAATTAATAAATATCACTTTTGAATGATATTTTTGACAAAATTTAATTTTTGAATTAATTGAGGTTTTGTCGATGATTCGGGTTCGATTTTGAATAAATTCTTGAATAATGAACTAATATTCAAATTACTTAAGTTATTCGTAACTTGAAGTCAAGGGAATTTTAAATATAATTGGTAAATTTAAATTCAAGCGGAAGCATGTTAGTTTAGGTGATCATCGGTTAGTCTTGTGTATGTTTTAAATTCTGTACATGGATGATTTCAATTGGGGCGGAACCCCATAGTTGCGTTATTTCAATTGGGGTTGGATGTAGCACCCCAAGCAGTGGGCACCACATCCCCCGCACTAGGGTCTGACACGTGTAACGAAACAGAGAATCCGTACACGCACCAAGCACTAGCGAACGGGAGACAAAACAAAAGTCTCACCTAAGCTAGGTAGTCTAGACCCTCAAACAGAGCGCGCAAACTAAACAAAACATCCAAGAGCGAAAGCATTAAACAAACTTAATTAAAGTATAAGATCAAAGTTACAAGTCACTTAAAACAGATTATATACAAACTTGCCACAACGACCCAAAAGTAGCAAATACAAATCCAAGTCCCAAGCTACAAGCTTCAATGGTACAAGTACAAAATGAACTAAGTACGAAAATGCAGACTCAAACTAAACTAACAAGACTCCAAAAGACTGTAAACCACCTAGCTCGAACCACACGACGGGTATCTACAAGCTAAAAACATAAAGAGGGAGGGGGTTAGTCACACGGACTGAGTGACGGGCTACACATGCACGCGTACATACATATACAGAGCACAACACGTATCAAGTTGGGAGTTCATGAACTGGGGCGTGGTTTTTGCATTCCAAATCATTTTCTCACGTGATAGTACATATAGGGAGAGAGAGAGAGTTAGACCAAAGGCCAAACACTACAAAAAAAAAACGGGATTAGTGACCGCCAGATCGGTCACTAATCCTATAAAAATCGGTCACTGATTGGCATCAGTGACCGATCAGTGACCGATTCTGATCGATTGGTAAAAACCTCGTAACTAATTTATTTAGTGACCGATCTTTATCAGTCACTAAATTAGTGACCGAAATATCGGTCACTAATGTTAAGAAGAGGGTCACTAATGAAATTATCCGCCTTTGTTAAATCGGTCACAAATCGGTCACTAATTTAGTGACCGCACATAAATCGGTCACTAAACTCTTAGACGACCTCAGTCACTAATCGGTTACTAATTTAGTGACCGCACATAAATCGGTCATTAAACTCTTAAATGAGTTCAGTCACTAATCGGTCACAAATTAGTGACCGATACTGGCAGTCACTAATTTCAAACGAAATTGTTATGCACCATTTTGTGACCGATACAATCGGTCACTAATTTAACTGATCTCTAATTTTAATATTGATTTAAAATTGTAATTTTTTTTTAATTCCTATATTATTTTAATGAATCAATTAAAAACATATTTGAAATAAACACAAGTAATAATACCAAACAAAATACTTTTAACATCCTAACATAATATCATAATCATATTACAAATTATCCAATTAAAAGTATGAACCGTCTCAAATATTAACAACAAGTCAAATAAGTTTTCATCAAGCTTTCAATCACCTTCATTGTTCCATATAAAAACTCCAAAAGACTTCTACTTGTTGGATGTTTAGCCCAAATTAGCTGCTTCCAAAGTATTCAATCTGTCTAAGCACTTGGCCAAAGTCGCCGATAAAACTTCTTCTCTTTGTCTTGCCTCCTCGGCGATCTTTTTTGCTTCCTCCATGATTTTTGCTTCTCTAATTGCACCCTCTTCTCTTTCTTTTGTTGACAAGTGTCGAAATTGTCAAAATAAATAGTATCCTATTCACAGCTAAAGCTTGCAGTAAAGTGTGAACGGGTCGATTCCTCAGGGATTGGATGAAAATAATTCTACTCTAGTCATAAAAGAATTCACTAAATTAACGAGAAAGGTTTGGGGGGAGAGGGGGTTGATGAAGTTGCTAAACTAAGAAAAAAACAATAATTAAAACAATCAAAATTAATAAAGCATTCGAAGAAGGATATTTGGCACTTGGTTGAAAACAATTGGAGAGACAATACCTAGCTAAGAGTTACAATTCAGTTTTAACATCGATCATAGACGTAAGGATAAATTCAGTTTTTCAAAAAGACTAGCTATGGTGGATAGAGACTCTCGACTCCACCTCGTTTTCTCTTATGTGTAGAATAACCTAGAGACACTCGACAGTTACTCCCTAATTAACTTACAACCCCTAGAGACACTCGACAGGATTCAATAAGTCAACAGCATTGAGATTCAAGAAAACACTAACCCAAACTAACCAAGTCACGACACGTGCAAGATTCAAGTTTGATTATTAATTCCCTTAGTGAATTAGATTCGACTATACGACTTCCTATCACTAACGTGCTACTAATTATCTATCAAGCACTACGTATACTTCATGCAATCAAGATTAGCAATATGCAACTAACCACTTAGAAAATCGGGCCCTAATTGACTAAGCAATTAATTAGCAATAAACACGGCAAACAGGGAATTAAGAAATACTTGAATTAAACTGAATTATAAAACTGATTAGGTCTCACGATGTAGCAAACATGAATTGAAAACTCCTAGCTAAGTACTAAGGAATTAGTTCTGCATAGACATGATTGTAAACACAAAATAAAAGGAAAACATAAGCTACTAAGATGGATGAGGAAAGATTGTTGCTCTCGGCCAAATCTTCAAATCTCGCTACCGGAAATCCGCTGCCAGCTGCTCCGTAATTGTTGTCTGCCCAAACTGGTCCGGAAGAAGTATATTTATAGCCACAACTGATGTCCCAAATCCTTGTCCTAAAAGGACTTAGATTCTTCTTGACCAATCTTGCCGCCCAAGACTCCTCAAATAAGCTGGACTGCACCAATTAATTCAGCTCCATCATGCACACAAGGCCCAGGTGAAAAAGAAAGTTCCAGCCCAAAAAGATTCTAAAGTCCTCCAAAACAGCCCAAAAATTGCTACTGGACCCCTGCACTACTTAAAACACAAAAACTATCAAAAGCACCAATATAAAGACAATTAAAGCTCAAAAGTGCAGCCCCCAAGAACACGATAATTAAGCAAATACGCAAGTTATCAAATTCCCCCACACTTATCTTCTACTCGTCCTCGAGGGTATTAATGAAACAGTAAAACCACTGAACCCCTCGCCCAAGTGATCCTCAATCATTCGCCAAAACGATTCTAGCAACTCAAACTCATTACTTACCCACGTACAATTCAATTAATTAGTACAAACACCATGCCTTTGTGTGTAGTGTGAAATGAACCAAAAGATGTACAAAGACTAGGCAAATAAATTCAAGTTTTTCGCAAAAGGACCAATCATTAAGTTCAAACACACCATTCATTCCAATCTCCACTAATTGAATCAACTCATGGCTCGAGATCAAAAGGTCTTTAGGAGCTTGTAATGTAAGGCTTTGGTTAAGGTAGGAAAAAGGTAAATCAACAGCTCAAAACACCAAGCTTACACATTCTAATATGACTCCCAAGTGTTTCCTTTTTATCTCTTTCCCAAAGACTCTTCTTTCTACGATGAACCCCCAACCCTTTTATTGAATTTTTCAACAATACTCAATCTCTCGCATTTTTTTCTTCACGCTTTGCTCTTTTTTTTTTTTTTTCTCTCAATTTTTCTCTACTCATCTTTCTTTCTTTTTTTTTTTTTTTTTCTCTTGACTTCCTTTGTTTTTCTTTCTTTCTTTTGTTTCATCATTCTCACAAATTTTCTATTCAACACAATGAAACTTTTCTCGTCAACCCAATTCCAAAGGGAAGTCTAGACATCAACAATATAATCCCAAAAAAATGAGTAAGCAAGGTGTGAAAGAAAATGAGGTTAGGAATTTATATTGTGCATTAGGCTTGTAACGCGGCTAAGAAAGAAAGTTGCACAATAATAAGGCTCAGCGGGGTCAACCGGGCAGCGATATGTAGTGAAAATCAATTAAAAAGGCCAAACACCGACATGAATGCCTTAGTCACTTCCCGAGTCATTTGTTAATTAATCTATTTCGCCTCGAAGGGAATTAAAGTGTGCTTTAGTCAATTTTCAGTCCTAAATTGAAAATTTTCAACAAATCTGTCTTAGGCAAAGTACATGGTTTGTCCAGGAAGTGCACAAGAAATGAAGGCATGAAGGCATACTAATTAATCCAACTGCACACAGATTTTCACAAGTCCAAGGCGCCTAAAAAGTTCTAGCAAAAGTCCAAGGTTCAAACTTAGCAAACATTTGACTGAAGGAAATGAATTATCGAATAAACACCCAAAAAGTTTCCCTTCTAACTGACCTAAATCAACACTGCCCCTCCTCAAGTCATGCAAAATGGCTCCCACAAGTAAATTAAAACTGTACAGCAGCAATATACAATAAAGAAGACCAGAAAACACCCCGTAATTCAGTCAAATGAGCCTACATAAGTAAACTCAGCTCATTTGTTCCCTCCCCACACTTATAACAAGCAAAGTCCCGTTGCAAAATGAGAAGAAAGTTAAAAAGAGGGAACTTCCCTGAAAGTGCGAGGGCGCGACCGAATCAGCTGGGCGGCTGAGTACGGCCCAACGAGGCCAGAATGATGTCCAGTTTTCTGTTGGTCGACTCTCGGAGCTCAATCACTTCGCGCTCGACTCGCTCTAACCGCATCTGCAAGTCACGGACAGCCGTAGGAGGCTGCTACTCAACGGGGGAACCACCTTTCTTCGGAAAAACTCGCGGGACGTCCTCTGGTGCTAAACCTGCAGGGGCAATAGACAAACCTTCCTCGGTATTGACCAACATATGCATGTTATCTAAACTATAAAGATCAAGAGGGGACAGGGCACAAGCAACAGTGAAATTAGGCATGTCCCGATCAATCAACTCCAAATTACGTGCTAGGTGTGTGATAATATGGCCTAGACTCAACTCACGACGCCCTCATCGAACATCTCCAAATGCTACCGCTAACCAAAGACCAAAATTAACTTTTCGTTTCTGTTCCATCCCCCATAAAAAAAACAATTCTGTCTTAGTGACAACACCCATCCCACTAATCCTGTTAGAAAAGGTTGTAGAAATAAACCTGTGCAAATATCTTAGGGTGGGGTCCACTAAAGAATAATCCTTAGACTTTTTAGAATTATAAACAGGGGTCCCGTGAACAGACACAGCGGCGGAGACGGCGGCCAAGTTGTCTTGTCGGCGGCGCGCTCGTTTTTCAACAGCGGTAAGTGGAGGTGGTTCAACGGAAACGGGAGGGGCGGAGTCCTGCGGCGGATCCAGGGTTTGAGGCGGTGGTGAAGGCGATTCCACCACCGCTTGTTGTTGGGCCAAGTGCTCGCGGTAAAGGCGGAGATCCTCCTCCGTTTCAATGATTGGGTAGTCGCCGCAAGGATGGCCGCGTGGAAACTTACGGCGTTTAGTTGGTGGCGGCATGGTGGAGGAGGAGTTTTTAGGGGGAGAATGCTTTCGCTTTTTGGCCATGGGGAGAGGAGTGGTAGGGCGGTGATGCGGTGGTTAGCGAGCGGTCCGACGGCGGAAGGATCGGTGGTCTAGCTGTCGCGGTGAAAGGAGGGGGATGGTTCTGTAAAAAGGGGAAAAGGTGAAAGTGAGAGGCGGTGAATGGCAGGGTTGGATTAGGGTTGGGGAAAGGTTGGGACTAGTGCACCGGGTTGGATTCCGGGTTGGTTTGCGGGTAGGTTTAGATCCGCGGGGGTGAGGACGGGTCTGGGGTACGGGTAGGTTTATTTTAGGTGGGTTATTTATTTTAGCAAGGTATTTTCCACCTAAAATAAATAATGTATGGTTATTGGGTACGACCGAACCTCCACCCACTTTGCTGTAAAAACTTGAATTCAGGGCAAAGAGACCTGTTCCTGCAAAACACGAGGGCCAAAATCAATCACGAGAGCAGAACGAGAAAATAAAGAAAAAGGGAAACAAAAATGAAAGAAACGGGGACTGAGGTGACGCCTGAAACGTCACAATTGGGTTGCCTCCCAAGAGCGCCCTTGTTTAATGTCTCGGACTCGACGAGGTAATTTGGAAATGTTTAGACAGTCGAAGGCGGAGCCTCCAAACGGATTTCCTCTATGTCAGACGGTTGCCACAATTCATAGAAAGGTTTCAACCGATGCCCGTTTACTTTTAAAATGTTCCCATTCTTCAAATACTTGACTTCTATTGCCCCATGTGCAGCAATGTTCGTAACCATGAAGGGACCCGTCCATCGTGACCTAAGCTTGCCTGGGAAGAGACGCAAACGAGAATTAAAAAGTAAGACTTTCTGACCCACTAAGAAATTTTTTCGTGAAATCATTAAATCATGAAATTTCTTAGTCTTAGACTTATAGATTATGGAATTCTCATAAGCATCATTCCGAATTTCTTCCAACTCCTGAAGTTGAAGTTTCCGTTTCTCTCCCGCTGCATCCATTTGCATGTTGCATGTTTTGACGGCCCAAAAGGCTCTGTGTTCCAATTCGACGGGGAGGTGGCAAGTTTTACCATAGACAACTCGAAACGGGGACATTCCCAATGGCGTCTTATACGCTGTTCGGTACGCCCATAAGGCATCGTTTAACCTCTGACTCCAGTCTTTCCTATTTGGATTGACTGTCTTTTCTAGGATAGACTTGATCTCCCTGTTTGATATCTCCGCTTGCCCATTAGTTTGCGGGTGGTAAGCCGTAGAGGTCCTGTGTGTAACGTGATACTTAGCCAAAAGAGAGCTCACCAATCGATTGCAAAAGTGTGTTCCTCGATCGCTAATAATAGCACGAGGAGTTCCAAATCTGGAGAAAATATTGGATCTGACAAATTCTACAACCACTTTTGAATCGTTAGCCCGGGTGGCCTTAGCTTCCACCCATTTAGAAACATAATCAACGGCTAAAAGTATATAACAGTTACCAGAAGAAGAAGGAAACGGACCCATAAAATCAATACCCCAAACGTCAAAAACTTCACACGGTTGAATGGGGTTCAAGGGCATTTGATTTTTAGGACCTATGTTACCCGTCTTTTGGCAATTCTCACAGCTTTTGCAAAACAAATATGCATCTTTGAACAAGGTAGGCCAGAAAAACCCACATTCAAGAACTTTTAAAGCTGTTCGTTTTGACCCAAAATGACCCCCACATGCATAAGAGTGACTGAATTTCAGAATTGATTCGTACTCGTTTTCGGAGACACAACGCCTAATAATTTGATCAGAACAAATTTTCCACAAAAAGGGGTCATCCCAAATAAAATACTTTGCGTCACTTTTTACCTTATCCTTTTCAGCACGAGACAGAGTGTTAGGCAGTATACCTGATGCTAGATAGTTAGCAATGTCTGCGAACCAGGGCGGGGGCTTAAGGTCCGCGTGTACCTTGTGGTCATAAACCTCGAGAAGCTGTTCGTCAGGGAATTCATCATGTATGGGTCTGGAACTTGCAATTTCTCCTGAAATTCGGCTCAGGTGGTCAGCGACGAGATTTTCAGAACCTTTCTTGTCACGAATCTCCAGATCGAACTCTTGAAGGAGTAAAATCCAACGAATCAACCTAGGCTTCGCATCCTTCTTCGTGAGTAGGTACTTCAAGGCTGCATGATCAGAAAAAACAATGAATTTAGTACCCAATAAATATGAACGGAATTTATCCAAAGCAAAAACAACAGATAAGAGCTCTTTTTCCGTAGTGGTGTAGTTGATCTGCGCATTATCAAGCATCTTGGATGCATAATAGATGACACGCGGGTTTTTATCAATTCGTTGACCCAGAACAGCTCCAACCGCATAGTCACTCGCGTCACACATAATCTCGAAAGGGTGAGTCCAATTCGGTGGTTGCATAATTGGTGTGGAGACTAATTTTTCCTTTAACACATCAAAAGCTTCCTTGCATTCTTCATTGAAATCAAACTCCACATCCTTTTGCAAGAGCTTGCACAAGGGTCTAGTGACCTTGGAAAAATCCTGTATAAAACTCCTGTAGAAACCTGCATGGCCAAGAAAAGAGCGAATCTCCCGTACATTGACGGGGTAAGGCAAGGATTTCACAACATCTATCTTTGATTTATCAACTTCTTTTCCCTTATGAGAAACGACATGCCCAAGAATAATTCCCTTGTCTACCATAAAGTGACATTTTTCAAAGTTTAAAACCAAATCATTTTAAGAACATCTTTTTAATACCTTAGCCAAATTTTCAAGACATTCGTCAAAAGAATTGTCGTAGATTGTGAAATCGTCCATAAATACCTCGATTATTTGCTCAACAAAATCAGAGAAAATGCTTACCATGCATCGCTGGAAAGTTGCTGGAGCATTGCAGAGTCCGAACGGCATTCTTCTGAACGCGAAAGTTCCAAATTGGCAGGTGAAGGTGGTCTTACTTTGATCCTCGGGTGCCACGGGAATTTGGTAGAAACCTGAATAGCCATCAAGACAACAATAATGAGATTTTTCGGCTAATCGTTCTAACATTTGGTCAATAAAAGGGAGGGGAAAGTGATCCTTTTTAGTTAAAGAATTTAAGCCTCGATAGTCCATGCAAACCCTCCACCCGTTTTGAACACGAGTTGGTACCATATCGCCCTCATCATTCTCAACAACCGTGATGCCTGTTTTCTTTGGAACAACCTGTACCGGGCTTACCCACTCGCTATCCGAAACTGGAAATATTACACCTGCATCTAGGAGCTTTAATATCTCCTTTTTAACGACTTCCATCATGGGTAGGTTAAGCCGACGTTGAGCTTGGCGTTTCGGTTTTGCATCGTCGGTCAGAATGATCTTGTGCATGCATGTGGAGGGGCTTATTCCCTTGATGTCGGCTATGGTCCATCCGATCGCTTCCTTGAACTCCCTTAGCACACGAATCAATTTGTCCTCTTCTAACGGGCTAAGAGTGTTAGAGATGATTATGGGAAGGGTCTCCCTCGCACCTAGAAAGGCGTATTTGAGATGATCCGGCAATGGCTTGAGCTCCAATTCGGGGGCCTGCACAATTGAAGGTAGTAACTTAGTTTGTGAAATAGGCAATTCAAGCTTTGACAAACCACTAACACAAGGGTTCGAAACATCCAATTCATGTATGACATCTAAGAGTTCATTGGGTATTTCGAAATCCCGCGCAAAATCACGTAGTTCCTTACTGCTAAAACTTTGACAAAGAGCATAGTGCAAAGACTCTAAATTATGTAGTTCAAACAATTTTTCAGTCAAATCATCAACTACATCAATGCTAAACACTGTAGAAAGTTCATCAGGCCTTTTCATCGCATCATACACATTAAATTTAACCATATCCCCATCAAACTCAAGTGTTAATAGACCATCATGGACATCTATCTTAGCCCTAGCCGTGCTCAAGAATGGGCGACCCAACAGAATATCGGAAGATTTCTCAGAGTGTCCATCTTCCATGTCTAGCACGAAAAAGTCCGTCGGGAAGGCGAGATCATTGACTTGGACCGAAACGTCTTCTAGAACACCCTCGGGATACACAATCGAACGATCCGCCAATTGAATAATTACACCTGTACCTTTCAAGGGGCCAAGATTAAGTGCATTATAAATGGATAGTGGCATTACATTAATCGAGGCACCCAAATCACACATGGCCTTTTTGATACCCAAATTTCCAATTTTACATGGGATTGAGAACATACCTTGGTCCCTACACTTAGGAGGGAGTTTCTTTTGTAAGACCGCAGATACGTTTTCACCCACACTAACCCTTTCATTCCCTTTCAACTTCCTCTTATTGGTACAGAGTTCCTTGAGAAATTTAGCATACCTGGGTATCTGTTGAATGGCATCAAGTAGCGGTATGTTCACCTCGACTTTTTGGAATGTTTCTAGAATGTTCTTTTCATCTTTCTACCTTTTCGTCTCGGCCAGACGCTGCGGAAATGGGGGTGGCATTACCAGGGGCCGCGGCTGGGTCGTTCTTTGAACCTGTACCCTCCTTCCGAATGTTGGCTGACTCAGAATTTCTGCCTTGGCTCTTTTCTGGTGGCGGAGGGAGCTCCTTGCCACTTCGGAGAGTAATTGCACTAACGTTCTTTCTGGGATCTTCCGTTTGCGAGGGCAATTTCCCTTGATTCTCAATCCTGCTCAAAACCGTTGCAATCTGTCCCAATTGAGTTTCCAAATTCTTGACTTGATTTTCCAAGTTATTGAATCGGATGTCTTGGGGGTTGAGGGGTTGATTGGGTTGTTGGTTGTGTTGGGATAGTGGAGGTCTAGGTACGAAATTCTGGAAATTGGGTGGCTTCGGTTTCTGGGCATAGCTAAGGCTAGGGTGGTTTTTCCATCCGGGGTTATACGTGTTAGAGTAAGGGTTGTTATTCTGTGGATGGAAACCTGCGGCGTTTGCGTCTTCGAGTGTACCCTCTTGTAGGGATGGGCATGCATCGGTCGGGTGGGAAGGGCTAGCACATAATTGGCAAACTGTTGCCGCTTGTGGTGTTCCTGCATTCATGTTAGATACCAAAACAGATAACATATTCTTGATTTCGTCAAACTGGGAAGTGCTTACCTCCTTTACCTGTCTCGTCATGTCGGATTTAGCATAGTATTTTTGGGAGGCCCTAGAAATTCTACTAATTAGTTCCGTGAGTTCTGCAGGTGTTTTGATCATGATGGAACCACCACTCGAAGCATCCAACTGCCTTTTATCGGCAGGCATTAGGCCTCTGTAAAAGTTATGAACGATGGAATTTTCCGGCAGGTTGTGATGTGGGCACATTGCAAGCAAATTTCGGTATCGCTCCCAATACTCATGCAAGGCTTCATGTTCCTTTTGCTTAATGGTAATTATCTCCTGAAGGAGATCCAGATATCGCTCAGCTGGGAAGAACCTATCCAGAAATTTGTCGTGCATCTGCTGCCAAGTGGTGATGGTTGCTGATGGTAAAGAATACAACCATTTTTCTGCCGCATCTTGTAGGGAGAACGGAAAGGCACGCAGTTTAATTTGGTCTTCGGTAACTCTATGAGGCTTTGTTGAGCAGCATACCGTGTGAAACTTGCTCAGATGTTGGTGAGGGTTTTCGTTTTCCAAGCCACGAAAGATGGGGAGTAGGTGGATAGTACCAGTCTTTAGTTCGAAACCTGCTGCCACATCTGGAAAAGTGATGCAGAGAGGCTGTTGTGCGGTTGCGGGACGCACCAGATCTTCCATGGTGCGACGTTCTCCTGCTTCGGCTACTGCCATCGTTAGGGTTTGGTCAAGCTTCGTGGTCAAATCTTCCTGTTCGTCTTCTGGGTGATCCGCTTCAGTGGAGGGTCCTTCAGATTGGATCAGAATTGAATTTTCCGCTAGATCCTTGCGGGTCTTAGCTTGTTTCCGTAACGACTTTGCAGTTTTTTCGATCTCGGGATCGAAAATTGGCTCGTCAATTCCGCGAATACTCCTGTTCATAAAAGAGAATTAAATTCGATTAGAACAGTCCCCGGCAACGGTGCCAAAATTTGACAAGTGTCGAAATTGTCAAAATAAATAGTATCCTATTCACAGCTAAAGCTTGCAGTAAAGTGTGAACGGGTCGATTCCTCAGGGATTGGATGAAAATAATTCTACTCTAGTCACAAAAGAATTCACTAAATTAACGAGAAAGGTTTTGGGGGGGGGGGGGGGGGTTGATGAAGTTGCTAAACTAAGAAAAAAACAATAATTAAAACAATCAAAATTAATAAAGCATTCGAAGAAGGATATTTGGCACTTGGTTGAAAACAATTGGAGAGACAATACCTAGCTAAGAGTTACAATTCAGTTTTAACATCGATCATAGACGCAAGGATAAATTCAGTTTTTCAAATAGACTAGCTATGGTGGATAGAGACTCTCGACTCCACCTCATTTTCTCTTATGTGTAGAATAACCTAGAGACACTCGACAGTTACTCCCTAATTAACTTACAACCCCTAGAGACACTCGACAGGATTCAATAAGTCAACAGCATTGAGATTCAAGAAAACACTAACCCAAACTAACCAAGTCACGACACGTGCAAGATTCAAGTTTGATTATTAATTCCCTTAGTGAATTAGATTCGACTATACGACTTCCTATCACTAACGTGCTACTAATTATCTATCAAGCACTACGTATACTTCATGCAATCAAGATTAACAATATGCAACTAACCACTTAGAAAATCGGGCCCTAATTGACTAAGCAATTAATTAGCAATAAACACGGCAAACAGGGAATTAAGAAATACTTGAATTAAACTGAATTATAAAACTGATTAGGTCTCACGATGTAGCAAACATGAATTGAAAACTCCTAGCTAAGTACTAAGGAATTAGTTCTGCATAGACATGATTGTAAACACAAAATAAAAGGAAAACATAAGCTACTAAGATGGATGAGGAAAGATTGTTGCTCTCGGCCAAATCTTCAAATCTCGCTACCGGAAATCCGCTGCCAGCTGCTCCGTAATTGTTGTCTGCCCAAACTGGTCCGGAAGAAGTATATTTATAGCCACAACTGATGTCCCAAATCCTTGTCCTAAAAGGACTTGGATTCTTCTTGACCAATCTTGCCGCCCAAGACTCCTCAAATAAGCTAGACTGCACCAATTAATTCAGCTCCATCATGCACACAAGGCCCAGGTGAAAAAGAAAGTTCCAGCCCAAAAAGATTCTAAAGTCCTCCAAAACAGCCCAAAAATTGCTACTGGACCCCTGCACTACTTAAAACACAAAAACTATCAAAAGCACCAATATAAAGACAATTAAAGCTCAAAAGTGCAGCCCCCAAGAACACGATAATTAAGCAAATACGCAAGTTATCATTTGTTAACTTTTCTTCAATCAACCTCATTTGTTCTTCATTGATAGCAGTGTATGAAGATGATATCGAGTTTGATTGGGAAGAATTTGCTCCAACTATATCTCTATAGTGGATAGTGTTCCCAAATGAATAAACTCTTCCTTTAGATGGGCCACCACTTGCTTCAATCCACTTTACAGGATCAAATGAGCCTTCGGGAGTAGGGTTGCTATCATCCTGACTACGTGCCTCATAGTTTTCCTAAAAAATATCAGTAATACCATAAATTGTAAGTATACATAATTCACAAGTAAAAATATATAACTACTAATTCAATTGCAAATGATTCCCAAATATAAATCAAATACACCGACAATATCAAAATCACAAATGAAAAACATGTCAATTCCTGTAACAAAATAACAAAAATAAAACATATAATCATTTGGCTATATATATATATATATAGAATTTAAAGAGACATGAATCTTTGTATAATTACCCTAATCAACAGCTGATACAATAGATGAAAAATGTTCCCCTTATATGATGAGATGTTCATTACCCCAATCAAGAGGAAAACATCACTACTCAAAGTAAAAACAATTCCTATCAAATCACCATAAACATCACTAATCAAAGTATCAACCATTCCCATCAAATCACCATAAACATCACTAATCAAAGTAACAACTTATTCAATTACCAATTATATCAACAATGCCAAAAATCTCAAATGAAAAAAAATATCAAATTCATTAAAATTACCTTAACTTTTTTAGACCTTGGATCACAATACTCTCCTTTACCCTTTTGTTTTCGGTGGGTTCGATCATGAATTTGAACAGGTGTAACTTTCACAGTTGGATTGTCTGCTGCCTACAAAAGAATAATTAAACATATTAAAGAAATAGAAGAATGACTTAAAATAATATACATAACATTACGAATAAATAAATTAAACAAACCAGTCTACGTCCATGCTCCATATGTGAAATTGAACCTCCTGTGTGCCGAGTAATCGATCCATCTACTTCAGTCATTCGATTTTTCCTTGCCTTTTCGGACTTCTCTTTGTAGTTTGGCTCACTCATGTAATCCACAATTTTGTTCCAATCTGCTGCCGACATATTCTTTGGAACAAATTCTCTCATTTTCTCCAAATCTTCACCACCAGCTTGCTTAATTGCATTTTGCTTGAACCTATAGATCACTTGTTTGTAGTTTCTCGTATGAGTTTGCTCCCATGAATGTCTAATACCACTATCATGCTCGGGCAACCATGAGTAACACTCCTGTATAAGAGAAAATGAACAACCCATAATTATATCTTATCTAATTTTTAAAATTTTGAAATATTATAAACAATAACTTACTTTGAATTTTTGGAAAAGATATTCTTTGTAATCTGATGGAACTAGTTCCCATGTAGCACATCCTGGCATGTACCTTCTCAAGATATCCATCACTCTATGAGATACGATATCTGGTATGAAGCTGCATGATAATTTCAAACATTATAACAAACCAAAAAATTTGAGAGGTGTTGGAGGAAGGAAAAAATTAGCTTGGGGATTGGTTTGTTATGTAATGTTGCTGAAAAGCTTCATCTGAATTGCAAAGCATTATATAGACAACCAATCCCTGTTCAATTAGCTTAATTTATTTTTCTCTATTGGATTTTAGGCATGGTGAGGTTATCAAATATCATAAGTAACTATATTTTCAATATATATATCTAACACACAACATAAATATTTAATTTGAATAATTGGTATGAGAAATATGCATAGATATATTATATAGATATAAAATAATACTAGTATTTGTATATAATATAATCAATACAATAAAAAAATATACCCAAAACACATTACCTGTCATAACATAGCTGAATTAAGTTACCATTGTTTGATACACGACTCCGTTGGGTATCTTCTTGTGCACCAACTTGAGAAGAATTAGATTCCACATCTCTAATTTGCTGGTGTGGTTGTGTATTACTTTCCTCTACATCCGGAGCAGAATCAAAGTGAGTATCTTGTGGGGATTCGTCATGTAATTGCCTAGTTGAAGAACTAGGAGGCTCCAATCGATTAATTTATGATGTACCCGAAGATCTTACTCGTTTACCTCGACCTCTCCCTCGTGTTGGCATCCTAAAATAAAATCAATCCTGTTAGATGACTCGTACACATATTATAATTAGATAGTGACAACATATGGAAGCAACATAAAAGACAAAATGATTGAATCTAAATGTATGAACCTCACAAATTTAAGCATAAAAAAAAAAAAAAAATCTTCATGCAAATGAACTCACATGAAAACATCAAACACACACATGCAAATAAAAATATACGACATACATAAATTTACCATAATCAATTGCAATCCATATCATCACTACTAATTGGTTCAACATCTTCCCATTCATTTTTATTAGTGCCTCCTTCATAATCTTCGGCTTGGTCTTCATCCTCCTCATAATTCATCCCATGTCTTCGAATTTCTTCTAAGGGTACTTCTATAGGATCTGAAGCTTCATCTACTAAGGAGCTTGAATGATCAAGTTCAACTGTAATGATGGTTTCCATAGGTGCAGGAGCATTATCTTCTTGAAGTGGACCATCAATATTTGGTCGGTTTTGTATTGTCATATGGGGGATGTTTATCATATACAGAAAGAGTATGTATAATATACAGAAAGTATTATTATTATTATTATTATTATTATTATTATTATTATTATTATTATTATTATTATTATTATTATTATTATTAATATTATTACTATTATTATTATTATTATAGAGCAACAAATGAAAACTTACGTTACTAATGGAGTGAGTTCATCACAATTCAAGAGCACATATCTATGTGCTGAATCGTATTCACTATCATCTCGAAATAACCGACCACTCTTTTGGCTTCCAATAGGCCTGCCGGGATGGCAAAAAATTCGAAAACAACTTGAATTTCCCTCCCCACCATCATCATTTCTTGGGACTCTATTTAATCGTGTTTCAACATCACCATCAAAGTACAGTGAACAAAATGTTGAAACTTCCTCAATAATGTATGCTTCTACAATAGAGGCTTCCACGCGAGCTCTATTCTTGACTTTTTGCTTTAAACGACCCAAAAACCTAAGCGTCATGTTAGCATATAAGTTATAATTCTTTTGATATTTTAACATATAAAAAATATGAACTTATGTATAATTATACCTTTCAAAGGGATACATCCATCTGTATTGAACAGGTCCCCCAACTTTAGCTTCGTAAGCTAAGTGAATTGGAAGGTGGTCCATGACATCAAAGAATGCAGGCGGGAATATTTTCTCAAGTTTACATATTGTTTCAATAATGTTTTTCTCCAATTGCTCCATATGTGATACATGTAAAACAGTGGAGCATATATCTCTGAAGAAAACACTTAACTCTGATATTGATTCCCAAACAGGTTTAGGCAAAAGATCACGAAAGACAATTGGAAGCAATCTTTGCATGAATACATGACAGTCGTGACTTTTCATCCCATAAAACTTCCAATCTTTCTCATTTACGCATCGAGCTATATTCGAAGCATATCCATCCGGGAATTTCAATTTTTTTGCCCATAGACATACCTCCTTCACTTGTTCAGCATTTAGTGTGTAAGATGCTTTCGGCTTGAGAGGTTTTCCCCTTTGATCATAATACATGTGTAGCTCAGGTCTATTACAAAAATTCTCTAGATCTTTTCGTGCATTTCCATTATCTTTTGATTTACCTTTGACATCTAGCACTGTATTAAATATGTTGTCGAACACATTTTTCTCTACGTGCATGACATCTAAGTTATGTCGGATCAAGTTTGTACACCAATAAGGCAACTCCCAAAATATGCTTCTTTTAACCTAATTATGACACTCACCAAACCCAGGTAGGTTCTTAGGGTTACCAAATGGGTCAAATGTTTGTTCAGGAAGTTGATCCACTCGCCTTCTAACTTCTGCACCTGACAAACGTGGAGGAGGAGGATTTTTTTCACGTCTACCTTTTGTAAACATATTCTCTTGTTTTCGGTATATGTGACGTGGTGGCAAAAATTGACGATGGCAATCAAACCATGATTGTTTCATACCATGTTGCAAACGAAATGCCTTTGTACGTTCCATACAACACGGGCATGATAACTTTCCATGAGTGCTCCAACAAGAAACCATGCCAAAAGCAGGCAAATCATTAATTGTCCACATAAGAGCTGCTCTCATTTGAAAATTTTGGTGTCTAAATGCATCATAAGTTTCAACTCCTTCATTCCATAACTTTTTCAATTCATCGATGAGAGGAGGCAGAAACACATCCCATTTTTTGCCTGGAGATTTAGGACCAGGGATAACCATATTCAAGAATATATATGGTTCATCCATGCAAATTCCAGGAGGAAGATTATACACAACTAACATTACAGGCCAACAAGAATAAGGAACACTTGAGTTATTAAATGGGGTGAAACCATCTGTGCATAGACCCAAACGCACATTACGTGCTTCCGACGAAAATGATGGATGAGAACTGACAAAGTGCTTCCAAGCTTCACTATGTGCAGGGTGTCCCATACTATCATCTTGACATTGATTGTTATAATGCCATGTCATTTGCTCAGATGATGTTTTAGATGAGTAAAGTCTCTGCAACCTTGGAATTAAGGGCAAGTAGCGCAATACCTTATAGGGAACATCCTTTTTTGAAGCTTCATTTCTAGGCTTATACCTATCATGTCCACAAATTTTGCATTTTGTCCTCTCACTATCCTCTTTATAATATAACATGCAATTATTGATACAAACATCAATTTTCTCATAACCAAGACCTAGTTTTCGAACCATTTTCTTTGCATTATACATGGTACTTGGAAGCCTCTCATCTTCGGGCATCGTACTCTTCATTGTTGAAAGGATGCGGTCAACACATGAATGAGATAAATTGAAATCAGATTTAATATTAAGCACTTCAGAAATAGCAGAGAGCCGTGTATGTTTTTTACAACCATGCCACAAGGGTTCTTCTGCATCTTTCAATAAATCAAAGAACTTTTGGGCATCGGGATTAGGTGGTTCGTTTGTTGGATTTTCACCCCCATCAAACCCCCAATCAAAGTTTGGACCCGCTGTGTCCATAACCATGGTTCTCATTCTGGTGCTTCCATTATCTATAAGCCCCGAAGATTCTCTACTAGATTCTCGCAACCAAGGTTCTCCATGTGCATCCCATCTAGTGTAACCGTGCTCAAATCCATGTTTTATAAGGTGATAGTGAACATTATCACGACTATCAAATCTCATGTTGCGACATTTTGAGCAGGGACATTTTATGTTACCACGATCAACAATTTCAGGATGAGAGTATGCAAATTCTAAAAATTTTATAACCCCTTGATTAAACGCCTCAGTTATGTATCCTTTATCATCTAATCGTTGCCACATCCAACTTCGACTACTAGACATATTACTGTATAGATTATTAAAGATAAAATCAATAAAATTTATGTAAAATCAAGTGACAAAACAAAATAATGCAAAGCCCAATCAAACAAGAAATGCTTGAAAATATAAAACATAAGAAACGCTTGAAAATATAAAACATACCTGCTCACAATTCCACTAATATCTTCAAGAAGTAATTCTTTGGCCAATTTTATTCCTATGCAAAAAGATAATTATTCAAATCAATATCATCAAATTAGTGCAGTTTTCTGAGGCCTTCGAACCCATATTAGTTTTGGGTCTGGCTATAACGTGAATAAAATGTTAGAAAAATATTATGTATTTCCTTATTGTGAAGACAAAACTAAGATTGTCCAGCATTAATGATTTAATATAACAAGTTCAAAGTCAATATTTCTAAGTGTTTGGTTTCGAAAAAATAAATTATGGCATTGGTCATACAGAGAACAGTTTTCATATTAATTATAATTAAATGCTATCTTGATTATTGAATTTAATACCAAATGAGGTGTAGATCAATTATTAACATCTTTTCAAATTTCAACTATAATGGTCATGAAAATAATAATACACTATCATTGTAGATAAATTATGAAAAATTCTAGCTCAAACACGACTTGATTAAATTCAACTAATTAAAAAGGATAAATATATTATATTTGTCATTTCATTGACTATTCTTTTTAAAAATCTTACCAACCACATAATAAATATAAAATATTCATCCTTTAGTTATATTAGTTTAGCCATACTAATTCGGGGTAGAGTTACTTGTAAATTACATTTTGAACACTACAAATAGGATAAATAAGTACACTCCACCTACAACACAAGAAATTAAACACTTAGCAAACTGAGATTAACATTAACTTGGTATAGTGCATCCCAAAAAAGGTGAGGGGTTTTTGCAGCATATAAAATAGCAGGTTTGGAAAGCAACGAATTTTGATATCAGAAGTCAGAAAGGATACACATTTCCCATTACAAATTTCCCATTAATACTTTCATACAATTAGATAAAAAGGACATCACTAAGCAGCCCCACTTCTTAAGCCACATATGTACTTCCAAGTTCCAACAGAATAACAACACCTCTCTCCCAGTCAATTACACTTTTAATTCTGCGTTAACGAAAAATAGTAATCTAGAAGAAACTACTACGGGGTTTGGGCATTGTTTGTGCTGTGCATTATTACGGGGTTTGGGCAGAAACTACATCAAAGATTATGTAAGCAACATCTAAGAAATTCTCATGTGACACCCAGTTTATTCATTTCTTGATAAAATGGAAATTAATTGGAATACAAGTCTACAAAGAATAACAGATACTAACCTAAACATTTTCGTGTACGCCCCTTAATTAATGGAAATTACCAGGAAATTAGGTTACTTAATTAGAACGTGAGGATATCCTTGCATCTTTTTATCCAGCGGACCACACACTTTGATCGCACGCAATAGAAGCAACAACGTTCTAACTAAAACAGAGGCAGAAGATTTGATCAAATTTACCAAAAAAATTCACCGGACTTGGATAACATTATAATATACGCGATAAAAATTGGGGACAACTATTACAATCTGAATTATAACATTTACGTCTGAATTTGTATCTGTTTTAGTTTCCTTCTTTTGTTATTTGAGATGTCTTAGTATCTTCTTATAGGAAATCAGGGTGTAGGTTTACCAACATATAAATAAGTTTAACCTCATTAATACCCGAATCTTGCCCCGATTTTCCCCCACGTGTAACTTCATTTTTCTCTTTAGAACAACAGTCCCCTTTATTTCCATACAAACTGAGAAGTTTTAGTCACTTAAGAATGATTGCAAGATTGCCAAAGATAATGCAACTTTTCCAGCTCAAGCTTCTCTTCCACAACTGTTTTTGATATTTGTCTAGAAGATATTTATATATCCAAAAGCAAAGCCAACATAATATTGTGGGTCAACTCTAAGCATTTGCCTACATTTGCATTTGTCCCATTGACTTGGGAATAAAAAAGAGCATGACAAGAAAAAAAGAAATTATAAGTCAAATAGTTCCAATATGGACCCTCTGACTACAATACAAGGCACCATCCCTGCTAACTCAGGTGTTAAATGCATGAAACTTGCTAACCAAAACTTCTGCAATGGTGCCATGAACAAGAAACAAGATTCATCAGCCAGTAAAAATTTATATGTTCTAATGCAACAAGATTCACATTACACCCATAAATGTGGACAAGAAACAAAGCTAAAATGCATATTTCACATGTCCAGGTACATGATTTCATCAGCCTCTCCTCATACTCTCTCTCAAAAACTGAAAAATTAGGGGAAAAAAAACCACCTCTCCTCTCCTCCTACTCTCTCTGAAAACCGAAAAATTAGGGGAAAAATCAAACGCCTCTCCCCCCAACGCCACAAAAGCCTCTACACCATTGTCACTGTCATCCATTCTTTACAACCATAAAACAAAAAATTGATAGGAAATACGCATTTTGAAGTTCAACAACCAAAAATAATTCAGAAATTCTCAATTCCCAACTAGCTAGTAATCGCATTCAAAAACTGACCCCCATTTTGAAATTCTCCTAGCTAGCTCAATTCTCACACAAACACCCAACGATCGAGCAAAATTAGGGACTCACCTCAATAAAGCCAATGCGGAGATCTTCAATTCCCAATTACAGATCGTCGCGGCGGCTTGAGATAGAAGCAGAGAGGACGGCGCGGTGGCTTCAGAGAGAACGAGAGACGGCGGCGCGGTGGCTTGAGGAGCATCGCATTCAAAAACTGACCCCCATTTTGAAATTCTCCTAGCTAGCTCAATTCTCACACAAACACCCAACGATCGAGCAAAATTAGGGACTCACCTCAATAAAGCCAATGCGGAGATCTTCAATTCCCAATTACAGATCGTCGCGGCGGCTTGAGATAGAAGCAGAGAGGACGGCGCGGTGGCTTCAGAGAGAACGAGAGACGGCGGCGCGGTGGCTTGAGGAGCAGCGGCGGTGGCTTAATGCGGCAGGAGCAGCGGCGGGTGGGGTGAGAGGTTCATGGCGGCGGGTGGGAAGAGAAAGAATTGAAGCGGGACTTTAATTCTTTTGCCCTAGGTTGGGATGAGAAAGAATGGTGTTGAATAGCCGGATAACCAAAACACAAAACGTGAAAGCGGGACTTTTAATTTTTTTTCACCAATGATTGGTTTAATTAGTAGCATTGAATATATAAGAGTCTGTTGACTTGTATTGAAAATGTGAAAGTTTAATGAAATTCCATTTTAAGCCAAGTTCTATTTATAATGTGGGTAAATATTGTTTATCCTTGTGTTGGCTTTGGTATAATTAATCACTATTAAAATGTAAAAATAACAAATAGAATTTAGTAGACATATATTACCAAAAATACGTTAAGAAATAAAGGTATTAAATTTTATAATTTAGTTTGATAAGAAAAATAGTTAACATGTCTTTGTATAATTTAGTTTGATAAGAAAAATAGTAGACATATATTACCAAAAATATGTGGAGAGGTAACTCATTATTACACTATTTATCTTTGCATATATGTAAATATTGTATAAAATAAAAAGGATATTCTTTAAAAATTAGTTAATTATGTATGTTCAATTTTTTTTTTCTTTTAATTAATTTGGATATATACTAATTTTAAATTTATATATATGTAAATATTGTATACACAAAAGCTAGCAGTACTCTTTAAATATTAGTTAATTATGTATGTTCATTAAATAATAAAGCATATAATGTTGATACTTTAAAAGTATGCATTTTGAATCAATTTTTAGTTGGATCATTTTAATTTAATGGATACTTCAAAATATATTTAAATAGTCAATGATCAAATTTAACTTTGTTCAAAGAACAAGAAAAGTCAATGTTTGGTATAGATGTGATTAAATAATTAATGATCAAATTTATACTTTCTTCCTGGATAACATAAGTCGTTGAGTGAGGTAAGCAACCCGACACTCGATTCTCAAAGTGAAAAATTAATTAATATAAGTGTGGATGCCCTAAACTAGTTATCTTAGTCCGCGAAATAATTTATCTTGGTCCGTGAATTAAGAATAGGTAATGCACGGGGTTAGTGGCTTAATTATTCTAAATTTTTGCTTGAAAGACTTAATTATTTTAAATTGATGTTAAGTTTTGTGGGACTCTCTTGTCTAATGGATAGCTGATAAATTAAAATTTCATACCATGATTTAGGCACTCAAGCATTAAATTCTTTTACTAGAATAATTTCATTAAATAGTTTTTAGATATTCTAAAACTTTTTCTCTAATATTCAAAAATAAAAGTATTAATAAATTCAAATTTGACTTATTTATATTTTTATATATTTTTTTTGGAAATAACTAAAATATCATGAAAATTTCATTAGAGACCGATTAGTGACTGATTTAATTTTTAGCTATAAGATTAGTGACCGTCGTATACCAAAATTAAAGAATCAGTGACCGATTTGTGACCGATCAGTGTCAGTCACAGTATCAGTGACCGATCAGTGACCGATCAGGATTTGGGTCACAAAATTACTAAAAGATTCGGGTTTGGGTCACACAATCTGTGACCGATTAGTGACCGATAAAAATGAATTACAAAATCAGTGACCGATTAGTGACCGATAGAATATCAGTCACAAAATCAGTGACCGCAATACACCATAATCGCATAATTTGTGACCGATCTATGACCGATGGTAATCAGTCACAGAATCAGTGACCGATCAGTGACCGACTAAATTTGGGGTCACAAAATCAGTGACCGATTAGTGACCGATAAAATTTGGGTCATTAAATCAATGACCGATTAGTGACCGATTTGTCACTGAAATTTGTGCGGTCACTAATCGGTCACTGATTACTATATTTGTAACATCGGTCACGGATCGGTCACTGATCAGTGACCGATCGGTCGGTCACTGAAAATCGGTCACTAATCCCTTTTTTTTTTGGTAGTGAAAACAACCAACTTTTATAAATTGAGAATCCACTCCCGTTTCACAAACAATTACATGATATACTAGCATAACATAAACGAGCATGCAAGGAAAATCATCAAGCAAGAGGGAAATGTGCATAGGGTAATGTCCGTCCCGGATACCCTATCCCACACCCCAATGATCATGTACGGAAGTAATACCCGGTGCCCCGAGTCTCCTTTACCCATGATCACCGAGCCCCTCCCCCCCAAACGTGTCAAGAACAAGTCAAGTCAAGATTCAAGAGCATGTCGTATCAAGATCAAGACATAACAAGATCCGTGTTCATTTCATATGCAAAGTAGGTTCATATTCATATCATATACATATTCATAGCATATTCATATCAAGATCGTAATCATATTCAAAACAGGTCATATACATATCATTTCCATATCTTAGCCTATTCATATTCATAGCATATTCGGATTTCTAGCATACCCCTATTCCTAGCATATTCATACTCCTAGCATAATCGTATCCCTAACATAATCATACATATATATGTACCTTACTTACCTTTCCGTGTCACGTCGTAGCTCGTTCACATTCATAATATAGTAAACATACATACTCGTACCTAGCATATTATATTCCACAACATATAGCATAGTCATACGTATTCATAGCGCACACATATTACGTATACATAGGCTTATTTCACATGCATACATATTGGGCATGTTTCATTAGGGTTTAACTATAACCTAACCTCTCCTTACACCGATGAAACCGGGCAAACGGGACAAAATCAAAGTCTACTGAGCGATCTCGTCACCAATGGGATACTCCTCTGAATAAGACAAACTTAGACTCAAAATGAACCATATAACGCTCGACAAATGCATATGGATGCAAGTGATGCGAATGCAATGCAACAAGGTAGTATCTAAGTCACATCAAGTCATATCTCGTATATTTCACGTCAAACGGATCCAAAAATTTCACACAACCAGCATAACACATTATATAACATGTTAACAATGCATACATAGCATAAAAGAAGCAAGAAGCTATCACACGAATCGAATAAACAAAATATCAACTCAAGCGTTGCAATCAAGGGAGCATTCAAGTTCATACTCGTATATAAGCGTCGAAATCACATCATAAATGCAAAAATTAAGGAATATAAGATCAATTACATACACATATACATGTTATAGCAAGTTATAAGTTTAAAAGGGGCAAGAAAAAGGGAAGAAAATCACGAGGAGTGCTCCGGGCAAAAAAAAGGACCAAAAGCTGGAAATATTCAAAACGTACAAGCTCTGGTAAAACTGGAATATCTTGAGTTTGAGAAGTTGGAATTGAGTTTTGTTTGTTGGATATGAAACTAGACAAATACATCTTTCCAATGTATATAGCTCGAATTGTAGTTCAAAGCGGTCCAGAAATGGCGTAGGTTCAAAGTTGAACAAAGGCGGAATTCCGGCGAAGTGGCGACACAATTTTCAAATGGATATATTTCATAAACCAGGACGAATTTTAAGTTGATTCCAATTGCAGAATACTCTACACTTGAAGAGATTTCTACCATTAAAAATTTAGACAAAACGGACTACGTATGAGGTCGCGGACGTGCAGCAAAACGTCGCGGCCACGACCCCATTAAAGACATGAATCTGCTGTTGCGAAGCGACCGTGACCATGTTTGCACATGGCGCGATCGCGGCCACGACACTAACGAAGGCCAAAAAACACAGTTGAAATAGGGTCAAACTCAGGGAGGGAAGGGAGAAACAAAGCAGCATCAAGTCAACAACAAAAATACACAAAAACTTTCACATTTTAGGCGCAACAATAGCAGAAAATCACAGGCACACGCAAGGAAGGAAATGAGTTCATATTTTGCAACATATCTTCAAGTTTCATGATGTGCAGCCATGGTGGATCCATACACAAGTAAATAACATGAAATCAAGCTTCATATATGCCTTAAGGAAGTCATCTAGATCATAAAAATAGCTTCAAACGAAGAAATGCATCAAAGATTCATAAAGATTCAACAAAATGCATCAAACCCTTACTATTCATAGCATGGATCATATCATGCTCAAAACTATGAAAACTTGCAAATCATGGCTTAAAAGAATCAGAAGAGAGTGGAGAACAAGAATATATGCTTACCTCTTGAATCGGAGAAGGATCAAAGGAGATACGAGCTCAAAATCTCCAAAGGTGAATAGTGATGGGATTCTTCTCTTTCTTCCTCTTCAGCTGATTTCCCTTCTCTTTCTTGTATGGTTCGAAAATGAGAGATAAGGGAGAGATAGAGGGTTAAGTTGGGGTCAAGCGGGCCCAAGAATGGGGCCATTTGGTCAAGAATTGAATATGTTATGGTCAAAACCGTAAAAGGTGGTCATCACACTCGTGAGGCTTGGTTCGGGCAAAATTCCAAGGTTCAAACGGGGTTAGAAAATTTTGAGGCTTGTTCCATTGGCTCCGAATTATCAAAACGAGTCCAATGGTGGTGTCAAATTTGAATCCAAATTCTTGAGCTCAAGTTACGCTGCCTAGAACCCAAGGTGCGCTAAAAGCTCTTTAGCCCCCTTTAAGTTCCGTTTTACCAAAACAAACAAAAACCAAAGTAAACAAGTTTTAATTTATATTAAAATAATTTTTAAGTAGCAATATTATTTAATATAAAAAATAATATTTATATACTGTATGTATCAAATATTATATATTTATATATAATATACACACGTAAATATATAATATTATATATAAATATTATTATATATATATATATATATAAAATAATATTTATATATTATATGTATCAAATATTATATATTTATATATAATATACACACGTAAATATATAATATTTTTTATGCGCCCTATTTCTAGCACGATTGGGCTTGACCCCTTTGTGAGCAAAACCACCAAACCAGAGAGACGAGAGAGTTTGGGCCGACCCACAGGAGAAGGCCCATTAGGAAGGCCTCTCCCCTTGAAGCTCCAGCAGGATGGCGCAGCAAAGGGCGTCCTCCTGAGGAGGGCGAAACAAGAGGCTTCCTGGAGGAAGGACTGCCAGACGAGCTCCTAGAAGGACGAAAGAGTCAACTTCTGTTATGAGCTAACTTCCAACTCCTACAAACATGGATGGAATATTCTGTCCATTATCCTTGTAACTCCACACTAGTATTTTAGATGACAACCCACTAACGGTTAGTGGAGAAAACCTCTCCCCCAACTGTTTTCCTATTTTCTCTTCCTTTTTAACTCCCCTAAAGTGGGGGAAAACCTAACAACTAAAAAGATATAGGAGATCTATTTAAATGGGGAAATCCCCTTTTTCTGTAACTCACTTACAACTTTCTACAGAATTAATAAAATACTCTCTCCCTTCCTCTCTCTCAGAATATTCTCAGGAATTTGTAGCTACTTGGGATTTGCGAGCATAATTTCTCTCATTATCCTCTTTATTGGCTTAATTATTTTGCTATCATTATTTCTATTATATTATACCTTTTTTTATGGAATATTGACAGCTTATCTAAGTCCTAAACTCTTCTTTATTTCTCTCAAATAATCATTTGCAGGCATAGAAATTCCAACAACTCAAATTCCCAAATAAATAAGATGATGCATTTTTTGGAACGCATCATCTGGCACCATTTGTGGGAAATAGTTTAAATCGAGCTAAGCCATGAGAACGCAATGGATGATATCTTCTCAGATTAAGAATATCAAGTTTGCAAGATAAGTTCTTCTTATTCTTAGTCTTATTCGTTTCGATAATTACAATACATGGAGCATTCTTTGGCATTACTGCTTGAGAATTTTGATATCACGAGTCTGTAAATTCTTTTCAAATTATTCGACTCTTAAAAAATAATAATAATAATAATAAAAACTAGCATGTTGCACGTGACTTCAATATCTATGGTTTGCAAATTGTATGTTATCTCATTTGAATAGCCTATAAATTGCATGTTATCTCGTTTGAATAGCCTAATTATATTTCATTAAGGCTTGACTAAATACCGATTGCCTAAGTGTAATGGATTATCATGCATTATAATCTTAAAATGAATTTAAGATTCAAAAAGCTCGTGAATTAACAGTTAACCTTACTGGAGCCAGATCTATTGGGATTCCTGCGCCAGGAGCAACTGAATCGAGCAGCCTAACCAACCGCAAGGGAGAGGGACCTACAGCCAGCCCGAGTCCAGGAGCGCTTGTAACTGGTCATCCAGACATTCCAGCGCCTAGCAAAATAAATATGGTTAGTTCTCTGCCTTAAGATGGCTTCCAGCCTTGCTTTGCGAGAAGCATCCTGACCTGGAGGAGGATAGCGACTATCATGGGACGACCCAAATCGCAAAAAGCAATCCACCGCAAAAAGAAACCTAGCCTCGTACCCAAGAGGAAGCTCAGTGTCGAGGTATCCCGCGTATCCCCTACACAAGAAGCACCTCTAGCAAATAATTCAGGAGGCATTCGGGCAACCCAGGGAGAGGAAGGACGACAAGACATCCTGGATAGCAGCTAAAAGGCCCAGGATGGCGAAGTATCAGGAAGCCTTCACTCTGTTACGGTGCATGCAATCCTAACACTTGTAGGAGAAAACGACGCAGAGGCTTCAACCAGCTCTATGTCCGGTGATAATACCAGGATAGAATCTACAAGGATTCCTATCCCGGGAACTACCAAACCTGTTTCAACGTCCCTCCTGGCTGGAAGCAGACCAACAAGCATTCCTATACCAGGAGCTACCGAACCAACCCGGACAGCCAACCATGCTGGAGTCAGACCCGCTAGGATACCCACTCCAGGAGTAACCAAACCAGTCAGAACCACCCCATCTAATACCTTCTTGAAGGTAGAGGGAACCAAACTTCTGATCCAACCTGAGAAGACACCAAGGCTTTAAGCAATAACAGCTATATGAAGCCTTGCCAATAGCTACAATTCCGCAAAAGAGCCCAAAAGGGAACCTAACCAACCAAAGTGTTTCTCAAAGAGAAAGAAACCCAACATATAAGGGGATAGTCTAGATGATATCAGGAGGCCCCGCTGATGGGAATTCACAAAGATTGAGAAGGCTCACTCTTAGGATTCCTACTCGCTACCCAGTATTGACCGATTAGTGGATTCTACTTCATGGTGTGAGTTGCTCAGCCTGGCCTACACGACCTAGGGATACTACCAAATCCAATTGGGTCTTAAGGACCAAAAGGAGTTAGACGCATCACCTCAATAAATAAGGGGTTCAACAATCAAATTGCGAGCAATACGAAAATATACGTAGATGCCATACCGATGAAAAGAAAATGGATGGAACACCCCATACCGAAGCTCGTGGAAGCATTTCAGGATACATTGTGACTGAAAAAAGAATCAAGGGTAATCTAATGAAGATTCAATCTATTCTAAACATGGGGACACACTCCACCACTGATGACGTTCAAAGACTAACAAGAAGGATCGCACTGTCAGGACGCTTCATATTCCGCCTTGCATAAAGAAGCCTCCTGTTCTTCAAAGTACGAATGGAACCAAAAATTTCAGGACGCCTTCGAGGAACCCAGGAAATACTTAGCAGGTATATCACTTCTAATGAAACTGCTTCCTGGGGAACCGATGCGCGTCAATCTACCCGCGACACAGCAGCCACGTCTATTTGATGAACAAATAGATCATAAAGGGAGGCTAAGGTAAGAAAAATTCTAATGGGAGCAACTCGAGCCACCGGTGCATAAGTGTCAAAGTAGTCAATCCCTTCCACTTGTATGAACCCTTTGGCAACTAATCTAGCTTTGAAAACTGAGATAGTTCCATCATTGTTGTTTTTTTCTTCTAAATACCCATTTTCACCCAATGGGTATAGAACCACGAGTTAACTTTGCTAGTACCCAAGTACTGTTACCTAAGATCGAATTCATTTCATCATTTACAGCTTCCTTCCAAAAGGAGCAACTCAAGAAGTCATAGCTTCTACAAATGACTTAGAATTCGTCTCAAGTGTAAATATAAAAGGTATTTCACTTACCACTTTATTATTCTGGCCCTCTCCACCATAAAATAATGCCTCAGAAGAGATAAAGTCTTTGTCCAAACTTTTCTCTTTTCTCGCTCTAATACTCCTTCTAGGCTTAGTCGGTTTATAGAAATATTATTTTCCACAATCGACCTTATAGGACCTCTAGACTCAATTTGGGGCGACAGAGTTTCATTTCCAAACTTTTTTGAAAATGCATTTTCGAAGAACTCAATATCCCTGAACTCAGTTATCACGTTAAACTCCAAATTAAGAAGTTTATAGGCTTTACTATTTAGAGTATATTTGACGAATACACTTTTAATAGCTCTGGCCCCTAACTTAGTTCGTTTGGGATTAGGGACCCAAAAGCAAGCCAAAAACCCCCATACTTTAAAATAACTTATGTTGGGTTTTCTGTCTTTCCATATTTCATAGGGACTATCACAATAGAACTAGGTACCCTGGAGCGCAGACAGAATGGATTCACCCCACAAGTTATGAGGTAAGTTAGCATGATATAACATGCAATTTACCATATCCAGAAAGGTACGATTTTTCCTTTCAGCTACACCGTTCTGCTAGGGTGTATAATCGGCAGTTGTTTGATGTATGATACCACTTTCTTCGCAAAGTGTTTCAAAAGCATTCAAGTAATATTTCATGCCTCGATCAAAACGTAGAGTCTTAATCTTCTTCTCAAGTTGGGTTTCTACTTTTAATTTATATTTCACAAATGAACTAAGAGTTTCATCTTTATTTTTTACAGATATACATAGTAAAAACGACTATTATCATTAATAAAAGTAACAAAATACATTTTTGTACCTCTAGTTATAATTTCATTTAACTCACAAATATGCCTATGAATTAAATCCAATATGTGTGATTCTCTCTTAACTCTTGGAAAAGGTTTTCTTAGAATTTTTTACTTTGCACTTATTTCAAATTTATCAAGTTCGTTTTTACCAATATCGATTAATCCCATTGCATCATAATTTTCAAATTCTTTGCACTATCATGCCCTAATCAACTATACCATAAATAAATTGAAGAAAGCATGTAAGCAAAAACTGAATTCATATTATTAATTGACATCTTGTACATCCCGTTACAAGCATAGCCTTTACCTAGAAAGTCAACATTTTTCATGATGATAACTTTTCCAGACTCAACAGAAATCTTAAAACCTTTCTTATCTAACAAATCAATAGAAATCAAAGTTTTCCAAACATCTGGTACAAACAAGACATTAATTAAAGTTAATTTCTTCCCGCAGGTAAACTTAAGTTCAACAGATCCTTTGCCTTCAACCATAGCTTTAGAGTTGTTTCCCATCTGAATCACTTGCCTAACCATTTCTTCGGAGGTCTTGAACAGCCTTCGATCATTGCAGATGTGAACCGTTGCTCCAGAATCTAACCACCATCCAGAAAGTTCGCTAGTCATGTTAATTTCAAAAATCATAGTCACATCAAAGCTAAGATCAGTAACCATGGAAACAAGTTATTTACACCATACCCCCTGTGTTAGGTTAAATGGGCAAGAAAAACCCTGTGTTACAAATATTAACACAGGGAACCCTGTGTTTTCAAAATATTTGTATGCTGAACCCTGAAAATTTCTAGTATTGGTAGAACACTAATTTTCTCTATTTATTGGATGCGAAATAACTAATTTAACCTTTTATATTATGATATACATCATCTTAAATCTCTCTATACTGTTCAATATTTTTTTATATGCACCGAAACCCTTTTTTTACATGCATCGAAATCCTGTACAAAATAAAAATTGCATGAAGAACCGTATAAATAAGTATAAAAAATTGTATATAGAGAGATTTAAAATGATGTATATGATAATATAAAAGGTTAAATTAGTTATTTCACATCCAATAAATAGAGAAAATTAGTGTTCTACCAATACTAGAAATTTTCAGGGTTCAGCATGCAAATATTTTGAAAACACAGGGTTCTCTATGTTAATATTTGTAACACAGGGTTTTTCTTGTCCATTTCACCAAACACAGGGGGTATGGTGTAAATAACTCCCATGGAAACTAGGTTCTTTTCAACCATGTTCGCAACACCAGATCCACTCGTTCGTTGCGGGCATTCTCTCACATAATGTCTTGTTTCTCGACAAACATGACACTTGTCTTTTCTTTTGTTACTAGCATTAACAGGTTTAGATTTCTGTCCGGTTTTCTTAAATTGTCCAGAATTCTTTTTAACACTAAAACCCTTCTTCTTAGAATTTCCAGCCTCAACATAGTTGATACTAGACTGTCCTTGAATCAAATTCTTTCCATCGCGTTTTCGAGCCTCCTCTTCAATACACAGATGTTTTTGAATTTGTTCCAAGGATAAGTCCTTAGATTTATGCATCAACCTCTTAGCATAATCCTTCCAGGCTGGAGGGAGCTTCGATATAATTGCTCCAGCCTGGAAGGTTTCTGGAAGAATAATTTTAACCATTCTCAGCTAGTTTATAATCACCTGAGTTCATGCACTTGCTCCAGGATCGGATTATTGTCCATTATTTTGAAATTCAAATATTTAGAAACTAAATATTTGTTTGTACCTTCTTCCTCAGCCTTGTACTTGTATTCCAGAGCCTCCCAAAGCTCTCTAGGAGACTGCACATTGGTGTACAGATTATACAGTGTGTTAGATAGAGTGTTAAGAATGTATCCACAAGCTGACTGTTCACCTTCTGCTCTCTTCTTTCTTTGTTGCTGAAGAATCTCCACTATTTTTTGGTGGATCTACACAGTATTTCGGGAAGAACTTGCTACTGCAGTGTTGACAGGAGGATTGGCAGGTGTGTTGTTACCACCTATTGTATTGGGATTCGTTGGAGGGACATCACCTACTACTGTTTTTGGTCGATTAAATGAACAGGCTGCTGAGGAGAAAGGGGATCTTCTGGAATTACTGTATATTAATATTGCATATTACACTTAAAGGACTAATAATTCAATAAAATTTAACGGTTTAACTGTACCTAATCCTCATATTAGTTGGCATAATTATAATTCGTCATTATTTTTAAATAAATGATAGATATCACCCTTTGAAAAATAAGTAATTACACTTAAATTTCATTTCAATTAAAAATTATCGAGGTCAGCAAAAATTTAAATGAAAATCCGAAAACACCCCATTGACTTTAGTGAAAATTTTTTAATTCTCATGTTGTCCTTAGGGGTTGACTATAATTGATTATACTAATTTGGGGGTTAAATATAATATCTTTAACAAAAAATTTCAACTGCCATTTTGGACAAAATATAATAATTATAACGACTATATTTCTCTTTCAGTTACAATTTATTAATATCAATTAAATATTTATTTTATTATTAATATTAAGATAAATACATATTAAAATTTCCATCTAAATATAAAAAAAGATAGATGAATTTGTACGTTTATCTTGTGTTTATTAAATTCATTTAATGCGAATTTTTAGTGTATATATACAAATTGGCAAGCCCGGTGGGACAAATCTTATCTCTCCTCTCTTCCCTTTACAATCAAGATTGGAGTTCAAATGGCAACCAAACGACACCACTCCGACTCTTCAAATGTTAAGTTATTGGGAAAAAAAAAAAAGAAAAACTACACCATACAACCTAAACATGTTTGGGGGTAAGCGGATCTTTTTTTCATGTTATCAATCAAATTCCAGTAGAAATTTTAGGGGACAATTTAATTTTATATGAAAGTTAAAAAGGACTCCCCGAGAAGAGTATAAAATGTTCAGAAATTCAAAAATTAAAGCTCCTTGATACGAGCATAAACTATCTCCTAATTCAAATTAAAATTTCTTGATACGAGCATAAAGTATCTACAACCAAATCAAGGCTCCGTAATACAATTATAAATTATCTACAAATCTAAATCAAAACTCCTAGATACGAGCATAAACTATTTACAAATTTAAATTAAAGATCCTTGATAAGATCATACATTATCTACAACCAAATCAAAACTCCTGGATATGAGGATAATCTATTTACAAATTCAAATCAAAACTCCTTAATACGAGGATGAATTATGTACATATTCAAATCAGGGCTCCTAGAGAGCGTAAACTATTTACAAATCCTAATCAAGATTCCTTGATATGAACACAAACTATCTACTCAAATCAATAGTCCCTGATAAGAGTCTAATTAAAATTTCAAAAGTGCTCCTTAACACGAGTATTATACTGTTTAACATTAAACTAGAATGCATTTCTTAATCACGGGTACAAACTGTTTAAAAAGTAAATTCAAGCGTACTCCTTAAACATGAGTGTAAACAGTTTAACTTAAATTCAAATTACTCTTCAATACAAGTATAAATTATTTAGAATTAACTAACTCAAATTTACTCATTAAACACGAGTATAAATTGTTTAAAATTAAATCTAGGTGTAGTCCTTAATACGAGTATAAACTGTTTAGAATTAAAATTAAGTTTAGTACTCCTTAATACGAGAATAAACTATTTAAATAAGTTCAAGTGTACTCCTTAGATCATTCTGCACACATTACAAACTTCTCTCTATACATTCAAGATAGATTTCTAAGGCATTCAAAGGTGTTCTTCCCAAGGTTACTAAATTAATTAATACGTTTGATCTGCAGTCTGGACATTAAACCAACAAATTGACATTATATTCAACTTCAATCAACGGTGTTACTAACAAGTTCATCGGTGTTCATCGAGGCGTTAATCGAAATCTAATGTTTGACTCGCTAATCGAAGTTTAGAGAAGATCAAACCACTTAATCCATCAAGGAGCATTTGAAGATCTTTACTCCTTTAAATTCGAAGGAGGAATTATGGGATTAAACCAAAGACCGATGACTAATTTTTATTTTAAATTATCAAATTATTTGTACTATTTATCTTGTGTTCTATTAACATTTTGATGAAAAAAATTGAGAAAATTCGCAATATGTACCCGCATTATATTTCTCATGCATGTACTTTCAGTTTGAATTTTTAAATTTCGTCCCCAATAAAATATTCTTAAAATTGCCTGATGAATTATGTTTGAAATATATATATATATATATATATATATATATATATATATATATATATATATATATATCAAAGTCCAAAATAACTTAGTTAAAGATTTGAAACTTATAATGTTATTATCATGAATATTTAGAATCCCAATAAAAATAGATAACCGTAAAAATAAATACGAGGATTTCCAATAAAAATTTTATTAAGAAAATATTGATTAAAGCTTAGAGTACATTAAATACTTTTTTTCTCATTCAAGACAATTCATACACGCAAAATTGTAAGTTGTGAGAAATTAATTAACTTAACTCAATTTTAGGGTACAATGATCAGCTGAAAGAGGCATATAACAGTTATAACGATTATGTTACATTGTCTAAAATGATGGTTGAAAGATTTTGTTAAAAATATTACACTTAACCCCAAATTGTAGTCAATTACAGTTAACTCTCAAAAGAAACATGGAATAAAAAATTGATTAGAGTCAACGAAGCTATTTTCAGGTTCTGATCAAAAATTTTATCGACGTCAGCGATTTATTAAAATAAATAAAGATCAAGTATAATTATTTATTTTTTGAAGGTTGATACTTATAATCTAATAAAAAAATTATAATAAATTATAATAATTTCATCTAACAAACAGTCTTATATATCAAAAGGATAAGTAGACATTGTGCCCGTGAACGAAAGGAACTAAACTTCACTATTACTGTCAGCGAAATTCACGTGAGGTTTTTGGTCCTACACAATCACGTGCCACACGTGACAAAAGCTATCATTATCCTTGCTCCTTCCATCAGGCGACTTCTACTAACCTGAATGTTTTCAAAGAGCATATATATATATATTCCTGTATTTCTTACAGAGGACTTCCGATTATTTTTATTTTTCTATATAAATAGAGAACGTGACGTGGGCCAAACCGACACGGACACGTAAGTCCGAGTTGGGCCAATGACCGCCTGCCACGTGCCTCCGTTGACCCCTGTGACCGGTCAAACGTGCCACATGTATACTATCGAGTCGATCTACCCGGTCCCATGCCTTTAATGGAATAGGACCCGGATCTTAGGAATTGGATCGGACCGACCTCCGCCAAAACAGGCCGAATATATGCCGACTTAGTTTAAGGCAGGTCGGAGAATGGTCGACCCAGACGCATCTAGGTCGAAACGGACCCGATCCGTCAGAGGGCCCACGCTGCCGCCTCCAGCCTTTATTGAAGCTGGCAATCCATACCAAGTTGTGACAGTGCATAAAATGTGCCTGCAACTAAAACTATTCAGCCATCATTACACCTTCAGGTATAAATACCCTCACAAACATGTCATTTATGACACACACATTTATTACGCCTCAGGTCAACTCGAATTACTCCCTTTAGTCGATTCTGACTTGAGCGTCGGAGTGCCGACATAGGGTAAACCCCCACCAGTCCTTGGTCAGCCTTCAGTTCATGTTTGCTTCCATCTCGCAGCTCTACCAAGTGTCGAGTTCCCACTTCAATATAAATTCTAAGTGGTAGGGTCCACGTCATATCGACCTAGTCAGCAGCCCAGAAATAGACTCGATCATTTTGGCGCCGTCTGTGGGAACCTCGGACAGAAGCCTTGCACGAATGGAACTACGCAGTCACCGAACATTTAGGGCCGACGGACATAACTCGATGTCCCAGCCGGAGGGGAAGGGCCCAGTCACGTACAGGCACTGCCCGGCGGCAACGCCCGGGGGGCTCCAATTCCCCTGGTATACGCGGCCCCGATTTGGATGTGTATATTGAGAAGTGCCAAGTCGAGGCCATCGCCGCGGCGGCAGAGGGTCGGGCCCCAGTCTTCCCGGAGAAACCCCGAGCCAGCCCAGCCACGCCGTCACCAGGGCAGCACCCCTATTACTTTGGGCCGCCAGCCCATTACGGCCCCCCTTCTCCATATTGGGGGTATCCCCCTCCTCCTGCATATTATCAGCCGGACTACTATGGTTCGCCCCCACCAACTGATCTGATCCAGGGGCAAGGGGCGGGTCGAAGGCACCAATGTACCAAGATCTTACCAGTCGACCAGGAGGCCTAATCCAGTCGTCGCCGAGATAAACGGCCGGTCGAGCAGAATGAGCCAGAAGTCGATCCCCCTAGAACCAAAAGAAGGGAGAATGGCCAAGGCGCCGCCCGTACTTCCAAGGTCCCGAGTAAGTCTCGTGAATCGTCCCCCAGTGGAGATAAAGATCAGGAATCGAGGAATTCGAAAGTTTTCGATCGCCTGGGGGCTAGGGTTGATCCTGAAGCCCCCAGGCTATCTAATCGGGGGTTCAATGTCAGCCGAGATGACCTGTGAAACCGCTTGTCCCGGCGAGAGAAGTCGCCACGCCGCCCTCCCCCTCGAAACCCTCGGGTCGGGGCAGAAAAAGAGGAGTCCTGTTTTGATCCCTCTCCACCATGGAGAGGCCAAGAGGTCCCGTGACGCCAGGACCAGGTCGATGATCCCCCACCTCGAGGGCGGCCAACTCGAACGTTCAGGAGCTCGCGCGAGGCTCGATCCCCCTTCAGTGAAGAGCTATTAGAAGCAATGGCGGTAGATAAGATGCCGACCAACCTCTCAACCTATAACGGCACGACAGACCCCGAGCGACACGCATATCGTTTTGACATAGAAATAAGCATGTTCCGCCATTCTCCCAATGTCAGGGCCAAGATCTTCGCTACCACCCTCATTGGGGCAGTCCAGGACTGGTTCTCAAGGCTGGCCCCAAGATGTATCCACTCCTATGATGAGCTGATCGACCGCTTCATCGCCCATTTCTCATCAGTAAAGGGCGACAAGTTGCCCGCGACATACCTCTATAATATCGTGCAGAGAGAAGACGAAACGCTCAGGGACTTCTTCACTCGTTTTTCTTGAGTCGCGGTCTAGGTTCAAGCACCCAGTATGGACATGTTAATTCCTACCGTCCACACAGCACTCCGTAACAAGGAATGTGCCCGGCATATAGTCCGAAAGAACCCGGATTCCATCCAAAAATTGCTTGAAATTGCAGGGGACTGGATGCGTGTGGAGGAAGTTAAAATGGCCCAAAGGGGTGGGGGATCGAGCAGGAAGACAGAGACGGCCCGGCCTCCGAGGAACGAGCCAAGACGAGACAGCAAGGGCCGAGTCGATCAAGGCTCGGGGACCAGCTCCAAGAAACATTACACTCCCCTGAGCCGGCCAATTGAAGAGATCTATAATATTGCTGATAAGAAGCTGTTTAAGAATCCCAAACCCATCAAGGAGACTCAAAAGACGAGGGATTCTGGGAAATACTGCCACTTCCATCGACAGACTGGCCATAATACCTCCGAATGTTTTGCCCTACGCGCCGAGGTCGAGCGACTGATCCAAGGTGGCCATCTCCAGGAGTTTGTCAAGAAGCTAGACGAGCTCGCACTCCGGGCCGAGGGGCGAAGCCCTCCCCGTCATCGAGAGGCCAAGCAGCCTACCGAAAGGGACGACCATAATCTCCCATGTCTTGGCCGAATCGACATGATAGCAAGGGGACCAGCCGGAGGGGACACCAAGACGGCCCGGAAGAGAACGAGGAGAGAGGCCCAGAGGAATTACTATGGGCCCCACGAGGTCATGGAAGTCGAATCGGCCAAGGGTTGGGTAGATCAGGATATTAGCTTTAGCAACAAGGACCTCGTCGGCGTGCCACCACGGGAGGGCGAAATGCCTAGTTGTTCGATGGTGGTTACGCTCGACGTAGCCAATTATGTTGTATCTAAAACCATTGTCGATAACGGAAGTTCAGTAAATATTATCTACCTCTCGACTCTAAATTGAATGAATTTGGTTAAAAAAACTTAGCCTGGAACCACTCAAAACTCCCTTGACCGGATTCGGGGGCTCCGAAGTCTATCCCAAGGGTCGAGTCCGTCTAATCACCTCTATGGGGACCCTCCCTAAGAGGTCGACAATGGAGGTAGAATACCTGGTGGTCGATCAGCCTTCGGCCTACAATATCATTCTCGGCAGGCCAGGTTTGATCGACTTCAGGGCAGTAATTTCAACTTACCACCAGATGGTTAAACTCCCAACACCAGCAGGGTTCGGGGAGTTAAGGTGTGATATCCCGATGGCTTGATCATGCTATTCGATCTCCATGGAGAAGGTGAAGTTGCCCGACCGTTGAGTGGTGCCTATGCTTGGTCTACCCGAAGGAGACGAGGATGAGATTGAGGATTTTGATGCCCTGACCGACGAACCGACCCCAATCTCGAGACGAGCTAAAAAGAAGAAGAAGGTCACCGAAAGTCGAGTGGAAGCCTCCAGTCAAACCATGGAAATCGAACTACAACCCGGCCAAGCCGAGAGAATTACACATGTCGGTCTGCCCGAGCCGGGTAAGGAAGATGAACAGGTACTCCTGATCCAATTCCTTCAAGAGAACGCTGACGTTTTCGCATGGAGTGCCAACAATCTAGTGGGGGTCGATCCATCCGTGATCATGCACCATCTCAACGTTGTGGGCCTATCGAATGAGGTGACCAATCGTTGCTTGAAAACTCGACTCGACGGGAAAAAGGGGGCTTGGCCAGAAGAGCTGGACGAAATGTTGTGGGCCTATCGAATGACACCTCGAACAGCTACCGGGGAGACGCCTTTCTCGATGGTCTATGGCTCAGAAGCTGTGATTCTCGCCGAACTTGTACATCCAACTGCCCGAGTATCCCAATACCAACCAGATCGAAACCAGGAGAACAGGCAATTCGAGCTGGATACAATTGAAGAAAAAAGAGAACAAGGTTTTCGTCGGATGTAATGATATCGGGCGTCCATGGCCAAAAGCAACAAGAGGGTCCTACCTCGACAGTTCCGAGTTGGGGACTTAGTGCTCAAGAGGGTCGACGTGAAAAAGCACCTCGGCAAGCTCGACGCCAATTGGGAAGGTCCCTTCTGAATTGTCAAGATTGGAAAGAACTATACGTATCACCTTGAAGATACGAACGGCAATCCAGTACCTCGATCCTGGAACGCTCATAACCTTAGAAAGTTCTATGCTTGAAAAAGTTGTATGCTCACGAAAGCTGTAAAATGTAACCGCTTTTCGATGTCAATAAAATTGAGTACTTCAATCGACTATCATGCTCTTGATGGGTTAAATAGTCTGTTTTATGGTTATTACCATTTTGTTGGTCGAAATTAAGTAACCGACTTGCAAGTTATAAATTTAACATGCATGGTCAAAAAATGCTAATTCAAATTAGACTTGGGAACGGAGAATTCATTGATGAAAATAAGTCAAAGTTACAACTCGACTTAATACATTTGGATTTTACAATCAGGAGTACTCACCGGCCACCCCGGGTCGGCATGGCACTTGCAAAAAAAAAAAAAAAAAAAAAAAAACAACAACCACAACAAACACACTACAACTAGGAAATACAGGAAAGTAACAAAAGCAGTGATACGGCAGACTTGCGGGAGTCGGTTTCAGTTGACTTCTTCGTCGGAGGGGATGGTAGCCTGATCGGGATTGGGTCCTTGCCCGGTATTTGGCTCAGGGAACACCTTAGAGTGGCTGAGCACCATCGGGTTGACCCCATGTGGCATCTTACTTGGGTCTTCCTCCCGCCCGGCATAAAGAGTCTTGGCCAACAACACGGCGAAGCCGAATTCATGCCTCGACCAATCAATCGGCGACTCCGGATTAGCATCTTCAGGAGGCGGTGGTCTCGGATCGGGCCACATAACGCCGATTTTACTCGTATTATAGTCGACCGGAATGAGGCCCTCTGATTTACACTGGGCAAGGTAAAGGTCGAATCTTTCCTTCAGATCAGCTATGCCGAAGGTGGCGGTCGATCGCTTGTAGGCGGGGGACTTCATGAACCTATACGTCCCGTAGCGCTCTGAGTCGGCCACCACCTGATCGAAAATTTACTGGCATCAATCAATCGCAGTCCTCGCGCCCTTTACCTCCCCCACTTTTTCCCCATCTTTGAAGAGTTCGACCATCTTAGATGCCTGTTCATCGAGTTTCTTATGCGCGTCGAGCAGCTCCTTCTTCTTAGCATCCAGATGCTTTTGGAACTCTTCAGAGGCCGACTCTGCCTTCCCCCTTGCCAGCTCAGCCGCCTTTACTTTCGAGCTCAGGCTCGCCTTCTCCGTCTCCAAGTCCAGCAGTTGCCTTTTTAGAGTCTCCACCTCCGAGTCGATACCCGCCTTAGCCTCCAAACGGACTCTTCCTTCTTTATAGATCTGGGCCCTCCGACCCAGGTGAAAGATGTCCTGCGTAAGCTAAATCATTGAGAAGAGAAAAATTCAGGACTTCGACTCACAGCCTTTTCGACTTGAATGGAAAGAAATATTAAACGACTTACCCCAATAGCTTTGTTGGCCGCCGACATCTCCAGCTCGATGTCGCTCATCTGCCACCTCGCTTGGTGGTCAACTGTGGTCTGGCTGCTGTGGTAGATCGCCCCAGTTGCCCGATTGTCTCGTGGAGTGGAGCCTACTCGGCGGGGTTTGCCGTCGTGATCATGGAGTTTCAGACCTCCCGGAAGATGCGGGTCGGAGATTTTGAACATCTTAAAGAAGTCGAAGATGTCCTCTTCGGGGGCTTGGAAGGGCATGTGTGTGAGTTTGAGCGCTTTGAAGGAGAAGGGGGACGAGATCTTCTCAGTGGCCGACAGGGTCAAGGGAAGAGAGCTGGTCGACACAGTGCCTCTCAATTGGCTGCCGCCGGTCGGATGGTCGGAGCCTCTTCCCGTATGCACCGGTTTAGGAGTTTTGGATTCTTTCTCCTTTCTGGATTTTTTCCTCCTGTCGTCCGAATCGGCCGCGACCTCTTTGTTTTTCCTCTTAGAGGATTGAGTTTCAGGCACAGTGGGGGGAACCTGCCTCGCCGCCCCACCTTCAGTCGGAGCATCATCACCTCAGCCTGCCCTTGCCTAGGCAGAGGGGCATCCATCGTCTTATGCGGCGCGACCAACTCGGCCGTTCGGGCAATCTCCTGCTCCCCCTCGACCTCGTCCATGTCTGCCCTCATCATAACCAGTCGCCTCATGATTGCTTTGTCTGAAAAAGAAACACAAGAAGCGGATTAAAATAGACAGGAAAGACAGGAAAAATGCTTTACTAAAATTTCATTGGTTCATCGACTTGACTATTCGCTATACCGGGGTTAAAATTTCGACTTGGGACCCCGGGGGCTAGACCAAACTTCACCAACACCTTGTCTTCGATCAGCCTCTTGCAGTCGAATTGGCCGAGGGATAGCATATCCCGGATAAACGTATTCGACCAGCGAGGCATGGCAATAGGCAATGTCGTAGAGGGCCTCCAACACCACATCCTATTAAACAAGTTGGGCCATCCCTTCTGGCTCTCGACATACACAAATTGCTGTTTCCAGCCTTGTCCGTTCGATGAAGTCGGAGAGGTCGTGAGCTTGTGATTTTGTTTAAATGCCAATTGTACAAACCCGTAGCCCGAACCTGATTTCTCCTTAGTGATACTGGCTTTGAAAAGCTCCTTGGCCACTCCGACGATTGGGGTGCCAAAATACCGCATGAGAACTCGAATCCCATTCACCATGGCATGGGTATTTGGCATCAACTGAACCAGGCAGATGTTGAGATGGTTCAGCAGGTCGAGAATGTCATCATCAATAGGCATCGAAACCCTGCCTTGACCATCTTCCAGGTCACGGCGATACAATTCTTAGGGGGATCGGTCATTGTCTGTCCAGCTCTGGGTCGAATTATGTTGTATCCCTCTAATTCGACATCTCCCCCAAACAGAATCTCTCTCAATTCCTCAAACATCTTGGCCGAGACCTTGCTTGGAACAAGTCGAGCATCCTTCTCAAGAATCCACACCGGAGATTTCGTGTCATAAGGGATAAAGCTTTCGTCCTTCCCGACGTCGTGTTGACCAGACGTCTACGGCCCTGCTACATCGACCCTACTCGAAAATTCCGGCCCTAAAGTCATTCCCACTGGGACAGCCACTGTTATTGGTTCTGTTGACATAGCTGGGCCGGCTGGAGACGTCAAATACCTATCTCGGGAGTCGTCCGATATTGTAGGTATGTCCACTTCCTTGTCAAAGGCCGACCTAGAATGAGTCGACCACGCTCTATGAGAACTAGGTGTCCTAGAGTCAGATCCGGAACTTGACTCTCGGTTCGAAGTTCTGAAACCCGCTGAGGTCGAAGTAGCCATCCTACTACTCGAACTGAGTGACTTCGACTTAATCCCTTTTGATAAATTCTTCTCCTTGAAATAATCGCCAAGGGAGGGTTTTTGTCAGGGAATCGTCGAGCACGAGTCGAGATGGGCCTCTTCTCTCTCGCTCACACACGCTCTCAAACACAGACAAAACCAATAAAAAGTAAAAAGCGAAAAATCGAAATAGTCGAGTACGGAAAACTTACCAAAAGTTTGCTGAAAGTCGGCTCGATAAGTTGTTGATCTGTCGCTTGTCTAGCTCGAAGCACTCTTAATTTGAGAAAGTTCTAATTGCTAAAGTGAGAAACGAAATGGGGCAAGGTGAGGGCCTTTTATAGGGGAACTATGGGTAGGAACCCTGAATGCGAACCGTTGCCATGATTACCTAGGGAAACGCACCCTGACAGGTAAAAGGCGGCCGCCACGTGTCCCATGACGCCCACCTTTTCGGGGGCTAATGACGTGGGTCAAATCGACACGACCATGTAAACCCGAGTTGGGCTAATGACCACCCGCCACGTGCCTCCGTTGACCCCTGCGACCGGTCAAACGTGCCACGCATACACTATCGAGTCGATCTACCCGGTCCCATGCCTTTAATGGAATAGGACCCGGATTACAGGGATTGGATCGGGCCGACCTCCGCCAAAACAGGCCGAATATATGCCGACTTAGTTTAAGGCAGGTCGGAGAATGGTCGACCCAGACGCGTCTAGGTCGAAACGGACCCGATCCCTAAGAGGGCCCACGCCGCCGCCTCCAGCCTTTATTGAAACTGACAATCCGTACCAAGTTGTGACAGTGCATTAAATGCGCCTGCAACTAGTATTATTCAACCATCATTACACCTTCAGGTATAAATACCTTTACAAACATGTCATTTATGACACACATTTATTACACCTTAGGTCAACTCGAATTACTCCCTTTACTCAATTCTGACTTGAGCGTCGGAGTGCCGACATAGGGTAAACCCCCACCAGTCCCTGGTCGGCCTTCAGTTCACGTTTGCTTCCATCTTGCAGCTCTACCAAGTGTCGAGTTCCCACTTCAATATAAATTCTAAGTGGTCGGGTCCACGTCATATCGACCTAGTCAGCAGCCAGAAATAAACTCGATCAGAACGTGTAACCTTATTTAGATAATTCAGAAAATATATTAATATTTATACTCTTTGGAGAATGTTGGAGATATTGGTGTTACATTTTTTGAATAAAAGTCTCTAAATTTCAGTTCCCTGAGTATTAAATTATTCAGATGAAGATACTATGCTCATAGAAGTGTCCGTCCCATATAGATATTTATTCAGATTTTTTATTTATTCTTAATGAAATAATATTATTAATATTTCTTTTATGCTCATATCCTAATTCCATTTTGGTTCTACAATTTTTGTTTCTTGTTTTCATTTTTCATAAACTAAAAGGTTGACTTTATACCCTTCGCAATTTATACTCCTTGAGGAATGAGGCATACATAACCAAGAAAAACAAATTACTATAATGAAGTTATTAACGATGCGATAAATTGGATCTGATGATGAGCTACAGAAAATTAGCAGTCCCACTCCCACATAGAAAAGATCGAAAAATACATAAATTTAGTTGGAAATTAAATATCCTGAAGTCTCAAACCAATTCAGATTTTTTATTTATTCTTAATGAAATAATATTATTAATATTTCTTTTATGCTCATATCCTAATTCCATTTTGGTTCTACAATTTTTGTTTCTTGTTTTCATTTTTCATAAACTAAAAGGTTGACTTTATACCCTTCGCAATTTATACTCCTTGAGGAATGAGGCATACATAACCAAGAAAAACAAATTACTATAATGAAGTTATTAACGATGCGATAAATTGGATCTGATGATGAGCTACAGAAAATTAGCAGTCCCACTCCCACATAGAAAAGATCGAAAAATACATAAATTTAGTTGGAAATTAAATATCCTGAAGTCTCAAACCAATTCAGATTTTTTATTTATTCTTAATGAAATAATATTATTAATATTTCTTTTATGCTCATATCCTAATTCCATTTTGGTTCTACAATTTTTGTTTCTTGTTTTCATTTTTCATAAACTAAAAGGTTGACTTTATACCCTTCGCAATTTATACTCCTTGAGGAATGAGGCATACATGACCAAGAAAAACAAATTACTATAATGAAGTTATTAACGATGCGATAAATTGGATCTGATGATGAGCTACAGAAAATTAGCAGTCCCACTCCCACATAGAAAAGATCGAAAAATACATAAATTTAGTTGGAAATTAAATATCCTGAAGTCTCAAACCAATTCAGATTTTTTATTTATTCTTAATGAAATAATATTATTAATATTTCTTTTATGCTCATATCCTAATTCCATTTTGGTTCTACAATTTTTGTTTCTTGTTTTCATTTTTCATAAACTAAAAGGTTGACTTTATACCCTTCGCAATTTATACTCCTTGAGGAATGAGGCATACATGACCAAGAAAAACAAATTACTATAATGAAGTTATTAACGATGCGATAAATTGGATCTGATGATGAGCTACAGAAAATTAGCAGTCCCACTCCCACATAGAAAAGATCGAAAAATACATAAATTTAGTTGGAAATTAAATATCCTGAAGTCTCAAACCAATGAAAAATAATTCAGAAGGTGTCGGTGGCGAAATAATTTATTTGTACATTTATGAATGTAAATTTAAGGATAACAAAATGCGGCCAGGAGGCACGCCCACCATCACAGACTATACGCGTCAAATTTATGGCGTTTGCCTGTTTAAACATTGCAATATTTCAAAGTGACCCCAATAATATCCCCTAAATCTTTTCGACCTCTCACATTTGGCCCACTTTCGACCCCTTTTATTTCAACCGAAGTTACATTTTATTGTTGTATTGTTGCACTGTTTTTGTAGCTGGTGCAACAATACTATTACTTGATGAGATCTAGGGCTGTCAACGGGTCGGATTCGGACCGGATCAGGGGATTCCGGATCCGAATCCGACAAGAGGATCCGACAACCGGATCCAAATCCGAATCCTATAGGATTCGGATTCATTTACTTTGAATCCATGTATAATCGGATCGGATTATATCCGATTAAAGATCCGACCCGATTAGCAATAAAATTTAATTTTTTTATTTAACAAATTTAATATAAAGAATTAATATAATTACATAATATTAATAAATAATAATTATTTAATGGATTATTTGATGATTTTATTTATATTTGTTTAAAATAAGTTAACTTAAACTTATTAATAAAGGAAAATATATACTTTTAGAGTAAATAATTCAAATTTTATTGTTGTTTAAAGTGATAATTATGTGAAAATTATAATTTTAGTCATTTTACTTAATATTATGTACTAGTAAATAATTTATTTTAATTAAATATTATATATATAATCGGATTCGGATTCTAAACGGATCGGATTCGTTAATTCCATATTCGCTCCATTTATTTCGGATAACGAATATTTATAATCGGATATGATCCATCGGACATTTTTATCGGACGAATATGTTAAAATTCGGATCGGATTCGAACCGGATTCGGATTAAAATCCGATCCATTGACAGCCCTAATGAGATCGATGTAAATAAAGTATCAAACACAATGAAGAATAGAAATAGAGTTTAGCGCAAGATAAATTTACATACGTAATAATTAACTAGCGAGTCATAAAATTGATATCATCTTAAATAATACGACCAATAACAGTGACTCTAAAATGTGAATAGCTCTCTTATACGAAACTGACTTTTAAAATGGGGTGGTTTAGATTGAATTGTGTTTTTATTATTTACTTTTTACAACCATACAAGAAATCATATCATTCCAATTAATCATTAATTACATGGTGTAAGAATGATAAGAAGATAAGTTTGGAATCAATGCAGTTTGGATCATAATAACATGAGTGACCTAACAAAAGGAACCAAATTGATAATCATCTAATAACATGAGTGACCTAACAAAAGGAACCAAATTGATAATCATCTTAGGCCGCGTTTACTTTGCTTGTCGTGATAGCCCATGTCATGTTATTGTATGTTGGTGATAAGAAATATACCCATGTTTACCGTTCATGTCCCGCATCATGTTTGCCAAATAATAGGTATTTACTTTGTAGGTTTGTGAAGACATGTTAGCATTAAAATACCATTATGCCCCTACCTTTTTTGTACCCCTTTATTCATCCGCACAAAATAGTTTGATCATCTGGTTATATTTGAAGTTGCAAGTAAAAAGAAAAATTACAAAATTACATTCAAGAATATAAACCTTAAAACAAAGGTTAACTCACCCAATAATCAATCATTTAATCAATGTTATTATTCAATTCAAACAAAAAGTCACCACAACTAAAAATATCCAATTAAAATCTGTAATGAAAACAAGCAGCAAAAAAATACTCAAAAGAAAAGAAAAAAATGAAACAAGATAATATCGGAGAGCTTGTTCTTGTTGGCAGTGGAGTCGGTGAAGATTGATTTTCCCTTGTGATGTTGGATTATTTTTTGTGCCAAACATGTCTTCGATGAGAGCCGAAGGAAGGCCATGGCCGGAAAGAGCCTTTCTGCATGAAACCAATTGATCATGGTTTAAATATCAAAGTGAATTATACTAAAAAATCATAGATAAATAGTGTAATGGTGTGTAATTATCAGTAAGGGAAAAAGATTTTTTGGCATCCGAACTATGCCCGTTTTTGTAATTTACCATCCAAACAATTTTTCATCGCAAACCGCCATCCAACCTTTGCATTTTTTGACAAAATGCCATCTGAAGGTGGTTTGGTCCGACGTGTATGTTTTAAGAAAATGCCACGTGTCAATTTTTTTCCCCAAAACCACCAAAAAAAATGGTTTAGATGGCGTTTTGTCAAAAATGCAAAGGTTGGATGGCGGTTTGCAATGAAAAATTGTTTGGATGGTAAATTGCAAAAACGGGCATAGTTCGGATGCTAAAAAATATTTATCCCTTATCAGTAATTACAATTTACAAAGGAAACTGCTGTAATCAATACTGATCTCTCTTCCTAATATACATCCAATTAAATGACATAATGATACCTGAATTGCAGTTGAACAAACTCATTTCCATCTTCGTATCAGCTTTGGCCTCACACCCTCACCAATTAGAAATGCAGGGCATCTAATCCACTTGTCAGGATGGCGTCTCTGAATACAATTCAACACAAACAATGAGGCAAAGTTTGTAAGTAACATGAGCTAAAAAAATTTGTAATTATCATCACATCTCACAAATCTGAGAACAAACTGCATTATATCATTATCCGCAAATCTGAGCTAAAACTTAAAACAAATGAGCGAAATCGGTTTGAAAATATTATATAGGTACTAATCAAGATAAAAATATCAATCCTAATATAAGGAAGAAATAGGGAAAACAAAAATTTAACACCTTTCATGACGTTTTCTTCTCTACATACTTCAATTTCTGCATCTTAATATTGATTGGCATACCAAGCCTGATGAACAAATAGGGCCTGTAGATAAGGAAAAAAACAAGTGGTCAATAATTTTTTCTTGCAGCCATAACATGATTATCATCAATGCCTATGGAATGAAATCAAATTGGGTTAAATTGATGGCAAAACAAATTGGGTCAGGCGAAAAATCAAATTGGCTCAAATTGATAATGAAACAACGACGAACATAAAAGTTGAAAAACATCTAGCTCTTTTGTAAATCCCTATGTTCTAATCCTATTCACGAACCCTAACTGAAAATTCTTGATTTAGAAAACAAACAAATAAAAAATCCTAATATTTTTTCACACAAGAGAGAAGAATTTAACCAAATTTTCAGCCCTCGCAGAGGTAGCTGAGCCGATCTCCAAGCATCAGCGGTGGAACGGTGCGGTGGATTCATCTGCTGCAAGCTGTTGTTCGAATTTATTTCTGCACCATACAAGATATAAACCCTGTCCCGGCTCCCTCCCATATAAGCCACGATTTATGTATCCTAGACGAATTCAAATCGCGGGGGTCGGCAACGTAATTTGATTGGAACTCCAATCACCCTTCTCCCCCAAATTCACTGTCGCGAGAGAATTGAAAATCGAAATTTCAATGGATTAATCAGAAAAATGGGGGCAAAAGATTTTTTCGCCAAATCGCCATGTGCGAAATTTCACTCCGCCGACAAAACAACATGAAAACACAATTTACTATTCAATGGCATAGGGTTGTAATTAATTGGAAAAATTGGACAGGAATGTAAATTTCCAGCCCATGTCAAAATGAGCCACAAATAAACAGGGCAAATTGGCGTGTTCCACCATCATGACTTCTCACGCCAGCCACACGGGCCAGCCCAGTTGACACGGGCTGCGGTCCATTAAAAGTAAACAAAAGTTAACATGGGTCAGACCCACTAAACATGAGTTTTTTATGAAAATAAACGTGGCCTCAGATTATTTTGCAATTACTAAAAAAGTACAATCACAAACACACTCAAAGTTATTACAACTAGTTGGGATTCAAAGCAGCATAAGAACGTCTCAAGTCTGCTGAGGATGTCGAAATACTTCTAGAATCTGATAGCTCAAGAGAATTTCTTCGAGTGTGGGCACTGCAGGGCATCCAATCGAAGGATCTCTCATCACCACACGACTTAGCCTTTGAGAAGAAAGCATGGCATTCGGCCGGCGATCTTTGGGCCGGTAGGCCCGGTAAGCAGTTCATGGTTACATCGAGCACCTTTTTCTTGATCAACTTCCAACATTCCGTCCCGACACTTGTAAAGTAATTGTTGGAGAGAGTTAGGTTGCCCAACTTGGGTAGTTTGCACACGAGCTCAGGTACAGGCCCATATAATTGATTATGGGCCAAGTTGAGGATCTCCATCCGGCCCAAACAGGCAAAAGATTTGGGTATCGGGCCGGTCAACCAGTTACGGCTCGCGTCGAAGACTGTGGCCTGGTCCAAAAGCCCGATTTCGCAGGGCAAGCACCCCGATAGTTGGTTGTTTAGTAGTAGTATTTCGATAAGGGTTTTACCTGCTTGCCCGATGCTTTTCGGTATCGAGCCGGTGAAATTGTTGTTGGCTAGGGTTAAATAGAGGGCTGGGATTGAGCCCAAGTTATCGGGGAGTTTTTGCATGAAGTGATTGTTATTGATGAAGAGCACATCAACATCTAGCATGAAAACTTGGGGTGGGACAACACCTACAAATTGGTTGAACCTAAGGTCCAAGAAAGTCAATTTAGTGTTGCCAAGGAGCTCATAGGGGAACTCGCAAGTGTACTTGTTGTTGCTTAGGTCTAGTTCGTATAAGTACTTGATCTTGGAGATTTTCAAGGGGAATGCACCTTTGAAGTTGTTGGAATTGGCATGGAAAGCGATTATGTCCGGCAATTCGTCGATGAACCCGCCTAGGCTGAGCTCCGGACCGCCGAAGTTGAAGCCATTAAAGTCAACTCCGGCAAGAACTTTTTGATTGTAGTCGAGGAGAATGTCACAGAAGAAGCCTTTATATTTGCATATATCGGGTCCAACCCAAGTCTTGGTGATGCCGTGAGGATCGATCGTAACTCTTTGCCTGAATTTTTGGATAACGGGATAGACTATCTCCAGACGTTTGCTCTCAAAGGGGTAGTAAGATGGTCGTTGTGGTGGTGGTGGCGGACATGGTGGTGGCGGTGGTGGTGGGCAATCTTGGTAATTCGGAGGAGGAGGGGATGGAGAGTTGCCGATGCCGATGCCAATGCCGCCACCACCGCCACCTCCACCGCCACCGATAATTATCTCCAAGGCTTCCCTACTGTTTCCCATCATCGGATCACCATCTAATTGATTGTGGTGCAAACATGTTACATAAAACAAAAAATTGATTAGTAGAACTAAGGCAAGAGAAACAATAGTAGAAGAGATCATCATCCCTCTCTCGCCTGATTGCTCTATGAAATAATGTGATTCTTATAACAAAAATTTCCAGTCAATAAAAAGATGTGCATAATTATTGGGCTAGCTAGGGTGATGGTCACTTCATATCACGGGCTAACACTGGTTAGTAGGAATGTTTTGTCCTGAAGTTGGGTGGTGGTTGGGTTTTCATTTTCTTGGAAGAACTTTTTATTGAGAGCGCTTGTTTGTTTTCAATTATTACACATATTTATTGCGATTATTCCTCAATTCATGAATATTTAATTGCCGGTGGAACGTACACTTGCACTTTCTTCTTAACCTTGTCAGGGATTTCATGAAAGAAATCTTATAATAAGCCATCCGTAACTCTACATGAAATATTGAGAAGTAAAATATCTATATTTTTACTTTATAATTACAAAAAGTAAATTGGTGATTATTTACATTTCAATGTTTATCCCTGAACAGAAAAAATATCCCAAGTTAACACAACAAATTATCACTAAAAGAAAAATGATTTGCTATTGCAAATTTTCTTACTACGGTCAAAGAAAATTATTTATTATAATTGTTGAACAAGACTGTATAAAAATGAATTCTTTGTAACAGTTACCCGGAAAGATAATCGTTGTCATACTAGATGTGCTGGAAATATAATACAATCAATCGAATTCATCTTAAATGTGTGGCCAGACATGAAATATTGTCGTCCCAAGATAGAGAAGAGCTACAAAGACTCAAGAATGAGCTAGTTGAAGAGTAAAATGAAATGAAACAAATGAAAGAAGATTTTGTCAAAACGAATGTGAGATTGCTTGGAAAGATAAAACAAATCAATTGAACAAAAATCTAGAACTTTTATTAGTCAATTTGGTACATGGTACTTAGATTCATCAATTGTGAATTATTTTTGCATTTTGAACTATTTTTTTATTTCAACCTATAATAACAAGTTGCAGATATATCGAGTTCCCATATGTCAAATTCTAATGATTTAAGAGATGCTCCCACTTGTGGAGTACAACATTCTGATTTAGAAGATACCCTCACTGTTAAAAGTAAACAGGTACTAATATTATTAGGGGAAATAGTTATTTTCATGAGAATAATGATAAAATTATGATGAATATTTGATCTTTGCATTTAGATCGTTGAAGACAAGCTTGAGAAGCAAGTAGTTGCAGATAGGTCTCATTGAATCACGCTTCAACTAATACATTTTAAAGTTCTGATATATAAAATACTAATGAATAATGGATGGTTACTATTGCTTCCCCTTTTATTATTATTATTTGTAAAACCCCTGTATTTATCAATAATAATTATAATATAATATATAATAATAATTATATATTTTGTGGCCCAAAACTATGGATTAGTGGTATTAGAATTTGATGGGCTTGAAACCATTAACCCTCCGATCTATTAGTTAAAACAATAGTTAGTTGTTGGTTTTCTCAAATCCATTGTCTTGAAACAAAGGCTTAGTTGTGGTTTCCTTCAAACCTTCAAACTCATTAGCCAAAAACCAAGGATTGTTGCTAGTTTTTCAATAAACTTTGGATTAGAGAATGCATTTGATTGTTTGAGAAATTCTATAAATAGGTTGGGAATTATGGAGAGATCACCATCATCCTCAAAACTTGCTTAAACATGGCTGCCGAGATTTTTATATACTTACACTCAGTGGCCGAGCTAGAGATTTTATTCAAGGGGGTCGATCAAAGCATAATATTACAAAAAAAATAACAAGTGAAATTCAACTTTTTATTTAAAGCACTAACAAATTTGGGCCATTAGTCTATTGATTATAGGGCTGTCAACGGGTTGGATTCGAACCGGATAAGGAGATTCCGGATCCGAATCCGATAAGAGAATCCGAATATCGGATCCGAATCATTGTTTTTGAATCCATATATAATCGGGTCGGATCCGATCCGATAAAAGATCCGACTCGATTAGTAATAAATTTTATTTTTTTAAATAACAAATTTGATATAAAAAATAAATATAATTACATAATATTTAATAAATAATTATTATTTAATGAATTATTTGATAGTTTTGTTTATATTTATTTAAAATTAATTAATTTAAACTTATTAATAAAAGAAAATATATACTTTTAGAGTAAAAAATTTAAATTTTATTATTGTTTAAAATGATAAATATGTGAAAATTTTAACTTTAATCATTTTACTTAATATTATGTACTAGTAAATAATTTATTTAATTAAATATTATATATACTATCGGATTCGGATTCTTAACGGATCGGATTCCTTAAATCCATATTCGCTCCATTTATTTCGGATAACGAATATTTACAATCGGATATGATCCATCGAATATTTTTATCGGACGAATATGCTAAAATTCGGATGGGACTCGGAGCGGATTCGGATTAAAATCCGACCCATCGACAGCCCTAATTGATTATATATTTTTCTTTGGGCCATTAGTCGTTGGGCTTATATATATATATATATATATATATATATATATATATATACTTAGCTCCTTTTTTTTTTTTTTTTTTTTTTTTTTTTTTTGCCCCATTAGTCTATTGATTGTGTTTTTTTTTTTTTTTTTGGCCATTAGTCTTTGGGCTTATATATATATATATATATAATATTTTATTTTTTTAATCCAATTATTATTAATTTATTATATTGACCCTCACTAGTATTAATTTTAATTTTTATGAGGGGAGTTAATAATGAAAAACTCAAAAAACTTACATACACATTAACACAAATATATATATATATATATATGCACACATAATAATAAAAAAATAAATAAATTTGAGGGGGGTCAAATGTACCCCTCATTTGAGTGTGCCTCCGCTAGTGCTTACACTCGTAGTTATAGGTATACATATAAGATTTCATTGTCTTCTTCTTCGTTCAAGCCAATCTCCCTCATTTCTTAACCGAATCCTATAAACTTATATACCATCTTCATCGTTTAGACGAGACGATCGCAATAGCATAAACAATTTTTAGTTCCGGCGGATCGAGAGTAGACTTTGAAACCCCGTAAAACTGATGCGCATTCCGATACTTTTCCCGACGAATTTTCCGGCAACTTTCGACGGAAAAATAGTTGGTTGTGATGGTCTAAGGGAACCGAGGTTGGTGCTATCTTTGTTTTGGACAGAAAACTAACTCCGACGAAGCTAAGTGGAAGACGAACGACGGTGTGGTGGCGGAAGTACTATTCTGGTGTGATTTTTGATCAACTTTTAGTGTTTAAGGTACTTCTTGACATGGATAATATGATTATGCGATCGATTTTGAGAAGTATTGAATGAATCAGATTTAATTTTGGATTTGAGAAAATCTTGAAATTTGGATTATGTTGTTGGGTTTTTGCAAAATTAAACTTTCATTGTTGAATTTCTTGAGACATTGATTGGAAATTGGTAATGAGCTCAGCAAGACGAATTTATTCATATAATGTTTGATATTTTTGGTGGAAGTCCGGTGGTGGTACGGTGGCGGCAGCCGGCATTCCGACGACTTTCCCGCGATGGTTCACGACCTCAAAACTGAGAAAATTCGTTTCGACCTCCTGATTCTAAATTTGGTAATATTAAATTCATTCGACACCTCCATATATAAAAACGGAATAAATAGTTGTGTTAATAATAATAATAATAATAATAATAATAAAAAGTAAATAAGCGAAATTAAACACGATATATACACACACGTAACTTGCAAAATATCTGTACGCTTGATTTATAAAAGATGATGTTGTATTATTATAGTTATTTATACTATTATAAAGATGGATATTATTTTGTTTAAAAAACTAAAGTCACGGTACAAGAAATTTAAGGTTTGAAATTTTCAGTTATATTAATCAAGATAGTATTTTATTTGTAGCATATTAACTTAGCAGCAACAACAAAATGTGGTTAGTAAATATCTTTGAGGAATGGTTAGTATGTAAGCAAAAAATAATTATGGTATGATTAAAAATTTATAGGTGCTGTGCGAGGATCCGAATAACTCTTAAAGGTTTAACGAGCAAGTAAGAATTTTAGGTGAGGTTTCTTGAACCTTCTCATTTGTGAGCTTTACAATACCTATCTTGCTAGAGAGCAAATTCTACTTTATCTTCTATATAATTTCTCCAAATTGAATTGATTGTGAACCTTGTTGTTTGATTGACCTATTCTTGCGTATGGTTGTTTTACAAACTTTCAAACCTAAAGTACCACTTAATTGTTGAGATATTCTTAATTCTTTTGTTACACATTTGAAGGAGAATTACTGTATTGTACTAGCGGCAATAGGGGATCCTATAGTTCGTATTATTCCCTCGGGTTTTCCTTGGAACGACTATGCGGGGGGCTCCCGCTAGTCACATTGACTGAGTGTTCGTAATTGGCCAACTGGAAAAAGGCGATAAAAGGATGGACCTGATCTTGCTATGAAATTTTATGTCTTCTTACACCCCACTTGATATTATATCTTGAAATTAAAATCATCTGATTCTCGTGACTTGAATTATTTACTAATACTAAACCCTTGCTCACCTCACTGGGTCATTTTCGCTCACTCCTCTATTTTATTTTCTTTACTCTTCAGATATTACAGGTAAATAATTTTGAAGGAAGTAATCATGATAGGCTAAGAAGAAGTTATATTTATGTTACACTATAATTACGTTTTGTTAGATGTTTTTTGTTATATAATGGATCGAATATTTCGACTTATGTACTGTTTTAAACTTGGTTGTTTATATAAATTATCTTTTATTTTTTTTGTCTCTGATACTTGTTCAACTCTAATAACAAACCAAGCCTTGAAATAGCGTGTTCGGGGTCGGGGTGTTGCAGGGTGGTATCAGAGCTTAGATCGAATGCCTAAGCTATAGTAGGACGGGGTCCTAGGGATATAGAGAATTGACTTATCTTATATTAGTATTATAGCACCCAGAACGATGGGCACCACATCCCCCGCACCGTGAGCCCAGTCCACACATGAAATGAGAAATCCATACATGAACCAAACTCAAAGTGAACAAATACAGAATAAAAATAATCCTGTGCTAGGCGGGACTAGAACCTGTACCAACAGTTAAACAAAGAAAAAGTGCGGAAGCAAGGCAACATGCATTCGAAACATAGAATGTAAATACAATTCAAAACAGGAAAGTAAATACGGGTTCCACTAGAGGCCCTAGAAACCTGTCCCGACTTCCATCAATCAGTAAATACAAATGGCTGGTAACGCCCAATACAATAAAGGAAATGTGTATGCGGTACAATGCAATCCGAACAAGACCAAGACTCGAAAAAAGGACCTCGACCGACTCCAACCTAACGACCACTGAATCTGCAAAACAACAACTAAAAACAACGAGAGGGAGGGGTCAGTCAACTGACTGAGTGAAGGGGTTACACACGCATATATATATATATATATATATATATATATATATATATATATATATAGATGCAGGCAATCAAGTAGACATAATTCCACTGTATGATATTTGTTAATAAAATAGTTGTCAGGAATCAGGAATCAATGAATATGTACAGGTGGAATTACGTTCTTACTGGCAGTCGGGTAAACAGGATATACAATGCATGCGCCGATATCCGTAGAACCTCTGTTGATACCCATTTTACCTTAACGATCCACGAGCTCTGGTGCTGAAAAGGGACTGGGGGCATGCCAGAGGTTATGGATATCTATGAATTACGTTTTAAGGGACCCGGTGAGAACGGGTATTTATTCCATCCTGAACTCCTCTTTCCCTTATTAAATGATAGGAACAGGACAAGTACACAATCAAGCAAGCAGGATCAGGATATGTTGCAATTATTAATAGAAGAAAAATACATGTACAAATTAACCTCCACACGTCGTAGATGGTCCGGGTAGCTAGCCCTCGTCATCCAGGTCACAGTGGTCTACGGGCTCATGACTTCCCAGACCGGAATCCCATCTTCCACCAAACCTTCTGGCGGATATCCGGGTTGGTTCAACAAGGTGGGACTTGTGCAAGAGGTCGCTGTCGGCCCGATATCTCACCGGTTCGCTCAATACACAAACCCCTGGGCCCCAGGAACAGTACAGGAATCCACACCGGCTAGCCCAACGCTAGGAGAGCCGGGGGCAATAGCAGGATCTCGCAAAGAGGCTCAAGGTTAACACTACACAATTTATAAAGCATTTTTGGTACATACCCGATATAAAAGATATGACTAGTTGAATAAGAAAACCATTTGGCTTGGTTTAGATCATGCAAGGTTATAGATCGAATATAAAAGAAAACCCTTACCTAAAAACGAAAATGCAAGAAGGACCAAGAGAGGAATCACGTGTCCCGATCATCTCCACCCTAGAGATTAATTGTGCAAGAAGAACAATGACGATGTACTCGTGAGACAAGACTCAATCATGAAACCATATAGACATACGACAAATGATCATGAAGTGCTATGACATGTTATGAGATGATTAGATACACAATGAAATCATAAAAGCCATGGATATGTTGTGATCGTGTTCATGTGCATAATTAATGCCTCCACATAACTAGCAATTAAATCATTTATGTCATGTAAATACATAGAATAATACCAACATCTCAATGCATATCAACACCTTCATAACTAAATCAATTAGCAAGAAAGTGACACTTAAACATGTATGACATTAAACTAACACCTAAGAGATGCAATTAAACTCAAGGAGGTCATGTATTCATGTCATTCAAACATACGAATTCAATTCATACAAAGCACGGAGTCAAATAATCAAGTTTAAACAATTAAGAGCCAACGATTTTCAAATAATAATATAATTATCAATTAATCATGCATACAATTCATATAGATCACATATGGAAGTCAAGGAAGTGAAAGGAACGCAAGAAGAGAGGTTTGGGTAAGTTTTGGTAAAAGCTGACAGTTTTTGGAAACGCACAAGCTGTAGAACAATGGGAATATCTCGAGTTCTAGAAGTTGCAATTGGGTTTTGTTTGTTGGGTATGAAACTCGACAAATAGGCCTTTCCAATGATATATGGCTCGAATTGTAGTTCTAAGCGATGTGAAAATGGCGTAGGCTTGAAGTTGGGCTAAAGCAGATTTTCAGCGAAGTGGCAACACAAAATTAAAATGGCTATATTTCGGTCCTCAGATATGATTTTGAGGTGATTCGAATGAATGTTCTAGACTTAAAGAGGTTTTTGAGGTTAAAATTTCAGGTCAATCGGAGCACGTTTGAGGGGTAAACGGCCGTGTGAAAGTTGGCCTGGGAACTCAAACGGGTGTTTGGAAGCTCTCGGGACAGGGGCGTCTCACACGGGCATTTGGAAAATGAACTAAGGGGTCACACGGGCGTTTGGAATGCCGCTGGACGAAAAAAAAAAACAGGGAGAAATAGGGAAGGTTCACAGGAATGGCTCCCAAGCCACTCCCAATCCAAGCAACAACAACAACACCTCAAAACACTAAATAACATGCATACAACTTAAATACATCATTTAGGCCACAAGAACACAACAATCTCTTGCATTAAAACCCCCAAAGTCATCCAACAAACCCTTATATAGACTATGATTGTAAATGTTCTTATCAACCACAAGATTCAAGTCATGAATGCACAAACCAACTCATGATCATCAAATAAACTTAACGCCATGCTCTTGACTTCATTTAAATCAGAAACCCTAGCCTAATCTCAAAAATTCATCCAAAACACATACCACACCTTACCTTGAAAATGAATAAAAGAGAAGGGCATGAAGAAGAAGAGGGCTTGAGCTTGATTCTTGAACAAAGTGACTTGAAAGCTTGGTCCTTTGACTTCCTTGCTTGATTGAGAGAGTGAGAGAAGAAATGGGGTGTGTGTCTTGTGTTTGTTCTTGTGAAATGAACAAAAGAAAGAGAAATATGTGTATGTATGTATATCGTGTGAGATAAAAAGGAGAAGAGGGGAAATTGCCATCAAGTTCTTCCATAATTTAAAGTTATGCAATCAAGTTCTCAATTTATGAAAGTTAAATTTAGTCCTTATTAATTAGTTAATTAAGTCCACAAGTTTAACAAACTTTCAACTAAGGACAATTAGACATATAATCATGCTAGAGATTGAAATTCATAAATCATATAATTCAAGTCACGAATTAAATCATTTATATTCAATTAATTCACAAAGATTCAAGTTAAATAAATCAAATTGCGCAATTAAAGCAATAACAATTAAGAAATTAAATAACTTAAATATCAAAACTCACACGCGTGGCGCGCGTATCTGTACAGTCAAAAACTCGGCGTGTCACAAGTATTAACGTTAAGTCTTTTGATTTTTGATAGGATGTCAGGGGATAAGGGTAAAGTAGCTATAGTCATACCTAGCTCGGACTCAGAAGAAGAGATAGGAACCTTGCAGGAGATAATACACGATCTTGAGATAGAGGTTCAGGATTTAAAAAATGAACTTGCTGCGAATGATAAAGAAATTAGCAATCTGAGAGCTTTTATGCGAAATTATGAGATTACCATTAATGCTAGTAACCTGTTGCACCCGGAGAGGTGGGTCACCACATCCCTGCACCTAAACCCGAACACACATATACAGTAATTTCCAAAGTTAATTATATCGGGAAAGAGTTCTTGGTTATGTTTACAGCAGGTGTGGGAGGAAATAACTTACAAGCTATAGAGTATGATGAGGTTTAGTGAACCTCTATATCTACTGCATGGATGGGCGACTTACAGCAAGTTTGCTAATATGGATGGTGGTTCTCTTATTAATTATAGGTATTATGCTTTCATATTAAATAAACACTACACGATAGATATTATTCTTGATCACATGCCTGCCGAGATGGTATGGATTGTTATTTCGCAGAATCAGGTAGGGGTGTTCAATCGGTAAAAAACCAAAATTTTGGTTAACCAAAATTTCAGTTAGCAAATTTGCTAACCATTTACCGAACCGAAAGGACTTGGTTTTGGTTCGGTAAAAACCAAAATTTTTTTGGTTCGGTTTCGGTAAGAAACCAAAAAAACAAAAAATATAACAAAAAAAAAAAAAATTAAAAAAAAAAAGAATAAAGCATATACATTGAAAGAGAAATCAGATCCACCAAAAGATTGCAACATTTATAGAGTGTAACGCCCCGACTTTTCGGCTATACAGGTATGACGTTACGAGTGGGTTTAGACTGAGAGTTATGTGACATTTATGTGTTTTAATTGTTAAGTGATCGTTTAACATATTAATTTCGTGAACTAAATTGCTATCATGTGACTAATATGACTTAGATGATTTATTTGATTATGCTATTTGAATTTGCTTATAACATGCTTACTTTCCAATTAAATATTTATTTCACTTGTGTACTTATTTGAAATTTTATGAAATCCTTGGACTCAATCGAACTTTTAATTGGACCTCAATTATTCACCTACCAAACCTTGGGGTCCTAATTGAATCACTTAAATTCTCAAAGGGCCAAAGTGCAAATTCTTCTCTTCTCCCTCTCCATTTACACGATCAAAGCCCCCCCAAATCCATTCTTCTTCTTTCATTTCTTCTATCAAAAGAAAGGCTCCCAACTCCTTTCCTCTTCTCCTTCTTTGATCGGACCATCAAGCAAGCAAGGAGACAAGAGATTTCTTCAAGCTTGGCCCAAGAATTCAAGCTCCAACCATTTCTTCTTCTTCTCCATCCTTTTCTTCCAAGGTATAAGTGTATATATATGAGTATGTTGGGTGATAACTAGGGTTGGGGAATTCTTGCTTTATAACTTGAATCTTTGGGTGTATATGCATGAATAGATGATAATCTTTGAATCCTAAGCTTGATTGTTGATATTCTTGGGGCAAGAAGGTGTATATATATATATGTGGGTTTATGAATTTAGTTGTTTTAATTTGCCATAAACTTGCTTTTGATGTTTCTACTTGGTATACTACATGTTTTAAGTGATTGGGTTGAGTTTTGAGGTGTTTTGGTGATTTTTGGTCTTCTCCCACGTTTGTGCCCTGTTTTCTGCGTTTTTTTGGCCCCTGACCTGAATCCGCGAGGGTGCATTTTTCCTTTTGGAAAAATCCGAGAGGGTGGATTTGAGGCAGAAACTTTGGACCATCCCCTGTTTCGGCCTGAGATTGTTTTGCTTCGTTCTCCCTCATACGAACTCGGATTGACCTGATTTTTGAACCCACGGAAACATATTGAAGTCTAGAACATCCTCAAATTGGAATCATCTTCATATATTTTACCATTTATGAGATATGATCAATTCATTTTGGTGTCGCCACTTCTTCGACAATCTGCGTTCATCCAACTTCAAACCTATGCCATTTTCACCTCGCCTTGAACCATGATTCGTGCCACATATCCTTGAAAACATCTATGTGTCTAGTTTCACCTCCAACAAGCAAAACTTAATTCCAATTTCTCAAACTCAAGATATACCCATTTTTGTACAGATTGCACTTTTCCAAAAATTATCAACTTTTCCTAAATTTTGCAAAACCTTGCCAAAACTCGTTCTATCGCCTTCCTTGCACTTACTCGACCCCTTATGTGACTTATATGCATTATATACATGCCTAATTGATCCATATTCCTTGTTAACACGTATTTTAATTTATTATGAATTTATTGATTGATTGAATCATTTATGTGTTTAAAATGAACTTAATGGTGTGCATGAACATGATCACATCAACTCATGATATTTTATGATCCATTGTATATTGAAACATGACATAGAATTTCACGAACACCTCATGTTAATGCCGTGCGTCCTAATTGGTTTCATATTGAGTCGTTTCTCATGAGTACACATTATGTCTTTCTCTTGTACAGTTCATCTCCAGGGTGGAGATATCGTGACCGATAGGCTCACGGCCTAGCTTGTATCCTTGTATCGTCATCTTCCAGGTGAGGGTGTTTTCGTTCTAGATATGTATTAAACCCTACAACCTTATGTGATAAGTTTTGGCCAAAAACCTATGTATATCTATATATTGTTTTCAAATGGAGTCATCGAGTAAATCTTTTCTCAATGATTATGAAAGGGAATAAGTATGTTATAAATGTATTATGTTTCTCATGAATTGAACGTTTTGGCGAGAACATGAATGAATGCACGGGCCCGGGATCTAGCACATGTGGCTATCCGGGGAGGCAAGGGCCGACGGTGATCCCATGTGCTAGTCCCAACCATTGAACAGAGACCGGACCTCTCTAGGAGATTAGCGTGGAATGGTAGCTGAGCGCCCTTGGGGGATTCATGTACCCCCCTGGGTCAATGCATGAGGTGGCCGGGTCTTGCAAGCCCGTCCACCACCCGGAGGAAGAAGGTTGGAACATATTTTATGATTATGATTATGTTTATGTTATGATTGTTATGCACCGTGCGGGAAGGCCGGTACACGGATCGCCCAAACGCCTATATCTTAGGTTATATGGATTGCATGTATTATAAGATATTGCATGATCACGTATTCAATATATTATTGATATTTGTCGTACACGGTCGGAGTTTGGTTGGAGATTATGCACGCTCACTCGCCGAGCCTTTATGATTATGTATGAAGTATATAACGAATTTAATATGAAATTAGTCATAAAGTCCGAGCATTACTTGTTAATTTCTTGCCCTTCGTGGGAACTATCTTTGAATAAAATCTTGCTCGGGATTTATGGCTTGCATGCGCATGTTTCTATAGTATATGTATCGCTCCTGCTCACTCAGTCTTCTAGAGACTGACCCCTCTTTCCCACTTCTCAGTTTCTTGTAGGTTTTGCTAGGCGGAGGTCAAGTTTTACTTCTTTTGTTAGATCACTTGTACACTCGAGTCACATCTTACATTATTATGTTCTAATTGGATATTCCTATGTAATTGGGCCTTTGTGCTAATTATGAAATTATTGGATATTGATTCGGGACAGGTTGTGTGCTTAGTTGAACCCGTTGTTAGGATGCATGATGGATTTAATTTTATGTATTGGAAATTCGAGCTTGTAACCTTTGTTGAAATCTATGAATTACACATTAATGCTTCCGCACAGCCTTTTGATTATATGGTATGGGGTTAGTTTCCGCCTAGCAAGGTTCTTTTTGTTTTGTCACCCGTTCGCTATGGGTCCGGTTCATGCTGAACTATCCATTTCATGTGTGGACTAGACTTATAGTGCGGGGGATGTGGCGCCTATCGTCCCGGGTGTTACATTCTTAAGTGGTATCAGAGCCCTCGGTTGCAAAACCGGGGTTCCTTGGGTCGTGTCGTGTCAAGTATAGGTTGAACGGCTTAGGAGCAATGTGTCAACGTGTGCACCGTATCGATCATGAGCATTGTTATTGAAATTGACATGGAAAATTTATTATTAAATGTGTTCAACTTAAATTTTGTTAATTTAAGTGTTGCATTTTGCATTAATAAGTGCTTTTGATGCTAACTACGTGTCATATGCACTTACTAACCAGCATGCATTCATAATTGAGATGAGTTGTGAATTTAGGATATTCTTACAACATCAAACCACGGCCAATTCTCCCGATCACAATAACTCATCATGAGCCCTACTTTCAAGCATGGAGGATGTAAGGGATGTACAGGGGACTTTATACAAGAATTTGAGAGTCCTAACCTTCTTTAATCGGGCCATGATCCGAGTGATGAAATCCGAGATGGAAAACTCAACTTGCGGGAATAATTGACAAGTACTACCAAGAAGTGATGAGCATCGAAAGGATAGTAGTGGGTGTGCGACGTCTACCATTCACAAGATCAACACATGCACCTACATTACCAGGGTTAATCAACCGGTTCCTTAGGATTACTTAATTCAAGAAAGAAGCGAAGGAAAACTTCAAGGGTATTTTATTTCAAGGTTTGGATCGATGAAAGGGCGATGATAACCAAGAGGATCCAAGGTAAAATATGTTTCTTGATAAGTGAGCAATGAAGATCTTGAGGATGGGCTTCCAAGAAAATCAAGCTATTACAAATCAAGTTTGAAGAATAATAGGGTCAATGAATGGTGAGCAACACAAATTTGCAAGGAATAGCTTTCAAATAAACCAAATGCATTAGAAATTAAGTCCGGGGAACAAAGGAAAATGAGTGATGACTTGGGATACTTGGGCTCCGGACAAGGTAGGAATCAAAGTTGGAGAAGATAAAGAAAGTCGAGCAGCACAGAGATATGGAGCAATAAATGGAAATGATAAAGGAAGACAAAGAACCTTTGGAGGAGATTATAAAACCAAGCGTAAACAATTGGAGGGCAAGTGCATTCCATTGATATAAATTCGTAAAGTATAAGTCAAGAAAACTTCAAATGGAGTGAAAATCAAGATGAAGATTCCGACAACAATTGGAAATCTAATTTCGGGAAAGGATCGAAATACCCAATTCCGTGACCATAGAAGACTTTGGAATCAAGAATGGCAAGATCGGGCAATGGCAAAACACAAGTTGATACAAGAACATTTTAAGGATTTAGAAGACCGTGGGTAAACAAGCCATGATCAATAAGTTCGAGGCAAGCCTTTACATAAGGAAATGGAGAACAACTATCTAAGCTCAAGCTTATTGCCATGGTGACATGTTTAATATATTCATGGCACGCGCATCATACATCGCTTTAAATTATTTACTGTTCTATATTTTTGTATGTGTGCATAGATCTTTACATTAAGTGCTTGTTCTAATGTGTTGCATCCTTATATGTTGGCTATGTGCATTGGCATCTTAATCCAACATGCATGGTTTAGTGTTTAATTGATAGGAACTTTCTCCACTCCATTCCTCAAGTGTTACTCCGATCGAGCCACATCCAAATTGAGATAAGAGGACTATTGGATTGTAAAGTGTGTGGAACAAAAGGAAAGAGGAAATATCGAGGCTCGAAAAATTGAGCTGGAGGGTAGAATAGAAGAAGTAGGTAGTTATCTCTACCAAAATCACTTCAACGTAAATATGAATAATGCCACCGGACAAGTAGCTTGACTAAGACCTTTATACCAAGGAAGCTGAAGTTAAGAAGTTGGGAATCCCATATTCCATAAGTGATAGAACAAGTTCAAAGGGTTGAGATAGAATCTCTTAAGGGGGAGAGCCGACCCAGAAGATGATTTAAATCCACGGTTAGGCTCGAACAGGTCACTTCAAAAAGGAACAACGGAAATGCAAGAATCCACAGGTAACGGGAGTCTACAAAGGCGATATGAGATGGAATGGAAGGTCTAACATTTAATGGAATTTCAAAGACCAAGGTGAATGAAGTCTCGAAAATGGTATTAGAAGAGACTAGTGCTCCAAGAGATGAAGATGTGGAGTTAAGGAGTACTTGGAAATTGAAACGTTAAGATAAGATTAAAAGGATCATAGATAGCATAACGTGTCTTCAGCTTGGAGACATGGGACTGTGAAAGAATTTTAAGAATTGGCAAGGAAAGTATTGGGTAAAAGGGAAGCTAATCGGATCATCATATTCCATGATAAATGAAGGTAGAATCAACTCACGTGATGAAAACAAGAGTTACTTTGAAAGAGGAATACTTAGAAGGAAAACACACAACATGAAAGATGGGTTATCATCTCGTTGGGCGTTTTTCCAGGATTAATCGGGGGAAGTTATTAGGATTGGAGAATGGAAATTGAGCCACTAAAGATTAACTCTAGCATTCAAGTTGGAGGTTAGAACTTAAGCATTTAAAGGCTAATTTGAACAACTAAGAAGGCCGAATCCTAATCGAGGTGGACAACGAGCTAATTGGGTTAAGATCAAGTGCGCACTAAAAATTAGAGCTTCGGACTATGGTGTTTAGAGAAGATAAGGGAAAAGATTATGTGATGAAGATCGGGTGGTTATTTAAGTATTGAGTACATCGGGGATTGCAATGCCTGACACTATGGAAGGAATCAAGTGTTGAATCGGATTACTACAATATAAGATTCTCGAGCATCGGTGAACGGTACATTTAGCATCCATGGCATATACATACATACAACTTTATTTCGAAAAATTTTATGAAGCTAAGTGCTTGGATTACTTGTTGTATTAATTGTTCTTGTATGATTGATTCTCGATGTATTTGATAACTCCTACTTGTTTCTTTTGTGGTTGTGGCATGATTGTTTATTTAGTTGTTGTTTCGAGAGTTTGAGAGACGGGGTTCTCTCGTTGTTGTCCGAGAGACGGGGTTCTCTCGTTGTTGCTTGTGAGAGACGGGGTTCTCTCCTTGTTGTTCGAAAGACGGGGCTCTTTCATTACTTGCCCTGATTAGACTTTCGAGTGCTTAGGCTTCGGTGAGTTAAGGGTCGTGATTTAACAGCAATTGAAGACCACTTGTTGCTTGAAGACCTTTTCCAAACTAATTCCTGACGGGGAGTTGCTAACCCGCGTGGGATGAACACGGGAAAGTTACACAAAGTTCAGAATCAAGGCAGTGGACCTGGGGACAGGTCCTTCTTAAGGGGGAGAGGTTGTAACGCCCCGACTTTTCGGCTATACAGGTATGACGTTACGAGTGGGTTTAGACTGAGAGTTATGTGACATTTATGTGTTTTAATTGTTAAGTGATCGTTTAACATATTAATTTCGTGAACTAAATTGCTATCATGTGACTAATATGACTTAGATGATTTATTTGATTATGCTATTTGAATTTGCTTATAACATGCTTACTTTCCAATTAAATATTTATTTCACTTGTGTACTTATTTGAAATTTTATGAAATCCTTGGACTCAATCGAACTTTTAATTGGACCTCAATTATTCACCTACCAAACCTTGGGGTCCTAATTGAATCACTTAAATTCTCAAAGGGCCAAAGTGCAAATTCTTCTCTTCTCCCTCTCCATTTACACGATCAAAGCCCCCCCAAATCCATTCTTCTTCTTTCATTTCTTCTATCAAAAGAAAGGCTCCCAACTCCTTTCCTCTTCTCCTTCTTTGATCGGACCATCAAGCAAGCAAGGAGACAAGAGATTTCTTCAAGCTTTGGCCCAAGAATTCAAGCTCCAACCATTTCTTCTTCTTCTCCATCCTTTTCTTCCAAGGTATAAGTGTATATATATGAGTATGTTGGGTGATAACTAGGGTTGGGGAATTCTTGCTTTATAACTTGAATCTTTGGGTGTATATGCATGAATAGATGATAATCTTTGAATCCTAAGCTTGATTGTTGATATTCTTGGGGCAAGAAGGTGTATATATATATGTGGGTTTATGAATTTAGTTGTTTTAATTTGCCATAAACTTGCTTTTGATGTTTCTACTTGGTATACTACATGTTTTAAGTGATTGGGTTGTGTTTTGAGGTGTTTTGGTGATTTTTGGTCTTCTCCCACGTTTGTGCCCTGTTTTCTGCGTTTTTTTGGCCCCTGACCTGAATCCGCGAGGGTGCATTTTTCCTTTTGGAAAAATCCGAGAGGGTGGATTTGAGGCAGAAACTTTGGACCATCCCCTGTTTCGGCCTGAGATTGTTTTGCTTCGTTCTCCCTCATACGAACTCGGATTGACCTGATTTTTGAACCCACGGAAACATATTGAAGTCTAGAACATCCTCAAATTGGAATCATCTTCATATATTTTACCATTTATGAGATATGATCAATTCATTTTGGTGTCGCCACTTCTTCGACAATCTGCGTTCATCCAACTTCAAACCTATGCCATTTTCACCTCGCCTTGAACCATGATTCGTGCCACATATCCTTGAAAACATCTATGTGTCTAGTTTTACCTCCAACAAGCAAAACTTAATTCCAATTTCTCAAACTCAAGATATACCCATTTTTGTACAGATTGCACTTTTCCAAAAATTATCAACTTTTCCTAAATTTTGCAAAACCTTGCCAAAACTCGTTCTATCGCCTTCCTTGCACTTACTCGACCCCTTATGTGACTTATATGCATTATATACATGCCTAATTGATCCATATTCCTTGTTAACACGTATTTTAATTTATTATGAATTTATTGATTGATTGAATCATTTATGTGTTTAAAATGAACTTAATGGTGTGCATGAACATGATCACATCAACTCATGATATTTTATGATCCATTGTATATTGAAACATGACATAGAATTTCACGAACACCTCATGTTAATGCCGTGCGTCCTAATTGGTTTCATATTGAGTCGTTTCTCATGAGTACACATTATGTCTTTCTCTTGTACAGTTCATCTCCAGGGTGGAGATATCGTGACCGATAGGCTCACGGCCTAGCTTGTATCCTTGTATCGTCATCTTCCAGGTGAGGGTGTTTTTGTTCTAGATATGTATTAAACCCTACAACCTTATGTGATAAGTTTTGGCTAAAAACCTATGTATATCTATATATTGTTTTCAAATGGAGTCATCGAGTAAATCTTTTCTCAATGATTATGAAAGGGAATAAGTATGTTATAAATGTATTATGTTTCTCATGAATTGAACGTTTTGGCGAGAACATGAATGAATGCACGGGCCCGGGATCTAGCACATGTGGCTATCCGGGGAGGCAAGGGCCGACGGTGATCCCACGTGCTAGTCCCAACCATTGAACAGAGACCGGACCTCTCTAGGAGATTAGCGTGGAATGGTAGCTGAGCGCCCTTGGGGGATTCATGTACCCCCCTGGGTCAATGCATGAGGTGGCCGGGTCTTGCAAGCCCGTCCACCACCGGGAGGAAGAAGGTTGGAACATATTTTATGATTATGATTATGTTTATGTTATGATTGTTATGCACCGTGCGGGAAGGCCGGTACACGGATCGCCCAAACGCCTATATCTTAGGTTATATGGATTGCATGTATTATAAGATATTGCATGATCACGTATTCAATATATTATTGATATTTGTCGTACACGGTCAGAGTTTGGTTGGAGATTATGCACGCTCACTCGCCGAGCCTTTATGATTATGTATGAAGTATATAACGAATTTAATATGAAATTAGTCATAAAGTCCGAGCATTACTTGTTAATTTCTTGCCCTTCGTGGGAACTATCTTTGAATAAAATCTTGCTCGGGATTTATGGCTTGCATGCGCATGTTTCTATAGTATATGTATCGCTCCTGCTCACTCAGTCTTCTAGAGACTGACCCCTCTTTCCCACTTCTCAGTTTCTTGCAGGTTTTGCTAGGCGGAGGTCAAGTTTTACTTCTTTTGTTAGATCACTTGTACACTCGAGTCACATCTTACATTATTATGTTCTAATTGGATATTCCTATGTAATTGGGCCTTTGTGCTAGTTATGAAATTATTGGATATTGATTCGGGACAGGTTGTGTGCTTAGTTGAACCCGTTGTTAGGATGCATGATGGATTTAATTTTATGTATTGGAAATTCGAGCTTGTAACCTTTGTTGAAATCTATGAATTACACATTAATGCTTCCGCACAGCCTTTTGATTATATGGTATGGGGTTAGTTTCCGCCTAGCAAGGTTCTTTTTGTTTTGTCACCCGTTCGCTATGGGTCCGGTTCATGCTGAACTATCCATTTCATGTGTGGACTAGACTTATAGTGCGGGGGATGTGGCGCCTATCGTCCCGGGTGTTACATAGAGAGTGTTTAAGATTTCACAACATTAACCAAACTAAAATCAAACGAATTACAACATTATCTCGGAGTTTTGCACTAATTCAGACACATTATCCTCAAATAAAAATGAGTAAAACCTTAGTGGTTGGTGCTTGATCTGCCTGAGTTAATGTCGGAGGGGAAGCAGCGATCGGGATGTAGTGGACGCGGCGGAGGGATCTAGTGACTGGTGTTGTGCTCGGTGAATGCTGATAGCAGCGGCATCTTGGTGGATGGTGAGCGGTGGTGGATCTGGTGGTTGGTACTGCGTGCGGTGATTGGTGATGGCGGTGTCCTCTTGGTGGGTTGTTAGGACTCAGGAGTAGGGGAGGCAATGGTGGTGGTGCGGCGACGGCGGCGTCTTGGTTAAAAGAGGATCTGACCTGAGGCGCTACGTGAAGAGAAGGAAAGGAAATTGAAAAGTGAGAACTCTAGGGTTGGGTATCTCTGAATGTAAGTGTTATTGTGAAAGAAAAATGTGAACAGAATTAAAAAACGTTATATTAAAGGGTCCAAGGTTCGATTTTTGGTAAAAACCAAAAACCGTTCGGTTTTTATCGAAACCGAAAGTTTAAAAAACCAATAACCGAAATCGAACCTCTTCGGTATCGATTCGGTTCGGGTTTTTTGTTCACCCCTAGAATCAGGTTCCAGCAAAATTCATTTCTCAAATGAATATTAAGATGGAAAGTCACCGAGGGTGGCTAGATGGGAACCTAAGAATTGGCGGTGTTCGTTGGATACACCATATCAAGTATTAACCTTTTAACCTCACAGACTGCCTTGAGGACGCTAGCGACATGTTTGCAATCACTCGCTGTCGGATGTGTGTCATGTTATCATACATTGACTTTGCCTGAATGATTAGGCGCTTCTTTGTGTGGCATACGATAGATCCGAGAGTTTCGTCTTGTATGAAGGGCTAATATTTATTTTCTGACCATCTTGTTATTATTTTTACCGAAAACACTATTCTTGTTAGTGAGTTCGGGGACCTGACTTGTATGTTCCGTGTTCACATTTATCGCGTGCACTCATGTATGAACAATATATATGACGGATGGATCATGAATGTTTGTATCTTTGAGAGGGATTGGTTGCTTAATAAATGAGGTGGGGTACTCGATAATAACCTTACGGCTTTCGCCTGTTTCCTAAAAAAATATCGGTGGAATTGATATATATATATATATATATATATATATATATATATATATATATACACTAAATATATATTGAGCAACTTGAAGGGTTTGTGGCTCCAAAACAAAAAATACATTTTGTTAATTAGTTGAATTATTGTATGTACTTAAATATTTAAGCTCCAAAAACAATGACATGAAAAGCTTGATAAGACTATGCTATTTCGAATCAATTAATGTGACAAAAATATCTACATCTAAAATACGGTGATAAGTCAAGTTCAAAAGTTGTAAATTATTATATGTGATATGTTTGTTGGAAAGAATGCAACTCAGCAAATCTTTCTAATGAGCTACCAAGATAGAGAAACTTCCACTCGATTGGAAAGAAATCATATGAACTTTGAAAAGGTTATAAACTTTCCTATAAATACCTTAAAATGTGGGAGTGTTTTGAGTAAGTTTCTAAAAGTGAAAATACGGTTCTTGAATCATTGTAAGTGTGACACCCGGAGAGGTGGGCCACCACATCCCCTGCACTTAAACCCGAACCCATATATGAAATGGCCTTCCATACATGAGCCCAAGTCTAAGCAAACGGGGACCTACACACACACACTAGGCTAAGCAGGCCTAAGACAACGACAGAGCGCGCAATACAACAAATAAACATGGAAGTAACATACAGGATCCATAAAAGCTCAACATGAAACATATATAATATATACATGGCCTCACGACCCAAAATAGATCAAATATTTACATGATTCTCCAACATATACAATCCAAATATCAAGTACATAATAAGAGTATCCAAAAGCAGGAAATATGTATGCAACTCGACCTAGATTCGAAAGTACAACTAAAAGACGACGTGCTTCCCCGCCTAGCTCAAGCCAAACCTACAACTAAAGGTAAAAAGGGAGGGTCAGTCTAAACTCGACTGAGTGAGGGGGCTAAACGCACACCCACACCTAAATACATATAGAGCATAGCAAGTATCAAAGGTGATGGCCATGAATCGAGCTAAGGTTTTGCATACCAAAACATTTTCAAGAGCATAACATATAATCCATAAAAAAATCCTAACTCGATTCACGATCCATTGAACAAAACATAAACATATGTCCGGCAAGAACGGACCTCCCCTTACTCCTCGTAACATAACATAAAAACTAAAATCATAAATTAAATCCAACCCCCACAACCTTGGTGTTTCGGGAATCAAACCCTCTCCACCTAGTTAACCAATACAAACGGGGTATAATAGGCCATAGGTCGATAAATAATACAAAAGTTCCTAAACCTCACCTTGAAGCAAAAGTAAGAGTAGAGAATGGGATCAAAGAAGCGATGACCACCTAAATTTCGGGCTTGTGGGCGTTCGGAAGAGGCCCTGAAACAGAAGAACACAAGACCCAAGACTTAGACTTAAATATGAACCAAATAGACACCCGACAATGTTCATGAATGCAATGAATGCATATGAAGTGCATAAACGTACCACTTATGACATATCGAATCATAACTTGTTCAAATCATATCAAATTGATCCAAAAATCTAATACAACAAACTTAACACATAATATAGTATGATAATATCAATTAAAGTCAGATACAAAGCAAGAGAATAATGAAAAAAGAAAACAAAGATGAAAAAACACAGCAGTCACACAAAAGTGCTGAGACACGGCCATGTCTCCCCCGAAGAACAAAATGAGACACGGCCATGTCTCAATACAGAACCAAAAAGGTTCGAAACCAGTTCTGAGACATTACTGTATCTTACCCTAAGTGAAAAATGAGACATGGGCGTGTCTCAGTACAAAAAATCTGGACCAAGAGACACGCCCGTGTCAGCTCGCGTGAGGAAAAAGCTTCACCAAGTTTGCTTCGGTTTCTCCATGGAATTAGCAGCCAAAACCCCTGTTCCACCTATATACCTCAAGTAACAACATAAAGGAAAGCAAAAGAGCAATAAAACCCACAAAACAAAGCATAAAGTCACCCCAAATCAGCTCCATACATGCAACTTCGAACCTGGAAAGAAAGGAAAGCAAAGAAGCAAAATTCATCAAGTTTCTCCCAAGAACTCAAAGGCATATTAATGGAAACTCAACCACCCTTCAAGCAACATTAAATAAGACTCAAGATATGTAATAAATATGCCATATTGATCAACATATATAACTCAAAGCTCAAACAAGGCATAAGAGATCAATTCTTCCAAGAACTTCAACAAAACCTAACTATTCATCAAGTATATCATATCCATGAATTTCTAACATTTAATCATGCTTCACTAAGTGCAAAATGATCACAAGGACAATAGAAACAAGAATCCTAAATTACCTTGAAGGATTGGAGAGAGAAAGGCACAAACTTGAGCTTTATGAGCACCAAAAATGGAGGTTTTCTCTTGTAGCTTCTCTTCTTCCTTTATCCTTCACTAAGGTTTGAAAATCAGGGGGAAAAGATTAGGGAGAGAGAGAGAGATTATGGCTGAGCTTAAGTCAAGGAAAGGACAAGAAATGGTTAGCCTATCTCCAAATTAGGTCTTAGGTACGTATTAGGTGCGTATGGCCAAAATCTGCATCGACGGGGGTCGAAACAACATCGAAAAAGTACAAGACTTGTTCCATTGGCTCCAAATCATCGATTCGAGTCTAATGGCGAAGAAAAAACTTGAATTTGAGTTCCCAAGCTTAAGTTACGAAGAAACGATTCAATAGTGGCCAATTTGCAAAAAGGCCCAAAAGTTTGAATAAAGATTCAATTGAGTCCAAACAAATTCAAACAAGTCCAAAACAAGTTTAAAACATACAATAAGGTCCTAAGGTCATATATATCACATAATTCACAAATTTAGCATGCTCAGGTTTCAAATTCATAAATCAAAAAGTTCGCACGAGATGCAAAGATTAATATCATACGTTCATGTAGAGCAAATTTGTATCAAGTAGTTCAAGTATTCATATAAGAATTGAATGAAAGGAATAAAATTCAAATATAAATGCATTAGATAATATGAAAATAAATGCAAATACGGAAATTAAACTGACACGTAGTACAAACCTGTACGTGCAGAGGGACGGGGTGTCACAGTAAGATTAATGTATATCACCAATTGTATTCGATCGCATATTGTCTAATCGGTGAATAAAGTAAGTCAATTCATGAGTAATTCAAAATTGTACTCGATCAGATATTGTGTGCTTGCTGAATAAACTAATTCAATTCATGAGTAATCCAAGTGAGGATCATTCGAAGACATTAAAAAGTTACTTACAGTATTTAAGATGGAGGTTTATCATGAAAATCCTCTAAGCAAACTTTTGTAGGTCGATCAACGATGAAATCTCGTAGCACCCACACGTAGGGCCACATCCCCCGCACTATAATCTAAACCCGAATACGAAATGGAAGGTCCATACCCGGATCCGAATCATAGCGAACAGGAGCCCAAACTCACTCTCTAGGCTAGGCGGAGCTAAAACAAGACCAGAGTAAGCGGAAGCGAAAGAATTAAAACCAACAAGTAAGAGATACATCAAACAAAATATATATATAGGTACCATTACATAAATATTCCCATATTGTATTTACATATAGGTACCAGCATTTAATTCCTGTACAAATGCCATCACGGCTCAAACAAAACATAAGTATTTGAAACAACAAACCATAACTATACGTATACAAAATGGTATAAAGTGCATGGAAATAAATGCACCTAACAAGACCTAGACCGACAAGTGCAAAAGGAAGACACACTTCTCCGCCTAGCTCAAGTCCTCAAAACCTGCAACTAAAAGAATAAATGAGGGGTCAGTTAACTGACTGAGTGAGAGGGCTAACGCACACCCACACCCTAAATATATATAGCAAAGCACATAACACAAGGTGGATTTATGAACCGGAATAGGTTTTTCAAACTAAAGCTTTCAAATCAAACATATATACTTAGAATCCTTTTCACAACTCTATCCCGATTCATACTTCCCAAAACATTACATATCACATGCTCGACGAGAACGAGCTTCCATCCTTTACTCCTCAAAACAATCCAAAACATAAATCATAACATATCCATCCACTACTTCGATGATGGAAGAGCCACCGGTGGCCCTAACCATCCATAACATATACAAACTCACGAGGGGTAGCTAACCCACAACGTGCCCTCCACGATTTTCACACCAAAGTCACCGAAATATCATACCTTCCCCAGCTCCCAAGGTCGCGTGTGATACCTCGGATGGAGACTACGCACAGGCTTTACCTCGACGGCCCAAAACCGTCCCGAGGGCTCCTTACCCGTAGCTCCTTGGATCCACATTCACATACACATAACATTCATACAAAATCTTTCAAGGCAAATCTTGTTAATCTTGAATAGAAAAGACTTTCCAAAACTTAGCTTACATATGCTTATTTAGTAACTTTCAAAAATCAAACTTATACACAAGATCATAGACATATGCTATTCAACACGTATTTATCTATATACTTAGTATATAACCACATGCACGGCTCGAAAACATCACATATGGCTTTAGGTTATTAGCTATACAAAAGTCCTAAACCTCACCTTGTGCTTGACAAAAAATAGGAGTAGAAGTGAACAACTATGTCTCGGGCTCGTCAACTGGAACCTCCTCTGAAAAGAAAACACGAAAGCCCATGTCTTAGACTCTATATGAACCAAAGAAGACCCTCGGCAAAATGCATGATTCATGATCAAATGCAAATGTTATAAAATATGTCATGTAATTCACAATTTATAGCATATCACATTTAATTACAATTTATCACGCAGTTACAATCAAGCTATAAACTCAAGCATGCAAAAGATTAACAATTAAAGGCTTAAAAGTGCATAAATAAGCATAATAGAAGCAGTTGCAGCTCCTAGTTTTCGGGAAGGTTGGGAACGGCCCTTTCACTGTAGGGAACGGCTGTTCCCGCTCTCGGTAAAAACTTTCTGGAAGATGGGAACGACCGTTTCGGGCTGAAGAAGGAAATGGGAATGGCCGTTCCCAACTACCCGATTGCTCCCCGCGCATCTGTAAGTTTTTGCAAATTTTTGGCCCTAGGGAACGGCCCTTCCCATTCCCAGTACAAACTGGGAACGACCGTTCCCATTTTCGGCAGAAGACATTAACATGGCCCGAAAGGGCCGTTCCCCGTTTATAACTGGGACGGGAACGGCCCGTTCCGGCCTGGTTCGAAAAGCAAGAACAGAGCAGACATTTACAGCAGCAGGGGAAGCTCCATTTTTGCCAAAAATGGCCAAAAGCAACACCTAGAAGCTGAAACAACTTACCAAAATATACAAATAATTCACATAAATCATGCTTGTCATGTTGGCCCTCATATATCCCAAGAAAAAACGAGAAATAATGCCATTGATCCAGGAATGAAAAATCAAGCTTAACTATATGATCATATTAAATGCTCAACAACCAGGTTTCTTGCAATAAATACAACATACATATCATATACAACTCATATATAAAGCTAGAATTCAATTATATCAACTATAGATCACATATTCAACAAAACAACCAAACCCTTACCATTCACGTAGGGAAGCAAAAACATACAAATCTCACTTTAAATTCAGATTTAATCCATGAAAACGAAGAGTATAACGAGGGGATTCCGAAACCTACTCAAGTTCGAGGAAAGATGAAGAATTAAGGGAGATCTCGGCTTTTGAAGTGGGTTGATCAAACTTGGGGCTTGGCTTCTCTTGGAGATGAATTGCTGCTGTTGTTTTACGTGGAATTAGGAGAGAAAGAAATGGTTCAGCCTTTAAGGGCTGAACCGGTTCGGCTCAAGGTCTTCCGGTTCAAGTTGGTTCGGTTCAACAATTAAGGGTTCAACCAAGGCAAAATCAATTAATTCAAATAATTCACATATGCAATTAGTTCAAATAAACTCATATAATTCATATACATTTAAATCAAAGCACAAATTATAATAAACCACATAATTTACCTGTACAGACTGTAAGTCGGGGTGTCACAACCTCCCGCCCTTCGGAGAACCTGGTCCCCAGGTTCACTGCCTGACCTGAGAACAAATCCGGGTACAACTGTCTCATCTTCTCCTCAGTCTCCCAAGTAGATTCTTCAGATTTCTGATCTTTCCACAAAACTCGGACTAAGGGAATCTGTTTACTTCTCAACACTTGCATCTTCCGGTCTTGAATCTCAACCGGGTGCCTTACTATCGTTAAATCCGTCTCAAGTTGTACCTCTTCAACAGGGAGTAGGTTGCTTCTTTGGGATAATATTTCCTGAGTTGTGAAATATGAAACATATCATGTATCCCGATTAGCCTTGGCGGTAGGTCCAACCTATACGCCATTTCTCCAATTTTCTCAAGGATTTCAAAAGGTCCAAGGTATCTCGGGTTAAGCTTCCCACCTCGACCTATTCGAGAAAAGCCCTTTCTCGGAGATGCTTTCAAGAAAACCTTATCTCCCACTTCAAACTCAAGGGGCCTTCTCCTCTTATCTGCATAGCTCACCTGACGGTCCTGAGCTGCCTTCTTTCTCTGCTGAATCAATTTAACCTTGGCAGTGGTCTTATCCAATCTCTCCCGAGGTGTTGCTCTCTTAAGCTTGTTCTCTTCTGTCCACCGCCAATCCTCCATATTCCAAAAGAGAGGCTATCTACACTTTCTTCCATAAAGTGCCTCATAGGGAGCCATACCAATAGAGGTCTGATAACTGTTATTATAGGCAAACTCGACCAGAGCTAAATGCTTGTCCCACTTTTCCTTGAAATCCAAAGCACACGCTCTTAACAAATCCTCCAAATATTTGATCAATCTCTCTGACTGTCCATCCGTCTGAAGATGAAAAGCGGTGCTAAAATTAAGTCTTGTACCCAATCTTTTTTGAAGATCTTGCCAGAACTTGGCCATAAACCGAGGATCACGATCTGAAACGATACTAGCAGACGCTCCATGAAGTCTTACAATCTCATCACAATACAATTCTGCTAATTTAGGGGTCTTGTAGGACATCATTACCTTGAGAAAATGTGCTGACTTGGTCAATCGGTCGACTATCACCCAAAGTCCATCATAACCTCCTCTTGATCTCGGCAAGTCGGATACGAAGTCCATAGCCACTTGCTCCCACTTCCATTCAGGAATCGGAAGTGGTTGGATGGTTTCTCCTGGTTTCTGGTGTTCTGCCTTCACCACTTGACACGTGAGACATCGCTTCACGAAGTTCGTAACATCCCTCTTCATGCCATTCCACCAGAAAAATGCCTTCAACTCTCGGTAAATCTTAGTACCACCGGGGTGAATGGAATATCCGAAACGGTGTCCTTCCTCAAGTATTAACCTCTTGACGTCTTCCGAGACACAAACCCTTGTCTTGAATCTGAACAAACCGGAATCATCAAACCCAAACTTGAACTTGGGGTCCACTCTAGACCGAACTACCAATTTCTGAATCTCTGCATCTGTAGCCTGAGCATCAATCAACCTTTGTTTCAAATCCGGCTGAACTGTGATGTTAGCTAACGGAGCCACTGAAACCACCACTGTCGAACCTTGACCTGAAGACTCTGCACTCAAACCTGAAACACTTGCTTTCCTGCTCAAAGCATCAGCCACTGCATTAGCCTTGCCCGGATGATACTGAATCGAGCAGTCATAATCCTCTAAAAATTCCATCCAACGCCTCTGTCTATTATTAAGTTCCTTCTAAGTAAAGAGATACTTGAGGCTCTTATGATCAGTGAATATCTCAAAAGTCGTCCCGTAAAGGTAATGACGCAACTTCAACAAGGCAAACACCACTGCTGCAAGCTCAAGATCGTGAGTGGGGTAGTTCTTCTCATGTTCCTTCAACTTCCTAGAAGCATAGGCCACCACTCGGCCATTTTGCATCAATACACATCCGAGTCCTTTCTTAGAAGCATCTATGAAAACTGAATAACCCTCGGATCCCTCGGGTAGGGTAAGAACTGGTGCTGAAGTTAGTCTTTCCTTCAAAGCTTGTAAAATTCTCTCGCACTCGTCATCCCACTCATACTTTACCTCCTACTTTGTTAACTGAGTCAACGGGCACGCAATCTTGGAGAAATTCTTCACAAATCTCCTATAGTAACCCGCTAACCCGATAAAACTTCTTACCTCGGAGGCATTCTTCGATCGTTCCCACTGAGCCACGGTCTCAATCTTGGAGGGATCAACTTTAATTCCCTTACCTGAAATTATATGGCCTAGGAATGCCACTCTGTCAATCTAGAACTCGCACTTGCTAAATTTGGCGTAAAGCTTGTGCTCTCTAAGTGTCTCCAAAACAATCCTGAGGTGAGATGCGTGCTCTTCTACGGACTTAGAATGCACCAAAATGTCGTCTATGAAAATCACCACAAACTTGTCAAGAAACGGTTTAAACACTCACACAGCTGGGGTATTAGTCAACCCAAACGACATCACCACAAACTCAAAGTGTCCATAACGGGTGTTAAATGCAGTCTTAGAGATATCTTCCTCCCGGATACGAAGTTGGTAATATCCCTGCCTCAAATCTAACTTAGAGTACACCTGCAAACCTTGCATGATGTCAAATAACTCTTCGATGTGAGGTAATGGATATTTATTCTTCACTGTCATCCGGTTCAACTCGCGGTAATCTATACACATCCTTAGAGTCCTGTCCTTCTTCTTCACAAATAGAACAGGAGCACCCCACGGAGAAGTGCTCGGACGAATATAACCGCAAGCCAAGAGCTCATCCAGCTAAGTTTTCAACTCCTTCAACTCAGCAGGAGCTATCCGGTAAGGTGTCTTAGAAAAAGGCTCAGCTCTGGGATAGAGATCGACTACAAACTCGATGTCCCTATCGGGTGGCAAAGAACCCAAACTCTCGGGGAAGACATCGGGAAACTCTCTCACGACCTCCGTCTCCTCAAGTTTGGCCTGGTCCTTCGGTTTATTCAGAAGGTAGGCCACAAAACCTATCGCACCGTCCCGGTGGAGCTTACTTGTTTCCATAAAAGACACAAACGGGCTGAACTTCAACCTCTCTCCTGTAAACACCACAGAGCCCAAAGAAACCTTCTTCTCGTGGCAATCCATCTGAGCTCGGTGCCTGTAAAGCCAATCCATACCAAGGATTGCTCCATACTTCTTCAGCGGCATTACTATCAAGTCTGTAGGAAAAACTCGGCCTTCAAAAGTCACCGGACACTCCCGAAACACCCTATCAACTTCAAAACAACCTCCCAACGGAGGACTCACCACATACACATGCACAGATAAATCATCAAGCAAAGATAAAGAAGCAATAATATCCCGGAAAATAAATGAATGCGTGGCCCCGGGATCAAATAATGCATGTAGTGAAATGCCATGAATGATTATTGTACCTTTTATCACGGCATTTGGATCGGGGTCAGCAACTTCCTCCTCTCCACCAAGAGCATAAACTCGAGCTTGCACAACCGGCCTCTTGTTCGGGCAGGTATCTATCCTCTGCTCAGAAGACCCGCACACATAACATTTGCCCAAAAGCTTCCAACACTTCTCAACCGGATGCTTTCCCTGACAATAAGCACAAAAGGGTGGAGCTTGAGCTGGAGCCGGCAAAGCTGGAACTGCAGGAGATGCCACGGGATCGGTAAGATGGGGCTTTTTGTTCCCGAAACCTTGGGGACGAAAAGCCGGTGGAACAGGAGCTCGTGGAGCATAAGAAACGGGGTCTCTTACTCGATCCAGAACCGGATCCCCGTCCTCAAGTAGAAGAGAAAGATGGAGGCTTCAATCTTATCATTTGGGCCTCAACTTGAATCGCCCTTTTTGTGACTTTAGCCCAAGTACTCACATTAGTGGCTTGGAGAGCCTCTTGAATATCACGACGAAGCCCATGGAGAAATTGACGGGCCTTGTGAGTATCATTTTCAGTGATGTGAGTGGCATAAGGTGCAAGCCTCTCAAACTCCAATATATAATCCTCCACCGTCCGATAGCCTTGTCTCAAATTAGAAAGCTCTTGAAAGCGACTCTCTTGTGCACTATGAGGAATATACTTCTCATGGAATTCCTGCACAAAAGTCTCCCAATTGATCTCCATTCCCGTCCTCTCAAGCTTGGATCGCACACTTGTAAGCTAAATAGCCGCTTGCCCTTGAATAAAACGACCCGTGTAAACGACTTTGTCTTGGGAACTTCCCGGACATATCTCCCATATTCGTCGAATCTTCGACAACCACTCATCCGCTTTAATATCATCCCCTCCATACCACTTTGGAGGATTATTGTTCTGGAAGTCCTTATACACAGCGGAGATTTCTTGCCCTTTACCTGGAGGGGTTTGGTCCCTTTGATTTTGTTGCAATTGATTAAGTAGGGCTTGAACAATATTCTCCGCATTCATAAGTGGTGGCGGAGGTGCATTTGGTGTAGCCAGTTGATTTAGATCGGGAGTCCGTTCACGATTTTGTCTCATTGGAGGCATTATGTAAATCACAAATTCAAGCAATATGGATGCATGAAGATTAGTATATGATGATGTATACAATTAAGAAAATAGATAAATATTCAAGTAGTCAAGTAATCAAATAATCAAATATTCAAGCCATATAGTCACATATACACATAATCACCTAACTAAATTGTCCTAAGTCGTATGACCTAGATAGACTCACACGACACTAGAGCCCAGTTTTGCAACCGCGCTCTGATACCACTTATGAATGTAGCACCCACACGTAGGGCCACATCCCCCGCACTATAATCTAAACCCGAATACGAAATGGAAGGTCCGTACCCGAATCCGAATCATAGCGAATAAGAGCCCAAACTCACTCTCTAGGTTAGGCGGAGCTAAAACAAGACCAGAGTAAGCGGAAGCGAAAGAATTAAAACCAACAAGTAAGAGATACATCAAACAAAATATATATATAGGTACCATCACATAAATATTCCCATATTGTATTTACATATAGGTACCAACATTTAATTCCTGTACAAATGCCATCACGGCTCAAACAAAACATAAGTATTTGAAACAACAACCCATAAGTAAAAAGTACATGGAAATAAATGCACCTAACAAGACCTAGACCGACAAGTGCAACGGAAAGACACATTTCTTCGCCTAGCTCAAGTCCTCAAAACCTGCAACTAAAAGAATAAACGAGGGGTCAGTCAACTGACTGAGTGAGGGGGCTAACGCACACCCACACCCTAAATATATATAGCAACGCATATAACAAAAGGTGGATTTATGAACCGGAATAGGTTTTTCAAACTAAAGCTTTCAAATCAAACATATATACTTAGAATCCTTTTCACAACTCTATCCCGATTCATACTTCCCAAAACATTACATATCACATGCTCGTCGAGAACGAGCTTCCATCCTTTACTCCTCAGAATAATCCAAAACATAAATCATAACATATCCATCAACTACTCCGACGATGGAAGAGCCACCGGCGGCCCTAACCAACCATAACATATACAAACTCACGAGGGGTAGCTAACCCACAACGTGCCCTCCATGGCTTTCACACCGAAGGCATCGAAATATCCCACCTTCCCTAGCTCCCGGGGTCGCGTGTGATACCTCGGATGGAGACTACGCACAGGCTTTACCTCGACGACCCAAAACCGTCCCAAGGGCTCCTTACCCGTAGCTCCTTGGATCCATATTCACATACACATAACATTCATACCAAATCTTTCAAGGCAAATCTCGCTAAACTTGAATAGAAAAGACTTTCCAAAACTTAGCTTACATATGCTTATTTAGTAACTTTCAAAAATCAAACTTATACACAAGATCATAGACATATGCTATTCAACACGTATTTATCTATATACTTAGTATATAACCACATGCACGGCTCGAAAACATCACATAAGGCTTTAGGTCATTAGCTATACAAAAGTCCTAAACCTCACCTTGTGCATGACAAAAAATAGGAGTAGAAGTGAACAACTATGCCTCGGGCTCGTCAACGGGAACCTCCTCTGGAAAGAAAACAGGAAAGCCCATGTCTTAGACTCTATATGAACCAAAGAAGACTCTCGGTAAAATGCGTGATTCATGATCAAATGCAAATGTTATAAAATATGTCATGTAATTCACAATTTATAGCATATCACATTTAATTACAATTTATAACGCAATTACAATCAAGCTATAAGCTCAAGCATGCAAAAGATTAACAATTAAAGGCTTAAAAGTGCATAAATAAGCATAATAGAAGCAGTAGTAGCTCCCAGGTTTCGGGAAGGTTGGGAACGGCCCTTTCACTGTAGGGAACGTCCGTTCCCGCTCTCGCTAAAAACTTTCTGGAAGATGGGAACGGCAGTTTCGGGCTGAAGAAGGAAATGGGAACGGCCGTTCCCTGCTACCCGATTGCTCCCCGCGCGTGTGTAAGTTTTTGTAAATTTTTGGCCCCAGGGAACGACCCTTCCCATTCCCAGTACAAACTGGGAACGACCGTTCCCATTTTCGGTGGAAGACATTAACATGGCCCGAAAGGGCAATCCCCAGTTTATAACTGGGACGGGAACGGCCGTTCCGGCCTGGTTCGAAAAGCAAGAACATAGCAGACATTTACAACAGCAGGGGAAGCTCCATTTTTGCCAAAAATGGCCAAAAACCAACACCTAGAAGCTGCAACAACTTACCAAAATGTACAAATAATTCACATAAATCATACTTGTCATGTTGGCCCTCATATATCCTAAGAAAAATGAGAAATAATGCCATTGATCCAAGAACGAAAAATCAAGCTTAGCTATATGATCATACTAAATGCTCAATTACCATGAGGTTTCTTGCAATAAATACAACATACATATCATGTACAACTCATATATAAAGCTAGAATTCAATTATATCAACTATAGATCACATATTCAACAAAACAACCAAACCCTTACTATTCACATAAGGAAGCAAAAACATACAAATCTCTCTCCAAACTCAGATTTAATCCATGAAAATGAAGAGCATAACTAGGGGATTCCGAAACCTACTCAAGTTCGAGGAAAGATGAAGAATTAAGGGAGATCTTGGCTTTTGAAGTGGGTTGATCAAACTTGGGGCTTGGCTTTTCTTGGAGATGAATTGCTGTTGTTGTTTTACGTGGATTGAGGAGAGAAAGAAATGGTTTAGCCTTTAAGGGCTGAACCGGTTCAGTTCACGGGTTCGGTTCAAGGTTTTACGGTTCAAGTTGGTTCGGTTCAACAATTAAGGGTTCAACCAAGGCAAATTAATTAATTTAAATAATTCACATATGCAAATAGTTCAAATAAATTCATATACATTTAAATCAAAGCACAAATTATAATAAACCACATAATTTACCTGTACCGACTGTAAGCCGGGGTGTCACAAATCTGAGTTCATAGCTTTAGATAAAGGAGGAGAATAGGTCGAGTGGAATTGTAATTTCTTAGAGGATATGTCATTTTGGCAAAAAGTATCTTCATAGCTATATATTGTGACAGTCAAGCGGCTATTGGAAGAGCATTAAGCGGTATGTGTAATGGTAAGTCTCGGCATATAAGATGGAGATATAATATCATTTGGCAGTTGATCTCTTGTGGAGTTATATCGATTGATTATGTAAAGTCAGAGGAAAACACAACAGATCCATCGACAAAAGGCCTACTTAGAGTGATTAAGTATATTGCTTGTTGAGGGGAATCAGATTAAAATTTCACTAATTAAAGTCCAAGTAACGATAACCCAACCGTCTTGACTGGAGATCCTAAGATCTTAGTTCAATGGGTTAACTAAGTTACAAGGACTAGTCGATCACTTAGGAAAACAATTTTCAACCCATTCACAGGACAGTGAAAGTGTTGCCTGCAAAGGCTAAGACTTAAGAGGTTAAGCTAAGGCTTTTAATGATTTCTAGACCTGTAAGGTGGAGTATAGCAGAATACTCTTTCATTAGGAGACCACCTATGTAAGTGTGAACATAGCCGGTTCGAATGAAAACACTTATGAATTCAAGATGTTGTCCACGACTGAAATGGACATAATTATGAGACCCAAAAATGTTAGAATGGTTATTATATAAGTACGATTGTCTTGGTCTACACTAACAGCTGAACAATTCAAGACATCACGTTCACTAATTAGCCAAGTAGATCCGATTGTATATCACTACAAAAGGTTCAAAACCACAAACTACCTATCTGTTGGAAAACAGGAATCAGAAAGCAGCGGAAATTTAAAATTTTTCCAACAAAAGGATCTTGGACTCGCAATAGTATATCCATATTCGTAGAGATAAGAAACTTACTTTTCTATAATCTTTCTTGAAGCGTTTCAAGCCACCCAAGAACGCTCTTCTCGCGGCTTGATCCCCTCTCCTTGGTAAATCTCGAATCTTCAAAGCTTCTAACTTGAAGCTCTCTAGAGATAGTCCACCAACTTGACTACAATCTAACTAGTAAGTATGCTAGTTCTCTAGTTAGTGTTTAGGCTTAACCTAGGATTTATTTTATCTTGGAGAAATGATGGTGTTCAACACATGAACCAAAAGAAGATCATCAATCACTCTCAAGGGGAGCTCGAGCTCCCTTATATATAATTGGGAGGGGTGGCCGAAAATTCTAGTTCTTATGGGCTAGGATTTTGGTCCCTCTCTCCTATTACTTGATCATCAAGTAATTTTGACTTTGACTTTGAATTCAAATTCAAATGAACTTTTAAGAGAGCTAAAATATCCAAACCCTTTTGGATATTATTATACTTTATTTATTAATAAATAAATAACTTATTTATCTAATTAATTAATTCGTAATTAATTAACTAGATTATTTTTCTCCAAAATAAGACTTTCTTTTTAATTCAAAATTAAACCAAAGTCTATTAAATAATTAATCACATTAATTATTTATATGTGTGACCCTCTAGGTTCTCAATTCAATTAGCAGTGACCCTAATTAATTAATTCACTAATTAATTAATCAGTCCACCGATTAAACGACTATAGTCTAGCAACAGGTGTTTAACCCCTAGCTGAATTGGAATGTTCGGATTCGACAGAACCTTTAAGTCATTGATTCATGTGAGATACAATCCTCCTACTTATTATCTCTCAACCAAGATCTAGGGTAAGGGAATAATCAGAACCCTAATAATCCGGTCTTAAAGCTAAGTGCATTTCATGTCCATTTGGTCTCAATCCAAGAAACCCTTTTCTTGATGTCTTGATATACTGCCTTGGCCAAGGACTCCATATGGCATATGAATGACTTACACAATAAGAGATCACCTTGCTAATGCAAGTGTAAGTCCTTTCTTGATTCTCATTCACTTTCATGAGTCACCTGTGCAGCCCCAGCATAAGCCTTGAATCAGTTGTCTAAGGCGACACCCTTTAAAGCTTATACCTAAGACTACAGAGTTAACTCATAAAGTGACATGGAACCTCAAGTCTAAGGATCAATTAATCACATCAATGACTCGTGAGATATTTCCTAATCTGGAAGTTTCCATTTCCTAAAATAGAAACTTCCTTTTCCATTTAGGAATCTTCTCATACGGGGCACCTCAGTGAACTTACTTATGGAAGTAAGCACCCTCATGTATCACGCATGTATCAACTATACACTTTGCACCTCCATGAAACAAGGTGGTCCTTCTTAAGGGAGTGATCCCACAAGCAAGCCTTAGAGGAGTCAGGTTGACACTCCCACTGTCGGTAGGACTCATCGGCTTGGAGTATTTTACTAATCATGACTTATGTGATATAGGGCTCGTTTCATGAACCATTTCACCTAAATGGTAGAGTCCTAAAGTCATCAGGATTAGGGGAGTTCTCATACATGCACAGATAAAGTAAACGCATACCAAACAAGAGCATATAAAGAAGTGTTGCCTCAATTCGTTATTTTATTCAAAGATTTTCTGTGATTACAATAAGGAAAAGTACAAAGCGGATATTCAATCGGCTTTCTAGGGCACTATTCCTAACACTATCCCCGATACAATAACTATTTGCATGAACTCTCTTATGTGTCTACATTAGTCATATGCATATCTTCAAAAGGGCAATTTTCTATTTCTGTGGGGGATTGTTGGAATTTTGATATATTTATTTATCAAAATCTAATAATTATTGAATGACAAAATTAAGATTAAAGTTAATAATTAATAAGAGCACATTTATATTCAATATATTCCAAGAGTATAAGGATACTCTAAAGAAAGGTGCGTTTATTGTTAAGGTAAATCTATCTATTGATTCTAATTCTTGGGTACTTGATACCGGCTGTGGAGCTCATATCTGTAATGATGTACATATGCTAAGTGAGGTTCGGCAACTTGAAGAATAAGAATGCGTCTTGAAGGTTGGAGATGGATCAAGTGTCCAGGCTCAAGCCATAGGGACGTGTAGATTAGATTTAGGTGTCTTCATTTTGGTTTTGAATAAAATCCTTTATTTACCTTCTATTATACGTAATATTATTTCCATTCCAATATTAGATTGCGAGGGATTTGAAACTTTCACTAAGAATGGAAATTTCTATCTTAAGAAGAATAAGACTTCCATTATTCTTGGTACATTTATCTAATGGATTTTACACAACCAAAGACACTAATATTTTGAATGTACAATAATTAAACAAATGCAAAAGAGATGATAAAATATCGGCTTCATTATGGCACGCGCGTTTAGAGCATATTTCTAAAGATAGGATTGCTAAGTTAACCAATTTAGGATCATTCTATGATAATAAACTTAAAGAGTTAACTCATTATGATTCATGTCTTAAAGGAAAAATGGTCAAAACTCCCTTTAAAGGTAAAGTGAAACGTGCCACTAAAGTATTGGATTTAATCCATACTGATGTTTGTGGATCACTTAGTGTAATTACTAGAAACAATCATCAGTATTTCATAACCTTTGTAGACGACTTTAGTCGTTTTGGTTATGTGTACTTAATGAAGTATAAATCCGAAACTTTTGGAAAATTCTTAGAATTTCAAAAAGGAGGTTGAGAACTAAACCGGTCACATGATAAAGACACTTTAATCTGATCGAGGTGGTGAGTATCTAAGTGACGAATTCCTTAGTCATCTCAGAGATAATGAAATTATCTCTCAGTGAACTCCTCTGGGAACTTTTCAATTAAATAGCATTTCGGAGAAAAGGAATAGAACCTTACTTGATATAATTTGTTCCATGATGAGTTTCACTAAATGGCCACATTCATTCTAGGGTTATGCTATAGAATAGTAGTCAAGATTCTAAATCTTGTTCCCTCCAAATCTGTACCAAAAACCCCATTTGAAATGTGGTTTGGCAAAATCCCTAATTGTTCTTATGTAAGAATTTGGGGTTGTCCTGCTTACGTGAAGAGGACAGTGGGAGATAAGCTTGATCTAGATCAAGCTTATGCAACTTCTTAGGATATCCTAAGGGATCAATAGGATATTATTTCTACGATCCTCTTGAATAAAAGATCTTTGTTCCAAGAAACACTACTTTTCTTGAGGAATCGATCCTTAGAGAAAAGAAAGGCAAGATTTCAGAACTCGAAGAAGTTTGAGACCAAGGTCCCACGCCTAGTTTAGAACAAAACGTCCCTCAGCCGATCCAAGAGAGTGATACACGCAAAAACCCTCTTCAAATAAGACGTTCTGAACGTATTCATAGACAACCAGAGAGATGGTATGGCTTTCTCCACCAAACATCTAAAGTGGATAATGATCCATTGACTTATAAGGGGATACTGTTAGATTCGGACTCTGAACAGTGGAAAGAAGCTATAAAATCAAAAATGGATTCTATGTAACCTAATCAAATTTGGACCTTAATTGATCCACCTGATGGGATCAGGCCCATAGGGTGCAAATGGATATATAAGCGCAAGCTTGGAGTAGATGGAACCGTGGCAACCTCTAAAGCAAGATTAGTTTCTAAAGGTTTCACTCAAAAACCAAGTGTAAACTTTGATGAAACCTTCTTTCCGGTTACAATGCGAAAATTCATTTGAATCATGATTGCCATACCTGTATATTACGACTATGAGATACGGTAAATGGAAGTGAAAACTGCCTTTCTCAAAAATAGAGACATTGACAAAGACATTTACATGGAACAACTCATGGGTTTCACATTCAGTGGGAGCGAACAAAAGGTCTGTAAGCTCCAAAGATCAATCTGTAGATTGAAACAAGCTTCTAGGAATTGGAATATTTTGTTTGATGAAGTAGTCAAATCGTTTGACTTCATAAAGAACCCGAATGAATCCTGCGTTACAAGAAGGAATTGGAAACCTCGGTTCAATTTTTGATACTTTATGTAGATGATATCCTCCTCATTAGGAATGCGTAGGATGAGATGAAAGTAACAAAGTCTTGGTTATCGAACCAATTTGAAATGAAAGATCTTGGTGATGTATCTAACATTCTGGGTATAAAGATCTATCGGGATAGATCTAGGAGATTGATAGGATTATCATAGTCGATTTACATAGAAAAAATACTAAAGAGGTTTAGTATGGAAGATTACAAACGTGAGAATCTTGTAATGGACCCGGAAACAGTTCTTTCGAAGAAGCTGTATCCCAAGACTGAACTTGAAAAGTCCAGAATGTCTAGAATTCCTTATGCATCCCCAATAGGAAGCATAATGTATGCAATGCTATGTACTCGGTCGGATGTAGCTTATGCACTCATCATGAGAAGCCGATTCCAATCTGACTCTAGTGAAGGTCACTGGACTGCTGTAAAGAACATCCTTAAGTACTTAAGAAGAACTAAGAATATGTTCATGGTCTACGGAAGCCAACAAGATCTTGCCATTAGAGGATACTGTTATGCAAGCTTTGCATCGGATATGGATGACTTTAAAACCATGTCAGGATACATATTTTGCATGAGCTGTGAGTTGGAAAAGTTCCAAGTAAGCAACCACTACAGATTCGACCACTGAGGCCGAATACAAAGCTGTAAACGATACTGCTAAGGAAGGTGTTTGGGTAAGAAATTTCATCCATAAGTTGGGTGTAGTTCCTAGCATTAAAGAAACCGTCACAGTATACTGTGACAATACCGGGGTGTTTACTCAATTGAGAGAACCAAGATCTCACCAAAGGACCAAACACATTTTGAGGAAGTATCACTTAATCCATGATATAACTAAGAGAGGAGATGTGCAAATTGAAAGGGTCACATCGACAGAGAACATGGCAGATCCACTGACTAAAGCTCTTAGTCAGCAGGCTTTCGAAGGACATCTTCAGAAGATGGGACTTAGGATAGTACCTGAATGGCTTTGATGGACAAGTGGAAGATTGTTAGGAATAGTGCCTTTAAAGCAGTACTGATGCTTTACTATTTCCTTGTAAAATCACAAACAATCTTTGAATAGTAAATGAAATGATTTTGTTCATAAGTCAATCACTTCTTTATGTGCTTATTTATATCTGTTTGGGTTTGACTATGTTTTGCATGTTTTGAATTCCCCTAATCCGATGAGGCCGTTAAGAACTTTGTCCTTATGAGAACAACATACGAAACAGGTTCTTAACTCCATAGGAGAGGATTAGAAACTTCTCCAAGTCGATGAGTCCAATAGACAATGGGAGTGTGGACCTTGACTCCATTGAGACTTGCTTATGTGACTATGTCCTTGAGAAGGATCACTCAATTTCATGGAGTGATAAGTGCATATGATGATGCGTTCATAATACATAAGGGTGATTGTTATAAGAACTTTATCACTGAGATGTCTCGCGTGAGAACATTCCTAAATGGGAAAGGAAGTTTCCAGAAACTTCCAGATTAGGAAATATCTCACAGGTCATTGACGTGATTAATAATCCTTTGAATTGAGATTATGTATTGTCTCATATGAGCTAACTCTGTAATCTTTAATGTAGGCTAAAAAGGGTGTCGCTATGTAAACACCTAAATTATGGCCTATGTTGGGATTACACAAGTGACATATGTAGAATTAGTAGAATCAATAAAGGACCTACACTTGTTAAGAACAAGAATGATCTCTTACTGATTAAGTTGTTCGTAGTCCATCAGATATTAAACCCTTGGCCAAGGTGGATAAAAGATCAAGACATCAAGAAAATGGGGTTTTCTTGGATTGAGATCTAATTGGATATGAAACGAACTTAACTTTAAAGATCAAGAATAACAAGGCTATAAGTTTATTCTCATGCCTTAACATCTTGATTGAGAGATGGACTTGTAGGAGGATCGTATTTCACTGATTGTCATTGACTGAAAGGTTCTTCGATTCATTTCGTTATTTGGCTAGGGGTCACACACCCATTGCTAGATTACGGTAGAGTGATATGTGAACTGATTAATTAATTATGACAATTAATTAATTAGTGTCACTACTAATTGAATAATGAACCTAAAGGGCCACACACAAATGTCAGGTCACGAGGGTTTTGATAGGAAGTTAATTGGATTAACTAAAGTGATCAAAATGTGTGGGCCCCCATACCATGTGTCATCCACGTGACTGGACACGTCACACACATGACTTGACACATGTCACGTACACGTAAATGGCACGTGTGGCTCGGGCCACACGTGTGAAACTTTTCATTAATTAAATCGTTAATTAATTTTGGGCTTTTAATTAATTATGAATTAATTGGTAAGTCCAATCTCAAAAATAATTAACCCAATAAATAATTAATTATGAATTAAATTATTTATTGATATTGATATTTAATTTTATACAAGATAAAGTTGAATAGTCAAACTTCCTAAAGCAGGAGAGAGAAAAATTTATTGGAGTATCTTGGTGAGTAAGATGAGATCTTATTTTCAATTAAAAGATGATACTTAATTAGAAAAATTATTGAGTAAGAAATCAAAGTTCACTCGGTTTAGGAAACCTTAAGCGGGTTCGAACCCCACAAGTATTTATACAAGGCCTGAGACTTCTCTTAAACTTTAGATCAACGTTCTTGAAGCGTTAATTGTTTTTGAGAAAATCAAAAGAAAAGTTTTCAAAAGAAATTCCTAGCCAAAACACAAGTTGTTTTAGAGGATTACAAAAATGTTTGATAGGACGTATCAAATATCACTAGAAAGTTTGTATCTTCGTATGTCTCTTGAAACCTACCTTCTTAGTTTTAAAACTAACATTGAAATAACAAGATTCGCTTTTGGAATTTTTTTTTAAAATTCCGCTACTCAAACTCTGTGTTTTTCAACAGTAGTCACCGTCGATGACTAGCTGGCCATGGTCGAAAACCTAGGTGAGTTTGTTGAAAAATCGTTTGGTGAACCCATCTCTCGAAAGAAAACCCTTCAATAAAATTTCCGACAACTTAAAAGTGTATGCGCCATATTTTGTACATAAAATTTAGAGGTATTATTATAAAGAATATACATAACATAAACTAATTTATCATATATGATGGTGCTACGAAATCCGATTAAACAACCACCAATTTAGAATTTGTTTGTGGGGAAGACCATCACAGGCATAAGAGCCTCAGGAACTGGGTTTCAAGAAATGCGTGGGTTCTTCCAGCTAGGATAATACCAGGTAAAAGAAGTAATGATGCAAGAAAGATGAAGTGTTTAAATCTGGAAGGAAAACTAGAGAATATGCCCAGTCGTGTAAGCAATATCTATGTAAGAGATGACTTAGGGAATGTGTGTAAGAATTCCCATATTTATAGGTTGAGGGCGAGGGTAGTTTGGTAATTGTGGCCAAGTGGCCCCAAACCCTTGCGTTGCCCTAGACACGTGGCGTCGTGTAATGGCTTGAAAGTGACGTTTCTAAAAGATACCTACGGGTAGGTGGCCATAGTATGTCAGAGGAATGTGTACGTACTACCACCGTGTGTCGGAGGTGGTTACGGAGCTGTCAACGAGCGTCAGGGCACTCAGTTTAGTTTGCACCTCACGCAATTGGGTGTGCCCTCGATGGGAACCCTTTGTTGAGGAGGGGATTGGTCTTCTGGAAATCTTGGATACCTTGTTGTAATGACGGCATGGGCGTCAAACGTGGTCCTAGCGCAAACATACCCTGGAAGGATTACCCGAGCGCTAGAGCGCCCGAGGGGAGGATTCCCCTGGCTACTTTACTCGAGCGCTGGGACACTCGAGGAGTATAGGGTACCCGACCGTGGGAGGTCCTCGAGGGAGGACTCAACTGTTCGAAGAGGAGGTTCCTTATAAGAGTAATGATCATCTCTGTGAGGCCTCAATGCAAGCGCTGAGAGGGATTAGTGGGGAATCCCGCGCTCGATGTACGGGCCCTGGCGGGTAGGCCTCAGGATGCAAGGCAGTGAGTTATATGGGCTAAACTTACTTCACGAGCCCACATTCATAAGCGTCTAAGCTCAAGTGATCTTGGGTCAACTGAATAAGCTACCTGAATCATAACACGTGCACGGATCTGATTCGAGCGTGATTTGGGTCCATCATTTTGCCCCCCAAATTCTGTAGTAACACTTGATGTGTACTGTAGAATTTTAGCCTTGGACTCTTGACTCTGAATATCAGAGGGTCTGGTTGCCCGTTGGGAAGTAACGCTCGTGAAATCCCTATTATGACAGTTCTGACACCGCATTTAATGCGGCCTTGCCACTTTGACCGGCTGAGCAACTCCGCATTTAATGCTTAGTGGAGGCATGGTCGCGTGTACGAAGGAAACGACGCGTGAATGTTGGTAACCGTGTGACGGTTACCAAAAGTGGGTGGTTTCCTAGGCGGGAATGATTGCGTTTTTGAATTTATGGCCCCAATCATGTGTATATCCCTTCCGTATAAATAGGGATTTGGAGATCATTCTAACTCTTTACGCATTCAGAACACTCCCAAGCTTTAGCAAAACTCAGAGATTTTTACAGACTCCGGCGACCTTCCGGCGAATTCCTTTCTTCTCCGTTCTTGGTAAACTTTGTCTTTCTTTCTAACTTTTGCACTCTAACTAGCACATTTAGGTTCCAGAACCTCCTTTTTACCGTAGACCCTTTCAAGAGATCCCCACTTTTCTATATTTCTCCTAAAAAACTCTCATCTTCAAGAATAAGAAAAAATGGCGGATGAAGTCATTAACCAGACAGTGAGAGAGATTGATGAGATGTCCAGTGCAAGTCCTTCTCCCCAACATAATATTCCATATGCCATCCCCATGGCAGAAGTTCCAGCATAGACCAGGGATGAAGAGCTCGACGCTGCGGTTCAAGGGTTGAATGAGCGCAATCCTGGGGGGGTTGAACAAATTTTCAAAGAGATGGCACTGATAGAGGTAATGGAGCACCAGGGTGAAAAGGTGCTTCTTGTGCTAGACAGTGCAGTTAGGCCCCAAGGTCACAGGGTCACGGTGGCGATTGCTGCCCCCCAAGAGGAAACGGGGACTTCCAAGCGCCGTACGGAGGAATAACCTCCTCGTAAACGTCATCAAAAGGGGAAGGAACCAGCCGCCCAAGGGAAAAAGTCTAAAATCCGAGGAGAATGCTCTAATCCCCATAAGATGGAGAAGTCTCCAGACGAAATCCCCAGTAGCTTGACGGTCGGTGAAATGGATTCCATGAGGCCCCCAATATATTGGAATGAGGCTTTCACTTACCGTCGTCCTGAGCCGCATGAGCGTGCCAACAATCCTCCACCTGGAATGATGACGGTATACAAGGATGTTGTCTTCGCGGGCGGCTTGAGATTCCCAATTCCTTCTCCGATAACCGAGATTTTAAATTCTCAACTTGAGCCCCTCGCAAATCCTCCCCAATAGCATTGCTCTCTTGAATGCCTTCATGATCCTGATGAAGTGTACAAGCCACGAGCCTTCTATTCCTTATTTCAACAGCCTGCTCCAAGTGTCACGTTCGCCCCGCTCGTCTCCGAGGGATGGCTTTTATTATATCCAAGACAAATCTGGTCTGAGAATGATTGATTCTCCCTCGATATCGTATGGCAATGATTGGAAGGAAAAGTTCTTTTTCGTGAGGGCACCCGCTAACAACGATTTTGGGGTTCCTCGAGAGTGGGTGGAGCATGGTGAGGGGCCTATAGTGAAGTCCAGAACTGCTTTATCACCCTTCGTAGATTGGGCCAAGAGCCTGGCCCTCGCCATGAAGAATTCCCACTGGCTCATCAAAGCCAAAGATTTGATAGAGGATGAGGAGATCCTATTTCGTTTTGGGCACGTGAGTCCCCCTGACATAGTTGCTCGCCCACCCACTAGTACGATGAACAGAGACGGTTAGATTCTAGGAACTAACTCCACTAACATCTTAGAATAAGGATGCTAACCCTTTGTTTAATGATATCTCGTAAAGGGTGATTTGACCCTCAAATTCCCTTTGTGCAGAAATCGATATACTCATGGCTGGAGGAGGTGCTGAAAACATTGTCGCTCTGATGCGCGGTCGTAGGCCGGCCAACCAACAACAGCAACCATAACAACAACAGCAAGCGGACCAACGAGGGGGTCGTAGAGGCGGCCGAGGAGTCGGGCGAGGAGATTGCTGCCGAGGGGAAGGCCGTGGTGACAGTCGAGGTGGAGGCCGTGGAGATGGTAGAGGCACGAAAAGGGGCGATGGTCACGGTGGGGGTCGAACCACCAACCAAACGAGCGGGACGGCTCATAGTGCAACCTCACCGAGCGCACTTTTTCCCGTGCCCTCATAGGGGCCTGTTCAGCTGGGCCCCAACAGTTCCTGCAGCAATCGTTCGGGAGTTCTTATCAGGGATATGGAGGAAGAAAGAGCCCAATCCTCAAGAAAGAGGAAGAGGTTAGGGAATTCCATCGCTGTCTCTGGCAAGGGAAAGAAGGTGCTGGTGGGAGATCCCGGGGAAGACGGAGATACTTCCTCTTCAGAGGAGGAGAGCCTCTGGAAATTCGAGCGCGGAGGGGACGTTCATTATACACGGTCTGCGGATTCAGGCCCGATTCTTCTGGGTGACTCCCCCTCTTTCCGCAATCTGGTCCACGGGATGGTCCACGGGATGCAATTTTTTGGGTACCATCGAAAATTATTTGAGCAAAGCGCTGCTCAGGTGGCAGAGGATGCTTGTTACGGTCTTCTGGCGGTAAGTATTTGGATGTTTTTATAATCTTTAGTTTTTCCAGAATTACCCAAGACTTATTGAGATTCAATTCCTTGTTCAGGAGGTGGTCCCAAGGTTAAAGAACCTTCAACGACGCTCTGGGACCTTCTTCGAGCGTAAGGCCAAGTATAAGAAATTGATGCGCATTACAGACCATGGCCGACTGCAGGAGGACTTGGACATGACCACGACTCAATTTAACTCCCTTCAAATTGAGCATGGTAAAATCAAGAAGGCGCTGGAAGAGCAAGAGGCCGCTTGGGAGAGGTTGAGCGAGCGTCACAAGAAACTGAAGGCTGAGCGGAACACTTTGAGGGATGATAAGGAGAAGTTGTCCAAGGCGGTGAGCGAGCGTACTCAGCAGTTGGACAATGCAAAGAAGGAATTTGAAGATCTCCAAAGACAAGTTCCCAACCTTCAAGCTACGGTCGATCGAGATGCGGTCCTTCAGTTTGCCCACTCGAAAGCCTTCCATTTTGCTGCTAACCTCCACTGCTTTGACAACACCGAGCGCTTTTTCAAGAAGGCTGTCGATCAGATGATTAAGTTGGTAATGGCACATCCTTCTGCTCGTTCAGATGACCAGCTGCGCATGGACTTGGATGAGAACCTAGAGCCGATCGTCGGGACAGGGGACCCATCAAATGACTTATCGGAGCTGGAGTACAATGATCTAGTCGCCATACTTCAAGAAGAATTCATGGCTGCTCATCCGGTCGAACCTGAGCCCATGAACACTAATGAGGGTGCCAATACCTACTCCTACAGTCGAGGGTCAGCCTAGTGCGCCTATCACCGACGGTCAAGCCAACATGCCTACTTCCGAGGATCAGACCGTCGTTCAAACTACCTCTTCAGAACCTGTTGGTCCTCGAGTTCTTGCATCTATTCCCCTATCCGTTGCGCCCCCTACTTCTCCCGCTCCAACCCCGAACGCTGAGGTAGTGAATCTGAAGGAGGATTCAAATCCTAACGCTCAGGATTCTATGCCCTCAGTGGCCATTTCCGGGAATCAGCCTTCATAGGGCCGTCCCTTACTCTGTCTCCAATCAATCTAAACTTCTACAATGATTCCCTTAATTTGCAATGTACTTTTGATTTCTTAGTACTGTAATTTTTCTCCCCTATGATGATGGAATTTGGTTTTTTCTGTTTTGTGTTGTTGTCCTTTGGAGGATGTCTTCTCTTGATTGTTGGGATGATTGTGAAAAGTGTATAAGTATTCGGGTACGAGGGTCTCCGCTCTAGGGATATCCTAGCCATGACCAACATAAAACTTGGATAAGAAAGTAACACCTTAGGTGAAGATTATTCCAAGTGTCTGATACTTTCCAAGCATAGGAGTAGTAGTAGTACAAATTGAACTTAGAAATTAACAAAGGAATTTGCTAAGTGTTTATTTACCACGAGTGTACGTCAGAAGAGGGATTCGTTCAGGGGCCACAAGCGCGAACTAGAGCGATGGGTCTAGTTGGCCTTAATAGTAATAATAACATCCCAATTGGATCCGCTCGTTTTAATAGGGATCCGTACGAATAAGATACCAAGTCGTTCGACGTGGAGTGCCCTCAACATGGAGTTGGTGTTGATATAAGGCAAAGTAGATTATCACAAGATAATAATTACATAAAACTGTATGAAAAATGCATATAGATGCACGTGGTTTGTATTTCTATCAAAAGAAAGTACACAGTGTCCCGAGCAGGGGTTTTACAATGTTTGCAATTACACATAGAACCTTCTGAGGTTGCACGTATTCCATAGTCGAGGGAGACGCTCGCCTTGTAAAGTCTCTAGCAGGTAGGCGTTATTCGCTCGTACCTGAATGACTTTGAAGGGGCCTTCCCAGTTGGGGTCCAACTTTCCCACATGTTTGGACACTTCAACTTTTTTGAGGACAAGATCTCCCATCTGAAGTGTTGTCTCTTTTCTCGTCCAACAAGTCCAATTCGAGCGCCCGGTTACTCTCGTTAGTTATAGGCTCAAAGCAAGCAACGCGTGTGGATTCATGAGCGACTTCTGTAGGTATCATAGCTTCAGAGCCGTAAACGAGGGAGTAAAGGGTCTCTCCTGTTGCCGCTCGTGGGTAGTACGATACGCTCACAGGACTCCCTGGAGCTCTTCAGCCCATTCGCCCTTCTTACTTTCGAGCATCGTTTTTCGGTGTTGGAGTATGATTCTGTTGGTGACTTCAGCTTGACCGTTGGCCTACGGATGGCCCACGGAAGTAAAGCGTTGTTCAATGCCTAGCTCTGAGCACCATTCTCGGGTGTCAGCAGCGATGAATTGAGAGCCATTGTCTGAAATTAGCACCCTCGGGATGCCATATCTGCAGATGATGTTCTTCCAAATAAAATCCCTTGCCACTCTGAACGTGATTTTTGCGACCGCTTCAGCCTCGGCCACTTGGTGAAGTAATCTACGGTAAGGATTACGAATTTTTTCTGCCCGACCGCCATTCGTAAGGGTCCCACTATGTCAATGCCCCACTGATCAAAGGGCCAAGAAACGTCAATTGGGACCATTTGTGTAGCTGGCAGTTGAGGGATGTTGAAGTGGAATTAGCACTTAGGGCTTTTCTTGGAGTAATTGACAGCATCTTGCAGTACCGAGGGCCAATAGAATCCACTCCTTAGTATCTTCTTGGCCAAAATACGCCCCCCGGAATGATTCCCACAACTTTCACTATACACATGTTCGAGCACATCCCTGGCTTGCGAGGGTCTCAGGCATCTCAATGGTGGGCCTTGAAAAGACCATTTAAAGAGCCTACGCTCGTTGTCAAGTGAGAAACAAGGGGCCTTACTCCTAACTTTCCGTGCTTCCACCTTATCGGTCAGACAAACTCCATCCCTTAGGAATCTGATGATGTCATTAAGCCAGCAAGGCTCGGATGGATCAATCATACTCACTTCTCCCGAGGGTTTCTTTTCGCTTATCAATGGTTCCTCCGTTCTGAGGAACGTAACAGAACGCTCGCATGAACCTTCCAAAGCGGATGCAAACTTTGAGAGGGCATCAGCACGCTCATTTTCCGCTCGTGAAACCTGTAGTAGATGAAACTCCTTGAATTTGGAAATGACTTTCTTAGCCTCTGCCAAATATTATGCCATGGTGGTTTCTCGAGCCTCATAAGCACCATCAATCTGGCTCGCAATCAGCTGAGAATCAACATAGGCAGTGATCCGAGAGGCCCCATTTTGAAGGCCAATTCGGAGCCCTTGGATGAGAGTCTCGTATTCGGCCTCGTTATTGGTGACTTGGAAGGCTAGAGTGATTGCGTAATCGATTTCAACTCCATGGGGTTCTCTGAGGGTCACCCCCGCTCCTCCCCCCTGAGAGGTCGAGGAACCATCTGTGTGCAAGGGCCACAAACCTTCATCCAACGAGGGTGGGGGTTCTAGACCAAAACGTTCAACCAAGAGATCCGCCACTACTTGAGCCTGTATAGTTGTTCTAGGCTCGAAGTTGATGTTAAATTGGCTGAGTTCTATTGACCATATTATTAACCTCCCTGAGATATCTGGTTTTGAGAGGACCTACTTGAGTGGTTGATCTGTAAGCACGGTGATGGAATGAGCCTGAAAGTACGGCCTTAGCCGTCGCGAGGCATTCACGAGGGAGAAAGCAAATTTCTCTACTTCTATGTATCTCTTCTTAGCTCCTTGCAAGGTTTTGCTTAAGTAATACACTGACAGGTGCTTACGCTCGCGTATTGCTATGAGGACTGCGCTCATGGCCTCCAAGGAAACTGAGAGGTAAATGAACAAGTTCTCTCCTGGGACCGGCTTCATCAGTAAGGGTACGCACGAGAGATATTGTTTCATATCCTGTAATGCTTTCTCACATTCCTTGCCCCAGGGAAAATTACGAGCGTTGCGCAAAATCTTGAAAAAGGGCAAGTTTTTGTCAACTGAGCGTGATATAAATCTATTTAAAGAGATGATCTTGCCCACCAGTACTTGGACTTCTCGGACATTTCAAGGGAAAGGAATCTCCATAATGGCTTTGATCTTCTCTGGGTTAGCCTCAATACCCCTTTGGCTTACCACATAGCCTAGAAATTTACCCCCTCAAACGCCAAACGTACATTTGGAAGGGTTTAGCTTCATACCGTAGTGACATAGGATGTCAAAGGCTCGTTTGAGATCCTCAAGGCGTGAATGTTGGTGCTCGCTTTTGACGATCATGTCATCTACATAGAGCTCCATGGACTTTCCAATTTCACGCTCGAACATCCTGTTCACAAGGCATTGATAAGTGGCTCCAGCATTTTTGAGCCCAAACAGCATGACTAGGAAACAGTAAACTCCCACGTAGACCACAAAAGATGTTTTGGGCCGATCCTCGGGCGCCATGAAGATTTGCTAGTACCCTTGAAATGCATCCATCATGCTCATAAGCTCACAACCGGCTGTCGAATCTACCAGTTGGTCAATTCTAGGTAGAGGGTAAGGGTCTTTGGGACACGCCTTGTTGAGATCCGTGAAGTCATTGCACATCCTCCACTTGTTGACGCTCTTGGGCACGAGGACCACATTGCACAACCACTCTAGATACAAGATCTCCTCTATGTACTTAGCCTTAAGGAGCTTGTTGACTTCCTCCTCAATAACTTGCCGTCGGAAACCATGGACATCCCTCTTTTTCTGTTTGATTAGCTTGAAGGCTGGGTCCACGTTGAGCCTGTGAACAATGATGCTCGGATCTATTCCGGTTAAGTCTGAGGCTTTCCATGCGAACACATCAAGGTTCTGTCTTAAAAAATCGATCATCATTATCTGTGAGGGACCGTCGAGACTAGAGCCTATCTGGGTGGTCTTTTCTGAATTTTCGGGCTCCAATTCGATGGTCAGAAATTTTTCGGTGGGCTCCATTCTAACTTCTGGCCGTGGGGTTTCGAGCGCCCGCTTCTTCCTTGTGAGTCTATTATTGGCTTCCTCCGAGGGTTTGTTGTCATCACTCTCCGAGGAGGACCCCTCGATAGCTCCCGGAGGGCCATCCTCACCGTCCTTGGATCCACTCGAAACTTTCTTCTTGTTTTTCTTTCTGTACAGTTTGACCCTCTTACGCTCGGTGCCATCCTAATCCAGCTTGGGAAAATCAACCGATTTTTTGGTGGATCCTGCTTGGATTGTTTGCTTGGGTTTGTGGCTTCGTAGAGACAAAGTATAACATTCCCAACCTTCCTTGACGTTGCAAAGTACCTCCCCAGTCCCTTCGGGGTGGGAAATTTGACTTTCTGGTGGTATGTTGATATAACTGCTTTAAAGTCAATGAGGGTCGGACGTCCAATGATGATGTTATATAGGAGATCCACCTCGACCATTGCATAAAGGACGCTTAAAGTTTTTCGTTGTAGGGCGCGACCTAAAGAGGTGGCCACGCAAATTTGTCCGTGAGGGACGATCTCAGAACCCCCAAAGCCAACGAGGGCTATTCTGAGGGGTTCGAGGGAATGTTTGTTATATTCATTTTGTGAAAAGTTGAGTATAGGAGAACATTCATTGAGCTTCCATTGTCAATTAAAACCCTCTTTACAACGTGATTGTGGACATCTAGACTAACCACCATGGGGCAGTCAGAGGTTTCACTAACCCCATGGGGTGTTACAATATGCTCGAGATCTTTCTCAGTGAATCCTACAACGTCATTCTCCCTTGAGCGAGGGGCGCCTTCCACAGAGTATACCGGCTTGGATTGCAAGGATCTCTGATCGTAGCTGAGTACATGACCGCGACGGGAGGCATTGGAATCCCCTCTCGAGGGTCCTTCGGCGATCATGTGGATGACGGAAAAAGGCTGGTTCTCCATCTCAAGGCCCTTTTTGTTATGGTTTAGATTCACTAAGTTAAAACCAATCGTGCAAGTGTACACTTAATAAACACGTAGCACAATAGGATCATACCCACAGGGAAGGAAAATCAATCACTACTCAACACTTCTTTCTAATCTAAAGACCGGATGAATTCAAGTTGTTAAACCTACCTACTAGAATTAAATTGAAGTAATTAACTCTATGAAAACACAAAGAACACACTTAAACACGGATTAAACTCAATAGACTAAATAGGTAGGGAAGTAATGACTTATGCATTCAGGATTCAATACAATACTTGTTTGACAAGTGCAATCCTACAACCTAGTCACTTATATATGAATTATCCTCTCTCAAGGTATAATCGTGTATTTAATTAAGCTCAACGTTGCTCTCGCAATCATCAATAAATTAATTAAACCAACAAGACCAAGACTAGTGCAATTCCTATTCTAGCGGCTTGGCATGGAATAAGATTTATTGTTGTATAGACCAGAACCAAATCTCTTTGCATTCATACAATCTACTAGTTATGAAAACCATCTCAATTACCATTAACCTCTCGATTCTCCGGTAATCCTAGATTATGCTAAGGGTGATCAGGCCTTCACAATTCAATTCAAACCAGTTTTCACACTAAGAACTAGCACAAGTCATTCAAGCAGCATATCAAACACATATCATACATTCATCATCACTCCCCTAGCCCTAGGGGTTTAGCTACTCATAATTAAAGCAAAACTCCTAAAACTAAAAATAAAGTGCATTAAGGAAATTCATGTTCATCAAACCAAGACAAGGCCTCAAAATTAAACTCATAAACATTCAGTAAGAATCTGGAAAAACGAATCTAACATGAAAACTAACAAAAACCAAACTTAAAGGAAATAGTTTGAGAAATTAAAGCAGTAAATAAACCGAAAAACCGAAATTGTTTAAGAACTCGATCCATTCGTCTTCTCAAAATTCTTTGAACAATTCTTCAAAACTCCAGAACTTCTCTCCTCAGGCTAGGTTACGAACCGAATAAGCCTCCCCCTAAAAAAGACTCCAAAACGCACTTAAATAGCTGCCCAAAATTCTGTTTCGCCGCCCTATGTAACGGGTGTTACCTATCTAGGCGCCAAACTCATTAACGCCCATTACTGCCTTGAAATCGCAATAACGCTTTTATAAGTGGTAACGGGCGTTACCACTTTTCCTCTGCCCAGGGGTAACGGTCGTTACCCCTCCTATGCCAAAAATCTCTTACTACTGCCTCTGGTAACGGGGCGTTACCAGAGTTGCACTACCAGGGAGTAACGGGCATTACTCCCATACTTTGCCAACAACAATGCTCCTGTACCTGTTAACGGGGGTTAACACCTTTGTCCTTCTAAGGGGTAACGGGAGTTACTCCTTTTTCCTTCAAAAACGCGTGAATTCGTCTTGCTTTGTCATTTCTTATCTCCAACTCAAAAATCACCTAAATGGAGCAAAAATAACACATAAACGCATCAAACGACACAAAAGTATACTCTAATTAACGCTTAAATCCATACGAATTTCACACTCAACAAATTTCCCCACACTTGCCTATTGCTCATCCTTGAGTAATACGAAAATAAAGAAAACACATCCCCGTCAATCCTCATCCTCAAGGCAATCATCGAACCTTCGCCTAAACAAGTCTAGCAAATCAAATCAAGTACTCATGACACAAGATCATCAAACATAGTATGAAAAGTGTACTCTGATGTAGGGTGTGAATTCGAATGAAACAATATACAACGACTAGAATGACAAATTCACAATTTCCTCCTTAGTTCTCATCAACTTCAGAATACACTCTTCACACCTATCTCCACTAATGGAGTTAACTCGAGACTTGGGATCGGTAGGTCTTCTGAGCTTGTAATGTAGGCTTCGAGTAAGGTTATGGAAATTTGGATCAAGTAACTACTCACCAAGCTTACATCATTCAATCTAAAACACGACACTCTTCTTTAGCCCCGAAACACTAGTTTCCTCCACACTTGGACATTTGTATCCCACCTCTTCCAATCTCACACTTTGCCTAAATATTTTTCTTTTCTTTTTGCTCTTGCTTTTCTTTTTTCATATCTTTTTTTTTCACACTTTTTCTCATTCTTTTTCTTTCTTCACATGAATCTCTCAAATTTAAACACGGGAACAATCAAAAGGGGTCAAAAGATAGACAGTCAATATAAAATCAAACGAGCAAGCCTTGGTGTAAAATTATCAAGGTGGTTTATTTTGTCGTGCATTAGGCTTATAATGTGGCTACAAAAATCTTTGCACAACAATTAAGCTCAGCGGGGTCAATAAGATTATGTTATTTAGTGAAAAATAGCTAAAAATTTAAAGGCTTAATATCCTCCGACAACGACTGCCTACTTCACTTCCTTAATCTTTCATTAACTCAAAATTTCACCTCAATAGGACTAAAATGCTTCCTAATCAATTCATAGACTCATTTGGAAATCATCAATTCACCTTTCTAAGCAAAGTACATTACAACGTTCGAAGTGCTCAAAATAAGAGGGCATACTAACATACTAAGACATCCAATCTCATGCAAATTTTCCTTAATTCAAATTGCCTAACTCATTCTAGCCCAAGCTCAACAATCAAACTCGAAGAAAAAGTTCAAAACGGGGGAATTTTTCAAAATTCTCAATATTCTTCAATTCCTGGCAATTCCCAAGTATAACAAAACATCTAATCATGCCAAAATTCAATAAAAACTCCTAGCATCCCTAGACTGCTCCCCCACACTTAATCTTTGATATGTCCTCATGCAAAAGAAAGAATTAAAGTTCAAGAAAACTCCCTTATCGATTGAAGATCCGACAATGTGCTAGCAAAGCTTCCAAAACCTGAAATATGTGACTGCAAAACACGGATCAACTGCAAATGCAATTGACAATCAACATGCATTCAACAATCAACAAACAAGATACAACTTCGATGTGAGAAGGGGCACATTGCATAAACAATAAAGTTCAAAATAAAGCAAAGAAATAAGTGTATCAAAATCATCCAAACATATCAACGAATATACCTAAAAAGAATGTCTAAAAATCAGCGGAGAATAATAATAATAACAGAATCAGGGTGATGGGGGTCCTCCAAAATACTGATCAACACGAGCATAGAACCCTTCAAACTTCGCGTCCAACCGAGCCTCCCACGCATCAAATCGCTCAAACACATAATGTGCTAGATCCTCAACTCTTTCGATCACGATGGTCAAATCAGCCCTTAATCCTGCCAATTCTGCGCGAAGGCCTCTCACAGTAATCGGAGCTCCATTAGCTTCTTCGACAACAACTGGCATGACACTACGAAGGATCTCAAACTCATCATCTGGCCTATCAGGAATCTGAGCTAAAAGCTCCCTCTGCACCTCTGTAAGATCCTCGAAACGAGCCTTGCCCCAGCTATACATCTGCCAAATCCTATCTCTATCCCGAATTGGCCACCAAGGCAAAATATGCTTCTTGAGGTGTCCATTCTCCCAAGCAATAGCCAAGCCCACATTCTCCAAGTACTGTGGACCAATATCATAGCCAAAGTTAACGGGCAACAATCCCCTAGGCCTCCAATGCATCTTTCAAGTGAACATAGTGACAAACACGCCATGGGCTATCGTACTAGTAACACTCCCAGCAATCTCCTGAAGCTTCCAAAGGAATTCAGTCGTTCCATCAAACTTGATGCCTTCCTTCATCATGTACATTATTCCCGGCTTAGTCTCATTAATGTGGCTATCTCTTCCATATCGAGCACAAAATCCCGTGGCCAAAATCCTATGAACTATCACCCAAGCCAATGAATCAAGATAGCTATCCTGTGTATTCCGGGGGGAATAACTAGAAACACCCGTTCGCAACGGGAAGGATCTCCATACCGTCTCTCTCTGAGCATCACTCCATTTAGGCAAAGAAGTAGTGGCATTTGCTGGAAAACGAAGAATCTCCCTTATCCGGCCTGTATTCCAAACTTGTGTTTCTCGGTCATCCAGAGTGAACGTCATAGTGCTATCCACCGGGTTAAAATTTATTATGGTGAAGAAAGCGGTCGTCATCTCGGCACAAGTTAAATCCTTCCGAGTAAGAAAATGTAACCACCCGATGTTATCAAACAATCTTTCCACTTCTTTCCAAGCTTCAAACTTCTCTATCCATGTTGCCTTGAAGAATCTAGTAGACACAATGTTCCTAGTCAAATTCCTCTGAAAGGGGTTACCCATAACATTCACAGTTATATTGACCGACTCCCTTGATTGATGACTCAATGGAGAAGAAGTAGTGAAGGGCTCGATAGACCGAGAACGCTTAGTACGACCCATAGTACCTATATTATTCATAAAAGATAAGGAAAAGCACATAAAAATCAATCATGAGTCATTCAGACAATTTATTGAACACCTTGTATGCACTACCCTAGGGTGCGAGTTTTGATCAAGATTCTTTAATCTACCCAATTCAATTCAACAAGGCTCTAAAGAGTTATGACTCAAGTTCAAAAATTCTCCCAAAATCAATTCCCCAATTGAAATTCAAAGGCTAGCTAGAGAATAGGGTTCTTCCAAAATTCACTCAATTCAAGATGAACTTACTACAAATCATTAATCCTATCTCTAACATGCATAAATTCTCCAAATTCAACAATTCTAGCCCAAAATTCATCTTAGATAGGAAGAATTCATTCTAACATCAAGCTTAGAAATAGGGATTACTTACCAAGTCAAGCTTAGAGAGAAAGGAGTATGTGTGATGTTGGTGGTGCCTTGATTAGGAAGAATTGCTTACTTTTCTTCTAAAATTGTGTTATGTGAGACAAGAAGAGAGGGCAGGCTAAATATATAGGTTATGGTGGGGTAGGACCTAAGTTGAGAGGAATTAGGATTTAAACTTCAAACACAAGTCTTCCTCTTTTAAAATTAAAACTCGATTTTGGGCCATTAACGGGCGTTACCTCATTATGCCTACCAGGAGTAACGCCCGTTACTCCTATTGTCCTACTTCGCCTGTACCCGTTAACGGGCGTTACCTAAAATGAACTGAAGAGGTGTAAGGCCGGTTACCAACTATGCTTGAGATGCCTAACTCCATGAACGGGCGTTACCGGAAAAGGCTTAGAAGGGGGTAATGCCCATTACTCACATTTTCACATAAAACTCTATCTTACCCAAAAGCTAACTCGGACGGTGCTTAATCACGTTAATTCACACAGATTAACCCAAAATTTGCAATCAAACCATAGTGCACCAATCTCGTAACACACAAACATCTCAAAGCACATATTGCAAAATATCACAACAATTCATGCTCCTCACAAGCGAATCCAATCATGCGCATACATGCTCACATGCAACGAAAATAGACCTTAATGTCGATATTAAAGCTCAATCACGATCCTTACCTCCATACTCTGACAACACCTCACTTAACCTGTAACACAAGAGAGAGAAAACTAAAATTACACGAGAAAAACGAGGCGAACAAAAGGAAACAAAAAGAAAAAAAAAGAAAAGAAACAAGAGAGAGAAATTAGTTCTAAGTTATAGTCGTTAGCTTAACTTTGGAAACCGGATTAGGAATTAACAATCCCCTCGTGACGAGCCACAAGGCGTGACCTCGTTCTTGTTGCTCTCAACACCAAATCTCAATTTCCCTGTATCTAATTCCGACACATTCTTCATCCTCAATTGTTGACATTTTGGTTTTCTCCCCCAATTAACCGAATCTCTTTCGTTTGTGAACCGTAACACTCCGTCTGATGTCTCACTTATAGCCCGCTCATGCGACACTCATCCGGTACCGGTGGTGATGCCATGGAGCTAAAAGTACTAAACTCCATACTTTCATCTCCTATTTTGAATGTGAGAAGTCCATTCTGAACATCAATATCCACTCCCGCTGTGGCTAAAAACTGTCATCCAAGGATCAATGGCATACTCTCATCATTCTCAACATCAAGAACTACAAAATCATTAGGAATGTAGAATTTTCCAACTTTTACCAACACATTCTCAAGAATTCCTATAGGGTATTTCACTGATCTGTCCGCTAGCTGGAGTGTCATATTAGTCTGTTTGAGCTCCTTCACTCTTAATTTCCTACAAGTAGATAAAGGGATTAGACTCACACTAACTTCTAAATCATACAAACCATTATTAAACTGTAAGGAACCGATAGTTAGAGGGATAGAAAAACTCTCGGGGTTCTTGAGCTTCTGGGGAAGCTTCTGTTGAATCATAGCACTACACTTTTTAGTGATGAAACGGTAGCAAAGTCTTCGGGCTTCCCTTTTCTTGAAATCACTTCCATCAAAAACTTCAAATACTCAGGCAGTTGAGCTAATGCCTTCGCAAAAGAGGTGTTAATGTGAAGCTGCTTGAACATGCTAAAAAACGTCTCAATTTGTTTCTCTAACTTCTGCATCTGTAATTTCTGAGGAAATATCACCGGTGGCACTTGTTCTTTAGTTGCCACACTCACTTTTGGCTTTGAAGGGACCTCTTCCTTTTTCTCCTCCATCTCTACTTTCACGATCTCAACTACTTCTTCAACCCTCTCACAACTCAACTCTTCAAATTCAAGATCTGCCAACAACTTTGGACTATCATTTTCACCTTACAGTGCTCCTTGGGATTGTTTTTGGTTTGACTAGGCAACATTCCTGGACCTCTCATATCAAAGATTGGGCAATTTGGCACTAGATCTTTTTACTTGTATGACTTAGACGTCTATCTCGTCTTTCTCTAAAAAGTGATTCGATCGATGAGATTGATATATTCAAATCTTTCATTGAAAGACAGAATCCAGAGATGGGCTTACTATATTATACAGTGGATTCATTACATCCGCCTGAAGGAGATACCCGACTTCTGAGTCTCGAAATTTCTGTTCTGATCCACCACCTATGCCAATTGAGTCTCCAATTTCTGATAACGTTCTGTAGACACAACTATGAATTTCTCAAGTGTAGGCGTGGTATAGGACGGGTGGTCTTTGTTGAAACTGGGGCGTGGTATGTGACGGGTGGTCTTTGTTGAAACTGAGCTCTCGGCTGAAATTGCGGTCTAGGTTGAGATGGTAGTTTTTAAACATTCTGATTGTTAGACTAGGAAAGATGGGGATGGTTCTTCCATCCTGGATTGTAGGTATTCGAGTAAGGGTCATTCACCTGTTTTGAGTTGTTTATATAATTCACTTGCTCTTGCACCTGTTCTCCTGCATTGGTATGAGGACACACGTTAAATGCTTGTGGACCACCATAAATTTCACAAATTACCTGAACTGGTTGGGCTTGTGTCCCAACTGCATTCACAGAGAGTTGGTCTAATCTCTTGTTAAGTGCTTCAAACTGGGCATTGATGGAGGTTAATCCATCTCATTCTGCAACTACTGCTTACACTTTAGCTGGTTGGGAATGGCTCCTGTCATGCACAAAAACATCATTCTGTGACATATTATCTAACAGTTCTTTAGCAATGGTCTCAGATTTGGACAAGAATGCTTCGCTCGCAACGGCATCCATCGCTCCTCTGTATGTAGGGGACATCGCATTATAGAAAGTTTGAATCAATAACCAACCGAGAATCCTATGATGAGGGCACTTCTTCTGCAAATCCTTGAATCTTTCCCATGCCTCATAGAAGGATTCTCCATCTAGTTGTCTGAAATCTTGAATATCATTCCTGTACTTCGTGGTCTTACTAAGAGGAAAGAACTTGGCTAAGAAAGCCTGAGAAATCGCATCCCACGTCTGAAAGGACTTGTTTAGTACAATACTTAACCATGCTTTGGCTCTTTCCCTTAGTGAAGACGGGAAAAGCCTGACTCGAATAGCATCAGTTGTGACATTGTGGATCTTGACGGTATCGCACACCTCAAGGAAATACTCAAGATGTGATGTCGGATCCTCTAGCGATAATCCTGAAAACGGATTGTTCACAGCAAGTTGATTATAACTGGTTTGATCTCAAAGTTGTTTGCTCCAATCGGGGGACGAGTTGCGGTCTGGATTGCTACAGCATTTGGCAAGTTGTAATCTCTAATTGCAGGAGGAGGTGGTGGTGGTGGATTTACAACTCCTCCGCCTCTTGCATTGTTCAGATCTACTGCCATTAATTCGATTGTGGATTTCTTGCTTTTCTTTTTCTTCTTCCTAGCAGCACTGAGTGTTCTCTCGATTTTCGGATCGTAGGGAACTAGTTCCGGATCTTGAGATCTTCGCATGCACTGTATACCTGCACACAAGCAAAGAAAATCCTTAGGTCAATTCCACAATGACTAAGATCAAAACACAAAATAAAGTAATAGTCTAAAGCACTAGATCAAAATATTTAAGTAATATTGATTTAAAACGCCTTCCCCGGTAACGGCGCCAAAAACTTGTTGTGGTTTAGATTCACTAAGTTAAAACCAATCGTGCAAGTGTACACTTAATATACACGTAGCGTAATAGGATCCTACCCACAGGGAAGGGAAATCAATCACTACTCAACACTTCTTTCTAATCTGAAGACCGAATGAATTCAAGTTGTTATATCTACCTACTAGAATAAAATTGAAGTAATTAACTCTAAGAAAACACAAAGAACACACTTAAACACGGATTAAACTCAGTAAACTAAATAGGTAGGGAAGTAATGACTTATGCATTCAGGATTGAATACAATACTTGTTTGACAAGTGCAATCCTATAACCTAGTCACTTATATATGAATTATCCTCTCTCAAGGTATAATTGTGTATTTAATTAAGCTCAATGTTGCTCTCGCAATCATCAATGTATTAATTAAACCAACAAGACCAAGACTAGTGCAATTCCTATTCTAGCGGCTTGGCATGGAATAAGATTTACTGTTGTATAGACTAGAACCAAATCTCTTTGCATTCATACAATCTACTAGCTACGAAAACCATCTCAATTACCATTAACCTCTCGATTCTCAGGTAATCCTAGATTATGCTAAGGGTGATCAGGCCTTCACAATTCAATTCAAACCAGTTTTCACACTAAGAACTAGCACAAGTCATTCAAGCATCATATCAAACATATATCATACATTCATCATCACCCTAGCCCTAGGGGTTTAGCTACTCATAATTAAAACAAAACTCCTAAAACTAAAATAAAGTGTTTTAAGGAAATTCATGTTCATCAAACCAAGACAAGGTCTCAAAATTAAACCCATAAACATTCAATAACAATCTGGAAAAACGAATCTAACATGAAAACTAACTAAAACCAAACTTAAAGGAATTAGTTTGAGAAATTAAAGCAGTAAATAAACCAAAATTGTTTAAGAACTCGATCCTTTCGTCTTCGAGAAATTCTTTGAATAATTCTTCAAAACTCCAGAACTTCTCTCCTCAGGCTAGGTTACGAACCGAAGAAGGCCCCACTAAAAAAGACTCCAAAACGCACTTAAATAGCTGCCCAAAATTCTGTCTCGCCGCCCTAGGTAACAAGCGTTACCTATCTACGCGCAAACCTCGTTAACGCCCGTTACTGCCTTGAAATCACAATAACGCTTTTATAAGTGGTAACGAGCGTTACCACTTTTCCTCTGCCCAGGGGAAAACGGGCGTTACCCCTCCTACGCCAAAAATCTCTTCCTACTGCCTCTGGTAACGGGCGTTACCAGATGTGACACCCCACTCGTTCACACGTACAGGTTTGTACCACATGTGAGTTTATTTTCCGTAATTGTATTTATTTTCATTTTCGTTTGATGCATTCATATTTTATTTCTAATTGTTTCTTATATGAATTATTCGAAATTATGTGAAATATATGATTTAAATGTCAAGAAAATGCCCTAAGTGAAAATACGGTGTGAATTCTTGTGAATTATGAATTGATAATAAGTGAATTTTATTCCCGAGCATGCTTATTTCGTGAATTATGTGAAATACATGATTTAAGGATGTAATTTCATGATTTTAAGATTATGGGACTTAATTGGAATTTCGAATTTGGACCTAATTGCAACTTTTTAAAAGTTTTGGACTCATTTGGAAAATGAGTCATTTTAGTACAATTGTGTACATTTTAATTTATATCTTGAGCTCCGGCACTCAGATTCGAGTTCCGTCTTCGGCGTTCAGCTCCTTTCAACGATTCGGATGCAATGGAACAAGTTTCGTAATTTTTCGATGCCGTTTCGACCCCCGACAAAGCAAATTTCAGCCACTCGTGCCCTATTACGCCCCTATAGCCTATTTTTGAACTTTGGGACCTAATCCTTGTACTTTATTTGACTTAATCTCACCAAAAACCATCCCTCATCTCCTTTTTGCTGCTGAGGATCGAACCATATCAGCCAAGGAAGAAGGAAGAAAGGCAACAAGAACCCATCTCCATTTTTGGTCCATTTTGAGCTCATCCGTATACTTCTTCTCCTCCAAGCTTCAAGGTGAGTTTAGATCCTTTTTCTCCACATTCTTGTGCATATATTGATCCATAAGAATCATGTTTTTATGTTGAGAAGCTATGGTTATGGAGTTCTTGATGAATAGTTAGGGCTTGTTTGAAAAATGTGAAGAACTTGATCTCTTGCATATCTTTGAGTTTTAAGACTTGTAGGGTGTTCTTTGTTGCTCATTTTTTTCATATTTATGATCATAATTGTTAGTAGTTGAGATATGAAAGAGTTACCATTAATGCACTTGAGTTTTCATTTCAAGAAAACATGAAATATGTTGAATTTTCATGCCTTGCTGCTGTCACGTTTCTTGCCGGCTGCTTTGTGCTAATTTGTGTGACTGAATTTCATCTGTTTTGCTGCTGTTTCTTATCCATTTTCATGGTTAAACTGCTGCATATCTTGTCCCCTATTGTTCTGCATCTCCCCTGCTCGAACTGAGCTGCTGCTACATCTGGAAGTCAAGAGGAAAGCAGCGGCGCGGCGGCGCAGCTTTTGAGCTATATTTGTGTCGCGGCCGCGCTTGGTTGAACTTGCATGTATTTTTTTCTTGTTTCATTACTTCCTTTCATGCAAATTGTTATTTGTTCCCGATTTCCAAACAGCCAAAAACATGTTATATTATAATATATGTGATGCATTAAATTATGGAATTTATGAAGTTGTTGATAAGAGGTTTGCATGCAGTACGTGTTGCCTTCCATTTTCTTCAATTCCAAGCGTAAGCCTTGTTTGATTCTCATTTGTAAACTTTGAAGGCTGCATATATATATATATATATATATATATATATATATATATATATGTCATATTTTATTTATTGAATTATTTTATTTAGTTTTATGTGATATGATCTTATGTAATTCAATCTTGCATGCATGGCTTTCGTGCTTCTTTAATTTATTTCTTATGCCTCTTAATTGTTTGTTTTTGATTTATAAGCAATGTAAACACATTACATTATATGTTAAATGTCTTGAATTAATTTTATGGAGTCATTTGATACGAATTTTACATGATATGTAACTATATTATGTGCATGTGTGTACGTGTATGAATATATATGTATATATATTATATTATATGCTATGTATTTTATGTTGAATTTATGGGATTAATTGATAAGAGTTCATGTGATAATGTGGCTTGAACGCGGACATTCTAAATGGTTAATCTTGAATATTAAATGACTTGATCTTATATATATAACATGCATGGATTTGTGTACGTGAATGAGCTAGTATATATATATATATATTATATGTTATGAATATAATATGGTATTTTTTTATTAAGTTTATATATGTTAGGATCTTAATTAATTCGATCTCGCGTGCTTGATTTTCGTGCCTCTTTAATTTATTTCCTTTGTCTCTTATTTGTTTAATTTTGAATTATTAGCAATGTAAACATGTTAGGTTATATGTTAAATTTCTTGAATTAATTTTTTATAGATTCATTTGATACGAGATATACATGATATGAATTTGAACGCCTTAAGTGGTAACTTCTTGCATTTTATTTGCATAAATCGCATCCATTGCATCGCCGTGCGTCTATATGGTACATGTTTGAGTCTAAGTCTTTAGTATTGCGTTTGTTTGTCACAAGGATACTTCCGGGAGGAGTCGTGCCCGAAGTTTAAAGTTGTTTGGGGTTGTTTTCTCGCACCACTACACACTTTTGTTCAAAGGTGAGGTTTAGGTTCTTTTCTTTTTAGTTAAACGACCTAAGACCCCTAAATGTTCATTTTCTAGCCCGCATGCGAGTATATATTATATATATAGTTAAATATGTGTAATGTATAATATGTTATGATCTTGTTATCAAGTTTTGGCTTTCAAAAGGGTTATATCTATGAGAATATATAAGCTCATGGTTTTAATGAAAGTTTAATGTTAATGTTTGTAACGTTAATGATTGGTAATGAGCGAGAATGTAATGAAAGGTAAGGTAACGGTAAAGTTGGATCCATGGAGACTATGGGTTAGGACGCCCGGTACGGTGAGGGCCGTCGGGTTAAGCCTAAACGTGGTTTCCCTCCGAGGTATTACGTGCGACCCCGGGAGGTTGGGAAGGCGTGGTGCTTTCGATGCCTTCGGTATGTAGCCGGGGAGGACTCGTGTGGGTTATATACCCCTCGAGGAACTTATAATGGCACTCGTGTAGGTTAATAGCCCCTCGAGGAATTTACTAATGGATGGTTAAGGGTCGGCCGACCCTTCCATCACCGAAGAAGGGGATTGAATGTCATTTCTGTTTTATCATAATGTAATGTAATGAGAAGTACGGTGGATGCTCGTACTCGCCGAGCTTAATGAAATGGTTGGATTATGAAACGGGAATAGAGTCTTTAATACTGTAATGTATATGTATATCATATGTAATGTTCTTTGAAAATTATTTGGTATGCAAAACCTATTCCCGGTTCATAACCTTTATCTTTTACGTGCTTTGCTCTATATATATATTATGTGGGTGTGCGTTAGCCCCCTCACTCAGTTGAGATATGACTGACACCTCTCTTTTACCACTTTTAGTTGCAGGTGTTTTGAGCAGGAGCTAGGCGGAGAAGTGGGTCGTTCGAGTCTCACTTTTGGGTATAGGTCGTGCTAGGTGCATCACATATCATTTTGGTTTTGTATTTAATGATTTGATCTTGATATGTATTTTGTTATGTAGATAAGAATCGATATGGATATGTTTAATTGGATACTTAGCGCATATATTTGATTTTGAATTTTATGTTGTTAGAGCTCCTTTGCTTCCGCTATTTGTTTATTTGTTACGCGCTCTGGTTTAGTTTTAGCTCCGCCTAGCCTAGAGAGTTTGCGGTCTCCCGTTCGCTTAGGCTTACGCTCGTGTATGGATTTCCCATTTCATATGCGGGTTTGGTTTTAGTTGCGGGGGATGTGGTGGTCCGCGCTCCGGGTGCTACACCAGAGTTACACTGCCAGGGAGTAACGGGCGTTACTCCCATACTTTGCCAACAACAATGCTCCTGTACCTATTAACGTGGTTAACACCTTTGTTCTTTTAAGGGGTAACGGGAGTTACTCCTTTTTCCTTCAAAAACGAGTGAATTCGTCTTGCTTTGTCGTTTCTTATCTCCAACTCAAAAATCAACTAAATGGAGCAAAAATAACACATAAACGCATCAAACGGCACAAAAGTATACTCTAATTAACGCTTAAATCCATACGAATTTCACACTCTACACTTTTGTTTGACATGGCTACTGCCTTCGGGGCGATTGTTGCGAGGTTTCCTTGAGCGCAAACGACTTCTCCCTTTTGCCCTAGTGCGCTTGGCGCAGTGCTCGTTGTATCTCTCTAGCACCCTCACAAATTCCTTGAGGTGCCTCCCAGCGATGAGTCTTTGGATCTCGCTTTCCAGTTGGCGACACTCATTGGTATAGTGCCCTTTTTGTTTCTGAAAGGCACAATACTTCCCCGAGCGCTTCTGAGCCTCAGTTCCTCATTTTTAGCGGTCTCTTGAACAACTCTTTATCCACCATGGAGTAGACCTCAGCAATAGGTCTGTTGTAGGGGATGCACTCATGCTTGCGAGGAGGAGGGGGGTTCCTTCGAGCGGGAGCAGGGCTGCGACGGCGGTTTCTATTAGACTCTCCCTTGTCCTCCAGGCCTTTGTCAGCTCTCGAAATGTACATCTCTTTCAGCGTGAAGAATGATTCAGCTATTTCCCTTATCTCCATCAAGGAGCGAGGCTTTTTCTTTACCACTTCTTCTACAAACTCTTTGCTGACATAATTCTTCATGTTGATGGCCCCGAATAGCACATGTCTCAGGAAGTCCATCGAGGGCTTTTCCACCAGCAGAATCTCTTTGTTGAACCTACCTAGAAAGGCCCTGAGGGTCTCGTTGGGTCCTTGTACCAGGCTGTAGAGAGTCGTGGCCACAGGCGCTGTTGCCTTCAGAGAGTTGAAATGGTTTAAGAAGGCATCAGTTAAATCATTGTACCCTCGAATGGAACGAGGGGGCAACTTCTTGTACCATTCTTACGAGGGAAGTGACAAAAACCTTGGTCCAGTAATGACTAGAATGCTCGTAAAGATGCATTAGGTGCACAAAGTGATCCAGATGCTCAGCTGGGTCAGTGGTTCCGTCGTAGCGGTTGACGGAGGTTGGGATCTTCCCTATTCCAGCCCGGGCTATTAATACCTCTTCCACGAGGGGAGATCCGTCTGTCAATGACTTGTAATCTCCGCCCTCGTAATCTTGCTCTTCATAATCTCTTTCCCTCCTACGGCGAGGGACTTGGTTTCGTAGGTCGCGAGTGTCTCTGGCCCTGGACCTCTCATCCCCAGCATAGGGGACTTGAGACTGCACTCGAGAGAGCTGCTCCACCATTTGCTGCAGGTCTTCAAGTTGATTCTGGACTGCAGCCATTCGAGGGTCGTTTTCCTCCCTCCTACTCACTCTTCTGGAGGCCCTGGACTGAACCTCCTCTTCTGTATCCCCCCCCCCCCCCCCGGTCTCTTGAGGGGCTCTCTCTTTCTCAGCAGGGTGTTGCTCCTGGTCGCCCCTCGGGGAGGGGGGGGGGGGGGGCTTCTTTCTCTTGCGCTAGTGGCGGGAGTAGCGGCTGAGCCCTCAACACATTCTGGGCAACCATTAAAGGGTGTGTTTGCCATCCTCCCATCGGAGGGGCCATTTGAGCACCCATTCCCGAGGGGAAATAGGCGGCAGTGAAGTGTTTCCAGGCGTTTTCGCATTGAGCGTATATAGCTTGAAGTTGTTGTTGTGTCATGGGGGTCATTTCTACCCCCTGAATCTCCTTTGGGATGGAGACTGGAAGCTATACGGAGCCCACTTGATAGGGTTGTACCATGGGTACCATTCAAGGCATCATCCCATGCATCATGTTGGGCTGCATGCACACATATCCTGGGGGTGGCATCGCCATGGAGTATACGGCGGGGTTGGTGACGGCGGCAGGTGAAATAACAGAGTTAGAACCTCCAGCTCCAATTCCTCCAGCTGGGAGAGGCCTTACCATAGCTTCCTTGCCCTTGTTTCCTGCAACGGCAGGGGGAGTATCGTCGTCCATAGTTGTATTGTTCGCGTGAGTGGCGGTGACTACGACGACATTTGCACCGCCCTCTGGGTTCTCCTCGTTCACTGGAGGAAGAGCTCCTCTGTTGTCCAAAGCTCCAGATCTCATTGCAGAACCATGATGAAAACTGTTGGTGTTACTTTTCAACCAGCTGAAGAGGAAGAATCAGATGAAGATGAAGAAAATGATGATGGTTTCCCACAGACGGCGCCAAAAATAATGGTGCTAGGAAATGGAATCCGATTAAACAGCCACCGATTTAGAATTTGTTTGAGAGGAAGACCATCACAGGCGTAAGAGCCTTAGGAACTGGGTTTCCAGAAATGCGTGGGTTTTTCCAGCTAGGATATGTAACGCCCCGACCTTTCAGTCGTAAAGGTATGTTGTATGTGTTTACCAATTTGCTCGAATTAATTGTTTATACGTGTTTTATATTTAATTTTATTATAAATTATTTTATTTTATTTTAATTTAATATCATTTTAATTATTTCGTTAATTTAGTAATTATTTTAAATTAATAATTAAGTGTTATGTTAATTAATCATGCTTTAATCATATTAATTAATTTATTCATTAATTCGTTGACTTTGAATTATATTAAAAATAGAATTTAAATTTTAGTATTAATTTATAATGTATGAATTACTAAGGTTATGAGAAATAAATGTTTAATTGTGATTCGTTCTTATACGAAATGATATCGAAATGTCGTGGAAATTTAGTATGTCGTAAATTTATGTGTTATGAACATGTATATATGCTCGGTTTATGTTTTCGGACTCGTTTAACGTGGTAACGGATTTAATTTGATTTGTGGAACCAAATCGGGGGCTAACGAGCAATTAGCACACCCTTGGTTCCGTATGTGATATCTTGAGCTCGGGAACTCGGATTCGAGCTCCGTCAACTTCGTTGAACTCGTATCAAAGATTTGGGTTTAATAAACTTAGCCTTATATTTTTGAGAAATCATTTGAACCTCCGAAATTCAACCGAAAAATGAAACGGCACCAAAACTGCCACATTTTACTAAAATAGCCATAACTTTTTCAAACCTTGACCAAATTAACTATGGTTGGAGTCATTGTAACCATAGTTCAGCCCACTATCTTCCCATACTCAGCCCCAACCGAACTTATCCTCACACAAGCAAGAAATCTCAGCCAAAGCTCCTGACTTCCATCTCAGTCCCGTAACCATGCATTCCTTGGAGATTTTGGAGCTCAAATCTCTTCCAACCTTCATCTAATCAATAAGGTAAGCTTAGGGTTGTAATATACATTCATTCCTGGTCATTTTCATTCATTCATCCCTAAATTTGAGTCAGTTTTCATGGAGATTTGCTAGTTTGATTGAATAGTTAGGTTTTGGGCATTTTTGTTGATCTCCTTCGTTTCTTGATGGTTTTGGTTGATTCCAAGCTTGAATATGATTGTCTTGACTCCCTCTTCTCATTTATGATCATTGATTATGTGGTAGTTGAAGTATTCATGAGATTTTATTAATGGCACTTTGAGGAAATGCATGAAATAAACTTATATACCTCCATTTCCGTTTGAGCATTCTTGGGGGCTGATTTATATGTTGGTTTGGAGTGGTTTTTCTGCATATTTGATGGCCTAACTTACCTGAAGTTGAGGGGACGAATTAGATCAGTTACTGCCCTGTTTTTGCCTCGTTATACCCTGTTTTGGACTGGATTTTTTGCTGCTGTCATTGCTGTTACTTGTCGTGCTTCAATGCTATCAGTTTTTAGTTATTTATGTGGGTTGTTCATGGGGTAAATTGCCGAAAACTACCTCGTGTTAGGCGAAAAGAGTAGAAAAGATCCCGACATATGGGATATCATTCAAAAAACCCTGTGTTTTTAAAAAGTTTACAAAAAAAACCCTGAACGCGTTGTGTGGCCCGCACGCGCATTGACTACGTGTATGGAAGGGTTTTTTGGAGTGAAAAGTCATTTATGCCCTTAATGATATATATATATATATATATTTATTATAATATTATATTATATATATTTTTTTTTATTTTTTTTTTTTGGTGAAGCTATATATATATATGTATATTATATATATATTTTTTTGGTGCAGCTATATATATATATATATATATATATATATGTGTGTGTGTGTGTGTGTGTGTGTGTGTGTGTGTGTGTGTGTCTCTACGTGTGTTTGTGTAGGCGTAGCAGGGCTCCGGCGGCTGTTGGTCGGGGAAGGAGAAGTTGGCCGGCGGCAGCTGCTCGTCGGGAAAGGAGCAGAGTGAGTGGCCACCGCCTCCGGCAAATCAGGGAAGGAGAAGAGTGGGGCAGCGGCGACGACCGTGAATCGGGTAAGGAGAAGAGGGTCGGCGGCAACGGCTGTTGTTTGGTGTTGGGCGGGGAAGGAAGCGAGTGGTGGGGTGTGGCGGGGCTGAGGGGAAGGAGATGGTGGATTGGTGTGGCGCCATTTGTCCCCTGGTTCTGCGCAACTTCTTTGGGGAAGAAGAAGATGGGGTGGGGGTTGGGGGGGGAGGTTTTTAATATTAAATATTTTATATACATATATATATATATATATATATATATATAAATAATATATTTTTTAATGAAAATATATAAATAATTATCTATGTATATTTTTATTTATTAATAATATTTTTAAATATTAGAATACATTATACACATATAATATAATATATAAATATAAAATATTGTATACTGTATTATGTATATATTTATTTAGTATATATATGTATAAGTAATTGTATATATATATATATATATATATAATATTTTTTAATGAAAATATTTAAACAATATTGATATATATTTTTATTTATTAATAATATTTTTAAATAATAGAATTACATTATACACATATAATATAATATATAAATATAAAATATTGTATATTGTATTATGTATATATTTACTTAGTATATATATGTATAAGTAATTGTATATATATATATATATAATATTTTTTAATGAAAATATTTAAATAATATTGATATATATTTTTATTTATTAATAATATTTTTAAATAATAGAATTACATTATACACATATAATATAATATATAAATATAAAATATTTTATATTGTATTATGTATATATTTATTTAGTATATATATGTATAAGTAATTGTGTATATGTATATCTATATAAATAATATATTTTTATGAAAATATATAAATAATATCTATGTATATTTTTATTTATTAACAATATTTTTAAAAATAATTATTCATTTATATCTATATTTTAATATATATTTAAAACTATTAAAATGATTTTTAATATTTATATATTTTTATTTTTTAATATAATATGCATATATTAAATATGTATATTTTAAAATTAATATAGTTATAATATTTTTATTCTTAATACATTAAATATTTACATTTTTAATATTATTTTAATATATAAAGTAGGGGTATTTTAGGGTTATCACGTTTTACATTTGACCAAATGAGTTCGAGGGACGGTGTGCAAAATTTAAAATAACGCAGGGTTTTTTTAGCTAATTTTCATAACTGAGGGTTTTTTCTGCAAAATGAAACTAACACAGGGGGTTAGGTGCAGTTAACTCGTTGTTCATGTTATAATTCTACTGCATTTCATGGCTTTTGGTTGCTGCTCTTTGCTGTGGCATATTCACGACTGAAACAGGGGAATGGCGTGAGTTTGTGCAGCTGCTGCGTCTGGAACTGGATCTCCCCGGGCGGGGAGATTTTGGCCGTGAAAAGGCCCGGCCGGGTAGCCTTTGTGCAGAAACCTTCTGCACAAAGCTCCCCGGGCGGGGACTTTTGCTGCACAAAATCTCCCAGGGCGGGGAGATTGAATTTGGAACCGAACTGCTGCTGTTGCTTTCCTTTTCTTCCTTGCATGTATTGTATGTGTATTGCTTTGTTTGGTGCATGTCTGATATATATGTAATATATATATATATATATACATATGTAATGCATGAATTGGTTGTTTTGTTGTTGTCTGCATGTTTATTTCAGAATGTTTCATTTCATTACTATGTATTTTATGCATCAGTACGTATATAGGCATGCATGAATTTCTAATTTTGTGTTTAATGCATGAAATTGCATGCAGCTCTAATTGTAAGGTTTGCATATGCATGCATGTGTGATAAGTTGGTTTTGTATGCATGTAATGTTTTGAATGAATTGTTTATGCATGTTACATATATGTATATAGATATATATATTATGGTAGTGTATTTGCATGTATGGGAGTGCTAAGTACGTGTACATATATATTATATATATTATATATATATATATATATATATATATATATATATATGTTTATTATATATTAAATATTATTTGATTTAAGTGAATTATAAATGCGATTTAATACATGCTTTGATCATATTTGAAATTCATGGATTGAATTAATATGAAATGTGAATTTATGAATTTGAATGAAAATGAATGAATGATTGAATGGCTTGTTTATATGCCTTAAATTCCTTAATAGTGCACATGAATGTGTTCATTACATAATATTATCTTTTATACATTCATATCATGATCATTACATCGCCGAGCGTCTTAATTGGTCATATTGAGTCTCACTTCACCTTCCTTGCACAGAGTTTGATCCCATTGGAGACAAGGCCGGTCAGTGAGGCTCTTGTAATCTCCTTTTTGCCGTTTAAGGTGGGCTTTTCTTCTATTTAGTTATGTGACCCTATATATGCCATCAATGTGAAAAGTTTTCAACCAAAATGAATATATATATATAGAGTCGTTTTATAGAGTAAATGTTTGCAACGTAAAGCCCTTATTTTATAAATCCTACCAAATGTTTTGGCGAGAAATGAATGAATGCAATAATGGGGCCCAGGGACTTAGTGTGAGTGGCTATCCGGGGAGGCACGGGCCGACGGTGATCCCTCACACTAGTTCCACCAATTAAAGGCGTAACCGGACCTCGTTAGGAGTTAGCGAGGAATGGACGCTGAGTGCCACTAGGGGAGTCATGTAACCCCTTTTTGGTCAATGAATGGGTGGTCGGGCCTTGCAAACCCACCACCAACCCGGAGGAAGAAGGTGTAAATTTTAATGAATGTGCACGAAAGAATGTTATGCATGAAAAGAATGAATGAATGAATGAATGTTTAATGAACTACCCAAGGTGTTGGTTGGAGATAATGCACGTCCACTCGCCGGGCCAATAATGACTTAATGTAAATGAATCGTTATAATCCCTTTTGATGATTTCTCTATTTCGTCCACTTGGGAAATTCTTTAAAAACCTCACTTGGGATTATAGCTTGCATGTGATTGTTTAAATATCGTCGTATATTATATTTATGCCCTGTTTTTATACCCACCAGTCCCTTTTGGACTGAACCCGTTTGGTTTTCAGTTATTTTATGCAGGTGTCTGGAGCTAGGCGGGAATTCGAGTCATAGGTCTTGCATTCGTCTCTAGCTCTTGTATTTTGGTCTTACACTTGCATACTCTATTTGTGATGTTGGTATATGATTATTGTTTTGAAGCGTATATGTTTTGAGCCGTGACGACATGTGAATGATGTAGATGAATTATTTTTGGAGATTGCATGCTCATTGTATATATTTGATTAGTTATTGCTTCCGCACTTATGTTTAGTCTGATTATATGGTTCAAGGGTTAGTCCCGCCTAGCATAGCGTGTGTGTTTGTCCCCATTCGCCGTGATTTAGCTCGGGTATGGAGTGTCCGTTTCATATTCGGGTCGGGTCTCGGATGCGGGGGATGTGGTACCTTACGCTCGGGAGTTACATCCTTAAGTGGTATCAGAGCGTCGGGTTGCAAAACCCGGGCTCTCGTGTCGTGTCAGTTAGTCTAGGTCGTTCGGCTTAGGAACTAATTGACAATGTGTTGTATATGCATCTCTTTCGTGCTTAATTGGTTTAAATTTCGAATTTTGATGGAATTGATTGCATTATCATGCATAAACTAAAAATAACACGCATTCTTAGTGTTTATTGACAGGATGCCTCCACGTAGACACCGTGATAGATCTTCAGGACGACGTCGTGATCGTACTCCTACACCTCCACCTCCACAGCCGGCAGAGGCCTTTGTTAATTCGGTTATCAACATTATAGATCAAAGGCTTCGAGATTATGTACCACCGGCACCTCCAGCACCACCTGCACCTACTGTACCGCCCGAGGCACCGATTTTGGTTATACTTAGGGAGTTTCAGAATCAAAGACCTCCTAAGTTTTTCAAGGGAAATGATATGCAGGCGGAAATGTGGTTGAAAGAAGTCGAGAGGATATGGGAGCTCATTCCATGTGAGTCCCGAGAGAAGGCTCGATGCACCATCACTTTGATATAAGGGGAAGCCTACTCTTGGTGGGAAAGCACACGGATAGTCTTGGAAGCAGCTGGAGAAGAGATCAATTGGGAAGTCTTTACAAGAGAGTTTAAGAATAAATTCGTTCCTCCTTCATCCCGTGCTCGAAGATTGAGAGAATTAACCGAATTGAAGCAAGGATCGAGGTCTGTAGCCGAGTATATTTCAGAGTATGAGAGGTTATCCAGCTATGTGCCAAATATAGCGAGTGATGACCTTCATAAGGCTATGCAGTTTGTTCAGGGGCTTCGACCGGATATCCAAGCAGCTCTAGAGGTGGTTAACACGAGTACTTGGGCGAAGGCTACTCTAAAGGCCCTGAAAGTGAAAGATTCTGTGAATGCTCGGAGACCCGTTTATCGTCAGGGACAAGGGTCAGGATCAGGCTCGGGATTTAACAAAGGAAAGAGGCCGATGAATTTACCAGTTCCACCACCAAAAGGACCTTTCAAGAAGCCTAAGGTAGGAGGTCAGATTGCACCCATTCCACGAGCACCTCAGGCTCCACCGGCTCCTAAGGGATCTCGCAACGATCCGCCACCGTGTACTTATTGTGGATGGCCAACCCACTATAAAAATTGCCCAAAAAGATTGAGGTTGTGTTTGATTTGTGGGAAGGGAGATCATATGGCTTTTGTATGCCCGGACAAGACTTTAGGACATCAAGCTGGAGCTCAGAGACCGATGGTTTAGGCACGAGCTTATGCCCTTGAGGGTGAGGAGCAGAAAGTTGAAGCTGATCCAAACGCCGTGGTGGAAGGTACCATTTGCATTCATAACACGAGCATTCATGCATTATTCGATCCGGGTGCTACTCATACATTTATATCTTGTGATCTATATGCCTCTCTGTGTCTACCTGTTACTTGCTCAAATTCTTGCTATTATGTGAGTTCTCCTCTTGGAGGTAGTTTGCAGACAGATCGGGTTGTCAGGGGTTGTTCAGTTTTGATAGAAGGGAAAGATTACCCGGCAGATTTCATTGTGATGCCTATGAAGAAGTATGGGGTAATCTTCGGGATGGATTAGTTATACCGACACCAGGCCGAAGTTGATTGTTTTAAGAAGAAGATAAAGTTGGGTAAAGAGTTGATTGGAGAAGTTGGGTCGAAGAATGTACCTCTCGTATCGTTTATGGAAGCTCGCAAGTTGGTAAAGGATGGAGCCACGGGATTTATTGCCTATCTCCTTAACAAACCAAAGGATCAATCAAGTTTTGAGGAGACGGCCATGGTAAAGGAATATCCCGATGTATTTCCAGAAAATTTGGGTTCTCTACCGCCGGATCGAGAGATTGAGTTTGTTATTGACTTATATCCGGGATCAGAACCGTATTCTAAGACTCCTTACAGAATGGCTCCGGCAGAGTTGAAGGAATTGAAGATTCAACTCGAGAAATTACTCAAGATTGGATATATTCGACCGAGTTCATCTCCGTGGGGTTCTCCGGTTCTCTTTGTCAAGAAGAAAGATGGATCGTTGAGGATGTGTATAGATTACCGGGAGCTTAATCGGATAACTATCAAGAATAAGTACCTGTTGCCCCACATTGAGGATTTATTCGATATGCTGCAAGGTTTAGGAGTTTATTCGAAATTGGATTTAAGGCAAGGTTACTACCAGTTGAAAATCCGGGAAGAGGATATACCAAAGACAGGATTTAATACCCGGTATGGGCATTATGAGTTCGTAGTGATGCCTTTTGGTTTGACAAATACCCCTGCAACATTTATGGATATGATGCATCGGATTTTTCGGCCTTATTTGGATAAATTCGTGGTAATCTTCATTGATGACATTCTTGTGTATTCGAAGACTCCGGAAGATCATGCTAGGCATCTCAAATTGGTATTGGAGACGTTGAGAGAGCACCGGTTATATGCGAAGTTTAGTAAGTGTGAGTTTTGGATCGACCGGGTTGCTTTTCTAGGTCATGTCATCTCAAGTAAAGGTTTAGAAGTAGATTCTTCAAAGATCGAGAGGGTTATTCAGTGGCAGAGTCTGAAGAATGCTTCCGAGGTTAGAAGTTTCTTGGGATTGGCAGGTTATTACCGAAGGTTTGTGAAGGATTTTTCAAAGATAGCCGGTCCTTTAACTCGGTTGACTAAGAAGGAAGTTAAATTTGAGTGGGACGAGGCATGCGAAGCGAGTTTTCAACTCTTGAAGGAAAAATTAACCACTGCACCAGTATTAGCACTTCCCGAGGGCACTAAAGGATACATGGTTTATACGGACGCCTCGAAAGAAGGGTTGGGATGTGTTTTGATGCAGTAAAGTGATAGCCTATGCCTCGAGGAAATTGAAGGATCATGAACAGAATTATCCCACTCATGATCTTGAGCTTGTTGCAGTGATCTTTGCTTTGGGAAAGTGGAGACACTACTTATATGGAATTTCTTTCGAGATCTTTTCCGACCACAAGAGTCTCCAGTATTTGTTTTCTCAGAAGGAATTGAACAAGAGACAGAGGCGTTGGATGGAGATGTTGGCGGATTATGAGTGTACAATTCGATACCACCCCGGAAAGGCCAATGTGGTTGCGGATGCGCTTAGTAGGAAAGCTAGCATGTCAAGTGTTAAGGTGGAAGTTGAGGATGAATCTGAGTCTTTCAAGCTGAAAGCTAGTATTCGGAATATTACCGTTCAGCCGGATCTTCAGCAGAGATTATTTGAAGCTCAAAGAATGGATTCCGAAGTTCAGAAGTTAGTGCAGAAAGCTAGAAGTGATCCAGAGAGTCCGTTTGGATTTGATGACACCGGGCTTCTAAGGTTTAAGAACAGAGTGGTGGTTCCGGAAGAGTTGAAACGGTTGATATTGGAAAAAGCTCATCGATCAGGGTATTCGATACATCCCGGGGGAAATAAGATATATAAGGACTTAAAGAAATTTTATTGGTGGAATGGACTTAAGCGGGATGTGATCAACTTCGTGAAACATTGCTTGACTTGCCAGGTTGTGAAGGCAGAGCATCAGAAGCCATCGGGGCTACTTCAACCGTTACCTATCCCAGAAAGGAAATGGCAGCAAGTGGCGATGGATTTTATTACGGGTCTTCCAAGAGTGAAAGGTGGTTTAGATGGAATTTGGGTGATTGTGGATCGATTGACGAAATCGGCACATTTTCTGGCTATTCGGATGTCGGATAAGGTGAATAAGTTAGCTAAGAAGTATGTTGATGAAATTATCCGACTTCATGGTGTGCCGGTTAGCATCGTATCAGATCGGGATCCGAGGTTCACTTCAAGATTTTGGCAAGAATTGCAAAGGAATCTAGGAACAAGGCTTCAATTCAGCACAGCTTTCCATCCTCAGACGGACGGGCAATCGGAGAGATTAATTAAATATTTGGAGGATATGTTCAGAGCATGTGCATTGGATTTTTCGAGTTCGTGGAATGAGCAATTGCCTTTGATTGAATTCGCCTATAATAACAGTTTTCAAGCATCGATAGAAATGGCTCCATATGAGGCTCTCTACGGACGGAAATGCAGGTCACCGATGTTCTTTGATTTGGAGGAATGGAATTGGACCAAACAGGAAGGTGTGACACGAGGGGAGAAAAAGGAAAAACCCTCTATGGCCGTGTAAGAGGCAATTGATAAGGTCCAAATAATCAGACAACGGATGAAAGCAGCCCAGGACCGACAGAAAAGCTATGCCGATCACCGAAGGAAAGATCTTAAGTTTGAGATTGGTGATAGGGTATTCTTGAAAGCTTCGCCGCGTAAGGGATTCTCGAGGATTGGAAAAGGAGGAAAATTGAATCCTCGGTATTTAGGACCGTATGAGATTCTTGAGAAAATTGGAGATACGACCTACCGTTTGGACCTACCATCGAGTCTGACCGGAATTCATAATGTGTTTCATGTTTCACAACTCCGAAAATATTATCCAGACGAATCCGAGGTTATACCGGTTAAAGAAGTGGAATTAGAACCGAATCTCACCTTCGTTCAGAAGCCGATTAAGATATTGGATCGAAAATTTCAGGAGCTTCGAAATCGGCGTATCCCACAAGTTAAAGTCTTATGGAGAAGTGATAAAACCGAAGAGGCTACGTGGGAGACGGAGGAAAAGATGAGGAAGTTTCACCCCGAGCTGTTTCGGGGCGAGCAATGAATCTGAGGACGGATTCTTTTAAGGGGGAGAGATTGTAACGCCCCGACCTTTCAGTCGTAAAGGTATGTTGTATGTGTTTACCAATTTGCGCGAATTAATTGTTTATACGTGTTTTATATTTAATTTTATTATAAATTATTTTATTTTATTTTAATTTAATATCATTTTAATTATTTTGTTAATTTAGTAATTATTTTAAATTAATAATTAAGTGTTATGTTAATTAATCATGCTTTAATCATATTAATTAATTTATTCATTAATTCGTTGACTTTGAATTATATTAAAAATAGAATTTAAATTTTAGTATTAATTTATAATGTATGAATTATTAAGGTTATGCGCATAAATGTTTAATTGTGATTCGTTCTTATATGAAATGATATCGAAATGTCGTGGAAATTTAGTATGTCGTAAATTTATGTGTTATGAACATGTCTATATGCTCGGTTTATGTTTTCGGACTCGTTTGACGTGGTAACGAATTTAATTTGATTTGTGGAACCAAATCGGGGCCTAACGAGCAATTAGCGCACCCTTGGTTCCGTATGCGATATCTTGAGCTCGGGAACTCGGATTCGAGTTCCGTCAACTTCGTTGAACTCATATCGAAGATTTGGGTTTAATAAACTTAGCCTTATATTTTTGCGAAATCATTTGAACCTCCGAAATTTAACCGAAAAACGAAACGGCACCAAAACTGCCACATTTTACTAAAATGGCCATAACTTTTTCAAACCTTGACCAAATTAACTATGGTTGGAGTCATTGTAACCCTAGTTCAGCCCACTATCTTCCCATACTCAGCTCCAACCGAACTTATCCTCACACAAGCAAGAAATTGCAGCCAAAGCTCCTGACTTCCATCTCAGTCCCGTAACCTTGCATTCCTTGGAGATTTTGGAGCTCAAATCTCTTCCAACCTTTATCCAATCAACAAGGTAAGCTTAGGGTTGTAATATACATTCATTCCTGGTCATTTTCATTCATTCATCCCTAAATTTGATTTAGTTTTCATGGAGATATGCTAGTTTGATTCAATAGTTAGGTTTTGGGCATTTTTGTTGATCTCCTTCGTTTCTTGATGGTTTTGGTTGATTCCAAGCTTGAATATGATTGTCTTGACTCCCTCTTCGCATTTATGATCATTGATTATGTGGTAGTTGAAGTATTCATGAGATTTCATTAGTGGCACTTTGAGGAAATGCATGAAATAAACTTATATACCTCCATCTCCGTTTGAGCATTCTTGGGGGCTGATTTGTATGTTGGTTTGGAGTGGTTTTTCTGCATATTTGATGGCCTAACTTAACTGAAGTTGAGGGGACGAATTAGATCAGTTACTGCCCTGTTTTTGCCTCGTTATACCCTGTTTTGGACTGGATTTTTTGTTGTTGTCATTGTTGTTACTTGCCGTGCTTCAATGTTATCAGTTTTTAGTTATTTAGGTGGGTTGTTCATGCTATAATTCTGCTGCATTTCATGGTTTTTGGTTGCTGCTCTTTGTTGTGGCATATTCATGACTGAAACAGGGGAATGGCGTGAGTTTGTGCAGCTGCTGCGTCTGGAACTGGATCTCCCCGGGCGGGGAGATTTTAGCCGTGAAAAGGCCCAGCCGGGTAGCCTTTGTGCAGAAACCTTCTGCACAAAGCTCCCCGGGCGGGGACTTTTGCTGCACAAAATCTCCCAGGGCAGGGAGATTGAATTTGGAACCGAACTGCTGCTGTTGCTTTCCTTTTCTTCCTTGCATGTATTGTATGTGTATTACTTTGTTTGGTGCATGTCTTATATATATGTAATATATATATATATATATATATATATATATATATATAATGCATGAATTGGTTGTTTTGTTGTTGTCTGCATGTTTATTTCAGAATGTTTCATTTCATTACTATGCATTTCATGCATCAGTACGTATATAGGCATGCATGAATTTCTAATTTTGTGTTTAATGCATGAAATTACATGCAGCTCTAATTGTAAGGTTTGCATATGCATGCATGTGTGATAAGTTGGTTTTGTATGCATGTAATGTTTTGAATGAATTGTTTATGCATGTTACATATATGTATATAGATATATATATTTATGGTAGTGTATTTGCATGTATGGGAGTGCTAAGTACGTGTATATATATATATATATATATATATATATATATATGTTTATTATATATTAAATATTATTTGATTTAAGTGAATTATAAATGCGATTTAATACATGCTTTGATCATATTTGAAATTCTTAGATTGAATTAATATGAAATGTGAATTTATGAATTTGAATGAAAATGAATGAATGATTGAATGGCTTGTTTATATGCCTTAAATTCCTTAATAGTGCACATGAATGTGTTCATTACATAATATTATCTTTTATACATTCATATCATGATCATTACATCGCCGAGCGTCTTAATTGGTCATATTGAGTCTCACTTCACCTTCTTTGCACAGATTTTGATCCCATTGGAGACAAGGCCAGTCAGTGAGGCTCTTGTAATCTCCTTTTTGCCGTTTAAGGTGGGCTTTTCTTCTATTTAGTTATGTGACCCTATATATGCCATCAATGTGAAAAGTTTTCAACCAAAATGAATATATATATATAGAGTCGTTTTATAGAGTAAATGTTTGCAACGTAAAGCCCTTATTTTATAAATCCTACCAAATGTTTTGGCGAGAAATGAATGAATGCACGAATGGGGCCCAGGGACTTAGTGTGAGTGGCTATCCGGGGAGGCATGGGCCGACGGTGATCCCTCACACTAGTTCCACCAATTAACGGCGTAACCGGACCTCGTTAGGAGTTAGCGAGGAATGGACGCTGAGTGCCACTAGGGGAGTCATGTAACCCCTTTTTGGTCAATGAATGGGTGGTCGGGCCTTGCAAACCCACCACCAACCCGGAGGAAGAAGGTGTAAATATTAATGAATGTGCACGAAAGAATGTTATGCATGAAAAGAATGAATGAATGAATGTTTAATGAACTACCCAAGGTGTTGGTTGGAGATAATGCACGCCCACTCGCCGGGCCAATAATGACTTAATGTAAATGAATCGTTATAATCCCTTTTGATGATTTCTCTATTTCGCCCAGTTGGGAAATTCTTTAAAAACCTCACTTGGGATTATAGCTTGCATGTGATTGTTTAAATATCGTCGTATATTATATTTTTGCCCTGTTTTTATACCCACCAGTCCCTTTTGGACTGAACCCGTTTGGTTTTCAGTTGTTTTATGCAGGTGTCTGGAGCTAGGCGGGAATTCGAGTCATAGGTCTTGCATTCATCTCTAGCTCTTGTATTTTGGTCTTACACTTGCATACTCTATTTGTGATGTTGGTATATGATTATTGTTTTGGAGCGCATATGTTTTGAGCCGTGACGGCATGTGAATGATGCAGATGAATTATTTTTGGAGTTTCAATGCTCATTGTATATATTTGATTAGTTATTTCTTCCGCACTTATGTTTACTCTGATTATATGGTTCAAGGGTTAGTCCCGCCTAGCATAGCGTGTGTGTTTGTCCCCGTTCGCCGTGATTTAGCTCGGGTACGGAGTGTCCGTTTCATATTTGGGTCGGGTCTCGGTGCGGGGGATGTGGTACCTTACGTTTGGGTGCTACAGGATAACACCCGGTAAAAGCAGTAATGATGCAAGAAAGATGAAGTGTTTAAATCTGGAAGGAAAACCAGAGAATATGCCCAGTCGTGTAAGCAATGTCTGTGTAAGAGATGACTTAGGGAATGTGTGTAGGAATTTCCATATTTATAAGTTGAGGGCGAGGGTAGTTTGGTAATTGTGGCTAAGTGGTCCCAAAACCTTGTATTGCCCTAGAAATGTGGCGTCGTGTGATGGCTTGAAAGTGACGTTTCTGAAAGATACCTACGGGTAGGTGGCCATAACGTGTTTGAGGAATGTGTGCGTACTACCACCTTGTGTCAGAGGTGGTTACGGAGTTGTCAACGAGTGTCAGGGCACTCAGTTTAGTTTACACCTCATGCAATTGGGTGTGCCCTTGATGGGAACCCTTTGTTGAGGAGGGGATTGGCCTTCTGGAAATCGTGGATACCTTGTTGTAATGACGGCATGGGTGTCAAAGGTGGTCCGAGAGCAAACATACCCTGGAAGGATTACCCGAGCGCTAGAGCGCCCGAGGGGAGGATTCCCCTGGCGACTTTACTCGAGCCTGGGATGCTCGAGGCGTGTAGGGTACCCGACTTTGGGAGGTCCTCGAGGGAGGACTCCACTGTTCGAAGAGGAAGGTCCTTATGAGAGTAATGATCATTTCTGTGAGGCCTTAATGCGAGCGCTGAGATGGATTAGTGGGGAATCCCCCGCTGGATGTACGGGCCCTGGCGGGTAGGCCTCAGGACGCAAGACAATGAGTTATATGGGCTGGACTTACTTCACGAGCCCACATTCATGAGCATCTAAGCTCAAGTGATCTTGGGTCAACTGAATAAGCCGCCTGAATCATGACACGTGTACGGATCTGATTCGAGCGTGATTTGGGCCCATCAATTTAATTTTGTTATGCAGATCGAATATATTAGCGAATATTCAATAATCATGGTATATAACAATCAAATGATTTTTTAGAAATAACATAAATCTAATAAATATTAAGAGAAACAAAATTCTCTTTAAGTTAATTAATTTTCTTTTCGTGTGTTTTAAACAACAAGTCTATTTTATCATCACTAATATTATACCACATTTACTTTAAGGATTTTGCACTCTATTTGCTTAACAAGAGATAGGTGAGAAATCGATTTTATATAGTTTAATTAGAGATTTCCTATTCTTATTTAATAACCTATAATGCACGGACACTCCGAAAATTTACCCCGTGCAGTGTCGGATACGGACATGGCTCCGACACGTTCCGACACGACAAAATGTGTCCAAAAATTAAAAAAAAATTCGACACGTTGGGGATACGGCGCGGACACGTGGCCGGCACGGCTTGAAATGTGTCCGACACGAAAAATTCAAAAAAAAATTAATTTTTAAGTTATATTTCCGGAATATTTGAGGGTATATTATTTTAAAAAAAATAATTATATAAATTTACTTAAAGATATTTAATATTAATTTAAATTCATTTTTTTCATAATATTATTATATAAAAAAATGTATTAATTTTATTTTTAATGATTTTAATGTTGAATTGGAAAATAATATATGTTATTTAAGTTTGTAATATTAAATACTTTTATAATATTTTATTTTATATAAATTTATATATATATATATATATATATATATATATATATATATATATATATATATATATATATATATATATATATAATTTATTTATTTATTTATATATAATATAGTCTTGTCGGAGTCATGTCGTGTCCTAAACTTTTTAAAAAATTCGTGTCGCCGTGTCCGTGTTGTGTCGTATCCGTGCCGCCGTATCCGTGCATCATAGCTAACAACTAGAGACAATTAGTGCCCAAGGGACGCCCAAGTTTTTTTTAAGGGATGTAACCCTCAATTTCTTTTTCCTTTATTTTTTTTCTCTATTACTGACGTGGTTTTTTTTATTTATATTTTTTATTTTTCCCTCTTATATTATCTCGAAAATCTCCCACATGATTTCAAATTTCAAACTTCCACCCATATCAAATTCTATTTCTCTCTCTTTCTTTTCTCTACTTCTCTCTCTTCTTCAACGATGAATCGGGATGAATTCAGTTTTTCTTCTTCAACGATGAATCAGGATGAATCTCCTCTCCTTGTACAAGCATGACAAAGATAATCGGATGAATTTCAAAAATTACCGATAATATTTTTCTTCTTGTTCTTTTTTTTTTTTTGTCTCAATCTTCAAGAACTTGAAGATATATGAAATCGCGTGAATTCTTTTGAAGATCGCGTGACTCGATCTTCAAAATAAATCACGCGACTTCATAGAATTATGAACTCGCTGCGCGATTATGATAGTCGAGCACTCGACTTCATAATTCTATGAAGTCGCGTGAATTCTTTTGAAGATAGAGTCACGCGATCTTCAAAGGAGATGAATAAAAATAATAAAAGAAAAAAGAAAAAAAAAATTGAAGAAGAATAAAAATAATTAAAAAAAATAAAGAAAATAAAAGAAAAAATCGAGTGCGCGATTTCTGAGATCGCTCACTCGATTTGTACACGTGGAAAATAATTATATTTAATATTTATTTTATTAGACAAAATTGAGAAAAGGGTTATATACCCAATTCTTTCAAAACTAGGGGTTACATAACTAAAAAAAGACTTAGGCGTCCCTTTTAACCGAATGCCCCCTAACAACTATTAATAAGGAGAGCTCTAAGTGGTCCGATTGGATTTGAAGAAGAATCTCTACGAAATATATTATTTAATTATATGTTTAATATAATTTTAAAGTGTGTGCATCACCTGGATCCTCGCCGTCCTGAGCGTCTATGGTGATACTGTCGTCCTCTATCTGAAGTGGCTCAGGATCTATGGGATTTGCCGCCATGAACTCCCCCTGGAGCATCGTCACAAGCTCCTGATACTCCGGTTCCGCCAGGCTTTCCGAGGGATCCCTATCGCGAACAATGGGCTCACAGTTCTTGTCCAGATCCATGCGCAGACGCTCATCGATCCGAGCGCTCTCAGGAGCCAATCCCTATAGTTTATTTTCGTTTTTTTTTTTTTTAGTTGTACAATCCAATTTCATGGATCGAATCACTTAATCCTCTACTAGTGGTAGCTATGTTTGTAGATATTTGAACTCAAAATATTTGATTAAGCTAAAGATCGCCAATTTGGTATGTTACATGGGCTGATGATATAATTTTGGAAATCTAAGGTGGAATATTCATGACCTAAGTATCAAAGAATGAATCCTCCATTTCCAAAGTTTCAAACCATATATATGGGACACAAGGACAGACTTCCTTGTACATCCGCAAATCCGTCAATCCAATCCAATTATTAAATTCCCCCAGACGCAATGCAGTTGGGCACTTGCCACGCGCGCACCGTTTTCTCGTCATCTCACCAACATTTTTCCTTCCTCACGCGCCGCCTAGTATTTATCCGCGCATCAAAGACTGTTGCGTGCTCTTCTTCTCAGAGGCATTTCAACAAACACGTTTCGCTGCCGAAACATTTCTGCTCTAATCCTCGCTTTCTTTCGCGTTCTTTATCCACAGCTTCGGAAATGGGATCGCTCTCCTCCTTCGGTGAGATTCTGAAGTATCCTGTAGCTCGGCGCGATGAGTCTGTGGTTGATAATTATCACGGCGTTAAGGTTCCCGACCCTTATCGATGGTAATATATTTTCTAGTTTGCGTGATGGTTCTGCTTGTAGGAATGCGTTTTTAGATTTTTGCTGTGATAACCCTGGAATTCTAGATTACCACTTGTGTTTTCTTTTGTTTTGCTCTTCATAATTTGTGTAAGTTTTGGGTACTGTGGCTTTGGATTGCTGGGGGCGGTCTGAGTGATGATTAAACCACCTTAACACTATGGGATTTGCTGTCACTGAAATTCTTAGTGATTTAGTTTTGTTCTCCTGTTTGATCAGACATTTTTATGATAAATTATTGAGTTTCAATTTATGTGATTAGGTTAGAGGATCCTGATTCTGAGGAGACAAAAGAATTTGTTGAAAAGCAGGTGGAATTGACGGATTCTGTACTTAAAACCTGCGAAACTAGAGAGAAACTACGTGAAAAACTTACCAAATTATTCGACTTTCCGAAGTACACTGCTCCATTTAGGGCTGGTGACAAGTACTTCTATTTCCATAACACTGGTCTGCAGCCACAATCAGTCCTATATGTTCAGGTTCTGTGCCGAGATCTTCAATTTCTTAATTTTTTAACGTGTGATTGCATGAATCTTGTGTTCTGAAACTATTGTCTTTTGATGCTGCAGGATAGTTTGGATGGAAAATCTGAAGTTTTGCTTGATCCAAACACGTTAAGTGATGATGGAACCGTGGCGTTGAGTAAATATGCTGTTAGTGAGGATGCAAAGTTCCTGGCCTACAGCACTAGTTCTAGTGGAAGTGATTGGGTTACCATTAAAGTTATAAGGATTGATGATAAGAGCACCCAGCCTGATACCATTTCATGGGTAGAGTTTATGACCTTTTAAGATATTGCCTAGTAATTTCTTTTAGTAAGGTTGTAGCTATTCTGGACAGATTATATTAGGATCACAGGTTCCAGTTCTTTCTTAAAGCCTGATTGTATATCTCTTTCATAAACAGGTTAAGTTTTCTTCTATTTGTTGGACTCATGATAGCAAGGGTTTTTTCTACAACCGCTATCCTGCTCCTTTGTAAGTGATTATTCTATATTAAGAACACGTCTGACTTTCATTGAATAGTTCCTTGTGTTATTAATTTGTTTATCAGATGAAACTCTAGTTTGTTTGCCATAGAAAATTGACCTCTTGAGTACTACATTCTGAGAGAATAGATCAATCTTCTTAAGCCATTGTTTATGAATTGATGTTGATCAATTATGTATCATATATGTTCGTTTGCATCTTTTCAACTTAGGTTACTTGTGATCCTCATGTTGGATAATTTGTTTTAAAGGGATGGAGAGAAGTTGGATGCTGGTACAGAGGTCAATGCCAATCTAAACCATGATATGTATTATCACTTTTTGGGTACTGATCAGTCGGAAGATATCTTATGCTGGAGTGATCTGGAAAACCCTAAACATACACGCTCTTCTGAAGTCACAGAAGATGGAAAGGTACTATAACCTTCTTATCTATCGGACAGTATTTTATGTGTCTGATGAGCAAACATAGGTGCAGTAACATGGCCTTCTTAAAAGTGACGATGTATCAGATAGAAAGAAGGAATATGAAACTATGATATCCCTTTCAAATATTGACATTAACTAATCAAACTTTAGCTTGTTACCTAAGTGGTTGTTTGATCATATATGATGTATTGGATCTTTTTCTGTTCAGAAGAAGGCTGCTCTTTCTTTACTTGTATATATTATTCAACATGATAAAGAGAAACCTTAGATCATTAATTCACATGCCAAATAAAAGTCTGTTTACTGATGATAATTCTAGATGATAATTTTAGCTTCAATCTGTTGCATGATGGTCTTGTGAGTAAGATTACCACACTAGTATTCCTGAATCAAGTTTTTTCCCTCAAGTGTCCTTGCATAACATGATGCAGCAAAAGAAAGTTTCCATGTTTATAATGTATACCATTAATATTTTGGTTTAGTCCATTGGTAACCTTGTTTTGATACTCTCGTTTATTTTGGGTTCTAATATCCGATAATTTTTTATTAACTGGTGTCTCTTTATTTCTTGGGAATTTCAGTATGTTCTAATGTATATTCATGAAAGCTGTGATCCGGTCAACAAGATTTATTACTGTGACTTGTCAGCGCTTCCCAAAGGACTTGAAGGTTATAAAGGAACAAATGAATTGCTTCCTTTTGTCAAGCTTGTTGATAATTTCGAAGCTTCATACGAATATGTTGCAAATGATGATACAATTTTCACCTTCCTCACTAATAAGGATGCTCCAAGATACAAGCTAGTGCGAGTTGATCTGAAAGAACCTAGTTCTTGGATTGAAGTACTTAAAGAAGATAAGAAAGACGTGCTTGAATCTGCGACAGCCGTAAATAGCAATCGGCTTGTACTCAGTTATTTGAGTGATGTGAAAAATGTGTTGCATGTAAGAGACTTGAGAACGGGTGACCTTTTACACCAATTACCACTTGATATCGGAACAGTATCTGAAATTTCTTGTAGACGTAAAGACAGCATCATATTTATTGGGTTTACAAGCTTTCTTGTCCCGGGTATTATATATATGTGCAACTTAGAAGGTGAGGTCCCAGAGATGAGAATCTTCCGAGAAACAGTTGTCCCTGGCTTTGACAAGACTGAATTTGAAGCTAATCAGGTGAGTACTTGTTTATTGTCTACACACACACACGTATGTACGTATATAATATATCTATTGCCTTTCCAATTTTATTTTTTTAAAAATTAGATTATTGTGTATATTAAATTCTACAGCCCAATGCCACATGGGGCAACAACCATGTCCGTGTCTGTCTCTGGGCCAACTTAACAATTTTTGGAAACATGTCATAAAATGTTTCGAAGTGTTCAGTACATACTTTGGTACTTATCAAAGGACCTTATAAACTTCTAAACTAGCAAGCGCCTTTAAGAAAAATAAGGCATTACTAACCTTTTTTCATTTTTGGATCTTAACGATCATGATCATATTCAGTGCACAATTGTCATTGGGTAATATCCTTCAAAATCTTATTTATTGCAGAGACATGAAGATAAGCTCCATTTTTTTTTTTTTTTTTTTAAGATTTGGGAGCTTATGAGAGATAAGCTAAGCCAAACACCTGTAGAGTGAGGCAAGTTGGTGTTAGGATGAATAGTGTGATTTTGATATTAGTGATGATCCTAAACCTCATGATAAAGAATGATAGAATTGCATTGGTAAAGTAATCGCACCAGCCTTTCATACACTGATTTGGTTTTTCTCTTCCATGAAGTTGGTGCATTTAGCGGGGTTTTCAGTTGAAACAACTCAATGCTGATATTTCTTATAAGTTATTCTATCTTTTTCTGTCCATTCATTTATTATATTTTTCTTCAGGTTTTTGTGCCAAGTAAAGATGGCACTAAAATTCCGATGTTTATAGTGGCTAGAAAGGGCCTTTCTCTGGATGGTTCACATCCATGTTTACTATATGCATATGGGGGATTCAATATCAGTATTCCACCATATTTTGCTGCTGGCCATATTGTTCTTGAAAAGCATTTAGATGCTGTCGTCTGCATTGCAAACATACGTGGAGGAGGAGAATATGGAGAAGAATGGCATAAAGCTGGTGCGCTTGCTAAGAAACAGAATTGCTTTGATGACTTCATATCCGCTGCTGAGTATCTTATCTCTGCTGGTTACACGCAACCCAAGAAGTTGTGTATTGAAGGTGGAAGCAATGGTGGTCTTCTTATTGGGGCTTGTATTAATCAGGTGCCTTTCCAATGTTATTTTTCGTACTCTTATGCACAACTGAATTGTTCAACTGAAAACTCAGCACTTTTCTGATTGCAGAGACCTGATCTTTTTGGTTGTGCTCTTGCTCATGTTGGTGTTATGGATATGCTAAGATTTCACAAGTTTACCATTGGTGAGGAGATGTTTTCCAAGGGAGGATCTTTTGTATTAGAATTTTTTAAACATGCTCTTAACATTTTTTTGCTCGTATTCTCTCTTCAAACTAGGCCACGCATGGACCTCAGACTATGGCTGTTCGGATAACGAGGAAGAGTTTCAATGGCTAATCAAGTGAGCTGTTTTAACTTTTAAATTAGGATCATGAATCACCTCGTCTAGAATTTGAAGTTAGAGTATACAAATGAACTTTGTCTTGCAGTGCTTTACTTTTTTTAATTAGTTGAAGTATATCTTTTGGAATTTTACTTTTGGCTAATGAAATTTAACAATAACTTTGTTTTCATTTGTTGGTTTCTTTTGTCCCTACAGAAAGCTTTTACAAATTTGTCATTGTTATTGTAAATCTTGTGATTCAAAATTTGGAAACTGTACAGACTAGTGTTAGTTGCATTTTTGGTGTTATTGAACACAAAATCTGAATGATGTTCTATGTACCTTTATCTGGAGAACCCAAAATTTATTGGAACAACGGGATCGCTCATCTACATTTGTTGATATGATTGCAGAACTGAATATGTCATGCTGCTTGTGGATATTTTTGATTTAGCTTTTCTTAATAAACTAATTGATTTTATGAACTCAATATTTTGTTTTCTCTAACCCTAAGAGGGAGGACTTCAATGCATGTTTCTATCCATCTTTACTCGAAACTATTAATTGCCTTATATGTTGGATGGATAGAAATGAGCTTGCTAAGTTTCACATCTGTCTTTTCCATACTTTACTAGGTACTCACCATTGCATAATGTGAGGAGGCCGTGGGATAAGCCTTCTGATAAGATCATCCAGTATCCATCCACTATGCTATTGACAGCTGACCACGACGATCGGGTTGTTCCTCTGCACTCACTAAAGCTATTGGCGGTGGGTATTATATTATTGAACTCTAATTTTTTTCCATTTCTTCCAAACCGTTTACTTTAATATTTTTCTCGTCTTATGAGTAAAATCTTACAGGATATTTGTTTGTACGACCACACATCTATAGTGAAATTGCATGTTGTGGCATTTGAAAAACTCTATAAAGTACTTGGCATTTTTGAAACCTGAAATAAATTCGAGAGAAGGCCTTTTTATTGGTGGGATGATCTTGTGGTTCACCTTATTGTAATATAGTAAATTTTAGCCCAACTGGAAAAGGAAACTTGAGGTTGCCGAAGCTGTTGTTTGTCAATACTAAATCAAATGTGCCTGTAGATTCATTTTCCAATTGAATAACTAATAACTTTTGCCAGCAACTTTAATCAAACATCAAAGGTATATATAACACCATCATTTTCTCACTCTCTTCTGTTTGTCCTTGCAGACCCTGCAACATGTTTTATGCACAAGTGTGGAGAAAAGTCCTCAAACGAACCCAATTATTGGGCGTATAGAACAGAAGGCTGGGCATGGGGCAGGAAAACCTACACAGAAAAAGGTAACACCCCCCCCCCCCCCCCCCCCCAAGCAAATTTTGTTGGTACTTTTATGATTGAAATAACCTGCATTCCTATATTTCCAGATTGATGAATCTGCAGATAGGTACGGGTTCATGGCTAAGGTTGTGGGTGCATCCTGGATTGACTAAATGATGCCCCAAGTGGTAAGTGAAAGATTCTTATTCATTACAGATTGTCCTAGGAAGAAATGTGAATACTAGGCTCTACCAATGTTTTACTAGTTCCTGTTTCCTGTTATCATTTGAGTCTCATTTTTTTCTGGATTACCACCCGCACTCATTTGCTAGCCTTGCTTTTTATCCATTGATCAACGAGTTGTTCAACCGGTTAGCGACTGTATTTCTTGTATAAGAATACTTCACTGAGCTTCGTTATTCTGAAATTATTCGAAATTTTATGGAAGTAATAGTTAATGTGAGATTATTTCTTTTCCACCAAGGGGGAGTAGCATTCCCAAGGAATCGAAATTCGAAAATGAAATGTGTAGTTAAGTTAGCATAACGCTTATCGCTAAGCTATTCTATCCACTTGGTGTTGAATTTGTTATTGCGTCAAATAATGGAATCTCACAGCCCTTGTACAATACACTGAACATTCTGCACAAAATCTAAGTCGTTGATATTTGCTCCTCAAGTACACTAATGAAATATGTCAAATGGTCGAGCTCTTGATTAATGACAAATGCCGAACTCCCTTTAAATTTTATATTCATGTCGGCAATTTTCTTGGTGCCCAAGTTCCATCAATTGACTTTTTTTTTTTCCAGAACAGTTCCACCATTTGACTAAATGAATGACAATTGTATGCAGTATCCTGGGCCAACTTTTGGCTATTGTATTTGGTTAAAGCTCAGCCATTGATTCCACCAAATAAATTATTTAATATTTATCTTTAAAAACAAGTCAAACAACGACCATTTAACACGTCTGCTTCTTGCATGGGTCATGACTCATGACTATTCCATGAGAAAAAAGCACAGTAACTCATAAATAATAATCATTACAGCGACCTATCCTGGCAATACATTTGATATAACTATCTTTTTTTTTTTTTTTTTTTTTGAAAACATTATTCTTCAATTTGACAAGTTGAAAAATTACAAAGCCTCCCCTTAACATATCCTAATTTTGGTCTAACATGTACAATTATGATGATTAACTAAAATCATTAAAGGCTGAGGGCATAGTGGGGTCTTCATATCATATTAGAGATAATGTCGTCGGTCAAGATTAATCGATTCAAAGAAACGTGAAAATTCTACGGCAGAGGAAGTTTATGAGAAAACTTGTATAATTAGAGCAAATCTAGATTTTTGGTGTGTTTTTCAAAAAACAAATCTTAGATATGATTCATTTAAATTCTAACGGATAATTCCTCAAAAATCCCCAAGTGTAAACTGAATTTCCTTTTCACTCCCCAATTTTGAAAAAGTTCCTGTTCACTCCCCAATTGAAAAACAAAATTCCTTTTCACTCCCCAAGGTTGTATAATAATTCAGGAATTGCGTACATTTTTTAGGGAATTGCGTATAAAAATCCCGGAATCTCGTATATACGACATTTTGAGATTTTTATACGCAATTCCCTCAAAAATGTACGCAATTCCTAAAGACAATGTACGAACATGTACTGTTTGTGGGGACCTAAAAGGAATTTTGTTTTTCCTTTTCACTCCCCAATTTTGAAAAAGTTCCTGTTCACTCCCCAATTGAAAAACAAAATTCCTTTTCACTCCCCAAGGTTGTATAATAATTCAGGAATTGCGTACATTTTTTAGGGAATTGCGTATAAAAATCCCGGAATCTCGTATATACGACATTTTGAGATTTTTATACGCAATTCCCTCAAAAATGTACGCAATTCCTAAAGACAATGTACGAACATGTACTGTTTGTGGGGACCTAAAAGGAATTTTGTTTTTCAATTGGGGATTGAATGAGAACTTTTTCAAAACTGGGGACCTAAAAGAAATTTTTTCAACTTTTTGGTACTATTCAAAGATTTTCCCAAATTCTAATGGACAACTTGTATGAATAGGACAAATTTGGGATATGTCATAATTATTCAAAGATAAAATATTTGTGCTATCAGCAATATGAAGACACTCCATTTCCCCTTCTCCAGCAGAAAAAAGAATTGAAAAAACCTTGTTTCAGATCAAGCTCTGCACACCATGAGCAACTCTAAATCTCATCAACTAAACATTTACTTCCTTCCAATGATGGCGCCAGGCCATATCATCCCTATGGTAGACATGGCCCGTCAATTTTCCAGGCTCGGAGCAAAATCAACAATCATTACGACACCCCTCAACGCCTCTCAATTCTCTGAAACAATTGGAAGAGACAGAAAACATGGCTTCGATATCAGCATCTCTCTCATCGATTTCCCTTACAAAGAATCAGGCCTGCCTCAAGGCTGCGAGAATCTGTCTTCCACCACCACAACTCAAATGTGGGTGGATTTCATTAGGGCCATGGAATTACTCGAACGACCAGTTGAAAATCTTCTGCAACAAGGCCGTCCTGATTGCTTTATTGCTGGTGTTTTCTTCTGGTGGGCTTCAGATGTGGCTCTCAGGCTTAATATTCCAAGTTTAATCTTTTATGGGACGGGTTCCTTCCCTTTGTGCATTTACAGGACACTGAAAGAACATAAAACTCATGAATCAGTTCAATTGGATTCTGAAGAATTTGTGGTGCCTGGAATCCCGGATGTGGTCAAAATTTCGAGGAAACAACTGCCTGAGCAGCTAAAAGATGCAAAGAAGAATCCATTGGCCGACACATCGGAAAAGGTTTTAAAATCAGAAGCCATAAGCTATGGAGTGATTGTAAATAGCTTTTATGAGCTGGAACCTGGCTATGCGAGATATTTTGAGGAGTTCACTGGGAAAAAGGTCTGGAACATCGGGCCCCTTTCTGGTTTGAATAAAACCGATGAGGATAAAACTCAGAGAGGTTTAGCAGCAACATCCAAATCCAGCCATGATTGCTTGAGTTGGCTTAACTCCAAGAAGCCCAACTCGGTTGTTTATATCTGTTTCGGCACCATGGCTATTTTTTCAAGGGATCAGCTGCTTGAGATCGCGATGGGCTTGGAAAATTCGGGCATAGATTTCATATGGGTTGTGAGTGAGAAGCTAGAAAATGAGATTGATTGGCTGCCAGAAGGATTTGAACAAAGAATCGAGGGCCGTGGGTTGATAATCAGAGGGTGGGCTCCACAAGTGTTGATTCTTGATCATGAAGCTGTTGGGGGATTCGTCACGCATTGCGGGTGGAATTCGTTGATCGAAGGAGTGGCGGCGGGTGTGCCGATGGTGACATGGCCGCTGTCGGCGGAGCAGTTTTTTAGTGAGAAATTGGTGGTGGAGATCTTGAAGACGGGAGTTCCGGTGGGGGCTGAGGAGTGGACTAAACGGAATGATGAGAGAGAGGCGATAAAGAGGGACAAGATTGAGCGAGCGGTGAGTGAATTGATGGGTGGAGAAGAAGCTGAGGGAATGAGAAACAAAGCGAGAACATTGGGGGAAATGGCCAAAGGGGCTGTTGAAGAAGGCGGCTCATCACATAATGAATTGAAATCTTTACTTGAAGAAATTAGGAATTATCGCCATTGATCTCGAATTTATTGTAACTGCAATTCTGTGTTGTTGTTTGTGGATCTTAAATTTCCCGCAATGATATGTTTGTACTTTGAAGATGAGAATTTGTCAATCGCAGTGGCATGTGCCAATCCTTTTCAAGTTTCAAGATTCAAGTGACAAGTGACAACCAAAGCATCATAGGAAAAAATGACAATTTTAATCGTTTTAGCAACATTTCAAATTTTTAGTAGGAAACTAGGAATATATAATACATGGGTATTTTCATGTGTAATGTTTTGCTTAATTGTTGGATCATGGCGCATTGTTGTTACGCTTAATTTTCTCGGTTTAATATTTGAGGGGAGCTCGTCAATAATCCTGTGATCTCGTTGTGTTAGAAATTGAGCGTGGGGTGGTATCTCCATTGGTTTATACCAGTCAGCAAAGTAAGGATATAGAAATTCAGCAAAGTAAGGATATAGAAATGAAGCACAAGAAGATTTAGAAAAGACTGTGAAAACATGAGTCTAAAGGATTAATTCACCACCTAAGGTTGTTAAGTTAGGATTTTAAAGAGAGAATATCATTAAGATGAGAGAGACGAAGGTTTGATATACAATACAAAGAAGCACTGGAACGGCCGGTACCGGTACTAAAGGTCAAGCTGCATAGGAACGTTGAGTACTACCAATACTGCAGTCAAGTTTCAGGACTCAGCTTAACCAGTAATTGGTTCTCATTCAAATCCAAGTTCTTTTCAGCAACACTGGAGCTTTCCTTCTGTTTTCCTTTGGAAGATTCAATAGGCTGACTATAAGATCTCCCATAATCACCTTTTATTGAGCCTTGATACGATGCTTTCAGTACTTTTGTGGGTTTGGGTTTGAGACATAACAACCTTCTGCTTTCCTTTCCCTAAGACATTTGAAGTTGATTTTGCTTGTTGTACTGCACTTGTAGGCTCACGTATTTGTATTCCTTTAAGAGCAGACCTATTTTTGGCATAAGTGTTCTGTATGCACACTCTCTTTTTCTTAGGGGAAGGCTCCACAGGTGGCACAATACATTCACTTCAATGTTAGGAGTTTGACATATAAAATTACTAACACCAAGCAATATCTTGAAATTAAATACAAAATTTACCTGATATATTAGCATCCAACTCAGATAAGGTTCTCATTTTTGTTGTCATCATTCCAGGAATGTCATTATCAAACTAAAATTCTTGGTCTCCATCATGCACTTGTGTCTCATATTGGTCTAGTTGGGCATATAATGCTTCCAACTCATCATGATTCCAATCCTCCACATTGTCAGTGACATCTGCTGAACTTTGTTGTTGATTTGGTATCTCAGAAGTCAATCTTAGACCAAGTATTTCCTGCAAATATTAAGAATTAGAGAACGTATAAATGATGAAATTTTCATAAGTGATTCAGCTTAAAATATATACTAAATGGAGTCACTTGTCCCCTTGAAGGGCATGTCCTTCTGTTATGACCCAAACCTTGACATATTTTGCATCTGACAACAATAGACCTAGGCATATTCCGACTTTCTCCCTGCTCTTTCCTCCTATTTTTAGCATAATAAGGTAGTTTCCCATAAGATTTAGAATGACTACCCTCAATCTTCTCTCTAGATTTTAGCCCAACCCTATAAATCTGCATATAACTAGGCTTGATGTTATATTTCTGCAGCTTGGCCTCAATATCCTTGGGTGTTAAATTAGGTGTCTTCCTCAAAATCTTAACAAGTTTAGATGAAATCCAGTTAGCACTAGCTTCTTTAGTGCAATCACTTCTCAAGCAAGTATGCACACCATTGTAGGTCTTAATTTGAAAAGCGGTTCCATCCAATAAAACTGAGGCATGCAATCTCCATTGACACCCATAACTTTCACATTCCACAGTCATCCTACTTAGATCATTTTTTAATCTTCTTGAATTACATAATCTTTCAATCTTTTCCTAAAGTGATAAACATCTCTGTAGTACTTCTTAACCCTTAACTCTGCTTTTCCAGTATCATCATCAAAATCATCAGAAGGAAAGTTAAAAGTCCCCTTAAGTGGATCATTGAGACATAACATCAGAAAGTTAAAAGTTCAAATTCAGCATCAGAACGGTTCTCAGCTTCACAGTGGTCATCTGAGGAATAATTAGACATCACATCTGACTCACCAACGACATCTAAGTCAATGTTATCAATGTTTTCAACATCAATCTCAGGGACAAACAAACTATCATCTGAATTATAATCATCATTGGTCCTGTCACCAAAGTGTAAGTCTTGTCACCCATTATACCTGCTTAAAATAACGAAAATCACACATTATTCATTGAAATAACAGATGCAGATTTCTAAAATCCAGAAACCTTAAGGACAATATTTGGGGATTTAGGATAAGGTGGAAAATTCACTGAATTTATCCAAAATACATCAAATATAAGACATACAGGAGGGTTTTACTAGCTTAAAATCAACAACAAAAAAAAAAAAAAAACGCTGAAAGAGAAAAATTTTATGACCCAACTACACGGAAAGGGCGACAATGTTTCCAAATAAACTATACACACACTTTTTCGACGTCAATAAACGAACTTATGGGTGAAAAAATTAAAATAAATAAATAAAATTTAAAGTTAAATTGCATTAACACTCCGATTCTCGCCTTCGCCTGTTGTCTTCTAAAATCCTCCGAGTATATGTTGTGGTCTAGTGTTATGAGCAAGAAAACGGCGAAAATCCACAAGTCCTGAGCTCAAAAAGGTCATCAATGGTGGAGATGTTGTTCTTTTCCTAGGGTTTCGTTCTTCTAAACCAAAGAGAGAGAGAGAGGTGAAATAAAAGTTCTTGATGTGTCAATTCATTGTCTAACACATACAAGACATATTGTGAGGGCATTTTGGGTAATAACAAAATAAATTAAATTTCAATTTTTTTTAATGTAAGTAGGATGCAGACCTACAGGGGTACATTAGTCTTTTTAAACTTTCCGCTAGGACCTCAAAACAATTACTGCGAACAGGGACTATTCTGTAATTTCCAAAAGTGGAGGGTTTAATTCGTAATTATGGCAAACCTCAGGGGACTTAGGTGTAATTCGCCCTATATATATGACCTAGGTGTAATTCGCCCTATATATATATATATATATATATAAACATACTGTAGACCACGGCCACCCCGTCGCCTGCACAACCGCCATTGTCGCCGCCGCCGTCAGCACCATCACCATCGCTTTTACCTCTGCTAAACGTGAGCAACAACTTAAAATCGAACTCTTTTTTGATAACCATCGCTGGAACACACCCTCAGGCAAGCTCAGCTCCAATCAACCCTTCTCTCGGCCACATCCCGTCTCGCCAGTGAAACCACAACCATCCCCATCTCCTGTCTCGCCACCATTTTTTCCTTGTTTTCTCTCTCACCTCAGATCTTAAACAAGGGACAAAACCACTGTTGGAAAAACGGAATCAGAAAAGCAGCGGAAATTTAAAAATTTTCTAACAAAAGGATCGAAACTCGCAATCGTGAATCCGAATTCGTAGAGATTAGAAACTTACTTTTCAATAATCTTTCTTGAAGCGTTTCAAGCCACCCAAGAAAGATCTTCTCGCAGCTTGATCCCCTCTCCTTGGTAAAGCTCGAATCTTTAAAAACTTCTAACTTGAAGCTCTCTAGAGATAGTCCACCAACTTGACTACAATCTAACTAGTAAGGATGCTAGTTCTCTAGTTAGTGTTTAGGCTTAACCTAGGGTTTATTTGATCTTGGAGAAAGGATGGTGTTCAACACATGAACCAAAAGAAACGTCAATTACTCTTAAGGGGAGCTCGAGCTCCCCTATATATAGCAAAGGGAGGGGTGGCCAAACCTAGTCCTATTGGACTAAGGATTTGGTCCCTCTCTCTTATTACTTGATCATCAAGTAATTCCAAACTTTGACTTTGAATTCTAATTCAAATCAACTTTTAAGAGAGCTAAAAATATCCAAACTCCTTTTGGATAATATTATACTTTATTTATTAATAAGTAAATAACTTATTTATCTAATTAATTAATTCATAATTAATTAAATAGATTAATTTCTCCAAAATAAGACTTTATTTTTAATTCAAAATTAAACCAAAGTCTATTAAATAATTAACACATTAATTATTTAATCACATATACATATATATGCACGTGTGATACACGTGTCCCCAAGGACACGTGACCCACACGTGTGATTCACTCGTGTGGAACCCTTTTGGCTCGATTAACTCATTTAATCATTTCAAAGCCTCAACTCATGTAACCAAGTTGTTGTGTGTGACCCTCTAGGTTCTCAATTCAATTAGCAGTGACCCTAATTAATTAATTCACTAATTAATTAATCAGTCCACAGATTAAACTACCATAGTCTAGCAACAGGTGTCTAACCCCTAGCTGAATTGGAATGTCTTGATTCGACAGAACCTTTAAGTCATTGATTCATGTGAGATACAATCCTCCTACTTACTATCTCTCAACCAAGATCTAGGGTAAGGGAATAATCTGGTCTTAAAGCTAAGTGCATTTCATATCCATTTGATCTCAATCCAAGAAACCCTTTTGTTGATGTCTTGATCTACTGCCTTGGCCAAGGACTCCATATGGCATATGAATGACTTACACAATAAGAGATCACCTTGCAAATGCAAGTGTAGGTCCTTTCTTGATTCTCATTCACTTTCATGAGTCACTTGTACAGCCCCAGCATAAGCCTTGAATCAGTTGTCTAAGGTGACACCCTTTAAAGCTTATACCTACGACTACAGAGTTAACTCATAAAGTGACATGGAACCTCAAGTCTAAGGATCAATTAATCACATCAATGACTAGTGAGATATTTCCTAATCTGGAAGTTTCCATTTCCTGAAATAGAAACTTCCTTTCCCATTTAGGAATCTTCTCACACGGGGCACCTCAGTGAACTTACTTATAGAAGTAAGCATCCTCACGTATCACGCACGTATCAACTATACACTTTGCACCTCCATGAAACAAGGTGGTCCTTCTTAAGGGCATGATCCCACAAGCAAGCCTTAAAGGAGTCAGGTTGACACTCCCACTGTCTGTAGGACTCATCAGCTTGGAGTATTTTACTAATCATGACTTATGTGATATAGGGTTCGTTTCATGAACCATTTCACCTAAATGGTAGAGTCCTAAAGTCATCAGGATTAGGGGAGTTTTCATACATGCACAGCTAAAGTAAACGCATACCCAACAAGAGCATATAAAGAAGTGTTGCCTCAATTCGTTATTTTATTCAAAGATTGTCTGTGATTACAATAAGGAAAAGTACAAAGCGGATATACAATCGACTTTTTAGGGCACTATTCCTAACAACCACCACCATCACACCACTTTCGGCTTCACCCATCGTCGGTGCTGCTCAGCTTAGGCCGTCGACCAACTTTTTCGATTCCCTTCTTCCTCCTCTTTTTCCTCACCACTGATTTTCACTCCCTCTCGCCAAATCTCGAATAGAGGGACGAAACCCTTTCTGTCACCACCACACCGCCGCGAGCCACCATATCCAGCAAGCAACTCAGCAAATCTATACACATACAAAAGTTCAGATCTACCGGTGACGAACCTGAGGAGGATAGATAGGGAGGGATTTAGGTACGGTGGCAGGTCTCGTGGGATGAAGGGTGGTGGATCTGCTCGTCGAAAAATTAGACCTGGGTTAGTGGCGCGATTATGGCGACGATAACATGATTTCGATGGTCTGGTTGTGACGATGGTGATGGTGGTGGAGCAAGAATGGTGGTGGACGTGAAAGTGCTGTCGTAATTGTGACGGCGGCCCAGGGTGGCAGCGGCGGTGGCGCGAGGGTGTCGCGATCGGAGAAGATGCGTTGGAGAAGATGACCAAAATATGCTGAAAAAATGGTCGGGGTTGTGCATGTGGGTTGGGTAATCTTTTAGTATATTTTTCTTATTTTAGGTTTTAATTTTTATTTTATATTTTATTATTTATATTCATTACATACATTAAATGTTTTTTATAAATTCATTATATATATATATATATATATATATATATATTAAATTAATTATTATAATTAGTATATAATAATATATATATGTATACAATTATTAATATGCATAATATACATATGCATTATTATTTTTATAAATTTATTAATATGTATTATGTATATATTATATACAATTTATAAATTTATTGTATATATATATAATTATTATAGTGTATAAGGGTATAATGGTGTTATCGCACATTGTTTTTTGACCAATTGTGGTTAAGGGCGGTGAGTTAATTTAAAAAAACGCAGAATTTTTTATGTCAGTTTTTAAATCATAGAGTTTTTTATGATACTTTCGATTAACAAAGGATTTTTTAGGTCGTTAACTCATGTATTAGTTAAAGATTAGGCGTTGATTGCCACAAATAACTTAAAATTATCATTCATAACAACCACCAATTATTCACTAATAGAGTACACTTTTAACACGTATGCTTTCTTGACTTGCATGGGTGATGGGCCATTCCGCAAGAAAAATATTAATGCACAGTAATACACCGATATACCAATATAATTATACATACTATCCCTCAAGCTGAAAAATTACAAAATCTCTTTTTGAATATACCAAAATTTTCTAATATATACAACGGTGCTCATCAATTGAAAATTAAATATTAATCATTAAGTGTTAGAGATAATATTGTCGGCAAATTCTCATCAATTCAAATGGATATAAATTCTCGGATATATGAAGTTTTAGAGAAATTTTGTATAATTAGGATAAATTTTGGGATATGATTAAGTAATTTCTTTGAGAAAACTTGTATAATTAAAACTGAAGGAAATTTACATCCAACTATCTTGTATTTAGATTTAATTACAACACAATTCATTTAAATCGGGGATATTACATTTTAGTTCATGTCATTCTTGTTTGGTTTGAGATCCCTAATGGAATTCACAAAAGTATACTTATGTCCCTGACGGATTATATGAGTGTTACATTGAATATATGACCAACATTACAAAATCATTCCTGAAGTTTATAAATATAAACAAAAAGATCCTTACAAATTATGAATTTAACAACACAATTCTTGGAGTCACAAATCAATTAAAAAAATCGGGGATAATTTTGGAATGACATAATGGAACCTTATCGGACGTCAGGGACCAGAAACGATTCTTAAAAGTTAGTGTTGAACAAGAAGGGGGTGAATTGTTCAGATAGGTATTTTATTGATTCAAACTCCCTTCATTACTCATGTTGCTTTCAATAATTAGCTCAAGGGAAGTAGAGATACCAGTATGGTACCACACGTGCTGATAAGTGCAGATAATCACAAATGCAGGAAGGTGGAGAATCAGATAGAGAATTTAGAGAGGTTAGGCCTCAGAGACTGTGTAAAACACGAGCCTATGAGATTAATCTTCTACCTAAGTTTATAAACTTAATTAAGATTTTCAAGCCAACCATATATTAGAATCAGAGTACAGATATAATGCAGCAGAGTGGATTGGTTCCAACTGAAATAAAGTGTGGAACAAATCAAACCAACTCCTAAATCCCCAAGTCTCCTTACTAAAAGCTACCCACCAAGAGCAAACACACAAACTCTTAAGAGGTGTAAACACAAAATATCTAGTACAAGAGAACTTGTAAAAAGAATCACTTTTGTTCCGGCTGTAGTCCAATATATATATCTACGCAATATAGCCGTTGAGCTGGGAGAATTTTCAAATCGTGGTTGGGTTCCCAATGAAACTTCCAATAGCTCTTTTTTTTTTTTTTTTGACTTTGTGTGTCATTAGCAATCTCCAGGAGTTGAGTACCTGCAAAAGATATTTAGACAAAAGATATTTATACAATATGATAAGCAAATGTTGTGTGATTTTTGTCAATCATCAAAAGAATAAGTCATTTTTTCCATGAGGGTTCCAGAGGGTTTTATAGTTAGGGACTAAAATGTAATTTTTTGATATAGATGAATTGAATTGTAATTAGGTTTAAATGTGGGGCAGTAAAATAAAAATTTTCCTTAAGACTAATCTTGGATTCATCCGTGTAATGATTCAAAAATAAAATATTTAAGCCTTCAGCGATATAAAGACACTAGTACACTACATTTTCCCATCTCCAGCAGAAAAAAGCAGCGAAAAAACCCTTGTTTCAGATCAAACAATGAGCAACTCAAAATCTCAACTAAACATTTACTTCCTTCCAATGATGGCGCCAGGTCACATGATCGCGGTGATCCCTATGGTAGACACGGCCCGTTAATTTTCCAGGCTCGGAGCAAAATCAACAATTATCACAACACTCCTTAACGCCTCTAAATTCTCTCAAACTACTGAAAGAGACAGAAAACATGGCTTCGACATCACTATCTCTCTCATCGATTTCCCTTTCTAGGAATCAGGCCTACCTCAAGGCGGTGAGGATCTGTCTTCCACCATCACAATCGAAATGACACTGAATTTCGTCAGGGCCATGGAATTACTCAAACGACCCGTTTAAAATCTTCTACGACAATGCTGTCGACATTAGGAAAGTAGATATTAGGGGATCTTTGTAATCCCGTGATTTGGTGTATTTATTTTGTTTCCTTCTGTAGCATAGTCGTATGTTGTATTTATGGCCCCTTGTACAAAGTCTTTTTCATACAGTCAATACAGCAATAATACAATTTCTCCCAAAACCATGAATTCTCTTAAGTTCAACATGGTATCAAAGCGGGCGACGATCCAATAATTGGATCCGAACCTTGCTCATCACGTACCCTAACCTTTCTCGGCAATGGCCGAAGACAGCAACAGCAGCAGCACCGGCATGGGAACGCAGCAGCCCAGCGAATCCTTAGCCAATCAATTAGCCAGTATACTCAGCCACCTACAGACACAACCCGAAACCAGTCAACAACACAATAACATGCAGCAATCCGTCTCAATCGACATCAAACTAAACCAATTCAACTACTCCCTCTGGTCACGATTGATAAAGATGGAAATCGGGGGGAGAGGGAAATTGCACCATATCACCGGGAACCCAGTACCTCCCGCAATCGGATCTCCGGCGTATGCCAAGTGGGAACAGACGGATCTCATTGTCTGTACATGGCTGTTACGCAATATGGAGCCAGAATTAGTGACTTTGTTCGCCGAATATCCGTCAGCGAAAACGCTGTGGGACGGCCTGAATTCCACATATAGCCAAAGCAGCGATGGCCTTCAAATCTTCGATCTCACGGTCAGGGCAAACAATATGAGGCAGGGAACTGATAGTATTGAAAAATACTATAGTAATCTTCAACGAATATGGAGAGAAATCGAAATCAGACAATCTAACCCGATGGCGTGTGAACGGGATATTGCAGCCTATAACCGCCTCAGATCTAAAACCCAATTATTCCAATTTCTCGCCGGAATCGATGATAGGTATGAACCAGAGAGGCAAGATCTGTTGAAAGAAGACCCTTTGCCTTCAGTCGAAAGGGCATACGCTACCATACGGCGAGAAGGAAATCGTAGAGAAATATTGGTGGGCCGGCACTCATCATTGGCGTCGGACACGGGCATCGGAGCCGGCTTGATGGCCGGAAAACAGGGACAATGGCGTACAGGAACTGGTCGCGATAGAAAACCCGACTCACGCTCCACCGGGCCGCCAAGGGTAAATCCGGCGACTCCAAGGTGGAACACCACCAGCAGCGGCGGGCGAACCACAAGTGGAGGCGGCACAAACTTTCCCGGCACCAAAGAACCGCCGGAGTGCGGTCACTGCAAACGGAAGGGTCACACCGCTGAGGGATGCTTTGAACTCATTGGATGGCCTGAAGGATGGAAGAGCCGGCGCCGTGAGCACGCGCCACCAGCATATGGCGCGCCGGCGGTTGCCACAGGCGGTGGAGGAGAGACAGCGGCGGAATCCAGAAATGGAGAAGAAGGGAATGCTGCGGATGGAAATCTGGAGAGAGGGGCGGCACTTTTAGGTATTGGGCAAGGATGGAATTTACCATCCTGCCCCCCTAACATTTATTCCTTAAATTCTGCCCCCATATGTAATTACATCACTGCATTTTCTTCTTCTTTCAATTCAGTCCCTATAGATTGGGGTAGTAGCAATGGGACCTTTAATTTGAATAATTGTACAAAGGATCCCACTTTAAATGTAATTGAGACAGGTACCGCACTTCAAGCAAGTACATCTTCACCGCCCCGAAAGTCCCGCTGGATTTTCGATTGTGGGGCCACAGATACAATGACCTATGATTGGTCTGATTTCACGGATTACAGTAATGCGTCTAGAGACGGCATTGTGACAGCCAGTGGTAGTATTTTGGGTGTGCAGGGAGCAGGCACTGTCACAGTGGCTCCAAATTTAAAATTACAGAATTGCCTTTATATCCCCAATTTGTCCTGCAAATTGCTTTCAAGTCACGAAGCAATTAAACTGCATGTTGGTAATGTTTCCCTCGTTTTGTCTATTGCAGGATATTCGTTCGGGGAAGGTGATTGGACGTGGTACTGAGGAACGTGGATTGTACTACGTCGACGAGGTAGCTCAACACGGAACCGCAGCGCTTGCTCACGGGACAGTGAACCGTCAACAGTGGTTATGGCACCGTCGACTCGGACATGCCTCGTTAGGGTACCTTCAGCTGTTATTTCCTAAGTTTTTTCCAAAAGATTGTCAGTTTAATTGTGATACTTGTGTCTTAGCTAAGAGTCATAAACAGTCATACTCGGTGTCTAGTTCGAAGTCTGAAACTGTGTTTTCTTTAGTCCACTCTGATGTATGGGGGCCTGCCCCGAACACTGAATCCACTCATGGTTTTAAGTATTTCATTTTATTTATTGATGATTGTTCTCGGATGACGTGGGTGTATTTTCTGAAAAATAAAGCCGAAGTGCCATCAAAATTTATTGAATTTTATCAAATGGTTTATAGGCAGTTCAAAACTCACATACAAGTTCTCCGATCTGATAATGGGGGGGGAATACATCAATTCTAATCTTAAGCAGTTTTTTCGGGATAACGGGTTAATCCATCAGACTTCGTGTCCACACACTCCACAGCAAAATGGGGTAGCCGAACGTAGGAATCGTCAGTTACTCGAGATGACTAGATCCTTACTCATTGAGTCACAGTGTCCTCAGTCCCTGTGGCCCGAAGCTATTGCCTCTTCAGTCTATTTGGTTAACCGTCTTCCCTCCAAACCACTCCACTTCGAGACCCCTTTACAGTGTCTAGCCAAACAGGTTCGAATTCCCTCCATTCTATCACTTTCCCCTCGGGTGTTTGGGTGCTCTGTGTTTGTCCATCTCCCTAAAAGTTCTCGTACCAAACTTGATCCGTGCTCAGTCAAGTGTGTCTTTGTGGGTTATGGGGTTCATCAGAAAGGGTATCGGTGTTTTCATCCTACTTCTGGACAACTTTACACCACTATGGATTGTAACTTTGTGGAAACCGAGTATTACTTTACCACCCCACTTAGTGGTCAGGGGGAGAGTCAGCAGCAGGATCCACTCAGTGGGGTGCCACCACTTAGTTGGCCAGACACAGTCCCAACAGAGCAAGTAGGCGGAACCACCGAGTCACCGCCTCCCGTGGTACAATCAGCGAGCCCCGATCACTCCAATTCTGACCTGACGAATACTCCTGAGGTAAGTACAACAGTTAATAGTTCGGTTTCTGCTATTCCATATGATGATAACAGTGCAGGGAGTAGTGAGGAACAGGGGGAGTATGGGGATAGTGAAAGTGATGCTCGCAGAGATACAAAGAGATATGTGCTACCTCCACGGGTGACTCGGGCCATTCCTCCAAAAAGATACGAACCAGATCATGTCGGTCGAACCCCACGGTATCCGGTAGCAAACGTGGCCCGAAGAAGTTTAGCTCCACAAGCCCTTGCTCATACACTGGCAATTCAGTCTATCAGAATTCCAAGTAACGTAGAAGAAGCTCTTGAGGATGAAAAATGGGTCGAAGCTATGGGAACAGAAATGGAGGCACTAGAAAGAAATGGAACGTGGGAGAAATGTGCCATACCTGATGGTAAAAGAGCGGTTGGTTGCCGTTGGGTGTTTACAGTGAAACATCGGGCAGATGGGAGTGTGGAAAGGTATAAAGCGAGACTAGTGGCAAAAGGATACACGCAAACATACGGGATTGATTATTCAGAAACGTTCTCTCCCGTAGCAAAGATAGACACCATCAGGGTGTTGTTTTCAGTGGCCGTAAATCGAGACTGGCATCTCCATCAGTTCGATGTTAAGAACGCCTTTTTACATGGAGATCTTCAGGAAGAAGTGTACATGGATCCACCCCCGGGATTCACTGGGAAGTTCAGAAGTAAAGAAGTGTGCAGGTTAAAAAAGGCCTTATACGGGTTGAAACAGTCACCTCGGGCCTGGTTTGGGAGATTCTCAGCAGCCATGAAAAAGTACGGTTATCTCCAGAGCAATTCAGATCATACGTTGTTTATTAAAAGGCGAGGTGAGCTGGTAACATGCTTGATCATCCACGTTGATGATATGATCATCACAGGGGATGATCAGGAGGAAATTGCACAACTTAGAAGAAATTTGTTCCAGGAGTTCGAAATGAAAGACTTAGGGCCACTAAAGTATTTTCTCGGGATAGAAGTACTGCGCTCTAAACAGGGGATATACATTTCACAAAGGAAGTTTGTCCTTGATTTACTAGCTGAGACAGGGCTCTTGGAGTGTAAGCCAGCATACACCCCTATGGTGGTCAATCACGGTTTGAGGATAGAGGACAGAGCAGAAGAGACAGAAAAGTCACAGTATCAGCACTTAGTGGGGAAGCTGATATATTTGGCTCACACAAGACCGGATATTGCCTATGCAGTAGGGGTATTAAGTCAGTTTATGCACCGACCACAGAAGTCTCATATGGAAGCAGCTCTCAGAGTATGTAGGTACTTGAAAGGGTGTCCAGGAAGAGGGGTTATTTTTCAGAAGAACGGACACTTAGAAGTGGAGGCCTACACAGATGCAGACTGGGCAGGGAACCCAAGTGACCGACGGTCAACCTCCGGCTATTTCACACTAGTCGGGGGTAATGTTGTGACGTGGAAAAGTAAGAAGCAGAAGGTGGTCGCCCTCTCGAGTGCAGAAGCCGAATTTCGAGGAGTCGCCCGGGGGGTAGCAGAAATTCTTTGGTTGAGGAAACTGCTTACTGAGATTGGTATTCCTCCAACCAGAAAATGTAGGCTCAAGTGTGATAATCGCGCAGCAATAAGCATTTCTGAGAATCCAGTGCAACATGATCGTACGAAACATGTTGAAGTTGACAGACATTTCATTAAGGAGAAGATCGAGGAAGGAGTAATCGAGCTTCCGTTCGTACGGTCAGAAGATCAGCTTGCAGATATTTTAACGAAGGCAGTGAATGGGAAGATATTTGCAGAAGTTCTAGGCAAGTTGCAAATCGGTGATCCGACTTTACAACTTGAGGGGGAGTGTCGACATTAGGAAAGTAGATATTAGGGGATCTTTGTAATCCCGTGATTTGGTGTATTTATTTTGTTTCCTTCTGTAGCATAGTCGTATGTTGTATTTATGGCCCCTTGTACAAAGTCCTTTTCATACAGTTAATACAGCAATAATACAATTTCTCCCAAAACCATGAATTCTCTTAAGTTCAACAAATGCCACCCTGATTGCTTTATTGCTGACGTTTTTTCTGGTGGGCTTCAGATGTGGCTCTCAGGCTTAATTTTCCAAGTTTAATCGTTTACGGGACGGGTTCCTTCCCTTTGTGCATTTACAGGGCACTGAAAGAACACAAAACTCAGGAATCGTTGAATCGGACACTGAAGAATTTGTGGTGCTTCGGAGTTTGAGCTAGGCGGCGTGTGTCAATTCCTTGGAGTCTGTCAAGTTCTTTGTACGAGTTTGAGTCTTTTGCATACTTATTTTTGTAGTTCGGATAAGTTTGTACGAATGAATGTATTTATATGTATTATTTATGTTATATTGATTTTTGGGATCACAGGCTTCCAGGGATAGATTAAACCTGTTTGAAATTATGATTTATGTTTATATTAGGGACTAGCTATCTATGCTAGTTAAACCCGTCACCTGTGTTAGGAATAGTGCCCTAAAAAGCCGATTGTATATCCGCTTTGTGCTTTTCCTTATTGTAATCACAGACAATCTTTGAATGAAATAACGAATTGAGGCAACACTTCTTTATATGCTCTTGTTTGGTATGCGTTTACTTTAGTTGTGCATGTATGAGAACTCCCCTAATCCTGATGACTTTAGGACTCTACCATTTAGGTGAAATGGTTCATGAAATGAGCCCTATATCACATAAGTCATGATTAGTAAAATACTCCAAGCCGATGAGTCCTACAGACAGTGGGAGTGTCAACTTGACTCCTCTAAGGCTTGCTTGTGGGATCACGCCCTTAAGAAGGACCACCTTGTTTCATGGAGGTGCAAAGTGTATAGTTGATACGTGCGTGATACATAAGGGTGCTTACTTTAATAAGTAAGTTCACTGAGGTGCCCCGTGTGAGAACATTCCTAAATGGGAAAGGAAGTTTCTATTTCAGGAAATGGAAACTTCCAGATTAGGAAATATCTCACGAGTCATTGATGTGATTAATTGATCCTTAGACTTGAGGTTCCTTGTCACTTTATGAGTTAACTCTGTAGTCTTAGGTATAAGCTTTAAAGGGTGTCGCCTTAGACAACTGATTCAAGGCTTATGCTGGGGTTGCACAAGTGATTCATGAAAGCGAATGAGAATCAAGAAAGGACCTACACTTGCATTTGCAAGGTGATCTCTTATTGTGTTAGCCATTCATATGCCATATGGAGTCCTTGGCTAAGGCAGTAGATCAAGACATCAAGAAAAGGGTTTCTTGGATTGAGATCAAATGGATATGAAATGCACTTAGCTTTAAGACCGGATTATTAGGGTTCTGATTATTCCCTTGCCCTAGATCTTGGTTGAGAGATAGTAAGTAGGAGGATTGTATCTCACATGAATCAATGATTTAAAGGTTCTGTCGAATCCGAACATTCCAATTCAGCTAGGGGTTAAACACCTGTTGCTAGACTATGGTCGTTTAATCTATGGACTGATTAATTAATTAGTGAATTAATTAATTAGGGTCACTGCTAATTGAATTGAGAACCTAGAGGGTCACACACAACAACTTGGTTACATGAGTTGAGGCTTAAAAATGATTAAACGAGTTAATCGGACCAAGAGGGTTCCACACGTGTGAAATCACACGTGTGGCTCACGTGAGTGACACGTGTCACACACGTGTGAATATATATATATATTGTATATATATATATGTATTAAATAATTAAATGTGTTAATTATTTAATAGACTTTGGTTTAATTTTGAATTAAAAAGAAAGTCTTATTTTGGAGAAAATAATCTAGTTAATTAATTACGAATTAATTAATTAGATAAAATAAGTTATTTATTTTAAATAAATAAAGTATAAAATTATCCAAAAATAGTTTGGATATTTTTAGCTCTCTTGAAAGTTGATTTGAATTAGAATTCAAAGTCAAAGTCAAAATTACTTGATGATCAAGTAATAGGAGAGAGAGAGAGACCAAAATCCTAGCCCATTAAGGACTAGGATTTTCGGCACTCCCTTGCTTATAAATAGGGGAGCTCGAGCTCCCCTTAGAGCTAATTGGCAATTCTTTTGGTTCATGTGTTGAACACCTTCCTTTCTCCAAGATCAAATAAACCCTAGGTTAAGCCTAAACACTAACTAGAGAACTAGCATCCTTACTAGTTAGATTGTGATCAAGTTGGTGGACTTTCTCTAGAGACTTCAAGTTAGAAGTTTGAAGATTCGAGCTTTACCAAGGAGAGGGGATCAAGCTGCAAGAAGAGCGTTCTTGGGTGGCTTGAAACGCTTCAAGAAAGAATAAAAGAAAATTAAGTTTTCTTTCTCTACGAATTTGGTTACACGATTGCGAGTCCAAGGTCCTTTTGTTGGGAAAATTTTTAAATTCCGCTGCTTTCTGATTCGTGTTTTCCAACAAGTGGTATCAGAGCCACCTCGTTAATCGTGTTTCTGATTCGTCTCAATTAATCTGAATTTGGTAGAAATTCTTGGGCTTAGATGCGAATTAGGTATTCATGAGTTCTTTTAGAAAGCCTGAAATACGAAACTGTAATTTTTCTTGAATTTCTGAAACTGTTTTCTTAAATTGTGTTTTTGAAAAAACCGTTTTGATAGAAATTAATACAAATCGTGTTTTTTGAATTTGGATTGTTTTGGTTTTTGAACTAAAAGTACGAAACATGAAATCGCGTTACGAAAACGCGAGCCTGGACGTGCTAAGGCGTAGCACGCCGGCCCGCGCACCCAGTAGTCCCGCAACCGTGCGGGACTGCCCACCGCTGCCGCCCGCTAGCGCCTAGGCGCGCACGCCTGCACCTCCCGCAACCGCGCGAGAGCCTTTCCCTCGCCCGCCTGCCTCCCGCCTAGGCGCAGCGCGCGCCTTGCTGGCGAGAAGGCGTGCGCGCTGCGCGTGCGTGCCGGCAGCGATGCGTGCTCTCGGCCTGGGCTGGCGTGCGGGCGAGTCCGAGCCTTCGTTTCGCGATCTTGAATTTCGTGTTTAGTCCAATCCGTTCCCAATTTAATTTTCTGAAAATTTTTATTTATTAAAAATTGAATTATTTTTTAAAATAATTGTTTAAATTGGGATTTGTGAAAATTAAGCGATTTAAATTTTGGAAAAATTACAATCTTTGTTTTCTGAAAATATTGAAAGAATAAAATTATTAATTTTCAGAAATTAATTGGAATTTTATTAGTTTAATGTTTTTCGGGTTTTGTTGAAAAGGCTCTTGAACAAGAATTGCATCTAAGTCGTGTTTTAAGCTATTAGAGCTTAAAGCGAGAATTTTAATTTATTGGTTAAATTTAAATTCTTGCAAAAGCATGTTAGGTGATCATGGGTTTAGATCTATGTATGATTTTAATTTATGCACATGAATGGTTTAAATTGGGGTTGGAGCCCTATAGTTGCGTTTTTCAATTGAGGTTGGAGCCTCACTTATGTGCGTACTGTTATGTGATTTATTATGTGGCTTTCCATATTACTGTTTTTGAGGCCGGGGTATGCCCCGTGTAATTGTCTAAGGCCAATATGAAGATTGAGCCTTATTACTTTATGTCTTTTTCTTTTTATTGTAATTTGAGAGTAGAGATAGGTGGTGAGGTTTTATTTTCATTTTGGAGACAATGCACCCATGGAGTAAGATGAACCACATTCAAGTAACAAGGAGGCCATAAGTGAAGACCCCTAAAAAATGTTAGGGAGGGGAATCTCAATTGTTAAATGTAATAGAGATAGCGCTCGTATTTTGTTACCGCTTTCCCTTATGTGATTTAAACTGTTTATGTGGCATGTATGTTAGAGCTTGTGATTGTGGAGTGGCTCCCACATATCACGCATAAGATAGGTAGAACCCATGATCATTACATGTTAGTATCATGCTAGGACATGTTATCTGTTTATGTGCTTGTTTGAAATGCATTTAAGTGTACTTGCATTAATCAAGACTAATAAAATTGGATAACATATATGTTGGTGAGGTCGAACCGGACAACTCTCCGGTTGATTCGAAAATTCCCATTAAATATTAAGCTAATTTCGAACAAATAGGTGTTTAATTCGAGATGCAAATTTTGAATTAAATTCCTAGCATTCCATCAATAGGTTTTAAGTTTAGTAAGTGAAGCTAGTTATTGTCCGCGAGTCGTGGGATAGCTAGTGGAGCTTATTAGTTCTTAGTTACCTAATTGATCCTTTTAAATAATCAATATTTCGTGGTCAATTTTAGCAAGGGCGATGTCCGCGAGTCGTGGGTCGTTCGAACTAAGTTTTGATCATGATCTTATGATTGATGGGTCTAGCTTAACGCCTAAGTAAATATGGATGTCGCACGAGCCGTGGGTCCATATTGAAAGATAGGTGATGCAAAAACAATTACTAAGAGTTCTAAAGGTGTTAGAATTGGTAAGTTGTACCTACCTAGGGTTCTTACTTAGAATGTCCGCGAGTCGTGGGTTCGAGGTAAAATGCCTAGGATCTTAGTACCCATTGGGAAACGTGTTCCTCTTAGATCTTTGGGAATTATAGATCTTTGAAAAACAGTGGGAGCTACATTAGATTAAAGACCTTATCCTTTGTATATCGTTATAATTCAGCATGCTCATTAGTTCTCTGTTTTACCATTTAGGTCGTAGATTCTGTGATTCTCTACGTGTTTTGAAATGGCAACCAAAAACCCTCTTGTATCGATCCTCGAGTCAAACAAGTTGATTGGTCCCAACTATTCTGATTGGCTGAGGAATCTAAAAATCATTTTAGATTCTGAGAAGAGAACTTATGTTCTCTTCGAAGGGGAGCCTAGTCCCGAAGGGGAGGCTCCCACTCGGGCCGAGCGGGACGCGATTTAGAAGTGGAAGGATGATAATCTCCAAGCCCGTTGCCTTATGTTGGCTAACATGTCTCTGGACTTGCAAAGGCAACATGAGGCCATGGAATTCGCTTGGGAGATTTACGACCACTTAGAGCAACTTTACCGCCCTCATGAACGTGTTACAAGGTATAACACTTCAAAGGAATTATTCCACTTGAGAATGAGGGAAGGTACAAGTTTCCATGAATATGGACTCAAGTTTCTCGCCCTTACTGAGAAACTTGCCTCCATGGACATGCCACTAAAAGATGAGCTTTCAGTGGATTTGTTGCTAGCTTCGCTCCCTCCACCATTCAACCCATTTGTCCTTAACTTCAATATGAATCATGCTGGTGCTACTGTAGCTGAGCTGATTAGTCAGCTTGTGACTGCTGAAAGCACGATGAAGAAGGACAATAAGGTTTTGATGGTGAATGCTCTATCTTCCTCTTCTGGGCCTTCTAAAGGTAAGGGCAAGAAAGCCCAAAGGAAGAAGAAGAAACCCCTTAGGCCCACTGGTGGCGTTTCGAAGGGGAAGGCCCAAAAGAAGAAGCCTGATCAGAAAGAGGATGTTTGCTTTCATTGTGGCAAAGCGGGACATTGGAGGAGAAACTGCCCAGAGTACAAGGCTACTCTAAAGAAAGGTATCTTTCTCGTTGAAATAAATCTTTCTATTAATTCTAGTTCTTGGGTTCTTGATACCGGTTGTGAAACTCATATCTGTAATGATGTACAGATGCTAAGTGAAGTCCAACAACTCAAAGAAGGAGAATGTGTCTTGAAGATCGGTGATGGCTCAAACATTGAAGCTCGAGCTTTAGGCACAATTAGATTAGATTTAGGTAGCTTTGAGTTAGTCTTGAATAAAGTCCTTTATGTACCGAGCATTATTCGTAATATAATTTCAGTTCCAATATTAGATTGTGAAGGTTATGAAACTTATATTAAGAATGGTAAATACTTTATCAAACGGAACAACTCTTCTGTTCACATCGGTACTCTAAGTAATGGACTTTACCTAACTCAAAATATCAATATTAGGAATATACAACGAGAAACGAAGCGTAAGAGAGATGACAAAGTTTCAGCTCCCTTATGGCACGCTAGATTAGGACATATTTCCAAGAACAGAATTAGCAAGATAAACACTTTAGGATCATTCTCTGAAAATGATCTCTAAGAGTTGACTTCTTGCGAATCCTGTCTCAAAGGAAAGATGTCCAAAGTTCCTTTTAAAGGAACTGTGGAACGTGTCACTAAGGTTTTGGATTTGACCCATACTGATGTTTGTGGACCGCTTAGTGTAAGCGCTAGAAGCAATCGTCAGTATTTCATAACCTTTACTGATGACTTTAGTCGGTATGGTTATGTATACTTAATGAAGTATAAATCTGAAGCTTTTGAGAAATTCTTAGAATTTCAAAAGGAGGTTGAGAACCAAACTGGTCACAAGATCAAAGCACTTCGATCTGATCGAGGAGGCGAATATCTTAGTGAAGAATTCCTTAATCATCTAAAAGATAATGGGATTATCTCTCAGTGGACTCCTCCGGGAACTCCTAAGCTTAATGGAGTTTCTGAGAGAAGGAATCGAACTTTACTTGATATGGTTCGTTCCATGATGAGTTTCACTGACTTACCGCCTTCTTTTTGGGGTTATACCCTAGAAAGTGCAGCAAAGATTCTGAATCTAGTTCCCTCTAAGTCAGTCCCTAAAACGCCCTATGAAATGTGGCATGGTAAAATCCCTAGCTATTCTTACTTAAGAATTTGGGGTTGTCCTGCTTACGTGAAGAGGACAGTGGGAGATAAGTTAGAATCTCATTCTAACTTATGCTACTTTGTAGGTTATCCTAAGGAATCCATAGGATACTATTTCTATGATCAATCTGAGCAAAAGGTGTTTGTTTCCAGAAATGCTACTTTTCTGGAGGAACCGTTCCTTAAAGAAAAGAAAGGCAAGATCATAGAATTAGAAGAAGTACGAAGTGACCCCACACCACCCACTGAAGAAACGTCCCACTCTGATCAACCACAACCAATCACGAATTTCGATACACATGTAAATCCTCCTCTAAGGCATTCTTAACGCACTCCTAGACAGCCGGAGAGATGGTATGGATTCTTCCATGAAATCTCTCAAAAGGATAATGATCCTTTAACATATGAGGAGGCACTTTCAGATTCTGACTCTGAACAGTGGATAGAAGCCATGAAATCCGAAATGGACTCCATGAACTCCTACCAAGTTTGGACCTTGGTAGATTTGCCTGATGGGGTCAAATCCATAGGTTGTAAATGGATCTTTAAGAGAAAGCTTGGAGTTGATGGAAGCATTGCAGCCTACAAAGCAAGACTGGTTGCAAAAGGATTCACTCAAAGACCCGGCGTGGACTTTGATGAAACTTTTTCGCCAGTTGCAATGCAAAAGTCTATTCGGATCATTCTTGCCATTGCTGCATATTATGACTATGAGATATGGCAAATGGATGTGAAAACTGCCTTTCTCAATGGTGACATTGACAAAGACATCTATATGGAGCAACCCATAGGTTTCACATTCAGTGGGAGTGAGCAAAAGGTTTGCAAACTCCAAAGATCAATCTATGGATTGAAACAGGCTTCTAGGAATTGGAACATTCGATTTGATGAATCGGTCAAAGCGTTTGGCTTCATCCAAATTTCGAATGAATCATGTGTGTATAGAAAAGAATTGGAGACCTCAGTGCAATTCTTAGTACTTTATGTTGATGACATCCTTCTTATTGGGAATTCGAAGGATGACATGAAAGTGACTAAGTTATGGTTATCGAACCAATTCGAGATAAAAAATCTTGGTGATGCGTCCTATATCCTTGGAATTAAAATCTATAGAGATAGATCTAGAAGGTTAATAGGACTATCACAGTCGATGTACATTGACAAAGTATTGAAGAGATTCAATATGGAGTCAGCAAAGGTTAAGAACCTTCCTATGAGTGTAGGAACATGTCTTTCAAAGAAGATGCGTCCTAAGACTGACCTTGAGAAGGAAAGAATGACTCATACACCTTATGCATCAGCAATAGGTAGCATAATGTATGCAATGTTATGTACTCGACCGGATGTGGCTTATGCACTTAGTGTAACAAGTCGTTTCCAATCTGACCCTGGAGATGGTCACTGGGCTGCCGTGAAGAATATTCTTAAGTACTTGAAAAGTACTAAAGATTTATTCTTAGTTTACGGAGGTCAGAAAGATCTTAATGTCGAAGGATACTGCGATGCAAGCTTTGCATCTGACTTAGATGATTTTAAGTCAATGTCAGGATACATTTTCTGCCTAAACGGCGGAGCAGTGAGTTGGAAGAGTTCCAAGCAGACTACCACTGCAGATTCGACCACTGAGGCCAAATACTTAGCTGCAAATGATGCAGCTAAGGAAGGTGTTTGGATTAGAAACTTCATTCAAGAGTTGAATGTTGTTCCTAGCATGAAAGACCCCATTACTGTGTTTTGTGACAACACTGGGGCGGTTGCTCAAGAAAGAGAACCAAGATCTCACCAACGGACCAAGCACATTATGAGGAAGTATCACCTGATCCGTGATATTTTCAAAAGAGGAGATGTGCTAATTGAGAGGGTCACATCAGCAGAGAACGTGGCAGATCCACTTACTAAACCCCTTAGTCGAGAAGCTTTCCAAGGTCATCTTCAGAAGATGGGACTTAGAGTAGCTTTAGAATGGCTTTGACGGGCAAGTGGGAGATTGTTAGGAATAGTGCCCTAAAAAGCCGATTGTATATCTGCTTTGTGCTTTTCCTTATTGTAATCACAGACAATCTTTGAATGAAATAACGAATTGAGGCAACACTTCTTTATATGCTCTTGTTTGGTATGCGTTTACTTTAGCTGTGCATGTATGAGAACTCCCCTAATCCTGATGACTTTAGGACTCTACCATTTAGGTGAAATGGTTCATGAAACGAGCCCTATATCACATAAGTCATGATTAGTAAAATACTCCAAGCTGATGAGTCCTACAGACAGTGGGAGTGTCAACTTGACTCCTCTAAGGCTTGCTTGTGGGATCACGCCCTTAAGAAGGACCACCTTGTTTCATGGAGGTGCAAAGTGTATAGTTGATACGTGCGTGATACATAAGGGTGCTTACTTTAATAAGTAAGTTCACTGAGGTGCCCCGTGTGAGAACATTCCTAAATGGGAAAGGAAGTTTCTATTTCAGGAAATGGAAACTTCCAGATTAGAAAATATCTCACGAGTCATTGATGTGATTAATTGATCCTTAGACTTGAGGTTCCTTATCACTTTATGAGTTAACTCTGTAGTCCTAGGTATAAGCTTTAAAGGGTGTCGCCTTAGACAACTGAATCAAGGCTTATGCTGGGGCTGCACAAGTGATTCATGAAAGTGAATGAGAATCAAGAAAGGACCTACACTTGCATTTGCAAGGTGATCTCTTATTGTGTAAGTCATTCGTATGCCATATGGAGTCCTTGGCCAAGGCAGAAGATCAAGACATCAAGAAAAGGGTTTCTTGGATTGAGATCAAATGGATATGAAATGCACTTAGCTTTAAGACCGGATTATTAGGGTTCTGATTATTCCCTTGCCCTAGATCTTGGTTGAGAGATAGTAAGTAGGAGGATTGTATCTCACATGAATCAATGACTTAAAGGTTCTGTCGAATCCGAACATTCCAATTCAGCTAGGGGTTAAACACCTGTTGCTAGACTATGGTCGTTTAATCTATGGACTGATTAATTAATTAGTGAATTAATTAATTAGGGTCACTGCTAATTGAATTGAGAACCTAGAGGGTCACACACAACAACTTGGTTACATGAGTTGAGGCTTAAAAATGATTAAACGAGTTAATCGGACCAAGAGGGTTCCACACGTGTGAAATCACACGTGTGGCTCACGTGAGTGACACGTGTCACACACGTGTGAATATATATATATATATATATATATTGTATATATATATATGTATTAAATAATTAAATGTGTTAATTATTTAATAGACTTTGGTTTAATTTTGAATTAAAAAGAAAGTCTTATTTTGGAGAAAATAATCTAGTTAATTAATTACGAATTAATTAATTAGATAAAATAAGTTATTTATTTTAAATAAATAAAGTATAAAATTATCCAAAAATAGTTTGGATATTTTTAGCTCTCTTGAAAGTTGATTTGAATTAGAATTCAAAGTCAAAGTCAAAATTACTTGATGATCAAGTAATAGGAGAGAGAGAGACCAAAATCCTAGCCCATTAAGGACTAGGATTTTCGGCACTCCCTTGCTTATAAATAGGGGAGCTCGAGCTCCCCTTAGAGCTAATTGGCAATTCTTTTGGTTCATGTGTTGAACACCTTCCTTTCTCCAAGATCAAATAAACCCTAGGTTAAGCCTAAACACAACTAGAGAACTAGCATCCTTACTAGTTAGATTGTGATCAAGTTGGTGGACTTTCTCTAGAGACTTCAAGTTAGAAGTTTGAAGATTCGAGCTTTACCAAGGAGAGGGGATCAAGCCGCCAGAAGAGCGTTCTTGGGTGGCTTGAAACGCTTCAAGAAAGAATAAAAGAAAAGTAAGTTTTCTTTCTCTACGAATTTGGTTACACGATTGCGAGTCCAAGGTCCTTTTGTTGGGAAAATTTTTAAATTCCGCTGCTTTCTGATTCGTGTTTTCCAACAACCTGCTGCATGTGCTTTTATGTTGAATGTATGTTTCACTAAATTAATACCCGAATCTGGACTACTTTAATTTTTGTTGTTTTTGTTTGTATATGGAACTGGACTACTTTATTTAGTTAATCTTTGTTAGCTACTTAGCTTGATATTTTAAGTTTTATTTTTATATGTTGTTAGTTTTTTGTTTTTTCTTGTTAGTTTTTTGTTGTTTTATGCTAGACAACATTAATCTTTGTTAGCTTGTGCTAATTGCCACTGACTGCGGTTTTCTTGTTAATTTTTAAGTTTTCAAAATTAAAATTTAAAATCATATATGTTGTTATACTTATATAATCTGGACTCAATTTTCTTGTAGTATGCATAGCCACAAACCAACTCGACAACTCCCGTAGATTGTAAATTGAAAAATAAAAGGAAAGCTCTTAAATTTAAAGTTTGAAATTTAAAAAAAAAAATTAAAAAAATAGCGGGATCCCCGATCCCGATCCCGATCCCGTCCCGAAAAAGTCGGGTACCCGACTTTTGTGGGACAGGAGCGGGATGCATTTTTTCCCCCCCGATCCCGAATTCCCCGATCCCGAATTCCCCGAATCCCGAATTCCCCGTCTCGCGCCCACCCCTACTTTCGCATGTGCACTTGCTTTTGTTAATTCGAATTTTGAAATCAGGGTCTAAGTTTCATCTAGCTTAGGTGTGTGTCTGTCTGTCTCCCGTTCGCCTCTGCTTGGTTCATGTACGGGCTTCCCATCTCATATGTGGATTGGGCTTTGGTGCGGGGGATGTGGTGATCCACCGTGCGGGGTGCCACATATAACCCCAACATAAGTCGCAATTCAAGTGCCTCAAGTAATACCCTTTAAGATATATAAAGAAAATTACCTAGTATGCTCACACAAGAAATCCATGGAATCCAAAGTCTAAGGATAATAAATCATGTCATTAACTTGTCAGATTTTTCCTAATCTAAACGTCTTCACGTCCAGAAGTAGTAACTTTCTTTTTAATTTAGGAATCTTCTCACGTGGGGCGCCTCAGTGTACTCGTTCTAAATAGCGAGCACTCTTGTGTATTGTGTATATATCGAGTATGCACCTTACACCCCATGAAACAGGTGATTCCTTTTTAAAGACGTAATCCTACAAGCAAGTCTCAAACGAGTCTATCCGACACTCCCACTACAAGAAAACAACCGAAAACCGACTGGAAAAAATCGACGAAAAATTACGTCGGTTTTTCGTTGGAAATATCCGACGGAAAACCAACGGAATTACAACGGCTAAGAAAATTTGCATTCCAACGGAAAAGTCGTCGGAATTCCGTCTGAAAATTTGGCGGAATTTTTAAAAAATTACGTCTGCGCAATTCTAAAAAAAATTGTGCCAAAACAACTAAGGGAATATTTTCGTTGGTTTTCCATTGGAAATTCTTTTATTCTTCATAAAAAAAAAACAACGAAAAACCGACGGGAAAAATCCCGGTTGGTTTTCTTTTATTCTTCATAAAAAAAAAAACCAACATAATTTTTCTGTTGGTTTTCCGTTGGAATTTCAATGAAATAAAAATTCTAGCGGAAATTAGTTTTCTTTTATTCTTCATAAAAAAAAAAACTAACGGAATTTTTTCGTTGGTTTTCCGTTGGAATTTTCAATGAAATAAAAATTTCGTTGGTTTTCCGTCGATTTTCCGTTGAAAATTTTCAATCGAATTTAATTAGAAAAATACGATTATAGTTAATACAAATAATTATATATTTAAAAATTATGTAATATAAAAATTATAAATTATTAATATAATATTTTATTTAATTTTAAGTATATACATTATTAATTAAAACGCAAAAGTATATAAGTTAACAATTTTTATATAATATCTCAATAAATATTGATGGGGCTAAAACATGCTTGACCCTCGTTTTGACACGTGGCGTCATCAACGTGCAACATGTGGAAGCCAGGACCCCCATAAGCCACCTTCGGAATGAGCCTCTCCCTAGTTCCCAAGGATGTTCCAATTCTTCAGAGGAGTTAACTCCCAAGCGTGAGGTACTGTGACCCTCAGGGCCTTCATACACTCACCATCGGAGGAACCTTCCCACATGAACAAACAGAGAAACAGACGCCCCTCTTGTGTTCCATAGCATTGGCCCAGGTGCCCCTCGGACCTGCGAGCCTCCATGGCACTAATTAAACCCGAGCGTGCGTCTAAGCCCTCGGTAACAACCCAAAACGACTCTTTGGCACAAGGTAAACACCCGCGCACTTGCCACTGTTACCCGCCACCAACTTTTCACTAGCTTTTGCAGGAGATTCCTCCTAATTTCTCCTCATCACGCCACGTGTTAGGGCGACATTAGGCCAGGACCACAGGGTGCTAATTACCAAAGGGTCCCTGACCCTCAACTATAAATTGGTGAGCTCATCTCCTACACGGTAAGCAAGCTTCCATCCCTGAGCTCTGCAAATACTTTATTTTCTTCAGATCATCATCTGACTTGAGCATTGGAGAGCCAAAGTGGGCATCACCCCTAGTTCCCCCAGCTTGGCCTTCCGACCTTTTTGGTGTTTGTCCTTGCAGGTTAAATCCTCTTACTCTCCGGCGAGTTCCCTTTAAACTTCATCCCTTGTTTCCCCATAAACAAATCGTAAAGTGATCGGAGTTTGGACACCAAAGAATCAGACCCCATCAAATATGATTATATTTAATTCAAATAATCATATATTTAAATTTTTATTTTTTAAATTAATAACAAAAAGTATTTAAATAATTAATTGAAATTAGTGTATAAATATATTTAAAGACATATTTCTAATAAGATGGAACTTGTCCAAGTTGGTAAGGGAGTCATTATTCTTCCTTGGAGACCCGAGTTCTAATCCCCGCTCGCGCAATTAACATTAAGAATTAATTCTAGCCATGGCTCAAGCGCGGCTCCATTGTTTGGGTGCTGGCTCATCCGAGGAGTTAGTAAGGCTCATTTTAGGGGGTGGTTAGGGTCTCCAAATAAAATTTTTTTATTTTTTTATTTTTTCCGATGGAATACGAACGAAAAATTCTATTGGAATTTCGTCGGTTAGCTTAAAAATTAAATCATTTTTGTTCTGTTGAAAATCAGTTGGTTTTCCGTGGAAAAAAATTCAGACGGAAAATCGATGGAAATTTTCCGTTGGTTTTCTATTGGAATGCCGTTGGAAATTATTTTGTTGGAAAAATAATTTGTCTACTGAAAATATATTTCTAACAGAAAATCAACGGAACTGACCCGTCGGTACCCTATTCCGATGATGTTTTATCCAACGGGCGTCATCCTGTCGGTTTTCCGTCGTAAATTAGTTTTTCCAACGGAATTTCTGAAATTCTCGTCGGAATTCGACTGATTTTTTGTAGTGGTACTGTTCATTGGAATCATCGACTTGGAGCGCTTTTTAATCTAGCTTTATGTTAGGACTTGTTTCTTGTGTCATTGGCCTATATGAAAAAGTCCTAATACCCTGATGAATTAGGTGAGTTCTTACACATATGCATATAATTGTAAATATACCAAAGCATATAAAGAAGTGATTGTCTTTGATATAAATCAATTCGTCTAATATTCAAAAATTATTTGTGCCTTCACAAGGAAATAGATAAGACAGACTACACAAAGATAAGACAGACTACACAATGTCGTCTTTGAGGGCACTTTTACTAACATAAAGATGAGGGAATTTGGAAGCAACTTACCATAGCTTATTCTTCACAACAAAATGGAGCGACTGACAGGAAAAATAGGACCATTTGTGAGATGGCAAAGGCAATGATTAATGAAAAAGGTCTTCCAATAATCTTTTGGGTTGAAGCCGTAAACACGATTGTTTATGTTCTAAATAGATGTCCAACAAAAGCTCTTACAGAAAAAAGCCTTTTTGAAGTTTGAGTGTGGCCGTAAGTCATTTTAAGATTTTTGGCTGCATATGTTACACTCACGTTCCTTCTTAAAAAAGGACAAACACGATAAGAAATTTAAAAAATGCATTTTGTTGACTATTCCACTTAAAGTAAAACTTATAGACTCTATAATGTGAACACTAAGAAGTTCATTATTAGTAGAGATGTGGTTTTCTATGAATATACTGCATGGAATTGGAAAGAAAAGAATGTGCAGGATGTTTCTCTCAACCGAACACTGATTATTGTGCATGAAATGAATGGTGAACAAGAATTGTCATTGCCTTCGACTTCTGCTCAAGAAACTTCCAATGAAAATGGTGATGTTTCTCCACCAAAATCTCCTCCAAGGAAGATGAAAAGTTTGATTGAAGTTTATGAAAGTTTTATTTTCATCACAACAGAACATGAAACCTATAAAGAAACGGCAAAGAGTCAAGTTTGAGAACATGCAATGAAAGAAGAAATGCGCATGATTGAAAAAAATAATATTTGAGAATTAGTTAACAAGTCCAGTGATAGAGAAATTATTATCTTGAAGTGGATCTACAAAATTAAACTCAACTAAGAAGGAGATATACATAAGTATAAAGCAAGGCTTGTCACTAGAGGGTCTACCCAAAAAACCAACATTGATTTCTTTCAGACATTTTCTCCTGATGCAAGAATGAAACAATTTAACTTGTGATTGCTCTTGCAGCTCAAAAGAAAATGACAAGTATTTTAACTTGATGTCAAATCAGCGATGTTATTAATAGAAAGCTTCATAAAGAAATATATGTTTAACAACCTCAGGAGTTCTTGGTGAAAGGGGGAGAAGATAAAGTTTACAAGTTAAAAAAAGAACTTTATGGGTTTAAACAAGCTCCATAAGCATGGTACAATGAGATTGATACTTACTTTATTCCAAATGATAATTTTAGATGAAGTAAAAGTGAAGCAAGAAAGAACGTGTCAGCATTTTAATTGCTTATATTTATGTAGATGATCTCATTTTTACCTGTGATAATGAAGACATGCTGCAAAAATTAAAAAAAAGAGATGATGGAAACCTATGAAATGAGTGACCTTTGTCTTCCTCACTATTTCAGTTAGAGTAGTGCCCTAGAAGAGCCAAATAGTTTAGGCCTCTTTTTGTAAACTACTCTTATTAGCAGCAACTTGTGACATTAATGAAATAGTAAATGTAACGTTTCATAGTCGTTTAATTCTATGTGGCCAATTCATCATATCTCATTCAAGTTTATTAATTGCGTATTATAACTGCTTGTGTATGGATGAAACCCCATGGTCACATTAAGCTACGGGACTTGACCTCGCATAGGGATGGAGGTTATGAAACAAGTCTCTATGGTATGACCTAAATCAACTCCAAGTCGAAGAGTCTAATAAGCACGGGGATGTTGACTTGACTCGTTTGAGACTTGCTCATACGACGTGCCTTTAAGAAAGGTTACTTTGTTTCATAAGTATTGAATGTAGAGACATTCACATGCGTATGAGGGTGCTTGTTAGGGAACAAGTACACTGAGGATCCCGATGGGGACGCCTCAATGGGGTAAGTCTTTTATGCCTTAATGATGAGGTTGGTTCCCTAGTTATGGTAGTGTCTAAATGGTCCTTAGACTTGAGGCTCCATTGATGCTCTGTGCATGACAAGGGCAATGTTTGATATGCGCCTAGATATTCATGGGTTCTATGCATCTCGTTATGGTTGTATGTTGGCGTTGTTCGAATCATGTATGGGGGCATATGAGAGGCCAACATAGAATCTATCACTCGTCTAGAAGAATGAGTGAATCACCCATGAGTTCTATTGTAGCACATTCCACTTAAATCCTTGCGCAAGGTAGTGAGATCTAAATTAGGAAATGGGTTTCCTAGAGTGTTAGATCAAATGGAATTGCTATTAGAATTAATTCATAGCATTAGGACTAATAGGGTTTTATTATTCCCATGCCCTAGGTCCTAATCGAGGATTGGACGATAGAAGGATCTTATCTCACGGTTTCCATGAGACTGAAAGGTTCACAACATAACCTTCACCTATTGGATGGGTGGTCATGAGCTTGTCACTAGACATCGATCATGATCTGTAGGTACTGTTTAATCAAAAGGAGTTTTAATTAAACAGTGATTAATTGAAAGGGTTTAATTGAATCAATAAGATAAATTGTTATCTAAAATACCACGTTAAGAATGTGGGCCTACTACTATTCATTGGTGAACCTAAGGGGTCACACAATGACTCGAATTGAACAACAAGATTATCTAAAGATCAATAGAGATTGATTGATAAATTAAAAGAGTTTAATTTATGAGAGAGTAATTAATTAATAATTATATTAATTAATTTATGCTTAATTGTTAAGCTATTGAGAATAGATGTTAAAGAGTTAACATTAATTTAAATAAGTGTATTTAAATTAATTGGACTTGAAATTTAATTAGGAGTAATTAATTTTTAAGTCCACCAATTTAATTAGATTGGACTTGTGATTTAATTAATGTAATTAAATTAAGTCCATTAATTAAAATGAATATTGGGTCTTTAATTAATTAGTAGTAATTAAATTAAGATCCATGACCAGCCCGTAGGGTTTTTTGACCTAGGGTTATGTATTAAAACAGATTTGTGAGAAGAAAGAGATCATCGTTGTTTTTCTTCTTTTCTGCTTTCTCTCAAAGTCTCTCTTCTCTCTCATCTCTCAATATCGTATTGAGAATGCTTTTACATAATCAATATCTAATTAGTGTTCTAGTGTGCTAATTGAATAGTTGTTCAATTACGGGTCGTGGATTATCTTAGAGGAATTCCGCGTGGGATTCTTGGAAGAAGATCGGATAGAAGAGAAGCGGGTAGGTTTTGGAAAACCTTCTTGTCATCTTCATCAACTGGAAGCGAAAGAGGTATTTGATTCTTCTTCTGTTTAAATCGTAAATCTGAATCAAAGGCTGATCTTAATTGGAATTCCGATAAAACTTGTTTGATAATCCCTAAAAAATTTTAATTTTCGCTGCGTTAGGGTTGACGAATTCCAACAGTGGTATCAGAGCCATACTTTGATTAATTTACGATTTTTAGTTCCTCGTATTAATTTGATTAATATGTTGATGCGTGTCATGCTTGATTTATTTTGAAATTCGTTTGGGCAAAGTTTTAAATTTGAAGAAAAGTTCTTGCATTAAAACTGTGTAAAATTATGAGATTTTTATGAATTTTTGAAAAGCTTGTTTTCATATTTTTCATAAAAGTTATAATTGTAATTTTCCATATTTTGTTTAAAATTTGATTTTAAAGAAAATCGGACTGCACAGTCGTGCGCACTTACGGCGTCTGCTTTCCTGCAGTATTCAGCTGCTGCTGAATTAGGGCTTCGTGGAATGGGCTTGTTTGAAGCCCTAACCGCTGGCCTTCCTGGAATGGGCTTGGTTGAAGCCCAATTCTCTGGCCTCCTCTGCTAGGGTTGGGAAGCTTACTGCGAGCAGGCCCGCGGTCAGAAAGGCCCATCCGGACAGCCCGCTTTGGGCCTCATAGCTCAAGGCCCATGCTCCACTTAATTTCTGCAAAAATATGGAGGGTGTGGGGTTCGAACCCATGACCTCCATGGTGAGAGAGGAGCAGTAAACCGCTTTGCCTTGAATCAATCGTTGGTTTTCTTTTTTCGGTAAAAATTACTTTTATCATATGCCGGCACTGTTTTAAAACTAAATATTTATAATTAATTTTGTAAAATAGTTTTACTTGAAAATTAATTATTTTTGCCCAAATACGAATTGTTAAAATAGAAGCATGATTTTATTAGATAGACATCTAATGGGAATTTAATTGGATTAGAGAATTCAATTTAATTAAATTTGAAGGATTGATTTAATTTGTGAATTAAAAGATAATCCTTAGTCAATAAATAATTTTAGAAATTATTTAAAGACTTTAAATCGCATAATGATTATTTACTTGGTAAATTTATTTTATGCTATGCATTGGATGTATGTTTGGATCAATCATGGGCTTTATTTGCGCTATGTATGGTTTTATTTTATTTATGCATTTTGATAATTGGTTTTAAACGAGAGTCTGCGAGCCTCTTATTCAATTGTTGTAAGCGTTGTTTTTCCTTTTTCTCCCCCTTAAAATGTAATCCCCCTTTATTTTGTAAAGAGAGTATTTTTAGGGTGAGATCTCTAATTAGATTAGGAGACGGAGAAGCGAGACGGAGCAAGCAACGGAATAAGAAGCCCATCAAGGCCCCAAAAGTGTTTGGGTGCAATTATTTTGATGTAATAGAGTAGGATTCTATTTGAGTGCTCTCTTTGTATGTTTAATTCCGTTTGATGCATGAATAGAACCATGGTCCATAAAATGGCTATTATGGACCATGCATAGGAAGCCCATGATTATCCATATTATAGGAGCATGCTAGGCTTTTATTATCTTGTTATGAATGTTATCTTTATGTGCATAAATGTGTTCATGCATTAATTAAGATAAAATAAGATAATAATTACAATTGATGAGTCTTGGTGGAATTTTTGAAATTCTTAAACCCCGAACCGTCTTAGATAGTCTCAGACAAAATAAATATTAAATCCAAATGGAAATTGAAGGATAAAATTCGATTTTATAAATTTCCAAGCATTCCGTCAATAGAATTATTTGTTTTAGAATTAATCAAATCATTAAGTATTGGCCACGAGGCGTGGGATACGAAATAACGAGATTAATTGAACTAAAATAATTCTTTGCATAAAAGATGCAATTTTTCAAAGTCAAAATTATGGTATTGGCCACGAGGCGTGGGATATTCATAATGGCGATGGAGAAATCTTAGGGATTGACGGGTCGGATTTAAATACTGATTAGTATAGATGTCGCACGAGTCGTGGGTCTATATGAAAGGTAATGCAAAATAATATTAAGAGTTGTATAGAGATACAATTGATGATAAGATCGTCTACCTTGAGGGTTAAAGTCGGATGTCTCACGAGTCGTGGGTCCGGTGATAAGTGCTTGGGGGTCTTAATACCCACTATTTGAAAAACATGATTTTTCTAAAATTATAAGGGGGTCAAAGGAGTTTGATTAAAATAGTGGGAGACTACATTTGATAAAAGTCCATATCATTTGTAATTGTTATTATTTCATATCCGTCACTCATGCTACGTTTTCTGCTTACATGTAGATTTTCTGCTAAAATCAAGATATCTAAAAATCCACTTAGTGCTATCCTTGAGGCCAATAAATTAACTGGCTCGAATTATGCTGATTGGCTACGCAATCTCAAGATTGTCTTGGATTCTGAAAAGAGGACCTATGTATTGACACAGTCTCCTCCCAATGTCATACCTGATGACATGGCAGCCGATGAGAGGGAAACAGCTCTCCAGTGGCAAGAAGATGATCTACAGGCTAGATGTCTAATGCTTGCCACTATGTCTCCCGAGTTGCAGAGACAGCATGCTGAGATGCGCTACTCGGCTGAGATCCATCTTCACTTGGAACAGATTTACAAGCCGATTAATAGGATTGATCGATTCGCAGCATCTAATGAGTTATTCTCACTTAAGATGACTGAGGGGTCGAGTGTTCATGAACACTGCATTAAGGCTTTAGGCCTTATTAAAAAGCTTGCAAGTCTCGAGGTGATCATGGATAATGAGCTTTATGTAGATTTGATCTTAACCTCTCTACCACCTTCGTTCAAACAATTCATAATAAACTTCAATATGAATGGAGCTAAAGTTTCAGTTGAGGAACTGATGAACATACTCGTAACTGCCGAGCGAACATTGAAGAAGGACAAGGCTGTTTTCTTAGTAGGCTCATCTTCATCCCATACTAAGGCTGCAAAGCCTAAGAAGGGCAAAGGAAAGAGTTTCCAAAAGAAGAAAAAGACTCTTAAGCCCACCGGTGGGGTTAAGAAAGCGAACACTAAGAAAAAAACCAATCAAGCTGAGGATCAGTGCTTCCATTGCAAGAAACAAGGACATTGGAAAAGGAACTGTAAGGAGTACTTAGCTACCCTTATAAAAGGTATAAATCTCATCGAAATTAACCTTTCATTCAATTCTAATGATTGGGTATTAGACTCTGGATGCGTTTCTCACATCTGTAATACGTTACAGGGAATGAGCAACGTCCATGAGGTTGATGAAAGAGAACATGTTCTTCGAGTGGGCAATGGAGCAAGAGTTGCAGCAAAGGCCATAGGACATGTTAGGTTAATGTTAGGAGATGGTTTTATTTTAGTATTGAACAATGTTTTATTTGTTCCTGAGTTACTTAAAAACATTATTTCCATTCCTGTACAGGACTTGGAAGGTTTTTCCTTCTCTATTACTAATGTCATGTTTTACATTTTGAAGAATGGTTCTTCACATGCATTAGGGTCTTTACAAAATGGTTTGTATTTAACTAATACTAATTTAAATCTCCTAAATATCAAACGAGATAACAAACGAAAATCAAATGACCAAACTTCAGCAAAGATTTGGCATGCTAGACTTGGACATATCTCCAAGAATAGGCTTCTACAAATGGGTAACTTAGGATCATTCAGTACGAATGATCTAAACGAGTTAACCACTTGTGAATCCTGTTTAAAGGGAAAGATGACTAAGTCCCCTTTTAAAGGACATGTAGAGCGAAGCCAAAATCTTTTGGATTTGATCCATACAGACCTTTGCGGACCACTAAATTTTAGTACCCGAAACGGCTGTAATTATTTCATCACATTTACTGATGATTTCAGTAGATATGGGTATGTGTACCTGATGAAGCATAAGTCTGAGGCCTTTGAAAAGTTCATAGAGTATAAAACAGAGGTTGAGAACCAGACAGATCGCAAAATTAAGGCTCTTCGATCAGATCGAGGTGGCGAGTATTTAAGTGATCTCTTTCTCTGTTATTTGAAAGATAATGGGATTATCTCACAATAGACTCCGCCCGGGACTCCTCAGTTAAATGGGGTGTCCGAGCGACGAAATCGGACTTTACTGGATATGGTCCGATCCATGATGAGTTTCACGGATCTTCCAATATCATTTTGGGGTTATGCCCTTGAAACGGCTGCGAAGATAATTAATTTAGTTCCTTCCAAATCTGTGCCCGAAATACCATATAAGATGTGGTTTTCAAAACCCCCTACTTATTCATACCTTAGAGTTTGGGGATGTCCTGCATACGTCAAAAGACTAGTGGGAGACAAATTGGATTCCAGATCCAGTTTGTGTAAATTTGTAGGATACCCTAGAGAGTCTGTGGGTTACTATTTTTATGATCCCTCAGAACAAAAGTTGTTTGTTTCGAGGAATGCCACTTTTCTAGAAAAAGAGTTTATAGTTGAAAAGTCAGGCAAGATTGCAGAACTTACTGAAGTTCAACAAGAACCTACAAATGATCAAGCAATGGAACCTTCCTCTTTCCCACAACAAGAAGTAAACATAAGCCCTCGCAGATCTGTGAGAACAATTAGACCGCCAGACCGACTCAATTTGCTAACTGAAACCGGTCAATCAGATAGTGATCCGATATTATATGATGATGCAATATCGGATAGAGATTCGATAAAATGGCAGCAAGCCATGAATTCCGAAATGGACTCTATGTACTCCAACAAGGTATGGACCTTAATAGATCTTCCTGAAGGCGAGAAAGCTATAGGATGTAAATGGAACTACAAGCGAAAGCTTGGAGCTGATGGAGAAGTGGCAACCTACAAGGCTAGGTTGGTTGCTAAGGGATACACTCAAAGGCCAGGTGTTGACTTTGAGGAAACGTATTCCCCTGTAGCAATGCCTAAATCCATCCGGATACTTCTAGCCATAGCTGCGTACTATGATTATGAAATATGGCAAATGGATGTGAAAATGGCTTTTGTAAATGGAGATTTAGATAAAGACATTTATATGGAACAACCGGAAGGTTTCATATCAAGTGGGAGCGAACAGAAAGTCTGCAAACTCCAGAGATCCATATATGGACTCAAACAGGCGTCTAGAAGTTGGAACATCCGTTTTGATGAGACAGTCAAATCGTTTGGCTTTATCAAGAACGAGTATGAACCATGTGTTTACAAGAAAATCAGTGGGCGAGTCGTACAATTTTTGGTGTTGTATGTAGATGATATCTTACTCATTGGGAATGAGAAAGATGTGCTGCAAACAACAAAGACTTGGTTGTCTACTCAGTTTTCCATAAAGGACTTGGGAGAAGCTTCCTTTATTCTCGGCATAAAAATCTATAAAGATAAATCAAAGAGATTAATAGGTATGTCTCAAGTTCAGTACATAGACAAAGTACTGAAACGGTTCAGTATGGAGGAATCTAAGAGGGGATTCCTGCCTATGAGACATGGGTTGGTCCTCTCTAAATCAATGTGTCCTAATACAGAAGATGAGAAGGATAGGATGTCTCGTATACCCTATGCCTCTGCAATAGGGAGCATAATGTATGTTATGTTATGTACTAGACCTGATATCGCATACGCTTTGAGCGTTACAAGTTGATTTCAATCAAACTTTGGTGAGAGTCACTGGTCTGCCGTGAAGTCCATCCTTAAGTACTTGAAAAGGACTAAGGATTTATTTCTTGTATACGGCGGAAAGGGAGAACTGAAATTAGAAGGATACACCGACTCAAGCTTCCAGTCGGATGTAGACGACTTTAAATCCACGTCGGGATTCATATTCCGGCTAAATGGTGGTGCAGTAAGTTGGAAAAGTTCCAAACAGGAAACTATTACCGACTCCACTTGTGAAGCGGAGTATATAGCTGCATCAGAGGCAGCGAAAGAAGGTGTGTGGATGAAAAACTTTATCCAAGAGTTGGATGTAGTGCCTAGCATTGCTGACCCAGTCGTTGTCTTCTGCGACAATAACGGAGCGATTGCACAATCAAAGGAACCAAGAGCTCATCAACGGTCAAAGCACATCCTAAGAAGATTTCATCTAATTAGAGAAATCGTAGAAAGAGGCGACGTTATTGTGGAACATGTACCCTCGGCAGAAAACGGAGTAGACCCGCTTACTAAACCTCTTAGCCAAAGGGTCTTTGAGGGACATCTCCAGGAGATGGGTCTTAAGGCTATGGGCAATTGGCTCTGAGGGCAAGTGGGAGATTGTTAGAGTAGTGCCCTAGAAGAGCCAAATAGTTTAGGCCTCTTTTTGTAAACTACTCTTATTAGCAGCAACTTGTGACATTAATGAAATAGTAAATGTAACGTTTCATAGTCGTTTAATTCTATGTGGCCAATTCATCATATCTCATTCAAGTTTATTAATTGCATATTATAACTGTTTGTGTATGGATGAAACCCCAAGGTCACATTAAGCTACGGGACTTGACCTCGCATAAGGATGGAGGTTATGAAACAAGTGTCTATGGCGTGACCTAAATCAACTCCAAGTCGAAGAGTCTAATAAGCACGGGGATGTTGACTTGACTCGTTTGAGACTTGCTCATACGACGTGCCTTTAAGAAAGGTTACTTTGTTTCATAAGTATTGAATGTAGAGACATTCAAATGCGTATGATGGTGCTTGTTAGGGAACAAGTACACTGAGGATCCCGATGGGGACACCTCAATGGGGTAAGTCTTTTATGCCTTAATGATGAGGTTGGTTCCCTAGTTATGATAGTGTCTAAATGGTCCTTAGACTTGAGGCTCCATTGATGCTCTGTGCATGACAAGGACAATGTTTGATATGCGCCTAGATATTCATGGGTTCCATGCATCTCGTTATGGTTGTATGTTGGCGTTGTTCGAATCATGTATGGGGGCATATGAGAGGCCAACATAGAATCTATCACTCGTCTAGAAGAACGAGTGAATCATCCATGAGTTCTATTGTAGCACATTCCACTTAAATCCTTGCGCAAGGTAGTGAGATCTAAATTAGGAAATGGGTTTCCTAGAGTGTTAGATCAAATGGAATTGTTATTAGAATTAATTCATAGCATTAGGACTAATAGGGTTCTATTATTCCCATGCCCTAGGTCCTAATCGGGGATTGGACGATAGAAGGATCTTATCTCACGGTATCCATGAGACTGAAAGGTTCACAACATAACCTTCACCTGTTGGATGGGTGGTCATGAGCTTGTCACTAGACATCGATCATGATCTGTAGGTACTGTTTAATCAAAAGGAGTTTTAATTAAACAGTGATTAATTGAAAGGGTTTAATTGAATCAATAAGATAAATTGTTATCTAAAATACCACGTTAAGAATGTGGGCCTACTACTATTCATTGGTGAACCTAAGGGGTCACACAATGACTCGAATTGAACAACAAGATTATCTAAAGATCAATAGAGATTGATTGATAAATTAAAAGAGTTTAATTTATGAGAGAGTAATTAATTAATAATTGTATTAATTAATTTATGCTTAATTGTTAAGCTATTGAGAATAGATGTTAAAGAGTTAACATTAATTTAAATAAGTGTATTTAAATTAATTGGACTTGAAATTTAATTAGGAGTAATTAATTTTCAAGTCCACCAATTTAATTAGATTGGACTTGTGATTTAATTAATGTAATTAAATTAAGTCCATTAATTAAAATGAATATTGGGTCTTTAATTATTTAGTAGTAATTAAATTAAGGCCCATGACCAGCCCGTAGGGTTTTTTGACCTAGGGTTATGTATTAAAACAGATTTGTGAGAAGAAAGAGATCATCGTTGTTTTTCTTCTTTTCTGCTTTCTCTCAAAGTCTCTCTTCTCTCTCATCTCTCAATATCGTATTGAGAACGCTATTAGATAATCAATATCTAATTAGTGTTCTAGTGTGCTAATTGAATAGTTGTTCAATTACGGGTCGTGGACTATCTTAGAGGAATTCCGCGTGGGATTCTTGGAAGAAAATCGGATAGAAGAGAAGCGGGTAGGTTTTGGAAAACCTTCTTGTCATCGTCATCAACTGGAAGCGAAAGAGGTATTTGATTCTTCTTCCGTTTAAATCGTAAATCTGAATCAAAGGCTGATCTTAATTGGAATTCCGATAAAACTTGTTTTATAATCCCTAAAAAATTTTAATTTCCGTTGCGTTAGGGTTGACGAATTCCAACAATTTCTTGGGCATTAAAATCACTCAAATGGAGGATGACATTTTCTTTCCCAAAAGAGATATGCAAGAGGCATTTTAAAATAGTTTAACATGAAAAATTGTAGGTCCATAGACACTCCACTAGAGAACCACAACACCGGACATCAAGTTCGGTTCAAGTTTACTCTCTAAATTTATGCAAGAGCCAAACCAAGTTCATTTAGGAGCCATCAAAAGGATTTTATGGTATTTGCTAGGCATACTTGACTTTGGAGTCATGTATAGAGCATCAAAATCTTTCAGATTTGATTGGTTATTGGGATAGAGATTGGGATGAATATTTGGATGATATGAAGAGTACATCAGACTATGCTTTTTTTACTTGAATCTAGCATTTGTTCTCGGGCTTCGAAAAATAAAATATTGTTGCCCTATCATCAACAGAGGCTGAATATGTAGCTACCACCTCATAAATAATTTGGCTAAGGAGAATTCTTGAAGGTATTGGTGCAAAGCAAAAGCAAGGGACTGCACTTTTCTCTGACATAAATCAACAATTTCTACTGCTAAAAATTTGGTTCATCATAAGAGAACCAAGCACATTGCCATTAAATATAATTTTTTAAGGGAAGTTGTGCGAAAATGTGACATTCAACTATTGCAAGACTCAAGATAAGCTCTTTGAAATTGTTCAAAAAAAAAAAAAAAAAAAAAAAAAAAGATAGCTCTTTGACATTTTCACTAAAAGTACTTCCTCGTGACAGGTTCTACTACCTTAGGGAGAGTATCGAAGTCGTTAAAGTGCATTAAGGGAAGTGTAGGAATTAATGCAACTTTCAAACTTGTTAATTTGTCTTTCAATGTCGTAGGTTCCTTGAATATTTTCGGACTTTTTAGTTACTAGTTTAAAATCATATGAATCTAGAAATCCTTCGTAATCTTCTGTTCTATTTAAGAGACAAATATCTCAATGAAATCAAGAGTTTTTTGTTGCAAACTCAAGAATATATTCTGTTTTGGAGCTCTAATGAAGCAACTCACCTTCAATTATTGGTCATATAGAACAGAAGGCCGGACATGGGGCTGGAAAACCTACACAGGAAAAGGTAATAGTGTAATTTTATGGCTGAAATGACCTGCATTGCTATATTTCCAGATTGGTGAATCTGCAAATGGGTACGGATTCATGGCTAAAGTTGTGGGTTCATCCTGGATTGACTAAATGATGCCCAAATGGTAAGTGCAAGATTCTTTTTATTAACTACATGTTGTCCTAGGAAGAAATGTGAATAGTTGGTTCTATCAATGTTTTACAAGTTCCTATTTCCAGTTATCATTTGAGTCTCATTTTTCTCTAGAGTGCGGCCCACACTCGTTTGCTAGCCTTGCCCTTGAATGACATTGATTAATGAGTTGTTCAACCAGTTAGTGACTGTATTTCTTGTATAAGGTACTTTACCGAGCTTTGCTATTATGAGATTATTCAAAATTTTTTGGACTTAATAATTACCATGTGAGATTATTTCTTTTCCACTATAGGGTAAATTCCCCCTAACAACCACTGTCGTTGCGTACCCGAGGACTTGAAAACGAGATATATATCTTGTTAAGTTAGTATAATGATAAATAGTTAAGCTGCTTCATTTGGCGGTGATATTTGTTATTACACCAAATATTCGTATTTGGCAACCCTAGTAAGCCACGCTGATCTTTTTGAACAAGATCTGAGTTGTCTATTCTTGCACCTCAGGTCCATTAATGAAATAGGGAGAATTACATTTGACTAACCTGCATTTAGGCCTAATTACAACGCAATCCATCATTATTGGGAAATTACATTTTAGTCCCTATAAATCTTGGTTGGCCTGAGGTCCTTAACGGAATTTATAAAAGTACACTTATGCCCCTGACAGTTTTATGAGTGTTACATTGAATACATGACTAAAATTACAAAATCATCCCTAAAGTTTACAAAAATAACAAAACGATCTCAACAAAATATAACTTTAACAACAAATCAGGGGTATTTTTGGAATGACATAACGGAACCCTAGGAATCACAAATGGTCCTCAAAAGTTAGGGACTAAAATATAATTTCTTGATAATAATGGATTACGTTGTAATTAGGCCTAAATTCAGGATGATCAGATCTAATTCTCCCTAATGAAATATGCCAAATAGTTTGGCTCTTGATTAAGACAAATGCCAGACTCCCGTAGAATTTCATATTCGTATGTGTTTGGCAATTTTCTTGCTGCTCAAGTTCCACCAATGACTAAACGTGTGGGAATTGTATGCAGTATCGTGGGCCAGCTGATAAGATATTAACCACTATCAAAGTATGGTTTTAACATGTCTGTTTTCTTGACTTGCATAGCTTATGGGTCATGGGTAGGGGTGTAAACGGATAATAAACGGATCGGATGTATGATTACCATATCCTTATCCGTTTATGATTCGGACGGATACGGATAATATCCTTTTAAATCGAATTCGAATAATATCCTTTTTATACGGATACAAGGCGGATTCGGACGAATTCGGATTTTAATCGGATTTTCAACTATTCAAAATTTGACATAAATTATTTATTTATATAACTTCGAACTTTTAATCAGATTATCAACTATTCATTTATAGATAAATTATTTAATAATTATATAACTTTGAATATATATATTTTAGACGAATAGAGAAATAATAAGTATATCTATATAGATCATTTTTATGTTTTAGCGAATGTATAAATGTGGTGAAATTATAAGTTTTATCATATAATTAATTTGAAATATAATACTTTTATTAATAACATAATATATGTTAATTATATTATCTCTATATGAATATTGACGTGAACATATAGTTACTAATAAAACCTAAGGTTTTTCTTTAATAAATGCGCTAAAAAATTTACTTAATACTAATAAGCTATCATACATACACAGTTTTGTGTATATATTTTAATAGAATACATTATTTATCGGATACGGATTACGGATAAATCGGATAACGGATATATCTAACGGATAATGAAACGGATCGGATGTTAAACGGATCGGATGCCTTATTACCATATCCTTATCCGTTTATAATTCGGATGTCTATAATCGAATACGGATAATATCCTCTTGAGACGGATTCGGATAATATCCTCTGTAAACGAATTCGGATGCGGACGGATATCGAATTTTCGAATATCCATTTATAGCCCTAGTCATGGGTCATTCCATAAATAGGCAAATAATCAGATTTAAAATAAGGAGACAAAAATTTAATATAAAAGATATAAATGATATCAAGTGATAATATTGTAATTTTGTTTAAAATGAAAGAATAAGAACTTAGAATAGGGGATGAATACATAAATTTTTTAAAATTTACATGTAATAAACTAAAAAATTTTAAATTTAGGGGGAGGGTTAGGCCACCCTATGTTAGTTTGTGGCCAATTTGTATCCCACATTGAAATACTAGTTTTGGACAATAGTGTTTTTGTCCCACATTGATTTTTTAGAATAGTTTGGGGAGGAGCTAACACTATAAATAGTCTTCTCCCCCTTCTAGCTTAGAGTATCAAATAAAGTCTCTCTCTACTTTGTAATATTTCTTAAGTGAAATATAATTTGAGTAGTGCCTGAGAACGTAGGCTAAATTGGCCGAACCTCGTTAAATTTGGTGTTCTGTTCATTACGCCTTTTAATAGCCTTTTTTGGGTTATATTTAGTTTATTTTTGCCTAATTTTTACTTTGTGTAATTTTAGGCAGTATAGTTCTAAATATTTGTTCGTCGCTTCCGCAACACCCTAGCCCCGCCCCATGTAGCTCGATCTCTGTCCATAAGGAAAGCAAACAAGTTTACAGGAAAAATAATTATTACAGCGACATAAATATACGGATGGGATCTTCTGCTCCAATTTGTGTTTCATCTTCTACTCCATTCATTAGATGTATGACATGTGTACAATTGTGAAATTTTATTAAAGGGCATAACTAATTTGGTTGCTTAAAGAAAACTAACGGTGTTAATATAAAAATAGAAAAGATCTTTATCTATCCAAAAAATCAAAATCAAAAAAAAATTATTTATTTATTTTAATTTACATCACCGGGAATCAAAACAAAAAAAAAAAGATTTGAAATCAAAAAATATCTATGTTTATATTGAAGTGCTAATTGTTTTTTTAGTATCTAAATTGATAATTAGTTTTAAAGTTTAATTTCAACACATTTTTCTAATTTTATACTGAATTGATAATTATTTTCATAATATCTATTGAATTGATAATTAATTTTTAAGTTTAATTATAACTCGTATATACCAAGGATATTTGAATAAAAGTAGGAGGCTTTTTATATTAGAAATCAGATTCTTTTTTTATTTTAAATAATTAATTTTTGATTTTTGAAGATATATGAGATGTTTTTTTAGTTTTTGCTTTTGTTTTTGTTTTCTGAATATATCCGAAAATAATATGAAATGTTTTTTTAGATTTTGTTTTGTGAATAATTCCGAAAATTTTTTAGATTTCAAATCTTTATTATTTTTTTATTTTATTTTCCCGGTGATGTGAATTAAAATAAATAAATAATTTTTTTTGGTTTTGATTTCTTGGATAGATAAAGATGTTTTCTACTTTTACATTAACACCCTTAATTTTTTTTAAGCAACCAAGTTAGTTATTTCCTTTAATAAAATCTCACAATTGTACACATGTCATACATCTAATGAATGGAGTAGAAGATGAAGCACAAATTGGAGCAGAAGATCCGGTCCGGGGTACGTGTGATTATTTTAAAAAAAATAAAATAAAATATCTGCGCCACCAGCGGAATAAAGACGCACCATTTTCGGTGATTTTCCCCATCTCCAGCAGAAAAAAAAAGAAGTGAAAAAACCTCGTCTCAGATCAAGCTCTGCACACCATGAGCAACTTAAAATCTAATCAACTACACATTTGTTTCCTTCCAACGATGGCGCCAGGCCACATGATCCCGATGATAGACATGGCTCGTCAATTTTCCAGGCTTGGAGCAAAATCAACAATCATCGCAACACCCCTCAACGCCTCTCAATTCTCACAAACAATCGAAAGAGACAGAAAACATGGATTCGATATCAGCATCTCTCTCATTGATTTCCCTTTCCAGGAATCAGGCCTGCCTCAAGGCGTCGAGAATCTGTCTTCCACCACCACATCCGAAATGACACTGAATTTGATCAGGGCCATGGAATTACTGGAACGACCCGTTGAAGATCTTCTGCAGAAATGTCATCCTGATTGCTTTGTTGCTGGTGCTTACTTCTGGTGGGCTTCAGATATGGCTCTCAAGCTCAATATTCCACGTTTAGTTTTTTACGGGACGGGCTCCTTCCCTCAGTGCATTTACCGGACACTGAAAGAACATAAAACTCATGAATCAGTTGACTCGGATTCTGAAGAATTTGTGGTTCCTGGAATCCCTGATGTAGTCAGAATTTCGAGGAAACAATTGCCAGACCTGCTAAAAGATGGAGAAAAGAATCCATTGGCCGACATGGTGGAAAAGGTCTCCAAATCAGAAGCCATAAGCTATGGAGTGATTGTAAATAGCTTTTATGAGCTGGAACCTGGCTATGCTAGACATTTTAAGGAGATCACTGGGAAAAAGGTCTGGAACATTGGGCCACTTTCTGGTTTTAATAAAACCGACGAGGATAAAACTCAGAGAGTTCTAGTAGCAACATCCAAATCACATGATTGCTTGAGTTGGCTTAACTCCAAGAAACCCAACTCGGTTGTGTACATCTGTTTCGGCAGCATGGCGATTTTTTCAAGGGATCAGCTGCTTGAGATCGCGAAGGGCCTGGAAAATTCAGGCCTGGATTTCATATGGGTTGTGAGGGAAAAGGTAGACAATGAGATAAATTGGCTGCCTGAGGGATTTGAACAAAGAATCGAGGGCCATGGGTTGATAATCAGAGGGTGGGCCCCACAAGTGTTGATTCTTGATCACGAAGCAGTTGGGGGATTCGTTACGCACTGCGGGTGGAATTCGTTGATTGAAGGAGTGGCGGCGGGTGTGCCGATGGTGACGTGGCCTCTGTCGGCGGAGCAGTTTTTTAACGAGAAATTGGTGGTGGAGATTCTGAACACGGGAGTTCCAGTGGGGGCTGAGGAGTGGACTAAACGGTCTGATGAGAGAGAGGCGATAAAAAGGGACAAGATTGAGAAAGCGGTGAGTGAATTGATGGGTGGGGAAGAAGCTGAGAGAATGAGAAACATAGCGAGAACATTGGAGGAAATGGCCAAAAGGGCTATTGAAGAAGGTGGTTCATCACATAATGAATTGAAATCTTTACTTGAAGAAATTAGGAATTATCGTCGTTGATCTCGAATTTATTGCAAAACACTATTCGCATTCTTTCCCCCTTGTAACAAATTTTGATGGTAATTTTATGGTTGAAATGACCTGCATTGCTATATTTCCAGATTGATGAATCTGCATATGGGTACGGATTCATGGCTAAGGTTGTGGGTTCATCTTGGATTGACTAAATGATACCCAAGTGGTAAGTGCAAGATTCTTCTTATTAATTACATGTTGTCCTGGAAAAATTGTGAATATTAGGTTCCATCAATGTTTTACAAGTTCATATTTCCTGTCATCATTTGAATCTCATTTTTTCTCTAGAGTGCGGCCCATACTCGTTTGCTAGCCTTGCCCTTGAATGACATTAATTAATGAGTTGTTCAACCAGTTAGAGACTGTATTTCCTTTTTTTTTTTTTTGAAAGAGTTAGTGACTCTATTTCACGTTTAAGGTACTTTACCGAGCTTTGCTATTATGAGATCATTCAAAAAATTTTGGACTTAATAATTGCAACGTGAGATTATTTCTTTTCAACTATGGGGTAAATTTCCCCTAACAACCACGGTTGCGCACCCGAGGACTTATTTTTGACAGTTACCCAAGGGTTTGAAAATGAGATATTTTGTTATGTTAGTATATGATGAATTGTTAAGCTGCTTCATTTGACAGTGATATTTGTTTTTGAGTCAAATATTAGAATTTCGCAGCCCTTGTAAGCCACTCTGAACTTTTTGAACAAAAGCTGAGCTGTCGATAGTTGCACCTCGAGTCCATTAATGAAATATGTCAAATGGTCTGGCTGTTGATTAAGACAAATGCCAGATTCCCTTAGAATTTCATATTCGTATATGTGGTCAATTTTCTTGATGCTCAAGTTCCACCAATGACTAAACGTGTGGAAATTGTATGCAACCAGTCAACCACTATCAAAGTACAGTTTTAACACGTCTGTTTTCTTGACTTGCATGGCTGATGGGTCATGGGTCATTCCATAACAGGTAAGGAATCAAAATTTAAAATAAGGGGACATAAGTTTAATATAAAAAATATAAATGATATCAAGTATAATAATACTGTATTTTGTTTGAAATGGAAAAACAAAAATTCTGAATAAGGAATGAATGGAAAATTCTAACCCAGACCCTGCTTGGTCGGATCCAACCAATACACTTGCCATTTGATTGGTCACTCTCCCTAAACTTTCCATCAACCACACGACAAGTGTAAAACACTCACCCCCTCGTTACACCGATTTGGCCAAGCCAGGTTCGAACTAGAATTACCCGGAATGAATACATAATTTTTTTAAAATTTACTAATAATTAAAAATATATAAATTTAGGGGGTGGGACCACCTTACCATGTAACTCGGTCTCTGTCCATAAGAAAAGAAGATAAACAGTAAATTACTTGAAAAATAATTATTACAGCAACATATAAGTATACTATATATAAATATATATATACACTAAAGTAGAAAAATTACAAGACTTCCTTTTTGGCGTAATATATAAAGCTATGGTAATCTATTTAAAAGTGAATACTGACCAATAAATTTTTTTGGTCGGTGAATATTGACCAATAAATGTCATGGAAAAAGTGGAGTATTCATAATTCCATATGATATTGATATTAGAGATGATGTCCGGCGAAAATTCAACAATAAAATGGATGAAATTCTATGACAGGGGAAGATACAAAGAAAAATTGTATAATCAGGACAAATCTTGGGGTATGTGTTATGATTTAAAAAAAAAATAAAATATCTACGCCACCAGCGGAATAAAGACACTCCATTTTCGGTGATTTCCCCATCTCCAGCAGGAAAAAAAAAAAAAAAGAAGTGAAAAAACCTCGTGTCAGATCAAGCTCTGCACACCATGAGCAACTCAAAATCTCATCAACTACACATTTGTTTCCTTCCAACGATGGCGCCAGGCCACATGATCCCGATGACAGACATGGCTCGTCAATTTTCCAGGTTTGGAGCAAAATCAACAATCATCACAACACCCCTCAACGCCTCTCAACTCTCTCAAACAATCGAAAGAGACAGAAAACATGGATTCGATATCAGCATCTCTCTCATTGATTTTCCTTACCAGGAATCAGGCCTGCCTCAAGGCTGCGAGAATCTGTCTTCCACCACCACAACCGAAATGTTGCTGAATTTCTTCAGGGCCATGGAATTACTAGAACCACCCGTTGAAAAACTTCTGCAACAATGCCATCCTGATTGCTTTATTGCTGGAGCTTACTTCAGGTGGGCTTCAGATATGGCTCTCAAGCTCAATATTCCAGGTTTAGTCTTCTATGGGACGGGTTTTTTCCCTTTGTGCATTTCCAGGGCACTGAAAGAACATAAAACTCATGAATCAGTTGAATCGAATTCTGAAGAATTTGTGGTGCCTAGAATCCCTGATGTGGTCAGAATTTCGAGGAAACAACTGCCAGACCTGCTAAAAGATGGAGAAAAGAATCCAATGGCCGACATATGGGAAAAGATCTTACAATCTGAAGCCATAAGCTATGGAGTGATGGTAAATAGCTTTTATGAGCTGGAACCTGGCTATACGAGATATTTTGAGGAGTTCACTGGGAAAAGGGTCTGGAACATCGGGCCCCTTTCGGGATTTAATAAAACTGATGAGGATAAAAGTCAGAGAGGTCTATTAGCAACATCCAAATCCAGCCATGATCGCTTGAGTTGGCTTAACTCCAAGAAACCCAACACGGTTGTGTACATCTGTTTCGGCAGCGCGGCGATTTTCTCAAGGGATCAGCTGCTTGAGATCGCGGCGGGCCTGGAAAATTCGGGCCTGGATTTCATATGGGTGGTGAGGGAAAAGGTGGAAAATGAGATGTATTGGCTGCCTGAGGGATTTGAACAAAGAATCGAGGGCCGCGGGTTGATAATCAGAGGGTGGGCCCCGCAAGTGTTGATTCTTGAGCACAAAGCAGTTGGGGGATTCATCACGCACTGCGGGTGGAATTCGTTGATCGAAGGAGTGGCGGCGGGCACGCCAATGGTGACGTGGCCGCTGTCGTCGGAGCAGTTTTTTAACGAGAAATTGGTGGTGGAGATTCTGAAGACGGGAGTTCCAGTGGGGGCTGAGGAGTGGACTAAACGGACTGATGAGAGAGAGGTAATAAAGAAGGACAAGATTGAGAAAGCTGTGAGTGAGCTGATGGGCGGGGAAGAAGCTGAGAGAATGAGAAACAGAGCGAGAACATTGGGGGAAATGGCCAAAAGGGCTGTTGAAGAAGGTGGCTCGTCACATAATGAATTGAAATCTTTACTTGAAGAAATTAGGAATTATCGTCGTTGATCTCGAATTTATTGTAATTTTAATAGTGTGTTGTTGTTTGTGGATCTTAAATTTCCTACAACGATATGTTTGTAATTTGAAGATGAGAAATTGTCAATCGCAGTGGCAGATATCAATGCCTTTCATGTTTCAGGATTCAAGTTTCAGCCAAAGCATTGTAGAAAAAATTGACGCGTTTTAGCAACGTTTCAAATTTTAGTAGAAATTTATAATAATCAGCGATAATTCTTGAGTTTTATCTCAATTAGAAAGGAAAATAAGAAACATATTTTTATCTATGATGCATGGACACGGATATGGTGACACGGACACGACACGATACGGATACGGCGATACGGATTTTTTCTTGAATTTCCCAAGTAAGGAGTGTCGGACACGAGTGTCCGACACGACACGGCATGACACGACACGTCAAAATAATATTTTTAGAAGTGTCCGTGCATCATAGATTTTTATACTCACAAATTATAACCATCAGATTAATTATTAGCTTAGCCGTAATATTTGACTAGGTATTCTGTTTCCGATTTTCATTTTTTCTTTTTTCTTTTTTACTTAATTTATTTATAATTGATCTCAAGTTCTCAAATATTATGTTTTTGCACTTAATCTTTTGAATCTATTTTTGTCTCGCACTATGGATTTGATAAAGAATTATAACAATTACCAACTAAATACACACAGGAAAAAAAAAAAATTATAAATCAGAAAAATAAGATATTAAGCTCAATAATGTATATATATATATATATATATCAAATCTTGTACTTACCAATAATGATAGTTTCTATGATATTAAAACTCTTCTTCATCATAGTTGTGCATCTCCTTGCACAAAGACTATTGTACTCAGCTTCTTTTTCATCAAAATTTAAATTTTCTTGTCCTCCCGCTTGTACCATTAGACAATGATAAATCTTATTAATTCGAATCTCAAAATCAAAATCTAATTCAAATCGTCTCTTTAGTGTTGTACTCAAGCTCTATGTAATTGGTAAATTCGCACACGGGATGGAGTGATATTGTAATTGTGGAAAAGAACAACTTTTTTAACTCTCCATTTACCAATTCTTTTTCAGGTCAAGGATTAACCTTTATTTCTTTCTTTATATACTTGATTGACACAACAAGAAAGTACAACACCTTTGGTTTTTTATCACTTTTTCTTTTTTTATAAAAAAAATTTACTCTAATTCTGGAACCCAAATTTTTGACATAAATATTATAGAAATCATAAGTATCACTATAACATTCAAATTCCATACCTGAACGAGGAACACATGTACATTCTTCTTAATAAGTTTTACGTCACAATAGGTACATTCTTCTTAATAATAGTTAGGTATGAAAAAAGAAAGGAAAAGAAAAGAGAAACATGTTGTGAATTCTTAATTTATTTTGGGTTTTGTCGGATTATTTCATACAAAAATTAGATAATATTTTTCTTTTATAATTTTCTTGACAAGTTTGATAAGTTTCATGAGAATCCTAATCATATAGGTTAGTCATTATCTTATATTTTTAAAGTTTTAATTTATTAGAGTTTTTATGATAATGTTAATAATTGAAGTTATATTTTATATAAATCACTATTTATAAGAGAAGATAATTAATTATTTATGAGAAAAGGAGAAGATAGTTAATTATATGTGAGAATCGTCTGTGGAATCAGCAGAACCATTATAAAAAGCACCCTAAGGTGAATGTTATTTTTAAGGAAATTTTTTTTCTAACAGTTCTTAGCAAACAGATTTTCATACGGACAAATTTAATAATTAGCAACAATATTTGACTAAGTATTGTTTTCCGGTCCCCCCCCCCCCCTTTTTATTTAATTTGTTTATAGTTGATCCTCACAGTTCTAACATCATGAATATTTATGAATTAGAGAAAATAAGATATTAAGTTTAATAAAATAAGGAAAAAAAAAAACATCATGTATATATGAATATTATAAATGTTATAGAAATTATAAGTGTAACATTCACATTATATACTGGTATCTCCTTTGTTAGTGTAAGTAAATTACCATCTCCAATTTCGATGGTTTTACTATTTGGAAGTACATCTTCCATATATATGAAAAATCAACTAAAGAAAATAAAAATGTTCAAATAGTGTAAATACGTGTGAATGAGAAAATATAAATATTTTATAATATAAAATTTACTGTTCCAAGCAATACCTAAAAATATAAATATTTTACAATATAAAGTTATTTTATAATATAAAATTTAGTGTTCCAAGCAATACCGATTCACAACACGTTCGTTCTTCTTAATAGTTGTTAAGTATGAACCTTTTTAGAGATAAAAGGAAAAAGAAAAGATAAGAAAAGAGAAATAGAGAAGTTCATGATATGATTTATGCATGTATATAGGTGTGAATTCTTGATTTACTTTTGATTTTGTTATAAATTTTTAATTTACGTTAGATTTCGTCGGATTCTTTCACAAGAAAATTAGTGATTATATTTTTCTTTTGCCATTTTCTTGACAAGTTTTATAAGTTTTAGTTGAATCCTAATTATATAGATTGGTCGTTGTCTTATATTTTGAAAGTTCTAAATTTATTGGGGTATTTATGATAATATTAATAAGGGATAACTACATACTGTTCTCTGAGGTTAGGCCTAATTACAAAATGGTCCCTATTCTTTTAAATATTACACTGTGGTCCATAAGCTTATTAATTTGTTAATTTTTGTATACTTTTAGGGACGATTTTGCATTTTTTGTCATACATTATACGTAACACTCACAAAACCTTCAGGGATACAAAATTCATTAATGGACCTCACACAAAACAAGAAATATAGGGATTACAATGTAATTTAACAAAAAAAAAAGGGGACTGCAGTGTAATATTTAAAAGAATAGGGATCGACTTGTAATTAAGCCTAACCTCAGGGACCTGTATGTAATTATCCCTATTAATAATTGGAGTTCTACTTTATATAAATCACTATTTACGAAAAAATTATAATTAAGTATTCGGAGAATTAATTAACACTCCCTAATAAGGAAAAACATTTATTCTAAACCCCCAAACTTGGAAAATAGCTATATTAGATTCCTGTTATCATTTCTTTTTTTTTGTAAATCCCCCAAATCTTGTAAAAGTACTATAATGCCCTTATTAAAATGAAGAAGGACACAGATATCCATTATCTTCTTCATCGCAACGCTGGTTTTCTTCTTGACAGTAAACTCATTGTCTGTGACTCTTTTCCGGTGACTCTTTTTCGGCAACCCTTTTCAAGCAACTTTTTTCCGGCGACAAATGGGAAAAATTAGCACCGGTGAGTTTTTATTTCGGCGAGATTGTTGTACCTACAAAATCCACAAATCGGCATTCTAAACACTATTTTCCATTTTTTTTTTTTAATTTCTCGATTTATTTTCTTTGACTAGACAATCAAACCTTTGAATAACTAATAAACTGCATATTTACACTATAAACTTAATAGATTGTTATGCATTCCTGATGGGGTGCATCAACTAAATAAAAAGCTGCCTGCACTATTTCCCATAGTTTGACAGCCTAAAATTGCAGAGGTGACGCCGAAGGGGGTGCGACGCTAGGTCTCCCAGCCTATTTACCTTTATTAATATCGTGGCCTAGACGCTGAAATTCTACGCATTTTCTCCCCCATTTCATTTCATCCAAAAAGTCCTTCTTCTCTTTCTCTCCAGATCTCAAATCCTTGGACAACAAAGTCATAAACCACCCTGGTAATCCAACACTCATTCGTAACGAGGCCGAGGTGTTCATGGTCGAATGTCTTCGGCAATATATCGCAGACAACAAAATCGATGGGCTAGAAGGCATGGAGTCAACCCTATTTCAAGTGTCGTTTAATTTGTCAGCGCGATTCCGACAACCATACTAGCCCCGAGATATCGTACACGCGGTGAAGAGACTGCGGATAAGATTTTACAAATTCCATAGATTGTTGAGGTGTTATGGTGTTGAACTGGCTAATAATGGTATTCATACCCAAATTCTTCCAATATATTTTTGCATGAATGACCCATGTAGCACCCTAGCACTAGGGCCCAACACGTGTAACGAAATGAAAAATCCGTACAAGCACAAACACTAGCAAATGGGAGATAAACAAAAGTCACACCTAAGCTAGGCGGTCTAGAGCCTCAAACAGAGTGTGCATAAATCAAACATACAAGTGCGGAAGCATTTAAACAAACTTTAACAAGGCATAACGTCAAAATTACACATCACTTAGAATAAATTATAGACAAACTTGCCACAACGGGCCAAAAGTAACGAATATAAATTCCAAACTACAAAAGTTTCAAAGTACAAAACATGAAACAAGCTAAAGATGAGATGCAGACTCGAGCTATCCTACAGAAGACTCAAAAGACACCAAGCCGCCTAATGAACCAAAAGACCGGTACCTGCAAACTAAAAACATATCAAGATTCAAGATCATGTTCATATTCAAGATCATATTCACATTCGTACCCGTATTCATACCATATTCATATCACATACACAGATTCGTATTCAAGAGATATTCAAACTTACTAACAAGACATAACGTAACATTTTATCATACCTTTCTCTTCCGACAAGCTATGCTTCACTTACCCATCCGTGTCACTTCGTAGCTTGTTCACCTAACTTGATGCATGGCTCGGGTGAGGCACACGGTATGGAGAATAGTTTGACGTTACCCAACACAATCATAACATAACAAATTTACACATACCCATACTTAGCGTATCTTAATTCCATAACACAAATCAAGGTCATATGTATACATATCTCACATATACTTACGTATACTTAAGGCTTATATTCGCATGCATACATAGCGGGCACGTTTTATTAGGGTTTAACTATAACCTAACCTCACCTTACACTGACGAACCGGGCAAAAAAGATAAAAACCACAACCTACGGAGTGATCTCATCGCCAACGGGATACTTCTCTGAACACGAAAAACATCAAAGGACATACTTAGATTCAAGGAAGCATCACACGTAGCATTTAGGCCATATGAGTTCGTATCTTGCATATATCTCATCAAATAAATCCATAAACTTGATGCAATAATCATAACACATAATTAAACATGTAGTAATGCATATAAGTCAGAAAAGAAGCAAAAAAATAGCATACGAAATCAATAAATGAAGCAAACAATTCATGTATGCAAACATGGGAGCATTTAGGTCATATTAGATCATACTTCACATATAAGCACCAAAACCACGTGATAAGTTCATAACGAAGCACTTAACATGTAATACAAGAGGTTAACAAAGCATATGAACCATAAACGAAGCTAAAAAGACCACGCAACACACATTAAGGCAAGGAACAAACACACGGCACAACAGCTATATCGCGGCCGCGCCACCTCTCATGCATGAAATGGTTACGGCCGCGCAGCAACTCCCGAAGCAAAACTGCTGCATGTCGCGACCGTGACACCATCCCTGCATGAAAAGGTCGCTGTCGCGACACCAACATCGAACCAAAATTGCAGCTACACTGCGGCCGCAACCAAGGTTGTACAAGGCCCAATTGCGGCCGCGCCACTGCACCAGCAGCCACAAAAATGGAGCAAAACAGAGGAAAAACTAGGGAGGGAAGAGGAAGCAACAATCCAACAGGTAGGCAACATAAAATCACACAAAAACCACCACATTTCTAGCCTAAAAGCGCAGCATGATGCAGGAGTAACATCAAGGAAGTATAGAGTTCAGGAAACCAACTTAAACTTCAAGAAACATGGAGTTCATCAATGGTGATTCAACATACAACCAAATACCACAAAATACATGCTTATAAACACAACAAAAAAGCTATCTAGATCATATAACAAGCATCAATTCATGAAATGCAACAAGGATTAGCATATAGTCATCAAAATCATATAAACCCTCACTATTCATGTCAAAGCTCATAACATGCTCAAATCTTGATGACAATCTACAAATCAAGGCTTAAAAGAACCACAAGAGGATGGAGAAAAAGAATCTATGCTTACCTCTAGAATGGAAGAAGAAACGAAGAAGTTTTGAGCTCAAAATCTCAAGGTTGTGAATAGTTATGGGTTTCCTCTTTTCCTCCTTGGTTGCAGCTGCTTTTCCTTCTTTTTTCTTGTTCCATCCGAAATGATAGGATAAGGTATGCATAGAGGGATGTGTTGGGGTCAGGTGAGCCCAAGAATGAGGCAAAAAGGTGGAGAAATGAATTAGATATGGTCAAAACGGTCAAATGTGGCGGCTTCGGTACACGGTACTCGGTTCAACAAATTTTCGGAGGTTCAAACGGGCTTAGAAAAATATAAAGATTGTTCCATTGGCTCTGTATCGTTGATAAGAGTCCAACGGTGGTGACGGATTTTAAATCCGAATTCCCGAGCTCAAGTTATGCCGCCTGAAACCCAAGGTGCGCTAAAAACGTTTTAGACCCTTAAGTCCCTTATCAAGTAAAACGGTCCAAGACCTCAACAAACGAACGCAAACACATGTAAAGAGCATAAACGCACATTCATAATTCACATATTTCATGCAACCAAGTGTTCAAAAAAATCGGAATCAAATTCGAATGCAAACGATTCCAGTTACAAGTCGTGCGAGGATAAACGTTCAAAATTTCAACATATATTCTTAACAAATATTTCATGTTAATTCAAGAATATCGTATAAGCATTATAATAGACATGTAATTGTATAATTAAATAATTTAAAAGCGCAAATAGCACACTCGTGACGTCATACCTGTACGACCGAAAAGTCAAGGCTTTACATTGGGCCGCAAGGAGCCCAATGGCACCGATGACGTGCCGATTAGGGCCCACACGCGCTGCCCATGTGGCGGCTGTGTGTTTGGCACGTGCATGACTCATGTACAAACCAGATCATGCCACGTGTCTGGTTCGGCTGGTCTGGTTCGTAGACCGGTTCGACAGTGAACCGGTCAGTTCAAGTGGTCTGTACCCATCAACGCGAGTCCCCCTATGATTGGTCCACATGTCCGGGTCGGTCCAGCTTCGATCCGGCCCTATCCGATGACCCGCCCCATTGAACTGCTATCCGACCCGTTGACCAATCAGGTTTGACCTAATCCAAATCAAATCTGGACCATTCAATGCTTAATGACGCGACATCATCTTAGCTGTCCGCGTGGCGTGGCACGCGGTGCCCAGTCAGTGCCTCTTTGGGTCTGACTCGCTGACGTGACATGACACGTCATCACATGCCACGTTAACATTTTATTTTTTTTTTGAAAAGTTTTATTTTCTTCAAAATAAAATTTTGGGTATTTGCAACTCTTTGGAATTTAATTTATTTTCTCAAAAATAAATTCCTTGGCTATTTTCAAACACTTTGAAAATTCATTTCTCTCTGTCCTTTTAATATTTTCGCTTTGGTCTTCTTTGGGGCTTGTAGGGGGACCTACATGACTAATTAATTTTAGCTCCAAACGGGGCAATCTATTATCATCTCATGACGATAATTGATTACCATTTAAAAATATTTAACTCCACTAAATAATTATTTTTGCACTCTAAAATTAATTAAATTATTCATGAATTTCTCGATCTAGAATAATTTTGCATTTTACTCCTTTGTACAGATTTCCATGAAAAATAAATCAATACTACTATCATTTATTTTTCACTTCCAATCTGAAATTCTTGATTCACCTTAAGTTCAAATTCCATGTATGTGAAACACATTCAACATACAACTTCGGTGACATACACATAAAGCACTTTGGCCAAAGTTTTAATTCGAATTTTTTGCAAATCTATTTCAAGGATATCTTTTAACCTTCCAACAAGGCCACAGATTCCTCAATCAGTATTACTCTTCAGCACATTTCATGCAACCACCGAACGTATAAAGTATTTTGGCCACCCGTTACTGAGACCTCACTTCTGAGTACATCGAAGTGATTAACACTACGTGCCTAAAGTCGAAATACTGGTAGGATTAAGAGTCCAATGATTCTCGAGATTTTTGTTCATTTGAGATAGCAATATAAAATGAACAATCTCAGTGGTCCAGTTCGATGTTTCCAATCTCATTGAAAATCATCAATGTGTTATAATCGGAAACTCCATTTCCCTATGATGAAAGACTAATCATCTTATATAACACACTATAGTCTCGATAAAAACATTTTCTTATCATATCGACTAGAACTCTAATGACACGTGATTTTTGGTATTTAAAGTCTTTTCCTATGAAACACATTTCATATAAAAATAACATCGCACGCCATTAATTATTAAATATGTAAAATACTCATAACTTGCAATAATTTTAGTTTTATTAATTCAAAAATATTTAAATATAATTGTGATATGACATAAAACGGTTGGGTCACGTGGTGCACCCAGGATGGAGCCACATGGACATCACACCATTTTGGTCAGGCCAAAATTTGCCACGCGGGCCACATGTGGTGCAATGTCCGCATTGGATCGATCTATCAATCTCAAACATCTGAGTCAACCTCCTGCTTAGGTTCGTAGGTCTTGTCGATCCGACCTCAACGCGTCACGATCTCGACCCGGGCACTCCCAAATTGATCCAAACCTGGCCATTCCATATGAAGGGCCAAGATTCGACCCTGAAGTCGACGCCTTACCTCACCAGACACCAAGATTCCATAAAACATCTTTATCGGGATACGTGTAACCCTCTCATTCCTCAAGACTAACGTACTATAGAGCATTCAATGCCTTACTGTGCCTGTCTACACCTAAAGGGGAAAGAAGGTACGCTCGACCTCAGCTTGGCCAGCTCAGGTATCCGACCAATCGATCGATCGTCTGCAGCCTAATTAATGCGTAATCGTGGTACACACACTACTATGTTAATAGGCCAAGACTATACAAATTCCCCCAATTTGGTCTTCTAGCTTACGTGTGCTAGTGTTTTCAGATCGATAAAGAACGCACGTATACAAATTCTTGACTGATCAGCCCAAACTTGCCAACCAGTTCGACAGCTCGGATCGACCAGATTTGAGCCAGATCAGTTTGGCACCGTCTGTGGGAATCACTCTTCTTCATTCTATCGATCTAGATAAAAACCTTAGCACCTTTCATCTGCGACTATGGTGAACGCGAGACTACGATCCGTGACGATGACATGGAGAAGGTTGCCAAAGGCAGACACGATGTCAATGTGCCGCTTGACAACTCTTCTACCATCAATCCCACAACCAAAAATGTCGGCACCAGCACTGGCATCATCTTGCCTCAGCAGGAGGCCACACCCATGATCGCCATTGCTCAGGTGGACCTAGACGTTTTTCTTGACTAATGGAGGGTCGAGATCGAGAGGGCCCAAACTGAGGGCCTTGAACCACGTCGTCCTAATAAGCTGCCTAGGGCTAGCCCCGTTGCCATCCTGAGCCCCGTGATGGCTAGCGCCTTAGGGCCTATCCGTAACAAATTTGGGGATGCTGCTGCACCCCCATCCGTAACAAATTTGGGCCAAGCTGTTCGTCACCACGTTGATGGCCCCGGCGCAGGACTGGTTCATCCGTCTTCCAGCTCGGTGCATTTCGACCTACAACCGCTTTGTAGATCGGTTTCTAGCGCATTTCTCCACCATGTTAGGAGAGAAGCTGCCACCCTCCTACCTCAACAATCTCCGCCAAGAAGATGGCGAATCCGTTTGAGACATCTTCACCAGGTTCTCGAGAAAAGTGGTTCGGGTCGAGAACCCAATGATGGACACACTACTGCTGGTCGTCCATCAAGCGTTGTGCAACAGCATGTGGGCGGATGAGATCATTAGGGCCAAACCCCGGAACCTGACCGAGATTCAAGACATTGCCCGCGGATTCATGCGGGTCGAAGAGATGGTCCTCGCTCATAGACCCTTGTCCCAACCCCGATTTGAGGGGTACAACTTTGGGTCGGGCTCGAACCCCAGCCGGAAGAGGAACGAGCCCAAGAAATCTAAGGGAAAAGTCGATCAATCGACCCAGATTGACCGACGAAACTATATTCCCCTTAACGTTCCCGTCGAATAAATCTTCACAGTTATAGACAAGAAGCTTCTGCACAAGCCAAAGACCATTCAGGAGGGTCCCAAGTCACAGAAGTCGGGTAAATTTTATGGCTACCATCAACAATGGGGCCACACCACCGAAGAATGCCTCACCCTCAATGTTGAGATAGAGCGACTTATCCGAGGAGGGCATTTGAAGAATTTTATCGGAAAAATCGACCATTTCTCCGAAAAAGCTGCTTCCGTTCGAGGTCGCCGCAAAGGAGGTCGGGTAAGCAGCCCCTCGAGAGGATTGAAAACAACCCTTCAACGAATGACACCATCTACATGATATCTGGGGGGCATGAAGGAGGCGACTCCAATGCTGCTCGGAAGAGAAACATCAGGAAGGTAGCTCAAGAGTACAACGGATCCCACGAGGAAATTCTCCAAATCGGTCAGGGTAGGGAGTGGAGGGACAGGAGGTTAGTTTTAGTGAGAGTGACAGCCACCCAGGCCCACATCGGGAAAGCGAAATGCCTAGTTGTCCGATGGTGGTGACCTTAGGCGTGGCTAACTTCAATGTAACCAAATACCTTGTCGATAATGTAAGTAGTACGAATATTATCCTTTACTCTGCTGTTGAAAAAATGAAATTGCATGACTTAAAACTCGATCCGATTCGAACACCCCCCTCTGGATTTGGAGGGTCACAGGTTGTTCCACTTGGGCGCATCCGATTGCCCACCTCAATGGGACCTTCGCACGTCGAGTTACCAAAGAGGCCAAATACGTAGTCGTTAACATGCCTCTAGCCTACAACATGATTTTTGGCTGACCAGGCCTCATACAATTTCGAGTCATAATCTCTACTTACCATCAGACAGTTCCAGACAGTTGGGCATGTTACGCCATCACCCTTAAGGAGCCAAAAAAAAAGGAAGTAAACAAATGTCTCATTGTCCAGACCTACGCAGACTGGGAAATCGATCTTCCAGCAACGAAGAGAGAGATCGAGGTCTCTCTGGTGGCTCGAAAAAAGAAAGCCAACGAACGGATCGAACCTTCTAAATCGTTGAAAGAGATACCTCTTGTGCCACCGTCTCGGGATCGACCCATCCTACAAACCCATCAAACAAAAGCTAAGAGTCCAAAGTAAAGAGAGGAATGAGATCATCGAGGGCGAGTCAACAAACTCCTCGACGCAGGGTACGTTACGCCCGCCCAGTACGTCGACTGTGTAACGCCCCGACCGTACAGGTATGACGTATGTGTTTACTATTTACAAAATTTAATTATTTATTTGTTCTAAATTTAATTATTCATTTCATTACTTGCCATACTTTAATTTATTTCTTATTCGTTTCGAATTTTATTTGAATATTCTAACCTATTGCTTATATGAGTATGAATGTGCTTTGTTTGATTCCGATTTGATTTCCGTTTTCCGTGTAAACTTGGTTATGATCATGTTTATATGCTCGTTACATGAATTTATTCTCGTTTGTTTGAGTTTTGGATTCGTTTGTGTGATCGGAACCAAAAAGGGGGCTAAAGGGCATTTAGCGCGCCTTGGGTTCCGGGCGGCATAACTTGAGCTCGGGAACTCGGAATCAAGTACCGTCACCTTCATTGGATTCATATCGATGATTCGGAGATAATGGAACAAGTCTCATATTTTTCTGAGGCCATTTGAGTCCCCAATTTCAACCGAAACGAGCACCTCGTACCTAAAATGACAACCTTTGACTATTCTTAAGCTACGGACCTACCCTAACACACCCAGAAACCTAAACCCATGACCTATACCACTTGCTACACCTATCTCTCTCTTCCCACACTCGGCTTACATGAACACCGCCCCCCTCCCCCAAAAAAAAAAGAAAATATTCAGCCAAAAGAAGGAGAAAGAAGAAAGGAAGAACCACTATTCACCTTGTGAGAATTTAAGCACATCTCACCACCATCTTCCATTATTTCTTAAAGGTAAGTCCATATTTGTTATCTACTCTTCCTTGTGGTTTTTTAAGCTATATTATGCATGAATTCACCCAGTTTTGATCATGGTATGGTGAAGATGATGAATAGTAAGGGTTAGATGGATTTTGGAGTTTCAATCTTATTTCCTTGTAATTTCTTTGAGTTCCATGAGTATTAATTAATCCTAAGACATGTATCTATAATGGTATGGACTTATATTATTTGGTGGTTGAGGATTAAATGATATGTCAATAATGAACTTGGAGGTTTTTAGAAGAAAATGTATTTGATCCCATCTCTTGCAGGTGTTGCATGTTGTAATTTGATTTTAACAAGTTTCTTGGCATGAACTTTGAGCTTTTAAATCTTTCTTAATGTCTTGGCTTGGAGTATTCTTGGTTTAATTGAGCTTTTGGGGCTGAACAGGGGCTGAATTTTTCGAAATTCAGCCCCAGGGGAAGTTAACGCCCGTTAGGGCATTTTGGGGGTTAACGTTCGTTAACCTCCTTGCCTGCGTCTCTGACCCTCGTAATGGGGGTTAGTGCTTCTGTGTGTGTGAGTGGCTAATGACTGTTAGTCCAAGGCTGTTGTCACTGACCTGGCTTACAACCGTTAGCTTCTTGTGGGCCGTTAGCCCATCCTTGTGTGTGAGTGCGTTGTTTTCTCATTTCGTTGCTTCATTGCTTATTTTCTTGCCTTGTTTATGACTTATATGATTTGTATACATGTTGATATATGTGTTATGATTAATGTATCAAGTTTATGTCTCGTTTTGATATGATTTATAAAATGTTGAACGTATTGAATGAATTACTTGGTTATATGGCTTCATAACATGAATTTTACCTCTTATGCATCTCATATCATGTGCATAGCATTATTGTACATCATATATGGTCATACTGAGCCTCACTTCACTCTCTTTTTCACAGATTTGGGTTTAGTCGGAGACGAGGACGATCCTTGAGACTCTTGTGCCACTTCTTTTGCCTTTTAATGTGGGTTTTTCTTCTAATAGCTATGATGATCCGATATATCCTCTTATGGGTAAAATTTTAAGCCAAACTAGTATATTTATATATCGAGTCTTTTTAAGAGTAAATGATTTCAAGCGTAAGCCTTTCTTTTATGCAACCCTATCCTTATGTTTTGGCGAGAACATGATTGCAGGTATATTGTGGGGCCCAAGAACTTAGTGCATGTGGCTATCCGGGGAGGCAAGCGTCGACGGTGATCCATTGCACTAGTTCCAACCAAACTACGGTAATACCGGCCCTTGCTAGGAGATTAGCGGGGAATGGGAGCTGAGGCCTTTGGGGATTCATGTACCCCACTGGTCGTAATGTATGGGTGGCCGGGCCTTGCAAACCCTCCACCACCCGGAGGAAAAAGGTGTATATATATGATAATGATTATGAATGTGCACGAAAGATTATATGTATGATAACAAACGAACTATGTTTATGGTTACACTAGGTGTAGGTTGGCGATTATGCACGCCCACTCGCCGGGCCATGAATACCCTAATGAATGAATATGATAGTCGTAATCTCGTTGATGTCTTCTTTGTTTTGCCCACTTGGGAAATTGTTATCAAACTTCACACGGGATTAGGGCTTGCATGAACGTGTTTAAATTCCACGATAATTATATTATATACCTCTTTTTATACCACCAGTCTCCTTTAGACTGAACCCGGTTTATTTTCAGCTGTGTTGTGCAAGTTTGAAGAGTGTTAGGCGGGAATACAAGTAGTCTAGGTCTTACATTTGGGTCTGGCACTTTATTTTACACTCTCTTTCACTCATATCATTATTTTGTATTATGTTTATGAATATTGGGCGTATTTTGTTATGTTAGGCCATGTGGGCCGTTGATACTTGAACAATGGTATATCTTGAAATTTTGGAGCTTGGAAGCTCAATGTACATGTTATATGCTAAGTTCGCTTCCGCTTTATTTTCTTGCTCTGATGTTATTATTATCTCTCGTACTTGCATGGTTTAAGGGTTAGCTCCCGCTTAGCATAGCGTGTGTGTTCTGTTCCCGTTCACCGTGATTTGGCTTGTGTATGGACTTTCCATTTCATATGCTGGTCGGGTCTCGGTGCGGGGGATGTGGTGCATTGCGCTCGGGTGCGACATCCTTAAGTGGTATCAGAGCTTAGGGTTAGAAAACCCAAGCTCTCGTGTCGCGTCGAGTCAGTCTAAGTCGTACGGCTTTAGGAACAACTTATCAGTGTGTTGCATATGCATTTCTTATGTGTCTATGTGCTATAATTCTTGATATTTGCTTGAATTAATTGTACTCTCATGCATGGAACTAAAAATAGTATGCATTCCAATGTTTTATTAACAGAATGCCTCCACGAAGAGACAGACATATATCTCCAGAGCGACGTCGTCGTCGTGACCGTTCTCCGACACCTCAACCACAACAACAAGGGCCACAACAACCTCAACTGCCTCCAATAAATATGAAGAACTTTATGGATGCGGTTTTCAACTACGTTGAGCACCGTAGGGCTCAAGCACCACCACCACCACAACCGGCTGAACAACAAGCACCTCCACCAAACCATCGGGATCGTCATGGAGTATTTCTGAGTTATAATCTCCCTCGATTTTCTGGCTCTATAGTTGACGCGGTCTCGGAGGGGTGGTTGACAAGGATAGAAAGGATTTTCAGTGTCCGACAGTTCACTACACAGGAGAAAGCTCAATTCGCCATATTTCAACTTGATGGCGAAGCCTTTGATTGGTGGGAGAGGACAAGGGAGAAGCTCGAAGTTAATGAGGAGGAAGTGACTTGGGAAGTTTTCAAAAGGGAGTTTCGGGAGTGTTTCGTGCCCGAGGTGGTAACGGAAAGGAAAGAACAAGAGTTTATGGACCTGAAGCAGGGCACTCGCTCGGTGGCCCAATATCTTACCATCTTCAATAAACTCGGGAAATATGCTCCTCACATTAATTACACAAGACGAGAAGAGGAAGGCCAGAAAATTCATTGCAGGGTTGAGACAGGATCTGAGGCATGGTCAAACCGGCCATAACTTTGAGTCCTTTGCTGACACGGTTCAGAGGGCGTTGGTACAGGAGGAAGAGTACAAGAAGAAGGATCCGATTTCTAGGGTATTCACGGGACAAGGGCCCGGATCGGGATCGGGGAAAAGGCCTATGATTCAAGCTGCTCCTCCAACCAAGGGTCCTTTCAAGAAACCTCGCAACACTGGACTAGTTCCATAAGCTCCCCAGGCACTACCGGCACCTACGGTACCACGCCGAGATAAACCCCTATGTATCCATTGTGAAGGACCGACCCACTCTTACAACAACTGCCGAAGGAGGTTGGGATTATACCTCATTTACGGGAAAGATGATCATAGGGCGGATGCGTGTCCAGATAAGACTCCGGGTTTTCAAAGGGAGTATCGAGGCCATTAATCGAAGCCCGAGCATATGCCCTTGAGGGCGAGGAACAGGATGTAGAGGCTGATCCTACCGCCGTGGTGGAAGATACTATATGCATTCATAACATGAACATCCATGAACTTTTTGATCCGGGTGCTACGTATTCCTTTATTTCATGTGATCTAGCTGCTACTCTGTGGCCTGTTACCTAGTTACATTTTTGTTAGTTGGTAAGTTTCCCTCTCGGGGGAAGTCTTCAGATAGATCATGTGGTTCGGGGTTGTTCAGTGGGTTTGGAAGGCAAAGACTACCCTGCAGACTTCATTGTGATGCCTATTAAGAGATACGTGGTTATTCTGGGTATGGATTGGTTGTTCAAATATCGGGCTACGGTTGATTGTTTGGCAAAAAGAGTCAAGTTGGGTGAAGAGTTGATTGTTGGTAGTGGTTCGAAGACGGTACCACTCTTATCCTTTACAGAAGCTCACAAGTTAGGGAGAGAGGGAGCCACTTGATTTATTTCTTATCTTCTCAACAAGCTGAAAGATCAAGCAAAGTTTGAGGATACTGCAGTTGTGAAGGAACACCCTGATGTTTTTCCGGAGAATTTGGGTTCTTTGCCACCGGATCGTGAGATTGAATTTGTGATAGACTTGTATCCGGGAGCATAGCCGTATTCTGAGACTCCCTACCGTATGGCCCCGGCTAAGTTGAAAGAGTTAAAGATTCAGCTTGAAGAGTTGCTCAAGACTGGGTATATTCTACCGAGTTCTTCACCTTGGGGTGCACTGGTTCTTTTTGTTAAGAAGAAGAATGTGACTCTAAGAATGTGTATAGATTACCGAGAACTGAACAAGATGACCATGAAGAACAAGTATCCTTTGCCCCAAATTGAGGATTTGTTCGATATGTTACAAGGTTCAGGGGAGTATTGGAAACTGGATTTATGACAAAGATACTATAAGCTGAAAATTGGGGAAGAGGATATTCCGAAGACGAGATTCAACACCCGATATGGGCATTATGAGTTTATAGTGATGCCATTTGGATTAACTAATGCCCCAGTAGCCTTCATAGATATGATGCATCGGATTTTTTGTCCCTATCTTGATAAGTTTGTGGTTATCTTCATCAATGGCATTCTTGTGTACTCCAGGACTCTGGAAGATCATGCCCGACATCTCAGAATGGTTTTGGACACCTTGAGAGAACACTAGTTATATGCTAAGTTTAGTAAACGTGAGTTTTGGATTGACCGGGTAACTTTCTTAGGCCACATTGTCTCGAGTAGAGGTCTAGAAGTAGATCCTTCAAAGATTGAGATAGCCTTAAAGTGGCAAAGTCTGAAGAATGCCTCAGAGGTAAGGAGTTTATTGGGTTTAGCAGGTTATTATTGGAGATTCTTGTAGGACTTTTCGAAGATAGCTGCCCCTTTATCCCGATTGACTAAGAAAGATGCTAAATTTGAGTGGGACGAGGCTTGTGAGCCGAGCTTCTAGCTCTTGAAGGAGAAGTTAACTACTGCACCCGTGTTAACACTTCCCGAAGGTACAAAAGGTTATACAGTGTATACGGACGCCTCGAAGGAGGGTTTGGGATGTGTGTTGAGGCAGCATGGAAAAGTGATTGTCTACGCCTCGAGGAAGTTGAAAGAGCATGAACAGAACTACCCCACTCAAGATCTCGAATTGGCAGCGGTAATTTTTGCTTTGGGAAAGTGGAGACACTACCTCTACGAAATTTCTTTCGAGATCTTTTCCGACCACAAGAGTCTTTAGCATCTATTCTCTCAAAAGAAGTTGAACAAGAGACAACGGCGTTGGATGGAATTCCTTGCGGATTTTGAGTGTACAATCCGGTACCATCTCAGCAAAGCCAACGTGGTCACGGATGCGCTTAGAAGGAAGGCAAGCGTGTCCCACGTGAAAGTGGAAATTGAGGATGAAGAAGAGCCTTTTAAGCTAAGGGCTAGTGTTCGGAATATTACGGTTCAGCCAGATCTTAAGCAGAGATTGTTTGAGGCTCAGAGGATTGATCCCGAAGTTTAGAAATTAGTAGAAAAAGCTTGAGCTGATCCAGAGTGTCCATTTGGGTTCGATGATACGGGAATTCTAAGGTTCAAGAACAGAATTGTCGTACCTGGAGAGTTAAAAAGGATTATTCTCAAAGAGGCTCAGCGGTCAGGGTATTCGATACATCCCGAAGGGAACAAGATGTACAAAGATCTTAAGCAATTTTACTGGTGGAATGGTCTGAAACGGGATGTGATCAACTTTGTGAAGCATTGCATGACCTGCCAGGTGGTGAACACAGAACATCAGAAGCCATTGGGGCTGCTTCAGCTATTGCCTATTCCGGAGTGGAAGTGGCAACAGATTACTATGGATTTTGTCTCGGGTTTGCCAAGAGTAAAGGGTGGACTTGATGGAATATGGGTGATTGTGGAACGTTTGACAAAGTTAGTTCATTTTCTTGCCATCCGGATGTCCGACAAAGTGAGTAAATTGGCCAAAAAGTATTGTGATGAAATTTTCAAACTTCATGGAGTACCGGTTAGCATCGTGTCGGGTAGAGACCCGAGGTTTACTTCAAGGTTTTGGCAAGAGTTTCAGAAGAATTTGGGATCAAGGCTTCAGTTTAGCACAACTTTCCATCCTCAGACAGATGGGCAGTCCTAGAGGTTAATCAAGTACTTGGAGAATATCTTGAGAGTGTGTGCTTTGGATTTTCAGAGCTCGTGGAATGAGCAGTTTCCATTAATTGAGTTTACTTATAATAATAGCTACCAAGCCTCGATAGAGATGGCACCTTATGAAGCTCTCTACGGACGGAAGTGCAGGTCTCCGTTGTTCTTTGATTTGGAAGAGTGGAATTGGACCAAACAAGAGGGCGTGAAAAGAGGAGAGAAAAGGGAAATACCCTCTAAGGCCGTGCAAGATGCAATCGACAAGGTCCAACTGATTAAACAACGGATGAAGCCAGCTCAAGATCGACAAAAGAGCTATGCTGAGAAACGGAGAAAGGATCTTGAGTTTGAGGTTGGAGATCGAGTCTTTTTGAAGGCTTCTCCACGAAAAGGGTTTTCAAGGATCGGTAAAGGAGAAAAGTTAAATCCTCGCTACTTGGGACCGTTTGAGATTCTAGAGAAGATTGGGGATACATCCTACCATTTGGATTTGCCTCCGAGTTTGATCGGAATTCACAATGTGTTTCATGTTTCACAAATCCGGAAGTACTATAGAGATGGGTCCGAGATTCTACCGATTGAAGAAGTGGAACTAGAGCCTAATCTCACCTTCGTTCAGAAGCCGATTAAGATTTTGGATCGAAAGTCTCAGGAGCTCAGAAATCTGCGTATTCAACTAGTCAAGGTTCTTTGGAGAAGTGATAAGACCGAAGGGGCTACATGGGAAATGGAGCATAAGATAAAGAAGTTACACCCCGAATTGTTTCCGAGTGAGCAGTGAATCCGAGGACGGATTCTTTTAAGGGGGAGAGGTTGTAATACCCTGATTTTTCGAACGTATAGGTATGACGTATGTGTTTACTATTTACGCAATTTAATTGTTTATTTGTTTTAAATTTTGTTATTTATTTCATTACTTGCCATACTTTGATTTATTTCTTATTCATTTCCAATTGTATTTGAATATTCTAACGTATTGCTTATATGAGTATGAATGTGCCTTGTTTGATTCCGATTTGATTTCCGTTTTTTGTACAAATTTGGTATGAGGGAATTATGTGCCTTATGATTATGTTTATATGCTCGTTACATGATTTTATTCTCATTTTTTTGAGTTTTGGATTCTTTTGTGTGATCGGAACCAAAAAGGGGGCTAAAGGACATTTAGTGCCTTGGGTTCCGGGCAGCGTAACTTGAGCTCGGGAACTCGGAATCAAGTTCTTTCACCTCCATTGGATTTGTATCGACAATTTGGAGACAATGGAGCAAGCCTCATATTTTTCAAAAGCCATTTGAGTCCCCAAATTTCAATCGAAACGAGCACCTCGTACCTAAAATGATAACATTTGACTATTCTTAAGCTACAGACCTACCCTAACACACCTAGACAACTAAACCCATGACCTATACCACTTGCTACACATATCTCTCTCCCCTTACCCAGCTTGCACAAGGAGAAAGAAGAAGAAAGAAGAAGGGAAGAACCATTATTCACCTTGTGAGAATTCGAGCTCATCTCACCACCATCTTCCATTATTTCTTGAAGGTAAGTCCATATTTGTTATCTACTCTCCCTTGTGGTCTTTTTAAGCTATATTATGCATGAATTCACCAAGTTTTGATCATGGTATGGTGAAGATGATGAATAGTAAGGGTTAGACGGATTTTGGAGTTTCAATCTTGTTTCCTTACAATTTCTTTGAGTTCTATTAGTATTAATTGATCTTAAGATATGTATCTATAATGGTATGGACTTATATTGTTTAGTGGTTGAGGATTAAATGATATGTCATTAATGAACTTGGAGGTTTTTAGAAGAAAGTATTTTTGATCCCATCTCTTGCATGTGTTACATGTTGTAGCTCGATTTTAACAAGTTTCTTGGCATGAACTTTGAGCTTTTGAATCTTCCTTAATGTCTTGGCTTGGAGTATGCTTGGTTTTATTAACATTTTGGGGTTGAACAAGGGCTGAATTTCGAAGAATTCAGCCCCAGGTGAAGCTAATGCCCTTTAGGGTATTTTGGGTGTTTGGGGGGTTAACGGTCATTAACCCCATTGCCTGCGTCTCTAACCCCCTAACTGGGGTTAGTGCTTCTATGTGTGTGAGTGACTAACGAACGTTAGTCCAGGGCAGTTGTCACTGACCTAGCTAACGGCCGTTAGCTTCTTGTGAAGGAATTGGGGCTAACGGCCGTTAGTCCCATCCTTGTGTGTGAGTGCGTTGTTTTCTTATTTCCTTGCTTCGTTGCTTGTTCCCTTGCCTTGTTTATGACTTATATGATTAGTATACATGTTGATATATGTGTTATGATTAATGTATCAAGTTTATGTCTCGTTTTGATATGATTTATGAAATGTTGAATGTATTGAATGAATTACATGGTTATATGGCTTCATAACATGAATTTTACCTCTTATGCATCTGGTATCATGTGCATAGCTTTGTCGTGCATCATATATCGTCATATTGAGTCTCACTTCACTCTCTTTTGCACAGATTTAGGTTTGGTCAGAGACGAGGGCGATCCTTGAGACTTTTATGCCACTTCTTTTGCCTTTTAAGGTGGGTTTCTCTTCTAATAGTTATGATGACCCGATATATCCTCTTATGTTAAAAGTTTTAAGCCAAACTAGTATATTTATATATCGAGTCTTTTCAAGAGTAAATGATTTCAAACGTAAGCCTTCCTTCTATGCAACATTATCCTTATGTTTTGGCGAGAACATGATTGCATGTATATTATGGGGTCCAGGAACTTAGTGCATGTGGCTATCCGGGGAGGTAAGGGCTGACGATGATCCCTTGCACTAGTTCCAACCAAACTACGGTGATACCGGCCCTCGCTAGGAGATTAGCAGGGAATGGAAGCTGAGGCCTTTGGGGATTCATGTACCCCACTGGACATAATGCATGGGTGGCCGGGCCTTGCAAACCCGTCCACCACCCGGAGGAAAAAGGTGTATATGTATGATTATGATTATGAATGTGCACGAAAGATTATATGTATGATCACAAATGAACTATGTTTTTGGTTACAAAAGGTGTAGGTTGGAGATTATACAGGCCCACTCGCCGGGCCATGAATACCCTAATGAATGAATATGATAGTTGTAATCCCGTTGATGTCTTCTTTGTTTTGCCCACTTGGTGATTGTTATCAAACTTCACACGGGATTAGGGCTTGCACAAACGTGTTTAAATTCCATGATATTTATATTATATGCCCCTTTTTATACCCACCAGTCTCCTTTAAACTGAACTCGGTTTGTTCTCAGCTGTGTTATGCAGGTTTGGAGAGTGCTAGGAGGGAATACTAGTCGTCTAGGTATTGCATTTGGGTCTAGCACTTTATTTTACACTCTCTTACACTCATATCATTATTTTGTATTATGTTTATGAATATTGGGCATATTTTGTTATGTTAGGCCATGTAGGCCGTTGATAATTGAACAATGGTATGTCTTGACATTTTGGAGCTTGAAAGCTCAATGTACATGTTATATGCTAAGTTTGCTTCTACTTTATTTTCTTGCTCTGATGTTATTATTATCTCTCGTACTTGCATGGTTTAAGGGTTAGCTCCCGCCTAGTATAGCGTGTGTGTTGTGTCCCCGTTCGTCGTGATTTGACTTGTGTATGGACTTTCCGTTTCATATACGGGTCGGGTCTCAGTACGGGGGATGTTGTGCCTTGTGCTCGGGTTCTACAGACTGGCTGTGCAATATGGTCCTCGTACAAAAAACAGAAGGAAAATGGAGGATGTGCAACGACTCTACCGATCTCAACAAAGCATGCCCAAAGGACCCATATCCACTTTCCCGCATCGATCAGCTCATCGACTCGATGGCTGGGTGCGTGATGCCGAGTATGATGGACGCCTTCCAAGGGTACTCTTAGATCACCATGGCCCCAGAAGACAACCTGCATACCGCCTTCATAGTTGTGAAGGGCATATACCGTTTCAAGGTAATGCCATTTGGACTCAAGAACGTAGGAGCTACCTACCAAAGGCTGGTAAACCTAATGTTCAAAAATGAGATCGGGAAAGTGATGGAGGTCTATGTGGACGACATGATCGTGAAAAGAAAATGGACCTATGAACATCTCGACCACTGGCGTCGAGCGTTCGAGGTACTCAGGCAATACAGTATGAAGCTCAACCTGGATAAATGCATGTTCGGGGTCGAGGGCGGAAAGTTCCTGGGGTATATGGTGTGCCAAAAGGGAATCGAGGCCAACCCGGCCAAAATCAAAGCCATTCAGATCATACTCCGACCCCAATGCATCAGCCAAGTCCAGTCCTCAGTCGGCCGGATCATTTCCCTCAACCGGTTCATTTCCCGATCGTCCGAACAGAACCTCCCATTCTTCAAGATATTAAGAAATTTAATGAAGTTCGAATGGAATGAAGAGTACGATAGAGCCTTTGAACAACTTAAAGAGTACCTATCGTCTCCACCGCTGTTGGCCAAGCCCAACTGTAACGCCCCAATTTTTTTCAATTATACAATATGTGACATAATGTGAAATAATTGCCAATTATGACTTAATTGTTTAATTACCTAATTGCCTTTATGTGATTATTTTTCTTAATTTGAGGACCTAATTGAAAGAAATAATTGTGGACTTAATTGATCATTATCCATGAGTATGAACTTAATTGCATGACTTACTAATTGGAGGGATTAAATTGCAATTGGTGTTTAGTCATTTAATATCTCCTTTATATCTCACTTTATTGCATACAAACACATACATACATGATCACTCCTCTCTCTCCCTTATCCCGATTCAAAAACCCTACCAAGAAGATAAGGGATTTCATCCAATTCAAGCTATAATTTGTGAAGGAATTGTGGATTAGGAGCAACATCTTCATCATATCATCATCTTTTCTTCTATTTCTTCCATTTAAGGTAACCTTGGAGATTTATATGAATTCTTGAAGCATGGGTGGTAATTAGGGTTATGTGTTGAGCTTGCTAAATTATGTTTTGGTTGTTGGAAGCATGATTATATAGTTATAGCTTGGATTTGAGGTATATATTATGAAGTTTATAAGCTTGGAGCATGAGTTCATATATGGGTTTTGATTGATGATTTCTTGATGATTGATGTATATTTATTTTATAACTAGAGCTTGGTATCCTTGAGATTGTGTATATGGAATCATGGAAAATGCACTTGAATGATAATGATGTAAATTTATAGTATGTTTTTCTTTGATTGTTATGCTTTGTTGTATATAATTGAGGGTTAGTCCCGCCTAGCGAGAAGTTTATTTTCTTTTGTCACCCGTTCGATATAGTCTTAGTTCATGTACGGATCATCCATTTCATATGTGGACTGAACTAAGTCCAACAATAACAATAAATGATCAAAAACCTCAATTAATCTCTAAATTACCCCCCCTTTTAAAAATTTTCAAAATATTCATTGTAAAGAGCTATAGTGCGGGGGTGTGGCATCTCGGCATTCCGGGTGCTACACCTTAAGTGCTCCCAACAAAGGGGAGATCTTGTACCTCTATCTATCTCTCTCCAACGTAACTTTCAGTTCGGTCCTTGTCGCCATTCGGGATCTGTAACATCCCGCTCGTCTGGCCGTACAAGTACGTGGTTCGAGAGTGCTAAGTGCGCATTTAAATTATTTTAATTACGCAATTCAAGTGTCTATTTTATACCTTATGTGAACTACTTAAATTATTTAATTTAATATTTGAATTTTTATATGAAACTTATATGAATTATTTGGACGTTTATACTTTAATTGCCCGTTTTTAATCCGTTTGTGCCCGTTTTTAATTCAAACTTTTGTGATTAAGTGATATGCATGATTTAAATATGTTATTAATTTGTTTATATGATCGTTTTAAGTTTTTAATTTCGTTTGGTATGGTTTTCAAACCGTTTTGTTTTTTAGGGACTCAAGGGCCTAAATTGATTTAGCGCACCTTGGGTTCCAGAAATCGTATCTCGAGATCGGGAATTCGGATTCAAATTTCGAAAGTGGTGTTGGACTCGTAACGAAGAATGGAAGCCAAAAAATCAAACTTTATATTTTTCTAAGCCCGTTTGGACCCCCGTATTTCGCCCGAAACGCGACCCTTGTGACAGATTTTGTAGCACCCGGAAAGCCGAGATGCCACACCCCCGCACCATAAGTCTAGCTCACACATGAAATGGGTAGTCCATATATGAACCGGACTCATGGCGAACGGGTGACAACAAAACTCAAAAGCTAGGCGGGTACCCTCAAATACTACCAATAAACAATTCAGAGCAATAAAAGTGGAAGCAATAGCAATCAATACTTTTAGGTACCATATTTACATATTTATTTATAGATACCAACATTTATATATATTAATACAATAACATCTCCAAGTATAAATCCAAAACATGCTACAAAATAACTAGTATCAATACAAGAACAAAGTATGAAGGTGAAGTGCTAGACCCGAATAAAAGACACGAGACTCTAATTCCCGCCTAGCACGAACCTGCAAAAACTGAAAAGTTGAGGTGTCAGTCCAACATGGACTGAGCGAGGGGTTTATAATTAAATAATAGCGCAATTACCATGCAAGCCATAATCTCGGGTAAGGGTTTATAAAATAGAAACAATATAAGTTCAATATTAAAATAGATCTCGCCCGAGATTACAACTAATCCATTCAATCAATATAAACCTTATCAGTTCAATTCAATTCACTCGGTGGCCCGGCGAGTGAGGGCAATCTCCAACCTTACTCCAATTAGTGAACAATACCATCTTTAGGTTTTATTTCAATAATTATCATACAATCATTAGTGCACACTTAGCATTTTCACGAACTCCTTCTTCCTCCGGTGATGGTGGGATTGCAAGGCCCAACCATCCATGAACGGTGTACGTCGGGAACATGACTCCCACGCACGGGATTTCTTCCTCCACCAAACCTCCTGGTGGATTCAGAGGTGATCCCAAAAATTGGTGAGGATAGTGCAAGAGTTACCCGTCAGCCCTTGCTTTCCCGGTTGGCTCAATACACTACCCTCGGGCCCATGTGAACACGATATGCTTACTCGCCAAAACACGATCAATCACGATAACACGATTATTCATTAGATCACGAAATCATTTGCAATCGGTTAGAGATTGTGGGAAAGATATATACATATATATATACATTTGGCTGAAAACATCACGGAGGGTTGTAAGGGTTCTATATATATCTAGTAATTAAACCTCACCTCTACCAACCAAAAGAAGCAAGGAAGCACCCTACGGACCGTGCTCCTCGTCTTCGGGACCAAGATCTGTGCAACAAGGATAAGTGTACATAAGACTCAACTCGAATGAACCAATTAAGACGCACGGCGAAGTCATAATCAAGATATTATGCAACAACAATCAAGGAGTGTCAAATAGGAGCATGATTATCAATTAAGCAAGTATATATATCACATAATTCACATATGGGAGCCAAGGAAGTGAAAGAAATGCAATAAGAAAGGTTTTGGTGAAGTTTGGCCAAAACCGACAATTTTTGGAAATGTACATGTTGTGGGAAAACTGGAATATCTTAAATTCTAGAAGTGGGAATTGAGTTTTGTTTGTTGGATATGAAAGTAGACACATAGACCTTTCCAACTCTATATAGCACGTTTTCTAATTCAAACCGAGGTGAAAATGGCGTTGGTTCGAAGTTGGACAAAATGCAGGAAAAGGTGACACGCCCGTGTCACCAAAATACACTAAGCCGTGACACCCCCGTGTCACGGTACAGAAACTCAACCCAAAGAACACCCCCGTGTCACGCTGAAGAGGGGAAAAGCGACACCCCCGTGTCACTGCACGTAACCGAAAAACAGGGCAAGAAAACAGGGGAGGTCGCGGGAAAAGGCTCCCAAACCACTCAATCACCAAACTACATCAAATAAACACTTGAAAACCAACATATAGCATGTATATGATCATATATATCAATTAATCATCATATAATCCAAGGAAACATGTATCAAATCATCAAGAATTCATCATCAAAATCCCATATAAACTCATGTTTTCCAACTTTCCTCTTATTCAAGAATTCATGCAAGTTATGAGATATAATGATCCTAAACATGTTTCTAAGCACTTATAACCAAGGAATCATATCATATTTATCAAACCCTACTCAAATATATCTCAAGGGATTCAATCAAATTCTCCATATACCTCAAGATGGAAGAAGAAATGGATGGAATGATGAGATGATGAAGATGATGCTTCTAACTTGTATAATTCCTCCTTGAATTTGGCTTGAATTTGATGAAAACTTTCTTCCTTCCCTTGATGGTGTTTGAATCGGTTTTTAGTGTGTGAATGTGTGAAGTCTTGATAAGAATGGATGAGTGGAATGTGTGTATATCTTGAATATATGTTATATTGTATATAATGTATGTAATGTAACATAATTATAGAGATATAGATTATATATGTATAAAGTTAGATATTATGCATATTATATATATAAAAAAAATCCTTAGTGCTCTATTAATGTATATACATATACAATGCATGTGTGAGTGTAGGTCTTCCAAGAGTTGGATGAATCACCACAATTTGCATTTTAGTCCCTTATGTATTTAAATGAATGCACACAAGTATCATTTCTAACAATTAGACATTTACTCCCAGTTCATGAAATGCAATTAAGTCCATAAATTTAATGAAATGTTCAATTAAAGTCACATAAGACACTTAAGCACATTATCACTTAATTCACAAATTTCACATTAAGGATAATTCATATAAAGCATGAACTTATAATACATATAATATTATAAAATGTAGATAAATCTTCACATAATGTGTAAATTGAAAACGGGGCGTTACAGATTTGGGACCCTCGCCCGTTTTGCTCACATCCGACCCGTTTCTTATCCGAATCAACCTGTTTTTGAATATATTTAACCCTCTTTTGACCCTTAATCCTCCTCTCTCTCCCTCATTTCGGTCCAGCTCTAAGAGAAGAAGAAAAGAGGCAGAAACCCGCAGCAGCCAAGGAAGAAAAGGAAAAGAGGGCAGTCACTATTCACTTCCGGTGAATTTCTTGCTCGTTTGACCTCCATTTCTCGTCAAATTCGAAAGGTATGCCCAGAATTCAAACCTACATCTCCTTTCCTTTCTTTTAAATCTGATTTGGTCCATTTTCATCCATATTTGATCATGTTTTGGGTGAGATATATGAATGGTTAGGTTATGTGCTTTTTCTTGATGAATTCATGCCAAACTTGCTCTATAATTTGAATTGATGAATGATATATGATCTCTTAACATCCTTTTATGTAAATATGAACTGAAATTCCATGGAAAGTTTCTAAAAATCGGACCACCATTTATGAATTTCATTTCTTGAATTTGAAGATATATGTTAATTTGCTTACTTGCCAAACCGTGTGGATTTGTGGTGTTCTGAGGGGTGTTTTGCTGAGCTTTTGCTGTCCTTTCCTTGATCTTTTGTTGTCTTGTTCTGCTGATGTTGTTATGTAGCTTGAAGATGGAGAAACAGGGTTGGAATTTGTTGTTTTCACGACCTGCGCGCGCGACCGCGATTAGCTGTTTTCTGGTCTCGCCAGCGACCAGATTTTGGGCCAATTTCAACCTGTTGCTGCTTGCATGGCTGGAGGAGAGGGTGGTCGCGGGTCGCGACCCTTTTGGGGTTGTTTTTGGACTGTTGCTGCTGTTGCTTTCCGTTTTTGGTTTCGTTCGTGTTTTCCTTGCTTCTCTTACTTCTTTATTGTCTAGTATGCATTGGTAACTTGTTATATTATATGTTACGTGTGATATTATGAATTTATCTCGTGAATTCGACGCTTCTACGTGAAATAAATGACCTACGTGCTTCATATGTGCTCAAATGTACGTGCATGACTTCATGATGTTTTTGTTTGCCTTACATGTTGTTTCTTTGAAATTCTATGAAGTGTATGCATGGCTTACGTGTTATACGTTCTACTATGAGTTTAATGTGTGAATTTAATGCTCTTATGTGCAGTATTTGGCCTAATATGTTATATATGTCCTTCTACGTGCATGCATGGATCTATATGACGTTTAAGTGTTTCGTTTGATATTTTCTTGTCTCTTTTCTAGTGTGCATGCATGTCTAACGTAGGATATAGTATATGAATTTATAAATTTATTTGACGTGAAATATATGCATTATGATTTAATATGATTCGTTATGGCGTCACGTGACGTAAATGGAACATCATTGCATTTCTTATGCATCATTTGCATCCATATGCATTTGTCGAGCGTCTAATTGGTACATTTTAAGTCTAAGGTTGTCGTTTGTTATTTTTTTTGTCCTTAGATTTGTTCCGTGGGTGACGACGAGGTCACATAGAAGTGTTTGAGTCCGTTTCATTCGGTTTGGTCGACAAGGTGAGGTTTTCTTTCTTTTAGTTAAGTGACATAAAACCCTCCCTTTATTTTAAGCCCGCATGCGATATACATATATATATATATATATATTTATGTAAATACGTGTTTGGTTAGTATTTGTGGGAATTGTCCCGTTTGCTATGGAATCAATTGAAAAACATTTTTTTATTTATATTTAATCTATTTTACGTTTATTTGATTTGAAAAGGGTTGGTGTGCGTGAACATTTTTGAAAATAGCGAGATTTTGACTTTGAAATATAAGTTGGAAAATTATGAAATTTCGAAATTATTAAAATTATGACTTATGACTTATGAAATTGGCCCGGAGGTTTGTGTGAAGGAGCCCCGGGATGGTGTCGGGCCATCGGGTCCACTCCTAAGCATGACCTCCATATGTCGGAAAGGATGTACCGGAACCCACCAGGAGGTTTGGTCGGGGGATAGAGTCCGAGGGTTTGAGAAGCAATGAGCACTCTCCTCAACCGTTAGATGGTTAGGGGACCCCGACCCCTTTCATCGCCGGAGAAGTGGTAGGTTTATGTAATTTGATTTCTCATGATTATGAACGGAGTAAGGGTGGTTTGAAACTTGTTCTCGCCTAGAGGTTATGATTTTGATTACTATTATAGTTCGTGAAACGGGAGTGGACTTCTAATTTATAAAATTGGTCGATTTTGGCCTTCGGCCTAAATCTTTTTCCTTATATGTATAGTATCACGGGCTAAAATGATTTAGAATGCAAAAGCACGCCCCGGTTGATGAACTCTTTAATTTTAAATATGTTTTGCTCTTACTTATACGTACGTGTGAGTGTTTTAACCCCCTCAGCAGTCTTTAGGACTGACCCCTCCTCGTTGTTTTCTTTTTTCCCTTGTTTCTTTTGAGTTGCAGGTGTTCGTGGGGAGTTTGTGCTAGGAGGCGGTCGTTTTGTCGAGTCTTGAGTTTCATAGTTAGTTTCATGCATCAGTTTAATTTATTTTGTTCCCTTGAATTTATGGAATTATGTATTTGCGGTTATGAATCGAATTTGAAAATTTGTATAAGAAGAATTTAAATTTGAGCTTTGAAACTTGCATTTTCTTATTTGATGAGCATGAAGATTTAATTGTTTGAATCCTGGAGCTTCCGCATGTAATATTTGGTTTGATTGCGCATTCTAATTTAGGGTCTAGACCGCCTAGCATAGGAGAGATTTTGTTTGTCTCCCGTTCGCGGTAGTTTGATGCATGTACGGAGTTCCCATTTCGTTACACGTGTTGGACTACGGTGCGGGGGATGTAGTGCTTTGCGCTCCGGGGTGCTACAGGATTGAAAACACATGCCAATATATTACTTGAGGAAAATTCTACACAGGGCAGAACGAAATTACCTCGAGGTCGAGAAGTTCGTCTTCGCATTGAAGCATGCCGCTAGAAAGCTGCGGCTTTACTTCTAAGCGCATCCGATAGTTGTTTTGACCGACCAACCGCTCAGGCAGGTCCTGTCCAAACCCAACGTCTCGGGTCGAATGATAAAGTGGGCGGTCGAGCTGAGTCAGCATGACATCTCTTTCCAACCCCGAGCCGCCTAACAAGCCCAAGTTCTAGCTGACTTTTTGGTCGAAAAGAACACAACTCCAACAAAGGTTGTCTCCACCCTCCTGTGCTAGACCATGTACGTCGATGGCTCATCGACCTCTCAAGGGGGAGTAGGGATATCTCTGGTCAGGTTCGACGACACGCAGTTCAATTTTGCCATCCGCCTTGATTTCAGAGCCACGAATAATGAGGTAGAGTACGAGGCGCTAGTCGTCGGCCTGAATTACGTATCTGAACATCAGGTCGAAAACCTAGCAGTCGTGACTGGACTCCCAGCTCGTCACGGGCCAAGTGAACGGCACTTATAAGGCCAGAGAGGAATCGATGGATGCCTACCTCAAGATGGTCAAAGAGTTAGCCTCAAAGTTCAAGGAATTCAAGATTGAACAAGTCCCTCGCGAAGAAAACCATCGAGCAAACGCCCTGTCTAAGCTCGCGAACGGCCTCCAAGGAACCCAGGATGGGACCGTCTCCTACTTAGTTTTGGGGGGCCAAGCTATCGACATGGGCAAGGTCGAAGTAGCCACTATCAATCCATAGAAGCCCTATTGGATGGACAACATCATCGCATACCTGAAGAATGGATCCATACCACAGATCCGGACCAAGGCAAGGCATTCGAAATATCGATCCCTACTGTGCATTCTCGACCGCGAGGGCAGGCTATACAAGAAATCCTTCATGGGGCCACATCTGAGATGTCTTCGACCTAGTCAAGCCAGGAATGTGTTAGAGGAGATACATGAAGGATGCTGTGGAAACCACACAGGGGGTTGAGCTCTAGCCCGCAAGGTGCTGAGAAGCAGCTATTTTTGGCCAACCCTCGTTCAAGACGCAAAACTGCACTCTAGGAAGTGCCCCAAATGCCAGAAACATGGGAACCTCATACACACGCATCCCGCAACCATGATAGTGATCAACGTCTCGTAGCCCTTCGATCAATGGGGTATCGACATCCTCGGTCTGTTCCCCCTTACACCTCGACAGAAGCGGTTCGCGATCGTGGCCGTCGAATATTTCTCAAAGTGGGTTGAGGGCGAAGCAATCCCGAAGATAACTGATACAGTGATAAGAAATTTCCTCTAGAAGAGTATAATCTGCCGCTTTGGGGTTCTAAGGGTTCTCATCTGTGACAATGGACCTCAATTTCGAAGTGAGAACGCTAAGCACTATTGTCGAGACCTCGGGATCGACCTCAAATTCGCTACAGTTGGCCATCCCCAAGCAAATGGCCAAGCAGAAGTCACCAACAGAATCATCATCCAAAACTTGAAAACTAGCCTCGAGGCCAAAGCTGGTCGCGTGGGCGGATGAACTCGATGGCGTTCTATGGGCCTACCGGACCACTCCCCGAATTGCCACATGCCAAACTCCCTATTCTGTGGTATATAGGTCAGAAGCTGTGATTCCTACAGAGCTATTGCACGAAACAGCACGCATCACTCAGTACCAGCTCTATAGAAACAATAAGAATTGATCTGATGACCTCGACCCAATTGAAGAAAAGAGGGAACGTGCCTACCAAAAGATCAAACAATACAAGGCAGCCGTAGCCCGGTCATACAACAAGCAGGTCAAGCCTAGATCGTTCCAGATCGGGGACCTAGTGCTAAAAAAGGTCGAAGTCCTGAAACACGTGGGCAAACTCGAACCTAACTGGGAAGGGCCTTACCGAGTAACTGAGATCGGCAAGAATGTAACAACCCAAAATAGGACTTGGATGAAAACGGTAAGCTAAGGGCATTGGTAAAGAGTTTATAGACCGTGATCCAACTTTATAAACCTTCATGCATTGCATTCTTACATGAACTTTGTGCTCATATGTGATCTGACAAGTTTTAGGGCTCAAATTTCTTATTCACTAAAACTAATGTATCTTTTCAACGGTAAATCCGATTTCGACGTATGAATAGTCATTTCAAAGATAATTTTTGTGCCAACGGAATGAGCAAACTTCCAGCAACTTATTCTCAGGTTTTGGGTGTTAAAAATGACCGAAATGCCCCTACCAACCCTATTCTTGTTCCAAGACTAAGTTAGCTTACATAAGAAGCTTTAATATTTTGCTCTCCTACCCTTACTTATACTTTTATTAAAAGGTGAGGTGATTCCCAACAACTATAAATAGAGCCCTCATGCCATTGAATTCCTTGCTCATATCTTGTGTTAACAAGACCTTTTCTTCCTCCCTCTCTCCCCCTCTTGCCATGAGGCATCCCCCCCTCTCTATAGGTTAGTTGTTTTTATTTTATGTTATGTTTTAGTTTTGTTTATGTTTTTATATTATATTATGTTTAGGTTGGGTCTTAGGGTCTTCCCTAAGCCATATAGGATTTTATTTTATGCATTTATTATATAGTTTTTATGATATGTTTGTTAGTAGTGAATTATAATTTACTTGTTTAGTATATGCTATGAAATGTTATGAATTACTTCAATATATGGTATGATCATGTTATGGAGCTATTATATGATGATAATTGATGCATGATTATGATATTTAATTTATGTTCAAGCATGTTAGGCAATGGAATAGTAACCTATGATCAATTATATCATAACTTGTTACATGTTACTATATGGTCTCAATTGATGAATGTTACATGATTAATGGTCTTGATATGCTATGACTTATGTCTATGATATGTTATTACATTGCTACAATGTTACATGACTCATATGTTATGACTTGAGCTTATGATATGATATGGATTAATGGAATACTACTTGATCATATGTTATACACTTGAATTGTGTCACATGTTATAACCTAAGATAGAATAGTGTTTCATAACTTGATGTTAGCTTTAATTAGACTTCTTAATCATAGGTTATGCCTTTAACCTGGATCACACTTGCTTATAATAATATGAACTTGAACTATAGGTTATAATCAAGATCATAATTGAATTAGGGTGCGTGTATGTGTGCATGCCATGTGTGTGTGTGTGTGTAGTAAGGGTTTGACCCGACCCTTTGACCCGACAAGTGAATAGTAACCTATGAATAGTAATATGGAATAGTGATCTTGAATAGTACTTTTTAAATAGTGTTTTTGAATAGTAAAAATGAAATAAAACTTGAGCTTTGATCTTAGACGTTTGAACCTAGGTTTTCTAAACCCGGGGTCTAAAATATCTTTTCAAAATGTGTTTCTTTCATGGACTTGTTTTATAACCTTAAGGTATACGTTTAGGATTCATAATTTGATTAATTACTAATCGATTATAGTAAGATCATAGTCCCACGTTAATGATAACTCACTTTAAGGATTCCTTTGTGTGTTATCCTTCTCTAATACCTTAAATGGTATTACTCTCTTGTCATTACATGTTCTGTACTTGTTTTATATGTTTATGTGCATCATTATAGAAGTGTGTCTTAGTTCTTAAGCTCACCTTAGTACACACTTACAGGAGTTAAGGTTGAGCACTGGAATCCCCAGGGCACTGCATAATCTATCCTACCTACTGTTACTAATAGGTGAGGTTAAAAATGTTTTCAACTGGAACCATGAATACTTAAAGATTTAATTATTTTGAAACTCAAAGCCTAGTGCTTTACCATTCTTGTTTTAAAATACCCTTTATAGGGATGATTCTTTAAAGAACCCAATCTTATTCGTTATTCAATTATCAAAGGAACATGTTTTCAAAGTAATGCATCAATGGTTCATGTTTTCAAAGTATTGCATCAATGGTTCAATGCATATGTTCAATGCATATTTTCAATGGTTCATACATTCGGATTTATTCTGGATGTCATCAATGGTGCAAGCAATCAATGGTTAATGGTATGGGCCTGGCGGTTGTGTGTAGAGGTGATGCTCGGAAGGTGAGCGCCAACGATATCACTAATACTGGCCGTCACACTAGGCAATTGATACCGACTTTAGTCATGAGGTTTGGTTAAGTCAGGACAATTATTGGGAATGGACCGCAAATCTATTCCCAAATCAATGGTTAATGGTCACCTAGGGGTCGCTCCCCGAAGTGAAACTTGGTGGAGGATGGTGCATGTGTGTATATGTTAGGGTGTTGTTGATCTCGGTTCGACACCCTATTAATGGTCATATTTTCTGGAGTAAGGATGGAGAAGCCTAGCTTGCGGGCATCAATGTTTTCATAAAGTTGGTTCATATCTTGCAAAGTTGTTCCCTGCCCTTATCCCTTTTTATGAAAATCATATGAACCAAATCATAGCATATGTGTGCGCGTGTGACAACATTCATGAAAGTGTTTTGAAAACTCTCATTTCTTATAGCATTGCATCAAAAGGTTTTATCACTTGAACTTATTCTTAAGTTCTTCATTAAAGCTTTGCATTAAAGGTTTTACCTTGTGAAATTTACTTCACACGTTTACTTCAAGTACTTTCTTTTAAAGATATCCCTCACTTAGTCACTTTGACTAATAACTCTACCTGTTTTCTAGCCTCATGGTTTCAGGTCTTGCAGCCGCAGTCTAGAGGTATCTTGAAGCTCTAGATTGTTTATTTTTTTGAGTCAGGAATTTACTTTATTAATCTATTTTGTGTCCTGCATATGTTATATGGCTGCATTGATACCTTGCTTTAATGCTTTTGTAATAATCCTTCTGCTACTTGGATACTGCTGCAATTGCTATCATATGCTCTCGTGATAATGTTCAATTGATATAGTAATGTTAATAGTCTCTTCTACTTAACGATCAGTACTTGCTTGCTTATATGCCATCACGCACATGTTTTGAAAAGTTTTAAATTTCACTGATTTTCCGCGGCATAAGCCACATAGTAAAACACTATTATTGTTAATCATTAATGGTCATCGCCGTTCGCTGGGGTATTTCTTGAGTGATGGCTCACACCATTACTTGAGGAGTGCTTCAGTGCGGGGATTGCGGCGCTGCTCTCTACCAGAAAAGTGGGGGCGCTAAAAAGAGCATGGCGTATCGACTCGAAGACATGGCTGGCGATCTTCTACCAAGGCAATGGAGCACTCACAACCTGAAGAACTTTTATGTTTAAAGTCAACCCATTTCCATACATGTGGAGCTCATTAAGCCCGATCTCGAACTTATGAAAATATCAATCGGATTGTTACACACCCAGGTCGAATTCTGTTAGAATCGATCCATTGTTAATAAAGTTTTACTTGTCAGCATTCGATCTACGATCATGCTCCCGGAGGGGAGTGACACCCCCTAACCCATTATTCTCTCACATTACAAATCGGACGAGAATAAATGTTCAACGTGTCTCAGGTCGTGTGTTAAAATCAGTAACCCAACAGGTCAAAATAATGAACAAGACTGTTAAAATCTTTCCAGTGAGGTTGAATTTCCTCGATCGACCCAAACACGAATACTTAACTAGCCTATGTTAAAAACGCCTAAGTACAAAAAAACACGCATCGACCCATGAGCGCACCCCAACTTGTAAACAAAATAGGAAAAAAAGTATGAAAAGAAAGGAGAAATTGCATCCACTCATAATATCGACCAACATCACCGGCGATGCGGGTCGTCGAAACATTAGAGGGACACCAGGCTCACCCTCGATGTGGCCTAAGTACCTTGGAAAGTACCAATATACATAAAGTAAAGGCAAGTATTCATACGGCTACACCCCAGCCGTTGGGTCGAAAGAAACGATTCAGAAAGTATTTGGAGAGAAATTACAAGTTAGTGAATCATAAAGGTGGAGCAGTGGAGGAAGTACCGGAAGGGCCCGACGCCGCAGTAGACTTATCTCGACCCAACCTAATCGGAGGCAAGAGGCTCTCGATAGCGATGGGCTGAGGAAGCTCATACATGCAGGCCCTCTTATCTCTCTTTGAGTAGGCCAGATCGATGGCGAACACATATTTATGATGGGGCCAGTCGATCTCGACCGACGGTTCAAAATCTTCATCAAGAGGATCGGGGATAGGAATTGGGCTTGTGCACGCCAATGGAGGATGGATTAAAGGTCACTGGGATCAGGCCTTCCTGTTTTATCTGATTAAACGCGAGTTTGAACCCATCCTCCATGTCGATGGCCGCCATTACCGCATTGGCCTCCTCGAAGGCAGGGCCCTCCATGAATTCCCAAACTGTGTAACACACGATCGCAGCCTTAGACTTTTTGAAGGATTCGATCATAGCATCGATCTTAGCTTGGGCCTCTCCCAGCGCTTCCCTTTTACCGTCGCTCCGACCAGCCTCCTTCGCCCTCTGGACTTTCTGCTCAGTTTGGGCCTCCGTCTTTCTCGTACGACCTAGACTTATCACGACATGACTCTAGAACTCCGGTTTTGCAACCTTGAGCTCTGATACCACCTTAAGATGTAACACCCGGGACGAGAGCACCACATCCCCCGCACTATGAGTTCAATCCACATATAAAATGGTTAGTCCATACATGAACCAAACTCACAGCGAATGAAAGATAATAAAAGGATTGTCCTAGCTAGGCGGAATCTAACCCTGGAACGATTTAACAAGGACAAAAGTGCGGAAGTAAGGAAATTATCTATCCAATATCAAGTCAATAAATGCAACTTTAACAAGAAAGTAAATACGGGATCCACTAAACAATGCACCTGTCCTGTCCTGTCCCGAATCAATACATAAAAGTAATATAAGACTATAGTCCTAGAAACCTGTCCCGAGTTCAATTCAATTCAATCTAATAGATAGATAGATCAATACAGTAAATAAATACAATATGCAGTGTGTACACGTGTAAGACTCGAACAAAGACTCGACTCCCGCCTAGCAACAACCTGTAAATAACTTGGAGAAAAAGGGAAAGAGGGATCAGTCTCTAGAAGACTGAGTGAGCAGGAGGTATATGTATATATAGAAACATGCACATGTAAGCTGTAAATCCCGAGCAAAGTTTTAGGTGAAGTACTTTCCTTGAAGGGTGAATGAATCAATTGATCAATGCTCGGACTTTACAACTATCAATTTATACAATTAATTACAAGTTACAGGCTATCAGTGGCTCAGTAAGTGAGCGTACACAATCTCCAAGCAAACTCTGACCGTGTACCATGATTAGGTTTCAGTTTTTCTAAAAAGGGCGATCATGCAATTCAGTTGATACAGTACAGTGCAATCAGTGCAATAGTGTAATCACTCAATACAATCCGTCGATGCAGTCAAGACAATAGTCAGTGGAGCAACCCGTGGTGCTGGATTCACCCACACGATCTCCTTTTCCCTCCGGTGATGGGAAGGTAGCTAGCCTTCAACCATCCAGTCATGGTGAACAACAAGTACATAAACCCCAATGTCCGGAACTCCTTCCTCCACCAATCTCCTAGTGGATTCAGGGGTCATCCCAACAGTGTGGGACTGTGCAAGAGTTCACCGTCAGCCCGATACCTCCCTGGTTCGCTCAATACACAAGTCTCAGGGCCCCCAATCAGTGTACAGTACAATATCTCGCCAAAACAGAAGGGGTCAGTAAATAACAATAACAATAGGTGTTGTTTTAGTAAATATTTACTCGATTACCATTTTGAAACCAATATAGGTATAAATATGGTTTTAGGCCAAATTCCATTTATGCAGGTCTTAGGGTTATGTACGTAACTAGAATAAAAACACCCTCACCTGACAAGCGACGGGACAAGACAAGCGTGCAAGATAGTGCCTACTCGATCGAGATATCTCCACCCTGGAGATGAACTGTACAAAAACAAAGAATTTGGTGTACTCGTGAGAAATGACTCAATAGGGAACCAAATAGGACGCACGACGATGATATGAGATGGCATGAGTGATATGATATGTGTAAGAGAATTATAAAATAATATCATACGTTAGAAAAGTGTTCGGATATATATAATTAATATCCAAGACCAAATAAAATATAATATAACAATTTAGTAAAACACAAAACACACTACGTGTTATGAAACCACACCAGTTCATATTTCCATTAACATAAATAATTTAAGAATCAACACTTTGCCCCATTCACAAAACAACACTCATATATATATATAACTAGTACGCACGCACACACCACACATTATAATTCACAATGCAACATCTATCTATATATATATATATATATATATATATATTTATATATACATATATAATACACAATGCGCACACAATATTAACCCACTTAATCAATTAATTCAAACAACAAGGTCAAGTCAGGCATCAACTAAGTGGAATCACATTTTCAATAGGTGTATAAAATAATTCAAGAGTACATAAATTAATCAATTATTTTATAACCCCAATCAAATTAATATAAGTTTACATTTCCATAGAGTAGTATATATATATACACACGCACGCAGCACCAAACACATATAATTCCCAAGTAACACAAACACGTCACATACACATAATTCACTTTTAATATACTCACTCCAGGCATGACATTGTTATCAACATTTATAGATCTTATTTTCAAAACACCTTATATATATATATATATATATAAGCAACACGCACTCAACACCACACACCTTTCACAAGTTAACACCACCACATATTTACACAAGTTTATCCCCATATGGTACACAACATACAATTAGTTACATAATACACACATGCACACCGACCAAAAAAATTGATTACAATTTAACATTATATTAAATAATAAGGTGATGGTTAAATATTAAAATCCGTAAAAGAGAAAGCTCTCAAGAGTATTTAGCCAAATTGTAAATTAGAAATCAAGGACAACAGCTTATCTTTGAACATGCATACAGGAGCCACAAAATTCACGAAATTATCAACCTTAAATATAATTTCATACAATAATACAAATTTCAATCATTAAAGTATACAACTTTACAAGACAAACTGAAATAATTTATAACCATTAAATAGACTAATTAAATTACACTAGCAGATCAAATACACAATTAAGAAATCAAATTTTGCAGGGGCTGGGTTTACAATTTAGAAGCAGCAACGGCGGGGATGAGCAAAATGGATGTGTAGCACCCCGAAGGGGCCACAACCCCGCACCGTCGTACCTCTCAAGTGGCTAGGAGACCTATCACCCAAGAAGCATGCCGGCGAACGGACAAAAACATTACAAGATCAGAGTACTAGAAGGGAACATTGCAGCGAAAATTTGAGAAATTTAAAACTTTCAAAACATGAATCAGGAGACACAAGAGGCTAGTAACCAAGTACAAGGACTATACAGGAATTGAGTATTAATTCATTTCGGACTAGTGAAAACAAGTAACAAAGGATACCGGAGGCTAGACCGATAAGTACCTAATTGAACACCACATGATCATCCAGGGGGTGGTGTCCAAGATGGTTCAAAAGAACCTGACCACAAGAGCACAACAAAGGATTCCCTATACTTCAAGATACCAGCCAACAAGCGATCGCTGAACCTTTCTCTAATGTGTGGGGCGTATGGTTATGGCTGGTGTGGGGAGAGAATGAGACCCCAACACACTTATTTATAGTTGTAGGGAAGGACTAGAGTGCAAGTAATATTTATTTTAGGGACTTGAGGTGGGGTATTTTATGAAATTTCCAAAAATAGGTTTCCTTCTTTACATAATTGCCACAGCAAGGGTATTCTGGTAATTTCACTTATTTCCTACATATTTTTGGAGTTGGAAAAGTTTTCAAGAGCTAAGAAATAAAATTAGCTTCGAAATGGTTACTCACGGGTCAAAATCGGACGTACGGTTTAAAAGTTGTAAGCTCCGGAAGATAGGGTTTTCTGGAATTTCGAAAATTATTTTAATTAGGAAATAAATACATAGAGTATGATTTGAAGGTCCAAAAATCTTTCCAAAAGTATAGGAAAAATCGAGGAACGTTATGGTGATGATCTCAAGGGTTAAATCATCCTATCGAAGGAAATATATCCTACCGACGAAAATTTTTATTTGAAAATAAATTCTTAAATTGCTCTGGACACATAAACGAAACCTCAAAGCATTTAAAAGAGAGTTGAAAAATTCTAAGGAAGTGGGTATAGGTTCTTTGAGGTCTCTCGAATAAAATGGCATAGTGCTGGTTCGAAAAATGAATAGTACTTTTGACAAAATTTCCCAAAATACCCCTAATGATCAAGAAAGGATTTCGAAGCTTGGAAAATATATTCATATGACTGGGAAACATGAGTTATGAACCTCTAGGGTTCCAATGAGATGCTAGGACAAGGTAAGCTCGGGAAATGAATAGTAAATTTGGCTCGTGGTAAGGAAATCCCCCTTAAAACACAATACGATTAATGAATGCACATTGTTCACATAAGAATGCAATGCATGAACATTTGTAAAGGCGAACCAAGGTATATAAATGCATTCTTGTCCTCTTTGATTTACTGTTCCAGCTGGGTCCTGATACGGGCTGTTACAATCTTCCCCCCTTAAAAGGAATTTGTCCTCAGATTCCACAACCGTTCCAGGGACAACTTCGGGTATGTTCTTGTATCTTTTCTTCGGTTCCTACCTTACTTTCCAAATATCGTGTCCTTTCCTCAGGATCTTTATTAGGAGATTTTCCAATATCTCCAACCAAGTAACTTTATTTCCAAAAATCTTTATCTGGATTAAACCATCGGTTGAGCTTGATCCTCACGGTACTTCCTTTATTACTAAAATTTAGGACGACTCATCAAAGTACCCGACAGTCTACTGCACATGCCTTCATCATGTCCTCTAGACTCTTTATCATCCCCAGTGACTATCCATATGTTTGAGGATGGGTTGTTATGATGAAGTCTAAGTTTCTTCCCATAACTCTGGAATACTCTGCCGAAATTATGATGTAAACTTTGGATCTCCATCAGCCACTATATTAGCCGGTGCTCCATGAGATCTCACAATCTCCTCTTGATACCGTTTTGCCAAAGAGTTATCCTTATTCGCTATCTTAACTGATAAGAAATGTACTGATTTAATCAATCTATAGATTATGACCCATATACTGTTCTGCCCTCTTCCATCTAACAGTAAGCTGGTGATAAAGTCTATAGCTGTTGATTTATCTCCAAGTTTGAATTGGCAAGGTTTATAACTTTTCACCTGGCTTTGGGTATTTTGCTTTACCCTCTTGAGAAGCTGAGCATTTCTTGACATTTTCAGCTACGTCTCTTTCCATTCCATTCCATTCCCTCAGAGGTGTTTCGTGAGATCCTGATGCATCTTTGTCCCTCCAGGATGTATCGTATAATATGTCTCATGTGCCTCGTCTTATTCTTCTTCTTGAATTACTGACGGCATACCAACTCTGCCTTTACACCTCAAAATCCCATCTTCACTAACTCTAGATTAAGGTCTCGTCATCCTTTCCCTTGAAAAGGTGAACATTCCTTGATCCATGTATCATTAGACTGTACTTTCATCCCTTCTTATTTCAGTGGTGCTAATATATCAGGTTAGCTAGTCTAGCTTTCTGACCTAGCGCATCAGCTACCACATTAGTTTCTTAAAATGGTAACAAATTATGCAATCATAGTCCCTCTGACTGAACAGATAGAATAAACTCTTTCGATTCCTAAAGAAAACTTCAAATATAACCCAATAAATGTAATGCTTCCACTTCATAAGAGCGAAAAGGATTTCTGGTAACTCCAAGTCATGTGTAAGGTAATTGATCTCATGTGGTTTAAGCTTTCATTATTATTTCTCCATATCGCGTCAAAATGCTATCTCATCCTTCTTTCGACGCATCTGTATAGGTTGTATAACCTCCGTTCCTTCAAAGAAATTCCTTGACGGTTTCCACTTCACAATTGTTTCGAATTTTGAAAGATTCACACTGATCCCTAAACAGTTGCGATACACTTGAGAATGGTGACTGTTTCTCCAGCCAAAATTTGCATTATCTGAACTTGGCTTATGGCTTGTGATCCAGCAAAGTGTCCATCACTAAAGCAAGGAGGTCCTTTTTACTTTTTCAACAAGGTTGTTATGGGTTCATAATCTGATCTTTACTTAATTTCTTTGGAGACCCTTTATAATATTCCATCCGGCAAGAAGCCTTTACTCTAGATATATTCCGTGATAATATCAAATCCATTACTGTTTCTATCCTTGAAGGTTTATCTGTAACTTCCTGAGCTAGAGGTGATATAATTAAAGAGTGTTTCTCTTTTCTACCTAAAATTGTATCCATTGAACTTAGTAGTTGACTTGTGCTCCAGCGAAGTGCCCAATACTAGTTGTCATATGAATCACGCATCTTTAGCCATTAAGTACATCAGGATGTTGCCAACGAAGCTCAGGATAACTTGTAAGGATACCCGCCGGAGAAGACAAGGTAGTCGGTGCTACTTGGTGGTAGATGGTTGGTGTTGGTAGCTGATTGGACCGGCGGTCTGAGATCGTTGCCGAAAAGCTGAAGGGTCAAAAGGGCTTTGCTCCCTTCCAGATCTGAGCGAGGAAAGAAGGGGCGATCGAGAGGGAGGAGGGCTGTTGGCGGTCTTGGCTGAGCGATGGTGGTGAATCGAAGTGGCGACCAGTGAGGAGGAAGGTCACCTGCGAGAAGGCCGGCCGGTGAGATACGGCAGTGAAGACGCCGAGAGAGAGAGTAAAGAGGGGAGAGAGAGAAAAATAAAAGAATGAACGGATGGTTGGATCGGTGGAGAAAAATAGGGTAGGTATAAATATTTTTATTTTTGGTCTGGTTTGTTTATTTTCGGATAAATATACTGATTATTAGTTATAATAAAATACAGGTTTAAAAGATAACGGTTTCTGAATAAAATAAAAGTAGGCAACGGGTTCGGAAATTTACGAGGGATAAAATAGCGAGGCTCGGGGAAAGGAAATATGCGTGTTTGTGAGTGACTATACAATTAAATTCAAATAAATAATTAAACACATACGTGGTTGCAATTAAATCACACGAACAAGTAATTAAAACACGTAAAACACTTAAATCATAATTAAATAATTAAATCCCATAACACTCAGCCTGGCCTCACTTGTGACGTTATACCTGATCAGTCTTGAAAACAAGGGGCGTCACAACCTCTCCCCCTTAAGAAGCACCTGGTCCCCAGGTCCACTACCTCAAGTTTCGGATTCTTAAGCAAACTCTCTCGTGTTCATCCCACGCGGGTTAGCAACTCCCTATCAGGAATTAGTTCGAAAAAGGTCTTCAAGCAACAAGGGTCTTCCATTGCGGTTAAGTCACGACCCTTAACTCACCGAAACCTAAATACTCGAAAAATCTAAACTGCCGCTAGAGCAAGTTAAACACGGAACAATCAATGGCGAGAGAGCCCCATCTCTCAAGTAATAGCGAGAGAACCCCATCTCTCAAACAACGAGAGAAACCCATCTCTCAAACAAATAACGAGAGAACCCCGTCTCCCGAGCAAACAATGAGAGCACCCATCTCCTAAACAAACAAATACAACAACCCAAGAGAACAATTAAATAAACACTCACACAACTCTTCACATAAGGAACAGGTAGAAGATAACAAATACACCAATTATCATTCATACAAAAGCAATTAATACACCCAATAATCAATTCACTTAGCATCATGAAGTTATTCAAATTTAAGTTGCATGTATGCATATGCCATGGATGCTTGATGTACCATTCACCATTGGTTGGAATTCTTTCATTGTGGTGATTCGGTTGAACACTTGATTCTTTGGTTGTGATTTCTTCTAACCATAATGTCATGCCTCGAATGCCTGATGTATATACATATACTTCAATAACCACTCAATCTTCATCCCGTGATCAAATTCTTTATCCTTTCTGACACCGCACTCCGAAATTTCACTCTGGTGTGTGTGCTTTGTCTTAACCCCACAAACTTGTTCTTCTTCACCAACCATATTCGCCCTGCTAGGTTGTTCTAGCCAGTAATTTAGTAGTTTAAATTCCAGTTTCTAATCTTAGTAGCATCACCGGCTCATCATGGAAAACCGAACGACGAGTCGATAACCTATCTTGCTCATGTTGTATATTCTCTCTTAAATGCTCCACTTTCCATACTCGATTGAATTGACTCTCACTTAGTCGATCACAAAATATAATGGTTTGATCGGCTTCTCTTATCCAATGCCTCTCTTACCAATTCTGGTAATTCTCCTCGGTCCCATCATCTTCAAAGTATAACGCACGTTATACTATACACGATCCTTTCTCACTTAGGAGCTCCAGTTCACGTGTATATTGTAGTGGATCTACCAACGATGTTGATTCTGCGTTCCATGTCGTTATCAACCAACCTTTTCTCTATCTTGTTATTTTGGTTCCCGAATACTCTTTAAATACATTTCGTTATTTCTTGGAGTAGTTGTCCCTTCCGATATTATTCTCGAAGTTTTCCCACCTCGGTCTTGAATTTCATCGAGTGCTAAGTTTTCCAATTTATCCCTTGAAACCTTTGTAAAATTCTTGTTATTTGTAACTCTTGCATTTTCGTTGTTCCTAATAGAAGTAACCCGTTCGAGCCCAACTGTAAGTTTTAAATTATTTCCCGGCCGGCTCTCTCCCTTAAAAAAAAATTTTTTTTTTTTTCTAACTCCTTGAACTTGTTTTACCACTTCTCGAACCCAAGATTCGCGATTCCTTCAACTTAGCTTTCTCGGTATAGACAGTTCTAATCAAGCTACATGTCCGGAGATATCGCTCACATTCACCTTGAAATGATCAGTAAGGAGGACCATCCACCTCTTTCATTCCTATTTCTGGCTCTACTTTTTCAAACCTCGGAATTCCCACTTTTCTTTTTAATCAACCGGTGTATCCCAGAATTTTCTCCTTTTCTTGATTTAAGTATGGCTCGGTTGAAACAACTTGATGAGTGGGGTGAACGGAACTTCCTATCAAGTAAACACTTAACAATGCATGTCGGGTTAATATGCCAATACACATAGCACTCTTTCAATCAATTAAATATGCGACATGTTAGAGAAATTTATATTAACTAGAGATGCACACACATGTAATTAAAGGAGATTAGCTAATTTAATATGATGTATAATGCACATGCTATGGATGTGTTACCCCTGTCACCGTAGTGGTAACTTTAGCTCGGTAACTTGTTCTCCATTTCTTCAGCTACGGCTTGTTTCGAATTGGTTGATTATTCCTTGTTTACCCACGGTCTTCTAAATCTTCAAAATTCTCTAGCATCAACTTGTACATTTCCATGGCTCAAGATGGAATTTATTTTTTTTTAACCCTTTCCCAATTATCGATCTCTAAGTTTTGCCCGAACCTTCACTATAGTTATCTCCTTAATCAAAATTTCCTTGTATCAACTTGTATAATTTTATGGTCCAAGATTGTGATTCTTGAATTCAAATTCTTCTACACCCATGAAGTTGGTATCTTGACTTCTCTCGAAGAACTAATCTCCATTTGTTGTCCTGAATCTTCATCTAATCATCACCTTGATTGAAGTCCTCTAAATTTACTCTTTATGAATTTGAATTGGTTGTATGACTTGTCCTCTAATTGCCTACACTTGAGCATATAATTTCCTTCCGCAAGTTCTTTGCCTTTCTTTATCGTTCCTATTTGTTGCTCCATATCTCCCAATTCAACCTCACAATACGACAATTCAGATTGGGTCCGAAACCTGAGGTGTCTCAATTTTTCTCTTCTTCTCCCTCTTGCCCGAGCTTGACTCCAAATAACTTGAATTAGACGACCCCATCATCTGGTTAGATGATTTTTGTTACTTATCAACCCCGAACTTACTTTACCGTGAATTCTCTTGAAGTTCATCGCCTCCTTGTTGATAGAAACCTCGAATCTAAAACATCTTCGAGATTTTCTTCACTTCTCTCTTAAATGAATGATCCTATGGAATTCGGCTGAAATGACTTTTGCAATATAGACGTGTAAGTGTTGAGCTTGTAAGTTGTAGACATCACACCCCACCACTATCTCGTCGCGTATCCATCAACTTTAATTGAACTTGTAAGTTACTCGTACAATTGGTTCTTCTATTTCGGATCTTATTACTCGAACCATAGCCCAATTAGAGAAGGCTATAACTCTTAAATTCTGGTATGAAATCCCCCGGTGCCTCCATCATTTTTGTTCATGCTTGAAAGAAGGCTTATGATAGATTGTAGTGGTCATAGAGATTGACCGTGGTTTGATATCATATTCGTAACCTAGAAATCACAACTAATTTCAAAATTAAATGCATGCGATTAGTATATGCTCATGCCACATAATTAACACCAAAAGCATGGATTCGATGCAAAATGCAACATATAAATCAACAAAATTGTAAAAGAAGCATATTTCAAGGTTAAAAAACGATGCAATGCACAAGTTATCAAATAGTTCCTAAGCCGTACGACCTAGACTTGTCACGACACGACACTAGAACTCCGGTTTTGCAACCAGGAGCTCTAATACCACCTTAAGATGTAGCACCCGCGACTAGAGCACCACATCCCCCGCACTATGAGTTCGATCCACATATGAAATGGTTAGTCCATACATGAACCAAACTCACAACGAACCGAAGATAATAAAAGGACTGTCCTAGCTAGGCGGAATCTAACCCTAGAAGGATTTAACAATAACAAAAGTGCGGAAGCAAGTTAATTATCTATCCAATATCAAGTCAATAAATGCAACTTTAACAAGAAAGTAAATACGGGTTCCACTAAACAATGCACCTGTCCTATCCTGTCCCGAATCAATACATGAAAGTAATATAAGACGGGTTCAACTATAGTCCTAGAAACCTGTCCCGAGTTCAATTCAATTCAATCTAATAGATAGATAGATCAATACAGTAAATAAATACAATATGCAGTGTGTACACGTGTAAGACTCGAACAAAGACTCGACTCCCGCCTAGCAACAACCTGTAAATAACTTGGAGAAAAAGGGAAAGAGGGATCAGTCTCTAGAAGACTGAGTGAGCAGGAGGTATATGTATATATAGAAACATGCACATGTAAGCTGTAAATCCCGAGCAAAGTTTTAGGTGAAGTACTTTCCTTGAAGGGTGAATGAATCAATTGATCAATGCTCGGACTTTACAACTATCAATTTATACAATTAATTACAAGTTACAGGCTATCAGTGGCTCAGTAAGTGAGCGTGCACAATCTCCAAGCAAACTCTGACCGTGTACCATGATTAGGTTTCAGTTTTTCTAAAAAGGGCGATCATGCAATTCAGTTGATACAGTACAGTGCAATCAGTGCAATAGTGTAATCACTCAATACAATCCGTCGATGCAGTCAAGACAATAGTCAGTGGAGCAACCCGTGGTGCTGGATTCACCCACACGATCTCCTTTTCCCTCCGGTGATGGGAAGGTAGCTAGCCTTCAACCATCCAGTCATGGTGAACAACAAGTACATAAACCCCAATGTCCGGAACTCCTTCCTCCACCAATCTCCTAGTGGATTCAGGGGTCATCCCAACAGTGTGGGACTGTGCAAGAGTTCACCGTCAGCCCGATACCTCCCCGGTTCGCTCAATACACAAGTCTCAGGGCCCCCAATCAGTGTACAGTACAATATCTCGCCAAAACAGAAGGGGTCAGTAAATAACAATAACAATAGGTGTTGTTTTAGTAAATATTTACTCGATTACCATTTTGAAACCAATATAGGTATAAATATGGTTTTAGGCCAAATTCCATTTATGCAGGTCTTAGGGTTATGTACGTAACTAGAATAAAAACACCCTCACCTGACAAGCGACGGGACAAGACAAGCGTGCAAGATAGTGCCTACTCGATCGAGATATCTCCACCCTGGAGATGAACTGTACAAAAACAAAGAATTTGGTGTACTCGTGAGAAATAACTCAATAGGGAACCAAATAGGACGCACGACGATGATATGAGATGGCATGAGTGATATGATATGTGTAAGAGAATTATAAAATAATATCATACGTTAGAGAAGTGTTCGGATATATATAATTAATATCCAAGACCAAATAAAATATAATATAACAATTTAGTAAAACACAAAACACACTATGTGTTATGAAACCACACCAGTTCATATTTCCATTAACATAAATAATTTAAGAATCAACACTTTGCCCCATTCACAAAACAACACTCATATATATATATAACTAGTACGCATGCACACACCACACATTATAATTCACAATGCAACATCTATATATATTTGTAGATATACGTATATAATACACACATATTAACCCACTTAATCAATTAATTCAAACAACAAGGTCAAGTCTGTGACACTTCTGTCCCACATCGGGAAAGTATAAGGATTAAGTTCAGTATATAAGTTAAAGAGTCCAAGTATAACCAATGGATATCCCTTTTGGGCAGTGGTTTAGGTCCAATTTCAGGTTATACTCGGTGGGCTCACTTGCGCTCGCGTCCAACGGGCCCACGGACCCGGGGCGTAACAGATGGTATCAGAGACGCTCGTCAGCCGCAGGAGCTAAGTGTTATACGGGGCAAAGTGCTACGCACATGAGAGCCACCTCTTGAGCCTGCAGGGCAAAGTGCTACATGTGTGGGAGCCACCTCTTGAGCCCGTAGGAGCCACCTCTAGAGTCCCAACGCAGACGAGTCGGTCATAGGCTATATGTCTCGTCGCGATTCTGAAGGAGGGGTGATTGTGATACCCCTGTCCCACATCGGGAAGGAAAGTATGAGAGTTAAGTTCAGTTTATAAGTTAAAGAGTCCAAATATAACCAATGGATATCCTTTTTGGGCAGTGGTTTAAGCCTAATTTCAGGTTTTACTCGGTGGGCTTGGAGACTTGCGCTCGCGTCCAACGGGCCCTCGGACCCGGGGCGTGACACTTAGTATCAGAGCCGGGGCCCGGGCCGGTGTGACAGGCGGGTTTTCGGGCTGTTACACTTGGTATCAGAGCCGCTCGTCAGCCGCAGGAGCTAAGTGCTATACGGGGCAAAGTGCTACGCACATGGGAGCCACCTCTTGAGCCTGTGGGGCAAAGTGCTACATGTGTGGGAGCTACCTCTTGAGCCCGTAAGAGCCACCTCTAGAGTCCCAATGCAGACGAATCGGTCATGGGCTATATGTCATGCTGCGACGAGGACGTCGCGATTCTGAAGGAGGGGTGATTGTGACACTCTTGTCCCACATCGGGAAAGTATAAGGATTAAGTTCAGTATATAAGTTAAAGAGTCCAAGTATAACCAATGGATATCCCTTTTGGGCAGTGGTTTAGGTCCAATTTCAGGTTATACTCGGTGGGCTTGGAGACTTGCGCTCGTGACCAACGGGCCCGCGGACCCGGGGCGTGACAAAGTCAGGTATCTAACTAAGTGGAATCGCATTTTCAATAGGTGTATAAAATAATTCAAGAGTACATTAATTAATCAATTATTTTATAACCCCAATTCAACTAATACAAGTTTTCATTTCCATAGAGTAGTATATATATATATACACACCCACGCAGCACCAAACATACATAATTCCCAATTAACACAAACACGTCACATACACACAATTCACTTTTAATATACTCACTCCAGGCATGACATTGATATCAACATTTATAGATCTTATTTTCAAAACACCTTTTATATATATATATATATATATACACGCAACACGCACTCAACACCACACACCTTTCACAAGTCAACACCACACCATATTTACACAAGCTTATCCCCATAGCCATATGGTACACAACATACAATTAGTTACATAATACACACACCGACCAACAAAATTGATTACAATTTAACATTATATTAAATAACAAGGTGATGGCTAAATATTAAAATCCGTAAAAGATGAAGCTCTCAAGAGTATTTAGCCAAATTGTAAATTGGAAAGCAAGAACAACAGCTTATCTTTGAACATGCATACAGCAGCCACAAAATTCACGAAATTATTAAATTTAAATATAATTTCATACAACAATACAAATTCCATTCATTAAAGTATACAACTTTACAAGACAAACTGAAATAATTTATAACCATTAAACAGACTAATTAAATTACACTAGCAGATCAAATACACAATTAAGAAATCAAATTATGCAGGGGCTGGGTATACAATTTAGAAGCAGCAACGGCGGGGATGAGCAAAATGGTTGGCTGCAGTGGCGGTTGAAGGTGGCTCCGGTGGCGGCAGCTGATAGATGGGGGTTTAACCCCTGAAAGAATGGAGGCGCGGCGGCCGGTGATTTAGGCCGCCGGAGAAGACATGGCAGCCAGTGCTACTTGGTGGTAGATGGTTGGTGTTGGTAGCTTATTGGACCGGCGGTCTGAGATCGTTTCCGAAAAGCTGAAGGGTCGAAAGGGCTTTGCCCCCTTCCAGATCTGAGCGAGGGAAGAAGGGGCGATCGAGAGGGAGAAACGCTGGTGGCGGTCTTGGCTGAGCGATGGTGGTGAATCGAAGCGGCGACTGGTGAGGAGGAAGGTCACCTGCGAGGAGGCCGGCTGGTGAGATACCGGCGGTGAAGATGCCGAGAGAGAGAGAGAAAAATAAAAGAATGAAGGGGTGGTTGGATTGGTGGAGAAAAATAGGGTAGGTATAGATATTTTTATTTTTGGTCTGGTTTGTTTATTCTCGGACAAATATACTGATTATTGGTTACAATAAAATACAGGTTTAAAAGATAATGGTTTTTGAATAAAATAAAAGTAGGTAACGGGTTCAGAAATTTACGAGGGATAAAATGGTGAGGCTCGGGGAAAGGAAATATGCGTGTTTGTGAGTGACTATACAATTAAATTCAAATAAATAAATAAACACATATGTAGTTGCAATTAAATGACACGAGCAACTAATTAAAACACGTAAAACACTTAAATTACATAATTAAATAATTAAATCTCATAACACTCGGTCTGACCTCATTTGTGACGTCATACTTGATTAGTCTTCAAAACACGGGGCGTCACAGCTGGCCAATGGCGGAGCCATATGTATATGAGGGGGTGCAATTGACCCCCCTCAACTTTCTTTTATATATATATATATATATATATATAGATATGTATGTAATTTTATGAGATTTTTTATTATTAACCCCCCTCACCAAAGTTAAAATTAATATTAGTGAGGGTCAATATAATAAATCATTAATAATTGAGACCACACAAATAATATATGAGTTATATATACCCAACTCCCTTGTGTTATTCGAAATGAGCGTATAGAAAACCTTGTGTTTTTCTTAATTTTGTATAGAAAACCTTATGACCAAATACTCGGATTTAGTGAATTTTCTTTACAAAAATGTTGTTTTTGTACTTATATGCATGATCTCTTAATTTTTATAATTTCAATTTTGCCTCAATATTCACAGAATTTCTCAAATAGGTCCCAAAATAATTTATTTTTTTTGTAACTTTTTATCCATTAATTTCTCTTTAATATATGTTTTCTACCAACTTTTGATTTATGTCTTTCCTTTCGTGTTTTGCTTTCCAATAAGAATTTTTGTGGTATTTATATTCTTCATTTATTTCCTATATATATTGTTCCCAATATTTTCTTTTATATACTATTATATTTCTTTGCAATTTTTTATTTGTAAATATTTTTGTCTAATTTTTGCTTTTATTTTCGTGAATAAGGGCAACACGTATGACTCAAACAACGTGTGAGGGTTTTTTATGTTTATTTTTATAAAACACATGATTTTTTATGCTAATTTTTAAAACATAGGGTTTCTCTTGTATTTTCAATATTTCACAAGGTTTTCTATATATATATATGGAAAAGCCTAATATGACCCCCCTGAATCAAATTTATAGCTCAGCCACTGCAGCTGGCCCCCTCTTCTTCTGTTCCCGCAAACACTTCCCGATCCCATGTTGCGCATCCTAAGGAAGAACTAGGTCATAAGGGTTGGTGTTGGGGTTGAAATAAATGTCTAAATTGTCCAAATCAATTACATTTTCCGATCCTTCAGGCTCGAGCTCGATGGGGACAAATACGGGACAACTGGCTTGGCCATCGTCCTGATTCTGTCTTGGGGGTTGAGGGGCAGACGGGACCGCATCGCGAGGTTGTTGAGCCAACACTTGCGCCTCTGGCAGAGCTTGGTTGATGACCACGATGGCAGTATCGATCTCCTCTTCAGTAGCCCTCGGGAGTGGGGCATCCCTGTTTAGACCCATGGTCACTTGAACCCTCATCGCACGACTCATCCTTAGAATATGTAAACCTGCAAGGCAAATGACTTCAATTAATGCACGCATCGAAGATCGAAAATCAAATTAAAAAAAAAAAAATAAACATATACAACGAGGCCTGAAACCCGATCGGACAAGGTCAAGTCGGAGAGGGAGGCTTACCAAAGCAAAAGTTACGTAACCTTGTCCCCGGAACCAGACCCACCTCGATCAGATAACCGGTCCTTGTAGCCAAGATCAGTTGTGCATTGGGAGCTTCTTGGGCTTGGTCGTGGTCTAGGTCGTTCGGAAGGGAGGCGACATTGGGCAGTCGATAAAAAAGAACTTCTCCTTCTAATACTTCCCATTTGAGGAGGTCGGGATGTCGATGAGTTTTTGACCCGCCTTGGCTTGCAAATAATAGTACCCCACTCTTGACTTGGCAGAATTGTTGAGCAAGAAGAACTCCCCAAGATCCTCGACCCCACACTCGAAACCAAGGCATCGTATGATGATAATTACGTTGGGCATCAATGCGACCGAGTTCAGCACGAGCTGAGCTGGGCATAAGTTGACTCGCTCAAAAAATGTTGACATCGGAGGGTGGATCGGGAACCTGAAACCATGCTTCATCGACACATAGTACAGACCAAAAGAGTATCGCACTTGCGGAGCCCCCACCGTTTCTCTTTCTTCGGGCAATCGGACCCCAAATCCCTTTGGCATAAGGCTAAGCCAGTTGCAGACCTCTCGGTACTCCTCTTCTGCCATCGTCGACGTCCTCTAGGTGACATGAGTTAAGGTCCTATACACGTGCCTCGACCTATCCAGGAGAGCCTGCGCCACGGTCACTTCTTCCGACCTAACGACCTCGATCTCCTCCGGTTCGTCAACCAATTATCTCCACCTCGATGTCGAGGCCTCCCCTTTTCTGTTAGCCATAAATTGATGTGCCCTGATCTCATCAGACGAATCAAGCATAGACCCAAAATCTAGATTTGGAAGCAGGAGAACTTCACCCGCTTCCCCTGACCGATCTGGCAATGGAGTGAAAAAGGGTCGGCCTTGTTGCCAGCATCAGCCCCCATCCTGGTTGGTCCTTGTGCCATGTTAAACACTAAAAGAGATAAAAAAAAAAAGACCCTACAATTACCTTACTTCAATGCGTTATCTGAGCTTTCGATCTGATCGCTCGATCCGAGAAGCTTTGGGAACGCAAGCGAGTCAATCACTAGTTGCTGAAAAGTATGAAATGAGAGGTTGGAGGGCCGCCTATTTATATGAGATGAAAAAGTAACTCCTCGAAATAAGAAACGACGCCATCATTGCTCTCTCGAAGTCGATTGACTCAAAGGACGTGCCCATTAATGTGGTGGCAGATCGAATCCAACAGCCACGACGGTTCCCCTACCCTTTGCCAGGTCGATGAAAATTACCCCCACGAAAATTCACGCTGGTAATTTAGAGGGCCCCTGATACGGCATAAAATGGCTAGGCCACGTGGCGCACCCAGGATTGAGCCACGTGGACATCATACCATTTTAGTCAACCCAAAATTTTCCACGCGGGCCACATGTGGTGCAATGTCCGCATTGGATCGATCTATCGATCTCAATCATCTGAGTCAACCTCCTGCTTAGGTTCGCAGGTCTCGTCGATCCGAACTCAACGCATCGCGATCTCGACCCGGGCATTCCAAAATTGATTCAAACCTGGTCATTCCACATGAAGGGCGAAGGATTCAACCTTGAAGTCGACGCCCTATGTCACCAGACACCAAGATGCTATAAAGCATCTTTATCAGGATACGTGTAACCCTCTCATTCCTCAAGACTAGCGTACTACAGAGCATTCAATGCCCTACTGTACCTTTCTATACCTAAAGGGGAAAGAAGGTACGCTCGACCTCAGCTTGGCCAGCTCATGCACCCGACCAACGGATCGATCGCATGCAGCGTAATTAATGCATAATCCCGGTACACGTATTACTGTGTTAATCGGCCAAGACTATAAATACACCCTCCTTGAATAGTAGTTGGTAAGCATTCAAGAGCATTTATTTTGCACTTGTTGCATTTATTTCCCTCACTAAGATCCCAATACTGACTTGAGCGTCGGAGTGCCAAACTTGGGTCCAACCTCAAGTCCCCTAATTTGGCCTTCTAGCTTACATGTGCTAGTGTTTTCAGATTGATAAAGAACCCACGTATAAAAACTCTTGACTGATCGACCCAAACCTGCCAGCCAGTTCGACAATTCGGATAGACCAGATTTGAGCCGGATCAAATTGGATTTTCACGACATTAATCCCAACACCACCAAGAAATCCACTTATCCACCATTGCTGGTGATAATTAGGCTATTTTTTATATAATTTGTCCAAAAAATACTAATAAGGGTTAGTTGATATTTGTTTTTAATTTTTCCCAATATTAATTGTAGGTGAAAAATGAAAAGACCATTGCAATATAATATTGTGGCGCTAAAATTGAAGGACCAAAGGTTGCCTCTATTTTTTTATATTGGGCTAATCCCAAACACTCCCTGTCCTTTGGGATTTAGTGTAGCACCCCAAACGAAAGGCACCACATCCCCCGCCCTAGGACCCGACACGTGTATGAAATGAAAAGTCCGCGCACGCACCAAGTCAAAGCGAATGGGAGACAAACAAAATCTAACCTAAGCTAGGTGGTACCTAAACCCTGTACAATAAGAAAATGCAAGACCTGGATACGGAAGCGATGCAAAAATATGAGCTTTCAAAAAACTTCATACATCAAGCATAACAATACGATCCATATATAATAAGTCAACTACACGGGTTCAACTAATCTAAGAACCTATCCTAACATGTCCCGAAATTCGTAACAATAAAGACGGGTTCAACTAATCCAAGAAACATGTCCTAACCTGTACCGAAGTTCATAACATAATTTAAAATAATGTACACGTATACATACATACGATCATATCATACAAACTTAATTAAATTCAAAATACGTGTGTAAGGACCCGAACATATACAAAAGACTTGACTCAAAACAGACTCCAAAGACTGACAACGCTGCCTAGCTCGAACTCCAAAGCAAATCCTGCAAACTAAAAACATGGGGAGGGGTCAGTCCAAAGACTGAGTGAGGGGTTACCCACACACACCTACATACACGTAAGAGCACATCACGTTCAAAATAGATGTTCGTGAATCCAGGATTAGTTTTTGCACACCAAAATATTTGTCCGTGATAATATATATATATAGGTTGACTTGACAAAACATAACAAAACAAGACTTAGCTTACGTATGTCTAAGTGTACGTTCATATCAAGCAAACTTAGCATACACTTCAAGCACATTTTATTAGGTTAATAATATTCTAAATTTTATCTTAATTTACGAATCTACCCCCGTTTCACAAACTTATAACAAAACGTAACAAGACTCGGCGGGTACGAGTTCAAACCAACCTTACTCCCAAGACATATCTTATCAAGACAAACAAACAAACAAAACAGACGTACCAAACCAAGTCAAGACGTGCTAATCTCTTCTTCTGGTGATGGAAGAGTTGCGCGATCGTAACCATCCAAGCAAACGAGGGGAGTGCTTAATGCTTCTCAGACCTTTAGGACTCCAACCTCCCAACCAAACCTCCTGGTGGGTTCCGTTACATCTTTATCAAGTCATCAAGTGGAGACTATGCACAGGAGGTGTGCCCTCCCTACCCATAGTCTCCGGGGCCCCATCAAGTCAAGTTCAAGTTCAATTCATATTCAAGTCCTAAACCCGCTACAAGCGTGCATACCTTCACATATCGTGCGTATCACATGCATACGTATCATACACTCACACACATACATACTTACCATATGCATATGTATAATAAATACTCACATACGTATTTACCACATACATACGAGTCATATCCAAAAGCAAGCATACATAGGCTCATACATAGCGTTCAAACTTTCAAATGTATAACAAAACCATCAAAATACGTACCTCGCACATATTTACATATACATAAGGCTTATAAGTCGCATGCATTTGAAAACGAGCACATTGCATTAAGGTTTAACTATATCCTAACCTCACCTGGTACCAAAAGAAGTTGAAGACAAAGCAAGCGTTTCACCCCGGAACCTACAAGACCCACTTGTCAGCACCCCGGGTGGACTTGTACCAAATTGAATAAAAAATGGAAGACTCAGACTCAAGAATGAACCACAAGGATGCACGACAATGCTTACGATTGTACAAAAAAAAATACATACGATACACATTCGCAAGACAAGCAATTTATATTCATATACCACATTTCATATAAAATTCACATATTACAATGCCAAATAGATCATATACTTGTCTAATTATCCCATGAAAGCAAGTTACAACTTAAAACTATTCTTTAAGAGATGCAATTAACCAAAGAAGCATAAAACGAATCTCAATCAAGTCATTTCCATGCATAATTAAAGCATAAATAAAGGTTACACGTTGTGCATATTTCTTGTAAATTCAAATCATGCCACTACTTTAAATTAAGAAATAATATTACATAACATTCTAAATACGAAGTTGGACAATATAAGCATGCTACGAATTTCATTTAAAAATCCCGAGGTTACATATCAAATTGCAACTAAATCATAGCAGACATAAATGAAGGATAACTAAGTTATTCAACAATACAAAGTTTCATATAATTCATATATTGTGTAATCGTCTCATATTCATACGAATAAATCATCTCTTACATACAAACTTAGAGTCTAAGGACTTGTTTTGATGGCCCGAACGCGTTAAAGAGGTCCGTTAAGTTAATTTCTCGATCGAACGAGAAATGACCGAGAAGCCCCTACAAAGAGAAAATTATGAACAAGCCCCTAAACTCTGAAGGGGCTGCAAATAAGGTCACATAATCACATAGTCACGTAATTAAACGTACAAGAAAGTCGATATGTGGTCTTAGCAAGGACGTTGGAGAAAACAGGGCGTCATATTTAGTGCACTTTGCTCCTTAACTTTTGAATCAGTGCGATTACCCCCCCTAACCTTTGAAATATATCACACTTATCCCCTTTAGCAAAGCACATTTGTACAAAGTAGATTTCAAATGTGTTCATATTATATATCAAATTGAAACTCTCGAAGCAAGGAACACAACAATGGCTTCGAAACCAAAATCCGACAACTGACGAAATTGAAATCACCGGTCAAAGACGACGCACGACGGACAAAGATTTGTAGTGGCTTTCGAAGGCTAATAGGGTCGACTGGGGTATGAGCTTTGTTTGCCTTGGAGAGACGAACATGATGGCGGTGGTCTTGAAACTTGGGTCGCCATGATGGAAGAGAAATCAACAGTCAAAGTTTATTAAAAGGGGTTAAGCGTGATATTTTTTAAAGGTTAGAAGGGCAATTGCACTAATTCAAATAATAGGGGACAAAATGCATTGAAGACTAAAGGATGAGGGTTTGTCCGGAATTAGCCCTATTATATTAATTTTAGGTGATATTTAATGGAAGAAAGACGTTGCAATTCTAGTCTTCTAGATAGGTAGATGTCTTAAGGTTTGCGCAAAAAACAAGAAATGAAAAAATGGTTGTTGTTCATCCATGCCTAGATGTTATGAATCTTCTACATGGTGATCCGTTTCAGCGTATATCTCCTCCTGCAACAAATAATCGTTCGATTAATAATATGGAAATCGAACATTCATTCAGATTTTTAAGCCAAACAACATCACCTGCAGAAGCTCTTCGAATATATCTCAATTATTGAACGAAGAGCTTTCGCAGGTGATGTTGTTTGTCTTAAAAACCTAAGTGAATGTTCGATTTCCATGTTATTAATGGAACGATTACTTGTTGTAAGAGGAGATATATATTCGATGAAACGGATCACCATGTAGAAGATTCATGACATCGAAATATTTAACTATATATATATAGATACATTTAAGTGTATGCTACTTGTGTTGCTCTTCGATTATCCTGTAATATTCACAGTACAAAAAAAAATGAGCTTTAAATGCACTTTAGAGTGTAGTAAAATAAACATCCTTACTACACATAATCTCATACTACATTTTCTACAAGTGTAGACACGATTGATGTAGTAAGAGATGTTGCTACACTTTAAAATGAAGTAACACGTATAATTGTACCTACATTCTAATGTGTAGTAACAAAAGAAGTCTTACTACACTTTTAAATGTACTTACAATTAAAATTTTAATTTAAGATTTTAAAATATTTAGCTCTTCCTACAAATAAATATGTAGTAAGAAATTGATATATTAAAAAATTATTATTATTTATAAATTTTTGTATCCAAATTTTGCCATAAAATAGGTTGCAAAGCATAATTAATTTTTATATCTCATATTCATTTACAATATAATATTATTTTAAAAAATAAATTTTTGGTCGTTGCAAAACAATATCAATTTTGCAGTTAAATCTTTTCAATTTTATTATCCAACATTTAATATTTTAATTTCATATTTTAAAACAAATCATTACAAATTCAACTAAAAAAATAGTGCTATGATTTTCTAAAATTGTCAATTCCAAACCCTATATTACCAATAAAATCAAAAAATCAAACAAACATTTCAATTACAAATATTCTGTAAATAAAACAATAATACATATGATACAAAAATTCAAAAAAGAATAAATATTACATTGTACTAAATTAATCCTATAAAATAATAAACCATTTCTACTCGTTTTCGTTTCACCATTAGCTATTTCTGAGTCTCTCTCCTGTTTCAAAGAACATTCCATTTGGATGTGTTAGAAATATAACAACAAAGCATCACAAGTCATGCATATAATTATTAAGCCAAACACATACAAAAATACATAAAACAAACTAGGCATTCATGTAAAAGATAGAGAGACTAATTAACTTCAAATTCATATGGAAGTGTTCTTTTTTTTTTTTTTTTTTTTAAAACACAAAAACATTTTAACTAACCATAATGGCTTGCACCAATTTTACCAACTCATATTCGGACAACCATTTCTGTCTGTGCAAAATTTTGGATATTGATACCAACATCAACATGTGAGAAACAAAGTTAAGCTAGAGTCTTCATCTGATAAGCATCTCCTGCATGAATTTCATAACCTTCCTTAGGCTCGACATGAAACCACTTACCTCCACTTAGCTTATGGTGCTCAAATTTGACACATCCTTCCTTTAAAGCATAAAGAGTGGTCTTTCCCTATCCCAACATAATTTCCTGGATGGAAACGTGAACCCCTTTGACGAACAACGATATTTTCAAGAATTACTCTCTGCAACATATATCACAAAATTTAATATCAGAACGAATCCACAATTCAATTACAAAATCTCTTAACCACATCTTTCTCACCTCACCACCAAAATTTTTAACCCCAACATTCTTGGGTAATGAATCACGGCCAATTTTTTGACCCTGCTGTTTTTCTAGTAGCCCATTTCAATCCTTTTCCAGATACATCTGTAATGTTAGATAAAGAAAAACATCACAAACTCAACCAATTGTGACGGTCAAATGTATGCAAGATAGTATTCATACCACTAGAAGAACCATAAATAGGTGTATTCACAATCAAATCCAATATTCAATATACAAATTAAGTCCCAAAATAATAATGCACAACAATAATACTCATTTGAATCAAAATGTAATACGATTAAGTAAAGGTGTCCCAAAATTCTCACAATCTTGAGCACAAAATTGAGCAAATACCAAAGTATTCGGGTGATAGCATATCGTGACTTGATTAAAGTTTAGTCCAAGACAAGGAGAAAAGCGCAAGCAGTACCATCATTTTAACCATATGATTTAGCGCCAGCACCACATCCACCAAACATCTTCCGCTCACATATATATCCACCAAATTATATATCTTATTTAAATCTGTAGTGCATAACTAGAGTTTCGTCCCAACAAGCTGAACTTTCTAAAAGTGCTTCAAAATCAGTGAATCACTAGTCTAAACATCATTCAATTCTCAGTTCCCAGTTTATAAACATAAACTCAAGAATCGTAAATTGATCATACACAGGAAAAGCAAGAATTTTCAATACGAATAATAGCTCCAACGATGAGGTACCTGGACTTCAATGAGACCAGTACTCTGAGCAATAACAACTTCAATGGTTTCATCGAGTTTTGGCCGCCAGAACTCACTCTCAGAGTGCATCGGCTCTCCGCTGCTCAATTTCCATGTCTTGGAAGAATAATCTATTACAGGCTTTTCACACAATTCCAACATTCTTTACATTAAGCCATGAATTTGATAAGATCTAACTTAATTGGGTACGAATACAGAACAAGATAATTCCTACCTTGATATATATATATATATATATATATATATATATATATATATAATATATACAACCCGCTAACGGATTATTGCACAATCGAAATCATAAAAAGGTGCCAGTATTACAACCCAAATCATGATACAACAATAAAACATAGCATCAACTAATCAACTAAGACAACAAAAGCACTCAATTTATTGAAAATTGTATTCTAGAAAGCACTATCTGTCATCATCATCAAATTAATCCAACTCTTGTTTTCCAGACAAAACCAATTCATTCAAAACAAATCAAGAAAATTAAGTTATCAGACATACCCGTTCCTTTCTTGATCCAAGGAGAGACCATAATGGTTGGCACACGAACCCCGAGCCTATCAAACTTAAAGAAATACGGCGAAGGCCCCGTATTCCTATCCGGGTTAGGAACATCAACATAAGGAGTTTGGACATGATCAAAGAATCCACCATGTTCATCATATGTAATAACCAGAAGCGTCTCGTTCCATTGAGGACTCGCCCTCAACGTCTCATACACCTCCTTAGCCCAGCAGGCACGACAGCGGCTGCACCGCTGGGTGAACGGCCAATTGCGGCGGCGGTGGTGTGGGGAGGTCTCTACAGTTGGATCGTAGGCCCAGTGGATCTGGGCTTGCAATGTGGGGAAGTCTCTGCAGTTGGCAAAAGTGGTGTTTCTTTGGGAGAATGTCTGTGATTTGCAGGTTTATGCGGCGGCGGGTGAGAATAGCAAAGCCACCACGGCGATGAGGAGAAATAGGCGGCCATGGCTGAGGATGGTGGTGGTGGTGGTGGAGTATGGAAGGGTTTATAGAAAAACTCGAATTGTATTGAAGCCAAAAAGCCCTAAGAGAAGACAAGAACTAGGTTTGGGAATGAAAAAGAGAAATTGGGGGGAATGAGAATAAATTTGGTGGAGAATAAAATTTAACGGATAAAAAATGGTGGGAACAAATATAATTTGGGGTCGGGATGGAGGGAAGGATAAGAATAATTGAAATTCATTTTCACTAAAATTGGCTTTTCAATGGGTCTACTTTTTATTTTTAATTTAATTTAATGAAACATTTTTGCTGATTATATCGCCAGAAGACAATTACGATCAATGACTCAATGTTTTCAAAAGCAGACCGGAGGTCGAACCGGAAGGCTTATTGGTTATCGGTTCAACCGATTCGATCGATTCAACCACCGATCGAATCGGTATGACATAATAAATAAATAATTATTATTTTATTAATTAAATATAATATTATAAACATAAATAAATTTATATTTTCAATATTTAGATACAAAAATATTTTTTCTCTCAATATTAAAAAAAAAAATCATTTATTACAAAAAAATTAAATAATTTTTTCATATTACAATATTAATTATTTACCATAAAATCCAACCCATCTCAAAATAATTACTTAAGCCCTAAAAAAGCCCAGCCCAAAACAATTACACCAATAAACTTTGGAAGTTTGGAATCTCTACATTGAAGGTGGCTTCTCTAGCTGCGGCGGCGAGAATGAAGGCGCAGGACTCTGGTTTTGATGTCAGCAACTTGCTCGCCTCGGCTGCTCTTTCTTTTCATTTGTGATTCAGAGGAATCAAAGCATTCCATTGCATTTCACCGGTATGTTAATTATTCCAATCAAGCATTTTCTTTGCCGCAACCAAAGAAAAGCCAACACAGATTCGAGGGGAAGATGATGGAGGCCGACGGAAAGAAAATCAAACCCATACGCCGGATTCGGAAGAAAAAAAAAAAAAAAAAAGAGAACGTCTGAACCGGCGATCCAGTCCAGTTAGTGGAGCCAAAACCGCCGATTAACCGGCCGGTTTTACCGGTTCTCAACTGGTCCGGCCTCAACTAGGTTTACAGGGTCAATCGGACCGGACTGCCGGCCGGTCACCGGTCGAACCGGTCGGACCGGCCGGTCCGGTCTGCTTTTGAGAACACTGATTACAATATACAATTGTATACAACCCTCTTGTATAGTGTACATAGCTAATGAATGAAAAAATCTATTAGGGGTCTAGTTTATTTTCACAATTTGTAAATTCAATTGTTAAAATTAATAAAATAGATTTTAAATTATATTATATATTTTTTTATAACAAATTATATGTTATATCATTTAATAAACTTATAATACTACTTTTATATATATATATACATGATGTAATTAACTTAATTTTAAAATTACATAAATCAATAAGAAAGTACCAAAAACATAAGAGATTTATTTTAATAACTAAATTCAAATATAATCTAACTAAATATCAATTCATAAATTAAATGTACATGCGCACATGCTCTAAATAATATTTAAGTGAAAAGTATAATTCAAACATTCCGAAGACAAAATTGAATTATCATCGGCCAAAATTGTTTATTGCCTATAATAATAATAATAATAATAATAAATATACAAATAACGGACTCCTCTTTCCAATTCATAAGTAAGCATTGACTTGTCTATCTCACTCTTCTATGCGAACCACTATATATAAAAAAATACAATAAACTCACATGAAAAACTAAGCAACAAGTGGTATCTTATTAATTCAATATCGACATTTTATTATTAGGAAAAAAAAAACATACCAAGCTAAGCGGCCAAGCAACAGCTACTCCAATGGCTTCACCAACTGTTTGATATATAAAGCACGATCTTTTTAATCGTTCTTCTCGATCCATGGCAACATTTATATGGACAGAGCACCAATTTTTTCCTAACTTTTCACCTCCAACAATGGTATCAGGATCCATGCTATGTAGTATACCCTTTGCCACAATTTTACTTGAATCAGTTATACTCACAAGTAAAACTGAACAATTTACCTAACATTATAAAAAATGAATTATGAGATGTCTTAACTATAAAAAAATTGTAAAGTATGAGAATATGTGATGTTCCACAACATTTGAACAAGCTATAATTATAACTTTACCTCAAGTGGTAGAACTATAGTTGTTAAATTCGGAGTCAAGATCCCATCGCGTTGAGGAGATGATAGAAGCATATTAGTGGCAACAGAAGGACCCGTTTCAATTACATTTTGTTGGTCAATAACTCTTTGACAAGCTTCAAGTTTCTCAGTTAATACTTGAGTTGTTGCAATATTTTCCCTAAGCATCTTATAACAAGCTTTGCGTGATGGAAGACCCTCAAAAACGTCTGTAGGAGTAACCCCCTGCCCCATCATATGAACATGTCCAGGTTTGTCTGGGCCTACAATTCTAGCAAAAATGTCATCTCTAGCAACATCACTCGAAGGGTCCTCTGGTATATTAGTTAATTCCTACATTGTTCCCTATATAGAAAGAGACACACAAAGTTGTATAAATCAACAATATAACAATAAATTTAAATTGAATATATTTACCATTAGCTCTCCCGCATCTCCTCCTTTTTCCACCGGAAAATATTCTCTATAAGTTTCAACTCGAGTGGGTGGGCGATTCAAGCTCCCCTCCTAATTTGTAATAAAAAAAAAACCAGTAAGCAAAAAATAAGTAACAAGTATCAATGTAAACAATGTTTAATAACAAGTTCAAAATTAATTTAAAAGTAAATATAATAAACTCATTTTCTCACCAATTCTTTTTGAATCTTCGCAAATGACTTTATGCCTGTTTTATGATGTACATTCTTATGTTTTCTACTTTCTTTTCCTCGTATACTAGCTTGCTGAGATTGTAATAATAAAATGTTTATAAAATAATATATAAGAAATTGAAAAATAAACATTCTTAATTTATTTGCACCTTTCCCTTGTCAGATAGCCAATACATAATAAGATTCCTCCATTGCTCTTCGTTGACCCTTTCATCTCTTTCTTTTACCAATTCCTCAATAGGTAATATAGGGTCAAAGTAATCAAACTTCAAATCAGCTTTCCAATTTCTCCACTTAGTCCCAATTGATTGCAAAATCTATTCGTCAATGCCAATGGGACAAACAAACTTTTCTTTCCTATATTAAAATAATATCATTAGGTAGAGTTGTTAATTATTTTTAAGATAAAAAAAAATTAAAAAAATTACCTTCAACAAATCCAGCATGTCTTTTTTTTTAGAATTTGGCATTTTTCGCCAAACAAAAACATCAATAGGAGCATATGAATGTGTTCTAGATATCACACCTAGAAAACAAATAAATTTAGAACTATTATCATTTATAGGTTGACCAAATTCATTACATTCAACTTCAAGTTTAACTCCCGGAGGTAATGCCCAAATTTCTGGCATGTGAATAGCTCCTTTTGTTCTTTTCTGTTCTTTGTTCTGACCTAGCAAACGAAACAACAACAACAATAACAACAACAACAACAACAGAATGGTATAAACTTACTTGAAATAACTTTTGGATTTGTTGAAGGATTGGACATCCTATTTCTTTTTGGAACTTTTTTAGTCATCACTATTAAAATAGAAACATAAAAATTGAGCAACAATTTATTAATAAATTATAAAATTAAAATTTCAATAAAATATACATCTAGAATCAAAACAAACAAAAAAAGTTCTGCAACAAAAAAGTAACAAAACAATCTCATGATCAAACTAAACATTGTCATATTATAACTACAATACTCAAGTTGCATAATGTTTTCCTCTTTGTTGTTTTATTTTATCCATCTCTTTTTTCCGTCTAAGCATTTCTGAAATTGTTGTGATTGGCATGTCAACCTTGGTTCCTGCAACCCCCTCCCTTACCTAACTAACATCGTCATTATCGAAAGATGTTTGGGTACTGCAATATGCATCATCACTACTCTCAGGCACTTCTATTAAATCAAATTGATCTCTTGGTATTGATCTCAGTACGACTTGCCAATTTGAATCAACAGGGTCTTCAACATAGAACACTTGTTGGGCTTGAGATGCAAGTACAAAAGGCTCATTGTGACGCTTCACATTTGTGAAGTTTGTTAAGGTGAATCCATCTGCATCTTGTTTTAGCCTTTTTCCTTTTGAAACCCAATCACAATCAAACAAAACGATCTTTTTTCCTCTCATATAATCCAACTCAATGATATCTTTGATAACACCATAATAACTTAGCTCACTAACAATAGGATCGTTATCTTTTCTACTTGCAAAACTAGAAGTCACTGCAGAGACCATTAGTCCAGAATTCTGAGTTTTTCTATTTTTTTCACGATCTTTTGTGTGAAATCTACACCCATTTAATATAAATCCCTTGTATTGTTTTGCTATAACATTTGTTCCTTTAGCTAACAACTTTACATCATTTGAAGTCGGATCATTTTCATCCAAATTCAGACTTCCCACCTATTAAATTGAAATAAAATAAAGAATATTAAAAATTAATCCATAACTATATAAATCTAAAAATCTTCGAATTACATTTAAGTGAAAAACATACATGATGGTCAAGCCAAGATGCAAATGTTTCATTGTGGATACACTGAATTTCATGTTGTGAAGAAAAACGATGTTGACTAACGATCAAGGCTTTGTGCATGCTGTAAATAAATATATAAGTACTAAATCATTATAAAAAATAATTAAATATTGATCGAGATAACTTACTTGATATATGGTTCTATATTCTTGCAGTTGAACAACACATATCTGTCAGCTTGTGATAAAGTTTTTGCTTCTAATTTCATAACTTCAATTTTTCCAATTACGCGCCCAGACATCCAAAAGATATGCAACCCTTCTTTAGGAGTTTCATCATGAACATCATTTCTTTTGATTTGATTAAATCATGTCTCAACATCATTTGAGAAATATAACGAACAAAATGTCAAGCATTCATCTACAATATATCCCTCGACGATTGAACCCTCTGGATGAGTGTGATTGCGTACATAGGATTTTAAAGTTAACAAATACCTAGTTCATTGCACGTTTAAAAGTTTAGAATAAATGTAAAAATATTATGGTATTATAATAAAATTTATAAATATATTATAATTACTATAAAAAAATTTAAGTACCTTTCAATTGGATACATCCAACAGTAATGAACTGGACCTGCCATTCTAGCCTCATTGGCCAAATGAACAGATAAATGCACCATAATATCGAAAAAAGATGGAGGAAAAATTCTTTCAAGTTGACATAGTATCTCTACAATATCTTTTTCCATTCTAACCAAATCATGAGGTCGGAGCACTTTAGAACACAAGTCTCTGAAGTACTGACATAATCGAATCAATGATGTGCGCACAGACTTCTGGAATACTCTTCGTAAGGCTAGTGGGAGTAATTGTTGCATTAGTACATGATTGTCATGACTTTTTAGACCAGAAATTTTGAGAGGTTTAAGTTTCACAGACCTTGATATGTTAGAAGAATATCCATCTAGAACTTTTACCCTTTTTAGAACTTTGAAAAATATTTCCTTCTCTTTTTTGTCCATAGTAAATGATGCAGCAGGCAAGATAGATTTATTACTTTGGCCCTCTCTTGGATGTAGGCTTGGCCTAATGCCCATATCTTATAGGTCAAGACGCGTACATAAATGATCTTTCGACTTTCCTTGTACATCTAGCAGTGTGGAAAGAATACTATCATATATATTCTTCTCAATATACATGACATCCAGGTTAATTGTCTTTCCAATACGGGAGATCGAAAAAGATACTTTTTTTCCTCCAACCATATGGTAACTCTGGATTATCAGTAACTTTCTTTCCAAACTTGATTGGTGGATAGTTACTAAGCTTATCAATGATCATAGTTCCTGTCAATTGAGGAGGGGGTCCTTCGAGTTCTTGTGTACCATCAAAAGAAATTGCATCTCTTCGAAAGGGATGATTCTTAGGTAAAAATCGACGGTGACCCATATAACACTCTTTTTTAGAAAAATGCAGCCTTAATGAGGATATAGATTTGTGACATACAGGGCATGTATAATATCCTTTGGTTTGATGACCAGACAAGTCAGAATTAGCAGGAAAATCACTGATTGTCCATAATAAAGCAGCACGCATTTGAAAATTTTTCTTGCATGATGCATCATAAGTACTTATCCCCTCAGTCCATAGTTCATTCAACTCAGCTATAAAAGGTTGTAGACTCACATCCATATCATTACCAGGCTGATTCGGACGGGGGATAAGCAACGACAACATGAAGTAAGGCTTCTTCATGCACATCCAGGGGGGTAGGTTATATGGAATCAATACTACCGACCATGAACTATGTTGTACACTCGTAGTTCTAAATGGATTAAACCCATCAGATGCCAAACCTAACCTGACATTTCGAGGATCTTTTGCAAATTCAGCATTATAATGGTCAAATGTGTGCCAAGCTAGAGAATCTACAGGATGTCTCATTTTTCCATCTTTAGGATGATCTTTGGCGTGCCATTGCATAAACGATGCAGTTTTAGATGACATGAAAAGACGTTGCAGTCTAGGTTTTAAAGGAAAATGCCATAAAGTTTTAGCTGCAATATTCATAGTGTCTGTTTTTTTTATCCATCTAGGTTCATTGCATGTTTTGCATTATGTCCTCCATTCATCTGGGCCCCAATACAACATACAGTTATTCCGATATAAATCATACTTCTCATAACCCATACCTAACTCTTTGATGATCTTTTTTGCATCATACCAAGATTTTGGTAATTGCACACCTTCCGAAAAAGCCTAATTCAACAAATCAATCATCATGGTAAATGACTTGTCAGTCCATTTCCCAAGACACTTTCTATGAAGCATTCTAATAAAAAATTTTAATTTAGTGAAATTTTTACATCCAGGATATAGTTCTTGTTGAGAATCTTCAAAGAACTTATAAAATCTTTTAGCTTCCTCATTCGGTTCTTCATTTTCCTCTTGGTGTGAGTCATCCATAATACAATCATCATGCTCAAGTCGAAAAACATCACTTAGTAAACTCTGCATGTCATCATGTTGGCTCATTTTGGTAGGTGGTAGGGTTGAAGTTGCATTATTTGAATTAAGTTCACCATGTACTATCTATTGTGTGTAACCCTTCATAAACTCATCACAAATTAAGTGTTCTCTCACTACTTCTCTTGTCTTGCTTAATCCATCCTTACAAATTTTGCAAGGACAAAGAATCATTCCATCAACGCTAGAATAAGAAAATGCAAACTCAAGAAAGTTGTGCAAACCCCTTTCATTTATTGTACTTGATCTTGGAAAATTCATCCAACCTTTATCCATATTTTTATCCGATATAACCAGTGAAAACTTATAACTGCAAATAAAATAGATGCAATTAATATAAAATTACTAAATCTAGAAAAAGTTTTAAGTCATTAGCTTATGTTGTTCTCATAGTATCTTTTTTAGTAAATTTTTAATTAAAACAGAAAATCAAATAAAATTTTTTGTTCTAATACAACCAACGGGGGATTGGGTTATAAGGTTCGACCTCTTTCTAACCTTTTCTAATAGAATCATTGTACTTAGGTGTTGGGATTCTGAAAACTTTTTTTAAGAAACATAATATTGAATCTAAAACCTGAGTTAATATCACCCCCATAATATATTTCAATTTTAATTTAAATCCCTGAAAAATAAAAGTTAGCTAAAAGCCTCCGTTAGTTTTATTTTTTAAAATTTATCAAACTACCTTCTTTATGGTTTTGAAATCAAATTTGGAATTGACCTTATCGAAACACCCCCGCCAAATACTAGGACAATCAATTAAAAGTTCACTTTCATTTCTACTTTTAAAACACGCAAAAAGAAATATATACGATTAAAAATAGATTATTTGTTCAAAAAATGAAAAGCGTTAATTCTTTTCATTTAGTTATATTTTTTTAATTTTATATTTTAAATAATCCTATTTTATTTATTAATTTGTTAATTATTTTCCACATTTTCATAATTCAAAATCCCACCATCTCCACTAAACCAGGTCTCCCACTGATATATGGAATTTGTGTCTACATATATAAGTACGAATCATTGTGTTTGTTGTTTTTGGGCAATAATGATTTTGTTTTCTTAATTATTATGGTAATATAATATCATAATATTATTCTTGTGTATATTTATATGTCAATTTGAATATGTCTGTATAATAATAATAATAATAATAATAATAATAATAATTTATACTATTATATTAAGGGAGATACCAGATATGGTCTCTTAGACTCTATATATATATATATATATATATTTATTTATTTATTTATTTATTTATTACTCTTTCTCTTCACTCTAAAATTCGTTCTTTTCTATTTATTTTTTTCCACCACTCTCACAATGTATAATTTTTTATTTATCATTTTAATTATTTTTTTCCCACCTCACTCCAATTTTTTTTATTATATTTCTTTCCCCATAATTTGTAATTTCTATTTTAACTATTATTTTATACTAATTTGATATTATTTTATTATATTTATCATGAATTTATAATTATACTAAAGATAATAATTATTATTTTATTTGCACATGTATCGAATGTGCAGAATTTACTAGTAATAATAAAGAAAAGGGGAGGGCGGGCGGCAATGATGTTAGTTGGGACTTGGAAGGAGGTAGAGCAGGGAAATTTGTTACGGTGAGTTCTGATGCGGGTGTGAAATTAAGTTCTTGAATTTAACAATTTAATAAAAAATTTCATAACTTTAATTAATCATAATATTCAATAAATTACTAATTTTTATTATAATTAAACTTAAAATTAAAATTAACAAAATTATAATTACTCATATGTATACAATAATTCCTTCATAAACTTTTTTTTTGTCTTTCCTGTACTCTAATAGATATCAATGTGATGCTACCATAATTTATTATTATTATTTTTTTACTGTAGTCTTATCACTCTCTACTTCTAAACAACGGATAGAATGTTTCTCCCTACTACTAAACAAGAAATAGAAAGTTTTGAAACAAGTTACAAACAAAATTTTACAGATTACATAACCAACAAAATTAATTTATTAAATAAAAATTACAAAAATTCCAATAAAGAAATCATAAATTATCCCAAAACTTATAAAATAGAAAATTATATCAATGAACATTCATATTTGTATAACAAAAAATTGAGAGTGATACTAACCGGATTAACTTCAATAGCGTAGGAGGCAAGATTTGAAAGGAGAATACTTGAATCGGTTCTCCTATTGTTCGATCAAATATGTGTTGAACACTCTATAATATAGTAATATTAACCTAATAATTAGCTCCAAAAGCGCAGGAAGCAAGATTTGAGAAGAAAACACGTAAATTGATTTTCTAATTGTTCAATCAAATATGCCTTGAAAACTTTGTAATGGATTGATAAAGAATTGATTTTTTCTTTCTATATAAAGAGTAAGATTTAGCCGGAGCAAATTTCAAGTTCGAATTTGATTATCCAATGGGAAATGTGAGGTGTAACGCTCCAGCTTTCGGCATTTCAGGTATGATCGACACGTGTGCGTTTGAGAGTTAGCTTTTAATTATTAATTGTTCATTTCTTTAATTTTCCATAGCATGACATAATTTTATAAAATTATATTCTTGACATTTTATTGAAAATTCATATCATATCATATTTATCGGATAAATTGAACGTGATTGCAATGTGAATTATTTTCCCGAATGTGATTTAATTCTTTTATGGCCTTAATTGATCATTTTCATGAATTTGGGATCTAATTACATTGGACCTAATTGATCATTTAATATTGGATTTGGACCTCATTGCATAACTTACTAAATGAAGGGATTTAATTACAAATTGGCCATCTCTTCCCCTTTTCTTAGCAGCAATCACGTACCTTGGCTTCCCATTTCATACCAAAATATTTCATCCCTTGTTCTTGCTTCCTTGCTCAACCGACACAAACCCTTTTTGGATAAGAGGGAGATTTTATCATTCAAGCATCATAATTGTGGGTTTTGTGATCATTGGAGCATCATCAACATCATATCTTCATCCTAGCTTCCATTTCTTACATTTGAGGTATTTTTGGAGATTTCATGATTTTCTTGAATAAATGTGATAGATAGGGCTTTGTATTGGCTTGAATAAATTGTGTATTTGTTGTTGGAAAATTATTTGTGAACTTTAAGCTTGAGTTTGATGCATATATCTTGAGTTTTATGGACTTGGAGCATGATGGAGTGAATGGGTTTTGAATGATGGATTATTGATGATCTAACATGGAATTATGTGTTTTTATGAATTGTTATTGATTATATGTAAGCTAGTATGTTTATTGCATCAAATATGTACATTACATCTTGAGTTTGATCCATTTTTGGTGGTTGTTGTTGTTGTTTTGTTGCTGCTCTGTTCTGTTCTTCATTTACAGCTGCTCACGTATTTTGGGAATGGCCATTCCCAACCCCAGTTCAAAACTGGAACGGCCGTTCCCATGATTCTGAGACAGTAGGCCAGCGAGACTGGGAACGGTCGTTCCCATTTTGGCCTTTGAGCCGGAAGGGCCGTTCCCAGCTAAAACGTTTTTCCCTTTTAAGAAACGCTGGCGCGTTTCTGTAGGCCATGGGAACGGCCCTTCCCATTTTCAAAGGGAAGTCGGAACGGCCGTTCCCATAGTCCAGAAAGTGTCCAAAATTCACTGCATAAAATTGCATTTTTAGCACCTCGTTCCGACGGCTTCTTTGACCCCTAATTGCTATTATATGACTGAATACATGTCGAAACGCAATATTTTCATGGTACATTGTATTTTTCCCGTCGTCTCGTTGCATTTCCGCCGTTCGTCATATTTGGTACATTTTGAGTCGTGTTTCACGGACATTTGTCTTTCTTGCACAGATCAGCTTCCTGGTGACGAGGAGCAGGCCCCGTGAGTTATTTCATTTGTACTTTTTGGGTCGTTCAGGTGAGGTTTAATTTTAGATATATAGGACCCGTATAACCCTATGTGAAGTTTTAAGCCAAAACTTATCTATATATTTATTGTTTTCAAATGAGACTGGTTTGCAAATGTTTTATTGAACTATTGAAGGGATTGATTGATTAATTGATTCTTTTGGCGAGTATTGAATTGCATTGTGGGCCCAAGGGTAGTGACTCGAGCCAACCGGGAAAGCACGGGCTGACGGGTAACTCGAGAGCTATCCTCACCAAACTGGGATGAACCCTGAACCCTCTAGGAGATTAGGGGAGGAAGGAGTTCCGGGCTTAGGGATTCATGTACCCTCTGCCCAGATTGATTGGATGGTGGGGCCTTGCAATCCCACCATCACCCGGAGGAAGAAGGCGTTATTGAACTTGCTAATTGTGCACAGTAATGAATTGCTTGATCACCTAATAATTGATTGATTGATTGATTGTACACAGTCGGTGTAAGGTTGGAGAATTGCCCCACTCGCCGGGCCACAATTGATTGTATTGAATTGATTAAATTGGAATTGAATTAGTTGTAACCTCGGGCGATAGAATCTTTTATTTTACTAAATTGTATTGTTTTCCAAGAAATTATTACCCGAGATTATGACTTGCATGTATGTGCGTTTATAATTATTTATACCCCTCGCTCAGTCTGTGTTGGACTGACATCTCAACTTTTCAGTGTTTTGTAGGGCGTGCTAGGCGGGAATTTAGACTCTAGTGGTCTTTAAATTTGGGTCTAGCACACTTCATTCCCACATTTTGTTATGTATAGCTTGGGATATTTTGTATCATGCCTTGTTATTTATTTTGTGGTGGAGATGATATTGTATTGATAGTGTAATTGTTGGTATCTATAAGTAAATAAATAAATATGGTACCTATACGTATCGAATGAATGTTATTGCTTCCGCTTTTTAATACTCTGACTTGATTGTTGGTTGGTTTTAAATTGAGGGTACCCGCCTAGCCTTGAGTCATTTTATTGTCTCCCGTTCGCTATAGCTTTGATTCATGTATGGATTGTCCATTTCATATGTGGATTGGAGCTATAGTGCGGGGGATGTGGTGCCTAGCGTTCCGGGTGCTACATCCTACGGTGGTATCAGAGCTCGGTTGCAAAACCGGGTCTCTAGTGTCGTGTCTTGTGAGTCTAGGTCGCACGGCATAGGAACTAATTGTCAATCTGAGAGTCTTGCATTGTTATTTGATACTTGAACCTACTTGATTTACGTGAATTGGGGTGACTTGTTGAATTTTGAATTTATGTGCAATTTGTGAATTATTTGCACACATTGCCACCTACTAACCAAACATGCATAATAGTGACTTGATTTCAGGATGGCTCACGATAGACATCATCGTGATCGTTCCCCTAGACCTCGACATCGTCGACATCATCGCCGGGAGAGATCACCTCCTCCTCCACCTCCTCAGGCTCAGCCACAGGACTTTATGAACGCCGTGGTGGGTCTTATTGATCAGAGAGTCCGGGATTATGTTCCACCACCACCACCAGTTGCACCACCACAGTCTGGAGGCCAGATTTCACTAGCTTTCAGGGAGTTTCAGAACCAACATCCTCCCAAGTTTTATAAAAGGAATGATATTCAGGCCGAGCAGTGGCTGAAAGAGATTGAGAAGATATGGGAGCTTATCCCGTGTGGGTCCCGGGAGAAGGCCCGATGCACTATTTCTTTGATTCAGGGCAAGGCATACTCATGGTGGGAGAGTGTCCAGATTGTGTTAGCTGCTGCAGGTGAGGAAGTGAATTGGGCAGTCTTTGTCAGAGAGTTCCAGAACAAGTTCATTCCTCCATCTTCTCGCACTAGGAGATTGAAGGAATTTACAGAATTGAAGCAAGGAAACAGATCGGTCTCAGAGTATATCGCCGAGTTTGAGAGATTGTCCCGCTATGCTCCTAATATAGCGAGTGACGATTTCCATAAGGCGATGCAGTTTGTTCAGGGCCTTAGACCGGATATTCAGGCAGCGATTGAGGCGGTCAACACGAGTACTTGGGTGAAGGCTACCAAGAAGGCATTGTTAGTTGAGGATTCGGTGAATGCGAGGCGGTGTACTTACCGTTCAGGCTCAGGTTCGGGTTCAGGGTCTGGATCGGGATTCAGAGGTTCTGGATCGGGTTTCAGAGGTGCCGGATCAGGGTATAAGGGTTCAGGCTCTGGTTCTGCTTCAGGCAAGAGGTCGATGGTTTATTCTTCTCCACCACCAGCTCCACAGGGCCCAGGGAAGAAGCCCCGACCAGCAGGATCAGTGATTCGAGCTCCAGTTGCTCCAGCTTTGCCACCACCACCCGAGAGGCCTTCTTATACCTTTTGCGGACAGAGGACACACGTCTATGATAACTGCAGGAGGCGTCTGGGTTTATGCCTACTTTGTGGTAGCGATGAGCATATGGTAGACGGCTGTCCGGATCGCAGGATACCACCACCGGGAGCACCGAGACCACTGATTAGGGCTCGTGCTTATGCTTTGGAGGGTGAGCAGCAGGATGCTGATATTGATCCAGCCGCGGTAGTTGAAGGTACCATTTGCATACATGGCACGAACATTCATACGTTATTTGGTCCGGGAGCTTCTCACTCCTTTCTTTCGAGTGCTATATTTGTTTCTTTGCCTTTGCCTGTTACTCGTTCTTCTGCATGTTATGTGGTTAGTACTCCGTTTGGTGGTAGTTTAGAATCTGATCGGGTGTTCAGAGAGGTTCCGTTGAGCATCGAGGGTCGAGTTTTCTTGTCAGACTTCATTGAGTTGCCGATGACTTGCTATGGATCTATTTTGGGCATGGATTGGTTGTACATACATTCTGCCATAGTTGATTGTAGAGCGAAAAAGGTTCAGTTGGGATCAGATTTGGTAGTGGGTTGCAGTTCCAAGACTGTACCGCTACTTTCTTTTTCTGAAGCTCATAAGTTGGTTTGAGAGGGAGCCACGGGTTTCATTGCTTATATTCTCAACAAACCCAAGGGTCAAAGTAAGCTGGAAGAAACGGAAGTAGTGAAGGAGTTTCCCGAGGTCTTTCCTGAGGAATTGGATTCTTTACCTCCAGAACAGGAAATTGAGTTTGTGGTTGATTTGTACCCGAATGCAGAGCCATACTCCAAGACTCCGTATCGTATGGCTCCGGCCGAGTTGAAAGAGCTGAAGACTCAACTTGATGCGTTGTTGGAGATTGGGTACATTAGACCGAGTTCTTCTCCCTGGGGTGCACCGGTTTTGTTTGTAAAGAAGAAGGACGGAACCTTGAGAATGTGTATAGACTATAGGGAATTGAACCGGATGACGATCAAGAACAAGTATCCTCTTCCACATATCGAGGAGTTGTTTGACATACTTCAGGGATCGAAAGTCTATTCGAAATTGGATTTGAGACAAGGTTACTACCAGCTGCGTATCCGAGCAGGGGATATTTCTAAGACAGGATTTAACACTCGGTACGGGCATTATGAGTTCGTTGTGATGCCGTTTGGTTTGACCAATGCCCCAGCAGCTTTTATGGATATGATGCATAGGATTTTCAGGCCTTTTCTGGATAAGTTCATGGTCATTTTTATTGATGATATCCTGGTTTTCTCGAAGTCTGCCGAGGAGCATGCAAGACACCTTCAGTTGGTATTAAGGACTTTGAAGGAGCATCAGTTGTTTGCCAAATTCAGCAAGTGTGAGTTCTGGATTGACAGGGTGTCATTCTTGGGTCACGTGATTTCAGGCAGTGGTTTGGAAGTCGATCCTTCCAAGATTGAGTCGGTTTTGAAGTGGGAGAAACCTAGGAATGCCTCTGAGATTAGGAGTTTCTTGGGATTGGCAGGTTATTACCGGAGGTTTGTTAAGGATTTCTCCAAGTTAGCAGCTCCTTTAACCCGGTTGACGAAGAAGAATGTGAAATTCGATTGGGATGAAGATTGTGAGAAGAGTTTCACTTTCTTGAAAGAAAAGTTAGTGTCTGCTCCAGTGTTAGCCCTTTCGGAAGGTTCTGAAGGGTATGCTATTTATACGGATGCTTCTAAGGAAGGCTTGGGATGTGTGTTGACTCAGAAGGGTAAGGTAATTGCTTATGCATCCCGAAAGTTGAAAGAGCATGAGAAGAATTATCCGACACATGATCTTAAACTCGCCGCCGTAGTCTTTGCACTTGGAAAGTGGAGACATTATTTGTACGGGGTGTCTTTCGAGATTTTCACCGACCACAAAAGCCTCCAGTATTTATTCACTCAGAAGGATTTGAATATGAGGCAGCGGCGTTGGATGGAAAGGTTGGAAGATTATGATTGCACGATCAAGTACCATCCTGGTAAAGCCAACATGGTCGCCGATGCACTTAGTAGGAAGGCTAGTGTGTCGAGCTTGGAAGTGGGTGAAAGCAGTGGAATCGAGCCAATTATTTTAAAGGCTCGAGTTTCTAATATTTCGGTCCAGCCAGAGTTGAAGCACAGGTTGTTTGAGGCTCAGAGTACGGATATAGAAGTTCAGAGATTGGTAGCTAAGGCAAGAGCTGATCCGGAGTGTCCATTCGGGTTCGATGAAACCGGTCTTCTTCGTTTCAAGAACGGAGTGGTTGTACCCGAAGAGTTGAAACGGGTATTGCTCGAGGAAGCTCACAGATCGGCTTATTCTATCCACCCCGGAGGAAACAAGATGTATAAGGACTTAAGGCAATATTATTGGTGGCGTGGATTGAAGAAAGATGTGGCCGAGTATGTGAAGCATTGTCTCACTTGTCAGAAAGTGAAAGCCGAGCATCAGAAACCGGGAGGTCTTCTTCAGCTGTTACCTATTCCTGAGTGGAAGTGGGAACAGGTGACGATGGATTTCGTGTCCGGATTACCTAAGGTGAAAGGTGGATTTGATGGGATTTGGGTAACTGTGGATCGTTTGACGAAGTCTGCACATTTTCTGCCGGTTCGGATGTCGTATAAGATTCGCAAGCTAGCCGAGCTTTATAACCGGGAGATTGTTAGACTTCATGGGATTCCGATTAGTATAGTTTCTGACAGAGATCCACGGTTCACTTCGAGGTTGTGGTGTGAATTGCAAGAGGTTTTGGGTACGAAGCTCCAGTTTAGTACAGCTTTTCATCCTCAGACGGATGGTCAGTCCGAGAGATTAATAAGGTATCTCGAGGATTTGCTTCGAGCTTGTTCTTTGGATTTTCAGTCTTCTTGGCATGATCAGCTACCTTTGATTGAGTTTGCGTACAACAACAGTTTTCAGGCTTCGATTGGAATGGCACCGTATGAGCTACTTTATGGTCGGAAGTGTCGTTCTCCGTTGTTCTTTGACCTGGAAGAGTGGAAATGGACTAAGCAGGAAGGTGTTAAGAAAGGTGAGAAATTGAAAAAACCTTCCAAGGCCGTTGAAGCTATGATTGAGAAAGTCCAACTAATAAAACAACGGATGAAATCAGCTCAGGACAGACAGTAGAGCTACGCCGATCGTCGTAGAAGGGATCTCGAGTTTGAGGTTGGAGACCGGGTATTCTTGAAAGCGTCTCCACGTAAAGGATTTACTCGGATTGGGAAAGGAGGTAAACTTAAACCTCGTTATTTAGGTCCTTATGAGATTTTGGAAAGAATTGGAGAAGTTGCTTACAGATTGGACCTACCACCGAGCCTCACGGGGATTCATAACGTATTTCACGTGTCTCAGCTGAGGAAATACTACCCCAATGAAACCGAGATCATTCCTGTTGAAGAAGTGGAATTGGAACCGGGTCTTACCTTTGTTCAGAAGCCGGTCAAGATTTTGGATAAGAAGTTTCAGGAATTAAGAAACCGGAGGATTCCCATGGTTAAGGTTCTTTGGAGAAGTGATAAGACCGAAGAAGCCACATGGGAGACCGAAGACAAAACGAGACGGTTCCATCCAGAGTTGTTCCCTTCCGATCAGTGAATCTGGGGACCAGATTCTTTTAAGGAGGGAGGATTGTAACGCCCCAGCTTTCGGCATTTCAGGTATGATCGACACGTGTGCATTTGAGAGTTAGCTTTTAATTATTAATTGTTCATTTCTTTAATTTTCCATAGCATGACATAATTTTATAAAATTATATTCTTGACATTTTATTGAAAATTCATATCATATCATATTTATCGGATAAATTGAACGTGATTGCAATGTGAATTATTTTCCCGAATGTGATTTAATTCTTTTATGGCCTTAATTGATCATTTTCATGAATTTGGAATCTAATTGCATTGGACCTAATTGATCATTTAATATTGGATTTGGACCTCATTGCATAACTTACTAAATGAAGGGATTTAATTGCAAATTGGCCATCTCTTCCCCTTTTCTTAGCAACAATCACGTACCTTGGCTTCCCATTTCATACCAAAATATTTCATCCCTTGTTCTTGCTTCCTTGCTCAACCGAGACAAACCCTTCTTGGATAAGAGGGAGATTTTATCATTCAAGCATCATAATTGTGGGTTTTGTGATCATTGGAGCATCATCAACATCATATCTTCATCCTAGCTTCCATTTCTTACATTTGAGGTATTTTTGGAGATTTCATGATTTTCTTGAATAAATGTGATAGATAGGGCTTTGTATTGGCTTGAATAAATTGTGTATTTGTTGTTGGAAAATTATTTGTGAACTTTAAGCTTGAGTTTGATGCATATATCTTGAGTTTTATGGACTTGGAGCATGATGGAGTGAATGGGTTTTGAATGATGGATTATTGATGATCTAACATGGAATTATGTGTTTTTATGAATTGTTATTGATTATATATAAGCTAGTATGTTTATTGCATCAAATATGTGCATTACATCTTGAGTTTGATCCATTTTTGGTGGTTGTTGTTGTTGCTTTGTTGCTGCTCTGTTCTGTTCTTCATTTACAGCTGCTCACGTATTTTGGGAACGCCCATTCCCAACCCCAGTTCAAAACTGGAACGGCCGTTCCCATGATTCTGAGACAGTAGGCTAGCGAGACTGGGAACGGCCGTTCCCATTTTGGCCTTTGAGCCGGAAGGGCCGTTCCCAGCTAAAACGTTTTTCCCTTTTAAGAAACGCTGGCGCGTTTCTGTAGGCCATGGGAACGGCCCTTCCCATTTTCAAAGGGAAGCCGGAACGGCCGTTCCCATAGTCCAGAAAGTGTCCAAAATACATTGCATAAAATTGCATTTTTAGCACCTCGTTCCGACGGCTTCTTTGACCCCTAATTGCTATTATATGACTGAATACATGTCGAAACGCAATATTTTCATGGTACATTGTATTTTTCCCGTCGTCTCGTTGCATTTCCGCCGTTCGTCATATTTGGTACATTTTGAGTCGTGTTTCACGGACATTTGTCTTTCTTGCACAGACCAGCTTCCTGGTGACGAGGAGCAGGCCCCGTGAGCTGTTTCCTTTGTACTTTTTGGGTCGTTCAGGTGAGGTTTAATTTTAGATACATAGGACCCGTATAAACCTATGTGAAGTTTTAAGCCAAAACCTATCTATATATTTATAGTTTTCAAATGAGATTGGTTTTCAAATGTTTTATTGAACTATTGAAGGGATTGATTGATTGATTGATTGTTTTGGCGAGTATTGAATTGCACTGTGGGCCCGAGGGTAGTGACTCGAGCCAACCGGGAAAGCACGGGCTGACGGGTAACTCGAGAGCTATCCTCACCAAACTGGGATAAACCCTGAACCCTCTAGGAGATTAGGGGAGGAAGGAGTTCCGGGTTTAGGGATTCATGTACCCTCTGCCCAGATTGATTGGATGGTGGGGCCTTGCAATCCCACCATCACCCGGAGGAAGAAGGCGTTATTGAACTTGCTAATTGTGCACAGTAATGAATTGCTTGATCACCTAATAATTGATTGATTGATTGATTGTACACAGTCGGTGTAAGGTTGGAGAATTGCCCCACTCGTCGGGCCACAATTGATTGTATTGAATTGATTAAATTGCAATTGAATTAGTTGTAACCTCGGGCGATAGAATCTTTTATTTTACTAAATTGTATTGTTTTCCAAGAAATTATTACCCGAGATTATGACTTGCATGTATGTGCGTTTATAATTATTTATACCCCTCGCTCAGTCTGTGTTGGACTGACACCTCAACTTTTCAGTGTTTTGCAGGGCGTGCTAGGCGGGAATTTAGACTCTAGTGGTCTTTAAATTTGGGTCTAACACACTTCATTCCCATATTTTGTTATGTATAGCTTGGGATATTTTGTATCATGCCTTGTTATCTATTTTGTGGTGGAGATGATATTGTATTGATAGTGTAATTGTTGGTATCTATAAGTAAATAAATAAATATGGTACCTATACGTATCGAATGAATGTTATTGCTTCCGCTTTTTAATACTCTGACTTGATTGTTGGTTGGTTTTAAATTGAGGGTACCTGCCTAGCCTTGAGTCATTTTATTGTCTCCCGTTCGCTATAGCTTTGATTCATGTATGGATTGTCCATTTCATATGTGGATTGGAGCTATAGTGCGGGGGATGTGGTGCCTAGCGTTCCGGGTGCTACATGAGGTGTTAGATACAATGTCATAATTTGATTCTAAGAATGGATACTAATATATTACTATTGTTTATTAAAAGATTGTTTAGTTAAAATTAATGGAATTATGATATTTTAAAATTAACCATAGTATTTAAGAAATTACTAATGTTTATTAAAAATTTATGTAATTAAAACTAAATTAATGAAATTATAGTTACAAATAGTATACAGTAATCCAATTTCTAATGTTTCTTTTTTCTTTTTATTTAGTCGTCCAATTAATCTGATATATCAATTAATGGCCTAATAGATATTTTCTCTTTCTAAACAACACAGAGAATTTTTTTGAAACGAACTGACGAAGTAAAACCTTACAAATAATATAACCAACCAGAATAATTTATTAAACAAGAATTTAAAAATATCAATAAAAATAATAAATTCTCTCAAAACTTATGCATATTCATGTACAACAACAACAACAAAACAGAGATACTAACCTTGGAGGCGGACACAAAATTTCTCTTTTCTATCGTTGAATTTGATTTTCTTGATTCTCTCAATTGATGGATCAAAAGTTCTCTATCCCTTTAGTTTGATTTTCTTGATTCTCTCCAATTGATGGATCAAAAGAATAGAATTTAGCAGATATATTGTAGCAAATTTTGAGTTTCAAAGTTGATTTTGAATTCCGATAAAGAATAGTATTAGTAGAAACAAGGTGTACAAAAAAAAGAGATACTAACCTTCGAGACGGACATAAAATTTCTCTTTTCTATGGTTGAATTTAATTTTCTTGATTCTCTCCGATTAATGATCAGAAGTTCTCTATCCCTTTAGATTGATTTTCTTGATTCTCTCCAATGGATGGATCAGAAGTTCTCTATAGTTCAATTTGTTTCTTGATTCTCTCTATTGGTAGAACCTTTTTATGTCTATGCCTTTAATTTGATTATCTCAATTCTCCAATATTGAATTTTTGAAAGAATAAGATTTAGCCGATATTGTTGTAAATTTTAAGTTTCAAAGAAGAATTTGAATTCCGATAAAGAATAGTTGTAGTAGAAATAGAGATAGACTTCAAGTGTGAGGCAATAAATATTTTTAGGATTCTAAAAAAAATTGAATTAGTTAGAAAAATTATAGGATTCCTTTTCTTAATTATTAAATTAATAAGTAATTCCAACGGTAATTTTTGTACACAATTCTAATTGCACCCAAACTCTATTTTATATAAATTAGTTATTTGTATTCTTGCTACATTTTGTAAAAAAAACGTAGGGAAGTTCTCTATTTTGTAAAAACAGAATATTTAAAAAAATAATTATCATTTATAGCCTTACTGCACTTTGTAAAAAAGTGTAAGGAAGTACTCTATTTGGCAAAAGAAAATACATATAAAAATTAATTATTATATTCTTGCTACACTTTGTAAAAAACTGTAAGGAAATACTCTTCCTCCTACACTTCCGTAAAACCGTGGGGAAATAATAGTACCCCACTCTTGACTTGGCAGAATTGTTGAGCGAGAAGAACTCCCCAAGATCCTCGACCCTAGGCTCGAACCCAAGACATCGTATGATGATAATTACGTTGTGCATCAATGCGACCGAGCTCAGCACGAACTGAGCATGGGCATAAGTTAACTCGCTCAAAAAATGTTGACATCGGAGGGTGGATCGGGAACCTCCTCCGGTTCGTCAACCAATTATCTCCACATGAAGACCCACATCGAGGCCTCCCCTCCTCTGTTAGCCATAAATTGTTGCGCCCTGATCTCATCAGACGATTCAAGCATAAACCCAAAATCTAGGTTTGGAAGTGGGAGGACTTCACCCGCTTCCCCTGACCGATCTGGCAATGGAGTGAAAAAGGGTCGGCCTCGTTGCCAGCATCGGCCCCCATCCTGGTTGGTGCTTGTGCCATGTTAAACACTAAAAGAGGAAAAAAACCCCTGCAATTACCTTACTTCGATGCGTTATCTGAGCTTTCAATCTGATCGCTCGATCCGAGAAGCTTTGGGAACGCAAGCGAGTCGGTCACTAGTTGCTGAAAAGTATGAAATGAGAGGTTGGAGGGCCGCCTATTTATATGAGATGAAAAAGTAACTCCTCGAAATATGAAATGACGCCATCATTGCTCTCTCGAAGTCGATTGACTCAAAGAATGCGCCCATTAATGTGGCGACGGATCGGATCCAATAGCCACGATGGTTCCCCTACCCTTTGCCAGGTCGATGAAACTTACCCCCACGAAAATTCACGCTGGTAATTTAGGGGGCCTCTGATATGGCATAAAATGGCTGGGCCACGTGGCATAAAGCATCTTTTGGGTCTTCATGTGGAGACAATTTTTCTAACTAATTCGATTTTTTGGGTCTTCATGTGGAGACAATTGGTTAACGAAGGATTCGACCTTGAAGTCGACGCCCTACGTCACCAGACACCAAGATGCCATAAAGCATCTTTGTCAGGATACGTGTAACCCTCTCATTCCTCAAGACAAGCGTACAACAGAGCATTCAATGCCCTATTGTACTTTCTATACCTAAAGGGGAAAGAAGGTACGCTCGACCTCAGCTTGGCCAGCTCATGCATCCGACCAACCGATCGATCGCATTTAGCGCAATTAATGCATAATCGCGGTACACGCACTACTGTGTTAATCGACCAAGACTATAAATACACCCTCCTTGAATAGTAGTTGGTAAGCATTCAAGAGCATTTACTTCGCACTTGTTGCATTTATTTCCCTCACTAAGATCCCAATACTGACTTGAGCGTCGGAGTGCCAAACTTGGGTCCAACCCCAAGTCCCCCAATTTGGCCTTCTAGCTTACGTGTGCTAGTGTTTTCAGATTGATAAAGAACCCACGTATAAAAATTCTTGACTGATCAACCCAAACCTTCCAGCCAGTTCGACAATTTGGATCGACCAGATTTGAGCCGAATCAAATTGGATCTTCACGACATTAATCCCAACACCACCAACAAATCCACTTATCCACCATTGCTGGTGATAATTAGGCTATTTTTTGTATAATTTGTCCAAAAAATACTGATGAGGGTTAGTTGATATTTGTTTTTAATTTTTTCCAATATTAATTGTAGGTGAAAAATGAAGAGAGCATTGCAATATAATATTGTGGCGCTAAAATTGAAGGACCAAAGGCTGCCTCTATTTTTTTATATTGGGCTAATCCCAAACACTCCCTATCCTTTGGGATTTAGTGTAGCACCCTAAACGAAAGACACCATATCCCCCGCCCTAGGACCCGACACGTGTATGAAATGGAAAGTCCTCGCACATACCAAGTCAAAGGGAATGGGAAACAAACAAAATTCAACCTAAGCTAGGTGGTACCTAAACCCTGTACAATAAGAAAATGCAAGACCTGGATACGGAAGCGAATAAGTCAACTACACGGGTTCAACTAATCTAAGAACCTATCCTAACATGTCCCGAAATTCGTAACAATAAAGACGGGTTCAACTAATCCAAGAAACATGTCCTAACCTGTCCCGAAGTTCATAACATAATTTAAAATAATGTATACATATACGTACATACGATCATATCATACAAACTTAATTGAATTCAAAATACGTGTGCAAGGACCCGAACGAATACAAACGACTTGACTCAAAACAGACTCCAAAGACTGACAACGTTGCCTAGCTCAAACTCCAAAGTAAATCCTACAAACTAAAAACATAGGGAGGGGTTAGTCAAAAGACTGAGTGAGGGGTTACCCACACACACCTACATACACGTAAGAGCATGGCATGTTCAAAATAGATGTTCGTGAATCCGGGATTAGTTTTTGCACACCAAAACATTTGTCCGTGATAATATATATATAGGTTGACTTGATAAAATATAACAAAACAAGACTTAGCTTACGTATGTCAAAGTGTACGTTCATATCAAGCAAACTTAGCATACACTTCAAGCACATTTTATTAGGTTAATAATATTCCAAATTTTATCTTAATTTATGAATCTACCCCCGTTTCACAAACTTATAACAAAACGTAACAAGACTCAGCGGGTACGAGTTCAAACCAACCTTACTCCCAAGACATATTTTATCAAGATAAACAAATAAACAAAACAGACGTACCAAACCAAGTCAAGACGTGCTAATCTCTTCTACGGGTGATGGAAGAGTTACGCGATTCTAACCATCCAAGCAAACAAGGGGAGTACTTAATGCTTCTCTAACCCTTAGGACTCCAACCCCCCAACCAAACCTCCTAGTGGGTTCCGGTACATCTTTATCAAGTCATCAAGTGGAGACTATGCACAGGAGGCTTGCCCTCCCTACCCACAGTCTCCGGGGCCCCATCAAGTCAAGTTCAAGTTCAAGTCATATTCAAGTCCTAAACCCGGTACAAGCGTGCATACCTTAACATATTGTGCGTATCACATGCATATGTATCATACACTCACACACATACATACTTACCATATACATACGTATAATAAATACTCACATAAGTATTTACCACATGCATACGAGTCATATCCAAAAGCAAGCATACATAGGCTCATACATAGCGTTCATGTAACGCCCCGATTTTCAGACAGTCAGGTATGCTCGACACGTGTGGGTTTCGAGCGTTAGGATTTTATTTTATTATTTTCGTTTATTTAATTTAAACTTGCTATATTAATTTCTATAAATTGTATTTCGACATGAATATGTGAAAATATATGAAATATATGTCAACTTGAGAATTCTTGTATGAATGGAATTTAATTGTTACATGAGTTAATTGTCCAATTGGATTAATTGCCAAATTGTCCTTAAATGCTCATTCATTTCAATTGAGGGACTAAATTGCATACAAACCTTTTGGGCCTAATTGACCATTTCCAAACTTTTGATACTTAATTGCATGACTTGCAAACTTTAAGGATTTTATTGCAAATATTACATTTTTTTCCCCAAATATATCGGTATGCATCTCTTCTACAAGCTTCATTCTCATTTTTATGCCAAACATCCCAAATTTGCTTCTCATCTCTATCGATCCAAACCTCAACTAAGAGAATGAGAGATTTCATCATTTCTTGCCAAAATCTTTGAGGAATTGGAGGTCTTGGATCATCATCTTCATCACATCTTCATCTTTTCTTCTCCTTCTTTCATTCAAGGTAGAGATGGTTGTATATATTATTTCTTGGAAATTATGTGTGAAGCTAGGGTTATGATTTTGATATAATAACTTGTCTATATGATGTTAGAAGCAATATTCTAAGCTTTAGACTTGAATTCTTTACATAAATCTTGAGAATTATGGAATTATATGTTAATTTGATATTTGAGCTTGAAGTGAGAATTGTGATGATCAAGGCATGAAACATGTGTTTATGTTGGGTTTTATTACCTTTCAAGCATGTATACATACTTCTTTTCATGAATTATAGTTGTTGGAATTGAATTATGAGTGTTTGGGAGCTTTGGGGGCTTGGTCCGTAGCTCCCCTGTTCTTCTCCCCTGCTTCTTCTCCCCTGCTTCTGCATCTTCTGTAAAACGGGAACGGCTCTTCCCGTTCCCTTTGTGATTGGGGAACGGCCGTTCCCATTGGTTTGAATAATGTGCAGGCGGCGAATAGGGGAACAACCGTTCCCATTTTATCTCACAGACGGGAACGGCCGTTCCCATCTTCGGGGAGCAGTTCGGGAGTGGGGGAACGACCCTTCCCATTTTACACTAAAACCTGGAACGGCCCTTCCCATACCCCTGGAAGTGCAGAAACTTTCTGCATAAAATGTAAATTTTAGCATTATGATCCAATGATTTATTTGACCCCAAATTGTTATTATATGAATGATTACATGCCAAAACATGATATTTACATGCTACATTGTTTATTGCATGATGTCTCGTACTTGATCACGCCGTGCGTCTTCTATGAAATAATATGCTTGAATTGTGGTCTCATGCACATACATTGTCCCATTTCTTGTCCAGTTATTCTCCAGGGCGGAGATTGTGGATCATGAGCACGTTCACGCATTCACGAGTCGTGTGTCACCTGTCAGGTGAGGTTTAATTTCTAGTTATATAGAACCCGTATAACCTTTACGTGATCTCTCGACCAAAGGTATTTATATTTATAATTTCATGAAATCACTTATCATTTCAAGTCATGTTCATGAAACGCAAGCAAGCAAGCAAGCCATGTTATTATCACGAATCAAGCATGTTTTAGGCGAGTAGCATGATCGTTCACGTTGGGCCCGAGGGTAGTGACTAGAGCCAACCGGGAAAGCAAGGGCTAACGGGTAACTCTGGCGCTATCCTCACCACATTTGGGGTCACCCCTGAATCCTCTAGGAGGTTAGTGGAGGAAGGAGCTCCGGGCTTAGGGATTCATGTACCCTCTACTCAACATGCATGGATGTTGGGGCCTTGCAATCCCATCATCAACCGGAGGAAGAAGGAGACTGGGGATGAATCCGGCACCACGGATTGTCCTCGGGTTATTGCATGATTTTCCATTCCATGAACGTGTTATATGATTACACATGCACGATAATGTTGGGAATAGTGCCCTAGAAAGCCGATTGTATATCCGCTTTGTGCTTTTCCTTATTGTAATCACAGACAATCTTTGAATAAAATAACGAATTGAGGCAACACTTCTTTATATGCTCTTGTTTGGTATGCGTTTACTTTAGCTGTGCATGTATGAGAACTCCCCTAATCCTGATGACTTTAGGACTCTACCATTTAGGTGAAATGGTTCATGAAACGAGCCCTATATCACATAAGTCATGATTAGTAAAATACTCCAAGCCGATGAGTCCTACAGACAGTGGGAGTGTCAACCTGACTCCTCTAAGGCTTGCTTATGGGATCACGCCCTTAAGAAGGACCACCTTGTTTCATGGAGGTGCAAAGTGTATAGTTGATACGTGCGTGATACATGAGGGTGCTTACTTTAATAAGTAAGTTCACTGAGGTGCCCCGTGTGAGAACATTCCTAAATGGGAAAGGAAGTTTCTATTTTAGGAAATGGAAACTTCCAGATTAGGAAATATCTCACGAGTCATTGATGTGATTAATTGATCCTTAGACTTGAGGTTCCATGTCACTTTATGAGTTAACTCTGTAGTCTTAGGTATAAGCTTTAAAGGGTGTCGCCTTAGACAACTGATTCAAGGCTTATGCTGGGGCTGCACAAGTGACTCATGAAAGTGAATGAGAATCAAGAAAGGACCTACACTTGCATTTGCAAGGTGATCTCTTATTGTGTAAGTCGTTCATATGCCATATGGAGTCCTTGGCCAAGGCAGTAGATCAAGACATCAAGAAAAGGGTTTCTTGGATTGAGATCAAATGGATATGAAATGCACTTAGCTTTAAGACCAGATTATTAGGGTTCTGATTATTCCCTTGCCCTAGATCTTGGTTGAGAGATAGTAAGTAGGAGGATTGTATCTCACATGAATCAATGACTTAAAGGTTCTGTCGAATCCAAACATTCCAATTCAGCTAGGGGTTAAACACCTGTTGCTAGACTATGGTCGTTTAATCTGTGGACTGATTAATTAATTAGTGAATTAATTAATTAGGGTCATTGCTAATTGAATTGAGAACCTAGAGGGTCACACACAATAACTTGGTTACATGAGTTGAGGCTTGAAAATGATTAAACGAGTTAATCGAGCCTAGAGGGTTCCACACGTGTGAAGCCACACGTGTGGGTCACGTGAGTGACATGTGTCCTTGTGACACGTGTCACACACGTGAATTTATATATATATTAAATGATTAATTTAGTTAATTATTTAATAGACTTTGGTTTAATTTTGAATTAAAAAGAAAGTCTAATTTTGGAGAAAATAATCTAGTTAATTAATTATGAATTAATTAATTAGATAAAAATAAGTTATTTATTTTATATTAAATAAAGTATAAAATTATCCAAAAATAGTTTGGATATTTTTAGCTCTCTTAAAAGTTGACTAGAATTAGAATTCAAAGTCAAAGTTGGAAAATACTTGATAATCAAGTATTAGGAGAGAGAGGAACCAAATCCTTGTCCAACAAGGATTTGGATCGGCACCCTCTCCTATATATAGGGGAGCTCGAGCTCCCCTTTAGAGCTAATTGACAATTCTTGGTTCATGTGTTGAACACCTTCCTTTCTCCAAGATTAAATTAAACCCTAGGTTAAGCCTAAACACTAACTAAAGAACTAGCATCCTTACTAGTTAGATTGTGATCAAGTTGGTGGACTTTCTCTAGAGACTTCAAGTTAGAAGTTTGAAGATTCGAGCTTTACCAAGGAGAGGGGATCAAGCCGCGAGAAGAACGTTCTTGGGTGGCTTGAAACGCTTCAAGAAAGAATTAAAAGAAAAGTAAGTTTTCTATCTTTACGAATTTGGTTACACGATTGCGAGTTCAAGGTCCTTTTGTTGGGAAAATTTTTAAATTCCGCTGCTTTCTAATTCGTGTTTTCCAACAAGTGGTATCAGAGCCACCTCGTTAATCGTGTTTTTGATTCGTCTCAATTATACTGAATTTGGTAGAAATTCTTAGGCTTGATGCGATTGAGTATTTGTAATTGTTTTAGAAAGCCTGAATTACGAAACTGTATTTTTTCCTGAAAGTTTCTGAAAATTGGTTTTTGCAAAAAATTAGTTTTTGAAAACAATTTTAGATTTGAAACTGTATAAACTGTTTTTGGATTTCTTGGATTGGTTTTGCTTTTGAACGAAAACACGAAACGAAAGCCCGGATCGCGATGAACACGCGAAACCCCGCGCGAGAAGGCGTCGCGCGCGCGGGCTTCGCGCGCACCGCCCGCCTGTCCTAGGCGCGCGCAGGCATCACCGCCCAGGCCTGGCCGGGACAGACCGGCCAGCCACCCAGCTCCTCCCGCACGCCTGTGCGGGAGGCGCGCCCGCCCAGGGCGGCCGAGACTGGCCGCCCACCACCCGGCAGGGCGCGCGCGAGCCAGGCGCGTGGCATGCGCGCAGTGCGCGCACTCGCCTGGCCTTGGCCGGGCGCTGTGCGCGCCTGCCGTGCGCGTCCGCGCGCGCTTGCAACGCTGCGCCCTGTTTCGCGCACGGGCCCCGTTTTCATGATCCGGCCCCTTTTGTGTTTCGTGCAATCCAGTCCCAATTTTTATTTTAATTTTAAAAATTTTATTTTTGAATATTTATTTTTAATTTTTGAATAAAACTTAAAATTGGGATTTTTTGAGAAATTGAAACGGTTTATATTTTGGGAAAATACATCTTGATAAAATTATTAATTTTCAGAAATTAATTGGAATTTTATTTGTTTTGGTAATTTGGGATTTATTGAAAACTTTTATAAATAAGACTCGCATCAAGTCGTGTTTTAAGCTATTGGAGCTTAAAGCGAGAATTTTAATTTATTGGTTAAATTTAAATTCTTGCAAAAGCATGTTAGGTGATCATGGGTTTAGATCTATGTATGGTTTTAATTTATACACATGGATGGTTTAAATTGGGGTTGGAGCCCTATAGTTGCGTTTTTCAATTGAGGTTGGAGCCTCACTTATGTGCGTACTGTTATGTGATTTATTATGTGGCTTTCCATATTACTGTTTTTTGAGGCCGGGGTATGCCCCGTGTAATTGTCTAAGGCCAATATGAAGATTGAGCCTTATTACTTTATGCTTTTTCCTTTTTATTGTAATTTGAGAGTAGAGATAGGTGGTGAGGTTTTTATTTTCATTTTGGAGACAATGCACCCATGGAGTAAGATGGACCACATTCAAGTAACAAGGAGGCCATAAGTGAAGACCCCTCAAAATGTTAGGGGGGGGAATCTCAATTGTTAAATGTAATAGAGATAGGGCTCGTATTTTGTTACCGCTTTCCCTTATGTGATTTGAACTGTTTATGTGGCATGTATGTTAGAACTTGTGATTGTGGAGTGGCTCCCACATATCACGCATAAGATAGGTAGAACCTATGATCATTACATGTTAGTATCATGCTAGGACATGTTATCTGTTTATGTGCTTGTTTGAAATGCATTTAAGTGTACTTGCATTAATCAAGACTAATAAAATTGGATAACATATATGTTGGTGAGGTCGAACCGGATAACTCTCCGGTTGATTCGAAAATTCCCATTAAATATTAAGCTAATTTCGAACAAATAGGTGTTTAATTCGAGATGCAAATTTTGAATTAAATTCCTAGCATTCCATCAATAGGTTTTAAGTTTAGTAAGTAAAGCTAGTTATTGTCCGCGAGTCGTGGGATAGCTAGTGGAGCTTATTAGTTCTTAGTTACCTAATTAATCATTTTAAATGATCAATATTTCATGGTCAATTTTAGCAAGGGCGATGTCCGCGAGTCGTGGGTCGTTCGAACTAAGTTTTGGTCATGATCTTATGATTGATGGGTCTAGCTTAACGCCTAAGTAAATATGGATGTCGCACGAGTCGTGGGTCCATATTGAAAGATAGGTGATGCAAAAACAATTACTAAGAGTTCTAAAGGTGTTAGAATTGGTAAGTAGTACCTACCTAGGGTTCTTACTTAGAATGTCCGCGAGTCGTGGGTTCGAGGTAAAATGCCTAGGATCTTAGTACCCATTGGGAAACGTGTTCCTCTTAGATCTTTGGGAATTCTAGATCTTTGAAAAACAGTGGGAGCTACAATAGATTAAAGACCTTATCTTTTGTATATCGTTATAATTCAGCATGCTCACTAGTTCTCTGTTTTACCATTTAGGTCGTAGATTCTGTGATTCTCTACGTGTTTTGAAATGGCAACCAAAAACCCTCTTGTATCGATCCTCGAGTCAAACAAGTTGACTGGTCCCAACTATTCTGATTGGCTGAGGAATCTAAAAATCATTTTAGATTCTGAGAAGAGAACTTATGTTCTCTTCGAAGGGGAGCCTAGTCCCGAAGGGGAGGCTCCCACTCGGGCCGAGCGGGATGCGATTCAGAAGTGGAAGGATGATAATCTCCAAGCCCGTTGCCTTATGTTGGCTAACATGTCTCCGGACTTGCAAAGGCAACGTGAGGCCATGGAATTTGCTTGGGAGATTTACGACCACCTAGAGCAACTTTACCGCCCTCATGAACGTGTTACAAGGTATAACACTTCAAAGGAATTATTCCACTTGAGAATGAGGGAAGGTTCAAGTGTCCATGAATATGGACTCAAGTTTCTTGCCGTCACTGAGAAACTTGCTTCCATGGACATGCCGCTGAAAGATGAGCTTTCAGTGGATTTGTTGCTAGCTTCGCTCCCACCATCATTCAACCCATTTGTCTTTAACTTCAACATGAATCATGCTGGTGCTACTGTAGCTGAGCTGATTAGTCAGCTTGTGACTGCTGAAAGCAAGATCAAGAAGGACAATAAGGTTTTGATGGTGAACGCTCCATCTTCCTCTTCTGGGCCTTCTAAAGGTAAGGGCAAGAAAGCCCAAAAGAAGAAGAAGAAACCCCTTAGGCCCACTGGTGGCATTTCGAAGGGGAAGGCCCAAAAGAAGAAGCGTGATCAGAAAGAGGATGTTTGCTTCCATTGTGGCAAAGCGGGACATTGGAAGAGAAACTGCCCAGAGTACAAGGCTACTCTGAAGAAAGGTATCTTTCTCGTTGAAGTAAATCTTTCTATTAATTCTAGTTCTTGGGTACTTGATACCGGTTGTGGAACTCATATCTGTAATGATGTACAGATGCTAAGTGAAGTCCAACAACTCAAAGAAGGAGAATGTGTCTTGAAGATCGGCGATGGCTCAAACGTTGAAGCTCGAGCGTTAGGCACAATTAGATTAGATTTAGGTAGTTTTGAGTTAGTATTAAATAAAGTCCTTTATGTACCGAGCATTATTCGTAATATAATTTCAGTTCCAATATTAGATTGTGAAGGTTATGAAACTTATATTAAGAATGGTAAATACTTTATCAAACGGAACAACTCTTCCGTTCATATCGGTACTCTAAGTAATGGACTTTACCTAACTCAAAACATCAATATTATGAATATACAACGAGAAACAAAGCGTAAGAGAGATGACAAAGTTTCAGCTCCCTTATGGCACGCTAGATTAGGACACATTTCCAAGAACAGAATTAGCAAGATAAACACTTTAGGATCATTCTCTGAAAATGATCTCAAAGAGTTAACTTCTTGCGAATCCTGTCTCAAAGGAAAAATGTCCAAAGTCCCTTTTAAAGGAACTGTGGAACGTGCCACTAAGGTTTTGGATTTGATCCATACTGATGTTTGTGGACCGCTTAGTGTAAGCACTAGAAACAATCATCAGTACTTCATAACCTTTACTGATGACTTTAGTCGGTATGGTTATGTATACTTAATGAAGTATAAATCTGAAGCTTTTGAGAAATTCTTAGAATTTCAAAAGGAGGTTGAGAATCAAACTGGTCACAAGATAAAAGCACTTCGATCTGATCGAGGAGGCGAATATCTTAGTGAAGAATTCCTTAATCATCTCAAGGATAATGGGATTATCTCTCAGTGGACTCCTCCGGGAACTCCTCAGCTTAATGGAGTTTCTGAGAGAAGGAATCGAACCCTACTTGATATGGTTCTTCCATGATGAGTTTCACTGACTTACCACCTTCTTTCTGGGGTTATGCCCTAGAAAGTGCAGCAAAGATTCTGAATCTAGTTCCCTCTAAGTCAGTCCCCAAGACGCCCTATGAAATGTGGCATGGTAAAATCCCTAGTTATTCTTATTTAAGAATTTGGGGTTGTCCTGCTTACGTGAAGAGGACAGTGGGAGATAAGTTAGAATCTCGTTCTAACTTATGCTACTTTGTAGGTTATCCTAAGGAATCCATAGGATACTACTTCTATGATCAATCTGAGCAAAAGGTGTTTGTTTCCAGAAATGCCACTTTTCTTGAGGAACCGTTCCTTAAAGAAAAGAAAGGCAAGATCATAGAATTAGAAGAAGTACAAAGTGACCCCACACCGCCCACTGAAGAAACGTCCCACTCTGATCAACCACAACCAATCACGAATTTCGATACACATGAAAATCCTCCTCTAAGGCGTTCTGAACGCACTCCTAGACAGCCGGAGAGATGGTATGGATTCTTCCATGAAATCTCTCAAAAGGATAATGATCCTTTAACATATGAGGAGGCACTTTCAGATTCTGACTCTGAACAGTGGATAGAAGCCATGAAATCCGAAATGGACTCCATGAACTCCAACCAAGTTTGGACCTTGGTAGATTTGCCTGATGGGGTCAAACCCATAGGTTGCAAATGGATCTTTAAGAGAAAGCTTGGAGTTGATGGAAGCATTGCAGCCTACAAAGCAAGACTGGTTGCAAAAGGATTCACTCAAAGACCCGGCGTGGACTTTGACGAAACCTTTTCACCAGTTGCAATGCAAAAGTCCATTCGAATCATGCTTGCCATTGCTGCATATTATGACTATGAGATATGGCAAATGGATGTGAAAACTGCCTTTCTCAATGGTGACATTGACAAAGACATTTATATGGAGCAACCCATAGGTTTCACATTCAGTGGGAGTGAGCAAAAGGTTTGCAAACTCCAAAGATCAATCTATGGATTGAAACAGGCTTCTAGGAATTGGAACATTCGATTTGATGAATCGGTCAAAGCGTTTGGCTTCACCCAAATTTCGAATGAATCATGTGTGTATAGAAAGGAATTGGAGACCTCAGTGCAATTCTTAGTACTTTATGTTGATGACATCCTTCTTATTGGGAATTCGAAGGATGACATGAAAGTGACTAAGTTATGGTTATCGAACCAATTCGAGATGAAAGATCTTGGTGATGCGTCCTATATCCTTGGAATCAAAATCTATAGAGATAGATCTAGAAGGTTAATAGGACTATCACAGTCGATGTACATTGACAAAGTATTGAAGAGATTCAATATGGAGTCAGCAAAGGTTAAGAACCTTCCTATGAGTGTAGGAACATGTCTTTCAAAGAAGATGTGTCCTAAGACTAACCTTGAGAAGGAAAGAATGACTCATACACCTTATGCATCAGCAATAGGTAGCATAATGTATGCAATGTTATGTAATCGACCGGATGTGGCTTATGCACTTAGTGTAACGAGTCATTTCCAATCTGACCCTGGAGATGGTCACTGGGCTGCCGTGAAGAATATTCTTAAGTACTTGAAGAGTACTAAAGATTTATTCTTAGTTTACGGAGGTCAGAAAGATCTTACTGCTGAAGGATACTGCGATGCAAGCTTTGCATCTGACTTAGATGATTTTAAGTCAATGTCAGGATACATTTTCTACCTAAACGGCGGGGCAGTGAGTTGGAAGAGTTCCAAGCAGACAACCACTGCAGATTCGACCACTGAGGCCGAATACTTAGCTGCAAATGATGCAGCTAAGGAAGGTGTTTGGATTAGAAACTTCATTCAAGAATTGAATGTTGTTCCTAGCATGAAAGACCCCATTACTGTGTTTTGTGACAACACTGGGGCGGTTGCTCAAGCAAGAGAACCAAGATCTCACCAACGGACCAAGCACATTATGAGGAAGTATCACCTAATCCGTGATATTATCAAAAGAGGAGATGTGCAAATTGAGAGGGTCACATCAGCAGAGAACGTGGCAGATCCACTTACTAAACCCCTTAGTCGAGAAGCTTTCCAAGGTCATCTTCAGAAGATGGGACTTAGAATAGCTTTAGAATGGCTTTGACGGGCAAGTGGGAGATTGTTGGGAATAGTGCCCTAGAAAGCCGATTATATATCCGCTTTGTGCTTTTCCTTATTGTAATCACAGACAATCTTTGAATAAAATAACGAATTGAGGCAACACTTCTTTATATGCTCTTGTTTGGTATGCGTTTACTTTAGCTGTGCATGTATGAGAACTCCCCTAATCCTGATGACTTTAGGACTCTACCATTTAGGTGAAATGGTTCATGAAACGAGCCCTATATCACATAAGTCATGATTAGTAAAATACTCCAAGCCGATGAGTCCTACAGACAGTGGGAGTGTCAACCTGACTCCTCTAAGGCTTGCTTATGGGATCACGCCCTTAAGAAGGACCACCTTGTTTCATGGAGGTGCAAAGTGTATAGTTGATACGTGCGTGATACATGAGGGTGCTTACTTTAATAAGTAAGTTCACTGAGGTGCCCCGTGTGAGAACATTCCTAAATGGGAAAGGAAGTTTCTATTTCAGGAAATGGAAACTTCCAGATTAGGAAATATCTCACGAGTCATTGATGTGATTAATTGATCCTTAGACTTGAGGTTCCATGTCACTTTATGAGTTAACTCTGTAGTCTTAGGTATAAGCTTTAAAGGGTGTCGCCTTAGACAACTGATTCAAGGCTTATGCTGGGGCTGCACAAGTGACTCATGAAAGTGAATGAGAATCAAGAAAGGACCTACACTTGCATTTGCAAGGTGATCTCTTATTGTGTAAGTCATTCATATGCCATATGGAGTCCTTGGCCAAGGCAGTAGATCAAGACATCAAGAAAAGGGTTTCTTGGATTGAGATCAAATGGATATGAAATGCACTTAGCTTTAAGACCAGATTATTAGGGTTCTGATTATTCCCTTGCCCTAGATCTTGGTTGAGAGATAGTAAGTAGGAGGATTGTATCTCACATGAATCAATGACTTAAAGGTTCTGTCGAATCCAAACATTCCAATTCAGCTAGGGGTTAAACACCTGTTGCTAGACTATGGTCGTTTAATCTGTGGACTGATTAATTAATTAGTGAATTAATTAATTAGGGTCATTGCTAATTGAATTGAGAACCTAGAGGGTCACACACAACAACTTGGTTACATGAGTTGAGGCTTGAAAATGATTAAACGAGTTAATCGAGCCTAGAGGGTTCCACACGTGTGAAGCCACACGTGTGGGTCACGTGAGTGACATGTGTCCTTGTGACACGTGTCACACACGTGAATTTATATATATATTAAATGATTAATTTAGTTAATTATTTAATAGACTTTGGTTTAATTTTGAATTAAAAAGAAAGTCTAATTTTGGAGAAAATAATCTAGTTAATTAATTATGAATTAATTAGTTAGATAAAAATAAGTTATTTATTTTATAATAAATAAAGTATAAAATTATCCAAAAATAGTTTGGATATTTTTAGCTCTCTTAAAAGTTGACTAGAATTAGAATTCAAAGTCAAAGTTGGAAAATACTTGATAATCAAGTAATAGGAGAGAGAGGAACCAAATCCTTGTCCAACAAGGACTAGGAATTTCGGCACCCCCCTCACTATAAATAGGGGAGCTCGAGCTCCTTATGGAGCTAATAGACAATTCTTGGTTCATGTGTTGAACACCTTCCTTTCTCCAAGATTAAATTAAACCCTAGGTTAAAGCCTAAACACTAACTAGAGAACTAGCATCCTTACTAGTTAGATTGTGATCAAGTTGGTGGACTTTCTCTAGAGACTTCAAATTAGAAGTTTGAAGATTCGAGCTTTACCAAGGAGAGGGGATCAAGCCGCGAGAAGAGCGTTCTTGGGTGGCTTGAAACGCTTCAAGAAAGAATAAAAAGAAAAGTAAGTTTTCTATCTTTACGAATTTGGTTACACGATTGCGAGTTCTAGGTCCTTTTGTTGGGAAAATTTTTTAAAATTCCGCTGCTTTCTGATTCGTGTTTTCCAACAGCACGGAGGGGCCTATTACATATGACATACTCTGCCCAAAGGGGAGTTTGTCATGACACCCTGGACTCTCTATAGAATAAAGCTATATTTTCTAGGCTTATTCTTACTGATTGTCTGCTGATCATAATATGTTGCATTCATGGTCTCCCATATTATTACTATGAGTTTAAATAATAATGATTTTTGTATACATAGTTTGAAGTATACACAATAATATGTTGAACTCCATCATCTGTATGTTATATGATCTCATGTGATTAAATGTCCTATATTGAAACGTGCATGACATATCACATGAATATTGAAGAATTCTTATGATGACAACATATATCCTCACTTGTTAAATGGAGTTTATATGCATAGATATTTTGAACTATTGATGCAGAGCATATTGACTGGAATTTACTAATTTTGAGGGTTTGTTCTCCCAAAGGAGTCAACTTTTCGAAAATTAGGACATTCTTGTACCGTTCTTGCATGGAGAAAATGTCATTTGTGTGATAAACTCTGCCCAAAGGGGAGTTTGTCGTGACAAGTGTTGATTTTCTCATGAATAAGCTATGTTGGTTCCAGCTTATTTGAATAAGTGTTTCTGTGGCATAATTACTCTGCATTTATATCAATTGTGCCTGTGACAAAATACTTTATTGTCTATTAGCAGACATGATAAGTTAATACTCTTTGGTTGAGCAGTTTTCTTGCCTTGGTATATGAAACAATACTGTTAATTGTTTGATTTTAGGCTATATGAGAATTTACTTGAGATAAGTAAAATTTTAAGTCTAAAATATAAGATTTGCCACAATGTATTGTTAATTGTAGGCTAATCATGGGCATGAAGTTGCTTTTAAAAAAATCCCTAAAGTTGATATTTTTATGATTTATGGGGGATTTTCTTTTCTTATGCAAAATATTAGTTAATTGAGTTTTAATGTTTGTGTCACATTAGCATGAATCTTGCAGTTGGTTTTAAGGTTGAAAGATTTCTTAAACTTTTAGATTCGTGAACCATATTCTCTGACTATGTGTAACTTAATTGTTCCGCCATATTTGTTACATTATGAATTAGAGATTTTTACTATACTCTAATGGCGGCTTTACTAAATCTTTAGTCTTGTTTTCAAGATACTTTTCTTGAGATATAAAGAACATTATTTTCCAAAGTGTTTTCAAAATAGTTGAGTAAGTCATTTTAAATATAATTTATGGAAGCTATAATGATATTAAAAAATAAAAAAATAAAAATGTCAAATTCTAAAGGGATAAATATTTTTTGCCATCCGAACTATGCCCGTTTTTGCAATTTACCATCCAAACAATTTTTCATTGCAAACCGCCATCCAACCTTTGCATTTGTGACAAAACGCCATCTAAACCATTTTTTTTAGTGGTTTTGGGGAAAAAAATTGACACGTGGCTTTTTCCTAAAACATACACGTCGGACCAAACCACCTTCAGATGGCGTTTTGTCACAAATGCAAAGGTTGGATGGTGGTTTGCAATGAAAAATTGTTGGATGGTAAATTACAAAAACGGGCATAGTTCGGATTGCAAAAAATCTTTTTCCCAATTCTAAAATTCCGCATTTATTGAAAGAATTTGACTGAGTTTCACCTTAAATTGTTACTATATCTGTCGTGTCTAGTTCCAAATGAATTGACACGAGTAACATTCAACATATACTTTTAGTACTTGTATAAATTATGTTTTGACTCTTATGTATGGGAGTAAAACGAAGTTCTTGTATTCAAACTTGAACATAAATTTTCACCAAATATGAGTAAAATTATTGGTTTTGGGTCAGTATGCAATATTTAAAATGATTTGATCTTGCACTTTATTTGACTATTGCTTGATTCAAATATTTGATTTTTGTCATATGCATATTGATATTGGTTAAACCTGAAATGACATGATGTTTTAGGTATGACTGGTAATTTTAAATTTTGATCTCCACTACTAGCCTGATTCCCAATATGTGATAGGAATGTGTGAAAGAAATAGTAAACTCTTTTAAGATAAATTTATGATTTATATACTGAGTTCTTTCACTTTGAGATCCTAGTCAGCAAGTATCTTAAAATTTATTTGAATAAAGATATCTTGCATTTATTGTTTTTGGGAAATGATTGTTATTTTGTTATCATATTGATCCTGGTTCAATTTTAACTAATCTAGATGTGTGGGAGTTCATACCATCATGAACTTATACTAGTGTTTAATTTATCTAGATATGTGGGAGTTCTTTCACAATTGTTTATGTCAAAATTTGATTTTTAAGAAATTATTTAAAAATGGGGTGAATGTGGATATATTAGTTTTTAATAATTTCTTGAAAATTGTGAAAGATAAAAGTTTCTGTTATGGAATAATTGAAATAACCCATGACTCCTGTGAAACGTGATCTTTTCTCAGTCAGTGTTGGTCATTAGCTAACCGACCAAGTATTTGAGACACTCATATATCAATTATTGGAGTGTCTTGCTATTTTAGTGAAATATCTTGAAAATAATAAATTTGATTATTATTATTATTTCACGAGAACCTGAGATAGATCGGTACTTTATATAACCTACATGTGCATTTTGGTTAGTAGGTTTGAGAAAGAAAATATTTTGAAAGTGAATTTTGGAACATTGATTAATTCGCTGTGATTTTTTGTAAGTTTTATTTAGTAGAAAAACACACGTCACAAAATAGGAGACTTATGTTTGGTGATTAACTCTCCTAGTTTCCGTATTGATATGGTTTTGTCTAAATAAGTGGTTTCTTATAAAGAAACTTGACGAGAACAATTATTTTGGTTGAAAAGACATATTTGATTGGCCTATTGAGGAGCATACTGTTTTCTGGCTCTAGTTGCTTATTGTTGATAGATATCCATAATTTTCACGTAGATGTGTGATGATTATTGAATAAGTGGGAGTACATGTACATCTCTTATGTTTTATGATGATGATATACTACTTGTCAATAGTGATAATGTTACTCCATACATGAAACTGATGTGGCCTTATTTTGACGTAGCATATTACCTATGCTAGTATGAAATCTCTTGATATTTTGACAAGAGAATATGTGAGTGCGTCTTACAATGTGCGTATTAGTCTATATGATTTGTTTATATTCATAATGCGAATAAAATATGCATTCTGAATATCTTATGTGCACTCAATGCGAGACTATTTTTGACTCATTAATGATTCTTTTATTTGCACATGATTGAGTTGTGTGTCTCGCATGTATATTTATCTTAAGATTGGGTGTTATTCTTAAGAAATGTTGGGTATGTCTCATAAACACACCATATTGTATATTGAGCATTGAATGAGACATATATAACTTCCTGAGAAGTTGTTGAGTTTTCTTGGGATTTCATATTGTGTAGAAATCCATATCTTACAAGAGAACTGTAATTTCCTTTGGGTTTCATAATGCTTCCGAGACCATATATGATAAGGAAATTAGATTTTCTTGGAATTTCATATTGTGCAGAAATTCGTATCTTACAAGAAAATCGGAGGACCGATAATGAAATAACATATTTGGATCATATTTTGGATGTTATTTCTTGCTACACCACCACGTTTGAATCAATGTCAGTGGAAGTTGCTGGTATTTGTGACCATGGAAGGTCTTGCATCAATAAGAGATGCAATTATCGCCATGATCCGATATTTGGTAACTTTTCGCCGGACCGGATTGTTTAAAGTCTTGTCTGTTACCGTATTGTCTTTTAAAATCTGTGGCCACAGTCAAAACTGTTTTGTGTAATTTAGCCAGAGAGTTAATTTTTAAAATAGTGTCATTTTCTTTTGTCTTTTAGAGTCAAAACTTCAATTAATATTGTCCAGTGGGAGACTGTAAGAATATTTCTTTTGGACTTCTATTAATTGATGATTGTATTAAAAATAAAACGGGCTAAATAAATACGGTTAATGGGACAAGACTTATCAGGCTTATTGGTTTGACCCACTATTGTTAAAGTCTTGATGTTAGCAGACGTGGTCTGACAGCTGGTGTAAGCCCACTCTAGAAGGCCCGTGATAGGAGGGCTTCTAGGGTTATATTTATCGTGGCTAGGTCCTCTCTCCACTCCACGTTCTTGATATTCTGCTTTCCCATTAAGCTGTCAACTGTCAGTGTGAGAAGGAGAGGAAGATCTAGCCAGAGAAATCGACCATACGACGTGAAATTTCCCAACAAGATCGGTAAATATCAGGTTCAATTCAATAGGCGAAAATCAGGTATATCTATACTTTCAATTATATCGGTGTTCTAAATTCATGGTGTAGATCTTGGCTAAAATTTTCTGACAAGCTAAAGCAGCTCAAACCTCTTAAAAGCCCTTCGTCCATTTGGGATCAGGGACAAAGCTATGGTCTTGTTCAAGTATCATATTTCCTTAATTTTGTAATCAAAATACCATATTATAATAAACCAATGCACTTGGAAGATGGAAAAATAAAACTATTCAGAATGTAATTTCTTAAACTTATTATGGTGGAACCGGAATCAGTTCATTCAGAGAATACATAGAATAAAAGAGATGTAAGTTACAGTGGACTATGATTTAACCACCTTTCAATCATAGCAAGGCATTCCATGGGCTTGTTCTCAGGAGCTGTGTGACCTCCCCCATGCAAATAACAGAATATATACAATTACGGCAATATGAAAATAAAATAAATCATTAAAAAAGAATTGTATTTATTTTTTCGTATGAAAAACTCTACTGTGGTGAATGTTAATTCATAATCGCTGTATATGTACGTCGTCGAATATATTTTTCCATAAAAAAAGAGAGAGAGAGAAAACGCGAAATCAAACTATAATGGTTAATTAGCTTTTGTGGATCAAAATAGTAATTAATTCTCTTGAAATTATAATAAGTGACTAACCCTGCAACTTGATCTTCGGCAAACCAAGGCCTCCAATCACTTTTTAGAGGCAAATTCAAAGAGGCTATCCAGTTCTTAGTACTTATGTGAGGAACAATCATATCGTGATCGCGACTGTGAAAATAGAAATATGATGCATTAATTTTTGCATGCAATGTGTATCAAAGTAATAATTAAAATTTCAGGATAAATTACGTACATCTATGCCCTTGTAGTTAGACATATTTATACATAGAACTATACTAAAGGTTTGATGTTACGCCTAATTGTATGGAGTTTAGATGTAACTTATCCTAAAATTTAACTCCAAGAATATTAACCGTGAAGTTGAAGTCACCTGTAAATTAGGGCTTTGCAATCTTTAGGGAAAATTGCAAAAATGGTATACTAAGTCCCCCATTTCAGCAACCGTGGTACACGAACTTTTCCGGTGGCAAAAGGGACCTGCAACTACAAAATTCAGCAGTTTAATGCATAATTTGGCCGGAATACCCGAAACCGCTCCGGATACCCGACCCGCCCGCTTATGTGTCAAATTTAACCTTAGGTGTCAATACAGCTTATGACACCTCAAATACCATCCGCCATGTATGATGCTTTAGCAATTAAAAAAAAAATTGAAAAATCCACATAACACACATTTTTGGGCGGCAGAATTCCCCCTCAAACCCATCAAATCAGCCCAAGTCCTATGTTGACCTATAAACTATTCTTCTTTACCTGAACTTGAATGAACTTCCATAGCTCAAGCTTTGAAAACTTTCTTCTCAATCTTCGCTTGTTAATGGCGGCTCATAGCTCAGACTCCGAACCCAGCTACGGACGGCAACCATGGCATGAAGCGCCACACGCAGTACCATGCTTCTGTGGAGAACGCGCAGCAATGAAGACGGCTTGGAGAGGGGAACATCCTGGAAGACGATTCCTCTGTTGTGGAGAGCAGGTAATGTGGTGCTGAGAATGTAGTAGAACACAAATATCATTTTTCATGTATGTAATCTCCGAATTCTTCTATTGTATGTATTTAATTTCATCTTTCTTTATTGATAGACTTGCAAATTTTTTAAGTGGTACGATCCACCGATGTGCGAGAGGGCAAAGATCATTATACCTGGATTATTGAAGAAGTTAAACAAGATGGAGGAAGATGCTCAAAAATTGGAGTTGAAAGTGACAGTGGCTGAGAAGAAAGCGAGAAGGGCATCCATGATGTCAACTGTTGTAACATTTGGTTTCTTTTGCTTGGTGATGATGTTTGTTTTCATGTAAGAAAGTAGAAGGAAGGGAAGTGTCTGTATGATGTTCGATGATGTACTGGTGTCTACCCTTTGGGGCTTTCAATGAAATCCACTTCTTTAGCAATAACGAGACAATCAGTGTTCATAGAGCAAATTTAATACTTCATGGAAATAGGTAACATTAATGAGACGGTTGCTGAGACAATGAGACAGTCATCCACAATTAACAACAATAATACTTCACCAATTAAAAACATTAGATAAGTGTACACATTCATACAAAAGTGTGCATCCCATACATACATAAGTTACCAGCAGCAGATTGTTTTCCAAAATGACAACAAAAGATGCACCAGCTGGTTTTTTCCAGAAATGAAAAACACAACAAAAACCACTGCACCAAGTGAGCAAAAACCACCAAGACTCATATCCTATTTCATCGCAACTGTAAGTACTTTTTTCCCCCCTGAATGACAATGTTTTTGCTGACCATTGGACTGGTTATACTTTGTTGAGTGAAGATAACTTCATCTTCATTGATAGTTGGTGGAACCCTTAGTCTCACACCCCCGGTTTCTTGTGACTTGTTGCTCTGTTTCCTCAAGTCTGACTTAGCTACATTTTGAACCTCTTGGACAGTAAGTGCTTGCCTCTTTCTTGAAGTCCTGGCTTCATTGGTAGACATTCCCAACTGCTGGAACATAGAAGGCCCTGGGATTGTTGCTTCGTCTGAAATGCTGTAGTTGGGTACATCTGTGGGCAAAGGCTCACTAACTACTTCCTGATCTTCTTCAGTGATCACGGGGGGAAGGATTTCCTGGAAGATGGACGTTTGGTTATATTAATAATGCAAAATATGTCATGATAATTTGATATGCTCTGAAAATCAAGAGATTTTTACCTCTTCATGGATTGTTGTATCATTATTGTTAACCTCTCCAGCATCATTGATAGCATCATTTCTTAGTTCATTGAATTGTTCATTGCCCTCCTCCCTTGCAGTAGATGTCTCACCATGACCCTAGAAACAATGAATATAAAACTTAAAATAACACAAGATGGAATATTTAGTGAACATAAAGGAATATATGACTGGATTAAATGAATTAATACTTACTGAGCATGCTTTTTGGATCAACTTATCTCTTTTCTTCTTTGCACTATCAGGAAGCTGAGGACAGAAAAGTGCATTATGACCCGGTTGCCCACAGTTACCACACTTGATGGTCTTCTGGAGCCTTCTCAGTTTCCTGATTACAGGTCCTCTTTTCGTTTTCTGCTTGCCACTCTTTGGCTCATCTATACCCCTCCTTCTCAACCTTGCAGGTCTGCCTGCCCTTCTTCCAAAATTTGGGGGTAAGGGTGGGATGAAGAATGTGTTCCCCCATACGTTTGCACCACTGATTGGGAGAATTATGCTAGAGTAGGCCCCCTTGAATGAGCTCACACAGTAGTATTCATGCACAAAGTCTTCTGCATCAAGTTTGTCATTATTGATAGCTCTTATAGCATGAATGCATGGTATCCCAGTGAGCTGCCAACTCCTGCAGCTACATGTTTTGGCACCCAAGTCAACTGCATACTGCCCACCATCATCACATTGAATCTGAAAATGAGTTTTAGAAGCTTTGATGGCACGGCAATCTCCTGCATGCTTGCCATTCTGTGCAAGTATCCCAGCAACTGTTGGACAAAGTACACCTGGGAAGAACAATATAAAATGAAACAGTAAAAACCCAAACCATAGCAAAAAATTAAATTAAACCATACTTGAAATAAACAAGCTTACCATGCCAATTCTCAGCTGTTTCCCTATTGAGGTGCCACCTCTTCATCAGGTATTCTCTAATCCACTCAAGCATCGTTATGTTTGGCTTGCTCCTAGCCTCTAAGATGCAACCGTTGAAAGACTCACAGCTGTTGTTGAGGTTCATGTCACATTTACTTTGATCAAGGAAGTGACTCTTTGACCACTCTCTAGGGTGCTTGTCCTTAAGCCACTCTGCAGCGTCTGGAAATTTCTCCCTGATATTCCTCATTGCAGCCTTGAAGTCACCAACTGTGCATGCATTAGCAGCTTTCCACACTGCATTCTTTAGAACTATCCCCTTGTGTCCAGCTGCCATCATGTTGAGTACCATATGCCTGACACAGAACCTTTGCTCTGCACCAGGGAATACTTCAGGCAGTGCATGTATAATTCCCTTCTGTTTGTCAGAAATAAAAGTGATCCCTACACCATTTCCAAGCCCCAAATCACTCTTCAACACTGTGAAGAACCAAGACCAGTTATCTTTATTTTCAATGGATACCACTGCATATGATATGGGATAAATACCATTATCAGGATCAACCCCCACTGCTGTTAGCAACACCCCACCATGTGGTCCCTTGAGGTGACAACCATCCACCCCAATAATTGGTCTACAGCTCTTGAAACCTACTTTCATTGCCAGAAAGCACACATAAAACTTAGAAAATCTTTTTTCTCCATCAACATCATCAGTACCCAATATAATTGTGGACCCTGGATTGGTTGTTCTCAACTCATTAGCATAATCCCACAATTTAGTGTATTGCAAGTCAGGTTCTTCTTCTAACTGGGCATAAACTTCATCAAGTAAAGCCTCATCTTCCACTGAATTATAACCACAATCAACATTAAAATCAGAGTCATCACTGTCAGAGTCATCATTTGGCTTATCAGGTTCTGCCTCATTTAAATTACTATCATTGCCAGAGTTTTTTTTTTCCAAACCTACGCCCATACTCAGCTATCCATGCATCAGAATTCTCTACCCTCCTAAAAAAATCATTGTCATCCAAAGTCTCTAGTGGAATTGTTGTATCCATTTCACCCAAAAACTCTCCATTTTCTTCATCTCCGTCTTGGCCCATATTCCCAGTTGGTACATCTATGTTCTCCCTAGTCTCAACCGGTTTTTCCCCAACCCTATTGACTACTCCCTGACCTCTTACCCAAACATCATTCAAGTTTTTATCTTCATTACCCACAGAGACAACAAATAATGGAAACTCTCTACAATGTTTTAAATATTTTTTTCCATACACTTTTAAGTCATTATCATCCTTAATCACTACATGACCATTCTTAACAGCAGTATACACCCTTATTTTTGTCCCTTCTTGTATTATATCTTGCACATACTCATCCAAGCCCATAAATGTTAACTTTTCAACATCCACGTAGTCAACCTTTCTAACCCTACCACCCACATAAGCACCACTTTCAAACTCACCATTATAATATATTGCCAAAGTCATAGAAGAGGAATCTGGATCTGTACACACCAAAGAAATAAACATAAACAAAACAGTATATTAATAACTATCCTACCATTATTTAATAGACACAACAAGCACTGTGTACAAGGATGTAGGGACACAAATTACTGGAAAAAACAACACATGCATTGGGGACCATTACAGGGGGACAAAATATACGGAGTCTTCAAAAAGTTCCCAACTTTATAACATCCAACAACATCACAAAAACTTTCCGCACAAACTCAAAACCTTCAAAAAAAAAAAAAAGGACCAGAGTTTCACAGGGAGAGGGCTTACGATATGCAGGCGGTCCAGTGTACAACATCCCTTTACTTCGTATCCGTACCATCTTTCCTCCGTGAGACTATCAATCCCAGCCAGAGAAGACGATCTACTTCAAAATGCAAGAGGTAAGAACTTAATCTAGGGTTCTCTACTGTTTCGTTTTGGTTTCCATCAAATCGCTTGTGGTTTGAACTTTGAAATTTGTGAGTGAATGCGAAGGGTCTGATAACTTATGAACTGTTGCCCAGTTTAGGTTTCTTTTTTAATTTTTTAAATATGTTTTTTTGGCATTCAATTTTAAATTTGTTTTATTGGATTTTCCTTCTCAGATGCAAGATGGCATTTAAATGTGATGTGGCAGTCCACGTGTTGCCACGTACTAACCGTGTACACGTCAAGCTGGTTTTGTGAAAAGAAAAAATGGTATCCGGAGCGGTTTCGGGTATTCCGGCCAAATTATGCATTAAACTGCTGAATTTTGTAGTTGCAGGTCCCTTTTGCCACCGGAAAAGTTCGTGTACCACGGTTGCTGAAATGGGGGACTTAGTATACCATTTTTGCAATTTTCCCCAATCTTTATAAGTGAAACTTCTATGGTAATCGGAGGTGTCTTTGACATTGAATGTGTAATATTGTTACCCAGATTTATAAAAAGAGCTAGAGTTGCATCGTACCCATTCTCTTATTGTTCCCTGTTGCATGAGGATGATCATTATGAGGACGATTATATTAACTCATACAAAAAGAGTAAATAAATAATCATGAATTCTATTACATGTCCAATATCTAACATAAAAAATATTTACTGATTTGTAATGCTAATATTAATTACGAGAAGTGAATGTGTATGTTGTAAAACGAGTAATGTCTTAAAACCACAGACAATATTGTCGCAAGACAAATAAATTATCTTAATGATACATAAAGATCAGTTGAAACTTTTTATTTCCCTCAGCGAACAAAATTTTATCGTATGATCTTGTTAGAATTTAGGGTGTGTGGAACAAAATTTTATCATATTATGTTCTACGTATACTTCTCAGAATTTAGGGTGTACGGAGGCAAATTTGACATGGATAGTCCCCATCATTAAGTTGGTAGCTATGATGCACGGACACTTCTAAAAATATCATTTTGTCGTGTTGTGTAATGTCGGACACTCGTGTCCGACACTCCCTACATGGGAAATTCAAGAAAAAATCCGTGTCGCCGTATCCGTGTCGTGTCGTGTCCGTATCCCCGTATCCGTGTCCATGCATCATAGGTTGGTAGTGCCACTAACTTCAGAAAAAGTTTGTAGGCAACATACTTTCGAAATATATGTCAAGCTACTAAGAAAAATTGGATTTCGTGTAACAGCAATGCATTGCACATTAATGTGTATCAACCGAAACAACTCTTTTCTCTTTCTTATGTTCTCCTCTTATTCGGCTCTTCCCCTCGCTTATATATGGGCAAGTCCAATTAGGGTTAGCTCCTTCTTGGGCTGAAAGTCTTTTAGGGTTTATGGTGTTATCAGGGAACTCACTATAATAATGGCGAGCTCCCAAACTGTTTTGTCGTCCGCCTATTGGGGGTTGTGTGATTGTGCCCTTGGGGATGGGCCCCATCACACATAAATCAGGTGAATATTGTTGTACTTTGATCGGCTGAGGTAAGGGATATCTAATGCCTCACATGTTTAACTGGAATTTTCATTTGAAAACATCCTCAATGTCAATGGTATATGTACCTGGCGAATGTGGAGCGCTTGTTGGACAGATTTGTTGTTTGCCCATATCTCGGAATAGGCATAATTGTCCCGGTTCGGATCTTCTACTCCATTCTTATACTCCATCTCTTGCTCCATCCGTTGGATATGGGACATGTGTAACTTAACGGATGAGGCATAACGGAGCAAGTTAACTTCCGTCTATTCTTGTTCTCTCTCCCATAACTCTGCCTTCAGTTTTCTTTCCGAAATTCACCCACAACACAACAATTCTTTCAGTTTCAAAACGTTCTTCAAAATTAGGTCTTTCTTCTTTCAAATTCCTAAATGATAACGACGGTCTTCTTTCAGATTCCGAACGAATTGAAATCAGCGTTGATTCTCTAATGCAGCCCGAGGTGAAGAATGAGCAATTTCTCCCATAACTATCATTACCGATTCTACTGCATAAACGGGAACCATTAGAATGAGTCCAATCAAGAATTTCTGCTCCTGAAACAAAAGTAAAGCAACAACATTAAAACTGAAAATAGTTTCCCACTATTGGAAAGCAACAACATTTATTTTACACATATGATCTTGATATTTCCGGGTTGGATTTGAACTAGTTACGATAACACAAAGATAATATTGCTGTGAGACTATTAATATCTGCCGGACCCTCAATTTGATAATAATCTTGATTGAGATAAACTATGAATTTACAAGTAAATAAACTTTAACACGAAATGTAGCACCCCGGACACGTGGAGGTGCCACACCCCCGCACTATAGGCCAATCCACATACAAAACGGGCAACCCGTACATGAACTAACCTATAGCGAACGGGTGACAATGCAAAACACGACAAGCTAGGCGGGATACTTAAACATGCGACACAATAAAGCGGAAGCATAAGCTGAACCTTATCAATTGTTTTCATTAATACAATCATGATCTTTCTCATTTACCAAGTAGTATATAATCAAAATTATCATATCGATACATTATCATCTCCTTAATATAATTAACATATAATTGTAAACATGACTTTATCGAACAATAAATAAACCATCAAATAATAGCACCGTGTATGACTCAACTCTAACAACTGGACACGACTCACTTCCCGCCTAGCACGTACCTGCAATACCTGAAAGGTGGAGGCGTCAGTCTGTGAAGACCGAGTGAGGGGTTTACATATACATTAGCGCAGATAACATGCAAGCTATATTCTCGGGTAAAGGTTTATAAAAGATAATTATACAGTTCAATAATAACCTAGCTTCGCCCGAGAATACAACTATCAATATTAATCACTTGTTCTTTCACGCAATCGATAAACATGCTTGCTTGTTAATCATTAGGTGATCACGCAATTCAATTATCGTGCAATCATGCAATAGAGTAATCACTTAGCACGTTCATGGAATGGAGATCATGCAATCACTACATGGCTTGCTTGTAACATGATAGGGTTTATTTCTCCTGTGGTTGGACGGACAATCACCAGCCCGAAGACCAGCCCAGCGCCCTCACTAGGGAGAACCTGGCCAGGAGAACACAGGTACACGGTAGGGTATTGTTCATCTTGTGATTGGACGGACAATCATTGGCTCGAGAACCAATCCAGCGCCCCCACTAAGGAGGACCTGGCCAAGAGAACACACTTGCTTGCATTCATGAACATGGCATGCCTTGATGCGAGAACACTAACATGCTTTACTTACTTGATTAATGAACAATGATATAACTTGGAAAGATAATTGATTTCATGGAAATATAACTATAAATACCTTTTGGCTAAAACAATCACGTAAAGGTTATACGGGTTCTATATAACTAGAAATTAAACCTCACCTGACAGGCGACATACAACTCATGATTGCGTGAACATGCTCATTGACCATAATCTCCGCCCCGGGAGAACAACTAGACAAGACATGGAAACAATACGTGCATTTGTGAGACAATAAACGACAATGGTACCAATTATGACGCACGGCATGACCAAGTACGAGATATCGAGCAATAAACAATTTAGCATATAAATATCATGTTTTGACATGTAATCAATCATATAATAACACTCTGGGGTCAATTAAGCCATTGGAACGACGTCCCAAAAATCCCATTTTGTGCAGACTTCAATTTATTCCCACATATTCATGTTGCGCGCAATTTATAAAATTAATGTAACACGTTTAAATTAACTAAGCGAAAATAATAAAATAAATCCTAACGCTCGAAACTCACACGCGTCGAGCGTACCTGAAATTGGGGCGTTACACGAAAACTAACCTGAAATTTGATATGGCGCTCAAGATATCTTCAAGTATTCTTTCAATCTCATGTTCTACTGTTGTTTTGTTTAAATGTTTGATTTCTCCAATTTATCATAAATCAATCTATTTTTCTCACGTTTGTCGATTTAAATATTACCTAATCTTTTCAAGAAAGGATTAGGATTCTTTTATTTAATTTAATGCGTTTTTTATCTTTTTGCATATACATAATATCTTTTTTTTTATTTCTTGGATATAAGGAATCCTTTTCTTTTTCCCTTCTTTTAATAGATCCACGTTAGGTTGCTAACACTCCGTTATCTGTTTTATTTTATTTTTCTAATAAAATATATAAGTTGTGACACATGTCCTATATCCAACGGATGGAGCAAGAGATGGAGTATAAGAATGGAATAGAAGATCCGAACTGTAATTGTCCTCCTACAGGCATCACATATATCAATTAACACGTGCGTACAATAACAAGAAGCTTAACCTTGACAAATATATTAAACTGAGATATTTAATAATGTAAGAAACGTAATTATAATTATATATTACTCAGCACCAATTTGATTCTTTAGCAGGAATTTCGTCGAATATATACGATGATGAAATAAGTCGTCGTTGCGATAATTTCCGCTTACTCTCGCACCATGGTTCCAAAATTTGTTGCTCGCTTATTCTGTTGAGACACTGCACCTCAAAATAAAAACAAAATAAAATAATCGACATTAAATAATAATAATAATAATAATAATTGTCATTTATAAGTAGGTTGACCCACCAGGTCAATCTTTGGAGATCGTTCTTGCATAGAACGTTGTCCGGATCTAAGCTTGTGAAATTTTCATTGCTGTTCTCTTCGGCTGACTGCAAAAAATAACACAAACCTTATTTATGATACGGGCATTAATGATTAATTAGATTAGAAGATTAATTAATTAAATATTTGATTTGAAATTAATTAAAGTTCGTTAATTGCCTGGTAAAGGTCATCTGACAGCAGCCCCATTCGATGCGCAAAAGAAAATTTTTCCTTAGGACTCCCGTACAATATAACTGGATTTCCCATCAAATATGCCTGCTCATAGATTCATAATAATAATAATAATAATAAACATGAAATGTGGAAGGTGGAAGGAGTACTGACTTTAATATTCACAAGGGGCTCACTTCCCATGTCGATACCTACCAAATAAAACAAAGAAAATTGGATATATTAGTTTTATGGACTTGTTTTAATTTCTTATATACGGATTAAAAAATATTCATATCTCATACTTTTAACCTGAAATTATCAACAAATATTTTCGTTACCGTCAAATATTTTGCTAACGACTTGAGGAATATAAATCCCAGCATGAGATACCCCTCCACTCTCCAGTGTACAAAGGATTGTCGACGAAATTTGGATGATTTAGCAGCCACTGCATCATCGCAACATACTTTTTTAATTACGACAACTACCATTATTATTAGTAGTAGTAAAATTCAATTAATTGATGACCTTATTGAGAAATTGATAAATATGTTGGGCCGCAAGCGTATCGTTGGAGTTGTAGGCTTCAGGAGTTGCACTGTTGCAGCATAATAGAATCCTGTGCCGACAGGTTGATCTATAAATATAATGTTGGCTACCTACATATATATAAAATTAATTGTTTAAATTAATATATCTGGATATGTTTGGCTGAGATAATATAAAGAATTAATTGCATAAACTGCATTATGCATAAATATATATAATATTTTCACCTTTGTCCATGAATATGGGGGAAAATTGCAAAATCGGTATACCAACTCCAAAATTTTAGCGTTTTTGGTACTGTAAATTTTCCGACGAAAAAAAAAACCCGTAACTCTAAAAAATAAGCAAAAAAGTACCAATTTTGCCCAAATAAACCAAAACCCGGCCGAGATCCGACCTGAATGCTGATGTGTCTCGCCGGAGTCACAACTCAGCCTTCCACATCAACAAAAAACTAAACCAACTCACATGCCACATACACAATAAACAAATTATTGATGCCAAATAAGCAAAATTTTTTGTGGGAATTTTTTTTTTTTACATGTAAATTTAAAATTCAACAAATATTCCTGATCAAAAAATTTAATTGAAATGAGTATTAAACTGGAACTGTTTCAATATAAATACAATTAAAAAGATTAAGAAATTTTATGTAATTTTTAATTTTCATTATTAATATTTTTACATTTAAAAAATTATTCTTTATACTTTATTATTGTTGGATGGATGCATATTTTAATTAACATTACATAATAAGGAAACAATAATAATTTATAAATTATTAAAATGCTTCAATTTATATATATTCAAAAAATAAAATCAATTTCCACGCTACATGTCAATTAAAAATAAATACATATATATATATATATATATATATATAGATTTTAAGTGTTCACCAAAAAAAATATATAGATTTTAAGAAAATTAAGAAAAACAATAACATATATATATATATATTAAACTAAAATATTAAAAAATAAGATTTTTTAATATATATTTAGTGTTTTTTTTTTCAAATTTTAAATTAGTTAACACATATTAAATTCTTAATTTAGAATAAAATTTTAATTAATTAAAAGAAAATTAGTAGTTTAGTCGAAAAACCAAATTAATTAAGTTCAGAATTCAATTAAAAAACCAAAATTTCAAAATCTAATTAAAAAACCAAATTAATTAAATTCCTAATTCCAAATTCAAATTAAAAACCTAATTATCTCTGTCTTCAAACCGTCCACGCCACCACCGCACCACCACCACCACCTGTCTTTGCATTGTCGCTGCGCCGCCGCACCACCACCACAATGCTTGCCACCATACGACCACACTACATCGCCGCCAACAATCTCGCCAACACAACAGGCATCTAGTCGCCACCACCGCCTAAACCCCAAATCGCCACCACACACCAACAATCTCGCCATCGGCACCACCAATCTCGCCACTTCCGAAAAAGGAGTTCTCCACCGATAGAGATTTTTGCAGTGGGTTTTCTTTTTTTTGGCCATGGATTTTGCTGGGGGTGATGGCGGCGATGGCTACGCTCGCAGATCTGATGTGGGATTGGGCGGCAGCGGTGGGTGCTTTTGCATATCTGATATGCGAGAATGGGGTAGTCTGCGGTGTTGCTGTATTTACAGATCTGATGCGGGGATGGAAGGAGGGGGTGCGGGGCGACGGCGATAGCCGCGTTAGCAGATCTGATACGATGGGGGAGGTTAGGCGAGGAGCCCTAGGTTATTCTCACCGGAGCTACCGGGGTGGGTGAAAATCAACAACTATGGCAGCCCGTCTAGCAGACGACGACGGCGAGTCCACGGAGAAGGTTGCGGAGACAGAGATCTTCTTTCGTTTTTTTTTTTTTTTTTGTGTTTTGTTTTCTTTATTTAGTTTTCAGTTTTTAAATATTGAATTGGTAATTCTGTATAATACGTGGAAGTATCTAGCATATATAAAATTTATTATTTATAATCATAAATAATAAATATTATTTATAACATATAATGTTATTATTTAAATATTATTTATAAAATTTATAGCATAAATATATATATATATATAAATATAATTTTTTAATAATATAAATAATTATACTTTATTATAATCATAAAAAAAGTTGTATAATGTCATTTAATTTGCTAATTTGTTAAGTATATATCAAAAACTATTTATAAAATTTATTGTATATATATATATGTATATATATATATAGAATATATTTATTATAATATTATATAATTTTATGCAATAAATTTTATATTATATATAATGTTATATAATTTTTTTAATAATATAACTAATTATATTTATATGATAATTATAAAAAACTGATGTCTAATGTATATATTAAATATTATATTGCTTATATATATAATTATTATGTTTTTTTTTTATTTACCTGTGTGTATTTACAGCATGGCGGGTTTTTTTGCTGAGGTGGACGGGCATTTTTGGACAGCATGGACTCAGGCGAGACACATCAGCATCCGGGTCGGATCTCGGCCGGATTTTGGCTTATTTGGGCAAAATTGGCACTTTTTTGCTTATTTTTTAGAGTTATGGGTTTTTTTTTTCGCCGGAAAATTTACAGTACCAAAAACGCTAAAATTTTGGAGTTGGTATATCGATTTTGCAATTTTCCCATGAATATGGGTTCAGTGTCAATGTTGGTGTGGACCCTCTAGAATTAGCATAATCGAAGATTAAGGGATCTACGTACAAATTAAGAGACGACATTGTAAAATTTGAATTTCAACAAATTACTGCAAACTTTTTTAATGCTCTTTTGTCCTTATGATTTGATAAGATCAAACTGTCAAAAGACTTAAAAAAACATATATACACACGCAAAAAGAAGAAAAAGACGAGGATGACCATATATTCCGCTCTTAACGTATCTAATTCAAATAGTATGATAAGAAGACAGCAAAGATGAATCACATTTACTATTACTATCTATGAAATTGTACGAATTATAAATTAATCTCTTCTTTTTGAAAAGTAGAGTTCTTGACATTTACGAATTAATTTAATAAAACTAATTCACTGAGTACCCTTACAGTATATCCTTCTTGAAACCGTGAATGAGAGTACTATTATCAGAGGTTTTACATATATATTTACGGTAAATGTGAGGAATTATGTCGTAATTTCTCAAATAAAATCAATTGATATGTAACATTCTCTCACCGCAGACGTTTAAATTGCAATTTGCCCAACGGTTAAAGCACAAATGAGGAATTGAAGTGTATAAATATTTACCAATCTCATAAACAAGGCTGGAAAAACCAGAACAACCGGGGCCGCCCGCGAGCCAAAGCATAAGAGGATCCTTTTCAGGGTTTCTTTCAGATTCAACAAAATAGTAGAATAATTGCACTTCTTCTGATTTTCCCACACCAATATACCTTCATAATAAATGTTATTAATTACAAACTTATATATATATATATATATATATATACACACACACAGCAGTAGACATATATAACACAGACTTACCCGGTTTGAAGTTTGAAAGGAAGTTTTCCAGGGAAACCAGGCAGATCTTCTATGACAGGCAGCTGCTGCGATGAAGCAGTATGTTTAAACACAAGTAATAAGAAAATTAGTGGAGCAATTTTCAGGTCAAACAGCATGGTTGTGATGGTATTTCTTTTCTTCAAGAAAATGAAAATTATACGTTTAGCTAATTAATAAACTTAGCAAGATGAAGGGGGCGGAAATAATTTAATAAGGATGAACCATGAACCATACACATAAATACATAATAAAACAAAAGTAGCATACCAAACCAATTTTATAATCATCATTCAATATTAAAAGTCCGAATTCTCTCCTTTCTCTCTCCTGCTTTGATAGAGCGCCTAGGGTTTGGACATGTCGGAGCCGCCGCCTCTGGCGGCCATCCCTCCGCCGTTATTGGCTCGCCCAACGAGTCAGTCTCAACTAGGGAGCAATCGTCAGAATCCGAACGCAACAAAAACACCGAGGCAAGCTCTCAGAGGACATATGCGGTAGCATTGGCTTCTGGAAATCGGAATACAGCGACAATATCCAACCCTAATCGCGCCACCCAGCGCAGTAGGGTACACGTTTTCAACCGAACAGATCAGGCACGCAGATACGGGACTGTCTCAGAACGCAATGGTCTAACCCACATCCAATTCTCGGATGCCGAAATTGACAGATTATCACAACCATATAAGCATGCCCTCGTTGGTAAGTTCTCGCACGGCTACCCCTCTATGGAACTAGAGTTGTCGGGGGAGTTCAAACTAGGTTTGTTGAATATGAAACGTGTGCTAATCCGATTAAACAGTGAGGAAGACTACACTAAAATCTGGCTTAGGAAGATTATCTTATTTGATGGTTTTCCTATGCGAATCTTTAAATGGTCCCCCACTTTTAATCCCCAAATAGAATTGTCTATTGTCCCTGTTTGGATACGATTTTCGGGTATGTGAACACAATTCTTTGACGAGGAAGCTATCTATGATGTGGTACTAGTCATTGGTGAACCGCTTTGTTGCGACGAGGGAACCCATGATGCAAACAGACCTGAATTCGCTCGGGTTTGTGTTGAGCTGGACCTCCTCAAAGCAAGGGGAAACGTGTTCGTGACCTGACGATGGATGACGAAAATGAGCCGGCAGATGATGATGACGGAGGTATGTGTGTACATGTGTTAATAGACAACCAAGATATCAGTTTAGACTTAGGAATATGTCTTAATATATTGGTTTATTGCATACGTTGTTGTGGATTGGTATTTGTTACTTTCATAACTGATAATACATACTTAGGAATTAAGCTTTCTTCTTTCTGTATTCAGATTTTAAATGAAGCTTTCTTCTTTCTTGGTGCAGTTTAGATTATGGTCAGTGCAAGTGGAAGCAAGGTTAATTGGAGGTGCCAATTTGTTCCATGGACTTTTTGTATAAATTTTGTATACAGTTTTTAGAAATTCACAAGTTTTGGGGCAGTTGTAGGTTGGCCGGTTTTCTAAGTGTTTTATATTGGCACATTTTCGACACTAATTTGATACAATTGTGGCTTGTTTTGAGAAGTTTGTGTTAATAGAGGATGAATTTGGTTTGCCTGATGCAATACTTAGGTGTTTGTTTTGTTATATTTATGTGTTCGTTTTGGTTACGGCAATTTTTGGCTTCTTGAGGTATTCCTTCCAAAAACAGAAAAAATGCCCAGATTTCCAACGGCATTTCGACGGGTTCGAAGAAATTTCATTGGAAAATATCGTCATTTTGAGAAAAAAAACCAACAGCAAACCGATAACCAAAAAAGACCATAGGAATTACACTAACGGAAACCGGACGAAATGTTGCCGTCGGTAGAGTATTAAGCAATGGGAGTTGTAGGCCATTTCCGATGGCAGCACTCGTTGGATACCCGTCGGGAACTTCTTCCGACGGAAATCCGACGGATATTGGTCCGTCGCAATACCATAACTTCGAAACACCGTTGGGGTTTTCCAACACCATAAACAATCGACTCCCCGTCGGAAAGCCGTCGCAAGGATTCCGACGGAACACCGACGTATGATCCCGTCAGTAAGTTCGTTTCAGCACGGTGACAACAATCCGTTGGAATACCGTCGGATTTTCGTCAGTGTACATATTCCGACGGAGTACCAACGACGGTGCCCGTCGGATTTGGGATTCCGACGATGGTTTAACCCACGGGTGTGCTCCCGTCGGAATGTCTGGATACCGACGGAAAACCAACGGGATTTTCAAAAATCCCGTCGGTTTTTGGCCGTTGGAATTCGGGCAAATTTTTGTTGTGCAAGCCTCTCAAACATCAGATTACTCTAGGATATGTCGGGGGAATACAAATCCAGGAGATAATCTACGAAAGACTATCGGCATACTGCACTAAATGCAGTAGACTTGGGCACAAAGAACAGGAATGCTATGGGACAGAGCAAGCCGCACTAAAAGAAATCCAAACTGACCTAAGGGATGTCATCGATGGAAAACGTGCAAAGGAAACGGTCACCAAGAAAAATAGCGGCACTACACAACAGAAAAACAAAAAAAAAAGGGGGCTGAGAACACACGGGAAACAAAACAAACGGAATCAAATGGGAATAAAAATGATGACAATCCCATGGCCCAAGAAGATGGGGGCTCGGGAAGGAACAAACAGATTATCCAAGTGGTAACAAAAGCCTAGGTGCAGAAAGCGTTCGGTAAGGTGCTAAATAAAGATGATATGCAGGATGCTGAAGCAAACCGCATTCGGGACACTGAACCGGTGGATGAGGCCGCAGATCAGGATAATGAAATTACAGAATGCCTGGAACAGAGGAAGGAAATAAAAGCAACAACAGTAGGGAATGAAGCTATAAATTGAGGGACAGACCAATCTGTGAGAATTAACTCAATAGAAATTGTCCTCCCCATTTCAGAGCCAGAGGATACCAAGCAACAAGGGGGCTCATCTGATGTAGATCAAGGTGAGTCTCATGAGGGTCTGGAACAACAGCATTCGGATTCCGAACACGGATCAGATGATGATGACCCAAAAGTGCAGAAAAGTCAGGTAACATTGCGAAAATCCAATTTCATGGAGAATATTGGGGAAGGAAAAAAAAAACTAAGAAAACCACCAAGAAGAAGGCTCCAGCAGCTAGCATCGCCCCTAAAAGAATGACAAAGTCATTGGGCGTCAACTCCGGACGATCATGATTATAAAGGGACTTATCTGGAACATAAGAGGATTGCAGAATGGGGATCGACAACGTATCCTTAAAGTTTATAGAAAGAAAAATAAGTTTAATTTTATGGCTATCTTAGAGCCTATGATTCCTCTTGATGTTAATTATTTTACTCGTAAGTTTAATTTTCCTAAAGTTTTGGCTAACACCTCTAATCATATATAGTTTTTTTGTGAACAGGAGACTACGGTGGAGGTGATCCAAGACAACCAACAGTTCTTCCATTGTAAGCTCACAAATGTCGCCTGGAGTAAAGCCATATACATTACCGTTGTCTACGCCAAATCGACTACTCCGGGAAGAAGAGAAATGTGGGAATGGTTGCATCAGAAACATAGCCCCTTAGAACCTTGGTTGATAGGGGGTGATTTCAACACGCTAACCAAAGTTGAGGAACGAAAGGGGGGTAATACTCCGGATTTATTGGGGATTGCGGAATTCAATGATTTTATCCAGGAATGCAAGCTAATGGAGAAACAGTTCGAAGGGTCCAGATTCACATGGGCCAAAGGATCCATGCGGCAAAGACTGGTTACGAAATTCATCCTTCCTCTGCTATGGTTAAAAGACATCACTCTCCTACTTGGAGACGAGTCTGTGGAGTGAGGGAACAAGCGGATAAATACATTTTATAGTCTATTGGACAAGGTGACATCTCTTTCTGGAAAGATAAGTGGTCATCTGAGAATTTGCAACCTTTGCCTAACGCTAATATGGACAACAACCTTAAGGTAAAAGATTTATAGACCAACGACACTTGGGATACGAATAAGTTGCAGGAAATTGTGGAGATGGAGTCTTTGGAACATGTTGTAGCTACTCCGATTGATCTTGCGATGAAGGACAAACCTTTATGGGCCCTGGATCCAGAGGGTAAGTTCTCTTTTAAAGCTGTTTGGCATTCGATCAGACAAAAACGAGAACAACGACCCTTATTACGCACTCTGTGGAAAATGGACTTGACGCCTACCATACTCATCTTCTTACGGAGACTCATTTATGATTGGATTCCGGCGGATGAAAGATTGTACCGAAAAGGCCTCAACTTCCCCTCTAGGTGCTAATGCTACTCAAATTCGGAAAGCAGGGATCATCTGTTCATTACTAGTGCTAAAGCGAGGATGGTCTGGGACTTCTTTGCTGGAATATTTGGCACTAAAGTCATTGGGCTTAACACACCGATTCTGATGCTACAAGGATGGATGGCCACATTATTGAGTAACGGGAAGAAGTATATCAGAGTTATAACTCCGAGCCTGATTTTGTGGTATATCTGGGTGGAACGAAACAGAGCCAAACACGATGGTAAACTCTTCTCGCACCTCAGAATCATTCGGGAAATTAAAACCCATATCTTTAGGTGGGGGAAAACCAATCACATGAGCCGTAATTCTTGGTTGGGGGATATTAGGAAGGCTAAAGATTTTGGAGTCAGATTGCAGAATGCTAAAGAAATCTTATGCAAAAGAGTTACTTGGCGCCGGCCAAAACCAGGTTGCTTAAAGTTAAATACGGACGGACCTTCAAGAGGCAACTCAGGCCCTGCTGTTATTGGCGGAGTCATTCGAAATAGTGATGGAGAGGTTGTTTATGCGTTCAGCAGAGGCATTAGTACAACAACAAATATAGTCGCTGAGTTGCAGGCTATTATTTGGGGCATCAAAGTGGCGGCGAACATGGGCTGCTTCCACCTCTGGATTAAAACAGATGCTAAAGCGATAATGGCCATCATTAGGCGGGGATAATCGGGAAATATCATGGTGAACCAGATTATAAAGCAACTCCGATTACTAGTTGGTAACATGACGGTTTATATAACACAGATTTACCACGAAGGTAATGGACTTGCAGACTTCTTAGCTACGAGGGGAGCAGTTAGTCAAGCAAATTGGTCATTCCCGGAAGAAGAAATGATAAAAGAGGTTAAAGGTTTCATTAATGTTGATAAATGGGAGCTTTCAAATTTTCGTTTTCACTAATGTTATCTAACATGTTGGCTGACAATGTGCTATTTTTTAGCGTCAAGTATAACTGTCAGGTCTTGGAGAAGTTGAGCAGGGGAAGAGAAAACAGGGGAAACCTTGATACCCACAGCAGCAAATCAGGGAAGTTTTTTCCCCTTCATTTAATTTTTTATAATTTTTGCCATGTCAAGAACAACCTGATCATCAATGTGACTAACATGAATAATTGGCTTTTAATGAGTTTTGGGAAGATCTTGATTATGATGCAGGATGGCTGTAAGGAGCAGTTCGTGCATCTTAACATGCTCACGCTCAGCGGAGACTACAGTAGCTCGCTACAGTAGCTCGCTTAATGAGCTGCCAGATAGTAACTTTATGGAAATTGACGGATTTGATGCTACCTTTAAGGTTCGATTCATCGCGAAATCTGATAGACAACCTGATCATAGGGTTGAGTTTAATATGGGTCCTGAGGACGCCACTGCGAGTTATGAGAACAATTGTTGTGAGATTCGGAGACCTCATAACTGAATCGAAGCTCGGATGTTTGGGTGCCATTTTGATGGGCCAACTTTTGCTCCGTTCCGTGCAGTGTGCAATAGGGATCGTCACTTGAATAATGCCCTTAGCTTAGCGATTAGTGACTTAATTCCTATTTGGCATTTCGTTTGTAATAGTCTCTCTGATTGTTGGATCATGGCGCATTGCCTGTACACTTGGTTTCGCGGTTTTAATAATATTGGGGGGGGGGGGCTCTTTAACCCCCGGTCATTAAAAAAAAAAAAATCATCATTCAAATTAACCTTGAATGGATGTGACATATGTTCGTTCTCTTTCTTTTGGGAGAATCAAAAGCACGTCACTAAACACGAAGGCCCCGTTTACTTTCTGCATAACCAGGGGTTGGAGCAGGTCATCTCCCCAAATCTGTCATTTACTTTTTCTCGACTGAGGCCCTGAAAATCCGTACCGTAGGTGGAGGCGAAAATGGCGAGGTCCAGCAGACACGCCAATTTGCCATGTCTCGCTAACCATTCCATTTCTTGGGGCTGAAGAGTTTACAAAGAACCCTAGCTTTCGCCTTATTTACGGTCGATTGCAATTGAAATCCTAATTTTCCCCTTTATTTTCTTTCTTCCGCTGAAAACCCATACCTGAAATTTTTCTAATTTTCCCTCATTTTTTCACGTTGAAGAAGGCTTCAATTAGGGTTGGTGGTATAGATTTCAAATGGCGTTGTGAAGCAGATATTGACTACTCCAGCAGGGTTGTAGGTACTATTCCTTTTCTTGCGCCTTAATTTTTCCCGTTTTTGTTGGAATTCAGACTGATGAAATACACAAATTTGGAGGCGCAGGGTTAGTGTTGTTGTGTATTTCGCAGACTCTCGTCGTCGCACGATTCAGGTAATATTAGTAAACCCCAACTTTGGGAATTTAATTTGGTTGTGTAGATGGCTATTACCTCTGTTTGTTTAGCTTGTTTTGTCTAAGTTTTCTGAAATCAACGGAAAATTCCTGTGATTTTGGTTGTACTTGATGTTCCATGTCGTAGTGAAATGAGGGGTAGATGCTGGTGTATATGTATGGTTCGGGAGTGTTGTTGGCTGTAATTGTTCGTAAAAGATAAAATTTATGTCTATAATTGATCTGTGTATTTCTATTAATTTGTAGAATGGACAGTTTCTTTAATGAAGAAGAAGCTTTGATTGCGTTGGAGCTAATTCGGTTTTAAACCATGAACGTGTTGCTGCTCGTTTATTTGATTTTGTGGAGTGGTGTGTTGGACCATGATTGTAGGCAGCGAATATATCAGCAGTATAGTTTGTTAGCTAGAATTCCTGCACAAGTTGATCATCTACATGGGCTTGTTAAACTGAATGAATCTGACTATTTTGATCAACTAAGATTAGGGCGTAATGCTTTTGCCAAGTTGTGTGTTGTTCTTGAACAAAGGGGTGGGTTATGTGCACCCGTGGGGTGTTTGTAATAGAACAAGTCACCATGTTCCTTAGTGTTCTTTCCCACCACCAAAAGGTTCGTGTAGATAAGAAGGCTGTCTATTACTGTACGAACTGTGATTGTGCAGTTGGTGATCGAAGGTACGCTACGTTAATGGTATTGTTTAAGTATTGCTTAGGACAGGCTGTTATAACTTAGATTTTGAACTCCTATATTTTGTGGTCTATGATTCGGCTGTATAGTTTTGGATGTCTGCTATTTGATCATGGAACTTTTTGATCGTTTGATGTAGTATGATGCTAATGGTAGGTCATGTATGTACTGTTATTTTGGTGAGGCCTCAGATAATGTATGAAGGCTCTTTGTAAATGTATGTACCATCCCTTATGGTAATTTAGAAAGGTTCCAGAAATTTATGAAGGCTCTTTGTTAATATATGAAATTTCTCATTGTTAAGGTATGTTATATTCTTTTGTTAATTTACGATGTTCATGTATGATGTTGCATTATTTATCGTTTGAACGTAGTGTTGGACCTAATGTATATTCTGTTTTTTTTAGTACTTGAGCAAAGCCAACGTCGAGTATGAAACTAAGGTGCAAGAAGCAAATTGGAAGCTCTATCAGAAGCAAAAAGCCGCAAAAGGATACCTATTCGAGAAGGAGAAAGAGGCGCAAGCCCAAGAAGGCAGCAGCATATGCAGCATTCTATAGGCAGAAACAAGTTGTCAATGGAGAACTGTATTCGAAGAAAAAGGAAGCCGAAGGGCTCATAGCCCTTGCGGAAGCTAAGGGGGTGTACATACGCACCCTTCTCAGCGCCTTTGGAGGCAATTACACTGCTTTCAGGGATTTCATGATGATCAATAAAAGAATGTATCAGGAAATTGCCAGGATCAATGGTGAGGCTTTGCGAGGGCTGAAGCCGAATATCAGCATTTGGACGGGGGCGAATGGAGAGGGAGGCGGGATTGACGACGCTGCCATGAAAGAAATTTTTGGGGTTTACAAGATACTACCGCCGTTGTTCAAGACTGTGCATGAGCAGACTGGGATGCTGCCACCGGCGTGGAGGGGACGATGACTGAGACTAATAAAGCACCTAGTAGTAATAATAGGATTTAGTTGCATTTTCTGGACATGATTTAATAGTTTTTATGTGTTTTTGCATTTTCTAGACATGATTTAGTGGGGGGGTTTGATGTGTTTTTGCATATTTTGGACATAATTTAGTAGTTTTATGTTTTTTTTTTTTTAAATTTAGCAGTTTTTATGTGTTAAAAAAAAAAAAAAAAAGAAATGTTAATGGAATGGAAGAGCATTTCCGGGGTAAACTAGTAATTGACACTTAAACATTCATTAACATCTTCTAAAAAGTAAACAACATTCCACATTAATCTTCCAATTTCCAAGACCACAAAAATATAAATAAACGAAGGTTTTTGACATATAGTGTAACTACACTAACCTCCTATATCATGACATCCAAAAACCTTTTGATCAAAGTAAATGAGGCCGAAGTAGTTAATTCTTGTTTTTTAATAAGAAAATAATAATTTATTTGTGTGAATCATATTTAAACATTATGTTTTTTGTTTGTTTTTTTTTTTTAAGAATATTTAAACATTGTGTTGTTAATCATGTACTCATGTTTATACATGTGTCCCGTTGGATTAAAGAATAATATCTTTATGATTTTATGCTTTATTACTATTGGTTGGATATATACATTTTGTGTTGTTATCCCACATTAACCGTTAAAAAGTTATTGGACAAAATGGGATAGGATTTGTTTCCCAACAAGTGAGGGAGGATTAGGAGCCCATCACATAGACGACATGATTACGTCTTTCTCATGGAAGCTTTGGTGGCGTTATAGAACTGAGGATAATATTTGGACTATGTTTGTGAGAAGGAAATATAGTTACAATGTTCATTCGTCTCTGACACCTATCAAGCCTTCTAACTCGCCAATTTGGAGACGCCTCTGTGAGATTCGTGAAGCTGCTGAAAATTATGTGGGATGGTCTATAAGAAGAGGCCATATTTCTATACTAAATGATCAGTGGATGAGAGAAGGTAAGCTAGCTGAAATAGAGGAGTTAGTAGTGGAAGATGGCAAAGTTTGAGATTTGTTGATTGATGAAAAGTGGGATATTACTAGGCTGTATCTTTTGTTTGGTCAGGACTTAGGTAACAAAATTGCCAGTATTCATATAGGGGGCCAAAATGATGTGGATCTTCCAATTTGGCTAGGTGAACCAAGTGGCGATTTTTCTGTAAAATCAGCCCGTGAAACAATTCGCTGCAAGCGAAATAGTGATCAAATTACGAAGGGAATCTGGTCGACGAAGCTTACTCCTACCATTTTGATTTTTATATGGAGACTTATGTATGATTGGCTTCCGATAGATGAACGTTTGCAACGTAAAGGGATTCTCTTAGCTTCTAAGTGCTGTTGTTGTTCAAAAATTGAAGATAGAAAACATATTTTCTTAGAGTCGCCGAAGGTTGCGAGGGTTTAGGCATTTTTTGGAGACCGCTTTGATATGCCGATAATAGAAACTAACAACCCGATAACAGTTATAAACGCATGGATGCACTCCTCTCCGTATAGCAAATCCAAACATGTTAGAATAGTTGTGCCACTACTGATTCTTTGGTATACTTGGAGAGAGAGAAATGATGCAAAGCATGACGGAGAAAATTTCGACCCTTTCAATATCATACATCGTGTTTGTAATCACCTTTTTTTGTTACACAGGACAAGGAAAATGGATGATGGTTGGTGGAGGGGTGATGTACATACGGCGGGAAAGTTTGGAATTAAGCTGAGAAAAAAGAGGAGGAAGAGACAATTGTTGGTCATTTAGAAAAGGCCACAATTGAATTGGCATAAACTTAACACCGACGGGTCTGCTCGAGGTAATCCAGGTCAGGCAGGTATAGGAGGGGTATTGCGGGACTCTTCGGGAAAGCTACTGGCAGGATTTAGTATGGGAATTGGTACTGCCACAAATGTTTTAGCAGAATTGGAGGCTTTGATAGAAGGCATGCGCATGGCTAATGACTTTGGTTGTATTAACTTGTGGGTTGAGATTGATGCTAAAGTTATAATTGAAATTCTCCAAAGAGGGAAGATGGGAATATGAGGGCACAGAATTTGATAACGAAGTTCAAGGCATACAAAACCTTGATGAATGTCAAATTGACGCATGTGTACAGAGAGGGTAATGCTGTGGCGGACCTTTTGTCAAATAAGGGATTGCGAGAACAGGTTCAATGGTGTTTTCCGGATAATCCAATCTTTAATGAACTTAGAGGTTTACTTATGGTGGATAAGTGGGAACTCCCCTTGATTCGAGAATACAAATGACTGCGGAGAACCACAGCAGGAGTGAATTCTGGATGAAAAATTGGTTAATTTGGAGAACTTTAATACGAAGTGGTATGCAACTTTGTAAACAGAGTTCTTAAGGTTATTTAAAGCGGAAGTGGCCTTTTGGTAGCAACTATAAGGATGGAAAAATGGAACAAGGAGAACCAACAGAGTATGTGGTTATCTTTGTCTTATGTAAGGCTTTGACCTTGCAAGTTGTGTTACTCTATGAATTGACGGTTTATTGTTGTGGGAAAGGTGTTGTCTTTATCACCAGCATACAACCTTCTACATATTGTCTGTTTGTGAGCATGTGGGTTTCCAATGTGAGAGTTAAAATTTGTGCTTTTGAGGGAGTGATCTACATATTGAGAGACAACCCTACCCATCTTAAATTCAGAGTTTTCAAACCAAACCTTCACAATAAAACCTCCAAGCTTATGAAAGCTCCGGCTAAGATTTCGTTAATGATACTCCCGCCCCCTATTTTTTATGCAGGTACCATTTTTCCCACTTAGGATATTTATATCCCCGCAAGGAACCATAAATGTGACACGCCAATGATTATGATTGAGGCGAGGTCAATCCTTGTTGTTAGGGTGGAAAATGTCTTTTTCCAGGTGCTTAGCAAGCTCTATGCTTTGATGGTCTGGCGACACACTTCTGGTGTTGTGTTTAGGTATTTTAGGAAGATTGATCAAGTTTGGATAGTGCAAGATTGCATTTGGAATGGCGAGAGTCAGTCATGGTAGACGCTGTGCTACTTTTCAAATTGGTGGAACCTTGGACGTCCAGTGTTTGAAGAAAAGTGTGGAAGTCTGATTATAGGTGACAATGTTTGGTGTTGGGCTGATAATAGAACTCATACAGATGGAAACAAGCAAAAGAAGAGTCCTGATAATGCCCACGCTATGAACTTTAATTTGTTGATTTTTAGGCATTTAACTTTCTGCCTCTTAGAGATGTATTTTTTGAACTTTCCTCTGTAGTTTGGTTTTTGTAATAAATTGATCGGGTGGTCCTCGTTAATAACCCCGATGGGCTTCCTGTTCCATCTTTAATAAATATAAAAAAAAAAATTATTGGGAATATAAAAAACATAAAGGTATATAAAAGAGTATTTAGGCAACTGACTGTTGAGTATCCCACATTAAAAAATAATAAAACATGAACAACTTTATAAGTTAAGATGTTGTATATATTATTTAATTGTGGAACTCAAGAGTTAATTGATGGGCTCATAAGAGGTGTGATGCATCGCACGCGCACAGGGCCATGGGCGATTGTTACATTCAAGTTCAGTTAACACAACAAAATTCGTAATTCTCGTTTATGTTCTGAATCCTAACCTCCCACCAATTCCAAAATATCCACCTGCTCCAGAGCAACCACAACATACTGTGGATCTAGATCCACCAATAATAACAACAGGCAGGTCCATTGTATAGACTCTTATGTGCTGAATCCTAAGCCTAACAAAACATTTGCCCCACAAAGCTTACTACAGAAAGATCTTTTAAATTTTTTTGAGTTAACAATCTAAAAAAACCCTGTGTTAATCTAATGTAGCATATAAAACCCTGAGTTATAAAAAGTGATCTAAAAAACCCTAAGTTATTATTTTTGTTTGCACACCGCCCCTTAACCCAATTTAGTCAACTTAAAAATGTGTTAGGTTTATTTTATCCTTATTTCCTATTTACTTTTTACCTTTTATTTGAAACCTTAATTTATACTAAATTTTCAAATAAAAAAAAAGTAAAAAAAGAATATTGTGATGGTGTTCGATCAGGCTAGGGTCAAACTCCGATCACTTTCTATTTTGTTGAGGTGGGAAAACTAAGGGTGAAGCTCAAAGAGGGTCGCCGAAAAAGCTATGGGCTCTACCTGCTAGGACAAACACCAACAAAGTCAGAAGGCCAAGCTGGGGAAACTGGGGGTGATTCCCAGTTTGGCTCTCCGACGCTCAAGTCAGATAATGATCTGAAATAGAATACAAGCAAAGGTATGAAGTTACAGTAATGGTGAATGCTTACAGGGATGAAGATGAATTCCCATATTTATAGTTGAGGGTCAGGGACCCTTTGGTAATTTGCCTCGTGTGGTCCTGCCCTAATGTTGCCCTAACACGTGTCACAACGAGGAGAAATCTAAGAGGAATCTGCTGAAAAAGTTGGTAAAAGTTAGTGTTCGCAACAGTGGCATGTGCGCGGGCCTGTACGGGTGTCAGAGAGCCGTTTTGGAGGTTGGTAACGAGGGCGGGAGGCACGCTCGTGTCAACCGAGACTGACGGACTTGGAGATCTACATGGGGATTAGCACCCAAGCAGTGCAAAGAGGGGGAGCGGGGCCCCCTTAGTCAGTTGTTGTACGAGTGTACAAGGAAACAGCAACCGAGTTTGTGAATCTGAAATTTGGGGGAAATCCATGCTTCTTGTAATAAGTATACTCAATGTAATTGGGCCTCCCACAATATCTGCAAACCTTGCCATTATTAACAGGTTGTTTGGAATAAGAATTGAAATGTTAACCTCTACCAAAACCTTAACTTTTTTCGAAGAGCTAGATCCTGGAGTCATAGCTTTCTGTACCGGAGGTCTAAAACCTTGCACAACAAATGACCTATGTATTGAGACAACAAACAATTGCCTTTCTGGTTGAACAACCATTGCAAAAACCTTGGTAATAGTAGGCAGCGGATCTAACAATATAATTTGTGATCTAACCCCAGAGAATTTATCATTTAAGCCATTAAGAAATCTAATTACACAAATTAAGAAATCTAATTACATAGTCATTTTGTTAATAAGCCTTGATTGTATCAATCGCACTAAATGCACAACGAGTAGGACATGTACATATAGGTAAATGATGAAAATTATAGTATTCATCCCAGAGTACCTTCAATTTGGTGAAGTAATCGAAAACAGAATCATTACCTTGTTTGATGGAAAATAGATCTTGTTGCAATTCAGTGATCTGGAAAGCATCACCACGAGAGAACCTATCTTTGAGATCTTGCCAAACATCGGAGGATTTGTCCATTTAGATGATCAATTGAGGGATGATGGGTGAAGCAACGCGAAAGATCCAGTAGAGAATCATAGTGTTGCATCTCTCCCAAACCGAAAGAAGAGGATCCAATGGAGAAGACATTGATAGAGCACCGGTGATGAAAACAAATTTGTTCTTGGAAAACAGTGCCATTTTCATACCTCTCACCCAGGTATGGTAATAGGATCCATCAAGTTCGTTCGCATGAAGAAAGTAAGGACTGGAAGGTGTTAATTTTACCTCAACGGCAACGACAGCTTCAAACGATACCATTGATGAACAAGAAGCTTCAAGAAATTGATTGCAGAACAAGATCAAAGCGAAAAAGACGAAGAACTCGAGGAATTGAGAGAGAATTTCTTCATAATTGGGAAAAACAAAGTGAGTGTTTACAAGCCTTTCAACTCAATATATACAAGTGCAGGCGTAAGGTGTAATTTTTACTTTGCACGTGGTAAAATTGGGAGGTTTTTTTTTTTTTTTAACACATACACCCCAAGTGGCCAGAAGGATTCGAACTCGAGTTATTGTCTTCGAGAAATAATCTTCAAACCACTTGGCCAACCCCTGTTGGCGGTAAGATTGGAAGGTTACTTTAATTAACCTCAACCCACTAATTGGTCAATAATAACCTAACTTAACTAACCCAGCTTTGGGCTAATATATATGTTAATAGGTTATATTAATGGACCAAATGAGTGTTGAAAATTGTGAGAATTAAGTGCAGCAAGTGCTATATCTAAGTAGGTTATGAACCCTCAACATGTTTCTTTGCAATTGTTGGGTTAAAAACTTGGCTTTTATGTTTCTTTGCAGTTGAGGGTTAGAAACTTGGCTTTTATTATTTTCAGCATTCAATATTCCACACTTTTTTGGGTTTTCACTTTTTGTGTAATTTTGATAAACTGCACGAACAAGACAAGTCACCCATAAAAATTATACATGTTTGTCGTGCACATCCACAAAAATGGAATTAAATAGACAGTTAATCAACGTAGTGTGGCAAGTTCTTTACCGTGTTGTTAGACTATTGAATTTTTTTTAGTTCCTTATCATGTTGTTAGCTTATTGAATTTATTACATAATTTCTTACATTGTTCTTAGATTATTGAATTTCGTTTGGATAAATTTTATGATGTGGGGACACCTATTGACACAACAAAATATAAGAAGGGGCCACAAAATTGGTGCAATGCACATTGTAGACAAATAAATAAACTTAATTTTATTAATTTAATTTAATATTTAATATTTTGAAATTATCCTAAATTTAATTTCAAAGTTAAATAGTTAAATTAATTAATATTGTAATGTTTATTTTATTCACAAATCAAATGATGACACATGTCAAAGTTGTTAGGAATAGTGCCCTAAAAGCCGATTGTATATCCGCTTTGTGCTTTTCCTTATTGTAATCACAGACAATCTTTGAATAAAATAACGAATTGAGGCAACACTTCTTTATATGCTCTTGTTTGGTATGCGTTTACTTTAGTTATGCATGTATGAGAACTCCCCTAATCCTGATGACTTTAGGACTCTACCATTTGGGTGAAATGGTTCATGAAACGAGCCCTATATCACATAAGTCATGATTAGTAAAATACTCCAAGCCGATGAGTCCTACAAACAGTGGGAGTGTCAACCTGACTCCTCTAAGGCTTGCTTGTGGGATCACGCCCTTAAGAAGGACCACCTTGTTTCATGGAGGTGCAAAGTGTATAGTTGATACGTGCATGATACATGAGGGTGCTTACTTCCATAAGTAAGTTCACTGAGGTGTCCCATGTGAGAAGATTCCTAAATGGGAAATGAAGTTTCTATTTCAGGAAATTGAAACTTCCAGATTAGGAAATATCTCACGAGTCATTGATGTGATTAATTAATCCTTAGACTTGAGGTTCCATGTCACTTTATGAGTTAACTCTGTAGTCTTAGGTATAAGCTTTAAAGGGTGTCACCTTAGACAACTGATTCAAGGCTTATGCTGGGGATGCACAAGTGATTCATGAAAGTGAATGAGAATCAAGAAAGGACCTACACTTGCATCTGCAAGGTGATCTCTTATTGTGTAAGTCATTCATATGCCATATGGAGTCCTTGGCCAAGGCAGTAGATCAAGACATCAAGAAAAGGGTTTCTTGGATTGAGATCAAATGGATATGAAATGCACTTTGCTTTAAGACTGGATTATTAGGGTTCTGATTATTCCCTTACCCTAGATCTTGGTTGAGAGATAGTAAGTAGGAGGATTATATCTCACATGAATCAATGACTTAAAGGTTCTTTCGAATCTGAACTTTCCAATTCAGCTAGGGGTTAAACACCTGTTGCTAGACTATGGTCGTTTAATCTGTGGTCTGATTAATTAATTAGTGAATTAATTAATTAGGGTCACTGCTAATTGAATTGAGAACCTAGAGGGTCACACACAACAACTTGGCTACATGAGTTAAGGCTTTAAAATGATTAAACGAGTTAATCGGGCCAAGAGGGTTCCACACGTGTGAAACCACACGTGTGGGTCACGTGAGTGACACGTGTCCTTGTGACACGTGTCTCACACGTGTGTATATATGTGATATATGTGTTAAATAATTAATGTGATTAATTATTTAATAGACTTTGGTTTAATTTTGAATTAAAAAGAAAGTCTTATTTTGGAGAAAAATAATCTATTTAATTAATTACGAATTAATTAATTAGATAAATAAGTTATTTATTTATTAGTAAATAAAGTATAATAATATCCAAAAGGGTTTGGATATTTTAGCTCTCTTAAAAGTTGATTTGAATTAGAATTCAAAGTCAAAGTCAAAATTACTTGATGATCAAGTAATAGGAGAGAGGGACCAAAATCCTTAGCCCATAAGGACTAGGGATTTTCGGCCACCCCTTCCTTTCCTTTATATAGGGGAGCATGAGTGATTGAATTCTTTTGGTTCATGTGTTGAACACCATCCTTTCTCCAAGATAAATTAAACCCTAGCTTAAGCCTAAACACTAACTAGAGAACTAGCATCCTTACTAGTAAGATTGTAGTCAAGTTGGTGGACTATCTCTAGAGAGCTTCAAGTTCGAAGTTTTGAAGATTCGAGCTTTACCAAGGAGAGGGGATCAAGCCGCAAGAAGAGCGTTCTTGGTGGCTTGAAACGCTTCAAGAAAGATTATAGAAAAGTAAGTTTCTAATCTCTACAAATTTTGATACACGATTGCGAGTCCAAGATCCTTTTGTTGGAAAAATTTTTAAATTCCGCTGCTTTCTGATTTCTGTTTTCCAACAAGTGGTATCAGAGCCACCTCGTTAATCGTATTTGTGATTCGTCTCAATTATTCTGAATTTGGTAGAAATTCTTAGGCTTAGATGCGAATTAGGTATTCTTGAGTTCTTTTAGAAAGCCTGAAATACGAAACTGTAATTTTTTGAATTTCTGAAACTTTTTCTTAAATTGTGTTTTTTGAAAACCGTTTTGATTAAAATCTATTTAAATCGTATTTTTCCTTTTTGGATTGAACCGGGTTTTGGAGAAACCCAAAATACAAAATGGAACACGAAAAGAACGAGCCTAGGCGTGCTAGCACGTCGCACGCCCAGGCCCCGTCGCCACCGCCCTTCCCTCCCGCAACCCCGCGGGAGGCCGCCCTAGGCGCACCTGCCTGCCCCTCCCGCAACCGTGCGGGAGCGTCCGCCCGGAGACGTACGGGACAGCCCGCCCACACAGCGCGCAACGAGGGCAAGGGCGCGCGCCAGGCGGCAATCGCTGCAGCTGCGCGCGCTACTACGTAGCGGGCGGGCGATCCCGTGTTGTCTCGGGCCCGTGTTTTCGTGTTTCGTGTTTTCGGTCCTTAAAATCCCGATTTAATTTTATTTTAATTTTATTTTTTGAAATCAGTTTTTCTAAAATAAAATTATTTAAAAATTTCGATTAAATTGGGATTCTTGAGAAATTAAGCGATTTAAATTTTTAAAAATTACAAATTTATTTTTGAGAATATTGAAAGAATAAAATTATTAATTTTCAGAAATTAATTGGAATTTTATTAGTTTATTGTTTTTCGGGTTTTATTGAAAAGGCTCTTGAACAAGAATTGCATCTAAGTCGTGTTTTAAGCTATTAGAGCTTAAAGTGAGAATTTTAATTTATTGATTAAATTTAAATTCTTGCAATTTATGCATGTTAGGTGATCATGGGTTTAGACTTATGTATGGTTTTAATTTTTGCACATGGATGGTTTAAATTGGGGTTGGAGCCCTATAGTTGCGTTTTTCAATTGAGGTTGGAGCCTCACTTATGTGCGTACTGTTATGTGATTTATTATGTGGCTTTTCATATTACTGTTTTGAGGCCGGGGTATGCCCCGTGTAATTGTCTAAGGCCAATATGAAGATTGAGCCTTATTACTTTATGTCATTTTCTTTTATTGTAATTTGAGAGTAGAGATAGGTGGTGAGGTTTTAATTTCATTTTGGAGACAATGCACCCATGGAGTAAGATGGACCACATTCAAGTAACAAGGACGCCATAAGTGAAGACCCCTCAAAATGTTAGGGAGGGGAATCTCAATTGAAAAATGTAATAGAGATAGGGCTCGTATTTTGTTACAGCTTTCCCTTATGTGATTTAAACTATTTATGTGGCATGTATGTTAGAACTTGTGATTGTGGAGTGGCTCCCACATATCACGCATAAGATAGGTAGAACCCATGATCATCATATGTTAGTATCATGCTAGGACATGTTATCTGTTTATGTGCTTGTTTGAAATGCATTTAATTGTACTTGCATTAATCAAGACTAATAAAATTGGATAACATATATGTCGGTGAGGTCGAACCGGATAACTCTCCGGTTGATTCGAAAATTCCCATTAAATATTAAGCTAATTTCAAATAATAGGTATTTAATTCGAGATGCAAATTTTGAATTAAATTCCTAGCATTCCATCAATAGGTTTTAAGTTTAGTAAGTGAAACTAGTTGTTGTCCGCGAGTCGTGGGATAGCTGGTGGAGCTTATTAGTTCTTAGTTACCTAATTGATCATTTTAAATGATCAATATTTCGTGGTCAATTTTGGCAAGGGCGATGTCCGCGAGTCGTGGGTCGTCCGAACTAAGTTTTGATCAAGATCTTATGATTGATGGGTCTAGCTTAACGCCTAAGTAAATATGGATGTCGCACTAGTCGTGGGTCCATATTGAAAGATAGGTGATGCAAAAACAATTACTAAGAGTTCTAAAGGTGTTAGAATTGGTAAGTTATACCTACCTAGGGTTTTACTTAGAATGTCCGCGAGTCGTGGGTTCGAGGTAAAATGCTTAGGATCTTAGTACCCATTGGGAAACGCGTTCCTCTTAGGTCTTTGGGAATTATAGATCTTTGAAAAACAGTGGGAGCTACATTAGATTAAAGACCTTATCTTTTGTATATCGTTATAATTCAGCATGCTCACTAGTTCTCTGTTTTACCATTTAGGTCGTAGATTCTGTGATTCTCTACGTGTTTTGAAATGGCAACCAAAAACCCTCTTGTATCGATCCTCGAGTCAAACAAGTTGACTGGTCCCAACTATTCTGATTGGCTGAGGAATCTAAAAATCATTTTAGATTCTGAGAAGAAAACTTATGTTCTCTTCGAAGGGGAGCCTAGTCCCAAAGGGGACGCTCCCACTCGGGCCGAGCGGGACGCGATCCAGAAGTGGAAGGATGATAATCTCCAAGCCCGTTACCTTATGTTGGCTAACATGTCTCCGGACTTGCAAAGGCAACATGAGGCCATGGAATTTGCTTGGGAGATTTACGACCACTTAGAGCAACTTTACCGCCCTCATGAAAGTGTTACAAGGTATAACACTTCAAAGGAATTGTTCCACTTGAGAATGAGGGAAGGTTCCAGTTTCCATGAGTATGGACTCAAGTTTCTCGCCCTTACTGAGAAACTTGCTTCCATGGACATGCCACTGAAAGATGAGCTTTCAGTGGACCTGTTGCTAGGCTCGCTCCCACCATCATTCAACTCATTTGTCCTTAACTTCAATATGAATCATGCTGGTGCTACTGTAGTTGAGTTGATTAGTCAGCTTGTGACTGCTGAAAGCACGATCAAGAAGGACAATAAGGTTCTGATGGTGAATGCTCCATCTTCCTCTTTTGGGCCTTCTAAAGGTAAGGGCAAGAAAGCCCAATAGAAGAAGAAGAAGAAGAAACCCCTTAGGCCCACTGGTGGCGTTTAGAAGGGGAGGGCCAAAAAGAAGAAGCGTGATCAGAAAGAGGATGTTTGCTTCCATTGTGGCAAAGCGGGACATTGGAGGAGAAACTGCCAAGAGTACAAGGCTACTCTAAAGAAAGGTATGTTTCTCGTTGAAATAAATCTTTCTATTAATTCTAGTTCTTGGGTACTTGATACCGGTTGGGGAACTCATATCTGTAATGATGTACAGATGCTAAGTGAAGTCCAACAACTCAAAGAAGGAGAATGTGTCTTGAAGATCGGCGATGGCTCAAATGTTGAAGCTCGAGCTTTAGGCACAATTAGATTAGATTTAGGTAGTTTTGAGTTAGTTTTAAATAAAGTCCTTTATGTACCGAGCATTATTCGTAATATAATTTCAATTCCAATTTTAGATTATGAAGGTTATGAAACTTATATTAAGAATGGTAAATACTTTATCAAACGGAATAACTCTTCCGTTCACATCGGTACTGTTAGTAATGGACTTTATCTAACTCAGAATATCAATATTATGAATATACAACGAGAAACTAAACGTAAGAGAGATAACAAAGTTTCAGCTCCCTTATGGCACGCTAGATTAGGACACATTTCCAAGAACAGAATTAGCAAGATTAACACTTTAGGATCATTCTCTGAAAATGATCTCAAAGAGTTAACTTCTTGCGAATCTCAAAGGAAAAATGTCCAAAGTTCCTTTTAAAGGAACTGTGGAACGTGCCGCTAAGGTTTTGGATTTGATCCATTCTGATGTTTGTGGACCGCTTAGTGTAAGCACTAGAAACAATCATCAGTATTTCATAACCTTTACTGATGACTTTAGTCGATATGGTTATGTATACTTAATGATGTATAAATCTGAAGCTTTTGAGAAATTCCTAGAATTTCAAAAGGAGGTTGAGAACCAAACTGGTCACAAGATCAAAGCACTTCGATCTGATCGAGGAGGCGAGTATCTTAGTGAAGAATTCCTTAATCATCTCAAAGAAAATGGGATTATCTCTCAGTGGACACCTCCGGGAACTACTCAACTCAATGGAGTTTCTGAGAGAAGGAATCGAGCCCTACTTGATATGGTTCGTTCCATGATGAGTTTCACTGACTTACCACCTTCTTTCTGGGGTTATGCCCTAGAAAGTGCAGCAAAGATTTAGAATGTAGTTCCCTCTAAGTCAGTCCCTAAAACGCCCTATGAAATGTGGCATGGTAAAATCCTTAGTTATTCTTACTTAAGAATTTGGGGTTGTCCTGCTTATGTGAAGAGGACAGTGGGAGGTAAGTTAGAATCTCGTTCTAACTTATGCTACTTTGTAGGTTATCCTAAGGAATCCATAGGATACTACTTCTATGATCAATCTGAGCAAAAGGTGTTTCTTTCCAGAAATGCTACTTTTCTTGAGGAACCGTTCCTTAAAGAAAAGAAAGGCAAGATCATAGAATTAGAGGAAGTACAAAGTGACCCCATGCCACCCACTGAAGAAACGTCCCCTTTTGATCAACTACAACCAATCACGAATTTCGATACACACGTAATCCTCCTCTAAGGCGTTCTGAACGCACTCCTAGACATCCGGAGAGATGGTATGGATTCTTCCATGAAATCTCTCAAAAGGATAATGATCCTTTATCATATGAGGAGGCACTTTCAGATTCTAACTCTGAACAGTGGATAGAAGCCATGAAATCCGAAATGGATTCCATGAACTCCAACCAAGTTTGGACCTTGGTAGATTTGCCTGATGGGGTCAAACCCATAGGTTGCAAATGGATCTTTAATAGAAAGCTTGGAGTTGATGGAAGTATTGCAGCCTACAAAGCAAGTCTAGTTGTAAAAGGATTCACTCAAAGACCCGGCGTGGAATTTGATGAAACCTTTTCACCAGTTGCAATGCAAAAGTCTATTCGGATCATGCTTGCCATTGCTGCATATTATGACTATGAGATATGACAAATGGATGTGAAAACTTCCTTTCTCAATGGTGACATTGATAAAGACATTTATATGGAGTAATCCATAGGTTTCACATTCAGTGGGAGTGAGCAAAAGGTTTGCAAACTCCAAAGATCAATCTATGGATTGAAACAGGTTTCTAGGAATTGGAACATTCGATTTGATGAATCAGTCAAAGCGTTTGGCTTCATTCAAATTTTGAATGAATCATGTGCGTATAGAAAGGAATTGGAGACCTCAGTGCAATTCTTAGTACTTTATGTTGATGACATTCTTCTTATTGGGAATTCGAAGAATGACATGAAAGTAACTAAGTTATGGTTATCAAACCAATTTGAGATGAAAGATCTTGGTGATGCGTCCTATATCCTTGGAATTAAGATCTATCAAGATAGATCTAGAAGGTTAATAGGACTATCAAAGTCGATGTACATTGACAAAGTATTGAAGAGATTCAATATGGAGTCAGCAAAGGTTAAGAACCTTCCTATGAGTGTAGGAACATCTCTTTCTAAGAAGGTGTGTCCTAAGACTAACCTTGAGAAGGAAAGAATGACTCATACGCCTTATGCATCAGCGATAGGAAGCATAATGTATGCAATGTTATGTACTCGACCGGATGTGGCTTATGAACTTAGTGTAATAAGTCATTTCCAATCTGACCCTGGAGATGGTCACTGGGCTGCCGTGAAGAATATTCTTAAGTACTTGAAAAGTACTAAAGATTTATTCTTAGTTTACGGAGTCAGAAAGATCTTACTGTCAAAGGATACTGCGATACAAGCTTTGCATCTGACTTAGATGATTTTAAGTCAATGTCAGGATACATTTTCTGCCTAAACGGCGGAGCAGTGACTTAGAAGAGTTCCAAGCAAACGACCACTGTAGATTCGAGCACTGAGGCCGAATACTTAGCTGCAAATGATGTAGCTAAGGAAGGTGTTTGGATTAGAAACTTCATTCAAGAGTTGAATGTTGTTCCTAGCATGAAAAACCCCATTACTGTGTTTTGTGACAACACTGGGGCGGTTGCTCAAGCAAGAGAACCAAGATCTCACCAACGGACCAAGCACATTATGAGGAAGTATCACCTAATCCGTGATATTATCAAAATAGGATATGTGCAAATTGAGAGGGTCGCATCAGCAGAGAACGTGGCAGATCCACTTACTAAACCCCTTAGTCGAGAAGCTTTCCAAGGTCATCTTCAGAAGATGGGACTTAGAGTAGCTTTAGAATGGTTTTGACGGGCAAGTGGGAGATTGTTAGGAATAGTGCCCTAAAAGCCGATTGTATATCCGCTTTGTACTTTTCCTTATTGTAATCACAGACAATCTTTGAATAAAATAACGAATTGAGGCAACACTTCTTTATATGCTCTTGTTTGGTATGCGTTTACTTTAGTTGTGCATGTATGAGAACTCCCCTAATCCTGATGACTTTAGGACTCTACCATTTGGGTGAAATGGTTCATGAAACGAGCCCTATATCACACAAGTCATGATTAGTAAAATACTCCAAGCCGATAAGTCCTACAGACAGTGGGAGTGTCAACCTAACTCCTCTAAGGCTTGCTTGTAGGATCACGCCCTTAAGAAGGACCACCTTGTTTCATGGAGGTGCAAAGTGTATAGTTGATACGTGCGTGATACATGAGGGTGCTTACTTCCATAAGTAAGTTCACTGAGGTGCCCCGTGTGAGAAGATTCCTAAATGGGAAAGGAAGTTTCTATTTCAGGAAATGGAAACTTCCAGATTAGGAAATATCTCACGAGTCATTGATGTGATTAATTGATCCTTAGACTTGAGGTTCCTTGTCACTTTATGAGTTAACTCTGTAGTCTTAGGTATAAGCTTTAAAGGGTGTCACCTTAGACAACTGATTCAAGGCTTATGCTGGGGCTGCACAAGTGATTCATGAAAGTGAATGAGAATCAAGAAAGGACCTACACTTGCATCTGCAAGGTGATCTCTTATTGTGTAAGTCATTCATATGCATATGGAGTCCTTGGCCAAGGCAGTAGATCAAGACATCAAGAAAAGGGTTCTTGGATTGAGATCAAATGGATATGAAATGCACTTTGCTTTAAGATCGGATTATTAGGGTTCTGATTATTCCCTTACCCTAGATCTTGGTTGAGAGATAGTAAGTAGGAGGATTGTATCTCACATGAAACAATGACTTAAAGGTTCTGTCGAATCTGAACATTCCAATTCAGTTAGGGGTTAAACACCTGTTGCTAGACTATGGTCGTTTAATCTGTGGTCTGATTAATTAATTAGTGAATTAATTAATTAGGGTCACTGCTAATTGAATTGAGAACCTAGAGGGTCACACACAACAACTTGGCTACATGAGTTAAGGCTTTAAAATGATTAAACGAGTTAATCGGGCCAAGAGGGTTCCACACGTGTGAAACCACACGTGTGGGTCACGTGAGTGACACGTGTCCTTGTGACACGTGTCTCACACGTGTGTATATATGTGATATATGTGTTAAATAATTAATGTGATTAATTATTTAATAGACTTTGGTTTAATTTTAAATTAAAAAGAAAGTCTTATTTTGGAGAAATATAATCTATTTAATTAATTACGAATTAATTAATTAGATAAATAAGTTATTTATTTATTAGTAAATAAAGTATAATAATATCCAAAAGGGTTTGGATATTTTAGCTCTCTTAAAAGTTGATTTGAATTAGAATTCAAAGTTAAAGTCAAAATTACTTAATGATCAAGTAATAGGAGAGAGGGACCAAAATCCTTAGCCCATAAGGACTAGGGATTTTCGGCCACCCCTCTCTTTCCTATATATAGTGGAGCATGAGTGATTGAATTCTTTTGGTTCATGTGTTGAACACCATCCTTTCTCCAAGATAAATTGAACCCTAGGTTAAGCCTAAACACTAACTAGAGAACTAGCATCCTTACTAGTTAGATTGTAGTCAAGTTGGTGGACTATCTCTAGAGAGCTTCAAGTTCGAAGTTTTGAAGATTCGAGCTTTACCAAGGAGAGGGGATCAAGCCACGAGAAGAGCGTTCTTGGGTGGCTTGAAACGCTTCAAGAAAGATTATAGAAAAGTAAGTTTCTAATCTCTACGAATTTGGATACACGATTGCGAGTCCAAGATCCTTTTGTTGGAAAAAATTTTAAATTCCGCTGCTTTCTGATTCCTGTTTTCCAACAAAAGTAACATGTTTCAACCAATTAAATTGAGTTTTGCAGTTTAAAGGAGTCAAGACAAATCAAGTGGCGATGTTAAGTAGATATTTCGTCTCCGTTTAGACCCTTATTTGTATGATTCTTATGCCGTTTTATAAGCTTATAATCTATCTTTTTGCTCCTTTTTAGGCACCTAATGTGTTGGAGTCGAAAAACAAGGAAACGGATCAAAATCGGGCATAATTATACGAATCTGAAGTACTAACGGTTGTTAGCACGGAGAAGTTGGAAACTGACTAACGCCCGTTAGTCAGTACAGGCGATTTTGGTGTGAGTAATGGGCGTAAGCCCTTCTCAAGCAATTCCAGGCTAATGCCGGTTGCGAGTACAGGAGTCGAGGAGATGTTAGTAATGGTCATTAGTCCCTCTTATGAAGAAAAATAACTAACGGATGTTAGTCAAACTGGAAGTTGTTATCGCGTTTTTATGTAATAGTCGTTTGTGTAATGTTTGTGATGGCCTTTAGTGAATGCAAATTATGTTTTTACCTCTTTCAGCCCTATTTTCGAGACTTATCTAGGGTTAGAGCCTCATTCTTTACCCAGTTAAGTTCTGGAGCTCTAGATGAGGCATGGATGAAGAAGATTGAGCCCTTGGGATTCTTGAAGCTTTCCGTGAAGAATCTTCCATTCAATTAGCATCAAATTCCTTTCTAATTCCTTGTTCTAGTTCATTTGAGTAGTTCCTTGTTAAACTAATGCCTCCAGTCTTGAGATTTGATTTGGTGTTGGATCTTTATAACTTGGATGTTTGAATATTGTTCTAATTCAACGAAAATTCATGTTATTACTTTCATTTCCTTTAGTTTGTTGGTCATTTGTGGAAGCATGAGTGGCTAATTTCTGAGAGCTAGGAGGATAATACATAGTGGGTGCCAAGTGTTTGATGAAATGTCTCAATGAACGAAAATTTGTTCTTATGTTAGGAAAATGGTTTTCAAAGCTTGTATGAGTGTGGCCTACTCATACTTGATCTTTATTTCATTATTCAATTGAGAAATTGATTGTAAGTTGGTTGAATTTTCCTAAACACTTAAAGACTAAGTTTAAAGAGATTTGCAATTGAGCTATTAATTAACAACTCCAAGCCGCTAGTTAGTTAATGGTACAAATCTTGAGCTACTGGCCTAACTTTTGATTCAATGATCACGAGAGCGACTTTGTTCTAAGTTAGGTAGGAACACTTGACTTTGAGAGAAGCTAGTGTTTACCTTAGTGATTAGAATTGTAAGACAACCTTCCATTTATTGAGCATTGAGTCATGCATAGAAGCCCCATGAAAGTTTTATTCCTTCGGCCCCCTCTTAATCTTGTTAACGTCCTTTACTTAATTACTTCCTTGCTATAGTTATTTCATTCTACTAGTTTAATTGTTATTTTAGTGTAGTCCAACTTCCAGTTAACTCGAACCGGTCTATAGATTAACCAATACACATAGCAGTTGGCTTTAATTTCCCCTTCCTCGTGGATTTGACCCCTCTTGCTACATTGATTATTCAACACGTGGTATATTGCGTCATACAGACCAATCAAATTCAAGATATTATCTCTTTAAAAGTAGAAATATAAAGACATAATTATTCATATGATCTTATGTGATATTATCTCCTTAAAAAAGTATAAGAGATAATTATTAAATAAGATTGAGTTGAACTCGAACTCTTTAGTCCCACACCTACATAAAGGGGTCATGAGTTAGTTTATTCAACGCACAACACAAATCCAAGAAGGCTAAGGAGAAAAAGAAGGTCAAAGTTCTCTCTGCAAGTTCAAGACGGAGTTCTAAGTCATTCAAAGGCATTCTTCCCCAAAGTTATCAAATCAAGGCGTTTGATCCGTTATTAAGGTGTTATACCGGTAAATCGGCGTTATATTCAAGTTAGAACCATGGTGTTACCGGCGAGTTCTAAGGCGTTCTTGAAGAAATTCACCAAAATCCAACGTTTGATTCGTAAATAAGTCAAAAGACCTACAAATTAACGTTATTCAATCTAGATTCGAAGTTGAAGAAGATCAAACCACCAAATCCATCAAGAAGCGTTTGAAGATTTCAACAACTTTAAACTTGAAGGAAGAGTCAGAGGATCAAATCGAAGATTGAAGACCTCTTTTTACTTAAATTATCAAATAATTTGTATTATTTATTCTACGTTTACCCAAATTCAATAAACACGAATTTTTAGTGCAAACAGATTGGCACACCCAGTGGGACAGATCTAACCTCTCATCTCTTCCTTTTCATACCAAAGTTCAACGAATACATGATGGCTCCTAAAAACCAATCCAACCCGAAGAATAAAGGAGTTGATGGCATGAATCAACTTAATCTGAAGAACAAGAAGTTGATGGCACATTGCAAGCATCTACAAAAGGCAAACTCTCTGACTCCCACTCATCAGACAATTCAAATCCAACAAGTCCTAAGGCGACCGACTCAAAAGTGACTTTTTCTATGGAAGAGCAAATTGCTCAAATGACTCAAGCGATGAATGATCTACAAAAGGCTATAGAAGATAAAGATTTTCGAATCGCACAACTTATGGGAAAGTTAGAGAGGAAAAATTTGAAAGAGTCTATCCTCAATTCCCAAATTTTGCTTCAGGCTACTACAAATGGAAACCAAGTGAACTTGAGCTCTCAGGAACATGATTCAATTCATAAGTATAAGAACCCTACAACATCCATTGCAATATTATCTATCCAAGAGTTGCAATATATGATTGCAGACACAATCAAAGCTCAATGTGGTGTACCAAATTTAAAATCAATGACATACACAAAACCATACACCAAATATATTGACTCCTTAAGGATGCCAATGGGTTATCAGCCACCAGATTTTCAACAATTTGATGGAAAGGGCAATCCAAAGAAACATGTAGCCCATTCCATAGAAACACACAACAATGCAGGAACATATGGTTATCATTTGGTGAAACAGTTTGTGCGATCACTCAAAGAAAATGTTGTTAATTGGTATATTAATTTAGAATCAGCGTCTATTGATAGCTGAGATCAAATGGAGAGAGAGTTTCTTAACCATTTCTACAGCACACATCGTATAATAAGCATGATTGAACTTACCAATGCGAAACAGTGGGAAGGTGAACCTATCGTGGATTACATCAACCGCTGGCAAGCACTAAACTTAAACTGCACAGACAAACTCTCAGAAATATCCGCAGTTGAAATGTGCATTCAAGGGATGAATTGGAAACTTCTCTATATCTTACAAGGAATCAAACCCCGCAATTTTGAAGAATTGGCTACTCGTGCTCATGATATGGAACTTGTTACTGTCAATCGTGGAGTTAACTTCTTAACTTCTCAACAAGAAAGAATACCCCTTTTTAGAATCGGATGTACCTAATATCTTTGATGAACTAGTAGCTAAAAAGTTGATTGAGCTTCCCGAACTAAAACGTCCAAATGAAAGCGGAAGGATGAACGACCTTAAATATTGCAAGTACCATCGAGTCATTAGTCACAACTTTATCAGATGTCGATAGCGGCAAAAGAAGTATCATGTATCATCAAAGAAATCAAATTCAGCAAGTGCATACGGACCGCCAGGAAAGTACCGGGGGCAACTAAAATTCAAGTGAAAGTTGAAATACTCTTTAATAAAAGTCTAAACTGTAAAAAAATACTCCTTAACACGAGTATAAATTATTTAAATCAAATGTAAATTTACTCCTTAACACGAGTATAAATTGTTTTCAAATTCAAATTCAAGTGTACTCCTTAATATGAGTATAAACTGTTTAAATTAAATTCAAGTCACTCTTTAATACGAGTATAAACTGTTTAAAATAAAATTCAAATGATACTCCTTGACACGAGTATAAACTGTTTAAATCAAAATCAAGTTACTCCTTAACACGAGTATAAACATGTTTAAATCAAATTCAAGTTACTCTTTAATACGAGTATAAACTCTTTAATATCAAAGTCAAGTGTACTTCCTGACACGAGTATAAAATGTCTGTAATTTTGAAAAAAAAAAAATTTGAACTACGTCATAACTTGATCCTCTTGATGGGGTACGTAGGCAACTTGAATTAAATTTCAAGCTCAGTCACATTTTCAAAAGAAGTTATGTCCAATAAATTTGAGTACTTCAAGTCTCGTCATTGTACGACTACTTGGTATATTTTTCACCAAGCCTTGAAGTGGGGGCATTTGTAGAGGAATAAATAAACTTTAGTTTATTAATTTAATTTAATATTTAATATTTTGAAATTATCCTAAATTTAATTTCAAAGTTAAATAGTTAAATTAATTAATATTGTAATGTTTATTTTATTCACTAATCCAATGATGACACGTGTCAAAGTGACATGGTTCAACCAATTAAATTGAGACTTGCAGTTTAAAGGAGTTAAGACAAATCATGTGGCGACACGTGGTATATTGCGTCACACAGACCAATCAAATTCAAGATATTATCTCTTTAAAAATAAAAATAAAAATATAAAGAGATAATTATTCATATGATTTTATGTGATATTATCTCTTTAAAAAAGTATAAGAGATAATTATTAAATAAGTTTGAGTTGAACTCTAACTCTTGATTCCCACACCTATATAAAGGGGTCATGAGGTAGTTCATTCAAGACACAACACAAATCCAAGAATGCTAAGGAGAAGAAGAAGGCTAAAGTTCTCTCTACAAGTTCAAGACGGAGTTCTAAGTCATTCAAAGGCGTTGTTCTCCAAAGTTATCAAATCAAGGCGTTTGATCCGCTATTAAGGTGTTATATCGGTGAATCGGCATTATATTCAAGTTAGATCCACGGTGTTATCAGCGAGTTCAAAGGTGTTCTTGACGAAATTCACCAAAATCCAACGTTTGATTCGTAAAAAAGTCAAAAGACATACGAATTATCGTTATTCAAGCTAAATCCGAAGTTGAAGAAGATCAAACCACCAAATCTATCAAGGAGCGTTTGAAGATTTCAACAACTTTAAACTTAAAGGAAGAATCAGAGGATCAAATCGAAGATTGAAGACCTCCTTTTACTTAAATTATCAAATAATTTGTATTATTTATTCGGTGTTTACCCAAATCCAATAAACGCGAATTTTTTGTGCAAACATATTGGCACACCCAGTGGGACAGATCTTACCTCTCGTCTCTTCCTTTTCATACCAAAGTTCAACGAATACATGATGACTCCTAAAAACCAATCCAACCCAAAGAATAAGGGAGTCGATGGCATGAACCAACTCAATCTGAAGAACAAGGAAATTGATGGCACATTCCAATCATCTACAAAAGGCAAACTCTCTAACTCCCACTCATCAGACGGTTCAAATCCAACAAGTCCTAAGCCGACCGACTCAAAAGTGACTTTTTCTATGGAAGAGCGAATTGCTCAAATGACTCAAGCAAGCGATTAATGATTTACAAAAGGTTATAGAAGATAAAGATTCTCAAATCGCACAACTGTTGGGAATAGTGCCCTAGAAAGCCGTTATGCTTTGGGACTTTCCCTATATCACAGACAATCTTTGAATAATATACGAATGATTATAATCACAAGCGAACACTTCTTATGTGCGAATACGTGTTTTGAGTGTTTCCATTACGTGTGCATGTCTAGAACTCCCCTAATCCGATGAGGCTGTTAAGAACTTTGTCATTATGGGAATGACACATGAAACAAGTTCTTAACTCCATAAGCGATGATTAGAAATTTCTCCAAGTCAATGAGGCCGACAGACAATGGAAGTGTCGACTTTGCCTCAGTTGAGACTTGCTTGTGTAGTTATGTTTATAAGAAGGATCACCCGGTTTCATGGGGTGATAAGTTCATGGGTTGATGCATTCATAATACCTAGGGTGATAGTTACAAGAACTTCATCACTGAGAGTGCCCCGCGTGAGAAGATTCCTGAATGGGAAAGGAAGTTTTCTGAAACCTCCAGATTAGGAAATATCTCACATGTCAATGATGTGAGGAATTAATCCTTAGACTTGAGATTTCACATTGTCTCATATGAGCTAACTCTGTAATCTTTGATATAGGCTCAAAAGGGTGTCGCCATATAGACACCTGAACGGCTGAACCACGGCCTATGTTGGGATTACACAAGTGGCATATGAGGATTGTTGGAATCAATAAAGGACCTACACTTGTTGTAGGCAAGATGATCTCTTATTACACAAGTTATTCATGATTCCATACTAAAATCCTTGCGCAAGGTGGTTAGATCAAGACATCAAGAAAATGGGATTTTCTTGGATTCAGATCAAATGAAATATGAAGGGAACTTTGTTTTAAGATTAAGATTAGTAGGGCTCTCGATATTCCCATGCCCTAGATCTTAATCGAGAGATAGGATGGTAGGAGGATCGTATCCCATATGATGTCATTGACTGAAAGGTTCTTTCGAATATACATTCACATTTCGGGTAGGGGTCACACACCTGTTGCTAGACTATGGTCGTTTGATCTGTGAGGTAATTAATTAATAAAGAGTATTAATTAATTAGGCTCGCTGCTAACTGAAATTGAACCTAGAGGGTCACACACAAATACCGGGTTCAAAGGGTATTATGGAAAGATCAAATAGTTGATCGAAACAAGACCACAGTGTAAAGTACACGTGTGGCTCGAGAGCATGTTTGGGACGTGTGAATCCAATTGAGGAATTGGATCATGTGTTAATTAATTGGAGAATTAATTATTAAGCCCAAATATAATTAATTATTGAATTAATTATAAAGTCAAGATATAATTAATTGGAGAATTAATTATAAATCCCTAAATATAATTAATTGGAGAATTAATTATATAGTCAAAACAAAGTTAATTGGAGAATTAATTTTAGCCCGTTATAATTAATTAGTGAATTAATTCTAAAGTCCTTGATAGAATTAATTGGAGAATTAATTCTAAGTATTTAATTATTTACTTGTTCTAATTTGATTATAATAAATAAATAAATAAATAAATAAATAAATAAATATCTTCTATTTTATTATTCTAATAAAGTATTAGGATAAGATATTTAATTATTGCTATAATAATTAAATATTCCTAAATTAGTTAGGAGCTCTTTTTCTTTAAAATAAATATCTTATATTAGATAAGATATTTTTTACTTGGAGAGAAAGAAAGAATAGGAGAAAAGTCAAAGTAGGAGACCATCTCCTACATGGGATTAGGGTTTCGAACCCCACCTATAAAAGGGTAAGGGGGTTCGAAATTTTTAGCTTACACGTGATTTGGAGAATCACGTCCAACCTTCATGGAATTTTGGGGATAATTCTCTTGCTCTCTATTTCTCGTTTCTTGTTTCTTTAATACGCATGTTACAGTACTAGCATACTCACTAACATGATTTGAATCTAGGTTGGTGTGGATTATTACTCTAGAGGATTTCTACTTTGGAATCTCGAAGAAAGAATCAAGAAACGGGGATTTTCATGCCGCATGAAGAACGTTTGAGTGCGGCTCAATACGTTTCAAGAAAGCTACAATTCGTGTGAGTTTCTTGAGTCCCAACATTATGATACGAAGATTGCAAGTCGTTTAGATCCCTTTTGGAAAAAAATTTAAACTTCCGCTACGTTTACTCTGCTGTTTTCCAACAACAACTTATGGACAAGTTGGAGAGGAAAATTTTGAAATAGTCTATCCTCAATTCCCAAATTTTACTTCAGGCTACTACAAATGGAAACCAAGTGGACTTGAGTTCTCAGGAACATGATTCAATGCATAAGTATAAGAACCCTGCTACATCCATTGAAATATTATCTATCCAAGAGTTGCAATATATGATTGCAGACACAATCAAAGTTCAATATGGTGTACTAAATTTAAAATCTACAACATACACAAAACCATACACCAAATATATTGACTCCTTAAGGATGCCAATAGGTTATCAACGACTAGATTTTCAACAATTTGATGGAAAGGGCAATTCAAAGCAACATGTGGCCCATTTCATAGAAACACGCAACAATGCAGGAACATATGGTTATCATTTGGTGAAACAATTTGTGCGATCACTCAAAGAAAATGCTTTTAATTGGTATATTGATTTGGAATCAGAGTCTATTAATAGTTGGGATCAAATGGAGAGAGAGCTTCTTAACCGCTTCTACAACACACACGTCGTATAGTAAGCATGATTGAACTCACCAATGCGAAAACAGTGGGAAGGTGAACCTGTTGTGGATTACATCAACCGCTAGCGAGCACTAAACTTAAACTGCAAAGACAAACTCTCAGAAATATTTGCAGTTGACATGTGCATTCAAGGGATGAATTGGGAACTTCTCTACATCTTACAAGGAATCAAACCCCGCAATTTTGAAGAATTGGCTACTCGTGCTCAACAACTTTAAACTTGAAGAAAGAATCAGAGGATCAAATTGAAGATCGAAGACCTGCTTTTACTTAAATTATCAAATAATTTGTATTATTTATTTGATGTTTACCCTAATTCAATAAACGCGAATTTTTATTGCAAACATATATCATTTTTCAAATAGAAAAATTCTTTTTTAACCGTGTGTAACAAACAGATTTTTCGTATGAGCAAATTATTTTTTTATACAGACAAATCATAGTCATTTATTAGTTTAGCCGCAATATTTGGCATTATTAGCTTATTCTGTATATAGTGATGAGGCAGAAACACGCTCAATCCACGTTTTGATACGTGGCGCTATCAGCAATGACCGCTTGGCAACTTGGTCTCCACGAGTGTACCTTCCTCTGCTCACCCCAAGATATCCTAACCTTGAAGAAAGAAACAAACCTCGAGCGTCAGTTGGTTTCACCATCAGAGCGTCCACACGCACTCACGCTCAGGGAACCCTTCTCACAAGGGTAAGCAAGGGAATGCTCCCCTCGGGAGACTCAAGACCCTGGCTCTAGTTTTCCTTGGATCTGCTAGCCCAACAGGCACATGCTAAACACGAGCGTGCGTCTAGCCCTCATTACCAACCCAAAACAGCTCTCTGACACCCAATACGCACCCGCACACCTGCCACTGTTGCCCGCACCACCTTTTCGCCAACTTTTGCAGGAGATTCCTCCTAGGTTTCCCCTTATTACGCCACGTGTTAAGACAACATTAAGGCAGGACCACAAGGCGCAAATTACCAGAGGGAGGGTCCCTAACTGTAATATCCCACATCGCTCGGGTAGGAGAACGAAGTCCTCCTTATAAGGTGGATGGAAACCTATCCGTGTGGACGCGTTTTGAGTAGACTGGTACACAGTCCCTGCTCAAGAACAAAATCGTGAGGCTGCGACCAAAGAGGACAATATCCACATACTGGGTCGATCCTTGGTCCTTTCACTAACCCTCAACTATAAATAAGAGACTTCATCCCTTCCACTGTAAGCAATTCTCAATTACTGAAACTCTGCAATTACTTCTTTGTTTCATCTCTTTCAGATCATCATCTAACTTCAGCGTCGGAAAGCCAAACTGGGCTTCACCCCCAGACCCCCCAGCTTGGCTTTTTGACCGTTTGCTGTTGGTGTTTGTCCTAGCAGGTTGAACCCCCCCCCCCCCCCTCCCCAGCTGTTCTGGCGAATTCCATCCCGTTTCCCCACATCTAACAATTTGTAAAGTGATCAGAATCTGATCCCCCATATTCAGACCTATCATACAGTTTTTCTTTTTTTACTTAATTTCTTTATAATTGATCCTCAAGTTCTCAAAAATCATGTTTTTACCACTTAATCTTTTAAAACTATTTTTTTCATCCATTTCCAATCCTAATGTTTTTACTATTAAAATGTACATCTTCTATCTGAAAAATTAATTAAAGAAAATAAAAATTTTCAAATAGTTAAATAAATGTGAATGAGAAAATATAGATCTTTTATAATATAAAGTTATTTTATAATATATATTATAAATGAAATTTAGTGTTCGAAGAAATGTTTGTTCACAGTTTAAAAAAACAAAAAAAGAAATGTCCACTCACATAACACCTTATGTTCTGTTTTATTATGATATGATTTATGTATGTATGTATGTTAGTGTAAATTTTTGATTTACTTTGCTATGAATTCTTGATTTACTTTATTCTCACAAGAAAATTAGTAATTAATATATTTTTTCTTTACAATTTTCTTCACAAGTTTGATAAATTTACTAGAATCCTAATATATAGATTAGTCGTCTTATATTTTTAAAATATAAAGTTCTAAATTTATTGGGGTCTATATGATAATATTAATAAGGGCAAAAGATTTTTTTGAACTTTGCGTATTTTTTAATTTACCATGTAAATTGTAAAGGCAAAGTTCCGATGACAAAAAAAATCGTTTCCCCTATTAATAATTTATTTGTGAGAAATAAACCGTTTGTGAGATAGCAGAACCGTTTCAAATATATTCTTGATAGCGTTATTCCCCACAATTATTATTCTTAAAAAGAGGATTCCCGAAAATCTTAAAACAAATAACAAGATCCCCAAGAATATCTAGTTAGTGATAATGTTAGTTAATAAAAAAGAAAAACATGTATTAGGAACGGAAAAATTGCAAAATCGGGATACCAAATCACCCCATTTTGCACCTTGAGGACACTTCATTTTTCGGTGGCAAAAAAACCCTTTATCTCCAAAAATTGGCAATTTTGGGTCAATTTTTGCCGGAAACCGTCCAACCCTATCGGAAACCCGACCCATTGTCCTACATGGCAATAAAATACCACTTCATTTGTGTAATGCACTGACATGTCAAAACTACCATGACCACATCATTAAAAGATTGTTTAGGTTGCATTAACCCCTTAAAATTAAACATAATATATAATCCAAATAAGCAACTTTTAAATTTTAAGTTCCCTCACCCATTATTCTCTATAACAAATAGCTATACATTAAATAAAACCAGTTTCCAAATATATATTATGTTAGTTTTTATTATGATTTTTTTAAAATAGATTATCTAGTTATTATTTTACTTGTATTTTTTTCTCCTCCTTCAAACTTCCATACACAACTTTATCGCCCGATCCTTCTTGGAGTTTTATCGCCGGTAACCTAGGACACCACCACCAACAACCCAACAGCAAGGCACCACCACCAGTCCACCACCAACAACCCAACAGCAAAGCACCACCACCAGAGTCACAAACCACGACCACCACCAAAATCTCACCACAAAAAACGCACATAAGTACACAAAAAATCAGATCTGGTTATATAAAAAATCAGATCTGGCTTGTACACAAACAAAAGAACATAAAGGGAGTACGGGGGTGCGAGTAGCTAGCGGTGGGGAGGGGACGCCGGTCCTGCACTGGAGAGATGAGAGAGGCTTCAAGCCGCGTTAGAGAAGAAACCACCACATAGATTTGAGGAGAAGAAACCGAGGGGATGGCGATGGTACACGGAAAGAGCGTCGATGGTGATGTAGATGGAGGGGAGAAGAGACTAAGGGGGGTGGCGATGGTGGTGGCGCAGTTGAGGGAGGGGAGGAGCGATGGAGGTACATGGTGACCAAGAAGGGAGAAGGTCCCAGATCTCTAGATCTGGATTTAATTTTTTCTACTTTTTTCATCTTTTAATTTTTAAATATTAAATTTATGTATTCGTATAATTTGAGTTTGAGGGGTTGTTTAGCTAAATGCAATATTAAATATATATAAGTATATATTTATAATAATTAAATATTTTTTATTTATATTAGTGGTGTATGTACAAATAGAAAATTTTGTTATTACCAAAAACATTTTAAATATAAAAAAATTACATATTGGCATATAAATATTTATGGAGAAATATATAAATCTCATCCAATTTCTCAAGAATTTTGAATAAAGGTTTCTCTTGAGATGAATAAAGAATTAAAGATGAGGTTTTTTAAATTCTTCAAAAAACGTGTCAGACAATGTGTTTTGAAACTCTTAGCTGTTGTAAGTGGAGGAATTTTTTAATATAATATTTATATGTAAAACGAAAATTATTTTTGAATTTAATACAACATGTAAACATTCAGGACATGTGAAGATTTTTTTTTTTTTTTTTTTTTTTTTTTTTTTTGACGTGGACATGTTGCAAGGGCCACCTAAGCTTTTAAGCCACGATTGGCTGTTTTCTATAGCCAGGTGGCACGAGTTGGCAGTTTGCCGGTAGGGTTGGACGGTTTCCGGCAAAAATTGACCCAAAATTGCCAATTTTTTGAGATAAAGGGCTTTTTTGCCACCGGAAAATGAAGTGTCCTCAAGGTGCAAAATGGGGTGAGTTGGTATCCCGATTTTACAATTTTCCCTATTGGGAACAAAATTTCGCCGCATGTTCATCCATATCTAAGAATATCTCAACAAACTCCTAATCTGCATGATTATCATGATAACAATCTACTATAATGCACATATATATCTCCTCACCTAAATGCCCCAAACTCTTATTTTTTATTTTCTTTTTCTTTTTCTTTCTCTTATTTTCGATACTTGGTCATACTATTTACATCCAAATTTGGATATCTGAAAGTAACACCCACAAATGTCAATTTTTTTTTAATTTATTATTATTATTATAATAATATGCAGCCAAGCCAAAGAAGTGCTACTCCTCAGCATGTGGTTACAGAATACATGTAAGATAAAAGTTGGCAAGTTGAGAAGTGAAGATAAGAGAAAGGCAAAGAATATATCCCCAATGTGGGGTAGATACATACGCATACGATATAAGTAGTATCACAGCCCTAGCTTGTTATATATCATTTATTATATTTTCATGCATGGATAAGACTTCACATGCATCCTATTGCCTTCCCCTTCTGACCATATCAACTAGATAACAACAATATCTTGTAATACATATTCGTAAATGACAGCAAGCTCGTAACCAGATCTTGGAAATTTAAGTTCAATTTTATTCCCTTCAAGGCTTCAATAATGGCAGATTCACGGTGATTCACCCGATGCCTATAACTTAATGATTCATAGTTATACTACTTTAATAAAATAACTAATTGTTTTGAATTTTTAACAATTTATGTTAATCACAAAACATAGTGTGGAATCCTTGGCTAATCCGAATCCTTAGAAAATTCAAATCCACGTTGGGATTGATAGAATCCAATTAATTATGATAATAAATATTTATCTTATATCAATTAGTCACTCTTAATAAAATTAATATCAATTACCTATCGATTGAATCACTTTAAGGATCTAGTCGGTGGAACCGATGAACCACGCGAGCCGGTTAGGTGCGTGAGGCTGAGACTCGTAATACCCCTTTTTCTTGATCAACCCTTTGATCAAATATGAACTGACTAAATAATAAAAGACGAACTTTACTTAATTTCCTAAGTCAAGAGTTCAAAACACACGAAAAATTTATTTGTCGTAGGAACCTAATTAAATAGGATATTAACTGAAAATCATTGTAGTTGTAGTAGAACTCAAGAGTGTAGACCAACTCTGAAAAGTATAAGACCCACTTGACCTACAAACTCCCTTCCCCATCTCCTTCTTTCACGGGCCCCCTTCAAACTCCCTCTCTCTCTCTCTCTCTCTTTCTCTCTCTCTCCCTCTCCTGCCATTGCCACCCAATCAATCGCTCTTCCCCTTTTTGTCCTTTTTCTCTCCTCCGCTCCCTATAAGAGCCCAAGATTAACAAACGCCAACAACACAACAAAACCTTCCCCGTCTCGAAACAATGGCTTCTCCTCTGAAACTCACCTTCTCCTTCGTTCTCCTCTCGTTTTTCCTCCTTTCATCCGCCGCCGACATGTCCATCATCACCTACAATCGGAACCATAACATGGGCGGCCCGCGTTCGGAGGACGAAGTCGCGGCGTTGTACGAGTCATGGCTTGTGAAACACGGAAAAGCTTACGACAACGCCATCGGTGAGAAGGAGAAGCGTTTCGGGATTTTTAAGGACAACTTGAAGTTTATCGACGAGCATAACTCCGTTGATCGGTCCTACAAGGTGGGCCTTAACCGCTTCGCCGATCTCACCAACGAGGAGTACCGGTCCATGTTCGTGGGCGGAAGGGTCGACCGGGAAACACGGTTGTTGAACAGAAAAGTTAGCGATCGTTACGCTTTTAAGGCGGGGGAGGGGTTGCCAGAGTCCGTTGATTGGAGGAAGGAAGGCGCCGTTGCTCCGGTCAAAGATCAGGGCCAATGCGGTAAGGTTCTAAGATTATAACGGATGAGATATATATATCGAACTATGTGTGTTTTGTGACTGTGTAAAGGTTATCTTATCGTAGGTGTGTAAGATCATGAGTTTTCAATGAGTCTTCTGTTGGATTATTGATATTTTTTTCTTATTTTTGGGTTTTGATTTTTCTGCATGGGGTTTGTTTGGTTGGATGGCATAATTTTTGTCAATTTGTTCGGATGAATATGAATTCCTTTTGATCTGTTTTCAACTTTTCATGACTGGGACAGAAATTGATTTCTGGAAAATCATGATTCTGCTCTTTATCCGCTGTGAAGGTCTTCAACTATATTAATGCATATTTTGTGATTTTTCAAATGAAGGGAGTTGTTGGGCTTTCTCAACCATAGGTGCAGTAGAAGGGATAAACAAGATAGTGACTGGAGATATGATAGTCTTGTCAGAGCAAGAATTGGTCGACTGTGATAGGACATACAACCAAGGTTGTAACGGTGGGCTTATGGATTATGGCTTTCAGTTCATCATCAGAAATGGTGGAATAGATACGGAGGAGGATTATCCGTACACAGCTCACGATGGCACTTGTGACAGCTACAGGGTATGTAATCAAAGTTTTCATCTTTGTGTTTATCATCAAGCTAATTTTTGCTCTCATTTTGTGATTGATTGTCTTCCTCTATCCATCAGAGAAACGCCAATGTCGTCTCCATTGATTCGTATGAAGATGTTCCAGAAAATGACGAACAATCATTAAAGAAAGCCATTGCGCACCAACCGGTCAGTGTTGCCATTGAAGCAGGAGGCAGAGCTTTCCAACTCTACCAATCGGTACTATCATCATCTTTACGCTGTCCCTTCTAAGATTTTGGTCATTTTCAGAATAGTAAGCTTATTAGCCAAAAATAAGTCGTTTGGAGCTTATAAGCTCCTGAATAGAGGGTATGCTCATTTTTTATAAAACTGGATGCCAAAATGACATGAATATCATCTATGTTCTTTAGGTACAGGCGTATCTATCATCTCTAAAACAATTATTTATGTAAAATTAACTTTAATTTTTTATTTTTTCATCAAGATCTTATTAAAAAATAACTTGTAAGCTCCAAAGACATGTTATAACCTCTAAAGACCTTATAGCCTAAAACCCCCTTACTCCATTGTCATTGACAATCTTCCCATGTTTAGGGTGTCTTTACTGGTCGATGTGGGACAAATTTAGACCACGGTGTTGTCGCTGTGGGATATGGCACCGAGAACGGTAAGGATTATTGGATTGTGAGAAACTCATGGGGTTCGAGCTGGGGAGAAGACGGGTACATCAAGCTCGAGCGCAACATCAAGGCCAGAACGGGAAAGTGTGGAATCGCAATAGAAGCTTCATACCCTGTTAAGATTGGCCAAAACCCTCCTAATCCCGGCCCTTCTCCTCCAAGCCCAGTAAAGCCCGAGACAGTATGCGACAAATACTCTACCTGCCCTGCAGGGACCACGTGCTGCTGCACGTACCAGTATGGAAGCTACTGCTTTGGCTGGGGATGCTGCCCATTGGAGTCTGCCACTTGCTGTGATGACCACTCTAGCTGCTGCCCGCCGGACTATCCTGTTTGTGATGCTCAGGCCGGCACTTGCCTAATGGTAATTATTCCCATTTGATCTTTTAGCAATAATTGCAGCATACTCCTATATGAGTGCATTTGAATTTCAAAATTACACATTCCTCCCCTGTTGCTTGCCTTCGCATCTCAGTTGTCTGTTTTATGAATTATCATGCATGGTTTGATTTGTTATAATCTTATACTAGTTTCTTTATAAGGAGGCCATAAGTGAGTTTCAAGAATTTAAAGGGTATCTCTTTTTTTCTTGCTCCTCTCTATCTCTACTCAATAATTTTCTATTCCATTTCTTATTGACCTTTTTATGTATATGAATAATTTTAATGTATAAGTTTAATGAATATATTGTAAATAATTAAATCAAAATATTCGATTTGCATTAGTATAAATAATTTAAACATGTAGCTACATTTTATTCCCTTTGCACTCATAGAGTCTTGAAACTTTAGTATGGAAGATGCTGTCCAAATTTTAACACATTTCCCCCTTTGAGTAAAGGTCAATGAAAAAAAAAGGTTGATATTATTCTTCACTATTATTTTTTGAAACTGGGATGGGAGTTGTATGTAAATTACACATACTCTCTGGGGAGGTCTGTGTAATCTACCTTCATTTAGCTCTGATTACTTAATGTAAGTTTTTATTACTACTGATGTTATGACGTCGTGGTGGCGGAAACAGAGCAAGGAGAATCCGATGACAGTACCTGCTTTGAGGCGGTCGGTTGCTCAGCCAAATTTTGCTTCTCTTCGCGGTGGTAGGATTAGCAGTGCTTGGTCGTCCGCGTGATCTAGACTGTCGTTATCGCTGCTTCAGGAAGAAGCCAATTTCACAGTGGAGGAATGATTAGAAGTTTAGCATCTCTTCACTGCTTCTTCATAAGCTGTATTATTTAGAACCTTTTTACCATTACTGGATGCATTTGTTAGATATCTCTGTACATATTTCTGGTATTGGGTTTAGAAACTCTGGCTATTTAATTCCCTGTGTTCCAGTTGAGTCTTGCTTGTGGTCCTTATAGGACTAGACTCTGTAATTTGATGTTTCTCTGAAATTGTTCACTTTTCAGTTATTTACTTAATTTTTATGATGGATAATTTATTGTCTTTAGAAGTGACAAGTAACCAATATTACATATATATATATATATATATGTATGTCTATAACCAATATTATATCTTGAGACGTTATTAATTTAAATTATATGTTATGTAACCACTATTTTGAAATCATTAAACAGTATTATTTAAATACTTAATTATTTTTTAAAGTTATATAAATTATTGCACCAATGATGTGAGTAGTTTTAAAAAAAAAAAAAAAATTTCTAACTCAAACTCACCGGTTTGATCTCAGATTCGGTATTGTATTTGATCTTGTTATACTGAATCAGTTGGGATTAGAATTATTCCTGAATTAATCTTGTTAGATTCACTTTATTCGAATTAGAATTAATCTTATTATGCTTGTGTGCCGAATTAGATTCGGCCTAAAATTAAAATAATTATTGAGGATGGGAGCTGGATCGAGAAAACTTTCACAAAAAATTTCAACAATACTCGATCCAACATGGCCCTGGTGGGTGTTGTCTATGGCTACCCTTTGGTGTCTTTGGAAGTTACGAACAACTCTTTGAAACATCAGAATTTGGCCTGCGATCTTGTACATGCTTGGACGAAAAAGGATAACAAATCTGCGAGAATTAGAGAGTAGCTGCCAAGGATTAAACCGCATGAAGTATGGATTAAACTGAACTAGAACGGTAGCTTTTATCAGCATACAAAACAGGGCAGCTGCGGGAGGTTTAGTTCACAACTCGACTGGGATATACTCGGTGAAGCGGCCTACATGAAGGTCTCAAACTTGCATGGGAGGGGCAATTCCCCAAGATTGAAGATCGAAGTAGACTCGGAGATTATGGTGAGTTGGTTTGTGAAAGATGAGAATGAGGATGATCCTTTGAGGATTGTCATATTTTTTTTATATATATAGTCCATTTATATGGATTGAACTCGATCAAACCATTAAGGTATAAAGTTCTCCCTACCGATAACAGTTTGTACCTCCGGATTCGAATGAGAAACTTTTGGTTAAGGTAGCATATCAATGAGCTGTTAAGCTTAATGAGAAGTGTGATATGGATACATATATATGTTGAGGAAGAAGAACTAAATTGTACTCCAAAACTAGAGATCAGCTTGATTACAAATGGTGAAATCAAACAAAAATTCAATGCCCCTGCCATAAGTTCAAGAGACCAACTAACTTCGAGAATTTTAACCTACTTTCATTACTCAACAAATCTAGCATACTTTCATCAACGATCACAAGAATCAGTCTCATTTGAAATCAAAAGAAATCTTCTCAATCTTGATACTCCCACACGCTTTCTTCATATACATGTCCAATAACATGGGAAAATCATCCTTATGATCCACGATGAACCTCTTCACAAAGTTCTCCTCACATATGCTCAATATATTGATCATCTTCATCTTGCTCTTCAACAGCCCCTTTGCTTTCAAGATTCCGACAACCCTACACCTGGGTATAATTCTCTTTTCGAGACTGAACCCGAGAAGCAACGGGCGTTGAGCAATAGCACCGGGCTCAAGACCTATCGTATTAACAAGAAAATCTATACAAGCCACGATCTTCTCCTCGGACAGTTTCATGCAAAGGGGATACTTCAAAAATGCTGTGTTAATATCAGAGTTAGACCACCCACACCTTCTATAAACATCCATCTTGCGTTTCAGAGTCGATTTAGATAATTCAGCAAACACTAGGAGCGCATAGACGAATTTTACTTTGTTTGCATCAAATCCCATTTCAGCAGCCTGATCGGCGTACCCAGTTAACTTTCCCTTACCACAGAGCAGCAATGATGAATGGTGAGCAAGCAACAAAGCAATGGTGGATTCGGTTACACCTCGTTCTCTTAAAAGGTCAATGTTTGTGTTGATTTCCCTTCGCCATCCATGAGCAAAAGCCCTCGGAACACGCTGAAACACTCGAACAACTTGTTTATCGGATTTAATGATGCTTTTGAGGAAGTGATAGCAGGGAATGAGATAGTGTTCCAGACTACGCCGTAAAATCGATGGGTAAATGGACAGTTTCTGAGCTAAAACATCCGGAGGAACACCAATAGAGCGGAAGAACTCGAGTTTCGGCAACAGGTTGGTCTTCGGGCAAGCGGAAAGAACAGGCGGCCATCTGGTAACAAGTCTGTAGATTTGAGCATTTGTGAACTCATAACTTCTGAGGAGCTCCAACACTCCATCTGACTTGTTTAGGGATCTGATTTGAAACTTCTGGGATGCGATGAGCGCATCCTTGGACGACAACCCACATGAGTTAATGAGGTAAGAAATGGTTAAAGATCTCTCTGAGTCATTTCCGCAAACACCTGGTGGCGATGTCTCGGAGGAGAATACCTTGACAAAGACTGCAAATCTCGAATCAACAAAATGCCGGCCCAGAAAATTACTCTCTTTTGTGGGAATGCTCAGCCATCTCCGGCGGAGAATGGCAAACATCGATTGAGATTGGTGCTTCACAATTCCTGAAACGCTGCCGGCCGCTGAGATTAGGGCTCCGCCGCTTCCGCCAACAAGGAGATGAAGAATGTGATACTTGATTGCCGTAAGCTCCTCCGTAATTCGTAAACCGTCACCTCCCTACGGAACCAAATTCTAGGGTTGCAGGTGTGGGAGACTCCTCGGAAGCGATTAGAGAGCTTTTGAGCTTCGGGTAGTGATAGAATTTGGAGACAATTAGTGCCCAAGGGACGCCCAAGACTTATTTTAGGGATATAACCCTCAATTTCTTTTCCCTTTTTTTTATTCCCTATTATTTGACGTGGCTAATAATCACGTCATATCTTTCAAATTCAGATCTCCCACCCAAATCAAATCCTAGTTTCTTTTTCTTCTTCGCCGTTTCTTCTTCTCTCCTTCTTTTTTTCTCTTCTTCTTCTTCTCTCCTTCAACGATGAAAAACAGAGATGGTCTTGTCGCCTACACCTCTCCTTCTCACATTCTCTCATCGCGATTCGTCTTCTCACCTTCTCTCGCCGTCGATAATTGGGATGAATTCAGTTTTTCTTCTTCAACGATGAATCAGGATGAATCTCCTTTCCTTGTACAAGCATGACAAAGATAATCGGATGAATTTAAAAAATTATCAATAATATTTTTCTTCTTCTTCTTCTTCTTCTTTTTTTTTTGTCTCAATCTTCGAGAACTTGAATATATATGAAATCGCGTGAATTCTTTTGAAGATCGCGTGACTCGATCTTCAAAAGAAATCACGCGACTTCATAGAATTATGAAGTCGCTGCGCGATTATGATAGTCGAGCACGCGACTTCATAATTCTATGAAGTCGCGTGATTTCTCTTGAAGATCGCGTGACTCGATCTTCAAAAGAAATCACGCGACTTCATAGAATTATGAAGTCGCTGCGCGATTATGATAGTCGAGCACGCGACTTCATAATTCTATGAAGTCGCGTGAATTCCTTTGAAGATCGCGTGACTCGATCTTCAAGAGAAATCACGCGATTTCATAAATCTATGAAATCGCGTGATTTCTTTTGAAGATCGAGTCACGCGATTTCAAAAAATAATAAAAGAAAGAAAAAAAAAAGAAAAAAAAAATTGAAGAAGAATAAAAATAATTAAAAAAAATAAAGAAAATAAAAGAAAAAAAAAAGAAAAGAAAAAAATCGAGTGAGCGATTTCTGAGATCGCCCACTCGATTTGTACACGTGGAAAATAATTATATTTAATATTTATTTTATTAGACAAAATTGAGAAAAGGGTTATATACTCAATTCTTATATACTCAATTCTTTTAAAACTAGGGGTTACATAACTAAAAAAAGACTTAGGCGTCCCTTTTAACCGAATCCCCCTTCTAGAATTTGCGAGAGAATTTGAGCGCAAGGACGCCCAAGTTTGTTTTTTTTTCTTTTCTTTTTTTTTTTTTTCCGGATATAACACTCGATTTCTTTTCTCTTTTTCTTTCTTCAATATTTATTTGACTTGGTATCTTAATCCCCTAATCCAATGTCTTTATGTTAATATAAAGTATAAGGCTTCATTTACTTCAAATTTTTGCAATCCATTGGTAGGGGTTTAGAATTTGGCAAGACCTTGCTATATTGCCAGGTCCGTGTCTTTACTTCAACCTCGACGCCAGGATGATAAAAAGCTTAATGATTTCTTTAATTTGTTTTTTTCTAATGTGGCTTTTTTCCTTTCTTTATTATTGAATTGATAGGAATTCTCTTGTTAAGACCCTATGAATCAATTAAAACCTCTTGAACTTGCTTGGATCACATCTAGACAAATCGGAGACTTTACAAATAAAGTCCGAGGATTGGCATTCCATTGCTGTCATTTTATATGTATGTTGGGCTCCTACTTTGGGTTGTATGTTGAAGCCATTACTTTTCATGTTAGTGGTCAATGGTTTAGTGTGGATTGTCCTAAATACCCTTTCATAAAATTGGTTATAGGGATGGCAATTGGGCCGGGTCCAACGGGTCTGGACCCCAACCCGCCCCACCAGACCCATGAAAGACCCGCCCCATCGGGTCCTGGGGCGGGTTCGGATCCGAAAAATAGACCCGCCGAGCATCCGGGTCCTTAACGGGTCGCACCAGACCCGGCCCTTAAATTTTGAAAAAAAAAAAGAAAAAATTCAAAAATTAAACCGTACCTAGGGATGCAAACGAGCCGAGTCGCTCACGAGCCTGGCGAGCAAGCTCGAACCAAGCCCGAACTCAAACACCTTTTAGTTAGGCTCGTGGCTCACGAGCCAAGATATTTAATTAAAAAATAATATTTTTATTTTTATATATATAAATATTTTTATTTTTATATAATATTATATATATTTTTATTGATTTTTATATAAAATTAATATATTTATAATATATATGTATATATATTTAATAAATATATATTATTATATATAAAAATATATTAAATTATTTTAAAAAACTAATTTTTAATTAAAAATAATATAATATTCATTTAGCATAATATATATAAAAATATATTAAATTATTTTAAAAAACTAATTTTTAATTAAAAATAATATAATATTCATTTAGCTCGAGCCGAGTCGAGCGAGCCTCGAGCCAGGGGAAAAAAAAAAAAAAAAAACCAGGGCTCGGCTCGTTTGCATCCTTGCTCCAATGTCTTACCTTCACGCTTTAGTTGTAAACTTCTCCGCCACAAGCATCTTTGTGTTGTTCTGCATCTCTTCTACACAGCTCCACCGGCACGCCGCCGCCCCCAGAAAAAGGTGCGTTCCCTTTTCTGATAATGGGTTTAAGAAATATTGAGTTCGGTTTTTTAAATTGAGTGTATGATTGTAATTTAAGGAAAACATAATGGGTTCTTGGATTTTGACTATATTCATCTGATTTAAGTAAAAAGATTTGATTTTTTTGTGTGTGTTTTTTTTTTTTTTCTGAATTGTGTTTTTTCGTGTGTAATTTGTTCGTGGTTTCATCTCTCTCCAAAATTGAAAAAGATTCTAAAAAGGATGGTTTTCTGTCGCCGCTGTGTAATTCGTGCTCACATTTGCACTCACATGCCTCCAGTTTCTGTTAGTCTTCAGTTTTCTATGTTCTTGATATTTGCAATTTGAGTTTGGGTTTGTTGATTTATAGCTTTCTACCTTTATTTTTTGAAGTTAGTTACGGAAAATGGATGGGAAAGTAATGAAATTTTTGGTTTCATCATTATTAGATGGTGAGCTTTGGTTTCTGGAGAAGAAATTATGAGCATATAGTTTGTCATTTGGTTGGTTTTCTAAGTTAATTTGTACCTTTGATGGGGAAAAACAATGCGAAGCATAGATAATGGTTGAGATTCAGAAAGGCTGTTCACAAAGTTAGGAGAGGTGTAGTTGGATTGTTTGACTTATGACATTACTAGAGAAGATAGAAAGATAGGGAAAAGAAACTGATTGAATGGAGGCATTGTGAATATGTTAATTATCATGAATTAAGTGGAAAAGATGGAACAATTGCTGCAATAACTTGAAAACAGTTGGAATTTCTGAAAATTGGGATTATACCATTATAGGATTCCAAGTATATGTCATGATTTGATTTATTTATCTATTTTTTTTTATAATTATTAAGAAGTTGATTCTTGGTTATACAAAACTGACAACAATGGCATCAGAGTTTCGTGCAAAATTGAAGAATCTAAAAAGGAAGAGGGTAGAGGAGATCGAACGTGATAGAACAGATACGCAATCTGTAAGCCATTACGATATTCTTAGAGCGTCTTGTGGTCACGGCAGTGGTAACTGACTGCAACAAACCACACATATTATTGCTATTTGGGATGATTATGAAGAAGATTATACTCATTGTTCTTTCTGCTGATTTTGCAGGTCTGTTTGGGGCAACACTGGAACAACTTGAGGAGTTTCTGGATGAGATGGCCACATCCTAATAACTGTTTGAGAAATGTAGTTAACAAATCTGCAGAACAATTTGTATGTCTTTGTTAATATGTGTGGTGGTTATGTGTTTTTCTTTACTTCCAAATTAAAGGGGACTAGGATTCTTGCATCTTTGATTGATTTTGCTGTAAATGTAACAAAAAAAAATTTGTGTATTTAAATCTTGAATATTGATATCAACATATGTATTCAAGGTCCATTATTTAATATTAATAATAAATATATTACACAAAAATTGAATTATGTTATGAGAAACTCCTTTCCCAAGTATGGTAATTACAGTCTGTATATGTTGATAAATTACAGTTCACAATATGGTGGATTTTGTTTGTTTGAATGTTTCAAGAATTGTTATGATTTGAATTCGATACAAAAGGGAATGAAATGGAAGAATGACAAAATTGAAGAATGTTATAATTTATAAATTATTTTACCAAGCTCAACATAAATAAGTATATAACAATACATAATATAATAGTGAACTGTAGCCTCGTTTCATATAAATATGAAAAAGTTTACAAATTGAAACTATTAGAGAGCGTTTGATATATGAGATTAGGCTCATTTGGCCTACTTAATTTTAGCTAATTTTCTGTTTGATACCACATATTAAATCTCGTCGACCCGTAAGAGTTAATCTTCGACTGGTGTAATCTGCCTACTTTAGAGAGATTAAGTTCTCAAATGAATCCTAGGGGAGGGGGTGTGTTTATCGCAGATTAACTCTTATCTATTATAGATAAGCTTAAAAAGTTAGTTTGATTTTCTGGCTAAACATGAAAATTACTACAAAAAAAAAAAAAAAAAAAAAAAATATATTATTTTAAATGATATTTCAATTTATGAGATATATCAAACACGATAATAAGTGAAATTAGATGCAACTAAATTTATCAATTGAATGGATCAAATACAAAATTAATTTCTTATACGAGTACTTAATTTCACTTAATTCTCCACAAATAGATTAAGTGAAATAGAATAATCTACATTATCAAACGCTCTCTTATAATATTAAAATCAAATATTCACGTACATGAGGTTTGTCAAATTTACTTAAATATTCGTCCCAAAACATTATAAAAACGGGTTAAATGTATCAAAAATGAGTTAAGCGGATCAAAAATGGATTAATTAGATAAAAAACGAATTAAACGGACCAAAAAGTAATAAATGAGTCTCATGGGTCTGGACCCGGACCCGGGTCCACCGGGTCTGGATCGGGTTTGGACCCGCCACCAACCGGGTTTGGACCCATCACGGGGCGGGTCTGGACCCGCCGGGTCTGGCCCAGACCCGGCCCATTGCCATCCCTAGCTTATAATTGATAGTTTGTTTCCCCCAATTCCACCTCACTTTCCACACATTACACAGTAGCTTCGCTTTTGGGTTTCTCTCTACCACCGTCGCGGCCGGGCTTCTTCGTTCTCTCAGCAAGGTGATCGTCGTTCTTCTTGGTTCTGTCAGCAAGGTGAAGTATAAAGATTCATGAAGGGCTCTCTTTTTTCAAGCCTTTTTTTTTTCAACTTTGGTGAAAAAAATTATATCTTGGCATGTGTTGTGCTTTCAAGAATTGGATTTTTATCACTTGGGTGGTGGAGGGTAGAACAAAAGGGAGCCACCCTGTGTTTGTCTGCTGCCCGAATTTCAAGCTCAAAGTCTTCACAACCTTCAACCACAAAAACCCATTAACTGAAAATTGCAATGTCGATTTGAGTACATATAACCTAACACATATGGAATCCTTACCGGATAATTTTTTTCGACCCAAGTAAGGCTTCACCCAAGCATACCGAAGACGAGCAGAAGAGAAGACTAAATAAGAGCAAATAATACCACAAGCTGCTGCACCATCTCAATGGCGGGAGATAGGGGAAAAAGGAGAGGGAAAACCCTCCATTTTTGCACAGTATCTAGGTCCTTTCTGTAAATTTCAGTGGAAATCGAGGGGTATATGAGTAATTTCTGTAATTTTGCCACAACTTTTGCGCCTGGGTATATAGAACACCCTTTTCTCCATCCGTACCGGGACTCCAGGAAAATAGGGGAATTGTAGCCTTTTAAAGTGAAGGGTGGAAATGGGGGGATAAAATAGCTAACCCATCCTTTTCTTCCATAGTAAATGACACCTAAAATTTTATTTTTGTGACTATATCTAAATTTTACGGCAAATTATTGAATAATCTCTAATAAGGCAACAATGTTATCCTAAACCCCCTAAATCGCCTAAAATTACTAAAGTATCCTTGCTAAAATTGAATAATCACAATCCATACCAAGCATCCAAATCCCTCCTCCATTGGCGGGAATTTCACATTCTTCACTATCTCCCACCACCGCCCGCCGCTGCAGACCGTCGCACACCACCGCCGACAAGTGTATAAGAAGTTATTGGAGACTGAACGGCCCACACACCCACGTTAGAGGAGAAACCCCTACAAGCTACCAACCACTCCCCCACGACGCACACTCTGGTTTAGCTCGTCACTTGAAATGGTAAGGTCTGAGAGGAAGGTACGTCGCACCCAACCTGTCGAAGTTAGTTTTCTTCCATAAATGGTCAAAAATTCAATCTTTTTCCATCCTATTCCAGTTTCTACTTGGTAATTGATGATTTTAACTCAACAAGTAAAGGTTTCAGGAGTTTGTTAAATAAGGAATATTGAATCGATTTTCGCTCAATGTCGACGACGCCATTGATGATTCTTCCGTCCCCGGCTGAAATAAGCAGGGGAAAGAGAAAAAGATCAGAGGTAGACATCCATGAGACTGATGAGGGTCCACTTTCGAAGAAGCGGGTGTATTCGATTTTGCATCAATGCGTGTTGGAGAGATTCAGTGAGGTTATCTCTAAAATTCGTGACCAAATGTCTCATGGTCAACTCGATGCAATTAAGAAATTGCCGTTTGTTTTTTTTTTTTTTGGGAGCATCTGTTCACAAGGGGAGCATTAACAGAGTTGGGTTATTGCTCGATTACTACAACTGCAGCACAAATACATTTAAATTTGGAAGCCAAGAAGTTTTATTTTGTGAGGAGGAATTCAGCATTGTTATTGGTATGCGGCATTCCGGTCATCCTTTCTTGGTAGTGGGCAAGAGTAAATCCAATACCTTGATCAAGCATTTTGGCAATAAGGGAAACAATGTCTCCCGAGCTAACATCGAGAGTAAACTGCGGGAATTCTTCAGAAGGACTGATGACGATGGCATTGACGATTTTGTACGGATGTACATTTTATACATTTTTAATTGTTTGTTGTTCCCGCGTAGCAGTGTACGTGTACCTGTTGCGCTTATTTGGTATGTTGATGATTTGCTCAGGATTAGACAGTACGCGTGGGGCACAGCGGCTCATATGTTTTTGATCCAAGGTATTAGGAAGCATGTTGTAGATAAGCATGATTTTCTTGATGGGTGTACTATGGGTTTGTTGGTAAGTCGTTGGCTTGGTTTTGTAGATTGTGTCGTTTATACCTATATATACACGTACTTAAGTTATTGTTTATGTCAGGCATGGTTTCATGAACTAATCCAGAAGTTTGGCATCTCGGGAAGGTTGGCAGCATTCCCTCGGTTCTTCAAATGGAAAGGGAGTGCACTGCCTAATATGAAAGAGAATGCAAAGAAGGCACTGGAAAGTATTTTCCGGTCAGATGTAAGTCCATAATCTTTTGTAATTTAAACCAATATGCATATTTTATTCAAATGTTTTGTAACAAAGTCTGTTGATTTAAAAATACGCAGATTGTTCCCTTACGAATGGGAAACAAAATGGAGAGAAGTCTGGCCAGAGCGGAGGAAGAAGTTTTTGTTGACGAAGGGGATCAAGTTGTTTACCTAGCAGAAAAAGCGCAAGGTGTCGATCAAGGAGTTCAAACGGCTTGTGTGGAAGAGGCACCTGAATGTGTTGATCAAGGATTTAAAACGGTTTGTGTGGAAGAGGCACCGGAATGTGTCGATGTAGGAGTTCAAGTTGATTTGATTGAGGATGGGGAAGGTGCTAGTGATTCCGGACGAGCTGAGGTTAGATCGAAGAGGAAGAACGATGTGAGGGAGCATGTGGAAGAAAATGTGAGAAAATATTTCATACAAGATTTAATATGACAATGTGTTTTGTTTATGCGTGTGTGTTTGATTTGTCATTGGATTCTTATGTATTAGGTTGTGTTTGATGGAGCTCACGTGGACAGTAGGCCTAAGGAGGCCCCAGGCTGTGAGGTCGTCACTGAGGAGCAATGGAATAGGGCATTTAACTTGATTATGAGCTACGCGGAGGCGCAAAAGTAAGTATTCTTGCTTAATTCAATGAGTTTAGTTGACAGAATCTTGTTGATTATTTTATTATAATCTTTTGCAGCCATGATGTTGTGTATACAAGTAAGTCGAGTTTTGTCTTCGTGTACGATCTACGAGATCTAATTTTAGGCAAGAAGACCAATGACAATGTTGTGCCCAAATTTCACGATGTACATTTTGTTAACCCTCATGTGTCAGTTGAGTTTGTGGGGAAATTAAAGAACAGCGGTACAGGAAAGACAAAGAAGAAGACTATCCCTTACATTGTCCCATCTGCAATCAACGAGTTCATGACGCACCGGATGAAAAGTGACTACGTTATGACCCTGAACGAGGTGTCTTCAACAGTTATGTTCTCATGTCGTTATGTTATTTTCCCTCTACTGATAAATTCTCACTGGCATATGTTGGTGTATGAGACTGAGCACAAACGTTTCAATCACTACAACTCAATGCATACAGAAGAAGCTGCCACCGATGTCACAGTATACTCAGATTTCCTCTGGAAGTTGTGGATTAAGAACAATATTGACAATAGTACCAAAGAGAGGGAATTAGTGCGGGCACGAATGAGAATTCAGGATAAGGGAACCAGTGATTGTGGCGTATTAATGTGTCTGTATGGTGAGATGCTTGTTCGAGAGACTGACGAGTCCAGGACATATGCCGAGACATGCAACATCCCCGAATATCGCTTTAAGTTAGCCAATGCCTTTCTAGAAAAACAATTTGGTTCATCTGTATAATTGAAATTTCAATTGTATTGTTATTTATTTTTGACTATCTTTTACCTATTCTAGTGTCAAAAGAATGCGTGATTGGATGGATGAAGTGTCCAGTGAAAGGGAAATAATGCGTAATTGAAATGGAACTTTGTCCAGTGAAACTGTAATAATGCGTAATTGGATGGGTGAAGTGTCTAGTGAAAGGGAAATAATGCGTGATTGAAGGTTGGGTTTGTCCAGTGAAAGGGAAATAATGTGTAATTGGATGGGTGAAGTGTCCAGTGAAAGGGTAATAATGCGTGATTGAAGGTTGGGTTTGTCCAGTGAAAGGGAAATAATGCGTAATTGGATGGGTGAAGTGTCCAGTGAAAGGGAAATAGTGCGTGATTGAAGGTTGGGTTTGTCCAGTGAAACTGTAATAATGCGTGATTGAATGTTGGGTTTGTCCAGTGAAAGGGAAATAATGCGTAATTGGATGGGTGAAGTGTCCAGTGAAACTGTAATAATGCGTCATTGGATGGGTGAAGTGTCCAGTGAAAGGGAAATAATGCGTGATTGAAGGTTGGGTTTGTCCAGTGAAACTATAATAATGCGTGATTGAAGGTTGGGTTTGTCCAATGAAAGGGAAATAATGTGTAACTGGATGGGTGAAGTGTCCAGTGAAACTGTAATAATGTGTAATTGAAGGTTGGGTTTGTCCAGTGAAACTGTAACAATACGTGATTGAAGGTTGAGTTTGTCCAGTGAAAGGGACTTAATGCGTGATTGAAGGTTGGGTTTGTCCAGTGAAAGGGAAATAATGCGTGATTGAAAGGGGACTTTGTACAGTGAAACGATTAATTGAATCATGATCACATCATTACAACATTGCAACATTAACAAGTTTGATTGAAACATTATCACATTATTACAACATTGCAACGTTAACACGATTAATTGAATCATGATCACATCATTAATGTTTCAATGTTTTAATCACAATCTTGTTCATAACTATATTGTTGTAATGATCAATGTTTCAATGTTTTAATCACAATCTTGTTCATAACTATATTGTTGTAATGATGTGATCATGATTCAATTAATCGTGTTAACATGCAATGTTGTAATGATGTGATCATGATTCAATTAATCGTTTCACTGTACAAAGTCCCCTTTCAATCACGCATTATTTCCCTTTCACTGGACAAACCCAACCTTCAATCACGCATTATGTCCCTTTCACTGGACAAACTCAACCTTCAATCACACATTATTATAGTTTCACTGGACAAACTCAACCTTCAATCACGCATTATTACAGTTTCACTGGACAAACCCAACCTTCAATTACACATTATTACAGTTTCACTGGACACTTCACCCATCCAATTACGCATTATTTCCCTTTCACTGGACAACCCCAACCTTCAATCACGCATTATTACAGTTTCACTGGACAAACCCAACCTTCAATCACACATTATTTCCCTTTCACTGGACACTTCACCCATCCAATTACGCATTATTACAGTTTCATTGGACAAACCCAACTTTCAATTACGCATTATTACAGTTTCACTGGACACTTCACCCATCCAATTACGCATTATTTCCCTTTCACTGGACAAACCCAACCTTCAATCACGCATTATTACAGTTTCACTGGACAAACCCAACCTTCAATCACGCATTATTACAATTTCACTGGACAAACTCAACCTTCAATCACGCATTATTTCCCTTCCACTGGACAAACTCAACCTTTAATCACGCATTATTTCCCTTTCACTGGACAAACCCAACCTTCAATCACGCATTATTACAGTTTCACTGGACAAAGTCCCCTTTCAATTAAGTATTATTTCCCTTGCACTGGACAAACCCAACCTTCAATCACGCATTATGTCCCTTTCACTGGACAAACTCAACCTTCAATCACACATTATTACAGTTTTACTGGACAAACCTGTAGCGCCTCCCCAGCACTACAACCCCGCACTGCAATACTCCCTGCGTGGAGGTTAGACCCAACAGTCAGGAAATACTACGGCGAACGGTCAGGATAATATATGAATGGAGTATATGTCATAGTGCAGCGGAAAATAAAGAGATTCAACTTTACCAATGAACGGGGAGGATAACATACAATGAGCAAGGATTATCATTATTGATCAAAGTAGTTCGCTAAAGAGTACAACAGGTTAACATGCAAGGACAAAGTATGAGATAGTTTGTTTCTGCAGAGAGTAGGCTCAAGATAGTGTACTCTTAGGATCGGATCCAACCTACTGTTGTAATGCTTCAATATACCTCTAGTTGTCGTTCATTGATTCCTGAAATCATGCATTTTAAAATAGGCGAGAGGGTTAGTCAAAGTGACTAAGTGAAGGGGGTATGAGGGTTTATATATATATATATATATATATATATATATATATATATATATATATATATTTATTTATATGATCAAGAAGATCTTGATCTACAATATTAACAATAGGATATAGCAAATATGGAACGGTCCATGATATGTGTAAAACAGGGATAGGGATAGTTTGGAATATTTGTAGAAGTATGAACCGTTTGTAACAAGAACATTAATGCCCGCAAGCTAGGCCTCTCCATCCATAACTCCTTAAATAATTGGTAAAATAGTATCGGGCTGATCAAGGCACCGATACTTCAATAAAACCAAGAATATTAACTCCACTACTTCTTGATGTCAATAGGGAATCAAACCCTAGAGACCACGAACACGATTTGGGAGGCAGCTATCTCTCCCTCATCCCTTGGCATGGAGTAACTAACCTCCAGTTAGACCACTACCAAGAGGTGGCAGTCCGCAGCACCAACAATACCCTCGGCCCGATACGTTCCGGGTAATTGCTCGCTACGGATACAGCCGGGGCCCGTAACATGAATCAAGAACAATATTTTGCTTGCATAAGCCGGAATCAATATTTTGATAAAGTGGACTTGAAATATATAACGTCCTAGCAAAATATTGATTCCGGCATGAAAGTATTTTTCCCTTAAGAAGGACATTATAGTACAATAATATATATAGGGGGTAGTAAATCAAAATGATAGGTAGGCTTGGAAATAGTTTTTATATAGATACATATGTATAGCATGATTCCAGTTGAAAACATTTTAACCCTCACCTATACCGGTAGTCAGACATTGTAATATGCATTCCAGTGCGCCTGAAAGTATTAACTACTATAGGCTTAGAACTAGATTCCTTATTTTAATCAAATAAACACATAAAACACATAATGTTTATACATAAAAGGATTACACATTATTCTAATCAAGTAAACACATAAACTATATCATGTTAGAGAATTCCCGGTAAACTCTAATTTTAACCGTTTAAGGGAAATTAAGTAATTAATCAGGTTTCATGAATTCTTTAACCACTTAAATATTTATTAATCACATTATAATCCTAATTAGAACATTAAAGATGAAATTTAGAATTTAATTTGACAATGTAGGTTATATTTTGAAAATAATTCACAATGTACCGATTTTTGAAAAATTCGGATAAATCATTATTTAGAATTTTCAAAACTAATTTTATAATTATTTTAATAATATTTTAGAAATATTCAGCTTATGGGTTGACCAAAAAGTCAAAATTACTATTTAAAACATTTACTATTCAATTTCTTTATGAATTAAACACTTTATAACATAGAATTGAACACACACACACACACTTACTATCACACGTGCACTTAAAATTGATCAAGAACATTATGAATGTGTTCTTAGGCTTATAAATGTGTTCATATTAGCTCATGATCAGATCTAACAAGTTCTAAGTCCATAACACATAATTAAACTCATAATGTAGCACTTTATGTAACTTTAATCATAAAATTAATTCTAAATAAATTATTCTAGGCATGAATTTAATGAAATAAGATCATGAATATTTAAACATATGAACACACTATATCATATCATAAAGCATGTATTTAATTAAATAAAATTCGTATATGTTACCACATTTTTCCTAAACTAGCATAAATAGCATATATTTCATAAAATAAATTCCTAAAGCATAATTTAATTAATCCTAGGCATGCTATGACTATATTATACTAAGAACATAAATAAAGCATGAAATAATAAAAGAAAAACACCCCTTAATGAGGGAGAGAGAGGGGCTGCCGTGAGTGACCAATGGAGAGTGAGTGATTTGTGTGAATTTTGTGAATGAGCTCTAGGGTATTTATAGGTATGAATTAGGGGCTTATGTGCAATTCCTAAGAGTTTAAGGGAGATGTGGATGCTTCATAACCTAAACAAATGTTTGGTAGCTATGTAGGTAATGTGGTTGTCTCACATTTTAAATAAATGCTTGGAAGCTATATAGGAAATGTGGGTGAATTACATTCATTTATTTAAACTTTCTAGAAGACCTATGTTGTCATGGATGATGTCATGTTGAATAAAAATAAATATAAAATGATATAAAATTTATTCAAGAGTCGAGAGGTGAAAACTTGAAGTAGTAAATTAATGAAAGAACGAGTGAAAAATAAGCTTCGTTATGATTATAAATGGGGAATATTTAGAGTTTTCGTTTATAAATTATGAACGTTAAAGATGATGAAAATCATGATAAAATTATATAAACGAAGCTATGATATTGTTTAAAGGTTGTAAAAATTATCATAGTTTAGGGAAAATTTCAAGAAACGTTTTAAGTAAAATTTCAAATATTGAATGAAAACTAATTGTTTAAAATAAAATGACAATGTTTAAAAAGGAAAATATTTATAAAATATGCTATGATTGGAATCAAGTTTTGGTAAATGCAAGAAAATTCACAAAATAATTCAATGATCGTTTTGACTATAATATTGAATAGGGAAAACGTTGAAATTCGGAAATCTCAAAATATAGGGTTAAAGTAGGGTTTTTGGCCGGTTTTGGTTACTATGGGAGTTATAATGAGAATTAGGATTCGGGAATGATACCATAATTCATAAAATTTTACAAGGATTCATTTGAACCCAACATTTGATAGGTAAAAGTGTCTTGGAAAATTTCTACGTTTAGGAATGAATAGTGATTACGGATTTTAGAAGGAATTCTTCTAGGCCCCGAATTCCGGGATGTTACAAAACCCAACCTTCAATCATGCATTATTACAGTTTCACTGGACACTTCACCCATCCAATTACGCATTATTACTGTTTTACTGGATAAAGTCCCCTTCCAATTACACATTATTACAGTTTCACTGGGCACACTCAACCTTCAATCACACATTATTACAGTTTCAATGGACAAAGTCCCCATCCAATTTAAAAAAGTTAAAAAAAGTCATTCACCATACAACAAAAATACAAAGACAAAATAGACCTCTTCCAAAGATAGATCATCCTGCCAGGTCCATCATCAAGCCAAAATACCAAGCATCCACTGAAATCTCGTCCAATCTTCAGTTTCGGTGCGAAAACAAATCAAATAAGCGTGATTAGGATCCCGAATTGAACACAGGGCCCCTGCATGTTCTCTTGTTATGCCCAGGCCTTTTACATGATGAACATATTGTAACAGCTTTGACGACCTGCGATGGGAACCTATTCCTCTTCGGTCGACCAGGCTGAAGCCTCACATCGGGAGGCCTGATCTGAACCTCGACATTTGAGACCATATCAGCATTTGGTACAGAGAAAATAATGTTCTCATACGCTTTTTTATACGTTTCAACTGAACAAGCATCATCACAAAAATCGTATACCGACCACCCTTTCTTGTCAATACATGCACAAGCATGTTTGCAGGGGAGCTTTAAGATGTGCCAGTAATTACAAGAACATTCCCACTTGCCAAGGTCTACTGTGTATCTGAATTCCCCTTCATTCACCTCAAATGTCACTGAGGTGGCTCACACAACATCCAAGCTCCTCCCTACTTCAAATTCAGCCTTGACCATCACCTCTATATCCATACAAAGGTGCGTTTGTCATTCATGACTTTGCTCCCTTCTATTTCACATCATGGTCATTATCTGCTGCCTAATCCGGTCAATCAAAGCAACAATTGGGAGGGATCTCGCATCCTTCACCCAACTGTTCCAACACTCTGCAATGTTGTTGTTGATGATACCAAATTGATTACCGGTAAATAATGAATTGACCCAGTTTTCAGGAGCGGAGTTATTTAAGAAATCTGCGGGCAACGACATTGCTTTAAGGATTTTGTTGATATGCAGGGAGTACTCAGTCCTGGTAGGAGCATATGCTGCTGCATTGAATACATTGGTCCAATGTTTTTTGTTCAGTTTGGGATAATGCTTCCTAAGGACCTGCGATAATGACAACCAACAGCCACTTTATTATCAAGAAAAGGAGCATACATATCAACTCATCACACTAATCAGTAAACAAATACCTGAGTTATGAAGTTATCCACCAAATGTCTGAGGCAGAATGCATGTTGGGAGCCTGGAAATACCCTTGGCACATGCGTAAGAAGTCTCAGGTGCTTGTCGGAGAAGAATGTGTACTATCTAAAATCATAAAGCACAGGCTGACTTTCAAGAGCGTGTCTCAACTTTTGGCAAAACCATTCCCAATTCTCATCATTCTCTGAGTCAACGACAGCGTATGCTATTGTAAACAACTGATTGTTCCCATCCTTCGCTGTCGTACGAAGCAAATGACCTTTGAATTTGCTCTTGATATGAGTGCCGTCAAGGAAAACTATTTTCCTACAACCTCTAAGAAATCCTACCAAACAAGCATTCAAAGCCATAAACAAGTGGTTAAACCCGTTATCCGGTTGTTTTATCTCCAAATCACAAATGCTGCCGGGATTCGATCGTCTCACAGTTTACATACCAATGGAGTTGGTTATAAGACCCAACGTCAGAACCATGGATTTCATGTAATGCTATCTCCTTGCCCAGCCACGCAGGATGGTAGGGAATTTCCACATTGTGCTCGTTCAGGATATAAGAAACTATATCTTTCGGTTTGTATTTATGATTTGCCACGATATGTGCCTTCATTACACCCGCAACCCAATTTGAATCGGCATTGGGGTGTGACATTTTATTTGTAACAGTTTCCAAACCACAAACATGGTCAAGATTTAACTTTCTTATAGCAAACTCACCGTCTCTCCTACAGTAAGAGGCATAAAACCTCCAATTGCAATTCTCATCCAGACAAGTAGCTATAATCTTGTCAGTATCATTCTTTATATATTTAAACTTTCTATTCACTGCAATGTGATAATTTTTTAAATGAACCCTACAGTCATTAGCATCCTTAAAGGCCTGTCCAAAGCGACGGATGCAACGACTCCAGGATTCATTGTTGTTGGAAGAATGAACGACTAGGGCTTGACTTGTCGATGTCATTCCCTGGTCATCCCTTTTCAAATTAAACACAAACCGAACGACTAACGCATCACATAAGTATCACAATCACAAATCAGCCATATAACAGAGCAAATTAAAATATAGGGACTACCTTTTCTGAGATGAACTTGAAGGGGGCTGAATTGCTCTCAATTTTGCAATGTGTTGTTTTGCTAGACCATGCACTGCCACCATACTCTCAACATCTTTATCTTTCTTCAAACTAATTCATGATTCATCTTCCATATGGGCAGCCTTGTACTGCACCACATATACATCGCAATCGAACTCAGGCCAATGGGTCTCAATCTCCGAAAATACTTTTGCAAGCGTATCGCTCTCCCGAAGTTGAAAGACATGATCTTCGCCTTCAAAAAATACACTACACCATATCGAACCAGTCACCAAGATGCCGGAATCCATCTTCACATAGTGGGTTTTCTTGATTCACTACAAGAAAACTGCCAATTTCCGACGGAAATTTCCGACGGAATCAAGTCCGTCGGAAAATTATTATTTTCCGACGGAATACCGACGGTTTTCCGACGGAATTTGTTCAAAAATATAAAAATAAAAATAAATATTTTCCGACGGAAATTCCGTCGGTAATCCGTCGGTAATCCGTCGGAAACATTTCCAACGGACAATTCCGTCGGTAATCCGTCGGAAAATATAAAAAAATAAAAATAAAAATAAAAATAAATATTTTCCGACGGAATACCGACGGTTTTCCGACGGAATTTGTTGGAAAATATAAAAACAAAAATAAATATTTTCCGACGGAAATTCCGTCGGTAATCCGTCGGAAACTATAAAAATATAAAGATATAAAAATAAAAATAAATATTTTCCGACGGAAATTCCGTCGGTAATCCGTCGGAACATATAAAAATATGAAAATAAAAATAAATATTTTCCGACGGAAATTCCGTCGGTAATCCGTCGGAAACTATAAAAAATATAAAGATATAAAAATAAAAATAAATATTTTCCGACGGAAATTCCGTCGGTAATCCGTCGGAACATATAAAAATATGAAAATAAAAATAAATATTTTCCGACGGAAATTCCGTCGGTAATCCGTCGGAAACTATAAAAATATAAAAATAAAAATAAATATTTCCGACGGAAATTCCGTCGGTAATCCGTCGGAAACTATTAAATTTAATTAAATAATTTTTTTTCTAATTACTAATTTTATTTTTAAATGTACAAATATCTTATAATGTAACTTATAATTAATATATTAATTTTAGAAAAAATTCTTATTATCATACTCTATATATTTTCAATAGATCGGAGAACTCTTAATTCTAATGAGTTTTATTTTCATTTGAATAAGTACTTTTAAAAAATTCCAATAAATATGATTATATTTAATTCATATAATCATATATTTAAAATTTTATATTTTAAATTAATAACAAAACGTATTTAAATAATTATTTGAAATAAGTATATAAATATATTTAAAGACAAAATATTAACAATAAGCAAGTTAGCCAAGTTGGTAAGGGGGTCACCATTCTCTCTTGGAGACCCGAGTTCGAATCCCCGCGAGCGCAATAATCGTGGGAATTAATTCTCGCATTGGGTTGGCTCGCCGAGCTCAAGCTCGGCTCGTGGCTCGTCTGAGGTGTTGGTGTGGCTTGTTTCGGGGGTGGTTCGGGTCTCACAAATAATTTTTTTATTTTTTTTAGATTATTTACTTTTATTCTATTTTCCGACGGATTTCCGACGAATTTCCGACGGATTTTCCGTCGGAAAAGTCGTTTATTATTTTTAACATTTCGTTAAAATTTCCGTCGGAAATCCGTCGGTAATCCGTCGGAAATGTTTCCGACGGATAATTCCGTCGGTAATCCGTCGGTAAATTTTTCCGAGGACTAGTTATGCGACGACAATCGTCCGTCGGAAATCCGTCGGAAATTCGTCGGTATTTGATGTTTCCGACGGATTTCCGACGGAATTCCGACGAACAGTGCCGTCGGAATTCCGCTGTTTTCTTGTAGTGATTTTGTATCAAACAAGTGGTGTCCGCTTCGATTATCGAATCAAAATACCAATAGCAACAATTCGGGGTGCTACGATAATAGGCTTATGGCTGCGACGGCGGCGACGGCGGCGGCGGTGGACTCAGAATCGCAGGAAGAAGAAAAGGGAGTTTAGTTGCAAGGTGATGAATCGATCGTGTGTGTATCAGAGTAAAACTTGAGGGTAAAGTAGTCTTTTTAGGTGTTTGGGGGGTTTACAAAAAATATGTGTTCTATTGGTGATCACAAATGAAGAGTTTTCAAATTAGGGGGTTTTGGATAACTTTTTAACATTATTGGTCCTATTTAATAATTCCCCCTAAATTTTATGGGATTGTCGTTATTCAACGACATGTGTTAAATAAAGGAGAATTCAGTCATTTTGGAATAATCATGAAGTTAATAAAAAAAATTTTAAAACAGAGAGTTAATTATTATTATTTTTTTAATTTGGGAATTATACTCAAAATCCATTTAAATTTAAATATCCAATAAATTAGAAGAAAAAAACGGGAAATTCCCGAAAAATCCTCATATGAGAACTCAAATTCCTCTTCACTCCCTACTTTAAAAAAAGTTCATCTGAACTCCCCAGATGAAAATCAAAGTTTCTTTTTACTCCCCGTTTTTTTGGAAGGTTGTATAAAAATTCAAGAATCGCGTACCCGAACCCCGAAATCACGTACTTAAATGCCCAAATGATGTATTTGCCCAAATACATCATTTGGGCATTTAAGTACGTGATTTCGGGGTTCGGGTACGCGATTCTTGAATTTTTATACAACCATAGGGAGTTAAAGGGAATTTGGCCTGTCATCTAGAGAGCAAATGAGAATTTTTTAAAAAATGGGGAGTTAAAGGAAAAATTTTCAACTTTTAGGTATTATTCATAGAAAACCCCAGAAAAAAATGTAAATAAAATAAAATTTTGAAAGTTCCGAGGCACTCCCTATAATGATAGAAAGCGTTCATCAATACCAAAAGTCGCTAAAAGGTGTTAAATAAGTCGCCACAAGAATAAGCTGTAAATCGCTAATGGGAATCTACAGATTGAAAATAAGTAGGGTGAGGGCTATCGACTGTTTGATCCATCGATTTCAATTTTCACGCCACACTGAAACTTACTCCGACGTCGTTTGGGGAACACGTACAACCACCGCCCGCCGCAACTGCCGCCGTTGACTCCAATTACAGGTAGCTTTCTTCTCCATTTTGCAGTGAGTGTATTTGAGGCGTTCGAGACAAACTGTCTTGTTCTCACTGTTCGTTTATTTGGCTCAAAGATGCAATTATTTACACATTGCTGGCTCTAACCCTTCTTTTAAATTGGTGCATGTTTTGGATCGGTTGAGGTATTGATTTGGGAAATTCGTGAAATTGAGCTTAGAAGGAAAAGATTGGTGTTATTTTCTGCAAATGACCTTCCCTTTACCTCACGTTGTTGATTTTGATAGTTCATCGAAGAGGTCGTTCGTAGGTTTGCTAGATAAGCACTGGGAGCTGGGTTTTTGCCTTATTTTTTAATTTAATCGCGGTTTATTGAACATGAGGGAAGTGCAGTTAGCGAGAACATGTCACAGCACGAATTACATGTGCAATCCGTTTCACTCTTTTGGTAATATGTGAGTGATTCCGCCTAGCTGGAATTTGTTGAATATCTGTTGGACAAATTCTGGGCAATGAACACTTGATATGTTTATGGAGTATAGATATTGCAACCTGGAATGGAGATAATTGCTAGGTTTATACTCGTTTAGTTCGTTTTATTTGGGTGTGGGGTTGTCATGGGGACAATGCTTTGAGGGATAGAAGAAAAGGAAAGAAGCCTAATTAGTGGCTGGCATAACGTCTTCTATTCTGATCTATATCTGTCCACCATGTCAGGCTTAATGGTATCTTTTATTATTCCTGTTGCTAAAGCAAGCTGTCTTTGGTTCTTCTAGCTTTTATTCAGTCTTAAATTCTTATTATTGGTCACCTTTACTGTTTCTTGAGATATCTTTAAATTAGTTGTTTCTGCAAGTTTCTAAAGCCTCTCTATTGTTGAATTGAATTGTTGGGCTGTTGGAAATTGTGAAGGGATTTAGCTGTGGGAAATGAGTTCGGAATCACCCGATTCGTCAAATCCACATGATATGAGTTCTGCTGATATAAAAACATCAACTTCTGTGGAATCTGCACCAGTTAACTCTGAAAGTAATGAGCCTTCAAAGTTCTCTGCAACAGGCATCTCCAATTGGGCAAAAAGTCTAAAAATCCCACAACCTTTTGGTGGGTCTCCAGAATCATCACCATCGGAAAACTCAGTGAAGTCAAGTTTTTCACGTTTCACTGGTGGGTTAGGAATGCGCTTATCTCCGCGTTCTCCTCAGTCAGAAGAAGGTTCTGATGTAACTTCACCAAGCGAACAGTCAGGTTTATTTGGAACAATCACAAAAGGAATAGTTGACTCCTCGAAAAATGCAGTGAAGGCTGTGCAAGTCAAAGCTCGTCATGTTGTATCACAAAATAAGAGACGGTACCAGGTGACTTACTTTTTCTTTGAGGCTGGGGCCTTTGTCTATAATCTTTTGTTGGCTATTTAAATGATCTTTTTATCTGATTCAACTTCTGGACAAGCTTAAATAAATTGTTTATGGAATGTGCTTAATTATTGTTAATTTAGTTCATTACTTACATAATAAATGTGAAATGCCATTTATTTTGAAATAATATCCTGCATTTTATTACACAAATTAGTCTGTATCTGGTGTTAGTTTGGTTTTGAACTAGCTTAACTTGGTGTGTAACTCTGATATTTGTTTTCTACAGGAAGGAGGTTTTGATCTAGATATGACTTACATCACAGAGAATATTATTGCTATGGGCTTCCCTGCTGGTGATATGAGCTCTGGGTTTTTTGGCTATGTTGAGGTATAGGATAATATCCATCTCAAAAGTTCAAAATGCAGATCATTGTTGATAATGCTAATTTGAACTTAATTCTGTTCAGGGATTTTATCGGAATCACATGGAAGAAGTAATCCGGTTCTTTGAAACTTATCACAAGGTAATGGTTATATTCAGTTGTTTATTCAATCTCAAGTTTTCAGGGATAAACATGGGCAGGCATCTTGTTGCCTGTCTATAAGCCATGAACTGATTGCGGTTGAGCTTTTATCATTCATATTGCAGTCAATGGCATTACTTGTTAACTTTTAATCTATTCCATTAATGCAGGATAAGTACAAAGTTTACAACCTCTGTTCTGAAAGATTGTATGATGCATCCTTGTTTGAGGGAAAGGTTTGTTATTAACTATTATATCTTCTTCAGAAATTGAATGTTTGTACTACGAAATTATTGTGGTCTTCTATGTTTCATGTCATTTCCTCTGGTTATTCTTCCATGTCTTGAACTTGATGTTGATCAAGCTGCTAACTCTTTTGTCACCTTTTGTTTCCACATTCCGAGGATGTTTTGTATTCGGAATTTTCATTTTTCCTTTATCTTCTTGTCACAGCATACCTTTTCCATGTCACTCTATTAGTGTATGGTTCAGCTGGTCATGTGAAGTTGGTAGGGATAAGTTGCTCTAAATTAGGTTCAGAAATTTGAAAGATTTAGTGGTTGTTTGCAAACTCTACTCCATAGGCAGAAAATGAAGAAGTTAAAATTTGCAGTAGCAAAAGCCGTGAGTGTTTGGAAAAAAAAAAGTGAAAAGTAGGAAAATAATCAGCTCATTCTTTGCAGAGAAAAATTGAGAATCACTTCTAATTTTTATCAAATTACTAATTTACCCCTAAAACTTTTAAAATTGTTCTGGGCAATTTAATATGATTTAAATAACAGTTTAAAATAATATAAGATAAGTATGTATAATAAATGAAATGCATCTGAAAAAATAGATAATGAAAAAAATGAAATGAAACGACTTCAAAATAAATAAGTTCATGCGAATTAAGAAAAGAGAAAAATTTATTAAAAAAATTACTTGGTAATTACAAATTTTTTAGTAGACTTTTAATTGAGATTTTTGAGATTATGAAATGCTAGTGGGAGTAGGAAAAGAAAAGAAATAATGATCATATAAATGCCACAGTTCTATATGTATGTAAAAAGGTTGATTAAGGAATATTAATTTATTTTTTTGAAATTAGGAATATTAATATTTTAATGAGAATATTATTGTCTAAACAGAATTTTAATTAACGACAAGAAATTGTATATACTATACGTGGAATCCAGAAGCACCTTTGGGGTGCTTCTGGACTATAGCTTATTTCTGCTTATTTTTAAGCAGAAGTTCCGTTTTGGAAGTGGTTTGTGTCGCATTGTTCTGAGTGACATCTAATTCCTTGTTTTATTGAAATTGGAAATAATTAAGATGAACTGTAGCTGAGGAGTTGACAGATTTTTTCCATGCTTAGGTTTCTTATTGTGTTTCAGTTAGCAATTTCTCTGAACTTGTGTTCTTGTGCATGATATTGTAAGTTTTGGTTTAAATGAGGCTGACGGTGGAAAAAGTTAAATTGTATCATTGCCATGTGATCATGATATCTTTCTTTTTTCCTCTTCTACAGGTGGCTAGTTTTCCTTTTGATGATCATAATTGCCCTCCTATTCAACTCATTATATCATTTTGCCATAGTGCATATTCCTGGTTGAAACAAGATATTGAAAATGTTGTTGTCGTGCACTGTAAAGCTGGAATGGCTAGGACAGGATTGATGATTTCTAGTCTTCTTCTATACCTGAAGGTTAAGCTGATCCTTTTCTTTTTTCGTTTTCTTTTCTGTCTTTCTCGGGTATATTTGTTATGCTGTTGGCTACCGAGAGAACTTTCTGGGGAATTCCCCATGTTTACCAACTGATTGCATCATCATTGGTATTTTGCAGTTCTTTCCAACAGCTGAGGAGTCAATTGATTATTATAATCAGAAAAGATGTATTGATGGGAAAGGGCTTGTTCTGCCCAGTCAGATTGTGAGTGCAACTTTTTTAGATCTATCATTGACAACTTCTGTCAATAACTTCACTTACACATTTTTTTATCTATATTTTCTTTTATAGAGATATGTAAAGTATTTTGAACGCATTTTGGCGTACTTCAACGGAGAAAACCAGCCAGGCCGTAGGTATGTACCATTAGACGTCCCTATTTCATATGGACATCTTGCTTCATACTCCAGTGGAGTTCTCTTTCTGTTTGACAAGATTAGTCTTGTCATATCCTCTACTTTAATAAAAGTTATAAGCTGTGATGAGGGATGGAAGAGCTTATTATGTGGTCACCTTGTGATGGATGCATAGATCATACTAAATTGCTGGTGCAGGTGCATGCTTAGAGGATTCCGGCTGCTCAGATGCCCATACTGGATAAGGCCTTCCATTACAGTGTCTGATCATAATGGTTATTCCATCTTTTACTTATATCCCTGTGTGAAGCTGCTGGGTGCAATTCCTGTTTTCAGTTAGGCAGTTGTATATTAACTCACCCCCTACACCCATTCTTCTTGTAGGTGTGCTCTTTTCAACAAAAACTCATCCAAGAACCAAGGACCTGTCGGTATGTTATCCTTCGCCGAGTAGTTTCTTTCAATGAAATCATAATTTACTGAGGTGCTATGATTTTCTTAAGAAGATTTATCACATGCCTGGCTGCATTGCAGACGTCTTTGAATACCCTTGATCAGTCATACACCTTAATAGATAGAGACATAAAAACTGCTTTCTTAATTCGAGAACTCAAGCATTTTTGGTCATTGATGGACTTTAAGTTGTTTTTTCTCATTATTCAATTTTTTTAAAAAAGAGATGTAGCACATTCATAGTTGCATAAAGCCTTATATGGCAGTTGTAAAAGTTTCTGGCAAAATGTTAAATTAGTTAATGCAACTTTTACACCGAGCCACCAGTGAATTGGTACCTTTGTTTTCCAGAAACTGGTGAAATTTTGATGTTATAGACAGGCTAGGCTGACAGGTTAAATTTGACATTGTACTATTGTACAGTCTGAAGATTTTTGGTTCAGTGCACCTAAGAAAGGGGTGATGGTGTTTGCTCTTCCTGGGGAGCCTGGCCTGACAGAATTGGCTGGTGATTTCAAGGTCCATTTTCACGATCGTCAAGGAGACTTTTATTGGTATAATATGTTACTGATACCTGATATTTACCTGTTCATTAAATTAGTGCATCTACTTCTTCAGAAGAAGAACCTCACAAAAAATGGGGAGTTCTGATACTGGCTTCTAATTGTTGCATGTGTAATACTCTTGCTTTTTCTACTGTCAGCTGGTTGAACACAACAATGATTGAAAACCGGAAAATTCTGAACACAGGCGATCTTGATGGTTTTGACAAGGTGAACCATATCTTATTCACCTGATATATTTTGATCATTTTCCTTGGCGGCATCAGTATATTGTGTTTTCTTTCTTTCTTTTTCCTTAACCGGTTTCCTCAATTGCAAATTAATCCGTTTTCTGTGACTGAATGCAGAGAAAACTCCCATCCCCAGGATTCCAGGTTGAAATCGTGCTTGCTGATCACGATGCTGCTATTTCGTCAAAGCCTTCATCTGGGCCCACTGCTACTGCACCAGCTGATAATGCAGGTCCAACCCCAGCCCCGAACTCCAGTTCTACTCCCTCTCCAGCTGAGGAATCTAAAGCCGCAAATGAGTCAAACAAAGGCAAAGGTGATGAGCTCTCCGACAGCGAAACTGAGGAAACCCAAACATCTTCAAAACCCAATAACACAGGCGCCTCTTCAATGTCTGGAATTGTGACAACAGACGACGTTTTACCTCCGAAAAAACCTGAACCAAGTCAAGTGGAAAACCTGACACGTAAAACAGAGCAAGTTTCTTTAGGAAGTGCAGCTTCTGCAACTACCGAGCCGAAGAAGGAAGGCGACTCGGCCAACTCGGGTGGTGAGGTGAGTGAGTTCAAGGCAATGGCTGCTGACGCTTCTATTTTCTCATTTGGAGATGACGATGATTATGAAAGCGAGTGAGGAGATGGGGTTGGAGTTGACTTTGTACATACACACTTGTGAATATTCATAAAGTCCGGCCCCGAGGGAGGCGGCGTTGTGCTATTCATTAATTTGATTATAAAATTGTGGTTGTTTGGATACTAGTTCAACTGTGTGTATCGGATCTCTGGGATATTGCTTGGGATAATGTATTTTGTTGTAATTTTAGTACTTTCAGACCTGAAGTTTCGTCCGGGATAGATTGATATTGTGGTTGCACTCTCGTTTGGTATCTTACGGAGAAAGAAAGTGTCATGTTTTAGTTTAATGTTTCCGTAAAGAGGCTGCTAAAGGTTACGTTTCTCCAACCATGTTTGTTGGAGTTATGAGTAAGGTTCCAAATCTATGCGGTTTTCTAAAACATTAAAACACGTTTAATTCCCAGGATTAGGTATATGATTATATAACAATATATTTGCAGGTTCGGAGATTCGGAATTGATGAGTCCAACCTATATTGGATAAATGGTGGATTATTAATGTTACGTTCTAAGTGGGATTAAAATATTCTTGTTTTTGTTGGTTGCATGAGATGTTACGCTTACAAAATTTGTCAATACCACTAATTAGTAATATTAAATTATAAAGACGTGTGAAAATGCTACAAGGAATAATAGAATAAGAGCCAAACTTTGTATATAATTAATGCAAAAGTGACAAAAAGTACAAAGGATGGGTGATATATAGTCAGGAGCCTTTGTACCCAAAAAAAAAAAAAAAAGAAAAAAAAAGAAAGAAGTCAGGAGTCTTCAAATATAAATAAACATATAAAAATATATTTATATATATACATATATATATAAATAAACATATCACCGAGTTGCGTTCTTGACAATTCTTGAATTGTAAATTACTGAGAATCGTGCGAAGGATAGTCACAATTCTCAAGATTTTGGCATAGCTGGATGGGTTTGAGGGTTGTTAAAATGAGTACCAACTTATCAAACTGGACTTTCTGTAGGTGTATTTAATCTCCAGGCCCAAATAATAAAACAATTAAGCTTTCAATCCATAATTCGTATGTGCATATTGACCCTGCATAGTAATGAGATTAATTATTATATGTAATAGTGGATTGCTAATTTGCTATGGCTCCTCGCTCCTCCCATATGGAATGTGAGATGAATAATTCATTATTTATCAAATATAATGTTAAAATTTTTCATTAAACCCACATTTGTAAGAAAAAAAAAAAAAAAAAAAAAGAACATATATATAAGTTGGATTATTAATTTATCCTCTAGTCCGTCGACACAAGCATAACCCAAATAACCCAAACTTATATACGGTTGCTTGATCCATTGTATTCTGAATCTTTATGCAAGACCTTATATTAATATAAGTATTCCTTCGTTGAAAATGTGTACTAAGAAGCGGTCAACAAAAACTAGTAGCAAATGAAAAGTCAATCAATAATAATAATAATAATAATAATAATAATAATTATTATTATTATTATTATTATTCCGTAGAAGTCAACCATTTGACAATGCTACATCATGTCCTTTTATTGTAGACATTTTCTATTATTGCATCTACATTTATTTATACATTTCAATGCAACGACTTATTGATTAAGATAATAATACTAATAATTCAACACTTATATTTCATCGTTTTCAAAAGAGAATCGGCTTAAGGAGCCTAGTGAATGAGCCAATGAGGTATACTATAATAAAAATAATAATAATATGATAATACTAGAAATTAAAGCCTTTTGTTCTAATATTATAACACAGAGATCTTGCGATTATAAAGATTAATTAAAGACTTGGTTTTCATTAGAAGACGCGTCCCCGCGCAAAAGTCCCCTTTAATGGTGGTTGTAACCAACATTAATTGTAGAACAATGGACAAAGTATGCGATGTAAAGTTCATAATAGGCTACTTGCCTTTTCCTGGAATTTTTATTTCATAAATTGCTATCAAGAATTTATTTACATTCATATATAACAACTCAGAAACTCCTTCAATATTTTCCGAATTCGTGGCATGAATTTAAATTCGCCCTCTGGATTAGACCCAAAGGAAGGGGAAATTCTTGAATGAGCCGGGTGTGGGCCCCAATTCTACACCCGGCTCTAATAGATGATTAAAAAAATAATAAAAAAAATAATATTTTTTTAATCGTGTATTAGAGCCGGGTGTAGGAATTGGGACCCACACCCGGCTCATGCAAGAATTTCCCCAAAGGAAGGCTTAGCCCACCGCCACCGGTACAGCGGTAATATGAAGAGACCTCGTGTTATGCATGGATAGTACACATTTTTACAGTACTACTACTTTTAACTTATCCTAACAGTAAATAATTAGATAGACTGACGCTGCTTTCTTGTTGCCCAAAGACAGTAAAATGCAACTCCTTAGTCAGCAATGGACATCCTTTGGGGTTGGACCATTATTTTGAATGATCAAAACATCTTCGGGTGATCTCTGACTATGCTTTTAAGCCTTGTCTTTGTGTTATTTAAATTAAATTTATAAGGTCGAACTCAAATTGTTAAATAGAACGACCAATGCATTTCAATTTTCGGACACAAATTTCAGTAGATAACTTGGTAAATTATTGATATATGACTCATTCCTCATGCATATTGGTGTCCAATTGTTTGTGATTTTCTAATTTTACTGTCAATTTGTAGAGATATTGTATTTTTTGTGTACTTTTTTGGGATATTTTAATTTTGGGGTTTTCTGCTTTTGCTACAAATTGACACTACAATTGTTTTACTACAAAGAAAATATTAGAAATGACAAAACCAGGACTTATTAGGTAGAGATTAATAAAAGATTTTTATTCATAATTTGAATAATTAAATTATTATTTTTTATTATCTTTTTATTACCGTATTACGAGAATTATTATACTCAAATTCATAATCGATCCGACTCTGGCCAAAGTTGGCCCTTACAGGCTACGTTGGGAATGTAGGACATAACATGTTAGATAAAAGTAAGACAAAGAGTTATGTCCAACAATTATGGAATTCCCCAACTCCCATGTGACCATACAGATCAAAACTCAAAAGCACTTCTCCTTAATATAATAATAATCTTCTTAGATTTAATTTAATTACAATTAAAATATTTATAATTAAAAATTAGAGAAATCACATTGAGAATTGAATAAAAATTATAAAAAAAATATCTTGTTATATTACGAAAACAATCTGGTGTCAATGTCTTTTGTAATTTTTTGAATATGATTTTCTTTTTTTTAATTGAGTTGAATATTGGGAATAGTTAAAATTATTAATTTAAATCTTGGGAGAATTACATCTAATTACTCTCAGTTTAGGCCTAATTACAACTCGGTCCCTATTCTTTTAAATATTACATTGTAATCTTTGTATTTCTTATTTTGTGTGAAGTCCATTAACGAATTTTGTAAAAGTACAATTATGTCCCTGAAGGTTTTGTGAGTGTTACACATAATGTATGACAAAAAATACAAAATCATCCCTAAAAGTATATAAAAATTAACAAATTAACAAGGCTTAGGGATTACAAATGTAATATTTAAAAGAATAGAGAGCGGGTTATAATTAGGCCTAAATTGAGAGTAATTGGATGTAATTCTTCCTTAAATCTTTTATTATTATATCCATCGCATGATTAGCAAAAGAGCTTGTTTAAATGGATGAACTCCAAATACCGAATATCAAAAATTATGATAAATTATTTGATTTCCAGACGTCTAACAAGAACTATATTTGTAAATAAGGTTGATGTTTGCAAACTCTAAAAATAAGATTGTGAGATAAGTATTTATTTTTAAAAATTTTAGAATGTTTGGAAAATCAACTTTCGCGGTAGAAGTCTTTAAGACATGCTTTCAAATTCTTTTATTTAAAATGCAAACTCGAAAATTTACTAAATCAATCGGAAATAAAACTTACAAAGGAACAATGAAAAAAAAATAACGTAATCTCGAGATTGCAATTCTAACAAATTTTTGGGTAACCATACTTGCTCCATGTCTAATAGAAGAAAAACTATCATTCTCAAAATTAAAGTTGATACTAGTGAGAATATAACCAACAAAGGAAACGTTTTTATTCAAACCTAATACCAACGCCGTCACCAGACAATCATCCATAAGTGATAAAAGAGTTGGATGCTTGTACACTGGGAGGACCATCCTGCAATAAAAAATAAGGAGAAAATAATACAACTCTCATTCGAGAGAATAACATCTCTCATACGAGAGAAAAAAAACAACTCTCATACGAGAGGAACAACTAATGAAAAGAGATATAAACGAAAAAAACTGTAACACCCCTTCACGTGGAGATGCTACACCCCCGCACTACAGATCGATCCACACACGAAATGGATAGTCCGTACATGAACCAGCCTGCAACGAACGGGCGACAATAAAATAAAATGACCGGCTAGGCGGGAACTAACTCGCAAATTAAATATCATAACGCAAAAAGGAATAAGCGGAAGCATGACTTGACGAACATTTAACAAGTAAACCAAAACTCAATTTTACACATATCAATACATTATCATCTCCTAAAATACATAACAAATAACATTAAGCATAATTCCTTTGAACAATAAATAAATAATTAAATAAAATGCACCGTGCTTGACTCGACTACAAGGACTGGACTCGACTCACTTCCCGCCTAGCGTGCACCTGCAATAACCTGAAAGGTGGAGGCGTCAGTTTGTAAAGACCGAGTGAGGGGGCATAAATAAATATTAGCGCAGATAACATGCAAGCTGTATTCTCGGGTAAAGTTTTATAAAAGATAAATATATAAATTCAAGAATAAGATATCTTCGCCCGAGAATACAACTATCAATATTAATATTTGTTCATTTTCATGTATTCAATACATGGCCCCGGCGAGTGAGGGTAGTCTCCAACCTTACTCCAAATGTACATGAAACATGTTTGCTTGCTTATTTAACAAATGATCATGCAATTCAGTTATCGTGCATAGGTGCGATAGTGCAATTAGGTAACACGTTCAAGTAATGAAAATCATACAATAACCCGAGGACAATCCGTGGTGCCGGACCCGTCCCCAGTCTCCTTCTCCCTCCAATGAGGGGAAGGTAGCTAGCCTTCACCATCCACGACGTGTTGAGCAGAGGGTACATGAATCCCTAAGCCCGGAACTCCTTCCTCCACTAATCTCCTAGCGGATTCAGGGGTCATCCCAATGTGGTGAGGATAGCACCAGAGTTACCCGTCAGCCCATGTTTTCCCGGTTGGCTCCAGCCACTACCCTCGGGCCCAACGTGAACGGTCATGCTTACTCGCCTAAAACATGCACGATACATGGCTTGCTTGCTTTTCATGAACATGACTTGCTTGTAATAAACGTGACTTGCTTGAAATCATGAGTATTTCATGAAAAGCTATAGATATAAATACCTTTTGGCCGAAAACTCATGTAAGGGTTGTATAGTTTCTATATAACTAGAAATTAAACCTCACCTGACAGGCGACACGACGACTCATGGATGCGTGAACGTGCTCATGATCAACAATCTCCGCCCTGGAGAATAACTGGACAAGAAACGGGACAATGTGCATGAGACCACAATTCAAGAATATTACCAAATAGGACGCACGGCTTAACCACACGACGAGATGACATGCATTCACGAATGTAGCATATAAATATCATATTATGACATGTAATTGATAATATAATAACATGTTGGGATCAATTAAGGGTAAAGGAATGGAAATGGAAAACTGGAATTTATGTAGAAACATTCTGCCTCTCAAGGGGTATGCGAACGGCCGTTCCGGCCCTTAGTTCAAAATGGGAAGGGTCGTTCCCATCTCCCCGAAGTTGCTCCCCGAGGACGGGAAGGGCCGTTCCCGGCTATAAGCCAAAGTGGGAACGGTCGTTCCCGTTCTCGCCGCCATACACACAATTCAAACATGGGAACGACCGTTCCCCAAAACAACTGACGCAGAAAGAACAGAAACAGGGGACGAAGTAGGGGAGCTCCGAACCACAACCAAAGATCACCATAATCATCATAATTCAATCTCTAATTGCATAATTCCATGAAATAAACATATATGCATGCTTGTAATACAATAAAATCCACTATAAACACGTAGTTCAAGCTTGGTCATGCCAAATTCATCAATCAAGCTTATAAGCATACCATGATCAATCAAGCTCTAATCTTCATGATTTCAAGTGATAAATACATAGAATCAATCCAATACCCTCATATGTATGCCATATAATCTTATGGAATGAGAAATAACCATAAACCCTGGCTTCAAGCTCTAATTCAAATTTCATATAAATCACCTATACATATACCTTGAATGAAAGGAAGGAAAGAGAAGATGGTGATGATGATGCTAAGGCTTCAAACTCCCAATTCCTCCAAAATCTTTAGCTTGAAAAGATGAAATTCCCTCTTCCCTTTTTAATGATTTTGATCGGTAGAGAGAAAGGAAGCAATGTTTGGTATTTTGTATGAAATGAAAATGGAAGAAGGAAGGAGAAAATATATTACGTGATTCACACCTTGATTTTGATGAATTGATTAAAATTGCAATTAAGTCCCTCAATTGTGTAAGTTATGCAATTAAGTATAGAAAGTTTGGAAAAAGATCAATTAGGTCCAAGAAGGAATCATGCAATTTGGTCCTCACATTTAAAATAATGATCATTTAAGGACATATAAGCAATTAAGGCACGTTCGGGAATTAATTCACGTAACAACTAAATTCAATTTATGCAAGAATTCTCAGAATGAAATGAATTTCATATAATTTTCACGTAATCATGTTGAAAAACAATTTATAAATTAATATAACATATATAAATTGAATAAACGAAAATCATAAAATAAAATCCTAACGCTTTAAACTCACACATATCGCGCGTACCTGACTATCCGAAAATCGGGGCGTTACAAAAACACAGATCAAGAGATCCAGATCTCAAAAAGATCTGAATCTCATTGGAATTCAAAACAAAGATCTAGATTTGAATGATATTTGGGAAAAAGAGACTACTCCTAGAGAGAAAGGAGAAAAAGAAAAAAACCGTGATACAGAAAAACCCTGGTGTGCTTTCAAATTCTACTTATATAAATTATATGAATTTTTATAACTAATTAGATTTTTGTTTAAACAATAAATTTTCATTAAAATATTAATATTTTTTAGTTAACCTTTTTCACATGAAAAGAATTTTGTTATTTTTTTAAACGGGTGAGAGATAAGCTACAGATAGACAGTTACAATTTCTCGTCAAACAAGAAACGGCAATATCACAAGCTCAATGTCCCCTGTCATTCACATCTAATGCTAGAGCTCAATGTCCCTCGTCATTCGCATCTAACGCTAGCCTAAAACTCTACTCTTTATATTATAAAAACCTATGATTAAAAGGTAAAATGTTCTCTTTTTTTAATTTATATAAATGACAATTAGCATTAGTGTAGAGAATTTTAGTATTCATTACAATGTCTTAGCAGTTACTCTCCAAATACTAAATTCACTGTAATACCCTTCATTATTTATTTATTTTTACTCCTCAAATACTAAATTCACTTTAATTTCAGAAACCTCCGTTGTTTCTATCTTTTCTGTCATTCAACTTCTTTGTCATTCAAGTAAATTAATACACCATTATACAACAATAAAAAAGACTTTTTATAATTTTTCACTATATGACTCAACATACCATAGATGATTCACTTTCTTTGATAATGCCATTTTTTAAAAATTGGCTACCTTACCTTATATTCTCAGTTCAATACCTTATTTTGAAAACTAAGTAAGTTATAGCCAATATCTTATGTTTTCAATTCAATAATTATTTCCAACGATTCAATACCTTATTTTGAAAATTAAGTTCCTTAATATTGATATATTAATATTCTTATGTGAATCTCTTTCTTTCCGTCTTTGAGGCGTTGCTTCTCTTTATTTTTTTCGTCTCTCCACTAAATTTTTTTCATTTTCTTCGTCTTTCCATTAAATCTTTTTCATTGCTCCACTAAATTTTCTTCTTTATCTTATTCGGTTCTCCACTAAATCTTCTTCGTCTCTTCACTAATGTTCTCATTTTACTCTTTTTCTTTCTTTGTCATTGTCGTCTTTCTCTTTTAGAAAGTTTTTTTGACTTAGAAATTCTCTTTCTGTGTGTTGGAAGTGAAACCGTAATAGTGGGGTGATTATAATTCTCTCTAGGGATAATATAGTAATTTTATTTAAAATAGGGTTTGAATAAAAATTTAATATTTCAAACATATTGTTAGTACTAAAAAATTTTAAATAGGGGAGATAACTAAAATTGGGTACGGATAAGTGGTAGTTATCAATAATTATCCCCTGTAATAGAAATTTATTTATTTTTAAATTATTTTATCTTTTCTTTTCATTATGTGTTTTTGCGTTCTTTTCCTCCTTTAAAATATCTAGAGTTGAAGATACTACTTAATATTTTGTTACTATTAAATAAATATAAATATTGTAATTTAAGTGTATGTGTAATAAAACAGTATAATATAACGTATATAATGGTATAAATTAATAAATTTTAGTAATTATAAATAATATTATATAAAAATATAACAATTTTAAACTAATTTTTTTTTTATCAACATATTATTTAAATTGTATTATAATAACCAATATAATTTAAAATTTTCTATGGGTAATTTAATAATTTGATAAAAATTAAAAATAATTCTCAATTTTCTTCTCTTCTATAAACGATTATGTTTTTGCTTTACTTCTTTTCTAAACCCTCACTTCTTTATTACTATAAATTTTTTCCAACTTTAACTTCTAATTATACAATAGAATTTATAAACATCCCAAAGTCTTTTTTTTTTTAAGTAAAAGAAAAAAAGTCTTTTTTTTATTTTTTTAAGGAAAAGCTTACAAAATAGTCCTATCAACTTCAAAGTATTACAACCACACTTCTTCTATCGGTTCACACTTCACAGATTACTATCCGCATCATGAAAATGAGAAAATAATATGTTTGATGGCATAATCTTAATTCAAAATTTATTTGATCAAACTAATATAATGAAAGTATAAAAAGTTATTTTATAAAATCTGTGAAAATTTAGAAAATTTATTAATACAATTTATTTACTATATAATTGATTGGGATTTAATCGAATAAAATCTGAACTACAATTTTCAAACCAATTTGAATCTACTAATTCATGTAAATTCCCTCGAAACCCCTCAAATGAGTTGTATTAGTTTTTCAAATTTTAAAAGGACAAGGTTTATCGTTTTTCAATTTGGTGGTATTGAATTGGGAAATTATTGCATACACTAGGTATGGACCCCGATATATGCATTCTCCTATTTTTTATTCAAAAAAATTAGTTAAATAATAAAAAAGAAATTCAAAAATCAATAAAAAAATATTTTTTTTATTTGTTTAATAGGGTGCATGTATCGGGATCCACATCCGATACATGCAAGAATTTTCCGTACTGAATTATAATTATCTAAAAGGACTTTAAAGAAGACAAGAAAGACAGTAGGTCAATGGAGAGAGAGGGAGTATGTACAAAATAGCAGGCAGTCAAAACCGTAAGAGGAAGTAAAGTAATTATCAACTAATCCTTTTTATTTGCCAACAAGGGTTGGTCAAGTAGTCTGAGGGTTGATTCTCGAAGGCAAAGACCCGAGTTCAAATCCCTCTGATCACTTGGGGTGTGTGTGTTAAAAAAAAAAAAAAAAAAAAAAAAAAAAAAAAAACTAATCCTTTTTATTTGCTAACAGGGTGATTCAAACGGTAAATGGATCCATTTTTCAAAACAAAGTCCTTAGTTCGAACTTCATTGGGAAGTGCATGTATCAGGAAAAAAATAAATAAATAACTAGTCCTTTTTATTGTATTAAACTAGCAACTCCTCCTTACTTCGGAGAACGTGTAACTAAAAAAGAGGGAATGTGGTAAAATTTCTTTTAAGGGTGAAATTATAAGAATAGTGTGCTTTGACTTTGGTTTTGTAATTTTAGTGTATTTTATATAACATTTGCAAAATTGGTGTAAGACGTGTTTCATGCCAACGTCTTCATCATGTGTTTATTTATAAATATTAGGTATGAGACCCATAGTTTATAAATGTTTTTAATTTGGTCCCTTAATTTCTCTTTCATGTATCTTTTCTATAAAATTATTATTTATATGATTTATTATTTTTCCTTGGTCTTTTATACCTTGTATGATTGTATCTCTATTTAGTATATTTTTATTTATTGTTTTTTCATAATTTTTTTTATATATTTCTTCTTTTTGTAAAGATGTTTTCAAATTTTTTCCCATTTGTTTAATATTTTTAGTCTTCATAATTAAGCGTGTGACATTTGATATGCTGTATCTCGTTTTCTTTTGGTATTTTTAAAATCCTCGTTTGCAGTTTTTATCATTATTTCTTGAGTTCGTTGTGATAAATCTTTATTGTGTCTTAAATTATGGTATGCCATTTTAACAAGGTATTCATCTATAATAACTTGTTCTTCTAATTCTCGTATATCTCGTGTTATTCTTGATTTATAATTAAATCTTTCCATTTTGTTAAGTATATATTAGAGGTAAAAGCGTCTTTTTTATGTGTTTTAATTTTAAAAAATTACAGTATTCTGTCCATACTTTTTCAAAATATTCGTGTTTTTCATATATCTCAATCATTTGTTTACTTATGAACATATCTTCTTCTACTTGTATTAAAGATCTAGATAACCAGTATTTTAGTTGTTGACTCATGTTTGTAGAATCGTATACGGGCTCTGATACCAGAAAGGTTCAGAGTATTTCCTTTAAAGTGGTGGTTAAATTAGCCATTTGATCGGCTAATTGTGTGAATTCGTTTTTAATTATTTCATTAGAAGATCCCTCTTCTTTAAAGTTTTTAATAGAGGCCCGTGTACTAGTTTCATTAGTTCTTTGGTTTGGTGGTAAATATGTATAACATGTGCTTTTACTTTTTAAAAGTTTAGGTGTTTTGTTTTGAAAAACATTAATATTAACTTGTTTTATAATTGGTGTTTTTGGTATATATTTTATACGAGAGACTTCTCGAAAAATGTCTTCCATATATATTTTATCGGTGTTTTTAAATTGTATGCTATGATGGCTGTTTGTCAGAGCATATCCAATTGTGTATGTTATTGAAAATGGTATCGTTTGTTTCCATCAAATCTTGTCTTTCAAATTTATAGGCAATGTTTAAGGATTTGTCTAGTTTTTCTGTTATAAGAGGTATAACATAGTGTAAAGCTACATTAAAAAGTAGTTTGGTATAAGCCAGGTTTCCTTCAACTATTCCAAGTATTTTATCTTTTATGTTCATAATTCTGTCATCACATATAGCTAGTTTTATGGGTGAGTTTATTCCTTCAGCAAATGTACTCTTAATTAGTATCTGTATTGTGGAAATATGTATATATCCTATTTCACTAGGTGTATGTTTTGCTTTTTTAATTTTATGAATTATATCAGCTTTGTTTATTAATGAAATAGCCTGTGTTCCTTTTGTTGTAGAAATTTCAATAGGTGTTTCACATGTAAATTTTCCATATAATACAATATTTTTTCTACTCAGTTTTGTTTTTAAATCTGTTTTCATGTCTTGTCCATCAATTAAGTTTAACTCTTTTCTTCTAACTTTGTTTAATTTTTTGTTGTCTATAACAATATCTTGAGAGAAGTATCCGTATTCTTCAGTTGTTTCAAAGTGTTCAATCTGATCTATCAAACTAGTTTCCATGTATATAAATTCTAGTGTATAAAACTATGAATAATAATTTTAGAACGCAGTTTGTATTGTTTACCTGTTTGTGTATTCTTATCTACTGTCTTCACGCACTCCATGTTACCTGTTCATCTTTCCTCAAAGTATATGTTTGATTTTGGTATGAGAATTGTTTGGTTGTGTATGGTTGTGTATGGTTCTGCTATTTAGGCGTGAGGCCAACAGAAAAGAAAAGCTCAAAGGCTTAAAAACTCAGAGAGTTTTTTGATCAACACATGATCTTTTTCTTTCTATTAAAGTCTGCCTATTACATACTACATTGAGGCCATTATATAGGCGCTCAACTCACTATTACAGAGACTAATAATGCAAAAAGCAAATAATACTAATGTACAAAAGTAAAAAAGATAAAGAAAAGATAATAATGGTGCTTAACAACTGCACCTAAAAGCAGACAGAGACATAAAGTCTGCATTATTGAAGTGTGTTCGTCATTGCTTGCGTATTTCCTTGAGTGTTTGACGTCATTGCATGCGTCAGTTTACATTATTCTTCAGTAACAGTGTCTTCCTTTATTGACTCGTTTGAATTATGGGACCCTGTTTCTTCAGCTTTGTCTTCAGGTTTGTCTTGGCACATTGCACAGCTGTGTTCATCAATTATTTCACTGTATTCGCAGAAAATGAGCTTGATTTCCTTAGGAAGTGTCTTCAGGCTGTGTTCTTCAATCTTGATAAAAGTTTTCTCAAAATTTTCCAACGTTTTTAGCTGTAACGGTGGAATTGTGTATCTCGAAGATCCATATATCAGATGATAATTGGATTTATAGTTTATTTTGACATTACTGTCCTTGTTTATTTCCTGTGATGCATAAAATATTTGATTTAGTTGTTTTGCAACTATCTCATTTATGTCATCAAGTGTCTTCATTGTATCGATGCAGGGGTATCCTCCATTTGAAACTATTAGTTTGATAATTCCATGAGAGTATACTGATACTCCTTCTTCATTGAAGATGGGGTATGAAAGTGTAGATTTGAAGACTATTTCTTTATCCATGTTTCCTTTTGAGACTCGTCTAGCGTAGTCCTAAAGTGTTGACATTAGTTTTGGGCTGAATTTTCGAAAACAGTTTGGGTTTTTGAAGTATAGGGTGTCAAGAAGTCCATGTATGAAGAATTGGTATATCAGATCTGGGTCTGCTTGTTCAAATATAACGACTTTTGGGCCGTTTCTGTTTACTGGGTACCAAAGAAGGTTATTTTTGTCTGTTTCTGGGTTGTATTCGAAAATGGATTCCAAAAGTTTGTCAAATTTTTCTTTTGAAGGTTGTATTTGGGCCTCTTTTTGGGCTGATGTTTGAACACGGTCCATTGGATTTACTATGGGTACGTTTCCAAGAACTCTCATGCGTTCTTTTAGGTTGTTTTGGGTTTGAAGAGTAACAGTAGTTTGGAGAGTATTTTTGTAGGTTTTGGTTTCTTCAAGGGCTTGTTTGGCTTCTTCGAAACTGGTATAGGATTTATGTGTTATTCCTGAGTGTCCCAGTATGTGTATACTTGCTTTGGACCAATGGTCGTAGATCCCACGGCTTGGGCCATTGAATATTGTGTACCATTTTTTGACTTGTTTTCTTTTATCTTCATCGTTTTGTGTAGCTGCTACTGGTGATGAAGTATTCCCTTCTGCTGCTGTTTGTGGAAATGTTTTTGATTTTGTGAATGTTTTTGATGATGATGGATCCACCACGCTTGTTGGCAACTCTGATGGTGGAAGCCCATCAATCTTATCTCGAAGTGAAATTGGTATCTTCTTATCTCGAGCTGCCAACGTATCAATCTTCCTTGATTATAGTTGTCTCGAAGTGTATACCTGTAGAAGTTTGTTAAGTATTTTGAGTCTGTTCGAAGTTCGAATTCTCGAGGTAAAAGTTCGAGTTTCCACTTCCGAAGTATCTTTAGACATGCAAGTGTCTCTTTTTCATGGACTGTATAATTTTTCTGGGTTTCTGTAAATGTCTCAGATATGTATTTACAGAGTTGTGTAATTTCGCGAACCTTTTTGGTTCTTATATTCATATGACCTTCAAGGTCGTTTGTATTCATTTTTTCGGCTGGTATTGCAAGCATGCAACCAGATCATGTATCATTTGAAGCATCTGTCTCAATGATAATAAAATCATTTTCCTTTGGATTGTATAAAACAGGTAATGTTTCACAATACTGTTTTATTTTCTGTACTTGTATCGAATCATCAATTCGCCAATTCCATTGTATTTTCTCAGAAAGTTTCTTTTGTAGTTGTGTTCTTTCTTTAGCAAGGTTCTTTATGAATCCTTGATCAGAAATGTAGTTTAAACATCCAAGAAATCTTTGTAATTGTTTTCGATCAATAATTTGATCTGGAAAATCGTTTAATTTCTTCAAAATATTATCTTGAAGAATTATGTTTCCTTGCGAATCAAAAGTATTTCCAAGAAAATCGATTTTTTGTTTACATAAGACTGCTTTCTTTTTAGAAAGAATTAGTCCTTTGTCTCTGCATCGTTTCAAAACTATTCTTAGTTTTTTCAAATGATCTTCTTTATCTTGATTACATGTAAGCAAGACAAATATCTTCTAATCCTTCAAGGTTTTTATCCATAAATCTTTGGTATATTCCAGATGCTTGTTTCAAACCAAATGGTAAAACATTCCATTGGTAGTGTTTTTGTGGGGGACATGTAAAAGCTGTTAGTGGTTTTGTATCTTCATGCAATCTTAATTGCCAATATCCTGATTTAGCATCTAATGTACTGAACCATGTTTGTCCTTTTAATCTATCTTTGATATAATCAATTCTAGGAAGTTTATTTGCATCTCCTACAGTTTTTTCATTTAATTCTTTATAATTTATGACCATTCGTCGTTTTCCTCGTTTTATTTCATTTTTATTTTCTACATAAAATGCAGGTGCTGCATGTGGACTTTTGCTTTCAGAAATTAATCCTTTTTCCAAAAGTAGTTTACATTCTTCTTTAAATTCATCAATATCTTGTTTAGAATAGGGTATATTATTTTTTACATTTACTTCGTCTAAAGGATTTTTAAGTCTGATTTCAACTATCATATGATTATTATTCTTATCTTTGTCTAAAGGATCTTCACTAGTGACAGAGTCTAAAATTTCTTCTATTTCTTTTTCAAGATTTGTTTTGATGAAAAATATTAATTCATGATTAATTAAATAATTTATCTTGTCTATAAGATTACTTCTGTCTTCAATTTTTACTATAGGTATTTTAACTGTTTCACTCTTTTGAGATAGTTTTTCATTAACAGGTGATTTTAAAGTGATGTATTTTAAATCTTGACAAAAGGGTCTATATAGTTTCAAAAAGTTATTCCCTAGGATAAATGGTAATCCTGTTTCGTGTCTGTATATAGATGGTATAATAAAACCATATCCCTGTATCCAAACTTTTTCTAAGTATGTAGCGTACTATATATAATAATGACTTGCATCTGCTATCATTACTTTTAATGGTTGTTTAAGTTTTTTCCATTTGAATATCGTAAGAGCTGGTGAAGCAAAGCATAAACTTGCTCCTGTGTCTATAAATGCTTTAATTGTTTTATTCTTTATTTTTACTTCTATGAATGTAGCGTTCGAGTTTTTCATTTAGAAATCATCAGAACTATATTCAGTTTCTGATTCTGTAACAGTTTCCATTTCATATATGTTTTCCAAATCAGAATAGTCTTCTATTGGTTCTAAATCGTATGTTTGAGCCACTTGAAGTATATGTAGTTTTTTATTCGATTGTTTTTGTTGTTTAGGGCATTCTCTTGCATAGTGTCCTTCTTCGTGACAAAGCCAACATTGGCATTTTTTCTTTCCTTCTGGATAGTATTTTTGTTTTGGTTTGTATTCTTTCTTTTTAAAGAAACGTCTTCTTCTTTTTTGAAATTTATGTTTATTATTGTCTACCCATCTTTTAGGTTTCTTTCTCCATCTATATCTTTTATCCTTTCTCCTGTATTTTCTTTTTTTGTTTGGTCGAATTATGTATGGACTTTCCCCATATTGTTGAGGTACTAAAGGATTTCCCTCACAACATATCGTAACCTTGTTTTTTACGGCATTGTGTAAGTCTCTTTCATAACATTTGTCTCCTAAAAATTGTTCTACTACAGTTTGCGCTCCTCCTAGTGTTTCTGAAACAAATCCTTCGTTTACTTGTTTCTTAAATTCTGCATATACTATTTGTCCTACTGGGTAGGGTAATTTATTGAAGTATAAAGATAGGTACTTTTCTCTATTTTCTCTGTCTAAATCACAGTAATACATATTGTATTCGCAGTTAAAGTGTTCTATAGCGCACATGTCTAATATTTGTGTATTGGCAAGATGGTATGCTGCTCTATCTTGTTCTTTTTTATTAACAAAGAGTCCTGAATCTTGTATAGGTATTCCGACGAATTCTGAGTATATTTTTGCAATTATGTTCCAAAAAGTTTCTATAGAATCTCCTCCTATCAAGAGTGTTTTCTGTTCTTCTGATAATGAAGCTAAGTAATGTGTTACGTTTCCTATTGTTTTATATTGTACAAAATTAAATATTGTTTTAAAAATTCCTAGTCTTAATCTATCTTCGGTTTCAATAATTAGTCCTAGTTTATGTGCCCATTCAGTAATAAGTGTTGATTTGTTTGTTACACAGTCTAAATTTAATATTCCATCAACTCCTAATATTCCCTTTGTAGGTATGTATTGTTCAGGTACTTTAGACCATCGTCCTTTTTTATTTGGAATATATCCCTTTTTAAAATTGTATTGTATGCTTGAATTTTTTAGAGGATTAGTATATTTATCTTCTTGATAAGTTTCCCATTTAATTTCTTCTTCCCTTTTTGTGTTACTAGCTTCTGGAATATCTTTCTTATCTTTTTCTTGTTTTAAATTGTGTTCCATTCATAACACATCGTCTTCTGATGACTCATATCCATATATTACTTCTTCATTTTCCACTTCTGGTTTTATGGCTTCTAATGTATGATTTTGTTTATTTTCTTCATCAACTATTTTTAATGATTCTAATAAATTGTTTAATTCTGCGATTTTCTCTTCTAAATCAAAAGTTTCCATTATAAACGTGGAGCTTCTATGTGAAAAGGTTTGAGATTTTTATTTCCAAAATATGTTTCAAGATCAGCGATAGTTATATGTCTAGAATATTCTTTTCGTATAATCACTTCTTTGAGTTGTTTTAATAATTCTTGACAATTTGACATAGGAAGTATTATTTGTTTTTCTTCAGATGTACTACTTTGGTTTTCCACTTGTTTTCCTCTAAGTTCTCGTAGAAGTTTATCTAAAATTTCTTTCCTAATTTTCTTATCTCAGTTTTAATTTTCCTTTGTTCATTCATTTTATTTTTGAAATCATTTTAGTATTGAAATTGTTTTTTGTATTTGTTCTTGATAATATTCTGCCCAATATTCATGATATCTCGTGATATACCAATGTCCATTATTTCTAGCTACTAAGTATAAGTTTTTATGATTATTATATTCTTCGTATAGATCTGTCAAATATTCATTATATCCTTTCATGAAAAGTATTGTGGGTGAAAATATAATATTTCAAAAATTTCTTGTATTGATTTGTAAGAAAATATCAACTGTGTCATGGTTTTTTGTAAACGCTTTTTCAATAAGCGTTTTACACCATTTATAAAATGTCATTTTCAATCTACACTATAATTAAAAAGTCTCCTCTTTTAAGTTACAACACAAATTTTGATATCAAAAAAATAAAATAAAAATTGATATCATTTTTTCATTGAAAAAATATCAATATTAATTTATCAATTTGAATTTGTAATTTGATTTCACCTCCCATTTTTAACGAAATTATCAAATTAGTCTTGAAAAAACATGAAATAATATAACACATCGTTCTTCTCTCCCACACAAATTATTTTGTTAACATAATACCTCATATACACGATTCTATATTTTTATTTTGTATGTTAATACCTTGAAATATGATTTTCATACTTCACACGTAAAAATTAATATATATATTTTTTTGTGTAGGTGGATAGTGGGATAAAAATTAATTGTTAATTTATATTTTAAAATATTAATTAGAAACTATAAAGTATCCAAATTATAAAATAGAATATTGAAATTATAAAATAGATTATTATAAAGTTTTCAAATTATAAGACAGAATATCCAGATTTAAAAGTAGAGTATTATTTGTAAAAGTTAAAATTCTCAAGTTTAAAATTGAAGTACCAGAAGGAAAAATAAAGAAAAAAAAAAGAAAAGAAAAAAGAATATTATTCGTAAAAATTAAAGTACTTACGTTTTAAATTTGAGTATTATCTGTAAAAGTTAAAATACCTAAATTTATAATTGAAATATTGTTCATAAATATTGAAGTGTTCAAATTTAAAAATAAAGTGTTATTCGTAAAAGTTAAAGTATTCAAGTTTAGAATTGAAGTGTATTTAGTTGAGTGGTGAGTGAAATCAAATTAAAATTTGAATTAGGGAGTTAGTATAGATTTTTTTACATAGGAAAATAAACTAAATTATTTTTAACTGAAAAGGAGTAGTTAATTATGGTCCAAATAAAAATCTATTATTATATAAATATATTAATTTTTTTATTAATATATATATATATATATATATATATATATATATATATATATAATAATAATTATTTTTAATATAAATATTAAATTATAATAAATAGATAGGTAACATATAGTATCATATTAATAATTAAAATTTAAAAATTTAAATAAAAAATAATTAAATTTATATAAAAAATTAAAATAAGATGGAAGAATAGAAAATTTAAGGAAACATAATTAAAACTAGTAATCCACGAACACTCTATGTGTATGCAAATAATAAAATTATTATCATTTAAATATATTAAATTAAAAATTATATGTTAATATTTGTTTTATATTATTTTTAATATAATTAAAAATAGGGATAAATACAGTCACCCCCCTATCCTTTGGGGGCATGTGCACTTTCCCCCCTATGCTTCAAATCGGTGCACATTGCCCCCTCACCTTTGCAAAATGGAACACTTCACCCCTTTGAACACACTTTGACCGTCGATTTCTCTTTCGTCACGGAGACCCAAGCTTCAAGACCACCGCCATCGTGTTCGTCTCTCCAAGGAGAACAAAACTCATACCCCGCTTGACTCTATTAGCCGCTAAAAGCTTCGTTCATCGTGCGTCGTCTTTAACTGATGATTTCTGCTTCGTCGGTTGTCGGATTTTGATTTCGAGACCATTGCTGTGTTCCTTGCTTCGAGAGTTTCAGTTTGATATATAATATCAACACATTTGAAATCGGATTTGTATAGATTTACTTTGTTAAAGTTTATTGAAAGGGGTGAAGTGTTCCATTTTGAAAAGGTGAGGGGGCAATGTGCACCGATTTGAAGCATAGGGGGGAAAGTGCAAATGCCCCCAAAGGATGGGGGGGTGACTGTATTTATCCCTTAAAAATATAAAATAGAAAGTAGAAAATTTTGGAAAAAGAATGAAGATATATAATAAAAAAATAGAATAAAGTGAGAGGAAAAAAAGAAAAAGTTAAGAAACAAATAACACATTGAGAAAATGATTAAAAAAAATTAATTTTAGAGTCCAAGACCATACGGTTACTCTAAAGTTCTCTTACTTAATATAATAGTATAGATTATGAAATAAATAATAAACTAGTGAATTAAAATTTTTTTTAGAGTTTTTCAGTAACCAAACTCGAGTCTCTGATTTTAATATTGAAAATGAAAGAAGAATATACGTATGCACATGCATAATTAAAGCCTACGCGTTTATTTACTGCTCTGGTCTTCGGCAAACGGCGGCGTATTAGACAATTAACGCGCTTCTGACTGGATTTTTGCTCGGAAAATCCCTCATACGATACGGAAACCTATATATTATCTGCTTTTGCCCCTTAAATTCATAGAGACCCATTACAGATCTTGATCTTAATTTCGTCCATTTTTGATTTCTTCAACAATCATTTCTTTAATCCCAAATTGAAGAAGCTTTTTCCCGTTTAAAAATTCACCCGTTGACGTAAACATAAGAGCCGTTGTATATAATAAAGTCGACCCCTTTTTCAAGCCGTTATGCAGGACAATAACAAAGCTAAAACCTCATATCTTCCCTATTCACAGTATCCTTCTCCCATGTCGATTTCCGGCGTCCAGGGTCAACTTCTTGAAGTTACCGGTATGTTCTTCTCCTGTTCTTGTTTAGGGTTGTTTGTGATTTTGTTCTTTTTGGTTTTGTTGTTGATTTTGTGGTTGTATTTTTGGATCCCAGTTGTTTCTTGTAATAAACTGAAGGACACCGAGTGGATTTCTAGACAAGATCCCTACGTTTGTCTGGAATACGCTAGCTCGAAATTCCGCACGCGTACTTGCACAGGTATGTGTAGATTCAGGCGATTTTGAGTGTTAATTTTAGGTTATGGAAGAAACCCAATTTTAATTTAGGGTTTTTTGGGTTGGGTTGGTTGGAATTTTTGTAGATGGAGGGAAAAATCCTACGTTTCAAGAGAAATTCGTGTTTACGTTGATAGAAGGTTTGCGGGAGATCTCTGTCGTGGTATGGAACAGCAATACCATAACATACGACGATTTCATTGGCAGTGGAAAGTAAATATCTTAATCTTTTAATAGCTTCCATTTCTTTAATGACTTGTATTGTTTATTCCCTCCTGAGTATTGATTGTGAATTTGGTTTGTTTAGGATTCAATTGCAGAAAGTTCTATTACAGGGATACGATGATAGCCCGTGGCCTATTCAAGACAAGAGAGGGAGGTATGAAGTGTTCTTAGCTTTGTGACTCGGATGTCTTAGAGCGTATAGTCCTTGTGTTTTCATGTCTGTAATTCAAGAAATGATCGAGGAAAATGTCTAGACATTGCTATTTTTTTTTTTTTTTTTTTTTTTTTGAGGAGCAAGGTGAAAGACCAAGCTAAACAATTGCTTAAATCTTCCGCGATACAAATAGAAACGGCATCGGGGAGATCGGAGTCCCCATCTTTAACATTGCTGTCTTAAACAGCATAATATGGAGAACGGAAATGCATATTGAATCTCTTATGGTTCCGGTTTCTGAATGAAGAATATATTTTGAACAGTAGTGACAAGATCAATGGTGCCTCTTTGATCATTGAAGGATAATTTAGCGGACTCTTTGGCGGGCAGGATTAGATGGTAATGGCTGTTGAGGAATCAAGTTAGTTGCCTCGACCCTCAGCTTTTAAGAGGAACAGCAAATAACTAAGTTATCCTTTGCTAGTAACTGGACTTATCTTTATGTGAGAACTTATGTGACGTTGCCTTAGTGCCCTAGAGCTCTCTAGTAAGCGCAAGAAGGTGCAAAACTTGTATGAGTGTTATCACCAATCAAGGATTGGGAGTACAGTAAAGTTGTGATTCACATTTTCAGCTAGTGGGTCGAATGTTATCATGCAAATTCTGTGATTGTTGGTTGTCATAATGTCATTAGGAATGCTCTTCTGCCAAAATATGAATGAATTATAATGTATTATCATGAATACTACTAAAACATACATGGACTTCAGATATCGACTTGTATATGAACTTTTTATATGGACATCCACATGCATGCATCTTTTCTTGCTCCTGATTTGATTTATGTTTATCGAGAGCTAATGTATGTATGTTTCCATCTATTATAGGCATGCTGGAGAAGTTCGATTGATAATGCACTACTCTAATGCCAATGTAAGCTAAGCTTGAACTCTTCTTTAATAATCCAATCAGACAAGAAGTGTGTATTTGCAGTCAAAAGTTTTTATACATGAAGCTTATGAAAACTTCCTATTTTTCAGAAACCAGCCACAAGCCATGCTCCATCAGCTCCACCATACGCGGGCACCCCAGCGCCTCCGGTTCATTACTCAGCACCACCACCAGCAGCACCTGTAACTTCTTATCCTCCAACAAGCTACCCTCCACCACCACCTCATTACCCCTCATACCCCCCTAATTCAGCAGGATACCCTCCGCCCCCATATGGATATCAGCCAAATGCTTATCCTCCGTCTTATCCGCCTACTTCATCATATCCCCCAACTTCTGCTTACCCCCCACCCCCTCAGGACCCACACTACTATCCTCCCGGTAAGATTTTTTGTTCTATAGCTTTTGCGCAGAATCAAATCGATACTGAATATCAAAACTTACATCAATTTTGTTGTTTTCCTGACAGGTTCATATCCTCCACCCCCTTATCCACCACCTTACTAAGATGTACTCTCTTCACTTGATACAGTCATTCAAGAATCGCCGTATATTATCCCAACATGTCAAAGCATATAAGTACACGATCCTTGGCCCTGTTTGCACTTTAGTGAAGAACTTTGTTGCCATGCACCCATAATACCTCAACAACTTAAATTGTGCCAAATGGATTACTTTTCATTTCCCAGCGGAACATTGAGGAATATTCTGTCGAGCTTAAGAAGGGTTTTCAACAGAAAATTCCTCAAGATTCTGTCGGGAAGTGAGAAGAGAACACTATTAGAGCACAATTTAAATTGTTGAAGCATTACGGGTGCATTGCAATAAAAGTGTGGATACTGAAGTTCAAATTGGGCTCGAGGGTTGGGATACATATTATGCCTTCACATTAGACTTTGTTCGTTACTCGGTTGCACCGTTGTTGTTGATTGTATCTTTTCGAGCGTATGATGAATTGTTGAATACCTGTGTTCTCTGTGTAGCCATAATTGTTTGCATGCAAGAAAACTGTTAATAACAAAAGAAGCCAAGAATTTGTGTAATCTTCCTCTCATTGGTCTGTTGACTGGTTCTATAATCCCTCCCTTTGTCCTTCTAGAACTATAGTCAAGATTATCTGTGATGATTCTGTATCTAAGGAGTGTTTGTGCTGTGGTGAGAGATGTCACTTTCAGGTTTACATAATTGCAAATTATGGCCATGATTAGACATGTCAACTGTAATGGTTGCTGTTTGTGTGTGTTTTTTTGACCTTGTGGACATGCATGGTCGCAGCAATTGAGGTTTCTTTCGGCGTTCCCACTTCCCAATCCTCCATTGATGAGTAGTTGGAGTAGTTGTGGCTCAAAGAAAAAGAACAGCTGGTACCATAGAGTGGTTGGTTGGTTGGTTATTATGAGTTATGACCACTGTTGGTACTCCCGTGAACACTGTCTGTCCTCATCATCATCGTCGAGGATATTTCAAACTTGGGCCCTAATTATTCGGGGAAATTAATGTTTGTGCATGTGTGTGAAAATTGTTGGAAGAAAATGTATTTGACCAAAAATAATGATTATCTTTTTATGGTTGTCTTTAGTTTTATCAGTTGGATAATAATCGTGGGTGGAGATATATTTCCTATGTGATTATTTCGTAGAAAACCAACTTCCACTTGAAAAATGGCATGTGCTCTTGTTGTACCAACTACCAAACTTGTTCCCAAAGGGCTACTCGTAGAAGTTAAAATAGATTATATTTAGGGTCAATATTTTTTTAGTTCATTTTCATGTGTCGAGGAGAGATGGAGTATTTAAGGTGTGAAGTTTTCCCTATTAATATGGTTGTGTTCAAGAATTCAAACTTGAAACCTCTATTCAAGTTAGTATAGCGCCGAATCATTAAACTAATTTATTTGGTGGTAGGATCAATTATTTCTAATCCTATGTAATTTGGAATATCAATACATAAAATTCTTTTTAGTCTAAGTACCATCTCTTATAATTTGCTAAGAGATTTATTTGTTGGCCTCTATTAAAGGAAAGACTGTTTTTGTAATATTTTAATTTGTAGTGATGGAGGGTATTTTACCATTATCACTATAAGTTTTACACCTTTTAATGGTGGTAGAAACTTAATATAACGTTTTGGGAGATGAGACGATTAATTTTAAGTACATAGTAGTGAGGTAAATTATGATTTACTCTCCAATGCTAAAACTTTTAGTGTTAACTCTTTATTTTCTAACTCTAATTTTTATTTACTCCCGAAACATCTAAATTAATTGTAATACCCTTAATTATTTCTTTTTTCTTATTTTTCATTTTCATATACTAAAAATTTTAAACCTGAATACTTTAACTTTTACGAATAATATTTTAGTTTTAAATTTGAATACTTTAATGTTTCTGATCGATACTCCAATTATAGATTTAGGTACTTTACCTTTTATGAATAATACTTTAATTTAAAATATAAATACTTTAACTTTTACAAATAATACTCTTTTTTCTTTCTTTTTCTTTATTTTTCCTTCTCATATTTCAATTTTAAACTTGAGTAATTTAATTTTTTCGAATAATACACTAATTTTAAATTTAGATACTTTGACTTTTCTAAATAATACTCAAATTATAAACGTTGGTATCTTAACTTTTATGAATAATACTCTATTTGAAACGTAAGTACTTTAACTTTTACGAGCAATACTCTAATTTTAAATTTGGATACTTTATCGTTTCTCAATTATACTCCAAAATATACATCAACAATTAATTTTTATCCTCAAATCCACTTACATAAGAAAAAAAATATATTAATTTTTACGTATAAAGTATAAAAATTATATTTTGAAGTATTGACTAAAATAAAAGTATGAAGTTGAAGTACTATGTTAACAAAATGGTTAGTGTGTCATTTTCATTTCTCTGTGGAGGGTGATTGAGTATTTTTACACAAAATGAGATGTAAACAAAAATTAAAATTTGAAAATGAGGAGTTAGTACTAAAAGTTTTAGCATTGGGAAGTAAACTAAAATTTCTCCGACTACTGGGTACTTAACATTCATTGTTTGTGACATTTAGTAAGATTACGTATTATAATTTAATGCATATCATTTTGAGAAGTTTCGATGGTGTCGGCGATTCCATAAATATCAATATGAAGCTCCAATGGTGTGGATAGTTCAATTTGATAAGTTATCCGTATGTTATATAAAAAATTTCCAATGAAAAAAATATTTAAATTTTTATCAAACCCCAGTAAAAGTATAATTTTTTAAATTGAAAAGGTTTTAAGTGTAAATATGTCTAATTACGTGAATTATAAATGTTTAGTATTGCAATTAAAGATAGAACGAGAACGAGAACCAGTGTGTTGTCCGAATTCTGGATTTGCTAGATTATTTTTTAAAATAAAATCCCGGTGCATAAAATACAATATATCAAGGAAATATCAGTAGGGTCCTAATTACCAATTTCGTTTATTCCATTAGGGGTGTCAGGTGTGTAGAAAAAAAAAATCAAAATCCAACAGAAAAATACCAAATTTAAGGTTATGCAAGCTATGATTTAATTATAACTTTTTTTAGATACAAAATTTGTTATAACTTTCTTTTTTATTAATAGAACCGATAAGGCGTACGTGGGTTTCACGTTTTTTATTGACAGAAATTTTATTATAACTTCTTGATGTTTTATCACACTGTCGATTTTAAAATTATTCAACAATTATGAAGTGAAGGTAGCTTATGCTTTAGTCCAAATGATTTGGAATTGGGTAGTGGGGGTAGAAATGATGACATTGGACTTCTTCATTACGTTATGTGTTTTATTTTCTATTTAATTTTTTTTTTATATACATCAAGTTAATTGATAGACTGTTGAAATTAATCAAAATAGCAATTCTATACACTTTATACATTTGTAAATAAATAATGATGAAATATTTGAATAGTATTTGTAATTGATTATCTATATAGTATTTTACGTGCTTGAAATTATTAGTGTTGTAAGGGACATGTTTCCTTTTTTGCGTTCAAGCATCACGTTTCCCTTTTGAACAACAGACAATTGACTCAAATAGATACTTGAGTTCACTTAAGCAAGATTTTGGGTTCGAACCTTGCAAATGTAAAAAACTACGTTGAGATTTGTGAAAGGTCCCCGTGGAAAACGTCTTCATTACTTCGTGAGATAAGTCTCTCACACAATTTAGTGGGGAAAAACTCTCAGAAAAAAAAAAAAAAATCACGTTCCCTTTTTGCATTCCCCTTCTCTGCTCAAGCATTGCGCTCTCCTCTTGCACTCATTTCGTCCCCCGTTCATTTCTAAAACACGTTCCTTCATTTATTCAAGAAAACAATTTGAATTGATTAGTTTTGTGCGGGTCAGTTTCTCTTTTTTTTTTTAAATAAAAAAATAATAAAAAGTTCAATAGACCAAAATTGATTCTCACAATAGCTATGATGCACGGACATGGACACGGCGACACGGACACGACACGATACGGATACGCCGACACGGATTTTTTCTTGAATTTCCCACATAAGGAGTGTCGGACACGGTGTCGGACACGAGTGTCCGATACGACACGGCATGACACGACACGGCAAAATGATATTTTTAGAAGTGTCCGTGCATCATAGCACAATAGTATAAATGATCATTTAAGTATTTTTCATGTCGTAACTCTTTTTCTCCCATAATTTTTATATCAATAAAGATTTATATCATGAAATGATTGCCCACAAGCAAAAAAAAAAAAGGTCAAGCTGTCAAATTTTAGTTAGTTTGTAAAATGCGAGAGATGGCCTCACTCTTTGACTTTGTTTACGACAATCATGCTATTAAGTCAGTTTCAATACCGGTAGTTATTGGTTAATTGAGGATTAAGCTGGATTACAACTGTAATAAAGCTAGTATTACGTAATCATGCACCATCTTCTTAATTTTTTATGTTTAGTTGGATTGAGTTGGCATCCTTAACAAAATAATTCCAAGTAAAGACATGCATCATTATATCACTAGATTCTAGATTTGCCGGGTTATTGATATTTGATAATAAGAAAATAAAAACCAAAACTAAATAAATAAATAAAACATGAAACTACTACTATTTAAGGAAATAAGGCAATTGGTCCTAAATTAACATTTACACAGAATCTTGCAATTTATATGTGGAAAGTAAATTAATGGAAAATGTGTACAACGTGATGATCGAGTTGGAATTTGGTATGCTGACATGATTTTGATTGATCAAACGAAAACTCAATTATTTTTAAAGGTTAGAATTCAAATATAAAATAATGATATAATATGAAACAATGACACTCTAACACTTAAATTAGTGAATTATACTTTAAGTTCGTTTGGAAAATAAGTAAAGAGCTCGAAGATATTTAATGTGTGTATCTGTTGTAATAAATAGGTGATTTTCTAAAAAAGGTGTCCTTTTGGGCGTGTATTTCACTTTTGGTGTTCTTTTGGGGGATATTGCAATTTTGGTGTTTTCCGCCTTTGGGAACAACGGAACACAATAAAAGTAATTTTTTTTCCAAAACTTCGCGTTGTTCCGTCACTGTCGTCAGCGGAATTACTGTGTGTCAGCGGTCATGCACGTTCCGCCACGTGTAAGCGTTGGCTGATTAATGAATAGTAATTCCGCAATTGGAGATAGCGGAATTTGGGTTTTTTTGGCTCTTCAGGTTTTCGCGATTTATCGGCCATGTTTCGCGAGATTTTTTGTGGGCCTTTGTATATGTTTTTTTCCCCCTCGCCAGGTTAAGTTTTTTAGAGGAAATTAATATATAAGGCACAGTGATTCCGCTGATGAGAACGGCGGAATTAAAAAATTGAAATTCACTGCCCTTTATTTTTATATTTGTTATCTATAGTAAATCCGCTTCTGTAGATGGCGGAAAACGACAAAATTGATTAAAATATTTTTTTGTTTGACTAATGACTGTGAATAATATATTGCATCCATGACAATTTTTACCACAGTTTTCCCGTTGTTTATGTCATTGTAGTTGCGTAATTTAGATAAATCCCGATTGACCCGGAAATTGCTACCTATCTTCAACATGAAGTATAAATAAAATTTAAAATAATTTTCATTGTTAAGACAATATTTAATAATCGGTTGTAAGACGGTTCGTTGAAAATTGGACTCAACGCCATGTGGACATGTTATATATGAAATGTGCATTGAAATACCGTTATGTTATGTTTGCGCACATTGGTTAAAAATGTGGAAAAGTGTTAAACAACTCATATGACAAACGAAATGAAAAAAATACATAGGCATAGGGAAAGGAAAGATTTCTGATTCATTACTGACGTACATGGAAAAACATAGTAAAGCAGATTATACATGCATTTTAAAATGGTTACAGTACGAAATGGTAACTTCAAAGGAAGACACTTCATTGGGTAGCCCGTCTTGCTGCCGCTCTTGACCTCGCTCGAATCTGAGAACGATCCATTTCCATCGGAAATCGTGTGGTACGGTCCCTACCTGCATTTTCACTTCTTGCCCCAGATCTTTTTGGCCGTTCCTCGTCAGTGTTTATCAAATGAAATGAAGCCTCTGGCCAATATTTTTCATCCCAAATCGGGAAGAAACCTCCTTCGCAAGTAGCCAAATAGTGATCAAGCTCGTAATACCAGGCGACATAATCAGCAATTGAAATTTTAAATGACCTGGCCGCCTTCATGACATGGGAACAAGGGATTCCATAGCTTTGCCAAAACCCACAAGAACAAGTATTTTCCGTTAAGCAGACAATATGTTTTCGTGTCCGCCTCCTTGATCCTTCAGTTTGAGTAATAATCTCAGCTCTATAATCTCTATGGTCGAACAATCGAGCTGTATGAAGACCACAATTTTTTAGATTGGTGTCCAGTATTTTCCATGCATAATCTGCCCAGTGGTGTGCGAGTGTTTTTGATTGTAGCCCATTTTTCTGGCGGTCCACGAAATATTGGGCCGTTCGGTTCAATGTAGCCTCCACAATCGGTATAATTGGTAGACGGCGAACATTTCTGAGGACCCCGTTGAAGCATTCCGAGATGTTTGTTGTTGTCATCCCGCATCGCATACCGTTATCATGTGATGCCGTCCACATTTCTGGCTCCAAATTGTCAAACCACTTGATTGCTAGTTGGTCTTGAACAACTATCTGCCTCATTATTCGATCAAACGTTGATTTGTCCGTCGCATCACCCGCTTGCCAGCATAGATCCTTCAAACTTTGATCGTGGGTGGCCTTGTAAAAATTGGAGCAAACATGTCGTAGGCAGTAACGGTGGCACCCGAGAGGCTCATTGAATTCTGGCGTTAATGATATTGCAGATATAGTGGCTCTGTGCCTGTCTGATACAAGGCAGATTCGTCTATCTGGCATGGAAAAATGTTTGGCTATGTGAAACAAGAAGAAACGCCATGCTATCTCTGTTTCATCGTTAACCAAGGCGTAAGCAAGGGGAAGAATATTTTGATTCGCATCAATTCCCACAACCACTAATAATTTGTGGCGATATTTCGTGTATAGGTGTGTCCCATCTACACTTATTACCGGACGCATGTGCGGGAATGCTGTTATACACGGTTTGAACGACCAGAAAACATGTCTGACCATGTACGTGTTTGGTACAGGTGATTGATAACTCTGATTATGCATCCACTCAACTACGGTACCTGCATTCAAATTCAATGCTAAATACAACCAATGCCTTTAAAAAGCTTATGAAAATGTAATGTTCAACTTGTATAGTTTGTACCTAGATTCCATCTTTTAATTGCTTCCATGAAACGTGGTAATTTTTTAACGGAAGTATCCCATGTACTAAATTCTATTGCACGTGCCTTTTCAAGACCCTGCCATGCCTCAGAGTATGAGATATTTATACCGTAAGTACTGTGTACTTGAGTTTGGACGTTACTGACTGCATAACCGTAGTCTGTTCGAACGAATGGCAGTATCAAACTCGCGACGAAGGCCGAGCACAAATTAGCATGATCGTTTGTTTACTGGATCGGTAGGCAATAATGTGTTGGTGACAACTTAATTAATTTCCAGTACCCTTTACCTTGTCTCAAGCTAGCTCGTAATTTCCACGGGCAACTTTCGTCCTTGCATGCAATATACCACGTCTTCGGCCTACTATCATGAACAGTGTACTCCCTCTTGCTCCATCTGATGGTGTGATCGTTGACCGCGGCAATGACATGGGACTTATCTTGGAAGATCATCCCCGCTGTTAACACCCCGGTATTTCTATCATACATCATACTAGACAGGTTCGTCGGGACGTCAATGGAATTTGGTGGAACCTCCGGGAACATATCTAAAAGATATACATTGACATTTCTGATGTTGGCACTAGTTCCGTATTGGCTCGTGTGGATGGGGTCATGAGTATGGATGTCAGGGTCGGCGGCAGTATGAGGCGGCGAAGGTTGCGCTAGGCCACTATGCATCCCACGTATTAAATCCTCTTCGTTCTCATGAACCACTCCATCGGCATCTGCATCAGAAGGATCAGTTTGAGCTTCGTCGTGTAATTCGTCGTCTGAGTTCGCCAACTCTTCGTCCCGGTAGGAATTAGCTAATGGATCAACCAAGTTGGCTTCGGTTGCACGTGAGCCTGCAGGGACAACAAAATCATCCTCCTGTGTTGAGTCAAATTGGTTGAAGTAGCTTGTCGATGTGTCATTTGGATCTGCATAGATGTCGGGTTGATGTACGTGTTCCTCTTCGTCTTGGTCATTGTAATCGAAGGTCGGTTGGTAAGGGACATTCAAGTTGAGACTTGGTGGCAAAGATGTCTGCCCATGCTCGTTGATGGCCATCGTTGTTAAACCTTGCGAAATATCAGTAACGCCGGGGACGTCTTGCTGGGATAGCATAGACATGTAATTGGACATCTCGTTTCCATATTCGACTTGAAGGAAGATCGGCACGCACTCTAATCTCCGAGCCGGGTTAGTAAAGTAAGCTAACTCGCTGTCATTAGAAATTTGGAGAAGCTTCTCCATTGGAGGGTCCCGTGAAATTAGATAAGAAGTGAAATTTTGACATTGTACAACTCACGATGAATCTGGAGATAAGTGCAAATGTGATCGAGTAAATCAGAATATGACGCACTTCTAGGCAAACTTATGACCCCAAAAGGTGCGACATCGCAGTGTATTTGATAGTTGGATTCCGTAACACTACCTCCGTGATGGACGAGAAAACCTATTGTATCCATGTGGACTGATCTGTTGATGAGGTTTTTTTTTTTTTTTTTTTTTGGGGAAGGGGTTTTCTTTTTTTTGTTTGTTTTTTGGGTGAGGTTGGATAGGCACAAGAAAGTGTAGTTACACTATGACAGTAATTTTTTTTGGTGTGGTGTTAAGGATATTGTAGACTGGTTGTGATGGTATGCGAGTGCATGAAAGGGACGATGGACGTATCTTATATAGTACAATTAGTATGGACACTATTATAGATATTTCAAAGCAAGTTTCAACCACATTAGACGAACATGGAAAACTTCGTCAATGGTTTTGCAGCTTTGTTCAGGCTACGAATGACCTATTGGCTGAGATTATGACTCCCCTACTTATATAGTAGCGTGCCCAGTTACACAATATATTTCTAGTAAAAAAAGTAATGAATTAAATCCGCAAAGCATACCACGTACAAAGAATCCGCCAGAGTCATCAATGTGTGCTGCATAAAGTAAGTGAAACAGGTATTCCGTCTGTCCTGAAAAACTGCTTGAAACAGTGATTTCGCTATTCCCGTAAGCGGAATCAACTAGTTTCCGCTATTTACAGTAGCGGAATTTACGTTGCTGCACCTTTTACAAATTATTGTATCCACCCACTGTAACTAGTTTCCGCTAATTGTAGTAGTGGAGTACATGGCAGCTGCTCTTCAGCCTTTTACACATTATTGTACCCACCCACTGTAAGTAGGAACCTGTTCACGCTGACTAAGCTACAGGTAATAGGATACTTTTTGCAGTGACTTAGGAAAGAAATATTTTGTTGCTTGAGATTCACCTACCATTCTTGCAGGAGGCTTATTCAAAAGTGTTAGGTGTTGTATGGTAGGTTCGAAAATAATTTCAACCACCTCACCTACTACCCGTTGTTTCTAGAGATCTTCAATAAGTCACTATATCATATATACACAATCCATTTTCATTCCAATTTTTGTATATGCATGAAGAAAGATAATTTCTCAAAATTATAGTTTGGGAATGTCTAATTTTGTCGCACTGAAGGGGTTTTATTCGCCGGGTGATATTTTTCGTGCTATGGGACGTGCATGGAGAATCAACGAGGATTGGTTTTACAGTTTAAACCCAAATGAAAGATACTCGCCCAACTACATAGCAACCATGGATGAGGAATGGGGGGAACGTGTTACAGAACAGAGCTGCTATGTTCAAAATTTGTTAGAGTACGGAGTACCTCCTCCGAAACGGAAAGCTGTGCGCATGCCCCGTAACACGAACGAAGAGAAAACTTTAGCTCTTAACCGGATAAGAGAAGAGAATAATCGTATGTTCATTCGTATAAGTCGGAATGGCCTTCTTGTTCATGCCCGTGCCTATGAAGATGAAAACATGTGTGAGGATGCATGCCAAATGTTTTCACTCGCTGAAAGTCATGAAAATTGTTCAGATGTTGAAATGTCGGACGAAGAAAGTGATGGTTCAGAAGGCCCGACCGATTAAGTTGTCACGTGCGTAGTAAATGGTCGCTATTATATTAATCTGGTAGCCACTATAATAAACCGCTGAAATCACCTGAATTAGCAAGGTTTGTTAAAAGAACTTGGTTTCCCTTATTACATTTCGCATTTAAAAAAAAAAAAAAGAAAAAACAAAATAATAAAAAAAATCAATTCCGCTATTTGTAACAGCGGCAATGAACAGTTGCATATTCAGATTCCTTCTCGTCCTTGGGGTCTATATAATTAGTTCAGCAACTTTTTATGTGTTCGCACCGCTATGGATAGATATCACGAGCGTCGGTATGTATGGCTCCTACAGGAGCGCAATGACAATTATATCAATTGTCAATACACTGACCCGTACGAGTACTTTTGCGGGTTGCGTCGAGAATGGCAGTACAGGGCAATTGAATCAGATGGCTTGGTGAACGACCTCTTATCTCTCAACGTGAGAATTCCCCAAAGGCGATCAATGGAAATGCCAAGGGACAACCCCGATGATTGTCGGCGTGCTGTTGATAGGATACGCATGGAGAACAATCGGATGATTGCGTGTCGGAGTCGTTACCATATGATGCAGTTAGCGGAAGAGTTGGCTTATGCTCGTGGGAAACGTCTTACCCGTCGGGAGAAACTTAATGTAATTTCCCACCCAGGTTATAAGTCGGACTATTCTCTGTCTGATGAAGAATGAGCCAAAGCCATTACGTGTATTTTCATTGTGCACCCATGTACTTCAGCTTTTGTGAAATAAAATATTTTGGTAGTTGGATACATTAATGTTATTTTTTTGTAATGCCATTTTTTATTACACAGACGAGAAACATTTTTATTGAAAGCATTTAAATGTCAACATTGAGCCTAACAACGTAATACATTAATAATCCCCTTCATCATCGTTAAGAAAAAATTCATCACATTTCTTGATCAAACAGCATTCCATCACATTTCCTGATCCACCGTTAACCCAATCATGCTACTTCGAAAAAAATCATTCCATCACATTTAATGAACAAACAGATCCCCAATCAACATTAAAGACAAATTTGTGGCTACAACCATTCATGCCCAAAAAAAACAATTACCGTAGCTACTACCCACTCAAAGTACCTGCCAATCTCTATAATTTAGCAACAAAACAGACTTAATTAATCTTCTTCAAAACACACAATTTATTCACATCCAAACCTACTTTCAATCCCCATTTCCATCAGTTCTACTGGTGGGTTTTGTTGCACGAATCCCGGCCGCAGTTTCGGGGCCTTCTGTCACGGAAAGGCTGCACTCTTCGTATTACAGGCTGTGTATTTTCTTGTGCGGCTGTAGCTTGTTGCAGCTCCCTTGCCGCCTCCCGTTCAATCTCTGCTTGTGCTTGCTCGTAAGCAAATGGTGTTAGAGTCAGTGGCAATATCTCTTCCTGCTGTGTCATAACTTGAGTGTCCGGGCACTCTGCTCGTAAAAATACGGGGTAAGGTCATGTACACCAAAAGCATCCATCGTGGAGGAAGGGGATTGGTACGGCTCCGGGTTGTACGGTGATTCAACCATGCCAGGCCTGCCACCGACGCCATATGTCCCTCCTTCAAACTCACGGGCTGTGCTTGATTCGCCAACCTCGTGGGAGGTGTGCACCGGTGCCGAACTCGGTATGCCACAATCTGCGTAAGGAGAGGCAGAATGTGGGGAGTGATCCTGCTCCTCACCAACCGCATGTTCTAGTGCAGCTGCATGAGGCTCGTTTCTATGTCGGCGACGTCCCCGCTGCTGCTCGTCAACAAACTGTGCCCTACGTCTAGCTTGCGTGGGCTGTGTTGGCATTTGAGACGGAACTTCACCCATGCCTATAGAAATTCTGGCCATGTCACGCAGGAGTTCGTTGTGTCTTATCACCTCCTCGCGGAAAACCTGGAAACCTTCAGAGTCGTCGTAGTCGGAAATGTTCCTGGCAGTTTCTATCATGCTTGTCGCACTTTCATCCTGCAATCACAACCTAATTGTTTTAACTACAACAAGAAGACTGTACTATATTCATTCCTCTAACTAAAACATGCAGCATAATTATTATATAACATGTAATGTTGGCTCTTTCATCGGTAGACAGCATAATTATTATATAACATGTAGCATAATTATTATACAACATGTAATGTTATATAACATGTAATTATTATTGTTGACTCTAACTAAAACATGCAACATAATTATTATATCAGATGCGGTGATAACATGTGTCAGATAATTGTTAAACCATAGCTGTGCCAAAACAATGAAATTTGACTTACTACATTCCATGCAAACTTCACGTCCGGCGGGTGATATCCATCTACATGTTGCAGCTCATCAAGGGCGTAATTCGCGCTCATTGCTGCGCGAGGTGTTATTGGTGAAATCCATCGCCTTGTGATCCTAAAATACCAGTTCAGGTAATCCTCAGTCATACCTATTCCAGCCCCATTCGAAAATGCGTACAAATGGTTCTCTTTATTATCCCAAATTTGGACTGAATTAGAATGAAACTGTGTCCAAGAATGACCAGCTTTGCCCTGCCTAGTACGCCCATGCAAGAAATCATGAATCGCCTGCTCAACATTCAGTGGAATACCCTGTAAGTACCTGAACTGACGGGCCACTCGATCTGGGTAATGCCACTCCACCGTCGCCCAATTTATGAGGGGCACTCTTACTCTCCATAACTCACGGCCTATGTAATCTGGCAACTCTTCGTACTCGACTTGTTGCGCATCGTACGGCCTCCAAACAAACTGTAGAATTTTTAAAAAATCGTTTAGCTTTAGTTACAAAACATTACATACAATTAAGTTTACATATCAGCATTGCACGCACTTCATCTGGTGTCAAACGATCTAGAACTTGTCTAAACATCCTCACGTTGTGGGCCACCGTTTTCACCCAACTGTTGTAATGCACCCAACTGCACATACATAATACCATAAGTATACAGCTGAAGAGGAAGTAGCAGTTATGACAATTAGGCTAAAGTTGGAAAGCTTTGAAGTAGTAAAATTATATTGCTTGTACGATATACCCCACTTGCCAACATAGTACATTCTGCATACCAGGAATTAATCAGATCATATACATACATTAATATGTATTAGTGGTTCATTAAATTAGTTAATAAATTCATCTGGTATGATAAAACAATTATATAAATATATTAACACTCAATATTTCATATTAAAACAATTACTAACAATTTCAGAAATTTGTACAGAAGCATTCCGAATTATTCTGAATCTTGATGTGTGCTCCATATTATCTTATAAATATATTAAAACTGAATATTTCATATTAATATATATTTTAGAATAGTTATTAATATAATATTTACATTATAGTAAATAAATTTGACAATATAATATCAGTCATAATAATAATTAGTCTGGAAATTAAAAAATATGCCGGAAAAAATCTAAAAAAATTATTAATTTTCCTTCAGAACATAAAATTTCAAATGAATACACAACTAATACTTCTGCAACATATGGTTTAAAATTTTCAAGTGAACAAAAAGTTGCATATGAATGCAGAACATAGGAAGAAACTTACTGTGCTCCATATGGGGCCGGGTGCAAATCTACCCCGAGTACAACCATTGCCCCAACCTCGATCCTACCATATACCCAAGATGGAGCAAGTGGCGAAATCCTCGATAATGCCCATATCTACAACTCATAAAAACCAAAAAAATTATAAAATTAAAAAAATCGACATCATTACTCGAAATTAAAACAATTTAGCGTAAAGTAACCTGAAGTAGCTGTAGGGCGCCACCTATGTTGTGACTGGACTTTCGTGCTGCAAAGCACAACTCGCGATACAGCTGCGCTAGTAATGCGCTCCCCCAACTATAACTTGCGACCTCCTCGATAACCGCCGGAACGTCTTCAACCCACTCTTCGTCATCCGCAGGTCGCGGTCGGTAGCCAAGATTTAAAAGATATATTAACGAGACTAAGTTCCCACTACTATCGGGCCACATAACACATCCCATCAATAACAAAATTGCACAACGTGCCCACATAAGCACCTGCTGATTAGAACTACCATCACCAATTGGATTATTCGTCATATAAGTTCGAAGATCAGTAAGCTTCACGGCCCATCCTTTGAGGCTGCTTGGTCTGAATCCTAACAGTCGCTCACAAGCCTCACGCCAATCAATTACCCCTACATCTGCACCAGTAACCGCACGACCTCTTATTGGAAGGCCCCATAGAATTGCAACATCTTCCAGCGTTACCGTCGCCTCACCCACTGGCAAATGGAAAGTATGAGTCTCCGACCTCCACCGCTCAACCAATGCAGTTATCAGGTATCGATCGACATCCATCTCTGCTGCTCTATACATGCCGTAAAAACCCATGTTATAAAGATACATAATCACCTGAGGATGTATTTCCAAACGAAATCGACTCCCTGGTTGCGCATAAAACCCTGGGTTGTGGTGGCGACAAACCAGTGTACCATCAATTCCCCCATAATTACCATCGATCAGATTTCTGCACCTGTGATCCTCTTGCTCATAAAGTACACTTCCGTCTAAAGGCCCATACATATCTTCCATTCCAATGACCTGCAAATGCCAGAATAAATCATTAAGTGTTAAAGTTATTTACGCCCATGTTATTTACAAACAAACAAACTGCAATTCATCAAACCAACTATATAATCTAGATTAGCTACACCAACTACAGATCAAACTCTCTTCAAGCGTTGCAAACATACTAAATTATTACATTATTAGGAAACTTATTTGCATCCTTATTAGCATATGAAGCAACCTTGCAATTAGTTAACTTTCGAATATAGCCGCATTTGTGGGTGATAAGCGAAGTTATTTGTATTTCAGTTTGTAACCAGAGACAAGGCCACCATTGCATCAGGTCCACATGCAACAGGTTACCAAATATTTCATCTCAAATCAACATATAACAGGGTAAGAGATATTTAACTTAAAACATATCTAACTGCTGCATATAACTGTGTCAACCCCCCCGTATTTAATATAGGAATTGAGTTCCATGCCATGCATAGATTGATCTCGTAGCAGAGCATTTAAGTTGCATTTATAACTTCAAAACAAAAAAAAAAGAACCCTATCACCATTCTGCTATTTAGCTTTATAATTGATCTTGAATTCATAATCAGCATAACATGGGTTAGGTTAAATGTTTTTCTATTACACACATTAAGTGGATGTTTTTGTAGGTACGCAAAACTTGAATGTATGTTTATAAACGAAAGTGATAACATGAATGACTAATGACAATGGCTTGCAGTTAGCATGAGCCTTCAAAGAACATTTACCCTAGGTACATACATCATTCCTATTAAGTACTCAGGCAGTATTATTACTCATCTCGAATAAATTCGATCCTTATTTAACACTTTCTGCACTTGCACTCTAATATTATGCAGTCCCATACCAAAAGACCAACATTACCATGGAGAATTTAAAGAAATGATACTATATTTCCGTTGCACTTTATTCCTTTTTTGGAAAATCACCAAATCTAATCATCTGCATTGATTAACTGATACTATTTAATATTTTAATCAAACTCTAAAGGAATTAGTTGAAGAATTTCTTGAAATGCTTTGAATAGGCTGCTTTATACTTTATTTAATTCAAATAGTAAGAACACTATTTCCCTTCCCTATTGGGCAAGTTTTTAAAATTACAGCAACATCCCATCGAAAATCAAAACCCACTAAGACTAATTTAGATGGTATATAACACACTAACTTTGAATTTTCACAAAATTACCTTACAACTATACTTGTTATGATCACTCACTCGTACAACATTACTCAAAAGGACCTTACAGAGTTCTGCCATTATATTAATCCCTCGCATAATTTTATTAAAATTGAAAATTACTTGTCAACGTATTCTATAAGGGTGAAAGATGCATCGACTTAAACTAAATACATCTACGAATTACTATTATTTATCAGTACAAACCATCAACCATACCTGAAAATATTTAAATAAGTTAGTTAAATTTACAATGTTATATCATCAATCACCATATGCCTTGTATTATATAGTCAAAAATATCATTGGTTGGTCAGCCTACAACGCCCTTCTGTCTACCTTAAACTTTGGACTTTACCTAATAAAAAAATTAACACTAATCTTGGCTAATCCTTGTCCTCTATTCGTCTAACAAATTTTTAAAACAACCGGTAGGCCTGTATAGTTTAACATTTAACAACAGGTGGACCTACAATTCACTTATGTACCCACCTGGACACCCAAAACCGACAATATACAAAGTTTTTGCTGGCTTCGTCACCTATGGATTTGAGCTGTTAGGGACCATGAAAGGGACATTGTAATGAAGAATCAAAGGGCTCCGACAGGGACTTTTGGGGGAAATGGATTTGGGGAACAAAACAAGGACCACTTCTCAACCAACTTTCCAAATGTAGTTAATTATTGGCAAAAGCATACAAACATGGTCAATTCCAAAAAATTTATATCTACAATCATGGCAGAAACTCGTACCAAACTATACCGCTACTCCGAAATGAAAAAATAAACCTAACAAAATTGCAGGCTCTTCCCGACTCGAAGCCATTGTGGAGAGCTAAACGGTGAAAAGATTTACCTCAGGCAGCAATTCAATGTGCGGCTTTGAGTAGACAGAGGTTGAGTCTTGCAGCGATTTGCTATTCTTCAGCCGTTCGGACCAGTAGTTTCGCTGCAGTGAAAAGGGGGAAAATAATGACAGGAAGAATAAAGGGCAGTGAATTTCAATTTTTTAATTCCGCCGTTCTCATCAGCGGAATCACTGTGCCATATATATTAATTTCCTCTAAAAAACTTAACCTGGCGAGGGGGAAAAAAACATATACAAAGGCCCACAAAAAATCTCGCGAAACATGGCCGATAAATCGCGAAAACCTGAAGAGCCAAAAAAACCCAAATTCCGCTATCTCCAATTGTGGAATTACTATTCATTAATCAGCCAACGCTTACACGTGGCGGAACGTGCATGACCGCTGACACACAGTAATTCCGCTGACGACAGTGACGGAACAACGCGAAGTTTTGGAAAAAAAATTACTTTTATTGTGTTCCGCTGTTCCCAAAGGCGGAAAACACCAAAATTGCAATATCCCCCAAAAGAACACCAAAAGTGTTGGAAAACACGAATCAGAAAGCAGCGGAATTTAAAAAAATTTCCCAACAAAAGGACCTTGAACTCGCAATCGTGTAACCAAATTCGTAAAGATAGAAAACTTACTTTTCTTTTAATTCTTTCTTGAAGCGTTTCAAGCCACCCAAGAACGCTCTTCTCGCGGCTTGATCCCCTCTCCTTGGTAAAGCTCGAATCTTCAAACTTCTAACTTGAAGTCTCTAGATAAAGTCCACCAACTTGATCACAATCTAACTAGTAAGGATGCTAGTTCTCTAGTTAGTGTTTAGGCTTAACCTAGGGTTTAATTTAATCTTGGAGAAAGGAAGGTGTTCAACACATGAACCAAGAATTGTCAATTCGCTCTAAAGGGGAGCATGAGCTCCCCTATATATAGGAAAGGGGAGGGGTGGCCGAACCTAGTCCTTATTGGACAAGGATTTGGTTCCTCTCTCTCCTATTACTTGATCATCAAGTATTTTCCAACTTTGACTTTGAATTCTATTTCAAGTCAACTTTTAAGAGAGCTAAAAATATCCAAACTATTTTTGGATAATTTTATACTTTATTTATTATAAAATAAATAACTTATTTTTATCTAATTAATTAATTCGTAATTAATTAACTAGATTATTTTCTCCAAAATTAGACTTTCTTTTTAATTCAAAATTAAACCAAAGTCTATTAAATAATTAACTAATTAATTATTTAATATATATATAATATATATACATACACACGTGTGTGACACGTGTCACAGTGACACGTGTCACTCACGTGAGCCACACGAGTGACTTCACACGTGTGGAACCCTCTTGGCCCGATTAACTCGTTTAATCATTTTCAAGCCTCAACTCATGTAACCAAGTTGTTGTGTGTGACCCTCTAGGTTCTCAATTCAATTAGCAGTGACCCTAATTAATTAATTCACTAATTAATTAATCAGCCCACAGATTAAACGACCATAGTCTAGCAACAGGTGTTTAACCCCTAGCTGAATTGGAATGTTCGGATTCGACAGAACCTTTAAGTCATTGATTCATGTGAGATACAATCCTCCTACTTACTATCTCTCAACCAAGATCTAGGGCAAGGGAATAATCAGAACCCTAATAATCCGGTCTTAAAGCTAAGTGCATTTCATATCCATTTGATCTCAATCCAAGAAACCCTTTTCTTGATGTCTTGATCTACTGCCTTGGCCAAGGACTCCATATGGCATATGAATGACTTACACAATAAGAGATCACCTTGCATATGCAAGTGTAGGTCCTTTCTTGATTCTCATTCACTTTCATGAGTCACTTGTGCAGCCCCAGCATAAGCCTTGAATCAGCTGTCTAAGGCGACACCCTTTAAATCTTATACCTAAGACTACAGAGTTAACTCATAAAGTGACAAGGAACCTCAAGTCTAAGGATCAATTAATCACATCAATAACTCGTGAGATATTTCCTAATCTGGAAGTTTCCATTTCCTGAAATAGAAACTTCCTTTCCCATTTAGGAATGTTCTCACACGGGGTACCTCAGTGAACTTACTTATTAAAGTAAGCACCCTCATGTATCACGTACGTATCAACTATACACTTTGCACCTCCATGAAACAAGGTGGTCCTTCTTAAGGGCGTGATCCCACAAGCAAGCCTTAGAGGAGTCAGGTTGACACTCCCACTGTCTGTAGGACTCATCGGCTTGGAGTATTTTACTAATCATGACTTATGTGATATAGGGCTCGTTTCATGAACCATTTCACCTAAATGGTAGAGTCCTAAAGTCATCAGGATTAGGGGAGTTCTCATACATGCACAGCTAAAGTAAACGCATACCAAACAAGAGCATATAAAGAAGTGTTGCCTCAATTCGTTATTTTATTCAAAGATTGTCTGTGATTACAATAAGGAAAAGCACAAAGCGGATATACAATCGGCTTTCTAGGGCACTATTCCTAACAAAAAGTGAAATACACGCCCAAAAGGACACCTTTTTTAGAAAATCACCGTAATAAATATTTCGACTATTTACACTGGCAGACCAAGTATATTAATACAAGTAGTTAAAGTGCATTAAATGAAAGATCTTAAATCTCAAGGTTAATAATTTGATTAAACTTAACCAACACTTGAGTGGGAAGTGTGAGAAAATTTTAATGTCAAATGTTGATTCCTCCGACATCCCCTAAATCTTTGAGGTCGAAGAATTAAGGGTGTACACGGTCGGGTGCGGGCGGTTTTATAAATAAAATGTCACCCAACTCGAAATATATAGGTCCACAAAAATACAAACCGTAAATGCATAATAGTTTTTCAAAACGAATGGTTCGGATTGAGCGTGTAGGGTTTTATTACGGGCGGATTAACGGTTTGATAAGTTTTATGTATATATTTTATAAAAAAAAATTCTACTTAGAATTTTAATTCAATAATAAAAAATATATAATAAGTATTTGAACTTATTCTAATTTATAACCTACCGCAACACTAATACTTAATAATTTTTAAGTAGATGAAAAAATTAAAAACAATACTAAATTTATATTATTAAATGAAGAATATGATTTCATAAGTATAATGTTATTTTAACTTTCTAGTTTATTAAACAACATATATAATGTTAGTTTAACACACAAATATATTATATATATGTGTGTGTGTATGTATGTCTGTATAATTTGTAAGATACACGTATAATAGTTATCTTATGCAACAACTATATATAAAATATAAATATGTATGGTTAAGGTTTAGGCGGTTTTGAATATCTAGACCCCCACTCGATCGAAAAGTGACAGATTACAATATTTTTTAATCGCGGTTAAATTTTAAAGAATTTTAACCGATGGATTTTGGATGAATCGGCTCCATTCAGGCGGATTAAACGGGTTTATGTACATCCCTACGAAGAATTGACCCGTGGGTTAGGACCAATGTTTTAAAAACCGGACCGGACCGGACCGGACGGTCAAACCGCCCGGACCATCGACCTGCCGGAAGGACAAGCCGGTCATCACCCCAAACCGTTCGCACTAAAAAACCGCTCTATTTTGTGAAAACCGTTTCGAACCGCGGTTGGACCGTTCGAACCGTAAAATCGTTCCCGGGTCAAGTGAACCATTCGATTTTTTAAAAAACAATAAATTGATAAAATTAAACCCCAATTTCTCTAATTTTCTATATTTTTCTCCATTATTTCTATATGTTTTATGCAACCACTTCTTCAAAACTAATGTATTATGTATTTTTATTTAATTTGGGATGATTATTTTCTTGTCTAATGTTCATGTTATGAATTATGAATTATGAATTTGTGTTTTATTTTAGTTCATAATCTTTGGTTTTTAATTCATTGTTTATAATATTCTTATATTTGTATATTATATTTGTATATAAATTGAGAAAATATAAAAGTAAATTTTAAAATATGTTTTATTATTTATTATTTATAAATATTTAATATTTAATATTATTTATGACATAATTATGACGTCACCGGTTCGACCACGGTTGATCTAACGGTTGAACCAGTGACCCTTGACCCAGTTGATTTTCCGGTTCGCTTAACGGTCCGGTTTTTAAAACATTGGTTAGGACTTGAGTTTTTTGAATCTGTTGCGAAAATCTTCGGATTGTGAATATTTGATGCGTGTCATTTTGGCCGGGATCGAAAGGATCACGTGACATGTGTCGGGTGGTTCACCAAGAGTAAATGAGCTGCGTCCAGTTTCAATAAAATCCATGAGGGGAAAAAAAAACACACACAAGAGTAATATTGTTGTCTTGCAAAAGTTAGTTATCGTATTAAGAAATTAGTTATTTTTTAACCATTAACACTAATTTGGTAAGGGGATTGTCTTTGTTATCTCCCCAAGATTTGTCAAAATCCTCATTCACTCCCTCATTTTTAGCCCATCCCTACTAACTCCCCAAATCAAAGTTTTATTTTTTATTTGCTCCGTAATGGCCTTAATTGAGTGATTAACCCCTAATAACTTAATTGAGTGATTAACCATTAATAATATTACCCACCTTTATTACTATTATTATTGTTATTGTATATTTCAACATCGATCACCGGAAAAAAGGAAAAGGGGATCGGTGCAGCGCTGAGGAAGAAAGTGTTCTACCGCCGGCGCCGATTTGAAGAGGTTCCAGGTGGGTTTCCGACGACGACTCCATCTTGCCTAGTGTACCACCCTGTCCCGCAATTTCTCTGCACTTTTAGAAGATGCCATCTCTCTCGCTGTTCCCGTCGATGCAATTTACTGTAATCGGCCCCGATGACCTTCGCCGACGAAATGTAGGACTGATTATTGACTCCCCTCGTTGCTAATCTCAGGCAATTTCTGAATTAATTGTTGCCTCTGTTTCGGCATTAATTGTTGCCTCTGAATTAATTGTTTCCTTTCACCTTTTTTTAGCTCAGTTTGCTGAATTAATTATGGCCTCTGTTTCGGCATTAGACATGGGTAGCCCATATGAAGTTGGTGAATGTAGCACACCTGTGCGTCTTCTTGGTGGTATTGGTTATAATCACAAAATGCAGGTAATCTCAATTAGGGTCGACTTTAATTTGACGACTTTGAAGACAATTATATGTGGTTCTTGGCCTGAGGTAAACATGAATGAATTAAGGTTGACCTACATTGCGCCTCATGCTAAGGATCATGAAGTTAGGTTATTGAGTGATGAAGATGTTTATAACATGATTGATCTACATAAAACGTTCAATTTGACATATGTTGATATTAAGGCCACTGATAGGGATGATGAAACCGAGCATCTGGGATCGACTGGGTTCAGGTACTTTGTAATTTGCTACAATGTTGTATTTTGCTACAATGATGAAACTGACATGTTGTATTTTGCTACAATGATGAAACTGACATGTTGTATTTTGCTACAATGATGAAACTGACTTGTTGTATTTTGCTACATTGTTTTGTTTGGCAGCCTTGTTAGGTACCGAGGAGAAGATGCGAGAACGTCACTTACACCCCAATCTGAGGCTATGGCTTCTAATTCCCGAGATTCGTGGAGTATGTGCATAACCGGGGTAGGCCAAGGGTTCAGTGATGTGGGTGAGTTTCGGACAAAACTGAAAAATTACTCAGTGGCTATCCATCGTTCATTCAAGTATGTTAAAAACGATAGTTCGAAGATCATAGCGGCGTGTCTCGATAGGAATTGTAAATGGCGTATCTATGCATCCTATGGCAAGAAAGACTTAAAATTTGCAATAAGAAAATGTTGCTTGCAGCATACGTGTCGAGAGGGTATTCTGATGTCGAAGGGTCATCCTAGAGCTGATGCTAACTGGATTGCAAACCTTGTGAAAAATAAGGTTAGAACTTGTCCCAAGTATTCTCCTAAAGAAATGAAAGATGATTTAGAAAGAGATTATGGTGTTGAAATCCCTTACAAACGAGTGTGGAAGGGTAAAGAAATAGCTATGTATGATATCCATGGGTATGATGGTGCATCGTATGATCGAGTGAGATGGTATTGTGATGCCGTTAAACAAACAAATCTGGGGAGTTTTGCTGATTATGAGGTGGATAATAGCAAAAAATTCACGAGGCTGTTTCTTTGCTTTCATGCATGTCTGGTTAGTTTTCTGAGAGGTTGCCGGAAGTTGATTTTTCTGGATGGAACTCACATCAAGAATAACTTCAAACGCTGTCTCTTGTCTGCCGTATCGAAGGACGGCAATGATGGTTTTTTCACCCTCGCATATGCGGTTGTAAGCGCTGAAAACGATGCTAATTGGGAATGGTTTTGTAGGAAATTTCATGAAGCATTAGCGAGTCAGACACGAGGCATAATCAGTTTTAGATCGTATACATTTTTCTCGGACAGACATTCTGGTCTACGGAAGGCCATCCCAATAGTGTTTCTTGGCAGCCACCATGCATATTGCCTACGGTATTTGGTTGACAATTTCCGGACTCAGGTAAGAAACATCATACTTATTTGATTGACTTATTTGTTAACATGAAGTATTTAATTCAGAACATGAACTTGTGTTTGTTGTATTGACTTGTTTTTTTAATTAAGAAACATGAACTTTTCCAGAAATTATACGAGATATGGCCAATTAGATGCGGAATTTGGCCATTTATGTACGAACATATTGATAAGTGTATACGAGATTGTTTTCCAGAAATCTCAAACTTTATGTAGTATTTATTCTGTCCTATGTAATCCTTTTTTTTTTTTTTTGCAGATTCTCAGATTCTATCCTTCCAAGAACAAAAAACATTGGGAATTTATGTTCCCAAAAGCCGCGTACACTACCTCGTTCAATGACTACCAGAAATATGTGGCTGAGATTGTGAAAGCTATGCCTCATGCAGAAGACTTCATCCTGCAATCAGAGCCACAGAATTGGGCGAACTCTCTCTTTTCGGGCGAACGATTTGGTGTCATAAATAACAACGTTGCGGAGTCTTGGAACGCCTGGGTGACTAATGCAAGGGTTCTACCTATGTTAGGTATGGTTGATCAGATACGCGTACAAATAATGACCATGATGAAGGATAGGCGCGATCTTGGAGAAACATACAACATTGAACTTCTATGTCCTGAACCAGAAGAGATACTGAGGCAGAATTATAATGAGGGTCGCAAAATGACCTTAAAGCGTGCAAGCCCGTTTCTGTTTGAAGTTACTGAGGGTAAGTCAACTTATGCCGTGGATTTGGAAACAAGAACATGTACTTGTAAGCAGTGGCAGATATTCAGAATAGCTTGTAGGCATGCTTGTGCTTGTATTGAGGACAAAAGATTTTCGTTATATGAATTTTGTGACGAAGCGTATTCTGTTGCGACATTTAGAGAAGCGTACAGGTTGCCTATCTACCCCATACCAACAGGTGGAGAGATGGTTTTGGTTGAAAACGAAGAGGATCAATTTGTTTATCCACCCGAAGTGAGAGTTCAACCCGGACGTAGGAGACAAAAAAGAATACCATCTCAGGTTGTCAAAAGAGCAATTACATGTTCACGGTGCAAGCGAAAGGGTCACAATCGCCGTGGTTGCAAAGAGACCCTTGATTCTTAGTTTTTTGAAATTCATTCGTAGTTTTTCTTTCAGTTGTGGTGACTTGTGTTTGATGTATTGACTTGTGTTTGTTGTGGTGACTTGTGTTTGTTGTATTGACTTGTGTTTTAATAAGTTTGTACGCGGAACTTTTCCAGAAATTATACGAGATATGGCTAATTAGATGCGGCATTCGGCCATTTATGTACGAACATATTGATAAGTGTATACGAGATTGTTTTCCAGAAATTATACGAGATATGGCCAATTAGATGCGGCATTCGGCCATTTATGTACGAACATATTGATAAGTGTGTACGAGATTGTTTTCCATAAATTATACGAGATATGGATGAAATTAGATGCATGTACCAACATATTGATAAGTGTATACGAGATTGTTTTCCAAAAATTATACGAGATATGGCCAATTAGATGCGGCATTTGGCCATTTATGTACGAACATATTGCTAAGTGTGTACGAGGAACTTTTCCAGAAATTACACGAGATATGGCCAATTAGATGCGGCATTCGACCATTTATGTACGAACATATTGATAAGTGTATACGAGATTGTTTTCCAGAAATTATACGAGATATGACCAATTAGATGCGGCATTCGGCCATTTATGTACCAACATGTTCATAAGTTTATACGAGATTGTCTTCCAGAAATTATACGAGATATGGCCAATCAGATGCGGCATTAGGCCATGTATGTACCAACATGTTCATAAGTTTATACGAGATTGTCTTCCACAAATTATACGAGATATGGTCGATTAGATGCATGTACCAACATATTGATAAGTGTATACGAGATTGTTTTCTTGAAATTATACGAGATATGGCCAATTAGATGCGGCATTCGGCCATTTATGTACGAACATATTGGTAAGTGTATACGAGATTGTTTTCCAGAAATTATATGAGATATGACCAATTAGATGCGGCATTCGGCCATTTATGTACGAACATATTGATAAGTGCGTACAAAATTGTTTTCCAGAAATTATACGAGATATGGATGAAATTAGATGCATGTACCAACATATTGATAAGTGTATACGAGATTGTTTTCCAGAAATTACACGAGATATGGCCAATTAGATGCGACATTTGGCCATTTATGTACGAACATATTGCTAAGTGTGTACGCGGAACTTTTCCAGAAATTACACGAGATATGGCCAATTAGATGCGGCATTCGGCCATTTATGTACGAACATATTGATAAGTGTATACGAGATTGTTTTCCAGAAATTATACGAGATATGGCCAATTAGATGCGGCATTTGGCCATTTATGTACCAACATGTTCATAAGTTTATACGAGATTGTCTTCCACAAATTATACGAGATATGGCCAATTAGATGCGGTATTCGGCCATTTATGTACGAACATATTCATAAGTGTATACGAGATGAAGAAAGATGTGTCATCGCAGCAAAGGATACGTACAATTACTGAATTAGTACGAATGGTATGCCGTGTGATACTATAATGCATTATTATGTGCTATACATACTAAATGAGATTCTTTAATTGAAGCGTTTGGGACATCGCACCAAGTGATACATATTGATAAGTGTATACGAGATATGGATGAAATTAGATGCATGTACCAACATATTGATAAGTGTATACGAGATTGTTTTCCAGAAATTATACGAGATAAGGCCAATTTGATGCAGCATTCGGCCATTTATGTACCAACATATTGATAAGTGTGTACGAGATTGTTTTCCAGAAATTATACGAGATATGGCCAATTAGATGCGGCATTCGGCCATTTATGTACGAACATATTCATAAGTGTATACGAGATTGTTTTCTAGAAATTATACGAGATATGGCCGATTAGATGCGGCATTTGGCCATTTATGTACGAACATATTCATAAGTTTATACGAGATTGTCTTCCAGAAATTACACGTGATATGGCCGATTAGGATACGGCATTCGACCATTTATGTACCAACATGTTCATAAGTTTATACGAGATTGTCTTCCACAAATTATACGAGATATGGCCAATTAGATGCGGCATTCGGTCATTTATGTACGAACATATTCATAAGTGTATACGAGATTGTTTTCCAGAAATTATACGAGATATGGCCGATTAGATGCGGCATTCGGCCATTTATGTACGAACATATTCATAAGTTTATACGAGATTGTCTTCCAGAAATTACACGTGATATGGCCGATTAGGATACGTCATTCGGCCATTTATGTACCAACATGTTCATAAGTTTATACGAGATTGTCTTCCACAAATTATACGAGATATGGCCTATTAGATGCGGCATTCGGCCATTTATGTACGAACATATTCATAAGTGTATACGAGATTGTTTTCCAGAAATTATACGGGATATGGCCGATTAGATGCTGCATTCAGCCATTTATGTACGAACATATTCATAAGTTTATACGAGATTGTCTTCCAGAAATTACACGTGATATGGTCGATTAGGATACGTACAATTACTGAATTAGTATGAATGGTACACCTTGTGATACTATAATGCATTAATATGTGCATCAGGCTACAAAATGTTCAAGGGCCAACACTAAAAAATTACGTCCCGTCACAACAACATAACGGAAAAACCAACAAAAAAAAAAAAAAACAGAAATTATCCAGAAATTAAACAAATGTTTCCTACACAAATCAACATAGCATCTTTGCTTCACTCAATATCGTAGCAGCCAGATGAGCCCGGTAATACGGCATCTTCACATTCGGCATCTCCCACCAAAACATAGGATCATCCCTAGAAAAGCATTCGGCAAACAGGTAGAAAAAGGCACCGCAATCAAGGCTGCGGGGATCTTGCTGGGGACAGACCTGACCTTGAACATCATCACTCGGGATCTCATAATTGTGCACATTAAACAGGTACATTCGGATGAACTTTGCCCATGTTTTCGCCTACCCAGTTGCCAACGCAGATAACATTGAGTTTAAACGTGTGAATACCTTCCTTTCAGTGTCCAGGACCACCATATGCCAATGAAATTTCGTATTTATCGGGAAGATGATGTAACGGTGTCCTGTCAACACATCGAGATTCAAACGATCAAGATACATATGCACACTCCCCATGACACCGGCTTGGAAGAATGCACCAAGCTCTCCCATATCCACACGATGCAATCTCTTCTTTGAACCCTTAATGAACTTTTGGCCGTGCAGGCCCTTCAATATCTCGGTTGTTGCGTGAGTTGACATCACCCAAATTTTTGTCGAATTCTTCCTGCTGTTCAGCATCTGAGCATAACACTCAAATACCTTTTGCATCATCTCGCAGCCCCAAAGTAGTCGGTAAATGTCAGAATTATGGACTTCCTCTTCAACCCCTCTGTAAACAACAATCACATCCTCCCCACCCGACTCACCCCGGATGAATCCATCGATCAATTCGCGTTCTTCTGTAGTAAGATCCTCCCGTCCAGGGTAGTCTAACCTCCCAACATATTCAATGTAGTCATCCATAAGGGTTTTCACCTTCACAACACAAGAATGTAAATTTACAGATTGTAATATTATCATATAACTAACTGACATTGATTATAATTAACTGAAAATCTGATATATTACCTTCTTCTTGGTCTTTGGGACCGTGGACGACGGAGGTGTAATGAAGTCGGGGGATTTTCTTTTCTTTTTCCTATCAGCCCTCTCTCTGACATCAGTAACAATGGAGCTAGTGACAATGGAGCTAGTGATAAGGGAGCTAACGGTATCATCAACTCTCTTCATTCTCCGCTCAGCACGTGAATTGTTCGAATCGGAACCACTGGCATAAATGGACTCATAGTCATGATCCTCTTCAGCCTTCACTACTTTATCCTCAATCAATGTCGGCTCCGCAACACACTTTCCAGTCTCCAAAACACCTTCATCTTTGGTTTCTTTCTCCTCCACATCATTCTCCACCTCTTTCTCTTGCAAATCAGTTAATATAACAGCCGCATCTACCTGCTCCTCATTCTTCTCACTTTCCTCGACCTTTTTACTTTCCTTCTCTTCTGCAACCTCCCTATTGTTCTCAACATCTTGTTCAGAATCCACCCCCACCATCTCATTAACTGCAACATTTTCAGGACTTTTATTATCCTGTTCCTCTTCAACCTTTTCACCTATCAGCCCATCACTCTCACTCTCAATGTCACTCTCCCGTTCACCCTCCGCCCCGACAGTCAGGTTATCCTCACCGTCTTCAGCAAGCCCCTCTCCATCTTCGTTTACTTTCCTTCTCTTCTGCAACCTCCCTATTGTTCTCAACATCTTGTTCAGAATCCACCCCCACCATCTCATTAACTGCAACATTTTCAGGACTTTTATTATCCTGTTCCTCTTCAACCTTTTCACCTATCAGCCCATCACTCTCACTCTCAATGTCACTCTCCCGTTCACCTTCCGCCCCGACAGTCAGGTTATCCTCACCGTCTTCAGCAAGCCCCTCTCCATCTTCGTTGTCATTCTCCTCTGCCGAAATCTCCTCAGTTTCAGAATCTCCACCCTCTACATCCTCAACACCCTTCTTTAACAATTTCCCCAACAACTTTAACTCTCTTCGTTGATTCGCAACAATTTCCCTCAACAAAGATATAGTCCCCGATTCAATATTAGTGTTTGATGTGGGAGGTTGGAACAGTTGCAACTCCCTCGGCTGAATTGCAACAATGTCCACAAGCTGCAGATGATAACCAAAAAAATTGGTTATTAATAATAGACTCAGAATGGTAAAGTTAAAATGTTAAATGAGTTACCTCAATCCTCTGAATGCCATTCAGTGCAACCTGGCCTCTTTCAAAGTTGCTGGGCAAATTGGATTCTTGTGCTTGCCATCTAAAAAATCTCGGAAATACCCTCAGCGCGGTAGGACAACCACGCGTAGGAAAATGCTCGTAAAACCAAGCCTATTTCATTAAACATAACACATATTTAGTATTCAATTATTTAACAGAACTATACTTATAATAGAAAACAACATATACTATAGATCTTAATACCATGAAACCAGCCACGAAACCGTTGATGTAGGCTGCATTATTGTTCAGATAATGACTCATTGCTCCCACCAAAAACTTATAAACAGTCACACCCAAGGCACACTCTCCAATGCAAGACAGGTCATCCACATAGAAAAAGAGTCCTCTAGGAATAGTACCTGAGCTCTGAGGAAACAACAATGTCGAGAATACAAATAGTACATACAGCCGGCAAAGATCTTCCACATCATCCTTGTCTGTACTCTGGACCAGCTCTTTCATCATTTTTACAATTATTTCCTTCTTACACTTCACTGGATCGTTACCAAAAATTCTTCAAGTGTCGATGATGGCAGCTTCGAGTGTAAATCAACGCTCAAACCATAATGTCGCAGCCCATTAACTATACAGAATTCGGTATCGGTGAATGGAACATCGATATCTTGCCCCACAACCACAGAACAGGTTTGCACGTCGAATCGGGATATCAAGAGCTTCAGTCTGGAATGGGATACATATGCAAACGGCATGTCCAAGAAACATCCAAATGGTAATCTAGAAATGGCTTCATGGTGTACGGGCCTCATTAAAACCCGAAGATTTTCCATTTCTTTGCAAAATGCCACGGGGGAACAACGGGTTTGAAAGCGGTCCATTGCTGCCAAATATAACAAAACACAGTTCATAACAATGTAGGACATTCAATTTCAAACAAACAACTAATAAACAATTGCATTCATGGGAGAAAGAACCTTCATAGAATTCAGGGCATTTCAAATAATTCATCTAAAGGACAATTCCATGTACAAAATTGGTATAACAAGATGCCTAAATTCTGGAATATCATATGAAGCACAATGTGGGGACGAAAAGCTAAGGCTTTTATACTCAACTAACATACACCCAATTTTTCAGCATTTCTGTTCAATCAACGCCCAAATACACCAGGACATTCAAATTATATGAAAACCCAACCTTTTTCCTGAACCAAAATTACCTAATACTTAACTTAATGCGCTCAATTTCGTATTGAAGCAAACTGATGAAAAACGCCCAAAATTTTGGCGGAAATTACCTCAGTTTTCGTGGTCCTCGCCCTCGTCGTCGCTTCAAAACTTTCTTTCTGATATTTCAGACCTCAATGCCGGCGACCCTACTGCGGCAAAATTGCGTCCGCCAACAAACCTCCTTCAACTGCTAAGTCCGGCCACAAACCTCCTGCAACAAACCCTACCCCGGCCACCAACGTCGATTATTTCGCTCCAATGTCACTTAACGTCCGGTCACCGCGAAATGTAGAGTCCGTCGCCGGTTATTTGGGAATCGCCGGTTATTTGGAGCTTGGGGGGTTTTCATTTAATTAAGGAATTAAAATGTTTGTGAGGAAAATTAATAGGGTTGAAGGGTATCTTCGTAAATTCAGCCAAAATAGGGAGTAAAGGAAGATTTTTAAAGTATGTTGGGGAGTTAGTGGGGAGAGAATACAAATGGGGGAGTTGAAGAAAATTGGACCAATGATTGGGGGAGTTATTGAGGATTTTCCATTTGGTAAGGAAGTATTCGATATAAAAGATGAGTTTCGTAAATTTAATCTAGTCTTCGCCAATTATACGAAATCTATACTATAATATATAGGAAGAGTGTCTTTTAATCAAATTGTATCAATTTTGACCAAATACTAATTTCTGGTATTTTTGAATTATTTTATTAAATTGAAAAATTATGATTGGTTGATAACTATTAAGTTTTATTAATTGGATATTTATTTTTTAAGTTTTAGAAGTTTCCTCCATTAAATATTAATTTATGGTAAAATTCATTTTGAACGCAAAATTTTAGGAAAATGTATATTAATTTAAATTCATAATATTATGTCGTATAAGTTTTCCTCAATTAAAATATTTATTTATGGTAAAATTCATTTTGAATGCATAAATTTAAGAAAATGTGTATTAATTTAAATTTAACATATCATGTATTACTTGTTTATGGAGTTAACCGCGCCTAACCCTGTGTTAGCATCAATTTGCAGAAAAAACCCTGAGTTATGAATATTAGCTAAAAAAACCCTACGTTAATTTAAAGTTTGCACACCGCCCCTTGAACTCATTTGGTCAACTGTAAAATGTGATAAACCCAAAATACCCTTCAGTACGTTTCGAGTACATTGGAGTTAACTGCACCTAACCCCCTGTGTTAGCTTCAATTTGTAGAAAAAACCCTCAGTTATGAAACTTAGCATATAATATAATATAATATAATATTATAATAATTATTTTTCAAAATATTATTAATAAATAAAAATATACATCGATATTATTTATATATTTTCATTAAAAAATATATTATTTATATCTATATATATACACAATTACTTATACACATATATACTAAATAAATATGGATTAATTATACGAACCCCCCTGTCCTTTGAGCCATTTGGCGGATTGCGCCCTATCCTTTCATTTTGGGCGATTTGCCCCCTAACCTTTGAAAAATCGCTCACTTGACCCCTTTGACCAAGTTTGACTATCAATTTCTCCTCTGACATGAAGATCCACATTCCAAGACCATCGTCATCGTACTCGTCACTCCAAGGATAACAAAATCCATACCCCATCTGACCCTGGTAGCCGTCAAACACTTCGTTTGTCGTGCGTCACCTTTGACCGATGATTTCTTCTTCGTCGATTGTCGGATTTTGATTTCGAGACCATTGTTGTGTTCCTTGCGTCGAGAGCTTCAATTTGATATATCATATCAACACATTTGATATCAGCATCGTACAAATATGTTTTGTTAAAGTTTTTCCAAAGGGGTTAAGTGAGCGATTTTTGAAATGTTAGGGGGTAAATCGCCCAAAATGAAAGGATAGGGGGCAATCCGCCAAACGGTCCAAAGGACAGGGGGGTTCGTATAATTAACCCAATAAATATATACACAATACAATATACAATATTTTATATTTATATATTATATTATATGTTTATAATGTATTTCTATTATTTAAAAATATTATTAATAAATAAAAATATACATCGACATTATTTATATATTTTTATTAAAAAATATATTATTTATATATATATATATATACACAATTACTTATACATATATATACTAAATAAATATATACATAATACAATATACAATATTTTATATTTATATATTATATTATATGTGTATAATGTATTTCTATTATTTAAAAATATTATTAATAAATAAAAATATACATCGATATTATTTATATATTTTTATTAAAAAAGATATTATTTATTACTTATACATATATATACTAAATAAATATATACATAATACAATATACAATATTTTATATTTATATATTATATTATATATGTATAATGTATTTCTATTATTTAAGAATATTATTAATAAATAAAAATATACATCGATATTATTTATATATTTTTATTAAAAAATATATTATTTATTACTTATACATATATATACTAAATAAATATATACATAATACAATAAACAATATTTTATATTATATATTATATTATATGTGTATAATGTATTTCTAATATTTAAAAATATTATTAATAAATAAAAATATACATAGATAATTATTTATATATTTTCATTAAAAAATATATTATTTATATATATATGTATATAAAATATTTAATATTAAAAACTTTCAGGCAACCCCTCCCCTCTCCCCGCCCCGGCCCGCCCACCCACCCCCCCACACACACACACACACACACACACATTTATATATATATATATATATTATATTATATTATATGCTAATTTTCATAACTGAGGGTTTTTTCTGCAAATTGAAACTAACACAGGGGGTTAGGTGCAATTAACTCATATATATATATGTATCATTAAGGGCATAATTGACATTTCACTCCCAAAAACCTTCCACACACGCAGTCAACGCGCGTGAGGGCCACACAACGCGCTCAGGGTTTTTTTTCCAAACTTTTAGAGAACACAGGGTTCTTTTAATGATTTTTCATATGACAGGGTTTTTTCTACTCATTTCGCCTAACACGAGGTAGTATCCTGCATTTTTCTCCTTATTTATGCCATAAATTTCTCTCTCACTCTAATTTATAATTTTTTTACACTGCTTTCCTCTTCACTCTAATTTTTCACGTCTTTCTTCTCCCTTTTTTCCCTCAATGCTCCCTCTTTTTCATTTTCTCTCTCAATTCCCTCTCCCTTTCTGCACAAACATTTATCTCTACCAACAATTCTTTTGTCATTTCTCTACGCTAAAGAATGAAGAGCTCTCTCCCATTAACATAGTTCGTCAGGTTTTTTTCTTATCTTTGAGTTTGTTTTAAATTTATATTAATTACTTTTTTTTTTTATTTTAGTGTTATAGTTAAAATATTTTATTTTTTTTTCCAACAAGATACGGGCCGCAGCCCTTTTTCGGAACGTCACTCCCATGTTATAGTTGAAATATGTTTATTGTTTTCTTCTCTTTTGTTAATTTTTATTAATTTTTTAATTATTATTTTGATTAAATTTTATTATTATTATTTTTATCGTAATTTATTGTCACTGTAATGATTGTTTGTTGTTTTTAATATTTTATTGTTATGTTTTATTTTATAATTTTTTGTTGTTTTCGTTTTTATAATTTATTAATTAGTTTTGATTATTTGAATGTATTTATTTTGTGTTAATATTTATTAGTAAGAATTTATTTATATCTTTTTTTTTTTTTTGTCTTGACTAATTTTTTTTATTATTTTTGTTTATCGTAATGTATTGTTATGTTGATGATTGTTTGTTGTTTTTAAATTTTTTATTATTGTTTTTTAATAATTTTTTATTATATTTATTTTTACATTTTATTAGTTAATTTTGATTATTTTAATAATTTGTTTTATTTTCAGGTTTATTAATTAATATTTATTAATTAATATTTTGTTATTGTTTTTATTAAATTTTATTATTATTTTTGTTTATTTTAATTTACTATTATTTTTATAACTGTTTAGCGTTCTTAATATTATATTGTTACTTTTATTTAATAATAATTTTTTATTGTTTTTTATTTTACAATTAGAATATTCATGTTTCCAACTTGAACTCTATCAATGTGGTGGTAAGAAAATCTCTTTTTATTGGGAGACACCCTTCTATTTTAAATAACATTATTGAGTTTGATTTTCAATAATTTATTTGGAATATTTTAATATATAAGTGGTTAATTATTATTTTTTTAAATTTATATTTAAGTTAAATTAAAAGTGAACAAAATTAGCCTTTATATTGATTTTCTCAAAAATTTCGTTCTACTTTTTTTTTTTTTTTTATGTAATTACATTGTTTTACCGTTTTAATAAATAATATTTATAATCATTTGACTGCTTCTAATATAAATATTTGTATCGTTAATGTTATTTGTTTTTACTTTTCCTTCACTATTTATTTGTTTTACTATTTTTATTTCTTATTAAAATTTTTGGATAAACTAAGTATGTTTCTTCTATAATAATTTTCTCGGGGTCAATGGTAATTTTTATTCATATATTCTAAATCTATAAAACCTTGCATATAAACTAAATAAGTAATCATATTAACCTACTTCGATATATTTAGTTATATATTAATATAGATTTTAGCTAAGTAAAATAATATAACATATTCATTTGACAATATATAGTCATCTTTTAAAATATTTAACAATTTTTTTCTATTTTCTCTTTTTTTTTTTTTGTCAAATTCCTTTTTATTGACATTTAAAAATTAAGAATATATAATGACGAATTATAAAAAGTATTAAGGAGTTTAAAAAAAAATATTAATAACGAACCAGAACCAAAAACATATATTAATAACTAACAAAATAAAGTTTATTTGTTTTTTTTATGCATAGTGCATGTTCCATAATTTTTATTATGTACATTTTATTATTATTTAATTATTTATTTTCTTTTTTTTTTACTTGATAACTATATTTCTATATCAATAAAATTTAAACTAATTATATTTATATTTTAAAATAGAAATTTTAATATAATTGATCTTTCCCCATTTTTTCTATCATGTATTATATATCTCTTACAAAATTTATTAAAATACTCTTAAGAATTCGTGCAACGCACGGGTTAATACTAGTTAAATATTATATCAAATTGTATATCATATTTGATACAAAAGATAACATATCCATTATGGTAAGATTTAATGTCATCCTCAGGGGTGCAATTATAAATTAGGTAAATTCCTTTTGAGTAGCAATAGTATTGAGTCAAAGAGATTAAGTGTTACGATCCCACAAATTAATCTTACAAATTAAATATGATATAGGATATTAAAACTGATCAACGGACTAATCAAGTTTTAGACTTTAGTTTGGCAGATCAAATACTTAAGTAGATTAAAGGTCGAGGTACCCATATCAAGTTAAAACTGCAATATATAGGAAGTGTTTTTGTTTTAATGTAGTTAGCCAGCGCGAAGGATTTAGATAGGAAGTTAAACTAGTTTTCGTAATTTTTTTGCATTACGATGTATTTATGACATCAATTGGATACTATTGACTTATATTTGATTTATTTGGGCATTTTTGTTATTTCTCCATCCTTTTTTTTTTCTTTTTTTTTTTTTTTTTTTTTAACACACGCATACCCAAGTGGAGTTCAAACCCCGGACCTTGTCTTCGAGATGAACCCATTAATCACTTGGACCAACCCCTGTTGGCTGTTCTTTCTCCATCCTTGACGCTTGGCTGGCCGCCTTGTATATGTTTTTTGGTAATAAATGAGGGGTATCATTAATTTCCCTACGGTTTTCTTCTTCGGTTCGTTCGTTTGTTTTTTTTTTTTTTCAATCAAAAAAAATATATATTTGATTTATTTATTTTCTCCACAAATTTTCAACAATTTTATTATTCATAGTATTTGTTGGGGCCTTACCTACTTAGCATAAGGTTCAACCAAAGACATAATAAATAGAACAAAAGCCCAGACAGTTAAACCAACGAATAGATAAGTCATGTGAGCTGATCAAGTGTTGTTGGGAAAGATAACGATAAAGTCAGAAAAAGATATCAGATTACGATGAAAGTAAGAAATAGACTTTAGTAGGATTAAAGAAAAATCCTAAGTCCGATATTCTAAAAATACGATCCTTGAGATATAACGATCTAAGCTTTTGGTCTGATATCTTGATTAATCTCTCCGAAATCGTGACTTACTCTGGTAAAATCTTGAGAAAAGGGGGATTAATCTTAGGGTTTGCGCTGAACGCAACAATATTTGTATAGTAAGATCTTAAACTCAATAAACTAATAAAAACAATGTGCATTGCACATTAAGTATACAGTTTATTTAAACAATTTTAATAATTGAATTATTAAAATGAAAATATTTAATATATTAATTTTTTTATCTTAAATATAGTGATGAGACCTCAATAAAAATTTAATTATTCAATGGACACTCTCACATATACCTATAAAAAATTTATAGTTTAAATTAATATTCACTTATGATGCACAAACAGTTCTAAACATATTCTTTTATTGCATCATGTCGTATCATATTCATGTTGGACACCGTGATAAACATCTCTCATTTGTTAAATTTAAAAATTAATTTATGTTGTATCACATCTGTATCCATGCATCATGACACTCATTCATATACAAAAAATTATAAAATTAACATGAAAATTAAAATTAAACTTTGTGTTTTAATTTTATTTTGATTTGATTTTGTATACTTAGTTTGATTCGTAAAATCGTTCATGTTTGCTTTAGATTAAATGAGTTTTACTTCAACATTATTAATTATCCTAATTTACATAATAAGTACATTAGAAGAAAAGTTTTTTATATTTATATTAAAATTTCAATATATACATATATATATATATATATAAGTTAAAAATTAAAAGTTTGTAATTTCAATTTATAATTAATTGTTATTTAATGGTTAATAGCGTTTATATTTATATAAAAAAATATTTAATTTATAATTTTCAATTGATAATTTATTTTAATTAGTTAAGTAAATAAATAAGTTAGAAAAATTAATAATAAACTCACCAAAAATTAATTGTGGTTTTGATCAATTTTCTATCATCATTAACTAATTCATAGTTTAGACCATAACATTAAAAATAAAATAAAGATGTAATTTATATTAATAATAATTTTATTCACACTTATCAATTTATTAATTATAACATTAAATTAGTATTAATAATATATACTAGTTGTCTTTTAGGTTATATATAAATTTCTTTTCAAACTCCCTAACTACATACCACGATTTCTTCCTTGGTCTCTGTCTTTCTCTCTTTCTCAACGACCAGTATGATAGCACTCCATCCAGTCATATTTGTTTTTGATCTGTTCAAACAACTCTTGTTTTTGTCTACTTCTCGATTATTCACTCTATATCAATGTCATCACGTATCACTATATATAGTTATATTAGTAATCTATTGATAATTCAGTTTTCTTAAATATAATTATTTTTGCGTGTAGAATTAATAACAGTATGTTTCGTTAGTCTGAATTTTGTTCTTTAAGATTTATGTCATCCGCTGTAGTACAATCTCATTAAATTCATATCGAATATTGCAAATTTAATCAAATTGAACATAGTGACCACATGTTTCTTTTGATAATAAAAAATTTGTTCTTAAAATTTATATCATTCATTGTAGTACGATCTCACTAAATTCATATAGAAACATTAAAAATTTAATTTAATAAAACCTAGTGTAGTTTCAAACACAAATATAAATCACAAACTAAGGGTGTTTCATTAAATGCATTTCTCATCAAATGTTACTAAGCATACTTTCGACATGACTAACATTATACTTTGATTTTCATGGTCCTTTTAGCTGAATTCGGTATCTTTAACATTGAATATTTTTCGACGGCCTAACCCATCGCTCAGGTTGGCAAAGCGCCAACGATATTTTGGCGCGTAAGACCTTATCAACCTCCCAACTTAGGGTCTGGTCAATGGGCCCTCGTTTGGATGCGGTGTTCGACCTATTGGCCTTTTAGACTTTAGCCAATTGATCGCTTAATTGCCTGATCAACGTCACAACTTCTCATATGTTGGTCAATCTAGAGGTTGTTTGGGTTGACTTCAACTGTTTGGCTCATTTGTTGTAGCTCCTTAACCCAAAGTCCTCATGTGTGGGTCACCTCTTGGCCGGTTCAACTTGGTCATGGAGTTTAACCTCAAAGGTTAGTGGTTGAGGCACGAGGGTGTCCACGTAGTCTTTCATGATTAGCCCATGAACTTAGGGTCCACAAAGTGGTGTAACTTAGTGGTTCGGCGCTATACTATCTTAATCAGAGGTCTTGTTTTCAAGTCTTTGGGAATGTAACTATCATTGGTAGAAAGCGTTTTACACCTAGTGGTTCGATCCAACTCAACCTACGTAATTGGGTTATAGAACCATAAAAAGAAAGAAAAAAAAAGTAATAATAAATTTTAATAGTACAAATATACATTTATGTGGAACGTTGTAAATATTTATTTTTATATTATTAATTTTATTTTTAAATATACAAATATATAATATAACTCATAATTAATATATTAACTTTATAAACAACTCTTATTATGATATTCTATAGGTTTTCTATAAATTGGAGAACTCTTAATTCTATAATTATATCTCACTCAAATAAGTATCTTAAAAAAAACTAAATAGTGTAATTAAGCATAAAGTATCGATAGAACCTCAAGTCTAAGGACTACTGAATCACATCAATGACTTGTGAGATGTTTCCTAATCTAGAAGTTTCTATTTCCAAAAATAGAAACTTCATTTCCCATTTAGGAATCTTCCCACACGGGACACCTCAGTATACTCGTTTGAATCAAGCGAGCACCCTCATGTATCATGCACGTATTGACTATGCACTTCACACACTATGAAACAAGGTGATCCTTCTTAAGGGCATGATCACACAAGCAAGTCTCAAGTGAGTCAATTTGACACTCCCACTGTCTTTTGGACTCATCAACTTAGAGTAGTTTCTAATCTTAGCTTATGTGATTTAGGGCTCGTTTAATAAAACACTTCTCCTAAATGGTTGAGTCCTATAAGTCAATTAGATTATGGAAGCTCTCACAACCGCAGTTAAAGTGAACACATAATCAAACAAGAGCATATAGAAGTGTTGCCTTATGATAAAATCAGTTCGTTTATTATTCAAAGATTATCTATGATTTACAAAGGAAAAGCACTAAGCGGATTACAAGATCGACTTTTAGGGCACTATTCCTAACACTTTTAAGGGGCAAGGTAATCTTTAAGTCCATTTCTAACTTTATTGCATGTCTCATCCAACACCATAAGCAGACTATAGGCCGTTTTATAAGAGAATTTGTCACTGGCTAACCTAGTGTAGACTCTTGTATTTCTATTTCATGTAGTGAGATTAGGACACTAAGTATCTTAGTTACCACCTCCTTGGGCAATACTATTTTCAACTTATCTAGATTTTGTTTTTATCTGTACTAATGACACCTTCCCAATCCTCAATTTGCCAAATGGTCCAACATTCGGGTGCTTCTAACAATCCCCTTCCATGCTCGGAAAGCCATAAGTTGAGGTTCATATTCAAGAATGTCCTTCCATTTTCAATATTTATAGAGCTCCACACTGTTGTCTCCTCGTTTAGCATTCTTCATTCCGTTTTAGCAACAATCACTATATTGCTTTCTTGGACTTCTTTAAGACCTAATCTAGCTTCTCGCTTCTTTTTATTCTCTTTCTTTCACCCTACAAAATGGTCTGTTTCTTTTTTATATTATTTGCCTAAATAAAGTTGCGTTTGAGTCGATCAAGTTTATCACACACGTGATTGGGGAGTTAATTCGTGTGCATGTTGTAGATGAGGATCGATCTTGTGACATACTAAATAAATATCATTCGTCTGACAACATTTAGCATTTTGGCTTTCCATCCTAAGAGGCACTTTTTGAGACTCTCAATCACAGTCGAGGCAAACTTAATATAGTTTCGGCCAAAGTTCATCTGCACCCTCAAATAATTTCTTAAGTTGTCTGTACTTTTCATACACATAATTCTAGTAACCTACTTTCTTTAAATCATTTGGCACAAAAGGGGCAAAAAATACATGTGATTTGATGAGGTTCAATTTGAGACCCGACGCCTTGTAAAACGTCTTAATCACACTCCGAATACACATCGCTCCATTCACAGTAGATTTGGTTCTCAATATTATGTTGTTTGGCAAAAGCAAGTGTGAGATGTGAGGAGCTTTCTGACATACCATAATTGGCTTCTAGTGTCCGACCGACAAGCCTCATTGGGAATTGATTCTCTCTCCATTTAATTATTGATGAATTTCACCACAAAATTTTCTACTATGTCCCTATAGATTTGAAAAAATTAAGCTTGAAAACCATCTGCTCCCGACACTTTGTACAAGTGCATGCTCTTCACTACCCACGATATTTTATAATTTGTGGTCGTTTTTGCCAAGTTATCTTTCTATTCCCACCTCAAGGTTCATTGGTGCAAGCTAATACCAAAATTTGTCACCTCTTCCATGGTATCTCTACTTAATAGTTTGGTGTAGTACTCCCAAACATGTTGCTTCAATTGGTCATTATTGATTACCCATGCATCGCCTATTTTGACACCATTTATCTAATTCCTTCATCTTCTCGTTATGATTGAGAGATGAAAGAAATCTGTATATTTATTCCTGAATTGGAGCCAATTAATTCTCGACTTTTATAATTAAATAATCTCTTCTTATTTCAATAGTTTATTATATTCCACCATTAATTCTTTCTCCAAATCTCGTCAATATATATTTACCTTTCTTGTCTCATATATAATGCTTTGAAAATTCTTTATAAAAACAAAAAATTGTTGTTTTTTTTTTTCTTTTCAAGCACATTGAATAGTGTTAATTAACCATTATTTAGGATAATGATCCCAAGTTAAAATATCCTTCAATTTTTGATTCACGTATTGCGGTTTTGGAAGATGTAAATCTAAATTGATAACTACTCAATCAATTTCATTCAAATTAAATTAAGAAATTCTCAATATTGTTTCTTGAGCTGAAATCCAATCTACCATCTTGAAATTGTTTAACTTCATCTACTGAGTTTTTTTACATCGTACAAAAATATTAATTCTCACTTTTTATACCCTTTGTAAATATATTTATAAAGATATTTATCAGTTGTCAGTCTAAAAAAGATCATGAAGTTAATTTGAGAATTATACGTTAATAAGAGATAGGGATTATAAGGTACTACACACTGGATATAAAGTTATACATTTCAAACTTGAACCATCACTCCAACTCTTCTCCTTCTATAGATTGAATATCCATGTTTACCTTGTATTGTACTTCACAATATGAACATGTGTAATAATATTTACATTCTCTATATGTCCTACAAGAATTATTTAAAGTTCCTTCATTCACATGGTTCATACATCATTTATTTTATAATTAACTCATGAAGTTCGGTATTCTTTTCTTAATCTGAAAATTCGACACAGATGAATTGATCAAGTTGATTTTGTGTTGTAATTTTATTTTTTGATCTCAAAATTATCAAAATATTAGAATGTAGCAACCGTCTCTTTTAAAACTCGATTACATGGACATGTATGGCAACCTTTCCAAATATCTCTATATTAAATAATTGATATTTCAAATCTTCTAACTTTCCTCGAAAAACTCTTGAAGTGTAAAATATCTCTTTCAAATTATGAACAATAAATTATACAATTGACAACCGATCACTAAGTAAAACATAACAAGATCAATAAATACATGCATTATTCTTCATCTGAAAGAACCTTATTTGCACATGAAAATTTTGATATCATCATTATTGAATCAAATAAAATAATTATTTGGTGTGTATTTTAATTTTGATATGAGTGTGTCTATATATTAATACCAAGTAATTATTTCTTTTAACTAATTATCTTTTATCTCTTTTTCATTTATCTATTTGTCGTTTGATCTTACATTCTATTTTATTATTTATATTCCTTTAAAGAGTATTATTTAAGATTTATGTTAGTTTTCTTTCCATTGATTTTATATGTAAAAAGTGCATATTTAATCGAACACTATAAGAAAATTAATCATAAAATTAGATTATATCATATTTTTATATGCACACGCATTGAGTCTCCTTAGAATTCTTAATTTAATATAATTTTGGTCTGATGACATGCAATTCTGAATTATAGTATTGATCGTACTCGAAATCGATCGAGTGGTCGTGGTCGATTCCAGGAGCTCAACACTTAGAATTTGTAAAAGGGGAAGAGTCTCGAGTAAATCTGTAAGGGAATAGCAAACGTGAGCTAAAGGCCAATCTGAGGAATAGGGGGTTTATCCCATATTTGACACTCCGACGCTCAAGTCAGGTACTTGCTCAAATGTATAAAGAGGAAGTAGAGACGGTCGAATGAACCGTCTCTACTTCCTCTTTATCCCAGATTTGGCACTCCGACGCTTAAGTCAGGTACTTGCTCAAATGTATAAAGAGGAAGTAGAGACGGTCGAATGTATAAATGTTGTGGATATTTATAGGCCCAAGGCAGGTGTTAGACACCTGTTCACGCACTGGAGGTGCATTTAATGCTCTAGCCAGTTTGTTAGGGAACAAAAGGTACTGTACAACACCTTTATGTCAGGCTTGGTCCTTTTGTTCCCTTAACGTATCTCGGCCCCTTACCATATCCTTGGCCCGTTGTAAGGCTCGAGTGGTCGATAAGCTAGGCGATTGAGATGTCCTTGAGGTCGGGAGTCCCACTCAAAGACAGAAAGAGCTCGAGTACCTGGTCTGGTCGATTTGGCATCTTGGGGGTGCTCATCGACCAGATGGAATATGGGTGGTCGAGAACGACCGAACGCCCCCAAGGTAGAGTGTTGGGATAATGTGTCAGTCCTCGCGGCACACGTTGTTTATGTGTCACTACTTAGTTATTAGGCCATGTGGCGACACGTGGCATTCTTGAAAAGTGCCCTGTAATAAGCCCCTCAGGTTGGCAGGTACGTGATGACATGGTTGGCAGGCTTTGACCGAAAGGGGTGCTTCCATACATGCGTCGATTGAGGTGTCCGTTGACTTTAGGGCGTAAGTTTTGAATTTTGACTCTTGGTGGGTGGGACAAGCCGCACTCATTGCGTCTGATGGCAGTTCAGAGTGTAATTATTACGACTCTTCGCACCCTGAGCACCACCCTTATAAATAGGGGGTCCCTGTCCCCATCATTCCTCACCTTACACACAAGAACTTTCGAGCATCCTTTAGAGTCCAAAAGGCTTTTTCAAGCAGAGTATTTTAGGAGTACGGTAGGAACCCTTCTAGAGGTCGATCAAGAGTTTTCTAGTCCCTTCTTTACAGGTACTCTTTCTCGACCTCTCACTTTTCTTTTCTGCACTCTTCTCCCACTTTTCTCCATGGCTTCCCAAAAACAAATCCCCATGCCCAAAAGGAAACTCATCCCTGAGTACTATGCGAGGGGTCTGGTCGACGAGCCTGAACCGGCTTCTGCTACCGTCGGAATGCTAGGGGTCGAACTAGTAACCCTCTCCTCGGGTTCATCCTCTTCTAACAGGGAATCGGATTCTGTTATGATCACTTATGAGGATGAGGTGGTCCTCGAGGAGGAGAAAGAAAATGAGGTGGTCAGCCCGACCACCAGGACCGAAAATGAGAATGAACAGGTGGAGGTTTCTACCGGAGAAAATGCCCAAGACACCCGCAAAGAGTAGCCGACCGGGGCCGAGACATCGACCTCTAGCTCCAAGAAGAAACAAGATGGGCCCTAAACGACTGTTGTTCATCACTCACAGACTTGGAGTACAGTTTCGGATGAAGATATTGAGGAGTTCCAGGGTATTCTTACTGGATACGGCCGATCTCGAGCGGGCAAGTGGCCGACCAAAGGTTACAAAATAATAAAGCCTACCCTCGAGCAGAGGATGGTGAGCTCCCGGAGAACTGCATCACCGTCACCACTTATGCAATAAAGTACTAGATGAGGGTGCCACTCAACCCGGATTTTATCAACCTCTTGAACACCCTGGATATTGCTCCCATATAGCTACTGCCGACAGCCTACTATTTGGAAAATACCTTTAGACTTTTGCTTCATTGATTGAGGCTCCCGGCTTTCCTCGCTCACTTCGGAGAAGTATTTATGGCTTCGACCTCTCGGGTGGCGGCCCCAGAGGGTCGAGGTTTTGTAAAGTTGCATGCCCAGCCAAATTACCAAATAGTCAAAGCTCCAACCACTTCCGACGGGTTAGGATGGAAGCACAATTTTTTCTACATCAAATCCCCGGTCGGGTGGCCCAGGTCCTGGAACGACATCGAGAAGGCTAAAATGCGTAAAGAAAAACTGACCTGGGCCCCCACCTTGATCCAATGTGTGCTCTGTTCCTGACTCAACCCCAACTCATTATCAAGGGGGTATGGGTCCTGGAACCGTTCGATACAGGAACTTCACATTAGGTACAAGTGACACTGTCTTGAATTTCGATCACCCAAGCACGGTCCCTTTTGATTCTTTAATCTTTCACTTAAAATTTAGTTTTGCATCTTCCTACCGATTTATGGCCTTTGCTGATCGATCACTTTCTTGTGCAGGTACAATTCTAATGGCCTCTCGCAAAGACATCATAGCAGCCGAGATCAGGGCCCTCAATGCCAGTAAGAATAGGAAGAATCAGCCCCTGGTGACCGTCGAGGAGACCGCAGCCTACGAGCAAGAGATCCAGGAGACGGTCGACAAAGTTGTGAGGGTAGTCATGCAAGGGGCCCAAGCAGCCAGTGCCCAAGCCCACCAAGCCCCTGCTGCCGATGCCAAGGTTCGGGCTAAAGTAAGAGAAAGAACAATGAGGTCGGGGACCCTCAATCCAAGAAAATGAGATCTTCGGCCTCGATCCCCCGAAGAGAATAGAGAATAGGCCGATCGGGGGAATCCAACTTTAATGCCCCAGGAGAAAATCTGTAGCACCCTGAGCAGTGGGCACCACATCCCCGCACTATAGCCCGACACGTGTAACAAAATGGGAACTCCGTACACGGGCTAAACTATAGTGAATGGGAGACAAATAAAAGCTCACTCCTAAGCTAGGCGGTCTAGACCCTAAGTCAAAGTGCGCAACAAAACAATTACAAGTGCGGAAGCAATAGCATCATCAGATGTACAAGTATAAAACGAGCATACTAATTCAATTATACATGCCACGCTACCACTGGTCATATTAAATCATAAAAATTCTCCAAAATCGAAAAATAATATTCAAGTAAAAACTTATACATAAATCCAAGGCGAGAGAATAAAGATGAAAAATGCTCAAGACTCAAACTACAGACTAGAACGACACAAAAGAAAGACCGCCGCCTAGGTCGAACCAACACCTGCAACTCAAAGAACAAGGGGAAAAAAGAGAAACAACAATGAGGTTCAGTCCTAGAGACTGGTGAAGGGACTAACACACGCACCCATATATACGTATAGTGTTGGGATTAGTGCCCTGAAAATCCAATTTCTTTGTAAATACTTCGTATTTTGTTGGATTAATAAAACTGAAATTATCGCAAGTTATGAGTATATTAACGTAATTAATAACGCGTGATGATATTCTTATATGAAATGTGTTTCATAGGAAAGGACTTTGGATATCGAAATCATGTGTTATTAAAGCTCTAGTCGATATGATAAGAATAAGTTCTTATCGAGACTATAATGTGTTATATAAGATGATTAGTCTTTCGTCATAGGGAAACGGAGCTTCCAGTTATAACACAGTGATGATTTTCAATAGATTTGGAAACATCGAACTGGACCACTAAGATAGTTCATTTTAAACTACTATCTAAAATGAACAAATCTTATGGAGCATTGAACTCTTAATCCTGGTAGTATTTCGACTTTAGGCATGTAGTGTTAATCATTGTAACTTGCTCATAAGTGAGGTCTCGATATTGAATGACCGAAACCTTTGTACGTTCAGTGATTACATGAAATGTGCTAAAGAGAAATATTGATAGAGGAATCTGTGGCTTTGCTGGAAAGTTAAAAGATATTCCCGAAATAGATTTGCAAAGTTCGAATTAAAACTTTGGCCAAAGTACTTCGTGTGATGCGTCACTGAAGTTGTATGTTGAATGTGTTTCATGTACAAGAGATTTGAACTTAAGGCGAATCAGGAAATTTCAAATTAGAAATGAAAAATAACTGATAGTAGAATTAATTTATTTTTCATGGATATCTACACAGAGGAGTAAAATGCAAAATTATTCTAGATTGAAAAATTCGTGAGTAATTTAATTAATTTTAGAGTGCAACAATATTTATTTAGTGGAATTAAATATTGTTAAACGGTAATTAATTATTATCATGGGATGATAATATATTAACCCATTTGGAGCTAAAATTAATTAGTCCTGCAGGTCCACCTGCAAGCCCCAAATCGAAAACCCGAATATAAAACGTTAAAAGGAATGAAAGAAATAAATTTTAAAAGTGTTTGAAAATAGCCAAGAAATTTATTTTAAGAAAATAAATTGTAATTCCAAAGAGTTGGAAATGCCCGGAATTTTATTTTGGAGAAAATAAAATCTTAAACTTTAAAAAAAAAAAAAAAAAGGCAGACGTGGCAGGTGACGTGGAACTGACGTGTCACGTCATGTCAGCAAGTGGGCCCAGGTGGCGCTGAATGGGCAGCCGCGTGGCACGCCACGTGGACGGACGAGATCGTGCCACGCCAGCATAAATCAACGGTCCAGATTTGATCTGGATCGGGTCAGTCAAACGGATCATGGCCGGGTCAACGGGTCGGTTCGCGGATAGGGTCGGACCAGACCCGGACACGTGGCATGTAGCGCCCCGTAACACTACAACTCCCGCACCGTACTACCCTCGAGTGGATGTGAGACTTAGCACCCGAGAAATACTACGGCGAACGGTATAGATAGTACTTAAGCAGAGTGTAGGGTAAAATGCAGCGGAAAATGAAAGGATTTAAAATTTGCAACAAGCAACGTGATAACACACAAAAAAGTGCATGATATTGTAAGGGGGTAATATAATAGCGTAGTGTACGGAGTTAATGTATAAGAGCAATTTATCAATAATATATACATGATCAGGATTAAATGCTCTTAATCTAAGCCTGATCTAATAAATATGACACCTATAGCTTCAAGATACCTCTAGGGGTCGTTATCCTTGCTCCCTGAAATCATGTATTTAAAAACAGGCGAGGTATTAGTCAAAGTGACTAAGTGAAGGAAGTATTAGATTTAGATATATATATGGTTATATATAGATATATATGTATATATAAAATCATGGCAATAGGATATAGCAAATATGATATGGTTCATAAGTTAGAAACCGGGATAGGGGTATTTGGAGTTTATTTATAAATGATGAACCGTTTAATAAAAGATTTGTACGGCCTGCAAGTAAGGCGTCTCCCTCCAATCTCCTTAAAATATTTGTAAAACAGTACCGGGCTGATCAAGGCACCAGTACTTTAATAAAACTAAATATGATAATAACTCCGCAATACCGTACTGTCAGTAGGGGAGCAAACCCTACCGACGATATGTATATATGTGGGAGGAAGCTATCTCTCCCAGGGAGGTTGTCTCCCTTGTAAGTCTCTTGGCGTGGAGTAACTAACCTCCAGCTAAACCACTACCAAGAGTTGGTGGCGGTCTGTGGCACCAACAATACTCTCGGCCCGTTACCTTCCGAGTATTGCTCGAGACAGCTGCACGCCGGGCCCATTTTGATAAATAATAATGATTGATTTGCTTAGTCGAGAATCAATTCTTAGTATTAATAGGATTGAAATATATAATGTCCGGATAAGATCCTGATTCCGACTTATTGATATTTTCCTCATAAAGAGGAATATATATATAATATTAATATATATATAGATAGGAAATCAAATAATAGATAGGTTTGGAAATCATTTTATAATTAGATATAGATATAAACATGATTCCAGTTGAAAATGTTTTAACCCTCACCTAGTACAGAAATTCAAATAGGTTGGAACGGATCCCACTGTTCAGAGCAATTGTCGCCTGAAAGTAATTACTATTGACTTAGAACTAAGTTCTTATGATTCTAATCACATAATCACATAAGGTTTAAGAAATATAACATATTAGAGAATTCTCAAATCATTTAGAAATTATTTTCCCGGTAAAATTAAATTTCATTTGTTTAAGGGAAAATAATTAATTTATTAGGTTTCATAAATTCTTTAACCACTTAAATATTTATTAATCATGTCATAACCTTAAATAGAGTATTAGGAATTAAATTTGGAATTTAATTCAACAATGTAAGTTGATTTTGAAATTATTTTATAATTTTATTAACTTTTGAATTAATTTGGAAAAATAATTATTTAAAATTCCAAAATCATATTTTATAATTAAAATTAAATTAATTTCGAAATTAATTAATTAAATGTTGACCAAAAAGTCAAAATTACTATTGAAAACATTTACTATTCAATTTCTTGTGAATTAAACACTTAATAACATAATATCGATCACACACACACACACACACACTATCACACGTGCACATGAATTTGTTCAAGAACATTATGAATGTGTTCTTGAGCTTATGAAGATGTTCATACTAGTTCATGATCATATTCAACAAGTTCTAAGTCCATAACACATGATTAAATTCAAATGTAGCACTTTAATCATAAAATTAAATCTAAATAAATTATTCTAATCATAAATTTAATCAAATAAGAACATAATTATTTAAATACATACTCATGCTACAACATATCATAATTCATGCAATTAATTAAATAAAATTTCATAATGTAGGTACATTACACATAAAGTTCCCAATTATGCATATATATTATAAAAATAAATTCCTAAAGCATAATTTTATTATTCCTAAGCATGCTACTAATATTATAATATTAAAAACATAACATAAAGCATGAAATAATAAAAGAAAATTGTACCTTAGAGAGAGAGAGAGAGAGAGTCACGAGAGGGAGAGAGAGATGTGGGAGATTTTGTGTGATTTTTGTGTTATGCTTCTAAGGGTATTTATAGTTGGCATTTAGGGGCTTATGTTGCAATTTTAGAGACTTAATTAGATGAATCATATAGTGAGTAAGCTAGGTTCATTTATTAGGGGGGTTTAGTTGTCTACTTATGTGTATAACTAAGATATAATTAATTAATCTAATAATCATGACAAAATAAAAATAATTCTAAAATAGGATGAAGAAGGTAATAAATTCGTAGAAGAACGTCTAGGGTCTAGTTTGAAATGAGAGCAATTGCAAAAGAAAGAGAATCGAAAGAGCTTTCTAATGGTTATAAATACTTAACGTTTGAACGTCTACATTTAAAGTAGTAGTCGTTCGGGAATTTTGAAAAATACAATAAAATTCATAAACGAAGCTAGAATGTGAATTGATTTCCGAGAAAGTGTCCATGATTCTTGAAATAATTCAAGGATCATTTTGACTGTAATATTGTATACCAAATGTTGGACGGTTTAAAAATTAGTTTTTACGGTAGAAATAGTACTTTGGGAAAAATAAAGAAAAATTTATAAATCGAGTTAGGGTTTGTATTAGAGTTTGGAAAAGGTCCTAAAATTCATAAAATAATCCAAGGATCGTAATGGTTATAATATTGTATAAGAAAAACGTTGGAATTCAGAAATTTCTAATTTAGGGCAAAACTAGGGTTTTTCGGCCGGTTTTGATTTCTACGGAAGCTACGTTAAGAATTAGGGTTTGGAAATCATACCAAAATTCATAAAATTTTGCAAGGATTCTATCGAGCCCAATATTGAATAGGTAAAAGTGTTTCGAAAATTCCTACAATTAAAGATGAATAGTATCTAGGGACCTAAATGGAATTTTCAACAAACAATTTTAAAAATATATTTTGGAACAATGAAAGCTATGATATGAGTTTGGAAAATATAGAAATCAGCTTTCTAAGGTTTTTCAAGGTTTAGGTAAAGGTTTAGGGTTCGATGGATGAATAGTGATGTGATTCTCTCAAAAAGGCACAATTATAAATCAGAACATAAATGCACATAATTCACATAAAATGGAATGTGTAATGGACTAAGGCTATAAACGCTTTCCTCTTAACCCTTTACTTACCCGTGCTATCCTGATCTCAAAGATCTGGGCTGTTACAATCTTCCCCCCTTAAAGAGAATCTGTCCTCAGATTCTATTCTTGTTTCGGAACAACTCTGGGTAATATTTCTGCATCTTTTCCTCAGTTTCCCAGGTTTGTTCTTCTGTCCCATGTCCTTTCCATAACACTTTAACAAGGGGGATTTTCCGATTCCTTAGTTCTTGGAATTTCCTATCCAAGATTTCGGTTGGTCTTACTGTATAAGTCAAGTCGGGCTTTAGAGGAACTTCTTCTATTGGCAAAATGTGGGATTCATCCGCAAAATATTTACGGAGCTGTGACACATGGAATACGTTATGTATTCCAGTGAGGTTTGCTGGTAAATCTAGGCGATAAGCTGTCGGTCCAACACGTTCTATGATTTCAAAAGGTCCTATGTATTTGGGATTCAGTTTTCCACCTTTCCCAATACGAGTGAAACCTTTTCTGGTGATGCCTTTAAAAACACTTTATCGCCTACCGTAAATTCTATATCCTTTCTCCGGGTATTAGCATAACTCTTCTGCCTATCTTGAGCTGCTTTCATTCTCTGGCGGATAATTTCAATCTTCTCTGTAGACTCTGCTATCCATTTTCTAATGGTTTTCCTTGTATCTCCTCTCTCGGTTGCTTTAGTCTCTTCTATGTCCCAGTATAACGGAGACCTACATTTCCTTCCATATAAGGCGTCATAAGGTGCTGCCTTGATCGATGCCTGATAACTATTGTTGTACGCAAATTCCACAAGAGGTAAACATTCTTTCCAGTCCTCTTGAAAATCCAAGGCACAAGCTCGCAACATGTCCTCTAGATATTTGATCGTCCTTTCTGATTGACCATCGGTCTGAGGATGTGCGGCTGAACTGAAATGCAGCTTAGTCCCCATTGTTTCTTGAAGACTTTGCCATAACTGTGAAGTGAATTTCGGATCTCTATCGGAGACTATACTAATGGGTACACCATGCAACCTTATAATCTCTTTCTGGTACAACTTTGCTAAAGAATTGACCTTGTCAGTAGTCTTGACCGATAAGAAATGTGCAGACTTAGTTAAGCGATCTATAATAACCCATATACTATCATATCCTCCTTTAACTTTTGGCAAGCCCGTGATGAAGTCCATAGTGATTTGTTCCCATTTCCAAGTAGGAACTGGTAGCGACTGTAACTTTCCTCCGGGTTTCTGGTGCTCCACTTTGACTTGCTGGCATGTCAAGCATCTTTTGGCATAGCTAGCAACATCTCGTTTCATTCCATTCCACCAGAAATGCGTCTTGAGATCATGATACATTTTTGTTCCTCCTGGATGTATCGTATATCGGGTCTTATGTGCCTCATCCAAAATTTCATTTCGAACTATAGGAGGTACACAGACTCGACCTTTATATCTCAAGATCCCATGGTCATCTGTTGTAAATTTTGTCTCAATATCTTTTTCCTTAGAATTGAGACACTTCTTGATCCATTCATCCTGTGCTTGGGCTTCCCTAAGTTTTTCTTTTAATGGCGAGGATATCACTATATTGGCCAGTCGGGATTTCGAAGGACAGTTATGGGTTTGCTTTTTCCGTCTAATGCTGATAGACTGGATTTTCGACTCAAAGCGTCTGCCACTACATTGGCTTTTCCTGGATGGTACTGTATTTTACAGTCGTAGTCTTCCAGAAATTCCATCCATCTTCTCTGTCGCATATTCAACTCTTTTTGAGTGAACAAGTACTTCAAACTCTTATGGTCAGTAAAGACTTCAAAAGTTACCCCGTATAGATAGTACCTCCATTTAGCTAAGGCAAATACAATCGCAGCTAACTCCAAATCGTGTGTGGGGTAATTTCCTTCATGAGGCGTAAGTTTCCTTGAGGCATAGGCTATAACCTTACCATTTTGCATTAGGACACACCCTAATCCTTCTTTAGATGCATCCGTATATACTACATAACCTTCTTTTCCTTCTGGTAAGGCTAATACTGGGGCAGACGTTAATCTTTGCTTCAACTCTTGGAAACTTTGTTCACACCTTTCCGTCCATTCGAATTTTCCTTCCTTCTTAGTTAACTGGGTGAGAGGTGCTGCTATTTTGGAGAAATCTTTTACAAACCTCCTGTAATATCCGGCAAGTCCTAGAAAACTTCTCACTTCTGATGGGTTCTTTGGTGCCTGCCAATTCATTACAGTTTCAACCTTTGAAGGGTCTACTTCTATTCCAGAACCGGATATTATATGTCCAAGGAAGGACACTCTTTCTAACCAAAATTCACACTTGCTGAACTTCGCGTATAACTTATGATCCTTTAAAGCTCTTAACACTTTACGAAGGTGTTCAGCATGTTCTTCTGGGGTTCTTGAGAACACTAGAATGTCGTCAATAAAGATAACCACGAACTGATCCAAATATGGTCGGAATGTTCGGTGCATTAAATCCATGAATGCAGCTGGGGCATTGGTTAATCCAAAAGGCATTACTACGAATTCAAAATGACCGTAGCGGGTATTAAAAGCAGTCTTTGGAATATCCTCCTTTTTAATCCTCAGCTGATAATACCCCTGCCTTAAATCCAATTTGGAATACACTCGTGATCCTTGAAGAATGTCGAATAGTTCTTCAATATGGGGAAGAGGGTATTTGTTCTTGATAGTCATACGATTGAGTTCTCGATAATCGATACACAATCGCAATGATCCGTCTTTCTTTTTGACAAATAACACAGGCGCTCCCCATGGGGATGTGCTAGGACGGATGTATCCTGAAGCTAACAACTCGTCAAGTTGTTTTCTCAACTCTTGGAGCTCGGCTCGAGCCATTCGATAAGGTGTTTTAGAGAACGGCTCAGCTCCAGGGACTAAATCAATTACAAATTCTAGTTCCCTGTCAGGAGGTAATGAATTCAGATGCTCGGGAAAGACATCAGTGAATTCTTTTACTACCTCTACTTCTTCAATTTTCAGCTGATCTTTGGGCCTATTTAACAAATAGGCAATGAATCCAGTAGCTCCATTACTCACTAACTTCTTAGCTTCGGCAGCTGTAACCAATGATACCGACTCAGATTTTCCTTTCAACCCAGAGCTATCACCTTTCCCTAAGGTGACTTCTTTCTTGAAGCAATCCAACTTAGCACGGTACTTACTAAGCCAATCCATTCCCAGAATAATTCCATATCTTAACGTCGGTAATTCTATAAGATCTATCGGGTAGTATTGGGTACCAATCCTTATAGGACAGCGTTTATATCCCCTATCCGTAGTAAAACAAGCTTCCAAAGGAGAACTTATTTCGAGCATATAAGGCAACGATTCAAGTGGAAAATTGAAATGCGCACATAATTCAGATGCAATAAATGAATGCGTGGCGCCAGGGTCATATAAAGCAATAACTGGCGTGTTTAGAATGTGTACCGTACCATCAACAACCTTGGTAGGATCGGGATCCTCACTGCCCTCTATTGCATAAGCACGTCCCTTAATTACTGGTCTTCCAGGAGTCTTAGCTGGAACCTTTCCTTTATTCCACTGTTGTGGTCTCTTTGGGCATTCTGAGTACTGATGTTCAGGGCTTCCACACCACGTACAGACTCCAGCTTTCTTACGACAATCCTTCTCAGTATGTCCGCATTTCTGACAATATTCACAGACAATCTCTTCTTGAGGTTTTGGAAATATCTGTTGAGGTCGGGACCATGATTGCATCGGTTTCTTTCCTGGATTTGGCTTTGCTGGTCCAGCAGGTCGTTTAGATCCCTGAGTTGGCTTGTAGAAGGATCCAGGACGGCTATTAGCTATACAAACCTCTTTATGTGTAGCCTCTGTTTTCATAGCCGTTTCCACAGCCTTAGTATAGATTTCCAACTCAAATGGAGCCAAAACCCACCTAAGATCCGACTTAAGTCCCTTAATGAATCGCTGAGTTTTCCGACGTTCATCATGGAGGATGTGTGGGGCATATTGGATCAATCGGATGAACTTAGCTTCGTACTCAGCTACCGACATATTGCCTTGTACTAATTCCATGAATTCTGCCTCTCGAGCATCCCTAACTATCTGAGGGATGTATTTGTTTTGAAACACTCTGACAAAGTCTACCCACCTATAATTAACTTGATCTTCTGTCTAAACACGCTTGATATAATTCCACCAACTTAATGCTGCTCCTTCTAACATAAAAACTGCAAACTGGATTCTTTCAAGTTCTCCAGGAGAAATACCCATAGCCTCAAAGATCTTTTCGATACTAGCTATCCAATTTTCAGCTTTTACATCACTGGGTTCTCCAAAGAACTTTGGCGGGTTCATTCGTAGAAATTTCTCCAGAATCTTTTCATTATTCCCCTTTGTTCCATTAGCACAAGTTTGCACTATCTCTTTCAAAGCATCTACTAATTCAGAGTTTCCTCCTGCCGAGGATGCACCTTCTTGAGGGGGGGTGTTATCTTGGGTAGCTCTTCGAGGAGACATATCGATTTACAGTTGCTTTATGAAGAATATAATGCATGATGGTTAAGAATGTGTTGCATATAATCACATAAATACATGTTTTAGATAATATCAAGCAGTAGATATCATATCACACAGATTTAGTAAAGCACAAAATTAAACAGAACAACAAGTAAAAGAGTGCAAAAGTAAAGTACAAACATAATAACATGTAAAGGTGCAGGAAAATAAAATACTCACTCACGGTCCTGCTGGTATCTTGAAGCAATTCTAACTCGTAATGCAATAAGTATGAAAGCAGTAAATATAGAACAAGAATGTAACTGCAAAAGTGGGTTATATATATGCATCATGTTTGAGAGCTATAGCTACAACTACAAAAAGGCAAAATGGGGTGGACCTGATCTATGTCAAGTTACACCCTACAAAGCTCTCAACTCTCTCATCTCCGTCAGGCTAGCTGCGGCAGCTGCTACGTCAAAAGGGGAAGGTCCTCTACTGACTGATCTGTATAACCTCCCACTGATACTACTCCTATATATATACTATGCTCCAGAATAATCTCTGCCTAATCATGCTGATCACTATCCACAACCTCACCTCGAATAGGGCTCCAACCGTCACCCTGCTGCTCCTCCTCTGAACCCTGCTCATCCTCAGATCCCTGCTCAATCTCTGCATCACCTCCGGGCTCCTCCTCCTCAGGCTCAGCTGCTGCATCCTCCCCCTGATCCACCATCTCCTCAACAGCCTGTACACCAGACAGATGATAGGCACCGGCCAGTCGGCTCCGAATACAAGAACGGTAACGCTGATATAAAGTCCAAGAGGCATTCCTAGAAAGAGTCATAGAGGCTAAGTCCTGCTGTAGGGTCGCCACCTGTGCCACCAGATCGGCGTTCTCCTGCTCCAAGGTAGAGGTCTGCTGCTGAGCAAAATTCCTACTCACCGCATTCTGTAAGGCTAAATCAAGATATCTAGCAGACTCCAGCTGATACTCGCGAGCCATCTGAGCCTCCATATAATACGCATCTCGCTCTGACTCAAGTATATGCACTAAACGGTTCGGATAAGCATGCCCAACTCTACCTGCTCTACCTCCCCGAACTACATGTCTCGCCCTCTGCCAAGTGTAATAACGTATAGGACTCTCACGACGAGATACTGCTATAGTGTGTGGGGCCTCGTACTCCTCAAGCCAGGTATGATGTGCGTTCCCGGGTTCCTGATTCTCCATTGCTATATAAAGAAACACTTAGAGTGAATTCTAAAGTTCAAGTACAAAATGAGCATTCTCCCAGCATTTATAGGTTAAGTCTCTTCTTAACCAAACCTGATGCTCTGATACCACCTTAAGCTGTAGCGCCCCCTAACACTACAACTCCCGCACCGTACTACCCTCGAGTGGATGTGAGACCTAGCACCCGAGAAATACTACGCCGAACGGTATAGATAGTACTTAAGCAGAGTGTAGGGTAAAATGCAGCGAAAAATGAAAGGATTTAAAATTTGCAACAAGCAACGTGATAACACACAAAAAAGTGCATGATATTGTAAGGGGGTAATATAATAGCGTAGTGTACGGAGTTAATGTATAAGAGCAATTTATCAATAATATATACATGATCAGGATTAAATGCTCTTAATCTAAGCCTGATCTAATAAATATGACACCTATAGCTTCAAGATACCTCTAGGGGTCGTTATCCTCGCTCCCTGAAATCATGTATTTAAAAACAGGCGAGGTATTAGTCAAAGTGACTAAGTGAAGGAAGTATTAGATTTAGATATATATATGGTTATATATAGATATATATGTATATATAAAATCATGGCAATAGGATATAGCAAATATGATAAGGTTCATAAGTTAGAAACCGGGATAGGGGTATTTGGAGTATATTTATAAATGATGAACCGTTTAATAAAAGATTTGTACCGCCTGCAAGTAAGGCGTCTCCCTCCAATCTCCTTAAAATATTTGTAAAACAGTACCGGGCTGATCAAGGCACCAGTACTTTAATAAAACTAAATATGATAATAACTCCGCAACACCGTAGTGTCAGTAGGGGAGCAAACCCTACCGACGATATGTATATATGTGGGAGGTAGCTATCTCTCCCAGGGAGGTTGTCTCCCTTGTAAGTCTCTTGGCGTGGAGTAACTAACCTCCAGCTAAACCACTACCAAGAGTTGGTGGCGGTCTGTGGCACCAACAATACTCTCGGCCCGTTACCTTCCGAGTATTGCTCGACACAGCTGCACGCCGGGCCCATTTTGATAAATAATAATGATTGATTTGCTTAGTCGGGAATCAGTTCTTAGTATTAATAGGACTGAAATATATAATGTCCGGATAAGATCCTGATTCCGACTTATTGATATTTTCCTCATAAAGAGGAATATATATATAATATTAATATATATATAGATAGGAAATCAAATAATAGATAGGTTTGGAAATCATTTTATAATTAGATATAGATATAAACATGATTCTAGTTGAAAATGTTTTAACCCTCACCTAGTACAGAAATTCAAATAGGTTGGAACGGATCCCACTGTTCAGAGCAATTGTCGCCTGAAAGTAATTACTATTGACTTAGAACTAAGTTCTTATGATTCTAATCACATAATCACATAAGGTTTAAGAAATATAACATATTAGAGAATTCTCAAATCATTTAGAAATTATTTTCCCGGTAAAATTAAATTTCATTTGTTTAAGGGAAAATAATTAATTTATTATGTTTCATAAATTCTTTAACCACTTAAATATTTATTAATCATGTCATAACCTTAAATAGAGTATTAGGAATTAAATTTGGAATTTAATTCAACAATGTAAGTTGATTTTGAAATTATTTTATAATTTTATTAACTTTTGAATTAATTTGGAAAAATAATTATTTAAAATTCCAAAATCATATTTTATAATTAAAATTAAATTAATTTCGAAATTAATTAATTAAATGTTGACCAAAAAGTCAAAATTACTATTGAAAACATTTACTATTCAATTTCTTGTGAATTAAACACTTAATAACATAAAATCGATCACACACACACACACACTATCACACGTGCACATGAATTTGTTCAAGAACATTATGAATGTGTTCTTGAGCTTATGAAGATGTTCATACTAGTTCATGATCATATTCAACAAGTTCTAAGTCCATAACACATGATTAAATTCAAATGTAGCACTTTAATCATAAAATTAAATCTAAATAAATTATTCTAATCATAAATTTAATCAAATAAGAACATAATTATTTAAATACATACTCATGCTACAACATATCATAATTCATGCAATTAATTAAATAAAATTTCATAATGTAGGTACATTACACATAAAGTTCCCAATTATGCATATATATTATAAAAATAAATTCCTAAAGCATAATTTTATTATTCCTAAGCATGCTACTAATATTATAATAATAAAAACATAACATAAAGCATGAAATAATAAAAGAAAATTGCACCTTAGAGAGATAGAGAGAGAGTCACGAGAGGGAGAGAGAGATGTGGGAGATTTTGTGTGATTTTTGTGTTATGCTTCTAAGGGTATTTATAGTTGGCATTTAGGGGCTTATGTTGCAATTTTAGAGACTTAATTAGATGAATCATATAGTGAGTAAGCTAGGTTCATTTATTAGGGGGGTTTAGTTGTCTACTTATGTGTATAACTAAGATATAATTAATTAATCTAATAATCATGACAAAATAAAAATAATTCTAAAATAGGATGAAGATGGTAATAAGTTCGTAGAAGAACGTCTAGGGTCTAGTTTGAAATGAGAGCAATTGCAAAAGAAAGAGAATCGAAAGAGCTTTCTAATGGTTATAAATACTTAACGTTTGAACGTCTACATTTAAAGTAGTAGTCGTTCGGGAATTTTGAAAAATACAATAAAATTCATAAACGAAGCTAGAATGTGAATTGATTTCCGAGAAAGTGTCCATGATTCTTGAAATAATTCAAGGATCATTTTGACTGTAATATTGTATACCAAATGTTGGACGGTTTAAAAATTAGTTTTTACGGTAGAAATAGTACTTTGGGAAAAATAAAGAAAAATTTATAAATCGAGTTAGGGTTTGTATTAGAGTTTGGAAAAGGTCCTAAAATTCATAAAATAATCCAAGGATCGTAATGGTTATAATATTGTATAAGAAAAACGTTGGAATTCAGAAATTTCTAATTTAGGGCAAAACTAGGGTTTTTCGGCCGGTTTTGATTTCTACGGAAGCTACGTTAAGAATTAGGGTTCGGAAATCATACCAAAATTCATAAAATTTTGCAAGGATTCTATCGAGCCCAATATTGAATAGGTAAAAGTGTTTCGAAAATTCCTACAATTAAAGATGAATAGTATCTAGGGACCTAAATGGAATTTTCAACAAACAATTTTAAAAATATATTTTGGAACAATGAAAGCTATGATATGAGTTTGGAAAATATAGAAATCAGCTTTCTAAGGTTTTTCAAGGTTTAGGTAAAGGTTTAGGGTTCGATGGATGAATAGTGATGTGATTCTCTCAAAAAGGCACAATTATAAATCAGAACATAAATGCACATAATTCACATAAAATGGAATATGTAATGGACTAAGGCTATAAACGCTTTCCTCTTAAACCTTTACTTACCCGTGCTATCCTGATCTCAAAAATCTGGGCTGTTACATGGCAGCTCCAGAAGAGGCCACGTCACCGGAAACCTTAAACCGCAAATGATCACACGCGCCGCCTTGTGGCCGCGCGTGTGGGCGCGTGAGAGCTCCGATCGACGAGCGGCCGGCGGCGTTGGACTCGTGGCTAAGAGATCTACGATGTGGTCACCTTGGTTTTCGTGTCCAAGTTGTACACGTAAGTGGGGGATGAAATTACTATTTTGCCCTCGGTTTTTCCCCTATAAATAGGGGCCTTGGCATTTCATTTTTTCCATCCAACTTTGGGAGGTGGTTTTGGCTGAGTTTAAGCTTTGAAACCATATCCCATTCTCCTATTTAATTCCGATTTATTTTGGAATTAATTTTAATTAGGTGTTTATATATAAACGCCTGATTTCGGGAGAATAAACCCTGAAAAGGGTTTTTAGTTTAAAGTTTTATTTTCTCTAAGTATTTAGAGAAATACTTTCGGAGCCCACACTCCGAGGGTGTCCCTGGGGTAATTGCAGGGAAGTTCTGGCGGTTTCGCGAGGAGATCGGATATCGGGTCCTCGGGAGGCGAATTCCGGGAGCAGGAGCCATCTTCGGTGAAAGGTATTTTATATTGTTTTTTTTATTTAAGCATGATGAATTAGGTGCTCTTAAGTGTTAATTGCATGCTTTATTTATCTGCTTTGTGATTTAAAATTTATTATCAATTGCATGTATATACTTGAGTAGTTACGGTTAGTCTTCCGCTGTTTGTATTTAAATATTTTAGAAATATTTTGATACCTGTATATTAGGAAAAAATTTTAAAATGTGGTCCCGGACTGCTACTGTTCTGGGCCCAACTCCCAGCAACTGGTATCAGAGTCGTGCTCTAGATATATACATGCATTGATATGATGCATGCGATGCATAATTTTAAATCTGCTACTGTACACGTAAATTCTGTCAAAGGAGGCTAGTTTTTAAGTGGGACCATTGTGACCCCTCCAGTGTTTCCTGGGAATTTACGTGGAATGGTAATTTTTCGGGAATCGATTTCAATAATCTTCCTGGTTAATTACCGGATCAGTAAACATGATTTAAATTATGAGATAATTTATTTATAACATGTTTACTTTATGCCATTTATTTTAAGCATAATAATTATGTGATAATTATATGAAAGCATGCTTAATTAATTGTTTTAATTTATGGCATGATCATGATAATATGAGATATTATGCTATTTTTAATTATGCATTTTTTATTTGATATGATTAGATAAATAATGTTTAATAGAGATTGAACAAGATGCATAATTGGATTAATATTTTTTGGCCTAATTAATAAAGAGTTATTAAATAGACTTAAAAATATTATTAGGATTATAAATACAATTTATTAATCCAAGTGGAAGCATATTAATTAGATTAATCACTTCCGATTATAAGACGCCAAATAGATTATGTGATAATCAAAGATAATCCACAAACTCTAAAAATTCAAGTGGGAGCAAGATGAAATAGATGGATTCTTACGGTCTCCATTGCCCGTCTATAGTATAGTGGATACGTACTACTCCCTTCGGCGGGTATGTGTTCGCGGTATACAAGATTAGACTTCTTCGGATAGAATGAAATACGGGGAAAGTCAAGCACGACCACGCTTCCATGGAGTGTCTTGACCTACTAGTATGAATTTCTAGGTAATGGTGTACACTTGACCGAGTGATGTATTAACCTCCCTTCGGAGCTCTGTTACACTCACTTAGAGACCAAAGGTTGACGTGGTGGATTAATATAGTTTGGTAAGAGTTGCCTGGATAACATGTTAATTAAGAATAGTTCTTGCTTTTCTAAGTAGTTTTCGACCTCGCTTCCGGGGAGCTAACTGTGGTTAGTTAAGTCATCATTGCGTAAACCAAAATGCATTCTGTGGATTTCATTTAATGGCTAGACGCTAAAGAAATAATATACAGATTCATAACTTGCGCAAATTTTAAATATTTCAGTTTTAAAACAATGACGTCCGCTAGCCCGCTTCAATCGATTATTAAGGAAAATAGGCTTGAAGGTTCAAACTATGCTGATTGGAAAATGAATCTTGATATCGTGTTTGGACACGAGGGTTTGAAATATGTGCTCACTGAACCTTGTCCGGGAGTACCAGAAACCACAACCACCCAGGCTTTGAAAGACAACTATGCCAAGTGGATCAAGCACAATGATCTGGCTATGTCTTACATCCTGGCATCTGTCTCAAATGTTCTTAAGCATCAAATGCATGAAATGCCTACTGCTAAGAACATGATGGAACATCTTCATCAGATGTTCGGTGGACAGAATCATGCACGTAGGCACGAGCTGATGAGAAGTTTGGTGGTAACTAAGATGTCTGAAGGATCACCTGTTCAGGATCATGTTATGAACATGATGGCTTATCTGAACGAAATTGAGAGCCTAGGTGCTAAGATGGATAATCTCAGCAAACAGGACATGATCCTGTGCTCTCTGCCAAAATCATTCGATACGTTCAGGCAGAACTATTCTATGAATAAGTTGGATTTTACTTTGCCTGAACTAATGAATGAACTCAAGGTGACAGAAGGGGTAATGAAAGCTAAGGGAACGGTTCTCCTGGCATAGGCATCGACCTCCACGGCTCCAAAAGCCAATAAGTGGAAGAAAGGAAAGGGAAAAGTCTCCAATCCTAAAGGTAAGGTTCAGAAGAAGAAAGCTAAGCCAAGCAAAGGAAAATGTTTCCATTGTGGAAGTAATGGGCACTGGAAAAAGAATTGCCCAAAATATTTAGCCAGTCTTCCTTCTAAGTCGTCTGCACAAGGTATGATGATGTCTTGTTTATTAGAAGTATGTTTAGTTGGAAGTCCACCGGATTCCTGGTGTGTGGACTCAGGTTCAACTAATCATATCTGCAATTCATTGCAGGGATTCAAGCTAACCAGGAAGCTTGAAGACGGCGAGATCCAGCTACTACTCGGAGATAATACTAGTATATCTGTATTAGCAGTAGGGACTGTAGAACTATATTTTGGCAGTAGGGTTTTGATTTTGAAAGACACTTTATATGTACCGTCTATACGCAGAAATCTGATTTCTGTTAGTTGTTAAATGAATAATGGTTTTAGTGTTTATTTTGAACGATGTTTAACTATTAAGCATAATAAAAGGTTTATTTGCTCTGGTACAGTAAGCGATGGTCTTTTCTTATTATACCCTGATAAAAATCCTAATTCCGAACTTAACACTACTAAACTTGACTTACCATCTAAGAGAAAAGCTCCTATGCCCAACGAGGCTTATAAGTGGCACCTACGGCTTGGTCATATTAATTCAAATAGGATCCAAAGACTGATTTCGGATGGACTATTGAGTCTTTTGGACTTGACGGAACTTCCTGTCTGCGAATCCTGTTTAGAAGGAAAAATGACCAAGAGGTCTTTCAAGACTAAAGGTAATCGAGCCACAGAGTTGCTCGAATTAATTCATACGGATGTGTGTGGTCCTATGAGTGTTCAAGCAAGAGGAGGTTTTGAGTATTTCATCACTTTTACGGATGATTATTCAAGATATGGATACGTCTATTTGATGAGACATAAGTCTGAAGCTTTTGAAAAGTTCAAAGAATATAAGGCTGAAGTCGAGAATCAAATTGGAAAACGTATAAAGGCACTTCGATCGGATCGTGGTGGAGAATATTTATCTACAGAGTTTCTAGAATTTCTCACTGCAAATGGGATTAAATCTCAGTTATCTGCACTGGGTACACCCCAACAGAATGGTGTTGCAGAAAGGAGAAACAGAACTCTAATGGAAATGGTAAGATCCATGATGAGTCATGCTACCCTACCGAGTTCATTTTGGGGCTTTGCTCTCGAAACAGCAGCTCACATAATAAACCATGTTCCATCCAAGTCAGTTCCTAAAACACCGATGGAACTGTGGCGAGGGCGGAAGCCTAGTATCTCCTATCTTTAGATATGGGGAAGCCCAGCCCATGTGTTAAGAAAGGATCCTGACAAGTTGGAATCAAGAACAGAGGTTTGTTTGTTCATAGGTTATCCTAAAGGAACAAGAGGTGGGATATTTTACGATCCGAGAGATCACAAAGTGTTTGTAAGCACTAATGCTAAATATCTCGAAGACGATTTAGTAAATGACGACAAGGGTAGAAGTAAAATAGTGCTAGAAGAAATGACAGTATCAGATACTGAACTCCAAGAACCCATAACAACTGGAAATGTGATGGATACATATGATGTACCAGATACGATATATGATGTAAGGACAAGTACACTACAACCCCGTCGTAGTGGGAGGATTGTCAGGGCACCTGACAGATACATAGGATTAACCCAAGTGGTTGAATCTGACATATCTGATCCTATCACGTATGATGAAGCTATAAAAGATAACGGTCAAAGCCATGGAATCTGAGTTAGATTCAATGTATTCTAATAAAGTCTGGGAACTTGTAAAGGCGCCTGAGGGCATTAAACCTATTGGATGCAAATGGGTTTACAAGCGGAAAAGAGGAATGGACGGAAAGGTAGAAACCTTTAAAGCAAGGCTTGTGGCAAAGGGTTATACTCAGAAAGAAGGTATCGATTACGATGAAACCTTCTCGCCCGTAGCTATGCTTAAGTCCATAAGGATTCTTCTCTCCATTGCCGCTTCTTATGATTATGAAATCTGGCAAATGGATGTAAAGACTGCCTTCTTGAACGGGCACCTTCAAGAAGAGATATACATGGCTCAACCTAAGGGCTTTATAGCCAGAAATCAGGAGCATATGGTATGCAAACTTAATAGATCAATCTATGGTCTTAAGCAAGCGTCTAGATCATGGAACATCAGATTTAATGAAGCAATTAAATCCTTTGGATTTATACAGTTGCCTGATGAACCATGTGTGTACAAAAGACATCAGAGTAGTGTTGTAACATTTTTAGTTTTATACGTAGATGATATTTTGCTCATTGGGAATGACACAGGAGTATTGTCAGCTGTCAAGAATTGGTTGTCAAATCAGTTTAACATGAAAGACCTAGGTGAGGCCAGTTATATTTTAGGGATCAGACTTTGTCTTGATCGTAAAAATAAGATGATTGGTTTATCACAAGCAGCATATATAGATAAGATGCTGGCAAGGTACAATATGGCTGACTCTAAGATAAGATGCTGGCAAGGTAACAAAATGGGAACTCCGTACACGGGCCAAACTATAGTGAATGTGAGACAAATAAAAGCTCACTCCTAAGCTAGGCGGTCTAGACCCTAAGTCAAAGCGCACAACAAAACAATTACAAGTGCGGAAGCAATAGGATCATCAGATGTACAAGTATAAAACGAGCATACTAATTCAATTATACATGCCAGGCTACCACTGGTCATATTAAATCATAAAAATTCTCCAAAATCGAAAAATAATATTCAAGTAAAAACTTATACATAAATCCAAGGCGAGAGAATAAAGATGCAAAATGCTAAAGACTCAAACTATAGACTAGAACGACCCAAAAGAAAGACCGCCGCCTAGGTCGAACCAACACCTGCAACTCAAAGAACAAGGGGAAAAAAGAGAAACAACAATGAGGTTCAGTCCTAGAGACTGGTGAAGGGACTAACACACGCACCCATATATACGTATACTGTTGGGATTAGTGCCCTGAAAATCCAATTTCTTTGTAAATACTTCGTATTTTGTTGGATTAATAAAACTGAAATTATCACAAGTTATGAGTATATTAACGTAATTAATAACGTGTGATGATATTCTTATATGAAATGTGTTTCATAGGAAAGGACTTTGGATATCGAAATCACGTGTTATTAAAGTTCTAGTCGATATGATTAGAATAAGTTCTTATCGAGACTATAATGTGTTATATAAGATGATTAGTCTTTCGTCATAGGGAAATGGAGTTTCTAGTTATAACACATTGATGATTTTCAATAGATTTGGAAACATCGAACTGGACCACTAAGATAGTTCATTTTAAACTACTATCTAAAATGAACAAATCTTATGGAGCATTGAACTCTTAATCCTGGTAGTATTTCGACTTTAGGAAGGTAGTGTTAATCATTGTAACTTGCTAATAAGTGAGGTCTCGATATTGAATGACCGAAACCTTTGTACGTTCAGTGATTACATGAAATGTGCTAAAGAGAAATATTGATCGAGGAATCTGTGGCTTTGCTGGAAAGTTAAAAGATATTCCTGAAATAGTTTTGAAAAGTTCGAATTAAAACTTTGGCCAAAGTACTTCGTGTGATGCGTCACTGAAGTTGTATGTTGAATGTGTTTCATGTACAAGAGATTTGAACTTAAGGCGAATCAAGAAATTTCAAATTAGAAATGAAAAATAAATGATAGTAGTATTAATTTATTTTTCATGGATATCTACACAGAGGAGTAAAATGCAAAATTATTCTAGATCGAAAAATTCGTGAGTAATTTAATTAATTTTAGAGTGCAACTGTAACACCCGGGACGATAGGCGCCACATCCCCCGCACTATGAGTCTAGTCCACACATGAAATGGATAGTTCAGCATGAACCAGACTCATAGCGAACGGGTGACAAAATAAAAACAACCTTGCTAGGCGGAAACTAACCCCGTACTATATAATCAAAATGCTATGCGGAAGCATTAATGTGCAATTCATAGATTTCAGCGAAGATTACAAGTTCGAATTTCCAATATATAAAATTAAATCCATCATGCATCCTAACAACAGGTTCAACTAAGCACACAACCTGTCCCGAATCAATATCCAATAATTCCATAACTAGCACAAAGGCCCAATTACATAGGAATATCCAATTAGAACATAATAATGTAAGATGTGACTCGAGTGTACAAGTGATCTAACAAAAGAAGTAAAACTTGACCTCCGCCTAGCAAAACCTGCAAGAAACTGAGAAGTGGGAAAGAGGGGTCAGTCTCTAGAAGACTGAGTGAGCAGGAGCGATACATATACTATAGAAACATGCGCATGCAAGCCATAAATCCCGAGCAAGATTTTATTCAAAGATAGTTCCCACGAAGGGCAAGAAATTAACAAGTAATGCTCGGACTTTATGACTAATTCATATTAAATTTGTTATGTTCATAATTCATACATAATCATAAAGGCTCGGTGAGTGAGCGTGCATCATCTCCAACCAAACTCCGACCGTGTACGATAAATATCATTAATACATTGAATACGTGATCATGCAATATCTTATAATACATGCAAGCCATATAACCTAAGATATAGGCGTTTGGGCGATCCGTGTACCGGCCTTCCCGTACGGTGCAAAACAATCATAACATAAACATTGAAATAAAATAAGTTCCAACCTTCTTCCTCCGGGTGGTGGACGGGCTTGCAAGACCCGGCCACCTCATGCATTGACCCAGGGGGGTACATGAATCCCCCAAGGGCGCTCAGCTACCATTCCACGCTAATCTCCTAGCGAGGTCCGGTCTCTGTTAAATGGTTGGGACTAGCACATGGGATCACCGTCGGCCCTTGCCTCCCCGGGTAGCCACATGTGCTAGATCCCGGGCCCGTGCATTCATTCATGTTCTCGCCAAAACGTTCAACTCATGAGAAACATAATACATTTATAACATACTTATTCCCTTTCATAATCATTGAGAAAAGATTTACTCGATGACTCCATTTGAAAACAATATATAGATATACATAGGTTTTTGGCCAAAACTTATCACATAAGGTTGTAGGGTTTAATACATATCTAGAACGAAAACACCCTCACCTGGAAGAAGGCAATACGAGGATACAAGCTAGGTCGGGTGCCTATTGATCATGATATCTCCTCCCTGGAGATGAACTGTACAAGATAAAGACATAATGTGTGCTCGTGAGAAATAACTCAATATAAAACCAATTAGGACGCACGGCATTAACATGAGGTGTTCTTGAAATGCTATGTCATGTTTCAATATACAATGGATCATAAAATATCATGAGTTGATGTGATCATGTTCATGCACACCATTAAGTTCATTTTAAACACATAAATGATTCAATCAATCAATAAATTCATAATAAATTAAAATACGTGTTAAAAAGGAATATGGATCAATTAGGCATGTATATAATGCATATAAGTCACATAAGGGGTCGAGTAAGTGCAAGGAAGGCGATAGAAAGAGTTTTGGCAAAGTTTAGCAAAAGTTAGGAAAAGTTGACAATTTTCGAAAATGCGCAAGCTGTAGAAAAATGGTTATATCTTGAGTTTGAGAAATTGGAATTAAGTTTTGCTTGTTGGAGGTGAAACTAGACACATAGAGGTTTTCAAGGATATGTGGCACGAATCATGGTTCAAAGCGAGGTGAAAATGGCATAGGTTTCAAATTGGACGAATGCAGATTGTCGAAGAAGTGGCGACACCAAAATGAGTTGATCATATCTCATAATTGGGAAAAGATATTAAGATGATTCCAATTGGAGGATGTTCTAGACTTCAAGAGGTTTCCTTGGGTTCAAAAATCAGGTCAATCCGAGTTCGTATGAAGGAGAACGAAGCAAAACAATCTCAGGCTGAAACAGGGAGGGTCCAACGTTTCTGCATCAAATCCACCCCCGTGGATTTTTCCAAAAGGAAAAATCCACCCTCGTGGATTTAGGTCAATGGCGAAAAAAATGCAGAAAACAGGGCACAAACGCGGGAGAAGACCAAAATCACCAAAACACCTCAAAACTCAACCCAAATCACTTAAAACATGTAGTATACCAAGAAGAAACATCAAATGCAAGTTTATGGCAAATTAAAACAACTAAATTCATAAACCCACATATATATATACACCTTCTTGCCCCAAGAATATCAACAATCAAGCTTAGGATTCAAAGATTATCATCTATTCATGCATATACACCCAAAGATTCAAGTTATAAAGCAAGAATTCCCCAACCCTAGTTATCACCCAACATACTCATATATATACACTTATACCTTGGAAGAAAAGGATGGAGAAGAAGAAGAAATGGTTGGAGCTTGAATTCTTGGGCCAAAGCTTGAAGAAATCTCTTGTCTCCTTGCTTGCTTGATGGTCCGATCAAAGAAGGAGAAGAGGAAGGGAGTTGGGAGACTTTCTTTTGATAGAAGAAATGAAATAAGAAGAATGGATTTGGGGGGGGGGGGGGGGGGGGGGGCTTTGATCGTGAATTAAAGGGAAGGAAAGAGGGAAAATCACACTTTGGTCCTTCTACAATTTAAAAGCTCCAATTGGGTCCCGAAAGTTTGGTTGGTGAATAATTGAGGTCCAATTAAAAGTTCGATTGAGTCCAAGGATTTCATATAATTTCAAATAAGTGCACAAGTGAAATAAATATTTAATTGGCAAGTAAGCATGTTATAAGCAAATTCAAATAGCATAATCAAATAAATCATCTAAGTCATATTAGTCACATGATAGTAATTTAGTTCACGAAATTAATATGTTAAACGATCACTTAACAATTAAAACACATAAATGTCACATAACTCTCAGTCTAAACCCACTCGTGACGTCATACCTGTATAGCCGAAAAGTCGGGGCGTTACAACCTCTCCCCCTTAAGAAGGACCTGTCCCCAGGTCCACTGCCTTGATTCTGAACTTTGTGTAACTTTCCCGTGTTCATCCCACACGGGTTAGCAACTCCCCGTCAGGAATTAGTTCGGAAAAGGTCTTCAAGCAACAAGTGGTCTTCAATTGCTGTTAAATCACGACCCTTAACTCACCGAAGCCTAAGCACTCGAAAGTCTAATCAGGGCAAGTAATGAAAGAGCCCCGTCTTTCGAACAACAAGGAGAGAACCCCGTCTCTCACAAGCAATAACGAGAGAACCCCGTCTCTCGGACAACAACGAGAGAACCCCATCTCTCAAACTCTCGAAACAACAACTAAATAAACAATCATACCACAACCACACAGGAAACAAGTAGGAGTTATCAAATACATCGAGAATCAATCATACAAGAACAATTAATACAACAAGTAATCCAAGCACTTAGCTTCATAAAATTTTTCGAAATAAAGTTGTATGTATGTATATGCCATGGATGCTAAATGTACCGTTCACCGATGCTCGAGAATCTTATATTGTAGTAATCCGATTCAACACTTGATTCCTTCCATAGTGTCAGGCATTGCAATCCCCGATGTACTCAATACTTAAATAACCACCCGATCTTCACCACATAATCTTTTCCCTTATCTTCTCTAAACACCATAGTCCGAAGCTCTAATTTTTAGTGCGCACTTGATCTTAACCCAATTAGCTCGTTGTCCACCTCGATTAGGATTCGGCCTTCTTAGTTGTTCAAATTAGCCTTTAAATGCTTAAGTTCTAACCTCCAACTTGAATGCTAGAGTTAATCTTTAGTGGCTCAATTTCCATTCTCCAATCCTAATAACTTCCCCCGATTAATCCTGGAAAAACGCCCAACGAGATGATAACCCATCTTTCATGTTGTGTGTTTTCCTTCTAAGTATTCCTCTTTCAAAGTAACTCTTGTTTTCATCACGTGAGTTGATTCTACCTTCATTTATCATGGAATATGATGATCCGATTAGCTTCCCTTTTACCCAATACTTTCCTTGCCAATTCTTAAAATTCTTTCACAGTCCCATGTCTCCAAGCTGAAGACACGTTATGTTATCTATGATCCTTTTAATCTTATCTTAACATTTCAATTTCCAAGTACTCCTTAACTCCACATCTTCATCTCTTGGAGCACTAGTCTCTTCTAATACCATTTTTGATACTTCATTCACCTTGGTCTTTGAAATTCCATTAAATGTTAGACCTTCCATTCCATCTCATATCGCCTTTGTAGACTCCCGTTACCTGTGGATTCTTGCATTTCCATTGTTCCTTTTTGAAGTGACCTGTTCGAGCCTAACCGTGGATTTAAATCATCTTCTGGGTCGGCTCTCCCCCTTAAGAGATTCTATCTCAACCCTTTGAACTTGTTCTATCACTTATGGAATATGGGATTCCCAACTTCTTAACTTCAGCTTCCTTGGTATAAAGGTCTTAGTCAAGCTACTTGTCCGGTAGCATTATTCATATTTACGTTGAAGTGATTTTGGTAGAGATAACTACCTACTTCTTCTATTCTACCCTCCAGCTCAATTTTTCGAGCCTCGATATTTCCTCTTTCCTTTTGTTCCACACACTTTACAATCCAATAGTCCTCTTATCTCAATTTGGATGTGGCTCGATCGGAGTAACACTTGAGGAATGGAGTGGAGAAAGTTCCTATCAATTAAACACTAAACCATGTATGTTGGATTAAGATGTCAATGCACATAACCAACATATAAGGATGCAACACATTAGAGCAAGCACTTAATGTAAAGATCTATGCACACATACAAAAATATAGAACAGTAAATAATTTAAAGCGATGTATGATGCGCGTGCCATGAATATATTAAACCTGTCACCGTGGCGATAAGCTTGAGCTTAGATAGTTGTTCTCCATTTCCTTATGTAAAGGCTTGCCTCGAACTTATTGATCATGGCTTGTTTACCCACGGTCTTCTAAATCCTTAAAATGTTCTTGTATCAACTTGTGTTTTGCCATTGCCCGATCTTGCCATTGATTCCAAAGTCTTCTATGGTCACGGAATTGGGTATTTCGATCCTTTCCCGAAATTGGATTTCCAATTGTTGTCGGAATCTTCATCTTGATTTTCACTCCATTTGAAGTTTTCTTGACTTATACTTTACGAATTTATATCAATGGAATGCACTCGCCCTCCAATTGTTTACGCTTGGTTTTATAATCTCCTCCAAAGGTTCTTTGTCTTCCTTTATCATTTCCATTTATTGCTCCATATCTCTGTGCTGCTCGACTTTCTTTATCTTCTCCAAATTCGATTCCTACCTTGTCCGGAGCCCAAGTATCCCAAGTCATCACTCATTTTCCTTTGTTCCCCGGACTTAATTTCTAATGCATTTGGTTTATTTGAAAGCTATTCCTTGCAAATTTGTGTTGCTCACCATTCATTGACCCTATTATTCTTCAAACTTGATTTGTAATAGCTTGATTTTCTTGGAAGCCCATCCTCAAGATCTTCATTGCTCACTTATCAAGAAACATATTTTACATTGGATCCTCTTGGTTATCATCGCCCTTTCATCGATCCAAACCTCGAAATAAAATACCCTTGAAGTTTTCCTTCGCTTCTTTCTTGAATTAAGTAATCCTAAGGAACCGGTTGATTAACCCTGGTAATGTAGGTGCATGTGTTGATCTTGTGAATGGTAGACGTCGCACACCCACTACTATCCTTTCGATGCTCATCACTTCTTGGTAGTACTTGTCAATTATTCCCGCAAGTTGAGTTTTCCATCTCGGATTCCATCACTCGGATCATGGCCCGATTAAAGAAGGTCAGGACTCTCAAATTCTTGTATAAAGTCCCCTGTACATCCCTTACATCCTCCATGCTTGAAAGTAGGGCTCATGATGAGTTATTGTGATCGGGAGAATTGGCCGTGGTTTGATGTTGTAAGAATATCCTAAAATCACAACTCATCTCAATTATGAATGCATGCCGGTTAGTAAGTGCATATGACACGTAGTTAGCATCAAAAGCACTTATTAATGCAAAATGCAACACTTAAATTAACAAAATTTAAGTTGAACACATTTAATAATAAATTTTCCATGTCAATTTCAATAACAATGCTCATGATCGATGCGGTGCACACATTGACACATTGCTCCTAAGCCGTTCAACCTATACTTGACACGACACGACCCAAGGAACCTCGGTTTTGCAACCGAGGGCTCTGATACCACTTAAGGATGTAACACCCGGGACGATAGGCGCCACATCCCCCGCACTATGAGTCTAGTCCACACATGAAATGGATAGTTCAGCATGAACCAGACTCATAGCGAACGGGTGACAAAATAAAAATAACCTTGCTAGGCGGAAACTAACCCCGTACTATATAATCAAAATGCTGTGCGGAAGCATTAATGTGCAATTCATAGATTTCAGCGAAGATTACAAGTTCGAATTTTCAATATATAAAATTAAATCCATCATGCATCCTAACAACGGGTTCAACTAAGCACACAACCTGTCCCGAATCAATATCCAATAATTCCATAACTAGCACAAAGGCCCAATTACATAGGAATATCCAATTAGAACATAATAATGTAAGATGTGACTCGAGTGTACAAGTGATCTAACAAAAGAAGTAAAACTTGACCTCCGCCTAGCAAAACCTGCAAGAAACTGAGAAGTGGGAAAGAGGGGTCAGTCTCTAGAAGACTGAGTGAGCAGGAGCGATACATATACTATAGAAACATGCGCATGCAAGCCATAAATCCCGAGCAAGATTTTATTCAAAGATAGTTCCCACGAAGGGCAAGAAATTAACAAGTAATGCTCGGACTTTATGACTAATTCATATTAAATTTGTTATGTTCATAATTCATACATAATCATAAAGGCTCGGCGATTGAGCGTGCATCATCTCCAACCAAACTCCGACCGTGTACGACAAATATCATTAATACATTGAATACGTGATCATGCAATATCTTATAATACATGCAAGCCATATAACCTAAGATATAGGCGTTTGGGCGATCCGTGTACCGGCCTTCCCGTACGGTGCAAAACAATCATAACATAAACATTGACATAAAATAAGTTCCAACCTTCTTCCTCCGGGTGGTGGACGGGCTTGCAAGACCCGGCCACCTCATGCATTGACCCAGGGGGGTACATGAATCCCCCAAGGGCGCTCAGCTACCATTCCACGCTAATCTCCTAGCGAGGTCCGGTCTCTGTTAAATGGTTGGGACTAGCACATGGGATAACCGTCGGCCCTTGCCTCCCCGGGTAGCCACATGTGCTAGATCCCGGGCCCGTGCATTCATTCATGTTCTCGCCAAAACATTTAATTCATGAGAAACATAATACATTTATAACATACTTATTCCCTTTCATAATCATTGAGAAAAGATTTACTCGATGACTCCATTTGAAAACAATATATAGATATACATAGGTTTTTGGCCAAAACTTATCACATAAGGTTGTAGGGTTTAATACATATCTAGAACGAAAACACCCTCACCTGGAAGAAGGCAATACGAGGATACAAGCTAGGCCGGGTGCCTATTGATCATGATATCTCCTCCCTGGAGATGAACTGTACAAGATAAAGACATAATGTGTGCTCGTGAGAAATAACTCAATATAAAACCAATTAGGACGCACGTCATTAACATGAGGTGTTCTTGAAATGCTATGTCATGTTTCAATATACAATGGATCATAAAATATCATGAGTTGATGTGATCATGTTCATGCACACCATTAAGTTCATTTTAAACACATAAATGATTCAATCAATCAATAAATTCATAATAAATTAAAATACGTGTTAAAAAGGAATATGGATCAATTAGGCATGTATATAATGCATATAAGTCACATAAGGGGTCGAGTAAGTGCAAGGAAGGCGATAGAAAGAGTTTTGGCAAAGTTTAGCAAAAGTTAGGAAAAGTTGACAATTTTTGAAAATGCGCAAGCTGTAGAAAAATGGTTATATCTTGAGTTTGAGAAATTGGAATTAAGTTTTTCTTGTTGGAGGTGAAACCAGACACATAGAGGTTTTCAAGGATATGTGGCACGAATCATGGTTCAAAGCGAGGTGAAAATGGCATAGGTTTCAAATTGGACGAATGCAGATTGTCGAAGAAGTGGCGACACCAAAATGAGTTGATCATATCTCATAATTGGGAAAAGATATTAAGATGATTCCAATTGGAGGATGTTCTAGACTTCAAGAGGTTTCCTTGGGTTCAAAAATCAGGTCAATCTGAGTTCGTATGAAGGAGAACGAAGCAAAACAATCTCAGGCTGAAACAGGGAGGGTCCAACGTTTCTGCATCAAATCCACCCCCGTGGATTTTTCCAAAAGGAAAAATCCACCCTCGTGGATTTAGGTCAGTGGCGAAAAAAATGCAGAAAACAGGGCACAAACGCGGGAGAAGACCAAAATCACCAAAACACCTCAAAACTCAACCCAAATCACTTAAAACATGTAGTATACCAAGAAGAAACATCAAATGCAAGTTTATGGCAAATTAAAACAACTAAATTCATAAACCCACATATATATATACACCTTCTTGCCCCAAGAATATCAGCAATCAAGCTTAGGATTCAAAGATTATCATCTATTCATGCATATACACCCAAAGATTCAAGTTACAAAGCAAGAATTCCCCAACCCTAGTTATCACCCAACATACTCATATATATACACTTATACCTTGGAAGAAAAGGATGGAGAAGAAGAAGAAATGGTTGGAGCTTGAATTCTTGGGCCAAAGCTTGAAGAAATCTCTTGTCTCCTTGCTTGCTTGATGGTCCGATCAAAGAAGGAGAAGAGGAAGGGAGTTGGGAGCCTTTCTTTTGATAGAAGAAATGAAAGAAGAAGAATGGATTGGGGGGGGGGGCTTTGATCGTGAATTAAAGGGAAGGAAAGAGGGAAAATCACACTTTAGTCCTTCTACAATTTAAAAGCTCCAATTGGGTCCCGAAAGTTTGGTTGGTGAATAATTGAGGTCCAATTAAAAGTTCGATTGAGTCCAAGGATTTCTTATAATTTCAAATAAGTGCACAAGTGAAATAAATATTTAATTGGCAAGTAAGCATGTTATAAGCAAATTCAAATAGCATAATCAAATAAATCATCTAAGTCATATTAGTCACATGATAGTAATTTAGTTCACGAAATTAATATGTTAAACGATCACTTAACAATTAAAACACATAAATGTCACATAACTCTCAGTCTAAACCCACTCGTGACGTCATACCTGTATAGCCGAAAAGTCGGGGCGTTACAGCAACAATGTTTATTTAGTGGAATTAAATATTGTTAAACGGTAATTAATTATTATCATGGGATGATAATATATTAACCCATTTGGAGCTAAAATTAATTAGTCCTGCAGGTCCCCCCTGCAAGCCCCAAATCGAAAACCCGAAGATAAAACGTTAAAAGGAATGAAAGAAATAATTTTAAAAGTGTTTGAAAATAGCCAAGAAATTTGTTTTAAGAAAATAAATTGTAATTCCAAAGAGTTGGAAATGCCCGGAATTTTATTTTGGAGAAAATAAAATCTTAAAATTAAAAAAAAAAAAAAAATGCTGACGTAGCAGGTGACGTGGCACTGACGTGTCACGTCACGTCAGCAAGTGGGCCCAGGTGGCGCTGACTGGGCAGCCGCGTGGCACGCCACGTGGACGGACGAGATCGTGCCACGCCAGCATAAATCAACGGTCCAGATTTGATCTGGATCGGGTCGGTCAAACGGATCATGGCCGGGTCAACGGGTCGGTTCGCGGATAGGGTCGGACCGGGTCCCGTTCCGGGTCGGATCAGACCCGGACACGTGGCAGCTCCAGAAGAGGCCACGTCACCGGAAACCCTAAACCGCAAGTGATCACACGCGCCGCCTTGTGGCCGCGCGTGTGGGCGCGTGAGAGCTCCGATCGACGAGCGGCCGACGGCGTTGGACTCGTGGCTGAGAGATCTACGACGTGGTCACCTTGGTTTTCGTGTCCAAGTTGTACACGTAAGTGGGGGGTGAAATTACTATTTTGCCCTCGGTTTTTCCCCTATAAATAGGGGCCTTGGCATTTCATTTTTTCCATCCAACTTTGGGAGGTGGTTTTGGCTGAGTTTAAGCTTTGAAACCATATCCCATTCTCCTAGTTAACTCCGATTAATTTTGGAATTAATTTTAATTAGGTGTTTATATATAAACGCCTGATTTCGGGAGAATAAACCCTGAAAAGGGTTTTTAGTTTAAAGTTTTATTTTCTCTAAGTATTTAGAGAAATACTTTCGGAACCCACACTCCGAGGGTGTCCCTGGGGTAATTGCAGGGAAGTTCTAGCGGGTTCGCGAGGATATCGGATATCGGGTCCTCGGGAGGCGAATTCCGGGAGCAGTAGCCATCTTCGGTGAAAGGTATTTTATATTGTTTTTTTTATTTAAGCATGATGAATTAGGTGCTCTTAAGTGTTAATTGCATGCTTTATTTATCTGCTTTGTGATTTAAAATTTATTATCAATTGCATGTATATACTTGAGTAGTTACGGTTAGTCTTCCGCTGTTTGTATTTAAATATTTTAGAAATATTTTGATACCTGTATATTAGGAAATTTTTTTAAAATGTGGTCCCGGACTGCTACTATTCTGGGCCCACCTCCCAACATATAGAGCATAACACTTATCAAATTCATAAAAATCCATGAACCGGGGATAGTTTTTGCACACTAAAATGTTTCCCGTGATAATAAATATATATACTTAAAAGAAGTTAAAGGCCGAAGGCCAAAATAACTGTTTTTAAGTAATTCAGAGTCCATTCCCATTTCATAGATTCAAGACACGTCAAGCTAACTCGGTGAGTATGAGTTTTCCAACCAAGCTCCTCAAGTTCAAGACAAGATCAAGTCAAACAAGAACAAACAAAACAAGACTACCTCTCCTCTGGGTGATGGAAGGGTGGACCCTACCCTTAAGCATCCAAGCAAGCAAGTGGGTCGCAGTTTCATGACACTCACGCCCAAGGACTCCATTCCCCACCAAGCTTCCTAGTGGGTTTCGGTTCATCCTTTCAAGTGGAGATTATGCACAGGAGGTGAGTCTGGAGACCCCTTGGCTATCCCGGATGCTCTTTACTAATAATCTTCGGGGCCCATCAAGTCAAGTTCAAGAGACCTATCTTTCAAGGTCATTTCTCGCTACAAACACACGCACGCTTTAAGACTTTTCAAAACAAAACAAGAAATAGCCTACATATGTATAAAAACGTTTTCAAGATCTTTAACAAGCGGAACAAACCCTCAAAATATATATCAAGCACGTATCTATCATATAATATACGTATTTCGCATGCGGGCTTAAAAAACACATAGGGTTGTAAATCATATTATCTAAAAGAACAAAACCTTACCTTAATGAGCAAACCGAACGAAGCAAGCCCAAAACACACCTACGGAGTGGCTCCACACCACGAGCTACTCCACACGGACAATCTAAACAAAAGAAATAAGACTTGACTCGATCATGAACCATAGAAGCACTCGACAGATGCGAATGGATGCACATGATGCAATGCACGCCATATACGTTCAAACTAGAGCATATAGAGGCAATTAACATGTTATCATATCAACGACACATAATTTAAACTCATAACGCATCATACAATAGCATAGCATAAGCATTCACAGGATTAAAACAAGTAAAGAGTGTAAACGGCGTAAGGAAACATCACACATAGCACTAAAACGTTTAAACACTCAATCACATATACACTTAGAAAATAAATCCATGAAATTAAAATAACCCATGAACCATATCATGTAACAACTTATTAAAATGTTAGGATCATGATTGGGGTGTCAAAAATTAAATACAATTGAAAACGAAACGAGAAAAGCAAGCAAATAACACATAACATCACAACCGGAGCAAAGAAGAGGCAATAAAATGCCTCACGTTCAGTAACCATGACACGGGTGTGCCAACTGCTTAGGCTTTCCTGAGACACGGGAGTGTCTCAGATTAGAAGCCTAAACCCAAGCTTCAGCTAAGGGACACGCCCGTGTCTCCAACAAACACATAACCATGACATGGGCATGTCAAATACTGTAGCAACTTCGTCAGGCTATGTGTACCAAATAGAGGCCCGAAAATGTTCATGAATGCAATGTATGCATATGAAGTTCAAACACGTAGGTGTTCGTTTGCTTGTTTTGGCCCCGGTTTCCACCTACTTTTGCTATAAGGTGAGGTGTAGGTTTCTTCTTTTGGTTAAGCGACCTATGGCCGATTATGTGATGATTTCTCACCCTACATGCTACTATATATCTTATATATAGTTAAATACGTGTGTTTAATCTATGATTATGATCTTATGCATACGCTTTAAGTTTATAAAATTGGTATAAGTATGAGCATACGTAAGCTTATGATTTGAAGCCTTTTGTTTGTATATGTTATAGTATGAGCGAGGTGAGCCTTGAAATATGGGAATTCAGTATGATTTAGTAATTTGGGCCCCGGGAATTACGGGTAAGGATACCCGGGACGACAAGGGCCGTCGGGTTTGGCCTGTACATAGTTCTCATTTGAAGTATTTGCGCGCGACTCTTGGAGGTCGAGGAGGCGTGGTACTTTGAGCCCTCGATGGATAACCGGAGAATGTATATTATAGGTTAGCTACCCCATGTGTATTTGTTCATTAGGTGAAGAGGTTTTGATTCCCGAAACACCAAGGTTATACTGTTAGATTGGTATTTGTGAATTCGATTTTATGTTATGATTTGAGGAGTGTAGGTGGAGGTCAGTACTCGCCGGACTTTTGTTTATGTTTATGTATCGACGGTTTATGAATTGAGTTAGGCTTTATTTTACGTATTATATGTTAAGCTTTTGAAAACGATTTGGTATGTAAAACCCTAACCTCGATTTATGGCCATCCTTTTGTTATGTGCTTTGCTCTATACTTATATACGCGTGTGGGTGTGCGTTAGGCCCCTCACTCAGTCGAGTTTACACTGACCCTCTCTTTTAACACTTTAGTTGTAGGTTTCTCGAGCTAGGCGGGGAAGTAAGTCGTCATCATCGAATCATACTTATGTGTTTAGGTCGAGTCTACATTTCATACTTATTTCTTTTGGATACTTTTGGGATTGTATATGAATATGACATGTATATTTGGAGAATTTGATATTACTTGATGTATTTTGGGCCATGTAGCCATGTGTATATTAATATAGGCTTGTGATGAGCTCTTATTTGGACCCTGTTAATTGCTTTCGCATTTTGTTTAATAGTTTTGCATGCTCTATCCGTATTTTAATCCTGCTTAGCCTAGTGTGTGTGTGTGTGTAGGTCCCCCTTCACTTAGATTAGGGCTCATGTATGGACTTCCATTTCATGTGTGGGTTTGGGTCTAAGTGCGGGGGATGTGGTGGCCCACCGCCCCAGGCGCTAGATATGATATTCTTCCATAAGAAACGCATTATGACCCTGAAGGTAATTTTAGGTACTGCCGCTTCTTCGACCCATTTAGAGAAATATTCGATGCAAAAAATCAGAAACTGACATTGACGAGGCGCCAGGGGAAAAGGTCCTACAATATCGGTCCCCCACTGGTTGAATGGCTATGCGATATCGATTGGGATCATTTCAGTCGATGCTGCTGAGTAAGATTTGAATGCCTCTAGCAGTTTGGGCATCTCTTCACGAAATTGATCGAATCTTTGACCATTGTTGGCCAGTAAAACCCGATTCGACCGATCTTTTTTGGCGAATGAGTTACCCCCAGAATGGTTTCCACATGATTCGCCGTGTATTTGTTCTAGCACATCTCTTGCCTGGGAAGGTCGAAGGCATCTCTTGGTCGGATCTGTGAAAGATTTTTTGAACATCTTTCCGTCACGATCGAGTACATAACTAGCTGCTCGTGCTACCAAACCTCGCCTTTCTGCTCGATTTTCCAGAAGGACTCTATCTCTTAAAAACAGGATGATTTTGTCCAACCAACAGGGTTCTACTGGGGCGATAGTCATAACCTCATCTAGCAAGGCATCGATTACTCGAGCGGAAGTGGACAGGAATATGATGGCTCTATTCCTGGTTACCCTAAATCAATTTGCTACCTTGGATAGAGCATCTGCTCCCTCATTTTCTTCCTAAGGCACCTGCCCGAGCCTGAAATCCTTGAATTCTCCTGCCAATTATTTTACCTTACCAAAATATTTCACCATCGTTTCTTCTCTAGCCTCATAATGTTGGGAAAAACACGAAAGTAAACACAGCGGAATTTAAAATTTTTCCCAAAAGTAAGATCGTGACTTGCAATTTCTATTTTCAAATCTTTGGGATTCAAGAACTTACAAGAATCGACGCTTTCTTGACACGTTTTGAGCCGCCCTCAAACGCGCTCCGTGCGGTAATGGCAACCCTGTCCCTCGAAAGATTGTTTCTACTAGATTCCATGATAGGTCTCCTCTAGAGTAATAATCCACACCAGTCCTAAATTCAAATCATGTCAGGGAGAATGCTAGTGGTATAACATGTGTAAAGAAAGAAACAAGAGAACAAGAAGAAAGAGAGCAAGAGAATTCTCCCAAATTCTTGAAGCCGTGTAGATTGGGCGAAAGGCCCAAAATTCGAACCCCTTAGCTTATAAATAGGCTAGGGTTTCGACCCCCCAAGTCTAGTTGGAATTGGATTCCAACTTTGACTTTTCTTCTATTTTCTTTTCCTTCAAATAATAGGAATCTTATTCAAAATAAGATATTTATTTCTTCTAGAAGAGAAGCTCCTAATCAAATTAAGAATATTTAATTACTCTAATAATAATTAAATATCTTATCCCAATAATATTTATTCTAATCATATTAGAATTAATATTTACTAGAATAATAAATAGAAGATATTTAATATTTATTTATTTATTTATTCTAATCAAATTAGAACAACTAAATAATTAAATACTTAGAATTAATTCTCTAATTAATTACATGAAGGGCATTAGAATTAATTCTCTAATTAATTTTATTTGACTTTGTAATTAATTCTCTTGATTAATTATATGAGGGATTTTATAATTAATTCTTTAATTAATTATATTTGGGTTTTATAATTAATTCTTCAATTAATTAACACATGGTCCAATTTCTCAGTTGGACCACGCGTCCAAATCTCTCTTACGTGCCACACGTGTACTTTTACACGTGTGGTCTCGTTTGGATCAACTATTTGATCTTTCCTTCAATATCCTTTGAACCTGGCTTTTGTGTGTGACCCCCTAGGTTCATTTTTAGTTACCAGTGAGGCTAATTAATTAATACACTTTATTAATTAATTAGTTCACAGATCACACGACCATAGTCTAGCCACAGGTGTGTGACCCCTACCCGAACAATGAATATATATTCGAAAGAACCTTTCAGTCAATGACAGCTGTGAGGTATGATCCTCCTACCATCCCATCTCTCGATTAAGATCTACGGCATGGGAATAATGAGAGCCCCACTAATCCCGATCATAAAGCTAAGTTTGTTTCATATCAATTTGATCTCAATCCAAGAAACTCTTTTCTTGATGTCTTGATCCACTACCTCGGAGGGTTTAGGATGGCATATGAACGACTTATGCAATAAGAGATCTTCTTGCATTAAAGCAAGTGTAGGTCCTTCGTTGATTCTCATATGCTTCCATGTGCCACTTATGTAACCTCAGCATAAGCCTTAAATCAGTTGTCTCGGGAGACATCCTTTAAAGCTTATACCAAAAACTACAGAGTTAGCCCACAAAGTATCAATGGAATCTCAAGTCAAAGGATTACTTTACTTACACCATTGACCTGTGAGATATTTCCTAATCCGGAAGTTTCCTCTTCCTGAAGTGGAAACTTCAAGAGGAAACTTCCTTTCCCATTTAGGAATCTTCTCACGCGGGACACCTCAGTGTACCCATTCTAATAACAAGCACCCTCATGTATTGCGTACGCATCAACTTATGCACTTTACACCCCATGAAATCGAATGCTCCTTCTTACGCAATCCCACGAGCAAGTCTCAATCGAGCCTTATCAACACTCCCACTGTTTGTTGGACTCATCGAATTAGAGTGGCTTATTTCATGTGCCATTCACCTAATGACAAAGTCCCTAACAACCTTATGGATTAGGGGAGTTCTAATACATGCGCACATAATGGAAATACACAAAATGTAATGCATTTAAAGAAGTGTTTACCTATGATGATAATCAATCGTGTATTATTCAAAGTTTGCCTGTGACATAGGGAAAGTCCCAAAGCAGATTACGAAGTATCGGCTTTCTAGGGCACTACTCCCAACAATCTCCCACCCCGTAAAAGCCATTTAGGTACTTTAAGTCCCATCTTCTCAAGATGTACTTTGAGAGCCTATTGGCTTTGGGCGTTTCCAAAGTGGATCTGCTATGTTCTCTGCTGATGTGAGCCTCTTATTTATACATCTTTAAGGAAACTCATTTTCCTTATTAAGTGATTCGTAATCACGTTTTTAGTCTCTTGGTGAGGTCTTGGTTCTCTTACTTGAGCAATCATCCATTTAATCATACAATATGATAATGGAGTTGTTTCATGCTAGCAACTTCATCTAACTAGTTAGACGGAGTTTCTTACCCAAACACTTAACTTAGCGGTATTTAATACGGCCAAGTTCTCAACTACGATAGCTGAATTTTGCAACGTCCACGTTTTGAACACCTTTCCAACACGTTGCTTTACCATATAGGCAAAATATATACCCTTTCAATGATTTATAATCATCTACGTTTGATGAACAATTACATCAAATATCCTTTTAACGATAAGATCTTCTTGGGCACTATAAAGATATCCTCGAAATACTCTGAGGGTATATTTTACAGCAGTCCAGTGACCTTCTCAAAGGTCAGATTAGACTTGGCTCACTATTCTAAGTGTTGCGCCACATCTGATCTAGCACGTAACCTTGCATATATTATGCACCCTTTCATTTAAAGGGGTTTCGGATATACTAACTTCATCAGAGTCATTTTAGGACACATATTGTTCAAAAGAGATGTTCCATTGTCCATACTAAACACTTTTAGTACGATGGTTATACACTCGTTTGTGACAGTCCATTGTTCTTTTAGATCTATCTCTATAGATCTCAAAGTCGAGAATTTAGGATAGTTACTAAGATCTTTCATGTCAAGCTGTTTCCTAAACAAAATTTTGGTAACTCTCATGTCATCCTTCACATTTCTAATGAGAGTGATGTCATATTTAAAGTACTAAAAGTTGAACCTATCACTAACTTTCACCCGTACACTTGAGATTTATTCGACTTTCATCTGAGTCAAACAATTTTGACTACCTCATGGAATCGAATTCTTTAACTCCTAGAAGCCTTTATCAATCTACAGATTGACTTAAGGGTTTCATACCTTATATATACTCCCACTAAATATGAGATTCATAGAAATATCTATTTTAGTCTCTTTCAATCTCCTATTGAGTAAGACAATTTTCATATTCATTTATCATATCTCATGGTCAGAATATACAGAGATGATAAAAACAATCTGAGTGGACTTTTACATTTCAACTGTCAAGAAGGTTGTAATGCTTTCCATTTACTCCAAGCTTTCGCTTGTAGATTCATTTAGGTGGATCAACCAAGGTCCAAACTTGGTTTGAGTATATGGAATCCATATTGGATTTCAAGGCTTGCTTACACTACTCATATTCTAAGTCTGACAATGCTTCCTCTCTAAGTAATTCCTTGGCTATCTAGGAATACGTTCGAAACGCATCTTAAGAGGAGGGTTTCACACGCGTACTTACTCTAAAATTAGGCTAAGTTTTATCAAATGGGCTCGTTTTTTCTATATGTAGCGTGAGGTATTTATCCTCAAATTTCTTTGAGGTCTGCCTACATGCCTTTCTTGTCGTATAGAATTCCTTAAGAAAGGTATATTCCTTGAAACAAACAACATTTGTTCAAGAGAATTACAAAAACAATATTCTTTATTATTGTGTAAACTTGAACTCGTTTCAAAATTATCTCCCACTATCCTCTTCACTTAAGAGGATTTCCCTAAATTCTTGGATAAGAATAATTAGTGAACTATACAATGCTACATTTCATAGTGTAATTAAGGAACTAGGTTTTTGGAAGGTACTAGATTTAAAATCTCTAACTGCATATTCTAGGGGTTTATTCCTAAAATGAACATAAGTCAGTAAAGCTTGCTATGGAACGAACCATATCATATAAGGTTTTGTTCCTTCATTCAAAAACACTAAGGTGTTCTCGAACTTGTTTAATGAGAGATAATCCCATTATCTCTAAGAGGACAAAGGAATTAGTCTCTAAGGTATTCGCTATCTCGATCAGATCGAGTTGCTTATAACTTATAACTACTTCGGTTCCTAACCTCCTTTTGAAATTCTAAGAATTTCATATAAGTTACTAATTTGTACTTCATCAAGACACTCATTCATAATGATCAAACTAATGATTATTTCTAGTGCTTACACTGAGCAATAGATAAACATCAGTATGGATCGAAATCTGTGAGTGTTCGGTACGTTCACACGTTTCTCATAAACGTGGTTTTGGGAACGTTTCCCTTAAGACAGAATTAACAGGAAATTAACTCTCTAGGTTCATTTTCGTAAAATGATCCTAAGTTGTCCAACTCACTAATCCTTTTGTTTCTTACCGTGCCTAAGTAATTCAAAACTTTGTCATCTCATTTACTGTTATTTTCTCGTTGTATGCTTAAAACATTAGTACTTTGAGTTTTGCACAATGGATTATGCAAAATCAACTCAAGACTTGTGAATTCTATTCCTATTAGAATTACTAAATGAGATAACCTATCAGAGTACCCATACTCTTTGCAGTTACCTTTCAAAGTCCTTATTTGCTACTTTAGAAGCAAACGTCCTATTTGATCTCTAGTGTCTTTTGGGCGTGACCCTTTATTTGCCCATCTATTTGGCTTTAAGGGTTTCTTCTTTTTTAGTCCTTCAAGCCTTTACCTTAATGGGTTTAGAAGAAGAATTAACCATCATAACATTTTAGTCCTTCTTAAGGATGCTCTCAACCGTGATCAACTAAATGATTAACTATGCTACAATGGCATCATTGTGGTTGAGCATAAAAGGGTTATATGATGGCCGAAGCAATGCAAGCAATTGGTGCATTGAGAATTCGTTTCTCAATTCAGATTGAGACTTCATGATCTTCAAAGAAGATCTTTAGATCTCATTTATACACGTGCACTTCATTGTTACACGGAACAATTCCATAATGTTATACATTATAACATGTTTATGAGGTGGTACAATTGCTCTTAGGTGGTTTGGAAAAATCCATTTACCTTAGATTGCTTCTCTTTTTGCCCGGGGTCGAATTTTCACAAGTAAGTGAAAATCTCGCCTCATAGAGAACACTTTTCTCTTATCGGATTCTAGAACGAATTTTAGGACCCGAAGCCAATTAGAGTTAGTTAGGACTTAGTTAACTTGTTTGACCTAAGGATGGATACGAATGAGTTTGCATTTCATATTGTAGAGAATCACAGAACTACAACCTAAATGCTAAGCAGAGAAAATATGGGCTTGTTGAATAATAACGTAATTCATAAGATTTAGGTCTTTTTATATTTAGCTCCCATTGTTTTTAGAAGATCTTAAAATCCCAACGATCTTAGAGGAAACTTGTTTTCCCAATGGGTACTGAGATCCCAAGCATTTTATCTTGGACCCACGACTCGCGGACATCCTTAATAAACCCTTAGGTAGGTACAACTTGCCAATTTCATCACTATGGAACTCTCAGTAATATTTTTGCATCACCCATCTTTCAATATAGACTCACGACTCGTACGATATCCAAATTTACTTAGGCGTTAAGCATGACCCATCAATCATAAGATCATGATCAAAACTTAGTTTGAACGACCCAAGACTCACGGCCATCACCCTTCCCAAAATTGGTCACGAAATATTTATCACTAAATGTGATCAATCAGGAAACTAAGAACTAATAGGTTTCACATAATCACCCCACGACTCGTGCCTAGCAACTAGCTCCCTTATGAAACTTAAATCCTATTGATGGAATGCAAGGAATTTTATTTAAAATTTTCTCTTTATACAAAATACCTATTTTTCGAAGTTACTTAATATTTATGGGATTTTCGAATACTAGAGAGTTGTCCAGTTTTTTACCTCACCAACATGTACAGTTATCCATTTTAATTAGTCTTGTTTAATGCAGTTCACATAAATACATTGCACACTAATAATTAGCAGATAACATGTCCTAGCATGATACTAATATGAGATGATCATGGGTTTTCCTATCTTATGCGTGATATGTGGGAGCCACTCCACAACTACAAGTTCTAACATATATGCCGCATAAAACAGTTTAAATCCCATAAGCGAATTGGAAATAAAACGATGCCTTATCTATTATAATAATAGAAACCCTCCCTAACATTTTGAGGGGTCTTCACTTATGGCCTCCTTGTTACTTGTTGTGTGGATCCTTCTTACTCCATGGGTGATAAATCTCCAAAGTAAAAGGAAAAACCTCATTTCCTAAATTCTACTATCTTTACAACAAATAATATGACTCAATCTTCATATTGCCCATAAACAAATACATGGGGCATACCCCGGCCCAAAAACAGTAATATGGAAACCACATAATAAACACATAACAATACACATAAGTGGGGCACCGACCCCAATCGGAAGACGCAACTATGGGGCTCCAACCTTAAATTTAAACCAACCATGTGCATAAACTAAAACATCTACAAGACTACACCCATGATCACCTAATATTCTAAAATTGCAAGAATTTAAATTTACCAATAAACTTAAAATTCTTTTAACTTTAAGTTCTACTAACTCATAGTCTGGAAACAATTTCTTGTTCAAGAATATTTTCAAAATCAAAAGCTCAAATATGAGAAAATTCAAGTTAATTCAAAATTAACAATTTTATAAAATTATTATTTCAAAAAATAATAATATTAATTTTTCCCAAAAAATTAAATCTGACTTTAATTCCCAAAATTCCCAAATTATGATTTTATTTCAAAAATAAAATATTTTCAGTTAAAAATAATTTTAAAATAAATTTTCGAGTAAAAACACGAAAACTCGCGTTGCAGGGCGTCAACGTGCACGCATAGCGCGCACAGCCGGCACGCAACAGACCACCGCGTGCATACCAGGCAGGAAGCATGTGCTGCCCTGTGCGGGCGCCTAGGCGAGTAGCAGGTAGGCAGCGCGCAGCTACCTGCGCGTGCCCCTAAGCGGACCAGGCCTGTTCCGCGCGGCCAACAGGACTGGGCAGCCACCTGCTGCCCGGTGGCCCGGAATTCTCCCAAATTCTTAAAGCCGTGTAGATTAGGCGTGAATCCCATGTCACACGTAAGCCCCAAAATTTGAACCCCTTAACCTATAAATAGGATAGGGTTTCGAACCCCCAAGTCTAGTTGGAATTGGATTCTAACTTTGACTTTTATTCTATTTTCTTTTCCTTCAAGTAATAGGAATCTTATTCAAAATAAGATATTTATTTCTTCTAGAAGAGAAGCTCCTAATCAAATTAGGAATATTTAATTATTCTAATAATAATTAAATATTTTATCCCAATAATATTTATTCTACTCATATTAGAATTAATATTTACTAGAATAATAAATAGAAGATATTTAATATTTATTTATTTATTTAATCTAATCAAATTAGAACAACTAAATAATTAAATACTTAATTACTTAGAATTAATTCTCTAATTAATTCCATGAAGGGCATTAGAATTAATTCTAACGAGCTAAAATTAATTCTCTTAATTAATTATATAAGGGATTTTATAATTGATACCCTAATTAATTATATTTATGCTTTATAATTAATTCTCCAATTAATTAACACATGGTCCAATTTCGCAATTAGACCAAATGCCCAAATCTCTCTCACGTGCCACACGTGTACTTTTACACGTGTGGTCTCGTTTGGATCAACTATTTGATCTTTCCTTCAATACCCATTGAACCTGGCATTTGTGGACCCCCTAGGTTCATGTTCAGTTAGCAGTGAGCATAATTAATTAATACACTTTATTAATTAGTTATTTCACAGATCACACGACCATAGCCTAGCCACAGGTGTGCGACCCCTACCCGAACAATGAATATATATTCGAAATAACCTTTTAGTCAATGACAGCTGTGAGGTACGATCCTCCTACCATCCCATCTCTCGATTAAGATCTAGGGCATGGGAATAATGAGAGCCCCACTAATCCTGATCATAAAGCTAAATTCGTTTCATATCTATTTGATCCCAATCCAAGAAACTCTTTTCTTGATGTCTTGATCCACTACCTCGGTCGAGGGTTTAGGATGGCATATGAACGACTTATGCAATAAGAGATCTTCTTGCATTAAAGCAAGTGTAGGTCCTTCGTTGATTCTCATATGCTTCCATGTGCCACTTATTGAGCCTCAGCGTAAGCCTTGAATCAGTTGTCTTGGGAGATATCCTTTAAATCTTATACCAAAGACTACAGAGTTAGCCCACAAAGTATCAATGGAATCTTAAGTCAAAGGATTACTTTATTCACGCCATTCACCTGTGAGATATTTCCTAATCTGGAAGTTTCCTCTTCCTGAAGTGGAAACTTCCTTTCCCATTTAGGAATCTTCTCACGCGGAACACCTCAGTGTACCCATTCTAATAACGAGCACCCTTATGTATTGCGTACGCATCAAATTATGCACTTTACACCCCATGAAACCGGATGCTCCTTCTTAAGGACGCTATCCCATGAGAAAGTCTCAGTCGAGCCTAATCAACACTCCCAATGTTTATTAGACTCATGGACTTGGAGTGGTTTCTAATCCGGCCTTGAGTTAAAGCTTGTTTCATGTGTCATTCACCTAATGACAAAGTCCCTAACAACCTTATGGATTACGGGAGTTCTAATACATGCGCACATAATGGAAACGCACAAAACGTAATGCATGTGACACCCCGACCTACAGTCGGTACAGGTAGATTATGTGTTTTAATATTAATTGCGTTTTAAATTATTGTATAGGAATTATATGAATTTATTTGAACCTATTTGAATTAATTGATTATGTGATTTTGGTGTTTTGGACTCGTTGAACCTTAACCTCTTAAACCGAACCGGAAACCTTGAACCAAACCCATGAACCGAACCCGGTTAAGCCTTAAAGAGTGAACCATCCTTTTCTTTCTTCTCTCCTTTTCACGTAACATAGCTGCTCTTGGCCAAGAAAGAGAAGCAAACCCTCCATTTGTGATTCAAGCTTCAATCAACCATATCTTCCCTATTTCTTGACCAATCTTCGAGCTTAAGTAAGTTTCGGAAATCTCTCGTCATGCTCTTCATTTCTACGGTTTAAATTCTCTTCTTGGAGTCTTGGATGATTCTCTTTGAACAATATGTGAATAGTAAGGGTTTAGTTTAAATTTTGAATATGTGTTCTATACTTGTTATATTTGAACTCTAGCTCCATATATGATTGTACATGTTGAATATGTTGCATTTATGGCAAGAAAGCATGTGTTAGTTGAGCATTTATTGTGATCATGTGTTTAAGCTTGATTTTCCATTCATGGATTAATGGCTTTAATTTTTGTTTCTCTTGAGTTTTATGAGTGCTTTTATGTCACGTATGATTTATAAGAATTGTTTATTCATTTTGGTAAGTTGTTGCAGCTCTTAGGTCTTGGATTTTTGCCATTTTTGGCGATTTTGAAGCTTCCCCTGTTCTGTTCTGCTTCTGTAATTCGAACCAGGCCAGAACGGCCGTTCCCGTTCCAATTATAAACTGGGAACGGCCCTTCCAGACCCTTTTACTATTTTCTGCCGAGAGTGGGAATGGCCGTTCCCAGTTTGAACTGGGAATGGGAAAGGTCGTTCCCATGACCAAAAATTTTTAGTTCAAGTTACAGACGCGGGGAGAAATTCGGGTAGTTGGGAACGGCCGTTCCTATCTTCCAGAAACTTTTAGCGAGGCTGGGAACGGTCGTTCCCTACAGTGAAAGGGCCGTTCCCAACCCAGCCGAATCCTGGGAGCTGCTACTGCTTTCCTTTTTCCTTTTTATGCAATCATATGCATTTCTTTGCTTTTCTTTTGCTTGTTTAAGGTTGTAACTTAATTTTAATTGCTTAATAAATTATGAATAATTATTATATGCTATGTTCTGTGATTTATATGATTCATTTCACCATTGGTGCACATCCAAGCATGAGTCAAGCATATGCCGAGCGTCTTAATTAGTTCATTTAGTGTCTAAGTCGTGGGCTTTTGTGTTTCTTTTCAGACGGTGCGGTCGAGGTCGAGCCCGAGGCTTAGTGTGATCACTCTCTTTACTTTCTACGTACAAGGTGAGGTTTAGGTGTTTGTATAGCTATTCGACCTATGACCTTTATGTGTCGTTTTCTTGCCCTGCATGTGGATAAATTATAGGTATATGTAAATAAGTGTTATGTAATATATGTTTATGAGTTTGTGAACAAACCTTGATTTCGAAAAGTAATATGAAGGTATATGTAAGCCATTTCGAAAAGGTTTAATTTATGTTTGTTAGCGAGTGGAACCATGAAAGATTGGTTATATGTTATGCTATGTGTTTGTGAGCTCGAGGAGCTATAGGTAAGGAGCCCTCGGGACGACATTGGGTCGTCGAGGTTAAGCCTGTGCATAGTCTCCACCCGGAGTATCACGTGCGACCTCGGGAGCTAGGGAAGGCGTGATATTCCGATGCCTTCGGTTTACCGGGGAGGACCCGTTGTAGGTTAGCTACCTCTCGGGGGTTTGTTATGATATGGATGGTTATGGCCAACGCGTGGCTCTTCCATCATTGGAGGAGAGGATGTTTATTATGATTTATGTTTTATGCTATGAGGAGTAAAGGTTGGAAGCTTGTTCTCGCCGAGCGTATGTTATGTTTTGTTTGGGAGGTATGAATCGGGATAGAGTTGTAAAAAGATTTCAAGTATATTATGTTGGTTTGAAAGTTTGGTTTGTAAAACCTATTCCGGTTCATAGGTCTACCTTTTATTATGTGCCTTGCTTTATATGTATATAGGGTGTGGGTATGTGTTAGCCCCCTCACTCAGTCAGTTGACTGACCCCTCATTTCTTCTTTCAGTTGCAGGTTCTTTTGGGGCTTGAGCTAGGCGGAGAAATGTGTTCTTGTTGCACTTGTCGGTCTAGGTTTTGCTAGTTGCATTTATTCACCTGCATATTTTATCATTTTGTAGATGTATAGTTTGGATACTTATATTTTGCTTGAACCGTGATGGCATTTGTACAGGAATTAAGTGTTGGTACCTATATGTAAATAATATGAGTATGTAAGTGATGGTACCTATAAGTATATATGTGATGATCTTTTGTTGTGCATTTATTTATTCGCTTCTGCGTACTCTGGTTTAGTTTTGTTTAGCTCCGCCTAGCCTAGAGTGTGTGTTGGTCTCCCGTTCACTATGATTTGGATTCGGGTACGGACATTCCATTTCGTATCCGAGTTTGGATTATAGTGCGGGGGATGTGGCCCTACGTGTGGTTGCTACATCCTTAAGTGGTATCAGAGCACGGTTGCAAAACCGGGCTCTAGTGTCGTGTAAGTCTGTCTAGGTCGTACGGCTTAGGACAATATGATTACGTGATTATGTGACTATATAACTTGAATATGTAATTACTTGATTACTTGTCTAATTTCTTACTTGTACACATGGTCATATACTGTAACACCCCTTACACGTGGAGGTGCCACACCCCCGCACTATAGCCTCGATCCACGTATGAAATGGAAAGTCCATACATGAATCAAAACTATAGCGAACGGGTGACAATGCAATACCAACAAGCTAGGCGGGAACTAAACTATACATGCAATAAAATGAAGCGGAAGCACCAAATAATTCATCAGTATAGGTAATACATATCTATCAATACATTATCATCTCTTGCATATTGTTCATAACAAAAGGTCCAACATGTGACAGTAACGGTCATAACATGACACCCAAAAGTTCTGTACATAAATACTAGACTCTGTGGGATGTGCGACCTGACTCCCGCCTAGCACACGACCGCTCTCAAGTACCTGAAAGGTGGGGTGTCAGTCCATGGAAGACTGAGTGAGGCAGTAATATATGTATAACACAAGTAACATGCACGTTGTGACCTCGGGTAATGTTTTTAACTATAAAAGTAATATGAGTGAAAGTATAATATCCATCGCCCGGGATTACAATCATCAAATTTATTAATTTAAAGTTCATATTATTGATACGTGGCCCTGGCGAGTGAGGGCTTTTCCAACCTTACACCAATAGTGAATCATTACCAGCTAGTTGGAGTATCATGTGATCAAGCAATTCAGTTATGGTGTACACGTATTCATTTCAGGAACTCCTTCACTCCGGGTGATGGCGGGTTTGCAAAGCCCTAACCATCCATGCTACGCACGTCAGGAACATGACTCCCACGTGCGGGATTCCTTCCTCCACCAACCTCCTGGTGGATTCAGGGGTCATCCCAGTGTTGAGGGGTGTGTACAGAGCTACCCGTCAGCCCGTTGCTTTCCCGGTTGACTCGTACACATACCCTCGGGCCCAATGTGCTATCATGCTACTCGCCACTAAACAATCACGACATATTCACGCTACATGCATTGCTTTGCATGATCACGCTAGTAATCGAACCACATGCATTGCTTTGCATGAGTCCGATTTGCTTGAATTTGTTTTAAACGTTTAGAAGGAATTTAAGAAAATAGGTAAATACCTTTTGGCTTGAAAGTTCACATAAAGGTTATAGGGTATTATACAATTATTAACTAAACCTCACCTTTCTTGTGGAACGCGACAAGGATACGTTCTAGGGAGCTTGTCCCTCGTTCACGACCTCGTGACCTGTGCAAACACGACGTGTATACATGAGACATGACCTAAAATGGACCAAATATGACGAACGGCCAAAATGTATCGAGATGACCACGAAAATACAATGTGGCATGATAACATGTTGTTTCACTACATATTAGCACATATTATAGCAATTCGGGGTCAAAGAAGTCGTTGGATCGAGGGGCTAAAATCGTAATTTTATGCAGAATATTTTGTTCTGCATGTCAGGTGGGAACGGCCGTTCCAGGTTCCTTTGCAAAATGGGAACGGTCGTTCCCGTTGCCCAGAAAACGCGGCAACGTTTTCCCCATTTAACATGCGCCTTTGAGCTGGGAACGGCCCTTCCGGCGCAAGGCCAAAATGGGAACGGCCGTTCCCATGCTCGGCCGCCCTTTTATTTGAAAAGAGATGGGAACGCCCGTTCCCATAAAGCCTTAAGGCTGGGAACGGTCGTTCCCAGTCTCTGCAACTGGAAAAACAGGGCAGAACAGGGGAAGCTCTCGGCAATGGCACCAAAACAACAACAAAAGCCAAGTTTGATCAATAAAGACATGAAATTCTGGAAATATACATGCATATATCTTCAATAAATGATAAGGTAACATTTAAACACTTAAGCCAAGAAATATTATCAAGAATTCATGCTTCATGCTCATGATCATACTTGATCATTCAAGCTTAATTTCCATTAAATTCATGAAGAAATCATTCCATAATTCATGATATAATCCCATATTCATGCTTTCATCTATAAATAATCCATCTAGCATCAAACTCTCAAACCCTAGCTCAATCAAACATGGTTAAAATCATGAATTCATGCAACCAACCTTGAAATGAAAGAGATGAAGAGAAAAGATGTAGAAGGTAATGATCAATTCTCAAAAGCTTGGCTAACTTCTTGAAATCTTGATGATTGATTGAGAAAACTTCTTCCTTTTCTTTCCTTGGAGGAACCGAGAGTGAGAGCAAATGTGTTTTGGGAATTTTTTAGATGAAAAATGGTTCATGGAAGCTCATGGAAATGGTATAACGTGATTCATCCCATGGAAATGTGTGAAATTGCTCAATTTGCCAATTACTCCTTCAATTGTTTAAGTTATGCAATAAGGTATAGGTAGGTTTTGAAAGTGATCAATCATATCCTTGAAGAATCATGCAATCAAGTCCCCAAAGTTTTAAATTGAATATTTAGGGACAATTTGGTAATTTGAAACACTCTCGGTATTGATTTCATGCAATAAATATTTTCCGTGTCATGAAATGATATTTTTAATGATATTAATTCAAGTAATTCATATAAATAATGCTTCAAGAATTTTATAAAATTATAATGAAGCGTAAAAAGTTAATTAGAAAATCGGGCGTTACAATTCTCCGCCCCTTAAAAGGACCTGGTCCCCAGGTCCACTTTCGAGTTTGCAAACAAAGTACGAGCTCTAAGAGAATCCTGTCTCTTAAACATGAATGAAAGAACCCCGTCTTTCGATAAAATGAGAAAGCCCCGTTTCTCAGACAAATTAGGAGAGAACCCCGTCTCTCTAATATCCAAGTGATAATCCAAAACAATGCGGGAAACATTTATCACAAAAGAGGTAAGTATAATCACGCCAATCACATCTATTTATCTTTCACACTGAAGCACATTGTTGCTAGCAATAATTTCATTAATAATAAAATTCATGATGCTCGTGATATGCATGTTTAATAATACCGTTCACCGTTGAAGTTGCTATGAATGTAGTTGATACCTCTGGCTATTCTTGTTCTTTCTCTTCGCCTCTGACACATATTTGCTTGATGTTCTTTACTCCCGCATCTCATACATAGATTTAACCGTTCCCGACAAGTCTCGTAGGTATGATTATCGCGCCCACAATATGTGCAAAGAATCTTTCCTGACTGTGATGGCGAAGTCATAGTAGAAGCACTCCCTGAAACTGATTTATTATTCTGCGACTTCTTCTTTTTAGGTCTTTCCGGGGATGGTAGAACCGAGTCACTAATGGACCTTTTCATTATATTAGAATCTGGTCTTGATCCTGAGACTAAGTCCTGTTCGAGGGGAGGAACAGGCCTTCTTGCGTTGTCCGAATCCTCAACCTTCAACGCCTTCGCAGTAGCTTTGGCCCAAGTACTTGTATTAGCGGCTTTCAAAGCATCTTGTATTTCCGGTTTGAGTCCTTGCACAAATTGCATGGCTTTGTGGAAATCGTCACTCGCTATGTTGGGTGCATAGCGAGATAAGCGTTCGAATTCCGCTATGTACTCACCCACCGATCTTCCTTCTTGCTTTAATTCGGTAAATTCCCTCAACCTCCGAGTACGTGAAGCTGGAGGAATAAATTTGTTTCTGAATTCTCTAACAAATACTTCCCAATTGATAGTTCTCTGGCAGCCTCTAATACGATCTGAATACTTTCCCACCAGGAGTAAGCTTCGCCCTGAATCAAAGTGAGAGTGCAACGGGCTTTTTCCTGGGAGTCACAAGGAATGAGTTGCCAAATCCTATCAATCTCTTTGAGCCACATTTCAGCCTGAATGTCATCACCCTTGTAGAACTTCGGGGGTTGTTGGTTCTGAAATTCTCGAAGTATAGCAGAAATAGGGTTACCCGGTGGTGCTATCTGCGTAGGGGGTGCGGGAGGAACCCTTTCCTGTATCCTCTGATCGATTAACCCTACCACGGCGTTCATAAAATCCTGGGGCTGGGCTTGAGGAGGTGGAGAAGGGGATGACTCCTCATGACGATGGTAGCGGGGGTGATGATGATGCCTATGTCTCGGGGACCGGTCACGAGGATGTTTACCATGATCCATCCTAAAATGAGATCACTATACATGCATAGTTTGGTTAATAGATGCAAAATGTGTGCAAATAATTTCATAAAGTTAATGCAGCACACATTTCAAAGAACCTCGGAAATTCAAATAATTCAAGAATCAAGTAATTCACATAATTTCATTAAACACCAACTTCTCACGTAACAAGTAATCCTATGCCGTTCGACCTAGACTTACTTGACACGACTCGAGAACCTCGGTTTTGAAACCGGGCTCTGATACCACCTTAGATGTAACACCCCTTACACGTAGAGGTGCCACACCCCCGCACTATAGCCTCGATCCACGTATGAAATGGAAAGTCCATACATGAATCAAAACTATAGCGAACGGGTGACAATGCAATACCAACAAGCTAGGCGGGAACTAAACTATACATGCAATAAAATGAAGCGGAAGCACCGAATAATTCATCAGTATAGGTAATACATATCTATCAATACATTATCATCTCTTGCATATTGTTCATAACAAAAGGTCCAACATGTGACAGTAACGGTCATAACATGACACCCAAAAGTTTTGTACATAAATACTAGACTCTGTGGGATGTGCGACCTGACTCCCGCCTAGCACACGACCGCTCTCAAGTACCTGAAAGGTGGGGTGTCAGTCCATGGAAGACTGAGTGAGGCAGTAATATATGTATAACACAAGTAACATGCACGTTGTGACCTCGGGTAATGTTTTTAACTATAAAAGTAATATGAGTGAAAGTATAATATCCATCGCCCGGGATTACAATCATCAAATTTATTAATTTAAAGTTCATATTATTGATACGTGGCCCTGGCGAGTGAGGGCTTTTCCAACCTTACACCAATAGTGAATCATTACCAGCTAGTTGGAGTATCATGTGATCAAGCAATTCAGTTATGGTGTACACGTATTCATTTCAGGAACTCCTTCACTCCGGGTGATGGCGGGTTTGCAAAGCCCTAACCATCCATGCTACGCACGTCAGGAACATGACTCCCACGTGCGGGATTCCTTCCTCCACCAACCTCCTGGTGGATTCAGGGGTCATCCCAGTGTTGAGAGGTGTGTACAGAGCTACCCGTCAGCCCGTTGCTTTCCCGGTTGACTCGTACACATACCCTCGGGCCCAATGTGCTATCATGCTACTCGCCACTAAACAATCACGACATATTCACGCTACATGCATTGCTTTGCATGATCACGCTAGTAATCGAACCACATGCATTGCTTTGCATGAGTCCGATTTGCTTGAATTTGTTTTAAACGTTTAGAAGGAATTTAAGAAAATAGGTAAATACCTTTTGGCTTGAAAGTTCACATAAAGGTTATAGGGTATTATACAATTATTAACTAAACCTCACCTTTCTTGTGGAACGCGACAAGGATACGTTCTAGGGAGCTTGTCCCTCGTTCACGACCTCGTGACCTGTGCAAACACGACGTGTATACATGAGACATGACCTAAAATGGACCAAATATGACGAACGGCCAAAATGTATCGAGATGACCACGAAAATACAATGTGGCATGATAACATGTTGTTTCACTACATATTAGCACATATTATAGCAATTCGGGGTCAAAGAAGTCGTTGGATCGAGGGGCTAAAATCGTAATTTTATGCAGAATATTTTGTTCTGCATGTCAGGTGGGAACGGCCGTTCCAGGTTCCTTTGCAAAATGGGAACGGTCGTTCCCGTTGCCCAGAAAACGCGGCAACGTTTTCCCCATTTAACATGCGCCTTTGAGCTGGGAACGGCCCTTCCGGCGCAAGGCCAAAATGGGAACGGCCGTTCCCATGCTCGGCCGCCCTTTTATTTGAAAAGAGATGGGAACGCCCGTTCCCATAAAGCCTTAAGGCTGGGAACGGTCGTTCCCAGTCTCTGCAACTGGAAAAACAGGGCAGAACAGGGGAAGCTCTCGGCAATGGCACCAAAACAACAACAAAAGCCAAGTTTGATCAATAAAGACATGAAATTCTGGAAATATACATGCATATATCTTCAATAAATGATAAGGTAACACTTAAACACTTAAGCCAAGAAATATTATCAAGAATTCATGCTTCATGCTCATGATCATACTTGATCATTCAAGCTTAATTTCCATTAAATTCATGAAGAAATCATTCCATAATTCATGATATAATCCCATATTCATGCTTTCATCTATAAATAATCCATCTAGCATCAAACTCTCAAACCCTAGCTCAATCAAACATGGTTAAAATCATGAATTCATGCAACCAACCTTGAAATGAAAGAGATGAAGAGAAAAGATGTAGAAGGTAATGATCAATTCTCAAAAGCTTGGCTAACTTCTTGAAATCTTGATGATTGATTGAGAAAACTTCTTCCTTTTCTTTCCTTGGAGGAACCGAGAGTGAGAGCAAATGTGTTTTGGGAATTTTTTAGATGAAAAATGGTTCATGGAAGCTCATGGAAATGGTATAACGTGATTCATCCCATGGAAATGTGTGAAATTGCTCAATTTGCCAATTACTCCTTCAATTGTTTAAGTTATGCAATAAGGTATAGGTAGGTTTTGAAAGTGATCAATCATATCCTTGAAGAATCATGCAATCAAGTCCCCAAAGTTTTAAATTGAATATTTAGGGACAATTTGGTAATTTGAAACACTCTCGGTATTGATTTCATGCAATAAATATTTTCCGTGTCATGAAATGATATTTTTAATGATATTAATTCAAGTAATTCATATAAATAATGCTTCAAGAACTTTATAAAATTATAATGAAGCGTAAAAAGTTAATTAGAAAATCGGGCGTTACAATTCTCCGCCCCTTAAAAGGACCTGGTCCCCAGGTCCACTTTCGAGTTTGCAAACAAAGTACGAGCTCTAAGAGAATCCTGTCTCTTAAACATGAATGAAAGAACCCCGTCTTTCGATAAAATGAGAAAGCCCCGTTTCTCAGACAAATTAGGAGAGAACCCCGTCTCTCTAATATCCAAGTGATAATCCAAAACAATGCGGGAAACATTTATCACAAAAGAGGTAAGTATAATCACGCCAATCACATCTATTTATCTTTCACACTGAAGCACATTGTTGCTAGCAATAATTTCATTAATAATAAAATTCATGATGCTCGTGATATGCATGTTTAATAATACCGTTCACCGTTGAAGTTGCTATGAATGTAGTTGATACCTCTGGCTATTCTTGTTCTTTCTCTTCGCCTCGGACACATATTTGCTTGATGTTCTTTACTCCCGTATCTCATACATAGATTTAACCGTTCCCGACAAGTCTCGTAGGTATGATTATCGCGCCCACAATATGTGCAAAGAATCTTTCCTGACTGTGATGGCGAAGTCATAGTAGAAGCACTCCCTGAAACTGATTTATTATTCTGCGACTTCTTCTTTTTAGGTCTTTCCGGGGATGGTAGAACCGAGTCACTAATGGACCTTTTCATTATATTAGAATCTGGTCTTGATCCTGAGACTAAGTCCTGTTCGAGGGGAGGAACAGGCCTTCTTGCGTTGTCCGAATCCTCAACCTTCAACGCCTTCGCAGTAGCTTTGGCCCAAGTACTTGTATTAGCGGCTTTCAAAGCATCTTGTATTTCCGGTTTGAGTCCTTGCACAAATTGCATGGCTTTGTGGAAATCGTCACTCGCTATGTTGGGTGCATAGCGAGATAAGCGTTCGAATTCCGCTATGTACTCACCCACCGATCTTCCTTCTTGCTTTAATTCGGTAAATTCCCTCAACCTCCGAGTACGTGAAGCTGGAGGAATAAATTTGTTTCTGAATTCTCTAACAAATACTTCCCAATTGATAGTTCTCTGGCAGCCTCTAATACGATCTGAATACTTTCCCACCAGGAGTAAGCTTCGCCCTGAATCAAAGTGAGAGTGCAACGGGCTTTTTCCTGGGAGTCACAAGGAATGAGTTGCCAAATCCTATCAATCTCTTTGAGCCACATTTCAGCCTGAATGTCATCACCCTTGTAGAACTTCGGGGGTTGTTGGTTCTGAAATTCTCGAAGTATAGCAGAAATAGGGTTACCCGGTGGTGCTATCTGCGTAGGGGGTGCGGGAGGAACCCTTTCCTGTATCCTCTGATCGATTAACCCTACCACGGCGTTCATAAAATCCTGGGGCTGGGCTTGAGGAGGTGGAGAAGGGGATGACTCCTCATGACGATGGTAGCGGCGGTGATGATGATGCCTATGTCTCGGGGACCGGTCACGAGGATGTTTACCATGATCCATCCTAAAATGAGATCACTATACATGCATAGTTTGGTTAATAGATGCAAAATGTGTGCAAATAATTTCATAAAGTTAATGCAGCACACATTTCAAAGAACCTCGGAAATTCAAATAATTCAAGAATCAAGTAATTCACATAATTTCATTAAACACCAACTTCTCACGTAACAAGTAATCCTATGCCGTTCGACCTAGACTTACTTGACACGACTCGAGAACCTCGGTTTTGAAACCGGGCTCTGATACCACCTTAGATGTAACACCCCTTACACGTAGAGGTGCCACACCCCCGCACTATAGCCTCGATCCACGTATGAAATGGAAAGTCCATACATGAATCAAAACTATAGCGAACGGGTGACAATGCAATACCAACAAGCTAGGCGGGAACTAAACTATACATGCAATAAAATGAAGCGGAAGCACCGAATAATTCATCAGTATAGGTAATACATATCTATCAATACATTATCATCTCTTGCATATTGTTCATAACAAAAGGTCCAACATGTGACAGTAACGGTCATAACATGACACCCAAAAGTTCTGTACATAAATACTAGACTCTGTGGGATGTGCGACCTGACTCCCGCCTAGCACACGACCGCTCTCAAGTACCTGAAAGGTGGGGTGTCAGTCCATGGAAGACTGAGTGAGGCAGTAATATATGTATAACACAAGTAACATGCATGTTGTGACCTCGGGTAATGTTTTTAACTATAAAAGTAATATGAGTGAAAGTATAATATCCATCGCCCGGGATTACAATCATCAAATTTATTAATTTAAAGTTCATATTATTGATACGTGGCCCTGGCGAGTGAGGGCTTTTCCAACCTTACACCAATAGTGAATCATTACCAGCTAGTTGGAGTATCATGTGATCAAGCAATTCAGTTATGGTGTACACGTATTCATTTCAGGAACTCCTTCACTCCGGGTGATGGCGGGTTTGCAAAGCCCTAACCATCCATGCTACGCACGTCAGGAACATGACTCCCACGTGCGGGATTCCTTCCTCCACCAACCTCCTGGTGGATTCAGGGGTCATCCCAGTGTTGAGGGGTGTGTACAGAGCTACCCGTCAGCCCGTTGCTTTCCCGGTTGACTCGTACACATACCCTCGGGCCCAATGTGCTATCATGCTACTCGCCACTAAACAATCACGACATATTCACGCTACATGCATTGCTTTGCATGATCACGCTAGTAATCGAACCACATGCATTGCTTTGCATGAGTCCGATTTGCTTGAATTTGTTTTAAACGTTTAGAAGGAATTTAAGAAAATAGGTAAATACCTTTTGGCTTGAAAGTTCACATAAAGGTTATAGGGTATTATACAATTATTAACTAAACCTCACCTTTCTTGTGGAACGCGACAAGGATACGTTCTAGGGAGCTTGTCCCTCGTTCACGACCTCGTGACCTGTGCAAACACGACGTGTATACATGAGACATGACCTAAAATGGACCAAATATGACGAACGGCCAAAATGTATCGAGATGACCACGAAAATACAATGTGGCATGATAACATGTTGTTTCACTACATATTAGCACATATTATAGCAATTCGGGGTCAAAGAAGTCGTTGGATCGAGGGGCTAAAATCGTAATTTTATGCAGAATATTTTGTTCTGCATGTCAGGTGGGAACGGCCGTTCCAGGTTCCTTTGCAAAATGGGAACGGTCGTTCCCGTTGCCCAGAAAACGCGGCAACGTTTTCCCCATTTAACATGCGCCTTTGAGCTGGGAACGGCCCTTCCGGCGCAAGGCCAAAATGGGAACGGCCGTTCCCATGCTCGGCCGCCCTTTTATTTGAAAAGAGATGGGAACGCCCGTTCCCATAAAGCCTTAAGGCTGGGAACGGTCGTTCCCAGTCTCTGCAACTGGAAAAACAGGGCAGAACAGGGGAAGCTCTCGGCAATGGCACCAAAACAACAACAAAAGCCAAGTTTGATCAATAAAGACATGAAATTCTGGAAATATACATGCATATATCTTCAATAAATGATAAGGTAACATTTAAACACTTAAGCCAAGAAATATTATCAAGAATTCATGCTTCATGCTCATGATCATACTTGATCATTCAAGCTTAATTTCCATTAAATTCATGAAGAAATCATTCCATAATTCATGATATAATCCCATATTCATGCTTTCATCTATAAATAATCCATCTAGCATCAAACTCTCAAACCCTAGCTCAATCAAACATGGTTAAAATCATGAATTCATGCAACCAACCTTGAAATGAAAGAGATGAAGAGAAAAGATGTAGAAGGTAATGATCAATTCTCAAAAGCTTGGCTAACTTCTTGAAATCTTGATGATTGATTGAGAAAACTTCTTCCTTTTCTTTCCTTGGAGGAACCGAGAGTGAGAGCAAATGTGTTTTGGGAATTTTTTAGATGAAAAATGGTTCATGGAAGCTCATGGAAATGGTATAACGTGATTCATCCCATGGAAATGTGTGAAATTGCTCAATTTGCCAATTACTCCTTCAATTGTTTAAGTTATGCAATAAGGTATAGGTAGGTTTTGAAAGTGATCAATCATATCCTTGAAGAATCATGCAATCAAGTCCCCAAAGTTTTAAATTGAATATTTAGGGACAATTTGGTAATTTGAAACACTCTCGGTATTGATTTCATGCAATAAATATTTTCCGTGTCATGAAATGATATTTTTAATGATATTAATTCAAGTAATTCATATAAATAATGCTTCAAGAATTTTATAAAATTATAATGAAGCGTAAAAAGTTAATTAGAAAATCGGGCGTTACAATTCTCCGCCCCTTAAAAGGACCTGGTCCCCAGGTCCACTTTCGAGTTTGCAAACAAAGTACGAGCTCTAAGAGAATCCTGTCTCTTAAACATGAATGAAAGAACCCCGTCTTTCGATAAAATGAGAAAGCCCCGTTTCTCAGACAAATTAGGAGAGAACCCCGTCTCTCTAATATCCAAGTGATAATCCAAAACAATGCGGGAAACATTTATCACAAAAGAGGTAAGTATAATCACGCCAATCACATCTATTTATCTTTCACACTGAAGCACATTGTTGCTAGCAATAATTTCATTAATAATAAAATTCATGATGCTCGTGATATGCATGTTTAATAATACCGTTCACCGTTGAAGTTGCTATGAATGTAGTTGATACCTCTGGCTATTCTTGTTCTTTCTCTTCGCCTCTGACACATATTTGCTTGATGTTCTTTACTCCCGCATCTCATACATAGATTTAACCGTTCCCGACAAGTCTCGTAGGTATGATTATCGCGCCCACAATATGTGCAAAGAATCTTTCCTGACTGTGATGGCGAAGTCATAGTAGAAGCACTCCCTGAAACTGATTTATTATTCTGCGACTTCTTCTTTTTAGGTCTTTCCGGGGATGGTAGAACCGAGTCACTAATGGACCTTTTCATTATATTAGAATCTGGTCTTGATCCTGAGACTAAGTCCTGTTCGAGGGGAGGAACAGGCCTTCTTGCGTTGTCCGAATCCTCAACCTTCAACGCCTTCGCAGTAGCTTTGGCCCAAGTACTTGTATTAGCGGCTTTCAAAGCATCTTGTATTTCCGGTTTGAGTCCTTGCACAAATTGCATGGCTTTGTGGAAATCGTCACTCGCTATGTTGGGTGCATAGCGAGATAAGCGTTCGAATTCCGCTATGTACTCACCCACCGATCTTCCTTCTTGCTTTAATTCGGTAAATTCCCTCAACCTCCGAGTACGTGAAGCTGGAGGAATAAATTTGTTTCTGAATTCTCTAACAAATACTTCCCAATTGATAGTTCTCTGGCAGCCTCTAATACGATCTGAATACTTTCCCACCAGGAGTAAGCTTCGCCCTGAATCAAAGTGAGAGTGCAACGGGCTTTTTCCTGGGAGTCACAAGGAATGAGTTGCCAAATCCTATCAATCTCTTTGAGCCACATTTCAGCCTGAATGTCATCACCCTTGTAGAACTTCGGGGGTTGTTGGTTCTGAAATTCTCGAAGTATAGCAGAAATAGGGTTACCCGGTGGTGCTATCTGCGTAGGGGGTGCGGGAGGAACCCTTTCCTGTATCCTCTGATTGATTAACCCTACCACGGCGTTCATAAAATCCTGGGGCTGGGCTTGAGGAGGTGGAGAAGGGGATGACTCCTCATGACGATGGTAGCGGCGGTGATGATGATGCCTATGTCTCGGGGACCGGTCACGAGGATGTTTACCATGATCCATCCTAAAATGAGATCACTATACATGCATAGTTTGGTTAATAGATGCAAAATGTGTGCAAATAATTTCATAAAGTTAATGCAGCACACATTTCAAAGAACCTCGGAAATTCAAATAATTCAAGAATCAAGTAATTCACATAATTTCATTAAACACCAACTTCTCACGTAACAAGTAATCCTATGCCGTTCGACCTAGACTTACTTGACACGACTCGAGAACCTCGGTTTTGAAACCGGGCTCTGATACCACCTTAGATGTAACACCCCTTACACGTAGAGGTGCCACACCCCCGCACTATAGCCTCGATCCACGTATGAAATGGAAAGTCCATACATGAATCAAAACTATAGCGAACGGGTGACAATGCAATACCAACAAGCTAGGCGGGAACTAAACTATACATGCAATAAAATGAAGCGGAAGCACCGAATAATTCATCAGTATAGGTAATACATATCTATCAATACATTATCATCTCTTGCATATTGTTCATAACAAAAGGTCCAACATGTGACAGTAACGGTCATAACATGACACCCAAAAGTTTTGTACATAAATACTAGACTCTGTGGGATGTGCGACCTGACTCCCGCCTAGCACACGACCGCTCTCAAGTACCTGAAAGGTGGGGTGTCAGTCCATGGAAGACTGAGTGAGGCAGTAATATATGTATAACACAAGTAACATGCACGTTGTGACCTCGGGTAATGTTTTTAACTATAAAAGTAATATGAGTGAAAGTATAATATCCATCGCCCGGGATTACAATCATCAAATTTATTAATTTAAAGTTCATATTATTGATACGTGGCCCTGGCGAGTGAGGGCTTTTCCAACCTTACACCAATAGTGAATCATTACCAGCTAGTTGGAGTATCATGTGATCAAGCAATTCAGTTATGGTGTACACGTATTCATTTCAGGAACTCCTTCACTCCGGGTGATGGCGGGTTTGCAAAGCCCTAACCATCCATGCTACGCACGTCAGGAACATGACTCCCACGTGCGGGATTCCTTCCTCCACCAACCTCCTGGTGGATTCAGGGGTCATCCCAGTGTTGAGAGGTGTGTACAGAGCTACCCGTCAGCCCGTTGCTTTCCCGGTTGACTCGTACACATACCCTCGGGCCCAATGTGCTATCATGCTACTCGCCACTAAACAATCACGACATATTCACGCTACATGCATTGCTTTGCATGATCACGCTAGTAATCGAACCACATGCATTGCTTTGCATGAGTCCGATTTGCTTGAATTTGTTTTAAACGTTTAGAAGGAATTTAAGAAAATAGGTAAATACCTTTTGGCTTGAAAGTTCACATAAAGGTTATAGGGTATTATACAATTATTAACTAAACCTCACCTTTCTTGTGGAACGCGACAAGGATACGTTCTAGGGAGCTTGTCCCTCGTTCACGACCTCGTGACCTGTGCAAACACGACGTGTATACATGAGACATGACCTAAAATGGACCAAATATGACGAACGGCCAAAATGTATCGAGATGACCACGAAAATACAATGTGGCATGATAACATGTTGTTTCACTACATATTAGCACATATTATAGCAATTCGGGGTCAAAGAAGTCGTTGGATCGAGGGGCTAAAATCGTAATTTTATGCAGAATATTTTGTTCTGCATGTCAGGTGGGAACGGCCGTTCCAGGTTCCTTTGCAAAATGGGAACGGTCGTTCCCGTTGCCCAGAAAACGCGGCAACGTTTTCCCCATTTAACATGCGCCTTTGAGCTGGGAACGGCCCTTCCGGCGCAAGGCCAAAATGGGAACGGCCGTTCCCATGCTCGGCCGCCCTTTTATTTGAAAAGAGATGGGAACGCCCGTTCCCATAAAGCCTTAAGGCTGGGAACGGTCGTTCCCAGTCTCTGCAACTGGAAAAACAGGGCAGAACAGGGGAAGCTCTCGGCAATGGCACCAAAACAACAACAAAAGCCAAGTTTGATCAATAAAGACATGAAATTCTGGAAATATACATGCATATATCTTCAATAAATGATAAGGTAACACTTAAACACTTAAGCCAAGAAATATTATCAAGAATTCATGCTTCATGCTCATGATCATACTTGATCATTCAAGCTTAATTTCCATTAAATTCATGAAGAAATCATTCCATAATTCATGATATAATCCCATATTCATGCTTTCATCTATAAATAATCCATCTAGCATCAAACTCTCAAACCCTAGCTCAATCAAACATGGTTAAAATCATGAATTCATGCAACCAACCTTGAAATGAAAGAGATGAAGAGAAAAGATGTAGAAGGTAATGATCAATTCTCAAAAGCTTGGCTAACTTCTTGAAATCTTGATGATTGATTGAGAAAACTTCTTCCTTTTCTTTCCTTGGAGGAACCGAGAGTGAGAGCAAATGTGTTTTGGGAATTTTTTAGATGAAAAATGGTTCATGGAAGCTCATGGAAATGGTATAACGTGATTCATCCCATGGAAATGTGTGAAATTGCTCAATTTGCCAATTACTCCTTCAATTGTTTAAGTTATGCAATAAGGTATAGGTAGGTTTTGAAAGTGATCAATCATATCCTTGAAGAATCATGCAATCAAGTCCCCAAAGTTTTAAATTGAATATTTAGGGACAATTTGGTAATTTGAAACACTCTCGGTATTGATTTCATGCAATAAATATTTTCCGTGTCATGAAATGATATTTTTAATGATATTAATTCAAGTAATTCATATAAATAATGCTTCAAGAACTTTATAAAATTATAATGAAGCGTAAAAAGTTAATTAGAAAATCGGGCGTTACAATTCTCCGCCCCTTAAAAGGACCTGGTCCCCAGGTCCACTTTCGAGTTTGCAAACAAAGTACGAGCTCTAAGAGAATCCTGTCTCTTAAACATGAATGAAAGAACCCCGTCTTTCGATAAAATGAGAAAGCCCCGTTTCTCAGACAAATTAGGAGAGAACCCCGTCTCTCTAATATCCAAGTGATAATCCAAAACAATGCGGGAAACATTTATCACAAAAGAGGTAAGTATAATCACGCCAATCACATCTATTTATCTTTCACACTGAAGCACATTGTTGCTAGCAATAATTTCATTAATAATAAAATTCATGATGCTCGTGATATGCATGTTTAATAATACCGTTCACCGTTGAAGTTGCTATGAATGTAGTTGATACCTCTGGCTATTCTTGTTCTTTCTCTTCGCCTCGGACACATATTTGCTTGATGTTCTTTACTCCCGTATCTCATACATAGATTTAACCGTTCCCGACAAGTCTCGTAGGTATGATTATCGCGCCCACAATATGTGCAAAGAATCTTTCCTGACTGTGATGGCGAAGTCATAGTAGAAGCACTCCCTGAAACTGATTTATTATTCTGCGACTTCTTCTTTTTAGGTCTTTCCGGGGATGGTAGAACCGAGTCACTAATGGACCTTTTCATTATATTAGAATCTGGTCTTGATCCTGAGACTAAGTCCTGTTCGAGGGGAGGAACAGGCCTTCTTGCGTTGTCCGAATCCTCAACCTTCAACGCCTTCGCAGTAGCTTTGGCCCAAGTACTTGTATTAGCGGCTTTCAAAGCATCTTGTATTTCCGGTTTGAGTCCTTGCACAAATTGCATGGCTTTGTGGAAATCGTCACTCGCTATGTTGGGTGCATAGCGAGATAAGCGTTCGAATTCCGCTATGTACTCACCCACCGATCTTCCTTCTTGCTTTAATTCGGTAAATTCCCTCAACCTCCGAGTACGTGAAGCTGGAGGAATAAATTTGTTTCTGAATTCTCTAACAAATACTTCCCAATTGATAGTTCTCTGGCAGCCTCTAATACGATCTGAATACTTTCCCACCAGGAGTAAGCTTCGCCCTGAATCAAAGTGAGAGTGCAACGGGCTTTTTCCTGGGAGTCACAAGGAATGAGTTGCCAAATCCTATCAATCTCTTTGAGCCACATTTCAGCCTGAATGTCATCACCCTTGTAGAACTTCGGGGGTTGTTGGTTCTGAAATTCTCGAAGTATAGCAGAAATAGGGTTACCCGGTGGTGCTATCTGCGTAGGGGGTGCGGGAGGAACCCTTTCCTGTATCCTCTGATCGATTAACCCTACCACGGCGTTCATAAAATCCTGGGGCTGGGCTTGAGGAGGTGGAGAAGGGGATGACTCCTCATGACGATGGTAGCGGCGGTGATGATGATGCCTATGTCTCGGGGACCGGTCACGAGGATGTTTACCATGATCCATCCTAAAATGAGATCACTATACATGCATAGTTTGGTTAATAGATGCAAAATGTGTGCAAATAATTTCATAAAGTTAATGCAGCACACATTTCAAAGAACCTCGGAAATTCAAATAATTCAAGAATCAAGTAATTCACATAATTTCATTAAACACCAACTTCTCACGTAACAAGTAATCCTATGCCGTTCGACCTAGACTTACTTGACACGACTCGAGAACCTCGGTTTTGAAACCGGGCTCTGATACCACCTTAGATGTAACACCCCTTACACGTAGAGGTGCCACACCCCCGCACTATAGCCTCGATCCACGTATGAAATGGAAAGTCCATACATGAATCAAAACTATAGCGAACGGGTGACAATGCAATACCAACAAGCTAGGCGGGAACTAAACTATACATGCAATAAAATGAAGCGGAAGCACCGAATAATTCATCAGTATAGGTAATACATATCTATCAATACATTATCATCTCTTGCATATTGTTCATAACAAAAGGTCCAACATGTGACAGTAACGGTCATAACATGACACCCAAAAGTTCTGTACATAAATACTAGACTCTGTGGGATGTGCGACCTGACTCCCGCCTAGCACACGACCGCTCTCAAGTACCTGAAAGGTGGGGTGTCAGTCCATGGAAGACTGAGTGAGGCAGTAATATATGTATAACACAAGTAACATGCATGTTGTGACCTCGGGTAATGTTTTTAACTATAAAAGTAATATGAGTGAAAGTATAATATCCATCGCCCGGGATTACAATCATCAAATTTATTAATTTAAAGTTCATATTATTGATACGTGGCCCTGGCGAGTGAGGGCTTTTCCAACCTTACACCAATAGTGAATCATTACCAGCTAGTTGGAGTATCATGTGATCAAGCAATTCAGTTATGGTGTACACGTATTCATTTCAGGAACTCCTTCACTCCGGGTGATGGCGGGTTTGCAAAGCCCTAACCATCCATGCTACGCACGTCAGGAACATGACTCCCACGTGCGGGATTCCTTCCTCCACCAACCTCCTGGTGGATTCAGGGGTCATCCCAGTGTTGAGAGGTGTGTACAGAGCTACCCGTCAGCCCGTTGCTTTCCCGGTTGACTCGTACACATACCCTCGGGCCCAATGTGCTATCATGCTACTCGCCACTAAACAATCACGACATATTCACGCTACATGCATTGCTTTGCATGATCACGCTAGTAATCGAACCACATGCATTGCTTTGCATGAGTCCGATTTGCTTGAATTTGTTTTAAACGTTTAGAAGGAATTTAAGAAAATAGGTAAATACCTTTTGGCTTGAAAGTTCACATAAAGGTTATAGGGTATTATACAATTATTAACTAAACCTCACCTTTCTTGTGGAACGCGACAAGGATACGTTCTAGGGAGCTTGTCCCTCGTTCACGACCTCGTGACCTGTGCAAACACGACGTGTATACATGAGACATGACCTAAAATGGACCAAATATGACGAACGGCCAAAATGTATCGAGATGACCACGAAAATACAATGTGGCATGATAACATGTTGTTTCACTACATATTAGCACATATTATAGCAATTCGGGGTCAAAGAAGTCGTTGGATCGAGGGGCTAAAATCGTAATTTTATGCAGAATATTTTGTTCTGCATGTCAGGTGGGAACGGCCGTTCCAGGTTCCTTTGCAAAATGGGAACGGTCGTTCCCGTTGCCCAGAAAACGCGGCAACGTTTTCCCCATTTAACATGCGCCTTTGAGCTGGGAACGGCCCTTCCGGCGCAAGGCCAAAATGGGAACGGCCGTTCCCATGCTCGGCCGCCCTTTTATTTGAAAAGAGATGGGAACGCCCGTTCCCATAAAGCCTTAAGGCTGGGAACGGTCGTTCCCAGTCTCTGCAACTGGAAAAACAGGGCAGAACAGGGGAAGCTCTCGGCAATGGCACCAAAACAACAACAAAAGCCAAGTTTGATCAATAAAGACATGAAATTCTGGAAATATACATGCATATATCTTCAATAAATGATAAGGTAACACTTAAACACTTAAGCCAAGAAATATTATCAAGAATTCATGCTTCATGCTCATGATCATACTTGATCATTCAAGCTTAATTTCCATTAAATTCATGAAGAAATCATTCCATAATTCATGATATAATCCCATATTCATGCTTTCATCTATAAATAATCCATCTAGCATCAAACTCTCAAACCCTAGCTCAATCAAACATGGTTAAAATCATGAATTCATGCAACCAACCTTGAAATGAAAGAGATGAAGAGAAAAGATGTAGAAGGTAATGATCAATTCTCAAAAGCTTGGCTAACTTCTTGAAATCTTGATGATTGATTGAGAAAACTTCTTCCTTTTCTTTCCTTGGAGGAACCGAGAGTGAGAGCAAATGTGTTTTGGGAATTTTTTAGATGAAAAATGGTTCATGGAAGCTCATGGAAATGGTATAACGTGATTCATCCCATGGAAATGTGTGAAATTGCTCAATTTGCCAATTACTCCTTCAATTGTTTAAGTTATGCAATAAGGTATAGGTAGGTTTTGAAAGTGATCAATCATATCCTTGAAGAATCATGCAATCAAGTCCCCAAAGTTTTAAATTGAATATTTAGGGACAATTTGGTAATTTGAAACACTCTCGGTATTGATTTCATGCAATAAATATTTTTCGTGTCATGAAATGATATTTTTAATGATATTAATTCAAGTAATTCATATAAATAATGCTTCAAGAATTTTATAAAATTATAATGAAGCGTAAAAAGTTAATTAGAAAAATCGGGCGTTACATATACTAATCCACACGCATCCATATTATTTGAATTTATGGATTTCAGGATGCACAGAATGCCCCTCCGCCACCACCTATGAATGCGGAGAACATTGTTCAACCTCTCCTTAATCAACTTCAACAAAGCCAAAGGAATCAAAACCCGGGTGAAGGGCAAGATATTTCTGGTGTGTATAAGGATTTCCGTAGCAACAATCCTCCAAAGTGGTATGGGGGAGATGATATCAAAGCGGAGGAATGGCTATCCGAGATACAAGGAATTTGGGAAATATGTCCGGGATCCGAGATGATATCAAGTTGAAGCCCAAAATATAAGGTTGAAGCCTCCACCTTTCTCTTCCTCTCAGAGTTCGGGATCCGGCTTTGGATCGGGTAAAAGACCCGGTTCTTATGCTCCGAGAGCTCCTGCTTCATCGGCTTTTCGTCCCCAGGGTTTCGGGAGCAAAAAGCCCAGATTTACCGGTCCCGTGGCACCTCCTACAGTCCCTGCTTTACCGGCTCCGGCTCAGACTCCACCTCTTTGTGCATATTATCAGGGAAAGCATCCGGTTGAGCGTTGTTAGAGACTTCTAGGCAAGTGCTACGTGTGTGGATCTTCCGAGCACAAGGTTGATACTTGTCCAAAGAAGAGGCCAGCGGTTCCAGCGCGTGTGTATGCTCTTGAAGGGGAAGAGGAAGCAGCCGATGTGGATCCTAACGCCGTGATTGAAGGTACTATAAACATTTATGGCATATCATTTCATGCATTATTTGATCCCGGGGCTACGCATTTATTTATTTCCCGGGATCTTGTTGCTTCTTTGCCTTTGCATGATGAATTATCTGAGTGTGTGTATGTGGTTAGTACCCCATTGGGAGGTTCTTTGGAAGTTGACAGGGTGTTCAGAGAGTGTCCCGTGAATTTTGAAGGCAGAGTATTCCCCGCAGATTTGATTATTATGCCGATGAAGAAGTATGGGTTATCTTTGGTATGGATTTTCTCTTCTGACATCGAGCTCAGTTGGATTGTTACGCTAAGAAGATTTCTTGGATACCGTGGTGTTTACGGGTGAAAGATTGAAATCTAGCCCATTTGTGTCTTTTATGGAAGCTAATAAACTCCTCCGGGAAGGTGCAACAGGGTTCGTGGCTTATCTACTTAACAAGCCAAATGACCAGACTAAACTTGAAGAGACTGAAGTTGTAAGAGAATTCCTTGATGTGTTTCCCGAGAATTTGGGTTCCTTACCACCCGATAGGGATATTGAATTTGTGATTGATCTTTATCCTGGAGCAGAACCGTTTTCTAAAACCCCGTACCGAATGCCTCCTGCAGAGTTGAAAGAATTGAAGAATCAGCTGGATGAGCTATTAGTTTGTGGCTATATTCGTCCGAGTATTTCACCTTGGGGTGCTCCGGTTTTATTTGTGAAAAAAAAGGATGGATCTTTAAGGATGTGCATAGACTACCGTGAATTAAACCAGATGACAGTGAAGAATAAGTATCCCTTACCTCGAATTGAAGAATTATTTGATATTTTGCTAGGGTCCCAGGTGTATTCCAAGTTGGACTTGAGACAAGGTTATTACCAACTCTGTATTTGGGAAGAAGACATTTCTAAGACAGCATTTAACACCCGGTATGGACACTTTGAGTTCGTGGTGATGCCTTTTGGGTTGACTAATGCTCCAGCCGTGTTTATGGATATGATGCACCGAGTATTCAGACCGTATCTCGACAAGTTTGTGGTTATCTTTATAGATGATATCTTGGTGTATTCGAAAACTGTAGAAGAACATGCTTATCACTTGAGACTTGTCTTGGAAACTCTAAGAGAGCACAAGCTTTATGCTAAGTTCAGTAAATGTGAGTTCTGGATTGATCGGGTCACCTTTCTTGGCCATATCATTTCGGTTAAAGGAATTGAGGTCGACCCTTCCAAGATTGAAACAGTGGCTCAGTGGGAGAGACCGAAGAATGCCTCCGAAGTGAGAAGTTTCCTTGGGTTAGCGGGTTACTATAGGAGATTCGTGAAGGATTTCTCCAAGATTGCATGCCCGTTGACTCGATTAACCAAGAAGGAGGTAAAGTATGAGTGGGATGATGCGTGCGAGAGGAGTTTTCAAGCTTTGAAGGAAAGGTTAACTTCAACGCCAATTCTTACCCTAACCGAGGGATCCGAGGGCTATTCAGTTTATACAGATGCTTCAAAGGAAGGCCTCGGATGTGTGTTAATGCAAGATGGCCGAGTGGTAGCCTACGCTTCTAGGAAGTTGAAGGATCACGAGAAAAACTACCCCACTCACGACCTTGAACTTGCAGCGGTTGTTTTTGCTTTGATGAAATGGAGCCACTACCTTTACGGGACGACATTTGAGATTTTTACGGATCATAAGAGTCTGAAATATCTTTTCACTCAGAAGGATCTTAATAATAGACAGAGGCGCTGGATGGAATTCTTAGAAGATTATGACTACACGATTCAGTATCATCCGGGTAAGGCCAATGTGGTGGCCGATGCTTTGAGCAGAAAAGCGAGTGTTTCGAGGTTGAAAGCAGAGGTTTCAGAGCAGAGTTCAGCAGTTGTGGTTTCAGTGGCTCGATTAGCTAATATTTCGGTTCAGCCTGATTTGAAACAGAGAATAATTGAGGCTCAGGCTACAGATGCAGAGATTCAGAAATTAGTACTTCGTTCTAGAGTGGATCCACAGATAAAGTTTGGGTTTGATGATACCGGGGTATTCAAGTTCAAGACAAGAGTTTGTGTTCTGGAAGAACTCAAGAGGCTAGTACTTGAAGAAGGGCACCGTTCAGGTTATTCCATTCATCCCGGTGGTATTAAAATGTATCGGGATATGAAAGAGTTCTTTTGGTGGAATGGTATGAAGAGAGATATTGCTAACTTTGTAAGGAGATGTCTCACGTGCCAAGTTGTGAAGGCCGAACACCAAAAACAGGGAGGAGTTCTCCAACCACTTCCAATACCCGAATGGAAATGGGAGCAAGTAACTATGGATTTTGTGTCCGGTTTACCGAGATCGAGAGGAATATTTGATGGAATTTGGGTGGTAGTTGATCGTCTAACCAAGTCAGCTCACTTTCTCAAGGTTAAGATGTCCTATAAAACTTCGAAGTTAGCTTAACTTTATTGTGGTGAAATTGTGAGATTGCATAAGGCACCTGCTAGTATTGTTTCAGATCGTGATCCGAGATTTACAGCTAAGTTCTGGCAGGATTTACAGAAACGGTTGGGTACCAAGCTTAATTTTAGCACCGCTTTTCACCCTCAGACTGATGGACAATCAGAGAGATTCATTAAGTATTCGGAGGACTTACTAAGGGCGTGTGCTTTGGATTTCAAGGACAAATGGGATAAACATCTAGCTCTGGTCGAGTTTGCTTATAATAACAATTTTCAGGCTTCTATTGGTATGGCTCCGTACGAAGCACTTTATGGAAGGAAGTGTAGATCGCCTCTCTTTTGGGATCTTGAGGATTGGCGATGGACTGAAGAAAATAAACTTGAGAGAGCCACACCTCGGGAGAGGTTGGATAAAACTACTGCTAAAGTTAAACTTATCCAACAGAGAATTAAAGCAGCTCAGGACCGTCAGAAGAGCTATGCGGATAAGAGAAGGAGACCCCTTGAATTTGAAGTAGGAGACCGAGTTTTCTTGAAAGCATCTCCTAGAAAAGGTTTCTCTCGAATAGGACGAGGTGGGAAGCTTAACCCGAGATACCTTGGACCTTTTAGAATTCTTGAGAAGATTGGAGAAGTGGCATATAGGTTGGATTTACCACCACATTTGACCGGGATACACAATGTATTTCATGTTTCTCAACTCAGGAAGTTTTATCCCGAAGAAGCAACCATACTCCCTGTTGAAGAGGTACAACTGGAACCGGATTTGACAATAGTAAGGCATCCGGTTGAGATTCAGGACCGGAAGTTACAAGTGTTGAGGAATAAGCAGATTCCCTTGGTCCGTGTATTGTGGAGAGATCAGAAATCAGAAGAGTCTACTTGGGAAATTGAGGAGAAGATGAGACAGTTGTATCCGGAGTTGTTCTCAGGTCAGGCAGTGAACCTGGGGACCAGGTTTTCCGAAAGGGGGGAGGTTGTGACACCCCGACCTACAGTCGGTACAGGTAGATTATGTGTTTTAATATTAATTACGTTTTAAATTATTGTATAGGAATTATATGAATTTATTTGAACCTATTTGAATTAATTGATTATGTGATTTTGGTGTTTTGGACTCGTTGAACCTTAACCTCTTAAACCGAATTAAACCGAACCGGAAACCTTGAACCAAACCTATGAACCGAACCCGGTTAAGCCTTAAAGAGTGAACCATCCTTTTCTTTCTTCTCTCCTTTTCACGTAACATAGCAGCAGCTCTTGGCCAAGAAAGAGAAGCAAACCCTCCATTTGTGATTCAAGCTTCAATCAACCATATCTTCCCCATTTCTTGACCAATCTTCGAGCTTAAGTAAGTTTCGGAAATCTCTCGTCATGCTCTTCATTGCTACGGTTTAAATTCTCTTCTTGGAGTCTTGGATGATTCTCTTTTAACAATATGTGAATAGTAAGGGTTTAGTTTAAATTTTGAATATCTGTTCTATACTTGTTATATTTTAAGTCTAGCTCCATATATGAGTTGTACATGTTGAATATGTTGCATTTATGGCAAGAAAGCATGTGTTAGTTGAGCATTTATTGTGATCATGTGTTTAAGCTTGATTTTCCATTCATGGATTAATGGCTTTAATTCTTGTTTCTCTTGAGTTTTATGAGTGCTTTTATGTCACGTATGATTTATAAGAATTGTTTATGCATTTAGGTAAGTTGTTGCAGCTCTTAGGTCTTGGATTTTTGCCATTTTTGGCGATTTTGAAGCTTCCCCTGTTCTGTTCTGCTTCTGTAATTCGAACCAGGCCGGAACGGCCGTTCCCGTCCCAGTTATAAACTGGGAACGGCCCATCTGGGCCCTTTTACTGTTTTTTGCCGAGAGTGCGAACGGCCGTTCCCAGTTTGAACTGGGAATGGGAAGGGTTGTTCCTATGATCAAAAATTTTTAGTTCAAGTTACAGACGTGGGGAGAAATTCGGGTAGTTGGGAACGGCCCTTCCCATCCCCAGTACAAACTGGGAACGACCGTTCCCATCTTCCAGAAACTTTTAGCGAGGCTGGCAACGGTCGTTCCCTAGAGTGAAAGGGTCGTTCCCAACCTAGCCGAATCCTGGGAGCTGCTACTGCTTACCTTTTTCCTTTTTATGCAATCATATGCATTTCTTTGCTTTTCTTTTACTTGTTTAAGGTTGTAACTTAATTTTAATTGCTTAATAAATTATGAATAATTGTTATATGTTATGTTCTGTGATTTATATGATTCATTTCACCATTGGTGCACATCCAAGCATGAGTCAAGCATATGCCGAGCGTCTTAATTAGTTCATTTAGTGTCTAAGTCGTGGGCTATTGTGTTTCTTTTCAGACAGTGCGGCCGAGGTCGAGCCCGAGGCTTAGTGTGATCACTCTCTTTACTTTCTACGCACAAGGTGAGGTTTAGGTGTTTGTATAGCTATTCGACCTATGACCTTTATGTGTCGTTTTCTTGCCCTGCATGTGGATAAATTATAGGTATATGTAAATAAGTGTTATGTAATATATGTTTATGAGTTTGTGAACAAACCTTGATTTCGAAAAGTAATATGAAGGTATATGTAAACCATTTCGAAAAGGTTTAATTTATGTTTGTTAGCGAGTGGAACCATGAAAGATTGGTTATATGTTATGCTATGTGTTTGTGAGCTCGAGGAGCTATGGGTAAGGAGCCGTCGGGACGGCATTGGGCCGTCGAGGTTAACCCTGTGCTTAGTCTCCACCCGGAGTATCACGTACGACCTCGGGAGCTAGGGAAGGCATGATATTCCGATGCCTTCGGTTTACCGGGGAGGACCCGTTGTAGGTTAGCTACCTCTGGGGGTTTGTTATGATATGGATGGTTAGGGCCAACGCGTGGCTCTTCCATCATTGGTGGAGAGGATGTTTATTACGATTTATGTTTCATGCTATGAGGAGTAAAGGTTGGAAGCTCGTTCTCGCCGAGCGTATGTTATGTTATGTTTGGGAGGTATGAATCGGGATAGAGTTGTGAAAAGATTTCAAGTATATTATGTTGTTTTGAAAGTTTGGTTTGTAAAACCTATTCCGGTTCATAAGTCTACCTTTTATTATGTGCCTTGCTTTATATGTATATAGGGTGTGGGTGTGGGTGTGCGTTAGCCCCCTCACTCAGTCAGTTGACTGACCCCTCGTTTCTTCTTTCAGTTGCAGGTTCTTTTGGGGCTTGAGCTTGGCGGAGAAGTGTGTCGTTGTTGCTCTTGTCGGTCTAGATTTTGCTAGTTGCATTTACTCACCTGCATATTTTATAATTTTGTAGATGTATTGTTTGGATACTTATATTTTGCTTGAGCCGTGATGGCATTTGTACAGGAATTAAGTGTTGGTACCTATATGTAAATAATATGAGTATGTAAGTGATGGTACCTATAAGTTTATATGTGATGATCTTTTGTTGTGCATTTATTTTTTCGCTTCCGCGTACTCTGGTTTAGTTTTGTTTAGCTCTGCCTAGCCTAGAGTGTGTGTTGGTCTCTCGTTCGCTATGATTTGGATTCGGGTACGAACATTCCATTTCATATCCGAGTTTGGATTATAGTGCGGGGGATGTGGCCCTACGTGTGGGTGCTACAATGCATGTAAAGAAGTGTTTGCCTATGATGATAATCAATCGTGTATTATTCAGAGATTTTTTGTAACATAAGGAACGTCCCAAAGTAGATTACGACGAATCAGCTTTCTAGGACACTATTCCCAACATATAGGTCCCGGCCACTTGACTAGCCACCAGTTGAGAGTCTGTTATGGCTGTCAGCTACTTGATTCCTTGTTATCGGGTAATTTTCATTCCGGAGATAAGCGCTTCATATTCAACCTCGTTGTTTGTGGCTGGAAAGTCAAATAGATGGCGAAATCGAGCTCGTCTCCATCAGTGCTTCTCAGGAAAAGCCCCCACACCTTCCCCAGACGTGGTCGAAGAGCCATCCACCTACAAGATCCAGGTGGTCGAAGGTTCAGAGGTCAATAGAGGGGTTCCCTTTTCAATTAAGAAGTCGGCTAAGACCTATGCCTGATAGACAAGTGGTTGGTAACTTACATCGTATTGTCCCAACTCGATAGCCCACTTCACCAGCCTTCCTGATGCGTCTGGCTTCTCGAGCACTTGCCTCAAAGGTTGGTCGATTAACATAGCTATAGAATGAGCTTAGAAGTAAGGTTTTAGTTTTCTAGCGGTATGCACCAAAGCTAAAGCAAATTTCTCAATCTCTAAGTATCGGGTTTATGCCCCGTGAAGGATTTTGCTGACGTAGTAAACCGGTATGTGCTTTTTGTCACGAAGGCCGGCTAGTACAGAACTGATCGCTTGATCGAACACTACAAAAAAACTGCCGAAAACTGATGGAAAAAATCAACGAAATATTCAGGTTTTCCGTTGGAAAAATAGATTTTCGATGAAAAACCAACGGAAAACCAACGGGATGGCGTCTGTGGGAAAAACCATCGTCGGATATATTTCCAACGGAAAAATTATTTTTCCAACAAAATAATTTCCAACGGAAAATTTTCGTCGGTTTTTCGTCGGAATTTTTTTCCAACGGAATAAAAATAATTTAATTTTTAAGCTAACTGACGGAATTTTCAGTTGGGATTCCGTCGGAAAAAAGAATAAAAATTAAAAAAAAATAAAAAATTCATTTGTGAGACCCAAATCACCCCTGAAACGAGCCACACAAACCCTTCGGCTAAGCCAGCAACCAAACCATCGAGCCAAGCTTGAGCAATTGCTAGAATTAACGTTAATTGTGCGAGTGGGAATTCGAACTCGGGTCTCCAAGGAAGAATAGTGACTCCCTTACCAACTTGGACAAGTTCCTTCTTATTAATATTATGTCTTTAAATATATTTATACACTAATTTCAATTAATTATTTAAATACTTTTTGTTATTAATTTAAAATATAAAATTTTAAATATATGATTATTTGAATTAAATATAATCATATTTATTGAGATATTATATAAAATTTGCTAGCTTATATACTTTTATGTTTTAATTAATAATGTATATACTTAAAATTATATAAAATATTATTGTAGATGACCAAATAATCTTTATATTATTAATTTAATTTACTATTTTGAAATTATCATAAATTTAATTTCAAAGTTAAATAGTTAAATTAATTATTATTATAATGTTTATTTTCTCAACAAATCATAAGGTGACACGTGGCGTATTGCGTCATACCGACCAATCAAATTCAAGTCTTGTATGGTCTTATCTCTTTAAAAAAATAATAAAATATTAAAGAGATAAATATCCAAGTGATTTTATTTGATATTATCTCTTTAAAAAAAGATACAAGAGATAATTATTAAATAAGTTTAAGTTGAACTCTAACTCTTGAATCCTTCACCAATATAAAGGGGTCATGGGGTTGTTCATTCAACACAATACAAGTACAAGAAGCTAAGGGCCAACAGGGGTTGGTCAAGTGGTTTGAGGGTTCTTTCTCGAAGGCAAGGTCCCGGGTTCGAATCCCTTTGGCCACTTGGGGTGTGTGTGTTAAAAAAAAAAAAAAAGTACAAGAAGCTAAGGAGAAGAAGAGGCTAAAATTCTCAACAAATTCAAGACGGAGTTCTAAGGCATTTAAAGGCATTCTTCCCCAAAGTTATCAAATCAATTCGTTTGATCCGTTATTAAGGCGTTATACCGGCGAATCGACGTTATATTCAAGCTAAATCCACAGAGTTATCGATGAGTTCAAAGGCGTTCTTGGCGGAATTCTCCAAAATCTGGCGTTTGAGTCGTGAACAAGTCGAAGGACCTACGGATTAACATTACTAAAGCCAAACTTGAAGTTGAAGAAGATCAAACCATCAAATCCATCAAGGAGCATTTGAAGATTTCTACAACTTTAAACTTGAAGGAAGAATCAGAGGATCAAATCGAAGATTGAAGACCCACTTTGATATTCAAATTTACAACTTATTTTTACTATTTATCTGGTGTTTACCCAAAATCAATAAACGCGAATTATTAGTGTAAGAAATTATATTAATAATTTATAATTTGTATATTATATAATTTTTAAATATATAATTATTTGTATTAACTATAATCGTATTTTTCTAATTAAATTTGATTGAAAAATTCCAACGAAAAATCGACGAAAAACCAACGAAAAATATTCCAACGGAAAATTGATGGAAAAAAAAATAGAATTTTTATTTCATTGAAAATTCCAACGGAAAACCAACGAAAAAATTCCATTTGTTTTTTTTTTATGAACAATAAAAGAAAATCGACGTTTTCCGTTGGTTTTTTTAATGAAGAATAAAATAACAATTCCAACGGAAAATCGACGGGATTTATGAAGAATAAAATCTCGTCGGTTTTCCGCTTCATAAAAGAAAATCGATGGGTTTTTCATGTTTGTTTTCCGTTGGAATTTTTGTTTCATTGAAATTCCAACGGAAAACAAATGGAAGTATTCCATTGGTTTTCCTGGTGCAATTTTTTTTAGAATTGCTCCAAAATTTCCGACGAAAAACCAACGGAATTTTGTTGGAATTTTTGGCACAAATTTTTTTAAAATTCCACCAAATTTTTCGACGGAATTCTGATGACTTGTCCGTTGGAATGCAAATTTTCTTGGCCGTGGGAATTCTGCCGGAAATTCTAACGGAAAACCGACGAAATTTTCCATCGAATTTTCCCCATCGGTTTTTGGCTATTTTTTTGTAGTGGAAAATGGCAAGATACACATACAACCTTTCCCCCGGCTGGGGCTTGGCGAGCAGAGGTAGAGATTCTAAATAGGCTTTTAATTCTTCGAACGCGCGATTACATTCTTTTGTCCATCCAAAGTGCTTGATATTTCTCAGGATTTTGAAGAAGGGGAGGTTTCTCTCAGCTGATCTGGCAATAAATCGATTGGGGGGAAATGATTCATCCAACCAAATATTGTACTTCCCGAACAATTTGGGGTCGATATAGTAAGGTGATGGCTTTGACCTTTTCGAGATTAGCCTCGATGCCTCGATGGCTCACTATGTATCCCAAGAATTTTCCCCTTTCGACCCCAAAAGTGCACTTGCTCGGATTGAACTTCAATCGTTACTTTCGAAGTAGATCAAAAGCTTGACCCAGATCTGCCAAATGGTCGCAAGAGTTCCTGCTTCTTACAATCATATCATCAACATAAACCTCCATAGTCTTTCCCAATGTTTTTAAAACCGGACCGGACCTGCCGGTTCCTCCGGTTCCGGTTTAACCGGTGACCGGTGGCATATCCGGTCCGAATGACCGTATAAAACCGGCGTGATTTGGACCGCTCTCTGACCGAAAAAACCGGCCTGTTGACCGGTGATTTTGACACTCAAAATCGGACCGGACCGCCGGTTATCGAATTTTCCTTCCTTTTTCCTTGGTCTTCCCAGCTTTTCGCGCAACCACAATCGACTTTGTTTTTCTTTCGCAAGGCACTTGTGAGAGAGAGAAGAATTTCTTTTAGAGGACAATTTTTTTATTAAGATGTAGAGTGAACTGTTGCCTAAGAAAAGAAATGGAATAGCTGAACAAGATGAATAGATTATGTAGAATGAATCGTTGCCTGAGAATCTAAGAATAGTTGAACAAGATGATAGAAGAAAAGGAATAGATCTGCGGCGCAGAGACGAGTGAATAGGTTTTGACTTTTCAAATTATAACTTGCAGAGACAAGTGAATAGGCTTTTACTTTTCAAATTATAACTTTGGGCTTTTGCTTTTGGGCTTTTAGGGTTAGGTAATAAAGTAGATTACTTTCTTCTTTCTCATTTCTTTCATTATGATATTTTAGTTTTTATGAAAATTAATAAAATTTAGTATGTTGTGAAAAAATATAAATTTGTATTTATTTTTTAAGAAAAATATAATGAGAGGAACATAAATTTTAATTTAAATATTGAACACTATACATATATTTTACATATTTAAATAATTAATTAATTAATTAATTAATTAATTAATAATAAATTATTTATTACGTCATACCGGTTCGACCGGTGGTTGAACCGGTTGAACCGGTGACCAGTAAGCCTACCGGTTCGACCTCCGGTCCGGTTTTGAAAACATTGGTCTTTCCAATCTCCTCTTCAAAAACCCTATTGACAAGTTTCTGGTAGGTGGCTCCAGCATTTTTAAGTCCAAAGGGCATGACTTTGAAAAAGTTATCTTCTTTTCGTCCTATGGGGCCATGAAGATTTGGTAATCCCCCAGAAAAGCATCCATCATACTCATTAACTCACATCCTGCGGTCGAATCTACCAGCTGGTTGATTCTTGGTAGGGCATAGGGGTCCTTGGGGCAAGCTCTGTTTAGATCTGTGAAGTTGTTACACATCCTCCATTTGGCCCCGGTCTTGGCCACCAAGACCACGTTGCATAACCAATCCACGTATTTTTCAGGAGTAATGTATCGTGTCTCGAGCAACTTGTTGCCTCCTGCTCGATGATCTGATTCAGGGCACACTCTGGTTTCTGAGTTTTTACTTGATTGGTTTGAAGGTGGGGTCGACATTCAGATGGTGCGTGACCACACTTGGGTCGACCCCCTCTAGATCGGAAGCACTCCATGCGAACACGTCCGCATTCTCTTATAAAAATTGGATCAGCTACAGTGCTTGACCTCTTTACCCTTTTGAGATACCCCCACATTGGTAGTTTTCTCAGGCTAACTCGGAACCAACACGATCTGCCGAGTTTCGTTGGTTATCTCGATCTTTTCGTCAAGAAGTTTTCTCCTTTTGGCAGCTAAGGCATAGATCATTTTATGCGATCTCGCCGGGTCGAGGACGTCTTGATCTACTAGATCTTCATCATCGAGATTCGGCAAAAAAACTATAGATAGCACCTACTTGTTTGATAATTTTACTTTTTCCATGCAAATCGAGCAGCACGCCCAAGCCGTTTGGATGTCGCATCTCAATTCCCTTATTCCCTCCGGGGTTGGCAGCTTGACGAGTTGATGATAGGTTAAAATAATGGCTCTAAGCCCTATCAATCCCGGTTGCCCAAAGACGATGTTGAACGCCGGCGGTTGATCAACCATAAGGTACTTGATTTTTAACGTCGCCCTCTTAGGGAGAGTTCTCTTGTTATTTGTTTGAGAGACGGGGTTCTCTCATTGTTTATTTGAGAGAAGGGCTCCCTCATTGTTGCTTGTACCTGTTTAGCTTGCCACTGGCGGCAGCTTAGATTTTCGGGTGTTTAGGTTTCAGTGAGTTAAGGGTCGTGACTTAACAACAATTGAAGACCCCTTATTGCTTGAAGACCTATTCCGAACTAATTCCTCATGGGGAGTGGCTAGCCCGTGTGGGATGAACACAAGAAAGTTTTCTTAGAGTCCAGAACTCGAGGCAGTGGACCTGGGGACCAGGTCCTCTTAAGGGAGAGAGGTTGTGACACCCCATTTTCCGGCAAGCCAGGTATGACGTCACGAGAGAGTTTAATTCTGTATTTTTGTGATTTATGTGACGTCGCATGCTCTATGTGTCAACGTGTAATTTTATTTTAAGTAAGTGCGCTTAGGATTTATTTAAATTGTACTTGGACTCAATTGTCCAATATTTGCAAGTTAGGGACCTAATTATAATTTAGGGTGTATTGGGTCATTCGTGGCTATCTTGAGCTCGCGAATTCGGATTTCAATTCCAACCTTACCATGGACTTGTTTTGATGATTCGGAGCCAATAGAATCAACCTTATATTTTTCTAAAGCCATTTGATCGCCCTACTATTTTAAAATCCGATTCGAATGGACCGGATATCGTTTGATCCTACCCGACCGACCCTAACCGTTTCTTGGCTAAGAAAAAGGCCAAGCCCCTTCCTTCTTTTCCCATTTAGATTGATCAACAAGTAAGGAAAGAAAGAGGAGAAGAAACAATCCTTTAGGCGTCCAACCTTCAGAGCTCGAGAGATCCGACTATCCAATCAACGACCTAAGATAAGATTTGTCTTCCTTTCATTACGTGCTTCGATTTAATACCTCTTTTGTGCCTCGGATTTGTGCCTACGTGCTATTTGAGGAAGATAATAAATAGTTCTGGGTTGGGAGATTTGTGTGTTTACGCTCGTTTCACGAGCTCTTACGTGTCTATATGTGTTCTACATGCCGAGTATTCCTTGTGGTGTGATTTTCGGGTGATTTGGGGTTGTGTGGGGCCATGTGAGTGTGTTTGGGTTTGTTTCCTGTCGTCTTCCCCTATTTATTTTTCGCTCTAGACCTTCCCAAACACCCATTTAGCTCCCTAGTTCATTTTCCAAACGCCCGTCTGAGACCCCTCTGTTTTGACCCAAGAGCTTCCAAACGCCTCGTTTCTGCTTTTAGGTCAATTTTCAAATGGTCGTTTACCTCTCATACGTGCTCCGATTGACCTGAATTTTTAACCACAGAAACTAATTTGAGTGTAGAGTATTCTCCAATTAGAATTACCTTAAAATCATATCTGAGGACCGAGATATAACCGTTATAATTTTGTGTAGCCACTTCACCGAAAATCTACTTTCGTCCAACTTCAAGCCTTCGCCATTTTCTCATCGCTTTAAACCACAACCCCGAGCTATATATCATTGGAAAGTCTTGTTTGTCTAGTTTCATACCCAACAAACAAAACCCAATTCCAACTTCTAGAACTCGAGATATTCTCATTTTTCTACAGCTTGCGTGTTTTCGAAAACTATAAGCTTTTGCTAAACTTTGCCAAAACCCCTCTTCTTGCGTTACTTTTACTTCCTTGACTCCTGTATGTGACTTTTATGAATTGTGTACTTGTTTAATTGATAATTATGCTTATATTTGACACTCTTTGGTCCTTACTTGCTTAAACTTGATTGTTTGACTTCATGATATATATGAAATGAATTCGTACGATTGAATGGCATGAATACGTGATCTCCGTGAGATTTGTTGCATTCTTATATGTGTTATACATGGTATTTAGTGTCAATGGCTTGAATATTTGTAACGCCCCGATTTTCAGACAGTCAGGTACGCTCGACACGTGTGGGTTTCGAGCGTTAGGACTTTATTTTATTATTTTCGTTTATTTAATTTATATGTGTTATATTAATTTCTATAAATTGTGCTCAACATGATTACGTGAAAATTAAATAATATTCATGCCATTTTGAGGATTCTTGTATAACTGGATTTTAATTGTTACATGAGTTAATTGTCCAATTTGTCTTAATTGCTTAATTGTTCTTAATTGTTCATTTACATAAAATAGAGGACCAAATTGCATGAATATGTTAAAGGACCTAATTGATCTTTTCCAAACCTTAGATACCCAATTGCATAACTTATAGAACTTTAGGGATTTGATCATAAATATTGCATATTTCCACAAATATATCGGTATAAGCTTCTTCATTCTTCTTTCATCTTCATTTTAATTCCAACATATTCAACCATCATCATCTCTCTCGGTATTCACTCAAGAAGGATAGGAAATTGGGAAATCATCAATTTCAAGCTAGAATTTGCTAGGAAACTTCATGAATTCAAGCTCAAGCACCCATACTCATCATCTTCTCCCACTTATTTTCATCTCAAGGTATATATATGATTCTTGATCATATTTGAGATAGCTAGGGTTTGGGATTTATATGCTAGATGGATGAATGGTAGATGGAAGCATGATTATGTGATCCTAGGTTGAGTTATGTCATGATTTATTTATGAAGTTCTTGAATATTTGAGCTTGAATGATCAATAGGAGCTTGAGCATGAAACTTGGAAATCTTGGTGCTATTGCATGGTTTACTTGTTTAAGTGTTATATTATCATTTCTTGAACATGTATGCATCATATTTCCAGGAATTAATAGCTTTGTTGATCAAATTGGAATTCTTGTTGCTTTGTTGATCATTCCCGAGAGCCTCCCCTGTTTTGCTCTGTTTTGATAAGTTGCAGAAACAGGGAACGGCCGTTCCCAGCCTCAAGGCATTGTGGGAACGGGCGTTCCCACCTTTTCAAATAAAACAGGCGGTCGAGACTGGGAACGGCCGTTTCCATTTTGGCCTGCATGCCGGAAGGGCCGTTCCCAGCTTCAGCGCGTTTTAAAATGGAAGTCGTGGGCGCGTTTTGGGGAGTCTTGGGAACGACCGTTCCCATTTTGCAAAGGGGTCCGGAACGGCCGTTCCCACCTGACTTGCAGAACAAAAGTTTCTGTATAAAATTACGAAAATAGCCCCTCGATCCGACGTCTTCTTTGACCCCGAATTGCTATTAAATGATCCAATATGTACTGAAACAATATGTTATCATGCTACATTGTGTATTACTCGATGTCTCATGTATGATCATGCTGTGCGTCATTATATGGAATAATGTCCTTGAATTATAGTCTCATGCACGCACATTGTCCCGTTTCTTGTCCAGTTATTCTCCAGGGCGGAGATTATCAAGCATGAGCATGTTTACGCATTCACGAGTCGTGTGTCGCCTGTCAGGTGAGGTTTAATTTCTAGTTATATAGAACCCATATAACCTTTACGTGATTTTTGGCCAAACGTATTTATATTATAATTTCATTAAATCACTTATTATTTCAAGCATGTTAGTGTTCACGAATCAAGCATGTCATGTTCATGAAAGCAAGTAAATGCGTTCTCCTGGCCAGGTCCTCCTTAGTGAGGGCGCTGGGCTGGTCTTCGGGCTGGTGGTTGTCCGTCCAACCACAGGAAGAACAGTACCCTATCGTGTACGTGTATTCTCTTGGTCAGGTCCTCCTTCGTGAGGGCGCTGGGCTGGTCTTCGGGCTGGTGGTTGTCCGTCCAACCACAAGAAGAACAAAGCCTTATCGTGTACCTGTGTTCTCCTGGCCAGGTTCTCCTTAGCGAGGGCGTTGGGCTAGTCTTAGAGCTGGTGGTTGTCCGTCCAACCACAGGAGGAACAAACCCTATCGTGTTACAAGCAAGCCATGTATTGATTGCATGATTTCCATTCCATGAATGTGCTAATTAAGTACACCTGCATGATTGCACGATAATTGAATTGCGTGATCACCTAATGATTAACAAGCAAGCAAGCATGTTCATCGATTGCATGAAAGAACAAGTATTTAATATTGATAGTTGTATTCTCGGGCGAAGCTATATTATTATTGAACTTGTATATTTACCCTTTTATAAATCTTTACCCGAGAATATAACTTGCATGTTATCTGCGCTAATATATATGTAAACCCCTCACTCGGTCTTCACAGACTGACACCTCCACCTTTCAGGTTATTACAGGTGCGTGCTAGGCGGGAAGTGAGTCGAGTCCAGTTGTTAGAGTTGAGTCAAACACGGTGCATTTATTTGATTGTTTATTATTGTTCGAGAAAATCATGTTTACGGTTATATGTTATTTATTTTAGGAGATGATAATGTATTGATATGTAACTTTAGAATATATTTTATTTGGAAGATGAGAAATGTCGTGATTGGATAAATAGAAATAGTTGATAATGTTCTGTTTATGCTTCCGCTTTATTATGTCGCATGTTCGAGTATCCCGCCTAGCTTGTCGTGAGTTGCATTGTCACCCGTTCGCTATAGGTTGGTTCATGTACGGATTGGTCATTTAGTATGTGGATTGACCTATAGTGCGGGGGTGTGGTACCTCTACGTGTCCGGGGTGCTACATCTAAGGTGGTATCAGAGCCCGGTTGCAAAACCGAGGTTCTAGTGTCGTGTCGAGTCAAGTCTAGGTCGTACGGCATAGGAATTACTTGATAATCTGAGAGTCTTGCATTTTATTTGAAATTAACTTTCTACTTGAATTCTTTGAAATTTCTTGAATTCTTGAATAACTTGAGCATCTTATCGATACTTGTTTGCTATTGTTGATTAGTTGGCTTCAACTTGATTGAATTTTATATGATCAACGTGTTTAGTTTAAGTGTTGATGAATTACTTGTCGCATTTTATATTAAATTCTCGTTATCGATACTAATTATGTGACAACTATGTGACATGAGCACATCTTATCCGCATGCATTTAGTTTCAATTTAGTTGTGAGTGACAGGTTTCGGGAAATATATAAATCAAGGTCGGGGATCTTGAAGATTAAAGAGACTGATCAATCGCTTGGGCTAAAGTTGCAATTTGGCCAACAAGGGATGGACGCTGGAATCGAGTCTAACATTTCTGCGGTGCCAGGTTCTTCAATGCATTCATAAACACGTGCATCATAATTGCTATTTGCTTCTCATTTATAAATATTGTTATAGATGCTTTTTAGATTACCTACTTGGTGCATTAAATATATGTTTGAATTAGTTGAAATATTTAAATCCTTTTGTTATGAGTACTTTTTTAAATCAATATAATTGTCCCAATGTGGTGCATTGTAAATTGTTGGTAAGTATATTATGTGCATTAACCCTTTAAGCATCATGCATTATTTAGTGTTTATTGGCAATAGGTTCTCCCTATGCTCTGCCCAATCCTTGCTCCTATTTCTACAACTCGAATTTTAAAGAAGAGGTTTTTGGAATCATCGGGTATCATGTTGTAACCGGGTTATTTGATTCTGATTAAAAGTTTAGCAATATTTGGGGCTGTGAGAATTTATTTATCCGGAATTTAGTAGGAGCAAGTATAATATAGGTATTTTGGAACTTTGGAAATTGGGGAAAATGTTGATAGGTTCAAGCAGATAAAGGCTCAGTGGGTCTTTCAACCTTCAGAAATTAATCAGTACTTTGGAGATGCATTGGGAGTAAGAGAGTAACTTTCTTGTTTCGGATTATGGTGCCGAACTTGTAAATGCCAATTCGCTGGAAAGCATTAGGTGAGTGTAGGATGTTGAAGAATTTTAACATCAAACCTGTAACGCCCCCGTTTTTCAGTTTAAGTAATGTGACGTATTTGTTTAAAAAATTGCGCAAATTAAGTATTTAATTATATGATTAATTGTTTATAAGTGTTTTTATTTGATTTAAAACCGTAAACTTTTGCTATTTAATTTAATTAATATGGAATTTAAGTTTAGTAATTTATTTATAACAATATGAATTCGTTCATGCGCTTGAGTGTTTTATTTCTACTTCGTTCTTATATGAAATGATACTGGATTGGCGTGAAAATTTAATATGTCGTAAATATGTGTGTTATGAACGTGCCTATGTGCTCGGTTTATGTTTTCGGATTCAATTGACGTGTTTATGAATTTAATTTGATTTATGGAACCAAGTTGGGGGCTAACGAGCAATTAGCGCACCCTTGGTTCCGTGCGTGATATCTTGAGCTCGGGAATTCGGATTCGAATTCCGTCAACTCCGTTGCCTTCGTATCGACGATTCGGAGACAATGGAACAAGCCTCATGCCTTTTTGAAATCATTAAGACCTCCGAAATCCAACCGTAACGGACAGCTCGTGCAAGAAGAGCTCTCCATGTTGACTAGTCTCCTTGGTGGGACCCTTTTTACTTGATCAAACTTAACCAAAGATTAACCATGACTTTTGTACCATGGGTTAAGCCTTCTCCTACCCTTTTACCTCTGAAAAACCGAACCAAACCCTCACTCTCAAGCTGCAACTGAAACGAGAAAGAAAAGAAGAGGAGAAAGGAAGAAACCCTTGGCCATCCTTTGTGATTTTGAGCTCAAATCACCATCTTCCTTCACCAAAACTTCAAGGTATGAATATTTATGTCTTCTCTACTCAATTATGTTTGATTTCATCTATTTAAAACATGATTTGGATCAGATTTGATTAGGGTTTGAATTATGAGATTAGTATGAACTTTTAGGGATTTTTGTCCTAGTGACCTATTTACTCGTGTGGCTGAATTCCTTGCTTAAACATGATCATATGAACTTGGTTCTTGGCTTATTTCTTTCCTAACTGATAGTATATGATGTTAGGAGGATTTCATCTCTTGCTCCTTTTATGAAATTAGGAGATATGGAGCTCCAAACTTGATGATCAAACTGCTTCCCCTGTTTTCCGGACTGCTGCTGATTATTTTGCTTTGTTGCTTGACCAAATGATCTTCTTTTCATGTGAAATTGCATGGATATTATGTACACTCATTGTTCTATATGTTAGCATTCATGTTTTAAGTATTTGGATCCATTTTAAGCCTCAAAACCGAAACACATGGCCTGTTTGTATGCATGCTCCATGACAGATTTGTTGCTGTTGCTTATGTGTGGTTGTTGGTCACCCTAATGTGCTTTAAATTGTGCCATTTTGTATATATATGATGTATAGTAGTTGTTTAGTATGTTAGCATGCATTCCCCAAAGTTTCAGATCCAAATTCAAGCCCTAAGTACTTGATCAAGACATGATAGAATCATTACGGTTCATATGTCCGATTGTAGCGACCCAGTTTTATTGCATGGATTCGATTATCTTAACGTGTGATTTAGCTTTTACACTCTAAATGAAAAATGTTCATAACATGCCAAATATGCTGCATATTAAGTTTCAGAGCATTTGGAGTTCATTTGATATGCTTTTGGATTGAGTTTGTAAGGGATCAGTTTTGCCGGAAAAACCTTGTGAACGGTTTTGGTTCTGTACCGTGACACCCCCGTGTCACATTTACTCATAAGAGTGAGACACGGGCGTGTCACACCCTCTGCTCAGTTCTGTACTGAGCCACGCCCGTGGCTCAGTTTGGCTAAGGGAGGTGACACCCCCGTGTCTCTTCCCATGCGCAGTCTTCGTTACTTCCTCTTCGGTTTTTGATTTGTTTCCCCTCCTTAATGACTTTATCTCCCTTTATGTTGAACTATGAACTTGTTGTACTATGTGTTAGGAGTATTTTGGTTTAATTTCATGGCATTTGGATGTGCTATAGGCATGCTTTTCCTTAATGCCGGTTATGGGTGTTTATGTGTCGTTTATGAATCGCCTCGCTTATTTTCTATATCTTATCACTTCTTCTTGTTGCCCAACCTTGAATATATGCTATGTTATGTAATATGAAGTATATGGTAACATTATGGAAGAGTTTGAACATGTTCTATGCTTCTATTTGAGTTCTTGAATAAATTGAATGGAGAGATGAATTGAATGATCTAGGATTGAACAAGTGAATGAATTGGTTGTGTGATTTTGATGACTTAATATGATCTTTATGTCTTCATATTATGTGTGAGCATTGCCGTGCGTCATATATGGTTCATTTAGGGTCTTGAGTCTCACGAACACGTCTTGTGGTCTTTGGTACAGTTTGTCTCCAGGGTGGAGAGCTTTTGACCGTCAGGCACTTGGTGCTCGTTCCTTGTTTCATCACGGTTAAGGTGAGGGTGGTTTTCGTTGTAGCTATGTAACAAACCCTACAACCCTTATGTGAAAAGCTTTGGCCAAAACCTTATGATTATATATATATGGTTTTCAAATGAGTTATCGAGTAAATTCTTCTGAATTATACGTACGAGCATATATAAGCTTAAAAATGGTTTTGTAATGAGGCTATGCTCCAAACCGTGTGTCTTCATGCTAGCTATGGATTAGGATGACACGGAGAGGTACGTATATAGCATATGCCGAGTTACACGGTAAGGTATGATTTCTTATAGTATGTATCATATGTATGTATTGATATGTTTTGGCGAGACACATTTATTACTTATTACAGAACGGGCCCCGGGACTTAGTATATGTGGCTAACCGAGGAAGCAAGGGCTGACGGGGATCCCATATACTAGTCCCACTATTAAACAGCGGTACTGGACCTCGTCAGGAGATTGGCGGGGAAAGGGAGCTGAGTGCCATCTGGGGAGTCATGTAACCCCTTTTGGTCAAAGACAGGGTGGTCGGGCCTTGCAAACCCACCACCAACCCGGAGGAAGAAGGTTGGAATTAATTATACTTGAATGATTGATTGACTGATTGATTATCGATTGATAGGCACCGTGCGGGAAGGCCGGGAACCGGATTGCCCAAACGAATATGATTTAGGATTTGATATATGAATTGTGTGTATTATGATATATCGCATGATCACCTATTTAAAATATTATTGATATTTGTCGTACACGGTCGGAGTTTGGATGGAGGTTGTGCACGCTCACTCGCCGAGCCTTATATTTATGTATGATTTATGAATGTAATGAAGTTAATATGAATTAGTCGTAAAAGTCGAGCATTGTTTATCTATTTTCTTGCCTTTTTGGGAACTAAATTCAAATAAAACCTTGCTCGGGATTTACGACTTGCATGTGCATGTTTTATATATATGTATCACTCCTGCTCACTCAGTCTTCTAGAGACTGACCCCTTTCCCTCCCCATTATTTTAGTGTGCAGGGTTGATCTTTGGAGTTTCAGGCTAGGCGGAGGTGTTGGAGTTTTAAGTTGGTCGAGTTAGGTTAGGAGAGTCTTTGCACTCACTCATGTATTGAATTTATGTTTGTATCGATTCTATGGTATTATGACCTTGAATAATTATGTAATTATTATTGAATTGGTTTGTTAGACTGTATTTATGAGTATAAAAGAGGCCTGAAGAGCCCAAATTCTATTTATGGTTGGTATGTGTGAATTTTGGCTTTGCAATGCATTATACTTTGGTTGATTGGTAACCATTGCAGGGTCTAGCTCCGCCTGGCTTAGGAAGGGATTTATGTTTGTCTCCCGTTCGCTAGGGTTTGATACGGGTGCGAAGTTACAATTTCGTTACTCGTGTTGAGCCTTAGTGCGGGGGATGTGGCGCCTCACGTGCGGGGTGCTACATCCTTAAGTGGTATCAGAGCCCGGTTTCAAAACCGGTGTTCTTGTGTCGTGTATGAGTCAGTCTAGGTCGTACGGCTTAGGGACTATATGACAATGTGTGCATTGCATTGATCTTGAACATGAACTTGGCTTCCCTTTTTGAATTTTGTTGGACTATCTGTTGCATTTACATAAGGATTTTTGCATTAAGTGTCGAAAATGTGTCATGAGCATGCACTGATCGCATGCATCTACTCTTGAAATAAGTTGTGATTTATAGGTTATGGAGATAATATCAAACCACGGCCAAGTTCTATGACAAAGAAGATCGATTGCAAACCTTCTGAGACATGGAAGATGGGCAGGATACTCCGGGGAGGAATGTGGAGAATGCTAGATGCGCGGCTTCATAGACTGAGTTATAATTAACAGGTAGGATTCAGAATGGGAGGTTTGACTTTGGCGATGCGATGGTAGAGGGATATCTGGTGAAATCGGAATAGTAGTTAATCATGGAATTGTGGGGACTTAAAAGACTAATTTATGAGAATCTACCACTCGGAGTGTTTTAATTGGATTCAGCAAAACCTTTCAACCTAAAGAATGAAGTGAACGAATCTTGAAGATATTTTGATCCCGGATTGGATCGTTGAAGAGGTCTCAATAGTTAGGAGAGACTCAGATAAAATGGGCCCGGTAGGAGCTGTGTACCTGGGGTCGACAAGAAGGATTTCTGATTAAGCCTAGTGAATTGAAATCAAGTCTATCGAAGATAAGACCGGGAAGAGTTGGACTTGGGTACTCTGGATTTCGATCGTGATGGTAAACTTATAAACAATCATCACGGGAATCTTGATCAAGGTGTTGACTGGGATATGAGTTCGTTTTTCCCAAAACCAAGCTGAATTGCCATGTTGAGAAGTGAAATGGAAGATATGAAGCAACAAATGGAAATGGTAAAGAAAGACAACCACTTCTTGCAAGGAAATCATGCGCTCAAACATAAGCCGTGGGAAGTGAATTGAACTCTCGAAAGGGTAAGTGCGGGATTCTTAATTGAGACAAAGATTGGAAGTAAAGGTTGAATTTAGAGAATAGATTGGATGCTAACTCCTTGGAAGTGAAAGATACAAGTTGATTTATAAAGATGCATGGGAATCTCGAAGACCGTGGGAAAGGCAAGGAATAACTACCAAGTCAAAGTAACCGCGGGACTTGGAGTAGCAAGGAAAGCTACCGAGCTAATAACTTCCCACATCGGTGACAGGTTCCAAAGCATTCATAGCACGTGCATCATATCTTGCATTAGTTACTTATTCCCGTGACTTTATGCTTATCCATGCATTCTAATTGGTTTCGTCGCACTAATGTGTTGAATAATTGCTTGATGTAAACGTGACCCATGCATGGTCATTTTAACCCAACATGCATTTTAGTGGTTACTTGATAGGAAGCCTTCCGCCTCAACTATCAAGTATCAGTACAACTGAGTCGCATCTGAATTATGAGGAAGGTGAATTTGGGAAATAAGAATTTCTATTAAGGGATAGGTTGACAGAAACAAGAATTCAGAAGGAGAAGTGAGACTAGGGTTCCGGACAAGATTAAGAAAGGAGTTTCGGACACCAAGAGAACTAGGGAAGGAGTTGAAAAGCCAAATCTTTGATTTCTATATCGGCTAAACTCCACCTAATGAGATTTACTCATCGAGGATTTCGATAAAAGAAGAATCAAGGGAGTTCAACCCGGGACAACAGAAATTTAAGGGGGAGAGCACGACCGAAGAACAAATCGGACGATTGAAAAGGTGCTCGAAGAAATATTTTAGTGGGAATGACGAAATTACAAATTAAGGAAGACCTGGAAGTCCTATTAGTGATGATCGGAGATAACTAAGGTGGCGTGAATGGTTAAGCCGTTAAGAGGAGAGTTAAGTTACTTAAGTCGGGTTAGAGTCCCTCATTAGGAATGGAGGAAATGGTTTGGAGAATATTCTTATGTGTAGAATATGGATCTGGGGATATTGTCGACCAAGATTTATTTAGTAGAAGTATTAAGGGATCGAGACAACATTATTAAGTTATCGGTTCTATCAAAGGTGATCCGGAAGGAAATCCACGAAGAAACCAAACCGGAAAAGATGATCATTGGAGGATTTACATCAAACGACAAGAATCATCAAGAACATCCTCTCTTCGGTCAAGGAATTTTAGGGACTAAATACTAAATTTCACCTTAAGGAATTAAAGGGAGTGAAAAGGGGTCAATCGAATGGAAGAAAGAAAGAGATTTGTATAGCATGCATCTTAACGTCGGGATTGAATCATCAAGGTTGTTCAGAGTGGTTATCCTCGGGGATATGTTGGACTTCGATATGGTAAAGGTAATAACTACAGACCTGAGTTCGGGACGGACGATCAAGGGGATCCAGGGAGGTCAAGCTCAGTTAATTATTAAGAGTTGGTTTGATTGAAAGAAGATTATGGGAAATGACGAAAGATCGAAGAAGATTGGAAGCAGGACAAGTCAGAAGGGAATAAAGAATGAAATCCTTAGAGGATCTATCAACTGCTTGGTTGGGGTACCTTGAAGCGCTTAAAGACGAGTCGCACATTGAATTCATTTTCGGGACAGACCACGCTTTGGACAACGAAACTTACCGTTCTGAATTATGCAACTACGGTGAACGGTACCTATAGCATTCATGATACATGCATCCATGCAGATTTAACCTACCCAATTTTTTTTTATTAGGTGCCTTGATCTCGTACTGTGGTAAATTACTTGGAGTAATTGAAATCAATAGGAGTGATATTTATTACTTGCTATGAGTGTCTTACGTGATTTTAAATTTTGGTTTCGCGTGAGTTGCTTGGGAGTATTGGAGACTTCCTTGCTTTATTTTTGGTTAAGAGACGGGGATTCTCTTATTTTTGTTTGAGAGACGGGGTACTCTCTTTGCTTGCGAGAGACGGGGTTCTCTCATTGTTGTTGGAGAGACGGGGTTCTCTCATTGCTGTTCGAGAGACGGGGCTCTCTCCTTGTTACTTGTGAGAGACGGGGAATCTCTCATTGTTTGTTTCAGGCGTGTGTGAATCCGAGGACGGATTCTTTTTAAGGGGGAGAGATTGTAACGCCCCCGTTTTTCAGTTTAAGTAATGTGACGTATTTGTTTAAAAAATTGCGCAAATTAAGTATTTAATTATATGATTAATTGTTTATAAGTGTTTTTATTTGATTTAAAACCGTAAACTTTTGCTATTTAATTTAATTAATATGGAATTTAAGTTTAGTAATTTATTTATAACAATATGAATTCGTTCATGCGCTTGAGTGTTTTATTTCTACTTCGTTCTTATATGAAATGATACTGGATTGGCGTGAAAATTTAATATGTCGTAAATATGTGTGTTATGAACGTGCCTATGTGCTCGGTTTATGTTTTCGGATTCAATTGACGTGTTTATGAATTTAATTTGATTTATGGAACCAAGTCGGGGGCTAACGAGCAATTAGCGCACCCTTGGTTCCGTGCGTGATATCTTGAGCTCGGGAATTCGGATTCGAATTCCGTCAACTCCGTTGCCTTCGTATCGACGATTCGGAGACAATGGAACAAGCCTCATGCCTTTTTGAAATCATTAAGACCTCCGAAATCCAACCGTAACGGACAGCTCGTGCAAGAAGAGCTCTCCATGTTGACTAGTCTCCTTGGTGGGACCCTTTTTACTTGATCAAACTTAACCAAAGATTAACCATGACTTTTGTACCATGGGTTAAGCCTTCTCCTACCCTTTTACCTCTGAAAAACCGAACCAAACCCTCACTCTCAAGCTGCAACTGAAACGAGAAAGAAAAGAAGAGGAGAAAGGAAGAAACCCTTGGCCATCCTTTGTGATTTTGAGCTCAAATCACCATCTTCCTTCACCAAAACTTCAAGGTATGAATATTTATGTCTTCTCTACTCAATTATGTTTGATTTCATCTATTTAAAACATGATTTGGATCAGATTTGATTAGGGTTTGAATTATGAGATTAGTATGAACTTTTAGGGATTTTTGTCCTAGTGACCTATTTACTCGTGTGGCTGAATTCCTTGCTTAAACATGATCATATGAACTTGGTTCTTGGCTTATTTCTTTCCTAACTGATAGTATATGATGTTAGGAGGATTTCATCTCTTGCTCCTTTTATGAAATTAGGAGATATGGAGCTCCAAACTTGATGATCAAACTGCTTCCCCTGTTTTCCGGACTGCTGCTGATTATTTTGCTTTGTTGCTTGACCAAATGATCTTCTTTTCATGTGAAATTGCATGGATATTATGTACACTCATTGTTCTATATGTTAGCATTCATGTTTTAAGTATTTGGATCCATTTTAAGCCTCAAAACCGAAACACATGGCCTGTTTGTATGCATGCTCCATGACAGATTTGTTGCTGTTGCTTATGTGTGGTTGTTGGTCACCCTAATGTGCTTTAAATTGTGCCATTTTGTATATATATGATGTATAGTAGTTGTTTAGTATGTTAGCATGCATTCCCCAAAGTTTCAGATCCAAATTCAAGCCCTAAGTACTTGATCAAGACATGATAGAATCATTACGGTTCATATGTCCGATTGTAGCGACCCAGTTTTATTGCATGGATTCGATGATCTTAACGTGTGATTTAGCTTTTACACTCTAAATGAAAAATGTTCATAACATGCCAAATATGCTGCATATTAAGTTTCAGAGCATTTGGAGTTCATTTGATATGCTTTTGGATTGAGTTTGTAAGGGATCAGTTTTGCCGGAAAAACCTTGTGAACGGTTTTGGTTCTGTACCGTGACACCCCCGTGTCACATTTACTCATAAGAGTGAGACACAGGCGTGTCACACCCTCTGCTCAGTTCTGTACTGAGCCACGCCCGTGGCTCAGTTTGGCTAAGGGAGGTGACACCCCCGTGTCTCTTCCCATGCGCAGTCTTCGTTACTTCCTCTTCGGTTTTTGATTTGTTTCCCCTCCTTAATGACTTTATCTCCCTTTATGTTGAACTATGAACTTGTTGTACTATGTGTTAGGAGTATTTTGGTTTAATTTCATGGCATTTGGATGTGCTATAGGCATGCTTTTCCTTAATGCCGGTTATGGGTGTTTATGTGTCGTTTATGAATCGCCTCGCTTATTTTCTATATCTTATCACTTCTTCTTGTTGCCCAACCTTGAATATATGCTATGTTATGTAATATGAAGTATATGGTAACATTATGGAAGAGTTTGAACATGTTCTATGCTTCTATTTGAGTTCTTGAATAAATTGAATGGAGAGATGAATTGAATGATCTAGGATTGAACAAGTGAATGAATTGGTTGTGTGATTTTGATGACTTAATATGATCTTTATGTCTTCATATTATGTGTGAGCATTGCCGTGCGTCATATATGGTTCATTTAGGGTCTTGAGTCTCACGAACACGTCTTGTGGTCTTTGGTACAGTTTGTCTCCAGGGTGGAGAGCTTTTGACCGTCAGGCACTTGGTGCTCGTTCCTTGTTTCATCACGGTTAAGGTGAGGGTGGTTTTCGTTGTAGCTATGTAACAAACCCTACAACCCTTATGTGAAAAGCTTTGGCCAAAACCTTATGATTATATATATATGGTTTTCAAATGAGTTATCGAGTAAATTCTTCTGAATTATACGTACGAGCATATATAAGCTTAAAAATGGTTTTGTAATGAGGCTATGCTCCAAACCGTGTGTCTTCATGCTAGCTATGGATTAGGATGACACGGAGAGGTACGTATATAGCATATGCCGAGTTACACGGTAAGGTATGATTTCTTATAGTATGTATCATATGTATGTATTGATATGTTTTGGCGAGACACATTTATTACTTATTACAGAACGGGCCCCGGGACTTAGTATATGTGGCTAACCGAGGAAGCAAGGGCTGACGGGGATCCCATATACTAGTCCCACTATTAAACAGCGGTACTGGACCTCGTCAGGAGATTGGCGGGGAAAGGAAGCTGAGTGCCATCTGGGGAGTCATGTAACCCCTTTTGGTCAAAGACAGGGTGGTCGGGCCTTGCAAACCCACCACCAACCCGGAGGAAGAAGGTTGGAATTAATTATACTTGAATGATTGATTGACTGATTGATTATCGATTGATAGGCACCGTGCGGGAAGGCCGGGAACTGGATTGCCCAAACGAATATGATTTAGGATTTGATATATGAATTGTGTGTATTATGATATATCGCATGATCACCTATTTAAAATATTATTGATATTTGTCGTACACGGTCGGAGTTTGGATGGAGGTTGTGCACGCTCACTCGCCGAGCCTTATATTTATGTATGATTTATGAATGTAATGAAGTTAATATGAATTAGTCGTAAAAGTCGAGCATTGTTTATCTATTTTCTTGCCTTTTTGGGAACTAAATTCAAATAAAACCTTGCTCGGGATTTACGACTTGCATGTGCATGTTTTATATATATGTATCACTCCTGCTCACTCAGTCTTCTAGAGACTGACCCCTTTCCCTCCCCATTATTTTAGTGTGCAGGGTTGATCTTTGGAGTTTCAGGCTAGGCGGAGGTGTTGGAGTTTTAAGTTGGTCGAGTTAGGTTAGGAGAGTCTTTGCACTCACTCATGTATTGAATTTATGTTTGTATCGATTCTATGGTATTATGACCTTGAATAATTATGTAATTATTATTGAATTGGTTTGTTAGACTGTATTTATGAGTATAAAAGAGGCCTGAAGAGCCCAAATTCTATTTATGGTTGGTATGTGTGAATTTTGGCTTTGCAATGCATTATACTTTGGTTGATTGGTAACCATTGCAGGGTCTAGCTCCGCCTGGCTTAGGAAGGGATTTATGTTTGTCTCCCGTTCGCTAGGGTTTGATACGGGTGCGAAGTTACAATTTCGTTACTCGTGTTGAGCCTTAGTGCGGGGGATGTGGCGCCTCACGTGCGGGGTGCTACAAAACCAAAGTGGTGATAGTCAGGGAGCTTCAAGTTGAGTATGTTGATAGCAGAAAGAATTAGAAAAGGATCATCAATCAAAATCTTGATTAATAACAAGTAGGACGAGGAAAAGGTTACGGGAATTGAGTCAGCAGAGAAGCTTGCAAGTGGGAAAGGATAGAATGAATCTAAAGGATAAAGAAAATTTCTATTTTCTTAAGGGGGAGAGCCGGTCTAAAAATAAGTTCAAGTCTGAAGTTAGATAACACTCGAGGAAGTTGAGAATTTTCAGAGAATCAATTCTTCCTAGGAATTCTCTATCACAACCATGTGAAAGAAGTTGTCAATAATTTAAACTTTTCTCTCTCTTACACCAAGAAAAGTCCCATCATCGACAGTACCTTTGTTCCATCATCGGTTTCAAGAAAGTGGGTACACCGTCTGCAATTCTCCGATAACCTCAGGATATCATTTGACTCAGTAAATAGGAGAGGGAATCCAATCTGGCAAATTTGGATAGTAAATCTTGAATCATAGTCCCTCTTGCTACCAGAGTGTCTACAATAAATGGAAAGGAAGAAAGTGGGAAGTAGAAGGAAAATGAATAATCAAGTTTAATCCGACAAGAGTTTTCTTACGAAGTTGTCTACCTATACCCTAGAGATGCCTGTAAACGCACACCGTGCTTCCATCCGGGCGGTCACCGTCGCCCCATAAATATACCAGCTTACCAGGAACATTTCAAAGAAGACTGAAGACTGATTGATCCTCTCTTTCAAGATATTTCGTGGAGTTGTGGGGTATGTTATCAAATTTCAGGGATCAAAGGAAGACGTTTCACTAGGACCTAATTCCTTCGGTTTTGTGTAAAATTCATGGAATAACAACCTGGATTCTCTTCTGCAATAAATATCCGTCGTGCTATCTTCTAAGGGAATAGAATTGCTACTATCGAGTTTCAAACAAAAGAGTTAGGATCTTTGTTTTGGGAAGATGTTTTACTTTGATTACGAAGGTCGAGAAAATGGTAAAACCGGTTCTCTCTGTTTGTCGGATAAGAAGTTGCATGAAACACCAAGCCAGACTCTTGAGCTTAAATATACAACCACTCTTTGACCAGAAACTTAGGGTTACTTTCAATATTCAAAGTCTGGAAGTGAATGTGGGAATCGGCCTAGGAATAGTTCAACCGGTGAATCTGAGATTCAAATGGGTATAAAGACGTGGTGATTAATAATGATTTACGGATTATGTCAGAAAATAGCACAAGGGCAGAGATGGATATCAGAAATGGGAATATCGAAGCGTAGTGGTACAAAGCGGGAAAATCTCAACTAAAGAATCAAGTATTCAACCGAATTAATTCAGTTCCAGAATTTCAATCCTCGGTGAACGGTACACTTAATCATGCATATCACGTGCATCATTATTTTCTCATTATCATTATCTTGCTATTTCTGTACATGACTCCTTGTTTGTTATTAATTGTTTATTATTAACTCATTAGTCTTGTATATACCTTCTTGATTATTATTAATTGTTATGTAAACATTTAATTGTCTAAGTGCTTGCTTGAATTTTATTCGTGTACGTGAGAGACGGGGATTCTCTCAGGGTTGTCAAGAGACGGGGTTCTCTTGTTACTTGCTCGAGAGGCGGGGTTCTCTCGTTGATTGTTTGAGGGTCGGGGCACTCTCGCTATTTTAATTACGTGGCAACTTGTTTTAGTGGAAGGTTAGATTTTCTTTTGAGTGTTAGGTTCCGGAAAGTTGAGGGTCGTGAATTCACACATGAGATGATATGGTGGATCGAAGACCTCTTTCAAACTAATCCCTGACGGGGAGTAGCTAACCCGCGTGGGATGAACATGTAAGAGCCAATTAAATTCCAGGAATTCAGGACAAGGAATCCGAGGACGGATTCTCTTAAGGGGGAGAGAGTTGTAACGCCCCGATTTTCAGACAGTCAGGTACGCTCGACACGTGTGGGTTTCGAGCGTTAGGACTTTATTTTATTATTTTCGTTTATTTAATTTATATGTGTTATATTAATTTCTATAAATTGTGTTCAACATGATTACGTGAAAATTAAATAATATTCATGCCATTTTGAGGATTCTTGTATAAGTGGAATTTAATTTTTACATGAGTTAATTGCCCAATTTGTCTTAATTGCTTAATTGTCCTTAATTGTTCATTTACATAAAATAGAGGACCAAATTGCATGAATATGTTAAAGGACCTAATTGATCTTTTCCAAACCTTAGATACCCAATTGCATAACTTATAGAACTTTAGGGATTTGATCATAAATATTGCATATTTCCACAAATATATCGGTATAAGCTTCTTCATTCTTCTTTCATCTTCATTTTAATTCCAACATATTCAACCATCATCATCTCTCTCGGTATTCACTCAAGAAGGATAGGAAATTGGGAAATCATCAATTTCAAGCTAGAATTTGCTAGGAAACTTCATGAATTCAAGCTCAAGCACCCATACTCATCATCTTCTCCCACTTATTTTCATCTCAAGGTATATATATGATTCTTGATCATATTTGAGATAGCTAGGGTTTGGGATTTATATGCTAGATGGATGAATGGTAGATGGAAGCATGATTATGTGATCCTAGGTTGAGTTATGGCATGATTTATTTATGAAGTTCTTGAATATTTGAGCTTGAATGATCAATAGGAGCTTGAGCATGAAACTTGGAAATCTTGGTGCTATTGCATGGTTTACTTGTTTAAGTGTTATATTATCATTTCTTGAACATGTATGCATCATATTTCTAGGAATTAATAGCTTTGTTGATCAAATTGGAATTCTTGTTGCTTTGTTGATCATTCCCGAGAGCCTCCCCTGTTTTGCTCTGTTTTGATAAGTTGCAGAAACAGGGAACGGCCGTTCCCAGCCTCAAGGCATTGTGGGAACGGGCATTCCCACCTTTTCAAATAAAACAGGCGGCCGAGACTGGGAACGGCCGTTTCCATTTTGGCTTGCATGCCGGAAGGGCCGTTCCCAGCTTCAGCGCGTTTTAAAATGGAAGTCGTGGGGGCGTTTTGGGGAGTCTTGGGAACGACCGTTCCCATTTTGCAAAGGGGTCCGGAACGGCCGTTCCCACCTGACTTGCAGAACAAAAGTTTCTGCATAAAATTACGAAAATAGCCCCTCGATCCGACGTCTTCTTTGACCCCGAATTGCTATTATATGATCCAATATGTACTGAAACAATATGTTATCATGCTACAATGTGTATTACTCGATGTCTCGTGTATGATCATGCTGTGCGTCATTATATGGAATAATGTCCTTGAATTATAGTCTCATGCACGCATATTGTCCCGTTTCTTGTCCAGTTATTCTCCAGGGCGGAGATTATCAAGCATGAGCACGTTCACGCATTCACGAGTCGTATGTCGCCTGTCAGGTGAGGTTTAATTTCTAGTTATATAGAACCCGTATAACCTTTAGGTGATTTTTGGCCAAACGTATTTATATTATAATTTCATGAAATCACTTATTATTTCAAGCATGTTAGTGTTCACGAATCAAGCATGTCATGTTCATGAAAGCAAGTAAATGCGTTCTCCTGGCCAGGTCCTCCTTAGTAAGGGCGCTGGGCTGGTCTTCGGGCTGGTGGTTGTCCGTCCAACCACAGGAAGAACAGTACCCTATCGTGTACGTGTATTCTCTTGGCCAGGTCCTCCTTAGTGAGGGCGCTGGGCTGGTCTTCGGGCTGGTGGTTGTCCGTCCAACCACAAGAAGAACAAAGCCTTATCGTGTACCGGTGTTCTCCTGGCCAGGTTCTCCTTAGCGAGGGCGCTGGGCTAGTCTTAGAGCTGGTGGTTGTCCGTCCAACCACAGGAGGAACAAACCCTATCGTGTTACAAGCAAACCATGTATTGATTGCATGATTTCCATTCCATGAATGTGCTAATTAAGTACACCTGCATGATTGCACGATAATTGAATTGCATGATCACCTAATGATTAACAAGCAAGCAAGCATGTTCATCGATTGCATTAAAGAACAAGTATTTAATATTGATAGTTGTATTCTCGGGCGAAGCTATATTATTATTGAACTTGTATATTTACCCTTTTATAAATCTTTACCCGAGAATATAACTTGCATGTTATCTGCGCTAATATATATGTAAACCCCTCACTCGGTCTTCACAGACTGACACCTCCACCTTTCAGGTTATTACAGGTGCGTGCTAGGTGGGAAGTGAGTCGAGTCCAGTTGTTAGAGTTGAGTCAAACACGGTGCATTTATTTGATTATTTATTATTGTTCGAGAAAATCATGTTTACGGTTATATGTTATTTATTTTAGGAGATGATAATGTATTGATATGTAACTTTAGAATATATTTTATTTGGAAGATGAGAAATGTCGTGATTGGATAAATAGAAATAGTTGATAATGTTCTGTTTATGCTTCCGCTTTATTATGTCGCATGTTCGAGTATCCCGCCTAGCTTGTCGTGAGTTGCATTATCACCCGTTCGCTATAGGTTGGTTCATGTACGGATTGGCCATTTCGTATGTGGATTGACCTATAGTGCGGGGGTGTGGTACCTCCACGTGTCCGGGGTGCTACAATATTTATTTAATGTTAATTGTTTATCGTGTTATGAATTTGTGTCATTGTCTATTACGTAGGAGCATTAATTGTGCGCATGAACATGATCATCGCATTTCCATACCTTTTAAGATTTCATTATATATCCAATCATCCCATACATGTTACACCACTTCATGAACATTTCCGTATATCCTATTTGGTTCTATTTTGAGTCGTGTCTCACAAGTACACCGTATTTTCTTTCTTATACAGTGATCTCCTTAGTGGACATTCGAGACTCGTGGTTCCTCTCTTGGTCCTTCTTGCACATGGAGGTGAGGGTTTTCTTTTTGCATGAACTAAAAAAAGTCAAATCGTTTTGATATTAAACTAGCTATATCTTTTATACTGGATATGTACCGGAAATGCTTTGTAAACTGTGTAGTGTTAACCCTAAGCCTATTTTGCGAGATCCTGTTATTGTCCCCGGCTCTCCTAGCGCTGGGCTAGATGGTGTGGATCCTTGTACCTGTTCTTGGGGCCCAGGGGCTTGCGTATTGAGCGAACCAGGGAGGTATCGGGCCGACGGCGGCCTCTTGCACAAGTCCCACCTTTTTGGAGCAACCCGAATATCCTTCAGGAGGTTTGGTGGAAGATGGATTCCAGTCTGGGGAGTCATGAACCCACAGATCACCCTATCCTAGATGGCGAGGGTTAGCTACCCGGACCATCAACGGCGTGTGGAGGTTAATTTGTACATGTATTTTTCCCGCTATTTAATAATTACAACATATCCTGATCCTGCCTGTTTTCTGTGTACTTGACTTGTTCCTATCATTTAATAAGGGAAAGAGGAGTCCAGGATGGAATATCCGTTCTCACCGGGTCCCCTAAAATGTAATACATAGATATCCGTAACCTCTGGTATGCCCCCAGTCCCTGTTCAGCACCTGAGTTCGTGGATCGTTAAGGTAAAATAGGCATCAATACAGGGCATACGAATATCGAAACATGCATTATATATCCTATTTACCTGATTGCTTGAAAGAACGTGATTTCACCCGTACGTACTGATTTATCCCTGATTCCTGGTAATTATTTTATTAAAAAATTACGTACAGTGAAATTACGCCTGCTTGATTGTCTGTCTATATATATATGCGTGTTTAACCCCTTCAACTGCCCCTCCCTCTTGTTATTTTTAGTTGTTGTCTTGCAGGTTCAGTGGTCGTTAGGCGGGAGTTTATCAAGGTCCTTGTTCAAGTCTTGGTTTTGTTCACATTGCATTGTACCGCATACTTGCTTCCTGTACTATATTACGCCTTGGAGGTCAATTGTATTTTTATAACACTTTATTGAATTCGGGACAGGTTTCTAGGACTTTAGTGGAACCCGTATTTACTTTTCTGTTTTGATTGTATTTACCTTGTAGTCGTGAATGCATGTTGCTCTGCTTCCGTATCCTTGTTTCTGCTGATTTATTGGTATAGGGTCTAGTCCCGCCTAACACAAGGTTGTTTTATTTCTGTCTCCATTCGCTATGAGGTTGGTTCATGTATGAATTTTTCGTTTCATGTGTGGACCGGGCTCATAGTGCGGGGGATGTGGTACCCTTTGTTCTGGGTGCTACATTGGTTCTACTCGACCTCCTCCACTCTTATCCAGTCTCCCGTAATTCCCAATATTTTGTCAATTGATTTCGGCTTTTGGACTATGATCTGATTCGCACAATCCTTGTTCCTGATTGCGGAGTGTAGAGTGGTGGTCAGCATATCTATGTTGGCCGTCTCGACCTGTACGGCGACTTGAGAGAACCTGGTGAAGAATTCCCTTAGGGTTTCGTCCTCTCTCTGCACTAGGTTGTAGAGGTAGGTCGAGGGCAGTTTGTCTCCTTTGACCGAAGAGAAGTGGGTGATGAACTGCTCGACCAAATCATCATAAGAGTTTATGCTACGCGTGGGCAGCCTTGAGAACCAGTCCTGGGCTGCCCCTACCAGAGTGGTCGCGAAGATTTTGGCCAGCATATCGGAAGAATGGCCAAACATGCTAACTTAGATCTCGAAACGATCAACGTACCTCTCTGGGTCTGAGGTTCCTCCGTAGGTTGACAGATTTGTGGGCATCTTATCTCAGCCATAGCTGAGATAATTTCCTCACAGAAAGGAGACCTCGCTTCCCTTATACTCCGATAACCCACTCGAGAAGAAGGAGGCGGGAGCCTCTTCCTCTCTTGGTTCCACGGCTGCACATTGTTCTCGAAGTAGAGGTTACCGTCCTCAACTTCATAAACTGGGGGGTTTTGGACCCTAGGCTTCTGGCGCTCAACTGACGCTCTATCCTGGGGAGGATCTAGTCGATCATGTGGGGGCAATTTGTTCCGGAGGTCATCCTTCCCACGGGAAAACCAATATTACCTCTCCTCGGGGTGTTGGGATCGACCCTAGCCCCGAGACGGTCGAAGGCTCGGACAGTCTTTGGATCAGCAGCTTTCCAGCCTCCTGGAGATCGAGCCCGGAACTCGCTTGTGGTTCCAACGATATGAAAGGCTCCTTGATCAGCGGGCCTTTTCTTTGGCTGAGCTTTAGCCCCCCGGTTTCCTTCGAAGGGTCTATTGCCCGTATCTCGTCGTCGTTGACCAGATTTGGTGACCTCCTCACGAGACGGCGCACCACTAGGGACTGCCCCTTGCCAGTATGAATGCACTTGATGTGGTGGTGGAGGTAGAAAATAGAGAGTTTGATAATAGCTCAGCGGAGGCGGTGGGTTTCCCCATGGATTTAGAAGGGCATACCCATACGCATAATGATGGGCCTGGGTGGTCGGATGGGCGACAACTGTCGATCAGAGCCTCTCCGAAAAAATCGGGGCCCTTCCTTCTACTATCGCCACAACAACTTCTGCCTGGCATCGAGCCAGGTAGTCTTCGAGCTTAGGCTAGGAGTAAACCGTTTGGGGGTGTACCCCCGTTGGGTTATCCTCTGCCTGAGGCTGGGCAGTACTCGTTCCCTTGGCGACTACCGCATTGGTGAGTTCTTGGCCATCAGGGCCAAAATTTCGACCGCTCCTGATTCTCATGGTTTGTGGAAATGGCTTTCTGTTTGAGATTTCCCACAAACAGCGTCAAAATGATCGTATTCGAAATCAGTAGAGTGGTCGCGGCCGATTCCGGAAGCTCGAATCACTTAGAATTTGTAAAAGGGGAAGAGTCTCGGGTGAATCCTTAAAAGAATAGCAAATGTGAGCTAAAGACCAATTTGAGGAATTGGGGGTTTGTCCCAGATTTGGCACTCTGATGCTCAAGTCAGGTACTTGCTCAAATGTATAAAGAGGAAGTAGAGACAGTCGAATAAACAGTGAAGTTTCTTACCAATGCCATAAATGCTATAGATATTTACAGGCCCAAGGCAGGTGTGTGACACTTTTTCATGCACTGGAGGTGCATTTAATGCTCTAGCCAGTTTGTTATGGAATAAAAGGTACTGTACAACACCTTTATGTCAAGCTTGGTCCTTTTGTTCCCTTCACATGACTCGACCCCTTATGTAACGCCCCAATTTCCGGAAGTTCAGGTAAGCACTCCACGAGCGGGTCTTCGGGAGTTGGGAGGTTAAATTACTTGTTTGTTCATTTAATTACACGTATCATCATATTACTTGCCATATGTTCCCATACATTTATATGAATTATATGAAATAAGTGAAATAAGTGCCATACCGGTATTATATGATCCTTAATTGTTCCCTTATGTGAAATTGTGTAATGAGTGTATATCATGACTTGAAGTTAATTGCATCAATAGTTGGAGATTTTACTTATGTGCATCAATTTATATAAATGAGGGACTTTTATGCAAATAGGGAAGAATCACATATTTCCACACATGACTTTAGGATATATCATGAATTGTGTCTCATTTCTTCCATTATGTCCCATATGATTCAAGAGAAAAACTCACACACACATACACCTAGTGAAAACCGACATTTACACCTTGAGAAGAGGAAGAAGACATCAACCTTAATTCAAGCTAGAATTGAAGGAAGTGTGAAGTAGGAGCATCATCAACAATATATCATCATCTCATCATCATTTCTTTTGATTCAAGGTAGAAATTAGAAATTTCTTGAAATTCTTGAATATTTGATCAAGCATGGAATTATGAATTTGTTGATGAATTCTTGCATGATTAGAGTAGAAAGTATGATACTAATCTTTTGGAGTAAGGATTGCATGAAAATATGGGATTTCATGGAGATTAGAAGCATGATCAAATATAGGGGTTTCAAGCTTGATCTTTGCCATTTTAATGTTTATTTCTTGGTTAGTTTGATGAATACTTGAAGTATGATGTTTATTGGATGAGTTTCAACATTTGTTTTGGTTGGAATTTGGAGATATATTGATTTGGGTTGGTTTTGCATGAAAACCCCTGTTTCTCCCCTGTTTTTTCGGTCACGCACAGTTGACACGGGGGTGTCAACTTTGCTTTGGGCTGGCGACACGGGGGTGCACGTTTTTTTGATTTTCTGTACCGTGACACGGGGGTGTCAACTTTGCTTTGGGCTGGCGACACGGGGGTGCACGTTTTTTTGATTTTCTGTACCGTGACACGGGGGTGTCACGGTTTGCCTTGTATTGACGACACGGGCGTGTCACTTTCCTGCATTTTGCCCAACTTCGGATGAACGCCATTTTCACCTCGGTTTGAATTAGAAAGCGTGCCATATAGCGTTGGAAAGGTCTATGTGTCTACTTTCATTTCCAATAAGCAAAACTCAATTCCCACTTCTAGAATTTAAGATATTCCAGTTTTCCCACAACATGTACATTTCCCAAAATTGTCAAGTTTTCCTAAACTTCACCAAAACCTTTCATATTGCATTCTTTTCATTGTTTTGGCTTCCATATATGACTTATATGAACTATATGCTCACTTTATTGATAAGTATGCTCCTATTTGACACTCGTTGATTATAAATTCATGATTGAGGTTACATATCATTGCCGTTCGTCATAATTGGTTCATTCGAGTCGAGTCTTATGTCACACTTGTCCTTGTTGCACAGATCTCGGTCCCGGAGACGAGGAGCACGCTCGATAGGGTGTTTCTTTGTTCCTTTTGGTTGGTTAAGGTGAGGTTTAAATTCTAAATATATAGAGCCTTTACAACCCTTATGTGATTTTCGGCCAAAACATATCTATATATATATCTATAGTTTTTTTAACCTTATGATCTTCAAATGATTTCACGAAAATGGATTGATTGATTGATTGATTGACAAATTGATGGTTTTGGCGAGTAACTATTGTTCACGTTGGGCCCGAGGGTAGTGTACTGAGCCAACCGGGAAAGCAAGGGCTGACGGGTAACTCTTGCACTATCCTCACCATTGTGGGATCACCTCTGAATCCACCAGGAGGTTTGGTGGAGGAAGAAATCCCGTGCGTGGGAGTCATGTTCCCGACGTACACCATGATTGGATGGCTGGGTCTTGCAAGCCCGCCATCACCCGGAGGAAGAAGGAGTTATTGATTGAAATTGCTAATTGTGCACGGAATTGTTGTGTGATCACCTAATCCACTAATAAATTGAAGTATTATACACAGTCGGTGAAAGGTTGGAGATTTGCCCTCACTCGCCGGGCCACAAATTGATTGTATTGAATTGATTGAGTTGATAAAATGGATTAGTTGTAACCTCGGGCGATATTATCTCTTCTTTTCTAAATCGTGTTGTTATTTTCCAAAATCATTACCCGAGATTATAACTTGTATGTATGTGCGCGAATATTTATTTATACCCCCTCGCTCAGTCCATGTTGGACTGACACCTCAACTTTTCAGCTTTTGCAGGTTCGTGCTAGGCGGGAGTTAGAGTCTAGCCTGTCTTTTACTCGAGTCTAGCACTTCACCTTCATATTGTAGCTCATGTATTGACATTTCTTATATTTTGTATTATGCTTTACCTAATATTGGAGGTGATATTGGATTGTATGAATTGCTGGTATCTAATAATAAATATGTAAATATGGTACCTATATGTATTGAATGTTTTGCTTCCGCTATTTTATTGTTCTGAGTTGTTTTGGTATTGATTGAGGGTACCCGCCTAGCCCTAGCTCTTGAGTTTTATTGTCTCCCGTTCGCTATAGTTTCGGTTCATGTATGGATTGCCCCGTTTCATACGTGGATTGAGGCTATAGTGCGGGGGATGTGGCGCCTGGCGTTCCGGGTGCTACATCCTAAGGTGGTATCAGAGCCCGGTTGCAAAACCGAGGTTCTAGTGTCGTGTCATGTGAGTCTAAGTCGTACGGCATAGGATTACTTGATTACTTGAGAGTCTTGCATCGTATTTGAAACTATCTGGCCTTATTTGAATTATGTGACTTACGTGTTCTATGGGCATTAATTACATTTATTCATACTTGTTAATCGACCATGCATGTACAGTGTTGGAATTTCAGGATGCCTCGTGGAAGGCCTCGCAGAGAGCATTCTCCCGGTCATGGGCATCATCGTCGTGATCGAACTCCACCTCCACCCCCTCAAGCGCAACCTCAAGATTTCTTAAACTCTATGGTACAGCTTATTGATCAAAGACTAAGAGATTATGTGCCTCCTGCACCACCAGCTCCTCCACCAGCGCCACCGGCCCCAATTTCAGCTATTTTGAGGGAATTTCAAAATCAACATCCACCCAGATTCTTTAAAGGGAACGATATGATAGCTGAACAGTGGCTCAAAGAAATTGAGCGAATTTGGGAGCTTATCCCTTGCGAGACTCGAGAGAAGGCTAGGTGTACCCTTACTTTGATCCAAGGAGAAGCTTATTCTTGGTGGGAAAGCACCAAGATTGTTCTAGATGCCGCTGAAGAAGAAGTTACATGGGAGGTTTTCATAAGGGAATTCAAGAACAAGTTCATTCCTCCCTCCTCTCGCACTAGAAGGCTTAGGGAATTCACGGAGCTCAAGCAAGAGAATAGATCGGTTGCCGAATATATAGCCGAGTTCGAGAGATTGTCTAAATATGCACCCAATATCGCCGGTGATGATTTCCATAAGGCTATGCAATTCGTGCAAGGTTTAAGGCCAGACATCCAAGCCGCAATAGAAGCTGTTAATACTAGCACTTGGAAGAAAGCTACTCAAAAGGCCTTAAAAGTGGAAGACTCGGTAAATGCTCGGAGATCTACTTATAGATCGAGTCAGGGTTCTGGATCGGGATCGAGGTCGAATTATAATCCCGGGAAGAGGCCAATCACTTATGATGTTTCCCCACCGCAGTCTAAGGGCCCGATGAAGAAATTCAAGCCTCAAGTGCCACAAGTGCCGGTTCAGAAAGCTCCCCGGGTTATTCCTGCCGCACCACCATCTACCGGGAAACCGGGATGTTCCTATTGTGGGTGGCCTAACCATACCTATGAGAATTGCCGGCGTCGCCTGAATCTTTGTTTGATTTGTGGGAAGGCCGATCATAAAGTGGATACATGTCCAGATAAACGGGATCCACCGCCTGGGGGTCAGAGGCCACTTATCCGAGCCCGTGCTTATGCCTTGGAGGGAGGGGAAGCGGATGCAGATGTGGACCCCGCTGCCGTTGTTGAAGGTACCATTTGCATTCATGGCACGAACATACATACTTTGTTTGATCCGGGGGCTACCCACTCTTTCATTTCTTGTGATATTTCTATGAAATTGCCTCTATGTGTTACTCTTTCCTCTACTTATTATATTGTGAGTACTCCTTTTGGTGGTAGTGTAAAAACTAACCGGGTTTTTAGAGAGGTGCCGGTGAGTATTGAGGGTCGGGACTTTTCCACGGATTTCATTGAATTATCTATGTCTCGGTATGGATCTATCTTGGGTATGGATTGGCTTTACAAGCACTGTGCTACTATTGATTGCCGAGCTAAGAGAGTCCAGTTGGGTTCAGAAATTGTAACGGGTCGAAGTTCTAAAACCGTGCCTTTATTATCCTTCTCGGAAGCTCGAAAATTGGTTCGTGATGGGGCTACGGGATTTATAGCTTACATTCTTAATCAACCCAAGGATCAGATGAAGTTAGAAGAAACGGAGGTTGTTAAAGGGTTTCCCGAAGTGTTTCCGGAAAATTTAAATTCTTTACCACCGGAAAGGGAGATAGAGTTTGTGATTGATTTGTATCCAAATGCCGAGCCGTATTCTAAAACTCCGTATCGGATGGCTCCGGCGGAGTTGAAGGAGTTAAAGGTGCAACTTGAGGGTCTTTTGAAAGTCGGGTATATTAGGCCAAGTTCATCGCCGTGGGGTGCTCCGGTTTTATTTGTAAAGAAGAAAGATGGTACGTTGAGGATGTGTATTGATTATCGGGAATTGAATCGGATGACAATTAAGAATAAATATCCTCTTCCACATATCGAGGAGTTATTTGATATACTCCAAGGATCAAAAGTGTATTCGAAGCTTGACTTAAGACAAGGGTATTACCAACTACGGATCCGAGCCGAGGATATTCCAAAGACGGGCTTCAATACTAGATATGGGCATTATGAATTCGTGGTTATGCCTTTTGGTTTGACGAATGCTCCCGCCGCTTTCATGGATATGATGCATATAATTTTTCGGCCATTTCTTGACAAGTTTGTTGTGATCTTTATTGATGATATTTTGGTTTTCTCCAAGTCGGTTGAGGAACATGCAAGGCATCTTGAGCTTGTGTTGAGAACTTTAAAGGAACATCAATTATTTGCCAAGTTCAGTAAGTGTGAGTTCTGGATCGATCGGGTATCGTTCTTGGGGCATATAATTTCGGGAAAAGGGTTGGAAGTTGATCCTTCCAAGATTGAGGCGGTACTGAAGTGGGAGAGACCGAAGAATGCCTCTGAGATTAAGAGTTTCTTGGGATTGGTGGGATATTATAGGAGGTTTGTTCAAGATTTTTCTAAAATTGCCGCTCCTTTAACTCGGTTGACTAAGAAAGATGTTAAGTATGATTGGGATGACGAGTGTGAGAAAAGTTTCAATGAATTGAAGAAAAGATTGGTTTCAGCCCCGGTTCTAACTCTTCCGGATGGTTTAGAAGGATATGCAGTCTACACTGATGCCTCTAGAGAAGGTTTGGGATGTGTTTTAACCCAGAAGGGCAAGGTTATCGCTTATGCTTCCCGAAAGTTAAAAGATTATGAAAAGAATTATCCGACACATGATCTAGAGCTTGCAGCGGTGATATTCGCACTTGGAAAATGGAGACATTACTTATATGGAGTATCTTTTGAGATTTTCACGGATCATAGGAGTCTCCAATATTTATTTACTCAGAAAGATCTTAATTTGAGGCAACGAAGATGGATGGAACGACTAGGGGATTATGATTGTGTGATCAAGTATCACCCCGGGAAAGCTAATGTCGTAGCCGATGCATTAAGCCGAAAAGTTGGTGCTTCTAATCTGGAGTTGGAAGGAAGTGGTACGATCGAGCCTATTGTGATGAAAGCCCGAGTATTCAATATCACCATTCAACCGGAATTGAAATCTAGATTGTTTGAGGCTCAAGGTAAAGATCCGGAAGTTCAAAAGTTAGTTGCTAAAGCAAGAGGGGATCCGGAAAGTCCATTTGGGTTTGATGAAGCTGGTTTTCTTCGCTTCAAGAACCGAGTAGTGGTACCCGAGGAATTGAAAAGGGTATTGTTGGAGGAAGCTCATAAGTCGGCCTATTCGGTACATCCGGGAGGAAACAAGATGTATAGAGACTTGAAACAATTTTATTGGTGGCGTGGACTCAAGAAGGATGTAGCCGAGTTCGTGAAATGTTGTTTGACATGTCAACAAGTTAAAGCTGAACATCAAAAGCCCGGAGGTCTTTTACAGCCGTTGCCTATCCCCGAGTGGAAGTGGGAACAGGTGACAATGGATTTTATAACCGGGTTACCGAAGGTGAAAGGAGGGTATGACGGTACTTGGGTGATTGTGGACCGATTGACTAAGTCTGCTCATTTCTTACCGGTCCATATGTCCTTCAAGATTAAGAAATTGGCCGAGATTTATAATAGAGAGATTGTTCGCCTTCATGGAATTCCGGTGAGCATTGTTTCGGATAGAGATCCCCGCTTTACTTCTAAGTTGTGGCGAGAATTGCAAGATATATTGGGAACAAAACTTCAGTTTAGCATGGCTTTTCATCCCCAAACCGACGGTCAATCCGAGAGGGTGATAAGATATTTAGAAGATTTGCTCCGGTCGTGTGCTTTGGATTTTTCAAGTTCATGGTGTGACCAACTCCCCTTGATTGAATTTGCTTATAACAATAGCTATCAATCCTCTATCGGCATGGCTCCGTATGAATTACTTTATGGACGAAAATGTCGGTCCCCGTTATATTTTGATCTAGAGGAATGGAAGTGGACAAAACAAGAGGGAGTAAAGAAGGAAGGAAAATTGGAGAAACCTTCTAAAGCCGTGGAAGCTATGATTGAAAAGGTTCAGTTAATACAACAACGGATGAAAGCTGCACAAGATAGACAGAAAAGCTACGCCGATATCCGTAGAAGGGATCTTAAGTTTGAAGTTGGAGATCGGGTTTTCTTGAAAGTATCTCCAAGAAAGGGGTTTTCTCGTATTGGAAAGGGAGGAAAGCTTAACCCTCGCTATTTAGGTCCATTCGAGATTCTTGAGAGAATTGGGGAAGTGGCTTACAGATTGGACCTACCTCCTAATCTTACCGGGATTCATAATGTATTCCATGTCTCACAGCTCAGAAAATATTATCCTGATGAAACAGAAATTCTCCCCGTTGAAGAAGTTGAGTTAGAACCAAATCTCTCTTTTGTTCAGCAGCCGGTTAAGGTGTTGGATAGAAAGTATCAAGAATTAAGAAATCGACGGATTCCTATGATCAAGGTGTTATGGAGAAGTGATAAATCCGAAGAGATGACTTGGGAACCGGAAGAAAAGATGAAAAGGTTCCACCCCGAGTTGTTCAACTCCGATCAATGAATCTGGGGACCAGATTCTTCTAAGGGGGGGAGAGTTGTAACGCCCCAATTTCCGGAAGTTCAGGTAAGCACTCCACGAGCGGGTCTTCGGGAGTTGGGAGGTTAAATTACTTGTTTGTTCATTTAATTACACGTATCATCATATTACTTGCCATATGTTCCCATACATTTATATGAATTATATGAAATAAGTGAAATAAGTGCCATACCGGTATTATATGATCCTTAATTGTTCCCTTATGTGAAATTGTGTAATGAGTGTATATCATGACTTGAAGTTAATTGCATCAATAGTTGGAGATTTTACTTATGTGCATCAATTTATATAAATGAGGGACTTTTATGCAAATAGGGAAGAATCACATATTTCCACACATGACTTTAGGATATATCATGAATTGTGTCTCATTTCTTCCATTATGTCCCATATGATTCAAGAGAAAAACTCACACACACATACACCTAGTGAAAACCGACATTTACACCTTGAGAAGAGGAAGAAGACATCAACCTTAATTCAAGCTAGAATTGAAGGAAGTGTGAAGTAGGAGCATCATCAACAATATATCATCATCTCATCATCATTTCTTTTGATTCAAGGTAGAAATTAGAAATTTCTTGAAATTCTTGAATATTTGATCAAGCATGGAATTATGAATTTGTTGATGAATTCTTGCATGATTAGAGTAGAAAGTATGATACTAATCTTTTGGAGTAAGGATTGCATGAAAATATGGGATTTCATGGAGATTAGAAGCATGATCAAATATAGGGGTTTCAAGCTTGATCTTTGCCATTTTAATGTTTATTTCTTGGTTAGTTTGATGAATACTTGAAGTATGATGTTTATTGGATGAGTTTCAACATTTGTTTTGGTTGGAATTTGGAGATATATTGATTTGGGTTGGTTTTGCATGAAAACCCCTGTTTCTCCCCTGTTTTTTCGGTCACGCACAGTTGACACGGGGGTGTCAACTTTGCTTTGGGCTGGCGACACGGGGGTGCACGTTTTTTTGATTTTCTGTACCGTGACACGGGGGTGTCACGGTTTGCCTTGTATTGACGACACGGGCGTGTCACTTTCCTGCATTTTGCCCAACTTCGGATGAACGCCATTTTCACCTCGGTTTGAATTAGAAAGCGTGCCATATAGCGTTGGAAAGGTCTATGTGTCTACTTTCATTTCCAATAAGCAAAACTCAATTCCCACTTCTAGAATTTAAGATATTCCAGTTTTCCCACAACATGTACATTTCCCAAAATTGTCAAGTTTTCCTAAACTTCACCAAAACCTTTCATATTGCATTCTTTTCATTGTTTTGGCTTCCATATATGACTTATATGAACTATATGCTCACTTTATTGATAAGTATGCTCCTATTTGACACTCGTTGATTATAAATTCATGATTGAGGTTACATATCATTGCCGTTCGTCATAATTGGTTCATTCGAGTCGAGTCTTATGTCACACTTGTCCTTGTTGCACAGATCTCGGTCCCGGAGACGAGGAGCACGCTCGATAGGGTGTTTCTTTGTTCCTTTTGGTTGGTTAAGGTGAGGTTTAAATTCTAAATATATAGAGCCTTTACAACCCTTATGTGATTTTCGGCCAAAACATATCTATATATATATCTATAGTTTTTTTAACCTTATGATCTTCAAATGATTTCACGAAAATGGATTGATTGATTGATTGATTGACAAATTGATGGTTTTGGCGAGTAACTATTGTTCACGTTGGGCCCGAGGGTAGTGTACTGAGCCAACCGGGAAAGCAAGGGCTGACGGGTAACTCTTGCACTATCCTCACCATTGTGGGATCACCTCTGAATCCACCAGGAGGTTTGGTGGAGGAAGAAATCCCGTGCGTGGGAGTCATGTTCCCGACGTACACCATGATTGGATGGCTGGGTCTTGCAAGCCCGCCATCACCCGGAGGAAGAAGGAGTTATTGATTGAAATTGCTAATTGTGCACGGAATTGTTGTGTGATCACCTAATCCACTAATAAATTGAAGTATTATACACAGTCGGTGAAAGGTTGGAGATTTGCCCTCACTCGCCGGGCCACAAATTGATTGTATTGAATTGATTGAGTTGATAAAATGGATTAGTTGTAACCTCGGGCGATATTATCTCTTCTTTTCTAAATCGTGTTGTTATTTTCCAAAATCATTACCCGAGATTATAACTTGTATGTATGTGCGCGAATATTTATTTATACCCCCTCGCTCAGTCCATGTTGGACTGACACCTCAACTTTTCAGCTTTTGCAGGTTCGTGCTAGGCGGGAGTTAGAGTCTAGCCTGTCTTTTACTCGAGTCTAGCACTTCACCTTCATATTGTAGCTCATGTATTGACATTTCTTATATTTTGTATTATGCTTTACCTAATATTGGAGGTGATATTGGATTGTATGAATTGCTGGTATCTAATAATAAATATGTAAATATGGTACCTATATGTATTGAATGTTTTGCTTCCGCTATTTTATTGTTCTGAGTTGTTTTGGTATTGATTGAGGGTACCCGCCTAGCCCTAGCTCTTGAGTTTTATTGTCTCCCGTTCGCTATAGTTTCGGTTCATGTATGGATTGCCCCGTTTCATACGTGGATTGAGGCTATAGTGCGGGGGATGTGGCGCCTGGCGTTCCGGGTGCTACACCTTACCATGTCATTCGCCCGTTGTACGGATCGAGTGGTCAATGAGCTAAGCGATCGAGATGTACTTGAGGTCGGGAGTCCCACGTGGAGACGGGAAGAGCTCGAATACCTGGGCTGGTCGATTTGGCATCTCGGGGGTGCCCATCGACCAGATGGGATATGGGTGGTCGAGAACGACCGACCGCCCCCAAGGTAGAGTGTTGGGATGACGTGTCACTCCACGTGGCGACACGTCGTATTCTCGGAAAGTGCCCCGTCAAGTCTATTCTTTTCAATTAGTAATGAATTTCTAACATTTTCTCAAGTTTTATCTATTATATTAACTCTGATATCTCATTTGACTATTTAAGTATGCATTTTTCTTTCGTTTTCTCAAATTTTGCCTCTATTTATAAAATTTATTTTTTTCTTTTCGGCACTCTCTAAAAGTTTCATATATTTTCTCTTATTCTTTAATTATACAGTATAACCTCGATAAATTCATAACCTCGCTAAAATAATAATTTTCTTCAGTCCCGAGTCGGGATCAACGTGGTAAATTAATAATTCGCTAAATTTATAAGATAATACAAAAAAAAAAAAAAAAAAATCATATAGGTCCTATTTGATATATAAATTAATAATTCATCTGTATCAAAATATTTCATACATAATACATAAGTAAACTAAACACTAAACAGGTTTCTGAAAATATGAATCTAATGTTGTTTGTTTCTTCTTGAAATCAATATCACCTTGAATCTCATCTCTAACCCTTCTTATTGCATTAAGAATATCAGGTGTAGTCTTCTCATATTGTACATGTAACTACATTAATAACTAAGTAGATTTATATATTTTATTAAGATATACATAGAATATTGAAAATGTATCAGCAAAAATACATGAATTTGGATAAGTATGCATAATTAATAGTCAATGTACAAATTAGTTTTCACGTACACCTAGGTACATTCATAATATGGACCCAAAAAGTATATAATTTATAAATTAATAATTATTAATTTATACGATTAATTAATACCTCGTTAAATTAATAAAATTTGACGGTCCCAACAGTATTAATTTATCGAGGTTATACTGTACAATTAATGACATTATTTTTATTTATTAACAAATACAAATATTCATATCTCATTTTTATTTATTCATAAATAAAAATATTCATATATTTTCTCTTCTTTTAATTGTACAATTAAATTACATTATTTTTATTTATTAATAAATCCAATTAAATTTTGATTGTAAATATATACAATATAAAAGAATAATCAATTTCAATTTGAAATATTATAATAGATTACTTTGATATTTCACCTTCACAAACTATAGGGAGAGAGGTGAAAGTGAAAAATAGAATAAGTCTGCATGTTTTTCTACTTGTTTAAAGGCAATAGTATATCTTACTTAGCACTTTCTCATTAATCATGTAGAATTGCACCTTAACTATTTTATATACAACAGTCATCTTCTCATCAATCATATTTTGGTAGTTACCCTAAAATAGAGGAAGTGACAAACTAAAAAAAAAAACACAGGTTTAACAATATAAAAATAAAAATACAAGGAATACCTGAATATAAATATAAAAATACACTATATTTAAATATATAATGTTAACATTGATGGGTTCGGAATGGGAAGTGCCAAACTCCGGTCACTTTCTATTTGATATATGTGGGGGAAACCGAAAACTGATCGCCGGATGGAAGAGGGGTTCTACCTGCTAGGACAAACACCAAGAACAAACAGTCAGAAGGCCAAGCTAGGAGATTGGGGGTGATGCCCAGTTTGGCTCTCCGACGCTCAAGTCAGTTAAGGAACTGAAAGAGAAAAGAAGTAATTACAGAGCTCAAGTATGGAAGCTTGCTTACAGTGAAGGAGATGAACTCGTATATTTATAGTTGAGGGTCGAGGACCCTTTGGTCATTTGCACCGTGTGGTCCTGACCGAATGTTGCCTTAACACGTGGCGTTGCGAGAGAAACCTAGGAGGAATCTTCTGCAAAAGCTGGTGCCAATGTAGTGCGGGCAGCAGTGGCAGGTACGCGGGTGAGTTGGTGGTTCAGAGAGCCGTTTTGGGGAGGTTGGTCACGAGGGCTAAGAGCACGCTCGTGTCAACCGAGCGCCTTGGAGGCCAGTGAATCCGCTAGGGGATGAAGGCCAAGGCTTATGCAACAAGGGGGAGTGGAAGCTTCCCTGAGGGAGAGTAGCGCTCGAAGAGAGCTTCCTTGATAGATTGGAGCTTAGTCGGGTATTGCGAAGTGCGCTCGTTAGAGAGCGGCAATGTTGATCACGCGTGTGCGTAGCAGAGATGGCACGTGTCCTTGAGGAACCTTGACGCTCGAGGGGTTTGGGCGCTCGTGTATAACTGCTTTAATCACAAGAGAACATGTGTTATTATCTCGAGTTGCCATGTGTCCAAACGTGGGACGAGCGTATTTTGACCCTATCAAACATAATATATAGTGTTGACCAATTCTAATATAATTAGAATTTCACTTGGATTGATTTATTGAAAGTTATGTTATATAACTCATTCAATTTAAATAATATTTTATTTTACATAATTATTAAATTTTATTAAAATTTATAAATTTACTCAATTGTTGTCTTCTAATTCATTAGATATCTCTTATTATAACATTTCAAATTATAGAACACTATACACTTATAATCTTATAAACTATTAAATAAATCAATTCTAATATTATTCTCGTATATTTAGGAGAAGGAAAACCGTGTGAGTTGAATTTTATATAATTCTATAGTGTTTCCTTCTTCTAAACATGCAAGATAATATTGGAATAATATTAGAATTAATTTATTCAAAAGCTTATAAGATTATAATTATATAGTGTTTTATAAGAGTATAATTTATTCAGGAGATTAGTCTCTCACTCAATTGGGTGGGGGGAAACTCTAAGAGGTCAAAAAATTATAGTGTTTTATAATTAGAGAAAAACTTATACAATTATATTTTGATTAAAATTACATGAAGATAATTGAGAGTTTGATTAGATTGAAATATCCTGAGAAAGAATATTTATATATCAAATTTGTATTTTACGAAATTACCCTTAATTATATTTTAATTTAAGTCTTACCAAGAGGACATTTTGGCCGATCACAAAATTTCAAGAAACCAAAAATCCAACTCCTACTTTCATTATATATATATATATAGATATAGATATAGATGTAGATAATCATAGAGAGCTAAATAAAATACTCAAACTAATTTTTAAAAAAATAAAAATTTGTTGAGGGAAAATATTGCATATTTTATTAGACCTAGGCATTAATATTGGTTACATTGTGAAGTTCGGCGCCAATATTACAGTAGTTTCCAAAATTCTGAGAACATTGAATGCTCAAATAAATTTAAAAATATTATTTTATCATATTCTATCATATTATATCATACCGAATATATTTTATGTAAAAATTTTAAGACAAAAAACGTATATATCATATTCGTATTATTTTATATTTACATTTACGTATCCATATTCGCATTACATTTACGTATTCATATTCGCATACCATGGTCATTAATTAATACCGGCCCATGATCAATATTCTCTTGATAGTTCCCTCTAAGAATTAACAATGGGACTAGATTTGCTATTCTCAAAAAATTGGGACCTAATTTGCGAAATATCCTAATACTTTTGGGTCTAGAAGCCTAACTTCCCCAAATTTTAACTGTGTTAAATGCATTTGGAAACCCCATCAGCTACATTAATTAAATCATTAGCATAGGAATTACAGAAATGGAAAGCAAAGTAATAATGGCCAAATTAAATAGACTCCTAGGCTAAGTTCCTTGACATAACATAGACTCCTAGCTTCTTAAATTTGTCCATTGGTTATTTATAAGCGCACAAAGATGGGCAGACAAGATGGCCTTTTCAGTTAATGACTTTCTTAAACCAAATATTCATGAGTCATGACTTATGTTTCCCTCCCATCTCAAATTTATTGTTACTTTTCCATTTCCATTATTTCTATATTCCAATAAGTATATTTTTTATGAAAATTTTTAACTCAAATTCGATTCGATCGAACTCAATCAATTATAATGATACACTTATCATTATGATTTGTTACGCTCCCTAGATTTTTCGTCAACCACTCGATAACTGTATAACACTCTCCTCTCATTATAACGATTTGATCAAATCAGATCGGATTAAAATTACCCATCTTTTATAAAGCAAATCTCTTAATCAAATTAATGAATGTGACACTGCTAACCTACTCTAACTTATAATTTCAAGAACATACGTATACGTGACATTATCGCTAACTGCAATTATTAGCTCAATTGTTGAGAAGTAATGACTTATCATAAAATTTAAAATTGATCCACAGTCCACACAGAAAGCTTGAGATAGACCCGACATTTATTATCAAACCGAATTTTTTACTTCAAAATTTTCACAAAATAGTGGAATTGAATATTTGATCAACTACTCCAGAGGATTTTTGCAGGTAATGTAGGAGTGATAAAAAGTGACAAGTGAAGAACCATTGGTAAAAGTTTGCTGGTGTCATTTCAATATCTAATCGGGTTGACAAAGCGTGGTGCCCAATGGCATTCTTCTTCTGTTGCAGCCCTTTCGCTTGCATCTCTCAGGGCTTGGACCGCTCACAGTCAAATAATTATTATAATAATAATAATCCTTTTTATTTCATTCCTTAAAAAAATGAAAAAGAATATGAGGCCAAATTATCAATTTAGTCCCACAGGATTGATCCCTCACCAATTTAGTCTCGTACTTTTGAAATAATTCAATTTAATCCCAAATCCTAAAATTTTCGATTAATGTGGTCCCAAATGCTAATGGACGTTAGAAAAATAACGGGATTGACCAAATTTCTGGACAGTAATAAACATGTTAGAGTATTATTGTGGATAAATTTTGGAAATTTATCAACAAATCGAAGAAAATCGAAGGCGGGCTCCTAGGGTTTTATGTCAAAGAAAGGATAAAATATTTGAGGGATGTATGAATGAGTGAATTGGATGTGTTAGGGTTCTGTTTTTTACCCTCCAAACTCTAAGTCAACGTGTCAAATGGTCAATTTCGTTAGTTTTCCAACGTCTTTTAGCATTTGGGACCACATTGGTTGAGAATTTTAGGATTTGGGACTAAATTGAATTATTTCAAAAGCCAGAATATGAGGAGAAGTTTATTAAATAACCGCTTCTACAAAAATTTAAATTATTAAAGAGGTATATCACTAAATGTTTAGATAATTTAACATGATATTTTTAGCAGACTTTATAAGTAAATATTCCTTTTTCTTTTTAAATAAATAAGTGAGGGAGAGAATTGGATGATTTTTAATTCTTTTTTTTTACCGCAGTGCATTATTCAAATATCAATCAAAAGCCAAATTCAGGCCTGTATTACAATCTAATCGTACTTGGGAAAAATTAAAAGATGTAAGTATGTAACAACACCCTGCCGCGGTGCTACCAAACTTATTAATATATATTTTTTGAAACTCTAGGTCAAAGTGACTCGATTAAATTAATATAACGAAATGATGAGTATTTTATATTTATTGTATGATTAATGTAAAAATTAAATGATAAATATAATAAAATTCTCGTTTTAATTGCTTGAATTTAATATAACTAAATTTGAACTAAAATTTTCCATATATTTTTGTTTTCTCATTCCTTGTATCATTTTATTTTCTTTCTCTTACCAATATAATATTATTGGGAACCTTACGTGGAATGAAGTATTTTCTTTTACCAAAAAACAATTTTGAATTTTCTGTTTTATAATTGTGTTTTATCTTTTATTTTATTCACATACACGTGTCACATGTATAAATAAACAATTCAAATTAAGAGAAAGAAATAACTGTGATATAGAAAATTTTTAATTTGGACCGTTTTATACACGTGGTGCCTATATATGAGTAAAATAAGAGATGAAATATAATTTTAAAATAAGAGACGACAAGGCGAGTACTCCCAAAAACCAAAAAACCTTTCTCCCAAATAATAATTGGAAAATTCTTACACCCTATGAATTCTATATTCAAACAAATGGAAATTAGTGAACTTAAGTATTAATTTAACTTGGTGGGCTTACATTATGTAAATTGTAATGCTTTGTATTTCACTTATTCAAGTTACTCAAGAATTATTTTTTTTAAATCAAAACATTTATCGTGGATTATGACAACGGATTCTTTTATTGATCTATAAATACATAAAAAAATCAGATAAAACATATATTGCTTAATGATTGAAAATTGTTCTACTTTCAAGTAATAGATAAAATTTTCAATATTTAATTAAAAATCGATGAGTTGATTCTATTTTGATCGTACCTCATTTGTGCCAGAAAAAACTAATTATTTAGGGTGAGAAGATTTCTTGTGAAATTATATTAGTTTGAATTTTGGGTTTTGTAATTATTATTATTATTATTATTATGGTATGTTTGTTTGTTGCAGCAGTGTCTCTTAATGTAGCTTCCACAATAGGTACTTTTCGCGGGGCCCTGCTTGGTCTGTGTGCCGTTACATTTCTGCCCGTCAACTATATTAGACCCGAAAACAATATATATATATATATATATATATATATATATATATATATATATTGTAAATAAATACTCCTGCAATTTGTGTTGGAAATTCAAACCATTAAATTATTACTAAATAATTCCACATACATTTCGATAGAATACTTATAAAATTTTTAAGACTTTACTTAATTCTTTTACAATTAAAATTTATATACAATAATATGAACACGACAAGATACGATATAAATATAAAAATATAATTATTTTTCTAATTTTGTACGTAATCAATATTGGACATAGTGTTCAATACTATATCATTATATGATATGATAAAATTATATTTTTAGAATGATTAACCTACTCAATAATCATCATTAATGAAAGTATAAACTTTGAATGATCACTAATTAATAACGAAAAAAAAAAAAAAATCACTAATTAATGATTAATTAAAAAAGAAAAGGGAAAAAGATTGAGTAGTATTTACAATGGCGATTGCATAAAGAAAGGACAAGCGTGACACCCACTCTGATAAAATCTCCCCCTTTATCTCTCTGTTTTTGAGAACTGAGTCCTTCCTCCTTCAGTCCCCATTCAGATTCAGAGAGAGAACCCAAAAGCTCTAGAGAGAGAGACGCAAAAAAACAAGAATGGGTTTTACTTTACCTTTTGCTTCTTTTCTTCTGTAATGAACACAGAGAACAACAAACCCCTCTTATCATCATCATCCCACAATGGCCTCGATGGATCAAAACGCTCACAAATCCTTCCTCTATGAAGCCCTCTACTGCGAGGAGGAGAAATGGGGAGACGTTGACGAACAAGATGACAGCGAAATCACCTTCAACGACGACGAGAGCTGTCGTTTTAATGGCGGGAAGACGAGCTCTCTCTTTCCCCTGCTTTTACTGGAGCAGGATTTGTTCTGGGACGACGAAGAACTTCAATCTCTTTTCAGCAAGGAGAGAGAGACATCGCCCTGTCTCAATGAAACAGGCGTTTGTTCTCTCTCCCTATCCAGGAAGGAAGCTGTGGAATGGATCCTGAAAATCAATGCCCATTACGGGTTTTCGGCTCTGACCGCCATTCTTGCTGTCAACTATCTCGACAGGTTTATTTCTACTCTCAGTTTTCCGAAAGATAAGCCTTGGACGATGCAGCTTGCTGCGGTTACTTGCCTCTCTCTCGCTGCTAAAGTTGAGGAAACTTACGTTCCTCTTCTCTTGGATCTTCAAGTATGTTGTTTTTCATTCAGATCTTGCTGTTCTTCCCATTTTGTGGGTTTTTGTTTGGGTTCTTGGTTATTCAATTAAAACTTAAAACTCTCTGTCTCTAGGTGGAGGATGCGAAGTATGTGTTTGAGGCGAAAACTATTCAAAGAATGGAGCTTTTGGTGCTTTCGTCGCTGAAATGGCGGATGAATCCTGTAACTCCACTTTCGTTTCTCGATCACATCATAAGAAGGCTGGGGTTGAAGAGCTATCTGCACTGGGAGTTTCTCAGGAGCTGCGAAAGTCTCCTTCTCTCTGTCATCTCCGGTGAGTAACATCGCATTAATGGTTTCCATTTACCAAATATTATTGATTAATAAATGCGTTAGTGGAGAACAAATAGATTGATGAATATTTGGTTTGATGATGATGATGATGATGATGAATTGATTATTATAATTCAGATCCGAGATTCGTACGTTGTCTTCCATCGGTGTTGGCTACAGCGAGCATGCTTCACGTTATTCATCAGGTCGAGCCCTGCAATGCTGTTCACTATGAAAACCAGCTTCTCGGTGTTCTCAAAATCAGCAAGGTTGGTTCTTTTCTCCTGTCGTTTTGTGCACATTCTGGAGAGATAGTCGAGAGTTTTCTATTCATTAACCGGATTACATTATTAGAAAGCCTTTCTTTATGGGTTTTCTTCCTTTCTTTGTTTATTCTTTTCCAGGACGAAGTGGATGATTGCTACGAGCTAATTTCAGAGATAATTTCCAGCAATGGCTTCAACTCCCATTCCCATAACAACTCTCTGAAGCGTAAACTCAAGCAGATTCACAGCAGCTCAGCTACCAAAAATGAAGCAGTTTTCAACTCCAGCTCCAACGATTCATGGGAATCATGCATTTCTTCTTCATCATCACCATCACCATCACCACTACCTTCATCCATTTTCAAGAAAAGAAGGGTTCAAGAGCAGCAAATGAGATTGCCATCACTCAGCAGAGTTTTCGTCGATGCTGTCGCCAGCCCTCATTGAATCTTTCTCCCGCTCTCTACCTCTAGAAATAGTAATTATTAATTTGCATTATGAAGTAAAATTAAATTCTCCTTTCATCAACAACTCTCTGCCATTGGAGCACAAGAATGGAAAGAGCTAAAAAAGAAGAAAAACAGAGAGTTGGTAGCGGGGGCAGAAAGAGCTGGAAATTTACAGAGAGAGAGAGAGAGAGAAAACAGAGTGAAAAAGTAAAAGAAAACAAGAAAATGGAAGCTGGAAATCGTGATTTTTCCCTGCGTATGTTTAATACAAATATTTCCCTCTCTTTTGTCTCTTTCAAGAACACTACTTTTTATGGAACAATTCCCATATATATATATATCTCTATATTTTTCATGAATTGAGGCACATTTTTAATGGATAGATCTCTTTCTATTTCCAGATCTCAGAATTTCTCCCAAATTTGTTTGCATGTATATGGGAAAATAACAACGATAATATTATTAATAAATGAAAAAAGAGGGGAGCTCTGATGAGTTGTGGGGCATTAGGGTTTGACCTCGATGAAGGAGCCATTTTAATTAAATGTATCTTTCTTGTTCTTCCATGGGTTTGTTTTCTCTTTATTGTCAGATTCTGTAACAAGACAGTAACACCTTCTTTCCATGCTAATTTAACTTAATCTTTGTCCCCAAAACCCACAGTCCACAGTTGATCGGAATCTTGATTCTCTCTAAAATTGTTTTGTTTGACCTTTGTTGTAAGATTGCAGCATGTACGTATATATGTGAGGATGTGAATGCATGGTATCATGCAATAATAGGTAATAGCCATGCATGCACGCATGCTTTTTTGGATGGGCATATTTATTTTATAAATATATAGTTTTACGTTGTAAATGTATAATTTATGTTCGATTGTATTTAAAGGAATATTTGTACACAATATGTTAGTGATATAAGATCGAATATTAAACATTAATATTTCTTATAAAAGATTTTGCCTTTTGGACTAAATTTCTTGAGGGTGGTTGATTGTTTCAATTCTCTTTAATGAATAAATTCTCTTTTTATCCTCACAACATAGATACAATTCCAAAAACAAAAAAAAAAAAAAACCATAGATACTGACGCGGGGCATGTTCTGAGAATGTCACGTGTCCCAACAGGTGGAAGCTGACACATGGCTCACAGGTGCCACGACGGTTGACACGTCACTTCATTCTCCCTCACAGGTGGTCGATATATACTGACCGCCGGCCTCTCCACCAGTCAACTACCATTCCAAGAAGGATAAATCGACCAGACCAGGATCCAGGTCCCTTATTTCCACCATAACGAGCTCTCGACCAGCGGATCCTCCTGACCACCCGCTCCATCGACCGGTGAGCCGTACTGCGAGTCAATAGGGTGGAAGGAAGGTCGAGGGCCTCCCATGGTGCAAGGGAACCAACCCTAACACAAAGGTGTTGTACAGTACTACTGTTTCCTAACAAACTGGCCGAAGCATTAAATGCACCTCCAGTGTGTGAACATGTGTCACACACACCCCTTGGGCCTATAAATATCCACATCATTTATGGCATTTGGTAAGCACAATCACTGTTCATTCGACCCTCAGTACTAACTCCTATTCTCTTGAGCAAGTACCTGACTTAAGCGTCGGAGTGTCAAACTAGGATATAACCCCTATTCTCCCAGTTGACCTTCAGTTTAAGTTTGCTTTTCCTTTCTCAGATCCACTTGAGAGTCTTCCCATCAATACAAATTCTAAGTGATTCGAACTCCCGAAATCGACCAACTCAGCAGACCGATTTCGAACGCGATCAGATACGATGATACTAGTAAAACATGATCTTATTAATATTTTTTTTTCTTAAATTTATCTTATCGTATTGCAAAATGTTAGTATTGCGAGTTGTTCTGCATGATGCTTTTAGACTAATTGGTTTCGTGTTATGTCAATTTAAACTTATTTAGTCTATTCAATTGCGACCTTAAAATACAATTGCATTCTCTGGTTCAATTGCTGTTTTTGTTTCTGTATTCCTGATTTACCCATCAAAATAGTCTGGTTGGTTGTAACAACTATATTTTGATTCATTTTGCGTAATATAAAACGTTTTTGTAATTTTTTTGGCCCTTTTCTATTCATTCGTGTATTCTACGTTGTATAATTAACTACTTTCTTTAGTATAATATGAATGACACGGTAAGTATTAATACTTTCTCCTGAATAATATTATATTTGGTAAATAATAGTATCTCCATTACATTTATTTATGAATTATGATGAATTGATCCACTTAGAGTATGGGGAAAGTGTTTAGAGAGTGGTTAGTAGCTTTATTGTATTTGGTCAACATAAGACGATTATATGGGAGACATAATGATGACAATAGTGATTGCTTAACAAGATTCATGAGCAAGATTCAAACCTCCTTTTCCTAACCATTAATTTCTTATAAATATCCACTTTTTCATTTGAGTGGGCTTATCATAATTAATGTACACTCCCCGAAATTGTGAACATTATTGATATTGATCAGGGTGCACCTTTATTTAATTAACTCTTGTCTTATCATCTACGTACCCTCTAATTGTGATTAATATGAATTACAATAAATTAGTTGATTAAGTACTTATCATACATTTATTCAACTTTGGGTTGGTTGAATAAGTGAAATAAAAGGATGAGTGTTTTATATATATAATGTGATTGTTAGAAATATTTTTAAAAAATCACTAACTAAATAATAAGCTTGATATATATTTACTATATGATCAATTAGAGTTCGACCAAACTGTATATGGATTAAAATTTTTATGTAGATATGATTTTATGATAAATAATATGCTTAATTTGATTTACCCTTAAAAGTTAATTGTTGAGAAAAAAAAATTATCAACTAGTTGTTGATAAAAGGGTTCCAAAACCATTATAAATTGAAGGCCGTGTGGAAGCTATTGACATAGTTGCGATCATCGTAAATAATCCTACAGTCGCCTTGATCAGTTCCTTTTTTTTTTTTTTTTAAAAAAAGCCATTATAAATTGAGTATCTTATCTTTGAATTTTCGACTTAGAATATTTGACACACCCTTTTTGCTCCAGGACTCATGCGAGACAACTGGAATTTGGAATTTCTGTAAATAAAATTTATTCTGATACTATAATGAATATATTTGACCTAAGTTATCCCAAAAAATTAACTTTTAAAGAAAAAAATCACTAAATCATTATAAATTGCACACCATATTTTTAAAATTTTAATATGAAATATTTGATGTATCATTTTAAATTCGAGAAGGTAATAAACAATTGAGTCTTGTCTAACCTCCATTTGTTCTACTATACATATAGCAACAATTTAAGATATATAGGGAGGTTAACAATACCCCTTATCGATATATGATTTTGCCTATTAGTTAAACAATATTTGATTTTTTTTTTCATGGAATTCAATATTTAAGAGGCAAAACACAAAACTACAAGATCATTTGATAGCAAATTAAAATTTGAATAAGCCAAGTTTAAGAATGAGTACTATAACTCAAGGAGAAAAGTGATTATATTCCAAAATAAAAATTGCCCTAGACTTTTACTTTAATTTATCTTTTTTTTTTCACTTTTTCTTTATTATTTTTTCCCTTTTATTGGAGCACTATAATAAAAGTTGACCCCTTGGTGTTGTCAATTTTGTAAATTCTGTAGTAGAGCAAGATATATATAGGTAGGGTGTGGACTATGCAACTATACAAGCGTGCCTAAATCTTTTGGCTTTCGTTACTTGGTTTTGTATCTTTTTTCACGTGTGATACTCCAAATATTTAATTTCTTTACAACAAAGCAATATATATTATAATTAGCTACCCTATTCCATGCGTGCCAACTGGCTTAATGCATAATCATTATCCACCTATAATACTATAGCCACGTCCCGTTTTATCATATCCCCAATCCGGGCAATTTCACCTAATTCTCATAATATATTTCAAAAGATTTAAATATTTTATAGTAACTTAATTAATGGGGTTTAGAATGTCGGTCCATATAGGGATATATTATTTATTGCATTTTTATCTGTGATTAGACGACTTATGAATCTCGATTTAGTTAATGTGACATGTGAGTCTGTGTATTATTATGATGTATGGATATAAATGATTAATGTGAAACGGTGATATTAATTTTTTTTAATTTGTTGTTGGATAGATGTGTCTTATACAAAATCTTGATACGAAGATAATGATATATATTGATTGGATCTTTTCAAATAACACGTGGCTAGCGCCGAGCAATTATGCCGTGAGGAGAGTTCGAGAGTTTGCTAAGGACGCGAACTCCCAAATCAAGCGGGGGAAACATGAAACCATAGGAGAGAGGCAGTTAGGACTTGCACGACACGGTAAATAGAGACGAAACTTATATTTTTTAGAAAAATTTTATTTTTGTCCTCTATTTTAGATTTTCGTTCCCCCTAAATTTTAAAAATTTTTGTTTACTACTTATATATTTTTAAAAAAATTATATTTTTGCCCCCCTTATTTTAGATTTTCTGTCCCCCAATTATAGGTTTTACCCCTTTTATTTTAAAATAAATTACGGTTTCACCACTCTTGAAAAGATATTTTTATATTTTTGATATTATGAATTTTTCCTCATCTCGTTGCAAATCCTGGCTCCCTCCCTGACGGTAAAATAAAAGATAAGGATTATGCCAAGCTAAATGATAAAGGTAATAGGAACAATAGAATCAAACCCTAATGGGATCTTGTCCTATATAAGCAACATAAGAATAAGAAAAATAAAGAGAGAGAGAGTCATTTTGAAAAAATACGCTTTCTATATATATATATATATATTTTTAAAAAAATTATTAGGCGGGGGTTAGTTCGATCCAAATATATAGTACAACAAAGTGATATTTTTAAAGATATTCCCACGTAATATGTATGCTTAGAACAATAGAAAATGTAAATAATTTTGACTAGAGAAAGGCAAATAAATGAATAATATATTGATGAGCAGAGTAATGAAATGGTGAGTGTATGATTCATAGAGGGAGAAATTAAAAGGGGAAGTTGGAAGAAGCTGGTATAGTCTTCCCTCTGCACGACCACGGTGATGGAAAGTTAAAAAGTTTTGGACACGAATTAGGGAGACAAAATCTCTGATATTGTGGAAGATGTCTTTATTGTTTTCCAGCTTTTCTTTAGAGCTTGGACACCATCAGACTCCAGAGAGGGAGAGTGTGGAAGTGGTAATAGTTTGCATGCTACGCACTAGTCATCCTAATTCTAAATTTCAATAATATTTAACTCTACAATGATACACATATACGATACCTTACGAATATTATAAAATAAAATTTTTAGTAAATTTTTTACTTAAAAAGTATTGCACACAATGTTCAATACGAGATGTTATATTAAATTGATTTTTTTAGAAGTATTCGTGTATCGTAGTCGACAAACCTTTGTTGAGTCTTTACTTCTCCTCCTCTAGTAAAGTCCTATTGCATTCTAAATGAAATGTCTAATAATTAGAATCCTAACTTTATATATGAAATAATTTTAAATTTTTGATGGCTTGTCCATTCCTTTAAAGGGTTTATAAGTTAATGAAGAGATTAATCAATGATGGATACCTCAGATAATTTTAAGAATTTTAATTCTGACTTTGAATATGAATCAATTTTAAAATTTTTAATCAACTATAATTCTTTTAAGAGCATTCAAAAAGGAAATTAGTTTTTGTAGTTATCGATCTGGTGTCCTCATGAGCACTATGTCAACAAGCTTATCAAAATAAAAATACAGATTAGACAAATTAACAAAATAAAAGAGCTAGGAACATTTTATATTTGATGTTAAAATACCTAAGCTATGATCAAGAGATCATAAAGCCAAGATACATAGACTTGGATTAAATCAATTGCAAGCATAATTACATATATATATAGATCACAAATGTCAACCAAAATAATTGAAGAAGGGAAAAAAAAAAAAAAAAAAAAAAAAGAAAAAGCAAGAAACTCATCCCCATGATTCATGAAAGAAATCTCACAAGGTCATTATGTCCCCACTCATGATAATTGTTGAATAATGTTTATGATAGCCAAGGGACTTTACCTTATTCCCCTTATTAAACCCTTCTTTTTTGACCCTTTTTTAGGGGTTATTGTATAATAATTGTAAAATTTAGGGTGGAAAAATAAAAAAAAGAATAGAATCCCTTGATGGGAATGTAATTTTATTTTGTTGTTGGCCGTGTATCGGAGGTTACTGGTTACAGCTGTAAAGCTGTGAAAGACAGAGTCTTTGTATGGTGTTCCCTCCCAAGGCCAAGTCCAAAATCATCAGCTTTTGTTTGGTCCCTCAATTTATGTGTATTTATTAATTTCGCACTCTCTTTGGGAAATTTGTTTGGCTCTTCTTTATGAATCAGTACATTTTATGCCTACATATGTAGCCATTGTCTATATGTGTTGTCATGGAATTAACTCCCTCTTGACTTGGCACTTTGTACACTATCCTTTTGCTTTGATTCTCTTCTGCCTCACACACAGATTAGGAGATAATTTTGCAATTTCGTTAGAGTATAATACGGTGGAGTCATGTAGTTTAGAGGGTCGATTTTATACTAGTTTAACAATAAGTTTTTATATTCAAGTATTGTGATGCAGAATTATTATTAATAGAGACAATTTTATATTTTAATAATACTTTGATATGCAAATATTTAATGGGTATAAAAAAATAGTTTGTGAATAATCAAGAATAGCCTACTATTTGATGATTGTTATTGGCACTCGGAATTATTTGATTTCCAATGAAATGATAGTGCTAAAGACATTACGTGCGGTACACTAAATATAAGTATATCATGTACTTCAGTCTAGTACCAGGCTCCACATGTTACACTGCAAAATATTACGAAATTTGGATTGACGAGTTCTTAGTACTCTATTGGTTATTATTATTATTATTTGGATTAGGTCATATCTCCTTATTTATATTATTAAGATGTAATGTTGTCCCATTCTTTTTGACAATTGCAAGTTGAATCGCCATATTAATTAGATGTCAAATTCTTCCTATTCCATATGTAATTGCATCCAATAAATTTGAATATAAAACCTAGATCTAATCTAACATAATATGGAAGCACGGTACTCCTTATTTTTTAAATGATTAATTTAATAGTTGTTCATATTTTAATTTGTTGTTATAACTGACAGAAATATAAATTATTATCTATTGAGTTATGTATCTCAACGGTTTAACGTCGTGCTAATTTAGTTAGATGTTCTGATATACAAATACTTTTAAAATTATTATTTTTCGTATCGTGTCATGTCGGATACTCGTGTTCAATACTATAACCGACACTTTTCATATTAAAAATTTTAAAAAATATCTCTGTTGTTTTATCCGTATCATATTGTGCTCGTGTGGCTGTGTTTAATTATATCCATACATCATAAGTTAGATGTTTTATATTTGAGTTTGAACCCTTATGTATACGTTTACCATTGATAGATAAAACTTTATACTGTTATGATTTGAGACGTTGAGGTTGAGCCTATAATATGAACATTCCAAAATAGATATATTAATTTTCAATAAAATGAAATAAAAAAACAGAGAAAATTGAAATATTGCCATTGGATGGTGGGCATGTGGCATCACTCAAGAGTCAAGACAGTCAAAACAACATGTTTGCTACAGTACAACATTAAATTAAGAGACTCGATTGAAACAAATTTATTAACAAAAACATTAAAAGAATAACATTTAGAATTAAATTGAAGCATCAATTCCAGAAAATCGGAGATGGGCCCATGAGGATCCACTTGGGTAATTCTGTGTGGGCCTGCATATAAGTATCTGAATTCTGACCTCATTTATAATGTCTGCTTCCTTCCATGGGCACACCCCTCGCGTGACTCCAAATAATTCTCTTTTATTTCTCCTAATTATTTAAATCAAATCCACATTTATTATTCCTATATTATTACAAGCTTCCTAAGAAATTGTCCGATTTCCGACAATTTATTATTTTCAATCTATGTCACGTTTGCTCCGTTATGGGCCTATGGCCACGACATTTTCAATCATGTCACAATATGCGAAATATGCGTGGTTTTCCTCTTCTGATTTTCAAAAATTTTACTATGCCGTGTTATAACCTCATATTAGGTGATGTGAAAAATAAACGGACAATTCCTCAAAAATCCCCAAGTGTAAACTGAATTTCCTTTTCACTCCCCAGTTTTGAAAAAGTTCCTGTTCACTCCCCAATTGAAAAACAAAATTTCTTTTCACTCCCCAAGGTTGTATAATAATTCAGGAATTGCGTACAATTTTTAGGGAATTTACGAGATTCCGGGGTTTTTATACGCAATTCCCTAAAAAATGTACGCAATTCCTAAAGACAATGTACGAACATGTACTATTTGTGGGGACCTAAAAGGAATTTTGTTTTTCAATTGGGGATTAAATGGGAACTTTTTCAAAATTGGGGACCTAAAAGGAATTTTTTCAACTTTTTGGTACTATTCAAAGATTTTCCCAAAAATAAACGTTTTAAGTTAGGAGTTCAAGGTTGAATAATAGGTTTTTAGGGATTTAATTATGTCTAAACATGTGCTTAATATGATAATAATGATTCCAGGTTCTATACTGCAAAATTCTAGGTTTTGATTAACATTAAGTTGCACAGGTCAACAATGGTTGATTCAAATAGTTAATGTTTCTTTATATAAGGTCATGGTGATCTCTTTAAAAGCTATTCTTTTTTTTTTTCGTATATATTTTTTTGTGTGTCTTACTCTATTCATTCTTCTCTTATTTATAGCCTCAGGTTCAGGAACGCTCCAGATTTACCCTGGATTTCTTCTTATCACTATTGCATGTCAGTTACTCCCCCTAGATTTCTTCTTATCACTACTGATTGCGTGTTGGTTATTCCTACAGTTTTTGTGATAATGATCTTTTTATTTCTTGTATTACTTTGTTCATTTGGCAGCATCGGCAGAGGAGAGCTGAATGCCGCTTTCTCTTATTTATAGCCCCAGGTTTAGGTACGTTCCAGATTTATCCTAAATTTCTTCTTATCACTACTGATTGCGTGTTTGATTGTAATACCTCCCGCCATTATTCTTAGTTTTGCAGACTGAGAAACTAATTTAATCGAGAGAATCCGATTGACCAATGACCACGAACTTCAAGCCCTCTTTTTCTAAGAATTTTTCTAACTCTTTTCTCCTTAAGGTTCTTCTAAACACCGACCCTCACAACCTGATGGATTGGTTTCTGTACTTCTAAACACCGACCTTCACAACCTGATGGATTGGTTTCTGTATGTGTATATTTCGTACTTAGGGATTCTCTATTCTTTATATATACGTAACGTATTTCTGTAGCAATTTTCTTTATCGGTTTTAATAACACCGATAAGTCCTAGGGTTGTGGGAGTCAGTGGGTAAGTGGTTTCTTTATTTACATCATAATAATATGAGAAAATATAATATTAATAAGATAAAAAATCTTATCCTTATACAGCTTAGAAATCCTAACGGGCCTCTCCCACTTAGTTCGTAAACCCACATTTACCCAAATTTCAGAAAACACAATACACGAATCATGGTGATAGTTCCTCTTAGAAACGAGTAGTATCTTCCATGTATTACTATGCATTATGGTTTCAACTTTACCGCATAATCTTTATGAATAAACCCTATGTTTATTCGAGGTCCAAACTGTATTGATATTTCTCAAAACAACATAAATGTGCACATATCCATAAAATATGAGAAATATCCATAAATTCAGAGTTTCACAACAAATGAGAAACAAGTCCCATACTTACTACATGATCCTCAAATTTATATGGTGGCATGCCTTTAGTCATAGGATCAGCTAACATGATAATGTGTTCAATGACCACTTCCTTATTTTTGACACGTTCCCTTATGGCCCCTAGATTTCTTCTAATCAATATTGATTGCGTGTTAGTTACTCTTACAGTTATCGTGATAATGATCTTTTTATTTAGACTTATCTACTTTGTACCGTGCTTTATCCCCGACTCTTTAGTTATCCTTAATCTATCTTCGATATCCTAGTCCCTTCTTTCTAGCTAGGGATGTAAACGAGCCGAGCCGAGCCTTGGCATTTTTCTTTGCTCGAGCTCGGCTCGGCTCGACTCGAGCTTCTTGAAAATATATATTTTTTATTTAAAAGATAATTATTTTTAATATTTAAATATATTTATATATAAAAATAAGTATATACATATATAATATTATATATTATTTAAGTATTTATATATCTATAAATTAATATTTATTTATTTTTAATTAAAAAGAGTGGCTCGCGAGCCACGAGCCTAAAATAAAATGGCTTGAGTTCGAGCTCAGCTCGGCCCGGCTCGAGAAAGCTCGTGAACCGACTCGCTTGTTTACATCCCTATTTCCAGCTAACTGGAACTAGACAAGGCGAACAGAAACATCTGACTCTCTTGGCCGAACAACCTCAAAAACTTTAGGAGAACCCCAACACAAGGTAATAATCCTATGATCAAATTTTTTTTTTACCACTTTGGAGATATCTATGTTAAAAAAAAAAAAAAGTTGCACAGAAACAATTTTAGATTAAATAATTATTAGTTAAATGTAAGTAAGTCGGGAAACGTTCAATACAAGTTCTTTATATGAGATCAATAATGAAATCCAAGTAAACATAGATATCAAGAGTTTTATATTTTACATTGTATCTTATTTTAATTATTAATATTTTAAAATAGATTTAGATTTTACTAGCTATAAACTCCACATAGTATAAAAATACACGAGACACTGCATATTATATCTTATTTTAATTATTTATATTTATAAAAATAAATTAAGAAAATATTGTGATTTAAATCATTTAGCATATATACATAGATAAGGCCAAGAATGAGCTCGAAATCTTCATTCAATTTTTTGGAGCCTTTATAACTCCATAGTGATGTGAGTGGGGTTGAAGCCTAGAAAATGATGGTTCAAGAAGCACATTAAATACGTATAGTAAGGGTTATATGCCATTTTCTGCGTGATAGAAGGCTCACGCATTTATTTTTCGAACATTTTTGGGCAGAGGATGTGAGACAAAAATACTCCTCAGCGCCAATTATTTTTCGAAAATAATTTATGAAATAATAAAATAGAAATAAATACATTTTTTTATTCTAATTTGAGAAATAAAGGATTAAATAATGAACTTGTGAAATAATGATTAAAATAATAAATACAATAATAATTGAATCATAAATGAATTTCATGTAAACAATTATTCTTCCAAACCTTATAAACTAGAGACGAAGCTACATGAACCACCCTCAATTCTTGTTATTTTTATATTTATATTTTCGTCTTCCTCCATTTATTCTGAATCCTAATTCTGTCCCTAATATATAACAAAGAACGAGAAATACTAAACACATTTATGGTATTCTACGACTTAATAATCGAACTTATGGGATGTAATTCAAGGGAGCTCACTATTTTTTATGAGTTGGACAAATCTAAAATATTTTATTTGCAAAACTTAAGAACTCTTTTAGTTCGAGAAGTATTATTCTACTATTTAAAATTCAAAAACTTATATAAAATGTTTTTAAACATAATTCAAGGGTTTTTTATATAATTATTTTTATAAGTTCCACAAATCTCAAATATTTCATTGTTCAGAAATTTATAAACTCCTTTTAGACTGAAAAAAAAAAGAAATACTACACACTCGCAAATATTCATAAAATGCAGTATATATATATACATAAAAGCTTATAATTTCATGCATTAATGGCCCTCTTAATTATTAGGCTATTCAAAACTTTATTGTGCAGATATCATTCTGATTTCTGAGCAAAAAACATTAAAGACCTCATTATGCTATAAGCCACCTTTGCCCGTGATCGGGAGTTGTTACATTAAATTATTAAAAACATGTCCTAGAATTACGAACAGAAAATTGATGAAGAAAATTAAAGAAGCCTCAAATAGATATAATTGTAAGTCTATAAAAAGGGTAATCTTACTTCAAGACTGGCTTGATTAAACCGACGTAATGAAAAGATGAATGTTTTTACACTTGTCGTGTGATTGGTAGAAAATTTAGGAAGATTGATAAATTAAATGATAAGCGTAATACACTTCTTCTTTAATTGGTCAGGATTCGATCGAAACGGGATCGAGTTAAAATTTTCCATCTATAATATGTATGCCTATATATATATATACTAGTATGTACCCCGTGCTATGCACGGTTTTTATAAAAAAATTATAGTGTGAATTGTAATATTACGTGTTAGTCATAAATATTATAAATTAAGATAACATTAAAAAAAGTAATTTATTTCAGAATAGATAACATTAAAAAAATATCCAAAAGAATTATATAAATTATAAAATAAATATATAATAATTTGAAAAGAAGAATTATTAGAATCTCACATATATTTATTTATGAATAAATCAAAGAATTCTCCATACTCAGCACATAAAAATTTAAAACTATATAATATATGATCCATATGCTTTTATATATAAATAGATAGATAGATAAATAAATAGAAAGATAGATATATTAATCTAAATAAGAAAGAATGAATAAAATAAAAATATGTTAACCTTCTTCATAGAAACACAAAAATTAAAACTCAAGTTAAATATAGTAAATAGAAAAAAAAAATCATTAACAAAAACAACAATTGAAGTATATAAAACAATTAAAAAATAAATAAATATATATATATATATATATATATATATATATATATATATATATATATATGACTAACCAAAATTTAAAATAAAATGAAACATGAAAAAGGAAAAAAAATATATTATAGAATTTAGTCTCATGAAATAAAATAAATAAAAAGAAAATTGAAAACAATCTTTTAAGTTATACGATCTTAATGTAAATATATGCAAATGAAAATAAAAAAAAATTAAAAACATAAAAAATAAAAAATAATAACTAAAAATAATATAAATAATTAAGAAAATATATTAAATATATTAAAGTCCAAAGTAAAAGGTTAAAAAAAATTAGACAAATTCCTAAAATAATAAATATAAATCAAAACTCCTCAAATAAATATAATAAAAAAAACATAAATAAAAATGTTTTTAAAAATACTAAAATCAACAAAAAAGGAAAAAAAATATTGTAGAATTTAGTCTCATGAAATAAAATAAATAAAAAGAAAATTGAAAACAATCTCTTGAGTTTGATGGGGTCAAAATACGATCGTCCCACGACAAGACACGTGGCATCACGAGATGATGACATCTGTCTCCCTAAGGCTGCATCATCAGTTCACAAGCGCTGAACCCAACGAGCGCGGATCTTCTCCAGGAGTTAAGCCCAACGAGCGCTATCCCTCCAACGAGCGTCCTACACACCAAACGATGGGCTCGCTCACATGCCAAAGGAGCCCTCTTCGAGCGTCACACTCCCTCAGAGTGGTTTCCCTTTCGGCTCATCACTTGAACTGGAGCCCTCATCCCCCTCAGCGGATGTCTTGGCCTCCAAGACTCAAGGTTGTCACGAGCGCGCTCTCAAGCCCTCGTCACCAACCACCCACATGGCTCTCTGACACAACGTACATGCCCGCGCACCTGCCACTGTTGCTAGCACTAACTTTTGGGCCGCTTTTGCAGAAGATTCCTCCTAGGTTTCTCTCTCACAGCGCCACGTGTTAGGGCAACATTCGGCCAGGACCACTTGAGGCAAATGACCAAAGGGTCCTTGACCCTCAACTATAAATAACCCAAGTCATCTTCCACACTGTAAGCATTCTTAAGCTTTCTTCATCACTGCAACTGTAACTGAGCTTACACTTATCTTCATGCATTGAATTGACTTGAGCGTCGGAGAGCCAAACTGGGTATCACCCCCAGTTCCCCCAGCTTGGCCATCTGACTTTTTTTGTGCTTGTCCCAACAGGTTGAACCCCTTTCTCTTTTTCCGGCGAAGCTCCGGTGGTTTCCTCCACAAAATACAAATCGTAAAGTGATCGGATTCGGACCCATCCATTCCCGGACCCATCATTTTTGGCGCCGTCTGTGGGAAACCAGTCCTACATCTTCATCCTTTCTTTTTGTTGGTTGAAAAACAAGCACATCCTTACCTCCAACAGTCATGGTTGCAACGAGATCTGGAGCAGTGGGAGGGGGAGATAACACCTCCCCAGACACGAATATCGTTCTTCCCTCCACCGCTACTGGTGGAGCTCCGCCACCTCCTTCCGTCGCTGGTGGTGGAGCACCTCCCGCCGCAGGAGTAACTCCACAGGCGGAATCCTCTGTACCACCACCTGCACCGCCGGCACCACAGGTTCCCACCACCGCGGGAGGAGTTTCTCTCTCAGTTCCACCGCCGCTTGCACAGAATTCCTGGGTCCATCCCCAGATGAACCTTGGAATGCAAGGTTACCTGATGCCTCCTCCTGGATACTCCCTTACTCCGGCAATGATGATGCCACCAGTCCAGCCATACCATGCCGGACAACTCCAGCTCCCAGTGGTGGTCCCCAGGGAGATTGAAGGAGTGGAGTTACCTCCACTGACCACCCAACAATTGAGGGCTCTATACGCCCAATGTGAGGTTCAGGCGGCTCAGGGGGCATGGGAAAGGTTCCATTCCATGTACTTTCCCTCTGGGCAGGCCACTCAGGTTGCGGCCCCTTTAGGCGGACAGCAAAACTTTCCCCTCAGAGAAGCCCAGGCTGTCCTGAGGGCACAACCACCACCACCACCAACGAGGGAAGTGCCCCAGCAGGAGGGCAACGAGCGCGTCTCCGTGGGCAGGAACAAAGAGCCCACGGAGCGAGTGAACGAAAATGAAGGAGACTCTCATGTCTCCAGGAGGGGCTCACGAGCCCACAAGGACAAGCAAGTGGAAGTAAATCCTGACGTCCTCGCGGCTGTGCAAGACCAGCTGCAGGGCCTCAAGGATATCGTGGGACAGCTCTCACGAGGGCGCTCAACTCAGATCTCCCATAGTCGGGATGAACGGGTTGACGCCAGGAGCACCCGCACCAAGGACCCTCCACCAAGGGTCCCCCGTCGCAAGGAGCCGGAGGAAAATTTCGGCACGTACGAATATCACCCACTGGCGAGAGGTTCACCCCTCGTCGAAGAAGTTCTGATGGCCCAAGCCGGCATGGCCAAAGTCCCCACATCCATCAACAGATACGACGGGACAACCGATCCAGCGGAGCACTTGGATCATTTTGTGCATCTCATGCACCTTTACGAGCATTCCAGCCATTACTGGGCGAAAGTGTTTGTCACTTCCTTGGTAGGGATGGCTCAAGAGTGGTATAAGCGCCTGCCACCGCGCTCGATTCACTCGTATGAAGAGTTGGCCGATGCCTTCCTCAACCACTTCAACTCTTTGAAGGCACCCGTCACCGCACCCACAGCGCTTTACAACGTGGTGCAAGGCAAGAGCGAATCACTGCGCTCGTTCTTCGCCCGCTTCAATAAGGAGATCTTGCAGGTGGAAAGGCCCTCGATGGATTTCTTGATCCCAGTGCTCTTCCAGGCTGTGGATCACAAACAATATGTGAGCAAAAAATTTGCTGACGCCATCGTGGAGAGAAGGCCTGGGACCCTCATGGGCCTAAGAGAAATAGCCGAGCCGTTCTTCGCGCTCGAAGATATGTATGGGACGAATGGTCCCCGTCATCACAGCCCGGCCCGGAACGAGCGACCTCATCACGAGCGGGGGCGGGATGTGGCAGTCAAGAAAGAGCGTCCTCAAGAGCGCAGGAGGTCGCCGCCACCCCCTCGTCGATTCGAGCGCATTCCGCTCACCCGGCCAAATTCAGAAGTCTACAATCTCTCTGATAAGAAGCTCTTCAAAAGACCCATCAAAATGAGAGAAACAGACTCACTAAGGCGCTCGAATAAATACTGCGCCTTCCACAAGCAGAGAGGGCACGACACGGATGAGTGCCGACAGTTGGAGGCTGAAATCCAAAGGCTCGTTGCAGGGGGCCATCTGAAAGAATTTGTCCGGGTGCTCGAACGCTACGATGAACAATGCAACGAGCGCTCCGGGAGGAGAAGAAGGAGTCCTTCCCGGTCAAAGAGCCCAAGGGGTAGGGGACCCCCGGAAAGCAGCAGTCGCCGAGGCAACAAAGGCAAAGCCCCTGAGCAAGAGAACGAGCCCTTTGCAGTCATAAATATGATTGCAGGAGGCTCATCAGGGGGGGATTCAAACGCCTCCCGACGGAGGCACATACGGAGCTACAACCAACGCCCAGTAGTGCCCAAGCCTATCTACGCTATCCAGAGATCAAGCGCTCCAAAATCAAGAGAAAATGATGTAATAGGCTTTGATGATAGGGATCTAGAACATATTGTAACGCCCCATGGGGAGGGTGTAACCTCAGATTGCCCCATGGTGGTTAATTTAGATGTTCATAACCATGTTGTAAAAAGAGTATTGGTTGATAGTGGAAGCTCCGTTAATGTTTTGCCTTACTCTACATTCTTAAAAATGAAGGTTGATCTCCCGCTCGAGCCTCTTAAAACAGCCCTCATTGGCTTTGGAGGCTCAGAAGTTGTCCCCCGACGGCAAATACGCCTGGCTACTTCATTCGGACGAGCCCCTCAGCGCAAAACGCTTCTGGTAACGTACGCGGTGGTGGAGATTGACATCCCGTACAACATCATAATCGGGCGCCCTGCCCTCGTGGATTTTAAAGCTATCATCTCCACCTACCACCAGAAGATTAAGTTTCCTACTTCCGAGGGCGTTGGAGAAGTGCTCTGCAATGTACGAGAGGCTTGGGAGTGTTACATGCTGTCCCTCAGAAAGCCTAAAGCGGAGAAAACCTTCCATGTCGGCTCCACCAAGAAGTCAGTGGATTTCCCCAATTTAGACGAGGACAGCCCAGCAAGGAAACGGGTGAAATTGAACAAGAAGAAGAATAAGAAGAAGAGGGGAGACAACGGGGAGAATCCCCTCGAAAATGTCCCCCCAGGGGTCGTTGGTGAATCGTCCTCAGGAGAAGATGAGCCGGAAGAGAGTGAACCAGCATCTGGCGATCGTTTAACAGGAAAGAAGAGGGCGCTCGAACTTCCTCGCCCAGAGGTAAGGATCGAACCCTCGGAAAAATTCCTTACCATTGAGCTGGAACCTGGAAACAAAGATAAGACTACACAGATCGGCTCAAACCTCTCAGGGCCTTCTCAGATCATGATGATTGATTTTCTAAGGGAGAACAAGGATGTATTCGCGTGGAAAGCCTCTGATCTCACAGGGATTGACCCGAGCGTCATTGTCCATAGACTTAATGTGGATCCATCTTTCAAGCCGATCAAGCAGAAAAAACGGGATGTACATGGTTTTCGAAAGAAAGTCATTGAAGAGGAAGTCAATAAGCTCTTGGAGGCTCAGTATATCGAGCCCATCTTGTATCCGGAGTGGCTGTGCAACGTAGTCTTGGTGCCCAAGAGCGCAAATAAATGGCGCATGTGCAATGATTTCACTGATCTCAACAAGGCTTGCCCTAAAGATCCTTACCCGCTGCCCCGGATTGATCAGTTGGTGGATTCGACCGCTGGCTGCGAGCTCATGAGCATGATGGACGCTTTCCAGGGGTACTATCAGATCTTTATGGCCCCGGAAGACCGCCCCAAAACTTCGTTCGTCGTCCATATGGGGGTATATTGTTTCTTGGTCATGCCCTTTGGACTTAAGAACGCCGGAGCTACCTATCAGCGGCTCGTCAATAAGATGTTTGAAAGTGAAATTGGGAGGTCCATGGAGGTCTATGTGGATGATATGATTGTCAAAAGCGAGCGCCAGGATTCCCATTTGGAGGATCTCAAGCGCACGTTTTCAATTTTGCGCCAATATGGGATGAAGTTGAATCCCTCGAAGTGCACCTTTGGTGTGCAAGGGGGAAAGTTCTTGGGATACATGGTCAGTCAGAGGGGAATTGAGGCCAATCCGGAGAAGATCAAGGCCATCTTGGAAATTCCTTCCCCTCGGAATTTGCGGGAAGTACAGGTCTTGGTAGGCAAAATCATCTCGTTGAACAGGTTTATTTCACGCTCGGCAGACAGGAACCTTCCCTTCTTCAAAATCTTGAGGAACGCACGTAACTTTGCTTGGACAGAGGAATGCGAAAGGGCGCTGCAGGATATGAAGGCTTATTTATCGAGCGCTCCACTGCTGACTAAGCCTGTCGAAGGCGAAAGGTTATTCATGTATCTTTCTGTCTCTCCTGAAGCCACGAGCGCGGTTCTGGTCGCTGTACGGGAGCGGAAACATTTGCCTGTCTATTATCTGAGCAAAACCTTGCAAGGAGCCGAAAAGAAGTATTTGGAGATTGAGAAATTTGCGTTCGCTCTTATTAACGCCTCAAGAAGGCTAAGGCCTTACTTTCAAGCGCATTCCATAACGGTTCTCACCGACCAACCCTTGAAACAAGTATTGTCCAAGCCGGACGTATCTGGCAGATTAATCAAGTGGGCCATCGAATTGAGCCAGTTTGACTTATGCTTCGAGCCCAGGACCGCGATACAAGCTCAGGTTATGGCGGATCTGTTGGTTGAACGTTTTGGTTTCGAACCCGCCGCTGCGGAGAATGAGGGGTTATGGGTACTGCACACGGATGGTTCCTCAACCTCTCAAGGGGGAGGAATAGGAGTGGCCCTCAGAAACCCCGATGGGATTGAACTGGACTTTGCGATCAAGCTGGATTTCCAAGTCACTAACAATGAAGCAGAATATGAAGCCCTCGTGCAAGGTTTGAACATAGCTTTTCAGAATGGAGCCTCCAGAATCACTGCTTATGTGGATTCACAGTTAATAGCGAGCCAGATTGAAGGAACATATGAGGCTCGAGAAACCACCATGATACAGTACTTAAAGAAAGCCAAAGAAATCATTGGGAAGTTCAAGGAATTTCATCTACTTCAGGTGCCGCGAGGAGAAAACGAGCGAGCGGACGCTTTGTCAAAGTTTGCGTCAGCTTTAGAGGGTACTTCTGAACGTTCTGTTACGTTCCTTAGGACTGAGGAACCTTTGATCAAAGAAAGAGTCGCCACCAAGATAATCGCTATGATTGATCCAAACGAGCCCTGCTGGCTTGATGACGTCATCATTTTCCTTAAGGATGGAATTCTTCCCACTGACAAGGTGGAAGCTAGGAAAATCCGAAGTAAGGCCCCTCGTTTTGCTTTGGATCCCGAGGGGAGGTTGTTCAAAAAATCATTTCAAGGACCCCCCATGAGATGCCTAAGGCCCTCACAAGCAAAGGAGACGCTCGAACACATACATAATGGAAGCTGTGGAAATCATTCTGGGGGGCGTATTTTGGCAAAAAAGGTTCTGAGAAGTGGGTTTTATTGGCCTACAGTTCTCCAAGACGCCATTGAATTTTCGAGGAAGTGCCCCAAATGCCAATTTCATTCAAATCTCCCTCAATTGCCAGCCGCACAAATGATCCCAATAGACGTCTCTTGGCCTTTTGACCAGTGGGGAATAGACATTGTGGGCCCCTTACCCATAGCTGCAGGGCAAAGGAAGTTTGTCATTCTAGCCGTCGACTACTTCACCAAGTGGGCCGAGGCTGAAGCTGTTGCAAAAATCACTTTCAAGGTTGTAAGGGACTTTATTTGGAAGAACATCATCTGCAGGTACGGAATACCGAGGGTGCTCATATCTGACAATGGATCCCAGTTCATAGCAGCTGACACACGAGAGTGGTGTTCCGAGCTGGGGATAGAACAGCGATTTACCTCTGTAGGACATCCACAATCCAATGGGCAAGCAGAAGTTACCAATAGAATCATCTTGCGGCATCTAAAAACCATGCTGGAAAGCAAGAAAGGTGAATGGGCTGAGGAGCTGCAAGGAGCGCTTTGGGCTTATCGCACCACCCCACGAGCGGCCACTGGAGAAACACCTTACGCGCTCGTTTATGGATCAGAAGCAATGATACCAGTGGAGATTGTAAATGAATCCGCTCGTGTCGGCTATTTCGAGCCTCAGCTCAACGACGGCAACAGGGGCTTGGAGTTGGACCTGCTGGATGAAAGGAGAGACCGAGCGTGGGCTAAGATCCACCACTATAAAGCCTCCGTGGCCCAACAGTACAACAAGCGTGTGAAGGAAAGAACTTTCCAGCTGGGAGATTTGGTCTTGAAGAAAGTGGAAGTATCCAAGCACGTGGGGAAATTGGACCCCAATTGGGAAGGCCCATTCAAGGTCGTACAACTCAGAGCTAACAACACTTACACCCTGGAGACACTTCAAGGTGAGCGCTTACCTCGCCCTTGGAACGCATGTAACCTCCGGCGGTTTTATGTTTAAAAGCTCTTTGCAAACTCTGATGTAACAACCCTCGTTGACGGGTTCTATGAACTTCAAAACAAAGTAAAAGGTAACATAATCTTTTTGATTTCTGTAATATTCCTGTTTCTTTGGTTGCTTGAATGGATAAGTCCCACGTCCCTCGTCGTCGCGAGCGTGGTTGGCAACCCATTCCAATATGAATGCTGTTATCTCTCATGGGTTACGCTGGCCAGCGCTCTACTCCACATGGGGGGACGCCCTCATAAGGATAGACTGGTTACGCTCACAACCAAACAGGTGAATTGGAAGAAGGTTATGGAGAAAATCCTAGTAGGCCTTGGCTGTTTCTTACAACGCCTTGCGCTCGAAAACGGGATCTCCTACAAGAACGGATCCTAGTAGGCCTTGGCTGTTTCTTAAAACGCCTTGCGCTCGAAAATGGGATCTACCACAGAAAAAGTCCTAGTAGGCCTTGGTCGTTTCTTAAAACGCCTTGCGCTCGAAAATGGGATTTCCTGCAGAACCAAGAAAACGACAAGAGCCAGAGCGCTCGAACGATGGCCTCAGAATCAAAAAGGAATTGCACAAGTCTTGAACGAGGGCAACCACTCAGTAAGACCCTCGCAAATACTCAAGACCTAGCAAAATCCCCCCAAGGGCGGAAAGAATGTCGCAAGTCTTGAACGAGGGCAACCACTCAGTAAGACCCTCGCACACACCCAAGGCTTAGCCAAATTCTCCCAGAGCAAAAATTTATACAAGTCTTGAGCGTAGGGGCAATCACACTATAAGACCCTCACGACCGCTCAAGACTTAGACAAATTTTCAAGAGCAAAAATAAAATTTATACAAGTCTTGAGCGTAGGGGCAATCTCGCAGTAAGACCCTCACGATCGCTCAAGACTTAGACAAATTTTCAAAAGGAAAAACTTATACAAGTCTTGAGCGTAGGGGCAATCTCACAGTAAGACCCTCACAAGCGCTCAAGACTTAGACAAATTTTCAATTTCAAGAGCAAAAACAAAATTTATGCAAGTCTTGAGTGGGGGGGCAATCTCACAATAAGACCCCCACGATCGCTCAAGACTTAGGCAAATTTTCATTGCATCAAAGGAATAAAGCATTCACAGGAGTATACTACACAGTCTTATTATACGATTCATAAAGGAAATGAAGAACAAAGGTATGGAAAACGGAATCTTTATTCATTTGCAAAATGGAAGTATTACAAAACAAAAGGGCTCAAAGGCCCATGAAATTCTATTACAAGAAAAAGCAGAGAATCAGAAAAATACAAAGGAATGATGGAGGAAAAGTCTCAAGCAGCCGGGGCGACATCTTCATCAACAACCACCAGAATGGGGCCCTGAACTGGGCCGTGAATGGGACCCTCAGGCTCTTGCGGATCGTTGGGGGCATTGGCAGGAGCAGGCTCATTGGCATCTAGAGCGTTGGCATTTTCAGCGACTTGAGCTGGGGCATCCTCTATGAGCGGTGCTTGTGGCTCGTCTTCATGAGCATCAGATGGACCCACACCCCCTTCCCTGTGGGCATCGGCGTACTCATCCTGGATCAATTTCACCAGGAAGTCATACTCCATTTCCGCTATACTGTCTGCGGGGTCGTTGGGATCATCTTCTTCCTCCTCGCAGCGCTCATTGAACATGAGCCCCGTGCCCTCGGCCTCCTTCATGGCAGGATGGGTTAGCCCTTTGTGTATGCCCTGCTCGATGGCCAGGTTGAAGGCCTTCTGAGCCTCCTCCAAGCAATGCAGGGAAGCAGCAAAGTTGAAGGCTTTGGAGTGGCAAAATTTGATCAATGCCTCCTTGTTTGCACGCTCCATGCTCCGAGGCCACTCATTCATGGTATCGGCAAACTTCCTCTCTGCCTCCAGAGCCCTCGTTCTCCAACTTTCCCTCTCTGCCTCAGCCTTCTGGTGCCGCTCGTTGGCCTGTGCCAGTTCGTTACCCAAACGGATCCGAGCGCCATCAACCGCTAGAAAGTCCTCCTTCAGCTTTGATAGCTCCACTTCATTTTTGTTGTATAGACCCTTGAGGGTCTCATACTTGGCAATTTCAGCATCCAATTCCGCTTGGATGTGAGCCGGGTCCATCGAGCGGGCCATTTTCTTGTACTTGGCCTTGCGCTCGGCATATATGGAGGCTCGCATCTGCACATTCCGGAGCCGAGGAAGAACTTGCTGCGTAATCGAGGGGAAAAGTGTTAGCAAAAGAATGGTAAATTACAGAACAGAAGAATGCAAGGAACGAGGACTTACGGAAATCAGGGCGTGGGCTGCATCGAGCGTCACCTTCTCTACAGACTCACTGTAGAGATGCCTGTGATCTGCTGAGTACTGAGCCCGGCTGAACAAATCGTCAGTAATAGTCTGGGCGACCGAACCCGGCCTCAGCAAAACCGGCCCGCCGTCGGGGGCGCCAGAAAAGTCTCTGTCCCCTCGACGGGGGAACTCCCACATGTGTTCTTCCTCTGAAGAGGAAGTGTCCCCCTCGCCTCGGGGGCCCTCAACCACTCGTTTGCCCTTCCCTATGATCGCGGCGGAGTCAGGCATTCTCTTCCTCTTGCGGGAAGGTCTATTTGCGCTCGCGCTCGGGGAAGCCTCTCTTATTGTCAGGGCAGTCACGGGCCGCCTCGTTGTTTCTGCAGGAACGGGGAGTTGAACATCATCTCCTCTCTCCGTTCGCCTGTTCTCCCTGGGGACCAACCTACGTTCCCCTCGGCCACGAGGGGGTTGCACCTCAGGGTTGGTGCTTGAACTGGCACCCCCACGAGCGTCCCCTCTATCATTGCGGTTACGGGAACGTTGGGGCTCGCGCTGTTGGTTCCCCTGGGCGGCTTGATTCCTCTGAGCGTTGGCGAAACGAGCCGCTTGTCTAATTCCACCGGCCATTTCTAAGATAGCGGCTCCTGCAAAAATGAAAATACGAAGGTTATGAATCCTTGGACAAGAATTGTTAAGTGCAAATTACAAGTACAATAAAAGCAGTTAGTATTCATTCCTATCTAAGGTTAGTGCCCTAAGGATCTAACCGTCTCTCTCTATGTCACGAGCCGGAGGGTTGTCAAGGAAATGAGGGTCGTTGGTAAGACCACACAAGAACATGAGTTCCGCATCGTCTATCCAGTCCTTTGCTTGTATAAGGTGACCCTCGTCCCTTAGGGTTGTGGCCAGGGTTTTAGCCCAGTCTCGGGGGAGTGAGGGTGGCAAACGGCTCTTTGAGTACGAGCCCCATTCCGTGATCACCCCAAAGCCCTCTTCCGCTGGAGCCCTGACAAATATAAACTTTTCTTTCCAGTCAATGCCATAAGTGGTCGAGGGCGAATTGATCAGCTTCATGTGGGCCTTCGCTTGGACGTAATAAAAACCCGCTTCAGGAGAAGAGCGAGAGGAGCTGACCACTTGGAAAAGGGCATTGAAGTTCCGCAGATAGGGCTCGTAACCCATGGTCCTCATCAGAATTATGTAGCAGGTCAGGAGGGCCAAGCCGTTGGGCACTATCTGGGACGGACACAGGCCCAGGTCATTCAGCAAATGGGCCATTGACACTGAGATGGGGAACCTCAGGCCTCCCGAGCTCACGGAATCCACATATACTGCCATTTCCCCAGGAGGCGGATTATTTGCACGCTCGTGGTTTTGGGGAATTCTCCAAGTATATCGCTCGTCCCAGTAGATGGGGGCCATCATTGTCTTTACATCTCCCACAGTGACGGTGCTGGGAGTTTCATCAGGCGTGCGCTCGGTAGCCTGATAACCTGAGCCCTCCCCCTCGTTGGGTCCTTTTGATTTCTGGGTTTTCTTACTCTTGCCCTTGTCACGGGCCCTTCCTGAAGGCCCGGTTACGGCTTCCGCCACTGGAAGCGGATTCGCAACGGCCACTGTCACTCTATGGCGATGGGGATGTGTGGCACTTTGAGTTATGGGGAGAGTGACTCCTTGTCTTTCTGCCTCTATTACCAAATCCATCTCCTCAAAGAGAGGATCCACTCCGCCTGGGTTTCGGTCTTCCATAGCCATTACTGCCGCCCCCAACTCTTCATCTCTGGGGGAATTGTGAGAAGAAGAACTCTCGGTGGCCATCTCTTGAATTTCACGAGCAAATTCTTCAATATGGTGGTCGGCCATGGCAGAAATTGGGGTTTTGAAGGTTTTTCTGGGAGAGAGTTTAAGGTTCACAAAGACGGAAATTTGAGGGATTACAAAATCCTAAGGTCCGAATCTACGGTTAGCAAAGTCAGAAATTCACACTGGAGATTTACCTTGAAAAGTTTCTGAAGAAAACTGGAGAAGAGGTTGAAGATGCTGGAGATGCGAGAGAATTTTTCTTGCAAAGGAGACTTGGAAAGTTTTGAATGCGTAAAGAATGACAAGATTTCAGAATCCCTTATTTATAGGGATGGGAGTTGGTACCGTTTTAGGCAATAAATTCAAAATGGTAATCATTTCCCGCCTAGGAAACCGCCCACTTTATGGAACCGGCACATGCTTCCCAATGCTCACGCGCCCCACGCGCACCCGCATTTAATGCTCTGACGTTTCAAGGGCTTCAGAATAGTACCAACATTTAATGCGGAAGTGATACGAACGGTCAATTGAAAAGACCGCATTAATGACACCATCAGAGGAAAAATTGCTCAACACGCCAAGCTTTACACGAGCGCTATGAACAAGAGATAGAGCGTGCCAAAATTCTACAGTCCTTATCAATAAGGACTACAGAATTGGGGGGCAAAATGATGGGGTCAAAATACGATCGTCCCACGACAAGACACGTGGCATCACGAGATGATGACATCTGTCTCCCTAAGGCTGCATCATCAGTTCACAAGCGCTGAACCCAACGAGCGCGGATCTTCTCCAGGAGTTAAGCCCAACGAGCGCTATCCCTCCAACGAGCGTCCTACACACCAAACGATGGGCTCGCTCACATGCCAAAGGAGCCCTCTTCGAGCGTCACACTCCCTCAGAGTGGTTTCCCTTTCGGCTCATCACTTGAACTGGAGCCCTCATCCCCCTCAGCGGATGTCTTGGCCTCCAAGACTCAAGGTTGTCACGAGCGCGCTCTCAAGCCCTCGTCACCAACCACCCACATGGCTCTCTGACACAACGTACATGCCCGCGCACCTGCCACTGTTGCTAGCACTAACTTTTGGGCCGCTTTTGCAGAAGATTCCTCCTAGGTTTCTCTCTCACAGCGCCACGTGTTAGGGCAACATTCGGCCAGGACCACTTGAGGCAAATGACCAAAGGGTCCTTGACCCTCAACTATAAATAACCCAAGTCATCTTCCACACTGTAAGCATTCTTAAGCTTTCTTCATCACTGCAACTGTAACTGAGCTTACACTTATCTTCATGCATTGAATTGACTTGAGCGTCGGAGAGCCAAACTGGGTATCACCCCCAGTTCCCCCAGCTTGGCCATCTGACTTTTTTTGTGCTTGTCCCAACAGGTTGAACCCCTTTCTCTTTTTCCGGCGAAGCTCCGGTGGTTTCCTCCACAAAATACAAATCGTAAAGTGATCGGATTCGGACCCATCCATTCCCGGACCCATCAGAGTTATACAATGTATGCAAATGAAAATAACAAAAAAATGAAAAACATAAAAAAGAAAAAATAATAAGTAAAAATAATATAAATAATTAAGAAAAATATATTAAAGTCCAAAGTAAAAAGGTAAAAAAATTAGAAAAATTCATAAAATAATAAAAATAAATCAAAATTCCTCAAATAAATATAATAAAACACATAAATAAAAAAGTTTTTAAAAATATTAAAATCAACAACAAAATACACATATAAAAAAATAATAAACAAAAACAAAAGTAAAAACTACTAAAACTGTATGTTAATGCATAAAACTTGACTAATGACATTAAATAAAAAGAAAAAAAATAGAAAAATAAAACATAAAAAAATTATCAACAGTAAAAGATAAAAACGATAGGATAATAAAAACATGAAAAATCATGTAATAGTCAAATTTATTAAAATAAAACAAACATCACAACTAAAGGTACTATAATTGGAGATTTGGAGTCCTAAAAATGTTAAAGATTTTTGTGATTAATAAGTTAATTTGTATGATTTGATAAATAATTAAAGTCATAAAGATTGTGGATATATAGTTAAATGATCAATGAAATGATTTCTAGAAAATAAAATTTTCAAAAAAAAAAGAGTAAAAAAATATTAGATGAAAACTGAAATTAATTGGACCAAACAGATCCTTACTATACTATACAGTATAGATATAGTATACATATTGCTCCTTTGAAAATTTAAGAAAAAAGTAGGCAAATAATTTTTTCTTAAAAAATGAATTTTTTTTTTATCATATCACAAATATGTACCCATTTAAAAATTATTTTAAAACACAATGAACGTAAAACAAAATCTTGTATAAATCTCGAAGAAATACTTAAAATTTATGATTTCCACCTACAATTGTATTGATGAATAAGTAAATATATTAACTATACAATAGAGAAATAGTAAAAGAAGCCTAATTTATTATTTCTGATACAAAACAATATTTTAAATATATTTATTTCTTTTAATGTTAAATATTAAAACTTTCTCATTAAATAAATATTCCTTGAGGAGGCTAATTAATTTTGAATAATGGGTTTTACACAAAATTTTCTCAAACAATTAAAATAGAGAATTATTTTGAGAAAAATGTCAAATTGAGTATTATGGAGAAGAAGAAAAAAAAAGAAGGGATAAAATAATAAAATTTAATATTGAATTGTATCAATGATGATTAAATTTAAATAAAACAAATAGGTATAATTAGTGATTTTCAAAATAAAATTAATACAATATAAAAAAAATTAAAAAATAAGAGTACTAATAGAAAAAGAATATGATGAAGCATCCTTACTGGGTGATTCTCATATTAATTTGATTCGGATTGTCAGTAGAAAGAAGCTGGAATCAAAGAAAAAAAAATTCCCCAAGAATATGAATAAATAAGAGTGACACTCCATAGATTTGATTCTTGAATATACACTTTGAAATGAAAACTTCACACAAAAATCTCGAATTTATAGACTAAATTTTGGTATTCAAAATTTAAATTTGAAGAATAACTTATTTTTGAAAAAAATAAATTAGTTCACCTTTTAATTCTCATAATATTTGAATTTTCTTTCTCAACCCAACTTATTAGCCTAATAAAATATGCAGTATGTCAAACTTGATGTATTTTCCTTAGTTAAACACTTAATAAACATTAGCCACTAATTATGCAAAAAAGTTTGGAATTGATGTTTTACCAAAACTAACACTTAACCTACGGGAAAAAAAACCCCAATTAATAAAAATATTCATAATTCTAAAAAATTAGAATTTGGTGAAAATTGAGATAATTAGGATATTTATTGAATTTTTTAAATAATATATTTATAAATAATATAAACCAATAAACTTTTTTATTAGAATTGAAAAAAAAAAGAATAAATAATATTAAATTTCATGAAATTTATTTGAATTTTAAATGTTGTCATTAATAACATGACTTGCATTTGAATTTAAATTAAAACAAATTTTATCATAAATTGATACTTTAATTGATGCAAATTTCCAAAAATCAAGGGATATATAAAATTACTAAATAAATTAATTAATTTAATAACCATCAACCAATCACAATTTTTAATTCGAATTAAAAATCTCAAAAAAACCACAAAATTCCATTCAGTCAAAATCAATTCAATTAGCGTATTATCAATTTTTCTTATTTACTTATAAATAATTTTCAAATTTTATTTTAAAATATTAAATCTTTTAGTCAATATATTAATAATTACTTTCCAAAATTAATGCATCCCTAATGAAGTTGATTATCTATTTCTATTTCTTTACGAACCATGCAACATTTTAAAATAAATATATAAATATTAAAATATTTTAAAATTACAAAAAAAATATAATTTAATCAAAGTTAGCATAATTAATGTGTGGATATTGTTTTTACATTAAAAAAGGGATTTGTAACATAATTTTCGTGGGCGATATGCTAGTATTAAAAAAATATATAATCAATATATAATTAAAACTATAAATTAATATATAAATAATACCATAAAATATGTAATAAAAAAATATATTACATTCTCACGCAACGTACTTGAACTTCAAAAGAAAGTATTTCTCAAAAAAAAAAAAAAAAAAAACTATGAATCTATGTATATATATATATATATATATATATATATATATATATATATTATATTATATATATATTATATTTATATTATATATTATATATATTATAAAAGAGCGAGTTGTTTCTTACAAAATATAGATCGTCTAAATTACCCTTATATTAAATATGTTAGTAAATATAAATCAGGGATAATTTTGTAAAAGTTTAATTATATTTAATAAGTTCTTATTCAATCAAAATAGGAGTCTTTTGGTTTCCTACAAATATTGATCTCTATAAATCCCCTCATAATAGTTATATCGGTATTTGTTAGTTTGGGATAATTATATAATTACATATTATAAATCATAATTTGTATTTATAGTGAGAGACATTAGTATTTCCATGATTATTTACTGCGGATAAGTCATAAATATATTTGGTTATCACGGATAAGTGATAACTCTCTATTTATCTCTCTATTATTATTTAGGGATAAATATTCTGAACATCCTGTACTATCGCGGTTTTTGGACTTTGCATCCCGAACTATAAAAAGTCTACGTTTGCATCCTCAACTATTGTTTTGTGACAAATTGCAACCTGATTCCACTAATCATGTGACACGTGGAAGAAACTACAAAAGCTGACATAACTAAGGAAAATAAAGATAGAGTTGATGATAAATATGATAATATTCAAGATGAAAATACTTTCCAAGAAGATCTAGAACCAAAAATAATTCAATCTAGCAAGGAAATTGACGAGAAATATGACATTGGTAGTCGTATCTTCAATAAATCTGGGGAAATTGAAGCAACTATCAATTCGCTCGAGTTAAATCAGAAGTCATTCACTATAAAACTCAGACTATTAAGACTTGGATCCGAGATGGTGCGCGGACAAAAGGGAACAAAAATTTTGAAGATGATCATGATGGATGATGAAGTAAGTACAATTATAATATTGTTTTAGTACAATTATAATATTGTTATACAAGCATACTAAAATAATTAACACTTTTCACCGGATAAGTCATAAATATATTTGGTTATCACGGATAAGTGATAACTCTCTATTTATCTCTCTATTATTATTTAATATATGATGATCATCGACAGTCATGAGAAACGTGTTTTAAAGATGGTATCCATCATCCGCATGAGGATCAATGGTGGAAGTGTAGCCACGTGGCTCAGCTTTTGCGAAAAAAATAACCTAGAATGAGCATGGCATCATGAAAAACGCCGAGCATTAGAAGAAATCATTGATGCTTAATTTACTGCTGCATGAAGGGTCGAGAGTGGGGACCATTGCTTTGAATGAATCTCTCCATGTGATACTTCCTTGGCCATTTGTAAGATCCCTTTTCGATTTCTGAATTACATCAAGCCCAATGTGACATACAACACCTACTAAACTTGGATGAAACTGGAAATGAAAAATCCCAGAATACCCCAAATCAAAAGAAGAAGACAACAAAAACAGGGGGGAAAAATGAAATTCATGATGCCCTCTCGGAAATATTCTAATTTGGAAGCTGGTTACATATTGCAATAGTCCACTAGAGTAACCAAATCTGGCTAATTCACAAAATGGCTGGGATATCATCAAATCTTTCATAGCAACAAATCAAGCTTTATCACTTGACTCAAGCCCAAAATACTTAAACAAAGTCATCCTACTTCTTCACTGCAATTCTGCAAATTGACATTATGCTAAAACCCCCAAAGAATTAGTAAAAAATTTCATTCCTGACAAAATTAAATCTCAAAAATCACATCAAGCAGAATTCGATCACAATTTCGCCAACGCAGTACAGATCTTCTAAATAAACAGTTATCTTTTTTTTTCTTGAAAAAAAAAAAAGCAAAATCGTTTCAGCCAAATCAAGCAATCATCTATATATGAACCAAAAATGCAGCAAAGAGCAAAGCCCAGATCCTTATGCACTATGCATAATGTAGAAACACAAAATTTATAATAAATACCAAATTCAGAGTGAATTTACTTGCTGGGTTTTGCAAGTATGGTGGACCTTAACTATTACCAGCAAGAGAGAGACTCGGGGTTGGAGCGTGGCGGCAATTGATGGTGGCGGAGACCTGGTAGGTCGGGTGCGGAGGTAACAATTCAGCAGCACCATAATATTCATTTCAGACTCGACTTTTTATCCTTCTAATAAAAGAGTAAAATGGTAAATATTGAACTTATTTAACAAATACTATTAGTGCGTTCCTGTGAGTGAGAGAAAGAAATGTGATAGACAAAGAGACTATGTCGTGTTTTTTCACATGTCAGATTATTCACATGGGTTAAAATAAATTTTAGATGAATTAAAAAGGAAGACGTCCATGTCATTTATTTATGCAACTTATAGAAAATTTATAATTATATAATTGAAGAAACAGAATATATAAATAAAAATTAATTAATTAATAACACTCTTATAAAAAAAACATATTTAGTTTATTTAAATATCTTAATAAAGATTAAAAATAAAAATAAAAATCAATCTTATTGTTTCTTTAATTTATATAACAACATAATTTAAAATATGTCTAATCTCAATGCCCTTAGAGATTGTTCATGATTATAGAGAGAAATTTAATACAAAAATTTTGTATGTGTGCTGAGCGAAAGAGAGAGTGGGATTATGATTTCTTTTCTTCTAAAGAATATTATGCCATATTATATATGGGATTGACACTTTGTAGTTGAACTTTTAAAAATAATAAAATTGATTTGATAAAAAAAAAAAAAGAATAAGTCTACCTCATTTATTTGCATCAACTATGGTAGTACGAAACTAATATATAATAAAAATTACTATTAAACAGAGATATATTATAAGAGAAATATACTTAATTAATTTCCTTTAAATAATAATAATAATAATAATAATAATAATAATAATAATAATAATAATAAATAATTTGATTTTTTTTATTTTTATATAGTAACATAGTTTTAGATATTCTTATTCCGACCCGAGTAAATCCATAAAAATAGACATAAATTGTTATTGTTTATTTATTTAGATATTTCTATATTTTCAATTACTTTTTATTGTTATTTAATTCAAGAGTTTTCTTTAATTAAAATTATATTAGTTATTGTTTATAAGTGGAAAGAGAGATTTTATAAAATTATGTTTACACGTGTAACTTGTCAAAAATAAGGTGCATTTGTTTATAATGTTATTATATTTATGTAATCAAGTTAAAAATTCCTAATACTTTAGTTATATAAAATAAACAAAAGAAAAAAACTTATAGAAAAAAATAAATGAAGAACGTGCAACGTACGTTGTCTTCACTAGTTAATATACAAATAAACAACTTGAAAAATTAAAGTATAAATAGGTTGTGAATCATTATTATTGTAATTTACGATGTACGGTGTAAGAACAAATTCAATCAAAGAAGAGATTACCTGAGTTATATTCAAAACTTGTGCCAAAACTAATGACGTAAAAATGTTGTGAGTGAATGAATATAATTATAGAGAGATAATAAAAAGTCAATTATATTTAAAATAAAATCACAGATTAATCAATGAGTGCTTAATTTATGTTAATTAAGGGGATTGAGTGCTTAACTTACGTTAATTATGCACTCTATATTTTTATCTATTACTTTATACTTGTTTAAATTTTATGTTTTGGAAAGTCAAACAACCGTATAAACAAAATCACGGGTTAATCAATGAGTGCTTAATTTATGTTAATTAAGGGGATTGAGTGCTTAATTTACATTAATTATGTACTCTATATTTTTATCTATTACTTTATACTTGTTTAAATTTTAGGTTTTGGAAAGTCAAACATCCGTATAAAAATAATTGACATAAATAAAATGATATAAATTATATTTTTCTAAATTTAATGTATTCTATATTTTTATCTATTACCTTATATGTGTTTAAATTTTATATTTGAAAAGTCAAATATTCGTATAAATTCAGTTTACATAAATAAAATGATATTAATTATAATTTTCTAAATTTAAGAGATTAATACCTTAATTAGTGGGATTTAGTAAATAATTAAAATATTAAATTGTTTGAAAAGTTAACCAACCAATCAAATAATTTTTAAAAAATAAAAAATCTCAAAAAACCCACAAAATTCCATTTAGTCAAAATTCATACAATTTGATCAAAAGACACCCTTCCTATATATTATACGTGGGGATGACTTATTTAATGTGGAATGAGCCCACAAAAATGGAACCCTATGAAGTGAAGTGTGTTGCCCCAATTTGAGAAAGGGAATGTCAGATAAGAAGCATTCAATGTTTCTGGTGGAATTAGTAATTAAGTCCCCTTATTTATTACAAGGTGGTCCTAGTTTAATATGTTTGTGAAAATATAGATTTATTTTTGATCGATTAAAGGGGTTCATTTTAACATAAGTTATTTTCTTCGTTTATTGACATAACGAGTAGGAGAAATTGTGGATGAGCATTAGCCATTAAACCATTGTTAATTTAATGACCATATTTCGAGTTCGCCAGTTATAAAACGAGCTCGAGCACGATGCTCAATTGATATATTATGAGTTTAACCTAAATTGATGATCTCGATAGAAGTATTTCTTTAAATTTGAAATGTTATATGATTAATTTGATTTTGAAAGAATGCCGTTTATATCTTATTTATTACATTACACTTACTATAAATTATAAATTATAAATTATAAATTACGAATCAAATCTAATTATTAGATCACAAGTCAATACAATGAAAATAGAAGTTTTTCTTTACATCTACATTATTTATGGATCACACGCCATTACAACTCTTACCAACGTAATTTTAACTTGCTAGTCAATTCAATGAAAATAGAAGTTTTAAATTTATGTTTCCCGTGAATGGCACCATTACAACTTATACTAACTTAAATTAAAATATTACAAATTTCACCTTTAAAAATTTCAATTCTGTCAAGCTCTCGAGTTTTACCCTCAACTTATAACTTTTTTAAAGAAATTATATATTTGTGAAGTACTTGAATTTAATTTAATTTACTTTTAACATTAAACTACATTTAAATTTTTTTAATTATTTTTAATTTTGAATTGTAGTTGAAAGCGTCACTTTACTTATTAATGTACTTTAATTTTCATTATGCAATTACGCCCCACCCCAATTTCTTTTGGTAGGAAGATAGAATCCATTAATAAATTTATATTTATATTTTTTTTAAAATTCTAAAATTTTCACAACTTTCGATGTCATCACATTCTATCAACCTCGATCTAGCGGACTACACTGGAGCCAGTAAATAAATTCATGATATCTATATAGTTATCTGTCACACCTTAAATTATAAATGGATAAGTGAGGGTTTTGGTTTTAGACCTCAAATGTCACTATTAAATGGTTTAGGAGGGAAAGCAAACAAGACAAACATACTGAAACTTAGGTCCTATCGTGGGAACATGTCCGCTCCAGTTGAGTCTCGGACAAACATCTCTGTATCTATTCTATTAATGCCCACTTTAAAGTTTAAACTACCCTAACCTTAATTATCAGTATCAACTCAATTGTCGTGACTTGGGGCTTAGTTGCTAACTTGATTGCCGTAACTATGTTGATTCCTGACATATCCTAGAATGTGACTAAGTTTCGTGTTAAGTTTGGCAGGAGGTTGTTCAAGCCTATTTCTTTTCACGGGCTTTTTTGTAATTTCTCTTTGGATGATGTTAGACTTGCCTGTTGTTTGTTTTTTTTTTTTCTTGGAGCTATTCTAATTAAGGGAGGGTCCTCGTTAAAATGCCTACGGTCTTCTTAACCGATTTCCAAAAATAAAAAAATAAAAACTAAACTTTCCCGATCAACTCCAATCTAATTCACTTAACATTGCCCATAATGCCTTACTTGCCCAAGGCTTTTACATTCAATATTAAGTTGCTCATTCTAAATAATATTACCGCTTTCAAAAATAAAATCTTTAAAATTTTTATCGGGTAATGTTGGATAAATCCCTATGTGGACATCATATTTTTACTTAACTCCCCAATTGGCCATCAATTTTTTATTTTACTCCCCACGTGTAGTACGAATATGATATAATGCAGTATTTATATCCTATTATATTGTATAAATTTTCACCACTCTCAAAACATATTGTATAATTTTCACATAATGTAGTACTAATTAAAATGTTCTAATACAGTATTTATATCCTATTATGTAGTATAAATTTTCGAAGAGTAAAGTAAAAATCTCCAACCTAATGGGGAATTTTTTGAAATTGCCCCAATTTTTATTATATATATACATAATATATGTTTATATAAATGTTTGTCACTATATGAACTTGAAACGAGTATTAAGAGTTATGTTCGAGTCGGAGTCGGGTCGCACTATTAATATGTACAACCCTTTCTCTTCATACCAAAAGTAGATATTTGTCTAAGAAAATCGAACATAAGACTTCATCACTTCAAGTTAAATTTACATAATACTAAACCGCTTAACTATATTTGATGTTTAAACTTATACGGGGATCGGTACTTCGGTATACATTAGTAACTCATAATTTTAGATGGGCATTATCTACTTAGACCGGGCAGATCAAGCATAAGAATCGACATTATAGTAATTGGGCTTCGTTTTGTAATTCTTGGGTCGCTGAAGTAATTTATGTATTGGATACAATCTATAAATTAAACAATAAAGATTGAGATTTGGGCCTAACTTTCACCGTGGCGAGGCTTTAGTTCAAAATAATTGAATGAAATATTAAACCAACCTGATCGCGCCTAAATCTCTGCTTGATAACTGATCGAGAGGTCCGACGCGGTCACTCTATTTGTTGATGGGGAAACGGCCGTCTGACTGCTCGAATCCTGCAAAAGGTCGACAAACGTGAGCTCCGAGGCCAACTCGGGGAAGGTGGGTGTGATACCCGAGTCGGCACTCCGACGCTCAAGTCAGGGTCGTTGGAATCGATCGGAGAGATTGAGTGGTGAAAAGTGTTAGGTGAGAAAACTTACCGTGCAATAAATGAGGAGGGGGTATTTATATGGAGAGGACAGAGAAGTTACCGCATCGACGTGGCGACGTGGGGAGCTGACAGGTGCCCCATTAAGGCCTTGCATTAAATGCTCGGTCGGCCACTACGCTAGTGGAATGTTGCGCTGGTTAGTCGGAGATGATGGGTCGATCTCGACATAGGCGATTAGCCCGAGCATTTGGGTCGATACTCTTGTGAGGTAATTCTCGCGGGGTAAATGGGCTTCTGATTAGGACGGTCGAAGTGTGATCCTCGATCGAGACTTGACCCCCGATCGTCCACGTGGGGCAAGGTGATTGGCTTAGATCGACAGCGGGTACGTGCCACGTCATAAGCCCCCCGAAACGTCATCTGCTAGGGCTGACGTGGCAGAGGCGTTTCAAATCCCAAGAGTGGGACCCGCTGTAATTATTACGCCGTTTCACCTTCTCGATTCCCGCTCATTCTTATCCTTATAAATAGTTCCCTCTGTAAATTCATTTGTTACTTTTGCGACAGAGAATTGAAGAGAGTTCCGAGCCATTTTCGATCGATAAAGAGTTCCTTGCGTGTTGAATCCCGAGATCGTTTGCTTTACAAAAGGACCGTTCGGATCTTCAGAAAACAAAAGGTAACATTTCCGATCTTTTGCTCGATTTTCTTTCTCTGTGCCTTTTATTTTTCTTTTCGCTTGCCTCGAGGGAGAGGTGTACCACTTCCCTCTTCGAAGGCTTCCTCTCCCTCGATTTGTTTGTATCCGAGCCACACCATGAAAATGAGGTTTTTGTCCTGTAGGATGTCAACAAATCGAGTGGAGATTGGCCCCGGAGTGGAGGAAGTGGTGACCGCGAGTGATAGGTCGAGTTCGGACACATCAGGGTCGAGTTCGACGTCAGATTCTGGTGAGACCATGGAGACGAGGTCGACGAACCCTCGGGGGAGGGATGAGTTCGTCGAGGTTGTAGAGGTTTCAGAGCCTTTGTCCGAGGATGAGACAACAGTGATGTCAGTACCTCGGGAGTCTGGAGAGGAGACGTCGACTTCAGGTCGATTAGAGGAGGAGGAAGAGGAGGAGATGGAGAATTTAGAGCCAGAAGGTTGGCTACAAAACGACCCTCGAGCCATTACCTGCTCGATATCCGAGGACAAACTTGGAGAGGTTCAGAATTGGTTGTTTGGGGGTGCTCCGGAGTATGGGGGTTATCGAGTGATTAGGCCCCAATCAGGAGATCGCATGACCGACCCACCGCCCAACTGTATTGCGGTCAACTATTTGGCGGTGAAAAATGGGTTTAGGGTGCCCATTCCCGAGGAGATGGTCGGTTTCTTTAATACCCTTAGGATTAGCCCATTGCAGTTGATGCCCAATTCCTACGCCATGGTAAACGGATTGAGGGCTTTGTTGAGATGCTTGGGGATGAGGGTCAACATTTATTGCATTTCCGAGATCTTCCAGGCCGGCTTAACGACCGAGACCTCGAAGTCTGGCCCGGGATACATTCAACTGCAATCGAAGAGTAATTATCGGATTGTTAGGTCGCCTACCTCATCGAATGGCAAGGGATGGAAGCAAAGGTTTGTTTTTATCGAGAGTGAAAAGGGGTGGCCCGGCCTGAAATATCCTGGATGGAGCTGGGTTGCTCGATCGGACCTTCCGAGGGGGCATCCGGGTTGGCCCAACACTTTGATGGCAGCCTTGAGGAAGATGGGAAGTGTGGAGTCGGAGGACATGGTGGCTCCACAGTCATTAATCGAGCTGGGGCTCGCGCCAGGAGTTAGAAAACATTTCGACCCTGGTATTCCGAACGAATCCCTCGAGACATCCCATTTGTTTGTTGTTGTTTTTTTTTTTTTTTTTAATCAAATGTCCTTTTGTGCAGAGCAATACATTATGTCGGCTGCATTGAATGCCAGGAGGAAGGAGATGGCCGAGCTAAAGAAGGCGGCCGAGAAGAAAAAGATGCCCCCTCCTACCCAAGCCGAGACGTCTGCATCGACCGATGCGACGGTCGAGGCTCTTCCGGACGTTCTGGCGTTGAGGACCAAGGACGCTCCCGAGAAGAGAGGTCGGGCCTCTTCCACCGACAAGGATCATGGAGCCCCCCAATCAAAAAAGCAAAAAACAAAAGGGCAGGCTAAGTCTGGGACCGGGGCCGATAAAAACATGGGTCGAGAGAAGGGCCCCCTGCTTCCCATGCCACCAGCGCTTGGGCCGGTTGTCGAAGTCCAGGTAGGGGCCTATTCGACCCCTCCGAATCAAGGTCGAGGGGCAATAGTTCCTCGAAATGTGGCCAGCATCCTGGCTGGGGTGAGAAGGCCTGGCTCGGGGTCTTCGAGCACGGTTCAATGGAAATCGAGCGAAGAAGAGAAGAAGCTCTTCTTCGACTATCCAGTCCTCGATGAGCCCCATTTCCCATGCGGCCTGGCAAGCGTCAACGAGAGAGGCGAGCCTCGACGGGTCGGGACAGCCCCCAAAGACTACCAGGCGCTCGGAGCCCTCTACAGCTCGATCCAGACGACGGTCGATCACAAGGAGAGGATGGCGCTCTCCGACGACGAGATCGAGGCGTCTTGGGTCCAGAAGTACTTTGCGGTAAGCGTCAATAGGAATTATAACTGTGGAAATTGTTTCATGTGTGTGGTCGGAGTTTTTAATGGTCGATGATGTTTTGCAGATGGGCCAGGACTTCTTTCAGGTGGCTCGAAGGGGGTGGGTGCATCGGCAGTTGAGGGCGAAAGCCGAGCGTCAGGTGGAGATGATGAGGGTTGAGCTGGAGGAGAAAGATAAGAAGCTGGCCGAGGCCACCAAGGACAAGGAGAAACTCGACCGTGAGCTCTTGGATGCCATAACCAATCTCTCTCAGGTCGAGAAAAAGCTGAAGGTGGCCGAGGATCGGGTGGCTAGGTCGATCCAAGAAGAGGCTGAAGCGCGAAACCGCGGCCTGATCGAGGGGGAGAGGAAGGGTGCCAAGCTAGCTCTGGAGCGATGCAAGAGGGGCTTGGCTGAATCCGTGAACGACCTCGAGCGTCGAGGCGTTTATAGATTTATGAAGTCCAAGGCTTACGAGAAGGCCGTGTCGATCGCAAGCTTCAAAGATGTCGAGGAGGGCTTCAACTTGTGCTTGGCTCAGGTGCAGGCAGCCAAGTATCTTCCGCTCGACTATGATCAAGAGAAGGTCGGCCTATTCCAAGATGACCCTCGTCCAGTTGATCCGGTCACCCGACCCCCTACTCCCGAGCCAAACTGGGACACCGATGAGTTTGGCTTTGCTGTGAAGTTGGCTCGGTCTAGAGCAGCGGGGGAACCGGACAACATAGCCACGGAAGAGCTCGACCTTGATGCTTCCTTCGACCCCAAGGATATGTGCCCGGAGTACTTTGGGGAGACTGCCATTGTTCCCATCGAGGAAGGGACCGGACCATGAGCGGTCGAGGATTGAGTCGGAGAGAATGGACTAGCCCTATCTTCGTACTCGGCGGACTGGTGAAAGGGAACCCAATTTTTCGAAGTTCCGACTGTTGGGGTCGGACTTTAGTAGTTGTTGGCTCGGGATTCATGTGTAAATAGGTAGGAATCCGAGCGTTTGTTGCTCCCGTTGTAAAATCCAAATTTGTAAGGTTAGGATCGAGTAATTGTAATCGATGTAGACTTTTCTTGTTTTAAATATATTATGCAAGTTCTCTTCTGGGTTTCGTGCATGTTATTTCGAGCTTTATGGCCTTTAAATTTTTATGTTAATCGAAAATAATGATCGAGAAGATGTCAAGGCAAGCTGCTTTTAATCTTTCGAAGTATACAAGAAATTAGTACGGGCGTCGTATAATCCACAAGTATATGATCGAATAACATAATTGCTAAAAAGGCAAGAGAATGCTCTATCGATTAGTCGACCAGAAAATTTACATACTGTGTTTAATGACCAAAAGAAAGTACATCGATTAATCATAAGTAATATTTCTTCAAATTGTGAGCATTCCATGATCGAGGTAACGGTATCCCATCGAGATCTTCGAGGTGATATGCCCAATTTTTGCCTATTTCGACGACACGGTAGGGTCCTTCCCAATTGGCGTCGAGCTTTCCTACGTGTTTAGTAACTTCGACCCTTTTGAGGACCAAATCCCCGACTTGAAAGTGGAGAGGCCTCAGGTTTTTATTGTAAGCCCGAGCAGTCGTGGCTCGATACTGCTGCATCTTCATGTTTCCTTTTTCTCGAGTTTCATCTATGGAGTCAAGATCGAAAGCTCTTAGTTCATTATTCTGACCGTGCTGGAAGTGAGCCACTCGGGGAGACTGATGTATGACCTCAGCCGGAATCATGGCCTCCGAGCCATATACCATGGCGAAAGGTGTTTGCCCCGTGGGGACTCGAGGAGTGGTTCGATACGCCCAGAGGACGCCTTCAAGTTCATCGACCCAATGGCTCTTCTTCGCTTCGAGTCGCGTACACAGGTTCTGTATGATGGTTCGATTGGTAACTTCGACCTGGCCGTTGGCTTGGGGATGTCCGACTGAGGTGAATCTTTGATCGATCTTGAAGTCGGAGCAATAAGCTCTAAATCTTGAACTCCGGAACTGTGGTCCGTTATCGCATACAATGACTCGAGGTACTCCAAATCTAGTGATGATGTGCTTCCAGAGGAAGTCCTGTAAGGAGTGGAAAGTAATCTTTGCGACTGCCAAAGCCTCGACCCATTTAGAAAAGTAATCGATCGCCACAATGATGAACTGCCTTTGACGAGTTGCTATCGGAAAGGGCCCAATTATGTCGATTCCCCACTGCTCAAAAGGCCAGCATGACTCGATCGGGATCATGTGTGAGGGGTGTTGGTGGGTCAGATTGGCATGTCTCTGGCAACGATCGCATTTCCTCACAAATTCGAGTGCATCCTTGCGTAGGTTAGGCCAGAAGAATCCAGATCGAGACACCTTGAGGGCTAGAGACCGCCCCCCGGCATGATTCCCACAGGATCCCTCATGGATTTCAGCCAAAATTTCTTGAGCCTGGGATGGTCGGAGGCACCGTTTGGTTGGACCGATGAATGAACGTTTGTAAAGACGACCCTCCTGGTCAAGCGTATAGCTCAGCGCTCGTTGTTTGAGTCGCCTAGCCTCGGTCGAATCATCGGGTAAGATGCCATTTCGAAGATACAAAACGATGCTATCGAGCCAACACGGTTCAGTTGCGTCGATAGAGTTGACTTCGAGTGGAGCCTGATCTATCGTTCGAATTGATAAGGTCGTGAAGGTGATGGTCCGATCTTGGGTGCCGAGTGAACCACTGGCAAATCTAGACAGGGCGTCGGCTCGCCCGTTTTCTTCTCGAGGAATCTGGGAGATTTCGAATTCATCAAATTCGGCGATTGCCCTCTTGACCAAGGCGAGGTATTTGATCATAGACTCCTCTCGAGCCTCGTATTCGCCCTTGACCTGGCTAGCCACCAGTTGTGAGTCGGTTAAAGCTCGAAGTTTTTTTATGTTCTGCATCTTCGCAATTCTCAAACCCGCTAAAAGAGCTTCGTACTCGGCCTCATTGTTTGTTGCAGGATATTCGAGGGCGATGGCGTACTCGACTTGTTGGCCATTTGTGCTGAGTAGGGATACCCCGGCGCCCCCCCCGGAAGTAGTTGAGGAGCCATCGACCGAAAGGGTCCAAACAGTTGGGTCTCCCTTTGTCGTCGACTGCGGGTCTTTCTCAACCAAGAAATCGGCTAAGATCTGTGCCTGGTATGCCACCCGGGGTCGATATGTTACTTCGAACTGTCCGAGCTCGATTGTCCACTTCGTGAGTCGACCTGAGACTTCTGGTTTGTCTATGACTGTTTTTAACGGCTGATCGGTAAGGACTACAATGGGATGCGCTTGGAAGTACGGTCGGAGTTTACGGGAAGAATGAACTACTGCGAGAGCAAACTTTTCGATCTCGAGGTATCGTACCTCTGGGCCGTGGAGAACCTTACTTACGTAATACACGGGGAGATGTTTCCGATCTCGAATGGTGACCAGTACCGAGCTGATGGTCTCGTTTGACACAGCTAGATACAGGTATAAGGTCTCTCCGTCGATGGGTTTCGCCAGCAGAGGGGGGGAGGTGAGGTACTTTTTTAGGTCTTCAAGGGCTTGGTTGCACTCTGAGGTCCATTCGAAATCCTTGATGTTGCGCAAGATTTTGAAGAAGGGCAAGTTCTTTTCCGACGATCGGGCTATGAAGCGGTTGAGGGATATGATCCGACCCACCAATCTCTGTACGTCGCGGATCGAGTTGGGGACCGGCAGAAATTGGATGGCTTTTATCTTTGCGGGGTTGGCCTCGATCCCTCTCTGGCTGACCATGTATCCGAGGAACTTACCACCGTCGACCCCAAAGGTGCATTTGGCGGGATTAAGTTTTAAGTTGTACTTTCGGAGGAGGTTGAAAGCTCTTTTCAAGTGGTCCAGATGGTCGACGGCCTTTTCGCTTTTGACTAACATATCGTCGACGTATACTTCGATGGTATCCCCGATCTCGGATTCGAAAACTTTGTTCATCATTCTCTGGTATGTAGCACCCGCGTTTTTGAGTCCGAACGGCATAACTTTGAAGCAGTAAATGCCATTGAAGACTATGAAAGCGGTTTTGGGCTGATCCTCGAGGGCCATGAAGATTTGGTAGTATCCTTGAAAGGCGTCCATCATGCTCAATCGTTCGCATCCGGCCGTGGAGTCGACCAGTTGGTCGATTCGAGGTAACGGATAGGGATCCATCGGGCACGCCTTGTTCAAGTCAGTGAAATCATTACACATCCGCCATTTTCCTCCTGGTTTGGGTACGAGGACGACATTGCACAGCCACTCGACGTATTGGATCGGCATGATATACCGGGCGTCCAGGAGTTTGTTGACTTCACCCTCGATGATGGCATTTCGAGAATCACTTTGAGAGCGCAGCTTTTGTTTGATTGGCTTGTAGGAGGGATCAACATTCAAGTGGTGTTCGATCACTTTCCTATCCACTCCCACCAGATCAGAAGCACTCCATGCGAAAACGTCGAGATTGTCACGCAGGAATTGAATGAGCATGCACTGCTCTTTTCCCTTTCGACCAGCCCCAATGTGAGTGATCTTTTCCGTTTGTCCTGGGATTAATTGAATCTCCTCGAGTTCTTCTGTGGGTTCGAGCTTTTTGTCTTCCTGCTTCTTTCTCTTTGTCGCATGGGAAGAACTCATTTTCCGTGAATTCTCAGGGTCGATGGCCCCTGGGTCTACGAATTCATCCTCGATGATAGGATCATCGATCATCAGAGGGACGTGCTTATCCGAAGAAGGTTTGGGCTTGTCTAACGAGATAGAGTAGCAGCTCCAGGCGGTCGGTATGTCGCACCTCAACTCACCGATTCCGGCCGGAGTGGGTAGCTTGATCATTTGATGGTAAGTGGATATGACCGCGCGGAAATCGATGAGGCCTGGTCGACCAAAGATAATATTATATGCAGAGGGCATTTCGACGACAAGATATTCGATCTCGCGTGTTGCCCGTCGGGGTAAGGTGCCCATGGATGTGATTAGCCGTACTCGACCCTTGGTGTACACTTCTGCACCTCCGAATCCCGTGAGAGGGGTTCGAATGGGATCTAAAAGCAATTTATCATGTAAGTTCATGCGAACAAGAGTCGAATAAATGATAATATTGCTTGAGCTTCCATTATCTATTAAAGTGCGAGATACAGCGAAGTTGGCGACGTCGAGCGTGACAACCATAGGACAACTTGGTGTTTCGCTCGAGCGTCCCGGTAGATCTATTACATCATCCTCATTAAATACTATATCTTTGTTGACCCAGGCGTCTTCTGGTCGGATATGCATCACTTCTCGGGGACTGTAGAATCCTTGAGCAGCGGCTCGTCGCGTCTTTTTCCGAGCGGACCTCGAATCTCCACCGGAAGGTCCTCCAGCAATCATGTCAATCCGACCGAGGCATGGCCGGTTGTGAGGGTCTCTCTCTGTTGGTGGCTTAGCCTGCCGTTGTTTGGGAGGCGACCGGTCGGTGTGATCTCGGTTTCGAGCATGGTCATCCATTTTCTTCACGAACTCCTGGAGGAGGCCCCCTTTGATCAGTCGTTCGACCTCATCTCGCAAAGCATTACACTCAGAAGTGTTGTGGCCTTTCTGCTGGTGGAAGTTACAAAATTTATTGCTTTCTCGGTTCTTGGGAGTGTCCCGCATCGGCTTAGGCTTTTTCAGCAGGGCCGGATCGATAACATTGTAGATTTCATCGAGCGGGCGCGTCAGCTGGGTGTAATGTTTTCGAGCGGTAGGTCCAGTCGGACCCTCTGGCTTAGGTCGGACATCCTGCTTAACAGGTCGATGGATATCTGTCTTTCGATTGGGTACCGGGCTCCTTTGAGAACTTTCCAATTCTTCGAGTTGCATCCAGTCGCAGGCAGCGGCCTGGATGTCTGCCAAATTCTTTGGTTTCTGTAGGAAGATGTATCGAGCAGCTTCGATGTTGACCAGGGCCTTGTGGACAATGGGTCTCAAAAGATCGATGCTGGGTTCTTCCGTTTTGACCACAGCTTGCGAGAAACGAGTGAAGAAATCTCGCAGTGATTCGCCTGGCGCTTGTTTGACGGTGTACAAGTAAGTCGGTGGAAGCTTGTCTCCCTTCATGGAAGAGAATTGAGCCTTGAATCGATCGACGAGTATCTTGTAAGAGGTTATCGATCGAGGAGGGAGCCTCGAAAACCATTCAAGAGCAGGGCCGTCTAGAGTGGTAACAAAGATCTTAGCCCAGATATTAGGCGAATGTCCAAACATGCTGAGCTGCATTTCGAGGCGCGACACGTGCTTTTCCGGGTCAGTCGATCCGTTATATACGGGTAGTCCGGTGGGGATCTTCTCATCAGTGGTGGACTCAATGATCGAGTCACAAAATGGGGACTGAGCCTCTCTCTCGCTGCGATACCTCCATGGGCGGTCATGTCTGGGGTCCGACGGTGTGTGTCGGGGTGATCTAGAACGTTCACGCCTAACAGAGTGTGATCGGTGAGGTGATCGGCTGAACGATCCCTGACTTTCGTTCCTCTGACGGTTATCCTGTCGATCGGAACGCTGAGGTATCTGGTTTCGAAGGTCATTCGACCTCACGATATGGCCTCTGTTCGATCTCCTGATCTGATTAACTCGACCGTGTGGTCCGAGTCGGTCGAAGACCCTCGTCGATTCATGCGGGGGTGAGTCACGTGGAGTAGGACTTCGCTTTCTTTGGGATCCAGACAATCTTCGATGGCTGTCTCTCCGACCGGGGTGAGACGAGCGAGATCTCTGTTGTGATACGTCTGTTTCTCGTCGACTACCACCCCGATGTATTCTGGTGTCAGTCGGGGTTCTAGAGTCGACCTCATCCTCGGGAATAAAAGATAACCTGTCATGAACAGACTTTCGCACATTCCCTTGAGAAGGTATCGGTTGTTGTCGGAGAAGCTGAGGCTGTGCATTCTGCCCAATTCCAGCCCAATATGTACCGGGCGGAGGATACTGAACCGGTGGCATGTACCCCGGATGATTTATCGGGGGTTGAATGATTTCTATCGGTCGAGCCTCTGGGCACTCTGGCATGCGAGGTTCTCTCCCCTCTGCGGCCGCTGCAACAGCCTCATCGCGACAAGCTTTCAAATATTTGTCTATCTCGGGCGTCGAGTAGACTAGCTGTGTCGGAAGGGATGTAGGAATAACGACTTGTAGGGGAACTTGAGGAATGACTTCCCGACCGTTTTCGTCAAATAGGCGGTTGCTTACAACGTTTCGAGTAGTCATGTTCGATGGCTTCCTGTTGCGCTTCCCACAGACGGCGCCAAATGATCGCGCCTAAATCTCTGCTTGATAACTGATCGAGAGGTCCGACGCGGTCACTCTATTTGTTGATGGGGAAACGGCCGTCTGACTGCTCGAATCCTGCAAAAGGTCGACAAACGTGAGCTCCGAGGCCAACTCGGGGAAGGTGGGTGTGATACCCGAGTCGGCACTCCGACGCTCAAGTCAGGGTCGTTGGAATCGATCGGAGAGATTGAGTGGTGAAAAGTGTTAGGTGAGAAAACTTACCGTGCAATAAATGAGGAGGGGGTATTTATATGGAGAGGACAGAGAAGTTACCGCATCGACGTGGCGACGTGGGGAGCTGACAGGTGCCCCATTAAGGCCTTGCATTAAATGCTCGGTCGGCCACTACGCTAGTGGAATGTTGCGCTGGTTAGTCGGAGATGATGGGTCGATCTCGACATAGGCGATTAGCCCGAGCATTTGGGTCGATACTCTTGTGAGGTAATTCTCGCGGGGTAAATGGGCTTCTGATTAGGACGGTCGAAGTGTGATCCTCGATCGAGACTTGACCCCCGATCGTCCACGTGGGGCAAGGTGATTGGCTTAGATCGACAGCGGGTACGTGCCACGTCACAACCCAAAAAGCGCTTCCAAAGCTCGGTGATCTCTTTTGTTAAATTATATATTAGGACCGTCAATGGGTCGGGTTCGATTGAAATTTTAGCTTATTTGTTTGATAAAAATTTTCAATAAATTATATCTGATTATAAATATTCATTATTCGAAATAAATGAACTGAATATAAAATTAAGGAATTCGATCGGTTAAATATATGAATCCGATTTTATATATAATATTGAATTAAATAAATTATTTACATGTAAAAAATATTAAGTAAATAATTAAAATTAAAATTTTCACATATTTATCACTGTGAACGATGATAAATTTTGAATTATTTATTCTAAAAACGTATATATTTTCTTTTATTAATAAGTTAATTTATCCTATTTTAAATAAATATGAACAAAGCCATCGAATAATCCTTTAAATAACAATTCTTTGTTAAGTATTACGTAATCATATTTGTTTTTTTTGTCGAAAACTCCTGTTCCGATCAGAATCCGACCTAAGAACCTGTAGCACCCCGCACGTGAGGCACCACATCCCCCGCACTATGGCTCAACACGAGTAACGAAACAGTAAATCCGCACCTGTATCAAACCATAGCGAACGGGAGACAAACATAAAAACCTTCCTAAGCCAGGCGGAACTAGACCCTGCAATGATAATAAATCAACAAAATATAATGCATCAACCTACTCAATTCCAACATACAAATTATAAGTATAATTGGGCACTTCAGGCCTCTTTCAAAATCATAGCAAAACTCAGTAAAACCAATTTCATAATAAATACATAGGTATCCAATTTCACGATATAACTGAAATGAATTATACATAATTCCAATACAGACGCGAATGCAGAGACTCTCCTAGCCTAACTCGACCCACTTACAACTCCAAACACCTCCGCCTAGCTCGAGACTCCAAAGTCAAACCTGCACACTAAAGTGTTGGGGAGGGAGAGGGTCAGTCTCTAGAAGACTGAGTGAGCAGGGGCGATACATATATATAAAACATGCACATGCAAGTCATAAATCCCGAGCAAGGTTTTATTTGAAATTAGTTCCCACTAAGGGTAAGAAAATAGATACACAATGCTCGAACTTTACGACTAAGTCATATTAAATTCATTACATTCATAAATCATACATAAATATAAGGCTCGGCGAGTGAGCGTGCACATCCTCCATCCAAACTCCGACCGTGTACATAAATATCAGTAATATATTGATTAGGCGATCAGGCAATATATCATAATACACACAGACCATAAATCATAACATAAACATATGCGTTTGGGCAATCCGTGTCCCGGCATTCCCGCACGGTGCATAATTCTATCAAAACATATACATAAGAAGAGGCATAAATCCTAACCAACCTTCTTCCTCCGGGTGGTGGACGGGCTTGCAAGACCCGACCACCTCAATCATGGGCCAATGGGGTTTCATGACTCCCCCAAGGGCACTCAGCTCCCATTCCCCGCTAAACCTCCTAGCGAGGGCCGGTATCACCGTAGTTTGGTTGGAACTAGTATATGGGATCCCCGTCAGCCCTTGCTTCCTCGGTTAGCCACATATACTAAGTCCCGGGGCCCGAGAAATCAGAAATCCTAAATGTGTCTCGCCAAACATTCAATTCATAAGTACATAACATAATTCATAAATACCTTACCGTGTAATTCGGCATATGCTATATACGTACCTCTCCGTGTCATCCTATTCCGTAGCTAGCATGAAGACACACGGTTTGGAGCATAGCCTCATTACAAAACCACTTTTAAGCTCATATACGCTCATACGTATAATTCGGAAGAATTTACTCGATAACTTCATTTGAAAACCATATATATATAATCATAAGGTTTTGGCCAAAGCTTTTCACATAAGGGTTGTAGGGTTTGTTACATAGCTAAAACGAAAACCACCCTCACCTTAACCGTGATGAAACAAGGATCGAGCACCAAGTGCCTGAACGATCAAAAGCTCTCCACCCTGGAGACAAACTGTACAAAAGACCACAAGACGTGTTCGTGAGACTCAAGACTCTTAATGAACCATATGTGACGCACGGTAATGAAGTGAATATGATATGAATGCATAAATGATCATATTATATCAATAAAATGTTCATGTGCACGATTAAGAAATTTAAAACATATAATCAAATCATTCATTCATATGTTTCATTCAATTTCATAAGTTCATAAATTCATATAAATTTCATAATTTCATATATTCATAACATTCATAATATTCATAATGCTTATCAATTAATCCATGAATTCATTTAATAATCATAACACATAATATTCATATTCACATTTAGGAATAAAATAAATAGAACGTTAAATCAAAAGTCAGTAGAATAAATACGCGAAATAGAATTCAATTAATTTCAATAATTAAATTAAATCAAATAATAATCAAAATATATAATAAATATATATAATATAATATATATAAATAATCATATATATAACAATATACTATATATATAATATATACATATATTCACGTACACACTCACACACACATGCATGCATATATATATATATATATATATACTACATGCATGCTTAGCCTAATATATATATAGATATAATATAAATATACATGCATGCAATAATACTACAAGGGCCATGCATGCACGTACCACTCAAAGCACCAATATAAACATATATCCACAGCCATGCATGCATTTATATATTTTACATGTATATACTATATATACTATATATATCACACATGCAACACTCCATGCTCACACAACTCACAACCATGCATGCACAAGCACACATTGCACCAGAATTACAGCAGCAACACACGGCAGAAGAAGCAGCAAAAGCCATGGATACCACAGCAGCAGCAGGCAACAGGAAGACGCAGAAGTGTTCAAGGAAAACGGGGTGACACCCCCGTGTCACCCTCAAAGCCTGGACCGAGACACCCCCGTGTCTCGGTACAGAAAGATCAGCCCACACAGCACCCCCGTTCCTCGCTGGAACGGGCAGAAAAGGCACGCCCGTGACGCACAGCAGCAACTCCAGTTACAGACAACAAAATACGCAGAAAACAGAGCAACACTCCCGCAAGAAATTCGAGCAAAACATGCAGCAATACAAGGCATGAATTACAACAAGAAATCAGCCACAACCCACACCACAAAGCCACGAAAACGGACAGCAAAAGAAAGGAGAAACGTAGCACTTTGACAGCAACTTTTCCAGGCCAAAAACAGGGCATACTCGACGGAAAACAGAGCCACACCCAATCAATCTTCATCCAACATGTTCAGGTATGTTAAGGTCACAAATATGCAGCAAAAAGACTCCAGATGAACACACAAATCAGTTCCAAAAGTGATCAATCAAGGCATGTAAGCATACGTGACCTTCATGTGGAATTTTCTGAAAATTTCATAAATGATATCTCATATATATCTCAACAAACACGAAAGCAATGATCATAATTGATATGAGGATGTTAAAACAATTAATCTCAGGCTTGGAATCAATCAAAATCATTAAGAATCGGAGGAGATCAAGAATTTGCCCAAAATCCTCTATTTTCGGAAAAATGGCCCAGAATAATGAAACCATGCTCAAATTCATGAATGAAAAGATGAAAGTGCTCAGAATTAATCATATAATACAACCCTTAACTTACCTTGATGATTGGTTGAAGTTTGGAGGAGATTTGAGCTCCAAAATCTCCAAGGTTGAAAGGGTTACGGGTTTGGAGAGAAAAACAGTAGCTTTGGCTGATGTTTGGGGGTTGTGTGAGGATTATCTTGGTTAGGGCTTGATATGTACTGATAGATGGTTGAGTTAGGGTTAAAAGGAATCAAACCATGGTTAATTTGGTTATGGTTTGGTCAAGTTATAGCTGAATTACTGCATCAAGGTCAAGTTGGTCTCCGTTTCGTTTTTTGGTTGGATTTCGGAGGTTCAAACAACTTAGGAAAAATATAAGGCTAAGTTTACTAAACTCGCATTTTCATTACGAGTTCATCGGAGTTGATGGAACTCGAATCCGAGTTCCCGAGCTCAAGATATTAAATTCGGAACCAAGGGTACGCTAAGTGCTCGTTAGCCCCCGATTTGGTTCCTTGATTCAAATTAAATCCGTTGGCATACCAAATGAATTCGAAATTATAAACCGAGCATAAAATCATGTCCGTAATACATATATTTACAACATGCTACAAATTCGTGGCGATCCGAAATCATTTCATATAAGAACGAAGCTTAAAATTAACAATCAAACTCAATCATGCAATAAACATAAACCCCATGCATGATTATTTTAATTTGCATGCATAATATATGATTTCCATGCATAAAACTTAAATAGATAAATTAAATCCAATATTAAATAATTTATATTAAGTCACGTAATTAATTAACTATAACATGATTAATTAACATAACACTTAATTAGCATAATCATTAAATTAATAATAATTAAAGAAATATATATATATATTGTATTACGATATATAATTAAAATAATAATAAATTAATATAAGATATAATATAATAAAGCAATATAATAACAATTATAATAAAATTAAATATAAAACACGTAAAAACAATTAATCACATAATTAAATAATTAAATTGCGCAATTTAGAAGCAAATAAGGTATATTAATAAAATTGAAAAACCGGGGCGTTACAATCTCTCCCCCTTAAAAAGAATCCGTCCTCGGATTCACTGCACGCTTAAAACCACCAATGAGAGATTCCCCGTCTCTCACAAGCAACAAGGAGAGAGCCCCGTCTCTCGAGTAACAATGAGAGAACCCCGTCTCTCGCAAGCAAAGAGAGTACCCCGTCTCTCAAACAAAATAAGAGAAGCCCCGTCTCTTAGAAACAACGAGAGCACCCCGTCTCTCAAACAAAATAAATAAAGCAAGGAAGTCTCCAATACTCCCAAGCAACACACGCAAAACCCAATTCAAAATCACACAAGCCACCTCAAGGCAAGTAACAGATATCGTCCAAGTTAATCATCAATTACTTCACGTAGTTTAACTTGATAAGAAAACAAAGCACATAACAAAGAAATTATTAAATTGAATTTGCATGAATGTATGCTTCATGAATGCTATAAATACCGTTCACCGTAGTCACGAAGTTTTAAAATTGTGAGTTGTCGTTGTTCGGTGTATCATCTGTCCAGAAGATAGATTCAGTGCTCAGTTTATCTGTAACCCCGTCAGGATATCCCGATGAAACCATTGATGAATCCTTTAGGGATTATACTCTTGGATCCCTTCTGCCTGGTACTGCTTCCAGTCTTCATCATTTCCCTTAATCCTCATTCAACCAACCAACTCTTTTTAATTAACCGGGCTTAACCTCCCGAGTATCCTTAGACCATCCGTCTCGAAGTTAGGTCCATAGCTACTATCTTAGCCATATCAAGGTTTAAAATACCCTCGAGAATAACTACCCCTGACCACCTTGACGATTCAATCCCTACCTTGAGGTATTTGTCATTAGGATCTACCTTAACACGAATCCTTTTCTATCTTCCGTTCATTTTATCCATTCACTCTCTTTAACCCCTTTAAGGTTATATTCTGTATCTGGCCCTACATTTCTTGAATCAAAGATAGAATGTTCTTGATGCGTGTTGAAGTTTGATGTAAATCCTCCAATGATCATCTTTTCTGGTTTGGTTCCTTCTTAATTTTCCTTCCGAATTATCGTGGGACTAACCGAAAACTTGATAATATTGTCATTATTGAATCCCCCTTGTACTTTATTGGATTACTCTTGATCGCCATCATTCCATTATATGCTAACTTGATTCGACTCTCTCTCTTGTCAATTCTGACTTAGGTTCGTAGGAGCTCCCTTATAATTTTGTTATCCCAGATCCATATTCTACACATAAGAATATTCTCTAAATCATTTCCTTTATTACTAGTGATAGACTTCAACCGTATTTAGTAATTTAACTCTCCTCTTGACAACTTATCCATTCAAGCCGTCTTATTTATCTCTGATCATCACTAATAAGACTCCCAGGTCTTCCTTAATTTGCAATTTCGTTATTCTTACTGAAATATTTCTTCGAGCACCCTTTCAATCGTCCAATTTGTTCCTCGGTCATGCTCTCCCCCTTAAAATTTCTGTTGTCCCGTGTTGAACTCCATTTATTCCGCTCATATCGAAATTCTTAATGAGTAATTCCCATTAGGGAGGATTTTGATCACAAGGCAACCCCAAGGTTTTGTATTTCAACTTCCCTTCTAATTCGCTTAATGTCCGAAACCCCTTGTCTATTCTTTGTCTGATCCAACCACCCCGTAATCAACTCTAATCTCGCTTCTCTTTATGAATTCCCGTTTCCAATAACGTATCCTTTACTTGAAACTCTTTGTTTCCCCGAAGTCATCTTTATTGGATTCGAGAGTGGTTTGGCTAAGTAATACTTGATAGGTGAAGTGAATGAGCTTCCTATCAAATAAACACTAAAATGCATGTTGGGTTAAAATGACAATGCATGTGTCACGTTGACATCAAGCAATTATACAACACATTAGCGCAACTAAACCACTTAGAAATGCACGGATAAACATAAGGTCAAGAGAATAAATAAGTAATGCAAAACATGATGCACGTGTTATGAATGTTTTGGAACCTGTCACCAAGGTGGTAAGTGGTTAGCTCGGTAACTTTTCCTCGTTCCTCCAATCCCGAGGTTACTTTGACTTGGTGATTATCCCTTGCCTTTCCCACGGTCTTCAAGTTTTCCATGAGTCTTTTTGCATCACTTGTATCTTCCACTGTCCGAGATTGCAATTCCTTAATCCTTAATTCTTCCACATCCACAGAGTTAGTATCCAAACTTCTTCTCGAAATTCGACCTTTACTTCTAATCGTTACCTCAATCAAGAATTCCGCGCTTATCCTTTGTGGATTTAATTCACCTCCAATTGCTTCTACTTGAGCGCATAATTTCCTCTCTTTCTCGTTTCCATTTGTTGCTCCATATCTTCCAATTTAACCTCACAACATGACAATTCAGCTGGGATTTGGAAAAATGAACTCAAATCCTGTTCTCCATATCGCCACCTTCCCTCTATTTGCGTTTACCCAATTGCTTGCCTTCCAGAACCTGACTTCTAATCACTAGGCTTAGTTCGAAGTCCTTCTTTATAGACCCTTGATGCATAACCTCTACCGGACCCCTGTTATCTCTACTCCTCTTAATTACTAGTACCTCTTCCGTGATTCAAATCCGGGACCAATATATCTTCAAGATTTTGTTCCCTTCATTCCTTAGGTTGCAAGATCCTGTTGGATCCAATTAATGCACTTCAAGTAGTGGATTCACATAAGTTATTCTTCTGAGTCACAACCATCCCTTGATTAACTCCTATTCCGATTCCCCCAAATGTTCCTCTGCTATCGCATCGCCAAGGTCGAACCTCCCATTCTGAATCCCAACCGTTAATTGCAACTCAGTCTACAAAGCCACCCAACTAGCATTCTCCACATTCCTCCCCGGGCATCCTTCCTATCTTCCGTGCCTCCGAAGGAATTGTAGTAGATTGTTGTGATCATAGAATTTGGCCATGGTTTGATATCATCTTTATAACCTGGAAATCATAACTCATTTCAAGAATGGACGCATGCGATTAGTGCATGCTCATGACACATATTCAATACGAAAGACAAGAATCCATATAAAATGCGACAAGTAATTCAACAAAATTCTTAAGGAAACCAAATTCCATATTCAAGATCGATGCAATGCACACAATATCACATAGTCCCTATGCCGTTCGACTTAGACTGACTCCGACATGACTCAAGAACACCGGTTTTGCAACCGGGCTCTGATACCACTTAAGGATGTAGCACCCCGCACGTGAGGCACCACATCCCCCCCGCACTATGGCTCAACACGAGTAACGAAACAGTAAATCCGCACCCGTATCAAACCATAGCGAACGGGAGACAAACATAAAAACCTTCCTAAGCCAGGCGGAACTAGACCCTGCAATGATAATAAATCAACAAAATATAATGCATCAACCTACTCAATTCCAACATACAAATTATAAGTATAATTGGGCACTTCAGGCCTCTTTCAAAATCATAGCAAAACTCAGTAAAACCAATTTCATAATAAATACATAGGTATCCAATTTCACGATATAACTGAAATGAATTATACATAATTCCAATACAGACGCGAATGCAGAGACTCTCCTAGCCTAACTCGACCCACTTACAACTCCAAACACCTCCGCCTAGCTCGAGACTCCAAAGTCAAACCTGCACACTAAAGTGTTGGGGAGGGAGAGGGTCAGTCTCTAGAAGACTGAGTGAGCAGGGGCGATACATATATATAAAACATGCACATGCAAGTCATAAATCCCGAGCAAGGTTTTATTTGAAATTAGTTCCCACTAAGGGTAAGAAAATAGATACACAATGCTCGAACTTTACGACTAAGTCATATTAAATTCATTACATTCATAAATCATACATAAATATAAGGCTCGGCGAGTGAGCGTGCACATCCTCCATCCAAACTCCGACCGTGTACATAAATATCAGTAATATATTGATTAGGCGATCAGGCAATATATCATAATACACACAGACCATAAATCATAACATAAACATATGCGTTTGGGCAATCCGTGTCCCGGCATTCCCGCACGGTGCATAATTCTATCAAAACATATACATAAGAAGAGACATAAATCCTAACCAACCTTCTTCCTCCGGGTGGTGGACGGGCTTGCAAGACCCGACCACCTCAATCATGGGCCAATGGGGTTTCATGACTCCCCCAAGGGCACTCAGCTCCCATTCCCCGCTAAACCTCCTAGCGAGGGCCGGTATCACCGTAGTTTGGTTGGAACTAGTATATGGGATCCCCGTCAGCCCTTGCTTCCTCGGTTAGCCACATATACTAAGTCCCGGGGCCCGAGAAATCAGAAATCCTAAATGTGTCTCACCAAACATTCAATTCATAAGTACATAACATAATTCATAAATACCTTACCGTGTAATTCGGCATATGCTATATACGTACCTCTCCGTGTCATCCTATTCCGTAGCTAGCATGAAGACACACGGTTTGGAGCATAGCCTCATTACAAAACCACTTTTAAGCTCATATACGCTCATACGTATAATTCGGAAGAATTTACTCGATAACTTCATTTGAAAACCATATATATATAATCATAAGGTTTTGGCCAAAGCTTTTCACATAAGGGTTGTAGGGTTTGTTACATAGCTAAAACGAAAACCACCCTCACCTTAACCGTGATGAAACAAGGATCGAGCACCAAGTGCCTGAACGATCAAAAGCTCTCCACCCTGGAGACAAACTGTACAAAAGACCACAAGACGTGTTCGTGAGACTCAAGACTCTTAATGAACCATATGTGACGCACGGCAATGAAGTGAATATGATATGAATGCATAAATGATCATATTATATCAATAAAATGTTCATGTGCACGATTAAGAAATTTAAAACATATAATCAAATCATTCATTCATATGTTTCATTCAATTTCATAAGTTCATAAATTCATATAAATTTCATAATTTCATATATTCATAACATTCATAATATTCATAATGCTTATCAATTAATCCATGAATTCATTTAATAATCATAACACATAATATTCATATTCACATTTAGGAATAAAATAAATAGAACGTTAAATCAAAAGTCAGTAGAATAAATACGCGAAATAGAATTCAATTAATTTCAATAATTAAATTAAATCAAATAATAATCAAAATATATAATAAATATATATAATATAATATATATAAATAATCATATATATAACAATATACTATATATATAATATATACATATATTCACGTACACACTCACACACACATGCATGCATATATATATATATATATATATACTACATGCATGCTTAGCCTAATATATATATAGATATAATATAAATATACATGCATGCAATAATACTACAAGGGCCATGCATGCACGTACCACTCAAAGCACCAATATAAACATATATCCACAGCCATGCATGCATTTATATATTTTACATGTATATACTATATATACTATATATATCACACATGCAACACTCCATGCTCACACAACTCACAACCATGCATGCACAAGCACACATTGCACCAGAATTACAGCAGCAACACACGGCAGAAGAAGCAGCAAAAGCCATGGATACCACAGCAGCAGCAGGCAACAGGAAGACGCAGAAGTGTTCAAGGAAAACGGGGTGACACCCCCGTGTCACCCTCAAAGCCTGGACCGAGACACCCCCGTGTCTCGGTACAGAAAGATCAGCCCACACAGCACCCCCGTTCCTCGCTGGAACGGGCAGAAAAGGCACGCCCGTGACGCACAGCAGCAACTCCAGTTACAGACAACAAAATACGCAGAAAACAGAGCAACACTCCCGCAAGAAATTCGAGCAAAACATGCAGCAATACAAGGCATGAATTACAGCAAGAAATCAGCCACAACCCACACCACAAAGCCACGAAAACGGACAGCAAAAGAAAGGAGAAACGTAGCACTTTGACAGCAACTTTTCCAGGCCAAAAACAGGGCATACTCGACGGAAAACAGAGCCACACCCAATCAATCTTCATCCAACATGTTCAGGTATGTTAAGGTCACAAATATGCAGCAAAAAGACTCCAGATGAACACACAAATCAGTTCCAAAAGTGATCAATCAAGGCATGTAAGCATACGTGACCTTCATGTGGAATTTTCTGAAAATTTCATAAATGATATCTCATATATATCTCAACAAACACGAAAGCAATGATCATAATTGATATGAGGATGTTAAAACAATTAATCTCAGGCTTGGAATCAATCAAAATCATTGAGAATCGGAGGAGATCAAGAATTTGCCCAAAATCCTCTATTTTCGGAAAAATGGCCCAGAATAATGAAACCATGCTCAAATTCATGAATGAAAAGATGAAAATGCTCAGAATTAATCATATAATACAACCCTTAACTTACCTTGATGATTGGTTGAAGTTTGGAGGAGATTTGAGCTCCAAAATCTCCAAGGTTGAAAGGGTTACGGGTTTGGAGAGAAAAACAGTAGCTTTGGCTGATGTTTGGGGGTTGTGTGAGGATTATCTTGGTTAGGGCTTGATATGTACTGATAGATGGTTGAGTTAGGGTTAAAAGGAATCAAACCATGGTTAATTTGGTTATGGTTTGGTCAAGTTATAGCTGAATTAGTGCATCAAGGTCAAGTTGGTCTCCGTTTCGTTTTTCGGTTGGATTTCGGAGGTTCAAACAACTTAGGAAAAATATAAGGCTAAGTTTACTAAACTCGCATTTTCGTTACGAGTTCAGCGGAGTTGACGGAACTCGAATCCGAGTTCCCGAGCTCAAGATATTAAATTCGGAACCAAGGGTACGCTAAGTGCTCGTTAGCCCCCGATTTGGTTCCTTGATTCAAATTAAATCCGTTGGCATACCAAATGAATTCGAAATTATAAACCGAGCATAAAATCATGTCCGTAATACATATATTTACAACATGCTACAAATTCGTGGCGATCCGAAATCATTTCATATAAGAACGAAGCTTAAAATTAACAATCAAACTCAATCATGCAATAAACATAAACCCCATGCATGATTATTTTAATTTGCATGCATAATATATGATTTCCATGCATAAAACTTAAATAGATAAATTAAATCCAATATTAAATAATTTATATTAAGTCACGTAATTAATTAACTATAACATGATTAATTAACATAACACTTAATTAGCATAATCATTAAATTAATAATAATTAAAGAAATATATATATATATTGTATTACGATATATAATTAAAATAATAATAAATTAATATAAGATATAATATAATAAAGCAATATAATAACAATTATAATAAAATTAAATATAAAACACGTAAAAACAATTAATCACATAATTAAATAATTAAATTGCGCAATTTAGAAGCAAATAAGGTATATTAATAAAATTGAAAAACCGGGGCGTTACAGAACCCAAAATTATAATGTTAAATTCTAGGGATGTGGGCTTGATAATGAGTGACTTTTATCCAACCCAAACTCAAATCCAAATTTTACCTAATAATTTTTATTCAAATCCAAACTCATATTCATTCTGTCCAAACTCAATAGGTTTCTACCCACTTTAGACCCATATAGATAGGTTGGATTCTAGACTCACCTATTACCAATACTAATATTGTTTAAAATTTTAAAATGTCCCATTTAAATCATTTTTGACAAATTCGACTAATTTAGGTTTCGTTTCGACTCATTGGACATATTTGGAGTTGTTCTCGACCCGTATAATCAATTTTGGATTTGTTTGACCTAATTTTGACTTTTTTGATCATTTTTTTGATATGTTTTCAACCTATTAAACATATTTGGATTCATATTTTTATTCCTTTGACCAATTTTGGACTTGTATTCAACCTGTTTGATCGATTTCAACCCGTTTGACTTGATTTCGACATGTTTGATCAATTTTGACCTCGTTTTCATCTAATATATTTGGATTCGTTTTCGACCCGTTTGAACAATTTTAAACATGTTTAAAACTGGTTAGATCTATTTCGACCCATTTGACCTGATGTTGATATATTTGACCAATTTTGGATTTATTTTTGTCACATTTGACATATTTGTACTCGTTTTCAATCCGTTTGACCAGTTTTAAATATGTTTGACCCGTTTAACTTGATTTGGACATATATGACCAATTTTAGGCCTGATTTCGATTCGTTTGACTAATTTTGGACCTATTTTCACTTCGTTTAACTAGTTTTCGACTTGTTTGATATATTTTCGGCTTGTTTGACTTGATTTTGACCCGTTTGACCTATTTTCAACTCACTCGATCAAATTTGTATCCTTTGTGACCCATTGACCCCTTTTCTGCTCGTTCAATATATTTTGACCTTTTTTGGACATATTATTACCCATTTGAATGGTTTTGACCCATTTCAAACCTATTTGACAAGTTTCAGGCCTTTTAGACCTACTTTAGATATGTTTGACCTATTTTCAACCTATTTTGGATCAATTCTTAATCCACTCGATCCATTTTGACCAGTGTGACCTATTTTTGGCTCGTTCTACTTGTTTTAAACTAATTCTCTGTAACGCCCCGATTTTTCAGTCGTATAGTATGACGTATGTGTTTATCAATTCGTGCGAACTAATTGTTATTATAATTATAATTTTAATTAATCTTTTTAATTATATTTATTTCGTTATACTTTAATGCATATTTAAAATGGAATTTAATGTTATAATTGAAAATATTTGAAATTTAAATGAATTCTTGAATGTTATGCACTTATATGTTTTGATCGTGTGCCGTTCTTACTTGATTTGATTTTGGAATTTTGTGAAATTTTAGTATGTTGTAGATTTATGTGTTATGAACATGTATATGTGGTCGTTTCATGTTTTCGATCTTGTTTGGTGTGTTAACGAATTTTATTTCGGGAACGAGACCAAGTTGGGAGATTAAGAGCATTCAGCGCTCCTCTGGTTCCGGATGGCGTATCTTGAGCTAGGGAATTCGGATTCGAATTCCGGAAGAGGCGTCAGACTCATAACAAAGAAAGGAAACCAAGGAACCTAGATTCATATTTTTCTAAGCCCATTCGGATCCCCGAAATTTGACCGAAACCAGCCTCACGTGCAATTTTGACCCTTAATCACTCATTTTGCCATAACTTGTGCTATACTTGTCCAAATTAAATGAAACTTGGTCCCACATGCTCCTCACATAATCCCCTTTCAGACATTAGCCTCCCATTTCGTCCCACTTTGAAAAATTAAGATGAATTGCTGCTCTAAACCGAGACCCAAGAGAGATAGATAGAACATTATTCATTTTTTCACCTTTTGAGCTCAAATCTTCATCAAATCCCTCTATTTTTGAAAGGTAAGTTTGGAATTGGATTCTCCACCTTCTTCTGTTTGTTTGGACTTCTTATGTGCTGAAATTCATGGAGTAATGAGCATGTTATGAAGATTAAGGTGAATAGTGAGGGTTTTGGCTCTTTTGATGAATATGCTTGATCTCTTGTGGATTTGTTGGATTTTCTGCATCCTAATTGATCTTAATACATCCTAGAATAAGTGTATGGACTGATTTTGCATGGAAATTAAGGGATCATTGGATATCATTTTGGGGTTTTGAAGTTCTTCATGTAGAGATGAATATATATGTGTCTCTTGCATTTCCTTCATATGTATCTTTATGTTAGGCTAGGATTTTGCATGAAATTGATGAGTTCTTACTATATTATCTTACCATTATGTTTTAACTTGAGGATAGCATGATTTCCTTTGACTTTTGGTCAGTTTTTGGGGCTGTTTTCGCATTTTTTCCCTGCTGCCGAGAGGAGTCGCAGCCGTGAATTCATTTAGTGCTTTTCCGGTCGCGGCCATGATCCCAAATCAGCCATGTTTCGACTTCTACAGTATCAGGTCACGGCCTTGACCATTTTCAGGTCATTTTGGGTCGAGGCCGCGACCATTTTCCAGCTAACTTTCGAATTTCAGGCTCTCTCTTGTGTACTGCATGTGTTTTTCTCCTTTCTTCCGTTATTTGCCCATCGTTACCTACCCAAACGACATCCGATTGACCTGAATTTTTAACCATAGAAACATTTTGAAGTATAGAACACTCTCCAATTAGAATCACCTTAAAATTCGTCCTGGTTTATGAGATATGATCGATCCATTTTGGTGTCGCCACTTCACCGAAAATCTGCATTTATCCAACTTTGAGCCTACGCCATTCCACCTCGCTTTGAACCACGATTCGAGCCACATATCATTGGAAAGCCCTGTTTGTCTAGTTTCATATCCAACAAACAAAACCCAATTCCAACTTCTAGAACTCAAGATATGTTCAATTCTTTACAACTTGTGCATTTCAAAAACTGTCAGCTCTCACCAAAACGCACCTAAATCCGTTCTCTTGCTTTCCTTTCACTTCCTCGGACTCCGTATGTGGTTTGAATGAAATATATGCTTGATTAATTGATAATATATGATATGTTTGATTATTTATTTTAATTTTATGGTTTCATTGGATAAGTGTAAACGTGACTTGAATACATGAACTTTTAAATGACATGTTTGAAGCTTTCTTGTATCCTTTGCCTCTCTTATGTATTTTAAACCCATGAATGCTCATGACATGTTTTAATATGTTGTGTTATGTGGTATAATTGTTGTATTAAAGTTGTGGAGTGTTTTGATATGACTTTGTCAGGTAACGAACTAATATGCTATAACGTGGCTTAAGTGCTTTTATATGAAACATTAAGTGCTTTCTTGCATTCTTTTGATGTCTCAAGTGATTCCTCTTGCCTTTATACTTATTATATACATTGTAACATGTTGAAATGTGTAATATGATTATAGTTTGAAGATTTTGGCTTGATATTGCTATTGATTATGAAAGATATGAAACGATTGAACTTCAAACCTTCATGTATTGAATGTACTTGAATGAATTACTTGATTATGTGACTTCATGGCGCCATTTCACTTCTTATACATGTCATATCATATTAATTCATTGCCGTGTGTCATATATGGTTCATATGAAGTCTTGAGTCTCACGATTGCACCGTGTCATTTCTTGTACAGTTTTCTCCAGGGCGGAGACTTGCCGGGTTCTTAGGCTATCTTCATGTCTTCTTTTCCTCTTGGTAATGTTCGGTAAGGTGTAACAGGTGAGTTTCTCTTCTATTAGGTACGAATCGACTCGATATATCCAACGTGAAGGTTTTAATCCAAAATATTATATATATATATATATATATATGGAGTCTTTTCAAAAAGAGTAAATGATTTCCAACGTAAAGCCCTTCTTTTATGTATCCCTCCTTTATGATTTTTGGTGTGGACATGATTATTCACATATGGGCCCAGGGACTTAGTGCAAGTGGCTATCCGGGGAGGCAAGGGCCGGCGGTGATCCCTTGTACTAGTTGTTGTGTGTTGAAATTTCATGATTTTTGAGCGCTAATTTGATGATAAATTGTGCCGTTTGATGCGTTTATATGCTTAAATTGGCCTGTTTTAGGTAATTTTAGAGTTGGAGTTACGAAACGGTGAGGCATAACGATTTCACCTGTTTTGAGGAAAGAATGATGGTAACCCCCGTTACCATACAATAGTATGCGGTGTGAAACTCCCGTTAATAAACACAGGAGCACTGCATGAGACGAAACAGAGGAGTAATGCCTGTTACTCCATGGCAGAACAAAGTCATTAACGCCCGGTAAAAGACACAGGTGGAGATGAGTTCTGGAGAAGGAGTGGTAACGCCCGTTACCCTTTCACTGAAGAAAATCAGTAACGCCCGTTACTACTTAGATAAGCGCAGACACGATTTATCCGGATAACGGGCGTTAACGAGAATTGCATGGAGACAGGTAACGCCCCGTTACCCCTGTCGATGAGAGATTTTAGGTTTAGTATTTAGACGCGTTTTGAGGTCTTTTTGGGGCAGAAGGAGAGGGGGAGAGACAGAAGAATTCGGAGGAAGAAATAGAAGACGGCTGTTGCAGGAGAATTTAGGAGAATTCTCAAAGAATTTATACAAATCAATTGAGACTAATTCATTTTTCTTGTTTTACTGCTTTATTATTCAAACTAATTCAACCTAAATTCAGTTTTCGCGTGTTAGCTTTAATTTTCTGGAATTGTTAGAATGTTTATGAGTTTATTCTCTAGACTTTGTTTAGATTTGATGACTATGATTGATTTTAATGTGATTTCGTTTGGTTTTATGATTTTTACCTTTACTATGAGTAGCTAATTTTATAGGGCTAGGGGAGTGATGATGAATGAATTATAGATGTTTGATGTAATGCTTGAATGACTTGTGTGATTCTTAGTATTGAAAGGGGACGTAATTTGAATTGCAACGGTCTGGCCAACCTTAGTATGTCTCAGAATTGCCTACAAATTGAGAGATTGATGGTGATTTGGATTGTTTTCACTATTTGTAAGTTGTAGGGTAGATTTGGTCCTAGCTTATACAACAGTAATCTTATTCCATGCCGAGTCGCTAGAATACTGCATTACACTAGTCTTGTTCCTATGGTTTAATTAACTATTGGTGATTGCGAGAGCAACATTGAACACTAATTAAGCACTTGGTTATACCTTGAGAGAGGGTAATTCAAATATAAGTGACTAGGTTGTAGAATTACACTTGTGAAACGGGTATCACATTAACTCTTGATTGTATGATTCAAAGCTTTTCCCCTGCCTGTTTAGTTTACTGAAGTTAATTCGCGTGTTTAAGTTGTTAATTGCAATTTTAGTTTAGTTATTTGTTAATTTCTGCATCAGTAGATTAATAGAGATAACCTTTGATTCCGTTAAGTCTTTAGATTAGAGAGAAATAGAGAGTGGTGATTGCTTTCCCTTCCCTGTGGGTTCAATCCTATTGTGCCACGCGTATGTTAGTGTACACTTGCACGATTAGTTTTTAACTGTAGTAAAATCCTATACAACACTAGTCCCACCACATTTACGGTGATACCGGCCCTCGCTAGGAGATTTAGCGGGGAATGGGAGCTGAGTGCCCTTGGGGGATTCATGTATCCCCATTGGCCTATGTATGAACCGGTGGCCGCGTCTTGCTAACCCGTCCACCACCCGGAGGAAAAAGGTGTAAGTGTTTATGATTATGTATGATATTGATTATGAATGAATATGTATGAATGTGTATAATCGCTAATGTAAAGATTGAATTGATATGCACACACGAGGAGTAGGTTGGAGATATTCGTCCACCTGCCAGGGATCACGTATTGACCGCATGAACGATTATGATTAGGAATGAAATTGATTGTTGTAATCCCGAGCATTGTTTTCTTTGTTTTAACCCACTTGGGAAATATCTTAAAAACCTCGCACGGGATTATAGCTTTCATGCGGGGGTGTTTAAATTCTGAAATAAAATTATGATATGCCCTGTTTTATACCCACCAGTCTCTTATAGACTGAACCCGACTTTATTTTTAGTTCTTTTGCAGGTTTTGGAGTGTTAGGCGGGATTTTGCGTCTGTTAAGTCCTGTGGTTAAGTCAGAGTCTTTCCACACACACATTGTAATTTGATTAAGTCATATTGAAACATGTATAAATGCTAAGTTTATGTTTTATTGATTCGGGATAGGCTTCTAGGGATAGATTGAACTTGACAAGCGTCGAATTTGTCAAAATAAAGTAATCCTATTCACACTAAGAACTGAGTATAGAGCGAACGAGTCGAATCCTCAGGGATTGGGTGAAAATAATTCTAATTTAATCACAAAAGAACTCACTAAAATTAACGAGTAAAAATTGGGGGGTTTAAAGTTTACTGAACTAATTAACAACTAATAATTAAAAACAACGTAAAAACAAGAAATCACGTAGAGATTGAGGTTTTGATAAATCAGTTGGGGAAACAATACTTAGCTAGGATTCACAATTCAATTTAGGACATCGATCATAGACGTAAAGATAAATGCAGTTATTCAAGTAGACTAGCTATAGCCGATAGAGACACTCGACTCCGCCTCGTTTTCTCTTAAATATTAGAATAACCTAGAGACACTCGATAGTTATTCCCTAATCAACTCACAACTCCTAGAGACACTCGACAGGATTCAATGAGTCGACAGCCTTAAGGATTAAGAAAACACTAGCCCAAATTAACCAAGTCACGACACGTGCAAGATTCAAATTTGATTATTAATTCCCTTAGTAAATTAGATTCGACTTTACGACTTCCTATCACTAATGTACTACTAATGATCTATCTTACACTACGTATACTTCATGCAATCAAGATTAGCAATATGTAACTATTCACTTAGAAAATTGGGCCCTAATCAACCAAGTAAATAATTAATAATAAACAAGGCATACGGGGAATTAATAAATACTTGAATTAAAACTGAATTATAAAACTAATTAGGTCTCATGATGTCAAAAACATGAATTGTAAAATCCTAACTAAGTAGTATGGATTTAGTTGTTCATAAACATGATTGAAAGCAAGAAATAAATTAAAAACATAAGCTAACTAAGAAAGGAGGAAAGGTTTTGCTCTCGAAGGAATCTTCAAGCTCTCGCCCTTTTCCCTCTCGCCTGGAAGATCTCGAGAATATGTTTCAAGTCATCCCCAAAACTGGTCTGTAAGACATAAATATATAGCCACGGTATATCCTCATAATCCTTGTCCAAAATGGACTTGGATTCTATTCCAAACTTGCCGCCCAAGATTGATGCTCTAATTAGAAAAACTCTAAGGTTAACGTATGGCCCATCAACGATCAGGGCCACTCCAAGTAAAATCGCCACTTGAATTAATATCAAGACTGGTATTAAACTTCCTTCCCATGTATCCAACCCACGTGACAAATTGAGAGCTCCCTCCTTTATACAACAATTACTTGCTAAAGTCTACCATATAAGTCCAAAACTTATTTCCAAGCCCTTGCACTCTCAAAACACGAAAATCCATTAAAAGCACCAAAATATATACAATTAAAGCTCTAAAGTGCAATCCCTAGTACACGAAAAATAGGAAATTAAGCGCGTTATCAAATTCCCCCACACTTGCTCATTCACTCGTCCTCGAGGGAAATAAAAAGCAATGAAACATTACTCCCATCAAACATTTTCACCAAAGCGACCCTCGAATTCTCGCCTAAATGAATCTAGCAACTAGATACACTACTTAATCATATGAAATTCAATCAATTAGTACAAAAATCACGCCCTCGTGTGTGGTGTGAACTGAACCAAACGATGTACAAAGATTAGGCAAATAAGTTGAATTTTTCGCATAAGGACCAATCATCAATTTCAAGCACACTTATCACTCCAATCTCCACTAGTTTAATCAACTCACGGCCTGGAATCGAAAGGCTTTTAGGAGCTTGTAACGTAGGCTTAGGTCGGGGTAGGAAAAAGTTAATAAAAGTCTGAAACACCAAGCTTACTCATTTAATTAGTCCCCAAAGTGTTTCCCTTTTCCCACTTCCCAAAGACTCCCTTTTCCATAACGAAATCACTACCCATTTTTGGATATTTAACAACTTTCTTTTTTTTTTTTTTTTTTTTTTGTTTTCTTATCATACTTGCTTTTTTTTTTTCCTTTTTTTTTTTCTCTGCTCATTTTCTTTCCTTTCTTTCTGAGAACCTTTTTTTTTTCCCCAGCAATCTCACAATATTTTCTGTGCCACATAATGAAACTTTCAGTTTGATCAGAGAGTCTAGATGTAGCACCCCTATACGTAGAGATGCCACACCCCCGCACTATAGGTCGATTCACATATGAAATGGATAATCCGTACATGAACTAACCTATAGCGAACGGGTGAAAATAAAAGAAATGGGCTAGCTAGGCGGGATTAGACCCTGAATGAATTAAATCCAACACATGAAATTCAAAGCGGAAGCATAACATTATCAGTTCATCATGTATCAAATGTCCAAAGATTCAATATGTCAATACATTATCATCTCCCATATTATACATGCAAAAGTTTCCGAATGTTAACAATAACCATAACATTCTAACTCCGGAAAATATAAATACCGATGTCACAAAATGCATGAAGTGCTAGACTCAGCTGGGGGACACGACATGACTTTGACTCCCGCCTAACACGATCACGACAACCTGAAAGTTGGAGGCGTCAGTCTATGGAAGACTGAGTGAGGGCATCAATTCACATCAACACGAATAACAGGCAAGTTATAACCTCGGGTAAGGTTCTATAACTAAAGATAATATAATTTCAAGAATAACATAGGACTCGCCCGAGATTACAACTATCAAAATCAAGCACTTTATTACTAATATGTAATCATGCAATTCAACTACACTGCACACATATCAGTTTCATGAACTCAATTCCATGAACTCCTTGAACTCCTTCACTCCAATAAGCTCCATCACTCCAATGAACTCCATCACTCCAATAACGGGAAGGTTGCGAGCCTTCACCATTCACGGTAACACGGTAACAGTTCAATCACGGTAACATGGTAAACATGACTTGTAACATGATACACGACTTTCTTTCAATAAATATGACTCAAGAGTTAGAAACAATTATAATTATATATACCATTTAGTCTAAAATCCACATAAGGTTATACGAGTTCTATGTAACTAGCAATTAAACCTCACCTTTACCGATAAAATGCAAGCGAGTCACGGCCTATGGCCCTGCACCTCGTCACGGGGAAGTTGGTCTGTGCAAATAGACGTGTATACGTGAGACATGACTTTAAATGGACCAAATATGATGAACGGCGAATATGCAACGAGACCACGAGTAATGTATAATGTTGCACATAATTATCATGTTTTGGCATGTAATCAATCATATAATAGCAATTTGGGATCAAAGAAATGATTGGGTAAAAGTTCCAAAATCCCATTTTTATGCAGTGACTTTTGTTCTGCCGCAGGGCTGGGAACGGCCGTTCCAGGTCCCAGTTGAAAATGGGAAGGGCCGTTCCCATGTCCCATGAAAACGCCCCTGCGATTTTATTTTTAAAATGACGACTTATGCTGGGAACGGCCCTTCCGGCTCACAGGCCAAAATGGGAACGGCCGTTCCCATGCGCGCGTCGTCTTTGAATTCAAAGGAGTGGGAAGGGCCGTTCCCAGAATGAACTGGGGAGGGGAAGGGCCGTTCCTGTTCCTTTGCAAATGCAGAAACAGAGCAGAACAGGGGAGGTTCACGGTAATAACAACCAAAGCAACAAAGTCATGTTTTAATCCACTGAAACTCATGATTTCTGGGAAAATAAGATGCATACATATTCATAGTGTCACAAAACACAAAAGAACTCATCAAACTATGCTTGATCATCCAAGTTTGCTACCTTCAAGCTCATATATGAATTCAATACTTTAGCTTAAATTTTGTAAGAATTCATGCTATAAATCATGCTATGATCATCTTTTCACCTATCAAACAACAATTAATCCATAAAATCCATGATTCTCAAACCCTAGCTATTTCATATTGGACCAAGAATCATAATAAATTCCATGCCTAACCCACCTTGAAGCTAAAAAAATAGAGGAAGGAGAAGATGATGATGATCAAGCTCCCAAAACTTGCAATATTTCTAGAAATTCTTGGATGAAAATGATGAAATCTCTTCTCTCTTTCTTGGCTTATGGTTCGGTGAGACAAGGAGAGCAAATATCCATGGATTTTGGAGGAAAAATGGACAAGGAAGCTTGGAGATGGTTTATACCGTGATTCATCCTTCTTGAAATAAATAAAATGCTCAAATTACAATTTAGTCCCTCAATTGTTTGAGTCATGCAATCAAGGATGATTTGTTTGTCAAATGATCAATTGAATCCATGAGAAAGCTATGCAATTTAGTCCTTGAATTTTAAAGAAAGATCATTTAAGGACAAGTTGACAATTAAATCATACTCGGCAATTACTTCACGCGATAAATATTTTCAAGTCATGAAATAAATTCTCAATTTAGTATGAATTCATAAAATTTCATGAAAGTATAATAAAAATAAAATTATAATAAAACATAGGAATTTAGTAAATGAAAATCGGGGCGTTACACTAGACATCAACAATATAATCCCGAAAAGAAAATGAGTAAGCAAGATGTTAAGAAAATAAGGGGTAGGAAATTTGTATTGTGCTTTTGGCTTGTAACATGGCTAAGAAAGAAATCTAGCACAATACTAAGGCACAACGGGGTCAATAGGGCAATGCTATATAGTGAAAATCAAGTAAAGGCAAAAAAAAAAAAAAAAAAAATAAATGCCTTAGTCATCTGCTGGATCATTCGTCAATCAATCTATTTCGCCTCGAAGAGAGTTAAAGTGTACTTTAGTCAATTTTCAGTTGTTTATTGAAAAACACAACCAATTTGTCTAAGCAATGTACATAATTTGTTCAATTAGTTCCTGAAAAATAAGGGCATGAAGTTATACTAAGTCACCAAATTACACACAATTGTTCACGTATCCAATCGCCTAATAAGTTCTAGCAAAACTTCAAGGTTCAAGCTTAGGCAAACAAGTTCAAAATGGAAACAACTTATTCATGCGTCTAACATCCTCGAATTCAAATGAACTTAACAGTTAAAACATGAAAAAATAAGCCTCCCATTTGCCCTAAAACTGTCAGCTATAATCTTTCCCCACACGGGCATTTAAACAGTTACAAAAATCAGCCCATCAAGACGGAATTAAACTGCACAATGAACAACCCTAAAAACATGCAAAAATCCACATATGCACACCCCAAAAACAGTCCAGAACTAAAAAAAAAACGAGCCTACAAAGTGAGCTCAGCTCGTATCCCTCCCCCACACTTAAGATATGCAAAGTCCCGATGCATTGTGATAAAATTTAAATGAGGACTTCCCTGAAAGAGCGGGGGCACGACTGTATCAGTTCGGGGGTTGTGGCTTGCCTAAAGAGGCAAGGATGATGTCCAGCTTTCTGTTAGTTGTCTCCCAGAGCTCAATCACTTCACGCTCGACTCGCTCTAAACGTGTTTGCAAGTCACTAACAACCTTACGGGGCTGCTGCTCAATGGGAGGACCGTCCTTCTTTGGAAAAACCCTGGTTTCAAACCTACACGGGAAATAGAAAAACCTTCGTCGGTTTTGGCCAACATATGCATATTATTCAAACTATATAAATCAAGAGTCGACATACTGCACGCAACAGTGAAATCGGGCATATCACGATCGATCAATTCTAAATTATGTGCCAAGTGTGTGATGACATGCCCCATACTCAAATCCCGGCATCCTCTTCTAACATCCCTAAATGTAATGGGTAACCAAAGACCTAAGTTCACTTTTCGCTTTTGCATCATTCCCCACAAAAAGAACAGTTCTGCCTTAGTAATAACACCCAAACCACTGATTCTGTTGGAAAAAGTTGAAGAAATGAATCTGTGGAAATATCTTAAAGTGGGATCCATTAAATGAAAGTCCTTGGACTTTTTAGAATCATATGCAGGGGCACCCCTAACAGAAAGTTCTCTAAAAAAGTCACTATCCACAAAGGTAGGCTTACTTTTAGAGTCATTAATCATGTGCAAATAGGCCTCATCATGCAATTCAGTGGCAGCAACAAAACGTAGGGCAATATTAAATTGATTAAGAGACATGTGAAAGGGAGCATCCATTAAAGTAAAGCTGATGCAAGGGGTATCCAGATTAAAGTTTTTTGGGGGTGTGAAAGCGAAAAGTGTGGTAAAACTCCCTAACCAATTCCACGTAAATAGGATCATCTAAAACAAAAAATTCATACCACCCTATGGGCTGCATATACTCGCAAGTGTCATCATACAAAACCAACTGTTTTAAAGCTTCAAAGTCAGGAAGCTTACCCGCTACTATGGAGGCTGTCTGGGCATCAAATTTCTTTTTCTTCCTTCCACTGGGAGCTTCTCATTCGGCGTCCTCCGAATCATCCAATTCATCAAGGAGAGGGCCAGTGTGCTGCATCGGACATCCCAAACGAGAACGAGTAGAGACTCGTCTCAAAGGCTCAGGGCATGGTATCTCTTCACCCTCGAAAGTAAATTCTGGATCGGAGCCGGAATTAATGGAGACATCATTTGCAGAAGGGGAAGTGGATGTGCTGCGGGAACCAGAAGGGGAAGAATGGGGCTGTGACGGTCCTGCTGCATTAAATACAGAAATCGGTGGGCAAGACGTGTCGAAATCGGTCCGGGCATCTCTTCCGCCGGAGATGGAGACGAAGTAAGCTGAGCAGTTGAAACACGCGGCGGAGACAAAACGGTAGGCGGCGCCCGGCAGGGCTTCTTAGAGGGAAGGTGGCTCAGTTCTATTATTACCGGCGGTTGTGGTGGCACGTGGCACTCAGATACGTCACGAATCCTGGAGGAACGTCGGATTCCGAACTCCGGCAGCTGAAACCTAGGGGGAATGGAAACGGAAATAGCGGCGGAGGCTGTGGTGAGGTTGTCTTATCCGCGTCTGGCTTTTCTGTCCGCCGCCGTGAGTGGAGGCGACGCAGTGGTTAGCAGCGCAGGTGTGGTGGCGAAAATAGAGAGAGAGGAAGGGGGCTTATCGGCTTTGCCCTTCGCATCTAAGAAGGCTTAAACGTCCGCCGCGGAGCGAATGACCGGAGTAGGGGTGATGGTTGGCTGGGATGGTGGTTCTAGGGTTTGAGGCAGTGGTGAATCGGATTTCACCTCAAGGGGTGGTGAAGAGACGGCTGCTTCTCATTCTCTGGCCAGATGTTCCCGATAAAGACATAGATCCTCCTCCGTCTCAATAATGGGGTATTCACCGCAGGGGTGACCTCGCGGGAATTTGCGCGGCTGGGTGGTTTAGGGATTGGTTGCTTCTACTTTATGGCCATGGTGATGGGGGTCCTTACGTTGGTGATGCGGTGGTTAGATGGTGGTGAGACGACGGTTGTGTGTCCGCGGTAAGTGGTGGTGGCTCTGTAAATTTTGGGGAAGGGGTGAAAGTGAGAGATTGTGAATGTGAGATTGGGTTAGGGTTTGGTTAATGGGCTGGTGCTGAGTCGGTTTGGCTTCCGAAGCAGGTTGGCGGGTTATGGTGATGGGTAGGGTAGGATCCACGAAAAAGATCATGGGTCAGGGTCACGGTGGTGGGGCGGGCTGATGGATTTTTAGGCGGGTTATTTATTTTGGCAGTGAGGTATTTTCCGCCTAAAATAAATATTCTATGATTAGTGGGTATGGCCAAACCTCCACTCACTTTGCTGCATAAACCTTAATTCTGGGTAATGAGACCTGTTCTTGCAGAATACGAGAGCTCAAAATCAACACGAGAGCAGAACAAAGAAACAAAGAAAAAGGAAAAATAAAATAAAAGCAAAGTGGGACTAAAGGTGACGCCTGAGACGTCACAAATTGGGTTGCCTCCTAAGAGCGCCCTTGTTTATTATCTCGGACTCGACGAGGCATTTCAGAAGTGTTTAAACAGCCGGAGGCGGGGCCTCCAAACGGATATCCTCAATTTCAGACGGCTGAGAAAATTCATAGAAAGGTTTCAACCGATGCCCGTTTACTTTTAAAGTATTTCCATTATTCATATCCTTGATTTCAATTGCTCCATGTGCAGTAATGTTCGTGACAACGAAGGGACCTGTCCACCGGGATTTCAGCTTGCCTGGAAAGAGAAGCAGACGAGAATTAAAAAGTAAGACTTTCTGACCCACTAAGAAATTTTTTCTAGAAATCAGCAAATCATGAAATTTCTTAGTTTTAGATTTATAGAGTATGGAGTTCTCATAAGCATCATTCCGAAGTTCCTCCAACTCTTGAAGTTGGAGTTTCCTTTTCTCTTCTGCGGCATCTATTTGCATGTTGCAAGTCTTGATAGCCCAAAAAGCCCTATGTTCCAACTCCACGGGGAGATGGCAAACCTTACCATAGACAACCCGAAAGGGAGACATCGCAAGGGTGTCTTATACGCCGTTCGATACGCCTATAAGGCGTCATTTAATCTCTGACTCCAATCCTTCCTATTCGGGTTTACCGTCTTCTCCAGGATAGACTTAATCTCCCTATTAGATATCTCTACTTGTCCATTCGTCCGAGGGTGATAAGCCGTAGAAGTCCGGTGTGTGACATGATACTTAGCCAGAAGTGACTCCACCAACCGATTGCAAAAGTGTGTGCCTCGATCGCTAATGATGGCGTGAGGTGTTCCAAACTTAGAGAAAATGTTAGACCTGACAATTCTACAACCACTTTTGAATCGTTAGTCCGGGTGGCCTTAGCTTCCACCTATTTAGAAACATAGTCAACAACTAAAAGTATATAGGTATTGCCAAAAGACGAAGGGAATGGACCCATAAAATCAATGCCCCAAACATAAAAAATTTCGCAAGGTTGAATAGGGTTCAGCGGCATTTGATTTTTAGGGCCTATGTTACCCGTCTTTTGACAATTTTCATAGCTTTTGCAAAATAAGTATGCATCTCGAAACAAGCTAGGCCAAAAGAAACCACATTCAAGAACTTTTAAAGCTGTTCGTTTTGACCCAAAATGACCCCCACACGCATAAGAGTGGCAAAATTTTAGAATTGACTCAAACTCACTCTTAGAAACACAACGCCTAATAATTTGATCTGAACAAATTTTCCACAAAAAGGGATCATCCCAAATAAATTACTTCGCATCACTTTTTACCTTGTCCTTTTCAGGTCGAGACAGAGTGTTAGGCAGTATACCTGATGCTAAGTAATTAGCGATGTCTGCATACCATGGTGGGAGTTCCAGGTGTGCACGTGCCTCACGGTCATATGCCGCAAAAATCTGTTCGTCAGGAAATTCGTCACGTATTTTCCTTGAGCCTGTAATTTCTCCTGGAATTTTGCTCATATGATCCGCGACGAGATTTTCAGAGCCTTTCTTATCGCGAATTTCAAGATCAAACTCTTAAAGGAGTAAGATCCAACGGATCAGCTTTGACTTTGCATCCTTCTCCGTTAACAGGAACTTCAACACTGCATGATCAGAGAAAATAACCACTTTAGTGCCCAAAAGATATGCTCTAAACTTATCTAAAGCAAAAACAACGGATAAGAGTTCTTTTTCCATAGTGGTGTAATTGATCTGCGTATTATCAAGCATCTTAGATCCATAATAAATGACGTGCGGGTTTTTATCGATTCATTGACCCAAAACAGCTCCAACCACTTAGTCACTTGCGTCGCACATGATCTCGAAGGGATAGTTCCAATTCGGCGGTTGCATAATTGGTGTGGAAGCTAATTTTTCCTTCAACACATCGAAAGCTTCCTCGCATTCTTCATTGAAATCGAACTCCACATCCTTTTGCAAGAGCTTATAGAGAGGTCTAGTGATCTTTGAGAAATCCTGTATAAAACGCCTGTAGAAACCTGCATGGCCAAGGAAAGATCGAATCTCCCGTACACTTACGGGGTAAGGCAAGGATTTCACAACATCTATTTTCGACTTATCAACCACTAGTCCTTTATGAGAAACCAAATGACCAAGAATAATTCCTTTATCTACCATAAAGTGGCATTTTTCAAAATTTAAAACCAAGTCATTTTCAGAACATCTTTTTAGAACTTTAGCCAAATTGTCAAGACATTCAACAAAAGAATCACCGTAAACTGTAAAGTCATCCATAAATACCTCAATTATTTGCTCAACAAAATCAGAGAATATGCTCACCATACATCGCTGAAAAGTCATCGGAGCATTACAAAGACCGAACAACATCCTTCTGAACGCGAAAGTTCCGAATTGGCAAGTGAATGTAGTCTTACTTTGATCCTCGGGAGCCACGGGAATTTGGTAGAAACCTGAATATCCATCAAGACAACAATAGTGAGATTTACCGGCTAAACGTTCTAACATTTGGTCAATAAAGGGGAGGGGCAAGTGATCTTTTTTAGTTAAAGAATTTAAGCCTCTATAATCCATACAAACCCTCCACCCGTTTTGAACGAGGGTAGGAACCATATCACCTTAGTAGTTTTCGGCAATCGTGATGCCTGTTTTCTTTGGAACTACCTGTACTGGGCTTACCCACTCGCTGTCCGAAACCGGAAATATCACACCTACATCTAAAAGTTTTAATATCTCATTTTTAACGACTTCCATCATTGGTGTGTTAAGCCGGCGTTGAGCTTATCGTTTCGGTTTTGCATCATCGGTTAGAATTATCTTGTGCATGCAAGTCGAAGGACTTATCCCTTTGATGTCGGCTATAGTCCAACCGATCACCTCCTTGAACTCTCTAAGCACTCGAATTAATTTTTCTTCTTCTAACGGGCTTAGTGCATTGGAGATGATCACAGGAAGGGTCTCCTTTGCGCTAAGGAAGGCATTTTGAGATGATTCGGCAACGTCTTGAGTTCTAACTCGGGAGCCTGCACAATTCAAGGTAGCAATTTAGTTTGTGAAGTAGGTAATTCAAGCTTGGACAAACTACCGACAAAATGATTTGAAACATCTAATTCATGCACTACATCAAAGAGTTCACTAGGTAATTCAAATTCTCTTGCAAACTCACGTAAGTCCCTAGTGCTAAAACTTTGACAAATGACATAATGCAAAGCCTCTAAATTATTTAGCTCGAACACTTTCTCAGTTAAATCATCAACCACATCAATGCTAAATACTCTAGAAAGTTCATCAGGCCTTTTCATAGCATCATATACATTAAATTTAACCATGTCACCATCAAACTCAAAAGTTATTAAACCATCATGAACATCAATCTTAGCCCTAGCCGTGCTAAAAAATGGGCGACCCAAAAGGATGTCAGATGATTTTCAAAGTTGTTGTCCTCCATGTCTAGTACGAAGAAATCTACTGGAAAAGCTAGATCATTGATTTGAACCAGGACATCCTCTAGAACACCCTTCGGATATACGATGGAACGGTCCGCCAATGAATGAAGACACCTGTACCTTTCAAGGGGCCAAGATTAAGTGCATTATAAACAGATAGTAGCATAACATTAATAGAAGCACCTAAATCTCACATAGCCTTTTTGATTCCTAAATTACCAATTTTACATGGTATAGAGAACATACCTTGATCCCGCCACTTAGGGGGGAGTTTCTTTTGTAAAACAGCAGACACGTTTTCCCCCACACTTACCTTTTCATTACCTAACAATTTCCTCTTATTGGTACAGAGCTCTTTGAGGAATTTAGCATACCTGGGAATCTGTTGGATGGCATCTAACAACGGTATATTCACCTCAACTTTTCGAAACGTCTCTAGAATGTTCTTTTCCTCTTTCTGCTTTTTTGTTTCGGCCAGACGTTGAGGGAATGAAGGAGGTATCACCAGGGGTTTGGGTTTTACGACAATCTCGTCCTCACTGCCGCGGTTTTTGGCTACGGTTTGGCCATTCTTTGCAACAGTACCTTCAGTCCGATCATCAATATGCCCAGTTTTCCGTGCCTGTTCCCTGTCTGATGGCGGTGGAAGCTCCTTGCCGCTTCTGAGCATGATTGCACTAACATTCCTAGGGTGCTCCGTTTGCGAGGGTAATTTTCCTTGATTTTTCAACCTACTTAATGCAGCAACGATCTATCCTAATTGGGTTTTCAAGTTTTTAACTGAGGAGCCCAAGTTTTGGATGCTTGACTCCATATTATTCATCCGGATAGCTTGCGGGTTAAGAGGTGGGTTTTTTTGTTGGGGATGCTGAGGTCTAGGCACAAAGTTCTAGAGGTTCAGAGGTTGAGGTTTTGGGGCATAGATCAAATTAGGGTGATTTTCCAATCGGGATTGTATGTGTTTGAGTATGGGTTAAAATTCTGCTGTTGGTAGCCTGCCGCACTTGCATTCTCTACAGTTTCCTCTTGGAGAGTTGGGCAGGCATCAGTGGGATGCATTGCACTTGCGCAAAGTTGACAAACCTGTGCAGCTTGTGGGTTACCTACGCCAAGATTAGAAACCAAAACATTCAACATATTTTTAATTCCATCTAAGGAGGAAGAATTGACCCATTAGTACTCCGAGAGGTAGACTCGGCGGTATAGAACTTTGAAGCATGAGTTGACGCTTTCTCGATCATGTCTTTCAATTCTGCTGGAGTCTTGTCCATAATGGTTCCCCCACATGTAGCATCCAACATCTTCATATCAGCTGGCATTAGGCCTCCATAAAAGTAATGGATGATCGTGTTTTCTGGGAAACCATGATTTGGGCAAAGTGCAAGCAATTTCTTGTAGCGTTCCCAATACTGATGGAGACTCTCCTGCTCTTTTTGCTTGATTGCAACAATCTCCCGATGGAGGTCAATCTCTCGTGATGCTGGAAAATACTTATCCAAGAACTTCTTCCACATTTGTGCCCAAGTAGTAATGGTTCCTGATGGAAGAGAATAAAGCCAAGCCTCGGCAGCATCTTGCAAGGAGAACGGGAAGGCTCTCAGTTTGATTTGGTCCTCGGTGACCCCATGCGACTTGGTAGAGCAGTAGACCGTGTGGAACTTGCTTAGGTGTTGGTGAGGGTTTTCGTTTTCTAGACCGTGAAAGACAGGAAGTAGATGTATTGTGCCCGTCTTTAGCTTAAAACCAGCACCCACCTCTGGAAAAGTGATGCAGAGGGGTTGTTGTGCAGTAGCAGGACAGGCCAGACCACGTATGGTCACGCGTACCGGTTGTACTGCTATCGTTAAGGTCTGGTCAAACCTTGCAGTCAAACATTTATATTCGTCTTCTGGATGTTCCGACTCAGTGCTGGACTCTTCAGATTGGGTCAGATCGGAATTTTCCGCTAGGCTCTTATACGTTTTAGCTTGCTTCCTTAACGATTTTGCAGTTTTTTAGATCTCGGGATCGAAAATCGGCTCGTCAACTCCACAAATGCTTCTGTTCATAAAAAGAATTAAATTCGATTAGCACCAATCCCCGGCAACGACATCAAAATTTGACAAACGTCGAATTTATCAAAATAAAGTAATCCTATTCACACTAAAAACTGAGTATAGAGCGAACGGGTCGAATCCTCAGGGATTGGGTGAAAATAATTCTAATTTAATCACAAAAGAACTCACTAAAATTAACGAGTAAAAATCTGGGGGTTTAAAGTTTACTAAACTAATTAACAACTAATAATTAAAAACAACGTAAAAACAAGAAATCACGTAGAGATTGAGGTTTTGATAAATCCGTTGCGGAAACAATACTTAGCTAGGATTCACAATTCAGTTTAGGACATCGATCATAGACGCAAAGATAAATGCAGTTATTCAAGTAGACTAGCTATAGCCGATAGAGACACTCGACTCCGCCTCGTTTTCTCTTAAATATTAGAATAACCTAGAGACACTCGATAGTTATTCCCTAATCAACTCACAACCCCTAGAGACACTCGACAGGATTCAACGAGTCGACAGCCTTAAGGATTAAGAAAACACTAGCCCAAATTAACCAAGTCACGACACGTGCAAGGTTCAAAATTGATTATTAATTCCCTTAGTGAATTAGATTCGACTTTACGACTTCCTATCACTAATGCACTACTAATGATCTATCTTACACTACGTATACTTCATGCAATCAAGATTAGCAATATGCAACTATTCACTTAGAAAATTGGGCCCTAATCAACCAAGTAAATAATTAACAAACAAGGCATACGGAGAATTAATAAATACTTGAATTAAAACTGAATTATAAAACTAATTAGGTCTCACGATGTCAAAAACATGAATTGTAAAATCCTAACTAAGTACTATGGATTTAGTTGTTCATAAACATGATTGAAAGCAAGAAATAAAGTAAAAACATAAGCTAACTAAGAAAGGAGGAAAGGTTTTTCTCTCGGAGGAATCTTCAAGCTCTCGCCCTTTTCCCTCTCGCCTGGAAGATCTCGAGAATGTGTTTCAAGTTGTCCCCAAAACTGCTCTGTAAGACATAAATATAAAGCCACGGTATATCCTCCTAATCCTTGTCCAAAAGGGACTTGGATTCTCTTCCAAACTTGCTACCCAAGATTGATGCTCTAATTAGAAAAACTCTAAGGTTAACGCATGGCCCATCAACGATCAGGCCCACTCCAAGTAAAATCGCCACTTGAATTAATACCAAGGCTGGTATTAAACTTCTTTCCCATACATGTAACCCACGTGACAAATTGAGAGATCCCTCCTTTATACAACAATTACTTGCTAAAGTCTACCATATAAGTCCAAAAATTATTTCCAAGCCCCTGCACTCTCAAAACACGAAAATCCATTAAAAACACCAAAATATATACAATTAAAGCTCTAAAGTGCAATCCCTAGTACACAAAAATAGTAAATTAAGCGCGTTATCAGAACCCGTGGTCATGATTTATGATTTATGTTCGAAATTTCAGGACTAGGTATTTATGCAAGTTGAACCCGTCAATTGCTACTTGTATTAATGACTGATTACATGCTTCCGTACGTGTATTTTATCCTATTGAATTGTTTAATTGGTTTCGAGGTTCTAGCTTCCGCCTAGCATAGCGAGTGAGTGAGTCCCCGTTTGCCGTGACTTGGCACGTGTATGGACTTCCCATTTCATATATGGGTCGGGTCTCGGTGCGGGGGATGTGGCGTCTCGCGCTCGGGCTACATTCTCGACCAGTTCAATCCATTTTAGACATAATTTTGAACTTGTTTAACTCATTCAAAAATATATTAAACAAGTCTATAATATGTCGATTGGGTAAAAAACGAATCAAAAATTGATCAAGCAAATCTAAAATAAGCTAAACACGTCAAACAGGTCAAAATAAATCTAAATTAGGTTGACCCATTTTTACTTCTTCGCTCCATATTTGATACGTTTGGCTTTTTTTTTTGACTCATTAAACCTGATTTGGACCCGTTTTTTATTTCTTTTATCAATTTTGAATATGTTTGATCAGTTTTAGACCCGTTTCAATTCATCCAAACTAGGTCAAATGGATCAAAATGGATCTAAAACATGCCAAACAGGTCCAAAATGGGTTAAACGTATCTAAAATTGACCGAACAAATCGAACGTTGAATGAAACGAGTTTAAAATGGACTAAGCGAATTTAAAATAGTTTGAAAAATTGGTGAAATGACTCCAAAATGTGTGAACAGTTGAAAATGGGTCGAAAATAGATCGAATGAGTCAAAAACAGGCCAACCGAGGCCAGATAGGTCCAAAATAGATCTAATATGTAGCACCCGGAGCGGTCAGCCACCACATCCCCCGCACTTAAACTCGAACCCACATATAAAATGGAAGTCTATACATGAGTCCAAGTCTAAGCGAACGGGTACCTACACACATGCTCTAGGCTAAGCGGGGCTAAAGACAGACAGAGCGCACAAAACAAATAACAAAATACTGAAGGAATTACCAAGATCAACACATAAGTTCAACATTAGCATAATAACAATTATACAAAGCCATCACGACCCAAAAATATTACAATGAGTTCCCAAGGAGTAGCAAAATTACAATACTTATACAATTCATATCAAATACAAATAATAATATCCAATAGATGCGACATATAAATGCAGACTCGACCTAACCAAGCTAGTGCGATACCAAGACACACTTCCCCGCCTAACTCGAGCCACTTGCAACTAAAGTGTTAAAGAGAGGGTTAGTCTAAACTCGATTGAGTGAGGGGGCTAACGCATAATATGTTGAAAAACGGGTTAAATAGGCCCAAAATCGATAGGTTGAAAGACAAGGAAAATGGATTGAAAAGCAGGTGAAATCGATCAATAGTGTGTTGAAACGGGTCTAAAACGGGTAAAATGCTTCAAAAATAGATCAACGAGTCCAAAACAAGTTGACAAACGGGTAAAACAGGTTAAATGAGTCCAATATAGGTCGAATGGGTCGAAAACAAACCAAACGACTCAAAAATAGGTCAAACAGGTTTAAAACAGTAAAATGAATCGAAAACAACCGTAAAACAGTTTTAATATGTATAGATATATTTTAAATAGGAGGCCAAAATTAAAATAATTAATTTTTTTTTCCAAAAAAAAAATAATTTAATTGGATATTATTGAATTTGGGCGCCCATTAAATTTAGATCCAATTCGACCCATTTATAAGTGTGTTATAGTTTGCGTTGAATTTAAATAAAATTAAATAATTTTGAATTTAAATTTAAATCTGATTAAAGTATGGATTGAATAATACTCACCGATTGACGAACCTATAGGATGTGTATTAATACACGGTCACTCTATTTGTTGAGGGGAAACGACCGTCTGACTGCCCGAGATCTGTAATGGATCGATGTAAACGTGAGCTCCGAGACCAACTCGGGGAAAGTGGGTGTGAGACCCGGGTTGGTGCTCCGACGCTCAAGTCAGGTTCGATGAAGAGGGTCGAAATAATTGAGTGGTGACAAGAGTTAGGTGGGAAAATGATCGAGCCAAAATCTCTGCTTGGAGTCCGATCGAGAGATCCGACACGGTCACTCTATTTGTTGAGGAGAGAGAAGTTACCGCCTCGACGTGTTGGCGTGGGGAGCTGACAGGTGCCCCATTAAGACCGTGCATTAAATGCGTGGTCAGCCACTTTCCTGCTAGTGGAACAGTGTGCTGGCCGGTCGAGGGGTCTGGGTCGCCCGTAGCGGTCTGGAGGTCCGACTGCGGGTCGGCTATCTACGCGGTAACTTGTGTGGGGTAAATGGGTCTTCGAGCGCGATGGTCAAGAGGTAAGCTCCGATCGAATCGCGACCGGGACATGACCTTCGATCATACATGTGGAGCAAGGTGATTGGCCCAACTCGACAGCGGGTACGTGCCACGTCATAAGCCCCCCGAAACATCATCTGCTAGGGCTGACGTGGCAGTGATGTTTCAAATCCCAAGAGTGGGACCCGCTGTAATCATTGCGTCGTTTCATCTTCTCGATTCCCGCCCATTTTTACCCCTATAAATAGTTCCCTCTGTAAATTCATTTGTTACTTTTGCGTGTGAGAATAGAAGAGAGCTCCGAGCTATTTTCGATCGATTAAGCGTTTATGCGTGTCGAATTTCTGGGTCGCTTGTTTTAGAAGAGGACAATCTTCGCATCTTCAGACAACATAAGGTAATACTTTCGATCTTTAGCTCGATCTCTTTTCTCTGTGCTTTTTTATTTTTATTCTCGATCGCTTCGAGGGAGAGGTGCACCACTTCCCTTTTCGAAGGCATCCTCTCTCTCGATTTGTTCGTATCCGAGCTAAATAGTAAAACATGATTCTATCATTGTAGGATGTCAACAAATCGAGCGGAGGCTGGCCCTAAGGGGAAGGAAGTGGCAGATACAAGTGTGGGGTCGAGTTCCGGTTCATCGGAATCGAGTTCCACATCGGACTCGGGAGCCACCGTAGAAACTAGGTCGACGAATCCCCAGGGGAGGGATGAGAGCGTTGAGGTCATGGAGGTCTCTGAGCCACTGCCTGAGGTCGAGTCAACGGAGGTAGTCGTACCTCGAGTATCGGGGGAGGTGACGTCTACTTCAGGTCGATTGGAAGAAGAGGAGGAGGAAGAAGAGGGAGAAGAGGTGGAGAACCTCGAGCCAGAAGGTTGGCTAGTAAAGGGCCCTCGGGCTATTACTTGTTCAATGTCAGAGGAGAAATTTGGGGAGATCCAAAATTGGCTATTTGGAGGTGCTCCGGAGTATGGGGCCTATCGAGTGATAAGGCCCAGGGTCGGAGATAGGATGACTAACCCGCCAGAGAATTGCATCGCGATCAACTACTTGGCGGTTAAGAATAGGTTTAGGGTGCCCATTTCCGAGGAGATGATCGACTTTTTCAATACCCTTAGAATCAGTCCTCTGCAGTTGATGCCCAACTCTTATACAATGGTAAATGGACTGAGGGCTTTGTTGAGGTGTCTGGGGATGGGAACCAATATATATTGCATCTCCGAGATCTTTCAAGCGGGATTGAAGACCGAGACCTCGAAGTCTGGCCCGGGATATATTCAACTCCAATCGAAAAGTAACTACCGGGTCGTTAGGTCGCCAACCTCATCGAACGGGGTAGGATGGAAACAAAGGTTTGTTTTCATCGAGTGCGAGAAGGGTTGGCCCGGTCTAAAATATCCGGGATGGAGCTGGGTCCCTCGAGCAGACCTTCCGAGAGGGCCACTGGGCTGGCCGAACACTTTGATGGCAGCCCTAAGGATGTTAGGAAGTGTGGAGTCGGAAGATATGATCACTCCACAGTCGTTAATCGAGCTAGGGCTCGCACCAGGAGTCAGGAAGCATTTCGACCCCGGTATCTTGAACGCATCCCTCGAAGCGTCATATCCACTTATTTTTGTTGTCTTGTTTGTTTTTTCTTCTTTTGATTTGTGCAACTTTGTGATCGAAGGTAATCTTTATTGCAGATCAATACATCATGTCGGCTGCCTTGAACGCGAGGAGGAAGGAGATGACCTAACTTAAGAAAGCGGCCGAGAAGAAGAAGATGCCTCCGCCGACCCAGGCGAAAATAGCGGCTGCGACCGACGCAACGGTCGATGCGCTTCCCAAAGTCCTCTCAATGAGGACGAGTGACGCCCCTGAGAAGAGAGGGAGAGCCCCATCGGGGGTCGAGGACCCGGAAGCCCCCCAGTCCAAAAAGCAAAAATCCAAGGGCCAGGCGAAGTCTGGGGTCGGGGCAGACAAGAATAAAGGTCGAGAGAAGACCCCTCTACTCCCCATGCCACCAATGCTTGGCCTGATCATCGAGGTCCAGGTCGGGGATTTCTCAAGCCCCCTGAATCAGGGTCGAGGAGCCATTGTGCCTCGAAATGTGGCCAGCATCTTAGCGGGGGTGCGAAGGCTACCTGTCGGGCCCTCAGCAGCGACCGCCGTGCCGTGGAAGCCCAGTGACGAGGAAAAGAAGATGTTCTTCGACTACCCAGTCCTCGAGGAACCCCACTTTCCTTGTGGCCTTTCGAGCGTCAATGAGAAAGGCGAGCAGAGACGGATCGGTACCACCCCCAAGGACTATAATGCACTTGGGGCGCTATATAGTTCGATCCAGACCACGGTCGACCACAAGGAAAGGTGGGCATTCTCGGACGACGAGATCGAGGCGTCTTGGGTCCAGAAGTACTTTGCAGTAAGTATACTAGTAAAGTTGGTTTTTTTTTTTTTTTTTTGTATTTGGTGAAGTGTTGGCTCGAAGATGCTGACGATCGATATTCTTTGGCAGATGGGTCAAGATTTCTTTCAGGTGGCTCGAAGGGGGTGGGTCCACCGGCAGTTGAGGACGAGGGCTGAGCAACAGGTCGAGAGGATGAGGCTCGAGCTGGAAGAAAAGGACAAGAAGTTGGCTGAGGCCAACAAAGACAAGGAAAAGCTTGACCACGATCTCCTGGAGGCCATCGAGAATCTCTCGGAGGTCGAGAAGAAGCTGAAAACGGCCGAGAATCGGGTGGCGAGGTCGATCCAGGAGGAAGCCGACGCAAGGGCTCGCGGTTTGGCGGAAGGTGAGAGGAAAGGTGCAAAGTTGGCCCTCAGTCGATGCAAGAGGGGGTTGGTAGAATCTGTGAACGACCTCGAGCGTCGAGGGGTTTACAGGTTTATGAAGTCCAAAGCCTATGAAAAGGTCGTATCGATCGCGAGCTTTAAGGACGTCGAGGAGGGTTTCAACTTGTGCCTAGCCCAAGTGCAAGCGACCAAGTATCTTCCGATGGACTATGATCAAGAAAAGGTCGGCCTTTTCCAGGATGATCCTCGCCCTGTCGACCCAGTCACTCGACCCCCCTCTCCTGAGCCAAATTGGGATGATGATGAGTTTGGCTTTGCTATGAAGCTGGCTCGGTCTAGGGCGGCCGGGGAGCCGGATAACATACCCACCTGTGAGCTCGATCTTGATGCCTCGTTCGATTCGAAAGACATGTGCCCCGAATACTTTGGGGATGGGGCCATTGTACCGATCGAGGAGGGGACCGGGCCATATGCCCCCGAGAAGTAAGTCGGAGAGAATGGACTAGCCCTATCTTTGTACTCGGAAGTATTTGCTGGGGAGAATCCAATTTTAAAAGTGTCGACTGTTGGGGTCGGGCTTTCGTAGTTGTTGGCTCGAGATTCATTTGTAAATAGGTAGGAATCCGAGCGTTTGCCTGTCCCGTTTGTAGAATCCAAATTTGTATCAAGGGTGCGATCGAAAAAGTTGTAATCGGTGCACTTATTTTAAATATATTATGTAAGTTCTCTTCTGGATTTCAATGAATGTTTTAAGTATTTTCTCGAGTTCTTTGATGTTAAATTTTTGCATGTTGATCGATATCGAGAAGATGTTGAGGCAGAATGCTCTAATCTTTCGAAGTACATAAAACTTTAATACGGGCATCGTATAACACAAGTACATGATCGAATAACATGAGTGTCGGAGGACAAGAGGAAATTTTATTAATTCATCGACCAGAAAATTTACATAATTTGTTTACAAGTAATACTTCTTCAAGTTGTGAGCATTCCATGATCGAGGCAATGGTTGTCCATCGAGATCTTCGAGATGATATGCTCGATTCTTGCTTATTTCGATAACACGGTAGGGTCCTTCCCAGTTAGCTTCGAGCTTGCCCACATGCTTAGTGACCTCAACCTTTTTAAGGACCAGATCTCCGACCTGAAAGTGAAGGGGTCGCAAGTTCTTGTTGTAGGCTCGAGCGGTTGTGGCTCGATATTGGTGCATCTTCATGTTCCCTTTTTCTCTGGTTTCGCTGATTGTGTCGAGATCGAAAGCCCTTAGTTCATTGTTTCGATCACGCTGGAAGTGCACCACTCGAGGAGATTGGTGTATAATTTCGACTGGAATCATGGCCTCTGAGCCATACACCATGGCGAAGGGTGTTTGACCAGTTGGGATTCGGGGGGTGGTTCGATATGCCCAAAGGACACCTTTAAGTTCATCGATCCAATGGCTCTTCTTTGCTTCGAGTCGCGTACACAAATTCTGTATGATAGTTCGATTGGTAACCTCGACCTCTCCATTGGCCTGAGGACGTCCGACCGAGGTGAACCTTTGGCTGATCTCGAAGTCCGAACAATAGGCTCTGAATCTCATGCTTCGAAATTGGGGTCCGTTATCGCATACTATGACTCGAGGTACACCAAATCGAGTGATGATGTGCTTTCAAAGGAAGTCTTGTAACGCATGGAAGGTGATTTTTTCAACTGCCAAGGCCTCGACCCACTTAGAAAAATAATCGATCGCTATAATGATGAACTGTTTTTGCCGAGTTGCTATCGGAAAAGGTCCAATGATGTCGATTCCCCACTGTTCAAGAGGCCAGCACGACTCGATCGGAATCATATCTGCCGGGTGTTGATGGGTCAAATTGGCATGTCTCTGACAGCGATCGCATTTCTTTACAAATTCGAGCGCATCCTTGCGCAGTGTAGGCCAGAAGAATCCCGATCGAGATACTTTCTGGGCGAGGGATCGTCCCCCGGCATGGTTTCCGCATGATCCTTCGTGGACTTCAGATAAGACTTCTCGACCTTGTGACGGTCGAAGACATCGTTTGGTTGGACCGATGGGCGAACGCTTGTACAGACGACCCTCCTGGTCTAGCGCGTAACATAGCACACGCTATTTGAGTCTTTTTACCTCGATCGAATCCTCGGGTAACTTACCGTCCTGTAGATATGAGATTATATCATCGAACCAGCAAGGTTCGGCTGCGTCGATGGGGTTAACTACTGGAGTTACTGGATCGATGGATCGGGCGGAGGATGTTGTGAAGGTTATGGTTCGATCTTGTGTGCCAATCGATCCACTCGCAAACTTAGAGAGAGCGTCTGCTCGAAGATTCTCTTCTCGAGGAACCTGGGAGATCTTGAATTCTTCGAACCCCAATATAGCCTTCTTAACTAACGCGAGATACTTGATCATGGACTCCTCTCGAGCTTCGTACTCGCCAGTGACTTGACCAGCGACAAGTTGTGAGTCGGTTAAGACTTGAAGTTTTTTCAGATTTTGCATTTTCGCAATTTTCAATCCTGCTAAAAGAGCTTCGTACTCAGCCTTGTTATTCATTGCACGATATTCAAGAGCAATGGCTTATTCGATCTGTTGTCCGTTGGCGCTGGAAAGGGATACACCGGTCCCTCTCCCTGAAGCGGTCGAAGAACCATCAACCGATAATATCCAGACGGTATGATCGATCTTGGGTGTCGTGTGAGGATCCTTTTCGACCAAGAAATCAGCCAGGATCTGTGCCTGATATGCCACCCGGGGTCGATAGGTTACTTCAAACTGTCCTAGTTCGATCGCCCATTTTGTGAGACGGCCAGAAACCTCCGGTTTGTCCATGACGGTCTTCAGCAGTTGGTCGGTGAGAACTATGATGGGGTGTGCTTGGAAGTACGGTCGAAGCTTGCGGGAAGTGTGGACTACAGTGAGAGCAAACTTTTCGATCTCGAGGTAGCGTACTTCTGGGCCATGGAGAATCTTACTCACGTAGTACACAGGGAGGTGTTTCCGATCTCGAACAGTGACAAGTACCGAGCTGATTGTCTCCTTCGATACGGCCAGATAGAGATACAGCGTTTCCCCATCGACCGGTTTTGCAAGTAGAGGTGGAGAGGTCAGATATTTCTTTAGATCTTCGAGAGCTTGGTCGCATTCCGGAGTCCATTCAAAATTTTTGATGTTTCGCAAGATCTTGAAAAATGGCAAGTTCTTCTCCGAAGTTCGGGCTATGAATCGATTGAGTGATATGATGAGACCAACTAGCCTCTGGACGTCGCGGATCGAGTTGGGGATCGGTAGAAGTTGGGTAGCTTTTATCTTGGCAGGGTTGGCCTCGATCCCTCTCTGGCTGACCATGTACCCAAGAAATTTCCCACCATCGACCCCGAAGGTACACTTGGCGGGGTTGAGCTTCAGATTGTATTTTCGGAGGAGGTTGAAGGCTCTCTTTAGATGGTCGAGATGGTCGATGGCCTTTTCACTCTTAACGAGCATGTCATCGACATACACTTCGATGGTATCGCCAATCTCTGACTCGAAGACTTTGTTCATCATCCGTTGGTACGTCGCTCCTGCATTTTTGAGCCCAAATGGTATAACCTTGAAGCAATAAATGCCATTGAAAACTATGAAGGCAGTCTTGGGTTGATCCTCGATGGCCATGAAGATTTGATAGTAGCCTTGGAAAGCATCCATCATGCTCAATCGTTCACACTCGGCTGTGGAGTCGACCAGTTGATCGATCCGCGGTAATGGGTAGGGATCCATCGGACAGGCCTTATTTAAGTCGGTGAAATCATTGCACATTCTCCATTTTCCTCCTGGTTTGGGTACAAGGTCCACATTGCATAACCATTCGATGTACTGGATCGGCATGATGTATCTTGCATCGAGGAGTTTGTTAACTTCGGCCTCGATGATGGCATTGCGGGAGTCACTTTGAGAACGTAACTTTTGTTTGATCGGTTTGTGGGATGGGTCGACGTTCAGGTGGTGTTCGATCACTTCCCTGTCAACTCCTACAAGGTCAGAAGCGCTCCAAGCAAATACATCGAGGTTGTCTCGGAGAAATTGTATGAGCATGCATTGCTCCTTTCCCTTTCGATCGGCCCCAATACGTGTAATTTTTTTAGCTTGTCCCGGAATTAATTGGATTTCTTCAAGCTCTTCTATGGGCTCGAGCTTTTTATCCTCTTGTTTCTTTCTTTTTGCGGCATGAGAAGAACTCATTTTTTTAGAGTTTTCTGGATCGATTGCTTCCGGGTCTACGAACTCATCCTCGATGATGGGGTCATCAATAATCGGGGGCACATGTTTCCCTGTGGATGGTTTGGGCTTTTCCAATGAGATGGAATAGCAACTCCAAGCGGTCGATATATCGCACCTTAATTCCCCAATCCCGGAGGGGGTCGGCAATTTTACCATTTGGTGGTAAGTGGATATGACTGCTCGAAAATCGATGAGACCCGGTCGACCGAATATGATGTTGTATGCGGAGGGCATTTCGACAACAAGATATTCGATCTCGCGTGTAGCCCGTCGGGGCAAGGTACCCATGGATGTGATCAAACGTACCCGTCCTTTGGTGTAGACCTCTGCTCCTCCGAATCCTGTAAGAGGTGTTCGAATAGGATCTAGAAGTAATTTATTATGTAAATTCATGCGAACAAGGGTCGAGTAAAGTATAATGTTGCTAGAGCTTCCATTATCTATCAAAGGTCGAGATACAGCAAAATTGGCGACGTCGAGCGTGACGACCATAGGACAGCTAGGTGTCTCGCTCGACTGTGCCGGTACATTGATTACATCATTTTCGCTAAACGCTACTTCTTCATTAATCCAAGCGTATTCCGGTCGAACTTGCATAACTTCCCGAGGCCTATAGAAGCTCTGGGTGGCTGCTCGTCGTGTCTTCTTTCGAGCGGACTTCGAATCTCCTCCAGATGGTCCTCCGGAAATCATGTCAATCCGGCCAAGGCACGGTCGGTTATGTGGGTCGCGTTCGGTCGGAGGTTTGGCTTGTCGTTGTCTGGGTGGCGACCTGTCATGATGGTCTCGGTTCCGAGCATTGTCGTCCATTTTCTTTACAAACTCAAGAAGGTGACCTCCCTTGATTAAACGTTCGATCTCATCTCTTAATGCATTGCACTCGGAAGTGTTATGCCCCTTCTGCTGGTGAAAGTTGCAGAATTTGTTGCTTTCTTGAGATTTAGGAGTCTCTCGCATTGGTTTGGGTTTCTTAAGGAGAGCGGGATCGATGACGTTGTAAATTTCGTTGATCGGTCGGGTTAGCTGAGTGAAGTGCTTCCGAGGGGTAGATCCGGTCGGTACTTCGCTCTTGGGACGGATATCTGGCCTAGTGGGACGGTTAGTCTCTGTTTTTCGACCATGGGTCGGGCTCCTTTGGGAACTTTCCAATTCCTCAAGTTGCATCCAATCGCAGACGGTAGCCTGGATATCTGCTACGTTCTTTGGTTTCTGCAAGAAGATGCATCGAGCGGCCTCAATGCTAACCGAAGCCTTGTGAACAATGGGTCTTAAGAGATCGATGCTCGGTTCTTCTGTCTTAACCACTGCCTGAGAAAAGCGAGTGAAGAAGTCTCGGAGAGATTCATTTGAACTTTGTTTGATGGTGTACAAGTAGGTTGGAGGCAGTTTATCTCCCTTCATGGCAGAGAACTGAGCCTTGAATCGATCAAACTAAACCTTGTACGTAGGTATGGATCGAGGAGGAAGCCTTGAGCACCATTCCAGCGTTGGCCCATCGAGAGTTGTGACAAAGATCTTAGCCCAAATGTCAGGCGAATGACCGAACATGCTGAGTTGCATCTCGAGGCGCGACACGTGTTTTTCAGGATCAGTCGACCCATTATACGTAGGTAGCCCAGTGGGGATCTTTTCATCGGTGGTGGATTCAATGATCGCATCACAAAACGGAGACTGAGCTTCTCTTTCGCTGCGGTATCTCCATTGTCGGGCTGGTTGGGGGATCGACGGTGTACGCCGGGGTGATCTGGATCGTTGACACCGGGTAGAGCGGGATCGGTTGGGAGAATGGCTATGAGACCCCTGACTCTCACTTCGATAATGACTATCGTGTCGACTGGGATGGGGAGGTATTTGATTCCGAAGGTCATTTGACCTCACGATGTGCCCCCTATTCGATCTCCTGATCTGGTTAACTCGACCATGGGGCCCGAGCCGGCTAAAGATCCCAATCGAACTATGAGGGGATTTATCACGCTGGAAGGAGCCTCGTTCCCTCTGGTCGTTATTCCTTCCTCGAGAATGAGAGGGTCAAGATCTTTGCCGGGATACACTTTATCCTCGATGGTCGTCATCTCGACGTATCCTGGTGCAGTGGGGGTCCTAGAGTCAACTTCATCGTTCAGTTGGAAGGACAAGCGATCTTGAACTGGCTTTCTGGCACTTCCCTGTGCAGGTTGTGGCTGCTGATGCTGAGGTTGAGGGTGTATGGTTTGTCCAATCCCAGCCCAGTATCCGACAGGTGGTTGATAATGCAACGGTTGTACATACCCGGGATGATTCATGACAGGCTGAATGACCTCCACCGGTCGAGTTTGGGGGCACTCCGGCATCCGTGGTTCTCTCCCATCAGCAGCTGCAGTTACAGCTTCATCTCGACAAGCTTTTAAGTATTTATCTAACTCGGGCGTCGAGTAGACTAGCTGTGGAGCGATGACTGTAGGTGCAACAACTTGCAAAGGAATCTGAGGAATGACTTCCCGAACATTTTCGTCGAATAAGCGATTGCTGGTGATATGCAGTCATGTTCGATGGCTTACTGTTACGGTTCCCACAGACGGCGCCAAATGATCGAGCCAAAATCTCTGCTTGGAGTCCGATCGAGAGATCCGACACGGTCACTCTATTTGTTGAGGGGAAACGGCCGTCTGACTGCCCGAGATCTGCAACGGATCGATGTAAACGTGAGCTCCGAGACCAACTCGGGGAAAGTGGGTGTGAGACCCGGGTTGGTGCTCCGACGCTCAAGTCAGGTTCGATGAAGAGGGTCGAAATAATTGAGTGGTGACAAGAGTTAGGTGGGAAAACTTACCGTGCAATTAATGAGGAGGGACTATTTATACTGTGAGGAGAGAGAAGTTACTGCCTCGACGTGTTGGCGTGGGGAGCTGACAGGTGCCCCATTAAGACCGTGCATTAAATGCGTGGTCGGCCACTTTCCTGCTAGTGGAACAGTGTGCTGGCCGGTCGAGGGGTCTGGGTCGCCCGTAGCGGTCTGGAGGTCCGACTGCGGGTCGGCTATCTACGTGGTAACTTGTGTGGGGTAAATGGGTCTTCGAGCACGATGGTCGAGAGGTAAGCTCCGATCGAATCGCGACCGGGACATGACCTTCGATCATACACGTGGAGCAAGGTAATTGGCCCAACTCGACAGCGGGTACGTGCCACGTCATTTAGAAATTAGAACAGAAAATTTAGTTTGCCCAAAAAATGGTGTTGCCCCCAATCGGGATGGTGCAAACTCAACACGGACGAAAGTGTTTTTGAACACATCAAATCCATAGCTGCCGGAACAATCATAAGAGATGAAAATGGGAAATGAATAGAAGGTGGTTTTACTTTGAAACTTGGCGATGTCAACATCACAATGGCGGAGCTTATCAGACTCAGAGAAGGATTTTAAACTTAGCTTGGGAAAAAAGGTATCTAAAATTGGAGGTAGAGTGTGATTCGGAAGTTGCGATAAAACTAGTTAATGAAGCTGACATTACAGATCATCCTTTGGGGATGGTGGTGGAAGATTGTAGAAAACTCATACACAAGTCTTGAGAAAGCTATCTTAAACACATCAAAAGAACAAGCAATGGCTTCGCCGACGCCCTGGCTAAGTTGGGCCAATGGATAATGGAAGATAGGATTATCTGGCAATCTAAACCTGATGGCCTTGACTACGTGGAGGATTGGTTAGTCTGCGCCCTGAGATCGTTCTTTTGTACAAAAAAAAAAAAAAAAAAAAAAAGGAAATCCAAATACTGCATTAAATATAAATATAAATATAAATATAAGGGATTTTTGGAAAAATCTCCCTATTTGATAAAAAATTTTAGTTCACTCCCCACTTCAAATAAATTTTTAATTTACTTCCTAATTGAGATTTCATTTTTTTATAAACTATCAACATAAATTATCTATTTTACCCTTAATTATCTTAATATGGTGCACTTAAATTTGAATTTGCAGGACTATATCTAAATTTTGAAGAACTATTGTATTACACAACAGTTGTAGTTGGATGAAGAACTTTTATCTTAATTTGAAGTATTCTCTTGTGCATTTGTGGAACTATATTTAAATTTTAAGGAATTATTGTGTTATTTAGCAATGAGAAATTAAATGGAAAATTTTATTCTAAATATAAAGTATTTATATTTGTGTTTGTATAAATATATTTGAATTTTGAGAAATTATCGTGTTATGTAGGATAAAATAACTTAATGAAGTACTTTTCTCTTAATATGAAATATTAATATTTGAATTTGTAAAATTATATCTAAATATTGAAGAATTATTGTGTTACGACAATTAGATATTAAATTTAAAACTTTTATCTTGATATGAAGTATTTACTTTTGAATTTTGAGCGCTATTTACATAATTATTAAATGAAGAATTTTTCTTTGAAAAAGAAGTATAAAATTATGTTTTTGTAGAACTATATCTAAATTTTGAGGAATTGTTGTGTTATTCAGTAACATGATTAAATGAAAGATAATTAAGTCATTTTAAAATAATTAGGAAGTTAAGCAAAAATTATATTTTAAAATAGGAAGTAAACTAAAATTTTTTATAGCTTGAGGTGTATACTCAAAATTCAAACATCATTGATGAGTTAACTCTAAATTTCCGTAAATATAAAACCAATCAAAAGCACGATTACATTTATTAAACAATTTGAAGCAAATCAGAAATAGCAGATACGTTAAATTTTTATTTAATGATTTTTTCTTTGCATAATTTCCTTACGTAGTAACTAGTAAGTAAACTGCAAAACGAGTCTAGTTATATCCTCATTTCTTGCAAACAATTCCCCTTCCGTCGATCCCAGTGCCACATTTCATGCTCGGAAGCTCCAAAACCGCCGCCGGAACATGGTGTTTCCCACCGCGAAACTGCGAAACAGAGCAATCAGTGTCGAAAAGGCTTGAAACTGCGAATTCTTTCTCCCCTCCGAGAACTGGCATCGCCACTCCCATCTTCGCTCTGCTTACATAATTATCAGCATAAGTCTGGCCCAGAACTCCATTCACATTTCCACTCAATGAATAGAATTTGAATGCCAATTCGAGATGGGCAAAGCAGTCGTCTTGAGTGATTCCATAGTTATGGACCCTGGATTCATGCTCGGTAATGGGCACCACCTTAGCCGAAATCTTGAAAAGCCCGTCAACTTCGATCACTATGCTATTGGTGTTGCTGTCCCTTTTCACGACGGCGGATGATAGGGCCTCCGGCTGCCATGTGGCGCCTTCAGAAGTTGAGAGGGTAATTGGCTGGCTGTCGAAGGCGAGGGAGAGGCGGTCGGAGTTGTCATCCCAGGTGCCGGTTTTCTTGGCACCGATGAAGAGTTGGTGGTCGCCGAAGAGAATGGCGATGGATTGGACCCAGGTGAAATCCCTCTTCATATTCTCGTTTCTTTTTCCGATGAAGTGAGCGTTGATGTGGAGGTTGGGGTCGGTTACCAGGCAGAAATCTTGATCCTTCTTGCCGTGGAAGTAGAAAGTGATGCCGTCGCCACCGATGAATCGTGGGTCTTGGCACACTGCTCCAGGCATATCACATTCTGCAATATTATATTTCGAGCATGTAAGAATCTCAATTCGTTGATCTTGCTAGAGTTATATGCACCTATATACGTAGTATTAATGAAATTTATAATACCAATTGTATTTATGTTATTTATCATAGGATTCGATTCGACCCAAATGTTAAAAGTGATCATAATCTAATCGTGTTAGATTAATACGACTATACGAGCTACAATATTAATGTGAAGTGTGGCTTATATGTGTAGATATCCAAAATATAATTTTTAATTTGATGATGAACAAAATTAGATAGATGCGTATATGATGTAATGATGTATAAGCATTGTGCTAGGCAACAGGTGAACGGACTTACTGCAGACAGGTTTGCAAGTAACACAATCGATCTCGCATGTGTTGGGGCAGGAACTAGGACACACATGCTCTACACCGTAACATTGTGGATAGTTTCTGTTCCTGCACCTCCTTCTCCTCCCTGCGCCAGCTCCTGAGGAATCGCTTGGAGGTGTGGGAGATGAAGGAGGAGTTGGGGTGGATGGTGATTGTGGAGGTGAAGGGGAAGGGGAAGGGGAAGGGGAAGGAGAAGGAGTCGGGGTAGGTAGTGTTGGAGAAGATGGTGGAGTTGGTGTTGGTGGGGGTGTGGTCGGAGAGGGAAGAGGAGAATACTTCGGATGTGGTGGAAATGGAGACGGAGTTGGTGACGATGTGGGTGGTGATGAAGGCGGAGTTGTGGGAGGGGAAGGAGTTGGGGTGGATGGTGATTGTGGAGGTGAAGGGGAAGGAGTCGGAGTAGGTGGAGGTGGAGATGATGGCGTGGTTGGAGTGGGAGGAGGAGAATACTCCGGTGGAGGTGGAGATGGAGACGAAGTTGGTGTAGGTGGGGAATCAGACTCGGGTGGAGGGGCGGAGCCCGGTCCACAGATAGGTTTACATGAAACACATTCGACAGTGCAGCTATCGGGGCAAAATTTGGGGCAAACATGCTCCAAATTGTAACAATGCTTGTATTTCTTGATCAGGCATCTTGCATGGCTAGGATTGTTGGCTATCCCTGGTGGGGTACTCGCCGCCTCGGATATCGCTACTACACTCAAAATCACGACCAAGAACAACACACACTCTCTCAATGGCTTCGCCATTGATGATCAGATTTCTGTCTTATAGTGAAGAACTTTAGTTTTGTTTGGTTTATTTGGTTGCTTTGCTACAATTGCTTCTTTGGATATGGAAATTAACACCGCCACAATGGGGCTTTTTATAGGAGTTCGGAGTGACAGTCGAAGTTGACTTTTAATGGATTGAGGAAAGGAGTCGATTCTTGGACTTGTCATCCTTCGAAACTCATAAGGTACTTTCTAAAGTCAAAAGTATTTTCATTTGTTTCTATTTAGCTGAAGTTTAAAGCGTGACTGAACCTTTCATGCTTCTGTTGCTTTGAAAATGAAAATGGCATTACTTGACCATAAAGTTCTGGAAAGATAACTTTTCAAGCACATGTCACCAAATATATTTATCCTTCATATATTTTTCTGATATATCCCATTGTGAGTTAGGATAGTATTTTTCTTATTTTATATTTCATTATGAATTTGAATTGGGCCGACTCAATAAAATATAAAATTCTTCCAATCAATAGTAACTCTGTATTTAGGATCAAGAATTTGAATATGAAATTTCTAATTAAATTGATATATAGTGACGAACCGCTTAACCATTACCCTTGTTGGTGTTTATACTTCATAAATTTAAATTTGCTAACATAATGCTAACAATATTATCTTAAAAGAAACAAGATTTTAAATCAGAACTTACAAAACTAAAGTTGGAATCATACATACAACCTACGACTCCCAAAATGAAAAATTGTCATTATATCATGACTCGAGATCTCCTGTTTCGTTTCTGTGTTTCATCTCTTGTTTTACTCACATACACGCTTCAAGTGTATTAATAGATGACATTCAAAATTAGCAAAAAGATCTTTTAATACACTTAACACATGCATGTAAATAAAACTAGAGATAAAACACAATTTTAAAATAGGAGATCCCAAAGACCCAAACATTATATCATCCATCTGACCAAGTTCTCTTGTCTCACTGTTTTTCAGGGTTTGAGTTTGTATTATGTTCCTCCAAAATTCAGCTATAATTAACAACTGGATGTATTACTTAAATTGTTCTTAGCGTATAGAGAAATGCTAATACTGTAAGCTAAACCACCAACACGAAACATTTTACTAACGAGAGAGTGCTTTACGTATATATACCAGCATTTGGTTTTCGTATATATGTCGCTACAATGCTACGTATTATAATACTTGACATTTATATTATGATATATAAGAAGAGTGTGTTTAACCAGGGGCGACTCCAGAAGTGTCAAGCAGTGGGGTCAAAAAATTTTAACTTCAGATCAAAAAATATATTTATAAAAATAAAATATTTTATTTAAAATATTTATTTTACAATTTTACATATTCTGAAACTGTACCATAATTTTATCATTACTAATTATAGTAAGGGCACTCTTCTCAATATATGTAACTACCCTTGTTTATTAATTTTTTTTTAGGGAAAATTACATCCAACCATACTTAGGTTTGGCTTAGTTACAACTCAATCCCTATTCTTTATATATTTACTATGTAGTTCCTAAACCTTATATTCCGTTTGAGTCCCTGATATTAGTCAGGGTTCCGTTATGTTGATCAATTGTTTTTCTCAAATTCCAAAAAATACAAGGATTGTTTTGTTATTAAAAAGAAACTATAGATATGTATTTGTAATAAATTCAGGAATAATTTGGGAAGGACAACTAACTAACCTAATGGATGTTAGATATCTCAAATGGAATGTAAAGTGATTGCATAATAAATACACAAATAATAGAGTTTGAATTGTAATTAGGTCAAATGTGAGAATAGTTAGATGTAATTTTCTCTTTTTTTAAAGGGAAAAAACTCAATTCATGTTTTGATAATAATGACTCAATTACTTTAAATAATATTGATTACTTTTTGGACTAATAAATCCCCTAGATTTTATGGTTTTTTGTGAAATATTTTTTCAGCTTTGAAATTGAATAGTGTGTTAATATTTAGGACATGATTAAATAAACTTTTATTTTTTAGTTTTATGTTATTTTTTTAAAATCTTTTTTACATACAACCTTAAAATTAAAGGTTCAATACGATATTTTATTTTTTATGTGGGGTCAAAAAACCCTATTCTTAAAACGATATATTTAAAAACACATGAAATATATAAATAAATAAACATTTATATACATTAAAAAAAAAAAAAAAAGTTAGTGGGGTCAACTGACCCCACATTGATAGGCGTGGCGTCGCCCTTGTGTTTAACCAAATCAAAACAATTTTGACTCGATACCTTTTTCTTTTTTTCTAAATTTTCTTATTCTGTAAATATTATTTTATTCATCAATTTTCTTTCCAAAATATTTGATATTTTGAAAATTATAATTATTTATCAAATCATATTAATTAACTTATTAATCTTATAAATTTAAGAAATGTTCAATTAATAATTAATTACAAAATCTTTAATATTTTTAAAACCATCAATTAATAATATTATATTTATGTTAAGTGATTAATTGATTTCACGTAACTAAAGAAACAATTATCCATTAATCCCAGAAGATATTACTACATCTCGTATGTATTTAATGGTTATATAATATTTTAAATTTTATTTAACATGTTAATCCTTTTAATTAAGTCAATACTTATAAATAATGAATTAATAGTTGATCAAAGAAAGAAATCTTCTTAAGGTTCCATCATATATTCAGCACTTTATTATTTACTAAAAGGAAGTGTTAGGAAAAGTTAATTCCCTTAATTTATACTAAAATATGTTAAGTTTATTTCAATTAATCAAAATCAATCAATTAATTAAGATATCTATATTATAATACATAGGAAGGGTGTGTTTGACTCAAATTATGTTAATTTTGACTCAATAGAATTTTGTGGGTTTTTTTAAGATTTTTAATTCGCAATAAAAATTTTGATTGGTTGATGATTAATACATTAATTAATTAATTTATTAATCATATATATATCCCTTAATTTTTGGAAATTATCCTCAATTAAATTATTAATTTATGCTAAATTTATTTTGAATCCACAAAATATGACATTATTTTCAAAATAATCCCCTAAAATTTTTAAATTCAAAATTTTTTTTTTCTTGATTAGTTTACTTAAATTACTCCACTAATCTTGCATAGAGTAATGAAAACCGATATAGAAATATTACATTATAACAATAACGTGCACAATTAAACAGTAATTGGGCATAAATTAAGGGTGAGAGCTAGAGAACTTTGCCTCATATTTGTCTAAGCCCGTTTGATCCTCCGAATTTCACCCGAAACGAGCTTCTCTGGCAGATCTGCCACACTTTACGGTTTTGACCATAACTTACTCATTTCTTAACCAAATTAACTCATTCTTGAGCCTATGTAACCCTAACTTAACCCTACCTAAGCCTCATTTCATAATTAGCTCAAGAAATGGGAGAGAGAAGAAAAAACCGAGACCAAGGAAGAGAAAGGAAAAGGGACTCCAGTCACTATTCACTCTTGCATATTTTAAGCTCGTTCGACCTCTGTTCTTCGTCAAATCCGAAAGGTAAATTCAGAATTCAAACCTCCATCTTCTTAACTTTCTTTTAAGTCTTGATTTGTCCATTTTCATCCATTTTTGAGCATGCTATGGCTGATTTGATGAATAGTTAGGTTTGATTCTCATTTCTTAAAGTCATGGTTATGATTTCAGTTTTCTTGAGGATTGATGCATGAAACATGACCACTCTAGCTTACTTTAGACATTCATGGACTTGAATTTGAATTATATGTTGTGTGCAAGGATCCACCATTGATGACTTTGTGAGTTTTTTTGGAGTTTTGGGGCCGTTCTTCCTTTCCTTTCTTTGCTGCGTGTGTGCTGCGTTTTGGGAGTGTTTTGGGCTATGTTTTTGTGTTGTTTTCTGTTGCCTTGGCTGCTGTTTTTGCTGCTACCTTACCTGCTACTGCTGCTGCTCAACCTTGGAGAAAGAACAGGGAAAGAATGCTTGGTTCCTGGTGGAATTTGGTGAAGAATAGGGGTGATTTGTCCATTTTCATCCATTTTTGAGCATGCTATGGCTGATTTAATGAATAGTTAGGTTTGATTCTCATTTCTTAAAGTCATGGTTATGATTTCAGTTTTCTTGAGGATTGATGCATGAAACATGACCACTCTAGCTTACTTTAGACATTCATGGACTTGAATTTGAATTATATGTTGTGTGCAAGGATCCACCATTGATGACTTTGTGAGTTTTTTTGGAGTTTTGGGGCCGTTCTTCCTTTCCTTTCTTTGCTGCGTGTGTGCTGCGTTTTGGGAGTGTTTTGGGCTATGTTTTTGTGTTGTTTTCTGTTGCCTTGGCTGCTGTTTTTGCTGCTACCTTACCTGCTACTGCTGCTGCTCAACCTTGGAGAAAGAACAGGGAAAGAATGCTTGGTTCCTGGTGGAATTTGGTGAAGAATAGGGGTGATGCCCATCACCCCGACTCCTCTTGAATTAGGTGACCCCCGTCACCTTGGTGGCCTTGAACCCCTGACTCCCTTAATGGGGGTCACCCCTCCATGCCTTGTGGGTGGTGACCCCCGTCACCCAGCCTTTTATGCAGCCATACGCATGGTATTTTTTGTTATTTGCTCGGTTTTGTTTCATTGTTTGTTTCTTGCTTTGTTTTCGATTTTATTTGATTTCTCCCACCCCAATTATGATCCCAATATGTTGATATATTAGTATATGATATGTTTCGTTAATTATTTTAATTTTATGGCTTTGTTTAATAAGTGTAAACGTGACTTATTTGCATGAACGTTTAATTGATACGTGTGAAGCTTTCTTGCATCCTTTCGCCTTTCTTATGAAGTTAAACGCATGAATGCCTATAATATGTCGTAATGTGATGTGTTATGACCCTTATGCTAAATTTATGGATTTATTCGACGTGATTTCGATGCTCTTTTATGTGATATATGACAAGACATGCTTTATATGCATTTAAGTGATACGTGTGCTACCTTCTTGCACTTGTTGCATTCTTTATGCATTCTATGTTTGTATATGCATGAGTTATGATATGATATGATATATATGATGTTCATATGATGTGTTATGTTCGTTATATGAAATTTATGAATCCGTTTGACGTAAAATATGCGACTTATGAAGTGATATGAATTTATATGCGCTAAGTGCTAATTTATTTCAACTCACATGCATCTTTAACTCTTTTTAAGAACTTTAAATTTATGGATGCTCTTAATATGCTATTATATGATAAGTTAGCAGTTTAATTGATGTATTATGAGCTTAATTTGTTAATTAATTATTTGATATTTCGTTACTTGCCTCGATATGCCTAAGTATAAAATTACGTAAAGTGCATTGCATCATTTGCATTCATATGCATTTGCCGAGCGTCTAATTGGTTTATTTTGAGTCTAAGTATGTCTTTGTCGTTTGTTTTGTTTAGAGGTTTGCACCGTTGGTGAGGAGGTGGTTCTTTAGGCGTCCGTTTGCCCGTTTTGTTCGGTTTGTCCGCCGAGGTGAGGTTTTCTTCTTTTTAGTTAATACGACCTATAACCCTACGTGAACTTTGAAGCCTGCATGCGACTTAAGTATATATGTACATAGATACGTGTTTGATAAGTATTTTGTGGGATTTGGCCCATTTGTTATGAAACGTTTGAAAAACGCCTTTACGTATACGTAAGTGATAATTTCAGTTGTTTGTTTTGAAAAAGGGTTGGTGTGTGTGATTTTGAAACTAGCGAGTTATGGCTTTGAAAAATAAGTCTGATTTTGAAAATTTAGAACTTTCGAAAGATTTGTGCAAAGGAGCCCCGGGACGGTGTCGGGTCATCAGGTAACTCCCGAGTACGGTCTCCACTTCGAAAGGATCAACCCGAAATCCACTAGGAGGTTAGTAAGGGATGGAATCCTTAGGAGTGAGTGTCATAAAACTCACGACCCTGACATGAGAACGATGGTTAGGGTAGGCCACCCTTCCATCACCTGGAGAAGAGGTATGTATGTTTGATTCCGTTTTCGCTTGAATTTTGAATTATGTTTTGATTTTTGAACGGAGTTAGGTGGTTTGAAACTCGTACTCACCGAGTTATGTGATTTTGATTATGAACTTAATTTGTGAAAATTGATAAAATTGATGGATTTTGGCCTTCGGCCTTAAACCTTTTTCTTTATATGTATTATCACGAGCTAAAATGATTTGGAATGCAAAAAACCATGCCCCAGTTCATGAATTTTCCTATTTTGAATATGCTCTGCTTTATGTATATGTACGTGTGAATGTGTTAACCCTCTCACGAGTCTTTACGACTGACCCCTCCTCATTGTTTTGTTTTTTCCCTTTTTGGTTCTTTGAGTTTGCAGGTTCAGGTTCCGGTTCGAGCTAGGGGGTGGTTTTTTTTGAGTTGTTTGAGTCTAGTTTGGGTTTATTGCATCTTTACTTTTTTGCATTTGTATTATGTATGATTATGTATAAGTTATGGTTTAGAAATTTGAATTTCGATAACTGTATGAATTATTTGGCCCGGGGTGGGCATAATATGTAAATCTTGTTTAATTGATGAGCATGTATAAGTGTGTATGTTTGAATCCTGGTAGCTTCCGCATTTGATATTTGTTATTTGTCGCACTCTGATTTAGGGTCTAGACTGCCTAGCCTAGGAGAGATTTTGTTTATCACCCGTTCGCCGTGGCTTGATACTTGTGCGGAGTCTCTATTTCGTTACACTTGTTGGGTTATGGTACGGGGGATGTAGTGCTCTGCGCTCCGGGGTACTACATCCTAAAGTGGTATCAGAGCTCTTGGTTGCAAAATCGGAGCTCTTGTGTCGTGTTGGGACTGTCTAGGTCGTTCAGCTTAGGATTATATGTTTGTTTGCATACACCATCTCATTTATGTGAATTATTTGTTATTATTTGGATTAATTGTTCACATGAACATGCACCAGACCCCCCGCATGCATCGATATTTCTTGGAAATTGTATTCTTATTTCAGGATATCGCTCCAATATCGATGAAGATCATCGGGAAATGGACAAAGGAGACAAGTGCTTTCTGTCTATAAGAAGTTTTAGGGATCTTGATTTTATAAAGTCAGTTAAAGGTGATGATACCAAGATCGAGAAAAGATATCTGAGATGGAATCGTTTTGGAAGACTTATTTAGGGATGTTCCAAGAAAGGTGAAGTATATTTTCTCATCCAAAGCTCAAGATCAAGCTTCAAGTATTTCAAGAGAATGAAGCCAAATCTGAAGAATCCGAGAAAGTGTTCAACTAGGGAAATTTTGTTCGAGAGTTCTATTATACGTGCATTCTTCCAAGTTTAATGATAAGAGACTTCAAGAAAATTCATAAAATTTGAAGAAGAGTTGAAGAAGGTGGATGATTTCAGATTGGAGTTGAGAGATCGACCTCTAAAGAAGTTTGTCTTAAAGTTCGACGCCATATACAAAGACGTAGGAAATATTCAACGATCACTTCAAGTTTGAGAGATACATACATGGAAGCTCACACACTAACGATAGGAAGCTCACACCCTACTTATGTGAGAGAAAGGTCCGGTTTGAGTTCAAAGATCAAGTAAGAGATCCGAATTTCAAGAAATTCTTGAGAAATTTCAAGATATCAACAACATCACGAAGAAGAACAAGATTCGATTTCCAAATGAGGGATTTGATGTCTCCCCACCGGAACCAATTCAATAATCCTATTGCCGAAGTCCGAATGATATGGATGAGATTCATAAAAAGAGATTGAAGGAATGCTTCAAGCGTGGAAAATTTTAATACATAGTAAGAGTTTGTCCGAATAACAACAAGAATTTGAAGACTTCAAAATGTCGTGACTTCAAGATCCCGGTTCAAGCATAAGATGACCCTCTTGAAAAGCAAAAAGTTGACATCGAACTCGACACTTCCACCATAGTGCACGATACACTAATACATACATGGCATTTCATACATACATATTTTAATTTTGGGAAAACCCGTTTATGTGATTACTTCCTTTTCGTTGCTTTTGGTGCTGCTTGTTGCTTCCTTGTTGTTTCTTACGTGTGAGCTCTCTTTTTAAAGAGCTTGGTAGGTGAGTGCCCGAGAGCGTTTAGTGAGTTGTGAGGGCCGAGTTACTGGTGGTTTTGCTTAAAGGCGCCTTATTGAGGTACGGGACTACCTTAGGCGTAGGCTGGTTGTTCGAGCGCCACGTTGAGCTAGGAGTTATTTTTAGGAGGTCCGTTCGGGGCTCAATGATATTTTCAGGTAATAGATTGAAGGTTAGCCCATTTATATCCTTTGTGGAAGCAGTTGGTTAATCCAGAACGGTGTGATTAGTTACGTGACTTACCTTTGGGATAACCGAAGGATTGAATCAAGTTCAAGGAGACAAAGATTGTAGTAAGACTCTCTTGATGTTTCCTTGAAAGTTGGAATTTGTTACCACTTAATAGGGGCGTTGAGATTGTCGTGATCTTTATCCCGGAGTTAAACCTTGTTCGAAGATTCCCTAACGGATGGCTCTAGCATGGCTGTTAGAGTTGAAGGCGTAGTTCGATGAGCTCTTAGAAGGTGGTTTCATCCGTTCGAGTGCTTCTTTATAGAGTGCTTTAATCCTGTCTAAGATGAGACAAGACTTAGGATGAGTATAAACTACCGCGAGCTGCACAGGTTAACTGTGGAAGATAAATACCCCTTTGCTCGCTTCGAGGGTTGTTCGTCCGCTTCCAGCATTCCGTGGTCTTCACCGAGTTGGGTTTCAACAAGGGTATTATCGACTACGTGATCTGGTAAAAGTGTTAGGAATAGTGCCCTTATAGCAGTATTTGGCTTTACTATTTCCTTGTAAAATCAGAAACAGTCTTTGAATAATAAACGAGATGATTTTGTTCATAGGCAATCACTTCTTTATGTGCTTATTTATATCTGTTTGGGTTTGACTGTATTTTGCATGTACTGAACTCCCCTAATCCGATGAGGCCGTTAAGAACTTTGTCGTTATGGGAACGACATATGAAACAAGTTCTTAACTCCATAGGCGAGGATTAGAAACCTTTCCAAGTCAATGAGCCCGACAGTCAGTGGTAGTGTCAACCTTGACTCTGCTGAGACTTGCTTATGTGATTATGTCCTTTTGAAGGACCACTCAGTTTCATGGAGTGATAAGGGCATGCATTGATGCGTTCATAATACATAAAGGTGATTGTTACAAGAACTTCATCACTGAGATATCCCGCGTGAGAACGTTCCTAAATGGGAAAGGAATTTTCCAGAAACTTCTAGATTAGGAAATATCTCACAGGTTAATGACATGATTCATTAATCCTTAGACTTGAGATTCTGTAATGTCTCATATGAGCTAACTCTGTAATCTTTGATATAGGCTCAAAAGGGTGTCGCCATATAGACAGCTGAACCACGGCCCATGTTGGGATTACACAAGTAGCATATGTAGAATTAGTAGAATCTATAAAGGATCTACACTTGTTAAGAACAAGAATGATCTCTTGCTGATTGAGTTGTTCGTAATCTCTTACTGATTGAGTTGTTCATAGTCCGTTAAACATTAAACCCTTGGCCAAGGTGGATAAAAGATCAAGACATCTAGAAAATGGGATTTTCTAGGATTGAGATCGAAATGGATATGAAATGAATTTAACTTTAAAGATCAAGAATATTTAGGCTCTGAGAATATTCCCATGCCTTAGTTCTTGATTGAGAGATGGAGTTGTAGGAGGATCGTATTTCACTGATTGTCATTGACTGAAAGGTTCTTCGAGTCATTTCGTTATTCGGATAGGGGTCACACACCCATTGCTAGATTACGGTAGTGTGATCTGCTAAGTGATTAATTAATTAGGGAATTGATTGATTACTGTTACTGCTAATCAAATAATGAACCTAAAGGGTCATACACAAATGCCAAAACACGAGGGTTATGTTAGGATGTTAATATGATTAACAAGGATCAAAATAGTTGATCGAAACAAGGCATAAAAATGTGACGGCTGCCACGTGTCACGCACACGTGGCTTCACGCATGGCCTCGTGCATGTAGTTTATTCAACACGCGAATTCTTTTCTAGAAATTAATTGATTAAATTATAATTAATTAATTTTAGTCTTTTAATTAATTTTGAATTAATTGTTAAGACTATTCTCAAATAAACTTAACCCAATAAATAATTAATTGGGAATTAAATTATTTATTGAATCTTGACTTTTAACTTTAGGAAAGTTGAAAAGTCCAACTTCCTATTGTAGGAGAGACAAAGTTATTCTTGCAAGACTTGGAGAATAAGTTAAGAACTTATTATTCCAATTAAATTAATAATAAAATTAGTTAAATAGTGAGTAAGAAAACAATCCCATTGGTTCTTGGAAACCCTAGTGGTTCGAACTATATAGTATAAATAAAGGGGTTGGGGCTTCTCTTATTCTTTAGACCAACACTCGAGAAGTGTTAAGTTTTTCAGAAAATCTAAAAGAAAAGTTTTCAAAGCAAATCCTAGCTAAACACAAGCCATAGAACTAGCATTCTCACTCGCTTGATCGTGTTCTAGGATTGGTGCGGATACGCTTTGGAGGGATTCTAATTTGGAGTCTAATTCGAAGGCCGTTCGAGGGATTTCGATTGAAGGGTGTTCGTTAGGCGGTAACGACATCACTAGAAAGCTTCTATCTCTGTAAGTTTCTAAACACCCTACGATACAACACGAAAATTGCAAGACAACGATTAAACTTTTGAAAAATTTTAAACTTCCGCTGCTCAACTCTTTCGTGTTTTCCAACAAGTGGTATCAGAGCCACCTTGCAACGTTCGTATTGCATCTTTATTGCTTTTGGAATTTTGATGAAAATTCTTGAATTTGGATATTGGCTAGGTATTTTTGGTTTTTGTTTAAAAATGAATCTGTCGGATCAATACTGTTTCTTGAAAATTTTGCGAAAATTATTGACCGAATAAATCTGGTTTTAAGCTGTTTAGATCTAATTTATTTTGAATTATTTTAATTCGAAATTGGATTGCTTGAATTTGCTGAAATTGCGAGACGGGAACAAAGGGGAATGGGTTCATGCGCGCGGGATTACGCGCAGCACGTACGCGCATGGGGGGGCAACTCGCCGCCCCACCTTACCGAAACCCGTACGCGCAGACGCCGGGTACGCATAGGCGCTGCTGCTGCGCTATTCCCCTCCCAGCCCGGCAGCAGGTTGCACACGCCGTGCGGCTTGCGCGCGACTGTGTACGACTGTTGCTAACCTGTCCCGAACCTCGCCGGGCTGTGTGCGCAGGCGATTGCCTGCTCACACGGGCCTCGTACGGGTTGTCCTGGGACTTCGTTTTCGTTTCGTGTTTTTCAGTTTCGTAAAATCCCTAAAATCTGATTTTATTTTAAAATTTGATTTTAACTTTAAAATTAATTATTTTTGAAATAATTGTAAAATTTGGGATTTTTATGAATTAAAGTCAAGTTCTAATTTTTCGAGAAAATAATAAATATCACTTTGAATGATATTTTTGATAAAAATTTAATTTTGAATTAATTGAGACTTTGTCAAATTGATCCGGGTTCGATTTTGAATAAATTCTTGAATAGTGAACTGATATTCAAATTACTTAAGTTAGTTGTAACTTGATGTCAAGGGAATTTTAAATTTAATAGGTAAATTTAAATTCGAGCTGAATCATGCTAGTTTGGGTGACCCTGGGTTAGTCTTATGTATGTTTAAAAATTCTGCACATGGATGATTTCAATTGGGGTTGGAGCCCCATAGTTGCGCATTTTCAATTCTTGGAGTCCTACTTATGTGCGTACTGTTATGTGTTTATTATGTGGCTTTCCTTATTATTATTTTTGGGTCGGGGTATGCCCCGTGTATTTGTCTATGACCAATATGAAAATTGAGCCATATTACCTTATGTAAATAGAGTAGAACTTAGGAAGTGAAGTTTTATTTTCATTTTGGAGACAAACACCCATGGAATAAGAAGGATCCATAAGAAGCACTTGAAGAACGGTGGCCATAAGAAGACCCCTCAAAATGTTTAGGAGGGTTTCTATTAAATGTAATAGATAGGGCGTTTTTCCATTAAATTCTGTACCCCTATGTGATATGAACTATCTTATGTTTAGGAGTGGCTCCCAAAATCACATATAAGATCATGATCATCTCATAATAGTATCGTGCTAGCACATGTTATCTGCTAATTGCTTCTGTGATGCACTTTATGTGAAACTGCATTAAACAAGACAATCAAATTTGGATAACATTATATGCTGGTGAGGTAATTCCAGACAACTCTCTGGAAATTCGAAAATCCCCTTATTAAATATTGAGCAATCTCGACTAAATAGGTATTTTATCACGGTAATAAAATTCCTTGCATTCCATCAATAGGATTTAGGACATAATAAGTGAAACTAATTGCTGTCTCATGAGTCGTGGGGTAATTAGTGTAGCTTATTAACTCTTAGTTTCCAGATTAATTATTTTAAATAATTAATATTTCTTGACCATTTTAGAATGGGCGATGTCTCACGAGTCGTGGGTCGTTCCGGACTAAGTTTGGTTGAGATCTTATGATTGATGGGTCGTGCTCAACACTAAAGTAGATATGGATGTCTTACGAGTCATGGGTCCATGATTGAAAGATTAGTGATGCAAAAATATTACTAGGAACTCCATGGGATGGAATCGGCAATTAGTACCTACCTAAAGATTCTTAGACCTTTGGATGTCTCACGAGTCGTGGGTCCAAAACTAAGAATGCTTGGGATCCTAGTACCCATTGAGAAAATAAGTTTCTTCTAAAGTCATTTGGGATTTATAGACTTTCTAAAAACAGTGGGAGAACATATTTCTAAAGACCTTGAAAATATGTAATCATTATTATTCAGCATGCTCATGATTTCTCTCTTCTTCCATTTAGGTTGCAGTATTCATCCTCGAATCAAAAAAGTTGACGGGGCCCAATTACTCTGATTGGCTTCGGAATCTAAAGATAGTTTTAGATTCCGAAAAGAGAAGATATGTTCTCTTCGAGGGAGAGCCTATCGCTAAAGGCGAGGCTCCGACTCGGGCCGAAAGAGAGGCGATCGCGAAATGGTCTGAAGATAATCTTCAAGCCTGTTGCCTCATGTTGGCCAACATGTCTCCGGATATGCAAAGACAATATGAGTCTATGGATAACGCTTGGGAGATTTATGATCATCTCGAGCAATTGTATCGCCCCAAAGAGCGTGTTCCAAGGTACAACACCTCTAAGGAGCTCTTTCATCTCAGAATGAAAGAAGGTACAAGTGTCCATGAGCACGGTCTCAAGTTTCTTGCTTTGAACGAGAAACTGACCTCCATGGAAATGCAACTGAGTGAAGAACTCGCTGTGGATTTGTTGCTCGCATCGCTTCCACTATCATTCAATCATTTCATGTTAAATTTCAGCATGAATCATCCCCATGCTACTGTAGCTGAGTTGATTAGCCAACTTGTGACTGCTGAAGACATGATAAAGAAGGATCATAAGGTATTGATGGTCACTTCCTCTTCTAGGCCTTCTTAAGGCAAAGGGAAGAAAGTTCCCAAGAAGAAGGGATCTCTTAAACCCGAAGGAGGGGTTAAAAAGAGAAAGGCCAAGAAGAGAAAAGATCAGAGAGAGGACGTTTGCCACCATTGTGGCAAGAAAGGGCATTGGAAGAGGAACTACCAAGAGTACAAGGATACTCTAAAGAAAGGTGCATTTATTGTTGAAGTAAATCTATCTATTGATTCTAATTCTTGGGTACTTGATACCGACTGTAGAGCTCATATCTGTAATGATGTACAGATGCTAAATGAGGTTTGGCAGCTCGAAGAAGGAGAATGCGTCTTGAAGGTTGGGAATGGATCAATCGTTCAAGCTCAAGCCATTGGGACGTGTAGATTAGATTTAGGTGTCTTTACTTTAGTTTTGAACAAAGTGCTTTATGTACCTTCTATTATTCGTAATATCATTTCCATTCCAATTTTAGATTGTGAAGGATATGAGACTTTTTCTAGAAATGGAAACTTTTATCTTAAGAAGAATAAAACTTTCATTTTGCTTGGTACATTATCTAATGGACTTTATACAACTAAAGACACTAATATTTTGAATATCCAACAATTAAACAAACACAAAAGAGATGATAAGATCTCAGCTTCTTTATGGCACACACGTTTAGGCCACGTTTCCAAAGACAGGATTGCTAAGTTAACTAATTTAGGATCATTCTACGATAATGAACTTAAAGAGTTAAGTCATTATGAATGATGTCTTAAAGGAAAGATGGCCAAAACTCCCTTTAATGGTAAAGTGGAACGTGCCACTAAAGTATTGGATTTAGTCCATACTGATGTTTGTGGAGCACTTAGTGTAAGTACGAGAAACAATCATCAGTATTTCATAACCTTCATAGACGACTTTAGTCATTTTGGTTATGTGTACTTAATGAAGTATAAATCCGAAGCCTTTGACAAATTCTTGGAATTTCAAAAGGAGGTTGAGAACCAAACCGGTCACAAGATTAAGGCACTTCGATCTGATCGAGGTGGCGAATATCTAAGTGATGAATTCCTTAGTCATCTCAGAGATAATGGAATTGTCTCTCAGTGGACTCCTCCGGGAACTTCTCAATTAAATGGAGTTTCGGAGAGAAGGAACAGAACCCTAATTGATATGGTTCGTTCCATGATGAGCTTCACCAATTTGCCACCTTCATTCTGGGGTTATGCCTTAGAATCAGCAGTTAAGATTCTGAATCTTGTTTCCTCCAAATCTGTACCCAAAACCCTACTTGAGATGTGGTTTGGAAAAATCCCTAATTATTCTTACTTAAGAATTTTGGGTTGTCCTGCTTACGTGAAAAGGACAGTGGGAGATAAGCTTAAAGCTAGATCAAACTTATGTAACTTTGTAGGATATCCTAAAGAGTCAATAGGATATTATTTCTACGATCCTCTTGAATAAAAGGTCTTTGTGTCAAGAAATGCTACTTTTCTTGAGGACTCCTTCCTTAAAAAAAAGGGAGGCAAGATCGCAGAACTCGAAGAAGTTTGAGACCAAGGTCCAACGCCAAGTTTGGAGACTAACGTATCCCAGCAAATCCAAGAGAGTGATACAAGCGAAAATCCTCCTCTAGTAAGACGTTCTGAACACATTCCTAGACAACCAGAGAGATGGTATGGTTTTCTCCACTAAACATTTGAAATGGATAACGATCTATTAACTTATGAGGAGGCACTGTTAGATTTGGACTCTGAACAGTGGAAAGAAGCAATGAAATCCGAAATGGATTCCATGTACTCTAATCAAGTATGGACCTTGGTTGATCCACCTGATGGGATCAGGCCCATAGGGTGCAAATGGATATATAAGCGTAAGCTTCGGGTAGATGGAAGCGTGGTAGCCTTTAAAGCAAGATTAGTTGCTAAGGGTTTTACTCAAAGATCATGTGTAGACTTTGATGAAACCTTCTCACCGGTTGCAATGCAAAAAATCCATTCGAATTTTGCTTGCCATTGCAGCATATTATGATTATGAGATATGATAAATGGATATGAAAACTGCCTTTTTCAATGGAGAGACTGACAAAGACATTTACATAGAGCAACCCTGTAACATCCCGCTCGTCCGGCCGTACAGGTACGCCTTCATGAGAGTGTTATATGTGCATTTAAATTATTTAATTATGTAATTATGTGTTATTTTAATGATTATTTGATTATTTGAAATTAATTGTTTAACTTACAACTTGAGTTTTAACGTTTACGTATACGTGCCTTGTAATTTGCTCTGTATGTGTCCGAATTTAATTCTGTTTCTTGCGAATTTTTGATATATGTGAATTACGTGAGTTATGAATATGATTGTATGCTCGTTACATGTTTTAGAGTTTTTTCTATTGGGTTCTTGGCTCGTTTTGTAAAAACGGGATTTGTGAGGGACTTGAGGGCCTAACTTGTTTAGCATACCTCGTGTTTCGGAAGCCGTAACTTGAGCTCGAGAATTCGCATTCAAATTCCGGAAGATGCGTTGGACTTATAAAAAGAAAAGAAGCCAAGGAACATAGTCTTATATTTTTCTAAGCCCATTTAATCCTCCGAAATTCAACCGAAATGAGCACCTAGTTCCAAGGAGACACCTTTTGACTAAGTCTTGAGTTGTGGGCCCCACTTTAAATTAAACCCAAACCTTGACTTTATGACTTGAGTTAAGCCTTTCTCTCTCCCCTATCAGACCCAATTCGAACCCCACTCACCCTAAGACAAGAAATTCAACCAAATAAGAAGAAAGAAGAGAAGAAAGGAAGAAGGAAAGGGCTACTATTCATTCTCTTCAGGATTTGAACTCAAAACCCCATCATTTCTCACCCATTTGTAGAGGTAAGTTCATATTTGTTATATCCATGACTTTTTGATCATTTTACCTTCCTCTTTGCAAGATTTCATCCATGTTTGAGCATTCTATGAGATATAGCATGAATAGTAAGGGTTAGTAGAAATTTGAGGATTCTAGCTTGCTCTCTTGTAGATTCTTTTGGTATGAAGCATATATTTAGATCCTAAGACATCATTTGTGATATATACGAACTTTTTTTGGGTGTTAGATGAGGATTTATGAGTTTGCCATTGATGATTTTTGAAGGTTTTGCATGAACTTGCTCTCTTTCATTGCTAGCATGAGTGTTGCAACTTTGGACCTTTTAATGGCTTGAAATTCATGAGTTTTTCTTTCCTAACTTACCTATATGTGTTGGCTTGATGCTTGTGTGGTTTTCTTGGAGTTTCGGGGGTGAAACAAGGGCTGAACTTCGAATTTTGAGCCCCTACGCACGCTAACGCCCATTATGGGCGTTAGGCGTGGCCACGCCTAACATCTGTTTCATCACTTGGGGCCTCTATACCCAATAATGGCCGTTAGGGGGCTTTCTCAGGGCCGTTAGTGCCCCATACTGCATGTTTATGTGCTTTGTTTGCTTGTTTTCCCGTTTTACTCGTTTTCCTCCCCGATCTTGATCCCAATGTGATGTAAGCTTGTTAATATGCATGTTATGTTGTGCTATCACTTGTTAATGCATGATTTTGGTGCATTTATGTTATGTTGCATTAAGTTTATGGATTCTTTTGACGTGAAAAATGCCTTATGTGATCTAAATGCTCTCTTACGTGCATACGTGACTTCTGACTTTGTTTAGTTGCCTTGCATGTAATTTCCTTGCCCTTATACGAAATGTATGCATTTCTAACTTGTTATATAAGGTGTTATATGTGTTGCATGAAGTTCATGAACTTGTTTAACGTGAAATATGTTAGTTGTGTTTCAATATGATTCAATGTGGCTTAATGTGACCTAAGTGCCACTTCATCTCATTCCTTATGCATCATTAGTTCATATTGAGTCTAAGTATGTCTCTTGTTCTTTGTTTTGCTCTTAGGTTCGTCCCTTTGTTGAAGAGGTGGTTCTTTAGGTATCTTTTGGTCCGTTTCTTCTGGTTTGATCGACAAGGTGAGGTTTTGTTTCTTTTTAGTTAATATGACCTACAACCCTACATGTATTTTAACTCGCATACGACTTATATATATATATATGTATATAAATACGTGTTCGATACGTATTTTGTGGGAATTGGCCCATTTGCTATGAGATGCTTTGAAAAACTTTTTATATATATATAAGCTACGTTTTATTTGTTTGTTTTCGAAAAGGGGTTGGTGTGCGTCCTGCTTAGTGAGATTTGGACTTTGAAAGAGAAATCTTGGATATGTGTATATGCCTTTTTGCTTTTTGCCTTGGGCCCCGGAGAAGTGGTATGTGATCTCGGGTCGGCCGGGGGTCGGCCGGGGGTCGCCGGGCTCTCTCATCAACACAAAGCCACAAAAGGGAGACTTAGCCTAACCTCGGGGAGGTCGAGTGAAAAACGGGTCTTCTTCTGCCGATGGTAACCCCGTTGCGGAGCGGGTAGGATCCCCTGACTCCAATCTTTGCATTTTGCTCAGGGTTGCGAGGGCGCCTCTCTCATCCCCAAACGGAGAATGTTGGATTGAATTTTGCCTTTTGCTTTGCTTTTGCTTTTGCCTTTACATATGAAGTAGGTGGGTTAGAACTCGTACTCGCTGAGTTATTGTGCTTTTGCCTCTGCTTATGGTTTGTGAAACGGGAGTGGATTCTAATTTCTAAAACTTGGTTGATTTTGGCCTTTAGTCCTAAATCTTTCTCTTTATATTTAGTATCACGAGTTAAAATGTTTTAGAATGCAAAAACCATCCCCCGATTCTTGAACACTTTAATTTTGAATATGCTATGCTCTTACTTATATGTACGTGTGCGTGTGTTAGCCCCCTCACCAGTCTTTAGGACTAACCTCTCTTCGTTGTTTCTTTTTTCCCCTTGTTTCTTGAGTTGTAGGTACAGGTGTTGGGAGTTCGAGCTAGGCGTCGGTCTTTTATTTTGGGGGTTGTTCGAGTCTATAGTAGGGTCTCTACATTTGCATCTTTACTTTCCCGTTTTGTTACTATGTATAAATATGTATAAGATATGCTTTATAATTCGAGTTTGAAGTATATATGATTTTATTTGGCCCGGGTTGGGCAAGACATGTATTAATTCGTTTATATTATTCTTAGTATAGATGTATGTATTTTGTTATGTTTATGATCCTGGTGCTTCCGCGTTTGCTTTGTTTCTCTTGCGCACTCTGTTTCAGGGTCTAGACCGCCTAGCCTAGGAGGGATTTTTGTTTGTCTCCCGTTCGCTGTAGCTTGGTGCGGGTGTGGAGTTCCCATTTCGTTACTCGTATCGGGCTATGGTGCGGGGGGGATGTGGTGCCCTTCGCTCCGGGGTGCTACATCCTTAAAGTGGAATCAGAGCTCTAGGTTGCACAACCGGAGCTCTAGCGTTGTGTCGGGTCTGTCTAGGTCAAACGCTTAGGATTATGTGATTGTTTGCATTCACTTTCATCCATTATGTGACCTATTTGTATTATTTGTCATAATTTGTATTAATCGTTCACATGAACATACACTAAACTTGCACGCATCAATATTTTGGAATTATTTTCTTATCTTAGGATGGCATCTTTACATCAACAAGTATCATCAAAGGAAGGACAAGAAAAATTAGTAACCTCGATTTACAAGAAGTTTAAAGATTTTGATCCACCGAAGTGGTTTAGAGGTAACGATTTCAAGGCCGAGGAATGGATTTCTGAGATTTCTTAGATTTGTGAGATACTATCGGGGACGTCACAAGAGAATGTGGTTTACGCTTCCTATTTACTCCGAGGTCAAGCTTGAAAGTGGCTTAAAGAAATGAGAATAAAAGTAGAAGAATCCGGAGAAGAATTTACGTGGGAGCAATTCATTCGAGAATTCTGTTATAAATACATTCCTCTAAGTATGATGGTTAAAAGGCTTCGAGAATTTTTGGATCTCGAACAAGAATTGAAGATGTTGGACGATCTTATATCGTAAATTGAAAGTTCGGGAGCCGACAAGTATTGTCCTAAAGTGCGGAATTATATACAAGGACGTCGGGATAATATTTACCAAACTTTTCAAATTTCACTGGTGCATAGATGGTTCGAGAAAGTTAGAGAGACGGTTCAAGTAGAGATGGATAATCAACGGTTGAAGACTCACATTTCTTATGTGGGACAAGAGCAAGGATCAAGTTCGAGTTCGAGTAAAAGAATAGTAAAACAAAGGAAACCTCAAGAGTTCCAATATATCAACGGCACTAAGAAGAAGAAGAAACTTCAACTAACAGAGATGGTTTTGATGCCTCCTTCATTGGAACTAATCTGATGCTCCTATTGTCAAGGCCCGAACTATACGGAAGAAGTTTGTCGGAAGAAGCTTAGGAGATGTTACAAGTGTGGAGAATTGGGGCATATGGTGAATGGTTGCCCGAAGAACAAGAATCCGAGGGTTACAAAGAGCCGCGATTCCAAGACTCCAAGTCCAATCCGAGTTGATACAAGTGAAGATGAAGAATTGGATGTCGAGCTCGACACTACCACAATGGTGAAAGGTACACTAAGCATTCAAGGCACTTCATACATGCATCTTTGATTTTAATTTTGTGTTACTTTCTTTCCTCGTTGCTCCTTAGTGCTTGTGTGTTCTTACTTGCTTGTGGTTTTCGCTTTTTCCTTTTGTGTTGACTCTCTTCTTAGAGAGAGTTTGGTAAGGTGAGTGCCGAGTGCTTAGTGAGTTGTGAGGGCCGAGCTTGCCCGGTGGTTATCCTTGAAGGCGCTTAGTTCTTGTTAAGGTAACCCCGTTACCATAGGCGTTGGTGGTTGCTTTTGAGGTCCGTCTAGGGCTCAACGATATTGTCGGGTAATAGATTGAAGGCTAACCCATTTGTATCCTTCGTAGAAGTGGTTGGTTATTCCGGGACGGTGCAATAAGCTTTGTGGCTTACCTTTGGGTTAACCTAAGGGTTAAGCCAAGCTTGAGGAGACAAAGATCGGAGTAAGGTCTTCTTGATGATTTCTTAAAAGTTAGGATTCGTTACCGCTTGATAGGGACATTGAGACGGTCGTGGTCCTTATCCCGGAATTGGTCTTTGTTCGAAGATTCTCTACCGGTACACTCTAGCGGTGGTTGTTGGAGTTTAAGTCGTGGTTGATGAGCTCTTAGAAGGTAGCTTCATCCGTTTGAGTACTTCTTCATGGATTGCTTTGGTCCTATCTAAGAAGAAGAAGGGACTAAGGATAAGAATAAACTACCGTGAGCTACGTGGGTTTACCGTGAGAGGAGAATACCCTTTTGCTTGCTTCGAGGAGTTGTTCATTCTTCTTCAACGTTCTGTGGTCGTCGCCGAGTGTGGTTTCAATAAGGGTATTGTCGACTACGCGTTTTGGTAGAAGAACCGAGAATTGCCTCAGAAAATAAGTCTCTAATGTTATCGGGATTCAACATGAGATTCGTCTTTATACAAGTGGCCATCCCATGACATGAAAGATAAGGAAGACTTTGGTTGTGCATTCTAACGGGAGATTGGAGCCTATGTCTCAAGAAGTGTTTGGTCACGAGACTAATTCCACTCATGGTTCGATAGTCGAAGAGCCTGTAATGGTGTTGGCATAAGACGAGACATTGTAGACTTAGTGTAGTAATATCTAATGTGCCATCGGTAGAAGACCGAGAATCCTTCTGGAAAAATTCTCCAACTACTTTCGAATTCAATTTGGAAGTGGGAGCAAATGGCCGAGGACTTTATGTCCAGTTTACGAAAGCTAAGGAGATTCACTCGGAGTTGGCAAGTGCCACCGAGCTACCGGGATGTGAGAAGCAGAAATGAGGAAGTGATATCCCGAGGAGTCTACAGCTCTCTTGGATCAAAGTGGCGCAGCGGAAGCGTGGCTTAGAGTTCGTTCGGGAGTCGTTCAAGATCTTGCTCCCGGACCTGAGGACAGGTCCTTTTGAAGGACGGGAGTTTGTAACATCCCGCTCGTCCGGCCGTATAGGTACACCTTCACGAGAGAGTTATATACGCATTTAAATTATTTAATTATATAATTATGTGTTATTTTAATGATTATGTGATTATTTGAAATTAATTGTTTAACTTACAACTTGAGTTTTAACGTTTACGTATACGTACCTTGTAATTTGCTCTATATGTGTCCGAATTTAATTTTGTTTCTTGCGAATTTTTGATATATTTGAATTAAGTGAGTTATGAATATGATTATATGCTCGCTACATATTTTAGAGCTTGTTTTATTTGGTTCTTGGCTCGTTTTGTAAAAATGGGATTTGTGAGGGACTTGAGGGCCTAACTTTTTTAGCGCACCTCGTGTTCTGGAAGCCGTAACTTGAGCTCGGGAATTCAGATTCAAATTTCGAAAGATGCATTGGACTTGTAACAAAGAAATGAAGCCAAAAAACCCAGCCTCATATTTTTCTAAGCCCATTTGACCCTCTGAAATTCAACCAAAACGAGCACCTAGCGCCAAGAAGACACGTTTTGACTAAGTCTTGAGTTGTGGCCCCCACTTTAACCCCAATTAAACCCAACCCTTGACATTATGACTTGATTTAAGCCTCTCTCTCTCTCCCCTGTCAGACCCAATTCGAACCCCCCTCACCCCAAGACAAGAAATTCAGCCAAAGAAGAAGAAAGAAAGAAGGAAAGGGCTACTATTCATTCTCTTCAAGATTTGAAATCAAAACCCCATAATTTCTCTCCCATTTGAAGAGGTAAGTTCATATTTGTTATCTCCATGACTTTGTGATCATTTTACCTTCCTTTTTGCAAGATTTCATCCATGTTTGAGCATTCTATGAGGTATAGTATGAATAGTAAGGGTTTGTAGAAATTTGAGGATTCTAGCTGCTCTCTTGTAGATTATTTTGGTATGAAGCATGTATTTAGATCCTAAGACATCATTTGTGAAATATATGAACTTTATTTAGGTGTTAGATGAGGATTCATGACTTTGCCATTGATGATTTTTGAAGGTTTTGTATGAACTTGCTCTCTTTTCATTACTAGCATGAGTGTTGCAACTTTGGACCTTTTAATGGCTTGAAATTCATGAGTTTTTGCTTTCCTAACTTACCTATATGTGTTGCCTTGATGCTTGTGTGGTTTTCTTGGAGTTTCAGGGGTGAAACAGGGGCTAAACTTCGAATTTTCGACCCCCTGCGTGCGCTAACGCCCATTATGGGCGTGTTTCGTCACCTGGGGCCTCTGTACCCACTAATGGCCATTAGGGGGACTTTCTCAGGGAGGGGACTAACGGCCATTGGTCCCCCAGACTGAATGTTTATGTGCTTTGTTTGCTTATTTTCTCGTTTTACTCATTTCCCTCCCCGATCTTGATCCCAATATGGTGTGAGCTTGTTAATATGCATGTTATGTTGTGCTATCACTTGCTAATGCATGATTTTGATGCATTTATGTTATGTTGCATTAAGTTTATGGATTCTTTTGACGTGAAAAATGCTTTATGTGATCTAAATGCTCTCTTACGTGCATACGTGACTTCTCACTTTGTTTAGTTGCCTTGCATGTAATTTTCTTGCCCTTATATGAAATGTATGCCTTTCTAACTTGTTATATAAGGTGTTATATGTGTTACATGAAGTTCATGAACTTGTTTAACGTGAAATATGTTAGTCGTGTTTCAATATGATTCAATGTGGCTTAATGTGACCTAAGTGCCACTTCATCTCATTCCTTATGCATCATTAGCACCCATATGCATTTGTCGAGCATCTAATTGGTTCATGAAAGCTTCCAAGTATAAAGGTCCTAAACATGCTTCTAAACTTATATATTCAAGGAATTACAACAAGATCAACAAACCCTAGTCAAGCATGGATTCATGAATTCATACAAATTCAAATTATACCTTGAAATCAAAGGAGGAAAGGATGAAATGGTGATATGATGGTGATGATGCTTCTAGCTTCACAAATCCTCAAAATCTAGCTTGAAATGTGATGAAATCTTCCCTTCTCTTCTTGGTGTTTTGATCGTGTATTAGTGTGTGTGTGTGTGTGAGGTTTTTGATGAAATGAAATGAAATGTAATTGGGAGAGATAAATGTATATAATATATTATGTATGTAATGTATAGATATATACAAAAGTCTTCCACTAACAAGCATGAATCACCATATTTTGCATTTAAGTCCTTCAATTAATTGAATGCATGCAATCAGGTTTTGTTCCATGGGAAATGATCAAATAACTCCAATTCATTTCATGCAATCAAGTCCTCATTCTCAAGAAATGATCAAGTAAGGTCATATATGAACAATTAGTCACATTATCAATTAATTCATGTAAATCTCTCATTAACAATAATTTTATATAATTTCTTGGAAATATTAAGAATCTAATGTCATGAAATTTAAAAATTAACACATAATGATTGAATGGAAAAACCGGGGCGTTACAATTCTCCCTCCCTTAAAAGGACGTGGTCCCCAGGTCCACTGTCGAGTTTGAAAATGATGCACAAACAATAAGAGCGCCCCGTCTCTTCGACAAGTAATGAGAAAGCCCCGTCTCCCTATCAAGAAATGGTAGCACCCTGTCTCTCCACAAGAAATGAGAGAACCCCGTCTCTCAAACAAGAAATGAGAGAACCCCATCTCTCACAAGAAATGAGAGAGCTCCGTCTCTCAAACAAGAAATGAGAGAACCCCGTCTCTCAAACAAGTAAAGAGAAAACAATGCAAGAGAATAATTATATAAACATTCACATACTTATCACCTAGGCAAGTAAGGTCATGTTAGCACATCAATTACCACTCATAAACAAGCAATCTATAACTAACAAGGAACTAAAACAACGATAATAAAATCCATGATGCTCGTGGTATGCATGGTTAAGTGTACTGTTCACCGCTGATTATGTCATGTGTGTAATGGATACCTTCTGCTATTACGTTCTGATCCGCATTTACATTCTGCACCTCTCTCACTAGATTACATGCACGAGCATGAACTAGTGGCCTCTCACCCATGGCAGACAATTCTCGTCGCTTCGGGCACGTCTTTGCTTGGTGCTCATTGCTCCCGTATCGCATACATAAGTTCAAATGTTTCCTACAAGCCTCATAAGTATGGTTGTCACGTCTATAATAAGCGCAAAGAGGCTTCCCAAAAGGTGTTGTTGAAGCCTAGGTACGTGAAGCTCCCGAGCCAGATCCAGTTGATCGATTCTTCTTCTTCCTTTGAGATCCTTTCTGAAATGGCGTTGTATGATAAGAGATAGGTCGCTTTCCTTTGCTAGAACTCTGCCCTAATTCTAAACCTAAAGCCTGTCTGGGTTGAGGATTAAGCCTCCTCGTATTTAAAGGGGTGGTGCATCGAACCTTCTCTTGAGAATCGTACGGGATAAGTTCCCAAACTTTTTCACCTTTCTTGAGCCATGGCTCGATTTGGATATCACTCCCATCAAAGAAATTTGTGATTTGCTTGCTCCGAAACTCCTTGAATATGATAGAAATCTGAGCCGGTTGTGGTGATCTAGTTGGTGGTGCAGAAGAAACATACTCTTTTATATTCTGATCAGCAAAACGAACCAAGGAATCGAAAAAATCCTGAGGTTGAACCGGAGGGGACGGACAAGGAGGAACTCGAGAAGAACGGTTACGGCGAGTGTGACCTTGAGGCATCCTGTAATCAATACACTAGATATACATGTGGGATTAGTGGATGCAAGTGGATACCTCTAAAATCCCAAGATACAAATAACGCGCATAATTCACATAATTCAACTAGTTCAAATAAAATGCAATGCCTTTCAAGTTATCAATTAAATTAAAAATGCGTAGGTAAATAAAGAAATTTAAATAGTGTAAAGCAATAAATGATGTACGTGCTTATGGATGCATTAAGCCTGTCACTGTAGTTATGGTCGGTTTTGCTTTACCAAGTACGTATTCCTTGTTTGTTGAGCAACAAGCTTGTTTTGAGTCATTGGTCTTTCCCTGTTTACCCACGGTCTTCCGTATCTTCACATTTTTCCTAGCTTCAACTGGTACCGTTCCATGACCCGATATTGAAATCTCTTGAACCCAATTCTTTCTCAATTATCGATCTCTAAGTGTCGTCTGGATCTTTCTTGTAGCTATCACCTTGATCACCATTTCGTTATTTTAACTGGTATAACTTATGATCTAAAGTTGTGATTCTCGAATTTGAATTCTCCTAAATTCCTAAAGTTAATATCTTAGTTTCCTCCCAAGAATTAATTTCCAATTGTCTTCCGACTCCTCCCCATAATTAACACCTTAATCAAAGTTTCCTTATACCAACTTGTATAACTTTATAAATCGAAATGGTGACTCCTGAACTTGAATCCTTCTTGAGTAAGGCTTTCTCATTGATTCTTTACGAGTTCGAATGGTTGAATGAACTCATCCTTCAAGTATTCATACTTGAGTGCATAACCTCTCTCTAAAAACTCTTTGCCTTTCTTTACGGTTTCCATTCGTTGCTCCATATCTTCCAATTTAACCCCAAAATTGATTAATTTCTTAATTTTTTTTCCAATTAATCCGAACCCCATTCCAATGTTCGAAGTGTCTCGATTCATCTCCAACTTAATTCCTGAATTTTCGACCTCGGCCCGAATCATTTGAGTTACTTCTCTTTCACATCGTGATTTTGGTTCCAACTAGTTGAAGATCCTCACTTGTTTACACATCTGAACCTCGAATCATCAGTGCCCTCAAAGTCTCATTCTTTGAGTTAAATAAGTCTCCTAAAATCATCGTCTTCCCGTTGATAGAAACCTCGAATCTTAAAATACTTTCGAGATTTTCTTCACTTTGCTCTTGAATGAAATGATCCTACGGATTCCCGTTGAAAAGACTTTTGCAATATAGACGTGTGAGTGTTAATCTTGCAAGTTGTAGACATCACACCCTACCACTATCCCCGTTAAATATCTACCAACTTTATTAGAGCTTGTAAGTTACTCCCCCCTTTGGTCCTTCTATTCCCGAATCTTAACACTTGAAGTATAACCCAATTAGAGCAATCCATGAATCTTGAATTCTTGTATGAAGTTCCCCGGTGTATTCCTTAAAACTTCAAAACAAGTGAAAGGAGTTTGCGGTAAATCGAGGTGATCGTAGAAATTGGCCGTGGGTTGACATGATCTTTATAGCCTATAATCACCACTTGTCTCAATTATAAATGCATGGGGTTAGTGAGTGCATATGACACATAATTAGCATTTAAACACATATTTGATGCAAAATGCAACAATTAGTTCAACTAAGTTAAAGTAAAACACATTAAACATATAAATTCCAAGCCATAGAAGGTCATTTAATAATCAAGTAGTAACATAAATCAATGCTATGCACAAGTTATCAAGTAGCTCAAGGATGTTCAGGTAAGTTCAAAAAATTTCAAATAAGTTCAACTAGTTCCAAATAAGATGCAAAACTCGCAATTTATCAATTAATCCTACACGATACGACGCTAGAACCGTGGTTTTGCAACCGGACTCTGATACCACCTAAGATGTAGCACCCGAAATGCCGAGATGCCACACCCCCGCACTATAGCTCAGTCCACATACGAAATGGATAATCCGTACATGAACTAAGACTATAGCGAACGGGTGACAAAAGAAAAGAAACCACTAGCTAGGCGGGACTAACCCTCATTTAATACCAACATGCATAAACAATAAACAAAAACAACATACATTCATTTCATTAAGTCAAGTTCATTTCCATCCTTTCAATACAAGCCAACTTCCAAAAGTATCATTAAGATCTATAATGATACATATACATAAGCGTCAATAATTTACATGAAAATGAGGAAGACAAGTGCTAGACCCATAGAATAAAAGACCTGACTCGATCCCGCATAGCATGCAGCCCGCAGACCTGGAAAAGATGAGCTGTCAGTCTATGAAAGACTGAGTAAGGGGTATAGATAAATATTAGCGCAATTAACATGCAAGCCATAATCTCGGGTAAGGTTTTAATAAAAGAAATAATATAAGTTCAATAATAAAGTACTCGTCCGAGATTACAACTAATCGATTTAATAATTCAATCATGATCAATTCAATCCGTGGCCCGGCGAGTGAGGGCAATTCTCCAACCTTTCTCCAAAAGTGTACAATCAATATTTAGGTTTCAATTCAATGGTTATCATGCAAGTTATTACAGTGCACAATTAGCAGTTTCATGAACCCTTCTTCCTCCGGGTGATGGTAGGCTTGCAAGACCCAACCCTCCATGAATGGTGTATGTCGGGAACATGACTCCCACGCAGGGGATTTCTTCCTCCACCAAACCTCCTGGTGGATTCAGAGGTGATCCCAAAATTGGTGAGGATAGTGCAAGAGTTACCCATCAGCCCTTGCTTCCTCGGTTGGCTCAATACACTACCCTCGGGCCCAAAGTGAACATGCTTTACTTGCCAAATCAATCAATCCGTTCCGTGAAATCAGTTGAAAATCAATAAGGTTTGGAAAACTATAGATATATAGATACATTTTAGCCGAAAACATCACGTAGGGGTTGTATGGGTTCTATATATCTAGAATTAAACCTCACCTGACGAGCGACGGAACAAGACAAGGATACAAGAAGGTGTGTATTCGGTCAAAGATCTCCGCCCTGGAGAAGAACTGGACAAGAAAGGAAATAACGGGAACTCGTGAGATGAGACTCAATATGAGACCAAGTATGACGCATGGCCATGCTCATGTAAATAAATAAAACAAGAAATCAAGTAACACTTAGCATGTACGAAAGCCAATTAACACCTAAGAGGTGAAATTAATATCAAGAAATCATGTATTCATATCATTCAATTATTTCAAGTTCAATTCATGTAAGGCATGGAGTCACACAATCACGTTTGAGCAATTAAGTACCAAGAAGTGTCAAGTAGGAGCATACTTATCAGTTAATCAAGTATATATATCATATAATTCACATATGGGAGCCAAGAGAGTGAAAGGAATGTAATAAGAAAGGTTTTGGTGAAGTTTGGCAAAAATGGACAATTTTAGGAAACGCACATACTATAGGAAAACTAGAATATCTTTAATTCTAGAAGTGATAATTGAGTTTTGTTTATTTAGAATGAAACTAGACACAAAGACCTTTCCGATGATATATGGCTCTTTTTCTAGTTCAAAGCGAGGAGAAAATGGCATAAGCTTGAAGTTAAGCGAGTGCAGTTTGTCGGGAAAATGGTGACACCTAAAATAATTGATCATATCTCACAACATAGAAATTCTATTGAGGTTAATCCAATTGGAGGCTGTTCTAGACTTCAATAGGATTCCAACGGTTCAAAAATCAGGTCAATCGGAGTTCGTATGAGGGAGAAACGCCCATTTGAAAAATGTTCTGAAAGCAGAAACGATCGTTCGGAAGCACTCGGGTGATGCAGTAGGTTCCCACACGGGCGTTTGGTGTTATAACTAGGATCCCAAACGGGCCATTGGAAGAGATGTGGGCAAAAAACAGGGGAAAAATAGGGGCTAGGCACGAGAATTGGCTCCCAAATCATCCCAACACCAAATCAATGCAATTAAGTCACTCCAAACTAACGTATAACATGTATATGATCATATATATCAATTAAACATCATATAATCCATGGAAACATGTATAGATCATCAAGAATTCCTCAACCATACCCTATATAATATCATGTCTTCCAACCTCCATATAATTCAAGATTTCATGAAAGTTTCCAAGTATAAAGGTCCTAAACATGCTTCTAAACTCATATATTCAAGGAATCACACCAAGATCAACAAACCCTAGTCAAGCATGGATTCATGAATTCATACAACTTCAAATTATACCTTGAAATCAAAGGAGGAAAGGATGAAATGGTGATATGATGGTGATGATGCTTCTAGCTTCACAAATCCTCAAAATATAGCTTGAAATGTGATGAAATTTTCCCTTCTCTTCTTGGTGTTTTGATTGTGTATTAGTGTGTGTGTGTGTGTGGTTTTTGATGAAATGAAATGAAATGTAATTGGGAGAGATAAATGTATATGATATATTATGTATGTAATGTATAGATATATACAAAAGTCTTCCACTAACAAGCATGAATCACCATATTTTGCATTTAAGTCCTTCAATTAATTGAATACATGCAATCAAGTTTTGTTCCATGGGAAATGATCAAATAACTCCAATTCATTTCATGCAATCAAGTCCTCATTCTCAAGAAATGATCAAGTAAGGTCATGTATGAACAATTCGTCACATAATCAATTAATTCATGTAAATCTCTCATTAACAATAATTTCATATAATTTCATGGAAATATTAAGAATCTAATGTCATGAAATTTATAAATTAACACATAATGATTGAATGGAAAAACCGGGGCGTTACAATTCTCCCTCCCTTAAAAGGACCTGGTCCCAGGTCCACTGTCGAGTTTCAAAATGATGCACAAACAACAAGAGCCGTCTCTTCGACAAGTAATGAGAAAGCCCCGTCTCCCTATCATGAAATGGGAGCACCCCGTCTCTCCACAAGAAATGAGAGAACCCTGTCTCTCAAATAAGAAATGAGAGAACCCCGTCTCTCACAAGAAATGAGAGAACTCCGTCTCTCAAACAAGAAATGAGAGAACCCCGTCTCTCAAACAAGTAAAGTGAAAACAATGCAAGAGGATAATTATATAAACATTCGCATACTTATCACCTAGGCAAGTAAGGTCATGTTAGCACATCAATTACCACTCATAAACAAGCAATCTATAACTAACAAAGAACTACAACAACGATAATAAAATCCATGATGCTCGTGGTATGCATGGTTAAGTGTACCGTTCACCGCTGATTACGTCATGCGTGTAATGGATACCTTCTGCTATCACGTTTTGATCCGCGTTTACATTCCGCACCTCTCTCGCTAGATTACACGCACGAGCTTGAACTAGTGGCCTCTCACCCCCGACAGACAATTCTCGTCGCTTCAGGCACGTCTTTGCTTGGTGCTCATTGCTCCCGCATCGCATAAATAAGTTCAAATGTTTCCTACAAGCCTCATAAGTATGGTTGTCATGTCCACAATAAGCGCAAGGAGGCTTCCCAAAAGGTGTTGTTGAAGCCTAGGTACGTGAAGCTCCCGAACCCGATCCAGTTGATCGATTCTTCTTCTTCCTTTGAGATCCTTTCTCGTCGCTTTCCCTTGCTAGAACTCTGCCCTAATTCTGAACCTGAAGCCTGTCCGGGTTGAGGATTAGGCCTCCTCGTATTTAAAGGGGTGGTGCGTCAAACTTTTTCTTGAGAATCGCACGGGATAAGTTCCCAAACTCTTTCACCTTTCTTGAGCCATGGCTCGGTTTGGATATCACTCCCATCAAAGAACTTTGGGATTTGCTTTCTCCGAAACTCCTTGAATATGATAGAAATCTGAGAATTTATGATTAAATCAAATGAACCCTTACAATAATTAATCGGGGTTGATTTTGTTGTGCACTTGTATTTGTCTTTCAAAAGTTTTGAAAATATTTAGTAAATTATCTATAGAGTAGAATAATTAGAAAACTTTAAGTGTAAAAGGTTAATTTTGAAAAATAATCATAATTAAAGACATTTGATCATTAAAATCGTATCAATACTTATAATTATAGATTTGTTACGATAATCTTAATTAACTCAATAACCCATTTCTTTTATTATATAACTTGAAAAATGCATATATATAATTAGAAAAGTGCACGTGTTGTTAACACCTAATAATTTAGGTAGACTTTAGAAATACTCTTGCAATCTTGTGAATTATGTCAGGTTGTTGGCTTTGTGGTGGTGTACTCGAAATAGATTTATTCTTACATAAGACATCTTTGAAATATACCTATGAAGAGTACAGAATTATCAAGATGATTACTGTTGGTTCAGAAATCAGTGCTTTTTTGTGCACTCTTCAATAATACATTTCATGGCACTTATCAGTATGTCCATGTTTTTCTTCTGCATCCATGCAGAACGAAGACATGTGAGTAAATTATATGTATGCTACTGAGTGGACGCGGGGTTGGCTTGATTAGTCAGGTTAGTAAATTAATCAAAAATTTAAGAGTTATATATTTTTCTAGTCTTACATGAGAATTTTTATTTTTACTGTAGTAACATAATTTGATTAATGTACCATGTAGGTGGTTCAAACAATATACGGAGAGACCATGTCGGAAAATGTTCGAGTCGTGGATATATATAATTGGGGTAGTAGTTTAGGTGGCATACGAGCATGCACCTCAATTTACATAGCATTAGTCTACCTATTGTGGGGATGGAGATTTATGTTTGGTATAGTAGGAGTTTCGGGTTTACTCCTATTCACAATGTTATTTCTTATGACTGAGTCACCCAAATTCTTTATTGAGCGAGAGTTTGTAGAAAAAACAAAAAGAGCTTTGAAATCCCTATGAGCTACATCAGAGATTGAAATCGAGCATGCACAAATGGTAGTTCAGATAGAAAATCAACAATTCAAAAACTTGTTCAAAGAGCTGCTTAGTCCTCTAAACCATCCTGCTTTCCTCGTCATAATAATCGACGTCATTTTTAGAAAGCTCTCGGGTGTGGACCTAGTAATGTTTTTTGGCCCGTTCTCATTCGAGTCCATTAGTTACATCAAGGACAACAAATTTCTTGCTCTGGTAGTTCTGGCCATCGTACAAACTACAACAAAAGCAGTTGGATTGTTGCTCATTCCAAGGATAGGTTGCCACAGGACGTTTCTGGTAGGGTATATTAAAACAACCATTCCAATGGTATGTCTACTGACTTGACTTCTCTTACAAATTGAGCAAAATTAGTGATTATTATTAATTTATTTTTGTTATTCTATTCTAAGTTTGTCTTGTGATCATCTTCATTTTGAATGAAAACCCTTTTTACCATTTGAAGCCAAATAGAGCTACATTGTCTATTGCACTGTGTCATACGGGTGGTTAGCCCTAAAATTCTGCGGGAATGTGCTACAGTTGGATCTACGTATATGTTGGGCCTAGGATTCCTTGCCACTTTCATGGGAAAACAAGTTTTTCTGCACGTATTTTCCCTATTGAGAGAGAGGATGTTCTTTTTCCACACTGTGTTTTGCTTTGAGATGATGTGCTTCATGTTGTTGTTTATTCCGGAAACAGTCGGGATAACGTAACATACCGTATTTAGAAGGGTGTGACAAAGACACTGGTTCTGGAGGAAATACATGAGTTGATTTTAGGTAAATTTTATTCTCCTTTTTCTTTTTTTTTTTCCCAATAATTGTGGAATGTATACTTTACTGAAAAGTAAAATTTTTATCTTTCGTAATTGATGGTCTTGGCATTTGGTTGTTGTGTTGGTACTTCTGTTTTTTCTATTGAGGAGCTACCAGAATGGCGGGGGTTTGCTGTATTGATTTGCTATTGATATATGAGTGTCTGTATTGCTGGTTAGGCTTCAATATTGCTATATATATAAATGTGTACATACTGTTTAATTTGAAGACCTTCAGTTTTGGTGATTGTTGTTGGTTTCTTTTCATGTTTTCATGGGATGGTGGATTTCTATTTTGAAATTATATTTTTATTATATTGTTTTGCAATTAATGCACCAAAACCAAAACCTGGTCAAAAAGGCAAGAAATAGAAAGTACAATGCACATGCCATTTTAAAATTATATAATATAGAAAGTGCACATGTATTTTTAACGTACACGTGTTGTGAAATAGTATTAATTTAGGTAAGTTAAGACAAAAAGAGTTGAAATGAGGCAGATTTTATTGTGCACTTTCTGAAAAGTTTTGAAGATATTCAGTAATTACCTATAGGGTAGAATAATTGGAAAAGTCCAAGTGTGAAAGGTTAATTTTGAAAAATAATCATAATTAATGTCATTCAATCATTCATTCAATAATTAAAATCATTTCATGATTTAGTCAAATTTAACTAAAATTATCATAATTAAATAAACAACCCATTTCTTATATTATATAAATAGAAAAGTGCACATGCATGATTTATGTAACTGGAAAAGTGTACATGTTGTTTGCATCTAATATTTTAGGTAGACTTTAGAAATAATCTTTGTAGCACCCCGAACGCAGGGTCACCACATCCTCCGCACCTAAGCCCAATTCACATACGAGATGGAGAGCCCGTACATGAACCAAGCCTAGGCAAACGAAAGACAACAAACATACTCCCTGGCTAGGCGGAACGCAGACCCCAAGAACTACAGCTCAAACATGCATGAATGCGGAAGCTTGAAAGTGACATATAAAATTCAATCAAAATCAACTAAGGAGTTCAACTATCTCCAAGCACCTGTCCTAACCTGTCCTGAGTTCCATCCATTCAAAACATAAGCACAACGGGTTCAATTTGTTTTCTAGAAACCTGTCCCGAATATAATATACATTACATAATTTTCATGCATATTGAAGCATATAAACATATACATACTTACACAAAAGTTCAAATACAAAATGCGAAAATGCAAACTAACAGAAGACCCGACTCAAAACGGACTCTACAAACTAACAGAATCCGCCTAACACGAACCTCCAAAGTAGACCTGCAAACTAAAACATAAAGAGGGAGGGGTCAGTCTTAACTTGACTGAGTGAGGGGCGACTCACGTACGCTATATATATATAAAGGAGCATAACACATCTAAATAACATTATACGTGAACTCGGGGATAGTTTTGGCATGCCAAATCATTTTCCCGTGATACATACATATAGGGGTCCTAACAAATGAAAGCTAAAACGAAACAAACTTAAGTTAACTTACAATCATAACATACGTACAAAACGTAACAAATCATTTCATTTTGAATCTTAACGTTTCAAAATACCATATTTTATCTTATTAAAGAGTCTATCCCCGTTTCACGAACTTTAACATAACATGCATATATACAAAACTCGGCGGGTATGATACCTAGTCCCATCCTGGGCTCCTCCGACTAATCATGCAAACAAATGAAATCAAACAAAAACATACTTACACATTAACCTCCTTATTCGGTGATGGAAGGGTGTATACGCCCTAACCATCCATTACAGTCGAGGGGAGTGCAAGCTTCTCAACCCTCAGGATATCCATCCCCCACCAAACCTCCTGGCGAGTTCAGGAGTAATCCGAACTAACTGTGGAGATGTGTACAAGGGTCATAACCGGCGACCCCATGGCCGTCCCGGGTCTCCCTTACCCACAACTCTAGGGCCCATCATTACCATTACATTACATTCATTACAAAACATTACCTAACCCCTACAAATCATTATTTATGTTATCATTACATAAATATTAACAATACATACCTTACCTTGCAACAACCACGCTTTACATACCTCTCCGTGTCAACTCATTCGTGACTCCCGGCTCATATGAGGCACACGGTTTGAAGCGTGGTTTAATGTTGCAAAACATTACAAATCAAATCGAATCCAAACAAGCATACATAGGCTTGTACATGGCAAATCATACTTACAAACTTATGACAAATTCATAAAATTACATATCTCGTACATATTTACATCTAGGTAAGGTTATAGTTCGCATGCATAAAAAACGAGCATGTTTCATTAGGGTTTAACTATAACCTAACCTCATCTTACACCGACGTGGCCAAGAACGAGACAAATGATTCACCCCGGAATGAACTCAGATCACGAAACACCACCCCGGGTGCACCTGGACAAACTGAAGACAAAATGCAAGACTTAGACTCGAGGATGAACCATATAGATGCACGTCATATATATGCTTAGTCACGTAAGAGATGCAAATACTTAGGCAAAGTTCATATTCAAACTCATTTCGTGCAAAGAAATGCATTTCATAACTTAACATATGCTTAAAACAAATCAAAGGGATGTTCATATGCACAATTAATGCAACCAAAGGTAAACGAAAGGCATACACGAACAAATGCATACACATAATCATGATAAAACAAGTTAGGAATAAGTTCGGAGGTGGGAAGATACGAGAAAAACGGAATAAGAACACAAAAAGGGGTTCCGAGTGAAATTGGGCCAAAGCTGATAGTTTTACCGAAACGGACGAGCTGTACAAAAATAGGAATATCTTGAGTTTCGGGAATGGGAATTGAGTTTTTCTTATTTGAAATGAAACTAGACACATAGATATTTCCGATGATATATGGCACAAATCGTGGTTCAAAGGGATCAGAACATGACGGAGGTTTGAAGTTGAACAAATGCAGAATTTTGGTAAAGTGGCGACACCAAATTAAAACGATTATAACTCAAAATATAGAACGAATTTTGGGTTATTCCAATTGGAGATTGTTCTATACTAAAAAAGGTTGATCGAGTCCGAAAATCAGCTCAATCGGAGGTCGTATGGGGGGGTACCCAGCCGGGGAAAATACAAGGCAAAATTTACCCAGCCGGGAAAAACAGTGTAGAAACCCTTCTGCACTAAAGTACCCGCCCGAGTACTTTTCAGCACAAAAACTACCCGCCCGGGGAGTCACTCTGGGCGTGGAAAAGAAGCAGAAACTGGGGCTAATCGCGGAAGGAACCAAAAAACCCCAAAACCACCTCCAAACTTAACCAATTCACCTCAAATTCAATACATAAGTTCATGTATGCATGCTCTATCACATATCTTAATCTTAAAGCATGAAACAAGGTAGAAAACAAGTTGTCATTGATGCTTCAAGAAAGGTACAACAGTGGTGATTCAAGAAATATGAAAGCAACGAATAAAATCTCAACAAGCAAACGAAAAAGGAACTAACACGAACAACATACTACAATCTAGGAGCATATAATTCACATTTGAAGACATTAGGAGCAAATTTCATAATTTCACACTATTCATCATCATCTCCAAGCTCAAAGAATCAAGCAAGGAAAACAAGATTTATTCGGGTAGAAACGAAGCACACGAAGAGAGGAATTCACCTCTTACCTTGGATTGTTGATTGGACGAGAAATGGAGATGAAATCTTGAGCTCAAGGTGTAGGGTGGGAAAAACCCTTCTTTTCTCTTCCTTATTCCCCTTGGATCGATGTGCAAGAAATGAGGGAGAGAGGAGTGTGGTTCGGTTCAAATAGCCAAGAAAAATGGGTTCGGTTCGGTTCAAGACGGGTTCGATTCAAAAGGTTAGAAATTAAATTGGTAGGGAGGTCAAACGGCTTTAGAAAAAGGCAAGGCTAGATTCATTGGACCCGATCGACGAAAAGAATCCAAAAGTGAAGTCGAAATTCGAATTCGAATTCCCGAGCTCAAGGTAGCCACGAAGGCTCAAACACCCTAATTATAATTAGGTCCTTACTTTGCAAATATTGGATGATTGAGTCCATGTACAATTAATTAAATTCTAATTCGCATATAATTAAATAAAATTTCAAATTGATACGTAAGACATGCGAATCATATAATTACTGAATTAAACTCTTCCGAGACGTCATACCTGGATTACCGAGAAGACGGGGTGTCACAAACTCCCCCTCTTAAGAGAACCTGGCCCCCAGGTTCGCCTGCTCGAGTTTCAAGCTCGAACAACTTTTCGTATTCACCCAAGTTCGAGGTTCATGATGTCCCGACGAGGGTTAGCCTGAGAAAGGTCTTCAAGCACAAGGGGTTTGAATCTTCGAATTGATCGGGTAATTTGAATTGCTCGATCAACTCGCACGATAAAGAGGGTCTAAAGTAGATTCAACTCTCATCGTTTGAGTTCATTTGAGTCAACTATTGAGCTCGGTATTCTCACGAAGGACGTGGCTACAAACTCATGCCATTTACATAACCAAGCTCAAACCGAATCTTTTCCTTGACCATGATCCAAGGTCCGAAGTGTCTAACATTCGGACCCCCTCTTCATACATCATCGACTCTTCAAAGAGGTTTGTTGAATTGTTGCAAAGCACGACCCTCATTAAACCACACTCATGTAACTCGCACACTCAAGACACAAAACAAAATTAACGATGCATGATGCACATGATATGTATGTTTCAGCATACCGTTCACCGATGTGGGGAATGTTATTTTGTGATGGAATTTCGATCTATGCCGAAGTCTTTGTTGAAGCCCCTTTTTCATTATTGATGATTCTAGGCCTTGGGAATTCTTGATGTATCCCAACACTTCAACGCCTCGACTTTGAGTCTCGGAGTTCCTAGTAGGTCCCAATACCATGGCATTCATCCGGTCTTCAACTCCTCTAATAGCCTTAGTCCTTAAATATCGCTCCAATTTGGAATGCCACTCCTTGAATGTGCGCTTGGCTTTGTTTCTACTTATCTCAACGGTTTGGAACCTCTGACTATCTCTTCTTGAAACTTTTTCTACTCCAACCTTTAATTCTTAAGTGTTCTCTTGGTCTTGTTATCATTCCCAAGAATTGAATTCCTCTAACTCTACTTTATCACCAATTTCTTTATAGCTCGGATTCCTCCACTCGGGTGCTTCTTTGTAAAAATCCTAAGGAACAAGTATTGGCTTGTAATTATGGTCCTTAATATGATTCTTCAAATGAGGTGTCGATTCTCCCATCTAGTACCACTCTTTTCTTGAAGTGTAAGAGTGATGTATTCGAAGTTCCTTAGAGATTACCATTGAACTCCTCTCTACCTGGAGATATCCCCTTTTAAACTCATTCTTCGAAAGCCCAGCTGAATAGTGAGTCAAACACCACGCCCCTGAGATTTGTGATTGATTTCAATTGCTCTCCAAAATTTGGGTCAAATCCTTGTTCCTTCGCCGGTGGTAGTTTCCCGAAGTTATGCCACCCTTAAAATACTTCTTAGTGCTCTAACTCCCGAATCAAAATCCTTAATCCTAATTTATGAGTTCTTCAACCCAACCCATTCCTTCCAATAACTTCTAATACCATCGATCATTCTCGACCATAGGGAAACATCATCTATAAAGCAAACACTAAATATACATGCTGGGTTACATATGTCGATGTTATGCATCAAGTAATTTCACTTAAACACATAGAAATGTTACAAGCAACAATTTCAATATAAAGAGTAAATAAGTGCAAAATTGAATATGTCATGGATGCACGTGCCATGGATGCGATTACCTCCATCATCGGGTTCATGTCAGTTTCCGATGCGAAACCTTTAATCTCGCTTCCATTGTTTGTTAGCCTTAGATTGATCACATTTGGCAACCATATGTTCCTTTGATCAGCACGCATAACCTTTCTTCAATTGATCCCAAAATGCCTCTTATATATGGCTATCTCCTCCATAATAGCACATGGTCGGGGTTCTTTCTTCGACCTAGCATGATTTTCGGTATTATGCTTCTTTCCACGGATCTTTTTAGGTCGGGTACCATGTTGATGGAATCCTTCTTCCACTTATAGGTTCAATTATAATCCCAACTCACTTCTCGATCCCAAAGCTTCTTTTTCCTTCTTCCTTGGAAACCTCTAATTTTTGAACTTTAAAGCTTTCGTCGTGGCTTGTTCCCACGTACTTGTATCCATCGCACTTAAGGCCTCCTTGAACTCTTCCAAAAGACCTTCCATAAAATACCAAGCCTTCATCCTGTTGTCGTTTGTAATATGAAGCACATATACACCCAATCTCTCAAATTCTTTGATGTACTCCATGACTGTTTGTCTCCTTATTTTAGGGTAAGAAATACCTCAAATTTTCGGTCTTGCAAAACCGTCGGGGTATACCTCTTTCTAAGATCCCGAACGAAGGTATCCCATGTAAATCCCTCGCTCGTTACTTATACTCGGGAGGCGATCCTTTCACCATTCCCTTGCTTGACCTTGTAGGAGTAGTATAGCAATGTGAGTCATATCTTGACGGTTACACGTCCATACTTCGGAGATGTTTTCAACCTCGGAAAGCCACTCCTCGGCCCGAATATCATCACCTTCTCTGAGTTGAGAAGGATTGAATGCTCTGAATTCTCGATGCAATATCGCCATTGGATTCATAGGTTGCACTTGATTGTGGGGAGGTTGATAGGATGATTGACCGAAATCTTATCGAAGGGGTAGCATCCTAAAAATTCAAACAACTACAATATATCACTACTAGAAAAACAAGCTTTCGTGACAGCTAAAAGCGTCTCTATAAGCGGCTATTGTGACGCTTTTAATATTGTGACGCTGCCTTAAAGCGTCACATAAGTAGCCGTCTTATTATCTTTTAGTGACGCTTTCAAGTGTCACGAAATATTATCTTTAATGACGCTTCAAACCATCTCAAAATCATTGCTTTAGTGACGCTTTTTAGCGTCATTTTTTATATCCCAACTACCACAACTGACTATGTATGGCGACACATGAAAGCGTCGCAAAAACATTTATTGTGACGCTTGAAACTGTCATAATATAACCATAAGACACTTTTGAACAGCTCTATTAACGTATTGCGATGCCTGGAAGCGTCTCAAAATCGATATAATGTGACGCTTTGTAACATGGTAGCGTCTCGAAATAATGTTATTATGACGCTTTTTAGCATCTCAAATAACTTGTTGTGGCACTTATTATTGTCTTAAAATATGATTATTATGACGTTTTTTAGCATCTCAAATAACTTGTTGTGACACCTATTATTGTCTCAAAATACGGTTATTATGATGCTTTTATTTGTCTCAGCAGCATGAAATAAAAAGCAAGACATCACACGTGAAATAGAAAGACATAATATAATATTATCATTTCTCATAAAACACCACGAAAATGTTTAACTTGTAAATAACCAAGTATTCGTCTACAAAAATAATTCACAAGTTCCATAACCATGTAAACTATTCACAGACCTCAACAAAGGCTCCCATTAGTTAGCTACCAAATGTTTCACAGACCATGTAGACACATTTATAAGCTATCCGCAAAATTACCCAAATATCAACCCCAGTAAGCAATGCATTCTCATTTCCCCTGTCCACTTGAAATAACACATTCAAACTAACACAACTTAAAATCACAAATATATAAGTCCCAAAAGTCAAAAACTAACTTATTGTATGGATCCAAACTTCACTGCTGCTCCTCCATGAATACCTATATGCAAAAACAAGTATACTTAGTTAAATTATTATTAAATTAAAATATTTATAGGCAGTAAGATAGTATTTTTACCAGATTTTGAGGCCACGCAACCACCTCACCAACTGCTTCACCAATAGTTTTAAGCTGTGACATTTAGTTTGTGAAATGCATAGGTATTATAAGAACTTTGAAGAATGCAGCAAGTAAACTGAACAAAACCACTCATGCTTGGTGTAACGCCCCCGTTTTTTAGTTTAAATAATGTGGCGTATTTGTTTATAAATTGCGCGATTCAATTATTTAATTATGTGATTACTTGTTCATAAATGTTTACATTTGTTTTAAACTATAAACTATTAATATTTAATTTAATTCATTTTATTTCTACTTTGATATTTAGTGTTAAATTCTCATTAAGGTTTTGTGTTACCTTAACTATTTCGGTAATTTCGTTAATTAATTTCAACATGGTGTAAGTGGCTTTAAATTTATTTAATATGGAATTTGAGTTTTAGTAATTTATTTATAACTATATGAATTCGTTCATGCGCATGAGTGTTCTATTTGCGCTTCGTTCATATATGTAATGATATCGGATTGGTATGGAAATTTAATATGTCGTAAATATGTGTGTTATGAACATGCCTATATGCTCGGTTTATGTTTTCGGATTCATTTGACGTGTTTACGAATTTAATTTGATTTTTGGGACCAAGTCGGGGGCTAACGAGCAATTAGCGCACCCTTGGTTCCGTACGTGATATCTTGAGCTCGGGAATTCGGATTCGAATTCCGACACCTCCGTTGCCTTCGTATCGACGATCCGGAGACAATGGAACAAGCCTCATACCTTTTTGAGATCATTAAGACCTCCGAAATCCAACCGTAACGAGCCACTCGTGCAAGAAGAACTCCTTTTGGTTGACTAGTCTTCATGGTGGGACCCCCTAACACCTCTTAACTTAACCCTACCTTAACCATGACTTATCCATCTTGAGTTAAGCCCTTTCTCTTCCCTTTTAGCTCAGAAAACCGAGCCAAACATCTCCTCTCATTGCTGCAACTGATCGATATGGAGGAAGAGAAGAAAGGAGAGAAAACCCTAAGCCATTCTTGAGATTTTGAGCTCAAATCTCTTCCCTCCTTCACCAAATCTTCAAGGTATGAATATTTATGTCTTCTCTACTCTATTATACTTGATTTCATCTCCTTACATCATGATTTGGATCAGTTTTGGTTAGGGTTTGGGCTAAGAGCATGAATAGGGTTTTTGGGGAAATTTGCTCTTATGATCTTGTTTGCTTGTGTAGCCGATTTCCTTGTTTGTAAATGAGTATATGAGTTTGTTTCTTGGCTTATTTCTTTCCTAACTGATATTATAGGATGTTATGAGGATTTCATCTCTTGCTCCTTTTATAAAATTATGAGATATGGAGCTTCAAACTTGATGTTCAAACCGTTTCCCCTGTTTTGAACTGCTGTGTGAATTTATGTGTTGTAGCTTGATCAAATGGTCTCCATTTCGTGTGAAATTGCATGGAGTTGATGTACACTCATTGTTATATATGTTAAAATTCATGATTTAAGTATTTGGTTCCATTTGAAGCCTCAAAACCGCAAGACATGGCCTGTTCTTATGCATGATCTTTGACAGAATTGTTGCTGTTGAGTTTGGTAACTTGTTGGTCCTTCTAATGTGCTTTAAATTGTACCATTTTGCATATATATGATGTATATTAGTTGTTTGGTATGTTAGCATGCATTCCCCAAAGTTTCAGATCCAAATTCAAGCCCTAAGTACTTGATCAAGGCATGATAGAATCATTAGGGCTCATATGTCCGATTGTAGCGACCCAGTTTTTGCTTCACGGTTTCGATGATCTTAACGTGTGATTTAGCTTTTTCACTCTAAATGAAAAATGTTCATAACATGCCAAATATGTTGCATATTAAGTTTCAGAGCATTTGGAGTTCATTTGGTATGCCTTTGGATTGAGTTTGTTTGAGTTCAGTTTTGCCGGTTAGGTCTTGCATGCGCCTCAAGTTCTGTACCTTGACACCCCCGTTTCTCATTTACTCATAAGAGTGAGACACGGGCGTGTCACACCTTCTGGGCAGCTCTGTACTGAGCCACGCCCGTGGCTCAGTTTGGCTAAGGAAGGTGACACCCCCGTGTCCCTTCCCCTGTGCAGTCCGTGTTGTTTCCTTTTCGGTTTTTGATTTGTTTCACCTCCTTAATGGCTTTATCTCCTTTTGTGTTGAACTATGAACTTGTTTTACTATATGTTAGGAGTAATATGGTGTAATTTCATGGCTTTTGGAGGTGTTATAGGCATGCTTTTACTTAATGCCGTTTATGTGTGTTTATATGTCGCTTATGAATTGCATCACTTATTTTCTATATCATATTATTTCTTCTTGTTGTCAAACCTTGGATATATGCTATGTTATGTAATATGAAGTATGTGGTAGCATTATGGAAGAGCTTGAACATGTTCTATGCTCCTATTTGAGTTCTTGAAATAATTTGATTGGGAATATGAATTGAATGATAATGAATGACTTGGATATATGAGTTAAATGCCTTAATAAGGCACATGAACATTTCATGACTTAATATGATCCTTATGCCTTCATATCATGCTTGAGCATTGCCGTGCGTCATATATGGTTCATTTAGAGTCTTGAGTCTCACGAACACGTCTTGTGGTCTTTTGTACAGTTTATCTCCAGGGTGGAGAGCTTTTGATCGTTCAGGCACTTGGTGCTCGATCCTTGTTTCATCACGGTTAAGGTGAGGGTGTTTTCGTTTTAGCTATGTAACAAACCCTACAACCCTTATGTGAAAAGCTTTGGCCAAAACCTTATGACTATATATATATGGTTTTCAAATGAAGCTATCGAGTAAATTCTTTTGAATTATACGTACGAGCATATATAAGCTTAAAAATGGTTTTGTAATGAGGCTATGCTCCAAACCGTGTGTCTTCATGCTAGCTATGGATTGGGATGACACGGAGAGGTACGTATATAGCATATGCCGAGTTACACGGTAAGGTATGATTTCTTATAGTATGTATCATATGTATGTATGGATATGTTTTGGCGAGATTATGCAAATACGTTATATTCACGGGCCCAGGGACTTAGTATATGTGGCTAACCGAGGAAGCAAGGGCTGACGGGGATCCCATATACTAGTTCCAACCAAATTTACGACGATACGGACCTCGTTAGGAGTTTTGACGAGGAAACGCAGGTCGGGCTTTTGAGGATTCATGTACCTCACTAGCCATTATGTACGATCCGGTGGCCGGGTCTTGCAAGCCCGTCCACCACCCGGAGGAAGAAGGTTGGTTATGATATGATTATGCACCGTGCGGGAATGCCGGGATCCGGATCGCCCAAACGAATATGTTTATGATATGATTTATGGTCTGTGTGTATTATGATATATTGCATGGACACCTAATTAATATATTAATGGTATTTGTCGTACACGGTCGGAGTTTGGTTGGAGATTGTGCACGCTCACTCGCCGAGCCTTATATTTATGTATGATTTATGAAAATAATGAATTAATATGATTAGTCATAAAATCCGAGCGCTGATTAGTCTTTCTCTTGCCCTTTTAGGGAACTAATCTCAATTAAAACCTTGCTCGGGATTTATGACTTGCATGTGCATGTTTTATATATATGTATCGCTCCTGCTCACTCAGTCTTCTAGAGACTGACCCCTCTCCCTCCCCACTCTTTTAGTGTGCAGGTTGGTCTTTGGAGTTTCGGGCTAGGCGGAGGTGTTTGAAGTCTTTATGTGGTCGAGTTAGTTAGGAGAGTCCCTGCACTCATTTATGTATTAGAATTATGTATGATTCATTCTTTTATATCATGAATTTGAATAATTATGAAATTGTTAGTGAATTGCTCTTACGGGGCATTGTTATGTTTTAAAAGAGGCCTGAAGAGCCCAAATTCCGTTTATGGTTTGTATGATTGAACTTTGGCTTTGCAATGCATTATATTTTGTGGATTGGTAACCATTGCAGGGTCTAGCTCCGCCTGGCTTAGGAAGGTTTTTTTTTTATGTTTGTCTCCCGTTCGCTATGGTTTGATACGGGTGCGGATTTACTGTTTCGTTACTCGTGTCGAGCCATAGTGCGGGGGATGTGGTGCCTCACGTGCGGGGTGCTACACTTGGAGTGTATTTCTTTTAGACAATGAAAAGAAGTATAGAAGTGAAAAAAGCTCAATTTTGTACATTCAATTCATCAAAGAACAAAACCTCAGTAAACATTCGCACAAATCTAATTTTCTGCAAATTCAAAATAGTCTAATATCCTTACTTTCACCTCTAATTTCAAGTAAGAATACTCGGGTTTGCGAAAATATTCCCCAACTCCACAGGTTTGAACTTATTAGAACAAAAAAATATTCATTAGACATACTTAATCACGCTCGAACCTTCCAGAAATCTTGATGTTTGATATTCAATACATGAACTCAGTGCAGTCATTAATTTCCCATTTAAATTCCAATTTGAAGATCTAAGTAATGCAGATTAATTAAAAAAGAAATGAACTATTACTCAATCAATTACGATAGTTTCAAATACTGAAGTTCCTAGATTTAATCATAAGCAGCAGAAAATTCTGGAGACAATTGGCATGCAAATTTATGTTGATGAATTTTTGCAAGCATATTCAGAAGTGGGATTTATATACATATTGAGGCAGCTTAAGAGCATCAATCAATCTTAGCAGAATAAACAATTTCCAACTGCAATCACATTGAAATCTGAACAAACACAGCACTGTAACTGTTCTTTATTGAAGAATAAATGAATGGACACCATGAAAAATCAGATTCAAATCCAACATGCGGGGCAATTCCATAATATGGAGAAGTTACCTGTAGTGGTAGTTTATCCCTTAATGAGGTTTGCCTAAATGAAGTACCAAGGTAGTGAGAGGATGATGACGAAGGGACTCAAGTAACTTCTTTTTTCTTGCATCTTTTGCTATAAATAAAATACAAATACCAATTATCTCGAGTTAAACACCAGACTTCAAAGGAATGCACATAATAATAAAAAACTGAGAGAAGAAATAACAGATTTTAACGATGAGTTTGGATCAAAATATTTACTCTTAACTCTATTCTTCCATGTTCTCCAACTTTTAGATAAAATATCCCCAGAGACATCTTCCATATCATGTATCCCAGTAAAATTTTCCTGAATTATTAAAAAAAAAAAAAAAGTTCAATCATAACATAACGGATAGATTGAATATTATACAACAATAATAAGAATATGAAGGATTAAATAATCACCTTAATGAGATCCAACAGATTCTTTTTAATGGATTGTGGTACTTTATGCCAATCCTCATAATCAAGTGGAAGAAGATCACCGTTTCTAACCAAAGTGCAAATAAATTCAACATATTCGCTTTTATTTGGACCAATAGGCTTACCAAGATCATCAAAATCCACTTTAACTTGTTATCTTCTAGCCCAAACACATGGCATGTTAGTCGGTCCTCGAGCTTTTAACTCAACAGATTTGCCTACATCGACAAATTTACAGTTGTTCAAATAAAATCCATCGAGGGATCATAAATACACTATTAGTTGGACAGAAATGTTCCATCTTGAACGCCCAAACAACTACTCAAACCAACTAACCTGCCTGCAGGAGAGGAATCAACAGCATCATTATACATACCATCCTCTATGTAATATTACCAAATGAAAACATTCAGTGATTACCAACTAAAGGCAGCAGCATCATATCTGTTCGTGTGCAAACTGATTCTCAAGGAAGATTTTGTGTTTGATTGGTGGGACTCTGTAACGCCCCCGTTTTTCTTATTTTGTATAGCACGACGTATGTGTTTATCAAATTGCGCGAATAATTAATTATACGTGTTTTACATATTTAATTTACTTTAACTGTATTAAACGTTAATTATTTTATTTAATGTTATTAATATTAATTACATTATATAACACACATATATATATATATATATATATATATATTTGTGTACGTGTGTGCATGGATTTAATTATGCATGCATGTAATACTTATATATCATATTTGCATGCATTTTCTAATTATAACTTATATAATATTGCATGCATGTATTTATATATATTATTTACGTATGCATGCATGTATATTATAAACTAATATTTCATGTATGTAATTATAAAATATTATTTACTTATATAAGTGTTACATTTTGTTAATATTTTGGATTTATTTGTTAATTTGCGTATGAGTGACATTTACGTGCTTCGTTTCTATTTGAATTGATACCGGAATTTCGTGCAAATTTAATATGTTGAACTTATATGTGTCTTGTATGTGAATATTTGTTCGTTTCGTATTTTCGAATTCATTTGCTTGTGTTTCGGATTTAATTTGTATTTTGGAATCCAAGTCGGGGGCTAACGAGCACTTAGCGCACCCTTGGTTCCGTATTTAATATCTTGAGCTCGGGAACTCGGATTCGAGTTCCGTCAACTTCGCTGAACTCGTAACGAAAATTCGAGTTTAGTAAACTTAGCCTTATATTTTTCTAACGTCAATTGAACCTCCGAAATTCAACCGAAAAACGAAACGGCGACGAAACTGACCTTGTTACACTAAAATGGCCATAACTTATTCAATTGTTGACCAAATTAACCATGGTTTGAGGCTATAGAACCTTAACTCAACCACCTAACCTGCTATACCAAGCCCTAACCGAACCAACCCTCTCACAATTCACAAATCTCAGCCAAAGTTTCTGCTCTCCAGTTTCCATCCCGTAACCCTTGTTTCCTTGGAGATTTTGGAGCTCAAATCTCATCCAATCCTCATCCAATCAACAAGGTAAGCTTAGGGTTGTATTATATGTTCATTCCTGATCATTTTCATTCATTCATCCCCAAATTTAATCATGGTTTCATGGGATTTTGACTGATTTTCGAATATAAGAGGTTTAAAGCAAATTTGTTGATCTCATTCAATTCTTGAAAGATTTGATTGATTCCAAGCTTGAAAGTGATTGTTTTGACATCCTCTTCTCATGTATGATCTGTGATTGCATGGTAGTTGGGGTATTTTTGAGATATCAATTATGGAACTTTGGGAAAAACATCATGTAATGTCACGTATGCTTTCTCTTCATGTTCGAACTCTTTTGGAACTGATATACATGTTGAATTTGTGTTGTTTTGCTGCAAATTTGATAGCCTAAATCGATCTGAACATGTGGAGATGAAGAGGATTCATCATGCTCTGTTTTTTTTGTGCCTTTTTGCCCTGTTTTCATGAGATTTTTGGCCTGAAATTCTTGCTGTAAGCTGCTGCGTTTCTCCCTTGCTTTTGCTGTCAGTTTTGTGCGTTGTTAGGGCTGATTTGTTGTTGCATTTCATGCCATTTATTGCTACATATGTTGCTTATTTGTTGCTCGAGATGTTGCTGTGTTTGAGCTAGAAAAACAGGGGAGGTCTGAGTGTTGTTGAACTGCTGCGTTTTTATGAAACGGGGGTGTCAAATTTCTCCTTTTCAACGAGACACGGGAGTGCTGGGTGGCCTGTTTTCTCTGTACCGAGACACGGGGGTGTCTCGGTTTGTTCTATGTTGGTGACACACCCGTGTCACCTTTTGAATCCCAAAACTATACGTGCTGCTGCTGCTGTTGCTGCTTCAATTTCATTCTTCTCCTTGCACGTTCAATGCATGAAATTGCTGCTGTGTTGATCATTGAACTACATGCATCTTACATTGTATATATACATATATATTTAAATGGTTTCATGCATATATAGGTATATATATGGAGTTAGTTGCATGCATGAAAATGTTGTTAAGTTCAAATTGCATGCACGTATGCATGAATATATATATGTACTTAAATGGAATTTTGCATGCATGTGTTATATATATATAATATATTTATATTATATATATATATATATATATATATATATGTTTATGAAATATTAAATGTTATTTGATTTAATTAAATTATAGAATTTAATTGTTACCTATTTCATGTTTTATTTAATTTTCGATATTTAATTGAATGTATTTAATTGTTTAGTTTCTAATTGTAAATGAGATTGAATATGTTTAATTGTTTATGTTCTAATTTAAATGTGATTTAACTTGTGCTATGATTATATTTGAAATTCTTGAATTGAATTGATTGAAATATGAAATTATGATTCGAATGAAAGTGAACGCTTCTAATGTCGAATGAAAGTAAATGAAAGTGAATGACTTCATTATATGATTTAAATTCCTTAATAGTGCACATGAACATTTTCATAACATAATCTTATCTTTTATACATTCATATCATAATCATTTCATTGCCGAGCGTCTTAATTGGTCTTATTGAGTCTCACCTCACCTCTCTTGCACAGATTTTGAGTCCGTTGGAGACGAGGCCGGTCTGTGAGGCTCGTGTGATCTCCTTGTTGCCGTTTAAGGTGGGTTTCTCTTCTACTTAGATAAAATGACCCGGTATATCTCCCTACGTGAAAAGTTTTAAGCCAAAGTAATATGATATATATATTGAGTCTTTTATCGAGTAAACGATTGTAAACGTAAAGCCCTTATTTCATGAATCCTACCTAATGTTTTGGCGAGAAAGGATCGAATGCACGAATGGGGCCCAGGGACTTAGTGTGAGTGGCTATCCGGGGAGGCACGGGCCGACGGTGATCCCTCACACTAGTTCCACCAATAAACGGCGTAACCGGACCTCGTTAGGAGTTAGCGAGGAATGGACGCTGAGTGCCATCTGGGGAGTCATGTTCCCCTTTTGGTCAATGAATGGGTGGATGGGCCTTGCAAACCCGCCACTAACCCGGAGGAAGAAGGAGTAAATGTTAATGAATGTGCACAAAAGAATGATTGCATGAAAAGAATGAATGTTTAAATGGTTTACACGAGGTGTTGGTTGGAGATAATGCACGCCCACTCGCGGGGCCAATAATGACCTAATGGTAATGAATTGTTATGATCCCTTTTGATGATTTCTATTCACCCACTTGGGAAATTCTTTAAAACCTCATTTGGGATTACAACTTGCATGTGAATGTTTAATTACAGTCATATATTATACTATACCCTGCTTTTATACCCACCAGTCCCTTTTGGACTGAACCCGTTTGGCTTTCAGTTGTGTTGTGCAGGTGTCGAGGGAGCTAGGCGGGATTTCGAGTCATAGGTCTTGTATTCGTCTTTTAATCCTTGTATTTTGGGTCTTACACGCACACCTATTGCACTTTTGAGTATTGTATATGAACTATATTGGAGCGTACCTGTTTTGAGCCTTGATGGCATTTGAGGGTGTAAATGACTTAAATTTTGAAACTGTGATGCTCATTCATTATATACTTGATGTATGTCCGTTTATTGCTTCCGCTTTAATGTTTATTCTGATTTTATGGTTCAAGGGTTAGTCCCGCCTAGCATAGAGTGTGTGTATGTCCCCGTTCGCCGTGATTTGGCTCGGGTATGGATCGTCCATTTCATATTCGGGTCGGGTCTCGGTGCGGGGGATGTGACACCTTGCGCTCGGGTGTTACAGACTCCATATATGTATAATAAGTATGTGTATACTATGTATTCCTAATAACAATTAACTAACTCCTCTTAAATATGATTTAATCACATACAACAGAACAGAATACGGCGACGGCCCAACCACCACCTTTGTATTTTTTGATGATGATTAAGGTAAATGAATTTATTCTCTGATCAACTTTGCAAACTGAATGTAACCTAATAGACAACTTTTTCAGAATTCATAGAAAGATATCAGGTTTAAAAATGTTCAGCTGGACAAATCAAAATAACAAGAAGAAGATTTGTGGTATATGGCCACTTATAAAATTTACCTGTGTCTTCATGGTGTGCATTGAGTGCTTGAGATGATTGTGTTTGATACCGTTGGGTTCCACGGGTCACTGAGTCGTCTATGCTTACTTTTTTCCATACCTACAACACAATTTTCATAAATATAGGACAACCAAAAACTATAAAATTAAAAATAAATTGTGCTTAGTGTCTTTTCTTAAAACAAAAAGTAAGTCTATCCTAGAATTTCCTTAATTTGGCTTTATTCTAACTTAATATTTATTAAAAAGTTAACAAAATACCAAGGCCACAAAAACAAAGTGCCCCACACTAAAAGGAAAAAAATAAAAAATAAAAAAATCCCTGCACAACAACCTCAGAACAATGTTCAGGGAAGAGTCGAAGGAAATACTGGGTTCTAGCTTGACGATATATGTATAATTAAATTCTATTTTTGTTGTTTACTAACTTATTAATTAAACTTAAAATTCTCTAAACCATTTAAATCCTTATGTGTAATGTAGAGTCATTCATAATTGCAACTTTGTCATCACATATTAAGTTCTTTAATTGTCAATTTTTCACTTTTTGCAAATTGACAACCCGTGTAAACAGCGGCGAAGGCCCCACAAATTGTACAACTTACTTTTGTGCAGACAATAGGAACAAACAATTTTTTCTTATTAAATATATATTCATCAAATAACGAAGAAGCAGAATCATACCTGGAAGAATATAAGCTTCAATTATAAATGCTTCAATGACACTGCTCAATGACAAGCACTTTTTCTCGTATATTGAATCAATCGCAATGGTGTTTGGAAGTTTCCCTCTCTTATGTAGCTTATTTATCTTGACAATACAATCCGACTATTTTTTGGGACCTCCACTTCTATGTTGCTCGTTCCAAGCTTGGATAGGCAAATCGATACACGTAAGTATATTATATCCATCATAGAGAAGAAATGACAGAATATATATATTTTCTTGAATGAGCTTTCAAAAGATTAGTAAAGCTTTATATGTTACCTAATGTAATGTGAAAAGGATAATCCAGGAGACAAGAAGAGAGGATTTTGAGGGTTAGTTTTCAAATACCAAAGAAGCATATGCATGCAATCAAGAAAAGCCTGAATTCTTGACTTGTTGTACAACGGAGGAGATGAAATATTTGACTTTCAACTCAATGATGATCAATATCGTTCACCAAAAGCCTCCCAACAGAAGGTCAAACCAAATTATCAAAGTCAATGCTTTACCTATGAAACACAAATGATTATAACTCTCATCATTTCAAACTCCATTTCACATTTAAATATAGTTTTCTAATCCCAACATCGTCTGAAGCGTATTCTCAATTTTCTTCAAAAGTCTTCAGGTTTAAAGGACACACTATTAATTTGTTTCAAGTAGCACCACAAATGAGTCCACCTTGGAGATGTATGAACAAATAGCTTGTCTAGCATCAAATACCTAGTACCTGTTCCACAAACTCTAGAGTCTAGAAGGTACTTCAGCATAATAAAATTCATTTTCTTTTAATAACATTAGCACAATTTCAAAGAAAAATAAGTAAGATTACATAACTCTTAAAACTACTATTTTCTATCTTCAGCTCTGATGAAATCAATCCCACTCCATTCAAGTAGAAGGTAAAGATATAAAATTGCGAGAACAATTATAAAAACCCAATAAAATAATAATAATAATAAACATCAAATTGGAAAAAGAGATCACAAACCACCAACCTTGTCTTCCACCAGTTAGTTTCACTTGGACACCCTTGTCGACGAATTTAGCCAAATCAAACACTGTTTACATCCAACCATAACGTAAAATAGCTGCCTACCCAGGATTAAATCCAACGAGATTTCAAACCCTAATCACCCGCAAAAACTGATTACAAACCACGGACCTATATCGACAATGATCATGAACCCTACCAGTCACGATTGCCCCCAACTGAATAAAACAAAACCTACACATGCACAATCAATCATGAATAAACCACACAACATTTCAAACAGTTACCTGCCAATTTCGGTGGTTAGTGAGAATTGGACATGGGGAATCTACACAAATAAACGAGGAAGAAGAGTAAGAATTTCTCAAGGGAAAATTTTGAATGCCCAAAAATGAAAATTCAGCCGAATTGGGGTTTTCGAATTTGGGAGAAAATGTACACACCTGAGCGAGCTCCAGTAGAAGAATAGCAGCGCAACGAGTGAGCAACGCAAGTTCTGAGAAACCGATTAGCGATCTTCTTCAACCAGGAGAGTTCGTCGCATCTTCTTCAACTTCAACTCCTTTCGCGTCGGGTCTTTCGATTCCTTCAATTTGGAGTAGGGTTTTTTCTTGGATGTGAAATTCTCTCTTTCCCACTTCAATTTGGTGGATTTTGGGGGTCAAAATCTTTCCCTCGTTTTTTTCAGGGTAGCGCCAAATAATTAGTGTAGTTAATAAATAAATAGATAATTTTTTAATAATATATTATGACATTTTTTTTTGGAGGTGTCATAATAGATATATTATATAGAGACACTTCGTTAAAAATGTCTCTATAAGTCTATTATATTGTGTCGCTCGTAAAAAAAGTCATATTATTATCAATTTAGTAATAAATAATTTAATAGATAAAATAAATAAAATCTAAAAATAAAAATTTACAAAAAGCGTCACAACAGGCGGTCTATTGAGACGTTATTTGTAAAGTGTCACAACAGGGCGTCACGAAATGCTATTTTTCTAGTAGTGATAGGTATATGCATATCGGTTCGTACGTGAATATGGCACATAATTGAGTCAAGTAACAGCAACTAGAAAATGCAATGTATCAAGAAAGATAAAGTCAACGAAGTGATAAAATTCAAACATATATCATAGCATATCCCGATGCAAATGCATACATAATGCCATGTTATCCTATGTCGCATGACTTAGACCAACACAACACGACTCTGAGCCCCGATTTTGCAACGCAGAGCTCTGATACCACTTTAAGATATAGTACCCCGAACGCAGGGTCACCACATCCTCCGCACCTAAGCCCAATTCACATACGAGATGGATAGCCCGTACATGAACCAAGCCTAGGCGAACGGAAGACAACAAACACACTCCCTGGCTAGGAGGAATGTAGTCCCCAAGAACAACAGTTCAAACATGCATGAATGCGGAAGCTTAAAAGTGACATATAAAATTCGATCAAAATCAACTAATGGGTTCAACTATCTTCGAGCACCTGTCCTAACCTGTCCCGAGTTCCATCCATTCAAAACATAAGCACAACGGGTTCAATCTGTTTGCTAGAAACCTGTCCCGAATATAATAACTATTGCATAATTTTCATACATATCGAAGCAAATAAACTTATACATACTTACACAAAAGTTCAAATACAAAATGCGAAAATGCAAAGCAACAGAGGACTCGACTCAAAACGGACTCTACAAACTGACAGACTCCACCTAGCACGAACCTCCAAAGCAAACCTATAAACTAAAACATAAAGAGGGAGGGGTCAGTCTTAACTCGACTGAGTGAGGGGCGAGTCACGCACGCTATATATATATAAAGGAGCATAGCACATCTAAATAACATTATTCGTGAACTCGGGGATAGTTTTTGCATGCCAAATCATTTTCCCATGATACATACATATAGGGGTCGTAACAAATCAAAACTAAAACGAAACAAACTTAAGTTAAGTTACAATCTTAACATACGTACAAAACGTAACAAATCATTTCAAATTGAATCTTAACGTTTCAAAATACCATATTTTATCTTATTAAAGAGTCTATCCCAGTTTCACGAACTTTAACATAACATGCATATATACAAAACTTGACGGGTACGAGTACCTAGTCCCATCCTGGGCTCCTCCGACTAATCATGCAAACAAATAAAATCAAATGAAAACATACTTACACATTAACCTCCTTCTTCGACGATGGAAGGGTGTATACTCTCTAACCATCCATTACAGTCGAGGGGAGTGCAAGCTTCTAAACCCTCAGGATATCCATCCCCCACCAAACTTCCTGACGAGTTCAGGAGTAATCCGAACTAACTGTGAAGATGTGTACAGGGGTCATAACCGGCGACCCCATTGCCGTCCCGGGTCTCCCTTAACCACAACTCCAGGGCCCATCATTACTATTACATTACATTAATTACAAAACATTACTTAACCCGCTACAAATCATTACATACGTTATCATTACATAAACATTAACATTACATACCTTACCTTGCAACAACCACGCTTTACATACCTCTCCTTGTCAACTCATTAACATCATCCTTAGCTCGTGTCTCCCGGCTCATAAGAGACACACGGTTTGAAGCGTGGTTTAATGTTGCAAAACATTAAAAATCAAATTGAATCCAAACAAGCATATATAGGCTCGTACATAGCAAATCATACTTACAAACTTATGACAAATTCATAAAAATACATATCTCGTAAATATTTACATCTAGGTAAGGTTATAGTTTGCATGTATAGAAAACGAGCACGTTTTATTAGGGTTTATCTATAATCTAACTTCACCTTACACCGACGTGGCCAAGAACGAGATAAATTATTCACCCCGGAATCAACTCAGATCAGAAACACCACCCCGGGTGCACTTGGACAAACTGAAGATAAAATACAAGACTTAGACTCGAGGATGAACCATATAGATGCACATCATATATATGCTTAGTCACGTAAGAGATGAAAATTCTTAGGCAAAGTTCATATTCAAACTCATTTCATGCAAAGAAATGCATTTCATAACTTAACATATGCTTAAAACAAATCAAAGGGATGTTCATATGCACAATTAATGCAACCAAAGGTAAACGAAAGGCATATACAAACAAATGCATACACATAATCATGATAAAACAAGTTAGGAATAAGTTCGGAGGTGGGAAGATACGAGAAAAACGGAATAAGAACACAAAAAGGGGTTCCGAGTGAAATTAGGCCAAAGCTGATAGTTTTACCGAAACGGACGAGCTGTACAAAAATAGGAATATCTTGAGTTTCGGGAATGGGAATTGAGTTTTTCTTATTTGAAATGAAACTAGACACATAGATATTTCCGATGATATATGGCACAAATCGTGGTTCAAAGGGATCAGAACATGACGGAGGTTTGAAGTTGAACGAATGCAAAATTTCGATGAAGTGGCGACACCAAATTAAAACGATTATAACTCACAATATAGAACGAATTTTGGGGTGATTCTAATTGGAGATTGTTCTAAACTCAAAAAGATTGATCTTTCTGAAAATCAGCTCAATCGGATGTCATATGAGAGGGTACACGGCCGGGGAAAATATATGGCTAAAGTTGGTTGGGGTATGGGCTTTGTTATCCTTGGAGAGACAAAAGCTTGGGTCGCTATGACGGAGGAGAAATCGATGGTCAAAGTTTTTTGAAGGGGTTAAGTGTAGTATTTTTCAAAGGTTAGGGGGATAAATGCTAAAAATCAAAGCATAGGGGGGGAAAGTGCAAAACCCCCAAAGGATAAGGGGGTGATTGTGATTAACCCTATATATAAATGTGATGTGCGCAATAATAATAGCAACTGGCAATCGTGTTTGCCACTACAACATTTAATACAAGTATTGCATAGCTATGCATCTTTGATCTTTTGGATTAACCGAAGGGGATAAATATTTTGAAGATCTTGTACTATATATCGTGGTTTTTGGAGATTCTATCCTAAACTATAAGAAGTCGAGGTTTGCATCTTTAACTGTTGTTTTTTAACAAACTGCAATTTGATTCCACTCATCGTGTGACACATGAAAGAAATTCCAAAAATTGGAATCAAGTTGCAATTTATTAAAAAATAATAGTTGAGGATGTAAACATTGATTTTTTTTTATAATTTAGGATGAAAACTCTAAAAATCGTGATATCACAGGATGTTCAAAACATTTATCTCTAACTGAAGTCATTCAACTTGGTTGGGCTTCAGGTGCTAAGGATGCAAAGTTAGTCCTTTGCTAGAATTAAATTAATGAGATAATGATTTTTTTGCGTTCAATATATGAACTTCTTTTTGCTAACTTGCAAAATAAATTATTTCGACTTACAAATTGCTGTCTAATATTTGTATTTGTGACATAGTACCTATTTACACAAATTTTCGTTGAATCTGCAATAAGTGATTACAAAATACAAGAAAATAAGGAAAACAAAGATATTATTGATTTAATCTGAAAAAAATGGTATAATCTCTTTAAATCCTTGATTCTTCTCTAAAGGTTGATCCGAGGGCTTGATGCTTAATCTCGAATTAGATGTAGCATTTGGGCTGGAGGTGTTGGATTGTTGCACGGGCTCGAAGACTTGAGAGCTTGGATGCTTGATCTTTGATTTGAAAAACTTAGGGATTGATTTGGAGGACTTGATGATTTAAGCCTTGAAGATGTGTTGAATCTTTATGGCGATAGCTCTTCATCATGGCAAGAGCTCGGGAACTTGAGAGCTTTTTCCCTTGCTTTGATTTGTGGATAATATGTCCTCTTGATGGGTTGATTTGTGAGCTTCGGTGCTTTATTTATAGGCATGTGTTGGGCTCGTTTGACTTCATGGGCTCTGATTTGGATTTGGGCTTGAGACCACTAATATTTGGTTTAAGCCAATAGACTTATATGTTAGCCCATTTAATTAACCCAAAATAATAATAATTTATTATTTTAGATAAAACTATAATAAAGCCCAAATTTCGTATGGACTTTTTATCGAGATTAATAATTAACAGCCATTTTATTTGGGCCATTAATTAATAATCATTTCGAATTTTTGGTGTCAACAGATGCCCCCACTACAAGGTTCGACGAAGAGCATGCCGAGAATTTGCAAAAGCCAGGACGGGAAGTACTTGATTTCTTCTATTTTTTTTCTTGATGAAAATGGCGGGCTTTGAATACAAGTAAAGTTTGGCATCTACGAAGTATGATTCTGCTTCGGTGAAAGGTTTTGTGTCTGCCTCAACCTTTACTATCTCTCAATTTCTGGCGTACTTGAAGCATCGATGGAGCGTTGACGGAACCACTCCATTCTCATGAAGCCACGACCTACCTAACAGTAGGTGGTAAGATGTCCTAGCATCAATGACGTGAAAGAGGGTGTCAGCTTTTAACTCCCGATGGTAAGGTCCAAGTGGATCATTCCAATGGATCGTTTGTGACGCCCCGTCTCTTTGGCATTCCAGGTACGGCGTCACGAGAGAGTTTAATTCGGTATTTTGTGAATTATGTGATTTAGCATGCTTACGTGTCAACGTGAGATTTATTTTAATTACGTGTGCTTTAGAATCTAATTAAATTGTACTTGGACTCAATTGTCCAATAATTGCAATTTAGGGACCTAATTGTAATTAGGACGTTTGAGCCTTCGTGGCTATTTGAGCTCGGGAATTCGAATTCGAATTTCGAACCTACCTTTGAGTTCGTTTTGATGATTAGAATTTAATGAATTAACCATTTAAATTCTTAAGCCATTTGATAGCCTTATCATTTTAAATCCGATCCGTTTGGATCGGATACCATTTGACCCTACCCGTTTTAACTGACCCGTTTGACCAGCCCCAAAAGGGGCCAGCCTTTCCTCTCTCTCCCTCATTGATCGTTCAGCAACACCAAGGAAGAGAGGAAGAGAAGTTTTTCCCCTTTTTGGCCAAGAAGCCTTGAGCTCGGGTTTGAAAGATCCAACCGTCCAATCAACGACCCAAGGTAAGATTTGTGACCCTTTCGTTACGTGCTTTAATTTAATGTCTCTTTCGTACCTCGGATATGTGTTATGTGGCTAATTGGGAAAGATGATGAATAGTGTTGGGGTTGGGAGTTTGGGGTGTTCGAGCCCGTTTTGCGAGCTCTAATGTGGAAATATGCGACCTACGTGTCGAGCATGCTTTATTGTATTATTTTCGTGTGTTTTGGTTGTTGTTTTGCTGCTGTTGCTTTGTTGCTTCCTCTCCAGACGCCATTTTCGAACTTCTGCTGTTTTTCAGCTTTCCAGGTGGGAACGGCCGTTCCCGTTTTGCCTTGTGGTGGGAACGACCCTTCCCGGGCTGGCGTCAGTGCCGTGTGTGGGAATGACCGTTCCCTGTTTGTGCTTGGGCTCAGAACGGCCATTCCCAGGGGAGCTGTTTTGGCAAATTTGTTACAGACGCTCGGGGAGTAATCGGGTAGTTGGGAACGGCCGTTCCCATTTTCAACTAAAACCCAGAACGGCCGTTCCCTTTGTCCAGAAACTCTGGGGCGTTTGTGGGAACGGCCCTTCTCGCCTTGGGCGAGGCCGTTCCTGCCTGTTTCTTGGGCCTTTTGTGTGTTCTGTGTTTTTTGTACTTTGTTATGAATTTATTCTGCATCCTTAGTTTATTACTTCAATTTAGCTGCATGTTTTAAGGTGAAATTGTATCGTATGCTTTAATATGTCCATGAAATGGGAATTATTGTTAATACATGATTGTTTTATATTTGTATAGGTGGCCCATGACTTCATGCCAATCATAAACATAAGCCGTGCATCTAATTGGTTCATTCTGGTGTCTAAGTCCTGTTTTTGTATTCAGTTTGTTCAGGTACACCCGGGGTGGTATTTTGTTGGCCGTGTTGATTCCGGGGCTGATCATTTGTTGTGTCTTCGGCCTCTTCGGTGTCAAGTGAGGTTAGGATATAGTTATACCTTAATGAAATGTGCTCGGTTTTAATGCATGTGATTTAATAAGCCTTATATGTACGTAAATAAGTGTGAAATATGTATTTGTTGAATATGTCTCAAGTTGCAAGTACATTACGTAATGTAAAAGCCTATGTATGCTTGATTTGGGATGATTTGTTATGTTTGGCCACGCGAAGCTATGCTTCTAACCTTATACTTCTCATGAGCCATGTTTGGCAAGGACCGAGTGGATTGAAACGGAAAGTGGTATGTATATGTATATATGTACAAGTTATGTATGTCTGTCTCTGTTGTAGCGGGATATGATATGATATGTTATATTTATGTTGGGCCCCGGAGTTATGGGTAAGGAGCCCTCGGGACAGTATAGGGCCGTCGAGGTAAAGCCTGTGCATAGTCTCCATATGTTTGCAGAGGATCACCCCTGAACTCACTAGGAGGTTTGGTGAGGGAAGGAATCTTGAGGGTTTGAGTACTCGCAAGGCACTCCCCTCGTTTGTATGGATGGTTTGGGTGTATACACCCTTCCATCACCCGGAGTTGAGGATGATATGGTATGATATGTATGTAAGTTTTCTGTTTTGATTCTGATATATTATGTTATGAGGAGATTGGGGGAGTCGGAGCTCGTACCCGCCGAGTTCTATATGATATGTATGTTCTGCTAAGGTTTATGAAACGGGGATAGATTCTAAGTTAAACAAAAAGGGAGTTTTTATAAGATAAGCTAAGTTTTGAATATGTTAAGATTTAATAAGCTTTGCTACGTTTGTTCTGTAAGTTATTTTAGTTTGTTTGATTTTGTTAAAGTAAGCCCTATATGTATATATATATCATGGGAAGTGATTTAGTGTGCAAAAACTATCCCCGCGTTCATGAACATTATGAGTTTGATACGTGCTTTGCTTATATATATATAGTGTGAGTGTGTTAACCCCTCACTCAGTCGAGTTAAGACTGACCCCTCCCCTTTTACTTTTAGTTTGCAGGTTTTGCTTGGAGTTCGTGCTAGGCGGAGTGTGTCGGTCTTTTGGAGTCTGTTCCAAGTCTTTGTCTAGTAGGTGGTCTTGCATTCGCATTTCTTTCATTTGGCTTATGTATAAGATAATGTTTGTATATGCTATTTAGAATGTATATATGAATTCATATGTTTACCTTGGGACAGGTTAGGACAGGTTGCTCGGATTAGTTGAACCCGTTGGATTTATAATTATTGTTTGATATTTCGGGATTAGGTATTTATGCTAATTGAACCCGTCAACTGCTTATGTATGTTTGATTGATGCTTGGCTTATTTCGCTTCCGCATTTTTGTTGTCTGTTTGATTCTGTTGTTTAGCGTCTAAGTTCCGCCTAGCTTAGGTGTGAGTCTGTCAGTCTCTTGTTCGCCACTGTTTGGTTCATGTACGAACTTCCCATTTCGTATGTGGATCGGACTTTGGTGCGGGGGATGTGGTGACCCACCGTGCGGGTGCTACATCCTTAAGTGGTATCAGAGCCCCAGGTTGAAAAATCGGGGTTCAGTGTCAGGTCGTGTCTGTCTAAGTCGAACGGCATAGGACAATATGATTATATGTGCAATTGCATCATGATTTGATAAGTTTTGTAATTGAAATTTCAATATTTTATTGATTTTATATTACGTGAAGCATTGCATTTCTTTGATGCTCTACTTGATTTACTACGTGACATGAGCACTTACTAATCAACATGCATATATCTCTATTGTAGTTGTTGAGATTTTCAGGATTTCCACCGCATCGGCAATACTACGGATAACCTTTCATCCAAATCTGTGCAACCTAGGATAATCTTTCATTGAAGTACTAGCAATAAATCCGATGGCAACCATGTACTAAGAATTCTTAGCGTTTGAGCCTCCCCAATTCCGAGAAGGAGATGATGTGAGGGTTGAAGATTGGCTTTCGGAAGTAGAGGGTATTTTTGAAATATGGCCACGCAACTCTCAAGACATGGCTCGGCTCGCTACATTTCTCCTACAAGGACAAGCAAGGCAGTGGTGGAAAAGGGTTGCTCAACAACTAGAAACTACAAACGAAGTATTGACTTGGGAAGTGTTTGTCCGAGAATTTCGAAGGAGGTTCGCACCGACTATTCTACAAGAGCGAAGACTTGAAGAATTTCTCGCCTTGAAGCAAGGAGATAGGACCGTTATGGAGTATATGGAGGAATTTGAGAAATTGGGCATATATGTGCCTCACATTACGGGTAATGAACAAATGAAGGCCAAATACGTCATGGAAGGTCTTCGAGATGAATTCAAGGAAGCCCTAATTGCAAAGGATACGACCACGTAGGATAAAGCCACGAGGAAAGTTTTAAGAGTTGAAACTTGGATCATGACAAGGGGTAAGGAAGAAGAGGTATCAGGGTCTAATGTCGACTCGGGTTTATGCTCAAACTTCCAAGTGGAAGAAGAACATCCTCAACATGGAACTAGGGCCAAGAGAATTCGAGGAAAGAAACACAAGACCGGGAATATTTCCAGGTTGGGGAAAAGGCCCCAATTATGTGCTTATTGTGGAGGAACCACTCATACCTACGAAGCATGTTGGGACAGATTAAAGAGGTGCTACATTTGGGGGTCAACGGAGCACAAGATTTCCGAGTGTGATCGACCGAGAGCTAACAAGCAACGAGGTAGGGATCAACGGCTTCAAATTGGAAACCAAGCCGAAAGTTGAGGTAATTGCATTCATGGCACGAGCATTCATCCTCCATTTTAAATATTACCATTATTTTCTCTTGTGCCGTAATTGTTAATTGTCATTAATTGCAACTCATTCTTAATTGTGGTTAATGGTCGATACTACGTGTCTAAATGGGATGAGTGATGCATCACATTTGCACTTTGACTCAACATGCATATTTAGTGTTCTATTCTAGGATATTTCTTCATTTAAGTTACCGGATTATGTTCAATCAGAATTGAAAGGGTGAATAATTACATGGGTTTGTTTGTGTAACGCCCCAGTTTTTCAGTTTAAAATAATGTGGTGTATTTGTTTATAAATTGCGCAATTTAATTATTTAATTATATGATTAATTGTTTATAAATGTTTACATTTGATTTAAACTATAAACTATTGTTACTTTAATTTAATTCATTTTATTTTACTTTGATACTTAGTGTTTAATTTCTTAATTAAGGTTTCATGTTACCTTAACTATTTCGGTAATTATGTTAATTAATTTCAACATGTTATTAGTTGGTTGTAATTTAATTAAAATGGAATTTAAGTTTTAGTAATTAATTTATAACGTTATGAATTCATTCATGCGCATGAGTGTTCTATTTGTACTTCGTTCTTATATGTAATGATATCGGAATGGTATGGAAATTTACTATGTTGTAAATATGTGTGTTATGAACATGCCTATATGCTCGGTTTATGTTTCGGATTCATTTGACGTGTTAACGAATTTAATTTTGATTGTGGAACCAAATCGGGGGCTAACGAGCAATTAACGCACCCTTGGTTCCGTACGTGATATCTTGAGCTCGGGAATTCGGATTCGAATTCCGTCACCTCCGTTGCCTTCGTATCGACGATTTGGAGACAATGGAACAAGCCTCATACCTTTTTGAAATCTTTAAGACCTTCGAAATCCAACCGTAATGGACAACTCGTGTAAGAAGAGCTCCTTTTGTTGACTAGTCTTCATGGTGGGACCCTTAACACTCCTCTAACCTAACCATACCTTATACCATGACTTATGTACCTTGAGTTAACCCCTTTCTCGCCCTTTTATCAGCAAAAACCGAGCCAAATATCTCCCCTTTTCTGCTGGAGCTGATCGAGAGAGATGGGAGAGAAGAAAGGAAGAAAACCCTTGGCCATTCTTATGATTTTGAGCTCAAATCACCTCCCTTCTTCTTCTAATCTTCAAGGTATGAATATTTATGTCTCCTCTACTCTATTATGCTTGATTTCATCCATTAAATGCTTGTTTTGGATCAGATTTGATTAGGGTTTGAGTGATGAGTTTGGTATGAACTTTTAGGGATTTTTGTTCTTGTGACCTATTTGCTTGTGTGGCTGATTTTCTTGCTTATACATGATTATATGAGCTTGTTTCTTGGCCTATTTCTTTCCTAACTGATAGTATATGATATTAGGAGGATTTTATCTCTTGACCCTTTGATGAAATTATGAGATATGGAGCTCCAAACTTGATGATTAAACAGCTTCCCCTATTTTTCGAACTGCTGCTGCTCATTTTGCTTTGTTGCTTGATCAAATGATCTTCTTTTCATGTGAATTTGCATGGATATTATTTACACTCATTGCTCTATATGTTAACATTCATGTTTTAAGTATTTGGATCCATTTTAAGCCTCAAAACCGAAAGACATGGCCTGTTCTTATGCATGATCTATGACAGACTTGTTGCTGTTGCAATTGTGTGGTTGTTGGTCCCCCTAATGTGCTTTCATTCGTGCCATTTTGCATATATATGATGTATATTAGTTGTTTAGTATGTTAGCATGCATTCCCCAAGGTTTCAGATCCAAATTCAACCCCTAAGTACTTGATCAAGGCATGATTTAATCAATAGGGCTCATATGTTCGGTTTTTGGCGATCCAGTTTTGTTGCATGATTTAGGTGCTCTTAATGTGTGATTTAGCCTTTTCATTCTAAATTAAATATGTTCCTAACATGCTAAATATGTTGTATATTAAGTTTCAGAGCATTTGGAGTTGATTTGGTATGCTTTTGGATTGGTTTTGTATGTGTTCAGTTTTGCCGGTTTAGCTTTGTGTGCAAGTTTTGGTTCTGTACCGTGACACCCCCGTGTCTCATTTACACTAAAGTGTGAGACACGGGCGTGTCACACCTTCTGGGCAGGTCTGGACTGAGCCACGGTCGTGGCTCAGCTTAGCTAAGGATGGTGACACCCCCGTGTCCCTTCCCCTGCGCAGTCCTTGTTGCTTCCTTTTCGGTTTTTGATTTGTTTCACCTCTTGAATGACTTTATCTCCTTTTATGTTGAACTATGAACTTGTTTTGCTATATGTTGGGAGCATTATGGTCTAATTTCATGGGTTTTGGATGAGGTTTAAAGCATGCTTTTGGTGAATTGCTATGACATGGCTTGAGTGCTTCTATATGAAATATTATGTACATTCTTGCATTCTTTTGATGTCTTAAGTGATGTTCTTTGCCTTTTTATGTATCATACTCAATGTAAACATGTTGGAAGGTATAATGTGATTATGGTTCCAAGATTTTGTTAGATATTGCTATGAATTACGAAAGATATGAAAAGATTGAACTTGAATGAATATGAACGTTTATAATATCAAGTGAATGGCTCGTCTATATGATTTAAATTCTTTGATAGTGCACATGAACATTTTCATGACATAATATCATCTTTTATGCATTCATATTATGTGCATAACATGCCGTGCGTCGTATGTGGTTCATTTAGAGTCTTGAGTCTCACGAACACGTTATGTTGCCTTTTGTACAGTTTATCTCCAGGGTGGAGAGATCTTGATCCTTCGGGCACTTGATAACTCGTATCCTTGTACCGTCTTGTACCAGGTGAGGGTGTTTTCGTTCCAGTTATGTATAAAACCCTACAACCCTTATGTGAAAAGCTTTGGCCAAAACCTTATGATTATATATATATGTTACTTCTAAAGTAAAGTCATCGAGTAAATATTGATCGAGTAAACCCTTTTCAAACGAATTATGAATATGTTATGTTTCTTGTGAATTGATATGTTTTGGCGAGACATGATTATGATTGCACGGGCCCCGGGACTTAGTATATGTGGCTAACCGAGGAAGCAAGGGCTGACGGGGATCCCATATACTAGTTCCAACTTACGGCAAAACGGACTTCGTCAAGGGAGGTTCTTGACGGGGAAACGCTAACCAGGCTTTGAGGCCTCATGAACCTCATTGCCACATTGATATGTTAGGTGGCCGGGTCTTGCAAGCCCGTCCATCACCCGGAGGAAGAAGGTTGGAACTATTTTATGATATGATTTATGATCTGCGTGTATTATGAGTTATTGCATGATCACCTATTTAAAGTATTAATGATATGTGTCGTACACAGTCGGAGTTGGTTGGAGATGATGCACGCTCACTCGCCGAGCTTTATGTTTATGTATGAATTATGAACGTAATGAATTAATATGATTAGTCGTAAAATCCGAGTATTGCTTGGTTATTCTCTTGCCCTTTTTGGGAACTAATTTCAAATAAAACCTTGCTCGGGATTTATGACTTGCATGTGCATGTTTTATATATATGTATATCGCTCCTGCTCACTCAGTCTTCTAGAGACTGACCCTCTCCCTCCCCAACCTTTTAGTGTGCAGGTTTGACTTTGGAGTTCCGAGCTAGGCGGAGGTGTTTGGAGTCGTTAAGTTGGTCAAGTTAGGTTAGGAGAGTCTCTGCACTCACATATGTATTGGAGTTATGTATGATTCGATTCTATAGTATCATGAAGTCGGATACCTATGTATTTATTATGAAATTGGCTTTACTTAGTTTTGCTATGAATTTAAAAGAGGCCAGAAGAGCCCAATTATGCTTATGATTTGTATGTTTGAATTTGAGTATGCCGATGCATTATATTTTGTTGATTGGTTATCATTGCAAGGTCTAGTTCCGCCTAGCTTAGGAAAGTTTTATGTTTGTCTCCCGTTCGCTATGGTTTGATACGGGTACGGATTTACTATTTCGTCACTCGTGTTGAGCCATAGTGCGGGGGATGTGGTGCCTCACGTGCGGGGTGCTACAGTTTGAGACTTTCAAGACACAAAGAGGAGGAATTTAGGATTGGGAGTACACTTGAAGAAGGGTTGAAGATCTCTTCTGAGACCGGATTTGAGGTTTGGGGTAACTACAAATAAGGTTGAAATTGGCGTACACTTGGGAGGAAGGTTAATCTTCAAGAACGTTTTAATTTCGGATGTAAGGTGTGGGTAATCAAGATTCGGGCTCAAAGAACAATATAGGTGCCGAAATAGATTCCTTAAGATAATTAGGAGAAGGAATCAAAGAGTCTTCCTACTGGCACAATTCGGATATCTACCCTGAGAGTTTAGAGCAAGAGTTTATCTCGGGACTTGGGAACAAGTATGAGTAATTAATATTCCGGGAGCATAATGACCAATTGGTTTTTATTTAACCGTGCCCTGGAAAAGAAGAATCAATGAAAATTGCTAGAAGATTTTAGTTGAGCCTCTATTGAACTTCAAGAGAAAGAGACGAAAGTATAGATAGAAGATATGGGCTCAAGTAGGACTCATGGAATGTTCCACTATGAGGGTAAGATTTCGGGATTCATTAATTTCTGAGCATTATGGGTCATGCAAGAAGCTATCTCCAGAGTAAAAGGAAACTTATGGTAACTATCAAAACACGATGAAAATTCTTATATATATATTTTCGGGGGAAAGAAGGATACTAACTGTGAAAAGATCGACGCCATAATTGGGGAAAGAATCAAGATTTTAAGTAAGGTTAATTTTCAGGAATTTCGCAATATACAAATGGGAGAAGAATTCGGGCTGTGAGTATTGGGATGATTTATTGAGCTCATCAATCTTACGAAGAATGATAGTGATTAATCAAAGTCTAAGGAACTCATATATATTGGAGAAACAAGGATAGTATCAACCGCAGGAGAACTCGACAATGATCAAACCATCATGAAGATAAGATTCCAATGCTTCGGTGAACGGTAAATTAAACATACAAATCACGTGCATCATCTTTGTTTTGTTTTGCTTTGTTTGGGGTGTGTGTGTTGTTGTTGTGAGTTGTTGGTTACCCTTTGGGGTGACTTGATTGAGCGAGTGTCGTTGCTTTACGGTAAGTCTAGGGTCGTGCTTTGCAACAGTCTTCTCCACAAGTTCCCAGAGTCTACGGTTTGAGGTGATCAATGTTCGAATGCTAACTTCGAACCACGTGATTGAAGGCCCGGTTGGGTTGGAGAACGAGTGGTGGAAGTTCTTTAACAACTCCACTCGTGGTCCCGAGTTGTGGGTTGTTTTGGGTGGATTCAAGCGGTGAGAGTTGAATCACTTGTGAGCCTATTATCGCGTGAGAAATCTGAACTACTCTTAGCCGGGATCAAGTTCGTGTGAAGCTTGAAGAGATTGATTGAACCCCCTTCGTGCTTGGAAGACCTTTCTCAGGCCAACCCTTGTCGGAGTGTCGCGAGCCCCGAACTTGGGTGAATACGGGGAGAGTTGCTCGTAGTTTTCATACGAGCGATAGAACCTGGGGGCCAGGTTCTCTTAAGGGGGGGAGATTGTGACGCCCCGTCTCTTCGGCATTCCAGGTACGGTGTCATGAGAGAGTTTAATTCGGTATTTTGTGAATTATGTGATTTAGCATGCATACGTATCAACGTGAGATTAATTTTAATTACGTGTGCTTTAGAATTTAATTAAATTGTACTTGGACTCAATTGTCCAATAATTGCAATTTAGGGACCTAATTGTAATTAGGACGTTTGAGCCTTCGTGGCTATTTGAGCTCGGGAATTCGAATTCAAATTTTGACCCTACCATTGAGTTCGTTTTGATGATTCAAATTTAATGAATTAACCATTTAATTTCTAAAGCCATTTGATACACTCATCGTTTTAAATCCAATCCGTTTGGACCGGATACTGTTTGACCCTATCCGTTTTAACTGACCCGTTTGACCAGCCCCAAAAGGGGCCAGCCTTTCCTCTCTCTCCCTCATTGATCGTTCAGCAACACCAAGGAAGAGAGGAAGAGAAGTTTTTCCCCTTTTTGGGCAAGAAGCCTTGAGCTCGGATTTGGAAGATCCAACCGTCCGATCAACGACCCAAGGTAAGATTTGTGACCCTTTCGTTACGTGTTTTAATTTAATGTCTCTTTTGTGCCTAAGATATGTGTTATGTGACTAATTGGGGAAGATGATAAATAGTGTCGGGGTTGGGTGTTTGGGGTGTTCGAGCCCGTTTTGCGAGCTCTAATGTGGAAATATGCGACCTACGTGTCGAGCATGCTTTATTGTATTATTTTCGTGTGTTTTGGTTGTTGTTTTGCTGCTGTTGCTTTGTTGCTTCCTCTCCAGACGCCATTTTCGAACTGCTGCTGTTTTTCAGCTATTCCAGGTGGGAACGGCCGTTCCCGTTTTGCCTTGTGGTAGGAACGACCCTTCCCGGGCTAGCGTCAGTGCCGTGTATGGGAACGACCATTCCCTGTTTGTGCTTGGGCTCGGAACGGCCGTTCCCAGGGGAGCTGTTTTGGCAAATTTCTTACAGACGCTCGGGGAGCAATCGGCTAGTTGGGAACGGCCGTTCCCATTTTTAACTAAAACCCAGAACCGCCGTTCCCTTTGTCCAGAAACTCTGGGGCATTTGTACCATGTGAGTCTTGGGAGAAAGCTCGTTGCACCATTACATTGATCCAAGGAGAGGCTTACTCTTGGTGGGAAAGTACTAAGATAGCGTTGGAGGCCGCCGGGGAGGAGATTAATTGGGAGGTCTTTACTCGAGAGTTTAGGAACAAGTTCATTCCACCTTCAGCACATACTAGGAGATTGAAGGAGTTTACCGAGTTAAAGCAAGGAAGGATGTCAGTTTCGGAGTATATAGCCGAGTATGAGAGGCTATCCCGCTATGCACCTAATATAGCGAGTGATGACTTTCATAAAGCAATGCAGTTTGTGCAAGGACTTCGACCGGACATACAAGAGGCTTTAGAAGTGGTCAATACAAGCACGTGGGCCAAAGCTACTATCAAAGCTTTGAAAGTTGAGGATGCCGTAAATGCTAGGAGTTCTACCTCACGAGCGGGATCGACTCAGACGACTCTACCTAAACCGGCTTTGTCACCATCTCCAGAAAAACCTCTCTGCACTTATTGTGGATGCGACACCCACACTTATGATGGTTGTAGGAAGCGGTTGCGTCTGTGTTTCCAATATGGGAGTGCTGAACATCAGATAGATACATGTCCGGAGCGATAAAAACTATCCACCGGGGGTCAACGACCATTTAACAGGCAAGAACAACGGTGAACGGTACATCTAAACATGTATATCACGTGCATCATACGCTTTCTTATTATATATATTTGTATTCCTTGTGTTTGCTATTTGCTTTTGTATAAATAATTGAAATGTTGATCTTCCTACTTGCTCCATATGTGACGTTGTATGTAAGTGTTATTTAAGTTTGTGCGTGGTGTGTTTGTGTGAGAGACGGGGTTCTCTCTTCTGTGTGAGAGACGGGGTGCTCTCTTGTTTATTGAGAAACGGGGCTTTTTCATTAATTGTTTGGGGAGACGGGGTTCTCTCGTCTTGTGTTTTAAATTGTAGTTAGGGTAGTGGACCTGGGGACCAGGTCCTTTTAAGGAGGGGTGATTGTAACGCCCCAATCTTTCAATTATGCAATATGTGATTTAATGTGAAATAATTGCCAATTCTGACTTAATTGTTTAATTGCCTAATTGACCTTAAGTGATCATTTATCTTAATTTGAGGACCTAATTGCATGAAATAATCTTGAACTTAATTGCATGACTTATGAAGTGGAGGGATCTAATTGCAAATTGTGCTTAGACTTATAATAATCTAGCATATATCATTTGATTGCATCAACATTTACACACTTGATCCCTTCCCTCTCTCCCTCATCTCGATTCAAAAACCCTACCAAGAAGAGAAGGGATTTCAACCACTCAAGCTATATTTGTGAAGGAAGTTTGGGTTAGGATCATCATCATCATCATATCTTCATCCTTTCTTCTTTTTCTTCCATTTAAGGTAACCTTGGAGATTTATATGAATTCTTGAATCTTGAGTAGTAACTAGAGATTATGGTTTAAGCTTGTTTAGTTATGTTTTACTTGGTGGAAACATGAATACTTGGTTATAGCTTGGATTTGATGCATATATTGTGAAGTTTTTAAGCTTGGAGCATGAGTTCATATGTGGGTTCCAAAGTGTAAATTCTTGATGATTAAGTATGGATTTAAGTGTTTTTATGAGATATTATTGAACTATAAGTATGTTAGCATGTTTATTTCATGATTTATATGCATTTGGAGATTGTTATGTGATCATTTGTGGTTTATTTCGTGCTTCCCCTGCATAACTGCTCTGTTTTTCTCTCCTGCGTACGTGACACGGGCGTGTCACATTTTCCTCTTTCAGCGTGACACAGGGGTGTTTAATGGTTTGTTTTCTCTGTGCCGTGACACGGGGGTGTCACGGATTGCTTTGTATTGGTGACACGGGCGTGTCACCTTCTATTTTCATGCATATTGTCCGCTGTACTGTGACACGGGGGTGTCACGGCTTAGTGTGTAATGGTGACACGGGCGTGTCACATCCTGTTTTCATGCATATGTTGGTTGCATGCTACTGTACGTGTTATTATATGCTTGTTTTATGCTTAAATATGATCATGATATTTGATAATTGTCCATTCTCGCTATTGCACGTCATGTTATGCCGTCCGTCCTAATTGGTTCATTTGAGTCGTGTCTTATGTACACTTGTCTTTGTTGCACAGACCAGCACTCCAGTGACGTGGAGTGGACTTCTTAGACCGTATCTTTCTCTTTATTTTGTCGGTACAGGTGAGGTTTAATTTCTAGATATATAGAACCATTACAACCCTATGTGATGTTTTAAGCTAAAAGGTATCTGTATATCTATAGTTTTCCAAACTCTATTGATTTTCAACTGATTTACTGAACTGTATTGAATTGATTGATCGTGTTTTTGGGTGAGTATATTGTATCGTGCACTGTGGGCCTGAGAGTGAGTGTTTGAGCCAACAAGGGAAAGCATGGGCTGACGGGTAACTCTTACACTCCTCTCAACCATGGGGATGAACCCTGAATCCACCAGAAGGTTTGGTGGAGGAAGGAGTCCCGTGGGTGGGAGTCTTGTTCCCGACGTACACCGTGTTTACCGTGGATGGATTGGGCCTTGCAAACCCACCATCATTGGAGGAAGAAGGAGTCATTGAAACTGCTACGTGTGCACAGTAATTGATTGTGTGATCACTTAATGAATTAACTAAAAGTATCGTGATTGTACACTGTTGGAGTAAGGTTGGAGAATTGCCCTCACTCGCCGGGCCACTGATTGATTGATTGAAATTGTTTAAATTGTTAAATCTGATAGTTGTAATCTCGGGCGAGCTCTATGTTGTTATTGAACTTAGATTGATTTCGGTTATAAAACCTTACCCGAGGTTATGATTTGCATGTTATCTGGGCTTATATCTATTATGCCCCTCGCTCAATCTGTGGTAGACTGACACCTCACCTTTCAGTTTTGCAGGTTGTGAGCTAGGCGAGATTGGTGTCGAGTCAAGTCCTTCTTTTCGGGTCTAGCACGTGTCCATCCTACTTTCTTGCATATGTATTTTTAGTTTTGGATTATATGAAATGTTATGTATTTGAGAGATGATAATGTATTGATATGTAATGTTAGGTTTTAGATTACTTGATAATGCTCGTGAATGGAAGGCTTATCTTTATTCCTTTTTGCTCTGTAGTAATTGGTTTGGGGTTAGTCCCGCCTAGCTAGTCAAGCCTTTATTTTCTTGTCACCCGTTCGCTATGGCTCAGTTCATGTATGGATTTTCCGTTTCATATGTGGACTGAGCTATAATGCGGGGGATGTGGCACCTTTGCGTTCCGGGTGTTACACAACAGGTCTTCATCATCAAATGCGATGGTGGCGTAACAGAAGGCAGATTGTTCCTCTTTCTCCTTTTGTGGCAACGAACTTTTTGGCTTGGCCTTATCTTTGAAGAGCTCGATTGGAAAAAAGTCTCCTAATAAGACAGATTCATGTTGGTGGCTTCTTGAAGATTTCTTAGGGTTCGGTCGAACTTCTGACTCTTTCTTTGATCCTTTCTGCATGCTTTTCCGAGGGAATGCCGTCCTTATCCTAGAAGGATACATCTGCTCAATGTGGTGTCTTTGTTTTTGGCGTCGAGTTATAAAGGTCCATCCTTCATCTTCCTTATCACTCCCGGACAAGAGATCTGGTTGTTCCGTGATTTCTTCTTCAAGCATATCCTTTGGAACTTCTTCAATGTTGATCGGGATTTTCACGAAGACGGGATCTAAGCTTCCAAATTGCAGCATAATGGATGAGGATACCCCCGGTGTCGGTGAAGGAAGTGCATTCTTACCCTCTCGAGAGGCACACATGACATTCGCATCCACCATATCTTCAGTGTCGAGGATTACGTTTCCGTCTCTTACCAAATTCATGATTTTCTCTTTAACGACAAAATATTTCTTGAGTGGGTAGCTAATCACTTAGTGATACCTGTAAAATTTGGGATCGTTCACCCTCCGCTTTCTTCTGGGCGCTTTGACTCCAACAACTCAATGAGTTTTCTCTCCAACAACTCGTCCAGGATTTGAAGGACATCAGAGCCAGGGAATGGATACACCTTTTCTTGGAGCTCCGTAGGTTGTCGTTTGTCAGTTGGAGGTTTCTGCTCCTTGATTCTTTCATTCTTTTTATCACCAGAGGAGACTTTGACCGCAGTTGTTTTGATGGCTATGGATTCCTTAACTGGCACCTTGTAGGATTTCTCCATCCTTTGTGGATAATCTTTCTTTTCCTTCCTTGAATCTTCCACTGGAAACGTCGTTTTATGATTCAAGATGCTTAACTCCATACCGTGTGCGTGGGTAGCTAATTCTTCAAAGTTTTTGGGTTTGATGCCTTGCAATATGTAGAGCAGACCCTAATATATGCCTTGGATGCACATTTAGATTGCTGAAGTTTCGGACAACTTATCTTTGCAATTCAGGCTTAAGGCGCGCCAACTACTGATGTAGTCGACCACGGGCTTACCTTTCCATTGCTTGGAATTTGTAAGTTCAATCATGTTTACAGTGTCGGGTGCTGTAGAAACGGTTCAAGAACTCTCTCTCCATTTTGTCCCAACTATTGATGGATTCGGGTTCAAGATCAACATACCAGTCGAAGGCGTGGCCTTTGAGCGATTGCACGAACTGCTTGACAAGAAGGTCCCCACCTTTTCCAGTGTTATTGCAAGTTTCAATGAAGTAGGCGATGTGCTGTTTTTCCATCAAACTGTTGAAGCTTGGGTGGCTGGTATCCGTTTGGCATCTTCAAAGCATCAATTCTCCTTGAATATGGTTTTGAGTATTCGACTCAATTTTGGGAAGACCCGTCATACTGCATTTTGATGGTGTTAACTATCATTGCCTGCAACTCTTCCACGAATAAGGTTGCTACCGAACTTGTTGAACGCGTAGTCTTTTATGCACAATCTAGCTTGCGAAGCGTCTGATCAACCTGTTTCTCGTTTGGAATGTGTTTTGGAGGATAAGGACAGTTGTGGATGGACTCCTCGGCATTTTGTTGCTCCACTTTGTTCATCAGTTGCACAATTTGAAGATCTTTGTCCTCCACAATTTTCTACAAATCAGCTATGGCTTGAGCCATTTGAGCAAGTCGATCGCCCAAGTTCGTCGCCCCGACGATCATAACAGGCAAAATCGGCAAAGGGAGTGGAATTGGCCCTCTTTGGAGTGGTAGGGTTGGAGTTGTCAGACTCAGATGAGGCCGAGCTGGTGTGCTTGCCCCCGACAGAAGAGTGCTCGATGTCAGCAATGAAGTTGGCAAAATCTTTTTTGTTGAAGAGTTCCCTTTTTGGTGCCATGGAAATGCTCCGGATGATGATTTGAGATTCCTTAGAAACGAAGAGATGAGAGGCAGAAATGGTCCCACTGGGCGTACCAAATTTTGTTTAAACAAATTTTCATTGAATCTGCAATAAGTGATTACAAAATACAAGAAAATAAGGAAAACAAAGTTATTATTGATTTAATATGAAAAAAATGGTACAATCTCTATAAATCATCCGATTCTTCTCTAAAGGTTGATCCGAGGGCTTGATGCTTAATCTCGAATTAGATGTAGAATTTGGGTTAGAGGTGTTGGATTGTTGCATGGGCTCGAAGACTTGAGAGCTTGGTGTTGGGAATAGTTCCTTGAAAATTCAATTTGTTGAATTAATTAAACTGAATTTACAGCAAGTTGTGAGTATTTCACATATTAATAATTATTGGCGTGTGGTGGTATTCTTACATGAAATGTGTTTCATAGGAAAAGACTTTGAATACCGAAATCACGTGTCATTAAATTTCTACTCGGTAAGATAAGAATATGTTCTTATCAAGACTATAACGTGGTTATATAAGATGATTAGTCTTTCTTCATAGGGAATGTTGATTCCGGTTATAACACGTTGATGATTTTCAATAGGATTGGAAACATCAAACTCGACTACTGAGATTATTCATTTTATACTGCTATCTAAAATGAATAAAATCTCAAGAAGCATTGAACTCTTAATCCTGATAATATTTCGGCTTTAGGCATGTAGTGTTAGTCATTGTAATATACTCGAAGTGAGGTCTCGGTAACGGGTAGCCAAAATACTTTGTACATTTGGTGACAACGTGAAATGTGCTAACGAGTTATATTGATAAAGGAATCTATAGCCTTGCTGGAAGGTAAAAGATATCCCTGAAATAGATTTACAAAAGTTCGAATTTAAGACTTTGGCCAAAGCACTTCACGTGATACGTCACCGAAGTTGTATGTTGAATGTGTTTCACATAGAGAGAATTTGAACTTAAGGCGATTCAATAAATTTCAAATTGGAGATGAAAAATAAATGATAGTAGTTACAAATTATTTTTTCATGGATATCTACACGGAGGAGTAAAATGCAAAATTATTCTAGATCGATAAATTCGTGAATAATTTAATTAATTTTAGAGTGCAACAATATTTATTTAGTGGAATTAAATATTGTTAAACGGTAATTAATTACTATCATGAGATGATAATATATGAACTCGTTTGGAGCTAAAATTAATTAGTCATACAGGTCCCCCTGCAAGCCCCAATTGAAAACCGGAAGAGAAAATATTAAAAGGAGAAAGAGAAATGAATTTTCAAAGTGTTTGAAAATAGCTAAGGGATTTATTTTAAGAAATAAATCAAAGTTCCAAGAGTTGGAACTACCCGAAATTTTATTTTGGAGAAAATAGAATTTTCATCGAAAAAAAAAATTGATGACATGGCAGTTGATGTGGGATACCACGTCAGCGAACAGCGTGAGATGGCGCTGACTGGGCACCAAGTGGCTCACCACGCGTACGGCGGAGATTGCGCTACGTCAGCGCACGCGAATGATCCAAATTAGATCTGGATCGGGCCGGTCAACGGGTCAGGATATGGGTCAACGGGTCGGGCCAACGGATAGGGTCGGATCAAACCGGACACGTGGAAGATCCGGGATTGGCCACGTGTCGAACCGGACCGAACCGGATTCGGTCGGACCGGTTCAAGCCTTAAACCCTAGCCGCGTGTGTAACACACTCGCCACCCTCAATGGCGCGTGAGGGCTCGTCCGGCGGCGGATCGGTGCGTTCTCAGGGGCGTTGGACTCGTGGTGATAAGATCTTCAACGTGGTGTCTTCAAAAGTTTGATACAAGTTGCACACGCAATTGGGGGTGTGAAATTACTATTTTACCCTCGGTTTTTCCCTTATAAATGTGGGCTTGGCTCTTCATTTTTCCTCACAAGTTTGGGAGAGGTTTTGGCTGAACTTTTGGCTTTGAAACCATATCCCTTTTCTCCTAATTAATTCCTTATTATTTTGGAATTATTTTTAATTAGGTGTTTATATATTTAATATATAAAATACTTAATTTCGGGAGATTAAACCCTGAAAAGGGTTTTCTAATTTAAAGTTTATTTTCTCTAGTATTTAGAGAAATAGTTTCGGAGCCCACACTTCGAGGGTTTCTCCGGGGATATTGCGGGGAAGCTCTGCCGGTCTCACGAAAGGGAAAGGAGATGTAAAAATGCCGTTAGATAGCCATATTTACAGTATGGTAATATTTTACAGTTATATTATTTTAAGCATGATAAATTATATGCTCTTAGGTGTTAATTGCATTTTAGATATTTATCTGCTTAAGTGATTTAAAATTTATTATTAATTGCATGTATATACTTGAGTAGATCCGGCTAGTCTTCCGCTATTGTATTAAAATGTTTTTGAAATATTTTAATACTTGTATTATAAGCAAAATTTTAAAATGTGATCTCGGACCGCTACTGTTTTGGGCCCACCACCCAGCAACTGGTATTAGAGCCGTGCTCTAGATATATACATGTATTGATATGATGCATGCGATGTATAATTTTAAATATGCTACTGTGCACGTAAATTATATCAAAAGAGACTGGTTTTTAAGTGGGACCGTTGAGACCCCTCCAGTCTTTCCTGGGAATTTACGTGGAATGGTATTTCTTGGGAAACAATTTAATTGTTTTTCTTAAAAAATTACCGAATCAGTAAACATAATTTAAATTATGTGATAATTTATTTATAGCATGCTTAATTTATGTCATTTATTTTAAGAATGATAATTATGTGATAATTATATACAAGCATGCTTAATTTTATGGCATGACCATCATAATATGAGATATTAGGCTATTTTTAATTATGCATATTTTATTTAATGTGATTAAATGATATTGTTTAATAGAGATTAGACGTGATGCATAATTAGACTAATATTTTTCGGCCTAATTAATAAATAGTTATTAAATTGCCTTAAAATATTATTGGGATTTTAAATATAATTTAGTAATCCTAGTGGGAGCGTATTAATAAGATTAATCACTTCCGACAATAAGACGCCAAAAGTGATTATATGGTAATCAAAAGATAATCCACACCTTTTAAAAATTCAAGTGAGAGCAAGGTGAAAAGAGTTGGATTCTCACGGCCTCCATTACCCGTCTATAGTATAGTGGATGTGTACTACTCCCTTCGGCGGGTATATATTCACGGTATACAAGATTAGACTCCTACGGATACGGGAAAGTCAGCTCGACGTACTCGTACAGACTTCTAGGTAATGGTGCACACTTGACTAAGTGATGTATTAACCTCCCTTCGAAGCTCTGTTACGTTTACTTAGAGGCCAAGGGTTGACTGTTGGAAAATACGAAAGAGTTGAGCAGTGGAAGTTTAAAATTTTTTCACAAGTTTAATTGTTGTCTTGCAATTTTCATACTGTAACGTTGAGAATAACAAGAAACTCACTTTAATTGAAGTTTTCTTGTGATGTTGTTACCGCCTAACAAACACCCTTCAAGCGGAAAGTCCCTCGAATAGTCCTTCGAATTAGACTCCAAAGTAGAAGGCCTCCAAAGCGTATCCACATTAGTCCTAGAACACGATCAAGCAAGTTAGAATGCTAGTTCTATAGCTTGTGTTAATGGCTAGGGTTTTGCTTTGAAAACTTTTCTTTTAATTTTCTCAAAAACTTAACACTTCTTGAGTGTTGGTCTAAAGAATAAGAGAAGCAGCACCCCTTGTATTTATACAAGGTTGGTTCGAAATCCCTCGGGTTCCAAACCTAGTGGACTTTGTTTTCTTGCTCACTAATTAACTAATTTAATTATTTATTTAATTGGAGAAAATAAGTTCCCAACTTGTTCTCCAAGTCTTGCAAGAATAACCTTCTCTTTCCTACAATAGGAAGTTGGACTTTTCAACCTTCCAAAAGCTAAAAGTCAACATTCAATAAATAAATTAATTCCCAATTAATTATTTATTGGGTTAAGTTTATTTGAGAATAGTCTTAACAATTAATTCAAAATTAATTAAAAGACTAAAATTAATTAATTACAATTTAATTAATTAATTCTAGAAAAGAATTCGCGTGTAATATAATTACACGTTAGAACCACGCATCAACCACGTGTACGTGACATGTGGTAGCCATGCAGGCATGCGTGACACGTGGCAGTCAGGTGTCTTTGACACGTGGCAATGCCCACATGTTCCAGCCCATTTTCGATCAACAATTTGATCCTTCGTTAATCATATTAACATCCTACCATAACCCTCGTGTTCTGGTATTTGTGTGTGACCCTTTAGGTTCATTATTCGATTATCAGTGACAGCAATTAATTAATTCCCTAATTAATTAATCACTTCACATATCACACTACCGTAATCTTGCAATGGGTGTGTGACCCCTAGCCGAATAACGAAATGAATCAAAGAACCTTTCAGTCAATGACAATTAGTGAAATACGATCCTCCTACAACTTCATCTCTCAATCAAGAACTAAGGCATGGTTGTTGGTGTGGCGGGCCCGAGACAGAGTGACGGTATAACGTTATATTCAAAAAAAAAATCACCATAACCTTGTTATCAAAATATTTCCAAAATATTTTAATAAAGCAACAGAATAGATCAGGCAGCATAACTCTAATATATACAGGCATCGATAACATAATTTTAAATCATCATAGCATATAATCACAATATGCAAATAATAATTGGAGCAGCATAACGGTATTATCGTACTGCAAAAAATGGCTATCAACGACGCTTTTCCAGTGCCTCGATTTTCTCGTGAAATCGACAGAGCTTCCCCGCAATATCCCCGATTAAGATTTGGAGTGTGGGCTCCGGCAGTATTTCCCTAAATACTTTGAGAAAATATTTTTTAGAAAAACCCTTTTTTCTAAAACCTGAAAATCCCTATTTTCTAATAATTAAGTGGATTATATATTAATTATATAACCACCTAATTAAGTAATTAATTAATCCTTAATTAAGGATTAATTAATGAGAGAAAGAATTAACGTGGGGCATTTCAAAAATGGCTGGAAAGCATTTTCTAATCTGATATATACAGAAATGAAATGAACTAGCCCCATATTTATAGCGCAAAATGAGGACCTCGCAGCAAATTTCGTGAAATTGGCGTGCACTCCAAATCCTGGCGACGAATCCGATGACGCCACGTAGGAGCTCGCGCCGCCACGAGTCCAACGGCACCGAGCACGCGCCTAACAGCCTCTGTATGCGCCCGCACGGGCCCGTACGCGCCGGCCATGTGGCGGCTGTGTGCTTGGCGCGTGTGGCACACACGCAGCAACAGGCAGCTGCCACGTGTCCAAATCAGTTCGGTCCGACCGACGGTTCACGGTTCAGACCGGTTCGACATAGAACCGGTCGGTTCAGGCGATCTGAGCTCAGCCACGTGGCAATTCCTCGTGACGCCACGTGTCCGGGTCGGTCAAACCTTGACCGACCCTATCCGAACCCTTGACCTGCAACCGCTTTGACCCGGCCCGTTTTAGCTCCCATCTGAGCTGTTGACTCGTGTTGGTGTGGCTCTGTAACATCCCGATGGTTCGGATTTCCAGGTACGCCTTAACGTGAGGGTTTTATGTGCTTTAAATTATTTAATTACGTATTTGAATGTTATTTTAATGCTTATATGATTATTTGAATTAATATGAAATTAATTGTTTATATTCTTGAACCTTGATTTTAAACGTTTAAGTTTCGTATCCTCGTAATTTGCTCGTTATGTGCCGGAATTCAATTCCGATTTTTGTGAGATTTCGATATGCGTGATATATGTGAGTTATGAAGGTGTTTGCATGCTCGTTTTAAGTTTTCGGGTTCGTTTGTCGAGGTTTTAAACCTTATGTATTTGACGAGGGACATGAGGGCCTAACTAGTTTTAGCGCGCCTCTTGTTCCGGAGGCCATAACTTGAGCTAGGGAATTCGGATTCGAATTCCGGAAGATGCGTTGGACTCGTGACGAAGAGATGAAGCCAAGGAATCTGATTTGATATTTTTCTAAGCCCGTCTAAACCCTCGTTTTTCGACCGGAACGAACAGCTTGTGCTTAAGCCACCTTCTTTGACTAGTCTTGTACTTGTGGGGCCAATTTAACTCAACCTAAGCCTAACCCTTGATAACTTGACTTGAGTTAAGTCTCTCCCTCTCCCTTATCAGCTGAAAAACGAGCCAAACCCCCCTCATTTTGTGCAGAAACAGATCGAGAGAGAAGAGAAGAGAAGAAGAAGAAAGAAGCCCTCTCCCATGTCTTGTGATTTTGAAGCCAATCTTCTCCATACTTCTTCATACCTTAAAGGTAAGTATATTTATGTATTCTCCTCTCTTCTATGCTTCATTTGATCCTTGAAATTCATGATATGCATCAGATTTAATAAGGTTATGGAGACTTGCATGAATAGTTAGGGTTAGCTCATATTTTTGAATCCATGGCTTAGCTTAAGTTTGTGGCTGATTTGGTGCTTCCTTGTTGATTATATGAGCTTCTTTGCTTCCATTCTTGATCTATACTTCTTGATAGATGTGTTAGGGTTGATTCCCCATTGATAACATGATTGAAACCTTGAGTTTTTGGCCATGAAACTTGAAAACCGAACTGCTGCAAATCTGCTCTTTTTTCACCAAACTGCTGCGATGTTTTGTGCTTCGTTGCTTGAGTTAATGACTTCCAATTCGTGTAAATTTGCATGGAGATGTTGTATAATAATTGGTTTATAAGTTAGCCCTGCTCTTGCAAGTTTTTAGATCCATTTTCAGCTCCTAAGTACTTGATCATGGCATGATTGAGCTCATGTGTCCGTTTTTGGCGCTCCAGAGTTGCTGCATGATTTCGGTGCTCTTAACGCGTGATTTAGCCTTTGAGTTCTAAATGAAATATGTTCCTAACATGCTAAATATGTTGTATATCAAGTTTCATAATATTTGGAGTTGATTTGGTATGCTTTTGGACTAATTTTGTTTAGGGTCAGTTTTGCCGGTAAAACTTTGTATGTGATTTTGGCCTGTACCGAGACACCCCCGTGTCTCATTTGCATTGAAATGTGAGACACGGGCGTGTCATGCTTCCTGGGCATGTCTGTACTGAGCCACGGGCGTGGCTCAGTTTAGCTAAGTTGAGGGACACCCCCGTGTCCCTCCCCTTGCGCAACCCTTGGTTTTCCTTTTCTGTTTTTGGTTTGTTTCACCTCTTTGATGCCTTTATCTTCATTTGTGTTGAACTATGAACTTGTTTTACTATGTGTTGGGAGTATTGTGGTTCGATTTCATAACATTTGGGTGAGATTTAGACATGCTTTTGTTGAATGCCATTTATGTGCGTTTTGGTGGCGTTGGTGATTTCCTTAACCCATTTCCCTTGTCTTGTGATTTGTTCTTGTTTTCAAACTTTGGAAATATGTTATATGAGGTAATAGTGTGTACGTAGTAGAGTTTTGTGTAAGATTGAGTACGTTTGAATGTGTGTCGAACTTAATTCACTTCAATGCTCTTATTTGTCTAAATGTTAAATCTTGTGCCTTGAATTTCTTGAATTGATTGGAAACATGTAATTATGAATTCGAATGAAAGTGAGCGAAGGATTGAATGATTTGGTTATATGATTTAAATTCCTTAATAAGTGCACATGAACGTGTTCATGACATAATAGCATCTCTTATGTATTCATACGCATTCGCCGAGCGTCAATATGGTTCATTTGAGTCTAAGTTTGCCTCTTGCGCTTTGTTTTGCTCTTAGGTTCGTTCCGTTGTTGAGGAAGTGGTTCGTTTGACTCCTTTCGGTCCGTTTTGGTTGGTCTGCTCCTCCAGGTGAGGTTTTCTTTCCTTTTAGTTATGATGACCTAAGACCCTAATTGAATTTCGAACCCGCATGCGACATATATATGTATATATATAGATATGTGTTCGGATACGTATTTCGTGGGATTTGTCCCGTTTGCCTTAAGAATTTGAAAACGCTTTTATAAGTATATAAGCTCTATTTTCTTTTGTTTTGACAAGCTTTGTTTAAGTGTGTGTGTGTTTGTAAGCGAGATAAGATTTGTGGATAAGCTTCGCCTGGTAAATGTGATAAGTGCAAGTATAAGTGTAAGTGTAAGTTTGGGCCCCGGAGAAGTGGTATTTGATCCCGGGTCGGCCATGGGGTCGCCGGGCTCGCTCATCAACACGACTCCACAAAAGGGAGATTTCGCCCATCCTCGGGAGGTCGAGGGGAAGGCGGGTCTTCTTGAGCCGGCGGTGTGCTTAGTGACCCGTCGAAGGAGCGGGTGGATCCCCCGTCTCATTCAGCTTTCAGCAGGGGTTGAGAGGGGCACCTCTCTCCCCAAAACAGTGTTGGGGTGGAGTTGAGATATGATTTGTTTTGTTTTCGTTTTGCCTTGGTGTATGGAGTAAGTGAGTTGGATTTAAGCTTTCAGTTCGTTATGTTTCGATTATGGTTGTGAAACGGGGGTGGATTTCTAAACTCTAAAACTTGACTGATTTGGCCTTCGGCCCCAACCTTCTTTCTTTATATATATTACCACGGGTTAAATGTTTTAGAATGCAAAAACCGTGCCCGGTTCATGAACCCTTTAAGCTTTGTATATGCTTTGCTCTTACGTATATGTATGGGTGTGTGTGTTAGCCCCCTCACCAGTCTCTAGGACCGACCCTCGTTATTTCTATCTTTTTCCCCTTTGTTTTGAGTTGCAGGTACTCGTTCTGAGGTGTTGGAGCTAGGCGGTTGTCTTTGAGTCGGGTTTGAGGATAGCTTGAGTCTCATGCATGGCATTTTCATTTCTTTATGCTTTTTGGCTAATTCTGAATTATGTATAAGTTATGCCTCCAATGCGAAATTGTAAAGTTTGTATAGATTGAATCGAAAGTTTGATATGTCTTGAGTATGTTTATTTGCTTTATGAGATTCTGGTGCTTCCGCATTCGTTATTTGTTTTATTGCGTGCTCTGAGTAGGGTCTAGACCGCCTAGCTTAGGTTGGATTTTTGTTTGTCACCCGTTCGCCGTGACTTGATACGTGGACGGAGTTCCCATTTCGCTTCACGTGTTGGGTTATGGTGTGGGGGATGTGGCGCCCTTCGCTCCGGGGTGTTACATCCTTAGGTGGTATCAGAGCTCTAGGTTGCAAAACCGGAGCTCTCGTTCGGCTTAGGATTTCTTGTTTGTTGGCATTCACTACATCACTTATGTGACTTACTTGATATTATTTGATATTATTTGTATTAATAGTTCACATGAACATGCACTAGAAACCCCGCATGCATCGATACTTTCTTGGAATTGTATTTTATTTCAGGACACTCCTTCGACATCAACAAGCATTACCGGGAAAAGGACAAGGGAGACAGGTATATTCGGGCTATAAGGGGTTTAGAGACTTTTATCTTTTCAAGCTGTTTGAAATGGGGATATCAAGGTCAAGTTCTAGGTGATCAAGAGATTAGAATAAAGATTTGAGGAGTTCGAGAATAATTCCCGTGAAGAAGTTCTATTCGAGAACTTTATGCAAGCACCCTCCTTTCGTGTTTGGTGATAGGAAAGTTTCAAATTTAAGAATGAAAGTAGATGGACGATTTCCAACAAGGGTTTAAAAGATTGGGTATCTTCGAGGACTATCCTAAGGTTCGGAATTGATTTCAAGCAAGTAAGTATGAAATTCGATCAAATCTTCAAATTTCAAGAATATGTGCGTGATCCGAGGATACAAGATAAAAGGAGCTATGAAGGAATGGGCAATTAATGAAGGGAGTCTTGCCAACACTTATGAGGAGAAAAGATCAGTTTGGAGTTCGAAGATCAAGCAAGGAATCTAAATTTCAAGAAATTTCGAGAAGCTTCAAGATATCAACAATGTCAAGAAAAGAAAGATTCCAACACCGGAGTAAAAGGATCAAATTAAGAGGAATTAGGAATTGTTTCAAGTGTCGCGAGTTGGGAAAATATTTCAAAGTGAAACAATTGGGAGACAAGGCGAGAAACTAAGAGACAAGAGAAATTTTGAAAACTTAAGACTTCAAAGTTTCCGAGTATAAGAAGATTCAAATACTGAAGATGGATAGATTTTTACATCTCCTCACCGGAAGCAATCTAATATACACATTGTAGAGACTCGAATTACATGGAATGAAGAAACTCAAGAATCTCATGAGGTCGCCAATATCAAACAAGGAGAGATTTCAATACCAAAGGTGGTGGGAGGACTCAATTGTGGAGGAATCGAAGGCATGATGAAAGTTAATCGAACAACAAGAAGTTGAGGTCTTCAAGGAAATGCTATGACTTCAAGATCCCGGTTCAAGCACAAGATGATCCTCCCGGAAAACAAGAGGATGGCACCACACTCAACGCTACTCCTATGGTGAACGGTACATGAAGCATTCATGGCATTACATTTCTCACATATTTTAACATTTGGGGGAAACCCATGTGCTTATTGTCTTAGTCCTTGTTTTTACGTGATTCTTCATTATGTTTGTTGCGTAATTATGCCTCTTCTTGTTCTTGCTTGTTAAGTGTTTCTTTCCCTTCGTGGCTCTTACTTGTAATGTGTTTCCTTCCCTTTTCAGTTTTGCTTGATGCGTAATTGCTTTCACCCTTGGTTCTTGCCTACTGTGTGATTCTTTCTCTTCTTGGTCCTTGTTTGAAGTGTGCTTCCTTTATTTCCTAGTTTTACTTGTTAGGTATCTCTTTTCCTACTTGGCTCTTGTTCGTTGTGTGCTTTGTTTGTTTCCCTTTTGCGTTAGTACTTTCTTGTGGTGAGAGCTTGTGGTGTGGAGTGTTCGTGAGTGTTTGGTGAGTTGTGAGGGTCGAACTGCTTTTGGTCAGCTTGTCTGAAGGTGCCTTGTTTTCGTTGGCGTTAGCGGATGCTTTTAGGAGGTCCGTCAGGGACTCAACGATATCTTCGGGTACTAGATAGAAGGCTAACCCGTTGGTATTTCCCGTAGAAGAACCGAGGATTGCCTCAGAGTAAGAGGCACGGTTTTGAGTGGGAAGAGGCGGTTGAAGAGAGTTACCTACGGTATTGGCTCTAGCCTAACCGAAGGTACAAAAGGCTATCTTGTTTCCAACCGAGGCTTAAAGGAAGGCCTTTGTTGTGTGTTGCTCGTAGACGAACGGTAGCCTACGCCTTAAGGAGTGCAAGGTCACGAGTTTATCCCACTCAGGGTTGAGGTTGTTCAGAGTTTTGGGACCCGGATATTCTGGCATAAGAAAGATGTTATGGACTTTGTGTAGTAATATCTATGTGCCACAGGTTGAGAATTCTCCAACTACTCCCGAATCTTTATTTGGGAAGTAGGGGCAAACGCCTAGGACTTTGTGTCCGGTTCGCTATTTAAGGAGATAGGGTCTCAAGAGGAGTTGTGATCAGATTGGCGCAGCGGAAGTGTGGAGTTAGACTTGTTTTCGAAGCCGTTCAAGATTCTCCTTAGGACCTGAGGACAGGTCCTTTTGAAGGAGGGGAGTTTGTAACATCCCAATGGTTCGGATTTCCAGGTACGCCTTAACGTGAGGGTTTTATGTGCTTTAAATTATTTAATTACGTATTTGAATGTTATTTTAATGCTTATATGATTATTTGAATTAATATGAAATTAATTGTTTATATTCTTGAACCTTGATTTTAAACGTTTAAGTTTCGTATGCTCGTAATTTGCTCGTTATGTGCCGGAATTCAATTCCGATTTTTGTGAGATTTCGATATGCGTGATATATGTGAGTTATGAAGGTGTTTGCATGCTCGTTTTAAGTTTTTGGGTTCGTTTGTCGAGGTTTTAAACCTTATGTATTTGACGAGGGACATGAGGGCCTAACTAGTTTTAGCGCGCCTCTTGTTCCGGAGGCCATAACTTGAGCTAGGGAATTCGGATTCGAATTCCGGAAGATGCGTTGGACTCGTGACGAAGAGATGAAGCCAAGGAACCTGATTTGATATTTTTCTAAGCCCGTCTAAACCCTCGTTTTTCGACCGGAACGAACAGCTTGTGCTTAAGCCACCTTCTTTGACTAGTCTTGTACTTGTGGGGCCAATTTAACTCAACCTAAGCCTAATCCTTGATAACTTGACTTGAGTTAAGTCTCTCCCTCTCCCTTATCAGCTGAAAAACGAGCCAAAGCCCCCTCATTTTGTGCAGAAACAGATCGAGAGAGAAGAGAAGAGAAGAAGAAGAAAGAAGCCCTCTCCCATGTCTTGTGATTTTGAAGCCAATCTTCTCCATACTTCTTCATACCTTAAAGGTAAGTATATTTATGTATTCTCCTCTCTTCTATGCTTCATTTGATCCTTGAAATTCATGATATGCATCAGATTTAATAAGGTTATGGAGACTTGCATGAATAGTTAGGGTTAGCTCATATTTTTGAATCCATGGCTTAGCTTAAGTTTGTGGCTGATTTGGTGCTTCCTTGTTGATTATATGAGCTTCTTTGCTTCCATTCTTGATCTATACTTCTTGATAGATGTGTCAGGGTTGATTCCCCATTGATAACATGATTGAAACCTTGAGTTTTTGGCCATGAAACTTGAAAACCGAACTGCTGCAAATCTGCTCTTTTTTCACCAAACTGCTGTGACGTTTTGTGCTTCGTTGCTTGAGTTAATGACTTCCAATTCGTGTAAATTTGCATGGAGATGTTGTATACTAATTGGTTTATAAGTTAGCCCTGCTCTTGCAAGTTTTTAGATCCATTTTCAGCTCCTAAGTACTTGATCATGGCATGATTGAGCTCATGTGTCCGTTTTTGGCGCTCCAGAGTTGCTGCATGATTTCGGTGCTCTTAACGCGTGATTTAGCCTTTGAGTTCTAAATGAAATATGTTCCTAACATGCTAAATATGTTGTATATCAAGTTTCATAATATTTGGAGTTGATTTGGTATGCTTTTGGACTAATTTTGTTTAGGGTCAGTTTTGCCGGTAAAACTTTGTATGTGATTTTGGCCTGTACCGAGACACCCCCGTGTCTCATTTGCATTGAAATGTGAGACACGGGCGTGTCATGCTTCCTGGGCATGTCTGTACTGAGCCACGGGCGTGGCTCAGTTTAGCTAAGTTGAGGGACACCCCCGTGTCCCTCCCCTTGCGCAACCCTTGGTTTTCCTTTTCTGTTTTTGGTTTGTTTCACCTCTTTGATGCCTTTATCTTCATTTGTGTTGAACTATGAACTTGTTTTACTATGTGTTGGGAGTATTGTGGTTCGATTTCATAACATTTGGGTGAGATTTAGACATGCTTTTGTTGAATGCCATTTATGTGCGTTTTGGTGGCGTTGGTGATTTCCTTAACCCATTTCCTTTGTCTTGTGATTTGTTCTTGTTTTCAAACTTTGGAAATATGTTATATGAGGTAATAGTGTGTACGTAGTAGAGTTTTGTGTAAGATTGAGTACGTTTGAATGTGTGTCGAACTTAATTCACTTCAATGCTCTTATTTGTCTAAATGTTAAATCTTGTGCCTTGAATTTCTTGAATTGATTGGAAACATGTAATTATGAATTCGAATGAAAGTGAGCGAAGGATTGAATGATTTGGTTATATGATTTAAATTCCTTAATAAGTGCACATGAACGTGTTCATGACATAATAGCATCTCTTATGTATTCATACGCATTCGCCGAGCGTCAATATGGTTCATTTGAGTCTAAGTTTGCCTCTTGCGCTTTGTTTTGCTCTTAGGTTCGTTCCGTTGTTGAGGAAGTGGTTCGTTTGACTCCTTTCGGTCCGTTTTGGTTGGTCTGCTCCTCCAGGTGAGGTTTTCTTTCCTTTTAGTTATGATGACCTAAGACCCTAATTGAATTTCGAACCCGCATGCGACATATATATGTATATATATAGATATGTGTTTGGATACGTATTTCGTGGGATTTGTCCCATTTGCCTTAAGAATTTGAAAACACTTTTATAAGTATATAAGCTCTATTTTCTTTTGTTTTGACAAGCTTTGTTTAAGTGTGTGTGTGTTTGTAAACGTGATAAGATTTGTGGATAAGCTTCGCCTGGTAAATGTGATAAGTGCAAGTATAAGTGTAAGTGTAAGTTTGGGCCCCGGAGAAGTGGTATGTGATCTCGGGTCGGCCATGGGGTCGCCGGGCTCTCTCATCAACACGACTCCACAAAAGGGAGATTTCGCCCATCCTCGGGAGGTCGAGGGGAAGGCGGGTCTTCTTGAGCCGGCGGTGTGCTTAGTGACCCGTCGAAGGAGCGGGTGGATCCCCCGTCTCATTCAGCTTTCAGCAGGGGTTGAGAGGGGCACCTCTCTCCCCAAAACGGTGTTGGGGTGGAGTTGAGATATGATTTGTTTTGTTTTCGTTTCGCCTTGGTGTATGGAGTAAGTGAGTTGGATTTAAGCTTTCAGTTCGTTATGTTTCGACTATGGTTGTGAAAAGGGGGCGGATTTCTAAACTCTAAAACTTGACTGATTTGGCCTTCGGCCCCAACCTTCTTTCTTTATATATATTACCACGGGTTAAATGTTTTAGAATGCAAAAACCGTGCCCGGTTCATGAACCCTTTAAGCTTTGTATATGCTTTGCTCTTACGTATATGTATGGGTGTGTGTGTTAGCCCCCTCACCAGTCTCTAGGACTGACCCTCGTTATTTCTATCTTTTTCCCCTTTGTTTTGAGTTACAGGTACTCGTTCTGAGGTGTTGGAGCTGGGCGGTTGTCTTTGAGTCGGGTTTGAGGATAGCTTGAGTCTCATGCATGGCATTTTCGTTTCTTTATGCTTTTTGGCTAATTCTGAATTATGTATAAGTTATGCCTCCAATGCGAAATTGTAAAGTTTGTATAGATTGAATCGAAAGTTTGATATGTCTTGAGTATGTTTATTTGCTTTATGAGATTCTGGTGCTTCCGCATTCGTTATTTGTTTTATTGCGTGCTCTGAGTAGGGTCTAGACCGCCTAGCTTAGGTTGGATTTTTGTTTGTCACCCGTTCGCCGTGACTTGATACGTGGACGGAGTTCCCATTTCGCTTCACGTGTTGGGTTATGGTGCGGGGGATGTGGCGCCCTTCGCTCCGGGGTGTTACAGGCTCGATCTCATCCGGCCATGTGTCGCACACGGTGGTGCCCAGTCAGCGCCACTTGGCGACTGACACGCTGACGTGGCTATTATCAAACACTTTGAAAAATCATTTCTCTCTCTCGTTTTAATATTTTCACTTTGATCTTCGTTGGGACTTGCGGGGGGACCTACAGGACTAATTAATCTTAGCTCCAAACGGGTCAATCTATTATCATCTCATGACAATAATTGATTACCGTTTAACAATATTTAATTCCACTAAATAAATATTGTTGAACTCTAAAATTAATTAAATTATTCACGAATTTCTCGATCTAGAATAATTTTGCATTTTACTCCTCTGTACAGATATCCATGAAAAATAAATCAATACTACTATCATTTATTTTTCACTTCCAATCTGAAATTTCTTGATTCGCCTTAAGTCCAAATTCCTTGTATGTGAAATAAATTCAACATACAACTTCGGTGACGCACACACAAAGTACTTTGGCCAAAGATTTAATTCGAACTTTTGCAAATCTATTTCAGGGATATCTTTTAACCTTCCAGCAAGGCTACAGATTCCTCGATCAGTATTTCTCTTTAGCACATTTCATGCAATCACCGAAAGTACAAAGTATTTTTGCCACGCGTTACCGAGACCTCACTTCTGAGTACATCACAGTGATTAACACTACATGCCTAAAGTAGAAACACTGCCAGGATTAAGAGTCTAATGCTTCCGAGATTTTATTCATATTTTATAGCAGTATAAAATGAACAATCTTAGTGGTCCAGTTCGATGTTCCCAATCTCATCAAAAATCATCAATGTGTTATAATTTGGAAACTCCATTTCCCTATGACGAAAGAGTAATCATCTTATATAACATATTATAGTCTTGATAAGAACATTTTCTTATCATGTCGACTAGAACTTTAATGACACGTAATTTCTGGTATTTAAAGTCTTTTCCTATGAAACACATTTCATATAAAAATACCATCACACGTCATTAATTATTAAATTTGTAAAATACTCATAACTTGCGATAATTTCAGTTTTATTAATCCAAAATATTTACAATATAATTGGATTTTCTGGGTATTTATCCCAACAATGGGAATATTCTCAGAGCCCAAATATTCTTGATCTTTAAAGTTAAGTTCGTTTCATATCCATTTCGATCTCAATCCTAGAAAACCCTATTTTCTAGATGTCTTGATCTTTATCCACCTTGGCCAAGGGTTTAATTTCTAATGGACTACGAATAACTCAATCAGTAAGAGATCATTCTTGTTCTTAACAAGTGTAGGTCCTTTGTTGATTCTACTAATTCTCCATATGCCACTTGTGTAATCCCAACATAGGCCGTGGTTCAGGTGTCTATATAGCGACACCCTTTTGAGCCTATATCAAAGGTTACAGAGTTAGCTCATGTAGTACCCGAGCGTGAGGTACCACATCCCCCGCACAGAGACCCGATCCGTATATGAAATGGAAGTCCATACACGTGCCAAATCCACGACGAATGGGGACAAAACACACACGCTATGCTAGGAGGGACTAACCCTTAAACCAATCAACTCAAGATAATATAAAATTAGAGTTAAAGTAAAACGCGGAAGCAAGAACGACATAGCATATATACAGTGAGCCACCAAGCTCCAAAAATTGATATACAAAAGCATTCAAATATTCAACGGCACTCACGGCCTACAAATCATGACGCTCCAAGCTATACTATGATCATAAACAAAGTAGCAATAAGAGTATGAACATATGAGACTGAAAAGAAGTGCTAAACATAAATGCAAGACCTAGACGACTTGTATTCCCACCTAGCACTCCTATACCTGCACAAAACAACTGAAAACAACCGGGTTCAGTCTAAAAGAGACTGGTGGGTATAAAACGGGGCATAAGATATAATATCGCATAAATTAAACACATACATGCAAGCCCTAATCCCGTGTGAAGTTTAACAAGAATTTACCAAGTGGTTAAAATAAAATAAAACATCAACGGGATTACGACGTTCATATTCATTCAAAATTGTTCATAAGGGTTTATGGCCCGGCGAGTGGGCGTGCACAATCTCCAACCTACTCCTCGTGTAATCATAATCAATTATTCAATCATTCATTATCATACATATATCTTTTGTGCTCATACATAACATGATCATAATCATTCATACACACCTTCTTCCTCCGGGTGGTGGACGGGTTTGCAAGGCCCGACCACCTAATCATATCAATGCGGCTATGAGGTTCATGAGTCCTCAAAGCCCGGTTAGCGTTTCATCGTCAAAAACTCCTTGACGAAGTCCGTTTCGCCGTAGTGGGTTGGAACTAGTATATGGGATCCCCGTCAGCCCTTGCTTCCTCGGTTAGCCACATATACTAAGTCCCGGGGCCCGTGCAATCATAAATCATAAATATGTCTCGCCAAACATAAGGTAGGGTTTCATAAATAAAAGGGTCATACGTTTGAAATCATTTACCCAAATTGACTCGATATATATAAATATACTATTTTGGCTTAAAACCTTTCACATAAGGGATATATCGGTCACTTTAACTATTAGAAGAAAAACCCACCTTTTCAAAGCAAAAGAAAGGCACAAGTGTCTCAATGCTCGCCCTCGTCTCCGACCAAACCCGAATCTGTGCAAAAGAAAAGGTATGAGACTCAAAGACCACATATGACGCTCGGCAATGAAGTGAATATGACATGAATGCATAAATGATCATATTATATCATGAAAATGTTCATGTGCAGTATTAAGGAATTTAAAACATATAATCGAATCATTCGTTCATATATTTCATTCAATATCATAAATTCATAAATTCATAACATTCATAATGCATATCAATTAATCCAAGAATTCATGTTCACAATTAGGAATAAAAGAAATAAAACGTTCAATCAATAGTCGGTAAATTAAATACGCGAAATAGAGATCAATTAATTTCAAGAATTGAATTAAATCAAATAATATTTAAGATATATAATAAATATATATATATAATAAACATATATACTATATAATAAGCATATAATACGTATAATATATATATATATATATATATATATATATATATATATATATATATATATACACACGTAAATTAACATGCATGCTTAAAATATATATTAACATAATTAATACATATATACTACATATACACTACCATGCATGCACATACTAATATATATATAATATATATATTCATGCATGCAAATAAGATAACACCATGCACACACACAATTATATAATACACAGCCATGCACATATATATATATATAGTACATATTATACTTACATGCAATTACACACACAAGCCACACACACACACGCAAACCATGCATACACACGCACACACAGTACATATATATATACACATACAGCAGTTCATGCATGCACAACACACACGAACACAGGACGTATATATATATATTTACAGTAGCAAACACACACACGCAACGCAGGCAAACAGTTCAGGAAAAACGGGGTGACACCCCCGTGTCACCACCCAAGCCCAAACCGAGACACCCCCGTGTCTCGGTACAGCAACCTCAGGCCAAAACGCACCCCCGTTCCGTGCTGGAAAGGCAAGAACGACACCCCGTGTCTCGCACCAGTAGCCTCCCCTGTTTTTGACAGAAAAACGCAGCAGGAAAGGCAGCAACTCACGCAAGAAATGCAAGCAAGAAAGGCAGCAAAACTAAGCATGAAGTGCTGCAAGAACTCAGCTAAAACACACACCAAGAAGCCATGAAAATGGACAGCAAAAGAGAGAAGGAACGCAGCAGCTATGACAGCAGAAATTCAAGCCAAAGACAGAGCAAAGCTTACGGGAAACAGGGCAAGAACGATTCACTTCATCTCCATCTATTCATATCAGTTTAGAACAACAAATACTCAGTCAAGCAACACCATTTCAACATATATATCAGTTCCAAACTAGCTCAATCAAGAAAAGGAAGCATACATGACATTTATGGAAATTTTCTCAAAGTGTCATAAATGATAACTCATTAATACTTCAACCACCATGAAATCAATGATCATAAATGATATGAGGATGTCAAAATAATCATTCTCAAGCTTGGAATCAATCAAAACCATTAAGAATCGAATGATATCAATAATTTGCCCAAAACTCTCTTATTTTCGGAAACAACCCAGAAATCCACGAATCCATGCTCAAATTTGGGAAAGAAAGGATGAAGATGATCAGAAATGAACATATATTACAACCCTAAGCTTACCTTGTTGATTGGATGAAGTTTGGATGAGATTTGAGCTCCAAAATCTCTAAGGAATGAAGGGTTACGGGACTGCCTGAAATTCCAGTGAATTTTGCTGAGTTTTGGGGATTGTGTGAGGATTGGTTTGGTTCGGGCATGATATATCCGGTTAGGGGGTTGAGTTAGGGTTCAATAGAATCAAACCATGGTTAATTTGGTTAAAGTTTGGATAAGATATGGCTATTTTTGTACAGCAAGGTCAGTTTAGTCTCCGTTTCGTTTTTCGATTGAATTTCGGAGGTTCAAATGACTTAGGAAAAATATAAGGCTAAGTTTAATAAACTCGAATTTTCGTTACGAGTTCAACGGAGTTGACGGAACTCGAATCCGAGTTCCCGAGCTCAAGATATAAAATTCGGAACCAAGGGTACGCTAAGTGCTCGTTAGCCCCCGATTTGGTTCCACGATTCAAATTAAATTCGTTAACATAACAAATGAATTCGAAAACATAAACCGAGCATATAAGCATGTTCATAACACATATATTTACGACATACTACAAATTCATGGCATTTGGATATCATTTCGTATAAGAACGATGCACAAAATGAACAACATGCACATTTCATGCAATTCATGCATATATACATTAAAATCCATGCAATAAAATTTAAATAAATAAATTAATTCTAATATTAAATAAACTAAATAAAGTCACGTAATTAATTAACATAACATTTAATTAGCAGAATCATTAAATTAATAATAAAATAAATAAACATATATATATATATATATATATATATATATATACTTAAATACGAAATATATTAGAATTAATAATAAATTAAAATAAAATATAGTAAAATAAAATAATAACAATTTATAATAAAATTAATTATAAAACATGTAAAAATAATTAATTCGTGCAAATTGGTAAACACATACGTCGTACCTTTACGTCCGAAAAGTCGGGGCGTTACAATCTCTCCCCCTTAAAAGAATCCGTCCTCGGATTCATTGCTCGCTCGAAAACAATTCGGGGTGAAACTTTCTCATCTTTTCCTCCGTCTCCCACGTAGCCTCTTCGGTTTTATCACTTCTCCAAAGAACCTTGACTAGTGGAATACGCCGATTTCGAAGTTCCTGAAATTTTCGATCCAATATCTTAATCGGCTTCTGAACGAAGGTGAGATCCGGTTCTAATTCCACTTCTTCAACCGGTAGAACCTCGGACTCGTCCCGATAATATTTTCGGAGCTGTGAAACATGAAATACGTTATGAATTCCAGTCAAACTCGGAGGCAAGTCCAATCGACAAGCCGTATCCCCAATCTTTTCTAGAATCTCATATGGTCCCATATACTGAGGGTTTAATTTTCCTCCTCGTCCAATCCTTGAGAACCCTTTTCGTGGAGAAGCCTTTAAGAAAACCCTATCTCCAATCTCAAACTCCAAATTCTTCCTCCGAAGGTCTGCATAACTCTTTTGTCGATCCTGAGCGGCCTTCATCCGTTGTCTGATTATCTGGACCTTGTCAATAGCCTCTTGTACAGCCTTAGAGGGTTTTTCCTTCTTTTCCCCTCTTTTAATCCCTTCTTGCTTGGTCCAATTCCATTCCTCCAAGTCAAAGAACAACGGTGATCGACATTTACGTCCGTAAAGAGCTTCATAAGGGGCCATTTCAATCGAGGCTTGATAGCTATTGTTGTAAGCAAACTCGATTAACGGTAACTGTTCATTCCACGAGCTTTGAAAGTCCAATGCACATGCTCTCAACATGTCCTCCAGATACTTAATCAACCTTTCTGATTGTCCATCGGTCTGAGGATGGAAAGTTGTGTTGAATTGAAGCCTTGTTCCTAAACACTTCTGTAATTCTTGCCATAACCGTGAAGTAAATCTGGGATCCCCGATCCGAGACAATACTAACAGGTACCCCATGAAGCCTGACAATCTCATCATTGTATCTCTTGGCCAACTTACTCACTTTATCGGACATTCTGATAGCAAGGAAATGAGCTGATTTTGTCAATCTGTCCACGATAACCCAAATTCCATCGAAACCTCCTCTCACTATTGGTAATCCCGAAACAAAATCCATGGCTATTTGTTCCCATTTCCACTCCGGGATAGGCAATGGTTGAAGTAGCCCCGATGGCTTTTGATGTTCTGCCTTTACCACTTGGCAAGTCATACAGTGTTTCACGAAGTTGATCACATCCCGTTTCAACCCATTCCACCAATAGAATTGCTTAAGATCCTTATACATTTTGTTCCCTCCGGGATGTATCGAATACCCTGACCGATGGGCTTCCTCAAGAATAATCCTTTTTAACTCTTCCGGGACAACAATTCTATTCTTGAATCTTAGAAGTCCCGTATCATCAAACCCAAACGGACATTCTGAATCAGCTCGAGCTTTCTCAGCTAATTTCTGAACTTCGGGATCAATCCTCTGAGCAACAAATAATCTCTGTTTAAGATCTGGTTGAACCGTGATATTCCGAATACTAGCCCTCAGTCTAAACAACTCATTCTCATCTCCAATTTCCACTTTCACATTGGACATGCTAGCTTTCCGACTAAGCGCATCCGCGACCAAATTGGCTTTGCCGGGATGGTATCGGATTGTACACTCATAATCCGCCAAAAGTTCCATCCAACGCCGTTGTCTCTTGTTCAATTCCTTTCGTGAGAATAAGTATTGGAGACTCTAGTGATCGGAAAAGACCTCGAATGAAATTCCATAAAGATAGTGTCTCCACTTACCCAAAGCAAAGATCACTGCCGCTAATTCCAAATCGTGAGTGGGGTAGTTCTGCTCATGCTCTTTCAATTTCCTTGAGGCATAGGCGATTACCCTTCCATTCTGCATCAACACACATCCCAAACTTTCTTTTGAGGTGTCCGTATAAACTGTATATCCTTCTGTACCTTCGGGAAGCGCTAATACAGGGGCAGTGGTCAACTTTTCCTTTAAAAGTTGAAAGCTAGCCTCACATGCCTCGTCCCACTCAAACTTAACCGCTTTCTTAGTCAATCGGGGTTAAAGGAGCCACAATCTTTGAGAAATCCTGAACGAATCTCCGATAGTAGCCTGCCAAACCCAAGAAACTCCTCACTTCTGAAGCATTTTTCGGGCTTTGCCATTGAATAACCGTCTCAATCTTAGAAGGGTCTACTTCCAAACCTTTCCTTGAAATAATATGGCCCAAAAATGCTACCCGATCAATCCAGAACTCGCATTTGCTAAACTTAGCATAGAACCGATGTTCTCTTAAGGTGTCCAACAGTTCCATCCAACGCCGTTGTCTCTTGTTCAATTCCTTTTGTGAGAATAAGTATTGGAGACTCTTGTGATCAGAAAAGACCTCGAACGAAATTCCATAAAGATAGTGTCTCCACTTACCCAAAGCAAAGATCACTGCCGCTAATTCCAAATCGTGAGTGGGGTAGTTCTGTTCATGCTCTTTCAATTTCCTTGAGGCATAGGCGATTACCCTTCCATTCTGCATCAACACACATCTCAACCCTTCCTTTGAGGCGTCCGTATAAACTGTATATCCTTCTATGCCTTTGGGGAGTGCTAATACAGGAGCGGTGGTCAACTTTTCCTTTAAAAGTTGAAAGCTAGCCTCACATGCCTCGTCCCACTCAAACTTAACCGCCTTCTTAGTCAATCGGGTTAAAGGAGCCGCAATCTTTGAGAAGTCCTGAACAAATCTCCGATAGTAACCTGCCAAACCCAAGAAACTCCTTACTTCTGAAGCATTTTTTCGGGCTTTGCCATTGAATAACCGTCTCAATCTTAGAAGGGTCTACTTCCAAACCTTTCCTTGAAATAATATGGCCCAAAAATGCTACCCGATCAATCCAAAACTCGCATTTGCTAAACTTAGCATACAACCGATGTTCCCTTAAGGTGTCCAACACAATACTGAGGTGCCCTGCATGATCCTCCAGAGTTCTCGAATAAACCAAGATGTCATCGATGAATATTACCACAAACTTATCCAAATAGGGCCGGAAAATTCGATGCATCATATCCATAAAAGTAGCCGGAGCATTAGTCAATCCAAAAGGCATCACTACGAACTCGTAGTGTCCATACTGGGTGTTAAATCCCGTCTTCGGAATGTCCTCTTCCCTGATCTTCAATTGATAGTATCCTTGTCTCAAGTCCAATTTTGAGTATACCCCCGAACCTTGTAACATATCGAATAAATCCTCAATATGGGGCAAAGGATACTTATTCTTTACAGTCATCCAATTAAGCTCCCGGTAATCTATACACATTCTTAAGGTTCCATTCTTTTTCTTAACAAAGAGAACCAGAGCACCCCAAGGTGACGAACTTGGCCGTATATATCCAACTTTGAGTAATTCTTCCAATTTAATCTTTAACTCTTTCAATTCGGCCGGTGCCATCCGATACGGATTCTTAGAATACGGTGTGGATCTTGGGTATAAGTCAATAACAAATTCGATCTCACGGTCTGGTGGTAAAGAATTCAAATTTTTCGGAAACACATCGGAAAAATCCTTAACAACCGCAGTATCCTCCAATTTAACTTGATCTTTCGGCCTATTAAGAAGGTAAGCAATAAATCCCGTTGCTCCTTCTCTCATCAACTTGTAAGCTTCCATATAAGAGAAGAGAGGTACCGTCTTGATCCACTACCAATCACCAATTCATTACCCAAAATCACCTTCTTCGCAAAATAATCAACATTGGCCCGATGCCTGGACAACCAGTCCATACCCAAAATAACTCCATACCTCTTCATAGGCATAACAATTAAATCAGTTGGATACTCTTTTCCTTCAATCAGAACTGAACACTCCCGAACCAACCAATCTGTCTGAAGACTCGCACCAAGTGGCGAACTCACCAAATAATAAGAAGAGAGACAAATAACAGGCAAGAACAGAGTAGCAACTAAGTCACAAGAAATAAAGGAATGCGTGGCACCCGGATCAAAGAGTGCATGAAGGCTCATGTTATGTATGCATAGGGTACCTTCTACCACAGCTGTGGGATCAATCTCTGCATCTTGCTCCTCACCCTCGAGGGCATAAGCACGAGCCGGGATCATTGGCCTTTGAACTCGTCTTTGAAATCCGGGGTCCTTGTCGGGACAAGTATCCGCCATATGGTCGCCCTTTCCGCATATGAGACACAAATTTAACCTCTTCCGACAATTATAGAAATTGTGAGTTGGTCTTCCACAATGTGTACAAGGAGCTTGAGCCAATCTCACCTCACTCGGACCTTATCGATCTCTCGTTGGTGCAGGCAAGGCTTTTAGAACCGGTGGAGTTGGTCCTCCCATTCTTGGCTTCTTAAACGGACCCTTAGGAGGGGGAGTAGCTTGAATCATCGGCCTATTTCCCGAATTCGATCCGGAACCTCTTCCCATTGGAGCTCTAAACATCGGATCCTTCTTCTTGAATTCCTCCTCTTGAACCAAAGCCCTTTGCACAGTGTCGGCAAATGACTCGAAGTTGTGACCCGCCTGACCGTGTCTCAAGTCCTATCTTAACCCCGCAATGAATTTTCTCGACTTTCTCTTCTCATCCTGGGTGACGTGAGGAGCATATTTCCCAAGTCTATTAAATACGGCGAGATATTGAGTCACCGTACGCACACCTTGCTTTAAATCCATAAACTCCTGCTCCTTCCTTTCTCTCACTACCTCCGGTACAAAGCATTCCCGGAATTCTCTCTTGAAAACCTCCCAAGTCACCTCCTCTTCTTCCACTTCAAGTTTCTCTCTCGTTCTTTCCCACCATTCATACGCATCTCCATCAAGTTGGAATATAGCAAATTGAGCCTTCTCTTGCGTAGTAAACTGACGGACTCCAAATATCCTCTCTAATCGAATCAACCAACCCTCCGAGACCGCATCGTCAATAGAACCAGAAAACCGAGGGGGGTTGTAGCTCAGAAACACCCCATGAGGATCTCTATTATTATGGTTTAGTGGAGGAGCTTGTTGTTCTGCTTGTTGTGGTGGGGGAGCTTGAGCCCTCCTATGCTCGACATAATTAAAAACCGCTTCCATGAAATTTCCCATGTCCATTGGTGGTGCTTGTGGTTGGGGTGGAGGCGTAGGGGATCGGTCATGATGACGACGGTGTCCTAAAGATCTCTCACGGTGTCTACGTGGAGGCATCCTGTTCAAGAAACACTGAAATGCATGCTATTTTTAGTCCATGCATGCAAGTGCAATTAATTCAATCAAAATTCAAGATTTAAAGCACACAAGCACATAAACAATGCATATGCAACACATTGACAAGTTGTTCCTAAAGCCGAACGACCTAACTGACTCAACACGACACTAGAGCCCGGGTTTTGCAACCCTAAGCTCTGATACCACATAAGGATGTAGCACCCGAGCGTGAGGTACCACATCCCCCGCACCGAGACCCGACCCGTATATGAAATGGAAGTCCATACACGTGCCAAATCCACGGCGAACGGGGACAAAACACACACACTATGCTAGGCGGGACTAACCCTTAAACCAATCAACTCAAGATAATATAAAATCAGAGTTAAAGTAAAACGCGGAAGCAAGAACGACATAGCATATATACAGTGAGCCACCAAGCTCCAAAAATAGATATACAAAAGCATTCAAATATTCAACGGCACTCACGGCCTACAAATCATGACGCTCCAAGCTATACTATGATCATAAACAAAGTAGCAATAAGAGTATGAACATATGAGACTAAAAAGAAGTGCTAAACATAAATGCAAGACCTAGACGACTTGTATTCCCGCCTAGCACTCCTATAACTGCACAAAACAACTGAAAACAACCGGGTTCAGTCTAAAAGAGACTGGTGGGTATAAAACGGGGCATAAGATATAATATCGCATAAATTAAACATATACATGCAAGCCCTAATCCCGTGTGACGTTTAACAAGAATTTACCAAGTGGTTAAAACAAAAGAAAACATCAACGGGATTACGACGTTCATATTTATTCATAATTGTTCATAAGGGTTTATGGCTCGGCGAGTGGGCGTGCACAATCTCCAACCTACTCCTCGTGTAATCATAATCAATTATTCAATCATTCATTATCATACATATATCTTTTGTGCTCATATATAACATGATCATAGTCATTCATATACACCTTCTTCCTCCGGGTGGTGGATGGGTTTGCAAGGCCTGACCACCTAATCATATCAATGCGGCTATGAGGTTCATGAGTCCTCAAAGCCCGGTTAGCGTTTCCTCGTCAAAATCTCTTTGACGAAGTCTGTTTCGCTGTAGTGGGTTGGAACTAGTATATGGGATCCCCGTCAGCCCTTGCTTCCTCGGTTAGCCACATATACTAAGTCCCGGGGCCCGTGCAATCATAAATCATAAATATGTCTCGCCAAACATAAGGTAGGGTTTCATAAATAAAAGGGGTCATACGTTTGAAATCATTTACCCAAATTGACTCGATATATATAAATATACTATTTTGGCTTAAAACCTTTCACATAAGGGATATATCGGTCACTTTAACTATTAGAAGAAAAACCCACCTTTTCAAAGCAAAAGAAAGGCACAAGCGTCTCAACGCTCGCCCTCGTCTTCGACCAAACCCGAATCTGTGCAAAAGAAAAGGTATGAGACTCAATGACCACATATGACGCTCGGCAATGAAGTGAATATGACATGAATGCATAAATGATCATATTATATCATGAAAATGTTCATGTGCAGTATTAAGGAATTTAAAACATATAATCAAATCATTCGTTCATATATTTCATTCAATTTCATAAATTCATAAATTCATAACATTCATAATGCATATCAATTAATCCAAGAATTCATGTTCACAATTAGGAATAAAAGAAATAAAACGTTCAATCAATAGTCGGTAAATTAAATACGCAAAATAGAGATCAATTAATTTCAAGAATTGAATTAAATCAAATAATATTTAAGATATATAATAAATATATATATGTAATAAACATATATACTATATAATAAGCATATAATACATATAATATATATATATATATACACACGTAAATTAACATGCATGCATAAAATATATATTAACATAATTAATACATATATACTACATATACACTACCATGCATGCACACACTAATATATATATAATATATATATTCATGCATGCAAATAAGATAACACCATGCACACACACAATTATATAATACACAGCCATGCACATATTTATATATATAGTACATATTATACTTGCATGCAATTACACACACAAGCCACACACACACACGCAAACCATGCATACACACGCACACACAGTACATATATATATACACATACAGCAGTTCATGCATGCACAACACACACAAACACAGGACGTATATATATATATTTACAGTAGCAAACACACACACGCAACGCAGGCAAACAGTTCAGGAAAAACGGGGTGACACCCCCGTGTCTCGGTACAGCAACCTCAGGCCAAAACGCACCCCCGTTCCGTGCTGGAAAGGCAAGAACGACATCCCTTGTCTCGCACCAGTAGCCTCCCCTGTTTTTGACAGAAAAACGCAGCAGGAAAGGCAGCAACTCACGCAAGAAATGCAAGCAAGAAAGGCATCAAAACTAAGCATGAAGTGCTGCAAGAACTCAGCTAAAACACACACCAAGAAGCCATGAAAATGGACAGCAAAAGAGAGAAGGAACGCAGCAGCTATGACAGCAGAAATTCAAGCCAAAAACAGAGCAAAGCTTACGGGAAACAGGGCAAGAACGATTCACTTCATCTCCATCTATTCATATCAGTTTAGAACAACAAATACTCAGTCAAGCAACACTATTTCAACATATATATCAGTTCCAAACTAGCTCAATCAAGAAAAGGAAGCATACGTGACATTTATGGAAATTTTCTCAAAGTGTCATAAATGATAACTCATTAAGACTTCAACCACCATGAAATCAATGATCATAAATGATATGAGGATGTCAAAATAATCATTCTCAAGCTTGGAATCAATCAAAACCATTAAGAATCGAATGAGATCAATAATTTGCCCAAAACTCTCTTATTTTCGGAAACAGCCCTGAAATCCACGAATCCATGCTCAAATTTGGGAAAAAAAGGATGAAGATGATCAGAAATGAACATATATTACAACCCTAAGCTTACCTTGTTGATTGTATGAAGTTTGGATGAGATTTGAGCTCCAAAATCTCTAAGGAATGAAGGGTTACGGGACTGCCTGAAATTCCAGTGACTTTTGTGGAGTTTTGGGGATTGTGTGAGGATTGGTTTGGTTAGGGCATGCTATATCCGGTTAGGGGGTTGAGTTAGGGTTCAATAGAATCAAACCATGGTTAATTTGGTTAAAGTTTGGATAAGATATGGCTATTTTTGTAGAGCAAGGTCAGTTTAGTCTCCGTTTCGTTTTTCGGTTGAATTTCGGAGGTTCAAATGACTTAGGAAAAATATAAGGCTAAGTTTACTAAACTCGAATTTTCGTTACGAGTTCAACGGAGTTGACGGAACTCGAATCCGAGTTCCCGAGCTCAAGATATAAAATTCGGAACCAAGGGTACGCTAAGTGCTCGTTAGCCCCCGATTTGGTTCCACGATTCAAATTAACTTCGTTAACATAACAAATGAATTCGAAAACATAAACCGAGCATATAACCATGTTCATAACACATATATTTACGACATACTACAAATTCATGGCATTTCGATGTCATTTCGTATAAGAACGATGCACAAAATGAACAACATGCACATTTCATGCAATTCATGCATATATACATTAAAATCCATGCAATAAAATTTAATTAAATAAATTAATTCTAATATTAAATAAATTAAATAAAGTCACGTAATTAATTAACATAACATTGAATTAGCATAATCATTAAATTAATAATAAAATAAATAAACATATATATATATATATATATACTTAAATACGAAATATATTAGAATTAATAATAAATTAAAATAAAATATAGTAAAATAAAATAATAACAATTTATAATAAAATTAATTATAAAACATGTAAAAACAATTAATTCGCGCAAATTGGTAAACACATACGTCGTACCTTTACGTCCGAAAAGTTGGGGCGTTACAGCTCATATGAGATATTACATAATCTCATGTCTAAGGATTAATGAATCACGTCATTAACCTGTGAGATATTTCCTAATCTGGAAGTTTCAGGAAACTTCCTTTCCCATTTAGGAATGTTCTCACGGGGGACATCTCAGTGATGAAGTTCTTGTAACAGTCACCCTTATGTATTATGAGCGCATCAACATATGCACTTATCACTCCATGAAACTGAGTGATCCTTCAAAAGGACATAATCACACAAGCAAGTCTCCGCAGAGTCAAGGTCGACACTCCCACTGTCTGTCGGACTCATCGACTTGGAGAAGTTTCTAATCCTCGCCTATGGAGTTAAGAACTTGTTTCATGTGTCATTCCCATAATGACAAAGTTCTTAACGGCCTCATCGGATTAGGGGAGTTTAATACATACAAAACATAGTCAACCCAAACAGACATAAATAAGCACATAAAGAAGTGATTGCCTATGAACAAAATCATCTCGTTTATTATTCAAAGATTGTTTGTGATATTAAAAGGAAATAGTAAAGCCAAAAGCTGCTTTAAGGGCACTATTCCTAGCATTGACATGGTGGATTAACATTGTTTGGTAAGAGTTACCTAGATGATATGTTAATTAAGAATAGTTCCTGCTTATCTAAGCGGTTTTCGACCTCACCTCCGGGGAATCGACTGCGGTTAGTTAAGTCACCATTGCGTAAATCAAAATGTTTAAGTGGATTTCATTTATTGGTTAGATGCAAAAGAAAGTGAAATACATAATCATAACTAGCTTTTATTTATTTATTTCAGTTTTATAATAACGATCTCTATTAGCCCACTCCAAACTATATATCTATAAGGAAATAGGCTAGTTATAAGGGTTCAACTATGTTGAGTAGGAAATGAATCTTGCCATTGTGTTGAGACACGAAAGTTTACATACTCACTGAACCTTATCCAGATATTCGGGAAACTACAGCCAGCCACGATTAGAAAGACGCTTATTCCAAATGGATCAACTGTGATGATCTGGCTAGTCTTATATCCTGATATCTGTTTTAGATGTTCTTGAGCATCAGATGTATGAGATACCTACTGATACGAATGTACGAGTTAATGAAAAAGGTTGTTAGTTAAAGATGTTTGAAGGATCACTGGTTCAGAATCATATTATGAATATGATAACTAATCTGAACGAGATTTAAAGCCTCTTTGCTTAAAGAGACAATCTTGACAGATAGGATACGATCCTATACTCTCTGCCTAAGTCGTTTGAACGTTCAAGATTAATTTTAAATAAATTTTAAACCTAACCTGAACCAATGAACGACCTCAATATGGCAGAAAGGGTGATATAGACTAAGGGAAAAGTTCTCTTAAATCAGACATCATTATCCACGGCCTTAAAAGCCAATAAGTGGAAGAAAGAAAAAGGAAAAGTTCCCAATCGAAGGTTCAGAAATAGAAATTCAAATCCGACAATGGAAAAGTGTTTCTATTTCGGTGGTAACGGGTATTGGAAAGAAAATTGTCCAACATAGTTAGTTTGTCCATTTGCTACGCCGTTTAGATAAGATATGAAGATATCTTAGTTGTTGAAAGTATGTTTAGTTGGAAATTCACCAGACCCTGGTGTGTGGATTCGAGTTCAACTAATCATATTTGTAATTCATTGCGAAGATTCAAACTAACCAGGAAATTTGAAAAATAGCTAACACAAAACTACTATTCGGGGATAATACAAGCGTAATTATATTTCATTAAGGACTATAAAGTCGTATTTTGGCAATAGGGTTTTAAATATTATACGTGTCATATATACAGAAATTTGATTTATGTGAGTTATTTGATAACTAATGGTTTAACTGTTTGTTTTAAATAAAAGTTTACCATCAAGCAAAATAAAAGGTTTTTTTGCACTGGCACGATAAAAGATGGTCTTTTATATCCTAATTAAATTCTAATTTCAAGATTAACACTGAATAGCTTGACTTACCATCTAAGAGGAAAAACTTCTACGTGACACCAATCTATTGGTAAATTGAATCTGAATAGGATCCAAAGACTAATTGTTGAGTCCTATTGACTTGAAAATAGTATCAATCTGCGAATCCTATTTAGAAAGTTAAAATGACCAAGAAGCCTTTTTTGAGACAAAGGGTATTTAAGCCATAAACTTGCTTGAGTTAGTTCATACGGACGGATGATATTATAAGTGTTCAAGCAATAGGAAGTTTTGGGTACTTCATCATTCATTTAAATGATTACTCTAGATATAGATGTGTTTATTTGATAAGACTTAAGTCTGTATTTTGAAGAGTTCAAAGAATATAAGACTGAAGTCAAAGAGTCAAATTAGAAAACATATCAAGGCACTTCGATTAGATCAAAGTAGTATCTATGTTCAGAGTTAAATAGAATTTCTCAAATGAGATTAGATTTCAACTATATGTATGAGATACGTCATAGCAAGGATGTATTGCAGAAAGGAGAAATAGAACTCTGATAATGATGGTAAGATTCATGAAGAGTCATGCTACCCTATAAAGTTCGTTTTGGGGTCTTGCACTCAAAACGATAATGCACATTAAACCTAGTTCTATCTAAGTCAGTTCCTAAAACACTGATGGATCTGTAGTTAGGGTGAAACCCTGTGTCTCTTATCTTCGGATTTGAGGTAGCCTGGTCCACGTGTTAAGGATGGATCCTGATGAGTTAGAACAAAGAACAAAGGTTTACTTGTTCTAAGGTTATCCTAGAAGAACAAGAGGAGGTTTATTTTATAATTTGAGAAATCACAAAAGATGTTTGTGAATATTTCAAAGATGATTACATAAATAACGACAAAGGGTGGAGGCAAACTAGTGTTAAAAGAAAATAACATAAACCGTGATAGCTGAAAATGTATTAGATACATATGATGTACCAAATACAACATGTGATGTAAAGACGTGAACACGAGAGCATTATTGTACTGGGAGGATTGTCAGGACACCTGACAAGACATGTAAGATTAACCCAAGTGGTAGAATCTGACGTATCTGATCCTGTCATATGTAATGAAACTGTAGAAGATACAGACGCTGACCGTTTGGTCAAAATCCATGGAATCTTAGTTAGAATCTTAGTATTCTACCAAAGTCTTGAACTTGTGAAGGCGCCTGAAGGCATTAAACCCGTTAGATGCAATTGGGTTCTATAAGAAAATAAAAGAAGAAATGGACGAAAAAGTAGAGACTCTAGAGCGAAGATTATGGCAAAGGGTTTTACCCAGAAAGAAGAAATCATTTATGAGATCTTCTCGCCTATAGCAGGGCATAAGTCCATAAGAACTCTCCTCATCCATTGTTTCACATTTTGATTATGAGATTTGACAAATGGATGTAAAGACTATGTTCTTGAACGGGCACCTTCAAGAAGGAAAACATGGCATAACCTGAAGGCTTCAAAGCTAGAAATCAGGTGCATATATTATGCAAATTTAATAGACCATTTTGTGATCTTAAGCAAACGTCTGAATCATGAAACATCAGAATTAAAAAGGTAATTTAAATTCTTTGGATTTGAGCAATTACCTGATGAATCATGAGTGTACAAAATAACATCATGATAATGTTGTAACATTTTCATTTTGTACGTAAATTGTAGCACCCGTAACGCTAGGTAGCCACATCCCTCGCACTATAGTTCAATCCACATATGGAATGGATAATCCATACATGAATCGAGCCTATAGCGAATGGGAGACACTAAAAAAATGGCTCGCTAGCTACGTGGGACTAACCCTCAAATAAATCAACAAGTATAACAGTAAAGCGGAAGTAGAATAATATGCATTCATTCATTTATTATCACATTCGGGTCGTTCACTTCAATATATACATCCATCTTCCATAACAAGTTATGATATACATAGGTACCTAAAATAATTCATAAGTCATATCCATAATAACATAAAAAGGGAATGCTAGACTCAACAAAAAAGACCCAAAATAAGACCAACTCGATCCCGCCTAGCACTCAATCTGCAAACTGGAAATGTGAGGTGTCAGTCTATGAAAGACTGAGTGAGGGGTTTATAATTATAAGCATAATTACCATACAAGCCATAATTTCGGGTAAGATTTTATGAAAAAAACAATATAAATTTAAGAATAGAATATATATATTGTTGCCCGAAATTACAACTAAGTCAATTTAGTCATCAATCATTATCAATTCAGTCTCTGGCCTGGCGAGTGAGGGCAATTCTCCAACCTTTCTCTAATAGTGAACAATACATGCTTATTTCAATTTATTAAGTGATCATGCAATTCATTACGTGCGATCAATTAGCAGTTTCATGAACCCTTCTTCCTCCGAGTGATGGTGGGCTTGCAAGACCCAACTATCCAATCATGTTGTACGTCGGGAACATGACTCCCACGTACAGGATTTCTTCCTCCACCAAACCTCCTGGTGGATTCAGAGGTGATCCCAACAATAGTGAGGATAGTGCAAGAGTTACCCGTCAGCCCTTGCTTTCCCGGTTGGCTCAATACACTACCCTCGGGCCCACAGTGAACATGCTTACTCGCCCAATCAATCAATCAATCAGTCCGTTCCATGAAATCAGTTGAAAATCATTAAGGTTTGGAAAACTATAGATATATAGATACATTTTGGCCGAAATATCACATAAGGTTGTAGGGGTTCTATATGTCTAGAATTAAACCTCACCTTTACCAACCAAAAGTAGAAAGGAAACACCCTATGGAGCGTGCTCCTCGACTCCGGGACCGTAATCCGTGTAACAAGGACAAGTGTACGTAAGACTTGACTCGTATGAACCAAATAAGACGAACGGCGTATTCACGTAATGCAATAGCATGGTTGGACAATTAAATCACATAATTGTTCACTTCAAGGAACATTTGTGTGACGCCCCGTCCGATACATCATACAGGTATGCGCCACGAGAGAGTTTACTTTACGCACTTATGTGATTTAATTCTCTTTTATGTGTTTAATTTCAACTTTGATTGAAATTGTGACTTAATTGACCAAAATCCAAAATGGTAAAATATGAATTCTTGCATGACAACTTGAGAATGGAGCTTGGATGAATTTAAATTAATTGTTGGAATGGGATTTAAATAGGATTTGGACCTATTTGTGTGTTTTGGGCCTAACTTGAATTAGGTGAGTTCGGGACATTCGGGACTAATATGGGCTCGGGAATTCGAATTCGAATTTCGACACAACCATTGGACTTGAATCGGTGATTCGGGTCCAACGGAATTTATTTTATATTTTTCGAAAACCATTTAGACTTTAAACCTTTTTAATTGGGACTTTTGGGCCCAAATCCTATTCAAGCCTTTAGCCTCATATTTTATCTTGGAAACCCTAGCCTTGACCTAAAACTATTAGCCACCATATAAATAACTTTATCCCCTTTTCATTTCATTTCAAACCACACAAGTTAGTTTCCAAGAGATTCATGGAGAAATTTCAAGAGAAGATCAAGACTTGAACCATCTTTCATTCTAAGAGCCCATATTCCTTAATTTCTCACTCCTTCACAAGACAAGGTAAACATTGGATCTCTTTTAATGGGTATTTCATTTCTATTCTTGGATTGGAGCATGAAATTTGTTGGTATGAACTTAAATGATGAGATTTTGAATTATTTGAGCAAGCTTGATGATATATATATTAATTAATTAGATTGGAATTTATTTCTTTTTCCATCCATCTTTTTCTTACGAAAATCGAAAATGGTTTCTTAAATGAAAACTGTGATTCTCGAATTAATTGCCAAAGTTCTAGCATACCTTATGATTTAAATCGAAGTGATGATTGCTTGGAAATGGAAATGGAGATCTGGACGTATAATAAAAATGCAAACCCCTGTTTTTGTGCTTTTAAATTTAATAATGCTTGAAAGGTACTAAAAATGAAAACTAAAAAGCTGCGTGAGTGCATGCCTTGGAGACCGTGATGTTTTTCCTATAATTTAATTTTTTGCTTGTGAATGCTTCTGTGAGAGAGTGATATTGGTTAATAAAAACTTGATTTAATGCTAGTGGGTCTAAGTAATAGGATTGTAATGATTGTTTGATTTGAGAATTTGGTGGTGTGAACACCTGGGTCTATTCCTTCCAAAAAAAAAAAAAAAGAACACCTGGGTCTATCCGAAACAACTCCTCCATTTCTTTGAATTAGAATTGACTTTCCAAGATTTTAATTGTTAGTACATGCCATCAATTAATGTGGGACACACCAAAAGAGTTAAGTATTTGATCCTTTTGCTGCGTGAGAATAGCCTTGAAAACCGTGACAATTGTTGCTTGGAATTGGGATTTGGGTAACATTAAATCAACCTTGAAATCTTATGCAGAGATCTTTTGGGTTGGCATTAGCTTGTGCATAGAAGTACAATTGTCCCCAAGTCCCCACGTGAGCACTTGCTTGCTTTTCATTAATTTGAATGATGAAATTCTTAGATTTAATTTACTAAAGCATGCTACTACCTATAAGATGCATCAATTTAGGGCTGTCAATGGATTGGATTTTAATCCGAATCCGATCCGAATCCGACCCGAATTTTAGCATATTCGTCTGATAAAAATGTCCGGTGGATCATATCCGATTATAAATATTCGTTATCCGAAATAAATGGAGCGAATATGGAATTAACGAATCCGATCCGTTTAGAATCCGAATCCGATTATATATATAATATTTGATTAAAATAAATTATTTACTAGTAGATAATATTAAGTAAAATGACTAAAATTATAATTTTCACATAATTATCACTTTAAACAACAATAAAATTTGAATTATTTACTCTAAAAGTATATATTTTCCTTTATTAATAAGTTTAAATTAACTTATTTTAAATAAATATAAATAAAATCATCAAATAATCCATTAAATAATTATTATATATTAATATTATTTAATTATATTTATTTTTTATATTAAATTTGTTAAATAAAAAAATTAAATTTTATTACTAATCGGGTCGGATCTTTAATCGGATATAATCCGATCCGATTATACATGGATTCAAAATAAATGAATCCGAATCCTATAGGATTCGGATTCGGATCCTGTTGTCGGATCCTCTTGTCGGATTCGGATCCGGAATCCCCTGATCCGGCCCGAATCCGACCCGTTGACAGCCCTACATCAATTCTTGTGGAAATTTGTCTCACATGAATTTAAACATAAATATGCAATTTCTATAGTATGCCGTTTCTTTGCACTTTTAGATCATAATACTTCATTTGATCGAATGATTTATTTGAATCTCGATCTTCTTCTTTTTATTATTTATTATTATTTTAATAATCAAATGCATTATTTTAAATATTAATAATATGACTTTAATTTACGTTCTAAACTTTAATACTTTATTTTAATTAAATAATTTCGTATGAAAGCTTATCCTATGTTATGCTATGTGACCCATGTGAACACTTCATTCCATTTTCCATATCATACATCTCTTGGTACGCCGTGCGTCTTACTTGGTTCATGTAGAGTCTAAGTTTGGACCTTCGTATGTCTTGTCACAGAGTTTGGTGGTGCCGGTGAGCCCGAGGTTTAGAGTGTTTAGCCCTTCACACTCTCAGACTCTACTACTACGAGGTGAGGTTTAGGATTTTGTATAGTTATGCGACCTATGGCCTTAATATGTTGATTTCAACCCTTGCATGCGAGTATATCTATTATAAATACGTATGTGTTGGGTATGATATGTTTATGACCTTGTGAATCAGCTCTGTTTTGGAAAATTAGATATGAAAGCATATGTAAGTTGTTTTGAAAAGTTATGTTATGTTATGATCTGTTCAGTAGCGAGTTAGCCATGATATATGGTATCTGTTCTGTTATGTTCTGTTATGGATCCGAGGAGCTATGGGTAAGGAATCCCTGGGACGGTATAGGGCCGTCAGGGCTCGGCCTGTGCATAGTTTCCATTTGAGATATCATTGCGCGACTCAGGGAGATAGGGAGGCGTGATATCTTGAGCCTTCGGTGTACAGCCGGGGAGGACTCTTGTGGGTTCGCTACCCCTTGAGGGTTTGTCTGTTATGGATGGTTTGGAGACGGTACATCTCCTCCATCATTGGTGTGATGGTTGGATTAATTTCTGTATTTATGTTTTGATATGTTCTGAGGAGTAAAGGTTGGAAGCCCGTACTCGCCGAGCATGTGTTTTGTTCTGTCTGGGAATTATGAATCGGGGTAGTGTCTTTCAAAAAAAAAAAAATGGTTTCTAAACTTATACCTATATCTATTTTGGGTTATTTTGAAATGTTCTGGTATGCAACACTTATCCCCGGTTCACGATTCCACCCTTCTGTTATGTGCTATGCTCTATATATATATTGTGGGTGTGCGTTAGCCCCCTCACTCGGTCAAGTTGACTGACCCCTCATTTACACTTTTAGTTGCAGGTTGGTTGGCGTCTGCTAGGCGGAAGTGAGTCCTTTGAGTTGCACTTCATCGGTCTAGTCTTTCTATTTGCATTTGTCTTTTCATACACTTTACTTATGCTTTGACCAGTAGACTTGAGATTATATTTCACTATTCGGTAGCCCTGCATGGCACTTTCATTCAGCCCCTTGTGGCATTTGAGGATTATTACCGTATGTTGATATTCGGGACTAGGGATTTATGCTAGTTGAACCCGTCACTTGTTATGTTTGTTGATCTGTTATTCGGGATTAGGTATCTATGCTAGCTGAACCCGTCACCTGCTTTGCATGTTTTGATTTAAATGCTTCCGCTATTTTTTGATGCTTGTTTTAATTGCTTCCGCACTCTGAGTTTTGGTCTATTAGATCCGCCTAGCCTAGTGTGTGAGTTGGTCTCCCGTTCGCTCTGATTCGGATACGGGCATGGACTTTCATTTCATGTTCCGGGTCTGGGTCATAGTACGAGGGATGTGGCATCCTCCGTTTGGGGTGTTTGTCCGCTTTAGTGAGCTAAGCAACACCACCCTCACGGTTTTGTTTTTCCCGTTGGAATTTAAACCCCAAGGTGCCCAGCCAGGAAAAGGCCTCAACAAGGGAAAGGTATCCACCCCCTTATAAAGGAGGTTTTGTTCCCCTCTCCAACCGATGTAGGACAAACACCTTAGGTTATTACAGTCCACCCCCCTAAGAGGGCCCAACGTCCTCGCTGGCACACCGGCCCGGGCCCCGACTCTGATACCATTTGTAACAGCCCGAAAACCCGCCTGTCGATATTGTCCGCTTTGATGAGCTAAGCGACACCACCCTCACGGTTTTGTTTCTCCAGCTGGAATTTAAACCCCAAGGTGCCCAGCCCGGAAAAGGCCTCAACAAGGGAAAGGTATCCACCCCCTTATAAAGGAGGTTTTGTTCCCCTCTCCAACCGATGTGGGACAAGCACCTTAGGCTATTACAATTTGAGCTCGTATTGGTAGCAAGGTCTCATGCATGCACATCCTTGGAACTAAAATGACATATTAAATCAAACTCGAAAAATAATTTACAAAATCATGCCAAAGTTCATAACATGCAAGTTAATACAATATATTACATGGGAATGAAGTGCACATGTCGGAAACGAGCCAATAAAACCCTGAAATTAAAGTTTAAAAATCACATTTCCATGCAGAACATGCAGGGGTCGCGGGCGCGACCCATTTTGTTCACAAAATGGTCGTGGGGGCAACCTATTTGTTCCCGAATTTTTCTCCAATTTTTCAAATCTCGAAAGTTTGCCAAAAACGGGTAGCGGCCACGATCAAAATTAGTGTTTTTTAGGTCGCGGCCACGACCTGAAGTCCTGCCAAGCTGTGAGTGGGTCGCGGGCGCAACCATTTTTGCTCTGTTTTTGGTCGTGGCCGTGACCTGCTACGCAGCAACAACAAAACACGGGAAACGAACCAAAATCACCCAAAACCAATAACAAATCAATATCCACTCCATTACAAATACTCAAATGCATCTATTACACATTATACTTCACTTATACCTCAATTAAACCATGAAATACACATCAACTCATCAAGAATCCATCAAAAACCCCACATATATAGTCATGCTTCCAACTTCCATATAATTCGATGTTTCCATGCAAGCTTCAATCCTTTTAATCATAAACATGCTTCTAATCATAAACACCCAAGAATTTATCCTTTTATCATCAAACCCTACTCAAGCATATATTCAAAATATTTACAAACTCCAAATTCTACCTTGAAATGGAATAGGGATGAGATGAAATGGTAAGATGATGATGATAAATCTCACAATACCTCCAAAATCTAGCTTTAAATATGAGATGAAATTCTTCTTCTCTTCCTTGGTGTAATGATCGATTTTTAGTGTGTGTAGGTGTGTGATAATTCTTGTATCTCTTGGAATGAAATGGAATAAATTGGAAGAAATGAGATAATATATTCAAAGTCTTGAAAGAATAGACATGAGTTATCTATTTTTACACATAAGTCTCTCTACTATTTGAATTCATTCTATCTAGTATCATTATATGGAATATGCTCAAGTAACCCCAATTCACGTAATACAATTAAATACACAAATTTACACAAAGGTTAATTAAGGACATGTAGTGCAATTAGATCACATATAACAGTTAATTCATATAATTCACGTTGATGACAATTCACATAAATGCGAGAAGATATAATGCATATAATATGATGAAAGTTATAAATAGATGAATGAAATAATCAAATTAAACCTCCCAACTCCCGTAGGCCCGCTCGTGGCGTGCTTACCTGAACTTCCGAAAATTGGGGCATTACATAAATGATATTCTGCTCATTGGGAATGATGCAAGAATTTTGTCAGTGGTGAAGATTCGGTTGTCAAAGCAGTTTGACACATAAAACCTAGATGAAACCAATGTTATTCCAAGGATCAGACTTGTGTCGTGATCATGAGAATAAAAGGATTGGTTTATTACAAGAAGCATATATAGATTAGATGTTGGTAAGTTATAATATGACAAATTCCAAGAAAGGTTCATTACCTTTTAGATATAGAGTTTATCTATCTCAGGATCAGTGTCCTGAGACAACTGAAGAGATAGAAGACATGATTAGAGTTCCGCACCGGAAGCTTTATGTGTGTCATATTATGTACAAGGCCAGTTGACTATTATAAATTAGGTCTATTTGTTAGGAATAGTACCCTAGAAAGCCGATTGCATATCCGCTTTGTGCTTTTCCTTATTGTAATCACAGACAATCTTTGAATGAAATAACGAATTGAGGCAACACTTCTTTATATGCTCTTGTTTGGTATGCGTTTACTTTAGTTGTGCATGTATGAGAACTCCCCTAATCCTGATGACTTTAGGACTCTACCATTTAGGTGAAATGGTTCATGAAACGAGCCCTATATCACATAAGTCATGATTAGTAAAATACTCCAAGCCGATGAGTCCTACCGACAGTGGGAGTGTCAACCTGACTCCTCTAAGGCTTGCTTGTGGGATCACGCCCTTAAGAAGGACCACCTTGTTTCATGTAGGTGCAAAGTGTATAGTTGATATGTGCATGATACATGAAGGTGCTTACTTTAATAAGTAAGTTCACTGAGGTGCCCCGTGTGAGAATATTCCTAAATGGGAAAGGAAGTTTCTATTTCAGGAAATGGAAACTTCCAGATTAGGAAATATCTCACGAGTCATTGATGTGATTAATTGATCCTTAGACTTGAGGTTCCATGTCACTTTATGAGTTAACTCTGTAGTCTTAGGCATAAGGTTTAAAGGTGTCGCCTTAGACAACTGATTCAAGGCTTATGCTGGGGCTGCACAAGTGACTCATGAAAGTAAATGAGAATCAAGAAAGGACCTACACTTGCATTTGCAAGGTGATCTCTTATTGTGAAAGCCATTCATATGCCATATGGAGTCCTTGGCCAAGGCAGTAGATCAAGACATCAAGAAAAGGGTTTCTTGGATTGAGATCAAATGGATATGAAATGCACTTAGCTTTAAGACCGGATTATTAGGGTTCTAATTATTCCCTTACCCTAGATCTTGGTTGAGAGATAGTAAGTAGGAGGATTGTATCTCACATGAATCAATGACTTAAATGTTCTGTCGAATCCGAACATTCCAATTCAGCTAGGGGTTAAACACCTGTTGCTAGACTATGGTCGTTTAATCTGTGGATTGATTAATTAATTAGTGAATTAATTAATTAGGGCCACTGCTAATTGAATTGAGAACCTAGAGGGTCACACACAATAACTCGGTTACATGAGTTAAGGCTTTAAAATGATTAAACGAGTTAATCGGGCCCACACGTGTGAAATCACACGTGTGGGTCACATGACTGGACACGTGTCATTGGGACACGTGTGCCACACGTGTTTATTTAATTATATATTAAATAATTAATTTGTTAATTATTTAATAGACTTTGGTTTAATTTTGAATTAAAAAGAAAGTCTAATTTTGGAGAAAATTATTCTAGTTAATTAATTGTGAATTAATTAATTAGATAAAATAAGTTATTTATTTTAAATAAATAAAGTATAATAATATCCAAAAGGGTTTGGATATTTTAGCTCTCTTAAAAGTTGATTTGAATTTGAATTCAAAGTCAAAGTCAAAATTACTTGATGATCAAGTAATAGGAGAGAGAGACCAAAATCCTTAGCCCATAAGGACTAGGGATTTTCGGCCACTCCACTCCTATATATAGGGGAGCTCGAGCTCCCCTTGGAGCTAATCAAAATTTCTTTTGGTTCATGTGTTGAACACCTTCCCTTCTCCAAGATCAAATAAACCCTAGGTTAAGCCTAAACACTAACTAGAGAACTAGCATCCTTACTAGTTAGATTGTAGTCAAGTTGGTGGACTATCTCCAGAGAGCTTCAAGTTAGAAGTTTTGAAGATTCGAGCTTTACCAAGGAGAGGGGATCAAGCCACGAGAAGAGCGTTCTTGGGTGGCTTGAAACGCTTCAAGAAAGTTAATTAAGAAAGTAAGTTTCTAACCTCTACGAATTTGGATACACGATTGCAAGTCCAAGATCCTTTTGTTGGAACATTTTTTAAATTTCCGCTGCTTTCTGATTCGTGTTTTCCAACACTATTCAGCAGATATTAGTCAGACCCTAGAATCTGAAACTGGGTAGTAGTAAAAGCGTATATTGGAGTACAAAGATTTGGATTTACAATCTGGTTTGTATTCAAAATGTTTGACATCAGAATACGTGTTTACTCTAGAAAGAGCAACCATGGGGAAAGTTAAGCAAGACTTGTATTGCTTACACCGCCATAGAAGTTAAATACAAGGTAGCTTAAGAAGCAGCCAGTTAGATGTATTGGCTTTATGATTTCCTAGTTGTTGGCTCAATGAAACATCTGATAGATTCCTTCACCAAAGTATTGGCGTAAAAGAGTGCAAAACGAGTTTTGACACTCGTGTGAAAGGAATAAGACTTAGATGTGTGGCCAAATTGAATTTAGGGCAAGTGGGAGATTGTTGGGAATAGTGCCCTGAAAATTTAATTTGTTGAATTAATTAAACTGAATTTACAGCAAGTTGTTAGTATTTCACATATTGATAATTAATGGCGTGTGGTGGTATTCTTATATGAAATGTGTTTCATAGGAAAAGACTTTGAATACCGAAATCACGTACCATTAAAGTTCTAGTAGGTAAGATAAGAATATGTTGTTATCAAGACTATAACGTGGTTATATAAGTTGATTAGTCTTTCGTCACAGGGAATGGTGATTCCGGTTATAACACGTTGATGATTTTCAATAGGATTGGAAACATCGAACTGAACCACTTAGATTATTCATTTTATACTGCTATCTAAAATGAATAAAATCTCAGGAAGCATTGTTGTAGCACCTGAGCGTGAGGTACCACATCCCCCGCACCGAGACCCGACCCGTATACGAAATGAAAGTCCATACACGTGCCAAATCCACAGCAAACGGGGACACAACACACACGCTATGCTAGGCGGGACTAACCCTTAAACCAATCAACTCAAGATAATACAAAATCAGAGTTAAAATAAAACGCGGAAGCAAGAACGACATAGCATATATACAATGAGCCACCAAGCTCCAAAAATAGATATACAAAAGCATTCAAGTATTCAACGGCACTCACGGCCTACAAATCATGACGCTCCATGTTATACTAAGATCATATTCACAATAGCAATAAGAGTATGAGTATATGAGACTGAAAAGAAGTGCTAAACATAAATGCAAGACCTAGACGACTTGTATTCCCGCCTAGCACTCCTATACCTGCACAAAACAACTGAAAACAACCGGGTTCAGTCTAAAAGAGACTGGTGGGTATAAAATGGGGCATAAGATAAAATATTGCAGAAAGTAAGCACATACATGCAAGCCTTAATCCCGTATGAAGTTTGATAAGAATTTCCCAAGTGGTTAAAACAAAAGAAAACATCAACGGGATTACGACGTTCATATTCATTCATAATTGTTCATAAGGGTTTATGGCCCGGCGAGTGGGCGTGCACAATCTCCAACCTACTCCTCGTGTAATCATAACCAATTAATCAATCATTATCATACATATCTTTTGTGCTCATACATATCATGATCATAATCATTCATATACACCTTGTTCCTCCGGGTGGTGGACGGGCTTGCAAGACCCGGCCACCGGTTCATACATAGGCCAATGGGGGTACATGAATCCCCCAAGGGCACTCAGCTCCCATTCCTCGCTAAACCTCCTAGCGAGGGCCGGTATCACCGTAGTTTAGTTGGTACTAGTATATGGGATCCCCGTCAGCCCTTGCTTCCTCGGTTAGCCACATATACTAAGTCCCGGGGCCCGTGCAATCATAAATATGTCTCGCCAAAACATAAGGTAGGGTTTCATAATTAAAAGGGGTCATACGTTTGAAATCATTTACCCAAATTGACTCGATATACATAAATATACTATTTTGGCTTAAAACTTTTCACATAAGGGATATATCGGGTCACTTTAACTATTAGAAGAAAAATCCACCTTTTCAAAGCAAAAGAAAGGTACAAGCGTCTCAATGCTCGCCCTCGTCTCCTACCAAACCCGAATATGTGCAAAAGAAAAGGTATGAGACTCAATGACCACATATGACGCTCGGCAATGAAGTGAATATGACATGAATGCATAAAAGATCATGTTATATCATGAAAATGTTCATGTGCACTATTAAGGAATTTAAAACATATAATCAAACCATTCGTTCATATATTTCATTCAAATTCATAAATTTATAAATTCATATTTCATATCAATTAATCCAAGAATTCATTTAATATCCATAACACATAATATTAATATTCACATTAGGAATAAAATAAATAAAACGTTCAAACAATAATCGGTAAATTAAATACGTGAAATAGAAATCAATTAATTTCAAGAATTGAATTAAATCAAATAATATTTAAAATATATAATAAATAAATAAATATATATATATATATATATATATATATACACACACGTACTCATGCATATATTTATATATATAGTACATGCATGAAATTAACATATATACTATATATATATATATATTACATGCAAACTAAAGTACCAAGCCATGCATGTAACTACTTAACATAAATAATACGCATGCATCTCATGCACAAACAACTCCATGCATAATTATATTATATATACATGCATGCAAATTTGTATAAAAGCCATGCATGCAACGCCACACACACACAGCACAATTACACAGCCATGCATATATATACAGCAGCATACACACACAAGCAAACGCAGGTAAGATTTCAGGAAAAACAGGGTGACACCCCCGTGTCACCACCTAAGCCCAAACCGAGACACCCCCGTGTCTCGGTACAGCAACTCAAGCCCAAAATCGCACCCCCGTTCCGCGCTGGAAAGGCCAGAACGACACCCCCGTGTCTCGGACAAGCAACAGTATATACACGCAGATTCTCCCCTGTTTTCAGACAACAAAAGACGGTGCAAGAGGGAAGGAAAAACAGCAACCAAAATGAGCTAACAACCTAAGGAATTAAAGACAACAAAACTCAACAATACCAGCAAGAATCACACGCAGAAAAACTGGAGAAAAGACAGCAGTTTTGACAGCAAAACCAGTCTGAAAAACAGGGCATCCAATCCGTGAAAAACAGGGTATGATGATCTCCAACAATCCCAACAATTTTAGGTCATATAGGCTATCAAATGTGCAGTAAAACAACTTAAATTCAACACATAAATCAGTTCCAAAAGAGTTCAACCAAGAGAAGAAAGCATACATGACCTTTCATGAAAGTTTTCCCAAAGTGCCATAAATGATATCTCATCAATACTTCAACCACCAAGAAATCAAAGGTCATAACTGAAATGAGGATGCCAAAATAATCATTCTCAAGCTCGGAATCAACCAAAACCATTAAGAATTGAATTAGATCAACAATTTTGCACAAAACATTCTATATTCGAATTCAGCCCAGAAATCCTTGAAACCATGATCGAATTTGGGAAAGAAAGGATGGAAATGATCAGAAATGAACATATATTACAACCCTAAGCTTACCTTGTTGATTGAATGATGTTTAGATGAGATTTGAGCTCCAAAATCTCTAAGGAATGAAGGGTTATGGGACTGCCTCTAATTCCAGTGGCTTTAGCTGAGATTTGGGAATTGTGTGAGGATTGGTTTGGTTAGGGCATGACTCCGGTTAGGTGGTTGAGTTAGGGATCATTGGAATCAAACCATGGTTAATTTGGTTAAAGTTTGGATAAGATATGGCTATTTTTGTATAGCAAGGTCAGTTTAGTCGCCGTTTCGTTTTTCGGTTGGATTTCAGAGGTTCAAATGACTTTGGAAAAATATAAGGCTAAGTTTACCAAACTCGAATTTTCGTTACGAGTTCAGCGGAGTTGATGGAACTCGAATCCGAGTTCTCGAGCTCAAGATATAAAATTCGGAACCAAGGGTACGCTAAGTGCTCGTTAGCCCCCGATTTGGTTCCACGATTCAAATTAAATTCGTTAACATATCAAATGAATTCGAAAACATAAACAGAGCATATAAGCATGTTCATAACACATATATTTACGACATACTACAAATTCATGGCATTTCGATATCATTTCATATAAGAACGATGCACAAAATAAACAACATGCACATTTTCATGCAATTCATGCATATTTCAATAAAAATCCATGCACAAAAATTTTAATTAAATAAATCAAATTAATTTATAAACATAAATTAAAGTCACGTAATTAATTAATTAAAGCATGATCAATTAACATAACACTTAATTAGCATAATCAATAAATTAATAATAATTAAAGAAATATATATATATATATATATATATATATATATATATATATATATATATATATATACTTATAATACGATTTATTTTAAAATAATATTAAATTAAAATAAAATATAATAAAATAAAATAATAACAATTTATAATAAAATTAAATATAAAACACGTAAAAATAATTAATTGGTAAACACATACGTCGTACCTTTACGTCCGAAAAGTCGGGGCGTTACAATCTCTCCTCCTTAAAAGAATCCGTCCTCGGATTCATTGCTCGCTCGGAAACAACTCGGGGTGAAATTTTCGCATCTTTTCCTCCGTCTCCCACATAGCCTCTTCGGTTTTATCATTTCTCCAAAGAACCTTGACTAGTGGAATACGCCGATTTCAAAGTTCCTGAAATTTTCGATCCAATATCTTAATCGGCTTTTGAACGAAGGTGAGATCCGGTTCTAATTCCACTTCTCCAACAGGTAGAACCTCGGACTCGTCTCGATAATATTTTCGGAGCTGTGAAACATGAAATACGTTATGAATTCCAGTCAAACTCGGAGGCAAGTCCAATCGATAAGCCGTATCCCCAATCTTCTCTAGAATCTCATATGGTCCCATATACCGAGGGTTTAATTTTCCTCCTCGTCCAATCCTTGAGAACCCTTTTCGTGGAGAAGCCTTTAAGAAAACCCTATCTCCAATCTCAAACTCCAAATTCTTTCTCCGAAGGTCTGCATAACTTTTTTGTCGATCCTGAGCGGCCTTCATCCATTATCTAATTATCTGGACCTTGTCAATAGCCTCTTGTACAGCCTTAGAGGGTTTTTGCTTCTTTTCCCCTCTTTTAATCCCTTCTTGCTTGGTCTAATTCCATTCCTCTAAGTCAAAGAACAACGGAGATCGACATTTACGTCCGTAAAGAGCTTCATAAGGGGCCATTTCAATCAAGGCTTGATAGCTATTGTTGTAAGCAAACTCAATTAACGGCAACTGTTCATTCCACGAGCTTTGAAAGTCCAATGCACAAGCTCTCAACAGGTCCTCCAGATACTTAATCAACCTTTCTGATTGTCCGTCGGTCTGAGGATGGAAAGTTGTGCTGAATTGAAGCCTTGTTCCCAAACACTTCTATAATTCTTGCCATAACCATGAAGTAAATCTGGGATCCCGATCCGAGACAATACTAACAGGTACTCCATGAAGCCTGACAATCTCATCATTGTATCTCTTGGCCAATTTACTCACTTTATCGGACATCCTAATAGCAAGAAAATGAGCTGATTTTGTCAACCTGTCCACGATAACCCAAATTCCATCGAAACCTCCTCTCACTCTTGGTAATCCCGAAATAAAATCCATGGCTATTTGTTCCCATTTCCACTCCGGGATAGGCAATGGTTGAAGTAGCCCCGATGGCTTTTGATGTTCTGCCTTTACCACTTGACAGGTCATACAGTGTTTCACGAAGTTGATCACATCCAGTTTCAACCCATTCCACCAATAGAATTGCTTAAGATCCTTATACATTTTGTTCCCTCCGGGATGTATCGAATACCCTGACCGATGGGCTTCCTCAAGAATAATCCTTTTTAACTCTTCCGGGACAACAATTCTATTCTTGAATCTTAGAAGTCCCGTATCATCAAACCCAAACGGACATTCTGAATCAGCTCGAGCTTTCTCAGCTAATTTCTGAACTTCGGGATCAATCCTCTGAGCAACAAATAATCTCTGTTTAAGATCTGGTTGAACCGTGATATTCCGAATACTAGCCCTCAGTCTGAACAACTCATTCTCATCTCCAATTTCCACTTTCACATTGGACATGCTAGCTTTCCGACTAAGCGCATCCGCGACCAAATTGGCTTTGCCGGGATGGTATCGGATTGTACACTCATAATCCGCCAAAAGTTCCATCCAACGCCGTTGTCTCTTGTTCAATTCCTTTCGTGAGAATAAGTATTGGAGACTCTAGTGATCGGAAAAGACCTCGAATGAAATTCCATAAAGATAGTGTCTCCACTTACCTAAAGCAAAGATCACTGCCGCTAATTCCAAATCGTGAGTGGGGTAGTTCTGCTCATGCTCTTTCAATTTCCTTGAGGCATAGGCGATTACCCTTCCATTCTGCATCAACACACATCCCAAACTTTCTTTTGAGGTGTCCGTATAAATTGTATTGTTAGGAATAGTGCCCTAAAAGCCGATTGTATATCCGCTTTGTACTTTTCCTTATTGTAATCACAGACAATCTTTGAATAAAATAACGAATTGAGGCAACACTTCTTTATATGCTCTTGTTTGGTATGCGTTTACTTTAGCTGTGCATGTATGAGAACTCCCCTAATCCTGATGACTTTAGGACTCTACCATTTAGGTGAAATGGTTCATGAAACGAGCCCTATATCACATAAGTCATGATTAGTAAAATACTCCAAGCCGATGAGTCCTACAGACAGTGGGAGTGTCAACCTGACTCCTCTAAGGCTTGCTTATGGGATCACGCCCTTAAGAAGGACCACCTTGTTTCATGGAGGTGTAAAGTGTATAGTTGATACGTGCGTGATACATGAGGGTGCTTACTTTAATAAGTAAGTTCACTGAGGTGCCCCGTGTGAGAACATTCCTAAATGGGAAAGGAAGTTTCTATTTCAGGAAATGGAAACTTCCAGATTAGGAAATATCTCACGAGTCATTGATGTGATTAATTGATCCTTAGACTTGAGGTTCCATGTTACTTTATGAGTTAACTCTGTAGTCTTAGGTATAAGCTTTAAAGGGTGTCGCCTTAGACAACTGATTCAAGGCTTATGCTGGGGCTGCACAAGTGATTCATGAAAGTGAATGAGAATCAAGAAAGGACCTACACTTGCATTTGCAAGGTGATCTCTTATTGTGTAAGTCATTCATATGCCATATGGAGTCCTTGGCCAAGGCAGTAGATCAAGACATCAAGAAAAGGGTTTCTTGGATTGAGATCAAATGGATATGAAATGCACTTAGCTTTAAGACCGGATTATTAGGGTTCTGATTATTCCCTTGCCCTAGATCTTGGTTGAGAGATAGTAAGTAGGAGGATTGTATCTCACATGAATCAATGACTTAAAGGTTCTGTCGAATCTGAACATTCCAATTCAGCTAGGGGTTAGACACCTGTTGCTAGACTATGGTCGTTTAATCTGTGGACTGATTAATTAATTAGTGAATTAATTAATTAGGGTCACTGCTAATTGAATTGAGAACCTAGAGGGTCACACACAACAACTTGGTTACATGAGTTGAGGCTTGAAAATGATTAAAACGAGTTAATCGGACCAAGAGGGTTACACACGTGTGAATTCACACGTGTGGCTCGCGTGAGTGACACGTGTCACTGTGACACGTGTCACACACGTGTGATAATATATATATGTGTTAAATAATTAATTAGTTAATTATTTAATAGACTTTGGTTTAATTTTGAATTAAAAAGAAAGTCTAATTTTGGAGAAAATGATCTAGTTAATTAATTACGAATTAATTAATTAGATAAAAATAAGTTATTTATTTTATAATAAATAAAGTATAAAATTATCCAAAAATAGTTTGGATATTTTTGAGCTCTCTTAAAAGTTGACTAGAAATAGAATTCAAAGTCAAAGTTGGAAAATACTTGATGATCAAGTAATAGGAGAGAGAGGAACCAAATCCTAGTCCAATATGGACTAGTTTCGGTCGTCCCTCCCCTTTCCTATATATAGGGGAGCTCATGCTCCCCTTTAGAGCTAATTGACAATTCTTGGTTCATGTGTTGAACACCTTCCTTTCTCCAAGATTATATTAAACCCTAGGTTAAGCCTAAACACTAACTAGAGAACTAGCATCCTTACTAGTTAGATTGTGATCAAGTTGGTGGACTTTCTCTAGAGACTTCAAGTTAGAAGTTTGAAGATTCGAGCTTTACCAAGGAGAGGGGATCAAGCCGCGAGAAGAGCGTTCTTGGGTGGCTTGAAACGCTTCAAGAAAGAACAAAAGAAAAGTAAGTCTTCTATCCCTACGAATTTGGTTACACGATTGCGAGTTCAAGGTCCTTTTGTTGGAAAAATTTTTAAATTCCGCTGCTTTCTGATTCGTGTTTTCCAACAAGTGGTATCAGAGCCACCTCGTTAATCGTGTTTCTAATTCGTCTCAATTATACTGAATTTGGTAGAAATTCTTGGGCTTGATGCGATTGAGTATTTGTAATTGTTTTAGAAAGCCTGAATTACGAAACTGTATTTTTTTTCCTGAAAGTTTCTGAAAATTGGTTTTTATAAAATTTGATTTTGAAAAACAATTTTAGATTTGAAACTGTATAAACTGTTTTTGGATTTCTTGGATTGGTTTTGCTTTTGAACGAAAACACGAAACGAAAGCCCGGAACACGATGAACACGCGAAACCCCGCGCGCGAAGGAGTCGCGCGCGCGGGCTTCGCGCGCCACCCTCCCGCAACCGCGCGGGAGGCCCTCCCGCACGCCGTCCGCCCGTCGCCGCCCAGGCCTGGCCGGGACAGACCGGCCAGCCTCTCAGCTCCTCCCGCACGCCTGTGCGGGAGCGTCCCGGGCGCGCCTAGGCGCGCCCGCCCAGGGCGGCCGAGACTGGCCGCCCACCGCCCAGCAGGGCACGCGCGCGCGAGGCGCGCGGTATGCGCGCGCAGTGCGCGCACTCGCCTGGCCTTGGCCGGGCGCTGTGCGCGCCTGCCGTGCGCGTCCGCGCGCGCTTGCGACGCTGTGCCCCGTTTCGCGCACGGGCCCCGTTTTCGTGATCCGGCCTTTTCGTGTTTCGTGCAATCCAGTCCCAATTTTATTTTAATTTTAAAATTCTATTTTTGAATATTTATTTTAATTTTGAATAAAACTTAAAATTGGGATTTTTTGAGAAATTGAAACGGTTTATATTTTGGGAAAGTACATCTTAATAAAATTATTAATTTTCAGAAATTAATTGGAATTTTATTTGTTTTGGTAATTTGGGATTTATTGAAAACTTTTATAAATAAGACTCGCATCAAGTCGTGTTTTAAGCTATTAGAGCTTAAAGCGAGAATTTTAATTTATTGGTTAAATTTAAATTCTTGCAAAAGCATGTTAGGTGATCATGGGTTTAGATCTTTGTATGGTTTTAATTTATGCACATGAATGGTTTAAATTGGGGTTGGAGCCCTACAGTTGCGTTTTTTCAATTGAGGTTGGAGCCTCACTTATGTGCGTACTGTTATGTGATTTATTATGTGGCTTTCCATATTACTGTTTTTGAGGCCGGGGTATGCCCCGTGTAATTGTCTAAGGCCAATATGAAGATTGAGCCTTATTACTTTATGTCTTTTTCTTTTTTTTTGTAATTTGAGAGTAGAGATAGGTGGTGAGGTTTTATTTTCATTTTGGAGACAATGCACCCATGGAGTAAGATGGACCACATTCAAGTAACAAGGAGGCCATAAGTGAAGACCCCTCAAAATGTTAGGGAGGGGAATCTCAATTGTTAAATGTAATAGAGATAGGGCTCGTATTTTGTTACTGCTTTCCCTTATGTGATTTGAACTGTTTATGTGGCATGTATGTTAGAACTTGTGTTTGTGGAGTGGCTCCCACATATCACGCATAAGATAGGTAGAACCCATGATCATTACATGTTAGTATCATGCTAGGACATGTTATCTGTTTATGTGCTTGTTTGAAATGCATTTAAGTGTACTTGCATTAATCAAGACTAATAAAATTGGATAACATATATGTTGGTGAGGTCGAACCAGACAACTCTCCGGTTGATTCGAAAATTCCCATTAAATATTAAGCTAATTTCGAACAAATAGGTGTTTAATTCGAGATGCAAGTTTTGAATTAAATTCCTAGCATTCCATCAATAGGTTTTAAGTTTAGTAGGTAAAGCTAGTTATTGTCCGCGAGTCGTGGGATAGCTAGTGGAGCTTATTAGTTCTTAGTTACCTAATTAATCATTTTAAATGATCAATATTTCGTGGTCAATTTTAGCAAGGGCGATGTCCGCGAGTCGTGGGTCGTTCGAACTAAGTTTTGGTCATGATCTTATGATTGATGGGTCTAGCTTAACGCCTAAGTAAATATGGATGTCGCACGAGTCGTGGGTCCACATTGAAAGATAGGTGATGCAAAAACAATTACTAAGAGTTCTAAAGGTGTTAGAATTGGTAAGTTGTACCTACCTAGGGTTCTTACTAAGAATGTCCGCGAGTCGTGGGTTCGAGGTAAAATGCCTAGGATCTTAGTACCCATTGGGAAACGTGTTCCTCTTAGATCTTTGGGAATTATAGATCTTTGAAAAACAGTGGGAGCTACATTAGATTAAAGACCTTATCTTTTGTATATCGTTATAATTCAGCATGCTCACTAGTTCTCTGTTTTACCATTTAGGTCGTAGATTCTGTGATTCTCTACGTGTTTTGAAATGGCAACCAAAAACCCTCTTGTATCGATCCTCGAGTCAAACAAGTTGACTGGTCCCAACTATTCTGATTGGCTGAGGAATCTAAAAATCATTTTAGATTCTGAGAAGAGAACTTATGTTCTCTTCGAAGGGGAGCCTACTCCTGAAGGGGAGGCTCCCACTCGGGCCGAGCGGGATGCGATTCAGAAGTGGAAGGATGATAATCTCCAAGCCCGTTGCCTTATGTTGGCTAACATGTCTCCGGACTTGCAAAGACAACATGAGGCCATGGAATTTGCTTGGGAGATTACGACCACTTAGAGCAACTTTACCACCCTCATGAACGTGTTACAAGGTATAACACTTCAAAGGAATTATTCCACTTGAGAATGAGGGAAGGTACAAGTGTCCATGAATATGGACTCAAGTTTCTTGCCCTTACTGAGAAACTTGCTTCCATGGACATGCCACTGAAAGATGAGCTTTCAGTGGATTTGTTGCTAGCTTCGCTCCCACCATCATTCAACCCATTTGTCCTTAACTTCAACATGAATCATGCTGGTGCTACTGTAGCTGAGCTGATTAGTCAGCTTGTGACTGCTGAAAGCACGATCAAGAAGGACAATAAGGTTTTGATGGTGAATGCTCCATCTTCCTCTTCTGGGCCTTCTAAAGGTAAGGGCAAGAAAGCCCAAAAGAAGAAGAAGAAACCCCTTAGGCCCACTGGTGGCATTTCGAAGGGGAAGGTCCAAAAGAAGAAGCGTGATCAGAAAGAGGATGTTTGCTTCCATTGTGGCAAAGCGGGACATTGGAGGAGAAACTGCCCAGAGTACAAGGCTACTCTAAAGAAAGGTATCTTTGTCGTTGAAGTAAATCTTTCTATTAATTCTAGTTCTTGGGTACTTGATACCGGTTGTGGAACTCATATCTGTAATGATGTACAGATGCTAAGTGAAGTCCAACAACTCAAAGAAGGAGAATGTGTCTTGAAGATCGGCGATGGCTCAAACGTTGAAGCTCGAGCTTTAGGCACAATTAGATTAGATTTAGGTAGTTTTGAGTTAGTATTAAACAAAGTCCTTTATGTACCGAACATTATTCGTAATATAATTTCAATTCCAATATTAGATTGTGAAGGTTATGAAACTTATATTAAGAATGGTAAATACTTTATCAAACGGAACAACTCTTCCGTTCATATCGGTACTCTAAGTAATGGACTTTACCTAACTCAAAATATCAATATTATGAATATACAACGAGAAACAAAGCGTAAGAGAGATGACAAAGTTTCAGCTCCCTTATGGCACGCTAGATTAGGACACATTTCCAAGAACAGAATTAGCAAGATAAACACTTTAGGATCATTCTCTGAAAATGATCTCAAAGAGTTAACTTCTTGCGAATCCTGTCTCAAAGGAAAAATGTCCAAAGTTCCTTTTAAAGGAACCGTGGAACGTGCCACTAAGGTTCTGGATTTGATCCATACTGATGTTTGTGGACCGCTTAGTGTAAGCACAAGAAACAATCATCAGTATTTCATAACCTTTACTGATGACTTCAGTCGGTATGGTTATGTATACTTAATGAAGTATAAATCTGAAGCTTTTGAGAAATTCTTAGAATTTCAAAAGGAGGTTGAGAACCAAACTGGTCACAAGATCAAAGCACTTCGATCTGATCGAGGAGGCGAATATCTTAGTGAAGAATTCCTTAATCATCTCAAGGATAATGGGATTATCTCTCAGTGGACTCCTCCGGGAACTCCTCAGCTTAATGGAGTTTCTGAGAGAAGGAATCGAACCCTACTTGATATGGTTCGTTCCATGATGAGTTTCACTGACTTACCACCTTCTTTCTGGGGTTATGCCCTAGAAAGTGCAGCAAAGATTTTGAATCTTGTTCCCTCTAAGTCAGTCCCCAAGACGCCCTATGAAATGTGGCATGGTAAAATCCCTAGTTATTCTTACTTAAGAATTTGGGGTTGTCCTGCTTACGTGAAGAGGACAGTGGGAGATAAGTTAGAATCTCGTTCTAACTTGTGCTACTTTGTAGGTTATCCTAAGGAATCCATAGGATACTACTTCTATGATCAGTCTGAACAAAAGGTGTTTGTTTCTAGAAATGCCACTTTTCTTGAGGAACCGTTCCTTAAAGAAAAGAAGGGCAAGATCATAGAATTAGAAGAAGTACAAAGTGACCCCACACCACCCACTGAAGAAACGTCCCACTCTGATCAACTACAACCAATCACGAATTTCGATACACACGAAAATCCTCCTCTAAGGCGTTCTGAACGTACTCCTAGACAGCCGGAGAGATGGTATGGATTCCTCCATGAAATCTCTCAAAAGGATAATGATCCTTTAACATATGAGGAGGCACTTTCAGATTCTGACTCTGAACAGTGGATAGAAGCCATGAAATCCGAAATGGATTCCATGAACTCCAACCAAGTTTGGACCTTGGTAGATTTGCCTGATGGGGTCAAACCCATAGGTTGCAAATGGATCTTTAAGAGAAAGCTTGGAGTTGATGGAAGCATTGCAGCCTACAAAGCAAGATTGGTTGCAAAAGGATTCACTCAAAGACCCGGCGTGGACTTTGACGAAACCTTTTCACCAGTTGCAATGCAAAAGTCCATTCGAATCATGCTTGCCATTGCTGCATATTATGACTATGAGATATGGCAAATGGATGTGAAAACTGCCTTTCTCAATGGTGACATTGACAAAGACATTTATATGGAGCAACCCATAGGTTTCACATTCAGTGGGAGTGAGCAAAAGGTTTGCAAACTCCAAAGATCAATCTATGGATTGAAACAGGCTTCTAGGAATTGGAACATTCGATTTGATGAATCAGTCAAAGCGTTTGGCTTCATCCAAATTTCGAATGAATCATGTGTGTATAGAAAGGAATTGGAGACCTCAGTGCAATTCTTAGTGCTTTATGTTGATGACATCCTTCTTATTGGGAATTCGAAAGATGACATGAAAGTGACTAAGTTATGGTTATCGAACCAATTCGAGATGAAAGATCTTGGTGATGCGTCCTATATCCTTGGAATTAAAATCTATAGAGATAGATCTAGAAGGTTAATAGGACTATCACAGTCGATGTACATTGACAAAGTATTGAAGAGATTCAATATGGAGTCAGCAAAGGTTAAGAACCTTCCTATGAGTGTAGGAACATGTCTTTCAAAGAAGATGTGTCCTAAGACTAACCTTGAGAAGGAAAGAATGACTCATACACCTTATGCATCAGCAATAGGTAGCATAATGTATGCAATGTTATGTACTCGACCGGATGTGGCTTATGCACTTAGTGTAACAAGTCGTTTCCAATCTGACCCTGGAGATGGTCACTGGGCTGCCGTGAAGAATATTCTTAAGTACTTGAAAAGTACTAAAGATTTATTCTTAGTTTACGGAGGTCAGAAAGATCTTACTGTCGAAGGATACTGCGATGCAAGCTTTGCATCTGACTTAGATGATTTTAAGTCAATGTCAGGATACATTTTCTGCCTGAACGGCGGAGCAGTGAGTTGGAAGAGTTCCAAGCAAACAACCACTGCAGATTCGACCACTGAGGCCGAATACTTAGCTGCAAATGATGCAGCTAAGGAAGGTGTTTGGATTAGAAACTTCATTCAAGAGTTGAATGTTGTTCCTAGCATGAAAGACCCCATTACTGTGTTTTGTGACAACACTGGGGCGGTTGCTCAAGCAAGAGAACCAAGATCTCACCAACGGACCAAGCACATAATGAGGAAGTATCACCTAATCCGTGATATTATCAAGAGAGGAGATGTGCTAATTGAGAGGGTCACATCAGCAGAGAACGTGGCAGATCCACTTACTAAACCCCTTAGTCGAGAAGCTTTCCAAGGTCATCTTCAGAAGATGGGACTTAGAGTAGCTTTAGAATGGCTTTGACGGGCAAGTGGGAGATTGTTAGGAATAGTGCCCTAAAAGCCGATTGTATATCCGCTTTGTACTTTTCCTTATTGTAATCACAGACAATCTTTGAATAAAATAACGAATTGAGGCAACACTTCTTTATATGCTCTTGTTTGGTATGCGTTTACTTTAGCTGTGCATGTATGAGAACTCCCCTAATCCTGATGACTTTAGGACTCTACCATTTAGGTGAAATGGTTCATGAAACGAGCCCTATATCACATAAGTCATGATTAGTAAAATACTCCAAGCCGATGAGTCCTACAGACAGTGGGAGTGTCAACCTGACTCCTCTAAGGCTTGCTTATGGGATCACGCCCTTAAGAAGGACCACCTTGTTTCATGGAGGTGTAAAGTGTATAGTTGATACGTGCGTGATACATGAGGGTGCTTACTTTAATAAGTAAGTTCACTGAGGTGCCCCGTGTGAGAACATTCCTAAATGGGAAAGGAAGTTTCTATTTCAGGAAATGGAAACTTCCAGATTAGGAAATATCTCACGAGTCATTGATGTGATTAATTGATCCTTAGACTTGAGGTTCCATGTTACTTTATGAGTTAACTCTGTAGTCTTAGGTATAAGCTTTAAAGGGTGTCGCCTTAGACAACTGATTCAAGGCTTATGCTGGGGCTGCACAAGTGATTCATGAAAGTGAATGAGAATCAAGAAAGGACCTACACTTGCATTTGCAAGGTGATCTCTTATTGTGTAAGTCATTCATATGCCATATGGAGTCCTTGGCCAAGGCAGTAGATCAAGACATCAAGAAAAGGGTTTCTTGGATTGAGATCAAATGGATATGAAATGCACTTAGCTTTAAGACCGGATTATTAGGGTTCTGATTATTCCCTTGCCCTAGATCTTGGTTGAGAGATAATAAGTAGGAGGATTGTATCTCACATGAATCAATGACTTAAAGGTTCTGTCGAATCTGAACATTCCAATTCAGCTAGGGGTTAGACACCTGTTGCTAGACTATGGTCGTTTAATCTGTGGACTGATTAATTAATTAGTGAATTAATTAATTAGGGTCACTGCTAATTGAATTGAGAACCTAGAGGGTCACACACAACAACTTGGTTACATGAGTTGAGGCTTGAAAATGATTAAAACGAGTTAATCGGACCAAGAGGGTTACACACGTGTGAATTCACACGTGTGGCTCGCGTGAGTGACACGTGTCACTGTGACACGTGTCACACACGTGTGATAATATATATATGTGTTAAATAATTAATTAGTTAATTATTTAATAGACTTTGGTTTAATTTTGAATTAAAAAGAAAGTCTAATTTTGGAGAAAATGATCTAGTTAATTAATTACGAATTAATTAATTAGATAAAAATAAGTTATTTATTTTATAATAAATAAAGTATAAAATTATCCAAAAATAGTTTGGATATTTTTGAGCTCTCTTAAAAGTTGACTAGAAATAGAATTCAAAGTCAAAGTTGGAAAATACTTGATGATCAAGTAATAGGAGAGAGAGGAACCAAATCCTAGTCCAATATGGACTAGTTTCGGCCGTCCCTCCCCTTTCCTATATATAGGGGAGCTCATGCTCCCCTTTAGAGCTAATTGACAATTCTTGGTTCATGTGTTGAACACCTTCCTTTCTCCAAGATTATATTAAACCCTAGGTTAAGCCTAAACACTAACTAGAGAACTAGCATCCTTACTAGTTAGATTGTGATCAAGTTGGTGGACTTTCTCTAGAGACTTCAAGTTAGAAGTTTGAAGATTCGAGCTTTACCAAGGAGAGGGGATCAAGCCGCGAGAAGAGCGTTCTTGGGTGGCTTGAAACGCTTCAAGAAAGAACAAAAGAAAAGTAAGTTTTCTATCCCTACGAATTTGGTTACACGATTGCGAGTTCAAGGTCCTTTTGTTGGAAAAATTTTTAAATTCCGCTGCTTTCTGATTCGTGTTTTCCAACATGTATATCCTTCTGTACCTTCGGGAAGCGCTAATACAGGGGCAGTGGTCAACTTTTCCTTTAAAAGTTGAAAGCTAGCCTCACATGCCTCGTCCCACTCAAACTTAACCGCTTTCTTAGTCAATCGGGGTTAAAGGAGCCACAATCTTTGAGAAATCCTGAACGAATCTCCGATAGTAGCCTGCCAAACCCAAGAAACTCCTCACTTCTGAAGCATTTTTCGGGCTTTGCCATTGAATAACCGTCTCAATCTTAGAAGGGTCTACTTCCAAACCTTTCCTTGAAATAATATGGCCCAAAAATGCTACCCGATCAATCCAGAACTCGCATTTGCTAAACTTAGCATACAACCGATGTTCTCTTAAGGTGTCCAACACAATTCTGAGGTGCCTGGCATGATCCTCTGGAGTTCTCGAATAAACCAAGATGTCATCGATGAATATTACCACAAACTTGTCCAAATAGGGCCGGAAAATTCGATGCATCATATCCATAAAAGCAGCCGGAGCATTAGTCAATCCAAAAGGCATCACTACGAACTCGTAGTGTCCATGCCGGGTGTTAAAACCCGTCTTCGGAATGTCCTCTTCCCGGATCTTCAATTGATAGTATCCTTGTCTCAAATCCAATTTTGAATATACCCCCGAACCTTGTAACATATCGAATAAATCCTCAATATGGGGCAAAGGATACTTATTCTTTACAGTCATCCGATTAAGTTCCCGGTAATCTATACACATTCTTAAGGTTCCATCCTTTTTCTTAACAAAGAGAACCGGAGCACCCCAAGGTGACGAACTTGGCCGAATATATCCAACTTTGAGCAATTCCTCTAATTGAATCTTTAACTCTTTCAATTCGGCCGGTGCCATCCGATACGGAGTCTTAGAATACGGTGTGGATCCTGGGTATAAGTCAATAACAAATTCGATCTCACGGTCTGGTGGTAAAGAACTCAAATTCTCCGGAAACACATCGGAAAAATCCTTAACAACCGCAGTATCCTCCAACTTAACTTGATCTTTCGGCCTACTAAGAAGATAAGCAATAAATCCTGTTGCTCCTTCTCTCATCAACTTGTGAACTTTCATATAAGACAAGAGAGGTACCGTTCTTGATCCACTACCAATCACCAATTCATTACCCAAAATCACCTTCTTCGCAAAACAATCAACATTGGCCCGATGCCTGGACAACCAGTCCATACCCAAAATAACTCCGTACCTCTTCATAGGCATAACAATTAAATCCGTCGGATATTCTTTCCCTTCAATCAGAACTGAACACTCCCGAACCAACCGATCTGTTTGAAGACTCCCACCAAGTGGCGAACTCACCAAATAACAAGAAGAGAGACAAATAACAGGCAAGCACAGAGTGGCAACTAAATCACAAGAAATAAAGGAATGCGTGGCACCCGGATCAAAGAGTGCATGAATGTTCATGTTATGTATGCATAGAGTACCTTCCACCACAGCGGTAGGATCAATCTCTGCATCTTGCTCCTCACCCTCGAGGGCATAAGCACGAGCCTGAATCATTAGCCTTTGAACTCCTTTCTGAAATCCGAGGTTCTTGTAGGGACATGTCTCCGCCATATGGTCACCTTTTCCACATATGAGGCACAAATTCAACCTTCTTCGATAATTATTGTAGGTATGGGTCGGTCCCCCGTAATAAGTACATGGAGGTACATCCAGGCGTGAATTTGTAGATGACGGTGCCATAGGTAGAGCCTTTGGTCGAGACGGTGTAGCCTAAGAACCTTGTCCTCCAAACCGAGGCTTCTTAAAAGGACCTTTAGGAGGGGGACTAGCTTGAATCATCGGCCTCTTTCCCGAATTCGATCCGGAATCTCTTCCCATTGGAGCTCTAAAAATCGGATCCTTCCTCTTGAATTCCTCCTCTTGAACCAAAGCTCTTTGCACGGTGTCGGCAAATGACTCAAAGTTGTGACCCGCCTGACCGTGTCTCAAGTCCTGTCTTAACCCCGCAATGAATTTCCTTGATTTTCTCTTCTCATCCCAGGTGACATGAGGAGCATATTTCCCAAGTCTATTAAACACTGCGAGATATTAAGTCACCGTACGCGCACCCTACTTTAGATCCATGAACTTCTGCTCCTTCCTTTCTCTCACCACCTCCGGTACAAAGCATTCTCTAAATTCTCTCTTGAAGACCTCCCAAGTCACTTCCTCTTCATCCACTTCAAGTTTCTCTCTTGTTCGTTCCCACCATTCATACGCATCTCCATCAAGTTGGAATATAGCAAATTGAGCCTTCTCTTGCGTAGTAAACTGTCGGACTCCAAATATCCTCTCTAATCGAATCAACCAACCCTCCGAGACCGCATCATCAATAGAACCAGAAAATCGAGGGGGGTTGTAGCTCAGAAACACCCCATGAGGATCTCTATTATTATGGTTTAGTGGGGGAGCTGGTTGTTCTGCTTGTTGTGGTGGGGGAGCTTGAGCCCTCCTATGCTCGACATAATTAAAAACCGCTTCCATGAAATTCCCCATGTCCATTGGTGGTGCTTGTGGTTGGGTGGAGGCGTAGGGGATCGGTCATGATGACGGCGGTGTCCTGGAGATCTCTCACGATGTCTATGTGGAGGCATCCTGTTCAAGAAACACTGAAATGCATGCTATTTTTAGTCCATCACTACTAGAAAAACGCCCTATAGCAACGGATTTAGCAACGGATTTAGCAACGGATATTGGCCCTATTAGCAACGGATTTCGGCTTAGCAACGGATTTAGCAACGAAAATTTTCCGTTGCTATAACCCTCGTGGCTAATCTGTAGCAACGGATTTAGCAACAAATTATTAGCAACGGATATTAGCAACGGAATTAGCAACGAACTTATAGCAACGGATTTAGCAACGAATTACTACCCACAGAAATTAGCAACGGTTTTTTTAGCAACAGATTTAGCAACGGATTTTCCGTTGCAAACCAACCAATAATTAATTATTTTTCTGTCCTTTTGCAACGGAATTTCCGTTGCAAAAACCAATAATTCAAATTAATAAATTAAAAATTCATTTGCGGGACCCGGATGACCCCACCTAACCGAGCCGAGCCCGCACGAGCCGAGCCCTAACCGAGAGTGTGAGAGACGAGCCCCAACCGAGCCCCACACGAGCCAACACATTAATTCCACATATTCGCATTGGGTAGGAATTGAACCCTGTACCTCATGTGAAGAAGGTTGAACCCCAAACCAACTGGGCTAACTCAATTGTTGTTATTATTATGTAATTTTTTATATTTAACCACTATCAAATATTCATATACTAATTTAAATAATTAAATACTTGTTATCATATATTTTAAATAAAAATATTTTTAAATATATAATTATTTATATTATAATACATATTCCGTTAAAAATTTAAATATTTATTAATTAACTACATATCTCAAGTTTTAGTTATGAGATAAAAATATAATGTATATCAACTTAAGTATAACTTTTTATGACATACAAAAAAAAGGATGAAAGTTTTACATAACTAAATAATTAGATCTAATTGTTTTTTGAATAAAGAACTTTTATATTATATGAAGTATTCACTTATACATTTGTTTTATATAGCAATCGTAATTGAATAACTTAATGAAGAATTATTTTGTTAATATGAAGCATTTATATTTGAATTTGTAGAATTATATCTAAATATTGAAGAATTATTGTGTTAAATATTTAAGTATAAGTTTTTATGACATATAAAAAAAAAAATGAAAGTTTACATAATTAAATAATTAGATTTAGTTGGTAGTTGAATAAAGAACTAATTTTATGTCAATATGAAGTATTCACTTATACATCAGTAAAATAATATCTGCATTTTGAGAAACTATTGTATTATTTAGCAATCGTAGTTGAATAACTTAATAAAGAATTATTTTATTAATATGAAACATTTATATTTGAATTTGTAGAATTATATCTAAATATTGAAGAATTATTGTGTTAAATTCTATATAAACCCCAAGCATGTATATATATGTATATATATAATAGTAATGTATATGAACTTAAGTATAAGTTTTTATGACATATAAAAAAAAGATGAAAGTTTACATAATTAAATAATTAGATTTAGTTGGTAGTTGAATAAAGAACTAATTTTATGTCAATATGAAGTATTCAATTATACATATGTAGAACAATATCTGCATTTTGAGGAACTATTGTATTATTTAGCAATCGTAGTTGAATAACTTAATATAAAGAATTATTATCTTAATATGAAACATTTATATTTGAATTTATAGAATTATATCTATACACTGAGGAATTATTGTGTTTCGCAACCGTACATTAGATGTTAAATTAAGAAGTTTTCTTTTAATATAATGAATTTATATTAAAATTTGTAGAATTAAATCTAAATATTAAGAAATTATTGTGTTATGCAACCGTTACACGTTAAATGAAAAACTTTTCTCTTAATATTAATGATTTATAATGTATATTATACACACATATTATATATATGTACGTATATTATATATAAACATATAATATTAGTTATTATTTAATATTTAAGATATAAGATATATATGTCTATATATTAAATATTATATAATATATATACATATATATAAATAACATTGTGTGTGAGTGTATATGTAGATGTGTATATGTTATTATATAATATATATATACTTATATATAAATAACATTGTGTGTGAGTGTATATGTAGATGTGTATATATATATATATATATAAACGTATATATATTATAAATATTTTATATTTAATTATACATAATATACGTTTGTATATAACGTTATATGTATTATAAATATTATATATTTATATATAATATACATATGTATATAATATTATATGTATTATAGATTATATAATATTATATAATATATAATATATATACGATATATATAATATATAATATATATATCGTATATATATGTTTATATATTATATATATCGTATATATATTATATATTATATAATATTATATACATTATATAATATTTAATATATTGATATTATATATATCGTATATATATTATGATATGGCATAAAATGGCCGAGCCACGTGACACGCCTTAGAGGAAGCCACTTGGACATCTCGCCACCTCAAGCGGACCAAGGTCCCCTCGCCAACGGATCAACGGATCGAACCCGATCCGCTAAGCCCTAACGGATCAAGTTCGATCCCTACCCCCAAATGGGATCGATCCCTCAAGGAGCGATCCGATCCGATCCCTAGGCCTCAATGGATCGATCCGATCCCATACGCCTCAAGGGATCGATCCGATCCCATGAGCCTCAAGGGATCGATCCGATCCCTCTCCCAAAAGCGGAACGATCCGATCCCGTACACCTCAAGTGATCGAACTCAATCCCATAATCCGCAGCGGACGGTCCATCCTTATTCCCGCATGGGAGCAACGTATGAACCGTCCTAGTCCCGCACAAGGGTTGGGGTCGAACTCGATCCCACTAACGGGTCCCCCATGACGGACATGCTTCATCACGACCCGCTTGACCTCGATCTATCTGGTCGAGATCCTACGTCACCTAGCGATAAGATGCCATAAAGCATCTTTGTCGGGACACGTGTAACTCCCCGATTCACCACGGCTAGACGCACTACAGTGCATTTAATGCTTCCGGTACATGTCTACGCCCAAAAGGGAAACTAAGTACACTCGACCCCAAGGCATCCGACAAACGAACCGATCGACTGCAGAGCATTTAATGCATAGTCACGGTACACGCACTACTGTGTTAAAGGCTCCTGACTATAAATACCCAAGTCTTGAACAGTAGTCGGTAAGCATTCAAGAGCATTTATTTCGCTTCTCTAGCATTTATTTCTCTCTCTAAGAATCTCCTACTGACTTGAGCGTCGGAGTGCCAAACTTGGGTCCAACCCCAAGTCCCCAATTTGGCCTTTGAGCTCACGTTTGTCTCAAGTGTTTTCAGATCGATTAAAGAGCCCACCTTACAAATTCTTGACTGATTGACCCGAGAGTGCCAGCTAGAACTCCAACTCAGCTAAACCATTTTCAGGCCGGATCAGTTTGGCGCCGTCTGTGGGAACCTACACTTCTCTCTACCTCGATCTTGAGTAAAACACTTCCTCTCTTCTTGCGATCATGGTGAACACTAGGAAGACCCGACAGGATGAGGACTTGGAGGAGGTCACCAAAGGCAGGCACGACACCAACGCGCCGCTTGGTCATCTCCCTACTGCTCCCCCCGTCGTCGGGATTGCTGGCCCCAGCGCCAGTGCTATCGTGCCTCAACCGGAGGCTGCTCCGAGGGTCGCTATTACACAGGCTGAGCTTGACGCCTTTCTTGACCAGTGGCGGGTCGAGATCGAACAGGCCCAAGTAGAAGGCCGGGAGCCAAGACGCCCCGAATTGCCGAGGGCTAGTCCCGCTACTATCCCCAGCCCCGTAATAGCCAGTGCTTATGGGCTTGCGGCTCAGACTTATGGGTCTGCAGTCCCCTACTACCTCCAGCCGCTCAACGGCGGACCCGCCCAGGTCATATGGGGCCTTCCTCCCCAAACGGGTGCGGGCCAAGCACAGGTCCCCGGGTTTGCACCTCCTCCGCCACCCGCGGGAGGGAGCAAACAGGTCCCGTTGGAGGGCCATGGGGATTCGGATCATCCCAGCCGCGCGAACCGCGGCAAGCGAGCGGTCGACGACGACTATGAAGAGTACGATGACTTGCGGAACCGGTTACCCACCCGATCGGCCCGCAACGAGGCGGCAAGGATCGCGGCAGCCCGCCAGAACCGCAGCCCGGATCGATATATCGATCCGCCAAGAAGGCGGGTGCAGGACCGCCTGGGGGATCGAGGTTCCATGATCTCCCAGAGGCAGGTCGATCTACGCGCTGGGTTGAACTGCCAACCCCTGCGCTACAGATCCGATCGGGAGGAAGCCTCCCCATTTTCTGAGGATATTCTCCGCACAACCTGCGACGGAGATCGAATCCCCTCGGGATTACCTCTTTACAACGGGACGATCGATCCCGAGAAATACGTTACTGCTTTTGAAAACAGAATGTTGCTGCACCCCCATCCGCAGCAGATTTGGGCCAAAATTTTCGTGACCACTCTGACGGGCCCCGCACAGGACTGGTTCATCCACCTGCTGCCTCGATGCATCCGGACCTACAATCACTTTGTAGACCGGTTTTCGGCGCACTTCTCCTCCATGTCAGGGGAGAAGCTGCCCCCTTCTTACCTCAACAACCTCCGCCAAGAGAAAGGAGAATCCCTTCGAGACTTCTTCACCCGATTCTCAAGGGAAGTGGTACGGGCCGAGGACCCGACGATGGATACTCTGCTCCCGGTCGTCCATCGGGCGCTACGCAACCACCTGTGGGCGGATGAGATCGTCAGGGCTGGTCCCAAAAACCTGAATGAAATTCAGGATCTCGCCCATGGGTTTATGCGGGTCGAGGAGATGGCATTAGCTCATGGGCTTGCTCCTTCGCCCACCCCGGAGAGCCATCACATGGGGTCGAACTCGACCCCGACCCGGAAGGGGTTCGAGCCCAAAAAATCGAAGGGTAGGGTCGATCCACCGGTCCAGACCGATCGGAGAAACTATATACCCTTCAACACGACAGTCCAACAGATCTTCACGGTTATGGACAAAAAGCTCTTGAACAAGCCCAAGACCATCCGGGAGGGCCCCAAAGCCCAGAAATCAGGGAAGTATTGCGGATACCATCAGCAATGGGGTCACACAACCGAGGAACGCAACGCTCTCCGCGACGAGATCGAAAGACTCATCCGAGGACGGCACCTGAAGGACTTTATTCGCAAGATCGACCACTACTCTGAGAAGGCCGGTCGGAGCCAAGATCAGCCTCGGGATCGATCTCGATCCCGATCCCCATCCAGGAGAACCGACAAGCAACCCCTCGAGAGGACTGAGGACAACCCCCCGACTAACGGCACTATCTACATGATCGCCGGGGGGCACGAAGGCGGTGATTCCAACGCTGCCAGGAAGAAGAACATCCAGAAGGCAGCTCGAGAATACAACGGACCGCGTGAGGAGGTCCTCCAGATCGAGCAAAACAAAGAGTGGGAGAGGCAAGAGGTTAGCTTTAGCGAAAACGACAGCCACTCTGGCCCACATCGGGAGGGTGAAACGCCTAGTTGTCCTATGGTGGTGACCTTGGGAGTGGCTAATTACAATGTAACCAAATGCCTTGTTGACAATGGAAGTAGCACGAACATTATCCTTTACTCTACGCTTGTAAAAATGAAACTGCATAACTTGAAATTGGACCTGATCCGAACGCCTCTGTCCGACTTCGGAGGATCCCAGGTTGTCCCGCTTGGGCGCATCAAACTGCTCAATTCGATGGGAACATCGCCTCAGCGAGTTACCCAAGAGGTCGAGTACGTTGTGGTAAACATGCCCCTTGCTTACAACTTGATTTTTGGTCGACCCGGCCTCATTCAATTCAGAGCCATAATCTCCACCTACCACCAGAAGTTGAAAATGCCAACCCCTAACGGGGTCGGGGAAGTGGAGTGTGATGTCCCGGACAGCTGGGCATGTTATGCGATCACCCTTAAGGAGCCGAAAGACAAGGAGAAAGACGCGGGTGAATGCCTTGATCTCCAGACTTACGCGAGCTTGGATCTCGATCTCGCTGCGCCCACGGTAGGCGCCGAAGGATCACGAGTAGCTCAAAAGAGGAAAGCAGTGGGTCGGATCGAGCCTTATGATTCTTTGAAACACATACCCCTCGACCCGAACGACAGCAACAAATCAACGAAGATCGGGGCCAACATGAACCCCCACCACGAGATGATGATGATTGAGTTCCTCCAAGAAAATGCAGACGTGTTTGCATGGACTGCGAAGGATTTTGTGGGGATCGACCAAAAGGTGATCTGCCATCGCCTCGGTCTCGATCCCACTCACAGACCCATAAAACAGAAGCTGAGAACTCAAAGCAAAGAGCGGAACGAGATCATCGAGGCCGAAGTGAATAAATTGCTCGATGTGGGTTACGTAACCCCAGCCCAATACGTCGATTGGTTGTGTAATGTAGTCCTGGTACAAAAGACGGGTGGCAAGTGGAGGATGTGTAACGATTTTACGGATCTAAACAAGGCATGTCCGAAAGACCCATACCCGCTCCCTCGGATCGATCAGCTCGTCGACTCGACAGCTGGTTGTGAGATGCTGAGCATGATGGACGCCTTCCAGGGATATTACCAGATCTCCATGGCACCCGAGGATCGACCCCACACCGCCTTTATAACAGTCAAGGGCATCTATTGCTTTAAAGTATTGCCGTTCGGTCTCAAGAATGCGGGGGCGACCTACCAGAGATTGGTGAACAAAATGTTCAAAGAGGAGATCGGTAAAACAATGGAAGTCTATGTGGACGACATGATCGTAAAATGCAAGCGGGCATGTGATCACTTCAACCACTTGGGTCGTGCGTTCGAAATCCTCAGGAGGTATGATATGAAGCTCAACCCGGACAAGTGCACCTTTGGGGTCGAAGGAGGGAAATTCCTCGGGTATATGGTTAGTCAGCGTGGGATCGAGGCGAACCCAGCTAAGATCGAAGCTATCCGGGTCATACCTCGACCCGATTGTATAAGCCAAGTCCAATCTTTAGTAGGTCGGATCATTTCCCTAAATCGGTTCATATCCAGGTCATCCGAACGGAACCTCCCCTTCTTCAAGATACTACGAAACTTAAAAAAGTTCGAATGGAATGAGGAGTGTGATAGAGCCTTTGAACAACTTAAAGAGTACCTGGCATCTCCACCGCTGTTGGCTAAACCCAACGAAGGGGAGACCTTGTACCTCTATCTCTCCCTTTCCGACGAAACTTTCAGTTCGGTCCTCGTCGCCATTAGGGATCGAAAACACATGCCCATCTATTATCTGAGCAAAATCTTGCATGGGGCGGAGCGGAACTACCTTGAGATCGAGAAGTTCGTCTTCGCGTTGACGCACGTGGCTCGAAAGCTACGCCCCTACTTCCAAGCACACCCGATCGTGGTACTAACCGATCAACCTCTCAGGCAGGTCTTGTCCAAGCCCGACGTCTCGGGTCGAATGATGAAATGGGCGGTGGAGTTGAGTGAACACGACATCACTTTTCAACCCCGCGTCACCCAACAAGCTCAAGTTCTGGCTGACTTCCTAGTCGAAAAGAACACGAAGCCCCTAAAAGACGCCCCCGATCCCATGAGTTGGACAGTGTACGTTGACGGCTCATCGACCTCCAAGGGGGGAGGGGTAGGGATATCATTAGTCAGCTCGGACGGTACACAGTACGATTTTGCCGTCCGCCTCGACTTTAAGGCCACCAATAACGAGGCAGAATACGAGGCACTCATCGCGGGACTAAAGTTCGCGTCGGAGCATCGGGTCGACAGATTGGCTGTCGACTCCCAGCTTGTCGCGGGTCAAGTCAACGGCACGTATGAAGCGAGGGAAGAGTCGATGGCGGATTATCTCAAGATGGTTAAAGAGTTAGCTCAAAATTCAAAGAATTTCGGATCGAGCAAGTCCCCCGTGAAGAAAACACACGAGCGGACGCGCTGTCCAAACTCGCGAACAGCCTTCAGGGCACCCGAGACGGGACCATCTCATTTCACGTCTCACCCGGTCGGGTCATCGACCCGGGTCAGATCGATGTCGCGGCGATCGACCCGGAGGAGCCGTGTTGGATGGATAGCCTAGTCTCCTACCTAAAGGATGGGACGCTACCCCAAAGCCGGTTAGAGGCGAGGCGAATGAAATACCGCTCGCTGCTATACCTACTGGATCACGAAGGGAGATTGTTCAAGAAATCATTCACAGGTCCACCGCTAAGATGTCTCCGTCCGAGCCAGGCCAGAGATGTGTTAGAAGAAATTCATGAAGGGAACTGCGGGAATCACTCAGGGGGTCGAGCCCTTGCCCGCAAAGTCTTAAGAAGTGGGTATTTCTGGCCGACCCTTGTCCGAGACGCGAAGTTGCACTCGATGAAATGTCCCAAATGCCAAAAACACGGCAATCTCATACACACACACCCCGCAACCATGATCGCGATCGATGTCTCATGGCCCTTCGATCAATGGGGGATCGACATTATTGGACCTTTCCCCCTGGCCCCTCGGCAAAAATGGTTCGCCATAGTGGCCGTCGAGTACTTCTCAAAGTGGGTCGAAGCCGAAGCTGTCCCAAAAATAACTGATGCGGTGATAAGAAATTTCCTTTGGAAGAGTATAATCTGCCGCTTTGGGGTCCCGAGGGTTCTTATCTGTGACAATGGACCTCAGTTCCGGAGCGAGAACACCAAAAGCTACTGTCGAGATATCGGGATCGACCTCAGGTTCACCATCGTCGGTCACCCTCAAACAAATGGCCAAGCCGAAGTCACCAACAGGATCATCATTCAAAATTTGAAGACCCGTCTTGACGCCAAGCTGGGAGCATGGGCAGACGAGCTCGACGGGGTCCTCTGGGCATACCGAACGACCCCCAGAACGGCAACGGGCCAAACCCCCTACTCTCTGGTATACGGGTCGGAAGCAGTGATCCCATCAGAGTTGCTGCATGAAACGGCCCACGTCAGTCAATACCAGCTCGATAGGAATAAAAAAAATCGGGCTGATGAGTTGGATCTAATTGAGGAAAAGCGGGAGCGCGCGTACCAGAAGATTAAACAGTACAAAGCGGCCGCAACTCGATCATACAACAAGCACGTTAGACCCCGCACATTCTAAATCGGGGATCTAGTGCTGAAGAAAGTAGAAGTCCTCCAGCACGTGGGAAAACTTGAACCCAATTGGGAAGGTCCATACCGAGTTACTAAAATAGGCAAAAACATGGCGTACAAGCTCGAAGATATGGCCGGGGTGCCGCTACCAAGACCTTAGAACGCGCACAATCTGAAGAAGTTTTTTGTTTAGAAAGCTTATTTTGTATAGTTAACCGGACCGGAGCCCGTTTGAAGCCCGGTCAAGAACTTGTCTTCGGATCAATTTCAATCCGGACGAAAGAATGCAATAATCATTTTTACATCTCTTGTATTAGTTATGTATCCTATCCACGATCATGACATCTGGAAGGAGTAACCACATTCACTGTAAATATTTTTGATTGTTTTCTTGCACTCACTAATCCCCAATTCCAACGAGGTCGTTCAATGACCCGACGAGAACGGGACTAATAATGAATCGAATCCCGCAAGGGTATGGATCAAACAAGATCCCTCTTTGGCTAGTCGGATCGAACTCGATCCGTTTTTGGATCATGTTGGATCCCGCCCAACTCCAACCGATCGAAATCGATCCCTCAGGCCATAAGGGATCAATATCGATCCCTCATGCGCGTTGGAGACCAACTCAATTCCGCTACGCGATGGGATCAAACACGATCCCCCGCACCACCTATCAAATCTCAAAAATACTGAAGCGAAAGTAAAACTAAACAAACGAAGCAACAAGATGTTCATGCGGCGACATCCCCGACCGCTAGGTCAAATGAAAATTGTCTTAAAAATACTTTCAAATAAATGAGATCAAGGCTGAGGAGGAGAAGAACCCGAGGCGCCCGTACGGCCCGAAGACTTCTTCCGACTGCGTCGGGTCGACGGTAGGAAGCTCTCGATGTCGATCGGAGAAGGAAGCTCATAGACGGGATCCCTCTTATCCCTCTTAGCAAAGGCCATATCAACAGCAAACCCGTACTTGTGATGATGCCAATCGATATCCACTGGAGGTTCGGCGTCTTCCTCTAACGGATCGGGGTATGGATCGGGTTTGTCTAGGCCGATGAGAGACTCATCGAAGGACACCGGAATCAGGCCCTGGGCTTTGAGCTGGTTGCGCGCAATCTTGAAGCCAGCCTCCAAGTCGATCGCGGCCATGATCGTGTTTGCCTCGTCGAAGGCTGGACCCTCCTTAAACTCACGAACCGCATACTGCTCGATCGGGGCCTTGGCCTTCCGAAAAGACTCTATCATGGCGTCGATTCTAGCCTGACCTTCCGCCAATGCGGCCGCTCGGGACGCTTTCCCCTCGGCCTTCGCCTGTTGAACCTTCTCTTTGGTTTCGGCCCGGATCGCATTGAGTTCGGTTTCGCGAGCCTGTAAGGCTTTCTCCATGGTCTCCATCCGATCGAGGGCACTCTGCAACTCTGCTACGCGCGTTTGGGCCTCTTCCTCCCTAAGGCTCTGCAGCTCGTCCAACCGTTCCTGGAGCTCAGCTATCTTCTCTGCCTTGGCTGACCTTAGCATGGCCTTGGCGGCCCTGTACTTCTCCTTGTACTTGACCATCTCTTCTTGATAAACCTCCACCTTCTGGGACAAGCTGATGGCAGTTGGGAGAATATCCTGTTCATGGATGCGAGAATTGTCATGGTTCAGTAAAACAAGAATACGCAAGAAGAAACGACCCGATGCGACGGATCGTTCATGACCGACCTCAACCGGTCGATTACGAACCAAACACAAGGGGTCGAGCCGAACACAAAGGGGGGGGAAGAGACAGATATAAGGTGGAAGCACTTACGCCGAAGGTAGCCTTGCTGATCCTATACCTCTGGTGATCGACGGGCTCCTTATGAATCACCCGTTGTTCGTCGACCACACAACCGGTGTTGAAAAGTGAGGACAACAAGCTGATATCGGGATGGCCGACGCCAAGGTTCCAAACCGACCCATCCTCCCGAACTCTCTCGAGTTCACTAGGCCATTGAGGTGGTAGGGTCTGTTTGAAGTTCAGCAACTTACTCTCAATATCCGACCCGCTGGAATCCCCCTCGATTTCGACTGGCACCTCTTCCACAGTCACCTTCTTCTTCCTTTTTCTCAAGCGCCTGTTGGACGCCAGCTGTTCCTCCTGGGGAAGAGTCAGATCATAAAGATTTTCGTCGAAGTCGAAATAATGATCTAAGTGGTCCAAGTTTATTACTTGATCGGGGTCCTCAAGATCGGGCTCGACCGCATCCGATGCCTGCCCCGGCTCTTGGAAATCTTCCATGGGTTGAAAGTTCGAGGGGACCCTTCGACGGGGTTGTTGGGCCGCGGCTTGAGCTTCCGGCAGAGCTCCGTGGATCGCAGCTATAGCGTGGTCAACCCATTCCCGTTCAGCCTGTGGGATCGACTCGCCCTTTTTCAGCTTCATAGTCCTCCTCACCCTTTCCACGCGACTCATGGCTAAGATATGCAGACCTGCAGAAATGGATCGATTAGTACCTTGAAAGAGAAGGGCGCCGAATATATGTATATATAAAAGCAAGAGTTCAAACACGATCCGGAACAAACGGATCTATTCGATCCGACCCCAAACGGATCGATATCGATCCGATATGACGGATCAAATTTGATCCCGTGACAGATCGTTTGGCGCGTAACCCGATCGGGTGGGTCCGGCCTAAGGCGGAGGCTCACCGAAGTGGAAATTCCGCAACCTCGTCCCCGGGACCAAACCCGCCTCAACCAAGTGTCCCGTCCTCATCAAGTACTCGGGGTCGAGCGGGCCCAGGTTGGTCAAGTGCTCGAAAGACCATTTTTTGTGCAGCCAGGCGCTTTTCCGTGTTGGAAGTTTTTTGGGTTCCTTGGTGGTCCATGTCGAACGGAAAGGAAGAGACATCGAGCAGTCGATGAAGAAAAATCTCTCCTTCCAACCAAGCCCATGAGAGGAGACCGGGATATCCACCAGCTTCCGACCTGGCCTAGCTTGGAGGTAGTAGTAGCCGGCCCCAGACTTGGGGGAATTAACAAGGAGTAAAAACTCCCCCAAATCCTCGAACCGAGGCTCGAACCCCAAACACTTGAGGATGATGATCGCACTGTACATCAAAGCGAAGGAGTTCGGGACAAGTTGAGTCGGACACAGGTTCACCCGATCGAGAAAAGTTGCACCAACGGGTGGGTCGGGAATCGGAAACCATACTTCATCGTCGCATGGTATAGACCAAAAGCATATTTGGATTGTGGAGCCCCTACCGTCTCCCCGTCAAAGGGCAACCGGGCCATGACACCCTCGGGCATCACACTACACTAATTGCGAACCTCTCGGAACTCTTTGCCCGACAATGTCGACGGCCTCTGGGCGACGTCGGATAGAGTACGGTAGACATGCCCGGATCGCCCCCGGGGTTGGCCGGAAGTACCCTCCTCCGGCCCCTCTTCCTCTTCCTCGTATTCCTCGGCCTCCTCGATCCGTCGTTGGGGTCTCGAGGTCGAGGCCTGGCCACGGTTTGCCCGGAATTCCTGAGCCCGTATCTCGTCGGAGGAGTCGAAAAATGACCCGAAATCCATGTTGGGTAACGGCGGAGCACCGCCCGATGAACCGGAACAACCCGCGGAGGGGGTGAACGGCTCCTCCACCTCGCTCTCATCGGAGACTACGCACATATAGGGTCCTCTAGACATATTTCTCGCAAAGAATGAGAAGATGGGAAGAAACGCCGAAAATTACCTCTCTTTGTTTGGCTTGAAGACGAAGTTAACCCTCTGCGCCTCGCCTAATTCTCGATCGGAAGTCAAAATGGGGAGAGAGCGGATCGAATTCTTGCAAAGAGAAATGTGAAGAATGAGTAAGGGGTACCCTCTTATTTATAGGAGGGGAAAAGTGACCCCTCGAAGTACGCACCTTGGCCATCAATGCGCCTAGAAGACCGAGCCACCTCTACCCTCGATGCGCGAAATGGAGCCACTTTTACGCCTACATGACCGCGTTGGTCTTCCTCGAAGCGTGAAACGATGCTATTATCACACACGTAAGACCACGCTGCTCTCCCTCGAGGCGCGAAACGATGCTGTCATTATTACCTCAAAGACCGAACTTGACGTATCGGGGCGTGAAGGCTATCACCGAAGCGATGAAAATTACCCACGCGAAAATTCACGCCGGTAATTTAGGGGGCCTCTGATATGGCATAAAATGGCCGAGCCACGTGGCACGCCTTAGAGGAAGCCACTTGGACATCTCGCCACCTCAAGCGGACCAAGGTCCCCTCGCCAACGGATCAACGGATCGAACCCGATCCGCTAAGCCCTAACGGATCAAGTTCGATCCCTACCCCCAAATGGGATCGATCCCTCAAGGAGCGATCCTATCCGATCCCTAGGCTTCAATGGATCGATCCGATCCCATACGCCTCAAGGGATCGATCCGATCCCATGAGCCTCAAGGGATCGATCCGATCCCTCTCCCAAAAGCGGAACGATCCGATCCCGTACACCTCAAGTGATCGAACTCGATCCCATAATCCGCAGCGGACGGTCCATCCTTATTCCCGCATGGGAGCAACGTATGAACCGTCCTAGTCCCGCACAAGGGTTGGGGTCGAACTCGATCCCACTAACGGGTCCCCCATGACGGACATGCTTCATCACGACCCGCTTGACCTCGATCTATCGGGTTGAGATCCTACGTCACCTGGCGACAAGATGCCATAAAGCATCTTTGTCGGGACACGTGTAACTCCCCGATTCACTACGGCTAGATGCACTACAGTGCATTTAATGCTTCCGGTACATGTCTACGCCCAAAAGGGAAACTAAGTACACTCGACCCCAAGGCATCCGACAAACGAACCGATCGACTGCCGAGCATTTAATGCATAGTCGCGGTACACGCACTACTGTGTTAAAGGCTCCTGACTATAAATACCCAAGTCTTGAACAGTAGTCGGTAAGCATTCAAGAGCATTTATTTCGCTTCTCTAGCATTTATTTCTCTCTCTAAGAATCTCCCACTGACTTGAGCGTCGGAGTGCCAAACTTGGGTCCAACCCCAAGTCCCCAATTTGGCCTTTGAGTTCACGTTTGTCTCAAGTGTTTTCAGATCGATTAAAGAGCCCACCTTACAAATTCTTGACTGATTGACCCGAGAGTGCCAGCTAGACCTCCAACTCAGCTAAACCATTTTCAAGCCGGATCATATTATATATTATATAATATTATAATAATAATATATATTGTATAATAAATATATATATACATATATAAAAAAGAGAGAGCCTAGTATTGAACCCAGGACCTCATGAAAAGAAAATGAGCATCCAACCAACTTGGATACAATCCATTAGTGTTTTTTTTCAGTGAAATTTTATTTGACTTTTAAATGCACTTAATGGTTCTGTCCAAAATTTAACGGTTGGGACCAAAAATGTAACAAAATGAAACCAACGGGACTATTTTTGTCTAATTCTAAAAGAATAGGACCAAAATTGAAAACAACACAATCCTATGGGACCAAAAATGTAATTTGCTCTATTTTTTTATTATTCATTTATTTTTATTCCATATAGCAACGAAAAATCCGTCACTAAATTATAAATATTTAAATTTTTTTTATTCATATATTTATAGCAACGGATTTTCCGTTGCTAATCTTTTTTATATTTATTTCTTTTTATTTCTTCCTTTAGCAACGGATTTTCCGTTGCTAATATTTTAAATATTTGTTTATTTTTATTTCCCTTTTTCCTTCTATATAGCAACGAAAAATCTGTTGCTAAATTAGCAACGGTTTTTTCGTTGCTAATATTTTTTATATTTATTTCTTTTTTTTTTTCTTTCATATAGCAACGGATTTTTTGTTGCAAATATTTATAAATATTATATTATTTTTTATTAGGTTTTTATTTTAATAGCAACGGAATTTCCGTCGCTATATATACCAATTTATTTATTTTTTGTATTATTTAATTTTAGCAATGAAAAATCCGTTGCTATTTTTTTTTCATAAATAGCAACGGATTTAGCAACGAAAAATCCGTTGCTAAAGCATTTTGGCACGATTTTTTTTTTCGTTGCTATATCCGTTGCTAAATAGCAACGAATAATTTCCGTTGCTATCGGGCGTTTTTCTAGTAGTGCATGCATGCAAGTACAATTAATTCGATCAAAATTCAAAATTTAAAGCACACAAGCACGTAAGCAATGCATATGCAACGCATTGACAAGTTGTTCCTAAAGCCGAACGACTTAACTGACTCAACACGACACTAGAGCCCGGGTTTTGCAACCCTTGGCTCTGATACCACATAAGGATGTAGCACCCGAGCGTGAGGTACCACATCCCCCACACCGAGACCTGACCCGTATATGAAATGGAAGTCCATACACGTGCCAAATCCACGGCGAACGAGGACACAACACACACGCTATGCTAGGCGGGACTAACCCTTAAACCAATCAACTCAAGATAATATAAAATCAGAGTTAAAATAAAACGCGGAAGCAAGAACGACATAGCATATATACAATGAGCTACCAAGCTCCAAAAATAGATATACAAAAGCATTCAAGTATTCAACGGCACTCACGGCCTACAAATCATGACGTTCCATGCTATACTAAGATCATATTCACAATAGCAATAAGAGTATGAATATATGAGACTGAAAAGAAGTGCTAAACATAAATGCAAGACCTAGACGACTTGTATTCCCGCCTAGCACTCCTATACCTGCACAAAACAACTGAAAACAACCGGGTTCAGTCTAAAAGAGACTGGTGGGTATAAAATGGGGCATAAGATAAAATATTACAGAAAGTAAGCACATACATGCAAGCCTTAATCCCGTATGAAGTTTGATAAGAATTTCCCAAGTGGTTAAAACAAAAGAAAACATCAACGGGATTACGACGTTCATATTCATTCATAATTGTTCATAAGGGTTTATGGCCCGGCGAGTGGGCGTGCACAATCTCCAACCTACTCCTCGTGTAATCATAACCAATTAATCAATCATTATCATACATATCTTTTGTGCTCATACATATCATGATCATAATCATCCATATACACCTTGTTCCTCCGGGTGGTGGACGGGCTTGCAAGACCCGGCCACCGGTTCATACATAGGCCAATGGGGGTACATGAATCCCCCAAGGGCACTCAGCTCCCATTCCTCGCTAAACCTCCTAGCGAGGGCCGGTATCACCGTAGTTTGGTTGGGACTAGTATATGGGATCCCTGTCAGCCCTTGCTTCCTCGGTTAGCCACATATACTAAGTTCCGGGGCCCGTGCAATCATAAATATGTCTCGCAAAAACATAAGGTAGGGTTTCATAATTAAAAGGGGTCATACGTTTGAAATCATTTACCCAAATTGACTCGATATACATAAATATACTATTTTGGCTTAAAACTTTTCACATAAGGGATATATCGGGTCACTTTAACTATTAGAAGAAAAACCCACCTTTTCAAAGAAAAAGAAAGGCACAAGCGTCTCAATGCTCGCCCTCGTCTCCGACCAAACCCGAATCTGTGCATATATTTATATATATAGTACATGCATGAAATTAACATATATACTACATATATATATATTACATGCAAACTAAAGTACCAAGCCATGCATGTACCTACTTAACATAAATAATATGCATGCATCTCATGCACAAACAACTCCATGCATAATTAAATTATATATACATGCATGCAAATTTGTACAAAAGCCATGCATGCAACGCCACACACACACAGCACAATTACACAACCATGCATATATATACAGCAGCATACACACACAAGCAAACGCAGGTAAGATTTCAGGAAAAACAGGGTGACACCCCCGTGTCACCACCTAAGCCCAAACCGAGACACCCCTGTGTCTCGGTACAGCAACTCAAGCCCAAAATCGCACCCCCGTTCCGCGCTGGAAAGGCAAGAACGACACCCCCGTGTCTCGGACAAGCAACAGTATATACACGCAGATTCTCCCCTGTTTTCAGACAGCAAAAGACGCTGCAAGAGGGAAGGAAAAACAGCAACCAAAACGAGCTAACAACCTAAGGAATTAAAGACAACAAAACTCAACAATACCAGCAAGAATCACACGCAGAAAAACTGGAGAAAAGACAGCAGTTTTGACAGCAAAACCAGTCTGAAAAACAGGGCATCCAATCCGTGAAAAACAGGGTATGATGATCTCCAACAATCCCAACAAGTTCAGGTCATATAGGCTATCAAATGTGCAGAAAAATAACTCAAATTCAACACATAAATCAGTTCCAAAAGAGTTCAACCAAGAGAAGAAAAGCATACGTGACCTTTCATGAAAGTTTTCCCAAAGTGCCATAAATGATATCTCATCAATACTTCAACCACCAAGAAATCAAAGGTCATAAATGAAATGAGGATGCCAAAATAATCATTCTCAATCTCGGAATCAACCAAAACCATTAAGAATTGAATAAGATCAACAATTTTGCACAAAACGTTCTATATTCGAATTCAGCCCAGAAATCCTTGAAACCATGATCAAATTTGGGAAAGAAAGGATGGAAATGATCAGAAATGAACATATATTACAACCCTAAGCTTACCTTGTTGATTGAATGAAGTTTGGATGAGATTTGAGCTCCAAAATCTCTAAGGAATGAAGGGTTACGGGACCGCCTGTAATTCCAGTGACTTTAGCTGAGACTTGGGAATTGTGTGAGGATTGGTTTGGTTAGGGCATGACATATCCGGTTAGGTGGTTGAGTTAGGGATCATTAGAATCAAACCATGGTTAATTTGGTTAAAGTTTGGATAAGATATGGCTATTTTTGTACAGCAAGGTCAGTTTAGTCGCCGTTTCGTTTTTCGGTTGGATTTCGGAGGTCCAAATGACTTTGGAAAAATATAAGGCTAAGTTTACTAAACTCAAATTTTCGTTACGAGTTCAGCGGAGTTGACGGAACTCAAATCCGAGTTCCCGAGCTCAAGATATAAAATTCGGAACCAAGGGTACGCTAAGTGCTCGTTAGCCCCCGATTTGGTTCCACGATTCAAATTAAATTCGTTAACATATCAAATGAATTCGAAAACATAAACCGAGCATATAAGCATGTTCATAACACATATATTTACGACATACTACAAATTCATGGCATTTCGATATCATTTCATATAAGAACGATGCACAAAATAAACAACATGCACATTTTCATGCAATTCATGCATATTTCAATAAAAATCCATGCACAAAAATTTTAATTAAATAAATCAAATTAATTTATAAACATAAATTAAAGTCACGTAATTAATTAATTAAAGCATGATCAATTAACATAACACTTAATTAGCATAATCAATAAATTAATAATAATTAAAGAAATATATATATATATATATATATATATATATATATATATATATACCTATTGATGGGGCCTAAAATCACCATCGAATCAGAGCCGTCCACGTGTCAGCATGCCGCTGACTAAACCCCGGATGCTGGCCCCAACGGGCTCGTGAGCATTCCCAGCCCACTCATTTGCAAGCAAGGATAGGCCGTCAAGCCTCGGACGACTACTCCAGTAAAAGCCCAGGCCCAGCGAGTTTGACGCTCGCGTCTCGGCATTCAGGGTTATCCCTCTCATTGAAGCGCCTGTATGGGGGTCCCATGCTGGCGCTCGGGATATCGTCGCTCAAATGTCATCTACCGTGGGGAGCCCATCCGTGGATTCTCCGAGCGTCACCAACGCTCGGGAATGAGTCTACCCCTCGTACGATGGATTCTCGCCTTCAGAAGAAGACATTAGTCCCTCATCCCACTCTACCCTCGTCAACAACCTCTGACACAAGGGTACAGTGCACAGTGCACCTGACACGCCGTCTCCTTTTCTAGGATGTCACTCTCACCCCACCAAAGGCTGACGCGTGTTAGGGCAACACAGGTTTGGGACCACATGGTCAATTTACCCATTTACCCCCATCCCTAACATATAAATATAGGAGAATTCATGCATTCTCCCCCAAGTCATCTTCCACACATACACTGCATAGTTCTGGGCATTCCTACTGATCTTCTCAAACCTTCCATTAACCTCACCATAGTTGCATTACCATTACTTTTGGCACTCTTGGTGTTATCCTAGCTGGAAGAACCCACGCTCACAAGGAAACCCAGTTCCTGAGGCACTCACGCCTGTGATGATCTTTCCCTCTTCATACAAATACTAAAGTGTTGTTGCATCTAGGAAACCGAGATTCTTGCACCATCATTTTTGGCGCCGTCTATGGGAAGCCATCACCACCATCTTTGGTATTATCAGTTTCTTCCTTCAAAAGCTAGTTGAAAAGTGACATCAAAGTCTTTAATCATGGTAACTGCGACGAGATCTGGAGCAATCAGAGAGAAAGGCGTTGTTCCCCCCGTCAACGAGGAGAACGCGGGAGGCAACATCCACGCCAGAGAAGCAAACCCCCCAGCTGCCGAAAATGGAGACGAGAACACAGAGCCAGCGAGGACGGCACTTCCACTAGGTGGGAACGTTGCGGGAGGGCCCAGCTCCGTTGTTCCACCTGTAGCTCACACTGCCCACGCTTCCTACCCTTACACAGGGGTGTATCCCATGGCCATGCCCCCTCCGGGGTACCCATTTCTGCAGCCTGGGATGATGCCCGGGATGATGCCGGCGATCCAGCCGTATCAGGTGGGGACTCTGAATCTCCCCACGTCGTTACCCAGAGAGATACAAGGGGTGGAGATGCCCCAAGTTACAACCCAGCAACTTCAGGCGCTGTACGCGCAGTGCGAGAGCCAGGCCGTTCAGAATGCCTGGGAGCATTTCATGGCCGCGTATTTCCCCTCGCAGGCCGGCACTCGTCTGGCCCCACCACTTGGCGGGCTCCCAGCGCATCCTTTAACGATGGCCCAAAATGCGCTAAGGGCACAGCAACCTCCCCCACCCCCGAATCAAGGAAATGAAGCCCCACCGAGGGTCCAGCAAGAGCGACCGGTTGGAGGGGATGAAAGGGCCCCTCGAAATGAGGCGGCCGGAGATAATGAAGAGGTCCAATCAAGGGCCACAGGGAGGGCAAACCGCAGAAATGTCGGTGACCCTCAGCTAGCAGCAGTACAAGACCAAATTCGAGGGCTCCAGAACGTGGTAGAGCAGCTCTCTCGAGCACGGTCTCACGCTTCCCGCGATGGGGGCGAGAGGTCCAAGGCCAGAGACGCTCGTCGACCACGCAGCCCCGTGTCCCGCCGAAGGAGAGAAGCCAGTTACGAAGATCCCGACGAGCGAGATTACAGGATCATGGCGGGTGATTCCCCCCTCGTTGAGGAAGTCCTAATGACCCGCGCAGGGAAGGGTAAAATTCCCTCGTCAATCAACAGGTATGATGGAACTACGGACCCAGCCGAGCATCTGGACCATTTTGTGCACCTAATGCACTTGTATGACCATCCGGACAATTACTGGGCCAAAGTGTTTGTCACTTCCCTCACCGGAATGGCCCAAGAGTGGTACAAAAAGCTCCCCCCGCGCTCTATCAGAGGATACTATGACCTGACGGATGCCTTTGTCAGCCACTTTAATTCGCTGAAAGCACCGGCCCCGGCCGCGACCGCTCTTTATAGCCTGGTCCAAGGGCCGAACGAGACTCTCCGGTCCTTCATGGGGAGATTCAATAAAGAAATTTTGTTGGTAGAAAAGCCCTCGATGGACTTTCTGAGGCACGTTCTGTTTGGGGCCATCAACATGAAGCACTATGTCAGCAAGGAATTTGTGGAGGAAGTAGCCAAGAAGAAGCCGCGCTCGTTGATGGAAATTCGAGAGATAGCAGATTCCTTCTTTACCCTCGAGGATATGTACATAGCGAGGGATCAGAAGATGGCAAATGCCCCTCGCCCCAACCGAACCTACGAGGACAAAGCGGAGCCACACCGGAGTCACCGCCGCAGCCCGATACCCGCTCGCCGTCGTTCCTCTCCTCCGCGAAGGCTTGAGCGGGTCCCCCTCAACCGCCCAATTGCCGAAGTTTATTCCCTGGCGGACAAAAAGCTGTTCAAAAGGCCGTCGAAACTAAGGGAAACCGAGGCCCAGAAGCGCTCAGGAAAATATTGCGCTTTTCACAAGCAGAAAGGGCACGATACCAACGAGTGCCGGCAGCTTGAGAGTGAAATACAGAGGCTGATTGCCGGAGGGCATCTTAAAGAGTTTGTGAAAATACTTGAGGGGTATGATGAGCAATGCGCGGAACGAGCACTCGCGAGAAGAAGAAGCCGCTCGCGCTCCCGAAGTCCTCGCCGTCAGCGCCCTGAGACCAGCGAGCGCAACAAAGGCAAAGGGGTGGATATGGAAAACCAGCCCTTTGCGGTCATTCACATGATCGCAGGTGGGCCCTCAGGAGGCGACTCCAATGTTTCTCGCCGACGCCATGTACGGAGCTATAACCAGAGCACGACACGCCCTCGCCCAGTGCTCTCCGTGGACAGCTCGTCGCGCTCAAAGGAGGATGATGTCATAGGGTTTACTGAGAAAGATCTTGAACACATTGTAACACCCCATGGGATAGGAAAAACCTCTGACTGTCCCATGGTGGTTAGTTTAGACGTTCATAACCACACTGTAAAGAGGGTTTTATTTGATAGTGGAAGCTCTGTGAACGTTCTCCCGTACTCAACGTTTCAACAAATGAACATAACAAACATCCCCCTCGAACCTCTCAGAACCGCCCTTGTAGGGTTTGGAGGTTCCGAGATCGTCCCTCACGGACAGATTCGCTTGGCCACCTCTTTTGGTCGCGCCCCACAGCGAAAAACTTTGAGCGTCCTCTACACCGTCGTTGAGGTGGATCTCCCTTACAATATCATCATTGGGCGCCCAGCCCTCGTGGATTTCAAGGCCGTAATTTCTACCTATCATCAAAAAGTCAAGTTTCCAACCCCCGAGGGTACCGGAGAAATTCTGTGTAACGTCAAAGAAGCTTGGGAATGTTACATACTTTCACTTCGCAGCCACAAACCCAAGCAGTCCATCCAACCTGGGTCTACTAAGAAGTCCGTGGACTTCCCCGAATTGAACGAAGATGGCCCCGAGCGCAAAAGAGCCAAGCTGTACAGGAAGAAGAATAAAAAGAGGACCCCTGGAGACGTTCAGTGTTCGGAGAATATGCCACCGGGGGCCGTCGAGGGCTCATCTTCAGAAAACGAGCGTGATGAACCCAAGGGTATGCTCACCGGGAAGAAACGAGCGCTAGAGGCGCCAAGGCCGGAGGCTCGAATTGAGCCCACTGAGGAGTTTTTGACCGTTGAATTGGAGCCTGGGAACCCGGATAAAACAACCCAAATAGGCTCGGGTCTAGATGGGCCCTCGCAGGTTTTGATGATCGACTTCCTACGGGAGAACCTAGACGTTTTTGCGTGGAAAGCTTCTGATCTCACCGGAATAGATCCGAGTGTCATTGTCCACAGACTGAACGTGGATCCCACCTTCAAGCCCATCAAACAGAAGAAGAGGGACGTTCATGGCTTTAGGAAACGGGTTATCGAAGAAGAGGTTGGTAAGTTGCTTGATGCTCAGTACATCGAGGAAATCTTGTACCCAGAATGGCTCTGCAATGTGGTGCTCGTCCCAAAGAGCGCCAATAAGTGGCGTATGTGCAACGACTTCACAGACCTCAACAAAGCGTGCCCCAAAGACCATTACCCGCTACCGAGGATCGATCAGTTGGTAGATTCTACAGCCGGGTGTGAACTCATGAGTATGATGGACGCCTTTCAAGGATATTACCAAATCTTTATGGCGCCCGAAGATCGCCCCAAAACGTCGTTTATTGTGCATTTGGGTGTTTACTGTTTCAAAGTCATGCCATTTGGGCTTAAAAACGCGGGAGCGACCTATCAACGGCTCGTCAATAGAATGTTCGAGCGTGAAATCGGAAAGTCTATGGAGGTATACGTGGACGACATGATAGTCAAGAGTGAGCGCCAACGCTCTCATCTGGAGGATCTCAAGCAGACTTTCGACATCCTGCGTCGCTACGGAATGAAGTTGAACCCATCAAAATGCACCTTTGGCGTTCGAGGTGGAAAATTCCTGGGATACATGGTCAGTCAACGTGGCATAGAAGCAAACCCCGAGAAGATTAGAGCAATCCTGGACATACCCTCCCCTCGCAATCTGAGAGAGGTCCAGGTGCTCGTGGGTAAGATCATTTCACTAAATAGGTTCATTTCCCGCTCGGCGGACCGGAATCTACCCTTCTTTAAAGTTTTGCGCAACGCTCGTAATTTCACCTGGAATGAGGATTGCGAAAAGGCCTTGCAGAACATGAAACAGTACCTGTCGAGCGCGCCTTTGTTGACCAAGCCAATCCCGGGGGAGAACTTGTTTATCTATCTATCAGTTTCTGGGGAAGCCACGAGCGCAGTCCTCGTAGCAATCCGCGAGCGTAATCATATGCCGGTGTATTACCTGAGCAAGACTCTACAGGGAGCAGAGAAAAGGTACATGGAAATTGAGAAGTTCGCCTTTGCGCTCGTTAACGCATCACGAAGGCTGAGGCCATATTTTCAGGCTCACTCTATCACAGTGCTTACAGATCAGCCACTTAAACAAGTGCTATCTAAGCCGGATGTCTCGGGAAGGTTAATTAAATGGGCAATTGAGCTTAGTCAATTTGATATCTCCTTCGAGCCCCGTACAGCCATACAGGCTCAGGCAGTGGCCGATTTGTTGGTTGAACGTTTTAATTTGGAGACTGTGCCATTGACGGATGAGGGTTTATGGCTTTTACATACGGATGGCTCCTCGACCTCACAGGGGGGAGGAGCCGGGGTGACCCTCAGGGATCCCCTTGGGGCAGAAGTCGACTACGCAATCAAGCTAGCGTTTCAAGTCACCAACAACGAAGCTGAGTATGAGGCCCTCATCCAAGGGCTCAGGATTGCGCTTCAAAATGGGGCCACTCGTGTCACAGCATACGTTGATTCGCAGTTGATCGCGAGTCAAATTGACGGTAGTTATGAGGCTCGAGAAGCCACCATGGCACAGTACCTGTCGAGCGCTAAGAAGGAGATAGCCAAGTTCAAGGAATTCCATCTTTTGCAAATTCCGAGGGCAGAAAACGAACATGCAGACGCTCTTTCAAAGTTTGCGTCCGCCCTGGATGGCCATAGTGAACGCTCTGTTACATTTCTAAGAACGGAGGAGCCACTGATAAGTAAAGGGGAACCTTCGAAAGAAGTGCACATGATCGACCCCTCCGAGCCTTGTTGGCTTGATGAAATTGTCAGATTCCTCCAAGACGGAATCATCCCGAGCGACAAAGTTGAAGCTCGGAAAATCAGAAGCAAGGCCCCTCGATTCTCATTGGATGCCGAGGGTCGATTATTCAAGCGATCCTTCCTGGGCCCACCATTGAGATGTTTGAGACCCTCGCAGGCTAAAGAAGTTTTAGAGCGTGTACACAGTGGAAGTTGTGGGAACCACTCGGGCGGACGAATCTTGGCTAAGAAAATCTTAAGGAGTGGGTTCTATTGGCCCTCGGTATTGCAAGATGCCATTCGATATTCCAAGAAATGTCCCAAGTGTCAGTTCCATTCCAACACTCCTCAGTTGCCGGCAGCCCAAATGATTCCTATTGATGTTTCATGGCCTTTTGATCAATGGGGCATTGACATCGTGGGACCCCTCCCAATGGCGGTCGGGCAAAAGAAGTTCGTAATACTTGCTGTGGATTATTTCACCAAGTGGGCTGAGGCAGAAGCGGTCGCTAAGATAACGTTCAAGGTTGTGAGGGATTTCATTTGGAAAAATATCATCTGCAGATACGGCATCCCGAGGGTGCTCATCTCGGATAACGGTTCACAGTTTATCGCTGCTGACACGCGAGATTGGTGCTATGAACTAGGGATCGAACAACGATTCACTTCCGTGGGTCACCCTCAAGCTAATGGTCAAGCTGAAGTGACCAACCGAACCATACTCCAACATCTGAAAAGGATGCTCGAGAGTAAGAAGGGAGAATGGGCTGAAGAACTCCAGGGAGCTTTGTGGGCGTACCGTACTACTCCCCGAGCGGCAACGGGGGAAACCCCTTATTCCCTTGTGTACGGCTCCGAGGCCATGATACCTGCGGAAATTGCTCAAGAATCCGCACGCGTTGCCTATTTCGAGCCTGCTGCCAACGAGGCCAATCGGGCGCTCGAGTTAGATTTGCTGGATGAGAAGAGGAACGCTGCTTGGACACGTATCCACAAATACAAAGCAACCGTTGCTCGCCATTACAATAAACGTGTCAAGGAAAGGACCTTCCAGCTAGGGGATTTGGTCCTCAAAAAAGTTGAAGTCTCCAAACACGTAGGAAAGTTGGACCCCAATTGGGAAGGCCCCTTCAAAGTCATCCAGGTACGAGCAAACAACACCTACCTATTGGAAACTTTGCAAGGCGAGCGGCTCCCTAGGCCATGGAATGCATGTAACCTTAGAAGGTTCTATGTGTAGACATCAGTTTCTTTGAAATGGCCCGTTTGTGGCGTGAAGGGTTTTCCTTTGACGGAAAGCGTGTTGTAATCACTCCCGAAAATGCATCTATATAACAGTAAGTATTCAACTCTTTGTTTTTATTATTTGCTTGCTTTCTTATTTGATTTACTGATTCGAGCGTCAAAGGGCCTACTCCGTGTCGAGCATACTACACGTCGAAAAGCCTACGCGAAACTTCGATCGTTCCAAAACTACCCTGTCCAGGTGTTGATAACCATCCACCTGTAACAGTTTGAACGGTTTGTAAATATAAAATCCTAAAAGTGAGCGTGTCGAACAACGGGGAGCGCAATGCTCAGTTTTAGCCAGCTGAGTGCTAACCACTCCAGCTCGTGCGCGCAAAAAGCCCGAATGATCCTCAACTTATTAAGTTAAAACATACTCATAAAATAATGGATTTTAACTGTCCCTTCATGTGTTTCTCGAAACAACGCTAACCCCAGGGTTACGCTCGCTTTAATATCCTACTTAGCAGGTCCTGTTGTTGATCTCTACAGTATATACAATCTAATGAAGCCAGGGAACATCCATAAGGATCGCCCTCGTGCCCATATTTGCATCTCCCGATATTACCGTCATAAGCCAATTCTTGGCTAAGGGTTTCCTAAATCTGGATTCGAGACTTCATTTCAAAAGCGGCCAGGGAACCCTCCTAAGGGTCACCCTCGCGCCTGTATTTCCTCAAAGATTTATTTAATCCAAATTTAAACACCCTTACGAATGTGGCCAGGGAGCCTTCCTGAGGGTCACCCTCGCGCCTGTATTTCTTCGAAGGTTTTTAAGTCCAAGTTCAAGGTTCGTCTCTACTATGGCCAGGGAACCCTCCTAAGGGTCACCCTCGCGCCTATATTTGCAAAAGGCCAAATTGCCTAACGTCGTGGGCTACCAAGCTTAATATGCATGGTAATGAGCGTCAGGGGACCATCGTAAGAGACGCCCCTGCATGCTTGCACTACCATCGCAAGCATTCCAAACAGAAGACAATAATATAGAAACAGCGAGCGTAACAAAACAACATCATTCAGCATCCAAGAGTAAAGGAAAAAGCATTCAGACATCAAAGCAGTAGAGAAAGAGTGCTAAAGTATGAAAAGGAACTCAAAATGTTAAAGGAATAACGGGAAGATTAATTACAACCATAAATTGTTCATAATTGTGAAACGGAATTTAAAACAACAGAGAAAGGGATCAGCATAGAGAGAGTTTCATTGAGCCGGGGCGTCGGGCTCAGGAAGAGCAGTTGAAAGGGGAACTGGGGCCAACACATTGGCGTCAGAGGTTTGGGCCTCACCAGGCTCTTCAACATCCGCGACGTCCATGACAGTGCCCTCATCTTCTATCAGGAGAGGCTCGGGACCTACCCTGTTGGCAGCTATAAACTCCCTTTGGAGTGTTTCCACCAACTCCTGATACTCGGGCTCCGCCAGATTATCCGCGGGATCCTCCTCCTGGACCATGGGCTCGCAATTCTCATCAAGATCCATTCTCAGACGAGCGTCGGATCGAGCGCTTTCCGGGGCCAGTCCCAACCTCACCATTTGCCCAATCGCTTTATGGAAGAAGCGTCGAGCGTTGTCAAAGCACTGGATGTTGGCCGCGAACACAAAGGCTTTGGAGCGCACGAATTTCTTCACCGCCTCCCAGGACACCCTCGCTTCCAAGCCCTGTACTTTGCCCTGCAAGTCAGCAAAGGCCTTGTTGGCTGCCTCGTTCCGGCGAGTGCTCTCCGCCAGCTGCTCACCTAGCTCCGCATTTTGCGCCCTTAATTGGTCCCGCTCATCCTTCAGTTTCCTATGACGCTCATTTAGGAACAGAAAGGCGTCATCAGATTTCTTCAGATTTTCCTTCAGATGAGCGTTTTCAACGTTGGCGGAGTTCAGCTGAGCGCTGAGATTGTTGTAATCCTCCTGCAGTTGAGTAGGGTCTGAGATGCGCAGCAACTTCTTATACTTGGCTTTGTGCTCAGAATATGCTTGCGCTCGCCCTTGCAAGTTTTTCAACCTCGGGATTACCTCCTGGGAAGCCGTAAACGAGGGTCATAATCCGAACGTGGAAAGGAGAAGAGAGGATTTGGTAAAAGAGGAGTACAGACTTACCGTCAGAAGGGCATGGCAGGCATCATCAGCAACCCGAGCGGCGTCATGCTCGTTCAGCTTGTCGTGATCGCCAGAAAATTGTAGTTTCCCAACGATGTCGGAGACAAGGTTGACAGAGTAGGCGCTCTTCTTTAGGAGCACGGGGCCTTCAGTCCGCTGGTGCTTATAGCGGGAGTCACCCTTGCAGCCTATCTTCCAAAATTCTTCATCCTCGGAAGATGAAGTGTCGCTGCCCTCGCCACGGTGGCCCACGACCACCTCTTTCCCCTTGCCTGAAATGGGGAGGGAGTCCGGCATCCTTTTTCTTTTCCCCTGGCGGTCGGCCCGGAGAATTTCATGAATACGGACGGGCTCCCCCGAGCGGTTCCGTGACCCGCTTGAACTCAGGGAGATTGGGCCCACGGGGACCGCCGGCGGGGGAGTGGCCTCGTGGGTACCCTCCAATGTTAGATCCTCGATGGGGCCCCTGGGAGGAGCCACATTCCCTGCTCCACCTCGAGCGTTGTTCTGCCCTCGGCCAGCACCTCGTCGGTTTACCCTCCCCCTTGGAGCATTGGGAGGGCGGTTCTGCTGCGCTTGCGGTTGTTGGGGATCGACTGCGGGCCCTTGAGCACCCAGCATACGTGAAAGGGCTTCAGCATTCATGCCTTGAGAAAGTAGTTGAATGCCTGCAAGTAAAAGGGAACGAGCGTCAGAAGAGTAGTTGTTTGAATCGTATAAACAAGAAAGCATTGATAACTGTAAGTCAGAGAGCTATTCTAGAGGTTAGGGGTGTTAGTTCCTAGAATCTAACCGTCGAGGGCCATGATGTCAGTTGGAGGGTTGAGTATCATGTCAGGGGGGCAAGATAATCCGTAGCGGAACAACACCCCCTCGTTCTTCACCAATGTTTCCGCCTTAATCCATTTCTTCTCAGCCCTCATCTCGAGGGCTAACCCCATCGCCCACTCCTCAAAATCTTTGTTCCTCATCCTTTCCCTAATCAGAGGACCCTCGCCATGAATCATCCATTGCCGATGAACTCCGAAAATCCCCCCGGGAGCTCCCACGAAAAAGTATTTTTCCTTCCAGTGCTCGCCATAGGAGGAAGATGGAGAATCTATCATCTTAAATCCTGATTTGGCCTGAGCGTAGTAAAATCCATCTGTAGGCGACGAGCGAGGCGATCGGGCTACTTGTATTAAGCTGTCAAAGTTGATTATCGAGGGCGATTTGCCTAAGGCCCTCATTGTTATTATGAATGTGTTGATCAGGGCTATGCCATTGGGTAGAATTTGTGAAGGGCAAAGCCCTAGATGATGGTAAATGATAACGGCGTCATGAGCGATTGGAAACCTCAGACCCCCAGCCAGAACTGCGTCCCAATAGACCGTCATCATCCCAGGCGGTGGTCGATTGGCCCTCTCCCCTTCCTCAGGAAGTCTCATGGGAAACACTACTTCATCCCAATACGCTTTTGTCCTCAACTCCTCCAAATCACCGAGGGTCAGGATACTTTCAATTTCGTCTGGAGATCTGTCAGTCTGATGGCGGTTGTCTTGCCTTACCCGAGTGGCAGGCTCCTTGCCTCTTCTCTGACGTCTTCTGGAAGGTTCAGCCTCGAATGGACGCCCGGATGGCCCCGCTTCACCCTCGGGACCCGCCATAGCCACTGTGATCCTGTGGTCTTGGGGTCTCACAGCGCTATTCAAGACTGGGAATACTCTCTCCCCTTGTCTCTGCATCTCCATTACATTGTGCATCTCCTCAAAGAGATCGTCCGTCCCAACGGGAGCACGCTCGTTCATCCCTTGAACGGCAGCGTTCACTTCTTCTTCCCCGGCGTCAACCGGAGCCTGGGCCACCGATATTGCCATGGGAATATCTCCACCTGGGTGCGCCCTAATTAGAGGAACAGCTATGGGGACATCACCATGAGGGGAAGAACTCCCCACCGACATCTCCTCAATCTCCCGTACATAATCATCAGCTTGATTTCCGGCCATGGTCAGTTTTCAATTCTTGGGAACGGGATTTCTAACAGAAAACTCTAGGAAGGATGAGATTTCTAAAACAGATTCAACAGTAGACAGTGGCTCTTCCCTCAAGTTTTTCACTCACACAACCTAAAACTAATGTTAGCACGGGGAAAATAAGAAAAAGGGTAAGGAATTTTTACCTAAGATGTGAAGAGAAGAAATTCGCCGGAGCTTGTAGAACTTACAAAGGTTTCTTGCTTTGAATATGCTTGAAAGAGTTTGAATGCGTGAAAGAGGTACCAAAACCCAGCAAACCCCTATTTATAGGGAAGATGGTACATGGATTAGGGTTGAAAATTCAAAAACGCAATCATTTCCCGCCTGGGAAACCCCCCACTTTTGGTAGCCGCCTCACGCCTCCCGGAGTACACGCGCCCACGTTCCCACTCAGCATTAAATGCGGACTTGACAGCATTTAATGCGGTGTCAGTTTGTGCCCGTTACAGAAGGCCAACAGTCTCCTCGCTGGTAATGGCTTGGCCCTCGGATATTCGAAATTCAAGGTTCCTTCTTTATAAATTCTACAGTACGCTCGAAGCGATACTACAGAATTTGGGGGGCAAAATGATGGGGCCTAAAATCACCATCGAATCAGAGCCGTCCACGTGTCAGCATGCCGCTGACTAAACCCCGGATGCTCGCCCCAACGGGCTCGTGAGCATTCCCAGCCCACTCATTTGCAAGCAAGGATAGGCCGTCAAGCCTCGGACGACTACTCCAGTAAAAGCCAAGGCCCAGCGAGTTTGACGCTCGCGTCTCGGCATTCAGGGTTATCCCTCTCATTGAAGCGCCTGTATGGGGGTCCCATGCTGGCGCTCGGGATATCGTCGCTCAAATGTCATCTACCGTGGGGAGCCCATCCGTGGATTCACCGAGCGTCACCAACGCTCGGGAATGAGTCTACCCCTCGTACGATGGATTCTCGCCTTCAGAAGAAGACATTAGTCCCTCATCCCACTCTACCCTCGTCAACAACCTCTGACACAAGGGTACAGTGCACAGTGCACCTGACACGCCGTCTCCTTTTCTAGGATGTCACTCTCACCCCACCAAAGGCTGACGCGTGTTAGGGCAACACAGGTTTGGGACCACATGGTCAATTTACCCATTTACCCCCATCCCTAACATATAAATATAGGAGAATTCATGCATTCTCCCCCAAGTCATCTTCCACACATACACTGCATAGTTCTGGGCATTCCTACTGATCTTCTCAAACCTTCCATTAACCTCACCATAGTTGCATTACCATTACTTTTGGCACTCTTGGTGTTATCCTAGCTGGAAGAACCCACGCTCACAAGGAAACCCAGTTCCTGAGGCACTCACGCCTGTGATGATCTTTCCCTCTTCATACAAATACTAAAGTGTTGTTGCATCTAGGAAACCGAGATTCTTGCACCATCACTTATAATACGATTTATTTTAAAATAATATTAAATTAAAATAAAATATAATAAAATAAAATAATAACAATTTATAATAAAATTAAATATAAAACACGTAAAAACAATTAATTCGCGCAAATTGGTAAACACATACGTCGTACCTTTACGTCCGAAAAGTCGGGGCGTTACAATTGTACTCTTAATCCTGATAATATTTCGGCTTTAGGCATGTAGTGTTAATCACTGTAATATACTCGAAGTGAGGTCTCTGTAACGGGTGGCCAAAATACTTTGTACGTTCGGTGATAACATGAAATGTGCTAAAGAGTTATATTGATCGAGGAATCTGTGGCCTTGCTGGAAGGTAAAAGATATCCCTGAAATAAATTTGCAAAAGTTCGAATTAAGACTTTGGCCAAAGCACTTCGCGTGATACGTCACCGAAGTTGTATGTTGAATGTGTTTCACATACAGAGAATTTGAACTTAAGGCGAATCAATAAATTTCAGATTGGAGATGAAAAATAAATGATAGTAGTTACAATTTATTTTTTTCATGGATATCTACACGGAGGAGTAAAATGCAAAATTATTCTAGATCGATAAATTCGTGAATAATTTAATTAATTTTAGAGTGCAACAATATTTGTTTAGTGGAATTAAATATTGTTAAACGGTAATTAATTATTATCATGAGATGATAATATATTAACCCGTTTGGAGCTAAAATTAATTAGTCCTGCAGGTCCCCCTACAAGCCCCAATTAAAAACCCGAAGAGAAAATATTAAAAGGAGAAAGAGAAATGAATTTTCAAAGTGTTTGAAAATAGCCAATGGATTTATTTTAAGAAATAAATCGAAGTTTCAAGAGTTGGAAATACCCGAAATTTTATTTTGGAGAAAATAAAATTTTCATCGAAAAAAAAAAATTGATGACATGGCTACCACGTCAGCGGACAACATGAGGTGGTGCTGATTGGGCGCCAAGTGGCCCGCCACGCGTACGGTGGAGATTGCGCCACGTCAGCGCACGCGAACGGTCCAGATTAGATCTGGATTAGGCCAGTCAACGGGTCAGGATATGGGTCAACGGGTCGGACCAATGGATAGGGTCGGATCAAACCGGACATGTGGCAGATCCGGGATTAGCGACGTGTCAAACCGGACCGAACCGGTTCAAGCCCTTAAAACCCTAGCCGCGTGAGGGCGCGTCGGCGGCAGATCGACGCGTTCTCGGCGGCATTGGACTCGTGGTGATGGGATCTTCAACGTGGTATCTTCAAAAGTTTGATGCAAGTTGCACACGCAAGTGGGGGTGTGAAATTACTATTTTACCCTCGGTTTTTCCCCTATAAATCGGGGCCTTGGCTCTTCATTTTTCCTCACAAGTTTGGGAGAGGTTTTGATTGAACTTTTTGCTTTGAAACCATATCCCTTTTCTCCTAATTAATTCATCATTATTTTGGAATTAATTTTAATTAGGTGTTTATATATATAATATATAAAACACTTAATTTCGGGAGATTAAACCCTGAAAAGGGTTTTCTAATTTAAAGTTTATTTTCTCTAGTATTTAGAGAAATAGTTTCGGAGCCCACATTCTGAGGGTTTCTCCGGGGATATTGCGGGGAAGCTTTGCCGGTTTCACGAAAGGGAAAGGAGCTGGAAAAATGCCTTTAAATAGCCATATTTGCAGTACGGTAATATTTTACAGTTGTATTATTTTAAGCATGATAAATTATATGCTCTTAAGTGTTAATTGCATGTTAGATATTTATATGCTTAAGTGATTTAAAATTTATTATCAATTGCATGTATATACTTGAGTAAATCTGGCTAGTCTTTCGCTATTGTATTAAAATGTTTTTGAAATATTTTAGTACTTGTATTATAAACAAAATTTTAAAATGTAGTCCCGGACGGTTGCTATTTTGGGCCCACCACCCAGCACTTGGATGCTTGATCTTTGATTTGAAAATTTTAGGAATTGATTTGGAGGACTTGATGATTTAAACCTTGAAGAAGTGTTGAATCTTTATGGCGGCAGCACTTCATCGTGGCAAGAGCTCGGGAAATTGAGAGCTTTTTCCCTTGCTTTGATTTGTAGATAATATGTTCTCTTGATGGGTTGATTTGTGAGCTTCGGTGTTTTATTTATAGGCACGTGTTGGGCTCGTTTGACTTCATGAGCTTTGATTTGGATTTGGGCTTGAGACCACTAATATTTGGTTTAAGCCAATGGACTTATATGCTAGCCCATTTAATTAACCCAAAATAATAATAAATTTATATTTATTATTTTGGATAAAACTATAATAAAGCCCAAATTTCGTATGGACTTTTTATCGAGATTAATAATTAACAAATATTTTATTTGGGTCATTAATTAATAATCATTTCGAATTTTCGGTGTCAACAGTACCATCTAAACTAGATGTCACCGTCTATCACAAATTAAATGGGAACATTAAATGATGGTTTGCAAGTCGAAATAGTTGGTTCTACGAGTTGCAATAGATACTACATTTTGAATGTCAAAAAATCATTATATTTAAAGCACCAAATTATCCAAAATATTATTATTCTAAATAACTTTATCCAAAATTGTTTATACACAATTCCTAAATATCTTTAATGCAATAGAAATTTAGTTTTTTTATACACAATGATCTAGAGAAATACTAAAATTGTTACATTACATGAGCTAATACTAAAGTTATAAACATAAAAGTTCGAAGTCGAATAATAATTCGTCTTATAATTATTTTATTGTGAAACAACTATATCTATAAAATATATATTTTTAACTTATTATGAATGATGTCATTCAATTATTTAAGATTAATTTTATATAAATTTGCATGGATCATTACATAGTAAACACCAAGTTAATTTTTCTGACTAATTTCTAAGGATTTAGTATTATATACTTTTACTACTCAATTTAGACCGTCACAAATATTGTTAAATATATAACTGTTAAACGTTATGTAAAACTTCGGAAATAGACCTTATATAGTAAAAATTACTTCAAATTGACATCCACTGATAATATAAAGTAATCAAAGGACCAGTCATAAAATTAATATAAAAAATTAAATTATAATAATCTTATTTTATATTTGAGATCTATATACATTCTAAAATAAATTTTAATAACAAATAACTCAAAACCGATATTCACTCATATATTTCCTAAAGATTACAGGAAATTTATTTGTACTCTATAAATTACATTAAAATTTACTCAAATGAGTGTTATTAAGGATTTTAATAATTTATGATAGATATTTAGTATTAATTATTTTTGGTCTGCTTCCAAAATATAAAACTACAATATGTAGAGCTATGAAATTTTCCCACCAAATTATAAACTTACCTGGGAAATTCTTACATTCACGGGGGTGGGTCCTGGTGCATGCACCCACTAATTTTTTATTCCAAATATATATATAAACAATAGAAAAAAATTCAAAAATAAAAAATAATAATAATTTTTTTTTTCATTAAAAAATTAATGGGCGCATGCACCGGGTGTCACCGGGCCAACACCCGGTGCATGCAAGAATTTTCCAAATTACCTATTCACCAAAATCGATCCGAATCCGACTGAATAGCTCAATATTAAAAGTTTTACCCTTTTTTCCCTGAAGCGATATTAATTTTTATAAAGAATGTCCTTTGGAATTATATATCCAAATTGATATTATCCAAAATATTATTATTCTAAATAACTTTATTATTAACTATTATTTAATAATTTGAAAATTAACTCGGAATTATATAAAACCATTACTTATGTATTAAAAATCAAAGTTTTATTGTTTTAATTTAGGATTAATTAATAATTATTAAAAACTAACTTACATTTATATGAAAATCTTCAGGTAAGTAATCTTGTATAAGTAATTTTTCAGATGAATTAAATAAATGAAAAAATAAAATAATTAATAATTAAAATAAATTTAGTTCCTATTAATAAATAGTATTTACATAAAGTCATTAAAATAAAATTATAAATTATTATCAATTTCTTTAACTGTAACACAAGTTTCCCTCTATCTCTTAAGAAAATAAAAATAAAAATTGAACTCACACTCATCTTTGAACCCCGAGCTCATCGACTCATAAAAAAGTCCAGTTTAATTTTGCGTTTTTATAATTTTAAAATAATATTGAATGCTATATAAATATTTCGATCGCTACCATTTTCATTGTATATTATATATGTTAAATTATTTCATTAACCCAATCATGTATTCTACCCAAAATAAAAAATAAAAAATAAGCCAAGCATGTTCACAGACTCATGAACAAATGAGTTTTGAGTTTTGACTCCATCTCAACTGTTAACTTTCTTGAGCTTGAGCAGCTCGATCACAAGCTCAAAATTGAACTTGGGTTGAGTCTCATATGGGTTATCCTATAATACATGAACACTCCTAAAAATATAATAGTGTATCATTTTGTATTGTATAGTATATTTGTATTGAATATCTATATGTAGTAAATTTGAAAATAATCACAATCATGGTGTTGGTATTGCGGACTATCTGTATCATAAAAATAAATTAATTGAGTTTGTAAGTTGAGTCAACTGATCATTACATGCTAATTATCCCCGAAAGTAGAAAAAGGAGGGTTATAAATGTAGGGACAATTACATTTAACCCAATTTGGATGAGTAATTACGAGTGGTACAATATATTTAGATATAATTACAATTATAAGTTAATATAATATATTAATTACATAAAAAAATGACATATTTTCAATGTAGTGTAATTAAAATTTTTTAGGAAGAGTATAAGTGTAAATATATCTAAAATTGGAGTATCACTTGTAATTATTTCATCTAATTTGCGAACTAGACGTAATTAAGCCTATAACTTATCTAATAATTAGCAATGTTTAGTTACTTATATTATTGCAAAAGACATTTAAGAATTTTTCTAAAATTACAGATAGAGGGAATAAAATGGGATAATTACAGTTTTGGTCATCCAACTATGCCACTTATTCTCTTTTGGTCCCCCACTTTTCAATTTTAAAAAAATGGTCACTGAACTACCACTTTTTTTACACATTTGGTCCCGCCCGCCGTCAACCTTGGCGTTAAATTTAACGGAAATTACAGTTTCAGGCGAATTTTGGGGTCGTTTTCTACGTTTTCTCTCATTTCTTCCCCTTGTTGCGACTGTGAAGTTCTCCAAGGTGTCAACTGACCTTTTCCTGCATAAGAATGTTTCGGCCACGTCCGTTTCCATCACTGTTGGACTTATGAACCTCATTGGGTGCTGGTTCGGAGCAATGCCTAATTTCTCAAAGGCATTCAACTTGCTCAGGGCTTGAATTTCGCAATGACGGCTTAAATTGATTCCATTATCCGTTGTTAGAGGCATTCAGCTTGCTCAGGGCTTGAATTTCGCAATGACGACTGTTAAGTACATCAGAAAGGTTCAAAATTTCTCAAAGTCGAAATCTTTAGGAGAGAGGCCATAGCTCGGATCAGATGGATTGATTTTGGCCCTCATTTGTGCCTGTTTCATCATAATAGTAAACGGGCCGGGGTAAGAAGAAGCCGAAAACGAGGCTAACTGTGAGGTTGATGATTTAGAGATGAGGGATCAAAAATGGAGGAAAGTCAAGAAAGTGATCTGCTCACTTCCCTCTACTTTCATAGTCTTTTTGGTGGGATTGGTTGTAGCCATCATAAGAGGGCCTAATGCTGTCAAAGGTTTCCGATTCGGGCCGGAGTCAATCGAAACCATCAAAATCTCCAAACATGCATGGAAAGAAGGATCCATCAAGGGAACTATCCCACAGCTGCCTTTATCAATCGTCAACATCCGTTTCCATCACTGTTGGACTTATGAACCTCATTGGGTGTTGGTTCGGAGCCACATTTGCAAAAAACTCGCTCAATGGGGAAATTTTGCCTTTGTGTACTCCATGCAGTGGATCCGCTTGACATACTCACCTTGGATAACTTCACAGTCGCAACAAGGGGAAGAAATGAGGGAAAACGCAGAGAACGGCGCCCAAATTGGCCTGAAACTGTAATTTTTGTTACATTTAACGACAAGGCTAACGACAGGACCAAATGTGTAAAAAAAGTGGTAGTTCAGTGACCATTCTTGTAAAATTGAAAAGTGGGAGACCAAAAGAGAATAAGTGGCATAGTTGGATGACGAAAACTGTAATTATCCCGAATAAAATTAAACTAGCTTTTTGTAAATTGATAGGCTTATAAGTTGCCCATTTAAAGCTTTGAAAAAGAAAAGTTACACGAGTTATACAATATCAGGGGACAAATTGACAGTGCCCTTTATTATTACCAGCATTAAAATTTCTCATAACGTAATAAATTAGATAAAATTTAAAGAAGAAGAAACCTTCTATCTCTTGCATACAACGCCTCTTCCATCAATCCCACTGCCACATTTCATGCTCGGCAATTCCAAAGCCAAGGCATCAATTGCCGGGACTGATTTTCCTCGTCGGAACTGTGAAACGGAGCAATCTGTATCGAAAAGGCTTGAAACTGCAAACTGTTTTTCTCCTCCAAGAACTGGCATGGGCACTCCTATTTTAGCTCGACTCACGTAATTATCCCTATATGTTTGCCCCAAAACTCCATTCACATTCCCATTCAGTGAAAAGAATTTGAATCCCAATTCGAGATGGGCAAAGCAATCGTCTTTCGTGATTCCATAGTTATGGACCCTGGATTCGTGCTCTGTGATGGGCAGCACCTTAGCCGAAATCTTGGACAGCCCGTCGACTTCAATGACTATGCTATTGGTGTTGCTGTCTCTTTTGACGACGGCGGAGGATAGGTCCTCCGGCTGCCATGTGGCGCCTTCGGAAGTGGAGAGGGAAATAGGCTCACCGTCGAAGGCGAGGGAGAGGCGGTCGGAGCTTTCATCCCAGGTGGCGGTTTTCTTGGCGCCGACAAATATTTGGTGGTCGCCGAAGAGAATGGCGATGGATTGGACCCAGGTGAAATCCCTCTTCATATTCTCGTTTCTTCTTCCGATGAAGTGAGCGTTGATGTGGAGGTTATAGAAGATTGAAGAATCAAAGGAGACAATCTGCTCAACAGATTGCGCCATCCTAGGGGATTACTTAGAGCAATTATTGTACAGATATTTGATTAATCATTTACCATATGTTCTCCCGCTCTGTAATGTATTTATAGCCCTTGTACACATCAATACAATCAAGCAATTCAAGCAACATTATTACTTTCTATATGGTATCAAGAGCCACCAATCACTAAATTTTTTTTTTTCTCTCTACCGTTATCTCCATGGCTACAGATTCGACCTCTTCAACAATCCAACCCCCAACTGGTCTTACACCACCGACTGAGCCCTCCCGGCAACTAATATTAATCAATTCCTCCAACACCGTCAAGCTCCACTCCAATAACTACATGGCGTGGAAGCTTCATATGCAAGCTCTCCTTCGTGGACACAACCTATTCGGCTATGTGGATGGATCTGTTACGAAACCCTCCTCAGTTCTTCAATCCGACAACTCCGAGATCGTAAATCCCCAATTCACCGCTTGGTTCCAACAAGACCAACTAATCCTTGCCGCACTCGCCGCCTCTTTACATCACACGGTGGCTCCGGTGATTCATAGCGCCACCTCCGCCTACGAGGCTTGGACCATCCTTGCCACCACATTCGCGAATGCGTCCCGGGGTCACATCAAACAACTTCGTGACGCCCTGAAACGTTCAACCAAAGGTTCCAAATCCATCAATGAATACATGACTTCAATCCGCACCAAGACTGATGAACTCAACCTCCTGGGCCACCCGCTTGGCCAAGAAGATGTCACCGATATTGTTCTTGAGGGTCTTGATGACTCATACCGCTCAATTGTTGACGCCGTAAATGCGCGTGACAGCCCCATCTCATTTGCCGAGCTTCACGAGAAACTCCTCAACAAAGAACTCTCAATTCAGCAGTCCGCTTCAGCCATCGTCTCCACTCTCCCTATCACCGCCAACCCCGCAGGCTTTCAGCCCAAACCTAGACAATGGCGGCCCTCACCGGCCACCACTCCTCCACCATCCAACTTCCAACACCGACAACCCCGCCCATACCTTGGCACATGTCAACTTTGTAGTATCCAAGGCCACTCCGCCCGCCGCTGTCCCCAATACCGTATCCTCCAACACCACACAACCACCCCACACCAATACCAACCTTCCCCTCGCCCGCCGCAACCCCAACGTCGACCACCAACCCACTCCCCAACCCCCTGGCAACCACGTGCCCACTACACCACCACCTCAGAAGCACCCTCCCCGCCCTCCTGGCTCCTCGATAGCGGCGCATCCCACCACATCACCACTGATCTTGACAACCTCTCCATCCACACCCCATATACCGCTCAAGACAACGTCATGATTGGCGATGGCACCACTCTCCCCATCACTCACTCGGGTTGTATCTCTTTACCCTCTACCACCTCTCCCTTAACTCTAAACAACGTTCTTTGTGTTCCCTCTATGAACAAGAATCTAATCTCTGTTTCTAAGCTTTGCGAATCTAATCGTGTTTCTGTTGAATTTACTCCGTATGGTTTTCAGGTGAAGGACCTCACGACGGGAGCTTCCGTCATGACGGGACAAGTCAGTAATGGAGTTTATGCGTGGCCGGCGCGACAACCACCACCCCACCTCTCACCTACCGTCTTCACCTCCTCTGTCCGAACCTCCGGCCCCAATTGGCACAACAGATTGGGACACCCATCCGCGGTCATTCACCAGCATATCATCTCCAGATATAATCTCCCCACATCCTCCCCCCCCCCAAAACTAGACTGTAATTCCTGTCTTTGTAATAAGAGCCATAAGCTCCCCTTTGGCGAATCATCAATAAAATCCGTTTCCCCTTTAGATATTATCTTCAGCGATGTTTGGACTTCCCCCGTCCCCTCACTTGAAAATCACAAGTACTATGTAATTTTTGTAGACCACTACACCAAATACACATGGCTATTCCCACTTATCAAAAAGTCCCAGGTATCCGACATCTTCAAACGTTTCAAAGCCTTAGTTGAACTAAAATTTAACTCAAAAATCAAGTCTCTCTATTCCGATAATGGTGGCGAATTCACAACCCTCACCCCCTACCTTGCCGACAATGGCATCTCTCATCTCACCACTCCGCCCCACACCCCAGAACACAATGGATACTCCGAACGGCGTCACCGCCATATTGTCGAAACCGGCCTCACACTCCTACATCATGCCTCCCTCCCGCTCCCATATTGGCACTACGCCTTTGCCACAGCCGTATACCTTATAAATAGACTTCCCACCCCTAGTCTCTCCATGGCATCACCATATCTTAAACTCTTCAATACACCCCCAAACTATGAAAAACTCCGCACGTTCGGATGCTTATGCTACCCATGGCTCCGACCCTACTCCGATCACAAACTCACCCCTCGTTCGATTCCTTGCATTTTTCTTGGTTACTCCCTCACCCAAAGCGCCTACCTCTGTCTCGATGTCTCTACCAATCGCCTCTATGTGTCCCGCCACGTCCGTTTTGTTGAGCACAACCTCCCTTTCAACGCCCTGACCCACTCCACTCGTCCCACTACGTCACCCACCTCCTCCACCGCACTGCCGGATCTGCCACCCATAACCACTGTACCTGTCGCGTCGCCCACGCCACCTCGCATACCGGAAAGCTCCCCGTCGTCGGCCCCTTCGCCCTCTACAGCGCCATTACCTCCACTCACTACAGCACCACCATCACCACCATCCGAATCCTCCCCACCCATAACATCTCCATCCCTCGATCCCGATAATGCTCCTCCAGCCCATACACGACACCCAATGGCCACCCGCTCCCAACATAACATCCGCAAACCAATCCAAAAATTGAATCTCTCCACCCAAATTGTCCCCACCTCAGATATAGAACCAAAAACTGTAACTCAGGCCTTACGGGATGAACGTTGGCGAAAAGCGATGGCAGCTGAATATGATGCCCTTGTGAGAAATGGCACCTGGGAGCTTGTCCCACCATCTGATGCTTCAAATTTAGTCGGTTGCAAATGGGTCTTTCGTATTAAACGTAATGCTAATGGTTCCATTGACAGGTTCAAGGCGAGACTCGTCGCCAAAGGGTTCCATCAACGACCAGGAGTTGACTTTCACGACACATTCAGCCCAGTGGTCAAACCCACGACCATTCGAGTGGTGCTCACACTTGCGGTTACCCGACGCTGGGTATTGCGTCAACTTGACGTCAATAATGCCTTTCTTCAAGGGAGATTATCTGAAACAGTTTACATGGTCCAGCCGCCCGGCTTTGTCGACAATGATAAACCTGGGCATGTCTGTAAGTTGCACAAAGCTTTGTATGGCCTAAAACAGGCCCCCCGCGCATGGTACCATGAATTGCGTAATTTCCTTCTTGATCAGGGATTTCGAAACTCTCTCGCTGACTCCTCACTTTTCATATTCAATACATCTGCTGCACTGATCTATGTCCTTGTCTATGTTGATGACATCCTAATTACAGGTCCCAATCAATTGGTAGTGTCTGACTTCATTGCAACACTATCCACCCGCTTCTCGCTAAAGGATTTAGGTCCGCTAACCTACTTTCTGGGTATTGAATGCATCAAGACACCAAGTGGTCTTCTGTTGTCCCAACGGAAATATGTCCATGACTTGCTTAATCGGATGGACATGGCGGGATCTAACCCGGTCGGCACGCCTCTCTCTCCGGACAATGACTTACGACTTCAAGCAGGCACCTCCCTCACAGATCCTTCCGAGTACCGCTCTATTCTCGGCGGTCTTCAGTACCTCACCATGACACGCCCAGATATCGCCTTCACAGTCAACAAGTTGTCACAATTCATGCATCGCCCAACTTCGGTCCACCTCCAGGCCGTCAAACGGCTCCTTCGCTACTTACGTGGTACCTCTGACTTTGGCGTTTTCATCTGCCGCGACAGTCAGCTAAATCTCCTCGCCTACTCTGATGCCGATTGGGCGGGAAACAAAGACGATTACTCCTCCACTAGTGGTCATATCATCTATCTTGGTGCCAACCCAATTTGTTGGAGCTCTAAGAAGCAGCGCAGCGTAGCGCGATCATCCACGGAGGCTGAGTACCGGGCCGTTGCCACCACTTCAGCGGAAATCCGGTGGATTTGCTCCTTGCTATCTGAACTAGGCATCCTCCTCCCAGACCCGCCAACCATTCTCTGTGACAACATCGGAGCCACGCACCTCTGCTCCAACCCCGTGTTCCACTCGCGCATGAAACACATCGCCCTTGACTTTCACTTTGTAAGAGAGCAGGTCCAGAATGGTGCCCTCCGTGTCCGGCATGTTTCTTCTGTGGATCAGCTAGCCGACACGTTTACTAAGGCACTTCCGCGTCTGCAGTTTATCAACTGTCGGAACAAGATTGGAGTCGTTCATGGAGACTCCATCTTGCGGGGGCGTATAGAAGATTGAAGAATCAAAGGAGACAATCTGCTCAACAGATTGCGCCATCCTAGGGGATTACTTAGAGCAATTATTGTACAGATATTTGATTAATCATTTACCATATGTTCTCCCGCTCTGTAATGTATTTATAGCCCTTGTACACATCAATACAATCAAGCAATTCAAGCAACATTATTACTTTCTATAGAGGTTGGGGTCAGTTACGAGGCAGAAATCTTGATCCTTCTTGCCGTGGAAGTAGAAAGTTATGCCGTCACCGCCGATGAATCGTGGGTCTTGGCACACTGCCCCGGGCATATCACACTCTGCAATATTTCGGATATGTAGAATTAATCACAATTTATCGTATGCAGGAAGTATCATTTTCATATCTCAGTGAAATGGTCTTTTCAATTTCAATTTGTAGTTTAGCCTAAGTTCTTACTTCCCGTTCAATATATGATAATGTTTTAGTATTTGATCAAGAAACAATTCGTGCAGGAATAATTGTTAAAAGTAGTATTCGGTTAAGAGTAAAGGACTTACTGCACACGGGTTTGCAAGTGACACAGTCGACCTCGCATGTATTAGGACAATTACTAGGACATACATGTTCCACACCATAACACTGGGGATAGTTTCTATTCCTACACCTCTTTCTCCTCCCAGCGTTGGAGGAATCACTTGGGGGTGGAGGAGACCAAGTTGGTGGAGGCGTGGAAGGGGTGGTGGGAGGGGAAGGAGATGAGGGAGTTGGGGTGGATGGCGGAGAGGATGTTGGTTGAGTTGAAGCAGGTGGTGATGGAGTAGGATAGGGAGGTGATTGTGGAGGTGTGGGGGAAGAAGGAGTTGGGGAAGGTGGTGTTGGAGATGTTGTTGGAGTTGGGGGAAGGGATTGTTGTGGCGGAGATGGTCCTGGAGCTAGTGTTGGTCGGGAAGGTGGAGGAGGAGAATCATTTGGAGGATAATTTGGTGGAGATGATGGTGTTGTTGGCGTAGAGGAAGGAGGAGAATTTTGTGGTGGAGTTGGTGTGGATGGAGGTGGTGATGATGGTGGAATTTGAGTAGGGGGAGGAGATGGAGATGGAGTTGGTTCTGAAGGAGGCGAGGATGATGGGGGAGTTGGTTTCGTTGGAGGAGATGGGGATGATGGTGTTGTCGGAGTAGTGGGAGGAGGAGAATAATCGGATGGGGGTGGAGATGGAGATGGAGTTGGTTCTGAAGGAGGCGGAGATGATGGGGGAGGTGGTTTCGTTGGAGGAGGTGGGGATGATGGTGTTGTGGGAGTAGTGGGAGGAGGAGAATAATCGGATGGGGGTGGAGATGGAGATGGGGGTGGAGTTGGAGTTGGAGGTGGAGTTGGAGTTGAGGGAGGTGAAGAATGTTCTGGTGGAGATAGAGATGGAGAATTATCGTTTCCCTTCCCCTTACCGTCATCTCCCTTCCCTTTCCCATCGTCGCCTCCTTTTCCCTTATTGTCGTCTCCTTTTCCTTTTCCTTTTCCACCATCGTCTCCCTTTCCCTTATTGTCGCCTTTTCCACCATCATCTCCCTTTCCTTTATTGTCATCTCCCTTTCCTTTTCCACCGTCGTCTCCTCCTGATGGTGGTTGTGGTGGCAAATTAGAGTTGGGCGGTGGAGGGACCTTTCCTTTTCCACCGTCATCTCCCTTTCCTTTATTGTCATCCCTCTTTCCTTTTCCACCGTCGTCTCCTCCTGATGGTGGTTGTGGTGGCAAATTAGAGTCGGGCGGTGGAGGGACCTTTCCTTTTCCACCGTCATTTCCCTTTCCTTTATTGTCATCCCCCTTTCCTTTTCCACCGTCATCTCCTCCCGATGGTGGTGAATTAGAGTTAGGCGGTGGAGGGACCTTTCCTTTTCCACCGTCGTCTCCTTTTCCCTTTCCACCGTCATCTCCTCCTGATGGTGGTGGCGATTTAGAGTCGGGCGGGGGAGGGACCTTTCCTTTTCCACCGTCATCTCCTCCTGATGGTGGTGGCAAATCAGAGTCGGGCGGTGGGGGTGCAGAGCCTGGTCCGCAAATAGGTTTACATGAAACACATTCTACAGTGCAACTATCGGGGCAAAATTTGGGGCAAACGTGCTCCAAATTGTAGCAATGCTTATATTTCTTGATCAGGCATCTTGCATGGCTCGGATTGTTGGCTATACCCGGTGGGGTACTTGCTGCCTCTGCTATTACTGCTACACTCAACACCAACAACAAATACACACTGATCAATGGTTTTGCCATTGATCAAATTTCTGGCTTATAATGAGGAACTTTTGTTTTGTTAGGCTATATTTTCTCTTTACTAGAAGTTTTTCTTTGGATTTGTGATGGAATTGGCTCGGCCACAATGGAGCATCTTATAGGAGTTGGGACTACGAGTGGAATCCAATTATTTGGGATCCTAAGTTGACTTTAAGTGGGTTGAGTGAGTGTGCCAATTTCTTGGACTTGTCGTTTTCTATCCTGTGATTCTTAAGTATTAGTGATAATTAATAACTTTCCCTCAAATATGACGAAAATACAGATTTCTTTATTAAGTTTGAAAAATTACGAATATCCCTTACGGTTTATATTCTTTCATAAATTTTTTCCAACGGGTAATGTTACGTTTTGATTGGTTAGCAATATTATTTTTAAAAATTCCAATTCTATCATTGGAGGATATATTATAATAATATTGAAAGTGTAAGAATATATTTATAGTGTTGGTTAAATTTTTATTTTTTAATTTAAAATTTTACAATTTAATCTAATATTTATATTTTGCCTATAAGTATAAATTAAAATAGAAATTCCTTGCATATTTATTCCTATAAAATATGATACAAATTCTACATTATGTCTATGTTTTAGTTTAAAGTATATTTTGCATTATTTAAACTTTGTTCGTTTGAAATAACAAATTTTCTCTCCGAAATAGAAAACTATAACAAACACACTAATATCAATCAATACATTATTAAATTTATATAAATATTTTTCAGAATTATTTAAACAAATATCTCAACGGTTGGTGATCTCTAATTCATTTACCTTAAATATAATGAATAGTATTTCAATATAAACATGCATACCTAATATCTTAAAAAAAAAAAAAAGATATTAAAAGGATTCATAAACTCTAAGAATAAAATTAGTTCACGATAAAAATATCGAAATATCATTAAGTAACATTTTTTGTAAAATCAGAATATATATATATATGCTATGTAGATATAAAAGTTAAATACTTACATCAATTTCCCTAAGAATTTCTGTACTTGTATTAACCCATTTATGTTTGAACTCTTTATTACATATAACCCTTAAATTTCAGCATATAAGATCTAAAATTGTAAAATTCCACATTCGATTAATTTAACGAAGAGATAATAAATTAAGAAAAAAATCGTAATATTTCGAATTTCAAAGGGAAATTCATATTTTCACAGTATTTTATGGGGTTTGTTGGTAATTACCCCTTAAGTATTATAAATTGGTATGATGTTTTCAGGTCTGAACCCTTTTGAAATTGTTGCGTTCAAATTGAATTTGGCATCGCTTGACCATAAAGTTCAAAAGATGGCACTTTTGCAGCATGTGGTCATGGGTGATTTGCAGTTTATCCCTCATGTTACTCGAAATCTTCAATCTAAAACATTGTATAAAGAACTAAAACGCATAAGCTCTATTAAGTCTTCAGAGGAGCTTTTGAGTCCCCCAACCGACTGTATGGCGTAATGAGTGGCGGAGGCAAAAATTTTATTTAGGTGGATCGATCAAAGTATAATATTAAAAAAAAAAAATCTCATAATTTTTTTTTTTAAGCGTGGTCTCAATTATTAATAATTTACTATATTGACCCTCACTAGTGTTAATTTTAACTTTGGTAGAGGGGGTCAATAATAAAAAATCTCATAAAATTATATATATCTATATATACAATTGTACCCCTCATTAACAGGTGGCTCCGCCACCGCGTAATCCCACACTACCCAATTCGTATACCTACTTGGAGTAGTGGATCATCACATTTTCCACACTACTGTTCAATCTGTATACGAAATGAATAATTTATATATGTATTTGATGTCAATGAATACGAGAATAATACTCCCTCCCTAACTAGGAGGATCTAAACCAACAATACCAAAACGCGAGAAAACAACAATACAAAATGCTGAAGCGAAAAATCAAGATCATTCATAATTCATATCAAGTTGCCAAATTGGCCAAAATATCAACAAGAACAATCTATAATAATTCTACATTAATATCCTAAGTCCCACCAAGGACTGAAGTCATAATAAAAACATAATCATTGCCATCATGGTTCAATATTCAATAAATAAAGCATGCGACAAGGTTTGCATCTATAATTTATCATGTTTTAAAGTTTTCTCCGCGCAATTGAGTGAGTCCCGAGGTATTGAAAGCGTTTTTTATGGGAACTTTTCCCAACACAATTTTTTATATCTACATGATTCGAACAAATGAACTCAAACTTTTATCCACTTGAATCAACTGCTCGTTGGTGGTTTACATCTATAATGCATCAAAACAAATACGGAAATAAAAAATAACACAAACACATGATGAAAAAGTTTTCTTAAATTTAACACTGAAATGATTGTCTGACAAAACACAACACAATAAATTGAGAATTTTAGAAGTATTTGTAAATTATAAATTTTAGTGTTAGTCTTAAAGATGTCGAATTTTGGGTTAGGTCCCACCTTTTAGACAAGATAAAAGTTTCTTTGTTCTCGTACTAAGTTTTTACTAAATCTTATTGATATTAAAATTATAGTGGAGCGTCAATACCTCAGCAAACTGGACGAGCGCATCAAGGAAATCTGCCAACCAGCGATTTCATATAATCTTTTTTTTTTTTTTGAAAGAAGAAGCCCACAGAGACGTGGGCAGAAAGCATTAAACAACATCAAGCATGTCCATCTGAATACAGTTACAAATGAAAGAAGGGAAATCAGTAGTACCAGTGCAAGCCACAGTTGCATTACGGGCCAAAGTGTAGGCAACAAGATTTGCCTCACGGGGAGAAAACAAAAACTTAACCGAACTAAAACTAGCCGACAACAAGTTAATATCCGATAAAAAGTTACCAATGGGAGAGTAAGCATAATCCAAACTCTCTAGCAGATTAAAAAGACTCAAACAATCGCCTTCAAAAATGACTAGAGACCAACCTCGATTGATAGCCAAACGAACAGCTTCGAGAGCTACCAAAGCTTCCGCAGCCTCGGGAGAAACCAAACCAACTCTTCTATCAGTGAGCCAACAAATACAATAGCCCGTAGAGTCACGAGCGACCACACCAATACCAAATTCCTGGCAATCTCTGAAGATAGAACCATCGAAATTCACTTTAATCCACCCTGGAGGAGGTTTACTCCATCTAGAGGGGAGGGGAAGGGGCCGAGAGGGTTGGGATAGAAGATTTGCATCCTCGTACTGTGAAGTGAAGGAGCGGATGAAGCGAGCAAGACCGTCGGGGGAAAGAGATTTCGATTCCATGAGCTTTGAATTTCGATTCAACCAAAGGGCCCAAATGGCCGAAAGGAACAACCTTTTTTTAGAAGCTTCAATCTTCTGGAACACATAAGAAAGCCAACCGGAGATGCTCGTATGGGAACGAGAAAGAACTGACCACGGAATGAGGAGAATGGCCCAGAGTTGGCGAGCAAAGGGACAGTGAAGGAGGACGTGAAGCAAATCTTCGTCCGGATTACCACAAAGGGAACAAACGGCATCGAGGGACAGTCGACGGCATCGGAGGTTGGTAGCTGTTGGAAGGCTATCGTGGCTTACCCTCCAAGCGAATAAAAGGGCCTTAGGTGCGGCACGTGTCTTCCAAATATTTTTCCACAGCGGGGAGGGAAGGGAGTTGGAGGAAGAAGCTTGATAACACTCAAGGAGACCCCGAGCAAGATGGTAGGCGCTTTTGACAGAGAATCTTCCATCCTTCGTGAAATGCCAAATGAGGCAGTCGGGACGAGAGGAGGGACCAATAGGAATGCTGAAGGCTAAGTCGACCTCTTTTGGGGAGAGTAAAGAGCGAAGCAGTGGAAGATTCCAAGCCGGCTGGTCCGGCAACATAAGCTGAGAGACACGAAGGTCATCCTCGACAAAAGGCGGCTGAACGAGGGGTTTGAAAGAGCAAGGAAGCGGAAGCCGCTGATCATGCCAAACTTTAAGATTCTCGCCTGACCCAACTCTCCAACGTGAGCCCGCCTCGATCAAACTACGAGTGCCAAGAATACTATGCCAAGTAAACAAGGGAGAACGCCCAAGTCGGGCCCGAAATATATCGCCATCAGGAAAGTAACGAGCCCTGTAGAGACGGCTAAAAGGTTGTTTAGAAGGGTAATAAGTCGCCAGAATTGTTTCGCCAGAATAGCGCTGTTAAAAGCCTTAAAGGAGCGAAAACCCAAACCTCCTGAGTCTTTGCTTCGGCATAATTTATCCCAGGAAATCTTTTGGTTGGATCTTTTAATATGGGCTGTGAGTTGAGGAATTAATTGTGGGATTGGAGTGTTGGGGGTATTGGGCGAGTGGGCTTTGTGTTTTGGTGAATTTGGGCCTATTTGGTCATTCGGCCCACCAGAGAGATTATGCAAAGCGTTAGGGTTCGGCGCTGGAGCAAAAGTGGGGCTAGGTTTCAAATTTGGGAGATTTGAGTCTGAAGAATCCCTCTGAATAAGGGAAGAGGTAGGTTATGTCAGAGGTGGAGACAAGGAAGGTATGTCCTGCTGCGTTAGTGGAGTTGGTGTCAGAGATTTGGGGAAATTGGTTACTGATTTGCGCGGGTTGGGAAATCAGTGAGGATGTAATCAACACGCAATCATCTTTTTCGTGTACCGTGCCAGGAGCATGGGTCTGTGTAATTTCGGTGGAAGGATGCTCCGGTGCACTCGTCGGCGAGAAGATGGGTTTGGGTTTTTCCTTAGTTTGAAAGAGAGGGATTTTTGTGTGGTTGGAGGTGTTGCTTGGGTTTTCTCTGAGCCAGGGCCCATACGGTTAATTGGGTTTGGGATCGATAAAACCTTCCATGAAACGATTCTAACAAAATTTCTCCGTGTGGTTGCATCGATCGCAAATGTAACAGAAATTAGGGAGTCTCTCGTATGTAAGTTTGATAAGAAGATCTGTTCCGTTGGGTTACTTTAGTATCACACACCTTCTCAAGGGTTGGGATATGTAAATGTTTGCCCTGATTCGGAGACTGTCGAAACTGGGCCGATTGGAGTGTGTAACAAACTGAATAAATGATTGACCACTTAAACACCAAACCCCACGAAAACTCAAGATATATAGATCAAATAATGGAACAGTTAACAAACCAATGTTCAGAAATGGAGATGAGGAAGAAGAAGAAATAACAGGGATCAGAAATGCAGAAAATGCTTACAAAAGGCTTGCCCCAAAAGTGAGCAACAAAACAGATTAAATACGTGCTCCAACTCTCACAATCACAGCCTATACTAACTAACTTAATTGAGGAATATTATCAAAGTTTGCAGCGTCTGGGATCATCCTTTGCAGCTGTCACTGGTCCCCTCCAAACTTCCAACAACCCGCAGCTTTTCATCTATTGGATCATTTATGCATCGTAGGGCCAAGATCAAATCTTTATCCAATTCATTCCTATCCATTGGATTATTAGCGCCAATTAACGGCTGGGATTTCATGCTCATAAGTAGAAACGACACCGTATCCATTTGTTCTTTTAAACCCAATCCCACGGCCACAATTAATTCCCATCCAACGGCTACCATTCAAACTGAAGTTTGGCTCCAAATTGAAGACTTCCATGACATTGCCTCCTTCTTTTTGTAATCCTTGTCCCCAAGGATTAAATTCTGGGAATTTGGCAATGATATAATTATAGTCCTCCCACGTGGCCTCTTCTTGAGTACCATGATTCCATTGCACTAAAATCTGGGCAACCGGTTTGTTATTTCTTGGAATCAATCTTTTGTCCAAAACTGCCATAGGAAAAATTTTGAACACTCCATCTTCATTAAACTCTGGTAATTTGCTGCCAGGAACATGCTTATCCCCAATCTTCTTTTTAAGCAATGACACATGAAAAACTGGATGGATCAAGCTTCCTTGTGGTAATTCCAGTTTATAAGCAACCTTCCCAATCTTGGATATGATTTTATAAGGTCCAAAATACTTGGGGGATAGCTTCCAACTCTTCCTCTTTGCTACTGTAATTTGTCTGTAGGGCTGCAACCGCAAATATACCATGTCTCCCACCTCAAAAGACCTCTCTGTCCTATTTCTGTCAGCATATAACTTCATTCTTTCTTGAGCTTTTTTCAGATTTTCCTTGAGAATGATGTTGAACCTCACTCTCTCCTGTATAAGGTCCCTGACTCCCATATTCTCAGATTCAAAATATGGCCCTAAAATTACCTTTGATGGATTATAACCATACAAAGCCTCAAATGGAGTTAATCTAAGGCTGCTGTGATAGTTGGTATTATACCAGTATTCAACCATAGATAACCATTTCTTCCACAACTTAGGCTTCAAGTGACACATGCATCTCAGATAAGTCTCTAAACATTGATTCACCCTCTCACTTTGCCCATCAGATTGAGGGTGATAAGCTGTAGATAGAGCCAAATTTGTTCCTGTCATCTTGAATAATTCTTTCCAGAAATTGCTAGTGAAAACTTTGTCTCTATCAGTTATGATGGAATGAGGCATACCATGTAACTTGTACACATTATCTAAGAAAGTCTTAGATACAGACTCAGCAGCATAAGGATGTGCAAGTGCAAAGAAATGAGCATACTTGCTAAATCTGTCCACCACTACCATTATAACATCCTTACCTTCAGATTTAGGTAGACCTTCAATGAAATCCATAGTGATGTGGATCCAAGCCTGATCTGGAACATCTATAGGCTGTAGCAAACCTGGATACTTAACATTCTCATGCTTCATTTTTTGACAGATATCACATTCCTTAACCCATCTTTCAACATCTTCCTTTAGTTTAGGCCAACTGAACATGGACTTTACCCTTTGATATGTACCATGAATTCCAGAATGCCCCCCTAGAGAAGAATTATGTAGGTTCTGAATGATCCTTTTCTTCAATTCTTCATCACTTCCCACACATACTTTTCCCTTTTTTCTCAATAATCCCCCACTCCAAGAATAATCATTGAAAGAATTGTTGTCCACTGATTTTGCTTGCACAATGTGAGAAAAAATTGGATCATGTGCATAAGATTCACTTATCTCTGTCACCCATGCAGGTACCACAGATGATATGAGATTACATTGCAGGTTGGTATGGTCAACTCTGGATAAAGCATCAGCTACAAGATTCTCCTTTCCTTTCTTGTGTTGCACCTCATAATCAAAGCCAAGAAGCTTGGAAATCCATTTCTGCTGCAAGACAGTACCTACTCTTTGCTCCAGCATGTGTTTAAGACTCTGTTGGTCAGATTTGATGATGAAATGGTGACCCTAAAGGTAATGTTTCCATTTGTTCGCAGCCATCAAAACTGCCAGAAATTCCTTCTCATACACAGATAATCCCATATTCTTGACCCCCAAAGCTTTACTGAAGTAAGCAATAGGTCTATTTTGTTGCATCAATACAGCTCCTATTCCTCCATTACTTGCATCTGTCTCTACTATAAATGGTTTTGAAAAATCAGGGAGAATAAGGACTGGTGCTGTAGTCATGACTCTCTTTAGTTCCTTGAATGCCATTTCTACCTTATCATTCCAAATAAACCCATCTTTCTTTAACAGTTCAGTGAGGGGCTTACTTATCATGCCATAGTGTTGTATGAACTTTCTATAATACCCTGTCAATCCCAAAAAACCTCTCAACTCTTTAACAGTCCTTGGTTTAGGCCACTGCATCATTACTTTGATCTTCTCAGGGTCAGTGGATACCCCTTCTTCTGATATGATGTGCCCTAGATAATCAACACTTGACTTCCCAAAGCTACATTTACTGAGCTTAGCATACAATTTATTCTGCTCCAGAATAGTTAGCACAATATGCAAATGTTTCATATGATCCTTATTTGTTTTACTATAAATCAGAATGTCATAAAAAAAGACCAGGATGAATTTTCTAAGATAAGGGAAGAAAATCTTGTTCATCAAAGATTGAAATGTTGAGGGAGCATTGCACAGCCCAAATGGCATAACAAGGAACTCATAGTGGCCATTATGAGTTACAAAACTGGTCTTAGATACATCTCCTTCTCTCATTCTAATTTGAAAGTAACCTGACCTCAGATCAATTTTTGAGAAGAACTTAGAACCATGGAATTCATCAAGGAGTTCATCAATTACTGGTATTGGGAAATTATGCTTCACAGTAAGTGTATTTAAATACCTGTAGTCCACACACATCCTCCATCCCCCATCCTTCTTCTTGACTAATAGCACTGGGGAAGTAAAAGAGCTCTGACTGGGCCTGATTATTCCCTCCTTCAACATTCCTTTGACCAATGTCTCAATCTCATCCTTCTGGGCATGAGAATATCTATAGGGAATCTGTTTCCTTGGTACAACATCACTTTTGAGATCAATCTTATGTTCAATATCCCTCCTGGGTGGTAGTGTTGTTGGTTCTTCAAAAACTTCCTTGAACTGATTCAAAACTTCCTTTATTTCAATGTCATCTATAACCTCATTGCACTTTTCAGCTGTTAAGGAGTATAGCTGGGCAATATTACCTTGTTCCCCATTCTTCATTAACTTCTCCAAACCCTCAGCTGATATAAAATCAAAATTTGATTGAGGTTTGAGGGCTTGCAAAGTAACTCTCTTCCCCTCCTGCAATACTGAAATTCTGTTATTTAGATAATCTAATCCTATAGGAGTCTTACTAAACAACCAATCTCCTCCCAGAACCATGTCCACTCCACCTAAATCCAGAACTCTTGTGGGAAACTTGAATGTGTGATCCTGAATCTTCCATTCAAACTCAGGGAATATATCATTGCTAATCAATTGCACTCTTCCAGCTGCTGTAACTCTCATTGGACTAGTTCTCTCCTTCTTATAATTCAATGTTCTGGCCATCTCCTTATCCACAAAGCAAGTAGTACTTCCACAATCCAACATGATCAGAGCTTCTTTCCCTTCAATTTCACCTTTGAACTAGAACATGTGAGGATTTATCTTTCCAGATATGGAATGTATGGAAATGGTAACTTCCTCATTATCTGTAGTGTCTTCCAGTATCTCACCATCTCTAAAGCATTCTTCCAACCCACCCCAATCATCCTCTTCAGGTATGATTATGAACAATTGCTTCTGGGTGCATTTATGGCCTAGACTATACACTTCATCGCAATTGTAGCAGAGATTCTTCTCCCTTCTTGCCCTCATTTCTGTAGCAGTTAAGAATTTCCTAGAGATTGGATTTGGTTTATTGTAAGAACCCCCTTTGTTCCCAACAGACCAAGGTTTACTAGATGAAATGGTTGTATTGCTTCTTGCCACTGGTTTAGATTGCTGATTTCCTTTACCCAATGCATTAGCTCTGATCAGAAGGGCATCTACAGCTGCCTCTTGATTTTTCGCATAACTAATGGCATCTCCCAAGTTTTGTGGCTTCCCAGCAAATACAGATGCTCTGATTTCATCCTTCAATCCACAGATAAACGCCGCAGTGAAGTATTCTTCTGTTAAATCCTTACAAAACAACAATAATTGGGATTTAAGCTCCTCAAACTGGACTAAGTACTATTCCACCATTCCTGTTTGACGTAATCTATGGAACTCCCCAACAATCATCTGCCTGTCACCTCCGTCAAAACGTTTCAACAACTCATCAATCAACTGTTCCCATGTAAGATTACGCTTAGTTTCCACTAAACTCTGCAACCATGTTTCCGCCGTTCCCGTAAAATATATGGATGCTAGAGTAATGCGTTCGTATTCAGGAATTGAAGGTAATAACTGGAAGTACTTCTGAGTTTTTCTAATCCACCCTCTCGGATTAGATCCATCAAATGTAGGGAATTCAATATATTTTTGAGCTGAAGAATTACCGTAATTCCCTTGCGTTTGTTGACTCTGCCTATCCGTTACCACTGGGCTATTCGATACAGACCCTGCTCCCTGCTCCCTTCTCCCCCGACGCCGATAACCCATCTCCCAGTACAGATTTGTTCCGGTTGTAATTATGCATTTGATCTGCAATACAACCCATTTGGAGAGTGAGTTTCGCCAGAGCACCAGAGATGTCGCTGAATTTACCGTCCATATCATTGAATCTATTCTCCATCTTTGTTCTGAAGCTACTCTCATCGCCCTTTCCTCAATCAACACACCCTCCTGCTTTTTGATCATCGCTTGCAGATCCTTAGAGCTGAATCCGTCCGCCATAGCTCTGGTCCATGAGGAACACCAGGCTCTGGATACCAAATGTAACAAACTGATTAAATGATTGACCACTTAAACACCAAACCCCACGAAAACTCAAGATATATAGATCAAATAATGGAACAGTTAACAAACCAATGTTCAGAAATGGAGATGAGGAAGCAGAAGAAATAACAGGGATCAGAAATGCAGAAAATGCTTACAAAAGGCTTGCCCCAAAAGTGAGCAACAAACAGATTAAATACGTGCTCCAACTCTCACAATCACAGCCTATACTAACTAACGGAATTGAGGAATATTATCAAAGTTTGCAGCGTCTGGGATCATCCTTTGCAGCTGTCACTGGTCCCCTCCAAGCTTCCAACAACCCGCAGCTTTTCATCCATTGGGTCATTTATGCATCGTAGGGCCAAGATCAAATCTTTATCCAATTCATTCCTATCCATTGGATTATTAGCGCCAAAGTTAACGGATGGGATTTCATGCTCATAAGTAGAAACGACACTGTATCCATTTGTTCTTTTAAACCCAATCCCACGGCCACAGTTAATTCCCATCCAACGGCTACCATTCAAACTGAAGTTTGGCTCCAAATTGAAGACTTCCATGACAGAGTGATCCATATCAACCTCGACCAAGCGCTCGATTACGTTGCCAATACAGGTTCCCATCTCTTTAGTCATTTTTGTAAAGGGTAACCCATGTACGTGGATATAGAAATCACTTCTGTTCAGATTCACACTCATGGGGTCTTCGTTCTCCATGATGGGGCTGATAATGATAAGTTGTTTCTCGAAGGACCAGGGTGCTCCATCAATAGCTCTTTGTCTGCCAATTTTGTGGTTGAAAGTGAGCATGAAGCGATCTTCTGTGAGTTTGTGGATAGTCAGGCCTTTGACTGGACTCATGATTTTGGTGAGAGTTGTTTTCAGAGCTTCAAAATTCAATATTCTGGATGAGAAAAGCCGCCCCACGAGACAGAGGTTTAGATTAAACCTGGAAGCATTCCATGTATAGTTAGAAATGGTTATGTCGGCCGACTCTTCCTCGGTGAGGGAGAGAAGTGTACCCAGTTTGTTTATTTCTTCTTCCATAAGAACGAGCTAGAACTTGATCGGAAACCTGCCTCTAAGAAACAGTGAGTCGATGGTGGGGTGTCCGCTTCTTCTACTTCCGCTGGCGGAGGAGGTGAGGAAATGAGAGACCTGAGACACCAAAACAATGAATAAAAAGTGACAGAGGGAAGATAAGGAAAAAAAAGAAAGAAAGCAAAGGAGAACAGGGGAAGAGAGCCGTCCAAGTTGAAAGGCGACCAGATCCGAACAATCACCAATTGAGGAAATTGGTTCCAACACTCTCAGTTTGAGAGACAGAAAGAGCTCCCATAGAAGAGAGAAAAGTTTGAGCTCATACAATCTTTCGTACAATCTTTATTTGTATATAAATTTTAAAAGTATATAGTGATAAAATGGACCTACCTACCTGACTCAAGCAATGACATGTAAATATATAAAATTATATTTTTCATATAAATTCTTAAAGTTCATTTGGTATTTAATGTAAAATACTTTTGAAATATGAGTTATCTAAATTGTTTTTATTAGGAACTTTTAGGTGTTCTCGCATTTTTAATTAAAAAATAAAAATAAATTTTGCCCTCTCACATTTGTGCCCAACCTGCTTCTTCACTATTTTTCCTACTAATAATAGCATTTGTTTTATGAAAATTTGGAAGGCTTGTTGACTCAGATAAATATGGAAAAGATTAGAATCCCTAAATTACAGGAGTTAGTTTTGCTAATCTAGTCCGTTTGTATAGGGTTTCTTTTCTTATTTATTGATCCTCTCTGTACCGTGGTAATCAATCAATATTCACAAGAATGAATTCCATATTTTTTACCTATCTCCTGTTGAAGAATCTTTTCTCTATTATGGGAAAGATCGAAGTTGATTGTATTACTATGTATATATGATGTAATTTAGGGAGTAATTAGAGCAGGGTTAGGGTAAATCTCCTATTTAATTGTACTCCTTGTATTCTTTGTAAACAATACAGAAAAATGAATCCCAGAAAAGTTTCTGCCCCAATTCCTTTTGTTAACATGGTATCGGAGCAGGTCTCGATCCAATAAGGATTTGAGTACCTCGCTTCATCATCTACCTTTGAATGAAGTCACCAAAAACCACCGATCTTGCCACTGTGCCGGCGGATTTCCTCGCACAAATGGCAGAACTCCTCCGGCACAAACAACCGGAAACCACTAACACAACAACCATCAATGTGAAACTGAAAGACAACAACTACGCCCTCTGGTCGAGAAGGTCCAATTAGTACTACTCGACCGAGGAAGAATGGGGTACATCACCGAGAAGACGGTGTCCCCTGATCCAGAGGATACTGGATACGAGGCTTGGGAATAGACGCACGAATCTATTCGTAGCCTAATACTCAACTCGATGGAACCCGAAATTGCTACATAATTCATATTATACCTAAATGCTAAGGAACTTTAGGATGAGATAAAATCCATTTACCACAATGGAGGCGACAAACTAAAGTTATACGAGTTAAAGCAAAAGGCGTATCAAACCAACTAAGGAGATATGACGGTAGATCAGTACTACCGAACCATATAGGGAATCTGGCAAGAAATTGATTTTCACCAACCACAATTAATGAAATGCACAGAGGATAGAAAAACCTATAATCTGGAGAAGCAAGAGAACATGGTCTTGTGGGGATTGGATGGGAAATTTGATCCAATCAAACGCGACCTACTTCGAACACAACAACCACCCACTTTGGAAGAAGCATATAACGCTATCCGGCGAGAGGATCATTGACTCACGACGATAACCGACCCACACCCCATTGGAATAGTGGTGAAAATGCGTTCAGAGACAAGCTCATCATCCCGCGACAACAAAGCAAGAAAGACTAGTGTCGGATCGAAGTGTACGGTTTGTGGGGGTACCAAACTAGGGATGCAAACGAGCCGAGCCGAGCCTTGGCATTTTTTCTGGCTCGAGCTCGGCTCGACCGAGGTTCGAGGCTCGCTCGGCTCGGCTCGAGCCAAATCAAATTATATTATTTTTAATTAAAAATTAGTTTTTCAGATAATTTAATGTATTTTTATATATAATAATATATATTTATTAAATATATATACATATATATTATAAATATATTAATTTTTTATTAATTTTATATAAAAATCAATAAAAATATATATAATATTATATAAAAATAAAAATATTATTTTTTAATTAAATAGCCTGGCTCGCGAGCCACGAGCCTAACTAAAAGGGACTTGAGTTCGGGCTTGGTTCGAGCTTGCTCGACAGGCTCGCGAGCCGACTCGGCTCGTTTGCATCCCTATACCAAACACACGAAAGACACTTGCTTTCTCGTGGTGGGATACCCAGATTGGTGGGCTGATTTCCAGGCTAATAAGAAAGGGACGACTAACTCCACCGGCGGCGGCTCCTCTTGGCCACCTACCGGCCGATTGAACCTAACCTCCGGAGTAACGGAGCCTCGTACCGGCGAAGACGGCGCAGCCCAGTCTCAGAAGTGGAAACAAACAGTTGGGCGAGTAGCAGTCGCAACAACAACTTTAGCCGTAATTCCGATTGAGCACAAAGCCACCGCCGCCAATCGTCATGGCAGCGGACAAAGTGATGACGGCAATGTTAAGAACTTCGAAGGTAAGGCTGCTGATAATGAGGGATGGGCCACTCTTGTAGAAAAATTGGGGATGGGTTTTGTGAGAGAAAAAAGAGAAAGTATTGAGACATGTTGTGAAAATGGGCCACGGTGGGGAAATAATAAAGAAAAGGAGATTAATTCTTATGTTGGGCCAAAGTGTGAGAATAAAAAATTAGAGGAGAGATTTGGACAGACGCATATTTGTAATTCACTGCAAATTAATTCTAATCACGAATGGCTCATTGATTCCGAAGCTACCGACCATATGACCAATACCACCCAAGATATTGAACATCCAATGGTTCCCCGAATAACAGCCGTGATAAATGCAAATGGTCTCTCTTATCAGGTTATTGGGGCTGGGAATATTACCTTGACAAAAAATTTGAATTTATCTCACTATCTCGTGGTTCCTTCTCTCACTAAAAAATTGCTTTCTATTAGCCAAATTACTAAGGAACTTAACTGTACGGTGCTGATGTTTCCCTCTTTTTGCCTCTTACAGGATATTCGTACCGGGGTGATCATTAGGCGTGGTACTGAGAGAGATGGATTATACTACATTGGGGATATCTCACAAACTGGGTCAAGCTACATTGCTCACGGCAGTAATGGTAGACAGTTATGGTTATGGCATCGGCGTTTGGGCCATCTTTCCCTTCAGTATATGAAACACCTGTTCCCAAATTTACTTTCTGCATCAAGCACTTTACATTGTGAAACTTGTGTACTTACTAAAAGTCACCGAACTACTTTTCCAAGGTCGAAGAATAAAATGGATTTGCCTTTTGAGTTAATACATTCCGATGTCTAGGGTCCAGTTCCGACTCATGTTCATTCTAAATACCGATGGTTTATTATATTTATTGACAACTGCACCAGATTCACTTGGATATATTTTCTGAATCACAAGTCAGATGCTAATCAGGAATTTTTTCCAGATGATTCAAACTCAGTTCTCCACCAGGATTAAAGTCTTTTGCATCGACAATGGAGGTGAATTCATCAACCAGAACCTTCAGGGCTTTTTTTCTCAAAATGGAGTCATCTACGAAACTACCTATCCATACACCCCTCAACAAAATGGGGTAGTTCAATGGAAGAATCGATACATTCTGGAGATTGCTCGGACCTTCCTATTCGAGGCCCACGTACCTATCACATACTTGGCAGAGGCAGTCTCTATAGTTGTGTATGTTATAAACCGATCAGCTACACGAGCTTTGCAGTTTGAGACCCCCTTGGATACACTTCACCGGTTTCACTCTATTCCGTCAACCCTCATGCTGGTTCCTTGGGTCTTCGGTTGTGTTGCCTTCGTTCACGCTCCCAAGCACCTATGGACCAAACTCGATCCCTGTGCCATTCGGTGTGTCTTTCTTGGATTTAACCCTACTTAGAAGGGTTATCACTGCTATGATCCAACAACTAATAGGCACTACAACACCATGGATGTCGACTTCCTAGAAACAAAGTACTACTTTCAGCAAGACCTCAATACATCCCTTTAGGGGGAGAAGACTACAAGTGAAGGAACGAATTGGATGTGTGATTGGCTCGAACCGTTACATGAGTACATTCCCCAAACTGAAACTCAACCTCCAGCTCCATCTCTCTCACCCACCTCGGAGGAGCAACCCTCGGTCTCAAATATCCCTGAGCTTAGTAACTTTGTCCCTTCTGTTTCTGTACATGACACGTATACTTTACCTCCCAGAAGAAACAAGGGCATTTCGTCGAACAGACATAGCTTTGAAAGGACGAGCAGCTCTAGGTATCCCGTGGTACATCAAGTTACCTCCGATTCATCACCACAACTTCGAGCCTTCATCCATGCTCTTTACACTCAGGAGATCCCCTGAACCATCCACGAAGCAACTGAAAACCTATTGTGGAGACAAGCAATGGAAGAAGAGATAAAAACCCTGGCAAAGAACAACACCTGGGAAGTATGTCTACTCCAAGCAGGAAAAAAACCTGTAGATTACAAATGGGTCTATAGTATCAAACACCGGATGAATGGTACCATCGAGAGGTACAAGGCCCGGCTGGTGGCTAAGGGCTACTCTCAGACATATGGGATCGACTACACAGAGACATTCTCCCCCGTAGCAAAGCTTGATACTATCAAGATACTGTTATCCATAGCAGCCAACTTCGAGTGGCCATTACATCAGTTTGATGTGAAAAACGCTTTCTTACATGGTGACCTTGAGGAGGAGGTATATATGGACCTCCCTCCTAGATTTAAGGAGCAGGAGAACCAGAACATGGTGTGCAAGCTGAAAAGATCTCTCTATGGACTCAAACAATCACCCCGGGCCTGGGTCGACAGATTCACCCTAGCCATGAGCAAGTACGGGTACTCACAGAGCAACTCGAATCACTCCCTATTCATCAAAAGGAAGAGCAGTTTGGTCACTCTACTGATCATTTACGTAAATGACATGGTGATAATAAGAAATGACGAGGGGGAAATAACCACGCTCCAGAAGAATCTGTCAAAGGAATTTGGGATGAAAAACTTAGACGGCCTACGGTACTTCCTAGGCATTGAGGTAATGAGGTCAGACAAGGGTATTCTCATCTCACAATGGAAGTACAGACTAGATCTTCCGGTTGAAGTTGGATTGGTTGACTGCAAATCGGTGGATACCCCAATGACGCAAAATCATCACTTGGGAATCTTCTCTGACCAAGTACCTGTCGACAAGGAACGGTACCAGAGACTGGTTGGAAAATTGATTTATCTAGCAGACACTAGACCTGATATTGCATACACCATGAGTGTTGTAAGCCAGTTCATGCATAACCCCGGTATGGAGCACATGGAAGCAGTAATGAGGATTCTAAGGTACCTAAAGGGCTCGCCTGGAAGGGGGTTGTTGTTTGCTAAGAATGGCCATGCTCGGATCTCTGCATATACAGACACCGACTGGGCAGGAAGTAGCGTCGATAGGAGATCCACGTTTGGGTATTTCACGTTTGGGGGAGGAGGGGGAACCTGGTCACCTGGCGTAGCAAGAAACAAAAGGTAGTAGCACTTTCTAGTGCTGAGGCCGAATTCAAGGGTATAACACGGGGAATTACAGAAGTCTTATGGGTTCGAAAGCTTCTTGCTGAGATTGAATTTCCTACAGAAGAAACGATGAATTGCTCTGTGACAATAAAACGACAATCAGTATCTCTCATAATCCAGTACAACACGACTGAACAAAACACGTAGAGATTGATCGACACTTCATTAAGGAGAAAATTGAAGCCGGGATAGTCAAGCTCCCATTTGTTAAGTCAGAGGACCAACTAATAGACATCCTAACCGAAGCAGTGAGCAGTCAAGCGTTTCATAAGTTATTGTCCAAGTTGAACATGTTTGACCCCCATGACCCAACTTGAGGGGGAGTGTTGAAGAATATTTTCTCTATTATTGGAAAGATCGAAATTGATTGTATTACCATGTATATATGATGTAATTTAGGGAGTAATTAAAGCAGGGTTAGGGTAATCTCCTATTTAATTGTACTCCTTATATTCTTTGTAAACAATACGGAATAATGAATCCCAGAAAAGTTTCTGCCCCAATTCCTTTTGTTAACATCTCCTACATTCAATTTATCATGGCATCAGAGCTACACGATCTTGAGGATCGTTGATTGGCATCATCATCTACAACATAAACTAACCGGACATCATGAGCGAAGATGAGGTCTCGTCATCGGCTGTGTCTGAAGCAGCACTATCTTATCCCAACAGATTGCAAAAATCCTGCAACAACACAAAACACAACCCCAATCAAATCCCGATAGTCAAGTGACTATCGATCTAAAGTTAAACAACAACAACTATGTTCTATGGGAAAGAATGCTCGAAATCGCAGTCGGGGGACGAGGGCGTCTCAGGCATCTAACCAGACACCCCGCTCCACCAGCAGAAACAGATGAAGTGTATCAATCCTGAAAATAACGGGGTCTCCAAGTCTTTGCTTGGATCACACAAGCAATTGAGCCATCCCTAGTCACCCAATTCATCCATTATCCCACCAGAAAGGATCTCTGGAAGCGTTTGTTAATCACCTATCAATCAGGTGAAGATAGTTTGCAAATTTTTAATCTAATGACTCGGGCAGCTCGAGTCAAACAGGAAGCACATACCTTGGAAGATTATTAGAAAGTGTTTGATATCCTCAGATTAAGGGTTTCTGTAGCACTTAATATTAGTTAACTTTATGTGTGATACATTAGATTATCTACCTTCAGCCCATTTGGTTTAATCTTCGGCCCGCACGAAGCCTTGTACGGATGCCCGATTAATACCGATTAAATCCTGAAATGGATCGCAGGGGGGAGGGGCGCGATTAACTCATCTTAATTATGGCACAATTCCCGACCAAAATTTCAATCCAAAAATACTCTCTTTTGAAAAGGTTAGATGAAGTGGCAACTTGGAACAACATTTTTATTTCACCATCTAGGGTTTATTCTTGGGAGGCAGGCGACTCGTACTCTCAAATCTCAGAGGTAAAAAATTGACAACTTTGCAACACACTGCTAGGTTTTCATCGGACGAAACATGGAAAAACTTAAACCAATGTTTCCTAGTTTTTATTCTTTTAATTATGCTTGTTTTTTTGTTTCGTTCTTGTTCTCTGAAAGAGCTGTCGAAATATTTTTTTGGTCCAGGGGCATTGGACAGGCTTCTTGCTTTTGGAATTGCTAGCACGTTGCTGGAGAAGGTAAATATTAATTTTAAAAAAGTGTTTGATGTTGACATGTAAGCGTATTTTTTACTCTTATTCACGATGGAGGTTGAATGATTTTGTGTTCTTCTTCCTTGGATTTCGATTAAATGAATTTTTTGATGAATGTTACTTGTAGACATAAAAGTTGCTCTCTTTCTTAAACTTGGTTCACACTTATCAGCATTTTTTTTTTATTCACTAAAAGGTTGGATTTGTAATGATTTAAAAGTTTGCATTGTAAACAAATATGTAAATTTAGGTTTATCTTAATAGATCATATATCTCGTCATGGTTTTTAATTATGAAAAGTAAGAGCTTAGAATATTTGTATTTGATCTGAATGACTACTGGAATGGTTTCTCAAAGATGTTGTGCACTTAACACCTTTTAAAAACACTTTGACATGCTCTTAAGTTTTCATGTAATGCAGCACATAGACAATTTTTGTGTTTTTATTCCCAAACAATTTCTAGAGTTCATTGCATTAATTGTTATGGAAGCACTAACTTCCCTGAACCTTGGTCTTAATTTGAATTTGGGTGACTCTGTAATAACTTTCTATATATTCACATCCATTCATGATACTTAAGAACTTCATGTTTCTCTGCTATGAACAACTATTAGGGATGGAACCAAATCTGAAAGTTAGGTTGCTACTACTGCTTGAGCTATTACTTCTACGGACTAATACCATCATGGTGATGTTATATATGTACTGTTTGTATGTAGTTAATAGTGAGTCTGAGGGAAGGGGTAGGAGACAACGTTCTTGGTCCCTAATAACAAAGCAACCTGATCAATTGAGTCAATTAAGACGTTACGCTAAGATAAGTGACACTAACTGCATCGACAACCTGAGGATGGATCGTAATACTTTTTGTAGATTATGCTATCTACTTGAAAACTTAGGGGGGTTGACAAACGAGCGATTTGTGAGTATACCAACTAAGGTTGCCATGTTTTTAAATATACTTGCACATCATAAGAAAAATAGGGTAGTCAAGGGTGATTTCCATGTTTCGGGACAGACGGTCATTAAATACATTAAGGAAACTTTGAGAGTTGTACTTCGCATAAGCAGAACAACCTGACTAGTCGGCTAACTCGGGTGGGTTGGGGGACGATACAGCGGAGAACCCATGAGATGAGCTCTCAACTTGTGAGTTGGCAAATTTGAACTTAGGCACTTGAGGAGGCAGGCGACGATGCGGCCCTGCAATGCATGATTCAGCACCCGAAACAGAGCTTTCATCGTCAATTGATTTAGAAGAATATGAGCAGATGAAAGCATTGTTAGTACGATTATAGTGTGTATTCAAGTAATTTAAAAAATTTGCTTGCTTGAACATAATTTCTTTCGAAAAGAAAATAAATTTCCACAAAACAAAAAAAATCTTTTTTACGAGGTACAAATCAAAATTTATATTTTTTTGTTCCAAAGTCGACCATAGATCAATTCCCCTTTCGATTGGGGAGTATTGACTACACCCCTAATTCTGAGCTTCATGGTACACTTTCCAAGTGACATGTCACATCCAGGGCATCCCGATTGGGTTGACTGGGATGACAGTTTCTCATTCCGAATCTGTAAAATCAGAATTTTGATCAAATCACACATCGCAGTATACTAGGCCTTCTAATTCTTTAAGAGGTTTATCTAAAAGATTCGCAATATAACTGGGAAGACGTTTTAAATACTACACGTGGGTTACCGGGCATGCGAGTTTGATGTAGCCCATTTGATAACTTCGTATCCGAGAATCAACAAACTCGACTCTGTTGGAAAACACGAATCAGAAAGCAGCGGAATTTAAAAATTTTTCCCAACAAAAGGACCTTGGACTCGCAATCGTGTAACCAAATTCGTAAAGATAGAAAACTTACTTTTCTTTTATTCTTTCTTGAAGCGTTTCAAGCCACCCAAGAACGCTCTTCTCGCGGCTTGATCCCCTCTCCTTGGTAAAGCTCGAATCTTCAAACTTCTAACTTGAAGTCTCTAGAGAAAGTCCACCAACTTGATCACAATCTAACTAGTAAGGATGCTAGTTCTCTAGTTAGTGTTTAGGCTTAACCTAGGGTTTTATTTTATCTTGAAGAAAGGAAGGTGTTCAACACATGAACCAAAAGAATTGCCAATTAGCTCTAAAGGGGAGCATGAGCTCCCCTATATATAGGAAAGGGAGAGGGGCGCCGATCCTATTCCTTGTTGGGCAAGGATTTGGTTCCTCTCTCTCCTATTACTTGATCATCAAATATTTTCCAACTTTGACTTTGAATTCTAATTCAAGTCAACTTTTAAGAGAGCTAAAAATATCCAAACTATTTTTGGACAATTTTTATACTTTATTTATTATAAAAATAAATAACTTATTTTTATCTAATTAATTAATTCGTAATTAATTAACTAGATTATTTTCTCCAAAATAAGACTTTCTTTTTAATTCAAAATTAAACCAAAGTCTATTAAATAATTAACACATTTAATTATTTAATACATATACCACACGTGTGGAACCCTCTTGGCCCGATTAACTCGTTTAATCATTTTCAAGCCTCAACTCATGTAACCAAGTTGTTGTGTGTGACCCTCTAGGTTCTCAATTCAATTAGCAGTGACCCTAATTAATTAATTCACTAATTAATTAATCAGTCCACAGATTAAACGACCATAGTCTAGCAACAAGTGTTTAACCCCTAGCTGAATTGGAATGTTCGGATTCGACAGAACCTTTAAGTCATTGATTCATGTGAGATACAATCCTCCTACTTACTATCTCTCAACCAAGATCTAGGGTAAGGGAATAATTAGAACCCTAATAATCCGGTCTTAAAGCTAAATGCATTTCATATCCATTTGATCTCAATCCAAGAAACCCTTTTCTTGATGTCTTGATCTACTGCCTTGGCCAAGGACTCCATATGGCATATGAATGACTTACACAATAAGAGATCACCTTGCAAATGCAAGTGTAGGTCCTTTCTTGATTCTCATTCACTTTCATGAATCACCTGTGCAGCCCCAGCATAAGCCTTGAATCAGTTGTCTAAGGCGACACCCTTTAAAGCTTATACCAAAGACTACAAAGTTAACTCATAAAGTGACATGGAACCTCAAGTCTAAGGATCAATTAATCACATCAATGACTCGTGAGATATTTCCTAATTTGGAAGTTTCCATTTCCTGAAATAGAAACTTCCTTTCCCATTTAGGAATCTTCTCACACGGGGCACCTCAGTGAACTTACTTATTGAAGTAAGCACCCTCATGTATCACGCATGTATCAACTATACACTTTGCACCTCCATGAAACAAGGTGGTCCTTCTTAAGGGCGTGATCCCACAAGCAAGCCTTAGAGGAGTCAGGTTGACACTCCCACTGTCTGTAGGACTCATCGGCTTGGAGTATTTTACTAATCATGACTTATGTGATATAGGGCTCGTTTCATGAACCATTTCACCTAAATGGTAGAGTCCTAAAGTCATCAGGATTAGGGGAGTTCTCATACATGCACAGCTAAAGTAAACGCATACCAAACAAGAGCATATAAAGAAGTGTTTGCCTATGATATTAATCAATCGCATATTATTCAAAGATTGTCTGTGATACTAGGAAAGTCCCAAAACGGATTACTTCGAATCGGCTTTCTAGGGCACTATTCTTAACAATCTCCCACTTACCCGTAAAAGCCAATTAGGTACTCTAAGTCCCATCTTCTCAAGATGCACTTTGAGAGCCTATTGACTTTGGGCGTTTCCAAAGTGGATCTGCCATATTCTCTGCTGATGTGACCCTCTTGTTTACACATCTCTTAGGAAACACCTTTTCCTTATAAAGTGATTCGTAATCACGTGTTCAGTCTCTTGGTGAGGTCTTGGTTCTCTTACTTGAGCAACCATCCATTTTATCATACAATATGATAAAGGAGTTGTTTCATGCTAGGAACTTCATCTAACCAGTTAGATGGAGTTTCTTACCCAAACACTTAACTTAGCGTTATATAATACGACTAAGTTCTCAACTACGATAGTCGAGTTTTGCAATGTCCGTCCTTGGAACCCCTTTCCAACACATTACCATTCTGGTAGAAGTCGTATCCTTTCAATGATTTCATAATCATCTATGTTTGATGAACGGTTACATCAAATATCCTGCTAACAACAAGATCTTTTGGGCTCTGTAAATTAATACATATCCTCATTTCTTCTCAAGTACTCTGAGGACATCCTTTACAGAAATCTAATGACCTTCTCTGAGGTCATATTAGATTCGGCCTACTACGTTTAGTGTTGCGCCATATCTAATTTAGTACATAACTTTTCATACATTATGTACCCTTTCACTTAAAGGGATTTTGGACATTCTAACTTTCTTAAAGTTATTTTAGGACACATACTCTTCAAAAGAGATGTTCCATTGTCCATACTAAACTCCTTTTAGTATTATGGTTATGTACTCGTTTTGTGATAATCCTTTTATTCTCTTAGATCTATCTTCTATAGATCTGAATGTCGAGAATATAGGATAATCACTAAGATCTTTCATGTCAAATTGTTTCTTAAACAAGAATTGGTAACTTTCACGTCATCCTTGACATTCCTAATGAGAAGGATGTCGTTTTTCTAAAGAACCAAAAATTGACTCTTACATCACTAACTTTCCTATGTACACTTTGAGACTTATTCGATTTCCATCTGTGTCAAACGATTTGACTATACTATGGAATCGAATTGTCTAACTCCTAGAAGCCTTTATCAATCCGCAGATTGGCTTTAGGGATTTGCATACCTTATGCATACTCCCACTGAATATGAGATTTATAGAAATGCCTTATTTCAGTCTCTTTCAATCTCATATTGAACAAGATAGTTTTTATATTCATTTATCATATCTCATAGTCAGAATATGAGGATATGGTAACTACAATCCAAATGGACTTTTGCATTTCAACCGTCAAGAAGGTTGTAATGCTTTCATTCACTCGAAGGTGCACGAGCTTGATCCTATCAGGTGGATCAACCAAGGTCAAAACTTGGTTCGAGTATATGGAATCCATATTGGATTTTAAGGCTTGCTTACACTACTCAGATTCCAAATCTGACAGTGTCTCCTCTTCAAGTAATTCCTTGGCTATCTAGGAACGCGTTCTAAACACGTCTTAAGAGAAGGGTTTCACACGTGTACATACTCTAAAATTTGGCTAAGTTTTATCAGATGGGCTCGTTTCTCCTATATGTGCCGTGGATATTTATCCTCAAATTACTTTGAGGTCTGCTTGCTTGCCTTTCTTCTTGTATAGGAACGATTCCTTAAGAAAGGTACATTCCTTGAGACAAACAACCTTTGTCTAAGGGAATCACAAAAACGGTATCCAATATAAACTTGAACTCATTTCAGGCTTATCTCCCACTATCCTCTTCACTTAAGAGGATTCCATTAAATTCTTGGATAAGAATAATTAGGGAATTTAGTATGCCACATTGCATAGTGCAACTAAAGGACTAATTTTGGAAAGTACTAAATTCAAAATCTCTAACTGCATATTCTAGGAGTTTATTCCTAGAATGATTATAAGTCAGTAAAGCTTACTATGGAATGGACCATATCGTATTAGGTTTCATTCCCTCATTCGGAAACACTAAGGTGTTCTCGAATTAGCTTACTGAGAGATAATCCTATTATCTTTAAGATGACAAAGGAATTAGTTGCTAAGATATTGGCTATCTCGATCATATCGATTCACCTATAACTTATGACTACTTCGGTTCCTAACCTCCTTTTGAAATTCTAAGAATTTCATATAAGTTTCGAATTTTGTACTTCAAAAAGTATATTCATTCATAATGATTAAACTGACGATTGTATCTAGTGCTTACATTAAGCATCTTACACTCATCAGCATGGATCGAAATCCACTATAATTTTGGAACGTTCCACGTTTCTTATAAACGGGATTCAGGAACGCTTCCCACAAGACAGGATTTACAGAAAGTCAACTCTATAGGTTCATTTTCATAGAATGATCCTAAGGTGTCTGACTTGCTAATCCTTTTATATCTCAACATTCCAAAGTAATTCGAAGCTTTGTCATCTCACTTACTTTTGTTATCTCGTTTGTATGTTCAGAACATTAGTGCCTTGAGACTTTGTAGAACGGATTATGCAGAATTGACTCAAGACTAGTGAATTCTATTCCTAGTAGAATTACTAAACGAGGTAACATTTCAGAGTACTCATACTCTTTGCAGTTCCCTTTCAAAGTCCTTATTTGCTACCATAGAAGCAAACGTCCAATTTGATCTCTAGTGTCTTTTTGGGCGTACCCCTTACATGCCCCTCCATTGGGCTCTTAAGGGTTTCTTCTTCTTTAGGCCTTCAAGCCTTTAACTTAGTGAGTCTAGAAGAAGAATTAACCATCACAACCTTTTATTTCTTCTTAAGGATGTTCTCAACCATTATCAACTAAATGATTAACTATGCTACATTAGTATCATTCTAGTTGAGCATAAAGGGTTTGAATGATGGTGGAAGCAATGTAAGCAATCAGTGCATTGAGAACTCTTTTCTCAGTTAATGATCGAGACCACAAGATCTTCAAATAAGATCTTTAGACCTTGTTCATGTGCACTTGTTTCTACATTTGGAATATTGAATAATTCCATAATGTTATACCTTGTAACATTTTTATGAGGTGGTTCAATTGCTCTTAAGTGGTTTGGAGAAATCCATTCACCTCAGATTGCTTCTCTTTTGGCCCGGTCGAATTTTCAAATAAATGAAATCTCGCTTTATAGAGAACAATTTCTCTTTTCGGATTCTAAAATGAATTTTAGGATCCGAAGCCATTTTAGAGTTAGTTAGGACTTAGTCAACTTGTTTGACTTAAGGATGGATACGAATGGGTTTGCATTTCATATTGTAGAGAATCACAGAACTACAACCTAAATGCTAAGCAGAGAAAATGTGAGCATGCTGAATTATAACGATAAACAAAAGATAAGGTCTTTAATCCAATGTAGCTCCCACTGTTTTTCAAAGATCTATAATTCCCAAAGATCTAAGAGGAACACGTTTCCCAACGGGTACTAAGATCCTAAGCATTTTACCTCGAACCCACGACTCGCGGACATTCTAAGTAAAACCCTTGGTAGGTACAACTTACTAATTCTAACACCTTTAGAACTCTTAGTAATTGTTTTGCCTCACCTATCTTTCAATATGGACCCACGACTCGTGCGACATCCATATTTACTTAGGCGTTAAGCTAGACCCATCAATCATAAGATCATGATCAAAACTTAGTTCGAACGACCCACGACTCGCGGACATCGCCCTTGCCAAAATTAACCACGAAATATTGATCATTTAAAATGATCAATTAGGTAACTAAGAACTAATGAGCTCCACTAGCTATCCCACGACTCGCGGACAATAACTAGCTTTACTTACTAAACTTAAAACCTATTGATGGAATGCTAGGAATTTAATTCAAAATTTGCATCTCGAATTAAATACCTATTATTCGAAATGAGCTTAATATTTAATGGGAATTTTCGAATCAACCGAAGAGTTGTTCGGTTCGACCTCACCAACATATATGTTATCCAATTTAATTAGTCTTGATTAATGCAAGTACAACTTAAATGCATTTCAAACAAGCACATAAACAGATAACATGTCCTAGCATGATACTAACATGTAATGATCATGGGTTCTACCTATCTTATGCGTGATATGTGGGAGCCACTCCACAATCACAAGTTCTAACATACATGCCACATAAACAGTTTAAATCACATAAGGGAAAGCGGTAACAAAATACGAGCCCTATCTCTATTACATTTAACAATTGAGATTCCCCTCCCTAACATTTTGAGGGGTCTTCACTTATGGCCTCCTTGTTACTTGAATGTGGTCCATCTTACTCCATGGGTGCATTGTCTCCAAAATGAAAATAAAACCTCACCACCTATCTCTACTCTCAAATTACAATAAAAGAAAAAGACATAAAGTAATAAGGCTCAATCTTCATATTGGCCTTAGACAATTACACGGGGCATACCCCGGCCTCAAAACAGTAATATGGAAAGCCACATAATAAATCACATAACAGTACGCACATAAGTGAGGCTCCAACCTCAATTGAAAAACGCAACTATAGGGCTCCAACCCCAATTTAAACCATCCATGTGCATAAATTAAAACCATACATAGATCTAAAACCCATGATCACCTAACATGCTTTTGCGAGAATTTAAATTTAGCCAATAAATTAAAATTCTCGTTTCAAGTCCTAATGACCTAAAACACGACTTGATGCGAGTCTTATTTATAAAAGTTTTCAATAAATCCCAAATTACCAAAACAAATAAAATTCCAATTAATTTATGAAAATTAATAATTTTATCAAAGATTGTATTTTCCCAAAATATAAACCGTTTCAATTTCTCAAAAATCCCAATTTTAAGTTTTATTCAAAAATTAAAATAAATATTCAAAAAATAAAATTTTAAAATTAAAATAAAAATTGGGACTAGATTGCACCAAATACGAAAAATCGGATCACGAAAATGGGGCCCGTGCACGAAAAGGGGTTGCACGTCCTAAGCGCGCAGCTCCTGTCGGGACGGTGCGGGCGACGGTGGGTGGCCAGTCTCGGCCGCCCTGGGCGGCGCGCCCGGAAGGGCCTCCCGCGCGGTTGCCGGAGGGTGCTGGGCGGCTGCCCTGCGCGCGCCTAGGCCAGGCGGGAGTTGCGCGCGAAGCCCGCGCGCGCGACTCCTTCGCGCGCGGGGTTTCGCGTGTTCATCGTATTCCGTATTTTCGTATCGTGTTTTCGTTCAAAAGCAAAACCAATCCAAGAAATCTGAAAACAGTTTATACGGTTTCAAATATAAAATAGTTTTTCAAAAATTAAATTTTGCAAAAACAAATTTTCAGAAACTTTCAGAAAAAAAAAATTCAGTTTCGTAATTCAGGCTTTCTAAAACAATTACAAAGAAAGACAATTACAAATACTCAATCGCATCAAGCCTAAGAATTTCTACCAAATTCAGTATAATTGAGACGAATCAGAAACACGATTAACGAGGTGGCTCTGATACCACTTGTTGGAAAACACGAATCAGAAAGCAGCGGAATTTAAAAATTTTTCCCAACAAAAGGACCTTGGACTCGCAATCGTGTAACCAAATTCGTAATGATAGAAAACTTACTTTTCCTTTGTTCTTTCTTGAAGCGTTTCAAGCCACCCAAGAACGCTCTTCTCGCGGCTTGATCCCCTCTCCTTGGTAAAGCTCGAATCTTCAAACTTCTAACTTGAAATCTCTAGAGAAAGTCCACCAACTTGATCACAATCTAACTAGTAAGGATGCTAGTTCTCTAGTTAGTGTTTAGGCTTAACCTAGGGTTTTATTTTATCTTGGAGAAAGGAAGGTGTTCAACACATGAACCAAAAGAATTGCCAATTAGCTCTAAAGGGGAGCATGAGCTCCCCTATATATAGGAAAGGGAGAGGGGCGACGATCCTATTCCTTGTTGGGCAAGGATTTGGTTCCTCTCTTTCCTATTACTTGATCATCAAGTATTTTCCAACTTTGACTTTGAATTCTAATTCAAGTCAACTTTTAAGAGAGCTAAAAATATCCAAACTGTTTTTGGATAATTTTTATACTTTATTTATTATAAAAATAAATAACTTATTTTTATCTAATTAATTAATTCGTAATTAATTAACTAGATTATTTTCTCCAAAATAAGACTTTCTTTTTAATTCAAAATTAAACCAAAGTCTATTAAATAATTAACACATTTAATTATTTAATACATATATATATATATAATATATATATCCACACGTGTGTGACACGTGTCACAGTGACACGTGTCACTCACGTGAGCCACACGTGTGATTTCACACGTATGGAACCCTCTTGGCCCGATTAACTCGTTTAATCATTTTCAAGCCTCAACTCATGTAACCAAGTTGTTGTGTGTGACCCTCTAGTTTCTCAATTCAATTAGCAGTGACCCTAATTAATTAATTCACTAATTAATTAATCAGTCCACAGATTAAACGACCATAGTCTAGCAACAGGTGTTTAACCCCTAGCTGAATTGGAATGTTCGGATTCGACAGAACCTTTAAGTCATTGATTCATGTGAGATACAATCCTCCTACTTACTATCTCTCAACCAAGATCTAGGGTAAGGGAATAATTAGAACCCTAATAATCCGGTCTTAAAGCTAAGTGCATTTCATATCCATTTGATCTCAATCCAAGAAACCCTTTTCTTGATGTCTTGATCTACTGCCTTGGCCAAGGACTCCATATGGCATACGAATGACATACACAATAAGAGATCACCTTGCAAATGCAAGTGCAGGTCCTTTCTTGATTCTCATTCACTTTCATGAATCACTTGTGCAGCCCCAGCATAAGCCTTGAATCAGTTGTCTAAGGTGACACAATTTAAAGCTTATACCAAAGACTACAGAGTTAACTCATAAAGTGACATGGAACCTCAAGTCTAAGGATCAATTAATCACATCAATGACTCGTGAGATATTTCCTAATCTGGAAGTTTCTATTTCCTGAAATAGAAACTTCCTTTCCCATTTAGGAATCTTCTCACACGGGGTACCTCAGTGAACTTACTTATTGAAGTAAGCACCCTCATGTATCACGCACGTATCAACTATACACTTTGCACCTCCATGAAACAAGGTGGTCCTTCTTAAGGGCGTGATCCCACAAGCAAGCCTTAGAGGAGTCAGGTTGACACTCCCACTGTCTGTAGGACTCATCGGCTTGGAGTATTTTACTAATCATGACTTATGTGATATAGGGCTCGTTTCATGAACCATTTCACCTAAATGGTAGAGTCCTAAAGTCATCAGGATTAGGGGAGTTCTCATACATGCACAGCTAAAGTAAAAGCATACCAAACAAGAGCATATAAAGAAGTGTTTGCCTATGATATTAATCAATCGCATATTATTCAAAGATTGTCTGTGATACTAGGAAAGTCCCAAAACGGATTACTTTGAATCGGCTTTCTAGGGCACTATTCCTAACAGACTCCGCATTGTTCACAAAACTTCGGGTCTTCTTTTTCATCTCCGATTACTCGATAATTTCCACACGCATAAATTCCACTTTTGATAGGCCCAAAAATTCTTTCACAAAATAATCCACCTTTTTCCGGTTTATTGGTTTTGTAATGAAAAGTATAAGGTTTTGTTACCTCTCCAACTATCTCCCCATTAGGCAAGATTTTAGTGGCCCAAGCGCTTATTTGTTGAGGAGAAACTAATCCAATTCGTAGCTATTGATGCTTATACTGATCGATCATAGAAGAAAAATTCTGATTTATTCCGATTAAACTTCCTTCTTATTAATCTGGAAGTTTTTCTTAGATACAAGGAAATGGTTCAGTTCCAAAGCTAAAGATCGTAGTTCCCAAACGAGCAATTTAAGGATTCTGGAGCATCCTCAGGATTGGGTATTATTCCTCCAACGATCGTAGTACCAAGTAATTCTTGGCGCGCTCTAATATGATCCGATTTATAAGTAAGCATATTTTGTAAAATATGAACAACACCAAATCCTCCTAGAGCCCAAAACCTCCATTTCTCCTACCCGTTGTCCCCCTTGTTTTGCCCTTCCCCTAAGGGGTTGTTGTGTAACAAGCGCATAAGGTCCACTTGAACGCCCGTGGATTTTATCATCAACTTGATGAATTAATTTCAAGATATAAGGCTTTCCTATTATCACGGGTTGTTCAAAAGGATTCCCCGTCCTTCCATCCAATATTGTACTTTTTCCTGGATACTCGGGTTCGAATACCCACGGATTCGCCGTTTGCTTACTAGCTTCATATAATTCAGAAAACACCAGTTTTCTGGTAGCTTCTTGTTCATATCGCTCATCAACTTTTCATGGTCCAATTCAATGTTCGTTAAACGCCCTCAACAAGTATACACAAGTACTATCACTAAATTTTCTAAGAAAACCCACAAAAAATTCAAAATATAGCTATGTTCCCAACCGAAAAGTAAGAGAGAACCTACCAGCGATGGTGATAGTTGGCTCACAAAGTGCGGATGTACCAAGAATCGTCTCTTATTGCCTGTGCCCTAGCCTCCCAAGTGGCGATTGTTGGAATTGGTAATTATAATGAAGTTGGTCCTTTTAGATGGGTACCTTAATTGATATTTCTCAAAGGGTCAAATTTATCTTTTACATAATTCTTCCGAAAAAGAAGTCCCATACCAAACAGGATATTAGGTCAATTTGGTTTCCCACGAAAGTACAATTAAACCTATTAGACATAATATTACGTTCATGTAATCAGAGATATTTTAACTTAATAAGCCCGTTTAAGATTAAACCATGAAAATTAATCTAATGAATCAAACACTTTCTTACAATATTAGCAAGAGCATATGGGCTGAGATTGATCGACGGAGACCAAATCCGATGACATCTCCGGATGACATCCTCAAATATACCCAGCTTCAAGAGGAACATCGCCTCTTCAAATTTTTATCGGTATTAAACCCCGAGTATGATTCGATTGTTAGAGAAATCCTTAGAGAATCACCCTCATCCTCAGTAGATGGCACCTACGCCAAGGTCCATAGAGAAGCCGCCAGAAAAGCCATTTTCGGACCGAAGGCAGCCTCTAACGAGACGAACCCGTCATCATCATTAGGTTTAGGGGCCGGTTTTATGGTGAACGCACAAAGGTTAACAACTCAGACTTCAAATCGAAAACCGCCTCGGAGGTCAGATTCGGCTAAGAACGGGCCTGAATCATCGCACCGGCAGAAGTCGACGCCGTGTGTGACCACTGCGACAAAACAGGCCATCTCGAGAAGGATTGCTTTGAAACTGTAGGGTACCCGGATTGGTGGGACCTAAAAGATCAGAGGAAGTCAAAAAAAGGGAGGAGCAAAGAAGACGCCGCTGTCCCCGAGCTATCCGGAGGAGAAGACCGGTGCACTACAATAGTGGCGGTGGGCATAGCGCAGCAGGCTGGTGGCCGAAAAAATGGAGAGAGGGAGACCTGTTTCAGCAACCCGGGTGAAAGAGAAAATGACCCGGCGGCTGCACATGGAGGAAATTAGCACCCAGGTATAGGGCAAGAGGGAGTTAATTTACTCTCTTGCCCTTTAAATCATATGCTAATTCTGCACAGATTTATAATGATTATTTGTCTTTAATAAATCTTGTGGACCAAAAATTCCAAAAATTTCCAATGGATATTTGATTGCGGTGCAACAGATACTGTCACGTATGATGCATGTGATATTATTTCTGCCCAAATTCCCCGAATACATAAAATGCAAACTGCCAGTGGTCAAGAAGTTCCCGTAATGGGCGGGGGAGTTATTGCCCTCACTCCCACACTTAACTTGTCCAATTGTCTTCTTCCTGCATTGTCAAATAAATTATTATCTATTAGCCATGTCACAAAGGAACTCAATCGTACAGTTGTAATGTATCCCACTTTTTTTATTCTGCAGGATATCCGTTCGAGGGAGATAATTGGGCGTGGCACTAAAAAGGATAGCTTGTATTATGTTGACGAGGTGATCTCTGAGGGGCGGACTCTAATGTCATAAGGAACAGTTGACAGGCAGAGTTGGTTGTAGCATCGTCGTTTGGGGCATCCGTCTGAGGGTTATCTCAAAAAGCTTTTCCCTCATTTTTCTAGTCATAATCTATCTTGCGATAATTGTGTTTTAGCTAAGAGCCATAGACAGTCTTTTTCTCTGAATAATACTCGTGTTAACACTCATTTTTCGTTAATACATTCGGATGTTTGGGGCCCAACTCCGGTTTTTAGGGGTGGAGGTTTTTAGTATTTTGTGCGCTTTATTGATGATTGCACTCGTATGTGTTGGATATATTTGTTAAAACACAAGTCTGAAGTATTTGATAAATTTCTTCACTTTTATCGCATGATTAAAACTCAATATGATGCTCAAATTAAGATACTTCGTTCAGATAATGGGGGTGAATTTGTTTCTCAGAAATTGCAGTCCTTCTTCTCTCAAAATGGCCTGATTCATCAAACCACTTACCCTCATACACCACAACAAAATGAGGTAGCCGAACGAAAGAATCGATTCCTCTTAGAAATTACCCAGACACTAATGCTAAAATCCAATGTCCCGACCTCCTTCTGGCCTGAAGCGGTTGCCACTGCCACATATCTTGCCAAACGCCTATCCACTAAAATCCTTGGCTTCCGCATGCCTATCCAAACCTTGAGTGACTATACTCAAGTGCCTCCTGCTTTGGCTCTTAACCCTTGTATCTTTGGGTGTTCAGTGTTTGTTTATATCCCCAAAATAAATTGCACTAAATTAGCCCATGTGCTAAAAAATATGTCTTTATGGGATATCGGATTCACTAGAAAGGGTACCACTGCTATAATCCTAAAACCAAATGCATGTTTGTCACAATGGATTGTGACTTTGTGGAAACAAAATACTATTATCCTGCTCCTACCCATTCTACTTGTCAGGGGAAGAAAGAAACACACAGGGATCCACTAGAATGGTTATGTGCTCTTCCATTGACTGAATCAAATAATCCACCCACTCCATCTCCATCGAGCCATCTGGACATGCACGACCCTCTTCCATCTCCCTGGACAGGTATCCCTAAGGTCAGTACCTATCATTTATCTATTATAAGTCCCACTGCTGCTCCTGCTAATAATGAAAGTACAGGTGAGACTCAAAATATGAGTGCAGGTGAAACTCAAGAAGAAAGATATGTACTTCCACCTCGGAGTACTCGCGGAGTTCCCCCAAAGAGATACAACCTAGAACGTGAGACCAAGGCACGAAGATACCCGACCGCTGATCTAGTCAGGGGGAGTCTCACTAACTCCGCAAAGGCTTTTACAATAGCTGTTTACAGAGATAACCTACTACGAAATGTGGAAGAGGCGATGGAAGTATCAGAGTGGAGAGAGGTGATGAACGATGAGATGAGTGCCCTAAAGAAAAATGGGACTTGGGAAAAATGTCTGCTTTCATCTGATAAGAATCCTGTTGGATGTCGGTGGGTATACACAATCAAGAGGAAAGCTGATGGGTCGATTGAGCGATACAAAGATCGGTTGGTGATGAAGGGATATACTCAAACCTATGGAGTGGATTACGCAGAAACTTTTTCACCTGTTGCGAAGATTGACATAATACGGGTCTTGTTCTCTGTTGCAACAAATCTGGATTGGCCTCTTAACCAATTTGATGTCAAGAATGCCTTCCTCCACGGCGACTTGACAGAGGAAGTTTACATGGAATATCCACCAGGGTTCTCTCGTGAGTTTAGAACCCACGATGTTTGTAGGTTGAAAAAGGCATTGTACCGGTTAAAACAATCTCCGAGAGCCTGGTTTGGGACATTCACGGTTGTAATGAAATGATATGGGTACGTACAGAGTAATGCGGATCATACTCTGTTCTTGAAGAAAAGAGATGGAAAGATCACGTGCCTTCTCATATACGTGGATGATATTGTTAAGAATAGTGCCCTAGAAAGCCGATTGTATATCGCTTTGTGCTTTTCCTTATTGTAATCACAGACAATCTTTAAATGAAATAACGAATTGAGGCAACACTTCTTTATATGCTCTTGTTTGGTATGCGTTCACTTTAGCTGTGCATGTATGAGAACTCCCCTAATCCTGATGACTTTAGGACTCTACCATTTAGGTGAAATGGTTCATGAAACGAGCCCTATATCACATAAGTCATGATTAGTAAAATACTCCAAGCCGATGAGTCCTACAGACAGTGGGAGTGTCAACCTGACTCCTCTAAGGCTTGCTTGTGGGATCACGCCCTTAAGAAGGACCACCTTGTTTCATGGAGGTGCAAAGTGTATAGTTGATACGTGCGTGATACATGAGGGTGCTTACTTTAATAAGTAAGTTCACTGAGGTGCCCAATGTGAGAACATTCCTAAATGGGAAAGGAAGTTTCTATTTCAGGAAATAGAAACTTCCAGATTAGGAAATATCTCACGAGTCATTGATGTGATTAATTGATCCTTACACTTGATGTTCCTTGTCACTTTATGAGTTAACTCTGTAGTCTTAGGTATAAGCTTTAAAGGGTGTCGCCTTAGACAACTGATTCAAGGCTTATGCTGGGGCTGCACAAGTGATTCATGAAAGTGAATGAGAATCAAGAAAGGACCTACACTTGCATTTGCAAGGTGATCTCTTATTGTGTAAGTCATTCATATGCCATATGGAGTCCTTGGCCAAGGCAGTAGATCAAGACCTCAAGAAAAGGGTTTCTTGGATTGAGATCAAATGGATATGAAATGCACTTAGCTTTAAGACCAGATTATTAGGGTTCTGATTATTCCCTTACCCTAGATCTTGGTTGAGAGATAGTAAGTAGGAGGATTGTATCTCACATGAATCAATGACTTAAAGGTTCTGTCGAATTCGAACATTCCAATTCAGCTAGGGGTTAAACACCTGTTGCTAGACTATGGTCGTTTAATCTGTGGACTGATTAATTAATTAGTGAATTAATTAATTAGGATCACTGCTAATTGAATTGAGAACCTAGAGGGTCACACACAACAACTTGGTTACATGAGTTGAGGCTTTAAAATGATTAAACGAGTTAATCGGGCCAAGAGGGTTCACACGTGTGGGTCACGTGAGTGACACGTGTCCTTGTGACACGTGTCACACACGTGAATATATATATATATTATATATATTAAATAATTAATTTGTTAATTATTTAATAGACTTTGGTTTAATTTTGAATTAAAAAGAAAGTCTTATTTTGGAGAAAATAATCTAGTTAATTAATTATGAATTAATTAATTAGATAAAAATAAGTTATTTATTTTAAATAAATAAAGTATAAAATTATCCAAAAAATAGTTTGGGTATTTTTAGCTCTCTTGAAAGTTGATTTGAATTATAATTCAAAGTCAAAGTCAAAATTACTTGATGATCAAGTAATAGGAGAGAGAGAGACCAAAATCCTAGCCCATTAAGGACTAGGAATTTCGGCACTCCCCCTCTTATAAATAGGAGAGCTCGATCTCCTCTAAGAGCTAATTGACAATTCTTTTGGTTCATGTGTTGAACACCATCCTTTCTCCAAGATATACGAAACCCTAGGTTAAGCCTAAACACTAACTAGAGAACTAGCATCCTTACTAGTTAGATTGTGATCAAGTTGGTGGACTATCTCTAGAGAGCTTTAAGTTAGAAGTTTGAAGATTCGAGCTTTACCAAGGAGAGGGGATCAAGCCGCGAGAAGAGCGTTCTTGGGTAGCTTGAAACGCTTCAAAAAAGAATAAAAGAAAAGTAAGTTTTCTATCTCTACGAATTTGGTTACACGATTGCGAGTCCTAGATCCTTTTATTGGAATTTTTTTTTAAATTCCGCTGCTTTCTGATTCGTGTTTTCCAACAGATATGGTAATCACTGGAGATGATGTTGAGGAAATAAGAGATCTTCTAAGGAATTCGTTCGAAGAATTTGAAATGAAGGATTTGGGATATCTGAAATAGTTTCTTGGGATTGAAGTCATGAGGTCAAACTGAGGGATCTACGTCTCACAGAGGAAGTATATTCTGGGTCTTCTGACAGAGAATGGTATGTTAGATTGTAAACCGGTCGATACACCCATGGTAATCAACCACGGGTTAAAAATTGTTGAGGGAGCCAAAACAGCTGATCAGAGGAGATATCAACACTTGGTGGGAAAGTTCATCTATTTGTCACATACCCGTCCTGATATTGGGTATGTGGTGGGAGTTGTTAGCCAGTTCATGCATAGGCCACAAAAGGAACATATGGAGGCAGCTTTGAGAATTCTGAGATACTTAAAGGGGAGACCGGATACAGGAATCCTCTGTAGAAAGAATAACCATTTGAGAATCGAGGTATACACAGATGCAGATTGGGCGGAAAATCCTATAGACAGAAGGTCTACTTTCGGGTACTTTACATTTGTTGGAGGAAATTTAGTCACCTGGAAAACGAAGAAACAGAAGGTAGTGGCACTCTCGAGTGCCGAAGCTGAGTTTAGAGGAATTACAAAAGGGTGTCTGAGGTTCTGTGGCTAAGGAAGCTAATGACAGAGCTTGGGTTTCCACCTGATGAAGCATGTCCCTTGATGTGATAACAAGGCAGCCGTACAAATATCAGAAAATCCTATCTAGCATGATAGAACAAAGCATGTGGAAGTTGATCGACGTTTTAGTAAGGAGAAGTTGGATGATGGGACCATCTCTCTACCGTTCGTTTGATCGGAGGACCAACTGGTAGACATACTCATGAAAGCAATCACCGGTCTAGTATTCCATGATATTGATACGATGCATATTCATTGAATTATTGAGCTTAAATTGTAATATTTTGTCTTATGATTTAGTCTAAATTTGGATGATTAATTGGTTTAATGTTTTCTTATAGGAATTTATATTTTGCAAGAATTGAGAAATAAATTGGAGAAAAATAGTGTCTGAAGAGTTCATGTACCTAGCAGTAGCTTTGGTACGTGAGATTAAAGAGCCCACTAATTCCTAATTATCTTAGGAATTCAATTTCAAAGTCAGCAATGTATTATGGGCTTTTGCATTAGAAAAGTATTTTGGCATTAATATTCATGGCCAATCACGTAACTGGGGGCAATCAAAGAGCCTATGTTCTGGAGTTCTATTCAGAGAAGGGGCCCACTATTTTCCAAATTCAAAGGCCATAAGTACTGCACTCTTATCACTTAATTGCTGGCTATTAAAATCCAATCTCTTCAGTCTGTCCAAGCCCTATTCTTACACGTGAAAGAAATGACTCAATGCTGGAGATTTATGGGGGTTACAAATGTTGAGAGAAAGTGGAAAAAGTGGCTTTGATTGGCTTTAATTGGAGAGAACGTGGGAAGGTGGGGGAAGAAAGGAGTAATCACTCTTGGCACTATTTAATCAAGACAAGGGTGGATGTTGCAGACTATACACAAACATACTTTTCAGACGAGAGAGGAGGAGAACTGTGAGTTCATCCCTTTCCTTTAGTTTTACTCTTTTGATTTTATCGTAGACTTTGTTAATTTCCTTTGTTAGTGATTTTCTAGTTTCGTTTTTATCGGGATTTTCCTACTATGCATTAGATTTTGTGAGACTACTACTTTTGATTAATTAGTTCATGTTATTCTTTTTATTTCTGATTTCATGTCATTGAGTGTTGGTTTATTCTTTGATTTAGAGCTCGAATCAATACGCATATAGCTAGTTAATCTATTTGGTGGTGTTAACTAGATAATTAACGAAGTGGCAATCAACGCTAGGGCATAAGGCTTGTCTGAGTGTTGTGGAATAATTCGATCTAATTAGGTGAAGTACGAGTTCGTTCTAAACCGGTTAGGCTAGTGTTTCTTTAGTTCTTAAGGCAATTATTCCGATTGAATCTTTGAAGGAGTTTCTGATAGGGTTATTGGTTAATTAGGGGACGACTATTAGGAGTTTCTTTTAATCGTTCTAAAAAGTAAGAAGAAACGAGGGAGCCAGAGGTAGTTGGCGACTATAGCTAGCCTAACGTGGAATTAATCACCCAATCAATGATCATAGTCTGATGCATGCGTAGGAAAATATCGGCTATTTGATATCCACTGAATTTATCTAAGTTTAGTTTATGTCTCAATTTATTTCAGTTAATTTATCGTTTATTTGATTAGTTTATTCTTAGTTAAATCAAATCGCACAACCCCCCCTTTTATTTTAATTGCTTTATTTCATTTTCTTGGCATATTAAGAAGTACAATCTCACCCAATCCTCGAGGATTGATACCCTTTTACCACTATTTACAAGTTGTTTGTATTCGGTACTTGGGACTTTATTTTTGGTGGCCTCGACAACCATCAATTTTTGGCACCGTTGCCGGGGATTGGTTTATAATTGATTTTGTTTTTTTTTTCTTATGCCTAGGAACCTTCATACGAGCAGTTGGTGCAAGTTAGAAATTGTTTGAGCTGGATATTGATACAGATTCTGAACAAGAGTTTGCAGTTACACAACAGACTGACAAGAAACCTGATCACTTTCCTGTCAATGATCACGGTCAGGATATGACTCAGAATAGAACACTTTGGGACCTTGCCCGACGTACTGAGGCATAACAGCCACTTAAGCCCCCTGATCGAGTAATTAAATATTTGGACAGTGAGGTGAAGGGGCATGGACTAAAATCGTTTTATGAAGGGCTTGCACCGCACACGGTAGAAGGAATAAATCTAGAGGATCCTCCTCTAGAAGCTTGAAGTGTAAAATGAAACATGTCGGGTCCATGACGTTAAACACCGACGCTAAATGGGAGGCAACCCATGTTTTATTTACTTGCTTAGTTTTGTTGTTTTCGTTTTTGTGTCTCTTTTCTCGTTTTCTCTCATCCCGTAGTGATACTTTTCCCTCTTGTGTTGCAGGTGTATTTGGCAGTCATATATTTGGATAAGTGTGGGGGAGGCACAAGAACCGTACTAATGAAGATGGCATTTTGTTACTGTGAAAGCACTTGACTGAGGTCACGAACAAAGGGTTCTGGGTCTATTTTTGGTAATCAGAGCTTAACCCACATACTTGAACCACCCGCCACCCTACCCGAATCATGACCCGCGAGTACTACCCGACCCGCCAACATCATCCGAACCGCCCCGCCTATACCAAACAAAACCCCCAAACCCTAAAATTCAGCAAAAGAGCCAAAGATCCCAATTACAACTCTATCTCTCCATCTCAGTAAAAAATCCCCAAATTTAAGAACTCCGAGCCCTAATTCCACCATGGGCAGTGGCATAATACACCTGCTAAAGAAACCACCAGGCACCACTCCTCTCCGCCACTCACTACGATTGCCGCCGCATCGTCACCTTCCACCAGCACCAAAGCCAACGCCGCGAACTCAGTCCGCCTTGTGCTGAAATCATCACCGCACTTGGCCTGAACCTGCACTGCACCTCAAACCCAGATGCTACTGACAGGAAGGCTAGCCGTGACCATAGACAGGATTCTCCAAGTCTAACTTGCGACCATCACACACCCCGTGGGTTCAGGAAAGTCCTCAGTTTTCCATTCCCCTTTATTTTTATGTTGAGGACAACATGTGCTTTAGGGGGGGGGGGGGGGAGGGGCGGGTGTCTTAGGGCTATATGAGAAAATTTTTGCATTTTAACATGATTTCGGGGCATTTTAGTGCTGATAATGGGTTGACAATATGCGAATTTGCTACTATAGTTGCATGTTTATGGCTGTGAGTAGTAATTTCAGTGTTGCTCCTCTTATGCATGATTAGGAGATAAGATATGGTCTAATTTGATTCTTATTTGATGTATTTTCACGATTTAGGCAATAATGGATTATTTTTAAAAGGATATAGAAGTATGGTTGAGTCTTGCATGCTTGATGTTGGCTAAATTGTTGATGATATTCTCACATTTTGGAAATTGCATGCCCGGTTTTTAATGGCTAGAGAGTTAAAATTGTGTGATTAAAATGACACCATTTCTTGAATAGGAACTTATGAAGCTTAGAAGTTGAGTTTGGTATGCACTTTGAATTTTCACTTGTTTTTAGGACATTATGGTGGAGCTAAGGGTTTAATTTAAGCTTGACAATTACATGCTTTGATCTGTTATGTGCAGCGCCAAAAATCCTTCGAAAAGATTAAATGGGGCTTAGTAACCGGGTGACATTCATCACAAATGTTTGTGCTCACGTAAAACGGTTCCAAATGATCTCGACGAGTGAGGCAAATTTCGAATACTCCACTGATTACCCAACTAAATAAGTGATTTATCACAATAAAATGGGCAATTATGAGTAAGGCAAAGCCACTTGAGGTTGTGATTGGTTGAGTAACCGGATGACATTCATCACAAATGTTTGCGTTCGCGTCAAAAGGCCAATGACAATTCAAACAAATCCTAGCTAAAGTTCCCTAATGATTTAATTGCGAATAACCCGAATTCCCCACAACTACCATTTCACTTGAAACTTCCTTGTGCATACCGATAATCTCATAAGTTGAATATGATTTCTAGGATTAAAATGGTTTATAATTCAACTTTGGTAAATCATGCATGCACTTAAAGTTGTGATCGGGTTGTATTTTCTTATGTGAGACTCTCATTGCATTTGGTTCGATGTTTGGTAGTGTAGGGTAAAAAAATTATGCTTTCATTCCTAGTTTACATGACCCATTTCGTGTTTTCATTGAATAGAGTCGAATTTCTTTCTTATCTTTGACCCTAGCTTATGCTTGAGGGCAAGCATTGTATAAGTGTGGGGGGATTTGATACTATGCATATTCATTGAATTATTGAGCTTAAATTGTAATATTATGTGTCATGATTTAGTCTAAATTTAGATGATTAATTGGTTTAATGTTTTCTTGTAGGAATTTATATTTTACAAGAATTGAGAAATAAATTGGAGAAAAATAGTGTCTGAAGATTTCATGTACCTGGCAGTCGCTTTGGCACGTGAGATTAAAGAGCCCGCTAATTCCTAATTATCTTAGGAATTCAATTTCAAAGTCAACAATGTATTATGGGCTTTTGCATTAGAAAAGTATTTTGGCACTAATATTCATGGCCAATCACGTAACTGGGGGTAATCAAAGAGCCTATGTTCTGGAGTTCTATTCAGAGAAGGGGCCCACTCTTTTCCAAATTCAAAGGCCACAAGTACTGCACTCTTATCACTTAATTGCTGGCCATTAAAATCCAATCTCTTGAGTCTGTCCAAGCCCTATTCTTACACGTGAAAGAAACGACTCAATGATGGAGATTTATGGGGGTTACAAACGTTGAGAGAAAGTGGAAGAAGTGGCTTTGATAGGCTTTAATTGGAGAGAACGTGGGAAGGTGGGGGAAGAAAGGAGTAATCACTCTTGGCACTATTTAATCAAGACAAGGGTGGATGTTGCAGACTACACACAAACACACTTTTCACACGAGAGAGGAGGAGAACAGCGAGTTCATCCCTTTCCTTTAGTTTTACTCTTCTGATTTTATCGTAGACTTTGTTAATTTTCTTTGTTAGTGATTTTCTAGTTTCGTTTTTGTCGGGATTTTCCTAGTATGCATTAGATTTTGTGAGACTAGTAATTTTGATTAATTAGTTCATGTTATTCGTTTTATTTCTGATTTCATGTCATTGAGTGTTGGTTTATTCTTTTATTTAGAGCTCGAATCTTAGAATTGTCAATACACTTATAGCTAGTTAATCTATTTAGTGGTGTGAACTGGATAATTAGCGAAATGGAAATCAACGCTAGGGCATAATGCTTGTCTGAATTTTTGTTGTGGAATAATTCGATCTAATTAGGTGAAGTACGAGTTCGTTCTAAATCGGTTAGGGCTAGTGCTTCTTTGGTTCTTAAGGCAATTATTCCGATTGAATCTTTGAAAGAGTTTCTGATAGGGTTATCGGTTAATTAGGGGACGACTATTAGGAGTTTCTTTTAATCGTTCTAAAAAGTAAGAAGAAACGAGGGAGCCATAGGTAGTTGGCGACTATAGCTAGCCTAACGTGGAATTAATCACCCAGTCAATGATCATAGTTTGATGCATACGCAGGAAAATCCCGGCTATTTGATATCCACTGAATTAGTTTATGTAACACCCGGAACGCAAAGGTGCTACATCCCCCGCACTATAGCTCAGTCCACATATGGAACGGACAATCCATACATGAACTGAGCCATAGCGAACGGGTGACAAGAAAATAAAGACTTGACTAGCTAGGCGGGACTAACCCCAAACCAATTACCACAATGCAAAAAGGAATAAACATAAGCCTGCCATTCACGAGCATTTATCAAGCAAACCATTTCTAAATTCCTATCAATACATTATCATCTCTCAAATACATAACATTTCATATAATCCAAAAATAGAAATACAAATGCAACAAAGTAGGATGGGCACGTGCTAGACCTGAAAAGAAAGACTTGACTCGACGCCAATCCCGCCTAGCACACAACCTGCAAAACTGAAAGGTGAGGTGTCAGTCTACCACAGACTGAGCGAGGGGCATAATAGATATAAGCGCAGATAACATGCAAATCATAACCTCGGGTAAGGTTTTATAACCGAAATCAATCTAAGTTCAACAACAATATAGAGCTCGCCCGAGATTACAACTATCAGATTTAACAATTTAAACAATTTCAATCAATCAATCAGTGGCCCGGCGAGTGAGGGTACTTCTCCAACCTTACTCCGACAGTGTACAATCATGATACTTTTAATTAATTAATTAAGTGATCACACAATCAATTACAGTGCTCAAGTAGCAGTTTCAATGACTCATTCTTCCTCCAATGATGGTGGGTTTGCAAGGCCTGATCCATCCACGGTAAACACGGTGTACGTCGGGAACATGACTCACACGCACGGGACTCCTTCCTCCACCAAACCTCCTAGTGGATTCAGGGTTAATCCCCACGGTTGAGAGGAGTATAAGAGTTACCCGTCAGCCCATGCGGTCCCGGTTGGCTCAAACACTAACTCTCGGGCCCACAGTCCACGATACAATATACTCGCCCAAAACACGATCAATCAATACAGTACAATTCAGTAAATCAGTTGCAATCAATAGAGTTTGGAAAACTATAGATATGTAGATACCTTTTGGCTTAAAACGTCACATAGGGTTGTAATGGTCCTATATATCTAGAAATTAAACCTCACCTATACCGACAAAATAAAGAGAAAGACACGGCCTAGAAAGCCCACTCCACGTCACTGGTGTGCTGGTCTGCGCAACAAAGACAAGTGTACATAAGACACGACTCAATCAACCAATTAGGACGAACGACGTAACATGACGTGCAATCATATAATCAAGTCATTCGAACTCACAATTCCACATTTTCAATCAAATTAATTCAAAGATTCACATAGGAGCATAGCACGTACAGTAGCATGCAACCAAAATATGCATGAAAACAGAGTGTGACACGCCCATGTCACAAATATACACTAAGCCGTGACACCCCCGTGTCTGGGTACAGCGGACAATATGCATGCGAACAGAAGGTGACACGCCCGTGTCACCATTACAAAGCAATCCGTGACACCCCCGTGTCACGGTATAGAAAAATCAGACCATCAAGCACCCCCGTGTCACGCTGAAAGAGGAAAATGTGACACGCCCGTGTCACGTACGTAGAAAAACAGGGCATAGCAGCAGCAACAACGAACCAAAACTCCCATGTCCAAAAATGGATCAAACCCACATCAACATGCTCAAATACCATGATATACACCTACTAGCATGCAAATAAATCAATAACAATTCATAAAGACACATATTTCCACATTAGATCATCAAGATTCATCAAATGAAACCCATATACTCACTCATGCTCCAAGTCCATAAATCTCATAATAAAAGCATCAAAACCAAGCTATAATCATATAATCATGCTTTCATCAACTAAAACACATTTAGGCAAGCTCAAACCATAACCCTAGTTCTCATCTATACATATGAATTCTCCCCAACTAAGCTTAATACCTTGAATGAATGAGAAGAAGGAAAAGAGATGATGTTGTGATGATGATGATGCTTCAAAGTATGCAATTTCCTCTCAAATCCAAGCTTGGAATGATGAACTCCTCTTCTTCTTCTTGGGGTTTTTGAATCGAGATGAGGGAGAGAGGGAAGGGATCAAGTGTGTATATGTTTGATGCAATCAAATGATATATGCTAGATTTTATAAAACTAGGCACAAATTGCAATTTAATCCCTCCAATTCATAAGTCATGCAATTAGGTCCTCAGATTAAGAAAAATGATCACTTAAGGTCAATTAGGTAATTAAACAATTTAAGTCACAATTGGCAATTACTTCACATTAAATCACATATTGCATAATTGAAAGATTGGGGCGTTTCAGTTTATGTCTCAATTTATTTCAGTTAATTTGTCGTTTGTTTAATTAGTTTATTCTTAGTTAAATCAAATCTCAACCCCCCTTCCCCCCCTATTTTAATTGCTTTATTTCATTTCCTTGGCATATGAAGAAGTACAATCTCAGATTGTATTCGGTACTTGGGACTTTATTTTTGGTGGCCTCGACACCCATCAGATATTTTACACAAGTTAGGCGTCGGATGTCCCCCGACCTAACTTGAGGGGAGTGTTGACTCAGATAATTATGGAAAAGATTAGAATCCCTAAATTACAAGACTTAGTTTTGCTAATCTAGGCCGTTTGTATAGGGTTTCTTTTCTTATTTATTGATCCTCTCTGTACCGTGGTAATCAATCAATATTCGCAAGAATGAATTCCATATTTTCTACCTATCTCCTACATTCAATTTGTCAAGGCTAAGCTTAAGTTGCAAGCAAAATAAGAAAAAAAAAATACAAAATATATTTCTTTTAAGCCCAAAAATCATTTTGCTTGCTCCTGCGTACGATAGTAACATGCAACTCAATGCTTGCTAGGTAGAGAAAGAAAAAAAATAAAAAAATTCAGTTCCTACTTCCTCGTAATCGATTTGTTTAGAGATAACTTTTTCTTGTAAATTTTGAGATTTTAGTGCTTTTCATCATCGCAAAGTCAGCCTTTACAACTGGAAATTGCTTAATTGTTCTTGGGAATTTGAACCAAAACAGGAAATGACAAAACATTTGGCCATTTTTTAAGCAAATAATTGAGTTTTCTTGTTATAATATTCAAGAAACGAGATGTATTTTTGGGTAAGTAATATCAAATATGCAGGCATAAATTATAGTTTTTGCCTTTTTGGTATTCGTATAGACTACTACAACATTTAATACAAATATTATTGCTTAGTTATGTAAACATGTTCGGGGAAAAATCGACTACCTTCGCTTCATATCTTTGAAATGAAAAAATAACAACTATAAATTTTATTGTTATTTATTATGCAATCATTCAAATGCTTTTGGGTCAGAGCGAACGTTCTCACTGGAATTTAGTACCAAACTTTAGTCATTCGTATAATAAATGTATTACACTTATTATTTATTAGTTACTTTATTTAAAATTTTCATCATTCATATATATTAATGTATATATTTAAAATAATAGTAAAAATAATTCAATGTGTTAAATAAACTTAGTATAATTACAAAATCACATCAAATTCATAACGATAAAAATAAAATCAAAGAAATTAATCAATTATTAAAGTTAATCAACTAAAATTAATAAAACAAAATTGATTTCTAAATGTAATGTATGAAGATCGTTGTTTTGCAGAGGAAAATTACGTACATGAGTTATCTCTTGCTGAAAATTTTCTAACCTATTCCATTGAAATAATTATGTGGTCGTAAATTAAATTAACATTTAGAAATCTATTTTGTTTTATTCATTTTAGTTGATTTCACTTTAATAAGTGATTAATTTCTTTGGTTTCTTTTTATCAGTTATAAACTTGATGTGTTCTAATTTGTAATTACACTCAATTTAATCAATACATTAAATTAGTTTTACTATTAATTTTAAATATCTCCACTAATAATATATATAAACATGCACGAATTGAACACATCAAGATTTAACAATTTATTTTAATTTGATGATCGATGATTGTCTTGATAAGTATCGATAACTTTAATTGATACATTAGTATTTTTATAATTTGGGATTTAATAGAATTAATTACAATTAAAATAAATAATTTATAGTTTCTTAGTTTTTTTATGGTTTCAGAAAAATACATGATGATTTGATTATCTTTATACTTAAATGATAAACTTTAGTTTAAGGGTATTTTAATCCATTTATAAATTTTGGCCTAAAATTGTGGTGGGAAAATAACTTAAAGGATGAATTTAAAGTAAATTTAAAACATGAAAACTATTTTAAATTTACATTGAAAATACATGATGGAATATAAATTTTTCCTTCATTTACAAGTATAAACTACTTGCCTCTTTATTACAACTAGTGAAATGAACGTGCTTTGCATGTTTATCATTTAATTTATTTAAATAAATTTAACTATTATATTTATTGAACAAATTAGGATATTAAAAACATTTATTTTGATTAAATAAATATAACGGGTAAAAAAAAGTTGGTCATCCAAACTATAACCGATTTTACACTTTACCACCCGAACTAAGTTTCGTTGCAAACCAGCATCCCTACTAAAATAATGATGTATAATATTTAGTACCATTTTGTACCTATTATTAATTCAAAAATAAACTTATTGATGGTTTGATATTTTTATATTATTTTGGTATAGATTTTATGTCTTCATCATTGCACTTTTAATATGAAACACACTTTTCACATATTTATATTGATATATTATATTTTTACACGTTTCGTACCAGAAGAAGGATTTGTTTCAATCCTATCAGTCTCTCTTAAAACAATAATATGTATCTTGTATAGTATACAAACTATAACTAATACTATTTATTTTGCATTATTTATACGTCCAACCATATTCTTTTTTTTTTTCTTTCTATTTTTCCAATTTCTTTTTTGTCCTAAACGAAACAACCCAACACAGGGAAAACAGTCTCAAAGTAAGACTCATTTAGTTTTGTCAGCAGAGCATCCTAGAAGCAATAACCATATTGAACCTTATGACCTATCCTCGCCAATTTATCCATTATAATGTTTCTTTCTCTCAAGATTTATTTAATCTAAGATTCTCAAGACCCTTGGAGTAAACTTCGTCAATCAAATATTACAATTCTCATTAGTTGTTTTTCAGTATCCTTCATTGTTATTCATTTCACGATCGTCTCCAAATCAATCTTCACTTAATTTTCGAAAAATACCTCTCCAAAGTTTTAATCCTTCAGGTAAGCTCAATATCTTTGCTACACTATTGAAACTATACCAAGATTCATAGCATATCCTAGCACTCATCTTCAATTGTCATCTCGAATGACGCCCCTGGCCAAACATTGTTGGTGTGGTTATAAAAGTCTCCATCCGAGTTTAGTTTTATCCATCACTTCTCGGATTTATTCCACGACAACTAAATACAAATTTTCTTTTGCCTGTGTTTTTTGTCCTCACTGATTAGTACTAAGGTCTTAAATAACTTTTTTGTAAATGTGGCGAATAGCGACACTTCTAAGCTTCATAACATTTTGATAGCTCCATTGATTCCATGTTTTCCAAAAATTCTAGAGCGTCAAGATCAACACAACCCACCCAGGATTTCTAGGAAAAAATTGCTCAGCATTTTGCTACTAAAGCTCTCTTTGAACCCATCCGGCACTCGCAAGCTACGAAGACTTCGCTAAATCTGTGTATCAATAATCTTGTCCCATACTCGGAGTACGAACAGAAAACTTTTCTGCACATAGTCCGCATATTCATATCATGTACAACAATGCATACATATATGATTTTCCCCAAATTTTCTATCATGCTTCAATACATTCGTGAGCAAGCTATCATATTGGCAAAGCCACAGGAAAATCTTGAATTTTTGGGGTAAGGTAATTTCTAAATTCATTTCCAGTTTTTTCTCACATATCTCATCCGACACCATAAGCAAAGTATAGTCATTTTATAGGAGAATTTATCTTTAGTTAACCCAATCCATACTCTCTTATCTCTGTTATCATGCAGTGCGACTAGGACAGTAAGTATCTCATTCACCACCTCTAGGACATTAATATCTTCAGCTTATTTAGGTTTCAATTTTTATTTGTTCTAATGAGATTACATTCCATAAGATCTTTATCCTCCAAATGGATGTTATCTCCAAAGATGTCTGTCAGTTTGCCTTGTCATAACCATCTATCATTCCATAAATATATCCCTTCACCGTTCCCAATCCTCCATTTGCAAAATGGTTCCACCATCCAAGTGCTTTTAATTATCCCCTTCCATGCTCGGGAAACCCATAAGTTGAGGCTTATATTCGATCAAAAATGTCCTCCCCTTTTAAATATTTTTCTGATGTATCTAGTTTCACATCGTTGTATTCTTGTTGAGCATTCTCCATCCCATTTTAGCTAGCATCGATATATTGTCTTTTGGGCTTCTCTAAAACCCTATCCACCTTCTTACTTCATTCTAATCACCTTCTTTCACCCTGAAAGATGGGTTCGTTCCTTGTCATATCAATTGCCCAAAGAAAGTTGTGTTTGAGTCGATCAAGTTTATCGTACATGTGATTGGGGAGCTAATTTGTGTGCATGTGGTTAATGGAGATCGAGATCGTGATGAATTGAATAAGTATCATTCGTCTGAAAAAGTTTATAATTTTGGCTTTCTATCCCAAGAGGTGTTTTTCGACTCTCTTAATCACAATTGAGAAATGCTCATTATAGTTATAGCTAACATTCATCTGCACCTCCAAATAGTTCGTTAAATTGTCTGTATTTTCCATACCCAAAATTCTACTAACCTACTGCTTTAAATCATTTGCCACATAAGGTGAGAACAATACATGTGATTTGCTAAAGTTTAATTTGAGGCCCAATGTCTTGCGAAATGCCTCAACCACTCTTTTAATGCATTTTGCTCCATCCACAATTGCTTTGACTCTCAAAATTAAGTCGTCCGCAAAAAACAAGTGTGAGATCATGTGAGAGCTTCTCTAATATACAGTAATTGGCTTCTAGGTTCGGCTGAAATGGTCTCTTCAATTATATACATAAGTTGTTCCATGCATATTTCAAACAAATAAGACGAGCGTGATTACCTTATCTAATGCCACACATTCGTACAATCTCCATTAGTTCACCATTCTATAGAACCTCCATTTGTATCCTCTACATTCTGCTCATAATGATAATTATGATTTTCTTCGGGAATTTGAAGAAAGTTAATTTTTTTTTTAGAAATTCCATCGAATTTTGTCTTACGCCTTTTCAATATTCAATTTCAGCATCGTGCCCTTTTTTTATCTTTGGAGTGATGTAACATTCGTAGCATTTCTTTAGGCATCAAGATATTGTAATAGGTGCCTCGGTCAGGAATGAAGCTATTCTAGTTTGACCTTACAATTTCTTTGATATATGGTTTAAAAGAAGTATAATCATCTTGGTGATCATTTTGAGCAATGCGTTGCACAACGTAATGGGTTGAAACTCGTTCATTTTTGTGAAGCATTAATTTTTGAAATTAAACAAATAAACACCCGATAATCCTTCTTGGTAATTTATTCTCTCTCCATACAATCATTGATAAATTTCACCATCGAGTCTCCTACTATATCCTAATAGTTTTGAAAAAGGTAAGTTTGGAAACCATCTACTCCCAGCGCTTTGTATAGATGTATGCTATTTACTACCCTAAAGATTTCCTCATTTGAGATCATTCTTGCTAAGTTATTTTTCCACTAATACCTTAGTGTTCGTTGGTGCAAACTAATATCAAGACTCACCACCTCTTCAATGCTATCTCCACTAAGTAGCTTGGTGTAGTACTCCGAAATTTGTGGCTTTAGTTGATCACTATTGGTTGCCCATTCATTGCTTATTTTGAGAGCATTTATCTGATTCCTTCTTCTTCTCTTTATGGCTGAGGGATGAAAGAAACTTGTATTCCCTAAATTGGAGCCAATTAATTCTCGACTCTAAAAAACCAAATAATCCCTTTTTGTTGCGATAGTTTGTTATATTCTGCCATCAATTTTTCCTCCAAATCATTTGAATATTTACCTTGTTGTTTCATGCATAATGCTCTAGAAATTCTTTGTATATATATATTTTTTTTAGCTATTCGAGCATATTGAAAACTGTTCAAAGACCAATGTTTCGGAGCAATGATCCCAAGTCAAAACGGGTCCTTCAAGTTTTGATTCGGCCAATAAGTTGTATATTGCTACTTTGGAAAATGTAAATCTAAATTGATAACTATTGAATCAATCTCATTTAAATTAAATTAAATTAAAATTTTTCCCATATCATTTCTTCAACTAACACCCAATCTAGCATCTTGAAATTTTTAATCTAATCTTCGAAATTTTATTTGCCATGGTAAGCTATATTAATTCTCACTTTATCATGTCCTTTATAAATATATTTATAAAGATATTTTACAGTTGTCCTTAATTTTGGTATGCGTGTATATATACATTAAAATCAAGTAATTCTTTCTTTTAACGAACTATTCTTTTTCTCTTTTTTATTTATCTCTTTTTTTATATTCTCTTTGTCATTTGAAGCTTGCATTCTATTTTTTTATTTGTATTCCTCTAGTGAGTATTATTTCAGATTTATGTTAAATTTTTTTTTTTATAATTGATTTTATATGTGTAGTAAAAATAATTCAAGAAATGTTTAATCAAATATTAATGTAGTATATTTATATAAAAAATTCAAGGAATATTTAATCGAATACTATAAAAATTATTTATAAAATTACATTATATGTTATTTTTATATGCACACACGTTGAGCCTTCTTAGTATTCTTAATTTAAAATAATTTTGGTCTGACCACCTACAATTCTAAATTGTGGTATATTAAGGATTAAGAAACCAAAAACGTTATTCTACTTTTACGTATTTATTTTATATTTTATCATATAAACTAAAAGAAGATTATATGGTTAGTTAGATTTATATAATTACAACTATATTAGTATTAGTTAATTAAAAAATATTACATTAGGATTAATTAATTTATTGAAAAATATTTTATGTAAATTATTCAATTATATTATTTTGTTAATTGAATAAGTTTATAGAATTATAATATGATTATAATTTAAGAACGTTTATGAACTTAGATAATTAGAACTTGGGAATGATATAATTAGACTTACATTTGAATTAATTTATTGAAAGTTATTTTATGTAACCATTTAAATAATATTTTATTTTACAGAATTACAAAAATTTATTAAAATTTATAAAGTGAATTATTTGTTGTTTTTCAATTCATTAGATATATCTTATTATAACATTTTAAATTATAGGCTTTAAAATTAAAAAATAGATAATTTATATTATAAATTTTGAATACAATTAATTAATATAGTAATATTAAAACAATTCTTGTTGAACTATATATCTTTTTTGGGTAAGTTGGAAAAATTTTATTTCTACCAAGAGTCCTATTTTAAGTTAATAAGTGCTTTTTAAATATAGTTAATTAATAATCTATAACATGTATTTACATAATTATCCTTGACTAATAGTTATTGAAGTAATTATTGTGAGGATATTTTAGGCGATCCGTATTTTGTAAGAAACCAAAAACCCAACTCGTGCTTTTATAAGATATATAGATATAGATAATTTAGTTGAGATAGGTACAAGAATAAACTACTTGCCCTCTTTATTACATTAATTTAGTTGAGATAGGTTTAAGCTAGAATTACTAATAACGAGAAAGAAAAACTATGGAGAGTGTAATATAAAATGTTGAAGAAACTATGGACTATGAGCCAACTCTTGCTTGAGATTTTTTCTTGATTAATGAATTATATCCCAATATCAAATAAGGTAATTACAACTTGTAACTATTTTTAAATTAAACTATACCACTCTTTGAAAAATATGTAATTTCACTTAACCTCTATTTCTATTTGCTAGGGGCATCCTAATCGGCCCACAACAGGTAAGGAGCAGTTTACCTCGAAGGAAGTCTAGATGCAATTGAAATAAAGTATTTGGGAGAAGTCGGACTTTAGTAGATAAGGATAAAGGATTGACCGAAGATACTATCATATACAGGGTAAAACAGAAAGATAAGGAGAAGAGGAGACTTGGAGAGCACATTAGGTAAGATTATAGATAAGCCATTATCAAATAGAAGGAAGATCCAGACACCATATCGGGAAAAACAGAGAGAAAAAAGGGAGAGAGCTGACAAGGGCACAACACTATTAAAAAATCGCTCATATCAGTAGAAATTTTAACCAAAATCCGAAAATACTGTTGGAAAACAGGAATCAGAAAGCAGCGGAAATTTAAAAATTTTTCCAACAAAAGGATCTTGGACTCGTAATCATGTATCCAAATTCGTAGAGATCAAGAAACTCACTTGGGTAGTAGCTTTCTTGACATGTTTTGAGCCGCCCTCAAACGCGCTTCATGCGGTAATGGCAACCCGTTCCTCGAAAGTCTCTTTCTACTTTAGAATCCATTGTAGGGATAACAATCCACACCAACCTAGATTCAATTCATGTTAGGGAAGTTCTTAACAATATAACATAAAGAAAGAAACATGAAACGAGAAAAGTAGGATTGAAACTCCCTTTGAAAACCAGTTTTACGAAAGTAGAAAACTGCTAGTCACAAAACCCTCGTGAAAAAATTCATCCTTCAGGATATGGACGAACGGTTTTCGCCATCTTCTTTGGTTCGATTTTTTCACTCGTTTTCTATTGGGTTCAGAATCGTTTCATCATCCCTTCTGATCGTTTTGCTTGATCCCCACTTTTTGGTAAAGCTCGAATCTTCAAAACTTCTAACTTGAAGCTCTCTAGAGATAGTCCACCAACTTGGCTACAATCTAACTAGTAAGGATGCTAGTTCTCTAGTTAGTGTTTAGGCTTAACCTAGGGTTTCGTTTATCTTGGAGAAAGGATGGTGTTCAACACATGAACCAAAAGAATTGTCAATTAGCTCTAAGGGGAGCTCGAGCTCCCCTATTTATAAGAGGGGAGTGGCCGAAATTCCTAGTCCTTTATGGGCTAGGATTTTGGTCTCTCTCTCTCCTATTACTTGATCATCAAGTAATTTGACTTTGACTTTGAATTCAAATTCAAATCAACTTTCAAAAGAGCTAAAAATATCCAAACTAATTTTGGATAATTTTATACTTTATTTATTTTAAAATAAATAACTTATTTTATCTAATTAATTAATTCATAATTTAACTAGATTATTTTTCTCCAAAATAAAACTTTCTTTTTAATTCAAAATTAAACCAAAGTCTATTAAATAATTAACAAATTAATTATTTAATCACCAAATAAATATCCACGTGTGGCACACGTGTCATAATGACACGTGTCCAGTCACGTGACCCACACATGTGATTTCACACGTGTGGAACCCTCTAGGCCCGATTAACTCGTTTAATCATTTTAAAGCCTCAACTCATGTAACCAAGTTGTTGTGTGTGACCCTCTAGGTTCTCAATTCAATTAGCAGTGACCCTAATTAATTAATTCACTAATTAATTAATTAGTCCACAGATTAAACGACCATAGTCTAGCAACAGGTGTTTAACCCCTAGCTGAATTGGAATGTTCGGATTCGACAGAACCTTTAAGTCATCGATTCATGTGAGATACAATCCTCCTACTTACTATCTCTCAACCAAGATCTAGGGTAAGGGAATAATCAGAACCCTAATAATCTGGTCTTAAAGCTAAGTGCATTTCATATCCATTTGATCTCAATCCAAGAAACCCTTTTCTTGATGTCTTGATCTACTGCCTTGGCCAAGGACTCCATATGGCATATGAATGACTTACACAATAAGAGATCACCTTGCATATGCAAGTGTAGGTCCTTTCTTGATTCTCATTCACTTTCATGAGTCACTTGTGCAGCCCCAGCATAAGCCTTGAATCAGTTGTCTAAGGCGACACCCTTTAAAGCTTATACCTAAGACTACAGAGTTAACTCATAAAGTGACAAGGAACCTCAAGTCTAAGGATCAATTAATCACATCAATGACTCGTGAGATATTTCCTAATCTGGAAGTTTCCATTTCCTGAAATAGAAACTTCCTTTCCCATTTAGGAATCTTCTCACACGGGGCACCTCAGTGAACTTACTTATTAAAGTAAGCACCCTCATGTATCACGCACGTATCAACTATACACTTTGCACCTCCATGAAACAAGGTGGTCCTTCTTAAGGGCGTGATCCCACAAGCAAGCCTTAGAGGAGTCAGGTTGACACTCCCACTGTCTGTAGGACTCATTGGCTTGGAGTATTTTACTAATCATGACTTATGTGATATAGGGCTCGTTTCATGAACCATTTCACCTAGATGACAGAGTCCTAAAGTCATCAGGATTAGGGGAGTTCTCATACATGCACAGCTAAAGTAAACGCATACCAAACAAGAGCATATAAAGAAGTGTTGCCTAAATTCGTTATTTCATTCAAAGATTGTCCGTGATACCAGGAAAGTCCCAAAACGGATTATGACTAATCGGCTTTCTAGGGCACTATTCCTAACAAACACCCTCCTTGACTTTGGTCAATTTGTTTATTCTCATGTTGCACTTACGAGTTGACTGTAATCTATAATGTACGGACACTCCGATTTTTTATGCCATGCAGTGTCGGACACTGACACGGCAAAAAGTGTCCAAATTAAAAAAAAAATCTGACATGGCTTGGACACATGTCGGATACGGCGAGGACTCATTTCGGACACAACGTTGACACGGGAGACTAAAAAAAAGTTAATTTTTATAAATTTTTTTTAAAAATGTTATGATTATACTTTTTTTAAAAAATAATTACATAAATTTACAAAAAAAAATACTTATATTGATTTAAATTTTTTATTTTCATTTCTATATTGACTTTTTCTCATAATATCGTAATATGCAAAAATGAATATTGTTATTTATAATGACTTTAAATATTGAATTTAGTAAGAATATATTTTATTAAAATTTTTAATATTAATTACTCTTACAAAGATTTTATTTTAAATTAATTAATAAATATATACATATATTTATATATAATATATTCGTGTCGGAGCTGTGTTGCGTCCTCATTTTTAAAAAAAAATCCGTATCGCCGTATTCGTGTCGTGTCGTATCCGTGTCGTCGTGTCCGTATCCATGCATTATAAACTGTAATTGATTATACGAATTTTGGGTTAAGTGTAAATTTTTAACAAAAATTTTCAATTGTCATTTTTGGACAAAATATAGTAATTATAATGATTATATTTATTTTTTATCTACAATTTATTAATATGAATTAAATATTTATATTATTATTAACTCTCAGGTAAAAAGTAAGAATCATCTAATTATGGTTAAAAATCAATTAGAAAACATAATTAATCATGGTGTCTGATGAGGCCAAATTATGCTCGCGACATGTGTGCGACACGTGGCCCAGTCCCAACATTACAACATGGCGCCTCGAAGACACCTCAGAATTCCCCTCGTTGACGAGCGTTCCGTTTAAAGAAATACTACTCTATCCTCGCAGGGAACCCGCGTCTCCCCCCAAGCGGGCGATTAAAGCCAGCAATGTCAACACCGTACGACCCTCAGGATTATCCCTGAGCTCGCCCTCGAAGGGATCGTCCCACTGTCATCAAGGCAAAACCATTCCGTTCATGCCAAGTCTTTGGGCCCGGGTGCCCCTCGGACCTGCGAACCCCAAAGTCCATAACAAAACCCGAGTGTGCTTGGCCCTCGGTAACAACCCAAAAGACTCTTTGACACACAGTACACACCTGCGCAACTACCACTGTTGCCCGTCACCAACCTTTTCATAGGCTTTTGCAGGAGATCCCTTTCAAAGGTCCCTCATTACGCCACGTGCCTAGGGCAACACCAATGCAGGACCACTTGGTGGTAATAACCAAAAGGGCCTTGACCCTTAACTATAAATACTCAGACATCATCTCACTCTGTAAGCAAGCTCTCGTATTAGAAGCTCTGTTTTACTTCATCTTCTTCATTAACTATCTGAAACTGACTTGAGCATCGAAGAGCCAAACTGGGTCTAACCCCCCATTCCCCTGGCTTGCCTTCTGACCTCTTTGGTATTTGTTCCTAGTAGGTTGAACCCATTTTCTCTGGTGGTCCTAGCTTGAGCTTTTTGACCCCTGTTTCCCTCACACAAACAAATTCTAAAGTGTTGGAGCCTGCCGTCTTGGATTAGACCCCATCATTTTTTACGCCGTTTGTGGGAAACCAGTCTTCCTTCTCTTCATTTCCTTTCTTTGCTAGTCGAAGAAACAAACACTTGTTTCACTTTGGTAACCACTAGATCTGGAGCTGTTGGGGGTGGAGGCGATAGTAGTATGCCTCTTACCAGCGGTACGGGTGTTGAACCCAACACCGGAGTGGTCCCACCGTTGAGGGGATCAGATGACCCGGATCAGGGGCACAACTAAGTGTTGTCCTTTGATGCACGGACACTTCTAAAAATATCATTTTGCCGTGTCGTGTCATGCCGTGTCGTGTTGGACACTCCTTACGTGGGAAATTCAAGAAAAAATCCGTGTCGCCGTATCCATGTCGTGTCGTGTCTGTGTCGCCGTGTCCGTGTCCGTGCATCATAGGTGTTGCCCACTACCAGAGGAACAGGGGGATCGGGTTCAAACGTCCCCCTAAACTATCCATCCACCCCCGCAATCAATGTTGGCGGGTATTCCATGATGATGCCTCCGCCTGGCTACACGTTCGTACCACCCAATATGATGGCTACCATCCAGCCTTATCACGCAGCACATATGCAACTCCCTGTCGTCGTCCCCAAAAAAATTGAGGGGGTGGAGATACCCCCATGACGCCAAGGCAGTTGCAGGCTATCTACACGTAATATGAGGGTCAAGCAGCCCAAAATGCTTGAAAGAATTTCACTGCCACTTACTTCCCCTCTGGGTAAGCCGCTCAGATCGCCCCTCCTATGGGGGATGGCAGGTTCACCCGCTGATGGCCGCCCAAGCCGTATTACAGGCTCGGCCACCACCACCACCGCTTGCCAACACAAAAGAGGCTCCCTCAAGGGGAGTGCAAGAACAACCACAGGCCAACAGAGGAAAGGAGCATGTGGAGAGAATTGATGTAGATGCTGAGGCCTCTTCACAGGTCTCGAAAGGAGGCAGCAAAATAGACGGAGAAGACCCAAACCTGCTCGCGGCTGTGCAAGACCAGCTGGATGGTTTGCAGAACTTGGTTGAGCAGCTCTCTCGAGAGCGGTCTCAAGCCCCCACACTGGGGGCGAGAGAGCCAGGGCCAGAGACGCTCGCCGCCACAACAATAAGAACCATGCTCCTCAACACCGAGAAGAAGAGGAGAACTATGAAAATTACGACAACGAGGGGGATACCACCATCCCCTGGCGAGGGGCTCTCCCTTCGTTAGGGAAGTTTTGATGGCCCAAACAGGAATGAGCGAAGTCCCCACTTCCATCAATAGCTATGATGGGACCACTGATCTTACATAACATTTAGACCATTTTCTACACTTGATGCATCTCTACAAGCATTCTAGCCACTACTGGGCCAAAGTATTTGTCACTTCCCTTGTAGGAATGGCTCCAGAATGGTATAAGCGACTGCCACCCCGCTCGATTAGGGGGTATGATGACCTCACCAACGCTTTCCCGAATCACTTTAACTCCTTGAAAGCCCTAGTCACTGCACCCACGACCTTGTACAATTTGGTCCAAGGCAAAAATGAGTCCCTCTGATCTTTCTTCACTCGGTTCAACAAAGAAGTGCTCCTGGTCGAGAGTCCTTCAATGGATTTCTTGGTCCATGTGCTCTTTAAGTCCATCAACCACAAACGTTATGTTAGCAATGAATTCTCTGAGGCTATTGTCAAAAAGAGACCCAAGTCTCTCATGGCGATGAGGGTGATTGCTGAACCCTTCTTTGCGCTTGAGGATATATATAAATCTAATGCGCCTAGGCCGTCAAGCCACCACAATGGTGATCGAGGGCGAGAGGACACTTACAAGGAACGTCGCAAATAATCTCCTCCACCTCGCAGGCATGAGCGCATTTCCCTCAACCCGCCAATCTCTGAGATCTACTTACTGTCGGACAAGAAGCTCTTCAAAAGGCCCTAGAAACTAAGGGAGACGGAGGCTCAAAGGCACTCGGGGAAGTATTGCGCCTTCTACAAGCAATAGGGGTATGGTACAGATGAATGTCGTCATTTGGAAAATGAGATACAAAGGCTCATCGATGGGGGCCATTTAAAAGAATTTGTCTGGATTTTGGATAGGTATGATGAGCAGTGGAATGAGCGAGCTAAGGCTCAGAGAAGGAGTCCTTCGTGCTCGAGAAGTCCCCGAGGGCACTGGCCTGAAAGCAGTAATAACAACAACGCCGGCAAGTAGAAAATGCCTGAACAGGAGAATACACCTTTTGCGTTGATCCATATAATTGCTGGTGGCCCCTCGGGAGGGGATTCCAATGCCTCCCGCTTCCCTATGTTCGCAGCTATGATCAGCTGCCCTCGGTGCCCAGACAGGTATAGGCAATCAAGGAGACGAGCACCCCCAAATCGAGGGAGAATGAGACAATAGAATTCACAGAGAAGGACCTAGAACACATTGTAAAACCCCATGGGGTCAGTGAAACCTCTGACTGCCCCATGGTGGTTAGCCTAGACGTGCATAATCATGTTGTAAAAAGGGTTCTGATTGATAGTGGAAGCTCTTTGAATGTTCTCCCTTATTCCACCTTCCAGAAAATGAATATTACCAACATTCCCCTCCAACCCCTCAAAACAACCCTCATTAGCTTCGGGGGCTCTAAGGTTGTCCCACGCAGACAAATTCGCTTGGCCACCTCTTTCGGTCACGCCCCATAGCGAAAAATTTTATTGGGGTCACTTATGCAGTGGTGGAGATTGAGATTCCTTACAACATCATAATCGGGTGCCCAACCCTTGTTGACTTCAAAGCGATCATCTCCACCTACGATCAGAAAATCAAGTTCCCTACCCCTGAGGGAACAGGCGAGGTCCTCTGCAATGTCAAAGAAGTGTGAGAATGTTACATGTTGTCCCTCGATAAGCCAAAAGCCGAGAAAACGTTCCAGATTGGGTCCACCAAGAAGTCTGTGGATTTTTCCAATTTAGATAAGGAGGGTCTGACGAGGAAAAGAGCGAAACTCAACAAGAAGAAGAACAAAAAGAACCCCCGAGAAGGAAAGAAAACTCTGAAGGCGGACCGCCTGGAGCGGTAGAAGAATCCTCTGTGAAAGAAGACGCGAGCGAGGGTGAGCCCGAGGACGGAGATAACCTTCTCATTGGGAAGAAAAGAGCATTCGAAATCCCCCCCTGAAGCAATGATAGAGCCCACCGAGAAGTTCCTGACCATTGAATTGGAACCTGGTAATAAGGACAAAACCGCACAGATTGGTTCGAGCCTCACGGGACTCTCGTAGATCATGATGATCGAATTCTTGAGGGGAAACATTGACGTTTTTGCATGGAAGGCATTAGATCTCACTGGGATTGACCCCTGTGTCATTGTTCACAGACTCAACGTGGATCCCGCCTTAAGCCCATCAAACAGAAAAAGAAGGATGCCAATGGATTCCGACGGAAAATTATTGAAGAATAGGTGAACAAGCTCCTCGAGGCCCAGTACAGTGAGGAGATCCTATACCCAGAATGGCTATGCAATGTTGTTCTCATGCCCAAGAGTGCTAACAAATGACGAATGTGCAATGACTTTACAAATCTCAATAAGGATTGTCCCAAAGATCCATACCCCTTGCCTCATATTGACCAAGTGGTGGATTCCACAGCTGGATGCGAGTTAATGAGCATGATGGACGCATTACAAGGCTATTACCAGATCTTCATGGCTCCCGAGGATCGTCCAAAAACATCATTCGTGGTACTTATGGGGGTCTATTGCTTCTTGGTTATGCCCTTTGGACTGAAGAATACAGGTGCAACATATCAACGCCTGGTTAACAGAATGTTCAAATGAGAGATAGGAGGTTCCATCGAAGTCTACGTGGATATATGACATGATTGTCAAAAGCGAGTGTGAGCATTCCCACCTGGGGGATCTGAAGCGAACGTTTGATATACTACGCCAGTATGGCATGAAGCTGAATACCTCTAAGTGCATGTTTGGAGTTCGAGGAGGTAAATTTCTGGGATACGTGGTCAGCCAATATGGAATTGAGGCTAACCCCGAGAAAATCAAGGCCATCATGGAAATCCCCTCCCCTTAGAATTTCAGGGAAGTATAGGTCTTGGGGGGAAAGATAATCTCCTTGAACAGGTATATCTCCCGCTCGGCGGATAGGAATTTACCATTTTTCAAGATTCTATGCAATGCGACGAATTTTGCCTGGACGGAGGAGTGTGAGAGAGCATTGCAAGATATGAAAGCCTACCTCTCATGCGCACCTCTACTGACAAAACCGATTGAGGTGAAAATCTCTTCATATACCTCTCGATATCCCAGGATGCCACGAGAGCGGTCCTTGTGGCCGTACGCGAGCATAAACACTTGCCTGTCTACTATCTGAGCAAGACTTTACAAAGCGCGGAAAAGAAGTACTTGGAGATAGAGAAATTCGCTTTCGCTCTTGTAAACGCATCGCAAAGGCTGAGACCATATTTTCAAGCACACTCTATCATGGGGCTTACAGATCAACCGTTAAGGAAAATCTTGTCAAAGCCAGATATCGGCAATTGAGCTTAGCCAATTTGACATTATCTTCGAGCCAAGGACGGCCATATATGCGCAAGGGGTGGCGGACCTATTGGTTGAACATTTTGGTTTAAAGCCTGTTCCTTTGGAAAGCGATGGTTTGTGGCTCCTGCACACAGATGGCTCCTCAAGCTCTCAAGGGGGAGGAGCAGGGGTGACCCTCAGAGACCCCATGGAGCAGAGATAGACTTCAGGGTCAGGCTAGATTTCCGAGTTACCAACAACAAGGCTGAATATGAGGCCCTCATCCAAGGCCTAAAAATCGCCCTTCAAAATGGAGCCTCTTGAATTACTACCTATATCGACTCGTAGCTGATCGCGAACTAAATTGAAGGAACGTATGAGGTTCAAGAAGCCACCATGGTGCAGTATCTAGGAAAAACAAAAGAAATCAACTGTAAGTTTAAAGAATTTCACCTACTCCAGGTCCCGCGAGCGGAGAACGAGAACACCGATGCCCTCTCTAAATTCGCCTCTGCCCTCGAAGGATCATGTGATCGTGACATTACCTTCCTAAGAACGGAGGAGCCCTTGATAAAGGAAAAGGTATGCCCTCAGGAAGTGACCATGATTGACCCATCAGAGCCTTGCTGGCTCGAAGATATAATAAGGTTCCTCAGGGAAGGCATCCACCCTATTGATAAGGCCGAAGCAAGAAGAATCAGGAGAAAGGCCTCTCGGTTTTCCCTTGACCAAGAAGGGAGAGTCCTCAAGTGATCCTACTAAGGCCCTCTACTGAAATGTTTAAGGCCTTCGCAGGCCAAGGAAGTTCTCGAGCATATTCATAGTGGAATTTGTGGGAACCACTCTGGGGGGCGTGCCCTCACCAAGAAAGTACTAAGGAGCGGCTTCTATTGGCCTACGATCCTACAGGATACAGTTGCTTTCTCCAAGAAGTGTCAGAAGTGTCAGTTTCATTCCAACATTCCTGTAACGCCCCCATTTTCATTTATTAATATCTTATGTCCAAAATAATTTTATAAATTATATTTTTATAATACTTTCATGAAATTCATATTAAACTTATAATTTATCTCATACCTTGAAAATGTTTATTTCGTGAATTAATTATCGAAAATGATTTAATTGTCAACTTGGGCCTATATGTCCATTCTTTTAAACTTAGGGACCAAATTGCATGAAAACCTTTGAGGACTAAAGTGATCACTTTCCAAACTTGATATCCTTAATTGCATATCTTAAATAACTTGGAGGGTTTAATTGCAAATATTACATATTTTTCCCAAATATCACGTTATATGCTTCCTTGATCAATTATCATCAAAATTCACCAACCTCTCCATCTTTCTTGCTCCCGGTTCTTCACGTAGAAAAGGGGGAGAAGAGATTTCATCGAATCATCCAAGTTATTCAAGGAAATCCAAGCTTTTGAGCTCAAGCATCCATCATCATCTTCTCCATTCATTTCTTTACCTTCAAAAGCATGTAAGTGGATACATATGGTCTCTTGAGCATCTATGTAGGAGCTAGGGTTTGAGGATGGCATGCTAGATGAACTCCTTGTTGTGTAAAGCATGATTAAATGATGATATCTTGGATTATGGCATGATTAATTCATGAGATTCTTGGATAATTGGTATGAATGATCAAGTATGATCATGAGTGTGAAATCATGAATTCTTGATGATCTTGTGTGTTTTGAGTGTTTAAGTGTTAGGATATTATTTCTTGAACCTATATGCATCATATTTCCAGAAAAACATGAATTGGTTGATTGAAAATGGATTTTTGGTTGCTTTGTTATGCTTTCCCGTAGCTTTCCCCTGTTTTTCTCTGTTCTTCATATTTGCAGAAACAGGGAACGGCCGTTCCCAGCCTCAAGGCATTGTGGGAACGGGCGTTCCCACCTTTTCAAATGATTTAGGCGGCCGAGCATGGGAACGGCCGTTCCCATTTTGGCCTTGTGCCGGAAGGGCCGTTCCCAGCTTCCGCACGTTTTAAAGGGGGAAAACGTTGGTGCGTTTTTGGGAGGAATGGGAACGACCGTTCCCATTTACAAAGGTAACCCGGAACGGCCGTTCCCACCTCGCTGACAGAACAAATGTGACTGCATAAAATTACATTTTCAGCCCCTCGATCCGACGACTTCTTTGACCCCGAATTGTCGTAATATGTGCTAATATGATGTGAAACAACATGTTATCATACCACATTGCATTTTCGTGATCATCTCGATACTTTTCCGCCGTTCGTCACTTTTTGGGCATTTTAGGTCATGTCTCATGTATAAGTGTCGTGTTTGCACAGGTCACGAGGGTAGGGACGAGGAGCAAGCCCCGTAGGCCGTGCCTACTTGTCTTTGTCGGTATAGGTGAGGTTTAATTGTTAGTTACATAGAACCCGTATACCCCTTATGTGACACTTTGGCCAAAATAGTATTTACGGTTATACTTTCTATAAATCATTGATCATTTCAAGCCAGGTTCAAGCAAGCAAGCAAGCAAGTCAGGTATTGTTTCATGCATGTTTAGGCGAGTAGCATGACGGTTACGTTTGGGCCCGAGGGTAGTGAATAGAGCCAACCGGGAAAGCAAGGGCTGACGGGTAACTCTGGCGCTATCCTCACCATGTTAGGGGTCACCCCTGAATCCACTAGGAGGTTAGTGGAGGAAGGAGCTCCGGGCTTAGGGATTCATGTACCCTCTGCTCAATGAGATTGGATGTTGGGGCCTTGCAATCCCTTCATCAAACTGGAGGGAAAAGGAGACTGGGGACGAGTCCGGCACCACGGATGCGCCTCGGGTTATTGCATGATTGTCATTTCATGAACATGTTATATGAGTACACTATCGCACGATTGCACGATAAATGAATTGCATGATCACCTATTGAATATTAAACAAGCAAGCATGTTCATGTACATTTGGAGTAAGGTTGGAGACCGCCCTCACTCGTCGGGGCCATGTATTGATTGATTGCATGAAACGATCCAGTAATTAATATTGATAGTTGTAATCTCGGGCGAGTTCCCTGTTATTGTGAACGTATAATGTTTAATTATAAAACCTTACCCGAGGTTATAACTTGCATGTGATTGCGCTAATATATATTTATGCCCTCACTCAGTCTTCGGTAGACTGATACTTCACCTTTCAGGTACTTGAGAGCCGGTCGTGCTAGGCGGGAGTCTGGTCCAGTTTCGCATTATCACGGGTCTAGCTGTGCACCATCATGTATATATATTTTACTACTTCTCATGTCATGTCTATTGTTATCACATTTGGAATACTTGATCATGTATAAGAGATGATAGTGTATTGATAATTAGTTTGGTATCTATACGTATCTATCTGATAAATATGGTACCTATATGTATATATATGAATTAATGCTTCCGCTCTTAATTGTTGTGCATTGGTATTGTATTGCTTTGGGGTTTAGTCCTGCCTAGCTCGTCTTTTCCTTTCTTGGTCACCCGTTCGCTATAGGTTAGCTCATGTACGGATTGTCCATTTCGTATGTGGATCGGCCTATAGTGCGGGGGGTGTGGTATCTCTACGGATAGGGGTGCTACATCTGAGGTGGTATCAGAGCCCGGTTGCAAAACCGAGGTTCTCGTGTCGTGTCGTGTCAAGTCTAGGTCGAACGGCATAGGATTAATTGTTGATTGAGAGTCTTGCATATTATTTGAATCTATTTGAATTCTTTAAATTAATTAGATTACTTGACAATTTGTGCTTTGCATTGATTTCTGATATTTCGTGCTAATTAATTGATCTGGAATTCTTTGCAATTATGTGCTTAATGTGTTTTATTTAAACATTAATATACTACTTGTTGCATTTATATTAAATTTTCATCACGAGCATTAATTATGTGACTATTATGTGACATGATCATGCCTCACCTGCATGCATTTATTTCAATGAAAGTTGTGAGTTACAGGTTGTAGAAAGAATATCAAACCACGACCAGTTGCTCGATAATTTTGGACTACCACAGAATTTGGGAAGGGTGTGCAAGTTGAGGCTAAAATTAGGGCGTGGAAGGAAAGTCAATTAAGTATGTCCGATTGAAGTACAAGCTTGGGAATTACCTTTGGGTTTAAATCAGTCGGATTCAACTTTCGAACACGACAGCCAGAAAGATTAAACAACCAGTTATGGAAATCAACATGTTCGGGATTCTACATTTGGGTAAGGCGAGTTTATTTTCTGATTCAAGGAAAAATTGTCGTGATGTGAGAATAACCGGATTGCTGTTAACGAGCGATTCAAGGGTTGGAAGGAAAAGAAGTTTCGAAGATGCTTAAATCAAGGAGTTCTAAAATAAGAAAGAGATATTCTCGGGGTAAGGGTTCTAAAGATTATCAACTAGGATGTGGTGGAATTGGAGGATATGGAGCAAGAAGTCGAAGTATTCAAATCTCGGGACTACCACCGTGGATCAACAATTCACAGAAAATGCTACCCCGGGGAATTTTAGACTAAGGATCAAATATGAGAAGTTCGAAGACAAGTTCATTAAGTTATGATTCAAAGGATGAGATCCGGAATAAAAGAATTCACTGAAGGAAATTTGTGCTATCAAAGATGACGCGTCTACCGGGTTAGGAAGGCTATTTCATCCGAGGATAAGGTGAAGGAGATTGGGGTACTAATTACTCAAGATTCAGGTGTGTTGTTAAATTGAGACTTGGTTAATTGGGAAGCAAATTCAAGTAGGAGAGGAAGATCATTTCAATCGAGCTGGTAGATTTGGATTCACGAAAGGTAAAGCTCCTAGGACTCTATAACCGGGTGGAATGAGTTTATTTTCCGGATTCAATTTGGAGGGTCGTGCAAGAGTGAGAATTGGGAGATTGGAGTACCAAATGAAAATGGCAACGGATGGTAAGGAATTTTGGAAGGAAATTATATGCTCAGAAGTAGGTAAGTAAGAAGAAGAGTTCTATAACCGATTCAAATCGAAAGAGTAGACTTGAAGGGTTTCAGTCACGGTGGCAACTTGGTGAATTAGAAGAGTAACTGGAGATTTTGGTTCGAGAGGGGTCAGGGAATTAATTCCATAAGTGGAACAGAAATGGAATTCAAGAGTTCTTGTTTAGGGATCATATAGTTACCCCAGTTAACGCAAGGACAATTTTGGGATTTCGATTAAGGAAGGGATAAAGGAAGCTCAGCACTCCAGTGAATATGAAACTGAAAGACAGTTATGTTGAAGATTTCGGTAATTGGGTAATTCAGATCCAAGCTGAATTGTCGTGTTGTGAGGTTACGTTAAAAGAAATGAAGCAACAAATGGAAACGGTAAAGAAAGGCAAAGAGTTGCTGGAAGGCTGTCGAACGATCAAGTATAGACAAGTGGAGGGAGAGTTCAGTTAACTAATCGAACTCCTAACAAGTAAACAAGGGAGTTGGATCAAAGTGACAATCGTGACGAGGATTCGGGCAACTTGGGGAGCAACTATTAAAGAATAAGCTAGATGTTAACTTCGTGAGCACAGAAGACTTCGGGCTTTAGAAATCATAATACTGAGCCGTGGGAATGTTCAAGTGAAGGTTAGATAAATTTGAGGAATAGAAGACCGTGGGAAAACAAGAAATGATTACCAAGTTCAAGACAAGCTTAGGATTCAACAAACAAGGAATTTCATGTCGAAATAAATTTCTCCATTACTCCGGTGACAGGTTCAATGCATACATAAGCACGTGCATCATACGCTACTTTAATTTTAAATTTCTTTACATATATGTGATTCCCTCGATTGAACTTAATTGCTCCAATGTGCTGAATTATTATTATTTCTGAGTGTACTACCTGCATTGGCATATTAATTCAACATGCATAGTCAGTGTCTTGAATTTCAGGATGTCTCAAGGTCACCCTCCTCAGGAACAAGTACCTAGGGTTCTCCGCATTTACCCCCTCCGGCTCAGCCTCAGGAGTTCTTCGAGTCTTTGGTTCGGTTAGTAGATCAGAAGATAAAAGAGTATGTTTCCTCCGAGTCGCGGGTCTTATCGTCACCGCCGGGCCAAATTTCGATGGTATTTAGGGAATTCCAGAACCAACCATCTTCAAGATCCTTTGAAGGAAACAAGGATTCCACCGGGTCACAACTCAAGAAAATCAAAAGAGTGTGGAGACTAACTCCAAGTGGCTCCCAAGAAAAGGTCCGAGGCACCACCTCGTTGGAGGCAAGAAGGTCTAATCCTCACCCCGGACAGGCTTTAGGTTCGAAGTCGGGACAGTTTTCTAGCAAAGGAAAGCGGCCTATCTCTTACCATACCCCGGCACCTCAGGAAAGATCTCGCAAGAAAAAGAAACAATCATTGGGATCGAGTTCGGGAACTTCACGTAACCCAGTTTCAACAACATCTTCTGGGAAACTTCTTTGCAGTTATTGTGGACGTGATAACCACACTTATGATGGCTGTAGGAAACGGTTGGGATTATGTCTCTACTGCGGGAGTGATGAGCATCACATCGACACTTGCTCAAGGCTACGAGGGAAATCGACCGGGGGTGGAAGATTACTAGTACGAGCACGGGAAGGTGTTCATGAGAGGGGAGTGCAAAATGTAAATATGAATCTGGTCCGGGAAGAAGAAGGTACCGATTATATGCATAGTACAACCATCGGTGAACGGTACATTTAACCATGCATATCATGTGCATCATGGATTTTATCGCTATTGTATTCAATTTCTCGTCTGTTGTAAATTAATTAATTATGAGTGATAAGTATATGATTAAATGGTTTAATTGTTTATATGATTCTAATTGTCTATGGAACATTCATGCCATTATTTTCGCCATCTACTCCTTAAACGATTTCAGTGCTTGTGAGAGACGGGGCTCTCTCCTTTTCTGTGAGAGACGGGGTTCTCTCCTTTTCTGTGAGAGACGGGACTCTCTCACTCCTTGCTGAGAAACGGGGTTTCTCACTTCTTGTGAAAGACGGGGTTCTTTCATTCTTGTTCAAGAGACGGGGTTCTCTTATGACTTGAGCATCGTTTCAAAACTTGACAGTGGACCTGGGGACCAGGTCCTTTTAAGGGGGGGGAGAGTTGTAACGCCCCGATTTTCATTTATTAATATCTTATGTCCAAAATAATTTTATAAATTATATTTTTATAATACTTTCATGAAATTCATATTAAACTTATAATTTATCTCATACCTTGAAAATGTTTATTTCGTGAATTAATTATCGAAAATGATTTAATTGTCAACTTGGGCCTATATGTCCATTCTTTTAAACTTAGGGACCAAATTGCATGAAAACCTTTGAGGACTAAAGTGATCACTTTCCAAACTTGATATCCTTAATTGCATATCTTAAATAACTTGGAGGGTTTAATTGCAAATATTACATATTTTTCCCAAATATCACGTTATATGCTTCCTTGATCAATTATCATCAAAATTCACCAACCTCTCCATCTTTCTTGCTCCCGGTTCTTCACGTAGAAAAGGGGGAGAAGAGATTTCATCGAATCATCCAAGTTATTCAAGGAAATCCAAGCTTTTGAGCTCAAGCATCCATCATCATCTTCTCCATTCATTTCTTTACCTTCAAAAGCATGTAAGTGGATACATATGGTCTCTTGAGCATCTATGTAGGAGCTAGGGTTTGAGGATGGCATGCTAGATGAACTCCTTGTTGTGTAAAGCATGATTAAATGATGATATCTTGGATTATGGCATGATTAATTCATGAGATTCTTGGATAATTGGTATGAATGATCAAGTATGATCATGAGTGTGAAATCATGAATTCTTGATGATCTTGTGTGTTTTGAGTGTTTAAGTGTTAGGATATTATTTCTTGAACCTATATGCATCATATTTCCAGAAAAACATGAATTGGTTGATTGAAAATGGATTTTTGGTTGCTTTGTTATGCTTTCCCGTAGCTTTCCCCTGTTTTTCTCTGTTCTTCATATTTGCAGAAACAGGGAACGGCCGTTCCCAGCCTCAAGGCATTGTGGGAACGGGCGTTCCCACCTTTTCAAATGATTTAGGCGGCCGAGCATGGGAACGGCCGTTCCCATTTTGGCCTTGTGCCGGAAGGGCCGTTCCCAGCTTCCGCACGTTTTAAAGGGGGAAAACGTTGGTGCGTTTTTGGGAGGAATGGGAACGACCGTTCCCATTTACAAAGGCAACCCGGAACGGCCGTTCCCACCTCGCTGACAGAACAAATGTGACTGCATAAAATTACATTTTCAGCCCCTCGATCCGACGACTTCTTTGACCCCGAATTGTCGTAATATGTGCTAATATGATGTGAAACAACATGTTATCATACCACATTGCATTTTCGTGATCATCTCGATACTTTTCCGCCGTTCGTCACTTTTTGGGCATTTTAGGTCATGTCTCATGTATAAGTGTCGTGTTTGCACAAGTCACGAGGGTAGGGACGAGGAGCAAGCCCCGTAGGCCGTGCCTACTTGTCTTTGTCGGTATAGGTGAGGTTTAATTGTTAGTTACATAGAACCCGTATACCCCTTATGTGACACTTCGGCCAAAATAGTATTTACGGTTATACTTTCTATAAATCATTGATCATTTCAAGCCAGGTTCAAGCAAGCAAGCAAGCAAGTCAGGTATTGTTTCATGCATGTTTAGGCGAGTAGCATGACGGTTACGTTTGGGCCCGAGGGTAGTGAATAGAGCCAACCGGGAAAGCAAGGGCTGACGGGTAACTCTGGCGCTATCCTCACCATGTTAGGGGTCACCCCTGAATCCACTAGGAGGTTAGTGGAGGAAGGAGCTCCGGGCTTAGGGATTCATGTACCCTCTGCTCAATGAGATTGGATGTTGGGGCCTTGCAATCCCTTCATCAAACTGGAGGGAAAAGGAGACTGGGGACGAGTCCGGCACCACGGATGCGCCTCGGGTTATTGCATGATTGTCATTTCATGAACATGTTATATGAGTACACTATCGCACGATTGCACGATAAATGAATTGCATGATCACCTATTGAATATTAAACAAGCAAGCATGTTCATGTACATTTGGAGTAAGGTTGGAGACCGCCCTCACTCGTCGGGGCCATGTATTGATTGATTGCATGAAACGATCCAGTAATTAATATTGATAGTTGTAATCTCGGGCGAGTTCCCTGTTATTGTGAACGTATAATGTTTAATTATAAAACCTTACCCGAGGTTATAACTTGCATGTGATTGCGCTAATATATATTTATGCCCTCACTCAGTCTTCGGTAGACTGATACTTCACCTTTCAGGTACTTGAGAGCCGGTCGTGCTAGGCGGGAGTCTGGTCCAGTTTCGCATTGTCACGGGTCTAGCTGTGCACCATCATGTATATATATTTTACTACTTCTCATGTCATGTCTATTGTTATCACATTTGGAATACTTGATCATGTATAAGAGATGATAGTGTATTGATAATTAGTTTGGTATCTATACGTATCTATCTGATAAATATGGTACCTATATGTATATATATGAATTAATGCTTCCGCTCTTAATTGTTGTGCATTGGTATTGTATTGCTTTGGGGTTTAGTCCCGCCTAGCTCGTCTTTTCCTTTCTTGGTCACCCGTTCGCTATAGGTTAGCTCATGTACGGATTGTCCATTTCGTATGTGGATCGGCCTATAGTGCGGGGGGTGTGGTATCTCTACGGATAGGGGTGCTACAATTCCACAGCTACCTGCGGCTTAAATGACCTCTATTGATGTCGCATGGCCTTTTGATCAATGAGGCATTGAGATTGTAGGGCCCTTGCCAATTGCCGTGGGGCAGAAGAAATTTATTATCTTGGCAGTAGACTACTTCACAAAATGGGCTGAGGCAAAAGCAGTTGAAAAAATCATCTGTTGTGTAGTCAGATATTTCATCTGGAAGAACATCATCTACAGATACGGTATTCCAAGAGTGATGATTTCAGATAATGGATCCCAATTTATTGCTGCAGACACCCTAGAGTGCTGCTCAGAACTGGGAATTGAACAATGCTTCACTTCCGTGGGGCTTCCTCAAGCCAACGGTCAAGCTGAAGTTACTAACAGGATCATCTTACAGCATTTGAAGACAATGCTCGAAAGCAAGAAAGACGAATGGGCTGAAGAGATGTAAGGAGACTTATGGGCCTACCGTACAACCCCTCGAGCCGTCACAGGAGACACTTCCTATTCCCTTGTGTATGGTTCAGAAGCTATGATACCTGTAGAAATTATGTAAGAGTCCGCACGCGTTGCTTATTTCGAGCCTAACACTAACGAGGGAAACAGGGCGCTCGAGTTAGATCTTCTGGAAGAGAGAAGGGATAACGCTTGGAAGTGTATCCATAAATACAAAGCCTCAGTGGCTTGACATTGCAACAAGCGTGTCAAGGAGAGAACACAGTTGGGAGACTTGGTCCTAAAGAAGTTAGAGGTATCAAAATATGTGGGAAAATTGGACCCAAACCGGGAAGGACCCTTCAAGTTCACCCAAGTAAGGGCCAACAATACCTACATTCTTGAAACGCTTTAAGGCGAGCGTCTCCCTCGGCCATGGAATGCATGTAACCTTCGACGATTTTATGTTTAAAGTTCCTTGAGAACACACTTTGTAAAATCCCAACTCTGGGCCCAATGTAATTTCTTCTTAAAGAAAAATGAAAGGATTCACTTCTTCCGAACAAAAAGTTTTGTACAAAGCGTACTTATAACACGCTATTCAAATCCCCCCTTGGTTCCCTAGGCAATAGCCCCACAGGCCCAAGGTGAGCGGATTCCTTATACAAAGGATACATCACAATTATCGAGCGCCATCTCTGCGTCGAGAGTCCTCCGTGTCGAAAAGCTTGATAATGCACATGTTTATATCCCCAACTGATAAGTCAGTTCTGGGATGATAAAATAAGGGTTGACTAACTAGATCACACTTCTAGCTCGCATTCGAAACCTTAACCGAGCGATCAGGCCTGCTCCTAGCACGCGCTCGAAAATTTGGAACACCTAGCAAAATTCCTTAAGGAAAACTCCTTAGAAGAAATTTTCTAAGTCACCAAGAAGCCTACGGAATGGGGCCCCTCGCGTTCTTTCTAATTGGAATTCCTTGTGGAAACTCTATTGAAGAAATTTTCTAAGTAACCAGGGAACCCTCGGAAACAGGTCCCTCGCGTTCTTTATTATCAAAATTGCTTATGAAGAATTCAACCAGGGCACCCTCGAAAGCGGGCCCTCGCGTTTATTTACTTGGCATAAATAATGCTTACCTTTTTGCCAGATTTTTCTTCACTCTCAAACCTCTTATATTACAGCATAAAAGGGATAAGCAAATAACTGTAAAATACAAAGGTATAAAAATATATATATAAACAAGCATTCATTCCCAAGGCAATATTCATTCATTTAAGAAGAGCTTGCGCTTGAAATACAAAAGATGGGCATTCAAGCCAATGACAAGCAACAGAGGATTACAAGACTTTCTCAGTGGAAACAGACAAAAGATTCAAAAGGCCCTCGAAGATAGCTATCTAATTCCTGTTTACGAGATTGAACCACTTGAAAAGATCATAAAAATCCTATTTAAACTAGTACCCATGCTGTCAAGGCACAAATAACTTACAGAGCATATGAGATACTAGTGAGGTCCAACATGTTATGATGCTCCAGACTAAATTTGAGCATCTTGGCCTTAGCCGCTTTCTTAGTCCACCACTTCAGAGTTGGGGGCATTGGTAGGCGCTTGGGGAGCCTGGGGCTCGGTGGTCTCAACCGTGGAGGCGGGAGTCACCTCGGTGGCCGGTGCTTGGGGGCCAGCATTGGAAGGAACCTCGGGGATAGGTACAACATCTGTGGTCCCCTCATTAATATCCCCAGTAATGGGCTCCTCGACAGGCTCGTGCACCCTCTTGAACTCTTCTTGAAGGAGTGTAACCAGATCATTATACTTTGGCTCTGACAGAGTGTCCTCAGGATTCCTCTCAGCTGCCGTTGGAGCGTTCAGTTCCTCATCATATTGAAGACCTATGCACCAGTGCCCTTGAGAAGAGGGATCCGTCAAGCCCAGTATGATCAATTGCCCCACGGCCAAGTTGAAAGCCTTCTGAGCCTCATCATAGCAATGCAGGTTGGCTTCAAACCCGAAGGCTTTGGAGTGGCAAAATTTGAGTAAGGCCTCGCGATTTGTCTCGGCTATGCACTCGAGAAGTACCCAATTAAACTCATCCTCACAGGCCTTTTTGGTGGCCTCGGTGAATTTCTTCTCGGCCAAACTGAGCTGCTTGTTCCTTTCATCCAAGTCCTTGGCCAAGTTTGCATTGCCCTCGTATTTGTTCAACTCAGCGTGGAGCTTCTTACGAGACTCCTCCCTCTTGTCTGACTGCTCAGAGACTTTATCAAATTCTTTCTGGAGAGACTCAAGTTTAGCCCTCAGAACGTCGTTCTCCTCTTGGAGTTGGGCAGGATTAGCCGCTCAAGCCATCTTTTTGTATTTGGCCTTACGCTCGGCAAAAGTCAACGAGCACTGCTGCAGATTTTTTACCCTCGGGAGAACAGCCTGAGACGAATAGGAAAAACACTTAACAACTTTTGGAAAAGGAAGTAAGATGTAACAGATGGGGAAAATCCACAAGGGAGAATGATACTTACCGCAATGAGGGAGTAGCAAAGGTCTTCCACCACCTGGTTGGTGCTCTGGGAAAACAGCTCCTTGTGGTCCCCATGAACTGCAATCTTTAGAAAATACCGCACACTAAGTTCCTTGATGAGGGACTGTCCCTCAGGAGGGTGGGACCAGAGGTAGAGGCACGTTGATATGTCCGATCCCCAGTGCGTTCGAAGGCCCATATTCTTTCACCCTCGGAAGAGGAGGTTTCACCCTTTCCCGGCTCGCCCTCTGTGACGGCCTTGTCCTTTCCAGTAACCTAAACAGAGGCCAAAAATCTTTTTCTTTTTCTTGAAGGAGGAGTTTGACCCTCCTGCATGTCTCTAATAACAATGCCCGTGCACTGCCCTTGGTGTTCGTTGGGAGTGGATTGAAGAGGCCGCCCCCACCTTATTGGTTGGAATTATCCCCCTGATGAGGGATAATTCTGTTTTTAGGGGTGGCCCCTTGGCCTTTTCCTCGCCCCCTGCCAGGGGTGCTTGAACTTTCGCCGCTTTGACCGTGTCCGCAGCCGTCTCCTTGGCCACTGCCCGAGCGGTCTGGCCGTCGTTGTTGCTGATGTTGTTACTAGTTTTGAGGACGCCCTTGGTTCCTCCGAGTGTTCAAAAGCGCAGCCACATTTTGCATACCCCCTCTTCCCACCATCAGTATTTCAACTCCTGTCAAAGGAAAAGAATGTGAGGGTCAGAGTTTTTTTTTTCAAAAGAATTCAAGGGCCAAAAGTTTGCATCCCTAATCTAAAGTTAGCGTCCTAGAATCTAACCGTCTTTCTCCAAATCTCGCTCAGGGGGGGGGGGGGGGGGGTTAGATCTCATATCTGGCTGGTTCACAAGCCTGAGAGGAATAGTAGCTCCTCGTCATCCATCAGCTCCTTGGCTGAGATGAGCCAAACCTCGTTCCTCATTGTGAGGGCCAGGTCTTAAGCCCACTTTATGGGAAAAATAGGTTCTAAGCGGGATTTTACAAGAGGTCCCTCTTTGTGGATAACCTATGTTCGTGGGACGCCAAAATCGTTACCCTCGGGAGATTTCACAAAAAAGAACTTTTTCTTTCACTCGGTACCATACGAAGTCGAGGAGGAATCAATGAGTTTTAGATTAGATTTCGCCTGAACATAGTAAAACCCCACCCTCGGGGATGAGTGGGGTGAGCGTGCCACTTGGAATAGACTATTAAATTATGAACAGAGGACTCGTTCCCAGTACACTTCATCAGTATTATGAAGGCGTTGATAAGGGCTATTCCATTGGGGATGATCTGTGAAGGGCTCAGGTTCTAATAATTTGAGATACTCGCTATTGGAACTGGAATGGGGAATCTTAACCCCCCTGCTACAATGGTGTCCTTGTATACCGACATTTCTCTAGGAGGCGGATTATTAGCCCTCTCATGCTCATCCGACAGCCTGCAAGTGAACCTCTCATCCCAATATATTGGAGCCCTTAATGTAACCAAATCTCCCACCGATATTGTGCTTTTAATCTCATCAGGGGTTTTGTCAGTGGCCTGCATGCCTAAAATCTCCCCCTCTGCGGATTTCTTGGATTTCTTGCTCCTTTTCTGACATTTGGCGCTGGGTTCCTCTGAAGGCCCAATGGCTACATGCCCCTGAATGGGGCCCGGAATAGCTACGGTTACAGTGCGACGTTGAGGGTTAACTGAACCCTCCGTCAAGGGCAAAGTCACCCCTTGGCACTCAGCCTCCAAAGCTAAATCTATCTCTTCGAAGAGATGATCCATCCCACCAGGATTTCTCTCTCCCATGGTCGACACGGCGGCGTCAAGATCTTCATCCCTAGTATCCCCAAAAATCTCCTGTACTATTTGGTGATGGGGTGTGGGATTATGAGAGGGAGCACTTGAACTTTCCATATCCTCAATCTCCCTCACGGTCTCATCAACAAGCTCTTTAGACATGATGAATTTTAGGGTAATGGAAACGGCCGAAGGGATGAAGAAAAGGGAAATGTCTATTGACCTCAGGTTAGCAAGTAAAAAAAGTTAGAAAAGGCCTGAGAAAATACCTAAAGTTCTTGAAGGCTTGAAGTTGCTTGATGTTCTATGGAGAATGCGAGAGAGTTTCTGGGAATTCTTAACTTCGCTGAAAGTGATTGCATGAAAAGAAACTCAGAATGGATGTGAATCTCCTTATTTATAGGAGAGAGAGTTGGTTGGATTCGGGTAATAAATTCAAAAAGTGTAATCATTCCCACGTAGGAAAACTGCCCACTTTTGGTGAAACGTCACACACGTCCCTATGCTCACGTGCCGTCTCTTGAAAAGATGTAACCACTCCTTAAGAGGCGTTTAACGCCTGACGTCTCGGACGGTCAAAATGAAAGGACCGCATTAAATGTGGGTTCAGAGCAGTTGCCACGAGCGAGCAACCTCCTCGCCAGGAAATAACCCTTGGAGTTTTGAAAAGTTTGAATTCTACAGTCCACTTTACTGTGAACTATAGAATTGGGGGGCAAAATGATGAAGGCAAATTATGCTCGCGACATGTGGCCCAGTCCCAGAGTTACAACGTGACACCTCAAAGACACCTCAAAATTTCCCTCTTTGACGAGCATTCCACTCGAAGAAATTACTAAGCTATCCTCGCAAGGAACCCGCGTGTCTCCCAAGCGGGCGATTAAAGCCAGCAATGTCAAACTCCGTGTGACCCTCGGGATTATCCTTAAGCTCGCCCTCGAAGGGATCCTCCACTGTCATCAAGGCAAAACCATTCCCTTCATGCCAATACTTTGGGCCCGGGTATCCCTCGGACCTGTGAACCCCAAAGTCCATAACTAAACCCGAGTGTGCTTGGCCCTTGGTAAAAACCCAAAAGACTCTCTGACACACAGTACACACCCGCACACCTGCCACTGTTGCCCGCCACCAACCTTTTCACAGGCTTTTGCAGGAGATCCCTTTCAAAGGTCCCTCATTACACCACGTGTCTAGGGCAACACCAATGCAGGACCACTTGGTGGTAATTACCAAAAGAGCCTTGACCCTCTACTATAAATACTCAGAGATCATCTCACTCTGTAAGCAAGCTCTCATACTTGAAGCTGTGTTTTACTTCATCTTCTTCGTTCACTATCTGAAACTGACTTGAGCATCGGAGAGCCAAACTGGGTATAGCCCCCTATTTCCCCCGTTTGGCCTTCTAACCTCTTTGGTGTTTGTTCCTAGCAGGTTGAACCCATTTTTTTTGGCGGTCCTAGTCTGAGCTTTTTGATAACTGTTTCCCTCACACAAACAAATTCTAAAGTATTGGAGCCTACTATCTTGGATTATACCCCATCAGTGTCCTTTATTTACTTAGCTTAATAAAAAAAATTACTAATTCAAAATTAGAAGTTAAATTATCTTGTAGAAATAATTACATCTGACTACCCTACATTTAGGTTTAATTACAATATAGTCCATTTAAATCAAAAAATAACATTTTAGTTCCTAACTTCTGAGAACCCTTTGTAGTCCCTGACGTCTGTTAGGGTTCCGCTATGTCATTACAAAAATACCCCCAATTTTTTTACTTTGATTTCTGATTCCAGGGTTGTTTTCTTAAATTCATATTTTGTAGGGATCATTTTGTTTATATTTATAAATTTTAGGAATAATTTTTCAATTTTGGTTATACCAATGTAACACTCATACAAATTCGTTAGTAGCATAAGTGTACTTTTACGAATTCTATTAGGGACATCAAACTAAACAAGACTTACAGGGACTAAAAATATAATGTAATTTCCCGACTAAATGGATTGCGCTGTAATTAGGCCTAAACGTAGGGTACTCAGATGAGATCACCCTATTTTTTATATAGATATAAAGTAGTTACTAATAATTATTAAATAACAATTAATTATAAAATTAAAAACTTTCTACGTTTAATATATATGTTAAATTATTCATGTAAATATAAAAAAGAGAGATGATACTAAGTCTAATCCTTCTATTTCCTTTCTAAAGATACATAATTGGTAAAAATTCTACTATTGTACTATTTCAATTAGATACGATAAGATACGAGACGAGACGAATTTAGTTTTTCAATTTAACACGCGAGAGGTATTCGATATGGTATTAACCACGAACATGACACGACATGATACGATAAAATAATATTTTTAGAAGTATCTGCACAACATAGGTAAGTTTCCACATAATAAAAACTTATGTCTGTATGATGGATGTTAGAAATGTTAGGAATAGTGCCCTCAAAACAGATGTTTGCTTTACTATTTCCTTGTAAAATCACAAATAGTCTTTGGATAATAAACGAAATGATTATGTTCATAGGCAATCACTTCTTTATGTGCTTATTTATGTCTATTTGGGTTTGACTGTATTTTGCATGTACTGAACTCCCCTAATCCGATGAGGCCGTTAAGAACTTTGTCGTTATGGGAACGGCACATGAAACAAGTTCTTAACTCCAACGGCGAGGATTAGAAACTTCTCCAAGTCAATAAGTCCGACAGATAGTTGGAGTGTCGACCTTGATTCTGCTGAGACTTGCTTATGTGATTATGTCATTTTGAAGGATCACTCAGTTTCATGGAGTGATAAATGCATACGTTGATGCGTTCATAATACATAAGGGTGATTGTTACCAGAACTTCATCACTGAGATGTCCCGCGTGAGAACATTCCTAAATGAGAAAGGAGGTTTCCAAAAACTTCCAGATTAGGAAATATCTCATAGGTCAATGACATGATTCATTAATCCTTAGACTTGAGGTTCTGTAGTGTCTCATATGAGCTAACTCTGTGATCTTTGATATAGGCTCAAAAGGGTGTCACCATATAGACGCCTGAACCACGTCCTATGTTGGGATTACACAAGTGGCATATGAAGAATTAGTAAAATCGATAAAGGACCTACACTTGTTAAGAACAAGAATGATCTCTTACTGATTAAGTTATTCGTAGTCCATTAAATATTAAACGCTTGGCCAAGGTGGATAAAAGATCAAGACATCTAGAAAATGGGGTTTTCTAGGATTGAGATCGAAATGGATATGAAACGAACTTAACTTTAAAGATCAAGAATATTTAGGCTCTGAGAATATTCTCATGCCTTAGTTCTTGATTGAGAGATGGAGTTCTAGGAGGATCGCATTTCACCGATTGTCATTGACTGAAAGTTCTTCGATTCATTTCATTATTCGACTAGGGGTCATACACCCATTGCTAGATTACGGTAGTGTGATTTGTGAAGTGATTAATTAATTATGGGAATTAATTAATTACTATCACTGTTAATCGAATAATGAACCTAAAGGGTCACACACAAATGCCAGAATACGAGGGTTATGGTAGGATATTAATATGATTAACGAAGGATCAAATTGTTGATCGAAAATGGAGATTGGAACACGTAGGCATTGCCATGTGTCAAGGACACATGACTGCCACGTGTCACGCGTAGCCTACATGGTTGCCACGTTTCATGCACATGTGGCACGTACGTGGTTCCATTTCTGTAATTATATTACATGTAAACTCTTTTCTAGAATTAATTAATTAAATTATAATTAATTAATTTTATTCTTTTAATTAATTTTGAATTAATTATTAAGACTATTCTCAAATAAACTTAACCCCATAAATAATTAATTGGGAATTAAATTATTTATTGAATCTTGACTTTTAACTTTGGAAAGTTGAAAAGTCAAACTTCCTATTGTAGGAGAGAGAAGGTTATTCTTGCAAGACTTGGAGAACAAGTTGGGAACTTATTCTTCCAATTAAATTAATAATTAAATGAGTTAATTAGTGAGCAAGAAAATAATTCCATTAGGTTTAGGAAACCCTAATGGTTCGAACCCCCTAGTATAAATACTAGTGGCGGTGCTTCTCTTATTCTTTAGACCAACACTCAAGAAGTGTTAAGTTTTTGACAAAATCCAAAAGAAAAGTTTTCAAAGTAAATCCTAGCCTAACACAAGCCATAGAACTAGCATTCTCACTCGCTTGATCGTGTTCTAGGACTGGTGTGGATACGCTTTGGAGGGCTTCTAATTTGGAGTCTAATTCGAAGGCCGTTCGAGGGATTTCGCTTGCAGGGTGTTCGTTAGGCGGTAACGACATCACTAGAAAGCTTCTACCTTTGTAAGCTTCTAAACCACCCTACGATATGGTAAGAAAATTGCAAGATAACGATTAAAATTTTGGAAAATTTTAAACTTCCGATGCTCAACTCTTTCGTGTTTTGAAAAATTGGGACGTGTAGATTAGATTTAGGTGTCTTTACTTTAGTTTTGAACAAAGTCCTTTATGTACCTTCTAATATTCGTAATATCATTTCCATTCCAACACTTGATTATGAAGGCTTTGAGACTTTTTCTAGAAATGGAAACTTTTATCTTAAGAAGAATAAAACTTCCATTTTACTTGGCACATTATCTAATGGACTTTATACAACTAAAGACACTAATATTTTGAATATACAACAATTAAACAAACGCAAAAGAGATGACAAGATCTCGGCCTCTTTATGGCACGCGCGTTTAGGGCATATTTCTAAAGATAGGATTGCTAAGTTAACTAATTTAGGATCATTCTATGATAATGAACTTAAAGAGTTAACTCATTGTGAATCATGTCTTAAAGGAAAAATTGCCAAAACTCCCTTTAACGGCAAAGTGGAACGTGCCACTAAAGTATTGGATTTAATCCATACAGATGTTTATGGACTACTTAGTGTAACTATGAGAAACAATCATCAGTATTTCATAACCTTTATAGACGACTTTAGTCGTTTTGGTTATGTGTACATAATGAAGTATAAATCCGAAGTTTTTGAGAAATTCTTGGAATTTCAAAAGGAGGTTGAGAACCAAACCGGTCATAAGATTAAAACACTTCGATCTGATCGAGGTGGCGAATATCTAAGTGACGAATTCCTTAGTCATCTCAAAGATAATAGAATTATCTCTCAGTGGACTCCTCCGGGGAACACCTCAATTAAATGGAGTTTCAGAGAGAAGGAACAGAACCTTACTTGATATGGTACGTTCCATGATGAGTTTCACTGAATTGCCACCTTGATTCTAGGGTTATGCCCTTGAATCAGCAATTAAGATTCTAAATCTTGTTCCCTCCAAATCTGTACCCAAAACCCCATTTGAGATGTGGTTTGGTAAAATCCCTATATATTTACTTAAGAATGTGGGGTTGTCCTGCTTACGTGAAGAGGATAGTGGGAGATAAGCTTGAAGCTAAAACAAGCTTATGTAACTTCGTAGGATATCCTAAAGGGTCAATAGGATATTATTTCTACAATACTCTTGAACAAAAGGTCTTTGTGTCAAGAACCGCCACTTTTCTTAAGGACTCTTTCCTTAAAGAAAAGAAAGGCAAGATCGCAGAACTCGAAGAAGTTCGAGACCAAAATCCCACGCCAAGTTTGGAGACTAACGTCCCTCAGCCAATCCAAGAGAGTGATACACGCGAAAACCCTCCTCAAATAAGACGTTCTGAATGCATTCCTAGACAACCAGAGAGATGGTATGGTTTTCTCCACCAAACATCTCAAATGGATAATGATCTATTAACTTATGAGGAGGCACTCTTAGATTCGGACTCTGAATAATGGAAAGAAGCAATGAAATCCGAAATGGATTCAATGTACTCTAACCAGGTTTGGACCTTGGTTGATCCACCGAACGGGATCAGGCCCATATGGTGTAAATGGATATATAAGCGCAAGCTTGGAGTAGATGGAAGCGTGGCAACCTTTAAAGCAAGATTAATTACTAAAGGTTTTACTCAAAGACCAGGTGTAGACTTTGATGAAACCTTCTCCCTGGTTGCAATGCAAAAGTCCATTAGGATATTGCTTGCCATTGCAGCGTATTATGACTACGAAATATGGCAAATGGATATGAAAACTATCTTTCTCGATGGAGACATTGACAAAGATATTCGCATGGAGCAACCCATGTGTTTCACATTCAGTGGGAGCGAACAAAAGGTTTGTAAGCTCCAACGTTCAATCTATGGATTGAAACAAGTCTCTAGGAATTGGAATATTCAGTTTGATGTAATAGTCAAATCGTTTGGCTTTATTCAAGAAAGAATTGGAAATCTCGGTTTAATTTCTGATACTTTATGTAGATGACATCATTCTCATTGGAAATGCGAATGACATGAAAGTAACAAAGTCTTGGTTATTGAACCAATTTGAGATGAAGGATCTTAGTAATGCATCCTACATTCTCGGGATAAAGATCTATCGGGATAGATCTAGGAGATTGTTAGGACTATCACAGACGGTTTACATAGACAAAATACTAAAGAGGTTTATTATGGAAGAATCCAAATGTGAAAAACTTCCAATGGGCCCGGGAACAGTTCTTTCGAAGAAGCTGTGTCCCAAGACTGAACTTGAAAAGTATAGGATGTCCAGAATTCCTTATGTGTCAGCAATAGGAAACATAATATATGCAATGCTATGTACACGACCAGATGTGGCTTATGCGCTCAGCGTGACTAGCCGATTCCAATCTGACCCTAGTGAAGGTCACTGGACTGCTGTAAAGAACATCCTTAAGTACTCAAGAAGAACTATGGATTTGTTCTTGGCTTATGGAGGCCAGCAAGATCTTGTCATTAAAGGATACTGTGATGCAAGCTTTGCATTGGATATGGATAATTTTAAATCCATGTCAGGATACATATTCTGCCTGAATAGCGGAGCAATGAGTTGGAAATGTTCCAAGCAAGCGACCACTGCAGATTCGACCACTGAGGCCAAATACTTAGCTGCAAACTATGCAGCTAAGGAAGGTGTTTGGGTAAGAAACTTCATCCACGAGCTAGGTGAAGTTCCTAAAATTAAAGACCCCATTACAGTGTTTTGTGACAACACAAGGGCGGTTGCTCAAGCAAGAGAACCAATATCTCACCAAAGGACCAAGCACATTTTGAGGAAATATCACTTAATCCGTGATATAATCAAGAGATGAGATGTGCAAATTGAAAGGGTCACATCGGCAGAGAACATGGCAGATCCACTTACAAAAGCCCTTAGTCAACAGGCTTTCAAAGGACATCTTCAGAAGATGGAACTTAGAATAGCACCTGAGTGGCTTTGACGGGCAAGTGGGAGATTGTTAGGAATAGTACCCTTAAAGCAGATGTTTTCTTTACTATTTCCTTGTAAAATCACAAACAGTCTTTGGATAATAAACGAAATGATTATGTTCATAGGCAATCACTTCTTTATGTACTTATTTATGTCCGTTTGTGTTTGACTGTATCTTGCATGTACTTAACTCCCCTAATCCGATGAGGCCGTTAAGAACTTTGTCGTTATGGGAACGACATATGAAACAAGTTCTTAACACCAAAGGCGAGGATTAGAAACTTCTCCAAGTCAATAAGTCCGACAGATAGTTGGAGTGTCGACCTTGACTCTGCTGAGACTTGCTTGTGTGATTATATCCTTTTGAAGGATCACTCAGTTTCATGGAGTGATAAATGCATACGTTGATGCGTTCATACTACATAAGGGTGATTGTTACAAGAACTTCATCACTGAGATATCCCACGTGAGAACATTCCTAAATGAGAAAGGAAGTTTCCAGAAACTTCCAGATTAGAAAATATCTCACAGGTCAATGACGTGATTCATTAATCCTTAGACTTGAGGTTCTGTAATGTCTCATATGAGCTAACTCTGTGATCTTTGATATAGGCTCAAAAGGGTGTCGCCATATAGACGCCTGAACCACGTCCTATGTTGGGATTACACAAGTGGCATATGACGAATTAGTAGAATCGATAAAGGACCTAAACTTGTTAAGAACAAGAATGATCTCTAACTAATTAAGTTGTTCGTAGTCCATTAAACATTAAACCCTTGTCCAAGGTGGATAAAAGATCAAGACATCTAGAAAATGGGTTTTTCTAGGATTGAGATCGAAATGGATATGAAACGAACTTAACTTTAAAGTTCAAGAATATTTAGGCTCTCAGAATATTCCCATGCCTTAGTTCTTGATTGAGAGATGGAGTTGTAGGAGGATCGTATTTCACTGATTGTCATTGACTGAAAGGTTCTTCGATTCATTTCGTTATTCGGCTAGGGGTCACACCCATTCATAGATTACGGTAGTGTGATCTGTGAAGTGATTAATTAATTATGGGAATTAACTAATTACTGTCACTGCTAATCGAATAATGAACCTAAAGGGTCACACACAAATGCCAGAATACGAGTGTTATGGTAGGATGTTAATATGATTAACGAAGGATCAAATTGTTAATCGAAAATAGAGAATGGAACACGTGGGCATTGCCGCGTGCCAAGGACACGTGACTGCAACGTGTCACGTGTAGCCTACGTGGCTGCCATGTGTGATGCACACGTGACACGTACGTGGTTCCATTTGTGTAATTATATTACATGTGAACTCTTTTCTAGAATTAATTAATTAAATTATATGTAATTAATTTTAGTCTTTTAATTAATTTTGAATTAATTATTAAGACTATTCTCAAATAAACTTAACCCCATAAATAATTAAATGGGAATTAAATTATTTATTGAATCTTGACTTTTAACTTTGGGAAAGTTGAAAAGTCAAACTTCCTATTGTACGAGAGAGAAGGTTATTCTTGCAAGACTTGGAGAACAAGTTGGGAACTTATTCTTCCAATTAAATTAATAATTAAATGAGTTAATTAGTGAGTAAGAAAATAATTCCATTAGGTTTAGGAAACCCTAATGGTTCGAACCCCCTAGTATAAATACTAGTGGCGGTGCTTCTCTTATTCTTTAGACCAACACTCAAGAAGTGTTAATTTTTTGAGAAAATCCAAAAGAAAAGTTTTCAAAGTAAATCCTAGCCTAACACAAGCCATAGAACTAGCATCCTCACTCGCTTGATCGTGTTCTAGGACTGGTGTGGATACCCTTTGGAGGGCTTCTAATTTGGAGTCTAATTCGAAGGTCGTTCGAGGGATTTCGCTTGAAGGGTGTTCGTTAGGCGGTAACGACATCACTAGAAAGCTTCTACCTTTGTAAGTTTCTAAAACACCCTACAATACGGTACGAAAATTGCAAGATAACAATTAAACTTTTGGAAAATTTTAAACTTCCGCTGCTCAACTCTTTTGTGTTTTCCAACAAGAAATTAATCACAATACAATTCTCGTTTCTAGCTGGTAAGGCCTTTGTTAAACTACTTCCTGGCTTTATAGGCCTGGGTACAGTGGCAGAGCCACTCAAGGACCAGGGAGGGGGGGGGGGGGGGGGGAGGGGGCTCAAGTGTCCCAACCCCCACCCCCACTCCCACTAATCCCGTAAAATTGTTATTAGATTTATATATGAATCTTCTAGTTATCGAATATAATAAATGTTTTGTATTTTATATATTATATTACAAATAATTCAAGTTTGACTCGAATACAAAAATAATTAAAGTATACGATTTTTGTTATAATGCGTCAAACACTTTAGGAAAAAATTAATGTGTTGTGTTATATGCAAGAAAAAATTAGTTTGGTGTATCTTATTGTACAGATAATATATCATATAATGCTAGAGAGATAAAAGATATCACATCACTTGGATAATCCTTACAAAAACTTAATTCTTTCGAATTAATATAACAAAAAATTCTAATTTCCAACCCATGTTATTTTTATAAAAGGTTGTGAGTTCGAATTTTAATTTCAAATATAAAACACTTAATAGTTTTTTTATTCAACTGTCTATACTTTAACTTATACTTATAATTTATCGAAATGATTAATCACTATACTCAATAGTGTTAGTGTATATTTTAATTCTGAAACAAATTCTACTTTTTGTTTTTCATAAATGACCATATTAGTATCTATATGTGAAGACTTTAGTTTGAGAAAAAATGGCGACAGAAATTGAAAGGATGACGAATCGTCGAAAATAATTATGATCTATGAGTTTTAACGTCTCATAAAAATTGTAAAAACATCTTATTTAATTTGAATATTTTAATTAATTTTAAGTTATTATTATTATTATTATTATTATTATTATTATTATTATTATTATTATTATTATTATTAAATTGTGATACAAAATTTTTTAGCCCCGGCTATTAAGAAATCCTAGATCCGCCCCTGCCTGAGTAGGTCTCAAACTTGAAAAGAATTTCAAATTGTATCTAGATCAAAAATTCAATTGTACAAGTATACACCGAAATATACGTGTAGCACAATAGGTATCGAACCCATACAGAAGGGAAATCAACTACCACTTCGTACGAAACAAGAGAGAGTAACTACAACTTCAAATAGCAAAGATGGCTAAGGGATGTCAAACGTGCAACACTTAACTTCAATTCATGCATTAGAATTCGTTGGTTCCACAACCTAGCTACTCAATTACACTCTAGCTCCACATGAAGTCTAGGTGCTTGTTTAATCAAGTTCTAAAGTTGCTTTCACGATCAATAAATACTTTACTAAACCAAGAAATCAAAACTACTATAGTTAGGAATCTAGCAACTCGACATGGGTTAATAACTATGAGTTGTTTAGGAAGAGATTAAATTTTCTTAAATCCTTATTCTAAATGTTATGAATACACACAAGTTTATGGTTCATCTTTAGATATTCAGGAAACTAAAGATTCTGCTCAGAATGGTCAAACCCTTGCAAGTATTTAAACCTAAGTTTCCAAACATAGAATCAGAACTCATTCGAACATTTTGTTGAGCACTTAGCAAGCATATTTAATCACCCCATAGCCCGAGAGAACTAGCTACTCATGACGTTAGACAATTCCATAAGAATGATAATAATTGCAATCGGATTATTCATAGTCGATAAACTCAATTAAATAAAGTAATATAAAAGCATAATCATCAACAAAAATCTCAAATCTCAAACCCATCGACATTAGTTTTCATAGCGACTACACTAATAAGCAAAACCTAAACCTAGCATATGATCCAAGATAAATCCATTTTCATAAGGGAGAATTACATCCAACTTTCCTACATTTACGCCTAATTACAACGTATTCCATCATTATCGAGAAATTACATTTTAGTCCCTAACTTTGAGAACCGTTTGTGGTCTCTAGGGTTCCGTTATGTCATTCCAAAAATACCTTTGATTTGTTGTTAAATTCATAATTTATAGGGATCATTTTGTTTATATTTGTAAACTTTAGAGATGATTTTGTAATTTTGGTTATATATTTAATGTAACACTCATAAAACCATCAGGGGCATAATTGTACTTCTACAAATTCCGTTAAGGGGACCTCAGACCAAATAATATTTATAAGGACTAAAATGTAATTTTTCGATAATGATGAACTGCATTGTAATTAGGCCTAAATATAGGGTAGTCAGATTTAATTCTCCCTTTACATAAAGGATTACAAATTACACAAGTCTAAGGAAAAATCAGGATTGAAGAGAAATTCTTTGAAAGAGTGAATTGCTACAACTTCGTCTCATTGGAAAATCTCCCAAAAACTGACTCTTCTATATTTTTCCCTCACGTCGAACCCCTCTAGGTTTTCTCCAAATTCGCTTTTAAATCACATCCCAGAATATCTAAAAATACCTCTTGCAGACTAAGTAAATCACATTTCTAGGGGTGTTGCAGCCGCCACACATTATAGGAAAAAGGATCACAATAGCTACACTTGAAAAACACGATAACGGTTTCAACCTTCCTTCATGGACGCTACTCAAACAAGCATGAAAACATAGTGTCCACTGCCGTTCTCCATAATATAATCTTCCTTTGCTTCGTGCCCACCATCGAATTAAGCTAAAAAATTTCACGATCGTTACATTAATCGAGAGTGTAAGTTGTTGTTGCTTTGCACCACTACCGAAATTCACGAAAAATAGTCGCGGCCTCTACCGAAATCATTGCAAAATGGTCGCAGCCACTCAAGTCCTCCAGAGAGTCATTTTTCATCTGATTCGCAGCCGCCACCAAAAATAAGTGAAAAGCTTCGCTGTCGCGACAACCTCCAGAACGGCCTTCAAACCTGTTGGAATTTGACATTATATTATGAAATTGTTCTTGGAGGGATACCAAATTCCTTGGTAGGAATCTATAGAATGAAGTTCATAATATGTTGAATAAATTGGAAGTAATTTATTGCTGGATATTTGTTTAAATTTGGAATGAGTCTAGTATCAGATAATTACAAAGTGTAATTATGTGATATTAATGCACTGGTATCTGGTTAAAAACGTTCCAGACGTTTTATAACCTTATTTCAGCATTATGGCTATCTTAATTGTAAGGTTTATGGCCTGCCATAAACAAGACACTTAATGGCCACTTGTGTCATGGCTTCTCCCTTATAAATACTAAGTTCTACAACCATAGAAATGAGAGAAATAGAGGAAACAAGTGGTGATTTAGGAAAGAAATGGAGAGTCTAGATAGTCTTCTAGTTGGTGCTGATAAACACACTTTGATTACAAAATAACAAGCATTGGTACTTGTGAGTATTGTGAGGAAACCTCTTTTCAGCACAAAAACACGTTTTCTGAAGTTCCAGCCAGACACTACTATCTCTCATAAGAGCCCTGGTTAGTAGTCGAAATGAGATTCTCCTGAGATCGTGCGTATTTGTGATTTAAAAATCTCTGGACTATCTTATCTTGGAAAGAGCTTCGCGGTAACCCAATGCACTGGTAGTGGGGCGAATACTTCTTTAAGGTAAGCCGGCTTTTGCCGTCGATTCAGTCGTAAGAAAATGATAAGTTTCCTCATTCAACTGTTCTGGTACATTTCTGGAATTTATCTTGATATGGTTCTGCACTCTACTGGAACTTATGTTATGCCTAATATGTCAGATCTTTATACTGGTACTTCCATTGATATATTAGTCATGTATGTTGCTGGTATTTACACCTTAATATATATGTTTCAGCATGCCTCTGGTACTTATACTTTGAATCATGTATCTATGTTGCACATCATATGTATATTGCGAGTTTAGTTATCTATACTATGTGATAACCGGGTGCTGTAGATTTCTAACAATCTTAAAGAATTATTCTTGTTGCTTGTATGCTTTATATATATCATGTTAACTAGATTTGGTGGTTTTGTTATTGGTACTGCATATGAAACTGTTTTGGTTGCAAAACTGAAATACCGGAAGATGGATTTTATTAATGCAAACTCCAAGAAAACAAATACTGGATCAGTGGAGACTGGAACTTCCGCAGTTGTTAATATGGTTTTGAGTAAAGCTAAAACTCATGATACTAGTGACAGGTTTGTATCTCTGGAACCTAAAAATTTAACTATTCGTGAACCGCTTGATTGGCTTATAGACACTGGAGCAAATATGCACGTTTGTGCTAATAAAAATTTGTTTGTGTCCTATCAACCAATTGATGGAAAACCCGTGACCATGGGAAATTCCAGTGCTGCATGAGTTCATGGGATGGGACACATGGTCTTAAAATTACCTTCGGAACGCGAACTATCACTAGAACAAGTGTATCGTGTCCCAACAATTCAGAGAAATATCATTCGTGGTTCAATGTTAGTTAAATAGGGTTGTGAGCTCTCTTTTAAGCTTCATAAAGTTGTAATTCTTCATTATGGTACTTTCATCGGTAATGGCTATTTGTCTGACGATTTGTTTAAATTAAGAGTTGAGTGTGTAACTTCTTTAACTTTGGATGAAGCTGAATCTTCCAACTCTAATGTGGTTAACAATGTTGAAAGTTCCAGCATTTGGCATAGTCGTCTCGGACATCTAAATTATGATTCCATGAAAGGTATGATGAATTTAAATTTGATTCCAAAACTTGATATTGAAAGAAATCACAAATGTTAGGTATGTATTGAAGTAAAACAAGTGAGAAAACCTTATCATTCAATTGAGAGAAATTCTGAAATACTTGATTTGTTACATACTGACATATGTGAGTTTAATGGAATTTGACAAAAGATTTGACAAGATATTTTATCACTTTCATTGATGACTGCAGTAGATATTGTTTCGTGTATTTGATGAAACACAAAGATGAAGCACTTGAAAAGTTTATCATGTTTAAGAATGAAGCGAAAACTCAAACTGGCAAGAAACTTAAAAGGTTAAGATCGGATAGAGGAAGAGAATATGAGTCGAATCTCTTTGGTGAATATTACCAAAAGTTTGGAATTGTGCATGAAGACACTCCTCCATATTCGCCTTCATCGAATGGTGTGGCTGAACGAAAGAATAGAACCTTTAAAGATATGATCAACAGTTTACTTTTGAATTTTGAAATTGCCCAAGTATATGTGGGGAGAGGCTTTGAATATGGCTTGCCATATTCTGAATAGAGTCCCTCCTAAACATACGGATCGCGCTTCGGTCGAATTTCGGAAAGGTAGAAAACCAAGCTTGAAATACTTCCGAGTGTGGGGGTACCTTGCAAAGGTACTGGTACCAGAACACAAATGGAAAAAACTTGGTTCCAAAACTGTAGATGCGGTCTTTCTTGCTTATGTGGAAACTAGCTATGCAATGAGATTTTTAATAATTAAATCTGATATCTCTGGCATAGATGTTAACACGATTGTTGAGTTTCGTGATGCCACATTCTTTGAAGATGTTTTCCCATGAAAACTGGAATACCTCAAGATGTTTCAACTTTAGATTCATCCCTTACATCTAGTTCCATTCCTGATTAAATGGAAAGGATGACAAATGTGGGGGTTAATCCAAGTAGTTCCAGTTCAACCTATGTTGATGAAACTGAACCAAGACGGAGTAAACGAGCAAGGATTGTTAAGGATTTTGGAAGTGATTTTATTACTTACAACATCGAGAATGATCCTGGTACTTTCCAAGAAGCTACTAAAAGTGAGTAGATTCCATTGTCTCTACTACGATTGGATATAAATGGATCTTTAGAAAGAAACTTAAAGCTAATGGAACCATTGATAAACCGACGGGAAAATCCCATCATTTTTTTTTTATTCTTCATTAAAAAAAATACCGAAGGGATTGGAATTTTAGTTTTTTTATTCTTCATTAAAAAAATACCGACGGGATTTTCCTGTCGGTTTTCCATTGGAATTTCAATGAAATAAAAATTCTGACGGAAAACCAACGGAAAAATCCTGTCGTTTTTTTTTTATTTTATTCTTCATAAAAAAAACCAATGGAATTTTTCCGTTGGTTTTCCGTTAGAATCTCAATGAAATAAATATTCCGTTGGTTTTCCGTCGGAAATTTTCAATCAAATTTAATTAGAAAAATACAATTATAGTTAATACAAATAATTATATATTTAAAAATCAAATAATATAGAAATTATAAATTATTAATATAATTGTTTGCACCAATAATTTGCGTTTATTGATTTTGTGTAAACATCGGATAAATAGTACAAATAATTTGTAAATTTTGATATCAAAGTGGATCTTCAATTTTTTATCTTCTTCAACTTATTTAACTTTTATTAATTGGTTTGATCTTCTTCAACTTCAAATTTAGCTTTTAATAACGTTATTCCGTAGATCTTTCGACTTATTTACGAATCAAATGCTAGATTTTGGAGAATTTCGCCAAGAACGCGTTTGAACTCGTTGGTAACTCCGTGGATTTTAGCTTGAATATAGCGTCGATTCGTCCGTATAATGCCTTAATAACGGATCAAACGCCTTGATTTGATAACTTTGGGGAAGAACGCATTTATATAGGTTTAAATTCAAGAGTTAAGTTCAACTCAAACTTATTTAATAATTATCTCTTGTATTTTTTTTTTTAAAGAGATAATATCAATTAAAATCACTTGAATATTGATCTCTTTAATATTTTTTTAAAGAGATAATATCATACAATACGCCACGTGACGCCATATGATTTGTTGAGAAAATAATTATTATAATATTAATTAATTTAGCTATTTAACTTTGAAATTAAATTTATGATAATTTTAAAATAGTAAATTAAATTAATAATATAAAGTTTATTTGTTTATCTACAATAATATTTTATATAATTTTAAGTATATACATTATAATTAAAACACAAAAGTATATAAGCTAGCAATTTTTATATAATATCTCAATAAATATGATTATATTTAATTCAAATAATCATATATTTAAAATTTTATGTTTTAAATTAATAACAATGAGTATTTAAGTAATTAATTGAAATAAGTGTATAAATATATTTAAAGACATAATATTAATAAGAAGTAAGTTGTCCAAGTTGGTAAGGGAGTCACCATTCTTCCTTGGAGACCCGAGTTCGAATCCCTGCTTGCACAATTATCACGATAATTAATTCTCTCATTGGTGGGCTCGGTTGGATCGAGCTCGACTCGTGGCTCATCCGAGATGTTGGTGTGACTCGTTCCTGAAGTGGTTCGGGTGTCACAAATTAATTTTTTTATTTTTTTAATTTATTTATTTTTATTCTATTTCCGACGGTATACCGACGGAAAATTTCGTTGGAAATCCGTCGGTTAACTTAAAAATTAAATTATTTTTGTTCCGTTGGAAAGAAATTCCGATGGAAAACCGACAGAAATTTTCCGTTGGTTTTCCGTTGGAAATTATTTTGTTGGAAAAAATTATTTGCCCGTCGGAATTCCATTGGAAATATATTTCCAACGAAAAACCAACGGAACGGACCCGACGGGACCCAATTCCGATGATGTTTTTTCCAACGGGTGGTTTTTCGTCGGTTTTCCATCGAAAATCAGCTTTTCCAACGGAAAACCGATGGGATTTCCGAAAATCCCATCGGAATTTGCCCGTCGGAATGCGGTAGTGAGATAGGGCTCGTATTTTGTTACTGCTTTCCCTTATGTGATTTAAACTATTTATGTGGCATGCATGTTAGAACTTGTGATTGTGGAGTGGCTCCCACATATCACGCATAAGATAGGTAGAACCCATGATCATCACATGTTAGTATCATGCTAGGACATGTTATCTGCTAAGTGCTTGTGTGAAATGCATTTAAGTTGTACTTGCATTAATCAAGGCTAATTAAAATTAGATAACATATATGTTGGTGAGGTCGAACCGGATAACTGTCCGGTTGATTCGAAAATTCCCGTTAAATATTAAGCTAATTTCGAACAATAGGTGTTTAATTCGAGATGCAAATTTTGAATTAAATTCCTAGCATTCCATCAATAGGTTTTAAGTTTAGTAAGTGACGCTAGTTATTGTCCGCGAGTCATGGGATAGCTAGTGGAGCTTATTAGTTCTTAGTTACCTAATTGATCATTTTAAATGATCAATATTTCGTGGTCAATTTTGGCAAGGGCGATGTCCGCGAGTCGTGGGTCGTTCGAACTAAGTTTTGATCATGATTTTATGATTGATGGGTCTAGCTTAAAGCCTAAGTAAATATGGATGTCGCACGAGTTGTGGGTCCATATTGAAAGATAGGTGATGCAAAAACAATTACTAAGAGTTCTAAAGGTGTTAGAATTGGTAAGTTGTACCTACCTAGGTTTTTATTTAGAATGTCCGCGAGTCGTGGGTTCGAGGTAAAATGCTTAGGATCTTAGTACCCATTGGGAAACGTGTTCCTCTTAGATCTTTGGGAATTATAGATCTTTAAAAAACAGTGGGAGCTACATTAGATTAAAGACCTTATCTTTGGTATATCATTATAATTCAGCATGCTCACTAGTTCTCTGTTTTACCATTTAGGTTGTAGATTCTGTGATTCTCTACGTGTTTTGAAATGGTAACCAAAAACCCTCTTGTATCGATTCTCGAGTCAAACAAGTTGACTGGTCCCAACTATTCTGATTGGCTGAGAAATCTGAAAATCATTTTAGATTCTGAGAAGGGAACTTATGTTCTCTTCGAAGGGGAGCCTAGTCCCGATGGGGACGCTCCCACTCTGGCCGAGCGGGACGCGATCCAGAAGTGGAAGGATGATAATCTCCAAGCCCGTTGCCTTATGTTGGCTAACATGTCTCCGGACTTACAAAGGCAACATGAGGCCATGAAATTTGCATGGGAGATTTACGACCACTTAGAGAAACTTTACCACCCTCATGAACGTGTTACAAGGTATAACACTTCAAAGGAAGTGTTCCACTTGAGAATGAGGGAAGGTTCAAGTGTCCATGAATATGGACTCAAGTTTCTCGCCCTTACTAAGAAACTTGCTTCCATGGACATGCCACTGAAAGATGAGCTTTCAGTGGACTTATTGCTAGCCTCGCTCCCACCATCATTCAACCCATTTGTCCTTAACTTCAATATAAATCATGCTGGTGCTACTGTAGCTGAGCTGATTAGTCAGCTTGTGACTGCTGAATGCACGATCAAGAAGGGCAATAAGGTTCTGATGGTAAATGCTCCATCTTCCTCTTCTGGGCCTTCTAAAGGTAAGGGCAAGAAAGCCCAAAAGAAGAAGAAGAAACCCCTTAGGCCCGCTGGAGGCATTTCGAAGGGGAAGGCCCAAAAGAAGAAGCGTGATAAGAAAGAGGATGTTTGCTTCCATTGTGGCAAAACGGGACATTGGACGAGAAACTGCCTAGAGTACAAGGCTACTCTAAAGAAAGGTATGTTTCTCGTTGAAGTAAATCTTTCTATTAATTCTAGTTCTTGGGTACTTGATACCGGTTGTGGAGCTCATAACTGTAATGATGTACAGATGTTAAATGAAGTTCAACAACTCAGAGAAGGAGAATGTGTCTTGAAGATCGGCGATGGCTCAAATGTTGAAGCTCGAGCTTTAGGCACAATTAGATTAGATTTAGGTAGTTTTGAGTTAGTTTTAAATAAAGTCCTTTATGTACCGGGCATTATTCGTAATATAATTTCAGTTCCAATTTTAGATTGTGAAGGTTATGAAACTTATATTAAGAATGACAAGTACTTTATCAAACGGAATAACTCTTCCGTTCACATCGGTACTCTAAGTAATGGACTTTATCTAACTCAGAATATTAATATTATGAATATACAAAGGGAAACTAAACGTAAGAGAGATGACAAAGTTTCAGCTCCCTTATGGCACGCTAGATTAGGACACATTTCCAAGAACAGAATTAGCAAGATAAACACTTTAGGATCATTCTCTGAAAATGATCTCAAAGAGTTAAATTCTTGCGAGTCCTGTCTCAAAGGAAAGATGTACAAAGTTCCTTTTAAAGGAACTGTAGAACGTGCCACTAAGGTCTTGGATTTGATCCATTCTGATGTTTGTGGACCGCTTAGTGTAAGCACTAGAAACAATCATCAGTATTTCATAACCTTTACCGATGACTTTAGTCGGTATGGTTATGTATACTTAATGAAGTATAAATCTGAAGCTTTTGAGAAATTCCTCGAATTTCAAAAGGAGGTTGAGAACCAAACTGGTCACAAGATCAAAGCACTTCTATCAGATCGAGGAGGCAAGTATCTTAGTGAAGAATTCCTTAATCATCTCAAAAATAATGGGATTATCTCCCAGTGGACTCCTCCGGGAACTCCTCAACTTAATGGAGTTTCTGAGATAAGGAATCAAACTCTACTTGTTATGGTTCGTTCCATGATGAGTTTCACTGACTTACCACCTTCTTTCTGGGGTTATGCCCTAGAAACTGCAGAAAAGATTTTGAATTTAGTTCCCTCTAAGTCAGTGCCTAAAACGCCTATGAAATGTGGTATGGTAAAATCCCTAGTTATTCTTACTTAAGAATTTGGGGTTGTCCTGCTTACGTGAAGAGGACAGTGGGAGTTAAGTTAGAATCTCGTTCTGACTTATGCTACTTTGTAGGTTATCCTAATGAATCCATAGGATACTACTTCTATGATCAATCTGAGCAAAAGGTGTTTGTTTCCAAAAATGCTACTTTTCTTGAGGAACCGTTCCTTAAAGAAAAGAAAAGCAAGATCATAGAATTAGAGGAAGCGCAAAGTGACCCCACGCCACCCACTGAAGAATCATCCCCTTCTGATCAACCACAACCAATCACGAATTTCGATACACACGTAAATCCTCCTCTAAGGCGTCTGAACGCACTCCTAGATAGCCGGAGAGATGGTATGGATTCTTCCATGAGATCTCTCAAAAGGATAATGATCCTCTAACATATGAGGAGGCACTTTCAGATTCTGACTCTCAGCAGTGGATAGAAGCCATGAAATCCGAAATGGATTCCATGAACTCCAACCAAGTTTGGACCTTGGTAGATTTGCCTGATGGGGTCAAACCCATAGGTTGCAAATGGATCTTTAAGAGAAAGCTTGGAGTTGATGGAAGCATTGCAGCCTACAAAGCAAGACTGGTTGCAAAAGGATTCACTCAAAGACCCAGCGTGGACTTTGATAAAACCTTTTCACCAGTTGCAATGCAAAAGTCTATTCGGATCGTACTTGCCATTGCTGCATATTATGACTATGAGATATGGCAAATGGATGTGAAAACTGCCTTTCTCAATGGTGACATTGATAAAGACATTTATATGGAGCAACCCATAGGTTTCACATTCAGTGGGAGTGAGCAAAAGGTTTGTAAACTCCAAAGATCAATCTATGGATTGAAACAGGCTTCTAGGAATTGGAACATTCGATTTGATGAATTAGTCAAAGCGTTTGGCTTCATTCAAATTTCGAATGAATCATGTGTGTATAGAAAGGAATTAGAGACCTCAGTGCAATTCTTAGTACTTTATGTTGATGACATCCTTCTTATTGGGAATTCGAAGGATGACATGAAAGTAACTAAGTTATGGTTATCGAACCAATTCGAGATGAAAGATCTTGGTGATGCGTCCTATATCCTTGTAATTAAAATCTATCGAGATAGATCTAAAAGATTAATAGGACTATCACAGTCGATGTACATTGACAAAGTATTGAAGAGATTCAATATGGAGTCAGCAAAGGTTAAGAACCTTCCTATGAGTGTAGGAACATGTTTTTCTAAGAAGATGTGTCCTAAGACTAACCTTGAGAAGGAAAGAATGACTCATACACCTTATGCGTCAGCAATAGGTAGCATAATGTATGCAATGTTATGTACTCGACCGGATGTGGCTTATGCACTTAGTGTAACAAGTCGTTTCCAATCTGACCCTGGAGATGGTCACTTGGCTGCCGTGAAGAATATTCTTAAGTACTTGAAAAGTACTAAAGATTTATTCTTAGTTTACCGAGGTCAGAAAGATCTTACTGTCGAATGATACTGTGACGCAAGCTTTGCATCTGACTTAGATGATTTTAAGTCAATGTCAGGATACATTTTCTGCCTAAACGGCGGAGCAGTGAGTTGGAAGAGTTCCAAGCAAACAACCACTGCAGATTCGACCACTGAGGCCGAATACTTAGCTACAAATGATGCAGCTAAGGAAGGTGTTTGGATTAGAAACTTGATTCAAGAGTTGAATGTTGTTCCTAGCATGAGAGACCCCATTACTGTGTTTTGTGACAACACTGGGGCGGTTGCTCAAGCAAGAGAACCAAGATCTCACCAACGGACCAAACACATTATGAGGAAGTATCACCTAATCTGTGATATTATCAAAAGAGGAGATGTGCAAATTGAGAGGGTCACATCAGCAGAGAACGTGGCAGATCCACTTACTAAACCCCTTAGTCGAGAAGTTTTCGAAGGTCATCTTCAAAAGATGGGACTTAGAGCAGCTTTAGAATGGCTTTGATGGGCAAGTGGGAGATTGTTAGGAATAGTACCCTAGAAAGCCGATTGAATATCCGCTTTGTACTTTTCCTTATTGTAATCACAGACAATCTTTGAATAATATAACGAATTGAGGCAACACTTCTTTATATGCTCTTGTTTAGTATGCGTTTACTTTAGCTGTGCATGTATGAGAACTCCCCTAATCCTGATGACTTTTGGCCTCTACCATTTAGGTGAAATGGTTCATGAAACGAGCCCTATATCACATAAGTCATGATTAGTAAAATACTCCAAGCTGATGAGTCCTACAGACAGTGGGAGTGTCAACCTGACTCCTTTAAGTCTTGCTTGTGGGATCACGCCCTTAAGAAGGACCACCTCGTTTCATGGAGGTGCAAAGTGTATAGTTGATACGTGCGTGATACATGAGGGTGCTTACTTCCATAAGTAAGTTCACTGAGGTGCCCCGTGTGAGAAGATTCCTAAATGGGAAAGGAAGTTTCTATTTCAGGAAATGGAAACTTCCAGATTAGGAAATATCTCACGAGTCATTGATGTGGTTAATTGATCCTTAGACATGAGGTTCCATGTCACTTTATGAGTTAACTCTGTAGTCTTAGGTATAAGCTTTAAAGGGTGTCGCCTTAGACAACTGATTCAAGGCTTATGTTGGGGCTGCACAAGTGATTCATGAAAGTGAACGAGAATCAAGAAAGGACCTACACTTGCATTTGCAAGGTGATCTCTTATTGTATAAGTCATTCATATGCCATATGGAGTCCTTGGCCAAGGCAGTAGATCAAGACATCAAGAAAGGGGTTTCTTGGATTGAGATCAAATGGATATGAGATGCACTTAGCTTTAAGACCAGATTATTAGGGTTCTGATTATTCCCTTACCCTAGATCTTGGTTGAGAGATAGAAAGTAGGAGTATTATATCTCACATGAATCAATGACTTAAAGGTTCTGTCGAATCGGGACATTCCAATTCAGCTAGGGCTTAAACACCTGTTGCTAGACTATGGTTGTTTAATCTGTGGACTGATTAATTAATTACTGAATTAATTAATTAGGGTCACTGCTAACTAAATTGAGAACCTAGAGGGTCACACACAACAACCTGGTTACATAAGTTAAGGCTTTGAAATGATTAAACGAGTTAATCGAGCCAAAAGGGTTCCACACGTGTGAAACACACGTGTGGGTCACGTGCGTGACACGTGTCATATATGGACACGTGTGCACCGTGCGTGTATATTTATTTGAGTATTAAATAATTAATGTGTTAATTATTTAATAGACTTTGGTTTAATTTTTGAATTAAAATGAAAGTCTTGTTTTGGAGAAATTAATCTATTTAATTAATTATGAATTAGTTAATTAGATAAATAAGTTATTTATTTATTAATAAATAAAGTATAATATTATCCAAAAGGAGTTTGGATATTTTAGCTCTCTTAAAAGTTGGTTTGAATTAGAATTCACAGTCAAGGTTTGGAATTACTTGATGATCAAGTAATAAGAGAGAGAGGGACCAAATCCTTAGTCCATAAGGACTAAGTTTCGGTCGTCCCTCTCCATATTATATATAGGGGAGCTCGAGCTCCCCTGAGAGGGTAATTGATGATTTCTTTTGGTTTATGTGTTGAACGCCTTCCTTTCGCCAAGATCAAATAAACTCTAGGTTAAGCCTAAACACTAACTAGAGAACTAACATCCTTACTAGTCTCCTAGTGGGTTCAGGGGGCATCCCAAAGTTGTGAGGATAGTGCGAGAGTTAACCGTCAGCCCTTGCTTCCTCGGTTGGCTCAATATACTACCCTCGGGCCCAAGTGAACACGATATGCTTACTCGCCAAAACACGATCAATCACGATAACAAGATTATTGAATAGGTCACGAAATCATTTGCAATCGGTAGAGATTTTGAGAAAGATATATATATATATATATATATATATATATATATATATATACATTTTGGCCAAAAACATCACGTATGGTTGTACGGGTTCTATGTATCTAGTAATTAAACCTCACCTGTGCCGACAATTAACAAGGATACGGCTATAGAGCTTGCTTCTCGTCAACGGGAAGACAATCTGTGTAAAAAGGGACAAGTGTTCGTGAGACACGACTCGCATGAACCATTTACGACGCACGGCAAAGTTATGATCAATATGTCATGCAATAACAATTAAGGAATGTCAAATAAAAGTATAATTATCAATTAACCAAGCATATTTATCATATAGTTCACATACAGGAGCCAAGGAAGTGAAAGGAATGCAATAAGAGAGGTTTTGGTGAAGTTTGGCTAAAACGGACAATTTTAGAAAACGTACATGCTGTAGGAAAACTGGAATTTCGTGAGTTCTAGAAGTTAGAATTGAGTTTTTCTTATTAGGTATGAAACTAGACACAAATAAATTTTCGATGATATATGACACGTTTTCTAGTTCAAATCGAGGAGAAAATGGCATAGGCTTGAAGTTAGGCGAGTGCAGTTTTCCGGGAAAGTGGTGACACCTAAAAGAATTGATCATAACTCTCAAACTAGAAAATATATTGAGATGATTCCAACTGGGGGTTGTTCTAGAATTCAAGAGGTTTCCGTGGTCTCAAAAAGTATGTCAATTGGAGTTCGTATGAGGGAGAAACGCCCGTTTGAAAAATGAACTGAAAGCAGAAATGGGCGTTTGGAAGCTCTCGGGTAAGGCAGGCACATCTCACACGGGCGTTTGGTAAAATAACTAAGGGACCAAACGCCCGTTTGGAAGCAATCTGGGTGAAAAACAGGGGAAAAATAGGGTGTGGGTACGGGATTTGGCTCCCAAGCCAATCCAACACAAAACCAAGACATGAATCAACTCCAAACTATCATATATCATGTATATGTCTCATATATAGCAATTAGGCACCATTTAAACCAAGAAAAATGCATTGATTCATCAAGAAATCATCATCCAACCCCATATATTTCCATGGTACCCAACCTTCATATTATTCAAGAATTCATGCAAGTTTCCAAGCTTAAGGGTCGTAATCATGCTTCTAATCATATATAAACAAGAAATCATGTCATTACCATCAAACCCTACTTAACTCATGGCTTCAAGAATTAAATCAAATCTCCATATCTACCTTGGATGCAAGAAAGAAGGGATGAAATGAGTGATGATGATGATGCTCCAATTTATACTACTTCCTTCCTTAAAATATAGCTTGAAAATGGATGAAATCCTTCCTTCTTCTCTTGGTGTTTTAACCGTGTATTAGTGTGTGTAGGTGTGTGTGAGTCTTGGATGAAAGATGATAAATGAGATGGAAGAGATGAGATGCATAAGATATTTACAAAGTCTTCCAAGTGGATGTATGAATCATCACATTTTGCATATTAGTCCTTCAAGTATATGAATTCAAGCAAACAAGTTCTATTCCATGGAGGATGATCAATTAGCTCCCATTTATGTTATGTAATTAAGTCCACATATTTAAGAAATAATCAAGTAAGGTCACATATTTGCATTTAATCATATTGGCAAATAATTTACATAACTTCTCTCATTGACAAATATTTCATAGAAGTTCATATAAATAAAATGCATCTAATGTGATGAAATTCATATAATATCACATTACGTATAAATTGAAAAAGCGGGCGTTACAATTCTCTCCCCCTTAAGAGGACCTGGTCCCCAGGTCCACTCTCGAGTTCGAACTTAAAAGAACAATGAGAGAACCCCTGCTCTCAACAAGCAACGAGAGCACCCCGGCTCTCAAACAAACAAAGAGAGCATCCCCGTCTCTCTAACGTGCAGTGAGAGAACCCCGTCTCTCTAGCAAGTAAGATGACAACTCAAAAGAACAATATAGAAATATTCACATACTTATCGCATAAGAAGCAAGCATAACCATGTTGATTTCATCAATTACCACTCATATAAAAGCAATTTGCAACCAACAAGAAATGATAAACAACAATAATAAAATTCGTGATGCACGCGATATGCATGCTTAAGTGTACCGTTGACTGTGGATTGAAATTCTAGCATTGTAGTAACTCGGTTGGACGCTTGATTCTCTAATTGATACTTCCTTCACCGTTCAAGCATACCTGTAGTTTTAAATCATTTCCTTGGTCGGCTCTCCCCCTTAAGAAAGAAAATGAAATTCTTTTTCTTAATCCTTTTGAAGTATGGATTGGACATCCAATGGCTCAAAACTTTCCTCAATTCGGCAACACTAGATTGATGGTTGTAGTAGGAAATGGAGAGAACCTACTCGCAATAAACACTAAATAATGCATGCCGATTAAAATACTAATGCATGTATGAGATCTATAAACAAGTTAGAATGCAAAATGTAACAATTAATTTCAGCAAAGTTTAATTAAACACACAGAACATGTAAATTTCCAAGCCATAGAAGGTCAATTAATTGACAAGTAGTGACATGTATCAATGCAATGCGCAAGTTATCAAGAAGTTCCTATGCCGTTCAACTTAGACTAGAGATGACACGACACTAGAACCGCAGTTTTGCAACCGGCCTCTGATACCACCTTAGATGTAGCACCCCTATACGTAGATATGCCACACCCCCGCATTATAGCTTAGTCCACATACGAAATGGAAAAATCCGTACATGAACTGAGACTATAGCAAACGGATGATAAGAGAAAAGAAACACTAGCTAGGCGGGACTAACTGTAACGCCCCAGTTTTTAATTATACATTATGAGATTTATACTACTAAGTGTTTACGTGAAATTATTATAAATTTGAGAATTATTTCATGACTTGAATTTGATTGAGACGTGAATTTATTTTTCCGAAAGTGACTTATATGATTTGAATTTCTAATTCTCGTGAATTCAATGACGTGAGTTGTGTATTTAATTTCCCGAGCATGATTAAGTGTTTAAATTATTTGCAATTGTGAGAATTCTATGCCTAATTGTCCTTGATTGAAGCTTTTTATAACTTATGGACTTAATTGATAAATTTCTTGATGACTTAATTGTCACATGTATAACTTTGATACCTAATTGCATTACTTTAAATTTCACAAGGACTTATATGCAAATTCCACCCATTCTTTCTCCTTCAATCACGATATAACCCATATATACACCTATACATACATTTTTCCTTCATCTCCCATATACAAAGCAAGACAAGACATCTTTTTCTTCTTCCTCCATTTTCGGTCCAAGCAAGCAAGGAGAAGACCAAGGTTTCCTTCCATTCCCAACAAGAATTCAAGCTCCATATCACCATCCTACCTTTCCTCTCCAATTTTCCTCTTCCATTTTATTCTTCAAGGTAAGCTATGTGTATATATATATATGTGATGAATTTGAATATAAGTTAGGGTTTCATGATTCTTTGGACTCCATGACTTAATATGAAGTATTGGTGAAGTTCTTGAATTGATATATGTAATTATATCTTGAGTTTCATGAAAGTGGATATATATATGATCACTTGGAGCTTTAAGGTTTTCATGAATGATTTTGATTAATCAAGCATTTTGTATTCATTTCCTTGTGGCCTAAATGATATATATGAGACTTATGCATGAGATATGATAGTTTTGAGTGATTTAATTGCATTGATTTGGTGTTGGAATGGCTTGGGAGCCAAATCCCGTGCCCATCCCCTGTTTTTCCCCTGTTTTTCGCCCAGATTGCTTCCAAACGGGCGTTTGGTCCCTTAGTTATTTTACCAAACGCCAGTGTGTGATGTGACTGCCTTACCCGAGAGGTTCCAAACGCCCGTTTCTGCTTTTAGTTCATTTTTCAAACGGGCGTTTCCCCTCATACGAACTCCGATTGACCTGATTTTTGAACTCACGGAAACCTCTTGAAGTATAGACCAAGCTAAAATTGGAATCACCTAAATATCATTTTCCATTTATGAGATATAATCAATTATTTTTGGTGTCACCACTTTCCCGGAAAACTGCACTCGCCTAACTTCAAGCTTACGCCATTTTTTCCTCACTTTGAACTAGAATATGAGCCATATATCCTCGGAGCGGTCTATGTGTCTAGTTTCATATACAACAAACAAAACTTAATTCCAACTTCTACAACTCAAGATATTCCAATTTTCCTATAGCCTACGTATTCTAAAAAATTGTCAATTTTGCCAAACTTCACCAAAACCCTTCTTATTACATTCCTTTCACTTCCTTGGCTCTCGTATGTGACTTATATGAAATATATACTTGATTAATTAATAATTATGCTCCTACGTGACACTCCTTGGTACTTAATTACTCAAACATGATTGTGTGACTTCATGACCTACAAATTGAACTTAAAAGGTTTGAATGATATGAACATGTGACTCCTTGAGGTTTGATTTCATATTTTAGATATTAATTGGTTCTCATACATATTTAAGTGTCACTTGATTGCTAATTTTTTTGGTTATTAAGGCGTTACATGAGCATTGTCGTGAGTCATACTTGGTCTCATATTGAGTCTCGTCTCACGAGTTCACGTTATTTCCTTTCTTGTCCAGTTCTTCTCCATGGCGGAGATCATTGGTCGTATGGACACCTTCTTGTATCCTTGTCTTGTTCCATCGCTCGTCAGGTGAGGTTTAATTCTAGATACTTAGAACCCTTACAACCCTATGTGTTGTTTTCGACCAAAAGTATATATATATATTTATAGTTTTTAAATCTTAATGATTTACTACGGATTTCATGAAATGAACGGATTGATTGATTGTTTTGGCGAGTAAAACATGTTCACGTTGGGCCCCGAGGGTAGTGTTTTGGCTGACGGGTAACTCTTGCACTATCCTCACCATGTGGGATCACCTCTGAATCCACCAGGACGTTTGGTGGAGAAAGAAATCCCGTGCGTAGGAGTCATGTTCCTGACGTACACCGTGCATGGATGGTTGGGTCTTACAAATCCACTATCACCCTGAGGAACAAGGAGTTCATGAAACTGCTAATTGATCGCACGTAATTACTTGCATGATAACCTAATAAATTGAAACACCCATGATTGTACACTTTTGGTGAAAGGTTGGAGAATTGCCCTCACTCGCCGGGCCACGGATTGAATTGATAATGATTGAATTATTAAATTGATTAGTTGTAATCTAGGGCGAGAATTACTTTAATATTTGAACTTATATTTTTTCTTTTATGAAAAATTACCCGAGATTATAGCTTGCATGGTAATTGCGCTTATATTTATTTAAACCCCTCACTCAGTCTTCGGTAGACTGACACCCTCACTTTTCAGGTACTCACGGTCGTGTGCTAGGCGGGAGTCCGAGTTGTGTCTTTTGTTCAGCTGAGTCTAGCATCGTATTTTCATGTTCTTGGTATTTCAGGCTTTATCATATTAGGGTTCTTGTTAGTTTTGGAGATTTATGCATGTATAATATGTTGGAGATGATAATGTATTGATATATGAGCTAGAATAGGATGAGCTTTTGGATATTTGGTATATAATAATGAAATGTTAGTGTTTATACTTCCGCTTTCGAATTTTCATGTATTAGATTTAATTGAATTGGGGTCTAGGCCCGCCTAGCTAGATTGTTTCTTGCATTGTCACCCGTTCGCTATAGTCTTGGTTCATGTACGGATCATCCATTTCGTATGTGGATTGAGCTATAGGGCGGGGGTGTGGCATCTTGGCGTTCCGGGTGCTACACTAACCCTCAATTATATACAACAATGCATAACAATCAAAGGAAAACATAATATACATTCATTTCATTAAGTCAAGTTCATTTCCATCTCTTCAATACAAACCAACTTCCAAAAGTTTCATAAAGATCAATAATGAAACATATATATATGAATCAATAATGTACATGAAAATGAGATCGACAAGTGCTAGACCCACAAAATAAAAGACCTGACTCGATCCCGCCTAGCATGCAACCTACAGACCTGAAAATGTGAGGTGTCAGTCTATGAAATACTGAGTGAGGGGTTTAAATAGATATTAGCACAAATAAAATGCAAGTCATAATCTCGGGTAAGGTTTTAATAAAAGAAACAATATAAGTTCAATATTAGAAAAGATCTCGCCCGAGACTACAACTAATCCATTTAACAATACAATCATTATCACTTCAATTCAATCAGTGGCCCGGCGAGTGAGGGCAATTCTCCAACCTGTACTCCTTTAGTGATCATTACCATGATTAAATTATTAATAGGTTAAGTGATCATGCAATCAATTATGGTGCACAAGTAGCAATTTCACGATCTTCTTCTCCCTCCGGGTGATGGTGGGATTGCAAGGCCCCACCACCCAATCACGGTGAGCATAGGGTTCATGAGTCCCTATGCCCGAAACTTCTTCCCCCAGTAATCTCCTAGTGGGTTTAGGGGGCATCCCAAAGTTGTGAGGATAGTGCAAGAGTTACCCGTCAGCCCTTGCTTCCTCGGTTGGCTCAATACACTACCCTCGGGCCCAAGTGAACACGACATGCTTACTCGCCAAAACACGATCAATCATGATAACATGATTATTCAATAGGTCACGAAATCATTTGCAATCGGTAGAGATTTTCAGAAAGATATATATTGTAACGCCCCAATTTTCAGACAGTCAGGTACGCTCGACACGTGTGAGTTTCGAGCGTTAGGATTTTATCTTATTACTTTCGTTTATTCAATTTATACGTGTTATGCTAATTTATAAATTATATTTTAAACGTGATTACATGAAAATATGTGAAAACGTGTTAATTTGTGAATTATTGTACAATTGGAATTCAATTGCTACGTGGAATAATTATCGAATATCATTTAATTGCTTAATTGCCCTTAAATGCTCATTTCCTTTAAGTTAAGGACTAAATTGCATGGAAACCTTTTGGACTAAATTGATCATTCTTTAATCCTTGTATCCCTAATTGCATGACTTACAAACTTGAAGGATTTAGTTGCAAATACTCTATTTTTGGCCAAGATATATCGATATATACATCTCTCCTAACTTTTTCATTTTCATTTCATGCCAAAATATCAATCTTTACTCCCTCTTTCCACCGAGCCAAACCATGAAGAAGGGAAGAGAAGATTTCATCAAATTCAGCAAGTTTTCCAAGAAAATTAGGAGTTTTGGAGCTCAATCATTCATTTCCAGCATCTTCTTCCATTTATTTTCACTTCAAGGTATATATGAGCATATATGTGATTTCTTGATAACAATTCTTGAAGCTAGGGTTATGATTTTCATGTGATAACTTGTTTACATGATGTTAGGAGTATAATTCTAAACTTTAGACTTGAAATTCATGCATAAGTATTGAGAATTATGGAGTTATATGCTAAGTTAAGCTATGAGCTTGCTATGATGATTATGGTGATTAAGGTATGATATGAGTGTTTATATTGGGTCTTATTGTACCTAAAGCATGCACGTATGTTTCTCTTCATAAATTGCAATTGTTGGAATTAAATCATGATGGTTTGGTAAGAATTGGTATAGGTTCGAGCATCCCCTGTTCTTCATGCTCTGTTTTTGTTCTTTCTGCATAACGGGAATAGCCCTTCTCGTTCCCTTTATAATTGGAGAATGGCCGTTTCCATATTTTGAAAGGTGTGCTTGGCGGCGAGGACGGGAACGACCGTTCCCACTTTGTCTCAAAGACGGGAACGGCCCTTCCCATCTTCGGGGCACAGTGTCGGGAGGCTAGGAACGGCCCTTCCCATTTTACACTATAACCCGGAACAAGCGTTCCCATCACTCTGACAGAACAAAACATTTTGCATAAAATTCCAATTTTCACACTTTAAACCAATGGTTTTATTGACCCCAATTTGTGATTATATGATCAATTACATGCAATATTATGAATATATCATGCTACATTCGTAATTGCATGTTATCTCGTTATTTGATCACGCCGTGCGTCCTATTTGGTACCATTATTAAGTCATTGTCTCACGTATGCACATATGTCCTGTTTTTTTTTTTTTTTGTCCAGTTCTTCTCCAAGGTGGAGATTATTGATCATGAGCACGTTCACGCATCCACGAGTCATTGTGTCGCCTGTCAGGTGAGGTTTAATTGCTAGTTATATAGAACCCGTATACCCTTATGTGATCTTTCGGCCAAAAGGTAATTATATCTATAATTTTGAATGAAACCACTTATCATTTCAAGCAAGTCATGTCCAAGAAAAGCAAGCAAGCATGCAAGCCATGTATCGTGCATGTTTTAGGCGAGTAAACAGGATTGTTCACGTTGGGCCCGAGGGTAGTGGGTTGAGCCAACCGGGAAAGCAAGGGCTGACGGTTAACTCTCGCGCTATCCTCACCACATTGGGATGACCCCTGAATCCGCTAGGAGATTAGTGGAGGAAGGAGTTCAGTGCTTAGGGATTCATGTACCCTCTGCTCAACATGTCGTGGATGCTGAAGGCTAGCTACCTTCCCATCATTGGAGGGAGAAGGAGACTGGGGACGGGTCCGGCACCACGGATTGTCCTCAGGTTATTACATGATTTCCATTCCATGGATGTGTTACTTGATTACACTATCGCACGATTGCACGATAATTGAATTGCATGATCACCTATTAGTTGATAAAGCAAGCATGTTTCATGTACATTTGGAGTAAGGTTGGAGACTGCTCTCACTCGCCGGGGCCATATATTGAATGCATGAAATGAACAAGTATTTAATATTGATAGTTGTATTCTCGGGCGAAGAGTACTTCATTATTGAACTTATACATTTATCTTTCCTAAAACATTACCCGAGAATATAGCTTGCATGTTATCTGCGCTAATATTATTTAAACCCCTCACTTGGTCTTCACAGACTGACGCCTCCACCTTTCAGGTTGTTGCAGGTGCACGCTAGGCGGGAAGTGAGTCGAGTCCAGTCCTTGTAGTCGAGTCAAGCACGGTGTATTTTATTTAATTGTTTATTTATTGTTCAAAGGAATTATGTTTAATGTTATTTGTTATGTATTTTAGGAGATGATAATGTATTGATATGTAAAATTGAATTTTGGTTTACTTGTTAAATGTTAGTCAAGTTATGCTTCCGCTTATTCCTTTTGCATTATGCTATTTAATTTGTGAGTTATTCTCGCCTAGCCAGTCATTTTATTTTATTGTCACCCGTTCGCTGCAGGTTGGTTCATGTACGGACTATCTATTTCGTGCGTGGATCGATCTGTAGTGCGGGGGTGTAGCATGTCCACGTGAAGGGGTGCTACATCTTAGGTGGTATCAGAGCCCGGTTGTAAAACCGAGGTTCTAATGTCGTGTCGTGTCAAGTCTAGGTCGTACGGCATAGGAAATCAATTGTCAATTTGAGAGTCTTGCATTATATCTGAACTTCTTGATTTACTAGAACTCTTTGAATTAAGTGAATTGTTTGATAACCTGTGTACCGCATTGATTTATACTATTGATTGTCAATTAATTGACCTTGAATTGTTTGAAGTCTAGGTGATCAATGTGTTTATTTCAAACATTGAGGAATTACTTGTTGTACTTATATTAAATTCTTGTTTTCAGCATCAATTATGTGACACGAGCATGCCTTACCCACATGCATTTATTTTCAACGTAAGCTGTGAGTGACAAGCTATGGAAATGATATCAACCCACGGCCAATCGTTCGATGATTTCAGTTTATTACAAGACTACCTCTCTAACTTGGGAAGGGTAAGAGTGTAACACCCCGCTCGCTCCCACGTACAGGTACGCGTCACGTGTGAGTTTATTTCCCGTAACTTAGTTGATTCCTTATTTAATTGATGACTTTATATCACGTATGTTCTCACATTTTATTTCTCATATTAACTACTTGAATTATTCGTTAAAAATTTGCGCTAATTGAGCTCCTAATGTGAATATATGCAATTTGTGAAATTTACGATTTATAATTAGAATCCCGAGTATGTCAACTTTATGAACTATGTGAATTAGATGATTTTAGGACTTATTTGTATATATTAACTTGCCTTGGACTTAATTGATTTTAGTTTGGACTCAATTGCACTTTATTTAAATTTTTGGGCCTTTTTGCAAATTGGTCACTCCTGAGTCCTTAATTTGTATCTTGAGCTAGGGAACTCGGATTCGAGTTCCGTCACCTCCATTGGACTCGAATCGACGATTTGGAGCCAATGGAATAAGCCTTGTATCTTTTTGATGTCGTTTCGATCCCCAACGATGTAGATTTCGGATCTACATACCTATAACGCCCCTAAGACCACTTGGAGCCTAGACCACTCATTACTTGAACTCTCCCTTGACTTATTCAACCAAAATATCAGCCATCTCTCTCCTTTTTTCTGCTGAAATTCGAACCAAGAGGAGAAAGAAAAGAGAAAGAAGAACTCCCAAGCTTCTTCCACCATTGTTGCACCTTTAAGCTCAAGTTTTAGCCATTTCTTGCTCCAATCTTTTAAGGTAAGTTAGGATTCTTGATCTCCTTGTTCTTATGATTATCTTGCACTCCGTAAATCATGCTTTCATGGTAGAGATTCATGAATATGCTAGGGTTGATGAATAGTTAGGTTTTGAAGATCTTTGAGAACTTATGCATCTTTTGCCTTTCATGAGTATGAAGACTTGTATGTTGATCTCTATGGCTCATTTCTTGCTAATATTTGATCCTATTTGATGGTAGTTGGTTATTTGATGATTTTCCATTAATGCTCTTTTGAGTTCTTGGGAGGAATTTGATGAAACTCATGCCTATTTTGCACTCCTATGTTTCCGGTTTGAAACTTGCATGTTTGGAGCTGATTTAGTATGTTTTTCTTGCATGTATTTGTTGTATATTTGCACCATTTCATGCCTTGATGTTGTTACTTTGGTTTAGGATGGGTTTTCATGGAGTTTGGAAGCTTTTTCTCGTTTTTTCAGCCTCTGACCCAAATCCACCGGGGTGGATTTAAGGCAGAGAGCTGTCTGCCCTAAATCCATGGGGGTGGATTCCCCCTTTGGAAAAAATCCATCGGGGTGGATTTAGGGCAGTGGGTCATTTTTGCTCCGAACTTTGTTTTCTTGTTTTCTTCGCTTGTTTGCTTCTCTCCCACCCCTAATATGATCCCTAAGCTTTACTAACATGTATTATTATGTGTTAACTTGCTTGTATTAGTTTTTTTTTTAATTCATTTGATATGATTTGATAGAGTTATGATTCGATATGCCGTAAGTGATATGCGTGTAATATTTTCTTTTGTAGTTTGTCTCCTTTATGCATTTTAAACTCATGAATGCTTGTGGTATGCTATAATATGATTCATTATGAGGTTATTTGATATGATATGAGTTTAATTCTTGAATCCTTATGTATTATTTTATTATTTGCTCCGGCATGCCTAAATATGAATTTATATGGCATGCATTGCACCCACTCGCATTTGTATGCATCGTCGTGCGTCTAATTGGTTCATGATTGAGTCTAAGTCTCTAGTGTTGTGTTCTTTTGTTTCAGAGCCTCTTCCGAACGTCGTTGAACCCAAGGTTTAGGTGTTTGTTTGCTCCTTTTTGGCCCCGGACTCTACCTACTTTTGCTACAAGGTGAGGTTTAGGATCTTTTCCTTTAGTTAATCGACCTATGGCCTAAATGTGATGATTTCTCACCCGCATGCGAATATACTATATATTTATATATTAGATATGTGTCATATGATATGTTTATGACCTTGTCATACGATTAAACGTTTTGAACTATAAGTATAAGCATATATAAGCTTGAAAATATTTTGCAACGAGGCTATGCTCCAAACCATGTGTTGTCAAGCAAGCTAGGATCTACCTCAACATCTTAATGTTAAGGAAGACACGGAGAGGTACGCGTATAGCATATGCCGAGTTGCAAGGTAAGGTATGCTCGATAAGGTACGTAAGTTATGTTTATTTATGTAGCGAGTTAAGCAAGTTTAATTGGATAATTGGTTGTTACTGGGCCCCGGAGATGTGGGTAAGGATGCCCGGGACGGCAAGGGCCGTCGGGTTAAGCCTGTGCACGATCTCCATTTGGAGTACTCACGCGCGACTCTTGGAGGTTGAGGAGGCGTGGTGCTTCAAGCACATCGTGGGATAGCTACAGCGTATGCATTGGTAATTAGGTGGAGAGGGTTTGACTCCCGAAACACCGTTGTTGTTGGGGATGGATTGTTTATGTATTTACGGTTTTCCTGATTTTCTTACGTTATAGAGGAGTAAGGGTTAGTGCTCGTACTCGCCGAGCTTTTGTATGGTTCGTTGGTTATGAAACGGGATAGGAGTTTCCTTTAATTCTAGTATGTCTTATTTTGATTATGGAATGTGTAAGTTTGTTCCGAAAATGATTTGGTGTGCAAAACCCTACCCCGGTTCATAATCTTTCATTTAATACGTGCTCTGATCTATATCTATATAGCGTGTGCGTGTGCGTTAGCCCCCTCACTCAGTCGAGTTGTGACTGACCCCTCTCCTTTTCCCTCTTTTAGTTGCAGGGTTGCTCTAGCTAAGCGGGAAAATACGTGGTCGTGTTGTGCTAGCTAGGTTGGGTCGAGTCAGCATTTCATACTTGCATCTTTTGAATATTTTGATATGTATTTGAATTAAGCTATACTTTGGAGAACTTTGAATATCTTTTGTATTTTGGTCCGGAATGGCCACGTATATATTTGGTATGCTTTTGGATCCTGTTATTTGCTTCCGCATATTTGTTTAATTGTTTCTCTTGCGCGCTCTGTTGCTGTCTTAGTCCCGCTTAGCCTAGTGTGTGTGTGTAGGTCCTCGTTCGGTTAGACTTGGATTCATGTATGGACTTCCATTTCATATGTGGATTCGGGTCTAGGTGCGGGGGATGTGGTGGCTCGTCGCTCCGGGCATCACATCCTAAAGTGGTATCAGAGCTCCGGGTTGCAAAACCGGAGTTCTAGTGTCGTGTTGCGTCGAGTCTAGGTCGTACGGCGTAGGAAGAACGTGCTAATGTGTGCATTGCATCGAAATATGTGAATTTTCGTGAATTATGTGTTTTAAAATTTCTACTTTCTTTTTATTAATTATAGTTGTTGCATATTTTACATGCGCTAGTTGTTCCATTTACGTGCCATAATCACTCACTAACCGCATGCATTATACCTTTGCCTCCCTTGTGTATTGTAGGTTATCATCTTATAACAAGAAACCACTCATCTCAACGATCATGGCCCCTAAGTTGGAATTGGGATCAAATAGAGATGAAGGCTCTTCAAGACCGAGACCGCCGAATCATCGCACCAATAATCAATCCACCAAGATGAAGGGTAAAATGGCTCGATTTATTGGAAATGATCTTATGTTCTTACCAAACACGTCGTTTCCCGAAGACCAGATTCCATGCAACCATTGTGGAGGACCCAACCATGGTTATAAGAGGTGTTGGAAAAGGTTGGGCAAGTGTACTAGATGTGGTTCCTTCGAACACAAGATTAGCGTATGCCCTCGCATCTATTCAAGAAGACCGAAGGAATCCGAAAGAGTGGCCCAATTTATGGAAGGAATTAGAGAAGACCTTCAAGAAATGGAAACCGGGATTGAGTCTAGAGCTTGGATTGAGAGTACCCGAGAAGCCCTCCGAGTTGAATCCAAGAAATTAAAAGAAAAGAGTCGAGTAGGGAGAATTGGATCGGGAAGTAGCTCGGTCAGGATCAAAGAGAGATCGAGAGGACTCTCAAGTGGGGTCCAAGGGAAAGAAGAAAGTGAAAGAATCCCCAGCTATGGAACAACCGCCGTGCGCTCATTGTAGAAGAAATTCTCATACTTACGAGAATTGTTGGAAGAGATTGGGGCGACGCTTTGGATGTGGATCGCCAAAGCACAAGTTGGAAGAATGTGAACGGCAAAGGCCAAAGAGACACCCGAGAGGTAATTGCATCCATTGCATGAGCATCCATCCCACATTGTACCTTTGTACTTATTTGTGATGTGTGTTATGTATTGTTATTACTTATTGTTTTCTTGCTTTATTGGATGATAACGTGGCGCATAGCATAAGCAAATCTAACCCGGCATGTATAAGTTCCATGTCTTCGTGATAGCATGTATGAACTCTCTACATGTCCAAGTGAAGTTTTCCTCGTAGTAATGAGAACCGGGGTAAGGAGAAGGTGAAAATTCAAAGGATTTAGAGGAGATAATTACAAGAAGGCTTAGGACACTACAAAAAGGGAAGAATCCTTTAAGAATTAGTAGTCAAGGGAATATTGAAGGGAGAATTGAACCACGATCCGAGAACAAGTATTCAATCTAAACTCCTAGGAGGGAAAAGAATAACTCTCGGTTCTAGAGGAACTTTAATCGGATTCGACGGGATCATCGAACCCGAGAAAAGAGCAAAGGAAGGATCTTTAGAATATTTTAATTCGAGATTCAGATCAATGATGAGGTGATGATCTTCAAGAGGACTCAAGGTAATTAGGTTCTTTAAGGGGATAAGTAACAAAGATTGTAGGAGAAGGTTCGAATATCATGGGGTTAGGGGATAATTAGCACTACGGACCATCAAGAAAGAGTTTCCAATTAAACCAATTCATCAGAAGTCAAGCTCGGGCAAGAGAAAAGAAGAAGAGAGAACTGAGACACCTCGGATTTTGGGAAAGGAAGAAGTTGGATTGGGAGAATATAAAAAGAATCGATCATTAAAGTGATTCCAAGTCTATGGAAAAACCAAGATGCGAGAAGTTCTATCTTTAGGATGGATTGGAGTTTACTTTCCAGATCCAAGTGGATTTGGCCGTGTTTTGAAGTTGAATTGGGAGATATAAAGCAACAAATGAAAACGATAAAGAAAGGCCGGCAAAGAGTTTTGGAAGGCAATTGTCTACCCAAGTGCAAGTCAATAGAGGACAAGTCATGCAACCAATTCGAATTCGTAAAGAGTAAAATCAAGGGACTTCCATCGAGGTGATAACTAAGTAAAGATTCGAAACAATAATTGGAGGTCGATTAGTATGAAGAAGTCAGGATACTAATTCTATGGAAATAGAAGAATTGGATTCAAGAAATCATAATCTCGGACAGTGCAGATATACTAGTTGATGTAAGAAGATTTACGAAGATTTTGAAGACCGTGGGGTTTTAAAGGAATTCTAGAATGATCTGGCCATGGTCCAAAGTCGCCTAGGACATGCTCTTACACCTTTTGGCCGAGCATGGGAAGGGTTAATTCAAACAGGAGTAGAGAGAAACTTTCAAAACGGCTCGACCAGAGCAACTCCACACCACTACATGGGGATTGTTAGGTGGGACAAGGAGAGTCCACCGAGTGGATACGGTGATTAGAACATACAGAGTTGGAGAAAGAAATTGATTATCAAGTTAGGATTCTTCCAAGAAACTTGAGACCGAGATTGTCAAGATGTGAGCCTTACAACACCAACTTTGGTTACTCACCTAATCATCCTGATGTCAAGAAATTCCAAACAACGTTAAACGGTACATAAATCATTCATGGCACGCGCATTATGCATTCTTATTTTGCTATTTGGATTATTACCATTTGCTCTTGCGTGTATTTATTATCTGTTGAGTGCTTACTTGTCCTGAGAGTACGAGAGGGTGGTAAGTCGAGGGTCGAGGTTGCAATAGACTTTCGAGGCAACAACGAATAGAAGGATGGCCATCTTGGAGGAACTTCCCGAGTTAGAAGGTTCGAGTGGTGAAAGTCCAGTAACTACGCTACTCGTGTAACGCCGAGCTCTTGAGTTAGTTTGGAACAAATCAAATGGTGGGTGATGAATCAAATTTGGACCCTCCTACCGTGCGAGATGTTTGAATTGCTCCTAGCCCGGATCAAGCGGTGAGGAATTACTCTATCAAGACTTCAAGACTTGATCAAACCCCCGTCGTGTTGGAAGACCTTACCGAGCTAACCCTTGTCGGGACGTCATGAACCTCGAACTTGGGTGAATACGGAAGTTGTTCGAGCTTGAAACTCGAGCAGTAGAACCTGGGGACCAGGTTCTCTTAAGGGGGGAAGATTGTGACACACCGCTCGCTCGCACGTACAGGTACGCGTCACATGTGAGTTTATTTCCCGTAACTTAGTTGATTCCTTATTTAATTGATGACTTTATATGACGTATGTTCTCACATTTTATTTCTCATACTAACTACTTGAATTATTTGTTAAGAATTTGCCCTAATTGAGCTCCTAATGTGAATATATGCAATTTGTGAAATTTACGATTTATAATTAGAATCCCGAGTATGTCAACTTTGTGAACTATGTGAATTAGATGATTTTAGGACTTATTTGTATGTATTAACTTGCCTTGGACTTAATTGATTTTAGTTTGGACTCAATTGCACTTTATTTAAATTTTTGGGCCTTTTTGCAAATTGGCCACTCCTGAGTCCTCAATTCATATCTTGAGCTAGGGAACTCGGATTCGAGTTCCGTCACCTCCATTGGACTCGAATCGACGATTTGGAGCCAATGGAATAAGCCTTGTATCTTTTTTATGCCGTTTTGATCCCCAACAATGCAGATTTCGGCTCTACGTACCTATAACGCCCCTAAGACCACTTGGAGCCTAGACCACTTATTACTTGAACTCTCCCTTGACTTATTCAACCAAAATATCAGCCATCTCTCTCCTTTTTTCTACTGAAATTCGAACCAAGAGAAGAAACAAAAGAGAAAGAAGAACTCCTAAGCTTCTTCCACCATTGTTGCACCTTTAAGCTCAAGTTTCAGCCATTTCTTGCTCCAATCTTTTAAGGTAAGTTAGGATTCTTGATCTCCTTGTTCTTATGATTATCTTGCACTCCTTAAATCATGCTTTCATGGTAGAGATTCTTGAATATGCTAGGGTTGATGAATAGTTAGGTTTTGAAGATCTTTGAGAACTTATGCATCTTTTGCCTTTCATGAGTATGAAGACTTGTATGTTGATCTCTATGGCTCATTTCTTGCTAATATTTGATCCTACTTGATGGTAGTTGGTTATTTGATGATTTTCCATTAATGCTCTTTTGAGTTCTTGGAAGGAATTTGATGAAACTCAAGCCTATTTTGCTCTCCTTTGCTTCCGGTTTGAAACTTGCATGTTTGGAGCTGATTTAGTATGTTTTTCTTGCATGTATTTGTTGTATATTTGCACCATTTCATGCCTTGATGTTGTTACTTTGGTTTAGGATGGGTTTTCATGGAGTTTGGAAGCTTTTTCTCGTTTTTTTAGCCTCTGACCCAAATCCACCGAGGTGGATTTGAGGCAGAGAGCTGTCTGCCCTAAATCCATGGGGGTGGATTCCCCCTTTGGAAAAAATCCACCGGGGTGGATTTAGGGCAGTGGGTCATTTTTGCTCCGAACTTTGTTTTCTTGTTTTCTTCGCTTGTTTGCTTCTCTCCCACCCCTAATATGATCCCTAAGCTTTACTAACATGTATTATTATGTGTTAACTTGCTTGTATTAGTTTTTTTTTTGAATTCATTTGATATGATTTGATAGAGTTATGATTCGATATGTCGTAAGTGATATGCGTGTAATATTTTCTTGTGTAGTTTGTCTCATTTTTGCATTTTAAACTCATGAATGCTTGTGGTATGCTATAATATGATACATTATGAGGTTATTTGATATGATATGAGTTTAATTCTTGAATCCTTATGTATTATTTTATTATTTGCTCCGGCATGCCTAAATATGAATTTATATGACATGCATTGCACCCACTCGCATTTGTATGCATCGCCATGCGTCTAATTGGTTCATGATTGAGTCTAAGTCTCTAGTGTTGTGTTCTTTTGTTTCAGAGCCTCTTCCGAACGTCGTTGAACCCAAGGTTTAGGTGTTTGTTTGTTCCTTTTTGGCCCCGGACTCTACCTACTTCTGCTACAAGGTGAGGTTTAGGATCTTTTCCTTTAGTTAATCGACCTATGGCCTAAATGTGATGATTTCTCACCCGCATGCGAATATACTATATATTTATATATTAGATATGTGTCATATGATATGTTTATGACCTTGTCATACGATTAAACGTTTCGAACTATAAGTATAAGCATATATAAGCTTGAAAATGTTTTGCAACGAGGCTATGCTCCAAACCGTGTGTTGTCTAGCAAGCTAGGATCTACCTCAACATCTTAATGTTAAGGAAGACACGGAGAGGTACGCGTATAGCATATGCCGAGTTGCAAGGTAAGGTATACTCGATAAGGCACGTAAGTTATGTTTATTTATGTAGCGAGTTAAGTAAGTTTAATTGGATAATTGGTTGTTACTGGGCCCCGGAGACGTGGGTAAGGACGTCCGGGACGGCAAGGGCCATCGGGTTAAGCCTGTGCACGATCTCCATTTGGAGTACTCACGCGCGACTCTTGGAGGTTGAGGAGGCGTGGTGCTTCAAGCACATCGTGGGATAGCTACCCCGTGTGCATTGGTAATTAGGTGGAGAGGGTTTGACTCCCGAAACACCATTGTTGTTGGGGATGGATTGTTTATGTATTTATGGTTTTCTTGATTTTCTTACGTTATAGAGGAGTAAAGGTTAGTGCTCATACTCGCCGAGCTTTTGTATGGTTCGTTGGTTATGAAACGGGATAGGAGTTTCCTTTAATTCTAGTATGTCTTATTTTGATTATGGAATGTGTAAGTTTGTTCCGAAAATGATTTGGTGTGCAAAACCCTACCCCGGTTCATAATCTTTCATTTAATACGTGCTCTGATCTATATCTATATAACGTGTGCGTGTGCGTGTGCGTTAGCCCCCTCACTCAGTCGAGTTGTGACTGACCCCTCTCATTTTCCCTCTTTTAGTTGCAGGGTTGCTCGAGCTAAGCGGGAAAGTACGTGGTCGTGTTGTGCTAGCTAGTTTGGGTCGAGTCAGCATTTCATACTTGCATCTTTTGAATATTTTGATATGTATTTGAATTAAGCTATACTTTGGAGAACTTTGAATATCTTTTGTATTTTGGTCCGGAATGGCCACGTATATATTTGGTATGCTTTTGGATCCTGTTATTTGCTTCCGCATATTTGTTTAATTGTTTCTCTTGCACGCTCTGTTGCTGTCTTAGTCCCACTTAGCCTAGTGTGTGCGTGTAGGTCCTCGTTCGCTTAGACTTGGATTCATGTATGGACTTCCATTTCATACGTGGATTCAGGTCTAGGTGCGGGGGATGTGGTGGCTCGTCGCTTCGGGCGTCACAAAGAGAGCGTGCCGAAAAATTCATACAGGGATTTGGGAGTCATCATACTTCCTATCGGGTTGAAAATTTAGGTGATGGGATCCGCAAAGGAGGAATCAAGCGTGGAAGTCACTTACAAGATTCGGGAGGTTGAAAAAAAAATAAAAAAAAGAAGAAGAAGAAGAAGAATTTCGAATATGCTTGACCTCGGGATTTCTAGGAACAAGAAAGAGGTGATCATCGGGGAAGTGGTGATCTGAAGGTTAGATCGGAATAAAGGTCAGACATGAAGAAAGATTTGTGACATAACGGAAGAAGAATGCTCAACACTCTTGGTTCGGGTGGATCGAGTTGATTTTCCCGTTTAAAACTGAAATGTCGCATTGTGGGGTTGAATTGGAAGATATGGAGCAACAAATGGAAATAATAAAGAAAGGCGAGGTGACAATTAGGGCGAATAGCGGGATCATCGTTGGAGATTAATTCCTTGAGAAGTATTTGAATTCAAGAATTCTAATCTCGGGGTATCAAGTTATACAAGGGATTATTAGGAAGGTTTTAATCAAGGAATCAATCATGGGAGGATTCGGGAATCATTCAGAAATTTATAATCGGAAAGTGTCAGGTTCAAGGAACTTCCAAATCAAACTAAGTAAAGGTCCGAATTGAAGCCGGAGAATCTTAAAGAAATAAAAGACCTTGGGGAAAATTAGAGAATGATCAAACATTCGAGAAAAGCTTGGAAGTCAACCAACAATGAATGGATACCGGACTCAAGCCTAGCATTTCTACGGTGACAGGTTCTTCAATGCATTCATAAACACGTGTATCATATATTGTATTAATTTAACTTGCTTCTCATTTATATTTATTACTATAATTATTGTTGTTGAAATTGCATGAGTGACTTGTTAAGTACCTTGTTTAAATTAGTCAAGTTTCTTTATTATATGCATACCTCTAAATTAATATAATTGTTCCAACGTGTTGCATTCTAAATTGGTTGTAAGTGTAATATGTGCTTTAACATTTTAACCGGCATGCATTATTTAGTGTTTATTGTCGATAGGCATTTTCTTAAATCCTTGCCTCAACCAAGATTATATTGAATCAAGAGATTGGAAGGAATCTACGTTCAAGTATTATTGAGAAAATTATTGGGATCCGGGGATAATGCTGATTAGTTCAAGCAGATAATTGTTCAGTGGTTTCCTCGACCTTCAGAAATTAGTCATCATCTTGGAGATGCAGTGGTGCATGAGAATGAACTTTTCTTGCTTCAAGATATCAAATCAGATTGGCGATATAGTTGAAGAAATTAAGGAGTGGTAAACGAGCTCAAGGAATTAGAAAACTTTTATTTTCTTAAGGGGGAGAGCTGGTCAAGAAACAATTAAAGTCGAAGGTTAGGCCTCACTTGTGAGAGTTGGAATTCCAAGAAAGTCGATTCTAACTAGAGCTCTTTATCAAAACCATGTGAAAGAAGTTTCAATGCCTTCAATCTTTTCTTTTCCTTACACAAAGAAAAGTCCCATCATCGACAGTACCTTTGTTTTATTGCTGTTTTCGGAAGGTAGGTGCTACCGTTTATGGTCCTCTTGAAGTCTCGGGATATCATTTGACATGGTAAAAAGAAAAGAGATCAGTTCGGCTAATATTTGGAGTTTGTTGTTGGTAGTGGAAATGGAAGAAACGGTGACTTCCATGGGATGATTAAGCATACTTTGATCAGAGACGAGAATTTTACAAGGAAGGATCCAGGAAGTAAGTATATGAGACAAGTTAAGAAGGGTTCAACCGGTAAATTTGATAGTAAAGGCTGCATAGAAAGCATGACGGTGACAATGATCTACGGATTTTGTTGGAAAAGAACACCAAGGCTGAGGAAACTGGCAAGAATTGAAGTGTTGAACCGGGATGACATAAAAGACGAGATAATTCGGAAGATGAAGTTAGAAAGGTAAGTGCTTTAAGAAATTACGGGAACTGGTGTTCTAAGGGACGAGGAGGTAATAGATCAGGGATGAAAACTTCGGTTGCAAGGTTATATACATCGAGCATTTGAGGTATGATAGTACGGGGAGAAGAATTCTCAACCAAAGGAGCAAGTATTCAACTGAATTGTCACAAATGCAAGAACTTCGATCTCCGGTGAACGATACACTTGAACATGCATACCACGTGCATCATTTATTTTATTATTACTGTGTATGATTTCTTGTTCACTATTAATTTGTTTTATGTGAGCAATGAATTGACGTAATTGATATTTTCTATTTGCTTCTTATGTGATAATTACGAATTGCTTATTTAATTGTTCGCTTGAATTTTATTTTATGTGCTTGAGAGATGGGGATTCTCTCAAGGTTGTTCGAGGGACGGGGTTCTCTTGTTGCTTGTCAAGAGACGGGGTGCTCTTGTTGTTATTTGGGAGACGGGGCACTCTCATTACCACTTGCTACTTGTTTAAATCTGTTCTAGTGGAAGATAGATTTTCTTCGAGTGCTTAGGATCCGGGAAGTTGAGGGTCGTGACTTGATGGCATTAAAAGAACCTTGTGGGAGGAAGACCTCTTTCGAACTAATCCCTGACGGGGAATGGCCAACCCGCATGGGATGAACACGGAAGGGTGAATCCGAGGATGGATTCTCTTAACGGGGAGAGAGTTGTAACGCCCCAATTTTCAGACAGTCAGGTACGTCCGACATGTGTGAGTTTCGAGCGTTAGGATTTTATCTTATTACTTTCGTTTATTCAATTTATACATGTTATGCTAATTTATAAATTATATTTTAAACGTGATTACATGAAAATATGTGAAAATGTGTTAATTTGTGAATTATTGTACAATTGGAATTCAATTGCTACGTGGAATAATTGTCGAACATCATTTAATTGCCCTTAAATGCTCATTTCCTTTAAGTTAAGGACTAAATTGCATGGAAACCTTTTGGACTAAATTGATCATTCTTTAATCCTTGTATCCCTAATTGCATGACTTACAAACTTGAAGGATTTAGTTGCAAATACTCCATTTTTGGCCAAGATATATCGATATATGCATCTCTCCTACCTTTTTCATTTTCATTTCATGCCAAAATATCAATCTTTGCTCCCTCTTTCCACCGAGCCAAACCATGAAGAAGGGAAGAGAAGATTTCATCAAATTCATCAAGTTTTCCAAGAAAATTAGGAGTTTTGGAGCTCAATCATTCATTTCCATCATCTTCTTCCATTTATTTTCACTTCAAGGTATATATGAGCATATATGTGATTTCTTGATAACAATTCTTAAAGCTAGGGTTATGATTTCCTTGTGATAACTTGTTTACATAATGTTAGGAGTATAATTCTAAACTTTAGACTTGAAATTCATGCATAAGTATTGAGAATTATGGAGTTATATGCTAATTTGAGCTATGAGCTTGCTATGATGATTATGGTGATTAAGGTATGATATGAGTGCTTATATTGGGTCTTATTGTACCTAAAGCATGCATGTATGTTTCTCTTCATGAATTGCAATTGTTGGAATTAAATCATGATGGTTTGGTAAGAATTGGTATAGGTTTGAGCATCCCCTGTTCTTCATGCTCTGTTTCTGTTCTTTCTGAGTAAGAACGGCCCTTCCCGTTCCCTTTGTAATTGGGGAACGGCTGTTCCCATATTTTGAAAGGTGTGCTTGGCGGCGAGGACGGGAACGACCGTTCCCACTTTGTCTCACAGACGGGAACAACCCTTCCCATCTTCGGGGCACAGTGTCGGGAGGCTGGGAACGGCCCTTCCCATTTTACACAATAACCCGGAACGGCCGTTCCCATCACTCTGACAGAACAAAACATTCTGCATAAAATTCCAATTTTCACACTTTAATCCAATGGTTTTATTGACCCCAATTTGTGATTATATGATCAATTACATGCAATATTATGAATATATCATGCTACATTCGTAATTGCATGTCATCTCGTTATTTGATCACATCGTGCGTCCTATTTGGTACCATTATTAAGTCACTGTCTCACGTATGCACATATGTCCTGTTTTTTTGTCCAGTTATTCTCTCCAGGGCGGAGATTATTGATCATGAGCACGTTCACGCATCCACGAGTCATTGTGTCGCCTGTCAGGTGAGGTTTAATTGCTAGTTATGTAGAACCCGTATACCCTTATGTGATCTTTCGGCCAAAAGGTAATTATATCTATAATTTTGAATGAAACCACTTATCATTTCAAGCAAGTCATGTCCATGAAAAGCAAGCAAGCAAGCAATCCATGTATCGTGCATGTTTTAGGTGAGTAAACAGGATTGTTCACGTTGGGCCCGAGGGTACTGCCTTGAGCCAACCGGGAAAGCAAGGGCTGACGGTTAACTCTCGCGCTATCCTCACCACATTGGGATGACCCCTGAATCCGCTAGGAGATTAGTGGAGGAAGGAGTTTCGGGCTTAGGGATTCATATACCCTCTACTCAACACGTCGTGGATGGTGAAGGCTAGCTACCTTCCCATCATTGGAGGGAGAAGGAGACAGGGGACGGGTCCGGCACCACGGATTGTCGTCCGGTTATTGCATGATTTCCATTCATGGATGTGTTATTTTATTACACTATCGCACGATTGCACGATAATTGAATTGCATGATCACCTATTAGTTGATAAAGCAAGCATGTTTCATGTACATTTGGAGTAAGTTTGGAGACTGCCCTCACTCGTCGGGGCCATATATTGAATGCATGAAATGAACAAGTATTTAATATTGATAGTTGTATTCTCGGGCGAAGAGTACTTCATTATTGAACTTATACATTTATTTCACAGACTGACGCCTCCACCTTTCAGGTTGTTGCAGGTGCACGCTAGGAGGGAAGTGAGTCAAGTCCAGTCCTGGTAGTCGAGTCAAGCATGGTGCATTTTATTTAATTGTTTATTTATTGTTCAAAGGAATTATGTTTAATGTTATTTGTTATGTATTTTAGGAGATGATAATGTATTGATATGTAAAATTGAGTTTTGGTTTATTTGTTAAATGTTCGTCAGGTTATGCTTCCGCTTATTCCTTTTGTATTATGCTATTTAATTTGTGAGTTATTCCCGCCTAGCCGGTCATTTTATTTTATTGTTACCCGTTCGCTGCAGGTTGGTTCATGTACGGACTATCCATTTCGTGCGTGGATCGATCTATAGTGCGGGGGTGTAGCATCTCCACTTGAAGGGGTGCTATATATATATATATATATATATATATATATATATATATATATTAGCCGAAAACATCACGTAGGGTTGTACAGGTTCTATATATCTAGTAATTAAACCACACCTGTACCGACAATTAACAAGGATACAGTTATAGAGCTTGCTCCTCGTCAACGGGAAGACAATCTGTGTAAAAAGGGACAAGTGTTCGTGAGACACGACTCGCATGAACCATTTACGACGCACGGCAAAGTTATGATCAATATGTCATGCAATAACAATTAAGGAATGTCAAATAAAAGTATAATTATCAATTAGCCAAGCATATTTATCATATAGTTCACATACAGGAGCCAAGGAAGTGAAAGGAATGCAATAAGAGAGGTTTTGGTGAAGTTTGGCTAAAACGGACAATTTTAGAAAACGTACATGCTGTAGGAAAACTGGAATTTCGTGAGTTCTAGAAGTTAGAATTGAGTTTTGCTTATTAGGTATGAAACTAGACACAAATAACTTTCCGATGATATATGACATGTTCTCTAGTTCAAATCGAGGAGAAAATGGCATAGGCTTGAAGTTAGGCGAGTGTAGTTTTCCGGGAAAGTGGTGACACCTAAAAGAATTGATTATAACTCTCAAACTAGAAAATATATTGAGATGATTCCAATTGGGGGTTGTTCTAGAATTCAAGAGGTTTCCGTGGTCTAAAAAAGATGTCAATTGGAGTTCGTATGAGGGAGAAACGCCCGTTTGAAAAATGAACTGAAAGCAAAAATAGGCGTTTGGAAGCTCTCGGGTAAGGCACACACATCTCACACGGGCGTTTGGTAAAATAACTAAGGGACCAAACGCCCATTTGGAAGCAATCTGGGCGAAAAACTGGGAAAAAATAGGGTATAGGCACGGATTTGGCTCCCAAGCCAATCCAACACAAAACCAAGACATGAATCAACTCCAAACTATCATATATCATGTATATGTCTCATATATAGCAATTAGGCACCATTTAAACCAAGAAAAATGCATTGATTCATCAAGAAATCATCATCCAACCCCATATATTTCCATGGTACCCAACCTTCATATTATTCAAGAATTCATGCAAGTTTCCAAGCTTAAGGGTCGTAATCATGCTTCTAATCATATATAAACAAGAAATCATGCCATTACCATCAAACCCTACTTAACTCATGGCTTCAAGAATTAAATCAAATCTCCATATCTACCTTGGATGCAAGAAAGAAGGGATGAAATGAGTGATGATGATGATGCTCCAATTTATACAACTTCCTTCCTTAAATTATAGCTTGAAAATGGATGAAATCCTTCCTTCTTCTCTTGGTGTTTTAACCGTGTATAAGTGTGTGTAGGTGTGTGTGAGTCTTGGATGAAAGGTGATAAATGAGATGGAAGAGATGAGATACATAAGATATTTACAAAGTCTTCCAAGTGGATGTATGAATCATTACATTTTGCACATTAGTCCTTCAAGTATATGAATTCAAGAAAACAAGTTCTATTCCATGGAGGATGATCAATTAGCTCCCATTTATGTTATGTAACTAAGTCCACATATTTAAGAAATAATCAAGTAAGGTCACATATTTGCATTTAATCATATTAGCAAATAATTCACGTAACTTCTCTCATTGACAAATATTTCTTAGAAGTTCATATAAATAAAATGCATTTAATGTGATGAAATTCATATAATATCACATTACGTATAAATTGAAAAAGTGGGCGTTACAGTTCTCCCGAAACCTTTCACCACCTTAGTTGATCTCCTTCCTCCAGAGGCACAGTTGAACAACAAATTGATTTTCATGCCTCGGACTTCGTGATTGGCTACAATTGCTTTAAAGTCTCGAACAGGATTCTTGCTTCTTACACCGGTAGTATTTCCTCGTCATTGCTTTAAATTTGGTAGAGGTCCCGGTGAAAGCGATTCAATGATCCCTCATCATCTTCGCGGTCTTCATAAAAGCTCACTCGGGATTTCTTCCCTTCCAAGGTGTAGTTGAATAATTAATCAATCCCCCATGCCTTGAGATTCATGATCGGTTTCATTTACCAAGTCTCGAGCCATATCTTTGTTCTAACTTCGGTTGTGTCTCTTCGGAGTTTTGCGATGAATGGGACTCTTCTTACCATCCTACTTCCCAATTTTCAATCTTCAACTCTAATTGTGGCCTTCAAACCCGATTCTCTTCTCTCCACTTTCTTGGTGCTCAACGAGAGTCCTCGATTCAACCATTTCTCCCAAATGGAAATCTTCAATTCTCATTGTGAACTTCTCAATCCGATCCTCTTCTCGTTACATTCTTCGTGTCACCCTATTACTAACATTTTTGATTTTCCAAGAAGGTATTCGATTCATCCCTCATTTCTTCTAATAACGTTGATCATAATTGATAATAGGGAGCCAACATCTATAAAGCAAGCACTAAATATGCATATTGGGTTAAGTATGCCGATGCTATGCATCACATAATTTTCACTTAAGCACATGAAAGTGTTATAAATAGCAATTATAGCACAACAAATAAATAAATACAGAATTTTAAATATGTCATGGACGCACATGCCATGAATGCAAATACCTCTATCTTGGGATTCATGTTGATTTCCAATTTGAAGCTTTTAATCTCGCTTCCATTGCTTGTTAGCTCTCGATTCCCCACAATCAGAAACCATGTGCTCTGTTGATCCGCATGCATAGCAACTCTTCAACCTATCCCGACACGTCTCATATGTATGGTTATCTCCTCCACAATAGGCACACGGTCGGGGCTCTTTCTTAGGTCCCGGAAAATATCCGGTCTTATGCTTCTTCCCATGGATCTTCTTAGCTCGAGTACCACGTTGACGGGATCTTTCTTCCACTTGCAGATTCGAGTAAAATCCCAATTGTCCTCTCGGTTTTGATACTTCTCTTTCTTTGCTCCTTGCTAATTTCTAATTTTCGAACCTTAATGCCTTCGTCGTGGCTTGCTCTCACATGCTCGTATCCCTCGCAAGTAAGGCCTCCTTGAATTCATCCCGGAGACCTTCTATAAAATACTAAGCCCTCATCTTGTCCTCATTTGTAATATGAGGTACAATATGCCCAATCTCTCAAATTCCTCAATGTACTTCGTAACAGTTTTGTCTCCTTGTTTTAAGGTGAGGAATTCTTCAAACCTTCTGTCTTGTAAAATGACCGGAGTGGACCTCTATCTAAATTCTTAAACGAAGGCATCCCATGTCAATTCTTCACTTGATGCCTCAATTCATGGGGCAACCCTTTTCCACTATTGCCTTGCTTAGCCTTGTAGAAGTAATATAGCAACGGGAGCCATATCTTGAGAGTTACATGGCCATACCTCGAATATGTTCTCCACTTCAGAAAGCCACTCTTCGGCCCGGATATCATCACCTTCTCTGAATTAGAGAGGGTTAAATGCCCTAAAATCGCGATATAATATCGCCATCGGGTTCATAGGTTGCATCCCGGCATAATCTTGCTCTTGATTATAAGGATACCGATGTGATGGTTGACCGAAGTCTTATCGATGTGGTGGCATCCTGAAATTCTCAACAACTACAATATAGATTTATGCATGATGGTTAGTACGTGAGATGTCACATAGTAAGTCAAGTAAGTGCACCTAAAAAATGCAATGCATCACGAAAGATAATATTAACACAATGATAAGGAGTGAAACACATATCATAGCAATTCATGATGCAAATGAACGCACAAAGCCACATTGTCCTATGCCGTTCGACTTAGACCGACACAACACGACTCTGAACTCAGGCTTTGCAACCTAGAGCTCTGATGCCACTTTAGGATGTAGCACCCCGCACAGTGGGCCACCACATCCCCCACACCTAAGCCCAATCCACATACGAGATGGGAAACCCGTACATGAACTAAGCAGAGGCGAACGATAAACAGACAGACACACACCTAAGCTAGGCGGAACATAGACCCTGTACACCAAACAAATGTAAAAAACCAAAAACACATGCGGAAGCGAATCATACATTCAAATCATATAACATAAGCAGCAGGTGACAGGTTCAACTAGCATAGAGACCTAATCCCAAATTATCAACATACATCATAAAAGCATACGGGTATAACTTTGTCCCTAGAAGTCTGTCCCGAATCATTATAACAAAATAAATCAAACGTATTACATTAATACATACAAACTTATACAAATTAAAGACCGAGTATACAGAAAACTCAAACTTAACCAACAGACTCGACAGACCCCAAGGACACGACTCACGCCGCCTAGCTCGAACTCCAAAGCCATACCTGCACACTAAAACAATGAGGAGGGAGAGGGGTTAGTCACACTGACTGAGTGAGGGGCTACCCATATCTACATATACATAAGGGGCAAAGCACATTCAAATCATAATGTTTGTGAACTCAAGGATAATTTTTACACGCTAAAGCTTTTGCCCGAGATACATACATATAGGGATTACTTAACAAAAGAGAGCAAAACTTAACTAAACATATTCAGAAGTATCTTACATATCAAATCATTTCATATTTTATCTTATACTTTCAGAAGATTCATATTTTATCTTAATTATAAGTCTATCCCCGTTTCACAAACTTTAGCAGAGCATACGTACATAACTCGGCGTGTACGAGTATCAATTCCCATCCTGGGCTCCTCATACTAATTATATCATAGCAAATCGAATAAAAAACATAACATACTTACAGAACAAACCTCCTTCTTCGGTGATGGAAGGGTTGCGCGACCCTAACCATCCATTTCAGGTGAGGGGAGTGCAAGTTACTCCAAACCCTTGGGATCTCCATCACTCACCAAACCTCCTGGTGAGATCGAGGGTAACCCGAATCAAACTTGGAGACTACGCTCAGGCATATCCCGACGGCCCGTTACCGTCCCGGGCGCCTGATTCGTAGACTCCGAGGCTCATCATACCGGAACGGATCGTGCCATATCAAAGCATACCATAACATAACCCGCTACTTATCATATCATACAATGTCTTATATATCTTACCTTACCTTGCAATAACCACACTATTCATACCTCTCCGTGTCATATCTTTAACTCGTATCTCTCGGCTCATAAAAGGCACACGGTTTGAAGAGTGGTTAGTGTTGCAAAACAGAGCATATCAAATCGTAACAATTCAAAACAACCGTAAGTAGGCTTGTGCATAGCGTGACATACTTACAAACTCATACCAAAGTTATAAACTTACGTATCTCAACATATTTACTTATACTTAAGGTTATAGTTCGCATGAATAGAAAACGAGCACATTTCTTTAGGGTTTAACTATAACCTAACCTTACCTTACACCGAAGGAGCTGAGAACACGACAAATGATCCACCTCGGAATCAACTCAATTAACGAAACACTACCCCGGGTGCACCTGAACAAATTAAAGACAAATGCAAGACTTAGACTCAAGAATGAACGACATAGACGCACGGCGTATGTTCATGCATATATGAGATGCAATCACGTAGGCATAACACATATTTGCATAAATTATATGCAAAGAAAGAAATTACATAGCTCAACTTATTTATTTATACTCATGTAACACGTTCATGCACACAATTAATGTATATCGCAAGGTGAAGATACATAACAAGGTGTATATGTGCTTCGTGTAAATAATTCACATTACTTAAACAACATAAAATTCATATAAGACCAATACATACATACATATGATAAAACATGTTAGAAATAAGTTTGAGGGTAGAAGGTATAAGAAAAGCGGAAGAAAAATACGAAAGGTGATTCCGAGCGAAATTGGACAAAAGTTGGAAACTTTCCAAAACAGACAAGTTGTAGGAAAATGGGCATAACTTTAGTTTGAGAAATGGAAATTGGGTTTTGTTTCTTTGATATGAAACTAGATAAATATATCTTTCCAACGGTATATGGATCGAATCGTGGTTCACATTACTTAAACAACATAAAATTCATATAAGACCAATACATACATACACATGATAAAACATGTTAGAAACAAGTTTGAGGGTAGAAGGTATAAGAAAAGCGGAAGAAAAACACGAAAGGTGATTCCGAGCGAAATTGGACAAAAGTTGGAAACTTTCCAAAACAGACAAGCTGTAAGAAAATGGGCATAACTTTAGTTTGAGAAATGGAAATTGGGTTTAGTTTCTTTGATATGAAACTAGCTAAATTGATAGTATGCATAAATTACATGAAAATCTCTTTAATTTCCCCCTGAATTGGATTAGATTTCTACTTAATTTGCTTTTATTTGACTTTTGCAGAAACATGTTGATAAATGAGGGATTAGGCAGAATTATGAAGAAAAAGATGCTAAGTGTTGAAAATGCCTGAGCCATGACCCCAATGCATGATCATCCCTAAGGCTAATGCGCGTACAGCAGACCACGGTCAACAAGTGCGGCTGAATCCTCTTGTTGGGACAGCTGGCACACATGCAGCTGCTCTAGCTCAGTTTTGTGCGTCTCAAGACTGAAGATTACGATTTTGGGAGTTGCAAAAGCACTTTTGCCTTGGTTTGTGTGCCCAACTTGCAAACTTGGAGATATAAGCTAGAATTAGAAGGCAAAAGGGCGGATAATTCAGCTTTGGGGGCCTGGAGAGGAAGTAACGCAGCAGCTGCTACTGCTGGAGCAGAGCAAGAACAGGGGCTGAATCCCCTGTTTCGGCCAAGAGCAAGAATTCCTCCTTCTTTCCCTCTTTTACTTGAATTTCATAGATAGTTTATGGAGTAGTTTAACATATATTTTGTAGACAAGCTTAGCTAGTTTAAATTCAGTTCTTTACAGTTTGTTAGCTCTCTATTTTCTGTAAATATGAACAGCAGTTAAGCTCTTTATTTCTAGTTAAGTTATTTAGTGATTCATGCTATGATTTGTGAGGTTTAATCGGTTCTTACATCTTCGAATTCCTTGGTATATGCATGCTTCTTGTTCGAACTGTATGGACTTGTTTTGGGATAATTTTCTGATCAACTATTGTCTTGATACTTGCTTCATTTGACTGCACAAATAACTTGATCCGTAATTGTCTTGTTAGATGTGCCTAAGAGTTACACATCATTGAAGGCTTACCACCATGTTTGCTTGATAATGATGAGATGCATGTATAATAACTTAAACATTCCAAGCTTCTTGAGTTTGTTGGTTAGGATTGGTGTCCTTTTCATGATTAATGCTGTCACGAAGTTAAATCTTAGGATCGTATCTTTAAGACTGCTTTTGTGATAAGAAGATGATTAATGAGCTTCTCATGATCATTATAAACTTAAGAAAGGACTAGGGTGTGCAGAGCTTGTTGTCCGCCGCAACCAATCTATCAAATGGAATTGAAGTTTGTTATTGCACCTATGATCGAATCATTAGTTTGAATCATACAAATAACTTGACTAGAGTATTATTTCCTAGCTACTTTAATTTCATGTTCTTTAGTTAGTGTTAAATTTCAGCTTGTTATTTTATTTCCTGCACCTTTAGTTTATTGCGTTAACCTCCCCCCCTTCTTTTATTTTTGTTGTTGTTTGCTTGGCTATTAGGAGAATCACGAGACCATCCAATCTCTGTGGGATCGACCCTTTACCACTATACACAATTTATTGTGTTTGGTAGTTTAGGATTATTATTTGGTGGATTCGGCACCCATCAAATTTTGGCGCCGTTGCCGGGGATTGGTTCTAATTGGTTTTGTTTTTCTTTTGATAGCTAAGTGTTTCTTTTTGTGCAGAGAAGTCAGTTGAAAGAATCAACATGCTGTCATCAATGGATTTAAGCTCTCAAAGTGATATTTGTGGTATTTGTATGGGAAGCCATCCAACCAATGTATGTCCTTTGCTCCTTGGTGATCCTTTTTCTCATTTTCAGCCCATAACCGAGCAATGTGGAGTGTGTACGGGACCTCACAAAACTGATAAGTGTCCATTACTTGATGAGGAACTTCAGCCCGCACGGAATGATTATCATTTTAATCGCACATCAAGTGCAATTCAGCCTCCACAACAATATCCATCATCTTCCAATTCAGGTACGTCTCTTGAGGATATGTTTAAAGCCTTTATGATTAATGCACAACAATTTCAACAGGAAACTCGAACAAGCATGGAACAAATGTGGCAATTCCAACAAGAGACCCGTAATAACATGCAGCAGTTTCAAAAGAAGTTGGAAAATCAAATTGGAGAATTAGCTTCCTCGGTGAGAAGATTGGAAGATAAAGAATCAAAACTAGAGCTACTTGCAGAAAAATGGACGAGTTATGATGACCAATCAAGAAATGAAAAAGTAGTACAGAAAACAGGGGCTGGAACAGAGCATAATACAGCAGTACAAATTTCTGGTATTGAAACAGAGCAGGACTGTACAACAGATATGAGCATAAGGCATGACCATAGCTTAAGGTCATACGAGGAGACCAGACCTGCTGTACAATCTCAACCTTTGATCAGCCCAAACCCAACTGTACAGAGGTATGTTGAGTTTCAAAAAGATGAATCAGAGTTCCAAAATGATGAATCAATGTTCCTAAAGGCACTTTACGATGTTGAGGTAAATGTCCCATTACTTGATGTAATTAAATGTATGCCTCAATATATGAATTCTCTTGAAGAATTATGTGCAACTAAAGAAAGCATGCCTTGTTATGGGAAGGTAAGTATTGGAAAGCATTTCTCTGATATCCTTCAAGAAAAGATACCTCAAGTGAGTAATGTTAAAAGTTTATTTGCTCTTCCATGTAAAATAGGAACTATTGGGATTGATAGAGCTTTATGTGATGGTAGTTCCTCTATTAATTTGATGCCTTTGTCTATTTGCTCACAACTGCATATTAATTCCATGAGAAAAACAGGTGTGATCATTAAACTTGATGATGGAACAATTGTTTATCCTAAGGGCATATTGGAAAATATTTTGATTGAAATTGATGGCATGATTTTCCCCGTGGACTTCTTGGTAGTTGACAACTCATTTGATGTTTTGCTAGGAAAGCCTTTTCTTGACATATCTAAAACAAAAATCAATGAGTTTGATCACACACTCACGATGGACTTTAATGGAAATGTTGTTAAATTTGCTATGTTTGATTCCATAAAGTCTCCTAGTGAGTTGTTTTGTTTAAATGATATGGATTTCATTAGTCCCCTTCCATGTGGTGCATCTTTTGAGCTAAGATATGATGATAAAAATGTTTTTAGCTCTCACTCTCATTTGCTTTTTAGGAAATTTTGTTTTGATGGAGCTAAGTGGTTGTTTTATCAATCCTTATTGAGTCAATTTCCTAATAAGTTGAGTTTTAAATGGAAGAAAGCATTTCTATGCACTCACATATATCTTTGTCATATAGGGGATTTCAACAGCCATGATGAAGACCTGTTAATTCTGAACATACATTACTTGAAGCTATTTTATGCAGGTTTTCCCATGAAAGATGTGAAGGATTTTAATTGAAGTCAAGTGATGTCACATATCGTCTAGCCTAGGACGTTAAATAAGGGCGCTTGTTGGGAGGCAACCCAATCCTTTTTTATTTGCTGTTATTTAGTTCGTGTTTCTCTGTGTTTCTTGGCTAAGGACCGCTTTTTGTGTAATTTTCAGATTATGGCAGAAACAGGGCTCCAGGACCCAGACCGCAAAGGATGATCATTCCTTAGCCTCATGAATCCCTGACAGTTTCGATAAATACATTCAGGGGAGTCCTCATGCTTTTACCTTTTCTTTTATTATATATTGAGGACAATGTGGAATAAGTGTGGGGGAGATATTCTGGGAGTTTATGAATATTTTGGTTGGATTAGTAGAGGATAAAAATCATGTAAAGATGACTGTTTTGCATGTTTGTTTGATTGGTCCTATTTTATTTCTGCCTAATTTGATAGCCTAGTTGTTAGTCTTTTTAGCTCTTTTTGCTCAGGTCCTTAGTTCCTTTTGGTGTGTTTTTGTGTAGCTGTGTTAGTTTGAACCTGACCATGTGCAACATGTTTTGATTTGAGAGCTTTTGAACATGAAAAATAAGTTGAAATAACATGAATTTCCATGTCTGATTCTTGGAATTGATCAAATTTATAAGTTCTTTCGCTCTGATAGAGAATGTTTTTGAATTTAGATTAATGGTTGAAAACTAAAAAAATTGCATGCTTAAATTGGACCTTCATGTGTGAAAACGAGTGTAATTTTTGGACTGTCTAAAGAATGTTATTGACGCTGAATGCTAATGTTAATGTTGATTGAGGGATTATGTTATGAATAAGGCTGTAATGCCATTAGTTTCTGAATAAGGCTTTTTAAGCCATTGCTCTCTGAATAAGGCTGTCACAGCCATTTGCTTGATGCAATCCGCTCGTTTCACTCCGCTGGTTACCTAAGGCTAAATACAAATCATAAATTAAAAAAATGGGTGACCATGAGTGATGCACTTGGTGCAGTCTAGGGATAGTCATATATTACCAAAGCGGTATTATGACACCCGAAATAGACAATGTTTTGAATTTTGGTATAAGTGTTATGTTGGAACCCTCACTTTATCTTTAGTTTTGTTGGAATTTAGACAGTCCAGAATAAGCACCCTTTGATCATATGTTGTGATTACTACTTGGTAAATGTGCATGATTAAATAAATTCTGAATTCCTTAACATTCTCTAGCAAGTTAAGTACTTAGAATTTGTTCTTTTCCATTTTGAAAGGCTGTGGAGACTTGTTATGATGCTTATTTTAGTGTTCACATTTTCTCATTGATAAACTGTGGGGCTGATGTGGTTTGGTGGGGATCATCTTGCAGTTGTTTAGGAATAGATGCTGTTGCTTAGGGACAAGCAAAAGTCTAAGTGTGGGGGGATTTGATAGTATGCATAAATTACATGAAAATCTCTTTAATTTCCCCCTGAATTGGATTAGATTTCTACTTAATTTGCTTTTATTTGACTTTTGCAGAAACATGTTGATAAATGAGGGATTAGGCAGAATTATGAAGAAAAAGATGCTAAGTGTTGAAAATGCCTGAGCCATGACCCCAATGCATGATCATCCCTAAGGCTAATGCGCGTACAGCAGACCACGGTCAACAAGTGCGGCTGAATCCTCTTGTTGGGACAGCTGGCACACATGCAGCTGCTCTAGCTCAGTTTTGTGCGTCTCAAGACTGAAGATTACGATTTTGGGAGTTGCAAAAGCACTTTTGCCTTGGTTTGTGTGCCCAACTTGCAAACTTGGAGATATAAGCTAGAATTAGAAGGCAAAAGGGCGGATAATTCAGCTTTGGGGGCCTGGAGAGGAAGTAACGCAGCAGCTGCTACTGCTGGAGCAGAGCAAGAACAGGGGCTGAATCCCCTGTTTCGGCCAAGAGCAAGAATTCCTCCTTCTTTCCCTCTTTTACTTGAATTTCATAGATAGTTTATGGAGTAGTTTAACATATATTTTGTAGACAAGCTTAGCTAGTTTAAATTCAGTTCTTTACAGTTTGTTAGCTCTCTATTTTCTGTAAATATGAACAGCAGTTAAGCTCTTTATTTCTAGTTAAGTTATTTAGTGATTCATGCTATGATTTGTGAGGTTTAATCGGTTCTTACATCTTCGAATTCCTTGGTATATGCATGCTTCTTGTTCGAACTGTATGGACTTGTTTTGGGATAATTTTCTGATCAACTATTGTCTTGATACTTGCTTCATTTGACTGCACAAATAACTTGATCCGTAATTGTCTTGTTAGATGTGCCTAAGAGTTACACATCATTGAAGGCTTACCACCATGTTTGCTTGATAATGATGAGATGCATGTATAATAACTTAAACATTCCAAGCTTCTTGAGTTTGTTGGTTAGGATTGGTGTCCTTTTCATGATTAATGCTGTCACGAAGTTAAATCTTAGGATCGTATCTTTAAGACTGCTTTTGTGATAAGAAGATGATTAATGAGCTTCTCATGATCATTATAAACTTAAGAAAGGACTAGGGTGTGCAGAGCTTGTTGTCCGCCGCAACCAATCTATCAAATGGAATTGAAGTTTGTTATTGCACCTATGATCGAATCATTAGTTTGAATCATACAAATAACTTGACTAGAGTATTATTTCCTAGCTACTTTAATTTCATGTTCTTTAGTTAGTGTTAAATTTCAGCTTGTTATTTTATTTCCTGCACCTTTAGTTTATTGCGTTAACCTCCCCCCCTTCTTTTATTTTTGTTGTTGTTTGCTTGGCTATTAGGAGATTCACGAGACCATCCAATCTCTGTGGGATCGACCCTTTACCACTATACACAATTTATTGTGTTTGGTAGTTTAGGATTATTATTTGGTGGATTCGGCACCCATCATAAATATATCTTTCCAACGGTATATGGATCGAATCGTGGTTCAAAGCGAGGCAAAAATGGCATAGGTTTGAATTTGGACAATTGCAGAATTTCGGTGAAGTGGCGACACAAATTTAAAACGGTTATATCTCCGAAACCACAACGAATTTTAAGGTATTCAAATTGGAGAATGTTCTACACTCAAAAAGGTTTCTAAAGTTAAAAATTCAAGAAAAAAAATTACAAACAAAGGTTGCACGACCTTGCGAGAATTGGCCTGAAAAGCTGCGCCGCCGCGCGGAAGATGAAATTAAACCAAATTTTGAACAATCGCGCGCGGCCGTGCATGGAATGAACTGAAGTTCCGCACGGCCGTGCGGGTCATCTTCTCCAAAAATACGCAGCAATATAGCAGGGGGTCGACGGAGGTGGTTCCCAAACTACATTCGAACCAATTTATTCACTAAATTCATCAAAATACATTACAATACACACGTATTATCACATAACACATCAAATAGGCAAGAATACAAGCATATAACAGATTTTCGTATTTCAAGCTCCAACAATAGAGTTTCAAGTTATAAGAACACACAAGATTTCAACAAATAAATGACGAGGGAGTTGACGCGAACAATATACTTCAATTTTAGTTCAATTAATCCACGTTTAAGCACATTGGGAGCAAATTTTTGTATTTTATTACTATTCACATTCTTCATGAAAGCCAAGGATCTGAGCACGAAAACCAAGATACAATCGGGACAAAACGAAGTACTCAAAGGTTTACCTTGGATCGTTGATCGGGCGAACGAGGTGGCCGAAACTTGAGCTCAAAGTTCGGGGGTAAATAATGCCAATCTCTTCCTCTTCTCTCTTCCTTGGACCGATGGAATGCAAATGAGGGAGAGAGGGGTTGGTTCGGTCCATATAAGCTAAGAATATAGCACCCGGAAAGCCGAGATGCCACACCCCCGCACTATAGCTCAGTCCACATACGAAATGGATAATCCGTACATAAACTAAGACTATAGCGAATGGGTGACAAAAGAAAAGAAACCACTAGCTAGGCGGGACTAACCCTCATTTAATACCAACATGCATAAATAATAAACGAAAACAAACATACATTCATTTCATTAAGTCAAGTTCATTTCCGTCCTTTCAATACAAGCTAACTTCCAAAAGTATCATAAAGATCTATAACGATACATATACATAAGCGTCAATAATGTACATGAAAATGAGGAAGACAAGTGCTAGATCCCGCCTAGCATGCAACCCACAGACCTGGAAAAGGTGAGGTGTCAGTCTATGAAAGACTGAGTGAGGGGTATAGATAAATATTAGCGCAATTAACATGCAAGCCATAATCTCGGGGTAAGGTTTTAATAAAAGAAATAATATAAGTTCAATAATAAAGTAGAACTCGCCCGAGATTACAACTAATCAATTTAATAATTCAATCATGATCAATTCAATCCGTGGCCCGGCGAGTGAGGGAAATTCTCCAACCTTTCTCCAAAAGTGTACAATCAATATTTAGGTTTTGTGATACCCCTGTCCCACATCGGGAAAGTATAAGGATTAAGTTCAGTATATAAGTTAAAGAGTCCAAGTATAACCAATGGATATCCCTTTTGGGCAGTGGTTTAGGCCCAATATCAGGTTATACTCGGTGGACTTGGAGACTTGCACTCGTGTCCAATGGGCCCGCGGACCCGGGGCGTGACAAATGGTATCAGAGCCGCTCGTCAGCCGCAGGAGCTAAGTGCTATACGGGGCAAAGTGCTACGCACATGGGAGCCACCTCTTGAGCCTACGGGGCAAAGTGCTACATGTGTGGGAGCCACCTCTTGAGCCCGTAGGAGCCACCTCTAAAGTCCCAACGCAGACGAGTCGGTCATGGGCTCTATGTCATGCTGCGACAAGGACGCCGTGATTCTGAAGGAGGGGTGGTTGTGATACCCCTGTCCCACATCGGGAAAGTATAAGGATTAAGTTCAGTATATAAGTTAAAGAGTCCAAGTATAACCAATGGATATCCCTTTTGGGCAGTGGTTTAGGCCCAATATCAGGTTATACTCGGTGGACTTAGAGACTTGCACTCGCGTCCAACGGGCCCACGGACCCGGGGCATGACAGGTTTCAATTCAATGGTTATCATGCAAGTTATTACAGTGCACAATTAGCAGTTTCATGAACCCTTCTTCCTCCGGCTGATGGTGGGCTTGCAAGACCCAACCATCTATGAATGTTGTACGTCAGGAACATGACTCCCACGCACGGGATTTCTTCCTACACCAAACCTCCTGGTGGATTCAGAGGTGATCCCAAAATGGTGAGGATAGTGCAAAAGTTACCCGTCAGCCCTTGCTTTCCCGATTGGCTCAATACACTACCTTCGGGACCAACGTGAACATGTTTTACTCGCCCAATAAATCAATCAATCAATCTGTTGTGAAATTAGTTGAAAATCAATAAGGTTTGGAAAACTATAGATATATAGATACATTTTGGCCAAAAACATCACGTAGGGGTTGTATGGGTTCTATATATCTAGAATTAAACCTCACCTGACGAGCGACGGAACAAGACAAGGATACAAGAAAGTGTGTATTCGGTCAAAGATCTCCACCCTGGAGAAGAACTGGATAAGAAAGGAAATAACGGGAACTCGTGAGACGAGACTCAATATGAGACCAAGTATGACGCACGGCCATGCTCATGTAAATAAATAAAACAAGTGATCAAGTAACACTTAGCATATATGAAATCCAATTAACACCTAAGAGGTGAAATTAATATCAAGAAATCATGTATTCATATCATTCAATTATTTCAAGTTCAATTCATGTAAGGCATAGAGTCACACAAACACGTTTGAGCAATTAAGTACCAAAAGGTGTCAAGTAGGAGCATACTTATCAATTAATCAAGTATATATGTCATATAATTCACATATGGGAGCCAAGAGAGTGAAAGGAATGCAATAAGAAAAGTTTTGGTGAAGTTTGGCAAAAATGGATAATTTTAGGAAATGCACATGCTGTAGGAAAACTGGAATATCTTTAATTATAGAAGTGGGAATTGAGTTTTCTTTGTTGGGAATGAAAATAGACACAAAGACCTTTCCGATGATATATGTCTCGTTTTCTAGTTCAAAGCGAGGAGAAAATGGCATAAGCTTGAAGTTAAGCGAGTGCAGTTTATCGGGAAAATAGTGACACCTAAAATAATTGATTATATCTCACAAACTAGAAATGATATTGAGGTTATTCTAATTGGAGGTTGTTCTAGGCTTCAAGAGGTTTCCGTGTCCTCAAAAATCAGGTCAATCGGAGTTCATATGAGGGAGAAAAGCCATTTGAAAAATGAACTAAAAGCAGAAACGGGCGTTTGGAAGCTCTCGGGTAAGGCAGACACATCTCACACGGGTGTTTGGTAAAATAACTAAGGGACCAAACGCCCGTTTGGAAGCAATCTGGGCGGAAAACAGGGTATGGGTACGAGAATTGGCTCCCAAGCCTTCCCCACACAAAACCAAGACAAGAATCAACTCAAAACTAACATAAAACATGCATATGGTTGATATTTATCAATTAAGCTTCATATAATCCAAGGAACCATGCTTTTATTCATGAAATTTCCAACATAAAACCCTTATGAAATCAAGTGATCAATCATGCACCAAACCTCATGAATTCAAGTTATAATTATATGAAATCATCTCAAATCTTCAAACAAGCTACATATAATCTCAAGCATTTCATATAATCACCAAACCCTAACCTTGCTATCATAAATCCTCAAAGAAATATGCATGCGCTTACCTTGAAGATGGAGAAGATGAAGGGAAAGAGAAATATGGAGATGTGTAGGTTGATCTCTTGGATAGAAAGGAATGAAACTTGGCCCTCTTGTCTCCTTGATTGCTTGGATCGATATGGAAGAGGGAAGGAGAGAGAGGAAATGATTCTTGAGCTTATCTCATGAATGAAATGAAAAATGTACTGTATGTATATGTATATGTAATATATGAGGCAAGATATATATGTATATGTGTATATATGTATATATGGTATATAATTAGAGTGGGATGAAAGTCTTGGCATTAAAACTTATTTGCACATAAGCCCTTGTCTCTTAGGAATTTACAAGTTAGAGGTGTATCAACTTGGCATGTATGGGAGATGATTATACAAATATATATATATATATATATATATATATATATAGCTCTAAAAGGATATGATGAAATGGAGTTAAATATATATATGTTATGCTAAATCACTTAAATCATGCTTGGAGAATTAAACACACACTCACGAAATTGAATTCACGAAGTTATAATTTAAATCATAATTGCAAGTATTCAAGTCAAGAAAATTAAATAACGCAAATCAATTAAATAGGAATCATGCCATAAATTACAAGTTGATAAAATTTCATGTAAACAATTGATCAAATAATTCACAAATATCATGAAATACATAATTGAAAAACTGGGGCGTTACAAAGAAAACCAGTTCGGTTTGGTTCACGACGGGTTTCGGTTCAAACGGTTAGAAATTAAATCAGTAGAGGGTTCAAACGGTTGTAGAAAAAGGTGAGGCTAGTTCCATCGGACCCGAATCATCGAAACAAATCCAATGGTGGGGTCGGAATTCGAATTCAAATCCCCGAGTTCAGATAGCCGAAAAATGGTTCATAAACCCTAATCACGGTTAGGTTCCTAATCTTCAAATAAATGGACTTTAGAGTCCAAACACTTAATAAACAAGTTCTAAGGCAACGAATAACTTAAAATAAAGTTCATATAGACACATTAGGCCTACAAGGCACGTATTTATAATTAAAACAATTAGATTACGTAATAAAACTCACTCGTGACATCAAACCTGGATTGCCGAGAAGACGGGGTGTCACAATAAATTACTACTTATGCTTAAAAGTTAAAATTATTTGGGAAAATTATTATTCACTTTAAATATTTTGTTTTTATTTATTAACATAGTTTCAAATATTTTTATTATTTATTTATTTGGATGTTCTCTACTTTGAATTTCTACTTATTATAAATGATTTGAAAAAAAGATTTCATATAAATCTTTTTTGTATGTGTATATTTATTTAATCAAATTAAATGTTTTTTATATCCTAATTTATTCAATAAACATAATAGCTAAATTTATTTAAAATAAAATTAAATTATAAACGTACAACGCACGTTCACTTCACTAGTATTATAAAAGTGCGAGTTGGGTTTTTGGTTTCTTGAAACTTTGTGTTCTCCCTAAATACCCTCATTATAAGAGTTTTAATAAAATAAAATTAAGGATAATTTTGTAAATTTCAAATTTAATACATAAATATATTTTTTTAGATATCTCATTCTAATCAAACTCTCAATTATCTCTATGTGATTCTAATCAAAATATAATTGTATAAGTCTTTTTTCTAATTATAAAACACTATATAATTATAATTCTATAAGATTTTTAATAAATTAATCCTGCTATTATTCTAACTATCTCGACTAAACTAATAAATCTTTAATCTCATATGTTTAGGAGAAGGAAAACCGTGCAACTCATTCAAAAACACTTCATATTATCAATTTCAAAAAATACAAGAAATATACATGCAAATTGTATTTCCCTACAATAATACTTTCAATAATATTAAACTTGAGGTAACTTGGTAAACTCATATTAAATATTATTATTATTATTACATTTAAAATTTCCAAAAGTACTTATTTAAGAAAAAATAAAATTCCTTAATAAGTTAGAAGTAAATTTTTTTCCACTTTATAGAAAACATATAAAATATCATAATAATGATTCTTTCTAAAATAAATATATTAACTACAAACTATATTATAAGATATTTTTATATTTAGAAATAAAATTAATACTATAAGGACAAATATTTATCACGTTCCACATAAATGTATATTTTTACTATTAAAATTTGTTACTAGTTATCAGTAGATAAAAATAATATTACTTAATTGTACAACTAATAATAAAGAGAAAATACATGAAATTATCTATCTATCTATCTACATATATTATACAAGTGCAAGTTGGATTTTTGGTTTCTTACAAAATATAGATCGCCTAAAATATCCTCACAATAATTAAATCAATAACTATTAGTCAAGGATAATGATGTAAATATATGTTATAAATTATTAATTTAACTATATTTGAAAAGCACTTATTAAATTAAAATACGAATCTTAGTATAATTAAAATTTCTTCAACTTACCCAAAAAAGATATATAGTTCAACAAGGATGTTTTAATATTAATATATTAATTAATTGTATTCAAATTTTATAATATAAATTGTCTATTGTTTAATTTTAAGACCAATAATTTAAAATGTTATAATAAGATATATCTAATGAATTGGAAAACAGCAAATTGATTCACTTTATAAATTTTAATAATTTTTTGTAATTTTGTAAAATAAAATATTATTTAAATTGGATGAGTTATATAAGAACTTACAACAAATTAATCCTAATGTAAGTCTAATTATATAAATCCATAATTTTAATTATCTAAGTTCATAAACTTTCTTAAATTATAATCATATTATAATTCTATAAACTTATCTAATTAGCAAAATAATATAATTGAATGATTTATATAAAATATTTTTCAATATATTAACTAATTCTAATGTAATATTTTTTAATTAATTAATATTAATATAATTATAATGATCTAAATCTAACTAACCATTTAATATTCCTTTAGTTTATATGATAAAATATAAATTAAACACGTAAAAGTAAGAATAGCGTTTTTAGTTTCTTACGATTTAATATACCACAATTTAGAATTGCATGTCGTCGGATCAAAGTTACTTTAAAATAAGAATCCTAAGAAGACTCAATGTTTGTGCATATAAAAATAAGATATAATCTAATTTTATAAATATTTTTTATAGTATTCGATTAAAAATTCCCTAATTTTTTATATAAATATACTTTCTTAATTATTTCTACTACATATATAAAATCAATTATAAAAATTAATATAAATCTAAAATAATAATAATTAGAGAAATACAAATAAGAAAATGGAATGCAAGATCAAATAACAAAGAGAATATAAAAAATAAGTAATGCCCCAGTTTTCTAGCCATTCAGGTACGCGCGCCACGCGTGTGAGTTTTCAAGAGATAGGATTTATTTAATTCGTTTATTTCTTAAATGACGCATTTCATAATATTTTTTGCACTTTATTACTAAATGATTATGTGATATTATGTGAATTTACAATCTACTTGTGAATTATGGCTTGATTTGTTTTTAATTGCATGAATTAATTGTACTTAGTTGGTCACTTTCCTAATTGGAGGACTTAATTGAATTGGACTTAAGTGACCACATTTCACAAGCTTGGAACCTAATTGCATTAACTTAATAACTGAGGATTTAATTGCAAATTGAGGCATATCTTTCCTTTTTAAGAGATGAATCACGTAATATCCATTTCATACCCAGCATACATACACTTTGCTCTCTTACTCTCTACCTCTCTCTCGGTCAAGACAAGATGAAGAAGGAGAAGGGAAGATCTTCAATTTCAAGCTATAATTCCTGTAAATTACAAGCTTTGAAGCTTCATCTACCTCTCATGACTTTATCTCTTTCTTCCTCCTTTCGTTTAAGCTATTGATGAGATATGTGTGAATTCTTGAATTATTGATGGAAGTTAGGGTTTATGATTTTGGATTAGATAACTTGTGTATTAGTTGTTAGAAGCTTAATTATATGCTTTTAACTTGAATTTCATGCATGAATTTGAACTTTATGGAAGTTAGATGATAAGTTGATGTATAAGTTTGCTATTGAATTTCTTGGATGATCAAAGATTGAGTTAAGTGTTTATAATGGTTTTTATTGTACTTTAAGTGCCTAAGTATGTTTCCTTTATGATTTAATGCATTTGGAAGAGTTGTTGTTGTTGTTTTGGTGTTTTTGAAATTGGTCCGAGACCATCCCCTGTTCTGCTCTGTTTTGAATCTCGTCCCTAGTTATTTTCCAGAACGGCTGTTCCCATTACTCTGGATATCCTAGCGCGAATCTGGGAACGACCATTTCCTGTTTTGGCCTTGAGCCAGAACGGTCGTTCCCATGGCATGAACAAAATGAGATTTCTATACAGGCGCGCAGGACTTTTCGAGGAGCTGGGAACGACCGTTCCTATTTGACTCTTTGACCTGGAACGGCCGTTCCCATTGTCAAGAAGATTTCTGGAATTGCCTGCTTGATTTTATTTGTTTCAATTCCTTTCTAAAGCCTTTATATGATCAATACATGCTAGTATATGTTAATTTCATACATGAATATGTTCATGACATTTTTATAATTATCAATTCGCGTCATATCATTTCATGACTACGCCGTTCGTCTTACTTGGTTCCATTTCAAGTCGAGTCTCACAAGTACACCGTGTTTTCTTTCTTATATAGTGATCTCCTCGGTGGAGACATTCAAGACTCGTGGTTTCTCTCTTGATCTTTCTTGCATTTGCAGATGAGGGTGTTTTCGCTCTAGTTATGTATTATACCCTAAAACCTGCATGAATAAGTGTTGGTCTAAAAACCATATTTATAATTATATTGTTTTCGAGCGTGATATCGAGTAAATCTTATTTGAAATTGAACCTACTGTTATTGTTATCTACTGACCCTCCTTGTTTTGGCGAGATATTGTATTGCACATTGATTATGGTCCCTGGGACTTGTGTATTGAGCGAACCGAGGCGGTGTCGGGGCCGACGATGACCTCTTGCACAGTCCCACATTGTTGGGACGACCCTTGAATCCACTAGGAGATTGGTGGAGGAAGGAGTTCTAGGCATATGAATCATGTTCCTCATGCCCAACGAGACTGGATAATTAAAGGTTAGCTACCCTTATCATCACCCGGAGGGAACAAGAGATCGTGTGGGAAGGCCGGCACCACGGATTGCCCTATGGATTAGTGTCTTGATTGCATTGACTGATTGCACTGATTGATTACACTATTGCACTGATTGCACTGTATTGTATCGATTGTATTGCATGATCGCCTTTAAAAATTGAAACTTAATCATTGTACACTGTCGGAGTTTGGTTGAAGATTGTGCACGTACACTCGCCGAGCCACTGATAGCCTATAATTTTAATTAATTGAAAAATTGGTAGTTGTAAAGTCCGAGCATAGAATAATTGATTTCTTGCCATAACGGGAACTACTTTCCCTAAAACTTTGCTCGGAATTTACAGCTTGCATGTGCATGCTTTTATATATACATATACCTCCTACTCACTCAGTCTTCTAGAGACTGACCCCTCTTTCCCTTTTCTCCAGTTTCTTTACATGTGGTTGCTAGGCGGAGTTGAGTTGTCGTGTTCTTGTTTGAGTCCTGCACTTGTATACTTACTGCATACTACGCTACTTATCATATCATATCATATTGATTTATTTATTGGGCCGGTGTGCCATTTATTGCATTGATTTGATTCGGGATAGGTTAGGACAGGTTCACGGTTTAGTTGAACTAGTATTTACTCTTTCAATTGAGATATAAGTATTTCCTTGATATTAAATGAATGACTGCCTTGCTTCCACATTCTTGTTCATGTTGATTGGTTTCAGGGTTAGATCCCGCCTAGCTAGGACAGTCTTTTCCTTATCTTCCGTTCGCTGTGAGTTTGGTTTATGTATGGATTAGTCCATTTCATATGTGGACCGAACTCATAGTGCGGGGGATGTGGTGTCTTTCGTTCCGGGTGCTACAAAATAGATAAAGAATAGATAGTTAAAAGAAAGAATTAATTGATTTTAATATATATACACATGCATACCAAAATTAAGAAAACTGTGAAATATCTTTACAAATATATTTATAAATGACATGACAAAGTGATAATTAATATCACGTACAATGACAAAAAAAAATTCAAAAATTAGATTAAAAATTTCAAGATTCTTGGTTGAGTGTTAGCTTACCAAATGATATGGAGATTTTTTTAATTTAATTTGAATGAAATTGATCAAATAACTGTCAATTTAGATCTACATCTTCCAAAGTAGCAATACACAACTTATTGGTTGTATCAAAACTGGAAGGACATCTTGACTTGGGATCATTGCTCCAAAACAATTGTCCTTGAACATTTTTCCGTGTGCAACAAAAGCAAAAAGATAAAAAAAAAAATACAAAGAATTTCCAAAGCATTATGCATGAGACAAGTAAGGTAAATATTCAAAAGGTTTGGAGAAAGAATTGGTGGCAGAGTATAACAAACTATCACAACAAGAAGAGATTATTTGGTTTTAAGAATCGAGAATAATTGACTCCAATTCAGGGGATAATCATATACGCATTTCTTTCATTTCTCAACCATAACGAGAAGAACACTACAAGAAATCCTGCGAATTCCGACGGAAAATTCCGAGGGAAAGGCTCCGTCAGAATTCGCAGGATTTCTTGTAGTGTTCTTCTCAGGAAAGGCTCCGTCGGAATTCCATCGGAAAATCCGAGGGAATTCCGACGGGCTTCAATTAAAAAAAAAAAAATAGAAAATAAATGATTCCGACGGGATTTCCATCGGATTCCCGTCAGTTTATTAAAAATATAAAATTTATAAATAATATTTATATTTCTGATGGGATTCCGATAGAAATCCCATCGGCATATTTTGGAATATAAAATATAAAATTAGAAACTAAATATTACCGACGAAAAACCGATGGATATCCCGTCGGAATATATAAAAATAAAAATATTGCTTCAAATTTTTTTTGAAAAAATTGATTAAAATGTTCGACTGTATTCCTAGGGGAATCCCGTCGGTTTTTTAAATTATAAAAAATAAAAATAAATACTACCGACGGGATACCGAGGGATATCCCATCGGAATATATAAAAATAAAAATATTGCTTCAAAAATTTTAAAAAAAATTTTTGATTAAGATATCCGACGGAATACCGAGGGGTTAACCCGTCGGAATTTTTAAACTTTTAAATTAAAAAAATAAATTAATAGTTTATATCGATAATAATTTATCACAACCCCTAAAATTTCAGACTCGCGCATGTGAGCAAACCCGATTTTCTGTCCTCCTCCCGCCTCCATCAGTCCAGATCCACCGCCCTCCTCCCGCCTTCCTCTACCGCCGTTCGTACACCGTCGCCGCCGTCTCCTCATTCACTCTCGCGGCCTCCAGGTAATTTCCAACTTCCATCACCCCCTCTCTCTCTCTCTCACACACACACACACACACACATACTGCTTTATTTAGCAAGTCGTTGCCGCCATTGCCGACGCCGTGCTTCCTCCGTACCGTCGCCGCTATCTCCGCTCTGCCGCTCCGTACGTACAAGCAGTCCAGATCTGCCGCCCTCCTCCCGCCACGGTCCCCCCTCCCCCCGCAACAGGTTCCTCTCTCCCTCTCTCGAACGATTTTTTTCATAAAATAATTTGGAATTGATTTTAATTTTGTAATAAAATGAATTGAATTCTAGGGTTTTTATAAATTGACGATCTGGGTTGATAATTCAAAGTGATATTGATTGGAATGAAGTATGTGCTGCTATGTGATTTAAATTAGGTTGAGAGATAAATTCTTGGATGAATTTTATGGTTTTGTGCTATTTGGAAACCTAGATATTGAAGAATTGGATGGACTTTATGAATTTTATGGATTTATGCTATTGGGAATCCTATATATTATCTAAAAGATTTGGATAACATGTTTTCACTCAACCCAATTGTTTTCTTTTCTTGGAGATCAATTTCCCCTGGTCTGATACACTGGACAGGACACTGGTAAAAAGCATCTCATGGCCAAAAGCTTTTGAAAAACAATTGTAATATTTTGAGAAATTGATTTCAAACTTTTCAAATTGTTGGATTGTCAACCTCCAATATGCTAGCTTCTCTTGTCATTTGGTAATGCGTCATATTCTAGATTTATAAGTTTTTTTGTCTGCATTAGAAGTTTTGTACTTCAAATTAGAAACTTAATTTTCTATATGTTTCAGGATCACCGAAGAGAAGGTGTGGAACAGTTCTATTTCTTCTCAGGATGTATTCGACAAATTGCTAGATACTCTCAGGATCACTTCTCTTTTTTTTCCTAGTAGTTCAGGTTTGAATTCCTCAATTAATTATGATTACTAAGAACTGTTCATATCTTGATGAAAATACATAGAGACCCACAATTATGGCCTGCTTTCTTAAAATGAAATTATTTAAACCACCATCATTATTGCAAATATTTAAACCAACACTATTTTCAGTTTTGTAATTTAAGTTCTTGCTTTCCATTTTGATTTTGTAGGGATTTCTTGTGGATAGTATGGATTAACTTGGGCATTGAAAAACCAAAGAAAAATATCAAAGCTTGCAATCATGAACACCCCACTGACAATCTCATCCCCACTTCCTAGACTATTTCAACAACTCAGGTTTTTATTTTAACCAAATAGTGCATCTTATGGTTTATGGAACCTGATCCAGATAATGAAACCATTACAATAACGTATGTGTCTTTGTGCCTTGATGGTTCATGGTTGTTAAAATTGAAGTAATTAATTAGTTAGGGAAAGTTCATTGGAACTAATTATTGAATTAGTTTAGTATTTCTGTTCATTTTTTTGTTTATTGGTACTTATATTACCTCTTGATTGTGACCCATAAATAGTTTGTAATTTAGTTTCTTTTCATGTCAGAAATTTTTGTCCGTTTTTAAACTGTCATTTTCTACAAATCCTTTTTCCTTTTCTTGTATTTTTTGTAGTTTATTCAGCACAATCAAGGATGTTTGATGAATAATAGCTTAAATTCATGAATTTGTTGATATTTTCTATACGACTGAGCTATTTTACTCTCCCATCAACCTTTAATTTGCATCATTGTAAGATTGATCAAGTGTATATCACACTGTATTTCATCTCAGATGGCAGCTTCATGAGTAATTAGTTCCTAGTTTTTACATTTTGGTGTAATCCTATGAGCATGGATAAGGTATCTTCCGACTGCCCGTATCCTTCGCTGAATACCTATAAGCAAATCAATTATATGAAATTTTAAGCATGTTTTAGTTTAGCATGACGTTATGTTGATGGCTCTTGATGAATTAAATCATGAACTATTGTGTGTGTTTTTAATTTAAAGTTTAAGGGATGTTATAGGTATGGTTTTGCATGAGTTTTGATGGTTTTGGTTGAGTTCTTGCATGCTTATAGTTAGGGAATGCATAGCACAAAAACTGACAGCTTGTATGCAGCGATTTCAGACGCAAATTCTGAGTTCATACAAAATCCATTTTCAAAACTGTTTTAACTACATGTTCCTAGCATATCAAGGTTTGTGTCTGCAAAATTTTACGTTCATCCGAGTCCATTTGATACCCGAGAAAAATTCAAAACATTACAGCTCTCCACTGTTTCTAATCTGCACTAACAGCTACAGCAGAGGGGATAAATCTTTGTATTTTGTAACACTGTTTTACAGAGTTATTCCTTCATGTATTGAGAGTATGTAACTACAAAATTTAACTACATGTTCCTACATGTTCCTAGCATATCAAAATTGAGAGTATGCAGCGACTTCAGACGCAAATTCTAAGTTCATACAAAATCCATTTTCAAAACTGTTTTAACTACATGTTCCTAGCATATCAAGGTTTGTGTCTGCAAAATTTTACGTTCATCCGAATTCATTTGATACCCGAGAAAAATTCAAAACATTACAGTTGTCCACTGTTTCTAATCTGCACTAAAAGCTACAGCAGAGGGGGTAAATCTTTGTATTTTGTAACACTGTTTTACAGAGTTATTCCTTCATGTATTGAGAGTATGTACGTAAAATTTCAGCTTAATCCGACTTCGTCTGATATGGTAAAAATAATCTTTGAAATGTGTCTGCATTGATATTTCTTTTTTTTTTTTTTTTTTGTCAATTTCACACTAAAATCTGTATTTTTACAGAGACATCTAAAAATTGAGACTTATACCGTTTGAAAGATATACGTGTCTAGTTTCTTAGGAATTTTACGGTTGGTTAAAATTTGTTCTAAGTAAGGAGTTATGGTCGTTTTTCTACGATGTGTCTGTGTAAAATATTTCTGCACAACCATGCATATGAATACTTGATAAATTTTGTTGTGGAGTTTTCCTAATCTGTTTTCATGCCTTTTCTTTGTATCTTTCCAACTTTCAGGACTTATACTTTGTATGTAATAATATGTATGAATACTTGAATTAGCTTGTGTCTCGTTATCCCGAATTATGTAGGTCTCTTTAAATACTTGATTTAAATTATTCAATAAGGGATCAATATGTAATTACATGGAACTTTTATAAACTTTGTTTAGCTATGTATATGTGCTAATTGTGATCTTTATTAACCTTGTATGAATACTTGATCCTTATACTTTGATCAGCTTTTACAATCCTATTTCTAAGAATCTTTTCTTTGTCTTCGTTTCAAGAGTAAATGTTGTCAATGAGCTCTTCAATTCATATTCCAGCAACACCTTCGGAATAGATGATGAATAGATAATTTTTGTATGGATTAGTGTGTGTATTTGTAAGCTTATTGGATGAATTGGTTTTGAATAAATATTTTTGAATGGTTGTAACATTTTTTTTTTAATAATTCTGACGGAATTCTGAGGGAATTTCTGTCGGAGTTGTTTAATTTTTTAAAAATTTTTAATAAATCCAATGTTTAATTGTATAATTTATTTTAAAAAATCCGACGGGATTCCGAAGGGATTCATGTTGGAATAGTGTAATTTATTTTTTTTACTTTGATTATTTTTAATAAATCCGACGGAATTTCCCTCGGAGTCCCGTGGGAAATATTTTATTTTATTTAAAAATTTTGTTTTTATTTTCCCTCGGAATTCCGTCGGTTTTCCCTTGGGATTTTGATTCCAAGGAAGGGTTTTCCTACGGACTCATTCCCGTCGGAATTCCATCGGAATTCATGAAATCCGATGGGTCCGGCGGAATTCGTAGTTTTTCTTGTAGTAGAAGGAGGAACCAAATGAATGCTCTCAAAATAGGCAATTAATGGGCAACCAATAATGATCAACTAAAGCCATACACTTGGAGTACTACACCAAACTATTCAGTGGAGGAGATACCATTGAAGAGTTGATGAGTTTTGGTATTAGCTTGCGTCAAAGCTATTGTGGATGGAGCAAAGTGCATTCAAAGTAGGGATGCAAACGAGACAAGTTGGCTCGCGAGCGTGGCTAGCTAGCAAGAAGAAAGCTCGTGCTTGAGTTTGAGGATGCCGAGCCGAGCCATGGCTCGGCTCGCGGGACTTTGAACCCAAGCCCGAGCCAAGTCCTTTTAAGCTTGTGGCTCGCGGTCCGGCTCGCAAACCCTGCTAAAATTAAAAAATAAAATAAAAAATATATATATATAACTCTTAAATATTTTCCAAATGCCCCCTCCCACTTTCTGCCGCATATTATATATATATATATATAGATAGATATATTGATATACATATATATATAATATACATTATTTGACAAAAACCCTACCCCCATTTGCTTTGCCCCTCACGTCGTCACCCCATACCAGCCACACCACCAACCCCTCCCTCAATTTTGCAGCAGCGCCGGCCACCGCGCGGCCCCTCGCCAGCACCGCAACGCCACCACCTACCCTCAATCCTCTCTCGCGTTAGCTTTTCCTTTGTTTGAGTAACGCCGCCCTCACCAACACCGTGGCACCGCCCCACCAACACCTACCCTCAGCCCTCTCTCGCGTTAGCTTCTCCTTTGTTTGAGTAATTCTCCTGCTGATTCTGATTTCTTTTTCCATTTTTCATAAAATGTTTCCTCCATAAAATAATTTAGAGTTTCTGTGCACTTTTTTCTTTAATTGTTTCTGGGCTTTAAGTTTTATTTGGTAAATCTGGGTTTCTTCTGGAAACGATGAAGTAATAGACTAAAATTTAGAGATATCTCAAAAATAGGTTTAATTTCGCCCATCAAGTCATCAACTGCCCCTATTTTGCTAAATTTTTTAGATTAAACTTCACTCTAAGAGCATCTGTTCTATAATCTGCGCAACAGGCTTAATGGTTTCTTTTGGTTTGTTTTAAAAAAGGCTTGGCTCGCGAGCCGAGCCCAGCCAATTCGAACCATGCCCGATCCAAACCCGAGCCAGAGTTCCTATGGCTCGCTGGCTCGCGAGCCAAGCCCGAGATGAGGTTTTATAGTGCGAGCCCGAGCGAACCTGTAAAATTGGTGAAAGCTCGGCTCGGCTCGCTTACATCCCTAATTCAAAGTGTGGTTGAGCAGTTTCGCAAAGCATTGGGCCTCAAATTAAACTTCAGCAAATCACATGTATTGTTCGCACCTTATGTGTCAAATAATTTAAAGTAGTAGGTTAGTAGAATTATGGGCATGAAAAGTACAGACAACTTAATGAACTATTTGGGGGTGCGAATGAAATTTAGCTAAAACTATAATGAGCATTTCTCGATTGTGATTAGGAGAGTAAAAAAGCACCTCTTGTAATAGAAAGCCAAACGAGAAATGATTAGTAGAGTCAAAAAGCGCCTCTTGGAATAGAAAGCCAGACGAGAAATCTTTTTGAATGAATGACACTTATCAGTCCATCATGATCTCGATCTCCATCTACTACATGCACATAAATTGGCTTCCCAATCACATGTACGGTAAACTTAATCGACTCAAGGATAACTTTCTTTAGTCGACTGATATAATAAAGAAATGAACCCTTTTAATAGGGCGAGAGAAGGTAACTAAAAAGAAGCGAGAAGATGGATTGGATCTTAGAGAAGCCCAAAAAGAAATATAGTGATGCTCACTAAAACAGGATAGAGAATACTTAACAAAGAGACGACGGTGTGAAATTAGGTACATAAGTAAAAATAGTTAAAAGGGGAGGACATTCTTGATCGAATATAAGCCCCAACTTATGGTTTCTCGAGCATGGAATGGGATAGCTAGAAGCATTTGATTGGTGGGGCCATTTTGCCAATGGAAGATTAGAAAAGGTGGAGGGACATTTTTATGGAATGATAGATGGTTATCACAAGGTAAACTAGCGGACATCTTTGAAGATGACATTTATGAAGAGGATAAAGATCTTATGATATGTAATCTCATTGGCACAGATAAAAACTGAAACCTGAATAAGCTAAAAAAATTAGGCTAAACTTCAGTAATTCAAATGTGTTGATCGCACCTTATGTGTCAAATGATTTAAAGTAGCAGGTTACTATAATTTTGGGCATGGAAAATACAGATAACTTAAGGAATTATTTAGGAGTGCAGATGAACTTTGGTTTAAACTATAATGAACATTTTTGGATTGTGATTAAGAGAGTTGAAAAGCATCTCTAGGGATAGAAAGTTAAAACGACAAACTTTGTCGGATGAATGACACTTATTCAATCCATCATGAGCTCGATCCCCATCTACCACAAGCACACAAATTGGCTCCCCAGTCATGTGTGCGATAAACTTGATCAACTCAAACAAAAATTTTATTAGGCAACTCATATAACAAAGAAACAGACCCATGTTTTAGGATGAAAGAAGGTGATTAGAAAGAAGTGAGAAGATAGACTAGGTCTTAGTGAAGCCCAAAAAAAAAATATAGTGATGCTCGCTAAAACATGATGGAGAATGCTCAACAAAGAGACGATGGTATGAAACTAGATACATAAGATAAAAATATTTAAAGGGGAAGGGCATTCTTGAACATAAGCCTCAACTTATGGCTTCCCGAGCATGGAAAGGGATAGTTAGAAGCAGTTGAATGGTGGAGCAATTTTACAAATGAAGGATTGAGAACGGTGAAGGGACGTCTTTATAGAATGATAGATGGTTATTACAAGGCAAAACTAGAGAACACCTTTGGAGATAATATTTATGAGAAGGATAAAGATCTTATGGTATGTAATATCTCATTGGCACAAATAAAAATTGAAACTTGGATAAGCTGAAAGCAGTACTACCTAAGGAGGTGGTGGATGAGATGCTTAGTGTCCTAATCGTGTTGCACGATAATGGAGATAAGAGAGTCTAGACTGGGTCAACTAACGATAAATTATCCTATAAAATGTCTATAGTTTGCTTATGGTATCGGATGTGACATGGATGGAAACGAATTTAGAAATTACTTTGTCCCCAAAAGTTAAAGATTTTCTTGTGGCTTCGCCAATATGATAACTTGCTGAAATGTATTGAAGTATGACAGAAAATTTGGGGAAAGCGATGTATGCACCACTGTTGTACAGGAGATAAATATATGGACCACATGCTGAGAAGTTGTCCATTCGCACTACGGGTGTGGGACAAGATTGTTAATGCACAAACTGAACGAAATTTTTTTGGCTTACGAGTGTCGGTCGACCTCAAAGAGAGCTTTTATAGAAAAATTCAAAGCAATATGTTATTAGAATACCATGCATGGATTGTCTTGATCTTGACGCTCTAGAATCTTTGTAAAACGTAGAAACGATAAAGCTATCAAAATGTTATGAAGTTTAGAAGTTTCACTCTTTACCACATAAAAGAGTTAACTGGGACCTCAACACTAATTAGTGAGGACAAAAAATACAAACAGAAGAAAATCTACAGTGAGTTATCATGGAATAAACCCGAGAAAGGAATAGTGAAACTAAACTCGGATGTGAGCTTTTGTAACTAGGGTGTCATTCGAGACGACAATATAATTGAAGATGAATGTTATGATACGCTATGAATTTTAGTAGAGTTTTAATAGTGTAGGCAGTTATTGGGTTTACGTGAAGGATTAACACTAGCTTGGGAAAGACGCTTTTAGAAGATTAATATGGGGATTGATTTGAAGATGGTCGTAAAATGGATAACAATGGAGGATATTGAAATGGAACAAATGAAAAATGTAATTTTAATCGGCAAAGTTTACTCCGAAGGCCCTAAGAAACTTGAATTAAATAAATCCCTAGAGAAAGAAACATGATGACGGATAAAATGGCGAGAATAGGTTACAAGTTTCAAGATGGTTTCTACGTCTAGGATGCTCTACCGACAAAAGTTTTTGATCATTTAGGCTTTTGTCATAATTTTTACATATGTCTATTCATTTATTAAATATATTTGAAAGTTATAAATTACTACTTATTTTTAAAAGTTAGAATTATTTGGGCAAATTATTATATACTTTAAATATTTTGTTTTTATTTAATAATATAGTTTCAAATATTTTTATTGTTTATTTATTTGGATGTTCTCTACTTCGACTACTTATTGTAAATGATTTGAAAAAGAGATTCCATACAAATATTTTTGCATGTGTATATTTATTTAATCAAATTAAATGTTTTTAATATCCTAATTTATTCAATAAACATAATAGCTAAATTTATTTAAATAAAATTAAATAATAAATGTGCAATGCACGTTCACTTCACTAGTCCTAAGAAGAATAAAAGAAAATTCTATAAGAAAAAATATAAAAATTTTCAGAGAAGAAATATAAAACCTAGAAGGAAGTTTTTTAAAAGAAATAAGTATGAAAATAAACCCAATAAGAAAAGAAATAAAAAATTTGGAATTGTACAGAAGAAGGTCATAAATCACCCGAATGTCCAAAACCTAAATCTAAACATATTAAGAATATAGAAATTGAACTTTTAGAAATAAGAGATGAACTTGAAGAAATTTCTAATTTAGAAAATTATTTTGAAAAAGAAATATCTATGTATATTATAAAAGCACGAATTGGGTTTTTCGTTTCTTGAAACTTTGTGATCGGCAAAAATATCCTCACTGTAACACTTTCAACAATATAAATTAGAGGGCAATTTGGTAAATCATACTATATATTATTGTATTTAAAAATTTTAGAAGTACTTATTTGAGTGAAAATAGAATTCTTTAATAAATTGGAATCAAAACTCTTTCAATCTATAAATAATATGTACAGTAATGAGGGCTCTTTCTAAAGTTAATTAATATAAGTTATATTATGAGATGCTATATATTTAAAATTTTTAAAAATACTTATTTGAGTGAAAATAGAACTCATTACAATTAGGAGTCCTCCAATCTATAGATAATATATAGATAATCATAATAAGAACTCTTTCTAAAATTATTATATTAATTATAAGTTACATTATAAGATATTTGTACATTTAAAAATATTTTTACTATTAAAATTTATTATTATTTATTGATAAATAAAAAAGATTTCATTTGATTGTACAATCAAAATAAAAGAGAAAATATATGAGATTATTAAAGATTGTACAAAAAATTGATAGATAGAGACAACTACAAAATTCAAAAAAAAAAAAAAAAAAGTAGATAAATATTTGAAATGGAAAAAGAAATACATACTTAAATAGTTAAATAAGAGTTAGATATATTATAATGCACAAAATTTTAATAAATTTAAAAATTTTGTTACTTCAAAAGAATATTCCACGTACCAAAATTACAGGTCTTACCAAAGTTACTTAAAATTAAGAAATCTCAAAAGATCCAATGTTTGTGAACATAAAAACAAGATATATTTTAATTTTATAATTATTTTTTTTATATTGTTCAATTAAGCATTCCTTTAATTTTTTATATAAATATACTCTTTTAACCATTTATACTACATACGTAAATGACAAAAAAAATTAAAATTAATCTTAAATAATACTCATTAAAAAATATAAATAAAAAAATACAAGATAAAAATAAAAAGGAGAAATAAAAAATATTTATAAGGGATAATTATTTAAAAGAAACAAGAAAATTAAAAGTCAATTCAAATAATTATTTTAAGAGTCAAGCTTTATTAAAAATAATATAAATCGATATTTTTGATATAATTTTTGTTAAAATTTAAACTTGTGATAAGTAATAAAATAAAAAAATTAAATTGTACAGTTGAAAATAAATAAACACATGCACGTGTAAAAGAAAAGAAAAATTAAAAAATACAATTAGGTTAAACTAAAGACTTTGTAAAAAATTTTGGTCAAAAATTTACAATTTAGACCAATATTAGTTCCTATTAAGTTTACCACTTTACTAATAACATAAATACTTATTGAACTTATATTCATATCTTTTACTAGATTTATTTATTAAATTAATTTATGAGATAATATAAGGAACAAAATATTTTATGTGAAGATGTATTTGTGCTACTTTAATATAATATTATACATTTGATACATAAAAACTCATAAATTAATTTATATTAAATAAAAATAGAAAATATTGACAATGAATTTACTAAAAAAGACTAAGTGTATAAAGTAGAGAGGAATAGATATGCCGAAAAATATGTATATTTGTAAAAGAGTGAGAAGAGATAAAAGATAACTACAAAGATGTTAATACATTAATGTAATTAAAATACTTTTACAATTCATATTATATTGATCTAAAGTGAGTTGTTTTAAATATTTTGTAAGTGTATAAACTGTTAAATTTTATTGTATTAAACTTAAATAGTATATTCTAAAAATACTCCTATTAATATTGACGTGTATGTTAAAGTAAGCTTTCGCATTTTATTTTATATATATAATTTTAATATAATATTAAAAATAAATGTTTGGTAACATGACATAATTTAATTGGATCATGTAGGGCGTCCTAATGGGAACCACTTGGACCCTAAGTCCACTATGGCGAACCATGAAGGGCCACGTGGACACCTCCTAGGGGTTCCACGCAAACTTCAACCGTTGAGGTCAAACTACATGGCAAAGTCATACTAGCCAAGAAGCAACCCGCACATAAGGTTGTTGAGTTGACAAGTTGAAGCAAATAGGCCAAACAGTCAAAGTTAGCCTAGACAACTTCTAGATCGACCAACATACGAGAAGTCGTGAGGTCAATCAAGCAGTTAACCGGGCCAATTGGCTTAAAGCCTAAAGGCCAAATGAGTCCCCATTGACTAAACCCTAGGTCGAAGGTCGATAAGATATTACGAGCCAAAATACTACCAACGACCTCGTGACCTAAGCATGAAAATCTCCCAACTTCTAAGTTCATGTGTCAGACTGTTAGAAGACATTTAATATCAAAGATACCAGGTGGGAGCTAAAAGAAGAAAAGTCAAAGTATCCGTTCAGTCAGGTCGAAGGTATGTTTAGCAATAAATTATGAGATTTACATTTAATAAAATAATCTTACTATGATTTGTGTGTGTTTTAGACTACACTGCATCCTATTAGATTAAATTTGTAATGTTTCATATAAATTTAATGAGATTGTACATTTGTACTAGAGTAAATAATATGAATGTCAAAGAACAAAATTTCTATTATCATAAGAAACATACTATCATTATTTCTACACGCACAAATAATCATGTTTAAGAAAAATGAATCATTAATAAATTATAGATATAATCATACATAGTGGTATGTGATATTAATATCGAGTAAGTGATTGACAAATAGACAATAATAAGAGTTGGTCGAAAGAATAAAAAACAAAGATAACTGGACAGAGTGCTACTTTGTTGGTGGTTGAGAGAGAGAGAGAGAGGCGTCAAGGAAGAATGGTGGTATGAAGTTAGAGAGCGGGGAGAGAACTCTTATATAACCTAGAAAATATTTAGTGTATATTATCAAATATGAATTTTATGTTGTAATTAGTAAATCAATAAAAAAAAAATAGTGTTTTGTTATTACGTTTTGCTAATGTGAATTACTTCTTTATATTATTATTGATGTTATGGTATAAATTAGTAAGAGTTAATTAATAATGATGGAAAATTAATCAGAAATACGACTAATTTTAGATAAGTTTATTATTGTATTTTTTAAAATGTGTATTTACTTAAATCAATGAAATAAATTATTAATTAATTTATTTTTGTATAAATATAAAATAATTTCTAATAAATATTAAATAACAATTAATTATAAATTGAAATTATAAACGTTCGATTATAAATTGTGATTGATAACTAATAAAACAGAAAGAAAATCCATTTAATCAAAAGAAAACATGAGCGATTTTATAAATCAAACTAAGTATCATATAAAAATAAAATACAGAACTTTACCAATGGTATGGACGAATTCCTCACTTCGTCCGAATGTGTAAAAGATTCTAGCCACCCTTAAAAGCCGAGTACTCTACCGTTGAGTTAGCAACCCGAAGAAAAGGCATATAGATTAAACAAAATTTCAACAAGGGGTGTGGTGTATAGATAGAATCTAAATCAATTAAATTCAATGACACACACACACACACACACACATATATATACATACATACATATGAGTGAGTGTCTATGATCCATGTATACAAATATGATAAAACATAAATTAATTTTAAATTTAACAAGTAAAAACCTGTTTGTTACGATTTCCAACATGACATGACACCATACGATACAATGATATCTAGAACTGTTTGAGCTTTTCTTTTTCTTTTTATTTGGGTAGAATGAACTCTTTGAGCATCATAAGAGTATTAATTTTTTATTTATATATGTGAAAGTGTCTATTAGAAAATTGAATTTCAATTGAGGTCTCATCACTATATTTAAAATTAAAAAATTGATGTTTTAAATATTTTCATTTTAATAATTTAATCATTTAAAATATTTAGATAAATCGCATACTTAATGTACAACACACATTGTTTTTACTAGTATATAGAAGAATCTGATCTATCAGAAAATAAAATCTCTTCAGAAGAAAATTTTGAATCAGAATGAATTCAGAAATAACAGAATTATCTGATGAAGAAATAGACATTTATGAAGGACCAGAAGGATATGCAGAACGCATTACCTTCAATAAAGAAAACTTAGATAAAATCAAAAAAATTAAAATTAAATGCTACAAATCATAGCCAAAGTAATTTCAAAGGAATATCAAGTCACATAAAAAGGAAGAAAAAAAAAATATATGACTATCATGAAGTGGAAAAATCTATAAATATTGAACGTGCCTCAGGGCAAGTTAAGATTAATTTATTAACAAAAGCTACGATAAATCAAGCCTTGAGCTAAATAAAAGATAAAAAAAGAGAGAGAAGTAAAATACAATATATATATTTAGGAAAAGTTCAATTCCTACTAAAATCACTATTTAGAGAAGGGATAGATAGCCCTATAGTACTATCTCTCCATGACCAAAGATTTAAAGATGCAAAAAGAAGTCATCTAGGAACTATAGAAGGAAATTTGTGCTATAAACAAATATTATTTCACTTATATCCTAGATATAGTGTAAATATAAATGATCATAGTATAGATAAGACATTAAGTTTATATTACAAATTTATAAAAGATATAGGATTGAAAGATAAAAGTAAAGCTTTCTCTATCTACTATAGAGCATTATATGTTCTAAGTAATAGTAATTATGGAAAAATTTAACAAGATAAACCACATTTAAAAATAGAGGGAGAATGTAGAGAAATAGCTTCAGCTAAATTACCTCTATTTGAGGATCCAAGAGAAATAACAAATTACGAAATAGATATTATAAATAAACCTTAAATAGAGGAAGAATCTTCAAGTGAAACTTCTCAAATAGAATTCGGAAGAAATAGTATATCTAGAAGAAGTCAAAGAATGAATAGAACATTGAGCATAAACAAAAATTCAGTTAATAAAACAATGATCATTGTAGGAGAATACTTTAATGGTCAAGAATATATCAAAGAACCAAAAATTTTAATAGATATAGGAGCAAGTGCTAATCACTTTGCTAAAATAAAAAATAAAGGCTTAATGGTAGAAAACTTAAATGATATTTTCTATTATAAAAATTTTGAAGGAAAAATAGTTGCATGCACCCAACAAATATCTATCCCATTAAATATTGATAAATCTAGAATAATTGTGAAGTGTTATTTAGATGAAAATATGATGGGAAGTTCTTATGACATAATCCTAGGAAATACTTTCCTTGATAGTAGTAACTAATATATGATAGAAAAGGATGGAGTAACACTCTGCATAGAAGACAAAGTCATATATTACCAAAGAATAAGATGAAATCTATAATGCACAGACACGGACACGGACTGTGACGCCCAGAAAATTCGGCGTACAGGTATGACGTAATTGTTTACCAAATTACGCGAAATAATTATTTGTAAGTGTTTATATATTTATTTTATTTAATTATATTAAATGTTAATTAGTTATTTCTTTTAATAATATTGAAATCATATAATTATGTATATAAATATGTATATATATATATATTTAAGGTGCACGTATGCATGAGATTGTATTGCATGCATTTTACAATTTCAAATTTATTATGCATGCATGTAGTATAATATGCATATATATATATATATATGCATGTATTATAACCATAATATATATATATATATATATATATATATATATTATATTTGAATTTAAATTGCATACATTGTAAATAGTATGAATTCTTTTGCTACATTGCGTATGAGTGCTTCGTTTCTATGTTAATTGATACCGGAATTTCGTGTAAATTTGGTATGTTGAACTTGTACGTGTCTTGTATATGGATATTTATTCGTTTCGCATTTTCGGATTTATTTGCATATGTTTCGATTTAATTTGAATTTTGGAATCCAAGTCGGGGGCTAGCGCACCCTTGGTTCCGTATTTAATATCTTGAGCTCGGGAACTCGGATTCGAGTTCCGTCAACTTCGCTGAACTCGCAACGAAAATTCGAGTTTAGTGAACTTAGCCTTATAATTTTCCAAAGTCATTTGAACCACCGAACTTCAACCGAAAAACGAAACGGCGACGAAACTGACCCTTTGTTACTAAATTGGCCATATCTTATCCAATCTTTAACCAAATTAACCATGGTTGGAGGCTATGAAACCCTAACTCAACCACCTAACCTGATATACTATGCCCTAACCGAACTAACCCTCACCCAAACCACAAACTTTAGCTAAAGTCACTGCTTTCCAGTTTCTTCCCGTAACCTAGCTTTCCTTAGAGATTTTGGAGCTCAAATCTCATCCAACTTTCATCCAATCAACAAGGTAAGTTTAGGGTTGTAATATATGTTTATTCCTGATCATTTTCATCTATTGATCCCTAAATTTGATCATGGTTTCATGCATTTTTGGCTGATTTTGCAATATGGACCATTTTGAGCATTTATATTGATCTTCCTCGATTCTTAATGGATTTGAATGATTCCAAGCCTGAAAATGATTGTTTTGATGTCTTCTTCTCATTTATGATCATTGATTATATGGTAGTTGGAGTATTTATGAGATATCACTTATGGCTTTTTGAGAAATTTTCATGAAATGGCCACGTATGCTTTCCTTTCTCGTATGAACTCTTTTGGGACTGAATTATATGTTGGATTAGGGTTGTTTTGCTGCATATTGGATGGTCTAATTATCTGAATTTGATGGGATTAAAGAAGGATCAAAGGTTGCCCTGTTTTTCGTAAATTTTGGCATGAATCTGGACTGATTTTAGCTGCTGAAAACTGCTGTATCTTCTTGCTGTTGCTGTCAGTCTTTGTGAGAGATGTTAGAGCTGATTTGCTGCTGAATTCCATGCCTTTTTGTTGATGCATCAGTTGCCTTTAGTTGCTGTAGCTTTTGCTCTGTTTTGAGCAAAAAAACAGGGGAGCTTTGAGCTTTGTTCTGCTGCTGCGTGCGTTTCTGTTGTCTCTCCCCGGCCGGGGAGATTTTTACATAAAAGTACCCGGCCGGGGAGCCTTCTTCCAAAAACCTACTGCATGTCATCCCCGGCCGGGTAGTTTTGGCCTGAAAATCTCCCCAGGCGGGGAGTGTGCGTCTGGAAACTGCTGCTGCTGTTGCTTTTGCTGTTATGTATGGCTGTTGCTGCTTTAGTTTTTCCCCTTTTTCCTTCATGCATATTGAGTAGCTGAATGTTGCAGATATATATATGTGTTCCTGCATGAAAATTGTGATGGTTAATGTATTGAATTGCATGCATGCATTAGTTTGGTAAATTGCATGAATTTTAGGATTTTGCATGCATGTTGTGTTGTGCATGTGCTGTACGTGCATGGCATGCATATATATATACAATATATAATATAATGTGATATATATATGTATATTTAATTATATAATTATATATGTTTATTAGATATTAATTGTTATCTAATTCATGTTTTATTTAATTTCCTAAATTTAATTGAATGTATTTAATTGTTTATTTTCTATTTGTAAATGTGATTGAATGTATTTAATTGTCTAATTTCTAATTTTATATGTGATTTACTTTGTGCTAAGATTTAATTGAAATTCTTGAATTAAGTTGATTGAAAATGTGAATTATGATTTGAACGAACGTGAGTGAATGATGGAATGACTTGATTATATGAATCAAATTCCTTAATCGTGCACATGAACATTTCATAACATAATTTTATCTTTTATACGTTCATGTCATAATCATTATATTGCCGAGCGTCTTATATGGTCATATTGAGTCTCACTTCACGTTTATTGCACAGATTTTGATCCTGTTGGAGGCGAGGCCGGTCCTTGAGGCTTTCGTGTCTTCTTTTGTCAGTACAAGGTGGGTTTTTCTTCTATGTAGATACAAGACCCTATATATACCTTCAATATGAAAGCTTTCGACCAAAATTATATATATATATATAGAGTCGTTTTAAAGAGTAAATGTTTTCAACGTAAAGCCTTATTTTATGAACCTTACCTAATGTTTTGGCGAGAAATGATCGAATGCATGAATGGGGCCCAGGGACTTAGTGTGAGTGGCTATTCGGGGATGCACGGGCCGACGATGATCCCTCACATTAGTTCCACCAATAACGGCGTAACCGGACCTCGTTAGGAGTTAGCGAGGAATGGACGCTGAGCGCCATCTGGGGAGTCATGTAACCCCTTTTGGTCAATGAATGGGTGGTCGGGCCTTGCAAACCCACCACCAACCCGGAGGAAGAAGGTGTAAATGTTAATGAATGTGCACAAAAGATTGATTGCATGAAAAGAATGAATAAATGAATGTATAAATGGTTTACACAAAGTGTTGGTTGGAGATAATGCACGCCCACTCGCCGGGCCACTAAAGATCTAATGTTAATGATTCGTTATAATCCCTTTTGATGATTTCTATTCACCCACTTGGGAAAGTCTTTAAAAAACCTCACTTGGGATTATAGCTTGCATGTGATTGTTTAATTACCGTCATATATTCTATTTATACCCTGTTTTATACCCACCAGTCCCTTTTGGACTGAACCCGTTTGGTTTTCAGCTGTGTTGTGCAGGTGTTGAGGGAGCTAGGCGGGAATACGAGTCCTAGGTCTTGCATTTGTCTCTAGCTCTTATATTTTGAATCTTACACTTACATACTTTTATTTCGATCATTGTATATGTATATTGATGTGGAGCGTACATGTTTTGGGCCGTGATGGCAATTGATGATGTATATGAATGATTTTGGAGCTTGGATGCTCATGGTACATATATATATATGGTATATGTTCGTTTATTGCTTCCGCTTTAATATTTTATATTGTTATATGGTTTTAAGGGTTAGCCCGCCTAGCTTAGAGTGTGTGTTTGTCCCCGTTTGTCGTGATTTGGCTCGGGTATGGATCGTCCATTTCATATTCAGGTCGGGTCTCGATGCAGGGGATGTGACGCCTTGCGCTCGGGTGTTACATCCTTAAGTGGTATCAGAGCTTAGGGTTGCAAAACCCGGGCTCTCGTGTCGTGTGAGTCAGTTTAGGTCGTTCGGCTTAGAGACTACTTGACAATGTGTTGCATATTCATCTCTTTTGTGCTTAATTGATTTAAATTTCGAATTTTGATTGAATTGATTGCATTATCATGCATAAACTAAAAATAGCACGCATTTTCAGTGTTTATTTCAGGATGCCACGTGGGAGGCCTCGTAGAGAGCATTCTCCGGGAGACAAGCATCACCATCATGAGCATGTTCCTCCACCTCCACCCCCTCAAGCACAACCATAGGATTTCCTAAATTCTATGGTTCAACTAATAGATCAGAGACTGCGGGATTATGTACCTCCAGCACCACCTGCACCTGTTGTACCGCCTGAGGCACCGCTTTCCGTTATACTTAGGGAGTTTCAGAATCAAAGACCTCCTAAGTTCTTCAAGGGAAATGATATACAAGCAGAAATGTGGCTGAACGAGGTAGAGAGGATATGGGAGCTCATTCCATGTGAGGCCCGAGAGAAGGCTCGATGCACCATCACTTTAATACAAGGGGAAGCCTACTCTTGGTGGGAAAGCACACGGATTGTATTGGAGGCAGCTAGAGAGGAGATCAATTGGGAAATCTTTACAAGGGAATTCAAGAATAAATTCATCCCTCCCTCATCACGTACTCGAAGGTTGAGAGAATTTACCGAATTGAAGCAAGGATCGAGGTCTGTGGCCGAGTATATTTCGGAGTATGAGAGGTTATCCCGCTATGCACCAAATATAGCAGGCGATGACTTCCATAAGGCTATGCAGTTTGTTCAAGGGCTTCGACCGGATATCCAGACAGCTTTAGAGGCAGTTAATACGAGCACGTGGGCGAAGGCTACTTCGAAAGCCTTAAAGGTTGAAGATTCTGTGAATGCGAGGAGGCCAGCTTATCGCCAAGGACAAGGATCAGGATCCGGCTGGGGATTTAACAAAGGAAAGAGGCCGATGAATGTACCAGCTCCACCACAAAAAGGGCTTTTCAAGAAGCCTAGAGTAGGAGGTCATATTGCACCCGTTCCACGACCACCTCAGGCTCCACCGGTTCCTAAGGGATCTCGCAATGATCAGCCTCCATGTACTTATTGTGGATGGCCAACTCATTCTCACAACAACTGCCGAAAGAGATTGAGATTGTGTTTGATTTGTGGAAAAAGGGATCATATGGCTTTTTCATGCCCAGACAAGACTCCAGGTTATCAAGCTGGAGCTCAAAGACCGATGATTCAGGCACGAGCTTATGCCCTTGAGGGTGAGGAGCAGAAAGTTGAAGCTGATCCAAATACCGTGGTGGAAGGTACCGTTTGCATTCATAACACGAGCGTCCATGCATTATTCGATCCGGGTGCCACGCATTCTTTCATATCTTGTGATCTATGTGCCCCTCTGTGCCTATCTGTTACTTGTTCAAATTCTTGCTATTTTGTGAGTTCTCCTTTGGGAGGTAGTTTGCAGACAGATCGGATTGTCAGGGGTTGTTCAGTTTTGATAGAGGGGAAAGATTATCCGGCAGATTTCATTGTTATGCCTATGAAGAAGTATGGGGTAATATTTGGGATGGATTGGTTATACCGGCACCGGGCCGAGGTTGATTGCTTTAAGAAGAGGATAAAGTTGGGTGAAGAGTTGATTGGAGAAGTTGGGTCGAAGAATGTGCCACTTTTATCGTTTATGGAAGCTCGCAAGTTGGTAAAGGATGGAGCCACGGGATTTATTGTCTATCTCCTTAATAAACCAAAGGATCAATCAAGTTTTGAGGAGACAGCTGTGGTAAAGGAATATCCCGACGTATTTCCAGAAAATTTGGGTTCTCTACCACCGGATCGGGAGATCGAATTTGTTATTGATTTATATCCGGGATCAGAACCTTACTCCAAGACTCCTTATAGAATGGCTTCGACGGAGTTGAAAGAGTTGAAGATTCAACTCGAGGAATTACTTAAGAGTGGATATATTCGACCGAGTTCATCTCCGTGGGGTGCTCCGGTTCTCTTTGTCAAGAAGAAAGATGGATCGTTGAGGATGTGTATAGATTACCGGGAGCTTAATCGAATGACTATCAAGAATAAGTACCCGTTGCCCCACATTGAGGATTTATTTGATATGCTACAAGGTTCAAAGGTTTATTCGAAATTCGACTTAAGGCAAGGCTACTACCAGTTGAAAATCCGGGAAGAGGATATACCTAAGACAGGATTTAATACCCGGTATGGGCACTATGAGTTCGTAGTGATGCCTTTTGGTTTGACAAATGCCCCTGCAGCATTCATGGATATGATGCATCGGATTTTTCGGCCTTATTTGGATAAATTCGTAGTAATCTTCATTGATGACATTCTCGTGTATTCCAAGACTCCGGAAGATCATGCTAGGCATCTCGAATTGGTATTGGAGACATTGAGAGAGCATCGGTTATATGCGAAGTTTAGTAAGTGTGAGTTTTGGATCGACCGGGTTGCTTTTCTAGGCCATATTATTTCAAGTAAAGGTTTGGAAGTTGATCCTTCAAAGATCGAGACGGTCATTCAGTGGCAGAGTCCGAAAAATGCTTCCGAGGTTAGAAGTTTCTTGGGATTGGCAGGTTATTACCGAAGGTTCGTGAAGGATTTTTCGAAGATAGCCGGTCCTTTAACACGATTGACTAAAAAGGAAGCTAAATTTGAGTGGGACGAGGCATGCGAAGCGAGTTTTCAACTCTTGAAGGAAAAATTGACAACTGCACCGGTGTTAGCACTTCCCGAGGGCACTGAAGGATACATGGTTTATACGGACGCCTCGAAAGAAGGGTTGGGATGTGTTTTGATGCAGAATGGTAAGGTGATAGCTTATGCCTCGAGGAAATTGAAAGATCATGAACAGAATTATCCCACTCACGATCTCGAGCTTGCAGCAGTGATCTTCGCTTTGGGAAAGTGGAGACACTACTTATATGGAATTTCTTTCGAGATCTTTTCCCACCACAAGAGTCTCCAGTATTTGTTTTCTCAGAAGGAATTAAACAAGAGACAGAGGCGTTGGATGGAGATGTTGGCGGATTATGAATGTACGATTCGATACCATCCCGGAAAGGCCAACGTGGTCGCGGATGCACTTAGTAGGAAAGCGAGCGTGTCCAGTGTTAAAGTGGAAGTTGAGGATGAATCTGAATCTTTTAAGCTGAAAGCTAGTATTCGGAATATTACCGTTCAACCGGATCTTCAGCAGAGATTGTTTGAAGCTCAGAAAGTGGATTCCGAGGTTCAGAGGTTGGTACAGAAAGCTAGAAATGATTCAGAGAGTCCGTTCGGATTTGATGACACCGGGATTTTAAGGTTTAAGAACAGAGTGGTGGTTCCGGAAGAGTTGAAACGGTTGATATTAGAAGAAGCCCATCGGTCAGGGTATTCAATACATCCCCGGGGAAATAAGATGTATAAGGATTTAAAGAAATTTTATTGGTGGAATGAACTTAAGCGGGATGTAATCGACTTCGTGAGGTATTGTTTGACTTGCCAATTGGTGAAGGCAGAGCATCAGAAGCCATCGGGCCTACTTCAACCGTTACCTATTCCAGAATGGAAATGGCAGCAAGTGGCGATGGATTTTGTTTCGGGTCTTCCACGAGTGAAAGGTGGTTTAGATGGAATTTGGGTAATAGTGGATCGACTGACGAAATCGGCACATTTTCTAGCTGTTCGGATGTCGGATAAGGTACCTAAATTGGCTAAGAAATATGTTGATGAAATCGTCCGACTTCATGGAGTACCGGTTAGCATTGTATCAGATCGGGATCCGAGGTTCACTTCTAGATTTTGGCAAGAATTGCAAAGGAATCTGGGCATAAGGCTTCAATTCAGCACAACTTTCCATCCTCAGACGGACGGGCAATCGGAGAGATTAATTAAATATTTGGAGGATACGTTGAGAGCATGTGCATTGGATTTTTCGAGTTCGTGGAACGAACAATTTCCTTTGATTGAATTCACCTATAATAACAGCTTTCAAGCATCGATAGAAATGGCTCCTTATGAGGCTCTCTACGGACGGAAATGCAGGTCACCGTTGTTCTTTGATTTGGAAGAATGGAATTGGACGAAGCAAGAGGGTGTGAAACGAGGGGAGAACAAGGAAAAACCCTCTAAGGCCGTGCAAGAGGCAATTGATAAGGTTCAAATAATTAGACAACGGATGAAAGCAGCCCAGGACAGACAGAAAAGCTATGCCGATCACTGAAGGAAAGATCTTCTGTTTGAGGTTGGTGATAGGGTATTCTTGAAAGCCTCACCTCGTAAGGGATTTTCGAGGATTGGAAAAGGAGGGAAATTGAATCCTCGGTTTCTAGGACCGTATGAGATTTTGGAGAAAATTGGAGATACGACCTATCGTTTGGACCTACCCCCGAGTTTGACCGGAATTCATAATGTATTTCATGTGTCTCAGCTTTGGAAATATTATCCGGATGAATCCGAAGTTATACCGGTCGAGGAAGTGGAATTAGAACCAAATCTCACCTTCCTTCAGAAGCCGATTAAAATATTGGATTGTAAATTTCAAGAGCTTCGAAATCGGCGTATCCCACTAGTTAAAGTCTTATGGAGAAGTGACAAAACGGAAGAGGCTACGTGGGAGACGGAAGATAAAATGAAAAGATTTCATCCCGAGTTGTTTCCGGGAGAGTAATGAATCCGAGGACGGATTCTTTTAAAGGGGAGAGGTTGTGACGCCCCGATAATTCGGCCGTTCAGGTATGACGTAATTGTTTACCAAATTGCGCGAAATAATTATTTGTAAGTGTTTATATATTTATTTTATTTAATTATATTAAATGTTAATTAGTTATTTCTTTTAATAATATTGAAATCATATAATTATGTATATAAATATGTATATATATATATATTTAAGGTGCACGTGTGCATGAGATTGTATTGCATGCATTTTACAATTTCAAATTTATTATGCATGCATGTAGTATAATATGCATATATATATATATATATATATATATATATATATATATATATATATATATATATATGCATACATATGCATGTATTATAACCATAATATATATATATTATATTTGAATTTAAATTGCATACATTGTAAATAGTATGAATTCTTTTGCTACATTGCGTATGAGTGCTTCGTTTCTATGTTCATTGATACCGGAATTTCGTGTAAATTTGGTATGTTAAACTTGTACGTGTCTTGTATATGGATATTTGTTCGTTTCGCATTTTCGGATTTATTTGCATATGTTTCGATTTAATTTGAATTTTGGAATCCAAGTCGGGGGCTAGCGCACCCTTGGTTCCGTATTTAATATCTTGAGCTCGGGAACTCGGATTCGAGTTCCGTCAACTTCGCTGAACTCGCAACAAAAATTCGAGTTTAGTGAACTTAGCCTTATAATTTTCCAAAGTCATTTGGGCCACCGAACTTCAACCGAAAAACGAAACGGCGACGAAACTGACCCTTTGTTACTAAATTGGCCATATCTTATCCAATCTTTAACCAAATTAACCATGGTTGGAGGCTATGAAACCCTAACTCAACCACCTAACCTGATATACTATGCCCTAACCGAACTAACCCTCACCCAAACCACAAAATTTAGCTAAAGTCACTGCTTTCCAGTTTCTTCCCGTAACCTAGCTTTCCTTAGAGATTTTGGAGCTCAAATCTCATCCAACTTTCATCCAATCAACAAGGTAAGCTTAGGGTTGTAATATATGTTCATTCCTGATCATTTTCATCTATTCATCCCTAAATTTGATCATGGTTTCATGCATTTTTGGCTGATTTTGCAGTATAGACCATTTTGAGCATTTATATTGATCTTCCTCGATTCTTAATGGATTTGAATGATTCCAACCCTGAAAATGATTGTTTTGATGTCTTCTTCTCATTTATGATCATTGATTATATGGTAGTTGGAGTATTTATGAGATATCACTTATGGCTTTTTGAGAAATTTTCATGAAATGGCCACGTATGTTTTCCTTTCTCGTATGAACTCTTTTGGGACTGAATTATATGTTGGATTAGGGTTGTTTTGCTGCATATTGGATGGTCTAATTATCTGAATTTGATGGGATTAAAGAAGGATCAAAGGTTGCCCTGTTTTTCGTAAATTTTAACATGAATCTGGACTGATTTTAGCTGCTGAAAACTGCTGTATCTTCTTGCTGTTGCTGTCAGTCTTTGTGAGAGATGTTAGAGCTGATTTGCTGCTGAATTCCATGCCTTTTTGTTCATGCATCAGTTGCCTTTAGTTGCTGTAGCTTTTGCTCTGTTTTGAGCTAGAAAACAGGGGAGCTTTGAGCTTTGTTCTGCTGCTGCGTGCGTTTCTGTTGTCTCTCCCCGGCCGGGGAGATTTTGTACATAAAAGTACCCGGCCGGGGAGCCTTCTTCCAAAAACCTACTGCATGTCGTCCCCGGCCGGGTAGTTTTGGCCTGAAAATCTCCTCGGGCGGGGAGTGTGCGTCTGGAAATTGCTGCTGCCGTTGCTTTTGCTGTTATGTATGGCTGTTGCTGCTTTAGTTTTTCCCCTTTTTCCTTCATGCATATTGAGTAGCTGAATGTTGCAGATATATATATATATGTTCCTGCATTAAAATTGTGATGGTTAATGTATTGACTTGCATGCATGCATTAGTTAGGTAAATTGCATGAATTTTAGGATTTTGCATACATGTTGTGTTGTGCATGTGCTGTACGTGCATGGCATGCATATATATACAATATATAATATAATGTGATATATATATATGTATATTTAATTATATAATTATATATGTTTATTAGATATTAATTGTTATCTAATTCATGTTTTATTTAATTTCCTAAATTTAATTGAATGTATTTAATTGTTTATTTTCTAATTGTAAATATGATTGAATGTATTTAATTGTCTAATTTCTAATTTTATATGTGATTTACTTTGTGCTAAGATTTAATTGAAATTCTTGAATTAAGTTGATTGAAAATGTGAATTATGATTTGAACGAACGTGAGTGAATGATGGAATGACTTGATTATATGAATTAAATTCCTTAATCGTGCACATGAACATTTCATACCATAATTTTATCTTTTATACGTTCATGTCATAATCATTATATTGCCGAGCGTCTTATATGGTCATATTGAGTCTCACTTCACGTTTATTGCACAGATTTTGATCCTGTTGGAGGCGAGGCAGGTCCTTGAGGCTTTCGTGTCTTCTTTTGTCAATACAAGGTGGGTTTTTCTTCTATGTAGATACAAGACCCTATATATACCTTCAATGTGAAAGCTTTCGACCAAAATTATATATATATAGAGAGTCGTTTTAAAGAGTAAATGTTTTCAACGTAAAGCCTTATTTTATGAACCTTACCTAATGTTTTGGCGAGAAATGATCGAATGCACGAATGGGGCCCAGGGACTTAGTGTGAGTGGCTATCCGGGGATGCACGGGCCGACGGTGATCCCTCACATTAGTTCCACCAATGAACGGCGTAACCGGACCTCGTTAGGAGTTAGCGAGGAATGGACGCTGAGCGCCATCTGGGGAGTCATGTAACCCCTTTTGGTCAATGAATGGGTGGTTGGGCCTTGCAAACCCACCACCAACCCGGAGGAAGAAGGTGTAAATGTTAATGAATGTGCACAAAAGATTGATTGCATGAAAAGAATGAATAAATGAATGTTTAAATGGTTTACACAAGGTGTTGGTTGGAGATAGTGCACGCCCACTCGCCGGGCCACTAAAGATCTAATGTTAATGATTCGTTATAATCCCTTTTGATGATTTCTATTCACCCACTTGGGAAAGTCTTTAAAAAACCTCACTTGGGATTATAGCTTGCATGTGATTGTTTAATTACCATCATATATTCTATTTATACCCTGTTTTATACCCACCAGTCCCTTTTGGACTGAACCTGTTTGGTTTTCAGCTGTGTTGTGCAGGTGTTGAGGGAGCTAGGCGGGAATACGAGTCCTAGGTCTTGCATTCGTCTCTAGCTCTTATATTTTGAATCTTACACTTGCGTACTTTTATTTCGATCATTGTATTTGTATATTGATGTGGAGCGTACATGTTTTGGGCCGTGATGGCAATTGATGATGTATATGAATGATTTTGGAGCTTGGATGCTCATGGTACATATATATATATGGTATATGTTCATTTATTGCTTCCGCTTTAATGTTTTATATTGTTATATGGTTTTAAGGGTTAGCTCGCCTAGCTTAGAGTGTGTGTTTGTCCTCGTTCGTCATGATTTGGCTCGGGTATGGATCGTCCATTTCATATTCGGGTCGGGTCTCGGTGCGGGGGATGTGACGCCTTACGCTCGGGTGTTACACGGACACGGCGACACGGAGACGACACGACACAGATTTTTTTTTGAATTTCCCACGTAAGGAGTGTCGGACACGGTGTCGGACACGAGTGTCCGGCACGACACGGCACAGGGCAAAATGGTATTTTTAGAAGTGTCCGTTCATCATAGGATGAAATTAAAGGATATAATTTCACCGTTAATGTTTTCATTCAGGTATGGAAAAGAGAAATTCCTGATAAGGAAATAATAACTTGTGCTCTAATATATACTGGATCTGAAATCACTATATTCAAAAACTTTCTAATAAAAAAAATAAAAAATAAGAATAAAAGGAGTAACGGAAAAATTGCAAGATATACATAGATCAGCAATAGATGTTGAAACTGTTTTAGGAAGTAAAATAATAACAGTTCCTAGAATATATGAATATAGGCTTCAAAAAAAAAAAAAAAGGAATATAAGAATATAAAGAACTAGAAGTTGATATATTAATAGGAAATGATTTCCTACAACAATTCCAATATTATATGCGAAATGCATATTCTGTTGTGCTTAAAATAAAGTGTGGTCATTTATTAAAATTACCAAGACTAAACCATCCCTTCAAAGTTCAGCCAGCTAAGTGTGGTGGACACTCTAGATATGAAAAAATAAAAATACCAATAAATAAAATAGTTATTAAAAGAATAAACGTAGAAACGGTTACTAACAAAATAAAAGAAAATTGCAGCGATCATCCTTTAGCTTTTGGAGAAAAGACTGCTCAAAAGTTAAAATAGAATTAACAGATAATATCATAATCAAAGAAAGACCTATTGTAGCACCCGATACGTCAGGATGCCACATTCCCCGCACTATACTTCAGTCCACATACGAAACGGAGAATCCGTACATAAACCAAACATATAGCGAACGGGAGACAATAAAAAAACAATCCTAGCTAGGCGGAGCTAACCCTGGAACCAAGTAACCAATGTATAACAATTTAAGCGGAAGCATGAGTAACATCATCAAGCAAGGACTATTTACATCAAAAGTATAAGGCCCACACAGTCTACAATTTATATCAATATTTTACAGTAATATCCACAAGTAGCATAAGTATGATAGCAATATTCAATATGCATCAGTAATGAAAGTGTCCTGTGCTAGACACGAATTAAAGACTCAACCAGACTCTAATTCCCGCCTAGCACGCACTTACAAAAGATTGAAAGGTGGAGGTGTCAGTCTATGGAAGACTGAGTGAGGGGTGTAGTAAATATATAAGTGCAATTAAAATGCAAGTCATAACCTCGGGTAAAGTTTTATAAAGAAAGCAATATAAGTTAACTAAATAAGCAAACACCGACCGAGCTTACAACTATCAAGTTTAACAATTATTACAATTTCAGTCAATCAGTGGCCCGGTGAGTGAGCACAAGTCTCCAACCTTTACTCCGATATTGTACAATGATTACGTTATCAATTGATTAAGTGATCATACAAGTTATTACAGTGCAATCAATCAGTATCAATAACAATAACCTTTTTTCTCTGGGTGATGGTCGGGTTTGCAAGGCCTAAACCATCTAATCTCGTTAAGCATCGGGTACATGAATCCCATGCCCGGGAATCCTTCCTCCACTAAACCTCCTGGTGGATTCAGGGGTCCTCCCAAATGGTGAGGGGGTACAAGAGTTACCCGTCAACCCTTGCTTTCCCTGTTGGCTCAATACACTAACCCTTGGGCCCACAGTGTAGTATAATATTACTCGCCAAACAAGGTCGGTTCAGTACAAGAATTATGGTTCATTTTCAATCATTTGGGGTTTTGTAAAATATTTATAGATATATATACATTTTGGTCGAAAATTCCACATAAAGGTTTTAAGGGTTCTAGGTAACTAGAATTAAACCTCACCTGTCGAGACCAAAATAGGAAAAAAGACACGGCCTACGGTGCCTGCTCCTCGTCACCCGTAAGCTGGTCTGTGCAATAAAGATGAGTGTACTTGAGACATGACCCTTATGAACCAATTAAGACGAAAGGCGTAATCATGAAATGATATGTCATGAATATATTCATGCATGAAATTAACATATAACGACATGTGTTGATCATATAAAGGCTTAGGAATGGAAATAAATTACATAAGGTTGAGCAGGAAATTCCAGACACTCCCTGGACAATGGGAACGGCCGTTCTGGGCAATAGAACAAACTAGGAACGCCGTTCCCATCTCCCTGAAACGATTTTGCGCCTCTGTATGAAAAATGATACTGTCACGCTTTAGAACAACCGTTCTGACCGTAGGCCAAAACTGGGAACGGTCGTTTCGGCCTTCGCGCCAGAACGTTCAGAAATATGGTAACGACTTTTTGGAGAATCCTTGAAAATGGGAACGGCCCTTCCCGTTACGTAGAAGGCTAAAGAACATAGCAGAAGCAGGGGATGGTCTCAGACCAATTCCAAAAACACCAAAACAACAATAATTCAACTTCCAAATACATTAAAACATGAAGGAAACATACTTAGGTACTTGAAATACAATCAAAACCAACTTAAACATTCATATCATGCTTTGATCATCAAGAATTACCAATATGAAACTCATATATGTTCATGTCATCCAACACCCTAACCTTCAAGAATTCATGTATAAGTTCAAGTTTAAAATTCATAATCATGCTTCCAACAACAATTAAACAAGTTATCAACCTCAATCATAACCCTAGCTTCAATCAAGAATTCAAGAATTCAATCATCACATCATCTCTACCTTAAGAGAAAAGGAGAAGGAAGAGAGTGTGGTTAGGAGAAGGATTAGAGCTTCAAAACTTGTGATTTGCCGGAATATAGCTTGGAAGTTGATGAATTCACCTTCTTCTTCCTTGGAGCTTTGATCGAGAGAGAGGTAGAGAGCAAAGTGTATGTTTTGTGTATGAAATATGTGTTATGTGATTCATCTCTTAAAAAAGATGAGATGCCACAATTTGCAATTAAGTCACTCAAGTTATAAATCAATGCAATTAAGTTCTAAGCTTGTGAAAATGATCAATTTAGTCCAATTTCAATTTTATGCAATTAGATCCTCAATTTATGAAAGTGATCAAGTAAGGCCATGTAACAAATAAATCATGTTCGGCAATTAATTCACGTGTCAATTAAATACGAATCATGAAATAATTCACAAGTTGATCAAATTTCATATAAACACTTAGTAATATAATTTACAAAAATATCATGAAATGCATAACTTCAGAATTAAATAAACCCTGTCTCTCGAAAACTCACACAGGTGGTGCGCGTGTACCTGAACGGCCGAAAAACTGGGGCGTTACAACCCTCCCCTCTTAAAAGAATCTGGTCCCCAGATTCACTGCTTAGGAGGAAACAACTCTGGATGGAACCCGTTTCATCTTATCCTTGGTTTCCCACGTGGCTTCTTCAGTCTTATCACTTCTCCAAAGAACCTTAACCAACGGAATTCGTCGGTTTCTCAATTCTTGAAATTTCCTATCCAAAATCTTAACTGGCTTCTGGACAAAAGTTAAATTTAGTTCCAACTCTGCTTCTTCAACGGGTAGGATCTTAAATTCATAGGGGTAGTACTTCCTTAATTGTGACAAATGGAAGACATTATGAATCCCCACGAGACTCGATGGTAGGTCCAACCGGTAGGCTACTTCACCAACTCTTTCAAGAATTTCAAAAGGACCTACATAACGAGGATTAAGCTTTCCTCCTCTCCCAATCCGAGTAAATCCTTTGCATGGAGACGCCTTCAAGAACACCCAGTCTCCAACTTCAAACTTAAGAACTCTTCGACAAAGGTTGGCATAGCTTTTCAGTCTATCCTAAGCTGTTTTCATCTGTTGTTGTATTAGTTAGAATTTCTCAATCATATCCCGTACGGCTTTAGGAGGTTTCTCTAACTTCTCACCCTTTTTAACGCCTTCTTGTTTAGTCCATTTCCACTCCTCTAAATCGAAGAACAACGGAGATCTGCACTTTCGACCATAGAGTAACTCATACGGGGCCATACCAATCGAAGCTTGGAAACTGTTGTTGTATGTGAACTCGATAAAAGGTAGTTGCTCATTCCAAGAAGTTTGAAAAGCCAAAGCACAGGCTCGAAGCAAGTCTTTGAGATACTTAATCAATCTCTCAGATTGGCCATCCATTTGAGGATGTGACGCGGTACTAAACTTGAGCTTCGTACCCAAAAGATCTTGTATTTCTTGCCACAACGTCGTAGTAAATCTCGGATCTCTATCCGACATGATGCTAACCAGAATCCCATGAAGTCGAACAATCTCCCTGTTGTACATCTCAGCTAGCTTGCGGATCTTGTAAAACATCCGAACCGGTAGAAATTGCACTGACTTAGTCAAACGGTCCATAATCACCCAAATGCCATCATGTCCACCTTTCATTTTTGGTAGCCCGGATACAAAGTCCATGGTCACCTGTTCCCACTTCCACTCGGGAATAGGTAACGGCTGTAGAAGACCTCCGGGTTTTTTATGTTCAGCCTTAACCTTCTGATAAGTTATACAATGTCTCACATATTCGGTCACGTCTTTTTTCAATCCACTCCACCAATAGTACTGTTTAAGATCTTTATATATTTTATTTCCTCCAGGGTGGATAGAGTAAGTTGATTTATAAGCCTTCGAGCAATACCCGTTTCAACTCATCAGGTACAACCACACGGTTCTTGAAACGAAGAAGACCAGTTTCATCGAACCCAAACGGACACTCCAAATCAGCTCTTGCCTTAGAAACCAACTTCTAAACTTTTGAATCCCTACACTGAGCTTCAAACAAATGGTGCTTTAAATCCAGTTGTATGGTTATATTAGCAACTCGAGCCTTCACAACAATTGGCTCAATTCCACTACCTTCACCCACTTCCAAATTTGATACACTAGCCTTCCTACTAAGTGCATCGGTGACCACGTTAGCTTTACCAAGATGGTACTTGATAATGCACTCATAATCTTCAAGAAGTTCCATCTAACGCCTTTGCCTCATATTCAAATCCTTTTGAGTGAATAAGTATTTGAGGTTTTTGTGGTCGGTAAAGATCTCAAAAGATATACCATACAAGTAATGTCTCCACTTTCCAAGTGCAAAGACTACGGCGGCGAGCTCAAGATCGTGTGTGGGATAATTCTTTCATTCTCTTTTAACTTCCGAGAGGCATAAGCAATTACTTTCCCTTTCTGTGTTAGCACACAACCCAAACCTTCCTTCGAAGCATCCATAAAAACAGCATAACCTTCAGAGCCTTCGGGAAGTGTCAACACCGGAGCAGTAATTAATTTCTATTTCAAGAAATTGAAAATTTTCTCACATGTCTCATCCTATACAAATTTTACCTCTTTCTTCGTTAGTTGGGTTAAAGGAGCGGCAATCTTTGAGAAGTCCTTAACAAACCTTCTATAGTATCCCGCTAAACCCAAGAAACTTCTAACTTCTGAGGTAGTCTTTGGTTTTTCCAATTTCAACACCACTTCAATCTTCAAGGGATCAACTTCCAATCCATTTCCAGAAATGACATGCCCCAAGAAAGAAACTCTATCGATCCAAAAATCACATTTATTGAACTTGGCAAACAGCTGATGTTCCTTTAGAGTTTGCAACACGAGTTTAAGATGTCTCGCGTGCTCTTCGGCGTTCTTTGAAAATACCAGAATATCATCGACGAAGATCACCACGAACTTGTCGAGAAAAGGCCAAAAGATTCGGTGCATCATGTCCATAAAAGCTACAAGGGCATTAGTTAACCTAAACGGCATCACCAAGAACTCATAATGCCGGTACCGAGTATTGAATCCTGTCTTTGGAATATCCTCTGCTCTAATCCGCAGCAGATAGTATCCCCGACGTAGATCAAGTTTCAAATAAACCTTTGATCCCTGAAGTATATCGAATAGCTCCTCGATATGTGGAAGGGGACACTTGTTCTTGATCGTCATCCGGTTCAACTCCCTATAGTCGATACACATTCTCAAAGTTCCATCTTTCTTCTTTACGAACAAAACTGGCACACCCTAGGGAGAAGAACTCTGTCAAATGTACCCAATCTTCAACAACGTATCAAGTTGAGTCTTTAATTCCTTCAACTCAATCGAAGCCATATAATACGGAGTCTTAGAGAATAGCTCTGCATTCGGGTACAAATCGATCACAAATTCAATTTCCCTATCCGCAGGTAAAGATTCCAACTTCTCGGGAAAACCCTAGGGAAATCCTTCACTACCTTTGTTTCTTCCAACTTGATCTGATCCTTAGGCCTGTTAAGAATATAGGCAATGGACCCCGTAGCTCCATCTCGACCAAGTTTCTGAGCTTCAGTAAAGGAAAGTAAAAGTACTGTCTTCGAATTCCAACCAACGAAAATCTCTGAACCCAATTGAACTCTCTTTACCCGGCAATCAACAGTTGCACAATGTCTGTAGAGCTAATCCATACCCAGAATAGATCCATAGCGAGTCATCAGTATCTCAATGAAGTCCGTCAGAAAAACTCGACCCTCGATACTCACCGGAACATCCTTATACACCTGATCAGTCTCTAAGCTACTACCAAAAGGAGAACTAACCATATAATAAGCAGAAGAGTAAACAGCAGGCAAAGATAAAGTAACAACAAGAGCACTCGAAAGAAAGAAGTGTGTAGCTCCCGGATCAAATAATGTATGTATGTTCGTGCCATGTATGCATATTGTACCTTCTACTACCACGGCGGGATCTACATCAGCATCCTGCTCCCTCCGTGTAGAGCATAAGTGCGAGCCTTAAGAAGTGGCCTCTGACCCCCGACAGGCTGATCTTGTCTATCTGAACAGGTATCCACTTTATGCTCAGTGCTCCCACAAATAAGACACAGTCCCAAACGCCGTCTACAACCCTCGAAGGTATGCGTTTCGTGGCCGTAATAAGTGCAAACGGGCTTCCCTGCAAGTGGAGGTAAGGCAGGTGCAGGTGAAGCTTTCTGAACTGGTCCCCTGGGTTGGGACTTCTTCCAAGGCCCTTTAGCAGGTGGTGGAACGGTGTAAGAAATAGGCCTCTTGCCGGAATTAGAACCCGATCCTAAACCTGAACCTGAAGCCTGTCCAGAACGGTAAGTAGATCTTTTGGCTACCACTGCATCCTCGACCTTCAAAGCCTTTGAAGTAGCTTTTACCCACGTGCTCGTATTAACCACTTCAATGGTTGTCTGTACATCCGGTCGAAGTCCCTGAATAAACTGCATCACCGTACGGAAATCACCACTCGCTATATTAGGTGCATAGCGAGACAACCTCTCAAACTCAGCTATATACTCGGAAACTATCCTCCCTCCTTACTTTAATTTAGTAAATTCCTTCAATCTGTGGGTACGTGATGATGGAGGAATATACTTGTTCCTGAATTCCCGAACAAATACATCCCAAGTTATCTCCTCACCGGCGGTATCCAATATAATCTTTGTACTTTCCCACCAAGAATAAGCCTTGCCTTGGATCAAAGAGATAGTAAACTGAGCCTTTTCCTAAGAGCTACATGGAATAAGATCCCAAATTCTCTCGACTTTCTTAAGTCATTGCTCCGCTTGCATATCATTGTCTTTGAAGAATTTCGGAGGGTGCTGATTTTGAAACTCCCAATATACAGGAAAAATATGTCCTCCTGGTTGTACCGGTGGAGCTGGTGGTGCCGGAGGAACAAAATCCCTTAATCTTTGATCAATGAGGTGTACCACCGCATTAAGGAAGTCTTGGGGTTGAGCTTGAGGGGGTGGAGGTGGAGGAGAACGGTAACGGTGGCGCCTATGACCCGGAGAATGCTCACATCGAGGTCTACCACAAGGCATTCTGTAAGCAATACACTGAATATGCATATTGGATTTGTATGTGCAAAGGAGTGCAATTAAAATCCCACAATACTGATCCAGCTCAAAATTAGTTTTGCTGAGTTGGAGGTCTAGCTGGCAATCTCGGGTCGATCAATCAAGAATTTATAGTAATGGGTTCTTTAATCAATCTGAAAACACATAAACACACGTGAGCTCAAAGGCCAAATTGGGGGACTTGGGGTTGGGCCCAAGTTTGGCTCTCCGACACTCAAGTTAGTATAAGGAACGTGCTTGAAGAGAGAAAATAATACAAGGGAATGCTATTAACTACTCTTAAATTCGCTTGCCAACCACTGTTGAAGGGGGCCGTATTTATAGCCTTGGAGGATTAACACAGTAGTGCGTGTACTGTAGCTATGCTTTAAATATGATCGAGAGTTAATCCTGATTAGGAAATGCTCAATCCCACCAAGGGGTATAAAGCACGCCAATTTCCCCTTTTTGGTAAGACCTAGCGCAGTAGGCATTAAATACGCCGGCATACATCTGTACCAGGGAATGAGAATGGGACACGTGTCTTGACACCGACGTGTCTTGGGCGTGTCGAGAAGGGCTCGATGCATGGCGTCGGCGAGGGAGGTTGATAGCCTCTAAGTCTTACCTGTTCTGCCAAAGTGACCAAGAGGTCAGGTCCTTAGAGATGGAGTTTGGCTCATGTGGGAGCAGACCCTCATCGATCCGACCACCCATAGCCTCTCGATCCGGGGTCAGACTTTGAGGTTGAGGTCTAGATGACCCGTGGGGCGCAAACCTCAACTCGGGTCGGTCAGTGGCACGGGGTCGATGTGGCTCCACGTTGGGCATGCAACGTGGCCCAGTAATATTATGCCATATCAGAGGTCCCCCCAAATTTCCAGCGTGAAAGTTCACGGTGGTAATTTCATCGATCTGGAATTGGGTACGGGAACCGTCCTGGCTATTGGAACCAATCCGTCACATGTTGAATGGGCGTATCTTTTGAGGAACTCAATTGAGGTTACATTAAAGAGGTGCTTCTTTTGAGGGGGTCAACCCGACGGTTGGTTTATGGGGCACGTCTTTTCAGGCAATCGATCTGGCACCGTACCATTATAGTATCGTTTTGTATTTTGAAGGAATCAAATATCCTTCCCCTATAAATAGGTGGCCAACCCTTTCTCATTTTTCACTTCCAAGAGCTAGAGTGCCCGATCCTGAAAAGCTCTCAACTCTCTTTTCTTGGCAAGCCGGATCGATTTCGAGCGTCATCTTCGAGTTTTTCAGCTCAGGTAATTTTTAAGTTCTGTGTTTCCCTTATTCTCTTGGTTCAAGAATGGTGTGTAACCTTGAGGCGGCGGCGTCCGACGCGGGCGTAAGCTCTAATCCGCTGTTCACCCCTTCTCTGGATCGGCCTGGGGAGGTGGTGCCTCCGCTTCTGGATCAGAGTTTCACGTCGTTGGACAACTTGGACGAGGTTGAAGCAAAAAAATTCATGGAAAACCATGGAGGACAAGCCTCGACCTTGACACGGGGCTTATCGGCTCAGAGATGAGGTAGAAGAGGTGGTTGAGGGAGCAGAAGAGGTGGTCGAGGCTACTCTCGATCCCCAACCGAAAAAGAAGAAGAAAGCAAAGGTGGCTGAGGTGGCCTCCGATCCCACACCGATAAAAAAGAGAAAATCTAAGCACGTGTTTTGTACTCTGATGACGGTGGAGAAAAAGACCTACAAGCTAACCAACGCCGAGTTCAGAGACATACAGAACTGGCTTTTCGGCCTGCCAGAAGGGTTCGCGATTAGGATTCCAGAAGAAGGGGAAACTATTGGGTCCCCAACGCAGGAACTCCTTTGGTCTATATTACGCATCAGTTAAACACGGGTTCTGATTTCCTTTATCCCTCTTGGTATCTACTTTTTTCGAGCGGCTCAACCTCTGTCCGGCCCAACTCCTGCCGAATTCAATCATGCTTATCCATAGCATGATCATCATCATCCGGTGCCTTGGGTTCGAGCCACGAGTCGAGGATCTGGTGGAGTTCTTCACACTTACACATTTCGCCAAGTCCGGGTCGGGATACTTCTATCTGCAGGCGAAGGCCGATAGCAAGATCGTGGATATCCCTTCCTCGCCCAATGGCAAGCAATGGAAAGAGAAGTTTTTCTTCTTAGACTTCCTCCTCTCTCTTCCTTTTCAAACCAACTGGTCAAACTCCGATCCCAGGAAGCTGCCCCGCGCATGTCAAGCATGGATCCGGTGCTATTTCAATCTCTTGGTCGACCTTGGGCAGCTCGACCCCAAATTCCTGACAAGGAACGGGCACTTAGTCGAGGTCGGCCTGGTCAGTGGGTTGAGGTTGAAGAATTTCAGCCTATCTCGACCCGTGTTTGGGGTCTAATTATGCACTTTCATCCTTGTCTTATTCGTTGTTCTATTTTTATATTGGTCATAGAAAAGTACACGGGGCATACCCCGGCCCAAAAACAATAATAAGGAAAGCCACATAATAAACACATAACAGTACGCACATAAGTAGGGCTCCAACCCCAATTGAAAATGCGCAACAATGGGGCTCCAACCCCAATTGAAATCATCCATGTGCAGAATTTAAAACATACATAAGACTAACCCACGATCACCTAAACTAGCATGATTCCGTTCAAATTTAAATTTACCAATTAAATTTAAAATTCCCTTGACTTCAAGTTACAACTAACTTAAGTAATTTGAATATTAGTTCATTATTCAAGAATTTATTGAAAATCGAATTACCGAATCTTGACAAAACAATAATTAATTCAAAATTAAATTTTTGTCTAAAATATCATTCAAAGTGATATTTAATATTTTCTCGAAAAACAAGAACTTGACTTTAATTTATAAAAATCCCAAATTTTACAATTATTTCAAAAATAATTAATTCTAAAATTAAAATCTAATTTTAAAATAAAATCAGATTTTACAAAACGGGATTTTACGAAACTTGGAAAACACGAAACGAAAACGGCCGGAAAGGCCCTCGCGAGGCGCGCCACATCCGTCCCCGCGCACGCGCACACAGCCTGCAAGGGGCCTCCCGGAAGCACCCGATAATTTCCCGCAAGCAAGTGCACAGGCCCGCCGTCATCATGATCGATCTCCTACGCCTCCACCTCAACCACAAGCACCACCGATAGATATGGGGAATTTTATGGAAGCAGTTTTTAACTATGTCGAGCATCGGAGGGCTCAAGCTCCCCCACCACAACAAGCAGAACAACAAGCTCCTCCACTAAACCATAACAATAGAGATCCTCATGGGGTGTTTCTGAGCTATAACCCCCCTCGATTTTCTGGTTCCATTGACGATGCGGTCTCGGAGGGTTGGTTGATACGATTAGAGAGGATATCTGGAGTCCGACAGTTTACTACGCAAGAGGAGGAATTCAAGAAGAAGGATTCGACTTTTAGAGCTCCAATGGGAAGAGGTTCTGGATCGAATTCGGGAAAGAGGCCGATGATTCAAGCTAGTCCCCCTCCTAAAAGTCCTTTTAAGAAGCCTCGGTTTGGAGGACAAGGTTCTTAGGCCGCACCGACTCGACCGAAGGCTCTACCTATGGCACCGGCATCTACAAATTCACGCTCGGATGTACCTCCATGTACTTACTGCGGGGGACCGACCCATACCTACAATAATTGTCGAAGAAGGTTGAAATTGTGCCTCATATGTGGAAAAGGCGATCATATGGCGAAGACATGTCCCTACAGGAACCCCGAATTTCAAAGACGAGTTCGAAGGCCAATGATCCCGGCTCGTGCTTATGCCCTCGAAGGTGAGGAGCAAGATGCAGAGATTGATCCCACAGCCGTGGTAGAAGGTACCCCATGCATACATAACATGAGCATTCATGCACTCTTTGATTCGGGTGCCACGCATTCCTTTATTTCTTGTGACTTAGTTGATATTCTGTGCTTGCCTGTTATTTGCTTTTTTCTTCTTGTTATTTGGTGAGTTCGCCACTGGGTGGTAGTCTTCAGACAGATCAGTTGATTCGAGAGTGTTCAGTTTTGATTGAAGGGAAAGAATATCCGGCTGAATTGAAAGAGTTAAAGATTCAATTAGAGGAATTGCTCAAAGTTGAATATATACGACCAAGTTCGTCACATTGGGGTGCTCCGGTTCTCTTTGTTAAGAAAGGATGGAACCTTTAGAATGTGTATAGATTACCGGGAGCTTAATCGGATGACTGTAAAGAATAAGTATCCTTTGCCCCATATTGAGGATTTATTCGACATGTTACAAGGTTCTGGGATATACTCAAAATTGGACTTGAGACAAGGATTTATCAATTGAAGATCCGGAAAGAGAACTCCGGAGGATCATGTAAGGCATCTCAGAATTGTGTTGGATACCTTAAGAGAGCATCGGTTGTATGCTAAGTTTAGCAAATGCGAGTTCTGGATTGATCGGGTAGCATTTCTGGGTCATATTATTTCAAAGAAAGGTTTAGAAGTAGACCCTTCTAAGATTGAGACGGTTGTTCAATGGCAAAGCCCGAAAAATGCTTCAGAAGTAAGGAGTTTCTTGGGTTTGGCAGGCTACTATTGGAGATTAGTTCAGGATTTCTCAAAGATTGCAGCTCCTTTAACCCGATTGACTAAGAAAGCGGTTAAGTTTGAGTGGGATGAGGCATGTGAGGCTAGCTTTCAACTTGTAAAGGAAAAGTTGACCACCGCTCCTGTATTAGCACTTCCCGAAGGTACAGAAGGATATACAGTTTATACGGACGCCTCAAAGGAAGGTTTGGGATGTGTGTTGATGCAAAATGGAAGAGTAATCGCCTATGCCTCAAGGAAATTGAAAGAGCATGAACAGAACTACCCCACTCACGATTTGGAATTAGCGGCAGTGATCTTTGCTTTGGGTAAGTGGAGACACTATCTTTATGGAATTTCGTTCGAGGTCTTTTCCGATCATAAGAGTCTTCAATACTTATTCTCGCATAAGGAATTGAATAAGAGACAACGGCGTTGGATGGAACTTTTGGCGGATTATGAGTGTACAATCCGATACCATCCCGGCAAAGCCAATTTGGTCACGGATGCACTTAGTAGGAAAACTAGTGTGTCCGATGTGAAAGTGGAAATTGGAGATGAGAATGAGTTGTTCAGATTGAGGGCTAGTATTCGGAATATTACGGTTCGACCAGATCTTAAACAGAGATTGTTTGATGCTCAAAGGATTGATCCCGAGGTTCAAAAATTAGCTGAGAAAGCTCGAGCTGATTCCGAGTGTCCGTTTGGGTTTGATGATACGGGACTTTTAAGATTCAAGAATAGAGTTGCTGTCCCGGAAGAGTTAAAAAGGAATGTTCTTGAGGAAGCCCATCGGTCAGGGTATTCGATACATCCCGGAGGAACAAAATGTATAAGGATCTTAAGCAATTCTATTGGTGGAATAGATTGAAATGGGATGTTATCAACTTCGTGAAACATTGTATGACTTGTCAAGTGGTAAAGGCAGAACATCAGAAGCCATCGGGGCTACTTCGACCATTGCCTATCCCGGAGTGGAAATGGGAACAAATAGCTATGGATTTTGTTTCAGGATTACCAAAAGTGAGAGGAGGTTTTGATGGAATTTGGGTTATCGTGGACAGGTTGACGAAATCGGCTCATTTTCTTGCTATCAGGATGTCCGATAAAGTGAGTAAGTTGGCCAAGAGATACAATGATGAGATTGTCAGGCTTCATGGTGTACCTGTTAGTATTGTCTCGGATCGGGATCCCAGATTTACTTTAAGGTTATGGCAAGAATTACAGAAGTGTTTGGGAACAAGGCTTCAATTCAGCACAACTTTCCATCCTCAAACCGACGGACAATCAGAAAGGTTAATTAAGTATCTGGAGGATCTATTGAGAGCATGTGCATTGGACTTTCAGAGTTCGTGGAATGAACAGTTGCCGTTAATCGAGTTTGCTTACAACAATAGCTATCAAGCCTCGATTGAAATGGCCCCTTATGAAGCTCTTTATGGACGTAAATGTCGATCACCGTTGTTCTTGGACTTGGAGGAATGGAATTGGACCAAGCAAGAAGGGATTAAAAGAGGGGAACAGAAGGAAAAACCCTCTAAGACTGTACAAGAGGCTATTGATAAGGTCCAGATAATTAGACAACGGATGAAGGCCGCTCAGGATCGACAAAAGAGTTATGCAGATCTTCGGAGGAAGAATTTGGAGTTTGAGATTAGAGATAAGGTTTTCTTAAAGGCTTCCCCACGAAAAGGATTCTCAAGGATTGGACGAGGAGGAAAATTAAACCCTCGGTATATGGGACCATATGAGATTCTAGAGAAGACTGGGGATACGGTTTATCGATTGGACTTACCTCCGAATTTAACTGGAATTCATAATGTGTTTCATGTTTCACAGCTCCGAAAGTATTTTCGAGACGAGTCCGAGGTTCTACCGGTTGAAGAAGTGGAATTAGAATGGGATCTCACCTTCGTTTAGAGGCCGATTAAGATATTGGATCGAAAATTTCAGGAACTTCGAAATCGGCGTATTCCACTAGTCAAGGTTCTTTGGAGAAGTGATAAAACCGAAGAGGCTACGTGGGAGACGGAGGATAAGATGAAAAGATTTCACCCCGAGTTGTTTTCGAGCGAGCAATGAATCCGAGGACTGATTCTTTTAAGGGGGAGAGATTGTAACTCCCCGACTTTTCGGACGTAAAGGTAGTTTACCTATTTGAGCGAATTAATTGTTTTTACGTGTTTCATATTTAATTTTATTATAAATTGTTATTATTTTATTTTATTATATTTTATTTTAATATATTATTAATTCTAATATATATATATCGTATTATATATATATATATATATATATATATATTTCTTTAAGTATATATGTATACGTTTATTTATATTAGTATTAATTTAATGATTATGCTAATTATATGTTATGTTAATTAATCATGTTTTAGTTAATTAATTACGTGCTTAATATAATTTATTTAATATTAGATTTAATTTATTTATTTAAATGTTTTTGCATGGGAAATTATATTTTTGCATGGAATGTGCTTATTATTCATTTTGAGCTTCGTTCTTGTATGAAATGATATTGAAATGCCACGAATTTGTAGTATGTTGTAAATATATGTGTTATGGACATGATTTTATGCTCGGGTTATGTTTTCGAATTTAATTGGTAGGTTAACGGATTTAATTTGTTTCGAGGAACCAAATCGGGGGCTAACGAGCACTTAGCGTACCCTTGGTTCCGAATTTAATATCTTGAGCTCGGGAACTCGGATTCGAGTTCCGTCAACTCCGCTGAACTTGTAACGAAAATTCGAGTTTAGTAAACTTAGCCTTATATTTTTCCTAAGTCGTTTGAGCCTCCGAAATCCAACCGAAAAACGAATCGGCCACCAACTTGACCTTGTTGTACAAACTTAGCCATATCTTATCCCAACCATAACCAAATTAACCATGGTTTGATTCCTTTAAACCCTAACTCAACCACCTATCATGATATTTCAAGCCCTAACCGAGATAACCCTCACACAATCCCCAAAAACTCAGCCAAAGCTACTGATTGTCATTCCTGTCCCGTAACCCTTCAACCTTGGAGATTTTGAAGCTCAAATCTCATCCAAACTTCATCCAATCAACAAGGTAAGCTAAGGGTTGTATTATATGTTCATTTCTGATCATTTCCACCCTTTCATTCATGAATTTGAGCATGGTTTCTTCATCCTGGACTGTTTTTCCAAAAATAGAGGATTTTGGGCAAATTCTTGATCTCCTTCGATTCTCAATGGTTTTGATTGATTCCAAGCTTGAGATTGATTGTTTTGACATCCTCATATCATTTATGGTCATATATTTCATGGTGGTTGAAATATTTATGAGATATCATTTATGAAATTTTAAGAAAATCCACATGAAGGTCACGTACGGTTGATGACTTGTTTGAGCTTGTTTGGGACTGAATTATGTGTTGGATTTATGATGTTTTGCTGCACATTTGAGGGACTTATGGACCTGAACTAAGTCGGATTAATTGGATGCAAGCATGCCCTGTTTTCTTCGAGTTTTGCTCTGTTTTGGCGTGAGGATTTGCTGTCAAACTGCTGATTTTTCCTTCTCTCTTTTGCTGTCCAGTTCGTGGCTTTGTGGTGTGTGTTCTTGTTGAGTTTGTGCTACATTTTGTACCTTGTATAGCTGCCTTGGTTACTTGCATTTCTCGTACATAAGGGCTGCCCTGTTTCTGCGTTTTGCTGTCCGAGAACAGGGGTGTTTCTGGTTCGTGGCACGGGGGTGCCGTTTTTGCCCATTCCAGCGAGGAACGGGGGTGCTGTGTGGGCTGGGTTTGCTGTACCGAGACACGGGGGTGTCTCGGTCTAGGCTAGGGAGGTGACACGGGGGTGTCACCCCGTTTTTCTTAATTTCTTTTGCTGCGTCTTCCGTGAACTGTTGCTGCTGTAGGGTTGTGTGTGCATGGTTTTGGGGTTGTATTTGCATGTATATGTATATAATATATAGTATATATAATATGCATGTAATATATATATGCATGCATGTGTGTGTGTACAATATATATTATGTATTTGTGTTTGTGTACGTACGTGCATGTATGTGTGAGTATATATATTTATATATTATATATACTATACGTTATTATATATTAGTATATATTTGTTATATTATATATGGTTATTATATACTAATTATATTATATATATTTATTATATATTTTAAATATTATTTGATTTAATTCAATTCTTGAAATTAATTGATTTCGATTTCGCGTATTTATTCTACCGACTTTTGATTGAACGTTTTATTTGTTTCATTCCTAAATGTGAATTTGAATATTATATGTTATGCTTATTAAATGGATTTTAGATTAATTGATATGCATTATGAATTTATGAACTTGTGAAATTGGATGAAATATATGAACGAATGATATGATTATATGTTTTAAATTTCTTAATAGTGCACATGGACATTTTTATGATATAATATGATCATTTATGCATTCATGTCATATTCATTTCATTGCCGAGCGTCATATGTGGTCATTGAGTCTCATACCTTTTCTTTTGTACAGATTCGGGTTTGGTCGGAGACGAGGGCGAGCATTGAGACGCTTGTACCTTTATTTTGCTTTGGTAAAGGTGGGTTTTCCTTCTACTAGTTAAAACAACCCTATAAATCCCTTATGTGCAAAGTTTTAAGCCAAAATAGTATATTTATATAAATCGAGTCATTTTGGGTAAATGATTTCAAACGTATGACCCCTTTTTAATTATGAAATCCTACCTTATGTTTTGGCGAGATTGCATGTATGTTATGTTCACGGGCCCAGGGACTTAGTGCATGTGGCAATCCGGGGAGGCAAGGGCCGAAGGTGATCCCATACACTAGTTCCAACCAAATTTACGACGAAATAGACCTCGTTAGGAGTTTTGACGAGGAAATGCTAGTCGGGCTTTTGAGGATTCATGTACCTCACTAGCCATTATGTATGAACCGGTGGTCAGGTTTAGCTAACTTGTCCACCACCCGGAGGAAGAAGGTGTATATGTATGATTATGATGATTTATGTATGTGCACGAAAGATATGTATGACAACCAATAATTATGATATGATTACACAAGGAGAAGGTTGGAGATTGTGCACGCTCACTCGCCGAGCTTATAACCTTATGAACAATTATGAATGAAAAAGAACGTCGTAATCCCGTTGATGTTTTCTTTTGTTTTAACCACTTGGTAAATTCTTATCAAACTTCACACGGGATTAGGGCTTGCACGTATGTGTTTAAATTATGCGATATTATATATCTTATGCCCCGTTTTAATACCCACCAGTCTCTTTTAGACTGAACCCGGTTGTTTTCAGCTGTTTTGTACAGGTATAGGAGTGCTAGGCGGGAATACAAGTCGTCTAGGTCTTGCATTTATGTTTAGCACTTCTTTTCAGTCTCATATTCATACTCTTGTTGCTACTTTTGTATTTGATCATAGTATAGATTGGAGCGTTATGATTTTGTAGGCCGTGAGTGCCGTTGCATATTTGAACGCTCTTGTATATCTATTTTTGGAGCTTGGTGGCTCACTGTATATGCTTTGTCGTTATTGCTTCCGCAATTTTCTTTAACTCTGATTTTATGTTTCTTGAGTTGATTGGTTTAAGGGTTAGTCCCGCCTAGCATAGCGTGTGTGTTGTGTCCCCGTTCGCCGTGGATTTGGCACGTGTATGGACTTCCATTTCATATACGGGTCGGGTCTCGGTGCGGGGGATGTGGTACCTTACGCTCGGGTGCTACATACAGACTTAGAGCTTGGATGCTCGCATTACTGGGCTCGCGGGACAACCCCAGCCCATTCACTTATTGATTACGGACCCAGGCCCATGAGCCTCGGCCCACTCTTCGAGCGGGGTCCTAACCGTCAAACCCGACGCACGTGTTGTAGTCCCTTAAAGCTATCCTTTCCCCAGGAAAGCACTTCACAAGGGCCCAGATTTGCACACGCTCGTTTCGTCGACGCTCATTGGACATTTGCCAGAGGAAACCCCTTCGTGCCTCCTGTCGAGCGTCGCCTATGCTCAGGGAAGGTATACACCAGGACACAGGCATCCGCCCGCCTGCATGACATATCTGGAGTCTCCCCAAACGCTCGACACTCGCCAACAACCACTGACATAGTGGCAGTGCGCATACCGTACCTGACACGCCGCCCACTTTCAGGGTCATCACTTTCATACCATTACAGGTCACCACGTGTTAGGGTAACACAGGTTTGGGACCACTTGGTCAAATTACCCAAAGCACCCTCACCCCTAACATATAAATAGGGAGAAACATATGCTTTCTTCCCCTAAATCATCTTCTCCACAGAAAGACACACATTTGAACTGGGTACACTTCCCCGTTTTCTTCCCAAGTTCCGCAATCCTTTCACCACAGTTGCACCCTAATGGCATTTTGCACCCTTGGTGTTATCTTAGCTGGAAGAACCATGCTCAAAAGGAAACCCATTTCCTGAGGCTCAAACGCCTGTGATGGTCTTCCTTTCCATAAACAAATCTTAGAGTGTTGGTTGCATATTAGGAACCCATTCCCCGTACCATCACCCCTAGCCGAATAATGAAATGAATCGAAGAACCTTTCAGTCAATGACAATCAGTGAAACACGATCCTCCTACAACTCCATCTCTCAATCATGAACTAAGACATGGGAATATTCTCAGAGCCTCAATATTCTTGATTTTTAAAGTTAAGTTCGTTTCATATCCATTTCGATCTCAATCCTAGAAAACCCCATTTTCTAGATGTCTTGATCTTTTATCCACCTTGGCCAAGGGTTTAATGTCTAATGGACTACGAACAACTTAATCAGTAAGAGATCATTGTTGTTCTTAACAACTGTAGGTCCTTTATCAATTCTACTAATTCTACAGATGCCATTTGTGTAATCCCAACATAGGCCGTGGTTCAGTTGTCTATATGTTGACACTCTTTTGAGCCTATATCAAAGATTACAGAGTTAGCTCATATGAGACATTACAGAACCTCAAGTCTAAGGATTAATGAATCACGTCATTGACCTGTGAGATATTTCCTAATCTGAAAGTTTCTGGAAACTTTCTTTCCTATTTAGGAATGTTCTCACGCGGGACATCTCAATGATAAAGTTCTTGTAACAATCACCCTTATTTGTTATGAATGCTTCAATGTATGCACTTATCACTCCATGAAACTTAGTGATCCTTCAAAAGGACATAATCAAATAAGCAAGTCTCAGCAGAGTCAAGGTCGACACTCCCACTGTCTGTCGGACTCATCGACTTGGAGAGGTTCCTAATCCTCGCCTATAGAGTTAAGAACTTATTTCATGTGCCGTCCCCATAAGGGAAAAGTCCTTAACGACCTCATCGGATTAGGGGAGTTAAGTACATGGAAAACACAGTCAACCCAAACAGACATAAATAAGCACATAAAGAAGTGATTGCCTATGAACAAAATCATCTCGTTTATTATTCAAAGACTGTTTGTGATTTTACAAGAAAATAGTGAAGCAAACATCTGCTTTAAGGGCATTATTCCTAATAGAAAGACCGGGGCCTGACGTGTTTGTTGTAGGAACGGGATGAAGCGGCTTTATACTGGATGAGCTTCTGGTAGGTGCGCTCTCTCTTTTCCTCGATTAGGTCCAGGTCATCAGATCGACATTCGCTGTTTTGCTCGATCTGATACTGAGACACTCGAGCCGTTTCATGGAGTATCTTTGATGGGATTATGGCTTCGGACCTATAAACTAAGAAAAATGGAATTTGGCCTGTCGTAGTGCGGGGCGTGGTTCGATATGCCCACAGAACCCCATCGAGCTCATCCGCCCATGCATCCAACTTTGCATCGAGGCGGGTTTTCAGGTTCTGGATGATGATTCTATTGGTAACCTCGGCTTGGCCATTTGCTTGGGGATGGCTAACGGAAGTGAATCGGATGTCGATCCCAAGGTCTCGACATTATTGCTTAGTATTCTCGTTTCGGAATTACAGCATATTGTCACAAATGGTGACCCTCGAAACCCTAAAGCGGCAGATTATGTTTTTCCAGATAAAATTTCTTACTACTGCATCAGTTATGTTTGGGACTGCCTCAGCCTCAACCCACTTTGAGAAGTATAAACGCTTCTGTCGCAGGGCTAGGGGGAGCAGCCCGACGATGTCGATCCCCCACTAGTGGAACGGTCAAGAAACATTGACTGACGGGTGTTGGTGGATGAGGTTTCCGTGTTTTTTACATCTTAGGCATTTCATGGAATGCCGCTTTGCATCTCGGACAAGGGTCAGCCAGAAGTAGCCGCTTCTCAGCACTTGACGGGCTAAAGCCCGTCCTCCCGAGTGCTTCCCGCAGCATCCTTCGTGGATTTCTTCCAGTACGTCTTGGGCTTGGTTGGGACGGAGGCACTTAAGCGGGGGCCCTGTGAAGGATTTCTTGAACAACCTCCCTTCGTGGTCGAACGTGTATCTCAGGGCTCGATATTTGACCCTCTTAGCTTCGGTTCGGTTTTGGGGCACGGTACCATCCTTGAGGTATGCTACGAGGTCATCCATCCAACACGGTTCCGTCGGGTCGATTATCACGACATCGGGTTGGGGTCCGTCAATGGATCGACCTCCCGAGATGAGGTATGAAATTATTTCGTTGCGGGTCCCTTGTAAACCACTGGCCAATTTAGATAATGTATCAGCCCGGTTGGGGAACTTGCTCGATCCTGAACTCCTTGAATTAATGTTATTAGTTCTTTCACCATCTTGAGGTACGCGACCATCGATTCTTCTCGTGCCTCGTAGGTCCCGTTGACCTGGCCTGCTACCAGTTGGGAGTCAGTCACAAAGGCTATCTTTTCGACTTTGTGTTCGAGGGAGAATTTAAGACCCGCTAGGAGCACTTCATATTCGACCTCGTTGTTAGTAGCTCTGAAGTCAAGGTGGATGGTGAAATCGAACTGCTTGTTGTCCGAGGTAACCAGGGATATCCCCACACCTTCCCCTTGAGAGGTTGATGAGCCGTCTACATGCATTGTCCAACTCAAGCAGATTGATTTTGGAGGAGGAACGCTCTTTTCGACTAGGAAGTCAGCCAGAACTTGAGCTTGTTGGGCGGCTCGGGGTTGGAAAGAGATATCGTGTTGCCTGAGCTTGACCGCCACTTCATCATCTGACCTGAAACATCGGGTTTGGCGAGAACTTGCCTGAGGGGTTGGTCAGTGAATACGACTATTGGGTGTGCCTGAAAATAAGGCCTTAATTTTTGAGCTGAGTGAGCCAACACGAACACAAATTTCTCTATCTCTAAGTAGTTGAGCTCGGCTCCGTGTAAGATCTTGCTCAGGTAGTATACGGGTAGGTTTTTTCGATCCAGAATGGTGACTAGGACCGAACTGAAAGTTTCACGGGAAAGAGATAGATAGAGGTACAAGGTTTCCCCCTCGTTGGGCTTGGCCAACAACGGTATGACAGGCACTCTTTAAGTTGTTCGAAAGCGCTATCGCACTCTTTGTCCCATTAAAACTTCTTCAAATTGTGCAAAACCTTGAAGAACGGGAGGTTTCTCTCCGAGGATCGGGAGATGAAGCGGTTTAGGGAGATGATCGACCAACCAGAGATTGGACCTGGCGAATGTATTGGGATCAAGGTATGATTTAGATTGCTTTGATCTTGGCGGGGTTGGCCTCGATCCCTCGTTGGCTTACCATGTACCCGAGGAAGTGACCACCCTCGACCCCGAAGGTGCACTTCTCCAGGTTGAGCTTCATGCCATATTGTCTCAAAATATCGAAGGTTCGGCGTAAGTGGTCAAGATGATCCCAAGCTCTTTCACTTTTGATGATCATGTAGTCGATATAGACCTCCATTGTTTTCCCGATCTCGTTCTTGAACATCAAATTTACCAACCTCTGGTAGGTAGAACCCGCGTTAGACTAAATGGCATCACCTTGAAGCAGTAGATGTCTTTCACTACTATGAAGGTCGTATGCAGCCTATCCTCTGGTGCCATGGAGATCTGGTACTACCCCTGGAAGACGTCCATCATGCTGAGCATTTCGCATCCGGCCATCTAGTCGACAAGTTGATCGATGTATGGTAGCGGGTAAGGGTCTTTCGGACAAGCTTTGTTGAGATCGGTGAAGTCGTTGCACATTCTCTATTTTTCGTCGGTCTTCTGCACAAGGACTACATGTACAACCAGTCTACGTACTGGATTGGAGTTATGTAGCCTGCGTCGAGGAGCTTATTAACTTCGCTTTCGATGATCTTGTTTCTCTCCTTGCTTTGGACCCTCAACTTCTTCTTGATGGTCTTGTGAGTTGGATCAAGCCCCAGGGCGATGGCAGATGACCTTCGGGTCGATGCCTAATAGGTCTTTGGTGGTCCACGCAAAAATGTCGACATTTTTGTGGAGGAATTCGATATCATGATTTCATGTTCGGGGTACATGTTTGCCCGATGCGTGTGGCCTTGCTCCCTTCGCAGGGCACCAACGACACTTCTTTAGATGACTCAGAGGGTTCGAGTCGCTCGCTAAGCTTCCTCTTTCTTACCGCTTGGGAACCTTCCTCACCGGATAGGGAGGTGGGTAGATTGATCTCACCGCCAGCATAGGTTTGAAGGTCGAGGCATTCGTCGACCTCCTTGTCCTTGGGTTTCTTAAGGGAAATAGCGTAACATGCCCAACTATCCACCACGCCGTACCCGATTTCCCCGACCCCATTCCGGGTAGGCATCTTGATTTTTTGGTGAAAAGTGAAGATGATGGCCCGGAATTGGATGAGGCCGGGTCGGCCGAAGATTTTATTATACGGTAGGGGCATGTTCACGACCACATACTCGACCTCCCGGGCTGCCCGACACGGATCGGTACCCATCGAGGTGAATAACCGAATGCGCCCTAAGGGTAAAACCTTGGATCCATCGAATCCTTGTAACGGAGTCCGGACGGGATCGAACCTCAAATTGTACAGCTGCATTTTAATAAGCGTGGAGTAAAGGATAATGTTGGTGGAGCTTTCATTATCAACTAGGCACTTGGTTACATTATAGTTGGCCACGCCTAAGGTCACCACCATCGGACAACTAGGCGCATCGCCTTCCCAATGGGGGCCTGGGTGGCTATCGCTATTGCTAAGGCTAACCTCCTGCCCTACCCAATCCTCTCCTTTTTCGATCTGGAGGACTTCTTCATGCGGGCCCTCGTACTCTTGAGCCGCTCTCCGGTGAGTCGTCTTCCGGGCAGCATTCGAATCTCCGTCGACGTGACCTCCGATGATCATGTATATCGTGTCGTGGGTCGCGTCGTTGTTGTTGTCCTTTCTCTCGATCGGCTACTTTCTGGATCGACGAGTTGGGGATCCGGATCAAGATTTGGAGCACTCCCGGGATCGACTAGCCTTCTCGGAGAAGTGGTCAAGCTTGCAAACGAACTCCTTCAAGTGACCTCTACGGATGAGTCTCTCGATCTCATCGTGAAGGGTGTTACATTCCTCCGTGGTGTGGCCATGCTGCTGGTGGTAGCCATAAAACTTTCCTGACTTCTGAGCCTTTGGACCTTCACCGATGGTCTTCGGCTGTTTCAGAAGTTTCTTTTCTAAGATCGTGAAGATTTGTTCGACGGTCGTGTTCAAGGGGATATAATTTCGTCGGTCGATCTGGGTCGGCGGATCAACTTTCCCCTTATTCTTCTTGGGCTCGTTCCCTCTCCGAGTGGGGGTCGAGTCGGACCTAAAATGATGCCCTTCCGGCTGGGGCTAGGGCATGGGCCCATAAGCGAGGGCCATCTCTTCGACTCGTATAAATCTGCGGGCGATATCTGGAATCTCGGTCAGGTTTTGGGGTTCAGCCCTGATGATCTCGTCTATCCAATTACGGTTGTGCAACACCCGATGGATGACCCACAGCAAAGTGTCCATCGTCGGGTCCTCGACCCGGACTATTTCCCTCGAGAACCTAGTGAAGAAGTCCCGAAGGGATTTGCCATCTTCTTGGCGGAGATTATTGAGGTATAAGGGCGGCAGTTTCTCTCCTGACATGGAGGAGAAATGCGCCAAGAATCGATCTACAAAATGATTGTAGGTCGCGATGCATCGAGGCGGCAGGTGGATGAACCAGTCCTACGCTGGACCCATCAACGTGGTGACGAAAAGTTTGGCCCAAATTTGCGGCGGGTAGGGGTGCAGCAGCATCCTGTTCTCAAAGGCCGCCACTTGCTTTTCGGGATCGGTTGTCCCGTTGTACAAAGGTAGCCCTGTGGAGATTCTCTCCCCATCACAGGTCGTACGGAGTATATCCTCGGAGAAGGGGGAAGCTTCCTCTCTGTCACTCCAAAAGCACAGAGGGCGTCAGTTTAGTCCCTTGTGTAGGTCGACCTGCCTCTAGGAGATCACTGACCCTCGATCTCCCAGGCGGTCTTGGGCCCGCCTTCTTGGCGGATCGATATAGCGACCCGGGTCGTTCTCTTACCGAGCTGCGGCAATCCTCACCGCTTCATTTCTATTAGATCGTGTGGGCATTTGGTTCCGTAGATCATCAAACTCCTCATTGTTAGGAATAGTGCCCTAGAAAGCCGATTGTATATCCGCTTTGTGATTTTCCTTATTGTAATCACAGACAATCTTTGAATGAAATAACGAATTGAGGCAACACTTCTTTATATGCTCTTGTTTGGTATGCGTTTACTTTTATCTGTGCATGTATAAGAACTCCCCTAATCCTGATGACTTTAGGACTCGACCATTTAGGTGAAATGGTTCATGAAACGAGCCCTATATCACATAAGTCATGATTAGTAAAATGCTCCAAGCCGATGAGTCCTACAGACAGTGGGAGTGTCAACTTGACTCCTCTAAGGCTTGCTTGTGGGATCACGCCCTTAAGAAGGACCACCTTGTTTCATGGAGGTGCAAAGTGTATAGTTGATACGTGCGTGATACATGAGGGTGTTTACTTCAATAAGTAAGTTCACTGAGGTGCCCCGTGTGAGAACATTCCTAAATGGGAAAGGAAGTTTCTATTTCAGGGAATAAAAACTTCCAGATTAGGAAATATCTCACGAGTCATTGATGTGATTAATTGATCCTTAAGACTTGAGGTTCCTTGTCACTTTATGAGTTAACTCTGTAGTCTTAGGTATAGGCTTTAAAGGGTGTCGCCTTAGACAACTGATTCAAGGCTTATGCTGGGGCTTCACAAGTGATTCATGAAAGTGAATGAGAATCAAGAAAGGACCTACACTTGCATTTGCAAGGTGATCTCTTATTGTGTAAGTCATTCATAAGCCATATGGAGTCCTTGGCCAAGGCAGTAGATCAAGACATCAAGAAAAGGGTTTCTTGGATTGAGATCAAACGGATATGAAATGCACTTAGCTTTAAGACCGGATTATTAGGGGGTTCTGATTATTCCCTTACCCTAGATCTTGGTTGAGAGATAGTAAGTAGGAGGATTGTATCTCACATTAATCAATGACTTAAAGGTTATGTCGAATCCGAACATTCCAATTCAGTTAGGGGTTAAACACTTGTTGCTAGACTATGGTCGTTTAATCTGTGGACTGATTAATTAATTAGTGAATTAATTAATTAGGGTCACTGCTAATTGAATTGAGAACCTAGAGGGTCACACACAACAACTTGGTTACATGAGTTGCGGCTTTAAAATGATTAAACGAGTTAATCGGGCCAAGAAGGTTCCACACGTGTGAAACCACACGTGTAAATATATATATTGTATATATATATTAAATAATTAAATGTGTTAATTATTTAATAGACTTTGGTTTAATTTTGAATTAAAAAAGAAAGTCTAATTTTGGAGAAAAATAATCTAGTTAATTAATTATGAATTAATTAATTAGATAAAATAAGTTATTTATTTTAAATAAATAAAGTATAAAATTATCCAAAAATAGTTTGGATATTTTAGCTCTCTTGAAAGTTGATTTGAATTTGAATTCAAAGTCAAAGTCAAAATTACTTGATGATCAAGTAATAGGAGAGAGGGACCAAAATCCTTAGCCCATAAGGACTAGGGATTTTCGGCCACTTCCTTATTATAAATAGGGGAGCTCGAGCTCCCCTTAGAGCTAATTGGCAATTCTTTTGGTTCATGTGTTGAACACCATCCTTTCTCCAAGGTAAACGAAACCCTAGGTTAATCCTAAACACTAACTAGAGAACTAGCATCCTTACTAGTTAGATTGTAGTCAAGTTGGTGGACTATCTCTAGAGAGTTTCAAGTTAGAAGTTTGAAGATTCGAGCTTTACCAAGGAGAGGGATCAAGCCGCGAGAAGAGCGCTCTTGGGTGGCTTGAAACGCTTCAAGAAAGAATAAAAGAAAAGTAAGTTTCTTATCTCTACGAATTTGGATACACGATTGCGAGTCCAAGGTCCTTTTGTTGGGAAAATTTTTAAATTCCGCTGCTTTCTGATTCGTGTTTTCCAACACTCGTGGTCATCATCGACCACGCGTTTACCGTGGTTGGCGTGGCTCAGGTGGTCTGACTCGCCGTGGCCCTTGGGTGGGCCATGCTTGCTCCCTACAGGGGGAGCCGGTGGAGGTGCGAATCTTTGGGTTTAGCCCAAGCCGGACTGGGGGGCGAACCCACATATGACCTGGAGGGCTTGGGTCAAGCGGCTGGATGTAAATCGACATGGGTTGCCCGAACGCTTGGACCGTGGGCCCCGTAACATTGGGCACGACAGGGCTTGAAATAGTGACCGGGCTAGCACGGGGTAGCTCCGGGCGCCTAGGCTCTCGGTCCTCAGCTTGAGCTTGTTCGAGCTCGACCCGTGAAAGACATCCAGGTCCGGCTGGGTGACGGTGATCCTGGGGGTTGTCTCTTGTTGGGGTAAGACGACACTAACGGTAGTGCCAAAATTTCCGGCGGCGGGAATAGCAGTGGAGGTGTTGCCAAGCTGTGCATTAGCGTCATGCCTACCTTTAGTGACCTCCTTCATGTCATCGTCGCAACTGGTCACTCTTGTGTTCACCATTGTTGTAAGTAAGCTATGTGGGTATTTTTTCCTCTTCATCGATATGAAGAGAGAAAGAGACTTTCCCACAGACGGCGCCAAACTGATCCGGCTCCAAATTGGTTTTACTGAGTTGGAGGTCTAGCTGGCAATCTTGGGTCGATCAGTCAAGAATTTATAGTAGTGGGCTCTTTAATCGATCTGAAAACACACAAGCACACATGAGCTCAAAGGCCAAATTAGGGGACTTGGGGTTGGGCCCAAGTTTGGCTCTCTGACGCTCAAGTCAGTATAAGGAACGTGTTTAGAGAGAGAAAATAATGCAAGGGAATGCTATTAAATGCTCTTAAATTCGTTTACCAACCACTGTTGAAGGGGTCCGTATTTATAGCCTTGGAGGATTAACACAGCAGTGTGTGTACTATAGCTATACATTAAATGCGATCGAGAGTTAATCCTGATTAGGAAATGCTCGATCCCACCAAGGGGTATAAAGCGCGCCAACTTCCCCTTTTTGGTAAGACCTAGCGCAATAGGCATTAAATGCGCCGGCATACGTCTGTACAGGGAATGAGAATGGGACACGTGTCTTGACAGCGACGTGTCTTGGGCGTGCCGAGAAGGGCTCGACAAGTGGCGCCGGCGAGCGGGGTCGATAGCCTCTAAGCCTTACCCGTTCTGCTAAAGTGACCAAAAGGTCGGGTCTTTAGAGATGGAGTTTGGCTCATGTGGGAGCAGACCCTCATCGATCCGACCACTCATAACCTCTCGATTCGGGCGCACGTGAGGTGGGGTCGGACTTCGAGGTTGAGGTCTAGATGACCCGTGGGGAGCAAAGCTCAACTTGGGTCGGTCAGGGTGGCACGGGCTCGACGTGGCTCCATGTTGGGCATGCCACGTGGCCCAGTAATATTATGCCATATCAAATACAATTAAGGCACATAATTCAAATAATTACAAGTTAAATGCAAGAATCTCACATTGAAAAATAATTTCCTATGTCGTACAACCTAGACTCACAAAACACGACACTAGAACTCCGGTTTTGCAACCTAGAGCTCTGATACCACTTTAGAATGTAGCACCCGATATGTCAGGATGCCACATCCCCCGCACTATAGTTCAATTCTCATACGAAACAGAGAATCCGTACATAAATCAAACATATAGCGAACGGGAGACAATAAAAAACAATCCTAGCTAGGCGGAACTAACCCTGGAACCAAGTAACCAATGCATAACAATTTACGCAGAAGCATAAGTAACATCATCAAGCAAGGACTATTTACATCAAAAGTATATGGCCCACACAACCTACAATTCATATCAATATTTTACAATAATATCCAAAAGTAGCATAAGTATGATAGCAATATTCAATATGCATCAGTAATGAAAATGTCCTATACTAGACACGAATTAAAGACTCGACATACTCTAATTCCTGCCTAGCACGCACCTGCAAAAAACTGAAAGCTGGAGGCTTCAGTCTATGGAAGATTGAGTGAGGGGTGTGGCAAATATATAAGTGCAATTAACATACAATTCATAACCTCGGGTAAAGTTTTATAAAGAAAGCAATATAAGTTCACTAAATAAGTAAACATCGCCCGAGCTTACAACTATCAAGTTTAATAATTATTACAATTTCAGTCAATCAGTAGCCCGGCGAGTGAGGGCAAGTCTCCAAATTTTACTCCGACAGTGTACAATGATTACGTTATCAATTGATTAAGTGATCATACAAGTTATTACAGTGTAATAAATCAGTATCAATAACAATAACCCTTTTTCCTCCAGGTGATGGTCGGGTTTGCAAGGCCCGAACCATCCAATCTCGTTGAGAATCTAGTACATGAATCCCATGCCCAGGAATCCTTCCTCCACCAGACCTCTTGGTGGATTCAGGGGTCATCCAAAATGATGAGGGGGTGCAAGAGTTACCCGTCAGCCCTTGCTTGTCCGGTTGGCTCAATACACTAACCCTCGGGCCTATAGTGCAGTACAATATTACTCGCCAAACAAGGTCGGTTCAGTATAAGAATTATGGTTCATTTTCAATCATTTGGGGTTTTGTAAAATATTTATAGATATATATACATTTTGGCTGAAAATTCCACATAAAGGTTTTAAGGGTTCTAGGTAACTAGAATTAAACCTCACCTGTCGAGACCAAAATAGGAAAAAAGACACTGCCTACGGTGCCTCCTCCTCGTCACCCGTAAGCTGGTCTATGCAATAAAGATAAGTGTACTTGAGACACGACCCTTATGAACCAATTAAGACGAACGACATAATCATGAAATGATATGTCATGAATTGGTAATTATGGAATGTCATGAACATATTCACGCATGAAATTAATATATAACAACATGTATTGATCATATACAGGCTTAGGAATGGAAATAAATTACATAAAGTTGAGCAGGAAATTCCAGACACTCTCTGGACAATGGGAACGGCCGTTCTGGGCAATAGAACAAACTGGGAACGGTCGTTCCCAGCTCCCCGAAACGATCCCGCGTCTCTATATAAAAAATGCTATTGTTCACGATTTAAAACGACCGTTCTGGCCATAGGCTAAAACTGAGAACTGCCGTTCCGGCCTTCATACCGGAACGTTCAGAAATATAGGAACGACCGTTTAGAGAATATGTTGAAAAGGGGAACGACTGTTCCCATTACGCAGAAGGCTCAAAAACATAGCAGATGCAGGGGATGGTCTCGGACCAATTCCAAAAACACCAAAACAACAATAATTCAACTTCCAAATGTATTAAAACATGAAGGAAACATACTTAGGTACTTGAAATACAATCAAAACCAACTTAAACACTCATATCATGCTTTGATCATCAAGAATTACCAAAATGAAACCCATATATGTTCATATCATCCAACACCCTAACCTTCAAGAATTCATGCATAAATTCAAGTTTAAAATTCATAATCATGCTTCCAACAACAATTAAACAAGTTTTCAACCTCAATCATAACCCTAGCTTCAATCAAGAATTCAATCATCACATCATCTCTACCTTAAGAGAAAAGGAGAAGGAAGAGAGTGAGGTTAGGAGAAGGATTGGAGCTTCAAAACTTGTGATTTGCCGGAATATAGCTTGGAAGTTGATGAATTTACCTTCTTCTTCCTTGGAGCTTTGATCGAGAGAGAGGTAGAGGGCAAAGTGTATGTGTTGTATATGAAATGTGTGTTACGTGATTCATCTCTTAAAGAGATGAGATGCCACAATTTGCAATTAAGTCACTCAAGTTATGAATCAATGCAATTAAGTTCTAAGCTTGTGAAAATGATCAATTTAGTCCAATTCCAATTTCAAGCAATTAGATCCTCAATTTATGAAAGTGATCAATTAAGGCCACGTAACAAATAAATCACGTTCGACAATTAATTCACGTGTCAATTAAGTACGAATCATGCAATAATTCACAAGTTGAAAATTTTCATATAAACACTTAGTAATATAATTTACAAAAATATCATGAAATGCATAACTTAAGAATTAAATAAACCATCTCTCTCGAAAACTCACACGCGTGGCGCGCGTACCTAAACGGCCGGAAAACTAGGGCGTGACACCTATGAGATATACCTTAAGTGAAAAAGAAGAATTCAAAAAACAAATTAAAGAATTATTAGCTAAAGGATTAATAAGAAAAAGTTTCATTCCTTTTTCAAGCCCAGCATTCATGGTAACGAAAGAAGCTGAAAAGAAAAGAAACAAAGCAAGAATGGTAATAAACTATAAAAGATTAAACCATTTTACTAAGGGTGATAGTTACCATGTAACGTCCCGATTTTCGGTTATTCAGGTACGCACGACACGTGTGAATTTTCAAGAGTTAGGATTTTAATTTATTATCTTCGTTTATTCAACTTATATTTGTTATAGTAATTTTATAAGTTGAGTATGAATGTTAGGTGAAATTACGTGAAATTGTATCAACTTGAGAATTATTTTATAAATTCTATTCATTTGTTACAATTATGAAACGTGATTTAATTGTCTAATTGTCCTTAAATGCTCATACATTTAAATTTAAGGACCAAATTGCATGATATATTCTTAGACTAAAGTGATTAATTAGCTAGGAATGGAACTTAATTGCATGACTTGTACTTTGGAGGGACTTAATCGTAATTTGATCATTTCATCAAAATCAAGGATGATGAATCACGTAAAATGGCTTCTTCACGCTTCCAATTCCATTTTTCATCCAAACATCATCACTCATTACTTCTTATTGCTCTCGGTTTCAACCATCAAGAAAGGGAGAGGAGATTTTATTGATTTCAATCCAATTTTCCAAAGAATTTCCACGTTTTGGAGTTCAATCATCCATTTCCATCATCTTCTTCCATCTATTTTCATTTCAAGTTCTTCTCCAGGGCGGAGATTATTGATCACTGAGCACGTTTACGCATCCAGGAGTCGTCGTGTCGCCTGTCAGGTGAGGTTTATTTGCTAATTATATAGAACCCGTATAACCCTTATGTGAAGTTTAGGGCCAAAAAGGTATATATATTTATCTATAATCATTTCTAAACTTTCAAGTGATTAGCAAGCAAGTCATGGTCATGCAAAGCAAGTCATGTACCGTGATTGAATCGTTCAAGTAATTGCAAGCAAGTCAGGCTCATGCAAAGTAATGCATGTAGCGTGATTAGCGTCATGATCATGCAAAGCAATGCATGTATCGTGATTACACCGTGATTGTGTATTGGCGAGTAGCATGATAGCACTTTGGGTCCGAGGGTTAGTGTATGAGCCAACCGGGAAAGCATAGGGCTGACGGGTGACTCTGCACTCCCCTCATCTTTTGGATGACCCCTGAATCCACCAGGAAGTTTGGTGGATGAAGGAATCCCGTACGTGGGAGTCATGTTCCAGACGTACGTAGCATGGATGGTTAGAGCCTTGCAAATCCACCATCACCCGGAGTAAAGGACTCATGTAATTGATACGTGTGCACTAAAATTGAATTGCATGTGTTAGGAATAGTGCCCTAGAAAGTCGATTGTATATCCGCTTTGTGCTTTTCCTTATTGTAATCACAAACAATCTTTGAATGAAATAACGAATTGAGGCAACACTTCTTTATATGCTCTTGTTTGGTATGCGTTTACTTTAGCTGTGCATGTATGAGAACTCCCCTAATCCTGATGACTTTAGGACTCTACCATTTAGGTGAAATGGTTCATGAAACGAGCCCTATATCACATAAGTCATGATTAGTAAAATACTCCAAGCCGATGAGTCCTACAGACAGTGGGAGTGTCAACCTGACTCCTCTAAGGCTTGCTTGTGTGATCACGCCCTTAAGAAGGACCACCTTGTTTCATGGAGATGCAAAGTGTATAGTTGATACATGCGTGATACATGAAGGTGCTTACTTTAATAAGTAAGTTCACTGAGGTGCCCCGTGTGAGAAGATTCCTAAATGGGAAAGGAAGTTTCTATTTCAGGAAATGGAAACTTCCAGATTAGGAAATATCTCACGATTCATTGATGTGATTAATTGATCCTTAGACTTGAGGTTCCTTGTCACTTTATGAGTTAACTCTGTAGTCTTAGGTATAAGCTTTAAAGGGTGTCGCCTTAGACAACTGATTCAAGGCTTATGCTGGGGCTACACAAGTGATTCATGAAAGTGAATGAGAATCAAGGAAGGACCTACACTTGCATTTGCAAGGTGATCTCTTATTGTGTAAGTCATTCATATGCCATATGGAGTCCTTGGCCAAGGCAGTACATCAAGACATCAAGAAAAGGGTTTCTTGGATTGAGATCAAATGAATATGAAATGCACTTAGCTTTAAGACCGGATTATTAGGGTTCTGATTATTCCCTTGCCCTAGATCTTGGTTGAGAGATAGTAAGTAGGAGGATAGTATCTCACATGAATCAATGACTTAAAGGTTCTGTCGAATCCGAACATTCCAATTCAGCTAGGGGTTAAACACCTGTTGCTAGACTATGGTCGTTTAATCTGTGGACTGATTAATTAATTAATGAAATAATTAATTAGGGTCACTGCTAATTGAATTGAGAACCTAGAGGGTCACACACAACAACTTGGTTACATGAGTTGAGGCTTTGAAATGATTAAACGAGTTAATCGAGCCTAGAGGGTTCCACACGTGTGAAGGCACACGTGTGGGTCACGTGAGTGACACGTGTCCTTGTGACACGTGTCCCACACGTGTGAATAAATATATTATATATATATATATATTAAATAATTAAATGTGTTAATTATTTAATAGACTTTGGTTTAATTTTGAATTAAAAAGAAAGTCTTATTTTGGAGAAAAATAATCTAGTTAATTAATTATGAATTAATTAATTAGATAAAATAAGTTATTTATTTTAAATAAATAAAGTATAAAATTATCCAAAAATAGTTTGGATATTTTAGCTCTCTTGAAAGTTGAATTGAATTAGAATTCAAAGTCAAAGTTGGAAATTACTTGATGATCAAGTAATAGGAGAGAGAGGGACCAAATCCTTGCCCAACAAGGAATAGGTTCGGCCGTCCCTCTCCCTTACCTATATATAGGGGAGCTCATGCTCCCCTTTAGAGCTAATTGGTAATTCTTTTGGTTCATGTGTTGAACACCTTCCTTTCTCCAAGATTAAATAAAACCCTAGGTTAAGCCTAAACACTAACTAGAGAACTAGCATCCTTACTAGTTAGATTGTGATCAAGTTGGTGGACTATCTCTAGAGAGCTTCAAGTTAGAGGTTTGAAGATTCGAGCTTTACCAAGGAGAGGGGATCAAGCCGCGAGAAGAGCGTTCTTGGGTAGCTTGAAACGCTTCAAGAAAGAATAAAAGAAAAGTAAGTTTTCTATCTTTACGAATTTGGTTACACGATTGCGAGTCCAAGGTCCTTTTATTGGGAAATTTTTTAAATTCCACTGCTTTCTGATTCGTGTTTTCCAACAAGTGGTATCAGAGCCACCTCGTTAATCGTGTTTCTTATTCGTCTCCATTATTCTGAATTTGGTAGAAATTCTTAGGCTTAGATGTGAATTAGGTATTCATGAGTTCTTTTAGAAAGCCTGAATTACGAAACTGTAATTTTTCTTGAATTTCTGAGACTGTTTTCTTAAATTGTGTTTTTGAAAACCGTTTTGATTGAAATATGTTTAAATCGAATTTTTTAATTTTGGATTGAACCGGGTTTCGGAGAAACCCAAAAACACGAAATGGGACACGAAAAGAAAGGGCCTTGGCGTGCTAGGACGTCGCACGCCCAAGCCCCATCACCGCCGCCCAGCCCTCCCGCATCGACGTGGGAGGCATCCCGCCCACCTAGCCGCCATGCTCGCCTGTCCCGCAACCGTGCGGGACAGCCGCCTGTTCCTCCTGCAACCGCGCGGGAGCGCCCGCCCAGGGATGGACGGGACTGCCTGCCCACGCCGCACGTCTGCGCACAAGGGCGCGCCTGGCGCGCGCACGCTGGCGGCAATCGCTGCCGGCTGTGCGCAGCGCTGGCATGCGCCTAGCGCGCGTTCCTGCACAATGGGCGGGCGATCCTGCGTCGTCCCGGGCCCGTGTTTTCGTGTTTCTCGTGTTTCGTGTGTTCGGTCCTTAAAATCCCATTTAATTTTATTTTAATTTTATCTTTTAAAATCAGTTTTGCTAAAATAAAATTATTTTAAAATTTTGATTAAATTGGGATTTTTGAGAAATTAAGCGATTTAAATTTTGAAAAAAAATTACAATCTCTATTTTCTGAAAAATATTGAAAGAATAAAATTATTAATTTTCAGAAATTAATTGGAATTTTATTAGTCTATTGTTTTTCGGGTTTTTATTGAAAAGACTCTTGAACAAGAATTGCATCTAAGTCGTGTTTTAAGCTATTAGAGCTTAAAACGGGAATTTTAATTTATTGGTTAAATTTAAATTCTCGCAAAAGCATGTTAGGTGATCATAGGTTTAGATCTATTTATGGTTTTAATTTATGCACATGGATGGTTTAAATTAGGGTTGGAGCCCTATAGTTGCGTTTTTCAATTGAGGTTGGAGCCTCACTTATGTGCGTACTGTTATGTGATTTATTATGTGGCTTTCCATATTACTGTTTTTTAGGCCGGGGTATGCCCCGTGTAATTGTCTAAGGCCAATATGAAGATTGAGCCTTATTACTTTATGTCTTTTTCTTTTTATTGTAATTTGAGAGTAGAGATAGGTGGTGAGGTTTTATTTTCATTTTGGAGACAATGCACCGAGGGAGTAAGATGGACCACATTCAAGTAACAAGGAGGCCATAAGTGAAGACCCCTCAAAATGTTAGGGAGGGGAATCTCAATTGTAAAAATGTAATAGAGTTAGGGCTCGTATTTTGTTACCGCTTTCCCTTATGTGATTTAAACTGTTTATGTGGCATGTATGTTAGAACTTGTGATTGTGGAGTGGGTCCCACATATCACGCATAAGATAGGTAGAACCCATGATCATTACATGTTAGTATCATGCTAGGACATGCTATCTGTTTATGTGTTTGTTTGAAATGCATTTAAGTGTACTTGCCTTAATAAAGACTAATAAAATTGGATACCATATATGTTGGTGAGGTCGAACCGGACAACTCTCCGGTTGATTCGAAAATTCCCATTAAATATTAAGCTAATTTCGAACAAATAGGTATTTAAATTCGAGATGCAAATTTTGAATTAAATTCCTAGCATTCCATCAATAGGTTTTAAGTTTAGTAAGTGAAGCTAGTTATTGTCCGCGAGTCGTGGGATAGCTAGTGAAGCTTATTAGTTCTTAGTTACCTAATTGATCATTTTAAATGATCAATGTTTCATGATCAATTTTAGCAAGGGCGATGTCCGCGAGTCGTGGGTCGTTCGAACTAAGTTTTGATTATGATCTTATGATTGATGGGTCTAGCTTAACGCTTAAGTAAATATGGATGTCGCACGAGTCGTGGGTCCATATTGAAAGATAGGTGATGCAAAAATAATTACTAAGAGATCTAAAGGTGAATTGGTAAGTTGTACCTACCTAGGGTTCTTACTTAGAATGTCCACGAGTCGTGGGTTCGAGGTAAAATGCCTAGGATCTTAGTACCCATTGGGAAACGTGTTCCTCTTAGATCTTTGGGAATTATAGATCTTTGAAAAACAGTGGGAGCTACATTAGATTAAAGACCTTATCTTTTGTATATCATTTTAATTCAGCATGCTCACTAGTTCTCTGTTTTACCATTTAGGTCGTAGATTCTGTGATTCTCTACGTGTTTTGAAATGGCAACCAAAAACCCTCTTGTATCGATCCTCGAGTCAAACAAGTTGACTGGTCCCAACTATTCTGATTGGCTGAGGAATCTAAAAATCATTTTAGATTCTGAGAAGAGAACTTATGTTCTCTTCGAAGGGGAGGCTAGTCCCGAAGGGGAGGCTCCCACTCGGGCCGAGCGGGACGCGATTCAGAAGTGGAAGGATGATAATCTCCAAGCCCGTTGCCTTATGTTGGCTAACATATCTCCGGACTTGCAAAGGCAACATGAGGCCATGGAATTTGCTTGGGAGATTTACGACCACTTATAGCAACTTTACCTCCCTCATGAACGTGTTACAAGGTATAACACTTCAAAGGAATTGTTCCACTTAAGAATGAGGGAAGGTTCAAGTGTCCATGAATATGGACTCAAGTTTCTTGCCCTTACTGAGAAACTTGCTTCCATGGACATGCCACTAAAAGATGAGCTTTCAGTGGATTTGTTGCTAGCTTCACTCCCACCATTATTCAACCCATTTGTCCTTAACTTCAACATGAATCATGTTGGTGCTATTGTAGCTGAGCTGATTAGTCAGCTTGTGACTGCTGAAAGCACGATCAAGAATGACAATAAGGTTTTGATGGTGAATGCTTCATCTTCCTCTTCTGGGCCTTCTAAAGGTAAGGGCAAGAAAGCCCAAAAGAAGAAGAAGAAACCCCTTAGGCCCACTGGTGGCATTTCGAAGGGGAAGGCCCAAAAGAAGAAGCGTGATCAGAAAGAGGATGTTTGCTTCCATTGTGGTAAAGCGGGACATTGGAGGAGAAACTGCCCAGAGTACAAGGCTACTCTAAAGAAAGGTATCTTTCTCGTTGAAGTAAATCTTTCTATTAATTCTAATTCTTGGGTACTTGATACCGGTTGTGGAACTCATATCTGTAATGATGTACAGATGCTAAGTGAAGTCCAACAACTCAAAGAAGGAGAATGTGTCTTGAAGATCGGTGATGGCTCAAACGTTGAAGCTCGAGCTTTAGGCACAATTAGATTAGATTTAGGTAGTTTTGAGTTAGTCTTAAATAAAGTCCTTTATGTACCGAGCATTATTCGTAATATAATTTCAGTTCCAATATTAGATTGTGAAGGTTATCAAACTTATATTAAGAATGGTAAATACTTTATCAAACGGAACAACTCTTCCGTTCACATCGGTACTCTAAGTAATGAACTTTATCTAACTCAGAATATCAATATTATGAATATACAACGAGAAACCAAGCGTAAGAGAGATGACAAAGTTTCAGCTCCCTTATGGCACGCTAGATTAGGACACATTTCCAAGAACAGAATTAGCAAGATAAAAACTTTAGGATCATTCTAAGGAGTTAACTTCTTGCGAATCCTGTCTCAAAGGAAAAATGTCCAAAGTCCCTTTTAAAGAAACTGTGGAACATGCCATTAAGGTTTTGGATTTGATCCATACTGATGTTTGTGGACCGCTTAGTGTAAGCACTAGAAACAATCATCAGTATTTCATAATCTTTACTGATGACTTTAGTCGGTATGGTTATGTATACTTAATGAAGTATAAATCTGAAGCTTTTGAGAAATTCTTAGAATTTCAAAAAGAGGTTGAGAACCAAACAGGTCACAAGATCAAAGCACTTCAATCTGATCGAGGAGGCGAGTATCTTAGTGAAGAATTCCTTAATCATCTCAAAGATAATGGGATTATCTCTCAGTGGACTCCTCCGGGAACTCCTCAGCTTAATGGAGTTTCTGAGAGAAGGAATCGAACCCTACTTGATATGGTTCGTTCCATGATGAGTTTCACTGACTTACCACCTTCTTTCTGGGGTTATGCCCTAGAAAGTGCAGCAAAGATTTTGAATCTAGTTCCCTCTAAGTCAGTCCCTAAAACGCCCTATGAAATGTGGCATGGTAAAATCCCCAGTTATTCTTACTTAAGAATTTGGGGTTGTCCTGCTTACGTGAAGAGGACAGTGGGAGATAAGTTAGAATCTCGTTCTAACTTATGCTACTTTGTAGGTTATCCTAAGGAATCCATAGGATACTACTTCTATGATCAATCTGAGCGAAAGGTGTTTGTTTCCAAAAATGCCACTTTTCTTGAGGAACCGTTCCTTAAAGAAAAGAAAGGCAAGATCATAGAATTAGAAGAAGTACAAAGTGACCCCACGCCACTCACTGAAGAAACATCCCCTACTGATCAACCACAACCAATCATGAATTTCGATACACACGAAAATCCTCCTCTAAGGCATTCTGAACGCACTCCTAGACAGCCGGAGAGATGGTATGGATTCTTCCATGAAATCTCTCAAAAGGATAATGATCCTTTAACATATGAGGAGGCACTTTCAGATTCTGACTCTGAACAGTGGATAGAAGCCATGAAATCCGAAATGGACTCCATGAACTCCAACCAAGTTTGGACCTTGGTAGATTTGCCTGATGGGGTCAAACCCATAGGTTGCAAATGGATCTTTAAGAGAAAGCTTGGAGTTGATGGAAGCATTACAGCCTACAAAGCAAGACTGGTTGCGAAAGGATTCACTCAAAGACCCGGCGTGGACTTTGATGAAACCTTTTCGCCAGTTACAATGCAAAAGTCTATTCAGATCATGCTTGCCATTGCTGCATATTATGACTATGAGATATGGCAAATGGATGTGAAAACTGCCTTTCTCAATGGTGACATTGACAAAGAGATTTATATGGAGCAACCCATAGGTTTCACATTCAGTGGGAGTGAGCAAAAGGTTTGCAAACTCCAAAGATCAATCTATGGATTGAAACAGGCTTCTAGGAATTGGAACATTCGATTTGGTGAATCAATCAAAGCGTTTGACTTCATTCAAATTTCGAATGAGTCCTGTGTGTATAGAAAGGAATTGGAGACCTCAGTGCAATTCTTAGTACTTTATGTTGATGACATCCTTCTTATTGGGAATTCGAAGGATGACATGAAAGTAACTAAGTTATGGTTATCGAACCAATTCGAGATGAAAGATCTTGGTGATGCGTCCTATATCCTTGGAATTAAAATCTGTAGAGATAGATCTAGAAGGTTAATAGGACTATCACAGTCGATGTACATTGACAAAGTATTGAAGAGATTCAATATGGAGTCAGCAAAGGTTAAGAACCTTCCTATGAGTGTAGAAACATGTCTTTCAAAGAAGATGTGTCCTAAGACTAACCTTGAGAAGGAAAGAATGACTCATACACCTTATGCATCAGCAATAGGTAGTATAATGTATGCAATGTTATGTACTCGGCCGGATGTGGCTTATGCACTTAGTGTAACAAGTCGTTTCCAATCTGACCCTAGAGATGGTCACTGGGCTGCCGTGAAGAATATTCTTAAGTACTTGAAAAGTACTAAAGATTTATTCTTAGTTTACGGAGGTCAGAAAGATCTTACTGTCGAAGGATACTGCGATGCAAGCTTTGCATCTGACTTAGATGATTTTAAGTCAATGTCAGGATACATTTTCTGCCTAAACGGCGGAGCAGTGAGTTGGAAGAGTTCCAAGCAAACTACCACTGCAGATTCGACCACTGAGGCCGAATACTTAGATGCAAATGATGCAGCTAAGGAAGGTGTTTGGATTAGAAACTTCATTCAAGAGTTGAATGTTGTTCCTAGCATGAAAGACCCCATTATTGTGTTTTGTGACAACACTGGGGCGGTTGCTCAAGCGAGAGAACCAAGATCTCACCAACGGACCAAGCATATTATGAGGAAGTATCAACTAATCCGTGATATTATCAAAAGAGAAGATGTGCAAATTGAGAGGGTCACATCAGCAGAGAACGTGGCAGATCCACTTACTAAACCCCTTAGTCGAGAAGCTTTCCAAGGTCATCTTCAGAAGATGTGACTTAGAGTAGCTTTAGAATGGCTTTGACGGGCAAGTGGGAGACTGTTAGGAATAGTGCCCTAGAAAGCCGATTGTATATCCGCTTTGTACTTTTCCTTATTGTAATCACAGACAATCTTTGAATGAAATAACGAATTGAGGCAACACTTCTTTATATGCTCTTGTTTGGTATGAATTTACTTTAGTTGTGCATGTATGAGAACTCCCCTAATCCTGATGACTTTAGGACTCTACCATTTAGGTGAAATGGTTCATGAAACGAGCCCTATATCACATAAGTCATGATTAATAAAATACTCCAAGCCGATGAGTCCTACATACAGTGGGAGTGTCAACCTGACTCCTTTAAGGCTTGCTTGTGTGATCACGCCCTTAAGAAGGACCACCTTGTTTCATGGAGGTGCAAAGTGTATAGTTGATCCGTGCGTGATACATGAGGGTGCTTACTTTAATAAGTAAGTTCACTGAGGTGCCCCGTGTGAGAAGATTCCTAAATGGGAAAGGAAGTTTCTATTTCAGGAAATGGAAACTTCCAGATTAGGAAATATCTCACGAGTCATTGATGTGATTAATTGATCCTTAGACTTGAGGTTCCTTGTCACTTTATGAGTTAACTCTGTAGTCTTAGGTATAAGCTTTAAAGGGTGTCGCCTTAGACAACTGATTCAAGGCTTATGCTGGGGCTGCACAAGTGATTCATGAAAGTGAATGAGAATCAAGAAAGGACCTACACTTGCATTTGCAAGGTGATCTCTTATTGTGTAAGTCATTCATATGCCATATGGAGTCCTTGGCCAAGGCAGTAGATCAAGACATCAAGAAAAGGGTTTCTTGGATTGAGATCAAATGGATATGAAATGCACTTAGCTTTAAGACCGGATTATTAGGGTTCTGATTATTCCCTTGCTCTAGATCTTGGTTGAGAGATAGTAAGTAGGAGGATTGTATCTCACATGAATCAATGACTTAAAGGTTCTGTCGAATCCGAACATTCCAATTCAGCTAGGGGTTAAACACCTGTTGCTAGACTATGGTCGTTTAATCTGTGGACTGATTAATTAATTAGTGAAATAATTAATTAGGGTCACTGCTAATTGAATTGAGAACCTAGAGGGTCACACAGAACAACTTGGTTACATGAGTTGAGGCTTTAAAATTATTAAACGAGTTAATCGAGCCTAGAGGGTTCCACACGTGTGAAGGCACACGTGTGGGTCACGTAAGTGACACGTGTCCTTGTGACACGTGTCCCACACGTGTGAATAAATATATTGTATATATATATATTAAATAATTAAATGTGTTAATTATTTAATAGACTTTGGTTTAATTTTGAATTAAAAAGAAAGTCTTATTTTGGAGAAAAATAATCTAGTTAATTAATTATGAATTAATTAATTAGATAAAATAAGTTATTTATTTTAAATAAATAAAGTATAAAATTATCCAAAAATAGTTTGGATATTTTAGCTCTCTTGAAAGTTGAATTGAATTAGAATTCAAAGTCAAAGTTGGAAATTACTTGATGATCAAGTAATAGGAGAGAGAGGGACCAAATCCTTACCCAACAAGGAATAGGTTCGGCCGTCCCTCTCCCTTACCTATATATAGGGGAGCTCATGCTCCCCTTTAGAGCTAATTGGTAATTCTTTTGGTTCATGTGTTGAACACCTTCCTTTCTCCAAGATTAAATAAAACCCTAGGTTAAGCCTAAACACTAACTAGAGAACTAGCATCCTTACTAGTTAGATTGTGATCAAGTTGGTGGACTATCTCTAGAGAGCTTCAAGTTAGAAGTTTGAAGATTCGAGCTTTACCAAGGAGAGGGGATCAAGCCGCGAGAAGAGCGTTCTTGGGTAGCTTGAAACGCTTCAAGAAAGAATAAAAGAAAAGTAAGTTTTCTATCTTTACGAATTTGGTTACACGATTGCGAGTCCAAGGTCCTTTTGTTGGGAAATTTTTTAAATTCCGCTGCTTTCTGATTTTTTTTTTCCAACAGCATGATCACATGATAATTAAACAAGTATGTAATGTTCGCTGTTGGTGTAAGGTTGGAGAATTGTCCTTACTCGCCAGGGCCACTGATTGAAAGCATGAAAGTGATTAAAGTGTTTAATATTGATAGTTGTAATCTCGGGCAAAGTGAATTTTACTTTGAACTTATATTACTTTTAGTTATAAAACCTTACCCGAGGTTATAACTTGCATGTTATCTGCGCTAATATTTATTTATGCCCCTCACTCAGTCTTCCATAGACTGACGCCTCCACCTTTCAGGTCCTTGCAGGTGCGTACTAGGTGGGAATCGAGTCGAGTCTAGTCTTTGCATTCGAGTCAAGCATGGTGCATTTTATTTATTGTTGCATAGGAATTATTGTTAATGATATTTGTTATGTATTTTAGGAGATGATAATGTATTGATATGTGAGATTAGAATACAGTTTACTTGACAAATGATCAATAATATAGCATGCTTCCGCTTTATTTCTTATGCATTGAAGGTAATTGATTGAGGGTTAGTCCCGCCTAGCTAGCTTGACTCTTTTATTTGTCACCCGTTCGCTATAGGTTGGTTCATGCACGGATTATCCATTTCATATGTGGATCGACCTATAGTGCGGGGGTGTGGCATCTCTGTGAAAAGGGGTGCTACATACCAATTACCCAATAAAGAAGTATTAATAAACCTAGTAAAGAATAAATCATATTACTCAAAATTTGCTTGTACATCTGGATTTTGGCAAGTGAAAATGGAAGATAATAGTATTTAATATACAGCTTTTAGTGCTCCTCAAGGACATTATGAAAGGCTAGTAATGCCATTTGGACTAAAAAATGCTCCATCAATATATCAAAGAAAGATGGATGATATATTTGGCAAGTATAGAAGACTTATGGTTGTTCATATAGACGATATTCTTATTTGTTCAAATACTATAGAAGAACATAGAAATCATATCTTACTATTTGCTAAATTATGTAAAGAAAATGGTATTGCCCTATCTAAAAGAAAGGTAGTCATAGAATTAAACTAAAAGAAGTTGAGTTTTTAGGATTAAAATTGAGTAATGTAGGCCAACAAGGGTTGGTCCAAGTTGCTAAACAGTTGATTCTTGAAGGTAAGGTCCCGGGTTTGAATCTCACTTGGGTGTGCATGTATTAACCAAAAAAAAAAAAATTTGAGTAATGCAGGGATAAAATTGCAACCTCATATATCGAAAAAAATAGTTGAATTTCCTGATAAATTAGAAAATAGAAAACAAATAGAAAAATTAATAATACATAAGTTCCAAGCCTTGCAAATAATAAACTACCCGTTGAGCCAAATTATCGAAGGTTACATAGGTGGCAAGTTTTTCTATCCCTTTATAATTTCAAAATTGTAGCACCAGAGTCGATGAGCACTACATTTCCCGCACCAAGAGTCCAATCCACATATGGAATTGGAATCTATACATGAATTAGACAAGTGGCGAACGGATGATAAATAAAAGAACCGTAGCTAAGCAGGGCTAACCCTTAAACCAATGAACAAATAAGGGACAATGCAAAAGATTAAAGCGGAAGCAAAAGCCATAACTTACATGTAGGGATCAAATATTCAAATATGGCCACCAAGGCCTACAAGTAATATGTAACGCCCCAATTTTTCTAGTATGCATTACGTGACATTATATGAATTATATTCTTATACGTTTATATGAAAAATAGGATATTATTCTCAAATCATGAATTATTGCATAACTTGTATTTAAGTGATACGTGAATTAATTGCCAAACATGATTTATTTGATTATATGATTTACTTGATCTATTCTCATAATGTGGACTTAATTGTATTAATATAACATAAATGAATCAAGCATACATAGATAGATAATTTATACTTGACCATATATATATATGCATCCACTTGATCATTACATAATATAATTGCATTTACACCCTCATTCCACTCACTTCTAACATGTAATTAAATAAGTCATAAGGGTCTAGTTGCAATAATCACAATCATGCAAGACTTTTACACTCTCATTATATATACACCTACACATTTATATATATTATATACATAATATCTACTTTTACTTTATACATATAAGTTATATATCTATACATTACATTACATACATATTATATCATATACATTTTATCTCTTGCATTTCATTCATCTCCTTTCATCCAAGAGTCTCACACACACACACACACACACTAAATCCCCATCAAAACACCTTGGAGAAGGAGGAAGATTTCATCTTTTATTTCAAGCTAGAATTCAAGGAGAAAGTGTACAAGTTGAAGCATCATCATCATCTCCTCGTTTCATCCATTCTATTTTCCATTTCAAGGTATAGTATGAAAGTATATGAATTTCTTGATCCATGCTTGAGTAGGGTTTGATGATCTTGGTGGGATTCCATGTATATATGAGTTTAGAAGCATGTTTAGGATCTTTATACTTGTTAGCTTTCATGAAACCTTGATTTATATGAAAGTTGGAAGTCATGAGTTTATATGGGGTTTGGATGGTGATTTATTGATGAATCAAAGCATGTTCCTTGGTCTAAATGGTGTCTAATTGATATATGTTGGTTTGGAGTGATTTAATTGCATTAATTTGGTGTTGGGATGATTTGAGAGCCAATTCCCATGCCTATACCCTTTTTTTCCCTATTTTTCGCCCAGATCACTTCCAAACGCCCGTTTGGGCTCCTAGTTATAACACCAAACGCCCGTTTAGGAACCTACTGCCTCACCCGAGAGCTTCTAAATGCCCATTTCTGTTTTTAGTGCATTTTGTAAACGCCCGTTTACCCCTCAAACGAACTCTGATTGACCTGATTTTTGAACATTTGGAAACCTCTTGAAATCTAGAACAATCTCCAATTGAAATCGCCTCAATATCTTTTTCCATTTGAGAGTTATAATCAATTCTTTTAGGTGTCGCCACTTTCCCCGAAAAACTGCACTCGCCTAACTTCAAGCTTACGCCATTTTCTCCTCACTTTGAACTAGAAAATGAACGATATATCATCGGAAAGGTCTTTGTGTCTAGTTTCATATCCAATAAACAAAACTCAATTCCAACTTCTAGAACTCGAGATATTCTAGTTTTCCTATAGTATGTGCATTTCCTAAAATTGTCAGTTTTTGCCAAACTTCACCAAAACTTCTCTTATTGCATTCCTTTCACTTCCTTAGCTCCCGTATGTGACTTATATGATATATATATACTTATTTTATTGATAATTATGCTTATACTTGACATTCCTTAATTGTTATTGCATGATATATTGCTCCATGACTTTGCCGTGCGTCTTAAATGGTTCATACGCATTGTGTCTCACGAACACTTGTCCTTGTTGCACAGATCTTCTTCCCGTTGACGAGAAACAAGATTCATAGTTATATTCTTGTTATTTACCGGCATAGGTGAGGTTTAATTCTAGATATTTAGAATCCATACAACCCCTACGTTATGTTTTCGGCCAAAATGTATCTATATATCTATAGTTTTCCAAAACTTATTGATTTTCAACTGATTTCACGGAACGGATTGATTGATTGATTGATTGGGCGAGTAAAGCATGTTCACTTTGGGCCCGAGGGTAGTGTATTGAGCCGACCGGGGAAGCAAGGGCTGACGGGTAACTCTTGTACTATCCTCACCAATTTTGGGATCACCTCTGAATCCACCAGGAGGTTTGGTGGAGGAAGAAATCCTGTGCGTAGGAGTCATGTTCCCGACGTACACCATTCATGGATGGCTGGGTCTTGCAAGCCCACCATTACCCGAAGGAAGAAGGGTTCATGAAACTGCTAATTGTGCACTGTAGTAACTTACATGATAACCATTCAATTGAAACCTAAATATTGATTGTTCACTTTTGGAGAAAGGTTGGAGAATTGCCCTCACTCGCCGGGCCATGGATTGAATTGATCATGATTGAATTATTAAATTGATTAGTTGTAATCTCGAGCGAGTTCTACTTTATTATTGAACTTATATTGTTTCTTTTATTAAGACCTTACCTGAGATTATGGCTTGCATGTTAATTGCGTAAATATTTATCTATACCCCTCACTCAGTCTTTCATAAACTGACATCTCACCTTTTCCAGGTCTGTCGGTTGCATGCTAGGCGGGATCGAGTCAGATCTTTTATTCTATGGGTCTAGTACTTGTCTTCCTCATTTTCATGTACATTATTGATGCCTATGTATATGTATCGTTATAGATCTTTATGACACTTTTGGAAGTTGGCTTGTATTGAAAGGATGGAAATGAACTTGACTTAATAAAATGAGTGTATGTTTGTTTTCGTTTATTGTTTATGCATGTTGGTATTAAATGAGGGTTAGTCCCGCCTAGCTAGTGGTTTCTTTTCTTTTGTCACCCGTTCACTCTAGTCTTAGTTCATGTACGGATTATCCATTTCGTATGTGGACTGAGCTATAGTGCGGGGGTGTGGCATCTCGGTGTTCCGGGTGCTACATAATAACTCCCAAAAATAGGACATAATATACAATTTCTGTATAGTAAGCATCAAAAGGCAACATTAAAATATGCTCAAGCTAGGCTACAAAAATAAAGACTAGACAGACTCTATTTTCCCCGTCTAGCGAGACCTGCAAAAGCTGAAAGTGAGGAGGGGTTAGTCTGTGAAGACTAAGTGAGGGGTTTATATATATACAACACATAGCATGCAACCTATAACTCCAAGTATAGTTTTGAAAATCATCCAAGTGGATAAGTAGGAAAAGAGCCAATACTCAAAATTATAAGTATCATTTTAATTACAATTAAGCATTTGGCAATCGTGACCCTGCGATAGGGTAAATCTCCAACCATACTCCCATTGTGCAAACATTTCATTTCATGTGTCAAGTGATCATGCAAGTCATTATAATCACATTCATGTCCATCCTTTTCCCTACGTTTCGATGGTCGAATTTGCAAGGCTCGTACCATCTCATGAAAATGTTGAGACGGGGACTTATAACTCCTACCCGCTCCTTCGATGGTTTAGGAACCATCGGCTCAAGAATAACCCGCCTCACGGTCTCCTCGTTCGCGTGGGAAATTCTCAAAGGGTACTATGTGCTATAGGGTTGCCCGACGGCCCGATGCCATACCGGTGTCCAAGCCCACGTTTCCCCTGGCCTAATTCATGTGCGTGTATTTTCTCGCCAAAACGGTTGTCATGAAATCATTTCATTTTGAAAAGGGTTCTTTTAAGAAAACATTTGCATTTTTAAAGACTATAGATATATAGTAAGTTTTGGCCGAAATCATTCACATTGGATATTACGGGCTTTAAATACAAAAAGAAAACCTCACCTTGACAAGAAGAAAGGAAAGCGAACTAAGGAGCCTGTTTCTCGAACTCTGGACTGAACTCTGTACAAGAAAAGGAATAACTAATGTAAGACTCGACTCCATGAACCAAACATTTGACGAACGGCATAATCATAAGATGATATGATATGAAATGATGAAGATAATAATTATTATGAATGTTCATGTGCACAATTAATGTCCAAGGACCAAGTAAACGAGCTAAATAACGAAAAGTATGAAAATCACACAATGCATGCTTCCAGAGGTCAGTCTCGGCCAGGACTGATTTAAGTTGAAAATGAGTCACGGCCGGGACACCCCAACAGTAGCCCCCCCCCCCTCCGGCCGGGATTGATTTTGGTCTGAAAAGGATAACGGCCGGGACAGCTCAACAGCGGCACCCCTGCATAACGATCTCGGCCGGGATTGATTTTGTGCTGGAAATGGCACCCCTGCATAACGATCCCGGCCGAGATCAGTGCTCAGCTGATCCCCTGACATAGGATCTCGGCCGAGATTATTTTTGCACAAAAAAGGGTCCCGGTCGGGATCCTCTGCTCGAAAAACAGGGCAGCAGCAGGTCCATGCAAAACTGAAAGCAAACCAACATATAATCACTCCCAATTATAAACCAAGACTTGTGGCATGTATACAAACATAATACTTCAATTAGGCATCAAAAGAACCATCAAAACATAGCTAGTTCATCATATATTCAACTTTTAAACCCTTATTTATTACATAGATCCATTTCCAACCCACCAACCAAGAATTCAAGCAAGGATTTCATAAATGAACATATATTCATGCATATATACATCTAAGGGCAATATATAAAACTTGAATTCACAAAATCCCATCTTACACATAAATCACACACATAAACCTATAGTCACATATACAAAATACACACCTAAAGCAAGAAAAGGAGAAAGGAGAGGTTGTTGAATGAAATGATGATGATGCAACGAGCTCCGGGTGAAGTCACGACCATTACTCCTTCTTCTTCCTTGAAATCGAACCAGGGTGTGTGTGTAGAGATGTGAGTTCTTGTGTATGTTATGAGAATGTGAAATGAAAGAAAATGTGTGTAATGTATGTAATGTATAATGTATATAATGTATGATATAAAAGTCTTGCATACTTATAGTTATTTGCACTTAAGTCCTAATGCATATTTTATTTACAAGTTAGAGATGAGTGCTTGAGGATGTATATGCAAATATGAAATGTAGAAATCATGTGGGTGCATATATATATATATAAGTTATAGAATATGGAGTTAAGTATAATATATATATGCGTGATTCACTTATGTTATAATAGTGCAATTAAGTCCAATTATAATTAGTTGAATTATTAATCTTACAATTTGCATAATAAAGTGTGAACGAAATAATTAAATAATCCTAACTCTCGGAAAATCACCCGCGTGGCGCGCGTACCTGGAAGACGGAAACACAGGGCGTCACAAAATTCATTCCCATAAAAGGAACCGATAATTTTCTAGCTGATGTTTTATCCAGAAGTATAGATTTCGGTTCAGAATGAAGGCCAATATATGGGTATGCATATATCTAGTCCATCTTAAATGGTAGATGGTAAAGACAAAATCAAATCCGTTGATGGGTAGTGATTTCCCAAAATTCACTTATAGAATTTTAGAAGACCAATATATGGGTATGTATATATCTAGTCCATCTCAAACGATAGATGGTAAAGACAAAATCAAATCCGTTAATGGGTGGTGATTTTCCAAAAATCACTTATAGAATTTCGTAAAGAAACTTGATAAAATTTTCTCTCTTTTACAGATGGAGGATAAAATTGATTTTTCAGAAATAAAATAAGAAATCTCATATATCAATAGTATGGCAGAAGATCTCCATGCAGGAACTGCACTGCTAGAACAATATCTTTTTGAAAATATCCCTCAATTGGTAGACTTGGTAACAGAAAACCTGGAAAAGGTTTAAAAGGTGGCTCAAAAGTTAGAAAAATATATTGAAAATTTTGAGTCAAACAAAAGAGAAGAGGCTGAGTCATTTGGCGAGAAAAATAAAGAAAATACCAAAAATAAAGTTTCCTCGGTCATTGAAATAAAATTGGAAAAGAAAGAAGAGCCTTCTCCAAAGGCAATAAAGATTGAAATAGAAGAATATGTTCCTAAAACTGAATGGGAACAATTATATATCCATACAGTCAATGAAATATATAGTATGGAAAATACAAATATTATATTCTTCTCCAAAGGCAAGAACATATATCCAAGAGTGACCTGCATAATGGGAGCATCTTCAGATAAGGTCTATCAATATGCTTGTTTTGGGTTCCTTGATATAATCTACACAAGTAAAGATTTGAGAGAAATATCCAGATTTGATGATACCGTAAAATCTCAAATCAGTAAATTTTCCAGAGGTTCAATTACAAGTCGTGGACTACCTTAGAGGAATTCCGCGTGGAGTTCTTGGGAGGAGATCGGATAGGTTTTGGAAAACCTTCTAATCATCTTCATCAACTGGAAGCGAAAGAGGTATTTGGACCTTCTTTTTTTTTAAATTGTGAATTTTGAATCAAAGGCTGATCTTAATTGGAATTCTGATAAAATTATTTTTATAATCCCTAAAATTTTTAATTTTCGTTGCGTTAGGGTTAAGCAAGTGTTTCTCAAGTTCTACACTATATCTCCCGAACCAGAGAAACATATATGGCATGAAGTCTTCTTCATGATCACTGTAGACCACCTTACTAACACCATAAACATTGAACAAGGAAATAAACCTCTAAAGAAGATCCAAGTTACTAAAGAATGGATTGTCCAAAGGCGTGACTTGGGAATAAAAGCCATCCATAGTATTGCGAAGGTCTATACAAATATAAGTTCGAGACCCTGATGAGTAAAGAAAACTGGATCTTACTCACCAAAGGAGGCAAAATATGTTCTCCCCTTTTAACAGAATTGATCAATAAATTTGAAAAACATGAATTTTTCTGCACTACGGAGACTAGACAAGAAGCTTGCAGGTTGTGCTTACATCAGGAAGGAAGTGACGGATGCCATGACGTCATACTCCATTCACCAAGTGGCATATAAAGGTGTCGGCAACATCTCAACCGTCAAAAAGTGTCGGTAAGATCTGGACCTTTGAAGTATAAAGCAACGGATTTCAAATAAAAATTTCACGTCCGAATAGTAGGAAAGATAGAGTCTATAAATAAGAGTCATTTTGTATGAAGAGAACACCTTGTCTTGAAATCAGTGAGTCATATGTAAAACTACCTTTGAGTCTTTAAGTTTTTGAGTATTGAGTGTTGTGTTTCTGATAAATTTTCTTTTCTAGAATATATAATTTTTGTATAAATCTCTTTTGAAGGAAATAAAATTCTCCTTTTCATATACACGAGATAAATACTTTGTCTAAGAATTTTATTAAGTCTATTTACTCCATTTTATTCTCTCAAATCTTTTATTGAAACTTATAAGCCGTAGTGAGGTTTTCCGTTGGAGATTAAAGTCTGATTCCAGTTGATGTCCGAGAAAGCAGAAAGTTGTGAGGACTTTTGGAATAAGAAGGGCTGACCGAGGAGAAAAGAAGACGAGCCTTAGAGGAATCAATAAATCAAAATTGTAGAAGATGAAGGAGATAAAGAGAGGTAATAATATTTTTACAAATTATTTGTGTATTATGAATTATAGGATGAATTTTAGAGTATTTCTATTCATTAAGCATGATTATTTTCAATATTGACGTATGCACTTTGGTATTATGTATGAAAATATACTTTAATATACCCATCCAAAATATTTTAGAAGTTTCGGGGTCATTTTTATAAGGGGAAAAAAAAATTTGCTATCCAAACTTTGCGCCTTTTTGCAATTTACCATCCCAATAAATTTTCGTTGCAAACCGTCATCCAATATTTGTATTTGTAACACACTGTCATCTAAAACATTTTTTTTGATAGTTTTGGCTAGAAAACATGACACGATGCATGTTTATAAAACATACATGTCAGTTGTATTTTCACCAAAACCAACAAAAAAAAAAAAATTAAATGGTGGTATGTTACAAATACAAAAATTGGATGGCGATTTGCAACGAAAGTTTATTGGAATGATAAATTGTAAAAAGAGACTAAGTTTGGATGGCAAAAAAAAAAAATTCCCTTTTTATAAATAATACAAGGTTTGAGGCAATAAAAGAAAATACTTACCAAACTCCTTGTAGGAGTTGTGGATCTCATCACGACTTATGATAGAATTTTAATACATATACAAATAATATTATTTTTGCAATATAAATAAAATTTCATATTATTTTTGTAAAAGACCCCACCCCACCCCATCTACACTTTGACTGTATACAAAACTTTTCGTTGGACATAAAAACAGATTCTCGAGTGTAATCTAAAATTAGACCTGAATCACTGCATAAAATAAATGCCTATCAATCATATTTAAAACTCTTTTCTCACCAAAAAAATTATATATATTTAACACTCTTTTGAATTTTGTTATTATTTTTTTTTATGGGACTCCTGCAGTGGCTAAACGCCAAAACTCTTTTGACTGCATACAAAACTTTTCTTATAATTTTCTAATCTAGAATAGAGGTATCACATAAGCAAATAAGTATTGTCTAAATATGAATCGGACTTATTTATCAATCTCAAACTTTTGTCTTTTTATTATTGAGTGAACGAGCTCAAACAAGTTTTAATAATGAACTCCTCAAGTTGAACCCACATAGTTTGAATATTTTACACATTGAATATTATTTCTCAACAAATCACTCGACCTTTAAATCTCACCAAACACGTTCACATTTGGTTCGTTATGCTTAAACAAAACCAAAATTAAAAGGATTTCAACAACTTATTTCAAATTCGAGTATCAAGTACATTGATTTATTCATCCATAAGGAGGAAGGTTTTTCAAATATACATTAACTAGGATAAAATCATTTGAGCACAAATCCATTCTAAGCAATAGAGATCCAAATGACCAACATACGACTTAATCTGGCTAAAAAGTACTGGCACACAAGTGTTGTACTTGGAGGAATCCTTCGAACTTGAACGCATCCTCCTCAACTTGAATGGATTCGACTTCCTACACAATTAGAAAATAATCGTGTCTGAGATTGATGAGACGAACCACTTAACTATTTAGCAAAGCTTTTAGTTAGTCTCCCACTAACTACAGGAAATGACCACGCCCTGTTTTAGGACAAGGAAATGAGATCTTACGGATCGATTACTTACACGAAATCAGTACATCAGTTGATCAGGATGCATCTGATTGGTGAACCCTCAGAGCCGAGCAATCTTAAAGGCAAGCAATGCACAGTATAGAGTCCTGGTTTCACGTCATCAAGTTTCAGCCCTTCGACTAGGATGATTTCCTGAAAAATATCCCAGAATCAAGAATGCTGAAGTACTTATAGATACAAAGCTTTTTCATAGCAAGAAAAATGAAGTTTATTATATATCAGTTGTATGAGTTGCCCGAATGAACGACAAAATATGGAAGAAGCATTAATTTATGGGCCAACTGGCCCGGATATGTATCGATCTGAAAATCAATTCATGAAAATATACCTATATTTTAAAATCAAATTACTCGTACAATCTGATGAATATCTAAGGCTTTAAACAATGGGGGTAATTTTAGTAAAAGCAACTATATCTACATGTATAATAGCAGGAAACAAAAAAAGACATGGAGGCATTACAAACACTGACATATACTACTAACAATCAATAGCACAAAACAAACATGAGATAAAGAGGTATTGACATAATTCGGTACAGTATAAGGAGTATAAAATCTACTATCTCATATCACGAAACAAATGGGGCATTGAGTTACTGAAGTACCAGGGTTCAATATGTGTAGGAAATGAATGTAATATATAGGCTAAATCTCGTTGATGGAATAAACCGACTGGTGTCTAGATTTTCTAGAAAAGGATCTCAGTCTAGCTAAAAGGGATATTTTAATACGATTAGAGAAGAAATTCTAACCCTGCTCTTAAGAAAAACCAGATGAGAGGTTATTAAATCGTCATAAGCAGCAACGGACAAGTAATCAATACCTGCAAAGAAGCAAAACAAATGGGTGGAATAATTAAGTTCACAACAAGAAAAGTGGAGGTCTCCATTTAGCAGCTAAGCTGTTCTTTGGAAACTTTATTACTAATAAGTTTCAACAATTAATGGCATACAGACGAACTAAGATGACAAGATAAACCAAAGTAATTTTTTTTATCAACAAATTGCAAAATGAGAAAATTTTATCAAAACAGGATATTGTCTTTACCCACGAGTTTGATGTCAGTGTTATCCACAAGCCACTGTGCCCCATCTTTCATGAATCCCACATAACTTGTGTCAAATTCCTTCTTGAACATGAGACGCCTGAAAATGATCCATATTTAAAAATTCTAGATTAGACACTCCGTATCAGATGCCGAAAAATTATAGTTACTTGGAACAACCAGAAATTGACTGAAGCACCTCAGACCTTAATTGGTTCCCATGTGCAGTCATTGGTCATATAACGTAAATTACGAACAATGCAAGAATACCACACTATTTCCTTTTGCAAGTGAAGAAATCTAATCATGAAATGAGTTCATCGTCTACTGAAATTAATATTACCATGTAAGATTTTTACTTGCCTATGAACAGTACATTGCCTTTGCATTTTTATGATTGTGTCTCTTTCTCTGTCTCTTTATGTAAAACATTAGCACCATTTAGATTCAATTGAAGAAATAGGTAACCTTGGACAACATTCTAAGCTGACTGGTGGATATAAAAGGCCAAATGCCAATCTAAAGTCTATATAATGGTTCTTCAGTCAAAAGCTAATTCAGACAGTCCACAACAATATCACAATGATGCAATATTAAGGGGACTTGATGGTCATTAATTTTCCTTAAAAGAAAATAGCAGCAGATATACTTAAGAGGTAAAACACACTAACCAATAAATCTTGATCAAGAGAAAAGTACTATGAGTCTTTAACTTACGCAGGATGACAAACTAGAAATACAAAACACTGCTCATGTTTAAGCTTTGAAAGGTTACAGGTAAATACAGGAAGCAATAATTTCTCTTGATGTTGTTGATTGAGTCCAAGATATGTGCAATATAAGCATTCTCAAGCAAAAGTAGATACAAGAGGAATTACTAATGTGACATTACCTATCTGTATTTTGTGTTCTGAAAAGTACTCTTTTTACTCCCTTAGGAATGTGCAACGACTTCATAACATCAGCTGAAAAATACAGAATATGGAAGAGAATTAGAGAAATTAGTCAATATTCAGCAACCTCCTTCCCGTCTAAACAATTATATGTGAACTGCTTAGACCATTAAGCATGAACATAGACATAGACACACAATGAGGGCAACTCTTCTATTCGTGATGCTAATGCCATCAAGCAGAAAATTCTTTATTCCTTATCACTTCGTTCATAAGTTAAGAGTTATTATAAAATTTATGCAGTACGCCACTGTCTTTCAAGATCAGGAACTGAAACAGATTATCAGCGGACAGCTTATGAAACTTCTACACCTGGAGCTTCTATGTTACCAACTACAAGTTATTTTGCTTAAATGAACTTTCATGTTGCATAACTTCAACCTAAACCCTCTCGAATTAACTATTATGTTAAATGTCCTCAACATAAAGTCTCCAGGTGAGGATCCATAGCTCCGCAACCATCAAAATATGTGAATTAGCTAATAATGGGATTTAAAACAATTTTTTTTTTTTTTAAAATCACACCCCCAAAAGTGGCCATAGGGATTCAAACCCAGAGCATTGCCCTGGAGAAAGAACCCTTAATCACTTGGACCAACCACTGTTGGCTAATGATATTGAAAGGGGGCATTCCGAGAAATGGACTTAAAAACATGTTCAGCTCCTGCTCAGTCGCTCAGACATTTTAACAAGGAAAAAAGTAGAGAAATGGAAGTGCATCAAATTAAAGACTTTTCTGAAGAAACAGATCATGAGTAAAACTTAAGGACTTTTTCTGTGGACTAGGTAGATATTTTGGGCACAACTTTCAGAAACTGCAGTAAAAGTCAACACTAAAACATTTAGGCATTTACTTCAAGAGATTAAATTTTTATAAATTGGAAGATGAAGAAACTCTGACACTAGATACCATTTAGTCGTGTTAAGATTATGCATACCCGTAATATTTTTGTCTCTTGGAACATCAACAAGTAATGCCTCACCTGTTCAAGCACAGCAAGGAAATAGCTCATTAACAATGAGAAAACTGAGGCAATTAAACAGAAGCTCTCTTCGAAATCAGCAAATGGAACACAGGTGAAAGTACATCAACATCAAGGCACAAGTAGGCAGTATCATAACAACAAAGAATAACAGGAACAGGTAATAGATAGCTTAAAACCAAGTATGGCCAAGTTGACTAAAAGTCTTCAATCACCCGACGTTCTGGCATGAGAAATTCTAACTGCTAGAAGCTCCAGCTAAAAAGTGGAGATGAAAACATTGTCCATAACAAAAGAGTCAAGAGAAGAACCCAAGAAGTTAGCTGGTAAAATAGTATGAATATTCCAAGTTTACTCGTTCTTCTCTTTGTACAAAGATCAGGCAGTTTTTGGTGCATACAAATCCTGCTAACTTCAGAAAAGACCTTATTAGTTAGTTACATCTTACACTTCCAGAGCCTCTTTTATTGACCCCTCATCTTGATATCAATTATAGACCAAGGCAGCTAAGGTGATTCTTTTGAGATACTGCAATCAACTTTCTGGAAGAACTTATCATATATTAAGAACATTTTAAGCATGCACATATCAAGAATAAACGAATAAATTGTGAAAAAGGATTGAAACGGCGGCAAATATAGGTATTAGAGAGTCCCGAGTTGATACGATATTTACCATTAAGGACTCTGAGGTCAAGACTATCCACATCATAACCTTCCTCAAAATAATTTTCATAAAAATGACCAGGTGCATCTACATGTGTCCCAGCATGAGCAGGTATTCTCATCTCAGAGAAATTGTAGTCAGACCCATTCTTCATGCTCCTCAAAAGTGTAAGAAACTCACCAATACCCTCATTAGAAATACCCACTGGTGTATGGGGAGTGAATCTATGAGTAATATCAAATATTTCTCCATTTTCATAAACTTCTCTTCTTAGAGGGCCCAAACTCACATCACGAGCTCCAGCAACCGATTCAGCACAATAACCAGAAGGATCAGCACCATTTGACGGGACAGAAAGTAAAGTAATTGCTTGGATCACAGCCCAAATCACTAATAAATGTACAAACCTCATCCCTCTTCCTTTCTGGTGCAATTTTAGAGCGTATTTTTTCCCTACTCAAGGTTGGAAGACTTTATAGACTAGAATATGATTTAATAAGTACCTCGAGTGACTTCTATAGCCTAGAAATGTGGCAAACAGTAGTATCTTTGAATTGAAAACTAACAACTGTGCTAAATATTTTTCTCAAATTACGGCCAATACTTATCCAAGAGCATCAATTTTTAAACCATGGGACAGGGTATGAAAGATAAATTATCACACACCGCCCGACCGCAATCTTTTGTCCAAGTTACGACCTCACTCTTCTGGGAAGAAAAGTCTTTTGGGTCCATCCACCAAGTGGTATCAGTACGAAAAAAAATTCAAAACATCACTGTCGCCCAGTGGCGTAAATTAACTTCCATGTCTCTTACATGAGTCACGACTATTACGGATTTTCATTGAGATTTTAGACCTGCTGATAATGATCTAAAACCAGCGGTAGAGATATGTAATTTCATCGAACATGTAGCATTCAATAACTCCATACTACCAATCCCTCAAAAAAACATAGGCAACAAACTATCAATTAGAACTCCAAATCATTCGCAGATTACCACACTGAGCCAAAAGCAAATAAGGAGGATAAAACTGAAGCCAAAAGGTAAAAAAGGAAAATTCAATTAATGATTAATCAATTCGTACCGTTGAGAACCTCGAGGTCAAGGGTGTCAACATCGAAGCCCGCGTCAAAGTAATGATCGAACACGTGGCCTGGTGCATCAACATGTGTCCCAGTGTGAGTCGGTATCTTCATCTTCGAGTTGTTAGCATGCGACCCATTCTTCATGCTCTTATCAAGCCACAGGAAGTGCCCAAGACCCTCGGAGGACCCCCAAGACGGCATCTCTGACCTGAGCCGATGGCTTATGTCAATGATTCTACCACCTCCGTACACTTCTCGGCGAACGGGAACGAGGTCATCGGCGGCAGAGGCGGAGGTGGTGGTGGTGGTGGTGGTGGTGGTGGTCATGGTCCAGGGCTGGTCGTTAAGGCCGTAGGGAGGTGGATACGCCTCATCGGATGTGGCGAGGGCGGAAGTAAGTGCAGCAATCGCAGCTGTAAATATTAGCACGGCGAATTGCAGCGATTTCATGGCGGAAACTTTTCGCCGGAAAAGGCGGGAGAGAGAGAGACACTGGAGACAATTAGGACCCAAGGGACGCCCAAGACTTATTTTAGGGATATAACCCTCAATTTCTTTTCCATTTTTTTTTATTCTCTATTATCTGACGTGATTAATAATCACATCATAACTTTTAAAATTAGATCTCCCACCCAAATCAAACCCTAATTTCTTCTTCGTCGTTTCTTCTTCTCTCCTTCTCTTTTTCTCTTCTTCTTCTCTCTTCTTCTTCTCTCCTCTCCTTCTCACATTCTCTTATCGCGATTCATCTTCTCACCTTCTCTTGCCGCCGACGTCTTCTGCAATCGCCTCCATAGTTGTCTTCTCGTCGTGGATTCATCTTCTGCAATGGCCTCCGTCGAATTCGTCTTCTACATCGTCGTGTCTTTATCTTCTGCAATTATTTCTGACTGTATTCTGCAATTGAAGATCCAGAAATCTTATCGTCTTCTTCTTCTACTCTTCTGCATTTTTTTTTTTTTTCAGATTTCTTCAAGAAATCAAGTACGTGATTTCTATAATCCTGCGATTTCATGAATCAAGCGTGTGATTTCTTCAATCGCTCATGCGATTTCTGCAATCGCGTGCACGATCCAGTGATTGAAGAAATTGCGCACGCGATTGTGGAAAATCGCTCACGCGATTTCTGTAATCGCGTGCGCGATCGAGTGATTGAAGAAATCGCGCACGCGATTGCAGAAATCGCTTGCGCGATTGTGAAAAATCGCTCACGCGATTTCTGTAATCGCGTGCGCGATTTCTTTAATCACTCGATCGCGTAGAAGAAAAATTAATAAACCAAATCTGGATCTTAAAAAAATAAAAGAAAATAAATAAAAAATAAAAAATTGAAAAATAAAAATAATTAAAGAAAATAAAGATAATAAAAGAAAAAAAGAAAAGAAAAAAAATCGAGTGTGCGATTTATGAGATCGCTTACTCGATTTGCCCACGTGGAAAATAATTATATTTAATATTTATTTTATTAGACAAAATTGAGAAAAGGGTTATGTACCCAATTCTTTTGAAACTAGGGGTTACATAACTAAAAAAACACTTGGGCGTCCCTTATAACCGAATGCCCCGAGAGACTGAGAGAGTCGGAGTGTTGGAGTGAGAGGATTTGGGTATATGCCCCGAGAGACTGAGAGAGTCGGAGTGTTGGAGTGAGAGGATTTGGGTATAGTTCAGGCGATATCTATATTGATATTTCAGTAAATTGTAAATAATTTTTTAATCGGACCAAAATAAATAAATAAATTAGTTTTCAAAATTTTTAAATTATGATTGTGAGATTCTTATATATTCTATAAGAAAAAAAATCCTATTAAAAACCGAAAATCTATAAATTTGATGTCTAAATGAAATGCGTAAGTTTAGGTTATGGAAATCTAATAAAAAGGACTCCCGGAAATTGAGGTTTGCTTAAGAGTGGATAAGGATGTTAATGGATTGGATTATGGATATCGGATCACTCTATCCTAATTCAGATGAATACCAATTATATTAAATAATATTTTTATCGGATTTTAATCATATTTTTAACTTTCATTCATTGGGGCAATTTTTTAAAACTCCCCATGGGTTTGAAAACTTCCTTTTAGCTGCCCATTTTCAAATACATCAATTGGGGTTTTAGATACACGATTCTGGGATTTAGATACGCAATTTTGGGATTTAGATACGCGATTCTGGGATTTAGATACATGATTTTTTCCTTGTATTTCAAATACATCATTTGGGGTTTTAGATACGCGATTCTTGAGTTTTAATACATCATTTTTTAAAATGGGGAGCTAAAAGGAATTGGACTTATCATTTGGGGAGTTTTCGGGAATTCCCCGTTCATTTATAGGATAAATTATTAAGTAATTAAACAACTTTAACAAGTCGTTTACTTCTATATATTAGGATATGTAGGGTATTTTGTAACCCATAATAAATTGTTTACTTTAATAAGTGATGAACCTGTGCTTTAAGAGCAAGCCTGGTAGATTTGTAGGAATAAGTATGAGATATTAACTTTGAACAAATGTCGTTATTAATTTGCTTATCTCAAACAACTAATATAAACAAGTTATTTTTTATTTTTGGATAATTAACCTAATTTTTATATTTTACTAACCAAACACTACTGGATTGATCTCCAGTGAAGTAAATGAGTTCTAAATGTATTACTTTTAACCTACACAAAGTAGGATTCAAATTCAAAATTTTATCTTCTAGAACGGACCCATTAGCAATTCGACCAGCGCATTAAATAACTTTAAATGTGAACATTACAAACAGTTACTATATGTTTATATATATTGTTTTATTGCTTCCAGGATCTCCATATAATTATAAATTTTATTATATAATTTGTTTAAAATATAATAATTATTATCAATAAAATAATACCCGTTACATGTATTATTTTCTTATAATTGTAGAAGTGAAAGCGTCATTATTAAAAATTAATGTTTTTTTAATATATGTACTAAAAAATATAACTTTTAACACCTAAGAAAAATCATTATACACAATTTGGCTAACATCATCATCTGAGGATAAAATTAGGGGTGGCAAAATGGGTTGAACCCAATGGGTTCAATCCATTATAGGTGGGTTGGATTGGGTTGTTTTTGGTGAAATTTAAATTGGGTTGGTTTGGATTGGGTCAACAATGGGTTAGGAAAGTATTGAGTCCTTTATAGGTTAGGGTGGGTTGATATTGGGTTTGAGTTGGGTCTTTAATGGTTTAAGATTAATTATCTAATTTTAATCTTTTATTACTATTTACCTGTAGCACCCTATACGCCAAGGCACTACATCCCCCGTACTATAGCTTGGTCCACATACGAAATGGATAATCCTTACATGAACCAAACGTACAGCGAACGGGTGACAATACAAGAACAATCTAGCTACGCGGGACTAGACCCCAAATCATTCAAAACCCATACATGAAAATTTAAAAGCGGAAGCATAATCGAGATTATTATAAGTACATATTTCATTATATATATCAAAGTATTCCAAAATAAGATAACCACCAAGTTTAATATCGATACATTATCATCTCCTCAAAATATATCGATAACATGATCAATTCAGAAATGGCCATAACATGGAAAATGCAATGTTAGACTCAGCTGAATGAAAGACATGACTCGACCTCCAGCCTAGCACGCAACTGTGAGTACCTGAAAAGTGAGGGTGTCAGTCTACCGAAGACTGAGTGAGGAGCATAAGTATATATAAGCACAAGTAACATGCAAGCTATAACCTCGGGTAAGGATTTTAAAATGAAAATAACAGAAGTTCAAGAATAGAATATTCTTCGCCCGAGATTACAACTACCAAGCTTAACAATTCATTTAATCAAGTTCATTCAATACGTGGCCTGGCGAGTGAGGGCAAATCTCCAACCTTTACACCAATCGTGAACAATACATGCTTGCTTTATTAATTAACATGTGATCATGTAATTCAATTAGTGCGATCAAGTAGCAATTTCATGAACCCTTCTTCCTCCGGGTGATGGTGGGTTTGCAAGGCTCAACCATCCCTGACATGTTGTACGTCGGGAACATGACTCCCACGCACGGGACTCCTTCCACCACCAAACCTCCTGGTGGCTTCGGGGGTGATCCCAAAGTGGTGAGGATAGTACAAGAGTTACCCGTCAGCCCTTGCTTTCCCGGTTGGCTCAATACACTACCCTCGGGCCCAAAGTGCAATCATGGTACTCGCCAAAACATGCTTGAATCATAATCATTCATGGCTTGCTTGCCATAATTTATAGTTTGAAATAGAAACATTTATAATTATAGTAGGTTTTGGCAAAAAACTTCACATAAGGTTATAAGGGTTCTATATAACTAGAACAAAACTTCACCTGTGTGACAAAAGACCGAGGATACGACTAAGGAGTTGGCTCCCCGTCACCAAGAACGTGATCTGTGCAAGAAAACATGCATACGTGAAACTTGACTCAAATGAACCAATTATGACGAACGGCGAAATGCAACAAGATAACGTGCAATGACCAATGTAGCATATAAACATCATGTTTTGGCATGAAATGGATTATATAAGTACAATTTGGGATCAAATAAGCCATTGGATTGAAAAGTGAAATTTTGAAATTTTGGCAGTTCAAGTGAGGGTCGCGGGCGCGACCTTATTTTTTCAGGAATTTTCGGGCAATTTTCAAGAAGTCGAAAGTTGGCCAAAATTTGGTAGCGGCTGCGACATGTTTTATGTGTATTTTTGGTCGCGGGCACGACCTGCATTTTCGTCCAAACTGTGAGTGGGTCGCGGGTGCGATCATTTTTACTCTATTTTTGGTCGCGGCCGCGACCTTCAAGTTCTGCAGAAACAAAACAGGGCAGAACAGGGGAAGGTCTTGAGCAACACCCAAAATCCACCAAAACTCAAGTTTCAAGCACCAAAATACAAGTTTTCTGGAAATTCACATGCATACATGTTTATAATACAATAAAACTTCATATAAACACTTAAATCATCCAAAATCCTCAAGAGTTCTCACTTGCAAGTTCATACAAAATTTCATGATATAACTTCAATTCCTTCAAGAATTCATGCATCAATTTAATTAATAATCATGTATTCATTCATCACCCAACAATTAATCCACATATCTCATGAAATCACAACCCTAGCTTCCATGAATTTTCATCAAGGATCACATATTCATGCACACACCCACCTTAAATCAGAAGAAACGGAAGAAGATGATGGCTATGAAAGATGGAGCATCAAACTCTTAATTTTCTTGGAAAAACTTGATGAAAATCAACAAAATCTCCTCTCCTCTCCTTCTTGGATGGACCGAACCATAAGGAAGCAAAGTTGGAGTATGTATGAAAATGAATTTGTTCATGGAAGATGATGGAAAAATAGGTACGTGAATCATCATTTTTTATTTTGGTGAAATGTGTTAAATTGCAAGTAAGTCCCTCATTTGTCTTAAATTATGCAATCAAGTTTCATTCCTAAAGAATTTGGTCACTTTGGTCCAAGAAATAAATTTGCAATTTGGTCCTTGAATTTAAAAGAATGATCATATAGGGACAATTTGTCAATTAAATCACTTCCGGCAATTATTTCACGTAACAAACATTTTCAAGTCATAAAATAAATTCTCAATTTGACATGAATTCATATAATTTCATGCAAATATGTTGAATGAAATTTATAAAAATTATGATGACATGTAGGAAAATAATAAATCATAGAAATAAAATAAATTCCTAACGCTCACAAGCTCACACATGGCGTGCTTACCTGCTCGTCCGGAACCGAGGCGTTACAATTCCCCCTCCCCCCTAAAAGAATCTGGTCCCCAAATTCTCTACTCTTGAGGAAATAACTCTGGATGGAACCGTTTCATTTTATCCTCGGTTTCCCATGTAGTCTATTCCGTTTTGTTACTTCTCCACAAAACCTTAACCATGGGAATCCTCCGATTCCTCAATTCCTGAAACTTTCTATCCAAAATCTTAACCGACTTCTGAACAAACGTTAAGTTCGGTTCCAATTCCACTTCTTCGACGGGGAGGATAGTAGTTTCATCGGGATAGTATTTCCTTAACTGGGACACGTGGAATACATTATGGATCCCCGTGAGGTTCGGTGGTAGGTCCAGTCGATAAGCTACTTCACCGATTCGTTCAAGAATTTCGAAAGGACCCATATATCGAGGATTAAGCTTTCCTCCTTTCCCGATTCGAGTAAAACCTTTCCTTGGAGACACCTTCAAGAAAACTCGATCCCCAACTTCGAATTCCAGATCTCTTCTGCGGATGTCGGCATAGCTCTTTTGTCTATCCTGAGCTGCTTTCATCCGTTGTTGTATTTGTTGAACCTTTTCAATCATGTCTTGCACGGCCTTGGAAGGTTTCTCTAACTTGTCACCTTTCTTGACACCTTCCTGTTTCGACCATTTCCATTCTTCCAAATCGAAAAATAACGGAGACCGACATTTCCTACCATACAGTATTTCATAGGGTGCCATATCGATTGAAGCTTGATAACTGTTATTATATGCAAATGCAATCAGAGGAAGCTGTTCTTGCCAAGAATTCTGAAAATCCAATGCATAGGCTTGTAATAAATCTTCTAAATATCTTATCAACCTTTCAGACTGACCATCTGTTTGAGGATACGCGGATGTACTGAACTTAAGTTTCGTTCCCAACATTGCTTAAAATTCTTGCCACAACTTTGATGTAAATCTCGGGTCTCGATCTGAAACTATGCTGACCGGAATCCCATGAAGCCGAACAATTTCCTTGTTATAAACTTTAGCTAACTTGCGGATTTTCCAAGACATCCGGACCGGTAGAAAATGTGCAGATTTCGTCAAACGGTCCACAATTACCCAAATACCATCAAACCCGTCTTTTACTTTCGGTAATCTGGTTACAAAGTCCATTGTGACTTGTTCCCATTTCCATTCGGGAATAGGTAAAGGCTGTAGAAGTCCTGCGGGTTTCTGATGCTCAGCTTTCATTTTCTGACATATCAAACAATGGTTCACGTACTCGGCCACGTTTTTCTTTAATCCATTCCACCAATAGTATTTTTTCAAGTCTTTATACATTTTATTCTCTCCAGGGTGGATCGAATAAGCCGACTTATGAGCTTCCTCGAGCAATACCCGTTTCAATTCCTTAGGCACAACCACTCTATTCTTAAAACGAAGCAACCCGGTTTCATCAAATTCGAAGGGACTTTCCGAATCATCTTTTGCCTTAGCTACCAACTTCTGCACTTCCGGATCACTATTCTGAGCTTCAAATAACCGATATTTCAATTCCGGTTGAATTGTAATATTAGAAACCCAAGTCTTTAAAATGATTGGTGGAACTTCATTACTTTCACTCATTTCCAGGTTCGATACACTCGCCTTCCTGCTAAGTGCATCCGCGACCACATTGGCTTTTCCGGGATGGTATTTAATAGTGCAATCATAATCTTCTAATCTTTTCATCCAACGTCGTTGCCTCATATTCAAATCTTTCTGGGTAAACAAATATTGGAGGCTTTTGTGGTCAGTGAAAATCTCAAATGATATCCCGTAGAGATAGTGTCTCCATTTCCCGAGTGCGAATACCACGGCTGCGAGTTCCAAGTCATGTGTAGGATAATTCTTTTCGTAATCTTTCAACTTTCAAGAGGTGTAGGCAATCACTTTTCCTTGCTGAATTAACACACAGCCTAACCCTTCTTTGGATGCATCAGTGTAAACAGCGTACCCTTCTGAACCGTCCGGGAGTGTTAATACCGGAGCTGAAACTAACTTTTCTTTCAAGAAGTTAAAACTCTGATCACAATCTTCATTCCACACAAATTTAACATCCTTCTTGGTTAATTGGGTTAATGGTGCTGCAATCTTAGAGAAATCCTTTACAAATCTTCGGTAGTAACCGGCCAACCCCAAGAAACTTCTAACTTCCGAGGCATTCTTTGGCTTCTCCCATTTCAACACAGCCTCAATCTTCGAAGGATCGACTTCTAAACCATTTCCCGAAATAACATGCCCCAAAAAGGAAACCTGATCGATCCAAAATTCACATTTACTGAATTTTGCAAACAATTGCTGCCCCTTTAAAGTCTATAAGACAAGCCTGAGATGTCTTGCATGTTCCTCGGCTGATTTGGAGAATACAAGAATGTCATCGATGAAAATCACCACAAACTTATCCAGAAAAGGCCAAAAGATTCTATGCATCATATCCATGAAGGCCGTAGGGGCATTAGTTAAACCAAACGGCATGACCACGAATTCATAATGCCCATATCGAGTATTGAATCCTGTCTTTGGAATATCTTCGGCTCGGATCCGCAGCTGATAATATCCCTGTCTTAAATCAAGTTTAGAATAAACTTTGGATCCCTGAAGTATATCAAATAACTCTTCGTTATGTGGAAGAGGATATTTGTTCTTGATAGTCATCCGATTCAATTCCTGGTAATCAATACACATTCTTAAAGTTCCGTCTTTCTTCTTTACAAACAAAACCGGGGCACCCCAGGGAGAAGAACTCGGCCTGATATACCCGACTTCCAACAGCGCATCAAGTTGAACCTTTAATTCTTTCAATTCTGCCGGAGCCATCCGATATGGAGTCTTAGAGTACGGCTCTGCATTCGGGTATAGATCAATCACAAATTCAATTTCTCGTTCAGGAGGTAAAGAATCCAATTTCTTCGGAAAAACCTCGGGAAAATCCTTCACCACTTCCGTTTCTTCCAATTTTACCTGATCCTCTGGTTTATTAAGAATATAGACGATAAATCCTGTAGCTCCATCTTGCACTAACCTGTGAGCTTTTGAAAAGGAAAGTAATGGTACCGTTTTCGCACTGCGACCTGTAGTAATTTCTGAACCCAATTGTACTTTCTTGGCCCGGAAATCCACGGTAGCACTATATCGGTACAACTAATCCATCCCAAGAATAGACCCATACCTTTCCATTGGAATTTCAATAAAGTCTGTCAGAAGTTCTCGACCCTCAATTCTCACTGGAACATCCCTGTACACCCGATTTGTCTCTCTACTACTACCAAAAGGAGAATTAACTACATAGCGCATAGAACAGCACATATCAGGCAAAGATAAAGTAATAGCAACAGAATGCGTAAGAAAGGAGTGGGTAGCTCCTGGATCAAATAATGTATGAATGTTCGTGCCATGTATGCATATAGTACCTTCAACAACTGTAGCTGGATCAATCTCTGCATCATGTTCCTCTCCAGCTAAAGCATAGGCCCGAGCCCTCACAAGTGGTCGCTGACCCTCAATTCTCACTGGAACATCCCTGTACACCCGATCTGTCTCTCTACTACTACCGAAAGGAGAATTAACTACATAGCGCACAGAAGAGCACATAACAGGCAAAGATAAAGTAATAGCAACAGAATGCGTAAGAAAGGAGTGGGTAGCTCCTGGATCAAATAATGTATGAATGTTCGTGCCATGTATGCATATAGTACCTTCAACAACTGTAGTTGGATCAATCTCTGCATCCTGTTCCTCTCCAGCTAAAGCATAGGCCCGAGCCCTCACAAGTGGTCGCTGACCCCCAGGTGGTGGATCCTTACGATCCGGACAGCCATCAACCCTGTGCTCGGCGCTCCCACAGATCAAACATAACCCTAATCGGCGCCTGCATCCATCATAAGTATGAGTAGGCAATCCACAGTAGGTGCAACCAGGCTTCTGAGGTGGTGGCGGTAAAACGGGGATACTTGGAGCCTTCTGAACTGGTTCGACTGGTTTAAACTTCTTCCCCGCCCTTTTGATGGTGGCAGTGTAGAATAAGAAATAGGCCTCTTCCCGGAACTAGAGCCCTGTCCTGATCCTGAACCTGAAGCAGGCCCTGAGCGAGGAATAGGTCTTCTGGCATTCACGGAGTCCTCAACCTTTAAGGCCTTTGTAGTTGCCTTGACCCAGGTACTTGTATTAACCGCCTCCAATGCAATCTGTATATCCGGCCTAAGTCCCTGCACGAACTACATTGCTTTATGGAAATCATCACTCGCTATATTAGGTGCATAGCGAGATAATCCCTCGAATTCTGCTATATACTTCGAAACAGACCTCCCTCCTTGCCTTAACTCGGTAAATTCCTTCAACCTGCGTGTGCGAGAAGACGGAGGAATGAACTTATTCTTGAACCCTCTAACGAAAACATCCCAAGTTATTTCCTCCCAGGCAGCATCCAATATAATCTTAGTGCTCTCCCACCATGAATATGCCTAGCCCTGAATCAAGAAGATAGTGCAACGAGCCTTCTCCTGTGAATCACATGGAATAAGCTCCCAAATCCTGTTGGAAAACACGAATCAGAAAGCAGCGGAAATAAAAAAAAATTTTCCCAACAAAGGACCTTGAACTCGCAATCGTGTAACCAAATTCGTAAAGATAGAAAACTTACTTTTCTTTTATTCTTTCTTGAAGCGTTTCAAGCCACCCAAGAACGCTCTTCTCGCGGCTTGATCCCCTCTCCTTGGTAAAGCTCGAATCTTCAAACTTCTAACTTGAAGTCTCTAGAGAAAGTCCACCAACTTGATCACAATCTAACTAGTAAGGATGCTAGTTCTCTAGTTAGTGTTTAGGCTTAACCTAGGGTTTAATTTAATCTTGGAGAAAGGAAGGTGTTCAACACATGAACCAAGAATTGTTCATTAGCTCCATAAGGAGCTCGAGCTCCCCTATTTATAGGAAGAGGGTGCCGATCCAAATCCTTGTTGGGAAAGGATTTGGTTCCTCTCTCTCCTATTACTTGATCATCAAGTATTTTCCAACTTTGACTTTGAATTCTATTTCAAGTCAACTTTTAAGAGAGCTAAAAATATCCAAACTATTTTTGGATAATTTTATACTTTATTTATTATAAAAATAAATAACTTATTTTTATCCAATTAATTAATTCATAATTAATTAACTAGATTATTTTCTCCAAAATTAGACTTTCTTTTTAATTCAAAATTAAACCAAAGTCTATTAAATAATTAACACATTAATTATTTAACATCACATAATCACGTGTGGCACACGTGTCTTAATGACACGTGTCCAATCACGTGAGCCACACGTGTGATTTCACACGTGTGGAACCCCTTAGGCTCGATTAACTCGTTTAATCATTTTTAAGCCTCAACTCATGTAACCAAGTTGTTGTGTGTGACCCTCTAGGTTCTCAATTCAATTAGCAGTGACCCCAATTAATTAATTCACTAATTAATTAATCAGTCCACAGATTAAACGACCATAGTCTAGCAACAGGTGTTTAACCCCTAGCTGAATTGGAATGTTCGGATTCGACAGAACCTTTAAGTCATTGATTCATGTGAGATACAATCCTCCTACTTACTATCTCTCAACCAAGATCTAGGGTAAGGGAATAATCAGAACCCTAATAATCTGGTCTTAAAGCTAAGTGCATTTCATATCCATTTGATCTCAATCCAAGAAACCCTTTTCTTGATGTCTTGATCTACTGCCTTGGCCAAGGACTCCATATGGCATATGAATGACTTACACAATAAGAGATCACCTTGCAAATGCAAGTGTAGGTCCTTTCTTGATTCTCATTCACTTTCATGAATCACTTGTGCAGCCCCAGCATAAGCCTTGAATCAGTTGTCTAAGGCGACACCCTTTAAAGCTTATACCTAAGACTACAAAGTTAACTCATAAAGTGAGAAGGAACCTCAAGTCTAAGGATCAATTAATCACATCAATGACTCGTGAGATATTTCCTAATCTGGAAGTTTCCATTTCCTGAAATAGAAACTTCCTTTCCCATTTAGGAATGTTCTCACACGGGGTACCTCAGTGAACTTACTTATTAAAGTAAGCACCCTCATGTATCACGCACGTATCAACTATACACTTTGCACCTCCATGAAACAAGGTGGTCCTTTTTAAGGGCGTGATCCCACAAGCAAGCCTTAGAGGAGTCAAGTTGACACTCCCACTGTCTGTAGGACTCATCGGCTTGGAGTATTTTACTAATCATGACTTATGTGATATAGGGCTCGTTTCATGAACCATTTCACCTAAATGGTAGAGTCCTAAAGTCATCGGGATTAGGGGAGTTCTCATACATGCACAGCTAAAGTAAACGCATACCAAACAAGAGCATATAAAGAAGTGTTGCCTCAATTCGTTATTTCATTCAAAGATTGTCTGTGATTACAATAAGGAAAAGCACAAAGCGGATATACAATCGGCTTTCTAGGGCACTATTCCTAACAATCTCCCACTTGCCCGTCAAAGCCATTCTAAAGCTACTCTAAGTCCCATCTTCTGAAGATGACCTTGGAAAGCTTCTCGACTAAGGGGTTTAGTAAGTGGATCTGCCACGTTCTCTGCTGATGTGACCCTCTCAATTTGCACATCTCCTCTTTTGATAATATCACGGATTAGGTGATACTTTCTCATAATGTGCTTGGTCCGTTGGTGAGATCTTGGTTCTCTTGCTTGAGCAACCGCCCCAGTGTTGTCACAAAACACAGTAATGGGGTCTTTCATGCTAGGAACAACATTCAACTCTTGAATGAAGTTTCTAATCCAAACACCTTCCTTAGCTGCATCATTTGCAGCTAAGTATTCGGCCTCAGTGGTCGAATCTGCAGTGGTAGTCTGCTTGGAACTCTTCCAACTCACTGCTCCGCCGTTTAGGCAGAAAATGTATCCTGACATTGACTTAAAATCATCTAAGTCAGATGCAAAGCTTGCATCGCAGTATCCTTCGACAGTAAGATCTTTCTGACCTCCGTAAACTAAGAATAAATCTTTAGTACTTTTCAAGTACTTAAGAATATTCTTCACGGCAGCCCAGTGACCATCTCCAGGGTCAGTTTGGAAACGACTTGTTACACTAAGTGCATAAGCCACATCCGGTCGAGTACATAACATCACATACATTATGCTACCTATTGCTGATGCATAAGGTGTATGAGTCATTCTTTCCTTCTCAAGGTTAGTCTTAAGACATATCTTCTTTGAAAGACATGTTCCTACACTCATAGGAAGGTTCTTAACCTTTGCCGACTCCATATTGAATCTCTTCAATACTTTGTCAATGTACATCGACTGTGATAGTCCTATTAACCTTCTAGATCTATCTCTATAGATTTTAATTCCAAGGATATAGGACGCATCACCAAGATCTTTCATCTCGAATTGGTTCGATAACCATAACTTAGTCACTTTCATGTCATCCTTCGAATTCCCAATAAGAAGGATGTCATCAACATAAAGTACTAAGAATTGTACTGAGGTCTCCAATTCCTTTCTATACACACATGATTCATTCGAAATTTGGATGAAGCCAAACGCTTTGACCGATTCATAGATTGATCCAATTCCTAGAAGCCTGTTTCAATCCATAGATTGATCTTTGGAGTTTGCAAACCTTTTGCTCACTCCCACTGAATGTGAAACCTATGGGTTGCTCCATATAAATGTCTTTATCAATGTCACCATTGAGAAAGGCAGTTTTCACATCCATTTGCCATATCTCATAGTCATAATATGCAGCAATGGCAAGCATGATTCGAATGGACTTTTGCATTGCAACTGGTGAAAAGGTTTCGTCAAAGTCCACGCCGGGTCTTTGAGTGAATCCTTTTGCAACCAGTCTTGCTTTGTAGGCTGCAATGCTTCCATCAACTCCAAGCTTTCTCTTAAAGATCCATTTGCAACCTATGGGTTTGACCGCATCAGGCAAATCTACCAAGGTCCAAACTTGGTTGGAGTTCATGGAATCCATTTCGGATTTCATGGCTTCTATCCACTGTTCAGACTCAGAATCTGAAAGTGCCTCCTCATATGTTGAAGGATCATTATCCTTTTGAGAGATTTCATGGAAGAATCCATACCATCTCTCCGGCTGTCTAGGAGTGCGTTCAGAACGCCTTAGAGGAGGATTTTCATGTGTATCGAAATTCGTGATTGGTTGTGGTTGATCAGAGTGGGACGTTTCTTCAGTGGGTGGTGTGGGGTCACTTTGTACTTCTTCTAATTCTATGATCTTGCCTTTCTTTTCTTTAAGGAACGGTTCCTCCAGAAAAGTAGCATTTCTGGAAACAAACACCTTTTGCTCAGATTGATCATAGAAGTAGTATCCTATGGATTCCTTAGGATAACCTACAAAGTAGCATAAGTTAGAACGGGATTCTAACTTATCTCCCACTGTCCTCTTCACGTAAGCAGGACAACCCCAAATTCTTAAGTAAGAATAACTAGGGATTTTACCATGCCACATTTCATAGGGCGTCTTAGGGACTGACTTAGAGGGAACAAGATTCAAAATCTTTGCTGCACTTTCTAGGGCATAACCCCAGAAAGAAGGTGGTAAGTCAGTGAAACTCATCATGGAACGAACCATATCAAGTAGGGTTCGATTCCTTCTCTCAGAAACTCCATTAAGCTGAGGAGTTCCCGGAGGAGTCCACTGAGAGATAATCCCATTATCCTTGAGATGATTAAGGAATTCTTCACTAAGATACTCGCCTCCTCGATCAGATCGAAGTGCTTTGATCTTGTGACCAGTTTGGTTCTCAACCTCCTTTTGAAATTCTAAGAATTTCTCAAAAGCTTCAGATTTATACTTCATTAAGTATACATAACCATACCGACTAAAGTCATCAGTAAAGGTTATGAAATACTGATGATTGCTTCTAGTGCTTACACTAAGCGGTCCACAAACATCAGTATGGATCAAATCCAAAACCTTAGTGGCACGTTCCACAGTTCCTTTAAAAGGAACTTTGGACATTTTTCCTTTGAGACAGGATTCGCAAGAAGTTAACTCTTTGAGATCATTTTCAGAGAATGATCCTAAAGTGTTTATCTTGCTAATTCTGTTCTTGGAAATGTGTCCTAATCTAGCGTGCCATAAGGGAGCTGAAACTTTGTCATCTCTCTTACGCTTCGTTTCTCGTTGTATATTCATAATATTGATATTTTGAGTTAGGTAAAGTCCATTACTTAGAGTACCGATGTGAACGGAAGAGTTGTTCCGTTTGATAAAATATTTACCATTCTTAATATAAGTTTCATAACCTTCACAATCTAATATTGGAACTGAAATTATATTACGAATAATGCTCGGTACATAAAGGACTTTATTTAATACTAACTCAAAACTACCTAAATCTAATCTAATTGTGCCTAAAGCTCGAGCTTCAACGTTTGAGCCATCGCCGATCTTCAAGACACATTCTCCTTCTTTGAGTCGTTGGACCTCACTTAGCATCTGTACATCATTACAGATATGAGTTCCACAACCGGTATCATGTACCCAAGAACTAGAATTAATAGAAAGATTTACTTCAACGAGAAAGATACCTTTCTTTAGAGTAGCCTTGTACTCTGGGCAGTTTCTCCTCCAATGTCCCGCTTTGCCACAATGGAAGCAAACATCCTCTTTCTGATTACGCTTCTTTTTTTGGGCCTTCCCCTTCGAAATGCCACCAGTGGGCCTAAGGGGTTTCTTCTTCTTCTTTTGGGCTTTCTTGCCCTTACCTTTAGAAGGCCCAGAAGAGGAAGATGGAGCATTCACCATCAAAACCTTATTGTCCTTCTTGATCGTGCTTTCAGCAGTCACAAGCTGACTAATCAGCTCAGCTACAGTAGCACCAGCATGCTTCATGTTGAAGTTAAGGACAAATGGGTTGAATGATGGTGGGAGCGAAGCTAGCAACAAATCCACTGAAAGCTCATCTTTCAGTGGCATGTCCATGGAAGCAAGTTTCTCAGTAAGGGCAAGAAACTTGAGTCCATATTCATGGACACTTGAACCTTCCCTCATTCTCAAGTGGAACAATTCCTTTGAAGTGTTATACCTTGTAACACTTTCATGAGGGCGGTAAAGTTGCTCTAAGTGGTCGTAAATCTCCCAAGCAAATTCCAAGGCCTCATGTTGTCTTTGCAAGTCCGGAGACATGTTAGCCAACATAAGGCAACGGGCTTGGAGATTATCATCCTTCCACTTCTGAATCGCATCCCGCTCGGCCCGAGTGGGAGCCTCCCCTTCGGGACTAGGCTCCCCTTCGAAGAGAACATAAGTTCTCTTCTCAGAATCTAAAATGATTTTTAGATTCCTCAGCCAATCAGAATAGTTGGGACCAGTCAACTTGTTTGACTCGAGGATCGATACAAGAGGGTTTTTGGTTGCCATTTCAAAACACGTAGAGAATCACAGAATCTACGACCTAAATGGTAAAACAGAGAACTAGTGAGCATGCTGAATTATAACGATATACAAAAGATAAGGTCTTTAATCTATTGTAGCTCCCACTGTTTTTCAAAGATCTATAATTCCCAAAGATCTAAGAGGAACACGTTTCCCAATGGGTACTAAGATCCTAGGCATTTTACCTCGAACCCACGACTCGCGGACATTCTTGGTAAGAACCCTAGGTAGGTACAACTTACCAATTCTAACACCTTTAGAACTCTTAGTAATTGTTTTTTGCATCACCTATCTTTCAATATGGACCCACGACTCGTGCGACATCCATATTTACTTAGGCGTTAAGCTAGACCCATCAATCATAAGATCATGACCACAACTTAGTTCGAACGACCCACGACTCGTGGACATCGCCCTTGCTAAAATTGACCACGAAATATTGATCATTTAAAATGATTAATTAGGTAACTAAGAACTAATAAGCTCCACTAGCTATCCCACGACTCGCGGACAATAACTAGCTTTACTTACTAAACTTAAAACCTATTGATGGAATGCTAGGAATTTAATTCAAAATTTGCATCTCGAATTAAACACCTATTTGTTCGAAATTAGCTTAATATTTAATGGGAATTTTCGAATCAACCGGAGAGTTATCCGGTTCGACCTCACCAACATATACGTTATCCAATTTTATTAGTCTTGATTAATGCAAGTACACTTAAATGCATTTCAAACAAGCACATAAACAGATAACATGTCCTAGCATGATACTAACATGTGATGATCATGGGTTCTACCTATCTTATGCGTGATATGTGGGAGCCACTCCACAATCACAAGTTCTAACATACATGCCACATAAACAGTTCAAATCACATAAGGGAAAGCGGTAACAAAATACGAGCCCTATCTCTATTACATTTAACAATTGAGATTCCCCTCCCTAACATTTTGAGGGGTCTTCACTTATGGCCTCCTTGTTACTTGACTGTGGTCCATCTTACTCCATGGGTGCATTGTCTCCAAAATGAAAATAAAACCTCACCACCTATCTCTACTCTCAAATTACAATAAAAAGAAAAAGACATAAAGTAATAAGGCTCAATCTTCATATTGGCCTTAGACAATTACACGGGGCATACCCCGGCCTCAAAAACAGTAATATGGAAAGCCACATAATAAATCACATAACAGTACGCATATAAGTGAGGCTCCAACCTCAATTGAAAAACGCAACTATAGGGCTCCAACCCCAATTTAAACCATCCATGTGTATAAATTAAAACCATACATAGATCTAAACCCATGATCACCTAACATGCTTTTGCAAGAATTTAAATTTAACCAATAAATTAAAATTCTCGCTTTAAGCTCTAATAGCTTAAAACACGACTTGATGCGAGTCTTATTTATAAAAGCTTTCAATAAATCCCAAATTACCAAAACAAATAAAATTCCAATTAATTTTTGAAAATTAATAATTTTATCAAGATGTATTTTCCCAAAATATAAACCGTTTCAATTTCTCAAAAAATCCCAATTTTAAGTTTTATTCAAAATTAAAATAAATATTCAAAAATAAAATTTTAAAATTAAAATAAAAAAAATGGGACTGGATTGCACGAAACACGAAAAGGCCGGATCACGAAAATGGGGTTGCCCGCCCCAAGTGCGGCGTGTGCGCACAGCATGCGCGCACAGCGCGCGGCCAAGGCCGCGCGAGTGCGTGCTGGAGCGCACAGCTCCTGCCGGGCATTGGGCGGCCAGTCTCGGCCGTCCTGGGCCCGGAAGGCTCCCGCGCAGGCGCGCGGGAGGTGCTGGGCGACTGGCCGGTCTGTCTTGCTTCGCGCGCGACTCCTTCGCGCGCGGGGTTTCGCGTGTTCATCGCGATCCGGGCTTTCGTTTCGTGTTTTCGTTCAAAAACAAAACCAATCCAAGAAATCCAAAAACAGTTTATACAGTTTCAAATCTAAAATTGTTTTTCAAAATTAAATTTTATAAAAACCAATTTTCAGAAACTTTCAGGAAAAAATACAGTTTCGTAATTCAGGCTTTCTAAAACAATTACAAATACTCAATCGCATCAAGCCTAAGAATTTCTACCAAATTCAGTATAATTGAGACGAATCAGAAACACGATTAACGAGGTGGCTCTGATACCACTTGTTGGAAAACACGAATCAGAAAGCAGCGGAAATAAAAAAAAATTTTCCCAACAAAGGACCTTGAACTCGCAATCGTGTAACCAAATTCGTAAAGATAGAAAACTTACTTTTCTTTTATTCTTTCTTGAAGCGTTTCAAGCCACCCAAGAACGCTCTTCTCGCGGCTTGATCCCCTCTCCTTGGTAAAGCTCGAATCTTCAAACTTCTAACTTGAAGTCTCTAGAGAAAGTCCACCAACTTGATCACAATCTAACTAGTAAGGATGCTAGTTCTCTAGTTAGTGTTTAGGCTTAACCTAGGGTTTAATTTAATCTTGGAGAAAGAAAGGTGTTCAACACATGAACCAAGAATTGTCCATTAGCTCCATAAGGAGCTCGAGCTCCCCTATTTATAGGAAGAGGGTGCCGATCCAAATCCTTGTTGGGAAAGGATTTGGTTCCTCTCTCTCCTATTACTTGATCATCAAGTATTTTCCAACTTTGACTTTGAATTCTATTTCAAGTCAACTTTTAAGAGAGCTAAAAATATCCAAACTTTTTTTGGATAATTTTATACTTTATTTATTATAAAAATAAATAACTTATTTTTATCCAATTAATTAATTCATAATTAATTAACTAGATTATTTTCTCCAAAATTAGACTTTCTTTTTAATTCAAAATTAAACCAAAGTCTATTAAATAATTAACACATTAATTATTTAACATCACATAATCACGTGTGGCACACGTGTCTTAATGACACGTGTCCAATCACGTGAGCCACACGTGTGATTTCACACGTGTGGAACCCCTTAGGCTCGATTAACTCGTTTAATCATTTTTAAGCCTCAACTCATGTAACCAAGTTGTTGTGTGTGACCCTCTAGGTTCTCAATTCAATTAGCAGTGACCCCAATTAATTAATTCACTAATTAATTAATCAGTCCACAGATTAAACGACCATAGTCTAGCAACAGGTGTTTAACCCCTAGCTGAATTGGAATGTTCGGATTCGACAGAACCTTTAAGTCATTGATTCATGTGAGATACAATCCTCCTACTTACTATCTCTCAACCAAGATCTAGGGTAAGGGAATAATCAGAACCCTAATAATCTGGTCTTAAAGCTAAGTGCATTTCATATCCATTTGATCTCAATCCAAGAAACCCTTTTCTTGATGTCTTGATCTACTGCCTTGGCCAAGGACTCCATATGGCATATGAATGACTTACACAATAAGAGATCACCTTGCAAATGCAAGTGTAGGTCCTTTCTTGATTCTCATTCACTTCCATGAATCACTTGTGCAGCCCCAGCATAAGCCTTGAATCAGTTGTCTAAGGCGACACCCTTTAAAGCTTATACCTAAGACTACAGAGTTAACTCATAAAGTGAGAAGGAACCTCAAGTCTAAGGATCAATTAATCACATCAATGACTCGTGAGATATTTCCTAATCTGGAAGTTTCCATTTCCTGAAATAGAAACTTCCTTTCCCATTTAGGAATGTTCTCACACGGGGCACCTCAGTGAACTTACTTATTAAAGTAAGCACCCTCATGTATCACGCACGTATCAACTATACACTTTGCACCTCCATGAAACAAGGTGGTCCTTCTTAAGGGCGTGATCCCACAAGCAAGCCTTAGAGGAGTCAAGTTGACACTCCCACTGTCTGTAGGACTCATCGGCTTGGAGTATTTTACTAATCATGAATTATGTGATATAGGGCTCGTTTCATGAACCATTTCACCTAAATGGTAGAGTCCTAAAGTCATCGGGATTAGGGGAGTTCTCATACATGCACAGCTAAAGTAAACGCATACCAAACAAGAGCATATAAAGAAGTGTTGCCTCAATTCTTTATTTCATTCAAAGATTGTCTGTGATTACAATAAGGAAAAACACAAAGCGGATATACAATCGGCTTTCTAGGGCACTATTCCTAACAAATCCTCCCAATTTCTTTCAACTATTGCTCCACCTGCATATCATTCCCTTTATAAAACTTTGGAGGATGCTGGTTCTGAAACTCCCGAAATGCAGCAGAAATCTGTACGGGCTATGGAGGTGGAACTGGCGGCACTGGAGGAACATATTCCCTAAGCCTCTGATCAATAAGACCAACTACTGCGTTCAAAAAGTCCTGGGGCTGAGCAGGAGGGGGTGGAGGTGGAGGAACATGAGGAGGATGCTCATGATGATGTCTCCTGTGTCCTGGAGAGTGCTCGCGACGAGGTCTACCTCGAGGCATCCTGAAATCAGAGCACTATACATGCATGGTTGATTACTTAAATGCAAATGAGTGCAAATAATTTCATAATACCAATAAATCACATAATTTAAGGAATTCAAGTAGTTCAATTAATTCAAGGGTTCAACTAAGTCACATAATTCAAATAAATGCAAGACTCTCAAGTAACAATTAATTCTTATGTCGTACGACCTAGACTCACGGGACACGACACTAGAACCTCTGATACCACATTAGATGTAGAACCCTACACGCCAAGGCACTACATCCCCCGCACTATAGCTTAGTCCATATACGAAATAGATAATCCTTACATGAACCAAACGTATAGCGAACGGGTGACAATACAAAAACAATCTAGCTAGGTGGGACTAGACCCCAAATCATTCAAAACCCATACATGAAAATTCAAAAGCGGAAGCATAATCGAGATTATTATAAGTACATATTTCATTATATATATCAAAGTATTCTTATGAGATAACCACCAAGTTTAATATCAATACATTATCATCTCCTCAAAATATATCGATGACATGATCAATTCAGAAATAGCCATAACATGGAAAATGCAATGCTAGACTCAGCTGAATGAAAGACATGACTCGGCCACCCGCCTAGCACGCAACTGTGAGTACCTGAAAAGTGAGGGTGTCAGTCTACCGAAGACTGAGTGAGGAGCATAAGTATATATAAGCACAAGTAACATGCAAGCTATAACCTCGGGTAAGGATTTTAGAATGAAAATAACATAAGTTCAAGAATAGAATATTCTTCGCCCGAGATTACAACTACCAAGCTTACCAATTCATTTAATCAAGTTCATTCAATACGTGGCCTGGCGAGTGAGGACAAATCTCCAACCTTTACACCAATCGTGAACAATACATGCTTGCTTTATTAATGAACATGTGATCATGCAATTCAATTAGTGAGATCAAGTAGCAATTTCATGAACCCTTCTTTCTCCAGGTGATGATGGGTTTACAAGGCCCAACTATCCCTGACATGTTGTACGTCGGGAACATGACTCCCACGCACGGGACTCCTTCCACCACCAAACCTCCTGGTGGCTTCGGGGGTGATCCCAAAGTGGTGAGGATAGTGCAAGAGTTACCTGTCAGCCTTTGCTTTCCCGATTGGCTCAATATACTACCCTCGGGCCCAAAGTGCAATCATGGTACTCACCAAAACATGCTTGAATCATAATAATTCATGGCTTGCTTGCCATAATTTATAGTTTGAAATAGAAACATTTATAATTATAGTAAGTTTTGGCCAAAAACTTCACATAAGGTTATAAGGGTTCTATATAACTAGAACAAAACCTCACCTGTGTGACAAAAGACCGAGGATACGACTAAGAAGCTGGCTCCTCGTCACCAAGAACGTGATCTGTGCAAGAAAGACATGCGTACGTGAAACTTGACTCAAAATGAGCCAATTATGACGAACGTCGAAATGCAACAAGATAAGGTGCAATGACCAATGTAGCATATAAACATCATGTTTTGGAATGAAATGGATCATATAAGTACAATTTGGGATTAAATAAGCCATTGGATTGAAAAGTGAAAATTTGAAATTTTGGCAGTTCAAGTGAGGGTCGCGGTCACGACCTTATTTTTTCAGGAATTTTCGAGCAATTTTCAAGAAGTCGAAAGTTGGCCAAAATTTGGTAGCGGCCGCTACATGTTTTATGTTTATTTTTGGTCGCGGGGCGACCTGCATTTTCGTCCAAACTGTGAGTGGGTCGCGGGCACGATCATTTTTACTCTATTTTTGGTCACGGCTGCGACCTTCAAGCACTGCAGAAAAAACCAGGGCAGAACAGGGGAAGGTCGCGGCCAACACCCAAAAGCCACCAAAACTCAAGTTTCAAGCACCAAAATACAAGTTTTCTGGAAATTCACATGCATACATGTTTATAATACAATAAAACTTCATATAAACACTTAAATCATCCAAAATCCTCAAGAATTCTCACTTGCAAGTTCATACAAAATTTCATGATATAACTTCAATTCCTTCAAGAATTCATGCATCAATTTAATTTATAATCATGTATTTATGCATCACCCAACAATTAATCCACATATCTTATGAAATCACAACCCTAGCTTCCGTGAATTTTCTTCAAAGATCACATATTCATGCACACACCCACCTTAAATGAGAAGAAATGGGAGAAGATGATGGCTATGAAAGATGGAGCTTCAAACTCTTAATTTTCTTGGAAAACCTTGATGAAAATCAACAAAATCTCCTCTCCTCTTCTTCTTGGATGGACCGAAGCATAAGGAAGCAAAGTTGGAGTATGTATGAAAATGAATTTGTTCATGGAAGATGATGGAAAAATAGGTACGTGAATCATCATTTTTGATTTTGATGAAATGTGTTAAATTACAAGTAAGTCCCTCCTTTGTCTTAAATTATGCAATCAAGTTTCATTCCTAAAGAATTTGGTCACTTTGGTCCAAGAAATAAATATGCAATTTGGTCCTTGAATTTAAAAGAATGATCGTATAGGGACAATTTGGCAATTAAATCACTTTCGACAATTATTTCACGTAACATATATTTTCAAGTCATAAAATAAATTCTCAATTTGACATGAATTCATATAATTTCATGCAAATATGTTGAATGGAATTTATAAAAATTATGATGACATGTAGGAAAATAATAAATAATAGAAATAAAATAAATTCCTAACGCTCACAAGCTCACACGTGGCGTGCTTACCTGCTCGTCCGGAACCGGGGCGTTACATTTACCCTCCCCATAAATTAAATATTATATTTATATTCATAAACTTTGTAAACATAATTACACATTTTTTACACACACTAACACACATTTACACACACAAAGATAATTTTACATACATTTTCACACAATAACACATTTTTTATACACATTTACACACTAACATAATTTTACACGTATTTTCACACACTAACACGATTTTTAACTCGTTATTTATTTTAGACCTGTTTGACCCATTTTGGATCAATTTCACCCATTTTTCAACCTGTTCAATCTATTTTGGACTCGTTTATCCGTTTTAAGCCGATTTCACCCGTTTTTCGACTTGTTCAACCTATTTTGGACTCGTTTGACCCGTTTTGGACCATTTTAACCCGTTTTCGACCTATTTTGGACTCGTTTGATCAGTTTTGGACCCATTTCATCCATTTGTCGACCTATTAGACCTGTTTTGGACATATTTGACCCATTTTGAGCCCGTTTCACTCGTTTTTCAACTTGTTCAACCTATTTTAGACTCGTTTGACCCATTTGGAAATATTTTAACCCGTTTTTCGAGCTATTCGACCAATTTTGGACTCGTTTCACTAGTTTTGGACCTGTTTCACTCGTTTTTCAACCTATTCGATCTATTTTGGACTCGGTTGGCACATTTTAAACCTATTTCACCGAATTTTTTTTGTGTTTGACTTATTTTAGACCCATTTGATCCGTTTTTTGACTTGTTTAACCCATTTTGGACTTGTTTCACCTATTTTTCAATATGTTTGATTTACTTTGGACCTTTTAGACCGATATTTGATATGTTTCACTTCTTTTTCGACTTGTTCGACCTATATTAAATTTGTTTGACCGGTTTTGGATCCATTCGACCTATTTTTTGACTTGTTCGGTTAATTTCAAACCTATTTTGTCCATTTTTTGTCTTGTTCGATCTATGACCTATTTTTAGCATGTTTACTCCAACGTGACATATATATATCCAAATTTGGTGAATATGATCTAAAATGGGCCAAATAGATCCAAAATAGGTAAAATGGACCATAATGGGTGAAATGGATCCAAATAGATAAAATGAATTCAAAATGGGCAAAATAGATCTAAATGGGTAAAATATCCGTAAAATGGATCCAAGTGGGTAAAATGAAACCAAATGGGTATAATGAATCCAAAATAGGTAATATGGATGGATAAAATGTGGGTAAAATGGATCTGAGTGGGTAAAATAGATCCAAAATGGGTAAAATGAATCCAATTGGGTAAAATTGATACAAGTGGATAAAATGGATCCAAATGGGTAAAATTGATCCAAATGGATAAAATGGCTCCAATTGGGTCCAACAGATCCAAGTGGGTAAAATGAATCCAAATGGATAAAATTGATCCACAATGGTTAAAATGGATCTAAATGGATAAAATGGATAAAAAATGGGTAAAATGAGTCCAAGTGGGTAAAATGGATCCAAAATGAGTAAAATGGATCCAAAATGGGTAAAATTGATACAAATGGGTAAAATGGATCCAAAATGGATAAATTGAATTCAAATGGGTAAAATGGATCCAAGTGGGTAAAATATGGTAAAAGGGATTCAAGTGGGTAAAATGAAACCAAATAGATAAAAAGGATCCAAAATGGGTAAAATGTGGGTAAAATGGATCTAAATGGATAAAATGAGTAAAATGAGTCCAAGTGGGTAAAGTGGATCCAAAATGGGTAAAATGGATTGTTGTATGTAGAAATTGCATGATTTCGAGCGTTAATTAGATTATATTTTGGTGTCGTTCGATGCGTTTATGTGTTCATTTTACTCCGTTCAGGTGATTGTGGAGTTGGAGTTACGAAACGGCGAAACAAGGCGATTTCACACATTTTTGGAGGAAATTATGGTAACTCCCGTTACCACCTTGGAGTACAAAAAGTGTAACCCCTGTTACTGGTCACAGGAGGGGAGTGTTTGGCGAGAGAGTGTGCAGAGAAAAAAGTGGTAACGCACATTACCACTAATAAAAACGTTATGGCTATTTCAAGCAGTAAAGGGCGTTAAAAACAAATACACATGGATAGGTAACGCCCGTTACCTAGGGCGGCGAGAATAATTTTGGGCTGCTATATTAGTGCATTTTTTTAGTCTTTTCCACAGAGAGACAAAGAGACAGAGACAGACAGATAATAAGAGCTTTTCTTCCAGGTCAAGACCTAGGGTTTGGAGAGAATACCAAGTGGTTCAGAGATTTTTCAGAGAATTCGAGAAGACGAGAGGATTGAATTCCGAGAACGATCTTTGGTTTTATTGTTGCTTTAGTTTACAAACTAATTCCTTTGAATTTAGTTTAGTTTCGTATGTTAGATTCGTTTTTAGATACTACTGAATGTTTATGCTTTTGTTTTGGAGACTTTGTTTAGATTTGGTTACTATGATTTATTTTAATGCAATTTCCTTTAGTTTTATGAGTTTTGCTTTAATTATGAGTAGCTAATTCTCTAGGGCTAGGGGGAGTGATGATGATTGCATGATAGATGTTTGATAAGATGCTTGAATGACTTGTGGTAATTCTTAGTTTGAAAACAGGTTTGAATTGACTTGCGATCGCCTGATCACCCTTAGCATGTGTCATCATTGCCTATAGATCGAAAAAGTGATGGTAATTTAGATGGTTTTTAGAACTTGTAAGTTGTAGGGTACAAAGAGATTTGGTCCTAGCTTATACAATAGTAATCTTATTCCATGCCGAGCCGCTAGAATACTGAAATGCACTAGTCTTGTTCCTATGGTTTAATTAACTATTGGTGATTGCGAAAGCAACATTGAACACTAATTAAGCACTTGGTTACACCTTGAGAGAGGGTAATACAAATATAAGTGACTAGGTTGTAGAATTATACTTGTCAGACGAGTATCGCTTCAGCTCTTGATTGTATGATTCATTACTTTTCCCCTGCCTGCTTAGTTTCCTGAAGTTAATTTGTGTGTTTCGTTAATTGTGTTTAATTCTAGTTAATTGTTAATTTCTGGTTTAGTAGATTAATAGACACAACTATCACTTTTCGTTAGGTCTTTAGATTAGAGAAGAATATAGAGTAATGATTGATTTTCCTTCCCTGTGGGTTCGATTAGGGGTGTGTTCTGAGCCGAGCTAGCTTGTGAGCCGCACAAGGCGAGCTCAAGATAGCTCGTCTCGAACTCGAACGATGTCAAGCTCAAGCCAAGCTTAATCGAGATCGGTTTGTGTGTCAAGTCAAGCTCAAGCCTATTTCTTTTAGGCTCGAGGCTTGCAAGCCGGCTCGCAAGCTAGTGTATATATATTTATATTATATGCATATTATATATATATATATGTATATCATAATGTTTAATAATTTATATATATAAATATGCAGTAAATTATTCTACATTTATATGATTTAGTAATACTAAATATATGATATATTATATATTTTTATCTACTTATTTTGATAATAAATATAATTTAATAATATCGCAATTCAATAATTGCAGCAACATATCATTCTATACAATACTACTAACATATTACTATGATAATATATAATATTTATCCAAACAAATAATTTAATAAAAAATAGATTCAATCTACTATAATAAATAATTAATTATATAAGTATATATCTTAATAAAATATCAGTTAAATATTTATTTGGTATAATTACAAGATATATAACATGATTTTTATTGTGTAATAAATAATTAATTATATAAGTATATATCTTAATAAAATATCAGTTAAATATTTATTTGGTATAATTACAAGATATATAACATAATTTTTCTTGTGTAATTACGTAATTTATAATTTATTATAATATAATTAATAATACTCATACATAATCTAAAATATCAAGTAGATATTAACGATTATAATTTATTAATAATGATATAAAACTTAAGAATGTTAATATACTATATATATTATATATTTTAATATCTTTGTTATTGTTTAATATTATTATTGAATGAAAGTTAAAAAATATCCAACAGCTCGTAGAGTCGAATCGAGCTCGGCTCGACTTTTGGGCAAGCCAAGCTCAAGCCCTCATATAATAAGCTTGACAAGCTCAAGCCATGTAAATAATTTTCAAGCTCAAGCTCAATCTGGATTTTTTTGGTCAAACTCGACTTAACTCGGCTCGGCTCGAAATGCACCCCTAGGTTTGATCGTATTGTGCTACACGTATGTTAGTGTACACTTGCATGATTGGTTTTTAACTGTAGTAAACCTTACAACATGGATCCAAAAGGGTAAAATGGATCCAAAATGGTAAAATTGATACAAATGGATAAAATATGGGTAAAATAGATCCAAAACGGGTGTAAAAGGCCCAAAACGAGTCGAACGAGTCCAAAATAGGATAAATAGATCAAAAAACGAGTTAAAAGAGAGTCCAAAATAGGTCGAAGAGGTCAAAATCGGGCCTAAAACAAGTAGAACGAGTCCAAAATAGGTCGAACAGGTTGAAAAACGGGTGAGATGGGCTTCAAACGGTTCAAAACGAGTCCTAAATAGGTCTAACAGGTCCAAAAATTGGCTAAAATAGCCCAAAATGGGTCAAACTAGTCCAAAATAGAACGAACATGTCAAAAAACGGGCGAAATGGTTTAAAAACGGGTCAAATTAGTCCAAAATAGGTCAAATAGGTCGAAATACGTGTTGAAATGGCCAAAATAGGTCGAATAGGTCAAAAAACGGGAGAAAGAGGCCTAAAACGAGTCAAACGAGTCCAAAATAGGTCGAATAGCTCAAAAGAGGATGAAAGAGGCCCAAAACGAGTCGAACGAGTCAAAAATAGGTCGAACAAGTTGAAAATTGGGTGAAATGGGTCAAAAACGGGGTCAAACGAGTCCAAAATAGGTCGAACATGTCAAAAAACGGGTGAAATAGACAAAAAATGGGTTAAACGAGTCTAAACTAGAACGAACATGTCGAAAAACGGACTCAAAATAGACTAAATGTGTTGAAAATATATTAATTGGGTCAAATAAATCCAAAATAAGGTAAATATATTAGTGAAGGGTATATTGGACATTTAAGTAATTGAATTGAGTTGGAACCTATTAATAACCCATTATTGAACCCATTAGCAAACCATTAAAACCCACCATAACCCATTAAAAACCCATTAGTATAGAACCCATTTTTGACCTAATCCATTTAAACCCAACCCAACCCAACCAACCCATTTGCCACCCCTAGATAAAATCGTTACAAACATATCATAACTTGGCTAGAAGTATGGGCACACAACACAAGTGTTGTTCACATGGAGGCTCTAATGCACGGACACACTGGAAAATATCGCCGTGCAGTGTCGGATACGGACACGCCTCCGACACGCCTAATCCGTGTTCGGAATAAAAATAAAATAAAATAAATAAGGACACGGTGTCGGACACTCTGTGCTTGGACATGAATCCACAATGATTTAGATTTTTGGGAGGAGGAAGCTCCATCACGCCATCTCTCATCAACTCAGACGCTAATAAATCATCATTTGCGGTGGTAACAGTGGTGGATGTGGTGGTGGTGGTGAGGATTTTGGGAGACGGCATCATCAGCTCCCTATTTTCGACCAAATCTCATGGCAGCAGTGGCGGTGATGGCAGCAGTGGCGGTGGGGATTCTACTCTGCGGCGGTGATGGCAGCAGTGGCGGTGGGGATTTCGGTAGGAGGAGAACCTATCACCAGCGGCAGAGGGGATTTTGGGAGGAGGAAAACCCAGGTTCATGTGTCTGTGAGCAAGGCGCGCGGCGAAATGTTAGAAAAAACTGTGAATGAATCGGCGGATTAGGTTTTAAGTTAAGCTAGATATATTTCTCCAACTCTCAACCAAATTTTATAAATTAATCGTTTGGGCCTTTGGCCCATTAAACTTCAAAATGTAATTTACTTTATTGAGCTTGTTTGTTTTTTATTTATCCAATTTCAATATGACTTTAATAAATACTAATTGCTCCAAATTTCAATTGAGTAGACTTTGTATAGGTTAGAAACTATTTTATACTTATAAAGTAAAAATATTTGGCTTAGTGTTACATAAATTAATATTATATATATATATATATATATAGCCGTGTTCGAGCCATATCGTGTCCTAAATTTTTAAAAAAATCCGTGTCGCCGTGTCCGTGTCGTGTCGTGTCGTGTCCGTGTCGTCGTGTCCGTATCCGTGCAACATAGCATGGAGGATTCGATTTCCTACACGATTAGAGAACACTCGTGTCTGAGATTGATAGGCAAACCATTTAACTATTTAGTAAAGCTTTTAGTTTTTTTTTTATTTTTTATTTTTTTATTTTTTTACACACACCATGTAACTAGAGGGATTCGAACTCAGGTCTTTACCTTAAAAAAAGAACCCTCAAACCACTTGGTCAACCCCTGTTGGCTAGTAAAGCTTTTAGTTAATTTACCACTAATCAAACGAAATATGAGACGTGTGCACCAAGATAAATCAAGCGTTTGGTATTATTAAGGGTAGTTGAGGCAAGAATAATCTTTTTCTTTAAGAAAAAAATAATAAACAGAGCAAAATAATCATGCTCTGTTTTAGGAGTTAATTACATGAAATGGGTCAAAAAAAAAAATTTATGTTATAAAAATTAATATAAAAAATTTATATTTTAAATATATTTGCACACTGACCCTTTAACAATCACAAATTAAACGTAAATTTCGCATTTCCTTTTTCAATATTTATTGTCTATTTATTGGTGATATTTTTTTCTTTTTTCTGTTTATAGGGTTCTCATGCAATTTTTATTTTATGCAGAAGTCTTGGTGCATATAAAAAAATATTGAACAATACAGAAAGATATGAGCGCTAAAATCGCGTGTCCAACATTAGAAAATTGCAGGGTGTGCTATGTAAATATTTTAAAAATACAAAGTTTTATATGTTAATTTTCATATTACAGGATTTTTGGTATTAATTTATATTAATATAGGGGTGAATTATGTAAAAAGCCCTCTCTTTTAGAGCAAGGATATAAGATCTTATACATGGATTACTTGCACAAAATCAGTACATCAGTTGATCAGGATGCATCTGATCGGTGAACCCTCAGCACCAACCAATCTTAAAGGCAAGCAATGCACAATATACAGTCCCGGTTTCACATCATCAAGTTTCAGCCCTTCGACTAGGATGATTTCCTGAAAAATATCCCAAAATCAATGTCACTGAGATACTTATTTTTTTATTCTATATCCTATTTATTGCGGTTCAAGTCCGATTGAATCACTTAAGTTTAAAACCCTCCCTATTGATGATAACTGCATTCTAGGGACTCGAACACGAGATTTCCGGTACTTATAGAATCAAAGCTTTTTCATAGCAAGAAAAAGAAAGTTTCTTATATTTAAAGACGAGCAGGGAAGAAACTCTTACCCTGCTTTTAAGAAAAACCAGATGAGAGGGGATTGCATCGTCATAAGCAGCAACGGACAAGTAATCGATTCCTGAAAGGACGAAAAACAAATGGGTGGAACAATTAAGTTCACAGAAAGAAAAACCAAAATCTCCTATTAGCATCTAAGGTCTTGCTGGAAAAAATGTACTACTAAGTACTAACTAAGCAGTTCCAACATCAGAATGGCATAAACAGCCAAACTAAAATGACAAGATAAACAAAACAGATTTGAGACATAAGGGAAATTAGCTAAACAGGATATAGTCTTACCCACGAGTTTGATGTCAGTGTTATCTGTGGGAATTTGAAAAGTTTTATAACTTAAAAATCATAACCTACAAATTAATGTGTAACTTCCACAATGTCATTTATTTGGTTTTGATTGTATTAAGTTACACATTGCTTTCCAACACTATAAATAGAGTCCTAGGGGTCTAGACTAACACATACAAGCATCCTACAACTCACTACATATCTATTCTCATATTCTATACTTTTGGGCAACCTGATAAGGTTTCGTTTCATAGTTTCCTTGTGATCGTGCTCACAACAGGAGATACCGGTTGTGTCCTTTTGGGTTTTATCTATGAACCGACAATACCCGCACGAAGGGGAGACCATCACGATCTTAGGACAGCATCAAGTGGCGCGACTCCTACAGGCCAACCGTTCTTTACTTATTCTTCTAGCTATTATTATTATTAGTTTATTTGTGCATTATATAGTCATGAGAAAATCAATTCAATTTCTACAATAATCTAAGATCGTGATTGTCCATGTTAATTACTTAGTTATCGTGATGTGTTAGATTATTTATATAATGGGACAGCGGTGAAGATTGATCCATTTTTAAAATTTTCCGTAAGATCTTCAAAAATTTCAGTCAACAAATTTAGATCTTCAAAAATTCAATTTTTGCTATGTTTCTCTTCCGGCTAAATAGCTTCTCATACTATTAAATAATAAAGATTCACAATAAAGCAAAATCTAAAGCCATGAATTTGTGATTTGAATTTCATGGTAACAATATATCGTGTGGAAGCTTATGCATCTAACTTCGTCTTCAATGCCTGAGAATTGCAAGAATTGCAATAGTAAATTTTGGATGCTGTGAAAGATATTCGAGAGTACTGCATACTCTGAGTGCAAATGATATTGGTACAAATAATCCTAAAAAGTTTATGATATTCCTTGAAAATGAGGTACGTACATTTTCAATTTCCAAGCTCTTACAATTTTAATAATTGGTTGATTTGAGGCCTTGAGATTTGGACAACTGTTCAAATTGCAATTGTTTCATAAAAGTTAATTGTCTGTAGTGTGTATTCTTGACAAATGATGCATGATAAATAAAGTTAGGTATTCATGATTCTGGAATATTGCATATATATGGGCAAATTATGACCTTTAGGATTAGGAATGCAATAGACGTTCTATTTCTGTGAGTTTGTCTGAGAATCATGAGTTTGGTTTCATCTTAACGATAAGTACAAAAGTAGTTATACTTACCATTTCAGTATAATATTTAAACTCTTCAATCTCTTCAACATTGTCTCAATCATGAATGCTATAATATGTTAAAAGTATTTTTTTTTAGTGAATATAATTTGTGGTTTAATTTGTGTGTTCTTTTGAGGAAGAACTTCCAAGTTTTACTAACTTTATGTGTATTCTTTCTATAAGATAAACTATTTGAGAATGATAACCTTGTTGATTTCGGACCGGAAGTTACTGTATCAAATTAGTGCAGCCTGAGTCATTTAAGTAAGAGTCTTAATTGATATGAAGATCTAAATCTTATCCGAATGCAAGGTATGTACGATAGATCCGCATAGATTAAATATAGATGCTTTGACAAATATAACTAAGTTAAGAGTTATTTGATTGTTTATTATAAAAGGATGAAAATAGGTGTTATATCTCCTTAAATACTAATTAGTGAATGTCATCAATTTAACTGCCATTCAGAATTTTTATGATGAAATACGTGAATATTCTAGTTAATGTGACGAGTCATGCATAATGTTATCATTAATTTGTTTACAAAAATGCTTGTGCTGTTACGAGTCTTTTAATGTAATGATTATGTGTCTTTTGCATATTGTAGTGTTAATAAAAATTTGTTGTTTTATTCTCATACTAACCGAATACACAGAGAATAGTGCGATAAGTTTACTAATAGTAAATTATCATAAAACTATGATATAAGCCTGTCTAGTTAATGATAATTTTATTATGGATGTGATCAAGCTTATCATGCTGTTGATGGATCTTTGCCAATGATATTTGTCAATCTTCTATAATGGCTTCTCATTTGTTCATTGGTGCGCTCATAGTTTGTTAAAACAATACTATAGCTGATTAATTATATAAATGTTACGCCTTATAAATTTGTTTAATTTATTTAAAAATATATATATATTTATTTATATTAAAACTTAAGTGGAAATGGTATGTTCCAGTAATGACAATGTTCATATACCGTATGTAACTCTAACCATTATCTCATGTGGAAAATGTATTATGCATGTTATCAAGGCATAAATTTGCTTAATTATAAATTAATTTGTAGTAATTTGTTAATTTACTATATGTTAGAAAATGACTGTGTTGCTGAACTTTTAATTGTGCATATATATGATTTTGAAATGAATCTGTTGTGTAATATGCCAGTATGAGACATGCATAATGTGCATATTGAAAATTAGATGAAGTTTTGTGCATAACATTATTAATTAATGCAATCGATTTAAATTGCTATCGAATTTCTGGAAAATTGATATTGGTGTACAATTTGATTATTTGGGAAATATGAAGCAATAATTTGAGGCATACTTTGTTAAGAGGAGAAAAGGTATGTTGCACCTTATTATATTAATTTTATAGTTTTGAGTAGATTTTATATGGAGAGTAAAATTTATTTGATATATGTGATTATATATCTTGATAACGCTAGTGAAATAAATTAGTTTTACAATTTTCTTTTGTTGAAATAGAACTAATAGAATATGAGAATTCTCAAGATTAGTATGAACTGTTAAATTGTGCTGACATAACTACATCCAATTATTGAGAAATGTGGGGGTGCCTTTGCTAATTTTATTGAGTTATAAAGTGCACAACTTAGTTTATTAAAGGGGAATGCAAACCTCTTCTTTAGCTAAGTGAAGTGTGAGGGGTTATCATGTTGAAATTGAGGTAAAAAATTTTATTCTATAAATTTTCATGTGTATCCAATTTTGGATATAAGATTTTTAGAATTAATTTTCATGTGCTAGAACTTTATTCAAGGGAAATGTGGGGGTCTAATTATCATAGAGTTATCAATGTATGATATACTTGTTTGGATTATAAATGCGGTCTAAGGAAAAGAAATGTTCTAAAAGAAAAGTGTTTAAACAATTGGCCAAAAGAAAGACAATATCATTAGAATGAGATATTCTTGTGATAATTATTTCTGGTGGATCTTAATAATGTGCAGGTTCTTATGAATATTGGCATATCGAGAAAGAATCAATGCAGGAAAAATGATCAATTGAGAGTAACGATGGTCAATAAATCCAATGGTGATATTTTAATATTATCCTATTAAGTTTATGTTATCTTATGGTGTTTGATTTGTGAAATAGGTATACAAACACATATGGAAAAGTATACGAGAAGAGAGAAGGGAAAAAATAAAATAAAATTCATAACCGACATTATATATTATTCCACGAGGTGGAAAATTGTAGCAAATAACTAGCAAGGCTAGTAAGAGGTATTATGTTATATTCCACGAGGTGGAAGAATTGCCTCGAGGGACTAGCGCTGGCTAGATCCTTTATCATCGAGGGGGATAGGCTAAGCCCATAAGGGAGTCACCTCCGGGAGTAACCCAACCTTTGTGATTGGAGACCCCATGAAAAAGGTTCAATGTGGTAGAAACAACCCGCAATGCATGACTCATTATATAGCACATTTTGAGGAGTGTGTTTAAAAGAAACCTCCTTCCCATCCCTAAGGTGAGTGCTATGAGAAAAGGTACATTAGGCTGGGCTTGACCTTTAATGAGACCGAAGCGGGAAAATCCACGAGGTATGGACACACATACCTTGGAGGGCTCACCTAAGTGAGAGTTTCCATGGGACCATGGCTATGATTTTGGGCTAGCCCTAGAGACTCTAATGAAAATCAAGATAAAAGCGCATGGCCGTTAACCGTGCTAACCCGCTTGAACGGAAACCGATGTCAATACCGTGTGTGTGATGTATTGAAGTTTGGCCAAGGAACCTAATTCAATGCGTAGTCTATTACGGTTCCCTCAAATGGAAATCATCAACACTAAGTATAGGCTCAAGCCCAAAAGGCTCCTATACCCATTGCATGGTATTTAGTTGCCCTAATATTTTCGTATATACATATATATTTATATTTTTGAAGTTTTAAACCTTGTGGGGGATTGTTGGTGTAGCACCCCAAACCCCAAGGCACTACATCCCCCGCACTATAACCCGATGCACATATGAAATGGAAAATCCGTACATAAACCGAACATATAGCGAACGAGTGACAAACAAGAAACAATCTAGCTAGGCGGGACTACACCCCAATTAACTCAAATCCAAGGTATGAAAATTTAAAAGTGGAAGCAATATATGATCAATACTAATATAGGTACCATATTTGCATCATATACATCAAAAGTATAAGTAGTAGGTACCAACATATATCAATACATTATCATCTCCAACATAATATACATGCATAACTCCGGAAATACTAATACATGAAAGATATGATGCTAGACTCGGCTGAATGAAAGACCCGACTCAGACTCCTGCCTAGGACGACCGTGTGTACTTGAAAAGTGAGAGTGTCAGTCTACCGAAGACTGAGTGAGGGGCATAAGATATATATAAACATAAGTAACTGGCAAGTTATAACCTCGGGTAAAGACTTAGAAATAAGAGTATTATAAGTTTCAAGAATAAGCTATTCTTCGCCCGAGATTACAACTATGAAGTTTAATATTTCATTCAATCAATTTCATTCAATACGTGGCCCGGCGAGTGAGGGCAAGTCTCTAACCTTTACACCAAACGTGAACAATACATGCTTGCTTATTAAATAACACGTGATCAAACAATTCAATTAGTGCAAACAAGTAGCAATATCATGACCCCTTCTTCCTCCGGGTGATGGTGGGTTTGCAAGGCCCAACCCTCCACGACATGGTGTACGTCTGGAATATGACTCCCATGCACGGAACTCCTTCCACCACCAAACCTCCTGGTGGCTTCAGGGGTGATCCCAAAGTGGTGAGGATAGTCCAAGAGTTACCCGTCAGCCCTTGCTTTCCCGGTTGGCTCAATACACTACCCTCGGGCCCAAAGTGTAATCATGGTACTCGCCAAAACATGCTTGAATCATGAACAATCATGGCTTGCTTGAAATCATTTATAGTTTGGAAAGAGTATTTATAATATAATACGTTTTGGCCAAAAACTGCACATAAAGGTTGTAAGGGTTCTATGTAACTAGAACAAAACCTTACCTGTGCGACAAAATATAACAAGGATATACTCTAGAGTGTCTGGGCAATCAAGACGTGTGTACATGAGACTTGACTCAAAATGGACCAAATATGACGAACGGCGAAAATTCAACGAGATGACGAGTAATACCCAATACGGCATATAAATATCATGTTTTGGCATGAAATCAATCATATAATAACAATTTGGGATCAATTAAGGCAAAAGAAAAGAAAATGGAAATTTTAATTTTTCATTACACTAGCTTTTGTTCTGCCAGAGAGCTCGGAAGGGTCGTTCCCATGCCCTTCCGAAAACGTCCCTGCATTTTAAAGTTTAAAACAGTTTTTTTGCTGGGAACGGCCCTTCCGGCTCACAGGCCAAAATGGCAACGGCCGTTCCCAAGTTCGCTCACCAGCTTTTGATTCAAAAGCATGGGAACGACCGTTCCCATAATACACTGAAGCGGGAAGGGCCGTTCCCATACTTCTGCAACTTGAAAAACAGAGCAGAAGCAGGGGAACGCTTCGGCAACAACAACAAAGGAACCAAAACACCAAGTTTTACTCACCAAAATGCAAGAATTCTGGAAAACAAGTTACATACATATTCAAAGTATCATAAGACACAAAATAAACCATCAAACCATGCTTGATCATTAAGATTTATGAATTTCAAGCTCCTACACCAAACCATCACATAATCTCAAAATTTCCAAGAATTCATGCACCAATTCAACCTCACATCACGTTTTCAGGTATTACTAACAATTAATCCATATTTTCCATGAAATCATAAACCCTAGCTACCATATAAATGATCAAGAATCATGAATCCATGCCTACACCCACCTTGAATGAAAAGAAATGGAGGAAAAAGATGATAATGGAAGATGAAGCTTCAATTCTTGAATTTTCCTTGAAAAACTTGGTTGGAATCACAAAATCCTTTCTCCTTGGATTGAAGGTTGGTTCGGTGAGAGGAGGGAAAAAATGTATCGATGAATTGTTGGATGAAAAATGAGTATGGAAGCTTGAAGAAAATATAACGTGATTCACCGTTTTGAAATTTGTGAAATGCATAAATTGCAATTCAATCCTCCCACTTATCAAGTCATGCAATCAAGGATGAATGGTTTACTAATGATCAATTAAGTCCATGGAAAAGTTATGCAATTCGGTCCTTAAAGTTAAAGAAATGATCATATAAGGATAATTTTGCAATTAAATCACATCCGGCAATTATTTCATGTAACAATTATTTTCAAGTCATGAAATAATTATCAATTTGATACAAATTAATATTTTTCACATAGATATAATGATATGCAATTTATAAAATTTATGATGTCATGTAGGAAAATAGTAATTTAAAGAATTAAAATAAATTCCTAACGCTCACAAACTCATACGTGGCGTGCTTACCTGTTCATCCGGAACCGGGGCATTACAACTCTCCCTCCCTTAAACGAATCTGGTCCCCAGATTCTCTACTCCTGAGGAAATAACTCTGGATGGAACCGTTTCATTTTGTCCTCGGTTTCCCACGTAGCTTCTTCTGATTTGTCACTTCTCCATAACACTTTAACCATAGGAATGCTTCGGTTTCTCAACTCTTGAAATTTCCTATCCAAGATTTTAACCGGCTTCTGAATGAATGTCAAGTTCGGTTCCAATTCAACTTCTTCGACGGGAGGATTGTGGTTTCATCGGGGTAATATTTCCTTAATTGGGATACATGGAATGTAGCACCCCGCACGTGAGGCACCACATCCCCCGCACTATGGCTCAACACGAGTAACGAAATGGTAAATCCGCACCCGTATCAAACCATAGCGAACAGGAGACAAACAGAAATCCCTCCTAAGCTAGGCGGAACTTAGACCCTGCAATAATAACCAATCAACAAAATATACTGCATTGGAAAACTAAAATTCGAACACACAAACCATAAGCAGACTTGGGCTCTTCAGGCCTCTTTTAAACTCATAATTAAAGCCCAACAAAAGCAATTCAGTAGCAAAAATACAAGATTCAACTCCATAATCTTACAAGGTTGAATCCTTCACAATTTAAATACATAAGGTGAATGCAGAGACGCTTCTAACTTAACTTGACCGACTCAAACTCAACATAACTCCACCTAGCACGAAACTCCAAAGCCAAACCTGCACACTAAAGTGTTGGGGAGGGAGAGGGTCAGTCTCTAGAAGACTGAGTGAGCAGGAGGGATACATATATATATATAAGAAACATGCACATGCAAGTCATAAATCCCGAGCAAAGGTTTTATTGGAAGTTAGTTCCCACGAAGGGCAAGAAAATAAATAAACAATGCTCGAACTTTACGACTAATTCATATTAAATTCATTAGGTTCATAATTTAGACATAAACATAAAGGCTCGGCGAGTGAGCGTGCATCATCTCCAACCAAACTCCGACTGTGTACGACAAATATCAATAATACTTTAAGTAGGTGATCATTCAATATATCATAATACACGCAGATCATATATCAAATCATAAAACATATTCGATTAGGCAATCCGTGTCCCGGTCTTCCCGCACAGTGCACAACAATCATATCATAACATAATCATATTCATAAAACAAGTTCCAACCTTCTTCCTCCGGAGGTGGACGGGTTTGCAAGGCCCGACCACCTAAACATATCATTGTGGCTATGAGGCTCATGAGGCCTCAAAGCCCGGTTAGCGTTTCCTCGTCAAAAACTCCTTGACGAGGTCCGTTTCGTCGTAACATAGTGGAACTAGCAAATGGGATCACCGTCGGCCCATGCCTCCCCGGATAGCCACATGTACTAAGTCCCTGGGCCCGTGCAATCATAATCATGTCTCGCCAAACATATCAATTCATAAGAAACATAACATAATTCATAAGTCATTTGAAAAGGGTTTACTCGATCAATATTTACTCGACAACTTTACTTTAAAAGTGACATATATATATATATCTAAGGTTTTTGGCCAAAGCTTGTCATATAAGGTTGTAGGGTTTAATATGTAACTAGAACGAAAACGCCCTCACCTGAAACATGACGATACAAGGATACGAGTTACCGAGTGACTGAAAGATCAAGATTCTCCACCCTGGAGATAAACTGTACAAAAGACAACATGACGTGTTCGTGAGACTCGAGACTCCAATGAACCATATAAGACGCACGGCATGCAATGAACATGATATGAATGCGTAAAAGATGATATTATATCATGGAAATGTTCATGTGCACTATTAAGAAATTTAAAGCACATAATCAAACCATTCGTTCATACATTTCATTCAAATTCATAAATTCATAAATTCATATTTCATATCAATTTAATCTAAGAATTCATTTAATAATCATAGCACGTAATATATCACATTTATAATAGGAGATAGACAATTAAGTACTTCCAATTTAAGATCGAAGTTAAATAAAACATGAAATAAATGACAATTAAATTCTATAAAAGTAATCATTTAATACTTAAAATATATAATAAATACATAATAATATATAATGAATATACAATAAATATATATATATATATATATATATATATGTACATAGGATAACATGCATGCATTATTACATTTAATATATATAATACATATATATATAACCATACATGCATTTACACACAAATTACATATATATATATATATATATCAAACACAACAACACATGCATGCAAACACTCCATGCACACACAGTATATAGATATATAAATACACATGCACACAAACTGATTCAATGGAAAAACAGCAACAAGAAAGGAAATAGTAGCAACTCAGCAACAAGAAAGGGAAGGAGAAGAACGAAGCAGCAGCAACAACATCATACATGGAATTCGAAGGGTGACACCCCCGTGTCACCAAAATAGAACACGGCGACACACCCCGTGTCTCGGTACAGTGAGAACCGGACAAGCTGCACCCCCGTTTCAAGCTGAAAAGGAAGAGGGTGACACCCCCGTGTTAAAAGAAAGCAGCAGCTGACAGTTACGAGGAAAACAGGGGAAGGAATGGGTGCTCAAACCAGGCCAAATTCTTACTACCTTTGCACCCAAAACAAGCTGATACATAAGGGATAAAAAGGCTACAATTACACAACAACCAAGCCTGGAAATAACCCCAACAACACAGCAAAACTGGGAAGGAAAAAGGGTGACAATTCAAGCGTGAAAACAGGGGAAGAAGAGGAAAGAATGGAGCAAGCCTATACATGATCAATCAACCAACAACACAGCTGCAATAAGGATAAAAAGGAACAACATTTAACATTAAGACAAGTTCCAAAAGCTATCAGCAGAGCAGTACGTGAAGGGAGGGAAGATCAGTTCGAAAATTTATTCAATACATGAACATTCCATTAATGATATCTCACCCACCTCTTAACCCTTCATTAATACGAACATACTCTGACATAAATGAAGTAAAAGGATTGCACATATATCATCAAAGCAAGTCATAGATCAAGAGAATTCAAGAAATCATCAAAATACTTCAAAACCTAACTGTTCATTCTCATGCTTCAAACTTCATGAAATCTGAGTCAAAATTAGAGATGAGAGAATGAAAATGACCAGAGATGCATGTACCACATAATCCTAACTCACCTTGTTGAATGGATGAAAGTTGATTGAGATTTGAGCTCAAAACCTCAAGGATTTGCACAGTTGCGGGAAAAACTGGACTGCAGAAGCTTTGGATGAGTTTTCTGGTTTGTGTGAGGGTTAGATCGAGATGGGGCAGGTAAGGAATGGTAGAGGGTTGAACTAGGGTTAAAAGAACACCAACCATAGTTAATTTGGTTAAGTTTTGATCAAGTTATGGCCATTTTAGTGAAAGGTGGTCATTTTGATGCCGTTTCGTTTTTCGGTTGGATTTCGGATGCTCATATGATTTCGGAAAAATATATGGATTAGTTTATTAAACTAAAATCTTTGATATGAGTTCAACGAAGTTGACGGAACTCGAATCCGAGTTCCCGAGCTCAAGATATCACATACGGAACCAAGGGTGCGCTAATTGCTCATTAGCCCCCGATTTGGTTCCACGATTCAAATTAAATTTGTTAATGCATCAAACGAGTTCGAAAACACACAATGAGCATATAGACATGTTCATAACACATATATTTATGACATACTACAATTTCACGGCATTTCGATATCATTTCATATAAGAACGATGCACAATTTAAACAACCATGCACATATTCATAAAATTCATGCATAATAATTTAAATCAAATGAATTAATTCTAATATTAAATAAAATAAATTAAATTAATAACATATTTTAAGGTCCACATGAATAATTAATTAAAGCATGGTTAATTAGCATTAATCAATACATTAATAATAAAAGAAATAAACATATATATATATATACTTAAAATACGAAATATTTTAAAATAATATTAAAATAAAATAAAATATAATAACATAAAATATTAACAATTTATAATAAAATTAAATATAAAACACGTAAAGACAATTAATTACATAATTAAATAATTTAATTACGCAATTTATAAACAAATATGACATATTAAAATAAATGAAAAACCGGGGCGTTACATGGAATACATTGTGAATCCCCGTAAGACTCGGTGGTAGGTCCAGTCGATAAGCTACTTCACCAATTCTTTCAAGAACCTCGAAAGGACCTAAGTATCGAGGATTAAGTTTTTCTTCTTTTCCAATCCGAGTGAAACCTTTCCTTGGTGACACCTTCAAGAATACCCGATCACCAACTTCAAATTCAAGATCTCTTCGACGGATATTGGCATAGCTCTTCTGCCTATCTTGGGCGGCTTTCATCCGTTGTTGTATCATTTGGACCTTTTCAATCATAGCTTGAACGGCCTTAGAAGGTTTTTCTAACTTTTCACCTTTCTTTACACCTTCTTGTTTCGACCATGTCCATTCTTCCAAGTCAAAAAACAATGGAGATCGACACTTTCTTCCGTAAAGAAGTTCATAGGGAGCCATCCCGATCAAAGCCTGATAACTGTTATTATATGTAAATTCAATCAGAGGAAGTTGTTCTTGCCAAGAATTCTGAAAATCCATCGCACAGGCCCGAAGTAGATCTTCGAAATATCTTATTAATCTCTCCGACTGGCCATCAGTTTGTGGGTGGAATGAAGTACTAAACTTGAGTTTTCCCAAAATTGCCTATAATTCCTGCCATAATTTGGATGTGAATCTCGGGTCTCTGTCCGATACTATACTCACCGGAATGAAGTCGGATAATTTCTCTGTTGTATATTTCCGCTAACTTGGGAATTTTGTAAGTCATCCGAACCGGTAGAAAATGTGCAGACTTAATTAAACGATCCACAATTACCCAAATACCATCAAATCCATCTGTTACTTTTGGTAACCCGGATACAAAATCCATCGTTACTTGTTCCCACTTCCATTCGGGAATAGGTAACGGCTGTAGAAGTCCCGCGGGTTTTTGATGCTCAGCTTTTACTTTCTGGTAGGTCAAGCAGTGTTTCACATACTCGACAACATCTTTCTTTAATCCTTTCCACCAATAATATTGTTTCAAGTCCTTATACATTTTATTTCCTCCCGGGTGGATTGAATAGGCCGACTTGTGAGCTTCTTCAAGCAAGACCCGTTTCAATTCTTCAGACACAACCACTCTATTTTTAAACCGAAGCAAAACGGTCTCATCAAACCCAAAAGGACTTTCCGAATCATCTCTTGCTTTACTTACCAATTTCTGCACCTCCAGATCATTATTCTGAGCTTCAAATAATTGATACTTCAATTCCGGCTGAATGGTAATATTAGAAACCCGAGCCTTTAAAATAATTGAAGCACTTTCCTTACTTTCCTTTACTGCCAAATTTGATACACTCCCCTTCTTGCTAAGTGCATCGGCGACCACGTTGTCTTTCCCAGGATGATATTTGATAGTGCAATCATAATCTTCCAGTTTTTCCATCCATCGCCGTTGCCTCATATTCAGGTCTTTCTGCGTGAATAAATATTGAAGGCTTTTGTGGTCGGTGAAAATCTCAAAAGAAACCCCGTATAAGTAGTGTCTCCATTTCCCGAGTGCAAAAATCACGGCTACGAGCTCCAAGTCGTGGGTAGGATAATTTTTCTCATATTCTTTTAACTTTCGGAAAGCATAAGCGATCACCTTTCCTTTCTGAGTCATACACAACCCAAACCTTCCTTAGAAGCATCGGTATAAACTGCATACTCCTCTGAACCTTCTGGAAGTGCTAACACCGGAGCTGAGACCAACCTTTCTTTCAAGAAGTTGAAGCTTTGGTCACACTTTTCATCCCACACAAACTTGATATCTTTCTTTGTTAATCGGGTTAACGGTGCAGCAATTTTGGAAAAATCCTGAACAAACCTTCTGTAATATCCGGACAATCCCAAGAAGCTTCTAACCTCTGAGGCATTCTTTGGTTTCTCTCATTTAAGCACAACCTCAATTTTCGAGGGATCGACTTCCAAACCTTTTTCCGAAATCACATGACCCAAGAAAGAAACCCGTTCTATCCAAAATTCACATTTACTGAACTTTGCAAACAATTGATGTTCCTTTAAAGTCTGTAAAACAAGCCTGAGATGTCTCGCATGTTCCTCGGCAGACTTGGAGAATACCAAAATATCATCGATGAAAATTACCAAGAATTTGTCAAGGAAAGGCCTGAAAATCCGGTGCATCATATCCATGAAAGCTGCAGGAGCATTTGTTAACCCAAATGGCATGACCACGAACTCATAATGCCCTACCGAGTGTTGAATCCCATCTTTGGAATATCCTCTGCTCGGATTCGCAGCTGGTAATACCCCTGTCTTAAATCGAGTTTCGAATAAACTTTGGAGCCCTGAAGTATATCAAATAACTCCTCAATGTGCGGAAGGGGATACTTGTTCTTGATAGTCATCCGATTCGGCTCTCGGTAATCAATACACATTCTTAAAGTCCCGTCTTTTTTCTTTACAAACAAAACCGGTGCACCCCAGGGCGAAGAACTCGGCCTGATATACCCGACTTCCAATAATGCATCAAGCTGAACCTTTCACTCCTTTAATTCTGCTGGAGCCATGCGGTATGAGGTCTTGGAGTAAGGCTCTGCATTCGGATATAAGTCAATCACGAACTCAATCTCTCGTTCAGGAGGTAAGGAATCCAACTTCTCTGGAAATACCTCGGGAAAATCCTTTACCACTTCTGTTTCCTCCAACTTAACCTGATCCTTGGGCTTATTTAGAATATAAGCAATGAATCCCGTAGCCCCGTCCATAACTAATTTTCGAGCCTCCGAAAAGGAAAGTAGAGGTACCGTTTTCGAATTCCAACCTGTTGTAACCTCTGAACCCAACTGTATTTTCTTTGCCCGACAATCCACTGTAGCACAATGCCTGTATAACCAATCCATCCCTAGAATAGACCCATATCTCTCCATCGGCATTAGAATAAAATCTGTTAGAAATTCTCGACCCTCAATCCTCACTGGAACAATCCTGTATACCTAATTCGTCTCTCTTCTACTACCAAAAGGAGAACTAACCAAATAGCGCACAGAAAAACATATAGCAGGCAAAGATAAAGTAGTAGCAATAGAATGCACAAGAAAGGAGTGTGTAGCTCCTGGATCAAATAAGGTATGGATGTTCGTGCCATGTATACATATAGTACCTTCAATAACTGCGGCTGGATCAATGTCTGCATCCTGCTCCTCTCCAACTAAAGCATAGGCCCGAGCTCTCACGAGTGGTCTCTGACCCCCAGGTGATGGATCCTGACGATCTGGACAACCATCTACCCGATGCTCGTTGCTTGCACAAATCAGACATAATCCTAACCGGCGCCTGCATCCATCATAAGTATGTGTAGGCAATCCACAGTAGGTACAACCCGGTTTCTAAGGTGGTGGTGGTAACGCAGGAGCACGTGGAACCCTCCGAATTGGTCTTGCTGGTTTGAATTTCTTCCCAGGCCCTCTCGGTGCTGGTGGTGCAGAATAAGAGATAGGCCTCTTCCCGGAGCTCGAACCCTGTCCTGAACCCGAGCCTGAAGCCTATCCAACGCGAGGAATAGGCCTCCGTGCATTTACTGAATTTTCGACCTTCAAAGCTTTAGTAGTAGCTTTGGCCCAGGTACTCGTATTAACAGCTTCCAGGGCAACCTGAATATCTGGCCAGAGTCCCTGCACGAACTGCATCGCCTTGTGAAAATCATCACTCGCTATATTGGGTGCATAGCGAGACAATCTCTCAAACTCTGTAATGTACTCAACAACAGACCTCCCTCCTTGCTTGAGTTCAGTAAACTCCCTCAATCTACGGGTACGAGAAGCTGGTGGAATGAATTTGTTCCTAAACTCCCTAGCAAATACCTCCCAAGTAATGACCTCTCCAGCAGCCTGTAACATAATCTGAGTACTCTCCCACCAGGAGTAAGCCTCGCCCTGAATCAGAGTGATAGTGCAGTGAGCTTTCTCTCGAGTGTCACAAGGAATAAGCTCTCAGATCCTCTCCACTTCCAAGAGCCACATTTCTGCCTGAATATCGTTACCCTTATAGAATTTAGGAGGATGCTGGTTCTGAAACTCCCGGAGTATGGTAGAAATAGGGTTCTCCAGTGGTACTGGTGGCGCAGGTGGTGCTGGAGGCACCTAATCTCGAAGCCTCTGATCAGTCAAACCAACTACTGCATTCATGAAATACTGTGGCTGAGCAGGAGGGGGTGGAGGTGGAGGAGCATGAGGATAATGCTCATAACGGTGTCCCCTATGCTATGGGGAATGCTCACGACGAGGTCTACCTAGAGACATCCTGAAATCAGATCACTGTACATGCATAGTTGATTAATAAATGCAAATGAGTGCAATTAATTTCATAATGCCAATAGTCACATACTTCAAGAAATTCAAGTAATTCAAATAATTCAAGAATTCAAGTAAATCACATAATTCAAATAGATACAAGACTCTCAAGTAACAATTACTTCTATGCCGTGCGACCTAGACTCACAAGACACGACACTAGAACCTCGGTTTTCCAATCGGGCTCTGATACCACCTTAAGATGTTGTACCCCAAACCCCAAGGCACTACATCACTATAACCCGATGCACATATGAAATGGAAAATCCGTACATAAACCGAACATATAGCGAACGAGTGACAAACAAGAAACAATCTAGCTAGGCGGGACTACACCCCAATTAACTCAAATCCAAGGTATGAAAATTTAAAAGTGGAAGCAATATATGATCAATACTAATATAGGTACCATATTTGCATCATATACATCAAAAGTATAAGTAGTAGGTACCAACATATATCAATACATTATCATCTCCAACATAATATACATGCATAACTCCGGAAATACTAATACATGAAAGATATGATGCTAGACTCGGCTGAATGAAAGACCCGACTCAGACTCCTGCCTAGGACGACCGTGTGTACTTGAAAAGTGAGGGTGTCAGTCTACCAAAGACTGAGTGAGGGGCATAAGATATATATAAACATAAGTAACTGGCAAGTTATAACCTCGGGTAAAGACTTAGAAATAAGAGTATTATAAGTTTCAAGAATAAGCTATTCTTCGCCCGAGATTACAACTATGAAGTTTAATATTTCATTCAATCAATTTCATTCAATACGTGGCCCGGCGAGTGAGGGCAAGTCTCTAACCTTTACACCAAACGTGAACAATACATGCTTGCTTATTAAATAACACGTGATCAAACAATTCAATTAGTGCAAACAAGTAGCAATATCATGACCCCTTCTTCCTCCGGGTGATGGTGGGTTTGCAAGGCCCAACCCTCCACGACATGGTGTACGTCTGGAATATGACTCCCATGCACGGGACTCCTTCCACCACCAAACCTCCTGGTGGCTTCAGGGGTGATCCCAAAGTGGTGAGGATAGTCCAAGAGTTACCCGTCAGCCCTTGCTTTCCCGGTTGGCTCAATACACTACCCTCGGGCCCAAAGTGCAATCATGGTACTCGCCAAAACATGCTTGAATCATGAACAATCATGGCTTGCTTGAAATCATTTATAGTTTGGAAAGAGTATTTATAATATAATACGTTTTGGCCAAAAACTGCACATAAAGGTTGTAAGGGTTCTATGTAACTAGAACAAAACCTCACCTGTGCGATAAAATATAACAAGGATATACTCTAGAGTGCCTGCGCCTCGTCCACGACCTCGTTATCTGTGCAATCAAGACGTGTGTACATGAGACTTGACTCAAAATGGACCAAATATGACGAACAACGAGATGATGAGCAATACCCAATGCGGCATATAAATATCATGTTTTGGCATGAAATCAATCATATAATAACAATTTGGGATCAATTAAGGCAAAAGGAAAGAAAATGGAAATTTTAATTTTTCATTACAGTAGCTTTTGTTCTGCCAGAGAGCTGGGAACGGCCGTTCCGGCCTTTATTGTAAAATGGGAAGGGTCGTTCCCATGCCCTTCCGAAAATGTCCCTGCGTTTTAAAGTTTAAAAAGGCGCTTTTGCTGGGAACGGCCCTTCCGGCTCACAGGTCAAAATGGGAACGGTCGTTCCCATGTTCGCTCGCTAGTTTTTGATTCAAAAACATGGGAACGACCGCTCCCATAATGCACTGAAGCGGGAAGGACCGTTCCCATACTTCTGCAACTTGAAAAACAGAGCAGAAACAGGGGAATGCTTCGGCAACAACAACAAAACAACCAAACACCAAGTTTTACTCACCAAAATGCAAGAATTCTGGAAAACAAGTTACATACATATTCAAAGTATCATAAGCCACAAAATAAACCATCAAACCATGTTTGATCATCAAGATTTATGAATTTCGAGCTCCTACACCAAACCATCACATAATCTCAAATTTTTCAAGAATTCATGCACCAATTCAACTTCACATCACGTTTTCAGGCATTACTAACAATTAATCCATATTTTCCATGAAATCATAAACCCTAGCTACCATATAAATGATCAAGAATCATGAATCCATGCCTACACCCACCTTGAATGAAAAGAAATGGAGGAAGAAGATGATAATGGAAGATGAAGCTTCAATTCTTGAATTTTCCTTGAAAAACTTGGTTGGAATCACCAAATCCTTTCTCCTTGGCTTGAAGGTTGGTTCGGTGAAAGGAGAGAGAAAATGTATCGATGAATTGTTGGATGAAAAATGAGTATGGAAGCTTGAAGAAAATATAACGTGATTCACCTTTTTGAAATTTGTGAAATGCATAAATTGCAATTCAATCCTCCCACTTATCAAGTCATGCAATCAAGGATGAATGGTTTACTAATGATCAATTAACTCCATGGAAAAGTTATGCAATTCGGTCCTTAAAGTTAAAGAAATGATCATATAAGGACAATTTGACAATTAAATCACTTCCGGTAATTATTTCACGTAACAATTATTTTCAAGTCATGAAATAATTCTCAATTTGATACAAATTAATATTTTTCACGTAGATATAATGATATGCAATTTATAAAATTTATGATGTCATGTAGGAAAATAGTAATTTAAAAAATTAAAATAAATTTCTAACGCTCACAAACTCATACGTGGCGTGCTTACCTGTTCATCCGGAACTGGGGCGTTACAGTTGGAATTTTAAAAAGTTTTAAAACTTCAAAATTATAACCTACACATTAATTTTGTAACTCCCCACAATTTAATTTATTTTGTTTTAATTTATTAAGTTACACCATGCATCCTAACACTATAAATAGGGTCCTAGGGGTCTAGATTAGTATGCATATAAGCATCTAACATTTCACTACAAAAAAATCACTATTTTCATGTGTTATATTTTGGGCAGCGTGATAAGGTTTAGTTCCATAGTTTTCTTGTGATCGTGCTCACAATAGGAGATGTCGGTTGTGACCTTTTGGATTTTATCTTGGGATGGTGATGAGCCGACAATACCTGCACGAAGGGAGGCTATCACGATTTTAGGATAGCGTCAAGTGGCCTGACTCCTACTGGCTAGCCGTTCTATTCTTATACTTTTAATTGTTATTATTACTAGTTTATTTGTGCATTATATATTCATGAGAAAATCTATTCAATCTCCACAACATTATCTACAAGCCACTGTGCCCCATCTTTCATGAATCCCACGTAACTTGTGTCAAATTCCTTCTTGAACATGAGACGCCTGAAAATGATTCATATTTAAAATTCTGGATTGGAACTCCATATCAGATACCGGAAAAATTATAGTTACTTGAAACAACCACAAATTGACTGAAGCTGCTTCAGGCTTCATTGGTTCCCTTGTGCAGTCATTGGTCATATAGCATAAATTATGGACGAACTAATCTTAATTTTAGACTCACAAATTGAGAGAAAATAGTTGTGCCAGGTGGCTCAGGTTGCCAGAATTGTACTCATGTTTGGCTTAATTGGCCTGATAAAACAGTATTCACTTGTATTTTAGGAAAAGGAAAACAATGCAAGAATGCCACATTATTTCTTTTTGTAAGTCAAGGAATCTAATCTTGCAATGAGTTCATCGTCTACTGAAATTTATATTACAATATACAAAATCTACTTGCCGATGCACAGTACGTCAACTTTATAACTCTTTGAATGTTTATGACTTCTATAGATCTTAAGGCCAGATGCCAATCTGAACTCTGTACAATGGTTCTTCAGTCAAAAGCTATTTGATACAGTAGTTTGTCTACAACAATATTAAGAGGGCTTTCATGATCATTAATTTTTCTTCTCAGGAAATATATAGCAGCAGGCATACTTAAGGAGTATAATCTTTAACTTATATAGGATTACAACCTAGAAATACACAAAGGTGTTCATGTTTAAGCTTTGACAGGTTACTTGTACATATAGGAAGCAATAGCAGCAGGCATACTTAAGGAGTATAATCTTTAACTTACATAGGATTACAAGCTAGAAATACACAAAGGTGTTCATGTTTAAGCTTTGACAGGTTACTTGTACATATAGGAAGCAATAATTTTCTCCTAATGTTGTTGATTGAGTCCAAGATATGTTCAATCTAAGCATTCTCAAGCAAAAGTAGCTACAAGAGGTGTTACTAATGTGACATTACCTATCCGCATTTTGTGTTCTGAAAAGTACTATTTTAACTCCCTTAGGAATGTGCAACGACTTCATAACTTCAGCTGAAAATACAGTAAATGGAAGAGAGTGAGAGAAACTAGTATATTCAGCAATAATCTTTCGGTCTAAACACTGTATGTAAACTGCTTACACCAATAAGCTCGTGTACATTCAAAGTTCATGTTTCATCAGTGCACACAACATACAAGCTATATGAACAATTAACTGGTTGAATCAAGCTCGACATGGGCTTTACTTTGGCGTAGATACACGATGACGGCAACTCTTCTATTCTTGATGCTAATGCTATCATGAGAATTATTCCTTATCACTTTGTTCATAAGTTACAGTTATTATACAATTTATGCAATACGTCACTGTCTTTCAAGATCAGGAATTGAAACAGATTATCAGCAAACAGCTCATAGAACTTCTACATCTGAAGCTTCTATGTTACCAACTATAAGTTATTTTGATTAACACGAACTTTCATGTTACATAACTTCAACCTAAGTCTTCCTCCAATTATTAACCATCATATGTGAACTTGTTAAATGGGACTTAAAACATGTTCAGATCCTGCTCAGACAACTTAACAAGGAAAAAAAGGCCGAGAAACGGAAGTGCATCAAATTAAAGACTTTTCTGAAGAAACAGATCATGAGTAAAACTTCCAAGGACTTTTTCTGTCAACTAGGTAGATATTTTGAGCACAATTTTTAGAAACTGCACTAAGAGTCAACACTAAATCATTTCGGGATATACTTCAAGAGGTGAAATTTCTATAGAACATGAAGAAACCCTGAAACTAGACACCACTTAGTAGTGTTAAATTTATGCATACCTGTAATATTTTTGTCCCTTGGAACATCAACAAATAATGCCTGACCTGTTCAAACACAGAAAGGAAATAGTTGATTAACAATGAGAAAAGTAAGGCAATCAAAACAGAAGCTTTCTTTGAAATCCGCAAACGGAACACAGGTGAAAGTACATCAAAATCAAGGCACAAGTAGGCAGTATCATAAGATCAAAGAATGATTAGTTAGTTGGTACCGTTGAGAACTTGGAGGTCAAGCGTGTCAACATCGAAGTCAGCATCAAAGTAATGATCGAACACGTGCCCGGCGCATCAACTTGTGTTCCAGTGTGAATCGGGAGCTTCATCTTGGATCTGTTAGCCTCCGACCCGTTCTTCATGCTCATGTCAAGCCACAGGAAGTGCCCAAGACCATCGGAGGCCGTAGGGAGGAGGAAATGCCTCGTCGGATGTGGCGAGAACGAAAGGGAGTACGGCGTACATACGCCGCACGAAGAATTGCAGCGATTTCATGGCGGTAACTTTTCGCCGGGAAAAATAACTCAACGGAGAGATAGAGGTCGTCGGAGTGAGAGAATTTAGGATATAGTAAAGACGATACTTAAAATTAATTTTTAAAATAATTTAAAATAAAAAACATATTATTTGCCCACCAGTTGCAATTTTTAAAATGGATAATTGGAGTTCTCTCATCGATAAGGGTCGGTCCAAAACTTCAAAGGATTAATAGATTTATTCTCCAAAATAATGTATCGAATTTAAATTTTATTTAGGTATGCATTTAAAAAAAAAAAAAAAAAAAAATCCTGTCTCTTTCTCTCACTCTAATGCTTAAAAGTTTAAACCGGATCATCTGTGCAAATTTGTCTTCAGTGTTGATTTTCAACCCTTCGCAATTTCTCTGTCTAATATTAATCCCCTCACATGCTTTTTAACCCTTTTTTTAACTTCCTAAAATGCATGAAAATATCATAACAATTTAATACTTATAATAATAACACCTCTTGTGTAAAAGTATCAAAATACTCTTAACAAATTTGGCAATGACACTTTATATTCTTTTCTTGGTTTTTTTTCGATTGAAAATCCATTGATCGGTCATTTTTTCCATGGCGACCAAATCGGAGCTCCGCAAAATTCCACCTACCTCGTATCACATCTGATGAACTATCTGTCTTATTTTCTCTCTCAACCGAACTCACTGTCGCAAGAAAATAATTAGAGTAAGTAATTGAATAAGAGGAACTAATTGTCCAATATGTCAAATTGCTTTGATGATGAAATTATATGAAACATGATAAACAGATTATACTTCAGTATATATATACTAAAATCAAATTCATATTGACTAGACATTTCGTCCCAAATTTCCAAATTTATGTGTGTTGTATATGAATGTTTAGTGTTACATATGGAGTTATTTACACTACACCATACCCCCCTGTATTAAGTAAAATGGGTAAAAAAAACCCTGTGTTATAAAAATTAACATAGGAAACTTTATGTTTTCAAAATATTTGCATGCTGAACCATGAAAATTTCTAGTGTTGGTAGAACACTAATTTTCTCTATTCATTAGATGCAAAATAACTAATTTATCCTTTTATAATATGATATACATCATCTCAAATCTCTCTATATTGATCAATTTTTTTTTATATGCACCGAAACCCTTTTTTTTATATGCAACGACCTCTGTACAAAATAAAAATTGCATGAAGAACTGGATAAACAAGTATAAAAAAGGGTATATAGAGAGATGCGAGATGATTTATATCAGAATATAAAAGGTTAAATTAGTTATTTCGCATCCAATAAATGGAGAAAAATAGTGTTCTACCAACATCAAAAAATTTTAGGGTTCGACATGCAAATATTTTTAAAACACAGGGTTTTCTGTGTTAATTTTTATAACACAAGATTTTTTTTGTCCATTTCACCTAACACAGGGGGGTATGATGTAAAATAACTCGTTACATATGTATAAGCATACATACCCAAGATAGCTCGACACTTGAATAATTAGTTATGAGATTTTAATTACTTTACATTTTTTATGTGTCAGTTCGACACTTGAATTTGTACTTCTGATAAATTAATTTTACATATTATACTTGATGTAACACACTTGATCCCAACATAAGTCGTAATTTGAGTGTCTCGAGCGACACTTTTTTAAACTTATATCTAAGAATACCTAGTTTGCTTACCCAAGACAATATGGAATCTCAAGTTAATGATTAATGAATCAAACGACTGTGAGGTATTTGCTAATCCGAAAGTTTCTACTTCTAGAAAGATTCACTTCCTGTCTCATTCAGAAATCTTCTCGCGGAGATATCTTAATGTACTTTATTCTATTAATGATCACCCCGTGCGTTGTATATACATCTACCATGCAGTTTGACATCTCATGAAACAAGATGATTTCTTCTTAGGGACGTAATCTCACAAACAAGTTTCAATCAAGCCTAGTTAACACTCTCATTGTTTGTTGGACTTATGGATTTGAAATAGTTTCTAATTCAGTTTAGATTAGGGCTTGTTTTATGTATCATTAACCTAAATGATAAAGTGCTAAAAGTTTGATGGATTAAGAGAGTTCTTACACATAAACTTATAAATGTAAACGAACATGACATACAAGAACACATAAAGCAGTGTTTGCATTTGATCAAAAATTATTTTCTTTATTATTTAAAGATCATTTGTAATTTTAAACGAAATAGATAAAGCGTATTATACAAAATCGAATTTAAATTCCTAACATTAACTTTGAAAGGACATACAGCTATCATTGCCATAGTAGGACAAGAAATAGGACAAGATGACTGCCATAAGCATCTTATCGTTATCACCGTTATCTCGTCACCAATAAAGTCCATAGGTCAAGTTGGAGAAAGAATTTGGAGGGAACCAATTTTGAAGGGAAAAATAAAAGAGAGAAAAAGAAAAGTGGCTCGGAGAAAATTAGCGGCAAAACAGTTTTTTAAAGACTTTAGGGAGTTTACAAAAGATGAAAAATATGGGAGAGAGTTAATACTAGTATTTTACTGTTTTTTCAAACGAAAATTTCAAAAAAAAAAAGAAAATTTTGAAATAATTAATTCCCCTTTTTAAAATTACTAGTGTAATGAAAGTGTGTTGCATGTTTATCATTTAATTTTATTTGAATAAGTTTAGTTATTATATTTATTGAATAAATTAGGATATTAAAAATATCTAATTTGATTTAAGTATAATAACATTTTTAATAAACTATTTTGATATTAAAAAGCTACACTTAAGAAAATATTTATATGAAATCTGTGTTTCAAATCATGTACAATAAGTAGAAATTCAAGTAGAAAAACATTCAAATAATTAAACAATAAAAATATTTGAAATTATATTATTATATAAAAAAAAAGGTTTAATGTGTATTATAATTTGTCCAAATAATTCTACATTTTAAACATAAATAATAATTTATAACTTTCAAATATATTTAATAAATAAAAAGACATTTATAAAAAATATAGACGATTTCTCAGCACGTGATCCACATATTCATGTCCTGTACAACAACTTGTACATACATTACTTTTCCTAAATTTTTTATCATACTTCAGTACATTCGTGATGAAGTTATCATGTTGGCAGTCATAGAAAAATCTTGAACTTTTGGGGGCGAGGTAATTTCCAAATTCATTTTCAATTTTTCTCACATGTCTCATCTTACATCATAAGCAAACTATATGTCATTTTATAGGAGGATTTGTTCTTAGTTGACCCAATCCAGACTCTCTTATTTTCGTTATCATGGAGCGCGATTAGAACACTAAGTATCTCATTCACTACCTCCTTGTACAATAATGTTTTCAGCTAATTTAGGTTTCAGTTTTTATATGTGCTAATGAGATTACATTCCATAAGATCTTTCTCCTCCTCGTTAATCTTATCTCCAAAGATGTCCGTTAGTTTGCCATTAACCATCTATCATTCCATAAAGACGTCCCTTCACCATTCAATTGAGGCTTATATTCGATCAAGAATGTCCTCCCCTGTTAAACATTTTTTCTTATATGTCTAGTTTCACACCGTCGCCTCCTTGTTGAGCATTCTCCATCCCATTTTAGCGAGCATCACTATATTTCTTTTTGGACTTCTTTAAAACCTAATTCACTTTCTTGCTTCCTTTTAGTAACCTTCTTCCACCCTACAAAACGGGTATGTTTCTTTGTTATATCAGTCACCTAAATAAAGTTGTGCTTGAATTGATCATGTTTATCGACACATGATTGAGGATCCAATTTGTGTGCATGTGGTAGATGGAGATCGAGATCGTGATGGACTGAATAAGTGGCATTCGTCCAAAAAGGTTTGTCCTTTTTGGCTTCCATCCCAAGAAGCGCTTTTCAACTATGTTACTTGCAATCGAGAAATGCTCATTATAGTTTCAGCCAAAATTTATTTGCAATTTCAATTAGTTCCTTAAGTTGTTTGTACTTTCCATGCCCAGAATTGTACCATCTACTATTTTAAGTCATTTGACACATAAGGTGCGAACAACACATGTGATTTGCTGAAGTTTAATTTGAGGCCCAACGCCTTGCAAAACTCCTCAACCACACTTTAAATGCACTTTGCTCCATCCACGGTAGCTTCGGTGCAAACAAATACCAAGACTTATCACCTCTTCAATGGTATCTCTACTGAATAGTTTGGTGTAGTACTCCTAATTGTGTGGCTTCAGTTGATCATTATAGGTTGCCCATTCATTACCTATTTTGAGAAAATTCATCTGATTCTTCCTTCTTCTTGTTATGGTTGAGAGATAAAAGGAACGTGTATGATTATCCCTGAATTGGAGTCAATTATTATCGACTCTTAAAACTAAATAATCTCTTCTTGTTATAATAGTTTGTTGTACTTTGCCATCAATTCTTTCTCCAAATCTTTTGGATATTTATCTTGCTTGCCTCATGCATAATGCTTTGGAAATTTTTAGTATTTTCTTTTTCTTTTTTTGCTTTCCGAGCACATTGAAAACTATTCAAGAACCATTGTTTTGGAGCAATGATTTCAAATCAAAATGTCCTTCAAGTTTTGATTTGACCAAAAAGTTCTCTATTGCTACTTTGGAAAATGTGGAGTTAAATTGATAACTATTGAATCAATCTCATTCAAATTAAATTAAAAAATTCTCCATATTGTTTGTAGTGCTGAGACCCAATCCAGCATCTTGAAATTTTTAATCTAATCTTCAAAACTTTGTTTACTATTGTATGCGATGTTAATTCTCACTTTGTCATGTCCTTTATAAATATATTTGTAAAGATATTTCATAGTTGTCTTTAATTTTGGTATGCGTGTGTGTATACATTAAAATCAAGTAATTCTTTCTTTTAACTGACTATTCTTTTTTTTTTTTTCTGTTTTTTATAGTCTCTTTGCCATTTGATGTTGCATTCCATTTTCTTATTTGTATTTCTCTAATGAGTATTATTTCAGATTTATGTTATTATGTTTTTTATAATTGATTTTATGTATGTAGTCGAAATAATTGAAAGAGTATATTTATATAAAAAATTTAAGGAATGTTTAATCGAATACTATAAAAATTATTTTAAAAATTATATTATATCTTGGGAAAAATGCAAAATTGGTATACCAACTCCAACGATTTAGCGTTTTCGGTACCTTAAATTTTCCGGTGAAAAAAAAAAACCCACAACTCTTAAAAATAAGCAAAAAAGTGCCAATTTTGCCCGGATAAGCCAAAACCCGCCAGATATCCGACCCGGATGCTGACGTGTCTCGCCGGAGCCCCAGCTGGCAAATAAAGCCCTTCCACCTCAGAAAAGCACCCGTCCATGTTGTAAACACAAGGCATTTACAGTACCAAAAACGCTAAAATTTTGGAGTTGGTATACCCATTTTGCAATTTTTCCTACTATTAATTAGGCATTGAAGTTAATAATCAAAGATTAGGGATAATATTTATAAGGCCTATAATTGCTCCATCCTAATTAACCACGTACACCTTAATTTGTAATTCAATTCTTCAATTAATTTCATGGGTTTAGGTAATAATCTCGACAAATTAATCTGGGACTGTGAGTTGCTGTAGAGAGAAGAGTTTAGGATTGTGGAGAGACCAACAAGATCGAGGCCAGGGCTGTGAGTGACCGGATCGATTCCCATTCTGAGAAGCCTTTTCCTTATAGGCATTGAAGTTAATAATCAAAGATTAGGGATAATATTTATAAGGCCTATAATTGCTCCATCCTAATTAACCACGTACATCTTAATTTGTAATTCAATTCTTCAATTAATTTCAAGGGTTTAGGTAATAATCTCGACAAATTAATCTGGGACTGTGAGTTGCTGTAGAGAGAAGAGTTTAGGATTGTGGAGAGATCAAAAAGATCGAGGCCAGGGCTGTGAGTGACGGGATCGATTCCCATTCTGAGAAGCCTTTTCCTTATGTGCGTGTTCCAGTAGTTCTTGATTTCGTTGTCCGTTCTTCCTGGCAGACGCGCAACATGTTTCATACACGAGACATTTAAATTTAGTCAAATTATAACTTTATAAAGTATCATTCATACACGAAACATTTAAATTTAGTCAAATTATAAACGTACTTGTTTCCCGGATGCTGTGGAGCTGAATAATTGTCTCATCTTCTTCAAATGAAAATTTCCCCTCTTGATATCAGGCCGGAGGTAATTCGTCCACCGCAGGCGGTAGCTCTTTCCACACCTCTGCAGACGTATATATTTTTTCAAAAAATTCAATAAACCATATATATATATAGACATATATATGTATCCATGCAAAAATGAAATATTAAACTAACCAGCATTCTTGGGGAGAGCTCTCCAATTTCCATAACCATTCTTCTGAATATAATCAATGAGCTTCTAATCGTCTTCAGGGGTCCAGGGCCCTTTCTTGAGTCCGTTTTTGTCACAGCAAGGAGTTCTTCCCATTAATTCTAATTGCTAATAATTAGAGAAAGTTATAAAGTTTGATGAAGTAGATCAAAGAGTAGTACGTAGTGTGTTAGCGATGGAGGGCCAAAATTAGTATTTTACGCTATATATTCCTAATTAATCTACTTAACAAAGATAATTAATCCAAATTTTTAAATACAAGAGTCTCACTCGTCAGCATCCACTTATAAAAATACGGCCTTATTTCATGTTGACACGCACATAGGGATGCAAATATCAAGTTTAATTTGCCTTAAATGTTTGTCGATTTTTCTGAAAAATATACCTCCACTATATCGGAGGGATTGGGAGGAATTCTACTACAATAATGTCGGGATGTATTATTTTTCAACATTTAATTACCTAAACCCTTGAAATTAATTGAAGAATTGAATTACAAATTAAGTGTACGTGGTTAATTAGGATGGAGCAATTATAGGCCTTATAAATATTATCCCTAATCTTTGATTATTAACTTCAATGCCTAATTAATAGTAGGGAAAATTGCAAAATCGGTACACCAACTCCAAAATTTTAGCTTTTTTGGTACTGTAAATGTCTTGTGTTTACAGCGTGGACGGGTGCTTTTCGGAGGTGGTAGGGCTTTATTTGCCAGTTGGCACTCCGGCAAGACACGTCAGCATCCGGGTCGGATATCCGGCGGGTTTTGGCTTATCCGGGCAAAATTGGCACTTTTTTGCTTATTTTTAAGAGTTGTGGGTTTTTTTTTCACCGAAAAATTTAAAGTACCGAAAACTCTAAATCGTTGGAGTTGGTATACCGATTTTGCATTTTTCCCTTATATCTTACTTTTATATGCGCACACATTGAGTCTTCTTAAAATTCTTAATTTAAAGTAACTTTTGTCTGACGACATGCAATTCTAAATTATGCTATATTAAGTTGTAAGAAACCAAAAATGCTATACGTATTTTTACGTATTTTATTTATATTCTATCATATAAACTAAAAGAGGACTATATGGTTAGTTAGATTTAAATAATTATAATTATATTAGTTTTAGTTAATTAAAAAAAATACATTATGATTTATTAATTTATTGAAAAATATTTTATGTAAATCATTCCATTATATTATTTTGTTAATTAGATAAGTTTATAGAATTATAATATGATTATAATTTAAAAAATTTTATGAACTTAAATAATTAGAACTATAAACTTATGTAATAAGATTTACATTAGGATTGATTTATTGAAAGTTATCTTATGTTACTCATTAAATAATATTTTATTTTATATAATTACGAAATTTTATTAAAATTTATAAAGTGAATTGATTTGTTATTTTCCAATTCGTTAGATATATTTTATTATAATATTTTAAATTATAGACCTTAAAATTAAAAAATAGATGCCTTATATTATTAAATTTGAATATAATTACTAAATATATTAATATTAAAACAATCCTTGTTGAACTATATATCTTTTTGGGTAAGTTGAAGAAAATTTAGTTCTAGCAAGAGTCTTATCTTATTTTAATTTAATAAGTGCTTTTTAAATATAGTTAAAGTAATAATTTATAACATGTATTTACATCATTATCCTTAACTAATAGTTATTGACGTAATATTTGTGAGGATATTTTAGGCGATCATATTTTGCAGAAACCAAAAACTTTTTATTCCAGAGTAATTGTCGTAGATCTAAAAAAAGAAAAACAAGTAAATGTACTCTTATTCGAGAGAATATCTGCTCTCATACGAGAGAATAAGTAATCTCATTCAAGAGATAAACAACAATAATATGAGAAAATATAAGAACAAACAATAAAACAAGGAAATAGAGATCTAGATCTTAGAGAAATTAGAGATCTAGATCCCTTTGAAATAAATATCAACGAAGAAATGACTTTTGGATAGAGAGAATTTTTATGAAAGAGAATCTTTTTATTAATATTTAATTAGTTATGTGTGCGTAAAATTTAGGTTATGGATAATCTATGCAAATCCGAAGAATATAAAGGACTCCTGGAAATTGAGGTTTGCTGTGTTGAATTTCTATTTCAATTGGGTCAATTAGACTTATAAAGTGTTGAAGAATCTTTTCGTATTAGGAAAGATTATAATTGATTGTAATTTCCTTGTATATGGGACTTATTTTAGGTTGTAATTAGGGCTGTACTAGGGGCTAATCTCCTATTTATTCCTGGTACCTTGTATTCTTTGTAAGACAAGAAATTCAATACAATACAAACCAATTACGATGGCTTTCCCAACCAAATCTCTAAATCCCTTACTCTCTGACATGGTATCAGAGCAGTAACAATCCTACTTCATCATCTACCTTTACGATGGAACCATCAAAAACCATCGACTTGACCACCGTGCCGGCGCATTTCCTCGCACAAATGGCGGAACTCCTCCGACACAAACAACCCCGACAATCCCAATACAACAACCATCAACATCAAACTGAACGACAACAACTATGCACTTTGGTCAAGAACAATGCAGTTGGTATTACTTGGCCGAGGAAGAATGGGGTACATCACTGGGAAGAGGGTGTCCCCCAATCCAGAAGATACTGGATACGAGGCGTAGGAATAGACGGACGGATCTGTTCGTAGTCTAATACTCAATTCGATGGAACCCAAAATTGCTGCACAATTCATACTATGCCCAAACGCTAAAGAACTTTGGGATGAGATAAAAGCCACTTACCAAGATGGAGGCGACAAACTAAAACTGTATGAATTAAAGCAGAAGGCGTATCAGACGAACCAAGCTGATATGACGGTAGTTCAGTACTACCGAACCATACAAGGAATTTGGCATGAAATCGATTTTTGCCAGCCACAGTTGATGAAATGTACAGAGGATCGAAAACTCTACAACCTGGAATGACAAGAGGACAGGGTCTTCGCATTTTTGTGGGGATTGAATGAAAAATATGACCCAATCAAACATGACTTACTCCGAGCCCAACAACCACCCACCTTGGAGGAAGCGTACAATGCTATACGGCGGGAGGATCGCCTGCTCACGACGATGATGGACTCGAACCCCAACGGTGTCGGAGTAGTGGCGAAATTGCGGTCAGAGACAGGCTCATCATCCCGAGACAACAAAGCAAGGAAGCCTAACTCTGGACGGAATCAAAAATGTTCGGTATGCGAGGGTCCGAAGCATACCAAAGAAACTTGCTTTCAAGTAGTGGGTTATTCGGATTGGTGGGCCGATTATCAGGCAAGAAAGAAAGGGACGGCCAACATCACCGGCTGTAGCACCACTTTACCATCCGCCGGTCGTGTCAACCTAGTCCCCGGAAGATCGCCAATTGATACCGGCAATGGTGGTGCGGGACGAGCGGCAGTTGCAGCAGGAATTCCAGATGGAGCTCCGACAGATCGTGGCACCACTGACCATTCCCATGACGAGAGAAACAAGGGCGGCGCTGATTCTAGCAAGACTACGCTAACCGAATCTCTAATGGGGGTGACAATTGGGTCAATGAGTGAGTTGGGAAAAAAAAAGTATTGGGCCGGTTATTAAAGAATTAATTGGGACAAGTGGTGAGATAAAAAAAAGAGGGAGATGGCCCTGATTATTGAAAGAGAAATTGGGCCGGGATTTGAGGGACAAAAAGAAAGGAAAATTAGGCCTTGTTTTGAGGGTAAAAAAACATTAACAAAGTAGCTTTCTACCTAGGGCCGTGGCTGTCAGAATATGTTAGGGCCAGAATGTGAGAAAATTTTAGAGAAAAATAATTGGGGCGAATTACATCCAGGTACCCTCATAATAGGCGAAATTACAATTCAGGAACCCTTATTTGAAAATTTACATATTAGTCCCTAAAGGACGTGTTTGGCTTGAAATCCTAACATTTGAAGGGGCAATTTGGAGGTGTATCATTGTTTTTCGTGTTATTTGATGGGAACAATGGCTTTTACCCACTAGCTTATGTAGTAATTGAAAGCTTATGTTGTAATTGAAACTGATAACAAGGAAAAATGGCCTTTTTCGTCAGGGACTTCATGTCAAACACATCCTACAGGGACTAATATGTAATTTTTCAAACAAGGGTTATTGAAATGTAATTTCGCCTATTGTGAGGGTACCTGGATGTAATTCGCCCAAATAATTGGGTGGGATATGTGTCTGGAAAGGTACATACGTGCGAGTCGAAACAAATTAATTCAGATCTCGAGTGGCTCATTGATTCGGGGGCAACTGATCATATGACAAATACCCCCCAAGATATTGAGCACTCCACTATCCCTCGAAAAATCACGGTGATAAATGCAAATGGCTCTCCACTTCCTATTATTGGGGCGGGGAAGATTTCTCTGTCAGAAAAATTAAATTTATCCCACTGTCTTGTGGTCCCCTCTCTCACTACTAAAATATTATCTGTTAGCCAGATTACTAAAGAGCTTAATTGCACTGTATTGATGTTTCCCTCTTTTTGCCTCTTACAGGATATTCGTACTGGGGTGATCGTTGGAGTTGGTATACCGATTTTGCATTTTTCCCTTATATCTTACTTTTATATGCACACACATTGAGTCTTCTTAAAATTCTTAATTTAAAGTAACTTTTGTCTGACGACATGCAATTCTAAATTATGCTAAATTAAGTTGTAAGAAACTAAAAATGCTATACGTATTTTTACTTATTTTATTTATATTCTATCATATAAACTAAAAGAGGACTATATGGTTAGTTAGATTTAAATAATTATAATTATATTAGTTTTAGTTAATTAAAAAAAATACATTACGATTTATTAATTTATTGAAAAATATTTTATGTAAATCATTCCATTATATTATTTTGTTAATTAGATAAGTTTATAGAATTATAATATGATTATAATTTAAGAAATTTTATGAACTTAAATAATTAGAACTATAAACTTATGTAATAAGATTTACATTAGGATTGATTTATTGAAAGTTATCTTATGTTACTCATTAAATAATATTTTATTTTATATAATTATGAAATTTTATTAAAATTTATAAAGTGAATTGATTTGTTATTTTCCAATTCGTTAGATATATTTTATTATAATATTTTAAATTATAGACCTTAAAATTAAAAAATAGATGCCTTATATTATAAAATTTGAATATAATTACTAAATATATTAATATTAAAACAATCCTTGTTGAACTATATATCTTTTTGGGTAAGTTGAAGAAAATTTAGTTCTAGCAAGAGTCTTATCTTATTTTAATTTAATAAGTGCTTTTTAAATATAGTTAAAGTAATAATTTATAACATGTATTTACATCATTATCCTTAACTAATAGTTATTGACGTAATATTTGTGAGGATATTTTAGGAGATCATATTTTGCAGAAACCAAAAACTTTTTATTCCAGAGTAATTGTCGTAGATCTAAAAAAAGAAAAACAAGTAAATGTACTCTTATTCGAGAGAATATCTGCTCTCATACGAGAGAATAAGTAATCTCATTCAAGAGATAAACAACAATAATATGAGAAAATATAAGAACAAACAATAAAACAAGGAAATAGAGATCTAGATCTTAGAGAAATTAGAGATCTAGATCCCTTTCAAATAAATATCAACGAAGAAATGACTTTTGGATAGAGAGAATTTTTATGAAAGAGAATCTTTTTATTAATATTTAATTAGTTATGTGTGCGTAAAATTTAGGTTATGGATAATCTATGCAAATCCGAAGAATATAAAGGACTCCTGGAAATTGAGGTTTGCTGTGTTGAATTTCTATTTCAATTGGGTTAATTAGACTTATAAAGTGTTGAAGAATCTTTTCGTATTAGGAAAGATTATAATTGATTGTAATTTCCTTGTATATGGGACTTAATTTAGGTTGTAATTATGGTTGTACTAGGGGCTAATCTCCTATTTATTCCTGGTACCTTGTATTCTTTGTAAGACAAGAAATTCAATACAATACAAACCAATTACGATGGCTTTCCCAACCAAATCTCTAAATCCCTTACTCTCTGATATGGTATCAGAGCAGTAACAATCCTACTTCATCATCTACCTTTACGATGGAACCATCAAAAACCACCGACTTGACCACCGTGCCGGCGCATTTCCTCGCACAAATGGCGGAACTCCTCCGACACAAACAACCCCGACAATCCCAATACAACAACCATCAACATCAAACTGAACGACAACAACTATGCACTTTGGTCAAGAACAATGCAGTTGGTATTACTTGGCCGAGGAAGAATGGGGTACATCACTGGGAAGAGGGTGTCCCCCAATCCAGAAGATACTGGATACGAGGTGTAGGAATAGACGGACGGATCTGTTTGTAGTCTAATACTCAATTCGATGGAACCCGAAATTACTGCACAATTCATACTATGCCCAAACGCTAAAGAACCTTGGGATGAGATAAAAGCCACTTACCATGATGGAGGCGACAAACTAAAACTGTATGAATTAAAGCAGAAGGCGTATCAGACGAACCAAGCTGATATGACGGTAGTTCAGTACTACCGAACCATACAAGGAATTTGGCATGAAATCGATTTTTGCCAGCCACAGTTGATGAAATGTACAGAGGATCGAAAACTCTACAACCTGGAATGACAAGAGGACAGGGTCTTCGCATTTTTGTGGGGATTGAATGAAAAATATGACCCAATCAAACATGACTTACTCCGAGCCCAACAACCACCCACCTTGGAGGAAGCGTACAATGCTATACGGCGGGAGGATCGCCGGCTCACGGCGATGATGGACTCGAACACTAACGGTGTCGGAGTAGTGGCGAAATTGCGGTCAGAGATAGGCTCATCATCCCAAGACAACAAAGCAAGGAAGCCTAACTCTGGACCAAATCAAAAGTGTTCGGTATGCGAGGGTCCGAAGCATACCAAAGAAACTTGCTTTCAAGTAGTGGGTTATCCGGATTGGTGGGCCGATTATCAGGCAAGAAAGAAAGGGACGGCCAATATCACCGGTTGTAGCACCACTTTACCATCCGTCGGTCGTGTCAACCTAGTCCCCGGAAGCTCGCCAATTGATACCGGCAACGGTGGTACGGGACGAGCGACAGTTGCAGCAGGAATTCCAGAAGGAGCTCCGACAGATTGTGGCACCACTGACCATTCCCATGACGAGAGAAACAAGGGCGGCACTGATTCTAGCAAGACTAAGCTAACCGAATCTCTAATGGGGGTGACAATTGGGTCAATGAGTGAGTTGGGAAAAAAAAGTGTTGGGCCGGTTATTAAAGAATTAATTGGGACAAGTGGTGTGGTGAGATAAAAAAAAGAGGGAGATGGGCCTGATTATTGAAAGAGAAATTGGGCCGGGATTTGAGGGACAAAAAGAAAGGAAAATTAGGCCTTGTTTTGAGGGTAAAAAAACATTAACAAAGAAGCTTTCTACCCAGGGTCGTGGCTGTCAGAATATGTTAGGGCTAGAATGTGAGGAAATTTTAGAGAAAAATAATTGGGGCGAATTACATCCAGGTACCCTCACAATAGGCGAAATTACAATTCAGGAACCCTTTTTTGAAAATTTACATATTAGTCCCTATAGGACGTGTTTAGCTTGAAATCCTAACATTTGAAGGGGCAATTTGGAGGTGTATCATTGTTTTTCGTGTTATTTGATGGGAACAATGGCTTTTACCCAATAGCTTATGTAGTAATTGAAAGCTTATGTTGTAATTGAAACTGAGAACAAGGAAAAATGGCCTTTTTCGTCAGGGACTTCAAGTCAAACACATCCTACAGGGACTAATATGTAATTTTTCAAACAAGGGTTCTTGAAATGTAATTTCGCCTATTGTGAGGGTACCTGGATGTAATTCGCCCAAATAATTGGGTGGGATATGTGTCTGGAAAGGTACATACGTGCGAGTCAAAACAAATTAATTCAGATCTCGAGTGGCTCATTGATTCGGGGGCAACCGATCATATGACAAATACCCCCCAAGATATTGAGCACTCCACTATCCCTCGAAAAATCACGGTGATAAATGCAAATGGCTCTCCACTTCCTATTATTGGGGCGGGGAAGATTTCTCTGTCAGAAAAATTAAATTTATCCCACTGTCTTGTGGTCCCCTCTCTCACTACTAAAATATTATCTGTTAGCCAGATTACTAAAGAGCTTAATTGCACTGTATTGATGTTTCCCTCTTTTTGCCTCTTACAGGATATTCGTACTGGGGTGATCATTAGGCGTGGTTGTAACAACCCTAAACTGGGCCTAGTTGGAATTGGTAAGCCTTGAAAGAAAGTGAAAGCGTTTATAAACTTTGATCCGTCAAATGTTCTTCATGCATCACATTTTTATGTGTTTTAAGTTGTTCTTACATGCTATTATGTGACTTTGGGAGAGATCTCATCTAAAACCCCATATTACTATTCATTTCCGAGTCTCCATTCCCTCAATAGAATACTAAAAACTCAAATCAGTATTTTTTGAATACCTTAACTCACATCTTTTGTTTTAAAATCTTTTTCGGAAATTTAACATCAGAGTTATGATTTTATCCCCATGTCATTGTTTATCCACTAAACGATATCCTCTTATCTCATTCGTAGAACCTTAGAGGCATGAAACTTATATTTTTCTATCACTTACATATGATTTCCATGACCCAAAACTCTTTACAAAAATTGTTGATCAAAATTACCATTAGGTCCCTTGATCACTATTCATTCCATAAAATTAGGAATTTCTCGGAACACTTTTTCCTATCAAATATTACAGCCAAATGAACCCTTAAATCTTTTTGAGAATTTTGATATCATTCACAAACCCTAATTCCTATTCTAACTCCGGTAGCATCAAAATTACTTCAAAACCATAGTTATTATTCTTACCGTAAACAACTTTTTATCCGTACACTTTTTGATATTCAATATTATAGTCAAAACGATCCTTGAATTATTTTATAAATTTTCATACATTTACCAAAACTTGATTCCAACCGTAGCATATTTTATAAATATTTTCCTTTTTAAAAATTATCATTTTATTTTAAATAATTAGCTTTCATTCAATATTCAAAATTATACTTAAAACGTTTCTTGAATTTTTCTCTAAACTATCATAATTTTTCCAACCTTTAAACTTCATCATAGCTTCGTTTATATAATTTTATCATGACTTTCATCATCTTTAACGTTCATGACTTGTAAACGAAAAAACTAAATATTCTACATTTATAGTCATAAAGAAGCTTATTTTTCACTCATTCTTTCATTATTTTACCACTTCAAGTTCTCGTCCCTCAACTCTTGAATAAATTTTATATTATTTTATAATTATTTTTATCAAATATGACATCACCCTTGACATCACCTTCCTAAAATAGAAAGTCTAAATATGTGAATTGAAGTCTTCCACATTTCCTACAAAAATTCCCTACATTTGTGTGATTTAGAGATTTCCACATTCCCTACAAAAATTTCACACAAATGTGTGGGTTAGAGATCTTTCACATCTCTTCCATATTCTTAGAAATTGCAACATAAGCCCCTAAATCCCAAGTATAAATACCCCTCCAAGCTCATTTCCAAGACTACACAAAATTCACTCCATCTCTCCCTCTCTCACGCCACTCCTCTCTCTCTCTAGGCTAAGGTGTGTTTTATTTTATTATTTCATGCTTTATATTATGTTCTTAGTATAATAATAGTAGTAGCATGCTTAGATTTAATTAAATTATGCTTTAGGAATTTATTTTATGAAATATATGCTATTTATGCTAGTTTAGGAAAAATATGATGATATATGTGAATTTTATTTAATTAAATGCATGAATTATGATATGATATAGTTTATTCATATGTTTAAGTATTCATGATCTTGTTTAATTAAATTCATGTCAAGAATAATTTATTTAGAATTAATTTCATGAATCATGTTGCATAAAGTGCCACATTTTACCTTTAATCATATGTTATGAACCTAGAATTTATTAAATATGATCATGAACTAGTATGTACATATTCATAAGTCTAAGAACATGTTCATGTTGTTCTTGAATGATTTTAAGTGCACGTGTGATAGTGTGTGAGTGTGTGTGTTCGATTTTATGTTATAAAATGATTAATTCATAAGAATTTGAATAGTAAATATTTTCAATAGTAATTTTGACTTTTTGGTCAACCAATATTCTGAATATTTCGAAATTAATATAAAAATAATTATAAAATAGGTTTTGGAATTTTTAAAGGAAGATTTTATCCGAATTTTCCAAAAATCGGCAATCTTGTAAGCATTTTCTAAAATGTGACCTACATTGTCAAGTTAAAACCTAAATTCATTTCCAATCTTATAATTAAAATCATGGTGATTAATAAATATTTAGTTAGTTAAACATTTCATAAAACCTAATTAATTAAAGTTTCAAGAATCATTTAAACGTTTCATATATCGTTTTGAGATTCAAAACGTTCAAGGTTTCAAACATTAAAGAATTAGGATTTTTATCCAAGTTTTGAATTTCAAATAAAGATATTCATTTAGGATTTTCAAATCGGATATTTTCAAATATCATTTCCAAAATAAGATTTCCTTATTAAAATTTATGAACTTATTTTATAATATAAAAGTTTACTAAGATTCATAATTTAATAACCGCTTGTTTTATAAGTCTTGTTTGAATGTTAAAGTTGTATTTTATCAGAATATTATTATGTGATCTCATTCCATGATTATGACATGTTTTATGATAACTTGTCTATGTGAGTAGTTTTGGTTACGAAATAGAAACTTATAGTTGATCACCACTCATAGGTGAAGATCTGGACGGACTAGGACTCCGGTATTATTACATAATACCTGGTTACTGCAGGTGAGGTTAAACGTTTTCAACTGGGATCATGAGTATATATATATATGAAACATTTTATGACCTACCATAATACCGTTTAATTTTTATTCCTTTATAAATGATACTGCCCTTTTTGAAAATACTTTGATATCAACTTATATTGTTCCAGTATACACAATCAATTATTTTAAAGTATTCATAACGTCTTGTCATACACAATTAAAAGTATGTCCTGCTAAATTATCTCGGTACTATGCTACCATTTATCGGTTATCGTTAAATGCAAGCAAAATATATTTTCTTATTGTGGGCCCAGTGGTCCTGGTAGAAGTAGTAGTCCGGGAGGCATGGACCGAGGTCTACTATTATACCAGCCGCCAACTGGATCTTGGTGGTGGTCTAACTGGAGGTTAGTTATTCCACATCAAGTGATGGGAAAAGGTACGTCCCTCCCAAGTTCATGTATATCGTCACTAGGGGTAGCTCCCTGAGGTGACACGGAGGAAGAAGGATGGTATCGTTGTAATTTGTTTTATTAAGTAACGACATCTTGATCAATGTCGTTACGAATATTCTTGGTTTTTAAGGAGTTAAGGTTGGAGAACGCCTAACTTGCGGGCACCGTATTGTTTCACAAAAGGGGGTTCATATTTTCTTAAAACGTATAACACATAATCTCCCTACCCCTTTATCTTCAAATAAATACGAACCCAATATTAATATTGTTGTAGTATTTTCCTATTATCGGGTACTAACCAAGGAGTTTCTTGGTTAATCCCACTATGGATACTGATTTCACATTACTCTCAAAATTATTACTTCATTCTTATTCAATTACTATGAAAGATCCTTTCGAATAAAAGTTTCTTGGTAAAAATCCTAAAGTTTTATAGTATCACTCAACCACCCCTCACTTAGTCACTTTGACTAACCCCTCGCTCTTTTCAAATTCATGATTTCGGGTATTGCCATCGCTCATTAGCTGGTATCTTGAAGCATAAAGAGTTCATTATCTTGTGCATATTAGATCAGGTTTCTTAACTAAGCCAAGTTAGACTATCATCTTGTATAGTTATTATATTACTCCAGTATCATACTGTTAGATCATGAACAACTTTAACCCAACGGTATTGCTTCTAAGTTTTCATGAGTTTCAAATGATTCCAAACTCTTTTATTTACTGCCCCAAACATAAGCTGTTGTTTTAAATGTTTCAAATTCCGCTGCCATGTTTTCTTACTCTGATATTGTATAGCATCGTCCGTTCGCCAGTGTGCCTCTCAGGTGCTAGGTCTTACATCCGCCTGGGAAGTGCGACGGTGCGGGGTTGTAACGTATTTGGGGGCGCAACAAGTTTTTTTGCACATGGCAGTAGTGACAGACAATTATGGTTATGGCATCGATGGTTGGGTCATCCTTCTCTTCAATATTTGAAACAATTGTTCCCGAAATTAGTCTTGCCAATGTGGGGGAATGTGCACCAGGTCGGTTTTTGGGTCGGTCTGTGATTAAAGGGCACGGGTAGGTTTGGATCCGCAAAGGTATTGACGGGTTGGGGTGATGGTTAGGTTTATTTAGGCGGGTTATTTATTTTAGCAGCAAGTTATTTTTCACCTAAAATAAATAATGTATGGTTACTGGGTACGACCGAACCTCCACTCACTTCGCTGTAAAAACTTGAATTCTGGGCAAAGAGACCTGCTCCTGCAAAACACGAGGGCCAAAATCAATCACGAGAACAGAATGAGAAAATAAAGAAAAAGGGAAACAAAAATGAAAGAAACGGGACTGAGGTGACGCCTGAAACGTCACAATTGGGTTGCCTCCCAAGAGCGCCCTTGTTTATTGTCTCGGACTCGACGAGGCTTCCTGGAAATGTTTAGACAGTCGGGGGTGGAGCCTCTAAACGGATTTCCTCTATGTCAGAAGGCTGAGATAATTCATAGAAAGGCTTCAACCGATGCCCGTTTACTTTTAAAATGTTCCCATTCTTCAAATCCTTGACTTCTATAGTTCCATGTGCAGTCATGTTTGTAACCATGAAGGGACCCATCCATCGTGACCTAAGCTTGCCTGGGAAGAGACGCAAACGAGAATTAAAAAGTAAGACTTTCTGACCCACTAAGAAATTTTTTCGTGAAATCATTAAATCATGAAATTTCTTAGTCTTAGACTTATAGATTATGGAATTCTCATATGCATCATTCCGAATTTCTTCTAACTCCTGAAGTTGAAGTTTTTGTTTCTCTCCTGCTGCATCCATTTGCATGTTGCATGTTTTGATGGCCCAAAAGGCTCTGTGTTCCAATTCGACGGGCAGGTGGCAAGCTTTACCATAGACAACTCGAAAAGGGGACATTCCCAATGGCGTCTTATACGCTGTTCGGTAAGCCCACAAGGCGTCGTTTAACCTCTGACTCCAGTCTTTCCTATTTGGATTTACTGTCTTTTCTAGGATAGACTTGATCTCCCTGTTTGATATCTCCGCTTGCCCATAAGTTTGCGGGTGGTAAGCTGTAGAGGTCCTGTGTGTAACGTGATACTTAGCTAAAAGAGAGCTCACCAACCGATTGCAAAAGTGTGTTCCTCGATCGCTAATAATAGCACGAGGTGTTCCAAACCTGGAGAAAATATTGGACTTGACAAATTCTACAACCACTTTTGAATCGTTAGTCCGGGTGGCCTTAGCTTCCACCCATTTAGAAACATAATCAACGACTAACCAGAAGAAGAAGGAAACGGACCCATAAAATCCATACCCCAAACATCAAAAACTTCACACGGTTGAATAGGGTTCAAGGGCATTTGATTTTTAGGACCTATGTTACCCGTCTTCTGGCAATTCTCACAGCTTTTGCAAAACAAATATGCATCTTTAAACAAGGTAGGCTAGAAAAAACCACATTCAAGAACCTTTAAAGCCGTCCGTTTTGACCTAAAATGACCTCCACATGCATAAGAGTGACTGAATTTCAGAATTGATTCAAACTCGTTTTCGGAGACACAACGCCTAATAATGTCTGCAAACTCGTTTTACCTTATCCTTTTCAGCATGAGACAGAGTGTTAGGCAGTATACCTGATGCTAGATAGTTAGCAATGTCCGCGAACCAGGGCGGTGGCGTAAGGTCCGCGTGTACCTTGTGGTCATAAACCTCAAAAAGTTGTTCGTCAGGGAATTCGTCATGTATGGGTCTGGAACTTAGAATTTCTCCTGAAATTCTGCTCAGGTGGTCAGCGACGAGATTTTTAGAACCTTTCTTGTCACGAATTTCTAGATCGAACTCTTGAAGGAGTAAAATCCAACGAATCAACCTAGGCATCGCATCCTTCTTCGTGAGTAGGTACTTCAAGGCTGCATGATCAGAAAAAACAATGACTTTAGTACCTAATAAATATGAACGGAATTTATCTAAAGCAAAAACAACAGATAAGAGCTCTTTTTCCGTAGTGGTGTAGTTGATCTGTGCGTTATCAAGCATTTTTTATGCATAATAGATGACATGCGGATTTTTGTCAATTTGTTGACCCAAAACAGCTCCAACCGCATAGTCACTTGCGTCACACATAATCTCGAAAGGGTAGTTCCAATCCGGTGGTTGCATAATTGGGGTGGAGACCAATTTTTCCTTCAACACATCAAAAGCTTCCTTGCATTCTTCATTGAACTCAAACTCCACGTCCTTCTGCAAGAGCTTGCATAAGGGTCTAGTGACCTTGGAAAAATCCTGTATAAACCGCCTATAGAAACCTGCATGGCCAAGAAAAGAGCGAATCTCCCGTACACTGACGGGGTAAGGCAAGGCTTTCACAACATCTATCTTTGATTTATCAACTTCTATTCCCTTATGAGAAACGACATGCCCAAGAATAATTCCCTTGTCTACCATAAAGTGGCATTTTTCAAAGTTTAAAACCAAATCATTTTCAAGACATTCGTCAAAAGAATTACCGTAAACTGTGAAATCGTCCATAAATACCTCGATTATTTGCTCAACAAAATCAGAGAAAATTCTTACCATGCATCGCTGGAAAGTTGCTGGAGCATTGCAGAGTCCGAACGGCATTCTTCTGAACGCGAAAGTTCCAAATTGGCAAGTGAAGGTGGTCTTACTTTGATCCTCAGGTGCCACGGGAATTTGGTAGAAACCTGAATAGCCATCAAGACAACAATAATGGGATTTTTGTTAGGAATAGTGCCCTAGAAAGCCGATTGTATATCCGCTTTGTGCTTTTCCTTATTGTAATCACAGACAATCTTTGAATGAAATAACGAATTGAGGCAACACTTCTTTATATGCTCTTGTTTGGTATGCGTTTACTTTATCTGTGCATGTATGAGAACTCCCCTAATCCTGATGACTTTAAGACTCTACCATTTAGGTGAAATGGTTCATGAAACGAGCCCTATATCACATAAGTCATGATTAGTAAAATACTCCAAGCCGATGAGTCCTACAGAAAGTGGGCGTGTCAACCTGACTCCTCTAAGGCTTGCTTGTGGGATCACGCCCTTAAGAAGGACCACCTTGTTTCATGGAGGTGCAAAGTGTATAGTTGATACGTGCATGATATATGAGGGTGCTTACTTTAATAAGTAAGTTCACTGAGGTGCCCCGTGTGAGAACATTCCTAAATGGGAAAGGAAGTTTCTATTTCAGGAAATGGAAACTTCCAGATTAGGAAATATCTCACGAGTCATTGATGTGATTAATTGATCCTTAGACTTGAGGTTCCTTGTCACTTTATGAGTTAACTCTGTAGTCTTAGGTATAAGCTTTAAAGGGTGTCGCCTTAGACAACTGATTCAAGGCTTATGCTGGGGCTGCACAAGTGACTCATGAAAGTGAATGAGAATCAAGAAAGGACCTACACTTGCATTTGCAAGGTGATCTCTTATTGTGTAAGTCATTCATATACCATATGGAGTCCTTGGCCAAGGCAGTAGATCAAGACATCAAGAAAAGGGTTTCTTGGATTGAGATCAAATGGATATGAAATGCACTTAGCTTTAAGACCGGATTATTAGGGTTCTGATTATTCCCTTACCCTAGATCTTGGTTGAGAGATAGTAAGTAGGAGGATTGTATCTCACATGAATCAATGACTTAAAGGTTCTGTCGAATCCGAACATTCCAATTCAGCTAGGGGTTAAACACCTGTTGCTAGACTATGGTCGTTTAATCTGTGGACTGATTAATTAATTAGTGAATTAATTAATTAGGGTCACTGCTAATTGAATTGAGAACCTAGAGGGTCACACACAACAACTTGGTTACATGAGTTGAGGCTTGAAAATGATTAAACGAGTTAATCGGGCCAAGAGGGTTCCACACGTGTGAAGTCACACGTGTGGCTCACGTGAGTGACACGTGTCACTGTGACACGTGTCACACACGTGTGTATATATATATGTATTATATATATATTAAATAATTAATTAGTTAATTATTTAATAGACTTTGGTTTAATTTTGAATTAAAAAGAAAGTCTAATTTTGGAGAAAATAATCTAGTTAATTAATTACGAATTAATTAATTAGATAAAAATAAGTTATTTATTTTATAATAAATAAAGTATAAAAATTATCCAAAAATAGTTTGGATATTTTTAGCTCTCTTAAAAGTTGACTTGAATTAGAATTCAAAGTCAAAGTTGGAAATACTTGATGATCAAGTAATAGGAGAGAGAGGGACCAAATCCTTTGTCCATTAGGACTAGGTTCGGCCGCCCCTCCCCTTTCCTATATATAGGGGAGCTCATGCTCCCCTTTAGAGCTAATAGACAATTCTTGGTTCATGTGTTGAACACCTTCCTTTCTCCAAGATTAAATTAAACCCTAGGTTAAGCCTAAACACTAACTAGAGAACTAGCATCCTTACTAGTTAGATTGTGATCAAGTTGGTGGACTTTCTCTAGAGACTTCAAGTTAGAAGTTTGAAGATTCGAGCTTTACCAAAGGAGAGGGGATCAAGCCGCGAGAAGAGCGTTCTTGGGTGGCTTGAAACGCTTCAAGAAAGAACAAAAGAAAAGTAAGTTTTCTGTCTTTACGAATTTGGTTACACGATTGCGAGTCCTAGATCCTTTTGTTGGAAAAATTTTTAAATTCCGCTGCTTTCTGATTCCTGTTTTCCAACAATTTTCCAGCTAATCGTTCTAACATCTGGTCAATAAAAGGGAGGGGAAAGTGATCCTTTTTAGTTAAAGAATTTAAGCCTCAATAGTCCATACAAACCCTCCACCCGTTTTGAACACGGGTCGGTACCATATCGCCCTCGTCATTCTCAACAACCGTGATGCCAGTTTTCTTTGGAACAACCTCTACCGGGCTTACCCACTCACTATCCGAAACTGGAAATATTACACCTGCATCTAGGAGCTTTAATATCTCCTTTTTAACGACTTCCATCATGGGTGGGTTAAGCCGACGTTGAGCTTGGTGTTTCGGTTTTGCATCGTCGGTCAGAATGATTTTGTGCATGCATGTAGAGGGGCTTATTCCCTTGATGTCCGCTATGGTCCAACCGATTGCTTCCTTGAACTCCCTCAGGACACGGATTAATCTTTCCTCTTCCAACGGCTAAGAGTGTTGGAGATGATCATGGGAAGGGTCTCCTTAGCTCCTAGGAAAGCGTACTTGAGGTGATCCGGCAATGGCTTGAGCTCTAATTCGGGAGCCTGCACAATTGAAGGTAGTAACTTAGTTTGTGAAATAGGCAATTCAAGTTTAGACAAACCACTAACACAAGGGTTCAAAACATCCAATTCATGTATGACATCAAAGAGTTCATTGGGTATTTCGAAATCCCTTGCAAAATCACGTAGTTCTTTACTACTAAAACTTTGACAAAGAGCATAGTGCAAAGACTCTAAATTATGTAGTTCAAACAATTTTTCAGTCAAATCATCAACTACATCAATGCTAAACACTGTAGAAAGTTCATCAGGCCTTTTCATCGCATCATACACATTAAATTTAACCATATCCCCATCAAACTCAAGTGTTAATAGACCATCATGGACATCTATCTTAGCCCTAGCCGTGCTAAAAAATGGGCGACCCAAAAGGATATCAGAAGATTTCTCAGAGTGTCCATCTTCCATGTCGAGCACGAAAAAGTCCGCTGGAAAGGCGAGATCATTGACTTGGACCAAAACGTCTTCTAGAACACCCTCGGGATACACAATCGAACGATCCGCCAATTGAATAATTACACCTGTACCTTTCAAGGGGCCAAGATTAAGTGCATTATAAATGGATAGTGGCATTACATTAATCGAAGCACCCAAATCACACATGGCCTTTTTTATACCCAAATTTCCAATTTTACATGGGATAGAGAACATACCTTGATCCCTACACTTAGGAGGGAGTTTCTTTTGCAAGACCGTAGATACGTTTTCACCCACACTAACCCTTTCATTCCCTTTCAACTTTCTCTTATTGGTACAGAGTTCTTTGAGAAATTTAGCATACATGGGTATCTGTTGAATGGCATCAAGTAGCGGTATGTTCACCTCGACTTTTCGGAATGTTTCTAGAATGTTCTTTTCTTCTTTCTGCCTTTTCGTCTCGGCTAGATACTGCAGAAATGGGGGTGGTATCACCAGGGGCTGCGGTTGTGTTACAATCTCACTTTCTGCGTCACGGTTAGGGATCAAGGCATAGTCGTTCTTTGAACCTGTACCCTCGTTCCGAACGTTTCCGGACTCAAAATTTCTGCCTTGGCTCTTTTCTGGTGGCGGAGGGAGCTCTTTGCCACTTCGGAGAGTGATTGCACTAACGTTCTTTCTGGGATCTTCCGTTTGCGAGGGCAATTTCCCTTGATTCTCAATCCTGCTCAAAACCGTTGCCATCTGTCCCAATTGAGTTTCCAAATTCTTGACTTGATTTTCCAAGTTATTGAATCGGATGTCTTGGGGGTTGAGGGTTTGATTGGGTTGTTAGTTTTGTTGGGATTGTGGAGGTCTAGGTACGAAATTCTGGAAATTTGGTGGCTTCGGTTTCTGGGCATAGCTAAGGCTAGGGTGGTTTTTCCATCCAGGGTTATACGTGTTAGAGTAAGGGTTGTTATTCTGTGGATGGAAACCTGCGGCGTTCACGTCTTCGAATGTGCCCTCTTGTAGGGACGGGCAGGCATCGGTCGGGTGAGAAAGGCTAGCACATAATTGGCAAACTGTTGCCGCTTGTGGTGTTCCTGCATTCATGTTAGATACCAAAACAGATAACATATTCTTGATTTCATCAAAGTGGGAAGAGCACACCTCTTTTACCTGTCTCGTCATATCGGACTTAGCGTAGTATTTTTGGGAAGCCCTAGAAATTCTGCTAATTAGTTCCGTGAGTTCTGCAGGTGTTTTGATCATGATGGAACCACCACTCGAAGCATCCAACTGCCTTTTATCGGCAGGCATCAGGCCTCTGTAAAAGTTATGAACGACTGAATTTTCAGGCAGGTTGTGATGCGGGCACATTGCTAGCAAATTTTGGTATCGCTCCCAATACTCATGCAAGGCTTCATGTTCCTTTTGCTTAATGGTAATTATCTCCTGAAGGAGATCCAGGTATCGCTCAGCTAGGAAGAACCTGTCCAGAAATTTGTCGTGCATCTGCTGCCAAGTAGTGATGGTTGCTCAAGGCAAAGAGTACAACCATTTTTCTGCCGCATCTTGTAGGGAGAACGGGAAGGCACGGAGTTTGATTTGGTCTTCGGTAACTCCATGAGGCTTTGTTGAGCAGCATACCGTGTGAAACTTGCTCAGATGTTGGTGTGGGTTTTCGTTTTCCAAGCCACGAAAGATGGGGAGTAGGTGGATAGTACCAGTCTTTAGTTCGAAACCTGCTGCCACCTCTGGAAAAGTGATGCAGAGAGGCTGTTGTGCGGCTGCGGGACGCACCAGATCTTCCATGGTGCGACGTTCTCCTGCTTCGGCTACTGCCATCGTTAGGGTTTGGTCAAGCTTTGTGGTCAAATCTTCCTGTTCGTCTTCTGGGTGTTCCGCTTCAGTGGAGGGTTCTTCAGATTGGATCAGATTAGAATTTTCCGCTAGATCCTTGCGGGTCTTAGCTTGTTTCCTTAACGACTTTGCGGTTTTTTCAATCTCGGGATCGAAAATTGGCTCATCAATTCCACGAATACTCCTGTTCATAAAAGAGAATTAAATTCGATTAGAACAATCCCCGGCAACGGCGCCAAAATTTGACAAGTGTCGAAATTGTCAAAATAAATAGTATCCTATTCACAGCTAAAGCTTGTAGTAAAGTGTGAACGGGTCGATTCCTCAGGGATTGGATGGAAATAATTCTACTCTAATCACAAAAGAGTTCACTAAATTAACGAGAAAAGTTTAAGGGGGGGGGGGGGGGGGTTGAAGTTGCTAAACTAAATAAAAACAATAATTAAAATGAGCTAAATTAATAAAGCACTCGAAGAAGGATATTTGGTACTTGGTTGAAAACAATTGGAGAGACAATACCTAGCTAAGAGTTACAATTCAGTTTTAACATCGATCACAGACGCAAGGATAAATTCAGTTCTTCAAATAGGCTAGCTATGGTGGATAGAGACTCTCGACTCCACTTCGTTTTCTCTTATGTGTAGAATAACCTAGAGACACTCAACAGTTACTCCCTAATTAACGAACAACCCCTAGAGACACTCTACAGGATTCAATAAGTCAACAGCGTTAAGATTCAAGAAAACACTAGCCCAAACTAACCAAGTCACGACACGTGCAAGATTCAAGTTTGATTGTTAACCCCCTTAGTGAATTAGATTCGACTCTACGACTTCCTATCACTAACGTACTACTAATTATCTATCAAGCACTACGTATACTTCATGCGATCAAGATTAGCAATATGCAATTAACCACTTAGACAATTTGGCCCTAATTGAATAAGCAAGTAATTAACAATAAACACGACAAGCGGGGAGTTAAGAAATACTTGAATTAAACTGAATTATAAAACTAATTAGGTCTCAAGATGTAGCAAACATGAATTGAAAACTCCTAGCTAAGTACAATGGAATTAGTTCTGCATAAACATGATTGGAAACGCAAAATAAAAGGAAAACATAAGCTACTAAGATGGATGAGGAAGGATTGTTGCTCTCGGCCAAATCTTCAACTCTCGCTGCCAAAAGTCCGCTGCCCAGCCGCTCCGTAATCGTTGTCTTGCGAAAAGTCCCCTCAAACTGGTCCGTAAGAAGTATATTTATAGCCACAACTGACGCCCCAAATCCTTGTCCTAAAAGGACTTGGATTCTTCTTGACCAACTTGCCGCCCAAGACTCCTTGAATAAGCTGGACTGCACCAATTAATTCAGCTCCATCATGCACACAAGGCCCAAGTGACAAAGAAAGTTCCAGCCCAAAAAGATGCTAATATCCTCCAAAACAGCCCAAAAAATTACTACTGGACCCCTGCACTTCTTAAAACACAAAAACTATTAAAAGAACCAATATAAAGACAAATTAAGCTCAAAAGTGCAGCCCCAAGAATACAATAACTAAGTAAATACGCATGTTATCAGACACGAGCACTTTACATTGTGAAACTTATGTACTTGCTAACAGTCATCGAACTACTTTTCCGGGTTCGAAGAATAAAACGGAATTGCCTTTTGAATTAATACATTCTGATGTTTGGGGACCCGTCCCGAGTAATATAAATTCCAAATACAGATGGTTCATTTTGTTTGTTGATGATTATACCCGTTTCACTTGGATACATTTTTTGAATCATAAATCGGATACTTCAAACGTGATCAAAGATTTCTTCCAGATGATTCAAACACAGTTCTCCACCTCAATTAAAGTCTTCCGCTCCGATAATGGAGGAGAGTTCATAAATCAAACCCTTCGGGACTTCTTTTCTCAAAAGGGAGTCATTCATGAAACCACTTGCCCTCACACCCCCCAACAAAACGTGGTGGCTGAACGGAATAACCGCTACATATTCGAGAGTGCTCGGGCCTTCTTGTTTGAGGCTCACGTGCCCAACACTCACTGGGTCGAGGCTGTCTCCACGGCCGTATATGTTATGAACCGGTTACCTACACGGCCCCCGTAGTTTGAAACCCCCTTAGATACACTCAGGCGATTCCACTCTATCCCATCTGTCCTCATGCTAACCCCTCGGGTTTTTAGTTGTGTTGCATTCGTCCACACTCCAAAACATCTACGGACTAAGCTTGATCCCTACGCGATCCGATGTGTCTTCCTTGGATTTAGCCCTACTCAAAAGGGCTATCATTGTTATGATCCGACAGAAAAACGACACTACACTACCATGGATGTTGACTTCCTGGAAACAGAATACTACTTTCAGCCAGAATCCAGTACACTTCTTCAGGGGGAGAAAGATATAAATGAAGGGATGAATTGGATGTGTGATTGACTAGAGCCACTACACGAGTATATTCCACAGATCGAAACTCAAGCTCCAGTTCCATCCCTCTCACATGCCCCAGAGGAACAACCCCCGGCATCGAATATCCCCGAGGTTAGTAATTCTGACTCCTCTGTTTCCATACATGGTACATATAACTTGCCCCCAAGGAGAAACAGGGGCATTCCGCCAAACAGGTATAGCCCTGAAAGGAGAAGCAGCTCAAGGTACCTCGTGGTACATCAGGTTACCTCTGGTTCCTCACCGCAACTTCAAGCCTTCATTCATGCTTTATACTCTCAAGAGATTCCCAGAACCATTAAGGAAGCAATTGAGAATCCAGTATGGAAACGAGCAATGGAAGAAGAGATCAAAGCCCTGGCAAAGAACAACACATGGGAAGTATGTTCGCTCCCAGAGGGAAAAAAGGAAGTGGGTTGCAAGTGGGTCTACAGTGTCAAACATCGGATGGATGGTACGATCGAGAGGTACAAAGCCCGACTAGTGACTAAAGGCTATTCATAGACTTATGGGATCGACTATACGGAGACGTTTTCTCCCGTAGCAAAGCTTGACACTGTCAGGATATTGTTATCCCTAACTGCCAACTTCAAGTGGCCCTTGCATCAGTTCGATGTGAAGAATGCCTTTCTGCACGGTGACCTTGAAGAAGGGGTATACATGGATCTTCCCCCTGGTTTTGAGGAACAGGGGAGACAGGACATGGTGTGCAAATTGAAGAGGTCTCTCTATGGGCTTAAACAATCACCCCGGGCCTGGTTGGGAAGATTTACCCTGGCCATGACCAAGCACGGATACTCATAGAGCAACTCTGACCACTCTCTATTCATCAAGAGGAAGAATGGTCTCGTCACTCTACTCATCATCTATGTAGATGATATGGTGATAACTGGAAACGATACAGAGGAGATAGCCACACTCCAGAGGAATTTGTCACATGAGTTTGAGATGAAAAACCTAGGTGACCTACGATATTTTCTTGGTATTGAGGTAATAAGGTCAGATAAGGGTATTCTCATCTCACAGCGGAAGTATGTGCTCGACCTTCTTGTTGAAGTTGGACTAATTGACTGTAAACTGGTGGATACTCCAATGGCCCAGAACCATCACTTGGGAATTTCTCCAGATCAAGTACCAGCCGACAGGGAACGATACCAAAGACTTGTTGGCAAGTTGATCTATTTAGCCCATACTAGACCAGATATTGCATACGCCGTGAGTGTGGTGAGCCAGTTCATGCATAACCCTAGTAAGGATCACATGGAAGAAGTCATAAGGATCCTACGGTATTTGAAGGGTTCACCTGGAAGGGGATTGTGGTTTGCTAAGAATGGGCACACTCAGATCTCTGCCTACACAGATGTTGACTAGGCAGGAAGTATCATAGACAGACGGTCCACGTCGGGATACTTTACGTTCGTAGGAGGAAACTTGGTCACCTGGCGTAGTAAGAAACAGAAGGTAGTAGCACTATCTAGTGCCGAGGCTGAATTCAGGGGTATAGCATGAGGGATTGCAGAAATCTTATGGGTTCGAAAACTCCTAGACGAGATTGGGTTCCCCACAGAAGAAACAGTTGAACTGTTCTGCGATAACAAAGCAGCAATCAGTATCTCTCACAACCCGGTACAACATGATCGAACAAAACACGTGGAAATAGACCGGCACTTCATCAAAGAAAAAATTGAAGCTGGGATAGTCAAACTCCCATTTGTAAAATCTGAGGATCAGCTGGCGGATATCCTAACCAAAGCTGTGAGCAGTCAAGCCTTCCATAAGTTACTATCCAAGTTGAACATGCTCGACACTCATGATCCAACTTGAGGGGGAGTGTAGAAAAATCTTTTCGTATTTGGAAAGATTATAATTGATTGTAATTTCCTTGTATATGGGACTTATTTTAGGCTGTAATTAGGGTTGTACTAGGGGCTAATCTCCTATTTATTCCTTGTACCTTGTATTCTTTGTAAGACAAGAAATTCAATACAATACAAACCAATTACGATGGCTTTCCCAACCAAATCTCTAAATCCCTTACTCTCTGATATAAAGTTCATCCATAATTGGTTGGGGCTTGGTAACTAAATTAAAAAGAAAATTCTCTCTCTCTCAAACTCTCTCAAAAATCAAAACCCTAATCTACGTGTTTCAAAATCAAGATAAAGCAATCAATCAATTGAAGCTTCGATCCGGTGGTGGAGAATACTATGCTCCACCGCCGGATTGATTCAGATCTATTCTGTTGTCAGATTCTCAGATTTCTTATGTCGATACGGTTTGTGTTTTTTTCTTTAGGTTATGTTATATTTCAAATTCTTTATCTCTTCCGTATGGATGTATCGTCCCTTCCGTATGGAAGTTTAGTCAGTTTCTTTATGTTCTTTTTTATTATGTTATTTGATTTTCCGAGGAAATTTTTTGGCCGAGTTATCTACTATAGGCCAAAGTGTTCTTTTCAATCCGGAGAAAAGGTTTTCAATCCGGAGAAAAGGTGGCTACGGAACTTCACCCAGATCAGATCTTCAACTTCAAAGAGTCTGTTTCTTTTATTAAACGTGATGCTAATATAATAGCTCACAAATCTGTTGGAATTGCGGCTTCGACTTGCGTTAATTTTCCTGTTATTCCTTGTATTTTTGTTATTGTTCCTCTTGATGTTGAATAATATTCCCCTTTGAGGGTTTGAGTTTAAAAAAAAAAAAAGAATTGGTTGGGGCTTTGGGCCTCATAATGTGAGAACAAATCTGCATATTTTGGTATTTGCATTTCCATTTCGATTTAAGTTATTTTTTTCTTCATCCCAAAATTCTTTTTTTTTTAAATCATGTATATAGTATATTACAGAACTACAAATAATTGTGGAGAGACTATTGTCGAGAAAATTGCCTTTTTTCCTTCTCGCATCATATTAGTATTAAAATTCATACCGACAACTATTTTTTAATGTTAATTACAACGTCAGTATACCAAACAACTTTTTATCTGTATTGTATCACTGGCATGAAGTCTTCGCATGCCCTTTCAAAATCTTCTATTTGGAATTTTCGGCTAGAGAATTTAAATGTTTAATGATGTTTCTATTTAGGGATAAATATTTTTTGCCATCCGAATTATAGGTCATTTGGCAATTCGACATCCAAACTATTTCGCCCCTGAAATCACCATCTAAACTTTTAATTCCTGATAAACCACCATCCCAAAAGGGTTTTGACTCTTTTTTCAGCGGTTTTGAATGTTTTAAGGGTAAATCTATGAAAAAATAACAAAGAGAGACAGATTTACATGTGTTAAAACATTCAAAACCGCTGAAAAAAGAGTCAAAACCGCTGAAAAAAAAGTCAAAACCGCTTTGGGATGGTGGTTTGTCAGGAATTCAAAGTTTAGATGGTGGTTTTGGGGGCGAAATAGTTTGGATGGTGAATTGTCAAATGACCTATAGTTCGGATGGCAAAAAATCATTATCTCTTCTATTTAACGGTTTAAACTTTTAGATTAGACGGTCATTCAATATGATAATAGAGTCCAGATCAAAGAGGTCCTAAAATCGAATCTTCATCGTCACCCAATTAAAAAAAAAAAAATGCATGTGCAAGACCAGACCAACAAAAAGAACCTCGTCTGTACATAAGGGTGCGTGTTAGAAGTTTAAATTTAGATCAGGTGGTCATTCAATACCTCCATCCTGAACCATTCCATTGACCTAGTTATTGCTCATCGTATTTCACTCCATTTTGTGACATTCTAATCCAGAACCATTCCATTAACCTAGTATTGTTCATCGTCTTTGATTTCATTTTGTGACATTCTAAATTTCTGTATAAGAAAAAGACCTCTCCTTGATGAAAATACAAATGTAATTTTCTCAACAAAATTACGTGGGTAAAAAGGTATATATAATTTATCTTTCCTTAAACTTTGGTGTCAATTTATATTTTTGTGTTATTAATTAAATTAAACATTACAACTGAAATGTCATATACCAAATCTATCAATTAAGTAGTACATTTGAAATTGAACTAACGAAAGTTAGAATTCAATAATTTTTATTTCTTCCTTTCATTTCATAGTTGGATGAATAGACAGGATTAGTGTATTTACAAATCATGTACTCGATTGTACCAAATTCCCATTTTCTTTCCTAAAACACAAAGGAAAAGAAACTAGATTCACTTAAACCCGACTCAATTGGATCCGATTCGACCCGACTCAATCCGACCCGATCATCCGACCCATGCAGTGAGAAAAGTTCATTCCCTTTTGAAGGCAGCATCGTTGTACTGTCAAGTATCCCACATCGAATAATCAAAGATGTGGAGCTCAATATATAATGGCTTGGCAACCCTCCCCTCAACAGCTAGCTTTTGGGGGTGAGTAAGACCAAACACATTATTCATCATGGTATCAGAGCAGGTCCGATTCTAGGCCTGTCTCTCCACCCCGCCGGATGTTCCAATTCCCGGCTTGTAGATGTTCCGATTCGCTCCAGTTTGTCCCGCATTCCGCGGCTCTGGGCGTGACGGGGGTGTGTTAAGTATCCCACATCGAATAATGAAAGATGTGGAGCTCAATATATAATGATTTGGCAACCCTCCCCTCAATAGCTAGTTTTTGGGGGTGAGTAAGGCCAAGCATATTATTAATCATGTACCACATATTAATATGACTTGGACATTTGTAGAAATGCATCCATGTGTGTACGGCAGAGATGATGTCATCAAGTAACAGGAGGTCAGGAGCGCATGCTTGTTGAAGTTGAAGGTACAAATATATGTGCTGAAGTCTGCTGTTTGCTAGATTTTTCGGCCTCCAAAATGTGAAATAACTATGCTCGGGGCTTATGGGGCCCAACAAGGATGCTTGCAATTTCCACCTTCCAAGGTCCAAGTCCTTATCATTTGCTGCTTTGGAATTAATATTATTACTATAATTTTAACATATTGGCTCAATAAAAATATTTGATAAATTATTTTAATTATAAATATTTATTGTTCAAAATAAATGGATCAAATTTAAAATTATGAGATTTAATCCGTTAAAATTCGAATCTAATTTTGTATATAATATTTAATTGAATAAATTATTTACTAGTAAAGGATACTAACTAAAATGATTGAAATTACAATTTTTTGGGTATATCACTTTAAACAACAATAAAATTTGAATTATTTATTCAAAAAAATATCTATTTTCTTTTATTAATAAGTTTAAATTAATATATTTTAAATATATATAAATAAAATTATTAAATAATCCATTAAATAATTATTATTTATTAAATATTATGTAATTATATTTGTTTTTTTACAAAAATAATTATATGTTATTGATAATTGGGTAGGATCTTTTATCGGATCTGATCCGACTCAACTTTATATAGATTCAAAATCAATGAATCCAAATTATATAGGATATGGTTCCGAATTCGGTTATTGAATTTCTTATTAGATTCGAATTCGAAATCCAATCTGAATCTGACCCATTGACGGCCCCAATGATTTTTCATTGCTTACATTTTTCTTTAACATCTCTCCCCTTATTCCATCTTACACTAATCTTTATTGAATTCTGTTTCATAATTTTATCCATCACTATTGCATTCATGTCTTAGTGCTTCCTATGTCGTTAGTCGATAGTTGTTCTCATTGTTAATCGAGTTGTTGTCGTAGCTCCCGCTTTAAATTTCTAATTTTTAATCATGTTTTGATTCAGATTCGGGAGTTTGAACTCATTTTGATAGTTTGTATCTTTGGATTTGTTTAATTGAGAATTTGTTTATCTTTTATAGGATAACTTTTACGGCACTTTTACTTGAAAATTTGTTTCTCAAGGAATGGACTTAGTCCAACCGTGTGAATTTTTTTTTTTTTTTTAAAAAAAACGGATTTTTACGGCACTTTTTTTATTTTATTCAATTTTGTATTTTTGCACGAATCAATTATACAAATACTGACTCATTTGCTAGAAATACAATTTCAGACGTACGTGGATTCTAATCCCTAGCCATTATGTTATTTCTGGCCGAGGTCCCATCAGTTCATTTTCTCCTGCATTTATTTCAATTATTCTAAACAACGAAATTAGAAACTCAATAATATTATTTATTAATACAAACCACATTTACATATAGAATCAAAACCGCGATATTTTATATAGTTAGATATCGCAGCCATCATTTTATTAAATCAAATATGTACAAATAATTTGAACCTTTATTTCATAATTACGAATACATTGAATAGACCAATCATACGAAAGAAGTTTATTGCACCAAAAACCCTGCGATATGCTTAATTAGCACTCTGAATCCTGTGTTTGAACAATTAGCATGAAAAATCCTATGAATTTTTAAACTCACTCACCGCCCCCTTTAACCCTTAAACGATAATAAAGGACTAAAAATGTATGTTTTACCCTTTTTGAAATTACCCAAGGGTAAACCATCCCTCACCTTCATAAAAAAAATTAAAAAATAATATATATAAATACTTAAATTAAAATTTTCGTAATTTAAAAGTTACATTCTTAAATTATATTATCATATTTATTAAAAAATTTAATAAATTAATAAGTATATATAATATTATAATAAAAATTACGTATATTATACACTAATTATAATTTTAATTTACATTGTATATAAATTATTATCCACTATCCGTGTATAATATATTATATAATGCAAACACACATGCATATATATAATATATATTTCCCAACAAATATATATATATTTTTACATGTATACATTTAAAAGAAATTAAAAGAAAAAAAAAAGGAAAAAAGATCATCTTCTCCAAAAGCTCCGACGCCGCTTGCACCTGTACCACAACCCAAATTCATCCCGCCACCCCTCGGCCCCTGCTGTCGCTGCCTGCACCCAGCACAACCACCCCCAAATTCATCCCGCCATCCCCCCTCCTTTCATCTCCACCGTCGCTTCGCCCCTCCCCGTCCCCACCCCCAACCCCTCACCACTTCGGCCACCACCATCGCGCCAGATCTGGCTCCGCCGCCACCACCACCACCCCCCATTGCCACCAGATCTCCTCTTTTTCCTTTTCTCTCTCCACATTGCCACTAGATTTTCTCTCCACCGACGTCCTCTTCATCACTTCAGGTAAATGGGTTTTGGGAGTTGGACTATTTCTTTCTAGATTTGAGTGTGTGCGTGTGTGTATTTTGTGCGTGTGTGGAGTTGCTGGTGGTGTCGGTGGCCTGGATGGTGGTCCGATTGCGGCAACGATGGTTGTTCCGGTGGTGGCAAAGTGGTGGTAATATATATATATATATATATAGAGAGAGAGAGAGAGAGAGAGAGATGATGGCCGGAAAAGTGAGGATGGAAGGTGGTGGAAGGAGTTGCTGCTGCTACCCTTTCTTTTCCTTTCTTTTTGTTTTATATTTTGAATTTTGAATTTATTTTATTTTACATTTCTTTTTCTGATTTATATATATATATATATATATATATATATCTTAATTAGTTTTATTAGGTTTAGAGAAAGTTATAAATGTCTTTTCAAAGTTACTAAGTGCAAGAATTTATAATCCCAGCTGCAATTAGAGCGTGTGTGATAACAATCACTCATGCAGGATTCTCATTGATAATTAAATGGAATCATAGGATTCGCTATGCGAATTATTGAAACACAGGATTTAGAATGCTAATCAGGCATAATACATAGGGTAACCAGGTAAAAAACTCCATACGAAAGTTTAGTAATCTATGATGCACGGACACTCCTAAAAATATTATTTTGCCGTGTCGTGTCGTGTCGGACACTCCGACACTCCTCACGTGGGAAATTCAAGAAAAAATCTGTGTCGTCGTATCCGTGTCGTGTCGTGTCCGTATCACCGTGTTCGTATCCGTGCATCATAGTTAGTAATATATGTACCGCAGCCGCCGAAATAGGTACTTGTCTATTTGAAGTGCACCTTTAAATAGTGGTTTATTGCCGCTTTAAACTTTGAAATTATAAAGGCGGCATAAATATATAATGCACCACCCCAATTATGCTTTCCTTTTTTTTTTTTTTTTTTTTTTTTTAGAGACACCCTCCGAGGAGGGCATACATCAAACGGAACACTCAGCCAAAAGACAATCAACAAGGAAGGGTGGACAAATCGAGCCACCCACGCACGTCGGAGCTGCATTCCGAGCCAAAGTATGGGCCACGACATTGGCCTCACGCCGAACATACAAGAAACGGCAACCGGGAAAGGAGGCAGCCGCAGACTTAATATCATGCACCAGGTTACCAATTGGGGAGAGATCCTCAGTAGAAGTGACAATTTTGTTCACCAGGTTGAGACAGTCACTCTCAATCCAAATGTTAAGCTAACCATTTTCACGCGCAAGATCCATCGCTCGCATAACTGCCACTGCTTCAACCGCCTCCGGTTCCAACTCACCCTTCAACCTATCGCATAACCAACCAAGACAAGAACCTTCCTGATCTCGAGCGACAACTCCCACACCAACTTTGCCCACATTCGCAAAGACCGCCCCATCAACATTAATTTTAACAACCCCACCTGGCGGAGGCCTCCAACAAGGAAAGCTGCTAATGTCGTCCACTGGGGGGGGAGTATTAAGCTCCAACGGGGATGAGTTATGTAAGGACCACGCAAAATTCAACAAGTCATCTGGCCGCCATTTGCACCCTTCCGTTCTAACCTTATTCCGAAACCACCACAATCCCCAAAGGATCAGAGAGAATCTATCGCGTTCGCCCGCATCAAAAGAGGAGAACACCGTCTCGATCCACTCATGGACTCCCCCTGTAAACTTTGAGATGGTAGTCCAGGGGAGGAACGAGATGGCCCAAATCTGTCGAGCAAAAGAGCACTCTAGAAAAATATGCTTCGTATTCTCAGGAGCAACCCCACAAACCGGGCACTGTAAGTCAACAAGACACCTACGGGAAACAAGATTCCAAGAAGTAGGTAGAATATCATGAAGAACCCTCCACACAAAAACACGAACTTTTGGGGCGACATGAAGTTTCCAAACTTTCCTCCAAATAGGATTGTTGGCGGCACTAGAGGAAGAGGCACGGGCTGATCCATCCAAAGCAAGAGCCACACGGTGAGCACTGCGAACAGAGAAAACCCCATTTTTTTCAAAATGTCAAATGAGTTTGTCCTCCCGGTTCGATCTACCCAGAGGGATGCTTTGGATAATCTTTGCATCGCGAGGACAAAACGTCTCCTCGATCAAGTCAAGATTCCAGCCAGCGTAATTAGGGAGCAAAAGCTGGTCAACACGAGTAATCGTCGGATCACGTGGCTGTCTTATCAGAGGTTTAAAAGAGCTTGGTCTCGGAATCCACCTGTCCTCCCAGACATTGATAGATGAGCCTGAACCAACTCTCCATCTAGATCCTGCAATCAGAATTGGCTTTGCCGAAATAATGCTTCTCCAAGTGAAAGACGGTGATCTCCCAAGTCCCGCCCCAAAGAAATCCGTATGTGGGAAATATCTAGCTTTAAGAACACGACTGAGGAGGCTATTCGGTGAAGTAATAATTTTCCAAGCCTGTTTAGCAAGAAGAGCCAGATTGAACGCCTTAAAATTTCTAAAGCCGAGTCCACCATTCTGTTTCTGAAGACAAAGCTTCTCCCACGCAAGCCAATGAATGCGGTTCCGATCTTTATTATTCCACCAAAAACTAGCGGCGAAGGAATCAAGTTCCCTGATAAAAGAGTCTGGCAACTTGAAGCAACTCATAGCGTAGGATGGGATCGCCTGAATCACTGCTTTAATTAAAATCTCCTTACCTGGTGAGGACAAATTTTTCTCAGAAAAACCACTAATTTTTTTCCGAATGCGGTCACGAAGTGAGGCGAAAAGAGTCCTTCTTGATCTACCAGCTACCGACGGTAATCCCAGATAAAGATCAAAATTTTACACCAACTGAACTCCCAACCTATTAGCCAAAAAGGAGCACTCTTCAGGATTAATGTTCTGGCTAAAAACCACTGACGATTTCTGAAAGTTAACTACTTGGCCCGTGGCTTTAGAAAATAAATCCAACACACCCACAATACCATCCAGCGCCCGTAAATCAGCCCGCCCACAGACCAGAGTGTCGTCAGCAAATAAAAGGTGAGAAATGCTTGGGGCATTTTTACAGACTGATACTCCTTTGATAATCCCCCTATTCTCAAGATCCTGCAAGCAAAGAGAGAAAACCTCTGCACAAAGAAGGAAAAGATAAGGCGAGAGAGGGTCACCCTGGCGAATGCCTCTCTGGAGGATCCTTAGTATTTTACTTTTTGTTTTTCCTACCAACTATATTCCCGTGCATATTATGCGTTTTCAATCGAATAAATAGATAAACTTGACAAAAAAAAAAAAAAAAAAAAAAGAATAAATGAATAAATTAGCTAATTTCATGTGGGATTCTTAGAACTTGACAAGTTTGACCCCGAGGTTTCGCATTAAAATCAATGATGGGAGTGTAAAATATGAAAAGAAATATAATTCAAGTATTCTTTTCTGTTTGGAATTCAAGAGAAAAAGATTACCATTTAATGATATCAACAAAATAAAATATTAAATAAAAACAAAACAATAAACTCAGAATTGATACAAGATAAAATTGCAGTCACCCAAATATACGTTTAAAATAAAATTGTGACACAGACATATTTTAAGGATTTTCATATAAAAGATACTTAGCTCCCAATGTGAGAAACTCAAACTCAAATAAACCAGGCGGGGGCAACGGGGAGGTTAGGCAATGTGGTGTGAAATGACCCCAAAGTTAAAAACAAGTTTATATATATATATATATATATATATATATATATATATTGCCCAAATCCTGATTGTTCTGATTCGAGATGGAACATGGTCGATCACTTAAAATTTGTATTGAGGGGAAGTTCTCGACTTGGGAGTTGAGCTATGAGAATAGAACAAACGTGAGCTGCAAGTCGACAAGGTGGGGATGGACCTAGGGTCAGCATTCCGACGCTCAAGTTAGTACTTCAATCTAGGCAGAGAGATTCGAGTCAACTTAAGCGTGATAAATGTGATTACCTAACAACGTTAATGAGTGAGTATTTATACTCTGATGCTTTGAAGTGGTTGGGCATAAAGTCCAAGATGTATTTAATGCGCACAAAGTACTATTCAAGCATTTAATGCTAACGACAGCTCGAAGGGCCCCATATCCGTACTGGGTGTCGGAAGCAGAGGTAGCCAGGTCAAGGGCCGAGTGATGCTAGCCCTCGACCTGACCTTGAGGGATAGGTCGAGAATCCAGTTCCATCCCTAAACAAACCTTCACTGGCCTCGTTTGCTACTTGGAGGATCGTTGACCTCAACCTTGAGGTCGAATAGCACAAACCCTTGACTCAAGAGGTAATGCCACGTGGTAGAGCAGGATCGACCTACTTCATAAGCCCCTGGAAAGGACGTCAGCTATGGTGATGTGGCGGTGACCTTTCAGATTCCCGAGGTGGACCCCGCGTGTCACTATACGTCTTTTCACCTTTTGGTTCCCACCTTTTCAACCTCTATATATACCTTGTAGGGCTGTCACTTTCATTTTTTACTTTTGCCACCAACGACGTTCGAGCTAAAAGAGAGGATCGACTTAAGTAAGGAGCTTTCAAGTTTTCCCTCGAGTAAGGAGTAAGGAGGTTTCCAAGAGTGACCTTTCGACCAAACCTTTACTCTCGCCTTCTAGGTAAATCCTTGACTTAGTCTCTTGAATTTTTGTCATTTTATTATAATTTTTGGGTGATATGACCTCGAGTGAGGAGATCCTCATCTTGACCCCATAAAATTCGAGTCCCTAACTTAATAAAATCCTTTGTTCCTTATTTTGAGGAAGAGAGTATCCAGTCTGCCCAAGCGGTCGAACATAAGGGTTAGTCAAAGTAAAAGCGGTCAAGCAGTGGGAATGACTTCTTCAAACTCGTTGAGTTAAGGGGTATAAAGTTCGAGCTCTGCTTTCAAAACTGACTAGGGTTCAGGTACCGAGAGGCCATAGATTTATTGGATTTGATCCATACTGATGTTTGTGGATCGCTTAGTGTAAGCACTAGAAACAATCATCAGTATTTCATAACCTTTATAGACAACTTTATTAGTTGTGGTTATTTGTACTTCATGAAGTATAAATTTGGAACTTTTGAGAAATTCTAAGAATTTTAAAAGGAGGTTGATAACCAAACTGGTCATAAGATAAAAGCACTACGATCTGACCGAGATGACCAATATCTTAGTGACGAGTTCCTTAATCATCTCAGAGATAATTGAATTATCTCTCAGTGCACCCCTCCGGAAGTCCTCAATTAAATGGAGTTCCGAAAAGAAGGAACAAAACCTTATTAGATATGGTTCGTTCCATGATGAGTTTCACTAATTTATCACCTTCGTTCTGGGGATATGCCCTAGAATGTGCAGTTAAGACTTTGAGTCTTATACCTTCCATGTTAGTACCCAAAATGCCGCAAGAAATATGGCATGGCAAAATTCGTAATTATTCTTACATAAGAATTTGGGGTTGCCCTGCTTACGTGAAGAGGATATTGGGAGATAAGTTTGAACTTAGATCAACTTTATGGAACTTCATAAGATATCCTGAAGAGTTTATAGGATATTACTTCTACGATGCCCTTGAACAAGAGGTCGTTATTTCAAGGAATGCAACTTTTCTTGAGAATTCGTTCCTTAAAGAAAAGAAAGGCAAGATCACAGACCTCAATGAAATTCAAGGAGAAGTCCCCACGCCATCAATGGAGCAAAACATCCACTTTGATGTGACTCAACCAATCAAAGAGAGTGTTACACGCCTAAATCCTTCTCAACTAAGACGTTCTGAACGTATTCCTAGACAGCCTGAGAGATGGTAAGGATTTCTCCATCAAACATCTTAAATGGATAATGATCTATTAACTTATGAGGAGACATTGTTAGATACGGATTTTGAACAGTGAAAATGATCCATGAAATCCAAAATGGATTCCGTGTACTCTAACCAAGTTTGGACCTTGGTTGATCTACCTGATGGGATCAGACCTATAGGGTGCAAATAGATATAAAAGCGAAAGCTTGGAGTACATGAAAACGTTGCAGCCTTTAAAACAAGATTAGTTGCTAAAGGTTTCACTCAAAAACCAGGTGTAGATTTTGATGAAACCTTCCTCCCGATTGCAATGCAAAAAATTCATTCGAATCATGCTTGGCATAGCTTTTATGACTGTGAGATATGACAAATGTGTGTGACAACTGTCTTTCTCAATGGAGACATTGGCAAAGACATATACATGGAACAACCCATGAGTTTCACATTCAGTCGGAATGAGTAAGAGGTTTGCAAACTCCAATGATCAATCTATGGATTAAAACATACCTCTAGGAATTGGAACATTCGATTCGATGAAGCAATCAAATCGTTTGACTTCATACAAAGTTCAGATGAATTCTGCGTGTATAAGAAGGAATTGGAGATCTTGATCCAATATTTTGGTACTTTATGTGGATGACATCCTTCTGATTGGGAATACGAAGGATGATATAAAAGTAACCAAAGCATGTCTATCAAACCAATTTGAGATGAAAGATTTTGGTGATGCATCCTACATTCTTGGTATAAAGATCTATAAAGATAGATCTATAAGATTGATAGGATGGCGGAATATTACAAATGCAAAGATTGGAATGTGGTTTGCAATGAAAGTTTGTTGGGATGGTAAATTGCAAAAAGAGATAAAGTTCGGATGGCAAAAAAATCTTTTTCCCATTTTAATTACTTAGGAATTAACTGTTGGGCCCAAGTCAAAATAATTAACCCTGATGAGGACAAAATACGCTCGCCCCACGATTGGGCACGTGACACCTCCCAGATGACGACACCTGTCCTCCTGCAATTACGGTTGTCATATACGAACGCTAAAAACCCACGAGCGTCAGTGTCCTCCAAGAACACGTGCCGTCTCTACCGCATTCACACGTGATCAATGTTTTCGCTCTCACGAGCGCCTTTTTCGCACTATTATGTCTAACGTTCCAATTAGTCAAGGGAGCCCTCTTCGAGCGTTATATTACCTCAGAGAGGCTTCCTCTCCGATTCGCTACACAAGCCTTGGCCTATATCCCCTCATGGGTTCCTTGGCCACCAAGGCTTTAGTTGACACGAGCGTGCTCTCAAGCCCTCGGTACCAACTCTCCCAAACGGCTCTCTGACACACCGTACATGCCCGCGCACCTGCTACTGTTGCCAACACTAACTTTCAGCAGCTTTTACAGAAGATTCCTCCTAGGTTTCTCTCTCACAGCGCCACGTGTTAGGGCAGCATTCGGCCAGGACCACACGCGGCAAATGACCAAAGTGTCCCTGACCCTCAACTATAAATAGGAGTCTTCATCTCCTTCACAGTAAGCAACCTCCATCTCTGCAAATTCACACTTAGCTTACACTCTCTCTTTCAGATCATCATCTGACTTGAGCGTCGGAGAGCCAAGCTGGGAATCACCCCCAGTTCCCCCAACTTAGCCTTCTGACTTTACCTCTGTGTTTGTCCTAGCAGGTAGAACCCTCTGCTTTTCCGGCGAACTTCCGGTGGTTTCCTCACTCCAAACAAATTCTAAAGTGATTGGACTCTGCGACTCATATTCGGAACCTATCATTTTTGGCGCCGTCTGTGGGAAACCAGCTCTCAACTTTTTTCTTTCTTTCTGCTAGTAGAAAAGCAAACACCTATAATCTTTACAGTTATGGTTGCTACGAGATCCGGAGCTGCAGGAGGAGGAGATAACACCCTTCATGATGTCAATACCACTATTCCTTCCACCTCCACTGGCGGAGCCCTGTCTCCTTCCGTCGCTGTGGGTGGAGCACCCCCCGCCATAGGAGTGACGCCGTAGACAGAGTCTTCAATTCCTCCACCAGCGCCACCAGCGCCGCCAGTTTCCGGCACCGCCGAAGGAGCCTCTTTCCCCGCTCTTCCACAACCTCCCCAGGCTCAATGGGCACATCCCCCCGCAAACCCAGGAGGTCAGAGTTACATGGTGCCACCACCTGGTTATACACTCACTCCCACTGTCATGATGCCGCCAGTCCAGCCCTATCACGCCAGCGAAATCCAACTCCCGGTGGTAATCCCAAGGGAGATTAAAGGGATGGAACTACCCCCTTTAACTTCTCAGCAGCTGAGGGCTCTTTACGCCCAATGTGAGATTCAGGCGGCCCAGGGGGCATGGGAGATGTTTCATTCCATGTACTTCCCCTCTGGGCAGGCCACTCAAGTAGCCTCCCCACTGGGAGGATTGCTAACGTACCCGATCAGGGAGGCCCAAGCCGTCCCAAGGGCACCACCGCCGCCACTGCCCATCGGAGAGACGCCTCGTCAGGGCCACAACGAGCGTCCCCCTGTGGACAGGAATAGGGAGCCCACGGAGAGGGTCAACGAGAATGAAAGGGACTCTCATGCCTCCAGGAGGGCCTCCCGTGCCGCCAAACAAGTGGACAGGGACGGGGATGCAAATCCTAATATCCTCGTGGCTGTGCAAGACCAGCTGCAGGGTTTAAAGGACATGGTCGGACAGCTCTCTTGAGCGTGGTCTCAGATCTCCCCTAGCAGGGATGAACGAGCCAACGCCAGAGACGCTCGTCGTAAGGACCGCCAATTGCAAGTCCCCCACCGTAAAGAACAGGAGGAGAACTTCTGCACGTATTATTATCATCCGCTGGCGAGGGGCTCCCCCCTCGTAGAAGAAGTCTTGATGGCCCAAGCAGGGATGGCCAAGGTCCCCATCTCCATCAATCGTTAAGATGGAACAACTGATCCAGCTGAACACTTGGATCACTTTCTACACTTGATGCATCTCTACGAGCACTCAAACAACTACTGGGCCAAGGTCTTTGTCACATCCCTGGTAGGAATGGCTCAAGAGTGGTATACGCGACTACTGCTGCACTCCATACACTCATACAAAGAGTTGGCCGATGCTTTCCTCAACCACTTCAATTCTCTGAAGGCCCCGGTCACTGCGCCTACTGCCCTCTACAACGTGGTGTAAGGAAAGAATGAATCTCTTCGCTCGTTCTTCGCTCGTTTCAACAAGGAGATCCTACAGGTAGAAAGGCCGTCCATGGATTTCTTGATCCCAGTGCTCTTTCAGGCTGTGGATCACAAACAGTACGTGAGCAAGAAATTCGCTGATGCTATTGTGGAAAGAAGACTTGGAACACTCATGGCCTTAAGAGAGGTTGTCGAGCCCTTTTTCGCGCTCGAAGATATGTATGGGATGAATGGTCCCCGACATCATAGCCCAGCAAGAAACGAGCGCCCCCAAGAGCGGGGCCGGGAGGTTGTTATCAAAAAGGAGCGTCACCCGGAACGCAAGAGATCACCCCCTCCCCCTCGACGTTTCGAGCGCATCCCGCTCACCAGGCCAAACTCAGAAGTTTATAACCTCTCTGATAAAAAACTCTTCAAAAGGCCCATAAAGATGAGGGAGACGGAGGCCTTGAGACGCTCGAGCAAATACTGTGCTTTCCACAAACAGAAGGGGCAAGATACGGATGAATGTCGCCAGTTGGAAGCTGAAATTCAAAGACTCATCGCTGGGGGCCACCTGAAGGAATTTGTTAGGGTTTTGGAGCGTTATGATGAGCGCTGTAATGAGCGCACTGGGGAAGGAAGAAGGAGCGCATCGCGCTCTAGAAGCCCGCGGAGGCAGGGCCTCATGGAGAGTAGCCATCGGGGTAAAGGAAAGGCTTCCGAGCAGGAAAACACCCCTTTCGCGGTCATCAACATGATCGTAGGAGGATCTTCTGGCGGAGACTCTAACGCTTCAAGGCGACGGTACATCCGGAGTTACTACCAACGCCCCTCAATACCCAAATCTGTTTACGCCATTCAAGGAGCAAGTGATCAACGTTCGAAAGAAAATGTTGTAATAGGCTTTGATGATAGGGACTTAGAGCACATTGTGACACCCCATGGGGAAGGTGAAACCTCTGACTGCCCCATGGTGGTTAGCATGGACGTCTACAACCACGTTGTAAAGAGGGTGTTGGTGGATAGTGGAAGCTCTGTTAATGTTTTGCCTTACTCCACCTTCTTAAAAATGAATGCCGACCTCCCTCTCGAACCTCTCAAAACAGCTCTCATTGGCTTTGGAGGGACTGAGGTTGCCCTACGAGGGCAAATTCGCTTAGCCATTTCATTTGGCCGAGCTCCTCAGCACAAAATGCTTGTGATTACATATGCTGTGGTAGAGATTGACATTCCCTATAACATCATAATTGGGCGCCCAACTCTCGTTGATTTTAAAGCCATCATCTCCACCTACCACCAAAAGATCAAGTTCCCCACCCCCGAGGGTGTTGGGGAAGTGCTGTGCAACGTGCGTGAATCTTGGGAATGCTACATGTTGTCCCTCAGAAAGTCTAAGACAGAGAAAACCTGCCAAATCGGATCTACTAAGAAGTCTGTTGACTTTTCCAACCTGGATGAGGATGGCCCAATACGTAAAAGGGCCAAGTTATACAAGAAAAAGAACAAGAAGAAGGATCCCAGCGCCAAAAACTCCCTTGAAAATGCTCCGCCAGGGACGGTCGAAACTATTGAGCTGGAGCCTGGGAACAAGGATAAAACTACTCAGATTGGGTCCAACCTCTCTGGGCCCTCACAGATCCTGATGATTGACTTCCTCAGGAAGAATATTGACGTATTTGCCTGGAAAGCATCTGACCTTACAGGGATTGACCCGAGCATCATTGTCCACAGGCTTAACGTGGATCCTTCGTTTAAGCCCATCAAGCAGAAGAAACGGGACGTACATGGTTTTCGAAAGACGGTTATCGAAGAAGAAGTTAATAAGCTTCTGGAGGCTCAATACATTGAGCCCATCTTGTACCCAGAATGGTTGTGCAACGTGGTGTTGGTACCTAAGAGCGCAAACAAGTGGTGCATGTGCAATGATTTTACTGATCTCAATAAAGCTTGCCCTAAGGATCCTTATTCTTTGCCACGGATAGACCAGTTGGTGGATTCAACCACAGGGTGCGAACTCATGAGCATGATAGACGCCTTTCAAGGGTACTATCAGATCTTCATGGCTCCAGAGGACCGTCCCAAAACTTCCTTTGTCGTTCACTTGGGGGAATACTGCTTCTTAGTCATGCCTTTTGGACTCAAGAATGCTGGAGCCACATATCAGTGACTCGTCAACAAGATGTTTGAAAAGGAAATTGGAGGATCCATGGAGGTTTATGTGGATGATATGATTGTCAAGAGCGAGCGTCAAGGCTTACATCTGGAAGATCTCAAGCGCACTTTCTCAATCCTACGCCAGTATGGGATAAAGTTGAATCCTTCCAAGTGTACCTTTGGAGTGCGAGGGGGAAAGTTCTTGGGTTACATGGTCAGTCAACGAGGGATTGAAGCCAACCCAGAAAAGATCAAGACTATCTTGGAGATCCCCTTCCCGCGAAATCTCCGAGAAATGCAAGTGTTGGTAGGAAAAATTATCTCCTTAAACAGGTTCATTTCGCGCTCGGCGGACAGAAACCTCCCTTTCTTCAAGATTCTGAGAAACGCACGAAATTTCGCTTGGACAGAAGAGTGTGAGAAAGCGCTGCAAGACATGAAGGTTTACCTTTCGAGCGCTCCGCTACTGACTAAACCCGTCGAAGGCGAAAGGTTATTTATGTACCTTTCTGTTTCAGCAGAGGCTACGAGCGCGGTGTTGATAGCTATGCGGGAGCAGAAACACTTGCCTGTTTATTATCTAAGCAAAACGTTACAGGGAGTTGAGAAGAAGTATTTGGAAATTGAAAAGTTTGCGTTTGCTCTCATAAATGCATTGAGGCGGTTAAGGCCTTACTTTCAGGCACACTTAATAACGGTCCTTACTGATCAACCCTTGAAACAAGTTTTGTCCAAACCAGACGTGTCAGGGAGATTGATAAAATGGGCCATCGAATTGAGCCAGTTTGATTTATGCTTTGAGCCCAGAACTGCAGTACAAGCTCAGGTTGTAGCTGATTTGTTGGTTGAACGCTTTGGTTTAGAACCCGCGGTTCCCGGCAACGAGGGATTATGGGTTTTGCACACAGATGGTTCCTCGACCTCTCAAGGGGGAGGAGCAGGGGTATCCCTTAGAGACCCCAATGGGATTGAGTTAGACTTCGCAATCAGATTGGACTTTCAAGTCACCAATAACGAGGCAGAGTATGAAGCCCTGGTGCAGGGATTGGAAATTGGTTTTCAGAACGGAGCTTCCAGGATCACTGCTTATGTGGATTCACAGTTAATTGCGAGCCAGATCGAAGGAGCTTACGAGGCTCGAGAAACCACCATGGTGCAGTACTTAAGCAAAGCCCAGGAGATCATTAGGAAGTTCAAGGAATTTCACCTACTCCAAGTACCACGAGCAGAAAACGAGAGCGCCGATGCTCTATCTAAATTTGCTTCGGCATTAGAAGGCACTTCTGAACGTTCGGTAACGTTCCTTAGAACAAAAGAACCTCTGATTAGGGAGGGAGTCGCCAAAGGGACGGTCGCTATGCTTGATCCACACGAGCCGTGTTGGCTTGATGATATCATCAGGTTTCTTAAAGATGGTGTTTGTCCTACTGACAAGATAGAGGCTCGTAAGATTAAAAACAAGGCGCCACGGTTTTCTATAGACTCTGAAGGAAGGTTATTCAAAAAATCATTTCAAGGGCCTCCAATGAGGTGTCTAAGGCCTTCGCAGGCGAAAGAAACACTCGAATTCATTCACAACGGAAGCTGCGGGAGTCACTCGGGAGGGCGTGTCTTGGCTAAGAAATTTCTGAGGAGTGGGTTTTATTGGCCCACAGTTCTCCAAGACGCCATTGAATTTTCCAGGAAGTGCCCTAAGTGCCAGTTCCATTCCAATCTCCCTCAACTGCCAGCCACTCAAATGATCCCTATTGATGTCTCCTGGCCCTTTGACCAATGGGGAATAGACATTGTCGGCCCCTTGCCCCTTGCAGCCAGCCAGAAGAAGTTTGTCATTTTAGCTGTTGATTATTTCACCAAGTGGGTCGAGGCCAAGGCCGTGGCGAAAATCACCTTTCGGGTTATCAGGGACTTCATGGAAGAATATCATATGCAGATACGGCATTCTGAGGGTGCTTATTTCGGATAATGGATCCCAGTTCATAGTCGCTGACACACGAGAGTGGTGTTCAGAATTAGGGATTGAACAACGCTTTACCTCCGTAGGTCACCCCCAAGCCAATGGACAAGCAGAAGTTACCAACAGAGTCATTTTACAGCACCTAAAGAGAATGCTGGAAAGTAAAAAGAGTGAATGGACTGAAGAGTTACAGGGAGCTCTTTGGGCTTATCGCGCCACTGGCGAGACGCCTTTTGCGCTCGTATATGGGTCAGAAGCAATGATACCGGCTGAGGTTGTAAATGAATCTGCTCGTGTAGCTTATTTCGAGCCTCAACTTAATGAGGGCAACAGGGGCCTGGAGCTGGACTTACTGGAGGAAAAAAGAGAAAAGGCCTGGGCTAAAATTCACAGATATAAAGCCACGGTGGCTCAACAGTACAACAAGCGCGTGAGAGAAAGAACTTTTCAACTGGGAGATTTAGTTCTGAAGAAAGTAGAAGTATCTAGACATGTGGGGAAGTTGGACCCCAATTGGGAGGGTCCATTCAAGGTTGTACAAGTCAGAACTAACAACACTTACACCCTGGAGACGCTTCAGGGTGAGCGTTTGCCTCGCCCTTGGAACGCGTGTAACCTCCGACGGTTTTATGTTTAAAAAAGCCTTCTAGAAACGATGAGGTAACCACCCCGTTAATGGGATCAATGTACTTCGAATCTCAAGTAAGTAACGAATACTTTCTCTTAAATTTTTCTGTCCTTCTGCTCTTTTGGTTGCATGAATGAATAAGCTCCCTGTCCCTCGTCTTTACGGGCGTGATTGATCACCGTTATCGCGCATGGCTTGCGCTTACCTGTACTCTACGACCTCATAAGGATAGACTGGTAACGCTCACAACCAACCTGATGTATCGGGAGAAAAAATGCAAAGGGAAATCCTAGTAGGCCTTGGCCGTTGACCACAACGCCTTGCGCTCGAAAACGGGATCGCTGGAAAACTCTGAAAGTCGAACAGGCACAACAACACCCGTTTAAGGGCAGCACAACTAAGAAGAAATTTCATAAGTCTGGAACGAGGGCGGTCACCCAATAAGACCCTCATATTTCCTCAAGACTTAGCAAAATTTCCCACAATTAAGAAGAAATTTCATAAGTCTGGAACGAGGGCGGTCACCCAATAAGACCCTCATATTTCCTCAAGACTTAGCAAAATTTCCCACAATTAAGAAGAAATTTCATAAGTCTGGAACGAGGGCAGTCACCCAGTAAGACCCTCATATTTCCTCAAGACTTAGCAAAATTTCCCACAATTAAGAAGAAATTTCATAAGTCTGGAACGAGGGCAGTCTCCCAGTAAGACCCTCATACTTCCTCAAGACTTAGCAAAATTTCCCAAAACTAAGAAGGAATTTCACAAGTCTCGAACGAGGGCATTCTCTCAGTAAGACCCTCGTAGTTACTCAAGACTTAGCAAAATTTCTAAGTATAAAAGCAAAAATTCACGCAAGTCTGGAGTTGGGGCAGCCTCACAGTAAGACCCTCATGATTACTCCAGACTTAGTAAAATTTTTCAAGTTTTACAAGATGAGACCAAATCTTCTAAGTATCAAAAGCCTCTCGGAAATATGCAATCTTTACCAAGCATGTTACACACAATCTTATTGCTACAAAGATCTGTTTACAACGTGCGACAAGTAAAATCTAGCATTCAAGAAATGGCAAAAGATAGCAGTATGAGAAGAAGGGATTTCATTTGATTGAGGCTCTATGCCAGATATTACAAAATAAGGACTCAAAGGTTCGTAACATTATTACAAAAAAAGAACAGGAGTATTAAACTGGGATAAGAAGAATTGCAAAGCTAGGCTGGAGAGAAGGAACTTCAGGCGGCGGGAGCAATGTCTTCATCCAGAACCACCAAAACAGGACCTGCCGGTTCTTGATGAGGGGCTGCGGGAGGTTCAGGATTGTTGCCCCCAGGTGCTTGTTGGTCATTGGGCTCGTTGGCAGGGGCAGGGACGTTTTCGCCAACTGGAACAAGGGCATTCTCCGGGACCGTCGCTTGGGGCTCGTTCTCAGGAGGATCATTTGGTGCTGATTGGGAGCCCACCTCCAGGGGATGGGCCACCACATATTCATCTTGAATAAGGGTGACCAGGAAAGTATATTCGGGCTCAACAATATTGGACTCCGGGTCCTCAAGATCTTCTCCATCCTCCTCGCAGCGCTCATTGAACATGAGCCCCGTGCCTTCCACCCTGGGCATGGCCGGATCCGTCAAACCTTTGCAGATGCCTTGCTCGATGGCTAGGTTGAAGGCCTTCTGAGCCTCATCTAAGCAGTGCAGAGAAGCCACAAAATTGAAGGCCTTGGAGCGACAAAATTTGATAAGCGCCTCCTTATTTGCCCTCTCCAGACTTTGGGGCCACTGGTTCATCGTGTCATTGAACTTCCTTTCTGCCTCCAAAGCCCTCGTTCTCCAGCTCTCATGCTCGGCCTCGACATTTTTGTAGCCCTCACCCAGTTGGGCCAATTTGTCGCTCAAGCTACTCCGAGCGGTCTCCACGCTCGCAAAGTCTTCCTTCAACTTCTTCATCTCTTTCTCCATTTGTAAGTACGCCTCCTTGATGGAAGCATACTTGGCCTTCTCCATGTCAAGCTCCCCTTGGATTTGGGCGGGGTCGTTTGTGCGTGCCATCTTCTTATACTTGGCCTTACGGTCAGCATAAACGGAAGCCCGCATCTGGATGTTTTTGGCCCTGGGGAGCACTTGCTGCACCGACTCGGAAGAATAGAAGTGTTAGTAAGAATATGTTAAAATAATACCTACCAAAGGCAATGAAATTACAAGGGAATGAAAACATACGGAGATTATGGCGCGGGCCATATCGTAGGCCACCGTCTCCACAGATTCGTTGAATAGATGCCTGTGATCAGCGGTAAACTGGGCCTTCTCATACAAATTCTCGCTAAGGGTTTGGGCGAGCGTTCCGGGCCTCAACAAAACTGCCCCACCGTTTGTAGCGCCGGAGAAGTTCCTGTCCCCTCGACGGGCAAACTCCCATAAGTGCTCTTCCTCCGAAGAGGAAGTTTCCCCACCGCCCTTGGGGCCCTCGATCACTTGTTTCCCTTTGCCCGTTATTGCGACGGTGTCGGGTATCCTCTTCCTCTTGCGGGAAGGTCTACTGGCACTTGGAGGAGCCTCATTTATAGCCACGTTAACTGGGGGCTCCACCTGATTGGCGGCACGAGGGTTGGGCACCCTCGAATCTGACGAAGGAGGTGGCCGCACCGCTACCCTATTTTCAACATTGGCTGCACGGTTTTCCCCCCGGCCGCGTTGAGCTTGGGCCCCAGAAGCCACGCTCGAACCGACACCATGCTGGCCACCACGAGCGTCCCCCTACCTCCGTGGCCTCGAGGGCGTTGCTGTTCCCCTTGTTGGGCTTGTTGCCTGTTGGCATGAGCAAAACGAGCTACGTGCCTAATACCTCCAGCCATTCCTAAGATTGTTGCTCCTGCAGGGAAGGAAAAAGGAGAGTCAGAAACCCTTAGACAGAATGTTACAAGAGTAGAAATTCAAGTTACAGTTACGGAGATTAACAAGTTAGTATTCCTATCTACGAGTTAGCGCCCTAAGGATCTAACCATCTCTCTCCATGTCATGAGCAGGAGGATTGTCAAGATAGTGAGGGTCGTTAGTAAGACCACAGAGGAACATAAGCTCCGCATCGTCTATCCAGTCTTTCGCTCGAATCAAGTGACCCTCTTCCCTCAAAACCTCCGCCAATTCCTTGGCCCAATCCTTTGGGAAAGCAGATTCCAGGCGGTTCCTCGCGAGTGTACCCTTGCCGTGCGAGATCCAATCTGACGACACCCCAAAACCTTCCTCCGTGGGGGCCTTGACAAAAATGAACTTCTCCTTCCAATTCGGGCCATAGGTGGTGGAGGGAGAGTTAATTAATCTCAAGTGGGCCTTCGCCTGAATGTAATAAAAAAAAACCCGCTTCAGGTGACGAGCGTGGTGAGCTGACCACTTGAAATAAGGCTCTGAAATTCCGCAGGGAGGGCTCGTAACCGACGCATCTCATGAGAACCACAAAGCTTGTTAACAACGCGAGGCCATTGGGCACGATTTGCGAGGGGCAGAGGCCCAAATTATTCAAGATATGAGCCACGGGGAATGGAATTGGGAACCTCAAACCCCCTGAGCTGACCGCATCAATGTAGACCGCCATCTCACCGGGCGGCGGGTGATTGGCGCGCTCGTGCTTAGCTGGGATTCTCCATTGGAAACGCTCATCCCAGTAGATGGGGGCCATGACGGACTTTACCTCCCCCAAGGTTATTGTACTTGGGGTCTCATCTGGGGTACGGTCGGTCGCTTGCAGGCCCGAGCCCTCACCCTCGTTGGACCCTTTGGTTTTCTTGGTTTTCTTGCCTTTGCCTTTTTCATGGGCTCTTTCAGAGGGCCCCGCTGCCTCTCCAGTTTCTGGCACCGGGGCAACAACTGCCACTGTCACAGTATGGCGGTGGGGATGAGTCGCACTCGCAGTTATCGGGAGAGTCACCCCCTGCCTCTCCGCCTCCATCACTAAATTCATCTCTTCAAAGATGGGTTCCACTCCATCTGGGTTTCTCTCGTCCTGGGCCACTACAGCCGTACCCATTCCTTCGTCCCTAGAGGAGATCGGAGAGGAAGAGTTCTGGGTAGCCGTTTCTCCGACTTCACGGGCGAACTCCTCCACATGTTGATCGGCCATGGCGGTTCTGGAGTTTGGAAAAGATTTGGGGATTTTTTCTGGGAAGATTGGTATATTTGAAGCGATTCGAGATTTCTAGAAAGTAGAAGCCTAAGGAATTGCTGGGTCCTAAGTGTAATTCTAAGGTTAGAAAAGTTAGCAAGTTTCATTGGAAATTACCTTGAAGTTTTGGGGAAAACTAGAAGGAAGATTTGGGATGCTCTGAAACTGGAATGCGAGGAGTTCTTCTGATGAAAGGATGCTTTGGAGATTTGTTCGCGTAAAAGGTGGAATGGGTGCAGAATCCCTTATTTATAGGGATGGGAGTCGGTACGATTGCTGGCTAAAATTCAAAACTGTAATCATTTCCCGCCTAGGAAACCGTCCACTTTACTGAACCGTCACGTACTTCCCAAGACTCACGCGCCCCATGCGCATCAACATTTAATGCTTAGACGCTCCAAATGGTCAGAAGAAAGGACTGCATTTAATGTTTTGACGTTACAAGCGGCCAGTTGAAGAGACCGCATTTATGGCAGAATCAGAAGAAATATTGCCCAACACGTCAAACCCCGTACGAGCGTCACGCTTGGGGGTCGCATTAGGAAAAATTCTACAGCCCTTATCACTAAGGACTACAGAATTGGGGGGTAAAATGATGAGGACAAAATACGCTCGCCCCACGATTGGGCACGTGACACCTCCCGGATGACGACACCTGTCCTCCTGCAATTACGGCTGTCATATACGAATGCTAAAAACCCACGAGCGTAAGTGTCCTCCAAGAACACGTGCCGTCTCTGCCGCATTCACACGCGATCAATGTTTCCGCTCTCACGAGCGCCTTTTCGCACTATATGTCTAACGTTCCAATTAGTCAAGGGAGCCCTCTTCGAGTGCTATATTACCTCAGAGAGGCTTCCTCTCCGATTCTCTACACAAGCCTTGGCCTATATCCCCTCACGGGTTCCTTGGCCACCAAGGCTTTAGTTGACACGAGCGTGCTCTCAAGCCCTCGTTTCCAACTCTCCCAAACGGCTCTCTGACACACCGTACATGCCCGCGCACCTGCCACTATTTCCAACACTAACTTTCAGCAGCTTTTGCAGAAGATTCCTCCTAGGTTTCTCTCTCACAGCGCCACGTGTTAGGGCAGCATTCGGCCAGGACCACACGCGGCAAATGACCAAAGTGTCCCTAACCCTCAACTATAAATAGGAGTCTTCATCTCCTTCACAGTAAGCAACCTCCATCTCTGCAAATTCACACTTAGCTTACACTCTCTCTTTCAGATCATCATCTGACTTGAGCGTCGGAGAGCCAAGCTGGGGATCACCCCCAGTTCCCCCAACTTAGCCTTCTGACTTTACCTCTGTGTTTGTCCTAGCAGGTAGAACCCTCTGCTTTTCCGGCGAACTTCCGGTGGTTTTCTCACTCCAAACAAATTCTAAAATGATTAGACTCTGCGACTCATCTTCGGAACCCGTCAAACCCAATAAACATTTAATTTGGAATTAAGATATTTATTGAATATATTATGTAATTTTATTTAGATAAGGTTGAATAGTCAAACTTTTAAAGGGTTTAGAAAAAAGAAATCTTGATATATCTTAAAGATAAGATAAGATCTTATTTTAATTACAATATATAGTTTAATTACTGAATTATTGAGTACGAAATCAAAACTCACAAGGCTCAAAGCTTTAGGGGTTTGAACCCTGTACCTAAAAAAATAGGGGGTCGGGCTTCTTTTAGGGTTTAGACCAATGTTGAAGCGTTAATTATTTTGATAACAAAAAAAAAAAAAGAAAAGTTTTCACATCAAAAAACCTAACCAAAACACAAGCCACAGAGCTCGGGGCAGAAGTAAACCATCCGAGGAAGTGCCCCAGAATGATTATCTTCGTCCCGGGCTTTGTGACTTCGTAATCGTGCCCATTCGAACCTATCGTCCTTCCATTTCTAATTCTCATTCTCAAAAGGTTTTTGTTCGAGAATTTTCATAAACAACGTCAAAATGATCATGCCAAAATCCCGATAGTTGTGACTCGAGCTGGAACCTGATTGACCACTTAAAATTGGTATTTAGGAGAAATTCTTGACCTGGGAGTTGAATTGAAAAAATAGAGCAAACATAAACTTCGCAGTGTCGACCCATGCAACAACAATATAAATTTTTTTTTTTTTGAAATTGAGTCAATCCAACCAAGCCAAAAATTTTTAGGATGAATTATAATTGAGCATTTCAATTAATGTTATCTACTTTGACGCATGCGTTCTCGTTTCCACCGTTTTTGCATTTCAAACTTCAAAGTGCAAAGCAAAGTATTGATTGGAGGGTGGAACTGTATAGTATCAATTACTAGGACCGAAGCCAATCAAAGGACAAATATGAAACGAAATAGTTCCCCCAAATTCAATATAGTGCTATACTGCTGTGTCCAACTAAAGCCAAAAACAACACATAAGCCCACATTACATTACATTCTTGACCCCAATAAAACCCATCCCCATACTCGCCCACATCATTTCCCATTATTTCCCTCCTAACTCATTTTCACCATGCCCAAACTCAAACCCACCTGTTGGATCATCCTCTTCTTCCTTCACTCCATTTTACACTCCCTCCGAGTCGACTCGGCCGCCTTCCCCGGCGACGTCGCCGCACTCCGAGCACTCAAATCCGCCGTCACACCCACCACCATTCCGCCGGCATCCTGCCTCGCCACGTGGAACTTCTCCACCGATCCATGCGCAGTTCCCAGGATCACCCACTTCACCTGCGGCGTCACCTGCGCCGGGAACCGAGTCGTTCAACTCACTCTCGACTCACAGGGATATTCCGGTAAGCTCACACCACTCGTCTCGAAGCTCACTCAGCTAATCACCCTTGATCTTGGGGACAACGCCTTCCAGGGCCCAATACCTTCTTCCATATCGTCGCTGCCCAATTTGAGAAACTTAATCCTCCGAGTCAACTCGTTCTCCGGCTCTGTTCCGCCGTCCATCGCCGCCCTCCGCTCGCTCGAAACTCTCGATCTCTCCCGCAATTCGCTCTCCGGCGCGCTGCCTAATTTACACACACTCACGGGATTAACACGACTCGACCTGAGTTACAACAAACTCACCGGGTCACTCCCCAAGCTCCCGCCAAATCTCAACGAATTAGCTCTCAAGGCTAATTCACTATCTGGGTCTCTCCCAAAATCATCCTTCGACGGGTTAACCCGGTTGATGGTGGTGGAACTCAGCGAGAACTCCTTCGCCGGAACTCTAGAACCGTGGCTCTTCCTTCTACCTTCCCTACAGCAAGTCGACTTAGCAAAGAACACCTTCTCCGGCGTCGCCGTCGCGAAACCCCCGGCGAACGCCAACGGCGAGCTCGTCGCTGTCGATTTAAGCTACAACAAAATCGAGGGATTTCTGCCGGCGAATTTCGGCGAGTACCCATTTCTCCGGTCACTCTCGCTTAGCTACAACAAACTCCGTGGCCCGATTCCATTGCAGTACAGCAAGAAGGGGTCATCACTGCGGCGACTGTACCTGGACGGGAATTTCCTGAACGGATCGCCGCCGGCGGGGTTGTTCTCCGGCGAGGGGGCGGTCTCCGGCAGTCTGGGGGACAATTGCCTGAGGATTTGTCCGGCATCTTCGGGGCTTTGCTTGAAATCGCAGAAACCTGCATCGATTTGCCAACAAGCCTATGGTGGGAAACCGAAGTCGTGAAATAAGCCGGTCAATATCTGCGGTCTTGATATTTTACATTTTTACAGTATTTTTATTTATTTTTATATTTTTGTTTTTTTTTGGCACTGTAAGTACATATTTTATTTATTTTAGTTATGTAGCAGTAGGACCAAAGTCTTGCCTAGTTATTAAATAAATAACTTGGACGGTATTTAATATTTTATTGTCGTGACTCGTGACAATAAGAGGATCTGAAATTTCATTTTATAATGATGATGAACTCCATGAATCTATATATTGTGTACGTACTTTCTTTATTATATATTAAAAAAAAAAAAAAAAAGCTGCCATTTAACTTTGTGTCTTTTTGGTAATTTATCATTTTAATAAACGTTCGTATTTGTAAGATACTGTTATCTAATTTTTTTAATAATTTTGGTAAAAATATAATTGATGTGTATGTTTTATAAACATGTTATGTGTCATATTTTTTTAATCAAAATCATTAAAAAAATTTAAATGACAGTATGTCGTAGATATAAATATTGAATGGAGGTATGCAAAGAATGTTTGTTGGGATGATAAATTGAAAAAAGAAAAAAAAAATGTAAAGTCAAATGTGAAAAAAGATATTTTCCCCTATAATAAATGCAAAATAACTATAGACGCGTAAAACTTATAAATGGTGGAGCTCTAGCCTCTAAGTTCTTCATTCACTTGGATGGTTTTAATAGTACTTTTATGTATACATTTATATATGATGAAAATTTTATCCCATACTTGGCTTCATATTCATGTATCGCACTATGATAAGTGTATTATATATTTATTTAGCGATTAGTCATGTTTTCTAAAGTTTGTAATAATAACTCTAATAAAAATATTAACATTAACACCAATCCTTACTTAAATTGGTTTGGTTAGTTTCCGGTCAAATACCAACACGGTATATACTTGGAAAATGGCCACTTGTAAAAAATTACATCACTATATTGCATCACTTGGAAATTGGCCACCGGTAAAATCGATATAATGAGGGGACGAATGAGAGCCGGCCATGTGAATACTAATACGATTTGCCGCCATGATGATCTATGTACAGTAATATTAGTACATACCAATGGGCAGTTGACTCAAGTGGATAGGGGCTTGAATTCATTAATTTAAGTAAGATCACGAGTTCGAACCTTGTGGATGTAAAAAACTACATTGGGAGAGGTCCCCGCAATAAGCGTCTTCAGTTATCTCGGGATATTAGTCCTTCATTCAATTGGGTAGTGGGAAACTCTGAGATAAAAAAAAAATAAATTAGTACATGCATGCACGTACGTCACCAGCCCAAAAATAATGATATCCTTCAACATTGGTATTTAATTTTAGGAAAAATAGTTGTTCTTTTTCATTTTAATTTTAGAGAAAAATATTTTTCAAAATTTGAGAAGAATTTATTTCTTCGAAAGTTTGGTTGGAGAACAGATCTCCAACCGCAAAATAAGTAAAAACTTTAATCTTTTTTCCATATAATTTGAATATCTATCGTTAATTATAATAACTAATTATCTCAATCGCTAAATAAATTATAAAAATTTTAAATAGTTGAAAAAATTATTAGAAGATTTAAGATTGTTTCATGTACACATGAACTTGAATGATACTATAATAATCATTAACAATTTTGGTAATTCATTCTAAAATTAGGAATTTTTTGCCTTTAAAATCACTGAAAATGCGTTGTCCTTGCAAAATTTTACTGAAAGACCTAGAGTTTTGAAGAGATCTTTATCTGATAAAGTTCATTTCGATTGGCCATTAACTTACAAAGATGAAGATAGTGAGGATTTTGATGAAGTTAACTTTGATGATGATAATTTTGGTTTAGATGTTTTATTGTTTGGGAAGTAGTACTTCCTTTTCTATTTTTCGTGTTTTTTTATTTTTTTTTTCTGTTGAGGTGGATCCTTTATAAAATCCCCTTTGTTTTTTGCAGTCAAACCCTTATTTATGTTTGAAGTGAATATCATGATGGATAATTTTAGTCCGAACTAGATTCAACCAAAATAGTAGATAGGTGTTTTACATTTATTGTTTAATTGATGGAAAAATTATAGAAAGTAACTAATTAAATAACAAATATAATATACTTATTATTATAGTTGATTAAGCTGAATCAATTTTTGTGTGTGGACTAGCTTGAAATTCATGTCAATATTCCGTCCTTTTTATGTTCTCTCTTTTGAGTATTGGAAAAACATTAATAATTAAGAAAGGGAAAATCGTTAATGAAGATGAAGGTGTCGGTGGTGGTCGGTCACCATTGTCGCACTATTCCTCATCTCCTCCACAAAATTTGGGCCATCTTTAGTTTTGGGACCTAGGTTGTCTTAAGGTGTCGGTTCTTTCTATTCCGACTTCGAGTGTTAGCATATCTAATTGATGTATAAGTTTACTGAATTATATATGTGCTACATGTCTATACTTTACAATAAACTGGTCGTATACATGCTATTTGTTTGTCTAATATTCATATTTGTATGTGTTCGGGACAAACACGTGCAGTTAGTAGATTTAATGATGTCTTATAGTGCGAGTATGCCAAAACAATTCGCAAAAATCACACACAAAAAATATAACATAAACTGAAAATGAGTTGAAATTGCAATTAAGTGTACTGTCTACCAAAGAATTGCAAGAAAATAATTTTCTCATTCAAAACCTATTTGTATTCAAAATTTTGAAAAGTTATTGCCACGAGACTAAACTCAATCATATTCGATTCTACTGGCTAACAAAAATAGATAATGCTACCAACTAAAGATGGGAAAACATGACTAGAGATTAGATAATGTGGGATGAGGAAACATGACTGAAGATTAGATAATTCTATGAAGGGAAAATTGTAAAAATGGTATACCAAGTCCCCCATTTCAGCAACCGTGGTACAAGAACTTTTCCGGTGGCAAATGGGACCTGCAACTTCCAAAATTCAGCAATTTAATGCATAAAGTCGCCGGAATACCCGAAACCGCTCCGGAAACCCGACCCGCCCGTTTATGTGTTAGATCTTACCTTATGTGGCAATACCACTTATGACACCTCAAATACCATCCGCCATGTATGATGCTTTAGCTAATTAAAAAAAAATTGAAAAGTCCACATAAGACACATTTTGGTGCCCCAAATCCATCAAATCATCCCAAGTCCTAACTTAACCTAAAAACTCATCTTCTTTACCTGAACTTAAAGAAACTTCCATTGCTCAAGCTTTGAAACCTTTCTTCCCAATCCTCACTTGTTAATGGCGGCTCATAGCTCAGATGCCGAACCCAGCTACGGATGGCGCCCATGGCATGAAGCGCCACACGCATTAGCATGCTTCTGTGGAGAACGCGCAGCAATGAAGACGACTTGGAGAGGCGAACATCCTGGAAGACGATTCCTCTCTTGTGGAGAGGAGGTAATGTGGTGCTGAGAATGTATTACAACACAAATATTATTTCCATGTATGTAATCTTCCCATTCTTCTATTGTATGTAATTAATTTCATCTTACTTTATTGATAGACTTGCAAATTTTTTAAGTGGTATGATCCACCGATGTGCGAGAAGGCAAAGGTCATTATACCTGGATTATTGAAGAAGTTAAACAAGATGGAGGAAGATGCTCAAAAATTGGAATTAAGAGTGACTGTGGCTGAGAAGAAAATGAAAAGGGCATCCATGATCTTAACTGTTGTAACATTTGGTTTCTTTTGCTTGATGTTGAGGTTTGTTTTCATGTAAGAAAGTAGAAGGAAGGGAAATTGTGTATGATGTTCGATGATGTACTGGTGTCTACCCTTTGGGTCTTTCAATGAAATCTATTTCTTTGGCAATAATACAGAAGTTGTATTAATTTTGATGGAAGTAGGTAACACACTAATGAGACAATCAACCCCAAAGCATTATTTTTTTTGTTTTTTTGTTGTCTGGAAACGACACTGCTAGAACAACTAACTCTCTTCCTCGAACTCGAGCTCTTCTGGAGGACTTTCCTAAACCATCTTCTCCTCCGACAAACTTTGCCCAAGCTTAGCTAACGCATCTGCCATACCATTCCCGAATCTCCGAATATCCCTGACTTCGCAATCCCAAGGTTTGTGCATAAGACTTCGCAATCCCAAAGTAACATTAATACTTTATGGAAGTAGGTAATACTAATGAGACACTACTGAGACAATCAGCCACAATTAACAACATTAATACTTCATGGCAGTAGGTAACAGTAATTAGACATTCAACACCAATTAAAAACATTAACACTTCATGAAATTGAATGCAGTAAGCAAATCCCAAAACATATTCATACAAAAGTGTGCATCCCATTACATAAGTTTGCAACATTTAGCTAGAATATAAACATAAGTTTCCAGCAACAGATTGTTTACCAAAATGACAACAAAAGATTGCACCAGCTGGTTGTTTCCCAAAAATAAAAAACACAACAAAAACCACTACACATAGTGTTCAAAAACCACTAAGTCCATTAGCCTATTTCACTGCAACTGTAAGTACTTCCCCACCCCCCCGAATGACAATGTTTTTGCTGACCATTGGACTGATTATACTTTGTTGAGTCAAGATAACTTCATCCTCATTGATAGTTGGTGGAACCCTGAGTCTCACACCCCCTGTTTCTTGTGATTTCTTGCTCTTTTTCCTCATGTCTGACTTAGCTGCATTTTGAACATCTTGGACAGTAAGTGCTTGCCTCTTTCTTGAAGTCCTGACTTCATTGCTAGACATTCCAACTGCTGAAACATAGAAAGCCCTGGGATTGTTGCTTCATCTGAAATGCTGTAGTTGGGCACATCTGTAGGCAGAGGCTCACTAATTGCTTCCTGATCTTCTTCAGTGATCACAGGGGGAAGGATTTCCTGGAAGATGTACTTTTGGTTATATTAAAAATGCAAAACATTTGATGATAATTTAATATGCTATGAAATAAAGTCATTTTTACCTCTTCATGGATTGTTGTATCATTATAGTTAAACTCTTCAGCATCATTGATATCATCATTTCTCAGTTCATTGTTCTCTTCATTGCCCACCTCCCTTACAGTAGATGTCTCACCAGGACCCTAGAAAACAATGAACATAAAACTTAAAATATCACACGATGCAATACTTAGTGAACATAAAGACTTACATACTGAATTAAATAATGCAATAAATTAAAAGAGTCCTTACTGAATTCAAAGATGCAATACTTACTGAACATGCTCTTTTCATCAACCTATCTCTTTTCTTCTTTGCACTATCAGGAAGCTGAGGACAGAAAAGTGCATTATGACCCGGTTGCCCACAGTGACCACACTTGATGGTCTTCTGGAACCTCTTTAGTTTCCTGATTACAGGCCCTCTTTTATTTTTCTGCTTGCCACTCTTTGGCTCATCTATTGTTGTTATATTAATTTGTTTTAGTTTAAGCCCAAGTGCAAGCATCAATAAATCAATGTAGCAAAAGGGGTCGAATCCACGGGGAGGAGTAAATCAATCAATTACCTAATGTATTCACCAATCTATAGACCAAAACGAGTGTAAAAGTGAATTAGCTAGATACGAAAATGAAAGTTAACTAAGATTAACAAACTAGAAACTACTAGAAAACGAATAAAGTAGCGAATAACCAAGTTAACTAAGTGGCAATGGGGTAGTAATGATCATGCAAGGTTCGTGCTCAATTAGTGCTTTAATGGGACAAGGATCTCACAATCCTAATCACTAATGTATACACAAGCTCCTCTCGAAGTCAAGTGCGTGTACCTAATCAAAGTCTAAAGCCTACTCTCGTGGTCATTAGCTCATTAATTAGATCAAACAAACAAGACTAGTGTAACAAAATAACTAGCGGCTTGGCCCGGTTACTCTATTGCTCGATTGCTCAAGATTAGGATAAATGTCTTTATACCTAAAACTTAAGTGTTATGAAATTTCATCTAATTTACATACAATCTCTCGATTAGCATGCAAATCTAAGTTCATATCTAAGGTGATCAAGCTTAAACATGCAAACAAAGCAATTTCACAAGTATAAGATCAAGTAGTCCCACGTAGGCATTTCATCAAACACTTACCCTACATAATTCATCACCCCCCTTTGCCCAAGAAATTAGCCACTCATATTAACACTAGAAGGCAAGGAATTAATAGAGATTGTACTGAAAACATGCATATTCATTAAATTAAACCAAATATCAAATATCAAGAACAAAACTCTCAAAACATGAACAAATTCCAAGACTAAAGACATTAGTATCAAACTTAAAGCAATTAAATCTAACTAGGACTGAAAATAAAGGAAATGATTGTTCTAGAAAGGAATTAACAACTACAATCTAATTAAAGCTTTAAGGATCAAAGATAAAGCTAGAAGAGACTCCTAAATTAACCCTAAATTAAACCCTAAACGAGTCTCCCTTGAGAAATGCTGAAAACTGCCTTAAATAGCCCACCAAACCCCCCCGGAACGGCCCTGTTCAAATATCTGCCAGCGCTGCTGGGAACGGCCGTTCCCAGGAAAGGCTTGGGACGGGAACGACCGTTCCCATCCTCGGTCAAGGGGAAAAATGTTGACTTACCGGAACGGCCCTTCCCAAAATACACATGGACAGGAAGGGCCGTTCCCACCTTCCAGACGCGGGAAATTTAAATCTTCACACGTATTAATCATTCTCGGCATCTAAACTCTCGTTTCTTGCCTCGTTTCAGCATTAACCATCTCCGAGCATAATACACCTGAAATAAGAGCAATTATAACAATATAAGGCCTAAAATCCGTCAAATCATGACATAAAACATGCTCAAATAAAGGTATAAAATAATCCTAACAAACTCCCCCATACTAGAACTATTGCTCGTCCTCGAGTAATGCCAAACACTTGAAAAGTCAATCCACTAACGAACAAATTCGCAAAGGTCAATCATCAAATTGTCACAACAATCAAGTTTAGCCTATCGAACGCACTAGTCACAAGTATAAAATCCAACAAAAATAGTATAATTAGCATACCTTTGTGTAGTGTGTGAATTTGAATGAAAAAATGCACAACAATCACTCGGATTGGTTTATATCTTTTGTTTAAGCACTAATCTACAACTTCGAAATACACTCTTCGTGCCTATCTCCACTAATGGAATTGACTCAAGACTCGGGATCGAAAGGTCTTTCGAGTTTGTAATGTAGGCTTGGGTTACGGTTATGAAAATGTGGATTCAAGTGACTAAACACCAAAACTCACATCGTTTTATAATACAAGACCAAACACTTTCCTCGCCTAATGCACATTCCCCCACACTAAGATGTTTACAAATACCTCTCTTTCTTTTTTTTCACACTTTGCATATTTTTCTTTGCTTTTCTTTGCTCTTTTCTTTTTTCTTTTCTTTCGACTTTTTCTCAATTTTTCTTTCTTTCTTTTCATCTTTTTCTCTCTTTTCGTACAAGAATCATCAAGAATGGTCAAAAGATACAACAATATAAAATCAAATGAGCAAGCATGGTGTGATAAAATAAAAGGGACTGTTGTAAACTTTGTTGTGCTAAGGCTTGTAATGTGGCTAGAAAGAAATTTTTGCACAACAAAAAGGCTCAAAGGGGTCAATTGGATTATACTATTTAGTGAAAAAGGCACGAAAGGCTTTATCCACCGACAACGAATGCCTAAGTCATTTACCTAATCTTTTGTCAATTCAAAATTTCGCCTCGAAAGACACTAAAGTGCACTCTAATCGTATTTTAGGCGTATTTAAAAGAAATAAACTTCCTCTAAGGGATCAAAGTGCATTAAAACATTCAAAGTGCTAAAAAACGAAGGCATGCTAACACACTATCTTTATCAAAAATTACACAAGTTTTCGCACATTCAATTAGCCTAACTCGATTAAGCAACAATTCAACGATCATCCTAAGCAAAAATGTTTAAAAATGGAGTCAATTAGCGTATTCAAAGCAAAACTCAATAATAAGCAAAGTCTAATCACAATATATGAATCATAAATCAAATAATTCCCCCCCCCCTAAGAAATTACAATGTCCTTAATGCAAATAGATATAAAATTCCAAGAGACTCCCTGTTTATGAAGAAACCGGCAACGGGCATGCACAACGTATCCCTAATCCTGTAATCACAACTACAGAAGCAAACATAACAAACATGTATAGAAGTAATAATAACGAGGAAATGAATAAATCAATACAAAACCAAAACATGCCAAAGTCAAAGATAAGAATCCATTCATGCCGAATTCTACACAAAAAAAATATCAAGTCAAGTACACATATTCAACATCAAGAACCGACATCTCAAAATGAACTGAAATATCTAAACAACAAAATACAAACACGGGGAGAATCAAGGGGGAGGGGTGGCTGAAAAGTCCTGAGCATCTCGTAGATCCCACGTATATCGCCTCGAACGGCGGTGATATCAGTCTGCATTGTGGTAAGGCGCTCGTCCACAGAAGTGGTATGCTCAGTGTACCGTGTCTCAAGACTAGTCATACGTAGTTCCTTATTCTGAAACTGCTCCACAAAGTAAGCGCGGTCAGGGATATCAGCCTGAGGCTCTGGGGCGGCAACATGAGGCGCATTATCATTAACGGGAGGCTCATGGTCATCAACGTACGTGTTGTGGTGCAGTAAAAGGTGGCACCTCTACCTCCTCCACGTGCCTACGATCAAGAATGCCCTCATTATACAGTCTAGTCAAACGATCTCGGTCCGCCATCGGCCAATATACCACGTGATGGTTCAAGGGCTCTCCCCAAAGTCTAATCAGATCCATGTTGAAAAGTATATGCGCATTCATGGTGATAGCATCATCCAAAGGAGCCTCGTGCTCAGCCGGCTCAAGACCTAACGCTAGTGCAATAGTCGTCACAAATCCACCTATAACAAGGCTCGCACCCTCATGCCGAGTAGCATTAAACATCCAATCCATCAACAAGTAGGTACCATCCATCATAATTTGCTCCCGCATACAATAAAGAACATAGAGCTCCCAAGTTGTGATATTACCGGTGCTCTGGGCACGGTCAAAGATAGATGCGGTGAGGAGCTTATGGACAATGCGCCACAAAGGATCATTGATGCAAATGCTCTTAGTGGAACGGGGAGTGTACATAACACCGGTGTCAAGCACATCAAAAGATCGCCAAATGTTGTCCAAGTGATGAATACTCTCCCACTCAACGGGCAAATCACGGCCGGTAGCTTCAGGAAAACCAAAAGTTTGACGAAGAAAGTCAGCATCTTTCGTGTATTCCACTCCATAGAGTATGAAAGTGGCTATCCCCGTATGCTTATTCCATTGCAATGTCTCGGCGAACTCTCTTGTGAGTTGGGGATAAGTATGTACCCGGTTAGTAATGAAACTCCACCACCCGATATTCTCAAACAATTGTTGGACTTGGCGGAAGAGTCGAAGCTCCCTAAGAATAGGCTCGTCCAAATACTTGGTAGAAATGAGCTTTCGGCCGGAAAGATTTCTCGTTGGAGGTCGGTCTTCTTCTTCCTCAATTTCCGGGGAAGGGTGGGATGAGGAGGATGCAGCGGGATTAGTTCTAGCACGCTTACGAACCATTCTTGCAGAGAATTGGGGCAAAAAGAGACTGAAATTTGGTTCGGGCAATTGATCGAACACCTTATGAGCAAGGTGTGAAGAAACTGATTCTTTGAAAATGTGATGTGAGAATTTCCAACAAAAGCTCAAAGGTTCTGAATTCAGAGATTTTCAGCACAAAAACAGCACAAATATCTCGAAGAAACGAACAGAAATTCTCCAAATATTCAGATTAGGGAAAGGGGCTGGACTATGGGAAGAATTCTAACAATGAGCGAAGTGGGGAGTGGAGCTTACCGAACTAGAGGCAGAAAAGGTGCCGGAGATGTTGTCGTCGGCGCCGAAAATCGAACGGAAGTCGCCGGAGTTGGTGAAGACGCAGTGGTGGATGTCGCTGCGTTCCGGTTCAGTTCGAGAAGGGGGAAGGCTTCTGTAATGTTTTTGAATAATTTGGTGTTGCTGTTCTGTTTTAAGTACAGACAAAAGAGCAAGTGAAAATCGCGTTTTCGGATTATAAAAACGGGTTCCGCTTATGGGAACGGCCGTTCCCTTATAAACTAGATACGGGAAGGGCCGTTCCGGATCTCGGTAAGGTACAAAAGGGGAAAACATGGGAACGGCCCTTCCCAGTTTATACCTGAGATGGGAACGGCCGTTCCCTCCTTCGGCGAGAGGCAAAAACCTACTGTAACGAATCCCCGGGCGTGGAAAAATTAAACAAGAAAATTCCCCGGTCTAGGAAATAAGAACAGAATGTTACAGAAGGTTGGCCAAGGATATGGAGGGAGGCAAGTGTAATTTTTGAAACTAAAATCCGGAATTCACAAAAGAAGTCACAAAATGACCCAAAACAAGTCTAAACAAGCCGGAAATGAACAATTCCTCAACCTTAACATTAAATCTATCAAAAATTGACCTCTACCAAATTATTCCGGTATTTAAACATGCAAGAATTACGCATTCAAGCTCGTATTTTCAACACATACCATAGTATACCGGAAATTATCTAGCCCCAAACAAACACAAGAATGCACATTTAACTCACAATTTCATCAAAATTTAGCATTCAAAACATATGATTTTACAACATGTGCATAAAAATTCCCAAATTTTCAAATATTTCTCAAAATTTTCACACTCAAAGCACTACTCAAGCAAAAATCACCCCACAAGAGCATACTTCCCAATAAATTCAAAGATTTTCATTGCAACACAACCATTTCACTCATACATGCTTATCATGAATTTTACACTACAAAACATCAAGATTCATCAATCAAGCTCATATTTCAAAAGATCACAAGATCTCGCATGTATCAAATTATCCCCTAACAATATGCATAAACTTCAATGATTCTCAACTATACAAATCACATATGCATTCAAGTCAAGCAAAAGTTCATCAAATATAAAGCTATAAAAGACCTCAATTGGCGAGCCACTTTCTTCAAGCACTTCAATCCAATAGAATCAAACCTACACCGAAAGAGCAAACACGAAAAGTTAATTCCAATCAAAGACAAGGGAGGGGGAAAAGAAAAGACAAGGGTTAGAAAATTGTAGTTCTAGGTTTATAGTCGCTAGCTCGACTTTGAAACCATGATCAAAGATCAAAAATCCAAACGTGACGAGTCACATGGAGTGACCTCGTTCTTGATACCCTCGAAACCGGATTTTGATCTCCAAGTATCCAAAGCCATCACATCTCTTCTCCTTGAATTTTCAAACTTTAGTTTTCTCCCTTTGTCTCCCGGATCTATCTTCTCTTGGATTGGCACTATCTTGACCGGTTTCTCATTGATGACCTCCACCTTACAATAATTATCCGGAGGCGGTCGTACACTCATAGAACGAAAAATCTTGAATTCCACTTTATCATTCCCGATTTTGAATGAGAGTAGGCCATTTTAAACATCAATATTAGCTCCGGCCGTAGCCAGGAACGGCCTCCCTAAAATTAATGGCAAGTGCTCATCATCTTCAATATCCAAAACCACAAAATCCGCGGGGATGAAGAATTTTCCAACCTTCACCAAAACTTCTTCTAAGATCCCTATTGGGTGCTTTATGGATCGATCCGCCAATTGGAGCATCATATTCGTCGGTTTAAGCTCCTCCAAGCCCAATTTCCTACAAGTAGACAAGGGAATTAGGCTAACACTTGCTCCTAAATCACATAAAGCATTTTCAAATTGTAAAGATCCAATAGTCAAAGGGATAGAGAAACTCCCGGGATCCTTGAGCTTTGGAGGAAGCTTCCTTTGGATGATAGCACTACACTCCTCGGTGAGTGCAACGGTGGTAAAGTCTTCGAGCTTCCTCTTGTTTGAAACCAATTCCTTCAAGAACTTCAAATATGTTGGCATTTGAGCCAATGCCTCGGCAAATGGAATATTTATATGAAGTTGCTTGAATACATTAAGGAACTTTTCGAATTGCTTTTCCAAAATTTTCTTTTGCAATCGTTGTGGGAATGGAATTGGTGGAACATACGCCTTCGGTGGAATGTATGCCTTTGGTTTCGAAGAGAGCTCATCATCATGATTTTTCCTAACTTCTTTGTCTCTTAGCTCATCTTCTTTCTCGTATTTCTTCTCATCACTCATCTTAGGCATAAGATCATTCTTTTCTCCAACTTCCTTTGTCTTCACTTGCTTCTCCCATTCCTCATCCAATTTCTCCTCTTGACTCACCCCACTTGATACGGCATCAAACCCTTTAGGCAAAGAAGGCTCATCATAGTACCTACCACTCCTTAACATGATAACATTACAATGCTCTCTTGGATTAGCCTCCGTCTTACTAGGAAGTGTTCCTTGGGGCGTAGGGTTTATAGCATTAGCAAGTTGCCCAATTTGGATCTCAATGTTCTGGCTTTGTGTGACCACTTGGTCCACTTGTGTTTCCAAGCTCTTGAAACGGTCCGTGGAAACATTAAGGAACTTCTCAAATGCGGCTTCCCATCCTTGCTTTTGGGCTTGTTGTAGAGGTGGGGCTTGATAGTGAGTTTGGGGAGTTTGGTAATGGGCTTGTGGTAGAGGGAAAGGAGGAGGTTGTTGGAAATTTCTGGGGTTTCTAGGTGGTGGTGGTGGTCTTGGGGCATTTTGTGAGTTGTTGGGGTTGGACCAAGAAAAATTAGGGTGGTTGCGTAGTCCGGGATTGTATGTGTTGGAATAGGGATTGTTCCCGGGCCTTTGGACATTTATGGCATTCATTTGCTCGGATGTGGTTGAGGAAGATCCTCCTTGATTTGCAGGAGGGCAAGAATCATAAGCATGAGATGCACCACAAATTTCGCATGCCATTAATTGAACTTGTGGAGTTTGATTTGATACCACATTCGTTGTGAATTTCTCTACTTGTTTCTCCAAGGCTTCTATCTTGACTTACATAGAAGTATATTCCCCCAATTGCATCATGCCGGGAGTAGAACCTTGAGGCTTTGGAATGGGTGCATTAGCTCTATCGGAATACCATGCATTGCTTGCCGCCATTCTCTCTAGCAAATGAATTGCATCGGCCTCGTACATACTCATAATTGCCCCTCCGGTGGCGAAATCTATCATTACCTTCAACGCTTGGGAGATTCCCCCGTAAAACGATTGGACAAGTTTCCAACCTTCACACCCATGGTGAGGGCATTTCCTTTGTAGCTCTTTAAACCGTTCCCAAGCTTCATATAGGCTTTCTCCTTCATATTGCCGAAATGAAGTGATTTCATTCCGGAGCTTAACCATTTTAGCGTGCGGGAAGAACTTATCCAAGAATGCTTGAGGCAATAGAGGCCATGATCCCTTAGTCTCATACGGAAGAGCACTATGCCAAGCTTTCGCCCTATCCCTCAAGGAGAATGGAAAGAGTCGAATTCTAATAGCTTCCTCGGGCACATTGTTGAGTTTGAATGTGTCACAAACCTCAACGAACCAATTCACATGTGAAATGGGATCCTCCGTAGCTAAACTGGTGAATTGATTTTGTTGGAGGAGGGAGATATAAGCCGGCTTAATCTCAAAGTGGTTCGTCGCCACTCCCGGTCTTCCAAAATTTTGTTGGATGTTTTCCATACTTGGCATGGCATACTCCCTAATTTGCCTTTGAGGTGGTTGGTTAGGTTGTGGCCCTTGTCCTCCATTTGCCCCATTAAGGGCATCATTTGCATTGAAATTTTCGATTTGAATTGGGGTTGATACCTCTTGTCTCCTTTCCTTCCTTAGTGCATGAAGTTTCTTTTCGATGTCCGGATAATGTTTCAAATTCTCCCAACTTTTAGCTCTTCTCATGCACAAGAACCTACAAGAGACAAACAAGCATCAAATTCAATAAAAATAAGGATCTAAATCACTAGTTACTAACAATCGGTAAGGGTGATTTAAACGCCTCCCCGGCAACGGCGCCAAAAACTTGTTGTTATATTAATTTGTTTTAGTTTAAGCCTAAGTGAAAGCATTAATAAATCAATGTAGCAAAAGGGGTCGAATCCACGGGGAGGAGTAAATCAATCAATTACCTAATGTATATAGGCCAAAACGAGTGTAAAAGTGAATTAGCTAGATACGGAACTAAGATTAACAAACTAGAAACTACTAGAAAGCGAATACAGTAGCAAATAACCAAGTTAACTAAGTGGCAATGGGGTAGTAATGATCATGCAAGGTTCGTGCTCAATTAGTGCTTTAATGGGACAAGGATCTCACAATCCTAATCACTAATGTATACACAAGCTCCTCTCGAAGTCAAGTGCGTGTACCTAATCAAAGTCTAAAGCCTACTCTCATGGTCATTAGCTCATTAATTAGATCAAACAAACAAGACTAGTGTAATAAAATAACTAGCGGCTTGGCCCGGTTACTCTATTGCTCGATTGCTCAAGATTAGGCTAAATGTCTTTATACCTAAAACTTAAGTGTTATGAAATTCCATCCAATTTACATACAATCTCTCGATTAGCATGCAAATCTAAGTTCATATCTAAGGTGATCAAGCTTAAACATGCAAACAAAGCAATTTCACAAGCATAAGATCAAGTAGTCCCACATAGGCATTTCATCAAACACTTACCCTACATAATTCATCACCCCCCTTTGCCCAAGAAATTAACCACTCATATTAACACTAGAAAGCAAGGAATTAATAGAGATCGTATTGAAAACATGCATATTCATTAAATTAAACCAAATATCAAATATCAAGAACAAAACTCTAAAAAACATGAACAAATTCCAAGACTAAAGACATTAGTATCAAACTTAAAGCAATTAAATCTAACTAGGACTGAAAATAAAGGAAATGATTGTTCTAGAAAGGAATTAACAACTACAATCTAATTAAAGCTTTAAGGATCAAAGATAAAGCTAGAAGAGACTCCTAAATTAACCCTAAATTAAACCCTAAACGAGTCTCCCTTGAGAAATGCTGAAAACTGCCTTAAATAGCCCACTAAACGCCCCCGGAACGGCCCTGCTCAAATATCTACCAGCGCTGCTGGGAACGGCCGTTCCCAGGAAAGGCTTGGGATGGGAACGTCCGTTCCCATCCTCGGTCAAGGGGAAAAATGTTGACTTACCGGAACGGCCCTTCCCAAAATACACATGGACCGGAAGGACCGTTCCCACCTTCCAGACGCGGGAAATGCAAATCTTCACACGTATTAATGATTCTCGGCATCTAAACTCTCGTTTCTTGCCTCGTTTCAGCATTAACCATCTCCGAGCATAATATAACTGAAATAAGAGCAATTATAACAATATAAGGCCTAAAATCCGTCAAATCATGACATAAAACATGCTCAAATAAAGGTATAAAATAATCCTAACATCTATACCCCTCCTCCTCAACCTTGCAGGTCTGCCTGCCCTTCTTTCAAAATTTAGGGGTAAGGGTGGGATGAACAATGTATTCCCCCATACATTTGTACCACTGATCGGGAGAATTACGCTAGAGTAGGCCCCCTTAAATGAGCTCACATGGTAGTATTCATCCACAAATTCTTCTACATCAATCTTGTCATTGTTGATAGCTCTTAAAGCATGAATGCATGGTATCCCAGTGAGCTGCCAACTCCTGCAGCTACATGTTTTGGCCCCCAAATCAACTACATATTGGCCACCATCATCACTTTGAATTTGAAAATGAGTTCCGGAAGCTTTAATGGCCCTGTATCCTCCTGTATGCTTCCCATTCTGTTCAAGTATCCCAACAATTGTTGGACAAAGTACACCTGGTAAGAAACATATGAAATGAAACAGTAAATATTCAAGTCATGGAAAAAACTCAAGTATACAACAATTGAAATAAACAAGTTTACCATCCCAATTCTTAGCTGTTTCTCTATCGAAGTGCCACCTCTTCATCAGGTATTCTCTGATCCACTCAAGCATGGTTATGATTGGCTTGCTCCTAGCCTCCAAGATGCAACTATTGAAAGACTCACAGCTGTTGTTGAGGTTCATGTCACATTTACTTTGCTCAAGGAAGTGACTCGTTGACCACTCTCTAGGGTGCTTGTCCTTAAGCCAATCTACAACATCTGGAAATTTCTCCCTGATGTTCCTCATTGCAGCCTTGAAGTCACCAACTGTGCATGCATTAGGAGCTTTCCACACTGCATTCTTTAGAACTATCCCCTTGTGTCCAGCTGCCATCAAGTTGAGTACCATATGCCTGACACAGAACCTTTGTTCTGCACCAGGGAATACATCAGGCAGTGCATGTATAATTCCCTTCTGCTTGTCAGAAATAAAAGTGATCCCTACACCATTTCTAAACCCCAAATCACTCTTTAACACTGTGAAGAACCAAGACCAATTATCTTTATTTTCAGTGGATACACTGCATATGATTTGGGATAAATACCATTATCAGGATCCACCCCCACTGCTGTTAGCAACACCCCACCATGTGGACCTTTGAGGTGACAACCCTCCACCCCAATAATTGGTCTACATCTCTTGAAACCTACTTTCATTGCCTGAAAGCACACATAAAACTTTGAAAATCTTTTTTCTCCATCAACATCATCAGTGCCCAGTATAATTGTGGAGCATGGATTGGTTGTTCTCAACTCATTAGCATAATCCCACAGTTTAGTGTATTGCAAGTCAGGATCACCCTGGATTTTTTTAAGAGCTCCAACTTTGGCCCTATATGATTGATCCTTAGAAACAGTCACTCTCAAAGTTCTCTCAACATCATCTCTGAACCCCTTGACATTTCTCTTTGGATCATTTTTAAACCAAGCTATGTATCTTTCATCTAACCATTCTATACTCATGTTTGACATATCCCACCCTTCAGGATAAGTATGATCAGTGCACAACTCTCTAATTACCCAAGCCTCTTCTCTATCTGGAGTAGTGTTGATAACTTTAACTTTATTAATCTTAAAGGGACATCCACTCACAGAACATCTAATATAAACCATCTTACTATCAAACCTCCTGCAAGGAAGTGACCTTCTTAGTTTTAATAGCAAAAGAGTCAACACTCATCTTAAAGACATCTTTACTCCTGAATGTCTGTCCCAAATCAAACTCCGGAACAAATAAATTGTTTTTATTGAAATGAGGAAAAGATTCATCCTCACCACCATCATCATCAGACATTCTATGGATTTCAAGATCATCATCCTCACATCCAACCACATTCTCACCTTCATACTCATCATCACTGAAATTTTCTTGACCTTCATTGTTTTCATTTCTCCTATCTCAATATTATCACTCACATTATTACTGAACATACTGTCATCATCATCATCAGTTCCCTTCTCAGGCATTGCAAAGTCATCATCACCACCAGACCCACTGTCTGAAACCACCTTATCAGAACCTAACCATTCCATATATATATCATTTAACTGTTCCTTATGCACCTTAAACTTAGGTTCTTCTTCTAACTGGGCATAAACTTCATCAAGTAAAGCCTTATCTTCCACTGAATTATAACCACCATCAACATTAAAATCAGAGTCATCACTGTCAGAGTCATCATTTGACTTTTCATGTTCTTCCTCATTCAAATTATTATCATTGCCAGAGGTTTTTTTTCCCAAACCTACGCTCATACTCAGCTATCCATTCAACAGAATTCTCTACCCTCCTAAAGAAGTCCTTGTCATCTAAAGTCTCTGGTGGAATTGTTGTATCCATTTCCCCCAAAAACTCTCCATTTTCTGCATCTCCCTCTTGGCCTATGTTAGCAGTTTTTTCATCCATATTCCCAGTTGGTACATCTATGTTCTCAGTTGGTTCTTTAGGTTGTGCTATCTCCCTAGTCTCAGTAGGTTTTTCCCCAACCCTATTGACTACTTCTTGACCTCTTACCCAAATATCATTAAAGTTTTCATCTTCATTACCCACAGAGACAACAAATAATGAAAACTCTCTACAATGTTTTAAATATTTTTTTCCATAAACTTTGAAGTCATTGTCCTTCTTCATCACTACATAACCAGTCTTAACAGCAGTATACACCCTTAATTTAGTCCCTTCTTGTATTATGTCTTGCACATACTCATCAAAGCACATAAATGTTAACTTTTCAACATCCACGTAGTCAACCTTTCTAACCCTACCACCCACATAAGCACCACTTTTAAATTGACCATTTTAATATATTGTCAAAGTCATAGAAGAGGAATCTGGATCTGTACACACCAACGAAACAAACAAAAACCAAACAATATATTAATAACTATCCCACCATTATTTAATAGACACAACAACCACTGTATACAAGGATGTAGGGACACAACTTACTGGAAAAAACAATACATGCATTGGGGACCCTTAAAGGGGGACAACATATACACAGTATTCAAAAAGTTCCCAACTTTATAACATCCAACAACATCACAAAAACTTTCAACACAAACTCAAAACCTTTAAAAAAAAAAAAAAGTTTGGAAGGGGGGCTTACGATATGTAGGCGGTCCAGTGTATAACATCCTTTTACTTCGTATCCACACCATCTTTCCTCCGCGAGACTACCAATTTCAGCCAGAGAAGACGATCTACTTCAAAATACAAGAGGTAAGAACTTAATCTAGGGTTTTCTATTGTTTCGTTTGGGTTTTCTTCAAAATGCCCGAGGTTTGAACTTTGAAATTTGTGAGTGAATCCGAAGGGTCTGATAACTTATGAACTGTTGCAGAATTTGGGTTCTTTTTTTAATTTTTAAATATGTTTTATTGGCATTTAATTTTAAATTTATTTTATTGGCTTTTTCTTCTCAGATGCAAGATGGCATTTAAATGTGATGTGACAGTCAACGTGTTGCCACGTACTAACCGTGTACACGTCAAGCTGGTTTTGTGAAAAGAAAAAGTGGTTTCCGGAGTGATTTCGGGTATTCTGGCGACTTTATCCATTAAATTGCTAAATTTTGGTAGTTGCAGGTCCTTTTTGCCACCGGAAAAGTTCCTGTACCACGGTTGCTGAAATGGAGGACTTGGTATACCATTTTTGCAATTTTCCCATTCTACGAACTAAGGATGAGAAAACATGATCGATGATTAAAGTGTAGTGTGCTGTAATTTGTGGTGAAAACCTAATTAAAATAACTAGAAAATATCAGAACCTAATGAGGGTTTGAGATTAAAGACTAGAGAGAAGTTTTTTATAAATTTGTTTGATGCCGTGAAAACGATGTTAATGATAGTCAAATATGGTATTTATAGGTTAAAGTAGTTGACTAGATTCATTCTCGTGCTAAATCAAACTCTAAATTTAGAAACTCTTGCGTCGTACTTTTAGAGACTATTCTACCGAGAAAACTCTTTGATGGCACTAAATATTGTTTATTTATAGAATGAGACATGACGCGACCCCATAGTCCCACGTGGCAACCTCCTATGGTGACACGTGGTCATCCAAAACTGTTGATCAACTATCTCGTCCAATCTCAAGGCCGAAAATGAGCTAGACCTCTCAAGGCTAGTTGTAGCGTGCTCGACCCTAACCTCAATCCCCGTTTAACTCGGCAAGTTGCCACATGGCCACTAACTATTTATAGAGTAAGTAACCGACAACAAATTTAATTCTTTGGAGTAGTGCACCAAGTGCAACCTGAGCACGTCACACACGACGCCTGCCACCACTCTACAGTTGAGGGTATAAATATCCTCTTATTTATTTCGGTAGGTAAGCACTTTTACTGCACTCCTACATTCGACCTCATTCATTTGACCTAACCTGATCACTGACTTGAGCATTGGAGTGCCAACCCCGGGTAAAATCCCATCTTGACTTGAGCTGACCTCGAGCTCACGTGTCCTCCTTCTTTCAGACAAACTCCCAGATCAAATGATTTTTCAGTAAAAATTCTTGAGATCGGCAGAATTTTGGCTTGATCATTTTGACGCTATCTATGGGAAGCCTTTAAAAGAAAAATCCATTCCCACCTAAGCTCAATGAGAAATTTGAGGAGCGAACAAGTGTTTGGTGAAGATTATCAAGAAATTACCCTTTAACTTTAGGTTGGGGCAAGTAATCAGGCCAATCCTCATGCTGGTATCCTGACAACGGTTGTCCCAATTTAACTTATCTACTTGATGTTGGAAAACAACAGAGTTAAAACAACAGAAGTTTAAAATTTTTCCAAAAGGGATCGTGATCTTGCAATGTTCGTTCCAAAACAAAGTGGGATATCAAGAAACTTACAACAATTGAAGCTTTCTTAAAATGTTTTGAGCCACCCTCAAACGTTCTTCATGCAGCATGAATCCCCGTTTCTTGATCGATTCTTTCTTTGAGATTCTAAAGTAGAAACCCTCTAGAGTATTAATCCACACCAACCTAGATTCAAATCATGTTAGTGAGTACGCTAGTACTATAACATGCGTATTAAAGAAACAGAAACGAGAAAAAGAGAGCAAGAGAATTATCCCCAAAATTCCATGAAGTTTTTGGATATGATCTCCACATCACGTGTAAGCCTAAATTTTCGAGCCCTTAGTCCCTTTTATAGGGTGGGGTTCGAACCCTAAAGTCTTGTAGGAGATACGTCTCCTACTTTGACTTTGTCTTCTATTCTTTCTTTCTCTCCAAGTAAATAATGTCTTATCTAAAATAAGATATTTATTTTATAGAAAAAGAGCTCCTAACTAATTTAGAAATATTTAATTATTCTAGCAATAATTAAATATCTTATCCTAATAATATTTATTCTAATCATATTAGAATTAATATTTTATTAGAATAATAAAATAGAAGATATTTATTTATTTCTTTATTCTAACCAAATTAGAACAAGCAAATAATTAAATACTTAGAATTAATTCTCAAATTAATTATTTCAAGGGTTTTAGAATTAATTCACTATTCTAACGGAGTAAAATTAATTCTCCAATTAATTTTATTTGGCTATAATTAATTCTCCAATTAATTATATTTAGGAATTTATAATCAATTCTCCAATTAATTATATCTTGGCTTTATAATTAATCCTCCAATTAATTATATTTGGACTTGATAATTAATTATCTAATAAATTATCACATGATCCAATTTCTCAAATGGATCACACGTCCCAAACAATGCTCTCGATCCACTGGTGTACTTTACATTGTGGTCTCGTTTCGATCAATTATTTGATATTCCACAATACCCTCCTTTGAACTCAGTATTTGTGTGTGACCCTCTAGGTTCAATTTCAGTTAGTAGTGAGCCTAATTAATTAATACACTTTATTAATTAATACCTCACTGATCACACGACCATAGTCTAGCAACAGGTATGTGACCCCTACCCGAAATGTGAATGTATATTCGAAAGAACCTTTCAGTCAATGAAATCATGTGGGATACGATCCTCCTACCATCCTATCTCTCGATTAAGATCTATCGCATGGGAATATGGAGAGCCCTACTAACCTTAATCTTAAAACAAAGTTCACTTCATATTCCATTTGATCTCAATCCAAGAAAACCCCATTTTCTTGATGTCTTGATCTAACCACCTTGCGCAAGGATTTTGGGATGGAACATGTATGACTTGTGTAATAAGAGATCATCTTGCCTACATCAAGTGTAGGTCCTTTATTAATTCCAACAATTCTCATATGCCACTTGTGTAATCCCAACATAGGCCGTGGTTCAGGTGTCTATATGGCGACACCCATTTGAGCCTATATCAAAGATTACAGAGTTAGCTCATATGAGACAATGTGGAATCTCAAGTCTAAGGATTAATTCCTCACGTTATTGACATGTGAGATATTTTCTAATCTGGAAGTTCTAGTAACGTCCTTTCCCATTTAGGAATCTTCTCACGCGGGGCACTCTCAGTGAACTTGTTCTTACAATAAGCACCCTTGTGTATTGTGTACGCATCAACTTATGCACTTTACACCCCATGAAACAGGATGATCCTTGTTAAGGACACAACTAGACAAACAAGTCTCAACAGAGGCAAAGTCTACACTCCCACTGTCTGTCGGCCTCATTGACTTGGAGAAGTTTCTAATCCTCGTCTATTGTGTTAAGAACTTATTTCATGTGTCATTCCCATAATGACAAAGTTCTTAACGGCCTCAATGGATTAGGGGAGTTCTAGACATGCACACGTAATGGAAACACATAGAACACATATTGGCACATAAGAAGTGTTCGCCTGTGATTACAATCATTTGTATATTATTCAAAGATTGTCTGTGATATAAGGAAAGTCCCAAAGCAAAACAGCTTTTTAGGGCACTATTCCCAACACTCGACACCCGAGTTAGACAATTATTTCTGAGCCTTCCATGAAGAAACCTCTGTTATGGTTGTAGATTACTGAAAGCCCAGGATACTTGAATAGCCCCGACTGAGGCCAGTGGAAATTATGCCACACCCTTGCTTTACCCCCAGCCATGCGCCCAGCCGATCCAGTATCCTTACCCATCGATCGAATATTCGGGGTATCAACAGACTCAGGGTCAACCTTCTTATCATCCATCTTCAGTGCTATCATATCGCATCGCCTCCACCATCGATTCTCCCAAATGAATGCAGAAAGGCAGGGGAGGAAAGAGATATGGGCATTACACAAAGAAGAAGGTGTGCTAGAGTACGACCCACTATGGAGGAATTTGGGGAAAAGGCCAGCAACTGATCGAGATGGAGAGTTAAAACATACTTGAAGGTCGGGGAGAACCTATGAACACAACCCTCCCCGCAGAGATCGGATTGTTCGACCGACTCGGGGTTAGGGTTCGACCTGAAGCAGCCAAACGTGCCAACCGGTGCTTCATCATTGGGTCTCGAGATCTAAGGAACCAATTTCCACCTCGTGAAAATTGACAACCACCTCTTCAAGATTGAGAACGAACATACCAAAAGGAGGAAGAAAGAGAAGAATCATACAACCGACCCCTCGAGTTGACAAACTTCCATGCAGGTCCAATATTCAAATCTGATAGATCCTCCACCCCAGAGGTTGTTGAGAATTGTGCCCTAGAAAATGGATTTGACGTAATCCGCTTTGGTATTTTTCTTGTATTACAGATAATCTTTAAATGATATACGGTTGATTATTATAGACAAACACTTCTTTATATGCAATGCATGTTTTGTATGTTTCCATTATGTGTGCATATATTAGAATTCCCCTAATCCACCAAGCTTTTAGGGTTTTGTCATTTGGATTAATGACACATGAAACAAGCCTTAATCTAAGCTGGATTAAAACTTACTTCAAGCCGATAAGTCCAACAAACAATCGGAGTATTGATTAGACTCAATTGAAACTTGCTTGTGTGATTGCATCTTTAAGAAGGAATCATCTAGTTTCACAGGATGACAAAGTGCATAGTAGATGTGTACGGAGCACACGAGGTTGCTCAGTGATAGAATGAATATACTGAGTTGTCCCGCTTGAGAACATTCCTGAATGGGAAAGGAAATATCCACTTTTAGAAGTAGACACTTTCAAATTAAAAAACATCTCACATGTCAATGGCTTGGGTAATTAATCCTTTGACTTGAGATTCCCTGGTTGTCTTGTGTGAGTTAACTGGGTAATCTTAAATATTGGTTTTAAAAGGGTGTCACTCGAGAAACCTGAATTACGACTTATTTTAAGGTTGCAAAAGTGGCACATGAAGGCATGTGAGAATCAATAAAGGACCTACACTTACTTTAAGTAAAATGATCTCTTATTGCATAAGTCGTTCATATGCCATCCTAAAACCATTGTCCAAGGTAATGGATCAAGACATCAAGAAAAGATTTTCTTGGATTGAGATCAAATGGATATGAAATAAACTTAGCTTTAAGATTAAGATTAATGAGGCTCTCCTTATTCCCATGCCCTAGATCATAACCGAGAGATAGAATAGTAGGACGATCGTATATGTATCACATATGTTAATGACTAAAAGGTTCTTTCGATTGTGTGATTTTTGAGCTAATTAATTAATAAAGATAATATTTTTGCCATTCGAACTATGGCCCATTTTGTAATTCACCCTTCAAGCTATTTTGACCCCCTATACTACCATCTAAACTATTAATTCTTGACAAACCACCATCCAAACCCCTTTTTGAGCGGTTTACCCCCAAAACTAGCACACGCATGAGTCACACGTGATAAGGGGGAGGGTATTCTTGACAATTCAACTTAATTATTATTTTACTGTTGAAATTGAAAAGAAGGAATAAAGAAATATCAGGCTTCACATCTCCCCAAATACAAATCTGTATTCAAACGTAAACCCTAGGTGATATTTGGAAGAAATTGGAAGTTTTAACTGAATTTTTTCGTTCTCGATGGTGTGGACTTTGAGGGACGATAGCAAAGCTCAGATTCCAAGCGGGAAAAGCATGCCCCATTATGGTGAGTTTTAGATTTTGTAACACATATTGAAAATGGTCCTCGTTTGCTTTGTCTATGGTTGTCGCATTTTCCCCCATTTTTTATACAAGTTTATGGTCCCCATTTTGTTGGGTTTTGCTTTCCTAAGTATCAGTGGTCTACCATGTTCCCCCAAGGAGAAGTCATTGTTGCTTTAAAGAATTATAGATATTTCCCACATGTCGCCTTTTTTGGGTTTTTCTTCGTTTTTTATTAATTTTGTCTAGGGTTATATGTTTATTGTATATGGTCATGTTTTATTCTATGTATTGAATTTGCAGGAAAAGATTCTGGTGATTTCACCATTAGAATGCATTATGGGTGTAGCACCCGGAATGCTAGGTACCACATCCCCCGCACTATAGTTCAATTCACATATGAAATGGACAATCCATACATGAACCAAAGCTATAGCGAACAGGAGACATTAAAAAAAAACGACAATAGCTAGGCGGGACTAACCCCAAACCAAACAATCAATTCAGAACAATAAAAGCGGAAACATAAAATTTCATTATCACTTATCAAACATCAAATGTCCAAAAGCATTCTGACTACTCCATATACATATCAATACAATATCATCTCCAAAACATTCCATAACCATGCTAATATTCCAAAAGTATCAATACATGAACATAATGTGAAGGTGAAGTGTGCTAGACCCAAATTAAAGATAAGACTCGACTCTAATTCCCGCCTAGTATGCACCTGCAAAAACTGAAAGGTTGAGGCATCAGTCTACAATGGACTGAGTGAGGGGTATATAAGTATAAGCGCACATAATGCAAGTTATAAGCTCGGGTAATATTTTTGGTAAAAGAACAATATAAGTCAAGAAATAAGATATAATATCGCCCGAGGTTACAACTATCAAGTTTATCAATTAATTCAATTTCAGTCAATCAGTGGCCCGACGAGTGAGGGCAATTCTCCAACCTTACTCCGATTGTGTACAATAATTAGGTTATCAATAATTTAGGTGATCAAGCAAGTTATTACAGTGCAGTACATTCAGTAGCAGTTTCAGTCCCTTCTTCCTCTGAGTGATGGTGGGTTTGCAAGGCCCAACCATCCAATCAGTGTGAGCAGAGGGTACATGAATCCCTAAGCCCGGAACTCTTTCCTCCACTAATCTCCTAGTGGATTCAGGGGTCATCCCAAATGGTGAGGATAGCGCTAGAGTTACCCGTCAGCCCGTGCTTTCCCGGTTGGCTCAAGCCACTACCCTCGGGCCTATAGTGCAATACAGTATACTCACCAAAATATGGTCAATTCAGTACAGTAGACTCGGAGAATTTTGAAATCATTTGAGGTTTATGAAAATCTATAGATATATTAATACATTTTGGCCAAAATCTACATAAGGGTTGTAAAGGTTCTATATATCTAGAAATTAAACCTCACCCATTTGACCAAAATAAACAAGGAAATAGCTCACGGGGCCTGCTCCTCGTCACCAGAAAGTTGGTCTGTGCAAGAAAGACAATTGTCTGTGAGACACGACTCAAATGTACTAATTAGGACGAACGGCGTGATCATGAACATTATAACATGCATTGACAAATTATGGAATGATATGATCATATTCATACATAAAATGAACATATAATAACACGTATTGATCAATTATGGCATTAGAAACGGATTATGAAAACCCAATTTTATGCAGAAAATTCATGAAATCCCCTAGAGCATGGGAACGGCCATTCCGATTTTGAACTGGAAATGGGAAAGGTCGTTCCCGGCTCCCCAATTCAATCTTGCCGGTTGTTTCTGCTGTAAGCCAAAACTGGGAAGGGACGTTCCCAGTCTCGCGGGACAGCTGGTAGGGGTGGGAACAACCGTTCCCAGAATGAACTGGGACGGGAAGGGCCGTTCCCAATATGCAATTACAGCAGATAACAAAGCAACAGCAGGGGAGATACGTACCAAAATCAAAAAACTCAAAAGATCCATAATTCCATCTCCAAATGATATAAATCAAGCAATATATATACTAGCATGCTTATAGATCAATAAAATCCAATCCAAACACTTATATCAAGTTCAAATCATCAAGAATCATCAATTAAAACCCATATATCAGCTCATGCTCGAAGTTCATAAACTTCAATATATATACATCAAATTCAAGCCATGATCAAGTATTCATACTTCCAACAACTAAAACACACTTCAACCAATTCATATCATAACCCTAGCTACCCTTCATGATTCAAGAAATGATCAAAATCTCCATCTTACCTTGAAATGAGAAAGAGATAAAAAGAAATGGAGATATGTTGACGATGATGCTCCAATGTATACAAAACCCACAAAATATAGCTTGGATGATGAAATTCCCCTTCTCCTTGATGAGGGTTTTTGGATCGGTTGAAATGGAAACAAAGAAGCAAGTGTATGATATGTTTGTATGAAATGAGGGGAAATAGTACGTGATGCTGCTATAAGGAAGAAAGAGATACTCCAATTGCTATTAAATCCCTCAAGTTGTTAAGTCATGCAATTGAGTCCAATTCCATAATAAATGATCAATTTAGTCCCATGAAAAATTCATGCAATTAAGTCTCCAAATTTAAGAAAATGATCAAATAAGGACATAAAAGAAATTAAATCATGTTCGGGAATTAATTCACGTTCCAATCAAATTCAATTTATGCAATAATTATCAATTTGGTATGAATTTCATAAAAACACTTGAAATAAAATTTTACAAAAATTATGTCATGACATACAAAATTGAAGAAATGATCAAATTAAATTAAATTATTACTCTCAAAACTCACACGTGGCGTACTTACCTGAAAGGTCGAAAGCTAGGGTGTTACAATGGGGGACCGATTTTGCAGAATTTGGGACACCTGAGGTATTTTGGTGGAGATGTAAGACATATTGACTTCTGTAATGGTGATGAGTTGTCAATGGTGGAGATTAGGTGCATGGCGAAACAAATAGGTGTGACTGATGTAGATCAATATGTTTTCCATTTTAGCAAAGTTGGAGTGAACTGTTTTGATGCCTTATCTCTGTTACAACATGACTTAGAAGCATGTACTTTAAATCAGTTTGCTGATGTGAATAGGATGGTAGCTATATTTGTTGAACATCCTGAAGAAGAAGAAGAAGAAGAAGAAGAAGAAGAAGAAGAAGAAGAAGAAGAAGAAAGTAGGCAGTCATTAAATTGTGGGTTAACGTTTGTACGTGGCACGAGAAATCTGAAAGTGTGGGTAATGAAACTATGAATGATCCGTATGTTGAGAGTCAGGCTGAAAATGAACAATTCCACAATGTATATGATAATTATTCAGCATATAAGATGGCCTTTGACATAAGAGATACAACCCAGAACTCAGACTCTGATGATGATGTGTCTGTAGGAAGTGATTCAGATAATTCTGTATACTTGGTTGATAGTGAATCTGATGTGTCTGATGATGATATCTTATTTGAAGAAGTGGCTGATCCTGAAGCTGAGTGGGGTTCTAAGACAGGCTGCACTGAATCAGCTATTTGTGAGGGTACTAATCAGGAGAGATTAGTAAAGAATATTTCTAACTTACATAGGGGATATCCAGTAGTTAGCCATAAAGAAACAGTATCCTGATGGTGATAGTCTGAGAAGAGCTATAAGATAACATGCAATAAGCTGTGGTAGGGATATCAGATAACCATCGAATGATAAGAAAAAGATTCAGTAAGCACAAGACTTGTCCATGGGTGATTTATGCATCTAGGGTGCCTGGGGAGAAAACTATGCAAGTGAAGACAAACATGCCTAAGCACAACTATCCTAGAAAATAAAAATTGAAATGTGCTAATGCTGAGTGGATAGACAAAAGATATCAGGCTAAAATATGGTCAGATCCTTCATGGCCTGTAGAGTCTATGATGTATGTGTTACAAAATGATGTGAAGTTGCAGTTTCAACCTCATCAGTGTTATAGGGCAAAGAAATTAATAGTTACAATGGGTAATACTATTGATAAAGAGGAATATGCATTGTTGTGGTCTTATGCTACAGAAATTAAAAAGAGTGATCCTGATAACACTGTGAAGATCAAGTGTAAGTTAATGAATGGTGTGCCAAGTTCCAAGAGAATGTACATCTGTTGGAGTGCTTTGAGGAAGGGTTTTTTAGAAAGTTGTAGGCCAGTAATCTTCCTTGATGGGTGTCATTTGAAGACACAAACAGGTGGGATACTCCTTACAACAATTGGCATGGATGGAAACAATGACATTTTTCCATTTGCATATGCTATTATGGAGAAAGAAAAATTCAAATCATGGGCTTGGTTGATTAGCTTGATAATACAAGATCTCAACATAGAAAATGGTGGAAGATGGACAATAGTCTCAGACAAGGAAAAGGGTTTGGTAGAGGTTGCAGAAAAAATCATTCCTGAATGTGAGAATAGGTTTTGTGTGCTACACATGTACAGGAACTTTAAAGTTCAACACAAGGGCTTATAGTTAAAAGATCTTCTTTGGAAATAGTTTTTTGCTTGGATATCCCCTGTGTTATGCCTAATTAGCACTCTGAACCCTGTGATTTGAAAATTCTCAAAGAGAACCCTGTGATTATATAAATTAGCACTGAAAACCCTGTGATTGTATTAAAGTTAGCACTCAAAACCCTACAACCACGGCCGTAGGGTTTGAAATTCTAATTGAGTGCTAATTTATTACAATCACAAAGTACACTTTGAGAATTTTCAAATCACAGGGTTCTGAGTGCTAATTAGGTATATCACATGGTTTTTGGTGCAATAAACTCTCTTTGGAAAGCTGCAAGAGCTACAAAGGTGGTTGATTTTGAGAAACACATGAAGGAGCTAACAGAAAAAGACCAAGCTGCTTTTGAGTGGTTAGCTGCAAAACCTCCATATCACTTCTCTAGATTTCATTTCATTACCATTCTTACGACAGATGTCCTTTCGAACAATATGTCTGAGAGTTTAAATGCTTTGATCTTGAAAGCTAGAAACAGTCCTATCATAAGCATGCTTGAGGTGATTAGAAACACTCTAATGAAAGAATTCATGTTAGAAGGGATAAGATGAAGTGTTTCATAGGAGGTGATTTGTGCCCTAAAGTCTGCAAGTTGCTAGAGGAGTTGAAGAAAAAAAGCATGGAGTATATTGCTCACTGGAATGGCTTGTTTGAAATTGAGAGTTCTTATGGAACAAGGTTTAAAGTCAATGTTAAGGAGAAGACATGCAGCTGCAGAAGGTGGGAGCTCACTGGTATTCCATGTCCTCATGCTATCTCTGGACCTTGGTATTTGGGGCTGCAACCAGAGGAGTATGTTGATCGGTGCTACAATAGAGAGACATTCATTAAAGCCTACTCTTATGGGATGCCAACATTGGATGGTAGTGACATGTGGCCAAAGACTCCTCACACAAAATTGCAGCCACCAATCACAAACAAAGCTCCCTAGAAGGCTAAAAAAATATAGTAGAAGAAAAGAAGCAGATAAAGTATCTAACGGGAAGAAAAAGGCTGAAATTCCAGTGAAAATGAGCAAAAAGGGGGTGATTATGACCTGTAGAGCATGCGGGAAAAAGGGTTATAATACAAGGACTTATCCCCAACTACCAAGGCCTTCAAGTTCAGAATTGGGAAAAGACATCCCACCACCAAACAGTCTAATAAGGACCAAACAACAATCAAAGGTACTGTGTTTATATGTCATAACTTAGTGTTTATATTGAGACTAATTTTTATATTTTTGCAGAGGAAAAAATCAGCTGGAAAGAATTATAGAAAAAGAAGCAAAACCACAAAAAATATTGTACAGGTTTAACATGTTATATTTTTTAGAGATGTTTTATTGTATTTAGAGTAATAGTTTATAAGACATATACTTCAATCTTGTACTGAATTTTGTGTTGTATAAAGGGTAAAGAGAAACAGGTTGAAGAAAGTCCTTCAAGAGTAACAAGGTCTTCAGCATTATCTACAGAACAAAGTCCAAGACGATTTAAAAGGTCTTCTTTTCAGAGTCAGAATGCAGCTGAAAATGTGGTTCCTATTATTGCTCATACAAAGAAGACATTAGGAGTGAAAAGAAAGTTCCCAGTTCATAGACAAGTCATGCAAAAGGTCCGTACCAAGCAAATTGTTGTCCACACAAACAATGAAACTGGAACATCTACATAGCAGTCATCATTTTTATCCAAGCCTACATGGAAACCTACTGAAAGCTCTATCATACAAGGAGTGAGGTTCTCCATTGGAAAGAAGTGACAAGATCCAAAGAATATGAAATTTGTGAAAGACCAGTTCTATTGCAATCAGTCAAAAGAAGATGCTATTTTTATAATATTTTGATATGTTTTACCTGTTAGGTTTTATAATTTTTTTGTCTGGAACTTTTATGTTTAGATACAAGTATGGGTAGACATGTTTTGGCTTAACTCAGTTATGGTACCAAATAATTAGGGATGCTTATGTTTATCAATGATGAATTCCAATGGTATTTAACAATTCAATCTCTTCTCTTTATTTCATGTACACTAATTTTTTAGTTCATGTCCAACAATTCAGCAATTTTGTCTCTTTTTTTTTTTTTACTTCATGTCCACTAATTCTTTAGTTCATGTCCACCAATTTAGCAATTCATACTCTTTTTTTCATGTCCAACAATTCTATCTCTTTTTTTTAAGAAGATAACATGAAAAAAAACAAGGCACTAATATGCAACATTACTTCATTGCTTACTCAAGAATAGGAAATTACATATGTTGCAACATGGTACAGTTCTCTTACATTTGAAAATGAGAATTAGTGCTCATCTCAGGAAAAAAAATAAAATAAAAAAAATTAACAACAAACACACACTACTTCCACAAATACATAAATGCCCAAGAACAAATCAGCTAAATCCACATCCATTTCAGCTTCCTACTCTTCATCCTCAACGCAGCTTCTTATCTATCAGATTTCATAACCAACTCAATGATTACTTGACGAGCCCTGAGAGACATTGGTGGATCAATCTATACAAAGTAGGAGCGCCCATTTATCATTTGACCAAAAATCTTGCAAATCAGATAAAATCCCCAGAAATTAGGGTTTAAATGAAAATAAAAATGAGATATAACCTTGAAATTATTGCAAACTGAGAAACGCCGACTAGGATTTTCGTTCTTCCATGATGTTCGATGGTCTGCTCGCCTGCCATAATGACAAAAATCATCAGAATCTTGTTCAATCGTACTTCTCCTTTCTTTGGGATTTTGTGATAAATTAGGGCTCAAAAGAGGGAGATGTTGTTTTAAAGAAGACTCAGACATTTAATATAAGTTGAATTATCAAGAATACCCTCCCTCTTATCACATTTGACTCGCGCGTAGGGATGTAAACGAGACTAGTTGGCTCGCGAGCTAGGCAAGTCAGCTCGTCAAAAGCTCGTGCTTGGGTTCAGCATTGATGAACCGAGCCGAGCCGAGCCATAGCTCGGTTCGTGGGGACTACGAGCCAAGCCCAAGCCATATCCTTCTTGGCTCGTGGCTCACGAGCCGGCTCTCGAATCAAACTTTTTTAAAAAAAAAAATATATAATATATATATAGAAAGAGAGAGAGAGAGAGAGATACGAATCGTTCATAAAATCCTAAATCTAGTTCAGTTTATTCTTTCGAGTTTCATACGCCGACAAACTAGTCCACTTCCATGCCTGACACCAAAGCCACCATCTCACAATCTCCCGTTGGCGGCCACTACACCTGAGTCTCCACCGCCCGCCACCATGCCTGACGCCACCACCACTTCCAGATCTCGCATTCCTGCGTGCAGCGCCACCTCTCCCCTAGCTCCAGCCACCATTTTTGTTGAATCTAATTCTTGGATGCCATTTCTTCTTTCATTTTCTTCCGGTAAGTTGGTGTACCACTAATTAATCTTTTATTTTTGTGTGAATCTTGAACAATTTGATTTAATTTTTATTTAACCATCTAGATGTTTATCTTCCAGAGTTACTGAATGTAGATTTGTTGATAATTTCATGGGTGTTTATCTTCTAGATTTTGTTGATTTTATGATTCTTGTGTATCGTTTTGTTGCAGTCCTCACTCTTCATTCTCTCTCTATATATATAGCAGAGGTATTTTTTTGGCATAATTTTCTATTTGGTAGATCTGTATTTTTTTGTTTTTTATTTTACAGAGCAATTAATATAAATAATTGTAATTTTGTTTTATTTAAGAGATTGAGTTTGTTGAAAGTGTTGGCGCATTCATTTTGACCAGAAATTATAGACACCCATCCTATCTCAGTTTCCAGCTTGGGTTCTCTGCTATGGCGAAGACATCCCTCTGCTGGCTTGCGAGCCGAGCCAAGCCAGCTCGAGCCCTGGGCGAGCCAAGCCCGAGCCAGGTTTTTAGTGGCTCGCCAGCTCCCAAGCCAAGCCCAAGCCATCTTTATAAGGGCCGACCCGAGCCCGAACCACCAAAATTAGCCAAGGCTCGGCTTGACTCGTTTACATCCCTACTCGCGCTTGTGCTGGTTTTGGGAGTAAACCGCTCAAAAAGGGGGTTTAGATGGTCATTTTTTAGGAATTAATAGTTTAGATGGTGGTATAGGGGGGTCGAAATAGTTGGGAGGGTGAATTGCAAAATGGGCCATAGTTCGGATGACAAAAAATAATTATCTCAAATTAATAAATGTATTAATTAATTAGGGTCACTGTTAATTGAATATTAAACTTAGAGGGCCACACACAAATTTCAAGTTCAAAGGGTATTGTTAGAAAGATCAAGCGATTGATCGAAATAAGACTACACATATAAAGTACACATGTGGAATGTGAGTTAATTGTAGAATTAATTATAAAGCCCTAATATAATTAATTTTAGAATTTATTATAAAACCCAAATGAAACTAATTATAGAATTAATTTTAGACCACTAGAATTAATTATAAAATTAATTCTAAAGCCCAAATATAATTAATTTTAGAATTTATTATAAAACCCAAATGAAAAACAAATTATAGAATTAATTTTAGCCCATTAGAATTAATTATAAAATTAATTCTAAAGCTCAATCTAGAATAAAGAAGCTCAATGAATAATTAATCTATACTATTATATTAAGCGTTAGAGTCGATTGTGGTGTCATGGACTCTTGGTCTCTTTTCTTATTTATTTATTTTATTTCATAACTCCCACGTCTTTCTAACTTCTTTTTTCTCTCTCATAATTGATTCAACTCCTTTCTTTTATTTTTTTATATAATTTTTATCTCATTTCACTTATACTTTTAATTTTTAATTTTAATTATTAATATAATACTATCTTATGCTATTTATTTATCGTAATTTAGTTATTATATTAAACATAATTATAGAATATATATTAATAAAAAATTTATTTTAATATACTCAATACTAATTTTTTAGTTGCACATGCATCAAATGTGCGGAGTTACAAGTTATGAATAAATTATTAATTAAAATGTTAGTTCTATTTATTTAAGAAATAAATATAACTTTATCCTACTTTATTTATTTGAGAAATAAATGAGGGATATTATCATACGTTATTTGTTTGTGAAATAAATAAAAGAGTATTATCCTACTCTATTTGTTTATGAATAGATGAGACGATAATATCAAAACTTATTTAATTACGAAATAAAAAAAGGTAAAGATAATATCATATGGTTATTATCTTAAGTATTTATTTATGAAATAAATATAAAGATAATATCAAGTGGTTATTATCCTTATGAAATAAATAAAATGATAATATTATAAATATTTATTTGTGAAATAAATAAAGGATAATGTAATAGTTTATTTATTTATGAAATAAATAAACAAGAGATAATAGTAGTTAGGATAAAGATATTGATTAATAATTGAATTATTAATTATTTATCTCAATTATCTTATGACGTAAAATAGAGTTAGAGAAGAGAAAGAAATTCTCTCTCTCTCTCTCTTAGGATATGATCTCTTCTCTAGGATGAGATAAATGAGGCCTCTTAACTCAACCACCTAGCTCCTCTCTACCTCAAGCTTTGACGTTGTGAACTTATACACATAGGCCTTCCAAGTGATGTGAAAGAGGTCCTGAAGGAGCTGTAGGATGTATAGATGGATTAAAGCAATTATCAATCTAAAAGAAGTACAAAAGATTAAAGTATGAAAACTAGAAGTTTCCCTATGCCTTTCGATATTGCCTGAGCCTCCATCTCTTCATCTGAGGGCTTTCCAGTTTTTATGGTGGTCGATCTCCGTCTGGATCGATGAGTAGATTGCCCTAATTTCTCTATAATCTTGAGGGGCAGTTCCAATCCTCTTCAAATGTCCCTCCGAGTTTACAGTATGCAAACCCGAAGGGAAGCGAAGCTCAACATGCCTTGGATATTTGAAGAATACCTCGGCGTCTAATTGTCGCGGCTCTTAGACTTCTGCTTGAGCTAGCCTTTTACTCCTTGGGATTAGGGGACGGGGGCTGGATGGAACGATGATGGTACTGGGAGCGGTCTTCTTGGCTTCTTTTGCCCCGATCGGGGACTTCTCAACCTTGGACTTCTAGGAATCGGGGGACAGGGGATGGCTGGAACAATGGTGGTGGTTTTCTCGGAATCTTCCCCCGATCAGGGGCTTCTCGATAGTGGACTTATGGGATTTTTTAGATTTCTTGGATTGATAGGGGTCAACAGCTACATCTCCCTACTTCTCAGCCACTTCTTTCTATCACTAGCTCAACCTCCTCTTCTTTTGAACATCGGGGTTTTGTGTTGCTAGACATTACAAAGGGAAACTGTTGCCACTTCCTTACTTACCTCGACTTCCTCCAAGTTCGGACCCTCTCTTTCCTTTCTTCTCGACCTCCTTGGTGAGGACCTCCATCTCCTTCAGCATAGCCTCCATGTGTGCGTCCATTATTAGTGGATCTGCAAAAACAGGGGGATCGAATCGGTACATTCAACCCACAACTTAAAGTAAGAAAGATAAAAATAGGACACAATCACTGATATGGCCTCGAGAAGGGTTCCCAGTTGAGTACCAGGGTCGAAGTCTCCTCATACCCAAGGAGCGAGTCCCAGGTCGATCAAAATCTAGGCTTCTATCATGAACTTGGATTCAAGCGGCCTAGACTCTCAAGTCTCTGACCAAAGTTTTTGGGCACTTGGTACTCCCCTTTTTGCAAGGTCGATTGTGGCTTTCAAATCTAGGATCAATTGGTTAACATGGTGTTAGGAATAGTGCCCTGAAAATCGATCTTATGTAATCCGCTTTAACTATTTGCTTGTAAAATCACAAGCAATCTCAATAAGCAATTAATTATGATCAAAGGCAAACACTTCTTTATATGCTCTTATATGTTAGTTTGTTTACATTTATATATGCATGTATTAGAACTCCCCTAATCCATCAAGCTTTTAGGATTTTGTCATTTAGGTTAATGACATATGGAACAAACTATAATCCAAGCTGGATTAGAAATCACTCGAAGTCGATGAGTCTAACAAATAGTGAGAGTGTTGATTTGACTTGATTGAGACTTGCTTGTGTGATTACACCTTTAAGAAGGAATTATCATGTTTCATGGGGTAAAAAAGTGCATACTAGAATGAGTACACGGGGGGCACCCACTAATAGAATGAGTACATTGAGGTGTCCCACGTGAGAATATTGTTGAATGGGAAAAGAAGTTACTATTTCTGGAAATAGAAACTTCTAGATTAGAAAATATCTCACGAGTCAATGATGTGAGTCATTATTTGTAACGCCCTGACTTTTCAGTCGTACAGGTATGACGTATGTGTTTACCAATTTGCGCGAATTAATTGTTTATAAGTGTTTTATATATTTAATTTTAATATAAATTGTTATTATTTTATTTTATTTTATTATATTTTATTTCGTTAATTAGTAATTATTTAATTTGATAATTAAGTGTTACTGTTAATTAATTATGTTTTTAATTATATTAATTAAATCCAACATTAATCGTTGACCTTGAGTTTTTAATTTAAAAATAGAATTTAAATTTGTTTATTTAATTATGAATTAAAATTTTTGTTCTTTATTATGGAATATTATGAATTTGTAAATGCATTGTTTTGAATGATTTAATCGCGCTTCGTTCTTATATGATTTGAGATCGAAATTTCGTGAAAATTTAATATGTTGGAGATATACGTGTCATAAATATAAATATATGTTTGTTTCATATTTTTGGATTTGTTTGCATGAGGTTTGAATTTATTTTGATCTTGGAATCCAAAACGGGGGCTAACGAGCAATTAGCGCACCCTTGGTTCCGTATGTGATATCTTGAGCTCGGGAACTCAGATTCGAGTTCCGTCAACTTCGTTGAACTCGTAATGAAAATTTGGGTTTAATGAACTTAGCCTCATATTTTTTCAAAATTATTTGATCCTCCGAAATTCAACCGAAATGTGTTACGTTCTTCAAAACTACCACATCTCACCAAAATGGCCATATCTTTCACAAACCTTGACCAAATTAACCATGGTTGGATTCATTAGAACCCTATTTCAGCCCACTATCACCCCATACTCTCTCTCAATCGAACCAACCCTCACACAAGCAAGAAAACTCAGCAAAATCCCCTGCTTTCCAGTTTTCCCGTCACCTTGCCATTTTTGGAGATTTTGGAGCTCAAATCTCTTCCAACCTTCAACCAATTCAAGAGGTGAGTTTAGGATGGTAATATCGATTCATTTGTGGTCATTTAGATCCATGAATCCCTAATTTTGAGCTTATATTCATAGAGTTTTGAGAAGAGGAATGAATAGTTAGGTTATGAAGCAATTTCTTGATCTCTTTGAATGCTTAGCGGTTTTGATTGATTGAAAGCATGAAAGTGATCATATTAACTACCTTATTGCATTTATGGATATGTATTTTGTGGTAGTTGAGAATTGGTTGAGTTGCCATTAATGAAACTTGGTTGAAATGAACTCTTGTATCTCTTCCTCTCGTATGGCTGCGTTTGAGGCATGTTTAGGTGTTATTTTGGGACTGAAATCTTGGTCTTCTTGCTACTTAATCTTACCTGATCATGTGGGAGGGGATTGGACTTGGTTTATGCTCTGTTTTTACCCTGTTTGCTACGATTTAATTTCTACTGCGAGCAGCGTCGCGGACGCGACTGAATGCACATTTTGCTTCTGTAATAGCGTCGCGGCTGTGACACTTCGACTTCTCGACTGTACAGGTACGCGCGCCACACGTGAGAGTTTTGAGGATTAGGCTTATTTAATTCATTTTATTGATTTAATTGTATGATTTAAACCTTTCTTTTGCGATTTGTTTTCGTGGTTTATGTTATTTAATTTTCCGGGCATGCCTAAGTGTTTAATTATTTTGTATTTGTAAGAATTTTTCTTAATTGTCTTTAATTTCCCTCTTGGAAAAGTTTGGTACTTGATTGATAATTTGATGAGAATTGATTTGTCATATACATAACATCTCATACTTAATTGCATTATTTTAAATTATATAAAGACCAAAGTGCAATTTCTTCCTTTTTCTCCCCACTTGACTGATATATCTATATACACATACCTATACATACATATCTTCATTTCATCTTCATCTTCCAAGAACCAAGAACAAGGGCAAGACATCTCTTTCATTTCAATTCACAAGACAACAAGAGATTTGAGCTTTCTTCCATCTTTTCTTCAAGGAATTCACTCCAAGATCCATCTTCATCCTTTCTCTTCATTCCATCCATCATTAAGGTAAGAGCATGTATATATATGTTTTGAAACTTGAGGTAAATCTAGGGCTTTTTGGTTTATGGTTGTTCTAAATGTATATGGTGCATGAGAGTTGATTTAGGGAATGTTTTGGTGCAATTATACCTTGGCTTGGATGAGTTAAAGCATGAGTGAACACATTTCATATTTAAAGGTTTTGTTTTGAACTTTGTTGGATTCATACATGTTTCCTTGGATGTTTCCTTGAATTAAATGATGCCTAGTTGAGATATTATGATTGTATTCATGTTGTTTGATGTTTTGGGTGCTTGTGGTTGAGGTTTGGGGTGATTTGGGGGTTTGGTTTTCTTCTCCCGCGAGCTTCCCCTATTTTTCTACGTTTTTCCTGTTCTGGAGGACTACCCGGCCGGGTAGTTTTTGCCCACAAAGGTACCCGGGCGGGTAGTTTGTTACAGAAGGTTTTCTGCACCTGCTCTCCCCGGCCGGGTAAATTTCTTCCTTGTTTTTACCCGTCCGGTTACTCCCTCGTCAGAACTCCGATTGACCTGATTTTTGAACCGTTGGAAACCTCTTGAAGTCTAGAACAACCTCCAATTGGAATAATCTCAATATATTTTGTCATTTGTGAGATATAATCAATTCTTTTTGGTGTCGCTACTTCGCCGGAAATCTTCTTTCACCCAAATTTAAGCTTACACCAATTTCACTCGGGAGCTCTTTTTGTGTTTTCATTTCCTTTTTCTCGCATGTTTCCATCTCCAAACTTGTTTATAACTCATTATTTGTTGATTATATGCTTATAATTGTTCTTATATGCATTTGTAATGCTTGAATGACGTGAATTAGTTTCACAAATTTCATGTGCGCCTTGTTAGGCATTTAAATGTTATATTATGCATTAAATGGTGCACTTGAACATGTCATTAATATAATATGATTTCATATTCATGCCTTATGTATTTAATTCACTTTTCGTGCGTCATACCTGGTTCATATTGAGTCGAGTTTCACTCGTGTCTTGTTTCCTTTGTCCAGAGAGTTCTCAGGAGGACGTTGAGCACGTCGAGTAGGGTTTGAGGAGTCCTCGTTCTTCTCTTTTTGTCCGGTATAGGTGAGGAATTGTTAGGATATAATATAAACCCTACAACCCTCTTATATGTTGATTTGGCCAAAACTTATATTATACTTATATCTTGGTTTCAAATGAACAAATGATTTTGGAAAATGAAACCAATCTTGATCCTGTCCTGTTATGGCGAGACTGTTACACTTCCTGGGGCCCAGGGGCTTATGTATTGAGAGAACTGGGGAAGCATGGGCTGACGGCTATCTCTTGCATAAGTCCCAACTAAACTCGGACTACCCTGACATTCACAGGTTTGGTGAATCGAAGGGGCTCCCGATCAATGGGATTCATGTACCCATTGATCATCCTGTCCTGGGTGGTGAGGGTTAGCTACCCGAACCACCAAACCGGAGGAAAAAGGGTACTTGTGCACTTGAAACTGATTCTGTAACAAAGTGAAACTTAAAATATTGCATGATCACTTAACAACTACCCGGTACACTAAAAGAGTAAGGTTGGAGATTGCTTACTCGCCGAGCCACTGATCACTTGTCCTGAATTTAATTTGATAGTTGTAATTCCATACAATGATAACTTATGTTTTACTTACCTTCTTAAAAACCTTGTATGGAATTATGGCTTGCATGAACTTTATCGCTTTCTATATTATATATATGCCTTTCACTCAGTCTTGTAGAGACTGACCCCTCCCTTCTTTGTCCCTCAGGTCCCTTGCAGGTGTAGCTAGGAGGGAATTGCTTTATTTATTGTAATTTTGTGTCTAGCTCGTGTCACACGGTTGTTGTACCACACACTCATATTACCTCTTGTTATGTATATATTTTGTGAGGTCGTGAGGGCCAAATACTTTCACTTGTAAATTATGTAAGCTCTTGATGAGTGATCCTGTTGTTATGAACTACTGGTTTATATTTATGGTTTATACTCTTGTTTCTGTCGCTTGGTTGCATCGATTATTTGGTACAGGGTTAGCCCGCTTAGCTAGGGTCCGTGTCGTGTCCCCGTTCGCTAGGATTGGGTTTGTGTGCGGACTATATTCGTATATGAACTTGGTCTTAGTGCGGGGGATGTGGGGCCCATGCTAGGGCGTCACATCCTAAGGTGGTATCAGAGCCCGGTTGCAAAACCGGGGTTCTAGTGTCGTGTCTGTCTAGGTCGTACGGCTTAAGAACAACTTGTCAATGTGTTCTTACATCTATTTCCTTATTTCTTTGCTATGTGAATTAATTAAGTGTTGCATTCTCTATTTTCATGAGCATAAATCGACCAACCACGCATTTCAGTGTTTGAATTCGTAGGATGCCTCCTCGAAGAGACCGTGACCGTTCACCGGGTCATCGCCGTCATCGAAATCGTTCCCCTACCCCTCAATGGGAAAATCCTCGGGCCACTCCAGAGAATTTTATGGAAGCTGTTATGAACTATGTCGAAATGAGACTCCGGGAGAATCCACCACCACCACCTCCAGCTCCGGTCCCTCCCCCGGTTCAAGAGGGGGGTTTATCTCAAGCTCAAAGGGATTTTCGTTCCTACCATCCACCACAATTCCATGGTGGGAATGATGAACTTGCTGAGAATTGGCTCGCGGAGATTCAAGACATATATTCGGGTATGCCGTTGTAGCCCTCAAGAGATGGTTGACCTTGCTATATTTCAACTTCAAGGAGAGGCCCGTAATTGGTGGAATACGGCGAACATTACACTTCAAGCTAATGGAGATGAACTCACTTGGGTGATTTTTGTGAGGGAATTTAAGAATAACTATATTCCACCATCGGCGAGGACTAGAAGACTTCGGGAATTTCTTGACTTGAAGCAAGCAGGAAGGACTGTTGGTAAATACATATTGGAATTCAATCGATTGGCCCTTTATGCTTCTCATATCTCCAGGGATGATGAGTTAAAGGCTCTCCAATTCGTGGATGGACTTCGGTACGAGATTAAGGATGTTATTGACGTTTCTAATGTAAGGACTTGGGCAAAGGCAACCGACAAAGCTCTTAAAGCCGAGGCTAAGATTTCAAAGAGTAAATGAAGGACCTTCCATGCCGGTTCCGGTTCGGGAATGGGAAAGAGGCCTGCATTTCATCAATTACAAGTTTCCAAGGGTAATGATAAGAAATAAAAGGCCGTGGGGAAAGCTCCGGTACTACCGGCATTACCGGCTCCACCACCACAACAAGAGAGACCCGGTTGCACTTATTGTGGACATCCTTCCCATACATATCGCAATGGTCGCCGCCGGTTGGGCCTATGTTTGAGGTGTGGAAAAGCGGACCATAAGATTGATACTTGTCCAGAGCCACCACCAAGAGCACAACAAGGGGGTCAAAGGCCGTTGATCCGGGCACGTGCCTATGCTATTGCAGGTGAAGAGCAAGATGCCGATATTGATCCCAATACCGTGGTGGAAGGTACTATATACATTCATGGCATAAACATTCATGCATTATTTGATCCGGGTGCCACCCATGCTTTTCTTTCTTGTGGCGTGGTTCCTTCTTTGCCTCTACTTGTTGCTTGTACCTCTTCTTGCTTTGTGATTAGTTCTCCTCTCGGGGGGAGCTTAGAGTCAGACCGTATGTTTAGGGAGGTTCCGGTGAGTTTTGAGGGTCGTGTTTTTCCAGCAGATTTGATCGTGATGCCCATAGACAGATATGAGGCTATCTTGGGCATGGATTGGCTCTTCCGGCACCGAGCAAAGGTTGATTGTTTTGAGAAGAAGGTTTGTTTAGGTTCGAAAGTGTTTGTTGGGGAAGGATTGAAGACTCCGCCACTACTCTCTTTTACTGAAGCTTATGAGTTAGTTCGAAGAGGGGCTACAGGTTTTTTGGCTTATCTTCTTAACAAGCTTAAGGATCAAACCAAGATCGAAGAAACCGAGGTTGTTAAGGATTTTCTTGGTGTCTTTCCCGAGACTTTGGATTCTTTACCACCCGAGCGGGAAATTGAGTTCGTAATTGATTTATTTCTGAGAGCTGAGCCTTATTCGAAGTCTCCTTACAGAATGGCTCCAGCCGAGTTGAAGGAGTTGAAAACTCAACTCGATGAGCTCTTAGCTAGTGGTTACATCCGACCGAGTTGTTCGCCATGGGGTGCACCGGTTCTTTTCGTTAAGAAGAAAGATGGAACCTTGAGAATGTGTATCGATTATCGTGAATTGAATAAGATGACAATCAAGAACAAGTACCCTCTCCCTCATATTGAAGAGCTTTTTGATTTGTTACAAGGATCTAAGGTTTATTCTAAGCTTGATCTTCGACAAGGGTACTATCAGCTACGAATTCGAGAAGAGGATATTCCCAAGACGGGATTTAATACTCGGTATGGGCATTTCGAGTTTATAGTGATGCCATTTGGATTAACAAATGCTCCTGCAGCTTTTATGGATATGATGCACAGGATTTTTTGTCCGTACCTTGATAAGTTTGTGGTGATCTTCATTGATGACATCCTAGTGTATTCCAAGTCTCCCGAAGAGCATGCGCAACATTTGAGGATTGTGTTAGAAACTCTTAGAGAGCACCAGCTGTTCGCCAAATTCAGTAAGTGTGAATTTTGGTTAGATCGAGTCACTTTCTTGGGTCATGTGATTTCTGGTAAAGGGGTGGAAGTGGATCCCTCTAAGATTGAAACGGTGGTGCAATGGGAGAAACCGAAGAACACCTCAGAGATAAGAAGTTTCTTGGGTCTAGCGGGGTATTACCGGAGATTCGTGAAGGATTTCTCCAAGATTGATGTCCCTTTGACCCGACTTACTAAGAAAGAGGTGAAATTTGAGTGGGACAAGGCCTGCGAGGCAAGTTTTCAAACCCTGAAAGAGAAGTTGACTTCAGCTCCTGTGTTAGCCCTACCCGAGGGTTCCGAAGGATATACCGTGTTCACTGATGCCTCTAAGGAAGGGCTTGGTTGTGTTCTTATGCAGAACGGTCGGGTAATAGCTTATGCCATGAGAAAGCTAAAAGACCAAGAAAAGAATTATCCCACTCACGATCTCGAGTTAGCCGCCGTGGTTTTCGCTTTGGCCAAGTGGCATCATTATCTTTATGGGGTCACTTTTGAGATCTTCTCCGACCACAAGAGCCTCAAGTATTTATTCACACAGAAGGATTTGAATATGAGGCAAAGGCGTTGGATGGAATTTCTTGAAGATTATGATTGTACCATCCATTACCATCCGGGTAAAGCTAATGTGGTCGCAGACGCGTTGAGTAGGAAGGCTAGCGTGTCTATGTTGGAAGTTGATAAGGGTGTTAATTTTGAGCCTACGGTGTTGAAGGCCCGTGTGGCTAATATTACGGTACAACCTGAGTTAAGACAGAGGATGTATGATGCTCAAGCTACAGATCCCGAGATTCAAAAGTTAGTGTTGAAAGCACGAGATGATCCGGAGTGTCCATTTGGGTTGGAAGATACAGGACTTTTGAGGTTCAAGACCAGAGCTTGTGTGCCCGAAGAGTTGAAATGGGTAATTCTTGAAGAAGCTTACAGATCAGGTCACTCCATCCACCCTGGAGGTACAAAGATGTATCGAGATTTGAAGAAGTTCTATTGGTGGAGAGGTATGAAGAAAGATGTGGCTGATTTTGTGAAGCATTGTTTGACATGCCAAAGGGTAAAGGCGGAACACTAAAAGCCCGGAGGCTTGTTACAACCTTTACCTATTCCGGAATGGAAGTGGGAACAAATTACTATGGATTTCGTGTCCGGATTACCCAGAGCTAAGGGTGGACTTGATGGAATTTGGGTGATCATTGACAGATTAACTAAGTCAGCACATTTTCTCGCAGTCCGGATGTCTGATAAGATAAGTAAACTTGCAGATAAGTATGTTCGAGAGATTGTTCGACTCCATGGAACTCCTCTTAGTATTATTTCTGACAGAGACCCGCGGTTTACCTCTAAGTTTTGGCAAGAACTTCAGAAAAGGTTGGGCACTAAGCTTAAGTTCAGTACTGCTTCGCACCCTCAGACCGATGGGCAATCAGAGAGGTTGATACAGTATTTAGAGGACATGGTTTGGGCTTGTGCACTGGATTTTCAGACTAAGTGGGATGAACATTTACACTTGATCGAATTTGCTTATAATAATAGTTACCAAGCGTCGATTAAAGCAGCACCATATGAGATTCTTTATGGACGAAGGTGTCGTTCCCCTTTATTCTTTGATCTCGAAGAGTGGCGTTGGACAAAACAGGATGGTGTACAAAGGGAAGTTAGAAAGACTAAACTTTCAGTAGCTACTCAAGATGCAGTTGAGAAAGTCCAAATGATAAGGCAACACATGAAAGCTGCCCAAGATCGACAGAAGAGTTATGCCGATCGCCGTAGACGGAAACTTGAGTTTGAGGTTGGTGATCGTGTGTTCTTAAGAGCATCTCCTCGTAAGGGTTTTGCAAGAATTGGCCAAGGAGGGAAGTTGAACCCTCGTTATTTGGGTCCATTCGAAATTCTGGAGAGAATTGGGGAAGTTGCTTACCGATTGGACCTACCGCCAAATTTAACCGGGATTCATAATGTCTTCCACGTGTCTCAGTTGAGGAAGTACTATCCCGATGATTCAGAGATCCTCCCCCTTGAAGAAGCCGAAGTTGAACCGGATTTAACCTTTGTCCAAAAGCCGGTTAAGATTATGGATCGGAAATTTCAAGAGTTAAGGAACCGGCGTATTCCCTTAGTTAAGGTTTTATGGAGAAGTGACAAAACTGAGGAAGCCACTTGGGAAACAGAGGACAAGATGAGAAGATTTTATCCGGAGTTGTTTCCGAAGGAACAGTGAATCTGGGGACCAGATTCTCTTAAGGGGAGGAGGTTGTGACACCCCGACTTCTCGACTGTACAGGTACGCGCGCCACGCGTGAGAGTTTTGAGGATTAGGCTTATTTAATTCCTTTTATTGATTTAATTGTATCATTTAAACCTTTCTTTTGCGATTTGTTTTCGTGGTTTATGTTATTTAATTTTCCGGGCATGCCTAAGTGTTTAATTATTTTGTATTTGTAAGATTTTTTCATAATTGTCTTTAATTTCCCTATTGGAAAAGTTTGGTACTTGATTGATAATTTGATGAGAATTCATTTGTCATATACATAACATCTCATACTTAATTGCATTCTTTTAAATTATATAAGGACCAAAGTGCTATTTCTTCATTTTTCTCCCCACTTGATCGATATATCTATATACACATACCTATACATACATATCTTCATTTCATCTTCATCTTCCAAGAACCAAGAACAAGGGCAAGACATCTCTTTCATTTCAATTCACAAGACAACAAGAGATTTGAGCTTTCTTCCATCTTTTCTTCAAGGAATTCACTCCAAGATCCATCTTCATCCTTTCTCTTCATTCCATCCATCATTAAGGTAAGAGCATGTATATATATGTTTTGAAACTTGAGGTAAATCTAGGGCTTTTTGGTTTATGGTTGTTCTAAATGTATATGGTGCATGAGAGTTGATTTAGGGAATGTTTTGGTGCAATTATACCTTGGCTTGAATGAGTTAAAGCATGAGTGAACACATTTCATATTTAAGGGTTTTTTTTTTTGAACTTTGTTGGATTCATACATGTTTCCTTGGATGTTTCCTTGAATTAAATGATGCCTAGTTGAGATATTATGATTGTATTCATGTTGTTTGATGTTTTGGGTGCTTGTGGTTGAGGTTTGGGGTGATTTGGGGGTTTGGTTTTCTTCTCCAGCGAGCTTCCCCTGTTTTTCTACGTTTTTGCTGTTTTGGAGGACTACCCGGCCGGGTAGTTTTTGCCCACAAAAGTACCCGGCGGGTAGTTTGTTACAGAAGGTTTTCTGCACCTGCTCTCCCCGGCCGGGTAAATTTCTTCCTTGTTTTTACCCGACCGGTTACTCCCTCGTCCGAACTCCGATTGACCTGATTTTTGAACCGTTGGAAACCTCTTGAAGTATAGAACAAATTACAATTGGAATAATCTCAATATATTTTGTAATTTGTGAGATATAATCAATTCTTTTTGGTGTCGCTACTTCGCCAGAAATCTGCTTTCACCCAACTTTAAGCTTACGCCATTTTCTCCTCGCTTTGAACCAAATTTCGTGCCATATATCATTTTAAAGGTCTATGTGTCTGGTTTCATTCCCAAGAAACAAAACTCAATTCCCTTTCCTCAAACTCAAGATATTCCAGTTTTATTACAGCTTGTCCGATTTGGAAATCTGTAAACTTTCGCCCAATTTCACTCGGGAGCTCTTTTTGTGTTTTCATTTCCTTTTTCTCGCATGTTTCCATCTCCAAACTTGTTTATAACTCATTATTTATTGATTATATGCTTATACTTGTTCTTATATGCATTTGTATCGCTTGAATGACGTGAATTAGTTTCACAAATTTCATGTGCGCCTTGTTAGGCATTTAAATGTTATATTATGCATTAAATGGTGCACTTGAACATGTCATTAATATAATATGATTTCATATTCATGCCTTATGTATTTAATTCACTTGTCATGCGTCATACCTGGTTCATATTGAGTCGAGTTTCACTCGTGTCTTGTTTCCTTTGTCCAGAGAGTTCTCAGGAGGACCTTGAGCACGTCAAGTAGGGTTTGAGGAGTCCTCGTTCTTCTCTTTTTGTCCGGTACAGGTGAGGAATTGTTAGGATAAAATATAAACCCTACAACCCTCTTATATGTTGATTTGGCCAAAACTTATATTATACTTATATCTTGGTTTCAAATGAACAAATGATTTTGGAAAATGAAACCAATCTTGATCCTGTCCTGTTTTGGCGAGACTATTACACTTCCTGGGGCCCAGAGGCTTATGTATTGAGAGAACTGGGGAAGCATGGGCTGACGGCTATATCTTGCATAAGTCCCAACCAAACTCGGACTACCCTGACATTCACCAGGAGGTTTGGTGAATCGAAGGGGCTCCCGGTCAATGGGATTCATGTACCCATTGATCATCCTGTCCTGGGTGGTGAGGGTTAGCTACCCGAACCACCAAACCGGAGGAAAAAGGGTACTTGTGCACTTGAAACTGATTCTGTAACAAAGTGAAACTTAAAATATTGCATGATCACTTAACAACTACCCGATACACTAAAGGAGTAAGGTTGGGGATTGCTTACTCGTCGAGCCACTGATCACTTGTCCCGAATTTAATTTGATAGTTGTAATTCCATACAATGATAACTTGTGTTTTACTTACCTTCTTAAAAACCTTGTATGGAATTATGGCTTGCATGAACTTTATCGCTTTCTATATTATATATATGCCTTTCACTCAGTCTTGTAGAGACTGACCCCTCCCTTCTTTGTCCCTCAGGTCCCTTGCAGGTGTAGCTAGGAGGGAAATTGCTTTATTTATTGTAAGTTTGTGTCTAGCTCGTGTCACACGGTTGTTGTACCACACACTCATATTACCTCTTGTTATGTATATATTTTGTGAGGCCGTGAGGGCCAAATACTTTCACTTGTAAATTATGTAAGCTCTTGATGAGTGATCCTGTTGTTATGAACTAATGGTTTATATTTATGGTTTATACTCTTGTTTCTGTCGCTTGGTTGCATCGATTATTTGGTACAGGGTTAGCCCGCCTAGCTAGGGTCCGTGTCGTGTCCCCGTTCGCTAGGATTGGGTTTGTGTGCGGACTATATTCGTATATGATCTTGGTCTTAGTACGGGGGATGTGGGGCCCACGCTAGGGCGTCACAACGGCCTTGCCCATTTTGTGAAGAAAGGCGTCGTGGCCGCGCCTGGGTGGTTTCTTACGCTGCTGCTGTAACTTTTCCCATGCGTTTTTTTTCCTTTTAATTTTAGTCTGTTATGTATGTTGCATGCCTAGTTACGTAGGAATATATGTTGCATGCATCTTTGTATAGGGCATTGCATGCATGGGTTTATATATATAAATGCATGCATTAATGGTGTGAGTGTGTGAGTGTATATACATATATATATCTATATATATTATAATATATATAGATATATATATGTATATGTATATATATATATATTTAGATATGATATTAAATGTTATTTATTGCATGATTTATTATATATATATTATGTATTATTTAATTTATTTCAATTATAGAATTTAATTGTTATTTATTTCATATTTTTACTTTACGATCATGATTTGAATGTCTCTATTTGTCCATTTTCTAATTATAAACGTGAAATAGTACGTGTTATGATTTTTATATAAAATTCTTGAGTTAATTTGATGTGAAATGTGAAGTTATGAACTTGAATGAATTCGAACGCTTCCTTGAATGAATGAATTGCTTGTCTATATGCCTTAAAGGCATTAATCGTGCACATGAACATTTCCATGACATAATATCATTTCTTATGCATTCATATCATGTTCATTTCATTGCCGAGCGTCATATATGGTCATTTTGAGTCTCACTTCACCTTTCTTGCACAAATTTGGGTACGGTCGGAGACGAGGGCGATCCTTAAGGCTGTTGTGCTTCTTCTTTTGCTCTTTTGAGGTGGGTTTCTCTTCTAATAGCTATGACAACCCAATATATCCCTTATGTGAAAGATTTAAGCTAAATTAGTATATATATATATATAAATCGAGTCATTTTGGGTAAATGATTTCACACGTATGACCCTTTCATTTATGAACCCTACCTTATGATTTTGGCGAGATCATGTATGTATGAGTACGGGCTCAGGGACTTAGTGTTTGTGGCTATCCGGGGAGGCATGGGTCGACGGTGATCCCATACACTAGTTCCAACCATGAACTACGGAGGAGTTTTAGCGAGGAAGGGGAATCAGGATCTTGAGGATTCATGTACCTCACTAGCCACTATATATGAGGTGGTCGGGTCTTGCAAACCCTTCCACCACCCGGAGGAAAAAGGTGTATATGTATGATTATGATCATGTTATGTATGAGCACAAAATAATATATGTATGATAATGAATGAATAATGATTATGAATAGATAAGGTGTTGGTTGAAGATAATGCACGCCCACTCGCTAGGGCCATGAATACCCTAATGATTAAATATGAAAGTGATAATCCCGATGATGTCTTCTTTTGTTTTACCCACTTGGGAAAATTACTCTAAAATCTCATTCGGGATTATTGCTTGCATGTATGTGTTTAAATTCTGCGTTATGTATATTTATACCCTGTTTTATACCCACCAGTCTCCTTTAGATTGAACCCGGTTTATTTTCAGTTGTTTTGTGCAGGTTAAGGAGTGCTAGGCGGGAATACAAGTCGTTGTTAGGAATAGTGCCCTAGAAAGCTGGTTTGGCGTAATCTGCTTTGGGACTTTCCTTATATCACGGACAATCTTTGAATAATATACGATTGATTACAATCATAGGCAAACACTTCTTTATATGCCAATACGTGTTTTGTGTGTTTCCATTACGTGCGCATGTATGAGAACTCCCCTAATCCTGATGACTTTAGAACTCTACCATTTAGGTGAAATGGTTCATAAAACGAGCCCTATATCACATAAGTCATGATTAGTAAAATACTCCAAGCCGATGAGTCCTACAGACAGTGGGAGTGTCAACCTGACTCCTCTAAGGCTTGCTTGTGGGATCACGCCCTTAAGAAGGACCACCTTGTTTCATGGAGGTGCAAAGTGTATAGTTGATACGTGCGTGATACATGAGGATGCTTACTTCAATAAGTAAGTTCACTGAGGTGCCCCGTGTGAGAACATTCCTAAATGGGAAAGGAAGTTTCTATTTCAGGAAATAGAAACTTCCAGATTAGGAAATATCTCACGAGTCATTGATGTGATTAATTTATCCTTAGACTTGAGGTTCCATGTCACTTTATGAGTTAACTCTGCAGTCTTAGATATAAGCTTTAAAGGGTGTCACCTTAGACAACTGATTCAAGGCTTATGCTGGGGCTGCACAAGTGATTCATGAAAGTGAATGTGAATCAAGAAAGGACCTACACTTGCGTTTGCAAGGTGATCTCTTATTGTGTAAGTCATTCATATGCCATATGGAGTCCTTGGCCAAGGCAGTAGATCAAGACATCAAGAAAAGGGTTTCTTGGATTGAGATCAAATGGATATGAAATGCACTTAGCTTTGAGACCGGATTATTAGGGTTCTGATTATTCCCTTACCCTAGATCTTGGTTGAGAGATAGTAAGTAGGAGGATTGTATCTCACATGAATCAATGACTTAAAGGTTCTATCGAATCCGAACATTCCAATTCAGCTAGGGGTTAAACACCTGTTGCTAGACTATGGTCGTTTAATCTGTGGACTGATTAATTAATTAGTGAATTAATTAATTAGGGTCACTGCTAATTGAATTGAGAACCTAGAGGGTCACACACAACAACTTGGTTACATGAGTTGAGGCTTTAAAATGATTAAACGAGTTAATCGGGCCAAGAGGGTTCCACAAGTGTGGCTCATGTGAGTGACACGTGTGAATATATATTGTATATATATATATATATTAAATAATTAAATGTGTTAATTATTTAATAGACTTTGGTTTAATTTTGAATTAAAAAGAAAGTCTTATTTTAGAGAAAAATAATCTAGTTAATTAATTATGAATTAATTAATTAGATAAAATAAGTTATTTACTTTAAATAAATAAAGTATAAAATTATCCAAAAATAGTTTGGATATTTTTAGCTCTCTTGAAAGTTGATTTGAATTTGAATTCAAAGTCAAAGTCAAAATTACTTGATGATCAAGTAATAGGAGAGAGAGAGAGACCAAAACCCTAGCCCATAAGGACTAGGATTTTCGGTCCTCCCTTTATTATAAATAGGGGAGCTCGAGCTCCCCTTAGAGCTAATTGGCAATTCTTTTGGTTCATGTGTTGAACACCATCCTTTCTCCAAGATAAACAAAACCCTAGGTTAAGCCTAAACACTAACTAGAGAACTAGCATCCTTACTAGTTAGATTGTAGTCAAGTTGGTGGACTATCTCTAGAGAGCTTCAAGTTAGAAGTTTGAAGATTCGAGCATTACCAAGGAGAGGGGATCAAGCCGCGAGAAGAGCGTTCTTGGGTGGCTTGAAACGCTTCAAGAAAGAATAAAAGAAAAGTAAGTTTCTTAACTTTACGAATTTGGATACACGATTGCGAGTCCAAGGTCCTTTTGTTGGAAAAAATTTTAAATTCCGCTGCTTTCTGATTCGTATTTTCAAACAAGTGGTATCAGAGCCACCTCGTTAATCGTGTTTCTGATTTGTCTCAATTATACTGAATTTGGTAGAAATTCTTAGTCTTGATGCGATTGAGTATTTGTAATTGTTTTAGAAAGCCTGAATTACGAAACTGTATTTTTTCCTGAAAGTTTCTGAAAATTGGTTTTTGCAAAATTTAACTTTAAAAACTATTTTAGATTTGAAACTGTATAAACTGTTTTTTGGATTTCTTGGATTGGTTTTGCTTTTGAACGAAAACACGAAACGAAAAGCCTGGATTACGAACACGCGAAACCCCGCGCGCGAAGGCGTCGCGCGCCGCCGCCCGCCTGTCCTAGGCGCGTGCAGGCCCCAACGCCTACTCCCTCCCGCAACCGCACGGGAGACGTTCCGGCGCGCCCGCCCAGGGCTGATCGGGACAGACCGCCCAGCCGCCCGCCTTGTTGCCGAGAAGGGCCGCCCGCACTGGCTCGCGGCGTGCACGTCCAGCGCGCGCACTGGCGTGGCCTTGGCCGCGCGCTGTGCGCCGCGCGCTGTGCGCGCCTGGCGCACGCGCGCGCGTGGCCTTGGCGTGCAACCCTTTTCGTGCACGGACCCCGTTTTTCGTAATCCGTGTTTTCGTATTTCGTGCAATCCAGTCCCAATTTTTTATTTTAAATTTTAAAATTTTATTTTTGAATATTTATTTTAATTTTTGAATAAAACTTAAAATTGAGATTTTTGTGAAATTGAAACGGTTTATATTTTGGGAAAATACATCTTTGATAAAATTATTAATTTTCAGAAATTAATTGGAATTTTATTAGTTTTGCTAATTTGGGATTTATTGAAAACTTTTATAAATAAGACTCGCATCAAGTCGTGTTTTAAGTCACTAGGACTTGAAACGAGAATTTTAATTTATTGGCTAAATTTAAATTCTCGCAAAAGCATGTTAGGTGATCATGGGTTTAGACTTATGTGTGGTTTTAATTTATGCACATGAATGGTTTAAATTGGGGTTGGAGCCCTATAGTTGCGTTTTTCAATTGAGGTTGGAGCCTCACTTATGTGCGTACTGTTATGTGATTTATTATGTGGCTTTCCATATTATTGTTTTTGAGGCCGGGGTATGCCCCGTGTAATTGTCTAAGGCCAATATGAAGATTGAGCCTTATTACTTTATGTCTTTTTCTTTTTATTGTAATTTGAGAGTAGAGATAGGTGGTGAGGTTTTATTTTCATTTTGGAGACAATGCACCCATAAGTGAAGACCCCTCAAAATGTTAGGGAGGGGAATCTCAATTGTAAAAATGTAATAGAGATAGGGCTCGTATCGCGCGCGTTGGCTCGACTGAACGTTCTGACCTTCAGTTAAGTTATGTTATAGAAAAAACAGGATTCCTGCATTTTTTCCCTCCTGCCGAGAAAGCATTCGTTCTTCAGCCCCAGTTCCTTTTCTCAAAAGACTTCAATTGGTACGCGCAAGAAATAGGCTAATTCCGCGGCTTTTTGTTAAATTTCTCGTGGAGTCAAATAGGTCTTAGGTAGGATCAGAGTTTGACTCTCTATCGATCCTACATCAATATAAATAATGTTGAAAGGTCCTTAGATTTATTTTTGACCTATGAGGAGTCGTATGAGTTGAAAATCTCATGTACGGTTCTGGAATAGTGACGGAAACAGTGATGTTATCGTCGACTATGATTATCTAACAGTTCAAGTACAGTTGATATAGTTGAAGCGCAGTCAAAATATGGTTTTTGGGGATGGAATTTGTGCCGTCAACCTATAGGGTTTATCGTTTTTCTAATTTCTTCTCTAGCCGAGTGTGAGAGATTACCTTTTGATTTACCAGAAGCAGAAGAAGAATTAGTAGCAGGTTATCAAACCGAATATTCCGGTATCAAATTTGGTTTATTTTACGTTGCTTCGTATCTAAATCTACTAGTTTCTTCATTATTTGTAACAGTTCTTTACTTGGGATGTGATTTAAACTGTTTATGTGGCATGTATGTTAGAACTTGTGATTGTGGAGTGGCTCCCACATATCACGCATAAGATAGGTAGAACCCATGATCATCTCATGTTAGTATCATGCTAGGACATGTTATCTGTTTATGTGCTTGTTTGAAATGCATTTAAGTTGTAGTTGCATTAATCAAGACTAATAAAATTGGATAACATATATGTTGGTGAGGTCGAACCGAACAACTCTTCGGTTGATTCGAAAATTCCCATTAAATATTAAGCTCATTTCGAATAATAGGTATTTAATTCGAGATGCAAATTTTGAATTAAATTCCTAGCATTCCATCAATAGGTTTTAAGTTTAGTAAGTGAAGCTAGTTATTGTCCGCGAGTCGTGGGATAGCTAGTAGAGCTTATTAGTTCTTAGTTGTCTAATTGATCATTTTAAATGATCAATATTTCGTGGTTAATTTTGGCAAGGGCGATGTCTGCGAGTCGTGGGTCGTTCGAACTAAGTTTTGATCATGATCTTATGATTGATGGGTCTAGCTTAACGCCTAAGTAAATATGGATGTCGCACGAGTCGTGTGTCCATATTGAAAGATAGGTGATGCAAAACAATTACTAAGAGTTCTAAAGGTGTTAGAATTGGTAAGTTGTACCTACCTAGGGTTTTACTTAGAATGTCCGCGAGTCGTGGGTTCGAGGTAAAATGCTTAGGATCTTAGTACCCATTGGGAAACGCGTTCCTCTTAGATCTTTGGGAATTATAGATCTTTGAAAAACAGTGGGAGCTACATTAGATTAAAGACCTTATCTTTTGTATATCGTTATAATTCAGCATGCTCACTTTTTCTCTGCTTAGCATCTAGGTTGTAGTTCTGTGATTCTCTACAATATGAAATGCAAACCCATTCGTATCCATCCTTAAGTCAAAAGAGTTGACTAAGTCCTAACTAACTCTAATTGGCTTCGGACCCTAAAATTCATTTTAGATTCCGAATAGAGAAAGGTGTCCTCTGAAGGGTGAAATTTTCAATTGTGAAAATTCGACCCGGGCCAAAAGGGAAGCAATCTGAGGTGAATGGATTTCTCCAAACCACTTAAGAGCAATTGAACCACCTCATAAAATGTTACAAGGTATAACATTATGGAATTATTCAATATTCCAAATGAGGAAACAAATGCACACGAACAAGGTATAAAGATCTTATTTGAAGATCTTGTGGTCTCGTTAACTGAGAAAAGAGTTCTCAATGCACTGAATGCTTACATTGCTTCCACGATCATTCAAACCCTTTATGCTCAACTAGAATGATGCTAATGTAGCATAGTTAATCATTTAGTTAATAATGGTTGAGAGCATCCTTAAAAAGGAATAAAAGGTTGTGATGGTTAATTCTTCTTCTAAACTCACTAAGTTAAAGGCTTGAAGGCCTAAAGAAGAAGAAACCCTTAAGAGCCCAATGGAAGGGCATGTAAGGGGTACGCCCAAAAGACACTAGAGATCAAATTGGACGTTTGCTTCTATGGTAGCAATTAAGGACTTTGAAAGGGAACTGCAAAGAGTATGAGTACTCTGAAATGTTACCTCGTTAAGTAATTCTACTAGGAATAGAATTCACAAGTCTTGAGTTGATTCTGCATAATCTGTTGTGCAAAGACTCAAAGCACTAATGTTCTGAACATACAACGAGATAACAAAAATAAGTAAGATGACAAAGCTTCGAATTACTTTGGAACGTTGAGACATAAAAGGATTAGCAAGTCAGACATCTTAGGATCATTTTACGAAAATGAACCTAGAGTGTTAACTTCCTATGAATCCTATCTTGAAGGGAAACGTTCCCGAAACATGGTTTAGGTGAAACGTCGAAGTGCCAAAATTCTAGTGGATTTCGATCCATGTTGATGAGTGTAAGATGCTTAATGTAAGCACTAGATACAATCGTCAGTTTAATCATTATGAATGAATGTACTTGTTGAAGTACAAATTCGAAACTTATATGAAATTCTTAGAATTTCAAAATGAGGTTAGGAACCGAAGTAGTCATAAGTTATAGGTAAATCGATATGATCGAGATAACCAATATCTTAGCAACTAATTCCTTAGTCATCTTAGAGATAATAGGATTATCTCTCAGTAAACTAATTCGAGAACACCTTAGTGTTTCCGAATGAGGGAATGAAACCTAATGCAATATTGTCCATTCCATAGCAAGCTTTACTGACTTATAATCATTCTAGGAATAAACTCCCAGAATATGCAGTTAGAGATTTTGAATTTAGTACCTTCCAAAAAGCAGTCCTTTAGTTGCACTATGCAATGTGGTATACTAAATTCCCTAATTATTCTTGTCCAAGAATATAGTGGAATCCTCTTAATTGAAGAGGATAGTGGGAGATAAGCTTGAAATGAGTTCAAGTTTATACAACAATATAGGATATCGTTTTTGCGATTCCCTTGAACAAAGGTTGTTTTTCTCAAGGAATGTACCTTTCTTAAGGAATCGTTCCTATAGAAGAAGAAAGGCAAGCAAGCAGACCTCAAAGAAATTTGAGGATAAAACGTCACATATAGAAGAAACGAGCCCATCTGATAAAACTTAGCCAAATTTTAGAGTATGTACACGTGTGAAACCCTTCTCTTAAGACGTGTTTAGAACGCGTTCCTGGATAGCAAAGGAATTACTTAAAGAGGAGACACTGTCAGATTTGGAATCTGAGAAGTGTAAGCAAGCCTTGAAATCCAATATGGATTCCATATACTCAAACCAAGTTTTGACCTTGGTTGATCCACCTGATAGGATCAAGCTCGTGCAGCTTCGAGTGAATGAAAGCATTACAACCTTCTTGACGGTTGAAATGCAAAATTCCATTTGGATTGTATTTACCACATCCTCATATTCTGGCTTTGAGATATGATAAATGAATAAGAAAACTATCTTGTTCAATATGAGATTGAAAGAGACTGAAATAAGGTATTTCTATAAATCTCATATTCAGTGGGAGTATGCATAAGGTATGCAAATCCCTAAAGTCAATATGTGGATTGATAAAGGCTTCTAGGAGTTAGAAAATTCGATTCCGTCAAATCGTTTGTCACAGATGGAAGTCGAATAAGTCTCAAAAGTGTACATATGATAGTTAGTGATGTAAGAGTCAATTTTGGTTCTTTAGAAGACGACATCCTTCTCATTAGGAATGTCAAGGATGACGTGAAAGTTACCAATTCTTGTTTAAGAAACAATTCGGCATGAAAGATCTTAGTGATTATCCTAAATTCTCGATATTCAGATCTATAGAAGATAGATCTAAGAGCATAAATGGATTATCACAAAACGAGTACATAACCACGGTACTAAAAGGAGTTTAGTATGGACAATGGAACATCTCTTTTGAAGAGTATGTGTCCTAAGATAACTTTGAGAAAGTTAGAATGTCCAAAATCCCTTTAAGTGAAAGGGTGCATAATGTATGAAAAGTTATGTACTAAATTAGATATGGCGCAACACTAAGCGTAGTGGGCCGAATCTAATATGACCTCAGAGAAGGTCATTAGATCTCTGTAAAGGATGTCCTCAGAGTACTTGAGAAGAAATGAGGATATGTATTAGTTTACAGAGCCCAAAAGTTCTTATCATAGAAAGGATATTTTGACGTAATTGTTGCATCAAACATAGATGATTGTAAATCATTGAAAGGATGCAATTTTTGCCTCAATAGCAAAGCAACGTGTGGGAAACATTCCAAGCACGAACGTGGCAAAATCTTGACTATTGTAGTTGAGTACTTAGTCGTATTAAATATAGCTAAGGTAAGTGTTTGGGTAAGAAACTCCATCTAACTAGTTAGATGAAGTTCCTAGCATGAAACAACACCATTATCATATCGTATGATAAAATGGATGGTTGCACAAGTAAGAGAACCAAGACCTCACCAACAGACTGAACACGTGATTACGAATCACTTTATAAGGAAAAGGTGTTTCCTAAGAGATGTGTAAACAAGAGGGTCACATCAACAGAGAATATAGCAGATCCACTTCGGAAACGCCCAGAGTCAATAGGCTCTCAAAGTGCATCTTGAGAAGATGGGACTTAGAATACCTAAATGGCTTTTACGGGCAAGTGGGAGATTGTTAGGAATAGTGCCCTAGAAAGCTGGTTTGGCGTAATCTGCTTTGGGACTTTCCTTATATCACAGACAATCTTTGAATAATATACGATTGAATACAATCATAGGCAAACACTTCTTTATATGCCAATACGTGTTTTGTGTGTTTCCATTACGTGTGCGTGTATGAGAACTCCCCTAATCCTGATGACTTTAGGACTCTACCATTTAGGTGAAATGGTTCATAAAACGAGCCCTATATCACATAAGTCATGATTAGTAAAATACTCCAAGCCGATGAGTCCTACAGACAGTGGGAGTGTCAACCTGACTCCTCTAAGGCTTGCTTGTGGGATCACGCCCTTAAGAAGGACCACCTTGTTTCATGGAGGTGCAAAGTGTATAGTTGATACGTGCGTGATACATGAGGGTGCTTACTTCAATAAGTAAGTTCACTGAGGTGCCCCGTGTGAGAACATTCCTAAATGGGAAAGGAAGTTTCTATTTCAGGAAATAGAAACTTCCAGATTAGGAAATATCTCACGAGTCATTGATGTGATTAATTGATCCTTAGACTTGAGGTTCTATGTCACTTTATTGTGTAAGTCATTCATATGCCATATGGAGTCCTTGGCCAAGGCAGTAGATCAAGACATCAAGAAAAGGGTTTCTTGGATTGAGATCAAATGGATATGAAATGCACTTAGCTTTGAGACCGGATTATTAGGGTTCTGATTATTCCCTTACCCTAGATCTTGCTTGAGAGATAGTAAGTAGGAGGATTTTATCTCACATGAATCAATGACTTAAAGGTTCTATCGAATCCGAACATTCCAATTCAGCTAGGGGTTAAACACCTGTTGCTAGACTATGGTCGTTTAATCTGTGGACTGATTAATTAATTAGTGAATTAATTAATTAGGGTCACTGCTAATTGAATTGAGAACCTAGAGGGTCACACACAACAAATTGGTTACATGAGTTGAGGCTTTAAAATGATTAAACGAGTTAATCGAGCCAAGAGGGTTCCACACGTGTGAAACCACACGTGTCGCTCACGTGAGTAACACGTGTACTTGTGACACGTCTGAATATATATTGTATATATATATATATATTAAATAATTAAATGTGTTAATTATTTAATAGACTTTGGTTTAATTTTGAATTAAAAAGAAAGTCTTATTTTGGAGAAAAATAATCTAGTTAATTAATTATGAATTAATTAATTAGATAAAATAAGTTATTTATTTTAAATAAATAAAGTATAAAATTATCCAAAAATAGTTTGGATATTTTTAGCTCTCTTGAAAGTTGATTTGAATTTGAATTCAAAGTCAAAGTCAAAATTACTTGATGATCAAGTAATAGGAGAGAGAGAGACCAAAACCTTAGCCCATAAGGACTACGATTTTCGGTCCTCCCTTTATTATAAATAGGGGAGCTCGAGCTCCCCTTAGAGCTAATTGGCAATTCTGTTGGTTCATGTGTTGAACACCATCCTTTCTCCAAGATAAACGAAACCCTAGGTTAAGCCTAAACACTAACTAGAGAACTAGCATCCTTACTAGTTAGATTGTAGTCAAGTTGGTGGACTATCTCTAGAGAGCTTCAAGTTAGAAGTTTGAAGATTCAAGCATTACCAAGGAGAGGGGATCAATCTGCGAGAAGAGCGTTCTTGGGTGGCTTGAAACGCTTCAAGAAAGAATAAAAGAAAAGTAAGTTTCTTAACTCTACGAATTTGGATACACGATTGCGAGTCCAAGGTCCTTTTGTTGGAAAAATTTTTAAATTCCACTGCTTTCTGATTCGTATTTTCCAACAGTCGTCTAGGTATTGCATTAGTGTTTAGCACTCTCTTTATGTTTCACTCGCACTCATATTATTATTTTTGTTTATGATCATATTTATGGAGCGTATATGATTTTATGGGCCGTTAAATACCTGAATGATATTGTATATGTATTTTGGAGCTTGGTGGCTCGTTGTATATAATATATGTTGGTTTTGCTTCCGTATTTTTCTTATCGTTCCGATTTTATATCATCTTGATCTTTAATGGGTTAAGGGTTAGTCCTGCCTAGCATAGTGTGTGTGTTGTGTCCCCGTTCGTTGTGATTTGACACGTGTATGGACTTCCATTTCATATATGGGCCGGGTCTCGATGCGGGGGATGTGGTACCTTGCGCTCGGGTGCTACATCCTTATGTGGTGTCAGAGCTTAGGGTTGCAAAACCCGGGCTCTCGTGTCTTGTCGAGTCAGTTAAGTCGTTCGGCTTTAGGAACAACTTGTCAACGTGTTGCATATACATTCTTTATGTGTTTATGTGCACTAAATTTCGAATTTTCTTTGAATTATTTGTATTCTCATGCATGGACTAAAGATAGCATGCATTTCAGTGTTTCTTTGACAGGATGCCTCCTCGTAGACACCGTGAGAGATCTCCAGGGTGACGCCATTATCATGACCGATCTCCTACGCCACAACCACAAGAACCACAACCACAACCGCCTCCAATGGATATGGGGAATTTCATGGAAGCTGTTTTTAACTATGTCGAGCATAGGAAGGCTCAAGCTTCCCCACCACAACAAGCAGAGCAACTGGTTCCGCCACCAAACAACAACAACCGGGATCTTCGTGGAGTGTTTCTAAGTTATAATCCCTCTAGATTTTCTGGTTCTATTGATGACGCGATTTCAGAGGGGTGGTTGGCTAGATTGGAGAGGATTTATGGAGTCCGACAGTTCACTACGCAAGAGAGGGCTCAATTTACCATATTTCAATTAGATGGCGATGCTTACGAATGGTAGGAAAGGACAAGAGAAAAACTTGAATTGGATGAAGAAGAAATCACTTGGGAGGTGTTCAAAAGGGAATTTCAGGAGTGCTATGTACCTGAGGTGGTCCGGGAACGCAAAGAGCAAGAGTTTATGGATCTAAAGCAAGGAAACCGAACCGTGGGCCAATACCTTGCTCTGTTTAATAGGCTTGGGAGATATGCTCCTCATATTACTAGGGATGAAAAAAGGAAGGCAAGGAAGTTCATTGCAAGTTTGAGGCAGGATCTAAGACATGGGCACGCCGGTCACAACTTCGAGTCTTTTGTCGACACCGTACAAAGGGCTTTGGTTCAAGAGGAAGAGTACAAGAAGAAGGATCCATTTTTTAGGGTACCAATGGGACAAGGCTCAGGATCACGCTCGGGAAAAGGCCCATGATTCAAACTACTCCACTATCTAAGGGTCCTTTCAAGAAACCCCGAATTGGAGAGCAAGCCCCACAAGCTCCAAAAGCTCAAGCTACGACACCTTTGGATCGACAAGCTTTGAGTGCAGCTCGGATGGCTCAATTTCCGTGTGCACATTGTGGAGGGCCGAATCATAACTACTACAAATGCTGGAAGAGATTGGGTTTATGTCTTATATGTGGAAAAGTTGATCATAGGGCGGAGGAGTGTCCTGATAAGACTCCAGGATTTCAAAAAGGGGTTCAAAGGCCAATGATACAAGCTCGAGCTTATGCCCTCGAGGGCGAAGAGCAAGATGCAGAAATTGTTCCTACCGCAGTAGTGGAAGGTACTCTATGCATACATAACATGAACATTCATGCACTCTTTGATCAGGGTGCCACGCATTCCTTTATTTCCCGTGAATTAGCTGCCACTCGGTGCTTGCCCGTTATCTGTTTATCTTCTTGTTATTTGGTGAGTTCGCCACTTGGTGGAAGTCTTCAGACAGATCAGTTGGTTCGCGAGTGTTCAGTTTTGATTGAAGGGAAAGAATATCCGGCCGATTTAATTGTTATACCTATGAAGAGGTATGGGGTCATTTTGGGTATGGATTGGTTGTCCAGGCATCGGGCTAATGTTGATTGTTTTGCAAAGAAGGTTATATTGGGTGATGAGTTGGTGATTGGTAGTGGATCAAGATCGGTACCTCTCTTGTCTTACATGGAAGCTCATAAGTTAGTAAGAGAAGGGGCTACGGGATTCATTGCCTACCTTCTCAATAAGCCGAAGGATCAAGTCAAGTTTGAGGATACTGCCGTTGTAAAAGAATTTCCCGATGTGTTTCCGGAAAATTTGGGTTCATTGCCACCGGATCGTGAGATTGAGTTTGTGATAGATTTGTATCTAAGACCCCTTATCGGATGGCACTGGCCGAATTGAAAGAGTTAAAGATCCAACTTGAAGAGTTGCTTAAGATTGGATATATTCGGCGAAGTTCTTCACCATGGGGTGCACCGGTTCTTTTCGTTAAGAAGAAAAATGGGACTTTAAGAATGTGCATAGATTATTGAGAACTTAATCGGATAACCGTAAAGAACAAGTATCCTTTGCCCCATATTGAGGATTTATTCGACATGTTACAAGGTTCGGGGGTATATTTAAAGTTAGATTTGAAACAAGGATACTATCAATTGAAGATCCGGGAAGAGGATATTCCGAAGACAGGATTTAACACCCGGTATGGGCATTATGAGTTCGTGGTGATACCTTTTGGGTTCACTAATGCCCCGACTGCTTTCATGGATATGATGCATGGGATTTTTCGGCCCCACTTGGATAAGTTTGTGGTGATATTCATCGATGATACTCTTGTTTATTCGAGAACTCCGGAAGATCATGCAAGGCACCTCAGAATTGTGTTAGACACCTTGAGAGAACATCGGTTGTATGCTAAGTTTAGCAAATGCGAGTTTTGGATTGATCGTGTAACATTTCTGGGCCACATTATCTCAAGGAAAGGTTTGGAGGTAGATCCCTCAAAGATTGAGACGGTTATTCAGTGGAAAAGCCCGAAAAATGCTTTAGAAGTAAGTAGTTTCTTGGGTTTGGCAGGCTACTATCGGAGATTCGTTCAGGATTTCTAGAAGATTGCTGCTCCTTTAACCCGATTGATTAAGAAAGAGGTTAAGTTTGAGTGGGACGAGGCATGTGAGGCTAGCTTTCAACTCTTAAAGGAAAAGTTGACCACTGCACCTGTATTAGCACTTCCCGAAGGCACAGAAGGATACACGGTTTATACGGATGCCTCGAAGGAGGGTTTGGGATGTGTGTTGATGCAGAACGGTAAAGTAATTGCCTTGCCTCGAGGAAATTGAAGGAACATCAGCAGAACTACCCCACTCACGATAGTTAGCGGCTGTGATCTTTGCTTTGGGTAAGTGGAGAAACTATCTCTACGGAGTTTCTTTTGAGATCTTTTCCGACCACAAGAGTCTCCAATATTTATTCTCACAGAAAGAGTTGAACAAGAGACAACGGCGTTGGATGGAACTTTTGGCGGATTATGAGTGTACAATCCGATACCATCCCGGTAAAGCCAACTTGGTCTCGGATGCGCTTAGTAGGAAGGCTAGCGTGTCCAATGTGAAAGTGGAAATTGGAGATGAAGATGAGTCTTTCAAGTTGAGGCCTAGTATTCGGAATATTTCGGTTTAGCCAGATCTTCAACAGAGATTATTTGATGCTCAAAGGACTGATCCCGAGGTTCAGAAATTAGCAGAGAAAGCTCGAGCTGATCCAGAATGTCCGTTCGGATTTGATGATACGGGACTTCTAAGATTCAAGAACCGAGTTGTGGTACCAGAAGAATTGAAACGGATCATACTTGAAGAGGCTCATCGGTCAGGGTATTCGATCTATCCCGGAGGGAACAAAATGTATAAGGATTTAAAACAATTCTATTGGTGGAACGGCTTGAAACGGGATGTGATCAATTTCGTGAAGCATTGTATGACCTGTCTAGTGGTAAAAGCAGAACATCAAAAGCCATCGGGGCTACATCAACCATTGCCTATCCCGGAGTGGAAATGGGAACAAATAGCTATGGGTTTTGTTTCAGGATTACCAAGAGTGAGAGGAGGTCTTGATGGAATTTGGATTATTATGGACAGGTTGACAAAATCGGCTCATTTTCTTACTATCAGAATGTCCGATAAAGTGAGCAAGTTAGCAAAGAAGTACAAGGATGAGATTGTAAGACTCCATGGAGTACCGGTAAGTATTGTGTCGGATCGGGATCCAAGGTTTACATCTAGATTTTGGCAAGAGTTTCAAAAGAATTTGGGAACAAGGCTTCAATTCAGCACAGCTTTCCATCCTCAAACTGACGGACAGTCAGAGAGGTTAATCAAGTCCTTGGAGGATATGTTGAGAGCGTGTGCATTGGATTTTCAGAGCTCGTGGAATGAGCAGTTGCTATTAATCGAGTTTGCTTACAATAATAGCTATCAAGCCTCGATAGAGATGGCCCCTTATGAAGCTCTCTACTGACGTAAATGTAGATCCCCATTGTTCTTTAACTTGGAGGAATGGAATTGGACCAAACAGGAAGGCGTGAAAAGAGGGGAGAAGAAGGAAAAACCCTCTAAGGTCGTACAAGAGGCTATTGACAAGGTCCAAATAATTAGATAACGGATGAAGACCGCTCAGGATCGACAAAAGAGTTATGCAGACCTTCGAAGAAAGAATCTTGAATTTGAGGTTGGAGACAGAGTTTTCTTAAAGGCATCTCCACGAACAGGGTTCTCAAGGATTGGTCGAGGAGGAAAATTAAACCCTCGGTATACGGGATCGTATGAGATTTTAGAGAAGATTGGGGATACGGCCTATCGATTGGATTTGCCTCCGAGTTTGACCGGAATTCATAATGTGTTTCATGTTTCACAACTCCGAAAATACTATCGAGATGAATCCAAGATTCTATCGGTTGAAGAAATGGAATTAGAACCGAATCTCACCTTCGTTCAGAAGCCGATTACGATATTGGATCGAAAATTTCAGGAACTTCGAAATCGGCGTATTCCACTAGTCAAGGTTCTTTGGAGAAGTGATAAAACCGAAGAGGCTACGTGGGAGACGGAGGAAAAGATGAGAAAGTTTCACCCCGAGTTGTTTCCGGGCGAGCGGTGAATCCGAGGACGGATTCTTTTAAGGGGGAGAGATTGTAACGCCCCGGCTTTTCAGTCGTACAGGTATGACGTATGTGTTTACCAATTTGCACGAATTAATTGTTTATAAGTGTTTTATATATTTAATTTTAATACAAATTGTTATTATTTTATTTTATTATATTATATTATATTTTATTTCGTTAATTAGTAATTTTTTAATTTGATAATTAAGTGTTAATGTTAATTAATTATGTTTTTAATTATATTAATTAAATCCAACATTAATCGTTGACCTTGAGTTTTTAATTTAAAAATAGAATTTAAATTTGTTTATTTAATTATGAATTTAAATTTTTGTTCTTTATTATGGAATATTATGAATTTGTAAATGCATTGTTTTGAATGATTTAATCGCGCTTCGTTCTTATATGATTTGAGATCGAAATTTCGTGAAAATTTAATATGTTGGAGATATACGTGTCATAAATATAAATATATGTTTGTTTCATATTTTTGGATTTGTTTGCATGAGGTTTGAATTTATTTTGATCTTGGAATCCAAAACGGGGGCTAACGAGCAATTAGCGCACCCTTGGTTCCGTATGTGATATCTTGAGCTCGGGAACTCAGATTCGAGTTCCGTCAACTTCGTTGAACTCGTAATGAAAATTTGGGTTTAATGAACTTAGCCTCATATTTTTTTCAAAATTATTTGATCCTCCGAAATTCAACCGAAATGTGTTACGTTCTTCAAAACTACCACATCTCACCAAAATGGCCATATCTTTCACAAACCTTGACCAAATTAACCATGGTTGGATTCATTAGAACCCTATTTCAGCCCACTATCACCCCATACTCTCTCTCAATCGAACCAACCCTCACACAAGCAAGAAAACTCAGCAAAATCCCCTGCTTTCCAGTTTTCCCGTCACCTTGCCATTTTTGGAGATTTTGGAGCTCAAATCTCTTCCAACCTTCAACCAATTCAAGAGGTGAGTTTAGGATGGTAATATCGATTCATTTGTGGTCATTTAGATCCATGAATCCCTAATTTTGAGCTTATATTCATAGAGTTTTGAGAAGAGGAATGAATAGTTAGGTTATGAAGCAATTTCTTGATCTCTTTGAATGCTTAGCGGTTTTGATTGATTGAAAGCATGAAAGTGATCATATTAACTACCTTATTGCATTTATGGATATGTATTTTGTGGTAGTTGAGAATTGGTTGAGTTGCCATTAATGAAACTTGGTTGAAATGTGTTGAAATGAACGCTTGTATCGCTTCCTCTCGTATGGCTGCGTTTGAGGCATGTTTAGGTGTTATTTTGGGACTGAAATCTTGGTCTTCGTGCTGCTTAATCTTACCTGATCATGTGGGAGGGGATTGGACTTGGTTTATGCTCTGTTTTTACCCTATTTGCTGCGATTTAATTTCTACTGCGAGCAGCGTCGCTGCCGCGCAGCTTGTATGTTGAATTTATGTCGCGGCCGTGAACGAATGCACATTTTGCTTCTGTAATGGTGTCGCGGCCGCGCCCATTTTGTGAAGAAAGGTGTCGCGGCCGTGCTTGTGGTTTCTTAAGCTGCTGCTGTAACTTTTCCCATGCGTTTTTTTTCCTTTTAATTTTAGTCTGTTATGTATGTTGCATGCCTAGTTACGTAGGAGTATATGTTGCATGCATCTTTGTGTAGTGCATTGCATGCATGGGTTTATATATATAAATGCATGCATTAATGGTGTATGTGTGTGTGCGTGTATATACATATATATATATATGTATTATATGTTAGGAATATATATATATATATATAGATATGATATTAAATGTTATTTAATTGCATGATTTATTATATATATAGTATGTATTATTTAATTTATTTCACTTATAGAATTTAATTGTTATCTATTTCATGTTTTTAATTTACGATCATGATTTGAATGTCACTATTTGTCCATTTTCTAATTGTAAACGTGAAATAGTACGTGTTATGATTTTTATATGAAATTCTTGAATTAATTTGATATGAAATGTGAAGTTATGAACTTGAATGAATTCGAACGCTTCCTAGAATGAATGAATTGCTTGTCTATATGCCTTAAAGGCATTAATCGTGCACATGAACATTTCCATGACATAATATCATTTCTTATGCATTCATTTCATTGCCGAGCGTCATATATGGTCATTTTGAGTTTCACTTCACCTTTCTTGCACAGATTTGGGTACGGTCGGAGACGAGGGCTATCCTTGAGGCTGTTGTGCTTCTTCTTTTGCTCCTTTGAGGTGGGTGTCTCTTCTAATAGCTATAACAACCCAATATATCCCTTATGTGAAAATTTTAAGCCAAATTGGTACATATATATAAATCGAGTCATTTTGGGTAAATGATTTCACACGTATCACCCTTTCATTTATGAACCCTACCTTATGATTTTGGCGAGATCATGTATGTATGAGCATGGGCCCAGGGACTTAATGTTTGTGGCTATTCGGAGAGGCATGGGCCAACGGTGATCCCATACACTAGTTCCAACCATGAACTACAATGCAACCGAGCTCGTCAGGAGTTTTAGCGAGGAAGGGGAATCAGGCTCTTGAGGATTCATGTACCTCACTAGCCACTATGTATGAGGTGGTCGGGTCTTGCAAACCCTTCCACTACCCGGAGGAAGAAGGTGTATATGTATGATTATGATCATGTTATGTATGAGCACAAAAGAATATATGTATGATAATGAATGAATAATGATTATGAATACACAAGGTATTGGTTGGAGATAATGCACGCCCACTCGCCAGGGCCATGAATACCCTAATGATTAAATATGATAGTGATAATCTCGATGATGTCTTCTTTTGTTTTACCCACTTGGGAAAATTACTCTAAAACCTCATTCGGGATTATTGCTTGCATGTATGTGTTTAAATTCTGCGATATGTATATTTATACCCTGTTTTATACCCACCAGTCTCCTTTAGACTGAACCCGGTTTGTTTTCAGTTGTTTTGTGCAGGTTAAGGAGTACTAGATGGGAATACAAGTCGTCTAGGCCTTGCATTAGTGTTTAGCACTCTCTTTATGTTTCAGTCGCACTCATATTATTTTTTTTTTATATGATCATGTTTATGGAGTGTATATGATTTTATGGGCCGTTGTATACCTGAATGATAATGTATATCTTTTTTAGAGCTTGGTGGCTCGTTGTATACAATATATGTTGGTTTTGCTTCCGAATTTTTCTTATCGCTCTAATTTTATATCATCTTGATCTTTAATGGTTTAAGGGTTAGTCACCCCTAGCATAGCGTGTGTGTTGTATCCCCGTTCGTCGTGATTTGTCACGTGTATGGACTTCTATTTCATATACGGGTCGGGTCTTGGTGCGGGGGATGTGGTACCTTACGCTCGGGTGCTACATTATTCCATAGACTTGAGATTCCATGGTTGCTTTGTGTGAGCAAACTAAGTGATCTTAGATATAGGTGTAAAAGGGTATCTGTTAGTATGTTAACTATGCTTGTTTATTGTAGTTAATTTATTCCCGTACCTTAACTTTATATTAGTTTAACTATGCCTAATCAGACTTTAATTATTTTTTTGAAGTATTTAATGTATAACATAAAAGAAATGGAGACAAAAGGACTGCAATTTGCTGAAAAATGACTTAGGTCATGACCGTAAGACATGACCATGGTAAGTGATGTGAAAAGATAACTCAGCAGCCTGCTTCACCTGCTCGTCATTAACCTACTGGTAGCCCCTTATTGGAGTACTTCACCACGAAATTTTCCCTTCTTGTTAGATGATTATGCCTCTCATTTGTTAAATTATATTATTATTTAGAAAGTTCAATTTAATTTAAGGGGAATAAATTTAAGAAAAAAGCAGCTGCGAGGGCAAAATGGATACTCATTCATGTCACATTTCAGCTGAAGAACAGAGGAAAGAGAGGGGCGATCCACCTTGAAGAAGACCACAAGCTTTCATCTCTCTCTCTCTCTCTCTCTCTCTCTCTTCTTTCTATTTTTAGATTATTATCTTGTAAAGGAAACTTAGATCAAATTTTTGTATACTATGATGCATGGACACGGATATGACACGACACGGAAACAACGACACAGATTTTTTCAAAAATTTAAGATACAACACGGCTTAGACACAACTATATTAAATATAAATAAATATATTTTGTATTTGTTAAATATATTTATTTATTTAAAATGAGATATTCATAAGAGTATTTAATATTAAAATTTTAAATAAAATATATTCATATCCAATTCAACATTCAAAATCATTATAAATAACATTAATACATAAATTTATGTATCTTGACATTATAAAAAAAATTCAAAATAAAATAAAAATAAATTTAAATTGATATAATACATCTTTTAATAAGTTATACAATTATTCCTTTGGTAAAAAAATTAAAATCCTCAAATTTCAAGAAAAAAATATAAAAAAATTGATTCTTTTTTCAATTTCCCATGTCCCCGCATGTTTGAGCCATGTCTTGGCGTGTCCGAGTCGTTTTGTTGCCGTGTTCCCAACATGTCCAATTTTTTGACACCTTTTGCCATGTCGGAAACGTGTAGGAGTTGTGTCTGTGTCCGACACTGCACGGCCAAAAAAGTTATCGTATCCGTGCTATATAGTTTGTTTATTTTCTGCATATAATGTGATTTTGAGAAGAAATCTCGGGCTGAAATTTGTTTACGAACAGTAGCTAAATATCTCAATTTTAATCAAGGGATTTTTAGATTCATGTCTATGATTCGTGAGGTCTAAGTGTTTTTACAGATTTTAATCCTCAATATCTTATATGCTTCTGAAATGATTGTTTATTGCGTGGTTACTGAAGATTTATTTGGCCAGATTTATCATTGATAAATATCGTATACAAATCTCGTGCTGAAACTAATCCGTAATCGTCTGTGTAAACCATGACCATGGATTAACCACCACTATATGCTTGACTTGTGTTGGGGAGCACGCAAACTAGTTTAAACAATTCGAGCTTGCGTGTTTGTTGGCTAAGGTCGGTCTCCTTTTTGTGCTTATTGCTACCGTTAAATTGAATCTTGAGATCGAATCTACGGGGTTGTTTATCGGTTAAAGAGATGGTTAATGATAGTATCATAACCATCGAGAAATTTAGAAAGGATAAGATTGTCAGAGCTTGTTAATGTTATAATCGGCCTGTTGTAGGGTTGTAAGCTTATTATTGTATCAATGGTCGAATCAAAAGTATGAATCAAGAAAATCCCTTAGCTAGAAAATTTGCTTCCCAAACTACTTTAAGTTTATATTCTCTTATTAGTTTATTTAAAGTTAGTTTGTTATCCAATTTTGTACACTTATATTACATTAACATCCCTCCCCACTTTTTCTTTGTTTCTGTTGCTTGTTCACTTGGCTATCGGATATTTATAGAACTAACCAGTTCCTGTGGGATCGACCATTTTCCATTATACACGATTTATTTTGTTTAGTAGTTTAGGATTTAATTCTCATGAGACACCTCATTTATGACTTATGTTAGGATCATAAAAGTGACACATGCAAGCATGTGAAAATCAATAGAGAATCTACACTTGCTTTATGCTAGAAAATCTGTCATTGTCTAAGTGATTCATATACAGGCTAAGGCAGTAGATCGAGAAGAAGAAAGGAGTTTCTTAGATTGAGTCCTAGATCTTAATCCAGTGATATATTGATTATTTGAATAAATTCGTTATTCGGTCAGGGGTCACACTCTTGTTGCTAGACTATGGATATGTGATTTATGGACCAATTAATTAATAAGATATTAATTAATTAAGATCACTATTAATCGAATAATGAATCTAAAATGTGATACACAAATCAGAAGTCACGAGGGTTTTGGTAGAGGTTAATTGGATTAACAAAATGGTTAAAGTAATTATCCATGTCAACCCCAAACCTGAGAGCTTTAATTTAATTAAATTTTGTGTTTTAATTAATTAAGAATTAATAATAAAGTCTAATTGGAAAATCTAAGCCCAATAAATAATTAATTATAAATATTATTTATTTTATTTAGAATAAAATAAATAAATTAGAATTCTAAATGTGTTAGGATGATACTTTTTGATAAGGTTTAATTAAGAAAAGATCTTAACAAAACAAAAGGATACAATTAAAGAGTAACTTGGTGATCAAGAACTAGAATTTAAGATGGAAAAGGAAGAGCTTGGAATTTTGAAGGAAAATCCAGTCGAGGGATTCTTACCGCTTGAAGAGTATTCGGAAAACGGTTCAAACACTTCAAGATAGTTTAATCTAAGTAAGTTCTTGAAACTTTATTATTTTTGTTTCGACATAAAAATAGTAAACCACGATTTCTTTTTGAATACTTTTAAATTTCCACTGCACCTCGTGCATGTATTCCAATAGTGATGGGAGCCGAATCCACCAAATAAAATTCTTAAACTACCAAACACAATAAATTGTGTATAGTGGTAAAGGGTCGGTCCCACAGAGATGTTGGAAAACACGAAAGAGTTGAGCAGCGGAAGTTTAAAATTTTCTAAAAGTTTAATCGTTGTCTTGCAATTTTCGTACTGTAACGTTGGGTGTTTTAGAAACTTACAAAGCTAGACGTTTCTAGTGATGTCGTTACCGCCTAACGAACACCCTTCAAGCGAAATTCCTTGAACGACCTTCTAATTAGACTCCAAAGTAGAAGCCCTCCAAAGCGTATCCACACCAGACCTAGAACACGATCAAGCGAGTCAAAATGCTAGTTCTATGGCTTGTGTTAAGGCTAGGATAATTTTGCTTTGAAAACTTTTCTTTTGGATTTTCTCAAAAACTTAACACTTCGTGAGTGTTGGTCTAAAGAATAAGAGAAGCACCACCCCTAGTATAAATACTAGGTGGTTCGAACCCTATTAGGGTTTCCTAAACCAATGGGCTTTGTTTTCTTTCTCACTAATTAACTAATTTAATTATTAATTTAATTGGAGAAAATAAGTTCTTAACTTGTTCTCCAAGTCTTGCAAGAATAACCTTCTCTCTCCTACAATAGGAAGTTGGACTTTTCAACTTTCTTAAAGTTAAAAGTCAATATTCAATAAATAAATTAATTCCCAATTAATTATTTATTGGGTTAAGTTTACTTGAGAATAGTTTTAACAATTAATTCAAAATTAATTAATTACAATTAATTAATTAATTCTAGAAAAGAATTCGCGTGTAATATAATTACACGAATGGAACCACGTACGTGCCACATGTGCATGACACGTGGCAGCTATGCAGGCTACGCGTGACACGTGGCAGTCATGTGTTCTTGATATGTGGCAATGCCCGCATGTTACATGCTCAATTTTCGATCAAGAATATGATCCTTCGTTAATCATATTAACATCCTACCATAACCCTCGTGTTCTGGCATTTGTGTGTGACCCTTTAGATTCATTATTCGATTAGCAGTGACAACAATTAATTAATTCCCGAATTAATTAATCACTTCACAGATCACACTACCGTAATCTAGCAATGGGTGTGTGACCCCTAGCCGAATAACGAAATGAATCGAAGAACCTTTCAGTCAATGACAATCAGTGAAATACGATCCTCCTATAACTCCATCTCTCAATCAAGAACTAAGGCATGGGAATATTCTCAGAGCCCAAATATTCTTGATCTTTAAAGTTAAGTTCGTTTCATATCCATTTCGATCCCAATCCTAGAAAACCCCATTTTCTAGATGTCTTGATCTTTTATCCACCTTGGTCAAGGGTTTAATGTTTAACGGACTACGAACAACTCAATCAGTAAGAGATCATTCTTGTTCTTAACAATTGTAGGTCCTTTATCGATTCTACTAATTCTACATATGCCACTTGTGTAATCCCAACATAGGCCGTGGTTCAGGTGTCTATGTGGCGACACCCTTTTGAGCCTATATCAAAGATTACAGAGTTAGCTCATATGAGACATTACAGAATCTCAAGTCTATGGATTAATGAATCACGTCATTGACCTGTGAGATATTTCCTAATCTGGAAGTTTCAGGAAACTTCCTTTCCCATATAGGAATGTTCTCACGCGGGATATCTCAGTGATGAAGTTCTTGTAACAATCACCCTTATGTATTATGAACGCATCAACGTATGCACTCATCACTCCATGAAACTGAGTGATCCTTCAAAAGGACATAATCAAATAAGCAAGTCTCAGCAGAGTCAAGGTCAACACTCCCACTGTCTGTCGGACTCATTGACTTGGAGAAGTTTCTAATCCTCGCCTACGGCCGTTCCTATAATGACAAAGTTCTGAACGGTCTCATCGGATTAGGGAAGTTCAATACATGCAAAACATAGTCAACTCAAACAGACATAAATAAACACATAAAGAAGTGATTGCCTATGAACAAAATCATCTCGTTTATTATTCAAAGATTGTTTGTGATTTTACAAGGAAATAGTAAAGCAAACATCTGCTTTAAGGGCACTATTCCTAATAAGAGATTGGATGGTCTCGTAAATCTCCAATAACCAAGCAAACAAAGCAGCAATAGTTAAAGGAAGGGGGGAGGTTAACGTAATTAAATAAGTGCAGAAAATTAAACAACAAACCGAAATTAAATAAACTAACTACAACGCATAAACTTAAAGTAGCTAGGAAATAAGACTCTAGTCAAGCTATTCGTATGATTCAAACTAGTGATTCGATCATAGGTGCAATAATAAACATAAATCCATTGAGAGAACGGCTATGGTGACAATAAGCTCTGCACACCTAATCTTTCCTTAATTTTATAGTGATTATGACATGATCACTAATCATCTTCTTATCACAAAGCAGTCTTGAAGGCACAGTCCTAAGATTTAAATTTGTAATAGCAATAATCAGTAGAAGGATACCGATCCTGGCTAACAAACACAGAAGCTCAAAATATTTAGACTATTACACATGCTCCTCACCACAGTTAAGCAAACAAAAGGTAAGTTTTAAATGGTGTTAACTCTTAGGCACAATTAGAGAGACGATTACAGATCAAACTAACTGCACAGTTTATAAGGCAAGCATCAAAATAACAACTGATCAGATTATTTATCTCTAAACAAGCCTATAATCACTCAACCAAGAAGCGTGCATATATCAAGGAATTCGACGCTTTAAAAGATTAATTAGACCTCACAAACCATAGGATGAATAAACAAATAACATAATTACAATTAAAGGGCTTAGTTGTTGTTCATATTTACAAAATATACAGCTATTAAACTATAAAGAAATGAAATTAAACCACAAAGATTGTCTACAAAAGATATGTTAAATTACTTTACAATCTATCCATGTAATTCAACTAAAAGAGGGAAAGGAAAGGAGATTCTTGCTCTTGGTTGAAACAGGGGATTAAACCCCTGTTCTTTCTTTGTTCCAGCAGCAGTAGATGCTGCGTATCTCCTCTTCTAACCCCCCAAGACTCAATGTGAACCCCTTTTTTTTGTAATGAAGCATATAAAGAACTCCCTTGCAAGTTGGGCACACAATTCAAGGTAAAATCACTTTTGCAAGTCCCCAAATTATCAGATTCAGTTTTGAGATGCACAAACTGAAATAAAGTAGCTGAAAGTGGGTTTAATTTTCAAAAAGGAGAAGTCAGCCGCAATTGTTGACCTGGGTGAACTGTCTGCTACGTCACCCTTAGCTTTAGCTATGGTTATTACTTGAAAGTCATAGCTCAAGTCTTTTTCATCACTTATCGCTTCTTTTAGTCCAGATTTTGCATAATCTTTCATTCCAACGTAATTAGACCTACAAAGCCACATTTAAGAAAATTTCAACAAATATCTAGTTAATTATAGGGGGTAAATCAAAGCTATTAAAGCACTAATTACACACTAACAAACAGATTGGCCATCGCTTCTCACAACTAACAAATACAAAACACTCTTTTCAACCATTTCCAGTTGAAGAAGTTCGAGATTGAATCACTTTAAAGCTTGGCCTTTATTACAATTGTATGTACCCTGGGCTGGATGTTGACTTTTTCGAAGTCACGGTGGCTTTAATAATCCCGGTCAAGCAGAAATGGATGACTTATGACCTAAACACTTCAACAGATCAGGTCCCATTAACCATGTTATATGAGTTGGGCAACAGTTGGATTGGACTTATGTTGAGTGTGTTGAGGAGATTCGCGCATGTCCTCGGGGATCGAAATTCTGAGGTTTCTGGCTCAAATTCTTCTTCTTCTTCTTCTTCTTCTTCTTCTTCTTCTTCTTCTTCTTCTTCTTCTTCTTCTCCTCCTCCTCTACCTCCTCCACCCATCGGCCTAAAGTTGATAGGACATCACCTCGAGCACCTGCAAGGTCAACAATCTCTTCCAATTCCTCATCATTAGTGGGGCCTGAGATGGTCATGATATCTACTTGCTCATCCACAACTCCATTTTCTGATGATTCGCTTGAAGTACTACTAAAGTCACTATCCGAACCTGACCTAGAGTCAGTCTCTGAACTAGAGCCTGAGAGAGACCCCTAGTACTCGAAAACCGGAGATTCATTCTCCACTACTCAACCTAGAATCTCCAACTCACCTTGATTTCTTGTTATCCCCTCAAGAAGGATGTCCTGTTCCCATACAAAATAAGGTGGGAGAGAGGATTTTTTCTTGATCAGGGAGTCGAGCCCTAAGGGTCGATATGGGGATCGCTTTCCTCGAGGCTATAATCATAAAATAGATATATAATTATTTCACTGAAACTAAAGATCTAGGTCAGAGGATGCCTAAGAGGTTAAAACTAACAGAGCTTGATAACAGAATGAAAGTTGCCTCCTATAGAATCTCAACTTGAATGCTAGCTCGAAAGTCTCTAAAGTGCTCAGATTTCTCTTCTCGCGTAAGTAGAGAATGAAATTTACTGTAAGCCCTTTATATAGAGGGTGAAAAGAAGGGAATCGAAAGGTAAAAGGTGTCACGATTACTAATGGGGCCCACCTTGAGAGCTCAAAAAGACTCCACCACATCATCCGTAACTGACAACCTTTTAGGGGGCTAATGATATAGCATAGCCCTATAGTCCCACGTGGTAATCTCCCATAGTGATACATGGCTATCCACCACCGTCGGACGACCATTTCGTTCGACCTCGAGGTCGAAAATGAGGTAGACCTCTCAAGGCTAAATGCAGGCCGCTCGACCCTAACCTCCACACATCCCTCCTCCCCCCTTCTCCCGGGCCTAGCTCGGTAACCACTAACTATTTACAGGTAAGTGGTCGACCATATATTTAATGCATCGGAGTAATGAATCAGGTGTCAATTTAAGCGTGTCACACAACGCCCACCATCATTCCACGACTAAGGGTATAAAAACCCCCTCATTTATTCCAGTAGGTAAGCACATTTATTACTTCATACATTCGACCAAACCAGAATACTGACTTGAGTGTCAGAGTGTCAATTCCAAATAAAATTCCATTCTGTTCCAAATTAGCCTCGAAGTCACATTTGGTCATTCTTTCATATAATTCCCAGAGTACAAATTCTTGAATAGTGATCCACTTCAACTGGAGCCCATAGTTTTTGCTCGATAAGAATAATTGTGGTAATTAACCCAAAAACATATATATTAAAGTGTGAAATTTGAATTGGTTGGACACGATCAAATTTAGTTTCAATAAGCTCAAGTCACATCATATTTGACTTGGCTCAGACCCGCTTTCCCACGTGGACCTATCACAGCACGCCATCTGTCATCTCGATTGGGTCGACACCCTCGACCGAAGAGGTCGACGCACAATTAACCTTCACCAACTTTTACCATTCTGTACCTCGACCGTCAAGAGTCCCATCGCCCTCGACATGTTCCGAGACCATGGCTGGCCAGCCCACTACCTCTCTCCTAGGTGAGTACCCGACCACACATTAAATGCTCGATGATAATGGGGCACCTATCAGCTTGGGGTAGAGGCACATCGACAAGACCATTTCTCTCTCTTTACCCTATATAAATACCTTCATTTATAACACATGTAAGTTTTTTCACCTACCGTATTTACTGCACTCGGTACTCGACCTTCTCTAATCGATTCTGACTTGGGCTCGGAGTGCCAACCCCGGTATCTCCCCACTTTTCCCGAGTTGGCCTCGAGCTCTTCCTCAGATTTCGAGCAAAGAGCAGCGACTTCCCAACCAAAAAATTTAAATGCTCGGACCAGATATCCGGATTGACCCGTCATAAAAGTTTTGGCTCGATCATTTTGGCGCCGTCTGTAGGAACTCGCAACAAAAGGTCATCAAACATAACAGCTCGCAATCTGACCAGTATTTGCATCAAACATACCTCCTCCTGCGGTCGCTGCACCCCAGCTCGTCTACTCGACGTCCGGGTTAGACAATTACCTGAAAGCTTATCATGAGGAGGCTATACCTGCTGCCGCAGAGGGAAAGGAGCCTCGAATGCCCGAGTGCCCTCCCATTCGTCCTATATAGATACTACAGCCTATGGCGAATTATCCGGTGTATGTCCAGTAGGTGCCCTGCATCCGGTCAAATATTGGGCCGAGGTCGAGCATCCTTTTTATCACCCCTCTCAATACCAACTGCCCCCACCTCCGGTTCAAGGAAATGCGCAGCGATCGGTCCGAGAGCGACTCTTCATCCGTGCGGATGATGAGGCCGATTCTCGAGCCCCCACTAACACCAACAAATGCCTGGTTGATGACCTCGAGAATCAAGAAAACTCTAGACAGAGAAGTCGATGCACCAATTCCCGGAGGAGGAATAATAGTCCTCAACGGTCTGAGACACAACGGGAATAAGACAGCCATCGTAGTGATATCTCGTGACGTGGATCGAGCGGAGTCTTTGATCGACTAGGCCTCAATGGTCGACCCAATCAAATTCGAAGATCTAACCGGGGGCACATTGTGAGGTCCGATGATCTCAGGAATCAACTCTCTCCTCCAGATCCTAGACAGAATTCCAGGCGATACGATGAAGTACAGGTCTCCCGTAGCCACTCCCATAGCCGATCTCGTTCTCGTCGACACACACGGTCTGGACAACACCATGACCGACCATGGCGATATCACAATGATCGAGAAGCCCAATCTCCATTTTACGATGAAATTATCGAGACCACGATAGAAGAAAAGATCCCTACAGGATTACCTGCATATAATAGCTCGACGGATCCGGAGAAGCACGTGTCTAAACTCGAGATACAGCTCAGCATGTTTGGATATTCCCCCAACATATGGGCCAAAATCTTCATCACCACACTCGATGGGCTTTTTCCTCGATCCATTCCCTTGTATAAAGCCCTGGTCGAGAGATTTGTCGCTCATTTCTCTTCAATGAAATGGGATAAGCTCCCTTCGACCTATCTCTATACCATCAAACAAGGAGCGAACGAGTCTCTTTAAGATTTCTTCACTCGATTTTCTCAGGCTGTGATCAAGACGGATGAGCCGCTGCTTGTAATTGGATGCAACTCGAGGAATTAGAGAATTCTCGACTTAGTCCCATACGAAACAAAAGGAACGATTCGATTCGATTCCCCAAACCTGACAATCGTCCCAAGGTTGACACTCCGATCTGTCAGACTCCACGGAGACATTATATGCAGATTACACGACCGATCAACGAGATCTAAAATGTCTTCGACCCAAAGCTCCTCAAGAAACCAAAGCCGATGAGGGAAACATCCAAGACTCGAGAAAGCAACAAGTTCTGCAACTTCCACCAGCAGAAGGGACACAGCACCTCCGAATGCAACGCCTTGCGCGAAGAAATCGAACTACTCATCAAAGATGGATACTTGCTCGAGTTCGTCAAGAAGACCGATGATAATGCTCGAAATCGAGAGAACAACAAGAGGTCGCCTGCCCAGCAGAGATAACCTAAACCCCCAACAGAGCTCAATCTACACAATCGGCCATGTCTCGTTTGCATTGATATGATTGCAGGTGGACCCTCCAGTGGGGACTCGAAGACAGCCCGAAATAAGACTCGAAGAGAGGCAACTCGAAGTTTCTTCGGTCCGAGAGAAGTGATGAATGTCCGACCTGTGGAATCTTGGCGTGAGGAAGAAGTTGTATTTAGTGAAAATGATGTAACTGATGTACCTCAGCACTCGAGCAAAACACCTAGTTGTCCTATGGTCGTTACGCTCGATGTCGCTAACTTTGTTGTATACCATACTTTGATCGATAATGGAAACTCTAGCAATATTATCGTTTACTCCACTCTTGTGCGAATGAATTTTACATGATAAATTATTGCTTGATCCCATCCGTACTCCTCTTATAGGTTTTGGTGGAGCTGAAGTCTACACTCAAGGTAGTATTCGACTCGTAACCTCATTGGGCACACTACCCAGGAGAGCTACTCGAGAGATCGAATATCTCGTCGTCGATATGTCCTCAGCTTATAACATCATTTTTTGTCGATCGGGATTGATTTAATTTCAAGCCATCATCTCGATGTTCCATCAAATGGTGAAATTACCTAATCCAGCAGGGATCCGAGAAGTACGATACGATATCCCGACATCCTGAACTTGTTACTCCATCTCGATGGAAAAGGTTAAACAGCCAAGCGGAAAATAAGTCCCTGTCCTCATTGCCAACCCTATGATCGAAGATGAACTCGAAGATCCTGAAGCTGCTGACCCCGAAAATTCCAAGAAGATGTCTTCATCACACGCCACAAAGAGGAAAAAGCAGGAAGACAAGAAGCTCGAATTTACTGAAGAGCTTGAAGAAGTCCAACTCATTCCGGGTCAAACTGAAAAGGTCACCCGTATAGGAGCAGGTCGAAAAGGCAAGAACTTCTGAACTTGTAGGAGTCGATAGAAGAGTTATCGAGCACCATATTAACATCGACCCATCCTACAGGCCAGTCATACAGAAGCTCCATCCCCAAAGTGACTCTCGTAACGCAATAATCGAACAATAAGTCAACAAACTCCTAGACGCTCGATATATCACTCCAATCCAATATGTCGAGTGGCTTTGCAACATAGTACTTGTCCCTAAGCCCGGAGAAAAATGGCGGATGTGCAATGACTTTATCGACCTCAACAAGGCGTGCCCAATGGACCAGTACCCGCTGCCCAGGATCGACCAGTTGGTCGACTTCACAGCTGGTTGCGAGCAATTAAGCATGATGGACGCCTTTTAGGGCTACTACCAGATCTTTATGCCCCACGAGGATCAGTCAAAAACAACCTTCATGGTCTTCAATGGCATCTATTGTTTCAATGGCATGCCGTTCGGGCTCAAGAATGCAGGAGCCATATACCAGAGGATGATTAACAAAGTTTTTGACTCTGAAATCTGGCAAACGATGGAAGTCTATGTTGACGACATGCTTATCGAAAGTGAAAAGGCAAACGATCACCTCGACCACTTGAAGAAAGCATTTGAGTGGATGCCAGAATGCGATCAGGCCCTCGAAGACCTCAAGGCGTATCTAACATCTCCTCCATTGCTTTCAAAACCGATTGACACCGAACCACTGTACCTGTACCTTGCAGTTTCGTCCGAAACAATCAGCTTGGTCCTTGTAATGATACAAGATCAAAAACACCTTCCGGTCTACTATGTTAGCAAAATCCTCCTTGGTCCAGAGGTTCGGTATCTCGAGATCGAGAGATTTGCCCTTGCCGTGGTACACACCTCTCGAAAGCTTCGACCATAATTTCAGGTCCATCCATTAATTGTTCTAACAGACCAACAGCTCAAAACAGTTATGGAAAAACCTGAGGTATCGGAAAGGCTTACCAAGCGGGTAATCGAGCTCGGACAGTTCGAAATCTTCTATCACCCTCGAATATCTTACCAAGCATAAATTTTGGCTGACTTCCTTGTCGAGAATGATGTGCATCCTCATCTCGAACACGATAATACTGTTTTAACTCTCACAGACGATGGCTCTTTGACCTCTTCAGGGGAGAAGGGGGGCCAACCGGCATACCCCTCTCTGGCACAAACGGTTAGGAGATCGAATACGCCATCGCTCTTGAATTCCCTATGACAAATAATGAAGCAGAATACGAAGCTCTCTTAGCCGGGAAGAGGATAGCAAGAACGCATAACATCAAAAAGCTTACATCCATCACCGACTACCAGCTAATCGCAAGTCAAGTCAATGGAGACAATGAAGCTCGAGAAGAATCAATGATCCGATTCCTTACCCTGGCGAAAAACATCATTTCAGAATTTGAAGAATTCAAGCTTTATCAGGTTCCTCGAGAAGAGAATACTCGAGTAGATGCTCTCTCAAAATTTGCCAACGGATCACAAGGAACCAGTAATCGATCCATCACCTTCATGACTATAGCACCCCGGAGCGTAGAGTACTACATCCCCCGCACCATAGCCCGACACGTGTAACGAAATGGGAACTCCGCATACGCACCAAGCTACAACGAACAGGAGACATACAAAATTTCTCCTAGACTACGCGGTCTACACCCTAAGTTAGAGTGCGCAATAAAATCGAAATCATAAGCGGAAGCACTAGGATTCAAAATACATTTAAACATGGTCGGAATACAAAAAAGATTTACAGGATATAACGAGTCAAATTATGCAAATATTCTCAATTTTGAATTAAAACTCTTATACATGCTTCAAAAGCTCAAAGGTTCAAAAGTAAACTAAATAAAATGCATGAGACTCGCTATACGACCCAAGACTTGAAAGAAGACCGCCGCCTAGAACAAACTCCAGAGTACCTGCAACTCAAAGAACAAAAAGGAAAAAAGAACAAAACGAGGAGGGGTCAGTCCTAATGACTGGTGAGGGGGCTAACATACGTACGTATACGTAAGAGCACATCATATTCAAAATTAGAGAGTTCATGAACCGGGCCGTGGTTTTTGGAATCTGAAACGTTTTTGCCCGTGATAATAAATATAAAGAAAAGATTTAGGGCCAAAAGCCCAAAATAACCAAGTTTTAGAAATTATAAATCCATTCCCGTTTCACAAACCACAAACATAATCAAAATCAAAATAACTCGGCCAGAACCAGTTTCTAACCAACCTAACTCCTTTCATAATCATATCAAAGCGAAATACCTAAAAAGCTCAGAATCAATCCACCTTCTCTGGTTGGGGATGAGGAAGGGCTTCCTCAACCCCATTCTATTGTCATAAGTTCTGAGTTGGGGGATCCTACCCCCTCCGCGATGGTATTTCAATCCGGTCTCAAGAAAACCCGCCTTCCCTTTGACCTCCCGAGGTGGGGCGAATCTCTCAAAGCTGGAGTCGGCGACCCTATGGTCGACCTGAGTTGCCATACCACTACTCCGGGGCCCGGTTCATAATCCATAAGTCATAATTTTTGAAATTTCTAAATTTTTCAACTTATTTTCAAAGTCAAAATCTAGCTAGTTCAAAACACACGTCAACACTTTTTCAAACAAATAAACAAAAATATAGCTTACGTATATATAAAAGCCCTTTTCAAAAATGATTTCATAGCAAACGGGTTAATTCCCACAAAATACTAATCAAACACGTATTTACATAAATATATATACGTAAGTCGCATGCGCGGTTTAAAATACAGGTAGGGTTGTAGGTCGTCTTAACTAAAAGAAGAAAACCTCACCTTGTAGACCAAACCAAACGACACGAACCCAAAACACCTCTGAGAGACCTCCTCGTCACCCATAGAACGAACCTAAGGATAAAACAAAGAGCAAACGACGAACTTAGACTTAACATGCACCAATTACACGCTCGGCAAAAGCATATGGATGCAAATGATGATTAAAGAATGCAATGAAATATCAATTAGGTCATGTGGAATCATATTAAATCATAACTTGTATATTTCACGTTAAACAAATACATAAACTTCACATAATAAGCATGACATGTCATTTAACATGTTAAGCATGTATGCATGTAATAAAAGAAACAAGAAAATATCATAAGATGCAATTAAATGTCACATTGATTCATGCATGCATGTTGAAGAACATATATTACATATTTGGTCATATATCACGTAAAAGACATCAAAATTACACAATAAATTCATAATAGAACACATAACACATAATTTAGCAAGTTAACATTTCATGCGCATCATAAAAGAAGCAAGAAAATATCACACGAGGTAAGGAATCAAAGCGTAAGTTCATGCTTGCACATAAGAAAGCATATAGTGCATATCTTATCATATAATGCATATAAAAGCAATGAAAGCACGTAATAAATTCATAATGAATCATATAACACATAATTCATCAAGTATATAATGCATATGAAGTGAAAAAAGAGAAAGAAGTTCATGACAAATACAAACGAAACGAAAACAACACAACATGCATGCACAACTCGAAACTAGGGCTAAACAGGGTCACAGCCGTGACCCAAAATAAACTGAAAAAGGGTCGCATCCGTGACCTAAAGTCAAAACAAGGGGAAAAATGGGTCGCAGTCGTGACCAAAAATGAACTGGTCGTGATCGCGGACGCGACCAATCGTGGCAGCAGGGCAAAACTCAAAATAACAGCCACAAAACTCATCAAATCTCCACCCAGTTCAAGCTAACATATTAAGGCAAGTTAGGAACATAAAATACATGCATAATAAGCTCTAAAACTAGGCATAAGCAACTGCACATCAAGAGATAAGAGCAAGAAGCAATCTCCATTTCCATGTTCATACAAAACCTTCAAGTTGTTAAATGATATGCTCAATAATCCTTAAGAATCATGAAAAATCAGTTCATACAAGCACTAATGTATGTCTTAAGGTCATTTAGGATGCATCAATTGAAAAAGAAACATAAGAGATCAATCAAATTCATCAAATATCCTCTAACCCTTACTATTCACCAAGGTCATCATATCATACTCATCTCTTCATGAAATTCAGCAAGTTAGCACTTAAAAGAAAGAGGAGAAGATGGAGAAAAAGTTGATGGACTTACCTTTTGAATTTTAGTAGAATCGGAGGTGTATTGAGCTCAAAACACGGAAAATGAATAGTGTCTTCTCCCCTCTCCTTGGGATTTCGGGTAGCGGGTGACAAATCCCCTTTTTCTTCTCTTGTCTGATGGTTGAACGAAATGTTAGGGTTAGGGGCTAATAAAGGGGTTAACCAAGGTTATTTAGGTTCAAACTTGGGTTAATTTGGTCAAAGAATGAATAAGTTAGGGCGAAAATGGTAAAAGGTGGCGAATTTGTCACACGGGCTCGGTTCGGGCAAAATTCGGAGGTCCAAATGGGTTTAGAAAAATACAAAGTTGGGTTCGTTGGCTTCCTTTCTTCTTTACAAGTCTGACGCTTCTTCCGGAATTCGAATCCGAATTCCCGATCTCAAGTTAGGCCTTCCGGAACACGAGGTGCGCTAAAGCTGGTTAGGCCCTCCAATTCCTAAAATCATAAAAAATGGTCCGCGACCACTTGAAACAAATTCAAAAATATATAATGAGCACTTAAAAAAGTTCCTAAAACTCGTATTTCATGCATAACACATAGTCGCAAAATTTGGAGCAAATACGGGAGCACACGGATCAAGAAAGGGATCAAATGGGGGGGGAAACGTTCAAATACTTAATAAAACGTTACAAAATAATACAAGTAAATATTCAAGTAGTCACATAAGCAATTAATAAACGTTTAAAGGCATAAATAAATAATTAAACGCGCACATAACACTCTCGATACGACGTACCTGTACGGCTGAAAAATCGGGATGTTACAAACTCCCCTCCTTCAAAAGGACCTGTCCTCAGGTCCTAAAGTTGGGTCTTGAACGACTCTGAAAACGAACTCAACTTCACGCTTACGCTGCGCCACTAAGCTCTCGAAGTCTCTTCGGACAACTGATGGGCTAAAACCAAACAGGTTAACTCATTAAAATGAGCAACCCCTCGAACTCATGAAGTCTCCTTAAAGTTAGCAAACCGGACACGAAGTCCTCGACCATTTGCTCCCACTTCCAAATAGAATTTAGAAGTAGTTGGAGAATCCTGTCGGTTCTCGATGCTCGGTCATCAACAGATGGCACATTAAACATTGCTACACATAGTTTGCAACATCTTTACTCGTGCTAGTACACCAAACCGGTTCTTTAGGTCCTTGAACAAACTCGAACCAAGAGTTGGATATTCTCGTAACCTTGCACTTCGAGGCGTAGGCCACATTCTCCCGCTAACAACCCACAACCCAAAGCCTTCCTTAATGCCTCGATCGTAAACGAAGTAGCCTTGAGTACCCTCGGTTAAGTAAAAGCCAATGGCGAAGGCAAATCACTTCAACCGCCTCATCTCACTCAAAACCGTGCCTCTTCTTTGTCGTTCATGTCATGGGGAGACCGCCTAAAGAAAGACGAATCCCCTGTTGAATCCCAATAACACTAGAGACTCTTCTCTAAGGAAATTCTCGATTCTTCTACCCGTACACGTAGTCAAAAATACCCTTGTAGAAACCACACTCGACGTAGTCCACGAAACACTGAAGAAGAACGAACCACCAAATCCTCGAAGCGAACTAAGGGTATTCCCTTCTTCCACGGTTAACCCGTGTAGCTCACGATAGTATATACTCATCTTAAAGTCCCGTCTTCTTCCTTAGATAGGATAAGAGCACTCCACGAAGAAGTACTCAATGTTGATGAATCTACCTTCTAAGAGCTTATCAACTAAGTCTTAAACTTCAACACCCCTGCTAGAGTCCACCGGTAGGGAATCTTCAGAAGAGGTCCAACTCTGGGATAAAGATCACGACCGCCTCAATGTCCCTATGAAGTGGTGATGAATCCCAACTTTCAAGGAATCATCAAGAAGGTCTTACTACAATCTTCGTCTCCTCAAACTTGGCTCAATCTCTCGGTTAATCCAAAGGTAAGCCACAAAGCTTGTCGCACCGTCCTAGAATAACCAACCACTTCAACGGAGGATACAAACGGGTTAGCCTTCGATCTACTACCCGAAAATATCGTTGAGCCCAAAAAGGACCTCCTAAAAGCAACCACCAACTCGAAACGGCGCTTGAACAACCAAACCACACCTTAAGGTAGCTCCGTACCTTAACAAGACGTCTTCAAGAAGAACCATCGGGCAAGCTTGCCCCTCACAACTCACTAAGCACTCTCAGGCACCCACCTTACCAAACTCTCCCCAAGAAGAGAGTCTACACGAAAGGAAAAAGCCACAAGTAAGCAGCAAGCAAGAACACTTAAGTGTCGAGAAACAACGAAGAAAGAAAAGTAACGCAAAAATTAAAATAAAAGATGTATGTATGAAGTTCCATGAATGCTTAGTGTACCTTTCACCATGGCGGTATTTTCGAGCTCATTGTCAAATTCTTCACTTTCACATTCTTTAGTTCAGGCTTGACTTGAACTCTCGGAACCACGACTCTTTGTAGGTTTCGGATTCTTGTTTTTCGGGCAACAGTTTGCCATATATCCCTATTCTCCACACTTGAAGCATCTATCCAACTTCTTCCGTATGATTTGAGCCTTGACAATACGAGCATTGGATTATCTCCGATGGGAAAGACAACGAATCCATCTTTGGTAGTCAAAGTTTCTTGTTCTTCTTAGCGTCGTTACTCACTTGAAGTCCTCGAGATTTCTCTTGAGACAGGGGTCTTTTGCTCGAACTCGAACTCGATTCTTTTCCTACATAAGAAGTGTGAGACTCTAATAATTGGTTATCCATCTCATCTTAAACCGCCTTTCTAAATTCCTCGGACCATACATATACCAGCGAAGTTTGGAAAACTTGTTGAATATTATCTCTGCGTTCTTGCAAATAACTCCGGACATTAGGACAATCTTTGTTGGCTCCCAAACTTTAAAGCTCCACCATAAGGTCGCTCATCTTCTTCACTTCTTACTCAAGATCCAAAAATTTTCGAAGTCTACTAACCATCACACTTAGAGGAATATAATTATAGCAAAATTCTTGGGTGAATTTCTCCCAAGTGAATTCTTCCCCGGATTCTTCCACTCCTGAGCCATGTTGAAGCTTGGCCTTGGAATAGACGGGAAGTACAATTCACTTTCTCTTGCGATGTTCCCGGGAAATTTTCCAAAATCCGTAGTATCTTGGATAACCATTCTTCAGCTCTAACATCACCACCTCCAAACCACTTCGGCGGATCAAATTCTTTAAACCTTTTGTATACGGAAGACTCTTGTTTTTCTTATCCTTCGTCCTTCAAAGATGTGTATTGACGTCAAGATGCCATCCTGTAATATGAAAATTGATTCCAAAATATCGATGTGTGCGGGGTTTAGTGCATGTTTATGTGAACAATTAATACAAAAAATTCAAATAATTCACGTAAAAGTGAAAATGAATGCAAAGAAGCACATAATCCTAAGCCGAACGACCTAGACAGACCCGACACGATGCTAGAGCTCTGATTTTGCAACCAGGAGCTCTGATACCAATTTAGGATGTAGTACCCCGGAGCACAGAGCACTACATTCCCCGCACCATAGCCGGACATGTGTAACGAAATGGGAACTCCACACACGCACCAAGGTACAGCAAACAGGAGACAAACAAAATCTCTCCTACATTAGACGGTCTAGACCCTAATTCAGAGTGCGCAATAAAATTGAAATCATAAGCGGAAGCACCAGGATTCAAAATACATTTAAACATGCTCGGAATATAAACCAGATTTAAATGATATAACGAGTCAAATTATACAAATATTCTCAATTTCGAATTTAAACTATTATACATGCTTCAAAAGCTCAAAGGTTTAAAAGTAAACTAAATAAAATGCATGAGACTCGCTAGACGACCCAAGACTTGAAAGAAGACTGCCGCCTAGAACAAACTGCCCAAAAGAGTACCTACAACTCAAAGAACAAAAAGGGAAAAAGAAAACAACGAGGAGGGGTCAGTCCTAAAGACTGGTGAGGGGGCTAACACACATACGTATACGTAAAAGCATAGCATATTCTAAATTAACGAGTTCATGAACCGGGGCGTAGTTTTTGCAATCTAAAACATTTTTGCTCGTGATAATACATATAAAGAAAAGATTTAGGGCTAAAAGCCCAAAATAACCAAGTTTTAAAAATTATAAATACACTCCCGTTTCACAAACCAAAAACATAATCAAAATCAAAATAACTCGGCCAGAACCAGTTTCTAACCAACCTAACTCCTTTCATAATCATAATCAAAGTGAAATACATAAAAAGCTCAGAATCAATCCACCTTTTCCGATTGGGGATGAGGAAGAGCTTTCTCAACCCCGTTCTCTCGTCATAAGTTCTAAGTCGGGGGATTCTACCCCCTCCGTGATTGTATTTCACGCTGGTCTCAAGAAAACCCGCCTTCCCTTCGACCTCCTAAGGTTGGGCGAATCTCTCAAAGTTGGAGTCGTGTTGATGGGAGAGCTCGGCGACCTCATGGTCGACCCGAGTTGCCATACCACTACTCCGGGGCCCAATTCATAATCCATAAGTCATAATTTTCAAATTTTCTAAATTTCCCGACTTTTTTTCAAAGATAAAATTTCGCTAGTTCAAAACAAACGCCAACCCTTTTTCAAATACATAAACGAAAATATAGCTTACGTATATATAAAAGCCCTTTTCATAAGTGATTTCATAGAAAACGGGTCAATTCCCACAAAATACTAATCAAACACGTATTTACATAAATATATATACATAAGTCGCATACGGGCTTAAAATACAGGTAGGGTTGTAGGTCGTTTTAACAAAAAGAAAAAAACCTCACCTTGTCGACCAAACCGAACGAGACGAACCCAAAACACCTCTGAGAGACCTCCTTGTCACCCACGGAACGAACCTAAGGACAAAACAAAGAGCAAACAACGAACTTAGACTCAATATGCACCAATTAGACGCTCGACAAATGCATATAGATGCAAATGATGCTTAAAGAATGCAACGAAATATCATTTAGGTCATATGGAATCATATTAAATCATAACTCGCATATTTCACGTTAAACAAATCCATAAACTTCACATAACAAGCATGAGACGTCATTTAACATGTTAACCATGTATGCATGTAATAAAAGAAACAAGAAAATATCATAAGAGGCAATTACATGTCACATTGATTCATGCATGCACGTTGAAGAACATATATTACATATTAGGTCATATATCACGTAAAAGACATCAAAATTACACAATAAATTCATAATATAACACATAACACATAATTTAGCAAGTTAACATTTCATGCGCATCATAAAAGAAGCAAGAAAATATCACACGAGGTAAGGAATCGAAGCGTAAGTTCATGGTTGCGCATAAGAAAGCATATAGTGCATATCTTATCATATAATGCATATAAAAGCAACGAAAGCACGTAATAAATTCATAACGAATCATATAACACATAATTCATCATGTATATAATACATAAGAAGTGAAAAAAGAGAAAGAGGTTCACGACAAATACAAAAGAAACGAAAACAACACAACATGCATGCACAACTCGAAACTAGGGCTAAACAGGGTCACGGCCGTGACCCAAAACACACTGAAAAAGGGTCGCAGCCGTGACATAAAGTCAAAACAAGGGGAAAAATGGGTCGCAGCCTCGACCAAAAATGAACTGGTCGTTATCGCGGCCGCGACCACTCGTGGCAGCAAGTCAAAACTCGAAATAACAGCCACAAAACTCATCAAATCTCCACCCAGTTCAAGCTAACACATTAAGGCAAGTTAAGAACAAAAAATACATGCATAATAAGCTCTAAAACTGGGCATAAGCAATTGTACATCAAAAGGTAAGAGCAAGAAGCAATCTCTATTTCCAAGTTCATACAAAACCTTCAAGTTCTTAAATGATATGATCAATTATCCTTAAGGTCATTTATGATGCATCAATTTAAAATAAATCAGTTCATACAAGCACTCATGGATGTCTTAAGGTCATTTAGGATGCATCAATTGAAAAGGAAACACAAGAGATCAATCAAATTCATCAAATATCCTCTAACCCTTACTATTCACCAACGTCATCATATCATGCTCATCTCTTCATGAAATTCAGCAGATTAGCACTTAAAAGAAAGAGGAGAAGATGGAGAACAAGTTCATGGACTTACCTTTTGAATTTGAGGAGAATCGGAGGTGTATTGAGCTTAAAACATGGAAAATGAATAGTGTCTTCTCCCCTCTCCTTGGGATTTCGGCAGTAGGTGAAAAATCCCCTTTTTCTTCTCTTGTCTGATGCTTGAACGAAATTTCAGGGTTATGGTCTGATAAAGGGGTTAACTAAGGTTATTTAGGTTCAAACGTGGGTTAATTTGGTCAAAGAATGAATAAGTTAGGGCGAAAATGGTAAAAGGTGGCGAATCTGTCACACGGACTCTGTTCGCGCAAAAGTCAGAGGTCCAAAGGGGTAAAAAAAATACAAAGTTGGGTTCCTTGGCTTTCTTTCTTTGTTACGAGTCCGACACTTCTCCCAAAATTCAAATCCAAATTCCCGAGCTCCAGTTAGGCCTTTCGGAACACAAGATGCGCTAAAGCTAGTTAGGCCCTCGAATACCTAAAATCATAAAAAATGGTCCGCGACCACTTCAAACAAATTCAAAAACATATAACGAGCACTTTAACAAGTTCTTAAAACACGTATTTCATGCATAACACGTAGTCGCAAAATTAGGATCAAATACGGGAGCACACGGATTAAGAAAGGGATCAAACGGGGGAAAAATGTTCAAATACGTATTAAAACGTAACAAAATAATGCAAGGAAATATTCAAGTAGTCACATAAGCAATTAATAAACGTTTAAAGGAATAAATAAATAATTAAATGCGCACATAACACTCTCGATACGGCGTACCTGTATGGCCAAAAAATTGAGATGTTACAATGACATCTTCAACTCGATCCATCTTTGCCAGCAGTCAATTCGATAGACCTTGTGGAACCCTGTTGGCTCGATAGTTTGGTGCTTTATCTCCGGGATGCCATTTTGCCAGAAGAATCCATCGAAGCAAAGAAAACCAAGTATCGTGCCCTGAACTATTTTCTCGATCCGGAAGACCGATTGTACAAATGATCCTATGTTGGTCCCACCAAGCGATGTCTCCGACCGTCCCAAGGTCGAGAAGTATTAGCCGAAATTCATTATGGCACTTGCAGAAATCATGCTGGTGGTCGATCCCTAGCACAAAAGACATCTCGAGACGGTTTCTATTGGCCTACTCTTCACAAGGACGCGTTCTAGTTCGTGAAGAGGTGTGATCGATGCCAAAAACAAGCCAATCTGTCCTATCAACACCCCGCTGAAATGATTCCAATCTAATGGGCCTGGCCATTCAAGCAGTGGGGTATTGACATCATCGGTCCCTTTCCGATCGCTACTCGACAGAGACAGTTCATCATTGTTGCTATTGACTACTTCTCCAAGTGGTTCGAAGCACTGGCAGTTCCAAAAATCACCTTTCATGTTATTCAGGATTTCTTGTGGAAACATATCAACACTCGATTTGGAGTTCCTAGAGTCCTTGTATGCGATAATGGACCATGATTCCGTTGCTCTCAATTACAGGCTTACTGCTCCGACTTCAAGATCAGCCAGAGATTCACATCGGTAGGACACCCTCAAGTAAAGAAAGAACTATGGGTCGATGAGCTAGAAAGAGTCCTCTGGGCTTATCGAACCATTTCCAGTATTCCAGCAGGACTGACTCCTTTTGCCATGGTATATGGGTCGAAGGTGATGATTCCAGCAGAGATTCTCCACCAATCTCTCGAGCCGTCCATTTTCAACTTGAGAGAAACGTTGAACAATGAGCCCTTAATCTCGATACCATAGAAAAAACCAGAGAGAATGGGCGTCAAAATATGCAATAATATTGAGCCATAGCATCACGAGCCTACAACAGGCATCTCTGATCGTTCTTCTTTCAAATTGGTGACTTAGTGCTCAAGAAGGTTGAAGTCACAAAGCACACGGGCAAGCTTGATAAAAACTAGAAAGGACCATATCGAGTCACTAGCATAGGCAAAAATCGATCGTATCATCTCAAAAATCTCGAGGGAAAACCACTACCTCGATCATGGAATGCTCACAACTTGAAAAAATATTACATGTAAAGGATCTTGTATGGACATCTTTTGGAATAACAAATTTTACTCCTTCTCAACATGATGCTTTTTTTGATCATGCACTTGGTATTTTATATTACACTCGTACTCAACAACATCATAAACTCAAAAGATAAGAGTTAGGTGCCTCAACTTCTTCTCGAAAACATTGATTGATATGGATCACTAAAAGCATTCACATAACACATCGAGATAACTTAAAAAAACATTTCATTGAAGCTTAAATGATTACATAATTGAAATTGAACTGATAACTCGATCGAACTACTTTCGACCGTACACTTAAGCAAACTTTGGATTTTCCACTCGGGAGCCTACCATGCTCGAGTCCCTACCTATTTATAGCTGACTTCAAGCTAACAACTAAGTAGAGTTCACCCTAACAGTCGAACCCCTAAAAATACGAGAACCCAACCCCAACAGTCGAATCCCTAAAGGATGGTTCTTCATTCAACAAAATTCAAAAGCACAGAGATAGCGCTGGTACATTCTCTCTGGCTTATTTCTCAGTCTGGCCCGAGGCAGTTCCCTCCTCGATTGGCACTAAGGCCTCATCACCAAAGTACTCGGGGCATACCTCCTTCCGGTCGAGCAAGGCTTCAAGGTCAAAATCTGGCGGCATCCTCTCGATCTCCTCCGGGGCCCCTACATACGTGGCTTTGAGCCAAGTACACAGCGAACCCGAATTCATCCTTGGTCCAGCCAGGCTCTGGCGTGGGGGGTCAGGTGATTGGATCAATTGGCCTAAGGTCATCCTGGAAGATTCCGACCTTCTTTTTTGTCGTAGTCGAGGGGTAGATATCCGGCAGACTGCGCCTGAGCCATGCACAAGTTGAAGCCTTCCTCGACATCTTGAAAGCTCGTGATCGAGCAGGCCTTTTGGAATGCCTTGGGCTTCATGAACTTATATGTGCCCCTCCTCTCTGACATTCGAGCTACCTGCTCGAGGCCGTTCATGCATCTCCTGATGGCCAGATCCGCTCCCTTCCACTCACCTTCGACTTTACCCTGCCGATTAGCATCGAGCTCCTCTTGAGCTGACCTTGCGACCCTGTCCTCAGCCGTCTTTAGATCCTTCTCTATTTTGGACAGCTTCTCGATGGCCTCCAGAAGATTTTGGTCGAGCTCAGTCTTCTCCTTTTCAGCCTCCGCCAACTTCGTGTCCTTCTCGGACAGCTCGACCCTTAGCCTCTCGATTGCGTTCTAGCCTCGGTACCTAGCCTACCTATGCACAAAGCTCCAACGGGTAATGTGGAAGTAGTCTTAACCCAGCTGCAAGAAGATGGTCGAATGTTAACTTTGAGAAAAGAAAAAAAAGAAGCATTAATACTCGAATATACTTACCGACATGTACTTTTGAGCCCCTTGGGCCTCGATCTCATCATCAGCGAATCTCCAACGATCCCGATGATCGACCTCTGCCTGGATCGAGCTGTAGAGAGCACCGATCGTGGGATAGTCTCGAGGGGTTGTACCAATTCTTCTAGGTTCCCCTTCATCATTATAACTTTTCATTCCGTAGGGGAAGTGGGTTTCCTCGATCGTTGGGTACTCGAAGAAGGCTTTCACATCGGCCTTGTTGGCCTTCCAAGGAACCGCATTGGCCGGTCGATTGGCAGGTGGGGGCATTCGGACCCCCACTATATGTTGGCCACGTTTCTTGGAACAATTGCTCTTTGAGCGGGAGTCGGATGCTCAGAGTTCTCCCCGACTTGCACTTCAACAATAGGCCTCATCGGCTGTAGGAGTGGTGTGGCTGGGGTTTTCTCCTTGCTCTTGCCTTTTGACTTATCCCCTTCGACCTGGGACTTGGAATGGTAGTGGCTGGAAGAGTCCTTCTTTTGCTTTTTGTGCTGGGGGACTTTTGACTCGTCGCCCCCACTCGGAGTTGTTCCCCGTTTTCCCGGAACCTCTGGAGCGCTCTTCTCGAGGACTTTGGGTACCACCTCGACCGTGGCTCTGGTCGCGGCATTAATCTCAGCCTCGGTTGGCGGTGGTAGGTGCTTCTTCTCAGCAGCTTTCTTAAGATCCTCCATTTCTTTCCTCCGAGCTGCTAGAGCTACCGACATGATGTATGATTCTACAAAAGAGAGGAAATCGATCAGACACTTAAAGAAATATAAAACTAGAAATGAAAACAACAATTGCTTCGAGAGATTATGCTCGAAATACGGGGGTCGAAGTATTTCCGCACCTCAGGAGCCATCCCCAACTCGATCAACATCTGGGGGTTGATCATCTCCTTCGATTCAACACTCCCCATGTCTCTCAACCTGGTCATCAAGGTATTAGGCCAACCTGGATGCCCCCTTGGAAGATTAGCTCGAGGAATCCAACTCCAACCTAGATACTTCAATCCGGGCCAACCCTTCTCGCACCGGATATACACAAATCTCTACTTCCAACCCTTGCCATTCGAAAAGGTTAGAGATCTCACAAGTCGAAAGTTGTTCTTGGACTGAAGCTGTACATACCCCAGCCCAGGCACCGAGGTTTCAGTCATAATGGAAGCCTGGAAAACCTCCGATAAGCAGTAGATATTCGGACTCATTCCGAGGTATTTCAGCAAGGCTCTCAACCCATTTACCATCGTATCAGAGTTAGGCATCAATTGCAATGGGCTGATTCTTAAGGCATTGAAGAACTCGAGTAACTCCTCAGGAATAGGCACTCGAAAACCATTCTTGACTTCCAGAAAGTCGACTGTTATACAATTCTCAGGCGGGTTTGTCATCCTATCTCCTGGCTCGGGCTTGATAACTCGATAGCCCCCGAATTCTGGTGCCCCTCCAAACAGCAAATATTGAATATCCCTCACTTTATCCCACAAGATGTTGGGAGGAATGGATCGAGGATCCTTCACCAACCGACCCTCAGGCTCGACATTCACCTCTTCTTCTTCCTCTTCATCTTCTTCTTCTTCCCTCTGACCAAATGTCGATGCCTCTTCACCTCCCGCCAGAGGCACGACAACCTCTTCCAATTCAGCCTCGGGGATGGGATCAGATACCTTCATTACATCTACATCCTCGTCAACCCCCTGAGGATTTGTCGACCTCGTTTCCGTAGACAACCCCGAATCGGACGACTCTGAGCTCGAGTAAGAACTGGAGCTCAACCCAAGCGGTTACGAATCCTACTTCCATCCCCACAGGCTCATTCTCTCCTCGATTTGTAGATATCCTACAGTTATCAAAATAACTCTAAAACATGCGTTTGTTGTAAAGGATTCGAGCAAATCGAGAGAGAGAGAGCTCTCGAAGAAGGAAGAGGTGAACCTTTCCCTCGAAGCAATCGAAAGAGGAAAAGGTGAAATCAAATCGAGATAGAGTCGAGATAGTACCTTTATATGTAAAAGAACGATCGAAAGTCTCTTCCCTTGGAACGAGCGGTCGAAATCGATGCACAAAGACGCTGGATTCACTCCAAATAGCTCGAAGCTTCTCTTCAAATTCTTTTGAAAACGGTAAAATGAATTTATAGAGAGGCCTTATTTATAAAGGTGAAATTGGCGGGAATCGAGAAGATGAAACGTCGTCATGATTATAGCGGGTCCCACCTCGGGAGATGAAACGTCGCCTCCATGTCAGCCTTAGCAGACGACGTTTCGGGGGGCTTATGACTTGGCCCGGACCCGCTTTCGCACGTGGACCCATCACAATGTGCCATCTGTCATCTCGATTGGGTCGACACCCTCGACCGAAGAGTTTGACGCACAATTAACCTTCACCAACTTTTACCGCTTCGTACCTCGACCATCGAGAGTCCCATCGCCCTCGACACGTTCCGAGACCATGGCTGGCCAGCCCACTACCTCTCTCCTAGGTGAGTGGCTGACCACGCATTAAATGTTCGATGATAATGGGGCACCTGTCAGCTTGGGGTAGAGGCACGTCGACGGGGACCATTTCTCTCTCTTTACCCTATATAAACGCCCTCATTTATGACACAGATAAGTTTTTTCACCTAGCGCATTTACTGCGCTCGATACTTGACCTTCTCAAATCGATTCTGACTTGATCATGGGAGTGCCAACCCGGGTATCACCTCCACCTTCCCCGAGTTGGCCTCGAGCTCACCCCTCCTTCCATTTTTCCTCAGATTTCGAGCAAAGAGTGGCGACTTCCCAACCAACAAATTTTAAGTGCTCAGACCAGATATCCGGATCGACCCGTCATTGGAAATTTGGCTCGATCAATATTATTTCATCTTATTTTCTTTAAATTATTTTCTTGTTTAAGTTTTGATATTAACTATCGTTGTAAATAAACTATATATTTTCAGCAAATTGTTCGATCGTGTGTTTGATGTCAGTCTGAACTTTGATAATTGCTGTTGCCGTGTTACCAATTAATATCCCAACAAAACAAACCTTTCTGTCACATACTTTTGCATCACAGATTTTAATTGAAGACTCAAGAATCTCTAAGTTTGCTACAAAGCAAGACGTATTATTATTATTATTATTATTATTATTATTATTATTATTATATTCCCCCAAAATAAGAAGTAGGTAACCATTAATATTAACTAATTAAAGTTTCTCGTTGTTCTAAGTACTTTCAGTGGCATCCAAATTAAATAAACCATGTTTTAGAAACCTACCACTAAAACCAGCTGGCTATTTGGTAATATTCCATTCATGATCAATCAACAAATATAGTTTATATGGCATGCCTTTCTAATTCTTGAAAAAGGAGAGAATCTATGATTTTCTTATGATACCATTATTAATATAATGAGTTTGTCTTTGATTTATCGGATATAACTATTATCGCTAAAATAATAGACAAAATAAATTGTTTAGACACTCAACAATACTGCTAAATTTTTAGATTGAGTGATCATTTAATATGATATTAGAACCCAGATCAAAAAGATTTTAAAGTCGAATCTTCTTGTCACCCAATAAAATAAAATAAAAAGATTTACGTGTAAGGCCAGACCAAAAAAAGTCCACCTACATGTGAAGGGGCGTATCAGAGATGTTTAAATATTTAATGATACTCCTAAGTCCTATCTAACCGCATAAACTTTTAGATCTGATGGTCATTCAATAACATTTTAATATTTTGAATCCGACTCAAACCTATAATGAAATATAAGTGCGAATTGCCATATTTCTAAAATCAAAGATATATTTACCATATTCTAGATAAAATTGAATTTGAATAAGAACTGATGCCCATCAGCTTTCAATTTTCATGATTTTTGTAATGTAGTCCGAGAGTATGGACGCACAAATCATAATTAGATTATAACGTTAGTTAGGCACGATTTGGCAGACTATTTATATTTATTGGTTTGGTAGGGAAGATTTGCAACAAAGATATCCTTATAGATATCTATCACATGCCAATGTCTTGGTACGTGTTTTGGTTGGTCATTGCTGTGTCATACGATTTGCCAATTCTTCGCAAGTTTTTAATCTTTCTTAATTACTGGATAATTGAATCTATTTAATATCAATAATTATCACTCATCATTTCAAGAAAAAAACATTTCTTTTAGTGATGAAAAATTAATCATCTTATTTATGAGTCTATATCTTATAGTAATTAAGTTGCTTTTCATACATGTTTTTTCTTTATAATTTACTAAATGATAATCACAAATGTTTTAATTATGGAAGTCAAGCAAAGACCTAAGAAAGGTTGGTTCCTTTTTATGACAAAACAATGTCTTTGAGATTGGGTAAAGTTATATAAAGATGGATGATCTTTATATGAAAATAAATATAAAAATTAACCAAACTCGGAATCTTGGGTAAAGTTGTTTGGTAGATGTTTTTGGGGGGAAAAAAAAAAGTAGAGGATAGGACAGGAAAAAGACGAAAGAAAAAAGGAGGAAAAGTTGCTGTAAGGAACAGGATCATTTCTATTTCTTTAAACTTTGCTTACTTTCCTTTCCAAACTTTTACGTGTCCGAAAATTCTACTTTAAACTTGATTCAATCGAATCTAAACAATTAAAAGAATAAGTATATACTTACCATTTGATTTATCATTCTTCCTAAATTTTTCATCAACCACATAATAAATGTAAAACATTCGTTCACTTATTACATCAATTTGATTGAACTAGGTTCAGGATAAAATATCTCGAGCATGTTGTGCTTTAGTAGGTTTGGAGAAGGTTTAGACAACTTTTTAACTAGTTGTAAATTGTCCATATACCTCATCATTAGGAACCATTTTATGCACCTTCCTAAAATAAGGTATAAATATATTGCTCATTTTGATGCTATATATTCCAATTAAATGAGGAAAAATTCTACTCTAAACCCGGCACTGTCGAAACCAACCAATTAAAAGGACAAAATGTATTACATTTGTTATTTGATTGGTCACTCTCCCTAAATTTTCCATCAATCACACAGCAAGTATAAAACACTTACCCCCTCGTTACACCAGTTTGGTCGAGTCAGACTCGAGCTAGAATGAGGATGTTAACGCGTAAGACTCCTTTGTCATTATTAAATGAGGTTGTTAATACATAAACTTCTCCTTATTAATGATAATCTCGACAGATTCATATAAGAAATATCGATTAAACTAGCATAACAAAGAAACGCTAAATTACGATATTGATATTCTGTAAATAGATATATACTCAACGGTATTAATGATAATCTCGACGAATTCATATAGGAAGTATCGATTAAACTAATATAATAAAGAACTGCTAAATTACGATAGTGATATTTTTTAAACAGATATATTCTTAACGGAAATACGAATTTTAGTGACATGTTACGTAATAGAATATAGCTTTGGCAAAGTGAACTTACTATAATACTCACGGCAAAGGTTATGCTTTGTAAAATATGGCAAAATGCTCTTTAATTATGATAAGAATCGTGGGAAATTTTGAAAACACAAATCATTGTATCAAAATTCTAACTTAGACGTGATTTAATAGAATTCCAACAATTATTTGGTAAGTATGGTCACTCTTTCTAATAATAAGTATAAAACACTCGTTCCCTCATCAAATTAATTTGATCTATCCAGTTTGGACTAAAACTACACTAAATATATAGAGGATCTCCCTCATCAAATTAATATGATCTATCCAGTTTGGACTAAAACTACTCTAAATATTTATAGGATCTCACAAAGTAATATGTTTGCGTTGGAGATCCTAATATATTTGGAAAGGATTTGCCCTAATTATCCTTTCCTTGTACGTAGCTCGATTATAGGCTTGTAATGTGTGGCTTGTACTCTATTTATTTTACAGTAATCTCTGTATTATAGACAAGACAATATACAATGAATACATTCAAGTTTCTCTCCCAAAACTCTTCCATTATCAACATGGTATCAGAGCGGGTTTCGATTCAATAATCGAATACCTTGCTCATCACGTACCGATAGCCTCACCCACTAAATCTAATCCAATGCCGACGGACTTACTTGCTCAGTTCGCTGAACTCCTCCGGCAAAAGCAACCAGAACCAACCAACACCACAACCATCAACATCAAACTCAACGACAACAACTATGCGGTTTGGTCAAGAACAGTCCAATTGGTTCTTCTTGGCCGAGGACCTATGGGATACATTTCCGGGAAAACGGTATCCCCTGATCCAGAAGATCCTGGATATGAGGCTTGGGAACAGACGGACGGATCTGTTCGAAGCCTTATTCTCAACACTATGGAACCCGAAATTGCTGCCCAATTTATTCTCTATCCCAACGCAAAGGAACTATGGGACGAGATCGAAGCCACCTACCACGACGAGGGTGACAAACTGAAACTTTATGAATTGAAGCAACGGGCATATCAAACTAATCAAGCCGACATGTCCGTTGATCAGTATTACCGGACCATCCAAGGGATTTGGAGGGAGATTGATTACAGACAACCACAGACAATGAAGTGTACTGATGACCGGAAAACTTACAATCTGGAGAAACAAGAAGACCGAGTCTTTGCATTCCTATGGGGATTAGACGGGAAATTCGATCCGATAAAGAGGGACTTACTCAGAACACAACAGCCACCCACCCTGGAAGAGGCGTATAACGTCGTTCGCCGAGAGGATCGACGACTCACGGCGATGGCAGAACCCCTGTCCAGCAGCGTCGGTATGATGGCCAAGATGCGGTCAGAGACGGGCTCATCATCCCGCGATAACAAGAATTCGGCGAAGAAATTCAGTCATGGCACAAATCCGAAATGCTCAGTCTGTGGGGGAACGAAACACTCCAAAGAGGGATGCTTCCAGGTGATAGGCTATCCAGACTGGTGGCCAGAGTATCAGGCGAGAAAGAAGGGTACAGGACCCCCTGGCGGTGGCTCTCAACGGCCACTATCCGGTAAGGCCAGCATGGTAACCGGAAACTATGAAAGCAACGGCACCACCGGATCCCATGAAAACACCAGTAACACCCGCGATGATAGAGAAAACGGACAGGCAGCTATGGTCCAGGGCACCCACGCCGGCGGCAGCGCCACCAACAGCCAAGGATACGGCGGCGGCGCCGCCACCAACAACGGAGAATATCGTAGCAGCAGCTTCTCCCATGGTAAGGGTTCGGTTGAATCCCCAAATGAATCAGGTAAAGGAACCCTATCCCTCACAACTAAATGGGTTGGGCATGTTAATATGAGATATGGGCCGAATGGCCCAATTGGGCCTCAAGAAAATGGCATGAACTTTAATATGGAGTGCAGGGATAATATTATGCAAAATCATAGGACTAGCAGCCCATGGTGTCCGAAAGAAAAAGGAAATAAGCTTGGGAAAGCTTTTGTACAGGCCCATCACCTAAACCAAGAAATGGAATGGCTTATTGATTCGGGAGCCAGTGATCATATGACGAATGATACTCATGACATCCAAAACTCTGCCACCCCTCGCCGAACAGCAGTAACTAATGCCAACGGCCTCTCATATCCGGTTATTGGGGCGGGGAATGTTAAATTATCAGAAAAATTGAATTTATCTCATTGTCTAGTTGTACCCGATCTCACTTCAAAATCACTCTCTGTTAGTCAAATCACAAAAGAGCTTAATTGCACGGTGATGATGTTTCCCTCTTTCTGCCTCTTACAGGATATTCGTACGGGGGCGATCATTGGGCGTGGTATTGAGAGAGATGGATTGTACTACATCTGGGACATCTCCCAAACGGGCTCAAGTTTCTTTGCTCAGGGAAGTAATCAAAAGCAACTATGGTTATGGCATCGTAGATTGGGGCACCCTTCTTTTCAGTATTTGAAACAGTTATTTCCGAAATTAGTACCAGAGTCGAATTCTTTACAGTGTGATACTTGTGTACTTGTAAAAAGTCATCGAACAGTTTATCCAAGTTCTAGAAATAAAACAAATTTGCCTTTTGAATTAGTCCACTCTGATGTTTGGGGGCCCGTCCCAAGTCATGTTAATTCCAGATTCCGATGGTTTATTCTGTTTGTTGATGATTGCACAAGGTTTACGTGGGTCTACTTCCTGAACCAAAAATCTGATGCCCCAAACACAATCAGGAATTTTTTCCAAATGATTCAAAACCAATTTTCAGCCTCAATCAAAGTGTTCCAGACCGACAATGGAGGCGAGTTCATCAACCAAAACTTGCAACATTTCTTCACTCAAAATGGGGTCATTCATGAGACAACCTGTCCTCATACCCCATAGCAGAACGGGGTGGCGGAACGGAAAAACAGGTACATATTAGAAGGTGCCCGGGCCTTCTTGTTTGAGGCCCACGTCCCCAACTCTTACTGGGCTGAAGCAGTCTCGACAGCCGTATATGTCATGAACCGACTACCCACGCGAGCACTACAGTATGGGACTCCCTTGGACACTCTCAGAAAATTCCACTCCATACCATCTGTGCTCCTGCTCACTCCGCGGGTCTTCGGATGTGTTGCTTTTGTTCATACTCCAAAGCATTTACGAACTAAACTTGACCCCTGCGCAGTCCGATGTGTCTTTCTCGGGTTTAATCCTACTCAGAAGGGTTACCACTGCTATGATCCAACCAGCAAACGGCACTACATTACCATGGATGTTGACTTCCTAGAAACAGAATACTACTTCAAGGCACCCTCCAATCCCACCCCTCAGGGGGAGAGGGGTACCAGTTAGGGAATGAATTGGATGTGTGAATGGTTGGAACCGCTACAAGAGTACACCCCGTCGTCTATACCAGTTGATACTCCATCTCCATCTCTCTCACCCGCCCCAGAGGAACCCCCGTCATCGAATATCCCTGAGGTAAGCACTCTCAATCCTCCTATTTCCATTCCAAATACATATATTCTACCTCCTCGACAGAACAGGGGAATCCCGCCGAGCAGGTACAGTCCAGAAAGAGCAAGCAGGTCCAAATATCCAGTAGCTGACCATGTTACTTCCAACTGCTCACCACAACTTCAGGCATTCATCCATGCGGTTTACTCCCACGAGATTCCCAAAACCATCGAGGAAGCACAAGCAAACCCTCTTTGGAGACAAGCAATGGAAGAAGAAATCAACGCTCTGTCAAAAAACCAAACGTGGGAGGTATGCCCACTTCCAGCCGGGAAAAGCTCCGTTGGATGCAAATGGGTGTATAGTATCAAGTACAAAGTGGATGGCACAATTGAGAGGTACAAGGCCAGATTGGTGGCCAAAGGGTATTCCCAGACCTATGGGATCGACTACACAGAAACCTTTTCTCCAGTGGCCAAACTGGACACTATCCGGATTCTGCTGTCCATAGCTGCCAACTATGAGTGGCCTCTACACCAGTTCGACGTGAAGAATGCGTTCCTGCATGGTGACCTCGAGGAGGAGGTATATATGGACCCACCACCGGGGTTTGAAGATCACAAAAATGTACCCATGGTATGCCGATTGAAACGATCACTTTATGGACTCAAACAGTCACCCAGAGCTTGGTTTGGAAAATTCACTCTCGCCATGAGGAAATATGGGTACAGTCAAAGCAACTCAGACCACTCTCTGTTTATCAAAAGGAAGGACAATCTCATTACCCTCTTAGTGATCTACGTCGATGATATGGTAATAACGGGGAATCACACTGGAGAGATAACCGACCTTCAGAGGAACCTATCACGAGAGTTCGAGATGAAAGACTTGGGAGGGCTGAGATACTTCTTGGGCATCAAGGTAATGAGGTCAGACAAAGGTATCTTCATTTCACAGAAGAAGTATATACTTGATCTTCTGACAGAAGTGGGATTATTGGACTGTAAGCCAGCTGAGACACCAATGACTCAGAACCACCAGTTAGGAATCTTCCCGGATCAAGCTCCAACTGACAGGGAAAGATATCAAAGGTTAGTGGGGAAATTGATCTACTTGGCCCATACTAGGCCAGACATTGCATATGCCGTGGGAGTTGTAAGTCAATTTATGCATAACCCGAGCAAGGAACACATGGAGGCAGTCATGAGGATTTTGAGATACCTAAAGTCCTCTCCAGGAAAGGGACTTATGTTCGCAAGGAACGAATCAAAGCCTACACCGATGCTAACTGGGCCGGAAGCATCACAGACAGGAGATCTATCTCTGGATACTTCACCTTTGTATGAGGGAATCTGGTTACCTGGCGGAGCAAGAAACAGAAGGTTGTGGCACTCTCTAGTGCTGAGGCAGAGTTCAGGGGAATAGCCCGGGGGATCACGGAAGTCCTATGGATTCGAAAGCTTCTAACAGAGATTGGTTTTCCACCAAAAGAAGGAGTTGACTAATACTACGATAACAAAGCAGCGATAAGTATCTCCCATAACCCGGTGCAACATGATCGAACTAAACACGTGGAGATCGACCGCCATTTCATCAAGGAGAAACTGGAGTCAGGGATAGTTAAACTTCCGTTCATGAAGTCAGAGGACCAGCTTGCGGACATCCTAACCAAAGCAGTAAGCAACCAGAACTTCCACACGTCACTATCCAAGTTGAATATGTTCGACCCCCATGATCCAACTTGAGGGGGAGTGTTAGAGATCCTAATATATTTGGAAAGGATTTGCCCTAATTATCCTTTCCTTGTACGTAGCTCGATTATAGGCTTGAAATGTGTGGCTTGTACTCTATTTATTTTACAGTAATCTCTGTATTATAGACAAGACAATATACAATGAATACATCCAAGTTTCTCTCCCAAAACTCTTCCATTATCAACAGTTTGTGGCCTAGAACTTCTCCTAACCCTTTGTTTTTTAAAAAGTATACGAGTCCTTGCCGTAAACGTAGGTAAACCGGAAATGTAACACTTAACAAAGCACCATGCTTGAGATTAAAATCTAGGGTATGAATAAACCCTTCTACTTGCCCGTTCTCTCTCCCCATGCCAATTTGGAGTTCACACTCCACAAAATATATCATTAGGATTTTTTGTATGCTAGCTCAATTCTAACCTGAGCCTGACCCGACTAAATTGATATAACAAATGAGGAGTGTTCTACACTTATCATGTAATTAGTAGAAAATTTAGAAAGAATGACAAATCGAATGATAAGTATAATACATTTATCTTTTTAATTGGTTGGGTTCAAGACCAACCAAGTTCAGACAAATTTTCCTAAAAATATAAACAAGGGTCACATGGAAACTCATGAAATAAGATAACTTGCCCTAAAAGAGAGTTCCTCAAATTAATGTTGTTTTTACTCTCGAGTCATGATTGTGCCCCACCCCACCCCACCCCACCCCACCCCACCCCACCCCATTATAACATATGATATATCTTCACAATGGCCATCCACAACCATTTATGGAAATTAACAAGCAACAAGAACCTTAAGAATTAATTACCATGCATCTTGGTATGTTTAAATTGCCAATTCCATCATCAACACATCACAACACATACGAAATTTGATTTTCAAAAAAAAATTCATGCATGCACGCAAATAAGTACCTCTAATAATAACCATAGACCCCTTATAAAGATCATAATTATATAATCATAGCACACATTTAAGGCATAAGAACACATACATTATATGTACGTATCTTTTTGTTTCCATCTACGAAACCCCATCAATATATATATCTCCTTTCCTTTCGAAAAACAAACAAATCCCTGTTCTCAAGAGCTGGATGGTGCAATCAAATATCTATCCATATAGAAAGTAGGTGGCATGAAGAGCTTCTGTCTTTCCCACCTCCCTTTATCCATCCTATACAGAGATGGATGCTTCTTGATGCTCCAAAAGCACTTGGTGCACCTGGACCGCAGGGAATAAGCCCAGAAGAAACCATGTCTCGTTTGGCTGATGAACAAATAGCACCACCGCATCGGAAAAGCTATGTGCTGAAAAGAGAAGCGGTACGTGGCGTTGGGTTGAAGCTGATATAGGGAGTCGGACTTGTCCGTCATTTGGCACATGAACCAAATAGGGTTTGTTCCGTCGTTCGCTAGGGTTACTTCTGCTTCCGGGAATAATTGAAAGGCGGTAGTGGTGGTAGGGAGGGAGGATCCGAGCAACACCGCAACAATCACCACCACGGCCACAGAGGCGGTGGTGAGATTGTTGGTGTTTGCCATGAAAAGAAAGGTTGTGGTGATGGATTTCCCTAAATGGAAGCCTCAACAAGAATGTCTGTTATAATAGAGTTTGTTTTTCCATTTATTGGTCTTTATTTAAGGGAATATTAGTGGACTCAAGTTTGTGGTTGTAAGGAGAAATGAAGGGCTCCGATCCTCTTGGTTTTTGTATGGTTTACGGATGCTATTTTTAGACTTAAAAGTTAAAACCAAGAGATTTGAAGATTAGGAACATTGTTCCTCGGTTCGGTTAAAAAACTTGGTTTTTATTAGCACCCTAATCGCTACAATTCCATCTAATTGGAACTAATTATATGGGACTATAAGAGAATTATATATATATATATACATATATCATATGATTAATGTCCATTCAAAAGAAATGTGGTTGTCTGGTTGATGTACAATCAATTCTGACAAGTACAGTTGTATTTAATAGATGTCCACTCCAAGAAAAACAAAAGGGATTGATCTTCTATTTCATTAATCTCATAGCAAATGCCATGAGAGAAAATCTTAATATCTGCCAACAGATCGAAATGTGATTCCGAAGAAAAAATCTACGGGAAGAGTTTGTTGAAAACCATCTCCAACGAAAGGACATCGTATCGATCATATATACATTTTAAATGAATATGATCACATCTTGAAAAGTTATGTCTAACTGGAAAGGTTGAGACAGACAGGGCGTCGGAAAACATCTAAAGGTTTGAAAGCAACCAAATAGAAAGACATAATTACCTGGTTAGTTATCGGATGCAGACTGGAAGATGAAGATGGCGGTGAGAACTCCGACCAACCCCGTAACTGCCAAGGCCACTGTTGGCAATGGTGTTATGAGCCCAAAATTCTGCAAGATTATGAAACTAGCCATTCATTAGCAAATACAAGAATAGAAAGAAGTTCATTATCCATAACATCAGCAACTTTCACAATTTCCACCTTCACAATACAAAATACATCATCCACGGAGGAGAAGCTGCTAGTTAAGATAAAGATTTTGCATTAGTTGGTGATGTAGAAGTCAGTTTTTCAGGTCATAACAATAGTTTCCCGTCTACTATATAAATTTTCTAAAATGGGAGAGGCCAGAATTGTGACATATAAGATAAAGATTTTGCATTAGTTGGTGATGTAGAAGTCAGTTTTTCAGGTCATAACAATAGTTTCCCGTCTACTATATAAATTTTCTAAAATGGGAGAGGCCAGAATTGTGACATAATGATGTGGAACCGCGAAATACTCATATCCCATAGCAACAGAAACAAGGCCTATCATAGTTACCGTTTCAGCGTATACAATTACCCTTAGTCAAGACTCAGGACTCCTCATTCTATACTGAGACCAGACTTGTGAATCTTTCTTCTTTTTTTTAACTGAAATGATAAATGTCATTCGTTTTGCATGATAAGTTTTGATTAGAACGCTATCCGTAATAACATAACCAAAAACCCAGCATTAAGCCTCATATTCATCCAGGTGCAATCTTTAGTTGATAGGGAATTACATTGCAAACATTTTCACCATCCAACTTAACAATATAACAGTCAATTATAGAATATAGACAAGAAATGCTGAAATGCCAACATATTGAAACTGGACAGAGAATATATATAGATAGTAAGCTAACTTGCACGTAGCCATACCTCAAGGAGTCCTTTGCCCGTACCAATTTCGACACTAATAGCGGCAGCAAAGCCAACCATCGCCAAACGCCCAAGCCATACATCTAAACCACTGCCCTGCTCGCTGTTCTGCTCACTTCTTATTGAAACCGATTTTGAATCGCACGCTGTGGTTCTCTGGCAAAAGGATCTCTGAATCACTGGAAATTTGAAAATAATGCAGTCACCAACAGCTCCAAGTTTCATATCAAGACTTGTTTTGCCACCAAAAATAAGTGTTCACGGAGGACAATTACAAATTTCCAGAAACAGCAAAGACTCAGAAAATTAGAAGAAACTTACAGAGAGGAGAACCGGCGACGAACGAGCTTCCGAACTTGCGCGGGAAACGAGCAGCGGAAGCAGATTTTGGCGCATTCAATGCGCAAACATCTGCAGAAAACGGAGATTACAAACACTGCAATCAAAAAGTGTATTAAGTTAAAGCTAGAAATCTCACTGCGGATGGCGGAGTAGCAGCGGAGGATGGAAAAAATCTGCGCGGTGGCGGCCATTTCAGCTGAGTAGCGTTTCTTTTTGCTTCTTGTGTAGGAAAATCAGAAAGAAATGGGAAGAGATTTGAGAGGCGAAGAAAGAAGAGGGGAAAGTTCATACGTGTCATATCTCTACGCTCTTAAAATTATGGCCGCCGTTGCGCGCGTTAAAACTCCCTGTATAATTTTATTTCAATATTAGGGAAAATCTTTGAATAGTACCAAAAAGTTGAAAAAATTCCTTTTAGGTCTCCAGTTTTGAAAAAGTTCCCATTCAATCCCCAATTGAAAAACAAAATTCCTTTTAGGTCCCCACAAATAGTACATGTTCGTACATTGTCTTTAGGAATTGCGTACATTTTTGAGGGAATTGCGTATAAAAATCCCGGAATCTCGTATATACGAGATTCCGGGATTTTTATACGCAATTCCCTAAAAATTGTACGCAATTCCTGAATTATTATACAACCTTGGGGAGTGAAAAGAAATTTTGTTTTTCAATTGGGGAGTGAACAGGAACTTTTTCAAAATGAGGGAGTGAAAAGGAAATTCAGTTTACACTTGGGGATTTTTCAGGAATTGTCCGTCAATATTATGCAAATTTTACTTTTTCTAATTGTTGATTAATTGAGGCTCATTATCATTATTAATTAATTTAATTAAATTCATACTCTTTGCAATTATACTTGGATAAAAGGATGTCGGAAAAATTAGGATATTTTTGGATTTATGATTTTTATGTTTAAATTTTCAAAACTATTATTCAATCTTGCCCTCTACTCCACCACCTCCACATATTTATTTATCTATATTATTATATTAAGTGAGAGAGTCAAATAAAAATCATATTTTCTTTTAAATAAAATCAATCAGAACGATCGTACGTAGAGTTATTATTGAGACCCCTCATATGTAAACAACCGAAATTGCAAATACAACCATATGACCGAAAAATCGTAGATGACGAAATACAAAAATGCCCAAACAAAAAAATGGGATAAATCAAGCCTTAGCCAACAAGCTATGTTGCACGGATACGGACACGGCGACATAGACACGACACGACACGACACGGATACGACGATACGGATTTTTTTGTGAATTTTCCACGTGAGAAGTGTCGGACACGGTATCCAACACGAGTGTCCGACACGACACGACACGGTAAATTGATATTTTTAGAAGTGTCGATCCATTAGAGCCAATAAGTATTATGGACAAACCAGCCTCTCATGCTCATCAAACTCTTTGAATCACTTATTAGCCTAAAAAAGCGTCCAGTCCTCCAGGCAAAAGTGACGTTAACGGACGTGGTCGCAGTCGTGCAACAAGCAATTGCACTCCTGTATCCTCAAGACTCTCTTTATAATGGTGAAAGGAAAGAACTTCGCCTCTCGGTTGCCAACGGCCAGAATGTACCCAAATACCAACAATTTCCAAGTTCCAACCTGGCTGACAGCGGGGACTCCGTGGACTAGATGCATCCCTCACGTCTCTGAAAACCTACATCATGTAACACCACACCTCAGCCCAAGGTTGAGATCATTCATAATATCCCACCAACTATGAGGACAGGAAAAATATAGCAAATCTCTACCAGAGTCCAGAGCATAAAATAATCTTACCTTGCAGATGTTACCAAAGCACCAGCAGACAACATATTGAATAAAAGTATCGTGCGACCCCTAAACCTGCAAACACAGAGTAATAGAACACACATGAAAGATGAAACTCGTGGCCACATGACTAGAATCACATTTACTCCAGTAATTGAACCTATACACCAAATAAAGGAGCACTTATTAGCAAAGATAAACCTGTGTCCCGTGTGCCCCGGTTAACTCTATTTTTCGTGATCAATAGTCCGCCCCATCACCTGACCTGGCTCCAAACCATCAAAGCAATCCACCCTATTCTGAAGCAAGGAACAACGAATGTACACAAAGTCTTCAACTAAATATATGACAAGGAAGAAGATCGGATTGAGGGCAGCTTCAATTTATCCATTCGAATAAGCCCTTTTAGATTCGGAAAAATTGGATTCTTTCTAAACGACCATGCCTCTTCAATCAAATATCCTCGATTAGATAAGCAGTCAGCAACCACATTCCCTCCCCTATAAATGTGAGTGATGCGGACCATCATGTGCTTAGTGTAGCTCTTAAAGAGATTGATGAGCTGTTGAAGGACTATATCCCCAAAAACTCCCCGAGCAATGATATCAATGATAATTTTCACATCGAGTTGATCCAAAGAAACTCGTAGCCAATTTCCTTGGCTCTGTGAACACCCTCGACCACAGCCGCCAACTCCATTAAGGTGTTATTACCCATACCTATACCACTACTAAAAGTTGTGAGCACTATTCCATAAACATTACGAATCACCCCACCATTTTTCGCACATACACCCCGAAATTAGAAGCCGCCACCACATCACCTCGCCACCAACTAAAATCAATCCATTTAATCTTGTCGAGGTTAAGGACATGATTGTTGACGGTACGAATAATATTATACATAGAGAAATTAGATCCCTCATTTTTTGCCTTGTTGCGCTCAAGTCAAATGTACCATAAAATAAGGATAGAAATGACGATCCGAATGTGGTGCGATGAGCTAAATGGCGAGGAGTTAATCCAAGACATTAGCAGCCCCTCCACATTTGGAAAATCAAGTTGTTATATGTAACAATCCATAGCAGGCCCTGGTTGAAAACAGTAAGCTAACGACAGTGGGAAAGCGTTTATAGACTATGATCCATCTTTATAAACTTTCATGCATTACATTCTTATATGAACAAAGTGTTATTGTGTGTTTTTCAGTGTTTAAGGAGGATTTCCTTACCACAAACTAAATTTCTATTCATTTCCCGATCCTACCTTGTCAAACATCTCACCGAAACCCTAGATGTTTATAACTCATGTTTCACAATCATTTGAACTTGTTTTCCAAGCTCCGAAATCCTTTCTTGATCATTAGGGGCATTTTAGGAACTTTTGTCAAAAAGTTACTATTCATTATCAAAATGAGTTTTTGATCGGGACACCTTTTTCAACCCAAACGTACAGTCAAATCAATCCTTGAGTCAATATGAGTCTATTGATATCATCCGTGTTTTCAAATTCCATTTCGAACTTCGTTTGTTTGAAAAATGAAAACCTACTTTGCTATTCTACTACGAATGCTTTTTCATTCGGGTAGCTTCTACCCTTCAAATTTCCAGTCAAAATGCTCCTTGATTTATTTCAACAATTTTGAGATACTTTGCAGCCCTTGATTCGAACTCTAGCTCAAGTTTTGAACAAAAACGTTCAAAAATAGGGTTACTATTCATCATTCGGTTACGGTTTTCAAATTTTAAAAGTTTTAACCTTCGCCATAGGATACAAGGCAATCTTTGATTTATTTTATGAATTCTAACACTTTATGGAGTTTCAAATCACATCCTAACCTCGTTTTATATGCGAAAATCATTTTAGAAAAAAGTTCCTACATTTAGATCTTTTAAACCGTGCGTCCGTTTTTGACGTATGAGTAATCATTTCGAAGTAAATTTTGATTTCATCATGTCGGTAATTTTTTCAGAAGTTTATTCATCCGTTTATGAGGTGAAAAGATAGAAATACCCTTTATTTCCTATTTTATAATTACTTTTTCAAGCAAGCTTCCAAGATAAGCCAACTTAGTTGCTCTCCTATCCCTCTGATAAGTTTATTTACAAGCTTAGATCCTTCCCAAAAACTATATTTGCCCCTCCAAGCTCTCATTTCTCCTTGCTCAAAGTTGTGATGACAACTCCTTTTCTTCCTCTCTCTCTCTCTCTCCCCCTCTTGCCGTGAGGCACCCCCCTGTAGGTTAGTTGTTTTATTTATTTTATGCTATAATTTTTATGATTCTATTTTACTTAGTTTATGTTTTATGTTATGTTATGGTTTAATTTATGTTTAGTTTGGAACTTGGGGTCTTTCCGAAGACATATAAGACTTTCATTTATGTTGTTATCCCATAATTTTAATATTATGTTACATGCTTAGGTAGTTTTAATTTATGTTTAATAAATATTATGTTTTAATATATGGTTTAAGCATGTTTTAGGTTTGATATATGATGGAATATGATGTATGTTTATGATATTTTAATTATGGAATTAGATGATCATGCATGCTAGGAAATGGAAGAGCAACCTATGATCAATTAGGTTATAACATGTTACATTATATTATTAATTATAAAATGTTACATTATTTAGTATGTTACATTTTTATAACTTGTTACGTTTGAGTTATAATGTGATTAATTATGTTATAAATTATATGAATGATCGTGCTTTAGTGATTTAAAGTTATTACATGATTTATTATATGTTGCATGTTTAATGTTTAATGATTGATAAATTATATTATATAGTTTCATATGTTACATGTTTCCTTAACCAATTGATATAACTTATTTATGTATATTATACGTATGCGTATTTGATCCCCTTTCGTATAAATATGTATATACTTTCGTATAAATACCAAATGTATTTTCGTGCAAATACGTACATACTTTCGCATAAATACGAAATGTATTTTTGTACAAATACGTATATAATTTTGTATAAATACCAAATGTATTTCTGTACAAATACGTATATACTTTTGTATAAATACCAAATATATTTTTATACAAATACGTTTATACTTTCGTATATTTTTTGTATAAATACTGTATAACTACCATATGTATTTTCTTATAAATACTAAAACGTATTTCTGTATGAATACCACATGTATTTTTGTACAAATACCAAACGTACTTTTGTACAAATACCATATAAATACCGTATGTATTTTCATACAAATATCGTATATATTTTCATATAAATATTGTATAAATACAGTATACTTGAATAGTGAACTTTGATACTTGACCTTTGACTTTGACTTTTTAACCAACGGACTCATTTTGATGAGACGGATTCAACGGTAAAAACCTTTTTCGAAAATTTTCAAAATCGGGGATCAAATTAAGCTTTCAAAATCAAGTTCCATTTTCTAAATTAGGGTTGCGTCAAAGCTCTAAGAGTGTTACTTGAGTTCATGTTGTGGTTTTTTATTTAATGTTAATCGTTTATAGGAATCCTTTGTTCCGAAAGGGTAATCCTTCTTGAGCAGTGCTATTTCTTGTCGATTATGTGGTTCAATTGAACTCAATCATACTTTCATGCTTTATTATGGTAATAATGATTATCAAAAATATGTTATGAGATCTCGTTACATGTTATGACATGCTCTGATAATGTTTGTCATATTCGTGTGATACCCTTATGTGTTGTTAAGTGCTTTAAGGTAATCTCTACTTGCTTGAGTGACTATTTGGTTTAAGGATAAAAACTTATAGTTATTCACCACTTACAGGTGAAGTTTGGATATACTGAGGCTCCGGTATTATTGCATAATACCTTTTATGTAGGTGAGGTTTAAAACTACATTCAACTGGAACTGTTAATTACATATGCAAATGTTTCAAAACCAGCCTCAAAGGTTTTAAAGATCTTTGTTTTTCAAGGATAAACTTCTCCCTTTTTAGGGAAATATTTTCGGTTTAAAGATAATGTTTTTTGATATCCTATTTTGTTTAAAGTTACTGTTTTGATCAATGTTAATGAATAATGAGTAATGATTCAATGTGTGTGTTTTGCTCAAAGATATACCATTTTGCTTAAAGATCATGTTTTTGGAAAATCTTACTTTGTTTAAAGTTATACCATTCTGATCAATGAGTAATGAGTAACGATCATACGGAACAATGCAAGTTTTGGAAATCTTGAATCACATGTTGGGCCCGACGGTACGGTTAAGTAGTTGACTGGGAGGTATCCACCAATGGCTACTATGATACAGGCTGCCACAATGACCTTGATCATGGGTTAATCAGAGATTGGTTACTACACACCGAAGGTCGATAGAGAGGGGTGAAATCCGCCCACCTAATGAGTAAATCATCGTGGGATAGCTCCCTGGGCGCGACACCCGGAAGAAAAAGGATGGTGCATGTGTGTATGATTGTCGAGATCCTAATCGATCTCAAGACCAACTCTCTTAAATGCTTTTGGGAGTAAAGATTGGAGAACACCTATCTTGCGGGTAAATTCAATTTTGAAATACTGGTTGACACTTTGAAAAATATACCCTGTACCCTATTCATTTTTGTAAAGCATGTACGAACCAGAACCTCTGATGTGTGTGCATACGTGTGCTTGCTTGAAAATCCTGCTTCAAAGTATGTTTTGAAGTAAAGTTCTGAAGTTATATTTTAAAGCAAAAGTTCTGAAATTCAGTTTTAAAGTACTGTTTTGAAGTAAAACCTTTTCTGAAAAACCTAAAGTTTTCAAGTACTTATCTTGTTTTAGAGTTATGCCTCACTTATTCCCTTTGACTAATAGTTGTACCCCATTTTCTGACCTCATGTTTTTAGGTTCTTTGATTCCTTAATGGCATGGTATCTTGAAGTATAGGAAATCCTCTGTTGTGCTCTTTTGGTCAGGTTCTTTTGAATCATCTTGAGCTCTACTCACTTATTGTTACCGTATTGCTTTGTCATAGCATTATCTGCTTAGCTTCTTGTGTCCTTCGTTACTTGTTTTAAATAGCTTTAAATCCCTAAATCTTATGTAGAAATATCTCTTTCAATACTCACTACAAAAAAAAGCCCGAAAACCGACGGGCATTTTCCGATGGGATTTTCGGAAAACCCATCGGTTTTCCGTTGGAAAAGCCGATTTCCAATGGAAAACCGACTGGATAGCACCCGTTGGAAAATATATCGTCGGAATTGGGTCCCGACGGGTCCGTTCCGTCGGTTTTCCTTGGAAATATATTTCCAACGGGAAAACGACGGAAAATTATTTTTTCCATCAAAATAATTTCCAACGGAGTTCCAACGGAAAGCCAATGGGTCATTTCCATCCTTTTTCCGCCGGAAATTTTCGCCGACGGAAAACCAACGGATTTCCAACGGAACAAAAATAATTTAATTTTTAAGTTAACCGACGGATTTCCAACGGAATTTTCCATCGGAAATAGAATAAAAATAAATAAATTAAAAAAAAATTCATTTGTGAGACCCGAACCACCCTGGAAACGAGCCACACCAACACCTCGGACGAGCCACGAGCCGAGCTTGAGCCAACCGAGCCAACCCAATGAGAGAATTAATTCTCACGATAATTGCGCACACAGGGATTCGAACTCGGGTCTCCAAGGAAGAATGGTGACTTATTAATATTATGTCTTTAAATATATTTATACACTTATTTCAATTAACTATTTAAATACTTTTTGTTATTAATTTAAAATATAAAATTTTAAATATATGATTATTTGAATTAAATATAATCATATTTATTGAAAATTTTTAAAAATACTTATTCGAATGAAAATAAAACTCATTAGAATTAAAAGTTCTTCAATCTATAGAAAATATATAGAGTATTATAATAAGAACTCTTTCTAAAATTAATATATTAATTATAAGTTACATTATAAGATATTTGTACATTTAAAAATAAAATTAGTAATATAAAAATAATTTTTACATCGTTTCACTTAAATTATTAATTGAAAATTTTAAATAAAATTATTTTTCTGTATAAATATGAAATCATTGCTAATAACTATAACATAACGATTAATTATATTATAAACCTACAATTTTTTTTTGTATATATATATATAAAAGAAAAATTATAAAGATACATAACTAATAAAATTTTTCGTAGTTTTCATATTTTAAACTTAGTTCAAAAATTATTAACACTATATACTCATTATCAAGTATTGAATTTATTAAAAATACTTATTATGTAAATTACGATTGATAACTAATAAAATAGTATATTAAAACTATATATATGTATGTATGTATATAAGTGAGTGTTTATAATGCATGGATACAAATATGATACAACATATATTAGTTTTTAAATTTAACAAGTGAAAGACGTTTGTCAAGATGTCCAACCTTAATATGATACAACACCATACGTTACAATAATATTTAGAATTGTTTGAGCATCATAAGAGTGGTAATTTAAAATTATAAACTTTTTATTTATATATGTGAGAGTGTCTAATAGAAAATTAAATTCCAATTGGGATCTCCTCACTATATTTAAAGTTAAAAGATTGATGTTCTAAATATTTTTATTTTAATTAATAATGTATAATTTGTATATTATATACTTTAGTGTCTATTAATAATTTATAATTTGTATATTATATAATTTTTAAATATATAAATAAGTTGAAGGACCTACGGATTAACGTTATTAAAATCTAAATTTGAAGTTGAAGAAGATCAAACCATCAAAAGGGTGATCTTCTTGTTACGTAATTGATACTTTCACTATTAATTAACTTATATAATTGATAACTTAGTTTTTCTTTATTAGAAATAATCTTTATTAAAAAAACATAAATTTTAATACGAAAATGACTTAAAACTATAATATATGTGTTGGTTTATTAAAAGATATTTGAATCGAGATTTCTAATTAAATTTGATTGAAAAATTCCAACGGAAAACCAACGAAATTTTTATTTAATTGAAATTCCAACGGAAAACCAGCGGGAAAAGCCCGTTGGTTTTTTTTTTTTTTTAATTGAGGAATAAAAAAACCGATGGGAAAATCCTGTTGGTTTTTTTTTTAATTGAGGAATAAAAAAACTGACGGGTTATTCCCGTCGGTTTTCCATTGGAATTTTTATTTAATTGAAATTCCAACGGAAAACCTGTAACGCCCCATTTTTCATTTATACATTATGTTACATTATATTAAATTTCATAACATTATATGTAATATATTCTTATGTATTTATATGAATTATCATTAACGTGGAATTTACGTGAATTAATTGATAACGTGCTTAATTGCTATTATGTGACTCTAATTGATCATTTTATAAATTTATGGACTTGATTGCATAATATGCATTGGAGTTATTTGATTAATTGTCTAGAGAAGGAACTTGTGTGCATGAATTCAAATAGCTTAGGGACTCATTTGCAAAAAGTGATGATTCATCCATTCTCATACAAGACTTTGTATATATCATATATTTTTCCATTTCTTCCATCATATTCCATATTATCCAAGAGAGTTAAACACACACTCACACACTAGAGATCGGTTCTTACACCAAAGAAGAGAAAGGAAGGATTTTATCTAAATTCAAGCTTGATTCAAGATAGGAAATTGCATAATTGGATCATCATCACCATCCTTCCATTTCATCCCGTATTTCTTCATTCAATATCACATTCCCAGAGACGAGGAGCACGCACCATAGTTATATCCTTGTTTTGGTCATCACAGGTGAGGTTTAATTTCTAGTTATATAGAACCCGTACAACCCTTATGTGATGTTTTCGGCCAAAATGTATATATATCTAGAGTTTTCCAAATCTAAACGATTGCAAGCAAGTCACACTCATGCAAAGCAATGCATGTAGTGTGATTAGCATCATGATCATGCAAAGCAATGCATGTATCGTGATTAGACTGTGACCTTATTGATTTTCAACTGATTTCATGGAATTTATTGATTGAACTAAAGGGATTGATTGATTATTTTGGGCGAGTAAGCCTGTTCACATTTGGGCCCGAGGGTAGTGTATTGAGCCAACCGAGGAAGCAAGGGCTGACGGGTAACTCTTGCACTATCCTCACAACTTTGGGATAACCCCTGAATCCACCAGGAGGTTTGGTGGAGGAAGGAATCCCGTACGTGGGAGTCATGTTCCCGACATACGTAGCATGGATGGTTAGGGCCTTGCAAACCCACCATCACCCGGAGTAAAGGAGTTCATGAAATTGACACGTGTGCACTATAATTGAATTGCATGATCACATGATAATTAAACAAGCATGTAATGTTCACTATTGGTGTAAGGTTGGAGAATTGCCATCACTCGCCCGGGCCACGGATTGAATTGATAAATGATTGAATTGTTAAATGGGAATAGTTGTAATTTCGGGCAAAGTGTATTACATCTTGAACTTTTATAACTTTCCGTATAAAACCTTACCCGAGGTTATAACTTTCATGGTATTTGCGCTAATATTATTTATGTCCCTCGCTCAGTCTTTCATAGGCTGACACCTCACATTTTCGGGTATTGCAGGTTGAGTGCTAGGCGGGATTGAGTCAAGTTTTACTTCTTTTGGGTCTAGCATTGTCTTTCTCATGTTTATGTACATTATAAATACATTATAGCTCTTAAGAACTGTTTTGGTACCTATGTATATATTATGATTTATACTTGAGACTTTGAGCATGTAAATGGAAATATTGTTTTGGGACATGTTAGTATGAAACGGAAAATGGGATCATGAAGTGAATGTACATTGTTATGCTTTCGTTTGTTATGCATTGTTGTAAAAATTGAGGGTTAGCCCGCCTAGCTAGTGTTCATTTTTTTTATTGTCTCCCGTTCGCTATAGTTTAGTTCATGTATGGGTCGTCCATCTCATATGTGAATTGAGCTATAGTGCGGGGATGTGGCATCTTTGCACTTCGGGTGCTACAAAACCGATGGGAAAATCCCGTCGGTTTTTTTTAATTGAGGAATAAAAAAATCGATGGGTAATTCCCGTAGATTTTTCGTTGGATTTTTTATTTAATTGAAATTCCAACGGAAAACCGACGGGAAAATCCCGACGGTTTTTCTAGCGTAATTTTTTTAGAATTGCGCCAAAATTTCCGTCGGAATTCCAACGGAAAACCAACGGAGTTCCGTTGGAATTTTTGGCGCAATTTTTTTTTAAAATTCCGCCAAATTTTCCGACGGAATTCCAATGGCCGAAAAAGCCGTTGGAATTCCGTTGGTTTTCCGTCAAAAATTCCAACGGAAAACCGACGGAATTTTTCGTAGGTTTTCGGTTGTTTTCTTGTAGTGACTTAATTACTATATAGGTCCTTTACTCGGTGTAGCACCCTAAGCGGTGGGCACCACATCCCCCACATCCGCACACACACCAAGCACTAGCGAACGAGAGACAAACAAAAGTCACACCTAATCTATGCGGTCTAGACCCTCAAACAGAGCGCGCAGAAATCAAAACATATAAGAGTGGAAGCATTGAAACAAACTTAAACATAGCTTAAGATGAAGATTATATATCACTTATAACAAATTATATACATACTTGCCACAACGGACCGGGCTTAACAAATTACAAATTCGGAATTCTCCAAAATACAAATATTCCAAAAGTATAAGTGTAAGACAACTAAATAAAAGAATGCAGACTCGGACTAAGACAAGGGGACTCAAACGACCACAAGCCACCTAGCTCAGACCAACAGACTGGTACCTGCAAACTAAAAACATAAAGAGGGAGGGGTCAGTCACACTGACTGAGTGAGGGGCTTCACAACACGCGTATATACGTATATTGATCATAGCACATATCATAAATTGGGAGTTCATGAACCGGGGCGTGGTTTTTGCATTCTAAATCAGTTTCACATGTGATACTAAATATATGGAGGAAGAGAGTTAGGCCAAAGGCCAAAACAACCAAATTTTATTAGTTACGAATCCAATCCCGTTTCATGAATAAATTACAGAACTAACTAGCATACAGAAACATACAAACAGGGCACATTCATACAGAGAGGGAAAATATGCATAGGGGTAATCTGGATCCCCTATCCCACACCACGATAATTATGCACGGAAGTATTCTCGACGTCCCGAGTCTCCCTTGCCCATAATCACCGCGCCCAAACAGAGACAGAGTCAGAGTCATAACAGATTCAAAGGCATATCAGATTCAACGTCAAACTCTTCTAAAAGTGGAGTTGTGTTGATGGAAGATCTCGGTGTCCCGAGTTGCCATACCACTTCTCCATTTTTAGTTCAGAGTCATAGTTAGAATCATATTCGGAGACATAGTCAGAGTCATATCAGAGACATATCATATTCATATTCAGAGTCATAGTACAGTCATAACCATAGTTAGATTCATATCATAATCATAGCATATCCATATTCATAACATAATCGTATCTTTACACGCATACGTGCATACTTATGCATACAGATCACACATACACACATACATATATACCACATGCATACGGTTCATGCATACACACATACACGTACTTACCATGCATACAGGTCATACATACATATATACGTATATACACATGCATACGTATCATACATACACACACATACGTACATGCCACATGTATACATATCATACATACCTTGCATAACGTATCCTTAACATATAACATAACCATACGTATTCGCAACTTGCACATACTTACATATACCTGAGGCTTATTCGCATGCATACATAACGGGCACATTTTATTAGGGTTTAACTATAACCTAACCTCACCTTACGCCGACGAAACCGGGTAAACGGGGGCAAAACCAACACTTACGGAGCGACCTCGTCACCAACTGGATACTCCTCTGAATAGGACAAACATCACAAGATAACTTAGACTCAACATGAGCCATATAAACGCTCGGCAAATGCATATGGATACGAATGATGCGGGATGCAAGTCATATACATTCAAACTTATGCATATCAAAGCAATTAACATATTAGCACATAAACAACACATAATTCAAATATGCAACACAATAAACTATCACATAATTTATTCATATAAATCATACCAAGAGCATTTACAAGTTCAAACACTTAAAGAAGGCAACCGTTGCAAAGAATCACCACATGTAGCACTTAAAGCATATAAGATCACATCTTGTATATTACATATCAAATCATGTCATAAGCTTAATACAAGGATCATAACACATACTTCATCAAGTTAACATTGCATAAAAGTCATAAGAGAAGCAATAAAAAAGCATGCAAAATGAATAAACGAAGAAGAAGCGAACAAACAACACACACCGGCAAAACAGGGTGAGACACGGCCACGTCTCACCCCAAGAAAAAACTGAGACACGGCCATGTCTCAATACAGAACCTTAAGGTTCGTGCTTCAGGCCTGAGACACGGCCATGTCAAAAAAGCAACACGGGGTGTCGCTGGGCGGCAGCTCCAAGCTTGTGCAAAAATGGCTGAAAATCCCTTGTCTTCCTCCTTCAAATTCGAGCAACAACAATAAGGACTAAAATTCAAGCAAGAAGGAAATAAAATACCACAGAACCAACATAAGAACAGGCACAAAACAACCCCTAACAACTAGCATACGTGACAGCAACAAAAAGGAGGCAAAAACACATCTTCAAGCTCAAAAACTTCAAGTTCATTAGTGGTGGATCCACATATAGCCAAGTACCAAGAAATTCATGCTTATAAACACAATAATGGAGCTATCTAGATCATATAATAATGAGCTTTAAATCAAGAAATACAACAATGGAGAGCAAGAATTCATCAAAAATGCACACAACCCTTACTATTCATGCTCATGCCTCTAACATGCTCAAACCTAGATGAAAATCTGAAAATCATAGCTTAAAAAAACCGCAAGGAGATGGAGAGCAAGGATCTAAGTTTATCTCTTGAATCGGAGAAGAAACGAAGGAGATACGAACTCAAATCTCCAAGGGGTGAATAGTGGAGGGATTTCCTTTCTCTTCTTGCTTCAGTAGATTTTCCTCTCTCTCTAGGCATGTGGTTCGAAATGGGGCTGAATAAAATGGATAGAGGAGAGAGTTGGGGAGGTTTGGGCCCAAGAATGACCCCATTTGGTCAAGAAATGAACAAGATATGGTCAAAATCGTAAAAGGTGGCAGTTCTGCGCGAGGCTTTGGCTCGGCCAAATTTCGGAGGTCCAAACAGGCTTAGAAAAATACAAGGCTTGTTCCATTGGTCCCGAGTCACCGAAACAAGTCCAACGGAGATGTTAAAATTCAAATTCGAATTCCTGAGCTCAATTTATGCCGCCCGAAACCCAAGGTGCGCTAAATGCTCTTTAGCCCCTTTAAGTTCTGTTTCACCAAAACAATTAACTCAACCAAACAAGTTCTAAAACATGTATAAAGCATATAAACACATTTATAAATCACATATTTCATGCATAGCAAGTTATCACAAAAATCAGAATTGAAAACGGAGTTAAAGGGTTTAAAACGTTAAACTTAAAAACATAAGGCATATAACAAATATTCAAATATCATTTAAGCCATATAATTGCATACTTAAATAATTTAAAAGCGCACTTAGCACACTCGTGACATTGTACCTGTATGATCGAAAAGTCGGGGTGTTACACTCGGGTTGCTAGCTCCTTGTGTCTCCTGATTTAAGTTCAATAGTTTTAAATTTGCCCATAATTCTGGTGAAAATGTTTTCTTTTAGTACTCTGATCCTATAAGGTTTTGTTCGTCCTTCGACGTACCTTTTGGGTGCTAGCTAGGTCTCCTATCCACTTGAGATGTACGACGGTACGGGGTTATGGTCCTTCGGGGTCCTACATTGTACCCTAAAAATCCCCCCAAAGTGTGACCAAATAGCTGAAGCTTTATTAGAGTTGAGGAAAATGTGTTGTTGCAATTCGCGGATGGCACAACAAGCAAAGATACTCGTTTCTGCTGCAAGCATTAGTCTACATGAAGCCACCCAAATAGCAAAGTCAAAATGAAAATTTGAATCGAATGAGTCAAATTAATGGATCACTAAGATCTGATCCAAGAGGAATGGTCACATTTTTTAAGAAACAGCTGCCAAGCCGACTGCACAGAGAATCCAGCTGACACCTTACCCAACCACACGAGTTTATTTGAGGATTCAAGATCTATTGGAGTTCAGCTAATTGTCTGCGAAACTAACTGCCCAAGCTGCCCCAAAATGAGCATTCCAGCCCAAGTTTCATTATCTCGAATCTGCCTCACCTCCCAAAGATCATCCCCATCACCACAAGATTCACCAATCTTCCCTCCGGAGGCTAACGATCAAAATAATGCAAAATTTTCTACTCACAAACCGACCAGCTGATATACATCTCCATGTCCGCTCTAACATGACAAATTAGTCCCCATGTATGCGAGTGATGGATCTTAACCTTAACCAATGACGAATACATTAAGTCAAAAAACTTATCTCGCATAAAACCGTGTCTAAAGATTATCTTCCATTCGAAATCTCCACCACAATTTCCATGAGAATGCAGTGACTAAGTCATTACGATTTCTCACCCCGAGGCCACCCTCATCTAAAGGGAAACATAAACGACCACACCTAGATCAATGCAAGCACCTCATCTCTGAGTTAGAACCCCAAAAGAAATAATTGCAGAGCCGTTCTAGCCCCTCTATCACTGCCCCCGGAGGCTCGAGGACCTAAAGAATATATGCTTAGATCAAGTACATGACCGATTTTGTCACTTGTAACCTTCTTCCATAAGAAGCATAATTGATTCCCAGCCTTGGAGTTTATTCCGAATCTTATGCAGTAAACCATCAAATAAAGTAATCCTCTTTCTCCCTAAAAAGAGCGGTGCGCTAAGGAAGGTTAGGGGTAAGGATCTCAGTCTGAAGCCAAACCATAGTTACCTAATACGCGGTACGTGGTACGGGTACGCAATACGCTAGTGTGCCAAAAAAATTGGTACGTGGGGGGTAGGCTTAGTCGGTACGCTCTTTCGGTACATGGTACGCTAAAAATCGGTACGTGGTACGTTTAAATAGATTAAGTGGTACCCTTATACTACTACAAATTTTTATATTTTATATAAATATACTTAATAAACTATATAAATAAAATTAAAACTGTGTGTCTTTCTTTTGTTTGAGTGGTACCCTTATACGCTCTTGAACAAAAAGCAAAGTCACACGTTTTCTTTTGTTTGAGATTTGAGAATGATAAAGGAGAGAATATTTGATGTATTTAGAAGATTTAAAAGTAAATTGTGAATAGGATTCAATTAATAACCTAATTAGTTTTGTATGTAGAAAAATAATCGTATAATTTTATTAAGATTTTGACAATCCTATTCTAATTGCAGTTCCATAATAATTGAGATTTTAAGAATTGTATAACTAATTAAATTGGAATTATTAATAAATAGGTAATAAAATTAGAGTATGTTTTATTTTATTTATAAGGTAGGTGCTATTATAATTAAGATTTAAGAATTTAAAACTAATTAATTATAATTATTAATTAAAAAATAATAATTTATATAATTTTATTCAAAAAATCGGTACGCCGGATTCGGAGTACCAATTTGAGTACCAAAGAGTATTGGTACGCAAAAGTATTGAGAATTGGTACGCAAGTATTGGTACGCAATTCGATGGGGGGAGAAGAGTATTAGGTAACTATGAGCCAAACATATCTTTTACCTTGTACCCCATTTGACATTGTTCCCTGCAATAAACTCTCTTTCCACCACACTAATCCTTTACGTAGAAACGAACTCATAATGTTGAATAATTCCCTTAAGAATTTTTACCAAATTCGATTTAAAAGTAGCTTAGGAATAAATGTTGTAAACATGAATCTGATACCATTTTTTTGGGGAAAAAAAACTAGTATGCAGCGAAAAATTAAAATTTAATCCAACAACTGCATCGTTTGCTTGCAATTTCTGTTTCTAAGCTATAGGGCATTTCAAAAAATTAAAAAATATGTCTTTCTTGAAACGTTTGATCCGTCCACTTAGGAATAGTATCCTTAAAGCCGATGGCGACTTGTTATGTCCGTTTTATCTATTTCCTTGTAAAACAGACACAATCATTGAATAATAATAAATGAATTGATTTGATCAAAGATAATGACTTCTTTATACGTGATCTTGTATGTTTTGTGCTTTAAAGCACAGAAACGGCTCAAAAATGGTTCGAGCAGTACACGTGTTGGGTACGGACACGGCTCCAACACGTGTCGTGCACGGCTAAAAAGTGTTTGAAATAAAAAAAATTAAAAAGATATTAGAACACATATCGGACACGGCAGAATGAAGTGTCCGACACGGATTGGACACGGAGGGATAAATTTTTTAATTATACAAAGTCTTTTATGTCTTTTTTAATAATTTTAGAATTTTTGGGGAGGAAACTGAAATAACAAAACTTATTTGAATTTTTAATATTATATACTTTTATAAATATTTTAAGTTACATAAATTATACTTATATAAAATATTTTTATTTATATATAAATATATTTATATAGTCATGTTGGAGCCGCGTCATGTCCTAAAATTTAAAAAAAAAATCATGTTGTGTTGTGTCGTGTCCGTATCAGTGCAACATAGGTTTTATGTTGGGGAACACGAAAGTAAACACAACGAAAATTTAAAATTTTTGCCCAACAGTCGATTGTTTGCTTGCAATTTCTATTCCTAAACTATAGGGTGATTCAATAACTTAAAATAATTTGAACTTTCTTGAAACATTTGAGCCGTCCACAAACGTTCTTTAAGAGGCAAGTCCCTCGATGTCTTTCGAATCTTTTAGACTCAAAATTAGCAGCCCTCTAGAGAATAGTCCACAACAATCTCGATTACAATCAAAATAGGAAGAATACTGGTGTTATTCTGTGTTTTGCCTCTAGGGTTTGTGTATAATAATTTAGAACTAAGGAAAATTATCTATTGTCTATCACGGGGTTCGAATCCCACCATTAAATATACTAAGGATTTCGAACCATTCTCCTATGTGGGGAAGGAATCCCCTTTCTTCCTTGCATAGGATTTCTTGTTTGGTAAGAAACACTTCCTAGTTTGATTAAACCCTATTTAAACTCTTTTAGATATTTTCACATAATATTTATTTATTCATAATAAATAAATTATTCCAATAATTAATTAATTCATAATTAATTAATTATTGGACCTTAATTCCAAATTTGAGCACAATTAATAATTGACAATTAAATTAAAGCCCATTAAAGAATTAATCAAGATCAATTCTTTAACCTTATACACATGTGACACATGTCACCTAGGACACGTGCCCCACAACACGTACCATATGCACTTGTGTCCCCACCAACCATCGTGGTTAGCTCGATCAACTCGTTTAATAGATTCTAGCCTAAACCCTCGTGACCGGTCATTTGTGTGTGACCCTCTAGGTTCATTATTCAATTAGCATTAACACTAATTAATTAATACCCTTATTAATTGATCAGTTCATAGATCACACTACCATAGTCTAGCAACAGGTGTGTGACTCCTAGCTGAATAAGAATGTATCAATTCGAAAGAATCTTTAAGTCAATAATTATATGTGAAATACGATCCTCTTACAAACCTTTCTCTCGATCAAGATTTAGGTCAAGGGAATAATTAGCTTTAAGATTAAGATAATTAGGGTTCTATTTATTCTTGTGCCATAGGTCTTAATCAAGAGATGGTTTAGTAGGAGGATCATATTTCATAGTATGAAGTTGACTAGAAAGGTTCTTCGATTTAATTCGTTATTCGACTAGGGGTTACACTCCTTTTGCTAGACTATGGGATGTGTAATTTATGGACTAGTTAATTAATTAGGGTCACTGCACTTCGAATAATGAACCTAAAGGGTCACACACAAATGTCAGGTTACGAGGGTTTTGGTAAGAGTTAATCGGATTAACCAACACGGTCAAAAAATTGACCGGATGGATCCTACACGTGCGCATGGCACGTGTGGGACGTGTGACTTTTGGCGCATGCCATACGTGTTGTGCATGTGAGTGTTTATATTTAATTATATTGTATAGGCTTTAGTTAATTAAGATTTAATAAAAAGTCCATTCCTGAAAATGAGACCAATAAATAATTAATTATTAATTAGAATATTTATGAAATAAATAAAAGATTATATCCTACTTTATGAAATAAATAAAGTAAAGGATAAAATCCTAGTTTGTTTATTTATGAAATAAATGAAGGATAATATCCTAACTTATTTATTTATGAAATAAATGAGTGAAGGATAATATCCTACTTTATTTACTCATGAAAAAATAAAGGATAATATCTTAGCTTATTTATTTATGAAATAAATAAGTCAAAGATAATATCTCATTTTATTTATGTGTGATAATATTTCTTGATAATGAAGAAATCCTAATTTGTTATGATAGTATTTCTTAACTACGTTTATTAAAGAAATTCTAAATTAGTTAAGATAATATTTTCTTAATAATGTTTAATTAAGGTAAGTTCTTAATTAAATTAAGAGATAAAATTAACTAGTAATTTTATCATCAAGAAAACTGAATTAGAGAAATAAAAGGATATTCTCTCTCTCTCTCTTAGGTTGAGACATTTCTCATCTAATAAATAGAGAAGGGATTTCTCTTTTATTCGTTAGAACGATGTTCTTGAAGCATCTCAGTATTCTGGAAAAATATGAAAAGAAAAACACTCTATCTGATGGGGTCAAAATACGATCGTCCCACATGAAGACACGTGGCATCACCGAGATGATGACATCTGTCTCCACAAGGCTGCACCCATCAGCGCACGAGCGCTAAGCCATGCGCTAAGCCAGCCGCCATCAAGGGTGCATCCATCTGCGCACGAGCGCCAAGCCCAACAAGCGCAATCCTTCTTCAAGGAGTTAAGCCCAACGAGCGCTATCACTCCCACGAGCGTCCAACAAACTGAACGATTGGTACGCCCACGTGCCAAGGGAGCACTCTTCGAGCGTCACACTCCCTCAGAGTGGCCTCCCCTTTGGCTCGTCACTTGAACTGGAGCCTTCATCCCCCTCAGCGGATATCTTGGCCTCCAATACTCCAGGTTGTCACGAGCGCGCTCTTAAGCCCTCGTCACCAACCACCCAAATGGCTCTCTGACACAACGTACATGCCCGCGCACCTGCCACTGTTGCCAGCACTAACTTTCGGCCACTTTTGCAGAAGATTCCTCCTAGGTTTCTCTCTCATAGCGCCACGTGTTAGGGCAACATTCGGCCAGGACCACTTGAGGCAAATGACCAAAGGGCCCTTGACCCTCAACTATAAATAATCCAAGTCGTCTTCTACACAAGTAAGCTTTCTTCACTTCTGCAACTGTGACTGAACTTACATTTCTTCATACACAAAACTGACTTGAGCGTCGGAGAGCCAAACTGGGTATCACCCCCAGTTCCCCCAGCTTGGCCTTCTGACTCTTCTTGTGCTTGTCCCAACAGGTTGAACCCCTTTCTCTTTTTCCGGCGAAGCTCCGGTGGTTTCCTCCACAAAATACAAATCGTAAAGTGATCGGATTCAGACCCATCCATTTCTGGACCCATCACTATCCTAGTCAAAACGCATGCCATAGAACTAGCATTGTCCCTGGCGTACGTGATCGTGATCTAGGACTAGTGTTGTAACAGCCCTAAATAGGGCCAAGTTGGAATTAATAAACCTTGAAAGAAAGTGAAAGCGTTTATAGACTTCGATCCATCAAATGTTCTTCATGCATCACATTTATATGCGTTTAAGTTGTTCTTACATGCTATTGTGTGACTTTGGGAGATATTTCATTTAAAACCCCAGACTACTATTTATTTTTCGACCCTTCATTCCCTCAATAAAATCCTAAAGACTCAAATATGTATCTCTTGAATACCATAATTCACATCTCTTGTTCTAAAATCATTTCCGAAAATTTTATATCTAAGTTACGATTTTATCCCCATATCACTATTTAAGCCATACCCTCATATCTCATTCATAGAACCTTAGAGGCATGAAATTTATATTTTTCTATTGCTTACATATGCTTTCTATGACCTGAAACTCTTTACAAAAAAATTGTTGATCAAAATTACCATTAGGTCCCTTGATCACTATTCATTTCATCAAATTAGGAATTTCTCGGAACACTTTTTCCTATTAAATATTACAATCAAATGAATCCTTAAATCATTTCAAGAATTTTGATATTATCCACAAACCTAATTCCTATTCTAACTCCAGTAGTATGGAAAATCACTTCAAAACCATGGTTACTATTCTTATCGTAAACAACTTTTTATTCATTCACTTTTTGCTATTCAATATTTTTATCAAAATGATCCTTGAATTATTTTATGAATTCTCATACTCTTACCAAAACTTAATTCAAACCGTAGCTTATTTCATAAATATTTTCCTATTAAAAATCATTATTTTTACCATAAAAGTTTAACTTTCATTTAATATTCAAAATTATACCTAAAACGTTCCTTGAATTTTTCTCTAAACCATGACCACTTTCTCTACCTTTAAATTTCATCATAGCTTCATTTTATATAATTTATCATGATTTTCGTAATCTCTAACGATTACAACCTTCAAACAAGAAACCTAAACGTCCCACATTTATAATCATGACGAAACTTATTTTTCACTGATTCTTTCATTATTTTTACCATTTCAAGTTCTCGTCTCTCGACTCTTGAATTAATTTTACCTTATTTTATATTTATTTTTATTCACTATGACATCATTCATGACATCACTTTCCTAAAATAACCTTTCTAAAAATAGAAAGTTTAGATGTATGAACCTAATTCTTCCACATTTCCTACAAAGGTTCCATGCATTTGTGTAAATTAGAAGACTTCTACATTTCCTACATAGATTCCACACATTTGTGTGATGTAGAGATTTCCACATCTCTTACATATTCTTAGAAATTGCTATAAGGTCCCTCATTACTACCTATAAATACCCTATTCTTGGAGGGTAAGAGAAGTTCTCGGCTCCCCTCAACCTCACGCCCCAATCCCCCTAAAAAAAATCTCTCAAGGTTAGTTTATTTTATATTTAATTTATGCTTTAATTTATGTTTTATTTAAATTATGCAATTTAATTTATATTTTATATGCTTTATATTATGTTTAGAAATTTATGATAGGAGATTTTATTTTAGGAATTTATATTTCATGAATTAAAGTAGGAATTTAATTTATAAAATGCATGCCTATTATATGAATTTATCTAAATATGTGTTCATATATTCATGATTATGTTCTTGAATATTAGAAGAAATGCATGCTTAGGAAATTTAATTAGGAATTATTTTTCATGAAAAGTTTATATATTTTGCTACATTTTGTCTCAAATCTTATATTATGAATATGAACATGATCTAGCATGTCTAATATGTTCTATGAATATTCAAATAGACTTAAGAACATGTTCTTGATGTTCTTGAAGTACTGTGTGTACCGTGTCCCTAGTGTGTGTAAGTGTGTGTTTGATTTTGTGTTTAAAAGTGTTTAATCCCCTAAGCTTAAATAGTAACAGTTTTTCAATAGTAACTTTGACTTTTAATTTCAAATGAAGACTTTGACTCATAAAGTCTTGTAGAGATTTCAAATATTAATATAAAATAATATTTTAAAAATTTTAGAAAGAACTTTTATCTAGAATTTCCAAAAATAGGGAATTAAAGTCTCATGAATCATTTAAATGTTTCGTATTTCAAATATCGTTTTGAGATTCAAAAACGTTCAAGGTTTCAAACATCAAAAGAATCAGGATTTCTATTTTAAAAGAAATTCAAGTTTTGACTTTTATTAAACTAAAATAGAAATTTCAAATAATAATACTTATCTAGGATTTTCAAATCAAATATTCCAAATATCATTTACAAAGTAAAGATTTCTTTATTAAAATTATGGACTTATTTTATAATCTAGAAGTTTCTTAAGATTCATAACGGCTTGTTTTATAAGTCTTGTTTGAATGTTAAAATTATATTTTATCAAAATATTATCATGTGGTCTCGTTTCATGTTATAACGTGTTTTATTATGATAACTTGTCTATTTGATTAGTTTTGGTAACGGAATAGAAACTTATAGTTGATCACCGCTCATAGGTGAAGATCTGGACGGACTAGGACTCCGGTATTATTACATAATACCTGGTTACTATAGGTGAGGTTAAACGTTTTCAACTGAGATCACGAGTCGACATATATATCAAATGTTTATGGCCTACCCTAATACAGTTCAAGTTTTAACTCTTTATAAATGATACTTCCCTTTTTGGAAAAATACTTTAATATAAATTTATATTATTCTAGTATACAAAACCAATCATTTTAAAGTATTTATATTGTCTCGTCTTCTTATGAAAATTAAAAGTATTTCACGTTATAATGTTCCGGTACTACATTATCATCTATCGAGTACCGTTAAATGCAAGTAAAATATGTTTTCTTCTTGTAGGCCCTGGTGGTATTGGTAAAAGTAATAGACCAGGAGACAAGCGCCAATGACTATTATTATACCGGTCGCCAACTAGATCTTGGTGATAGTCTAACTGGAGGTCAGTTAAATATTGCTTATCGTCACTAGGGGTAGCTCCCCGAGGTGACACCGGAGGAAAAAGGGATTATACTGTTTATTTTATTAGTAACGACACCTTGATCAGGGTCGTTACCAATATTCTCGGTTTTAAGGAGTAAAAGTTGGAGAACGCCTAACTTGCGGGCATCATATTGTTTTAAAAAGGGTTCATATTTTCTCAAAGTATAGGTTATAATTCCCCTATCCCGTTATTTTAAAATAAATATGAACCCAGTATTGTATTGATATAATATTTTCCTATTATCAGGTACTAAACCAAGGAGTTTCTTGGTTAACCCTACTATGTACATTTATTTAAATATTGATCTCAAAATTTATACGTTAGTATTGTTCACTCTTCTAATAAAGATCTTTTGAATAAACGTACCAAAACCCTAAAGTTCTATTCATTTATATACATATATATATATATATATATATATATATATATAGTTCCAACCACCCCCTCACTTAGTCACTTTGACTAACCCCTCGCTCTTTTCAAATTCATGATTTCAGGTATCACCATCACTCGTTAGCTGGTATCTTGAAGCATAGAGAGTCTATTATCACGGGAATATTAGATCAGGTTTCTTAACAGAGCCAAGTTAGACTATAATCTCGTTTAGTTATTATATTACTCTAGTATCATACTGTTAGATCATAAACAACTTTAATCCTACGGTATTGCTCCTATGTTTTCATAAATTTTAAACCATTCCGAATCTTTTATTTACTGCCCCAAACATAAGCTGTTGTTTCAAAGTTTCAAATTCCACTGCCATGTTTTCTTACTCTGATATCGTGTAGCATCGTCCGTTTGTCGTCATGCCTCTCAGGTGCCAGGTCTCACATCCACCTGGGAAGTGCGATTGTAACATCCCGCTCATCCAATTTATAAGGTACGCCACGTTCCAACCTTTTAATGTGTTTAATTATGTGATTTTATATTTTTCGTGGCCCTATTTTGAACTCTTTTAGAGTTTAGGGGCCCCTTTGTGATTTTTTATTTTTAGGGGTTATTCGGTCATTTATCGTTCGGTCGAGATTTCGACCTTTTTGACCCCTGCTTTGCGTTCGGGGCATCGAAACGAGTCCGTAGACTCTAAGTTTGCCCCATTCTGACTTCGTTAGCCCGTTCTTCCGACCATTTTTGTGTACGAGGACCCGAGATATATACCCCGGATCCTCGTTTTGCATGCCAGAACCTCAGCTCCAGCTTCCTCTCTCTTTCTCCCGCGATCTAACACTGTACACACACACTTGGAGGTGTAATTGCATATATTAGCTCGTTCTCGCTCGTTTCTCGACGGAATTCGAAGTGTGAGTAGTGGAAATTTATCAGCTCGACGAGCCCGTCACGATGGTACAAGAATCTCGGCCAACCGACGACCGACGGAGACAGGATCGGTGAAATTCAGACACAGCGGCTGCTAGGCGGAACCCCCGCCACTTCGCTGCCCTTTCGCGGCAATTTTCGGCGAGATTCCGACGACACGTGCCACCCCCCCTGAAAGAAGACCTCCCGGCGCAACCAGGCACTTTGGCGGTGCGGCCATCCCTGCCACGACGGGGCCGCACGCGCCGTCCGAAGCTCTCGGCGGCAGTGGCGATCACTGTAGCGGCGAGTTTGGCCGCTTTCCGGTGACTTTTTCTGACATGGCTTGATGGTTTCCGAATGTTTTCGACCTCCTGAACCCATTTCCGGCATCAAATTGGGGCGAATCGCGGCATAGGTGGTGGTTCCGGCGGTGACGCAGCGGCAGAAACTTCGGCGGCGATTTAGGCCCTTTTCCCGGTCGGTTTTGGTGGTGGTCGCTTCACGAAAGTTGCTTGGAATGACGAAACATAGCGGATGGCATCGGCGGCGTTCCACGAACCGGCCGTTGGCGGCGGACCAGTGGTGAACCGGCAGTCCGATTTTCCGGTGACTTTTTCCAGGTTTTGGCTAGGGGCTTTCGTAGGGCTCGTTACAAGCTTTTCAACGGTATGCTCGGATTTCATTTTCGTTTTACGGTTTGCATTTAATTTCAGTTTTCGTATTAGGATTTTGGTTCGGTTTTTCGTCAATGAAGTCCGGCGTGTTTGCTAATTTCTAAAATTGATTGAGGGCTTTTGTCTAGTAGGCCGAGGCGCTCGTTTCTGTCCTTCCGGGGATTTTTCCGACCACCGGAGGCAGTGTTTCGGTGGCGACCGGTGGCTGTTCGGCCGCCCGCGGTGGTGGTATTCCGACGACTTTCGGACAGTAGGTTCCTTTCATCGTGGTGAGTCCAACGCCACTTCCCGTTCGTCAATCGGATGTCCGGTTGATTTTATATGAATTTTTGAAGCTATTGTATTTTATTCGTTAGTTGATTTTAATTGTGCAATTCGAACCCGTATGTGCTATAAATTGAAATTATGAGTTGTATGATACGTGGAAGTATGCTATGATGTATGAATATTTGATTCGTGATTTATCGAATTTATTTATCTCGTTTTACGCCCATCTATTTGAGAATAATTATTGTTTGAGGGGGTGTTAGTGTAATTTTGGAAACTAAATTGATTATGAAATTTTATAAAACATAAGAAATGAATTATGAAAAGATACGTTGTATTTAATTTGAATAAATTGATCAAGTATGCCAATGTGTAATTTGTATATAAATTGTTATGTAACTCACGTTTAATTTTGTGAAACTTGGTGCGTGATATGATTTGAATTCTTAATGTCCTACTTTATTTTATGTAATTAATGTTATGAATTTTATAACTTATGCATCTTTTGATATGGAATATGAATTATAATATGCTCTGAATGACTTGATTGAATAGATATGGATTATATGTTGCATCATTTGTATTCGTGAGCATGGTCGTGCGTCTTTGTGGTTGTGTTTGGAGTCTGAGTCTTGTGTTCTGTGTGTGTTCAGTTGTTCAGGGGTTTTCCAGGGAGTGTCTGTCAGCTGTTTGGGTTCCAGTGGGACTTCTTGGCTCAGGTTTTCCGTTTCGTCGGTGAAAGGTGAGGTTTTAGGATTTTTGCTTTAGTTACCATGACCTACAACCCTCTGTGCTCGTTTTCAAGCCTGCATGCTACTATTCTATTATATTTATATATAATAGATATGTGTTTTTATGATATGTTTATGAATTTGTCATACGATTAAAGGTTTTCGAACTGTATATGTACGAGCATATGTAAGCTTGAAATGTTTTGCAACAAGGCTATGCTCCAAACCGTGTGTCTTCATACCAGCTGCGGATTAGGATGACACGGAGAGGTACGTTTATAGCATATGCTAAGTTGCAAGGTATGGTATGCTCCGATAAGGTACGTAAGTATGATTTTGATTCGATATGATAAGTTTGATATGTAGCGAGTTATGATATGATCTGTTCTGATATGCTCTGTTTTGATATGTTGGGCCCCGAGACGGGGGTAAGGGGGACCCGGGACGACCATGGGGTCGCCGATTATCACCCCTGTGCACGTTCTCATTTGAGATATTCACGTGCGACCTAGGGAGGTTGGGAAGGCATGGTATCTTGAGCCCTCGGTGGATAACCGGGGAAGGCACAGTGTGGGTTCGCTACCCCGTGTGGGTTCGTATCTGTATGAGTAGTGAGGGTTTGCTCCCCGAACTACATGGTGTTGGGGTTGGATTGTTTATGATATTTGTTTGTTTTCTGTTATGATACGTTTGATTCGATATGGAAGTAAGGTGGGAGACCCGTACTCGCCGGGTATATGATTATGATCTGTTATGTTGATTATGAAACGGGATAGGAGCTTTCTCTTTTATTATGATATGAGTATGCTCAGTTTGTTAAGTTATGAATAAGATAAGATACGTGTAAGTTTGATTTGGAAAGATATGTATAGGTTTGATTTGAAAATGGTTTTGGTATGCAAAACCCTAGTCCCGGTTCATAATCTTTCTTTTGATACGTGCTCTGCTCCTTATTATGTATAGTGTGTGTGACTTCAGCCCCCTCGCTCAGTCAGTGGACTGACCCTCACCCCACCTATGTTTTAGTTGCAGGTTCAAGTTGTTGGAGTTCGAGCTAGGCTGCTTTGAGTCTGGTCTGTCGAGTCTGTGTCGGTCCGTTTGATTTTGTTAAGTATTTTGTTCTGATTTATTTATGAAAATTATGTATATAGTATGTTCTGTACAAGATGATACTTATGCTCCGATTATATGAATTTTCGGGACAGGTTAGGACAGGGCTTGGATTAGTTGAACCCGTCTTTGTTGTATGTTTGAATTCGGGACAGGTTAGGATAGGTTCGTGGAATTAGTTGAACCCGTTTATTTATGTTTGTTGATTAAAGTTTTTGTTAGCTCATATTTTGCATTGCTTCCGCATTCAGGTTTTTTTTTGCATATTTGTCTTGGCAGGGTTTAGGAACCGCCTAGCTTAGGTTTGATTTTTCGTTTGTCACCCGTTCGCTATGACTTGGTACGTGTGCGGACTCTCCATTTCGTGCCACGTGTCGGGTCATAGTGCGGGGGTGTGGTGCCCACCGCTTGGGGTGTTACATCTTAAGTGGTATCAGAGCTACCAGGTTCAGAACCGGTGCTCTGGAGTCGTGTCGTGTCAGTTTAGGTCGTACGGCATAGGAATACTTGTGCATTGCTTTTGTCTGACGTGAAAATTTGACTTCTCTGTATGAATTTGTCTGAGCTTATGTGATTGTGTGCACACTATGATTACGATTTTTGCAAAAATTATCATTGTTATGCTTTAAATTTTAGTAAATTACTTGTTGCATCTGCATTAATTAGGTGCTCTTAATTGCTTTCATTACTTGACATACCCACGTACTAACCCTCATGCATAGATAATTGTCCAATTTGTGAATTTTAGGGTGACATCTCGTCGCCGAATTACAATTGATCATGACAACACTCCCCGCTTCTACAAAATTATGAAGGAAGATTTGAAACTTCCGTTTTCTGACTACTTGGATGAGAAGCAAATGGACCTTTACAAGAATTTATAACAAGGAATCAATGCTACTGCTATGAAAACGGGTATTATGCATACATGGCACGTGCATCATGCATTGGAGTAAATTTTAATTATTTTGGACATTTGTTCTACGTGCTCGACTGTTTTCTTTGCTGGATATGAGTGCACGCCATTCACATCCCTAACCCCACATGCATTAGCTCTGTGGTTATATTTAGGTGACTTCCTTACCTGTTCCAACGAGGATCGATTTTAGTGGAAGCAACATTGGGATTCGAACAGGGGTTGACCAGATGATGTATGATCAAGCTAACACAGTCAGGGTAGTGAGTGGATAAAAGAAGATACTCGAATATGAGAGAGACAAGAAATCCTTTAACTATCAAGGTGCCCTCAGGGTAGGTACTTATTATTTGGAGGTGCTCGGGAGTGCATGTTTTATAAGAAAGCCAGAATTCCTAACTCTGGATGGCATGAGGTGACAATGAAGAAATCAAGGCACTTGTACCATTCAGAGAATTCCAAGCAGGAAATCAGGGTACTGTTATAAAGACACCCACTAGAGTAGTTACACTTACACAAAGGAAAAAGGGGAAAGTTGTGCAAGCTGTGGAATTTTGTGCCGAGGTCATTGAAGAGCAACTTCACCAAATATTGAGGATAAGAATATCAGTCACAACGATGGTGTACTAAGCAAGATTGTATAAAGATTCTTCATTTATCTCTCCACGATTGTCCTGAGAGATGTTACCGTAAAAGAATGGCGATTTCCGATTGCCGAGGATTTTATTGGGATTTCAAGAGATTCCACGGATCACTATACTCCGAGAGTCGAGTGAGACGGTCCAAGATCAATTTAGTACCCGAGAATCTGAAGGAACACTAAAGAATGCAAGTTTGAATGAAGAGTTGGAACTACGGCCAGTTAAGAATTTGATTATCCTTTCAAGTTAAAGAAATTGTCAACCTCGACTCTACTGCTACGGTGAACGGTACACTGAGTATTCATGGCATTTGCACACATACATTTCATAAGTAATTATATTTTATTTTGCTTGACTAATGTGACAACGTGTAATGTTTGATGTTGCTCGATTATAATAACGTGACTAACTGCTTTAATTTTTCATACCTCAAAAATTGTTGTTTTTGTTGTTAATTCTTGTAAACTGAATGGATTACATGCTTGCGTGAACTATCCGTGCTTCAGTGCTTATAATTTCTTTGGTTACTCACTAACCCTTCATGCACCTACAAGCATATTGTGATTTTATTTTACAGAGATTCCATCGCGATATCCCCCTTGAGTTGAGCATGGATGATGAGTCTATACTCTAGGCACACCGATATCAGTTGTGATAAGGTACACTAAACATGCATCTCATGTTGCATCTAATGTTTACTTCGATGCATGTCTGTTTGAATGCTGAGTAAGTGAACTTGTGTGCTAGAGAGTTGTTGAGATCTCTCTATTTACGTGTTAGGGAGATGTGGGATTCTCCTTATTTATGTGATAGAAAGATGTTGGATTCTTTCTAAATTATGTGAGCAAGAGATGCTGGATTCTCTTGGAGTTAGATGTTTGAGAGATGCTGGATTCTCTCGAATGTAGGGTTTGAGAAATGCTGGATTTTCTCAAACTAGGAGGTTTGGAAGATGTGGAGGTCTGCCAGACTTAGGTTGAGAGACGGGGCTCTCTCGATTTTGTGGTTGGGAGACGGGGTTCTCTCAATTCTGTGTCTGAGGGACTGGGTTCTCTCTTTTGATGTGCTGGGAGACGGGGCTCTCTCTCTTGCGTGCTGAGAGATGGGATTCTCTCTTGTTTATCGCGGCTGAGTTGAGTGTGGCCTGGTGCTGGTTTGCAGTCGACGAGGAAGCGTCGGTATTGAGCTTTGGGTGCAGTGGCCTAGTAAGGATCAAACGAGTTTGAAGCGACCAACGGTCAAGTGTTTGAACAAACTTCTGTGACTACGGAACTCTGAAGGGAGTTGATGCAATCAGTGGGAGTAAACTTCACAGCCAGGGCTATGACTCTACATGATTTTAGGAGATAGATTGAAATGTTCCAGTTTGAAGCTTTACGACTCAGTAATAGGACCTGAGGACAGGTCCTTTTCAAGGAGGGGAGTTTGTGACATCCCGCTCATCCAATTTATAAGGTATGCCACGTTCCAACCTTTTAATGTGTTTACTTATGTGATTTTATATTTTTCGTGGCCCTATTTTGAACTCTTTTAGAGTTTAGGGGCCCCTTTGTGATTTTCTACTTTTAGGGGTTATTCGGTCATTTCTCGTTCGGTCGAGAGTTCGACCGTTTTGACCCCTGCTTTGCGTTCGGGGCATCGAAACGAGTCCGTAGACTCTAAGTTTGCCCCATTCTAACTTCGTTAGCCCGTTCTTCCGACCATTTTTGTGTACGAGGACCCGAGATATATACCCCGGATCCTCGTTTTGCGTGCCAAAACCTCAGCTCCAGCTTCCTCTCTCTTTCTCCCGCGATCTAACACTGTACACACACACTTGGAGGTGTAATTGTACACACTAGCTCGTTCTCGCTCGTTTCTCGACGGAATTCAAAGTGTGAGTAGTGGAAATTTATCAGCTCGACGAGCCCGTCACGATGGTATAAGAATCTTGGCCAACCGACGACCGATGGAGATAGGATCGGAGAAATTCAGGCACAGCGGCGGCTAGGCGGAACCCCCGCCACTTCGCCGCCCTTTCGCGGCGATTTTCGGCAAGATTCTGGCGACACGCGCCACCCCCCCTGAAAGAAGACCTCCCGGCGTAACCAGGCACGTTGGCGGCGCGGCCATCCCGGCCGCGACGGCGCCGCACGCGCCGCCCGAAGCTCTCGGCGGCAGTGGCGATCACTGTAGCGGCGAGTTTGGCCGCTTTTCGGTGACTTTTTCCGACAGGGCTTGATGGTTTCCGAACGTTTTCGACCTCCTGAACCCATTTTCGGCATCAGATTGGGGCGAATAGCGGCGTAGGTGGTGGTTTCGGCGGTGACGCAGCAGCAGAAACTTCGGCGGTGATTTGGGCCCTTTTCCCGGCCGGTTTTAGTGGTGGTCGCTTCACGAAAGTTGCTTGGAATGACGAAACATAGCGGATGGCATCGGCGGCGTTCCAGGAACCGGCCGTTGGCGGCGGACCGGTGGTGAACCGGCGGTCCGATTTTCCGGTGACTTTTTCCAGGTTTTGGCTAGGGGCTTTCGTAGGGCTCGTTACAAGCTTTCCAACGGTATGCTCGGATTTCATTTCGTTTTACGGTTTGCATTTAATTTCAGTTTTCGTATTAGGATTTTGGTTCGGTTTTTCGTCAACGAAGTCCGGCGTGTTTGCTAATTTCTGAAATTGACTGAGGGATTTTGTCTAGTAGGCCGAGGCGCTCGTTTCTGTCCTTCCGGGGATTTTTCCGACCACCGGAGGCGGTGTTCCGGTGGCAACCGGTGGCTGTTCGGCCGGCCGCGGTGGCGGCATTCCGGCGACTTTCGGACAATAGGTTCCTTTCGTCGTGGTGAGTCCAACGCCACTTCCCGTTCGTCAATCGGATGTCCGGTTGATTTTATATGAATTTTTGAAGCTATTGTATTTTATTCGTTAGTTGATTTTAATTGTGCAATTCGATCCCGTATGTGCTATAAATTGAAATTATGAGTTGTATGATACGTGGAAGTATGCTATGATGTATGAATATTTGATTCGTGATTTATCAAATTTATTTGTCTCGTTTTACGCCCATCTATTTGAGAATAATTATTGTTTGAGGGGGTGTTAGTGTAATTTTGGAACCTAAATTGATTATGAAATTTTATAAAACATAAGAAATGAATTATGAAAAGATACGTTGTATTTAATTTGAATAAATTGATCAAGTATGCCAATGTGTAATTTGTATATAAATTGTTATGTAACTCACGTTTAATTTCGTGAAACTTGGTGCATGATATGATTTGAATTCTTAACGTCCTACTTTATTTTATGTAATTAATGTTATGAATTTTATAAGTCATGCATCTTTTGATATGGAATATGAATTATAATATGCTCTGAATGACTTGATTGAATAGATATGGATTATATGTTACATCATTTGTATTCGTGAGCATGGCCGTGCGTCTTTGTGGTTGTGTTTGGAGTCTGAGTCTTGTGTTCTGTGTGTGTTCAGTTGTTCAGGGGTTTTCCAGGGAGTGTCTGTCAGCTGTTTGGGTTCCAGTGGGACTTCTTGGCTCAGGTTTTCCGTTTCGTCGGTGAAAGGTGAGGTTTTAGGATTTTTGTTTTAGTTACCATGACCTACAACCCTCTGTGCTCGTTTTCAAGCCTGCATGCTACTATTCTATTATATTTATATATAATAGATATGTGTTTATATGATATGTTTATGAATTTGTCATACGATTAAAGGTTTTCGAACTGTATATGTACGAGCATATGTAAGCTTGAAATGTTTTGCAACAAGGCTATGCTCCAAACCGTGTGTCTTCATACCAGCTGCGGATTAGGATGACACGGAGAGGTACGTTTATAGCATATGCTAAGTTGCAAGGTATGGTATGCTCCGATAAGGTACGTAAGTATGATTTTGATTCGATATGATAAGTTTGATATGTAGCGAGTTATGATATGATCTGTTCTGATATGCTCTGTTTTGATATGTTGGGCCCCGAGACGGGGGTAAGGGGGACCCGGGACGACCATGGGGTCGCCGATTATCACCCCTGTGCACGTTCTCATTTGAGATATTCACGTGCGACCTAGGGAGGTTGGGAAGGCATGGTATCTTGAGCCCTCGGTGGATAACCGGGGAAGGCACAGTGTGGGTTCGCTACCCCGTGTGGGTTCGTATCTGTATGAGTAGTGAGGGTTTGCTCCCCGAACTACATGGTGTTGGGGTTGGATTGTTTATGATATTTGTTTGTTTTCTGTTATGATACGTTTGATTCGATATGGAAGTAAGGTGGGAGACCCGTACTCGCCGGGTATATGATTATGATCTGTTATGTTGATTATGAAACGGGATAGGAGCTTTCTCTTTTATTATGATATGAGTATGCTCAGTTTGTTAAGTTATGAATAAGATAAGATACGTATAAGTTTGATTTGGAAAGATATGTATAGGTTTGATTTGAAAATGGTTTTGGTATGCAAAACCCTAGTCCCGGTTCATAATCTTTCTTTTGATACGTGCTCTGCTCCTTATTATGTATAGTGTGTGTGAGTTCAGCCCCCTTGCTCAGTCAGTGGACTGACCCTTGCCCCACCTATGTTTTAGTTGCAGGTTCAAGTTGTTGGAGTTCGAGCTAGGCGGCTTTGAGTCTGGTCTGTCGAGTCTGTATCGGTCCGTTTGATTTTGTTAAGTATTTTGTTCTGATTTATTTATGAAAATTATGTATATAGTATGTTCTGTACAAGATGATACTTATGCTCCGATTATATGAATTTTCGGGACAGGTTAGGACAGGGCTTGGATTAGTTGAACCCGTCTTTGTTGTATGTTTGAATTCGGGACAGGTTAGGATAGGTTCGTGGAATTAGTTGAACCCGTTTATTTATGTTTGTTGATTAAAGTTTTTGTTAGCTCATATTTTGCATTGCTTCCGCATTCAGGTTTTTTTGCATATTTATCTTGGCAGGGTTTAAGAACCGCCTAGCTTAGGTTTGATTTTTCGTTTTCACCCGTTCGCTGTGACTTGGTACGTGTGCGGACTCTCCATTTCGTGCCACGTGTCGGGTCATAGTGCGGGGGTGTGGTGCCCACTGCTTGGGGTGCTACAGCGATGGTCCGGGGTTGTAGCGTATTTGGGGACGCTATAGCTAAGGTGGTATCAGAGCATCAGGTTGCCTCGGTATCCTTGGTGCTCTTTCTTGAAAATCTTAACTTTTTCTAAAAATACATCATCTCAAAGTGCTTTCAAAATTCATACCTTCAGGTTGTGAAAACCTTTTATTTCTATTTTTCTACATGGTCATGTCTCGAGTCTTAAAGTCGCTTCAAGACACCAATAGGGCCGTTATAGGTCCATGTTATTCCAATGTGTATTTTATGTGCTAAACAATTTGTAAATCATTCTTAACCCCATGCATTATATCTTCCTATGCAATTCCTTGTAAGAATGAGTAACATTCTTGGAGAAAATAGGACCCTGGATCTCATCAATAACCAGAAGTACGGTACATATTCTTAACACGCCAGTTATGGTCCTATGACACTGGCGCCATGCATCAATTTATGTGTGCTTTTATGTTTCTTTGTTGGATAAATTATCATACAAACTTTGAAGTAAATTCCCTTTTTGAAATTTGCCTCATTACGAATTGGTTTATAAACGCTACTCTTACCGGGATGGTAATCATCGAATCTGACCCTACTACCCATAACAAGATGAGGTATCATATTAGGAAAGGGTCAGAAGTTGGAAATTATAATCCATAAGGTCATTTTAGAAAGAAATTAGTAATACGTCGCCTATCTTTTAAAAAGGCCAACGGATCACTTCGAATCAGAAAAGTGGAGATGATACTGAATTTGGGTCATTTTGAGCAACACCAGAAAGGGTGACTCAGCGGAGCACTACAATGCTGAAGTAATGACATATTGAAGTGATTGGATCAAGGTTTAACTACTATAACACTTTGTTGTAGAAAACCCTCGCATTATGTGAGGCACCTAGCTTATGTACCAATTCGATCAAGCTGCGTCATCTGATAGTGAATAAAAGAATACCCTCCACTTCTTGTGAAGAAGTTATTTTGATATCTCAAGGACCTCAGGTGTGCTCCGAATTAGATTTAGGTAAAAGGTATCACTAGCTGAAAGTTAAAGAATAGAACACCTGATAACTTTCTTCAGCGGCTACTACCTCGAGAGACACCATTGGTTTAACCATTTTCCCCACAACATCTACTAGCAAGATGTATCGGTTTTCCCAATCATATCTCAGCAAGTTATCTTGATCGCTATTGATAACATCTAGGTGTATTGAAGGACACTGGATGGACATATCAAATATCTCTAAATAGCACTGGGCACCTTGCTGGATCATAAGCCAAGTGCTAAGTTCAAGGAATACATATTTTGACAGGAAAGAATATAACTCCTTAATCATATCATTTCCACCTGAAGGAGTAAATTAACACCCCAAGGATAGAGATAATGATAAGTTGGAGTTACCAAGGAATTTATTTGAAATGCTAAACTTCTTGGGTAGGCAAGTTATTACGAGAAGATTTTTCAATACCTTTAAAAATAGTTGCACTCAAGGACTGGAAGTTAAAGGGTCAAAGAAGTAGTAGAAAGATTTCCAAGTACTAAGGCAAAGACTGATTTTTGTATCAGTGCTAGCCCTTCCTGAATAAAAGATGTTTATCGTTTACCCCAATACCTCTAAATAAAGGTTAAGGTAGGTATTGGTGATTGGAGTAAAAGTTACACTCCAAGGAAATCTAAGTCTTTCACAAGGAAAAAGGGTGACAACGGAATATTGAAAATTTGAAAGAATGTTGCAACCACCGTTAGTCCCAACATGGTAAATGGATCAGATCACGAGGAGTTCACAATAGGAGTGCCCAAAGTACTAAGAAGAAAGATACAATGATATATGGGTCATCGTTGGAAGGTTGACAAGCCTTTTGTCGGTTAAGACTAGAAGAGATTCACACATCATTGTTTTAAGGAAGTACTCGGGAGACATTTACTGGGTGGTGGGCCTAGAACAATAACGGTCCGGGACCACATTTTAAAATTTTATTTATAATACAAGTATTAAAATATTTCTGAAACATTTTAATACAATAGCGGAAGACTAGCCGGATCTACTCAAGTATATACATGCAATTGATAATAAATTTTAAATCACTTAAGCAGATAAATATCTAACATGCAATTAACACTTAAGAGTATATAATTTATCATGCTTATAATTTATAATACAACTGTAAAATATTACCGTACTGCAAACATGGCTATCTAATGGCATTTTTCCAGCTCCTTTGCTTTCACAGAAGACGGTTACCGTGTTCTCCTCCCGGGAACCCCGATACATGATCACTCCTCGTGAAACCGGTATAGCTTCCCTGCAATAACCCCAGAGAAACCCTCGGAGTGTGGGCTCCGAAAGTATTTCTCTAAATACTTAGAGAAAATAAAACTTTAAACTAGAAAACCCTTTTCAGGGTTTAATCTCCCGAAATTAGGCGTTTTATATACAAACACCTAATTAAAATTAATTCCAAAATAAATCGGAATTAAATAGGAGAATAGGGATATGGTTTCAAAGCCGAAAGTTCAGCCAAAACCTCTCCCAAGCTTGGATGGATAAAATGAAGTGCCAAGACACTTATTTATAGTGGAAAAACCGAGGGTAAAATAGTAATTTCATATCCCACTTGCATGTGTAACTTGGATACGAAAACCAAGATGACCACATCGTAGCTGTCATCACCATGAGTCCAACGCCGCTGACCGATCGCCGAAATTCGCCTTCACGCGCCGCCTAAAGGCGGTGCGTGTCAAGCACTCGTGGCTAGAGCTTCAAACCCTTGAACCAGTTCTTTCCTGTTCGACACGTGGCCTATCCCTATTTCTGCCACGTGTCCAGTTGACCGACCCTATCCGTTGACCCGACCCGATAAGCCGACCCGATGACCCGTTTGACCGGATTATCCAACCCGTTGACTGACCCGCCCAGATCCAATCTGGACCGTTGCTTCACGCTGACGTGGCGCGATCTTAGCCGCAAACGCAACGCGCCACGAGACTCCCAGTCAGCACCACCTCACCCTGTCTGCTGACGTGGCATGCCACGTCATCAAAATTTTTATTTTTATTTTTCGATGAAAATTTTATTTTCTCCAAAATAAAATCCGGGCATTTCCAACTCTTTGGAACTTTGATTTATTTCGTAAAATAAATCCCTTGGCTATTTTCAAACACTTTGAAAATTCATTTCTCTTTCTTCTTTTAGTATTTTCTCTTCGGGTTTTTAATTGGGGCTCGCAGGGGGACCTACAGGACTAATTAATTTTAGCTCCAAACGGGTTAATATATTATCATCTCATGATAGTAATTAATTACCGTTTAACAATATTTAATTCCACTAAATAAATATTGTTGCACTCTAAAATTAATTAAATTATTCACAAATTTCTCGATCTAGAATAATTTCGCATTTCACTCCTCCGTGTAGATATCCATGAAAAATAAATTGCAACTACTATCATTTATTTTTCATCTCCAATCCGAAATTTATTGATTCGCCTTAAGTTCAAATTCTCTGTATGTGAAACACATTCATCATACAAGTTCGGTGATGTATCACGCAAAGTGCTTTGGCCAAAGTCTTAATTCGAACTTTTGGAAATCTATTTCAGGGATATCTTTTACCTTCCAGCAAGGTCACAGATTCCTCGATCAATATGACTCTTTAGCTCATTTCATGTTATCACCGAACATACAAAGTATTTTGGCTACCGTTGTCGAGACCTCACTTCGAGTATATTACAGTGACTAACACTACATGTCTAAAGCCGAAATATTGTCAGTATTAAGAGTACAATGCTTCCTGAGATTTTATTCATTTTAGATAGCAGTATAAAATAAATAATCTCAGCGGTCCAGTTCGATGTTAGCAATCCTATTGTAAATCATCAACGTGTTATAATCGGAATCACCATTCCCTATGACGAAAGACTAATCATCTTATATAACCACGTTATAGTCTTGATAAGAACTTATTCTTATTTTACCGACTATAACTTTAATGACACGTGATTTCAGTATTCAAAGTATTTTCCTATGAAACACATTTCATATAAGAATACCACCACACGCCATTAATTATTAATATGTGAAATACTCACAACTTACTGTAAATTCAGTTTAATTAATTCAACAAATTGAATTTTCAGGGCACTATTCCCAACAATCTCCCACTTGCCCTAAATTCAATTTGGCCACATATCTAAGTTTTATTCCTTTTCACATGAGTGTCAAAACTCGTTTTGCACTCTTTTGTGCCAATACTTTAGTGAAGGAATCTATTAGATGTTTCTCTGAGCCAACAACTAGGAAATCATGAATCCAATACATCTAACTGGCTGCTTCTCAAGCTACCATGTATTTAACTTCTATGCCGGTGTAAGCAATATAAGTCTGCTTAACATTCTTCATTAACGGTTGCTCTTTCTAGATTAAACACGTATTCTATTGTCAAACATCTAGAATACAAATCAGATTGTAAATCCAAATCTGTGTACTCTATTGAAATGAGCTCACCACTGTGGTAGACTAGCATATAATCTTGAGTTCTTCTCAAGTACTCCAATATACGCCTTTACTACTACCCAGTGTCAGATTCTAGGGTTTAACTACTATCTGCTGACTTAGACCTAATTCATAATAGACAGCTGGCCTTGTATATAATGTGAGATACATAAAGCTTCCGCTGCGGAACTCTAATCATGTCTTCTGTCTCTTCAGTTGTCCCAGGACACTGATCCCGAGATAGATAAATTTCATATCTAAAAGGTAATGAACCTTTCTTGGAATTCGTCATATTGTACCTTGCCAGCATCTTATCTATATATGCTTCTTGTAATAAACCAATCTTCTTATTCTCATGATCACAACAAAATTCTGATCCTTAGAACAGCATTGGTCTTACAAAGGTTTTTTCTTGTCAAAATGATTTGACAACCGAATCTTGACCACTGACAAAATTCTTGCATCATTCCCAATGAGCAGAATATTGTTTACGTATAAAATGAAAATGTTACAACATTATCATGATGTTATTTTGTACGCCCCCTCACTTAGTCACTTTAACTAACCCCTCGCTCTTTTCAAATTCGTGATTTCAGGTATCACCATCAGTCGTTAGCTGGTATCTTGAAGCATAGAGAGTCTATTATCCCGTGCATATTAGATCAGGTTTCTTAATAGAGCCAAGTTAGACTATAATCTCGTTTAGTTATTATATTACTCTAATAGCATACTGTTAGATCATAAACAACATTAATCCTACGGTATTGCTCCTATGTTTTCATAAATTTTAAGTCATTCCAATTCTTTTATTTACTGCCCCAAACATAAGTTGTTGTTTCAAAGTTTCAAATTCCACTGCCATGTTTTCTTACTCTGATATCGTATAGTATCGTCCGTTCGCCGGCGTGCCTCTCCGGTGCTAGGTCTCACATCCACCCGGGAAGTGCGATGGTGCGGGGTTGTAGCGTATTTGGGGACGCTACAAGTGTAGATATCTTTGGAGGGCTTCTACTTTGGAGTCTCGAAGGAAGAAACTTTCGAGGAATTCATGTTGCTTGAAAAGTGTTTGAGGGCGGCTCATAGCACTTCAAGAAAGATTAAATTAAAGTAAGTTTACGAAACTTTCTTATTTCATTTAGGAAAAAAAATTGCAAGCCAACGATTCCCTGTTGAAAAATTTTATTTTTCCACTGCGTTTTGAACTCGTTTTCCACCAATTGCAAGTTGCATGGAGAGACACATTGATTCTCAGGATATCAAGAAGGAGTGTCAACGTCAATCTCCTATCCACATGTATTGATAAACTTTGGAATTTGCAAGGAATGTTTGATCTTGTCGAATTAGGGTACGGTTGCTTCATCTTGAAACTAATGGATAAGGAGAATGCCTCGTTTATTCCCACAGAAGGTCCATGGGTTATATCATAACACTACCTAGTTGTCCAAAAGTGGATGCCAAAATTCCAAGCCTCGAAAGATCATACTACGATGGCAACCACCTGGATTCGAATCCCCGAGGTATCCATTGAGTACTATAAGGAGGAGCTCATGCACTATGTTGCATTCACAGTGGGCATATCAATCAAGATTGACCAAAATACATATTGGGGAGCGAAAGGGAAATATGCACAAACATGCATTAAGATATACCTTGACAAACTGCTGAAGAGTGTGGAGGGGTGGATGACATAGTATGTCTGTTATGTATGAAAACCTCCCGGTGACTTATTTTCGGTGTGGCCACGTTGGACACCTTATGGGTAGCTGCCCAGAGGAATCGAAAACAACGAATCAACAAGACATCCTATTAGAAAAGGAGCCCCCTCCAGACGCACCGCCGACGAATCCAAGTGGCCTAGTTTATGTTAGCTAGATGACCGCGTGACGTGTGCGACTAGGTAGACCCGATGTTGGAGCAGCAAGACAGGCCACAACAGTCAAGAGGAACTTTACGGAAAATAGGTACGAGATCTTCGCTGGTACGGAGATGGAAGCGGATAGTTCGGATATTGCTACCTTAGAAGATGATAACTGTGTAATTACATAAAATGCAGATAAAATAACACTAGCAAGTAAGAGCTCAACACAAAATAACCCTTTATTCAAGGCGGATAAAAATATCTTAGGTTGTCATGTGAGCCATTTTCGCAAACTCATGGCCCATCACAAAGACGACCCATTGAGGCCCACAAACCACTTGAAGATCAAACCAATTTTGAAACTTAGCACATATTTAACAAGTATCATAACAAGGAAGGCGCCCCACAGGCTAGCCCAAAGCTACACACACAGAAGTCTGGAAAAGAACTAAGGATGGATGGAAGAAGGACTTCGATTGAATGGTGGAATAATAGGGGTACAGGTGATGTTACAGGTCTACATGTTTTGAAGTTACAGGTGATGGGGGACTCAACCCTAACTTGCCAACTCAACATGACAGGAACACATCGGGGGACAAGTTTGGGATAGAACCGAACCCCCAAGACATCACCAGATGGGCTACATACGAGAACAGAGACACCACGATTATGATGGTTGAGAATGACATGGTTTTCGAGGAAGAGTGCAACTGGAGGGGCCTAGTGATAACGGCCAGCAGGTCTGCATTTTTTTTACCGTCATTATGAAAATCATTTCATGGAATTGCATGGGAACAGGTGACGAGGGGTTTAGATGACACCTCGGGGAGATTATTAGAGATAACAGATCGGATATTGTGTCCTTGTTTGAAGCTAAAGTCTCAAACGTTCGTACAGAAGAAATTTCTACTCAATTGGGTTTTAACATATATCGAGCACCTACTACCAAAAATGAGGGACGTATATGGATCCTTTGGAACTAGGATAGCATTGCAGTGGAGATTCTTGGATCAACAACCCAGGTTGTTTGGGCTTTGATTGGCCCAGATAAAGAAAATAGTTGGATATGCTCTGGAGAGTATGCTATCCCTTCTTCGATGCATCGAGAGAAACTTTGGGACGACCTTAACTTCTTAAGGAAATCTTATGACCTTCCATGGTTATTATCCGGTGATTTTAACGATTTATTATCTCCAAGTGAAAAGAGTGTGGGTAGTAAAGTGAACTGGAACAAATGCAACAGATTTAAAAATAATCTTGACAGTTGTGAACTCATGGAATTAGAGGCCTCTGGGCCCAAATTTACTTGGATAAGAGTGGTGCACCAGGGTCGACTAGTCCGGGAACGACTGGATCAAACCGTGGACAATACAAATTGGTCCCTAAAATATCCGAAAAACTCTATCAGAGTACTACCCAGAATTCACTCAAATCATAACCTAATTCTCATCAACACCCTAAGTCTCGAGAATGTAGTTCGGAACAAACCGTTTCATTTCGAAGTTCCTTGGGACTCACACCCCGATTGTAAGGCGTTAGCTAAAAAAGAATGGCGAACGGATGGGGAAGATACCGAGAACCTTAATAAGCTATCTTAGATTCTTAAAAAAATGAAATCGTTAGGTGTTCAAAAATATCTTTAGAAGGAAGAAGAAACTGAAGGCCCACATTGAAGGTATTCAAAGAATCTCTGGCTTTCAGCGACACGACCGAGATCTTATTGCTGAGTATAATACCACACTCAATAGGAAGAAACACTATGATTCCAAAAGTCATGGATAAATTGGCTCTCCATGGGGGACAAGAATACGTGATTCTTCCATCTCTCAACCTTATGTCGGCGTAAGCGTAATCGAATTGAGACACTTAAGATTGATGGGGCAAGGACTAAGGATCAAGCTAAACTACAAGAACATGTGTATGAGTTCTTTTCATAGCTGTTCACTACTAGAAAAGACAACACAATTGAAACACTGGCACAAAGCTAATTTCAGAGAAGGATTTGGAGAGTCACTGAAATTTTTGGCTTCCCAGGGAGAATCGTCAATTGGATAATGAGCTTCGTTATGTGCACTCAAACGAGCGTCCTTTGGAATGGGAAACCAATTGCAAAAATTGTGACAACTTATAGCATACGACAAGGCGTACCACGTTCATGAAACAACCCAAACCAATAATTGGAACTCATACCGATCTGTCGGCGAGGACTAAAGATTTCACATTTTCTTTTTGCTGACGATATCATTTTAGCGGTGCGGGCAAACTCTAAAAGTGTGCGAACCATCAAAGTTGTTATCGATCGGTTTCTGTTGGACTTCAGGTTTAAGGGTAAACTTTAGTAAATCAAAAGTTTTCTTTAGGAACAAAGTTTCACATGAAATCCGACGGGAAGTAATTGAAATTGTGGGTACTGAGGAAACACACAATTTGGGGAAGTATCTTGCTGTGAAGTTGGGGCAAGGACGAAGCAAACATGACATGTTTAACCATATTATTGAATTGATTGAGAAAAAATTATCCAACTGGAAAGCACAAACGTTGAGTTTGGCGGGACGCATGATGCTCATGCAATCGATTATGAGCTTTGTTCCTATTTATCATATACATACTAATAGGGTGCCTCAGTACATTTGTGACAGGTTGGACCAACTGAACAGGAACTTTATTTGGTCCTCAGATGTCAATAAAAGGAAAACACACCTTGTTGGTTGGAGCAAAGTCACCAACAGTAGACAATTGAAGGGGCTTAGTACTAGGGGCGAAAGCAAATGGTGCAAGACCTTTGAGGCTAAGTAGTTGAAGGGTGGGGATATCCATGAGCACACGTTAAAATAGGATGCTTATCAGACCTGGAAAGGAGATGTGAAAAGCGTATCCATAGTGAAAATAATCTAGGTTGGAGACTTATGGATGGGAATAATATATCTTTGTGGATGGGATTTCACTAGACTTCGCACTAAGCTGTCGGAACGGATGGAAAATCAAATTCGTGCGGTTCCGCTTCGCATTAACATGGAGGCGCGTGACATGTTGATATGAAAAGGAACTAGCAATGGTATGTTTTCTTACAAATCGGCGTACAAAATGCTAAGGAGTAACAGTGAAGAAACGTCGGGGGAGTGGAATTGGATCTGGAATCAACAACTACCTGATAAGTTGAGGACTTTTTGTTGGCTCATCCAACATGGAAGCCTTCTCACAAATGCCTTGAAGTTTGATAGAAATGTGAAAGATTCTGACCAGTGTGGAAAGTGCGATGCTGCGAAAGAAGACATTCTATGCGTGCTTACACGGTACCCCTTTGCGATAAAGGTGTGGGATAAAATAATCCACAACGCAAATTGGGCTAGATTTCAGCAACTGGATTGAGCACAATGGTTGTGCCACAATCTGAGAACCAATGTTAGAACTAAGGTTAATGTTGGTTGCAGATGGAAAAATATTTTCATGGCAACTCTGTAGAATATATGGAAAGCATGTAATTCTTGGGAGTATCAAGGTGCTAAGGAACCGGCACCTATTACGGTTAAAAAGAAGATCATCCTCCCCACTGATATTGAGCAGTTGACAAGGTAGAGGAAACCATCTAAAGTTAATAAACAGAATAAGGGGTGGACGAAACCACTGTCTTAGTTGGGTTAAACTAAATACAGATAAAAGCCTCTTTGCCCAGAGTCGATCAGCAGCAGTAGGAGGACATATAAGAGACGAAGATGGGAATTGGATTTATGACTTTTCGATGAAGCTCATTGATATTTCTTTCACACTTGCGGAACAACTGGGGCTACGTGAAGAGCTTAAAATAGCATGAGAGAAGCGCTTTCACAAGATAATGGAGTGTGATTCCGAGATTATAACGAAATTAGTGAAGGAAGCGGATACAACCTGGAAACCGTATGGAGCCATTATTAAAAACTGTAGATGTCTAGTGAGCAAGCCTTGAGAGAGATAGATTGAACATGTGTACAGGTCTGGCAATTCGTATGTAGACAGTCTAGCCAAGTTGGGCCATGAGATTGTTGAAGACAGAGTTATTTGGGTGGATGACCCCCTTTCACCCTATCTTTTCTTGTTTTGCTCCGAAGTTCTTAGTAACTTATTACAGGAGCAGGAAAGAGTGGGTCGTATCGAAGGCATTGCTGTTGCTCGTACAGCTCCCCATGTTTCGCATCTCTTTTTTGCCGATGATACTCTTATCACTAGCAGAGAAAATCCTAAATCTATCATGACCATCCTGAATATCCTCCATCAATACGAGGTGACATCGGGGCAACAGATAAATTTCCAGAAGTCTGCAGCGGTTTTCTCCCCCAATCTCTCTCCTGAATTGATGTTGTCTTTGGTATCCCAGCTAGGTGTTAAACTTGAAAAACAACATGCTAAATACCTGGGACTTCCATCTGTGGTTGGGTGATCAAAAAGAGAGATTTTTGCTGACATTCGGAATAAAGTGTGGCACAAAATTAGAAGTTGGTCTTCCAAATTCCTTTCTCAGGCGGGCCGTGAAGTACTCATTAAGTCTATTCTCCAAGCTATCCCATTGTATTCTATGAGTTGCTTCCGACTTCCAGAATATCTTATCCGTGATATCGAATCTATGATTGCTGCGTTCTTTTGGAGTAGTGGGGAAAATCGTAAGATTCACTGGATTGCATGGAATAAGCTATGTGTTTGTAAGTCTAGGGGGGAATTGGTTTTCGTGATCTCCGGGCTTTTAATAAAGCTATGCTAGCCAAACAAGGATGGAAGCTTGTGATGGAACCTAACTCTCTTCTTAGTCGGATCCTTAAAGCTCGCTACTTTCCTCGGTCGGATTTTTTGAATGCAAGGTTGGGATCTAAGCCCTCCCTGACATGGAGAAGTATTTGGAATTTGAAAGATATTGTTCGGGCTGGACTTCGGTGGAGAATCGGTTCGGGTTCTCAGGTTCTCATTTGGAAAGATCCTTGGATTCCTAGGCCTTGGTCGTTTCGCCCAATCACCCCTATGCCATCCCCGAATGCCCCACAACGAGTTTCTCAATTACTCCTCCCAGGTGGTCGCTTTTCGAACTCTGAGCTGGTTAAGTTTCTTTTTCTCCCTTGTGATGCGGAGCTCATTCTTAGCATTCCTCTTGGTTCATCCCATCGGCGTGATCGTCTGGTTTGGCACCACACCCCAAATGGTAGATTTTCGGTGAAATCAGCCCACCATATCATCCTCGCCGTTGATCGTCGCTCTTGCCCCACTACGTCGGTCCCTTCTAATTCTTGGAAGTTTATTTGGCAAGCTTCTGTCCCGCCTAAGATTAAAATGTTTGCCTGGAAAGTTTGTAGGAATGTTTTGCCCACTACTCTTAATTTGATGAAAAAGAAATGTAGAGATCATCTCTGTTGCCCCCTTTGTGGTTACTTGAAGGAATGCATCTTTCATTCACTTCGTTCTTGTGATTTTGCTCGTCAATTTTGGGCTCTGCTCTTGTGCCCTCTTCCGTTATCTTGCGTGGCCACACTTCCCCGGCTGATTGGATCCGCCAAGTTTCTTGCCACTTAAGCAAATCAGATTTTAGCCGTTTCCTTACAGGAATTTGGGCGCTTTGGTGGAACCGCAATCAAGTTTCCTTCGGTGAGCCCGGTCTTTCCCCTCTTGATCTTGTCTCCTTCACTCAAAATTTCTTTGCGGCGTCTCAACTCCCCTCAGTTGATTCTGTTCCTGATTGTCCCCAAGCATCAGCTTCTAACTGGTCCCCTCCACAACCCGGTTGGGTGAAAGTTAACTTTGACGCTGCTGTTTTCAATGAAGAAGCTGAAATTGGTATTGGTGTTGTTGTTCGGGACGATAAGGGTTCCTGTGTTGGTTGTTGCACTCGGAGATTCAAAGGGGTTACTCTCGCTGAGCATGCCGAAGCCATCGCTGCCTTGGAAGCTGCCAAATTTGCTTCGCGCCATGACTGGAATCAAGTCATCTTTGAAGGTGATTGTCTCTCAGTGATCACCAAATTGTTTGGCAAAGATGATGATCTTTCTTGTATTGGTAATATTATTCTTGATGTCCGTGAGGTTCTTTCGTTAATTCCGCTTGTCTCTGGATCTTGGACTCGTCGAACCGGAAATAAGGTTGCTCACTCGTTGGCTCGCAATGCTGCCTGCAATTTGGAGGGCAGTTCGGATCTTCCACTTCAGGCTCTCGTGCCTCTGGCGCTGGATTCTGAGTTTTCAACTTAGTTTCCTTGCTTTCTGATGTTGGGGTGTCCCTTTTTTCCTTGTTCTGGTGTTTCTGTTGGTTTGATTTCAAAAAAAAAAAAAAAATGTGATTCATAGAGAATTGAGGAATATTGAAATCTTTGGAGTAAATTTAAAGCGCTACTTTGGAAAGAGCGACACTAACATTTCAACGGATATGCCGAATAGCTCCCCTCTCTGTCTCCACTCTCTCTCCCTGATTACAGAAATCCCACTCCAAGTTCCAAAATCTCATCCATTCCATCCACGGTGAGCTTCGTCAGGCTTCAATCCGTTTGTTGAAGAACATATCAACAGTAATGTCTGGTGTTCTTCCTCATCCTGTTAGAATTCATCTCTCTCTCTCATCGTCTCACAAATTCAGGAGACACCAACCGCCACCGCCAGCTCACTTACCTCACTCTTCCTCTAATTGGCTGAGGCACGAAGAAGAACCGAGATTTTTCCGTAGAAATGGGCTTATTCTTGCTCGGGCCGAAGAAAAAGCTCGGGATAGTTCGTCTACTTCGTCGACTCAACCTCAATCCAACTCAGACAATCGGCGTCAGGTCCTAATGGTTCTCTCTGACTGATTTTCCTGAATAAATTGTCTTAATTCTCGTATTTTTTTTTGCAAAAATAGATCACATTCTGGATTTTATCAATTTAAAACCAGTGGGTGTTGATACGATGTGGCTATAGTGGCATTTAGTGAGAGATTGATAAATGGTAACAGACTAACAGTAACAGTAAGACAAGATGTTCCAATATTTTCGTTTTTTCCCCCATTTTCTTAGGAAATAGGGAATTCGAATTAGGTTTGTGATTTTTATGTTGTTTCAGGAAGAACGACATAGCAGTTTACAGTATGGGCTGAGCCTTGAGTCACATTGGACTAATAATCATCATCAGTGACATGTTTTAGCACACTTCCTAGATTTATAGTTAATCTTGTTTTGCAACTACTATTTGAAGGAACAACCAGATAGAGCATACTTCGTGTAATTAGATTTTAATTGTGCATAAGCTGTATTGTTGGCCAATAGGAGGTGCTGATCATCAAGGTTGAATAATGACTAAATAGATCAATGAAGTCTTGATATTTTTCCCAGAAAGTCATATTGCTCATTCATTTATTGGTCTTTTAGTCATAATTCGGTTCGAGCTTATATTTGAGCTATGTTCATATAGGAGTTGACTCCATCTGGAACATGTGATCCTCTATGTTCTCTTGATGAAACAAGCTCCGAAGATTTTGAAGCCAGTTATCAACCAAAGACAGATTTAGTGAAAGCTATTGCAGTGCTTGCTGCTGCTGGTACTGGAGCGCTCGCAATAAATCATTCTTGGGTGGCAGCAAACCAGGTTTATCTTCCCACCCACCCCTCCTCTGAGTCTCTGACTTCCATTATTAAATTTTTTCGTGAATCAACGACTCTTGAAACAAACATAATTTCGTATAATGACATTTGCTTGGTGATTCAGGATCTTGCCATGGCATTGTTATTTGGGATTGGGTATGCTGGTATAATATTTGAAGAATCTCTTGCCTTCAATAAAAGTGGAGTTGGACTTCTGATGGCAGTCAGCTTGTGGGTTATAAGAAGCATTGGGGTAAGGTTTACACTTCGGTTTGCCAATACTGATTCCATTTTGGTGTCAATCTAGTGATGTACAAGGTAAAATCTTCTTGTGTATGCATGAATCCACGTGCTATTGTCCACAAAAGGGGCAAATTATTTGTCCCTGATATTATCTCTTGTAATGGGTATGACAGTGAGAGAAAGATCTCTAAGTTGAAAAGTGTATACTCTATGGCAGGCCCCTTCCACTGAGGTAGCTGTTTCAGAGTTATCTCATGCATCTGCTGAAGTGAGCGAGATAGTATTTTTCTTGCTTGGAGCGATGACCATTGTTGAGATAGTTGATGCTCATCAAGGATTCAAGCTGGTTACAGATAATATCACCACTCGCAAACCAAGAACTCTGCTTTGGGTGGTAAATGACCTTCAAAACCTTTTTTGATTTTAGTATAAAATTTTATTTCTTCATTAATTTTCTTATCGAGTTGTGATTTGATGTTGTTATTTCCGTTTCCAGAAAGTAATCATGAGAAGAAGTTCATTTTCATTTCAATATATGGATACAAGAACTCTTTAATCATTAATTCATCCCTACTTCACTACAAGCAGAAACAGGAGATTCAAAATGAATTGTTGATTTTGAAATCAAAGAAATTGATGTAGAAGAGTATGCATCCTGTAAAATTATCGTTCTTTCCTAGCTTTGCAAATTAGACTAGAAGGAACTTGCTAAATTTGCCCGTGTGAGTTGATAATCTTGAGATCCTTTTAAATTGCAAGGAGATCTATCTTGTGGCGCTTACCAACTGACCCTAATATCTCCAGATAGGCATTGTGACATTTTTCCTCAGCGCAGTCCTTGACAACTTGACATCTACTATTGTCATGGTCTCCTTATTGAGAAAGTTGGTCCCACCTTCCGAATATCGAAAGTAAGTCCCTCGTAGCCACCATTTTTCCCTTCCATTTTTTGTTTTCCCTCGTAGCCACCATTTTAGTTAATTTTGGCCTTTTTGCCATTCTAGTTTAGAAAGAGTTCCAAAGACTGATTATGTATTCGACAGGCTTCTGGGTGCAGTAGTTGTCATTGCAGCCAATGCTGGTGGAGCATGGACACCCATTGGTGATGTTACTACCACTATGCTCTGGATACATGGTCAAATATCCACACTAGAGACAATGAAGGTATTTTTGTTAAAAAATATCATTTTTATTTGATGGATTATGCAAAAATGGTTGGACTTCTTTGGTAACCAAGCCATGATGCACTGTTTGAATTTTATTTATTTTCCCCTAATTTTTATTTATTTATTTATTTTTGAATGTGGTAGTCTTTGGGAATGGTTTCTTTGCAAAATGGCAAAAGGGGTCATATGCTTTGACAAAAGGTTTTGCCATATATATATTTATATAATTATAATTTAAGCATTTCATCGGCAAGAGAAACTGAATAAAGTGTACTTGCAGTAGTAAAAGCTAAATCCTCTGCTGGATTTGTTTGTTTAGAAACAATACTTGTGCTTGAATAGTTATTTCTAATCAGACGACTGAAAAACAAGAACTAAAATATTAATTATATTAAATGAAAGTTCTAATGCATCACATAATCTGGATAACATCTGCCATAGCCATTTGCAACTTGAAATTAGTATGATATATATTGTTAATGTTCACTCCGTCTACTGCATCAGCGAGCTCATATTTGTTATCCTTCTTATGACAAATTATGTTCAAATTTTCTTCTTTTCATTTGCCACAGGATTTATTAATACCATCAGCTGTTTCACTGGCTGTTCCTCTGGCTCTCTTGTCCCTCACTAGGTACCATTTACATGCAATAAGCATAAAACTGCAGCATTTCTAGAAAATTGTTCAGAATTATCAAATTCTTGACAAACATATAAAACTTGTTAAACATTTATCATCATCCAGTGAAGTTAATGGGAAAGGACAGAGTTCTACGGACGTTTTGGCATCAGAGCAAATGGCTCCTCGAGGCAAGCTTGTGTTCTCAGTAGGAATTGGTGCTCTTGTATTCGTCCCAGTTTTCAAAGCTTTGACTGGATTACCCCCATACATGGGCATGCTGCTTGGACTTGGAGTTCTTTGGATCCTCACAGATGCCATTCACTATGGTGAATCTGAAAGACAGCGCTTAAAAGTACCACAGGCTTTATCAAGAATCGACACTCAAGGAGCTCTTTTCTTCCTTGGTATCCTTCTTTCAGTCAGCAGGTAATGTTTTATCAAAAAAAAAAATCCATTTGAAAATCTTGTAATTCGTTCTTTTTGGGAATCTGAAATTGTCATTTTTCATTTCCACAGCCTGGAGGCAGCAGGTATTCTGAGGGAAATCGCGAATTACCTCGACTCGCACATTGCAAATGTGGAACTGATTGCAAGTTCGATAGGAGTTGTGTCAGCAATTATAGACAATGTGCCTTTGGTGGCTGCAGCAATGGGAATGTATGATCTCTCTTCCTTTCCTCAAGATTCTGAGTTCTGGCAGCTTGTGGCGTATTGTGCTGGTACCGGTGGATCAATGTTGGTTATTGGCTCTGCTGCTGGTGTTGCGTTCATGGGCATGGAGAAGGTCGACTTCTTTTGGTATTTCCGAAAGGTACGTATATGCATACTGTATACAGTTAAAGCATCGTCTCCTTTCGAGACGACGAAGTTTCCTGATTTTGTCATGTATCATGTTTTTTCAGGTAAGTGGCTTTGCTTTTGCTGGTTATGCTGCTGGGATTGCTGCATATTTGGCAGTACATAATCTCAATATTTCCCTTCCAACAACTCTAGCTCAAGTTCCTTTCCTTTCTGGCTCATAGGTAAACAGTATTGTTTACAATGGTTCATTTTGACATTGCCAAAACATCTCAAGACATTTATTGTTATCAATTATGGCAAAACGTGTAATTTGCCATTTACTAGTGAAACATAATTTGTATATCTCAAAAGAATTTTTTCAAAGTCAAACATCATATACATGCAGAATTTTTGTGGAATCATTCTCATCTCTCATATCATTGATTTGCAAATCTATACATTTGAAGAGTAATAAATACTATATAAAGCTATAAGTTTCTAAATAACAATATCATCCGACTGAAATTTAACAAAAAATTATTTTAGTTGATAATAAAATATATAATTCATCTTGCAAATTTCAATACACTCAACAAAATTCACCAAAAACTACCTCATTCCAGTTGGCTAAACCAGATTATTTGTTTCCCTACGCTAAAGGAACCACAAAACCAGTTTATTTGTTTCCCTAAGCTAAAGCCGCTTGAAAACACAAACACAGACGAAACTAACCAAAATTGGGCATGAACTGCATTACAAATTAAGGTAAACAAATTCCTCGACAGCTGGAATTTCACCAATCCTCTTCAAGGACTTCTTGCTTGGTTCCTCATCGACTCCGATTGCCATCACGGCGTGCTTCCTCGGAGCAACCCTTCCAACACTCATGAAGCTGACATTCACATTCTCCTCTCCCAAAATGCTACCCACTTTTCCTATCATACCTGGCTGATCAACTTGCCTGCACAGTATCAAACTGCCTTCCAAACTCACATCCACGTCAAAAGACCCAACTTTCGTCAAATGTGGAATTCCATCTTTAACCATGCCTTCTACTCTAATCTCCCCCGAATCAGAAATGGCACTGGCAAATTTGGACTCCACATGGGAAATCTGGACTTGGATCAACTCTAGTGGGCTTTCGGGCGAACCATCGAGGAGGACGCGTTCCTCGGATAGGCGAAGTCCTCGTTGCTTGGCAGTGTAATCAGCATTCACCAAGTTTACAAAAACGCTTGAGATGGGCTCTATTAGGCCCTTGGTGATCATGGCACGAAGCAATCGTGTGTCGAGATCATCTGGAGCTCGTGCAGAGGCGTATGTGACTTTTACATGTTTTACTCCACTTCCGCCTGCAACTAATTGAACAGCAAGTCTCCCGAGTTTTTCAGCGAGAGCAACAAAAGGTTTTAGCTCACTGAGAACCTGTAATTGAAGGAATTTACGTCAAAACTTTCACCTACTTACCAATTGAATGTGATTGCCTACAAAATAAGACTTTTTTTATGATAGAAGCCCTCTAAAGAAATCAATACCATTAGATGAGATTAAGATAGAGCAAAAGCATGTTAAGAGTGCACATACATCAAATGGAAGTACTTCTCAGTAAGATTATACTTTCAACTCTTATCTTTTGAGTGCAACATTTTGCTTTATTAAATCAAGGGAATGGAAATTGTGTAAACCATATTGATCAATGCCAAACAGTTAGGGCACATTTCAAGTACCTGAGCAGGAACCATGGGTGCATTGACAGCAGTGGCAGCAAGTTCTCCCTTCAAGGCTCCGACTACAGCTTCAGCTATTTCAATGGCAACCCCTTCCTGGGTAGAAAGTCAAACAGTATAATGTAGTCAGAAGCAGCAGAAATCAAAGTGCATAGAGAGATCCAGAGTTCAGCAAACCTGAGCTTCCATTGTACTTGCACCAAGATGTGGAGTTGCTATCACATTCTCATGTTGTACCAACTTGCTGTCTTTTGCGGGTGGCTCTTCTGTGAAGACATCAAGTGCTGCCTGAAATCATATATGAGAGAATTAGCAAATAGTGCACTAGAGCAAGAGTTGGCCCACTTAAGAGTCCATATTAAGCATCAAGAATGAGCTTTATTTGTTCTAGGAGGATGAAGCAAATACCTGGGCCACAATGCCTGCATCAATGGCCCTCACTAGTGCTTCTTCATCAATGACACCTCCACGTGCAACATTAACGATTCTAACCCCTTTTTTCATCTTTGCAAAAGTGTCATCATTTAGAACCTTTTTTGTAGCAGCAGTAAGAGGCATGTGTAGTGAGATAAAGTCGGCTGATGCAATAGCTTCATCAAAGCTCACAAGCTCCACGCCTATAGCACGTGCACGGTCAGCAGGGGCATAGGGATCATGTGCAATGACGTGCATACCTAGCCCCTTGGCCCGCCTAGCAACTTCTGATCCAACCTTACCAAAACCCATCACAGCCAACGTCTTTCCAACAAGAGATACACCAACATATTTGCTCCTCTCCCATTTACCTGGCTTGGCCAGAGAACAATAGCATGAGAATTTGTGTCATAGTTATTGTAAATAAATGGACCTACATTTGCATCATGAAAAGTTACTCAAAACTAAAGAACATCATGTACACATAACAGACTCTGATTCTGAGCCAAATTTGAGCAGATTTGGCTCTGGTTAAAGTGATAACTGTGCCATAGATTTGTAAAGAATGCAAATCCAGACAAAATAGAAGAGTAACGTATGCTTGAAAAGGACAAAAACCGTAGACAGCATCTGGTGAGATATTGGCTGTACAGGAAACGAAAGAAGTTTGTTGGGAGACGATAAATGTGTGCATATAACACAACAAAGGATGTGATAGCTATGGAATCAATTCAACCTCCTCTTTTGAAATGCTTTTCTACTGAATTCGCTCCTCAATAAACGAATAAGGTAAAACAGTGGAAATGCACAAAAGCCAAAGTTCAGAAACTCAGAATGAGAGCATAAAGAAGGTACATTGTTCATTAGAATGACTCCGGGACACAAAATTTTAACTTTTCAACCAGCTGGAAATAATTTTTTAAAGGTAATCACACGTAAAATAAATCACTACAGTGTGGGATCTTTGAAAACATATGCACATTTATAATCAAAATTAAAAAAGAAAAACAGTCGATACTTTCCCAAAGGTACAACTTTCATCTGCTGAATTACTTCCTTGGCTGATCTCCAAATTAAAAAAAAGTATCTTTCATGTCAATATAGCAGGGAAGAAACAGGGAAATCTTTAGTTTTACAAATGAGACAAATTAAAAAAATATCACAACTATCAGGCCCTACAAAAATCCACAGTACAAACCTGATTCTTGTTTCAAATGAGTTTAAATCAAAACTTTTCAACAAATTTAAAATAAAATTACACCTTACTATATATACAATCGACGTGAAAAAGAATTAACGTACTGATTGAAGAAATGTCCGACCAAATTCGGCAAATAACACGAAATTACACAAAAACACATACAAGCACCAACTGCCAACCGTGTTTCTCGATGAAATGCGTAAAAAAACCAAGAACAAATGACTAACCAGATTTGGTGGAAGCATCCGCCTGAGCAATGTTCCTCGACATGGCAGTAAGCAGCGCTATCCCATGCTCCGCAGCCGCAACCGTATTCGCCGTGGGCGCATTCACCACCAGACATCCGTGCTCCGTCGCCGCCCCCAGATCCACGTTATCAATGCCAACGCCAGCTCTTCCAACAACCTTCAACCTCCCCGCCGAGTATTCAAACACCTCACGGGTGACTTTAGTCCCACTCCTAACAATCAGAGCGTCGCACAGCGAGATCTTGGTGCAGAGCTCCTCGGGGCTAAGGTTGTAGGAGCAGTCGACATTGGCGAATTCCTTGAGGAGATCCACGCCAGCCTCGCCGAGCTTTTCGGCAACGAGAATCGTCGGCTTGGCGTCCATCGACAGGACGACGAAGCGGCGGGGCTGGTCGCGGTGGCGGCTGGAGGAAAGGGTGGCGACGCGGAAACCGGGGGAGAAGGAGCGGTGGCGAAGCCATGAGACGGCGGTGGATTGGCGCGAGGGTTTAAGGGTGGAGAAGGAAAGTGATGCCGCCATTTGAGAGGGGTTGGTGTGAGACAAACTGCGAAGTGGAGGGTTTTCTTGCTGTGGTTTTGTAGGCAGATTTCAGAAATCAGAGTATAACGGAGATTTCCTTTTTCCTTTTTTGTTTAAGTTTTAATTTCTTAATTTATTAAATAATTGGATCCCTCCAAAAATGAAGTATAGATGCTTATGTACATTGGTCATTTTTTGTTTGCCAAAAAACAAGAGAAAAAAAAAATCAGGGCCATTTTGCTCATCATTATTGCAGTTGTTGGACTTTCTTCTTTTAAGTTTTAACATAATCAGATTAAATTAGTTATCGATAATTTTTATTTCTTTATTAATGTCTTCCGGTTGATTGTCCCAAATCATACTATCCTCTTTGATCCCTTAGCCAATCGCTAAGACATTCGCCACCAAGTTCCCTGATCTTTTAATATAATTCAGCGTGCAATTCCAAAATTTATTGAGGAGAGCTCTACGATTCTCGATAATAAGATTCAAAGGTTATTTTTCCTTTTAATATTTTTGTCGAGCCTTATCACCATTTTCAAATTTGTTTCAATTTCTAGTTTATAAGTATTTTTATAATTGCAGTTTTTGGACTTTTGTTTTCGAGTCTCTAAAAATACAGCTAACTAAAATAATGTTGTTTATGGCGAGAAATTTGAAAATAATATTAGGTTAATTTAATTAATTTCAACCTATTAGAGAAAACAGAATTGGCCCAGTGGTTTTTATATTGCATTATGCATTGCTATAAATTTGATTAGATTTGAAGAAAGAATTAGAATTTACATCTACATAAACTCAATTTGATGGGTTCAGAAATGGGTTGATCCGAATCCGATCACTTTACGATTTGTATTTTGTGGAGGAAACCACCGGAGCTTCGCCGGAAATGGAAAGGGGGTTCTACCTGTTGGGACAAGCACAAGAAAAGTCAGAAGGCCAAGCTGGGGGAACTGGGGGTGATACCCAGTTTGGCTCTCCGACGCTCAAGTCAGTTCAAGGTATGAGGAAATATGAGTTCAGTCACAGTTGCAGTGATGAAGAATGCTTACCAGTGTAGAAGATGACTTTAGATATTTATAGTTGAGGGTCAAGGGCCCTTTGGTCATTTGCCTCAAGTGGTCCTGGCCGAATGTTGCCCTAACACGTGGCGCCATGAGAGAGAAACCTAGGAGGAATCTTCTGCAAAAGCGGCTAAAAGTTGGTGCTGGCAACAGTGGCAGGTGCGCGGGCATGTACGATGTGTCAGAGAGCCATTTGGGTGGTTGGTAACGAGGGCTTAAGAGCGCGCTCGTGACAACCTGGAGTATTGGAGGCCAAGATATCCGCTGAGGGGGATGAAGGCTCCAGTTCAAGTGACGAGCCAAAGGGGAGGCCACTCTGAGGGAGTGTGACGCTCGAAGAGGGCTCCTTTGGCATGTGGACGTGCCCATCATTTAGCATGTAGGACGCTCGTGGAGTGACAGCGCTCGTTGGGCTTAACTCCTGAAGAAGGATTGCGCTCGTTGCATTTAGCGCTCGTGTTATTGATGGTGAAGCCTTGGGGAGACAGATGTCATCATCTCGGTGATGCCACGTGTCTTACGTGGGACGATCATATTTTGACCCCATCATTTTGCCCCCCAATTCTGTAGTCCTTAGTGATAAGGACTGTAGAATTTTGACACGTTCAATCTCTTGCACATAGCGCTCGTATAAGGCTTGGCGTGTTGAGCAATTTTCTTCTGGTTGCGCTATAAATGCGGTCTTTTCAACTGACCGCTCGTAACACTTCCGCATTAAATGTTGTACTTATTCTGAAGCACTCGAAACGTCAGAGCATTAAATGCGGGTGCGCGTGGGGCGCGTGAGCATGGGGAAGCATGTGACGGTTCCATAAAGTGGGCGGTTTCCTAGGCGGGAAATGATTACCATTTTGAATTCATTGCCGAAAAGGTACCAACTTCCATCCCTATAAATACGGGATTCTGAAATCTCCATACTCTTTACGCATTCAGAACTTTCAAGCATCCTTTGCAAAAAGAATTCTCTTGCACTCCAGTTCTTAGAGCATCATCTTCAACCTTTCTCCCAATCTTTCCCAGAAAACTTTCAAGGTAAATTTCCAGTGTAATTCTCTAACTTTGCTAACCGTAGATTCGGACTTTAGGATTTCGTAACCCCTTAGATTTTTCTCCTTGAGGAAACCCTAATCTTTTCCCCAGAAAACCCCAAATCCCAGTTTCTGCCATGGCCGACCAACAAGTTGAGGAATTCGCCCGTGAGATTAACGAAATGGCCACTGATAGTTCTTCTTCCCCCGATTCCCCCAGAGATGAAGAGTTGGGGGCGGCGGTGATGGCTATGGAGGACAGAAATCCAGGCGGAATGGATCCTATCTTTGAGGAGATGGATCTGGTGATGGAGGCAGAAAGACAAGGGGTTACCCTCCCCATAACTCAAAGTGCCACTCACCCCCACCGCCACACCGTGACCGTGGCTGTTGCAAACCCGCTTCCAGTGGCTGAAGCCATAACCGGGCCTTCAGACAGAGCCCGTGATAAGGGAAAAGGGAAGAAATCCCAAAAATCCAAAGGGCCCAACGAGGGTGAAGGGTCAGGCTACCAGGCTACCGAGCGCACGCCTGATGAGACTCCCAGCACAGTCACCGTGGGAGATGTAAAAACGATGATGGCCCCCATTTACTGGGACGAGCGGTACACATGGAGAATCCCACAAAGCCACGAGCGTGCGAATAATCCGCCTCCCGGGGAAATGGCCGTATACGTGGATACAGTGAGTTCAGGAGGCCTGAGGTTCCCTATCTCGGTCACGATGGCTCACCTGTTGAATGACCTGGGCTTGTGCCCATCGCAAATTGTGCCCAACGGCTTGGCCCTCTTGACCTGCTTCATTATCTTGATGAGGAGCATGGGTTACGAGCCCTATTTGCGGAACTTCAACGCCCTATTTCAAGTGGTCAGCTCCTCTCGTTCTTCTCCTGAGGCGGGTTTTTATTATGTCCAAGCGAAGGCCCATATGAAGCTGATCAATTCGCCCTCGAGCACTTATGGCCCTGATTGGAAGGAGAAGTTCATCTTTGTCAAGGCTCCAACAGAAGAGGGCTTTGGGGTGATCACACAATGGGGCTCGTTTTCCAAGAGCCGCCTGCCACCTGCAATCCCCAAAGATTGGGCCAGGAGCCTGGCAACAACCCTGAGGGACGAGGGCCACCTCATTCAAGCAAAAGACTGGATAGACGATGCGGAACTCATGTTCTTGTGTGGTCTTTCCAACGACCCTTATTACCTTGACAACCCTCCGGCTCGTGACATAGAGAGAGACGGTTAGATTCTTAGGGCACTAACTTTAGATAGGAATGAATACTAACTTCTTTTCTATACTTGTAACTTGCAATCTGAGTAGATGGTTTGAGGATTTCTAACTCTCGAAATTTTCATTCTTACAGGAGCTGCTATACTAGAAATGGCTGGAGGAATTAGACAAGCAGCCCGTTTTACCCACGCCAACAGAAACCAAGCCTCACAGGGGGACCAACAGCGTGAACAACAGCGCCCTCGTAACCGTAACAATCGAGGGGACGCTCGTAGTGGCGCCAGTTCGAGCGCCAATCCTGAAGTCCAGCCCCCTCGTGGCCGAGGGGAACGTAGATTGGTCCCGAGAGAGACCAGGGGGCGGTCAGAGAGAGCAGGAGATGTTCAACCCCCCACTCCTGCAGAACAAACGAGGCCAGAAACCACACTGGCGATAACTGAAGTTGCCCCGAGCGCAAGTAGGCCTTCCCGTAAAAGGAAGAGGATGCCCGATTCTGCTGCAATCAAGGGCAAGGGCAAGCAAGTCGTCGAGGGCCCCAGGGGCGAGGGGAAACTTCCTCTTCAGAGGAAGAACATCTGTGGCAGTTCCCCCGTCGAGGGGACAGAGACTTTACAGGCGCCACCGACGGGGGGCCGGTTTTGCTGAGGCCTGGCTCGGTCGCTCAGGCTATCACCGAGAATTTGTTCAGCAAAGCTCAATTCTCGGCAGACCACCGGCAACTCTACAGCGAGTCTGTGGAGCAAGTGACCCTTGATGCGGCCCACGCACTGATTTCCGTAAGTCTTCACTCCTGGCTTCCTTCGTTTATTTCTGTAAATTATCATTCATTTTTTTTTTTTTTTTTGGCTAACACTTCCTTTTCTTCCCACTTATGCAGCAAGTTCTTCCCCGGCTCCGGAACGTACAAATGCGAGCCTCCACTTACGCCGAGCGCAAGGCCAAGTACAAGAAGATGGCCCGTTCGAATGACCCGGCTCAAATCCAATCGGAGCTTGATGCAGAAATTGCCAAGTACGAATCCCTCAAGGATTTGTACAACAAGACTGAGGAGGAGCTGGGAAAGCTCAAGGAAGACTTCGTAGCGGTTGACGGCGCTCGAATTGGTCTGGGCAACCAGCTGGCTCAGGCTAACGAGCGGTGCCAAAAGGCTGAGGCGGAGAGGGAAAACTGGAAGGCGAGGGCTCTGGAGGCCGAGCGGAAATTCAACGACGCCATGAACGAGTGGCCTCGGAGTCTAGAGCGTGCGAACAAGGAGGCACTTATAAAGTTTTGCCATTCAAAGGCCTTCAACTTCGCGGCCTCGTTGCACTGTCTGGAGGAGGCCCAGAATGCCTTCAACTTGGCAGTGGATCAGGGCATGCACAAGGGGCTGACCAATCCGGCAATGAAGGGGGCTGAGGGCACGGGGCTCATGTTTAACGAGCGCTGTGAGGAGGTGAATGAGGACCCCAATGACCCCGCGGACGCCATCGCCGAGATGGAGTACGAATTCTTGGTCAAGCTGATCCAGGATGAGTACACCGACGCTCATAGGGGAGGGGGTGCGGCCCAAGATGATGATCCTGAAGACGAGCCTCAAGCGCCCGTTATGGAGGAAGCCCCGGTCCTGATTGCTGAAGGTGCCAACGTTCCCAATGCCGGTGCAGACGAGCCCAACAATCCCCAAGCTCAACAGCAAGAGCCTGAGGGCCCAGTGCATGGCCCCGTTCTGGTGATCGTTGATGAAGACATTGCCCCCGCCGCTTGAAGCTTTTCCCTTTATAGTTTTTCCCTGTATTTTCCTGCTTTTTGTAACAGTATTTCCTGGGCCTTTGAGCCCTTATCTTTGTAATATTTTCCCTTGCAATAAATAAATTTTCATTTTCATGACTTTGTTCTTCTGTTCCCTTATGAATCATATAATAAGACTGTGTAGCATACTCCGTGAATGTTTTATTTCTGTGATGCAATGAAAATTTGTCTAAGTCTTGAGCGATCGTGAGGGTCTTATTGTGAGATTGCCCCCCCACTCAAGACTTGTATAAATTTCTCCTTTTGTGAATTTGTCTAAGTCTTGAGCGATCGTGAGGGTCTTATGGTGAGATTGCCCCCCCCCCCCCCCCTCAAGACTTGTATAAATTTCTGCTTTTGTAAATTAGTTTAAGTCTTGAGCGATCGTGAGGGTCTTATGGTGAGATTGCCCCCCACTCAAGACCTGTATAAATTTCTCCTTTGTAAATTTGTTTAAGTCTTGAGCGATCGTGAGGGTCTTACTGAGTGGTTGCCCTCGTTCAAGACTTGTGCAATTCCTTCCTGATTATGAGGCCATCGTTCGAGCGCTCCGGCTCTTGTCGTATTTCTAGCCCTGCAAGAAATCCCATTTTCGAGCGCAAGGCGTTTTTAGAAACGGTCAAGGCCTACTAGGACTTTCTCTGTAGGAGATCCCGTTTTCGAGCGCAAGGCGTTTTAAGAAACGGCCAAGGCCTACTAGGATTTGCTCTTGTAGGAGATCCCGTTTTCGAGCGCAAGGCGTTTTAAGAAACAGCCAAGGCCTACTAGGATTTTCTTCATGATCTTCTTCCAATTCGCCTACTTGGTTGTGAGCGTAACCAGTCTATCCTTATGAGGGCGTCCCCCCATGTGGAGTAGAGTGCTGGCCAGCGTAACCCATACGAGATAGCAGCATACATATTGGAATGGGTTGCCAACCACGCTCGCAAAGACGAGGGACGCGGGACTTATCCATTCAAACAATCAAAGAAACAGGAATATTAGGAAAATTAAAAAGATTATGTTACCGCTTACTTGTGATTGGAAGTACATAGAACCCGTCAAAGAGGGTTGTTACATCAAGGTTTGCAAAGAGCTTTTAAACATAAAACCGCCGGAGGTTACATGCGTTCCAAGGGCGAGGCAAGCGCTCACCTTGAAGTGTCTCCAGGGTGTAAGTGTTGTTAGCTCTGAGTTGTATGACTTTGAATGGGCCTTCCCAATTGGGGTCCAATTTTCCCACGTGTCTGGACACTTCCACTTTCTTCAAAACCAAGTCTCCCAACTGGAAAGTTCTTTCCCTCACACGTTTGTTGTACTGTTGGGCCACGGAGGCTTTATAATGGTGAATCTTAGCCCAGGCCTTGTCTCTCCTTTCATCCAGCAAATCCAACTCCAAGCTCCTGTTGCCATCGTTGAGCTGAGGCTCGAAATAGCCGACCCGAGCCGACTCATTTACTATCTCCGCTGGTATCATTGCTTCTGATCCATAAACGAGCGCGTAAGGAGTTTCGCCAGTGGCCGCTCGTGGGGTGGTGCGATAAGCCCAAAGTGCTCCTTGTAACTCTTCAGCCCATTCACTTTTCTTGCTCTCAAGCATGGTTTTTAGATGCTGCAAGATGATTCTATTGGTAACTTCCGCTTGCCCATTGGATTGTGGATGTCCTACAGAGGTGAACCGCTGTTCTATTCCCAACTCAGAACACCACTCTCGTGTGTCAGCTGCTATGAACTGGGACCCGTTGTCAGAAATGAGCACCCTCGGTATGCCGTACCTGCAAATGATGTTCTTCCAAATGAAGTCCCTCACAACCTTGAAGGTGATTTTTGCAACGGCCTCGGCCTCGGCCCACTTGGTGAAGTAGTCGACGGCTAAAATGACAAACTTCTTTTGTCCCGCAGCCATGGGCAAGGGGCCCACGATGTCAATTCCCCACTGGTCAAAAGGCCAAGAGACGTCTATTGGGATCATCTGTGCTGCTGGCAATTGAGGGAGATTTGAATGAAATTGGCATTTGGGACACTTCCTCGAAAATTCGATGGCATCTTGGAGAACGGTAGGCCAATAAAACCCACTTCTCAGAACCTTTTTTGCCAAGATACGCCCTCCAGAATGATTCCCACAGCTTCCATTATGGATGTGTTCGAGCGTCTCCTTCGCTTGTGAGGGCCTCAGGCATCTCATTGGGGGTCCTTGAAATGATTTCTTGAACAACCTCCCCTCGGTATCCAAAGCGAAACGAGGGGCTTTACTTCGGACTTTCCTAGCTTCCACCTTGTCAGTGGGAAGAATTCCATCCTTAAGGAAAATGATGACATCATCAAGCCAACAGGGCTCGTTAGGATCAATCATGGCGATTATCCGGTTGGCGACCTTCTCCTTGATCAAAGGTTCCTCAGTTCTAAGGAACGTAACAGAACGTTCGGAAGTGCCCTCTAAAGCTGATGCAAACTTTGACAGAGCGTCCGCACGCTCGTTTTCTCCTCGGGGCACTTGAAGTAGATGAAATTCCTTGAATTTCCCAATGATTTCTCTGGCTTTACTTAAGTACTGTACCATGGTGGTTTCTCGAGCCTCATAAGTTCCTTCAATCTGACTCGCAATTAACTGCGAATCCACATAAGTGGTGATTCTGGAAGCTCCATTCTGAAAAGCAATATTCAATCCTTGCACGAGGGCTTCATATTCTGCTTCATTATTAGTGACTTGGAAATCCAGCTTGATTGCAAAGTCCAGCTCAATCCCATCGGGGTTTCTGAGGGCCACTCCTACTCCTCCCCCTTGTGAGGTTGAGGAACCATCTGTGTGCAGTACCCATAACCCCTCATTCTCCGCGACCGTGGGCTCGAAACCAAAGCGTTCAACCAACAAATCTGCTACAACCTGAGCCTGTATCGCCGTCCTGGGCTCGAAGCATAGGTCAAACTGGCTCAATTCGATGGCCCATTTGATTAATCTACCAGATACGTCTGGCTTGGACAACACTTGCTTCAAGGGTTGGTCGGTGAGAACCGTTATGGAGTGCGCTTGAAAGTAAGGCCTTAGCCTTCTTGAGGCGTTAATAAGAGCGAACGCGAACTTCTCAATCTCCAAATATTTCTTTTCAGCTCCTTGCAATGTTTTGCTCAGATAATAGACGGGCAAGTGTTTCCGCTCCCACACAGCGATCAGAACCGCGCTTGTGGCCTTAGGAGAGACGGAAAGATACATAAATAACCTCTCGCCTTCGATAGGCTTAGTCAGCAGTGGTGCGCTCGATAAGTAAGCCTTCATATCCTGCAACGCCCTTTCGCATTCTTCTGTCCAAGCAAAGTTACGAGCGTTCCTCAAAATTTTGAAGAAGGGAAGGTTCCTGTCCGCCGAGCGTGAGATAAACCTGTTCAACGAAATGATTTTTCCCACTAGGACCTGCACTTCCCGCAAATTTCGAGGGGAAGGGATCTCCAAAATAGCCTTGATCTTCTCCGGATTGGCCTCAATTCCCCTCTGACTGACCATGTACCCTAGGAACTTTCCCCCTTGTACTCCAAAGGTGCATTTTGAAGGGTTCAACTTCATCCCATACTGACGCAAGATTGAAAAAGTGCGCTTGAGATCTTCCAAATGGGAATCCTGGTGCTCGCTTTTGACAATCATATCATCCACGTAAACTTCCATGGACTTACCAATTTCCTTTTCAAACATCTTGTTAACGAGCCGCTGATACGTAGCTCCGGCGTTTTTCAGTTCGAAAGGCATGACTAAGAAGCAATATACTCCCAGATGGACAACGAACGAAGTTTTGGGGCGATCTTCCGGAGCCATAAAGATCTGATAATATCCCTGGAAAGCGTCCATCATGCTCATGAGCTCGCAGCCAGCGGTCGAATCCACCAATTGATCAATCCGGGGCAGCGGGTAAGGATCTTTAGGGCAGGCTTTGTTGAGATCAGTGAAATCGTTGCACATGCGCCACTTATTCGCGCTCTTGGGCACCAAGACGACGTTGCACAGCCACTCCGGATACAAGATGGGCTCGATATACTGAGCCTCTAGGAGTTTATTAACTTCCTCTTCAATGACTTTTTTCCTAAAGCCATGTACATCCCGCTTTTTTCTGCTTGATGGGTTTGAAAGAGGGATCCACATTAAGCCTGTGGACAATGACGCTCGGGTCAATCCCTGTGAGGTCGGAGGCTTTCCATTCAAATACATCACTGTTTTCCCGGAGGAAGTCAATCATCATAATCTGAGAAGGCCCCGAGAGGTTAGATCCTATCTGCGTAGTCTTATCCTTGTTTCCGGGTTCCAGCTCAATGGTGAGGAACTTCTCCGAGGGTTCGATCCTTACCTCAGGGCGAGGAAGTTCGAGCGCCCTCTTCCTTCCTGTTAAACGGTCGCCGGATGCTGGTTCACCCTCTTCCGGCTCGTCTCCTTCTGAGGACGATCCCCCAACAGTTCCTGGTGGTGCACCTTCGAGGGGATTCTCCTCATTGTTTCCCCTCTTCTTTTTGTTCTTCTTCTTGTTCAATTTTGCCCTTTTCCGTGCTGGGCTGTCCTCATCTAAATTGGGGAAGTCTACTGACTTTTTGGTGGAACCAATTTGGAAGGTTTTCTCCGCTTTAGGCTTTCTGAGAGACAACATGTAACATTCCCAAGCCTCTCGCACATTGCACAGTACTTCTCCCACGCCCTCGGAAGTAGGGAATTTAATCTTCTGGTGGTAGGTGGAGATGATTGCTTTGAAATCCACGAGGGCAGGGCGCCCAATTATGATGTTATATGGAATGTCAATCTCCACCACCGCGTACGTCACCAAGAGTGTCTTGCGCTGAGGGGCTCGGCCGAACGAAGTAGCTAGGCGTGTTTGCCCTCGTGGGACAACTTCCGAGCCTCCAAAGCCAATGAGGGCCGTTTTGAGAGGCTCGAGCGGAAGATCAACCTTCATCTTTAAGAATGTAGAATAAGGCAAAACATTAACGGAGCTTCCACTATCCACCAATACCCTTTTTACAACATGATTATGAACATCTAAACTAACCACCATGGGGCAATCTGAGGTTATACCCTTCCCATGGGGCGTTACAATATGTTCTAAATCCCTATCATCAAAGCCTATTACATCATTTTCTCGTGACCTTTGAGCGCTTGATCTCTGGATGGCATAGATAGGTTTGGGCACTACTGGGCGTTGGTTGTAGCTCCGGACATACCTCCGTCGGGAGGCGTTTGAATCCCCCCCTGATGAGCCTCCTGCAATCATATTTATAACTGCGAAGGGCTCGTTTTCTTGCTCAGGGGCTTTTCCTTTATTGCCCCGGCGGCTGCTGCTTTCAGGGGGTCCCCTACCCCTTGGGCTCTTTGAACGGGACGGACTCCTCCTTCTCCTTCCGGTGCGCTCGTTGCATTGTTCATCGTAGCGCTCGAGCACCCGGACAAACTCCTTCAGGTGGCCCCCTACGACGAGCCTCTGGATTTCAGCTTCCAACTGCCGGCACTCATCCGTGTCGTGCCCTCTCTGCTTGTGGAATGCGCAGTATTTGTTGGAGCGCCTAAGCGAGTCAGTTTCTCTCATTTTGATGGGTATCTTAAAGAGCTTTTTATCTGAGAGGTTGTAGACTTCTGAATTTGGCCTGGTGAGCGGAATTCGCTCGAATCGACGAGGGGGTGGTGGCGACCTCCTGCGCTCTTGAGGGCGCTCCTTCTTGATGGCCACTTCCCGTCCCCGCTCGTGATGAGGTCGCTCGTTCCTGGCCGGGCTGTGATGCCGGGGACCATTCGTCCCATACATATCTTCGAGCGCGAAGAACGGCTCCGCTATTTCTCTTAAGGCCATGAGGGTCCCTGGCCTCCTTTCCACAATGGCATCAGCGAATTTTTTGCTCACATATTGCTTGTGATCCACAGCCTGAAAGAGCACTGGGATCAAGAAATCCATTGAAGGCCTTTCCACCTGTAGGATCTCCTTGTTGAAGCGGGCGAAGAACGAGCGCAGAGATTCGCTCTTACCTTGCACCACGTTGTACAGGGCAGTGGGTGCGGTGACTGGCGCTTTCAAAGAATTGAAGTGGTTGAGGAAAGCATTAGCCAGTTCTTCATATGAGTGGATCGAGCGCGGCGGCAGTCGCTTGTACCACTCTTGAGCCATTCCTACCAAGGAAGTGACAAACACTTTTGCCCAGTAATTGCTGGAATGCTCGTAGAGGTGCATAAGATGCACAAAGTGATCCAAGTGTTCAGCTGGATCAGTTGTCCCGTCGTAATGGTTGATGGAAGTGGGGACTTTGGCCATGCCTGCTTGGGCCATCAGAACTTCTTCAACGAGGGGTGAACCCCTCGCCAATGGGTGATATTCATACGTGCCGAAGTTTTCCTCCGGCTCCTTGCGGCGGGGGACCTTTGGTAGAGGGTCCTTGGTGCGGGTGCTTCTGGCGTCAACCCGTTCATCCAGACTAGGGGAGATCTGAGTTGAACGCCCTCGTGAGAGCTGTCCCACAATATCCTTGAGACCCTGCAGCTGGTCTTGCACAGCCGCGAGGATGTCAGGATTTACGTCTACTTGCTTGTCCCCGTGCCTGGGGGCTCGTGAACCCCTCCTGGAGACATGAGAGTCTCCTTCATTATCATTTACCCGTTCCGTGGGCTCTTTATTCCTGCCCATGGAGGGACGCTCGTTGCCCTCCTGCTGTGGCACTTCTCTGGCTGGTGGTGGTGGTGGTTGCCCTCAGGACAGCCTGGGCTTCTCTGAGGGGAAAGTTTTGTTGTCCGCCCAAAGGGGCTGCGATTTGAGTGGCCTGCCCAGAGGGAAAGTACATGGAATGGAACCTTTCCCATGCCCCCTGAGCCGCCTGAACCTCACACTGGGCGTAGAGAGCCCTCAACTGTTGGGTGGTCAGTGGAGGTAACTCCACTCCTTCGATCTCCCTGGGGATCACCACCGGGAGCTGGATCTGGCCTGCATGATACGGCTGGACCGGCGGCACCATAACAGACGGAGTGAGGGTGTATCCCGGTGGGGGCATCATGTAGCTCTGTATTCCGGGAATCACCTGGGGATGGACCCAGGGGTTCTGAGCATGCTGCGGTGGAGCAGAGAGAGAGACTCCTCCGGCGGCAGCAGGGGTCGGCAGTGCCGGCGGTGCAGGTGGTGGTGCGGAAGACTCTGCTTGTGGAGTCACTCCTGCGGTGGGAGGTGCTCCACCAGTGGCGACGGAAGGTGGCGGGGCTCCACCAGTAGCGGTGGAGGGAATAATGATATTTGCATCCTGGGAGGCGTTATCTCCTCCTCCCACAGCTCCAGATCTCGTAGCAACCATGACTATTGGAGGTAAGGGTGTGCTTGCTTTTCTACCAACAAAAAGAAAGGAAGAAGATGGAGGACTGGTTTCCCAAAGACGGCGCCAAAAATGATGGGTTCAGAAATGGGTTGATCCGAATCCGATCACTTTACGATTTGTATTTTGTGGAGGAAACCACCGGAGCTTCGCCGGAAATGGAAAGGGGGTTCTACCTGTTGGGACAAGCACAAGAAAAGTCAGAAGGCCAAGCTGGGGGAACTGGGGGTGATACCCAGTTTGGCTCTCCGACGCTCAAGTCAGTTCAAGGTATGAGGAAATATGAGTTCAGTCACAGTTGCAGTGATGAAGAATGCTTACCAGTGTAGAAGATGACTTTAGCTATTTATAGTTGAGGGTCAAGGGCCCTTTGGTCATTTGCCTCAAGTGGTCCTGGCCGAATGTTGCCCTAACACGTGGCGCCATGAGAGAGAAACCTAGGAGGAATCTTCTGCAAAAGCGGCTAAAAGTTGGTGCTGGCAACAGTGGCAGGTGCGCGGGCATGTACGATGTGTCAGAGAGCCATTTGGGTGGTTGGTAACGAGGGCTTAAGAGCGCGCTCGTGACAACCTGGAGTATTGGAGGCCAAGATATCCGCTGAGGGGGATGAAGGCCCCAGTTCAAGTGACGAGCCAAAGGGGAGGCCACTCTGAGGGAGTGTGACGCTCAAAGAGGGCTCCTTTGGCATGTGGACGTGCCCATCATTTAGCATGTAGGACGCTCGTGGAGTGACAGCGCTCGTTGGGCTTAACTCCTGAAGAAGGATTGCGCTCGTTGCATTTAGCGCTCGTGTTATTGATGGTGAAGCCTTGGGGAGACAGATGTCATCATCTCGGTGATGCCACGTGTCTTACGTGGGACGATCATATTTTGACCCCATCACAATTCACTATAAATGTTTCTCATCATCAGTTCACCAGTTCATAACAACTTGATTTTATATCGTTTTTCACTATATGATCAACATATCTGTCGTACACTAGGACCTCCACTAGCACACCCTCATAGTCATCATCAGTTCACCACTCTTTAGATTTGGTGCCATCGTCTTGATTGATCTCCATTGCGGAAAATTAAGGGTGATTTTCTAAAAATGGTGCTTTTTTGTAGCTATATTTCACTTTTGGTGTACTTCTGCAGTGTATTGCAACTTTGGTGTGTTCCTTTGGGAAAAGCGGAACCGAAACAAATTTATTTTTTTTATTAATTTTTCATTGTTCCGCTTTTATGAAGAGCGGAATAACTATTGGTTTTTGTTTAACCACGAACCACCACGTGTATGCGTTGACTGCGTTGTTTTTTTACTGAATAGTAATTCCGCACTTGAAGAAAGTGGAATTGGGGCGATTTTCAGGCTTCAAAATTCTGTGAGTTATCGCCCAATCATGGCGAGAATTTGTGTGAGGCGCCAATTTTTTTTCCCTAAAAAAACCAAGGAATAAATTATTTTAGGAATTTACTCTTTTAATTAATGTACAGTTATTCTGCTTTCCTGAAAGGTAGAAATAGAAAATATGAAGTTTACTGCACGAAACCCTTCTTTCCCTTGTTTTCCCCTTTTCACTTTCTAATCCTTCATCGAAATTACTGTTGTAATGGTTAAAGATTAGCAAATCGCCGAACGTTGCTGCTCAGGATTACCACATCGCCGGCCGACCGATGTTGTGGGCTGTCTATTCGCCGGCCGCTGCTTGCACACGTCAAGCATTGCATTCTTTGTTGCGCACTTGATGCTGGAAGACTGAACCCCTGGCTCCGCCTACTTACATTGGGTTATTGACTCGCAGTTTGAGGTAAAAAATTTCATCTTTAGCTCTCTGTAATGGCTTGAATTCGTGCGTAACCTTCAGTTTTGTTAGGTTTAACGTTACTTTTCGAATAGGGTTATAGTTTGCTAGAAATTTGTGCAATGTATGTAGATATAAATTTTTAGAATTGATCATGTTTGTATGTTTCTGTAATAAATTTACGACAATCGGAAAATTGGTTGAGAGGTTGTCTTTTTCTTGTTCCCCAAATCCTTTTCACAAAAAACTACTTGTCGGAGCCCTTTGCTTCTTCATAAAAATGTCCCTTTCATGGTCCCTAATAGCTCAAATCCATAGGTCACGAAGCCAAACCAAACATTGTATATTATAACTTTTCCGTGTCAATGTGGGTATATGAGTGCATAGGAGAGCCACCATTTGTTGCACTTAATTGGTTTGGCTAAGGATTATAAATGCAGGCCCACCATTTCATATCAAAACTTTGTTGAACTAATAGAGGTCAACTATTAGCTAACATTAGTGATTATATTATTTAGGTAAAGTTCAAAGGTTTAGGCAGAAAGACGGGCATTTTAGGCTGACTAAGCAATGACCTTTTTAACCATATAATCCTAGACTTATATTGAATGATGATATAACATTGTATAGTTAATAAACTTTCAAACTGTTTTCATGTATGGTTGATGGTTTATACACATAGGTAATCAATTTATCTAAATATTTCCATTAAAAGAAAAACTCAGGTTGTATAAATTGTAAATAGTGTGGTTGTTAGTGAAATTGGAATAGCAGAGGGGATTTTAGTTTAATTCACTGAAATTCTCAACCTTTTAGAATACTGTAATAGTTAATTTTTAATTTTACCAAAATTATATGATTGACTATTAAATTGACAAAAATGTATAATCTGACCCTTTGACATGCCATGAAACTGAATTATTACAGTAAGTGGTTCTTGTTTTTGGATAGAGCATTGAATAAGTAATGTTATCAAACAAGAAGACTCTTATTTGATGTTATTACAAAAAGTTTAATGGGGTATCAGATTTATGGAGTCATTGATATTTCTTTTTCTATGTAATTATGTCAATTACACTTGTTTTATGTTTTCTGTAGTTATGTATTTTATTGTTTTGTGAATCTACATTTTGGTTAGTCAAGTTGGCAATTTAATGTTAGGTTTGAATCTTTTATTCATGTATTGTAGTTCATGAATGCCCATGCTTGCAAATTTTTACAATTAGCATGTGACACCTTTTGTATATTTGAAATTATAAACACCCCCACAGTATGTGTATTTATGCAGAGCTTGTTTTATGTATATAAACTAATTAAGTTTAACATATGTGATGATAAGTCAGATTTGCTATTAATACTGATTTCAGTCTCTTCAACAAAAACATGAGCAGCTTCGATTGTCTTTTTTCCAATCATTTTAGCCTTGAAAGAGCAATCAAAAGTCTTATTGTATCTTTCAAGGACTTTCTCCTGGACTTCAGTGTAGAAGCTCTCCGTGTCTGAAAAACTAGTGCATCAATAGCATAAAGACATGTCAACTAGGAATACTTAGATTTCCTTATATAAAGAAAATGTAGCTGGAGTATATGGGTTCTGGAACAGGTAGTTCAGTTTGAATCTGTTTATAAGATGAGGTAATGAATTTTCATATTATATTAATATTTCCAAAGTTTACTTTATAGAGCCCTCAAACGTAAGCTATACCCAGTATGTATGATATATGAAAATGAAGGCAAACATGTTGGAAAATGCTATGTCCTTCACACCAAACAAAAAATATGTGTTACCCTTTTTAGATTATATATAAAATCCTCCACATTACAAAGCAATTAATAAGAAATGTAATCTGTACATAATTTTCTCTGCATAATTACACATACTTCCCCTTTTCAATTACAAATGAATTTGTTTTCTGTAGTTATGCATTTGCTTGTTTGCTTCATATATTCAAATTGCTATAAATAACTGTACTAATTTATGCATGCCATGAAACTGAATTATTACAGTCAATACAGTTTGTTTGTCACACTTAATTATTATTTTTAATTATTTTTTTAACTGACTTATGTGTGAACCTGATGTATGTTGTTTTAATTATAGTTAATAAATAATCAAATTCAAAGAAGTGGTTCAGTATATGTGATATATAAAAATGAAGACAAACAGGTTGGAAAATACTATGTGCTTCACACCAAACAAAAATTAAGTGATACCCTTTTTCAGATTATTTTTAATATCCTCCACATTACAAAGCAATAAATGAGAAACGCAAGCACTGCATAATTACACATACTTTTCCTTTTCAATAACAAATGAATTATGTAAGTGAAGTTATGTGTTTGGTTACAAACTAAATTACACATACTTTCTCTTTTCAATAACAAATGCATCTGTTTTCTATAGTTATGTATTTGGATGTTTGCTTCATATATTAAAATAGCTAGAAATAACTGTACTAATGTATGCATGCTATAGAACCGAATCATTACAGTCAATACAGTTTGTTTGTAATACTTAAATCTTATTTTGGGGTTTTGTAGGTCATTGCAATGGAAGATGCATACGGTACTTTAGACGGAAGAGTTCTGTATGAGCAAGAAGATCATAGGAGCCGAAATGTTGTCGATGGTAAGCACGAAGGAATCGATGGTACATTGGTATGTCGCCACCGGAGACCAGGATTTTATGTGCAACAATCGAGTTGCTTTCATCTAGAAATACATCCTCGGGTCATTATGTATCTCTATCAAAATGGGTTTTTACGGAATGTATAGTGCAGCATAGATGGATATCGATCGACACTTGATAGCCGCATTGGTTGAGAGATGGAGGCCGGAGACTCATACCTTTCATTTGCCAATGGGTGAGGCTATGGTAACACTGGAAGATGTGGCCATTCTGTGGGGTCTTCCGATAAGAGATCGTGCGGTTAGTGGTGCGGACTTAGAGTCAATTGATTGGGGAGAGGCTTGCCAACGTTTGTTAGGTTTCAAACCAAGTAATGTCAAATGATGGGTTGTGAAGCTTACTGATCTCCGAAGTTATATGACGAACAATCCAACTGGAGATGGTAGTTCTGGTCAGGAAGTCCTTGTTTGGGCCCGTTTTGCAATTTTGTTGCTGAGAAAATGTGTTATGTGGCCTGACAATAGTGGGAACTTAGTCTCTTTAATCAATCTTTTAAATCTTGGATACAGTCCTCCACCTGTGGATGATGAAGAATGGGTTGAAGACGTTGAGGGGGTCACCGCGGAGGTTACAAGTTATAGTTGGGGGAGCTCATTACTTGGTCAACTATATCATGAGTTGTGCTTTGCAGCACAAAGGTCCAGTCACAAAATTGGTGAAGCCCTACAACTCCTTCAGGTTCCTTTAATTAAATTTAGTTAATTTAAGTAATACTTTCTATGTTTTATTTTTAATTTTTGCTTTACGTCATATAGATATGGGCCTTGTCGAGGATTACGCCACTTGTTCCTGCTTTGGTATATGGTAGGATCGACGTTGGGCCAATGCCTGTACTTGGGATAGATCTGCACCCTGCACCGTATGGAGCACAGTAAGTTCCTTCTTGTTTATAGTAACTAACGGGTTGGTTACTCATATTTGCATGAAACCCTTAAGTCTTGTTGTTTTAAAGGTCTAAATTCTAGAGGAAGGCCTGAAAGGACATAACTGTCATACTTTTCATAATTATCATGTAGAACTTGATTATTCTATGTTGCAGAATTTTGATGAAAAATTAGGGCCAAGTTAGCATTCTGTGGTTGACATATACTTAAATCCTTGTATTAAACAATACGTGGGAGCTTCATGTACTTTGAGAAATTACAGAACTGGGCTGTGAAACATGTATTTTGATGTATTTGGACCATTAAATTTTCATGAAAACAATACCTAATATTTTGCATGAAAAACCTATTTTTCCACTAGCAATGAAATAGCCAACATTTTCTGATAAATTTCATAAAGGTAATAGCATGTTGTATGCAGCTTAGGCTAAACCTAATGAAAAGCTAGGGGAAGTTCTTGTAATTTGTCAGATTTTAGAGGAAGTATGTGTTAACCTGGGGTATGTTGTTTTAATCGTGGGTTATAAATAATCTAGGGATAATGATTTTCACCCATCCGAACTATAGGCGATTTGGCAATTCACCATCCAAACTATTTTGCCCCCGAAACCACCATCTAAACTTTCAATTCCTGACAAACCACCATCCCATAGCGGTTTTGACCCTTTTTTGAGCGGTTTTGACTCTTTTTTCAGCGGTTTTGGATGTTTTAACACATGTAAGTCTGTTTCTTTTTGTTATTTTTCCATAGATTATGTGTTAAAACATCCAAAACCGCTGAAAAAAGAGTCAAAACCGCTCAAAAAAGGGTCAAAACCGTTGTGGGATGGTGGTTTGTCAGGAATTGAAAGTTTAAATGGTGGTTTCGGGGGCGAATAGTTTGGATGGTGAATTGTCAAATGGCCTATAGTTCGGATGGGTGAAAATCATTATCTCAATAATCTAATACAAAGAAGTAGTCCAGTCATACAATATATCCTAGATCATTAAATTTTGATAACATAAGGTTTAATGTTTTCATTAGTATCGTAGTTTTACATTTACAATTAAAATAGTCAACCTTTAGTGTTAATTTGATAACCATAACAACATTTGTTATACAAGTTAGCCCAAACCTAATGAAAAGCTAGGGGAAGTTCTTGTAATTTCTCAGATTTTAGGGGAGGTATGTGTTAACTTGATGTATGTTGTTTTAATTGTAGTTTACAAATAATCAAATATACAAAAGTGGTCCAGGCATAAAATGTATCCTAAATCATTAAATTTTGATAACATAATGTCTAATATTTGCATTAATACCATATTTTATCGTTTACAATTAAAATAGTCAACATTTAGTGTTCATTTCATAACCATAACAACATTTGTTATGCAGGTTAGTCCAAACCTAATGAAAAGCTAGGGGAAGTTCTTGTGTTAACCTGATTTATGTTGGTGCAATGCAGTCATATATTGGTTTAATTCTTGTAATTCAGTCATACAATGGTGGCCTCTCATGGTCTACCTGCATTTTTTATTCAAGTCGTATTTTTGTATAGTGCTAGTATATGACTGGATTATACTTCCATTTTAAGATATCGCTGAGAGTATAAAAAAAGTATGCTATATTTGTAGTTGGGTGCATTACAATAGTTGGGTGAAAACAATGGCGCAGCATGTGAGGATGTTTAGACAAGTTCTGGACCGTTTGACACCAAATGAAGTGAGAACTAAGCTGATATGGATAATTTATTATATGTATTTGTTTGTAATTAATTCTAAACGATATTTTCATAATTCTGCAGTTTGTTTGGAGGTCGTATGATGAGCAACAAGTAGAGTACGAGGAGTTTCCTGTTTACGTAAGCCGCGAGTTGTGGATGGCAAGAGTGCCCCTCAGAAACTGGGCGACGGTTGAGTGACATTATCCAGATCGAGTGGCACGTCAGTTTGGGTACATACAGGGCATACCGCTTAGTGTTGATCACCATGTTCATGATTTCTTACACAGGCGTACAAAGCAGGGAAAAGTTGGTCGGTCTTGGACACAATTTCATTCAATTTCTGTACAAATTGGGGATAACAAATAGAATCATATATACCAATTTTCTAATGGGGCTGGAATAGGGATGACTGATGATTACTGGAGCTGGTAACTTAGGATCACGCATCGATGGATATCTCCAATATCACCTCGCACAGCGATTAGCGCGAACTACGCCATTGATGACTTGCAACATTTGGAGGGATATCACCCGCCGGACGTGAAGTTCGCTTGGAATATGGTAAGTGAATTTACATTGTTTAAGAACGGCTATGAATATGCAATTGAATATAAATACATGTCAGTTTTCTTTAGTTCATTAGTTTTGGTAGTATGATGCAGCCTATTACCTTATCTCTCCTGTTACTTTATACAATTTTACACAAATATCATCTGCATGTTTCCAAATTACACATACTTAAAAGAAGTGTGTAATTAGAAGGATGAATTTATTATAGCCTTGATCTTCTTATTGAAACCATTGTGTGTTATTAGCAGGATGAATGTGCAACAAGCATGATTGAAATTGCCATGAACATATCCGATTACGACGACGCTATGCATTTCCAGGTCTTTCGTGAGGAGGTGATAAGATACCACGAAGTCCTACGTGACATGGCCCGACTTTCAATAGGATTGGGTGAAGTTTCGTCTCAGATGCCGACATAACCCACACAAGCCAGACGGAGAGCACAGTTTTGTTAACGAACAGCCACGTGAACGTCGCCATCGTAGAAACGAGCCTGAAGCAGATGAGCAACCAAATGCGGGTGATGTGCAGTAGTCTGATATTCCCCATTCTACATTACCTAATGCAGATTGTGCACGTCCAAATTCTGCGCCGTTGTACAACTCTCAAGAGGCTGGCGAATCAAGTATCGCTCGTGACATTGATGAAGGGACGTATGAGTTCGGTGTACGGCCTTTCATGCTACAATCACCTTACAACTCGGAGCCCTATTGATAAGTCATTTCTTTACCAATTACTGAGCCTACAATTGTGATATTTTATTCCATGATTTGGTTTAATAGTGGTCTATTAATTGGTTTAATGTTTCTTTGTAGGAAATTGCGACTTGCATGAAATTAGAGGTCATCCACCTTCTTTTGGGATTAATTGGAGAACAAATGCAATTGAAGGCCATAAATTTGGAATTCAAAAGCTCAAACAAAGAGTTACGTACGTTAAAGGAGGGGAATGCACGTTCTTGGAGTAATGACGGTGTTTGATGAAGAGTTAGTAGGCGTTTAATGTGGAGAGATAGTGAAGAAGCTTGCTTGAGGTCACGGTCAGGAACCCTGACCCGTTTTTCGGACAGTAACTTGGACAAAACGTGTGGAGAACATGGCTTTTATGATGGCACATCGTGGAGGAAGAGTGGGGGAAGAATTCAAGTCTTAGCACTACATAAAAGGAGAAGAACCGAGATTGGGGAGAGCATCACACTAGTTTATTCTTCTTTCCTTTGTTTTGTTAAAACTATGCTGCTACTTTATTTTCATGCTTTGAATTTCGTTATGAATTTCTAGTTCGTTTATAGTTGGGATTTTCCAAGCATGCTTTAGATGTCGTGAGATAATTTCTTTGGGTTGATTAATCAAAGTTATCCGTTTTATTTCCGATTTCATGTCATTGAGTGTTGGTTTATTCTTTGGTTAGTGCACGAGTCTTAGAATTATCAATACACATACAGCTAGTTAATTTGTTTGGTGGAGTCTAGCCGGGCAATTAACGAAGTGGCAATCAACACTAGGTTGTTAAGTTCGGCTGATTTTGTGTTGAGGAATATTACGGTCTAATTAGGCGAAGTAGGAGTTCCTACCTAGTCGGTTAGGGTTAGTGTTTCTTTAGGGTGTAATGCAATTGCCCAATTGAATCTTAAAAGGAGTTTCTGCTAAGGTTATTGGTTAATTAGACAACGATTATTAGGAGTTTCTTTTAGTCGTTATAAACAGTAAGAAGAAACGAGGGAGCCTAAGGTAACTGGTAACTATAGCTAGCCTAACGAGGAATTAATCACCCTATCCGTGATCATAATCTGATGCATGCGTAGGAAAATCCCAGCTATTTGATATCCACTGAATTTGTATTAGTTTAATCTTCATCTCAATTTAGTTCAGTTAATTTTTCGTTTGTTTATTTCGTTTATTTTTAGTCTAATCAAAATCTCAAAACATAACCCCCCCCCCCCTCCCCCCATTTTAATTGTTCGTTTCGTTTCTTTTGCATATAAAAAGATTACAAACTCATCCAGTCCTTGTGGATCGATACCCATTGCCACTATTTGCAATTTATTTTGTATTCGGTACTTGGGATTTATTATTGGTGGTCTCGACACCCATCAATTTTTGGCGCCGTTGCCGGGGATTGGTAACTAATTTTGTTTCTTTTTCTTTTGCTTAGGAACCTTCGTGAGCAAGCAGCAGTTGGCAAAAGTTCAGAATTGTTTGAAGCTGAAAACTGATACTAATTCTGAGCAGGAGTTTATAGTTGCACAGCTTACTGACAGGAAGCCTGACAGTGATCACAGTCAGGATATGGCTCAGAACAGAACGCTTCGGGACCTTGCCAGACCTACTGAAGCACAACAGCCACTCTGTATTACCTTTCCAGAACTGCAGGAAGGCTTCGAATTGAAATCAGGCCTTATCCATTTGTTGCCAACCTTTCGCGGGTTGGAGAATGAAGATCCGAATAAGCATTTGAAGGAATTTCACCTTGTGTGCACATCCATAAAGCCACACAATGTGACAGAGGATCAAATCAAGCTAAGGGCTTTTCCCTTCTCATTGCAAGATGCGGCTAAAGAGTGGCTATATTACTTACCTTCGGGTACGGTCACTACTTGGGTGGAAATGTCAAGACAATTCCTTGAGAGGTACTTTCCGGCTTCTCGTGCTACCAACATTAGGCGAGAAATTTGTGGCGTGAAGCAAAGAGATTCCGAAAGCCTTTATGAGTATTGGGAGAGGTTCAAGAGATTGCTAGCAAGCTGCCCCCAACATGGTATCTCGGATCAATTGGTCATTCAATACTTCTATGAAGGACTAACTCCGATGGAACGCCGAATGATGGATGCCGCGAGTGGCGGAGCAATTGTTAGCAAGACACCAGCCGAAGCTAGAGAGCTCATATCGACCATGGCTGCAAATTCTCAACAATTTGAAGCTCGGCAGGACACCCCCCGAAGGGTGAATGAGGTAAATACTAATTCACTTGATAAAATTGAGTCTTTGCTAACAACCTTGGTGCAGAAAATGAATGTAGGTCCTACTCCACCGGCAAGAGTTTGTGGCATTTGCACTAGTCCCGAGCACCAAACTGATGCATGCCCTTATTCGAACACATACAACCACGGATGGACGTACCACCCGCATTTCAGTTATGCCAACAACCAGCCGAATAATCAGAGCTCCCACCCACCTCCACCGCAGCCACAACCACAACACCCTCCGGGTTCAGGTATGCCTCTTAGTGAAATTGTTCGTATGTTGGCTACTAATACCGAGAAATATCAACAGGACACGACGAACAGGATTCAAAAGATAGAGGACACTATAAAAAGCATGGAGACCCATATGGGACAAATTGCATCGTCGGTGAGCAAATTGGAGAGTCGAGGCAAACTACCATCGCAAACACACAATGTGAGTGCGATTGTGTTGCAAAACGGAAACGAATTGCAGCCTCCAGTCAACAGGAGTTACAAACGTGATCAGGTACAGGTATCTGATGCAGAAACTAAAAAAGAGATTGAGAAGAATCCTGTCAGTGATCACGGACAGAATTCCAGTCTAGCTGAAGTCTATCAGAAGCCCAAGCCGCTGGTAGTTCCACCACCATTCCCTGAAAGGTTAGTTCAGAGCAAGAAGGACGGAGAGGACAAGAGTATTATGGAGCTCTTTGAAAAAGTTGAAGTGAACGTTCCACTCCTTGAGGCCATCAAACAGGTTCCACGCTACGCCAAATTCCTTAAGGAATTATGCACCAACAAGCGTAAGTTGACAGGTACTGAGAAGGTGAGTGTTAGTGAAAATGTTTCGGCCGTCTTACAAAGGAAATTGCCACCTAAGTGTCACGACAAAGGTATGTTTTCTATCCCATGCAAGATTGGACAAATTGGTATTGGTAAGGCTATGTGTGATTTAGGATCTTCTATCAATGTGATGCCTTTATCTGTCTATAATTTTTTGGGTCTTGGTCCATTAGCTAGTACCAGAGTTATTATTCAATTAGTGGATCGATCAATTGTCTATCCTGAAGGTGTTTTAGAGGATGTGTTAGTTCAAGTTAATGAATTGATTTTTCCTGCTGATTTTTTTGTGATTGATATGGAAAACAATTATTCATCCGAGTCCTCTGGTATCTTGTTTGGTAGACCTTTCCTTAGTACAGCTAAAGCTAAAATTGATGTGCATGATGGTTCACTGACTTTAGAGTTTGATGGTGAAGTAGTGAAATTCAATGTTTATGATTCCACTAAGCATGCTGATGATGTGTCTTGCGTTTGTAGTGTTGGTGTCATAGAGAATTTGACTCATGAGGATTTTGGTTCAAATAATGATGTTGAGTTGAATTATGTTATTTGTCATGACATATCTGTTGATTGGCTGAAGAGATTTTCTAATCGGTTTAAGTCTTTTGATGATGTTCTTGATAAGTTCCATGCATTACAAGGGCTTAATGATATTACAAGTTCAAAGTCTATGCCTATTGAGTTAACTAGATCAGAATCTAAGCTTTTACCTTCATTTTTGCAGGATCTAAAGCTAGAAATCGAAAAGCTACCTGAGTTTTTAAAACACGCATATCTGGGCGACTGTGAGACCCTACCTGTGATCATAGCCAACATACTTGACAGTCTGCAAGAGGGAAAACTGATCAAAGCACTTCAGGAATGCAAAGAGGTAGTTGAATGGATCGTCACTAATGTCAAAGTACTGACGCCTTTGGCGAGCATGTATGGTATTGTTTTAAAACGAGGAGCCAAGTCCCGTAGAGCAGCCCGACGTAGGCTAGACCCACCTATAATGGAGACGGTGAAAAAGAAGATCCTTAAGCCTCCTGATCGAAGAACTGAAAATTTGGATAGTGAGGTGAACGGGCGTAGACTTAAGCCATTTTATGAAGGATTCGAGCCACACACGGTTGAAAAGATGAAACTAGAGGATCCTCCTCTAGGGGCTTGAGTGTGAAACAAAAACTCGTCTAGTCCATGACGTTAAACAAGGGCGCTGTATGGGAGGCAACCCATATTTCTTTCCCTTGCTTTTGTTTTTTTTTAGTTTTTCATTTTCTTTCTTTGCTCGTTTTCCTCGCCCCGACGTAATCTCTTCTCTTCTCGTGTTTTGCAGGAAAATGTGCAGGTACCAGAATTAGATAAGTGTGGGGGAGGCACAAAAGCGGAACCATTGTTGATCAATTGCATTAACTAGTGAACTTACTATTGAGCTACTGTGAGGAAACTTGTCTGAGGTCACGAACAAGGGTTCTGGGTCCATTTTTGGTAATCAGAGCTTAACCACATACCTGAACCACCCGTCTCCCTACCCGCATCATGATCCGCACGTAATGACCCGACCCACCACGTAAACCACCCTAACATCACTCCAATCAGCCGCCTACTTCCAAAGAACCCCAACTCACAAATCAATCTCTCCAATTCACCAAAATCCCCAATTTCTAGAACTCCAAGACCTAATTCCACCATGGTTAACGGCATGATTCACTAACCACCACTTTCGACGAAGAGACCCTCATCTTATTTGATTCCACGACTTCTGCCACAACACCAAAACCCAGGCCGTGACTCCGCCGGCCTGCAACATCACAAAACAATCAGGGCTAATGCACAGATAACACAAATTGAAGAAATTTGCAGACTGATACTGACAGGATGGCTAACCATGATCAGGATTCCTCACATCTGGCTCCCAACCATCACACCTCCACCGGGTTCAGGAAAGTCCTTGTTTTTCATTTATGACTTACTTTATGTTGAGGACAACATGTTTTTAAGTGTGGGGGAAATATTGGGTATTAGGGCTGTATGAGAAAATTTTTGCATTTTTGCATGATTTCGGGGCGTTTTTGAGTTGATAATGGGCTGAAAATATGCGAAATTGCTTCTATAGTTGCATGTTTATAGCTGTGAGTAGTGAATTCAGGGTTGTGCCCTCTTTATGTATGATTAGGAGATACGATGTGGCATAATTTGATTCTTATTTGATGAATTATTACGATTTAGGCAATGATGGATTAATTTTAAAAGGATATGAAGCATGGTTGAGTCTTGTATGCTAAATATTGGCTAAGTGTTGGTGATATTCTCACATTTTTGGAAATAGCGTGCCTGGTTTTTAAAGGATAGAACATTAAATTGTGTGATTAAAATGACACCATTCTTGAATAGAAACTTATGAAGCTTAGAAGTTGAATTTGATATGCACTTGAATTTTCACTTGTTTATTGGGGAATTGTGGTGAAGCTAGGGATTTAATTTAAGCTTGGAAATTGCGTGGTATGATCTATTATGTGCAGCGCCAAAAATCTGTTGAAATGATTAAATGGGGCTTAGTAACCGGGTGACATTCATCATAAATGTTTGTGCTCGCGTCAAACGGTCCCAAATAATCTCGACGAGTGAGGCAATTTATGAATACTCCACTAATTACCCAACTAAATAAGTGATTTATCACAATAAAACGGGTAATTATGAGTAAGGCAAAGCCACTTGAGGTTGTGATCGGTTGAGTAACCGGATGGCATTCATCACAAATGTTTGCGTTCGCGTCAAAAGGCCAATGACAATTCAAGCAATCCTAGCTAAGTTCCTTATATAATTTTAATTGTGAATATCCTGAATTCCCCACAACTACTGTTTCCATTTGAAACTTCCCTGTGCATACCCTTCATCTAATAAGTTGAATATGATTTCTAGGATTAAATGGTTTATAATTCAACTTGGGTAAATCATGCATGTGCTTAAGATGGTGACCGGGCGTTGTGTTTTCTTATGTGAGACTCTCATTGCATTTGGTTCAATGTTTGGTAGTGTAGGGCGAAAATTATACTTTCACTCCTAGTTTACATTGCTCATTTCGTGTTTTCATTGAATGGAGTCGAATTTCTCCATTATCTTTGATCTTAGTTTATGCTTGAGGGCAAGCATTGCCTAAGTGTGGGGGGATTTGATAAGTCATTTCTTTACCAATTACTGAGCCTACAATTGTGATATTTTATTCCATGATTTGGTTTAATAGTGGTCTATTAATTGGTTTAATGTTTCTTTGTAGGAAATTGCGACTTGCATGAAATTAGAGGTCATCCACCTTCTTTTGGGATTAATTGGAGAACAAATGCAATTGAAGGCCATAAATTTGGAATTCAAAAGCTCAAACAAAGAGTTACGTACGTTAAAGGAGGGGAATGCACGTTCTTGGAGTAATGACGGTGTTTGATGAAGAGTTAGTGGGCGTTTAATGTGGAGAGATAGTGAAGAAGCTTGCTTGAGGTCACGGTCAGGAACCCTGACCCGTTTTTCGGGCAGTAACTTGGACAAAACGTGTGGAGAACATGGCTTTTATGATGGCAGATCGTGGAGGAAGAGTGGGGAAAGAATTCAAGTCTTAGCACTACATAAAAGGAGAAGAACCGAGATTGGGGAGAGCATCACACTAGTTTATTCTTCTTTCCTTTGTTTTGTTAAAACTATGCTGCTACTTTATTTTCATGCTTTGAATTTCGTTATGAATTTCTAGTTCGTTTATAGTTGGGATTTTCCAAGCATGCTTTAGATGTCGTGAGACAATTTCTTTGGGTTGATTAATCAAAGTTATCCGTTTTATTTTCGATTTCATGTCATTGAGTGTTGGTTTATTCTTTGGTTAGTGCACGAATCTTAGAATTATCAATACACATACAGCTAGTTAATTTGTTTGGTGGAGTCTAGCCGGGCAATTAACGAAGTGGCAATCAACACTAGGTTGTTAAGTTCGGCTGATTTTGTGTTGAGGAATATTACGGTCTAATTAGGCGAAGTAGGAGTTCCTACCTAGTCGGTTAGGGTTAGTGTTTCTTTAGGGTGTAATGCAATTGCCCAATTGAATCTTAAAAGGAGTTTCTGCTAAGGTTATTGGTTAATTAGACAACGATTATTAGGAGTTTCTTTTAGTCGTTATAAACAGTAAGAAGAAACGAGGGAGCCTAAGGTAACTGGTAACTATAGCTAGCATAACGAGGAATTAATCACCCTGTCCGTGATCATAATCTGATGCATGCATAGGAAAATCCCAGCTATTTGATATCCACTGAATTTGTATTAGTTTAATCTTCATCTCAATTTAGTTCAGTTAATTTTTTGTTTGTTTATTTCGTTTATTTTTAGTCTAATCAAAATCTCAAAACATAACCCCCCCCCCGCCCCCATTTTAATTGTTCGTTTCGTTTCTTTTGCATATAAAAAGATTACAAACTCATCCAGTCCTCGTGGATCGATACCCATTGCCACTATTTGCAATTTATTTTGTATTCGGTACTTGGGATTTATTATTGGTGGTCTCGACACCCATCACCTATCAATCTCCTAACTCCACGAGGGATGCTTTTGGTGTGCATGACGCCACATTTTTATGACCAGAGTGTCCCGGACACTCAAGTGATGGAACAGAAGGATGAGACATTAGCGCTGACTCTAACACCTTTTGTGTATGAGGAAGCACAGGCAGAAAATGAACGGGAGGCTGCAAGGGAGTGCACGTAGGAGCCGAACAAGCAAATGAATAGCCTGTGATACGATGGGTGCTCCCATTCCGTGACAGACGTTCCCCCAACTGCAACTGCAACTGCAATTCATATTACAAAAATCACCGGTAGAAAAATTAATTACCTAAGCAGTTAAATAATGTTTGTTTGGTTGAAGTAATTGTAGAAGTGTTGGAAATGGGAAGAATTATGTTTTGATGTGAAGTGGTATGAATTGAAGTAGATTAATAGGTCCTGTGTTTTGGTAAATAATAGGGAATGGTAGGTAATTTGCATGGCTTGCAGCTGTAATTTTTGTTTAGTCGTATGAATGGTTGTTCAACTAATTTGAATTTAATCTTGATTAGTTATGTGATTTGGTATTGTAATCTTGTTCAGTTATGTAAATAGGTACCGTAAATGTATTTTCAATGTATCTTGTTGCATGCGATTGTTTAGAGCTGGCTTTATGGTTGATCATGCAATTAGCGGAACATTTATTATTTTTTTAAAATTTTTGAATAATTCCGTTGTAGGAAATAGCGGAACATTTTTTATTTATTTATTTTTTAAATTCCGTTTTCAACGAAAGCGGATTATCCTACATTTTGATGGTTATAAAATGCATGCCCCATACCTACCGAGTGCAAACTTATTAGCTACTTAAAGTTTTTATTTAATTTAAAAATAATGGGTTCAATTGTTCATACCTTCTCTTTCGGTTTCGGTAATTTCCCGTGTGTGAATTATAAGGCGTCCAAACTTGTTGATTTGATGTACAACTACACCACGGAGTACAACGTCCGGACCGTAGCCAACGCGACAATGGCTATCGATGCTTGGGTTGCTGAGCCGCTTTTTTGATATAACAATATCCTACGAGGAAGCACAACACACGGTCTGCCAATTGCTGGAGCGATACGTTAAATTTCGTGCTTTCAAGGAGAAAGATGGTGTCTATTGGAATCAAATCGACAACTTTGTTCTGGTGGATGATCATTACTTATGGGAGCCACCTTCTGAGGTTAGTTGCAACTTTGTTTGTTCGTTATGATTACATTAATATTTCCAAAAAAAATAAAAAATTCCCTATTACAGGAGCACGAGATTGAAAAATAATTTCATCGGCATGGGTTCCCTAAGTATTCAATCTCGTGCATGGGTTCCCAATGAATCTTGAAATACTTAGGGAACCTGTGTCGACAAAATTGCTTTTCAATCTCGTGCTCCTGTAATAGGGAATTTTATTTTATTTTTTTGGAAATATTTATGTAACCATAACGAACTAACAAAGTTGCAACTAACGTCAGAAGGTGGCTCCCCTAAGTAGCGATTATCCACCAGAACAAAGTTGTCGATTTGATTCCAATAGACGCCGTCTTTCTCCTTGAAAGCACGAAATTTAACGTATCACTCCTGCAATTGGCAGACCATGTGTCGTGCTTTCTTGTAAGAGATTGTTATATCAAAAAAACGGGAGAGCTCAGTAGCCCAAGCCTCGATAGCCATTGTCGCATTGGCTATGGTCCGGATGTTGTGCTCCGTGGTATAGTTGTACATCAAATCAACAACTTTGGACGCCTTACAATTCATACACAGAAAATTACTGAAACCGAAAGAGATATGAACAATTGAACCTATTATTTTTAAATAAATAAAAACTTTAAGTAGCTAATAAGCTTGCACCTGGTAGTTATGGGGCATGAATTTATAACCATCGAAATGTAGGATGATCCGCTTTCGTTGAAAACAGAATTTAAAGAAAAATAAATAAAAAATGTTCCGCTAATGCCTATAGTGGAATTATTCAAAAATTTAAAAAAAATAATAAATCTTCCGCTAATTGCATGATCAACCATAAAGCTAGCTCTAAACAATTGCGTGCAACAAGATACATTGAAAATACATTTACAGTACCTATTCACATAACTGAACAAGATTACAATACCAAATCACATAACTAATCAAGATTAAATTCAAATTAGTTGAACAACCATTCATACTACTAAACAAAAATTACAGCTGCAAGCCATGCAAATTACCTACCATTCTCCATTATTTACCAAAACACAGGACCTATTAATCTACTTTAATTCATACCACTTCACATCAAAACATAATTCTTCCCATTTCTAACACTTCTACAATTACTTCAACCAATCAAATATTACTTAACTACTTAGGTAATTAATTTTTCTACTGGTGATTTCTGTAACATATGAATTGTGGCTGTAGTTGGGGGATGGCTGTCACGGAATGGGAGCACCCTTCGTATCAAAGGTTGTTCATTTGCTTGTTCGGCTCTAGCTACGTGCAACTCCCTTGTAGCCTTCCGTTCATTTTCTGCCTGTACTTCTTCGTACGCGAAAGGTGTTAGAGTCAGCGTTAATGTCTCATCCTTCTGTTCCATCACTTGAGTGTCCGGGGCACTCTGGTCAAAAAAATGTGGTGTTAGCTCATGCACACCAAAAGCATCCCTCGTGGAGTTAAGAGATTGATAGGGCTCCGGATTGTAAGGTGATTATAGCACGAAAGGCCAGGCACCGAACTCATGCATCCCTTCATCAAAATTACTAGCGGTACTTGATTCGCCAACCTCTTAAGAGTTGTACAACGGCGCAGAATTTGGACGTGCACATCTGTATTAGGTGATGCATAATGGGGAATATCAGACTACTGCGCATCACCTCGCATTTGGTTGCTCAGCTGCTTCAGGCTTGTTTCTACGATGGCGACGTTCACATGGCTGCTCGTCAATAAACTGTGCTATCCGTCTGGCTTGTGTGGGTTGTGTCGGCATCTGACATGGAACTTCACCCAATCCTATTGAAAGTCGAGCCATGTCATGCAAGACTTCGTTGTGTCTTATCCCCTCCTCATGAAAGACATGCAAGACTAAAGGTTGATTATTTTAATTGTAAATGTAAAACTATGGTATTAATGAAAACCTTAAACCTTATGTTATCAAAATTTAATGATCTAGGATACATTGTATGACTGAACCACTTTTTTGTATTAGATTATTTATAACCTACGATTAAAACAACATACCCCAGGTTAACTCATACTTCCCCAAAAATCTAACAAATTACAAGAACTTCCCCTAGCTTTTCATTAGGTTTGGCCTAAGCTGCATACAACATGCTGTTACCTTTATGAAATTATTAGAAAATGATGACTATTTCATTGCTAGTGGAAAAATAGGTTTTTCATGCAAAATATTAGGCATTATTTCATAAAAATTTAATGGTCCAAATACATCAAAATACATGTTTCACAGCCCAGTTCTATAATTTCTCGAAGTACATGAAGCTCCCACGTATTATTTAATACAAGGATTTAAGTATATGTCAACCACACAATGCTAACTTGGCCCTAATTTTTCATTAAAATTCTGCAACATAGAATAATCAAGTTCTACATGATGAAAAGTATGACAGATGTGTCCTTTCAGGCCTACCTCCAGACTTTAGACCTTTAAAACAACAAGACTTAAGAGTTTCGTGCAAATATGAGTAACCAACCCATTAGTTACTATAAACAAGAAGGAACTTACTATGCTCCATACGGTGCAGGGTGCAGATCTACTGCAAGTACAGGCATTGGCCCAACGTCGATCCTACCATATACCCAAGCAGGAGCAAGTGGCGTAATCCTCGACAAGGCCCATATCTACATGACATAAAGCAAAAATTAAAAATAAAATATCAAAAGCGTCACATAAATTAACTAAATTTAATTAAAGGGACTTGAAGGAGTTGTAGGGCGCCACCAATTTTGTGACTTGACCTTTGTGCTGCAAAGCATAACTCACGATACAGTTGAGCAAGTAATGTGCTCCCCCAACTATAACTTGCAACCTCCGCGATGACCCCCTCAACGTCCTCAACCCATTCTTCATCATCCGCAGGTGGAGGACTGTATCCAAGATTTAAAAGATTGATTAAAGAGACTAAGTTCCCACTAATGTCGGGCCACATAACACATCTCCTCAGCAACAAAATTGCACAACAGGCCCAAACAAGGACTTCCTGATCAGAACTACCATCTCCAGTTGGATTGTTCGTCATATAACTTCGGAGATCAGTAAGCTTCACAACCCATCCTTTGAGATTACTTGGTTTGAAACCTAACAAACGCTGGCAAGCCTCTCCCCAATCAATTGACTCTAAGTCCGCACCACTAACCGCACGACCTCTTATCGGAAGACCATACAGAATGGCCACATCTTCCAGTGTTACCGTAGCCTCACCTACTGGCAAATGAAAGGTATGAGTCTCCGGTCTCCACCTCCCAACCAATGCGGCTATCAAGTGTCAATCGACATCCATCTATGTTGCACTATACATTCTGTAGAAACCCATTTCATAGAGATACATAATGACCCGAGGATATATTTCTAGATGAAAGCAACTCGATTGTTGCGCATAAAATCCTAGTCTCCGGTGGCGACATACCAATGTACCATCAATTCCTCCGTGCTTACCATCGACAACATTTCTGCTCCTATGATCTTCTTGCTCATACAGGAACACTTCCGTCTAAAGGACCGTATGCATCTTCCATTGCAATGACCTACAAAACCCCAAAATAATATTTAAATGTTACAAACAAACTGTATTAACTGTAATGATTCAGTTCTATAGCATGCATACATTAGTACAATTATTTCGAGCCATTTTAATATATGAAGCAAACATACAAATACATAACTACAGAAAACAGATGCATTTGTTATTGAAAATAGGAAGTATGTGTAATTTAGTTTGTAACCAAACACATGACTTCACTTACATAATTCATTTGTTACTGAAACGGGGAAGTATGTGTAATTATGCAGAGCTTGCATTTCTCATTTATTGCTTTGTAATGTGGAGGATATTAAATATAATCTGAAAAAGGGTATCACTTAATTTTTGTTTGGTGTGAAGCACATAACATTTTCCAACCGGTTTATCTTCATTTTTATGTATCACATATACTGAACCACTTCTTTGAATTTGATTATTTATTAACTATAATTAAAACAACATACATCAGGTTCACACATAATTCAGTTAAAAAAATAATTAAAAATAATAATTAAGTGTGACAAACAAACTGTATTGACTGTAATAATTCAGTTCCATGGCATGCATAAATTAGTACAGTTGTTTATAGCAATTTGAATATATGAAGCAAACAAGAAAATGCATAACTATGGAAAACAAATTCATTTGTAATTGAAAAGGGGAAGTATGTGTAATTATGCAGAGAAAATTATGTACAGAATGCATTTCTTATTTATTGTTTTGTAATGTGGAGGATATTATATATAATCTGGAAAATGGTAACACATAATTTTTGTTTGGTGTGAAGGACATAGCATTTTCCAACTTGTTTGTCTTCATTTACATATATCATATATACTGGGTATAGCTTACGTTTGAGGGCTCTATAAAGTAAACGTTGGAAACATTAATATAATGTGAAAATTCCTTACCTCATCATATAAACAGATTCAAACTGAACTACCTGTTCTAGAACCTATATACTCTAGCTATATTTTCTTTATATAAGGAAATCTAAGTATTCCTAGTTGACATGTCTTTATGCTATTGATGCACTGGTTTTTCAGACACGGAGAGATTCTACACTGAAGTCCAGGAGAAAGTCCTTGGAAGATACAATAAGGTTTTTAATTGCTCTTTCAAGGCTAAAATGATTGGAAAAAATATAATCGAAGCTGCTCATGTTTTTGTTAAAGAGACTGAAATCAATATTAAAAGCAACTCTGACTTGTCATCACATATGTTAAATTTAATTAGTTTATATACATAAAGCAAGCTCTGCATAATTACACATACTGTGGAGGTATGTTTAATTTCAAATATATATACAAAAGGTGTCACATGCTAATTGTAAAAAAGGGCAATTACATCTAGGTCCCCCGAGGTTTGCCCTAATTACAAATCAGTCCCTCTTGTTTCGGAAATTACATATTAACCCCTATAAATATTGTTTCAATTGAGGTCCCTGGAAGCCGTTAGGGTTCCGTTAATTTTGACAGAACTACATTGTTTATGTGATTTAGTTAAGGGGCCGTTTTGTAAGAAAATTCATAGTTTTGGTATTTTTTTGTAATATTTTTCGGAAATTCAAATGTCAAAATTAACGGAACCCTAACGGCGTCCAGGGACCTCAATTGAAACAGTATTTATAGGGGGTTAATATGTAATTTTCGAAACAAGAGGGACTGATTTATAATTACGGCAAACCTCAGGGGACCTAAATGTATTGCCCTTTGTAAAAATTTGCAAGCATTGGCATTCATGAACTACAATACATGAATAAAAGATTCAAACCTAACATTAAATTTGCCAACTTGACTAACCAAAATGCAGATTCACAAAACAATAAAATACGTAACTACAGAAAACATAAAACAAGTGTAATTGACATAATTACACAGAAAAAGAAATATCAATGACTCCATAAATCTGATACCCCGTTAAACTTTTTGTAATAACATCAAATAAGAGTCTTTTTGTTTGATAACGTTACTTATTCAATGCTCTATCCAAAAACAAGAACCACTTACTATAATAATTCAGTTCCATGGCATGTCAAAGGGTCAGATTATACATTTTTGTCAATTTAATAATCAATCATATAATTTTGGTAAAATTAAAAATTAACTATTACAATATTCTAAAAGGTTGAGAATTTCAGTGAATTAAACTAAAATCCCCTATGATATTCCAATTTCACTAACGGCCACACTATTTTGCAATTTATACAACCTAAGTTTTTCTTTTAATGGAAATATTTAGATAAATTGATTACCTATGTGTATAGACCATCAACCATACATGAAAATAGTTTGAAAAGTTTATTAACTGTACAATGTTATATCATCATTCAGTATAAATCTAGGGTTATATGGTTAAAAAGATCATTGCTTAGTCAGCCTAAAATGCCCGTCTTTCTACCTAAACCTTTGAACTTTACCTAAATAATATAATCACTAATCTTAGCTAATAGTTGACCTCTATTGGTTCAACAAAGTTTTGATACGAAATGGTGGGCCTGTATTTATAATCCTTAGCCAAACCAATTAAGTGTAACAAATGGTGGCTCTCCTATACACTCATATACCCACATTGACACAGAAAAGTTATAATATACAATGTTTGGGTTGGCTTCGGGACCTATGGATTTGAGCTATTAGGGACCATGAAAGGGATATTTTTATGAAGAAGCAAAGGGCTCCGACAAGTAGTTTTTTGTGAAAAGGATTTGGGGAACAAGAAAAAGACAACCTCTTAACCAACTTTCCGAATGTCGTAAATTTATTACAGAAACATACAAACATGATCAATTCTAAAAATTTATATCTACATACATTGCACAAATTTCTAGCAAACTATAACCCTATTCGAAAAGAAACGTTAAACCTAACAAAACTGAAGGTTGTACACGAATTCAAGCCATTACAGAGAGCTAAAGATGAAAATTTTTACCTCAAGTTGTGAGTCAATAACCCAATATAAGTAGGCGAAGCCAAGGGTTCAGTCTTCCAACAGCAAGTGCGCAACAAAGAATGCAATGCTTGACGTGTGCAAGCAGCGGCTGGCGAATAGACAGCCCACAGCACCGGTCGACCGGCGATGTGGTAATCCTGAGCAGCAACGTTCGGCAATTTGCTAATCTTTAACCATTACAACAGTAATTTCGATGAAGGATTAGAAAGTGAAAAGGGGAAAACAAGAGAAAGAAGGGTTTCGTGCAGTAAATTTCAGATTTTCTATTTCTGCCTTTCAGGAAAGCGGAATAACTGTACATTAATTAAAAGAGTAAATTCCTAAAATAATTTATTCCTTGGTTTTTTGAGGGAAAAAAAAAATTGACGCCCCACAGAAATTCTCGCCATGATTGGGTGATAACTCACGCAATTTTGAAGCCTGAAAATCGCCCCAATTCCACTTTCTTCAAGAGCGGAATTACTATTCAGTAAAAAAAAAACAATGCAGTCAACGTATACACGTGGTGGTTCGTGGTTAAACAAAAACCAATAGTTATTCCGTTCTTCATAAAAGCGGAACAACGAAAAATTAATAAAATAAATAAATTTTTTTAGGTTCCGCTTCTCCCAAAGGCGTAACACACCAAAGTTGCAATACATTGCAAAAGTACATCAAAAATGAAATATAACTAAAAAAAAGTACCATTTTTAGAAAATCACCAAAATTAAGTATATTTTAGCAATATTGAATTATTAGAGACTAGCGATTAGTTTACTTGTCTAAATTTCAATCTAATTTAATATGATTGTTGTTGGATAAAAATTTTAATAAGCTATGGAGTATAGTATTTACTTTGACAGGACGAGAATAAGTAAGATTACAACAACATTTTGAACTTGTTAAAATACATAACGGACCCCATTTGTAGATATAACTATATAAGGGAAGGACAACTATATGATAAAACACTATTTTTAGGTGAAGATATATGAAAATTAAAATGAACAATTGGGAAAGAATTTTTAATACGAGCAGGAGAGAGGGTCACATAAGAGTAGGTGGGGGGACCAAACTCTCAAGTTTGGCTTTCTCAACCAGCAATAAGTAATAATAAATAAATGAGTGGGTTGGTGAGAAAGGAACTCATGACTCAGATTTATTTCCTATAGGCAAGTTGTAACGTGTAGGGAATTCAGCCTGCTTCTTCTTTTATGGTCATTAGACTATCTCTGTTGTTGTTGCGTTGGCTACTGATGTTTTCCACGTTGAGTTGAATTTCATCATGTGTGTCAACTGTGAACCATGAACTATAAACGAAAATTACAGAGGAGTTTGGCCATGTGCTATTATTGTGATCCTTATAAAAATAACATTTTATCTTATTGTGTTATATCGAATACTTTTTATGAAAAAATATCCAAAAAAGTATGTATTACGGTCTTTATATTATGTCATTTGTAATTGTATCCATGCATCCTATATAATGTGTTGTTCGCTTAATATCAGACGGGTTTGGAGTTATGGTCAAACTCACACCCATTCCCATGGCTAGGTACAATTTATGTGATCTCAATATTTATCGATTCAGATATTATAGGATTCGAATCTTCTTATTTGATTTGAACTCAGATCCTCAGTTTCCTAATTTATCCATCAAATTGAAATCCGAATTTGAATTCAGCTTAGTGGGCCAGAACAATGGCCCAACATGGAACTGCAGCACCGATGAGAGGAAGGCCTTGCTATTCAAAGTGAGAAGATCCACGAAAATGCACGGTGAAAGTTAGATGTCAAATCTTCTCCAACATAAGGCAACTCTAATTCTAGTGATATATTATTAATTCTAGTGATGTGAAAGCATATTGGCAACTCTTTAAGGCATCTTTAATCATAAACAATAAAACAAATGACTTACAAATATCAAAAGAAAACAATCACAATTTGCTTATAAGAAATAATATCAGTTACTCACGACGCTATTTTCAAACAATTACATTTTTTCAATTACGTGATCTGAATTTTAGACCGGAATCTAGAGGATGGGATTAGGGCCAAATATGGGAATATTCAAGTAAATCCATTCATACAAACCCTAAAATATATATTTAATAATAGGGTTAATTACATCTAGACTTCTTCCGAGTTTAATATATTATAATTGGACCTCTGTTAGTCATTTTATTACAGTTTGACCCCTTCTAAAATTTCGAAATTACTAAATGGTGAAGAAAAGATACAATTTCTTTAAATATTTCACGGAATGTTCCAAATAATTGTGAAACAACCATTATATTCAAAATAATTGTGAAATAATTATTTGTTTAACCGTTTATTTATTCTAAAAAGACGTGATTTTTTTTCCTACTTTTATAAAACATGATCTTAGAACCAAACATAATGGTCATTTCAAAATTATTTGGAATATAACGCAATTATTTGAAATATAACGTGAAATATTTAACGGAATCGTACCTTTTCTTCACCGTTTAGTAATTTCGAAATTTTAGAAGGGGTCAAACTGTAATAAAATAACTAACAGGGGTCCAATTGTAATATACTAAACTCGGAAGGGGTTTAGATGTAATTAACCCATAATAATATACATGAGAGCTTATAAGATACTGTGCAATAATACAAAGCCTTATGAAATTACTTCAAAACAAGCATATGATATTACAACATGCTTTGAGGGAAAATCCAAGATTAAATAGATTTACAAAATAATGACAATTTTGGGTGCAATGATTAGATTTTAGCTCTCAAATTGACAAGACATCAAAAACATAAACCAAGCATGCAAAAATATGAGCTAATTCCTCTTCTTTTAATGACCCATTTTAATCAAGACATGCAATCACTTTTAATAATTATTGGGAAAAAAATTTTCAACATCCTGAACTATCACGTATTTTGGAGTTTGCAACCTGAACTAAAAAACGTCTCCGGTTGCAACCAGAACTATTTAAAATTCTCACTTTGCATCCTCAGTGTAAAAATCCCGCCACATATACTGACGTGTCACTCGTTCGAGATGTCCACGTCAGTGCCTCCGGTGAGAACAGTGGCCGGATTTTACACTGAGGATGCAAAGTGAGAATTTTAAGTAGTTCAGATTGCAAAGTCAAAAATGCGTGATAGTTCAGGATGTTCAAAATTTTTATCCCTTATGTTTAATTGCTTAACAGCAAAGCAAATGCATGCAGGAGCCACTTCATAATCACACTTCTTTTAACGCAAATCCCAAACTCACTAATCAATTAATTAACTTACAACAAACTTTTAATTATGAACAAGATTCACCGCAAACAAACATTCTAAGTCAAAAAAGACCAAAAGGAGAGCCCTTTAAGTCTTTTCTTAGCCAACAATAGCCTTTAACTTTTGCCATTCCAACCCCATCACTAAATCATTGTGAACAACATGGAATTTTTTCCAAAACATGAAGTGCATCTTTCATGCGGGGCCTCTTTTGAGGGGCCAACGAGGCACAACTAAACCCTAGCTTAAACCATGCCACCACGGCCTCCTCCCGGGCCCCCACATCACCCCTTATCGCCACGTCAGCCATTCTCAGGACACGGCTCGGGTCCTCAGTTACTGAGCCGGCAGTCCACTGGCTGAGCTCCCGGTCCGAGAAGACTTTTCCGGTCAGTAGCTCGAGCAACAAAATCCCGAAAGAGTAGACATCCCACTTAGGATTAGGTTTGAGGTTATTGAGCGACTCTGGTGCGTGATAAGGGGACGTGCACCCTACAAATCCGACAGGAGCAATGTAAGGACTGCTGCTAACTGATTGGTGATCATGTAGGTCGTCTCGCGAGGCGGAGGATCTTTTGCTCCCGAAATGGCGAACCGTTCCATCGGCTTTCCGGCTCTGCTTACCGTGTACAAGCCAGTGAAGTCCAAAATCACTTATTACGGGCTCCATATCCTGTGCTAAGAGGATGTTACTAGGTTTAATGTTGCCATGAACATTTTTCTTGTCGTGGACGTAAGCTAGTCCCCTGGCGACACCTTTGGCTATCTTGAGGCGGGCTTCGAAGGGCAGATGATATGGGGATGCGCCAATTTTTCCTGAAAATTTGTCAAGAATTAAGTCATACTGCTATTTAATGTAGATTAACCCAGAAAGTACTACGGCAGGACCAAATGGAATCAAATTTCATCAAGTCAATCACATATAACTTAAAGAAAGAAATTAAATAGAAATAAACAGAAGAACATGTTTATGGGAGTTTGAAACTAATGCAGTATTTAGCAGCTAAGATTCATAAAACTAGCTCTCCTCTCTCTCTCTCTCTCTCTCTCTCTCTCTCTCTCTGTCACATACACACACAAAAACACAGAACAACGAGGTAAGATTGCACATGCTTTTGGCTTATTGATTGTTCTGTCTGGGAAGCAGCTATTCGACTATAACTCACGAGTCTCACATGGATCAAAGTGGGAAGGAATACACACTGCACCACTAGTGTGTGCTCTCAAGCTATTTTATGGTGCAGCATTCATGGAACTTTGAAGGGGAAAAAAGCCATTAATCTTCACCTCCAAAAAGAGAGATACTCAATTCGAAACAAACATACATAGAAATCAAGAAGACATAATTTTGACAAGAAATTTATAAGCATGAAAAATAAGGGAAATTCAGTAACTTACTGTAACCAACATTGGCCAAGCTGCCATTGGAGACGTAATCATAGATCACAAGCTTCTCATCGTCTCCCCAATAGAACCCCCTAACGCGCACCAAATTCTGGTGGCGCATTTTCGCCACAGCCCTGACCTGACTCTCGAATTCCTTCAACCTCTCGACTCCGCATTCCCCGATCCGCCTCACGGCGAAAGCACTCCCGTCTTGAAGCACCGCTTTGTAGACGATGGTCGGCCCACTCGACCCGAGCACGTAAGCAGAAGCCTTGAACAGAGTCTCGAGCTCCAATTCCGTCTCGCCATCAATCATCACTAAGGATCTTTCCTTCTTGAACTGTTCAATCGGACGGCTAGGATTCTCCAGTGCTTGATGATCGGCGCCGGAGTTGCTGTTCTCGTCGCTGTCGGTGCAGGTGGCTTCCGAGGTTTCTTCCCCGTTCGTTATGCTTAAGCAGGGCCATGTGGGGAGGCTTCGCGTGTCTTTCACTACCGTGGGCTCGGAATCTTTCTTGAATTCGTAGGAGTTGATGGTTGTACTCGAGGCTTCTTTGGTTGCATTGTTTGCTCTCTTCTTCTTTTGGTGGATGTAGAGGAAGACTGTTGCAAGCACCCCGATTGCGGCCAATGGGCCCACCGCGATTCCTGCTATCGCACCTGGTTTTAGGCCGTGCTGCGACGAGATTTCTGCCGCTGCTGGTGTAGCTGAGCCTGCATCTGCACCAGCGCCGGGGGAATTTGGCTCGATCGTCTTGGGTATGGCTGCAATGGCCGGAGAAGAAGTGTTGAGAGAAACATTTGGTGGGTTTGAAAGCGTTGAAGGAATAGAACAGAGTTTCTTCAGAGGTTTCCCGCAGAGCTCTACATTCCCTGCATAATACTCTGTTTTCTGATTCGACAGAGACATTGTTTCCGGTATTTCTCCCGAAAGATTATTGAAGGAAAGATCAATGGCAGCATTTGCAGGGATTTTGGCACCAAATTCTCCAGGAACCAAGCCGGAAAGCTTGTTTGATGAAAGATTTAAGTACTTCAAACTCTCCCCTCCGAAGTCCAAAGGCAACGAACTATTGAGCAAATTGGAAGACAAATCCAGCACTTCGAGAATGTGAAACCCACCTGGAATCGGGCCCGAAAGATAGTTACTCCTTAAAGAAACCGTGGTCAGATTCTGCAACGAAGCAATACTCTTTGGAACATTCCCTGCTAGAGCATTGTCTGATAAATTCAGAAGCTTGAGACTTTTCGGGCCCGGAACGAACTCCGGAATCACGCCGGAGATCACGTTGTTGGCCAAAGAAACGACCTGTATTTCCGGGCTGTGGAAAACCGACTTGGGCAAAGTCCCATTTAAGAAGTTGTTCGAAAGATCAAGAGTTTTCAGATATGGGATGAGGCCCAACTCTTCCGGCACAATACCCAGAAGCTGACGGTTTGGGAGGCTTAATGCAACGACCCTGAAGTTATCAATCATGGCAAAGGCGTTGGCAACATATGCACATGTTACACCAGTCCACGAACATGGATTGGCATCACTGTAATTCCAGTTATCAAGAACCGACAAAGGGTCGCTCAAAACAGAGTATTTGAACGAAAGCAGTAGAGTTCCATCTAAGTTGAGCCCGTATGAAGGAGCCAATAGAATCAGAAACAGAGAAAACAGATGGAGGCTCATATTTCCAACAAGAAAATTGAAAACAGAGTAATTATTGCATAGTGCAAACTGCAAAGTGCAGAGTCCCTATTTGTTGAGGAAGAATGGGAAGAGGAAAAGGGAAGAGAAAAGGGTAACCAACTCCGGAGATGTTTGTTCTGGTGACCAAAAAAAGAAGGGGAAATTAAAGGAAGTTGGTGGGAGCAAATAACAGGGGAGAAAGAAACAGAGTTATAAATTGAAGGTAAAATTAAATGGGGTATGGGGGAATGGGGGTGGCAAGGTTTGTACTTGGTTCTGTCAAGACTCTGTTTAAACTGTTGCAGAAAGTTTTACTCACTATTATAGCATTGATTTGCGGGAAAATGAGAAAGAAAAACAGAGGTAAAAGGGGAATCTTTTTCATATTTTGTGTTCCTGCAATAAGACATTCACTATGAGTTGGACCCCAGTAGACATCTGTGGAGTAGCTCAAGTCCACATTCTATTGACTTTCAGACTCTTTTCCCCTAACATTAATAATGAAGGTTATCAGCAAGACATTATACTAATTTAATCGAAGATAGTTACTAAATTTAATCGGATTTAAATCCTAATGTTATGGAAAATTAGTTTAGCAATACGTTGATCGTGGATTGGAGATAATTGCTATCGGTACAAAGAATTTTACAATTTTAATTTCCATCCATTAAGTGATATAAAATAATATCCATGGGTCTTGACTCTTGAGAACTATCAACATTTTGAACCAGGCCAATAATTATTTGAAAAGAAAATACTTGAAAACAATTTTGTTCTTTTGAGGACCTTTTTAGGCCGCCTCATGTTTTACATTCCGACTTTTTGCACAGTTTATGTGGGTTTATATTCTAGTGTATTCTGCTGACTTTTGTGGATTCTGCGTTTTTCAACTTTTTATCTTTTAATTGACACTACTATAGTCTATATATGTAAAAAATTATTGTTTGAACCATGCTGCTTATTTATTTGGGTGCATAAAATCGTGAAAGCTAAGGAAAATTTTGTTGGCAGCCCATGTTTCATATCAAGTTTCAGGATCTGTTGAGGAAACATTGGGTTATGGGTCTTATCACTTAGTATTAAGAAAAGGGTTATAATATGCCAAAAAGTAAAGAAAAAAAAATTTAGATCAGAAAGTTGGTGAGGCTTTATATTGTATATGGATATCCAATAATTGCTGCAAACTTGCAAAAGACTAGGGTCAGTCCTATACATGAATTTGATGTTGAGACTTGTGAGTGAATTTTTAGTTAAACGTGGGCAAATTTAGATATTAGGTGACAAACACAGATTGGTCCAAATATTTAAAAGGTTCTTTTTCCAAAATAATAACTCGAGTTCGATCTCTCCGACCACTCGGTAGTGTGTATTGAATAAAAAAAAAAGACTTTGTGACTTTACACTGATTAATACCATATTAATAAGAGAATATCATTGTGGAGTTGGATTTCAAGACTGTGGTCATAGTAGTTATGAATTCGAACATTGAGAGCACCCATTTAGAAATATGTTGTGAGTTGTGGCTTGTGAAACAGTAGAATTGTGCATCACAAAAGAAGTGATAAAGCCTATGTCAATGTTTTAGTCTATGATGCACCAACATTTTTAAAAATATTATTTTACCCTATCGTGTTGTATCGAACGCTCCTCATTTGAAAAATTAAAAAAAAGTAAACTATATCGCCGTATTATATCTGTATCCATACATTATAAAGAACACTACCCTATTTGCATCCTTAGATAGAGAGGTTGAGTCTCTTGTGGAAGAAATCTTTGCAGTTCTAGCTAGTAAATATTAAAATAATAATCAAAGAAAAGATATAGTCAATTTTTCATGGTCACACTGATTGAAATGGGAAAAAAAATTGACCAAAAATGAAATTACAAAATTTACCCATCATTTCTTCATAAACCATATTAGGATAACAATAATAATTAGGGGAAATTACATCCAGGCCCCCTGAGATTTGCCATAATTACAATTTAGTCCATGCTTTTTCGTTTATTACAAAAACACCCCTATGAACACTATTCCCAGGGACTTTTTTGTAAAAAATGAAAAAGTGTATGCCTTATTTTTCCACTATTACGCCAGGGACCTCAACTAAAACAGGGTTTATAGGGGTTTTTTTGTAATAAATGAAAAAACAGGGATTAAATCGTAATTATGACAAACCTCAGGGGGTCTGGATGTAATTTGCCCTAATAATTATCCCAAAATTAATATCGCAGTCAACAAAAGTAAAGAAAGATCAAAAGAAAAGCCCACTCACAAAGTTTGTGATAATAATTTATACAGTAGTTAACATGCATGCATGCTTTGTTATTTGTGTTAGCAAAGCAGTTAACTTTTTCAACTAATTATAATATAATCTTGAAGGGATCCATTTATGGTTATGGTGAAACTGAAACTGATATTTGCTTTGTTATTCAACTGCTCAACTCCAACAATCCACACTAATCCAACATGCATGTAATCGGAGCATTATATTCTCGCAATATTTTTTACTTTTGTTTTTCGTTCCAAGTTTTAGTATTCACAGTTGGATGTACTTTGAGACAAATGTAGTAGAATCTCTTTGAACGAAAGTGCATATACAATAGTGATGGGCTAATGGCCATAAAGTTCATGAATGACTGTGAGCTATAAGGTTTTCCTATCCAAACTTTGGTGTAAAATAAAAACGGACCAATGCGTTAGCACTTAGCAAGCAACCATTACAAAGTCAAGGCCACAATATTCCAATACTAAGGCCATAGACTAGTGTCCCAGCACAACTGCTCTCCTCGGACTTCAGCGCGGTCGGCTCTACCACGATGAAGACCCTAGCCTTGCCCTCCAATGGAGATCTCTTATTGGCGTGCTTAGGGGACCGCCTAAATTTATATAAGTGTTTTTCATCCGACGGAATTGAATTTGTAAAGTTGCACTCTGAAAATCTATTATACATAATCAGAAGAGTACTGCTCGTATCTTCCATTTACCATGATGAAGAATTGAAGATGATTGGGACTGTGAGTATTAAAGTGGTAGAAAGTGCACTAAAAGTCTAAAACCCCGTTTTAGAAGAGTTTTGTTTTTAGAGAAATATAAAAATGGCACAGATGATAATAATAATAATAATAATAATAATAACTAATTAGCTGCCCTGATACAGCATTTGGGGTTTTACAAGATATATGATTATATGTTATATATTTCCAATATGATGGGTCTTATAAATAAGAATATCACAACTGAGTTCCTTACGAAAACAAGGAAAATAATAATCAATAAAACCATAAAAGAGAATGCATGGAAATTTAGTATTCGAATATTTCTAAAAATATTATTTTATGTTGTATTGGACATCGTGTTCGATACTTTTTATATAAAAAAATCAAGAAAAATATTTTATCGTCATATTCGTGTCGTGTCCGTATTATCGTATTTATATCTACGTCATAGTAATTTACCAATCTAATTTTCTAGATAAAAATATATACGTAACACATCCGTTTTAAATATCTAAAAAATATCATATTTTCATTCAAAATTTGAAAAACTCATCGAAAAGTGGATTGTCAAAATTCATCATCGTTGTTATTTAGTGGCTCACTAAATTCCACATATGAGAAAACAGTAAGTGTCCCATAAAACCTCAAACAACTAATAAAATGTCAAAAATTGTTAATAATTTACCTGGTAAAATAATTATTTAATGTTTTTCTTTGATCTCGATAACGAACAAAAACACTGCCTATCAAAGTCACGAGTTGATGATTAAGGGTTGATCTTTGTGTGCATATGAATTGATGAATTTTAAACTAATTAATTCCAACGTCCATCAACACACATTATTCTGTGTATTTGCCCTCTTTCCAACGCAATTTAACTCGTTGAGCTTTAATTGATTTATGCACTGCAAGAATGCACAACATTTTCATAAATATTATATATTTAATATTTAACATATTGTATTTAATTGTATTCAACGCCATATCTAATATTTCTTATATAAAATATTCAAATAAAATATATATCCTTATATCCGTATTATATTGTGTTCATATCTGTGCATTATTAATATAATATTAAGAAAAAGTATTTTTAAATTTGAAAGGTATTATGATTTGAATTGGTGTTCCCTATATATAATTAGTAGATATCTTTACCGAGTCAGATATGAGTAGTAGTAGGGTCACTTAGTATTACTAACTAAAAAATTACAAATAATAAATATTTTTGATATTATATATGTATATAAAGATAACTTCAAAGTTAGGTGACGAGGCATCAACATTTATGAATTATGTTATATATTGCTTCATTGTTAATTGTTATATTTTGAGTATGTACATGACACATTCTTATGACTTTTCTTGATTAATTAGCTTTAATATTTACGTAAGTTCGTTTTTTAAAGACATTTGTATGATAATATTATGTTTTCCTTCAGATTAGAGCATAGGTAACTTTTTTTTTTTTTTTTTAAATCTCACACACATCTAAGTGAGATTCGAATTTGGGACCTTGTCCTGGATAATGAACATATTAACAGAACTATAGGTAACATTGTCCCGGCCAAAGTTTAATGTTTATGTAGATTTAGGTAATAAAAAGAAAATACATGTTTTTCTCTTTTATTGAACGAGGGAGGTGAAAAATAGATGAGAACTAAACAATTTAATTATTTTTTTACTAGAATTTCTAACAAATAGTCAAATAAAACATTTGAAAGAAAACTGAAATTTCTAAAATAGTGTAAGTAAACTAATAGGTGGGGAATTAATGAAGTTGGAAGAGCTGGCAGGAAAGACCGCCCTGACTGGTGTAACCAGAAACGCATGAGAAGCAACCCTGACTGATGCAACCAGAAACGTATGAAGTACAATAACCAATAAAGCCGCCTAAGCTAACCAATGGAGTACTCCCATGACTGCAGAACATCCAAAGTTTTTCTATTCTTGGAAAAGAGAAGAAATGCAACATCACTCGACAAGTAACATCTTACTTTATCTCTCCTTTTATTATTTTTGTGAATGAATAGATCGATGATGTGCATATGTTGGAAATATTGATGTTTGATATGATAATGAGCTCTTAGTATGTTAAATGCATGAAATTATGAAAATGACATGATATGTGGATATGGTAATGTGATTTTGCAAAGCCTAATCACATCGGCGTTCTTATATATTAACATATGAGAATACTTGAAACGAAGCATGAGAGCCTCTCGATCAAAGCCCGATGATTTCAGCATTGAGAAAAAATATTTCAGTTGAAATGAGTAATGAGAGCCTCTTGATCAAAGCCCGATGATTTCAGCATTGAGAAAAAATATTTCGCCTCAGGTATTCGTCGAGAGGGAGTGCAAATGTCCCCTTGGGAAGGATGGTTGATGGAACTGACCACCTTGTGAAGGAGCCAGAGTGATGCTTCGTGATTGAATGATTGTGGCAAAATTGTTACCTCCGGAGGAAACATGTACTTGGAAGGAGCATGGCGAAACTCCTTGGGAAGAGGTCTGAGTGTAGCACCCTAATGCTAGGTACCACATCCCCCGCACTATAGTTCAATCCACATATGAAATGGACACTCCATACATGAACCAAAGCTATAGCGAACGGGAGACAATAAAAAACGACAATAGCTAGGCGGGACTAACCCCAAACCAAACAATCAATTCAGAGCAATAAAAGCGGAAGCATAAAATTTCATTATCACTTATCAAGCATCAAGTGTCCCAAAAGCATGCTATCTACTCCATATACATATCAATACAATATCATCTCCAAAATATTCCATAAACATGCCAAAATATCATAAGTATCAATACATGAACATAAAGTGAAGGTGAAGTGTGCTAGACCCAAATTAAAGACAATACATGAACATAAAGTGAAGGTGAAGTGTGAAGGTAAATATATGCGCACATACATGCAAGTTATAAGCTCGGGTAATATTTTTGTAAAAGAACAATATAAGTCAAGAAATAAGATATAATATCGCCCGAGGTTACAACTATCAAGTTTAACAATTAATTCAATTTCAGTCAATCAGTGGCCCGACGAGTGGGGGCAATTCTCCAACCTTACTTCGACTGTGTACAATAATTAGGTTATCAATAATTTAGGTGATCAACCAAGTTATTACAGTGCAGTACATTCAGTAGCAGTTTCAGTCCCTTCTTCCTCCGGGTGATGGTGGGTTTGCAGGGCCCAACCATCCAGTCAGTGTGAGCAGACGGTACATGAATCCCTAAGCCCGGAACTCCTTCCTCCACTAATCTCCTAGCGGATTCAGGGGTCATCCCAAAATGGTGAGGATAGCGCTAGAGTTACCCGTCAGCCCATGCTTTCCCGGTTGGCTCAATCCACTACCCTCGGGCCCACAGTATAATACAGTACTCTCCAAAATACGGTCAATTCAGTATAATAGACTCTGTGAATTTTGAAATCATTTGAGGTTTATGAAAATCTATAGATATATTAATACATTTTGGCCAAAATCCACATAAGGGTTATAAAGGTTCTATATATCTAGAAATTAAACCTCACCTGTGTGACCAAAATAAACAAGGAAATAACTCACGGGGCCTGCTCCTCGTCACCAGGAAGCTGGTCTGTGTAAGAAAGACAATTGTCCGTGAGACATGACTCAAATGTACCAATTAGGACAAACAGTGTAATCATGAATATTATAACGTGCATTGACAATTTATGGAATGATATGATCATATTCATGCATAAAATGAACATATAATAACACGTATCGATCAATTATAGCATTAGAAACGGATTATGAAAACTCAATTATATGCAGAAAATTCATAAAACCCTCTGGAGCATGGGAACGGCCGTTCCGGTTTTGAACTGGAAATGGGAATGGCCGTTCCCGGCTCCCCGATTCAATCCCGTGAGTCTGTAAGGAATTTGCATTTTGTTCATGACTGGGAACGGCCGTTCCAGCTGTATGCCAAAACTGGGAAGGGTCGTTCCCAGTCTCGCGGGACAGCTGGAAGGGGTCTTAACGGTCGTTCCCAGAATGAACTGGGACGGGAAGGGCTGTTCCCGATACGCAGCAAGAGCAGAAACAGGGGATATGCAGGGACATGCTCGAACCAAATACCAGGATCAACAAACAACCATAAATCCAACTCCAATTGATATAATTCATGAAATATACATACTATCATACTTATAGTTCAATAATAACTCATATAAACATTTAAATCCAAACTTGATCATCAAGAATCACTCATTTCAAACCCATATGTCAACCTATGATCTAAGCTCACTAACTTCATAATATATGTATCAAACTTAAGCTCAAAGTTCACCAACATGCTTCCAACAACAAATACTCAATTCAACCAATTCATATCATAACCCTAACTACCACATTCAATTCAAGAAATTCACCAAAATCTCCATTGTTACCTTGAATGAAAGAAATAGAAGAAAAGATGAAGATATGATGACGATGATGATGATGATGATGATGCTCCAATATCCACAATTCCCACAAAATATAGCTTGAATTGATGAAATTCTTCCTTCACTTGTTGGGTTTTTTGATCAATGGAAATGAAAGCAAATGTATGAAATGTTTTATGAAGGAAGGAAATGGTACGTGATGCTGCTATAAGGAAAAAAGAAATGCTCCAATTTGCTATTAAGTCCTCCCAATTATTAAGTCATGCAATGGAGTCCAATTCCATAATAAATGATCAATTTAGTCCAACAACATATTCATGCAATTAAGTCCCCAAATTCAAGAAAATGATCACATAAGGACATAAAAGAAATTAACTCATGCTCGGGAATTGATTCACGTTTCAATCAAATTCAATTTATGCAATAAATATCAATTTAGTATGAATTTCATAAAAACACTTGAAATAAAATTTTATGAAAATTATGCCATGACATACAAAATTGAAGAAATGATCAAATTAATTTAAATTATTACTCTCAAAACTCACACGTGGCGTACTTACCTGAAAGACCGAAAGCTGGGGCGTTACACTGAGCGACCCCTTGGGAAGGTCGGTTTGAAATACCACCTTGGATTGAAAAATTGTGATCTCGTTCCTGCCAGCAGGCAGAAGTGTGCTTGAATACCTAGCTGACAAGCAGGCAGGACCGTTGCCTGGTTTAGCTTCTTGGTCATCTTGATAAAACCCCATCTGACTAGCGTGGCAGACATACGACCCTGTAGAGAGTATAGGGATTACGCATTCATTTAAATATATCAATTAAACTCTTATGCATAACTTTCAAGATGTGCAGGAAATGAAACCCAAAAAGAAGTTTATGATGTATGAAAGTTCAGCAACATCATGTTCATAACTAACAAAAAGGGTTCACAAACATCAACCCAAAAGCAGGAGACACTCCAGGTGGATTGATACCTTCAGCTTGCTGAGTAATGTTGGCAGAAGAACGCGCAGCTAGTGGGATACAACCTTCCTACTGGACTGCTAACACAATACTACCTGCTCCAACAACATCAGGCCAAGCAAGAAGACCACCTTTGCTGATGGATTCAGTGGAATCGCCCTGATTTATACTCAAAGAAGCTGAAAACAATCGATAATCACACCTAATGAAGCTGGACCGTGGTTTCCGATAGGCCAGGAAGGTGGCGGTGGCACTCCAGCTGGAAGAACAACAAAAGATCCAGAAAAGTGGCAGTGGGATTCTAGCTGAAGAGACAGCGGAAAACCCAGAGTTTCGTTGGTCCCGTGAGAACAAATAAAGAGTGAAGAAATATGTACAAACGCGATGTAAACCATACATGCACGAAGAGTCCAAGAATTTTTGGAATTACTGGAATATCAAGTTGGGGATACTGGTCAGTTAAAGCAGGAAGGTGGGGTGAATGATCCTGCCTGGGGTGATCAAATCAGCACGCCAAGGCACCACTGCCAATACGATGTCCCGGTTGCACTCTTTTACTTATGGGGTTTTTTCCCACGAAGTTTTTCCTCATAAGGTTTTTAACGAGGCAACCATGCTGAATGAGAAATGGAAAATCCATCAAAACTAAGAAAATAAAGCAAAGGAAAAGGGCGAAAATGAAAGCAAGTAGGAATGTGACTCAGACGGTCCAGGCCGATACAACCTAGTAACACTGATACTCTCATTGTTAGATCCCTCTAACTATGAGAGTGGAGGGAGTGAATAATGTACCATAAAAGTAACACCGGCCCATGCATTAGAAGCCCAGCACAAAGTAAGCAGGTGGAAGGATAAACTTACGTCCCAACTAGAGGATACGCTGCAGGTGGAACTTCGCAGATTATCAGGGCAACGTTTGGGCCCAATGAAGTTGGGCCGAATCCGCGACCAGCCCAAACAAGACCAGCACGAAAATCATTAGATCAAGTCACATTCCATCTGTTGAGAAGAAGTAGGGAGAGAGGAAGAGATTTCAATTTGAAGTGGGAATAATCGGCCCCCACTTTTTCTCTTCCATTAACCTACTTGGCCAAAATGTAGGGAGAAGATAGATATAAAAGATAGAAAAACCCATTTGAAAGAGGTTAATTGATTTTTGGCTAACGTATTTTTCATACTATCATTGTACTCTTAGAATTCCTTGTATATTTCTTCAACCGATATCAATAATATATCTTTATTCTCTCATTATCCTTCTCAAGTTTCCTATTTTATCAAGCAATCTTAATTTAATTCATACAAATATAGTGTTGCCACATTTTTGTGTTCATCAAAATTGAACTTTAGAATATGTGTCATTGTTATGTCTTTTCACCTTCGACCAAGACTCCCACATAAATATATTAATATAATAATATAATTTAATTTTATACGCCGATTTAATCGATAAATTAGCAAATTTGAAGAAATTTCAAACACTACCTATATTAGGGCTGTCAATGGGGCGGATTTTAATCCGTATTCGATCCGAATCCGATCCGAATTTTATCATATTCGTCCGATAAAAAAGTTCGATGGATCATATCCGATTATAAATATTCGTTATCCGAAATAAATGGATCGGATATGAAATTAAGGAATCCGATCCGTTAAAGATCCGAATCCGATTTTTTTATAATATTTTATTAAATTAATTATTTTATTAGTAAAAAATATTAAATAGAATAATTAAAATTAAAATTTTCACATATGTTCACTATAAATAATAATAAAATTTAAATTATTTATTCTAAAAAATATGTTTTTCTTTATTAAAAATCTTAAATTAACCTATTTTAAATGCATATACACAAAATCATTAAAGAATTCATCAAGTAATAATTATTTGTTAAATATTATATATTTATATTTATATTTTATTTATTTATTTCTTTATTAAAAATTTTAAATTTTATTATTAATCGGGTCGGATCTTTTATCGGATCTGATCCGACCCGTTAACATTAGGACTTGGTATTAATGAATCCGAATCCTATAGGATTCGGATTCGGATCCGGAATTTCCTGATCCGATCCGAATCCGACCCGTTGACAGCCCTAACCTATATAATAAACCTTCAACTTTATAATTTAAGACACATGTTGATAGGCCGTTCGTGTATAAGCCCATTTTTGGGTGACATGACAAATGGGCCAACCCACCTTGGAAGTTATTATCTTTTGTATTATCATTTCTATTTGCTTCTATTCGATATTTATGCTTTTGAGATAATTTATTTGTTCGGATCTAGATCACATAAAGTGGGTACGAGTGCGAATACGTAAATACATAAAAATTAAAAAAAAAAAATTTTGAATGTGAGAGCGCCTTAAAGCTTTTAATTGAAATGATTAAAAATAATTTTATTTATGATATTTTTATTTATTTCTATTTAATATAATGTATTTTGAATAGAAAATATTTAGAATTAAGATTTTGAGGAACTTTTTTAGTTATATTAATTTAGAATATTCATTAAAATTGGGAAAAAAAAACAATATTTTAGTAAAAGAATTGAGTTAGTGCGTGTGAATTAATTATGAAATATTGAGATTTTGGTTTGTTTTATGCTGCCCATTAGTTAAGAATTAAACGAAGCCCACAAAACTTCGTTGAATTTGGAAGATTTTCCCTCATACACGCATTAATTGGCAAACCCTGCAATAACTCGCGCTCTTAGAATTTTAGTGCGTTTTAAAGCCGCGCATCCGCACTCAGTTCGCGAATTAGTCGTTTACTTAGTATAACGACTTATGTGATCTAGGTTCGGATATTTATGGCATGATTGGTATGTATGAATGGAATGAGATAGGAAATGAATGAACTTTGTAATGGAATGAACAAAGGAATGAAATGACTTTATTATAACATTGCTATGATTGGTATGCCAAGTAATAAAGTTAGGAATGAAATAAAAATTTTAAACTTATTTCATTAATAATAATAATAATAAAAGTATATAACTACAAATATTTTTATACTAAATATATATTTTAAATTTTTAAATTTGATTAATTATATATTTTCATATATAAATATATTATTAGTAGTTTATATTGAACGTGTTATATATATGACATTTACTATATGTACTATATATATGTGAGTGCGAGAGTTTGGGATATATATATATATATATATATATATATGACATACACTATTTTTTTATTCATGCATAGATTATGTATTAATTATTTGGGGGAATTATTTAAAAGGACCAAATATCCTCAAAAGTTATCTTAAACCCCCTAGTTTGGAAAATGTATGTTTTAGGTTACCAATACAGAAGTTATTTTTTCTAAACCCCCCATGACCCTGAAAAGTCTGTTTTGCCCCCACTTTTTCATGTTTTTTTCCTCTTTTTTCCCCTCGCCGAAAAAATGGATTCCCATTTTAGGAAAGATTCATCTCATAATCTGCAAACCACATTTCCACTTCGTCGGCAACGAGATCTAACCGCGACGACAGCAGGATAAAGGTAGGCGGCGACAACGGCAACGAAGACAGCAGGATCTTGATAAACGGGAGTCGATTTAGTTATCGTGCCCTATTTCCTGTACTGCTATAAGGTATTCTCAGCATGTGAATGTTAATTGAATGTATTCCTTGCGTTAATTGAATGTATTCCTGGCGTTAATTGAATGTTAATTATGTGAAATAGACAGTATAATTAACTGATAATTTGTATCGAATTGAATTGCTGATACTTTGTATCGACTCGAATTGTTGATCCTCTGCAAACTGATAGTTCAAATTAGTATTCTGAAGATGGCGTTGGCCGGTGACGAAGCTCAAGACAAGCAAATCCTAGGAAGTTGTTGGTTTAATGGCGAAATTACGGTATTTCCAATTCCGCGTAGTGCGTTAGTGGAAGAGATTCACGCGCAAATTGGTGAAGAGTGGTCAGACTTCAACTCTGATGCTTACGTAGTACAATACCTCGCACCCTATAAAAAAGGTTTATGGGTTAGTTTGCGACGCGACGGGCAGATTCCGACTATGATCCAACTGCATGAACTTGCCAAACTCAACATTGTTGAGATGAGGGCGATTCAGCCTCCTGCCTATTTAGGTGGGAAGCAAGCATCGAAGAGAAGGTATGGGACATCTAATTTATTCGTTTCTGTATTAACACTATATTTATTAATTTTTGGTCAGTAATCTCATTCTGTGTCAGGAAGAGAAGATATAACCCCTACGCTGATGGTTCATGCTTGGCCACTGTTCGTTCTGAGGTTGAGGATTGATCAGATCCACTGCGTGTTCTGGAGTTGAGGATTGATTTTATTCAGTCTTTGTTAAGGAACCTTATTTGTTGTTGTAATCGTATACACCCTTTTATGATTGTTTCTATTTGTTTGAAACTACGTCCATAAATTGCTTGATGCTGTTTTCTCAATTTGATCTAATGGAAACGTTAGAAATGCTTAATTAACAGAAGACTTTGTCCAAAACGTTAGAAATGCGTGATTAAAAGAAGACTTTGTCCAGTTAAAACATTAGAAATGCGTGATTAAAAGAAGACTTTGTCCAGTGAAATGTTATAAATGCGTAATTGAAGGTTGGGTTTGTCCAGTGAAAGTTTAAGAATGCGTGATTAAATGAAGAGTTTGTCCAGTGAAACGTTAGAAATGCGTGATTAAAAGAAGACTTTGTCCAGTGAAACGTTAGAAATGCGTGATTAAATGAAGACTTTGTCCAGTGAAATGTTAGAAATGTGTGATTAAAAGAAGACTTTGTCCAGTGAAATGTTATAAATGCGTAATTGAAGGTTGGGTTTGTCCAGTGAAAGTTTAAGAATGTGTGATTACATGAAGAGTTTGTCCAATGAAACGTTAGAAATGCGTGATTAAAAGAAGACTTTGTCCAGTGAAACGTTAGAAATGAGTGATTAAAAGAAGACTTTGTCCAGTGAAACGTTAGAAATGCGTGATTAAATGAAGACTTTGTCCAGTTAAAACGTTAGAATTGCGTAATTAAAGGTGGTCATGATTCAATAAATCTTGATTCTCTCTATTGTAATGATGTGGTCATGATTCAATAAATCTTAACGTTTAACTCTATTGTAATGTTGTGGTCATGATTCAATAAATCTTGATTCACTCTATTGTAATGTTGTGTTCATGATTCAATAATGTTGTGTTCATAATTCAATAAATCTTGATTCACTCTATTGTAATGTTGTGTTCATGATTCAATAATGTTGTGTTCATGATTCAATAAATCTTGATTCACTCTATTATAATGTTGTGTTCATGATTCAATAAATCTTCATTCACTCTATTGTAATGTTATGTTCATGATTCAATAAATCTTGATTCACTAAATCTTGATTCACTCTTGACATGGCATAATAATGCGAGGACACGTGGCACGCCCACGTGGGCGCCACATAGACTCCGCGCCAACTCGGACAAACCAGAAACAGACTTTTGGACAGATCATCAGATCGCCACCAGGTCCGCAGATCATCAGATCTACATGAGGTCATTAGATCGATATACACGTCGCTTGATCGTCAGATCAGCGGATCGATTTCAATACCCAGGTCATCAGATCGATCTGCCCTCTCCTATGAGGAAACCCACAGCATTAAGGATCCCGGAAGGCAATATCGATCTCCAGATCGATTACCTACGTCACCGGACACCCGAATACGGTAAAGCACTCCTGTCGGGACACGTGTATCCTTCTCATTCCCTGGAACAGGCGTACTATGGCTCATTAATGACCGTCACTCCCTGCTTTTACCCAAAGGGGAAAGAAGGTACAACCGACCCGCCTCAAGCCGGTTCCATCGTCCGACATCCAGATCGACGACTGGCAACGCCATTAATGCACACCTACAGTACACACACTACTGTGTCATTTGGCCATGGCTATAAATACTCGCCCTTTGAACAGTAGTTGGTAAGCCTTTAATACGCATTCAATTGCATTTATTCTCTCTCTAAAGAGCTCCATTACTGACTTGAGCGTCGGAGTGCCAAACTTGGGTAAAACCCCAAGTCCCCCAAGCTGGTACTTAGCTCACGTGTGTTAGTGCTTTCAGGTCGATAAGAACCCACTCAAACAAATTCTTGACTGATTGACCCATATCTGACAGCCAGATCGTCCACGTCAGATCCACCAGATTTGAGCCAGATCAGTTTGGCACCGTCTGTGGGAAACCCCTTTTTCACATCGACCTAGATAAAAGCCCTTTCACCCTCTTTTCAACACCATGGTTAACACAAGAAACACCAATCGTGACGAGGACATGGAGGAGGTTGCCAAAGGCAGGCATGACTACAACGCGCCGCTTGGCAAAGCCTCCAACATCCCCCCGGTCGACCTTAGCACCAATGTTCCCCAGCCTCCGCTGGAGGTCACCCCCAGGTTCACTGTCACTCAGGCGGACCTTGATAGCTTTCTCGACCAGTGGCGGGTCGAGATAGAGCGCGCCCAGACTGAGGGTCGTGAACCCAGGCGCCCCGAACTACCGAGGGCCAGCCCAACCACCACAATCCCTAGCCCCGTGGTAGGCAACAGCTGGCCCCCTCCGTCCAAGCATACGGGAACCCAGTTCCCTATGTCTTCCAACCGCTCGACGGTCGACCTGCCCAAATCATTTGGGGCCTCAGTCCCCAGATCGGGGCCGATCAGGTCCAAGAATTCGCTCCGCCACTGCCACCGCCGCCCCCTGCGACGAGCAAACAAATCCCCCGCGAAGGTCACGGAGACTTCGACCACCCCAACCGCAACAACCGCGGCAAGCGCGTGGTCGACGGGACAATGAGGAGTTCGACGACCTTCGAGGGCGGATCCCCGCTCGATCCGCCAGGGAGAAGGCCGCCCGAATTACCTCGGCCCGCGCGGGGAAAGAGCAGGATCATTGCGTGGACCCACCGCGTATATGGGTCCAAGACCGCCTGGGTGACCGTGGCTCCCACGTCACCCAGAGGCAGGTCGACCTCCGAGAGGGACTGAACCGACGCCCTCTCCATTACCGCAGCAACAGGGAGGAAGCTTCCCCCTTCTGCGAAGATATTCTCCGCACAACCTGTGATGGAGATCGAATTCCGACCGGCCTACCCATATATAACGGGACCACCGATCCCGAAAAACATGTGACAGCCTTCGAGAACCGGATGCTGCTACACTCCCACCCGCAGCAGATTTGGGCCAAACTCTTCGTCACCACATTGACGGGCCCTGGGCAGGATTGGTTCATCTGCCTGCCGCCTCGGTGCATATCGACCTACAACCGATTTGTAGATCGATTCACGGCACACTTCTCCTCGATGTCCGGGGAAAAGCTACCACCCTCCTATCTCAACAGCATATACTAGAAGGAGGGCGAGTCCCTGCGAGATTTCATGACTCGCTTTTCGAGAGAAGTGGTTCGGGTCGAGAACCCGACGATGGACACCTTACTTTCCGTAGTCCATCGAGCCCTTCGTAACCGCCTCTGGGCCGATGAGATCGTCAGGGCCGGGCCCCGCAACATGACGGAAATACAAGATATCGCCCACGGCTTCATGCGCGTTGAGGAGATCGCCCTCGCGTATGGACCTCTGCCCTGATCTGAGAGGCAGGTCATCGGGTCCAGCTCGCCCCAACAACGGAAAGGGGGAGAGCAAAAGAAGATCAAGGGGAAAGTCGACCCACCGACCCAGGTCGAGCGACGAAACTATGTCCCCTTGACCAAGTCCATCGACCAGATCTACGTGGTCATGGACCAAAGCCTTCTCAAGAAACCAAAGCCCATCTGAGAGGGCCCGAAGGCTGAGAAATCGGGAAAGTTCTGTGGCTACCATCAGCAATGGGGCCACACGACCGTGGAATGTAACGCCCTCCGTGATGAAATCGAAAGGCTCATTCAAGGAGGGCATCTGAAGGATTTTGTTCGACGCATCGACCACTACTCTGAGAAGGCGGGGAGGTCGAGCGATCGCAATCGGTCCAGGTCTAGATCTCCCCCTAAACGATCTGGGAAGCAGCCGCTGGAAAGAGCTGAAGACAATCCCCCTACCCATGGCAGGATCTATATGATAGCCGGGGGGCATGAGGGCGGTGACTCCAATGCAGCTCGAAAGAGGAACATCAGGCGAACGGCTAGAGAGTTCAACGGTCCCCACGAAGAGGTCTTCTAGATCTATCAGGGTAGAGAGTGGGAGAGGCAAGAGGTTAGCTTTAGTGAAAGTGATAGCCGCCCTGGCCCCCATCGGGAAGGCGACGCGCCTAGCTGTCCGATGGCGGTGACCTTGGGCGTGCCTAACTATGATGTAACCAAATGCCTAGTTGATAATGGAAGCAGCTCGAACATTATCCCTTACTCGACTCTTATAAAAATGAAATTGCATAATCTAAAGCTCGATCCGATCCGAACACCGCTCTCCGGGTTCGGTGGGTCGGAAGTTATACCATTAGGGCGCATCCGACTCCTCACCTCGATGGGAACATCCCCCAAGAGGGTGACCGAGGAGGTCGAGTATGTCATCGTCAATATGCCCCTAGTGTATAATATGATCTTCGGCCGGCCTGGCCGTATTCAATTCAAACCAATCATCTCAACGTACCATCAAAAGCTGAAAATGCCCACCCCGAACGGGGTCGGAGAGGTGACTTGCGATGTCATGGACAGTTGGGCTTGTTATGCCATCGTCCTTAAAAAGCCATCCGGAAAAGAGGTGGAGGAAGAACTCGACCTCCAGACCTATGCCGACGGGGAGATCGAGCTACCTACGAAGGAGGGCTAGGCGGAGAGATCCCCTGCAGCTCGGAAGAGAAAAGCCAGCGAGCGGCTCGAGCCCTCTGAAGAGCTAAAAGAAATTACCCTTATCCCCGGAGATAGTAATAAAACCACCAAGATCGGGGCGAACATGCACCCCCAACATGAGGTCATGATGATAGAATTCTTGAGGGACAACTCAGATATTTTCGCTTGGGCAGCCAAAGACCTGATTGGTGTCGATCCGAAGGTGATCTGCCACCGGCTCGGGATCGATCCGTCGGTCAAGCCCATCAAACAAAAGTTGAGACCTCAAAGTCGGGCAAGGAATGATATCATCGAGGCTGAGGTCAATAAGCTCCTCGACGCGGGATACGTCACCCCAACTCAATATGTTGATTGGCTGTGTAACGTTGTCCTCGTGCAGAAAATGGGGGGAAAATGGAGAATGTGCAATGACTTCACCGACCTCAACAAGGCCTGCCCGAAAGACCCGTATCCATTGCCCCGCATCGATCAGCTCGTCGACTCGACTGCTAGGTGCGAGATGCTCAGCATGATGGACGCGTTCCAAGGATATTACCAGATCTCGATGGCCCCCGAAGATCGAAAGCATACCGCCTTCATTGTGGTAAAGGGAATATACTGCTTCAAGGTCATGCCCTTCGGATTGAAGAATACGGGAGCAACGTACCAAAGACTGGTCAACCTGATGTTTAAAGACGAGATTGGGAAGACCATGGAGGTCTACGTCGATGACATGATCGTGAAGAGCCGCTGGGCGTACCATCACCTAGATCATTTATGCAGATCGTTTGAGATCTTGCGGTAATACGGGATGAAGCTCAACCCTGATAAATGCACGTTCGGGGTCGGGGGGGAAAGTTTCTAGGATATATGGTGAGCCAACGAGGCATCGAAGCCAATCCCACCAAAATCAAAGCTATCCAGATCATACCCCGACCTCGGTGCATAAATCAAGTCCAATCACTTGTAGGGCGAATAATCTCCCTCAATCGGTTCATATCGCGGTCATCAGAACGAAACCTCCCGTTCTTCAAAGTTTTAAGGAATCTCAAAAAATTCGAGTGGAACGAAGAATGCGACCGAGCGTTAGATCAATTGAAAGAGTACCTGGCCTCTCCACCATTGCTGGCCAAGCCAAATGAGGGAGAGACCTTGTACCTCTACCTGTCCCTTTCTAACGAGACCTTTAGCTCAGTCTTGGTCGCCATTCGAGATCGAAAACACCTACCGATCTTCTACCTGAGCAAGATCCTGCACGGTGCGGAACGGAACTATCTCGAGATCGAGAAATTCGTGTTCGCCCTCACGCACGCAGCCCGGAAGCTACGTCCGTACTTCCAGGCCCACCCCATAGTTGTCCTAACAGATCAGCCGCTTAGGCAGGAGTTATCCAAACCCGATGTGTCGGGTCGAATGATGAAATGGGCGGTCGAGTTGAGTCAGCATGACATCACCTACCAACCTCGAGCCGCCCAACAAGCTCAAGTTCTGGCTGACTTTCTAGTCGAAAAGAACACCAGCTCGATGGAGATCGTCCGTACCTCGCCTAGCTGGACCATGTACACGGATGGCTTATCGACCTCTCAAGGAGGGGGAGTGGGCATATCCCTTATAAACTCAGACGGACTACAGCTCGATTTCGCCATTAAGCTCGATTTTAAAGCGACAAACAACGAAGCTGAGTACGAAGCACTGGTGGCAGGGCTAAGGTATACCGCGGAGAACCTGATCGACAGGTTAGCCGTTGTAACTGACTCCCAACTCGTCGCCGGCCAAGTCAACGGCACGTACGAAGCTCGGGAAGAGTCCATGGCAGCGTATCTCAGAATGGTGAAAGAGCTGACCTCGAAGCTGAAAGAGTTCAAAATCGAATAGGTCCCCCGCGAAGAGAACGGTCGAGTTGATGCCCTATCGAAGTTGGCCAACGGATTCCAAGGAACAAAGGATGCGACCATCTCGTTCATGGTCTCGGGGGGCCGTGCGTAGGGATGTAAATGAGACGAGCTGGCTCGCGAGCTTTGCAAGCCAGCTCGGCAAAAGCTCGGGCTTGGGTTCGTGGTTGGCGAGCTGAGCCGAGCCATGGCTCGGTTTGTGCAAAGAGCGAGCCAAGCCCGAGCCCTCTTATTTGATATTCGAAGCTCGCGAGCCGGCTCGCGAATTTAATAAAAAAATAAATTATATATTATATACACTATATATATACATAAATATATATGTATATATTGAAACCCTAATTGGCCTAATACACTACATATTACCGTCTCATTCACCTCCTAAGAAAAATCAATTTCTCAAACCTCCGCCGCCATCATCAAAGACCGCTTCAAGAAACCACCACCTTGGAAAGCGGTGCCACGATCTCCAGGCACCACCACCGTCCTCCAAACCTTCAAGACGCCACCACCAACGTTCTCCAAACCTTCAAGACGCCGTGACCGCCACTACCACCACCACCGTTCTCCAAACCTTCAACATGCCGTGACCGCCATCATCTTCTGCATCTTCAAAACTGACCACCACTTTCCGCCGCATCTCTGCTCTGTCAAAAGAAGACACCACTGTCCACCGTATGAGTTTTCAAAAGATGCCTACACTACCGCCGACCTGCTGAACATCGGTGATTTGATGTGGGTTTCTTTCTATTTTTTTTTCTCCTTTCTTAGAAACCCAGATCTTCTTAGACTTGATGTGGGTTTCTTTCTAATTTTTTTCTCCTTTCTTAGAAACCCAGATCTGATTTTAGAGGAGATCGTTATTATTTTTTTTTTCTATTTTTATGGTTGTTTACTTGTTCTAAATTATTCATTCAATTTTCTGGGTTTGTAGTGGTTGTAGTTGCATCTCCGCCTCAAAATTCTTGAAATGGGTATGCAGGTTGATTGTGTTTCTTGCTGTTTTTCTTCACTCAGACTGAAAAAGAATATGGGTTCGATAGGCTCGCAAGCCGAGCCGAACCCTAGTGCGAGCCAAGCCCGAGCCACCTTTGGAGGGGTTCGACGGCTCGCGAGCTAAGCCCGAGCCATAGGTTTGATGTGCGAGCCCGAGCCCGAACCTTTAGAAAACGTTAAAGCTTGGCTCGGCTCGGCTCGTTTACATCCCTAGCCGTGCGATTGATGAAGGAAAAGTAGAGATCGCCACCATCGATCCACCGGAGCCTTGCTGGATGGACGATATAATCGCTTACCTCAAAGACGGGCTTTTACCCCAAAATCGAACCGAGGCAAGGAGAATAAAATATCGATCTCTACTCTATATGATAGATCATGAAGGCAGGTTGTTCAAAAAATCCTTCAGTGGTCCCCCTCTAAGGTGCCTACGACCTAGCCAAGCCCAAGATGTCCTGGAAGAAGTCCATGAGAGATGCTGCGGAAACCATTTCGGAGGTCGAGCTCTAGCTCAAAAGATCTTAAGGAGTGGGTATTTTTGGCCGACTATGGCGTGGGATGCGAAGATCCACTCTAGGAAATGCCCCAAGTGCCAAAAACACGGCAACCTAATCCACACTCACCCAGCGTCCATGATACCGATTGATATGTGCTGGCCCTTCGACCAATGGGGGATCGACATCATCGGTCCCTTCCCCTTGGCACCCAGACAGAAAAAGTTTGCCATAGTATGTGTCGAGTACTTCTCAAAGTGGGTTGAGGCCAAGGCAGTCCCCAAAATTACTGATGCAGTGATAAGAAATTTCCTCTGGAAGAATATAATCTGCCGTTTTGGGGTTCCGAGGGTACTCATCTGCGACAATGGTCCTCAATTTCGATCTGAGAATACCAAGAGCTATTGTCGGGACCTCGGGATCGACCTCAGATTCACTACAGTTGGCCATCCGCAAGCAAACGGCCAAGCTGAAGTCACCAATCAAATCATTATCCAAAACCTCAAGACCCGCCCTGATGCCAAACTGGGGGCATGGGCGGACGAGCTCGACGGCGTACTATGGGCATATCGAACTACCCCGTGGACAGCCACAGGACAAACACCATACTCTCTGGTTTACGGATCCGAAGCCGTGATCCCATCGGAGCTGTTACACCAAACCGCTCGTGTATCGCAATACCAGCTCGACCGGAATACGGAGATCAGAGCTGAAGATCTAGATGTGATTGAAGAAAGCAGGGAACACGCCTATAAGAAGCTCAAACAATACAAGGCAGCGGCGGCTCGATCATATAACAAACACGTGAAGCCCAGATCGTTCCAGATCGGCGACCTAGTGTTAAAAAAGGTCGAAGTCTTGCAGCATGTCGGGAAACTTGAGCCTAACTGGGAAGGACCCTATCGCGTCACGGAGATCGGGAAAAACATGGCCTACCGGCTCGAAGACATGGCCGGGGAGCCATTACCCAGACCGTGGAACGCGCACAACTTGAAGAAGTTTTACACTTAGCCTTCAAATTTATCTCAAATTGTAGTAGTTAAAGAGGTCGAATTCGCCTGAGGATCGACCTCTAATCAGTTGATTAATTTACATATTTCGGGACATTCGATTAAAGTTAATCAGCAATCCCGCACCAGTTCACTATCCCCTCGATTAAGCTCTCATTCGACCTACGGTCATGAGCCGAGGAGGGAGTGAGCCCCCCGCATATGGTCGTTAGAGATCGAGATCCAATGAGGTTGTTTTTAGACCCAACGAGATCCTAAAAATCCTAACATTTAATGCTTTCAAATCATTGTTAGAGATAGAGCTCCAAGGAGATCGTTTTAGATCCAAACGAGATCCTAAAAATCCTAACATTTAATGTTAATAATCCAGAGATCCAAAGAGATCGTTTTAGATCCAAAGAGGTCCAGAGATTAATGGTTTTCAGAAATTAAAGATCCAGAGATCCAAGGAGATCATTTCAGATCTAGAGATTAATGATCTTCAGAGGAAAGATCCTAAAGATCCAATGAGATCGATTTAGATCCAATGAGGTCTAGAGATCGATCCGATGAGAACGTAGTAAGGTAAAAGGACTAAGGAAAAAATGCAAACACCCGAGACTAGATCGACATCCAAACGAGATCAAATAGCGTGACTAACCTATCGATCCGAAAGCGATAAGAATCTAGCTAAAGGGTAAGCAAAACCTGGATCGACAAACCACGCACACGCCAGATCGAATTAATGTTCAACTTGCAAAGTAAAAGAAAACGCAAGTATGAGAAACATAATTCATTCATGCGAAAATCGATCTCAAACATTAATAAAGATCTATTATACCTAGCGCATCGAGCTCACCACGCGACGTGGCTTGATGGGCAAATGTTCAAAAACAGGAAGAAACAGACTGCAAGTATTCACCTAGCCACAGACCGGCTAGCAGGTCGAATTGAATGTTTTGAAAGTAGTAAGAAAATAAATCAGTCGATCTCGACCCGGGTTGAAGTAGATTCTTGGGCAGATCGATGTCTGGCTCTCTCGAACTCGCGGGCGCTGGGAAGGAAATGCTCGACCTCGACCGGTTGAGGCAGCTCGCATGTCACCTGGGACTTGGTCTTCTTAGCCTGGGCCATCTCAATGGCGTGCCTATACTTGTAGGTCGCCCAGTCGAGGTGAACCGACTCCTCTTCTTCAGGTTGATCAACGGCACCCGGATCGGGGAGCATGGGTCCGATCGATTCAAAGTCGAAATTCGGAGGGAAAATGTCCTGAGCCTTGAGCTGATTAATGGCGATTTGAAACCCCTCCGCCAGATCGTTTTCCCCCATGATCAGACTGGCCTCTTCGAACCCAGGGCCCTCAATGAATTCTCGAACTGCATACCGTTCGATCTGAAGCTTGCATTTCCTCAGATCGTCAGCAGCCTTGTCGATCTTAGCCTTGGCGAGCCCGAAGATCTCCAGTCGGCCCTCCTCCTTGGCAGCAGTTTGGGCACTCTCGAGCTGCCTGGCGAACTCCAACCTCAGCGCAGCGATGGCATTCTCATGTTGCTTCTCAGCTTGTGTCAAAGCCTCCTGGGCGCTCTTCATCTGGGCCTCCATCGAATCCCTCTCCTCGACCCGGACCCTTTTCTCCTCCCTGGCATTACGGAGATCTTCCTCGAGCTGATGGATGATTTGGGGGCCCATCGAAGCGAGCCGTGCCTTTGCACTCTGGTACTTCTCCTTGTACCTCTGTTTGTCGGCTTTAAAGACCTCCGCCTCCTGGATCGAGTTCACCAACACGGGGAGGACGTCCTGAAGAGCAATATGCAGATCGATCAGAAACAAAGGGATCGATCAGCAAGAAGCAGATCGATCGACAAAGTACAGATCGATCATCACCGAATCGATCGACAAGAAATATATAAAAAAAAAAAAAAAACGATGAATGATATATACTCACACAGAAGATTCCTCGAGCGGCCTTGGCCCTCTTCTGATCCGCCGACCTCGACCTGGACAGCTTCCTCTGTTTATCAATAATGCAGCCGGTATTGAACAGAGCGGAGATCAGATCGATGTCCGAAGTGCCAAAAGCCAAGACACGCTTCGATCCGTCCTGTTTTTCCAGCTCGAGTCCGGCCGGCCACTGTGGAAGTGGGGTTCTGGGGAAATCCAAAAGCTGGGATTCTTCGTCCGATTCCTCAGACTCCTCCGTCATATGAGCGGTTTCTCTGAAAGGCCTCTTTCCCACGCCATCCCTTGCCTGAACAAACTAGGCATAAGGGTCAATGTCTTCATCAAAATGTAATTCTAAGTGGTCTAAATTATTACTTGCTCGAGGTCATCATCGACCTGACCCCCTGAGGACCCCGCCAGATCGACGAACTCCTGACCTCGAACTGGAGGCGCCGCCATGTCTGGGCCGATCTGATGAACGCCTTGATCATGTAACTCCTTTCGGAACCCCCCTTGATGAACTTGTTGCGCCTCAGGAAGGGCGTTGAGTATCGAGCGGGCTGCGTCTATCACCGGTTGCATCTCCGCGGCAGCGACCTCCCGCTGGTTCCTCGCCCTCATCTTTGCAGCTCGAGACATGATCAGAATACGGAGATCTGCAGATCGAAAAAACAAGGGATTAGATCGACATAGAGAGGAAAATTTTCAAAAAAAAAAAAAAAGAAAAAAACTTAAGGAACTCCGATCGAGGAGGGATCCGGTCGAAGTGGGAGCATACCAAGGCGGAAGCTCCTCCGTCGGTGCCCAAGGATTATGCCCGCCTCGACCAGATTCCCCGTCCTCGTCAGGTTTGTGTGGTCAAGCAGGCCCAAGCGAGGAAGCAGATCGAAGTTGTTGTGGAGCCACGAAGTCGATCGGGTGGGAAAGCGCTTCGGATCATCTGAACCCCATGAAGATCGAAACGAAGGGGCGATCGGGAGGTCGATAAAGAAGAACTTGGATTTCCAATCTACCCCATGCGACGTCGAGGGGATCGATACCATCTTCCTATGGGGTTTCGATTGAAGATTGAAATACCCAGGGCCCGACTTAGCGACACTATTCAGTGTGAAGAACTCCCCGAAATCTTCGATCTCCGGCGCGAACCCCAGACTCTTCACGATGATCATCATGCAGTGAATAAAGGAGAACGAGTTCGGAGTCAACTGAGCCGGACACATGTTGAATCGAACTAAGAAGTCGGAGACGATCGGAGGTAACGGGAGCCTAAATCCGTATTTTACGGTGTGATAATAGATCCCTATCGACCTCGACCTCTGCGGGCTACTCACTGTCTCCTCATCCAGCGGCATCCGAACGACATATGGCAAGTCCAACGCCAATTTCCTCCTCGCGTCCGCGAACTCGGATTCGGTTATCTTCGATGACCTCTGGGTTACATGGGTCAAAGTGCGGTAGATGTGACGCGGTTGCTCCGCCACTGGAGGGTTCGCCACAGGTTCTTCGATCTCCCCCTCTTCATCGATCTGCGGAACCACGGGCTCATCCACCAATCTCAACTGTCCTCCCCCTCTCGAGGTTGACGCGGGTCCCCCGCTATTGGCCGTACTGCCGGATCCCATGAGTGACTCAAAACTAGCCTCTGGAAGTGAAGGCACACTTTGCGCGATCCCCCGTTCAGGAGACAACGTGAAAGCCTCTTCCGATGATTCCCCACGCATTTCGATCTGATTGTGAGCCATAAGAAAGGGGGGAAGAAATGGAAATTTACCTTGGGCGCAGTTCGAACGAGCTTGAAAAAAGGACGGCTGGCAAGGGCGGCAGATGGGAGCAGTTCGGTGCTTCGTATGCGAAAACAGTGAAATGAGGGCTGAGGGTGGCCCCCTATTTATAGAGGGCGAAAAGGTAACGTCTCGAAATACGAAATGATGCCATTATTACCCCAGACACGCCACCTCCCTCAAAGGTCACGTCGCATTAAATGCGGCATCAGATCGGTGAACTCAAAAGACGTGCTTCGTTTCTATTTAATTTGATACCGAAATTTCGTGCAAATTTAATATGTTGGACTTATATGTGTCTTGTGTATGAATATATGTTCGTTTCATGTTTTCGGATTTAATTGATTGAGTTTTGGAATATTTGAATAATGATATTAAGTTTTTAGGTTGAAGTTTTAAACGTTTAAATCCTTTTCAAACCGTTTTTTATTTGTTTAACTCCGTTTTCAATTCCGATTTTTGTGACAACTTGGTATACTTGAATTATGTGAGTTATTAACGTGTTTACATGCTTACATTGTAATTTTAAGCTCGTTTGATTTAATTTTGATTCCGGTTTTTGGAGACGGAACTTATAGGGCTTAAAACGCTTTTAAGTGCGCCTTGGGTTCCGGACGTCATAACTTGAGCTCGGGAATTCGGATTCGAATTCCGGAAGATGTGTCGGACTCGTGACGAAGAAAGGAAACTCTTGAGCTTGGTTTGTTAATTTTATAAACCCTTTTGGACCCTCATTTTTCGACCGGAACGAACAGCTTGTGCTTAAGCTACCTTCTTTGACTAGTCATGTACTTGTGGGGCCAATTTAACTCAACCTAAGCCTAACCCTTGATATCTTGACTTGAGTTAAGTCTCTCCCTCTCCCTTATCAGCTGAAAACCGAGCCAACCCCCCTCCCCCCCCCCCCCCCCCCTCAATGGTGCTGCAACTGATCGAGAGAAGAGAGAAGAGGAGAGGAGAGGAAAGCTTTGCCCCTTTTGTGAATTTTGAGCTCAAGTCATCATCTTTCTTCTCCAAATATTCAAGGTAGGTATACTTTTGTATTCTCTACACTTTTATACAAGTTTTGATCCCTTTAATACTTGTTTTGCATCAGATTTGATTAGGGTTTGGGTAGGAGCATGAATAAGGACTTTTGGGGATTTTTGCTCTTATGAGCTAACTTGATTTATGGCTGATTCCCTTGCCTTAAACTGAATATTTGGACTTGTTTATTTGCCTCTTTGATGCTCAACTGATATTATATGATGTTAGGATGGTTTGTTCTTGAGATCCTTTGATGAAATTATGAGTTTTTTAGCCTCAAACCTAAGCTAGAAAAATCTGCTCCCCTGTTTTGGAACTGCTGTGTGAATTTATGCTTGTTGCTTGAGTTAATGACTTCCAAATCGTGTGAATTTGCATAGAGATGTTGTATACTAATTGGTTTATATGTTAGCCCTGCTCTTGCAAGTTTTTAGATCCATTTTCAGCTCCTAAATCGAAGCATGATGGCCTGTTTGTATGCTATGCGCGAACCGAACTGCTGTTGTTGCATTTTGTGATTACTTAGTGGTTCTAATGTGCTCCAATTCATGTCAATTTGCATATACATGGATTATATTAGTTTCTTATCATGGTAGTATTCTTTCCCTAAAGTTTCAGCTTCATATTCAGCCCCTAAGTACTTGATCATGGCATGATAGAACCAATCGAGCTCATATGTGCGGTTTTGACGCCCCAGACTTGCTGCATGGTTTCGGTGCTCTTAACGTGTGATTTGGACTTTTCACTCTAAATGAAATATGCTCCTAACATGCTAAACATGTTGTATATTAAGTTTCATAAGATTTGGAGTTGATTTGGTATGCTTTTGGACTGATTTTGTATAAGGCTCGTTTTGTCGGTAAAACCTTGTTTCATTTTTGGGTCTGTACTGAGACACCCCCGTGTCTCATTTGCCTTGTATTGTGTGACACCCCCGTGTCACACCCTTTTTTCCTGTCTGTACTGAGACACCCCCGTGTCTCAATATACATAGGGCTGTCAACGGGTCGGATTCGGGCCGGATTCGGGGATTTCGGATCCGAATCCGACAAGAGGATCCGACAACCGGATCCGAATCCGAATCCTATAGGATTCGGATTCATTTATTTTGAATCCGTGTATAATCGGATCGGATTATATCCGATTAAAGATCCGACCCGATTAGCAATAAAATTTATTTTTTTTATTTAACAAATTTAATATAAAGAATAAATATAATTACATAATATTAATAAATAATAATTATTTAATGGATTATTTGATGATTTTATTTATATTAGTTTAAAATAAGTTAATTTAAGCTTATTAATAAAGGAAAATATATACTTTTAGAGTAAATAATTCAAATTTCATTGTTGTTTAAAGTGATAATTATGTGAAAATCATAATTTTAGTCATTTTACTTAATATTATGTACTAGTAAATAATTTATTTTAATTAAATATTATATATATAATCGGATTCGGATTCTAAACGGATCGGATTCGTTAATTCCATATTCGCTCCATTTATTTCGGATAACGAATATTTATAATCGGATATGATCCATCGGACATTTTTATCGGACGAATATGCTAAAATTCGGATCGGATTCGGATCGGATTCGGATTAAAATCCGATCCATTGACAGCCCTAAATATACATAAGTTGAGGGACACGGGTGTGTCCCTCCCCCTGCGCATTTCTTGTCTTTTCCTTTTCGGTTTTTGATCGTTTCACCTCTTTAATGCCTTTATCTTCATTTGTGATGAACTATGAACTTGTTTTACTATGTGTTGGGAGTATTGTGGTTTAATTTCTTAACCTTTGGGTGAGATTTAGGCATGCTTTTGATGAATGCCGTTTCTGTGCGTTTTGTGGCGTTTATGATTTCCGACCTATTTCCCTTATCATATGATTTCTTCTTGTTTTCAAACTTTGGAAATATGTTACATTATGTAATATGATGTATGTAGTAGAGTTTTTGAAAGGTTGAATACGTTTGAATGTGTGTTAAACTTAATTTACTTCAATGCTCTTATTTGCCTAAATGTTGGATCTTGTGCTTTGAATTTCTTGAATTAAATCGATTGGAAACGTGAAATGTGAAGGATATGAACTTGTTGGAATACGAATGTTTCATTGAATGAATGAATTGAATGTTTATACGTCTTTAAGACTTTAATAGTGCACATGAATGTGTTCATTACATTATAGCATCTTCTCTTCATTCATATCATGATCATTACATTGCCGAGCGTCTTATTTGGTCATTTTGAGTCTCACTTCACATTTCTTGCACAGATTTTGATTCCGTTGGAGACGAGGCCGATCCGAGAGGCTCTTGTGTTCTCCTCTTTGCGGTTTAAGGTGGGTTTCTCTTCTATGTAGATAGATGACCCTATATACTCCCAATGTGAAAAGTTTTCGGCCAAAAACATATATATGTATATAGAGTCGCTTTAATGAGTAAATGTTTTTAAAGTAAAGCCTTTCTTTCATGAACCTACCAAATGTTTTGGCGAGAATGTATGAATGTTCACAATGAATGGGGCCCAGGGACTTGGTGTGAGTGGGGACCCGAGGAGGCATGGGCTGACGGGAAACCCTCACACTAGTCCCACTAATGAACGGCGTAACCGGACCTCGTTAGGAGTTAGCGAGGAATGGACGCTGAGTGCCATCTGGGGAGTTATGTTCCCCTTTTGGTCAATGAATGGGTGGATGGGCCTTGCAAACCCGCCACCAACCAGGAGGAAGAAGGTGGAATGTTATTGAATGCGCACAAAAGAATGAAATGCATGAAAAGAATGAATGAATGAATGTTAATGAATGTTAATGAACGTTAATGAATTACACGAGGTGTTGGTTGGAGATAATGCACGCCCACTCGCCGGGCCAATAATGACCTAATGTTAATGAATTGTTATAATCCCTTTTGATGATTTATATTCGCCCACTTGGGAAATTCTTCAAAACCTCACTTGGGATTATAGCTTGCATGTGATTGTTTAAACACTGTCGTATATTATATTATGCCCTGCTTTTATACCCACCACTCCCTTTTGGACTGAACCCGTTTGGCTTTCAGTTGTGTTGTGCAGGTGTCAAGGGAGCTAGGCGGGATTTCGAGTCATAGGTTTTACTTTCGTCTTTTAGCCCTTGTATTTTGGTCTTAAACTCACATATTGCACGTTGGATCATTGTATTGATTAATAGTGGAGCGTATTGGTTGTCTGAGCCTTGACGGCATTTGTTAATGTATATGAAAAATTTTTGGAGTTTGATTGCTCTTTGTTTATATTATGGCCAGTTATTACTTCCGCATTTGTAATCACTCTGATTTTATGGTTTTAGGTTAGCCCGCCTAGCATAGCGTGTGTGTTTGTCCCCGTTCGCCGTGACTTAGCTCGAGTATAGATCGTCTATTTCATATTCGGGTCGGGTCTCGGTGCGGGGGATGTGGTACCTTGCGCTCGGGTGCTACACACTCTATTGTAATGTTGGGTTCATGATTCACTAAATCTTGATTCACTCTATTGTAATGTTGTATTCATGATTCAATAAATCTTGATTCACTCTATTCTAACGTTTCACTGGACAAAGCGTTGTTTTAATTACGCATTTCTAATGTTTCACTGGACAAAGTCTTCTTTGAATAACGCATTCTTAACGTTTCACTGGACAAAGCGTTCTTTTAATTACGCATTTCTAACGTTTCATTGGACAAAGTCTTCTTTTAATCACGCATTTCTAACGTTTCACTGGACAAATTCTTCATTTAATCACGCATTCTTAACGTTTCACTGGACAAAGTCTTCTTTTAATTACGCATTTCTAACGTTTCACTGGATAAAGTCTTCTTTTAATCACGCATTTCTAATGTTTCACTGGACAAAGTCTTCTTTGAATAACGCATTCTTAATGTTTCATTGGACAAAGCATTGTTTTAATTACGCATTTCTAATGTTTCACTGGACAAAGTCTTCTTTTAATTACGCATTCTTAACATTTCACTGGATAAAGACTTCTTTTAATTACTCTATTCTAACGTTTCACTGGACAAAGCATTGTTTTAATTACGCATTTCTAATGTTTCACTGGACAAAGTCTTCTTTGAATAACGAATTCTTAAGGTTTCACTGGACAAAGCATTGTTTTAATTACGCATTTCTAATGTTTCACTAGACAAAGTCTTCTTTTAATTACGCATTCTTAACGTTTCACTGGACAAAGCATTCTTTTAATTACGCATTTTTAATGTTTCACTAGACAAAGTCTTCTTTTAATTACTCTATTCTAACCTTTCACTGGACAAATCATTGATTTAATTACGCATTTCTAATGTTTCACTGGACAAAGTCTTCTTTGAATAACGCATTCTTAACGTTTCACTGGACAAAGCATTGTTTTAATTACCCATTTCTAACGTTTCACTGGACAAAGCATTCTTTTAATTACGCATTCTTAACGTTTCACTGGACAAAGCCTTCTTTTAGTTACGCATTCTTAACGTTTCACTGGACAAATCATTCTTTTAATTACGCATTTTTAATGTTTCACTGGACAAGTCTTCTTTTAATTACTCTATTCTAACGTTTCACTGGACAAAGCATTGTTTTAATTACGCATTTCTAATGTTTCACTGGACAAAGTCTTCTTTGAATAACGCATTCTTAACGTTTCACTGGACAAAGCTTTCTTTTAATTACGCATTTCTAACATTTCACTGGACAAAGTCTTCTTTTAATCACGCATTTCTAACGTTTCACTGGACAAATTCTTCATTTAATCACACATTCTTTTAGTTACGCATTTCTAATATTTCACTGGACAAAGTCTTCTTTTAATTACGCATTTCACGCATTTCTAATGTTTCACAGGACAAAGTCTTCTTTTAATTACGCATTTCTAATGTTTCACTGGGCAAAGTCTTCTTTTAATTACGGATGACCACACCAATACTCAACAATCTGCACTTTTGGTTCTATATATTTCATCAGTTTATCTGTCTTCATATATATATCTGTCATATATTTCATATGGTTCATCAGTTTCTCTGTTTTCATATATAACTGTCATATAATTCATCAGTTTATCAAACTAACTCTTATTCTTCCAACTAAAACAAACTTCCTTGCAGGATATATACTAGAATCAAACAACAATAAACAACCAACTCTAAACATTTCATTAGAGAACCAAAAATATACGCTACAATCAACTAACAGTAACATTTAAACTACTATAAACAATCCACAAACAACAAATTTTGGAGAAGCGCTGTCTATATCATGGGGGATGAAACTGATTAACCTCATCCTCATCTTCCTGAGGGATGTTAGAATTAACACTCTCCTCAGAGTGTTCATAGCCTGGGTAATCCGCACTGTGGAAGGACTCGGGGTCCGAGTCCCTATCTTCAATGTAGTATGCGTGGAGGTGCTCCTCTTTGCCCTCCAAAAGGTGTGCCCGCCGCACTTTGAAGATATACCTAAGGTCGTCGTAATAACGACATCCAAATGCCCTGGCGTTGGAATCTCGACGAATAACCTACGTAAAATTAAACATTGAATAATGAACAATTCCAAAAAAAGAAAAAGGGGACACAGATGAATTCGACTTACCTCAATGGTATTCACTTCAAAATATACTAGCGTCTCAATTTCGGCGTGAATACGATTAGCACCCATTTTAACTCCAGGACACGCCAGAAATCTACGAAATTCGTAAAATTTTATCCGTAGTTCTTTCACCGCTGCTACAACATCTCGGGCCCAGAATCTTGTTTTGAATCGCTGAGTCAAATCACGCGCCACATTAAACAGCACTGTGTCGAAGACTTCTAGCCGATCGATTTCGTTGTCTCCGGCATATATCCGGAGACGTTCAACCATGTATGCTTTCACCCATGCCAGAATAGGTCTTGGAGGGGGATTCATGACTTTGTTTGTCAAGGATTGAGATCTGGGAGAGAAAGAGAAGCAGGGCTTCTTGCAGGTGAATGTTTGGGGATGAAAATTTTGCAGATGTCTGCGTACAGGGCAAGATTGAAGATACTAATAAAGGTGATTGGACCGTAAACCAACCGTCGCACCCTTCGTCGCATTGTAAAGTTGATTGGCCAGTCCAAATTCCGGGAAAGCGTGCAGGTAGCCTTTCATTTAATTCAAGCGTCTCATCGGGAATGCATAATAATCTATTAAGTTTGTAGTGTAAATATTCATTTTATTAGTTATTGAAAGGTCTGTTTGTCTAGTTAAAGAAAAATAATTCCAGAAATTATAAAATAGCGTTTCGAAACAGAGTTGCCGGAAACCCGTTTCGAAAAACAGTCGCCGGAAAGGGCATTCGGAAAGACTCGCCGGAAATTGGTTGCCAGAATAGAGTAGCCGGAAAGATCAGACGCGGGAAGAAGAAGCAAAGATCAGACGCGGGAAGAAGACAATGGACATATATGTTCTTCTTCAATTTATTAAGGGTATTATGGTACTTTTACAAGATTTGGGGGGTTTACAAAAAATGGAAAGGATAATAGGGATGAAATATATCTATTTATTGAATTGGGGGGTTTAGCAAAAGTCTTCAACCATACTAGGGAGTGTTCATTAATTTGCCGTAATTATTTATTATATTTTTTGACATTTAAAAATAAATTTTAATATAAATATCAAAATTCGTTCTTTATAAAATATTTGAATTTATAAAATTTTATAAATAAAATAATATTTTGAACATGTTTTTTAAATATATAATATATTTATATTTATATATATTTAATATAATTTATTAAATTTTCAGCGTGATTAATAGTATTTAATTTTTATTTATGAAAATAATAAAATATAATATGCATTTAACAAATATATGAAGATAATATAAAAATAATAATAAATTTTAAACATTGAGAATGCTTAATATCATGGGGGACCAAAGGAATGGGTAATCCCATGCTTGTGGGAATGGGCATTACTGAGGGAATGGGTATTCCTAATTATGTTTTGGTACCAATCATGGGTTTAGGAATGGACGCAGTAATGTCCATTCCATTCCCACCCCATTCCATCGTACCAATCATGTCGTTAAATTACTAAACTATTTCAATTTTGAGTATACTTTCCGAACCAATTAACTTCCTATTTCAAAATTTTAATTTTACTTAATTTCTCAATTATTTTAAAATAGCTTAATTATTCTTCATTTAATTATATGGTTGACTAACATAATAATTTTTTTAAAATTTAGGTATAGTTGTACAAACACATAATTTTATATTTTATATTTAAAGAAAAGTTTTTCATTTAACGATTAAAGGTTGTGTTATACAATAGTTCCTCAAAGCTTATATACAATTCAACAAATTCAAATATAAGTACTTCATATTAAAAAAAAATATATATTTATTTAACATCTAACAAAATAATCCTCAAAACTTAAATATAATTCTACAAATTCAAATATAAATACATTATATTAAAAGAAAATTTCTTCATTAAAATCGTTTTACGTGCACAACAATACCTCAAGATTCAATTACCTTTTTACAAATGTAAATATAAATACTTCATAATAGAATAAATTATTTATTTAATTATTAATTGTTAATAACACAATTGTTTTTCAAAATGGAGATATAATTTTTCAAATATAAAAATGAATACTTTATATTATCATAAAAAAAATTCACTTAACACCCAATTGTTCTATAACACAAAAATTTAAATATAATTCAATAATCACAAATATAAATATTTTATATTAGAAAAATAAAATAAAGAATCTATATTAATAAATACTTATAGAAGAAATAAAACATTAATCTAAGAAGCAAGCTAAAAATTTATTTGAATTAAAGAGTGAATTAAAAGTCTTTTGTCAAAACGGTAGTTTTATAAATGAAAAATTAATGAACAATCCCTACAAAGGCTAGATACTTTCCCTAAACACCCCAGTTTGAAATTCCCCAGTTCTACACAACAGATTTTTTCTAACCTCCCCAAAACGTGTGAAAAGACCATAACACCCTTGTTATATTCAAGAAGCAGAACCAGTTCATTCGAATCATCTTTGTTCTTCTTCACCTTCGCTTTGTCGGTATCGAACCAACGTTGACAAGCACGGCATCCTATATACAACCGCCACTCGTTATTGAAGAAGAAGAAGTCGTTGCGTCTCGAACTTTGGTAAGTTTAACTTTTTTGATTCGGCATTTTAGGTTTTCAATTCTAGATTATAGTTGTTCAATTCGACATTAGGGCTTGTAATTACACACATTTTCAGTCCGGTGCAGATTTTGCATTCTTCTTTGTAAATTAGTGGACATGGCTCGATTGAAGAAGCAAAGTTCAAAAAGACCCACTCCCAAAAAAGGGTCCAGTGCCGTGAAACACCGACTTCACGATAAACCTCCATGCCATGACGACATACTCTGTCGTTGTTCGCTAACATATTTCACTGAAAAATTGGGCGGAATTGGTGTTCTAACTGATGCCCAAAGGCAAAGGATAATGTGAACTCCATTTGGCGCATTCCTTCACATACCTGGATTTCAAGGTACAAACAAACGCATTGGTTTCCTTCTGGAACGTTTTAATTGGGACCAACGAACATTCAACTTTGGGCAAGTCAGTGTACCTTTTACTGACAAGGAGCTCTCAATTGTGTTGGGACTACAATGTGAGGGTCATCCCGTTGACCCTTGTGTTAGAGTGAATTCACGATTCCGGAGTCTGTATTTTGATAACAAAAACAGTAGGGTGACATGTTCTAACATATTGGCCAGGCTACAGAGCTTGGCTTCTAGGAGTGATGCCGAAAGCATCGATGATTTTGGAAGAATGTTCATATTATTTATTTTTTCTACATTGTTGTTTTCTCGCAGCAGCCTTAAGCTACTTATTGGTCTGATATGCTATGTAGATGAGTTAGAGTACGTCGACCGATTCGCTTGGGGCGCTGTTGTTTATAATTTTTTGCTTTTGTCAATTGAGAAGTTCCAAGATGAAGACAAACAGTTTCTTGACGGATGTACCATGAGGCTCATGGTAGGAATATATATATTGTTATTTTGTATTTGTATCTAAGCTGTTGTGTTTGTCTTTTTTATCCCCCTAATATATTTTAAATCCAGGTTAGTTCCATGAGCATTTTCCCTCCTGTGGGCACGCCGTGGTGCAAGGCTTTCCCACGTTTTTTGAAGTGGTAGAAGAGTAATTTGCCCACACAGAAGGAGGAAATTGAAAAGCGTTTCAGCAAGCTGACCTTCTCCAACGTAAGTATGCATTATTGAAAACGTTATGTATACATGAATTATGTAGAACTAGATGCTCATATTATATAATTGAATCTTTTGCTTGCAGCTAAATTAAATTAAACCTGCTGATCGAAAGAAACTCAGGTTGCTAGATTGTGTAGAAGATATTCCAGAGTCTACCTTTGCAAATGAGGATGATGATGATCTTGATAGTTGTGATGATAATGGTAAAGACCAGGAGGTGGCCGAGGAGAAGCAAGATGGTAAGAGAAAAAATCTAATAAGCGAGCAAAGTCTAATAAACAAAAGAAGTCTGCCGTAAAATGTGTTAAAGGAAATGAAGGTGAGGAGAAGGATGAAGATGAAGGTGTGGAGAAGGATGAAGGTGAGGAGAAGGATGTAGAGGAGGAGAAGGCTGAAGAGGGTGTCAAGCTTTCGAGGCATGATTCTGTTGATAATATTGTTTGTGACGTTTTAATTGATTTGAAAGAAGAATGGAGGAATGCTGCTGATGAAGTTGAGGGAGTTACTGCTGATGAGGTTGAGGGAGTCGGTGCTGATGAGGTTGAGCGAGATGCCATGCTTGTTTGTCAAGATACTGCCGAGTTCCCTCATGACGCAGTTCATGCTGTTGAAGATGCTAAGGGTGATGATTTTGTTACCCCAATATATTCTGTTTACAGAGATTTGAAGTCGCTTATGGGTAGAAAGGACTTTGTTAGGCGTGTATCTTTAAACGATGAAGCCCTTACAATGATCGATGGATGATTGAGTCCTACTCTGCGATGTTCAAGTAAGTTGTTCTTGATGTGTAATTAGTTTAGTAATTTGTAAATCAATTTTGTATGAATGAGTAATTTTGTTTTATTTTTTTTTTTCAGTGATAAGGTGCTATATGTTGATGGTGATGATACTCAAGTTTTTGTGAGTGATATTCTGAGATTGCTATGGGGTCAATCCATGAATCAACGGGTGTTCGAGGCATATTTTGATATTTTAATGGATAGTGAACATTCCTGTAAAAACTCACAAAATCTATTACACTTCTTCCTTTCTCACGCAACGTATAATAAGTTTAGTGAAGGAATCCAAGGGAAGACACTATCTGTCGGTGAAGAAGATGGGTCAATTTTTTGGAAACCCGAATTTCGGGACTTATGCGTTGCGTCAACTAGAAATGCTCAACAGCGATGTCATTAATGAATGTCGGTATATTATATTCCCATTGCACACTACAAATCATTGGCATTTGGTTGTGTACAACACCAGGGAGATGAAGTTCTTTGCACTCAACTCCATGTCTTCGTCTAGAACATGTCAAGCAGAGAAGGTATGGGGTTGTTTCATAAAGTCATATTGGGGATATAAGGGTATCGCCACAATTCTAACAGAAGAAAAATACCCACGCAACGCTACCTTCAGTAGTCAAGGACCAGATAGCTTGGACTATGGGCCGTTTTTTGCCTCTACGTGGAGTCATTTACAAAGGACATCGTAGAGTTCGAGCAACTTGCAAAAGGAATCCCCATCACCGAATACCGTGTACATATCGCCATTGCATATTGAAATATGGTTGTCCGCAACACTGAATGTTATGCAATTTATATGAATGAACTACTAACCTTTTACTTTGTACTCTTTAACTGTCTTTATGGTGAATAACAATGTTTGATTCTGAGCTGTAAGAGTTTCTTGAGTGATGTAGTAGTATTGCGTAACTAAATTCACAGTTTGTAGAGTTTAGAGATGGTAATGCTCAATAATTGAACCCAGAGTTTGTGGCGTGGTGCCTTGGATATTTGCAATTAGACCCAGAGTTTGTAGAGTGGTGAGTAAAATATTCGTAATTAAAACCAGTGTTTGTAGAGTGATGCGTCAAATATGCGTAATTAAATCCAGAGTTTGTGGAGTGGTGCGTTAAATGATGAACGTATATAGTAAAGATTTGAAACACTAGCTGCATACGAACGTACCACTAAGTCTGTAGTTAGTGTTCACAAAAGTTACCATTATAATTCAATAATATTACATAAACATGTAAGTGTCCGCAATATGTAATCATCAAGTCCTTCCAATTAACATTGAGTGTTATTGTATATGATGGTAACATATGTAGGTGTCCACAACATGTAATGGTAACTTTTGTAAACACTAACAATATGTAATCATCAAATCCTTCCAATTAATCTCGAGTATTATTGAATTATAGTGGTAAATTTTGTGAACAGTAACCACAGACTTAGTGGTACAGTCGTATGCAACTAGTGTTTCAAATCTTTACTATATACATTCATCATTTGACGCACCACTCCACGAACTCTGGGTTTAATTACGCATATTTGACGCATCACTCTACAAACACTGGTTTTAATTACGAATATTTCACGCACCACTCTACAAACTCTGGGTTTAATTACGCATATTTTACGTACCACTATACAAACTCTAGTTTTAATTGCGAATATTTGACGCACCACTCTACAAATTCTGGTTTTAATTGCGAATATTTAACGCACCACTCCACAAACTCTGGATTTAATTACGCATATTTGACGCATCACTCTACAAACACTGGTTTTAATTACGAATATTTCACACACCACTCTATAAACTTTGGATTTAATTGCAAATATCCAAGGCTTGACTCTGGTTAACAATTACTAAGTAAAAAATCATTAGTTCATTCATACAAGCTGTTGACAACCATATTTCAATAGCATGTGGACGATGGGGACTCTTTTTGCAAACTGGTTGAACTCTGCGGTGCCCTTTACATTCACCACCAAATCCCCACTTTTACAGATCTCTTATGGCAGATCATTTATGTGTGTTTTAGCTCTCACTGATCTGTGCATAGATGCTCCGATTTTTTCCCTGGAACAAATTCCCCTCTATTGCTTTAGCTTTCACCAATCTGTGCATAGATGCTCCTACTTTTTTCGAAGAGAAAATAAAAATGGGAGCGTCTATGCACAGATCGGTGAAAGCTAAAGCAATAGAGGGTGAACTTTCTGCATTTAAAGGTAACAGTGGGCTGCCAGGCATCCTAATGATGGAGAACTTTGTTGGGTTGTGCTTTAGGAGAGGTTTGATATGATGAATGTTGGGGATGGTTCATGATGTTCAATAATTAAAATGTCGTGGAGAGGATTGAAGCTTGGAGGTTTTTGCAAAAGCATGATTGTTATCTTGAGCTGGAGATATTACATTTCAAGAAATGCAATGTAAGAAGTGCTGCAACTTGTTCGATGAAATGCCTTAGAAGAATGTAGTCACCTGGACTAATTATCTGTTGACTATGGGAGAATGTAATGCACTGTGATAAACTGACTGTAAGATTTTGCATATATCTAAATATATCTCTACATAAACAGATTGTGGGATTTCTGCATATATCTGAATATATAAACTGATTTGTATATATTTCTGCATAACTGACTGTAAGATTTCTGCATATATTCGAATATATTTTTGCATAAACTGGCTGATTATTTGCTACTTTGTTTGTTCCCATAAATAGATTCTAATCACCTTTTGCAATGATTTGTTTTATCACAGAAAATGAAGAGTGACCGACCTTTTGGAAGATGCATAACCATTTTATGATGATGAACCATGTCGCACATTCCCTTTTTAAATTACAATACTGTAGTTTTCTATTTTTGTTTTATTTTCTTCGGTTCTGATTGTATTTTCGAAATTTTAACTAATTATAATGGTGATTTGTTGATCAATGAATAAAAAATACAGTGATAAAATAGTAATGCAGAACTAAAAGTCCAGTTTATGGAATGATGAAGTGGTAATGCAGAACTAAAAGGTCAATTTATGGAATGACTCTACAAACCCAGCTTTTAATTCCAAATATTCAGGGCGTGACTCTACAAACCCAGTTTTTAATTCCAAATATTCTGGGCGTGACTCTACAAACCCAACTTTTAATTCGAAATATTCAAGGCGTGATTCTACAAACCCAACTTTTAATTCCAAATACTCAGGCCGTGACTCTACAAACCCAACTTTTAATTCCAAATATTCAAACCCAACTTTTAATTCCAAATATTCAAGGCGTGACTCTACAAACCCAGCTTTTAATTCCAAATATTCAAACCCAACTTTTAATTCCAAATATTCAAGGCGTGACTTTACAAACCTAGATTTTAATTCCAAATATTCAAGGCCTTGCTCTACAAAGTTACCAGTTCAGTTCAGGGTATATGCCCATGACACCATACCTTCATTCCCCATTCGCCAGATGAGAAGATAAACAACCCAATATACACTGCATACTAGGAAGGCTAGTCATGAGACAAGAAGAAGAGTTGCCAAATAATTAAACTTCATCTTCAGAACTCTGATTTTAGCATCCCGGTCAACAATCTTTTTGCTATAGCTGGCGATAAGTGCTCTCATTTCAGGGGACGGTTCTGGATCAATCCACACCCACATGCTACAAGTTCCCTTGCGACATTTAGCAAACTTCCTATGAGGATTTTCGGGAGTCTTAGAAGTGAAAATACGGGCAATAACACCACAATAACAGAACCGCCTCGACTCAACCTACACCGACTATGTTGCAGGAAACATATTAACAATATAATCTGCCTATTAACAATCATTGAAGCGTTAGTTGGCATCAAGAAACAAAAGAAAGAAAGCACGATAAAACAAACTAAGAACCTTTTCCAGAAAAACATTGCAAAGATATCAAAATGAAAATGAAATGCAAACAGAACAATCCAAACAAATTAGGCACACATGAAACGACAAAAGGTCTTATACATTTCCACTGATATGCTTTACTGTCCCGCTCTCCGTCGCCAGAAGAAAATTAGGGCACCGATCGCGCAAAGAATGAGTGAAAAAGAAGACTCCGGTGATGGCTGGTGAGAGTTGTAAAGTACGAGTTTGGAAGTTAAATTGGACTGGAAGTAGGAAAAACGTAAGGGTAAAACAATCTTTTCCAAACAAATTAGGCACACATGAAACGACAAAAGGTCTTATACATTTCCACTGATATGCTTTACTGTCCCGCTCTCCGTCGCAAGAAGAAAATTAGGGCACCGATCGCGCAAAGAAAGAGTGAAAAAGAAGACTCCAGTGATGGCTGGTGAGAGTTGGTAAAGTACGAGTTTGGAAGTTAAATTGGACTGGAAGTAGGAAAAACGTAAGGACAAAACAATCTTTCTAAGTGATTAGGGGGTTTAGAAAAAATATATTATGTATTAGTGATCTCAAACAAAAGATTTTTTGAACTAGGGTGTTTAGGATAACTTTTCAACATATTTGATCCTCATAATTAACTGTCCTTTTTATAAAAAAATCCCTTATTTATTTATATATTTATATTTTTCACGAGAAATAACAGGACTTTGATAGTTTGACCTTCATTACTGTTGATGTTTTTACCCAAAAGGAAGGAAAGGCATCTCAGCTGAAGAGCACCTCTCTGCTTACCATACCAGTAACTTGAAAAGCGATGCAAACTCTTGTCCTGCCGGCAGCTCGTTCCAGCGTCGCGCCACCAGCTCCGCCGTACACGGTGGCAGTTCCTAGGGTCTTACCGAGTAGTTTGCCCCGTTCGATTCTACGCCTCAACAGCACAAATGATCCTCATTCATCTCTTTCTGCATTGAAAATTTTCAAAAGTTTGTCTTCACCTTGCTTAATTCTGAATAACCGCAGCATAAGAGCCCTAGCCTCGCCTCCCATTGCAGCTGATTATGCTTCTCCGAGTGATGAGTCTGAAAAGGCCAAACTTGCTCAGGTTTCCCTCTCTCTTTCATCGTTCGCTGTTTGTGTCTGTGTTAGAACAATGAGGCCTTTATGTACGTTGGGATTACAATATTTTTCAGTTGAAGATTTCAGATTGCTCGGTTGATTTTTTTTTGTAAGTGCGATGATTTGAACCTAGGGTTTAGGGTTTTGCTGATCTGTACGCTAGTAATTAATTCGCAACTATTTTCATCGATTGAAACTTGGAACCTCTTCAGTTTACTTCATTTCTTTGCTTTTTGTCTGAGTCTGATAGTTTCTGGGCATTATGGATGTTTATTCCCATCCAGGGATTATGAATTTGGTATAGTCCCGTGGAATTAGCACATAATAGTTTCCTGATAATGCAGATACAGAAATTAGATCAAGGGTTTGGTTATATTGGTTATTTATGATGCAATTATGATACTGGGATTGTGAAAGGATAATCTCCCTTCGCTAACCTAACGTTGGTAATGTTTTCTCCAAAATCTTTGATTTTCCCTTAAGTATCTCTGTTTTGACTTGTCTATATCAGGTTGCAAAGAGACTAGAAAATACTTCGAGGTATTTCAAGAGATTGGGAAGTTTTGGATTTTGGGGACAACTAGTTTGCACAGTTGTTGCTGCTGTGATCCTTTCATTTTCTATTGTTGTTACGGGGAAGATTACGTCGCCTGCTACCTTTTATGCAACTGCTGGTGGTATTGCAGCTGCATTTGTTTCTGTGTTTTGGTCTTTTGGCTATATTCGGTTATCTGATAAACTTCGAAGAACAGCCAATGACCCTTCAAAGGTAATGACCACATCTCTTGGCAAAGCTAGCAATATAATCCAATTTTTAGCCTTTTTGTTGCCTAAAGTTGCCTTTTTTTTTTTTGTGGCCAGATTCTTCTTATTATAGCATTTACATTTTCCTGTAGTTAAGTATTGTTGAATCTAGTAATGCTTTTGAAAATGAACCAAGCCAATCCATATTGCAAAATTTTAATTCTGGGGTTCGAAGATTGGCGATTGGGATCCTAGAGAGAAGCAAAATTTGATGATTAAGCAAAGAAATTCAACTTAAAGTCTGAAGTTTTGACTATGAGGAACTTAAAATTATTAGCCTAACAATCTGTACTGAACTTTCTTCCAATAAAAATCAAACCCTATCCCATGCAGTAATAGATAGCTGTGGAGAATGGAGTTTTAGAAAAGTCATTCATGGGAGAGTGGGGGCTGTCGATTTAGTTGAGATTAACTAGGATCAGATAATTATTTCAAAGAAATCATAATAAGAAACAATTAATATCAACTTAATGCATACAGGGAGTAGACATATTCTTCTTGAAAATTTAATACTTGAATTATGAAAAACATTAACACGCACAAAATTTCATATGTTTTTGAGAGATCGAAATCCAAAAGATTTGTGAATCAAAAGTATATTGTACATGTCACAAAAAGACTTAAACCATATGAGAATCCAAAAATGAGCTCTTGATTGTATGGTCCTTTTTGTGTAATTGATGTTCTGACATCAATGAAGACTGCTATGGACAGTAAACTCAAGTCAGATTAAATAATTTTATCGTCTCTGTCAATCGACTTCTCTGATTTCTACTGTACTTTTACTGTTCATTCAAAAGTAAGTTATATGGTTTCAGGCACCTCCTCGTGCTGATGTTGTAAGAAGCCTGAGAAATGGTATAGCTGTAAATCTGTTGGGCATGGGTGCTGCTATACTCGGTATGCAAGCGACGGTAGGTATATTGGTGGCCAAAGCTCTTACAACTTCATCTAATCCTTATTATCAGGGTATATCACCTGGGAGTAGTCCTGTTCTTGCCTTGGATGTCTTCTTGGTGCAGGTACCATACACTTCATATCATTTTCGACATTTCATTTGTTTAGTTGCAGAGTTTGTTCTTCATTTCGCTATTTGGTAATCTCCAGTATCTTCTTTATAAGTCAATTTATGCAATCATTTCATGTTTCTTGTTGCGCAGTCATCTGCAAACACCATACTTTCACATTTCTTGGGGCTAGTATGCTCATTGGAGCTTCTGCGCTCGGTCACGTTGCCACCTTCTGAAAGTGCACCCATTCCCAAGATGGCATGAGCTTTCTAAGCAGTATGGTGAAATCACCATCGAATGAATTGGAGCATTTTGCGTGGATTTTGTATTAAAAGCCAGATCTCTTGTATTTTCTTCAGAATAGGAATCGTTTTAGATGTGTTTTCTGCCTTATATTTTGTGATTCTGTCAGACATACCAATCCATTTCAGAAAATAAATGTTAATTCTTTTCCAGATTTGAAACCTGGATAGTTACATAATACACGTAGTGTTGTATGTTTGCTGTTGGTTCAAATGAGTGCAATACTAATTTATGTTATAATCTTGATGACAAAGTGGTATCATATGAGATATCCAGTTCATGACTAGGCATTCACATATTTTAATCAGCTTTGTTCATCAGCGGTGAAAAACATAATTTTACACAAAACAGTATCATTTTAATTCCAATTTCCTCCCAACGTACAAATGAACCAAAATGTGGCAAAAAGATACATTCCCCAATGATTATGACAAACACAAAAAATGAACATAAATTTCAAAATAAATTGCATTAAATAGAACTACATCTATCACAAATCTAGTCTTTTACATGCCGGAAAAGTACCATAACAAAATCGCAATTAACAGTTGAATTTGATAAAATCTTGAATATGAAAAAGCACAAGATAAACATCGCCAGCAAAACGACTGCTTATGCTCCTGCTTGAGTAGACGATGTTTGCCTCCTCAATTCAGTATTAGCATTCCTCAAGAACTGATCCCACCCACTCCCACTACTTGTATCCAAATAATCGTACGGAACAGCAGTTTTCAAACCAGGGCGAATCCCACATGGGCTCTCCACAATCCTGAACTCCAAACCGTTACACTCTTGTCCAATCTTCTCTTCCAATTCATCCCAACTGAACAACAACGGAAGAGTAGATCCACCCCAAGGATTGAAATCCAAAAGCTTAACCCTACGATCTTTTGTCACATACACATCAAAAGTATAACTATCAGATCCAAATCTTGACTTCACTTCTTCTACAAAAAAGTACTCAATATCCATCTTCAGATCATCATTTTTTTCAAGAAGGGAAGGGTTAAAGTTAGTCACCTCCCTTTGACAAATCCCCACAAGGAGTTTATTATGTACAAAGCAACGAAATTCCATCTCAGGGTTTAGGGAAGGGTACCATTTGCGCAGTGCAAGGAAGAAATCTGACGGCCTAGAATCAATCTTATCAACACATGAATCATATGCATGGCACAGATCATGGATAACCGAATCAGAGGATCGTAATAGAAGTGCAATCTCACTGAAACTCTCACATTTCAAACTCCCGGTTGAACTGATCCAAGCAGAATCTTTTGGAGCAGTCTAGTTAAGCTTAGGAAAGATAGAACCGCCTAGGGTTTCAATCGATGCTTTGATTTCCATTTCAAGTTCAGGGAAAGAAGGGGGTGGGGTGGGTTCCTCTGCCTCGTCTCCAGGTCCTTCTGATACAACAAAATCTTCTTCCTCATCGGGTTTGTGGATTCTGTTTGGGAGGGTATCATCATCTGTAATTGAAAGAGGGAGAAGGAAGGGCCCAGAATCATCTAGAAGGTATTGGATGAAGGATTCTGGAAGCTCGTGAATTAGGGTTTTGATGGATACAGATTTGAATTTTGGGTACCATTCTTGAATCTGGCACCTGCTTATGTCTTCTACTTTCATCTCAAGAACCAGAAATTACTTGCCCGTGTAAATCCAAGAGAAGATCTTCCTTTAAGAGCTGCACAGAGGGATAAAATAGTTAAACTTTGCATTAAGTTGTGAATTAACAATATTTAGACAAGAACTTTTCTGATGAAACAATCCCAGATGAGAGTCCTAGGGTTGGAAACGGGCAGGGTCTGGTTCAGACCCGGTGGTTCTGGACCCGTCCCGTGATGGGTTTGGACCCGATTCAGACCCGAAAACAAGTGGAGAACTTTAATATTCATATTACATATACCAAAGAAATAGGATACCTGACAAACTTGTCCCGCTGGCCATATTGAGTCTTTGGACCGCAATCAAACATTTTGTAAATTGGTGTAAATTCAGCTGCAACCAAAAGGAAAAACTCAAAAACCAGAGAGAAAGTGTTACCTGCTGAGGACACATTTGAGTTGTTTTCATAGAGGATCTTATAGTTTTTAATAACTTGGACAAATAAAGCTTTAAGTGCTGAAATTGTTAAGTATCATGCCAAACATAGTGAAATAGAAAGGAGCATTGCATACTTTTACACTAACCTGCTCTCAGATTTGAATTTCAAAAAATGCATATAAAATAGTGACATATTTATCAGTACGGAATTCCCCACCCCAGACTACATACTCTCTAACAGAAAATAGAGCAAGATAAAAGTAGACTCCAAGCAATCAGTCTATATCTGGAACAAAACTGAATAATAGTCTGGAGCATATGAGATGACTGACAAGCAGAACGAACCTATTCAGCAATAACCTTACGATCTTTACAATTAATGGGAAACATAATCCAGTTCCATTGAAAGGTACAAAGCTTCTCACATACTTGTCATCATAACTCGCACTCGACCAAGTTTAGATCTACTTACAGCAGAACTGTAAACAGAATGACTCACTATAAAGTTCAAAGACAAAAGCACTGGGGTTGAAAGAAACTGAATAATATTCTGCTGGTTATGTGATGATTGACAAGCACAATTAACCTAGTCAAGAAGGAGTTGGCTAGTACCTCTAACATATCAGAATACTATCAGCAGATATAAATAAAGCTGAGGCTACAGTGAATTTATTTACACAAATCTAAAGCCCAAAGTAACATCAAGATTCAGCTGAGCAAAGCACCACACTTAGAAATCTCCAAGAACTCCACCTTCAAGCATTATCCCTCTCAAAATTTGAACCCATATCAATTTCTTAAGTTACAGCATCCCCAAAGCTATAGAATGAAAACTCCAAGTTTTGAATGCAAAATCAAGTCCAAATGAACTAGGTTACCATTCCAGGCCATATGCAGCTACTCTAATCTTTCCCCAAATCTCTACTTACAGTGATCATTAATATCTTCTTTCATGAGATAACTTCCAACAATGGCCCATCTGGAAATATAGCACCTACTTCATAAACATTACCCCACATAATATATCTCAGCTTCGCAACCCCATAAATATTCACAGTTACCAAATAGGGGCTAAACTTGGGTCCAAATTTTACATTAAAATCTAATTCATTTTACACAACACCCGAGCAATGCTTCAACCGACAACACGGTAGCAGCAACCAACGTTGCAGACAAAATTGAAATACAACCAAGCAAAACTCATGGAGCTTATCAAGATTTCAATATATCGGCAAGACAAGTGTCTGATAAGTGAAAATACACCCATCGCCGAGAAAACCAATCTAAATTCCTCCCAGAAAGAGCAAAAAACTCAATTATATTTCCAACAGCTAACTAACTCGAAAGACTCATAAGGAGCTACTGCCAGTTCAGATTCACAAAAAACAAGGTAAAAACTAGATCAAACGGAGAGACTTACAGCGAAATTCCTCCGATTTTAAGCCATTAATTCCAGGAGAGAGAGAGAAAGAGGAGAAAGGATTGATTTCTTCAAGCTTTGCAGAGCTAAAGTCAAAATAATCTACAATGGTATGCTGAAGTGGGGGAGCACAATTGGGAAGATGACTTATGGGCCCTTTATTTGATTGTCTTTATAAATATGAGGTGTATTCTATTAGACCAGAGCAAGCATGATTGTGACAGATTTGTTAGAATTGTGGTCTCGAGCGTGCGTTATTTTTTTTATTATTCATTGTAAGTTTTAACGGGAAATTCCCGAAAAATCCCCATATGGGAACTCAAATTCCTCTTTACTCCCCACTTTAAAAAAAGTTCCTCTGAACTCCCCAGATCAAAATCAAAGTTCCTCTTTACTCCCCGTTTTTTCGGAAGGTTGTATAAAAATTCAAGAATCGCGTACCCGAACCCCGAAATCACGTACTTAAATACCCAAATGATGTATTTACCCCCAAATACATCATTTGGGCATTTAAGTACGTGATTTCGGGATTCGGGTACGCGATTCTTGAATTTTTATACAACCATGGGGAGTTAAAGGGAATTTGGCCTGTCATCTAGGGAGCAAATGAGAACTTTTTTAAAAATGGGGAGTTAAAGGGAATTTTTTCAACTTTTAGGTACTATTCATAAAAAACCCCAAGTTTTAATTCCCGTTAATTTAGTTAATTTTTTCTCTGGGGTTTGCATTTGAAAAAAAAAATCATATAAATGGCTCATAACACTAACTTTAGTTTCTGATTTAAAAAAAAAAAAAAAAGAAGAGAAGAAGAAACACGCTTTTTAGTTAAAACCATGCATCCAATTAAGAGGTGTTTGCAAACTCTAATCAATACGTAGAAGTCAAAGCAGAAGTGAAAATTGTAAAAAACTGTGTGGTAAAAGTATTGAGTATTTGGAAAAAAAAAAGTGATAAGTAAAATAATCAGTTGAGTATTTGAGGAGAAAAGTTGATAATCACTTTTAATTTTTATGAATTTATTAATTGATCCTAAAATATTTTGAAACATTTTTTGACATTATAATATGATTTAAGCATGATTAATATAAAATTATTATAATTTTATATAAATTTATTTATTAATATAAAATTATTCTATATATACCATTTTTTATAAATTTATAAAAATTATGAATAGAGAAGATATACTTTATAATTGCAAATTTTTAGTTATGAGTTTTTTAAGATTAAGAAATTTTATTTGGAGGAAAAAAAAAGAGGATATAATGAAAAAAAGGTTGTAATGAATGTATTTATAAGTTAGAGTTCTATTTCTATGGAAAAGGTTAATTTAAAAATATTAATATTTTAATAAAAAAGTTATTATCAAAATAGAATTTTAATTAAATTAAAAAAAACTGTATAAAAAGAAGTAGAATCTAAAAATATATCTTTATTTTTAGATTCTAGTTTATTTATGTTTAAATTAAATAAAAATCAATTTTCCAAATATTCTAAAAATAAATATTTATCTCATAAATACTTATTTTTAAAGTTTACTAACTCTTCCTAAAATTAAGCTTATTGCTTATTTTTAGAGTTTTGGCCTTTTCAAAATTCAAATTAGCTCATTGCTTTTTCCCCCCCACTCTCTCTCTCTCATCTTCTCTCTCTCGACGATTATTTGTTGCCTAGCGCCACCGTCCACCGCCGCCGCGCCAACTCACTGTCGCTCATAATCACGCAATGCTGTAGTCAACGTGTACCTGTCCCAGTGCGGTGGTCACTAGGTTTTTGTCGGCTTTATCTATTAGTAAGGCTTCTGACTTTTGATTGTTCGAGGCACTTTTGCGGATCTATGCGACTCACCTGTCTGTTCGAATGCCGATATGAGACTTAAGAAATTCCTTGAAATTTTGATTTAACTTTTCTGGGGAAGGTTTTTAATGGTGGATTTTTATCATTTGGGAGATTGATTAATAAGGGTTGATAAAATTGTAAATAGAATTTGGTCTGCGGCTAATGATTGTGCTAATTTTTTTCCTCGAGTAGTTTCATATAATTATGTTGGAGTTTATTTGTTTATTGTGGTTGATATGGACGGAGGCAATGTTTCCAATTTCTGCCCTGAAACTTATTTACGGAACTTGAGTAAGAGTGTCTGTTCATAAATTTCTTTAGGTTTTTTCTGTACATTTTACTTTGTCTCTGAGTGACTTTGCTGCTGGGGTTGTCGTCCTCTAATTCATTGGCCTATTCTACAGAACTTGTTCTGATCTAATGCTGAGCACGGGGACAATGACGGAGGTTGCTACTCTTGGTCAATTGTCTGCTTCAAATGCTTTTCATTTTGGTGGTGAGACTGCTGGAGGTGGAGGTTCAAAGGTTTCCACCACCACTTTGAAGCGGAAAACTCCCTCGGAGTCACGGGTAATATTTCCATGGCTAGGCCTTGCAGTCCAAATTTTACATGCTCTTTTTCTGTTTCTAAAGGAGTATTATCTGAATTCTGAGTATAGTTGTGTTCTAGGTGAACAGAGAACGGAATTGAAACAGAAGGTTGTGAGATGAAACAATCATAATTGTTTTAGAGGCTGAATTCAAATAATATATTTTTTAATCCTTGGCAATTGGTGTAATAGGGTAGTACAGAAGGAAAGGAATAAAGTTGTTTCTTCTATTTTCCGTCACAACTCAAGGGTTTTGTATCCACCTTTTCGTAAAGGAAAAAAAGATTATTTCATAGTGCGGCAGCACATTCAAATTTGAGTGGGAGATCCCTCTGTCATGTAGAACATGCTTTGAGGCAGTAGTGCATAGGGGTGCAAACAAGCCGAGCCAGCTTGCAAGTCTCGCGAGCTGAGCTCGAGTTGACTCGGCTTGAAATCATGTTTGTGCGAGCTCAATTCGAGCTCCAACGAGCCCGAGTTTACTGTGATTTGTACAAATTTGCTTTAAGTCCAGCGATCTATGGACAACCATATTTCAATATGCAATAGAGAGAGAGGGTATTTCAAGTCCTGTTTTACTCTGATTTGTACAAATTTGCTTTAAGTCAAAATCATGTCAACTCGCTCTTGCAGTTTTGCTATTGATTTATTGGCTCCGAATTTTATTTTGGAGTAGAAGAATTTTCATTTTCTGTAAATTAGCAGCTGCTTTCCCGCATTTACTTATAGTTTGGAAATGACAGCAAGAGAGGAAATGAAACATGGAATGATTCTATTATACATCTCAAAATACCTGGCAAATGGAATTCATATCAACCCCCACCCCGCATACACACCCAAAAAAAAAAAAAGATTGAGAAAAAGAAAAGAGAACTGAAGTACTGTCGTCTGATAGGGCATCTTTTTAGATCTACAGAATACATCTGAATTCAGGCCATATATATGCATTCGGTAGGTCTGGGAAAATAAACTCCATTTAGCTACAAATGACTTCTTTTTCTTTTGGGTACACTTCAAATGACATTTAAGTTCCATGACTTACATTGATATTTTCTTGGTTTTGTGGTATTGCCACAGGCATACCTTCAATCCCTCACTATTTGTCTTGAAGAGATGAGAGTTAAAAGGCTTGACTCAGAGGAATGGATGCATCATCGTGAGTTAGGCTCTATGATCAGTACAAGTGGTTAGAAACACGTGGAGTCGATGAAGAAAGTTTGGTCCAGAGTCTGCCCAAAGATCTCAGACGAGACATAAAACGTCATCTTTGTCTGGCTTTGGTCAAGAGGGTAAAACTATTTTCCACTGATTATAATCTGATGTCTTTTATCTTTTAGGGGGAGAGTAGCAGCAGCACTCCTCCTCCCTGAGGTTGCGCCAAATTACACATAGACGCCCTTATGTTTTGATAATTATCGTCAACTCCCCTGGCGTTAACTATCTAAACCTCAGGGTAATTATGGAATGACTCTGTTTTTATCTCTAAATTCTATTTTTTTTAAAACTGGAATTAGTCTTTTGGGATAAGTAAAGAGCCTTCTGATCTGAACTATTTACCAACTGAACTTTCTATTCTTGCACTTTACCTCCTCAGTAATATGCATTACCACCTCATGCCTATTCAGACGGAAATAACCACCAAAAGCCTTAAAAAACGACACATAATCATTACATGTTTGTTTGTTATGGAAATATTTCCAATCAAAAATAGGTTAGAGGTGGTTTGAGTAAGAGTTTTGGAGTTGATGTGGAAAAAAAATAAAAATTCAACCGTAAACTTTTATCCATGCATCTACGTACACTTGAATTGTTCCCAGACATAGAGCCAGGTTTTGTACATGAAAATAGAGGACTTGCAAATATTTCAATTTTTTCCCACTGGCCGCAAAAATATGCACCTCTTACCCCTTTCTCTCTGACCCTGGCTATAACTACTTTCCCAAGTTGACACCAACTCTTTTGTAGGTTCCACTATTTGAGAACATGGACGACAGATTACTCGATGCCATTTGTGAGAGGCTCAAACCCTGCCTATACACCGAGAACACCTACATAGTGCGAGAGGGCGATCCCGTGAACGAGATGATATTCCTCATCCGTGGCCGTCTCGAGAGCATCACAACCGACGGTGGAAGAAGCGGTTTCTTCAACCGGAGTCTTCTCAAAGAAGGAGACTTTTGTGGCGAAGAGCTTCTAACGTGGGCCCTCGACCCAAAATCTGGTTCTAACCTCCCCTCTTCCACCCAAACTGTGAAAGCACTATCCGAAGTCGAAGCCTTCGGCCTAACAGCTGATGAGTTAAAGTTTGTTGCCAGCCAATTCAGGCGGCTCCACAGCAGACAAGTGCAGCACACTTTCCGGTTCTATTCACAGCAATGGAGGACTTGGGCTGCTTGCTTTATTCAAGCTGCATGGAGAAGGTATTCAAAGAGGAAAGTGTTGGAGATAAAGATGAAGGAGGAGGAAGAGGCTGAGGGGGCGGCCAGCAGTGGGGGTGGGGGGTCGTATAGTATTGGACTATTGGTGCGACTTTCTTGGCTTCTAGGTTTGCTGCAAATGCTATGAGGGGTGTGCACAGGAACAGGAATCTTAAGAGTGCACGGGAGCTGGTGAAACTGCAGAAGCCTCCAGAGCCGGACTTCACTGCTGATGCTGATTGATTAACCGGGTTTTTCGTTTCGGACTCGAGGAGGTGGTGGAATGTGTAATATACTTTTGTTGTTGTGAAAATGACATAATGGATAATGTATTGTGCTGTGTAGCTAATGTATTTCTTGGTTTGGAGATGTTTTTGTTTTTCAAGGAATTTGTATAATTTGGCATCTCTAATGTTGTTTAGTATATTCAAATTGTGCCTTGATGGTTTACTTATGTAGCAAAATTGTGAGGGTAGCTGTTTTTGCAGCAAGTGATTTTAGAGGGCGATTGTAAAGGCGTGGTGGATAACTCGTTTCTAATTCTGAGGATTTGTTCATGGTGGATCATATCGTAAGACACATAAGGAGAAGTCCCTACTCTTCTTATTCCTATTTGGACAGTTTCTTTTATTAAGAGGTGAGTAGGTGACAATAATATGTTCATGAATTAGCCAGAAGGTGTGTTACGTTTCCTTGAATTTATTGCATGGCCCATTCCATCTATACTATAAAAAACGGAAGGAATTTTTTACCCATAAACCGTTTGTTTGTGACACCTTAACACCAATTTTTTAGTATACATATAAAAACAGTCAAGTTTTTAAGATTGAGCTGGAATCTTACCTTTTTAAAACGAGGCTTATACTAAAAAAAAATTGCGAAGAAACCAATCAAATTATATTTAAAATATTATTATATCCAATTTGGGCTAATAAGATAAAGAAAATTTTATGTAGACAGAAACTACGTGCACACACGACTAGTTATTAAATAAATTATGTTATTTAGTTGAACAACAACAACAACAATAATAATAAGAGTTAATTACATTTGCGTGCACACACGACTAGTTATTAAATAAACTATGTTATTTAGTTGAAGAACAACAACAATAATAATAAGGGTTAATTACATTTGGACTCTATGGGAATATAGTAAATTACGACTTGTATCTCTCTTAATAAAAAAATTACACTTATACCCACTCAAGTTTGAGATAATTACAACTAGCACCCAACATCTAGGGTTCCCTTATTTTTTTATGATCTCAACTAAAAATAAATTTGAAATGTCAGAATTATCCTTATATTTTTTTGAATGACATGGATTGCCCTTAATAAAATTATTGGGTATTTTATATAATAAATATATATATATAATACGTATATAGTATGTTATATATGGAAAGCAATATATACTAATCTATATTAATATAACTATAGTGATTAATTTATATGATAAAATAATATCTACATATATTACACGTTATATACATATCATGTTTGGGCTTGTGGCTGTTGAGTATGTGGGTTTGTTTTGTGTTTGTATTTATGGTGGTTGTTGATGATGGTGGTGGTTGTGGTGGCTAGTGCCGCTGTTTGTGGTGGCGTGCGGTTGGTTGTGGTGGAGAAGAAGCAATCATATGGGGGAGAAGAAACGAGGGCGACGACGGAGATGGTTGGTTGTGGTGAAGCAGTGACGGCGGCGGTGGCTGTTGGGAGAGGGAGGGTGGGAAAGATGGTTAGGGAAGAGGGTACAATGGTCTTTTGACAAAATGAATAATAATAGTATTTAATTATTTTGATCAGTTATTATCAAGGGTAAAAGGGACAATTCATATAATTTCAGTATGTTCCGTTAAATATTTGACGGAATTTATTCCGTTGGGTGTTTTATATAATTTATATATTCATAGGTGGGTATAAGTGTAATTTTGTTACTAAGAGTGATACAAATTGTAGTTTATTATATTTTTTATGGGGTCCAAATGTAATTAATCCTAATAATAGTTTTTCAACCATCATATTACGAGAAGAGTTTTGGGTTAAAGAAACTTAATATATTTCACCAAAGATTTAACATGCAAATTTGCAATGAAGTCATATGTAATATTGTTATGGTCTTTCCTTGTTCTTCCTAAATCTATAAAACCATGTCTTCATTTGTTTGAAAATCATTCCTCAAATATAATAATATACTCAATATTCTCAAATTCAGAATGGAGAAAAAGGTTTGTGCAGTAATCCTATTACTCCTACTAGTCTTGGTTGGTAAGTGTTCCGCCATAATCATATTTAATTGTTGATAGATATTCCATTAAATAGCATCATACTATCATATGTACATAATAATCTTTATACAACAAATATAGTGACTTTATCGTTATAATTTATTTTCCTTCATATATATATATATGGGGAAAATTACATCCACCTACCCTGTAGTTAGGAGTAATTACAATTCAGTCTATCATTATCGTGAAATTACAAATAAGTCCCTATAAGTTGTGTTTGGATTGAGGTCCCTGACGGAAGTTGTAAATTTACCCCCTTGCCCCTGACAGAAATGCACCATTTTTTTAATTAAATATTAAAAATACGAAATAACAAAGTTGCCCTTTATATTATGTAATTAAAAATTTATATATATAACATAATATATATATGACATATTATATATATATATATAAAACATATTCATATTATGTATATATATATATATATATAGTATAGATATGTTTGTATATCAGTATATCCCTCCCACCCCCACGCCCCTAAACAAAATGCAGAGATGTCGCCGGCGACCAAATCTATCTCATCTTCCCACCCGCGCAGCACAACCACTCTACCACGTTTATCACCTTCTCCTCCGCCAATCCTTCACCGCGCGCCACCCCTTCTTCCCCACCACTCCCTCTACTCACAAACAAAACGAAAGAGCCCCGCCGATCCCAAATCGCGGTTAAATCTGCCGTGGTGCCGCCTCAAGTCCACCTCCGCCCTATTTTTCTTCAGATCCACATCCGAATCTGGATCTGGGTGTTTGTTTGTGAAAGTATGTGTGTGTTGTTGTGTGACTGTGTGTTTGTGGAGAAGAAGAAGTGGTTGTTGATGGTGATGGAGATACGGGGAAGGGAGGCGATGGATTCGGGGGAAGAGGAAGGGTGGGCGATGGACGGCGACAGCTGATGGTGGTCTTGGCGTTGAAGGCGACGATTGGTGGTGGTTCAGGTGAAGACACCATTGCCGTGACTTTGATCTTTCATAGAGCCACCGCCGCTAAAAATCGGGTCACGAAATTGATATCGATGCGATCCTTGTGTCGTGGTGATCGAAAAGCACTACCCGTATGTTGAATTTGGTGAAGAAACGAAAAACCCCCAATTCTTGATGTTTCATCTTCTCCGATGAAGAACGGGGTGGCGGGCTTTTTTTCTTTTTCTTTTGATTTAAATTTAATTTGATTTGAAAATATATGGGGCCTTTTTTAAATTAAAAGAATTATTAAAAGTATGAATAAAAGTATTATTAGGTAAAAAAAAATATTTTAATTTGTATGAATAAAATTATTAAAAGTATATTAATTTCTTCAAAATACTAACATATGATATATGTTTTTATTTTTATTTTTATTAGAAATATGATTACATAAAATAATTAATTCAAAAATACAAATATGTATAATAAAAACAAGGTTTATTAATTATATATATTTCTTTTTTTTTTTTAAATTTTGAAGAATTATGATATTAATATAATTTAACACAAAGATACTCATAGTACATATTTTTTAACAAAACGATCCCTCATGAATATGACTTTAACAATGCAGTCCTTGAGGGTATTTTGGTAAAATTGCAAAAATAATAAAATATTCAGGGGTATTTTCGGTATTATAGGGTCAAAACATAACGGAACCCTAACGGTTTCGAGGACCTCAAACGGAACATGAACTATAGGGACTTATTTGTAATTTCACGATAATGATGGACTGGTTTGTAATTACGCCTAACGACAGGGTAGGTGGATGTAATTTTCCATATATATATATATATATATATATATTGTTGAATCATGGTATTCTGGAAAAAATAGTGTATTGTATTCATCTTGCTTGTATTTTCTGTGTTCCATCGTTAATCCCTAGTCTAGGATATATATAAGTCCCAACACAATCTCAAAGAATCAGACTAATTACAGGAATTACGGGACTAAACCCGATAAGTCAATCCTTTCCTTAGCTAGATATTCTAACACTCCCCCTTAAGCTAAGTAAAGGAATCCCCGATGCTCAGCTTGCCCAACACAGTTCGGAAGATCTGACTCGTAACAGCCTTCGTGAGTATATCGGCTAGTTGATCTTCGGACTTGACGAATGGAATGGATATCGTGCCCTCCTCCAACTTTTTCTTAATGAAGTGCCTATCAACCTCCACGTGTTTCGTTCTGTCATGCTGAACCGGATTTTCCGAGATGCTGATCGCGGCTTTGTTGTCACATTTTAACAAGCTAGGTCCCTTTTGTTTAATGCCAATTTCAGCCATCAGTTCCTAAGCCAGATAAGCTCCGTAACTCCCTTTGCTATTCCTCTGAATTCAGCCTCGGCACTTGACAATGCCACAACCTTTTGCTTCTTACTTCTCCAAGTTACAACATTCCTTCCAACCAGCGTAACAAATCCAGACGTGGATCTCCGATCATTTGGATTTCCTGCCTAGTCAACATCTGTATATGCCTCAATATCGAGGTGGCCGTGCCTTCCAAACATGATTCCTGTCCCTACGGTACCTTTGAGATACCGAATGATACGAATGACTGCCTCCATGTGTTCTTGACTTCTTTCTGTGGCTGGTGCATGAACTGACTCACAATACCTATCGAGTAGGCAATGTCTGGTCGAGTATGAGCCAAATAGATTAGTTTTCCAACCAATCGCTGATATCGTTCTTTATCTGTTTGTTCCCCATCTCCTTCTATCCTGAGTTTGTGGTTAACCTGCATTGGAGTGTCAATGGGTTTGCAATCAACTAACCCTGTTTCTGCCAACAGATCAAGAATGTACTTCTTTTGTGATATAAAAATCCCTTTCTTAGACCGAAGAACCTCAATGCCCAAGAAATACTTCAATCCTCCAAGGTCCTTCATTTCAAACTCTCGAAACAAATTCTCTCTGAGACTCTCCATTTCTTCACTATCACTGCCTGTAATAATCATATCATCAACATAGATTACAAGACACGTGATCAAGTCTCCTCGTCACTTCAGGAACAGAGTATGATCAGAGTTACTCTGTACGTATCCATGGCGTCGCATGGCCATTGTAAATCTGCCAAACCACGCCCTGGGTGACTGTTTGAGCCCATATAGTGCCTTTCGAAGTTTGCAGACTTCATTTTTCCCAAAACCTTCTGTGAAACTCGGTGGGGGTTCCATATAGACCTCCTCGTTTAAATCCCCATGCAAGAAGACATTTTTCACATCAAATTGATGTAGTGGTCAGTCTCTGTTGGCTGCTAATGATAACAGAACTCGGACAGTATCAAGTTTTTCTACCGGTGTGAAAGTCCACAGTAGTCAATCCCAAGTGTCTGAGTGTATCCCTTTGTGACCAGCCGGGGCCTTGTACCTTTCCACTGAGCCGTCTGCTTTATATTTAACTGTGAAGACCCACCTACAGCCAACTGGTTTCTTCCCCTCAGATAACTTGCATTTCTCCCACGTACCATTTTGAGCTAATGCTTCCATTTCAACATCCATAGCTCTCTCCCATTCCTTATTTCGTTTGGCTTCCTGCACTGTTCTGGGAACTTCTTCTTTGTAAAGGCTGCTCAAGAAAGCCTTCGCTGTGTAAGACAGGCTCCCCCTGACCACATTTCCCATAGGATATTTGGTAGTTCGGGACGTATGGTTAGATGAGTATCTAGGTGGTGGAATTCCTCTAGTGCTTCTCTGTGGCAGTTGATACCTAAGATTTGCTGCATTCTCAGGCACAGTATCAAGAGCACTAGGAATATCAACAGTATCATTAATGATTTCAGAAGAAGTGGAAGGGATAGTTACCTCATTTTAGACATTATCCGGAGGAGGATCGCTGGGCGGGAGTGTGGTACTGAGCTCTTCAGAAGGGAGAGTCGGCGGTGGTGGTGGAGTCGACTCTATCAGATCGGTATAACTCAACCAGATCAGAGATCCATCACTATGATTCTCCCCCTGATCACTGTGATGGGAAAGGTAAAAATACTCTGTTTCTACAAAATTGCAATCCATACTTATGAGAAACCTCCTGTAACTAGGGTTGTAGCACAGGTAACCCTTTTGACTTGGTGCATAGCCCATAAAGACACATTTCTCAGCACAAGCATCTAACTTCGTCCGATCTGTTTTAGGTATATGAACAAAGACTGTGCACCCAAATATTCTCGGAGGTAAAGTGAGGTGCGGTGGAACTACAGTTTGGGTTTGGAGGACATCAAGTGGGGTTTTATGGGCTAGGGCTTTGGTTGGCAGACGGTTGGTTAAGTAGACTGCAGTGCTGACTACTTCAGGCCAAAAATGGGTTGGGACATGTGCTTCAGAGAGCAAAGCACGGGATATCTCAAGAATGGCCCGATTTTTTCGTTCTGACACCCCGTTTTGTTGGGGATTATTGGGGCAAGAAGTTTGGTGAAGGATTCCCTGTTGCTGGAAAAATGTATGCATGTCTTGGTTAACATAGTCACGTCCATTATCCGAACGTAACACCTTAATTTTCTTGTCAAATTGTGTTTGTATCATGTTGAAGAATGCCACAAAAGTCCTAAACACCTCAGATTTACGTCGCAGAAAATATACCCAAGTTATGCGAGAAAAATCATCTATGAACAACATAAAATACCGAAATTGATTCTGATTGGTCCCGGGGCTGGTCCCCAAACATCAGAGTGTACCAAGGAAAAAGGAAAATCAACTCGAGTATTATTTGACTTAAAAGAGGTTCGATGGCATTTCGTAGCCAGACAGGTTTGACAAGAAAAATTCAAGTCCTGATTATTTTGAAATAAAGTAGGGAACAACATTCTCAAGTACCCAACTAAGGGATGTCCAAGGCGTCTGTGCCATAACCAGAGTTGTGTGGTTGCTTTTCCCACTGTAAGAAGGGCTCGTGACGGGGTTTCCACTTCATCGACATAGTATAAACCTTCCTGCTCAGTATCATGCCCAATGATCTCCTTCGTATGAATGTCCTGTATCAAGCAAAATCGAGGGTAAATCAGGACCATACAATTTAATTCCTTCGTAATATGGCTCAGTGACAGCAGTTTATAGGATAATGAAGGAACATAGAGACAATTGTTCAGTTTCAGTTTTGGGGTAAGAAAAATTGAACCCTCTTTTTCCACAACAGCCATATCTCCATTTGCAGTCTGAATAGAAGTCGTTATAGGGTTTACCGGATCAATTAAATCAGACAAATCAAATGTCATTGAATCAGTTGCTCCACAATCAAGAATCCATTTTGAAACCTTCTTAGATGTAGATTGTGATAAGGCACATAGTTAACGGACTTTGGAGCTTGAATTGTTATAATTAGCTGCTTGATTTGGTTTAATTGTGGATTATTAATTGAAACCTATGGTTTTGTGCAGGAAAATACAAGTTGTGAGGAAGTTGTGCAAATTGAGGAAAATACAATCTGCGTGATTTGTGCAAATATAATCTATGGGGTGCCTTTGGCATCAATCAACAGCCACTCATGTGTGAGAGTCCAGGCCCGCTACTAGACGTGGTTTTGGAGAAAACTTGATTCAAGCCCACATGAGCATGAGAAGTCCACAAAGCCCAAGCCCTAATTCCAGCAAGGAGTTACATACGTTAAAATAGAGCAACAAGTTGTTGGGGGAATTAATGGCGTTACTTTCTAGAGTTAGTGGGTGGTTATTGAGGAGAGAATGTGGAAAAATAGTGAAGAAGTTTTCCTGAGGTCACGGTCAAGAGCCCTGAACCGTTTTTCGGGCAGCAACTTGGGCGTATTCATTGAGAACGTGGGAGTCAGTGCTCATCAATTCCGGCAGAACGTGGAAGGAGGAGTGGGGAAGAATTCATACCTTTTTCACTACAAATACAAGAAGAACCGAGAGCTTAGAAAATAGGGGCTGCACACAAAGAGAAATACGCAGCAGCAACGAGAGCTTTCTTTCTTCATTTTATTTATTTTTAGACTTTGTTAATTTCCTTTGTTAGTGATTTTCTAATTTCGTTTTAGTTGGGATTTTCCTAGTATGCATTAGATTTTGTGAGACTACTACTTTTGATTAATTAGTTCATGTTATTCGTTTTATTTCTGATTTCATGCACTGAGTGTTGGTTTATTCTTTGATTTAGAGCTCGAATCTTTGAATTGTCAATACGCATATAACTAGTTAATCTATTTGGTGGTGTTAACTGGATAATTAAAGAAGTGGCAATCAACGCTAGGGCATAAGGCTTGTCTGAATTTGTGTTGTGGAATAATTCGATCTAATTAGGTGAAGTACGAGTTCGTTCTAAACCGGTTAGGGCAGTGTGTCTTTGGTTTTTAAGGCAATTAGGCCGATTGAATCTTTGAAGAAGTTTCTGATAGGGTTATCGGTTAAATAGGGGACGACTATTAGGAGTTTCTTTTAATCGTTCTAAAAAGTAAGAAGAAACGAAGGAGCCAGCGGTAGTTGGCGACTATAGCTAGTCTAACGTTAGAATTAATCACCCAGTCAATGATCATAGTCTGATGCATGCGTAGGGAAATCCCGGCTATTTGATATCCACTGAATTTATCTAAGTTTAGTGTATATCTCAATTTATTTCAGTTGATTTGTCATTTGTTTAATTAGTTTATTCTTAGTTAAATCAAATCTCAAAATCCCCCCTTTATTTTAATTGCTTTATTTCATTTCCTTGGCATATTAAGAGGTCAATTTCACCCAATCCTCGTGGATCGACCCCATTTACCACTACTTGCAATTCATTTGTATTCGGTACTTGGGATTTTATTTTTGGTGGTCTCGACACCTATCAAATTTTGGCGTCGTTGCCGAGGATTGGTTTATAATTGATTTTGTTTCTTTTTCTTATGCCTAGGAACCTTCATACGAGCCGTTAGTGAAAGTTAGAAATTGTTTGAGCTGGATATTGATACAGATTCTGAACAAGAGTTTGCAGTTGCATAGCAGTCTGACAGGAAACCTGATCACTTTCCTTTCAATGATCACGGTCAGGATATGACTCAGAAAGAACACTTCGGGACCTTGCCCGACCCACTAAGGCACAACAGCCACTTAAGCCCCCCTGATCGAGTAATTGAAGATTTGGACAGTGAGGTGAAGGGGCATGGACTAACGTCATTTTATGAAGGTTTTAAATCGCACTTGGTTGAAGGGATTAATCTAGAGGGCCCTCCTCTAGAAGCTTAAGTGCACAACAATGATACGTCGAGTGCGCTAATGGGAGGCAACCCATATTTCTTTCCCTTGTTTTTGTTTCTTTGTTTTTTGTTTGCTTCTTTTGCTCGATTTTCTTATCCCATCATAATATTTTCTTCTCGTGTTTTGTAGGAGAATGTGGAGCTGATATATTTGGATAAGTCTGGGGGAGGTATAAGTGCAGATCAATCGTTGATAAAAAGCAAGAACCATATTGTAGATAGAATTTTACTACTGTGAACACACTTGTCCGAGGTAACGGACAGGGGTCCTGGACCATATTTTGCCAAACGGAGCCTACACTCATATACCTGAACCACCCGCCACCCTACCAAAATCAAGACCCGCGAGAAAATATCCGACCCGCTTCGCCTTAACCCTACAATCCCAAATCTACAAACCCTAACATCAACCGTTTCAGTTATCCACTTCCACAGACCCCCAATTCAGACACCATACATCCCCAATTCACTTCACAAATCCCCAATTAACAAACTAAACCCTAATTCCACCATGGGTAATGACATCATACACCGGCCAAAGAAACCACCACTCCATTCATCTCCAGCGACCAGCAACACAAAGCCCTCTCGCTCTGCTACACATACTCCGGCATCCAGGTCCGGCGACCCAATCTACAGCCCAACCGCAGCCGCTTCTACACAGACCAATGCTACTGACAGGAAGGCTAACCATGATCATAGACATGATTCCTCACGTCTGCCTCTCGTTAATCACACCCTCTCCCCCCCCTCCCCCCCCGGGCTCAGGGAAGTCCTCGTTTTTCATTACTACTTTATTTTTATGTTGAGGACAACATACGCTTTAAGTGTCTGTGTTTGGGGGGGGGGGGGGGGAGGGTATTAGATTTCTTAGGGCTGTATGAGAATTTTTTTTGCATTCTTGCATGATTTTGGGGCGTTTTTGAGCTGAAAAGGGGACTGGAAATTTTGATACTGTGTTGCGGTTGTGATCTTTTGCTTTTGGGATGAATTTTGGATGTTTTTTAGGCATGTTTATGGCTATGAATAGTAATTTCAGTGCGGTGCCATCTTTATGTATGATTAGGAGATAAGATATGGCCTAATTTGACTCTTATTTCATGAATTATCACAGTTTAGGCAATGATGGATTAATTTTTGAAAAGGATATTAAAGTATGATTGAGTCTTGCATGCTTAATGTTAGCTAAGTGTTGATGATATTCTCACATATTAAAAATTGCATGCCCGGTTTTTAATGGTTAGAACATTAAAATTGTGTGATTAAAATGACACCATTCTTGAATAGAAACTTATGAAGCTTAGAAGTTGAGTTTGGTATGCATTTTGAATTTTCCCTTGTTTTTGGGACATTGTGGTGGAGCTAGGAAGTTAATTTAAGCTTGAAAATTACATGCTATTATCTATTATGTGCAGTGCCAAAAATCCGTCAAAAAGATTAAATAGGGCTTAGTAACCGGGTGACATTCATCACAAATGTTTGTGCTCGCGTAAAACGGTCCCAAATAATCTCGACGAGTGAGGTAAATTTCGAATACTCCGCTAATTACCCAACTAAATAAGTGATTTATCATAATTAAAATCGGTAATTATGAGTAAGGCAAAACCACTTGAGGTTGTGATTGGTTGAGTAACCGGAACGCATTCATCACAAATGTTTGCGTTCGCATCAAAAGGCCAATGACAATTCAAGCAATTCCTAGCTAAAGTGTCTTAACGTATTAATTGTGAATAATCTGAATTCCCCACAACTACCATTTTCATTTGAAACTTCCTTGTGCATGCGCTTCATCTAATAAGTCGAATATGGTTCTAGGATTAAAATGGTTTATAATTCAACTTGGGTAAATCATGCATGTGCTTAAGATGGTGACCGGGTTTTGTGTTTTCTTATGTGAGACTCTCATTGCATTTGGTTGAATGATTGGTAGTGTAGGGCAAAAATTATGCTTTCATTCCTAGTTTACATTGTCTATTTCGTGTTTTCATTGAATGGAGTCAAATTTCTCTCTTATCTTTGATTTTAGTCTTTGCTTGAGGGCAAACATTGCCTAAGTGTGGGGGGATTTGATAAGGCATATAGTTGACGCACTTTGGAGCTTGAATTGTTATAATTAGCTGCTTGATTTGGTTTAATTGTGGATTATTAATTGAAACCTATGGTTTTGTGCAGGAAAATACAAGTTGTGAGGAAGTTGTGCAAATTGAGAAAAATACAATCTGTGTGATTTGTGCAAATATAATCTATGGGGTGCGTTTGGCATAAATCAATAGCCACTCATGTGTGAGAGTCCAGGCCTGCGACTAGACGTGGTTTTGGAGAAAACTTGATTCAAGCCCACATGAGCATGAGAAGTCCACAAAGGCCAAGCCCTAATTCCAATTAGGAGTTACATACATTAAAATAGAGCAGCACGTTATTGGGGGGGGGGGGGGGGATTAATGGCGTTACTTTCTAGAGTTAGTGGGCGGTTATTGAGGAGAGAATGTGGAAAAATAGTGAAGAAGTTTTCCTGAGGTCACGGTCAGGAGCCCTGAACCGTTTTTCGGGCAGTAACTTGGGTGCATTCATTGAGAACGTGGGAGTTAGTGCTCATCAATTTCGGCAGAACGTGGAAGGAGGAGTGGGGAAGAATTCATGCCTTTTTCACTACAATTACAAGAAGAACCGAGAGCTTAGAAAACAGGGGCTGCACACAAAGAGAAATACGCAGTAGCAACGGGAGCTTTCTTTCTTCCTTTTCTTTATTTTTAGACTTTGTTAATTTCCTTTGTTAGTGATTTTCTAATTTCGTTTTAGTTGGAATTTTCCTAGTATGCATTAGATTTTGTGAGACTACTACTTTTGATTAATTAGTTCATGTTATTCGTTTTATTTCTGATTTCATGTCATTGAGTGTTTGTTTATTCTTTGATTTAGAGCTCGAATCTTAGAATTATCAATACGCATATAGCTAGTTAATCTATTTGGTGGTGTTAACTGGATAATTAACGAAGTGACAATCAACGCTAGGGCATAAGGCTTGTCTGAATTTGTGTTATGGAATAATTCGATCTAATTAGGTGAAGTACGAGTTCGTTCTAAACCGGTTAGGGCTAGTGTTTCTTTGGTTCTTAAGGCAATTAGTCCGATTGAATCTTTGAAGGAGTTTCTGATAGGGTTATCGGTTAATTAGGGGATGACTATTAGGAGTTTCTTTTAATTGTTCTAAAAAGTAAGAAGAAACGAGGGAGCCAGAGGTAGTTGGCGACTATAGGTAGTCTAATGTTAGAATTAATCACCCAGTCAATGATCATAGTCTGATGCATGCGTAGGGAAATCCGGGCTATTTGATATCCATTGAATTTATCTAAGTTTAGTGCATGTCTCAATTTATTTCAGTTGATTTGTCGTTTGTTTAATTAGTTTATTCTTAGTTAAATCAAATCTCAAAATCCCCCTTTTATTTTAATTGCTTTATTTCATTTCCTTGGCATATTAAGAGGTACAATTTCACCCAATCCTCGTGGATCGACCCCATTTACCACTATTTGCAATTCGTTTGTATTCGGTACTTGGGATTTTATTTTTGGTGGTCTCGACACCCATCGGATTGGGTGAGAAAACCAAACTTATTAGAGTTTAGGGGTCTGTTCTGCACATGCTCAACATTGGGGGACCAATCTGCAAACTCTGAAAAAGTATAAAAAGAGGTGTTAGGGTTTAGGGCATAACTCCCAAACCCGATACCTGTGGCATCTCCCTCAATCTTCTGTTCCACTGCTCTGCCACTTGACTCGCCACCGCCGGAGATGAAGTCGGCGTTAGTGCGGCCAACGACGATGGCCGCTGTACCGGTGTTCCTTCGGGTAGTGCCTACAGCGGCATTGTTCCCCGACCCTATTTCGCCTCCGTTTCCGTTACTTATAGCGACATTGGCCCGTCGGTTTGCTCCTCTCGCCGCCTCTCCGATGGCAATTTTCCGGTGTCCTTCCCACCGATCTGGGTACTCAATCTCCTCAAAGCACTGCTTTGTGGTATGTGTTGGTTTCCCGCAACATTCGCAGGTATTTTGGGGTTTGGTTTCAAGTGGTGATGGACAGCGTCTGTGGCCGTTGCTGTGTCTGCTGGTTACTGCCTTGAGGGTCTGGGGTTGGGCGGCTTCCCGGTGTATGGTGGCGGAAACCGATTCCATTTGATTCTTGATACAACCTCTGTTCTTGGCTGTTCTTGGTTGAAATTGACATTTTGTTTGGTTGTAGGCTCTGGCTGATAAGGCTCTGAGATAGGTATGGAACGATGATGTTAATGCTGAGTTCCTAGGATCTCAACACTGCTTTGATACCATGTTGAATCATGTTATTTGGGAAAAAATAGTGTATTGTATTCATCTTGCTTGTATTTTCTGTGTTCCATCGTTAATCCCTAGTCTAGGATATATATAAGTCCCAACACAATCTCAAAGAATCAGACTAATTACAGGAATTACGGGACTAAACCCGGTAAGTCAATCATTTCCTTAGCTAGATATTCTAATATATATATATATAGCTCATAGTCATACAAAATCGTGGTTGAGTTTTGGAATATTCATACAATTAGAAGGCCGTTAGAACCCACAAAAAAAAAAAAAAAAAAAAAAAAAGGAAAAAAAAAAGGCCATTGTTTCATGCATTTCATCTGTGTAGGCCGTGACCTTCCTTTACCACACTTTCAATGAATTTACATAAATAATGTAATTTTAAGAGATTTTGTAATAAATGAAAACTTAGAAATAAGATATATAATTGAAATGAGAAATCTAAATAATCGAACAGGAGGTATACATTCAAAATTAGGTAAGGCTACATTAATCATGAATTATATAATTTAAATTGTTACACGTGTTAAAACTTGGTATATGAAGAAAAGCTTGAATGTATTCATTGTTGGTATTCTCTTTCTGTAGGTTTTCTGTGTTACAGATTACACGAAAGAAAGGAGTATAAAACAAGGATTACAAGGAAAACAAATCTCATCAAATATGGGCCAATTAAGACCAACTAGGGATTAGGGTCAGACTTTCCTTATTTGCTCCTCAATCTCTAACACTCCCCCTCAAGTTAAGCGATGGAATCTCCGATCCTTAACTTGCTCAAAGCTGCCTGAAATATTTGACCAGTCACGACTTTGGTCAGAATGTCAGCCAACTGGTCTTCTGACCTCACAAACGGAATCGTGATGATACCACTTTCCAGCTTCTCCTTGATAAAATGCCGGTCCACTTCCACATGCTTAGTCCTATCAAGCTGGACAGGATTCTCAGAAATGCTGATAGCAGCTCTAATATCGCACCTTAGGGGGCTAGGTCCGGAGGGTGTAATCCCAATTTCTGTCATCAGCTTCCTTAGCCAAATTACTTCAGCTACCCCTCTTGCTATGCCTCTAAACTCCGCTTCTGCACTCGACAAGGCAACAGCCTTTTATTTTTTACTGCGCCATGTGACCACATTTCCACCTACAAGTGTAAAGTACCCAGAGGTGGATCTTCTGTCATTTGGGTTCCTTGCGCAATCTGCATCGGTATAGGCTTTTATATCGAGATGCCCATGTCTGCCAAACATGATTCCAGTACCAACAGTGCCTTTCAAATATCTGATAATCCGCACCACTGTTTCCATATGTTCTCTCCGGGGTTGGTACATAAACTGACTAACAATCCCAACAACATATGCAATATCAGGTCTGGTGTGAGACAGGTATATCAATTTAGTAACCAGGCGTTGATACCTGTCCTTCTCTGCTGGTTCTCCACTTTCCTCTATCTTCAGCTTGTGGTTCACCTGTATTGGGGTCTCGACTGGTTTGCAGTCAAGCATTCCGGTCTCTGTTAATAGATCCAAGATATACTTTCTTTGGGACAGAAAAATTCCTTGTTTCGACCTCAGAACTTCAATTCCCAGAAAGTACTTTAGCCCCCCTAGGTCCTTCATTTCGAATTCCCTGAAGAGATTTTTCCTGAGTCGATTGATCTCTTCTGTATCACTTCCAGTTATTATCATGTCGTCCACGTAGATGATTAGACATGTAACTAGATCCCCCCGTCGCTTTAGAAAAAGGGTGTGGTCTGAGTTACTCTGAACATACCCATGGCGCTGCATAGCGAGTGTAAACCTGCCAAACCACGCTCGTGGTGATTGTTTCAACCCATATAGAGCTTTCTGAAGCCTGCACACTTAGTATTTCCCAAAATCAGTTGTAAAGCCCGGAGGGGGTTCCATGTATACTTCCTCTATCAAGTCACCATGTAGGAACGCATTCTTAACATCGAACTGATGAAGAGGCCAATCTTTATTTGCAGCCACTGAGAGTAACACACGAACGGTGTCCAGTTTTGCTACGGGAGAGAAAGTTTCGGAATAATCAATCCTGTATGTCTGAGTATATCCCTTTGCAACCAATCTCGCTTTGTCTCTTTCAACTGAGCCTTCAGCTTTGTGCTTTATCGTGAATACCCATCGGCAGCCAACTATTCTTTTTCCTGTGGGCAGTGGACATTTTTCCCAAGTACCATTCTTTATCAGAGCCTGCATCTCAGTACTCATGACATTCTCCCATTCTTTGTTTTATTTGGCTTCTTGCACTGTTTTTGGGATCTCTTCTCTGCAGAGGTTCCCAAAGAAGGCTCTGGCTACTTCAGACACGCTCCCCCTGACCATGTTCCCTATGGGGCATTTAGAGTGCCGAGAAACGTGCTCAGGGGAGTACCGAAGGGGAGGAACCCCTCTGTTACTTCGTTGGGGTAAAGGATACCTGTAGCTTATTGTGGCATCTCCAGAGACAATGTTAGTAGCAACTGTGGTATCAGTGTCATGAATGGAAACAGAGTTAGGGTTCACAGATGCATTTACCACGTTTTGGACATCATCCGGAGGAGGATCATTGGGCGCTGATGTAGTGTCGGTGGTACTGAGGACTGCTGTAGTTGGTTCACTTGTTCCTGAGCTTATATCATCCGGATAACTCAACCAGACCAGAGAATCATTCTGTCTCTCCCCCTGATCGCTGGAGTGGGTGAGAAAAAAATACTCAGTTTCTACGAAGTCACAATCCATCGTGACATGCATCCACTGGGTAGTGGGATTATAGCACCGATACCCCTTCTGATGGGGGGCATACCCCACAAAGACACATCTAACTGCACAAGGGTTCAGTTTGGTCCATTCAGCTTTGGGAATATAAACGAATACAGTGGAGCCAAATATACGAGGTGGGAGGGTTAGGTGGGGAGGTATGTTGGTTTGTGTTTGGAGTACTGAGAGTGGGGTTTTGTGGTCTAAGATTTTAGTGGGGAGGCGGTTCATAAGGTAGGCTGCTGTGGCGATGGCCTCGGGCCAGAAGTGGTCTGGAACCCATGATTCAGTGAGCATTGCCCGGGTCATCTCAATTAGGGTACGGTTTTTTCTTTCTGAAACCCCATTTTGTTGAGGGGTGTTGGGACAAGTGGTTTGGTGGACCAGACCATGTTGTTTGAAAAACCGGTGCATATCCTGGTTAACGAATTCCCAGCCATTATCGGATCGAAGAACCTTAATTCTGTGATCAAATTGAGTTTCCACCATTTTATAGAAAGCCACAAATGTTTCATATACTTCAGACTTGTTTTTCAAGAAGTACACCCATGTCATACGTGAAAAATCATCCACAAACAACAGAAAATACCGAAACTGATTGTGAGTTGCAACGGGAGCTGGGCCCCAAACATCAGAGTGAACTAATGAAAACGCAGTTGGAACACGTGTATTATTCTGTTTGAAGGAAGTTCTGTGGCTCTTGGCCAAAAAACAAGTCTAACAATCTAAATTCGTTGTCTGATTATTCTGAAACAAAGCAGGAAAAAGTAATCTCAAATACCCAAGAGAAGGGTGACCCAACCGCCTGTGCCACAACCAGATCTGAGTATTTGCCACGCCAACGGATAAAAGAGCTTTGGATTGATTTTCAACTTCATCCACGTAGTATAAGCCTCCTTTCTCAGTACCACGCCCAATGATCTTCTTCGTATGAATGTCCTGTAGCAAGCAAAAATGGGGATAGATCAGAACAATGCACTTCAACTCTTTTGTAATCTGACTTAGAGATAACAATTTGCAGGATAGCGAAGGCACATAAAGACAATTGCTCAGTTTCAACTTAGGTGTAATCAGTACGGGGCCCTCTTTTTCGACTGCAACCACTTCCCCATTAGCTATTTGAATATGTGATTTTTTCGGAATAATAGGACCAGTTAAATCAGATCAATCAAACGTCATGGAGTCAGTTGCCCCACAAGCCCGGCCACCGTCCGCCGTTGTAGGGGAGGCCGCTGCACCGGCGTCTCCTCGGATGGTGCTTACAGCGGCTTCCTCTGCTTTCGTCTCCCTTGCTCCGCTACTTACAGCAAGATGGGCTCGCCGGCTTCCTCCCTTAAATGAGGCGGCGGGGTCATTTTTCCGGTGGCCCTCCCACCAATCCGGGTATCCGACGATTTCAAAACACTCTTCAATGGTGTGTCTGGGCTTCCCACACTTTCCACAGACGAGATTAGTCCGGTCTTCGCGTTGTGATGATCGGCGTCCGGCGGTGCCACCACCGCGTCCGGCACCCGATTCCTTGGGTCTCGATTACTCTGTCTCCACCGGCAGTTGCTATGAGTATTTGGAGGCGAGCCGCCTCTCGTCGGATTACAGCATAGGCTGCTTCGAGGGATGGTTTTGTTTCTTGCTTCAGCAAATCGTTCCGGACATTGTTGTACTTTTCGTCTATGCCGGTAAGAAATTGATACAATCTCTGTTCTTGAGTGATTTGATTATACAGTTGTATGTCCTCTGCGCATTTCATCGGATTGGGCTGTTTCCTATCGATGGCCATCCAAATATTCTGGAGCTTATTCCAGAATTCCTCCAGGCTTTCGTGTCCCTGTTTCTGAGTGTTGGCCCTTCGACGTAAGTCGAAGAGTTGCAACGGGTCTCCGCCACTTCCGTATGTGGTGGTTTGTCCGTCCCATAGTGATTTTGCAGTTTGGTATTGGAGAACGTTTGTGATGAGGCTGACTTCCATATTTTGGACGATCCAAGTGAAAACTTGTTGATAGGTTTGCTCCCACTTGTCGTAGGTTGGGTCTGATTCTTCTGGTGCCGGTGGTTTACCGGTCATGTGCGAACGGCATCCTCTGCCTACGATCGCCATCTTCATTAGTCTAGCCCAAATCGGATAATTGTCGTTGTTGAGTTTGATTCCAATCGACAGATTATCCGAGTTGGACATGGTTGTTTGGGTAAGTTGTAAGGTAAGGGCTTGTTTGGTTGGTACTGTCATCTTGATCACGGCTGAGTTTGGTTGGGAAGGGTTAGGGACGATGATGAAACTTAATTCTGAGTCCCTAGGATCCTACAGCTGCTTTGATACCATGTTAAAACATGGTATATGAAGAAAAGCTTGAATGTATTCATTGTTGGTATTCTCTTTCTGTAGGTTTTCTGTGTTACAGATTACACGAAAGAAAGGAGTATAAAACAAGGATTACAAGGAAAACAAATCTCATCAAATCTGGGCCAATTACGACCAATTAGGGATTAGGGTCAGACTTTCCTTATTTGCTCCTCAATCTCTAACAACACGATACATGCACCAGCATCATATTTTCTAGCTAACAAGCCTGTGGAATTAATAATTGCAGATGAATACATGGTGCAAACTGAAGCTAGATCTTGTCTTAGAAAGAGTAAGAAATTCCATGGGAGATGCTTCACTAAGAATTAGAATCGTAACTGCAAAACTATTTGCAAGAAGGAAGGATTTCTTACGGGCCAATGCAAGTATAGGGCTTGACGATGTTCAGCGAAATGCGTCACTTCAAAGCCTCCGCCTCCGCCTCCTCCACCCTCTAACGGTGGTGAAGTTGGTAGTGATTATGGTGCTCCTGGTGGTGGCGGTGACGGTGATGGTGGAGAGGGCTCACTTCTCCAACATTGAATTAATAAGATTAATTAATTTATTTGAATATGAGGGCTCACTTCTCCGGCATTGAACAAGATTAATCAATTCAATTAAAGCAATTTATTTGAATGTAAGTTTGGGCATCATTTCATAAATTCATTGTATTAGTTTATCGTAAGTATTATCTAATCAAACGAAGATTTAATTTCATCATATTATGTATTAGTAATACTATAATGAAACAATTAATTGATACAAAACTTGTTTTTCTTAACAACATATATATATATATATATATATATATAACAGCGAGGTTTCGATTGAGGTTGGATAACGAAGCCTACAATTTAGAGTTTAATGTCAACCTGCTTTAGGTTTGTTATGCTAATTTCCTCCGGGAACAAGCTCAATAGGTAAATTTAATTTGTTAAATACTGTAATTTATATTTTCCTTAATATATTTTAGGGAAAATTACATCTACATCCCTCGTGGTTTGGGATAATTACAAATAAGGACCTATTGTTTTATTTTTTACAAATACACCCCTAACATTTATATTCTGTCTGTGATCCTTGTAATTCCGTTAGGGTTCCGTTAAATATTCCAAATATACCCCCAAGGACTGTCATGTTATATTGTTAAACCTTAGGGCTCATTTTGTAAAAAATTATATACCTGAGGGACTAAATTGTAAGAATGTTAAAAAATTTCAAACTAGCCACAGGGATTGGACTTTTATATATATTTGGTCAGGGTTTTAGCCTTTTGAAGCCAATTTTACTTGGCTAATCACGAAGTTCATCTCATACATATTATCAATATTTGAAATATAGAAAAGAAAGATGTAGAGTAATTAGTTGTGGTTCATGCACAGGCGTGGAGAAAAACAATTTAAACAAAGGGAAACTATTTTATTGTTGTGATTTGCATGGCTTCTCACACTGGTGCACACCAATTGAAGAAGATAGGTGTGAAGGTCCACACTCTGATGAAGAATAAAAGGCAAGTAGTGCTAATTGCACTCTTTAACCTTTTAAGATACTTGAATCCTTTAAAGAAAAACAAAAGAATTTTTTTTTCATGCTTATTTATAGTTTTTAATTACTAGTCTTAGGATAAGAAGAGAAGGATCGTCCTTTGTTAATATGTGAACGTAGAAAAAAGATCAATTCAGAAACTAAAAAGATTTTGATCGACCTGAATCGAAAAATAAGTATAACATTGTGGATTTTGCGTATGTGCCCCACAACTAAGTAATTAAAATGATGTTATAATTAAAAAAAAAATCTTTATTTGCGTGTGATATATCAATAATTAGCGAGGGTGTGAATGATTGAAATATATTAAGCGTGTTATAAACGGTTAGGCCTACTTATTGGCTATATCTAAGTCTCATAACAAATATGCTATTTTTTGCTTGTTCTTGGTCTCCGGCCTTGTATTGACTTGAAATTAACACTACTTGCTTCTTGTTCTTCATTAGAGTATAGAACTTCAAACCATGCCTTCTTCAATTGGTGTGCACCGGTGTGAGAAGGCATGCAAATCACAACAATAAAATAGCCTCCTCTTATTTAAATTGTTTTTCTCCACCACTTTAATTGTTGTGCATGAACCACAAGTCCTCTACATCTTTTTTTTTCTATATTTCAAACATTGATAATATGTATGGGATGAATTTCTTGTAGTAGCCATGTAAAATTGGCTTTAAAAAGCTAAAACCCTGACTAAATATATATAGTAGTCTAATCCCAACGACTATAAACGGCTAGTTTGAAATTTTTGGACATTCTTACAATTTAGTCCCTCAGGTATATAATTTCTTACAAAATGAACCTTGAGGTTTAACAATATAACATGACAGTCCTTTGGGGTATATTCGGAATATTTAACGGAACCCTAACGGAATTACAAGGATCACAGACGAAATACAAATTTTAGGGGTGTATTTGTAAAAAACGAAACAATAGGTCCTTATTTGTAATTACCCCAAACCACGAGGGATGTAGATGTAATTTTTCCTATATTTTATTTAGCCAAAATATTTGATGCATATTAAATGTCATTTTCCTTCATGCAAACCCAACATAATTTATAAATGTTGTCTTGAGGAAAAGTGAACATAATTTATAAATGTTGTCTTGAGGAAAAAGTGTGAAGGTAGAATTGTTTTCCTTTGTAAAATTCAAAACTAATAAAAAGTTTTGCTATAGTTTTTTTTTTATTATTATTATTTTTTTTTTAAAAAAGAAATCCACTTATATATATATAGATTGATCGAATCCGTCACGCCCCATTTTTGGGTGGCGACACGGCAGTGTCCCTAAGCTCTGAAGACTCAGAGACACTAAATTTCGATAAATAGAGCAACTAAATCCAAAATAAAATATTTAGAACAAATTTTAAAAACAGTATAGTAGAAACATATCTATTACAATCCTTTCTCAAAGTTTCAATCCTAAATCAATCTTAATTGTTCTAGTCAAAATATTAAAAGCTCCAAAACATGAGAGTAGGAAATACGATACTAAACAATAACTTAATTCTCTCGTTCATCTTCACTAACTCTAAAATCAACTAATTATCTAAAAAATATTAGCACAAGATTCTCAAAAACGTATCTATTTCTAATGGATCAAACATAATTCTCATATAGATATCATGATATATTGGATATCAAATGATTAGATAATTATAAAAGTCATCTCATGTGAATCTTTACATAGTGATCAATTCACATAAAATGGAGATTTTTAAAATTATATTTTTCATTGAGCACAGAACAAATGAACTCTTAGCCAGAGAGTACGGATATATGAACCTCCTAAGGGACATCTAACAGATGACCCTCTTGAAGGACGGAAAAAATGAGTCTTGACTCATAGACATATAGATGACTCGGGACCAACATATGTGACTCAATGAAATCAGATAACTGATTTTACTTATGCACAATTGCTCATAAAAGCTATTCAAAGCCTCATTATTCTAAACTCGCCCTCTTAATTTCGTAGTGCTACTTCTCTAATTACAAATTCCATGGTATTTAAAATATAATATAAGTTAATTAAGACGCTAGTTAAAAAACCAATTTTATTAATTGATATTTGTCTAAACTGGATAGCTTAAACTACCAAATGTTGTAGAAAATCGAATTTACCAATCACGAGGTTAACCATTAAAACTACTAATGATGAACTTCCACTTAAAATTAAGAGTTAAGATTTGCCTCTAAATTTTGATTAATGTGCGAACAAACAGATAATTTTCGGTTGCTACATTATAATTAAGATGAAGATAACGTCTATAAACTTACATACTCGTGCACAAATTTGTATTGCTGATGCTGCAAATTAGAAGTCTTTCCTTTCTTTATGTTTCTTTTTGTTTTCTAATCGTTTTCTAGTTCTCTTTAGTTCTCTCTTTTCATATCAGTTCTATCTTTGTTCTTTTCGCTCTCTCTCTATAAGTTTCTCTCTTTCACTGTAAAATATCTTACTCTAGTCTTTTTTTGTGCCGTGCGACTCCCACTTCTCCCAATCTCTAGATCGTTATTTCTACCATTATCTAGTAATTATATTATTATTATTTAAATAGCAAATAATATACTTAAATAAATAAATAAATAAAATAAAATAAAGAAATCGGGTATTAAAGAATCCTGTAACCAGTCATAGTTGGGAGAGGTGGAAAGATGAATGGCTTACTGCTTGTTTAATCGTTTTCCTATGGTAGTTATCTTTGTTGGTTTAGGATCTTTAGATAACTTGTTTATTCAATTTATTTCTGAATTTTTATTTTTTTTATGTTATAAATTTCTCTTATTTCGCCATGTAACACACTTTAATGTCTTGTTGGTTCTCAAACTTCCATTCTCTGTTGTTAGAGAATGTAAACAAAAAGGCATTCATTTGTACCATATCATGGTTTGTGTGTGTGAAGAGATACTGTTTCAGTTCAGTTAAATACCTCTAATTTTCAGGACTTCATGTGTTTCTGTGTATGTCTGTGTGAAAGAATGATACTTATTTTCTTATTCATTCTGCTTGTGTTTGTCTTTTGATCGATTGTTGGGATATAATATACAACAGTTTTCGTACAAAGGAGTGAAGTACCATTTAATACCAATTCAGGCCACCTGGGTGGCACGTGACTTTTTCCGTTAAGACCAAAATTAAGACCAAAATCGAAAAAGAATATCTTTAGAGGACCCTCAAAGTTAAAACATAAATAACTGTATCCCTCCAGCTTGCAGTTCTTGATGTAAACAGATCATAGCTTCTTTTAAATCTCACCCTTGTCATCGGATCCCGCGAATAATACTTCTTTTTCTCCTCGAGATCCTGCTCGTTAAATTTCCGAACCCCGTCAATCATCTCGTCAAGCACTGTCTGAGGAATCTCATGATTCACGACCTGGAAAAATCCCCATGTTTCCGATGCAATTGTCACTTGTTCGACGATCCCGTCTCGCCTATCTGGATCGTCCCGGAATGCACCACTTAGATCGACGACGGGAACTTGAATTTGAGCCTTTCTGTAAGTTAGCTCTCGAGCAAGCTCATCAGATGGCCTGCCAAAAATATCAGGGAGTTTTAGGAGCCTGAATCTGCTACACCTTTAACACCTGCTTTTGTTTCATCAAAAGCCTTTAGTATTTCAATTCTTTCATGGTTCTGGGTTTCTGCCATATTTTTTAGCAACAAAAATATTGCTATTAATTTCTCTAGTGTTATTTTTAGTTTGCGTAACTCAATTTCCGTGTGATGGGGTTCAGAAAGGTGAAGGTCCGAATCCGATCACTTTACGATTTGTATTTTGTGGAGGAAACCACCGGAGCTTCGCCGGAAATGAGAAAGGGGTTCTACCTGTTGGGACAAGCACAAGAAAAGTCAGAAGGCCAAGCTGGGGGAACTGGGGGTGATACCCAGTTTGGCTCTCCGACGCTCAAGTCAGTTCAAGGTATGAAGAAATGTAAGTTCAGTCACAGTTGCAGTGATGAAGAATGCTTACCAGTGTAGAAGATGACTTTGGCTATTTATAGTTGAGGGTCAAGGGCCCTTTGGTCATTTGCCTCAAGTGGTCCTGGCCGAATGTTGCCCTAACACGTGGCGCTGTGAGAGAGAAACCTAGGAGGAATCTTCTGCAAAAGCGGCCAAAAGTTAGTGCTGGCAACAGTGGCAGGTGCGCGGGCATGTACGTTGTGTCAGAGAGCCATTTGGGTGGTTGGTGACGAGGGCTTAAGAGCGCGCTCGTGACAACCTGGAGTATTGGAGGCCAAGATATCCGCTGAGGGGGATGAAGGCTCCAGTTCAAGTGACGAGCCAAAGGGGAGGCCACTCTGAGGGAGTATGACGCTCGAAGAGGGCTCCTTTGGCATGTGGACGTGCCCACCATTTAGCATGCAGGACGCTCGTGGAGTGACAGCGCTCGTTGGGCTTAACTCCTGATAAAGAAGGGCGCTCGTTGGGTTTAGCGCTCGTGTATTGATGTGCAACCTTGGGGAGACAGATGTCATCATCTCGGTGATGTCACGTGTCTTACGTGGGACGATCGTATTTTGACCCCATCATTTTGCCCCCCAATTCTGTAGTCCTTAGTGATAAGGACTGTAGAATTTTGACACGTTCAATCTCTTGCACATAGCGCTCGTATAAGGCTTGGCGTGTGGAGCAATTTTCTTCTGGTTGCGCTATAAATTCGGTCTTTTCAACTGACCGCTCGTAACACTTCCGCATTAAATGTTGTAATTGTTCTGAAGCACTCGAAACGTCAGAGTATTAAATGCGAGTGCGCGTGGGGCGCGTGAGCATGGGGAAGCATGTGACGGTTCCATAAAGTGGGCGGTTTCCTAGGCGGGAAATGATTACCATTTTGAATTTATTGCCGAAAAGGGTACCAACTCCCATCCCTATAAATACGGGATTCTGAAATCTCCATACTCTTTACGCATTCAGAACTTTCAAGCATCCTTTGCAAAAAGAATTCTCTCGCACTTCAGTTCTCAGAGCATCTTCAACCTTTCTCCCAAACTTTCTCAGAAAACTTTCAAGGTAAACCTCCAGTGTAACTTTCTAACTTTGCTAACCGTAGATTCGGACTTTAGAATTTCATAACCCCTTAGATTTTTCTCCTTGAGGAAACCCTAATCTTTTTCCAAGAAAACCCCAAATCCCAGTTTCTGCAATGGCCGACCAACATGTTGAGGAATTTGCCCGTGAAATCCAAGAAATGGCCACCGAAAGTTCTTCTTCCCCCGATTCCCCTAGAGATGAGGAGTTGGGGGCGGCCGTGATGGCCATGGAGGATAGGAACCATGGCGGAGTGGATCCTCTCTTTGAGGAGATGGATCTGGTGATGGAGGCAGAGAGGCAAGGGGTCACTCTCCCCATAACTTAGAGTGCCACTCATCCCCACCGCCATACTGTGACGGTGGCCCTCGCAAACCCGCTTCCAGTGGCTGAAGCCATAACCGGGCCTTCAGAAAGAGCCCGTGATAAGGGAAAAAGCAAGAGATCCCAAAAATCCAAAGGTCCCAACGAGGGTGAAGGGTCAGGCTACCAGGCTACCGAGCGCACGCCTGATGAGACTCCCAGCACAGTCACCGTGGGAGATGTGAAAACGATGATGGCACCCATTTACTGGGACGAGCGGTATACATGGAGAATCCCACAAAGCCACGAGCGTGCGAATAATCCGCCTCCCGGGGAAATGGCTGTTTATGTGGACACAGTGAGTTCAGGAGGCTTGAGATTCCCCATCTTGGTCTCAATGGCTCATTTGTTGAATGACCTGGGCCTGTGTCCGTCCCAAATCGTGCCCAACGGCTTGGCCCTCTTAACGTGCTTCATAATTCTGATGAGGAGTATGGGTTACGAGCCCTTCTTACGGAACTTCAACGCCCTATTTCAAGTGGTTAGCTCCTCTCGTTCTTCTCCTGAGGCGGGTTTTTATTATGTCCAGGCGAAGGCGCATATGAAGCTGATCAACTCGCCCTCGAGCACTTATGGCCCTGATTGGAAGGAGAAGTTTATCTTTGTCAAAGCTCCAGCAGAAGAGGGCTTTGGGGTGCCCACGCAATGGGGCTCGTTTGCAAAGAGCCGCTTGCCACCAGCACTCCCCAAAGATTGGGCCAAGAGCCTGGCAGCAACCCTGAGGGACGAGGGCCACCTAATTCAAGCAAAAGACTGGATAGACGATGCGGAACTCATGTTCTTGTGTGGTCTTTCCAATGACCCTCATTACCTTGACAACCCTCCGGCTCGTGACATAGAGAGAGATGGTTAGATTCCTAGGGCACTAACTTTAGATAGGAATGAATACTAACTTCTCTTCTGTACTTGTAACTTGCATACTTAACAATTCTTGTCTAAGGATTTATAACCCTTGTACTTTCCATTTTGCAGGAGCCGCTATAATAGAGATGGCAGGAGGGATCCGACAAGCCGCTCGTTTCGCCCACGCTAACAGGAACCAAACCCCACAGGGGGACCAACAGCGCGAGCAACAGCGCCCTCGTAACCGTACCAACCGCGGGGACGGTCGTAGCGGCGCCAGTTCGAGCGCCAATCCTGAGGTCCAACCCCCTCGTGGCCGAGGGGAGCGTAGGTTGGTCCCGAGAGAGACCAGGGGGCGGTCAGAGAGAACGGGAGATGTTCAACCCCCCACTCCTGCAGAACAAACGAGGCCAGAAACCACCCTGGCGATAACGGAGGCTCCCCCGAGCGCAAGCAGGCCCTCCCGCAAAAGGAAGAGGATGCCCGATTCTGCTGCAATCAAGGGCAAGGGCAAACAAGTAGTTGAGGGCCCCAGGGGCGAGGGGGAAACTTCCTCTTCAGAGGAGGAACACGCGTGGGAGTTCCCCCGACGAGGGGACAGGGATTTTACAGGCGCCACCGACGGGGGGCCGGTTTTGCTGAGGCCTGGCACGGTCGCCCAGGCTGTCACCGAGAACCTTTACAACAAGGCCCAGTTCTCGGCGGACCACCGGCATCTCTACAATGAATCCGTGGAGAAAGTGGCCCTCGACGCGGCCCACGCTCTAATTTCCGTAAGTCCTCATTCCTGGCTCCCTTTGTTTATTTCTGTAAATTATCACTTTTTTGGCTAACACTTCCTTTTCTTCCCACTTATGCAGCAAGTTCTTCCCCGGCTCCGGAACGTACAAATGCGAGCCTCCACTTACACCGAGCGCAAGGCCAAGTACAAGAAGATGGCCCGCTCGAATGACCCGGCTCAAATCCAATCGGAGCTAGATGCGGAAATTGCCAAGTATGAATCCCTCAAGGATTTGTACAACAAAACTGAGGAGGAGCTGGGAAAACTTAAGGAAGATTTTGTGGCGGTTGACGGCGCTCGAATCGGTTTGGGCAACCAGTTGGCCCAGGCTAACGAGCGGTGCCAAAAGGCTGAGGCGGAGCGGGAAAGTTGGAAAACGAGGGCTCTGGAGGCCGAGCGGAAATTCAACGACGCCGTCAGCGAGTGGCCTCGAAGCCTAGAGCGTGCGAATAAGGAGGCGCTCATCAAGTTCTGTCACTCAAAGGCCTTCAGCTTTGTGGCCTCTCTGCGCTGCCTGGACGAGGCTCAAAAGGCCTTCAACCTTGCCGTAGAGCAGGGTATCCACAAGGGGCTCACCAATCCGGCGATGAGGGAGGCGGAGGGCACAGGGCTCATGTTCAATGAGCGTTGTGAAGAGGATGACGAAGACCAAGAAGACCCTGCCAACACCATCGCTGAGGTGGAGTATGACTTTCTAGTCAAACTTCTCCAAGATGAGTACATGGACGCTCATCCGGCGGGTAATGCTGCTTCATCCGCTCAAAACGATGACCCTGAGGATGAGCCACAAGCGCCCGTCATGGAGGATGCCCTGATCCCAGTTGATGAAGATGCCAACGCCCCTGCTCCAGGTGCCAATGAGCCCAACGATCCGCAAGCCCATCCGCAAGAGCCTGAGGGCCCAGTTCATGGCCCCGTGGCCCAAAACATCTTGGTGATCGTTGATGAGGATATCGCTCCAGCCGCCTAGGATTCTTCCTTTATAGTTTTTTCCTGTATTTTCCTGCTTTTTTGCCTTTTGTAACAGTATTTCTTGGGCCTTTGAGCCCTTTGCTTTGTAATAATTCTTGTTGCAATGAATAAAGATTCCATTTTTCATGACTTTGTTCTTCTGTTCATTTATGAATCATATAATAAGACTGTGTAGCATACTCCGTGAATGTTTTATTTTTCTGATGCAATGAAAATTTGTTTAAGTCTTGAGCGGTCGTGAGGGTCTTATTGTGAGATTGCCCCCCTATTCAAGACTTGTATAAATTTTTGCCTTTGTCATAAAACTTCAAAAATTTGTTTAAGTCTTGAGCGATCGTGAGGGTCTTACAGTGAGATTGCCCCCCCACTCAAGACTTGTATAAATTTTTGCCTTTGTCATAAAACTTCAAAAATTTGTTTAAGTCTTGAGCGATCGTGAGGGTCTTACAGTGAGATTGCCCCCCCACTCAAGACTTGTATAAAATTTTGCCTTTGTCATAAAACTTCAAAAATTTGTTTAAGTCTTGAGCGATCGTGAGGGTCTTACAGTGAGATTGCCCCCCCACTCAAGACTTGTATAAATTTTTGCCTTTGTCGTAAACTTTGAAAATTTGCTTAAGTCTTGAGCGATCGTGAGGGTCTTACAGTGAGATTGCCCCCCCACTCAAGACTTGTATAAATTTTCGTTTTTGCTCTTAAAAAATTGGCCGAGTCTTGAGTAGATACGAGGGTCTTATGGAGAGGCTGCCCTCGTTCAAGGCTCGTGCAATTTCTTCTTAACTTAGGGGGAATTTTGTTAAGTCTTGAGTGTGTGTGAGGGTCTTACTGAGTGGTTGCCCTTGTTCAAGACTTGTGCAATACCTTCTTGATTCTGAGGCCATTGTTCGAGCGCTATGGCTCTTGTCGTATTTCTGGCTCTGCAGGAAATCCCGTTTTCGAGCGCAAGGCGTTATAAGAAACGGCCAAGGCCTACTAGGATTTGCTCTTGTACGAGATCCCGTTTTCGAGCGCAAGGCGTTGTAAGAAACAGCCAAGGCCTACTAGGATTTGCTCTATAGGAGATTCCGTTTTCGAGCGCAAGGCGTTGTAAGAAACGGCCAAGGCCTACTAGGATTTGCTCTTGTAGGAGATCCCGTTTTCGAGCGCAAGGCGTTTTAAGAAACAGCCAAGGCCTACTAGGATTTTCTCTGTAGGATATCCCGTTTTCGAGCGCAAGGCTTTTTAAGAAACAGCCAAGGCCTACTAGGATTTTCTTCATAATCTTCTTCCAATCCACCTAATTGGTTGTGAGCGTAACCAGTCTATCCTTATGAGGGCGTCCCCCCATGTGGAGTAGAGTGCTGGCAAGCGTAACCCATACGAGATAACAGCATACATATTGGAATGAGTTGCCAACCACGCTCGCAAAGACGAGGGATGTGGGACTTATTCATTCAAGCAACCAAAGAAACAGGAATATTAAAGAAATTAAAAAGATTATATTACCGCTTACTTGTGTTTGGAAGTACATAGAACCCGTCAAAGAGGGTTGTTACATCAGGGTTTGCAAAGAGCTTTTAAACATAAAACCGCCGGAGGTTACATGCGTTCCAAGGGCGTCTCCAGGGTGTAAGTGTTGTTAGCTCTGAGTTGTACGACTTTGAATGGGCCTTCCCAATTGGGGTCCAATTTGCCTACGTGCCTGGATACTTCCACTTTCTTTAAGACCAAGTCTCCCAACTGGAAAGTTCTTTCCTTCACACGCTTGTTGTATTGTTGGGCTACAGAGGCTTTATAGTGGTGGATCTTGGCCCACGCTTTGTCTCTCCTTTCATCCAGCAAATCCAACTCCAAGCTTATGTTGCCATCGTTGAGCTGAGGCTCGAAATAGCCGACACGAGCAGATTCATTTAATATCTCCACGGGTATCATTGCTTCTGATCCATAAACGAGCGCGTAAGGAGTTTCTCCAGTGGCCGCTCGTGGGGTGGTGCGATAAGCCCAAAGCGCTCCTTGCAGCTCCTCAGCCCATTCACTTTTCTTGCTCTCAAGCATGGTTTTCAGATGTTGCAAGATGATCCTATTGGTAACTTCTGCTTGCCCATTGGCTTGAGGATGTCCTACAGAGGTAAATCGCTGCTCGATCCCCAACTCAGAACACCATTCTCGTGTGTCAGCGGCTATGAACTGGGATCCGTTGTCAGAAATGAGCACCCTCGGTATGCCGTACCTGCAAATGATGTTCTTCCAAATGAAGTCCCTCACAACCCTGAAAGTGATTTTTGCAACAGCTTCGGCCTCGACCCACTTGGTGAAGTAGTCGACGGCTAAAATGACAAACTTCTTTTGTCCCGCAGCCATGGGCAAGGGGCCCACAATGTCTATTCCCCACTGGTCAAAAGGCCAAGAGACGTCTATTGGGATCATCTGTGCGGCTGGCAATTGGGGGAGATTTGAATGAAATTGGCATTTGGGGCACTTCCTCGAAAATTCAATGGCATCTTGGAGAACTGTAGGCCAATAAAACCCACTTCTCAGAACCTTCTTTGCCAGGATACGCCCTCCGGAATGATTCCCACAGCTTCCATTGTGGATGAGTTCGAGCGTCTCCTTCGCTTGTGAGGGCCTTAGGCATCTCATTGGGGGTCCTTGAAATGATTTCTTGAATAACCTCCCCTCGGGATCCAAAGCGAAACGAGGGGCCTTACTTCGGACTTTCCTAGCTTCCACCTTGTCAGTGGGAGTGATTCCATCCCTAAGGAAAATGACGACGTCGTCAAGCCAACAGGGCTCGTTTGGATAAATCATGGCGATCATCTTGGTGGCGACCTTTTCCTTGATCAAAGGTTCCTCAGTTCTAAGGAACGTAACAGAACGTTCGCAAGTGCCCTCTAAAGCTGAAGCAAACTTTGACAGAGCGTCCGCACGCTCGTTTTCTTCTCGCGGCACTTGAAGTAGATGAAATTCCTTGAACTTCCCAATGATTTCTCTGGCTTTACATAGGTACTGTACCATGGTGGTTTCTCGAGCCTCGTAAGTTCCTTCAATCTGGCTCGCTATTAACTGTGAATCCACATAAGCGGTGATTCTGGAAACTCCATTCTGAAAAGCAATATTCAATCCCTGCACGAGGGCTTCATATTCTGCTTCATTATTAGTGACTTGGAAATCCAGCTTGATTGCAAAGTCCAGCTCAATCCCATCGGGGTTTCTGAGGGCCACTCCTACTCCTCCCCCTTGAGAGGTTGCGGAACCATCTGTGTGCAGGACCCATAACCCCTCATTATCCGCAACGGTGGGCTCTAAACCATAGCGTTCGGCCAACAAATCCGCCACAACCTGAGCCTGTATCGCGGTCCTGGGCTCGAAGCATAGGTCAAACTGGCTCAATTCGATGGCCCACTTGATTAATCTACCAGATACGTCCGGCTTGGACAACACTTGCTTCAAGGGTTGGTCGGTGAGAACCGTTATAGAGTGCGCTTGAAAGTAAGGCCTTAGCCTTCTTGAAGCGTTAATAAGAGCGAACGCGAATTTCTCAATTTCCAAGTACTTCTTTTCAGCTCCTTGCAACGTTTTGCTCAGATAATAGACAGGCAAATGTTTCCGCTCCCGCACAGCGATCAGAACCGCGCTTGTGGCTTCGGAAGAAACGGAAATATACATAAATAACCTCTCGCCTTCGACAGGCTTAGTCAGCAGGGGTGCGCTCGATAAGTAAGCCTTCATATCCTGCAACGCTCTTTCGCATTCTTCTGTCCAAGCAAAGTTACGAGCGTTCCTCAAAATTTTGAAGAAGGGAAGGTTCCTGTCCGCCGAGCGCGAGATAAACCTGTTCAACGAAATGATTTTGCCTACTAGGACTTGCACTTCCTGCAGATTTCGAGGGGAAGGGATCTCCAAAATAGCCTTGATCTTCTCCGGATTGGCCTCAATTCCCCTCTGACTGACCATGTACCCTAGGAACTTTCCCCCTTGTACTCCAAAGGTGCACTTTGAAGGGTTCAACTTCATCCCATACTGACGCAAGATTGAAAAAGTGCGCTTGAGATCTTCCAAGTGGGAATCCTGGCGCTCACTTTTGACAATCATATCATCCACGTAAACCTCCATGGACTTACCAATTTCCTTTTCAAACATCTTGTTAACGGGCCGCTGATACGTAGCTCCGGCGTTCTTCAGTCCGAAAGGCATGACTAAGAAGCAATATACCCCCAGATGGACAACGAACGAGGTTTTGGGGCGATCTTCCGGGGCTATAAAGATCTGATAGTATCCCTGGAAAGCGTCCATCATGCTCATGAGCTCGCAGCCAGCGGTCGAATCCACCAATTGATCAATCCGGGGCAGCGGATAAGGATCTTTAGGGCAGGCTTTGTTGAGATCGGTGAAATCGTTGCACATGCGCCACTTATTCGCGCTCTTGGGCACCAAGACAACGTTGCACAGCCACTCCGGATACAAGATGGGCTCGATATATTGAGCCTCCAGGAGTTTATTAACTTCCTCTTCAATGACCTTTTTCCGAAAGCCATGTACATCCCGCTTTTTCTGCTTGATGGGTTTGAAAGAGGGGTCCACATTAAGCCTATGGACAATGACGCTCTGGTCAATCCCTGTGAGGTCAGAGGCTTTCCACGCAAATACATCCTTGTTTTCCCTTAGAAAATCAATCATCATGATCTGAGAAGGCCCCGAGAGGTTCGAACCTATCTGTGTAGTCTTATCCTTGTTTCCGGGTTCCAGCTCAATGGTAAGGAACTTTTCTGAGGGTTCGATCCTTACCTCAGGGCGAGGAAGTTCGAGCGCCCTCTTCTTTCCTGTCAAACGGTCGCCGGGTGCTGGTTCACCCTCTCCCGGCTCGTCTCCTTCTGAGGATGATCCCCCAACGGTTCCTGGCGGTACATTTTCGAGGGGATTCTCCTCGTTGTTTCCCCTCCTCTTTTGGTTCTTCTTCTTGTTCAATTTCGCCCTCTTCCGTGCTGGGCTGTCCTCATCTAAATTGGGGAAGTCCACTGACTTTTTGGTGGAACCAATTTGGAAGGTTTTCTCCGCTTTAGGCTTTCTGAGAGACAGCATGTAACATTCCCAAGCCTCTCGCACATTGCACAATACTTCTCCCACGCCCTCGGAAGTAGGGAATTTAATCTTCTGGTGGTAGGTGGAGATGATGGCTTTGAAATCCACGAGGGCAGGGCGCCCAATTATGATGTTATATGGAATGTCAATCTCCACCACCGCGTACGTTACCAAGAGTGTTTTGCGCTGAGGGGCTCGGCCGAACGAGGTAGCTAGGCGTATTTGCCCTCGTGGGACAACTTCCGAGCCTCCAAAGCCAATAAGGGCCGTTTTGAGAGGCTCGAGCGGAAGATCAACCTTCATCTTTAAGAATGTAGAATAAGGCAACACATTAACGGAGCTTCCACTATCCACCAATACCCTTTTTACAACATGATTATGAACATCTAAACTAACCACCATGGGGCAATCTGAGGTTATACCTTCCCCATGGGGCGTTACAATATGTTCTAAATCCCTATCGTCAAAGCCTATTACATCATTTTCTCGTGACCTTTGAGCGCTTGATCTCTGGATGGCATAGATAGGTTTGGGCACTGCTGGGCGCTGGTTGTAGCTCCGGACGAACCTCCGTCGGGAGGCGTTTGAATCCCCCCCTGATGAGCCTCCTGCAATCATATTTATGACTGCGAAGGGCTCATTTTCTTGCTCAGGGGCCTTTCCTTTATTGCCTCGGCGGCTGCTGCTTTCAGGGGGTCCCCTACCCCTTGGGCTCTTTGAACGGGACGGACTTCTCCTTCTCCTTCCGGAGCGCTCGTTACATTGTTCATCGTAGCGCTCGAGCACCCGGACAAATTCCTTCAGGTGGCCCCCTGCGACGAGCCTCTGAATTTCAGCTTCCAACTGTCGGCACTCATCTGTGTCGTGCCCCCTCTGCTTGTGGAATGCGCAGTATTTGTTGGAGCGCCTGAGCGAGTCGGTTTCTCTCATTTTGATAGGTCTCTTAAAGAGCTTTTTATCTGAGAGGTTGTAGACTTCTGAATTTGGCCTGGTGAGCGGAATTCGCTCGAATCGACGAGGGGGTGGTGGCGACCTCCTGCGCTCTTGAGGGCGCTCCTTCTTGATGGCCACGTCCCGTCCCCGCTCGTGATGAGGTCGCTCGTTCCTGGCCGGGCTGTGATGCCGGGGACCATTCGTCCCATACATGTCTTCGAGCGCGAAGAACGGCTCGGCTATTTCTCTTAAGGCCATGAGGGTCCCAGGCCTCCTTTCCACAATGGCATCAGCGAATTTTTTGCTCACGTATTGCTTGTGATCCACAGCCTGAAAAAGCACTGGGATCAAGAAATCCATTGAAGGCCTTTCCACCTGTAGGATCTCCTTGTTGAAGCGGGCGAAGAACGAGCGCAGAGATTCGCTCTTGCCTTGCACCACGTTGTACAGGGCAGTGGGTGCGGTGACTGGCGCTTTCAAAGAATTGAAGTGGTTGAGGAAAGCATTAGCCAGTTCTTCATATGAGTGGATCGAGCGCGGCGGCAATCGCTTGTACCACTCTTGAGCCATTCCTACCAAGGAAGTGACAAACACTTTTGCCCAGTAATTGCTGGAATGCTCGTAGAGGTGCATAAGATGCACAAAGTGATCCAAGTGTTCAGCTGGATCAGTTGTCCCGTCGTAACGGTTGATGGAAGTGGGGACTTTGGCCATGCCTGCTTGGGCCATCAGAACTTCTTCTACGAGGGGTGAACCCCTCGCCAATGGGTGATATTCATACGTGCCGAAGTTTTCCTCCGGCTCCTTGCGGCGGGGGACCTTTGGTGGAGGGTCCTTGGTGCGGGTGCTTCTGGCGTCAACCCGTTCATCCCGACTAGGGGAGATCTGAGTTGAACGCCCTCGTGAGAGCTGTCCCACAATATCCTTGAGACCCTGCAGCTGGTCTTGCACAGCCGCGAGGATGTCAGGATTTACGTCTACTTGCTTGTCTCCGTGCCTGGGGGCTCGTGAGCCCCTCCTGGAGACATGAGAGTCCCCTTCATTATCATTTACCCGTTCTGTGGGCTCTTTGTTCCTGCCTACGGAGGGACGCTCGTTGTCCTCCTGCTGGGGCACTTCTCTGGCTGGTGGTGGTGGTGGTTGTGCCCTCAGGACAGCCTGGGCTTCTCTGAGGGGAAAGTTTTGTTATCCGCCCAAAGGGGCTGCAATTTGAGTGGCCTGCCCAGAGGGGAAGTACATGGAATGGAACCTTTCCCATGCCCCCTGAGCCGCCTGAACCTCACATTGGGCATAGAGAGCCCTCAACTGTTGGGTGGTCAGTGGAGGTAACTCCACCCCTTCGATCTCCCTGGGGACCACCACCGGGAGCTGGATCTGGCCTGCATGATACGGCTGGACCGGCGGCATCATAACAGACGGAGTGAGGGTGTATCCAGGTGGGGGCATCATGTAGCCCTGTATTCCGGGAATCACCTGGGGATGGACCCAGGGGTTCTGAGCAGGTTGCGGAGGAGCAGAGAGAGAGACTCCTCCGGCGGCAGCAGGAGTCGGCAGTGCAGGTGGAGGTATGGAAGACTCCGCTTGCGGAGTCACTCCTGCTGCGGGAGGTGCTCCACCAGCGGCGGCGGATGGAGGCGGGGCTCCACCAGTAGCGGTGGTGGGAATAATGATATTTGCATCCTGGGAGGCGTTATCTCCTCCTCCCACAGCTCCAGATCTCGTAGCAGCCATGACTGTTGAAGGTAAGGGTGTGCTTGATTTTCTACCAACAAAAAGAAAGGAAGAAGATGGAGGACTGGTTTCCCACAGACGGCGCCAAAAATGATGGGGTTCAGAAAGGTGAAGGTCCGAATCCGATCACTTTACGATTTGTATGAAACCACCGGAGCTTCGCCGGAAATGAGAAAGGGGTTCTACCTGTTGGGACAAGCACAAGAAAAGTCAGAAGGCCAAGCTGGGGGAACTGGGGGTGATACCCAGTTTGGCTCTCCGACGCTCAAGTCAATTCAAGGTATGAAGAAATGTAAGTTCAGTCACAGTTGCAGTGATGAAGAATGCTTACCAGTGTAGAAGATGACTTTGGTTATTTATAGTTGAGGGTCAAGGGCCCTTTGGTCATTTGCCTCAAGTGGTCCTGGCCGAATGTTGCCCTAACACGTGGCGCTGTGAGAGAGAAACCTAGGAGGAATCTTCTGCAAAAGCGGCCAAAAGTTAGTGCTGGCAACAGTGGCAGGTGCGCGGGCATGTACGTTGTGTCAGAGAGCCATTTGGGTGGTTGGTGACGAGGGCTTAAGAGCGCGCTCGTGACAACCTGGAGTATTGGAGGCCAAGATATCCGCTGAGGGGGATGAAGGCTCCAGTTCAAGTGACGAGCCAAAGGGGAGGCCACTCTGAGGGAGTATGACGCTCGAAGAGGGCTCCTTTGGCATGTGGACGTGCCCACCATTTAGCATGCAGGACGCTCGTGGAGTGACAGCGCTCGTTGGGCTTAACTCCTGATAAAGGAGGGCGCTCGTTGGGTTTAGTGCTCGTGTATTGATGTGCAGCCTTGGGGAGACAGATGTCATCATCTCGGTGATGCCACGTGTCTTACGTGGGACGATCGTATTTTGACCCCATCACCGTGAATAATGAAATAATTAAACGTGAGAAATAATCACAAATAAACTTTATTGATTTATTTGAATTTGTGGGTACAATCTCTAATTTATTCCTCTGATTCTTCCTACAAGAATTTGCTGGAATTCGGAAGGTTTGAAACTCCTTCGTTGACTTCGAAGGTTCGATCTTCCGTTGGATTTGATTTGCTTCTTTAAACGTTAATTGCCGGTCTTTAAACTTGATCGCGAATTAAACGCCTTGACTTGATGAACACCGAAGAACTCGCCGATAAACACCTTTGATGTTGATTTGAATTTGTTGAGGATCAACGTCGAAATCTGGATTTGATGCTTTGATTGCGGATTGAACGCCTCAGTTTGTTGGCTTTCTCGAAGAACGCCGAAGAACACGCTTGGAGCACCTTCGAATTTGATTTGAGAAAAACGCCGGATTCGTGGACTTAACGCCTTGTTGCGGATCGGACGCTTCGATTTGGTTGATTTCCACGAAGAACGCGAAGAACACGCTTGAATCTTGCTTCGATCTTTGAGGAGAGCAACGCCGAAACACCACTTCGATGCCTTGACACCGGATCAAACGACGTTGATGCTGACTTCTACGAAGAATGCCATTGAAGATGCCGAAGAACACCGAGGATGCTGAAGAACACCAGAGAGTTTCTTTCTCCTTGCTTTGTGGCTCGCTTCTTTACTTCTTCGAGTTGTATTAATTGTGTTGTAGAATGCCTCTATTTACAGGTGTAGGATGGAACCTTTTGATAATTATCCCTTAATTAATTAATTTATTTATTAAAGGGATAATATCAAATTTATTTATTTATTTATTACTTTAATATTGATTTATATTAAAGAAAATAAATAAATAACATATGTCTTGACTTGATTGGTCCACGTGTGGAGATATGCCACATGTCGTCATTTGGTTGGTCATCACCATTTGAGCTGCAAGGCTTGATTTGATTCGCCGGAACACTTCAATTTTGACACATGTCATCGCTTGATTTGTTGACAACATAAATATTAAAATTATCAATTAAATCAACTATTTAAATATTTTATGGATTTTTAATTTAGTATTTATCCAAAAAATATAAAATAGAATGAATTAAATTTGATAATTAATATTTAATCCCATGTGTCACATTTCAATTTGACGAAAATTAATTCGTCTACAAATGCCCCCACTTCAAGGTTCGGCGAAAAACATACCGAATATTTATACAAAGGCGGGACTTGAAGTATTTAAACTTTCCAAATTTCCCATTTGGGAAAATTTAAATAAATTCATATTCAACAGATTTTTTTTTTTTTGTTTTTATAAATCACATTTAATTTTCAACTAAAGTTGACCTTGTCCTTGGATCACCAGTCACGCGGCATTGGACTTATATTTGCATGGAAACAAATGCATAATTCTTGTTCCTCAACACGCATCATTTTTTTCCCTTTTTTTTTTTTTTTAATTAAAGTTCAAGGACTTTAATAAGCTAAAGGAATGTATTTAGCACAGAACTCGGTGCATGCATGTATCCTTCTCCCAATACAATTCCTTATCTTAATTAATTAATCATTCCGTGCATGGCAGAGTTCCAATAGGATGAGGAATTTAATCCGATGAGGGCACTTCATCCCCAATGCCTATAAATAAAGGTGTTCCCCCAGCTTTAATTCTCACACCCCAATCAAGGCAATCATAATTTCAAGCAGAGTTGGAGTAGCTGGCGTAATCCATCAAGAGAGGTCCGAGAGGCATTAATTCCATAGCAATAGACAACAAATCTCATCGATTTCTTGGAGCATTAATTCGAAAATTTCGGCAGCACTATTTTGAAGAAAGCATTACCTTTCAAAGCAATTACTTGGCGACTTCCACTCGGATTTTGATCCTCTAAGTCTTATTCGAGCGGCATTCACCAGTATATATTTTCTCGTCCCCTGATGTGCAAACGGAAAATCTGATTTTTTTCTTCAAATCAAAATCCCAACTTACTGAACCCTTGTTATTTGCTTTCCCCCAAATTTGCTGCTTGTGTTTCTAAATTGGGAAAACATGTTGCTGCTATTATCTTGAAATTAAAACAAACAAAGAGGACCCTTTCCTTTTCATGTTCGCGTGGCAGAGGCCCCATTTGCATCTTTCCCCCCTTTTTCTATTATTTTATTATTATTGCACATATGTATAAAATAAATATACATGTGCATAATAAACTCCCCCCAAAAAAAAAAAAAAACTTTGATCAAAGTTTACTGATGGGCCCACTAGATTCCATGGATAATACAACGACATGGAAATTGCATTTCCTTGAAATTTCGCCATCGTATGCTGCGCCAAAAATTTTTTATTTTATTTTATTTCACAGTTTGCTCACTTTCGTGTTTCTTTGGTTTTGTTGTTTTGTAGGTAAGATGGTGCACTTTAAAGATGTCACCTTAGCTTCCGGAGTCAAACAATTGGTGATTCTCGACGACAAGAAGCAAGAGCTTGAGACGGGCACAACATTAGCGGTTCATCCTTGTCTCACTGGACCATATGCGGACGATCGGGGAAAGACGACGGTGTCCTTTCGAGTCAAGGAGTGGTCATACCGAATGAAGTTGAGCAAAGCGTCGCACGTGTGGGTTCTGGAAGCGGGTCATCATCAACAATCAAATGAACCGGCCCATCTACCGACGCTAGGCCAAAGCATCATCGAAGGCAATGTGAAGTGGAGAGACGCCTTCGGTTCAATGGCGAGTTCCACTATATTGCCGGATATTGGGAATGGACCGAGGACATACTCAGCCGGTGCAAGGACAAGCTGCAGTCAGCCCAAATATATAGCTCGGTGCGCACCTCACTGTTCATCTATGACGGCAACTCGGAGATTATGAAGGCGTTCTGCGAAGCGTGGTGTCCTGCAACCAATACTCTTTTGACATCAAACGGCAAACTGTCCATATCAATCTGGGATTTATACTCTTTGGCGGGTCTCCCAATGACGGGTCTTCTCTACGACGAAGTGGTCCCCGATGTAAAGGAACTCACCGAGAAAGGCGAATTCGGAAAGAGATATGCCCCCTCTAGTTGCCGGTACTTGTTCCATGCCTATCACTTGCTGCGAAAGGATGTTCATGGCGGTCAAGTTTCCATCGAGGCCTGGGTGAGCTTTTGGTGCAAAAAGGCGAAGAAGTAAGTCTAAGACGAATCAACCCAACGCCCACTTGGTGACTTCGGACCTCATGAAGCTTGGAATACCGCAGAAGAGAGGTTGTTTGCTAGATTCGGACTCGCCGGGAACAAAAGGGAAGATACTTATTTGGCGGCGTTCATAGCTTGTTGGCTTTGTCTCTTCGTTCTTCCAATAGAAAGCGTCGGCTTCATACGCCCAAGTACTTTCAAGATGGCGAGCGCCATGGCAAGCGGCTTCAAGGTTGATTTGGCTATTCCGGTCTTGGCAAGCATCTATCGTGGTTTGAATAAGCTATCAGCATCCACCCAACCGACTCAAGTTCATGCTACATTTCCCGTTCACTTCGTCTATGGTTGGCTAGCACACTACTTCAAGACGCATCGCCAAGCTTATCAAGACATCCGTGGTCCGGAAATGATGCGGTTTTCCGGTGAGAGAGGGGCAAAGGATTATGATGCGAGGGAGGCCCGTAAGAAAATCCACAAGGCGGAGTTCGTGGCTTGGAATTGCAATGCGATGAAGCTCCACGAGAAGCGCTGTTATGCTGACAATGGGGAAGGCTCAGAGGAGGAGTACAACTACTTTATGTCCATTCGATCTTGCTACCTACCTTTGAGACAAGGGGATCATTTCATCATTGAGCCATACAGTCCCCACCGTTTTGCTCGTCAGTTCGGGTTTTATCAAGTGGTGCCTGGAGTTCTAAAGAATGACTTTCGTGATGTTTCTCTAGACGAAGGACTCAACCATTGGCGCGTGTGCACTTGATCGAATTCTATGGATGAAGTGGTCTTTCCCCCAACAACTGCGGCTGTTAAGAAGTTGTGTGCCAAGAGCTATACGGAATGGTGGTCGAGAACTCAAGGCAGCTTCTTTGATGATAACATCGTGAAATTGATCAATGTGAAAGTCCCCCCAACCCGAGTTGAGAAAGTTGATCCGATTGGAGGAGAAAAGAGAAAGACTCTCCCCGTCCCTTTGGCAAAGAGTGAAAGTGGCACTGCAGATCGCCATTGGAAGAGGCCAAAGAGGTATGATAAGATTTCGGTTGACAAGTCTGGTGAAAAGGTAGTTTTCTCCCTTCTTTTTTTCGTTGTTCTTCAATACTTTTCTATTCTTCTTTAAACATTGAACATGTTTCACTTGCAGTTGGAAGAGGAACCTCTTAAAGCTGATGATGTGGAGTCTCAAGGATCGATCCTCGGGCCAGTTCTTTTGGAGACCGGTCTTATTTCTGAAGGAGAGGCGCAATCCAAAACACTTGTGATATCCGAAGAAAAGCAAATGCCTCAGCATCCCGCAGTCTCAGTTTTTCAAGCATCCACATTTATCGCCACTCAAAAGCAGTAATTTGTCAGGATGATGTGGGGCAATCTCCTTGAGAAGATAGAGAGCACTCCACTTAACTCCATTTCATCTCTTAAGGACGAAGTTCAATCAGTGTTGAATGATGCTAAGGGTTTTGACGAGCCTTTCATTTCTGCCGTCGAAAAGTCATTAGTGATTTTGTTTGCCAAGGAAACTGCTTATGATAAGGCGAGGTCTGCAGCTTCTGGAGAGACTTCAAAAGATTGGCTTTCTCAGCAGTTGAGTGAAGCAAGGGATCGACTCGCCAGTGCCCAAGCCGAAGAAACAGCTGGGGCGAATCAAGTTAAGACAACTGAAAAGAAGTTGAAGTCTATTACGAAGAAACTTGCCAACTTGACGAAACAGAAGGAAGATTTGTCACTTTCATTGGGGCAACATCAACTCCTTTACGAGAATGCTCAATCTCTAGTTCAGACTATCAACAAAGAGATCAAGACCCTTGAAAAGACTCCTCCATTGGATGAAAACATTGTCCTCAAGGCGTTCAAAGCTGTGGAAGATTCACTTGCGCTTCTAAAGGTGGCGAAGGAAGGCTTGAAGAATTTGAGTCCCTCCCCTTGATAGTTTAGGATGCTTTTACTTTTTTTTTTTTTTTTTTTTTTCCGTTTCTTCGATTCATTGTCTAGTTTAATGAACCTTATCAATTTTGAGATTATTTAATAAAGACTTTATTTGCTCTATTCCAATCTCGTATGCATTTTTTTGTTTCAGTAGTCCATAACTTCTTTGCACTTCTTTTGATTTGTTTAACTTGAAGAATAAAGTTTTCAACAAGAAAAACATAACTTAACGGATAATCTTGACTGAACTTAGTTAATTTCTAAGCTGCCTACGTACCCGGGTGAAGGGATCAAGTCATAACATAGTTCAAGGGAAAACTTCTTTTAAGAAGATATGGGGGCGCCGTTCACAGTTTATACTCGTGCGGGCTAGGAGTATTCAAAGTTTAACCACCCTGAACAAGAGTGGGGAATTTCTGTTTTAGCCACACGAAATACCATCAGTGGAGTAACTCAGCAGTTTAGCCACTTGCTTTACCATTAGTGGATACCGTACACAGTTTATACTCATGCGGGTCAGGAGTGACATGCAGTTTAGGCTCGTACGTCAAGGAGCAATCTTCAACTTATGCGTAGTAGCGCTTTAAGAATTTCCCGTTTATGGGACCAATTCTCAGACCATCTATGGCGATCAACCTGTAAGCGCCGTTTGTGTAAACTTCCTTCACAACATATAGACCATCCCATTTGGAGATGAACTTATTCCCCGTTCGATGAGTAGTGATGATTAGCCTTCTCACAGCGAGCACCAAATCCCCAACTTGGAATGAACGAGTCCTCACTTTTTTGTTGAATGACCTGGAGAGATGAGCTTGATAGCACTCGAGCCTTTGTTGAGCCTCCAGCCTCTTCTCATCGAGCGCCTCCAACTCTTCAAGTCGTAGGCGAGCATTTTCATCTTGGGTTAGATCTTCTTGACTCGCTACCCTTAACGATGGAATTTGTTGTTCAAGGGGAACAACGGCTTCGACACCGTACAGCAACGCATAAGGGGTCGCTTGGGTAGGTGTTCTATAGGTGGTTCGGTAAGCCCACAAAGCTTCTCCAATCCTTTCGTGCCAATCTCGTTTCGACTTGGAAACCACCTTCTTCAGCAAACTGCATAGAGTTTTATTGAAAGCTTCGACAAGACCGTTGGCAGCGGCGTTGTACATTGAAGACTTTCTTTGCTTGAATCCAAACTTCAGGCAGAGTTTGTCTATCAGGCTATTGCTAAATGGCTTCCCACTATCCGTGATGATATAACGAGGCACGTATAGCGGAAGATGATGTTTATTCGGATGAAATCAGCGACATTCTCCTTCTTCACTTCTTTTAGAGGAACTGCTTCCGCCCACTTAGAAAATAATCGGTTGCAGCTAAAATGTAGAAATGACCGGCAGAAGACTTCGTTATGGGGCCTACCACATCCAATCCCCAAGCATCGAAAGGCCACGAGGCAACCGTCGGATGTAACTGTTCGGGCGGTTGGTGAATGAAGTTGGCGTGAAACTGACAAACTTGACATCGTTGCGCGTATTCTATGCAGTCTTTCACCATTGTTGGCCAATAGTATCCCATTCTTTTTATGCGAAAGTGCAGCTTTGGGCCCGACTGATGAGTACCGCAAACTCCGGAATGCGTTTCTTCCATGGCTTGCTTTGCTTCGTCTTCGCCCAAACACCTCAAGAAGACTCCATCGAACGAGCGTCGGTAGAGTGTACCTTTAAAGTAGATGAATCGAGCTGAGCGCCGTCGCACATCAACTTTCTGTCGCGGATCATGGGGCAACTTTTCATACTTAAGATAGTCAACAAGGGGTTGTCGCCAATCCTCCTTTTCGACTTCGAATACTTCAACAACGTGATTTTCCTTTTCTTCAAAGTCTTCATCATTGAAGATTGGAGATATAACCCAATTCTTGCAAACCGACACTCGAGTTTCCTTCTCCGGCATCGCCAATGTAGAGGCAAGTTTTACCATTGCATCCGTCTGCTTGTTCTCTTTTCTAGGCACGTGTTCGATCGTCACATCTCCGAGCCATCCCATCAGCATTTTAGCATAGTTAACATAGGGGATCAATTCAGGCTTTTTGACGTCGTACGAGCCTTCCAATTGGTTGACCACCAGCTTTGAGTCTCCATATATTCTGAAATGCAACTGTTTTATATCGACCGCCACTTCCAACCCGAGTATGAGGGCTTGATATTCGGCGACATTGTTGGAACACTTTTGTGTTAAGGTGAAGGAATATGGTAGAACCTCCCCATCGGACGTGATGAATACAACTCCGGTACCGGCTCCTTCTCTATGTGAAGCTCTGTCAAAGAACATCTTCCAAGGGGGAGTGATCTCGACTAGAAGTGCATCTTCATCCGGCAAGTCATCGGATAATTCCCATTCGGCGGGTATGGGGTGGTCTGCCAAGAAGTCAGCCATAACTTGTCCTTTCACCGCTTTTTGGGGGATATAAATGATCTCGAACTGCTGAAGTTGGAGATACCATCTTGCAAGTCTATCCGAAAGTACCGGCCTCGACATGACGTATTTTTGAGGATTTGCCTTTGAGACGAGATGTACAATATGTGCTTGGAAATAGTGCTTCAACTTTTGAATTGCAAAGATCAAGGCCAAACACATCTTCTCGATCGGAGAATACTTCAGCTCATTTGGCATCATCGTTCTACTTAAGTAGTACAAAGAACTTTCCTTTCCCGCGTCGTTTTCTTGGGCGAGTAAGGCTCCAACGGATCGTTCTTGAGCTGCGATATAGAGAATCAGTGGCCGTCCTGGAGTAGGTGCGACCAACACAGGTGGCCTCATCAAGTACGCCTTTATACTCTCGAAGGCTTTATGGCACGCTTCATCCCATTCGAAGGGAATACCTTTCTTCATAAGCCGACTGAATGGTTGACACCAGCCGGCCAGGTTCGAGATGAATCTTCGGATGTAAGCCAACTTTCCTTGCAAACTCTTCAAGTCATGGATATCTCGAGGTGGCGGCATTCTCAAGATCGCATCTATCTTTGCTTGTTCGATTTCAATACCTCGATGTCGGACTATGAACCCGAGGAACTTCCCTGACGAAACTCCGAAAGCACACTTGAGCGGATTCATCCGGAGTTGGTACCTTCTTAATCGTTCGAAGATCTTCCTTAAGTCTTGTAGATGATCCTCTCGCTTCTTAGACTTCACCACCAAGTCGTTCACGTAGCATTCGATGTTTTGTGAAGTAGATCATCGAAGATTTTCTGCATCGCCCTTTGATACGTGGCACCTGTGTTTTTCAAGCCGAAAGACATCACTTTGTAGCAATATATCCCTTTAGGGGTACGAAATGCGGTTAATTCTTCATCTTCAGGCACCATTCGTATTTGATTATACCCCGATGAGCCGTCCATGAAAGAAAGAGCTTCGTGACCCACGGTAGCATCGATCATGAGCTCAGTTATAGGCAATGGAAAATCATCCTTCGAGCAAGCGATATTTAGGTCTCTGAAGTCGACACACACTCTAATCTGCCCATTTTTCTTCCTCACCGGCACTATGCTAGAGATCCACGTGGGATACTTCACTTCTCGAATGAACCCGACTTCGATGAGCTTGTTTACCTCAACCTCAATTAAGGGAACTAAGTCCGGTCGGAATCGCGCTGAGTTTGTTTCACAGGATGAGTGCCTTTCTTCACAGAGAGATGGTGTACTGCAACTTTCGGGTTTAGTCCCGGCATTTCTTTATAGGACCATGCAAATACGTCCCTGAATTCGAGCAAGAGTCCGACATAGGCTTTCTCCTCATCATCGGTCAATAAGGAGCTGATGTAGATCGGGCGAGGATCGTCGGCGTTGCTTAAGTTGACTTCTTTAAGAGCGTCCACGGTCGCTTTAACTCCTTCTTCAAGCTCGGGTGGCGCATCTTCGGCGTCCTCCTCGACTGAAACTTCTTCGACCGAAGTGATGTGGTAGGATGATGCTACGCTTTCGCTATCTTCGTCCTTGGTTTTGTCACGTGTGAAGATGATCGTCTCCCACCTAGCTTTCAATACTTTATCGCATGAGACGATCAAATTATTACACCTTTTCATACGAGATGGAACTGCACTTTGAAGCTTTGGAAAGCGTCGTGCCTTTCGTTTTCTCAACCAGTGACTAGCTTTGGCTCCCTTGGGCGGGCTGAGCCTATCAAAGACCGACCTCCGCCGAATCTTTCTTCCATTCTCATCAAAAGCATCTTCGGTTGATGAGAGTTCTTCATATATATAGTTATTTGTCACTCTATTGATGGCGATTCGAACAGGGCCTTGCGCGGAAAATCCGAGTCCTACTCGCGAGTTTGGGGCTACATTGCCATCTTCCTTTGATGAACTCGACTTTGTTTCTTTTGTCTTGGCCGTTGGAATGAGTTTTCCCAGCTTTGACTTCTCTTGTGGGTTGTACCCGGCTTTGACGAGAAGTTTATATGCTTTAGGATCATACTCCTTTGCATTTTGAAGTTTGGTTGCTTCCCAGTGTTCTATTTTACTTCCCTGAATCGGACGAACGAATCCATTGAGTGGTGGAGAAGAAGGCTTCACAACATCTAGTTTGGTGAGGGGCAATGTCAGACCTTCCAATGCCTCGGACTTTGTAAGTGATGATCCGCCCTTCTCTTGGCAATCGATCGAAGTTGAGGCTCCGATTTTACTTTCACCTTTACAATCATCTCGTGGATCAGAATCTTCTTTTTCTTTGCTTTCTTTCACTTCCTCGCGGTAGTACTTTGCATCGGCAAAGTGGGCTTCTGCTTCGGTGAAAGGTTTGCTATCTCCAAGAACCTTCTTTATCACACCCTCCCGGCAGTACTTGAAACATTGATGCCAAGTAGATGGGACAACGCCTTTTTCATGTAACCAGGGTCGTCCTAGAAGCATGTTGTGTGAAGTTTTGGCATCTATGACATGAAACAGTGCGCTTGATGTCATGTCTTCTATCAACAGCTTTAGTCGAATGATGCCGAGAGCTCTTTGTCCTCCCTGGTTGAAGCCTTGGATCATCAGACGACTACTTGCTAGCTCATCTTTTGGGATTCCTAACTCGTTCATCACCCTTAAAGGCAATATATTGACTGCAGAGCCTCCATCGACGAGCATTCTATTTACCTTTTGTTCGCGGGTATAACCTATCACGAACAGCGGTCTGTTGTGAGGCTTTGAACTGAGTAGTAAATCTTCGTCTGAGAAGGTCATGGTTGCCATGCATTCATCGCCTTTGGGGTGAGTTTTCTTGGGAACTTCTTCTTCACTTATCATCAGGCAAGTTACAGCATTGGATGTCGCGCTAACATCTTCGAGTGCGATCTTTCCTTGTCGTGCCAACTACATCACCTTATCCTTGAATATAAAGCAATCGTGGATTGGGTATCCGAGCAGACGATGATACTTGCAATACTTTGGATCGTCAGTCTTTCCGTCTTCATTGGGCCTCTTCATTTCGGGTAATTCGATGAGGTTTGCTTTGAGCAGGTCGTCGAAAATTCCGGAGACATCAGAGTCTTTGAATGGGTATTCCTTGGCTTGCATCTCTGCTAAGGATAATTTTCTGAATGTTCTTTCTTGGGGAACCTCCTTTCTCTAGTCCGCCTTGTCATTTGTCTTTGCTCGAAATTTGACGGGAATTGCGTTTACCACCATGGACTCTTTGGATTGTGATTTGGTGAAGGGTTTGCCCCCTTTCCTGAAATCTTGCTTGTCCCTAGGCCTACGAAATTCTTGGACGGGCGGTCCTTCGACTCCAGTAGCGATCATGCTCAACTCCATATCATGTGCCCGAGTAGCGAGCTCTTCGAACGACTTGGGCTGAATTCCTTGGAGAATGTAGCGGAGACCCCAATGCATCCCTTGAATACACATTTCAATTGTTGAAGCCTCTGATAGCCGATCTTTGCAATTTAGACTAAGGTTTCTCCACCAATTGATGTAGTCGACAATGGGTTCTTCTTTCCATTATCGGGAGTTGGTAAGTTCGATCATGCTAACTGTCCGACGAGTGCTGTAAAAGCGGTTGAGGAATTCTTGCTCGAGTTGTCCCCAACTATCGATCGAGTCTGCTTCTAAGTCCATGTACCAGTCGAAGGTATTTCCTTTTAGTGATCGAACGAATTGCTTGACTAGATGATCCCCGTAAGTTCCGGCATTGTTGCACGTCTCAATGAAGTGAGCTACGTGTTGCTTAGGATTGTCTTTGCCATCAAACTACAGGAATTTGGGAGGTTGGTAACCAATCGGCATCTTCAAGTTATCGATTCTTTGGCTGTAGGGCTTGGAGTAGACCAACGATGATTTTGAGCCTCCCTCGATCTTATCTTTGATTGTCCCCATGATGAACTCTTTTAATTGTTCTACGGGGATAAGTCCATCCGATGAAACTTGAAATTCTTTAGCTGAAGGCTTCTCAGTTCCACTTGATTGAGCTTTTGTCGGAGTTTCAGACTCTTCTTGCCCATCTGAACGTTTCCCCTTCGCTTGGCTAGCGTTGTCACCGTCTACTCTGTCCATCAACTTTGAAATACGAGAGTCTTGCTCTTGAACATGCTTGGAGAGTCCCTCGATAACCCTTGTCAGATTCGCAAGTTGTTCTTCTAGAGTTGTTGCACTTGTCGTCATGGCGGGCGCAAAACTTGAAGAACTTGAACGAGGGGTGGATGAGGCCGAGTCGTCTTCTTCGCCTTCACTTTCGTAGCTGAGAAGCCGAGCGTTCTTTCCATCGGTTTGGAGGGATCGAGCTTTCCCGGAAGACGTCTGCTCTTTCTTAGACATACTTCTTGTCACAACGGCGAAGCTTTCGACAACAAGTTTGGAGATGATAGCCTCGAGATCGACGATCTTGTTGTTGGCCATTTCGTGCTTCAAGTTCGTTGAATAGGAGGAGATGAGAGGTAGAGATGGTCCCACTGGGCGTGCCAAAATTTGTAATATAATTTCCGTGAATAATTGAATAATTAAACGCGAGAAATAATCACAAATAAACTTTATTGATTTATTTGAATTTGCGGGTACAATCTCTAATTTATTCCTCTGATTCTTCCTACAAGAATTTGCTGGAATTCGGAAGGTTTGAAACTCCTTCGTTGACTTCAGAGGTTCGATCTTCCGTTGGATTTGATTTGCTTCTTTAAACGTTAATTGCGGGTCATTAGATTTGATCGCGAATTAAACGCCTTGACTTGATGAACACCGAAGAACACGTCGATGAACACCTTTGATGTTGATTTGAATTTGTTGAGGATCAACGCCGAAATCTGGATTTGATGCTTTGATTGCGGATTGAACGCCTCAGTTTGTTGACTTTCTCGAAGAACGCCGAAGAACACGCTTGGAGCACCTTCGAATTTGATTTGAGAAAAACGCCGGATTCGCGGACTTAACGCCTTGTTGCGGATCGGACACTTCGATTTGGTTGATTTCCACGAAGAACGCGAAGGACACGCTTGAATCTTGCTTCGATCTTTGAGGAGAGCAACGCCGAAACACCACTTCGATGCCTTGATGCCGGATCAAACGCCGTTGATGCTGACTTCTACGAAGAATGCCGTTGAAGATGCCGAAGAACACCGAGGATGCTGAAGAACACCAGAGAGCTTCTTTCTCCTTGCTTTGTGGCTCGCTTCTTTGCTTCTTCGAGTTGTATTAATTGTGTAGTAGAATGCCTCTATTTATAGGCGTAGGGTGGAACCTTTTGATAATTATCCCTTAATTAATTAATTTATTTATTAAATGGATAATATCAAATTTATTTATTTATTTATTACTTTAATATTGATTTATATTAAAGAAAATAAATAAATAACATATGTCTTGACTTGATTGGTCCACGTGTCGCCATTTGGTTGGTCATCACCATTTGAGCTGCAAGGCTTGATTTGATTCGCCGGAACACTTCAACTTTGACACATATCATCGCTTGATTTGTTGACAACATAAATATTAAAATTATCAATTAAATCAACTATTTAAATATTTTATGGATTTTTAATTTAATATTTATCCAAAAAATATAAAATAGAATGAATTAAATTTGATAATTAATATTTAATCCCATGTGTCACATTTCAATTTGACGAAAATTAATTCGTCTACAGTTTGGGTTGGAACTGTGCCTTTGATCTTGTGTCCGGGTTACTTATATGGGAGGTGACATGAAGTTCTCTGCGAATTAGATATAGCATTATTTATTAATAAAGAGTGTGGTTGAGTGAAAAAAACTTATACATTCTTAATCAAATATTAGGGGGTTTGAATCCGGACTTTGATTATGGAACAATTTTAAATTTTTTAGCCAACTGTTCCACCCTTTAAGATGCTTACAATTTAACAAGCAGATTAGTTACCCTTTGTATCGAGTCTGCTTTTTAGTTTATATATATGAGGCGAAAACATGAAAAATAAGTATGGGTAACCTAATGAGACCGAATATAATTAGAATAGAATAAAACAATTATAAATCAATAAAAAAAAATTTCTTTAACAAATGGAATAAATTGATATAAGTTTACTAACATATAATTCGGCTATTGGAATCTATCGTCGATCGAATATTTAGTTTTAATTTATTTTGGAATCAATATGTTTGGATTATTTCGTGTACGGTTCTCGATTTTCAGATTTCAAGTCTCAATAAATGATCTATCTTGTCGCAAAAGGCTGAATCTCAACCCTAAGGGCCCCCCACACCCCGGCCCGACGAAGCAAGTGGGAGGAGGTAAATCAGGTACTAGCAGTCCGTTAAGGGGGAGGTGTGCTCCTCACTAGGTCTACAAGGAGCCCACCCTCAAAGCCCAAATTGGACTCAAGAATAAAGCTCTCACACTGCAGCCTGTGGGAATCGAACCTTGCACCTTGTCGCAAATCTGTTCCTACGGAACCAACTGAGCTACACCCTGTCGGCAATAAATGATCTATCTATGTCTAGTGGAATGAGAGAGAGGCAACTTTTTAGCTTTATTTGTACTATTTCCATTACCACGTCTTCGTATCTGTCAAGTTTGAGAAACATTTGGTTTAGACAGATGTTTCATGTTTGGTAATATCTATTTAGGGGAATCTACTCTTAAATTTTATTTCATCTCTTCTGGGGAAAATTATATGTATACCTAAAATCTATATAAATTTAAGAATTACCGAACTTCATTTTTCCCAAAATATTACAAATAATCAGTAGTGTAGTTTTTAATATTACATTTTAGTGCACAATTAATAAATTAATCTGAATAAATACAATGTCGTGCAATTAAAGATATTAAATTTTCCCTCAACTCTAACTTCCACTGAACAAACGACCGTCACGGTGGAGACAATTTCTTCGAGCCACAAAGAAAATTTTGGAGAAAGAAAAAATGAGTAGACCCTTCTACCATTCATCTATTTGCCGGAACTAATTAGATGTTTTAGTTTTTTCATTCATATACTATTTATAAATGGGTAAATTAGAAATTTTAAAATTGTATATTCTTAATTTAAGTTAAATTGAAATAAGTGAGAACATAATCGAGTTTTTATTGATATACAGTTGAGTATCCAATGAAACCCTAATAGAGGTGCACTAAAATATAATGTTACAAACTGCAGTGTTGGGTATTTATAATATTTTAGTGAAAACGAGGTTTGTCAATAATTTCATAATTCTAAATAGGGCGTAGATGTAATTTTCTCTTTTTTTCTATTTCATTTCATTTCCTGTGAAGTATTTTATTTTGTATTTGTTTACACCAAAAAATTAATGATTATAATTAATTATGGTTAAATAAATTTGATTATTAATTAATTATTTTTGCAATTAGAAGTCCATACGAAATTTGAGTTTTATTATAATTTGATTTAAAATAATAAATATAAATTTATTATTATTTTGGATCAACTAAATGAATTAAGATAATAAGTTCATAAAGTAAAATCCACTTAAAATATAAATGGTCTCAATCTTAAGTCTTAACTCATGAAGTCAAACGAGCCCAACACATTCCTATAAATAAAGAAGCAAAACTCACAAATCAACTGATCAAGAAGACATCATCAACAAATCAAATCAAAGGAGAAGCTCTCAAATTCTCAAGCTCTTGCCACTAAGAAGATCAAGAATTCAAACTCTCAAATTTTCGAGCCTATGCAACGTTCAAACTCTTAAATGTTCGAGTCAATCCAATGATCCGACACTTTCGGCCCTAATTCCTACATTCAATTCAACCCAACTCTGCATCCGATTCGAGATCAAGCATCAAACCCCTGAACTAACCCGTAGAGAAAAATCAAGAGAACTTTAAATATTATTATTTCACTTTTATATTTATATCAAGTATTATTTTTGTTTTACTTTTTTTTTGTTTTGCATCCATTTATTAGGGATCAAATAAATTTTTGTGTAAGTAGTGTTACCCATTAAAAGATGTATGTCCAATACATTAATAAAGAAAAAATAAAAAAAATTGCACCAAATCACAAACATACCCCCACTTGACAAAAATTAAATTAGAAATACCTCCTTTGTAAATTTTTAAAAATTACGAACGGCATCATCGGGAACAAAAAAGAATTTGGGTTAAGGGTAAAAGACTAAAAGTTAAAACTATGTACAAAATTATTTGGGTCGAGCCTGGATCAATTTCTGATGTTTGATAAATTACATAATTTGACTGCGGGTAATGAGTGATTTTGACTAACTATGAGGTACAAGTGCAATTTCCCTTAACTCAAGAGGGGGTAAAGCTTAATAAACCCTAATAATAATAGAGTTTTTTCTTTAAAAACATCATCATATAATAGAGTTGGGAAAGTAAAAATTGTGTGACAAAACTACTTTATTATTGTACAAAAAAGATTGTAATTAACCAAACTGCCCTCAGCCCATCGAAAAAGAAAATTTTCACAAAAACGCTGCCAACGGGTTACCGGAACAAAAACTGTATGGTAAACATAGTGGGGCTTTTCGTTATGAGGGACGCGCAAGTTTTTTTTTCGTTATGTAATCCCTAGTTTCAAAAGGATTAATTATCTAACCCTTTGCTTCATTAGGGTATAATTAGCTCTTAATTAATTACTTATTTAATTAACCCGTCATTAGACCAACCTTTTAAAAATTCTTTTCAAGACCCAAAATTTATATAAAATACAAACTGACCTAAAATCATTCAACCAAAATCTATTGTGCGATCTTAATTCAAAACCCTATTTTTCTGTTCTTCTTCTTCATCGGTTCATCTTCCCGTTCATCATGAGTAATCATTCTTCTCTGAAACAAATGACAACAACAAGAAATGCTTTCACATTCTTCTCTGGGTTTTCTGCATTTCATTTTCCTGAGTTTTCTGCATTTCATTTTTTGCGCGCTTTCACATATTTAAGTTTTTACATATTTATTTATGTTTTCATATATTTCTGTCATGTTTGTCATTGCATACTTAATTAAGAAATGCAGTAATGGAAAGAAAAAAAAACGAAAGAAATCTTCAAAGAAAACATAGCATCGATTAGTTGATTTTTAGTTGGAACTAATGGAATCTTACAAAAATCTTCACTATTAGTCAGATTATTAAAAATTAGATAAATATTCATACAATGGATTAATGAATATAATCATACGTTTCAATTAGAGGAATCTTAAAGAAAAATCTTACCATAATCGAACACTCGATCCTAACAGTCGAGTACTCGATCATAAAATTTTCAAAGAATCGAATAGTCGATTGTAAGGATCGATTAGTCGATTCTTAAGAAAAACTTTAGAATTATTTCCTAAAGAACTAATATTGAAATTAAACTAATTTTTATCGTACGTTTCTTCAAATAAAACATCAAAGAAATCTTAAAAATTATATTTGTTTGAAAGAAGTAATTTATTTGATTGAAAAGATAAGATTTCTTTCAAACAAATATAATTGTTAAGATTTCTAAGAAACATAGGATCCAAATTAGTTTAAGTCAACTAATTAATTTTCAAAGAAATATTTAAAAATTGTATTTCTTTGAAAGAAATCTTATCTTTCAAACAAATATAAAAAGTTATTTAAATATGTCTTAAGAATTATATCTTTTCAATGAAAATCTAAAACCTATTACAAATGATTTCTTAAGAAACTTATTTTTAGATAAATATTCATAGCATTAATCCATCATATGTTTCAATTGGAATAATCATAAAGAAAAATCTTAACAGAATCGAACAGTCGATCCTAATAGTCGAGTACTCGATCATAAGATTTTCAAAGAATCGAATAGTCGATTGTAAGGATCGATTAGTCGAATCTTAAGAAAAACTTAAAAATTATTTTCTAAAGAACTAATATTGAAATTAAACTAATTTTTATCATACGTTTCCTCAAATAAAACATCACAGAAATCTTAAAAATTATATTTGTTTGAAAGAAGTAATTTATTTGTTTGAAAAGATAAGACTTCTTTCAAACAAATATAATTGTTAAAATTTCTAAGAAACGTAGGATCCAAATTATTTTAAGTCAACTAATTAATTTTGAAAGAAATATTTAAAATTTGTATTTCTTTGAAAGAAATCATATCTTTCAAACAAATATAAAAAGTTATTTAAATATGTGTTAAGAATTATATATTTTCAATGAAAATCTAAAACCTATTACAAATGATTTATTAACAAATTTATTTTTAGATAAATATTCACATAATGCATTAATCCATCATATGTTTCAATTAGAGGAATCTTAAAGAAAAATCTTAACAGAATGGAACAGTCTATCCTAACAGTCAAGTACTCGATCATAAGATTTTCAAAGAATCGAATAGTCGATTGTAAGGATCGATTAGTCGATTCTTAAGAAAAACTTAATAATTATTTCCTAAAACACTAATATTGAAGTTAAACTAATTTTTATCATACGTTTCTTCAAATAAAACATCAAAGAAATCTTAAAAATTATATTTGTTTGAAAGAAGTAATTTATTTGTTTGAAAAGATAAGATTTCTTTCAAACAAATATAATTGTTAAGATTTCAAGATTTCTAAGAAACGTAGGATCCAAATTAGTTTAAGTCAACTAATTAATTTTCAAAGAAATATTTAAAAATTGTATTTGTTTGAAAGAAATCATATCTTTCAAACAAATATAAAAAGTTATTTAAATATGTGTTAAAGAATTATATCTGTTCAATAAAAATCTAAAACCTATTACAAATGATTTCTTAAGAAATTTATTTTTAGATAAATATTCACAACATTAATCCATCATATGTTTCAATTGGAGTAATCTTAAAGAAAAATCTTAACAGAATCGAACACTCGATCCTAACAGTCGAGTACTCGATCATAAGATTTTCAAAGAATCGAATAGTCGATTGTAAGGATCGATTAGTCGATTCTTAAGAAAAACTTAAAAATTATTTCCTAAAGAACTAATATTGAAATTAAACTAATTTCTATCATACGATTCTTCTAATGGAACTTCAAAAAAATAAAATAAAAATTATATTTGTTTGAAAGAAGTAATTTATTTTTTTGAATAGATAAGATTTCAAAAAAAAAAAAGAAAATTAAAAATATTATTTTTAAAGAAATATTTAACAAATCTAAAATTATATTTAAGAATATACATAATTTATTATTTATTTTAAAACAAGCACAGCCAATTTATATATTTTTTATTTTAAAAATATATATCATTGTCATAAAAAAAAAAAAAAAAGAATATACATAATTTATAAAATAAAAAGAACAATTTAGAAGGATCACAATATGAAAATAATTAGAGATTTAAATATGTAAAATTCTTAACCAGTTTAGTTCCTAAAATTAAGGGATATGTATTTAGATATTTGATTTATTTTCTACCTATTTATGTAATTAATACATTCTCTTTTCTTAGAGTCGTGTATAAGTGCAACATAATTTTTTCTTAATATTGCATTTAATGTTTTTGCAATTTTCTTTTGATGTTATTTTCCGCAATTTTCTTTTGATGTTCTTTCTCTCTCATATGGTGAATTTCTCAAAGATCAAAACGAATAAATCTGTCATACTTTTTCTTTTCTCAATATGGAGAATGTTTCAAAATATTAATATGCGAATTCTTATTTTTATCATTGCCTTCAGCACAGCAAATGAAGACAAAAAAACCTTTTTTTTTTTAACCCGATATTCATTGAACCGACAGTCCGATCGACCGGTTCAGTCTGATTTTGAAAACATTGATGGAATTGGTTTGGCCGGTTGGTTTGGTCGAGTCGAACCGGATTCTTTGGATCGATCTGTTGATTCTTTTATTCTTTTTCTTTATTTTCTTGAGGTTCAACTTTTATTCTTTTTTTTTTCTTTATGTCGATTCTTTAGTTCTTTTTCTTTATTTTCTTGAAGATCAACTTTTATTATTTTTTTATTATTTTTTCTTTTTTTATGTCAAATAGAATGGACTCGATCACTTGAATGGATTACTCGATTACTTGAATCGATTACTCGATTATGTTGATCTTTAAATATCAAATACATAAAAGAAAAAGAACAAAAAAAGATAGAAAAGGATAAAATTTCTGTAATTATTTCTCTGAAGATCAACTTTTATTCTTTTTTCTTTTCTTTTTTTTCGATCGAGTAGTCGATCAACAGAATTGAGTAGATCGACCACTCAATTCTGTTGATAGACCACTGGATTCTGTTGATCGATCACATGATCCTTCAAATATCTTCAAATATCAAATAAAGAAAAGAAGAAAAAGAACAAAAATGATAAAGAAGAGGATAGATTTCTGTCTTTTTCCTTAATAGAAGAAGACGACGAACGCAGGTGAGAAAATAAACGGAGGTGAAAAACAAAAATCACAGAGAAAAAAATCACAAAATGTAGCACCCCTACACGTGGAGATGCCACACCCCCGCACTGTAGGTCGATCCACATACGAAACGGGTAATCCGTACATGAACTAACCTATAGCGAACGGGTGACAATGCAATAAAATGATAAGCTAGGCGGGATTAACTCATACATGCAACATAATAAAGCGGAAGCATAATTCATTCAATATCAATTACCACATCAAGTGAACTATATTCTAACTTGGCATATCAATACATTATCATCTCCAAATATAAAACAATAACATTAATCATAACTTAGTATGTAACAACAAATAACTAAATACACGGACCGTGTTTGACTCGACTACATGAACTGGACTCGACTCGGCTCCCGCCTAGCGTGCACCTGCAATAGCCTGAAAGGTGGAGGCGTCAGTTTGTGAAGACCGAGTGAGGGGTTTAAATAAATATTAGCGCAGATAACATGCAAGCTATATTCTCGGGTAAAGACTTAGAAAAGATAAATGCATAAGTTCAATAATGAGGTACTCTTCGCCCGAGAATACAACTATCAATATTAAATACTTGTTCATTTTCATGCAATCAATACATGGCCCCGACAAGTGAGGGCGGTCTCCAACCTTACTCCAAATGTACATGAAACATGCTTGCTAGATTGTTAATCAATAGGTGATCATGCAAATCAATTATCGTGCAATCGTGCGATAGTGTAATCAAGTAACGCGTTCAAGGAATGAAAATCATGCAATAACCCGAGGACAATCCGTGGTGTCGGACCCGTCCCCAGTCTCCTTCTCCCTCCAATGATGGGAAGGTAGCTAGCCTTCACCATCCACGACGTGTTGAGCAGAGGGTACATGAATCCCTAAGCCCGGAACTCCTTCCTCCACTAATCTCCTAGCGGATTCAGGGGTCATCCCTAATGTGGTGAGGATAGCGCGAGAGTTACCCGTCAGCACTTGCTTTCCCGGTTGGCTCATGTCACTACCTTCGGGCCCAACGTGAACGGTCATGCTTACTCGCCTAACATGCTTGATTCATGACAATAGCATGGCTTGCTTGCTTGCTTTTCATGAACATGACTTGCTTGAAATGATAAGTGATTCCAGGTAAAATTATAGATATAAATACCTTTTGGCCGAAAGATCACATAAGGGCATACGGATTCTATATAACTAGCAATTAAACCTCACCTGGCAGGCGACACGACGACTCATGGGTGCGTAAACGTGCTCATGATCAACAATCTCCTCCCTGGAGAATAACTGGACAAGAAACGGGACAATGTACGTGCATGAGACCACAATTCAAGAATATTACCACATATAAGATGCACGACGTGATCAAGTAACGAGACATCGTGCAATGAACAATGTAGCATGCAAATATCATGTTTTGGCATGTAATTAATCATATAATAACAATTTGGGGTCAAATTAACCATTGGAATTAAATTTCAAAATTCCAATTTTATGCAGAATGTTTCTGCCTCTCCAGAGGCCTGGGAACGGCCGTTCCAGCCCTTAGTTCAAAATGGGAAGGGCCGTTCCCAGCTCCCCGAAGTTGCTCCCCGAAGATGGGAACGGTCGTTCCGGCTTACAAGCCAAAACGGGAAGGGCCATTCCCGTCCTCGCTGCCATGCACGTCATTCAAAATTTGGGAACGGCCTTCCTAATTACAAAGGGAACGGGAAGGGCCGTTCCCATTACGTAGGAGATGCAGAAAATAGAGCAGAAGAACAGGGGAAGCACGAACACAAACAAATCCCCACAAAACACTCATGATTCCATTCCACAAGCTATAATTCATGAAAGAAAATATGTATACATGCTTGAGAGGTAATAAAACCAATATAAACACTTATATTATTCATTAATCATCAAGAATCATCATCATCTACTCAACTATGGATTCATCATATAATTCTATATTTCTCAAGAATTATGTATGAAATTTAAGTCTAAAACTTGGAATTATAATCCTAACATCATGTAAACAAGTTATCACATGAAAATCATAACCCTAGCTTCAAGAATTTTAATAAAGAAATCACATATATATAATCATATATACCTTGAGGTGAAATAAATAGAAAAAGATGAAGGAAATGAATGTTTGAGCTCCAAAACTCCTAATTTTTTTGGAAATCTTGGATGAAATCAATGGAATCTCTCCTTCCCTTCTTCATGGTTTGGCTCGGTGGAGGAGGAAGCAAAGGTTGATATTTTTGGCATGAAAATGAAATGAAAGTTTGAGAAGAGATGCATATAACGATATATTTTGGGGAAAAATGTGGTAGTTGTGATTAAATCCTCCAAGTTCTATAAGTTATGCAATTAAGGATGCAAGGTTTGCAAATTGATCAATTAGGTCCCCTAATGTTTTCATGAGATTTGGTCCTTTAATTTGAATAAATGTCAATTGAGGCAATCAAGCAATTAAATCATGTTAGGCAATTAATTGATGTGCCAAATAAATTCCATATGTACAATGATTCTCACATTGGCATTTAATTCATATATTTTCACGTAATCATGTTGAAATACAATTTATAAAATTAATATAACACGTATAAATTGAATAAACAAAGTAATAAAATAAAATCCTAACGCTCGAAACTGACACATGTCGAGTGTACCTGACTGTCTGAAAATCGGAGCGTTACACAAAAAGAAAAAAATAAAAAAAGTAGACTAAATAGAAGATGAAAGAAAAATATGCAGGTTTCTTTATCTTTTTTTTTTCTAGGTGTAGTTTTACTGGTTTGTTAGGTTTTAGAAAAGGATGCCTCTTCTACTCGTTGTAGAAGATAATACTATTCATTTTCAGGTGCGAGAGGCGGCGATAAGAATGAGAGAAAAGATTTTGGAATTTTGCAAAATGATCCTAAAGTTTTTTTCTTTTACAAAACGAGCTAATTACATGAGACAATTAGGTCCCAAGGGACGCCAAATACTTTTTTGAGGGATATAACCCTCAATTTCTTTTCTCTTATTTTTTTCCCTCTATTATCTGACGTGGATTGACGTGGACTCTTTAATTTTTTTTTCTTTCTCTGATATTATCTTGATAGTAACGCTCAGATTCAAATTTCAGATCTCAGATTTACTTTTCTCTCTCACATTCTGTCATCACGACTTCTTCTGAATATTCTCTCATTCTCTTGCGGCTGGCCTTCTGCATCTTATCTCCTTCTCACATTTTCTCGTCGCTGACGTCTTTTGTATTCGCCTCCATAGTTGTCTTCTCTTCGTCGGTTCGTCCTCTGCAATCTCGTCGTTGTCTTCTCGCCTTTGTAGAATTTGTCTTCTACAACTATTTCTGACTGCATCTTTGTCATCTTACAACCGTTTCTGCAATTGAAGATCCAAAAATCTTATCGTCTTCTTCTTTTTCTATTCTTCTGCATTTTTTTTTTCAGATTTCTTCAAGAAATCGAGTGCGCGATTGCAGAAATCGCACATTCAATTTCTTGAAGAAAAAGGAATAAACAAAATCTGGATCTTCAAAAAATAAAAGAAAATAAATAAAAAAGAAAAAGTGATAAATGAAAATAAAGAAAAAATTGAAAAGTAGATTTAAAGAAGATCGAAATTAATAAAAAAAATAAAAGAAAATAAAGAGAAAAAAAGAAAATAAAGGAAAAAAATCTTAAAGATCGAGTGACTCGATCTAAAAATCGCTCACTAGATTTGTACACGTGGAAATAATTATATTTAATATTTATTTTATTAGACAAAATTCAAAAAAAAAAAGGTTATATAGTGAAAACTTTAAAAACTGGGGTTAACTACCTGAAAAAAGACTTGGGCGTCCCGTATAACGCAAATCCTATTAATTACATTTGGTTTATGAATTAAAAGTGCCACGTCATATAATAGCAGAGAAAGAAAAAAGGAAAAGAAATTGAGGGTTATTCCCCTAAAAAAAAAAAAGACTTGGGCATCCCTTGGGACCTAATTGTCAAGCGTACTGTGAAATTGAAGGAATTTCTGAGATGGGATTTTATCAATGGGATTTAGTGATATTCCCAGATTTTGGAGTCTTTTGCAATAATAATACCAAGATTTTATTTGTTTAATAAAGTAATACCTTTACAAAAAGTTTTAATCTTTTGCTATAAGTCGTGGAAGAATCCAGCGACTACAAGAAATAATTTTATTTTAATATTATATACTTTGTATTAATTATAAAAGTATCCCCAGAACTTCTAAAATATTTTAGATAGGTATATAAAGTATATTTTCATCCATTATATCAAGAAAGTATGCATAAATATTGAAATTAATCATGCTTTAATAACAGAAGTACTCTAAAATTTATCCTATAATTCATAAAACACACAAATAATTTGTAAAAATTTTATTAACTCTTTTTATCTCCTTCGTCTTCTACAATTCTGATTTATTGATCCTCTAAGACTCGTCTTCGTTTCTCCTCGGTCAGCCCTTCTTGTTTCAAAAGTCCTCACAACTCCATGCTTTCTTGGACATCAACTGGAAATAGACTTCGACCTCCAACGAAAAACTTCACTACGGTTTATGAGTTTCAATAAGAGGTTTGTAGGAATAGACTAGAGTAAAAAGGCTTAATAAAACTCTTAACAAAGTATTTATCTTGTGTATATGAAAAGGAGAATTTTATTTCCTTCAAAAGAGATTTGTACAAACATTATATATTCTGAAAAGAAGATTTATCTGGAAATACAACACTCAAAGCTCAAAAAACTGAAAGACTCAAAGGTAAATTTACATATGACTTTCTGATTTCAAGGCAAGGTGTGTTTTGCCTTACAAGATGACTCTATTTGTAGGCTATATTCTTGCTACTATTCGGACTTGAAATTTTTATTTGGAATCCATTGTTTTATCCTTCAACGATCCAGATCTTACCGACACTTTCCTATGGTTGAGATTCTGCCGACACTTTTATCTGCCACTTGATGAATGGAGGATGACGTCATGGCATTCGTCACTTCCTTGCTGATGTATGTGCTTACATCATCACTGATGGTTACATCCCATCATCTTGCAAGCTTCTTGTCTAGTTTCTCCAGTGCAGAAAAATTCATATTTTTCAAATTTATTTATGAATTCCATTAAAAAGGGAGAGCTTATTTTTCCTCCTTTGGTGAGTAGAATCCAATTTCCTTTACTCATCAAGGTCTCGAATTTATATTTGTACAGATTCTCTGCAACACTGTGAATAGATTTATTCCCAAGGCAGGTCTTTGGACAATCCATTCTTTAGTAACTTGGACCTTCTTTATAGGTTTATTTCCTTGATCAATCTTTATGGTGTCAGAAAGGTGATCTGCAGTGATCATGAAGAAGGCTTCATGCCATATATGCTTCTCTGGTTCTGGAGATATGGTGTAGAACTTGAGAACCACCTGTCTTCCTCTGGCAAATTTACTGATTTGAGATTTTAGAGTATCATCAAATCTGGAAATTTCCTTAAGATCTTTACTTGGGTAGACTATATCAAGGAACCCAAAACAAGCATATCTATAAACTGCTTCGGGACAGGATCCCATGATGCAAGTCAATTTTGGATATATATTTTTGCCTTTGGAGAAAAATATAGTATCTGTATTTTCCATACTATATACTTCATCAACTGTATGGACATATAAATGTTCCCATTCAGTGCTAGGAACATATTTTTCTATTTCAATCTTTATCACCTTTGGAGAAGACTCTTTTTCCAATTTTATTTCAATGACTGAAGGAACTTTATTTTTGACTTCTTCTTTATTTTTCTCACCAGATGACTCAGCCTCTTCCATTTTTATTGACTCAAATTTTTCAATATATTTTTCTAAATTTTAAGTCACTTTATTTACCTTTTCTAGGTTTTCTGTGACCAAATCTACCAGCGGAGGGAGATTTTTATATATATATTGTTCTAGAAGAACGGTTCCTTCATAGAGATCTTTTGCCATAATGTTGATATGCGAGATCTCTTCTTTTATTTCTGAAATATTAATTTTATCCTCCTGTAAAAGAGAGAAAAGTTTATTAAAAATCTTCTTCAAAAATTTCTATAAGTGATTTTTGGGAAATCACCACTCATCAACGGATTTGATCTTGTCTTTACCATCTACCGTTTGAGATGGACTAGATATATGCAAACCCATATATGGGACTTCTAAAATTTTATAAGTGATTTTTTGGGAAATCACCACCCGTTAACGGATTTGATTTTGTCTTTACCATCTACCGTTTGAGATGGACTAGATATATGTATACCCATATATTGGTCTTCATTCTGAATCAAAATCTATATTTCTAGATAAAGAGTCTGCTAGAAAATTATCAGTTCCTTTTATGGGAATGATTTTGAAATTATAGAGAGAGGAAAACTTGCCATCTATGTAACCTTCTATAATTTGGTTCATTGGGTAATTTATTGTTCGCAAGACTTGGAACTTGAGTGTTATCCACATGAACAATGAAAGGTTTTTGGAGTAGGAAAAGTGAAAACTTTTTAATCCCATTGATTACTCTTAATAACTCCTTTTCATGTGTAGTATAATTTATTTCTGCTGATTTAAAAGTACCACTTGTATATCTACAAATCTCATTAAGATTTGTTTTCAAGATTGCAGCCCAATATAAATTAGACGCATCAGTTTGAAGAATTAATTTATCATTTTTATCAGGAAGCCTTAATTCTGGAAGAGTTTTACATTCTTCCTTTAACTTTATGACAATTTCTGTATGTTTTGACGTCCAACCTTTTGTATTATTTTTTCTTAATAATTTTTGTATTTCATGTCTTTTCTTAGCTAACTCAGGTATGAAACCTTCAGCATAATTAAGACATCCTAAAAAATTTTCTATTTGTTTTCTATTTTCTAATTTATCAGGAAACTCACCTATTTTCCTAGATATATGCGGTTGCAATTTTATACCTGCAGCACTCAGTTTTAATCCTAAAAATTCAATTTCTTTAGTTTCTATGACTGCTTTTCTTTCAGACAGGGCTATACCATTTTCTTTACATAATTTAGCAAAGAGCAAAAGATGTTTTCTATGTTTATCTATAGTACCTGAACAAATAAGAATATCATCTATATAAACAACCATGAATTCTCTATATTTGCTAAATATATCGTTCTTCTTTCTTTGATATATTGATGGAGCATTTTTTAATCCAAATGGCATTGCTAACCATTCATAGTGTCCTTGGGGGGCACTAAAGGCTCTATATTGAATGCTATCATTTTCCATTTTTACTTGCCAAAATCCAGATGTACAATCAAATTTTAAGTAATATGATTTATTCTTTACTATGTCTATTAATACTTCTTTATTGGGTAATTGGTAACTATCACCCTTAGTGAAATGGTTTAATCTTTTATAATTTATTACCATTCTTGCTTTATTTCTTTTCTTTTCAGTTTATTTCATTACCATGAATGCTGGACTGGAAAAGGGGCTAAAACTTTTCCTAATTAATCTTTTATCTAAAAGTTCTTTAATTTGTTTTTTAAATTCATCTTCTTCAGTTAAGGTATATCTCATGGGTCTTTCTTTAATTATTATATTATTTGTTAATTCTATTCTAGCTTTTGGGTAATCTTTTTTCCAAAAAGCCAGTGGATGGTCACTATAATTTTCTTTTATTTTGCTAGTAACCGTTTCTAAGTTTATTCTTTTTATAACTATTTTATTTATTGGTATTTGTATTTTTTCATATATGGAGTGTCCACCACGCTTAGCGGGCTGAACTCTGAAAGGATGGTTTAGTCGTGGTAGTTTTAACAAATGACCACACTTTGTTTTAAGCACAATAAAATTTGCATTTTGCATATAATATTGAAATTGTTGTAAGAAATCATTTCCAAATAATATATCAACTTCTAGTTCATTATATTCATATATTCTATGAACCATTATTATTTTACTTCCTAGGACAATATCAACATCCATTGCTGATCTGTGTGTATCCTGTGATTTTCCAGTCACACCTTTTATTCTTATTTTTCCATCTTCTTTCCATTTATTAATCAAGAAGGTTTTGAAAATAGTTATTTCAGATCCAGTATCTATTAAAACACAACTTATTATTTCATTTTCAGGAGTTTCTCTTATTCCTACCTGAATGAAAACACTAACTGTAAAATTATATCCTTTCATTTTATTCTTGGACAATATATAACTTTGTCTTCTATGTAGAGTGTTACCCCATCCTTTTCTATTTTATAGTAATTACAACTATCAAGGAAAGCATTTCCTATGATTATGTCTTAGGAACTTCCCGTCATATTTTCATCTAGATAACATTTAACAATTATTCTAAATTTATCAATATTTATTGGAATAGATATTTATTGGTTACATGCAACTATCTTTTCTTCAAAGTTTTCATAATAGAAACTCTCATTCAAGGTTTCTATCATTAACCCTTTATTTTTTATTTTAGCAAAGTGATTTGCACTTGCTCCTGTATCTATTAAAATTTTTGGTTCTTTAATATATTCTTGACCATTAAAATATTCTCCTAAAATTATCATTGTTTTATTGACTGAATGTTTGTTTATACTCAACGTTCTGGTTATATTCATTTTTTGGCTTCTCCTAGCTATACTATTTCTTCCAAATTCTATTTGAGGAGTTTTACTAGAAGATCCTTCTTCTATTAAAGGTTTATTTATAATTTCTAATTCATAATTTGCTATTTCTTTAGTGTCTTCAAGAAGAGGTAATTTGGCTGAAGTTATTTCCCTACATTCTTCATCTATTTCTAAATGTGGTTAATCTTGATAAATTTTTCCATAATTGCTATTACTTAGAACATATAATGCTCTATAGTAAATTGAGAAAGCTTTACTTTTATCTTTCAATCCTATATCTTTTATGAATTTGTAATGTAAACTTAAAGTTTCGTCTATATTATGACCATTTATATTCACACTATATTTAGGATATAAATCAAATAATATTTGTTTATAACACGAATTTCCTTCTATTGTTCCTAGATGACTTCTCTTTGCATCTATAAATCTTTGATCATGAAGAGAAAGTACTATAGGATTATCTATTCCTTCTCTAAACAATGATTTTACCAGGAATTGAACTCTTCCTAAATATATATATTGTATTTTATTTTTTTCCTTTTTATATTTTATTTTGTTCAAAGCTTGATTTATAGTATTTCTTGTTAATAAGTTAATCTTAAACTTCCCTGAAGTATGTTCAATATTTATAGATTTTTCTACTTCATGGTAGTCATATATATTTATTTTCTTTCTTTTTTATAAGACTTGATATCCCTTTAAATATACTTTGACTAGGATTTGTACCATTTAATTTTAGTTTCTTTATCTTATCTAATGTTTCTTTATTGAAGGTAAATGCGCTCTACATATCCTTCTGGTCCTTCATAAATCTCTATTTCTTCATCAGATAATTCTGTTATTTCAGAACTCATTCTGATTCAGTATCTAATTCTGAAGGTATTTCATTTTCTGATAGATCCGATTCTTCCATATATATTTCTTTTCCAAAATAGTTTTCTATATCAAAAACTTCTTCAAGTTCATATCTTATTTCTAAAAATTCGATTTCTATATTTTTAATATGTTTCGCTTTAGGTTTTGGACATTCAGGTGATTTATGACCTTCTTCTCCACAATTCCAACATTGACATTTAGTTAATTTTTTATTCCTTTCCTTATTAGATTTGTTTTCATATTTATTTCTCTTGAAAAACTTTCTTCTAGGTTTAATATTTTTTCTTTGAAAATTTTTATATTTTTTATATTTTTTCTTATAAAATTTTCTTGTATCAATTCCTTTTAGGGTATGTCTTTCTATTACTTCCCCATTGTGTAGGTAATTCTATTGTATCACAACAGAGTTTAGTTATTCTTTTAGATTTTTTATATAATTGTTGTTCACCACATATTCTTTTAAGTTCTAATGTTAATACTTTTATTCTTCCTCCAAGATTTTGAGGATACTTCTCTTTCTTTTCCCTCCATACTTTATTCATGTGATTATTCCAGGGATAAGGAAGTTTAGTGTAAGACATATTTAGCATTATTTCTTGAGATTCTGTACTATAATATTGGGTATAATAATAATCTCTAAATTCACATACATAATTTTTTATATTGCACATCGAGAATATACTTAGGTTTATAAGATTACTTCTTGCTTCATCTTTTTCTCTTTCTATTTCTAATTCTTTATTAGCTATCCATGATTCACCTAAAAATTCATCGGATATATTTGCAACTATACTTTGTACTCCTGTTCTTATATCTATATCAAATCCAGTTTCCATTCCAACTTTCATTATTCCTTGTATATCAGGAGATACTCCTTCCCACCATTTAAGAACTATTTCATCAAACGTAGTTATAATATATTCACTCTTTTTACTAGCTCCCCAATATATATCATCTTGGGTTAATAAAAAGGCTATCATATCGTTCTGCCACTTTACTATAGCTTTTCTATTATCTACTTGACAATCTAGATTTAATTTACTCCCTTGGAGATTTATAGGTTCACTATATTGTTCAGTGGGTTGATATTTTGGATTACAAGATATATTCTTCTTACTTTGTTCTTTATTTCTCTTAGGTCTATAGTATGTTTTAGGGTAATTATCGTTAGAACCCATAGAGGATTCTGGAGTTTCATTGGTTACTCCTGAAGGTCCTCCGGTTGTATTCATTCTAACTTCATATTCAACTATATCATCTAGATTTATTTTCTCAAATTCTTTTATTAAATCTGATGGGGTCAAAATACGCTCATCCCCATCTTGACACGTGGCACCTCAGGGATGACGACATTTGCCTCTCCAAGATTGCATCAGACATACACGAGCGCTCAGACTCACAAGCGCCAATACCCTCCAAAAGTACGTGCCGTCTCTGCTGCATACACACATGATTATCGCTGCCGCTCTCTTACGAGCGCCATTTACGTTATATGGCAAGTGTTTCAATCTATCAAGGGAGCCCTCTTCGAGCGCTGCATTCCCTCAGAGTGGTTTTCCCCTCCAACTCATTACACAAGCCTTAGCCCTCATCCCTTAGCGGATTCCTTGGCCCCCAAGGCTTTTGGTTGTCACGAGCGCGCTCTCAGACCCTCGTTACCAACCCCCCCAAACGGCTCTCTGACACACCGTACATGCCCGCGCACCTGCCACTGTTGTCAATACTAACTTCCAGAAGCTTTTGCAGAAGATTCCTCCTAGATTTCTCTCTCACAGAGCCACGTGTTAGGGCAACATTCGGCTAAGACCACATGCGGCAAATGACCAAAGGGTCCCTGACCCTCAACTATAAATAAACAGAGTCATCTCCTTCACTGTAAGAAACCCCCATTTCTGCAAATTCATACTTAGCTTACACTTTCTCTTTCAGATCCTCATCTGACTTGGGCGTCGGAGAGCCAAACTAGGTATCACCCCCAGTTCCCCCAACTTGGCCTTCTGACTTTTGTTTGAGTGTTTGTCCTAGCAGGTAGAACCCCCATTCTTTCAGGCGAACTTCCAGCGGTTTCCTCACTCAAAACAAATTCTAAAGTGATCGGACTCTGTAACCCATATTCAGAACCCATCATATTTGGCGCCGTCTGTGGGAAACCAGTTCTCAATCCATTTCTTTCCTTCTGGTAGTTGAAAAGCGAACACCCAGAATCTTCTCAACTATGGTAGCTACGAGATCCGGAGCTGTGGGAGGAGGAGACAACACTTCCCAGGATGCCAACACCATTATTCCCTCCACCGCCGCTGGCGGAGCCCCGCCCCCTTCCGTCGCTGTTGAAGGAGCACCACCTGCTATGGGTGTGACTCCCCTGGCGGAATCCTCTATTCCTCCCCTTGCTCCATCGGCACCACCAGTTTCCGGCACCGCTGGAAATGCTTCTCTCCCTACTCTTACACAGCCACCCCAGACCCAATGGGTTCATACCCATGCGAGTCCTGGAGGTCCTCCCTACATGATGTCGCCGCCGAGATACACGCTTACTCCCACTGTTATGGTGCCGCCGGTTCAACCATACCATGCCGGCCAGATCCAGCTCCCGGTAGTGATCCCCAGGGAGATCGAAGGAGTGGCGTTACCCCCTCTAACCTCTCAACAACTAAGGGCTCTTTATGCCCAATGTGAGGTTCAGGCGACCCAAGGGGCATGGGAAAGATTCCATTCCATGTACTTTCCCCCGGGACCGGCCACTCAAATAGCTGCCCCTTTGGTTGGGTTGCAAACCTTCCCCATCAGAGAAGCTCAGGCCGTCCGCGGGGCGCAACTACCACCACCGCCAGCTAAAGGGACGCCCCACCAAGGCGACAATGAGCGTCCACCCTTAGATAGAAATCGAGAGCCCACAGAGAGGGTCAACGAGAACGAGGGGGACTCTCATATTTCCAAAAGGGTTTCCCAAGCCACAAAACAAGGGGACAAGGAAGGGGAAGTAAATCCTAATATCCTCGCGGCTGTGCAAGACCAACTGCAGGGTTTAAAGGATATGGTAGGACAGCTCTCTCGAGCGCGGTCTTAGATCTCCCCCAGTAGGGATGAATGAGCCGATGCCAGAGACGCTCGTCACAAGGACCGACAGCCACGGGTCCCCCACCGAAAGGAGCAGGAGGAGAACTTCTGCACCTACGAATACCATCCATTGGCGAGGGGCTCCCCCCTCGTGGAAGAAGGTTTGATGGCCCAAGCCGGAATGGCCAAAATCCCCACCTCCATCAATCGCTATGACGGAACAACTGATCCAGCTGAACACTTGGATCATTTTCTGCACTTGATGCATCTCTACGAGCACTCAAGTAACTACTGGGCCAAAGTCTTCGTCATATCCCTGGTAGAGATGGCTCAAGAGTGGTATAAGCGACTGCCGCGCGCTCGATACACTCATATAAAGAGTTGACCGACGCTTTTCTCAACCACTTCAATTCTTTAAAGGCCCCAGTCACTGCACCCACTGCCCTTTACAACGTGGTGCAAGGCAAGAATGAGTCCCTACGCTCGTTCTTCGCCCGCTTCAACAAGGAGATTTTGCAGGTGGAGAGGCCATCTATGGATTTTTTGATCCCAGTACTCTTTCAGGCTGTGGATCACAAATAGTATGTGAGTAAGAAATTTGTAGATGCCATCGTGGAGAGAAGGCCTGGGACACTCATGGCCTTAAGAGAGGTTGCCGAGCCGTTTTTCGCGCTCGAGGACATGTATGGGACGAATGGTCCCCGGCATCACAGCCCTGCTAGAAACGAGCGCCCCCAGGAGCGGGGCAGGGAAGTCATTATCAAAAAGGAGCGTCATCCGGAACGCAAGAGATCACCCCCTCCCCCTCGACGTTTCGAGCGCATCCCGCTCACTAGGCCGAATTCCGAGGTTTACAACCTCTCTGATAAAAAACTCTTCAAGAGGCCCATAAAGATGAGGGAAACGGAGGCCTTGAGACGCTCGAACAAATATTGTGCTTTCCACAAGCAGAAGGGGCATGATACGGATGAATGCCGCCAGCTGGAGGCGGAAATTCAAAGACTCATTGCTGGGGGCCACCTGAAAGAATTTGTCAGGGTGTTGGAGCGCTATGACGAGCGCTGTAATGAGCGTACTGGGGAAAGAAGAAGGAGCCCATCGCACTCTAGAAGCCCCCGGAGGAGCAGCCATCGGGGTAAAGAAAAGGCTTCCGAGCAAGAAACACTCCTTTCGCGGTCATCAACATGATCGCAGGAGGATCTTCTGGTGGAGACTCTAATGCCTCCCGGCGACGGTATGTCCGGAGCTACGACCAACGCCCCTCCATACCCAAATCTGTTTACGCCATTCGAGAGGCAAATGATCAATGTTCAAAAGAAAATGATGTAATAGGCTTCGATGATAGGGATTTAGGGCACATTGTAACGCCCCATGGGGTCGGTGAATCCTCTGACTGCCCCATGGTGGTTAGCATGGATGTCCACAATCACGTTGTAAAGAGGGTGTTAGTGGATAGTGGAAGCTCTGTCAATGTTTTGCCCTACACTATGTTTCAAAAAATGAATGCCAACATCCCGCTCGAACCTCTCAAAACAGCCCTCATTGGCTTCGGAGGTTCAGAGGTCGTCCCACAAGGGCAAATCCGCTTGGCCACTTCATTCGTCCGAGCCCCTCAGCGCAAGACGCTCATGGTTACATATGCGGTGGTAGAGATTGATATTCCTTATAACATTATAATCGAGCACCCAGCCCTCATCGATTTCAAAGCCACCATCTCCACCTACCACCAGAAAATCAAATTCCCCACCCCCGAGGGCGTTGGAGAAGTGCTGTGCAATGTGCGTGAGGCCTGGGAATGCTACATGTTGTCCCTCAGAAAGCCTAAGGCAGAGAAAACCTTCCAAATCGGGTCCACCAAGAAATCTGTTGATTTTCCCAATTTAGATGAGGATGGTCCCGTACGCAAGAGGGCGAGGTTGAACAAGAAGAAGGATCCCAGCGCCAAAGACTCCCACGAAAGTGCTCCGCCAGGGACGGTCGAAGAATCTTCCTCAGAGGGAGACGAGCGTGAGGGAGACGAGCCCCTCAATGATAGACATTTGATAGGAAAGAAGAGGGCGCTTGAACTACCTCGCCCAGAAATGAGAATCGAGCCCTCAGAGAAGTTCCTTACTATTGAGCTGGAGCCTGGGAACAAGGATAAAACTACTCAGATTGGGTCCAACCTCTCTGGGCCCTCACAGATCCTGATGATTGACTTCCTCAGGGAGAATGTTGACGTATTTGCGTGGAAAGCATCTGACCTTACAGGGACTGACCCGAGCGTCATAGTCCACAGGCTCAATGTGGATCCCTCGTTCAAACCCATAAAACAGAAGAAGCGTGATGTGCACGGTTTTCGGAAGAAGGTTATCGAAGAAGAGGTTAATAAGCTTCTAGAGGCTCAGTACATTGAGCCCATCTTATACCCAGAATGGTTGTGCAACGTGGTGTTGGTGCCCAAAAGCGCAAACAAATGGCGTATGTGTAATGATTTTACTGATCTCAATAAAGCTTGCCCTAAGGATCCTTATCCTTTGCCACGGATAGACCAGTTGGTAGATTCAACCGCTGGGTGTGAACTCATGAGCATGATGGACGCCTTTCAAGGGTACTATCAAATCTTTATGGCTCCAGAGGACCGCCCCAAAACTTCCTTCGTCGTTCACCTGGGGGTGTATTGCTTCTTAGTCATGCCTTTTGGACTCCAGAACGATGGAGCCACATATCAGCGACTCGTCAACAAGATGTTCGAGAAAGAAATTGGTGGATCCATGGAGGTTTACGTAGACGATATGATTGTCAAGAGCGAGCGTCAGGGCTCACATTTGGAAGATCTCAAGCGCACTTTCTCCGTTCTGCGCCAGTATGGGATGAAATTGAACCCTTCAAAATGTACCTTTGGAGTACGAGGGGGAAAGTTCTTAGGCTACATGGTCAGTCAGAGAGGAATTGAAGCCAACCCAGAGAAGATCAAGGCTATCTTGGAGATCCCCTCCCCTCGAAATCTCCGGGAGGTACAAGTGTTAGTGGGAAAGATTATCTCCCTGAACAGGTACATTTCACGATCGGCGGACAGAAACCTCCCTTTCTTCAAAATTCTGAAATTCACGAAATTTCGCTTGGACGGAAGAATGTGAAAAAGCACTGCAAGACATGAAGATTTATCTATCGAGCGCTCCGCTACTGACTAAACCCGTCGAAGGCGAAAGGCTATTTATGTACCTTTCTGTTTCAGCTGAAGCTACGAGCGCGGTGTTGATAGCTATGCGAGAGCGGAAACACTTGCCTGTTTATTATTTAAGCAAGACGCTGCAAGGAGCTGAGAAGAAATATTTGGAAATCGAGAAATTTGTGCTTGCCCTCATCAACGCATCAAGGCATTTGAGGCCTTATTTTCAAGCACACTCAATAACGGTCCTTATTGATCAACCCTTGAAACAAGTTTTGTCCAAACCGGACGTATCGGGAAGATTGATAAAGTGGGCCATTGAGTTGAGTCAGTTTGACCTAAGTTTCGAGCCTAGAACTGCAATACAAGCGCAGGTGGTAGCAGATTTGTTAGTTGAACGCTTTGGTTTAAAGCCCGATGTTCCCGCGAACGAGGGGTTATGGGTACTGCACACAGATGGTTCCTCAACCTCTCAAGGGGGAGGAGCAGGGGTAGCCCTTAGAGACCCCAATGGGATTGAGTTAGACTTCACGAGCAGGTTGGATTTTCAAGTCACTAATAACAAGGCAGAATATGAGGCCCTTGTGCAAGGATTGGAAATTGCTTTTCAGAATGGAGCTTCCAGAATTACTGCTTACGTTGATTTACAGTTAATTACGAGCCAGATTGAAGGAACCTACGAGGCTCGAGAAACCACCATGGTGCAGTACTTAAGCAAAGCCAGGGAGATCATTGGGAAGGTCAAGGAATTCCATCTACTCCAAGTACCACGAGCAGAAAACGAGCGCGCTGACGCTCTATCTAAATTTGCTTCGGCATTGGAAGGCACTTCTGAGCGTTCGGTAACGTTCCTTAGAACGGAAGAACCTTTGATCAAGGAGAAAATCGCCAAAGAGATGGTCGCTATAATTGATTCGCACGAGCCATGTTGGCTTGATGACATCATCAGATTTCTTAAAGACGGTGTTTGTCCAACAGACAAGGTAGAGGCTCGGAAAATTAGAAATAAGGCCCCTCGGTTCTCTATAGACTCTGAAGGAAGGCTGTTCAAGAAGTCATTCCAAGGACCTCCGATGAGGTGTCTAAGGCCCTCCCAGGCGAAGGAGACGCTCGAATTTATTCACAGTGGGAGCTACGGAAATCACTCAGGAGGGCGTATCCTGGCTAAGAGAGTTCTGAGGAGTGGGTTTTATTGGCCTACAGTTCTCCAAGACGCCATTGAATTTTCCAGGAAGTTCCCTAAGTGCCAGTTCCATTCCAATCTCCCTCAACTGCCGGCCGCTCAAATGATCCCTATTGATGTCTCCTGGCCCTTTGACCAATGGGGAATAGACATTGTTGGCCCCTTGCCCGTCGCGGTCGGACAGAAGAAGTTTGTCATTTTAGCTGTTGATTATTTCACCAAGTGGGCCGAGGCCGAGGCCGTGGCAAAAATAACCTTCAGGGTGGTGAGGGACTTCATTTGGAAAAATATCATATGCAGATACGGCATTGCGAGGGTGCTTATTTCGGTTAATGGATCCCAGTTCATAGCCGCTGACACACGAGAATGGTGTTCAGAATTGGGGATTGAACAGCGCTTTACCTCCGTGGGCCATCCCCAAGCCAATGGACAAGCAGAAGTTACCAACAGAGTCATTTTACAGCACCTGAAAACAATGCTGGAGAGCGAAAGGAGTGAATGGGCAGAAGAATTACGAGGAGCACTTTGGGCTTATCGCACTACTCCACGAGTGGCTACTGGCGAGACGCCTTTTGCGCTCGTATATGGGTCAGAAGCAATGATACCAGCTGAGATTGTAAACGAATCCGCTCGTGTAGCTGTTGGAAAACACGAATCAGAAAGCAGTGGAATTTAAAAAAAAAAAATTTCCCAACAAAAGGATCTTGGACTCGCAATCGTGTATCCAAATTCGTAGAGATAGAAAACTTACTTTTCTTTTATTCTTTCTTGAAGCGTTTCAAGCCACCCAAGAACGCTCTTCTCGCGGCTTGATCCCCTCTCCTTGGTAAAGCTCGAATCTTCAAACTTCTAACTTGAAGTCTCTAGAGAAAGTCCACCAACTTGATCACAATCTAACTAGTAAGGATGCTAGTTCTCTAGTTAGTGTTTAGGCTTAACCTAGGGTTTTATTTAATCTTGGAGAAAGGAAGGTGTTCAACACATAAACCAAAAGAATTGTCAATTAGCTCTAAAGGGGAGCTCTATATATAGGCAAGGGAGAGAGGCGCCGATCCTAATCCTTGTTGGGCAAGGATTTGGTCCCTCTCTCTCCTATTACTTGATCATCAAGTATTCTCCAACTTTGACTTTGAATTCTAATTCAAATCAACTTTCAAGAGAGCTAAAAATATCCAAACTATTTTTGGATAATTTTATACTTTATTTATTATAAAATAAGTAACTTATTTTTTTATCTAATTAATTAATTCATAATTAATTAACTAGATTATTTTTCTCCAAAATTAGACTTTCTTTTTAATTCAAAATTAAACCAAAGTCTATTAAATAATTAACACATTAATTATTTAATTACCAAATAATTATTCACACATATGCACACGTGTCCATGAAGGACACGTGTCACGCATGTGACCCACACGTGTGATTTCACACGTGTGGAACCCTCTAGGCTCGATTAACTCGTTTAATCATTTTAAAGCCTCAACTCATGTAACCAAGTTGTTGTGTGTGACCCTCTAGGTTCTCAATTCAATTAGCAGTGACCCTAATTAATTAATTCACTAATTAATTAATCAGTCCACAGATTAAACGACCATAGTCTAACAACAGGTGTTTAACCCCTAGCTGAATTGGAATGTTCGGATTCGACAGAACCTTTAAGTCATTGATTCATGTGAGATACAATCCTCCTACTTACTATCTCTCAACCAAGATCTAGGGCAAGGGAATAATCAGAACCCTAATAATCCGGTCTTAAAGCTAAGTGCATTTCATATCCATTTGATCTCAATCCAAGAAACCCTTTTCTTGATGGCTTGATCTACTGCCTTGGCCAAGGACTCCATATGGCATATGAATGACTTACACAATAAGAGATCACCTTGCAAATGCAAGTGTAGGTCCTTTCTTCATTCTCATTCACTTTCATGAATCACTTGTGCAGCCCCAGCATAAGCCTTGAATCAGTTGTCTAAGGCGACACCCTTTAAAGCTTATACCTAAGACTACAGAGTTAACTCATAAAGTGACAAGGAACCTCAAGTCTAAGGATCAATTAATCACATCAATGACTCGTGAGATATTTCCTAATCTGGAAGTTTCTATTTCCTGAAATAGAAACTTCCTTTCCCATTTAGGAATGTTCTCACACGGGGCACCTCAGTGAACTTACTTATTAAAGTAAGCACCCTCATGTATCATGCACGTATCAACTATACACTTTGCACCTCCATGAAACAAGGTGGTCCTTCTTAAGGGTGTGATCCCACAAGCAAGCCTTAGAGGAGTCTGGTTGACACTCCCACTGTCTGTAGGACTCATCGGCTTGGAGTAATTTACTAATCATGACTTATGTGATATAGGGCTCGTTTTATGAACCATTTCACCTAAATGGTAGAGTCCTATAGTCATCAGGATTAGGGGAGTTCTTATACATGCACAGATAAAGTAAACGCATACCAAACAAGAGCATATAAAGAAGTGTTGCCTCAATTCGTTATTTCATTCAAAGATTGTCTATGATTACAATAAGGAAAAGCACAAAACGGATATACAATCGGCTTTCTAGGGCACTATTCCTAACAATAGCTTATTTCGAGCCTCCGCTTAATGAAGGTAACAGGACCCTGGAGCTGGACTTACTGGAGGAAAGAAGAGATAAGGCCTGGGCTAAAATTCACAGATATAAAGCCACTGTGGCTCAACAGTACAACAAGCACGTGAGGGAAAGAACTTTTCAGCTGGGAGACTTGGTTCTAAAGAAAGTGGAAGTATCCAAACATGTGGGGAAGTTGGACCCCAACTGGGAGGGTCCATTCAAGGTTATACAAGTTAGTATTTCTATCTACAAGTTAGCGCCCTAAGGATCTAACCACCTCTCTCCATGTCACGAGCAGGAGGATTGTCAAGATAGTGAGGATCATCAGAGAGACCGCACAGGAACATAAGCTCCGCGTCGTCTATCCAGTCCTTTGCTTGAATAAGGTGACCTTCGTCCCTCAGAGCCTCAGTCAAACTCTTGGCCTAATCCTTTGGGAGGGTGGGTTCCAAGTGATTCTTTACAAGTGAACCCTTCCCATGCGAGATCCAATCTGAGGACACCCCAAAACCTTCCTCCGTGGGGGCCTTGACAAAGATGAATTTTTCCTTCCAGTTTGGACCGTAAGTGCTGGAGGGAGAATTGATTAACTTCTGATGGGCCTTCGCTTGGATATAATAGAAACCCGCCTCAGGTGATGAGCGTGACGAGCTAACTACTTGGAATAGAGCGTTAAAGTTCCGCAGGAAGGGCTCGTAACCAACGCTTCTCATCAAGATCACGAAGCATGTTATTAATGCGAGGCCGTTGGGCACAATTTGTGAGGGGCAAAAGCCCAGATCATTCAGTATGCGAGCCACCGGGATTGAAATTGGGAACCTCAAACCCCCAGAGCTGACTGCGTCCACATAAACTACCATCTCACCAGGTGGCGGATGATTGGCACGCTCGTGTTTAGCGGGGATTCTCCACGTGAAACGCTCATCCCAAAAAATGGGCGCCAACATGGTCTTCACCTCCCCCAGAGTAACTGTGCTGGGAGTTTCATCTGGGGTACGCTCGGTAGCCTGCAGGCCTGAGCCTTCACCCTCGTTGGCCCCTTTGGATTTCTTGGTCTTTTTGGGTTTTGAGGTTTCTTACCCTTGCCCTTGCCACGGGCTCTTTCAGAGGGCCCCGCTAATTCCTCGGCTTTCGGCGCCGGAGCTGCGATTGCTACTGTCACAGTGTGACGGTGAGGGTGAGTCGCACTCTCAGTTATTGGGAGAGTCACCCCCTGCCTCTCTGCCTCCATAACCAAATCCATCTCTTCGAAGATGTGTTCTACCCCGCCGGGGTTCCTTTCATCTAAGGCCATAACGGCCGCCCCCAACTCTTCGTCTCTGGGGGAATTCAGAGAAGACGAATTCTGGGTAGCCATCTCTTCAACCTCACGGGCAAATTCTTCAATGTGTTGGTCAGCCATAATAGTATTGAGATTTGAAAAGGATCTGTCTGTTTTAGGAGGAGAGGATTTCTGAAGAAAACTGAGATTGCTGGAGAAATAAAGTCTGGGAGGCTACTCAATCCTACTTCCGGTCCTAAAGTTAGCAAAGTTAGAGAATTTCACCGAAGATTACCTGGAGGTTTCTGGAAAAAACTTGAACGAAGGATGAAATGCTCTGGAACTAGTATGTAAAGAGTTTTTCTGCAAAAGGATGCTTTGGAAATTTGGTTGCGTAAAAGATGAAATGGAGTCAGAATTCCTTATTTATAGGGATGGAAGTTGGTACGTTTCTGGCAAGAAATTCAAAATTGTAATCATTTTCGGCCTAGGAAACCGTTCCCTTTATGGAACCGTCACGTGCTTACCAAGACTCACGCGCCACACGCGTATCAGCATTTAATGCTTATACGCTCCAAATGGTCAGAAGAAAGGACAGCATTTAATGCTTGGGTGTAGCAAGCGGTCAGACGAAAGGACCGCATTAATGGCGCAATCAGAAGGAAAACTGCCCAACACGCCAAAAACTCTTACGAGCGCCACGCTCGGAGGATCGTACGTGATGAATTCTGTAGCCCTTATTACAAAGGACTACAGAATTGGGGGGCAAAATGATGGGGTCAAAATACGCCCATCCCCATCTTGACACGTGGCACCTCAGGGATGACGACATTTGCCTCTCCAAGATTGCATCAGACATACATGAGCGCTGAGACTCACAAGCGCCAATACCCTCCAAAAGCACGTGCCGTCTCTGCTGCATACACACATGATTATCGCTGCCGCTCTCTTACGAGCGCCATTTATGTTATATGGCAAGTGTTGAAATCTATCAAGGGAGCCCTCTTCGAGCGCTGCATTCCCTCAGAGTGGTTTTCCCCTCCAATTCATTACACAAGCCTTGGCCCTCATCCCTTAGCGGATTCCTTAGCCCCCAAGGCTTTTGGTTGTCACGAGCGCGCTCTCAGACCCTCGTTACCAACCCCCCCAAACGGCTCTCTGACACACCGTACATGCCCGCGCACCTGCCACTTTTGCCAACACTAACTTCCAGCAGCTTTTGCAGAAGATTCCTCCTAGGTTTCTCTCTCACAACGCCACGTGTTAGGGCAACATTCGGCCAGGACCACATGCGGCAAATGACCAAAGGGTCCCTGACCCTCAACTATAAATAAACAGAGTCATCTCCTTCACTGTAAGCAACCCCCATTTCTGCAAATTCATACTTAGCTTACACTTTCTCTTTCAGATCCTCATCTGACTTGGGCGTCGGAGAGCCAAACTGGGTATCACCCCCAGTTCCCCTAGCTTGGCCTTCTGACTTTTGTTTGAGTGTTTGTCCTAGCAGGTAGAACCCCCATTCTTTCCGGCGAACTTCCAACGGTTTCCTCACTCAAAACAAATTCTAAAGTGATCGGACTCTGTAACTCATATTCAGAACCCATCAAAATCATTTACCTCATTCATTGTTCTCAATATTCTCTTCTAGTTTAGCTTCTTCTATAATTTCTTTTAATTTTGATTCTTCCTTTATTTTATTTTCTCTATCATCTTGTTCTTTTAATAGCCTAGGAAGGTATATTGTATACATATATTCATCAAATGATCCAGATTCATATTTCTTTTCTGTTGGTATAGTAACAATCTTTGTAGGTGTTTTTATTATTTTTTCTATTTCTGTTTTCTTATCTAATTTTGTCTTTTTAATATTATCTTGAATAAGATTATTTAATTGCTTTATTTCAATTCTAATAACTTGGATTTCTATATTTATATTTTTTATTTCAGATTTTAATTTTACTAACTCTTCTAATAAAGTATTTATAGCATTTGCAACTGATTCAATATGATTCATTATGGTGAAGCGAGTTGCCAATCTGTATCATCGTAGGATTCATATCCTCCTTCTGTATATATCTCATTTAAATTCCATTTATCTGAACATAAATTTAAATATATTAAAACTGTATGTAATAATATTCCTATTATATAACTTTCTATTATTGTATTTATAATTTTTTCCATTTTTGCCAATTGTTCGTGGTTTCTTCCTTTTGTTTTCTTATTTTTTATTTACACAATTTTATATTATTTTTTATTTCTTTATTTTCTTTATTACTTTTATTTTCTCTTTTATATTCTTCTAATATTGTTCTTAACCTTAAAATATTATTTATATTATTAATCCATTTGTTTAGATGGGTTACTTGATTAGTTTTTAATAATCTTACCATTTATATAGTCAAGAGATTTATATAGTGATCTCTATCTTTTTTATGGTTATTGATTCTATCATAATAATATTTACTAGGATATTTTTTATATTGGTTTTTATACTATTTATACATTGAATCGAAGTATTTTATTGATTCGATTATTTTCCTTTTATCAAATATTTTTATTTTGTTTTATTATTTATTTGGATTGTATGGCTCTGATACCACTTACACGCGGATATATTTTGTATTTGGGTGATATTAAACATGATATTAAAAGTGATATTAAACATGATTATTTATAAATTAGATAATTGTCTTTTCAATATATTTTTGTCTTCTTATTTTAGAAGCTAACATTGCTTCATGAAACTCTATTTGTTTAATGATATGATATTCTTCAATATTAAATAAATTATCTTTATTAATAGTTCTAATAAGTTGTAATTTTTCTTTCTCAATATTAATTCTAGCTCGTTGAAAATCTATACGCACTTGTATATTTTTTATTAATTCACGAATCCTTTTATAATATTTACTCGGTATTTTTATACTTATAAATTGTGCCAAACAAATTCTAAATAAAAACAAAATGATAATTCTTCAATTGTTAAAGGTCGAATATGATATAACTGTATATATGCATCTAATATATTAAAAACCATAGCTCTAAAGGTTTCTTTATTCATATTATTCTTTTTATTAATTTAATTGTCTTGTTCATAAATTTGTTCTATAGCTATTATAATTTTATTTATAAAATTTAATTTTTTATTTGTTTTTGCACAGTCTATGTGATTTATTTTATGTTTTTCTGTATGTTCTTTTCCTAACATTCTCATTCTATCAGTTAAGAATCGTTTTACAAAATGCCTAAAATGTTTATTAGATGTATCTTCATCAAAACATTTACAAAAGTTACACGCAAGTAATAGTTCTCTACTAAACTCACCATCCGAATTATCATTCATGATGTAATATATCAATTTTCTAAATTTAGGGGTTTATTTGATATTTTTAGAAAATATATAGACCTTTTTATAAAAAGAGTTGAGTTGAAAATATAATTTTTAGAAAGTTGTTGTATTATTATTGTTCATGAATAATAGGGAAAAACCCAAGGTTGAAAGAAAATTTTGGAGTTTTGGAGTCGTGCTTCCCATCCACAACTTCTATTAACTTATTAAAAGCTCAAAAAGAAGTGTTATTTTCTTAATTTATTTTGGAAAAAATATTATTTTTAAAAAGGTCTCCAGATTTTGCAGGTAATTGTTCTCAATTTGTTAGTTAGTCACAATTTTTTTTCGTCTTTAGGTATTTAATCTTGTGTGTGGCAACAATGAAAAACTCTTCACAGCTGCGCAGATTCTCGATGTTCGTCAACCCGACCAAATCCGACCTCAAAAATCCAATTGAATCCCCACTTCTCAGTAATTACAATAAAAATCCCATTTTATTACCTCACAGAACGATACCTCCAGCCTAGGGCTGTCAACGGGTCGGATTCGGACCGGATCAGGAGATTCCGGATCTGAATCCGATAAGAGAATCCGAATCCGAATCCTATAGGATTCGGATTCATTGTTTTTGAATCCATATATAATCGGGTCGGATTCGATCCGATAAAAGATCCGACCCGATTAGTAATAAAAATTTTATTTTTTTAAATAACAAATTTGATATAAAAAATAAATATAATTACATAATATTTAATAAATAATTATTATTTAATGAATTATTTGATAGTTTTGTTTATATTTATTTATAATTAATTAATTTAAACTTATTAATAAAATCATATATATATTTTTAGAGTAAAAAATTTAAATTTTATTATTGTTTAAAATGATAAATATGTGAAAATTTTAATTTTAATCATTTTACTTAATATTATGTACTAGTAAATAATTTATTTAATTAAATATTATATATAATATCGGATTCGGATTCTTAACGGATCGGATTCCTTAAATCCATATTCGCTCCATTTATTTCGGATAACTAATATTTACAATCGGATATGATCCATCGAATATTTTTATCGGACGAATATGCTAAAATTCGGATCGGACTCGAAGCGGATTCGGATTAAAATCCGACCCATTGACAGCCCTACTCCAGCCAAAGGTCATGACTTGGACATTGTAAAAATTGTGCACAGTCATTTGATTCATTCGGAATGGGATAAGCTCAACAAGTTAGCCCCTTCTTTAAGGGGGATTCGGTTAAAAGGGACCCCCAAGTCTTTTTTTAGTTATGTAACCCCTAGTTTCAAAAGAATTGGTTATATAACCCTTTGCTTGATTAGCTCTTAATTAATTACTCAGCTTAATTAAATAGTTGCCACGTCAGGATTTTGCAGACTCTTTTTGGCTCCAAAATTTATACAAAATTAGAATCTGGCCCCAAATCACAGTCATCCAATTCTCTCAATTTCTCTCTCCTTCCTGTATGTGCGACGACAACCCTATTTTTCTGATATTTCTTCTCCGATCGAAGTGTTGTCCAGTGTTCGTTTGATTCTTCAAAAACCCTAAGTATCACCCACCTCTCTCTGATTACATGTACAATGGCAAACAACAACGACAACAATCAAAGGTATTGAAAGGTTTCGGTTTGTTTGAATTTTTTCTGAATCCTATTTTTTGAACTGCGTTTTCACTGAATGAGTGAACTGAGTTTTTTCTGAACCCCATCTATCTGGGTTTAATGCATTACATTCCCTAACCTGTTATGGACGCCAATATAACGCCAATACATAGTGATCGCGCACTCGATTTTATTAATCGTTTGCGCGATTTCTATAAATCGCTCACGCGATTCATTTGAATTTTTTCTCAAACCTATTTACTGAATGATTTAACTGAGTTTTTTCCGAACCCCATCTATCTGGGTTTAATACAGTACATTCCCTAGCCTAAATTGGACGCAAATATAAGGACAATACAACGTGATCGCGCACTCGATTTTATTAATCACTTTCCCGATTTCTCATACGCTCACGCGATTCTTTAATCGCGCACGCGAATTTGAGGAATCGCCCACGCGACTTTATCAATCGACCACGCGATCAAATTTTTTGTTTCTCAGTTTTGTACTGCATGCATGGTTAATTTTTTTTTTTTTTTATTGTTTTAAAGGAACGGCGACTGGGTTATGTCAAAATTTGTTATTGGATTTGCACTTGGAGTGTGGGAAGAAGAAACCACGTGTTTGAATTGGGTTGCGGAGAGCAAGCAAACTTCTGCTATTCTTGTGAGCAATCAGACTACATTCCAAATGTTGATAAGTGATATTATAGAACAAGCAGGACTTACTTGCTCCCATGATGATGTGCACGTGAAATATTTTCGTACAAGTGCACCTCCAACCTGTTATCTAACTGAAATAAAGACTGATCACGACCTACAAGTTTATTTTGCCGATATCTCTCCTCAAGGTTGGAGGCCCGTTTTGAAGGTTTCCTTGGATAGGAAGGAGAGTGGAACAGAATCCGAACATGTTGGTACAAGCGGGTTTACTTCTCAGGGTGAAGATCAATACCAGCATTAGTATGAAGACTTCAGTCTCCCTGATATCAACGATCAAGAATTTAATCTTCCCGATAACACCCTTGCTATAAACGAAGAAATGGTAGATCGTTGTAATCCTTCTGAAAATGTGGTCGAGGAAGAAGTGCCCGATCAATGTATTAATCAGGAGGAAGCCATTATATGTTATGATAATCCAGAGGCCAGGATTGAAAGTCATACATGGGATGATGGCTCAGGTTTTAATGAGGATGAAGAGTTTATTAACAAAGAAGATGCCATCATGAAGATCAACCTTGTTGCATGTAAGGGAAGCTTCCAATTACGAACGATAAAATCTACAAAGTCCCTTCTTGTTCTGGGATGTTATTCGCAGGATTGCAAGTGGTGGTTTCGGTGTGTTAAATATGTTAATTCTGAAAGATTTATCCTCAGAAAATATAACCGGATGCACACTTGTGGGTTGGAAGAAGCAAGTACCACTCATCAACAGGCTACCGCAAAATTGATTGGGGACTTAGTGAAGCCATTGTTTTTTGACAAGAAAGGTCCCACACCAGGCGAAATTAAAAAGTACGTCAAAGCTGAATTGGGGGCCAAGGTTAGTTACTGGAAATGTTGGATGGGCAGAATACATGCCAAAAATATTGTCAGGGGATCACCTGAGCATGGATATGCAATTATAGATGCATATCGTTATATGGTAACTCTTAAGAATCAAGGAAGCGTCACTGAATTGGTTCTTGCCAACGAAAACAGGTTTCTTCATTTTTTTGTTGCATTCGGACCATGCATACGGGGTTTTACGTACATGCGCAAGGTGTTAGCCGTTGATGGTTGTTTCTTAACCAGTAAATACGATGGTACTCTCCTTTTGGCTACTGCACAAGATAGTGAGAACCATACCTATCCGATTGCATGGGCAGTGGTTGATTCCGAAAATAATGCATCATGGGAGTGGTTTTTTATAAATTTAAAAAGGATAGCACCGGATAGTGATGATCTCTGTATAATATCGGATAGACATGTCTCCATAAAAAATGCGGTTGCTAAGATTTATCCTAAGGCTCATCATGGATTTTGTTCGAAGCACTTATCGGAGAACTTGAGACAACGGTTTAAAAAAAGTGCAATCCTCGAGCCATTTTTTAGGGCAGTTAAAGCATATACCGTCGAAGATTTCATGGAGCACTACAAAGAGATCGAACGTATTCACAAACGTGCTGCAGAGTACTTGAAGGATGAAGTTGGTTTTGAGTTATGGAGCAGGGTGCATTCTAAAACAAACAGGTATGATGTTCTGACTAGCAACATCGCCGAGTCTATTAATTCTAGGATTCGATTTGAAAGGGAGTATCCTATCCCTGTTCTGTTTGAGTCTATCATAAGAATATTGGCTGATTGGTTCCACACCCGGAGAACGGACATGATCAACTGCAGTACAGTCCTGGTGCCATCCAAAGAGAAACTTCTCCGGAGTAATCTGGAGAAATCCAAAGGATGCATTGCACAACAGTTCAATGCTCATGAATTTTCTGTTCGTGGAACTGGAGCAGAGGTTATGGTTGACTTGAACAATATGACGTGCACATGTGGTGTCTTCCAGATGGATAAGATCCCCTGCCCCCATGCATTATCGGCGTTAAGGGAGCAAAACCCAATAGGGTTTGGACAAAGAATATATTCCCTATGCTCCAAATTTTACACTGTTGAGTACTACATACTTGCATATTCTGAGACAATTTTTCCTACACCTCCAGAGTTACAGTGGGAATTGCCTGCAGATATAGGTATAAAACAAGTACTGCCACCTCCACTGAAGGTGCGTGTTGGAAGAAAAAGGATGACTAGATTCCGGGCACCTTCTGAGGGAAGAAAAAGGTACAATACCTGTTCAAAGTGTGGAGGAAAAGGTCACAAAAAGACTACTTGTGATCAGAATGTCATTTAGATAAATAATTGTGTAATAAATTGTATAATACAGCTTTATTTTTTAATTAATCGCGCAGACTATTTAATGAATCTCTTACGCGATTTTATGGATCGCGTACTCGACTTAATCAATCGCGCAAGCGATTCTTCAGCCAAGTGTCATCTTTCTCTTTTTAGTTAATCGCGCACAATAAAAAGACACAAAAAGTCTACATGTGATCAGAAAGTCATTTAGATAAATAACAGAATGTCATTTAGATAAATAAATTGTATAATACATCTTTGATTTTTAATTAATCGCGCAGGCGATTTAATGAATCTCTTACGCGATTTTATGGATCGCGTACTCGACTTAATCAATCGCGCAAGCGATTCTTCAGCCAAGTGTCATCTTTCTCTTTTTAGTTAATCGCGCACAATAAAAAGACACAAAAAGTCTACATGTGATCAGAAAGTCATTTAGATAAATAACAGAATGTCATTTAGATAAATAAATTGTATAATACATCTTTGATTTTTAATTAATCGCGCAGACGATTTAATGAATCTCTTACGCGATTTTATGGATCGCGTACTCGACTTAATCAATCGCGCAAGCGATTCTTCAGCCAAATGGGCATATCTCTTTTTTTAATTAATCGCGCCCAAGATTTACTGAATCGCTAACTCTTCTTAATTAATCGCGCCCAAGATTCAATTAATATATTATAATATAATAAAATTTGGAGTTTAATTCGATATATGACACTTTAAAAAACACTCAGCTTGATCCATTACTTTATTTTTTAAATAATCGGGCTAAAGATTTAGTGAATCGCTCACAAGATTTAATGAATCGCGCATGCGATTCTTCAGCCAAGGGGGTTTATTAACATTATGGATATTAACAGATCTATCTGACTTCCTCCTTAATCACAAAATCTGCCGTATTTGATTGAAATGTTCATGAAAATCATCATTTCCGTAGGACTTGTTGCCAAACAGTAACAATCAATAGATTTCTTTGTTTGGCCTTGCAATAGATCATTAGACATTGTAGAAGAACTATAAAACGTGCAATACAGGAGAGAGCTTTGAGAGTTTTGTGCAGACCGTTCATAACAATGGAAAGAAACCCTAGATAATGCAAATTAAGATTTATTATAGATTTAAAATCTATAATAATTCTTCAATTGCATTTTCCAGGGTTTCTTTCCAATTGTTATGCACAGGACGCATAAAACTCTCAAAACTCTCTCCTGTACTGCCCATCGTATAGTTCATCTACAACGAGTAAACACTACATCGACCAAACAAAGAAACATCTATTGATTGCTACTGTATGGCGGAAATCATACAGCAAACATGATAATTTTCAAGAGCAATTCAAACTAATAGGGCAGACTCTTACAGATCTACGAAGGATTGTTCCTTTGGATTGGAGAGGGCGGCGGCGGAAATATTCAACATAAGAGGAGAGGATGGAAGATAAAAAAGTGAATTAGGGGTTGGCAAAAGGAAACAGAACAATTTTATATTTGAGTAGGAGGGGCAGTGCGTAAATTTGTGAGTTTGCAAAAGAGCCCCTGGATGATGATAATATTACAAAATATTATAGCCGTTATAATATGGCAGTTATACACTATTTATATCCTAATTATAGCCGTTGGTGGGGATCACTATATAATTCTTCTGATTATCATTAAGGAATTTAAAGATCATGGCAAGCTCAAATAGCTCAGCTTTTACACGCAAAAGTTCTCTTAGATATAGAAAGGAGAAATGCAGGGATTGCGATCAGTGGGCTACAATCAAGGTGGTCGATAGAGCAGATAATTCCAACAGGGGAAGATTATTTTATTGTTGCAATTTGCATGGCTTTTCTCAATGGTGTAATCCAATAGAAGAGCCACAGAACGATGAAGGTGAAGTCTCAAGCAGGAGGACACCACTCATTCCAGAAGGAAGAGAACAAAATATTGTGAACAAGTTGGTAATAGTCAATTTGTTGTTTTTAGCAGTATTTTTATTGATTTGTATCTTGAAATCCATAACGTAACTTGTCTTAATGATTTGTATTTAGAAATTTAGATTGTAATCATTTAAGTTACTAAATCGCTCAACATCATCTTTGATACCATGTAGAAGGGATTGTGATTGGTACATTCAAATCAAGCTTCGCTATAACCAACAATAAAATGACCCCATTACAAATTTGACTCGATTCTCATAAGGTGATTTGATTTTGGCCACAAAACGTATTAAATCGCATGGGCGACTTCAAGAATCGCCCACGCTATTCTTACGGTAGTTCGCACTTAATATGGGTTTATATTACTTTGCTAATCCCCCAGCATGTTTCTTTCGCGTTTGATATGAGCCCCATAGCGATTCTTATCTGTGTAGTACGATGTATTGCAAACCTTAGTCATAATCCCAAACAAATCCTAACATCATCTTTGATACCATGTAGAAGGGATTGTGATTGGTACATTCAAATCAAGCTTCGCTATAACCAACAATAAAATGACCCCATTACAAATTTGACTCGATTCTCATAAGGTGATCTTGATTTTGGCCACAAAACGTATTAAATCGCGTGGGCGACTTCAAGAATCGCCCACGCGATTCTTACGGTAGTTCGCACTTAATATGGGTTTATATTACTTTGCTAGTCCCCCAGCATGTTTCTTTCGCGTTTGATATGAGCCCCATAGCGACTCTTATCTGTGTAGTACGATGTATTGCAAACCTTAGTCATAATCCCAAACAAATCCTAACATCATCTTTGATACCATGTAGAAGGGATTGTGATTGGTACATTCAAATCAAGCTTCGCTATAACCAACAATAAAATGACCCCATTACAAATTTGACTCGATTCTCATAAGGTGATCTTGATTTTGGCCACAAAACGTATTAAATCATGTGGGCGACTTCAAGAATCTCCCACGCGATTCTTACGGTAGTTCGCACTTAATATGGGTTTATATTACTTTGCTAGTCCCCCAGCATGTTTCTTTCGCATTTGATATGAGCCCCATAGCGATTCTTATCTGTGTAGTACGATGTATTGCAAACCTTAGTCATAATCCCAAACAAATCCTAACATCATCTTTGATACCATGTAGAAGGGATTGTGATTGGTACATTCAAATCAAGCTTCGCTATAACCAACAATAAAATGACCCCATTACAAATTTGACTCGATTCTCATAAGGTGATCTTGATTTTGGCCACAAAACGTATTAAATCACGTGGGCGACTTCAAGAATCGCCCACGCGATTCTTACGGTAGTTCGCAATCAAATTCTCTAAAATTAAACCTCTTGTAATATACATGTCCGGTAAGGCGGCAACAATTGTGTACATTATATTAAAAATTTTCATTTTTTGTCTGACAGTTATTTATATTGAATATATATATCACCACAATAGTCAAACCAATCACATCATTAATTAATTTGATAACAGTTATAAGCAAACTTTTAGCGAGAAAGAGGAGAAAGGTAAAAAAAAAAAGGAAAGTAAAAAGTAAAGGACTGTTCTTCTTCTTCTTCTTCATCTTCCTCACAAGCAAAAAAACTAGGGTTTTCATCCATTTTCTCTCTCCTATATTCAGATTATTATCACATTTTTACGATCAACCAAACAAGATGTCATCAGCGGGAGCAAACCAAAGCCCAGTAAGGGAAGGAGAAGGCACTATTGATCCCATGCAGATATCCCAAGAGGCCGATTACAACGTAATGTTTCTTTGTTTTTTGTTTTCAACTTTCGTTCTGGAGTTGATACTATATTCTCTTGTTTATATACTGTGTTTTTTGGGTTGTTTATACCGGAAGTATCTAGTACTCGCTTAATCAATTGATTGAGTCGCGTACGCGATCAAAATGGCGCCTTTTGTGTATTTCAAATCTTTTATATTGACAAATGGTATTTTGATCCTATACATCTCAGGAGTTCAGAGATGATGAACACACCGGAGATGAAGAAACTGCGCAAGGGGACTGGTACAGAAGGGAAAATAGGAGTAAGCGAAGACATTCGAACAATATGGGTATGATTGGGTTATTTGATGAAGCGGAGGATGATGACAATGAGTTACAGGAAGTGTATGAAGAAGAGGTCACCCGGAGCATTGATTTTTCAAAATTCAACATGCGCCCTTTCTGGGAAAGGTACTTCTTCTCTTCAACTGTGAGGATCACAGTCCGGTCATCATGGGAGCATCTTTCCCCAGTAAAAGAATTCCTTCAGGAGAACGAAATGAATTTCGAAGGAGTATTTAGAAAATATACCGAAGAGCTGCCTTCTGGTTGGAAGCGGTTTTCAGGCAGCCTCCTTCATTATCTTATGATGTACTCCCTACCCACCAAGAAAGAGAATGAGCTGTGGGTCTTGATAGGCCAAAAGCCAGTTAGGTTTGGCTTAAGGGAGTTTGCTCTTGTCACTGGGCTTTATTGTGGAGGAGGTAAGATGCCCAATAGAGCTGATGAGTTGAGTGTTATAAATAATGCCGAGGATTTTCTTAAGAGGATCCTCCGAAATAAATGGAAATCAAAAGTGAAGGACACTGATTTGGAAATTTTATTATTCAATAAAAAGATTGCGGTGGAAGACCGTTTGAAGATAGCACATGTGCTTTTTGTACAAAACATGTTGCTGGGTATTGAAAAGGGGAGAGTTGTAAATAGGGATCATCTTTGTTTTGCAAGTGACTTGGATTTTTTTTATTCATATCCTTGGGGACTAGTGTCATTCAAGGCGACAATGGATTCAATAAAAAAAAGGGAAAAGGATATTGCTAAATGGCTGCCCCCTACAGAATCTGACTCTAAACCGAAGACCTATCATGTTTCAGGTTTTCCATGGGCCTTGCAGGTGATTATGATCATCATATTTATCTTATTCAGCTTAATCGCTTACGCGAATTTATGAATCGCTCACGCGACTTGTTGAATCGCTCACTCGATTTAATTGAAACAAAATCTATAATACACCTTTTTTTCTGTTTGTTCCTTGTAGGCGTGGGCTTACGAAATGTGCCCAACTATAGCAAGTTCTTATGGAGGCGGCCTAGAACATGATGATTCCCACATGTCCAAACTACCACTCCCCAGGATGTTCAGATGGATGCACAGTAGAGGGAACCCAATCGATATTGAAGAATTGCGGCAAAAGTTAAATAACCATGGACCTGAGGTTAGAACAAAATTTATATTATTTTCTTTGCCATGGATCACCGAATACCTTTAACATCTATTATTTTTTGATGTAACAGGATCAGGTACGTCCATTTTTGTTGCCCTCCAGCATTGAAAAGAATATGAGTTACATCAGGGACCTTCATGAACAAACAAGTTCAGAAGAAGAGGATGCACCCATTGATTATCTACATCAGTGTTTGAAAGGGTGCACCCTTTTGATCATTGGGGATGAATTGCCCCATCCAGTCCGAGAAGATGATAATCTCATGAATTCTAACATGGATTGGTTCCCCTCACCATCACATCCAACTACAGCACCACCTACCGCAGGAATTGATTGGGGCACCGCACCCCCAACTTCCACAGCACCACCTACCGCAGGAATTGATTGGGGCACCGCACCCCCAACTTCCACAGCACCTGACACATCACCATCACCTGCACCAGCTGCTGCAGTGCAAATCCCTTTTGAAATTCAACAGTTTATCCAGAAAGCGGAAGCTAATTCTGAATCTTTGAATGCAACTGTTGAGAAAATATGGCTGCATTTGGAGAAGGAGAAAGAAGACCAAGCTGAAGCTCATTCTGAATATGTGAAGGCAACTGTTGAGAAGATATGGCAGCATTTGGAGAAGGAAAAAGAACACCAAGCAGGCCGTAGTGTAATGGTGCAGGATGTTAAAGGGTCTAAACGTCAAAGACCAAAGAGAAATAAAAGAAGGTCCGCCTACCTCCTGTCACCTTATACGCTACAACTTAAGAGGCTTTGCACAGCTACAGCCAGAGCTAGAGTCAAGGCTAAAGAAGCAACACCTGCCTTAACGGCTCAGCCCCAACTGCCTTGTCCGCAAACTGCAGAAACCATCTCTCAATCTCACAACAGATGGTTATCCAAAAATACGGACAAATCTGGTTCTAGCTACTTGTACAGCTGGGTTCTTAGTGCAGGGCCGAAAGACCGAATTCCTGGACAAACTGCGGATTTCGACGCGGAATTCTTCCTAACCATCCTCAGAAATGGGAAATGGTTGGTATCCGAGGTAAACTTCCTATATAGTTTATGTTAGTCAATACCTGTATGATGCATAGTTGATCTTTATTGTTTTTTTTTTTTTGGTTCACTCGTTGCAGCATTTGGAAGAGTGTTTGGCCAATATAAGGCTTAAACAAAAAAGGCTCCCAGATCAATATGCTCAGGATTGTTTGGTCCTCGATGAGACTTTCTTCCAACATCTTAAAACGAATTATTATCTATCAAGGGGTCTCATTACAGAGGAAGATTCAGTTTGTGTTGGTGAAGATGGCAATCTCGTTATTACAAATAAGCCAGATACTGCTGCCAATGCTCTAAGGGGTGCCAAAGCTCCGAGGGTTGGTGCCAAGAGTGCCAAGGGTGCCAAGGGTGTGAGGCCTGTGAATGAACCCAAAGAAGACATCCGGACTGCCTCGCATTCATTTGATGTGATGCGAAGGATCTGGAATGATCCCATCAAATGGAAGGAGGACACTGTTCTGCCGTATACAACTGGTTCTCTACCATATTTGCATGGCCGTGCATGGGAAGGAGCTACAAAATTTTATGGCATTGTCAACTCAGGAAATTCCCATTGGGTGGCCGTCGAGATTTTGCCCCAAGAGGGAGTCATCAAAGTTTACGACAGCGGTGGTGGTTCCCTTGACCACAGGAATTACCAAATTGCTTTGAACCATCTGTGTGTTTTCTTTCCCAAATTGTTGGCCCACACAGGAAAGTTCAGGCAATTAGGTGACAGCCTCAAGCACATGTGGAAGCTGCAACTTGCTCCGTGTCCAAAAAATAAACGAAGGTACATTTAAAGTTTACTAACTCTAAAATTTTTTATTATATTTTTATTTAATTTCTAATTTTTTTTTTTCAGTGGCGATTGTGGACTCTATTCCTTATATTACATTGAGCTTCTCATGCGTGGGGAACCACTGGATATTCTGGATGACGATAATACCTCTTTTTTAAGGTTACGTTTAGCATCCGAAATATTTTTTGGAGTTGATAAATACAATATTTAAGTTACACAGTATGTATTCATAATATTTATGTCCAATTCTTTAATAAATCGCGCAAGCGATTTAATTAATCGCGCAAAATGTACAATTCCCTAATAAATCGCGCAAAATGTACAATTCCCTAATAAATCGCGCAAGCAATTTAATTAATCGCTCACGCGATTCTTCATCAACATCTATTTATTTATTTTCTTCATCAACATCAATTGAATGCATGTTGAACCGAATAATATTGAATGCTAACTAGAATTATTGAAATATTGAAATTTGTATTTATGTGTTTCGAAATATTAATTTTTTAATTTAATCGTTCACTTGATTTGATGAATCGCGCACTAGATTCATCAACTAACTAGAATTTAATAAGATAAATAGAAATATTTATTTTTATTATTTAATCGCTCACGCGATTCTGTAAAAAAATCAAAATATTAATTTTTCCTAAATTAATCGCTCACTTGATTTGATGAATCGCTCACTAGATTCTTCAGCTATATCAAATTATTTATGTTTTAATTGAATCGCGCACTTGATTTGATGAATCGCGTACAGGATTCTTCAGCTAAATAGAATTATTTATTTTCTTTATTTAATCGCGCAAGCGATTTAATGAATCGCACTTGCGATTCATTAATTAATCTCGCGCGCGATTCATTCTTGTTCTAAATATTAGATACTATAAATAATTTGTTGTATTTTCATTGGATCGCGGACTCGATTCGGTTAATCGCTCACGCGATTCTTCATCAACGTCTAGTCCTTTATTTTATTTGAAGAAGGGACATAGATGTCCATTGTCTTCTTCCCGCGTCTGACAGATGTTCTCGATGAGATGCTTGAATTTAATGAAAAGCTGCCTGCACTCATCCCGGAATTTTGACCGTCACCTTTACAATGCGACCAAGGAAGGAAGGAAGGGGTGCGACTGTTGGTTGGTTTAAGGCCCAATCACCTTTATTAGTATCCTCAATTCTGCTCTGTTCTCAGATTTCTGCAAAATTTTCATCACCTGCAAGAAGCCTTGCTTCTCTTTCTCTGTCCTATATCTCAATCCTTGACAAATAAAGTCATGAATAACCCTCCAAGACCTATTCTGGCATGGGTGGAAGAGTACATGGTTGAACGTCTTCGTATATATGCCGGAGACAACGAAATCGATCGGCTAGAAGTCTTAGACACGGTGCTATCTATTGTGTCGCGTGAATTGACTAAGCGATTCAAAACCAGATTCTGGGCACGAGATGTTGTAGCAGCAGTGAAAGGACTGCGGATAAAATTTTACGAATTCCGTAGATTATTGGCGTGTCCTGGAGTTAAAATGGCTGCTAATCGTATTAGTGCCGAAATTGATCCCCTAGTATATTATGGTGTGAATACCATTGAGGTAAGTCGAATTCATCAGTGTCCCTTTTTGTTTTGTTTTTTTTTAATCTTTCTTTGTTCATTTTTCAATGTTTAATATTACATAGGTTATTCAGCGGGATTTGGATGCCAGGGCATTTGGATGCCGTTATTATGATGACCTTAGGTATATCTTCAAAGTGCGGCAGGCATACCTTTTGGAGGGCGAAGAGGAGCACCTCCACGCTTTCCACATAAGTGATAGGGACTCAGACCCCGAGTCCTTTTACGACGTTGTTTACCTTGAGTCCTCTGAGGGGAGTGTTAATTCCATTATCCCTCAATATGATCCGGAGGAGGTTAATCAGTTTCCTCCTCCCCCATAAAATATTTAGTTTGATTGTAATGTATTTTACTGGTTTTGTAATGAAAGCAGACTGAATGTTGTTCTATTTTTATATATCTAGTATATGCTGTATTTTACAGTTTTAATGGTTTTACTATTCTTCATTGAATCGCGTGAGCGATTAACCAGAATCGCTCACGCGATTTGATGAATCGCGCACTAGATTCATCAGCCAACTAGAATTTAATCAGATAAATAGAAATATTTATTTTTAATATTTAATCGCATGAGCGATTTATAAAATCGCGTGAGCGATACATTGAATCGCGTGAGCGATTAACCAGAATCGCTCACGCGATTTGATGAATCGCGCACTAGATTCATCAGCTAACTAGAATTTAATCAGATAAATAGAAATATTTATTTTTAATATTTAATCGCTCAGGCTGTAGCACCCCGGACACGTGGAGGTGCCACATCCCCGCACTATAGGTCAATCCACACACGAAATGGGCGATCCGTGCATGAACCAACCTACAGCGAACGGGTGACAATGCGATAATTCAATAGGCTAGGCGGGATTACTACTAAATGTAACAAAATAAAGCGGAGGCATAAACTATTATTACCAACCATTTCCATTTTCCAATAAATATATTCAAAAATTACATATCAATACATTATCATCTTCAACGAAACAATAACAATAATAATTAAATGCACGAACCACGGATGACACGACTACATGAACTGGACTCGACTCGACCCATTCCCGCCTAGCATGCGCCTGTAGTAACCTGAAAGGTGGAGGTGTCAGTCTGTGAAGACCGAGTGAGGGGTTTAAATACATATTAGCGCAGATACATGCACGTCATATTCTCGGGTAAAGATTTATAAAAGATAAATATAGGAGTTCAATATCAATATAGCTTCGCCCGAGAATACAACGGTCAGTATTAATTACTTGTTCCTTTTCATGCAATCAATAAACATGCTTTGCTTGCTTGATTAATGAACAATAATATAACTTGGAACGATAATTGATTTCATGAAAATATAACTATAAATACCTTTTGGTTAAAACAGTCACATAGAGGTTATACGGGTTCTATATAACTAGAAATTAAACCTCACCTGACAGGCGACACACGACTCGTGAATGCGTGAACGTGCTCATGAGCCACAATCTCCGCCCTGGAGAGTAACTGGACAAGAAACGGGACAATGTGCGTGCATGAGACCATAATTCAATCATATTATTCATATAATGACGCACGGCATGATCATACACGAGACATCGAGCAATACACAATGTAGCATGAAAACATGTTGTTTCGACATATAATCAATCATATAATAGCAATTCGGGATTAATTAAGCCATTGGAACGACGTCCCAAAATTCCATATTTATGCAGAAACTTTCTGCCCTACCAGAAGGCTGGGAACGGCCGTTCCAGGATTCAGTTCAAAGTGGGAACGGCCGTTCCCGCTGTCGGGCTCCCCGAAGATGGGAACGGCCGTTCCCGTCTGTAAGACAAAGTGGGAACGGGCGTTCCCGTTCTCGCCGCCTGACACAGCTTTCAAACAATGGGAACGGCTGTTCCCCAAATGCAAAGGGGACGGGAACGGCCGTTCCCGTTACACAGAAGGTTCAGAAACAGGGGAGAAGAACAGGGGAGCTACGGGCCAAGCTCCCAAAGCTCCCAAAACTCTCCTCATCCATCCCACATATTATAATTCATAGAAGGAAACATATATACATGCTTTAGGTACAATAAAACACAATAAAAACACACCATCCATGCTTCAATCATCAAAATCACCAACTTTAGCATAGATACCAATTCATCCTATACTCCCATATTCTTCAAGATTCATGCAAGGAATTCAAACTCAAAGCATGAAATCATACTTTTACCATCATATAGGCAAGTTATCACATGAAACTTCTAACCCTAGCCCAAGAATTATTAACAAGAAATTCCATCTAATTCTATGTCTACCTTGGAAGAAAGAAATGGAGTGATATGAGATGATAATGATGATGATGATGCCCCCAAGCTCCTAATCCTTCAAGTTCCTTTGATGAAAGTGATGAATTCTCCTTTCTTCCTTGGATGGTAATGGTTCGGTGGTGAAGGAAGCAAAATGAGATGATTGGTATAAAATGAAGATGATGATTGAGAGAGATGCATATAACGTGATATTTGGGGAAAAATGCAATAATTATGATCAAGTCCTTAAAGTTCTATAAGTCATGCAATTGAGGGCACAAAGTTTGGAAATGATCAATTAAGTCCCTTAACATATTCATGCAATGTAGTCCCACTAATGAAAGAAATGAGCATTTAAGGACAATTTGGCAATTACATCAATTTGGACAATTAATTCATGTAACAATTAAATTCCATGCAATACTAGAATTCTCAAATTGAAGAGAAGATCATATAATTTTCACGCAATCATATTGAAAACAATTTATAAAATTAATGTAACACATTTAAATTAGATAAATGAAAATAATAAAATAAAATCCTAACGCTCGAAACTCACACGTGTCGAGCGTACCTGAAATTGGGGCGTTACAATTCTCTCCCCCTTAAGAGAATCCGTCCTCGGATTCCAAGTCCTGGATTCCTGAAATTTATTTGGCTCTTACGTGTTCATCCCACGCGGGTTAGCTACTCCCCGTCAGGGATTAGTTAGAAAGAGGTCTTTGATCCGCAAAGTCCGCCAAGGTGTGAAATCACGACCCTCAACTTTCCGGAGTCTAATCACTCGAAAGAAAATATAACCTTTCCTCTAAAACAATTTGGCAAGTAGCTGAAGATATTGAGAGTGCCCCGACTCTCAAACAATTAATGAGAGAACCCCGTCTCTCGAGCAAGTAGCAAGAGAACCCCATCTCTTGACAACCCTGAGAGAATCCCCGTCTCTCACGCACACGAAATAAAATTCAAGCGAGCACTTAGGTACATACTTGCAATTAATACGCAGGGATCAAATAAATTATCATTTATGCAAGTAATTGTTCACGTAGACAAATAATAATGATCAAGGAATCAGATATAGAAACAACGAAATAATGTTAATAATATACAATTATTAATAAACAAAGAGTTAGGTTCACGAATAACAAGGGAAAACAAGTAAAGAATAATGAAATAATGATGCACGTGATATGCATGATTAAGTGTACCGTTCACCGAGGATTGAGGTTCCGGTGTTGAAATAACTCGGCTGAATTCTTGATTCTTTTAGTTGCGATCTTTCTTGCGTGGTACCGTCGCAACTCAACATTCCCATTTCTGATAACCGTCTCTGTCTTTGTACTATTTTCTAACATAATCCGTAAATCATCATTAGTCACCACATCTTCATACTCGTTTGAATCTTCAGGTTTACCGGTTTTCAGAAGTGAGAGTAACCCTGGTTTTCTTGTTATAGAGTAATTGCCCATTCAAGTTTGAAAGACTGACTTTGTGTTCCAAGCAAGCTTTTATCCGTTTTACAGAGAGAACAGCTTTTACCAGTTCCTCAACCTTGTAATCGAAGTGAGGCATTTCCCGAAGCAAAGATCTTAAACTCTTTATTTGAAATCCAAACGTTGGGCTCTTATTCTCTTAGTAAATAGCAAGGCGAATATTTACTATAAAGGAATCAAGGTCGTCATCTCGTGAGAGTAATTCAGCACGCACACTTGTATAGATACCGAAGAAATCAAGTCCTATTGAAGCGTCTTCCATTTGATCCCTGAAATTTGATAACAGACCTAACACTCTGAGAAATATCTTGAAGGAAAGGATCGCTCTATCTTCCGTCTTTCTGAAGTGTTCATGGTAAACGGGTATATTTATGAAGGCGACGGCTACAGCACGGATGAGAGCACGGTGTGCTATCACGGGCATCCCTAGGGTATAAGTAGTAACTTCGTAAGAAACTCTTGTCGGAGTTAACCTACCAAAACTTGAGATGGATTCCGGATATCACCCAAACTGAATCCCTTTCTATTTACTGAGTCAAATAATATCCTGAGATTGTCGAAGGATTGCAGACAACGTACCCACTTTCCTGAAAATGATAATAGAACAAAGGTACTGTCGATGATGGGACTTTTCTTGGTGTAAGAGGGAGAAAAGTTTAAATTATTCACAACTTCTTTCAAACGGTTCTGATAGAGAATTCCAGGAAAATCGACTTTCTTGAGGTTTCCAACTTTTCCTGGTGCTTTCCAACTTCAGACTTAAACTTATTTCCAGACCGGCTCTCCCCCTTAAGAAAATAGGAATTTTCTAATTCTTTAAATTCACCCTGTCCTTCGCCACTTGCAAGCTTCTCTGCTGATTCAACTTCCCGTAACCTTTTTCTGTTAATGACATACCCAACTTGAAATTCCCCGACCGTTACCACTCTGATTTGATAGTAAAATTTTCAACATTCTACACCTCTTCTGCTATTCATGAAAATGTCCTATCCTGTGTTTACCCTCTACTACGTCTAAAGTTGATATCTGTCAAGTTAGCACCCTGATCCAAAGCAAGAAAAGTTCTTTCTCCTACCCTTACTGAATTCCCGAAATGCTAATTAGTTTCCGAAGGTTGAAAGACCCACTGAACATTTATCTGCTTGAACCTATCAACCTTTCCCCATTTCCAAAGTTCCAAAATACCTTTATTATACTTGTTCCTGCTAAATCCTGGATCCATAAATTCTCACTGTCCTAAATATTTTTAATCTTCAAGCAAAATCAAATGACCCGATTCCCAACACGATACCCAATGACTCAGAATCTTCTTCTTTAAAATTCGAGTTGTAAAAATAGAGACAAGGATTGTGCAGAGTATAGGGAGAACCTATTGCCAATAAACACTAAATAATGCATGATGGTTAAAGTGCACATGTACACAGTATACCTATCAACAAATTTGAAATGCAACACGTCGAATCAACTATATCACTTTGAAGGTATACATATAAATAAGGGAATATAAGTAATGCGAATAATTTGAATAGCCACTCAAAACATCAAGTAAGAAAGTCCAAATATAATTAAATCAAGGTTTATAAATGGGAAACAATTTAATTAACAATTACAATGCACGTGCTTATGAATGCATTGAAGAACCTGGCACCGTAGTAATGTTGGGCTCGATTCCGGTGTCCGTTCCTGGTTGGCCAAATTGCAACTTGGTTCGCACGGCTGATCCGTTTCGTAAATCTTCAAAGTCCCCCGGTCTTGATTCATATATTCTCAAAACCTGTTACTCACAACTCATTTGAACTAAATGCATGTGGATAAGGCGTGCTCATGTCACCTAGTTATCACATACTTAATGCGGACATCAGGAATTAAGTGTAAATGCAACAAGTAATTCATAAAGATTTGAACGAAACACACAAATCACATAAATGTCAAGCAGTTCAAGATCACTCAATGGGCAATTAATAGCATAATTCGAGTACTTTACGGAATTCAGGTAGTCAACAAGTTCAACTAAAATGCAGGACTCTCACATTGTCAAGTAGTTCCTATGCCGTACGACCTAGACTCGACACGACACGACACTAGAACCTCGGTTTTGCAACCGGGCTCTGATACCACCTTAGATGTAGCACCCCGGACACGTGGAGGTGCCACATCCCCGCACTATAGGTCAATCCACACACGAAATGGGCGATCCGTGCATGAACCAACCTACAGCGAACGGGTGACAATGCGATAATTCAATAGGCTAGGCGGGATTACTACTAAATGTAACAAAATAAAGCGGAGGCATAAACTATTATTACCAACCATTTCCATTTTCCAATAAATATATTCAAAAATTACATATCAATACATTATCATCTTCAACGAAACAATAACAATAATAATTAAATGCACGAACCACGGATGACACGACTACATGAACTGGACTCGACTCGACCCATTCCCGCCTAGCATGCGCCTGTAGTAACCTGAAAGGTGGAGGTGTCAGTCTGTGAAGACCGAGTGAGGGGTTTAAATACATATTAGCGCAGATACATGCACGTCATATTCTCGGGTAAAGATTTATAAAAGATAAATATAGGAGTTCAATATCAATATAGCTTCGCCCGAGAATACAACGGTCAGTATTAATTACTTGTTCCTTTTCATGCAATCAATAAACATGCTTTGCTTGCTTGATTAATGAACAATAATATAACTTGGAACGATAATTGATTTCATGAAAATATAACTATAAATACCTTTTGGTTAAAACAGTCACATAGAGGTTATACGGGTTCTATATAACTAGAAATTAAACCTCACCTGACAGGCGACACACGACTCGTGAATGCGTGAACGTGCTCATGAGCCACAATCTCCGCCCTGGAGAGTAACTGGACAAGAAACGGGACAATGTGCGTGCATGAGACCATAATTCAATCATATTATTCATATAATGACGCACGGCATGATCATGCACGAGACATCGAGCAATACACAATGTAGCATGAAAACATGTTGTTTCGACATATAATCAATCATATAATAGCAATTCGGGATTAATTAAGCCATTGGAACGACGTCCCAAAATTCCATATTTATGCAGAAACTTTCTGCCCTACCAGAAGGCTGGGAACGGCCGTTCCAGGATTCAGTTCAAAGTGGGAACGGCCGTTCCCGCTGTCGGGCTCCCCGAAGATGGGAACGGCCGTTCCCGTCTGTAAGACAAAGTGGGAACGGGCGTTCCCGTTCTCGCCGCCTGACATAGCTTTCAAACAATGGGAACGGCTGTTCCCCAAATGCAAAGGGGACGGGAACGGCCGTTCCCGTTACACAGAAGGTTCAGAAACAGGGGAGAAGAACAGGGGAGCTACGGGCCAAGCTCCCAAAGCTCCCAAAACTCTCCTCATCCATCCCACATATTATAATTCATAGAAGGAAACATATATACATGCTTTAGGTACAATAAAACACAATAAAAACACACCATCCATGCTTCAATCATCAAAATCACCAACTTTAGCATAGATACCAATTCATCCTATACTCCCATATTCTTCAAGATTCATGCAAGGAATTCAAACTCAAAGCATGAAATCATACTTTTACCATCATATAGGCAAGTTATCACATGAAACTTCTAACCCTAGCCCAAGAATTATTAACAAGAAATTCCATCTAATTCTATGTCTACCTTGGAAGAAAGAAATGGAGTGATATGAGATGATAATGATGATGATGATGCCCCCAAGCTCCTAATCCTTCAAGTTCCTTTGATGAAAGTGATGAATTCTCCTTTCTTCCTTGGATGGTAATGGTTCGGTGGTGAAGGAAGCAAAATGAGATGATTGGTATAAAATGAAGATGATGATTGAGAGAGATGCATATAACGTGATATTTGGGGAAAAATGCAATAATTATGATCAAGTCCTTAAAGTTCTATAAGTCATGCAATTGAGGGCACAAAGTTTGGAAATGATCAATTAAGTCCCTTAACATATTCATGCAATGTAGTCCCACTAATGAAAGAAATGAGCATTTAAGGACAATTTGGCAATTACATCAATTTGGACAATTAATTCATGTAACAATTAAATTCCATGCAATACTAGAATTCTCAAATTGAAGAGAAGATCATATAATTTTCACGCAATCATATTGAAAACAATTTATAAAATTAATGTAACACATTTAAATTAGATAAATGAAAATAATAAAATAAAATCCTAACGCTCGAAACTCACACGTGTCGAGCGTACCTGAAATTGGGGCGTTACACAGGCGATTAAATAAAGAAAATAAATAAATAATATTTAAATAAAATAAAGGACTAGAATCGCGTGAGCGATTAATTAAATCGCTTGAGCGATTTATTAGGCCTGCATGCATTCAATATTATTCGGTTCGTAGTTTGCAGATGCATTCAACTATATCAAATTTTTAGGGTTTAGGGTAAAAAATAAATCAAATAAATATTTAAAACAAATAAAAAACTAGCTCTATAAGAAGAATAGATTGCGCGATTCATTAAATCGCTTGTGCGATTTATTTATTAAATCCCATTCTTTATTTATTTATTCCTCAACAACCAACCGTCATAGTATTGAATGCATGGTAATTTAATTGAATGCATGTACACCTAATTCTTCCATAAATATTCCAATTATCACTTGTCATCCTCACACCTTACTTCAAGCAAAACCCTAGCTGCTTTCTCTCTCCCCTTCTTTCTTCTTCTTCTTCAATAGAGGCAGACGAACGCGAAAATAAATCACCGTTTTGGAGCTTGGAGTTAGCTTCTAAGGATTGGGGTTCATGTTCTTAATAGTTGTTCATTGCTCATGAAGCCCAGTCCTTAGATGCTCGACTTCAAGCCCTAAAACCTGTGGTTTGGGTCAACTTCAAATACGTGATGGTGATGCTGATATGATATGCGAACAAAGGGATAGATCTGGGGGATGTAGCCGAAGAAGAAGAACGGGATAAGAGCGGAAGAGGAAAGGAAGGAAAAATGGAGAAATTATGTTAGATTTAGGGCTTTTGTTTTCGTTTTGTTATAACTTATAAATTTATTTTATTTGCAGAAGGGCCCCTAAAATTTTTTCCTTTTACAAAACGAGTTAATTGCAACTTGATTAGTATATAAAGATGTCACGTCAGAAAATATCGTGGAAAGAAAAAGGGAAAAGAAATTGAGGGTTATATCCCTAAAAACAGACTTGGGCGTCCCTTGGGACCTAATTCTCTCCTTCTTTAACTCCATTTAGAATTAAACACGTTTTGCTGAAAACCCGAAAAGATTATGTGCTTTCTCTTGAATTTTTCAAATGGGTTGAGCTCAAGAATTCTGAACTCAATACCCTTGACGTCGTTTCAATGATTCTCCACATTTTGACCACAAACCGTAAGTTTAAATCTGCGGATTCGATACTGAGGACTCTGGGAACTGGTTTACCGGAATTGCATTTTCCACGCAAGGTATTTGAGGCTTCGGTTTATTCTTACAGAATGTGTGAATCATCGCCACGAGTATTTGATGCTTTATTCAAGACGCACGCTCACATGAAGAAATTTAGAAATGCTTCTGATACTTTCTGTTGGATGAGGGAGTACGGCTTTTACCCCACTGTTAATGCTTATTTGAGTGCATTGAATGGATTGAACCGTTGGGATATCACCTTGGCATTTTATAAAGAGATGTGCCGGTGTAGAATTTCCCCTAATGTTTTTACTATTAATATGGTCATTCGAGCTTACTCAAAAGTGGGCAAATTGGAAATGGCAGTTGAGTTGTTCAAGGAAATGGATGGAATGGGATTAGCCCGTAATGTTGTATCATATAACACTTTGATTGTTGGATATTGTAGCAATAGTCTTTTAAGTAGCGCCTTGAAGCTTAAGAACATGATGGAGAAAAATGGAGTGAAGCAAAATGATGCCACTTATAATGCACTGATGAATGGACTATGCAAGGAGGGAAAACTAAACGAAGCAAACAAGCTTTTGAGAGAGATGAAAAGCGCGGATGTACACCCTACTACCGTAACTTACAACACGTTGATCACCAGTTATAGCGAAATGGGAAATAGCAAGATGGGATTCAATTTATTTGAGGAAATGTTGTCAAATGGTATCAAGGCTGATATACTAACTTATAATGCTGTGATTATGTGTCTGTGCAAGAATGGGAAGACAAAAAAAGCTGCACATTTGGCGAAAGAACTTGATAAGGAGAAATTAGTGCCTAATTCATCGACTTTTGCTGCCCTTATTACAGGGCAGTGTGCAAGAAACAATTCAGACCGTGCTTTTCAACTGTATAAAAGCATGGTGAGGAGCGGTTGTCATCCCAATGAAAGAACATTTAAGATTTTGATATCTGCTTTTGTTAAAAATGAAGATTATGATGGAGCTGTTCGTGTTTTAAAAGAGATGATGGAGAGAGCTATAGGTCCTGATTTGGATACCTTATCTCGTATTTGCAATGGACTTTGCCAATGCGGTAAAGAGGAAGTGGTCATGGAGTTGTGTAAGGAGATAGAATCTAAACGCCTTATGCCTGAAGGGTTTGAGGAGTCATGGATCAAGTATGGATGTTTTGCTGAAACCATATGAATTGTTTGGAAATTATTAGTTTCACAGTATTTTCAGCAGGACTGGATATGATGGTTAGAAGAGCAGAGAGTATCTTCAGGTGCGTTGCAGTTTCTATTGAAACATGATTGATATACTTGACTTATTAGCTTTAAGTTTTCCTATATGTGCAATTCGCATGAGTTTCAAGCTGAGTCGAGCCAAAAATACATTTATATATATAAATAAATAAATAAATATTTACATATATAATTGTCAGTAACATATTAATGTAGAGCTTGAGCTGTAGCCAAACACTGTAAAATAATTGAAAATTATGAAATTTAAGCTCGAGCTTGGGCCAAACAAGACATGCTCAAGCCTGAAAAAAAAAAGAAGCCAAATCTTCGTCTCCTTGGATTTATGCTACTGGCGAAATAAAAGAAGCTTCTAAGTAATGTGTTTGAAAGAATGTTTTCACATATATTCGCATATACCCAGTCTCTGTTCATCGTGTTTCAGCTTATATGTGGGGTCGAACCGTCGAATGCATTATTTATCATATCCATCTGACAAGCTGCTTGGATATGGACCAAATCTTCCATGCTCTGGCTTTTCTGTGTATCCTAATTGGGGATGGGCTCTGAAGGCTGTGTGTTTTGAAATGGTTTTTTGTGCTTTTCCAATGGAACTATGACTTTATGTCAATTTTCGATAAAGCACTATCTGTTTTCGTTTTCATCACAGGATCCAGGATAAACTAACATCCATCCCTAGTCCCTACACAACTTTTACTGGTTTGATATAAAAAAGCAATTAATGGGATTGGGGCCAACAGTTTGCTATATCACATTTCAATATTGTTTTCAATGAACAATAGGATCCACAAATTACCAATATCACATTTCAATACTTATTTCACATAATAATAAGACCCTCACACCGTTAAATTTGTAATTTTATTTTTAATCTACCCAATTTAAATCCATATGCTACAGAGTCACTTATATGTTTTGAGTGTTTTAACTTTTAAGGAATGGAATTCTTGTGTTCTTGACCTGTGATGCATAAATTGATTTTTCTTGTGAAGCAACTGAGAATGATTTTCTGTCGGGATGTGCTCATTTCCTGTGAAGGGTTTCCTGAGCTTCAATGGCAAGACCAGAAGGAATGAATTGGTATTGTACTATCTATATTGGCTGAGAAACAAGAGATGAGAAGCAAACGATGAGAAACAAACAACGAAGCAGCAAAAGATAGCAGTAACCATGAATAAGGTAACCGTATAATATATCGACGCAATGCTCATGTGATATCAAATTAATTGCTGCACATTATTCATTATCTATATGACACACGTTGAGTACATTAAAGTATTTCTGTTTTCCTTGTGTCAAAAAAAAAAAAAAAAAAAGCATTTCTGTTTTCCTGGCAATATTTTCCCGACTTGTCAGACCTGGTAATAATACATTAATGTTTGTAGATATGAATTTCAACTCTGTTTCTCTATAAAAATTGAATTTTCAATTTATGCAAGTTAGAGTTATACATCTCCATACTTGATGTGTCCAATGTTTGGCAGAGTAGGATTGCAAAGAGTTTTAGTTTAGCGGTCCATTTTTGAAAGTCAAAATTATGAAGAATTTTTGTAAAATTCTGAATCCAAGTTGGAAAGTTTGTAAAACTATCGAATTTGTGTAAAGGTGTAGCTAGAGAAAAGTTAGGGAAGTTGTGTATTGATGAATAAGTAATATAGTGCCTTAATAATAGGATAAACAAGTTCCATTTCTGCTTCTTCTGTCTATTTTACTCTCTTGATTTGTTTTACATGAGCATGTATAAGCATCACGTTACAATAGATACTCGTAATCGTCTTACATCGTTCATTAGGAAGATCCATCCTGCATGATTAAGGCAAGAGAGGCTGAAATATCTGAGAAATTTACATCAACAGGGATAAATTTATGAAAAAACTGCTGGCTGAATCATCTTTTGTCGTTCATATTTCGTTCGACTTTCTAGTATTTGCAATACCGGTATCAGCTCTTATCACCATAACTGTGTTCATCTGTGCCAAATGTCAATTTTTTTCTATTCCTGTTATAAGGGATTGACGAAGTAATATGCTCTCCAGGAACGCCAAGATTCAAGAATCCTCCTGCCACACATTCGCACGTGGACGTTCTCGAGGATTGCTGAGGAGGATATACCCATAGAGCGAAGTTGTCTCTATTAATGCGTTTCACTTTTCGTATGTTCCATCGTGATTCGATGCACAAACTAGATACATGGTGGTATGTGTCGCTCATCTTATTCAGTAGTTATACTTTTATTACGTTTCCATCCAATAAGCGTGGAACACATGAGTGAAATAGTGTCACGAATAAAGACTAAGATTAATTATGAAACCAGATTATACTATATCCTTTCATTACATAGTACATCTCAATATCATAGTACTCCTATTGATAGTATTTTTGAGTTATATTTAGTTTATTATTTTGCCTGATTTTTGCTTTGTATAATTTTAGACATTATAATCTTAAATATTGTTCGACTTTTCCGCAACATTATGAACTATAATTAATTATAACAATTATAGTCGTAAGTGAAACAAATAATTGTCATTTTTTGTTTATTTAAATCATGTTGAAAAAATAGTTGTTCTATAATATATTACATATTACAAAAATTAAAAAATTTAAAATTTTCGGAAATATTGGACATATGCTTAGTTTTAAGAATCTAGGATTTTCAGGAACATTGGACATAGGCTTATGTTTTGACCATCTTCCTTCTCATTTGGCATATTTTAAGCATCGAAGGTTAATTTTTGCTAGGATAGATTACATAAGCTAGGAATATTAATATAAATTCAAACATTTTCCAAACTTTTGAGTAAATGATGAATTAACGATATATTATAGAGTTTGAGAGAATTTAGGATGAATTATAGATATATTATAGAGTTTGAGAGAATTTTAAAAAAAGTCTTTCTCCTCTCTGAAATACTCTGAAATTTAACGCAACCCTATGGAGATTGTCACCTTGAAAAATATGGTAACAATTACAATATTATTCCTTTTTTGTTTTTTCATTATTATTTATTATTTAACCCCCAAATAGTTATTTAAAGTCATTAGCTTTAATCATGACTTCAACCAATCATTATTGACTAACCATTACAATACAGTGAATAACTATAAACAATAATAATAATAACAACAATAATAGTTCAAAGCCCATTCATGTCGTAGGCGACAGTCCTAAAGTCCACCGACATGGACTTCTTGTAGTGACGATAATGGGTGTCCAGTGTCCACAATGCTTTGGTTAAGGATATGAATTTGACTAAATATAATGTTATTGTCAAACATGAATTTGAACACAATTAAAATATATATTAAAATATTAATTAATTAACTATTTATACCAAGAATTATATTCGATTAACTTCCCAAGATTAAAATAAAAAATATTATCTATATATTTAATATTATTTAATTTATCCGTATCATATTTTTATTAACACACTGTTCCCTAAATACGAATTCAAAAAAATAAATAAATTCGTAGCCCTTTTAATTTGCACATTTTAACGTCCCTTTTGGACAATATGAGTGGAAGGTTATGCCTTTTGGTCTGAAAAATGCACCTTCAGAATTTCAAAATATTATGAATGATATTTTTAATCCTTATAGTAATTTTATAATTGTTTATATTGATGATATTCTGGTATTTTAAAAAAGTATTGAAAATCATTTTAAACATCTTGATATATTCAAGAAAATTGTTATTCAAAATGGATTGGTTATATCTAAGCCAAAAATGTTTCTTTTTCAAACAAAAATTAGATTTTTGGGTCATAATATTGAAAAAGGAAAAATAATTCCTATTAATAGAAGCATAGAATTTGCTTCAAAATTTCCTGACCAAATTACTGATAAAACTCAACTCCAAAGATTTCTTGGTAGTTTAAATTATATTTCTCCTTATTATAAAAATTTAGCTGAGGATACAACTATTCTTTATGATAGATTAAAGAAAAATCCAAAACCCTGGACAGAGGATCATACTCAAGCTATTAAGAGAATTAAGGGTAGAGTTACAAATTTACCTTGTTTAATGCTTGCTAATCCCAAATGGGATAAGATTATAGAAACAGATGCCTCCGATATTGGTTATGGAGGAATTCTTAAACAAAAACCTCCTCATAACCAACAAGAATATCTTGTTAGGTTCCATTCTGGGAAATGGAGAGATAGCCAAAAGAATTATGTTACTATAGCAAAAGAAATTTTGGCTATTCTTAAGTGTGTTCTAAAATTTCAAGATGATTTATATAATCAAAAATTTGTTATTAGGACAGACTGTCAAGCTGCTAAATATATGTTTAACAAAAATTTTGATCATCAAGTTTCTAAGCAAATGTTTGCTAGATGGCAGGCTCAGTTAGCCCCTTTTGATTTTGAAATTGTTTATAAAAGAGGAACTGACAATAGTCTTACTGATTTTCTAACGAGAGAATATTTACAGGATGTGTGAAGCCAGAGGAATTCCAGAATTGCCTTCCCACAGATTTTATAAATCTATCAACTGGGATAAAGCTAAAAAAATTCATAATTATGTGAAAAAAATAGTGTATATTTCACATGAGCATGACGGGAATATTATTTATTGGGAGGATAAAATCCATTATGAGATTCTTAATCCAAGAATCAACATTGATTATATTGAGAGAAAAAGTCAATATGAAAATGCTTGTTTTCATATTAATTATAGCAGACATTTTAAGGAGAAACTCCTTGAAGAAATTAATTATTATATTGCTTGATTTTGCAAGAATGAATTCTCCTAGGATTCAAGTTATAAATCTTTGGAATTGGGAAGAATTCAAATATGATTTCGATCCCCCTTGAATTGGTCCTTATGATGTCAGGACTAATATTAAATCCCCTGGCCTTGAAACTGTTTGGCGTCATAAATTATTGATTCCAAAACTTATAGCTTATCAAAGATACTTAGAGGCCCAAATTGAGCAGACTAAGTCTTTATGTTTTTATCTTAATGAAAACCATGGCCTCGATTATTATACTGAAGAGGATGAAAAACAGCTTATAGCTATAAAAGAAAAATTAACAAAGCTAATAGCTTAAGTTTATTGGTATTTTAGGATGCGACCTCAAGGAGGAGGTAGAAATTCTTCTTATAGAGGAAGAGGTGGGAGAACTATTGCTCAATTTGGCAACCAGAAGTTAATAGCTGAAAATATAGCGAATATTTCATCATCATCCTCAAGTAATACACCAAAGGATGATCCTTTATACAAGGAATTTTTGGAATATAAAGCTAGACAAGAGAGTAATACTCAAAATGCTCCATCCTATGCTAATATAGTAGGGGATGAAGAAATTGAATCGGTTAATTTACTATATGAGCAAAATCCTCATAAAGAGTTAATACTACTCCTAGAAAATAAAGATTTGAGATGGAAAGATAATATCTGGCATCTCATGCAAAGGTACTTGGATACTGCATCATTTACTGCTGGTTCATATAAACAGCAAACTCATTTTGAGAATATACTCAAAGTAACAGGATCTTGCGAATTTGATCACTTTTTTGCAGGAAGACAGACTAAAGTTTATAGCTTTAATAAAGTTATTATTAAGTAAATAATATCTGCTGAAGAATGGGGAATAAGTACCCTTAGAGAAAGAGAATATAGTCTCCAGAATTCCCAAGTAAAAATAAAGTTTAATTATTGGGATTATGTTGAAGCATTTAATAAAGCTTTTCTTTATCAAAATGAGCTTCATAAGCATTCATAGTTTTTCAAAATCTATCCGAATGTTTATAACAAGGACATTCCAAATTGGTTATACCAACGGTGGCTTAGTTTTGGTCCTACAGCAAAAATTTTGCCAAGCACTTTTTAGGGATTATATTCCCAATGGGTAGATATTTCTCTTAAAATTATCGATGCACAAAATAATGGAAGGTGGATAGAAGGAATGCCTTCTTTACATTTTTTCACATAATTTGGTATTCCATGGATTTGGAAATGGGAACCAGAGTTGGGAGAAACTCAACAAGGATTTGGAAATGGGAACCAGAGTTGGGAGAAACTCAACAAAAGATACCATGTATCTTTAGGACCTTTTATACAAAGTTCTGGAGGAAAATGATGCAAATTAATAAAGAAGGAAGCATTAAAGGGTAAGAAACTATTGATAATATCAAAAACAAGATTGATGAATATACAATTCTGAAAGAAAAGAATAAATCTCCAAGTCTATTTGAATATATTTCAAAGAAATTATATTTCCAAAAAGGACAAGTTACAGATGAAGAAAAGGTAGCTTCCTATCTAAAGGAAGTAAAGAAAGATTTGATGAAGAATCTCAACTACGAATCACAATCAAGTGTTTCAATGGATACATTATCCAACGGAGACTATTGTCCAGCTAGAGAGGCACAAAATTCTTATGAGGAAATATTTGAAGATATTGATCAGATTATTCAAAAATATTTGAATAAAGAAGGAAAAGAAAAGATGGGGTCCTAAAAGGATGATATGCCAACTATCCCATCAACTATTTCTACTTTTGGAAGGAATCTCTTACTTTAATAAAGTACCCGCTGTTTGTTTGCCATTGTTTTAATAAAACTATATAGTGCTCATTTATAATAGAGCAAATAGTTGAGATTAGATTTCAGTTCCGGATTTCAAATCCGATTTTTCGCCTATTTATAAGACCGCTCAGCTTTGCATTAGGCTGAGCGAAAAATACCAAGTATTTGTATTTTCAATTCCAGTTTGTAAACACTTTTAATAGTTGAGTAAGAGAATTTTGCAATCTTGCAAGACTGGTGTGCGACACAAAATAAGTAAGTCAATTTACTTTTCAAATTTTTAATTTTATATCTGTTTTATTTCGCCGTCTAATATTATGGCCGGCTAAATCTTATTGTGTTGAATAATATCATGTTACTGAAATCAATGTTCATGGCGGGATTTTCTTAAAAACAAAAAAAAGAGTACCAGATCGAAAATTTTTATTTCTGGGATGGTTAGAGTTAAAATAAGCAGAGATTAGGTTTAATACCGAATTCTGGATTCGCCCATTCTGTTGCCATGTTTTAGGTGTTCTTAGGGCTTGCCTCTATGACTGCTTCAGAACTAAATCTCTAGCCTGTTTTAATTTTGTAAAATTACCCATGTACAGTATAAAAGTTTTTGGTATGATCTCACCAAATGATTTAAATTTTAAAAATTTTTATATTTGATTTCCGCCTTAATAAAAGATCCTCATTCAACTGCATAAATGTTTCATCAAAATTGTTATTTACCAACTTATTATTATTATTATTTTATTATTATTAACACACCGAACACTTCTAAAAATATTATTTATCATATCTGACTATATCGAATATCGCATCGAAAATTTTTCACGTAATAATATATTATCTGTGAAAGTTTATACTTAGCCTAATTCATCTCAAAAACTAGTTGATGAGATGAGGGTTGTATTATATTTATTAATTAGCACATGATTTAATCTTTTTTAAACATGGTATGCTAGCGTTATCGTATTCGTAACCGAGATCATAATAGTTGATAATTCAATTTTTTCCCTCTGTACCTATTAATATTTTACCTCATGCTCTATTAATTATAAGTATTCCTGGATCGCTTACGAACATCGTAATATATATAGATGTTAGGGGCTAGGATGGCCACATAATGAGAATCTGAAAGTGTCTTTACTAGTGTAGAAAGAGAGAGGTAGCAGCTGTAGACCTCACCTGACCCTGCGACTCTTTCCTCTTTCTTAATGCAACTCCTTTTTGTGGGAAGTCAGTGTCAGTGTCTCACGGGGCATCGAGTAGGTTGCTAGCAAAGTGCACCGTGTGGCTAGTAGCGAGCTTTCTGCTCGCTACGTCCGCCTACCAAACTATATACTTACGCTGTACGTCGCACTCACACCCACCCCAGTGGAATGCTTTAGAGGGACAACAACATTGAAGGGAAATTAACTTTCATTATATTCGCCAAGAATATAGTACATGATTGCGGGTGTCCACAAAGGACCAGGGAGAATGCCCGATATTACAATAGACGCTTGCTTAACTTTGCTTCGACTCACTGCTCTCCCCTATAATACTTTTAAAAAAAATTTATGTTGTGACCTCACTAGCTATTATAGGGGGTAGTACATCGCGAAAAACAGGACAAAAGGGCAGCAACCTGCCCACTACCAACTATCTAACTATTTACATATACAAAGACCCTAGCACCTAAGACTCAATAGCAACTTGTTTTATCGTTGGTGCAGTCTTGCTTGCGGGGTGGCCCGGCGGCCACGTTGAGTTGTGGGTCAAGGGGGCCACAGAGCACGGGCGACCCTTGACATTCTCCCCCACCTGAGATGGCGACGTCTTCGGCGTCATTGAGGCATGGAATGCTTTGATTAAGTTTTTAAACGCCTTGAGGTTTGCCGCCCACTCCCAGGTATTCTCCTCGTCGTTGCAGCCTATCCACTTCACCAGGTACTCGTCGTACGTCTTGTTCGTTGTGTATCCAACCCGGTGGTCAAGGATAGCTTCTGCGGCACGCTTCTTGGTCTTCTTCAGCTCTAGTTGGGGACGACTTGGCAGGTTCCGGGATACATCGTCCATACTGCAGAATAAGGTTTGAGCTGACTTACATGTAGAACATTGTGCATTTTCCACCAAGGGGGTAGCTCCAGTTTATAGGCCACCTTCCCAATACGCTTAATCACAGTTATAGGTCCGATGTATTTTTTCATCAAGCGAGGATCTCTCCCCCTTGATGATTTAGAGTGCCTGGGGTAAGGGACCTTAACCATGACTTTATCTCCCGCTTCAAATTCCAAGAAGCGCCGGTTCATATCTGCATATTTTTTCATCCGCTTTTGAGCTTTCTCCAGGTAACTTCGAGTAATTTCCACATTCTGTTTCCATTCCTGAGAGAAACTCCATACGAGAGGAGATTTCACACCTTGTGGAGAGTCAACGGTGTGCGGGAGTAGCGGTTGTTGCCCGGTAACAATCTCAAAAGCACTCTTATTTGTGGAAGAGCTTTTCTGAGCGTTGAATCACAACTGAGCAACATCCAGGAGCTTCACCCAATCCTTCTGAGTACCCCGAACAAAGTGCCAAAGATACTCCTCCAACATAGAATTAAATCGCTCAGTTTGGCCATCGGATTGTGGGTGATTGTTCGAGCTCATATTCAGTTTGGACCCGAAGATTTTGAAAAGTTCGGTCCAAAACGCACCAGTAAACCGAGAGTCCCGATCATTGACAATATCTTTCGGCAGTCCCCAGTATTTCATAATATGCTTAAAGAAGAGATGAGTTGTCCCTTCTGCCGTTACATGTTTGGGAGCTGCGATGAAGGTAGCATACTTAGAGAAACGATCCACCACGATAATGATATTGCCCAAGTCCCCCACCTTAGGCAATCCAGATATGTAATCCATGGATACACTTTCCCACGGTCTTGTGGGCACCGGCAATGGTTCCAATAGTCCCGCCTTCTTTTGGTGGTCCGCCTTGTCCTGCTGATACACTAGGCAAGTGCGGACATACGTCTCGGCATCATCTCTCATTTACGGCCAATAATAGGCTCTGTTCAGTAAGGCCCATGTGCGTTCTGCTCCCGGGTGGTCGGCCCACAAGGTATCATGACATTCCGGGATAAAGGATTTCCTCAATTTTCTGCTCTTAGGAATGTAGATACGGTTCCCCTTCATCCTCAACAAACCATCTTCCACCCAAAATTATCGAGTCTTACCCTGCTCGACCAATTTTATCAGAGACTGCGCAACATTATCGTTCGGCAACATGTCTCGTATCTGGTCCAATACTGAGGTAGCAACTTTACTCGAGGTAAGGGCAGTTACCCACCCCAGTTTTGCTAAATCTGCCCTTCGACTTAGGGTATCCGCCACGTGATTGCTGGACCCAGCATGATACTCGATCATGAAATTGAATTCCGACAGCAGTTCTTGCCAACGTGCCTACTTACTGGAAAGCTTTGACTGTGACATGAAATGGCTTACCGCAGTGTTATCCGTCCTTACCACAAAAGGAGATCCTAGGAGGTAATAACGCCATGTCCTCAGGCAATGGACCACGGCCAACAACTCCTTCTCATGTGCTAAGTAGCGTCTTTCCACATCCTTTAACTTTCTACTTTCGAACGCCACGGGGTGCTTATCTTGAATCAGCACCCCTCCCAAAGCACAGTATGACGCATCCGCCTCCACCTCAAAAGGTTTTGATATATCGGGGAGCGCCAACACCGGTTCCGACACCATAGCCCTCTTCAGTTCCTCAAATGTCTCCTGGCATTGCGGGGACCAATTCCAAGTCTCCGTTTTCTTTGTTAAGTCAGTGAGGGGGCGGGCTATTTCAGAGTACCCCTTTACAAATCTCCGATAGTAATTCGCCAATCCGAGGAATGACCTTATACCATGCACATCTTTTGGAGGTTGCCAATCCTTGATGGCTGTGATCTTCTTAGGATCTATCTTGATCCTTCCTCTTTCCACAATATGGCCCAAGAAATTTATCCTTTCCTGAGCAAACGAGAATTTCGACGGCTTCGCATAGAGTTCGTGCTCCTGAAGCCTTGTTAGGACCTTTCGCAGATGCTCCGCATGCTCTGCTAAGGTCTCGCTATACACCACAATGTCATCCAAGTACACTACCACGAACTCATCCAGAAATTTGTGTAGCACTTGGTTCATCAGAGTACAAAACGTTACTGGAGCATTTGTCAGGCCGAATGGCATGACCAGGAAGTCATATGCCCCATATCTCGTGGCCACCATTCTTTTCTATTCATCCCCCTCCTTGATTCTCACTTGCCAATACCCCGATCACAAGCCGATCTTAGAAAAGTATTGTACCTGACTTAACCGATCGAAGCAATCCGCCACCAGAGGGATAGGATATGAATTCTTCACCGTGATTTTATTTAAGGCCCGATAGTCGCAACACATCCGCCGTGATCCATCAGATTTCTTTTGGAACAATACTGAAGCCCCATACGGTGACTTAACGGGCTTGATGATCCCACATTCCAATATTTCCTTCAGCTGTTTTATGAGCTCTTGAAGCTCAGGTTGTGTCATACGGTACGAGGCCCGGGCAGGGGGTTTCATGGCAGGCACTAGTTAGATCTCACGGTCAACCGCTCGTCTAGGCGGTAACTTTCTAGGTAGTGTTAGGAATAGTGCCCTAGAAAGCCGATTGTATATCCGCTTTGTGCTTTTCCTTATTGTAATCACAGACAATCTTTGAATGAAATAACGAATTGAGGCAACACTTCTTTATACGCTCTTGTTTGGTATGCGTTTACTTTATCTGTGCATGTATGAGAACTCCCCTAATCCTGATGACTTTAGGACTCTACCATTTAGGTGAAATGGTTCATGAAACGAGCCCTATATCACATAAGTCATGATTAGTAAAATACTCCAAGCCGATGAGTCCTACAGACAGTAGGAGTGTCAACCTGACTCCTCTAAGGCTTGCTTGTGGGATCACGCCCTTAAGAAGGACCACCTTGTTTCATGGAGGTGCAAAGTGTATAGTTGATACGTGCGTGATACATGAGGGTGCTTACTTTAATAAGTAAGTTCACTGAGGTACCCCGTGTGAGAACATTCCTAAATGGGAAAGGAAGTTTCTATTTCAGGAAATGGAAACTTCCAGATTAGGAAATATCTCACGAGTCATTGATGTGATTAATTGATCCTTAGACTTGAGGTTCCTTGTCACTTTATGAGTTAACTCTGTAGTCTTAGGTATAAGCTTTAAAGGGTGTCGCCTTAGACAACTGATTCAAGGCTTATGCTGGGGCTGCACAAGTGATTCATGAAAGTGAATGAGAATCAAGAAAGGACCTACACTTGCATTTGCAAGGTGATCTCTTATTGTGTAAGTCATTCATATACCACATGGAGTCCTTGGCCAAGGCAGTAGATCAAGACATCAAGAAAAGGGTTTCTTGGATTGAGATCAAATGGATAAGAAATGCACTTAGCTTTAAGACCGGATTATTAGGGTTCTGATTATTCCCTTACCCTAGATCTTGGTTGAGAGATAGTAAGTAGGAGGATTGTATCTCACATGAATCAATGACTTAAAGGTTCTGTCGAATCCGAACATTCCAATTCAGCTAGGGGTTAAACACCTGTTGCTAGACTATGGTCGTTTAATCTGTGGACTGATTAATTAATTAATTAGTGAATTAATTAATTAGGGTCACTGCTAATTGAATTGAGAACCTAGAGGGTCACACACAACAACTTGGTTACATGAGTTGAGGCTTTAAAATGATTAAACGAGTTAATCGGGCCTAGAGGGTTCCACACGTGTGAAATCACACGTGTGGGTCACGTGACTGGACACGTGTCATTATGACACGTGTGCCACATGTGACTATTTAATTGGATATTAAATAATTAAGTTGTTAATTATTTAATAGACTTTGGTTTAATTTTGAATTAAAAAGAAAGTCTAATTTTGGAGAAAAATAATCTAGTTAATTAATTATGAATTAATTAATTAGATAAAATAAGTTATTTATTTAAAATAAATAAAGTATAAAATTATCCAAAAATAGTTTGGATATTTTTAGCTCTCTTGAAAGTTGATTTGAATTATAATTCAAAGTCAAAGCCAAATTACTTGATGATCAAGTAATAGGAGAGAGAGGGACCAAATTCTTAGTCCATAAGGACTAAGAATTTCGGCACTCCCCTCTTTATAAATAGGAGAGCTCGAGCTCCTTATGGAGCGAATTGGCAATTCTTTTGGTTCATGTGTTGAACACCTTCCTTTCTCCAAGATCAAATAAACTCTAGGTTAAGCCTAAACACTAACTAGAGAACTAGCATCCTTACTAGTTAGATTGTGATCAAGTTGGTGGACTATCTCTAGAGAGCTTCAAGTTAGAAGTTTGAAGATTCGAGCTTTACCAAGGAGAGGGGATCAAGCCGCGAGAAGAGCGTTCTTGGGTGGCTTGAAACGCTTCAAGAAAGAACAAAAGAAAAGTAAGTTTCTTAACTCTACGAATTTGGATACACGATTGCGAGTCCAAGATCCTTTTATTGGGAAACTTTTTTAAATTCTGCTGCTTTCTGATTCGTGTTTTCCAACAAGTGGTATCAGAGCCACCTCGTTAATCGTGTTTCTGATTCGTCTCAATTATTCTGAATTTGGTATAAATTCTTAGGCTTGATGCGATTGAGTATTTGTAATTGTTTTAGAAAGCCTGAATTACGAAACTGTATTTTTTTCCTGAAAGTTTTTGAAAATTGGTTTTTGCAAAATTTAATTTTTGAAAACTATTTTAGATTTCAAACTGTATAAACTGTTTTTGGATTTCTTGGATTGGTTTTGCTTTTGAACAAAAACACGAAACGAAAAGCCTGGATTACGAACACGCGAAACCCCGCGTGCGAAGGTGTCGCCCGCGCGGGCTTTACGCGCACCGCCCGCCTGGCCTAGGCGCGCGCAGGGCGTCCCGCCCAGCACCTTCCGCACGCCGTGAGTGAGCCTTCCTAGGTGTGCGCGGCCGAGACTGGCCGCCCGTCGCCCGCCACCGAGCCGAGAAGGCTGCGCGCAGCGTGCGTACTCGCGCGGCCTTGGCCGCGCGCTGTGCTCGCCTGCCGTGCGCGCACGCAAGCGCGATGTGCACGGCTCTTTCGTGTGCGGGCCCCGTTTTCTTGATTCGGCCTTTTCGTGTTTCGTGCAATCCAGTCCCAATTTTATTTTAATTTTAAAATTTTATTTTTTGAATATTTATTTTAATTTTTTGAATAAAACTTAAAATTGGGATTTTTGAGAAATAGAAACGGTTTATAATTTGGGAAAATACATCTTTGATAAAATTATTAATTTTCAGAAATTAATTGGAATTTTATTTGTTTTTGTTAATTTGGGATTTATTGAAAACTTTTATAAACAAGTCTCGCATCAAGTCGTGTTTTAAGTCATTAAGACTTGAAACGGGAATTTTAATTTATTGGCTAAATTTAAATTCTCGCAAAAGCATGTTAGGTGATCATGGGTTTAGATCTATGTATGGATTTAATTTATGTACATGGATGGTTTAAATTGGGGTTGGAGCCCTATAGTTGCGTTTTTCAATTGAGGTTGGAGCCTCACTTATGTGCGTACTGTTATGTGATTTATTATGTGGCTTTGCATATTACTGTTTTTTAGGCCGGGGTATGCCCCGTGTAATTGTCTAAGGCCAATATGAAGATTGAGCCTTATTACTTTATGTCTTTTTCTTTTATTGTAATTTGAGAGTAGAGATAGGTGGTGAGGTTTTATTTTCATTTTGGAGACAATGCACGCATGGAGTAAGATGGACCACATTCAAGTAAAAAGGAGGCCATAAGTGAAGACCCCTCAAAATGTTAGGGAGGGGAATCTCAATTGTAAAAATGTAATAGAGATAGGGCTCGTATTTTGTTACCGCTTTCCCTTATGTGATTTAAACTGTTTATGTGGCATGTATGTTAGAACTTGTGATTGTGGAGTGGCTCTCACATATCACGCATAAGATAGGTAGAACCCATGATCATTACATGTTAGTATCATGCTAGGACATGGTATCTATTTATGTGCTTGTTTGAAATGCATTTAAGTGTACTTGCATTAATCAAGACTAATAAAATTGGATAACATATACGTTGGTGAGGTCGAACCGGACAACTCTCCTGTTGATTCGAAAATTCCCATTAAATATTAAGCTAATTTCGAACAAATAGGTATTTAATTCGAGATGCAAATTTTGAATTAAATTCCTAGCATTCCATCAATAGGTTTTAAGTTTAGTAAGTGAAATTAGTTATTGTCCGCGAGTCGTAGGATAGCTAGTGGAGCTTATTAGTTCTTAGTTACCTAATTGATCCTTTTAAATGATCAATATTTCGTGATCAATTTTAGTAAGGGCGATGTCCGCGAGTCGTGGGTCGTTCGAACTAAGTTTTGGTCATGATCTTATGATTGATGGGTCTAGCTTAACACCTAAGTAAATATGGATGTCGCACGAATCGTGGGTCTATATTGAAAGATAGGTGATGCAAAAATAATTACTAAGAGTTCTAAAGGTGTTAGAATTGGTAAGTTGTACCTACCTAGGGTTCTTACTTAGAATGTCCGCGAGTCGTGGGTTCGAGGTGAAATGCCTAGGATCTTAGTACCCATTGGGAAACGTGTTCCTCTTAGATCTTTGGGAATTATAGATCTTTGAAAAACAGTGGGAGCTACATTAGATTAAAGACCTTATCTTTTGTATATCGTTATAATTCAGCATGCTCACTAGTTCTCTGTTTTACCATTTAGGTCGTAGATTCTGTGATTCTCTACGTGTTTTGAAATGGCAACCAAAAACCCTCTTGTATCGATCCTCGAGTCAAACAAGTTGACTGGTCCCAACTATTCTGATTGGCTGAGGAATCTAAAAATCATTTTAGATTCTGAGAAGATAACTTATGTTCTCTTCGAAGGGGAGCCTAGTCCCGAAGGGGAGGCTCCCACTCGGGCCGAGCGGGACGCGATTCAGAAGTGGAAGGATGATAATCTCCAAGCCCGTTGCCTAATGTTGGCTAACATGTCTCCGGACTTGCAAAGGCAACATGAGGCCATGGAATTCGCTTGGGAGATTTACGACCACTTAGAGCAACTTTACCGCCCTCATGAACGTGTTACAAGGTATAACACTTCAAAGGAATTATTCCACTTGAGAATGAGGGAAGGTTCAAGTGTCCATGAATATGGACTCAAGTTTCTTGCCCTTACTGAGAAACTTGCTTCCATGGACATGCCACTAAAAGATGAGCTTTCAGTGGATTTGTTGCTAACTTCGCTCCCACCATCATTCAACCCATTTGTCCTTAACTTCAATATGAATCATGCTGGTGCTACTGTAGCTGAGCTGATTAGTCAGCTTGTGACTGCTGAAAGCACGATCAAGAAGGACAATAAGGTTTTGATGGTGAATGCTCCATCTTCCTCTTCTGGGCCTTCTAAAGGTAAGGGCAAGAAAGCCCAAAAGAAGAAGAAGAAATCCCTTAGGCCCAGTGGTGGCGTTTCGAAGGGGAAGGCCCAAAAGAAGAAGCGTGATCAGAAAGAGGATGTTTGCTTCCATTGTGGCAAAGCGGGACATTGGAGGAGAAACTGCCCAGAGTACAAGGCTACTCTAAAGAAAGGTATCTTTCTCGTTGAAGTAAATCTTTCTATTAATTCTAGTTCTTGGGTACTTGATACCGGTTGTGGAACTCATATCTGTAATGATGTACAGATGCTAAGTGAAGTCCAATAACTCAAAGAAGGAGAATGTGTCTTGAAGATCGGCGATGGCTCAAACGTTGAAGCTCGAGCTTTAGGCACAATTAGATTAGATTTAGGTAGTTTTGAGTTAGTCTTAAATAAAGTCCTTTATGTACCTAGCATTATTCGTAATATAATTTCAGTTCCAATATTAGATTGTGAAGGTTATGAAACTTATATTAAGAATGGTAAATACTTTATCAAACGGAACAACTCTTCCGTTCACATCGGTACTCTAAGTAATGGACTTTATCTAACTCAGAATATCAATATCATGAATATACAAAGAGAAACGAAGCGTAAGAGAGATGACAAAGTTTCAGCTCCCTTATGGCACGCTAGATTAGGACACATTTCCAAGAACAGAATTAGCAAGATAAACGCTTTAGGATCATTCTCTGAAAATGATCTTAAGGAGTTAACTTCTTGCGAATCCTGTCTCAAAGGAAAGATGTCCAAAGTTCCTTTTAAAGGAACTGTGGAACGTGCTACTAAGGTTTTGCATTTGATCCATACTGATGTTTGTGGACCGCTTAGTGTAAGCACAAGAAACAATCATCAGCATTTCATAACCTTTACTGATGACTTCACTCGGTATGGTTATGTATACTTGATGAAGTATAAATCTGAAGCTTTTGAGAAATTCTTAGAATTTCAAAAGGAGGTTGAGAACCAAACTGGTCATAAGATCAAAGCACTTCGATCTGATCGAGGAGGTGAGTATCTTAGTGAAGAATTCCTTAATCATCTCAAAGATAATGTGATTATCTCTCAGTGGACTCCTCCGGGAACTCCTCAGCTTAATGGAGTTTCTGAGAGAAGGAATCGAACCTTACTTGATATGGTTCGTTCCATGATGACTTTCACTGACTTACCACCTTCTTTCTGGGGTTATGCCCTAGAAAGTGCAGCAAAGATTTTGAATCTAGTTCCCTCTAAGTCAGTCCCTAAAACGCCCTATGAAATGTGGCATGGTAAAATCCCTAGCTATTCTTACTTAAGAACTTGGGGTTGTCCTGCTTACGTGAAGAGGACAGTGGGAGATAAGTTAGAATCTCGTTCTAACTTATGCTACTTTGTAGGTTATCCTAAAGAATCCATAGGATACTACTTCTATGATCAATCTGAGCAAAAGGTGTTTGTTTCCAGAAATGCCATTTTTCTTGAGGAACCGTTCCTTAAAGAAAAGAAAGGCAAGATCATAGAATTAGAAGAAGTACAAAGTGATCCCATACCACCCACTGAAGAAACGTCTCCTCCTGATCAACCACAACCAATCACAATTTTGATACACACGAAAATCCTCCTCTGAGGCGTTCTAAACGCACTCTTAGACAGCCGGAGAGATGGTATGGATTCTTCCATGAAATCTCTCAAAAGGATAATGATCCTTTAACATATGAGGAGGCACTTTCAGATTCTGACTCTGAACAGTGGATAGAAGCCATGAAATCCGAAATGGACTTCATGAACTCCAACCAAGTTTGGACCTTGGTAGATTTGCCTGATGGGGTCAAACCCATAGGTTGCAAATGGATCTTTAAGAGAAAGCTTGGAGTTGATGGAAGCATTGCAGCCTACAAAGCAAGACTGGTTGCAAAAGGATTCACTCAAAGACCCGGCGTGGACTTTGATGAAACTTTTTCGCCAGTTGCAATGCAAAAGTCTATTCGGATCATGCTTGCCATTACTGCATATTATGACTATGAGATATGGAAAATGGATGTGAAAACTGCCTTTCTCAATGGTGACATTGACAAAGACATTTATATGGAGCAACCCATAGGTTTCACATTCAGTGGGAGTGAGCAAAAGGTTTGCAAACTCCAAAGATCAATCTATGGATTGAAACAGGCTTCTAGGAATTGGAACATTCGATTTGATGAATCAGTCAAAACGTTTGGCTTCATTCAAATTTCGAATGAGTCCTGTGTGTATAGAAAGGAATTGGAGACCTCAGTGCAATTCTTAGTACTTTATGTTGATGATATCCTTCTTATTGGGAATTCGAAAGATGACATGAAAGTAACTAAGTTATGGTTATCGAACCAATTCAAGATGAAAGATCTTGGTGATGCGTCTTATATCCTTGGAATTAAAATCTATAGAGATAGATCTAAAAGGTTAATAGGACTATCACAGTCGATGTACATGGACAAAGTATTGAAGAGATTCAATATGGTGTCAGTAAAGGTTAAGAACCTTCCTATGAGTGTAGGAACATGTCTTTCAAAGAAAATGTGTCCTAAGACTAACCTTGAGAAGGAAAGAATGACTCATACACCTTATGCATCAGCAATAGGTAGCATAATGTATGCAATGTTATGTACTCGACCGGATGTGGCTTATGCACTTAGTGTGACAAGTCGTTTCCAATCTGACCCTGGAGATGGTCACTGGGCTGTCGTGAAGAATATTCTTAAGTACTTGAAAAGTACTAAAGATTTATTCTTAGTTTACGGAGGTCAGAAAGATCTTACTGTCGAAGGATACTGCGATGCAAGCTTTGCATCTGACTTAGATGATTTTAAGTCAATGTCAGGATACATTTTCTGCCTAAACGGCGGAGCAGTGAGTTGGAAGAGTTCCAAGCAAACAACCACTGCAGATTCGACCACTGAGGCCGAATACTTAGCTGCAAATGATGCAGCTAAGGAAGGTGTTTGGATTAGAAACTTCATTCAAGAATTGAATGTTGTTCATAGCATGAAAGACCCCATTTCTGTGTTTTGTGATAACACTGGGGCGGTTGCTCAAGCAAGAGAACCAAGATCTCACCAACGGACCAAGCACATTATAAGGAAGTATCACCTAATCCGTGATATTATCAAAAGAGGAGATGTGCAAATTGAGAGGGTCACATCAGCAGAGAACGTGGCAGATCCACTTACTAAACCCCTTAGTCGAGAAGCTTTCCAAGGTCATCTTCAGAAGATGGGACTTAGAATAGCTTTAGAATGGCTTTGACGGGCAAGTGGGAGATTGTTAGGAATAGTGCCCTAGAAAGCCGATTGTATATCCGCTTAGTGTTTTTCCTTATTGTAATCACAGACAATCTTTGAATGAAATAACGAATTGAGGCAACACTTCTTTATATGCTCTTGTTTGGTATGCGTTTACTTTATCTGTGCATGTATGAGAACTCCCCTAATCCTGATGACTTTAGGACTCTACCATTTAGGTGAAATGGTTCATGAAACGAGCCCCATATCACATAAGCCATGATTAGTAAAATACTCCAAGCCGATGAGTCCTACAGACAGTGGGAGTGTCAACCTGACTCCTCTAAGGCTTGCTTGTGGGATCACGCCCTTAAGAAGGACCACCTTGTTTCATGGAGGTGCAAAGTGTATAGTTGATACGTGCGTGATACATGAGGGTGCTTACTTTAATAAGTAAGTTCACTGAGGTGCCCCGTGTGAGAACATTCCTAAATGGGAAAGGAAGTTTCTATTTCAGGAAATGGAAACTTCCAGATTAGGAAATATCTCACGAGTCATTGATGTGATTAATTGATCCTTAGACTTGAGGTTCCTTGTCACTTTATGAGTTAACTCTGTAGTCTTAGGTATAAGCTTTAAAGGGTGTTGCCTTAGACAACTGATTCAAGGCTTATGCTGGGGCTGCACAAGTGATTCATGAAAGTGAATGAGAATCAAGAAATGACCTACACTTGCATTTGCAAGGTGATCTCTTATTGTGTAAGTCATTCATATGCCATATGGAGTCCTTGGCCAAGGCAGTAGATCAAGACATCAAGAAAAGGGTTTCTTGGATTGAGATCAAATGGATATGAAATGCACTTAGCTTTAAGACCGGATTATTAGGGTTCTGATTATTCCCTTACCCTAGATCTTGGTTGAGAGATAGTAAGTAGGAGGATTGTATCTCACATGAATCAATGACTTAAAGGTTCTGTCGAATCCGAACATTCCAATTCAGCTAGGGGTTAAACACCTTTTGCTAGACTATGGTCGTTTAATCTGTGGACTGATTAATTAATTAGTGAATTAAATAATTAGGGTCACTGCTAATTGAATTGAGAACCTAGAGGGTCACACACAACAACTTGGTTACATGAGTTGAGGCTTTAAAATGATTAAACGAGTTAATCGGGCCTAGAGGGTTCCACACGTGTGAAATCACACGTGTGAGTCACGTGACTGGACACGTGTCATTATGACACGTGTGCCACACGTGACTATTTAATTGGATATTAAATAATTAAGTTGTTAATTATTTAATAGACTTTGGTTTAATTTTGAATTAAAAAGAAAGTCTAATTTTGGAGAAAAATAATCTATTAATTAATTAGATAGAATAAGTTATTTATTTAAAATAAATAAAGTATAAAATTATCCAAAAATAGTTTGGATATTTTTAGCTCTCTTGAAAGTTGATTTGAATTAGAATTCAAAGTCAAAGTCAAAGTACTTGATGATCAAGTAATAGGAGAGAGAGAGACCAAATCCTTAGTCCATAAGGACTAAGAATTTTGGCACTCCCCTCTTTAGAAATAGGAGAGCTCGAGCTCCTTATGGAGCGAATTGGCAATTCTTTTGGTTCATGTGTTGAACACCTTCCTTTCTCCAAGATCAAATAAACCCTAGGTTAAGCCTAAACACTAACTAGAGAACTAGCATCCTTACTAGTTAGATTGTGATCAAGTTGGTGGACTATCTCTAGAGAGCTTCAAGTTAGAAGTTTGAAGATTCGAGCTTTACCAAGGAGAGGGGATCAAGCCGCGAGAAGAGCGTTCTTGGGTGGCTTGAAACGCTTCAAGAAAGAACAAAAGAAAAGTAAGTTTCTTAACTCTACGAATTTAGATACACGATTGCGAGTCCAAGATCCTTTTGTTGGGAAAATTTTTTAAATTCCGCTGCTTTCTGATTCGTGTTTTCCAACAGGTAGTTCATCAGGCATAACATCTTCGAACTCACTCAGAATTCCCTTAATCAGATTAGGGATCGGTCCTGATGTTTCTTCCATCTCTTCGAATTTCAGAGAGCACATAAAGGAGGGCTCATTTCTCTTGTAACCCTTCTGGAATTACATGGCGGAGATACCCTTCTCCGCTGTTTTCTCCAATAATGCCGGAATTATGCAAGGTTTACTCCCCATCATCATCAAGGAGTCTACATGAGGCATAATCACCGTACCTGTATCCCATAAAAATTCAAGCCCGAGAATGAGCTTGAAATCATCCGTTGTCACCACTGAGAGATTGGTTCTTCCTTCGAATTGTCCAACCTTGATGGGTACCGATCTCACTATACCCGCAACTGACTGGGCGGCCGAGTTGATTGCCTTCACCCGACCAACTACCTTTTCCAGAACTAATCCCAATCTCTCCACCTCGGTGCTTGCTAAGTAGTTGCGCGTAGCACCAGTATCAAACATTGCCCTTACGGACTTCCCATTAAGCTTCACGTCAATAAACATGAGCCCCTTTTTCTTTGTGGCCTTCCCTTTTTCCTCAATCTTGTTTCCCAACAGAGCCGGTACATGCTTTACCGTACTCGTCGGCACTCTTCGTTGTGCCGCAATTTGATGAATCAAGGGGTTGCATCGGTGAGAAATGGCCCCCAAATTCTTTTCCACCTCATCATCGTACGCCTCACCTCTATTATCCGCTACAACCTGTGGCCTATCTCCTGCTGGTTCCGCCACTTTCTCGGCATGTTTTGACAAGCTTGCCAAGGCGTTCACCAGTTGTTTATTCTGGGGCCAGTTTTGCATGTAGTGTGACCCGTCGCCACGAAGGAAGCATCTCCGTTATGGGATTGTGAACGACCTGCTCTCTGTAGGTTTGCTCCTATTAAAACTTGCATGAGAGCTTGCTGTGCTTGGGGATGGTCTCTCTCCCCCACTGTTATACGGACCGCTTCGAAAGGGTCTCGGCCCTCCTCCAACCCTTCCTCTCGCCAGTGCCGAGTTTGTTGTTGATGGCACACATCGAGGTTTCGGGTTGAAATCCATCAATCTCTGGGCCGCTCCCATTGCGGCATTAAGGGCCTGCACTATTTGACGCTGGAGTTCGCTCCTCACGTATGGTTTCAAGCCTTCCATGAATGTGAAGATCTTATCCTTCTCTGACATATCGGTGATGCTCAGCATATGCGTTGAGAAAGCTTTCACGTAGTCTCTTATAGAACTCGTTTGCTTGAGTTCACGCAATGCCTTGCGAACAATGTATTCAACGTTCTCAGGGAAGAATTGTTGTCTGATTGCTTCCCGGAGGTGATTCCATGTGTCCAAGCGCACCACCCCCGCTTGGATTTTGGCATATTTCCTTCTCCACCACAATTTAGCATCCCCAGCCAAGTACATTGTGGCTGTCATCACTTTCCTTGCCTCGTCATCTATATGCGCCGCGAGGAAATACTGTTCCATATCAAAGAGGAAGTTCTCGACTTCCTTCGCATCCCTTGCCCATTCGTAGGCTTTCGGTTCAGGAATCCGAAGCCTCGTAACTGGATCGTGGTTCATGGTCCCTCCGTTCCCCACAGCTCTCTGGAGTATTCCCATTTGTATTCTCATCTCTTCCATTTCGCGCCTCACTCCCTCGAGGTCGCTCGTTCTGATTATTTCCGCAAAAGCTTGGCAAGCTTCTCTGCTCTCGCCAAGCTGAGCTTGGAGGTCCACGACCTCCGCTTCCAACGTTTCTACCTTTTCCTCCAAGGTCGAAACCACAAATGAAAGCCTTCCGCTTTCTTCCTCTAGGTATTCTAATCGTGCTTTCGTAGTTTTTCTAGAGGGCTCCGCGGGCCCATCTGCTTCTGCCATAATTCTTGCCTCGGTCCTGTGGATCAAGAGCCGAGGCTCTGATACCACCTTTTACGGGGTATCGAGTAGGTTGCTAGAAAAGTGCACCGTGTAGCTAGTAGCGGGCTTCCTGCTCGCTCCGTCCGCCTACCCAACTATATACGTACGCTGTACGTCGCACTCATGCCCACCCCAGTGGAACGCTTTAGAGGGACAGCAACATTGAAGGGAAATTAACTTTCATTATATTCACCAAGAATATAGCACACGATTGCGGGCGTCCACAAAGGACCAGGGAGAATGCCCGATATCACAATAGACACTTGCTTAACTTTGCTTCGACTCACTGCTCTCCTATATAATACTTTAAAAAAAAAATTATGTTGTGACCTCACTAGCTATTATAGGGGGTAGTACATCGCGAAAAACGGGACAAAAGGGCAGCAACCTGCCCACTACCAACTATCTAACTATTTACATATACAAAGACCCTAGCACCTAAGACTCGATAGCAGCTTGTCTTGTCGTTGGTGCGGTCTTGCTTGCGGGGTGGCCCGACGGCCACGTTGAGTTGCGGGTCAAGGGGCCACAGAGCGCGGGCGACCCTTGACACAGTGCCAGCAAGTTCTGTGTACTTTTGTAATAAGCTTATATTGCAGCACCTATATATATTGTAGTAAAATGACAACTTGCTGATCGCAGTGAATTTCTAAAATTGGTGTTTTTTTTTTTTTTTTTGATATTATATTTTGATATATTTTTTTGATGTATTGTAATTTTAGAGTTTAAAAAAAAAAAAAAAAAAAACATAATCACTTTAGTGAATAGTAATTTTGTTTTTTCAAAAAATGGACTCATAAATTTTTATATTAAATCCTCTTTTAAAAAAAGCGGAATCATTATTCACTAAAGTGATTCCATTTTTTTAAAAAGAGCAAATTGCATTTTTAGTCCCATACTAATGGGCCATTATCACTTTTGGTCCCATGTTTTTCAGATCTGATTTTTTTAGTCCCGTAGTAAATTTTTTTTTGTCAATTTGAGGACTTCCGTCAAATGATTGACGGAAGTCACTGTTCATCCGTCAATTTACTGTTCATACATCAAATTTTTTTTTTTTTTTGCCATATCCATTAATTTCATATATTATATATCTATTATATATAATATATGTATTATATTTTATATAACATATAATACACGTATATATTATAATATGTAATTTATAATATGCATTTTGTTATATGTATTTTAATATATATGCGTATTATATATCATATGTTATGTACACTTGTATGAATAATATATGTTTTGTTATATATTATATATAATATATAATATATATTTTATATAATAAAATATGTGTAATACATATATATAATATATGTATTTACGTGAATTATATATATAAATGTATGTGTGTGTGTATTATAAAATATACATATATTATTGTAATACATATATTATAAAATATATACATATTATTGTAATACATATATTATATATCATATAAAATACACGTATATATATTATATATAATGCATATATACGTGTTTATATTTTAAAATATAGTACAAAATATAATATGTACGTGTATATATATAATATATAATATTTAATATTTACGTATATAAATATAATATAATATAGTTACATATATGATGAGACTCAGAAACGCGCTCGTATCCCAGTCGTCCACGTGTCACCTTTAACGCGCTTGAAGATTATACACTCAGATTGAGGGATTCGTGGGCTAACCTAGCTCATCCGCTTACCAACTAGTTTGGGCCATCGGGCCTCGGCCGATTGATCAAACAAGGGGCCCTGGCCGATAGGCTTGACGCTCACATTCCAGCCCTCGGGGGAATCCTTCTCAAGGAGACACCCACACGAGGGCCCATTCTTGATGCTCGGTATTTCGGCGCTCAAGGGTCGTCTATCGTGGGGAGGCCATCCATACACTCTTCGAGCGTCACCAACGCTCGTGCATGACCATGCCCCGCTGCGTTGGATCCGAACCTCGACAGAGAGAATCTTAGGCCCATCCCCCGCGTCACCCTCGCCAACGACTTCTGACACAAAGGTAGTGTGCACTACGCATCTGACACGCCGCCTCCTTTTCAGAAACGTCCTTCTCATACCTTCACGGGCCGCCACGTGTTAGGGCAACACAGGTTTGGGACCACACGGTCAATTTACCCTTCTACCCTCACCCCTAACATATAAATAGGGAGAACTCATGCACTCTCCCTTAAGTCATCTTCTACAGACACACTCTATCATTCTGGGCATTCCCTCTGATCTTCTCAAGCTTTCCATTAACCTCACCACAGTAGCATTACATTTCGCACTCTTGGTGTTATCCTAGCTGGAAGAACCCACGCACAAAAGGAAACCCAGATCCTGAGGCTCTCACGCCTGTGATGGTCTTTCCCCTTTTCATACAAATCTTAAAGTGTTGTTGCATTTAGGAAACTCAGATTCCTGCACCATCAATATATATTATATATATACACGTACATATTATATTTTGTACTATATTTTAAAATATAAACACGTATAATATAATATAGTTACATATATATTATATTATATTTACACACGTACATATTATATATTATATATTATATATATACATGTACATATTATATTTATATTTAATATATAACAAAATATATATTAAAAATATAAACACGTATATATGCATTATATATAATATATATACGTGTATTTTGTATGATATATAATATATGTATTACAATAATATGTATATATTTTATAATATATGTACACACATACATTTATATATATAATTCACGTAAATACATATATTATATATATGTATTACACATATTTTATTATATATAATATATAACAAAATATATATTATTAATACAAGTGTACATAATATATAATATATAATACGCATATATCTTAAAATACATATAACAAAATGCATATTATAAATTACATATTATAATATATACGGGTATTACATATTATAATGTATACGTGTATTACATATATAAAATATAATATATTTATTATATATAATAAATTTATAATATATGAAATTAATGGATATGGACAAAAAAAAAAAAAATTGATGGATGAACAGTGACTTCCGTCAATTATTTGACGGAAGTCCTCAAATTGACAAAAAAAAATTACTACGGGACTAAAAAAACCAGATCTGAAAAACATCAGACTAAAAGTGAAAATGGCCTATTAGTATGAGACCAAAAATGCAATTTGCTCTTATTTTTACCGTCAAATTATGAACTTGTTCATGACATATCTTTCACATAACAACATAAAAAATAATCATCCAAAAATATGTACCAACATGGGGTGAAATATTAAACCAATTGTTTGCTGCAAAAGAAAAACTGGCACATGTCCATAAAAATTCCATGACTAATTCAGCATTCACAAGTAAAGACTGATGATGTTTTAGATTCTAGGAAATCTGAAATCGTGTTGAATGAGTCTTGAAAAGAAGTTGATGAAATCTGATTATATCCATATGATCATTACTGATTGTGGTTGTATATTAATGACCCACTTAACTCTTCGTTACCAAAGATCATCAACCATCTCACAAAATCAAGAACTTACTTTTGATAGCATGAAACCAATACACGCATTAACGCAAATATTTCTGCATGATATATACTCATTAACCAAGTAGGAAAAAATATTAAGATGACTGGACATTGCCAACCATGCAACGCAGCCAGTGGAGTCCATATATACAGTAGATTAATGGAATTCAATGCAATTGTTGTCCTATAGCTCAACAAGTACCACCACGACTAAAATTGCATTTCGATCAAGTATGTACGTATGCCTTAAGTGACACATCCCTCCAAACAATGAACCCTAACCGAATCGGAAACTGACAATTGAAAGTAGAAACTAGGAATTCAAGACGACCAAATTTCGGTTTCAATTACTAGGTAAGAACCTAATATAAACAAATAGGGCGAGGAATACTTTACCTTTCTGAGTAACCCTAGAACCCCCAATGCAATGCAGGCAGAGAAGCAATCGGAAGCTCAACTACTGCTAATGTATAAAAATTGAAGCAGAATGTGTGTACCTAAATATAATGCACCGCCATTTTATGAAAGGGTATTTTGGGCAGGAAACCCATTGTCTATTAACTTGCAAAGTAAAGTGTTGTGCGTACATACAAATTAGAAAGCCACCAATCTTTTAAAGTAAATAGGTATACCTGGCAATATAGCCAGAATTAGCAAAATTTATAGAACCCCAACAATGGATAGCTGTCATGTGAAGTAAAGACGCCCTAAATGTGTATAGTTTGAAAAAAAAAAGAATTGAAATTAAGAATGTCCTTATACTATGGACCAAATATGCAATTTTCTCTAAGATACACTTTCATAGTGATCGATGACGCCACAGATGATGACTATAAACAGAATTAGTAAATGTTGTGAATTTAGAGCTCCAAACACAAAATTACAGTTGCCATTAGCATTTACATATCCAGGCAATGGCTTAAAATAGACCAAAATGACTATCTATGAGCTGCAACCATGCAGAAAACATGACACTAAGATCTCCGTAGGCTACTGAACTGAGTGACTATATTTCCGGCCAGATCTAAAAATAATTTCCGAGGCTTCATGCTAAGAAATCTGCAAAACATACCTGCAAATAACATCGGCATTGTAGGGTCAAACGAATATACTGAAACACTATAACTACATTTAAGTTCAGGTTTTGGGAACGAATGCATTCTGTATCCCAGATCATTCTTCTATCTGGAATTGTATGAAATAAATAAGTTGATATTTTGACAAGATTATCTGCACATCCAGATTAATGATATAATTACAGTGCCGTAAGAAGTCATACGTGAGTGCGTGTGTGTGTCCACATAAATGCACAAGCCTCATAATCTAGACCACCTGTGTATACATCTTCATGTGCACATCGATACAGTAACAGAGAGAAAAAGAACAACACAGCTTACTGCCTAATTACATTAAGGAAAAATTAAGCTAATTAGAAACGTCCTTAAAGTAAAATAAAAAAAAAGAATTCTAATTGAACTTATTCACAAATGGTGGCATATGGAATTTTCTGCATATGATCAGAAACCAAATAGAACTCTTGAATCTAACTAAAGGCCCCTCTGAATATGATAAAGTAAATATATAGATGAAGTATGGGTATATAGTATAGGTATTCTTGCAAGGTTCACATTGAGATTTGGAAGAGGCAAAGAATAGAAAATAAAGACCATGGACTATGCGACGTTGTTAATCAGAACAGCTAAATATGGAATCATATTATATATTGAAAAACTTCTTGACCTAATGTTTTAGACAACACTAATATAGAAGGAAAGACCTTCCACACAACCATCTTCAAACTAGAAAACATGCCCAGTCACTTGTTGAACAGGTTAATATTCCATTCTTGTCTGTCACATAAGTTCAGTTTGTATCGTCATTCATAATCATACTAATTACTTTCAGAATGAAGAATAATTTGAAATGAAACTGTGAAGATCAATTGGATTCTATAAAGTGAAACTAGAGCTACTGCTTTCAAGCAATGGCATATCAACATTAAAATCATTTTTGGATAGTGTAATGAATCTGAAAACTGTAAGCTTCAATCTAGAACTTTTTCCAATTTCAATTAGAAAGTGTTATAACTGATTATTTGATGTTTCTCCGTTCAAAAACTATAAAAGCAACACACATAGGGAGAGGGATGAAGGTGAAAAGTAGAGAGATTACATTGGGTCTATGTGCTCTTCTCCTTGTTTAAAGCCAACGGTATCTTGCTTAGTAGCTTCTCATCAATCATGTGGTATTGCACCTCAACTATTTTGTATGCAGCACTCAGCTTCTCATCAATCATATTTTGATACTTATCATAGAACGAAGGAAGTGACAAACTAAGAAGAACACCTGTTTAACAATGTAGAAAAATTATTTTGTAATCACTGAAATAGAAAATGCAAGCCTAAAGAAGCAGAGAATTTAGACATACCAATATAGATCAATGTAAGAAAGTCGAATAAACTGCCTATCAAGGAAATAACCCACAAGGCTACAGCAAGCTACGAAAGAAAATCGACGTTAATCAGTCATGTTCAAATAATCGAGATTGATCACTAAACATCAATCATCAAGACAACAAAACTATACACCTGACTAAAGAGCCTTAGGTTTCCACCAATAGCAATGTCGTGTGCTACGGACAATGCATAGTTTACGAACAATCGCATCTCATCAGCAACCTTCACAACCATCTCTTCAGAAACTTCAAAATCAGGGAGAGGTGGCAGAGGTCTAAAACATTGACACATTTCATTCATTAAGATCCATACAGAAGTAAGAAAACTTCATCAAAACACCAAACAAACTAAACCCATAAAAACTATTCCAGGGACTCAAAAACTTATAATTGAAAAAGAAGCCTAAGGACAAACTCATAGGCTTCAACAAAGAGCACTCGTAGATTTCAACAAAGAACGATGAAATTATTTCCAGGGTACAACAGGAAAACTTTACCATTGGACAATCTAAAATGCAGAAAACAAGTATATCGAAAAAAATTAACGTCCGTATGTTTATCCATCTACCTATTGAAAAGTGCTGCTGATTTAGCCCAAAAGAACAAGATAACGACGACGTAGAATGAAGCATTTGATAAGAAGGATAACAAATTGTATCCAGCTCTCTCGAACACGAACCACACTGCAGTCGAACCAACAAGCAAAGATACGCTCCAGCACCATTTCCTCCACAATAACACATCGGCAACTGCATCGCGGTTCACGAAAACAAAAAAGACAAGACATCCATAAATACTAAGCTGAGAGTTGTTAGCAATGGATCCACGATCAATGATCGGATAAACTAGCAGCAAAACACGAGTAATTTTGACGTATACAATCCGAAGGATACCTGCACCATCACCGAGCATGAGATGAAAAGAGAACCGAAGAGGTTCTCCCATGGCGGCGGGGATTCCGATAACTCAGGTGAAGAGCTTTGACGAGAAATGCACAGAGATTCAGTGAGCGAAGGAGGGAGATTTTGAAGGGGAAGATGACGGTGGGTTTCGAAAATTTACCGTGACATAAAATTAGATTTTGCTGGTACTAAATTAGGTTCCCTGGCTGGCAAGGCTTTACTGGATCTCAAACTCGCAAGTCGCAAACCAGATGGAATGACTTTTTCATTTTAATTTTTCACTTGGTAAAATGTAAATTTGTTGATTATTATTAGTTATGACCGAAATCAGCTATTTTTAGATTTTGACTATTCAGGAGTAAAGTACTAAAATAATGTTTTTTATAAAGTTATGTAAACGTTCCTATTTAAATATTTTTTTTAAAGAAAGTTGTTGACCAGGGCAGCAGATTTTTATGTTTTAACGCAAAAGAAACATAAAAATATGTAAATTTTAAAAAGGGATAGTTACGAACACCCCCAGTGGTTTGGCGTTATTACAGAATACCCCCTAAGGTTTCGAAAATTATGAACTCCCACCGGAATAGTACACCCTTGCTTACAAATAGCACCTTCTGTTAATCACACCGTCTAAAATTGATGACGTTAATGGACGAATTTTGTACACCCTTGCTTACAAATAGCACCGAATAGCATCGGCCGTTAATCACACCGTCTAAAATTGATGATATCAATTGACGGATTTTTCTCTTAGGGGGGAATTCGTAATTTCCGAAACTTCAGGGGGTATTCTGTATTAAGGCCAAATCTCAGGGGGCGTTGGTAATTATCTGTTTTAAAAAATTCTAGCTTAGACCTTAGGTATTCATCCTATATTATGGGATTCAATTTTTAAGAACTCAAATAAGAAATAACTATATATTATATTTGTTATTTAATTGATAACGATAAGCGTAAGACATTTACATTCGATGCACTTATATACTTTGTTATACTGATGCATACTTGTTATTTTGATCGAATTATGTTTATGTTAGAATTAATCATGTTTGTTTATTTATTTATTGTATTTCTTTGGCCTTTGGCAATTTAACCGAGTAAAAAGTGAAGCTTTAACATATCATTTTCACTTCCATCCTTTATTCAACTACACTTTTAAGTCTCAAGTTTAATTTACAACTTTTGCACTATTGAGAGAGCTTTAGATTAGGTTTGCAGCAAATACAGTTTATGAATGGTCACTTGAATTTTAGAGTGTACTAAAAACCTATTACTACTTCACTCCCATGTAGGGTATGGTCCTGTCCTGTCCTGTTCCAACGGGAAAAAGCGTGGAAAATAAGATTGTTGCTTTCTTTTGCAACTCTTCAGTGGTTATTTGGTGATCTCGACCTATTTATGGGGGTTAAGATTGTAGCCAACCATCTAGGATCATGATGCAGCAATTTAACTTCCCACAAAAGAGTTCCTAACAGAGAAAGATGCACCTTTCTTGCAATGATGCTAGAATACACACCACTTAAATTTCCTCAATCCATTTTAAACAGGAGAGTTATGTCAGGTACAGGAAGAGCCTGAACATTTGGAGTTCATATTTTTTGTCAAATCCACGTGTACCGATAGAGAGATGGACAAAACTAGAATTACGTGAAAGTTTCTTCGTTATCCGAGTCACCATCATCGTCTGAAGATTGTTCCTTCTGATGATCTTCTCCGCCTGCATTTAGTTTGCTCTTTTTCTCCTTCTTTTTCTGCTTTTTCTTTTGACGTTTCGAACGCTTCTTTGCTGTGCGCTCCTCTGCAGCTTTTAATCTTTCTTCCCTCCTCTGGTTGAATTCCGCTATTTCTTTCCTTTTCTGGTAGTCAACATCCATCCTCGCAAGCCGATCCTGTTCTTTTCGTCTCATTTGACGGTACTGGCAGAATTTATAGCCCCATAAAAGGTCAATAGACAGCAAATGAATCATCCATAGTATTATGTTAAAGAAAGAGCGCGAGAGAGTTAATGAACATGTCAGCGCTGAGTCGCAGGCTTAATATATGGGATGTTGTAAAACAGCCATAGACATAGTAAAACAGTGAAAAAATTAATGAACCATGTACTAATTCAGTTAGGAAGTTTTCACACTCATGCTTCCCATCTTCTAGACTAGCAAAAGGAAATAAGAGAAGAGATCCACTATGAGGGTAATTTATGCAAAAGCATTAAGGAAAAATGCTGAATTTTGATCTTAACATGAAGTTGAAATGAATCATATAAACAGACACATGATTTATTCGTGAATAAGGGATGAGAATTCTTGTTTCTTCAAGTTATAGAACATGCAATGTTTTCAATGTTTCTATTACCTCATTATCTCCTCCTAAGTTTCTTCTAAGAAGAGAGATGTAGTCTTGTATCTATCCATTTATCCTATAATGTTGTTCCATGAAATACTATACGAAGCTAAAAACTCTGTTTGACATACTAAGTTTAACTATTGCCCTGAAGAATGACTCAAAGTTGCTTCAATTTTTATTATAAGACTTTAGTACTTGTAGGTCAATCCATAACATTCTGAAGGAAAAGAAGAGTTACACAAGCTCTCCACAGCCTTACAACAACACTTATTGTGCCATCTGTAGAGAAACGAAGCACATCTAAGGTTCCCAAGAGTTGTGAAAATCAATCATTGATCAACACCAGACAACATGATTCAATGTCACTTGTGACTTGTCACTTCTGAGTAACTAAACTACTAACTACACCATTGTTAACATACAAGTCTAATAGTTCCAATAAAGCTGGTGCAAAATGGGGGAAATATGCTTTTCTCCAATTATAACGGAACTCTACGCATAGCCCCAAAACTAGGGAAATACATTTAGCCTTCTGCGTAATCTTTCAAGTCTGTGTTTTAGTCCCGTCGAATAGTTATGTCGTGCCACAAGAAATCCAAGCAGCATTAGAAACACATAACTTGAAGCACATATACTCCTAAATCATCTAAGAGCATTCTGCAAACAATAGCTTGAAAAACGTGCCCCAATACAATAACAGGATAACAGAAAAACTAGTTTATTAGGTAATTCTTATAACAGCAAAGTTGATGAGAATTTCGCAACCACCAACCTCCCGAAACAACCAATACACTACAATGAACATCATAAATCTCAACATTTATCTTTCTACAGAGTGCATCTCATGGAAAGAACTCGCAAACAATACCTGATGGAAGTCACCCGATCCGGAACCGGCGGAACTACCAGAGGTGTTGCTGACTCGAACCGGTACGCATTCAATAATGCGTCGGAGCTTAATCTCAAGGTCCTCATCCTCAGGGTTGGCGGCAGGCGGCGTGTACTCTACTAGAGCTGTGGATGAAGAAGACGCCGGAGGCGGCCGTGGAGGCAGAGCAGCAACCCCCCTTTCCGCCACCGCAACCATCTGCAAATCTCCGGCGGCGACCGACACCGCCCTTCCCGATGACGATGACATCTGAGAATTTCTCTAAAGCCCTAAACCCCCTGGAATTTTAATTTTTTTCGGGGTTTAATAGGCCAAATCGCTTTACGGTTAGAACTCCGACGAGATTCGGGATTACAATACGAATGAGATTGCAACTGGCTTGGAGGTGTGAAGAGTTCTCACCTCAATCAGACCATTAGGGCCATCTCAATTCTCAATATAATTTGGGCGAAAAATTTCGCGTAAATATTAGACTTTTGATTAATAACACTTTACCCCTAAATTAGACGAGATTTCACAGATTGCCCCCTGAAATTCAGAAAATAGCAATTTAGTCCCTGAAATGATTTAAAGTCGAGCACTTGATTTGACGGAGGTTTAGGCTCCATTTCAAAGCACACCCCCTCAAAAACTTGGGCTTCCCCCCCCCCCCCCCCCCACAACAGTCCGAAGCGATCTCGTCGTCCTCGACTAGCAGCAAAATATTCAAGGTTTGATTTACCAGTTTGTTTACCTGTTAATTGAATTTGGATGGACTTGGACATTTGAGGACGATTGTCTTTTGGCTTCAGTATTTGGTGATTTGGTGGTTATAGTGGGAGTGGACAGTGTGATTAAATCAATTAGTGGTCTCTGTGGGTTTAGGCAATTTTCTGGGGAGTAATTAAATTTTACTATGAAAGAGTAATGGCTTGCTAATTCTCGATTTGAATCTTTTTGAAGAAAAGTGTCTCAATTTTCTGTAATCAGTTGTGCTTATTTCTTATTATGTTGCATTTATTCGTCAGATGTAGTTGTTCCATCACTCTTCGATGGCGAATAATTTTTTGGCATTTTGATGGGCCTGTCGTGATATAAAACTGCAGTTTACTATTTTGGTCCAGCAGGAATTGGCAAATGTTACTAATATGTTCTTCATTTCAGTTTTTGAGCTTGTGCATTGTGCGTACGGGCTTTCTTTTCTTTATCTTTATCTTGTTCATTATTGGTGAGTTGAAAATTACTTGTTTGGTCTTGAGATTATGGGTTCGTACTTAATACTTGTTCGTGCTGATTGAATAGGCCATATCAAATAGGCAAAGAGAGGAAGAACATGGCTAATAAGTTACAGATTCAAGGGGATGAATCGGTTCTTTTACGTGTCACCCACTCTAACATCAAAAGTTTTTCTGCTGATGTTCGGTTCTCTCTACAAGTAAGTGCTTTTTCTTCCGATTGTTTTACTTCAACTGATTCTTGATTTTCATTTTTGTTCTGTTTCCTGTTCCTAATTCCAGCATTCATCAATTTTTGAAACTAGGCTTTTCACTAAAATTTCTGCTAACACTTCTAGGAGCACTCTTCCTGTAATTTTTAGTAATCTATTCTGTTGGTTTCTACTTTGCAATTCGACTGTGGAAGTATATTGAGTTTTCATATCTAGGATCAGGGACTCAATACTGCAAGTCTGAATATTCGGACATGAAGATCTGCCGTTTGCATTATATGATAGATGATGACCTTCAGAAAACTTTACTTATTATTGAGTTTGTCTGCCGCCTTGGGTATTTTATTCCGGTCCTCCTCTACAAGGCAACTATTCTTTATATAGTCATATAAACCTTTGCAAGTAAATCAGAAGTTTTTCAAGTTTCAACTGTTTTTCACCCCATTTGTCTTTAGTGGATGCCTTCTATATAATTTTTTGCTGTAATGAGAAGCAAAAGTTCTGTGCAAAAGGAGTAATCATGGGAATATTTTGAACTGATTGAAGCAAGGTGTTTCAGATTCTATTTTCCCATCTGGTTGTCATGCTCGATCTTATAACTCGTATCAGAAGTTCGTACCTCTTGACTGATGAGAGTGTGCTGTCTCAAAATATAGATAAAGATTTAAAACACTCACATGAACAATGTTTGAAAGTAAACCTAAATGCCTACTTGCCCAAAACAAAGTAGGTATTTGTTAGCTTTCAGCTAGCTTCATATGTGCTTAATCGCAACAGATGACAGTAGAAGCTGTAAAAGAGAAACTATGGAGAAAGTCTGGTACTTCTGTCAACTCAATGTCCCTTGAGCTTTATGATGATGCTGGTGCAAAAGTTTCAGATTTAGCTGATAACGTGAAACCCCTTGGTTTCTATTCTCCACAAGATGGGTTAGTTTTTGCTCATTTAAGCATTCTTCACTTGTCTGAACTGTAGTATCTTGGAGTTCTAATTTTTCAAGTTGTATTTCAATAAATTATGTCAATTTTAAATATTATTCAAATTAAAGATATTAGGAATGTTTACAATTTTGTGGCTTCTTTCCTAAGTTAATTGACAAGCTTGTTTATAGAGTTTGCAAACGCTCCCTTAGAAAATGATTGACAACATAAGGTTGCCAAGACTAGGTTGTTGAGTTATGTCACAAAAACTTTCGACTTTTGGCAACAATTTAAAAAAAGCTTTAGCAATGGTGACCACAATTATGCTTGGAACATGAACTTGGTGTCACAGAAACTGCACTTCCTTTTTCTGTTAACGCAAGGAGAACGGATGCACCTGTAGAAGAACTAAATAGATGCCAAATAAAGTGTTTTAAGGCCTAGCAAAAGATGTGTACTGAAGTAGAATGCCAAACACCGTTGTATTTAAGAATTCGCCATGACGTAGTTAGTTATTCATAATATCATAAGATATAGATGCAAATTCTTAACTGCTTAGATTATCAGTTGAAAGGAAACAAGCATGTTACAAATAGTCTCACTTTTTCTCTATTCTCTTTCACCCACTCATTACTTAAACTAAAATTTTGCTTTGTGAACTTTTGATCCGCCTATGTGCAATTGTGCACTTTATGTTTTTCTATTCTAAACTTTAATTCTAATATTGAGTTTGCAGTTTTGCATTATATGTTTTTCTATTCTGAACTTCAATTCTAATATTGGGTCTATCCTTTTGCTTTTAGTTTCCGGCTGCACATCATTGATCTTGATCCATCATCAGTAACATCTGGTGGTTGGCTGGAAGATACATCCCTCGTGGAGAAATACAAAATTTCTGACGAAGCATATGAGAAACGCGACAGTATGTCATAATTGTATTTGGCTGGAATAAAACTCTATCTAGTATTCTTGACTGACTAAATTATGCAACGTCAAGTCTTAGGCTGCTCCAATATTTCTTCTGACTTACCATTGAAGTAAAGGCAAATGACATTCTTAGCTTCAGAAGTTTAGATTGAACTTTCATGACCTTGATCTTGCATTTCATCTTCTGAACGAACTATATTCTTCCTCATTAAGTTTTAAAACTAGAGAGGATATTGTCAGTGAAGATTTGATTTGTTTTGTACAAACTACAATCAATTGGTATGACATTGGTCATAGTACACAACTTAGTCTGTAATTTGAATATTTGTCCACCCATTCCATTTCATTTCCGTTTGATCCTCACTCTACTTGTTTTTCTTGCTAATATGTCCTTTATAGATATTCTTTGAGCCAGTGTCTTAAGTTTGATATCCTACTTCTTGCTGAGATCATACTGCATGTCTTTCAGGTACTTTCAGAAAGTTCAAGGAAAAACTGGCACATCAACAATCAAATCAGGAGTCAAAAGTACGCATTTCACTTTTTTCCTTGCCTGCTTAATTTGCTGAATCTTTCTAAGGTTCCTGAACTGGGATGTTCTTGTGGTTGGTTACTAATTATCTTTTCACCTCCTTAACAAAGAAAAAATATCTATTTTGGTCTTCTTTATGTAAAACGGGAGTTCAGATATTCCATAATGTCTTTTTGTCTTTTAAGAATTTTCCTTCCAAAGTTCCTGTGAAGAATATCACAGATTTTGTCATCTGTTAAAACCAATTCAGTTACGACTTCTGCTATTGAGTGTCGAGAGATTTATTGGCCACTATATTTACTTGCTCTGTATTTTTGATAAGTTATATTAACTTTGTTCTTTCCGTCCAAACAGATTCCAGACAACTATATGGAGGATCTTTGTGCAGACATAAGGGTTGGTTTAGTCTTACCTTAAAATTTTGCATTAAACAGAAAGTATACAATTCCTGGAGTCCGTTGCATGTTGCTTGCCCTCGATTTGCTAGCATTTTTCGTTTTTGCTCTTACTCTAAATTTTTTTGTTTGATGAAAAAGGTGGGAGATAGATGTCAAGTTGAACCAGGGGACAAAAGAGGAGTTGTCAAATTTGTGGGCCAGGCAGAAACCCTTGCACCTGGTTTTTGGGTTGGGATTCAGTATGATGAACCTCTTGGGAAACATGATGGCATGTATGTGATTCTGAACTTGATGCACAGACTAACTAATAATCACCAAAATAAATGCTGTTCTAATGGTATTTGGTTTAAAACTTGAAGTGGTAATATTTATTAGAACGACAATGTATATGGATTTGAAAATATGGTGATGTATGAATTTTGATCTTAGCAATGGCATGTTTTCTTGTTCCATCTACTTATGGTAATCGTGCTTTGAAATTTGATTCTCTTCTTATATGTATAATGCTATGGAAGTTCTGAAATTCGAAGTCTCATTTGATCTTACAGGGTAAAAGGAAAGCGTTATTTCCAGTGCCCTCCTCTTTGTGGTGGAATGGTCAGACCAGATAAAGTAAAGGTATGTGCTCAACAACTACATCTGTTAGTATCGAAAATTCTACATTCTGATACTGTGTTAAGATGAGATATCTACATTTCGACCATAATATTTCTAAAACAAAGTGGAACTTTAAGCTGCCAATATGCCCAATACTTAATTAGGACGTTAGGGTAACTAGTAGATCTTATACGCTAAAGAAAATATGCTAAATGCCTAGTCAAAGAATGCTTTGAGAGTTTTATCCATGATCAAAAGAATATGTGTTTAACGTTGAAGTCATTGCTCGCTCTCTTATCACAATGATCAGGTCGGGGATTTTCCAGAACGAGATCCGTTTGAGGAAGATGAAATATGAGTTGAAGTTTAAGCCCGCAGCAGGCATGTATGGAAGTGTAAGATACAATTATCCACATTGTCATTTGGTTTTAGGGGTAATATACAAACCCCTGGTGAAATATGTTAATAGCCCTTCTCCACAATTCCAAGAACAGATTCTCTGGCAAGCCATTCAACTAGTTTCGTGATGAATGATTCTTACGGGTATGTGATTGTGTTGTATCTTCATACGATGACTATCCTATAAAAAAACTTTTGCAAACTTTAAAACTGCCAAATGCTCTGTATTTCAAGTTGGTTTTGAGTGAACAAATGATAACACGGCACATTGTTTTGCTTTCCTATCTAAACGTTCGCATTGACTTCTTTTCATATATGGTAGTAAAGCAGCAAGGGTGATTCCATTGAAAAATATTTGTGCCACTGAACACGGATAATGCTGACACTTCTCAATATATTATTTTAGAGATATTCATGTACGATACTTATCATATATAAATTAAAAAAAATATATATCATATTTAAATTTATGCATCATACTTAACACATAGTTGTGAGACATTGCAAAATCCAAAAAGGATTCTTTATCTATTTTTCTAGCACAAGAAAGTCAGTATATACTTGATTCAGATATAAACTCCTTTTTTTTTGGAAGATCCGCTATGACGATGAGAAAATGTTTTGCAAAAATGCCCGAATCGGTTAAATTTTTTTGCATATACGCTCGAATCGGTTAAGAATATTCAGTTACGAATATTCAAATAGGATAAATCAACCCAAACCGGCTTGCTAATGGGATACCCTAATATGTCAAAAAATTTCGCTTTAGATTATGACGAGACCATTACAATAATTGAAAGAAGAGTAACAAATTTTTTAATAGCATTACTCATTCAAAATGAATTTTCTAGAATTTGACCCGAAAAGAGACGTCCTTTTTGAAGCTATATTGAATTTTCTTTGATACCTAATAGAATGTATCCAAGGTGCGTTGCCCAAGCACGGATTTGCCTGAAAATCCTTAACCTTAAGAAAGACGAGCAAACACAAAATGCATACAAGAATGTGTTTTTGTGGACCTGTATGAGTGATTGGTACTGGTTAGGCATGCAGGCAGCCATCCAAGTGGTGAAGAATCCAGGTCGTGTGGTAGTAATAACATTTTTTCCTCGTATTTGCAACCATATCTTTGTCGTTTCGTCCAAGTAGCCCAGTTACGTGCCTTGTCCAAAACTGCTCTTTACACTCCCACAACGTCACGCAATTTGCTGTCCACCCTGGACGGTCAAAACTCAAACCAAACCTAATCACTCTTCATTCTTATCTCTTCACCAATTGCGATTCTGTCTTATCGTCCATGTCAATTTCATCTTTGTCCTCATCAGTTTGGATGCTGCCCAGTTACATTAGAATTCTTGCAATCATTGAGGGGCTTATTATAATGATAACGAATAGATCTTTTGGTGGAGTCCAAGTGGCTTCTTACCAGGCACTAATTTTGTTGTGACTTGTCATGATACTGTATGGATTATATTACATGGATTCAAGAGGCATTTTCTTAGCCTCAAAAGTTGAAATCGCTCACTCCAGGCACTCCACCCAATAGGACCGTAAAGGTGTAAATCATGATAAATCTCAGTCTGATATTCAAAGAAACGATCCCATCAACCTTATACTCAATTACCTTCCTATAAGGCTTTTTTTTTCTTGTATGTGATGTGGTAGTACTCTTCAAATGTGTCTAACCAAGAAAATAATAACTTCGCTTTAAGCAAATATTAAGGCCAAAAACGGAAGAAGAATTATTCATTATGTATGGATATGAATACCAGATATACATACAACAATGTGATAAAATAATATGTTTTGGATTTGGGAGAATTATATTAATGCGAGATGTGATCATAATAAAATTACTTATATTAATTGTCTGTTTACACAATTCATATTTTTAAAGCTTCTTAAAGTTAAAACTTAGACCTGCATGCATTCTGCTTTCGAGTGACTTTTGAGACATACCTAACTTTAATTTCCATGACAAATCCGGACATAATTTTCATATAAAAGTTGAAGAAATTACTCTTCATTACCTCTTTTCTTTTTGTGTGCATGTGTGTTTCTTTTTCCCTAATGTTTAGGTATAAATTATAATTATGGAGCAACTTAATTAAACGCGGAAACAAGATTTTGTAGCTGCTTTAAGTACATTCGGGTGGCTACTAAAATCACGGAGCTATCACACCCCAAATCTTGAAATAGAAAAGTATGCTGTTTTATGTAAAAACAAAATGTTTTAAATCAATTATCACACCCCTGTCTGGTGCCAAAAAAAAAAATTCACACCCCAAATTTTGTGGATTACATGTGAAAGAAGAAATTGTTGAGTATTTTCTGTAAAATTATTCTTTTTCTTTGCGTGTGTTGACAATGTAGACACAACTAACTTAATGGATTCGGATGTAATTTGAGTGTATAAGACCCCATTAACTCTTAACGAAATATCTGGAGTTCAAATCTCTTAAAGAGTTGTCCCACCCCTTGAGATCTCTATAATTTAACAAGGTGATTAGTCCTTAAATAGTGAATGTGAAAAATTGTTCCTTAATAGGACAAAAATAGTTATTTTATTTTTTTTAAAAAACACACCCCAAATGATCAGAGAAATTCGAATCCTGAATCATTGCTTTACAGAAAGAACTCTCAAATTACTTGATCAATCTCTATTGGGGCAAAAATAGTTACTTAAATTGCTAGAAGCTAATTAATTGAGATATGTTGATAATTAATTGTCATACACATTACTTGGAATATGCCAATTTGGTTACGTAAACAGCTCCTACCCTTAGCAGCCATCCTAACGAAATACGAGTGAACCTAATTCCCCCAGTACCAATACCTAACTCCCAACAGTCGTCAGTTCTCGGGTTAGTTGAGTGTGTGCCGGAACTCTCTTAGATTTATCACATTACATAATTCTTATCTCTACTAAAACATAGTTCTTTCTCGTGGATAATTCTATATTTATACCCAAATTCCATTCCGTCAAATCAGAGTAACGAGATATACGTAACTAATCGAGAGAAACGTGACTAAACCATCAAAAAAAATAAAAAATGTAATACACTTGTTTATATATTATTGTCAGTTGTCCCACCATATGAGGTGCCTACAATCCAACGAGGGACTAGTTACTATAGTCGACGGTGGATGCCCTGATCTAAACCAAAAAAAAAAAAAAAAAAAAATTAGATTTGATTAAAAACTCGAACTAGATACAAACATTTTAATAACCAAACAAAATCACACCAAAAATACGAACCAAAACTAGATCTATTTCAATTAATCATAACATAAAATAAAAGAATACTAACTTAGGCACCACGTAACAATCTTGAACGTGGGTTGCATTCTTATCCTCCTTTCAAAATTTGAAATTTGAAATTAATTATTATAATAATCTAATCATAACTAATTTAAATAATCCCAACGACTATAGACACAAAATAGGGTTCCCAACTTCCCATATCTCTTATCAACTTCCATAACGGCACGAGTCAAAATAGGTATAATTAAAATATCGCAGATATTTTAAATCTTTCTTTCTTTCTCCCCGCCAGCTGTCACGAAGCGCGTGCCCTTAAATAACCGGTAACCGTAACGCTCCCCAATATAAACCGACTTCTTCGTGATTCCCAAAACGAATTCTATTAATTATAGTTAATGCATGCTTATCAGCTTATATATATAATATATATACAAACACACACCTTGGTGTTTGGGGGGTTTCGTTTTTCGGTTAAGGCTAGGGTTTAACGGCGGCGTTCGTTGATGGCGGTAATGGCGGCGGCGGAGGAGAATAGTTGCGACAGGATCAAGGGGCCGTGGAGCCCGGAGGAGGATGAGTTGCTGCGGAAACTCGTGCAGCGGCACGGTGCGAGGAATTGGTCGTTGATAAGCCGCTCGATTCCGGGGAGATCGGGGAAATCGTGCCGGTTGCGGTGGTGCAACCAGCTGTCGCCGGGGGTGAACCAGAGCGCGTTCACGGCGGAGGAGGACGAGATTATTATGAAGGAGCACGCCAAATTTGGGAATAGGTGGGCGACGATCGCGAGGATGCTGGAGGGGCGTACGGATAACGCGATTAAGAACCACTGGAACTCGACGCTCAAGAGGAGGTTTGAGGCCTGTGGCGGCGGCGGAGAGGAGCGGCGGCTGCAGGTTTTGAGGCGGGATGGGAGCGGAGATGTGTCGACGGCGATGATGAGTGGGGTGAGTTTGTGTCCGTCGGATTCTGGTAACTCCGAGAATCTCGACTCGAGGTTTTCGGCGGTGAAGAATAATGCGCCATCGGAGATGGCGGAGGAGGAAAATACTAACGATAATGATTATGACTTAACAGCACTGACTCTCAGTTTGCCAGGATATGAGAGTACTAGTGGAAAGGACTTGTTGACGACTCCGTGTAATGTTCTGAAGCACCGCCGGCAGATTGATCAGAGCGATCAATTGGTGGCGGCGGTGGAAGAGAAAGGGAAGCACCGCCGGCAGATTGAAAGCTATCAATTGATGGCGCCCGTGGCGGAAGGGAGCAATTACCCATTATTACCATTGACGGCGGAGGTGGGGGTGGACGAGAGGGGGAAGAAGAAAATTGTCTGTATAAATGCAGATTTACGTGAACTAATGGAAGACCTAATCAAAAGGGAAGTAAGAAGGTGCCTTTTGGAAGATAAGGAGAATATCATGCAGTGCCATTTGCAAGCTTAACGAGCATTTTAAGGTTTGAAATATGAGTTTTGGAAAAGGAGAATAGGATTTTTTTCGTTGACTGTGCTTGGCTGATTGTTTTTGCTCTGATCTTTTTTTTTTTTACTGTCAAAGTAAATTTGGGTCAATGTTTTGGACAGTATATAGCACAGTGCACAGAGTCCGTATGAGCTTATGGTTAATTTTTAACTACATATTGTTGCTGCCCATCGCACATTTATTTTCTGCCCGGTTCTTCTATATTGAATGATTCTCATATGAATTTGTTTCTTTATTTTCGGAGGAATATTTCAGAGGGTGAAGAGCATATTTTGTGCAAGATTAGGTGAATTTTTGTATTCTAATTAATATCTTATATATAAAATTTAACTATATCTTAGACCAATTGCTATGCGATCCCATCAATCTCACAATATTTGTTGAGAGAAAGTACCATGCTCCAAGCCATGAGCACACTTATATATTAATCATGGTGTCTCCCCAATCAAGCACCAAGGGTTTACAGATTACTAATGATAAGCACTAGAATGAGGTGGTATCTTGTCACTGATTGTTACTAGCCGTCAATATATATAACTTAAAGATGCTGATGGACAAATAACATGTCGTAGCATAACTTGAAAGATAAACGTAAATTTAGAGTGGTTGGCTCATTACAACTGTGGAAATAGAAATTCCAGGACCCAAGCTTCACAATCAATGCTACCTCAGCCACTACAACTGTGGAAATAGAAATTCCAGAACTCAAGCTTCACAATCAATGCTACCTACCAACTACAAGCTTAAAACTATGAGAGTTGTCTCTATCTGTATACAATAACTAATATAATTTTGCAAGAATAGCATGTGTATTTGGCTTAAATGCCTTAAAAAGTTCAGATTTAGTCCCTTTCAATAGAGCTTCAAGTGTGAGTGTTGTTGGACAGCTGCAATTTTTGAATGTTTGAATCCACATTCCACATTAGCTTTGTATCCGCTGTCATATGAGACACATTTTCATTCCATCAGCAATTCTGCATAGAAGGTTTTAATACACAAAATTCAAACGCACGATGAACACATATAAATGCAGAAGATTTTAATACACAAAACTCAAACGTAACTCCTCAATATTGAGGAGGGGTAGACCTCCTCAGATTCAGAGGTGAGAGTCTTGCTCAAACGTGAGCTTACTTCTCAATATTAAGGAGGAATAAACCTCTTCGATTGTAGCACCCATGATGTCAGACACCACATCCCCCACACTATGAGTTCAGTACACGTATAAAATAGAATAGTCCATACTCCATACATATATCAAACTCACAACGAACGGGAGACAAGGAAAAGACATCCTAACTAGACGAAAACTAACCCTGTACAAATCAATAAGAAAAATAAACATGCAGTGCGGAAGCTACCATAACAATTATGCAATCACAAATCCAACCAATATCATTAATGGCTACTAGCCCAAGTGATACGGTTGTGGAGGTGTTAGAAGAATTGGAACGAAATGAGCTGAATCCGTTAAGGAAAAGTGGTCGAGTGTTGAAAGCGCCAACTTGGCATGCAGATTATGTGAAACATTGAGTAGCGTTTATTTCGTAGTTAGGCAGTTGCTATATTTGTTGGAGTCTTTGTTTGGTATCTTTAGATTTTATTTCTTAGTCTCCCAAAGTCCTTAGGGTGATAGGGTTTATCTTTTATATACTTTGCAATTGGGTCGTTTTTACAAATCAACAATAATAATTCAAGTTTCCCTATCTTGTTCTCCAAGTCTCTATTATCCCCTCAATTTCCCCCGGCCGGACGGTCCTCCGGATTATCCCCTCTTCTTGATTGATTGTTGAGGGCTCGAGACGGCATTAATGTGACACCCCGCTTGTTCGACGTATAAGGTACGCCACGTTCCAACCTTTTTATGTGATTAATTATGTGATTTTGTGTTTTGCGTGGCCCTATTTTGAACTCTTTTAGAGTTTAGGGGCCTGTTTGCAATTTTTTCTTTTTAGGGGTTATTCGGTCATTTCTCGTTCGGTCGAGAGTTCGACCTTTTTGACCCCTGCTTTGCGTTCGGGGCATCGAAACGAGTCCGTAGACTCTACGTTTGCCCCATTCTGACTTCGTTAGCCCGCTCTTCCGACCGTTTTTGCGTTCGAGGACCCGAGATATATAACCCGAATCCTCGTAATCTGTGTCATTTCAATCCAGCTTCTTCCTCCAGCGATCAAATCCGTTCCCGCCACTGTTCACACACACTTGAGGTGTGAAAACACACACAAGCCCGTTCTCGCTCGTTTCTCGACGGAATTCGAAGTGTGAATAATGGAAATTGATCAGCTCGACGAGCCCGTCACGATGGTACAAGAATCGGAGGCTAAAAGTCAGCGGTGGTGGCGCTACGGCACAGCAGCGGCGGCGGAACGGAGAGCCGCCACTTCGCCGCCCCTTCGCGGCGGTTTCCGACGATATTCCGGTGACACGCGCCTCCTACCTAGATAAAGGACATTCCGGCGCAACCCCCAGTTCCAGCGGCGTGGCCAACGGTGGCCGGACGGTGCCGCACGCGCCGCCTGAACTTCACGACAGGCGGCGGCGCTACTATAGCGGCTTCTTCCGCCGCTTTCCGGCGGCGTTTTCCGACGAGCCTTGGTGGTTTCCGACTTATTTCGACCCCCTGAACTCATTTCCGGCCTCCTTTTTGAGCGAATCGCGGCGGAGATGGCTGAACCGGCGAGTGGTGCACAGGCGGACTTTCGGCGACGATTTGGGACCTTTTTCCGGCCGGTTTTGGTGGTGGTTCCTTCACGGAAGTTGCTCAGAATGATGGAACGTAGCGGGTGGCGTTGGCCCCGACTCGAGAACCGGTCGGCGGCGGCGAACCGGTGGCGGACCGGCCCTGGACCGGCGGCTCCCTTTTCTGACGATATTTCCGGCAAATTGGCTAGGGGATTTTGAAGGGCTCGTTACAAGCTTTCCAATGGTATGCTCGGATTTCATTTTCGTCTTACGGTTCGCGTTTAATTTTGATTTTCGTATTAAGGATTTGGTTCGGTTTTTCATCAACGAAGTCCTGTGTGTTTGTTATTTTATGAAATTGTTTGAGGGCTTTTGTTGAGTAGGCCGAGGCGCACGTTTCTGTCCTTCCGGGGATTTCTCCGACCACCGGAGACGGTGTTCCGGTGGCGGCCGGTGGCTGTTCGGCCGGCTACGGTGGCGGCATTCCGGCGACTTTCGGACAGTGGATCCGTTTCGTTGTGGTGAGTCCAACGCCACTTCCCGTTCGTCAATCGGATGTCCGGTTGATTTTATATGAATTTTTGAAGTTATTATATTTATTTTCGTTAATTGTTTTAATTGTAATTTTCGATCTTGTATGAATTATAAATTGAAATTATGAGTTGTATGATACTTGGAAATATGTTATGATGTATGAAAGTTCGATTCGTGATTTATGGAATTTATTTGCCTCGTTTTAAGCCTATCTACTTGAGAATATTTATTGTTTAAGGGATAGTAATGCAATTTAAGGATCTAAATTATTCGTATTATTATGAGACTCATAATAATTAAATCACCAAAGTATGAGTTATGATCGATTTGAATAAATTATTTAAGTATGTTAATTGTTGAATATTGTGAAATATGTTAATATGTATTTACGTGTGAAATTGTTATGCATTTTGCGTTTATCCTTTCGAGAATTAGTGCATGATATGAATTGAATTCTTAATGTCTTTATTTATTTTATGTAATAAATGTTATGAATTTATAAGCTATGCATCTCTTGATATGTAATATGAATTATAATATGCTCTGAATGACTCGGTTGAATAAATATGGATTATATGTTGCATCATGTGTATTCGTGAGCATGGACGTGCGTCTTATGGTTGTGATTCGAGTCTGAGTCTTGTGTTCTGTGTGTTCAGTCGATCAGGGTTTTTCCAGGGAGTGTCTGTCAGCTGTTTGGGCTCCAGTGGGACTTCTTGACTTGTGTTTTCCGTTCTAGTCGGTGTAAGGTGAGGTTTTAGGATTTCTGTTTAGTTAAAGCGACCTACAACCTTCTGTGCTCGTTTTCAAGCCTCCATGCGATTATTCTATTATATTTATTTAATAGATTTGTGTTTATACGATACGTTTATGATTTTGTCATACGGTTAAAGGTTTTTCGAACTGTATATGTACGAGCATATGTAAGCTTGAAATGTTTTGCAACGAGGCTATGCTCCAAACCGTGTGTCTTTATACCAGCTGCGGATTAGGATAACACGGAGAGGTACGTTTATAGCATATGCTAAGTTGCAAGGTATGGTATGCTCCGATAAGGTACGTAAGTATGATTTTGATACGATATGATACGTTTGGTGTGTAGCGAGTTATGATCTGATCTGATATGCTATGTTCTGTTGTGTTGGGCCCCGAGATGTGGGTAAGGGAGACCCGGGACGACCATGGGGTCGCCGGTTATGACCCCTGTGCACGTTCTCATTTGAGATATTCACGTGCGACCTATGGAGGTTGGGAAGACGTGGTATCTTGAGCCCTCGGTAGATAACCGGGGAAGGCACAGTGTGGGTTAGCTACCCCATGTGTGTTTGTATCTGTATGAGTAGTGAGGGTTTGCTCCCCGAACTACATGGTGTTGGGGTTGGATTGTTTATGATATTTGTTGGTTTCTGATATGATCCGTATGATACGATATGGAAGTAAGGTGGGAGACCCGTACTCGCCGGGTATATGATTATGATATGTTATGTTGATTATGAAACGGGATAGGAGCTTTCTCTTTTAATAAAATATGAGTATGCTCAGTTTGTTAAGTTATGAATAAGATAAGATACGTATAAGTTTGATTTGGAAAGATATGTATAGGTTTGATTTGAAAATGGTTTTGGCATGCAAAACCCTACTCCCGGTTTATAATCTTTCTTTTGATATGTGCTCTGCTCCTTATTATGTATAGTGTGTGTGAGTTCAGCCCCCCTCACTCAGTCAGTGGATTGACCCTCGCCCCACCTATGTTTTTAGTTTGCAGGTACAAGTTGTTGGAGTTCGAGCTAGGCGGCTTTGAGTCGGGTCTGTCGAGTCTGTGTCAGTCCGTTTGATTTTTGTTAAGTACTTTGTTCAGAATTATGTATGAAAATTGTGTATATAATATGTTCTGTACAGGATTATGTTTATGTTTTGATTATATGAATTTTCGGGACAGGTTAGGACAGGGCTTGGAGTAGTTGAACCCGTCTTTGTTGTATGTTTGAATTCAGGACAGGTTAGGACAGGTTCGTGGAATTAGTTGAACCCGTTTATTTATGTTTGTTGATTAAAGTTTTTGTTAGTTCGTATTTTGCATCGCTTCTGCATTCGGGTTCTTGGCACATTTTTCTTATACAGGGTTAGGTACCGCCTAGCTTAGGTTGGATTTTTTCGTTTGTCACCCGTTCGCTGTGACTTGGTGCGTGTGAGGACTTTCCATTTCGTACCACGTGTAGGGTCATAGTGCGGGGGTGTGGTGCCCCATCGCTTGGGGTGCTACAATTAAGGTCTCATTGGATAACGGTGGTTTATCATCGGTGCTCTCGTTGAGAGAATACGATGGCAGAAGGTAATATTGAGGAATGATTCTAGGAATTTGAGAAGCAGGTTGATGTTCAGTTGATTTCTCACCAATTGACGATGCAACAATTCCATCAGACAATGCAGAAAATTCAAAACGATTTGTCGGTGGTTTTGACCCTATCCGAGAAAAACAAAGTAGAACCAGAACCCTCGTCCGTGAATCGCGGGGGGGAACTGTCCACGACCGTCAACGCAAACCCTACCAATAAGTTGAGAATAGAGATACCAAGGAGTGACGACACAGATCCCCTAGGTTAGTTGTTCCAGGCGCACGAATACTTTGTGTTCTATGGGGTTCCTGAGGAATCGAGGTTGTCAACGGTGGGACTCATGCTTGAGGGTCCTGCGTTAGATTGTTTTCCCTGGAGGTAGCGCAACGATCTGTTGGAGTCGTGGGAGGATTTAGTCAAAAAGTTCAAGCTGCGATTCTACCCTCTGGACTACGTTGATTATTTTGGGATGCTAGTCAAGGTTCAGCAAACAGGTTCCGTATTGGAGTATCAGGCAACCTTTGAAGGTGTTAGTCAACGTGACAGGCGTCTCGGAAACGAACTTACAGTCGTTATTTTATGCGGGTCTCAAACCCCATCTCCAGCATGAAATCGTGCTGTTGAAACTGGATTCGTTCGCATTAGCTAGAGAGTTGGAAGCCAAACACGCAGCTTGGTCTTCTGCCATTCCGCAGCGTAACTTGGGCGGACCGGCCATGAGGGGACCATCGCCTTTCAGACCGCCCTCGACACTTCCCTTACTCGCAACGCCAGCCGCGAAACCTGTGGGATCAGCTAATCTGTCTCCTCAACCTCCCATCCGGCGATTAACACGAGCAGAGTGGCTAGAGTGGGATGCAAAGGGGCTATGTTACAATTGCGATGAAAAATGGGTCAAAGGTCATCGTTACGGTCGTTACTTGTTACTACTTAGTGATGACAAGGAAGAAGAATTGGAAGAGGTTTCGTGCACGGATGAACCCGAGCTTACTGCAAATGTCTCCACCTTCCATAATCTCGCAGCTAGTTCTATACCTCATTCGCTTCGGATTTGGGAATGATCGAAACAATTGTGGTGGATGTGCTTATTGATGGAGGTAGCACTCATAATTTCATCCACCCGAACATCGTGGAGAAATTACAGTTACACATGACCGAGGTCACACCCTTTCGAAATGTATGGGGGAAACGACACATTCCTGGTTTGCAAACGACAGTGTAGGGGAGTTCGATTATTAATGTAAGGTACGACTTTTTCGGTGGATGTATTCGTGCTACCAATCCACGGTCCACACGTGGTTCTCGGAGTTCAGTGGATTCAGCTATTGGGGCGGGTTTCGCATGATTATGCCAATCAAATTATGGAATTTATGTGGGAGAATAAACCGGCTAGCCTCAAGGGGGGCACAGTGGTTCCTCGAGCAATTTCTCTCCACCATTTCTTTGCTCTCCAGGAGTCCGATGGCATCTCTGCATGTTTTAAAATACACATGGTCCCGCCTACAGCTAGGTCTGAAGCTAAGGACATTCTAGATACTATTTCCACGGGAATTCGTGACTTACTATGCAGGTTCGTCGAAGTCTTTACCGTACCCACCAGCCTACCACCACCTCGTTGGAGTGACCATTGAATCAGCCTCATACCGGGTACGTCACCGGTCAATGTACAGCTGTATTGCTACCCACAATTTCAAAAGGGAGAAATCGAACGCATCATGAAGGAATTGCTAGACCAAGGGTTGATTCGGCCGAGTCGGAGTCCATTTTTTTCACTGGTACTTCTAGTGAAAAAGAAGGATGATACTTACAGATTTTGCATTGATTACCGCGCTTTGAATGCGGTGACTGTACCTGACCATTTTGCGATTCCAACGACGGATGAATTATTTGATGAGCTTGGGGAGGCTCGACTTTTTACGAAGTTGGATTTGCGGTCCGGGTACCATCAAATTCGGATGCACGATCGTGATATGTATAAGACGGTATTTCGCACTCATGAGGGGCATTATGAATTTCGGGTCATGCCTTTCAGACTCACTAATACACCCTCGACTTTTCAGGTGTGCATGAACAGGTTACTCGCAACTTATCTTGGAAAGTTCGTTATTGTATTTTTTTATGATACCTTGGTTTATAGTCCATCTCTAGAGGTTCATGTTTCACATTTGGAATTGATTTTGTCGTTGTTGCGTACTAATCAGCTTTTTATCAAGATGTCGAAATGTGCTTTTGCTACAGAATCCATTGAATATTTGGGGCACGTGATTTCGGACGGATTCTTGAAAGTTGATGGGAGCAAGATTTCGGCGATGCTCCTTTGGCCAACACCGAAAACAGTGAAACTGTTATGGGGTTTTCTCGAACTAACAGGATATTACTGGAGGTTTATTCACCGTTATGCTCAATTAGCGGCGCCCTTGACAGACTTACTAAAGAAGGACAGTTTCGTGTGGGGAGAAGAGGCAGTCATGGCTTTTGAATCCTTGAAGAAGGTAATGAGTTCTGCCCCGGTCCTGCGATTACCTGATTTCAATGAAACTTTTGTGGTAGACACAGATGCCACAGGTACGGGAATTGGAGCGGTTCTTTTCCAAGCTGATCAGCCAGTAGCGTATTTTAGTAAGAAGTTGGGTCCTCGAAGATTATCCGTCTTTACGTATCACAAAGAACTCTATGCTATTGTTGAAGCCGTATAGAAATGGCGACAGTATCTGTTGGGGAGGGAGTTCATTATTCGAACCGATGAAAAGAGTCTACGAGAATTGTTGCAATAGGTTATCCAGACGCCGGATCAACAATTTTACGTTCGTAAACTCTTGGATTTTTGTTTTAAGATCGAATATAAGCCAGGGACAACTAATGTGATCGTCGATGCATTATCCAGGCATGATAAGGATGAGGTGACACTTGCCCGTTGTTTTTAGCTGATGTCTCGAACCCTTCCAGACATTGTGGCTATTAAGCGCAGCAACGGTAGCGAGCCGGATCTCATGCGGATGCACGCAAATCATGTTGCAGGTAGGCTGCGTCCATCGTGGAACGTGCATGATGGAATGTTAGTTTATAACAATCAGTTGGGTATTGGAAGGAATTCAGAGTTAAGGTTTCAATTGGTTCGAGAGTGTCATGATTTCCCATCTGGGGGACACACCGGCATTCACCGGACTTTTCAACGATTGGCCATGAATTTCTATTGGCCGAGTATGAGACGGGATGTACGCAACCATGTTGATGCTTGTTTGACGTGTCAAACCACAAAGTATTCCACTTGGCCGCTATCGAGGTTATTACAGTCGTTGAGTATACCGGTGCGGATCTGGGAAGAGGTCAGTATGGACTTCATAACGGGGTTGCTGCCGTCGAGGGGATTCACCGTCATTATGGTGGTAGTTGACCGATTAACTAAATATGCTCATTTTGGGACGTTACCAACGGACTTTGACGCGCATTGTGTCGCTTTCTTGTTTATTGAAATGGTTGTGAAATTGCATGGGGTTCCTGTTTCTATCATATCCGACAGGGATGCTATTTTTATGAGTCGATTTTGGCGTGAACTTCATGGCCTTAGTGGTATAACTTTAAAGCATAGTTCAGCCTTCCATCCGCAAACGGAAGTCATAAATCGGACCCTCAAACAGTACTTGCAAGCATTTTGTCACGAGCGTCAGAACCAGTGGATTATTTTATTGCCTTGGGCAGAATATTCATTAAATACCAGCTTCCATTCGGGTATCAGAATGACACCCTTTCAGGTTGTTTATGGGCGGAAGCCGCCTGGGTTGGTGCCTTATCAGGGTGGCGACTTTAAGATACCTACAATAAATGAGGTATTGGCGGAGCGTGACAATCTTCTTCGTCAGCTCAAACGGAATTTGGCTGAAGCCTAGCTGAGAATGAAAGAGATAGTTGATAAGAAACGAAAGGATATTACTTTTGACGTGGGCGAGTTGGTTTTGCTCAAACTCCAGGCTTACCGGTAGCATTCAATGGTCAGGTGGAGTAGTCAGAAGCTTGCTAAGAGGTATTATGGGCCCTTTGAGGTGTTAGCTAAAATGGGTTCAGTGGTGTATTGGCTTAAGTTGCCAGATGGGTCAAGGGTTCACCCTATTTTTCACCCGTCATTGTTGCGTAAATTTAAGGGGGCAGCAACTGAAGTGAAGTTGGGAACATTGCCGGTGGACTTTGTGCAGGGGCAGCCTCTGTCTCAGTCGGTTAGGGTGCATGAATGGCGGCAGGTGCTATCTAAGGGTGTTCCGATGGAGCAGTGGTTAGTACATTGGTCGGATGGCACTTTGAATGATGCAACGTGGGAACTGGTCGAGCGTATTCATAAATTTTTTCCTGATTTGCGCCTTGAGGACAAGGCGATTCTTGAAAAGCGGGGGAGTGATACGGTTGTGGAGGTGTTAGAAGAATTGGAACGAAATGAGCCGAATTCGTTAAGGAAAAGTGGTCGAGTGTTGAAAGCGCCAAGTTGGCATGCAGATTATGTGAAACATTGAGTAGCGCTTATTTCGTAGTTAGGCAATTGCTATATTTGTTGGAGTCTTTGTTTGGTATCTTTAGATTTTATTTCTTAGTCTCCTAGAGTCCTTGGGGTGAGTTTATCTTTTATATACTTTGCAATTGGGTTGTTTTTACATATCAGCAATAATAATTCAAGTTTCTCTATCTTGTTCTCCAAGTCTCTCTTATCCCCTCAATTTTCCCCGGCCAGACGGTCCTCCGGATTATCCCCTCTTCTTGACTGATTGTTGAGCTCGAGACGGCGTTAAAGTCTCTTTGGATAACGATGGTTTATCACCAAGTCATAAACATAAACATGAACATATTTAACCAATTCAGCATGTAACCTAACAACGGGTTCAACTAATCATGCAACCTATCCCGAATCCATATACATCAATAAATAAATGGCTTTCAAGCCCGAACAATAAATCAATATAATACAATAATACATATAAATTGTAACAATGTGAAATGTGACATAAGTGTACAAATGTGACTCGAAAGAAAGCTAAGACTGGACTCCCACCTAGCAAAACCTACAAGAAACTGGAGAGGTAGAAAGATGGGTCAGTCTCTAGAAGACTGAGTGAACAAGAGCTGTACATATATATAAAACAAGCACATGCAAGCCATAAATCCCGAGCATGATTTTTATTGAAGTTAGTTCCCGCAAGGGGCATGAAAATAACGATCCATGCTCGGATTTTATGACTACTCCAATTTACAATCATTTTCAATCAAATTTAGGTAATCAATGGCTCGGCGAGTGAACGTGCGCAATCTCCATCCAAAACTCTGACCATGTACAATTAATAGGTTATAATTATTGTAAACGTGTTCATGCAAATAAATTAATCAATTATTCAATCGTTACATTCATTAAAAGTCAATAGTAGTCAATCAGTCCATCCTTTCCCCACGGGATGATGGTTAGGCCTACAGACCTGATCCATCCAATCAGTACACTTTGAGACGGGGCCTCATAACTCCTGCCCGCTCCTTCGATGGGGTTACCACCGGCTCAAGAATAACTTACCTCTCGGTCTCCTCGGTCACATGAGAGATCCTCAAAGGGTATTATGTGCAAAGGTTATAGCCGATGACCTGATGCCGTTCTGGTCTCCAATCCCACATTTCCCCGGGCCCAAAGTAGAGTGCAGTGTAATTCTCACCAAAACAATAGGGTTACGATAGAACAGTTCAATTTAATTCAATGTAAACGGTTCATTTTCTTTAAATCATTTACTCAATGATTCTTTGAAAACAATATAGATATACAATAAGGTTTTTGGCCAAAAATTTCACATACGGGTTGTAGGGTTTATATACGTAACTAGAACGAAAAATACCCTTACCTGAAAGATATCAAAATTGAAATATGGCCTGCTGCTATTGGGTGGTGTTACGTCTTGCCCAGAAAACTTGTTTCTTTTTGTGCATATTTGGTGAGGTTAAGACTCAGCCGACAATTGAATCTAAACAGAATGAACTAATACAATTCCTCGTGCTCTAATTTTATCATTTTTATTTGATATTCAGCGAGAGCTTTTTGATGTAGTATAAGCTAGAGTAGAGCACTACTGAGTTTTTTTTGTCTTATTAGTCATATTTAAAGTGAAATTGATGGTTAGAGTCTGAACCGATGTACTAGTTGGTTTTAGCCATTAAATGTGAACCAATTATGAGAGAGAACCTGTTCAGAGACTCAATTACATTACCTTCTTTAATTTGATTTAAAGAACATCATTACTCCTTTCACGATAATTCTAAACTTCACGACAATGGGAGATGACAAACAGGTAATGGATAAACATTTTCTCCCACTCTACAAGGTCTAGGACGTGTGTTGTTGCTCTTAACAAATTTCTGATCTATATAAAACATATGGCTTTACCAAAAAAAAATAGGGAAAATTATTCATTTTATCTGGTAGGAATGTCCAACTTGTAATCTCAGGACATAATTTTTCAAATTGGCAAATATTAACCTTTAGTTTTTGAAATTATGAAATTAAAGGACAATTGTCGGCCGTAAATTCCCTTTGCTCGTCGGAGTTCTCCACATGGCAACCGGAGTGACACGTTGGCATCCACATTGGAAATTTTCGCCATGTAGAAAATAAAAAAAAAAAAAGAAAAAATTCAATTTAATAAAAAATACACACCAACTCTATCATGTGCTTAAAAAAATTATAAAAAAAAAACATAAGATTCGAATAGAAAAATTGTCCAAAAAAGCATAAAGTATTCGTCCCAAATCTGGAGTTTGGAAAGAGGATGTTGAGCAATAATGGTTGTGGCGAGATGTGAGAGGAATTAAACAAAGGAGACAACGATGGTGGTGGTGGTGAGCGTCGGTCTTCCACAACAGCGGAGAGAAGAGGCTGAAGATGGGAGGCGGGGGTGTCCTCATATGTAAAATCCTCAGACCATCGTTAGTGGCGGAAGTGGAGCATGGGTTCAAGGCCGTGGTTATGAATATGGAGAGAAATTTACAGATTGGTGGGGGAGATCTATTTTTTCTTTGGCCGTGGGTGGTTTTTTTATTTTATTTTATTTTATTTTGGGGTAGAAATTATTTTGATTTTTTAAAAAATAGAGTTTTTTTCTTAAAAAAAAAAAATGACACACATTTTGATTCAGTTTTATATTTTGAGTTTTATTTTATTTTTTCTAATTATATATATATATATATATATAAAACATATTATTGTTAATTTTTTTTGTAATTTTATCAAAATTTGTCCTGTATATATGTTTTATTTTTTATTTTAATAATTTTTTTAGCATTTGATAGAGTTGGTGTGTGTTTTTTATAACATTTTTTTAATTTTTTTTATTTCTTACTTGGCAAAATTTTCCAATGTGGCTATCAAAGTGTCACTCCGGCTGCCATGTGGAGAACTCCAACGAGCAAAGGTAATTTCTGGCCGGCAATTATCCTTTAATTTCATGATTTCAAAAATTAAAGGTTGATATTAGCCACTTTGAAAAATTATGTCCTGAAATTGCAAGTTAGATATTCCTACCGGATGAAATGAACAATTTTTCCAAAAAAATATAAAACATATGGGCATTGTGGGCTTTGATCTACATCTTTACCAAAAAAAAATATAAAACATATGGGTCTTATGGGCCTTGTAGATCATACAAATGGTCTTTATGCCTTTATGGCTAGGTTAAAATAGAGATTCCTTTTTCTCACCTCATTCACCGCGCCACTATTCTTTCCATATGGACAACATTTTTCATGAGGTTCCCCACCCCACCCCGATGGTATCGTATATTTACCAATCGGAATCTATCATACCTCGTTTAGTGGTAATTGGACGAGTAAATTGTTATAAAGTGATGTCTTTTGGTTTAAAGAATGTGGGAGCTATCAATCAGCATTTAGTTAACTATGTTCAAAAACTACATTGGTAAGACAATGGAAGAATGTGATGGGGTCCGATTAGGTAAGGGTCAAACTCCGATCACTTTCTATTTCGTTGAAGTGGGAAAACAGATGGTGAAGCTCGAAGAGGGTCGTCGAAAAAGCTATGGGCTCTACCTGCTAGGATAAACACCAACAAAGTCAGAAGGCCAAGCTGGGGAAACTGGGAGTGATTCCCAGATTGGCTCTCCGATGCTCAAGTCAGATAGTGATCTGAAAGAGGAATGCAAGCAAGCTATGTAATGGAGTTACAGTGATGAAAAATGCTTACAGGGATGAAGATGAACTCCCATATTTATAGTTGAGGGTCAGGGACCCTTTGGTAATTTACCTCGTGTGGTCCTGCCCGAATGTTGCCTTAACACGTATCGCAGCGAGGAGAATCCTAGGAGGAATCTCCTGCAAAAGCTGGTGGAAGTTAGTGTTGGCGACAGTGGCAGGTGCGCTGGCATATACGGGGTGTCAGAGAGTCGTTTTAGAGGGTCGGTAACGAGGGCTAAGAGCATGCTCGTGTCAACCATGGGCCTTGGAGGCCAGAGGATCCGCTAGGGGATGGAGGCCAAGGCTGCGTAACGAGGGGGAGTGAAAGCTTCTTCGAGGGATGATAATGCTCGAAGAGGATTTCCAAGATAAGTTGGGACTGTGTTCCGTTTTGGGGGGGGGCGCTCATTTTTTAGCGGCAGGGACGACCACGCGTGTGCACAACAGAGACGACATGTGCTCTTTAGGGGTTTTGACGCTCGGGGGATTTGGACGCTCGTTGATGACCCGCCCCAGTCAAAGAAAGGCCACATGTTAATTTCTCATGTCGCCACGTGTCCAAACGTGGGTCGAGCGTATTTTGTCCCCATCATTTTGCCCCCCAATTCTGTAGTCCTTAATGATAAGGACTGTAGAATTCTGCCAATGTAAATCTTCGAGTGTTACGCTTGGGGAAGGCGTAGCGTGTTGGGTAATTATCCTTCTGATTGCGCCATAAATGCGGTCCCTTCATCTGAGCGCTTGAAACACTTATGCATTTATTGTTGATGAGCGTGGGGAGCGTGGCCCTTGGGATACTCGTGACGGTTCCATAAAGTGAACGGATTCCTAGGCGGGAAATGATTGCAATTTTGAATTTTCTGCCAGAAACGTACCAACTTCCATGCCTATAAATAAGGGATTCCATATCCCTTTTCCTCTTTACGCAATCAAAACTCAGAATCCTCTTGTGCGCAAATCCTTCAGAGCAAACCCAGCAATCTCCCAAGCAACCACAAGCTTTCCCAGAAATTTCTTAAGGTAATATTCCGGTACTACCACTAACTTCGCTTTCTAACCCTAGTAATCACCTAGGATTGAGTAATTCTTCAAGCTCCACCTTCTCTAGAAATCCCAAATTTCTCTGAACATCCTTCGTCTCTAAAATCCCTGTATTCCTTCTAGATTCCATAATAGCCATGGCCAGAGATCACGTAGAAGAATTTACCCGCGAGGTTGAGGAGATGGCTACCCAGAGTTCATCTCCTCCGGGTTCCCCTAGGGACGAGGAATTGGACGCTGCCTTCATGGCCATGGATGAAAGAAACCCAGATGGTGTTGAACACCTTTTTGACAAAATGAGCATGGTGCTTGAGGCGGAGAGACAGGGGAGCGTATTGCCGTTGACGGAGAGTGCTACCCATCCTCACCGTCATACCGTGACCGTGGCCATCGTGGCCTCGACCCCTGAATTCGAGGGAGAAGCGGGGCCCTCAGAAAGAGCCCATGCCAAGGGCAAGAGAAAGAAGTCCCAGAGGCCCAAAAAAGCTAAGAAGGTCAAAGGGTCAAACGAGGGTGAGGGCTCAAGTATGCAAGCGACCGAGCGCACTCCTGATGAGACTCCCAGTACAATCACTCTAGGAGAGATAAAGACCATGCTAGCACCGATATATTGGGACGACCGCTTCACCTGGCGAATCCCTGCTGAGCACGAGCGTGCCAACCGTCCACCCCCCGGTGAGATGGTTGTTTACAAAGATGCAGTCAGTTCTGGGGGGTTGAGGTTTCCGATCCCGGTCCCGGTGGCCAATATTTTGAATAACTTGAACCTGTGTCCCTCGCAGATTGTGCCTAACGGACTCGCCCTTATAACCTGCTTCGTGATTCTCATGAAGTGTAATGGATACGAGCTGTAGCACCCCGCACGTGAGGCACCACATCCCCCGCACTAAGGCTCAACACGAGTAACGAAATGGTAAATCCGCACCCGTATCAATCCCTAGCGAACGGGAGACAAACATAAAACCTTCCTAAGCCAGGCGGAGCTAGACCCTGTAATGATTACCAATCCACAAAATATAGTGCAGCAAAGCCAAAGTTCAATCATACCAACTATAAGTAGAATTTGGGCTCTTCAGGCCTCTTTTAAAATCAATAGCAAAAATTCAGTAACAGCCATTCAATAACAATTACATAATTACTCAAGTTCATGATATAATAGAACGAATCATACATAATTCCAATACATAAATGAGTGTAGAGACTCTCCTAACCTAACTTGACCAACACAAAGACTCCAACATCTCCGCCTAGCTCGAAACTCTGAAGCCAAACCTGCACACTAAAGTGTTGGGGAGGGAGAGGGTCAGTCTCTAGAAGACTGAGTGAGCAGGAGCGATAAATATATATATAAAACATGCACATGCAAGTCATAAATTCCGAACAAGGTTTTATTTGAATTTAGTTCCCAAAAAGGGCAAGAAAATAGATAGACCATGCTCGACCTTTACGACTAATTCATATTAAAGTCATTACATTTCATAAATCATACATAAATATATAAGGCTCGGCGAGTGAGCGTGCACAATCTCCAACCAAACTCCGACCGTGTACGACAAATATCATTAATATATTGATTAAGCGATCATGCAATATATCATAATACACACAGACCATAAATCATAACATAACATAAATGCGTTTGGGCAATCCGTGTCCCGGCCTTCCCGCACGGTGCAATTCTATCAAAGCATATACATAAGAAGAGGCGTAAATCCTAACCAACCTTCTTCCTCCGGGTGGTGGACGGGCTTGCAAGACCCGACCACCTCAATCATAGGCCAATGGGGTTTCATGACTCCCCCAAGGGCACTCAGCTCCCATTCCCCGCTAAACCTCCTAGCGAGGGCCGGTATCACCGTAGTTTGTTGGGACTAGTATATGGGATCCCCGTCAGCCCTTGCTTCCTCGGTTAGCCACATATACTAAGTCCCGGGGCCCGTGAACATATCATATTTGCATAATCTCGCCAAAACATATCAATTCATAAGTACATAACATAATTCATACATACATATCATAATTCATAAGTACATAACATAATTCATAAATACCTTACCGTGTAATTCGGCATATGCTATATACGTACCTCTCCGTGTCATCCTATTCCGTAGCTAGCATGACGACACACGTTTTGGAGCATAGCCTCATTACAAAACCATTTTTAAGCTCATATACGCTCATACGTATAATTCAGAAGAATTTACTCGATAACTTCATTTGAAAACCAAATATATATATAATCATAAGGTTTTGGCCAAAGCTTTTCACATAAGGGTTGTAGGGTTTGTTACATAGCTAAAACGAAAACCACCCTCACCTTAACCGAGAAGTTACAAGGATCGAGCACCAAGTGCCTGAACGATCAAAAGCTCTCCACCCTGGAGACAAACTGTACAAAAGACCACAAGACGTGCTCGTGAGACTCAAGACTCTAAATGAACCATATATGACGCACGGCAATGCTCAAGCATGATATGAAGGCATAAGGATCATATTAAGTCATGAAATGTTCATGTGCATTATTAAGGCATTTAACTCATAGATCCAAGTCATTCACTCATTCATTCATTATCATTCAATTCATATTCCCAATCAATTTATTTCAAGAACTCAAATAGGAGCATAGAACATGTTCAAGCTCTTCCATAATGTTACCACATACTTCATATTACATAACATAGCATATATCCAAGGTTTGACAACAAGAAGAAGTCTTATTCTATAGAAAATAAGTGATGCTATTCATAAGCGACATATAAACACACATAAATGGCATTAAGTAAAAGCATGCCTATAGCACATCCAAATGCCATGAAATTAAACCATAATTCTCCCAACATATAGCAAAACAAGTTCATAGTTCAACACAAAAGGAGATAAAGTCATTCAAGAGGTGAAACAAATCAAAAACCGAAAAGGAAGCAACAAAGACTGCACATGGGAAGTGACACGGGGGTGTCACCAACCCTAGCCCAACTGAGCCACGGGCGTGGCTCAGTACAGAGCTGCCCAGAAGGTGTGACACGCCCGTGTCTCCCTCTTATGAGTAAATGAGACACGGGGGTGTCACGGTACAGAACTTGAGGCGCAAGCAAGACCTAACCGGCAAAACTGAACTCAAACAAACTCAATCTAAAGGCATACCAAATGAACTCCAAATGCTCTGAAACTTAATATGCAACATATTTGGCATGTTATGAACATTTTTCATTTAGAGTGAAAAAGCTAAATCACACGTTAAGATCATCGAAACCGTGAAACAAAACTGGGTCGCTACAATCGGACATATGAGCCCTAATGATTCTATCATGCCTTGATCAAGTACTTAGGGCTTGAATTTGGATCTGAAACTTTGGGGAATGCATGCTAACATACCAAACAACTAATATACATCATATATATGCAAAATGGTACAATTTAAAGCACATTAGAAGGACCAACAAGTTACCAAACTCAACAGCAACAATTCTGTCAAAGATCATGCATAAGAACAGGCCATGTCTTGCGGTTTTGAGGCTTCAAATGGAACCAAATACTTAAAGCATGAATGCTAACATATAGAACAATGAGTGTACATCAACTCCATGCATTTTCACACGAAATGGAGGCCATATGATCATGCAACAACACCAAATCTCACACAGCAGTTCGAAAACAGGGGAAACAGTTTGAACATCAAGTTTGGAGCTCCATATCTCATAATTTCATAAAAGGGTCAAGAGATGAAATCCTCCTAAAATCATATACTATCAGTTAGGAAAGAAATAAGCCAAGAAACAAGTTCATAGGATCACATATAAGCAAGAAATTCAGCCACACAAACATATAGGTCACAAGAGCAAAAATCCCTAAAAGTTCATACCAATCTCATAATTCAAACCCTAATCAAATCTGATCCAAATCATGTTTTAAATAGATGAAATCAAGCATAATTGAGTAGAGAAGACATAAATATTCATACCTTGAAGTTTTGGTGAAGGAAGATGGTGATTTGAGCTCCAAAATCACAAAGGGCCAAGGGTTTTCTTCCTTTCTTCTCTTCTCCCTTCTCTCGATCAGACCCAGCAGAAATGAGGGAGATATGGTTCGGTTTTTGCTGCTAAAAGGGAGAGGAAGGAGTTAACTCTAGGTACAAAAGTCATGGTTAAGGTGTGGTTGGGTTAAGAGGTGTTATGGGGTCCCACCATGAAGACTAGTCAACCAAAAGGAGTTCTTCTTGTACGAGTTGCTCGTTACGGTTGGATTTCGGAGGTCTTAATGATCTCAAAAAGGTATGAGGCTTGTTCCATCGTCTCCGGATCGTCGATACGAAGGCAACGGAGGTGACGGAATTCGAATCCGAATTCCCGAGCTCAAGATATCACGCACGGAACCAAGGGTGCGCTAATTGCTCGTTAGCCCCCGATTTGGTTCCACAATCAAAATTAAATTCATAAACACGTCAAATGAATCCAAAAACATAAACCGAGCATATAGGCATGTTCATAACACACATATTTACGACATACTAAATTTCCATACCATTCCGATATCATTACATATATGAACGAAGCGCAAATAGAACACTCATGCGCATGAACGAATTCATATAGTTATAAATGAATTACTAAAACTCAAATTCCATATTAAATAAATTAAAACCAACTAATAACATGTTGAAATTAATTAACGAAATTACCGAAATAGTTAAGGTAACATGAAACCTTAATTTAGAAATTAAACACTAAATATCAAAGTAGAAATAAAAATGAATTAAATTAAATATTAATAGTTTATAGTTTAAATCAAATAAAAACACTTATGAACAAGTAATCATATAATTAAATAATTAAGTCGCGCAATTTATAAACAAATACGCCACATTATTTAAACTGAAAAACTGGGGCGTTACAATCTCTCCCCCTTAAAAGAATCCGTCCTCGGATTCAAAACACGCTTGAAATTAAACAATGAGAGAATCCCCGTCTCTCGCAAACAACAAGGAGAGAGCCCCGTCTCTCGAGCAACAATGAGAGAACCCCGTCTCTCGCAAACAAAGAGAGTACCCCGTCTCTCAAACAAAAATAAGAGAAGCCCCGTCTCTTAGAAACAATGAGAGCACCCCGTCTCTCAAACAAAAATAAATAAAGCAAGGAAGTCTCCAATACTCCCAAGCCGCACACGCAAAACCAAATTCAAAATCACACAAGCCACCTCAAGGTAATTATCAGATATCATCAACGTTACTCATCAATTACTTCACGTAATTTAACTTGTTAAGAAAACAAAGCACATAACAAAGAAATTATTAAATTGAATCTGCAAGAATGTATGCTTCATGAATGCTATAAATACCGTTCACCGTAGTCACGAAGTTTTAAAATTGTGAGTTGTCGTGGTTCAGTGTATCATCTGTCCCGAAGATAGATTCAGTGCTCAGTTTGTCTTTAACCCCTTCAGGGTACCCCAATGCGATAATTGTTGAATCCTTTAAGGGTTATATTTTTGAATCCCTTCTATTTGTGCTGTTTCCAGCCTTCATCGTTTGCCTTAATCCTCATTCGACCAACCAACTCTTTTTAATTAACCGAATTTGACTTCCCGAATGCCCTTAGACCATCCGTCTTGAAGTTAGATCCAAAGCTATTATCTTACCCATATCGGAGTTTGAAATACCCTCGAGGATAACTACTCCTGACAACCTTGACGATTCCATCCCTACCTTGAGGTATTCGTCATTAAAATCCAACTTAACACGAATCCTTTTCTATCTTCCGTTCATATTATCCATTCATTCTCTTTAACCCCTTTAAGGTTATATTCTGTATCTGGCCCTACATTTCTTGAATCAAAGATAGAATGTTCTTGATGCGTTTTAAACTTTGATGTAAATCCTCCAATGATCATCTTTTCTAGTTTGGTTCCTTCTTAATTTTCCTTCCGAATTATCGTGGGACTAACCGAAGACTTGATAATATTGTCATTATTGAACCCCCTTTTTACTCTATTGATTTACTCTTGATTGCCCTCCTTCCATTCTATGCTAGCTTGATTCAATTCTTTCTCTCCCGTCAATTCTGACTTAGGGTTCACAGGAGCTCCCTTATAATCTGTTATCCCCAGATCCATATTCTATACATAGGAATATTCTCCAAGCCATTTCCGTTATCCCTAGTGAGGGACTCCAACCCGAATTTAATAACTTAGTTCTCCTCTTAACAACTTAACCATTCAAGCCGCCTTAGTTATCTCTGATCATCCCTACTGGGACTCCCAGGTCTTCCTTAATTTACAATTTCGTTATTCCCACTAAATATTTCTTCGAGCACCCTTTTAATCGTCCAATTGTTCCTCGGTGGTGCTCTCCCCCTTAAATTTCTGTTGTTCCGTGTTGAACTCCATTTGATTCTTCTTTTATCGAAATTCTTGATGAGTAAATCCCATCAGGTAAAGTTTAACTGATATAGAAATCAAGACCTTCCAACTCCTTCCCCAGTTCTCTTGATGTCCGAAACTCCTTTCTTACTCATGTCCGGAATTCTAGTCTTACTTCTCCTTCTGAATTCTTGTTTCCGTTAACCTATCCCTTAATAGAAGTTCTTATTTCCCAAATTCACCTTCCTTCTAATGGTTTCCTATTATTTCTCTTCCTCATAACTCAAATGCGGCTCGGTTGAACTGATACTTGATAGTTGAGGCGAAAGGCTTCTTATCAAGTAAACACTAAAATGCATGTTGGGTTAAAATGACAATGCATGGGTCACATTTACATAAAGCAATTATACCATACAGTAGCGCAACGAAACTAATTAGAAATGCACGGATAAACATAGGATCAAAAGAGTAAATAAATAATGCAAAATATGATGCACGTGCTATGAATGTTTTGGAACTTGTCACCGATGTGGAAAGTTATTAGCTCGGTAGCTTTCCTTGTTCTTCCGATCCCAAGGTTACTTGGACTTGGTGATTATCCCTTGGCTTTCCCACGGTCTTCAAGTTTTCCATGAGTCTTTTTCGCATCACTTGTATCTCCCACTATCCGAGATTGCAATTCCTTAATCCCTAATTCTTCCACGTCCACTGAGTTAGCATCCACACTTCTCCTCGCAATTCGACCTTTACTTCTAATTGTCACCTTAATCAAGAATCCCGTGCCTATCCCTTGTGAATTCAATTCACCTCCAATTGCTTACATTTGAGCGCATGATATCCTTGCAAGGAGTGATTGCCTTTTTTTTTTTTTTACCATTTCCATTTGTTGCTTCATATCTCCCATTTTATTTCACAACATGACAATTCAGCTTGGATTTGGAGAAATGAACTCAAATCCTGTTCTCCATATCGCCACCTTCCCTCTATTCGTGTTTACCCAAATGCTTGCCTTCTAGTACCCGACTTCTAATCACTAGGCTTAGTTCGAAGTCCTTCTTTGTAGACCCTTGATGCATAACCTCTACCGGACCCCTGTTATCTCTACTCCTCTTAGTTTCTAGTACCTCTTCCATGATCCAAATCCGGGACCAATATATCTTCAAGATTTTGTTCCCTTCATTCCTTAGGTTGCAAGATCCTGTTGAATCCAATTAATGCACTTCAGATAGTGGATTCACATAAGTTGTTCTTTTAAGTCACAACCATCCCTTGATTAACCCCTATTCCTACACCACCAAATATTCCTCTGCTATCGCATCGCCAAGGTCGAATCTCCCATTCTAAATCCTAACCGTTAATTACAACTCAGTCTGTAATGCCACGCGGCTAGCATTCTCCACATTCCTCCTCAGGCATCCTTCCTATCTTCCATGCCTCCGAAGGAATTTGCAATAGATTGTTGTGATCATAAAATTTGGCCGTGGGTTGATATCATCTTTATAACCTGGAAACCATAACTCATTTCAAGAATGGATGCATGCGATTAGTGCATGCTCATGGCACATATTCAATACGAAAGACAAGAATCCATATAAAATGCAACAAGTGATTCAACAAAATTCTTAAGGAAACCAAATTCCATATTCAAGATCGATGCAATGCACACAATATCACATAGTCCCTATGCCGTTCGACTTAGACTGACTCCGACATGACTCAAGAACACCGGTTTTGCAACCGGGCTCTGATACCACTTAAGGATGTAGCACCCCGCACGTGAGGCACCACATCCCCCGCACTAAGGCTCAACACGAGTAACAAAATGGTAAATCCGCACCCGTATCAATCCCTAGCGAACGGGAGACAAACATAAAACCTTCCTAAGCCAGGCGGAGCTAGACCCTGTAATGATTACCAATCCACAAAATATAGTGCAGCAAAGCCAAAGTTCAATCATACCAACTATAAGTAGAATTTGGGCTCTTCAGGCCTCTTTTAAAATCAATAGCAAAAATTCAGTAACAGCCATTCAATAACAATTACATAATTACTCAAGTTCATGATATAATAGAACGAATCATACATAATTCCAATACATAAATGAGTGTAGAGACTCTCCTAACCTAACTTGACCAACACAAAGACTCCAACATCTCCGCCTAGCTCGAAACTCTGAAGCCAAACCTGCACACTAAAGTGTTGGGGAGGGAGAGGGTCAGTCTCTAGAAGACTGAGTGAGCAGGAGCGATAAATATATATATAAAACATGCACATGCAAGTCATAAATTCCGAACAAGGTTTTATTTGAATTTAGTTCCCAAAAAGGGCAAGAAAATAGATAGACCATGCTCGACCTTTACGACTAATTCATATTAAAGTCATTACATTTCATAAATCATACATAAATATATAAGGCTCGGCGAGTGAGCGTGCACAATCTCCAACCAAACTCCGACCGTGTACGACAAATATCATTAATATATTGATTAAGCGATCATGCAATATATCATAATACACACAGACCATAAATCATAACATAACATAAATGCGTTTGGGCAATCCGTGTCCCGGCCTTCCCGCACGGTGCAATTCTATCAAAGCATATACATAAGAAGAGGCGTAAATCCTAACCAACCTTCTTCCTCCGGGTGGTGGACGGGCTTGCAAGACCCGACCACCTCAATCATAGGCCAATGGGGTTTCATGACTCCCCCAAGGGCACTCAGCTCCCATTCCCCGCTAAACCTCCTAGCGAGGGCCGGTATCACCGTAGTTTGTTGGGACTAGTATATGGGATCCCCGTCAGCCCTTGCTTCCTCGGTTAGCCACATATACTAAGTCCCGGGGCCCGTGAACATATCATATTTGCATAATCTCGCCAAAACATATCAATTCATAAGTACATAACATAATTCATACATACATATCATAATTCATAAGTACATAACATAATTCATAAATACCTTACCGTGTAATTCGCCATATGCTATATACGTACCTCTCCGTGTCATCCTATTCCGTAGCTAGGATGACGACACACGTTTTGGAGCATAGCCTCATTACAAAACCATTTTTAAGCTCATATACGCTCATACGTATAATTCAGAAGAATTTACTCGATAACTTCATTTGAAAACCAAATATATATATAATCATAAGGTTTTGGCCAAAGCTTTTCACATAAGGGTTGTAGGGTTTGTTACATAGCTAAAACGAAAACCACCCTCACCTTAACCGAGAAGTTACAAGGATCGAGCACCAAGTGCCTGAACGATCAAAAGCTCTCCACCCTGGAGACAAACTGTACAAAAGACCACAAGACGTGCTCGTGAGACTCAAGACTCTAAATGAACCATATATGACGCACGGCAATGCTCAAGCATGATATGAAGGCATAAGGATCATATTAAGTCATGAAATGTTCATGTGCATTATTAAGGCATTTAACTCATAGATCCAAGTCATTCACTCATTCATTCATTATCATTCAATTCATATTCCCAATCAATTTATTTCAAGAACTCAAATAGGAGCATAGAACATGTTCAAGCTCTTCCATAATGTTACCACATACTTCATATTACATAACATAGCATATATCCAAGGTTTGACAACAAGAAGAAGTCTTATTCTATAGAAAATAAGTGATGCTATTCATAAGCGACATATAAACACACATAAATGGCATTAAGTAAAAGCATGCCTATAGCACATCCAAATGCCATGAAATTAAACCATAATGCTCCCAACATATAGCAAAACAAGTTCATAGTTCAACACAAAAGGAGATAAAGTCATTCAAGAGGTGAAACAAATCAAAAACCGAAAAGGAAGCAACAAAGACTGCACATGGGAAGTGACACGGGGGTGTCACCAACCCTAGCCCAACTGAGCCACGGGCGTGGCTCAGTACAGAGCTGCCCAGAAGGTGTGACACGCCCGTGTCTCCCTCTTATGAGTAAATGAGACACGGGGGTGTCACGGTACAGAACTTGAGGCGCAAGCAAGACCTAACCGGCAAAACTGAACTCAAACAAACTCAATCTAAAGGCATACCAAATGAACTCCAAATGCTCTGAAACTTAATATGCAACATATTTGGCATGTTATGAACATTTTTCATTTAGAGTGAAAAAGCTAAATCACACGTTAAGATCATCGAAACCGTGAAACAAAACTGGGTCGCTACAATCGGACATATGAGCCCTAATGATTCTATCATGCCTTGATCAAGTACTTAGGGCTTGAATTTGGATCTGAAACTTTGGGGAATGCATGCTAACATACCAAACAACTAATATACATCATATATATGCAAAATGGTACAATTTAAAGCACATTAGAAGGACCAACAAGTTACCAAACTCAACAGCAACAATTCTGTCAAAGATCATGCATAAGAACAGGCCATGTCTTGCGGTTTTGAGGCTTCAAATGGAACCAAATACTTAAAGCATGAATGCTAACATATAGAACAATGAGTGTACATCAACTCCATGCATTTTCACACGAAATGGAGGCCATATGATCATGCAACAACACCAAATCTCACACAGCAGTTCGAAAACAGGGGAAACAGTTTGAACATCAAGTTTGGAGCTCCATATCTCATAATTTCATAAAAGGGTCAAGAGATGAAATCCTCCTAAAATCATATACTATCAGTTAGGAAAGAAATAAGCCAAGAAACAAGTTCATAGGATCACATATAAGCAAGAAATTCAGCCACACAAACATATAGGTCACAAGAGCAAAAATCCCTAAAAGTTCATACCAATCTCATAATTCAAACCCTAATCAAATCTGATCCAAATCATGTTTTAAATAGATGAAATCAAGCATAATTGAGTAGAGAAGACATAAATATTCATACCTTGAAGTTTTGGTGAAGGAAGATGGTGATTTGAGCTCCAAAATCACAAAGGGCCAAGGGTTTTCTTCCTTTCTTCTCTTCTCCCTTCTCTCGATCAGACCCAGCAGAAATGAGGGAGATATGGTTCGGTTTTTGCTGCTAAAAGGGAGAGGAAGGAGTTAACTCTAGGTACAAAAGTCATGGTTAAGGTGTGGTTGGGTTAAGAGGTGTTATGGGGTCCCACCATGAAGACTAGTCAACCAAAAGGAGTTCTTCTTGTACGAGTTGCTCGTTACGGTTGGATTTCGGAGGTCTTAATGATCTCAAAAAGGTATGAGGCTTGTTCCATCGTCTCCGGATCGTCGATACGAAGGCAACGGAGGTGACGGAATTCGAATCCGAATTCCCGAGCTCAAGATATCACGCACGGAACCAAGGGTGCGCTAATTGCTCGTTAGCCCCCGATTTGGTTCCACAATCAAAATTAAATTCATAAACACGTCAAATGAATCCAAAAACATAAACCGAGCATATAGGCATGTTCATAACACACATATTTACGACATACTAAATTTCCATACCATTCCGATATCATTACATATATGAACGAAGCGCAAATAGAACACTCATGCGCATGAACGAATTCATATAGTTATAAATGAATTACTAAAACTCAAATTCCATATTAAATAAATTAAAACCAACTAATAACATGTTGAAATTAATTAACGAAATTACCGAAATAGTTAAGGTAACATGAAACCTTAATTTAGAAATTAAACACTAAATATCAAAGTAGAAATAAAAATGAATTAAATTAAATATTAATAGTTTATAGTTTAAATCAAATAAAAACACTTATGAACAAGTAATCATATAATTAAATAATTAAGTCGCGCAATTTATAAACAAATACGCCACATTATTTAAACTGAAAAACTGGGGCGTTACAATCTCTCCCCCTTAAAAGAATCCGTCCTCGGATTCAAAACACGCTTGAAATTAAACAATGAGAGAATCCCCGTCTCTCGCAAACAACAAGGAGAGAGCCCCGTCTCTCGAGCAACAATGAGAGAACCCCGTCTCTCGCAAACAAAGAGAGTACCCCGTCTCTCAAACAAAAATAAGAGAAGCCCCGTCTCTTAGAAACAATGAGAGCACCCCGTCTCTCAAACAAAAATAAATAAAGCAAGGAAGTCTCCAATACTCCCAAGCCGCACACGCAAAACCAAATTCAAAATCACACAAGCCACCTCAAGGTAATTATCAGATATCATCAACGTTACTCATCAATTACTTCACGTAATTTAACTTGTTAAGAAAACAAAGCACATAACAAAGAAATTATTAAATTGAATCTGCAAGAATGTATGCTTCATGAATGCTATAAATACCGTTCACCGTAGTCACGAAGTTTTAAAATTGTGAGTTGTCGTGGTTCAGTGTATCATCTGTCCCGAAGATAGATTCAGTGCTCAGTTTGTCTTTAACCCCTTCAGGGTACCCCAATGCGATAATTGTTGAATCCTTTAAGGGTTATATTTTTGAATCCCTTCTATTTGTGCTGTTTCCAGCCTTCATCGTTTGCCTTAATCCTCATTCGACCAACCAACTCTTTTTAATTAACCGAATTTGACTTCCCGAATGCCCTTAGACCATCCGTCTTGAAGTTAGATCCAAAGCTATTATCTTACCCATATCGGAGTTTGAAATACCCTCGAGGATAACTACTCCTGACAACCTTGACGATTCCATCCCTACCTTGAGGTATTCGTCATTAAAATCCAACTTAACACGAATCCTTTTCTATCTTCCGTTCATATTATCCATTCATTCTCTTTAACCCCTTTAAGGTTATATTCTGTATCTGGCCCTACATTTCTTGAATCAAAGATAGAATGTTCTTGATGCGTTTTAAACTTTGATGTAAATCCTCCAATGATCATCTTTTCTAGTTTGGTTCCTTCTTAATTTTCCTTCCGAATTATCGTGGGACTAACCGAAGACTTGATAATATTGTCATTATTGAACCCCCTTTTTACTCTATTGATTTACTCTTGATTGCCCTCCTTCCATTCTATGCTAGCTTGATTCAATTCTTTCTCTCCCGTCAATTCTGACTTAGGGTTCACAGGAGCTCCCTTATAATCTGTTATCCCCAGATCCATATTCTATACATAGGAATATTCTCCAAGCCATTTCCGTTATCCCTAGTGAGGGACTCCAACCCGAATTTAATAACTTAGTTCTCCTCTTAACAACTTAACCATTCAAGCCGCCTTAGTTATCTCTGATCATCCCTACTGGGACTCCCAGGTCTTCCTTAATTTACAATTTCGTTATTCCCACTAAATATTTCTTCGAGCACCCTTTTAATCGTCCAATTGTTCCTCGGTGGTGCTCTCCCCCTTAAATTTCTGTTGTTCCGTGTTGAACTCCATTTGATTCTTCTTTTATCGAAATTCTTGATGAGTAAATCCCATCAGGTAAAGTTTAACTGATATAGAAATCAAGACCTTCCAACTCCTTCCCCAGTTCTCTTGATGTCCGAAACTCCTTTCTTACTCATGTCCGGAATTCTAGTCTTACTTCTCCTTCTGAATTCTTGTTTCCGTTAACCTATCCCTTAATAGAAGTTCTTATTTCCCAAATTCACCTTCCTTCTAATGGTTTCCTATTATTTCTCTTCCTCATAACTCAAATGCGGCTCGGTTGAACTGATACTTGATAGTTGAGGCGAAAGGCTTCTTATCAAGTAAACACTAAAATGCATGTTGGGTTAAAATGACAATGCATGGGTCACATTTACATAAAGCAATTATACCATACAGTAGCGCAACGAAACTAATTAGAAATGCACGGATAAACATAGGATCAAAAGAGTAAATAAATAATGCAAAATATGATGCACGTGCTATGAATGTTTTGGAACTTGTCACCGATGTGGAAAGTTATTTGCTCGGTAGCTTTCCTTGTTCTTCCGATCCCAAGGTTACTTGGACTTGGTGATTATCCCTTGGCTTTCCCACGGTCTTCAAGTTTTCCATGAGTCTTTTTCGCATCACTTGTATCTCCCACTATCCGAGATTGCAATTCCTTAATCCCTAATTCTTCCATGTCCACTGAGTTAGCATCCACACTTCTCCTCGCAATTCGACCTTTACTTCTAATTGTCACCTTAATCAAGAATCCCGTGCCTATCCCTTGTGAATTCAATTCACCTCCAATTGCTTACATTTGAGCGCATGATATCCTTGCAAGGAGTGATTGCCTTTTTTTTTTTTTTTACCATTTCCATTTGTTGCTTCATATCTCCCATTTTATTTCACAACATGACAATTCAGCTTGGATTTGGAGAAATGAACTCAAATCCTGTTCTCCATATCGCCACCTTCCCTCTATTCGTGTTTACCCAAATGCTTGCCTTCTAGTACCCGACTTCTAATCACTAGGCTTAGTTCGAAGTCCTTCTTTGTAGACCCTTGATGCATAACCTCTACCGGACCCCTGTTATCTCTACTCCTCTTAGTTTCTAGTACCTCTTCCATGATCCAAATCCGGGACCAATATATCTTCAAGATTTTGTTCCCTTCATTCCTTAGGTTGCAAGATCCTGTTGAATCCAATTAATGCACTTCAGATAGTGGATTCACATAAGTTGTTCTTTTAAGTCACAACCATCCCTTGATTAACCCCTATTCCTACACCACCAAATATTCCTCTGCTATCGCATCGCCAAGGTCGAATCTCCCATTCTAAATCCTAACCGTTAATTGCAACTCAGTCTGTAATGCCACGCGGCTAGCATTCTCCACATTCCTCCTCAGGCATCCTTCCTATCTTCCATGCCTCCGAAGGAATTTGCAATAGATTGTTGTGATCATAAAATTTGGCCGTGGGTTGATATCATCTTTATAACCTGGAAACCATAACTCATTTCAAGAATGGATGCATGCTATTAGTGCATGCTCATGGCACATATTCAATACGAAAGACAAGAATCCATATAAAATGCAACAAGTGATTCAACAAAATTCTTAAGGAAACCAAATTCCATATTCAAGATCGATGCAATGCACACAATATCACATAGTCCCTATGCCGTTCGACTTAGACTGACTCCGACATGACTCAAGAACACCGGTTTTGCAACCGGGCTCTGATACCACTTAAGGATGTAGCACCCCGCACGTGAGGCACCACATCCCCCGCACTAAGGCTCAACACGAGTAACGAAATGGTAAATCCGCACCCGTATCAATCCCTAGCGAACGGGAGACAAACATAAAACCTTCCTAAGCCAGGCGGAGCTAGACCCTGTAATGATTACCAATCCACAAAATATAGTGCAGCAAAGCCAAAGTTCAATCATACCAACTATAAGTAGAATTTGGGCTCTTCAGGCCTCTTTTAAAATCAATAGCAAAAATTCAGTAACAGCCATTCAATAACAATTACATAATTACTCAAGTTCATGATATAATAGAACGAATCGTACATAATTCCAATACATAAATGAGTGTAGAGACTCTCCTAACCTAACTTGACCAACACAAAGACTCCAACATCTCCGCCTAGCTCGAAACTCTGAAGCCAAACCTGCACACTAAAGTGTTGGGGAGGGAGAGGGTCAGTCTCTAGAAGACTGAGTGAGCAGGAGCGATAAATATATATATAAAACATGCACATGCAAGTCATAAATTCCGAACAAGGTTTTATTTGAATTTAGTTCCCAAAAAGGGCAAGAAAATAGATAGACCATGCTCGACCTTTACGACTAATTCATATTAAAGTCATTACATTTCATAAATCATACATAAATATATAAGGCTCGGCGAGTGAGCGTGCACAATCTCCAACCAAACTCCGACCGTGTACGACAAATATCATTAATATATTGATTAAGCGATCATGCAATATATCATAATACACACAGACCATAAATCATAACATAACATAAATGCGTTTGGGCAATCCGTGTCCCGGCCTTCCCGCACGGTGCAATTCTATCAAAGCATATACATAAGAAGAGGCGTAAATCCTAACCAACCTTCTTCCTCCGGGTGGTGGACGGGCTTGCAAGACCCGACCACCTCAATCATAGGCCAATGGGGTTTCATGACTCCCCCAAGGGCACTCAGCTCCCATTCCCCGCTAAACCTCCTAGCGAGGGCCGGTATCACCGTAGTTTGTTGGGACTAGTATATGGGATCCCCGTCAGCCCTTGCTTCCTCGGTTAGCCACATATACTAAGTCCCGGGGCCCGTGAACATATCATATTTGCATAATCTCGCCAAAACATATCAATTCATAAGTACATAACATAATTCATACATACATATCATAATTCATAAGTACATAACATAATTCATAAATACCTTACCGTGTAATTCGGCATATGCTATATACGTACCTCTCCGTGTCATCCTATTCCGTAGCTAGCATGACGACACACGTTTTGGAGCATAGCCTCATTACAAAACCATTTTTAAGCTCATATACGCTCATACGTATAATTCAGAAGAATTTACTCGATAACTTCATTTGAAAACCAAATATATATATAATCATAAGGTTTTGGCCAAAGCTTTTCACATAAGGGTTGTAGGGTTTGTTACATAGCTAAAACGAAAACCACCCTCACCTTAACCGAGAAGTTACAAGGATCGAGCACCAAGTGCCTGAACGATCAAAAGCTCTCCACCCTGGAGACAAACTGTACAAAAGACCACAAGACGTGCTCGTGAGACTCAAGACTCTAAATGAACCATATATGACGCACGGCAATGCTCAAGCATGATATGAAGGCATAAGGATCATATTAAGTCATGAAATGTTCATGTGCATTATTAAGGCATTTAACTCATAGATCCAAGTCATTCACTCATTCATTCATTATCATTCAATTCATATTCCCAATCAATTTATTTCAAGAACTCAAATAGGAGCATAGAACATGTTCAAGCTCTTCCATAATGTTACCACATACTTCATATTACATAACATAGCATATATCCAAGGTTTGACAACAAGAAGAAGTCTTATTCTATAGAAAATAAGTGATGCTATTCATAAGCGACATATAAACACACATAAATGGCATTAAGTAAAAGCATGCCTATAGCACATCCAAATGCCATGAAATTAAACCATAATGCTCCCAACATATAGCAAAACAAGTTCATAGTTCAACACAAAAGGAGATAAAGTCATTCAAGAGGTGAAACAAATCAAAAACCGAAAAGGAAGCAACAAAGACTGCACATGGGAAGTGACACGGGGGTGTCACCAACCCTAGCCCAACTGAGCCACGGGCGTGGCTCAGTACAGAGCTGCCCAGAAGGTGTGACACGCCCGTGTCTCCCTCTTATGAGTAAATGAGACACGGGGGTGTCACGGTACAGAACTTGAGGCGCAAGCAAGACCTAACCGGCAAAACTGAACTCAAACAAACTCAATCTAAAGGCATACCAAATGAACTCCAAATGCTCTGAAACTTAATATGCAACATATTTGGCATGTTATGAACATTTTTCATTTAGAGTGAAAAAGCTAAATCACACGTTAAGATCATCGAAACCGTGAAACAAAACTGGGTCGCTACAATCGGACATATGAGCCCTAATGATTCTATCATGCCTTGATCAAGTACTTAGGGCTTGAGTTTGGATCTGAAACTTTGGGGAATGCATGCTAACATACCAAACAACTAATATACATCATATATATGCAAAATGGTACAATTTAAAGCACATTAGAAGGACCAACAAGTTACCAAACTCAACAGCAACAATTCTGTCAAAGATCATGCATAAGAACAGGCCATGTCTTGCGGTTTTGAGGCTTCAAATGGAACCAAATACTTAAAGCATGAATGCTAACATATAGAACAATGAGTGTACATCAACTCCATGCATTTTCACACGAAATGGAGGCCATATGATCATGCAACAACACCAAATCTCACACAGCAGTTCGAAAACAAGGGAAACAGTTTGAACATCAAGTTTGGAGCTCCATATCTCATAATTTCATAAAAGGGTCAAGAGATGAAATCCTCCTAAAATCATATACTATCAGTTAGGAAAGAAATAAGCCAAGAAACAAGTTCATAGGATCACATATAAGCAAGAAATTCAGCCACACAAACATATAGGTCACAAGAGCAAAAATCCCTAAAAGTTCATACCAATCTCATAATTCAAACCCTAATCAAATCTGATCCAAATCATGTTTTAAATAGATGAAATCAAGCATAATTGAGTAGAGAAGACATAAATATTCATACCTTGAAGTTTTGGTGAAGGAAGATGGTGATTTGAGCTCCAAAATCACAAAGGGCCAAGGGTTTTCTTCCTTTCTTCTCTTCTCCCTTCTCTCGATCAGACCCAGCAGAAATGAGGGAGATATGGTTCGGTTTTTGCTGCTAAAAGGGAGAGGAAGGAGTTAACTCTAGGTACAAAAGTCATGGTTAAGGTGTGGTTGGGTTAAGAGGTGTTATGGGGTCCCACCATGAAGACTAGTCAACCAAAAGGAGTTCTTCTTGTACGAGTTGCTCGTTACGGTTGGATTTCGGAGGTCTTAATGATCTCAAAAAGGTATGAGGCTTGTTCCATCGTCTCCGGATCGTCGATATGAAGGCAACGGAGGTGACGGAATTCGAATCCGAATTCCCGAGCTCAAGATATCACGCACGGAACCAAGGGTGCGCTAATTGCTCGTTAGCCCCCGATTTGGTTCCACAATCAAAATTAAATTCATAAACACGTCAAATGAATCCAAAAACATAAACCGAGCATATAGGCATGTTCATAACACACATATTTACGACATACTAAATTTCCATACCATTCCGATATCATTACATATATGAACGAAGCGCAAATAGAACACTCATGCGCATGAACGAATTCATATAGTTATAAATGAATTACTAAAACTCAAATTCCATATTAAATAAATTAAAACCAACTAATAACATGTTGAAATTAATTAACGAAATTACCGAAATAGTTAAGGTAACATGAAACCTTAATTTAGAAATTAAACACTAAATATCAAAGTAGAAATAAAAATGAATTAAATTAAATATTAATAGTTTATAGTTTAAATCAAATAAAAACACTTATGAACAAGTAATCATATAATTAAATAATTAAGTCGCGCAATTTATAAACAAATACGCCACATTATTTAAACTGAAAAACTGGGGCGTTACACGAGCCCTCAATGCAGTATTTCAATGCTCTACTCCAAGTTGTTAGCTCACCGCGCTCGTCCCCCGAGGCGGGTTTCTTCTACTATGTCCAAGCAAAGGCCCATCTGAAATTGATCAATTCCCCTTCATCCACCTACGACCCAGATTCGAATGAGAAGTTTATTTTTGTTAAAACCCCAGCGGATGATGATTTCGGGGTGGCACGAGAGTGGATTTCGCACGAGAAGGGTTCCCTTGTGAAGAATCGCTTAGAGCCTACTTTCCCAGAGAATTGGGCTAAAGATTTGGCTGGAGCGTTGAGGGACGAGGGCTGGTTGATTCAAGCCAAGGAGTTGATAGATGATGCGGAACTCATGTTCCTCTGTGGGCTTACCAACGACCCTCATTATCTCAACAACCCTCCCGCTCGAGATTTGGAGAGAGAGACGGTTAGATTTTAGGGCACTAACTTTTAGATAGGGATGCTAACTGTTTACTTGTATTTGTAACTTGTATTCCAAAAGAGTTTGCATAAATATTTCTGACCTTTGTTGTTTGTTTGTTTTTTTTTTTTTTCTTTCTGCCCAGGAGCAAACATTATCATGGCTGGAGGAGGAATCCGCAATGCTGCCCAATTCGTCAACGCTTGCAACTGCCAGCAATGTCAAAACGCCCAAGATAACCAGCGAAATGTCCGAGGCTGAGGGGCTGGAAGGGGTGATGGACGAGGCGGTCACCAAGGGGCTAGCTCAAGCTCCGCTCCGAGGCTGAGGGGCCGGAAGGGGTGATGGACGAGGCGGTCACCAAGGGGCTAGCTCAAGCTCCGCTCAGACCTCTCAAGGCCGTGGAGATAATTGAGCGCCCAGCACGGAAAACAGGATAGTGGCCCGGTCTCCAGTTGCAGCGGATACAAGGGTAGCCAACCCCAACACCGCCAATCAGACAAGGCCCTCCACGGGCGTGGTGATTAGGGAGGCTTAGGGGAGCAATGATCAAGCTTTCCGAAAAAGGAAAAGAATGCCCGACGCTTTTGCTATAACCGGCAAGGGCAAGTAGGTTGCCGAGGGCCCCAAGGGTGGTGGAGACACTTCCTCCTCCGAGGAAGAGCATTTATGGGGGTTCGAGCGCAAAGGGGACATGAGCTACAAGTGCTCTACAGAAGGAGGCCCCGTTCTTTTAAACCATGGATCGCCCTCGCATGCCATCAGCACCGGCCTTTTTGAGAAGGTCCAATTCACAGGGGACCACCAGGCTTTGTACTCCGAGCCCGTGGAAAAGGTGACTGGAAATATGATTCACCCCATAATTTCTGTAAGTCACTTTTATACCTGTAATCTTTGTCTTTGGAAGATGTTATTCTTTTATACTTGTCACTTATTTCTGCCCTTTTGAACCCATGCAGCAAGTTCTTCCGAGGGCGAAGAATATCCAAATGCGCGCCTCGGTTTATGCTGACCAAAAAGCCAAGTACAAGAAGATGGCACGCTCGAACGACCCCGCCCAACTCTAGGATGAACTACAAGTGGAGAAGGTCAAATTTCTCTCCCTTGAAACGGAGCATAAAAAGCTGGAGGTAGAGATGAAAAAGTTGCAGGAGGACTTTATGAATGCCGAGACCGCTCGGAGAAGCTGGCGCACGCAGTTCAATAACCTCAACGAGAGCACCCAGAAGCTGAAGGAAGACCGCGACGGATGGGTTGCCAAATTCAACGCCTCGAAGAAGAAGTATGCAAACATGATGAGTCAGCTCTCCCATCGCATAGAACAGGCTACCAAAGAAGCGCTCATCAAGTTTTACCACTCGAAGGTGTTTAACTTTGCGGCCTCCCTGCACTGCCTTGATGAAGCCCAAAAAGCTTTTAACTTAGCGATTGAGCAGGGTATTTTCAAGGGTGTGACAGACCCGTCCGCTCGTGGGATGCCGGATATGGGGCTCATGTTTAACGAGTGCTGCGTTGGGGAGGATGAGGATCGTGAAGACCCTGAGTCAAATATTTTCAAGCCGCAGTACAACTTCCTGGTCACGTTCATCCAAGACGAATATATGGCTGCTCACCCTTCGGAGGGAGCCTCTCAGGCAGAACAAAACGAGGGGGACAATAATGCCAGTGCCGCTCTCGAAAATCTCCCACCAAACGAGCCTGCTGCGCCCATTGTCAACGCTCCCGTCCCAGCAAACCAAAATGCTTTAGTTCCACTGGCTGGGGGCAATGAGCTTATAATTCCTCCAGCGCCAGAAAATAATGAGCCTGCGCCACCACCAGCTGCCCAGAATCAAGATAAACAAGCCCCTCAAGCGCAAGAGGCGGCGGCCCCAGTGCAAGGTCCTGTGGCTCGAAATGTTCTAGTGGTCTTGGAAGAAGACATTGCTCCAGCTACTTGATGATTCCCTCCATACGCTCATGTTGAAATTTCCCTTTCTATTCCGTTTAGCATTTTTAATTTTGTAGGAGTTCTAAGGGCCCACGTGCCCTCACTTTGTAACTTAATGGAAGCTTAACTAATGAAGATCTTTCCTTTCACAATAGTGTCTCCTTTTATTCCTTGCATTATTTGACCACGGAATTTTACTCTGCTTTTGTTGTAACAAAATCTTATAATGCTAAGATTCTGAGTAACATGCTAGGTAAAATATGTAAAGTTTAGCTAAGTCTTGAGTAATCACGAGGGTCTTATTTGGAGAATGCTCTCGCTCAAGACTTGTGAAAATTTTGTTTGAATGGCTTGGAAAATTTTACTAAGTCTTGAGTATTCACGAGGGTCTTATTGGGAGGTTGCCCTCGTTCAAGACTTGTGAAAATTTTGTTTGAATGGCTTGGAAAATTTTACTAAGTCTTGAGTATTCACGAGGGTCTTATTGGGAGGTTGCCCTCGTTCAAGACTTGTGAAAATTTTGTTTGAAAGGCTTGGAAAGTTTTACTAAGTCTAGAGTATTCACGAGGGTCTTATTGAGAGGTTTCCCTCGTTCAAGACTTGTGAAAATTTTGTTTCTGTGAAAAATGCAAGGATGCTGATTTCAAGGGACCAGGCCATTGGACCTTTGGGCTCTCCCTTGCCACTCAGCCAGTCCTTGTGCCGTAATTCCCGTTTTCGAGCGCGGGGTGCCAGTAGTAGAGGCTACGCGGGTTTATTAGGAGGCTGATGCATGTGGACCGGACCTAGGACTGGATTTAGGCACCCTGGGCTTGGGGTCCCAAGAGAGGATTTTCAACCAACCTGCATACTCAAATTCAGTAAATAGGCGCAGTAATTTCTATTATAATCCCCTGGAAAATAGCAAATACATCGTGCCTCTACGCGGACTTTTTACAAAATTAACTTAAACAAAAAAACCTCCTGAGGTTGCATGCATTCCAAGGGCGTGGGAGACGCTCGCTTTGCAGAGATTCGAGCGTGTATGTATTATTGGCCCGTATTTGTGTAACTTTGAATGGCCCTTCCCAGTTGGGGTCCAGTTTTCCCACATGCTTGGAGACTTCCACCTTCTTTAAGACCAAGTCACCCAGCTAGAAAGTTCTTTCTTTGACACGCTTGTTGTATTGTCGCGCCACAGCTGATTTATATCTGTGCATTTTCGCCCAAGCGTTGTCCCTTCTTTCCTCCAATAGGTCCAACTCTAAGCTTCTGCTGGCTTCGTTGTCCTTAGGCTCGAAGTAGGCTACACGAGCGGGTTCGTGTGCGATTTCCACGAGAATCATAGCTTCAGACCCATAAACGAGGGCAAACGGTGTTTCGCCTGTTGTCGCTCGGGGGGGTTGTGCGATAAGCCCATATAGCCCCTTGTTACTCTTCAGCCCATTCACTTTTCTTACTTTCCAGCATGGTTTTCAAATGCTGGAGAATAGTCCTGTTGGTGACCTCAGCTTGACCATTGGCCTGAGGGTGGCCTACAGAAGTGAAGCCCTACTCAATTCCCAATTCTGAACACCATTCTCTGGTATCCGCTGCAATAAACTGCGACCCGTTGTCTGAGATGAGCACCCTCGGGATCCCGTACCTGCAAATGATATTTTTCTAAATGAAATCCCTTACAACCCTGAAAGTGATTTTCGCGACGGCTTGAGCCTCCGTCCACTTCGTAATGTAATCTACGACCAATATGACGAATTTCTTTTGCCCAACCGCCATTGGCAAAGGACCCACAATGTCTATACCCCACTGGTCAAAGGGCTACGAGACGTCTATGGGGACCATCTGGGCTGCTGGCAACTGAGGGATGTTTGAATGGAATTGACATTTGGGACATCTTTTGGAGAATTCGAGGGCATCCTGTAGAATAGTAGGCTAATAGAATCCACTCCTTAGTATTTTCTTGGCAAGGACGGGCCCTCCTGAGTGATTCCCACAACTCCCTCCATGTACATGCTCAAGGGTCTCTTTGGCTTGCGAGGACCTCAAACACCTCATTGGAGGACCCTGGAATGACTTTTTGAAAAGCCTGCCTTCGTTATCCAAAGAGAAACGAGGGGCTTTGTTTCGGATTTTCCGCACCTCTACCTTGTCAGTGGGACAAACGCCATCCTTGATAAATCTTAGTATGTCATCGAGCCAACATGGCTCGTGTGGATCGATCATGGCTACCATTTGCTTGGTGACCCTCTCCTTTATCAACGGCTCCTCTGCTCTGAGGAACGTGACTGAGCGCTCGCCGGTACCTTCCAGTGCTGATGCAAATTTTGATAAAGCGTCAGCACACTCGTTTTCCGCACGTGGGATCTACAATAAGTTGAATTCATTGAACTTCCCAATGATTTCCCTGGCCTTTCTCAAGTACTATACCATGGTGGTTTCTCGAGCCTTATAAGTTCCTTCAATCTGGCTCGTAATCAATTGAGAATCAACACAGGCTCCATTTTGAAAAGCAATTTTTAACCCTTGCACGAGGGCTTCATATTCTGCCTCGTTATTGGTAACCTGGAAATCCAACCTGATCGCAAAGTCTATCTCAATTCCATTGGGTTCTCTAAGGGTTACCCCTGCTCCTCCCCCCTGAGAGGTTGAGGAACCATCCGTGTGCAGGACCCATAGACCGTCATTTTCTGGAACAGCAGGTTCTAAACCAAAATGTTCCACCAGCAAATCCGCTACAACCTGCGCTTGCATGGCAGCTCTGGGCTCGAAACTTAAGTCAAATTGGCTCAACTCAATAGCCCACTTTATCAGTCTTCCTTAGACAACACTTGCTTTAATGGCTGATCTGTGAGGACGGTTATTCAGTGCGCCTGGAAATAGGGCCTCAACCATCGTGATGTATTGATGAGGGTGAACGAGAATTTTTCAATTTCCAAATATTTTCTCTCGGCCCCTTGTAAGGTTTTGCTTAAATAATAAACGGGCAAATGCTTACGCTTCCGTATGGTTGTTAGAACTGCGCTCGTTGCTTCTGTGGAAACGGAGAGGTACATAAACAACCTTTCGCCCTCAAGGGGCTTTGTCAAGAGGGGAGCGCTCGAAAGATAAGCCTTCATGTCTTGCAATGCTTTCTCACACTCCTCGGTCCAAGCAAAATTTCTAACATTGCGCAGAATTTTAAAGAAATGAAGGTTCCTGTCTGCCAAGCGCGAGATAAATCTGTTTAAAGAAATGATTTTCCCTACCAGCACCTGTACTTCCCGGAGATTACGAGGGGATGGGATGTCCAAAATAGCCTTGATTTTTTCCGGATTAGCCTCAATCCCCCTCTGGCTGACCATGTAGCCCAAGAATTTTCCTCCCCGCACTCCAAAAGTACATTTTGAAGGATTTCATTTCATCCCATACTGGCGAAGAATGGCAAAAGTGCGCTTGAGGTCCTCCAGGTGTGAGCCTCGACGCTCGCTCTTAACAATCATATCATCGATGTACATTTCCATGGATCCCCCAATTTCTTTCTTAAACATTTTGTTCACGAGGCGCTGGTAAGTGGCCCCTGCATTCTTGAGTCCAAAAGGCATGACCAAGAAGCAATACACACCCAAGTAGACAACAAATGAAGTTTTGGGGCGGTCTTCCTGGGCCATAAAGATTTGATAGTACCCTTAAAAGGCATCCATCATACTCATGAGTTCGCAGCCTGCGGTCGAATCTACCAGTTGGTCTATACGGGGCAATGGGTAAGGATCCTTAGGGTAAGCCTTGTTAAGATCAGTGAAGTCATTGCACATGTGCCACTTATTCGTGCTTTTGGGTACCAATACCACATTACATAACCATTCGGGATACAGTATAGGCTTGATGTACTGGGCCTCAAGGAGCTTGTGGACTTCCTCCTCAATAACTTTCTTCCGAAAACCGTGTACGTCCCATTTCTTCTGCTTAATTGGCTTAAATGAGGGGTCCACGTTGAGTCTGTGGACCATGACGCTCGGATCGATCCCAGTAAGGTAAAAACATCAATATTTCCCCGGAGGAAGTCGTTCATCATAATCTGCGAGGGTCCTGAAAGGTTGGACCCAATCTGAGTGGTTTTATCCTTGTTTCCTGGTTCCAACTCAATAGTGAGAAACTTCTCCGTGGGCTCGATCCGTATCTCCGGGCGAGGGGGCTCGAGCGCCCTCTTCTTTCCTGTCAGATGGCCATCATCCATAGGCTCCCCTTCGTGGGTATCTTCGTTTTGGGGATCTTTCTTTTTGTTCTTCTTCTTGTTCATCTTGGCCCTCTTGCGCACGGGACCATCTTCGTCCAGATTAGGAAAATCCACAGATTTCTTGGTGGATCCCATTTGGAACGCTTTCTCCGTTTTGGGCTTTTTGAGGGATAGCATGTAACATTCCCAGGCCTCACGGACGTTGCACAGAACCTCTCTGACACCCTCGGGGGGTGGGAAGTTTGATTTTCTGATGATACTTGGAGATAATTGCTTTGAAATCCACGAGGGCCGGTCGCCCGATTATGATGTTATAAGGGATCTCAATCTCTACCACCGCGTAGGTGACCATGAGTGTCTTCCGCTGTGGGGCACGGCCAAATGAGGTGACCAAGCGAATTTGCCCTCGTGGGACAACCTCAGAACCCCCAAAGCCAATGAGGGCTGTCTTGAGTGGTTTGAGCGGAGTATTAGTGACATTCATCTTTTGGAACATAGTGTAGGGCAAAACATTAACAGAGCTTCCACTATCCACCAACACCCTCTTTACAATGTGATTGTGGACATCTAAGCTAACCACCATGGGATAGTCAGAGGTTTCGCTGACCCCATGGGGTGTTACAATATGTTCCAAGTCCTTATCTGTAAATCCTATTACATCATGTTCCTTCGAGCATTCATCTTTGGATTCCCGGATGGCATAGAGTGATTTGGGCACCGAGGGACGTTGATCGTAACTCCGGATATACCGTCACCGGGAAGCGTTAGAATCTCCTCCAGAGGAACCTCCTGCTATCATGTTGATGACCGCAAAGAGGGCATTTTCTTGCTCAGGAGCCTTTCCTTTGTTGCGATAGCTGCTCTCAGGAGGGCCTCTCCCCCGTGGGCTCCTTGAACGCGATGGGCTCCTCCTTCTCTCTCTTGAACGATCATTACATAGCTCATCGTAGCGCTCCAACATTTTTACAAATTCTTTCAAATGGCCCCCCGTGATGAGCCTCTGAATTTCAACTTCCAACTGTCGGCATTCATCCGTGTCATGCCCCTTTTGCTTGTGAAAGACACAGTATTTATTCGAGCGTCTCAAAGCCTCTGTATCCTTCATCTTCATGGGCCTTTTGAAGAGCTTTTTGTCAGATAATGCGTAAACCTCTGAGATAGGCCTGTTGAGGGGAACCTGTTCGAATCTTCGCGGAGGAGGCGGCGACTTGCGGCGTTCTCTGTGGGGAGGCTCCTCTCGCTCTCGCTCGCTTTTAGAGGGCCCAGAATGCCTTGGAGCATTGGACCCGTACATGTCTTCGAGCACGAAATAGGGCTCGGCTATCTCCCTCATCGCCATGAGAGATGTGGGGCGTTTCTTCACAATGGAATCAGCAAATTTCTTACTCACATATTGCTTGTGATTGCAGGCTTTGAAGAGAACGTGGATCAGAAAATCCATGGAGGGCCTCTCCACCAGCAGCACCTCTTTGTTGAAACGAGCGAAGAATGACCGAAGGGATTCATGCTCACCTTGAATCAAGTTGTACAGGGTAGTGGGTGCGGTAATCGGAGCCTTCAATGAGTTGAAGTGATTTAGGAAGGCTTCAGTGAGTTCACCGTAAGAGTGGATTGAGCTTGGCGGCAAGCGCTTGTACCACTCGTAGCGGAAAAACCTTGGCCCAGTAATGGCTGGAGTGCTCGTACAGATGCATTAGGTACAGAAAATGATCTAGATATTCTGCAGGGTCTGTGGTCCCGTCGTAGCGGTTGACAGATGTTGGAACCTTGCCCAGGCCTGCTTGGGCCAGTAGTACCTCCTCCACGAAGGGGGATCCTTTCGCGAGTGGAAGGTGGTTGTAACATCCAATTTTTTTTTCTTGATCCACATGGCGTGGAGCATGCTGTTGGCGGGCTGGGCGACGAGCATCTCTGGTATTGTCTCGTTCGTCCCCGTCGTGGGGGACCTGAGATCTCGCCCGAGAGAGCTGTCCCACTATATCTTGCAACTCCTACAGTTGGTCTTGCACAGCTGCGAAGACGTTGGGATTTCCTTTCTTCACCTGGCTCCCTCGTTGGGAGGCTTGAGGCCCTCGTTTTGAGGCTCGAGAATGGGCCTCCTCATCAACGTTGATTCTTTCCGTGGGCTCTCTGCCCCTGTCTGCATGGGGACGCTCGTTTTCGCCTTGGTTGGGCATCTCCTTGGCGGGCGAAGGCGGCGGTTGAGCCCTCAGGATGGCCTGAGCCTGCCTAAGCGGATATGTCTGCATCCCCCCCAAAGGAGGGGCAACTTGAGTGGCCTGCCCAGAGGGAAAATACATGGAATGAAATCTCTCCCATGCACCCTGGGCCACCTGAACCTCACACTGGGCATAAAGAGCCCTCAGCGGCTGAGGGGTCAAAGGGGGCAACTCCACCCCTTCGATCTCACTTGGAATCACCACGGGGAGCTGGATTTGCCCGGCATGGTATGGTTGAACCGCCGGCATCATGACGTTAGGAGTGAGAGTGTACCCAGGAGGAGGCATCAAGAAAGGGTGTCCTCCTGGAATGGTATGGGCATTAAGCCATGAGCTCTGAGGATGCTAGGAAGAAGATGGAAGCTGAGTGCTTCCACCGGCTGCGGGATTGGGTGGCCCAGGGAGCACCGGTGGTGGCACTATCGGTTCTGTTGGTGGAAGTGGGCCTCCGTCAGGCGGTGCTCCGTCAGCCGCCGTCGACGGGATAGTAGCAATATTGGAATCGCGGGGAAGGTCATCTCCTCCCCCCACTGCTCCAGACCTAGTAACAACCATGGTTTGATGGGTGTTGGGTGTTTGTTTTTCAACTAGCAAAAAAGAGAGAGAGATGAGCTGAAAACGGTTTTCCCACAGACGGCGCCAAAAATGATGGGGTCCGACTAGGTAAGGGTCAAACTCCGATCACTTTCTATTTCGTTGAATTGGGAAAACATATGGTGAAGCTCGAAGAGGGTCGCCGGAAAAGCTATGGGCTCTACCTGCTAGGACAAACACCAACAAAGTCAGAAGGCCAAGCTGGGGAAACTGGGGGTGATTCCCAGATTGGCTCTCCGACGCTCAAGTCAGATAGTGATCTGAAAGAGGAATGCAAGCAAGCTATGTAATGGAGTTACAGTGATGAAGAATGCTTACAGGAATGAAGATGAACTCCCATATTTATAGTTGAGGGTCAGGGACCCTTTGGTAATTTACCTCGTGTGGTCCTGCCCGAATGTTGCCCTAACACGTGTCGCAGCGAGGAGAATCCTAGGAGGAATCTCCTACAAAAGCTGGTGGAAGTTAGTGTTGGCGACAGTGGCAGGTGCGCGGGCATGTACGGGGTGTCAGAGAGCCGTTTTAGGGGGTTGGTAACGAGGGCTAAGAGTACGCTCGTGTCAACCATGGGCCTTGGAGGCCAGAGGATCCGCTAGGGGATGGAGGCCAAGGCTGCGTAACGAGGGGGAGTGGAAGCTTCTTCGAGGGATGATAACGCTCGAAGAGGATTTCCAAGATAAGCTGGGACTGTGTTCCGTTTTGGGGGGGGGAGGGGCGCTCGTTTTCGAGCGGCAGAGACGACCACGCGTGTGCACAGTAGAGACGACACGTGCTCTTTAGGGGTTTTGACGCTCGTTGATAACCCGCCCCAGTCAAAGAAAGGTCACACGTTAATTTCTCATGTCGCCACGTGTCCAAACGTGGGTCGAGCATATTTTGTCCCCATCAGAATGCATTGATGATATGATTGTTAAAAGTATGATATAGATAGATACATGATATTTTGACTTTTAAAAAAATAGAGTTTTTTTTTAAAAAAAAATTACATACATTTTGATTCAGTTTTTATATTTTGAGATTTATTTTATTTTTTCTAATTATAAATATATATATATATATATATATATATATATATATATATATATATAACATATTATTGTTAATTTTTTTTTTTAATTTTATCAAAATTTGTCCTGTATATATGTTTTATATTTTATTTTTATAATTTTTTTAACACATGATGGAGTTGGTGTGTGTTTTTTATTACATTTTTTCAATTTTTTTTATTTTTTACTTGGCAAAATTTTCCAATGTGGCTGCCAAAGTGTCATTCCGGCTGCCATGGGGAGAACTCCGACGAGCAAAGGTAATTTCCGGCCGACAATTGTCCTTTAATTTTATATATATATATAAAACATATTGTTGTTAATTTTTTTTGTAATTTTATCAAAATTTGTCCTGTATATATGTTTTATTTTTTATTTTTATAATTTTTTTAGCACATGATGGAGTTGGTGTGTGTGTTTTATTATATTTTTTCAATTTTTTTTATTTTTTACTTGGCAAAATTTTCCAATGTGGCTGCCAAAGTGTCATTCCGGCTGCCATGTGGAGAACTCCGACGAGCAAAGGTAATTTTCGGCCGACAATTGTCCTTTAATTTCATGATTTCAAAAATTAAAGGTTGATATTTGCCACTTTGAAAAATTATGTCCGGAAATTACAAGTTGGATATTCCCACCAGATGAAATGAACAATTTTCCTAAAAAAATATAAAACATATGGGCCTTGTGGGCCTTGATCTACAGCTTTACGAAAAAAAAAATATAAAACATATGGGTCTTGTGGGCCTTTTATATCATACAAATGGCCTTTATGCCTTTATGGCTAGGTTAAAATAAAGATTCTTTTTTCTAATCCCATTCACCGGGCCGCTGTTCTTTCCATATGGACAACATTTTACATGAGGTTCCCCTTCCCCACCCCGATGGTATCATTTATTTACCAATCGGAATCTATCATACCTCGTTTAGTGGTTATTGGAAGAGTATATTATTATAAAATGATGTCTTTTGGTTTAAAGAATGTGGGAGCTACCAATCAGCATTTAGTTAACTATGGTCAAAAACTAAATTGATAAGACAATGGAAGTATGCATTGAGGATATACTTGTTAAAAGTATGACATAGATAGATACATGCTATTTTGATTTTTAAAAAAATAGAGTTTTTACAAAAAAAAAAAAAAAAAAAAAATGACACACATTTTGATTCAGTTTTATATTTTGAGTTTTTTTATATTTTTTCTAATTATATATATATATAACATATTATTGTTAATTTTTTTGTAATTTTATCAAAATTTGTCATGTATATATGTTTAATATTTATAATTTTTTTAGCACATGATAGAGTTGGTGTGTGTTTTTTTATTATATTTTTTCAATTTTTTTTATTTCTTACTTGACAAAATTTTTCAATGTGGTTGCCAAAGTGTCACTCCGGCTGCCATGTGGAGAACTTCGACGAGCAAAGGTAATTTTCGGCCGGCAATTGTCCTTTAATTTCATGATTTCAAAAATTAAAGGTTGATATTTGTCACTTTGAAAAATTATGTTCTGAAATTGCAAGTTGGATATTCCTACCGGATGAAATGAACAATTTTCCCAAAAAAATATAAAACATATGGGCCTTGTGGGCCTTGATCTACAGCTTTAACAAAAAAATATATATAAAACATATGGGTCTTGTGGGCCTTGTATATCATACAAATGGCCTTTATGGCTTTATGACTAGGTTAAAATAGATATTCTTTTTTCTAACCCCATTCACCGCGTCGCTGTTCTTTCCATATGGACAACATTTTTCATGAGGTTCCCCTTCCCCACCCCAATGGTATCGTATATTTACCAATCGGAATCTATCATATCTCGTTTAGTGGTTATTGGAGGAATATATTGTTATAAAGTGATGTCTTTTGGTTTAAAGAATGTAGGAGCTACCGATCGACATTTAGTTAACTATGTTCAAAAACTAAATTGGTAAGACAATGGAAGTATGAATTGATGATATACTTTTTCGAAGTATGACATTGATAGATACATGATATTTTGATTTTTTAAAAAATAGAGCTTTTAAAAAAAAAAAAAACAAAATGACACACATTTTGATTCAGTTTTATATTTTGAGTTTTATTTTATTTTTTCTAATTATATATATATAACATATTTTTGTTAATTTTTTTGTAATTTTATCAAAATTTGTCATGTATATATGTTTTATTTTTATAATTTTTTTAGCACATGATAGAGTTTGTGTGTGTTTTTTATTATATTTTTTCAATTTTTTTTATTTCTTACTTGGCAAAATTTTCCAATGTGGCTGCCAAAGTGTCACTCCGGTTGCCATGTGGAGAGCTTCTACGAGCAAAGGTAATTTTCGACCGGCAATTGTCCTTTAATTTCATGATTTCAAAAATTAAAGGTTGATATTGCCACTTTGAAAAATTATGTCCTGAAATTGCAAGTTGGATATTCCTGCAGGATGAAGTGAACAACTTTTCCAAAAAAATATAAAACATATGGGCCTTGTGGGCTTTGATCTACAGCTTTACCAAAAAAAAATAATAATAAAGCATATGGGTCTTGTGGGTTTTGTAGATCATACAAATGGTCTTTATGCCTTTATGACTAGGTTAAAATAGAGATTCTTATTTCTAACCCCATTCACCGAGCCGCTGTTCTTTCCATATGGACAACATTTTTCATGAGGTTCCCCTTCCCCACCCCGATGGTATCGTATATTTACCAATCGGAATCTATCATATCTCGTTTAGTGGTTATTGGAGGAGTACATTGTTATAAAGTGATGTCTTTTGGTTTAAAGAAGGTAGGAGCTACCAATCAGCATTTAGTTAACTATGTTTAAAAACTAAATTGGTAAGACAATGGAAGTATGCGGCTAAATTACCAATTTAGTCCCAAAGGATTGACCCCTCGTCAATTTGGTCCGTGCTTTTGATAGAATTCAATTTAGTCCCAAATTTCAAAATTCTCAACCAATGTGGTCCCAAGCACTACCGGACATTAAAAAACTAATGGAATTGACCACGTGTCATCATGTTGTGTGCTGAGTCAGATCGACACGTGGTCAATTCCGTTAGTGCTTGGGATCACATTGGTTGAGAATTTTGAAATTGGGGACTAAATTGAATTCTGTCAAAAGCATGGGACCAAATTGGCGAGGGGTCAATCCTATGGGACTAAATTGATAATTTGGCCGAAGTATGCATTGATGATATGTTTGTTAAAAGTATGACATGGATAGATACATAATATTTTGATTTTTTAAAAAATAGAATTTCTTTTTTTTTTTTTTTTTTAAATGACACATTTTGACTCAGTTTTATATTTTGAGTTTTATTTTATTTTTTCTAATTATATATATATATATAACATATTATTGTTATTTTTTTTTTAATTTTATCAAAATTTGTCATGTATATATTTTTTATTTTTATAATTTTTTTAGCACATGATAGAGTTTGTGTGTTTTTTTATTATATTTTTTCAATTTTTTTTTATTTCTTACTTGGCAAAATTTTCCAATGTGGTTGTCAAAGTGTCACTCCGGCTGCCATGTGGAGAACTTTGACGAGCAAAGGTAATTTTCGGCCGACAATTGTTCTTTAATTTCATGATTTTAAAAATTAAATGTTGATATTTGCCACTTTGAAAAATTATGTCCTGAAATTGCAAGTTGGATATTCCTATCGGATGAAATGAATAATTTTTCCAAAAAAATATAAAACATATGGGCCTTGTGGGCCTTGATCTACAGCTTTACCAAAAAAATATATATATATATAAAGCATATGGGTCTTGTGGGCCTTGTAGATCATACAAATGGCCTTTACGCCTTTATGACTAGGTTAAAATAGAGATTCTTATTTCTAACCTCATTCACCGCGCTGCTTTTCTTTCCATATGGACAACATTTTTCATGAGGTTCCCCTTCCCCACCCCGATGGTATCGTATATTTACCAATCGGAGTCTATCATACCTCGTTTAGTGGTTATTGGAGGAGTAAATTGTTATAGAGTGATGTCTTTTGATTTAAAAAATGTGGGAGCTACCAATCAGCATTTAGTTAACTATGTTCAATAACTAAATTGGTAAGAAAATGGAAGTATGCATTGATGATATACTTGTTCAAAGTATGACATAGATAGATACATGATATTTTGATTTTTTAAAAAATAGAGTTTTAAAAAAAAAAAAAATGAAACACATTTTGATTCAGTTTTATATTTTGAGTTTTATTTTATTTTTTCTAATTATATATATATATATAACATATTATTGTTAATTTTTTTGTAATTTTATCAAAATTAGTCATGTATATATGTTTAATTTTTATAAATTTTTTTACATGATAAGAGTTGGTGTGTGTTTTTTATTATATTTTTTCAAATTTTTTTATTTCTTACTTGGCAAAATTTTCAATGTGGTTGCCAAAGTGTCACTTCGGCTGCCATGTGGAGAACTTCGACGAGCAAAGGTAATTATCGACCGGCAATTGTCCTTTAATTTCATGATTTCAAAAATTAAAGGTTGATATTTGTCAATTTGAAAAATTATGTTCTGAAATCGCAAGTTGGATATTCCTAGCGGATGAAATGAACAATTTTCCAAAAAAAATATAAAACATATGGGCCTTGTGGGCCTTGATCTACAGCTTTACCAAAAAAAAATATATAAAGCATATGGGTCTTGTGGGTAGGGCTGTCAACGGGTTGGATTCGGACCGGATCTGAAGATTTCGGATCCGAATCCGACAAGAAGATCTGATAACCGGATCCGATTCGGATTCATTTAGTTTGAATCCATGTAAAATCGGGTCGGATCAGATCCGATAAAAGATCTGATCCGATTAGTAATAAAATCTAATTTTTTTTAATAACAAATTCAATATAAAAAATAAGAATATTACTTAATATTTAATAATTAATTATTATTTAATAGGTTATTTGATGATTTTGTTTATATTTATTTAAAATATTTTAATTTAAATTTAGTAATAAAGAAAAATATATACTTTTAAAATAAACAATTCAAATTTGATTATTGATTAAGTGATAAATATGTAAAGGTCTTAATTTTAATTATTTTACTTAATATTATGCACTAGTAAATAATTTATTTAATTAAATATTATATACATATAATCGGATTCGGGTTCTTAACGGATCGGATTCCTTAATTCCATATCCGTTCCATTTATTTCGGATAACGAATATGTATAATCGGATATGATCCATCGGACATTTTTATCGGATGAATACACTAAAATTCGGATCGGATTCGGACCGGATTCGGATTAAAATCCGATCCATTGACAGCCCTACTTGTGGGCCTTGTAGATCATACAAATGGCCTTTACGCCTTTATGACTAGGTTAAAATAGAGATTCTTATTTCTAACCTCATTCACCGCGCCGCTGTTCTTTCCATATGGACAACATTTTTCATGAGGTTCTCCTTCCCCACCCCGATGGTATCGTATATTTACCAATCGGAGTCTATCATTCCTCGTTTAGTGGTTATTGGAGTAGTAAATTGTTATAGAGTGATGTCTTTTGATTTAAAGAATGTGGAAGCTACCAATCAGCATTTAGTTGACTATGTTCAATAACTAAATTGGTAAGAAAATGGAAGTATGCATTGAGGATATACTTGTTCAAAGTATGACATAGATACATACATAATATTTTGATTTTTAAAAAAATAGAGTTTTTTTTTATAAAAAAAAAATGAAACACATTTTGATTCAGTTTTATATTTTGAGTTTTATTTTATTTTTTCTAATTATATATATATATATATAAAACATATATATATATTTTTGTAATTTTATCAAAAATTGTCATGTATATATGTTTAATTTTTATAGTTTTTTTAGGACATGATAGAGTTGGTGTGTGTTTTTTATTATATTTTTTTAATTTTTTTTATTTCTTACTTGACAAGATTTTTCAATGTGGTTGCCAAAGTGTCACTCCGGCTGCCATGTGGAGAACTTTGACGAGCAAAGGTAATTTTCGGTCGGCAATTGTCCTTTAATTTCATGATTTCAAAAATTAAAGGTTGATATTTGCCACTTTGAAAAATTATGTTCTGAAATTGCAAGTTGGATATTCCTACCGGATGAAATAAACAATTTTCCCAAAAAAATATAAAACATATGGGCCTTGTGGGCCTTGTATATCATACAAATGGCCTTTATGGGCTAGGTTAAAATAGAGATTCTTTTTTCTAACCCCATTCACCGCGCCGCTGTTCTTTCCATATGGACAACAATTTTCATGAGGTTCCCCTTCCCCACCCCGATGGTATCGTATATTTACCAATAGGAATCTATCATGCCTCGTTTAGTGGTTATTGGAGGAGTATATTGTTATAAAGTGATGTCTTTTGGTTTAAGAATGTAGGAGCTACCAGTATTTAGTTAACTATGTCCAAAAACTAAATTGGTAAGACAATGGAAGTATGCATTGATGATATACTTGTTCAAAGTATGACATAGATAGATACATGATATTTTGATTTTTAAAAAAAAAAAAAAATGACACACATTTTGACTCAATTTTATATTTTGAGTTTTATTTTATTTTTTCTAATTATATATATATATAAAACATATTATTGTTATTATTTTTTTATTTTATCAAAATTTGTCATGTATATATGTTTTATTTTTATAATTTTTTTAGCACATGATAGAGTTGGTGTGTTTTTTTATTATATTTTTTCAATTTTTTTCAATTCTTACTTGGCAAAATTTTCCAATGTGGTTGCCAAAGTATCACTCCGGCTGCCATGTGGAGAACTTTGACGAGCAAAGGTAATTTTCGGCCGACAATTGTTCTTTAATTTCATGATTTCAAAAATTAAATGTTGATATTTGCCACTTTGAAAAATTATGTCCTGAAATTGCAAGTTGGATATTCCTACAGGATGAAGTTAACAACTTTTCCAAAAAAATATAAAACATATGGGCCTTGTGGGCCTTGATCTACAGCTTTACCAAAAAAAAAAAAAAAAAGCATATGGGTCTTGTGGGTTTTGTAGATCATACAAATGGCCTTTATGCCTTTATGACTAGGTTAAAATAGAGATTCTTATTTCTAGCCCAATTCACCGCGCCGCTGTTCTTTCCATATGGACAACATTTTTCATGAGGTTCCCCTTCCCCACCCCGATGGTATCATATATTTACCAATCGGAGTCTATCATACCTCGTTTAGTGGTTATTGGAGGAGTAAATTGTTATAAAGTGATGTCTTTTGGTTTAAAGAATGTGGGAGCTACCAATCAGCATTTAGTTAACTATGTTCAAAAACTAAATTGGTAAGATAATGGAAGTATGCATTGATGATATGCTTGTTAAAAGTATGACATTGATAGATACATGATATTTTGATATTTTAAAAAATAGAGTTTTTTTTTTTAAAAAAAAATGACACATTTTGATTCAGTTTTATATTTTGAGTTTTATTTTGTTTTTTCTAATTATATATATATAACATATTATTGTTAATTTTTTTTGTAATTTTATCAAAATTCGTCATGTATATATGTTTTAATCTTTATTTTTATAATTTTTTTAGCACATGATGGAGTTGGTGTGTGTTTTTTATTACATTTTTTCAATTTTTTTTTATTTCTTATTTGGCAAATTTTTCCAATGTGGCTGCCAAAGTGACACTCCGACTGCCATGTGGAGATCTCCTACGAGCAAAGGTAATTTTCGGCTGGGAATTGTCCTTTAATTTCATGATTTCAAAAATTAAAGGTTGATATTTGCCACTTTGAAAAATTATGTCCTGAAATTGCAAGTTGGATGTTCCTACAGGATGAAATGAACAATTTTCCCAAAAAATATAAAACATAGGGGCCTTGTGGGCCTTGTATATCATACAAATGGTCTTTATGCCTTTATGGCTTGGTTAAAATAGAGATTCCTTTTTCTAACGCCATTCATTGCGCCGCTGTTCTTTCCATATGGACAATATTTTTCATGAGGTTCCCCTTCCCCACCCCGATGGTCTCTTTACCAATCGGAGTCTATCATACCTCGTTTAGTGGTTATTGGAGGAGTATATTGTTATAAATTAATGCCTTTTGGTTTAAAGAATGTGGGAGCTACCAATCAACATTTGGTTAACTATGTTCAAAAACTAAATTGGTAGGACAATGGAAGTATGCATTGATGATATGCTTGTTAAAAGTATGACATAGACAGATCATGTTGTAAATTTGAAAGAGATTTTCGATATTATGAGACATTACAGAATGAAGCTCAACCCTACAAAGTGCACGTTTGGTGTCAAAGGTGGAAAGTTTTTGGGTTGCATGGTCACTGAGAGGGGTATTGAAGCTAATCCAGAAAAGATAAAAGCTATCAAAGATATGGAACCTCCCAAGACACCTCACGACGTCCAGATTCTAGCAGGGAAAATGGTATCATTGTCGTGCTTCATCTCTTTATCGGAAAATAAAGGTTTGCCTTTCTTTGAGGTGTTAAACAATATAAACAATTTTGAATAGAATGAGGAATGTTCGAGGCCTTTGGAAATTTGAAAAGGTACTTGTCTAGTCCACCGATTTTGGTGAAACCTATCGATGGAGAGACTCTCTATGTCTATCTTGCCATGTCTGGTAATGCTGTTAGCGCAGTGCTCACAAAGATAGGGAGCATTTACTTCTCTAGTTGGCTAACCATTGCCAATGGAAAGTGAATTCCTTTCACAGCAAATTTTCAAGCCGTTTTATTTCACTCATATAACTATCTGGTTTAGTTCATCAACCAGAAGGATCAAAAACTGCTAATTCATACAGAGCCATCGAGCCCGCCCAATCAGCAACCAGAGCTGTATGCATTATATGAACGGAAAGCAAGCGAGGACCTCGTTTCAAAAAAATACGCCGCCTGGGCGCTTTACCAGGACTAACTAATAAAAGGCCTAAAGCCGGAAGTGATCCTAGAAACCAACCGCGGCCCGGGAAAAAATCTCAATATCGTATTCGCCTAGAAGAAAAACAAAAATTGCGTTTTCATTATGGTCAGACTTTTTTTTTTTTTTTTTCTGGAAATTTAACCATGACTGCCCTTTACTTTGTTGGTTATGCACTTCCCCTAAATAACCCAATTTAATGGATCTTTTACTTTGGTGGGATATATCAAGCATTTTTCTAAATGAATGATCAATTTAGCCCTACGTTGAAAAACGTGCCCAAAGTTCCAAAATAAAATCTATTCTCACATACCTTATATTTCAACAGAATTGTGTATATAAGATAAACAAAAAAGAATGATCATGTTAATGCACATGCATGCACAGAACGAGCTCAAACATTCTCACACATATCTGATGCTTATACAGGCCTCAAATATTCAAGAATGAAATAAATTTCAACACTCAAAATCAACAACCAGAAGAAAATAGTAGGAGCAGAAAAGCATATAAATAGCCCCGATATCCCCCCCCCCCCCCCCCCCCCCCCCCCCCCCCTCTCTTTCAGAACACACTATAAATGGGCAAATGTTACACATTGGACATATTAGAATATTAACCTTGTAAAACATAGTGGAAGTTAGACAAGAATTCTCAGAAGTCTACCACCAATTTAATTGATTTAACTATAGAATTTTTCTATTCAATGCAAGTTTCATTTGTTTGCAATCCATACACAACCATATTATTTAGGAAGTGCCCATTTTTTACAAAATATCCAACAAAATGGCATATCCGTATTTTGTAATCATTATGCCGAATACAAACTATATATATATATACACACACCATCAACTAACCATCACAAGCTTACTATGTATCTAGTATTATCTTCAAACCATTTATAGAAGTCATCCAATGTATAGGCAAAGGAATTATGCAGCAAAAATAAGAATTTGACAAACAACTCATTACTCGTATCCAATAATATCACCAAAGTGATCCAAGAATTAAATAATTAAAGAAGTGTTAAGACAATCAAAGGTTTGAGCAATACATATAGCATAAGAGCTAAGAAGAGACCAGTATAGATTTCTTTACATTATCACACCTCTGTCTGCGTATCCTTTCACCCTACAGACATAATCCTACAAACCATACATACCTTACAAATAAATCAGACTAACATACATTTCTTCAAACAAGAAGAGATTCATTCTGTCTTTTGAGACATGTACAATAATGATCCTTCAAAAGCAGTTGATTCAATTTTTACTAAGAGAATGACTGCACATCTTAACCATTGGTCGAGAGCAATTGCCCAAACATTTGCTTAACGTCTCAGCAATGAGCAGATTATGTTCGAATATTAACCACCAATCCTAGAATTTCCATTATTTGAAAATAACATGCAGTCGAACAAGAAACTAATTACTTTATCCCTAAAAGGTTCATTTTACTGTTTAAAAAAAAAAAAAAAAAAAGGTTCATTTTACGACCAATAATAAGTAAGCCGGCACAAAAATACTTTTCTACAGGCCATGAGGAACTCGATTAACACCACCCAACCCAGTCACACAACATCAAAGAAAAGACAAAAGATAATAAGAAAAAATGGGAAGGGAGAGGAAATTAGCATAAATTTCAAGATACATAGTGAAATCCTAATATTCTCAGTGCTCACAAGGCTCTAAACTTTTCATATTAAGCAACTAAGATCACATCTAGCCGTACTTCTTAAAAATTGATTCTCATAACACCTAACACCAAATGCACCATTCTTAAATTTCTTACACCTGGCTTAACAGAAAAAAATAAATAAACCACCACAGAAGCACAACACTGGTAAAACCCAATCCATATCCACTCAAATGTTAAATACTTTCCACAAACTAACAAAAAAGATCAGGTATTCTCAACAAAATTACGCCATTGCAATCACAAATTGACTTAAAACCTGAAACCGCAGCACTAAAACAGAATTAAAAGGAAAAACCCCTTCACTAACGTAACATATACACAAAACCCTTGGGCAACATTTGCATACGATCAAACTAGCTACACCGACATACAGCTGATTACACATGTACACGAACCATGAAGGAAAAATCCCAATAAATTTTAATGGATGCTTCTAAAGGACTGCTCAAGACCATTAATTCATTCACCCTTCGTAAACGTAAATTCAAAGAGAATAATGAACTAAATGAGAATTTTATCTTACAAATAATATATGCAAATTGGAAGAATCTATGCTTTCCACGACTGAGTGTTGCTCGGCGAAAACTTGTATAAGCCATTTTGAGTGGTCAAAATCCTGTTAGTCGGCGCAAAATTCATTTGGGGATGTTTCATGGCAAAAAGTTTTAGGGACACAGGTGTAATTTGTTGTGCATTTCTAGGGGCATCGCAGACATTTCAACTCTCCTCCTGCTCAAATAGAAATCGCGTCCATTAATAACCACCATTTACCCGAGGCTCCGGGAAATTTACCTATTAATTACCAATCAAAGTAAAGGGCTGGAAAAGGGGGTTTAAATACCCAACTCGCCTTTACAACCATAGTAAATGCCCCCATAGTGGAAAATGAGCACAAACCTGTGTATTATGGGAGCAAGATATTACAGGATAGTGAGAAGAAATATTTGCAGTTCAAAAAAGTTGCTTTGGCGCTAGTAATGGCTACTCGAAAACTCAAGCCTTATTTTCAAGCCCATCCTATGGTGGTGTTGTCTAACGACCCGTTGAGGTAGACATTATCAAAATCCGAGGCCTCGAGAAGGATGGTTAAATGGGTTGTTGAGTTGAGAGAATTCGATATTAAATATCAGGCCAAGTCTACCATTAAGGCCTAAGTAGTGGCTGACTTCATTATGGAAATGACGAAGGATCCACAGATGGAGTTTAGAACATGGATCCTACAAACAAAGGTGTCGAAATAACTATTGAAGGTACGAACAATGTCGAAATGGTTATGGTAGTAAGGTTAAGTTTTAAGGTGACAAACAACGAGGTTGAGTACGAAACATTCCTCCATGGAATGAGTGTGGTATCTGAAGTAGAGGCTAGGGAGCTAGTAGCCTATTCTGATTCACAGCTTGTGGCTAATCAGTACGATGGAACTTACGAAGCGAAGGAAGAAGTTATGGTAAAGTATTGGTAGATTAAGCCCAATACTTATCACTTAGTCCAGAATTCTTCTTAACTAAATGATAATTGGGAGATTAATGAGATGGCCTGCTCCTATTACTATTTGGGAAGTGAGGAAATTAAATATACTTGAGGGGAGATCAGGCCCTGTAACACCCGGAACAAAAGGCGCCACATCCCCCGCACCGTGACCCGGTCCGAATATGAAATGGACAATCCATACCCGAACTAAATCACTGCGAACGGGGACAAACACACACGCTATGCTAGTCGGGAGCTAAAACTTCAAAACAAATAAACAAATACCAAAAGGAATAACATATGCGGAAGCAATGCTACTAAATTCATTCCAATATAATAGAACAACGGGTTCAAATAACATAATTACCTAGTCCTGCAAATTCGACATAAATCATAACATACTCATAATCATACAATGCTCATAAGCGAATTACAATGAGTGTGTGTGACAAGACTCAACTTGACCCAAAAGACTTGACAACACGACTCCCCGCCTAGCACTCCAACCTGCAAGAAAGCTGAAAACAATCTGGGTTCAGTCTATAGGAGACTGGTGGGTATAAAAATGAGGCATAAATAGCATATACAACAATATTTAACATTCACATGCAAGTTATAATCCCAATTGATGGTTTTAGAGCATTTTCCCAAGTGGGTAAAATAAAGAAGTCATCAAAAGGGATTATAACGTTCATTCTTCATTAGGTCGTTTGTGGCCCGGCAAGTGGGCGTGCATTATCTCCAACCAACACCTCGTGTAGTTCATTAAACATTCATTCATTTTATCATTCTTTCAGGCATTACATTCTTTTGTGCACATTCATGAACATTTACACCTTCTTCCTCCGGGTGATGACCGGGTGATCGGCCCGAACCATCCATTCATTGACCAAAAGGGGAACATGACTCCCCAGATGGCACTCAGCGTCCATTCCTCGCTAACTCCTAACGAGGTCCGGTTACGCCGTTCATTGGTGGGACTAGTGTGAGGGTTCACCGTCAGCCCATGCCTCCTCGGGTCACCACCCACACCAAGTCCCTGGGCCCCATTCTGTGCATAACATTCATTCTTTTCTCGCCAAAACATTTGGTCGGATTTCATAAAATAAGAGCTTAACCATGGAAAATCATAGACTCCTTTGAAAGACTCGATATATATATATATACAATACTTTTGGCTTAAAACTTTCATATTGGATAAATTGGGTCAATTCATATCTAATAGAAGAAAAACCCACCTGAACACCTCTTACCGAACAATACCAAGAAGAAAAGGAGACTCGAAAGTGTCCTATGAACCCGGCATCTCCGCCCTGGAGAAAACTGTACAAAGGACAATGTAATGTACTCGTGAGACTCAAGACTCCATATAAAGCACATATGACGCACGACAATGATATGATCATGAAATGAATGCATAAAAGAATATATTATGTAATGAACATGTTCATGTGCACTATTAATGTCTTAAAGACATATAAACATTCATTTCATTCCTTTCATGAAGTGTTTAAAGCCATTCAATTTCATAACCTTCACATTCAAGTCAAATTGATCCACGAATTTCAAAAACGAATGTAACACGTAGCATAACAAGTTCACAATTAGTAAATATGTAAATAAAAATATTCAAGTCATGTTCGGAAATTAAATAACATGAAATATATAACAATTAAATTCTAAATTTTAATTAAATTAAACAATATTTAAATATATATAATATTAGACATGCACTAAATGTTAATATATATATAAATATATAATAATACACGTACAGCCCATGCAATTAGCAACAAATGAAAAATTATGCATACATATACAAAAACAAGACAATTTAATTCCCAACATGCATGCATGAAATTTTCAACAAAACAATTAAAATCATTACTCATGCATGCATGCAATGATATGTATATTATTACGTGACCAAGCCTGCATGCATAATGGAGAATTAGAAACACATAAAGAAACCATGCAAATTTGAATTGAAAGCTTAATTCTTTTTTGGAAAGAGCAGGGGTCGCGATCGCGACCCATTTTCTTCATGAAATGGTAGCGGCCGTTACCCTATTTTTTCAGCATATTTTCCTCCAATCTCCAAGAATACGTGAGCAGCCAAATAAGGAGTCGCGGGCGCGACCGAGTTCCAGGCAAATCAGGTCACGAGCGCGACCTTCGCAAAGCAGCAGAATTAATGCAGCAAAACCAGAAAAAACGGGGCAGCAACTCAAGCAACGATTAAGCAATATATGCAGCAACAACTTAGCCTAACAAGCCTCTAAAACTGACAACAAAAGCAAGGGAAGAACGCAGCAGATGACAGCAACAATTTCAGTCCCAAAAACAGAGCAAAATCCCACGAAAAACAGAGCATACTGATCTCATTAATCCCCAACATGTTCAGGTAAGCTAAGCCATCAAAAACACTGCGAAATAACTCCAAATTAACATACAAGTCAGCCCCAAGGAAGCCCAGACGTGAGACGCAGGCACACACGACCATTTCATGAACATTTTCTCAAAGTCTCATAACTGATATCTCAAGAATACTCTTACTACCAGGTATTCAATGACCATAAATGAAAAGAGGATGTCAAAACAATCATTTTCAAGCTTGGAATCACTCAAATCCATCAAGAAATGAAAGAGATCATCAAATTTGTCCCAAACCTCTTATTTTCGAATTCAGTCAGAAACCTCATGAAACCATGATCAAAATTAGGGATGAATGAATGAAAATGACTCATATTGAATGTACATAACATATCCAAGCTTACCTTTTAGATTAATGAAGGTTTGGAAGAGATTTGAGCTTGAATCTCCAAGGGTTGGCTTGAGCTACGGGAAAACTGGAGAGCAGAAGGTTTTGGCTGAATTTTCTCCAAGTAATGAAGGTTATCTCGGTTTGAGGTGATTAAGGCTGGTTAGAGGGTTGAGTTAGGGTTCCAATAAATCAAACCATAGTTAATTTGGTCAAGGTTTGAGTGAGATATGAATATTTTGGTAAACTGTGGCAGATTTGCTCCCGTTTCATTTTTCGGTTGAATTTCGGGGTTTCGAATGATCTTAGAAAAATATGAGGTTAAGTTTATTGAACCCAAATTTTCGTTATGAGTTCAACGGAGTTGACGGAACTCGATTCCGAGTTCCCGAGCTCAAGATATCACATACGGAACCAAGGGTGCGCTAATTGCTCGTTAGCCCCCGATTTGGTTCCAAAATTCAAATTAAATACGAAACGTATGCAAACGACCCCGAAAGCATGAAACAATCATATATTCATATTCTTAACACATATAACTACAACATATTAAATTTTCACAAAATTTCGGTATCACATCATATAAAAACGAAGCATGTTTATGTCACTCATGAGAAATGTATTCATAAATTCATAATATTCCACAATTTAAATTTATTTTACTCAAAATAAACCCAAAGTGCATGCATGCATTAAATATAATTAAAATAAAATGCACGTATGAAATTGAATTTAAAACAAAGTACACGAATTACATATATGAAATATATACATCTTAATATTACAACACTTCGATTTGAAAGTCAACTAATTCGCATGTGATTAATATTAATTAACTTAAAGTATGAATAATTAACATTTTAACATTTAATATTAATATTATTAAAATAAAGTAATTAACATTTAATATATTTAAAATAAAATTAAATATATAAACACGTATAAATGATTATTTCGTGCAATTTGGTAAACACATACGTCATGCTGTACTAACTTACTAAAAAAAAACTGGGGCGTTACAGGCCCAAAGTTAAATGAAGCTTGGGTTCAAGCAATTGAAATAACTCTTGTAATATATTAAGCCCACACATGGTTGGGTCCATTGAGAAGAAAAATAAAAGTATGACACGTGAAAGTCTAAGGAAAGATAGATAATGTTCACTATAAATACCAGTCCAATCATTTGAGGAAAGTAACTATTCCAAACTTACTATTTTCAATTTATTGCCTTATAATTTAATCTATATTAGTGACCTAATTTGAGTGTCGAAGAATCAATTCCGGAGAAACCTCCGGCTTGCCCCTCTAACGTAGTGTTTACTTATTTGCTTATTAGTTAGGGGATTGCATACCACAACTGGTGGAGAAAAATGTGGAGCCTTGTGTCCTATCACACATGTATAATAATTTCTTATGTTTTATTTAAATCTTTAAGATATGTTTTATACTATGATTTGCCAACAAAGTGTCGTGTTTTACTTTAGAGTATCTATACCAATAATCAAGCTACTTTCTTGACAATCAACATATGATCCCTAATTCCAATTTTCCCATTGCTCACAGTCATATTGTTCTATCATCACATATTTCATAATTCTTTAATTTTGCATGCCTATGCCATTTTCAAACTATTAAGATATTAAGTTTCAGTTGTTAATATGAGAAAACTCGAAGTTAATTATTAACATCAATCGCCATAAAAAAATATAAGTTATTGTTTGTTGGGCCTATTGTAGGCCTGATATTGGGTGGGTAACCTTAATATTTTAATTAACCAAACTTAATCAAACCCCATACTGTTATGTTTAGGGATGGCAATTGGGCCGGGTCTGGACCCGGGCCCACCCCACTAGACCCGTTAGAGACCCGATCCATTGGGTCTTGGATCGGGTCCAGACCCGATAAAATGGACCCGTTTATATACGGGTCCTTAACGGGTCCGCTCCAGACCCGTATCCCATATAAAAAGAAATGATAATGTAACAAACCCTATTCTGTTTCTCCGCAATCACCAACTCACCGTCCACATCCATTCTCTCTGCGCCTGAACTCAATTTCACCACCATCCTCCACCACCACGCCATCATCTTCCGCCACCACATCGTCGCTGCTACACCGCTGTCTTTTCCCACCGCCGGCCGCCGCCATACAATCGAATCGTTCCCATTGTTTCCTTTTCCCCTTTTGTGGAGAAAAATGCGAATTAGGGAGTTTTGGGGTGAAAAAATGTTTGAGATCTGAAAATAAAAGGTTTTCGGAGATGGGTTTTCGATTAACAATGTCGATTTTTGAAGAAAATCGAATTAGCTAACAATGAGATCAGGAAGATTTAGGAATGAAGCGAGAAAGCATCTTGGATACTTCGGTAAGAAAATGGGACCCCCGAAAAAAATAAATTCCCTTTTCTTCTGTTCTTGGCCAGATTTGGAAAAAAAAACTAGTTTTGTTTTCTCTATGATATTATTTCTTTTCCTCTGAAATTCACTCAAGGTTCAAGTGCTAAAAAGAAATTTGATCTCCTTTGTGCCGCAAGTCCGCAACCAGTGACATTTAGTATTTCTATTTTGCCAAAGTGAAAAAGAATTAGTTGAATAATACATGAGATTGATTTTAAAATTTTCAAAACTGAGGAATTGGAAAGGAATGGTTACAAAACCAATTGCATATTTGTTTGGAGAAGATGATGTGTTCGGCCGTGCTCTTGGGCCTGTGCTTTTTAGGATTTGATTTGCATATTAGGATTGTATCAAATATATGATAATTATTATAAGTTATCTTAATTTTTATATTAAAAGTTTATTTTTTTTTTTAATTATGACATAAAGAAACTATATATATATATATATATATATATATATATATATAGATAGATGTAAATGTTTGTTTGAAGAATATATTCAGGAAAGGGAGATTTTGATTTTGGCTTAGGTTCTTTACACAAACCTCAAGAATTGTGGAGTATAAATTTATATAGATAAGTTGACATTATTAAAGGAATTTAACATATAGAAAATGGATCAAACCCATTTAAATAGATTAAACAAAGTCGAATATTGTTAAATAAATAGATCAAATGAATATAAGATTGGTTCCTCGTGTGAAAAATAGCTCCAATGGACCAAAAATATAAAAATGGACAAATGGGGCCAAAACTGGTCTGCTCTGGACCCGGGTCCAATGGGTCTAAAAATGGACCCGATAGGTCCAGCGGGTCTTACGGGTCTAGAGGGTCTGGATCGGGTCTGGACCCGTTTATGCCTTAACGGGTCTGGATCGGGTCCGGACCCGTCACGCGGCGGGTCCGGACCCGTCACGCCCCAGACCCGATCCGTTGCCAACCCTAGTTATGTTTATCCAAACCCAGGCCCAAACTCACATCTTAATTAAATGTCGGTTTGGGTTAGAGTTTTACCCGTGGGTATCTAAACCCTAAAAATACCCGAACGACCAAACCATCTTCCGCCTTAGTTCTCACAAGTCCTTTCTCCGTGTATCTAAAGATGAAGATGTCATGTAAGGGTACCTAATTAATTCTTGAAATGATATAACATTATGAACTTCTTTTGTAAACTTGCACAAATTTGTTCATTTGTAGGTAACTATAGCAATTACATTAATGATGTTTAAGTTGTTAAATCCAAAACTTTATTTTAATTATCCTTTATCATATTCTTTTGAATTGGATAAGACGTATTTAGCGTTTACTTGAAGTAGAATATATTTACATTAGAACCTTCACCATATTAAACTATATTACTTGAAAACACTTTGATTATCTTATGTTGGAGCAATAAGAAGTTATGAAGCATAAAATCTATTTGTTTCACATTTAATCCCCTGACAAGGATTGAAAACTAATTGCAATGTGTAGTAGTTAATAAAACAATGTCTTTCCTTTCCTTATCATGCCTTGCGATTCATATAAGTATTTCTCATTCTAGTATCAGTTTAATAACACTGCATGATTGTTGTTTATGCTTCTCCATGACTTAATATAAGTATTTTAAAAGTCACTACATATGCATCAACCAATTAAGAACTTAAAACTACTAATTCTTGTAACTTGATAAATACATTTACCCTCATCACAAATATACTTTTCAAATTTTACATTTTTATTGAATGTGATGTTGCAAATGCAATAAGCGTTTTATTTTTTGTCAGCATCAAAATAAATGGTTAAAGGCTTCAGTCTAAGGAAAATTATAATTTTTTATTCATGAGAACTGCTATGCATAAATACGTTCCAGAATAAGTACGAAATCTTGTAGATAATCGAGTAATGTTCTTTTTTTTTTATATATAGGTTGATTTGGATGCAGAGATATTTTCTTTTATTTTTATTTTGGGATAATTACATTGATATACCTTAGAGCTTCTTTTTCTTAACCTTTTCAATTAAAGTTCATGTGATTGTTGTGTTGATATGTATTTTTCAGTGAAATCAATACTTGGTATTTTGAACAGATATCATATGTCGGTTGTTCCTAGTGAAGCTAGCCAACATATACATGGTGATTATGTTCACACTGAGGAAGTTTCCAATTCAGAGAGTCATGGAAAAAGAAAAGTATCACAAGTGTGGGCACACTTCACAAAGGTTAGATTAGTGAACAATCTCATTAAGGCCAAATGCAATTATTTTGAAAAACTCTTGTTTGGCCATGATGGAACTAATCATTTGTGGACACATATAAAGAATGCTTGTACAACTAGAAAACCAAAAGAAGTGGACAATTGCTTGTATTAAACACAACTATCCTTTTAATATGCACGACCATGCGTATTACAAAAAGTTCTTCGGTGGTTTGAATTCAAAATTTAAATTTCCTTGTAGAAACACATTAAGAAGTGACATATTAGACATATATGAGAAGCAAAAGGTTAAACGTTTTAAGGTTTTGGATGCACTTAGTTGCAAAGTATCTTTGACTACTAATCTTTGGAAATCCAGGCATTCACATACGATTTATTGTGCTATGACGGTACATTATATTGGTGAGAACTAGTCTCTTTATAAGAGAACTCTTGCATTCACGGATATTTCATGTCCACATGATTGTGAAGCTTTATTTACTTTTACAAAAGAGTTGATTTTATAGTGAAATTTGGACAAAAAACTGATCACAATAGTTATTGACAATGGTAAAGCCAATGATGTTGTGATAGAAAATTGAAAGAGTGGCTTGTTCGTAAATCTCTAATTGACTTTGATGGAGATTTGTTACATGTTAGATATAGTGAACATATTCTCAATTTAATTGTGCAAGATGAGTTGAATCAAATTAGAGATATGCTTGAAAAAATTCGTGAAACTATAAGATATTTAAATGAATCTTGTCAAAAGTTTGAAATTGCATTACAAGAATGTAATTTGGAGGATAAAAAGAAGAGTGCTACAGATGTGTCTAATAGGTGGAATTCAACTTATGGTATGCTTACGACGGTTTTGTGATTAAAGGAAGCTTTTAAACGTTTGCAAAGAATCGATAAGAATTACAGATTTAACCCGAATGAGTTGGAGTGGGAAGTGGAAACTACTGTCCATTTGGAACCTTTTTATCAAGCAACTCGTCATTTCAGTGGTAGAAAATATCATACTTCTAATGTATTCGTTTAGAATGTTTGTGAGATTAAGTTGAGGATGATTGAATGAGAATATAGTGAAAAAGATTACATACAATATGTTAGGTGCTATGCTAATGAAGTTTGGAATGTATTAGGATGAGTGTTCTTTGATATTAGATGTTGTTGTTGTCTTTGATCCTAGGTTCAAGATAGAGTTTGTAGAGCATTTTTATACAAAGATTTATGCTTTCAATGCATGTCCGTATATTTAGAGGATCTGTAATATTTTGATTAAGTTATTTGTGGAGTATGGAGGTAATTTGTTTCCTTCCGTAAGTGACTCACAATATAGCTCTAGTTGTGGCGGTAGCGAAACTTTGCGTGATTTTGATAGGTGATATGAGGAATCACGCTCCGTGGTTTATAAAAATTAGAATTAAATAGCTATTTGGAGGAGTCGAGATTTTCGAGAGTTGATATATTCAATATCTTGAATTGGTGGAGAACAAATAGTCCCACACTTCCTACTTAGCAAAGATAGCTCGTGATTTATTAGTCGTCCCAGCTACTACTGTTGCATCATAAGCAACATTTAGTGTTGGAGATCGTGTCATTGATGAGTTCGTGCTCGTTTGCTTCCAGTTCACAGACAGGTACTAGCAGATGATTGGATTGATATTAAATACATTTATTTCTATTTTTTTCGATATCTTATAATGTTAGTTATACCAGTTTTAATGTGTATTATTTTTGTAATAACATGTCTACGCGTCTAGTAATATGATTAAGAAGTGAAACTCAAGAAATTGTTGATATTAACGATTTTTTTAATTTTTTATGTGTACAATTGAAGTAATAATTATGATATTATCAATTTTGTTTATTTCTTATGTGAATATGGAGCTACTCGATTGATTAAAGGTAGAAATAACACATGTTAGCATAGTAATTCCACCAAAACAAATCATGTTAAAATAGTTATTATTATTATTATTATTATTATTATTATAGTTGTAGTAGTAGTAAAATTGTGGTTATGAATTGATTATATTCATAAATGTAAAATTAAATTTTTATTTATTAAAAAAATAATTTATCAGTGTTATGATGACTTTTTTTTTTCATTGTAAATTATGATTATGGAACTAGATAATCTCCATCATAAAAATTCCAAATAATTATTATGAATTTCTTTTCTATAAATTAATACATGTATAAAACCGCCAATAAATTTAAAGAAATTATTATGAATTAATTATCAATTAAGTCATATTTAGGGAAAGATTAACATTTCATTACTTCATATCCAATTCCAACCATATCATCATTTAGGCCGCTGGATGCCCCCGACTGGGCCTCTATAATATTGAATGGATTTCTGAAATTTAGGATATGTTTGGAAACCACACCAACAATATTGAATTTAATTCGAGTAGAAACCATTCAATTTGGACATATTTAAATTTAATACACACGCCCAATCTCAGCCTTTTGTTATGGGCCTCAAGCAAAGCCCCGAATCCAATACAAAATTGCCAGGATTTAGCGTTGAGAGAGAAAGGAGGGAACAAGACAGTACACAATAATAACAGCAGAGAAATTGAAGAGATCTTCCAATCACACATGACACAACCCAGAATACTTTGCTGTAAATCAATTATGAGCTGAAGAGATTAGAGAAGTATTTGCTCTAGAACAAGAAGAAGCTACGGAGATGCTGCCGACATCTTCATCAGTAAAGGGGCGTTCGGCCCCTCACGCCAAGCCCAATTTAATCTCCCAATACCTTCGCAGAATAGTCAAGGTTTTCTTCTTCACTTCGCTCAGTTTCGTAATGCGGGATTAGCTGAGATTTAAGACGTGTTGTAGATTTGATGATCATAGTTCTTTCGTTTCGGCTAGATGCCCCCGATCATTGTCTCGTTGCGTTGTAATTGGAATTTTGTGGATACTTTTGGCGTTGGATTTTCATTTTCTTGTCCAATGTGGGAAGGGAGAAGGGAGGATGGAGTTAAATAAAGGAATAATTTGCCAAGTTATTTGCATCTTGCCTATGTCATTGTGCTTTCTTTTTCGTCTGACGTGGTGGATGAGAAGTGTTCAGTGTTGGGCTCAAATTTTCTTTGTTCCCGAGTTCATGAGAGCCGGTTATTTTACTGATGGTGCATTAAGATTTAAGAACATGTACGCAAAACTGCACTTGGGTACCCTAGGCATAAATGTATGTTTGTTGTCTCGAATTTCTCTAGGGGAGTGGAATATGAACTTCTGCGAACGATTTGATGCTTTGATGGGCTTCTAATTAATTGGAAGTATGCTTTTCCCAAAAAACTCGATTCGGATACACAATTTTGCACTAGTACGGTTTTGTTTGATCAACTGATGTTCACTTATACTTGTGACTAGCATTTCGAAAGTTTGAACGTGAACAATGTCTAGTTGTCAAAAGTGAAGCACTTGGTCACTGTATGAGTTATAGTGTCTCAATTTGCATTAGCATGGGTTTGGAAATTGTGTTCACAGTCTTGTTTACTGTTTGAATTAACATTTAGCCTGATTGTAATTGCTGGCTGTTTACAGGTGTAATCTTATCAGTTGTAATGAGCTCTTCTGATTACCTCTTTCTCTCTGTTTGGCATACATTTATCTGTGGGGTTTTAATGCAGTGGCAGCAAATGGACATTGAATATACTTTCTGGCAAATGCTGAACCTATGCACATCCCCAAAAGTTGTGTAAGTGTTCCTTCTGTGCAGATTGTTTCTTTGTGTTCTACAGCTGTTTCAATTGATATATGGTTGCATATAGTCTTCATATCTGATTGGACTTCTCATCCTTTTGTTCTGTTCTACGATTCTTTCGGTAATCATTTTCAGTGTTCAAACAAAACTCTTCAAGAACACATGCATTTCATTTCCACCCATTCCTTACCTTCTTTGACCTATTTTCAAATGTATTTGCCAGTTTTAGAATTATGTGTTGTTATCTAAGATTTTATGTCAGGCAAACTATTTATAAGAGGCTCTGAAATTTAAACAACTAGCTAGCCCACTTCAAAATCCCAAGATGCTGATATATGAGATAAAGGTTATATAGTGGCTTATCTCGCGTGATGGTTCTAGCAGTAATTATGGAATAGCCTGCCTTTGTAGGCCTGTTTTGTGGTGAGATTAATATCTTTTAAATGGATAATTGTTGATCTAAATGTTCTTAGAATTGTCATAATGCTGGGAGTTTTGGATTCTGAAATAAACAAAGTTTTAATCTGCTGCTCTTTGGTTTCCGATGACATTGTATCTGCTTTTTGCATGTCAAACTGTTCACGGATGCAGATACCAACAAACAAAATATCACAAGCGTAAGTCTACGTTTTTATGTTGCAACGAAGTATAACTTACTATCTTGACTGGCTTGAGTTGTACGTTTTAATATATAACCCTTTCTTTCTCTTTTCCAGAAACAAAAAACCAATGGGCACGTGACGATCCTGCATTTGTTGTCATAATTACTCTTCTTTTATCAGTTTCTGCAATAGCTTATTGTGCTGCGTAAGTGTTTCCTGCACTTGTATGTTTTGGGCTTTTGGCATCTTTCATGCAGAGGCCTTACATTAAACACTACTTCTTAGTCCCTTCTAATTGATCCTCTTTCTACAAACCTTTATTCTAAACTCAATAAATGTTAAAATATTGCTTATCATTATGCTACATTTATATGGTTGTCTTTCAATTTTCAGGTACGATCATAGTGCAGGGCATTCCTTTTTTGTAGTACTTTCAGTTTTGCTTTTCCACTTTGTTCTAACAGGTGCAGTTTTGGCCACTTGTTTTTGGTAAGGATAAATGAGAATTAGGGCGATGTTAATTTGATTAGAACTTCATGTGTTACTTATGCTACGTCGTTCAGTTTTCTTTCTACCTTATTGAAGGAACATTATTCATCTAATAATGCTTATACTTAATTTAGTTCTTTGGTGAGTTTTATTGGACATCAACCTCTTTTTCTGGACCAAAGTTCTAATTGTACGCATTCAATGTCTGGCCCATGCTTTGATTTGTCTAGTAACAAAGGAAATTCGTGCTTGGCAGTATGGGTAGTTTGCTTACGTAAGTTTTTAGGGTGAGACAGATTGAATTAGATCTGATCAACCAATTCTTCCGATAAATGATTCTGTGATTTAGTATAGTGAACGTTTCTTTGGCTACATAGTTTTGAAGTTCCACATATCTTTGGTATGTATTCATAATTAGGCATAATGGAAAAGACCTTTATTTAGTAAATAGGGATTTATGTTTTGCATCTTGATTTACTTTATGTATTTTCTAAGATTATGGCTTGCTTAGTTGCTCAAAACTTATGTACATGTTCATTAGGTACCCATATAAATTGGCTGAAAATCTTGGAAAAATATAAGAGTTTGTTATATCCATTTACGATACTTGTTTTGTTTGGAAGTAGATGGAGATTATATTGCAATCGAAACAATACTAGAGATATGATTCCATAGATGGCCTGATATCATATTATTCTTATAAAATTACTCATGGTGCTTTCATACCTATGCCAGGCCTTTTAATGTGCTATTTGTTGTAATTATTTTGCATCAAGTTCATAACTTTGACAATTGCTTAAAACATGTCATAAATAACAAGATGGCGTAACTGAAATTTTGTTGGAAAATTTTGAGCAGGTTCTTGAGTAACAATTATTATCGAGAAGAAGCTCCAAACAGTCATGTGGTGGAGCAATGGGTGGAATGGTGAGTTCTATTCCTCTTCTGCAATCTTTTGGTATGCGAATATCTGCTGATCACCTCTGTCATGTTATTTTCAGAGAGTTCACTAATTTCTCCTTACCCTTAATATTGTGAAGGTTGTATGCCTTTGATGTGCACTGCAACTCTTTCTTCCCTATGTTTCTGTTGCTTTATGGTAAGTGAAAATTCTATGTCTTTTGGGGGATTTTTCACCAAATGGCATCTGATATTTTGTTTCTTTTTGCAGTAGTGCACTATTTCCTATCACCAGTTTTAGTCGCTCATGGTTTTTTGCCTGTGCTGCTCTCAAATTTGCTCTTCATGGCAGCTATTTCCTACTACCATTACCTAAACTATTTAGGCTATGATGGTAAGATAAGCTTTGAAAACTAAATTCTCTTTCATTATGTTTGATGACACTGTTTGAGTTTAGTTTTAATTATCTTTCTTGGTCATGCAGTATTACCCTTCTTGGAGAAAACCACCTTTTTCCTGTATCCAGTTGGGGTCATCCTTGTCCTTTCACCCATCCGTAAGTGTCTCCTTTCCATCTCATAATATGAACTGAAGTTGTCCCTTAGAAGATGAATATTTACTCTATCATTTGCAGTCGTCTTGTGTCGCTTCAACCCTTCGAGATACTTCATGAACATATATTTCAGTCAGTTGCTATAGATGCCAAAACTAAGATGAATGCCAGACTCAAGGAGTTCTCGTGCACGTGAAGAACGTCGACGGATGTGTTTGCATAGAGTGACTAATAGCTTCATTATAAACCCAGAACAGTGACAACAGTCCCCGGCCTAATATAACAGCAGATTTTGACTCGAGTCTCTTTATATGAATGTCAAACACTAGAACTTCTAGATGGCGCTTATTTTCTGTAAATTATCTACCTCAGTTTGAAATCTTGGAGTCGTTAATTTTGTTTTCCAAGGAAATGGTATTGCTACATTCAGCATATACCAAATTACGTCCTCACTGATGCCTATAGTCAAACATCAAAATTATTGATGGCTGGCCCATGTTGAAAAACTCGAAGTCTCAAAGTACGTTAATTATGAATTTTTGGTCAAGAAACTCTACGAAAATATTTCAAATTGTTGAGTTTTTGGTGAAGAAACTCTACTAACTATGAGGACTCGGACTCCCTAGGCTTTGTTCAGGGATCTGAGTGAGAGTTGGAGCTGATTTCTGGAAAATCACTGCTCAAATGAAATAGATTGGGTTTGAAATTGATGAGCTATGCAAAACAAGCTCAAGTTTGAGTTGGGTCAAAAGTAATGGTACGCGGACATAGAAGACAAAGCAATGGTGACATTTTTTTTATTTTTTAAATTGGGATAATTATGAACTCCCCCGAGATTTGGCGAAAATACAGATTCCCCCTGAAATTTGAGAAATCACGAACACTGCCCTGAGATTTACATTCTCTCTCACAAATTGTCCCAACCGTTAATAATGGTGTTAATTTTTGCTAATGTCAGCAATATTATTTTTAAAAAATTCTAATCATACCCTTTGGGGGTATATTGTAATAATATTAAAAGTGTAATGATATATTTGTAATGTTGGTTAAATTTATATTTTTCAATTTGTAAATTTGTAATTTAATTAATATTTGTATTTTATCTATAAGTATTAATCGGAATAAATATTTCATGCATATTTATTCCAATAAAGTATGATAAAAAAATTATAAATTTCACTTTTTGTCTATGTCTTAGTTTTATGTATATTTTGCATAAGTTTGTTTAAATTTTATTTGTTTAGAATAATAAATTTTTTTAATGTACACGTTAAATATTTAATACGAATAACATTTCAATATAAACATGCATGCTCAATTTTTATTTCTAAGAAAATATTTGGTATCCATAAACTTTAGGAAAGAAATTAGTTCATTATTAAAATATCAAAATATCATTAAGTAGTATTTTTTTGCTAAATCAAAACAAAAAATGTTATGTAAACACAAAATTGTACTTACATCAAACTGCAAGAATTTCAATATTTACATTAACCTCCTTACTTTTGGACTTTTATTACATATACCCTTCTGAGTTTTAAAATGTGAGGGATAAAATAGTAAAATTACAAATTCTATTAAATTTAAAGGAAGAGATAACGAGGTAGGGGAAAATTTATAAAATTTTAAACCTCAGGGGTATCTGTAATTTAGCCAAATTTCGGAGGGGTATTCATAATTATCCCTTCTAAATTTGCCACGGGACTAGTATTTGAGATAGTGTCTCATATAATTTTCCGACATGATATAATAAGAAGATATTTTTAAAAGGATCTATAACTCGATAAATTCAAAGTATTGGGCTTGAAATTCAAGTTGGTTAGAACAGAATTAGAAAAACAATCGATGTAAATTATCTACGACATCATTACTAGTTTGAGCTTGTTTAAAAAAGAATAAATTTCAATTTCATGGTCATTTTATGTGTTGACGTGGGAAGATGAGATGTTATGCATCTATAGGTAATTTCCTTCCTTAGTATCGAATATTTTTAAAAATATTATTATATTATATTATATTATATCGGTCGGATATTCATATTCGACATCATATCTGTTATTCCTCATATCTGTTATATTATATTAATGTATTTATATCGTATCTTATTTGTATTACAATATTTTTATTCCAGAATTATAAACATTAAAAACGCATAAAGAAGGTGCAAAATACTTGGATAGATCAGAGATGGTAGTAGATAAATTCCCACTATCATCAATAAGAGAAGAGACTTGTGGATAAAAGTGATTGGTCATCAAGGTGGTGGCAGCCCACACACACACACACACTAGGAAGATAATGTCACGAATCATGAGGATGATTGCTTCCACTAGCAAAGATCCCACTCAACAAAACAGAAAACCAAGGGTTGAAGAAGCATATCGTTCTTTCGAATTTGTTAGAAATTTGGAATAGCTTTTCCTCATCCATAACAAATCTACAGCATACATCTGATGTTGAAAACTTGTTATATTTATTATATGATTGATCACTTATTTTAATATAGACCTTAATGATATGTATACACTTATTTGTTAACATGTAACTTATATTGATTTTATTAGATGAAATCAATAGGTGACTAGTTCTCTCGTTGAATTGTAAGCACCTCATAGTGCGGGACAACTGACTAGGAGATTTAAAACTGCTTCATACCCAAAGTCAGGATTCAAACCTCTGACCTTTGATTTAGGATGGATAAATCCCTTCCACTCAGTGACTCAACCACACCCTCCTCGTTACTAGCTAAAATTTTGGTTTTCGAGTTATCTATTAAAAATTGATCTTTATTTGATTCTTGGGTAGAATTTTATTTTTTGAAGAAATATAAGTTAGAAGAATATGATTCCATACAGGTAATAGGAAAAGGACAATTCCCCCAACTAAAAGATCAAAATAACTGGCACCAAATATCACATTCTTGGCTTTAATCTGAGTGGGAAGATGGTGAAACATAAAAGAAAGAGATAATTCATATGTATCAAAATTATATTTGTAAGCCAGAGATGACACAAAACCCATGTCAACCCACTCACAAAGCCAATCATGTAGTCCAAATCCCACCAACCATTGAATCGAGTGAAATCAAAGAAAGAGATAATTCATATGTATCAAAATCATATTTTCAATCTTTCACAATCCCACCAACACCCCATGACAATTTGTAAGCCAGAGACGACACAAAACCAAACCCCCAATTATATATAATATTCGAAGGATAAACACAAGCCATATTTCAACAAGAGGAAGTAACACGAAACATCACTTTCACTGGCACCTTTTCTCAGCTCACAAGATAAAACAAGACTTGAAAAAATATGTAAAAGGAAACATACATAACATGTTATATATTTTGGCATATTTTTCTTTTCTTTCTTTTCATTGTTCATTAAGATTGCTTCCAGCAACATCGACCACGAATCTGTACCTAACGTCGTTCTTTTCCAGCCTGTCAAATGCAGTATTGATGTAATCCATTTTGACTATCTCAATGGTGGAAGTGAGGCCCTTATCCTTGCAGAATTCAAGCATTTCTTCTGTCTCTTTCATGCTACCAATAAAGCTCCCCGTTATGCATTTCCTCCCTACATAACAATATTGTATAAATTTTATTAGATAAAATAAAATAATCCCTCTAAACATAACATACATAGTAAAGTTAAGAGAGAAAACAACTCTAATATAAGATGGAGAAAAGAACAGCCTGGTTTTGGATTCGAGGGAGTCTCTCGTATTTTATTTTTGGTGCAAAACTACATTCGTATTGCTAAGATACTCTTATTCGAGGGAGTCTTTTTCACAAAATATAAAATCTCGGTGTCCATGTAGTAGTTTCTAATACCTGATGACCTTTTGTTAAACACATCAAACAATTCGCGCACACACACACACGGATAAATAAATTGGAACTGACCTAACATGACCATAGGCGTGACGAACTGCAAAGGAGTATTAATAACTCCCATCAAGATCAACTTCCCATCTACTTTCAACAAAGCCAGGTAAGGCTCCAAGGGGTGGACAACGGGTACGGTGTCGATAATGTAGTCGAAGGAGTCAGCGAGTTCTTGCATACGAGCCGTATCCGAGCTGACGAGGTAGTCATCGGTGCCAAGATGATCCATAGCTTCTTCTCGTTTCTTGTTGGAAGAGCTAATGACAGTGATATGGTGTCCCATTGCCTTTGCAATCTTAACTCCCATGTGTCCGACACCCCCGAGACCCAAAATGGCCCCTCTTAGGCCACTTTGTTTTAGGCCAAAATGGTTTAGGGGGCTGTAAATTGTCACCCCAGCGCATAGTAGCGGAGCTGCTTGCTCTGGGGACATACCATCAGGAATTTTCACCACAAACCTGCATAATCATACACTTTTTAAATTGGACATATATCACTAAGTGGCTAAATTATACACCTTTTAAAATTCATACCAAAATTCGTTGATATTAAATTATGGGGTAGTTACGAATATCCACTTGAGGTAAAACACTCATAATCGGAAAATTACAAAGAACACCCTCCTCAGGGTGTTACTTGTAATTTCTAAGAATGTTTGTTTGTGACCATTGCCCGAAAGTTAGGGTATTTTTCCGTAATTTCTCAATTACGAGGATTTTGTTTTATAAATTAGTTGAGTTGTGCTTACTTTTGATCAACAACCATACCACCAGCAAATCCACCTTGTGTAGGTTTCCCATCGGTGTACACATCATTATAAGACCAAATTTTCTTGTTACAGTATTGCTCAATATCTGCTTTGCAGGGACGGCAGTTGCTACAGGATCCAACGATGCAACCAACTCCAACAACATCACCTACTCTGAACTTGCTCACACCTGATCCCACCTCCATCACTTCACCAACAACTTCATGCCTGTCGCAACAAAAGTAGTGTAAACAAAGTTAGCACTAACAAAAGCAAAAGACGGTATCCAACAAAAATAAAATATTCACAAAGGAATGTGCAAAAAATAAAATTCCTTTTATCCTAAGTAAGCTCGTACATTTTATTTTTAGTTTGAACCAATTAAACATTCACAAATTTTGTTAGAGATTTGGTCGAACATGAGGTGAGCAATTTTATTAGTGCAATGAATTTGAAAATATATCGCAGAATAATTAAGAATCAAAGAATAAGTTTTACGTAAAAATATCTCAAAAGAATATTTTTTAATTCCACGGAAAAACACCTTCAACAATATGCATCCACATCAATTAAGAAGTCATGATGCAAATTAAAGAGGTGGGACATTGGTTACTATCATAGAAGTGATGCAGCATAACCAAATGAGCCGCTATTCTCAACTTTACTGCTAACCAGACCTTCTAACTTTTTAATGGCAACAAATGCATGTGTCATATATACGAAGCAGTCCCAGGCTTATATTTCTTCAGAGTTGAGAGATTGATTGATTTAGGTATTTATTTCACGAAAACAAGAATCCAAATTCCAGTGAATGGAAGACATGGGTCACACAGTCCTTTTCCTATGTACAATAATGGGGTGTTTACTTTCGTTGGTTGGGAGAAGATGAAATTGATGATAAATGAGATGAGTTGTGAGATGTGACGGTGGATTGATCATCACATGAAGATGTGAGATGAATAATTAATCATTTTTCCAATATAATCTCGGATCGAGCCGGACTTAGTAAGCACAAGTTTAAGTAAAATTATTTCTCTTATCATCCTTAATCCTAGAGAGTAAACATGTTGTTATTAATAGTTTTATTATAGATCTTCAGAGAGAGAGAGAGAGAGAGAGATACCCTGGAACCATGGGATAATTGGACATGCCAAGATCATTCTTGATCTGATGAACATCAGTGTGGCAAATCCCACAGCACATAACCTTCACATAAACATCTTCAGGGCCCGTGCTTCTGCAGTTCACTCGCAATTTTACCACAAAAACACACCATTATTTGATACCCAAAACCAAAAATCTCAGCTTTAAATAGAATAAAGAACTGGAGGAACAGAACACGCACAAACAGAGGGAAAAAAAACAGGGAGAGAACCCCAAAAAGACACAATCCTGAAGTGTACCTGAGAGTGTATGTATATGGTGATAGAACCCCAGAAGGGTCTCTTGCAGCCCAACCCACTGTCTTTCTCTCCATTTCCAAACTGCCCATATCAATAACTCGACGTGTTTAAAGGTGAATTTTCGCAAATTTGGTGAGGGATTGCTGCTGCAATACAGTCATACAGACATATATATAGGAAAGGAGAGCGGGACAGGGCAAATAATAATGAATCGTATAAATGTGAGGAAATGAAATATTCGTAAATCAAACGAAAAGTTGACGACAAACGAATGCACGACATCTCAGCTATTGGGGTGGGGTTGGGCCGTTGGGGGTTGGTGAACACTGCTATTTTTACAGTTTTCTTTCTTGTATGACTAATTGTGTTAATAATCAATGAGGCAGGTAGGGCTGTAAATGGATATTCGAAAATCCGATATCCGTCCGCATCCGAATTCGTTTACAGAGGATATTATCCGAATCCGTCTCAAGAGGATATTATCTGTATTCGATTATAGACATCCGAATTATAAACGGATAAGGATATGGTAATAAGGCATCCGATCCGTTTAACATCCGATCTGTTTCATTATCCGTTAGATATATCCGTTATCCGATTTATCCGTAATCCGTATCCGATAAATAATGTATTATATTAAAATATATACACAAAACTGTATATGTATGATAGATTATTAATATTAAGTAAATTTTTTAGCGCATTTATTAAAGAAAAACCTTAGGTTTTATTAGTAACTATATGTTCACGTCAGTATTCATATAGAGATAATATAATTAACATATATTATGTTATTAATAAAAGTATTATATTTCAAATTAATTATATGATAAAATTTATAATTTCACCACATTTATACATTCGCTAAAACATAAAAATGATCTATATAGATATACTTATTATTTCTCTATTGTCTAAAATATATATATTCAAAGTTATATAATTATTAAATAATTTATCTATAATTGAATAATTGATAATCTGATTAAAAGTTTGAAGTTATATAAATAAATAATTTATGCCAAATTTTGAATAGTTGAAAATCTGATTAAAATCCGAATCCGTCCGAATCCGCCTTGTATCCGTATACAAAGGATATTATCCGAATTCGATTTAAAAGGATATTATCCGTATCCGTCCGAATCATAAACGGATAAGGATATGGTAATCATACATCCGATCCGTTTATTATCCGTTTACACCCCTAGAGGCAGGTATTGATCCAATTGATTAAAAAATTCTTTTTTTTAAAATAATAATTTAAATTTAAATTTCTTCTGTTCGAATACCTCTAAATAAAATGATCAAAGAATGACAAAAATATTTCTTTTTTCTTTTTCCAAAAGGAAAACATTTTCTTTTTGGAATCAAACTTATAAATTACCAAAAAAAGATGGCTTTAATTTTTCTTTTCTTCTATATCCCTTAAAAATTACAAAAATTGTGGCTTTAATTTTTTTTTTTTCCTATGACCCCTTTTGTGGGTTTAAGCGTAATTTTTTTTTTTTTTAAATCAGTTAATGTGGTAGCTTTTTATATTTTGAATTCTTACATATAATTTAGTGTGGCCTTAGTTCGGCCACTGCATGCACGTACATGTCTTGATTGTATATTATTGAATTTCAACAAAATTTTAAGAGCAAGTTATATTTTTTGTCCTATAAGATTATGTCTTTTATAATTTTAGTCTCATATTTTTGAAATTAAACATATTTAGTCCCATTATTTTGAAAAAATTATAATTCTAGTCTCATGCGTCTAGGGGTGTAAACGGATAATAAATGGATCGTATGTATGATTACCATATCCTTATCCGTTTATGATTCGGACAGATACGGATAATATCCTTTTAAATCGAATTCGGATAATATCCTTTTTATACGGATACAAGGCGGATTCGGACGGATTCGAATTTTAATCGGATTTTCAACTATTCAAAATTTGACATAAATTATTTATTTATATAACTTCGAACTTTTAATCAGATTATCAACTATTCATTTATAGATAAATTATTTAACTTTGAATATATATATTTTAGACGAATAGAGAAATAATAAGTATATTTATATAGATCATTTTTATGTTTTAGCGAATGTATAAATGTGGTGAAATTATAAATTTTATCATATAATTAATTTGAAATATAATACTTTTATTAATAACATAATATATGTTAATTATATTATCTCTATATGAATATTGACGTGAACATATAGTTTCTAATAAAACCTAAGGTTTTTCTTTAATAAATGCGCTAAAAAATTTACTTAATACTAATAATCTATCATACATACACAGTTTTGTGTATATATTTTAATATAATATATTATTTATCGGATACGAATTACGGATAAATCGGATAACGGATATATCTAACGGATAATGAAACGGATCGGATGTTAAACGGATTGGATGTCTTATTACCATATCCTTATCCGTTTATAATTCGGATGTCTATAATCGAATACGGATAATATCCTCTTGAAACGGATTCGGATAATATCCTCTGTAAACCCTACATGCATCAAATAATTGATTGAAAAATGTATTTTTTCTGTGAAGTGCTTTGGGGGAGGGGGGGAGAGTTACTATTCATTAAGTTGTTTTTCGCGGGGGTTTGCTTATTAATACCTCATGATGGTATTCTGAATCAACTTTGAAGCATTGCTCTGAATCTCTCTCATTAAGGTAATATAATACTAAAATGATATATTAATAGGTGAACGCCCATAAAAAACAACTTAATGAACAATAATTTTCCCCTCAAATTGTACTTAACGACAAAAAAATACATTTTCCATCGACCGTTTGATGGATGAGACTAGAATTATAACTTTTTTAAAATAATGACACTAAATGTGTTTAATTTCAAAGATATGAGATTAAAATTATAAAAGACCAAATTTTATAGGACTAAAAATGTAATTTGCTTAAATTTTAAGTTTTTTAGTTGAAAAACTTTAATATACTAAAGATGAATTTATTATTTCGTTAATTTTTGGAAAATGATAATGGGTTAGGTGGGAAGGTCACGTCAGCAGAGGGTCAGCATTGTTGGTAGTTGTGATGAATCATGACCGGGCTTTTCACTTTGAGGCCAAGCAACGCGTGCACCTATATTTCTTTTTTTATTTTTTTGGTCCTGAAGAACAACAGCCTGCAACTAAATAATCTGCATCTTCATGAACTCCTCCGGTGCCTCGTCCCACACAGTTACGCCTTCATTCAACTCAGTATCCCATTTTCGCGAGTTTATCAGTTGACTTATTTTTCTCACGTGTGCACCTATATTTAAATTAGAGTAATTTTACCTTTACATTTTGGGTAATTATAATCCGTTACCCCTTAAATAAAAATATTACACAATTTATTTTTTTAGGTTTAAAAAATTATGAACGAACTCATTTCGGTACGATTTTTCATAATTTTTTTTTAATTGATTGTATTTCACAACTAATTAGTTTTTTACCGCTAATTGAGGGGAGAAAAAATTATTAAGAATATCAATTTACAAATGAATCATGTGTTGATCCTCCAAAAAACTTCGTCAATTACCACCTATGTGTCACTTGAGAATGATGTGTGGGTTGTTTGAGGAACTAATTAGTGGTAAAATCTAATCAATTCAAGAATGATTTTGTGAAAAATCCAACCAAGTTTATTTGTAAATACAAACTTCTTTTGTTTACGAAATGTCTTTATTAGCCCAACATTTATAGCATTAGGTCGTATTCATCTCCGAGATTGTTTTTTTTTTTTTAAAACGAGTGTGTTGGTTATCTAATAAATTAATTTTTATATTTATTAAAATATTATAAGAATTTTGTGCTATTAATAAAGTCTAAAAATATATAAGAATATATTATATTATACTATTTAATAATTTCAAAAATGAGTTGTTAATTATTTAGGACTATCTATTATAACAAATAAACTGAGTTGAGTATTTAATAAAATTTTAATATAATTATATTAAATTTAATTAGGTAACAAACTAAAATATAAACGTTTTGTACATTTTCGGAGAATAGCTGATTAGCTAACCTCTAACCCAACATTTACTTTAATATGCGTAGGGCCATATGCAATTTTCAGGGCCCCCTATACTATGCCAAAAATGATACACTATTTACCCACTCAAAAATATAGTTGATAAATAGCCAAGATTTTTGGAAAATTTTATAATTATTTTGAGGAAATTACTGATTTCGTCCCATAAATTACCTTCTTTTTAATTTTGGTCCAAACCATTAATAATTTCTCAATTTATATCCCATAAAGTCATTTTTTTAGCTGATATGATCCCACATTTAATTTTCTATCAATTTTGAACGGAAATGACATGTGCACAGCACATGACCGTTAAAAATATTGTATTTTGCCCCATTTTGTTCATATATATTTTCAAAACTACTCCAAACTTATTTAAATTATGTATTTTTACCCTAAATGAAATTAATTATATATTATATATATTTATATATTATATATAGGGGGGGTGTGTGCATATATACTATATGGAAATCGCATATATTTTTTTTTTATTTTAATAAAATTTGATATTAATTGATAATATATATTATATATTATATTTTATGAATATACAGGTAATGAAATTAATTATATATTATATATATTTATATATTATATATATATATATATGTGTGTGCATATATACTATATGGAAACCGCATATAATTTTTTTATTCTAATAAAATTTGATGTATACAAAGGTATACACATTTTTTATGTACATATTAAAATAATATATATAAAATAGAAGATAAAGAAATCACAAAATTTTTAATTGAATAATTTAATAAATTTATGAAAGAAAAATATAAAAAGTCTTAATAAATTTATATAAAATCATAATAATATCAAATTTTAATTGAATAAATATATTAGAAAAGGCAAAATAAAAAAAGTATCTATTCTGTAAATTAAAAATTTAAAGGAAAACTAAAAAGTGGAGAAGAAAAAAGCATCTAGTTAGTATATATATGGTGATATTTGTATAAGTTTTTTATTTTTTGGGGTTTAATGAGAATAAAATATATTGTAAAGGGGCTAAATGTAACGCCCCGGTTTTCCATACAATCATTATGTGTTAAATTATAATTTCCATAACATTAGATGCGTTATAATTATATGAACTTATATGAATTATTGTTAATGTGAGATTTATATGAATTAATTGATAATGTGATTAGTTGCTCTTATATGACCTTAGTTGCTCCTTTATCTAAATATTGGACTTAATTGCATTATATGAATTGGATTTAATTGATCAATTGTTTAGAGATGAAACTTGATTGCATGAGTTTTTATTGCTTAGGGACTTAATTGCAAAATATGGTGATTCATCCATTTTAGTGGAAGACTTGGTAAATATCTAATATCATTTCATCTCTTCATTTCATTTTCACCACATTTCATCAATTATCACACACACACACACACTAAAACACGGTTTGAACACCAAGAGAAGAGGAAGGAGGATTTCATCAATTATCAAGCTAAATTCAAGGAAGATAATTTACATAAGTGGAAGCATCATACTCATCTCATCCTTCCATTCCTTCTTCTTACATTTCAAGGTATAAATGGATGATTTGCTTGAATTCTTGAAGGTTTATATGTGTAGGGTTTGTTGTTAAGAGAGTGAATTCTTGTGTGTTTATGGCTAGAAGTATGTTGAGGACCTTTGTTCTTCATTATTGCATGAAACATGGAGTTATATGAGAAGTTGGTTGGTATGAAATAGATGGGTTTTATATGGTCAATTCTTGTTGATTTGAGCATGTTTTATTGGTTTGATCATTGTATAATTGAAGTATAGTGTGTAATTGATGTGTTTCAATATTTGTTATGGAGTGGAATTGCATTTGTTGATGAGTTTTATGGTTTTTGGCTCAAAATCCCCTGTTTTGTTGCTGCTGCGTATATGGTCGCGCCCGCGACCTGTTTTAGTGTAAAAATGGTCGCCCCCGCGACCCCATTTTGGCCAACTTTCGACTTTTGGAAAATTGCATGAAAAATTCGGAAAAATAGGGCGCGACCATTTTGTGAAGGATTTTGGTCGCGCCCGCGACCACCCTCCAGAAACTGCATTTCATCCAACTTTGAACCTACGCCATTTTCACCTCGCTTTGAATTAGAAAACGTGCCATATAGCGTTGAAAAGGTCTTTGTGTCTAGTTTCATATCCAATAAACAAAACTTGATTCCCATTTCTAGAATTAAAGATATTCCAGTTTTCCCTCAACATGTACATTTTCTAAAATTGTCCATTTTTGCCAAACTTCACCAAAACCTCTATTATTGCATTCTTTTCAATTCCTTGGCTCCCGTACGTAACTTATATGAGTTATAAACTTGATTTAGTATTATTTGTGCTATTAATTGACATTACTTAAGTGTTATTGCATAACATATTGATTATGAATACGCCGTGCGTCTTAAAGGGTTCATACGGGTCGTGTCTCACGTACACACATTTATTTGCACAGACCAGCTTCCCCGTGACAAGGACCAGGGCCGTAGGCCGTGTAGCACCCGGAACGCCGAGATGCCACACCCCCGCACCATGAGTCTAGCTCACACATGAAATGGGTAGTCCATATATGAACCGGACTCATGGCGAACGGGTGACAATAAAAAAACTCAAAAGCTAGGCGGGTACCCTCAAATACTACCAATAAACAATTCAGAACAATAAAAGCGGAAGCAATAGCAATCAATACTTATAGGTACCATATTTACATATTTACTTATAGATACCAACATTTATATAATAGTAGGTACCAACACTTATCAATACATTATCATCTCCTATACATCGTACATGTATAAATAACCCAAAACCACTAACATGATAAGCCAAAAATACCAAGAACATGAAAATGCAATGCTAGACTCAACTCGACAACTGGACACGACTCGGACTCCCGCCTAGCACGCCACTGACAGTACCTGAAAAGTGTGAGGTGTCAGTCTACCACAGACTGAGTGAGGGGTTTATAAATAAATATTCGCGCAAGTAACATGCAAGCCATAATCTCGGGTAAGGGTTCATAAAATAGAAACAACATAAGTTTAATAGTAAAAGATAACTCGCCCGAGATTGCAACTAATCAATTTAACAATACACTCAATTTAATTCAATTCAATCAGTGGCCCGGCGAGTGAGGGCAAATCTCCAACCTTTCTCCGACAGTGTACAATAATTCAGTCGTAATTAATTAAGTGATCAAGCAATAGAACTTAGTGCACAATTAGCAATTTCAATCAATAACTCCTTCTTCCTCTGGGTGATGGCGGGCTTGCAAGACCCAACCATCCAGGCACGGTGTACGTCAGGAGCATGACTCCCACGTACGGGATTTCTTCCTCCACCAAACCTCCTGGTGGATTCAGAGGTGATCCCACAATGGTGAGGATAGTGCAAGAGTTACCCGTCAGCCCTTGCTTTCCCGGTTGGCTCAATACACTACCCTCGGGCCCAACGTGAACAATAGTTACTCGCCAAAACAATCAATGCGTTAATCAATCAATCAATCAATCCAATTCCGTGAAATCAATTGAAAATAATAAGGTTCGAAAACTATAGATATATAGATACGTTTTGGCCGAAAATCACTTAAGGGTTGTAAGGTTCTATGTATCTAGAATTTAAACCTCACCTGACGAGCGACGGAACAAGACAAGGATACAAGAAAGTGCCCAACGATCAATGATCTCCGCCCTGGAGAAAAACTGGACAAGAAAGGAAATAACGTGAACTCGTGGGACAAGACTCAATATGAAACCAAGTATGACGCACGGCAATGCTCATGTAAATAAGTAGAACTAGCAATCAAGTGACACTTAGCATGTAAGAGAACCAATCAATATCTAAGAGATGAAATAAATCTCAAGGAGTCACATATTCAATCATTTCAAGTTCAATTCATATAGTGCATGGAATTACACAATAAAGTTTGAGCAATTACGTACCAAGAAGTGTCAAGTAAGAGCATGCTTATCAATTAATCAAGTATATACAACATATAATTCACATATGGGAGCCAAGAGAGTGAAAGGAATGCAATAAGAAAGGTTTTGGTGAAGTTTGGCCAAAACTGACAATTTTTGGAAATGTACATGTTGTGGGAAAACTGGAATATCTTAAATTCTAGAAGTGGGAATCGAGTTTTGTTTGTTGGATATGAAAGTAGACACATAGACCTTTCCAACGCTATATGGCACGCTTTCTAATTCAAACCGAGGTGAAAATGGCGTTCGTCCGAAGTTGGGCAAAATGCAGGAAAGTGACACGCCCGTGTCACCATTACAAGGCAAACCGTGACACCCCCGTGTCACGGTACAGAAAATCAAACCAACCTGCACCCCCGTGTCACACGGAACAAGGCAAGGTTGACACCCCCGTGTCAACTGTACGCAGCAGAAGAAAACAGGGCAAAACAGGGCAAAACTACGGGAATTGGCTCCCAAGCCTTCCCACATCAAACCAAGGCAAGAATTCACCCCAAAACTATCATATATCATGAATATATCTCACATATATCAATTAGCCACCATTTAATTCAATGAAACATGCATAGCTCATCAAGAGTTCATCCATGAAACTAATATGAAGTCAAATGATCAATCATGCTTCACACTTCATGAACCCAAGTTATAAATGTATGAAACTAGTTCAAGACCAACATATAAAATCCATATAGCCACAAAGACATCACAAGAGTCATAAACCCTAACTTTGCTATCATAAATCCTCAAAGAAATATGCATGCTGTTACCTTGAAGATGGAGAAGATGAAGGGAAAGAGAAAGAGAAAAAAATAAAGTCTTGGAGCTCAAATTCCTTAAGAAAAAGGAATAAAACTTGGCTTCCTTCTCCATGGTTTGATCGGTATAGAGGGAGAGAGAATGGAAATATCTTTAGCTTGTCTCAAGAATGAAATGAAGAAGGTAATATATGTATATATGTATATATGAGATATAATTAATGTGTGATGAAAAGTCTTGGCATTAAAACTTATTTGCACATAAGCCCTTGTCTCTTAGGAATTTACAAGTTAGAGATGTATCAACTTGACATGTATGGGAGATGATTATATAAACACACATATATATATAGCTTCTAAAAGAATATGATGAAATGGAGTTGAATATATATATGTTATGCTAAATCACTTAAATCATGCTTGGAAAATTAAATACACACTCACGAAATTGAATTCACGAAGTTATGATTTAAATCAAAATTGTAGGTATTCAATTCAAGAAAATTAAATGACACAAATCAATTAAATATAAATCATGCCATAAATTACAAGATGATAAAATTTCATGTAAACACTTGATCAAATAATTCACAAATACCATGAAATACATAATTGAAAAACTGGGGCGTTACAGGCCGTGACCTGCTTGCATTGTATCCGTAAAGGTGAGGTTTAATTGTTAATTGCAGGGAACTCGTACAGCCTTACATGGATTTCAGGCCAAGTTGTATATCCTGTTACAAATCATGTACCATGTTACCGTGATTGAACCATGATCGTGTTACCGTGTTATCATGAATGGTGAAGGCTCGCAACCTTCCCGTTATTGGAGTGATGTAGTTCATGGATTGATGTAGTTTATTGGAGTGATGTAGTATTGGAGTGATGGAGTATTGGTGTGATGAGATTATTGGAGTGATGGAGTTATTGGAGTGACGGAGTTCATGAAACTGATACGTGTGCCATTGAATTTCATGTTTACATATTAGTTTATAAATTGCTTGATATTGATGGTTATAACTTGCAGGTTATTTGCACTAATGTAATTAAGCTTCACTCAGTCTTTCGTAGACTGACGCCCCACCTTTCAGGTACATGCAGGCGCACGCTAGGCGAGAATCGAGTCGAGTCTAGTCCTTGCATTCGAGTCAGGCATGGTGCATTCCATTATTGTTCCAGGGGAATTTGTTAACTTTATTTGTTATGCATTGTAGGAGATGATAATGTATTGATATGTATAAGCAGAATATGAACTACTTGATAAATAATCGATATTGTGGCATGCTTCCACTTATTTATCATACATTGTAATAATTGATTTGCGAGTTAGTCCCGCCTAGCCTGTCGTTTTTTTTTATTGTCACCCGTTCGCTATAGGTTGGTTCATGTACGAACTATCCATTTTTTATGTGGATCGACCTATAGTGCGGGGGTGTGGCATCTCTACGTAAAGGGGTGCTACACTAAATGTAATATTTTTAACTGTCACGTGCTGTGCACGTGCCATTCCCGTTCATAATTGACGGACAATTAACTGTGGGACGTAAATTGAGAAATCACTAATGGTTGAGACCAAAATTAAAAAACGAGTAATTTATGGGATGAAATCAACAATTTCCTCAATTATTTTTTTGCCCTCAACTTTTTCTCTAATTCACCTATTTCTTAGTCCTCAAATTTTAAACAAATTATTAATGTGAAATTATTCATATCTTTTAGTTAACCAGATTTTTGTATTTTTTAATTAATTAATTTAGTTAACTAATTTTTTTTCCCAAATTTAAGTAAATCTCGCAATTTTTTTAAAATTTAATTAATACTAAATTGTAAATAATTATCAAAAGATAAAGAAAGATATTTTATAATACAATAATTTTTCTAATAAAATAATTTCTAATGAATAAAAATAATTTTGTTCGCTAATAATTTCTAATAAATAAGAATATTTCGCTAATAACAAAATTTAATTTGCTCATTGGTGATTTAGTGAACAAGAATAATTTAATTGTTATCAAAATAATTTTGGATGAACAAGAATAATTTCACTAATAAAATAATTTATTTGCATCTTGAGTTTTAATCAAGAGGAACAAAATATTCCCAATGAATATTAGTTAATAAAATAATTTCGCTGCAATTTTTATTTTTTTATTTGGGTTGATATATTCTGTAGAACTCTTATGGTGACAAAAAGATTAAAAGAAAAACTACCATGATACTCTTGGGATTCTTATAAACCCGAATTTATTTTTCAATGAATATTTGTTGACTTTTTGATTTTTCTTTTTCTTTTGTATTTATTTGTACAAAGGCTTGTTGCCTTTTTCCTCTTCTTTAGCGTTTTTACCACGCGTTCAATATAGCCGTTGGCCACATGGTAGTATATATCTGTGTCTTGTAAGCTTGTAACCCTAAGTTCAATATTCAGAAACAAGTTTTCCTCTTTCCAAACCCTAATCTCTCTCGCTTTCGTTCTTCCGCCGCATTTATCTTCTTCGATTTCTTCATGGTATCTAGAGCAGGTTGGTCCAGATCCTGTTGTTTTGCCTGATCCCTTCCTAGATCTGATATTGTACCGATTATTTCTCGGTGATTTTTGCGTTTTCTGTTCTCTATGGATCCAGAGAATAAGAACAAGTCTGTTGTTCCTGCTTCTTCATCCTCTCCTCAGGATGAGCCGCTTAGCATCTCTTGTGACGCCCCGATATTTCGGCCGTACAGGTATGACGTAATTGTTTACCTAATTGCGCAAAATAACTATTTTACGTGTTTATATAGTTGATTTTATTTTAAACGTGTTAAATGTTATCTCCTTTATTTTATTATTGTTATATATATATATATATATATATATATATATACATGTTAATTGTGTATATTATTTAATATTAAGAATTTTGTGAATTCATTACAATTAATATTTATTGCATAAATTGAACGTGATTGCAATGTGAATTAATTTCCCGAATTTGACTTAATTTCGTTGTGACCTTATTTGATCATTTCATGAACCGTGAGGACCTAATTGCATGGACTTAATTGATCATATTCCAAAAGTTTGGGGGACTCACTTGCATGGCTTAAATAACGGAGGGACTTAATAGCATATTGGCCATTTCTTCTTGATTCAAAGCAGCATATTACGTCCCATTCCTTTCTTTCATTCATACAAACATTACATACATTTTTGTTCTTGCTCCCAAGCCAACCGATCAAAACCCTTGCCAAAGTGGGGGAAGATTTCATCTTTCAAGCTTCACAATTGTGAGTTTTGTGATCATTCAAGCATCATCAACACCATCTCTTCATCTTTTCTCTCATTTCTTTCATTTGAGGTAATTATGGAACTTTGATGATTTTCTTGGAAATATAGTATAGATAGGGTTTTGTAATGAATTGGTTAATGTGTGTAATTGTTATTGGAAATATGTTTAGGAACTTTGAGCTTAAGTTGTATGCATTTATCTTGTGAAGTTTGGACTTGGAAGCATGAATGAGTATATGGGTTTTAATTGATGAAATCTTGATGATCAATGCATGATAAGAGAATATATGCTAGACTTTATTGTGCTTTAAGTATGGTCACATGTTTCTACAAGTTTTGGGTTGCATTTGTTGGTTGAAGTTGGTGTTTTGGTTGGTTGTTGTTGCTGTTACGTTGATGCCCTGTTTTTTTTCTGCTACGCACAGTGACACGGGCGTGTCACTTTTCCTCTCTTCAGCGTGACACGGGGGTGCATGTTGGTTGGGCTTTTCTGTACCGTGACACGGGGGTGTCACGGTTTGGTTTGTAATGGTGACACGGGCGTGTCACCATCTTTTTCCTGGCTTGTTGTCCGCTGTACTGTAACACGGGGGTGTCACAACTTAGTGCATTTTGGTGACACGGGCGTGTCACCCTCTGTATTTCATGAACTTGTTTTTCATGCATGGACTACGTATGCATGCATTATATATATATGTTTAGTGAATAATTGATCATTAATTGAATTAATTTAATTGAATGTATATGATTGTCTAATTTCTAATTTCTAATGTGATTTAATAAGTGCTATGATTATATTTGAATTTTGTGAATTCATTGGATTGAAAATGTGAATTTATGAATTCAAATGGAAGTGAATGACTTGATTATATGATTTAAATGTATTAATAGTGCACATGAACATTTCCATAACATAATTTTATCTTATATATATTCATATCGTGATCATTGCATTGCCGAGCATCTTATTTGGTCATATTGAGTCTCACTTCACCTTTCTTGCACAGATTTTGATCCAGTTGGAGACGAGGCCGGTCAGTGAGGCTTGTGTTTGCTCCCTTTTGACGGTTTAAGGTGGGTTTTTCTTCTATGTAGATATAAGACCCTATATATACCTTCAATGTGAAAGCTTTCGACCAAAATTATATATATATATATATATAGAGAGTCATTTTAAAGAGTAAATGTTTTCAACGTAAAGCTTTATTTTATGAACCCTACCTAATGTTTTGGCGAGAAATGATCGAATGCACGAATGGGGCCCAGGGACTTAGTGTGAGTGGCTATCCGGGGAGGCACGGGCCGACGGTGATCCCTCACACTAGTTCCACCAATGAATGGCGTAACCGGACCTCGTTAGGAGTTAGCGAGGAATGGACGCTGAGCGCCGCCATCTGGGGAGTCATGTAACCCCTTTTGGTCAATGAATGGGTGGTCGGTCCTTGCAAACCCACCACCAACCCGGAGGAAGAAGGTGTAAATGTTAATGATTGTGCACAAAAGAATGATTGCATGAAAAGAAAGAAAGAATGAATGTTTAAATGGTTTACACAAGGTGTTGGTTGGAGATAATGTACGCCCACTCGCCGGGCCACTAATGACCTAATGTTAATGATTCGTTATAATCCCTTTTGATGATTTCTCTATTTCACCCACTTGGGAAATTCTTTAAAAACCTCATTTGGGATTATAGGTTGCATGTGATTGTTTAATTACTGTCGTATAATATATTTTTGCCCTGTTTTATACCCACCAGTCCCTTTTGGACTGAACCCGTTTGGTTTTCAGTTGTTTTGTGCAGGTGTTGTGGGAGCTAGGCGGGAATACGAGTCCTAGGCCTTGCATTCGTCTCTAGCTCTGTATTTTGAGTCTTACACTTGCATACTTTTATTTTGATCATTGTATATGTATAATGATGTGGAGCGTACATGTTTTGGGCCGTGATGGCAATTGATGATGTATATGACTTATTTTTGGAGCTTGGATGCTCATGGTACATATATATATATGGTATATGTTCGTTTATTGCTTCCGCTTTAATGTTTTATATTGTTTTATGGTTTTAAGGGTTAGCCCGCCGAGCTTAGAGTGTGTGTTTGTCCCCGTTCGCCGTGGATCGTCCATTTCATATTTGGGTCGGGTCTCGGTGCGGGGGATGTGACACCTTGCGCTTGGGTGTTACATCCTTAAGTGGTATCAGAGCTTAGGGTTGCAAAACCCGGGCTTTCGCGTCGTGTGAGTCAGTCTAGGTCGTTCGGCTTAGGGATTACTTGGCAATGTGTTGCATATGCATCTCTTTTGTGCTTAATTGATTTAAATTTTGAATTTTACTTGAATTATTTGCATTAACATGCATAAACTAAAAATAACACGCATTTTCGGTGTTTTATTGATAGGATGCCTCCACGTAGACATCGAGATCGATCTCCAGGACGATGTCATCATCGTGATCGTACTCCTACACCTCCACCTCCACCTCCACAACCACCGCCGGCAGAGGCCTTTGTTAACTCAGTTATCAATATCATAAATCAAAGGCTACGAGATTATGTACCACTGGCACCTCCAGCACCACCTGCACCTGCCGTACCGCCCGAGGCACCACTTTCTGTTATACTTAGGGAGTTTCAGAATCAAAGACCTCCCAAGTCCTTCAAGGAAAATGATATACAAGCGGAATTGTGGCTGAAAGAGGTAGAGAGGATATGGGAACTCATTCCATGTGAGTCCCGAGAGATCGATGCACCATCACTTTAATACAAGGGGAAGCCTACTCTTGGTGGGAAAGCACACGGATTGTGTTGGAAGTAGCTGGAGAGGAGATCAATTGGGAAATCTTTACAAGGGAATTCAAGAATAAATTTATTCCTCCCTCATCCCGTACTCGAAGATTGAGAGAATTTACCGAATTGAAGCAAGGATCGAGGTCTGTGGCCGAGTATATTTCAGAGTATGAGAGGTTATCCCGCTATGCACCAAATATAGCAGGCGATGACTTCCATAAGGCTATGCAGTTTTTTCAAGGGCTTCGACCGGATATTCAGACAGCTCTAGAGGCAGTTAACACGAGCACGTGGGGAAAGGCTACTTCGAAAGCCTTAAGGGTTGAAGATTCTATGAATGCGAGGAGGCCAGCTTATCGCCAAGGACAAGGATCAGAATCCGACTGGGGATTTAACAAGGGAAAGAGGCCGATGAATGTACCAGCTCTACCATAAAAAGTGTAGCACCCTAGACCCCAAGGCGCCACATCCCCCGCACTGTAGCCTCGATCCACGTATGAAATGGACAGTTCATACATAAACCAAGTCCACAGCGAACGGGTGACAACAAAACGACGCTCTAGGCGGGACACTCTCCCCAACATAATCAAAACCAACATGAATAGAAAAGCGGAAGCAGTATAATCATTCGTATATATAGGTACCATATTTATTACATAGATACGTATAGGTACCATTTACCGTCAACACACTATGGTCTATTAATGATATACATAACCATGAATCCAAAATACTAATATCGATCCATAACATGACATGTTCCAAAAGTAATATACATGAAGGTATGAAACAAGACCCGTGGAAATGCAAGACTTGACCAACTCCCGCCTAGCACAACCACGCTCAAAAGGTACCTGAAAAGTGGAGTATCAGTCTACCGAAGACTGAGTGAGGGGCAATAATATATATCACACGTCACATGCAAGTTGTAGCCTCGGGTGAAGACTGTAAAATAAAATAGATATAACATTCAAGAAGTTTACTCTTTGCCCGAGATTACAACCAATCATTTTAATACGTTTATTTAATCATGCTTGTCAATGTCATGAACATGTGGCCCCGGCGAGTAAGGGCAATCTCCAACCGAACTCCCAATCGTGAACAATGCGTGATCATGCTTGCTTGCTTGATAAATACGTGATCATGCAATATGTTTTAGTGCTCACATAGACAATTTCATACTTGAAAACATGCAATAACCCGAGGATAACCCGATATGCCGGATTAATCCCCAGTCTCCTTCTTCCCCCGGTTGATAGCGAGTTTGCAAGGCTCGACTATCCACGACATGGTGTGTGTAGAGGACATGACCCTCTAGACACGGAACTCCTTCCACCACTAATCTCCTAGTGGCTTCGGGGGTGATCCCAACAATGTGAGGATAATTCAGGAGTTACCCGTCAGCCCTTGCTTTCCCGGTTGGCTCAAGAATTACCCTCGGGCCCACGTGCAATCATGTACTCGCCAAACATGCTTGAAAATCATGACAATCGATACGTTCTTGCTTGAAATGTTGATAGCTTTGAAAACGTTTATAATTATAATAGGTTTTGGCCGAAAACTAGCACGTAAGGGTTATAGGGTTCGTTTTACCAAAACAAAACCTCACCTTTCTTGCAAAATAAAATAAAGAAGCGTTCTAAGGAGCTTGCTCCCCGTCCACGCCCTCGTGACCTGTGCAAATACGATGTACAATCGTGAGACATGACCTAATATGCCCAAAATATGACGAACGGCGAAAACGTGTCGAGACGACCATGAAAATGCAATGTGGTATGATAACATGTCGTTTCACATCATATTAGCACATATTATAGCAATTCGGGGTCAAAGAAGTCGTTGGATCGAGGGGCTAATTTTGTAATTTTATGCAGTGAATTTTACACTGCAATTCAGGTGGGAACGACCGTTCCGTTCCCCTTTGTAAAATGGGAACGGCCGTTCCCAAGAGTTCCCCAAAACGTGCCAGCGCTTTTCCCCTTTTAAAACCGCGCCTTTGAGCTGGGAACGGCCCTTCCGGCGCAAGGCCAAAATGGGAACGGCCGTTCCCATGCTCGGCCGCCCTTTTATTTGAAAAGAGATGGGAACGCCCGTTCCCACAAAGCCTTGAGGCTGGGAACGGCCGTTCCCAGTTTCTGCAACTGAAAAAACAGAGCAGAAACAGGGGAAGCTCTCGGCCAATTTTCACAAAGCAACAACAACTTTGATTTTGATCCCAAATACCTTAATTTCTGGAAATATAAGGCAACATACTTCACTACATGATAATATAACACTTAGGCACCAAAACCATGAAATATCATCAAGAATTCATGCTTTCAAGTTTATGATCAAACTTGATCATTCATGCCAAATATTCAAGATTTTCATGATCAAATCATGCTATAATTCCATATATGATCACCAATAAATCATTTAGCACATAAATCTTAAACCCTAGCTTATCACTTATGATCATGAATCATCCAATCATGCTCAACCAACCTTAAAAATGGAAAGAAATGAAGAAATGGATGATGATGATGATCAACTTCAAATTCCTTGAAACACTTCTTGAAATCTTGATGATTGATGCAAAAATTATCTTCTTCCCTTTTCTTCTTAGTACCGAGAATGAGAGCAAATGAGTTGGGAAATATTTTTGTGTGAAATGATCTCATGGAAGCTAGGAGATGAATAACGTGATTATCCTCCTTGATTTTTGTGAAATTTGCCAAATTGCTAATCAATCCTTGAATTGTTTAAGTTATACAATTAAGTATGCCATGATTTACATATGCTCCGTTTGGTCCCTACAAATTTATGCAATTGAGTCCCTAATATTTTAGAAAGTATTTAACTAGGGACAATTTGGTAATTTTATCACTCTCGGTAATTGATTTCATGCAATAAATATTTTTCGTATCGTGAAATAATATTTTCAATGATATGATATCAAAGAATTGATATGAATAATGTTTCATGAATTTTATAAAATATGAAATGCCACGTAATATATTATGAAATTAAAAGAAATAAAATAAACCTACGCTCCAAACGCACACGTGGCGTGCTTACCTGTTCATCCGGAAACCGGGGCGTTACAACTCTCCCCCCCTTAGAAGAATCTGGTCCCCAGATTCTCTAGTCTTGCTCGAACAACTCCGGGTGGAACCGTTTCATTTTATCTTCTGTTTCCCACGTCGCTTCCTCGGTTTTATCGCTTCTCCACAACACTTTAACCATGGGAATTCTTCGGTTCCTCAGTTCTTGAAATTTCCGATCCATGATCTTAACCGGCCTCTGAACAAATGTCAAATTCGGTTTCAATTCAACCTCTTCCACGGGGAGAATCGTAGTCTCATCGGGGTAATATTTCCTTAATTGTGAAACATGAAATACGTTGTGAATCCCCGTAAGACTCGGTGGTAGGTCCAGTCGATAGGCTACCTCGCCTATTCTTTCCAGAATCTCAAACGGACCTAAGTAGCGAGGATTAAGCTTTCCTCCTTTCCCGATCCGGGTGAAACCTTTCCTTGGTGACACCTTCAAGAATACCCGGTCACCCACTTCAAACTCTAGATCTCTTCGGCGCTTATCGGCATAACTCTTCTGCCTATCTTGCGCGGCTTTCATCCGTTGTTGAATCGTTTGAACTTTTTCAATCATAGCTTGGACGACTCTGGAAGGCCTTTCGAATCTTTCACCTTTCTTTACTCCTTCCTGTTTCGACCATTTCCATTCTTCCAAGTCGAAGAACAACGGAGATCGGCACTTTCTTCCATAAAGTAACTCGTAAGGAGCCATCCCGATCGAAGCCTGAAAGCTGTTATTATAAGCAAACTCGATCAAGGAAAGCTGTTCTGACCACGAGTTCTGAAAATCCATCGCGCAAGCCCGAAGAAGATCTTCCAAATACCGGATTAACCTTTCAGTTTGACCGTCTGTTTGCGGGTGAAATGCTGTACTGAACTTCAGTTTCGTCCCCAAGACGGCCTGTAATTCCTGCCACAACTTAGAAGTAAACCTCGGGTCTCGGTCAGAAACTATGCTCACCGGAATACCATGAAGTCGAATAATCTCTCTGTTATAGATCTCAGCCAACTTCGGAATCTTATAGGACATCCGGACCAGTAGAAAGTGAGCAGACTTTGTAAATCTATCCACGATTACCCAAATTCCATCAAACCCGCCTTTCACCTTTGGTAATCCGGAAACAAAATCCATCGTTACTTGTTCCCACTTCCACTCGGGAATAGGTAACGGTTGTAGAAGTCCCGCGGGTTTTTGATGCTCAGCTTTCACTTTCTGACAAGTCAAGCAATGTTTCACGTACTCTGCTACGTCTCTCTTCATCCCGTTCCACCAATAATATTGTTTCAAGTCCTTATACATTTTATTTCCTCCTGGGTGGACCGAGTAGGCTGACTTGTGAGCTTCCTCGAGTAGGACCCGTCTCAATTCTTCAGGTACTACTACTCTGTTCTTAAACCGAAGCAACCCGGTCTCATCAAACCCAAACGGACTCTCCGGGTCATCCTTAGCTTTACTCACAAGCTTCTGCATTTCCGGATCCTTATTCTGAGCCTCAAATAACTGATGTTTTAATTCCGGCTGAATTGTGATATTAGAAACCCGAGCCTTTAACACAATTGGGGCAACTTCCTCACTTTCCTTTATTTCCAAACTCGATACACTCGCCTTCCTGCTAAGTGCATCGGTGACCACATTGGCTTTCCCGGGATGGTATTTAATCGTGCAATCATAATCTTCCAACTTTTCCATCCAACGCCGTTGCCTCATATTCAAATCCTTCTGCGTGAATAAATACTGGAGGCTCTTGTGATCGGTAAATATCTCAAAGGAAGTCCCGTAAAGATAATGTCTCCATTTCCCGAGCGCAAAGATCACGGCTGCAAGCTCTAGGTCGTGTGTCGGATAATTCCTTTCATATTCCTTTAGCTTCCGAGAAGCATAGGCGATCACTTTTCCTTTCTGAGTCAAGACACAACCTAAGCCTTCCTTAGAAGCATCTGTATAAACCGCATACTCTTCTGAACCTTCGGGTAAGGTTAATACCGGAGCTGAGACTAACTTTTCTTTCAAAAAGTTGAAACTTTGATCACACTTCTCGTCCCAGACAAACTTAACATCCTTCTTCGTCAACCGGGTTAACGGTGCCGCAATCTTGGAGAAATCCTGAACAAACCTTCTGTAATAACCGGCCAATCCCAAGAAACTTCTAATCTCCGAGGCATTCTTTGGTTTCTCCCATTTAAGCACGGCCTCAATTTTCGAGGGATCGACTTCCAATCCTTTCCCTGAAATCACATGCCCCAAGAATGAAACCCGATCGATCCAAAATTCACACTTGCTGAACTTAGCAAACAACTGATGCTCTTTCAGAGTCTGAAGAACGAGCCTGAGATGTCTCGCGTGCTCCTCGGCTGATTTTGAGAAAACCAGAATGTCATCAATGAAAATCACCACGAACTTGTCGAGGAAAGGCCTGAATATCCGGTGCATCATATCCATAAAAGCTGCAGGGGCGTTAGTTAATCCAAACGGCATAACCACGAACTCGTAGTGCCCGTACCGAGTATTGAATCCTGTCTTAGGAATGTCCTCTGCTCGGATTCGCAGCTGATAGTATCCCTGTCTTAAATCCAATTTCGAATACACTTTGGAACCCTGAAGTATATCGAATAACTCCTCGATATGTGGGAGGGGATACTTGTTCTTGATAGTCATCCTGTTCAGCTCCCTGTAATCGATGCACATTCTTAAAGTCCCGTCCTTTTTCTTTACAAACAAAACTGGTGCTCCCCACGGCGAAGAACTTGGCCGAATGTACCCAACTTCCAACAAGGCCTCAAGCTGAACTTTTAATTCCTTCAACTCAGCTGGAGCCATCCGATAGGGAGTCTTTGAATACGGCTCAGCATTCGGGAATAGATCAATCACAAATTCAATCTCTCGTTCAGGAGGCAAGGAATCCAATTTTTCTGGGAATACCTCAGGAAATTCCTTTACCACTTCTGTGTCCTCTAATTTCACCTGATCCTTGGGCTTGTTCAGAACGTAGGCAATGAACCCTGTAGCCCCGTCTCTGACTAACTTCTGAGCCTCTGAAAACGAGAGTAGGGGCACGGTCTTCGAAGTACCGCCCGTAACAACCTCTGAACCCAACTGAACCTTTTTAGCCCGGCAATCTACTGTAGCACAATGCCTATATAACCATTCCATCCCCAATATAGCTCCGTACCTCTCCATTGGCATAACAATGAAATCTGTCAGAAACTCCCGGCCTTCAATCACAACTGGAACATCCCTGTAAACCTGATCCGTCTCTCGCCTACTACCGAAAGGAGTACTAACTATATAGCGCACAGAAGTACACATAGCAGGCAAAGACAAGGTAATAGCAATAGAATGCGCAAGAAAGGAGTGTGTAGCTCCTGGATCAAATAATGTATGGATGTTCGTGCCATGAATGCAAATAATACCTTCAACTACTGCAGCGGGGTCAATATCAGCCTCCTGCTCCTCTCCAGCAAGTGCATAAGCCCGAGCTCTCACCAGTGGCCTCGGTCCTGCAGGTGGTGGATCCTGACGATCCGGACAACCGTCAACCAGGTGCTCGTTACTCCCACAGATCAAACATAAGCCCAACCGGCGTCTGCAGTTATCATAGGTGTGCGTAGGATGTCCACACCATGTACATCTCGGTCTCTGAGGTGGCGGGGGTGGTGCTAGAGCTCTCGGACCTCTCAGTAACGGCCCTGCACCCTTCTGTGATGGCCCGGTATACTTAGGTTTCTTCCCGGTATCCCTCTGAGCTGGAGTTGTAGGGTAAATCATTGGCCTTTTTCCTGAACTCGAACCCTGGCCTGATCTCGAGCCTGAAGCCTGTCCTGCTCGCTGAGTAGCCCTCCTAGCACTATCAGAATCTTCAACTTTTAGGGCTTTTGCTGTAGCTTTTGCCCAGGTGCTAGTATTAGCCGCTTTCAATGCATCCTGGATGTCCAGCCTCAACCCCTGAACGAACTGCATTGCCTTGTGAAAGTCATCGTTCGCTATGTTAGGTGCATAGCGAGAAAGCCTCTCGAACTCGGCGATATACTGGCCGACGGACCTGCTTCCCTGCTTTAATTCTGTAAACTCCCTCAATCTGCGGGTACGGGAAACTGGAGGAATATACTTGTTTCTGAACTCCCGTACAAAGACCTCCCAGGTAATCTCAGTCCCTGTTGCCTCCAGAACAATCTCTGTACTCTCCCACCAGGAGTAGGCCTCGCCCTGAATAAGAGTGAGGGTGCAACGAGCCTTCTCCTGACTGTCACAAGGAATAAGCTGCCAAATCCTTTCAATCTCTTTTAGCCACATCTTTGCCTGTATGTCGTCTCCCTTATAGAACTTCGGGGGACGCTGATTCTGAAACTCTCGCAAGATAGCAGAAATGAGATTCTCCGGAGGTGCTACCTGCGCTGGAGGTGGTGGAGGAACCCGTTCCTGTAATCTCTGGTCAATTAGCCCCACTACTGCATTCATGAAATCCTGGGGCCCTGCCTGAGCAGGTGGAGGAGGCGGTGACCTCTCACGGCGATGATGGTGGCGGCGATGATGATGCCTGTGCCTCGGGGATCGGTCACGGGAATGTCTATCACGCTCCATCCTGAAAGTAGATCACTAAACATGCGTGGCTTGATCAACAAATGCAAATGTGTGCACACAATCTCCATAATATCAAGTAACACAGGTTCAAGGAAGATCAATTAGCTCAATAAATGCAAAGAAATAAGTAAACCAGGCAAGTCAACCAAATGCAGACTCCCAATTACCACATAATCCTATGCCGTGCGACCTAGACTGACTCGACACGACTCGAGAATCTCGGTTTTGCAACCGGGCTCTGATACCACCTGTAGATGTAGCACCCTAGACCCCAAGGCGCCACATCCCCCGCACTGTAGCCTCGATCCACGTATGAAATGGACAGTTCATACATAAACCAAGTCCACAGCGAACGGGTGACAACAAAACGACGCTCTAGGCGGGACACTCTCCCCAACATAATCAAAACCAACATGAATAGAAAAGCGGAAGCAGTATAATCATTCTTATATATAGGTACCATATTTATTACATAGATACGTATAGGTACCATTTACCGTCAACACACTATGGTCTATTAATGATATACATAACCATGAATCCAAAATACTAATATCGATCCATAACATGACATGTTCCAAAAGTAATATACATGAAGGTATGAAACTAGACCCGTGGAAATGCAAGACTTGACCAACTCCCGCCTAGCACAACCACGCTCAAAAGGTACCTGAAAAGTGGAGTATCAGTCTACCGAAGACTGAGTAAGGGGCAATAATATATATCACACGTCACATGCAAGTTGTAGCCTCGGGTGAAGACTGTAAAATAAAATAGATATAACATTCAAGAAGTTTACTCTTTGCCCGAGATTACAACCAATCATTTTAATACGTTTATTTAATCATGCTTGTCAATGTCATGAACATGTGGCCCCGGCGAGTAAGGGCAATCTCCAACCGAACTCCCAATCGTGAACAATGCGTGATCATGCTTGCTTGCTTGATAAATACGTGATCATGCAATATGTTTTAGTGCTCACATAGACAATTTCATACTTGAAAACATGCAATAACCCGAGGATAACCCGATATGCCGGATTAATCCCCAGTCTCCTTCTTCCTCCGGTTGATAGCGAGTTTGCAAGGCTCGACTATCCACGACATGGTGTGTGTAGAGGACATGACCCTCTAGACACGGAACTCCTTCCACCACTAATCTCCTAGTGGCTTCGGGGGTGATCCCAACAATGTGAGGATAATTCAGGAGTTACCCGTCAGCCCTTGCTTTCCCGGTTGGCTCAAGAATTACCCTCGGGCCCACGTGCAATCATGTACTCGCCAAACATGCTTGAAAATCATGACAATCGATACGTTCTTGCTTGAAATGTTGATAGCTTTGAAAACGTTTATAATTATAATAGGTTTTGGCCGAAAACTAGCACGTAAGGGTTATAGGGTTCATTTTACCAAAACAAAACCTCACCTTTCTTGCAAAATAAAATAAAGAAGCGTTCTAAGGAGCTTGCTCCCCGTCCACGCCCTCGTGACCTGTGCAAATACGATGTACAATCGTGAGACATGACCTAATATGCCCAAAATATGACGAACGGCGAAAACGTGTCGAGACGACCATGAAAATGCAATGTGGTATGATAACATGTCGTTTCACATCATATTAGCACATATTATAGCAATTCGGGGTCAAAGAAGTCGTTGGATCGAGGGGCTAATTTTGTAATTTTATGCAGTGAATTTTACACTGCAATTCAGGTGGGAACGACCGTTCCGTTCCCCTTTGTAAAATGGGAACGGCCGTTCCCAAGAGTTCCCCAAAACGTGCCAGCGCTTTTCCCCTTTTAAAACCGCGCCTTTGAGCTGGGAACGGCCCTTCCGGCGCAAGGCCAAAATGGGAACGGCCGTTCCCATGCTCGGCCGCCCTTTTATTTGAAAAGAGATGGGAACGCCCGTTCCCACAAAGCCTTGAGGCTGGGAACGGCCGTTCCCAGTTTCTGCAACTGAAAAAACAGAGCAGAAACAGGGGAAGCTCTCGGCCAATTTTCACAAAGCAACAACAACTTTGATTTTGATCCCAAATACCTTAATTTCTGGAAATATAAGGCAACATACTTCACTACATGATAATATAACACTTAGGCACCAAAACCATGAAATATCATCAAGAATTCATGCTTTCAAGTTTATGATCAAACTTGATCATTCATGCCAAATATTCAAGATTTTCATGATCAAATCATGCTATAATTCCATATATGATCACCAATAAATCATTTAGCACATAAATCTTAAACCCTAGCTTATCACTTATGATCATGAATCATCCAATCATGCTCAACCAACCTTAAAAATGGAAAGAAATGAAGAAATGGATGATGATGATGATCAACTTCAAATTCCTTGAAACACTTCTTGAAATCTTGATGATTGATGCAAAAATTATCTTCTTCCCTTTTCTTCTTAGTACCGAGAATGAGAGCAAATGAGTTGGGAAATATTTTTGTGTGAAATGATCTCATGGAAGCTAGGAGATGAATAACGTGATTATCCTCCTTGATTTTTGTGAAATTTGCCAAATTGCTAATCAATCCTTGAATTGTTTAAGTTATACAATTAAGTATGCCATGATTTACATATGCTCCGTTTGGTCCCTACAAATTTATGCAATTGAGTCCCTAATATTTTAGAAAGTATTTAACTAGGGACAATTTGGTAATTTTATCACTCTCGGTAATTGATTTCATGCAATAAATATTTTTCGTATCGTGAAATAATATTTTCAATGATATGATATCAAAGAATTGATATGAATAATGTTTCATGAATTTTATAAAATATGAAATGCCACGTAATATATTATGAAATTAAAAGAAATAAAATAAACCTACGCTCCAAACGCACACGTGGCGTGCTTACCTGTTCATCCGGAAACCGGGGCGTTACAAAAAGGGCCTTTCAAGAAGCCTAGAGTAGGAGGTCAGATTACACCCGTTCCACGACCACCTCAGGCTCCACCGGTTCCTAAAGGATCTCGCAACGATCAGCCACCGTGTACTTATTGTGGATGGCCAACTCATTCTTATAACAATTACCGAAAAAGATTGAAGTTGTGTTTAATTTGCTGGAAAGGAGATCATATGGCGTTTGCATGCCCGGACAAGATTCCAGGATTTCAAGCTGGGGCTCAGAGACCGATGGTTCAGGCACGAGCCTATGCTCTTGAGAGCGAGGAGCAGAATGTTGAGGTCGACCCAAACGCCGTGGTGGAAGGTACCGTTTGCATTCATAACACGAGCATTCATGCATTATTCGATCCGGGTGCCACGCATACTTTTATATCTTCTGATCTATGTGCCTCTCTGTGCCTACCTGTTATTTGCTCAAATTCCTGTTATTTTGTGAGTTCGCATCTTGGAGGTAGTTTGCAGACAGATCGAATTGTCAGGGGTAGTTCAGTTTTGATAGAAGGGAAAGATTATCCGGCAGATTTCATTGTTATGCCTATGAAGAAGTATGGAGTAATCTTCGGGATGGATTGGTTATATCGGCACCGGGCCGAAGTTGATTGTTTTAAGAAGAAGATAAAATTGGGTGAAGAGTTGATTGGAGAAGTTGGGTCCAAGAATGTGTCTCTTTTATCGTTTATGGAAGCTCGCAAGTTGGTAAAGGATGGAGTCACGGGATTTATTGCCTATCTCTTTAATAAACCAAAGGATCAATCAAGTTTTGAGGAGACGGCTGTAGTAAAGGAATATCCCGATGTATTTCCAGAAAATTTAGGTTCTCTACCACCGGATCGGGAGATCGAGTTTGTTATTGATTTATATACGGGATCAGAACCTTATTCCAAGACTCCTTGTAGAATGGCTCCGGCAGAGTTGAAGGAGCTGAAGATTCAACTCGAGGAATTACTTAAGAGTGGATATATCCGACCGAGTTCATCTCCGTGGGGTGCTCCGGTTCTCTTTGTCAAAAAGAAAGATGGGTCGTTGAGAATGTGTATAGATTACCGGGAGCTTAATCGGATGACTATCAAGAATAAGTACCCGTTGCCCCACATTGAGGATTTATTTGATATGCTGCAAGGTTCAAGGGTTTATTCGAAATTGGATTTAAGGCAAGACTATTATCAGTTGAAAATCCGGGAAGAGGATATACCAAAGACAGGATTTAATACCCTGTATGGGCATTATGAGTTCGTAGTGATGCCTTTTGGTTTAACAAATGCCCCTGCAGCATTCATGGACATGATGCATCGGATTTTTCGGCCGTATTTGGATAAATTCGTCGTAATCTTCATTGATGACATTCTCGTGTATTCAAAGACTCCGGAAGATCATGTTAGGCATCTCAAATTGGTATTGGAGACTTTGAGAGAGCACCGGTTGTATGCGAAGTTTAGTAAGTGTGAGTTTTGGATTGACCGGGTTGCTTTTCTAGGCCATATTATTTCGAGTAAGGGTTTGGAAGTGGATCCTTCAAAGATCTAGACGGTTATTCAGTGGCAGAGTCCGAAAAATGCTTCCGAGGTTAGAAGTTTCTTGGGATTGGCAGGTTATTACCGAAGGTTTGTGAAGGATTTTTCGAAGATAGCTGGTCCTTTAACTCGATTGACTAAGAAGGAAGCAAAATTTGAGTGGGACGAGACATGTGAAGCTAGTTTCCAACTCTTGAAGGAAAAATTGACCATTGCACCGGTATTAGCACTTCCCGAGGGCACTGAAGGATACATGGTTTATACGGACACCTCGAAAGAAGGGTTGGGAGGTGTTTTGATGCAGAATGGTAAGGTGATAGCTTATGCCTCGAGGAAATTGAAAGATCATGAACAGAATTATCCCACTCACGATCTCGAGCTTGCAGCAGTGATCTTCGCTTTGGGAAAGTGGAGACACTATCTTTATGGAGTTTCTTTTGAGATCTTTTCCGACCACAAGAGTCTCCAGTATTTGTTTTCTCAGAAGGAATTAAACAAGAGACAGAGACGTTGGATGAAGATGTTGGCGGATTATGAATGTACGATTCGATACCATCCAGGAAAGACCAACGTGGTCGCGGATGCGCTTAGTAGAAAAGCTAGCGTGTCAAGTGTTAAGGTGGAAACTATGGATGAATCTGAGTCTTTCAAGCTAAGAGCTAGTATTTGGAATATTACCGTTCAACCGGATCTTCAGCAGAGATTGTTTGAAGCTCAAAGAGTGGACTCCGAAGTTCAGAGGTTGGTGCAGAAAGCTAGAAATGATTCAGAGAGTCCGTTCGGATTTGATGATACCGGGCTTCTAAGGTTTAAGAATAGAGTGGTGGTTCCGGAAGAGTTAAGACGGTTGATATTGGAAGAAGCTCATCGATCAGGGTATTCGATACATCCTGGGGGAAATAAGATGTATAAGGACTTAAAGAAATTTTATTGGTGGAATGGACTTAAACGGGATGTGATCGACTTCGTGAGACATTGCTTGACTTGCCAAGTGGTTAAAACAGAGCATCAGAAGCCATCGGGGCTACTGCAACCGTTACCTATTCCAGAGTGGAAATGGCAGCAAGTGGCGATGGATTTCGTTACGGGTCTTCCACGAGTGAAAGGTGGTTTGGATGGAATATGGGTAATAGTGGATCGATTAACGAAATCAGCGTATTTTCTTGCTATTCGGATGTCGGATAAGGTGAATAAATTGGCTAAGAAGTATGTGGATGAAATCGTCCGACTTCATGGAGCACCGGTTAGCATTGTATCAAATCAGGATCCGAGGTTTACTTCTAGATTTTGGCAAGAATTGCAAAGGAATCTGGGCACAAGGCTTCAATTCAGCACAGCTTTCCATCCTCAGACAGACGGCAATCAGAGAGATTAATTAAATATTTGGAGGATATGTTGAGAGCATGTGCATTGGATTTTTTGAGTTCGTGGAATGAGCAATTGTCTTTAATTGAATTTGCCTATAATAACAACTTTCAAGCATCGATAGAAATGGCTCCATATGAGGCTCTCTACTGACGGAAATGCAGGTCACCGTTGTTTTTTGATTTGGAAGAATAGAATTGGACGAAGCAAGAGGGTGTGAAACGAGGAGAGAACAAGGAAAAACCCTCTAAGGCCGTGCAAGAGGCAATTGATAAGGTTCAAATAATCAGACAACGGATGAAGGCAGCCCAGGACAGACAGAAAAGTTATGCCGATCACCGAAGAAAAGATCTTAAGTTTGAGGTTGGTGATAGGGTATTCTTGAAAGCCTCACCTCGTAAGGGATTTTCGAGGATTGGAAAAGGAGGGAAATTGAATCCTCGGTATCTAGGACCGTATGAGATTTTGGAGAAAATTGGAGATACGGCCTACCGTTTGGACCTACCCCCGAGTTTGACCGGAATTCATAAAGTATTTCATGTGTCTCAGCTTCAGAAATATTATCCGGATGAATCGGAAGTTATTACCGTTGAGGAAATGGAGTTAGAACCGAACCTCACCTACGTTCAGAAGCCGATTAAGATTTTGGATCGTAAATTTCAAGAGCTTCGAAATCGGCAGATCCCACTAGTTAAAGTCTTATGGAGAAGTGATAAAACGGAAGAGGCTACGTAGGAGATGGAGAATAAGATGAAGAGATTTCATCCCGAATTATTTCCGAGTGATTAATGAATCCGAGGACGGATTCTTTTAAGGGGGAGAGGTTGTGACGCCCCGATATTTCGGCCGTACAGGTATGACGTAATTGTTTACCTAATTGCGCAAAATAACTATTTTACGTGTTTATATAGTTGATTTTATTTTAAACGTGTTAAATGTTATCTCCTTTATTTTATTATTGTTATATATATATATATATGTTAATTGTGTATATTATTTAATATTAAGAATTTTGTGAATTCATTACTATTAATACTTATCGCATAAATTGAACGTGATTGCAATGTGAATTAATTTCCCGAATTTGACTTAATTTCGTTGTGACCTTATTTGATCATTTCATGAACCGTGAGGACCTAATTGCATGGACTTAATTGATCATATTTCAAAAGTTTGGGGGACTCACTTGCATGGCTTAAATAACGGAGGGACTTAATAGCATATTGGCCATTTCTTCTTGATTCAAAGCAGCATATTACGTCCCATTCCTTTCTTTCATTCATACAAACATTACATACATTTTTGTTCTTGCTCCCAAGCCAACCGATCAAAACCCTTGCCAAAGTGGGGGAAGATTTCATCTTTCAAGCTTCACAATTGTGAGTTTTGTGATCATTCAAGCATCATCAACACCATCTCTTCATCTTTTCTCTCATTTCTTTCATTTGAGGTAATTATGGAACTTTGATGATTTTCTTGGAAATATAGTATAGATAGGGTTTTGTAATGAATTGGTTAATGTGTGTAATTGTTATTGGAAATATGTTTAGGAACTTTGAGCTTAAGTTGTATGCATTTATCTTGTGAAGTTTGGACTTGGAAGCATGAATGAGTATATGGGTTTTAATTGATGAAATCTTGATGATCAATGCATGATAGGAGAATATATGCTAGACTTTATTGTGCTTTAAGTATGGTCACATGTTTCTTCAAGTTTTGGGTTGCATTTGTTGGTTGAAGTTGGTGTTTTGGTTGGTTGTTGTTGCTGTTACGTTGATGCCCTGTTTTTTTTCTGCTACGCACAGTGACACGGGCGTGTCACTTTTCCTCTCTTCAGCGTGACACGGGGGTGCATGTTGGTTGGGCTTTTCTGTACCGTGACACGGGGGTGTCACGGTTTGGTTTGTAATGGTGACACGGGCGTGTCACCATCTTTTTCCTGGCTTGTTGTCCGCTGTACTGTAACACGGGGGTGTCACAACTTAGTGCATTTTGGTGACACGGGCGTGTCACCCTCTGTATTTCATGAACTTGTTTTTCATGCATGGACTACGTATGCATGCATTATATATATATGTTTAGTGAATAATTGATCATTAATTGAATTAATTTAATTGAATGTATATGATTGTCTAATTTCTAATTTCTAATGTGATTTAATAAGTGCTATGATTATATTTGAATTTTGTGAATTCATTGGATTGAAAATGTGAATTTATGAATTCAAATGGAAGTGAATGACTTGATTATATGATTTAAATGTATTAATAGTGCACATGAACATTTCCATAACATAATTTTATCTTATATATATTCATATCGTGATCATTGCATTGCCGAGCATCTTATTTGGTCATATTGAGTCTCACTTCACCTTTCTTGCACAGATTTTGATCCAGTTGGAGACGAGGCCGGTCAGTGAGGCTCGTGTTTGCTCCCTTTTGACGGTTTAAGGTGGGTTTTTCTTCTATGTAGATATAAGACCCTATATATACCTTCAATGTGAAAGCTTTCGACCAAAATTATATATATATATATAGAGAGAGTCATTTTAAAGAGTAAATGTTTTCAACGTAAAGCTTTATTTTATGAACCCTACCTAATGTTTTGGCGAGAAAGGATCGAATGCACGAATGGGGCCCAGGGACTTAGTGTGAGTGGTTATCCGGGGAGGCACGGGCCGACGGTGATCCCTCACACTAGTTCCACCAATGAACGGCGTAACCGGACCTCGTTAGGAGTTAGCGAGGAATGGACGCTGAGCGCCATCTGGGGAGTCATGTAACCCCTTTTGGTTAATGAATGGGTGGTCGGGCCTTGCAAACCCACCACCAACCCGGAGGAAGAAGGTGTAAATGTTAATGATTGTGCACAAAAGAATGATTGCATGAAAAGAAAGAAAGAATGAATGTTTAAATGGTTTACACAAGGTGTTGGTTGGAGATAATGCACGCCCACTCGCCGGGCCACTAATGACCTAATGTTAATGATTCGTTATAATCCCTTTTGATGATTTCTCTATTTCACCCACTTGGGAAATTCTTTAAAAACCTCATTTGGGATTATAGGTTGCATGTGATTGTTTAATTACCGTCGTATAATATATTTATGCCCTGTTTTATACCCACCAGTCCCTTTTGGACTAAACCCGTTTGGTTTTCAGTTGTTTTGTGCAGGTGTTGTGGGAGCTAGGCGGGAATACGAGTCCTAGGTCTTGCATTCGTCTCTAGCTCTGTATTTTGAGTCTTACACTTGCATACTTTTATTTTCATCATTGTATATGTATAATGATGTGGAACGTACATGTTTTGGGCCGTGATGGCAATTGATGATGTATATGACTTATTTTTGGATCTTGGATGCTCATGGTACATATATATATATGGTATATGTTTGTTTATTGCTTCCGCTTTAATGTTTTATATTGTTTTATGGTTTTAAGGGTTAGCCCGCCTAGCTTAGAGTGTGTGTTTGTCCCCATTCGCCATGATTTGGCTCGGGTATGGATCGTCCATTTCATATTCGGGTCGGGTCTCGGTGCGGGGGATGTGACACCTTGCGCTCGGGTGTTACATCTCTAATAGCGATTCTTCTCTTCTTTCAGTGGTTATCGTCGCCATGGAAGGTAAAAACTATCTTACTTGGCGGTGAACCATGAAAATCGCCCTGGAATCCAAGATGAAGCTTGGATTTGTGGATGGAAGTATAGATCTGCCGTCTGCGGATGATCCTACCTATAAATCCTGGAAGCGCGTGGACTGCACAGTCAACGCTTGGATCCTGAATTCTCTTGAGCGTGAGATCCACCAAAGTTTTCTCTATGCCACCACTTCCAGAGAGCTCTGGGAAGATCTTGAGCAAAGGTATGGCTAATGTAAGGGACCCTTACTTTATCAGCTAAAACGTGATCTCAGTTCCATTGCACAAAGGTAATCTATCTGTGGCCTCTTACTTTAATCGCCTAAAGATTCTTTGGGATGAACTGGGCAACTTGATTGATCCGCCTGTGTGCGACTCTGTAAATACTTGTGTTGTTTCTAGGTATATTAGTGAGTCCCAGTCTTCTGATATGTTAATCCAATTTCTTATGGGTTTAAACGATTCTTATAATGCTGTTAGGAATCAGATCTTGGTTATGGATCCTCTTCCCACTATTAACAAAACGTACTCTATTATTTCTAGGGTTGAGTCTCAAAGAGATGTTCATATCTCTTTTTGATGTCTCAAATAACGCTATTTTGTTCACTAAGACTATTAATAGAGGGTCTGGTATGGGAAGGGGCTTTAACAAGAGAGAAGAAAAGGTTATTAGGCACCGTGACATTTGTAACAGTAACATACAAAACACTAACACTTACTTCAATAATTAAAACCACGATTTAAATATATTTGATCTAAAATAATTTCAATCAAATTTTCGTAAGCGTTTTTCAAAAACTTTAGGAAAAATACATTTTCGTATTTTAGGCTTTCTAAAAGAACTCAAGAATACTCAATTCGCATCTAAGCCTAAGAATTTCTACCAAATTCAGAATAATTGAGCCGAATCAGAAATAGGCCTTGCAAGGTGGCTTTGATACCACTTGTTGGGAAAACGAAACAGAAACGTAGCGGAAATTTAAAATTTTTCCCAATAAGTTAGAATCGAATCTTGCAATTCCTATTCCCAAATTCGTAGAGATCAAGAAACTCACTTAGATAGTAGCTTTCTTGACACGTTCTAGCCGCCTAAGAATGCTCTTCAAGCGGCTTGATCCCCAAAAGCTCCTTCGAATCTTTCAAGACTTCACGATAGTAGCCCTCTAGAGAATTAGTCACCAACCGTGACTACGATCCGAATAGGGAGGATGCTAGTTCTATATTCGGGTCTAGTAAGGGAGTATCGACTAAGGGGTTTAGTAAGCGGGTCTGCCACGTTCTCTGCTGATGTGACCCTCTCAATTTGCACATCACCTCTTTTGATAATATCACGGATTAGTTGATACTTCCTCATAATGTGCTTGGTCCGTTGGTGAGATCTTGATTTTCTTGCTTGAGCAACCGCCCCAGTGTTGTCACAAAATATAGTAATGGGGTCTTTCGTGCTAGGAACGGCATTCAATTCTTGAATGAAGTTTCTAATCCAAACACCTTCCTTAGCTGCATCATTTGTAGCTAAGTATTCGGCCTCAGTGGTCGAATCTGCAGTGGTCGTTTACTTGGAACTTTTCCAACTCACTGCTCTGCCGTTAAGGCAGAAAATGCAGCATGACATTGACTTAAAATCATCTAAGTCAGATGCAAAGCTTGCATCGCAGTATCCTCCTATTACCGGATCTTTCTGTCCTTCGTATACTAAGAATAAATCCTTAGTGCTTTGTAAGTACTTTAGGATATTCTTCATGACAGTCCAGTGACCTTCTCCAGGGTCTGATTGGAAACGGCTCGTAACACTAAGTGCATAAGGCACATCCAGTCGAGTACATAGCATTGCATACATTATGCTACCTATTGTCGAGGCATAAGGCACATGAGTCGTTCTTTCCTTCTCAAGGTTTGTCTTAGGGCACATCTCTTTCGAAAGAGATGTTCCTACACTCATGGAAAGAACTTTGTTCTTCGTATTCTCCATACTAAACCGTTTCAATACTTTGTCTATGTACATCGATTGTGACAGTCCTATCAATCTATTAGATCTATCCCTATAGATCTTAGTACCGAGAATGTCTGACGCATCACGAAGATCTTTCATCTCGAATTGGTTCGATAACCATGACTTGGTAACTTTTATGTCATCCTTCGAATTCCCAATTAGAAGGATGTCATCAACATAAAGCACCAAGAATTGTACTGAAGTCTCCAATTCCTTTCTATACACGCAGGACTCATTCGAATTTTGAACGAAGCCAAACGCTTTGACCGCTTCATCAAAACGAATGTTCCAATTCCTAGAAGCCTGTTTCAATCCGTAAATTGATCTTTGGAGTTTGCAAACCTTTTGCTCACTCTCACTGAATGTGAAACCTATGGGTTGATACATATAAATGTCCTTATCAATGTCTCCTTTGAGAAAGGTAGTTTTCACATCCATTTGTCATATCTCATAGTTTTAATATGCAGCTATGACAAGCATGATCCGAATGGACTTTTGCATTGCAACCGGTGAAAAGGTTTCATCAAAGTCCACACCGGGCCTTTGAGTGAAGCCTTTGGCAACTAGCCTTGTCTTATAGGCTGCAATGTTTCCATCTACTCCGAGCTTTCTCTTAAAGATCCATTTGCAACCTATGGGTTTTACCCCATCAGGCAAATCAACCAAGGTCCAAACTTGGTTGGAGTACATGGAATCCATTTTTGACTTCATGGCTTGTTTCCACTGATCAGAATCTGAGTCTGACAGTGCCTCCTCATATGTTAAGGGATCATTATCCTCTTGAGAGATTTCATGGAGAAAACCATACCATCTCTCAGGCTGTCTAGGAGTGCGTTCAGAACACCTTAGAAGAGGATTTTCCCGTGTATCGAAGTTCGTAATTGGTTGTGGGGTATCGGATTAAGGCGTCTCTTGCGTGGATAGCGTGGGATCATCTCGAATTACTTCTAGTTCTGCGATCTTGCCTTTCTTTTCTTCTAGGAATGGTTCCTCAAGAAAAGTTGCATTTCTTGAAACAAACACCTTTTGTTCAGTTTGATCATAGAAGTAGTATCCTGTGGATTCCTTAGGATAGCCAACAAAGTAGCATAAGCTAGAACGAGTTTCTAACTTATCTCCCACTATCCTTTTCACATAAGCAGAACAACCCCAAATTCTTAAGTAAGAATAACTAGGGTTTTTACCATGCCACATGTCATAGGGCGTTTTAGGGACTGACTTGGAAGGAACAAGATCAGAATCTTGGCTGTCCTTTCTAGGGCATAACCCTAGAAAGAAGACGGTAAGTTAGTGAAACTCATCATGGAATGAACCATATCAAGTAGGGTTCAATTCCTTCTCTCAGAAACTCCATTAAGCTGAGGAGTTCCTGGAGGAGTCCACTGAGAGATAATGCCATTATCTCTGAGATGATTAAGAAATTCTTCACTAAGATACTTACCACCTCGATCAGATCGAAGTGTCTTGATCTTGTGACCAGGTTGGTTCTCAACCTCCTTTTGAATTCTAAGAATTTCTCAAAAGCCTAAGATTTGTACTTCATTAAGTACACATAACCATAACTACTAAAGTCGTCAGTAAAGGTTATGAAGTACTGATGATTATTTCGAGTGCTTACACTAAGTTGTCCACAAGTATCAGAATGGATCAAATCCAAGGTCTTTGTGGCTCGTTCCACACTCCATTTGAAAGGAGTTTGGGGCATCTTTCCTTTGAGACAAGATTCACAGGAAGTTAAACTGTTTAAGGTCATTTTCAGAGAATGTCCCTAAGGCAGTGAACTTGCTAATTCTGTTCTTAGAAATATGTCATAATCTAGCGTGCCATAAATATGTTGAGACTTTGTCATCTCTCTTACGTTTTGTTTCCCGTTGCATATTCAAAATGTTACTGTTTTGAGTTAGATAAAGTCCATTGTTTAATGTACCAAGATGTATTGAAGAATTATTCTTTTTAAGGAGAAAGTTACCATTCTTAATATTAATTTCATAACCTTCGCAATCAAGTATTGGAACTGAAATAAAATTACGAATAATGTCTGGTACATAAAGGACTTTATTTAAGACTAAAACAGAATGACCTAAATCTAATCTAATTGTGCCTAAAGCTTGAGCTTCGACCGTTGAGCCGTCCCCAATCTTCAAGACACATTCTCCTCCCTTCAGTTGCTGGACCTCATTTAGCATATATACATCATTACAAATATGAGATCCACAACCGGTATCAAGTACCTAAGAGTTAGAATTAATAGAAAGATTTACTTCAACGAGAAACATACCTTTCTTTAGAGTAGCCTTGTACTCTTGGTAGTTTCTCCTCCAATGCCTCTATTTGCCACAATGGAAACAAACGTGCTCTTTCTGATCACGTTTCTTCTTTTAGGCTTTTCGCTTCGTGAGGCCTCCATTGGGCCTAAGGGACTTCTTCTTTTTTTGGGCTTTCTTGCCCTTGCCTTTAGAAGGTTTAGAAGAAGATGGAGCAGCGATCATCATAACCTTATTTTCCTTCTTGATCGTGCTTTCAGCAGTCACAAGTTGACTAATCAGCTCAGCTACACTAGTATTTGCATGATTCATATTGAAGTTAAGGATAAAAGGGTTGAATGATGGTGGGAGTGAGGCTAGCAACAGATCCACTGAAAGCTCATCTCTCAGTGGCATGTCCATGGAGGCAAGTTTCTCAGTGAGAGCAAGAAACTTGAGTCCATATTCATGGACACTTGTACCTTCGTTCATTCTCAAATGGAATAATTCCTTTGAGGTGTTATACCTTGTAACACGTTCATGAGGACGGTAAAGTTGCTCTAAGTGGTTGTAAATCTCCCAAGCAAATTCCATGGACTCAAGCTGTCTTTTTATGTCCGGAGACATGTTAGCAAGCATGAGACAACGGGCTTGGGGATTATCATCCTTCCACTTCTGGATCGCATCCCGCTTTGCCCAGGTCGGAGCTTCCCCTTCGGGAACGGGCTCCGCCTCGTAGAGAACATAAGTTCTCTTCTAGGAATCTAGAATGATTTTTAGATTCCTAAGCCAATCAGAATAGTTGGGACCAGTCAACTTGTTTGACTCGAGGATCGATACTAGAGGGTTTTTGGTTGCCATTTCAAAACACGTAGAGAATCACAGAATCTAAGACCTAAATGGAAAAACAGAGAACTAAGTAAGCATGCTGAATAATAACGATATACATGAGATTAGGTCTTTAATCTATGTAGCTCCCATTGGTTTTAGAAGATCTATAATTCCCAAAGATCTTTAGAGGATACTTGTTATCCCAATGGGTACTAAGATCCTAAGCATTTATCTCGAACCCACGACTCGCGGACATTCTTAATAAAGCCTAAGGTAGGTACAACTTACCAATTCCAACACTGTGGAATTCTTAATAATGTTTTTGCATCACCTATCTTTTAATATAGACCCACGACTCGTGCGACATCCATATTTACTTAGGCGTTACACTAGACCCATCAATCATAAGATCAAGATCAAAACTTAGTTCGAACGACCCACGACTCGCGGACATCGCCCTCCCCAAAATTGACCTCGAAATATTGATCATTTAAAATGATCAATTAGGAAACTAAGAACTAATAGATTTCACATAGTCACCTCACGACTCATGGACAGTAACTAGCTTCATCTATTAAACTTAAATCCTATTAATGGAATGCTAGGAATTTAATTCAAAATTTACACCTCGAATTAAACACCTATTTTTCGAAGATTAGCTTAATATTTAATGGGAATTTTCGATTAAACCGGAGATTTGTCCGGTTCGACCTCACCAACATATATGTTATCCATTTTAATTAGTCTTGATTAATGCAAGTACAACTTAAATGCATTTCACACAAGCACATAGCAGATAACATGTCCTAACATGATACTAACATGTGATGATCATGGGTTCTACCTATCTTATGTGTGATATGTGGGAGCTACTCCACAATCACAAGTTCTAACATACATGCCACATAAAATAGTTTAAATCACATAAGGGAATTGGAAATAAAACGATGCCCTTGTTGGGAATGGTGCCATGAAAATTCAATTTATCGAATTAATAAAACTGAATTTGCAGCAAGTTGTGAGTATTTCACATATTGATAATTAATGGCCTGTGATGGTATTCTTATATGAAATGTGTTTCATAGGAAAAGACTTTGAATACCGAAATCACGTGTCATTAAAGTTCTAGTCGGTAAGATAAGAATATGTTCTTATCAAGACTATAACGTGGTTATATATGATGACTAGTCTTTCGTCATAGGGAATGGTGATTCCAATTATAACACGTTGATGATTTTCAATAGGATTGGAAACATCGAACTGGACTACTGAGATTGTTCATTTTATACTGCTATCTAAAAATGAATAAAATCTTAGGAAGCATTGTACTCTTAATCCTGATAATATTTCGCCTTTAGGCATGTAGTGTTAGTCACTGTAACATACTTGAAGTGAGGTCTCGGTAACAGGTGGCCAAAATACTTTGTATGATTCGGTGACAACATGAAATGTGCTAAAGAGTTATACTGATCGAGGAATCTGTGGCCTTGCTGGAAGGTAAAAGATATCCTTGAAATAGATTTGCAAAAGTTCGAATTAAGACTTTGGCCAAAGCACTTCGCGTGATACGTCACCGAAGTTGTATGTTGAATGTGTTTCACATACAGAGAATTTGAACTTAAGGAGAATCAATAAATTTCAAATTAGAGATGAAAAATAAATGATAGTAGTTGAAATTTATTTTTCATGGATATCAACACGGAGGAGTAAAATTCGAAATTATTCTAAATCGAGAAATTCATAAATAATTTAATTAATTTTAGAGTGCAACAATATTTATTTAGTGGAATTAAATATTGTTAAACGGTAATTAATTATTATCATGAGATGATAATATATTAATCCGTTTGGAGCTAAAATTAATTAGTCCTGCAGGTCCCCCTGAAGCCCCAATTGAAAACCCAAAGAGAAAATATTAAAAGGAGAAAGAGAAATGAATTTTCAAAGTGTTTGAAAATAGTCAAGGGATTTATTTTAAGAAAATAAATCAAATTCCAAAGAGTTGGAAATGCCCGAAATTTTATTTTGGAGAAAATAAAATTTTAATTTTTTTTTAAAAAAATAAATAAATAAAAAATATTGTTGACATGGCAGCTGACGTGGTAGTCCACGTCAGCAAAACGGGCCGTAGTTGGAGTTGACAAGGCGCCGCGTGGCGCGCCATATGGATGGCTGAGATTGCTCCACGTCATCACGAACGAACGGCTCAGATTGGAGATGAACGGGTCAGTCAACGGACCGGATAGTCCGGTCAATCGGGTCAAAAAACGGGTCAGGATCCGGGTCAACGGGACGGGTTGACGGATAGGGCTGGACCGGACCGGACACGTGGCATCACCAGGACTGGCCACATCTCGAACCGGACCGGTTTAAGCTAGAAACCCTAGAGCCGCGTGTACAATGCAAGCACAGCCTTTAGACGACGGGTGAGGGCGCGTGTCAACTTTGATTGGCGCGTGGCCGGCGGCGCTGGATTCGTGGAGATGAGACCTTGAACGTGGTCACCTCGGTTTTTGTGTACAAGTTGGCTACGCAAGTGGGATGTGAAATTACCATTTTACACTCGGTTTTTCCCTATAAATAGGGGCCTTAGGTCCTCATTTCTCACACACAACTTTGGGAGGTGGTTTTGGCTGAGTTTAAGCTTTGAAACCATATCCCTTTTCTCCTAGTTAATTTCGATTTATTTTGGAATTAATTTTAATTAGGTGTTTATATAAAACGCCTAATTTCGGGAGAATAAACCCTGAAAAGGGTGTTCTAGTTTAAAGTTTTATTTTCTCTAAGTATTTAGAGAAATACTTTCGGAGCCCACACTCCGAGGGTGTCCCTGGGGTTATTGCAGGGAAGCTCTGCCGGTTTCACGAGGAGATCGGGTATCGGGTTCTGAGGAGGTGAATTCGGTGAGTTGGAAAAATGCCGTTAGATAGCCATGTTTGCAGTACGGTAATATTTTCAGTTATTTTATTTTAAGCATGATAAATTATGTGCTCTTAAGTGTTAATTGCATGTTAGATATTTATTTGCTTAAGTGATTTAAAATTTATTATCAATTGCATGTATATACTTGAGTAGATCCGGCTAGTCTTCCGCTATTGTATTAAAATGTTTTAGAAATATTTTAATACTTGTATTATAATAAAAATTTTAAAATGTGGTCCCGGACTGCTATTGTTCTGGGCCCACCTCCTAGCAGCCCTATCTATTACAATAATAGAAATCCTCTCTAACATTTTGAGAGGTCTTCACTTATGGCCTCAATCTTTTTACTTGTTGTGTGGATCCATCTTACTCCATGGGTGCATTGTCTCCTAAATGAAAGAAAAAGACCTCACCACCTATGTCTACTCTCAAATTACAATAAAAAGAAAAAGACATAAAGTAATAAGGCTCAATCTTCATATTGGCCTTAGACAATCATACGGGGCATACTCCGGCCTAAAAAACAGTAATATGGAAAGCCACATAATAAACATATAATAGTACGCACATAAGTGGGGCAACGACCCCAATTGAAAAACGCAACTATGGGGCTCCAACCCCAATTTAAACCATTCATATGCATAAATTAAAACCATTCATAAGACTAAACCCATGATCACCTAACATGCATAAGTTGCAAGAATTTAAATTTAACCAATAAATTAAAATTCTCGCTTTAAGCCCTTATGACTTAAAACACGACTTAGATGCAATTCTTGTTCAAGAGCCTTTTCTATAAAACCCGTAAAACAATAAACTAATAAAATTCCAATTAATTTCTGAAAATTAATAATTTTATTCTTTCAATAAAGTTCGTAATTTTCCCAAAATTTAAACCGTTTTAATTTCTCAAAATCCCAATTTAAATATTTTTTTAAAAATAATTCTAATTTAATAAAAACTAATTTTAATAAGAAAACCGAATTGGGATTGGATCAAACTAAAACACGAAACCAACATCGCCGCGAAACGAGGATCGAACCACGCCCGCCCGCTTGCCTAGGCGGACTGCACGCATCGGGCACGCCAGTAACAAAGCTGCCGGCAAGCGCGCAGCGCGCACGCGTTCTTGCGCGCATCACGCGCGTACCCCTGGGTGGGCTGGTAGGCTGGCAACGGGAGGCTCCCGCGCGGATGTGGGAGTTGACGGGCGAGGACTCCCCCGCGGTTACTGGAGTCGCTGGGCGGATTCGCCTAGGCGCGACCGGGACTACTGCTCCGCAGCTGCGGAATGTAGCACCCGGAATGCCGAGATGCCACACCCCCACACTATAAGTCGATCCGCATACGAAATGGATAGTCCGTACATGAATCAACCTATAGCGAACGGGGTGATAATAAAAAAAAAAAACAATCTAGCTAGGCGGGACTAACCCTCAACTATAAACCACATGCATAATAATCAAAGAAAAGCATAATATAAGTTTATACCATCATCTTTGAAATTCATTTCCCATGATTCAATATACACAATTTCAAGTATACCAAGCTCTAGTTATAAAATACATATGCATCAATAATGTACATGAACTGTGCTAGACTCGAAATAAAGACCACTTGACTTAACTCGACTCCCGCCTAGCGCCAACCCTTGAAAACCTAAAAAGTGTGAGGTGTTAGTCTATGTAAGACTGAGCGAGGGGTTTATAAATAAATATTAGCTCAATTACCATGCAAGTCATAGTCTCGGGTAAGGTTTTATAAAAGGGAAACAATATAAGTTCAATAAGAAAATACAGCTCGCCCAAGATTACAACTAACCAATTTAACAATACAACCGTTATCACTTCAATTCAATCAGTGGCCCGGCGAGTGAGGGCAATTCTCCAACCTTACTCCGACAGTGAACATTACCAATATTTAGATTATCAATGGTTAAGTGAGCATGCAAGTTATTACAGTGCACAATAAGCAGTTTCTATTCCCTTCTTCCTCCGGTGATGGTGGGATTGCAAGGCCCCACCTCCCAATCTCATTGAGCATAGGGTTCATGAGTCCCTATGCCCGGAACTCCTTCCCCCACTAATCTCCTAGTGGGTTCAGGGGGCATCCCAAGGTTTGTGAGGATAGTGCAAGAGTTACCCGTCAGCCCTTGCTTCCTCGGTTGGCTCAATACACTACCCTCGGGCCCAAAGTGAACATGTTGTACTCGCCAAAACAATCAATCAATCAATCAATCAATTGAATGGAATCAGTTGAAAATCAATAGAGTTTAGAAAACTATAGATATATAGATACATTTTCGCTTAAATCATCACATAGGGTTATATGGGTTCTATATATCTAGAAATTAAACCTCACCTTTACCAATGAAATAACTAAAGGATACACCCTATTGAGCATGCTCCTTGTCACCTGGAAAGTGATCTGTGTAACAAGGACAAGTATACATAAGACTCAACTCGTATGAACCATTTACGACACACGACAAAGTCATGATCAATATGTCATGTAATAACAATTAATGAATGTCAAATAAAAGCACAATTATCAATAAACCAAGTATATAACTCATATAATTCACATATGGGAGCCAAGGAAGTGAAAGGAATGCAATAAGAGAGGTTTTGGTGAAGTTTGGTAAAAACGGATAATTTTAAGAAACGTACATGCTGAGGGAAAACTGGAATAGCTTTAATTCTAGAAATGGGAATTGGGTTTTGTTTTCTGGGAATGAAACTAGACACAAATATCTTTCCGATGATATATGGCTCGTTTTCTAGTTCAAAGCGAGGAGAAAATGGCATAAGCTTGAAGTTAAGCGAGTGCAGGTTGTCGGGAAAGTGGCGACACCTAAAAGAATTGATTATATCTCACAAACTAGAAACGATATTGAGATGCTTCCAATTGGAGGTTGTTCTAGACTTGAATTGGTTTCCAACGATTCAAAAATAAGGTCATTTGGACTTCGGATGAGGGAGTACCCGGCCGGGTAAAGTTCAAGGGAAAAATTCCCTGGCCGGGTAAAGGGGTCCAGAAACTCTACGGGACAAAAGTACCCGCCCGGGTACCCTTCCAGAGCTGGAAAAAGGGGCAAAACAGGGGTTGCTTTGGAGGAGAAAGAAAAGGAATCAAAACCCAAAGCAAACTCAACCAAAATGCTCCAAAACAATCATATATCATGCATATAACTTGGAGACATCATTAAGTTAACATTTAATCCAAGGAAACATGCTTAGATCATCAAAATTCATCATTCAAACCCTATATATATATATATATATATCATGATATTCAACTTCCAAATAACTCAAGAATTAAGCATGGAATTCAAAGTTAAAGTTCATAATCATGCTTCTAATCTCAACTAACCAAGAAATCACATCATATTCATCAAACCCTATTTTATATATATTCAAGAGATCCAATTAAGTTCTCCATCTATACCTTTAATATACAAGAAAGAATGGATGAAATGATGAAGAGATGATGATGCTTCCAACTTATGCAATATTCCTCAAGATCAAGCTTGCTATTGAGATGAAATATTCCTCCTTTCCCCCTTGGTGTTTTGATCGACATATGTAGGTGTAAGTGTGTGTATTTTTGTATGAAAATGATGAATGAGAGAAAAATGAGAGAGATGAGATATATATGATATAATATATCCTCCACTAAAGTGTATGAATCATCACTTTTTGCATTCTAGTCCCTCAAGAATAAGAATGCATGCACTCAAGTCTAATTCCATGGAAAGTGAGTATCTAACTCCATTTAAGTCATGCAATTAAATCCACACATTTACATATATGAGCATTCAAGGTCATATAAGAGCATTTAGTCACACTAACAATTAATTCATAAAAGCTCATAGAAATATTATGCATCTAATGTTATGAAAAATATATAAAGTATCACATAATATCAATTAAGCACATTATCAATTATTTCATGTAAATTTTACGTTAAGGATAATTCACATAAATGCATAGAAATATAATACATATAATATTATGAAATGTAGATAAATTATCACATAATGCATAAATTGAAAACGGGGCGTTACACGGAAGGGGCTGCCGGCATGCGCTTGGCGCATACCCAACATCGTGCGGCGATGGCTAGGCGGGGTTGGGCGTGCGGCCCCTTAGCATGCTCATGCCTCGTGTTTCGGTTCGTAACGCGATTTCGTGTTTCGTAATTTCAGTTTGAATTAAAACCACGATTTAAATATGTTTGATCTAAAACAATTTCAATCAAATTTTCGAAAACGTTTTTCAGAAACTTTAGGAAAAATACAATTTCGTATTTCAGGCTTTCTAAAAGAACTCAAGAATAGTCAATTCGCATCTAAGCCTAAGAATTTCTACCAAATTCATAATAATTGAGACGAATCAGAAATAGACCTTGCAAGGTGGCTCTGATACCACTTGTTGGGAAAACGAAACCGAAACGCAGCGAAAATTTAAAATTTTTCCCAATAAGTTAGTATCGAATCTTGCAATTCCAATTCCCAGATTCGTAGAGATCATGAAACTCACTTAAATAGTAACTTTCATGACACGTTCTAGCCGCCCAAGAACGCTCTTCATGCGGCTTGATCCCCAAAAGCTCCTTTGAATCTTTCAAGACTTCACGATAGTAGCCCTCTAGAGAATTAGTCTACCAACTGCGATCACGATCCAAATAGGGAGGATGCTAGTTCTATATTCGGTGTTTAGACTCTGGGTTTTAGTGTATAATTATTGGAGAAGGAGAAATTGTGTATCATCATCCCATGGGGTTCGAACCCTATGTATAAATAGGCAAGGGGTTCGAACCCCTTTGCTTGTTGAACAAGGGTTTCCTAAACCCTTTTGGTAAGGGATTTCTTGCTGGAAGACAAAGTTATTTACTTTGACCAAAAGTCTCATTTTGACCAACTTGTCAAGCAAGAATAATATCTAACTCTCTTAGACATTTTATTTTACTTTATTTATTAAACAATAAATAACTTGAAGACTAATAATTAATTAATTCATAATTAATTATTTGTTAGACTTTATTTCTCCAAATTAGGACTTTAATATTAAATTAAAATTAAATCAAAGTCCATTAAATAATTAACACATTAATTATTTAATATATACACATACACACACATGACTACACGTATCACAAGGACACGTGTCATATACGTGTTCCACACGTATGCTTCACACGTGTGGACCCCACCATTCTCCTAATGGTTCAATCAACTCGTTTAATCGATTCAAGCCTTATCCCACGTGACCGGGTTGTTGTGTGTGACCCTCTAGGTTCTTAATTCAATTAGCAGTGGCCCTAATTAATTAATTCCCTAATTAATTAATCAATCTACAGATCAAAAGACCATAGTCTAGCAACAGGTGTTTGACCCCTAGCTGAATAAGAATGTCTCGATTCGACAGAACCTTTAAGTCATTGATATATGTGAGATACAATCCCCCTACGTCCCATCTCTCAGTCAAGATCTAGGGCAAGGGAATAATTAGAACACTAATAATCTTGATCTTAATGTTAAGTGCATTTCATATCCATTTGATCTCAATCCAAGAAACTCATTTCTTGATGTCTTGATCTACTGCCTTGGCCAAGGACTCCTAGATGGCATATGAATGACTTACACAATAAGAGATCATCATCTTGCTAATGCAAGCGTAGGTCCTTTATCGATTTTCATATACTTTCATGTGCCACTTGTGCAGCCCCAGCATAAGCCTTGAATCAGTTGTCTAAGGCGACACCCTTTAAAGCTTACATCTAAGACTATAGAGTTAGCTCATAAATTATCAATGGAACCTCAAGTCTAAGGATCACTTAATCACATCAATGACTCGTGAGATATTTCCTAATCTGGAAGTTTCTATTTCTAGATATAGAAATTCCTTTCCCATTTAGGAATCTTCTCACACGGGACGCCTCAGTGTACCTACTTAGAATAAGTAAGCACCCCTATGTATCACGCACGTATTAACTATACACTTTTGTACCCCATGAAATAAGGTGGTCCTTCTTAAGAGCGTGATCACAAGAGCAAGCCTCGAACGAGTCAGGTTGACACTCCCACTGCCTGTAGGACTCATTGGCTTGGAGTTATTTCTAATCATGACTTATGTGATATAGGGCTCGTCTCATGAACCACTTCGCCTAAATGGTTGAGTCCTATAAGTCATATTGATTAGGGGAGTTCTTATATATGCGCAGTCAAAAGTAAACACACAATCAAACAAGAGCATATAAAGAAGTGTTGCCTTAATTCGTATTATTCAAAGATTGTCTGTGATTTACAAAATGAAAGTACTAAAGCTGACTATTACATCGGCTTTCAGGGCACTATTCCTAACATCAAGCCCATTTTCACACCTGTACTCTGACACGCCCGTCTCTTTCTTTTGCCTAACGTATATATATATATATATATTGATTTCAAAGCAAAGTCATCGAGTAAACCTTTTCTCATGGGTTTTGAAATGTATTGTTATTATTATTCTCACAACTTGATGTTGGAAAACACGAAAGAGTGCGTAGCGGAAGTTTAAAATTTTTCCACAAGTTTAATCGTTGTCTTGTAATTTTCGTACTATAACGTTGGGTGTACCAAGAAACTCACTTTAATTGAAGCTTTCTTGTGATGTTGTTACCGCCTAACAAACACCCTTCAAGCGGAAAGTCCCTCGAACGGTCCTTCGAATTAGACTCCAAAGTAGAAGGCCTCCAAAGCGTATCTACACCAGACCTAGAACACGATCAAGCTAGTGAGAACGCTAGTTCTATGGCTTGTGTTAATGGCTAGGATAATTTTTGCTTTGAAAACTTTTCTTTTGGATTTTCTCAAAAACCTAACACTTTGTGAGTGTTGGTCTAAAGAATAAGAGAAGCACCAACCCTTGTATTTATACAAGGTTGGTTCGAAATCCCTAGGGTTCTTAAACCTAGTGGACTTTATTTTCTTGCTCTCTAATTAAGTAATTTAATTATTTATTTAATTAGAGAAAATAAGTTCCCAACTTGTTCTCCAAGTCTTGCAAGAATAACATTCTCTCTCCTACAATAGGAAATTGGACTTTTCAACTTTCCTAAAGCTAAAAGTCAACATTCAATAAATAAATTAATTCCCAATTAATTATTTATTGGGTTAAGTTTATTTGAGAATAGTCTTAACAATTAATTCAAAATTAATTAAAAGACCAAAATTAATTAATTACAATTTAATTAATTAATTTTAGAAAAGAGCCACGTGTGCGTGACACGTGGCAGCTACCCACGCAATCCTTGCTCCATTTCGATCAACAATTTGATCATTCGTTAATCATATTAACATCCTACCATAACCCTCGTGTTCTGGAATTTGTATGTGACCCTTTAGGTTCATTATTCGATTAGCAGTGACAACAATTAATTAATTCCCTAATTAATTAATCACTTCACAGATCACACTACCATAATCTAGTAATGGGTGTGTGACCCCTAGCCGAATAACGAAATGAATCGAAGAACCTTTCAGTCAATGACAATCAGTAAACTACGATCCTCCTACAACTCCATCTCTCAATCAAGAACTAAGGTATGGGAATATTCTCAGAGCCCAAATATTCTTGATCTTTAAAGTTAAGTTCGTTTCATATCCATTTCGATCTCAATCCTAGAAAACCCCGTTTTCTAGATATCATGATCTTTTATCCACCTTGGCCAAGGGTTTAAGTTTAATGGACTACGAACAACTCAATCAGTAAGAGATCATTCTCGTTCTTGTAACAAGTGTAGGTCCTTTATTGATTCTACTAATTCTACATATGCCACTTGTGTAATCCCAATATAGGCCGTGGTTCATGTGTCAGTATGTCCACACCCTTTTGAGCCTATATCAAAGATTACAGAGTTAGCTCATATGAGACATTACAGAATCTCAAGTCTAAGGATTAATGAATGATGTCATTGACCTGTGAGATATTTCCTAATCTGAAAGTTTCAGGAAACTTCCTTTCCCATTTAGGAATGTTCTCACGCGGGACATCTCAGTGATGAAGTTCTTGTAACAAGCACGCTTATGTATTATGGACGCATCAACTTATGCACTTATCACTCCATGAAGTTGAGTGATCCTTCAAAAGGACATAATCACATAAGAAAGTCTCAGCAGCGTCAAGGTTGACACTCCCACTGTCTGTCGGACTCATCGATTTGGAGAGGTTTCTCATCCTCGCCTATGGAGTTAAAAACTTATTTCATGTGTCGTTCCCATAACGACAAAGTTCTTAACGGCCTCATCGGATTGGGGGAGTTCAATACATGGAAAATACAATCAACCCAAACATATATAAATAAGCACATAAAGAAGTGATTGCCTATGAACAAAATCATTCTGTTTATTATTCAAAGACTGTTTGTGATTTCACAAGGAAATAGTAAAGCAAACATCTGCTTTAAGGGCACTATTCCTAACAATCTTCCACTTGCCCGTCAAAGCCACTCAGGTGCTAATCTAAGACCTATCTTCTGAAGATGTCCTTCGAAAGCCTGTTGACTAAGGGCTTTAGTAAGTGGATCTGCCATGTTCTCTGCCGATGTGACCCTTTCAATTTGTACATCTCCTCTCTTGATGATACTTCCTCAAAATGTGCTTGGTCCTTTGGTGAGATCTTGGTTTTCTTGCTTGAGTAATCGTCCCAGTGTTGTCACAAAACACTGTAACGGGGTCTTTAATGCTAGTAACTACACCCAGATCGTGGATGAAGTTTCTTACCCAAACTCCTTCCTTAGTAGCATCATTTGTAGCTAAGTATTTGGCCTCAGTGGTCGAATCTGCAGTGGTCGCTTGCTTGGAACTTTTCCAACTCACTGCTCCGTCGTTCAGGCAGAATATGTATCCTGACATGGATTTAAAGTGATCCGTGCCTGATGCAAAGCTTGCATCACAGTATCCTCTAATGACAAGATCTTGCTGGCCTCCGTAAACCAAGAACAAATCCTTAGTTCTTCGTAAGTACTTACGGATGTTCTTTACAGCAGTCCAGTGACCTTCACCAGGGTCAGATTGGTATCGGCTAGTCACGCTAAGTGCATAAGCCACATCCGGTTGAGTACATAGCATCGCATACATTATGCTTCCTATAGCTGATGCATAAGGAATTTTGGACATCCTGGACTTTTCAAGTTTAGTCTTGGGACACAGCTTCTTCGAAGAACTGTTCCCGGGCCCATTGGAAGTTTTTCACGTTTGGATTCTTCCATACTATACCTCTTTAGTATTTTATCTATGTAAACCGACTGTGACAATCCTAACAATCTCCTAGATCTATCCAGATAGATCTTTATCCCGAGAATGTAGGATGCATCACCAAGATCCTTCATCTCAAATTGGTTCCATAACCAAGACTTTGTTACTTTCATATCATCCTTCGCATTCCCAATGAGAAGGAGGTCATCTACATAAAGTATCAGAAATTGAACCGAGGTTTCCAATTCTTTCTTGTACACACAGGACTCATTCGGATTTTGAATAAAGCCAAACAATTTGACTGCTTTATCAAATCGAATGTTCTAATTCCTAGAAGCTTGTTTCAATCCTCAGATTGATCTTTGGAGCTTACAAACCTTTTGTTCCCTCTCACTGAATGTGAAACCCATGGGCTGCTCCATGTAAATATCTTTGTCAATGTCTCCATTGAGAAAGACAGTTTTCACATCCATTTGCCATATTTTGTAGTCATAATACGCTGCAATAGCAAGCAAGATCCGAATGGATTTTTACATTGCAACCGGGAAGAAGGTTTCATCAAAGTCTACACCTGGTCTTTGAGTGAAATCTTTAGCAACTAATCTTGCTTTAAAGGCTGCCACGCTTCTATCTACTCCAAACTTGCGCTTATATATCCATTTGCACCCTATGGGCCTGATCCCATCAGGTGGATTAACCAAGGTTTAAACTTGGTTAGAGCACATGTAATCCATCCCGGATTTCATTGCTTGTTTCCACTGTTCATAGTCCAAATCTAATAGTGCCTCCTCATAAGTTAATGGATCATTATCCATTTGAGATGTTTTGTGGAGAAAACCATACCACCTCTCTGGTTGTCTAGGAATACGTTCAGAACGTCTTACTAGAGGAGGATTTACGCGTGTATCACTCTCTGTGACTGGCTGAGGGATGTTATTCTCCGAACTTGGCGTGGGACCTTGGTCTCGAACCTCTTCGAGTTCTGGGATCTTGCCTGTCTTTTCTTTAAGGAACGAGTCTTTAAGAAAAGTAGCATTTCTTGACACAAAGACCTTTTGTTCAAGAGGATCATAGAAATAATATCCTATTAACTCTTTAGGATATCTACGAAGTTACATAAGCTTGATCTTGCTTCAAGCTTATCTCCCACTGTCCTCTTCACGTAAGCAGGACAACCCCAAATTCTTAAGTAAGAATAATTAGGGATTTTGCCAAACCACATCTCAGATGGGGTTTTGGGTACAAATTTAGAGGGAACAAGATTCAGAATCTTAAATGCTGATTCTAAGGCATAACCCCAGAATGAAGGTGGCAGTTCAGTGAAACTCATCATGGAACGAATCATATCAAGTAAGGTTCTTTTCCTTCTCTCCGAAACTCCATTCAATTGGGGAGTTCCCGGAGGAGTGCACTGAGAGATAATTCCATTATCTCTCAGATGACTAAGGAATTCATCACTTAGATACTCGCCACCTCGATCGGATCGAAGTGTCTTAATCTTGTGACCAGTTGGTTCTCAACCTCCTTCTGAAATTCCAAGAATTTCTTAAAGGCTTCGGATTTATACTTCATTAAGTACACATAACCAAAACGACTAAAGTCGTCTGTGATGGTTATGAAATACTGATGATTGTTTCTCGCACTTACACTAAGTGGTCCACAAACATCAGTATGGATTAAATCCAATACTTTAGTGGCACGTTCCACTTTACCTTTAAAGGGAGTTTTGGCCATTTTCCATTTAAGACATGATTCACAATGAGTTAACTCTTTAAGTTCATTATCATAGAATGATCCTAAATTAGTTAACTTAGCAATCCTATCTTTAAAAATATGCCCTAAACGTGCGTACCATAAAGAAGCCGAGATCTTGTCATCTCTTTTGCGTTTGTTTAATTATTGTATATTCAGAATATTAGTGTCTTTAGTTGTATAAAGTCCATTAGATAATGTACCAAGTAAAACAGAAGTTTTATTCTTCTCAATATAAAAGTTTCTATTTCTAGAAAAAGTCTCATAACCTTCATAATCAAGTATTGGAATGGAAATGATATGACGAATAATAGAAGTTACATAAAGGACTTTGTTCAAAACTAAAGTGAAGACACCTAAATCTAATCTCCAAGTCCCAATGGCTTGGGCTTGAAGGCTTGATCCATTCCCAACCTTCAAGACGCATTCTCCTTCTTCAAGCTGTCGGACCTCAATTAGTATCTGTACATCATTACAGATATAAGCTCCACAGCCGATATCAAGTACCCAAGAATTAGAATCTATAGATAGATTTACTTCAACAATAAATGCACCTTTCTTTAGAGTATCCTTATACTCTTGGTAGTTCCTCTTTCAATGCCCTTTCTTGCCACAATGATAGCAAACGTCCTCTTTCTGATCCTTTCTCTTCCTGGCCTTTCTCTTTTTAACCCTTCCTTCGGGTTTAAGAGACCCCTTCTTCTTGGGAATTTTCTTCTCTTTGCCTTTAGAAGGCCCAAAAGAGGGGGTGACCATCATTACTTTGTGATTCTTCTTGATCATGTCTTCAGCAGTCACAAGCTGACTAATCAACTCAGCTACAGTAGCATGAGGATGATTCATGTTGAAGTTTAACACGAAATGATTTAATGATGGTGGAAGCGATGCGAGCAACAAGTCCACAACGAGTTCTTCACTCAGTGGCATTTCCATGAAGGTCAGTTTCTCGTTCAAAGCAAGAAACTTGAGATTGCTCATGGACACTTGTACCTTCTTTCATTATGAGATGAAAGAGCTCCTTAGAGGTGTTGTACCTTAGAACACGCTCTTTGGGGCGGTACAATTGCTCGAGATGGTCATAAATCTCCCAAGCGTTATCCATAGATTCATGTTGCCTTTGCATATCCGGAGACATGGTGGCCAACATGAGGCAACGGGCTTGAAGATTTTCTTCAGACCATTTCGCAATCGCTTCTCTTTCGGCCCGAGTCGGAGCTTCGCCTTCAGCGACAGTCTCTCCCTCAAAGAGAACATATCTTTTCTTTTCAGAATCTAAAACTATCTTTAGATTCCGATTGGGCCCCGTCAACTTGTTTGATTCGAGGATGGATACCAAAGGGTTTTTGGTTGCCATTTCAATTGTAGAGAATCACAGAACTACAACCTAAATGGAAAAACAGAGAAATCATGAGCATACTGAATAATAATGATTACATATTATCAAGGTCTTTAGAAATATGTTCTCCCACTGTTTTTAGAAAGTCTAGAAATCCTAACGACTTTAGAAGAAACTTAATTTCCCAATGGGGACTAGGATCCCAAGCATTCTTAGTTTTGGACCCACGACTCGTGAGACATCCAAAGGTCTAAGAATCTTTAGGTAGGTACTAATTGCCGATTCCATCCCCATGGAATTCCTAGTAATATTTTTGCACCCACTAATCTTTCAATCATGGTCCTATGACTCGTGAGACATCGCCCATTCTAAAATGGTCAAGAAATATTAATTATTTAAAATAATTAATCAGGAAACTAAGAGTTAATAAGCTACACTAATTACCCCACGACTCGTAAGACAGCAATTAGTTTCACTTATTAAGTCCTAAATCCTATTGATGGAATGCTAGGAATTTTATTACCATGATAAAACACCTATTTTTTCGAATTTTGCTCAGTATTTAAATGGGATTTTCGAATGGCCTCACCAACACATAATGTTATCCAAATTTTAATTATCTTGTTAATGCAGTTTCACATAAAGTGCATCACAGAAGCAATTAGCAGATAACATATCCTAGCATGATACTAATTATGTGATGATCATGGGTATCCTATCTTATATGTGATTTTGGGAGCCACTCCAAAATCACTAGTTCTAACATTCATGACACATAAGACAATTCATTTCACATAGGGGTACAAAATTTATTGGAAAAATGCCCTATCTATTATATTAATAGAAACCCTCCTAAACATTTTGAGGGGTCTTCTTATGGCCACCGTTCTTCAAGTGCTCCTTGTGGATCCTTCTTATTCCATGGGTGCTTGTCTCCAAAATGAAAATAAAACCTTACTTCCTAAGTTCTACTCTCTTTACATAAAGTAATATGGCTCAATTTTCATATTGACCATAGACAAGTACACGGGGCATACCCCGGCTCAAAAATAATAATAAGGAAAGCCACATAATAAACACATAACAATACGCACATAAGTAAGGCTCCAACCCCAATTGAAAACAAGCAACTATGGGGCTCCGACCCCAATTGAAATTATCCATGTGCAGAATTTAAAACTATACATAAGACTAACCCATGATCACCTAAACTAGCATGCTTCCGCTTGAATTTAAATTTACCAATTAAATTTAAAATTCCCTTGACTTCAAGTTACAATTAACTTAAGTAATTTGAATATAGTTCATTATTCAAGAATTTATTCAAAATTAAATTTTTGTCTAAAATATCATTCAAAGTGGTATTTATTATTTTCTCGAAAAATTAGAACTGGACTTTAATTCAAAAAATCCCAAAATTTTTAATTGTTTCAAATAAATAATTTTATAAAATTAAAATCTAATTTTAAAATAAAATCAGATTTTACAAAAGGGATTTTACGAAACTGAAAAAACACGAAACAAAAACAGGCTCGGGATAGCACGCGTGAGGAGTGCGGCCGTCGCCCGCAAGCACGCACGCAAGGAGCGCGCGAGCGGGCAGCACCGTGCACACTGCCCGCGCGGCTGTGCTAGGCGGGTCCGGGAGACGCGCGCGCGCGCTTACGAGCAGGCGCTCCCGACAGCCTGGGCGGAACAGCTCGCGGTCGAGCCTGAGCGCTCCCGGGCGACCGCGCTTGGTGGGTCTCGGCAGGTTCGGGGCTGCATCGTATTTGATGCGCGCAACCCCGCGTGCAATGGCGAGTGGGTTGACCTGTTCAGTAATTTTCGTTTCGCAATTTCACCAAATTCATGTAATCCAGATTCCAATTAAAACTGTTCAAACAAATCCAAATTTAACCAGCTTAAAACTAGATTTAAACGAAAACAATTTTTCACAAATTTTTCAAGAAGCAATTTTGATCCCGCAACTTCGTATTTCAAACAAAAACCATGAGTACACAACAAATACTCAAATTCAAGAATTTTCAACAAAATTCAGAAAGCAGTAAAGATACAATACGAACGTTCCAGGCTAGTGAGAAACTCACTTTAATTGAAGCTTTCTTGTGATGTTGTTGCCGCCTAACAAACACCCTTCAGGCGTAAAGTCCCTCGAACGGTCCTTCGAATTAGACTCCAAAGTAGAAGGCCTCTGTAACACCCCGGAACGGAGGGCGCCACATCTCCTCGCACTATAACCCAACACGTGCAACGAAATGGAGACTCCGCACACGCATCAAGTTACAGCGAACGAGTGACAAACAAAAACCCACACACTAGCTAGGCGGTCTAGACTCTCATTCAGAGTGCGCAACAAAACAAAACAGATGCAGAAGCAACCAGGATCACAAAATACAACCATACATGCTACATTAATAGAAATATATACATATTGTGCCCATCCAAGGCCAAGGAATCAAACAAATTCAAGTTTAACTCCGAATCAAAGTTCATGTAAAGCTTATACCTAGTACCATACTTATACATATTTATACGTAGTACCAAAACGGGAAATAAAGATGCAAGGATGCAAAAGACTCCACTAACAAACTCGAATGACTCAAAGTAAAAGACCACCGCCTAGCACGAACCGAAGACCTGCACCTGCAAACTCAAGAAGAAAAGGGAGAAAAAGAAACAACGGAGAGGGGTCAGTCCTAAAGACTGGTGAGGGGGCTAACACACGCACCTTTACATAAATATAGAGCATAGCATATTCAAAACGAAGAGTGTTCATGAACCGGGGTTGGTTTTTGCATTCTAAAACGCTTAACCCGTGATACTATATGTATAAGAAGAAAGGCTTAGGGCCGAAGGCCAAAATCAGCAAGTTTTAGAAGTTAAGAGTCCAATCCCGATTCACAAACCATAACGGAAACGAAGACTTAAACGAAATGACTCGGCGAGAACGAGTCCCAACTATCCTACACTTACTCCAAAACAAAGCCAAGCGAAAACAAAGCAAAAAGCATAAACCAATCCATCCTTCACCGTTTTGGGGAAGAGAGAGCCCCCTCTCAACCACCCCCGCGCTTATCGAAAAGCAAAACGAGCTAATATGTTAGGGTCGTGAGTTTCATGACGCTCACGTCCAAGGACTCCGTCCCCCACCTCCCTCCGAGTGGGTTTTGGGTTGATCCTATAAAGTGGAGAGGTATCCTGGGGTTGCAACCGGCGACCCCGATGGTCGTCCCGGGTCTCCCGAACCACACAACTCCGGGGCCCAAACTTACACTTACACTTACACTTACACTTATAAAGGCTTATCTTTCAAAACTTAGTCTCGCCAAAACATATCACTTACACACGCCAACCCTTTTCAAAACAAAAGAACGAAAATATTGTTTACTTATACATAAAAGCGTTTTCAAACGTTTCATAACAAAAGGGTCAATTCCCACAAAATACTTATCGAACACATATCTATATACATATATATAGATATAGGTCACATGCGGGCTTAAAACACATTTAGGGTTGTAGGTCGTAATAACTAAAAGAAAGAAACCTCACCTTGCCGACCAAACCGACGAAACGAACTCAAACCCTTCTAAGAAACCACCTCGTCAACCACGAAACGAACCTAAGAACTAAAGAAAGATCGAAAGGCAAACTTAGACTCAAAATGAACCAATTAGACGCTCGGCAAATGCATATGAATACAAGTGATGCAAATGAAACAACAAGAGATAGCATAATGAAGCGTTCATAAATTCATACACGTATATATTCATCCAAATCATGCCATATACGCCACTTAAGATCATAATTTCAAGGAAATATTAGGGAAATTAACAAATAAGATTTGCATTAATTAATATAACATGCATCTCATATATTTATTTAAATATTATCACACATGCATGAAATGATGATGAAACATATATATATATATATATATATATACTACATATGTACATAAATCACACATGCACTAATTAACTTAAATATATTACTTGCTCACGTATTCATGCACAATGCAGACTAGACACTACTCCAATTAATGCATGAAACACAAATATATATATAAATATCTATCACATATGCATGCAGCTACGAAAGGAAAAGAACAAACAAAGCAAATTCATGCACCAAGCTCCGGATTTCAGCTGAACTTTTGGAATTTAAAATCAATTCGACACTAGGACACGGCCGTGTTGGTCTTTAGTTCAAAATGGACAAGGCCGTGTCCGGTTTTATTAAATTTGGTAGCCAATCTCGAAGACTGAACACGGCCGTGTCAACTTTTCAAACAAATCGGACACGACCGTGTTGGCCTTCTTCCTCGTGAAAACAACGCAGCAACAACAGAGTTCCGGAGCGGGGGACAAGGCAGGAGAAAGACGCAGCAAAACACAACAGCAACACATTAAATTCAGACACAAAATCTCGGCAAGAAAGGCCACACACATCTCACAACAAACCGGCAACCAAGGAGTTCAAAATTCCAACCATAAAAGCTTCAAAACTCAAGGTTTCAACAATGGTGGAGCCTTAATCTCGACACACCCAGCAAATACAAGGTAAGGAATAGATCAAGGATGAAACAAGGGTCACATAGCACTTCACGGATCAAGAATCGAGCTAAAAACGAGCAAGATATCACCAAATTAACACAAACCCGTAACTATTCATACACCCTACCAAAACAGGCCTAAAACTCCAAGAATACAAGCAAGAGATCACTTAAAAGATAGAGTAGGAGATGGACAACCAAGATATGTGCTTACCTCTTCGATTTGACGAAGAATGGAGGTCGAACGAGCTTGAAATCGGACTTGGGTGAATAGTGGCGGAAATCCCCTTTCTCTTCCCATTTCTTCCCTTCTCTCTCGGTCTCCTTGGAGTCTGGGCCGAAATGGCTGAGGTTGGGTGATAGTTTTATGAGTTGGGGTCATATAGGCTCAAGAATCGGGTCATTTGGTTAAGAAACGAATAAGTTATGGCCAAAACCGTAAAAGGTGGCGAATCTGCCCGAGGTCCAGGTTTCGGGCGAAATTCGGAGGATCAAACGGGCTTAGAAAAATATAAGGCTAGGTTCCAAGGCTCCCAAATTTTGTTACAAGTCCGGCGCCACTTCCGGAATTCGAATACGAATTCCCTAGCTCAAGATATAAATTCCGGAACAAAAGGCGCGCTAAAACTAGTTAGGCCCTCGAGTCCCCAACAAATAAAATATGGTGCGTTACCATATCAAACAAGTCCGAAAATGAAAAACGAGCATATAGGAAAATCCATAACACGTAAAATTCATGCATATTAAAATTTTCACGAAATTTCGAAACAAGTTGCAACTCAAACGAATTAAAAACAAGTTCAAAAGCTTAAAAACAATTAATTATTAAATCTTATTATTTAACAAATAATTCAAATTAATTAAGAAAGTCATTTAACATTAAAATAAATAATTAAACGAGCAATTAACACACTTGATACAGCGTACCTGTACGGTCGGATGAGCGGGTTGTTACAAACTCCCCTCCTTCAAAAGGACCTGTCCTCAGGTCCTCAACAGGGTCTTGATCAACACCGAGAGCAAACTCAATTCCACACTTCCGCTGCGCCACTCTGATCCGGTTCTTAAGTGGCTTCTCGGATTCTTAAATCCCGCCACGAGTTTCGGTGCAAGTCTTCAACTTCAAGGGTCTTCTTTTCCAATCCACGGAGTTCTCGAAACCAACTCGAGCCACTAAACCATGAGAAATTAATCGACTCGTTAGAACGAGCAATCACTCGAATGTCATTAAATCTCCTTAAACTTAGCAAACTGGACACAAAGTCCTTAGCTATTTGCTCCCACTTCCACATGAAATTCAGAAGTAGTTGGAGAATCCAACCGGATCTTGATGCTCGGTCTTCAACCGATAGCGCTTTAACATTGCCACACGAAGTTTACAACATCTTTCTCACGCCGACACATCTTTACCGATTCTTCAAGTTCTCGAACAACTCAAACCAGGAGTGGGTGAAACTTGTGACCTTGCACTCTCGAGGCGTAGGCCACACTCCCCCGCTAACAACGCACGACCAAAGCCTTCGTTTATACCTCGATCGAGTGCGAGTAGCCTTATGTACCTTGGGCCGACAAAAGTCGGTGCCGAAGGTAACTCTCTTCAACCACCTCTCCCCACTCCAAACCATGCCTCTTACTTGTCATTCATGTCAATGGGTTGGCATTCTTAAGAAAGATTCGCATTGTCTACCCCGACGACACAAAAGACTTCTCACTCTGAGGCAATTCTTGGTTCTTCTACTCAACCACGTAGTCGACAAAACCCTCGTTGAAACCAAACTCCACAAAGGCCTCGAATCTCTGAAGAACGACGAACAACTCGAGAAGTAAGAGAAGGGTATTAATCTTCCACCATTGAGATTGTGCAGCTCACGATAGTTATACTCGTCCTAAAGTCCCATCTTCTTCTTAGATAGAACATAGGTACTCCACAAAGAAGTACCCAAACGAGCGAACCACCTTCTAAGAGCTTGTCGAGCTAGGCCTTCAACTCTAACAATCTCGCCAGAGACTACCAAAAGCGAGTCTTCAAACAAGTCTGAACTCCGGGATGAAAATCAACGACAATCTAATGCTCCCTTCAAGTGGTAAAGAATTCCACTTTCAAGGAAACACCAAGGAAGGCTTACTCCGATCTTCGTCTCCTCAAGCTTGACTCAACCCTCGGTTACCCAAAGGTAACTCACAAAGCTTATCGCACCGCCCTGGATTAAACAACCACTTCTACCAAGGATATAGACAGGCTAGCCTTCTATCTAGTACCCGAAGATATCGTTGAGCCCAAGACGGGCCTTCTCAAGGCAACCACTAGTTCCACTCAGCGCTCGAACAACCATCCCACGTCTAAGGTAGCCCCGTACCTCGCAAAACAAGGCGCCTTCAAACCAAACACCAGGCAAGCTCGGCCCTAAAGCACTCGAGCGCTCAACTCACGAACTTTCTTCAAGCAGAGAGTTCCCACAGAAAACAACAACCGCAGCAACAACAACGAGCGCAAGGAAAGCAAGTAGACAAGCAACAAGCAAGTACCAAGAAGTAACGAAGAAAGGAAAGTAATACAAAAGCGGGTTACCCCCAAGATAAATATGCATGAATATAGTTCCATGAATGCAATTACCTCGATTCTTAGGTTTGATTTGATCTCCAATTTGAAGCCTTTGATTCCTCCTTCTTTGTTTGTTAGCCCTCGAACGATCACACTTTGGGAACTTATGCTCTGAAGATCCACAAACGTAGCATCTCTTCAACCGGATCCAACACCCATCGTAACTGTGGTTAGTCCCTTGGCAATGTGCACATGGTGGAAACTCTCTCTCGGACCAAGGGGTCTTCAAGGGGTTAGACTTCTTCTTCTTGTTTCTTCTTTTCTTGATGGTTATACTTGGTTGAGCCGGTTTCTCTTCAACTTGTATATTGGAGCACGATCCTAACTCAAATGGTTGTTCCAGTGCACCTTCTTCAAGCCCTTTTCTTGCTATCCACCAAGTCTCAACTCGTATCGCCTTCTCAACGGCCTTGTCCCACGTACTAGTGTCTCTTGCGGCCAAAGCTAAGTTCGCTCCGAAGGCCTTCCATAAAGTACTTTGCCTTCCATTGATAATCATTTATAATGTGAGGCACATGGGCACCCAATCTCTCGAACTCTTCCAAATATTCCATAACCGTCTTTTCTCCTTGGTTGAGGTTGAGGAATTCTTCAAGTCTCCGTTGTTGTAGTATTGCCGATATGTACCTCTTTCTAAATTCTCCAGCCACCTCTAGTCGATGAACAACTCTTGACCACCATAGATTTGCTTGCCCTTATAGGAGTAGAGTAACTAGACGGACTTTATTGTGAGCATCACACGGCCACACTCTAAAGATGGCCTCTATCCCCGAAAGCCATTCTTCAGCTTCAATATCATTACCTCCTCGGAATTGTGGAGGGTTGAAAGTCCCAAACTCCCGGTACAAGATTGCTATTGGTTTCATAGGTCGCACTGTTGATGTAAATAGTTCTTGATTCGGGTGGGAGTGTTGATGTGGGAATTGCCCAAGGTTCTTGTCAACACCGTGAAATCCTGAAATTCTCAAAATTACAATGGAAATATATTTGCATGTTGATCAGTAGGTGCATGTTTATGTGCACAACCAAGTCAAATAATATCAAATAAGTCACATAAACTGTGTAATGAATGCAATCAAACATGAAACCCTAAGCCGAACGACCTAGACAGACCAGACACGACTCAAGAGCTCCAGTTTTGCAACCTAGAGCTCTGATACCACCTTAGAGATGTAACACCCCGGAACGGAGGGCGCCACATCCCCTCGCCCTATAACCCAACACGTGCAACAAAATAGAGACTCCGCACACGCATCAAGTTACAGCGAACGAGTGACAAACAAAAACCTACACACTAGCTAGGCGGTCTAGACCCTCATTCAGAGTGCGCAACAAAACAAAACAGATGCAGAAGCAACCAAGATCACAAAATACAACCATACATGCTACATTAATAGAAATATATAAATGTTGTGCCCATCCAAGGCCAAGGAATCATACAAATTCAAGTTTAACTCCGAATCAAAGTTCATATAAAGCTTATACATAGTACCATACTTATACATATACGTAGTACCAAAATGGGAAATAAAGATGTAAGGATGCAAAAGACTCCACTAACAAACTCGAATGACTCAAAGTAAAAGACCACCGCCTAGCACGAACCGAAGACCTGCACCTGCAAACTCAAGAAGAAAAGGGAGAAAAAGAAACAACGGAGAGGGGTCAGTCCTAAAGACTGGTGAGGGGGCTAACACACGCACCTTTACATAAATATAGAGCATAGCATATTCAAAACGAAGAGTGTTCATGAACCGGGGTTGGTTTTTGCATTCTAAAATGCTTAACCCGTGATACTATATGTATAAGAAGAAAGGCTTAGGGCCGAAGGCCAAAATCAGCAAGTTTTAGAAGTTAAGAGTCCAATCCCGATTCACAAACCATAACGGAAACGAAGACTTAAACGAAATGACTCAGCGAGAACGAGTCCCAACTATCCTACACTTACTCCAAAACAAAGCCAAGCGAAAACAAAGCAAAAAGCATAAACCAATCCATCCTTCACCGTTTTGGGGAAGAGAGAGCCCCCTCTCAACCACCCCCGCGCTTATCGAAAAGCAAAACGAGCTAATATGTCAGGGTCGTGAGTTTCATGACGCTCACGTCCAAGGACTCCGTCCCCCACCTCCCTCCGAGTGGGTTTTGGGTTGATCCTATAAAGTGGAGAGGTATCCTGGGGTTGCAACCGGCGACCCCGATGGTCGTCCCGGGTCTCCCGAACCACACAACTCCGGGGCCCAAACTTACACTTACACTTACACTTACACTTATAAAGGCTTATCTTTCAAAACTTAGTCTCGCCAAAACATATCACTTACACACGCCAACCCTTTTCAAAACAAAAGAACGAAAATATTGTTTACTTATACATAAAAGCATTTTCAAACGTTTCATAACAAAATGGCCAATTCCCACAAAATACTTATCGAACACATATCTATATACATATATATAGATATAGGTCACATGCGGGCTTAAAACACATTTAGGGTTGTAGGTCGTAATAACTAAAAGAAAGAAACCTCACCTTGCCGACCAAACCGACGAAACGAACTCAAACCCTTCTAAGAAACCACCTCGTCAACCACGAAATGAACCTAAGAACAAAAGAAAGATCGAAAGATAAACTTAGCCTCAAAATGAACCAATTAGACGCTCGGCAAATGCATATGAATGCAAGTGATGCAAATGAAACAACAAGAGATAGCATATGAAGCGTTCATAAATTCATACACACGTGATCATGCAATTTGATTACAGTGCATAGGTGCGATAGTGTATCCAGGCAATACAATCAAGGAATGGAAATCATACAATAAACCGAGGACAATCCTTGGTGTCGGACCCGTCCCCAGCCTCCTTCTCCCTCTAATGATGGGAAGGTAGCTAGCCTTCACCATCCACGACGTGTTGAGCAGAGGGTACATGAATCCCTAAGCTCGGAACTCCTTCCTCCACTAATCTCCTAGCGGATTCAGGGGTCATCCTAATGTGGTGAGGATAGTGCTAGAGTTACCCGTCAGCCCATGCTTTCCCGGTTGGCTTAAGCCACTACCCTCGGGCCCAAAGTGAACAATCATGCTTACTCGCCTAAAACATGCATGATACATGGCTTGCTTGTTTTTCATGAACATGACTTGCTTGCATTAAAAGTGACTTACTTGTAATCGTGAGTATTTTCATGAAAAACTATAAATATAAATACCTTTTGGCCGAAAGCTCACGTAAGGGTTGTATAGGTTCTATGTAACTAGAATTAAACCTCACCTGACAGGCGACAAGACGACTCAAGGATGCATCAAGGTGCTTATTTGATCAACGATCTCCGCCCTGGAGAAGAACTGGACAAGAAAGGAAACATAGTGTACTCATGAGATACGACTCAATAATGATACCAAATATGACGCACGGCGTAACCATGAACATATTCTTGTATGAAATGAACGTATACTTGCATGTAATGATCCTATAGATACTTATAAATGGAATGGAATAATTTACAAGAAGACAAATAATTTCACGGAGATCACTTATTCAAGGCATGCAATCATACAAATTCGTTTTACATAAATCACTCAGTTAACAATTAAGTTTAAGTAAGTACAGACCATAAAATGTAAAATAACCACATAATCATCAATTATTCAAGTATGCCAATCATAAAAATCACATACGGGATCCGAGAGAGTGAAAGGAATGCAAGAAGAGAGGTTTTGGCAAAGTTTGGCAAAAGTTGACAGTTTTCGGAAATGTACAAGATGTAGGAAAACTGGAATATCTTGAGTTATAGAAGTTGGAATTGAGTTTTGTTTATTGTATATGAAACTAGACAAATAGACCTTTCCGATGATATATGGCTCGTATTCTAATTCAAAGTGAGGAGAAAATGGCGTAAGCTCAAAGTTGAGTGAATGCAGATTTCCAATAAAGTGGCGACACCAAAATGAATCGATTATATCTCCCAAACCAGAAATGATATTGAAGTGATTCTAATTGGAGAATACTCTTGACGAATGTAGTTTCGACATTTCGAAATTCAGGTCAATTGGAGTACGTTTGATGGGTAAATGGTCATTTAAGGAAATGACCTAAATGCAGAATTGGTCACGAAACTCTTCTGTACCAATGCTGAAGCCGGGAACGGCCGTTCCGGCTTTAGGCCAAAATGGGAATGGCCGTTCCCAGTCTCGCTGGCCAAAACATTCAAGGGATGGGAACGGCTGTTCCGGGAAATCAAAGGGGACGGGAAGGGCCGTTCCCCCTGAGCAGAAAGCTCAAAACAGAGCAGAAAACAGGGGAGCTCTCGGATTTCAATCAAACCCAACAAAACATCATCAGAACTTCCACCAAATGCATTAAATCATGTAAGAAACATACTTATATGCTTAAGGTACAATAAAAACTAACATAAACACTTAATTCATGCTTTGATTCTCAAGAATCATCATCAATATCAAGTCACATATCATTTCATCAACTAACTCCATAATATTCAAGAACTCATGCATAAATTCAAGCTAAAATCATGTATTCATGTATCAAATACCAAATAATCACTTTATTCATTGATTTCATAAACCCTAGCTTCAATCAAATTCATCAAGAAATTACATAGACTTTCATTTCTACCTTGAAAGAAATTAGAAAAAGAAGATGGAGTTGTAAAGCTTCAAAGCTTGTGAATTTTCCAGAAAATTTAACTTGAGGATGATAAAATTCTTCTCCTTCCTTCTTCAACTGATCGAGAGCAACCAAGGAGCAAAGTGTCGGTATAATTTTTTTTTTTTGGGATGAAATGAAAATGGAAGAAGAAGGAAGGCTTTTACGTGATTTATCTCTTTGAATTTTGTGAAATATTCAAATTGCCATTAAGTCCTTTAAGTCTCTAAGTTATGCAATTAAGGATGAAAGAGTTTGAAGAATAATCAATTAAGTCCAAGAAATAATCATGCAATTTGGTATTTGAATTTAAAAGAATGATCATATAGGGACAATTTGACAATTAAATCACTTTCGGTACTTATTTCATGTAACACTCATTTTCGCGTCATACAATAATTCTCAAGTTGTCACGAATTTCATATATTTTCACGTAAACAAGTTAGAATATAATTCATATAATTTCATAAAATTATCATAACACGTATGAATTTAATGAACGAAAGAATTAAAATAATTCATAACTCTCGGAAAACTCACACGTGTCGTGCGTACCTGAAGCCCCGGAAATCGGGGTGTTACACGTTATATGTTCGTCAAGTCATGCTTCCGCTTATCCCTTTTTGCATTATGATATTTAATTTGCAAGTTAGTCCCGTCTAGCCGGTCATTTTATTTTATTGTCACCCGTTCGCTGCAGGTTGGTTCATGTACGGACTACCCATTTCGTGCGTGGATCGACCTGTAGTGCGAGGGTGTGACATCTCCAGGTGTAGGGGTGCTACAAGTATAATATATTTTGACCTCTTAGACAATAGGACAAAATTCACATCTTTTTATCTAGTTGGTCACCACTTGGTCAAAATTTATTAGGTATTATATATTTTATAATTATGAGTATACTTATACAAGACCTTTCTAAAGAAAATATCAATTTATAGTATCGTATTATATTAAACATTTAAGTTGAATAATGAATAAAGTACTAAATTTTATTGTATCATTCTCCTATCCGTTCATATTACCGACTTTACATAAAGAAAGTTAATGATAAAATTAAAGAAAAGCAATACCGTGATTGAAGAATTATAGGTTCAAACAACATCATTAATCTCTTGAGACACGACAGATCTTTTTCTATTATAGGGATAGGAAAATTACATAAAACACTCAAAAATCCAAATCCTCACACATCCAAGTGAACTTCGAATTATGAGCTTCACTCTTCAACTTTGAATAGTTGTACAAATACATCAGTGCACAAGAATCTCACTAAACATCACCTTTTCGCCCGTGTAACAAAACGAATCCATTTCTGTATAACAAAAAAAATAAAACCCTTGAGAGTCATTTCATCTTACATAAGTTCTCATCCCAAAAACCAAGAACCTAAAAAGCCGTCACAAAACCGCATCAGTTTTCACGCATTGCAGCTGCTTGTTAAAAGTGTAGACCATCCCCGAGGAAATATTGGCAGTGGCAGAAATCTCTCCATAGTGCAACTTCTTCACAACGTTCCCGACATTGGACCAAACTCCAACTTCATCGAGTTCTCCTCCACTCCAACAAACGCTAACGCTCACACCGCCACGCGCCTTTAGTCCTTTAACACAGCCATTTCTCCATTTATCACGAGGCAGAGCGGGAAGCAGGTACAAATCTTTCACACTGCTCTGCACCAGCATTTCTGCTACTGCTCCAGAAAATCTGGCAATTTAGGTAAGTTGGAAAAAAAAAAAGAAAAAGAAAATCAGCAATGGTTAAGTTGTTTGAAGATCGATGGCACAGACACATATCTTTTCTTTTTTACCCAAAATTTGCATCTATTTGGAAAGGTGGATGGGCAGTGAAGAGATTGGCATATAAGCCGCCTTCAAAATTGCTTTCATGGTCGGGATCAACCAAATCAAATAAGTGCTTTATCATTCGATATGAGTGTTCGCTGTTACGCAGGCGAGCCCACATTGAAGCCTTCCATGTTGTTGACCATCCAGGACCCTCTTCTCCTGTTCCAAAGAAAATAAACGATGAGAAGTGTTGAAATTTTAAACTATTTAATAGAATTGCCAGACAATTACGCTGACATACCCTGAAATTTGGCATAATTATACAAAATATCTCCCTGAGCTTCGAGAAAATACAAAAACTTCCCTTGTCAAAGAATTTACATTACATCTGAAATTCTGAATCCATGAATTTTGATGACAACATCTCTACTTTTTATTGAATATCCCATTTGTCCTTGACATTATCTGGCCGATATTTGATTTTAAACTCATGAATGTTATAGCATGTGTCAGCCCAAACCTCAGGTTAGCAAAAGGGATGTCTTTTGTAATTTCTGAAACCTCAGGGGGAGTTTGTGTAATCATGTGCCTTTGTAATTATTTCTAATCTGCAGTAATTTACTAATATTATTTCTTGAGATGCATTTCTTTTGCGTGAATCAAGAAACAATCCGTTTAGTCTTGATTCTTGTTGTTAGCCACGAACCTCTTTTATGTAAGGTATTTTCAGCAGCTTTACATAGATCAGGAGTCTCTTCAACATTGATGGTGTGGCCAGGAAACAGACCAAATAGATGCGATACGTGCCTATGGTGCACCTCTGGATCCACAAACTCCTCTGCCTGCCAGCATAAAAGGAAAATAAATACTAAAAATTTCAATTTTAAAAATATTTGCATACTAGCTGAGAGAAAACAAAGAAATTCCAACTTTACCCATTCCATGATGGTACCATCCTTTGCAATTTTGGTTGGATAAAGCCGTGGTTGAGCCTTACAAATTCTTTCAATCAAATCCCCGTCACTTTTTCCCAATTCCTATATTTAAACATGGATTATACCAGCTGAACTCAATTAAATTTTAGCAAGAAAATAATAAAGAGATCAAGATTCTTGATTATGGGGGTGTTCGTCAAAATTTCGACTTTTGGAGATGTAGAAGTAGCCTAAAGTCGCATAAGTTAAAGTAGTCTGAAAAACGTTAAAAAAATAGTTCAGTGTTGAAAAAAAGTTGAAATGTACATTTATGAGACTAAACAAACTTCATTTATTTATGAAAATAACCTGGAAGCTAGAAGTTGGCCCTTCCTTAGATGCTTTTAGTTTCTACCTTATTTCTGCTTAGAAGTTGATTTCCCCGATACTCTCAAAGTGCTTAAAATAAGTGAAAAGTGCAGAACTGCTTTATTTTCAGAGTTTGCAAGCACAACATACGGACATTACCTCAGAAGCAGAAACAGTGGCAGAGAAAACCTCCCTAATGATTTGCATGTCCATGGCAGCTGAGTAACTAACACTAGCAGGTTTCCCATCAGGGGCAGTAAACATATGCTCAGGCGAGGTTGATGGATTAGTTTCAAGAAAATTTCCAGGTCCTTCAATCAGCCAGTCCAGTAGGAAAGAAGCACAACCTTCCATTAAGGGATACGCTTTATTTCTTAGAAACTCCTGCAAAGCATACTTGTTAGAAATGCATAATCGTGGATATTGACAATGATGTTAGAGATAAACTCTTACTTTGTCTAATGTATAAGCATAGTGCTCCCATAAATGTGTGCAAAGCCAAGCTCCACCCATTTGCCATAGGGCCCACACAGCTTGACCGCGATCGGGGGATGTCTTTGCCCATATATCAGATACCTGATGCGCAACCCAACCTCTTGCACCATAGTTCACCTGTAACATTCTGTAACTAAATGCATGAAGGTTGTACAGGAAAAAAAACAAAATAGAGAAAATGAAAAAAAAGATCCATGCATATTGATCTGTTTCATAAATGAAATAATATTAATGAATTTTACTTTATTCATCCTCCTATACTTCAGTCTCGCTATCGACAGCTCATTTGTGGTTGTGACAAGATTTACGATAAATAAGCAAAGTAAGGGAGAAAGGAGGTCTTCACCTCTGCAGTTTTCTTTCCATTTAAGGAAAGATCCGAGACATAGTCAAATAAAGGCTCCTGGCACTCCTTAAGATTGCATGAAAGAGAAGGCCAATAGTTCATTTGGAGATTGATATTCAAGTGAGGAGCACCACTGAGAAGAAAGAAAAAACAGAACATCAGAAACATAACAGCCCGTAAAATTCTTGAAGTATAAAAATACGTATTTTAGAGGGGGGGGGGGGGGGGGGGGGGGGGGGGGGAGGGAGAACTTACTCCCATGCGGGCTCAACATCCTTGTTCCATATCCCTTGCAGATTGGAGACCTGAGTCCCTGGACGTGAACAAGCAATCAAAAGGTATCTTCCATACTGGAACAGAAGCTCAACCATAGATGGATCTTCATTGTTCTTGAAAGATTTCACTCTCTCAGCTGTAGTAATCATCAAATTCTTGCTTTTGTTCCAACTCAAGTTGGAAATGTTAGAACCCTCAGAAAGCTGCAGCGAGACACGATGAAAAAGTGCTTGATAGTCATCAACATGGCGCTTGTAAAGATCAGAATATGAATACTTTTTAGCAGAACCCATTTGACTTAATGACTCTGATCTGGGATCCCGTTTGGAATCAACAGGCTCGGTAAACGGCCCATCAAACGAAGAAGATGCGGTCAGAAGAATAACCGCCCAATCACAGGCCACCACATGGAGCTTCCTACCGTCCAGAACGCGGACCCCACATTCGCCCCCACTGATCTGCAAATCAAGAACTGCTGAAAACTGGATTCCTTTAGGATGGTCACTATCAGTGGTGTTTGGAGGGGTAGGATTATCATGCCCGTATACTACTGGTGGTATTCTTCTGCCTCTACATCCTCCATCTAAAATGATTTGGTTTTTTTCATTCACATATGAATGATGGTGCAGTTTGCTGTCTAGAGAGATTGTGAAGTTTAGAGAAGAGGGCTTGTTTCCGGCAATCTTGATCGCAATTACTTGATCTGGATTGGAGGAGAAATGTTCCCTAGAATATTGAACTCCATTGGCAGTATACTGTATTTGTACAGTTGCTGTGTCTAAATCCAGCACTCTTTGATAAGATTCTTCATCGTGTGATGCATGAGACTCGTTGAACTCTAGTTTTATATCTCCTAAGAGCTGGTAAACCTGTATTTCCCATACACGCAATATATTTTTGAATTTTCGTAATAGGAGAAAAAAGTGAAAATATATAATTTAAATGCATACATCAGATGGATGTCCTGATAAATTGACTGCAGCTGCAGTAGCTTCCGGATATCGGCCTTTGTCAACAAGTTTCCTGACCTCAGATAGCACATTTGGAGCATTCGGGTCCGTATAGTTGCCGGGAGCACCGGTCCAAAGTGTATCCTCTGCAACAAGAGAAAATGTAGAAGATTCAATCACTACCTTTTATACTCTCTTCTTGAGTTGTAACTTAGCTTTAGCAAATGTGGTTTTGAACTTTTGAGATAAATTAACTATTTAAGTGCACGGAAGAGACCAGAGTATTGATACTCTAATACGCTGGCTGGGGCACAAAGTTTGAATACAATACACTTAATATTCAATAATTAAGTCTTAACATGCACTATTTAAACATCAATGTTGTCCTACACTTAAATCTTAATGATTCAAGAAACCATAATAATAAACAGAATCAAACCAATCCTCATCCTCGCTGCAAACAAACATTACAGAAAATATATATTTATTAAATGGAACTTCAGAGAATGTAAAGTTTTACCGTTGAGATTAATGGTCTCGTTGGCAACACCGCCCCAAATCATGGCACCAAGGCGTCCATTCCCAAGAGGAAGAGCATCAGTCCAGTGCTTAGCTGACCCATTGAACCTAATTTCAAGATTCCTCGAACTGTCCATATTTTTCTCAGAACTCGAACTCCAGACATTACTGTCAGCAACCCCCAAAGCAAGTCCAAAGAAAAACCCCGACTTGATGGAAACCAAAAGAAACAACAGAAAGGAAAACCCTTTTGGCAACATCATCAAAATCTCAGTTCAGAACGTGTGAAAACAAAAACAAAAAATCTGTTCTTGAAATGGGATTCTCTTACTCAATCCAAAAATTGGGACTTTTGCTCATTATTTTTAAATGGGATTCTCTTGGGGCAATCTTTTCTGACACTTTTTGCTCTGTATTTATACTTGCGGCGAATAAAATAAACTATGAAAAGATAATGTCAGTGGCGAGAATGTAAAGGAAATGCCCATGAGGACTGAGGGCATGAGCAAATGGGCGGTTGGTGAAATGGATTTGAAGGGATGCCAAATTGCCAACCATAGCTTTGAATGCACACGGCAATGTAATACTGACCTTGACATGGGCCCAGATCAGTGGTATTACCTATGCAGCTCGACGCTTTTCTTGTTGCAGCAGAGGCATGTGCAGATCAAATCGACATGCTTCTAGCCTTTGTGGGATACCGCGATACAATACGAGTTATATTATTCAAAGAGGAATCAAACATTAGGAATATAATAATATAATTTTTTTCAAATTTTATCTAATATGTGTTTTGATACGATGAGGCACAACAAGATAAAATAGTAAAAATGCAAGACATAACATATATCTCTTCTTGTCTCATTAATTGAGAGATCTTTTTCAGGAAGGAGATATTTGAACATAGAAAGGTACTTTTTCATGACGCATGAGCTGGGCTTTGTTTAATTCCTTCAGGTTTCAAGTTTCAAGTTTCAACAATTAAACATATGAGAGAGAAACTCCCACCGCCCATGTGTTCCTGTTGGGAAAATTAAATATTTAAATTTATATTGTCAATATTTTGATTTTACGGGGAATTCCCGAAAACTCCCCAAATGATAAGCCCAATTCCTTTTAGCTCCCCATTTTAAAAAATGATGTATTAAAACTCAAGAATCGCGTATCTAAAACCTCAAATGATGTATTTGAAATACAAGGAAAAAATCATGTATCTAAATCCCAGAATCATGTATCCAAATCCCAGAATTGCGTATCTAAATCCTAGAATCGCGTATCTAAAACCCCAAATGATGTATTTGAAAATGGGGAGCTAAAAGGAAGTTTTCAAACCCATGGGGAGTTTTAAGGAATTGCCCCTTGATTTTAAGAAGGGGGGATTTAAGAAAACTTCCCATTGGTTGAAAATTTTTTAATTTGCTCCTCAAGTCTAAAAAATTTTAGTTCACTACTCAATTCACATGCATAATTTGAGTTAGCTCCCCAATTTTGGGGGCAGATACCACATATGGCGATTTAGGTACACCATATGACGATTTAGATACCACATATGGAGATTTAGATAAACTCAAGAATCGTGTACCTAATTCGTCATATGGTGTACCTAAATCGCCATATGTGGTATCTGCCCCCAAAATTGGGGAGCTAACTCAAATTATAAATGTGAATTGAGGAGTGAACTAAAATTTTTTTAGACCTGGGGAGTAAACTAAAAATTAACTATACAACTGGGGAGTTTTCTCAAATTCCCCCTTTAAGAAATGATCATCAAGAAAGTCACGATAAAGATAATATAAATAGTTAAAATATTAAAAAAAAATAATAATGTTAATACTATATGGTACCGTATTGACTTGTAACAGAAAACAAAATATTCATACTTGATATTGTTTGAGCTTATGAATATTGATGTGGGTCAATTTTGCCACATTTTTTGATTATTTAATTAAATAGAGAATATTGGAGATTATTATTACTATGGAGAGAGAAAGAGAAATAAGTTGAGAGAATGGGGGAAATGAGGAGTCAGGAGCAGATCGTGTTGAAAATTTGAAATTCAAAGAGTCCCACATGCCAAGATTTTAGGGAAAAGCTTCAATTGATTTATGTGAAGAGAGATTAAAAAGGCTGGAGAGAGAAGAGGAGATTCATTCACGTACTTTCACAGAAAACCTAAAAACTCTATTCTCTCTCAACATTACTGACAGAAGAATCCTACGCAGCCACCACCTTCTCTCCATCATTTTTTATCAGTTTTTCACAAGAGTTCTCCTACGTTTTTGCAGAATTATCACTTATCACAATTATTTTAGAATTCCCTTCTGAATTGTTATAGAATTACCATTTGTAGGACTGGGGAAAGATTACAGAAAACTAGGAGACTATCATTACTACATATTATTATTATTATCTCGTTGTTGCAGTTATTTATTATTCCTTCTCATTATTTACATTCAATATCATTTTCTTGGTTAATTTCATTTTGTAGCTTGATTAAATCCCAATTTCTCAGATCTAAATTGTGTTGGTATTTCGTCAATTTTTTTGACAAATATCATCTGGCGCCGTCTGTGGGAAAGCGATTAAATCGACCAAAAGGCGTGAGTTCTTGCGATTTCCCATGGCATCCAAGATCGGATCTAGCGGTGTATCAACTTCAGTCAACCCGTTTGCTCCGGCAATGACGGGTGCTGAAAAAGCTATTGGGAGTGCTTCAAATCCGCTCTTCATCGGAAGTATCCCCGTGTTAACCGATTCCACCATCGTTACGGTAACGAAAGACACACCACTAACCAAGGACAACGCAGATCGCCTGGAATCAGCTTGACGGGAGGTTTGAGGAATCAGCGAAGCGAGAATCTCGAAATTGGGGGTGCAGGCCTGCTGACCCCTCCAGGTGTAGGGGGCTCCTCACCTGGAAGGACGCTCCTGCCTGAAAGACTGAACCTGCCCATTGGAGCAGGCAGGCAGACGGGCTACCAGTCGTCTGCTGAAGAGCTGGAAGCATTGCTGAACCATACATCCAACCCCCAACAGATTACCAGGGTGACTGATATACCTGGAGGGGTGTCGTCAGGGAGTAGCACCGCTGCCATACAGTTCCAGGCTAAGAGAGCAGCTGACAGATCTGGTGGATCAGGAAGTGGCTTTTCACTGCCAGATGCGCCCATTCACCTTACAACTAGGGAGCTTCAGCAATGGATTAACGCAGCTGTAGCCGCCGCCACGGTGCAGCGAGACCTGCCGTCAGCTCCGGGGCGTGGAACAGCCTCGCCACCACATGTAACAGAACCGATAATTGGAAGAATGATACCCCCTTCAGCTGGAGAAGGCTTACCTCCAATTAGGGACCAAATTGGGCAGCAAGCAGAGCCGCATGGCAGACAGTGCCGCCACCGCCACCTATGGATTACCAGACGGAAGAAGAGAACCAGGCTTTCCCGAGCAGCCCAGTCGTTACAACTGAGACTGGAAGAGATGGAAAGGCAAATGAGAGCAGGACCTGCCAGAACAACCAGGAGGGGTGGACCTTTCAGCCAGGGGATCCTAGCTGATGAACTCCTGCCAGGCTGCAAAACATCCGAGCTGCCGGAGTATAATGGGGCAACGGACCCCCAAAAGCACCTAGATCGGTTCGAGAATTTGGCTCTTTTGTACCAATACACTGAAGGGGTGAAATGTAGAGTGTTCTTGACCACGTTTACGGACAATGCATAAGAGTGGGCCCGGCAGCTTGAGTCCGGATCCATACACTCCTTCGATCAGTTTGCTGCACTATTCTTACATCAGTTCGCTAGCAGCAGGGGCTACCAGAAAACTCCGAATGCTCTTTTCGCGATAAAGCAGAGAGAGAGGGAGTCTTTGAGGAGTTACATCAACAGGTTTACCAAAGTCGTGCTGGAAGTTCCTTCTGCTACTGCGGAAGTGCGTGCTAGTGCCTTCTAAGAGGGCTTGAGGAAAGGAGCTTTCTTCACTTCGCTCTCCAAGAAGCCGCCCACCAGCTGGGATGACCTCCTAACCAGAGCAGAAAAGTACATTAATTCGGAGGAAGCAGAAGTGGGAAAGGATAAATCAACAGCTGACAGGAGGAGGGAAAGGAAGGAGGACGGCCGATTGCCCGCTCCAGCTAAAAGGATCAGAATACCTGAAAGGAGAGAGCACCTCTTGAGCCTTGGACCTCGATATGACCAGTATACCCCACTGCGTACGACACCCGCTTAAACTCTCATGCAGATTCAAGGAACGAGGCTCCTGAATTGACCCCGGAATACGGAGAATGGGCCCCATAAGCCTCCTTCAGAGAGGTTTTGTCGGTTTCACAACGATTATGACCATGATACGGACGAATGTCGCCACCTGCGCGATGAAATCGAGAGATTAACTCAGGAAGGTCACTTGCAGGAACTGATATGCCGAGATCAGACGAAAAGATGGGAGATGTTTCCAAGGAAAAATACAACAGGAGGGAACTTACCTATAAGAAATGTACCTGGAAGGAACGGACCTGGAAGGGGTGTACCAGGAAGGAGACCACCAGGAGGGAATCCCCCCAGGCAGAACTACGACAGAAAGGACCACCAACCAAGAGGGGGGGATCAAAGAAGGCACCTCTCACCTTATAGGCCCTTGATTAAGGCACCCCCCAGCAGAAACATAAAGAGCAGGAAGGCGCGAGCAGGAGGAAGCTCCACGGCAGAAAGGGTTCATCCACATGATAATGGGAGGACCAGTAGATGGGGACTCCCATCGAGCTAGGAGAGCACACACGCAGGAGGCTGCCTTTCACACGCAGACAAGACTCGGCAGAGCCGCAGCCCACGCTGCAGTTTGGACCAGGAGACCTGGAGGGAATTCAAGCTCCTCATAATGATGCCCTGGTCATAATAACCAGCATTGCCAGCTACGGCATGGGAAGAGTCTTCATAGATAGCGGGAGTTCAGCGGACATCCTCTACCGAGAGGCATATGAGCAGATGGATTTAGGAAAAATTGAGCTGGAGAGGTGTCGGCGGACCAGCATTCCTCCAGGAAGTGCTATGTCAAAGCTGTCCAACAAGCAGACAGGAAAGAGGCTAAACAGGAGGGAGAGAAAAGAGGTCGAAGTGACAAAAAGAGAAAGCTGAAAGAAACTGAACAGGAAGATAAGCAGGACAGACCTCACCCAAAAATAGAATCCGCTGAAGAGCTATTGAGCATCGAGTTGATCCCTGGAGATCCCGAAAAGACAACCAGGATAGGATCGCAGCTGGAGCCCAACTTGAAGGAGGAGCTGACAGGGTTCCTTAGAAGGAATGTGGATGTCTTCGCATGGACAGATGATCAGCTGGAGGGGATTGACCTTCCGTGGCAGCTCACCGGCTGAATGTAGATCCGAAGATTTGCCCGGTGAAGCAAAAGAAGAGGACGTACGGACCTGAAAGGGATAAAATCATACAAGACCAGGTGGACATGCTACTAGCTGCCGGTCACATCAAGGAGATTCAGTTTCCTGAATGGTTATCCAATGTGGTCCTGGTCCACAAGAAGGAAAACAAATGGCGCATGTGTGTGGATTTCAGAAATCTGAATAACGCATGCCCCAAGGATTTCTACCCGTTGCCTAACATAGATCAGCTGGTGGATTCCACCTCCGGGTGTGAACTCCTCAGTATGATGGACGCCTCGCAAAGCTATCATCAAATCCCTTTAGACCTGGCAGATCAGAAGAGAGTGAGCTTCATCACAGCTGGAGGAACATATTGCTATGTGGTCATGCCCTTCGGGCTGAAGAACGCAGGAGCCACCTACCAGCGCCTGGTAGACAGAATGTTCAAGGATCAGATTGAGAGAAACATAGAAGTATATGTGGATGACATGCTGGTGAAAAGCAGAAAGTCTGACACTCACCTGGCAGATCTGGAGGAAGCCTTCCAGGTCCTGTGCAAATATAACATGAAGTTGAACCCATTGAAGTGCTCTTTTGGAGTGAGAGGAGGAAAATTCCTTGGTTACATCGTCACGAAGAGAGGGATCCAAGCTAATCCCGTGAAAATTCAAGCAATACAAGATATGAAGGCCCCAACAACGCCGAATGAGGTGCAATGCTTGACGGGAAGGATGGCAGCCCTGAGCCGTTTCATCTCGAGGCTGGCAGAAAAAAGCCTCCATTTCTTTGGAGTATTGAGAAAGGAGTGCAAATTTACTTGGAGTCCGGAATGCCAGAAGGCTTTCGAAGACCTGAAGGCATACCGGAGGGAATACCCCTCCTGGTCAAGCCCATACTAGGAGAGCCCCTGTACGTATACCTGGCGGTATCGGGTCAAGCTGTCAGCTCCGTCCTGCTCCGGGAAGAGAATGGAATTCAGAAGCCGGTGTATTATGTTAGCAAGGTGCTTAAAGGAGCAGAACAGCGGTACCCGGACATGGAAAAGCTGGCGTTGGCACTCATGGTTACAGCTCGAAGGTTGTGACCATACTTCCTATCGCATGCGATAGTGGTCCGCACGAATTATCCCATGAGGCAAGTGCTCGGGAAGCCGGAGACATCAAGAAGGTTGATCAAGTGGGCCATGGAGCTGGGTGAATTTGATATATCATATTCCCCAAGGACAGCGATCAAAGCACAAGCCCTGGCGGACTTCATATCAGAGATGACCACAGCGCCCGAGCAGGAAGGGCGCAGGTGGCTGCTGCACGTTGATGGTTCATCCACCAGCTCAGGGAGCGGAGCTGGAGTGGTGATAACCAGCCCCGAAGGAGATGAATTCGAGTTTGCTATCAGATTCGACTTCAAAGCATCTAACAACGAGATGGAGTACGAGGCATTGATCATGGGACTGAAGCTAGCCAAAGAAGCTGGAGCGCAGCACGTGGTGGTGTATTCAGACTCCCAGCTGGTATCCTGCCAGGTGGAGGGAAAGTATGAAGCTCATGAAGAAATGATGAGGGCCTACTTAACTAAAGTGAATGAAATGAAGATAGAATTTGTTACCTTCCAACTGGAGCAGATACCACGCGACAAAACAAGAAAGGTGATCGACTAGCCAACATGGCTAGTTCGTTGGAGGGTGTCCATACCAGGAAGATTACAGTTTTGACACTTCCTACTGGAGCACTGGAGAAGGGCGGAAATGCAGACCAGGAAGTGCTGATGGGGCAGGAAGAGCAGGACTGGAGGGAGGAGATCCTAGACTACCTGCTGCATGATATACTTCCAGCTGACAGGAAGGAAGCGCTGAGAGTGCAGCGAAAAGATGCCTGATTTTTGGTGATGCGAGGTTTTCTATATAGAAGATCATTGACAATGACCCTGCTCAAATGCTTGTCGTCGGAGGAAAGCCACTACGTGCTGCGAGAAATACACGAAGGGAGCTGTGGAAGTCATTCCGGTTGGACCGCACTGGCTGGAAAGGTATTGAGAGCAGGATGTTTTTGGCCAACTATCAAAGCGAACGCTAGGGAGTTCGTGGCAAAGTGCGAGCAATGTCAGAAATACACTCCCCTCTTGCACCATCCAGCTGAACCTCTCACGGCAATGTATTCGCCATGTTCCTTCGCCAAATGGGGCATCGATATAGTTGGCCCGCTTCCCCCTGGAAAAGGGCAAACACAGTTCATGATAGTAGCCGTGGATTACTTCAGCAAGTAGGTGGAAGCGGAAGCTTTAGTGAAGATCACGGAGAAAGAAGTGATAAAGTTCTTACAACGAAATGTAGTGTGCCGATTTGGAGTCCCGAAAGAGCTGGTCTCGGATAATGAGAGACAGTTCAGAGGAGTTCAACTGAAGGAATGGGGCCAACAGCTAGGGATTCGATAATGCTTCTCGGCGGTTTATGACCCGCAGGCAAATGGGCAGGTGGAAATAATGAACCGACTCATCTTACATGGCCTCAAAACTAGGGTGGAAGGAGCTAGAGGAAAATGGGCCACCGAGATGCCCGCAGTCTTGTGGGCTCACCGAACCACCCCTAGCGTGACAACGGGAGAAGCGTCCTTCAACTTGGTATACGGTGCTGAAGCGGTCATTCCTGCTGAAGTAGGCATGCCCTCGCTACGAGTGGAAGCCTACAACAAAGAGGAAAATGAAGCATTAATGAAGGACAGCTTGGATATTATAGAAGAGGCAAGAGATCGAGCACTTATACGAATGGCGAGGTATAAGAACCAAATGATGGCAACTTATAACAGGAAGGTGAAAGCGCGCGACTTCCAGGTGGGAGACTTAGTGCTCAGGAGGGCAGATGCCTTGAAACCTGTTGGTAAGCTGGGCCCCAGCTGGGAAGGACCTTACAAGGTCATAAAGATTGTGGGTCGAGGAGCTTATGAGCTGGAGGACGCAGACGGAAAGAAGTTACCTTGACCCTGGAATGTGCAAAACCTGAAAAGGTTCTTCTGCTAAGCAGGCACGCGGCCTGCACACCTGGAAGGAGAGTAGAAGGAGGTGTTAGGAATAGTGCCCTTAAAGCAGCTTTTAGCTTTACTATTTCCTTGTAATATCACAAACAGTCTTTGAATAATAAACAAGATGATCCGTGTCGCCGTATCCGTGTCGTGTCGTGTCCGTGTCGCCGTGTCTGTGTCCGTGCATCATAGTTCATAGGCATTCACTTCTTTATGTGCTTATTTATGTCTGTTTGGGTTGACTGTGTTTTTTCATGTATTGAACTCCTCTAATCCGATGAGGCCGTTAAGAACTTTGTTGTTATGGGAACGCCACATGAAACAAGTTCTTAACTCCATAGCCGAGGATTAGAAACTTCTCCAAGTCGAGAGTCCGACAGACAGTGGGAGTGTCGACCTTGACTCTGTTGAGACTTGCTTATGTGATTATGTCCTTTTGAAGGATCACTCAGTTTCATGGGGTGATAAGTGCATACGATGATGCGTTCATAATACATGAGGGTGATTGTTAAGAGAACTTCATCACTGAGATGTCCCGCATGAGAACATTCCTAAATGGGAAAGGAAGTCTCCTAGAAACTTCCAGATTAGGAAATATCTCACAGGTCAATAACGTGATTCATTAATCCTTAGACTTGAGATTCTGTAATGTCTCATATGAGCTAACTCTGTAATCTTTGATATAGGCTCAAAAGGGTGTCGCCATATAGACACCTGAACCACGGCCTATGTTGGGATTACACAAGTGGCATATGTAGAATTAGTAGAATCTACAAAGGACCTACACTTGTTACAAGAACAAGAATGATCTCTTACTGATTGAGTTGTTCGTAGTCCATTAACTTAAACCCTTGGCCAAGGTGGATAAAAGATCAAGACATCAAGAAAATGGGGTTTTCTTGGATTGAGGTCTAAATGGATATGAAACGAACTTAACTTTAAAGATCAAGAATATTTAGGCTCTGAGAATATTCCCATGCCTTAGTTCTTGATTGAGAGATGGAGTTGTAGGAGGATCGTATTTCACTGTATGTTATTGACTGAAAGGTTCTTCGATTCATTTCGTTATTCGGCTATGGGTCACACATCCATTGCTAGATTACGATAGTGTGATCTGTGAAGTAATTAATTAATTAGTGAATTAATTGATTACTATCACTGCTAGTCGAATAATGAACCTATAGGGTCACACACAGATGTCAGGACACCAGGGTTATGGTAGGATGTTAATATGATTAACGAAGGATCAAAATGTTGATCGAAGAAGGCAAAATGCCTCTCCACGAGTCACGGTAATGACGTGACTGCCACGTGTCATTGACACGTGGCTGCCGTGTGTCTTGTACACGTGGGTCACACGTGTGATGCACACGTGTCACGGATGACGTGGCTTAGGCGTGTGGAATTATTCCACACGCGAATTCTTTTCTAGAATTAATTAATTAAATTGTAATTAATTAATTTAAGTCTTTTAATTAAATTTGAATTAATTATTAAGATTTTATTTCTCAAGCTTAACCCAATAAATAATTAATTGAGAATTAAATTATTTATTGAAACTTGACTTTTAGCTTTAGGAAAGCTGAAAAGTCTAACTTCCTATTATAGGAGAGAAAAAATTATTCTTGCTAGACTTGGAGAATAAGTTAGGAACTTATTTTCTCCGATTAAATAAATAATTAAATTAGTTAATTAGTGAGCAAGAAAAGAAGTCCACTAGGTTTAGGAAAACCCTAGGGAGTTCGAACCCCCCTTGTATAAATACAAGGGTGGGGCTTCTCTTATTCTTTAGACCAACACTCACGAAGTGTTAAGTTTTTTAGAAAAATAAAAGAAAAGTTTTCAAAGCAAATCCCTAGCCATTAACACAAGTTATAGAACTAGCATTCTCACTTGCTTGATCGTGTTCTAGGACTGGTGTGGATACGCTTTAGAGGATCGCTGCTTTGGGATCTATCGAGAACCGTTCGAGGGACATTCCGCTTGAAGGATGTTCAGTAGGCGGTACTGACATCACTAGAAAGCTTCAATCTACATAAGTTTCTAAACACCCTAAGATACGATACGAGAATTGCAAGTCAATGATCAATCTTTTGGAAAAATTTTAAATTTTCGCTGCGTTTCTGCTCTAGTTTTCCGACAGGAGGAATGTATTATAAGAACTTCCAGGTTCCAACCAAAACCTGAAGGGGTTTTCTTGCTGAGCAGGCACGTGGCCCGCACTCCTGGAAGGAGAGCAGAAGGAGGAACGTATTATCAGAACTTCCAGGTTCCAACGTTTTTGTTCGCATGTTTGATAATTGTTTACATAAACTTTTCGATATTTTGATTCACTAGAAGGAAGGAGATTACGTTTATTTTATGCTTTATTAGAAGGACTAACTTCATGAGATTCGTAGGAATACATGATGATGAGAAAAGAACCAGCCCGTGCTATGCTCTAAATGCATATGCATTATGATGAAAAACATTTGTGTTGGGTTATGCTCTGAATGCATCATATTATTGTTGAGTTTACACTTGAGACAGGCACATGCTAAGCCTCCGCGGCTATACTACTGAAAATGTGAACATTTTCAATGATTGATTACCCAGGATGAAGAGGGCACACAAATAAGTGATAACTCGCTAGTTCATTATCTTTACGATAAAATTATACCCCGAGTTATGCTTGAACTGATGTTATTTTGAGAAGAATTGATGCTTTGTTGTTCTTTTCGTAGATTTTGGGCTCGAACGCGGAATCGGTGCGAATTAGATCGTTTTGTGATGAGATTTTCGAAAAGGGTCGAACTATATGCTGGACGTACTGTGTGGCTGATTTAATGCATGCGAGAGGAAGCTGGAAATGGAAATTGAGCAGGGAAGTTTCTACGTAAAGATTAATCAATTGGAAGAAAATTGGAGATAGGCCGACTGGAATTGCTTTGCAATTTAATTAAGATTGGTTAATGGGCTGCACATTCATTCTTGGAATTTGATGGAGGTGGGCCTGGAGTGACCTTATGGCTGCAAAACTGGATTTAATGTTGGGCCGTGGAATTAATTAATTAGGAAGGCCCATTATGGCATTGGCTGGAAGTGTTTCTTTGGAATTAATTTGAGCAAGCCCAGGTTTGTGTTGAAGACTTGGAGAGCAAGAATAAGTCCAATTTTAATTGGACTTAGGAATCCAATTTGCATGAGAATTCTTGGACGTAGCTTTGGAGACTTGGGATATATATATATGGGGGACATCAGCCTTTGGGGATCACGTACACTTTGGAGCAGCAACTTTCGAAGCCTTGGCGAGCAACATCGAGGATCAGATTTCATCACGAGTTTTTCATACTTAGTTTAAATCTTTCTTTCGCTTTTTAGTTTATTTATGTTAAAGAATTCCGCTAGTTTTGTTTTGATGAATTTTTATTTCATGAGTAGCTAAACTTTAATTATCTAACTAGGGATTAAGATTCAATTTTGGATATTGTGAGACCTAAACGTTTTTATCAATTCATGTTTATTTAGCCATTTATCTTATCTTCGTGTTTCACGTTTATTGTGATTGATTTATTTAGTGGTAGGTCCCGACCATATGGGTAGATTTAATTGCATATTGCCAATCATGATGCTTGAAGTGTAGTAAAGTTGATTGATAAATTGTGGTAAATTAGTGACAGGGTTTTAGGGATAAAATTCCTTGTTCACTAAGGGATTTGATAATCTAATTTAAATCTTACGTGTCACGACTTGGTTGATTAGGGTTGGTGTTTTTATAGTTCCTTAATGCTGCGAATTCATTAAATCCTGTCGAGTGTCTCTAGGGGTTGTGAATTTGTTAGGGAAGATAACTGTCGAGTGTCTCTAGGTTATCCGATTAATTAAGTAAAAACGAGGTTGAGTTGAGTGTCTCTATCAACTATAGCCAATCTGTCTGAATAACTTGAATTTATCCTTGAGCCGATGATCAATATAACAATTCAAATCGAATATCTCTGGCTAGGTAATTTTCCCTCTAATTGATTTAATCCTACGTGATCTTACTTGCTTAGTTTTAGTTAGCTTTTTAATTCTTGTAATTTATTTTAATCGCATACGTAGTTATAAAAACTCAAAACCCCCTCTTCAATTGTTACTTTTCGTGAATAACTTGCAATTGCTAGAAATAAATCAACCAGTCTCTGTGGATCGACCCTGTTTGCACTATACTCTGTGTTTAGTCGTTGAATAGGATTTTTATTTATTTCTGACGGATTTGACACTTGTCAATAAGTCCCTCTTGGGAAGGCACGTTGATCACGCATATGCCTTGGGAAGAGCTGGAAGAAAGGCTCTTGGGAGTGATTCTCCACCTGTTTCCACCAGTCGGGTTGGCCACCTAGCTGGAAGGGAGCAACTATTGCTAGGGTCGGAGAGAATGCCCTCAACACGAGTGGATCTGGCAGTCTTCCACCATAAATACCTGACAGGAAGGACATGCTCCTAGCTGAACGGGAGAGCAGCTGGCAGGGCAAGGAGAGGGTCTTCACCAGAACCGCATCAGAACCTCCTCCTTGGACTACCTACTTCCTGCTAGCAGAACGAAAACAAAATGAAAGAAGAGGAAGACTAACACAAGCCGGATTCCCACACAATATGACAAGCATGTGCCAAAAGAGAAAAACCAAGTGTTTCAACCATCTATTCCATTCAAAAAAGCCCTAAAGTTTTACCGGCAACAAAAAAAAGGAGTTCACATGTATGCTCGAGGAAAACGAGCCAAACCATAGTCATCAAAACAAGAAGCATGCTAAAGTAAATCTGACCAAACGGGTCTAAATCCAGAAGTATCAAGTCTAGAACCGGAAACATCAACGGTTCGCAAAAAATAAAGAAATAAAGAAGGAGAATGTCCAGAGAAAGGTATAAGGAGGGCTAAGCCTGTCGCCCTGGTAGATCTACCTGCCCGGTAGAAGGGGCAGCGGCAGGAACGGCAGTAGCAGTAGGAATGGTATCTGGAAAATAGCTGGCAGGAGGAATAGAAGCTGGCGGAATAATAGCAGAAGGTGCAGCAGCAGAAGGAGAGGTCTCCCCCAGGCCAGTCTGTAAACCAGCAGCAACCGCTTGCTCTGGCATGGTGGTATGGCTAGCGGGAGGGGGAGTAGGGCCCCCGTCGGTAGCTGAAACAAAAGAATCGGTCACTAACGGAAGCTGAAGGAAATGGTACGATGAAGTAAGAAACCTGACAGTAACACGCACCTAAAAGTGAAGACTGAGCATGACAGATATCTACAGCAGAAGGAACCATACCAGAAGCAATGAGACCCAAAGATACCAGGCGGGCATATCCCGCACGAAAGCCCTGCTCGAAAGCTGAACCGAAAGCTACTGCAACCTTCTGCGTGGATGCCTCATCAACGGCCTGCTGGAATGCCGGGGAAGTCAAGTACTCGGCTTGGCGGAGCATCATGCGCCCCTCCAAAAGACTCCTCCCTGCCACTGTCCCCGGGAACTGATCGACGGCCTGGAGGGAAACGGGCTACGGGGCAGAGGCTGCAAGGCGCTCCCTCCTCTCGTGGTCATAAGAAGCCTGCAAGTCCTTCAGTTTCACGTCCAAGGACACGACCTTCTCCTCTGCTGCATTCTTCAAGACATGGGCCGCCACAAGATTATGGCGGAGATCATCCCTCTCCTCCTGGAGATGTATCAGCTCCTTGGCAATAGCAGGGGGGATGACAGCCTTCTGATCATGCCAACAACCAAGGAGCATACCCGCCGTGAAGAGAGAAGCAGGTGAAGGAAAGGGATAAAAAAATAACTTAATAACGAAAGGGAAAGGATGAGGTGGAAAGTTGGATGTACCTGCGCGAGGTGGAGTGCGACTCTGGCAGGAAGGGCCTCCGGGTAGAGCCCGGCCATGAAATCCCTGTCGATCGCTGTGGGTAAACTCTTCAGAACCTTCAATCCCAAATCACCCTGGAAGTCGAAGAAAATAGAATCACCCTGATCAGGAAGGTGCTGAGAGGAAGCAGTGGGACGACCAGAAGTAGGAACTGCAGATGATGTGCCAGTAGTAGGAGGGACGAATCTCTCTCTGCTCCTCCGGCCCTGGTCTTGTCACCCAGCAGGAGGGTGAAGAGGCTCATTCCCTTTAGAAGCATGAACGGCTTGCTCATTGATCGGGGGCTGAGAGACCTGCGCACCTCCCGGTGCCTCTTGTGGGGCTCGTCAGAGCGGTGAGGAGAACGCTTGCGGGATACACGAGCAGGAGGATCAGGCTGGCGGTCTGCCCGATAAGCAGGAGGGGGCCGCCCCCTAGGGGATCTACCCCCTGCCTGGTGATAGCCCGCAGCAGAGCGTGGCTTACGGCGCCTGCGTGGAGGTGTGCGTCTTTTTGGAGAATTCTCTTCGGCCTGAGCAGGAGGGGGTTGACTGGTCACGTGATATTTCCTCATTATTTTGTCTGCAAAACAAAGAGAAAGCCAGATATCAGGAAGAAAGCAGGAGGCGTATGATGTAAGTTATCACATACAGCAGACAAGATCATATAAAAGACAAGAATAAACAGGCTACCAATCGGCCTCTCAAGAGGCACGTGCTGGGGGATCAAACCGAAATACGAAAGGAGGGAATCAGAGCATAGCTCCACGGCGGTACATAAATATCTCTGCAATATCTTCCGGCGAGCCTTAGACTCTGAAGAAATATTCGTCAACTGGGTCTTAGCAACAGATGAAGGACGGGACCACCAAGCGGTATACATCCGTCTACCCCATCCCTCGCTAGAAGGACGCACGAAGAAGTACCGAGTATCCCAATCCCGCGGGGACTCAGGAAGCTGTAGGAAGGCGGGCTTCACTCGAGGGGTGATGTAATAGAAATCGTAGTTGTTTAGCCGCATAATGAAATCATCTCGGAACTCCATAGCCCCTGTCGGTACCCCCGTATAGCTCGTAAGGACGGCATAGCTGAGGAGTAGAGTCATGGCATTGGGACACAACTGGCCCAGACTCATGCAAAAGGTGGTAGATACCTCAGCCAGAAACGAAGAGACCGGGAAGTATCGGACGACATCCACCTGGGCCACGAAAAAACAGGCCGCCCCCTCTGGTGCATGGTCGGGGTCCATCGCCTGGACCTGGAAGGAACACCTCCCAGCCAGCAGGAAGCTCTAATCGCCTGATAACTCTCCGTAACTACTTCTTCGTCATGGTATAAGATTTATAATCATACTCCCCCCATCTCCGGGGTCCGTGTCCATCAGGTCATCTGAATCAACCTCAAGGGCCCCTGTAGAATCCGCTGGGAGATCTGTAGGAGGAGGAGGAGTAGAACCAATAGCTGACGGATCAACGGGGCTGCTAGTAGCAAGATCAGGAGCAGGACCGGTAGCTGACGGATCAACAGGGCTGCTAGTAGAAGTATCAGGAACATAACCTGAAGTCGGTGGATCAACGGGGAGACCCTGGTCTATAGTAGTGCGGGGCTCAGCAGGAGGGCCCATGAGCAGGAGAGGTGCCGGACAGGCTATAGGATACTCTTCCAGCTCTTTATCTTGGGCTATACCTGAAGTTTCCTGTATTTCCCCTGCAGCAGGAGCGGAAAAGAAAAGAAAATACAAGCAAGAGACAAAGCAAGAAGAAAAAAAAAAAGGATGTTATACACGTGGCAAATAGCGAATATTTCAAAACACGCACCCTCAACAATAGCTACAAAATAAAGAAGTAAAGGGGAGACGCAAGGGTAATTTCTCAGATCAAGACAAAGAGAATGGGACAACTTCCCCGACAACAACTCAACAAAGCAGGCATCCCCAAAGCCATTTTCAATACACTTTCATTACAAGGAATTAATTTCAACATTCATTACAAGACAATCCATTGTCTTTATTACAACCGAGCAACAATCCAGCAAGTTCAACAAGTACACGAAATACAAAGGAAAAATTACAATCCTCACCTTCAAAGATCTGGGATATGTCACGAGCATACGAATCCCACTAATTCAGCAATGAGTAGCAGCAACAACATGCCAACAAAGCAACAAGAATTCATAATATCAGTTATCTTTCCTCAACAAGGGATATCCCTAATAATTATCAGCAAATCCAACCCATCCCGAGGCACAAAAATCACAAGGTGCTTACCAAAGTAGGAGATCTCTTCAATTGAAGTAATAGCGACCCAAATAATTGATGACGGACTGATCCTTGCTTCAGACCTGCGAACAACGAAGGTTCTCTTCAATAAAGCAAAAATAGGGGACGCTGTCAATAAAAACAAAAAAAAAGGGGAGGAGAGAAATAAAGGGAGAAGAAGACGCAGCGGTGCCACCGGCGAAGCACAGCCGCGATGGCTGTGGCCCCCATCGGTGATGACCAGATCTGGTTGTAGCACCCCAAGCGGTGGGGCACCACACCCCCGCACTATGACCCGACACGTGGTACGAAATGGAAAGTCTGCACACGCACCAAGTCACAGCGAACGGGTGACAAACAAACAAAAAAAACAACCAAAGCTAGGCGGTAACTAAACCCTGTACAAGTAAAATAAGCAAAGCCCGAATGCGGAAGCGATGCAAAATACGAACTAACAAAAACTCTAATCAACAAACATAAATAAACGGGTTCAACTAGTCCAAGCCCTGTCCTAACCTGTCCCGAAAATTCATATAATCAAAGCATAAACATAATCCTGTACAGAACATGTTATATACATAATTACAAACGGATGCAGAGCAGAGATTCACAACTTAATCAAATAGATACAGACTCAAAAGACACGGACTCAACAGACAAGACACAAAGCCGCCTAGCTCGAACTCCAAGAACCTGAACCTGCATACTGAAAACATAGGTGGGGCGAGGGTCAGTCCACTGACTGAGCGAGGGGGCTGAACTCACACACACTATACATAATAAGGAGCAGAGCACGTATCAAAAGAAAGATTATGAACCGGGAGTAGGGTTTTGCATACCAAAACCATTTCCAAATCAAACTTATACATATCTTTCCAAATCACACTTATACGTATCTTATCTTATCTCCTCTTATTCAGAACTTAACCAACTGAGCATACTCATACCAAATTTTATACTTAATCAAATCGTATCAGACTGAACAAACTCGTAACATATCGAAAGAGAAAGCTCCTATCCCGTTTCATAATCAACATAACATATCATATTCATATACCCGGCGAGTACGGGCCTCCAACCTTACTTCCAAATCATATTTATCAAAACAGAAAACATAACATAACATAACATCCTCAACTCCGGGTGATGGAAGGGGTGTATACGCCCCTAACCATCCATATCATATACATACCTCGAGGGGTAATGATCCCCTACGAGTCCTCGGCAGGTTTTACGCTACCGGCTCAAGAATATCTCGCCTCCCCTATCTCCCTGAGTCGCACGAGATACCTCAAATGGAGACTATGCACAGGCTTAACCCGACGGCCCGATACCGTCCCGGGGTTCCTTACCCACAGTCTCCGGGGCCCAACATAACAGAACATATCCGAACAAATCATAACTCGCTACATAACAAACTTATCAAATCATATAAGACTTACGTACCTGATCAGAGCATACCATACCTTGCAACTTAGCATATGCTATAACGTACCTCTCCGTGTCATCCCAATCCGCAGCTGGTATGAAGACACACGGTTTGGAGCATAGCCTCGTTGCACAACATTTCAAGCTTACATATGCTCGTATATATACAGTTCGAAAACCTTTAATCGTATGACAAATCATAAACGTATCATATAAACACATATCTATTATATAAATATAATAGAATAATCGCATGCAGGCTTGAAAACGAGCACAGAGGGTTGTAGGTCGCTGTAACTAAAACAAAAATCCTAAAACCTCACCTTTCACCGACGAAACGGAAAACCTGAGCCAAGAAGTCCCACTGGAACCCAAACAGCTGACAGACACTCCCTGGAAAACCCCTGAACAACCGAACACACACAGAACACAAGACTCAGACTCCAAACACAACCACAAAGACGCACGGCCATGCTCACGAATACAAATGATGCAACATATAATCCATATTTATTCAATCAAGTCATTCAGAGCATATTACAATTCATAATGCATATCAAAATATGCATAGCTTATAAAATTCCTAACATTAATTACATAGGATAAATTAAGACATAAAGAATTCAAATCATACTATGCACAAAGTCTCACGAAATTAAACATGAATTACATAGCAATATATTTATAAATTATACATTGGCATATTTCACGGTATAAAAATAATTGGCATACTTGATCAATTTATTCAAATTAAAAACAACGTATCTTTTCATAATTCATTTCTTACATTTCATGAAATTCATAATCAATTAATTTCTAAAAATTAAACTAACACCCCTTAACAATAATTATTCTCAAATTAGTAGGCAAATAACGAGGCAATTAAATTCACTAAGTCACGAATCAAGCTTTCATATATCATACAATTCACAATTTCCATTTCATAATTCATACAAGGCCGAAATTACAATTAAAACAATTAATGAAAGCAAATACAACAACTTCAAAAATTCACATAAAATCAACCGGACATCCGATTGACGAACGGAAAGTGGCGTTGGACTCACCACAACGAAAGGAACCCGCTGACCGAAAGTCGCAGGAAAGCCGCCACCGTAGCCGGCCGAACCGCCACGTGCAGCCGCCGGACCACCACCTCCGGTGGTCGGAAAATTCCCCGGAAGGACAGAAACGTACGCCTCGGCATGCTCGACAAAAGCCCTCAACCAATTTCAGAGAATACCAAACACACAGGACTTCGTTAAAGAAAAACCGAACCAAAACCCTAGAATGAAAACAGAAATTAAACGCAAACCGTTAAACGAAAATAAAATCCGGACATACCGCTGGAAAGCTTGTAACGAGCCCTACGAAAGCCCCAAGTCAAACAGCCGGAAAAACCGCCGGAAAATTGGACCGCCGGTCCAGGCCCGGTCCGCCACCGGTCCGCCGCAGCCGACCGGTTTTCGGAACGCCGTCGATGCCATCCGTTAAGTCTCGTCAATCCAAGCAACTTTCGTAAAGGGAGCACCACCAAAACCGGCCGGAAAAGGTCCCAAACCGCCGGCCAAAGTCGCGCCGCTGCGCCATCGCCGGTTCAGCCACCTCCGCCGCGATTCGCTCAAAAAGGAGGTCGGAAATGAGTTCAGGGGGTCAGAAAACGCTAGGAACCGCTGAAGTCCATCGGAAAAATCGCCGGAACGACGAGATTCGTCGCGCTACAGTAGCGCCGCCGCCGCCGTGACTTTCAGGCGGCACGTGAACCGCCGCCGCTGGCCGGATGGTTGCGCCGCCAACGCCATTCACTGCGCCGGGAGGTTGTCTAACGGATGGGGTAGTGCGTGACGGAGAAAGGACGCCAGAGACCGCCGTAAATTGCCGGCGAAGTGGCGGGTGTAAATCCCGCCGCCTGCAGGTTGCCGTAGCACCACCACTGCTGGGTTTCGGGTCTCGATTCTTGTATCATCGTGACGGGCTCGTCGAGTTGATAAACTTTGACTATTGGATCGTCGAATTCCGTCGAGAAACGAGGGAGAACGGGCATGTGTGTGTTTTCACACCTTCACTGCGTGTGAATAGTGATGATCGCTGGAGAAGACGATGGCTGGAGCAGATCTGGTCTTTTGGCACGCAAAACGAGGATCCGGGGTATATATCTCGGGTCCTCGTACGCAAAACGATCAAACGAACGAGCTAACGACATCCGAATTGGGCAAACTTAGAGTCTACGGACTCGTTTCGCAGCCCCGGACGCGTTGAAGGGGTCAAAGAGGTCAAAATCTCGACCGAACGAGAAATGACCGAAAAATCCCTTAAAGGAGAAAATTACAAAGGGGCCCCTAAACTCTAAAAGAGTTCAAAATAGGGCCACGAAAAATATAAAATCACATAATTAAACACATTAAAAGGTTGGAACGCGGCATACCTTATACGTCGGACGAACGGGGTGTCACAATCTCCCCTCCTTCAAAAGGACCTGTCCTCAGGTCCTACCACTGAGTCGTAAATCTTCGAGCTGGAATACTTCGATCCATCTCGTGAGATCGTGTAGAGTCAGCCCTGACTGAGATGTTTACTCTCACTGATTGCATCAACTCCCTGCAGAGTTCCGTAGTCACAGAGGTTTGTGCAAATACTTGATCGTTGGTCGCTTCAAACTCGTTCGATCCCCCACTAGGCCACTGCACCCAAAGCTCGATACCGTCGCTTCCTCGTCGATTGCAACCCAACAACAGGCCACACGTAACTCAGCCGCGACAAACAAGAGAGAATCACATCTCTCAGCACACAAGAAAGAGAGAACCCCGTCTCCCAGCACATCAAAGGAGAGAACCCCGTCTCTCAGGCACAGAATTGAGAGAACCCTGTCTCTCAATCACGTAATCGAGAGAGCCCCGTCTCTCAACCTAGGTCTGGCAGACTTCCACATCTTCCAAACATCCTAGTTTGAGAAAATCCAGCATTTCTCAAACCCTAGATTCGAGAGAATCCAGCATCTCCCAAATATCTAACTCCAAGAGAATCCAGCATCTCTTGCTCACATAATTAGAAAGAATCCAACATCTTTCTTTCACATAAATAGGGAGAAACCCACATCTCCCTAACACGCAAATAGAGAGATCTCAACAACTCTCTAGCATACAAGTTCACTTACACAGCATTCATACATACACACATTAAAGTAGCACTGGATGCAAAACATGTGATGCATGTTTGGTGTACCTGATCACAACTGATATCGGTGTCCCTAGAGTATAGACTCATCATCCATGCTCAACTCAAGGGGGATATCGCGATGGAATCTCTATAAAATAAAATCACAATATGCTTGTATGTGCATGAAGGGTTAGTGAGTAACCAAAGAAATTATAAGCACCGAGGCACAGATAATTCAAGCAAGCAGATAATCCATTCAGTTTACAAAAATTCACAACATCAACAAATTTTAAGTTATGAAAATTAAAGCAGTTAGTCACGTTATTACAATCGAGCAACATCAAACATTACACGTTGTCACATATGTCAAGCAAAGATAAATATAATTACTTATGAAATGCATGGGTGCAAATGCCATGAATGCTTAAGGTACCGTTCACCGTAGTAATGGTAAGCTTTATCTTGGCACGTAGTTCCTTGTTTGCTGAATTATAAGCTTGTCCCGAACTGTTGATCATTTCTTGTTTGTTTGTTTGTTTCTGTTGATCACGGTCTTCTTATCTTCAGAATTATCTAGCATCACTTGAACATTTCCACGGCTTGGAAGTACGATTTCTAAAACCTGAAGCCTTCTACGCTCATGGAATTAACATTTTGCCTTTTCTTTAGTAATTACTCTCCGATTGCTTCCCGAGTTTTCTTCATGGTTGTCCCTTTGATCAAAACTTCCTTGGTTCACTCTTTAGGAGTTCGTATAATTAAATGAACCCCCTTTTCCAATTGTTTATACTTGATCGCCCGAAATCCACCCAGAACTTCTTTACTTTTCTTTATCGTTCCCATTTGTTGTTTCCTGTCTTTCAACGTAATCCCACAACACGACAATTCAGATTGGATCTAGAAAATACCTCAACTAGATAAAACCTTTAACATTATTGTCTTCCAAGATTTATATCCACCGGATTGATTGACTTCTTTTATTCCTTCCGCGATCGAAATCTTAACCCATACCATTTTCCATACTTTCCTTTGCTTCTTTTCCACGTAAGTTAAGCTTTGTTGCTGATTACCACGAACCTCCTTTACTTTAATTCTCTTGAAGGTTCTCACCTTTGTGTTGATATAATATCGAATCCAAAACATCCTCGACCTTTTCTTCACTCTTCCTTTATTTGAGAAATTCTATGGAATCCAGTTGAAAGGAGTTTGTAGTGTAGCTGGGTGAATGTTGATCTTGCAAGTTGTAGACGTCACCCTACTTCTCTTCTTCATCGAGCATCCACCAACTACACTTCCACCGCTAAGTTGCTCTCATTGGTGTCTTCACAATAACCTGACCTCCATTTGAGAATCTCCGAATGGTACAAGTGTCTCGATTTCTTCATAGTCACCTCCAAGTAGTTAAGTATATATCCTGAAGGCACCTCTTTAATTAGAAGGTCTCTTGTTTCCCTTGTATACAAACATCCTCTTTTATCCATCCTATACCGTGAGTTTGTTAAATCAACTGTACACTTTCTGATCCACCCTTATTCAGATCCCAATGCAGCTTCCACTAAAATCGATCCTCGTTGGAACAGGTAAGGAAGTCACCTAAATATAATCACGAAGCTAATGCATGTGGGGTTAAGGATGTGAATGGAGTGCACTCATATCCAGCAAAGAAAGCAATCAAGCACGTAGAACAATATCCAAAATAATTAAAATTTACTCCAATGCATGATGCACGTGCCATGTATGCATAATACCCGTTTTTATAGCAGTAGCAATGATTTCTTGTTATAAATTCTTGTAGAGGTCCATTTGCTTTTCATCCAAGTAGTCAGAAGATGGAAGTTTCAAATCTTCCTTCATAATTTTGTAGAAGTGGGAAGTGTTGTCATGATCAATTTACAATTTTGGCGTCGAGGCAACACCCTGTAATTCACAAATTGAATAAATATCTATGCATGCGGGTTAGTACATGGATATGTCAAGTAATATGAGCAATTAAGAACACATAAGTAATGCAGAAGCAATACGTAATTTAATAAAATTTAAAGCAAAACAATGATAATTTTGCAAAAATCATAATCATAGTGTGCGCACAATCACATAAGCTCAGTCAAATTCATACAGAGAAGTCAAAATTTCACATCAGACGAATGCAATGCACAAGTATTCCTATGCCGTACGACCTAAACTGACACGACACGACTCCAGAGCACCGGTTCTGAACCTGGTAGCTCTGATACCACTTAAGATGTAGCACCCCAAGCGGTGGGGCACCACACCCCCGCACTATGACCCGACACGTGGTACGAAATGGAAAGTCCGCACACGCACCAAGTCACAGCGAACGGGTGACAAACAAACAAAAAAAACAACCAAAGCTAGGCGGTAACTAAACCCTGTACAAGTAAAATAAGCAAAGCCCGAATGCGGAAGCGATGCAAAATACGAACTAACAAAAACTCTAATCAACAAACATAAATAAACGGGTTCAACTAGTCCAAGCCCTGTCCTAACCTGTCCCGAAAATTCATATAATCAAAGCATAAACATAATCCTGTACAGAACATGTTATATACATAATTACAAACGGATGCAGAGCAGAGATTCACAACTTAATCAAATAGATACAGACTCAAAAGACACGGACTCAACAGACAAGACACAAAGCCGCCTAGCTCGAACTCCAAGAACCTGAACCTGCATACTGAAAACATAGGTGGGGCGAGGGTCAGTCCACTGACTGAGCGAGGGGGCTGAACTCACACACACTATACATAATAAGGAGCAGAGCACGTATCAAAAGAAAGATTATGAACCGGGAGTAGGGTTTTGCATACCAAAACCATTTCCAAATCAAACTTATACATATCTTTCCAAATCACACTTGTACGTATCTTATCTTATCTCCTCTTATTCAGAACTTAACCAACTGAGCATACTCATACCAAATTTTATACTTAATCAAATCATATCAGACTGCACAAACTCGTAACATATCGAAAGAGAAAGCTCCTATCCCGTTTCATAATCAACATAACATATCATATTCATATACCCGGCGAGTACGGGCCTCCAACCTTACTTCCAAATCATATTTATCAAAACAGAAAACATAACATAACATAACATCCTCAACTCCGGGTGATGGAAGGGGTGTATACGCCCCTAACCATCCATATCATATACATACCTCGAGGGGTAATGATCCCCTACGAGTCCTCGGCAGGTTTTACGCTACCGGCTCAAGAATATCTCGCCTCCCCTATCTCCCTGAGTCGCACGAGATACCTCAAATGGAGACTATGCACAGGCTTAACCCGACGGCCCGATACCGTCCCGGGGTTCCTTACCCACAGTCTCCGGGGCCCAACATAACAGAACATATCCGAACAAATCATAACTCGCTACATAACAAACTTATCAAATCATATAAGACTTACGTACCTGATCAGAGCATACCATACCTTGCAACTTAGCATATGCTATAACGTACCTCTCCGTGTCATCCCAATCCGCAGCTGGTATGAAGACACACGGTTTGGAGCATAGCCTCGTTGCACAACATTTCAAGCTTACATATGCTCGTATATATACAGTTCGAAAACCTTTAATCGTATGACAAATCATAAACGTATCATATAAACACATATCTATTATATAAATATAATAGAATAATCGCATGCAGGCTTGAAAACGAGCACAGAGGGTTGTAGGTCGCTGTAACTAAAACAAAAATCCTAAAACCTCACCTTTCACCGACGAAACGGAAAACCTGAGCCAAGAAGTCCCACTGGAACCCAAACAGCTGACAGACACTCCCTGGAAAACCCCTGAACAACCGAACACACACAGAACACAAGACTCAGACTCCAAACACAACCACAAAGACGCACGGCCATGCTCACGAATACAAATGATGCAACATATAATCCATATTTATTCAATCAAGTCATTCAGAGCATATTACAATTCATAATGCATATCAAAATATGCATAGCTTATAAAATTCCTAACATTAATTACATAGGATAAATTAAGACATAAAGAATTCAAATCATACTATGCACAAAGTCTCACGAAATTAAACATGAATTACATAGCAATATATTTATAAATTATACATTGGCATATTTCACGGTATAAAAATAATTGGCATACTTGATCAATTTATTCAAATTAAAAACAACGTATCTTTTCATAATTCATTTCTTACATTTCATGAAATTCATAATCAATTAATTTCTAAAAATTAAACTAACACCCCTTAACAATAATTATTCTCAAATTAGTAGGCAAATAACGAGGCAATTAAATTCACTAAGTCACGAATCAAGCTTTCATATATCATACAATTCACAATTTCCATTTCATAATTCATACAAGGCCGAAATTACAATTAAAACAATTAATGAAAGCAAATACAACAACTTAAAAAATTCACATAAAATCAACCGGACATCCGATTGACGAACGGAAAGTGGCGTTGGACTCACCACAACGAAAGGAACCCGCTGACCGAAAGTCGCAGGAAAGCCGCCACCGTAGCCGGCCGAACCGCCACGTGCAGCCGCCGGACCACCACCTCCGGTGGTCGGAAAATTCCCCGGAAGGACAGAAACGTACGCCTCGGCATGCTCGACAAAAGCCCTCAACCAATTTCAGAGAATACCAAACACACAGGACTTCGTTAAAGAAAAACCGAACCAAAACCCTAGAACGAAAACAGAAATTAAACGCAAACCGTTAAACGAAAATAAAATCCGGACATACCGCTGGAAAGCTTGTAACGAGCCCTACGAAAGCCCCAAGTCAAACCGCCGGAAAAACCGCCGGAAAATTGGACCGCCGGTCCAGGCCCGGTCCGCCACCGGTCCGCCGCAGCCGACCGGTTTTCGGAACGCCGTCGATGCCATCCGTTAAGTCTCGTCAATCCAAGCAACTTTCGTAAAGGGAGCACCACCAAAACCGGCCGGAAAAGGTCCCAAACCGCCGGCCAAAGTCGCGCCGCTGCGCCATCGCCGGTTCAGCCACCTCCGCCGCGATTCGCTCAAAAAGGAGGTCGGAAATGAGTTCAGGGGGTCAGAAAACGCTAGGAACCGCTGAAGTCCATCGGAAAAATCACCGGAACGACGAGATTCGTCGCGCTACAGTAGCGCCGCCGCCGCCGTGACTTTCAGGCGGCACGTGAACCGCCGCCGCTGGCCGGATGGTTGCGCCGCCAACGCCATTCACTGCGCCGGGAGGTTGTCTAACAGATGGGGTAGTGCGTGACGGAGAAAGGATGCCAGAGACCGCCGTAAATTACCGGCGAAGTGGCGGGTGTAAATCCCGCCGCCTGCAGGTTGCCGTAGCACCACCACTGCTGGGTTTCGGGTCTCGATTCTTGTATCATCGTGACGGGCTCGTCGAGTTGATAAACTTTGACTATTGGATCGTCGAATTCCGTCGAGAAACGAGGGAGAACGGGCATGTGTGTGTTTTCACACCTTCACTACGTGTGAATAGTGACGATCGCTGGAGAAGACGATGGCTGGAGCAGATCTGATCTTTTGGCACGCAAAACGAGGATCCGGGGTATATATCTCGGGTCCTCGTACGCAAAACGATCAAACGAACGAGCTAACGACATCCGAATTGGGCAAACTTAGAGTCTACGGACTCGTTTCGCAGCCCCGGACGCGTTGAAGGGGTCAAAGAGGTCAAAATCTCGACCGAACGAGAAATGACCGAAAAACCCCTTAAAGGAGAAAATTACAAAGGGGCCCCTAAACTCTAAAAGAGTTCAAAATAGGGCCACGAAAAATATAAAATCACATAATTAAACACATTAAAAGGTTGGAACGCGGCATACCTTATACGTCGGACGAACGGGGTGTCACAATCTCCCCTCCTTCAAAAGGACCTATCCTCAGGTCCTACCACTGAGTCGTAAATCTTCGAGCTGGAATACTTCGATCCATCTCGTGAGATCGTGTAGAGTCAGCCCTGACTGAGATGTTTACTCTCACTGATTGCATCAACTCCCTGCAGAGTTCCGTAGTCACAGAGGTTTGTACAAATACTTGATCGTTGGTCGCTTCAAACTCGTTCGATCCCCCACTAGGCCACTGCACCCAAAGCTCGATACCGTCGCTTCCTCGTCGATTGCAACCCAACAACAGGCCACACGTAACTCAGCCGCGACAAACAAGAGAGAATCACATCTCTCAGCACACAAGAAAGAGAGAACCCCGTCTCCCAGCACATCAAAGGAGAGAACCCCGTCTCTCAGGCACAGAATTGAGAGAACCCTGTCTCTCAATCACGTAATCGAGAGAGCCCCGTCTCTCAACCTAGGTCTGGCAGACTTCCACATCTTCCAAACATCCTAGTTTGAGAAAATCCAGCATTTCTCAAACCCTAGATTCGAGAGAATCCAGCATCTCCCAAATATCTAACTCCAAGAGAATCCAGCATCTCTTGCTCACATAATTAGAAAGAATCCAACATCTTTCTTTCACATAAATAGGGAGAAACCCACATCTCCCTAACACGCAAATAGAGAGATCTCAACAACTCTCTAGCATACAAGTTCACTTACACAGCATTCATACATACACACATTAAAGTAGCACTGGATGCAAAACATGTGATGCATGTTTGGTGTACCTGATCACAACTGATATCGGTGTCCCTAGAGTATAGACTCATCATCCATGCTCAACTCAAGGGGGATATCGCGATGGAATCTCTATAAAATAAAATCACAATATGCTTGTATGTGCATGAAGGGTTAGTGAGTAACCAAAGAAATTATAAGCACCGAGGCACAGATAATTCAAGCAAGCAGATAATCCATTCAGTTTACAAAAATTCACAACATCAACAAATTTTAAGTTATGAAAATTAAAGCAGTTAGTCACGTTATTACAATCGAGCAACATCAAACATTACACGTTGTCACATATGTCAAGCAAAGATAAATATAATTACTTATGAAATGCATGGGTGCAAATGCCATGAATGCTTAAGGTACCGTTCACCGTAGTAATGGTAAGCTTTATCTTGGCACGTAGTTCCTTGTTTGCTGAATTATAAGCTTGTCCCGAACTGTTGATCATTTCTTGTTTGTTTGTTTGTTTCTGTTGATCACGGTCTTCTTATCTTCAGAATTATCTAGCATCACTTGAACATTTCCACGGCTTGGAAGTACGATTTCTAAAACCTGAAGCCTTCTACGCTCATGGAATTAACATTTTGCCTTTTCTTTAGTAATTACTCTCCGATTGCTTCCCGAGTTTTCTTCATGGTTGTCCCTTTGATCAAAACTTCCTTGGTTCACTCTTTAGGAGTTCGTATAATTAAATGAACCCCCTTTTCCAATTGTTTACACTTGATCGCCCGAAATCCACCCAGAACTTCTTTACTTTTCTTTATCGTTCCCATTTGTTGTTTCCTGTCTTTCAACGTAATCCCACAACACGACAATTCAGATTGGATCTAGAAAATACCTCAACTAGATAAAACCTTTAACATTATTGTCTTCCAAGATTTATATCCACCGGATTGATTGACTTCTTTTATTCCTTCCGCGATCGAAATCTTAACCCATACCATTTTCCATACTTTCCTTTGCTTCTTTTCCACGTAAGTTAAGCTTTGTTGCTGATTACCACGAACCTCCTTTACTTTAATTCTCTTGAAGGTTCTCACCTTTGTGTTGATATAATATCGAATCCAAAACATCCTCGACCTTTTCTTCACTCTTCCTTTATTTGAGAAATTCTATGGAATCCAGTTGAAAGGAGTTTGTAGTGTAGCTGGGTGAATGTTGATCTTGCAAGTTGTAGACGTCACCCTACTTCTCTTCTTCATCGAGCATCCACCAACTACACTTCCACCGCTAAGTTGCTCTCATTGGTGTCTTCACAATAACCTGACCTCCATTTGAGAATCTCCGAATGGTACAAGTGTCTCGATTTCTTCATAGTCACCTCCAAGTAGTTAAGTATATATCCTGAAGGCACCTCTTTAATTAGAAGGTCTCTTGTTTCCCTTGTATACAAACATCCTCTTTTATCCATCCTATACCGTGAGTTTGTTAAATCAACTGTACACTTTCTGATCCACCCTTATTCAGATCCCAATGCAGCTTCCACTAAAATCGATCCTCGTTGGAACAGGTAAGGAAGTCACCTAAATATAATCACGAAGCTAATGCATGTGGGGTTAAGGATGTGAATGGAGTGCACTCATATCCAGCAAAGAAAGCAATCAAGCACGTAGAACAATATCCAAAATAATTAAAATTTACTCCAATGCATGATGCACGTGCCATGTATGCATAATACCCGTTTTTATAGCAGTAGCAATGATTTCTTGTTATAAATTCTTGTAGAGGTCCATTTGCTTTTCATCCAAGTAGTCAGAAGATGGAAGTTTCAAATCTTCCTTCATAATTTTGTAGAAGTGGGAAGTGTTGTCATGATCAATTTACAATTTTGGCGTCGAGGCAACACCCTGTAATTCACAAATTGAATAAATATCTATGCATGCGGGTTAGTACATGGATATGTCAAGTAATATGAGCAATTAAGAACACATAAGTAATGCAGAAGCAATACGTAATTTAATAAAATTTAAAGCAAAACAATGATAATTTTGCAAAAATCATAATCATAGTGTGCGCACAATCACATAAGCTCAGTCAAATTCATACAGAGAAGTCAAAATTTCACATCAGACGAATGCAATGCACAAGTATTCCTATGCCGTACGACCTAAACTGACACGACACGACTCCAGAGCACCGGTTCTGAACCTGGTAGCTCTGATACCACTTAAGATGTAGCACCCCAAGCGGTGGGGCACCACACCCCCGCACTATGACCCGACACGTGGTACGAAATGGAAAGTCCGCACACGCACCAAGTCACAGCGAACGGGTGACAAACAAACAAAAAAAACAACCAAAGCTAGGCGGTAACTAAACCCTGTACAAGTAAAATAAGCAAAGCCCGAATGCGGAAGCGATGCAAAATACGAACTAACAAAAACTCTAATCAACAAACATAAATAAACGGGTTCAACTAGTCCAAGCCCTGTCCTAACCTGTCCCGAAAATTCATATAATCAAAGCATAAACATAATCCTGTACAGAACATGTTATATACATAATTACAAACGGATGCAGAGCAGAGATTCACAACTTAATCAAATAGATACAGACTCAAAAGACACGGACTCAACAGACAAGACACAAAGCCGCCTAGCTCGAACTCCAAGAACCTGAACCTGCATACTGAAAACATAGGTGGGGCGAGGGTCAGTCCACTGACTGAGCGAGGGGGCTGAACTCACACACACTATACATAATAAGGAGCAGAGCACGTATCAAAAGAAAGATTATGAACCGGGAGTAGGGTTTTGCATACCAAAACCATTTCCAAATCAAACTTATACATATCTTTCCAAATCACACTTGTACGTATCTTATCTTATCTCCTCTTATTCAGAACTTAACCAACTGAGCATACTCATACCAAATTTTATACTTAATCAAATCATATCAGACTGCACAAACTCGTAACATATCGAAAGAGAAAGCTCCTATCCCGTTTCATAATCAACATAACATATCATATTCATATACCCGGCGAGTACGGGCCTCCAACCTTACTTCCAAATCATATTTATCAAAACAGAAAACATAATATAACATAACATCCTCAACTCCGGGTGATGGAAGGGGTGTATACGCCCCTAACCATCCATATCATATACATACCTCGAGGGGTAATGATCCCCTACGAGTCCTCGGCAGGTTTTACGCTACCGGCTCAAGAATATCTCGCCTCCCCTATCTCCCTGAGTCGCACGAGATACCTCAAATGGAGACTATGCACAGGCTTAACCCGACGGCCCGATACCGTCCCGGGGTTCCTTACCCACAGTCTCCGGGGCCCAACATAACAGAACATATCCGAACAAATCATAACTCGCTACATAACAAACTTATCAAATCATATAAGACTTACGTACCTGATCAGAGCATACCATACCTTGCAACTTAGCATATGCTATAACGTACCTCTCCGTGTCATCCCAATCCGCAGCTGGTATGAAGACACACGGTTTGGAGCATAGCCTCGTTGCACAACATTTCAAGCTTACATATGCTCGTATATATACAGTTCGAAAACCTTTAATCGTATGACAAATCATAAACGTATCATATAAACACATATCTATTATATAAATATAATAGAATAATCGCATGCAGGCTTGAAAACGAGCACAGAGGGTTGTAGGTCGCTGTAACTAAAACAAAAATCCTAAAACCTCACCTTTCACCGACGAAACGGAAAACCTGAGCCAAGAAGTCCCACTGGAACCCAAACAGCTGACAGACACTCCCTGGAAAACCCCTGAACAACCGAACACACACAGAACACAAGACTCAGACTCCAAACACAACCACAAAGACGCACGGCCATGCTCACGAATACAAATGATGCAACATATAATCCATATTTATTCAATCAAGTCATTCAGAGCATATTACAATTCATAATACATATCAAAATATGCATAGCTTATAAAATTCCTAACATTAATTACATAGGATAAATTAAGACATAAAGAATTCAAATCATACTATGCACAAAGTCTCACGAAATTAAACATGAATTACATAGCAATATATTTATAAATTATACATTGGCATATTTCACGGTATAAAAATAATTGGCATACTTGATCAATTTATTCAAATTAAAAACAACGTATCTTTTCATAATTCATTTCTTACATTTCATGAAATTCATAATCAATTAATTTCTAAAAATTAAACTAACACCCCTTAACAATAATTATTCTCAAATTAGTAGGCAAATAACGAGGCAATTAAATTCACTAAGTCACGAATCAAGCTTTCATATATCATACAATTCACAATTTCCATTTCATAATTCATACAAGGCCGAAATTACAATTAAAACAATTAATGAAAGCAAATACAACAACTTCAAAAATTCACATAAAATCAACCGGACATCCGATTGACGAACGGAAAGTGGCGTTGGACTCACCACAACGAAAGGAACCCACTGACCGAAAGTCGCAGGAAAGCCGCCATCGTAGCCGGCCGAACCGCCACGTGCAGCCGCCGGACCACCACCTCCGGTGGTCGGAAAATTCCCCGGAAGGACAGAAACGTACGCCTCGGCATGCTCGACAAAAGCCCTCAACCAATTTCAGAGAATACCAAACACACAGGACTTCGTTAAAGAAAAACCGAACCAAAACCCTAGAACAAAAACAGAAATTAAACGCAAACCGTTAAACGAAAATAAAATCCGGATATACCGCTGGAAAGCTTGTAACGAGCCCTACGAAAGCCCCAAGTCAAACCGCCGGAAAAACCGCCGAAAAATTGGACCGCCGGTCCAGGCCCGGTCCGCCACCGGTCCGCCGCAGCCAGTCGGTTTTCGGAACGCCGTCGATGCCATCCGTTAAGTCTCGTCAATCCAAGCAACTTTCGTAAAGGGAGCACCACCAAAACAGGCCGGAAAAGGTCCCAAACCGCCGGCCAAAGTCGCGCCGCTGCGCCATCGCCGGTTCAGCCACCTCCGCCGCGATTCGCTCAAAAAGGAGGTCGGAAATGAGTTCAGGGGGTCAGAAAACGCTAGGAACCGCTGAAGTCCATCGGAAAAATCGCCGGAACGACGAGATTCGTCGCGCTACAGTAGCGCCGCCGCCGCCGTGACTTTCAGGCGGCACGTGAACCGCCGCCGCTGGCCGGATGGTTGCGCCGCCAACGCCATTCACTGCGCCGGGAGGTTGTCTAACGGATGGGGTAGTGCGTGACGGAGAAAGGACGCCAGAGACCGCCGTAAATTGCCGGCGAAGTGGCGGGTGTAAATCCCGCCGCCTGCAGGTTGCCGTAGCACCACCACCGCTGGGTTTCGGGTCTCGATTCTTGTATCATCGTGACGGGCTCGTCGAGTTGATAAACTTTGACTATTGGATCGTCGAATTCCGTCGAGAAACGAGGGAGAACGGGCATGTGTGTGTTTTCACACCTTCACTGCGTGTGAATAGTGACGATCGCTGGAGAAGACGATGGCTGGAGCAGATCTGATCTTTTGGCACGCAAAACGAGGATCCGGGGTATATATCTCGGGTCCTCGTACGCAAAACGATCAAACGAACGAGCTAACGACATCCGAATTGGGCAAACTTAGAGTCTACGGACTCGTTTTGCAGCCCCGGACGCGTTGAAGGGGTCAAAGAGGTCAAAATCTCGACCGAACGAGAAATGACCGAAAAACCCCTTAAAGGAGAAAATTACAAAGGGGCCCCTAAACTCTAAAAGAGTTCAAAATAGGGCCACGAAAAATATAAAATCACATAATTAAACACATTACAAGGTTGGAACGCGGCATACCTTATACGTTGGACGAACGGGGTGTCACACTGGTCCGATTCGTTAGAAAAGCCTTCGACCCCGTGGTCTGAGCGGTGTGAGGATGAAAAAAAAGGAAAATGAGGGGTGACTTCGGATTAAAAGGTCCACTTTCTCATACGAAGCCGTTGTGGTGGCAAATGGCGGTAAGCGGCGGCGCTGCATAAAACCTCAAGAAAACGCTCAGATCCGCGAGGTTCAAGCCCCGATTTCTGGGCAAAATCGGAAAAAAAAAAAGCAAGAGAGAAAGGTGGAAGAGATGGAGACCTTACCTATGCAGGCGGCGAGTAGCGGCGACGCGGCGGCGCTGTGGCGGAACCTCGGCAAGACTGCAAGAAACCGAAGAAAACACTTAGGTCTACCATATCTAAGGCCTAATCTCTCGGAAAAATTGAAAGAAAAAGGAGATTAAGCTCCTTCATCATCAAAAAGAAGAATAAATTAAAAAAAAAAGAAAAAGAGAGAGAAGGACGAGCTGGGCGCCGGCAGGGCGGCGATGGCCGACCGGAGGATGCGGTGTTGACGCGTCGGCTAGGCGATGACGACGCTGACCCGCCAAACAGCAGCGGACATCGGGAGGAGGAGGTCCCTCGTTTCTTACCCAAGAGAGAAGAGCAGCAATTTTAACACAAGGAAGAAAGGGATATCAGTTTTTTGAAGTAACCCAGGACAAAGAAAACCCCTATATGACTAGAGTTCTCCAATTCCCGGTGACATCTTTTCCCTTTCTATATTTTATCTCTTTTCATGAAATTACTTACTATATGATAAGCCTGGAGTTAATTGATGAACATAGAAGTTATTTGGAGTTATCTAATTAATGTAGACGATTTGTTTTAGCAGATACCTTGGTTGAGGAGGGTTGACTTTGATAATCTTTAATAATTATTTGCATAGCCTTGATTCTTAAGAATCTAGTCCAAGTGATAATATTAGGATAGGATTTGTAGATTTATCTCAAAAGATATGTCCTGATCGTTTGAGAGCTAAGATATGCTTATATCTTGAGCCATATCATATCTTGAGAAAGTATGTTGCAGGAACGTATTCCCGCCAAACTTTGGAGAAGAAGAAACATATATAGTTGAGCTGGTAGGAAAGAAAAGCAGAAAGAGACGCGGCAGGCAGGAAGGAAAAGTAGGAAGAGAAAGGAAAAGCAGGAAGGAAAAGCTGAAAGGAGCTATGAGCTAGAGGGACGAAGACATTGAGTTGAAAGGCAAAGATCTCAAGAAGCAGAATGATGAGCCAATCACAAGGAGCAGAATCGTAAGTAAACCTTGGGTACTGGACGTAACGGTTGTACTCTTTTTACTCATGAGGGTTTTGTCCCACGTGGTTTTCCTGAGTGAGGTTTTTAATGAGGCAATCACCGTACCCAGGAAGGGAGATCAGCCGGTTCAATACGTCCGACACCCAAAGTTGTTCTCCAAGATTTCACTACTCTCACAGTCGTCCACACTGGTCGACTGTAAGAGTAAGGGGGAGTGATGATGTGGGCCAATTTTGCCACATTATTTGATTATTTAATTAAATAGAGAATATTGGAGATTATTATTACTAGAAGAATACCGGGCATAGGGGTGTTCAAGAAAATCGAAAATCGAAAAACCGAACCGAACCAACCGAGGAGTGTTCGGTTCGGTTTGCCCCTTTTTTATTTTCGATTTTTTAATTTTTTCGGTTCGGTTTCACGGTTAAACCGAACCAAACCGAAAACCGAGATTTTTCGATTTATGGTTCGGTTAACCGAACCTAAAACTGAACCACTGATATTATTATTATTTTTTTTATAATTTTATATGTATTGCAAAATTAAAAAACGTGTTACGTTTTTGCCTTTTGGGAATTAAGAGTACATATCAAAAATTTCATTGCTAATGCAGTAATGCTTTATGCTTTGTAAACTCTAGAGGATTCCAGTCTCCAGATCCCCAATCTTGCCAAGCCCAAACCCTAGTTTTCCTTTTCCCAAATCGCGTCCGCTGGACTGCTGCTCCAGCTTCTCTTCTTCGGCGACGGCGACAAGGCGACAACGAAGAGTCGAAGACGGCCTTCTTCTTCTCCATTTCAGCTGCACAAGTTTACTCCAAATTGTCAACCCGTGACCCCGTTAGTCAAGGTGAGATTTTTTCCAGTTTTTCTTCTGTTCCTTTTGATTTCCAGCTTCTAAATCTTGAGGGGATTGAGTATTTGAGTTTATGAGTTTTATTCCAGCTGAAATCTTGATTCTTGAGCTTGTGAGTTGTCAGTTTTATTCCAATTTTTAATCTTGAGCTTATGAGTTCTGTACTTCTGTATAATCCAACTTCTATATAAATCTGTATGTTTTAGATGGATACTATACACGAGAATGATGAGATGGAGGTTGAGAACAATGAGATATGCTATTCTTCAGGGTCTGAACATGGTAACGCAGCTTCCAAAAAAAAGAGAAAGAATGCTGATCATTGTGAAGGTTCAAAGACAAAGAAAAAGAAAAAGAATTTCGATAAGTCGAAAACACGATCTGAGGTATGGAATCACTTCACTATCATTTATGTGGATGGGAAACGAAGGGCTAAGTGCAATTATTGTGACAAAACATATGCTGCCGATTCAGTCGTGAATGGAACATCTAGTTTGAAAAACCACTTGAAACAATGTAAGAAAAATCCTAACAATAAGATTGATGATTCTTACACCATTGATAGTTTTACACGTCATGTGGATTTGCGTGATATCTCATCTCATTATAGTGTACCAGCTAAATTTGATCAAGAAGCTACTAGGGAGGCTTTAGTGAAGATGGTAGTAATTGATGAATTGCCCTTTAGGTTTGTGGAGGGAGAAGGTTTAGAAAATTTGTTGCTACTGCATGTTCTCAGTTTGTTGTTCCATCTAGAATCACCGTTGCTAGAGATTGCCTTAAGCTCTACTTTAAGGACAAAGATGCACTTAAAGAATACTTCAAGAAATCAAACATGCGTGTGTCTCTTACCACTGATACATGGACTTCGAACCAAAAGTATAATTATATGTGTTTGACTGCTCACTTCATTGATGATTCTTGGGTATTGCATAAGTATACACTTAATTTTGTTCCTATCACTAGTCACAAAGGTGAAGATCTTGGTATATTGATGGAAAAATGTCTTATGGAGTGGGGAATTGATAAGGTGTTTACTCTTACGGTTGATAATGCTTCTTCTAACGACACCACAGTTGCTTATATGAAAAAAAGACTTGTTGCATGGAAGAAATCAATTTGTGAAGGTAAATATCTTCATATGAGATGCATTGCTCACATTATCAATCTTGTTGTGAGAGATGGTTTGTGCACAAATGGGTGAAAATGTTGAGCGTATACGTACTGTAGTGAGATACATACGTTGTTCCCCGTCTAGATTGGCAAAATTTAAAGAATATGTGGAGGAGGAAAAGATTGAGAGTAAGAAAGTGGTGAATCTTGACTGCCCTACTAGATGGAACTCCTGTTATTTCATTTCATGCTTGAAACAACTATCACTCTTCGTAGTGTATTTGATAGATATGAAGTTTGTGAGAAGAATTTTCGAGATGATTTTGGTCCCAACGGACCTTATGCTAGGATTGGACTCCCTACTATTGCATATTGGGTTGTGATTGAGAGGTTTGTGAAAATCTTACAGCATTTTTATGCTTTCACTGTACAAATCTCTGCTACAAAGTTTGTGACATCGAATGTGTTCCTTGATCAAATTAGTAATATTGATGCCTTAATTAAGAAATGGATAATGAGTCCGGATGATGGTTTGGCAAGAGTTGCTTTAAAAATGAAAGGAAAATTTGATAATTATTGGGGTGATCCGGTGAAGATGAATATGAATTTGTACCTTGTTTTTGTTCTTGATCCTCATCACAAGATGAAGTACGTCACTTTCACCCTTACGAGGATGTATAATGATGAGTTAGCAACGGAGATTGGGAGACGAGTGACTAAGGCATTGGAGGAGTCTTTTGAAGATTACAAAAAACTATATGGTCCTCCTAGGCCATCTTCTCAAGAGGCAATGTGTAGCATGAGTAGTGCTCTACCAACCGATGACACTATTAGCCAAGAAATGTTGGAGGTTATGGCTGAAAAGGAACGAGAATATCGTGAACAATGTATCTTGGAGGATGGAGATTTGGATAATTCTTCGGAGCTTGACATATATTTGAGTGAGAAGAAAGAAAAGAATTTGCCCGGCTTTGACATTCTAGGATGGTGGAAAGTTAACTCTATTCGATTCCCGATTTTATCAAAGTTGGCTCGTGATTTGTTGGCTACGCCAATATCCACCGTAGCTTCGGAGTCGACTTTTAGCACATCCAGTTTTATCATTGATGACTTCCGGGCATCTTTGACACCAAGAATGGCTCAAGCCCTTGTATGCACTCAAGATTGGCTTCGAAATGGCTCTCCAAAACTACCGGTTGAAGAAGAATACGAAGTTTTAGAAAGTATTGAAGAAGGTATTTTACTTTTGAAGTTTAATAATCGTATTTGATATTAATATTATCATAATTCTACAATTACTTAGTTTTCATTGATTTTAATTTAGATGCAATGTCAACTGGAAGTGGAACCGGAGACTCGGTGGTTCTTAGTGCCTAAAGGGAGCATGTAATTGGTAATGTTATGTTTATTATTAGCTAGTATTTGATCATTTGATTTATTATTATTATTTAATAATTATAATTTATAGTTATTGCAAGGGAGGAAAGATATTGAAGTCTCGAAGATTTGAAGCTCGAAGAGAATTTGAAGAAGTTGCATAATTGTTATTTAATTTAGTATCTTTGCCCTTTGTTATTCAGGTTTTAGACAATATGTTATTTTGTAATGTTTTCAATTTTCATGCCTAATGTTCTGTAATGTTTTTCATGCCTAATGGTTCTGTAATGTTTTCAAATTTCATGACTAATGGTTCTGTAATGTTGGAGATGAGTGATGACTGTCTTAGCCCTTTATATTCAGTTTTATTTATTTATTAAATAGTATTTGAGGTCGGTTTTTATCCGAAAACCTAAACCCGAACCGAACCCGTTTCGGTTCGGTTTCGGTTTAGGTTTTCGGAAAACCGACAGTTCGGTTAACCGAACCGAAACTTCGGTTCGACCGAAAAACCGAACCGTGAACACCCTAACTGGGCACCGGCATGGACGACACCTATTAACACGAAACAAACATTACGGAAACTTTTACTTTTTGACTCCGGTTTCTTAAATCAATGAAAGTAAAAAAGTTTATGATGCAAAAACACTTTTAAAAATATTATTTTATCGTTATGTCATTTTGGATATTTATATCAGACACCATGATCGACACTTTTCACGTAAAAAAATTAAAAAAAAAAATTGTATTAATGTATCCGTATCGCTGTGTTTGTATCAATATATTAGGAAGAAACCCTATCAAAAATATTGTTAGAAATCGATATTTATGTTGTAATAATTCTACATTAAATAATATGACAATAAAAACTATTATATTATCAATAATAATGTTATACTATATGGAAGTGTTTGATTCATAAGATTGCATTTCAGGCTTTAATTTGATTTGGGCTTTTTAAGTCCAATTACCTCAACCAATCCACGAGTTAATTTATTGTTTGATACCCCATTTCATAAATCCACTAGTTTTAATAGTGTGTTTGATATGACACACTTTTGAAGCCCTTTGTCATTCATTTTACGAAAATACCCTTACACATAAAGGCAATTAAATGGTTGTGTATGTGAGCCAAATTATTCATCTCCCCCATTCTCTGTGGAATCCCTAGCTGAAGACCCGCAGAAGGGATCTGAAGAAGACACTTGGTATTTTGTTGCCTTCCTTCCTCCACCGTCGGGTAAGTAAGTGGTAGGTGTTTTCCACTAACATTAGGAGGTCGATTGTTGGTAATTTTTAATTTGCACCGTGATAAAACGAAATGAGGAAGATAAAATGTGGGTACTTATTGGAGTTCGTTGTCGAATTGTGGGTACATAGTCTGAAAAATCAAAAGTAATTCTTATATCTATTTGACCGAAAGTAATGGATTTTTCTTGAGAAATTTTGACATTGATTATCTCGTTTTTTGTTTGACTGATCTAATATATATTGTTAAGGTGGGTTTGTTGTGTGGATGTTGGGCAATAATTCACATAAATTGATCTTATTGGGTGTCTATGTTAACAGTTGGGATGCAGGATCGCGACCCCCCTTACTGCCCGTTGGGACATGGACCGATGCTTCTACGAAGATCAAATTCCACCATGAATCCGGGCAGGTTTTACTATATTTGCCCGATGAATCAACGCCATGAGGGTTTCTTCCAATGGTGGGATGTTCATCATGGGCTCCCATGGCTGCCTCCACACCCATCTGAGTCAAAGTCCTTTGGGGCCGTTTATAATTGCATGCGTGCACCTAACGATTCCGGCGTCACAAATACAAGAGAGGAGAGTGCAACTAGCAAATTTGTTGAGTCAGTGTCCACCGGTAATCCTATAACCAATGGTAATACGGCCTGCACCCCCCCCCCCCCCCCCCGGCGCCAATGTTTGTCTTCATCGTGGTGGCGTATATGTTCCTCACTCTCAACTTGTTTTACTGGCCATGCTTGTCATTCTAACGATTGGTGTTATGATGGGCAATGGGTTGTCTCGTTACATGTGAAAATATGTTCCATATCAACACTTTAGTGACTTAATTGTTGTATTTAATCTTGATTGTTCTCTGTGAATTGTTTAGCGGTTAGTGTTCTATTTTGTCAATGCTGTGTGTGTGTTAATGTCATGTACTAGGAATTTAGAAATGGTGGGATTTTTTCGAGCTGATGTGTTCACGTTAAACTAACTCTTACGCAGAATGGAAACCTTCTTCCAGCATGAATATTTGTTGCGTACAACTGGTGAAATCGAAAGTTTATTTGCACTTTTGAAGGATCGCTTTTATACTGTTGTGTTTCTGTGGTAACCCCTAATATATTGCCAATAATCCAATTTGATATTTACTGGAAAACAGGATTTTTGTGAAGATTTAAATTTAGACAAGTATGGTGAACAACTGCCTGGAAGTGTGATATTTATTGTTTCATAAATACGTTTGTACATCCTTCTATGTTTACCCCCACATATCCAGTCTTGAATAAACATTTGAATGTATACATAAAAATTGAATACCATGTTGTGCAGGGCCTAAATTTTAGGTTATTTGTCAAACAGTGGTTTGACAAATCACCCTACCATGAAACTTAAATTGCATTTGCTGTAGTTGAATTCACAGTTGTGCAATGTTTGTATAATGTGTATTTATGTCCAACTACCACCTGTGTGAGGTCAATTAAGATATTGACCAGAAAGTATTTTCTAAGACTAACAGTCTTGGTTGTGGTCTGACATGTCATTAAGTATCTGTGTACTTGATGGTATTAAGACTCTTCTATATTAAGGATTGCCGCTTTCGCTTGGAAGATAACTCCACTTTCAATTCTGTGGTTAAAAGTAAGCAGGGTTTTTGTTCCATCTCATCCCCTGATACATTCCTTCTTTTAGAAAGCCAAAACAAGTTTCAAAATGTCTTTTCGAACCCGTTTCAACTACCAGGCGGAGAAGTTCTACCCAGATCCTTGGATCAAAGAAATTGATATATGTTTCATTCAAGCTCTACAAACGGAGGTGTTCGAGAATGGTGACAAGCTAACTGATGACAGCCATGTCTCGATCACTAATGCTGCTGAATATGTGAACAAGAAGTTTCACACGGTATTTGACTACTACTACTGCTTCAAGAGTTTCCAATTTCTCCACAAGAGGTATGTTGCATGGAGTTGGTTGAGCAAATGTGACCGCGTGCACATCGACCCTACAACCAAATATGTGACTGGGTCACGAGAAGCGTGGGATTATGTTTGTCGGGTAAATTTTAACTACAGATTTGTTTATATTTTACATGTAAAACCGTTCTTGTATAATTGTTGTGTATCTATTTGATATTCAATTTTTTTCCCGTATCTACGAGCTTGACGTTATTTTTGGTAAAGGGCTGCAAAATGAGCTTCGCAAAAGCCGCAAAATTATCACTATTCAAAGTGACACGTTTCTCCCTCAGACTTTCATAATGAGTTCGTAGTTTCTCTTATTTTTCGTGTAATAATTTTGTTGGATGTTTCATTTCCTTTTTTTTTTGTATTAATACGTAAATTTACCACGCAGTCGATGATGATAGCAGTGTTTCCGGGGCAGAATCGTGTATTGTTGGGCCTCATAGTCGGCTGCCACCTCAGGTGCCGAAGTTTAAATATGGCTCGTCGGAAGTTGGCAGCTCCTCAAATGCTTACTCGGCTGCATCTTCCCCATGTGCTCGTACGTCCACGGATCCATCCGGTGAGTCTACATGCAAAATATTTTGGGGAGTAGATTTCTCTTTTTGAGTCTGATGAATAAAGAGTCCTACAACGAACCATTCATTGTTTTTATAATTTTTACAAATTACTAAACCAAACTAGCTGCACTCACCCAAAAGCATGCAAGTACAAAAACCTATTATAAATAGCAACCTTCACACACAAACTGGCCAACAAACTATTTCAGACCCCATTGCTCTGAAAGAAAACGTCTCCCAACCTCACTCACTACACAAACTACTCCTTACACAATGGCGAGATTTACCTTCGAGGAACTAGCCACAATGTTTAGGCCTGAGAGAACTTTCTATAGTCGACGCTGGACACGTGAGCAAGACGAGACATACATACACCTACTATGTCTAGAAGCTCGACGTGGTTTTCGTATGGATCGTGGCCTTCGTGCCGATGTGGTAGAGCCAATCATGACTGTCATGAACGACATGTTTGAAGTCTCCCTTTCATTCCAATATTACCTGAAGCGACTAAAAATCCTACGCCATCGTTACTATAACTTCAGGCATCTTCTAGACCTTTCTGGTGTTGCTTACAACGCCACCACTGGTGCTCTTCAAGTTCCTCAAGAACACTGGGAGACGTTACGTTCTCAGGTTAATCTGCAAGAAAATCTAATACAGTTGAACATAATCCATGATACGTCATTCGTTGAATATCGTTTAGCGCATCCCATAAATTTTCCTTTGACAACATTTGAACATTGTGTTTCAATATATTTGCATTGTTTCTTATTGGATCTTCGCAAATGGTGCAGGGTAGCATTCGCTGCTTTGCGTATTACGGGCGAGGGGAGCCGGCTTTTGCTTCTCTACTGCAAATTTTCGAACCACCCGTCAACTTTGGACCCGTCGTACCTTAATACCAGCTCTATCGTTGTGGCGGAAATAAAAGCATTGTTCACTTGCTTACGAATACCGCTGCCTCAGAATTAGGTTTAGTTTGCATCATGTTTAATGTTTTTAGATTATGTGAAGTCGAATGCGAACTCATGAGTAGTTGGTTGCCGACATTGTGTTGTGTTTATATGTACTTTGTATTCTGTAATAAAATGTTCTACTTCTTAGAACTTTCATCTACGTAAATGTTATGTTGCGAGTTTGGGTGTTCATTCAATTGATTAGGTCCTCCTAAATGAAATGGAACTTCGTAGAATCGTGATATTACTGAACCCAACTAAGTAAATACGTGGTTACGGACATATGCGAACAGAAAATGAATGTAATAAGTTAATTTCTTACTAATTTTGTTTATTTTCTTCCCCATTTTTCTTAAACTGACCCAGCTAATATTAGGTTGACTTAATTGAATTACCAAATATTAGTGTGTTCTTTTGTTGCACTCGCCGCTTTAACTTTGAAAATTGTTCACATGAAATCTACCACATCGAATCTAAAACTCATTACTACACACGAAATGTACCAAATCGATTCCCATGTGCAATTGCAGAACAACAGGGGAATAAAATAGGACCAAAGCACATAGGAAGTGAAAGGTTCCCTGCCATTAAAGAATATTGTTGACTGCCACACTTCAGGGATTGAGCTCCCAACCAGATCTTTTGCTTGATATGCATTACTTTTGCTTGATATACATTACATCTAAAGTTGACAGACCATAGGAGCCCAACGGCTACCATGTTGTAGAGTCACAGTAGACACCACAGTATGCTTCAGGAACCTGTAATTTATTACATATATGTCCAACCTACACTTGGCCAAAAAAGAAAAAAATAGAATGAAATAATTTACAATGGTTGGCTTCAGACTTGACTCAGTCGATCTTATTGCAAACCGGATGCAACGTTCATCACAGGCTGCTGGCGCCATCTCAGAATTCGATAGATTTTTGGAACTTCTGCACAACGGGGCACATACTCAATCTGTTGAGCAACAAGATTGTCTCTTGCAACTCTGTCATGAAATTGCGAATTCGATTTCCACCGAATATGGAAGATCAGTCGGGGTTGAGGTGATTACAAACGAAATTATGGTTTTACGGCGTCACTATATAGCCTTCTGGGAGTACATACAACAACCTGGAGTAGATTTCGATGCCACAACTAATTCATTTTTGTTCTCGGCATATTATTTGGATATGTGCCAACCATTGGTATCACTTTCGCATTGATTTTAAGCTAAACAAATTTTAATATCCTATAAGTGTATAGCGTATACTAACATATTTGCATTACCATCAACCAGGAAACGCTGCACCAACGAAGATTCCGACATTTCGGCTTCCCAAAATTCAAAGTTGTCCATTGTATTTTCCGGAGGCGTGGTACTACATTGCTTCCTGACGAACCTCAAGAAAATCAAGTTAATCCTGAATGTATACGTTTGCATATAGATTAGTAAATTAGACTGATATTAGAAAAATGTGTTAGCGGCAGCGTTGTTAGCTTCGACATTATGATTTGCAAAGTTCATCGCATTAGGTTAACGAAAATGTATCTCCTGCAATGATTTAATGATGATGAAGCTTTTTTTTTTTAATTGTGTATGAACAACTTCACTACATCAAAGACGTTGTTAATACTATCAACTTTGTTAGGTGCACTGCCCAACCATATGACTTTAAGTCTGCTATTTAATATAAATCACCTTCTTCTACACAATCTTATCATACCCATTTCTATGTAAAAGTTGAAAAACACCTATTCTTACTTTATTGTTTGACAAAATGAGCACCAGTTCCATTTCTGTACCCTTTCCTTGCAAGAGGTGTCTTGAGCAGATGGTACTAATCGGCATGTGGAACTACGTCGAAGGCCACGACGTTACAACCGCGAAGCGAGCGTTGCAAGCTTGCACAGTTGTTGGAAAGGATATTGAAAAAGGACTTCGGACAAAACTAAGTTGCTTCAAGATTCGGCAGATTGTGAAGGGTGCACGCGTCCGGTACATCGCATTTTGTGACTTTTGCCATATCCCAGGAGTTAGATTCGACTGTGAGGAAAACAAAGTGCACGTATCTGTCGTTTATCTGAAAGGCCATAAGGTGAAGGTTTGCATTTTCTATGGATGTCTCCATTTTTGTAGTTATTGATACGTTTTCATACGAGCTTAACCTTCCTTGTTCACATGTAGGAAAGTTCACAAGATATTGCGTTTCGCGAGGAAGGGTTTGCTGATTGGGACATGCTCCATTTTCTCTTTCGGAAGATGCGAATGGCAAACTTCCCCGACGAACCCATAACTAGTTATGTTGACCCAGCTGTTTACACGGACTCAGACGAGGAAAATTACAAATGAGTTATGGGTATTCTGGTTAGTATCAGGTAGTATTCCAGTTTGCAAGTTGTAATTTGTAACGCCCCAATTTCCAGCTTTCCAGGTACGCCTGTCATGTACGAACTTTCAAGAGCTAGACTTATTTTAATTCTTATAATTCGTGACAAAATTGTATAAATTATATTTCAATGTTCATTAATTGATCATTATTTTAAATTGAGGACCAATTACATGATTATCTTTAGGGACTAAATTGATTAATTTCCAAACTTGGCATATCTAATTGCATAGATTACTAACCTTAGAGGACTTAATAGCAAATGATACATTTCATCAACTTTGAGGAGATATATCACGGTATATCTCTACCATCTTCCATTTCATTCCATATCTATCATATACACACCTCCATACTTGCTCCCTTCTACCGAGACTCAACCAAGAAAGAAAAGGGAATCCATCATTCATTCCAAGCTAGTATTTTGGAGGAATTGAGAGTCTTGGATCTCCATCATCATCATCTCAACTTCAACTTCATCTTCTAAGTCCTTTAATGGAAGAGAGGGAAGCATATTTGAATTCTTGAATTTATATATAGAGCTAGGGTTAAGATTTGTATGAAATATTATGTGTTTTAATTGTTAGAAGCATGATCCTAAGCTTTAGACTTGAATTTCATGCATGATTCTTGAGATTTATGGAGTTATATGTTAATTGGATATTTAAGCTTGAAGGGAGAATTGTGATGATTAAGGCATGAAACATATGTTTATGTTTGGTTTTATTATCTCTCAAACAAGTGTACATACTTTTCTTCATGAGTTATAGCATTAGGAGTTGAATTATAAGTGTTTGGGAAGAATTTGGTATAGGTTCGAGCTTCCCCTGTTCTGCTGCTCTGTTTCTGCATCTTCTGTAAAACGGGAACGGCCCTTCCCTTTCCCTTTGTAAATGGGGAACGGCCGTTCCCATTGTTTGAGTAATGTGTCAGGCGGCGAGGGCGGGAACGACCGTTCCCACTTTGTCTCACAGACGGGAACGGCCGTTCCCATCTTCGGGAAGCCCGACAGGCGGGAACGGCCATTCCCATTTTGAACTAGAGCCTGGAACGGCCGTTCCCACCTCTCTGGTAGTGCAGAAACTTTCTGCATAAAATGTTAATTTTAGCCCCTTGATCCGATGGTTTATTTGATCCCAAAGTGCTATTATATGATTGATTATATGTCAAAACGACATGTTAGCATGCTACATTGTACTTTTCTCGATTTCTCGTGATATACCATTGGGATCAACTAGGTATAGGAATACCTGTTTATTACTAATCATTTCCACGTTCTCAAATATATAGCAAGCAGGTCTTGATCGTGCAAAGCAATGCGCATACCAGATCGAGTCGTGCAATGGATAACAATTAAGTCAAGCTCATGCAAAGCAATGCATGTAGTTTGATAGGTATCATGTTCATGCAAAGCAATGCTTGAAATGTGATTAATGCCAAAACCGGGATGACCCCTGAATCCACCAATAGGTGGAGGAAGGAATCCCGCACGTGAGATTCATACTCTTGACGTGCGTAGCATCGGGATGACCCCTGAACCCACCAATAGGTGGAGGAAGGAATCCCGCACGTGGGAACCATATTCCTGACGTGCGTAGCATGGATGGATAGGGCCTTGAAAACCCACCATCATCATGATTAACATGTTATCGTGATTGGAGTGATGTAGATTATTGGAGTGATGGAGGGTTTGGAGTAAAGGAGTTTAAGAGGTGATGGAGGTTAACGGAGTGATTGGGTGTATTGGAGTGACGGGGTGTATCCGGAGTGATGGGAATTATTGGAGTGATGGAGGTATTTATAAAATCGATATACATGCCGTGTTCTTGCAGGTACATTCTAGGCGGGAATCGAGCTAAGTCAAGTCCTTGCATTCAAGCCATCCGGTGCATTTATTTATTTATTTACCGCTTCAAAGAAATTATTGTTAACGTTACTTGTTATATATTTAGGAGATGATAATGTATTGATATGTAAAATACAAATATACATTACTGGATAAATGATCGATAGTATAGCATGTTTTCATTTGATTCTATCGCATGTACAAATGAATTTCCACCTGGCCTGTCATTTTATTTACATTGTTACCCGTTCGCTATAGGTTGGTTCATGTACGGACATTTTATTTCGTATGTGGATCGGCCTATGGTGCGGGGGTGTGGCATCCTTACGTGTTGGGGTGCTACATCTAAAGTGGTATCAGAGCCCGGTTGCAAAACCGAGGTTCTAGTGTCGTGTCAAGTCTAGGTCGCAGGCCATAGGGATTATTTGCTAATCGGTACATTGCAGCCAATTATGACATTGCGTGCTCGCCAAGTGAATCCGAGGACGGATTCTTTTAAGGGGGGAGAATTGTAACGCCCCAATTTCCGGCTTTCCAGGTACGCCTGTCATGTACGAACTTTCAAGAGCTAGACTTATTTTAATTCTTATAATTCGTGACAAAATTGTATAAATTATATTTCAATGTTCATTAATTGATCATTATTTTAAATTGAGGACCAATTACATGATTATCTTTAGGGACTAAATTGATTAATTTCCAAACTTGGCATATCTAATTGCATAGATTACTAACCTTGGAGGACTTAATAGCAAATGATACATTTCATCAACTTTGAGGAGATATATCACGGTATATCTCTACCATCTTCCATTTCATTCCATATCTATCATATACACACCTCCATACTTGCTCCCTTCTACCGAGACTCAACCAAGAAAGAAAAGGGAATCCATCATTCATTCCAAGCTAGTATTTTGGAGGAATTGAGAGTCTTGGATCTCCATCATCATCATCTCAACTTCAACTTCATCTTCTAAGTCCTTTAATGGAAGAGAGGGAAGCATATTTGAATTCTTGAATTTATATATAGAGCTAGGGTTAAGATTTGTATGAAATATTATGTGTTTTAATTGTTAGAAGCATGATCCTAAGCTTTAGACTTGAATTTCATGCATGATTCTTGAGATTTATGGAGTTATATGTTAATTGGATATTTAAGCTTGAAGGGAGAATTGTGATGATTAAGGCATGAAACATATGTTTATGTTTGGTTTTATTATCTCTCAAACAAGTGTACATACTTTTCTTCATGAGTTATAGCATTAGGAGTTGAATTATAAGTGTTTGGGAAGAATTTGGTATAGGTTCGAGCTTCCCCTGTTCTGCTGCTCTGTTTCTGCATCTTCTGTAAAACGGGAACGGCCCTTCCCTTTCCCTTTGTAAATGGGGAACGGCCGTTCCCATTGTTTGAGTAATGTGTCAGGCGGCGAGGGCGGGAACGACCGTTCCCACTTTGTCTCACAGACGGGAACGGCCGTTCCCATCTTCGGGAAGCCCGACAGGCGGGAACGGCCATTCCCATTTTGAACTAGAGCCTGGAACGGCCGTTCCCACCTCTCTGGTAGTGCAGAAACTTTCTGCATAAAATGTTAATTTTAGCCCCTTGATCCGATGGTTTATTTGATCCCAAAGTGCTATTATATGATTGATTATATGTCAAAACGACATGTTAGCATGCTACATTGTACTTTTCTCGATTTCTCGTGATATACCATTGGGATCAACTAGGTATAGGAATACCTGTTTATTACTAATCATTTCCACGTTCTCAAATATATAGCAAGCAGGTCTTGATCGTGCAAAGCAATGCGCATACCAGATCGAGTCGTGCAATGGATAACAATTAAGTCAAGCTCATGCAAAGCAATGCATGTAGTTTGATAGGTATCATGTTCATGCAAAGCAATGCTTGAAATGTGATTAATGCCAAAACCGGGATGACCCCTGAATCCACCAATAGGTGGAGGAAGGAATCCCGCACGTGAGATTCATACTCTTGACGTGCGTAGCATCGGGATGACCCCTGAACCCACCAATAGGTGGAGGAAGGAATCCCGCACGTGGGAACCATATTCCTGACGTGCGTAGCATGGATGGATAGGGCCTTGAAAACCCACCATCATCATGATTAACATGTTATCGTGATTGGAGTGATGTAGATTATTGGAGTGATGGAGGGTTTGGAGTAAAGGAGTTTAAGAGGTGATGGAGGTTAACGGAGTGATTGGGTGTATTGGAGTGACGGGGTGTATCCGGAGTGATGGGAATTATTGGAGTGATGGAGGTATTTATAAAATCGATATACATGCCGTGTTCTTGCAGGTACATTCTAGGCGGGAATCGAGCTAAGTCAAGTCCTTGCATTCAAGCCATCCGGTGCATTTATTTATTTATTTACCGCTTCAAAGAAATTATTGTTAACGTTACTTGTTATATATTTAGGAGATGATAATGTATTGATATGTAAAATACAAATATACATTACTGGATAAATGATCGATAGTATAGCATGTTTTCATTTGATTCTATCGCATGTACAAATGAATTTCCACCTGGCCTGTCATTTTATTTACATTGTTACCCGTTCGCTATAGGTTGGTTCATGTACGGACATTTTATTTCGTATGTGAATCGGCCTATGGTGCGGGGGTGTGGCATCCTTACGTGTTGGGGTGCTACATAATTCCATTTCTTTTTTTTTTTCCTGCGTTTGTAACCTAAAGAAGTTGATGGTTTGTAACGTGAGATTTGTAGTATTTGGATGGGAAATGAAAACGGGCACGTTGTAATTTCACCAATGCCATAAATTGAAAAAAATGCAAAAAAAAAAAAAAATGAAAAAAGCAAAGAATAAAAAACCACATCTTATGAGCCCAATTCAATATTCATTTACGGCTGCCTTACTAGTTTGAAACATAACTGAATAGAAATAAAATATTCGATTACAGTGCCTTTCCACAACCTACATTGAAATTCATAATACTGGCTTACAATGTCATTCAGCCCTCCAAACACTTAGAATTGTTTAGGCAAAATAGAGGACATGCCAAGACTCTGCCATAATATTATCCTCCCCAACATATAATCATTGTCACAAACACATACACAAAAAAATAGGGGCTACTGTTGTTTGAATTGTGGAGAGGATCAAAAAAGGGTATTACAACCTAATCAAACCTGGAGAACTTCACTAGTTATACGCCCCCAACAAGGACATGACGAAGGCCGAACGAACCTCAAAAGGAATGCCGTGAAAGGCCAACATATCGTTACGGTTGTTTGCCAAATGACGTGTTGCCCACAACACTTGATCGAGCGAAAGTCCTGGCAGCACAACAATTTCTTGGTACAACCCCGCTTTCTTTGCATCGTCATCTGAGATAGACTGAGCGGTATTACTAGCTGGCTGCAAAAGAGATTTGGTGAGCTCCCCAAATGCCTTGTGAGTGGAAGTCATCATGTCGCCCATGAGTTCCTTAATTTGCAGAGAATCAGTCATTTTTTTGCGTTTTTTCGAGGACGTACTTGCCTTCACTTGAGTGCAACCGGTGCTCCCGATATTGTCCGAGGTTGCGTCGGCCTCATCATCCGTGCTTGTTTGACCTCCATCATAGCCAGTTGTTTTCTTACCACTCGAGACTTGCAATTCATCCATAGCATCACCAATGTCGCAGCTGAAGGTACCTGTGGCACGGTCATTGCCGAACAGATTGGACCACCTATCATACCAAGGCATTGACTTGCCACGCAACAGTTTCACATATTCCGGATAAACCTATACATCACGAGAAACATACAATGTAAGTGCAATAGATTTTAGTTATCAGTGTTAACCAACAAAATAACCATAAAAAAAGTATTGTTTGTCAATATACTTTGCAATGCACATCAACATCATAAAAATACTATCCAACATTCTCATTTATAAATAAGACAACAAACATTGGCTTTAGAACACTCCATCACCTACTGTGACAAATATATATATATATATATATAACGCATACTTCAATATTCTTTTTATATATGGGGGCGTGTATAAATATCATTCAATTACATAGGAGATATTAACTGTGAATATACCTTCTCGATTTCAGCCCACGCTTGAGGTTTCTCCTCAACCAACATATGCGTACTCGGGCTCAAGCTGAACCCCGCAGAGCCACTACCATTCAATATGGTAGCCATTGCAGCGTGAGTCTTTTTCCAAACCGTTACCTTAGACCGCACATGTTTTGCTTTGATCCCGCAACCCGACAACCGTTCCTCCATTAGATTTTCAACTCGGTTGACATACCCTCCCCTTAAAGAACCATCTAGTTTCATACCCTCAGAGCGCAGCATCTCAAGACAATGCAGCAGAGTCTCCTCCTCCTTTCCAGTCCAAAAGCGGCGAGGAACAACCAAACCTTTACCCTTTCCAGTCCTGACACGAGATGTTTCGCACGGGCGATGCATTTCCTATACATTAATCAAAACAAAAAGTTATGATTCGCAACAAAACTATTGTAATCAGTATACCCAAAAGATGTACCAACAACAACAACAACAATATTGAAAGCCATTGTAATCTGAGATACTAGAATTTTCAATCATGTATGTAAAACTGCTTTCATAAGCCATATTACAGAACAAATTAAAGAGAATGTACTACATAGCATCACACAGTCTCGAAACAAAAAACAAATTCTCCAAACACTCTCAAGTCATAATCGATCAACACCAACGTAAAATAAAACACAAAACACAATCTCGCACAACACAATCAGTCCATAATTCATCAGCAACAAGCCATATGAAGATGTAGCTATAAGTCATTATCCACGAACAATTGTGATAATAGTTGCTATTCAGTTATGCCCAGACTGAAACATTTGGGCTGCCATTGTATCGCGTAAATTTGTCCACGCAGGTGTCGCCTCGATAGTCCCTATGTACTCATGGTGGTCCCAATGGAGTTCCGGTGGGTCACGAAAGACCTCCTCTTCGATGGGATCGATTTCCATTTGGTTCCTTATGAAATTATGGAGCATTGCACATGCAAGAATAGTCCAGTTTTGTATTTTGATATGGGTAGAAAGATCGACTTCTTAGAATGGCCCACCGCCCCTTTAGCAAACAAAATGCCCGCTCTATCACATTGCGAGCTCGACTGTGCCGTAAATTGAAGAGCTCCTTTGGTGTTTGTGGTGCCAATGCCCCACTTCCCCACTCCTTAAGATGGTAACGCGTCCCACGATATGGTGTCAGAAATCCATCAGCATTCGTATAACCACAATCAGCAAGGTAATACTGTCCTGCATTACAAGGTAAATTACTATTTATAATCTGCATAATACTGAATAAAATTAAAATCAGAAACTGAAGTAAGAGATATTTTGCATTTGCACAACAATAAATAATTATCCAAATAAACTAACGTAAATGGGTTTAACTAAATGAAATAACCTGGTGAAACCCGTAGTCCATTAGGCTTCGCAACAGCATCTCGTAAAATACGGCTGTCTGCAGCTGAACCTTCCCATCCAGACAATATGTAGATGAAGTTCAGCTGGGGATTGCAAACACCTAAAACATTAACCGCAACGGTCCCTTTACGTGTCCGATATTTCGCTTGAACATTCTGCCGCACAATCACTTCAATGTACGTACCATCCAACGCACCCAAACATCCCTGAAACATCATTTTGTAATGTAAGTATGAGGATACAGATATGTCATAAAAATATTAATGTAAACAGAATTCAATCGCATTTTCATTTACCGTAAAATGCTTCCAAGTCTCACTTGTACATGTGCTTGCTACCGGTGTTGGCTTCACAAGAAAAACGGAACCTATGCGTAACACGGCTCGAAGGGTTTCTCTAAAATATTTGCTCACAGTTTGACCAGAAACATAGAAATCACCCATCACAACCCGATTCTTCTTGTGGTGTGCTAGTATATTTAGGAACATTGCAACCTTAAAAGGTATACTCACGAAGCGCTCGTGTGTGAGCCCTCCTAAATGTTGTAGAAGATAACACAGTCTGCAAAAAGTGTTTCTATCCATTCGTAGGTTGTCAATACAACTTGTATCGCTAATCTTAGTTTATCTTCTAATTTGGCTGATTTGGTCGGGTTGTTTTGTTATCATAGACCTAGTACGTTTCTTCCTTTGCCTAACCTCTTCATTTCTTTTCACAACAAAAACAAGGTACAAAGACAACATAACCATAAAGGTGTTCGTCTGCAGTAGCAGAAGTTCAAGCAGCAGCAAAAGCTTAACTTTCAGATTTGATTCCATCTCCTAAGAAGTGTACATGTCAAAATCTCAAAATAGGTTTAGCTCGTGAAGATGGGGCTACATGTAATCCAACTCCAAACAACAATAAACAGATGATTCAACCATTGGGAATGTACAAGACGTTATGATGTGTGTAAAATACAAAATATCACATTATCAAGAGTGTATACCAGTTTAACATATTTGGAACACAGAAACAAAAATAAATAACATAGTCTGCGTCATGTGTTAGGACATAAGACTCTTCATACTACAGAAAAAAAAAAAAAAAAAAAAAAAAAGGCAAAAACTGGGGAAAAGATAACTATGGCGAAGATTACATTGCACATACAGGCCATACATTATTCAAAATTTTTAATGTAAATATAGCAGCAAAAAGGCGGATAAAACCTTGAACCATGGTTCCATAAGTGAAATTTGTGGTCATTATAACAATCTAAGCGAAGATTATATTTCAACAGGTGAACTCTTCAACCATTATAACAATCTAAACACAATTATATGCCCAAACATTAAAATCCATAGATGGAGACTGGTACCGTAGCGAACACCGACGACAGTCTACGACCAAAGTTACAAACTTTGCCTACAAACAAATTACCTCTCCAGGGAAAAGATTTGCGAAAGTGTATCGTTGAACTCTTCTTGAAAACCCTCGTTATCCCAAAATCGCAAACCCTAGAAAGTAGAGAAAGAGTGAAGTTGGGAATGGCTAAAGTTTTCTTTTTGTAAGAGGGTAATTTAGGATGGTATTTTGGGGGGAAAACAACGCGCCATTAAATTGACTTAATCGGACACCCCCCCCTGAGATTCATTTCGCGGCTTCATCGGGGTGTCGTACAGGGCTTTCAGCGGGCCGTAGATTAAACTGAATGGGCCCAAGACATTTAATCTTCAATATCAAACACCAAATTAGGCCCAATTAACTGATGAAAAAACAGCTAATCTTATGAATCAAACGCTTCCTATATAGATTATATATATATTATAATGATCCTGTCTCGTCTGCCAATTGCGAAACGGCTGGCAATAAATCGGTGGCATGTGGGTGTTTTATGGTTTGTGCCCTAAATTAAATAATTGACGTAACTACGAAGAAAAGGGTTTGTTGGAAACTCCACAAATGACAAATCTATGTATGAATGTTTAATGTTTCAAAATATACCTAAGTCCATACTTTCTCATCAATAGCTAGCATTAAATATACATCTAAAACTCTCCTCACAAATTCCTATATTTAATCGATCCATGTATTATTTTGTATCGCATTTTCTAAGTATTTAATATATGATTCAAGAATATTTTAGTATATGCTCTATGCTTATGCTTGAGAAATTTTACTTTATAAATTCGTAATGCAACTTATATATGTGTCTGCCCACGCGTGTGATGCATCACCAAATAAAAAGAGATTATTCAAATTGTTACATAACCTAACTAATTTAAGTGAGAAAATCTTAATTTTGACTCAATTGGTCTTAAACTAACTAATTATATGCTAAGTATATTATATTTATTATTTAATTATACATTTTATTTAAATTTTATGTAGATTACGCCATAAGTAGAAACGCTCTACCTTCTTTATACTTACAAGGTTTGCAGAAACTTCTATTTTTTAAAAAGTGGAAACAAAAATTGAAGTTGTAAGAATGTGGAGAAGTAAAAATTGTGAGTATTTGATTGAAAAAAAAAACGGATAATTCCCGAAAAATCCCCACATGGAAACTCAAATTTCTCTTTGCTCTCCACTTTAAAAAATGTTCCTCTGAACTCCCCAGATGAAAATCAAACTTCCTTTTTACTCCCCATTTTTTTGACATGTTGTATAAAAACTCAAGAATCGCGTACACAAATCCCCAAATCACGTAACTAAATCCCCAAATGATGAATTTGCCCCAAATACATCATTTGGGGATTTAGTTACGTGATTTGGGGACTAAATCCCCAAATGATGTATTTGCCCCCAAATCGATTCTTGAGTTTTTATACAACAATGGGGAGTTAAAGGGAATTTGGCCTATCATTTGGGGAGCAAACGGGAACTTTTTTGAAAGTGAGGAGTTAAAGGGAATTTTTTCAACTTATGGGTACTATTCAAAGAAAACCCGACACAAATTTGCATTTATTTGTGAAAATAAGACTAAAGTTAGAACTTGAAGTTAGGAAATGCTCAATAGATCCAACTTTCTAACTTTTTTTACTTTTTTTTTTTTAAGACAAATCGGCCAACACGACCGTTAGATTTTTACCGAAACCCGCACTTCATATATAAACCAACTGAAAACCAATGTACATTCCCCCATAATACTAGAGTAAGCCTTCATGGACAGCGAGGCGTAGTTAGTTGGCTTAATTCTCCAGTCCCTTTTGCTCATTTAATCTATCGGATTATTCATTTGCTGTGTTCGGCGCCCAATCTTCTGGGCAATAGCGAGAGTTGCCAGCGTGGCCCCTTGTTTGCAACGAATAATCACATTCCTGTCGATGGAATCTTCAGCACTGTTACTATGGTTCGGCTGGCATCTGACATCATGTACATGTCTTAAACCGTCAATTTCGTTGAAGTTGCAGACTAGCCATAACTTAAGCCTTAATTGTATGTTCTTGCCTCCTCCCACGGCAACACTCATTAGCATGACTTGATCAACTTGCACTAAGTAAAAAAATCTCCAACCATTTCTAGTGTAGCAATCTGTACTAGAATGTTCCTTGTGAATAAAAGTTATCAGGGAAGGGAGCCACTTATTTTCGGCGTTGTGTTGTCCTATTCCAACTGAGAAGTACCATTCCTTTTACCTACCAATGCACCATACCCTTGTCATATGCCAATTTTGGATGAACGTAACTTAAAAAATTAAACCTGTTGAAACTCAAATAATTCATAGACATTATCTTAAGTACAAGCTCCAATACCTTGAGTGTCTTTTATTGATGGGATAATTACCAACGGCCCCCCTGAGATTTGACGTTATTACAGAATACCCCCTGAGGTTTCGGAAATTACGAAATCCCCCCTGAATAGTACACCCTCGCTTACAAATAGCACCGGCCGTTAATTACACCGTTAAATTCAAATTTAAATTCCAAAAATACCCTTAGGGGGTATATTGTAATTTTACTTAGAGTTTAATGATATAATTGTAATATTAGTTAATTTTGGATTTTTTGTATTTAAAAAGTTGTTATTTAATTTAATATTTAATATTTTATCTATAAATATAAATTGAATTAGATATTCCATGCATATTTATTTCTATAAAATATGATAAGTTATAAATTTCCTTTCATATTTATTTCTTAGTTTTAAATATATTTTGTACAAGTCCATTTAAAGTTAATTTAAAATAATTTATCTGCAATTATAACAAATTTTCACTCAAAATAAAAATTCATATAAAAAAACCCACACAAAGATCAACTAGTGGATTATCAATTTTTTTCTCAAAATTGAAAATCGTAACAAATACACTAATATCAACAAATGCATTAGTAAATTCACAAAAATACCCACCAGCCGTTTAAACAATTATTTCAAACATTGAACATGTAAGGTCAATATCTACAGAAAATATTAAGCATCTATAAACTGTAGGTATGAAATTAGTCTATCATAAAAATATTAAAATAACATTAAGTAGCATTTTATTAAAAAAAAATGTTAGGTAGACACAAAACTCAAGTACTTACATCAAACCCCCTTAACAACTTCAGTCCTTGCGTTAGCCACCTTACCTTTGGCTCTTTATTACATATACCCCCCTGAGTTTCAACATAGTAGGGGTAAAATAGTAAATTTCACACAATCCGTTAAATTTAACGGAGGAGATAACGGTCCAGGGGGGAGTTCGTAATTTCCGAAATCTCAGGGGGTATTTTTTAATAACGCCAAACCTCAGGGGGGCGTTGGTAATTATCCCTTTATTGATCTATCTTAAGTACAAGCTCCAATACCTTGAGTGTCGTTTATTGATCTTTCTACTTGCATTTTATGTTTGTTAACTCTCATTTGTCCAATCATAGTCGTCCTTTCAGCTCTTTAGGTAGCTCATTTCGGAAACGTCCATTTAAGCTGAGTCTTAGATCCCTGTTCATAAGCTAATCGACTATCCCATTTTCCTCTCTATAGATGTCTGTAATCTTAACATTCATGCCATACGTATAGTATCCGAACATATCAATCAACTTTTTTATTCCCTCGCCTTCAGCTTTGTGGCACCCCGTTCGTCCGTCCGTACTTGTACGTGCCACGTGTGAGTTTAATTTTCGTATTTGCCTTTATTTTCATACTTTAATTTATTTAAACTCTTGATATGTATTTCTTTATTTAACATTTATATGAAATTACTTGAATTAATTGATTTAAATGTCATAAAAATGCCTAAGTGTTTAAATTATTTAAAATCTTGTAATATGTGAATTTATATGATATGTATTTAATTTTCAAGCATATTAATAGCTTTGCCTTTCCTCAAAATAGCTATCACCAGTTTTTAGTCCAGCTCGGCCCACAAATTTTGGCATCCTAATGTATTGCATGTTTGGCTCCTTCCGCCACTGCATAGAGCTTCTCTACAGTATTTGTTACCTCCTCAATACCATCACTGGAAATGATCAAGCCATCATGGTCCCTTATAACTCCACTGACTCCTGCCGGCCCCGAATTACCCCTAGACGAACTGCTTGTGTTTTCGTTAAGCACACCCTCGCTTGGCTGTTTCCAAATCATGGCTTTTGGCCTCAGAGGCGACACTGAGCGAAAACGAACCCCAACCGATTGGTGATATGTAAATCTCCACGCCACCAACTCTATTTCACCCGTTTTGTAATGCATAGGTTGAACACATGTTGTTTACCCATCGTATAATATCATCGAATGAGAACTAATCCTTCATTTTGCTCGCGGTTCCGAGCCAACCATGTACACCAAATAATCAACATTAGAATTACACCCAGATATGCTTCCTTGCATTGTGAACCGACTAGGTTATTCAATTTTGCAACTACAAAGTTATAAAGGTTGTATCCACATGTGATCAACTCGAATAAAGGTTGTATCCACATGTGATCAACTCGAAACATCTCTCCAAAGTGGTCCCAAAACTTCTTCACTTTCTCACTATTTATAAAAACATGATCAAGAGAGTCTTTATTGGAGCAAAACTCACACCTTAAAAACAGAGTAACACCCTTCTAGTGTAATCTTTCGTACAATGATAACCAATTATTAATAATCTGCCACACAAATATTTCAATGATCTACATTAACTTAGTCCCCCAAGTAGTCCTAAAAATGTCTATATTGGGATTTGATTCCTCGCATGCTCCCAGACTGAGAGTAATAAGAAATTATCTTCTACGCTAAGATATCACACTGGTTTATCGTCTTTGTGCTCTAACATTAGAGTTTGCATAATCTTCGATTCCAGGTGTTGGAATTCGTCAACCCTAACGCAGCGGAAATTAAAATTTTTAGGGATTATAAAACAAGTTTTATCGGAATTCCAATTAAGATCAGCCTTTGATTCAAATTTACGATTTAAGTGGAAGAAGAATCAAATACCTCTTTCGCTTCCTATTGATGACGATGATGTGGAGGTTTTCCAAAACCTATCCGGTTCTCTTCTATTCGATCTTCTTCCAAGAATCCCACGCGGAATTCCTCTAAGGTAGTCCACGACTCGTAATTGAATAACTAATCAATTAGCACACTAGAACACTAATTAGATATTGATTATCTAATAGTATTCTCAATACTGTATTGAGAAAAGAGAGAGAAGAGAGAGACTTGGAGAGAAAGCAGAAAAGAAGAAAAAAACAACGATGATTTCTTTCTTCTCACAAATCTGTTTATATGCTTAACCCTAGGTCAAAAACCTTATGGGCTAAGCTAGTTGATATAATGGGCTTTAATTAAATTACTACTAATTAAATTAAAAGGCCCAATATTTATTTAATTAGTGGACTTAATTTAATCACAACAATTAAATCAAAAGTCCAACATCTAATTAAATTTGTGGACTTAAAAATTAATTACTCCTAATTAAATTTCAAATCCAATTAATTTAAATACACTTATTTAAATTAATGTTAACTCTTTAACATCTATTCTCAATAGCTTAACAATTAAGCATAAATTAATTAATACAATTATTAATTAATTACTCTCTCATAAATTAAACTCTTTTAATTCATCAATCAATCTCTATTGATCTTTAGATAATCTTGTTGTTCAATTCGAGTCATTGTGTGACCCCTTAGGTTCACCAATGAATAGTAGTAGGCCCACATTCTTAATGTGGTATTTCAGATAATCTTTTATCTTATTGATTTAATTGAACTCTTTCAATTAATCACTGTTTAATTAAAACTCCTTTTAATTAATCAGTACCTACAGATCATGATCGATGTCTAGTGACAAGCTCATGACCACCCATCCAACAGGTGAAGTTTATGCTGTGAACCTTTCAGTCTCATGGATACCGTGAGATAAGATCCTTCTATCGTCCAATCCCCGATTAGGACCTAGGGCATGGGAATGATAGAACCCTATTAGTCCTAATGCTATGAATTAATTCTAATAGCAATTCCATTTGATCTAGCACTCTAGGAAACTCATTTCCTAATTTAGATCTCACTACCTTGCGCAAGGATTTAAGTGGAATGTACTACAATAGAATTCATGGGTGATTCACTCGTTCTTCTAGACGAGCGATAGATTCTATGTTGGCATCTCATATGCCCCCATACATGATTCGACCAATGCCAACATACAACCATAACGAGATTCATGGAACCCATGAATCTCTAGGCGCATATCAAACATTGCCCTTGTCATGCACAGAGCATCAATGGAGCCTCAAGTCTAAGGACCATTTAGACACTACCATAACTAGGGAACCAACCTCATCATTAAGGCATAAAAGCCTTACCCCATTGAGGTGTCCCCGTCGGGATCCTCAGTGTACTTATTCCCTAACAAGCACCCCCATACGCATGTGAATGTCTCTACATTCAATACTTATGAAACAAAGTAACCTTTCTAAAAGGCACGTCGTATGAGCATGTCTCAAATGAGTCAAGTCAACATCCCCATGCTTATTAGACTCTTCAACTTGGAGTTGGTTTAGGTCACGCCATAGAGACTTGTTTCATAACCTCCATCCCTATGCGAGGTCAAGTCCCGTAGCTTAATGTGACCTTGGGGTTTCATCCATACACAAACAGTTATAATATGCAATTAATAAACTTGAATGAGATATGATGAATTGGCCACATAGAATTAAACGACTATGAAACGTTACATTTATTATTTCATTAATGTCACAAATTGCTGCTAATAAGAGTAGTTTACAAAAAGAGGCCTAAACTATTTGGCTCTTCTAGGGCACTACTCTAACAATCTCCCACTTGCCCACAGAGCCAATTTCCTATAGCCTTAAGACCCATCTCCTGGAGATGTCCTTCAAAGACCTTTTGGCTAAGAGGTTTAGTAAGCGGGGCTGCTACGTTTTCTGCCGAGGGTACACGTTCCACGATAACGTCGCCTCTTTCTACGATTTCTCTAATTAGATGAAATCTTCTTAGGATGTGCTTTGACCGTTGATGAGCTCTTGGTTCTTTTGATTGTGCAATAGCTCCGTTATTGTCACAGAAGACAACGACCGGGTCAGCAATGCTAGGCACTACATCCAACTCTTGGATGAAGTTTTTCATCCACACACCTTCTTTCGCTGCCTCTGATGCAGCTATATACTCCGCTTCACAAGTGGAGTCGGCAGTAGTTTCCTGTTTGGAACTTTTCCAACTTACTGCACCACCATTTAACCGGAATATGAATCCGGACGTGGATTTAAAGTCGTCTACATCCGACTGGAAGCTTGAGTCGGTGTATCCTTCTAGTTTCAGTTCTCCCTTTCCGCCATATACAAGAAATAAATCCTTAGTCCTTTTCAAGTACTTAAGGATGGATTTCACGGCAGACCAATGACTCTCACTAAAGTTTGATTGAAATCGACTTGTAACGCTCAAAGCGTATGCGACATCAGGTCTAGTACATAACATAGCATACATTATGCTCCCTATTGCAGATGCATAGGGTATACGAGACATCCTATCCTTCTCTTCTTCAGTGTTAGGACACATTGATTTAGAGAGGATCAACCCATGTCTCATTGGCAGGAATCCTCTCTTACATTCCTCCATACTGAACCGTTTCAGTACTTTGTCTATGTACTGAACTTGGGACATACCTATTAATCTCTGTGATCTATCTCTATAGATTTTTATACCGAGAATAAAGGAAGCTTCTCCCAAGTCTTTCATGGAAAACTGAGTAGACAACCAAGTCTTTGTTGTTTGCAACACATCTTTTTCATTCCCAATGAGTAAGATATCGTCTACATACAACACCAAGAATTGTACGACTCGCCCACTAATTTTCTTGTAAACACATGGTTCATACTCGTTCTTGATAAAGCCAAACGATTTGACTGTCTCATCAAAACGGATGTTCCAACTTCTAGACGCCTGTTTGAGTCCATATATGGATCTCTGGAGTTTACAGACTTTCTGTTCGCTCCCACTGGATATGAAACCTTCCGGTTGTTCCATATAAATGTCTTTATCTAAATCTCCATTTAGAAAAGCCGTTTTCACATCCATTTGCCATATTTCGTAATCATAGTACGCAGCTATGGCTAGAAGTATCCGAATGGATTTAGGCATTGCTACAGGGGAATACGTTTCCTCAAAGTCAACACCTGGCCTTTGAGTGTATCCCTTAGCAACCAACCTAGCCTTGTAGGTTGCCACTTCTCCATCAGCTCCAAGCTTTCGCTTGTAGATCCATTTACATCCTATAGCTTTCTCGCCTTCAGGAAGATCTACCAAGGTCCATACCTTGTTGGAGTACATAGAGTCCATTTCGGAATTCATGGCTTGCTGCCATTTCATCGAATCTCTATCCGATATTGCATCATCATATGATCTTGGATCACTATCCGATTGACCGGTTTCAGTTAGCAAATTGAGTCGGTCTGGCGGTCTAATTGTTCTCACAGATCTGCGAAGGCTTGTGTTTACTTCTTGTTGTGGGAAAGAGGAAGGTTCCATTGCTTGATCATTTGTAGGTTCTTGTTGAACTTCAGTAAGTTCTGCAATCTTGCCTAACTTTTCAACTAGAAACTCTTTTTCTAGAAAAGTGGCATTCCTCGAAACAAACACCTTTTGTTCCGAGGGATCATAAAAATAGTAACCCACAGACTCTCTAGGGTATCCTACAAATTTGCACAAACTGGATCTGGAATCCAATTTGTCTCCCACTAGTCTTTTGACGTATGCAGGACATCCCCAAACTTTAAGGTATGAATAAGTAGGGGGTTTTGAAAACCACATCTTATATGGTATTTCGGGCACAGATTTGGAAGGAACTAAATTAATTATCTTCGCGGCCGTTTCAAGGGCATAGCCCCAAAACGATACTGGAAGATCCGTGAAACTCATCATGGATCGGACCATATCCAATAAAGTCCGATTTCGTCGCTCGGAAACCCCATTCAGCTGAGGAGTCCCGGGCGGAGTCCATTGTGAGATAATCCCATTATCTTTCAAATAACCGATAAAGAGATCACTTAAATACTCGCCACCTCGATCTGATCGAAGAGCCTTAATTTTGCGATCTGTTTGGTTCTCAACCTCTGTCTTAAACTCTATGAATTTCTCAAAGGCCTCAGACTTATGTTTCATCAGGTACACATACCCATATCTACTGAAATCATCAGTAAATGTGATGAAGTAATTACAGCCGTTTCGGGTACTAACATTTAGTGGTCCGCAAACATCTGTATGGATCAAATCCAAAAGATTTTGGCTTCGCTCTACATGCCCTTTAAAAGGGGACTTAGTCATCTTTCCCTTTAAACAGGATTCACAAGTGGTTAACTCGTTTAGATCATTCGTACTGAATGATCCTAAGTTAACCATCTTTAGAAGCCTATTCTTGGAGATATGTCCAAGTCTAGCATGCCAAATCTTTGCTGAAGTTTGGTCATTTGATTTTCGTTTGTTTTCTCGTTCGACATTTAGGAGATTTAAATTAGTATTAGTTAAATACAAACCATTTTGTAAAGACCCTAATGCATGTGAAGAACCATTCTTCAAAATGTAAAACATAGCATTAGTAATAGAGAAGGAAAAACCTTCCAAGTCTAGTATAGGAATGGAAATAATGTTTTTAACTAAACCTGGAACAAATAAAACATTGTTCAATACTAAAATAAAACCATCTCCTAACATTAACCTAACATGTCCTATGGCCTTTGCTGCAACTCTTGCTCCATTGCCCACTCGAAGAACATGTTCTCTTTCATCAACCTCACGGACGTTGCTCATTCCCTGTAACGTATTACAGATGTGAGAAGCGCATCCAGAGTCTAATACCCAATTATTAGAATTGAATGAAAGGTTAATTTCAATGAGATTTATACCTTTTGTAAGGGTAGCTAAGTACTCCTTACAGTTCCTTTTCCAATGCCCTGGTTTCTTGCAATGGAAGCACTGATCCTCAGCTTGATTGGCTTTCTTCTTAGTGTTCACTTTCTTAACCCCACCAGTGGGCTTAAGAGTCTTTTTCTTCTTTTGGAAACCCTTTCCTTTACCCTTCTTCGGCTTTGCAGCCTTAGTTTGGGATGAAGATGAACCTACTAAGAAAACAGTCTTATCCTTCTTCATAGTTCGCTCGGCAGTTACGAGCATGTTCATCAGTTCCTCAACTGAGACTTTAGCTCCATTCATATTGAAGTTTATTATGAACTGTTTGAACGAAGGTGGCAGAGATGTTAAGATCAAATCTACGTAAAGCTCATTATCCATGATCACCTCGAGACTTGCAAGCTTTTCAATAAGGCCTAAAGCCTTAATACAGTGTTCATGAACACTTGATCCTTCAGCCATCTTTAGCGAGAATAACTCATTAGATGCTGCGAATCGATCAATCCTATTGATCGACTTGTAAATCTGTTCCAAGTGAAGATGGATCTCAGCCAAATGACGCATCTCAGCATGCTGCCTCTGCAACTCGGGAGACATAGTGGCAAGCATTAGACATCTAGCCTGTAGATCATCTTCTTGCCACTGGAGAGCAGTTTCCCTCTCATCTGCTGCCATGTCATCAGGTATGACATCGGGAGGAGACTGTGTCAAAACATAGGTCCTCTTTTCGGAATCCAAGACAATCTTGAGATTGCGAAGCCAATCAGCATAATTCGAGCCAGTCAATTTATTGGCCTCAAGGATAGCACTAAGTGGATTTTTAGACATCACGATTTTAGCAGAAAATCTACATGTAAGCAGAAAACGTAGTATGAGTGACGGATATGAAATAATAACAATTACAAATGATATGGACTTTTATCAAATGTAGTCTCCCACTATTTTAATCAAACTCCTTTGACCCCCTTATAGAATTTAGAAAAAACCATGTTTTTCAAATAGTCGGTATTAAGACCCCCAAGCACTTATCACCGGACCCACGACTCGTGAGACATCCGACTTTAAGTCTCAAGGTAGACGATCTTATCATCAATTATATCTCTATACAACTCTTAATATTATTTTGCATTACCTTTCATATAGACCCACGACTCGTGCGACATCTATACTAATCAGTATTTAAATCCGACCCGTCAATCCCTAAGATTTCTCCATCGCCATTATGAATATCCCACGCCTCGTGGCCAATACCATAATTTTGACTTTGAAAAATTGCATCTTTTATGCAAAGAATTATTTTAATTCAATTAATCTCGTCATTTCGTATCCCACGCCTCGTGGCCAATACTTAATGATTTGATTAATTCTAAAACAAATAATTCTATTGACGGAATGCTTGGAAATTTATAAAATCAAATTTTATCCTTCAATTTCCATTTGGATTTAATATTTATATTGTCTGAGACTATCTAAGACGGTTCGGGGTATAAGAATTTCAAAAATTCCACCAAGACTCATCAATTGTAATTATTATCTCATTTTATCTTATTTAATGCATGAACACATTTATGCACATAAAGATAACATTCATAACAAGATAATAAAAGCCTAGCATGCTTCTACAATATGGATAATCATGGGCCTCCTATGCATGGTCCATAATAGCCATTTTATGGACCATGGTTCTATTCATGCATCAAACGGAATTAAACACACAAAGAGAGCACTTAAATAGAATCCTATTCTATTACATTAAAATAATTGCACCCAAACACTTTTGGGGCCTTGATGGACTTCTTATTCCGTTGCTTGCTCCGTCTTGTTTCTCCATCTCCTAATCTAATTAGAGATCTCACCCTAAAACTACTCTCTTTACAAAATAAAGGGGGATTACATTTTAAGGGGGAGAAAATAAAAAACAATGCTTACAACAATTGAATAAGAGGCTCGCAGGCTCTCGTTTAAAACCAATATCAAAATGCATAAATAAAATAAAACCATACATAGAGCAAATAAAGCCCATGATTGATCCAACCATGCATCCAATGCATAACATAAAATAAATTTACCAAGTAAATAGTCATTATGCGATTTAAAGTCTTTAAATAATTTCTAAAATTATTTATTGACCAAGGATTATCTTTTAATTCACTAATTAAATTAATCCTTCAATTTTAATTAAATTGAATTCTCTAATCCAACTTAATTCCCATTAGATCTCTATCTAATAAAATCATGCTTCTATTTTAACAATTCTATTTTGGGCAAAAATAATTAATTTTCAAGTAAAACAATTTTACAAAATTAATTAAAAGGATTTAGTTTTAAAACAATTTTAAAATAGTGACCCATAAAATAAAGTTAAACTTTACTGAGAATAAACCAACAATTGATTTGGGGCAAAGTGGTATGGTTGCTCTAATTCCACAATGGAGGTCCGGGGTTCAAATCCCATACCTTTCATTTTTGCAAAATAAAAGAGCTTGGGCTATAAAAGCCCAATCGTGGGCTGTCCGGTTGCGGGCCCAACTCCGTGGGCGGACTCGGCCTTCATTCAAGCGCTGGGCCGCTCGTTGTTGACCGCTGGCCTGTGCCATGGCTTGGCTAAATAACGGCCCAACCCGATCATCCACGTGAGGAGGGCAGAGAACTGGGCTTCAAGCAAGCCCATTCACGCTGACCTTAGATGAGCAATGTGAGGAGGCCTGCGGATTGGGCTTCAAACAAGCCCATTCCCGCTGCCCTAATTCTGCAGTAGCAGAATTCTGCAGAATTCGCCCACATCACGCAGCAACAGAATTCGCCCCCGGTGCATCGTTTTCACACCAATATTATTTTAAAACGATTCTAAAATAAAACCTGAATAAAAAAAAATTATAATTCTTGAATTATGAAACACCGTTTTTCAATATATTCAAAAATCTCATAATTTCATATAAGTTTTAAAACAAGAACTTTTCTTCAATTTTAAAACTCATGCCCAAACGAATATCAAATTAAAACAAGCATGACACGCATCAACATATTAATCAAATTAATACAAGGAACTAAAAATCGTAAATCAATCAAAGTATGGCTCTGATACCACTGTTGGAATTCGTCAACCCTAACGCAGCGGAAATTAAAATTTTTAGGGATTATAAAACAAGTTTTATCGGAATTCCAATTAAGATCAGCCTTTGATTCAAATTTACGATTTAAGCGGAAGAAGAATCAAATACCTCTTTCGCTTCCTATTGATGACGATGATGTGGAGGTTTTCCAAAACCTATCCGGTTCTCTTCTATTCGATCTTCTTCCAAGAATCCCACGCGGAATTCCTCTAAGGTAGTCCACGACTCGTAATTGAATAACTAATCAATTAGCACACTAGAACACTAATTAGATATTGATTATCTAATAGTATTCTCAATACTGTATTGAGAAAAGAGAGAGAAGAGAGAGACTTGGAGAGAAAGCAGAAAAGAAGAAAAAAACAACGATGATTTCTTTCTTCTCACAAATCTGTTTATATGCTTAACCCTAGGTCAAAAACCTTATGGGCTAAGCTAGTTGATATAATGGGCTTTAATTAAATTACTACTAATTAAATTAAAAGGCCCAATATTTATTTAATTAGTGGACTTAATTTAATCACAACAATTAAATCAAAAGTCCAACATCTAATTAAATTTGTGGACTTAAAAATTAATTACTCCTAATTAAATTTCAAGTCCAATTAATTTAAATACACTTATTTAAATTAATGTTAACTCTTTAACATCTATTCTCAATAGCTTAACAATTAAGCATAAATTAATTAATACAATTATTAATTAATTACTCTCTCATAAATTAAACTCTTTTAATTCATCAATCAATCTCTATTGATCTTTAGATAATCTTGTTGTTCAATTCGAGTCATTGTGTGACCCCTTAGGTTCACCAATGAATAGTAGTAGGCCCACATTCTTAATGTGGTATTTCAGATAATCTTTTATCTTATTGATTTAATTAAACTCTTTCAATTAATCACTGTTTAATTAAAACTCCTTTTAATTAATCAGTACCTACATATCATGATCGATGTCTAGTGACAAGCTCATGACCACCCATCCAACAGGTGAAGTTTATGCTGTGAACCTTTCAGTCTCATGGATACCGTGAGATAAGATCCTTCTATCGTCCAATCCCCGATTAGGACCTAGGGCATGGGAATGATAGAACCCTATTAGTCCTAATGCTATGAATTAATTCTAATAGCAATTCCATTTGATCTAGCACTCTAGGAAACTCATTTCCTAATTTAGATCTCACTACCTTGCTCAAGGATTTAAGTGGAATGTACTACAATAGAATTCATGGGTGATTCACTCGTTCTTCTAGACGAGCGATAGATTCTATGTTGGCATCTCATATGTCCCCATACATGATTCGACCAATGCCAACATACAACCATAACGAGATTCATGGAACCCATGAATCTCTAGGCGCATATCAAACATTGCCCTTGTCATGCACAGAGCATCAATGGAGCCTCAAGTCTAAGGACCATTTAGACACTACCATAACTAGGGAACCAACCTCATCATTAAGGCATAAAAGCCTTACCCCATTGAGGTGTCCCCGTCGGGATCCTCAGTGTACTTTTTCCCTAACAAGCACCCCCATACGCATGTGAATGTCTCTACATTCAATACTTATGAAACAAAGTAACCTTTCTAAAAGGCACGTCGTATGAGCAAGTCTCAAATGAGTCAAGTCAACATCCCCATGCTTATTAGACTCTTCGACTTGGAGTTGGTTTAGGTCACGCCATAGAGACTTGTTTCATAACCTCCATCCCTATGCGAGGTCAAGTCCCGTAGCTTAATGTGACCTTGGGGTTTCATCCATACACAAACAGTTATAATATGCAATTAATAAACTTGAATGAGATATGATGAATTGGCCACATAGAATTAAACGACTATGAAACGTTACATTTATTATTTCATTAATGTCACAAATTGCTGCTAATAAGAGTAGTTTACAAAAAGAGGCCTAAACTATTTGGCTCTTCTAGGGCACTACTCTAACACCAGGTACTCACCAACAACCTCCATTAGTTTGGTAAAGTCTCACTCACCATCTGTTCAAAATCCGTCACACTTTCACTTCCACTTGTACCACCCAGCTGTTCAGATAAGGTGGATTCATTGAACCATCTGTCACGCCAGAGTGAAACTGTACTGTAGCCTAAACTCCAAGTGATTTGCTTATCAATGGCAACCTATATTTTCCTAAGCCTTCGCCACCTTGCCGAGTGATATGTAGAAAAAGGCTCTTGCATAGGGTGCTTTCCGCGGCAGTACCTTTCTTTTAGGAGTTGTGTCCATAGGACTCTTCCATACGAAATTTCCATCACAACTTAAACTTGAAAGCCGTTATCACATCACTAAGATTTCGAACTCTTATACCACCTTCATCAGTGGGGTAGCAAAGCTTATTCCAAGTAAACTAGTGTATCCATTTACTCTCACTAGATGACATCCCAAAGAATCGATCGAATAGTAACTCTAAAACATAGATTACACCTTTTGGCGACTCCAGGACCTGTAATAGATACATTTGTATAGAATAAATCAATGATTTATTTAGCGAGAGTTCCTAAGATAAACTACAAGTTTCCCATCCGCCCAATTTTGTCTCGGACCTTAGCCAACCACTACAAAAAATCAGCTGAATTTCGACGGGCAAAATAGACGGGAATTCTTAAAATCCCGTCAGTTTTTCGTTGGAAAAAAAAAATCCAACGACAAACCAACGGGAAGCAAGCCATTGGAAAATGCATCATCGGAATGAGCTACTGACGGCCACGTTCAGTGGGATTTTCGTTGGAAAACTATTTCCAATCCCAACGGATTTCCCACGAATTTCCAACGGGATGCATGATGATTTATTCTATTGCAGTTACCCACGGCATTCCAGTCGGTTTTCCATGGGTCCACAATTCCAACGGATTTCCGACAAATAACCGACGGACATTTGTGGTCTCTTTAAAATTAATATTACAAAGTTCCAAAGGACCAAAACCGTTGGTTTTCCGTCGATAAATTAATTTAAGGGATAATTACCAACAGCCCCCTGAGGTTTGGCGTTATTACAGAATACCCCTTGAGGTTTCGGAAATTACGAACTCCCCCCTGAATAGTACACCCTCGCTTACAAATAACACCGGCCGTTAATTACACCGTTAAATTCAAATTTAAATTCCAAAAACACCCTTAGGGGGTATATTGTAATTTTACTTAGAGTTTAATGATATAATTGTAATATTAGTTAATTTTGGATTTTTTGTATTTAAAAAGTTGTTATTTAATTTAATATTTTATATTTTATCTATAAATATAAATTGAATTAGATATTCCATGCATATTTATTTCTATAAAATATGATAAGTTATAAATTTCCTTTCATATTTATTTCTTAGTTTTAAATATATTTTGTACAAGTCTATTTAAAGTTAATTTAAAATAATTTATTTGCAATTATAACAAATTTTCCCTCAAAATAAAAATTCATATAAAAAAACCCACACAAAGATCAACTAGTGCATTATCAATTTTTTTCCTCAAAATTGAAAATCATAACAAATACACTAATATCAACAAATGCATTAGTAAATTCACAAAAATATCCGCTAACCGTTTAAACAATTATTTCAAACATTGAACATGTATGACCAATATCTACAGAAAATATTAAGCATGCATAAACTGTAGGTATGAAATTAGTCTATCATAAAAATATTAAAATAACATTAAGTAGCATTTTATTAAAAAAAAATGTTAGGTGGACACAAAACTCAAGTACTTACATCAAACCCCCTTAACAATTTCAATTATTGCATTAGCCCCCTTACCTTTGGCTCTTTATTACATATATCCCCCTGAGTTTCAACATAGTAGGGGTAAAATAGTAAATTTCACACAATCCGTTAAATTTAACAAAGGAGATAACAGCACAGGGAGGAGTTCGTAATTTTCGAAACCTCAGGGGGTATTCTGTAATAACGCCAAACCTCAGGGGGTGTTGGTAATTATCCCTTAATTTAATGAAAAATACTGACGGATAACCCATGAGCAAGTTCCGTTGGATATTTGCAAAGTGAAATTAAGCAATTCCAATGGCCAGACACTATTGGTTTTCCAACTATGTTTTATAAAATAACGACAGAATTCCAACAGAAATAATCCGTTGGATATTCCATTCTTCGCCCGATGAATTCTGACGTCCTGCACCCGTCGAAAAAGTTGTCGGTATATTTCATATATAAAAGAGCAACAGATGTTCCGACGAACACTCCCACGAAATGTCCGTTGCAATATTTTGGTGCAAAAACAGTGCCAAGATTTCGATGGATTTCCGACGTGGTCTCCAATGAAAAGTCCGTAGGAATTTTTTGGCATAATTTTTTCACTAAATCCGCCAAAAATTCCAACGGTTTTGCCAGGAATAGCCTGTCGGAATGTTGTTTTTGGTAGCCGTTGAATTTTTGTAAAAAATTTGTAATATTGTCATTGGAAATTTCACCGGATAACTGACGGAGTTTTTCCATCGTAATTTGGCTGAATTTTTGTAGTGAACAACCTATCAAAGTATGCAAGTTACCAAAGCCCTTTATTTAATTAATCTCCTAGATAAGTTATCGGGAGTCTCATTTGAACGTATCCTAGTGCTTTTGAACTCCCTTAGTTGTGGCATCACAGTCATTCCCCATTATGAATAAACTCTTATGCATGTTAACTTTTTGTCCAGACAAAACCTCGTACGTTTCTAAGATACTTTTTACTTGTTGCAAGGATTCCGGTCGGCTATTTGTAAACACATTTGTATCATCAGCAAAAGCTAAATAACTAACCTGTAGCAATGTTGAGATCATGGTTCGCCGTCGCGGTCGCGGGGAACGGAACAGAGGCCACCGTTCCAGTTCCGTTGCAATGACGCGGAACGATTGCGGCAAAAACGCGGACAAAGGTTAAAATATAATTTATTAATCTAATTGTGAATTAAATAAATACAATGATATTAAAAATATCAATCTACCACATAATAACTGATAAAATAAATTACTCATTATAAATATGTGATGATTTAGTCTAAAAAAACTTAAATAAAAATTTGAAATTTGAAATATAAAATACTAATTCATTGATATTCATGTATTGATATAATTTAATTTAATTTTATTATTGTATAAAATTTATGAACTTATTTGTAGCCCAAAATGTATGAATCTATTTAAGAATTACTGAATTACTAAATTAAAAACAATCAACCCACTAAAAAGAAATGTAGCCCATAGGTTAGTTTCATATTTTAGCCCATTAGTTATATTAGTTTTCACATTTTAGCCCATTAATACTATTAGTTTAATGAAAAACCTAATTGTCTCCTTCATCTTCATCGGTGGTTCTGCAAATTATAACGTGAAAGCGGCCGTTCCAAGTCATTAAATCGCCCTTCCACCGATATAACGGCAAGGAACGCCGTTGTAGGGCATGAAAGCGCCGTTCCAGGTCAGTTTCCGTTCCAGACCGGAACAGCGGAACGGCAGCCTCCGTTCCTGTTCCGTTCCGGCCGTTCCGCCCGTTCCAATGCCGTTCCTGCGGATTGGATCAAAAACAATTCTTGAATGAGGCTAGGGATGAATCGAAAAAGAAATCTTTATTGGTTGTACCTCCTATTTTTTATGAAGAGAATGAATCTTTTTCTCGAAGGATCAGAAAAAAAGGGGTCCGGATCTCCTGGGGGAATGATTTGGAAGATCCAAAACCAAAAATAGTGGTATTTGCTCCGTATTTGCTTTTTTTATCCGAGCTAGTCAACCTGTTCAAAGAGAGGGACACATAATCAACAATAATTACGAAAAAGGATAAGGATAAAGGCTGACCTTGCCTCAAACCTCATGTTGAGTGAAAGAATCCCTCTAATTCGCCATTAACAAGTACCGAGAACCAGCAATTCGTGACACAATCCTTTATCCACTCGATCAAGTATCTGGGAATTCTTCCCTTTAAAATCTCAAACAAGCAATTCCATTCTAGTTGATCATACGCCTTAGCCATGCCTAATTTGAGTATTATGTTTTTCTCCCTCCGATGTGTATCTATTTCGTGCACCATTTCCTGTGCCAGTAGTATGTCATCACTTATATTTTAGGCTTTTAGCCCTTAGTGAACTCACTTTGGTTCTGTCACTAAAATAAGAAGAAATGGATTTGAAAACACTTCCGAAATACTTAAAAACATATTATGCATTTCTTTAAAGAATTTACAAAAAGTGCCTTAATTTAGCTGAACTTCAAAATTGTATTAGTTAATCATAAATTAGAGATAGTGTAAAATAATAATCATGCAGGATAGGACACATAAACTGTCCGAGGTAATCGCCCATGGCAAGATGAGTGTTAATCCTATATCATCTTCTTTCTGGTAGGATATGTAGGAGCACTAAAGAAAGGATAAATAACGTTTCTAAATTACCTAGAGGTATTTATATGTGGAATTTTATTTTCTTGAAAGTTATATTTCCATTCCCTATAATTCACTGATAAATTATAATAATTTTTTTTGCTTTGTTAAGGGAAAAAAAATATTTTTTTATCAAGATTTTGAGGTATAGTATAGGCCCTATAGGATTAGTCTCACCATTACCATCGGGAGTTCCATGCTATTTGATGCAACGACTCAATATTAAATTTAGTAAGATTAATCGGTCTCAATTATTTGATATGGTTTTTAAAAAGTTTCGGTAACATTGATGGTTTATAAGTATTATTTGATAAGCTCTAATGTTGTCGATGAATCCATATTGATTAGTTTGATAAATAATTGGTAACACTTATTTTTTTAATGAAAAATATTTAAATATTTAGTTGAGCCTAATGGAGGAGTAATTTTATTGACAAATTATAAGAGGTGAAAGTGTAATTATGTGTTATAGGCGATTTTACCTATATAGGAAAACTAAAGGACTTTCAGGAGAAAAATTCAAAATTAGGATACCAACTATATTCCATTTGCATCTATGGGACATTTTTTTTGGTGAAAATTTTGACATGCTATCTGATAAAATGTTGTAATTTTAGGATTTTGATCATCAGAACTGATTTTAGAAAATAAAGCGCTTACTAAAACCACCATACGTGTCTAAAATTTTGACATTTTCCATCTACAATCTTGACGTGTCCCTGGTCACCTTGGCATAAAATGTGGGTATTGTACCCCGCATAGTAATTAGTTATCTAATTATTCTATCAAAGTTGAATAATTATGGCCAATTATCGTTATGTTATATATAATAATATAGATTAACACCATTATTTATGTGTGATTATATATTCCTAAAGGCATTATTATTTTGATTCGGTCTATACTAAGACTCTGTTTCACCAACCAATTAATCTCAATTTACTGAGTCTTACGATAAATTAGAAAGTTTTCATAACAAGATAAATTACAAACACGTATAAATATGTAAACAAACAAGTAAAAAACTAAAAAGTACAGGGATGAACCTAGAGAGAGAAAATTTTTGGCCTCTTTCCAGCGAAGATTTTAACCACATGAGAAGAAGCATGAAAAAATTCAAAACCATCATTGGAGATAGGATCATTCCAATGGAAGCCAACATGAGGAGTGGCGGATAGTTAATACCAACTGAGGATTAGCGAGGCTCCTACTTGGAATCATTGACTGGAATTAGAGATGGCGAGTTCGAATTTAAAGAATCAACAATACAAGATCTTGACAAAATCCATATCATAGAACCCAGGGAAGAGTACCCTTATCCCCTATTCATGATTGATAATGAGTACAAGAACTGTACCCAAGTAGCCTGGTAAGATGCCAACAGGGGTTGATTCAAGCGATTAATGAGTTCATTCTTCAGGGTAATGACCCGGATTCGAATCTCATATAGGGGGTGTGTGTGTTAAAAAAAAAAAAAAAAAGATAGCCTGGTAAGATGCATTGATTCTAAGAATTTTAGGTGCGTAATCCAAAGTTTTTCTTGAATTCTATAGAGAAGAGATGATCTACAAGGTTGTGTCGATCGTTAGATTGCCAATCAAAATAGACAAGTAACACCTACATGGAGCAAAGGGGAAATACACCCGGGCCTATGTCTAGATCGACTTAGATAAATCACTATGAAGCATTGTAGATGTTGATGGCATAATTTGACCAATTGCATATGAAAACCTCCCCACCATTTGTTTCAATAGTGGACGAGTTAGGCATCAAATTGGCAGTTACCCGAATAAACCCACACCGAAAACTGCATAACCCGAAGCCGCTATTGCTGAACCCGCCATTGTACCACCCCCCCTGAAAAATTGAAAGGGCTGGAGTATGGTAGTTGGATGATCGCCAGACAAGGAAGACGTGGGTACGTCAGTGGAAAGGCGCTTGAAGAACAAAAGGTGCGGCGGTTTTACCTTCATCGGAACGTAATAAATTTGATCTCTTTTTCAATCTAAAAATAGAAGTGCTAAATCAGGAAACAGGTGCAAAAGAAGATAACTATAATGGCATCCCTGATATCATGGAGAAAATAAGGGAAACTGATATTAGCTCTACTCGAAATAACAATACTGTCAAAACTAAAGGGTCAAAGAGAACTAATAGGGGTGGGGCTCCAATTGCCTAAGCACCTAAAACCCAGTCTGGGCCCGTGACAAAGCCCAAGGAGGTTTAAACTCCCTTGCTTGATCTAATGAATAGTACGCCTTGTAATAATGAGTAAATTGCACCCAAACATCAACTTTTGATGGGGGATACTACAATTCTGGAAGAGTCTTGGATAATAAAAGGGGAAGAGGAAAAATAGACAGACAGATTGAGATGCATGAGATAAAAATAAGCCATGGGTTAGGACACCAACCTCCAATGCCGCCATAGGAAAATAGGGACTAGCCAAGCTTTGTACTCGAACTAGACTCGAGAGTGAGGGGGACTGGTAGAGCAACAGATAATACTCACATGTCTATGATGTGGGTGAATACGGAAGGCTTCAGTCCAGCTTTGGGATATGATCAGGAGATAAGTGGATAGAATCCAACAGGTTACAATAATTTTGTGATTAGTGTGGAATTGTCAGAGTACTAGAAGTCGGGATTTTTGACATAATTTTTAGGAACTGCTAAGAGCTAATCAACTTGAAGTTGTCCTTCTTCTCAAAACCAAGGTTTCGAAGGAACGTGCTAGTGATATCTCAACAAGGTTGGATTTTTCGAATGTCTATAAGGCGCCCATGAATAGTAGGGAAGGGGGTATTTGACTTCTTTATGATGCTGAAAAAACTCACCTTTATGTAATTGTAGTGGCTTCCCAAGCATACATACAATCATATGCTCACACAACAGAACTAGTTAGTTGTGTTCTAGAGTGTATGTCAACCCACAACAGAGGAAAAGAGGATTTTTTGTCCAATCTAGAAGAGTTCAACTGTGAGCAGTCTCTTCTATGGCTTCTTATGGGTGATTTCAATGACATATCTGGGCCAAGTGAGAAACTAGGTGAAAATACGGTGAATTGGAGTAGATGATTGAAGTTTAATGTGGCATTAGCGAAGTGCAATCTTATGAATCTAGGCTATACGAGTCCGAAATTCACATGGCCGGGGGTTGTTAATGGAGGTCACAGGGTGCGAGAATGTCTAAACAGGGCATTGAGCAATATTGAGTCGCAAATGAGGTTTTCGGAAGGAATTCTCTCCACACTTCCCAAGGCTTATTCAGACCACAATCCAATCATTATGCATTTTCATGGAGTTAGCACAATCCCATGTAACAATCCATTTCATTTTGAAATGGCTTGGGATACTGATCCCCTAGCTGTCGAAAGTTAATCGAGAAAATTTGGAAAGAGGAAGGTTGTATTTGACGACTCTTGGAAGGGCTCAGGACCAACTCAAGGATTGGAAAAAATCATAATTTAGCAACACATTCTGATAGAAAAGGGAGCTTCTGTTAGGAATAATGACACATGAAACAAACCTTAATCTAAGCTAGACTATAAATTACTCTAAGTTGATGAGTCCAAGAAACAACGGGAATGTTGATTAGACTCGATTGATACTTGCTTGTAGGATTGCGTCCTTAAGAAGGAATTGTCCTACTTCATGGGATGACAAAGTGCATGGTGAATGCGTACGTAATACACGAGGGTGCTAATTGATAGAATGGGTACACTGAGGTTCCCCGCGTGAGAACATTCCTAAATGGAAAAGGAAGTTTCCATTTCTAGAAATAGAAATTTCCAGATTAGGAAATATCTCACAAGTCAATGGCATGTTTCATTAATTCTTAGACTTTAGATTCCATAGTCATCTTATGTGAGTTAACTCTGCAATCTTAGATGTAGGTCTAAAAGGGTATCGCCCGTGACGTTCGAATTATGGCTTATGTTGGGATTGTAAAAGTGACACGTGAAGACATGTGAGAATCAATAAAGGACCTACGTTTGCCTTGAGCAAGAAGATCTCTTAGTGGATAAGTTATTTGTATTCCATATTGTAGTCCTTGGCCAAGACAGTTAGATCGAGATCAAGAAAGGAGTTTCTTGGATCCAAATCAAATGGATATGGAATGAACTTAGCTTTAAGATTAATATTATTAGGGTTCCAATTATTCCCGTGCCTTAGATATTAATCAAGAGATAGAATTAGTAGGAGGGTCATATTTCATAAGTTGTCATTGAATGAAAGGTTTTTTGGAGTAATTCGTTATTCGGCTAGGGGTCACACACCTGTTGCTAGACTATGGTTGTGTGATCGGTGAGATAATTAATTAATAAGGGTATTAATTAATTAGGTTCACTGCTAATCGAATAATGAACCTAGAGGGTCACACACAAAAGCTCGGCCACGAGGGTATAGACTCGATCGATTAATTGAGTTGATCTAACCGGCTAAATATAGCCGGATGGGGCACACGTGCATGGCACGTGTGGAGTAGTGTCACACGTGTGACATATGTCACACATGTGCTAGTGCTATCTTTTAATTATATGGTATAATTAATTTTGGGTTTTAATTAATTAGGAATAAATTATAAAGCCCAAACTGGAATAAAGAATTCCAATAAATAATTAATTGTGAATTAATTATTAATTGGAAAATGACATTATTTATTTATGAAATAAATATGACATTATCAAGGCTTTATTTATTCAAGTAATAAATAAATGATATTATTATCCTTATTTGAGAAATAAAGGAGTTAATGTTATATTACGTTATTTGAGAAATAAGTGCCAAGATAATATTAACACTTATTTGTTTATAAAATAAATAAGCAAGATAATATCTAAGTTGTTATTATTGTTAGTATTTATTTGTGAAATAAATACAAAGATAATAACAAATTGTTATTATCATAAATATTTATCTATGAAATAAATATAAAGATAATAACATAAAAATATTTATTTATGAAATTAATAATGGATAATGCTACAAATTATGTATTTATGAAATAAATAATTATGAGATAATATCTTCAAGTTGTTAAGATAATTATCTTTAATTAATAATATGATTATTAATTAATCACAATGAATTGTCTCATTAATTAATTAAGTAATTAAAAAAAGATAAGACTCTTTTCCAAATAGAAAAAGAATCGTAAACTTTTCTTACTTACATAAAAGGAGAGAGACCTCTCTCATTCTCCTTAGACCGACATAAAAGGAGAGAGACCTCTCTCATTCTTCTTAGACCGACATTCAAGAAGTGTCAAATTCTCTCTATTCCGGAGATACGAAAGTCAGTTCTTGAGAAAAGAACAAACCCTAGCCTTTGCACAAAATACAGAACTAGCATTCTCCCTATTTTGATTGTGATCGAGGTGGGTGTGGATACTTCTGGAGGGCTTCTACATTGGAGTCTTGAAGAAGGAGAAAGAACCATCCCGGAGTGGATTCATGCCGCTTGAAGGTTGTTCGATATAGGCGATCGAACATCTCAAGAAAGAATTAAACTTAAACCTTAAGTTGCGGATCCCTTCCTATTTTGGAGTAGAAATTTCAAGTTCACGGTCCCTTGTTCGGAAAAAAATTTAGATTTTCGCTGCTTTACGATCGTATTTTCCAATAAGTGGTATCAGAGCCACATTGCAACGTTTACTCTAAAACATTTTTATTTTCAGAATTTGGAGAAATTCTTTAATTTGATAATAGCTGAGTATTCTTGAGTTATGCCTGAAATACTATAATCTGAGTTACTGTGTTTTTCCCTGAAATTTCTGAAACTCATGTTTTTTGAAAACTAATTAAAAATTATTTTTAATTTGTGTTTTTCCCTGGAGGGCTTCTACATTGGAGTCTTGAAGAAGGAGAAAGAACCATCCCGGAGTGGATTCATGCCGCTTGAAGGTTGTTCGATATAGGCGATCGAACATCTCAAGAAAGAATTAAACTTAAACCTTAAGTTGCGGATCCCTTCCTATTTTGGAGTAGAAATTTCAAGTTCACGGTCCCTTGTTCGGAAAAAAATTTAGATTTTCGCTGCTTTACGATCGTATTTTCCAATAAGTGGTATCAGAGCCACATTGCAACGTTTACTCTAAAACATTTTTATTTTCAGAATTTGGAGAAATTCTTTAATTTGATAATAGCTGAGTATTCTTGAGTTATGCCTGAAATACTATAATCTGAGTTACTGTGTTTTTCCCTGAAATTTCTGAAACTCATGTTTTTTGAAAACTAATTAAAAATTATTTTTAATTTGAGTTTATTAAATTGCAGTTCTAATTCATAGATATGATTGTGAAATTTTTCTGAAATTTTGAACGAAAAACGAACCGGAGCAACGGGACCTATTCATAGATGTCCCATCGCTCGCGGCCGCTAAGAGAAGAACAGAAGCAAGCACGCACCCCTTCGTGGCTGCGAGCTTGCATGCTATTAATTTCTGGCGGTCGCGAATGCGTGATTTGTGTTTACAAGATGCTACGCGTCGCGGCCGTGAACATGCAAGATATCGCCATCTCGTGGGCGCGACCTTGTGTGTTCAGGCTATGCATTGCATCTATCTCGTGGGCGCGATCCCACACAGGTGTGCACTGTTGTGCACGACATGTGTGGTTGAGAGCAACCGTGACCCGTTTTTCAATCCCGATCAATCCAACCCAATTTTAATTTTAAAATTCAATTTTAAATATTTTATTTCTGAAATAAATATTAATTTGGGATCAAGTGAGCTAAAATTTGATTTAATTTTTAGAAAAATTTATATTATTATTTTTGAAATAATAAATGGGTAAAATTATTAATTTTGAATTAATTTTAATTTTATCCTAACTTGGATTTATTTTTGGGCATTCTCTTGAACAAAGAACTATTATTGAATTGGGGCTTTGAATTATTAGAACTCAAAATCTTAGAATTTTAAATTTATTATTGGTAATTTTAAATTTTTGTAGAATGTATGTTAGATGATCATGAGTTTTAGTCTTGTGGATGGTTTTAAATTTATGCACATGGATGGTTTTCAATTTGGGTCTGTGAGCCCCTATTTGCGTTTTTTCAATTGGGGTTGGAGCCCCACTCATTTGCGCACCTTACTTGCTTTATCATGTGGCTTTCCATATTACTATTGTTTTGGGCCGAGGTATGCCCCGTGTACTTTTCTAAGGCCAATATGAAGATTGAGCCTTATTATTTTTTAAGTTTATTTTTTCTAATTAATTTAATTTGAGAGTAGAACTTAGGTGGTAAGGTTTTTATTTTCATTTTGGAAGACAAGCACCCATGGAGTAAGATGGATTCACGAAGAAAGGAGTTTGGTGGCAATAAGTGAAGACCCTTCAAAATGTTAGGGAAGGGTAATTCTATTAATGTAATAGAATAGGGCTCCATTAAATTTTTATCATTCTCTTTTGTGATATAACTGTTCTATGTGGCATGTATGTTTAGACATATTAGTATCATGCGAGGACACGTTATCTGCTAAGTGCTTGTATGGTGCATTTTATTTGAAACTACATTAATTAAGACTTCAAAAATGGATAACTTTATATATGTTGGTGAGGTCAAATCCGGACAACTCTCCGGTATTCGAAAAATCCCATTAAATTATTAAGCAATTTAGAAAAATAGGTATTATTGATCGAAAATGAAAACTAAGACAAAAATCCCTAGCATTTCATCTTATGATGCACGGACACTCCTAAAAATATCATTTTACCGTGTCGTGTCGTGTCGGACACCGTGTCCGACACTCCCCACGTGGAAAATTCAAGAAAAAATCTGTGTCGCCGTATCCGTGTCGTGTCGTGTCCGTGTCGCCGTGTCCGTATCCGTGCATCATAGATTCCATCAATAGGATTTAAGTTTAGAAAGTTGGTGATTTCGCGGGTCGTGGGGCAACTTATTAGTTCTTAAACCTGATCAATAACTTTAATTAGTAATGGGTATTTCAAGATTATTTTAGGGAGCATAATGATTTCACGAGTAGTGACTCGTGTGAACTAAGTTTAATCATGATATGATGATTGATGAGCCCTGCTTAATGCAGAAGTAAATGTGGATGTCGCACGAATCGTGGGTCCATATTGAAAGAACGGTAATGCGAAATAATACTGTGAATTCTATAGAAGATAGAATTGGTAAGTAGTACCTACCTAAAGGTATTATTGAGGATATCTCATGAGTCGTGGGGCCAAGATAAAATGTTTGGGATCTTAGTACCCACTGGGAAAATAAGTTTCCTATAAGGTTGTTGGTATTTTAAAATCTTATATAAATAGTGGGAGGTAACATGTAATGAAAGACCTTATTGTATGTATAATGTTATTATTCAGCATGCTCATGTTTTTCTCTGCTTTTTCCATTTAGGTTGTAGTTTCTGTGATTCTCTGCAACAATTGAAATGACAATGAAAAATCCACTCGTATCCATCCCCAAGTCAAACAAGTTGACCGGTCCTAATTATTCTGATTGGCTTAGGAATCTGAAAATTATTCTTGACTCCGAAAAGAGAAAATTCGTTCTCTTTGAGAAGGAGCCCCTTCCTGAAGGAGATGCTCCTACTCGGGCCTAGCGGGATGCGATTTCAAAGTGGAATGATGACAATATTCAGGCCCGTTGTCTTATGCTTGCCAACATGTCTCCAGACATGCAAAGGCAACATGGAACAATGGAAAACGCCTGGGAGATTTACAACCACGTAGAGCAACTTTACCGTCCTCATGATCGTGTTACAAGTTATAACATGTCAAAGGAATTGTTTCATCTTCGTATGAGGGAAGGTACAAATGTTCACGAGTATGGACTGAAGTTTCTTAGTTTAACTGAGAAGCTTGCAGCCATGGACATGCCACTTAGAGAGGAGTTGTATGTGGATTTGTTGCTCGCCTCGCTCCCACCATCTTTCAATCCCTTCGTGTTCAACTTCAGCATGAATCATACAAACACTACTGTGGCTGAGCTGATTATTCAACTCGTGACTGCTGAGAGCACCCTTAAGAAGGATTAGAAGGTTATGGTGGTCATGGCTCCATCTTCCTCTAAGTCCAATAAGGGCAAGGGTAAGAAAACCCGTAAGAAGAAGAAATCCCTTAAGCCCAATGGAGGGGTTAAAAAGGGAAAGGCCCCTAAGAAGAAGAAAGATTAGAAAGAGGACGTTTGCTTCCATTGTGGCAAGTTGGGGTACTAGAAGAGGAACTGCCAGGAGTATAAGGATAACCTGAAAGGTTTGTTTCTTAGTGAAATAAATTTATCTATTAATTCAAACTCTTAGGTATTGGATATCAGTTGCGGATCTTATATCTATAATGATTTGCAGATGCTAAATGAGGTGAAGCAGCTAAGAAGAGGTGAATGCGTTCTAAAAGTTGGAGATGGGTTAATGGTTGAAGCTCAAGCTTTTGGAACAGTTGGATTAAATTTAGGTGTTTTTATCTTGGTTCTGAATAAGGTCTTTTATGTACCAAACATTATTAGAAACATTATTTCCATTCCAATGCTAGATTGTAAAGGTTTTGAAATGTTTATCAATAATGGTTGTTTTTACATCAAGAAGAATGACTTTTCTTTTATACTTGGTACATTATCTAACGGACTTTATCTACTGAAAATGTCAATATTCTGAATATACAACGAGAAAACAAATGTAAGAGAGACTTCAGAGTTTCAACAAAGCTTTGGTACGCTAGACTTGGACATATTTCTAAGGACAGGATGAGTAAGTTAACCAACTTAGGATCATTCTTTGAAAATGAACTTAAGGAGTTAACTTCCTGTGAGTCTTGTTTTAAAGGAAAAATGCCCAAAGCCCCATTTAATGGAAACATGGAACGCGCCAAAGACTTATTGGATTTGATCCATATTGATGTATGTGGTCCGCTTAGTGTAAGCACAAGGAACAATTATCAGTATTTCATAACATTCACAGACGACTTTAGTCATTATGGTTATGTGTACTTAATGAAGTACAAGTCTGAAACTTTTGAGAAATTCTTAGAATTTCAAAAGGAGGTTGAGAATCAAATAGGTTATAATATCAAGGTAATTCGATCTAATTGAGGTGGCGAGTATCCTAGTGACGAGTTCCAAAGTCATCTCAGAGATAATGGAATTATCTCTTAGTGGACTGCTCCGGGAACTCCTGAGTTGAATGGAGTTTCTGAGAGAAGGAACAAAACCTTATTGGATATGGTTCGTTCTATAATGAGTTTCATTGATTTACCACATTCATTTTGGGGATCTGCCCTAGAGTGCACAACTAAGATTCTGAATCTTGTTCCTTCTAAATCAGTCCCCAAAACACCGTATGAACTATGGCATAATCAAATCCCTAGTTACTCTTACTTAAGAGTTTGGGGATGTCCTGCTTACGTGAAGATGATAGTGGGAGATAAACTTGAACCTCGTTCAAGATTATGCAACTTTGTAGGATATCCTAAAAAGTCTATAGGATATTATTTCTATGATCCCCTTGAATAAAAGGTGTTTGTTTCAAGGAATGCAACCTTTCTTGAGGAATCGTTTCTAGGAGACAAGAAAGGTGAGATCACTGAACTCAAAAAAATTCGAGATGAAGTCCCCACGCCAAACATAGAACAAGCGAGCCCATCTGATTTAACTCAACCAATTATAGAGGATAGTGTACACCAAAATCCTCCTAAAGTAAGGCGTTTTGAATGCACCCTAGACAGCCTGAGATATGGTATGGATTTCTCCATCAAACATCTGAAGGGGATAATGATCCACTAACATATGAGAAGGCATTGTCTGATTTTGACTCTGAACAGCGGAAACAAGCCATGAAGTCTGAAATTGATTCTATGCACTTATACCAAGTTTGGACCTTGGTTGATCCACCTGATGGAATTAGGCCCATAGGGTGTAAATGGATCTACAAGTGAAAACTTGGAGTAGATGCAAATGTTACAATCTTTAAAGTAAGGCTAGTTGCTAAAGGTTTCACTCAGAGACCAGAAGAAGACTTTGATGAAACCTTTTCCCTGGTTGCAATGCAAAAATCCATTCGAATCATGCTTGCCATAGCTGCATATTATGACTATAAGATATGGCAAATGGATGTGAAAATCGCCTTCTCAATGGAAACATTGATAAAGACATATACATGGAACAACCCATCGGTTTCACATAAGTAGCATAAATCGGAGTATGAAAGCAAATATAATAATATTAGCGAAGCCACGACCGGAAGTATGATAAGAAACAATAGGGGAGAGTGGATCCTTGGATTTGCTAAAAATCTTGGAAATGTATCCATTAATATGGCGGGCTAATGGGGTTGAGAGAAGGGCTGCCCTTGCTTAGGATTATCGGTACCCCAAAATTGCGATTGAGGTGGATTCAGAAATTATTCCCAATCTCGTGAAGAACGCTAACATTTTGGATCACCCTTTGGAACATTTGATTGAAGATTGCATTACACTCCTGCGCATGCCTTAGGAGGCGAGACTAGAACATATTTGTCGAACAGACAACAAAGTGGTTGGTTTGTTGGTAAGACTGGGGCACAGAATGGAGGAAAACATCAAGGTTTGGAAGGAGCCTCCTGGGGTCTGGAAGGCATAATAGTTGCAGATAGTATAGACCGAGGATAGTCTCCTCCTTTAGGCTCTCGTATGTAGCAAAAAAAAAAAAAAAGAACTGTTGCCTTAAAGAGATACAAACTCTACTTGTGAATAGATAGGTTATGAGAGTCTCAACATGGTACCTTAAAAATATATTTGTATAAATATATTAGTCAAAAATTATTTCGATTCTAGTAAACTATAACTAAGCTTTAACAGTTGTGTAATCCGATCTACAGGCTTAATTAATTCCATACGTATACGACCTTTCTCGTCTTGGGAATTTTAGAAATTATATCCTTGGATTTAGTTTATCTTTATGGTTTTGAAGGCTTCTTCTATTTTATAAGAAGCTAATTTTGTAGTTCACGCTAGCTTTTACAAAAAATTTTAGTCGCACGACTCTCACATTGTGTCAGTTTCCGGACATAGTTCTCCATTTGCTTTAAAATTTATGGGAAAAATGCAAACTGGGAACACCAACTGACCCCAACTAGCATTTTCAGGACACTTATTTTTCCGGTGGCAATAAAGGCCAGTAACTACAAAATTGTGTCAAATCTGGAAAAAAGCTCACCGGAATGGGCTAATGTGGAAAAATAGCTGACGTGTTATTGCCATGTGTTAAGGGTAGAGAGACATGTCAACTATTTTTCCATGTTAGCCCATTCTGGAGAGCTTTTTCCCAGATTTGACACAATTTTGTAGTTACTGGTCTTTTTTGTCGCCGAAAAAATAAGTGTCCTGAAAATGCTAATTAGGGTCAGTTGGTATCCTGTTTTTGTATTTTTCTTGAAATAATAATAATGTACTAAGTGAACTTGTTTTATAACCACTTTTCATTCAACTTCTCTTTAGAATAATTGGCTGATTTGGGATCTAATGTATTAATAAAATAAATAATAGAAGAAAAGGCTTAGTAAAACCATGGGATTATGGTGAATTTCGTTTTATTATTAAAAAATTATAGATTTAAGGCTTATTAATCAGGGAACTTAATTATAGTACAGGTCCTATTAAAAATCCTTTCAAAAAATCATAAGGCTAAATAAAAAACCTTCTCTTTATGAATTAATGAACCTCAACGCCTGTAATTTTTTTACATAGATTAATTATTGATATATGACATGACATAATATCGTTGGGCCACGTGGCACGCCCTCAGAGGACCCACGTGGACTTCGAGCCACTATGGCAAACCCAAAGACAGCCACGTATGCGCCACGTACACTCCACGTGTCCGATACGGAGGGCCACGTGGAGGTTGAAGAAGGTCACGTGGATGCCGAATGCCCTGCCATGCAGCACCCTAAGCTGACTCAGATCGATAAAACGAACTCAAGGCTAGCCCCACTTATCTAAGGTAGCAGATCGATAAGACTAAAGCCAGATCGATCTGGTCCTAGCTCCACCCAGATCGAGATGATACGACCTCAGTTCGATCATCCTGGGGCATATCTGATCTCACCTGGAAATACGGATGCTGACGACAGAGTATCGATCCCTCAGATCGATATCATACGTCACTAGACAATCCAGTACCATAAAACATCTTTGTCGAGACACTTGCCGTTTTCTCATTCCCTATGAAAAGTGTATGAGGGAGCAATTAATGCCCCTCAGTACCTGAATTTACCTAAAAGGGAAAAGAATGGTACGTTTTGTACAACCTTGATCAAATGGAATTGCTGACAGCTAGGTCGATCAACCGTGGCGCCATTAATACTGAACTGCGGTACACTCACTACTGTGTTAAAGCCCAAAGTTTATAAATACACCTTCTCATGAATAATTGTTGGTACGCATTTAATAGCATTTATGAGTATTTATTTCTCTTTCTATGAATCCAATACTGACTTGAGCGTCAGAGGGGCGTCGCTGGCTAAAACCCCGGCTGTTTTACCCCTTAGCGTGTTGAGTGTTTTGCAGATTGAGAAGAGCCCACATCAACAAATTCTTGACCGATTGACCTAAACTTGCCAGCTAGTTCGACACTTCAGCTCGACCAGAGACTATAAGCAAAAGCCCGAATTCCGATGGGAAATACCGACGGGATTTTTCTAAATCTTATCGGTATTCCGTCGGAACGTTAGAATTCCGACTGTATTCGAACAAAAATCCATGGTCATCTAACCGTTGGATAAAGCATCGTCGAAAACTGTTTCCGACAATGGAGATCCTTTGGAAAACCGTTGGAATATATTTTCCAATAGAATTCCAACGGTATTCCGACGGGTTCCCGATTTTCAGTACACCGACGACATTTCTGTTGGAATCCCGTTGGAAATATATTCCGATGGGTTTGCAATGGACTTCGAACGGATTCTGACTGTTGGAAATTTCCAACGGCTGCTACATGTTCCAACGGATTACCAACAGCGCGCGGCCGTAGGTATCCCGTTGGAAAGTATTTGCGACGGATTTCGAACGGGATTTTCTACGGCTGTGGTTGTGTTTTTGATTTACATATTGCAACGGTTTTTCCCATCGGAAACCCGTTGGAATACATTACCAATGGAGTACTGGCGGGTTTACAACGATTTTTTAAACCAGAAGTCCGTCGGAATGGCGTCGGAATTTTGGAATTTTTTTTCCAGGCCCATGCTTTTTTTTCCATATAAATCCTGTACATTAAATGCAAGCCAATACAGATTTTTCCATATAAATCCTGTATAGATTTTTAATCAATTCAATGCAAGCTATTACACATTCCCAGTTGCAGGTTCAAAATACATTCAATACAGGCTATTACAAATTCCAAATTGCAGATTCCATGAAAGCTATTACAAATCAATCCAAATTCTTAGGTATCTAATCATTCCATTTCCTGAAATTTTTCCAGACTTTGCAAATATTCCAATTTCTTAAATCATTCCAAACTTAGGAAGTATTCCAATTGCAGACTTTGACATAATCAACCTCAATGCAAGTTATTGCAGATTCCATGAAAGCTATTGAATTCATGTCTAAAAATACTACTGTGTATCTCTGTTATTCAAACCACAATTCAGCAAATCAAGCATATCATGCTTGATACATCCTTAATGTATGCAAATTAGAAATACTAAATCAGTACAGTACCTTAGTTCAATTTAAAATTCAAGCACAATCAATAAAAAACCGAACACACCCAACTTCATCTTGAACTTTAACCTGCAGCAACATTAAAAAACTAATTAATACCAGCTGCTACTTCCAATCACGTTGGAATCATCTAACACATATAGAAACATACCTTCGTCAGAATCTTCTCCCTCATTGGTTGCATCATTCATCGGGTCTTGAACGCTTTTTCCCTTGCTTTGTGCTTACAACATTGAGAACATTTGTTGCATTGTATGTAGCATTTGTTGCTGGGAATTTTTTAGCTCCGCAATATCGTCCTTCACATTCTGCAATTCACTAGTATCCTGGGACTCAATCGAACTTAGGCTATGAGCAGCAGCGGACCTGACACCAGAAACAAAGGTGGAAGGGCTCAGGGGAAAGTGATTTACACCCGTCAACCGACCTTTCTTGTTCGGGCCCCCCTTGCGCCTGGTACCATAACATGAACTCATTTACGACTATGAAATTGGGATCCTCAAGCTTCCATTTCTCCTCCTACTCCATCGCCTTTTGGTATCTTAGCTATATAAGAAATTATAGAAAATATGTTAATTTCCTACCAATTAAAGCAAAGAAATACCAAAACGTAAACAATCCCACAAACCTGATATTGAACGCGCTCATTTTCAGGTGGAAGAGTCTCAAGTAATTTATCCCGGTCCTCAACCTTGACAAAGGTGTTGTTGTATCCTATCCGGGTGTCCGGACTATGGCCTATCGCAGCTTCCTAAACAATTACAAGCAATGTAATATCATTGTAATTTGCAGAATTAACAATCTGTAAATATGCAAATTCTATTGTAATATCAATGTAATATGCAGTCCGAAGGCAAAAATATGCAGGTTAAAAGGCATGTGAGAGCAGTTTTATACATATGCAGATTGAGTTTAAGCATAATTATAATAAGATTCCGGGTTAATCTTTTGTTGGAAAATACGGGTAATCTTACTTATGGTGATATTGGGAGTTTTGCGATTCCGACTGATACGATTCTTCCTGATCAAGCGATTAGTGGAGTGAGTCTTGTTTCAGTGAATGGGAAGTCTAGGTTTGATTCCAGGCAGCTGATTTTCATTGGGGAGAATCAAAATGATGTTTATTGGACTAATATTCGTAATAGTACGATCTCGAGCTTGGATCCTATGGGGATTGTGGTATATGGTAGTCTTAATTTCTTCAACTATTACACCTTCGATTTTGATGTCTAAAGTTGAGAAGATTGAGTCTTGATGATGATGGCAATCTTAGATTGTATAGTTATGATGAGGGGTTGAATCAGTGGGTTGTTGTGTGGCAAGCTTTGTTTCAGTTGTGCACGATTCATGGAACTTGTGGGGAAGAAAATGAGTATCAAATTCTTAATAAAATAAGGTAATAAATATAAAAAGACTAAATTAACTATAAAAAATCACGTGGAATACACGCGCAATGCCTTGGCGTGAGAATTATGTTGGAATATTGACCTAGGTACTGAAATTAAACAATTTGCAAAGGTTGGGTACTAATTCGTCAAAATTCAAAGGTTGGGTACCAAAGTGCAACTAGCCTCAAAGGTTGGGGTGCAAAGAAAGATTAACCCTAAGATTCCAAGGCATACATATGTATTATAATAATAGTTTGAGCAGTTTTATACATATACTCCTTAAAACAATATAAATTGTGCTTATCCCCTAGCAGTTTAATACATATGCAGATTCCAAGGCATACATATGCAGGTTTACAACATTGTTTTTCAAGCTTTATACCTAATTATCAGTTTTCAAGAAATTGAAGCAATTCAATCAACCATCTAACCTGAGGTAGTCATAACCAATTCTTTCCTTGTATGTGTTGTTTCATTTGTACATTTTTAGGCAAACACATGCATGCAATTTGTTAATGCAACAGGCTTTAAATACAGTTTCTAAGGTCACACATGTAGTTTCTAACTTCAGTCTCTAAGGTTACACATGCAGCTTTTAAGTGCAAATTATCCCCAAAAATAGTTACCGTCTTCTTGATGATTGTGTGCACACTTTGAGATCCCCCCGTATAAGTTGGTGCCCCAATCGCGGATGTTCTGTTTGTTTTTATTTCTTTGACAAACTGCTTGGTATTCTTCGGATTCCCAAATGGCCCTCAAATCGTTGTACACTTCGTCGAGCATCCACGCGGGGTTTCAACCATTTTTCCTGATCTCATGAAAGATACCGCGCATTCGCTCGCCCGTTTTCTCCATGAAAGCTGCCCGCATATGTGCTTCAAATTAAGGCTCCCAATAAATGAATTTCTGAAAATCTTACACAGTTTAGGGAAAATATTATGATGCTACATATAAAATTTAATGAAATCATGTTCACCTTCCAATCTTGAAACCAACTCTCCCTTTCCATTGGTGGAACTTTGCTCCATTTATCATATGGCGTTTTCAAACGACTTTTCAGTACCCAGGTTATTGCATTCGTGCCATCCTTGTTATCATAATAGCTGCAATAAAATCAATGTAATAAGAAATTTAACTTTTACCTTGACAAATTGAAGACAAATTATGTGTAAAATCTATAACATATCACAATCACCCTCTCTTCCCAATGGGAACTAATAATTTTTTACTTGTAAAAACATTGTCATTGCCAACAGGAGGAGCTGCAGGAGAAGTATTGGGTTCACCCGTGTCAGAGAGTGTGGCAGGGGCTTCAGAAGGTCTGCTCAAGGGGCTTGAGTTCTGTATCGTGGAGGGAATGTGTGTTTGAGTAGTAGACTGGATAGGCAAAGGTGTAGGAGAGGCCTCAAGTGACTGAGAAGTCAGGGTATCTAGTGATTGCATCGATTGAATATTCCTCGCTCTCCATTGCTTAGCTTGACCCTTACCGCGCAAAGCTTTTGATGGCACTCGAGGCGTTTGGTCCATCTGCAATGACGAAAATACAAGCTTATATTAGCTCATGAATAAATGTAACTGGTTATGTGATTAATTTATATATAGCAAAGTAAGTAACATATAATTGTAAACGTATATTACCAAATCAATCACTCTCAGTTTCAAGCACATCATCGTCAAATTGATCATTAATCAATGGTAGCATCATGAAATTGTTCAATATCATGTAAAATAAGATTCGGATCTGCTAAAGGCCTAACATGATCATCTGTTTCTGTTGGGATAATACTTGCTCTCTCATAATTTTGATATGCAACCTTAAGTGATTCATCTAATTATATTCTCCTCCTCGGTTTGGTTTTAATTACAGCCCACCATTGTATCTTATCTTTCATTCGGTCGGGGTAAGGAAAATAATAAACCTGATGTGCCAATTGTGCACATATGAACAGATCATACTTACTGTATCGACGACAATGTTTTACCTCCACAATCGGGCACTCCGGATCACATATACGGGTCCTCCGACCGGGGGTGGGATCAAACCACTCACATCTTAATACAACAACTCTCTTAATAGGATATCCTGGATATTCCAATTCAATTATCTCTTCTAACATCCCGAATAATCGTCATCAGTTTTCCCTTCATCATAACTTTCTTTCACCCAAACGCCAAAATTGAATGTGTTTTTCCCCTGTCCCCAAGCCCTGGTGTGGAATTTGGAACCATTGACGAAGTACTTATGAAACGTCCTAACCTTTGTATTCGGGCCCTAAGACAAGTGTTGTACGAGAGGTTTGTGAATCCCATTGTGTGGGTTTCGCACCTATTCATCATGATCAGAAGGTTATTCAATTAACTTAAAACGTACGCTTTATACGATGTAACATTTACTTCACAAACTTCCATAATCGCTGAACCAACGTATAAAGTGTTTTTCAATTATGTTACTATGTTGTCTGTCTTCGGTGCAAGTTTGAGCCTTGAACTTCCTTAAACATTAATGGTTAATAAATAGAAATCAGTAAATAGATTATTTGATTGTGACTTGGAAATTATTTAAATTTATGTTGATTACTTACTTTAGATAATCTTGGACTTCGTCACAATTTATCAAAATATGAAGTGAGACAGCATTATACTCCTTTGAAGAAGTAGTATGTCGTTCTTTTATTGCACCTGATGCACGTCCTGGGTTATTAAAAAGTGATATTGGGGTTGCTTGTAACCCATCATCATCACCCCCATCATCATTTCGACTAACCCGTGTCCTAGATGAACGCACGTGTGATTCAAAATAGAACGAACAAAAGTTTACTGTCTCATGACGTAAATTTGCCTGACAAATTGATCCTTCCACTTTGGATTTGTTTTTTACGGTCTTTTTTATTTTTCCTAAAAACCTAAAGTATTAAAATGATAAATATGATTAGTTGTATATACGAAAGTTATGAAATATATAGTTAAATTGATTCTGAAGATTTACCTTTCAAATGGATACATCCATCTAAATTGTACGGGTCCTCCACATCGAGCCTCGTCAATCAAATGAATCGGAAAATGTTCCATCACGTCAAAAAATGACGGTGGAAAAACTCTCTCAAGTTTGCAAAGAATAATCGGTATGTTTTTTTCCATCTGGTCGACATCTTCATGTCTTAGAGTACTTGAACACAAATCCTTGAAGAATTTACTCAGCTGAGCTAATGGTTTCCATACATCATCAGGCAACTCCTTGAAGGCAATCGGCAACAATTGCTCCAAGAAAATATGACAATCATGACTCTTCATTCCATGTATCTTATAGGGATGCAAACGAGACAAGTCGGCTCGCGATAGCGAGCTAGCTCGAAGGAAGCTTGCGCTTGGATTCGGTACCTACGAGTCGAGCCGAGCCAAGGCTCAGTTCGTGGTTCCTGCGAGCCAAGCCCGAGCCCTATCTTTCTCAGCTCGTAGCTCGCGAGCCGACTTGCGAGCTAGGCTTTCCTTTAAAGAAATATATAATATATATATAATACATATATTATTCTCTTTATATATACATACATAATATAGATATTATATATATATATATATGTGTGTATATATTTGTACCCAAAATATATATATATATATGTATATATATATTAAAAGTTACAACACAAAACCCTACCCCCAATTTCATTTATTCTTCCAAGTTTCAGCAGCATCTCGCCCTTGCCAAGTGCCATCACTCCTGAAAGCCAGTGCCACCACCTCTGGCCAGCACGCCACCGCCACCTAGACACCCACCCTCTCACATCGCCTCCCGCCACCCAAGTGCCGCCATCTCACGCCGCCCACCACCACCCAAGCGCTGTTATCTCACGCCGCCTACCACCGCGGCAGTAGCTTTCTAAGCGCCACTACCTCCGTTAGCACGCTCTGGGCCGCCGCCTCTATCTACGTCACCACACTTCTCGCATCTTGAAGATTTGAATCAAATTTATGTAAATCTATGTTTATATGAATGAAACTTGTGATTTTATTTTTTTCCCCTAGATTTTGGTTCGTTTGTCGTCTCCTTTTCCTGCTTCTCTATACTTACAAAAATAATAAATCCTGATTTTTTTGTTTCTGGTTTGGTGGATGATAAAGAAAAACTTTCAGATCTTTATTTTTTGTTCTGGTTTGGTGGATGATAAAGAAAAAGTTTCAGATCATTATATTTTGTTGTGGTTTGGATGACAAAGAAAAAGTTCAGATATGGAGTTAAAATTTTGAGGGTTTTCGTTTATGGCTCGTGGCTTAGCTCGGCTCGATTAAACCTTACCGCAAGCCAAGCCCGAGTTGCCTTCTTCGTGGCTCACCGGCTCACACGCCGAACCCTAACCTAATTATTTAGCCCTGAGCCCGAGCCCGAACCCTGAAAAAGTGCAAAGGCTCGGCTCGGCTCGGCTCGTTTGCATCTCTAGTATCTTAGCTGAGTTAACATCCACACACCTCGCCAAATTCGAGGAATATCCATCAGGCATCCGGAGTTGTTTTAGCCACTCACAAATTATTCGTTTCTGATCTAACGTAAAAGCATACTTAGCTTTCAGCTTTCCCCAACGATCGTTTCCTTGAGGCACCAACTCCAGTTTGGGACGCCTACACAAATCTTTCATATCTAGATGTACATTTACATTATCCTTTGTTTTTGTTGGCATATCCATGACCATGTTGAAAATATTGTCGAATATATATTTTTTTTATATGCATCACGTCTAAATTATGGCGTATCAGAAGACCTTTCCAATAAGGCAACTCCCAAAAGATACTTTGTTTCTTCCAATTATGTGACTCACCACACCCTGGTATTTTCAGATGATGAGGTTGTTCTATAACTTTTGGGAAGTATTGCACCTGTTCCCACAATTCTTATCCACTTAACTTTGGCGGTGGAGGATCATATTCAGTTCGGTTTTTCTTGAAGTTGTTTCTGTTCTTCCTGTACGCATGATTTTCTTCAAGAACATACGATGACAATCAAACCAACTAAAATTTCATCCATGCTGCAAGTAGGTCGCCTTATTTTCACCCATGCAGTACGGGCACGCTAATCTTCCATGAGTGCTCCAACCCGAAAGCATTGCATACGCCGGGAAGTCATTAATAGTCCACAGCAAAGCAGCTTTCATGCAAAAATTTTGCTTCGTAGATGCATTATACGTAAGCACACCTACTTCCCAGAACTCTTTCAGCTCGTCAATTAATGGTTGTAAATATATGTCAATGTTCTGCTTTGAATTATTAGGCCCAGGAATGATACACATGAGGAATAAATATGACATTGTCATGCACATTTCTGGTGGAAGATTGTAGGGTGTCAAGATGATAGGCCAACATGAGTAAGATGCAGCAGATTGCGAGTACGGAGTAAATCCATCAGCGTACAAGACGAGTCTAACATTTCTCGGGTCACTCGCAAAGTCAGGATATATCTCGTTAAAATTTTTCCATGCTTTACCATCACCTGGATGCGACATTATCCCTTCAGGACATTTATTCTTGGCATGCCATGTCATATGCGGTGTAGATCTCATTGATACAAATAGCCTTTTTAACCTTGGGATGAGGGAAAGGTAATGCATTCTTGATACAGGTATTCTTTTTGTCTTACCCCTATCACTCTGTATTTCCTTGTACCGATCAGCATCGTAAAATTTACATTCTATTAATTATATATCTTTCTTGTAATATGACATGCAACCTTTCACACAACAGTCAATTTTTATGCTCTCTAGCCCTAACTTCTTTACAAGTTTTGTAGCACCCACAACGAAAGGCACCACATCCCCGCACTACAAGTCTAGTCCACACGTGAAATGGTTAATCCAAGCATGAACCGGACTCATAGCGAACAGGAGACAAAATAAAAGATACCTAGCTAGGCGGAAACTAACCCTGTACCAATTAAATAAAAAATAACCAAGAGTGCAATGCGGAAGCAATAATATGTAATTCATACAATTCAACAATGGCAACAAGTCCGACAATTCCAATATATAATTTAAATCCATCATGCAACCTAAGAACGGGTTCAACTAAACATGCAATTTGTCCCGAATCAATATCCAACAATAATCATAATTGGCACACAGGCCCAATATACATACATAAAGGAACTATAATTAAAGTATAACAATATGAAATGTGACTCGAGTGTACAATTGTGACTCGATCAAGAAAGCTAAGACTCGACTCCCGCCTAGCAAAACCTGTAAGAAACTGGAAAAGTTGGGAAAGAGGGGTCAGTCTCTAGAAGACTGAGTGAGCAGGGACGATACATATATATAAAACAGGCACATGCAAGTCATAAATCGCGAGCAAAGTTTTATTTAAAGTTAGTTCCCATGAAGGGCAAGAAAATAACTAAGTAGTGCTTGGACTTTACGACTAATTCATATTAAATTCATTAAGTTCATAAATCATACATAAACATTAAGGCTCGGCGAGTGAGCGTGCATAACCTCTAACCAAACTCCGACCGTGTATGATAAATATTATTATTATATTGAATACGCGATCACACAATACATTATAATACATGCAAGCCATAAACATAACATAAGACACAGTCGTTTGGGCAATCCGTAAGCCGGCCTTCCCACACGGTGTATAACAATCATAACATAATCATAATCATAAACTAAGTTCCAACCTTCTTCCTCCGGGTGGTGGACGGGTTTGCAAGACCCGACCACCTCATACATAATGGCTAGAGGGGTTCATGAGGCCCCAAAAGCCCTACTAGCGTTTCCTCGTCAAAACTCCTAACGAGGTCCGTTCCGTCGTAAAACATAGATGAAATTAGCATATGGGATCACCGTCGGCCCTTGCCTCCCCGGATAGCCGCATGTACTAAATTCCTGGGCCCGTGAACAAAACATACATGCACAATCTCGCCAAAACATTTAATTCATAAGAAACATAATATTTATCATAATCCTTGTGAAAAGGTTTACTCGATAATCTCATTGAAAACCATATAAAGATATACATTAGGTTTTGGCCAAATGTGTCACATAAGGTTGTAGGGTTTAATATGTAACTAGAACGAAAGCACCCTCACCTGAAATACCACGAGACATAAAGCATGAGTAATACGGGTGCCTATTCAATTCGGAAGTCTCCGCCCTGGAAACGAACTGTACAAGAGAAGGAACAATGTGTACTCGTGAGAATTGACTCAATATGAAATCACATAGACGCACGGCATATTATGCACATGATATGAGATGCATAAGAAGCACGAATCACGTGATGGGGTCATATAATCAAGTAATTCATTCAAAACGTTCAATACATGGTGGTTTCATATTCATGTGCTTCATATCTTTCATATTTTGTATCAAATCGAGCCATAAGCTTCATACATTAATCATAACTCATACTATAACATATTTACAATGCTTGCGAGTCATAAATGAAGCGAGAAGTTATCATATGAGGCCAATAAATGGAGGAACAATTCATGCATGCAAGCTAGAGAGCATTTGAAGGTATATTGGATCATAATTCACAAAATGTTTAACAAGATCACATTATGATTTCATAATATACAAGTTAACACATAATATAACTTATTAACAAAATATATAAGTCATGGAAGAAGCAATACACAACATACCAAACAATTAAACGAAGCAAACCATTCACGCATGCATAAAAGTAGCACATAAACGTTCATGTTGTCATTTCACATTTATACATTGAATGCATAACATAAAATTCATAATCATTTCAAGATATATCACATATAATCAATTAAGCAAGCATACTATTCATTCAAGTCACATACGGAGTCCGAGAGAGTGGAGGGAAAGCAAGAAAGCGGATTGGGCAAGCTTTTAGTGAGAGCTGACAGTTTTCGGGAAAGCACGAGCTGTAAAGAATTGAACATATCTTGAGTTATAGAAATTGAAATTAGGTTTTGTTTATTGGATATGAAACTAGACACATAGACCTTTCCAAGGATATATGGCTCGTTTTCTAGTTCAAAGTGAGGTGAAAATGGCGTAGGTTTGAAGTTGGACCAATGTAGAAATTCGACGAAGTGGTGACATAATTTTTAAACGATATATCTCATAAATGAGAAAATATATCGAGGTGATTCCAATTGGAAGATATTCTAGACTTCAAGAGGTTTCCATGGGTTTAAAAATCAGGTTAAACGGAGTTCGTTTGAGGTGGGCGCGGCCACGACAAAGTTACACTGAAAAACAGTCGCGGCCGCGACGTCAAGACAGTAGCTCAAAATTTTGATGGTCGCGGCTGTGACACTTTTAAGAGTAAAACGGGGGCCGCCGCGACCCTATATCAGATGAGAAGATATCCATTTCGAAGGAAGAAGGCAGGGGGGCTCGTCTCGGGCTCCCTTATGATCCGGCAAGGCAACAAATCACACAAAACAACCAAATACAACATATATGTGCACATATCACTCATCAATTCATGAATTAAACCATCAAATTTCATAAACCCATATATATATATATATATATATATATATATATATACACATATACATACACAATTTCTTGCTTTAAGAATTTCAACCATCAAGCAAAGAATTCAAAGATTATCATATATTCAAGAATATACACCCAAAGATTCAAGTTATAGAGCAAGAACCACATATATTCAAAAACCCACATTATACCTTGGAGAAAAAGGATGGAGGAGAAAAGAGAGATAATCGAGAGCTTGATTCTTGAGCTTGAGGAAGTAGAATGGAGCTCGAATTTCCCATCTTCCTTGGTTGGATGATGGCTCGTTGATGGAGGGAGAGATTGGAGGGTTTGGAGCTTTGAAGAAGGATAGAAAAGAAATGAAGAAGAAGAATGAAATTGGCGGGGGGGGAGGGGGGAGGAAATACATCGTGTATTAAAGGGAAAATAAGGGAGAAATTGCACTTTGGTCCTCAACAATTTTAAGTACTTCAATTGTATCCCGAAAATTTGGTAGGTGATCAATTGGGGTCCAACTAAAAGTTCGATAGAGTCCAAGGATTTCATATAAGATCAAATAAGTACATAAGTAAAATAAAATATTTAATTAGCAAGTAAACACGTTAGAAACGAATTTAAATAGCACAGTCAATTAAATCATATAGGTCATATACGTCACATAATAGCAATTCATTCATGAAATTATGAAATTAAATAATCACTTAGCAATTAAAACACATATAAGTCACATAACTCTCGGTCTAAACCCACTCGTGACGTCATACCTGTAAGGCCAAAAAGTTGGGGCGTTACAAGTTTCTTTGCTTCATAAAAGTTCTTAGGCACTGTATGTCCCGGTGGGCATATTTCTAACATCAACTCAACGGATTCATCAACTAATTCATGTGTTGCATTGTAATCATTTTGGATACTCATTATCCTAGTTGCAATTGACAACGGTGAATGTTTTTCGCACCCATCTCATATTGGTTTGTTAAAATCATTTAAAAGGTCATAAAACCTCTGGGTCTCTGGGTTTGGTGCCTCTTCCTGGGTTCCCCATACCCCAGCATCTGGCATTGCTGCATCGAAACACATCTCACTATACCGATTCAGTGGATCTACGTTCTCCTGATTCATGGTACTAGGTCCAACATGATCAATTTGTGGTGTTGCATTCCAATAATCAATATGTGGTGCTTCTTCACCATGATCAGTCCAGTACCAATAATTAGGTTTGAACCCATTTGACTACAAATGTCGTCTAATATCATCAGGTTTAAGCAAGTTATATTTCCTCATGCATTTCTTGCAAGGGCAATGTATGACCCCTTCTCTTAAAAAGGGCTCCAACTTACTTGCATGTTCAATAAATTGCTCAATCCCTTGAATGAATTCGACCCTACCACCCTCCCGGTTAGGATTTGTCCGATTATACATCCAAACTCTATCAGGAGGAATATTCATGATCTAGCATGTATAAGGACTTTAATAAATCATATTTAATATATGTTTCAAGCAAATTGAAAGTTAATGAAAGCATTCTAAATGAATGTTTTATTAGATCAGATCTACTAGATTAGATGTTGTTAGATTAGATTCTATATGAAAGCATTCTAAATGGCATTTATAGGACTTTATTAGATTAGATTAGATGCTACATTTGCTCCTTGATTCAATGGGAAAAATGGAAATCGATTCTCGTCTTCTCAAAGTGATTCACAAGTTGGCTCCAAGTACTCTCTCAAACTGACATCTATTCACATTGTCCATTGCCACTAAAGTTTAGTCACTCAATATAGTTGGCTAAAATTAACTGCTCGACCTGAGTTATGATCCTGGATTATTTAACTTTATTGGGAACCTGTCGCATGCAAATTTCTAATGATGTTACAGATTGAAACTACATTTCCACGGACTAAGTTTGTAGAGTTGTGCTCATATTTACTTGACGCATAGATACTAAAAACCTGGCCGATTTCGTAGTTTACCAGATACAATAGCAGTTGAAGTCTTACGAATTCTTTACAACTGATTATAAACTTAGCATTTATAATCGAGGAGCCAGCTGATTAGATTTATTAGATTATATGAACTACTTTGTGCAGCAAAACCAATCCATTGTAAAAAGACCTATATCAGTGATTGAAAATTTCAAGGAATACTAAGTGGCATTGTAAAAACAGTTCATAAACAAGCACTTTAAGGAGGAAATGTGTAATTTTATATAAGCTTGTTACATATTGCCAACTAAAAAGATTGTTTGTATAACTGAAGGTTAAGTTGAAAATATTGCAAATTAATCCTTTGCAATATCAGATATACTACAGCAACACATTCAGATGACAAGTAAACATGTTGTAGCACCACATTCAGTACATCATAAACACAATATTTCTGACCAACATGACAAGTTCATTAAGCAAAACAGACAACATGTTACAGAACCACATTCAGAACATCATATATACAACATGACAAGTTCATTAAGCGCATATACAAAATAACAGATATGTAATTACAATTTTACCTTTGATGTGTCTTCGAGAGTTTCGTTTTCGCGGACAATTAGGCCAGGTAATATATATCCCTTTAACAAAATTGATATAAAGATCTGCACAAAGGACACATATTAACCTATTAACAAAGCAAGAAGCTCATGAAAGGAACAGAGACATGCGAAATGGCGCATACACATTTTGTTAATGCCAGGTTTGTTAAGTTCGACAATGAATAACAAACAACATGCAAACCCATTATCATAATCACAATGCATACAACATATTTAAGCAACAAATGAATCAATTGATCAGCTGATTTTCGTACTCCACGTATCCAGCAGCAAATGCCACAACTTATAAAAACAAAGACTAACAAAATAAAGTATAGTTCAAGTTAGCAATATACCTTAAATTGTTTCTCTGTGTTTGACTTCTTTGTTTCCAAATAATACCTCTACAAATAGAATAGCTTCATGAGCAGCCTGCAAAAAAACAAATAAAAGAGGATTACGTATATATAACAACATTTATGCTATAGTTAAATAGCAAACAACAACAAATACTAAACAACAGCAACTCTAGAGAAGGTGGGATCTGCCAAATTGCTGAATTTTTGCAGTTTACTGATATTGACCAATCTGAATCCTAAATTAAATGTTCAGGTTACAAGAACCAACTAGAAAACAATGTCTTGTTTATTATTTGTAAAGTTGTGCTCACGAAACTCGCCAATATTTCAACCCTTAAAACCTAAGAAAAGTAGCAACATACTTCACTTTTCAGTTTCAGTTTGTTCAATCTTTTCTATGATCTGGTCATTCGTTAACTCTACAAAGCATTCCAACAACTGATTAAGCACCTACCAACAACTTCAATGTCTGCAGGAGCAATTCCATATCAACATCCAAACAAAAGATTAATTAAAAGATTATTTTGACAAGAAAATCTGAACAAGAAAGTATAATGCGGTAATGCACAAAATCTAGTTGAACCAAACATAGGGGCTACAAGCCAACAAAGTTCACCTGGTCCTTCCTCTTCAACTCATCCTCTCTAGCTTCAAGTTCTTTCTCTCTCTTCTTCAAATCCTATACAATTTTCAAATATATCATTTAAACTAAAATGAAAAAGAAAAAAAAAAAACACCTATCAAACTCTTGTTTCCATAGAAAAATATCAATTTGTGGGTATACCTTGTTATTATGAAGAGGAATATCACCAAATACAACTGATCCAAAGTACGTTGGTTCAGGAGAGAGAGGTGAAAGCCTTGAATTTGCAGGTGGAACGCTTCCAGGATTCTTAACACATCACAAAGAAAGAAAATAATGTATTAGACTTAATAAGTCAGGGAAAAACTCATAAGTCCAATATATATGCCTGCTGTCAGTTTATACATGTAGCACCCGTGACGATAGGCACCACATCCCCCGCACTATAAGTCTAGTCCACACGTGAAATGGACGATCCAGCATGAACCGGACTCATAGCGAACGGGTGACAAAATAAAAACTTTCCTAGTTAGGCGGAATCTAACCCTGTACCAAATAACCCAAAAACAGTACAAGTGTAATGCGGAAGCAATCATGACAATAATAAAATTCCATTAATGGCTACAAGCCCAAACAATTCATAAATATACTTAAATCCAACATGCACCTAACAACGGGTTCAACTAAGCATGTAACCTGTCCTGAATCCATAATCAATAATACAATAATCCATAAAACATGCATTGGCACACAGACCTAATTAAATACATGGTAAAGATAAACATAATAAATGTAGAATGTGACTCGAGTGTACAAATGAGACTCGAGACAATCCCTAAGACTTGACTCCCGCCTAGCAAAACCTGCAAGAACTGAGAAAAGTGGGAAAGAGGGGTCAGTCACTAGAAGACTGAGTGAGCAGGAGCTGTACGTATATATAAACAAGCACATGCAAGTCATAAATTCCCGAGCAAGGTTTTATTAAATTTAGTTCCCACGAAGGGCATGAAATCGTTTACCAATGCTCGGTCTTTACGACTAATCCATATTAGAATTCATTAAATTCGTAATTCATGAATAATCATAATGGCTCGGCGAGTGAGCGTGCATAATTTCTCCATCCTTACACCGACCGTGTAGAATCAATAGAGAATAATTATTAAATCGTGATCATGCAATCAATCATTCAGTTAATTAACAGGTTCTAGAATAAAAAGGAACAATACAATCCAACTCTTTCTCCACGCCAGTGGTGGCCCAGTCGCGGGAGATAATCCAATACTTTCTCCCCGCCAGGGGTAGCCCAATTGCGGGAGACAATCCAATACTTTCTCCCCACCAGGGGTAGCCCAGTCACGGGAGACAATCAGTACAGTATGAAACGGGGAATCAGTAATTTAGGTCAGTATAGTGGAAACAGTTCAGTACTCACACTTACTCAATGTTTCTCATTTGAAAACTATAAATATATACAATAAGGATTTTGGCTAAGACATTCACATATGGGTTGTAGGGTTTAATACATAACTAGAACGGAAAACACCCTCACCTGGAATACCACGAGTCAAGAAACATGATTGATACAGGTGCCTATTCAATTCGGAAGTCTCCGCCCTGGAGATGAACTGTACAAGAGAAAGTAACAATGTGTACTCGTGAGAGAAGACTCAATATGATACCAAATAGGACGCACGACAATGCTCATAAAGTGGTATATCGTGTTATAATATGTGTGACATTCAATTAACATATAGGAGATGTAATTACACTCAAAGAGGTCATGTATTCATGTCATTTAATCAAATGAATTCATTTCATGTAAGACACGGAGTTAACAATCAAGTTTAAACAATTTAAAGATCAAAGAGTGTCAAATAAGAGAATAATTATCAATTAATCAAGCATATAATTCATTCAAGTCACATACGGGAGCCAAGGAAGTGAAAAGAATGCAATATGAGGGGTTTTGGCGAAGTTTGGCAAAAGTTGACAATTTTCGAAAATGTACAAGCTGAGGAAAAACAAGAATATCTTGAGTTATAGAAGTGAGAATTAGGTTTTGTTTATTGGATACGAAAGTAGACATGTATACCTTTAAAATGATATATAGCTCGTATTCTAGTTCCAAACGAGGAGTAAATGGCATAAGTTTGAAGGGCAATTTACATCTGGGTCCCCTGAGGTTTGGCGTAATTACAAGTTAATCCCTGCACTTCCAGAAATTTCATACAACTGCCCTACTGTTTCGTTTTGTTAGAGGTCCCTGGACGCCGTTATAGTTCCGTCCAAATCTGGGTATTCTTGAGGGCTCGTTTTGTAACATTTTGTAAAATACAGGGACTTTTTTGTAATATTCAGGATAATTTTTTGGACGGAACTATAACGGCGTCCAGGGACCTCTAACGGAACGAAACAATAGGGTAGTTGTATGTAATTTCTGTAAGTGCAGGGATTAATTTGTAATTACGCCAAACCTCAGGGGACCCAGATGTAAATTGCCATAAGTTTGAATTTAGGCAAGTGTAGTTTGTCCGGAAAGTGGCGACACCTAAACGAATTGATTATATCTCACAAACTAGAAAAGATATTGAGATGATTCTAATTGGAGGTTGTTCTAGACTTCGAGAGGTTTTCGTGGCCTTAAAAATCAGGTCAATTGGAGTTCGTATAAGGGAGAAACGCCTGTTTGAAAATTGGTCTGAAAGCAGAAACGGGCGTGTGAAAGTCTCCTGTAACAGTGCCAAACGGGTGTTTGGTGCATGAACTGGAAAGCCAAACGGGAGTTTGGGAAGCGCTGGGCAAAAAAACAGGTGAAAAACAGGGTAGGTCTCGGAAAAATGGCTCCCAAGCCACTCAACACCAAATCACAACACATAAACACTTCAAATTAACATATAACATGTATATAACTCACATATGTCATTTAGGCAACATATAAACCATTAAACCATGCTCAAATCATCAAGGAATCATCATACAAACCCCATATGAACTCATGACTTTCAACTTTCATATAAACCAAGATTTCATGAAAGCTTCCAAGTAAAAAGGTCCTAAACATGCTTCTAAACTCATATATTCAAGGAATCCCACCAAGATCAACAAACCCTACTCAAGCATGGATCAAGAAATTCATATGCTTTCATACTATACCTTGAAATGGAAAATAGAATGGATGAAATGAGGAGATGATGATGATGCTTCCAATTGTGCAATTTCCTTTCTTGAAATCTAGCTTGAAAAGTGATGAAAGCTCCTTCTTCTTCTCTTGGTATTTTGATCGTGTATTAGTGTGTGTGTGTGTGTGTGTGTGTGTGTGAGGTTTTTCATGAAATGAGATGAAATGTAATTGGGAGAGATAAATGAGTGTTTGTAATGTAATATAATTATCGATATAATATGTATATGTATAAAGTTAGATATTATAAATATAATATGTATATAATTATCTTAGTGCTTATTATTATAAACATATATAATGAATGTGTGAGTTTATTAGTCTAACATGAATATAGGTGAATATATATATAATGCATATAAGTGTATTAGTGTAGGAATAAGTAATTCATAGATATATATATAATTACATGTCTCATGAATGAATGTAGTATATAAATATACTCTTATGAAATTATTTTGAGTTTAAGTAAGTCTATATATATATATATATATATATATATATGAAAACATGTTATGAGATGAAACGAATAAATCATGCATATGCTAGAAAATGAATTGAAATGAAATTAAAATGAATTAGCAATTAAAATGAACACTTAGGCAATTAGACAATTAATCGCATAATCCACTTAGTCACATAATCTAATTATGCACGCTTAACAAATCTACTCCCAACCTCACATGTGTGGCGCGCGTACCTGAAGAATTTGAACATGCGGGGCGTTACAACCTCTCCCCCTTAAAATGGACCTGTCCTCAGGTCCACCGCCTCGAGTTCTGGACTCTTAAGCAACCCTCCCGCGTCAGGGATTAGTTCGGAAAAGGTCTTGAAGTAGCAAAGGTCTTCAATGCTAAAAGTCACGACCCTTAACTCGCTGGAATTACTCACTCGAAGACTAAACAAGTAGCAAACAAGCATGAGAGAACCCCGTCTCTCAAACAAGCAACGAGAGAACCCTGTCTCTCAGACAAGCAACGAGAGAACCCCGTCTCTCAGATAAGCAACGAGGGAACCCCGTCTCTCAGACGAGCAACGAGAGAACCCCGTCTCTCAAACACAGGGAAAGAGAAACTCCAACACAACACGAAAGGGCTCAACACCCCAAGGCATAAAACAAGCACCAACACACAAAATACAGTCACGTTACACAAACATACAAGAAACAAATAATACTACCACGATCAAACAACAAATCATCATAAAATATAAAATCATGTTACGTGTATGCATATGCCATGAATGCTTGATGTACCGTTCACCGTTGACCGGGAATTTCCATGATAGTGATTTGACTCAACACTCGATTTGTTCTTGGAGATCCCTCTACCTTGAGTGTTACACTGTGAAATGCCCAATAAGTTCTACTCTTCAATATTCACCCGAGTTTTAATCCACGATTAACTTTTCTTTCCTTATGAACCTTACGGTAGGAACTTTCCTCCTTTAGTAGGCACTTGATCTTAATCAAATCCACTTCTTCCTTACCACGAATCATAGTCAGCCTTCCCGAATGCCAGATCTAACCTTTGAACAGCTTGAACCCTAATCTCAAATCCCAAAAGTATCACTGGTTCATTATAGATAACAACTGATGAGCCAGTAACCCGTCTTGTTCATGTGGACATTGCCTCGTGGATCTTTCACTTCCAACACTCAGTTAAATTAAATCTCACTTTATCTTTTCTATTATATAGTGATGTAATCAGTTCTTCTTATCCAATATCTTTCTTATTAATCCTTGTTAATTTCTTCTTGATCCCCTCAACGTCATCTCCCATAGCACCTAAATGTTATCCTCGAAGTTCATCCTCTTCGTGTTTGGGATTGCATCTAATGTTAGAACTCCCATCTCATCTCTTACCACTTTTATACAATTCCTATCGCTTATTCACCCTTAGAATTCCGTCTTTCCTTCTAAGAGTGACCCGACTGGCCACGACCGTGATTTTAATTTATTTTTCGGTCGGACTCTCCCCCTTAAAAGCTCTATTTCCAATTCCTTGAACTCGTTCTATTATTCATGAGATAGAAAATCCTCAACTCCTTCAACTTTGTTTTTTCGCGGTCCGGTGATCTTACTTACAATCACTTTGAAGTAATTGGTAGGGATAATAACTCACTTCTCCCGAATTCTAATCAGCCGCCTGGAATGCTCGGTCTAATTTTTAAATATCCCACTATGTAGTCTCCAATCCTTGTAGCGTCCTCGATTTATCGTGGAAAACGACTGCAACCTGCTTCTCTCATTCCCAGTCTTCGGTTCAAATTTCCGATTACCCAAAATCTCATTTGATTTGACTCTTTGCAAACCCAATTTCTCTCTTTCCTCAATCACGACTTGTTTAATATGACATACGAAACATGAGAGAATGGAGACTTCCTAATCAAGCAAACACCAAGCTATGCATGTAGGGTAAGAATGCTCGATTCATGTTGCACATTTTAACAATTAAGGTATGAAACATATTTGAGCAAGTACTTTAATGAAATAAAATATACACCAAATTAAAGTAATTAATACAATGTATGATGCACGTGCCATGAATTCAAGTACCTTTCATCATGGGGACAATCTTTAGCTGGGCAATTTTGGTCCTTTATGCTCAAGTTCATCGACCACTTCTTGTATATCCACGGTCTTCTAACTTCCTTAATTCTTCTTATATTCCCCCGTTTTACCAAAATCCAAATGCTTAGTTGAGCTCCAATTCCTCTAAACCCAAGCCTTTCTACTTCTGCGAAACTGGCCTCTTGAATTTAGCATATGCCAACTCCATTTTGTAGAATTTCCACTAGTTGTCCCTTTGAACATAGTTTTTCCCATTTCCTCCTTGGTGGCCGGTAAGGATGAATAAACTCATCTTTTATTATTACGTAATCTCCGATCCGACCATCAACTAAAATATCAATTTGGGTACTTTGACTTCCCATGATTTCCAAATCTTCGAAATTCTTTATATCGACTCACATGTCTTCACAATGCGAAATTTCGAGATTCTTGAACCTAACTTCTTCTTGATCAAATCCCTTTGGCTTATGTCTTGTAAATTCAAATTAGTTGAATAACTCATCCTCTGATAGTTTACACCTGAGCATATAATTTTCTTCCTAAAAGCTCTTTGTCTTTCTTATGGTTCCATATCTTCAATGATGTCATACTCTCCGCGTTGAGCGATTTTCTCTAACCCTTCTTTTCCTTGTATCGCTTGCCTACTTACCAATCCTCAAATTCTTTATTCCTATAATGATAAAGAGCATCTTCTCTGAATCCGAGGTAGTCATTTGATTCTGAGTCTTATATGTCCGAGTGTCTCGATTCTTTCCCATCTTCTCTAGAACAAATCTTCATTTAAACAATTCCTCTTCTTTCTTAACTCGAACCCAAATCTTGATCCCATCTCAACCCGAATTATCTTGACTTAGCTCTTCACTCCCACAACTTGATTTTAAATCTAACTACTTAAAGGTCTTCATCTTGATTATAAATTGGAACCTTGAATCTTAATAGCTTCAAGGTCTTTCCTTCACTTCTTCCTTGACTTAAACGGCCTCTTGAACCCAGTTGATCTACTTCGTTTGTGGGGTAAGAGTGTGTGTTTGTTGGAGGGTTATAACATTACACTCTCGTACCACTACTTCAACCATAACCATCTTCTTACATGATTTAATTCTCACCTCGGTCTTGAATTCCTTAGCTAAAGCCCCGTCATAGTAATCACCAATTACCCAAATTCTTTTTAACATCCGAAGCCTTCTTCAAATCACCAGTATCCATGAGGAATACTTGTAGCATATGGTGGTTACTTTGGAAATTTGGTCGTGGTTTGATGTTGTCATCGCAATCTATGAATCACAACTCAATTTAGATATAAATGCATGCTAGTCATTGAATGCATATGTCACATAATTAACACCAAAACACGTATGGATGCAAAATGCAACACAAAAGCCAACAAAAATTTAAATTTCAACATAAAATTCATCAAATTTTCCAATAATATATGTTCATGATCAATGCAGTGCACACGTTGACACGTTGTTCCTAAGCCGTTCGACCTAAACTTGACATGACACGACACTAAAGATCCCGATTTGGCAACCGGGCTCTGATACCACCTTAGGATGTAGCACCCGTGACGATAGGCACCACATCCCCCGCACTACAAGTCTAGTCCACACGTGAAATGGACGATCCAGCATGAACCGGACTCATAGCGAACGGGTGACAAAATAAAAACTTTTCTATCTAGGCGGAATCTAACCCTATACCAAACAACCCAAAAACAGTACAAGTGCAATGTGGAAGCAATCATGACAATAATAAAATTCCATTAAGGGCTACAAGCCCAAACAATTCATAAATATACTTAAATCTAACATGCACCTAACAACGGATTCAACTAAGCATGCAACCTATCCCGAATCCATAATCAATAATACAATAATCCATAAAACATGCATTCGCACACAGGCCTATTTAAATACATGGTACAGATAAACATAATAAGTACAGAATGTGATTCGAGTGTACAAGTGAGACTCGAGACAATCCCTAAGACTTGACTCCCGCCTAGCGAAACCTGCAAGAACTGAGAAAAGTGGGAAAGAGGGGTCAGCCTCTAAAAGACTGAGTGAGCAGGAGCTGTACGTATATATAAACAAGCACATGCAAGTCATAAATTCCCGAGCAAGGTTTTATTAAAGTTAGTTCCCACGAAGGGCATGAAATCGTTTACCAATGCTCGGTCTTTACGACTAATCCATATTAAAATTCATTAAATTCGTAATTCATGAATAATCATAATGGCTCGGCGAGTGAGCGTGCATAATTCTCCATCCTTACACCGACCGTGTAGAATCAATAGAGAATAATTATTAAATCGTGATCATGCAATCAATCATTCAATCATTCAGTTAATTAACAGGTTCAAGAATAAAAAGGAATAATACAATCCAACTCTTTCTCCCCGCCAGGGGTGGCCCAGTCGCGGGAGACAATCCAATACTTTCTCCCAGCCAGGGGTAGCCCCAATACTTTCTCCCCGCCAGGGGTAGCCCAATCGCGGGAGATAATCCAATACTTTCTCCCCGCCAGGGGAAGCCCAGTCGCGGGAGACAATCAGTACAGTATGAAACGGGGAATCAGTAATTTAGTTCAGTATAGTGGAAACAGTTCAGTAGTCACACTTACTCGATGTTTCTCCTTTGAAAACTATAAACATATACAATAAGGATTTTGGCTAAGACATTCACATATAGGTTGTAGGTTTTAATACATAACTAGAACAAAAAACACCCTCACCTGGAATACCACGAGTCAAGAAACATGATTGATACGGGTGCCTATTCAATTCGGAAGTCTCCGCCTTGGAGATGAACTGTACAAGAGAAAGTAACAATGTGTACTCGTGAGAGAAGACTCAATATGATACCAAATAGGACGCACGGCAATACTCATAAAGTGGTATATCGTGTTATAACATGTGTGACATTCAATTAACATATATGAGATTCAATTACACTCAAAGAGGTCATGTATTCATGCCATTTAATCAAATGAATTCCTTTCATGTAAGACACGGAGTTAACAATCAAGTTTAAACAATTTAAATATCAAAGAGTCTCAAATAAGAGCATAATTATCAATTAATCAAGCATATAATTCATACAAGTCACATACAGGAGCCAAGGAAGTGAAAGGAATGCAATATGAGGTGTTTTGGCGAAGTTTGACAAAAGTTAACAATTTTCGGAAATGTACAAGCTGAGGAAAAACAAGAATATCTTGAGTTATAGAAGTGGGAATTAGGCTTTTTTTATTGGATATGAAAGTAGACATGTAGACCTTTAAAATGATATATAGCTCGTATTCTAGTTCCAAACGAGGAGTAAATGGCATAAGTTTGAATTTAGGCGAGTGCAGTTTGTCGAGAAAGTGGTGACACCTAAAATAATTCATTATATCTCACAAAATAGAAAAGATATTGAGATGATTCTAATTTGAGGTTGTTCTAGACTTCAAGAGGTTTCCGGCGCCTCAAAAATCAGGTCAATTGGAGTTCGTATAAGGGAGAAACACCCGTTTGAAAATTGGTCTGAAAGCAGAAATGGGTGTGTGAAAGTCTCCTGTAACAGTGCCAAACGGGCGTTTGGTGCATGAACTGGAAAGCCAAATGGGTATTTGGGAAGTGCTGTGCGAAAAAACAGGTGAAAAACTGGGTAGGTCTCGGAAAAATGGCTCCCAAGCCATTCAAAACCAAATCACAACACATAAACACTTCAAACTAACATATAACATGCTTATAACTCACATATGTCATTTAGGCAACATATAAACCATTAAACCATGCTCAAATCATCAAGGAATCATCATACAAACCCCATATGAACTCATGACTTCCAACTTTCATATAAACCGAGATTTCATGAAAGCTTCCAAGTAAAAAGGTCCTAAACATGCTTCTAAACTCATATATTCAAGGAATCCCACCAAGATCAACAAACCCTACTCAAGCATGGATCAAGAAATTCATATCCTTTCATACTATACCTTGAAATGGAAAATAGAATGGATGAAATGAGGAGATGATGATGATGCTTCCAATTGTGCAATTTCCTTTCTTGAAATCTAGCTTGAAAAGTGATGAAATCTCCTTCTTCTTCTCTTGGTATTTTGATCGTGTATTAGTGTGTGTGTGAGGTTTTTGATGAAATGAGATGAAATGTAATTGGGAGAGATAAATGAGTGTTTGTAATGTAATATAATTATAGATATAATATGTATATGTATAAAGTAAGATATTATAAATATAATATGTATATAATTATCTTAATGCTTATTATTATATACATATATAATGAATGTGTGAGTTTATTAGTGTAACATGAATATAGGTGCATATATATATAATGCATATGAGTGTATTAGTGTAGGAATAAGTAATTCATATATATATATATATATATATATATATATATATATATATATATATAATTACATGTCTCATGAATGAATGTAGTATATAAATATGCTCTTATGAAATTATTTTGAGTTTAAGTAATACTACATTCATTCATGAGACATGTAATTATATATATATATATGAAAACATGTTATGAGATGAAACGAATAAATCATGCATATGCTAGAAAATGAATTGAAATGAAATTAAAATGAATTAGCAATTAAAATGAACACTTAGGCGATTAGACAATTAATCGCATAATCCACTTAGTCACATAATCCAATTATGCACTCTTAACAAATCTACTCCCAACCTCACACGTGTGGCGCGCGTACCTGAAGAATTTGAACATGCGGGGCGTTACAATACAGATACAGATACATACACACACAAACTGTACCTAAACAGCTCGTTAGACAATATTTTTCTTTCTACTTTAGCTCACTTTTTAAATTTTATATGTTGTTTTTCTTTCATATTAAAGAGACAATCAAGATAATTTTAAAACCTATCTTATTATGAAGCTACATACAACTGCAGACTAAGAAAGAGCAACTTATTTTTTTCTGAATTCACTAAAAAGACACTGAGTTTTTCTTATAACTCTGCAAAGGATTCCTCAATCTGTTCAATCTTTGTTTCAACGGCATCACTCTTTAGTTAAAACCACAAAAACTCAATTCTTTCTAATTAAAAAAGGCATGGAAGGAAACCAAAATATTATGAAGCAGACAAAACACAAACATCTGCAACTACAACGGCATAGCTATTTCTGTGATTTTCAAGTCATTATCTCTACACAATTAGCTCACTTACAAAAAAAATTCCCTTAAAATACAGATATACATCTAAGTGTTTAGCAACACAAACTCCTTCAACTCAAAAAAATCAAACACACATTCAGATAAAAAAATTAGTTCAATGGTTGTAGTCTTGTTGAAGTTCCAGGCATCCATTTGCACATGTGGTTTTTTTCTAGAAAAAATATCATTCAACATGGGAAATTAGTTTTCAGTGTCCACGTTCAACATAATATTTAATAAGAACCTTATCAACACACAAAAGCTCATATTTGTAGAGCTACATTACTAGCTATGGTGGAAAAACTCTCCAAATCGGTCAGCTTGCGCTTCAGATTCAGCCCTTAAACAAATCCCCTCCCAATCTGCTGAGATTTAGCTCGAAATTGAGCTAGCAGTCGGATTTGCCTCAGATTCTCACGCAAGTAGTCGGATTTCAGCAGATTTTGGCTCCCAATCCCAAGCTTGAACGATTCGGGAATGTTGAAAGTTGGAAATGTTAGGGTTCAAATGTTCTAATTATAGACTGAGTTGTGAAGTCTGATATCTCCCGCTTTTTATTAAAATTTCTAATGGGAAGTGACCGTCGGAATCCCGTTGAAAACGAGCAAGACTGACGAAATTCCAACGAGAAGACACTATCGGTATTATGCACATCAAAATTTAAAAAAAGCTGACCAACGGAACACCGACAGGACGAACCGTCGGTTTCTTCTTGCCAAAATCGTGACAAAATTCCAACGGATTTGCGATGGAAAAAAACGCCCATCGAAAATTTAGCGTGATTACTGCGCCAAAATTTCCGACGGAATACCAACGGCAAATACGTTGGAATTTTTGCCGCTTTTTTTTTTCATTAACGCACCACAACCTTCCGACGGGATTGCGATGGGGACGTCGCTATCGTTGGAAATCGTTTTCGAAGCCTGGCTGATGATCCATCGGAATCCCGTGGGTGTGCCGTTGGTATCCCATGGGAATTTCCAACGGTTATCCGACGGGACCTTCCCGTCGGAATTCGGGCATTTTCTTGTAGTGAGATTTAAGCCGGATCAATATATATTCACACTTCATTATTTAATTCCTCGATAGCTTCTACACATCAGGATTCAATATATACTACCAAATGATATAGGTTTATTATTATTATTTCAAGAAAAATACAAAATCGGGATACCAATTGACCCAAACTAGCATTTTCAGGACATTTATTTTTCCGATGACAAAAAAGGCCAGTAACTACTAAATTGTGTCAAAACTGGGAAAAAGCTTGCCTGAATGGGCTGAGGTGGAAAAATAGATGACGTGGCATTGCCATGTGTTAAGGGTTGAGAGATAAGCCAGCTATTTTTCCACGTCAACCCATTTTGACGAGCTTTTTCCCAGATTTGACACAATTTTGTGGTTACTGACCATTTTTGTCGCCGGAAAAATTAGTATCTTGAAAATACTAGTTGAGTTCAGTTGGTATCCCGACTTTGCATTTTTCCCAAACTTTATTACTATTTGTTTGAGTTTGAAATAAATTGTTAATCTTTGGAATTAAAAAGAAAAACACAAATAAATTAAGCAAACACATTTAAATTTGAAAATTACTGAATTTTTGGCCACTATTATTGACAGAATGAAATTGTTTCATCTTATATCATTTTCGTTATGCAAAGGAGAGTTAATTTTTGGTCAGTTTTTGCATGTATAGAAAAAGAATTAATTAAAACAAAACTATTACTTTTTTTAAATATACACACATCTAAGTGAGATTCGAACCCGAGACATTATCTTGGAGAATGAATCCGTTAACCACTTTGACCAACCTCTGTTATCGATTAAAAGAAAACTACTTGATTTAATTTGAACCGATAGCTTGAATGAAATTCTGTTTTAAGCCATTTTCTTTATGACCTTAATTAATTAGACTATATATGGAGAGCCACTATAACGAGTCTTTGCATGTATATTAGATAATAAAAGAATTGAAAATAAAACTACTATCATGAACTGATATGCTTGAGAGGAAAATTTATAATTCCGACGGGCACTCTTCCAATTGAACCCAAACAGTTATACGCCAAGGAAATTGATACATAAATGCCAAAATTATGAAAATAACTACATAGTGTACACACGGCCAACTCGTCTGCATCATGATAGTTTACATACACAATCCATAACATCATTACAATAATGACACATATATTCGTATCTATAGATACTATGTAGTATATACAAACTATATTAACTTTTATTAGGTATCAATGGCAAATCAACCTCGTCACACCACTCAATAAACCTAGTCTCATAATACTTACTATTAACATCATTAGGCAAATAACTCAACCAAATTTGCCCTCCAAACCTCCACTTCAAAACACTCCCTTCCATTTCCTTGCTCAATCTCCACCCTACATTTTCACCGTGCTCGTCCCCGGACAGAATCAAACCACCCGATTTTGTGAAGGGCCGGCTGCCCCCGTTGTACCGACTCCGGAAATTGACCCCTAATTGCCCTCCACCAATGGGAGCCTTCCACGTGGCAATCTCTATCCCTGTGGTGTTGTCACACAGGATTGCATCAAATGTTGCAGCATTTCCCTCCACATCTTGCTCCCATCTCCAATTCTTGATTTTTGACCTTGTTGCCATTCTCGCCGTCGCTTTCACTTTGGGGACCTTTGAATTTCCAGAAACGCCCTTCAAGGTCTTCTGCAACTCCATTTCTCGTTCTACGTTGTCCGTGGACCGGCCTAAACTCAGACCGCCTACATAGCTCGACCCCACTTCCGGCCCAACCCAGACCCGTATTCTTGAGGGGAAGTGCCTCTCGTCCATTAGGTTATCGTCTGAATTGTTGTTAAACCCTAGTTTTGCCACGTGGACCCTCAGATTGTCGACACGTGCGTTTACCTGGATATAGTTCTCGTAGAATCCGACCGTATATTCAAGCTGAATGACAGCCTCAAGCTGCTGATGCGCCAAAGCGTATTTTAGCAGAGATTCTTTAGCGTCGATGACGGCGGGGAATTGATTTTGACCTTGACACTGCACGCACTGCATGGACTTCACCGGAGCGTAACCCTTCATAATCCATAGCCCGTGAGACTCCGTGGCGTAGGCAAATCCAAGGTTGATGGAGGCCGGCAAAGGCGTCACAGATCGCAATCCAACTTCAACATCTTTCAAGATCAACCATTTTGCTAACATGTACCCAAAGGTGCGCATGAAACAGAGCTCGACGTCGGTTCCGACGGAGACGAAGAAGTTTCTGAGAACCGGCGCATGTTTGCACGAGAAGGTGTCGAGGTTGGGAGCAAGAAAGGAATGGAAGTAGAAGGAACCGACTTTGGCCGGCGCGTCCCATACACAAAGCCAGAAGAGGCGCGTGAGGATTATGAGGTTGAAGAATCTGGAGAAAGACTCCGGCGAGTGGGAGTCGAGGATCCAAGAAATGGGCTCCGGTTTGAGGTCCTGGAGCTGCGAACGGGGGCAGGTGCTAACGTGCGCGGTGGGCGCATGCGACACGATTTCTTGAAGGAGCTGAAGGACGAGGGGTAGGAAAGGCTTGTCTGATGACAGAGGACACGTGTCGGAAGCCCAGATGGTCTTCTCCGCATCAGGAGAATCAAACCCTAAAAACTGCAATGAGAAGTTAATGAAAACGTCTTCCGAGTTCAAGCCAAGGGATCTCTCTGCTTTGAGCTGAATCGATTGAGTCGTCGTCAAGTTGTTGTTCGCGGCTGAACTCGGTTGCGAAGAAGAGAGTTGGAAAGTGAACTCGGAGTTTGACGAGTTCCACTCGTCCGAGTAGGGGAGCTCACATATCCATGACCAGATATCCATGGTTCTGTTAATTCTTTGGTTTGAGGAAAGAGAGGTATTATTATGGTGTGTATTCGTAAGTCTGTTTCTTGTTGAAGATTTTATAAGGAGTGAGAGTGTGTGATGAGTGTGGAATTTATAGAGAAAACGGGTGGCGGAGAGAAAGCCAACATGGAGCTCGTTTTGTCCGCTGAAGAAGAAGGGTTCAAAGGAATTTTAACATTTTCTGGTGGTTAAGGACGAAACTTGTTTGTTCGATTTGAAGCCATGAAGTTTACGTTTTGGATGCATTAATTGCTGCAGATACGTTCATGTTGATGATATCAATTTTGTTTCCTATTCACTCAATTAACCTTGCATTATCTCTAAATAAACAAATAATTAAATGTAGAAGTATATATAAAGCTGTCACATATATTTGTGTATCTACACATTTATATTTGTATTAATATACAAAGTAAAAGATATATTTCAATATTTTCATATATACATCTATAAATAAAAGGTTTTTTTTTTTTTTTTTTTAACACACATCTCAAGTGATCAGAGGGATTTGAACCCGAGGTCTTTGCCTTCGAGAATCAACCTTCAAACCACTTGGTCAACCCCTATTGACATCTATAAATAAAAGGTTGAATTAAGGGAAACAAAATATTTTAAACTCCACTAATTAAACGAGTAAGTGTATATTATAATGGTTATTTGATCGATGATTTTTATAAAGGGGAAAATAAAAAATAGATGCCACTATACATCATTTGCAATTTTGGGATAAATTTAAACCTTTTGACACTCTATTTAGAAAATTGTTACAATTTTAGGATTTTCGAAATCCGTTTTAATTTTTAGAAAATGAGTAAATGATGAGAGTTCTAAATTATATGACAATACACATGAATGAATTTTAACGCATGGACTAAATGATGAGGCATCTGTCAGGATCCTAGACAAGTATGATTGTTTTATTAAGCGTGTGAGCTTTACTCATTGTTTTCCGACGACTAAAATGGATTCCAGTGCGAAATCCTAAAACTGCAATGATTTTCTGGATAGAGTATCGAAATTTTCATCAAAAAATATTTGTCTCAAAATTATAGGTGAGGTATAGCTCGTATCCCAATTTTATATTTTTCTTTTTTATAAATTTTGCATAAATTGCACAAAACGTATAAAACATTTTTTCCTGATCAAATCAGGTTTAAAATAGAATTATTCAAAAAGTTTCTAATGTAGAATCTAAATGCATTTAGTTATGTAATAAATGTATTAATTGATTATTTGATTGATAACTATATATAACGGGATATTATATTGTACACTAATTAATGTAAAATACTCCACCATAATCACGATTCGGTGCACTCGCATCGCTCCTAGAGGCTAGAACTTCCTAATCCGCAAACACAATTGCAGAAAGATAATAAATGCATGTAGTATGAGTCGGTAAGACTAGTGATATATATTTAAGTCTAAAAGCATCAACAATATATACTACATGCGGTTTATAGGATCGCACGTTCGGCCAATGCCGGCCGAGCAAGTCTATGGCTTGACCATTGATCCCGTGAATACCAAATCTACTTGTTTCTAGTTGAATAACGTTGTAATATTTTTCATATCACAACTCAGTGGAATATTTAATTGTGGAGAAAAATCATATATCTAAGGGCGTAAATGAATATTAAAAGGTGCTATCATATGGTGTTGTTGATTATCAAATTTGATAAAGTAAAATATCGACTATTTTCACCCCATCACCTAAAACATATTTTTTTTTTAGCACAAAATATTACACGAGGTATTTATAATCACTACTAGAAAACATAGTTTTTGCAACCGAAAATTTGTAACCGAAAATTTTCGGTTGCAAATTTGACCGATTTAGCAACAAAATTTGCAACCGAAAACCAAAATTTGTCCATTTGGCTTTGCAACTGAATATTCGGTTCGCAAATCGGTTGCAAAAATTTTGCAACCGAAGTTCGGTTGCAATATTAGCTACAAAGAAAAGTTGAATGATCAACATTTTTTAATGTATTTGCAACAGAAAAATAGGTTGCTAATTCGGTTGCAAATCCTTTGCAACCGAATTTCGGTTGCTATTTCGGTTGAAAAAAGAATGAAAAAAATCGAACCTGGTTAAAGTATTTGCAACAGAATATTCAGTTGCAAAATCAGTTGTACAAGAATTGCAACCGAAATGCAACCAAAATTTTCCGCTGCAAAATTATTAAAAATCATTTTAAAAATACTTTTACAACCGAAATTTTGGTTGCAAAGTTTTGAACTAATTTAATTATTTTAATGTTAAATTTGCAACTGAAATTCGGTTGCAAAATTTTCATACAACCTCTTTGCAACCGAATTTCGGTTGCAACAATCTTTTTATTTACTATAATTTATAAAATTAAAATAAGTAATATCTTTTTAAAATATATGTTGTTATTCGATTGCAAAATCAATTGCAAAAGTTTTTTTCTTTTATTAAATTTAATATATACATAATAATTATTAATTAATCACCTCCTAAAAAGTTTTAAATTCTTTAGTCATTGTATAATATAAGTTTTCTAATTAAAATGATAATAAATGTTATAATTTATAATATATTTGTAAAGTGAAAAAAAAGTTAATTAATTATAATTACTTCTATATGATCATATTATGGTAGTATTAATTAATAATTGTTAATTTATTGTTGTAAGTACTATAAATTATGTAATAAAGTTTAAAATTATGTTTCATAAGATATAATATACATTATAAATCATTAAGATATTATACTTGTATAATGATGTGATTAGGGGTGTAAACGGATAATAAACGAATCGGATGTATGATTACCATATCCTTATCCGTTTATGATTCGGACGGATACGGATAATATCCTTTTAAATCGAATTCGGATAATATCCTTTTTATACGGATACAAGGCGGATTCGGATGGATTCGGATTTTAATCGGATTTTCAACTATTCAAAATTTTACATAAATTATTTATTTTTATAACTTCGAACTTTTAATCAGATTATCAACTATTCATTTATAGATAAATTATTTAATAATTATATAACTTTGAATATATATATATTTTAGACGAATAGAGAAATAATAAGTATATCTATATAGATCATTTTTATGTTTTAGCGAATGTTGTGGTGAAATTATAAATTTTATCATATAATTAATTTGAAATATAATACTTTTATTAATAACATAATACATGTTAATTATATTATCTCTATATGAATATTGACGTGAACATATAGTTCCTAATATATATTATCTCTATATGAATATTGACGTGAACATATAGTTCCTAATAAAACCTAAAGGCTTTTCTTTAATAAATGCGTTAAAAAATTTACTTAATATTAATAATCTATCATACATATACAGTTTTGTGTATATATTTTAATATAATACATTATTTATCGGATACGAATTTCGGATAAATCGGATAACGGATATATCTAACAGATAATGAAACGGATCGGATGTTAAACGAATCGGATGCCTTATTACCATATATCCTTATCCGTTTATAATTCGGATGTCTATAATCGAATACGGATAATATCCTCTTGAGACGGATTCGGATAATATCCTCTGTAAACGAATTCGGATGCGGACGGATATCGGATTTTCGAATATCCATTTACAGCCCTAGATGTGATATCGATCATACAACATATAAAATATTTTGAGTATTGATATAACGCTTAATTTTATATATGATGTACAGATCGAAGTAATTTCTACAAACGATAGATATAGTATAATAGATATTAAATGATTATAATTACTTATATAATCATATTGTGGTAATATTAATTAATGATTATCGTTATATTGTTGTAGCTACTGAAAACTATGTAATAGAATTTAAAGGTTATGTTTTATAAGATATAATATTTATTATGAATCATTAAGGTGTTATACTTGTATAGTGATATCATAGTATATATCATATATGACATTTAATTTTCAGAATTGACATTACACACGATATTATATATGATATGCTAGGGTAATTTTCACAAGTGATCGCTATAAAAGATATCAAATAGTATAATACATGATTATACGTCTACTAAATACTATAATATACTGATATTACATTTAAGATTGATATTATATAATGATATTATATATGATGTACAGGTCAACTTAATTTCTACAAGAGAAGATATAATATAATAGATATTAAATGATATAATTGATAACTGTATATCTATTAAATAATATAATATAAAAATGCTTACATTTATGATAGATGTTATATAACATGTAATATAGGAAAAAAAAATTGCATAATAAGTTTTCCAAAACTATTATATATGTTATACATAATATATATATAATTCTAAAGTGAAAATAAGAAAATTAATTATAGTAGTATTAATTATAATTACTTATATGACGATAGTTGATAGTATTAATTGATAATTATTGATATATTATTGTAACTACTGAAAACTATGTAATAAAATTTAAAGGTTATGTTTCATAAGATATATAATATATATTGTAAATCATTAAGGTGTTATACTTGTATAGTGATATCATATTATATATCATATATGACATTTAATTTTGAAAATTGACATTACACACGATATTATATATGATATGCTAGGGTAATTTTTACAAGTGATCACTATAAAAGATATCAAATGGTATAATAGATAATTATATGTCTATTAAAATTTATAATATACTGATATTACATTTGTGATAGATATTAGATACTGAAATTTTATGTACATGTTACACGATGAATGAATCAGGTTGTAATTTGTTAAAAAAATAGTTGAGGTTGATAATATATAGTAACAAGTTTACTAAATGTTATAAGAGATAGACTATATGTCTATTAAATACTATAATATACGGATGTTTACATTTAAGATTGATATTATATGCCATAACTCATATATATAATACTACCTTACTCTCATTGATAATGTAATATTGAAAAGTGTATTAAACCGTTATAATATATAGATACTTACAATTAATGATAGATTATTATATATTATATGATATATTAGATATATGTGATATATCCATTATCTTAAAACATTATAATATATTATTTCATGTCTAGAAATGACTATATATTATATGATACATAACTAGTTTACTAAGCATAATTCATTCATTTATATGCAACACTAAGTCATATTAATTTTTTTTTTTTTTTTTATGGAAACTAAGTCATATTAATGTAATATGATATAATATACAATATTATATGATTTAGAAGACATTTTAAAAGTAATACAACAGTACTATTTTCAATTTGTTCATATTATATCATATAGTTTCCACAAAAAAAAAAATAATAAAATTTATATCATATAGTTCATAAGACAAATAATATAATATATAATGTTAAATCTATTAAATAATTTAATATAATCATAAAATATAACCTATTACCATCATATTATAATTTAAAAATCAATTTTCAAGTATTAACATACTTTATTCTCTCAAAATCAATTTCATTTCCCCCCGAAATTAACTTCTTTCCCACCCAACTTATTTGATTTATTTCATTTTTCCAAAAATTAACATCATCCCCCCAGTTACTTGCCCCAAACTCAAACAAATCCCTCAATATCTTTTCCTCCACCTTCTTCTCTCCCAATGCCGTGTTCATCTCCCAGCCTCTGCAACCTCACAGCCACCCCCTCTCCCACCAACGATGCTCCCTTCAACCCGTCATTCAAACCTACCTTCCAGTCCCATTTTCTTCAAGAGGGAAATGGCTGGGCGTCGAGATCTGCGCGAGGTCGGCGTGGCTTGTCGACGGGCTGCGAAGTTTTTCGGCGAGTCTCCTCCGGATTTGAGATGGCTGGGCCTTAACTCACGAAGATGTTTTCCAGATCTGGCGGCGGCGAAGGGGTTTTTCAGATCAGAAATATCAGCAAAGCCGACAGCCTTTAGGTGAGTTCTTCGTATACGATTCATGTGCTGAATATGGCTTGTTAAAAGGAAAAGTATTTTTATGTTGAATATAGAGTTTCTATAGATATTGTTGAGGGTTAAATATTCCAAGTACCTCTGAATGAATTTTAGTTCCTTTGGTGTTATAATTTGAATGGATGCCGGGTGCAAGGCATTTTATCAGCCTTAATTTGAATCACTAAAAACTGATTTACTTCCATGGAACCCTCCTAAACCTCAGTCTTTTGCTGAATTAATAATTTGTAGGCAATCTTTGAATAAGAAATTATAGGAAAAAGTAAGTTTTATCTTACACTCCGAGAAATTAGAACTAAGTTTTCCTTTACACTTAGTTTTATTTTATTGCTTTTACTATATGCATGCTGGTAATATGGCAGAAAGAGGACATTGTTGTTGAATGGGGCATATGAAGGCGTGGGGTTGAAATTTGGATAATGGTTTTCACTATATCAGTAGCATTTTGTGAATTGTTGTACAGCACTGTAATTTTGTTATATCAAACATGTGTTTTGGTGGATGTATGAAACTTGACTATATCAGTAGCAAACGTAGGATTTTCCCAGTTTTTGTTGCCCCATCTAATGGCTGTTAGAAGATCTAATTTCGCTTACTTTGTATTTTAGAATTTGGGTGTTTGTTAGTTGTCTCTAATAACGAAGTGTTGTTCTGTATTTTCCTTCAGCAGCCTCATATTAGTTTAGCTTATTACAATTTACAATGATTATATGACTCGTCATTTTACATCCTTTAATACCTTTGCATATATATACTTGATCTCCATTGTTCATCTTTTCTTTATTGTTTTATGTGGTTAATTTTTTATTGATTTATTGTTTTGAACTTGTCCTTTTAAGGGATACATTTGTTCATCAGCATTCTTCCCAGTGCGATGATCGCTGCCGTCATCTCTCATCACCTGATTACATTCTTCCTAAAAAGGGAGCTGATTCAGGATCCTCAGCTTCCTCCAATTAGACACAAAGAAAAGGTAATTTTAGTTCACCTTATCGATGATATTTCGTGTTTTCACCTTTTGTTAATTACTTTATGTTTCGACTCTCTCTGTCTTGTGTTTATTTTCAAAGAAAAGTATGGTTCTCTTTTTGTACGAAATATAAATACATATAGCTAAAATCTTTTAGAGTTTGAGCAGACACAATTCCGTATAGCTAAAAATAGCTCTGGTGCTAGCTTTGGGTCAATTACTGACGGGAAATTGCATTATTGCAGCTGTATGTATATCTACTGCCGATTCTTTGCCCTTGTTTTGATAATTTATAAGCTTAAATTAGTGTATTTTGCCTTATCTAAACAACATCCTTAAGTTATGTTAATTATAGAATTGCCATCCTTCAATGTATCTGTTGATAAATAAGGTTGAATGCGTAAGAGAGGCCCCCTGTTGCCTAAGTCTCGAACTATGTCATGTCTTGTTGTACGTATTAATCAAGCATTGAATCTTTATCCAGGTTTCTCTCTATCTCTGCTTGCTTATGCACTAATGATATTTGCTGCTCCAGGATTCTCTCTATCTCTCTCCCTATCCAACACCCTGGGCCAGAAGGAGAAGCAGGTAAATGTTTATTTGCATGTACGAAATTTGAGATATGCTTTCTCCTAGTTCTAACTTTTGGTATTAAGGGGAGCTTAAATGTGAAAATGAACTGATTGTCCATAATGTCCATAACAGATAGGTTGTACATTTTCTGGTTCGAATGTGTATGTTTAAGATAACTTGCAAACCCATTTATCATGTCCATTTCTTTTTTTTATTAATTCAGCTTATTATTTTTGCTAGGTTGTATATCATGGACTCTATGTACTCAATCATTCAATCCCTTTCAAACTGTCAAGCTCTAATATACATTCTAATGGTTCTCTTTACCAAGAGCACTACTCCGTTTGTGAATCTGAGATGGTAAGCTTAGGAAATACAAATACTTAATTCAATTTCCTTAATTTTAGCCATTTCTATGGTTACAATATCTATTTGTTTCTTTTGATATAATCAGGTATCTTGGTGTTGTTTGAGATAGATAAACAGTTGCTCACTTTATATTTTCAACGGAACAAGGACAGATTGTTGCAAAATTCCCGCCTCTTAAGGTTGATCAGAGTGCTGAGTTAAAATCTCCAGGTTCACCTCATTCTACTAGTAATTACTATTAATTTTTCCGAATAAATACTGCAAAACAGTAATGAATATATGTGCTGCTCATGTATTATGATATTCAATGGAATAAATATGGTGAAATTGAGTTTTTGTGTGCTTGCATGTTGGGTTAGGTGTGTAACTTTTTTTCCCACAAAGCTTATTTGTTGAGTTTTAAAAATAATTTAGGGCATATATGCAGTTATACCTAACAATACTTCATTGATAATGCAGGAGTTCAAGGTTATGTGTTCTTCAAGATCATGGGAGGTTGTTACAACAAAGATTTCTTCATGGCGATGATTGTTGATTTTTGTTATGTTTGTGAATTTTGGAGTATGAAAAAAATAAAATTTAGGTTAATGACTTATTTGTAGATGTTGGATTATTGATGTATTTGCCTGGTTGGAAACTTTTTGTATTGTTTTATATTGGAAAATGATTTGGAATTGTTACTTGTGTCTTGAATATTAAATTTTAAATAATGCAACTAAATTTTCATTGCAATTTTGATATTATTTTGCAATTGGAAAATTTATTTTTTGCAGTAGATATTTATAGCAAATAAATATAAAAAAAAATTAAAATAATTAATATTTGTAACCGATTTTTGGTTGCAAAATTGATAGCCATTTTGCAGCTGATTAAAAAAATATAAAATAATTTATTTTTGCAACCGAATTTCAGTTGCAAAATTAGCAAACATTTTTAACCAACTTTGCAACAGAGAGGTTGGTTGCAAAAATTATGTGCCACGTCAACTTTGCAACTGAATATTTGGTTGCAAAATTAGTCATATTTTGCAACCGAATATTCGGTTTTAAAGTGACGTGGCACACGGGCCACGTCTGCGCCACTGGCAACCATATATTCGGTTGCAATTTCGGTTGCAAACAATTCGGTTGCAAAAATCGGTTACTAAATTTTGCAACCAAGGTTTTTGCAACAGAATTATTCGGTTGCAATTCGGTTGCTAAACACTATTTTTCGGTTGCAAAAGACCCTTTTTCGGTTGCAAATTCGGTTGCTAAACACATGTTTTCTAGTAGTGAATTTTAATTTCTATAATCCATGTAAAGATTCAAAATGCATTCATTGATTATAATTATTATTACTTCTTTTTTTGGAATTTGGATATCCTGAATCTTGTTTTAAGAAATTTAGCATCTCATCTTAAGATAATTTGTCTAGTACTAATTTGATTAGACTAGTATAACAAAGGAAAGAATATTTCACACTTGCAGTGTGATTGATATAAAAATTAGAAAAAATTAATCTATCTATACTATAATATATAGGAAGGGTGTGTTTGACCTTAATTGAGTCAATTTTGACTCAATGGAATTTTGTCGTTTCTTTGAGATTTTTAATTAAAGCTAACAGTTGTGATTGGTTGATGGTTATTAAATATATTTATTTATTTAATAATTTTATACATCCCTTAATTTTTGGAAGTTGTCCTCAATTAAAGTATCAATTTATGGTACAATTTATTAGAATGCATAAGTTTAGGAAAATATATGTTAATTTAAATTCAAATACAAATCATTCAATTAATGGCTATACTCAAAATTCAAATAAAATTTATGAAATTCGATTTTTATTTCTCATATTTTTTGAAATATTTTAATTATAATAAAATTTTCATTGATTGATATCTATGTACTGTTTATTCACATTTTAATATATATATATATATATAAATGTGGTTGATGGTGCAGGATAAGGATTCCTAAGATGCAACCAACACTTTGAGATTTTATTTATGAGGGGAAGACCATCACAGGCGTTTGAGCCTCAGGGTCTGGGTTTCCGATGAGCGTGGGTGCTTCCAGCTAGGATAACACTAGTTTATGCGATGGGAATGCAACAAGAAATGGTGAAATGCAGGGAGCTTGAGGAAGTTGAAGATGCCGGGAAAATTCAGTGGAATAGCCCAGAAAAAGTGCAGGGTTTCTTGTGGAAGAAAAAGACTTGGGAGAGAGTGCATGTGTTCTCCCTTATTTATATGTTAGGGGCGAGGGTAATTTGGCCGTGTGGTCCCAAACCTGTGTTGCCCTAACACGTAGCGACCTATGACGGCATGAGAACGATGGCTCTGAAAAGCAGGCGGCGTGTCAGGTACAAGGTGCGCACTGCCGTTATGTCAAAGGTTGTTGGTGAGGGCCGTGCACTGGGGAGCTCAAGATTAGTCCTGCAGGCGTGCGGATGCCCTACAAAGGGGGAAGGCCATACTCGAGCGCCCATGACACTCGAAGGGATGCACGAGGGGGTCACCCCTGGCAGATGACCTACGAGCGTCAACTACACGAGTGACAGAGAGCAGGTGCCCTCGGGGGTGCCTCCCTGGAAAGGGTAGCTCTGAGGGCCGTGGCGTGAGCGTCGGTTCTGACAGCTTGACGCCTTACTTAAACAGTTGGCCGAGGCTCATGGGCCTATATCAGATAACATGTGAGTGGGCTGGGTTGGCCCGCTAGCCTATCAATGCGAGCGTTGAATCTCTAAATCTTCTGATGGTGACACGTGGACGGCTTTGATACAAGCGTGGTTTTATGTCTCATCATTTTGCCCCCCAAATTCTGTAGTACTGCTTGAGCGTACTGTAGAATTTAAGAGAAGCGAGCATTGAATTTATGAATATCCGAGGGTCAAGCTTCTACAAGAGAAGTGACCACTTGGCTTCCGCAACGGACACGTTCTGACATTGCAATAAGTGAAGTCATGTCCGCATTAAATGTGGAGTGGGAGCGTGGACGCGTGTACCCCGGGAGACGTGAGGCTGTTACCGAAAGTGGTGGGCTTCTCAAGGCGGGAAATGATTGCGTTTTCAAATCCCTAACCCTAGTTAATGCCAACTGTTGCTCCTATAAATAGGGGTAGAGAAAACCCTTGAAATCTTTCACGCAATCAATTTTCCTTAAGCATACAAGCAGCTAGAACCTTCTGTGAAGCTCTAAGAATTCCAGCAAGCTTTTCCTTCAATCCTTAGGTATATCCTCTTAACTTCTGATTTTCCCGTGCTAACTTTAGATTTAGGTTGGGTTTAAGCGACATTTATCAAGTGAGGAGCCCCTTTTTCCGTCACTGAACCTTTGTGAAACTTTATCTTCAAGAATCCAAAGTCCATTAATGGCGGAAAATGTCATGGATGCTTATGTGGAAGAAATAGATGAGATGTCAGTTGGGAGCTCTTCCCCTCATGACCATGTGCCCACGGTGGTTCCAATGGCTATAGCCTCCCCAGGTAATGAGATTCCTACTGCCATTCCAGTGGCCAGGACTCTAGTTGAAGCCGGGGATGATGAGGTTGATGCCGCCGTTCAAGGGATGAACGAGCGTGCTCCTGGAGGGGTGGACGATCTCTTTGAAGAGATGAACAATATGATGGAAATGCAGAGACAAGGAGAGAGAGTGTTTCCCGTGTTGAACAGTGCCGTAAGGCCTCAAGACCACCGGATTACGGGGGCAATCGCGGCTCCCGAGGGCGAGGCAGGGCCATCCGAGCGTCAAATTGGTGGTGAACCCCCTCGCAAACGATAGAGGAAGGGGAAAGAGCCTATAACCCGGGTAAGGCAGAACAACCCTCATCAGACAGATAGATCTCCTGACGAAATTGAGAGCATTCTGACGCTCGAAGACTTGGAGGATATGAAGGCCAAGGTTTATTGGGATGAGGTGGTGTTCCCAATTCGCCTTCCAGTGGAGGGAGAGAGAGCTAACCAACCGCCTCCAGGGATGATGATCGTCTACTTAGATACGGTATTGGCTGGGGGTCTGAGGTTTCCAATCCCACCTGCCGTTGCTACCATCTGCAATTATCTAGTACTCAGCCCTTCTCAGATCCTTCCGAATGGTATAGCATTAATAAACACTTTCGTGATGTTGATGAAGGCCACAGGCCATGAACCTTCCGTGGACAACTTCAACAGCTTGATCCAAGTGGCCCGCTCGCTTCGCTCGTCCCCCACAAATGGGTTTTACTATGCCCAGGTCAAGTCTGGCCTTAAAATGATAGACTCACCCTCCTTCTCATATGGCGAGCATTGGAAGGAAAAATATTTCTTTGTGGGAGTGCCAGGGGGGATTTTCAGGGCCAATAGAGGGTGGATAGTACATGAAGAGGGGCCATTGGTCAAGAACAGGTCCAAGAACAAACTTTTCAAGGATTGGGCAAAGAGCCTGGCCCTCGTAATGAGGAATGAGAAAAAATGGATAAAGGCCGAGGAGTTGATGAAGAATGAGGAAGTCTTATTCCGCTATGCCTTTCAAACCCTCCTAGTATGGTAGCCAACCCTCCTGCTCAAATCGTGGCCCTCGACGGTTAGATCCTAGGAACTAACTTCTCTAACACTTGGGATATCGTTACTGACTTTGTTTAGTTTGTCATGTTTTTATAGTCAGTGCCTCAATAGCATCCTTCTGATGCTCGTGTTTTTCGTCTTGCAGACGCTCAAATACTTACGATCGGAATAGACGCAGAGAGTATTGCCGAAATGATGCGCTCAGCGAGCGGGCGCTAATCAGCAACCACAACAACAACAACAGCAAGCGCAACCCTCGAACGCCCCGAGGGGAAGAGGGACCCGTCGAGGAACAGGGCGAGGCGATGGTGGTGGAGGCGCTCGTAGGGGGGCAGGGAATGATGTTCACATCACCGGCCCCATTGAAGACTTGACTCTGGAAGGCGCTCGGGGTGCCACTCCCCCTCCTGCCGCTCCTAAAGAGCCGGTAACCCTTAGCTCCAGCGCCTCCCGTAACCGCTCGGGAGAAGTAGCTCGCTTCCATGATGTTATAAGGGCCGACCGTCAGGGGAAGAGGAAGAGGTTACCAGACTCTATCCTCATATCTGGAAAAGGGAAAGAGGTGGTCGTGGGCCACCGTGGTGAAGGAAGTGACATCTCATCGTCTGAGGATGAAGATTTTTGGAAGATAGGATGCCGGGGCGACGCTCGGTATAAGCGCCAGAGGGCAGATGGCCCTGTCCTCCTGAAGAAAAGTGCGGCCACCACCAACTTGGTTGTTGAGATCGTCGGGAAACTCCAATTTTTCGGCGATTATGATAAGCTAAACCAGCATGATGCCGCTCGGGTTACGGATGATGCATACCATGCCCTCCTGACGGTAAGCCATCAATTCTTTTTGCACATTTCCTGCTTTTTCTGCTCTACCTCTGATTGTGACCCTCGTTTCTGGTTTTCCAGGAGGTAATCCCAAGGCTGAAGAACTTACAGGGCCGAGCGCAAGCTTATTCTGAGCACAAGGCTAAATACAAGAAGCTGCTGCGTATCTCTGACCCCGGCCAGTTGCAGGAGGATTACAATTCCGTATGCGCTCAATTGACCGCCGCCAACCTTGAGAAGGATAAGTTGAAGGAAAACTTGAAGAAGTCAGATGACGCATATCTGGCCCTTGACGGTCGTCACAAGAAACTCAAGGATGAGCGCGATCAGTTGAGGGTTGCCAATGGGGAGCTTGGCGAGCAATTGGCCGAGAGTTCACGGCAGAATGAGGCAACCAAGAAGACCCTCGCTGAGTTGCAGGAGAAAGTGGCCGGCTTGGAGACGAAGGTAGCATGGGATACGGTGATTAAATTTGTGCGCTCGAAGGCTTTTGTGTTCGCAGCCAACCTTCACTACTTCGACAACACCCGGCGGTTCTTCTAGAAAGCTATCGGGCAAATGGTGAAGCTGGGATTGGCTCCTGAGAGCGCTCGGACTGATGAGCGCCTGCGCATGAACTTAGGCGAGAACTGTGAGCCTATGGTCCGCGAAAGGGATCTCTCGGAGGGCTTGGCAGAACCAGAGTATCAGGAACTTGTGACAATGCTCCAGGGGGAATTCATGGCGGCCAACCCCATAGATCCCGAGCCCCTTCAGATAGAGGATGAGGGTACCACCATAGACGCTCTGGCCGGTGAGGATCCTGGTGATGCCCAAACATCCGATGCTAACGTGCTGGCCCCATTTCCTATCTCAACTACCCCTCCTGAACCCGAGAACCAAGCTTAATGATGCCCTCTCATTGCTGCTTTAAGATTCTGTTCGCTTATTTTCCATTTCAATCTATGAACACTTTGTCTCTGTATTTGATCTTCCTACTCTCTGTATTTGAATGCTTATGTTTGATTATCTTTGTTTCGGATTGTTGAGCACTGTTGTCACTCCATGTTGGATGTTTGTATGCATGTTTTCTTTGATGCTTGACTATTGGTGATGGGAGTGTATGCGCACGAGAATGTTTCTTTTGACGGTACCCTGGCGCATATCACTATGTATTCTAAGTTTAGAACTTGAAAATGTTTGAGAGATGAACTCATGGGCGCGAGGGCGTTCCTTACGGGGGTGCCCATGCCGTATTCATGGTGAGGCTCGAATTTGAACTTAGGAGCCCCCAGAGGAGTTACCTAAGTATTGGCCTTAAATAGGTGATGTATGCCTCTGATTTGAACGCTCCGGTAGCTTGAGTAAACTTAGAAATCAACTGTAGGATTTGCTAAGTATGGAATTGAAACGAGCGTGGCTGTGATGTTAGCTTCAAACTTAAGCGTCCATGCGAGTATTAGCTCAAAGTTTATTATTTACGAGCGTACTCTTACCTAAGAATGAGAGGGTCATTGGGGGTTTACGAGCGCGAACTGGAGTGAATGTCCAATTGGCGTAAATTAAGAATTTAGCATCCAACCTTTCCGACATGCTCACTCTCAGGGTTTGCTCGCTTACGAGTGTCAGAATATTTAGTGCAGAGTGTTCTCAGTACTCAGATAGCGTTGATTTTGAAGTTAATAATTTGTTCATTAAGCCGTTCGACGTGGAGAACGCTCGACACGGAGTAGGCTTTAGCGCAATCAAGTACTCAAACCTTTAATTAAAGAAAAAGCAAATAATCAACATAATAATCGGTAAAATACTTACTGTCACACTTGCAATTAATAATAATTGTTACGCTTTCTGTCAAAAGAAAGTACAAGATGCCATGAGTGGGCAATTACAAAATCTAACATTCACACGTAGAACCGTCTAAGGTTACATGCATTCCACGGTCTAGGAAGACCCTCGCCTTGCAAAGTCTCTAGCAGGTAGGTGTTGTTCGTGCGCACCTGAATGACTTTGAAGGGGCCTTCCCAATTAGGGTCCAACTTACCTACGTGCTTGGAAACTTCAACTTTTTTGAGGACCAAGTCTCCCAGCTGGAAGGTCCTCTCTTTAACACGCTTGTTATACTGGTGGGCTACGGTCACCTTATACTTATGGATCCGAGCCCAAGCAGTATTTCTTCTTTCGTCCAGTAGATCTAATTCGAACGTCCGATTATCCTCGTTGGTGGTAGGCTCGAAGTAGGCAACGCGCGCTGATTCTTAATCAATTTCCACGGGTATCATAGCCTAGGAGCCATATACGTGGGGTAGTACGGTACGCCCAGAGGGCCCCTTGAAGTTCTTCTGCCCATTCTCCCTTTTTACTTTCGAGCATCGTTTTCAGATGCTGAAGTATGGTCCGGTTAGTTACCTCAGCTTGACCGTTGGCCTGGGGGTGGCCCACGGAAGTGAAGCGTTGCTCAATCCCAAGTTCATAGCACCAATCTCGTGTCAGCGGCGATGAATTGGGAACCATTATCCGAGATGAGTACCCTCGGGATACCATATCTGCAGATGATGTTCTTCCAAATGAAGTCCCTCATAACTTTGAACGTTATCTTCGCGACCGCTTCAGCTTCGACCCATTTGGTGAAATAGTCCACAGCGAGGATCACAAATTTCCTATGTCCGACCGCCATTGGGAGGGGTCCCACAATGTCAATGCCCCACTGGTCAAAGGGCCACGAAACGTCAATAGGGATCATTTGGGCCGCCGGCAGTTGAGGGGTGTTGGAGTGAAATTGGCATTTAGGACACCTTTTGGAATAGCTGATGGCATCATGCAGTAACGAGGGCCAATAGAACCCGCTTCTCAAAACTTTCTTAGCTAGAATTCGACCGCCAGAATGGTTCCCACAACTCCCATTGTGCACATGCTCTAACACTTCTTTAGCCTGCGATGGTCTCAAGAATCTTAAAGGTGGACCCTGGAAAGACCGTTTAAATAGCCGCCTGTCGCTGTCAAGAGAGAAGTGCGAGGCCTTACTCCTAACCTTCTGTGCTTCCACTTTATCGCTCGGGCAGGTTCCATCCCTTAGAAACCTAATGATGTCATCGAGCCAACAAGGTTCGGAGGGATCAATCACGTTTACCCCACCCAAGAGTCCCGCTTCGTGAATCAGTGGCTTCTCCGTTCTAAGGAATGTGACTGACCACTCGTAGGAATCTTCCAGAGCAGATGCAAACTTGGAAAGAGCGTCCGCACGCTCGTTTTTTGTTCTTGGGATCTGCAACAAGTGGAACTCCTTGAATTTGGAGATCACTTCCCTAGTGCTCAACAAATGCTGTACCATAGCGACTTCTCGAGCCTCATAAGTGCCGTCAATTTGGCTTGCGATCAGCTGGGAATCAACATACGCAGTGACCCGAGTGGCACCATTTTGGAGGGTTATCCTAAGCCCCTAGATTAGAGCCTCGTACTCTGCCTCGTTGTTGGTGACCTGGAACGCTAGTTTGATAGCGTAATCAACTTCAACACCGTGAGGGTCTCTGAGAGTCACCCCGGCTCCCCCCCTTGGGAGGTCGAGGAGCCATCTGTGTGTAGGAGCCATAGTCCCTCTGCCACCGAGGGCATAGCATCCAAATTGAAGCGCTCTACCAATAGGTCTGCCACTACCTGAGGCTGTATCGCGGTGCGAGGCTCGAAGGCAATGTCGAATTGACTGAGTTCAATTGACCATTTAATTAACCTCCCTGAGACATCCGGCTTTGCGAGCACCTGTTTAAGGAGCTGATCTGTCAGTATTGTGATAGAGTGAGCTTGGAAATAAGGCCTTAGCCTTCGTGAGGCGTTAACGAGTGCAAAGGCAAACTTCTCTATCTCCATATATCTTTTCTCCGCCCCTTGCAGAGTTTTGCTCAAGTAATACACTGGCATATGCTTACGCTCGCGAACCGCCACAAGAACAGCGCTCGTGGCCTCCGAGGAGACCGAGAGGTAAACGTAGAAGTTTTCTCCGGAGTTAGGCTTCATTAATAGTGGGGCGCTCGAGAGATATTGTTTCATGTCTTGCAAAGCTTTCTCACATTCCTCGCTCCAAGCAAAGTTCTGAGCGTTGCGCAAAATTTTGAAGAAGGGCAAGTTTCTATCCACTGAGCGGGAGATGAACCGGTTTAATGAGATGATCTTTCCTACTAGCACTTGGACCTCCCTCACATTCCGAGGGGAGGGAATGTCGAGAATTGCTTTAATCTTTTCGGGGTTGGCCTCTATACCTCACTGATTGACCATGTACCCCCAAGAATTTGCCACCACGAACGCCAAAGGTACACTTGGAAGGGTTCAATTTTATTCCGTAATGACGCAGGATGTTGAAAGTTTGCTTGAGATCCTCCAAATGGGAGTGTTAGCGCTCGCTCTTGACGATCATGTCATCTACATATACTTCCATAGACCTTCCAATTTCGCGTTCGAACATCTTGTTGATGAGGCATTGGTATGTCGCTCCCGCGTTTTTGAGTCCGAAGGGCATAACTTTGAAGCAGTAAACGCCCACATGGACCACAAAAGAAGTTTTGGCCCGATCCTCACGAGCCATGAAGATCTGGTAGTACCCCTGGAAAGCAACCATCATACTCATAAGCTCACATCCAGCAGTTGAATCCACCAGTTGGTCAATTCTCGGGGAGAGGGTATGGATCCTTTGGGCAGGCCTTGTTAAGGTCTGTGAAGTCATTGCACATGCGCCATTTATTAGCATTCTTGGGCACGAGAACAACTTTACAGAGCCATTCCGGGTATAGGATCTCCTCAATGTACTGAGCGTCAAGGAGTTTATTGACTTCTTCTTCGTTGACTTGCCTCCTGAAACCGTGAACATCCCTCTTCTTTTGTTTGACAGGTTTGAAGGCCGGGTCCACATTGAGCCTGTGGACAATGACGCTTGGGTCTATTCCAGTGAGGTCAGAAGCTTTCCATGTAAACACGTCAAGGTTCTCTCGAAGGAAATCAATCATCTTGATCTGTGAGGGACCGTCGAGATTGGAGCCTATTTGCGTAGTTTTATCCGGGTTTCCTGGCTCCAATTCGATGGTCAAGAACTTTTCGATGGGCTCGATACAAACCTCAGGACGGGGAGCCTCGAGCGCTCGCTTTTTCCCAGTAAGCTTATCGATAGTCTCATCCGAGGGTCCGTCGCCCTCGTTCTCTGAGGAAGATCTTTTGACGGCCCCGGGTGGGCCATCCTCAATGTGTTGAGCCTCGCCCTAGACCTTCTTTTTGTTCTTCTTTTTGTAAAGTTTGGCCCTCTTCCGCTCGGGCCCATCTTCGTCCAATTTGGGAAAGTCAACAGACTTCTTGGCGGATCCCGCCTGAATGGTTTGTTTGGGCTTGTGGCTTCGAAGGGAAAGGATGTAGCACTCCCAAGCCTCTTTAACATTGCACAGGATCTCGCCAGTTCCCTCGGGAGTGGGGAATTTAACCTTCTGGTGATACGTTGAAATTACTGCCTTGAAGTCCACGAGCGCCGGGCGCCCAATGATTATGTTATATGGGAGATCCACTTCGACTACTGCATAAAGAACGCTCAAAGTTTTTCGCTGTGGGGCGCGACCAAAAGAGGTGGCCAAGCGAATTTGTCGGCGAGGGACAATCACGGAACCCCCAAAGCCGACGAGGGCTGTCCTGAGGGGTTCGAGCGGAATGTTCGTTATATTCATCTTTTGAAACGTGGTGTAAGGGAGAACGTTCACAGAGCTTCCACTATCAATTAAGACCCTATTTACAACATGGTTATGGACGTCTAAACTAACCACCATGGGACAGTCAGAGGTTTCACCAATCCCATAGGGTGTTACAATGTGTTCCAAGTCTTTCTCTGTAAACCCTACAACATCGTTCTCTTTTGTGCATGGAGTGCTGGTGACTGAAAGTATAGGTTTGGGCTGGAAGGCCTCTAATCATAGCTTCGAACATGGCGGTGCCGGGAAGCATTGGAGTCACCACCTGAGGGTCCACCAGCGATCATGTGGATCACCATAAATGGCTGGTTTTCCATATCAGCAGCTTTTCCTTTACCGCGATCACTTGTCTTAGTGTGATGGCGGCGCGGGCTCCTCAAGCGAGAACGGCTCCTTCCTCTAGTGTGCGCTCGCTCAGCACAGTGCTCATCGTACTTCTCCAGTATCTTTACAAACTCTTTAAGATGCCCCCCAGCAATGAGCCGCTGGATCTCGCTCTCAAGCTGGCGGCACTCGTTGGTGTCATGCCCCTTCTGCTTATGGAAGGCGCAGTACTTTCCCGAGCGCTTCTGAGCCTCGGCCTCCCTCATCTTCGACGGTCTCTTAAAAAGCTTCTTGTCTGCCATGGAATATACTTCAGCAATGGGTCGGTTGAGGGGGATGCGCTCGAAGCGGCGAGGGGGCGAGGGATTCCTCCGAGTGGGTGCTGGGCTGCGATGGCGATTCTTGGGCTCCCTGTCTTCTGATCCCTTGCTAGATCGAGGGGCATTCGCAAGTTTTTGATCCCTCGCCAAATACATATCTTCAAGCGTGAAGAAAAAGTCAGCTATGTCCCTGATCTCCATCAACGAGCGTGGCTTTTTCTTGGCTACCTCCTCCACAAATTCTTTGCTGACGTAATGCTTCATATTGATTGCCCCAAAAAGCACGTGCCTCAAGAAATCCATCGAGGGCTTTTCAATTAACAGAATCTCTTTGTTAAACCTTCCCATGAAAGACCTAAGCGACTCATTTGGCCCCTGGACTAGGCTGTATAGGGCCGTTGCGGCTTGGGCTGGCGTTTTTAGAGAGTTGAAGTAACTTAGGAAGACGCCAGTCAAATCATTGTATCCTCGAATTGAACGGGGAGGAAGCTTCTTATACCAATCCTGGGCCATCCCAACGAGAGAGGTGACGAAGACTTTAGCCCAGTAATGGCTTGGGTGCTCGTACAAGTGCATTAAATGCACGAAGTGGTCCAGGTGCTCTGCTGGGTCAGTTGTTCCATCGTATTTGTTGACGGACGTGGGGATTTTGCCCTTCCCCGCTCGGGTCATCAAAACCTCATCAATGAGGGAAGACGCGCCTGTCAGGGGCCTGTCGTTCCGGCCCTCGCAGTCGTGCCCTTTGTAATCCTCCTCTCTCCCGGGGTGGGAGATCTGGCTGCGTGGATGGCGAGCGTCTCTAGCCTTGGACCTCTCGCCCCCGACATGGGAGGCTCGAGACCGTGCACGAGAGAGCTGCTCCACCATGTTCTGGAGTCCATTAAGCTGATTTTGCATAGCGACTAATTGAGGGTCGCCGGCATTTCTACGGCTTGTCCTCCCTGTGGCTCTCGATTGGACTTCTTCATTTCCAGCCGCTCCAGCCTGAGGGGCTTTCTCCTTTTCAACGGGCTGTTGCAGTTGGGGAACTCTCGGCGGGACCTCTTTTTCGTTAGCTGGTGGTCGCGGAGGTGGCTGGGCCCTCAGTACGTTTTGGGCGGCTGTTAAGGGATGAACCTTTACCCCCCCCCCCCCCCCCGCCCCGGCAATGGCGCTGCCATTTGGGCCCCTGGGCTCGAGGGGAAGTAGATAGAGGTAAAGTGTGTCCAAGCCTTCTGAGCTGCCTGCACTTCGCACTGTGCGTAGATCGCGTGAAGCTGCTGCTAGGTTAGCTGGGGCGCCTCCACTCCTTGATTTTCTTTCGATAAGGTCATCGGGAGTTGAAATGCACCCACTTGGTAGGGCGGTATTACGGGCACCATGTTTGGCGTCACTCCGGGATTCATTCTGGGTTGTACATACGGGTACCCCCGGGGTGGCATGGCCATGGAGTATATGCCGGATTGGGAGGCAGGTACAGTAGGGACGAATGCTGGGGGAGGGAAAACAGAGCCGGATCCTCCTACCCCGTTTCCACTGGTGGGGAGAGTTGCAGCGGCGATTTCTGTGTTCCCAGCCCTATTTTCGGCAGTTGGTGGGGGTGTGCTTCCAACGGGGCCGTTGTTACCAGTGTTTTCTCTATTGACAGGAGTGAGAACACCCCTGTTTTCTATAGCTCCGGACCGTGTTGCAGTCACCATGTTTAGAGCAGGAGGTGTTATAAATCAACTAACTCAAAGAAGAATCCGGTGAAGATGAAGACGATGGTGATGGATTTCCCACAGACGGGGCCAAAAATGATGGTGCAGGATAAGGATTCCTAAGATACAACCAACACTTTGAGATTTTATTTATGAGGGGAAGACCATCACAGGCGTTTGAGCCTCAGGGTCTGGGTTTCCGATGAGCGTGGGTTCTTCCAGCTAGGATAACACCAGTTTATGCAATGGGAATGCAACAAGAAATGGTGAAATGCAGGGAGCTTGAGGAAGTTGAAGATGCCGGGAAAATGCAGTGGAATCACCCAGAAAAAGTGCAGGGTTTCTTGTGGAAGTAGATGACTTGGGAGAGAGTGCATGTGTTCTCCCTTATTTATATGTTAGGGGCGAGGGTAATTTGGGTAATTTGACCGTGTGGTCCCAAACCTGTGTTGCCCTAACACGTGGCGGCCTATGACGGTATGAGAACGATGGCTCTGAAAAGCAGGCGGCGTGTCAGGTACAAGGTGCGCACTGCCGTTGTGTCAGAGGTTGTTGGTGAGGGTCTTGCGCTGGGGAGCTCAAGATTAGTCCTGCAGGCGTGCGGATGCCCTACAAATGGGGAAGGCCATACTCGAGCGCCCATGACGCTCGAAGGGACGCACGAGGGGGTCACCCCTGGCAAATGACCTACGAGCGTCAACTACACGAGTGACAGAGGGCAGGTGCCCTCGGGGGTGCCTCCCTGGAAAGGGTAGCTCTGAGGGTCGTGGCATGAGCGTCGGTTCTGACAGCTTGACGCCTTACTTAAACAGTTGGCCGAGGCTCATGGGCCTATATCAGATAGCATGTGAGTGGGCTGGGTTGGCCCGCGAGCCTATCAATGCGAGTGTTGAATCTCTAAATCTTCTGATGGTGACACGTGGACGGCTCTGATATAAGCGTGGTTTTATGTCACATCAGTGGTAATTTTAATTAATCTCTTAAATTTTACCTAAATTTTTTTAAAAAGAAAAAGAAAATCGATAAACATGATCATTCCAATTGGGGTAATTAAATTACATGGGTAAAATTATTTATTTTTGTTTGAAAAATTACTGCATATATATAATTTAAAATATTTTAATTAATTATGAAAATTTTTATTAAGTAATTTACTTAGAATGCATTATATATATATATATATATATATATATATATATATATATATATATATATATACATAATAAATTACCTATAAACGTAATAAATTATCTACCAATCAATATCTAATTTATTTTCTCTCTCTATGATTTTAAATTTTGAAAATTGTAATTAATGCTAATTGATTTTATATATAGTAATATTTTTACATAATTAAAGAATACTTATTCACCTACATTATAAAATGAAACTCAGTTCTTCATTTTCATTTATCTGTTGTATTAGTCACTCCATTACATCTCTTTTCTTTTTACGTATACATAAATTTCTTTTTCTCATATTTTTCTTCATTTTGTTATTGATTTCAGTGTTTTGATGTTTTTTTCATATTTGATTGTTGTTCTTAGAACCTTTCATGTTATTTTTTTTTTTTTTAGTTTTTATCAATTTGTATTTCTTAGAGTTTATGTTATAACCATTGGTTGTTTTGTTTATTTGATATAATTTAACTTATTGTGTTTTGAAATTTATTTATTTGTATTTTCTGGGTTTTTTTAATATTTATTGTTATTTTTTTATGTTTTTCCTTTATTATTTTAATATACAATATTTATTATTTTTTGTTTATGCATGTGGAGAGATTTCTTGAAATTTTTTGAATATGACCAATGATATATCACTTCCTACTAAGCTTTCGAATCATGTTTATGTAACTACATATTTCAGGCGACACATTCCAGGTTTGAATGGTGTAAGATTTATTTATTTTATTTGAATTATTTTATTACTTTTTCTATTATTATTATTATTCTATAATTTTTTTTTAAAGGTATTGACTATAAAATTGAAAAATGTATGTTGAGTTTGTTAACCTATGTTTTCTGTATGCATTTATATATATTATATTCTAAAGGTTTATATATCTATTGTTATATAGATTATGTTGTTCATTTTATTCTTTTCTAAATTCAGCACATCTTTCATTTTTTTCAAATATTTTTTAGTTTATCTTATTTTAATTTTGTATTTTTTAAATCTTTATTTTGTCCATCTTAGATTATTTCAGTGTTTGATATATATAAATTTAAATGATATATTTTTTATATTTAAAATTTTATATTTTGTTTTGAGTTTTTTTATTATTTATAGTTTTAGGGAGATATTTTTTGGTCAAATTTTTTCTTTGTTAAGGACGAAATTATTTGGACTAAGAAAGTAATTAATAATTTTAATTCGCGTGTGATGGATCTTACCATATTAGTGTTGGTCAAATCTTTCCTTTGTTAAGAACAATACCTTTTGACTATTATATATAGGAAGAGCATCTCTAATCATAATTAGTTCAATTTTCATGATTTTTTAAAATTTTGAATTATTTTATTTTAAGAAATAATTATACTGTTAATTAAATTTAAAGTAATATTTATTGAATCCCTAAATTACACCATAATCATAGTTATCTTAATTAAAGATTTCATTATGTATGGTAACTATCTAAATTTGGGATTTTCCTTCATTGCTTATAGTTCAGGAAAATTAACTGAAGAGTATGCACAAGTATCGTGCAAATTAATACTCCATTTGACATGAAATTCTATTAACAAATTGAAATTTTTTGGAGGTTGGAATACTACAAGAAAAATGGGTTTTTGTGACGCCTGAAAGCGTCACAAAAAAGGGGTTTTTGTGACGCTTTTGATGTTGTGGCGTCACGTAAGTAAGCGTCACAATATGTTATTGTGATGCTTTATTGTGTCATTAAAGTCGTGATATTATGACGCTTTTCAGCGTCATATATGATGAATATGTGACGCTTTTTAGCGTCATAAGAAACATTTAACTACCATAACTAACCATTTATGGAACGTTTAAAAGCGTCACAATAACCAGTAATATGACGCAATAAAGCGTCATAATAAATAGTATTATGAAATAAAAAAGCGTCACCAAAAATATTTTTTATAACGGAATATAGCGTCACAATAGTGTATATTATGATGGAGTATGGCGTCACAATAAATTATATTACGCTTTATAGCGTCACAAGAAATGATCTTATGACGGAATAAAGCGTCACAAAAAGGTATATTATGACGGAGTATAGCGTCACAATAAGTTATATTAGGACGGAGTATAGCGTTACAATAGTGCATAGTATGACAGAGTTTAGCGTCACAATAAATTATATGAGGACGCTTTAGAGCGTCACAAGAAATGATCTTATGACGGAATAAAGCGTCACAAAAAGGTGTATTATGACAGGATAAAGCGTCATAATAAATTGTATTATGACAAAGAAAAGCGTCACCAGAAAGTTATTTATGACGGAATATAGCTTCACAATAAGTGATCTTTGACGGAATAAAGCATTACAAAAAGTTGTATTATGACGGGAGAAAGCGTCATTATAAGTTATATTATGACGAAATAAAGTGTCACGATAACATATATGTAAATAATATTATGCAATTAATATTAATATTAAAATTATATTTTCCCTAATATTTGTAATACTATTATAGTAATTTAGTCACAACAAACTAATATAAGTAACAACATAATTAATAAAGCCAAATCAAATAACATAATATTATTAAGTTCATAAAATATCGAATCCAAAATAATATTAGTTAAAATTTGTACCTAACATATAATATGGCCAAATGCAACAAAAATGACAAAATATTAAGTGTCAATACCAGCCAATTACAGTACTTGGAGCAATTGAGTAACAAAACAAAAGAAGCCACCAATGGTGTCAATCTTGAGTCATAGCAACCTATATAAAAATTCCATCAATGTAGTCAATATTAAGTAGGTAAATTTTATTTTATTTTCTATAAGCTAATGAACAATCATTACCATATTTTTTGGCCATGCAACAACCTCTCCAATTGCATCACCAATAGTTTTGAAATGTGGTGTGGGTCGAATTAAATCTTCATCAACTTCGACCGCAACATTGATGACCACCTCACACAAATTATTTCCCAACAATACTTGCCCAACTCTTTTTGATGGAACTAAACTTTGAAGACAACCAATTGCCACAATTTTGGAGGAATCAAACACACTTTTTAGTAACACCTTTGATCCAACCTGCATAATTTGAACAAACCGAGCATGAAGGGAAAAACTGCAATAAGATGATGCATTTCTAGTGTCAAATATTGAAAACCAAGATTAAATGGCTTCATATAGGAAATCAATACCAACAAAACTTCATTAGGATACTTCAAACCACATAGCATTTGGACTTAATCAATCCCACTACTCGTACACAGCCATGGAAATAGTGAAGCAAAGTAGTGAAAAGGAAAGCCACTTAGATTACGTATAATATATATTAGACATATGCTGGAGGCTTTCCCACTTTGGTATAAAATACAATTCAACACATTAAGTGCTTGTGTTTCATGGAGTACTACTTAGAAAATAGGAGTACCCGTGTGCAATTAATGTTCAAAACTATCATACGAAACATAGGTGACAAGGAGACACAGTTATATATATTTGTGTGCATGAATGCATATATATATTTACTTTTATGTTCATCATTGTCTGAAGATGGGAAAGCCACCAGCCTCAACACTATTAGTTAATCTTCCCTAATTGGGGGACATTTAGCATATGCACATCAATGATCAGTTCTATGATAACAATTGTTTAACTCAAATAAAGAGCTGTCAAGATTCCTCATGTTTCCAGATCAGCCGCTGAGATGTGTAATATTGAGATTTTCATTTCACGAAACTCGTGCACAGCCCATATTCAATTCATTTATTCGCAGCAAACGAGGCATTTTAGGTGGAATTGATTCCTTTTGTTTTCTAAACTCATCTCCTTATATATACACCCTATAACCTGAGGGAAGTCTTCAGCCAATTCTCAACATCTTCTCTCAATTTCAAACATACACATCACTTCAGCCCTAGAAAAGGGAAAGAAAATGATGGCCAATTTCCACATCCGATCAAACAGTTTTCCATCAAAATCCCATCTGATGTTGAAAATAATTTGTGCAGTCATCTGCAGAAGCTACATCTAGGGGTGTTCACGGTTCGGTTTTTCGGCCGAACCGAAGTTTCGGTTCGGTTAACCGAAATTTCGATTTTCGAAAAACCTAAACCGAAACCGAACCGAAATGTGTTCGGTTAGGTTCGGTTTTAACCGAACCTTTTCGGTTCGGTTTCGGTTTTCGATCGAAAAACCGAACCTCAATTATTATTTAAAAAAAAAAAAGTGAATATAAAACCTTTGAGATTACAGACTTACAGTCTACAAAAACCAAACATTACAGAAACCATGACATTTGAGAGAACATTACTGAAACCATTAACCAGCTAAGAAAGTTCAAACTCCCAACCAAACATTTGAGATTGTCTAGAAGTTAAAAACATTACAGAACCATGACTTCGCGTCGGAGAACGGGAGAAGAAGGTTGTCTTCGTTGTCGCCTCATCGCCGTCAGCGTCGCCGGCGTCACGTGCCATCGAAATTGGAGTCTGGAGATGGAGCCGGAGCAACGGATGCAATTTGGGAAAGGAGAAGAGAAGTAGGGTTTGTGGCTTGGCAAATTAGGGATTTGAATATGTGGAGAGAAAGTAATGAAATGGAATTTTTGATTTGTGAAGTTAATTCCCAAAAAACGTTTGTTTACATATCACGTTTTTAACTTTTCAATTTTCATTACATTATTACATATAAAATTATAAAAAAAAAAATATATATATATATATATATTGGTTCGGTTTTCGGTTCGGTTCGATTTAACCGTAAAACCAAACCGTAAAAACCGAATAACCGAAAATCCAAAATGGGCAAACCGAAAACCGAACCGAACACCCCTCGGTCGGTTCGGTTCGGTTCGGTTTTCGGTCGGTTCGGTTCGGTTTTTCGGTTTTCGATTTTCTTGAACACCCCTAGCTACATCAACATCTTCAATATGCTCAAACTTGGCTAGCCTTAGAGATTTACAAAAGCATTAATAATATTATAACTTAGTCCCTAAATGGTGGCCATGTATTACTGCAGAATCTACCCAAAGACCGAAAATAATCAACAAAAGTGATTGCAAATTAGCTATTACCATCATCTAAATAAACCTCTAAGCTCTCATAACTTCAGTAGAATTCCATAACATTCAGTTAAATTTACTGTGACCTTATAGTGGCATGTTGATAATATCATAGGAACACACATAATTGATTGGGAATTCATCTGAAGATCTTGAATTTGAGCACTATCTCAGAAAAAAGAAGAACCAACAGTCTAACAGTCCACCAAGTGTTTCAGCATAAAGTACTATATCTTGCAAACACAGAGATCTAAAGAACAGAGCTTTATAAGCAATTACACACAAAAACAACTTCACCAACCCATTTCTCAACCAATATAAAGATCCAAACCCAGCTTCATAAACCACATCAACACACTAACCAATCAGATCCAGACCCACAATACCCATTAAAAAATGACTAAAGAATGGAACAGATCTTTCAACGTAAGTAGATGGGAAGCAATCTCGAGATTTACCTGGAGAGGCATGACATTCCTTGATGACGATGTGGCTGGGCGAAATGTTGTATCATGAAATCGAGATGACGATGATGAAGGGACTCTAGTTGTTTCTGGAATAGAGTTGTCTGGTGCTCGTTGCATGTTACTTTTTAGGAGTTCTTGTATTTGTCTATTTTGTTCAAGTACAATTTGCTTCAATTCATCAATATATTTCTTGCAACTCATGTGCATCCGAGAAGACTTACCGCGCACATGGATATCACCATATACATCTGAAGTAGAGATCCCATAGCCAAACCTCCGTACTCTTCCCCATTTGTCTTCCCCAACAACTTGCGAAAATATATCATTAGGCCCAACATCTTTCGAATTAGGAGGAAGCTCCTTTTTTTTATCTTGCAATTTTTCCTAACAATTAAATAACAAAACAATATAATCAGATCCTACTCCAATCCAAGGGAAAACATAGTAAAAAAGGTAGAATCTTACCAACGTATTTGCTACAGTAGCATTAGAAGTCTGTCCATCTTTTGTGTAACATTTTGCAAATAGGTCGACCCTACTAAGATCATCATTCTGTTCATTGTCTCCAGTTCCTTCACCATCACCACATTCTGCATCTCTTAACACCCTTGACTCTTTCTGGGAAAAATACCAAATGGATGAAGCATCAAACTAAGATAATTTATTAATGTAAAGAGAAAGAAAATTGAACAAATGAACCTTCATTTCGTCTCGGATTTGTGAGAAACTCTTTTTTCCGGTGATATGCATCATTGTCTTTTGTGCCTTATTGTCTTTGTTCTGAGCACTAATTTTCTAAAAGTAAGATTAAAATACAAGTTTTGGAGACGTTTGTAGTAAATCTGAGCCTTGTGTGACAATTATTTTAAATTTTTCAGAACTTTGCACCAACAGTTTTAAGTAAAAAAATTATGTTTACTCTATCAAACGAAGTCGGATTAATCTGAAATTTCTTGGGAATATACTCAATATATTCATAAGTTTCCCGGTAAAAAGGTTTTGAGAAATTCATACATTTACCCACTTTTCTCAAGCCATTATTGTAGACCAGAAAACGGGGGACTGCTGGGTCGTTTTGAATTTTTCTCGGGTATCAAATGGACTCGGATTAACATAAAATTTAACAGACCTAAACCTTAATATACTGGTAATATCCAGTTAAAACAGTTTTTAAAACCGACGTCGTATGAGTTCTAACTTTGCATCTGAATTCTCTGCATACATGCTGTCACAGTTCGGTTCATGCATTCCACAATCTTAATCATACAAAACTCATCTAAAAACATCAAAAACTTATGACCCAATTTTGCCTACAATGTTCCTTAACATATGTAATACATAAACACTCAGGTTTCCATGCTTTAAGATAGTCAAATCAGCAATTCAATCAAAATATTTTCGTACCCTGTTTTAAAACAAATTACAGCTGATAAACTCAATGAATACAGAATCATCTTTAATTACATGTTTAGGCCAAGAACCCATGCTAAAACAAGCCTACATCACGTCCACTTGAATTTACCTGTTATGTATTCTCTCAAATATTCTAATGTAAAATGTTACCTGTTCAAGTCGTTGAAGCAGAGCAGTTTTGAATTGTCAAACACCACGACCACTTGAATTTTTATCCAAGTTATCAGCTACTTCAAAAGCACAAAAACGACCTGGAAAGGAAATAACACCATCAAAATCCTAAAATATAAAAATATCTTGAACTATATTATAAATTTCTTAAATATATCTGAAATTATTGGGTCAATGCTACAACAACTTATGTTTTCTACTTAGTATTTACCAAAAGGTATCTAATTTGCAATCTGAAACCAGCATTTCTGAAAATGTCTCATGTACATACCATTATTATAACAAACACTAGAAATCAACCAAATAGTAGTTCTTATGCTACAGACTTCACACTTACCTACAACTAGAAACATAAGAAATTTGGAAACAAGACAAGTTGTAGAAAGAGCAACCAATAGCTGAATCTCTTAAAATATATAACAAAACACATTTTCATATATAACATAATAAAAGGTGTTAAGCGTATCAAAATGAGAATTAACATTTCATTGCTTGAACAAACAAGAAATGAGCATTGAATAGTATTTATGTATTTAAACAATCGGAAGCTATTATAATCCAACATTCTGCACACACCAATGCAATGTAGCTAGGCCTTCAAAATTCCAAATTACATTTAGTTATGACAGTTGCAAGTTAACTTGTAATATATTATTAAAGAGCAAAAGCATGGTTAATAATTAATTCCAATTTGATGATTAAACCAGCATGTCAATGACCACTTCACACGTCACTTACATAATTCCAGATTTAAAAGAATTTAGAATATCAATGTGGTATCTACATATCCACAATCAGTTCAGTACTCATACTCAGCAGATCATATATAGCAGCTATGGAAATACATAATTATGTTCCTTAGCTGATCATATATCTCACAGTTTAGTTTAAAAGCCCCAACACAGACATGTACCTAAAATAGCATATTACAAGCTTTAATTCACTCATCTCACTAAATGTATCTTTGCTGGCTGTTCAACAGTTTACTACAGTTCAATTTGTGTTTTGGTGTCTATCTCATCTGCATAAGACTAAAATGGGATGTGTTCATCTGATCCATGAAACTAAAAAATGTGCCCACAAATAGAAATTAGAAATAAAATCATAGAAAGTTCAGATTAATTATCAGGATACCTAAGACATAGCCAAAATAAGGAGAAAGCATTACCTTGCAATAGCAGATAGTTTACTGTTATCTTCTTGCACATTCATTAGCTTAGCCATGGAAAAAACTACGGGAACAAGTAGCAGTTGGAATTGCCATTTATCAATTTATGTAAAATGTTGCGCATAAAGATTGCAGTTGTTATACGAGGATAGCAGAAACATAAAGCACCATCATAAAAATTAAATACGAATATAAAATATGTGATAGCATCAACTAATAAAGCTTTTAAAATAGCTTAAACAGTTGACCCCAATTGAATGCTTGATCCTTGAATAGAAGAATGTACCATGCTCATTTATGCATAATATGAAGCTTTTCAAATAGGTAGAGAATTAATCCAATGTGAAAGCTATAAAAAGATACTAGCTATAGTCATGATAGCACAGGAAGACATATTTAGAAAGACAATCTATAAGGACAGGGGCACTAGTACATGAAAATTAAAAGAGAAGGGAATTCCTCAATATCGACTGTCATATGAGACCAACCACTTAGCCTAGAACAGATAGAAGGTCATAAAAACATGCATTGGGAGGTCAGTGAGAGGGGTAAAGATACTTGCAAGGACAAAGGTATCATTGACAATGCACTTCAAACATTATAGTAAAAGCCATGTTGGTGTGGAAGTGTTTTGATATTTACATGATACAAAACTATCATGTGGAGTTTGTAAGTTAAATAATGTATTATGTTCCCTTACAGTTGCATATGCACCTTGGCCATTGACTAAGACTATAGATTTCTTGCATAAGTTTAAGTACGTTTTCTTGACTTTTTTTGTAAGGGAACAGAATATATATCCTAAACTCAACCATCAATAAGACCATTCAAGCATGAAATTCAGCCACATAGTTAGAAAACTTATATTAATTAATTATGCAACTGTCTACAGTTTTCCAAAATGTAGTGAATAACCATCATCCCCAATTGATGATCTTCAAGAAGAACATACAAAGACCATTTTGACCGTATCAAGTGAAATCAACAAAAAGCCAGTCGATCCAAATGGAAAGAATGTAAAGATAATTGCTTCAATAAACTCAAGCAATCAAAAGGTATATTTACAGGATCTCATAATGCTCCAATTTTCAAAGCCATCAGAAAATTAACAGTAAAATTGAACTGTCTGAAAACAGTTTACTAAATGTATCCACAATGAGCTCAGCCAAGCTGCATGTCAAGTTCAATGCTCAAACTCAAGTTCAGTCAGCCCCAAATCCCCAGGACAAAACCAAGAAACAGAAAGCTATAGGGATATACAGGGAGCCGGAAAAGAAAATGAAAGTTACCAGGTTATCTTGTTTGAAGATTTAGGCTCAGAATATTCCATGTCATAAGCAGTTCATTGTTGTTGAACCTGCTTGCCCAGATAGGAAAAAGAACAAAGCTTTGTCAGGACATTGTACAGAATAACCAATGCAAAATGAATTATCTCAAACCTATATGAAATATTGGATTGATATACGAACTTCCTCTTCTTTTATAAATATAAAATCACAAATTACTTAGCATAATTAATTAACTCTTAAACTTTTCCAAAAATTTTGGCCAGAGAAATAGTACAAGACCACACCCTCAACTTTCTGCGTATTTTCCATGAAGTACATTTCATCTAATAAATTGCAAACCACGATTAAAGGCAATTTCAAAAGAAAAAATGAGGATCTGATAAATCAACTTCAGACATTTATAGCGTATTATACTTGAACTTAGCTCGCCTAAATAATTTCAGATAAAAGTAACTTCACATATTTACCGGCAAATTATCTTGCACAAGAGAAAGAGAATTCCGAATTTAACCCAAAAAATGAAAGGTATTTCAGAGACTCACAGATTCAGCTTTCCACCGACTTCAAAATAGAAAATCAACAGGCTCGAAAACTCGAAAATATCTTCAACTTTCCATCGAATTCAGATTTTCTAGCTTAATCCGGTGGTCTGGAAAAGAGAAAAAGAGAAGGGTTGGCAAGGCAGGGCGAGGCGAGGCAGCCGGTGGTCTGGAACCCAAACCCTAGTTCAGTGACGCAGCGGCGGAGCAGCGATGCGTCGGCAGAGTAGCGAGGCGGCGGAGCTCTGGAGATGTCTAACCTCCGATTTCTTCGTATTTCCTTGACTTTGTTCAATTTCAGTGTAATTGTCTAATTGATGTCTCTCAATTTTCGTTGCTGGATAAAGTGAAATTGTGCTTCCCCCATTTTTTTTTTACCAAGAAATATTTCCCTCATTTTTTTGGCTCCAAACCCGCCAAAACTTACCGCTCAAAAGCCAGCCTCTTCTAATAAAATTAAAGAACTTATGATATTTTATAAAATATATACATATTGAGACGCTTATATATTAAAGCGTCAAGATAAATATAAGTTCTTTAATTTTATTACATATTGAGACGTTTATATATTAAAGCGTCAAGATAAATATATTATATTGTGACGCTTCTTAAAAAAATGTCTCATTATGATTAATTTAGTTGATAAATAATATAATAATAAATAAAAATTAGATCTAATTAAACGGATTTACAAAAAGCATCGCAATAGGTGGTCTGTTATGACACCTTTTCAAAAGCGTCATATTAGAGTGTCATAACAGTCTGTTTTTCTAGAAGTGAATTTTATTTTTTAATTCATGTGCATTTATTTATCTTCTTTGAATTTTTAATTGCTTTTTTTTTATTATTTTTTATGTTATGTTGAATTATTTTTTATGATTTTGAAAGGCCATTATTTTATAATTTTATGAGTTTTATTTTACTTTTCTTATGTAATGTTCAATAGATATTTTATTTTTAAATACATATGTTATTTTTTTTATATATTTGTTATTACATTATAATTTTTTTTTAAGTTCTTCTCGGTCGTTTCATTTTATTTTTTCCATTACATAACGAGTTAATTTATTGATCAAAATTTTTTACATCATCTTATTTTTATTTTTATTTTATAGTTTTTGTCTTCTTGAATGCATCTATACATGTAGCATTCAAATAAAATGAAGTGATGCAAATTTTTTAAACTTATTTTAGACTTCTTGAATTTCTTTATTTTGGAACATAATTTTTAGATAAAATTTAAAGCAGGTAAATGTTTTTTTTCCCTCTTATATCGTGATGAAGTGACAAAAAATATTTTTTCTATTGATCATATTTTTCTCATTTTTGAAGAAAAAATTAATAAAAAATGATATTAAAATAATTTATGTGCATCGCACGAGTTATATGCTAGTATATATATATTTATGTAATTGATTAGGTTTGATGGAACTAAATTCGAATTAGAATTTTTCGGCATCTCACTCTACCAACCGAAATCGAAATTTGTAATACTCTCTCATTGGCTATTGGAACTAATTAGAATAGTATTTTGGTGTGCATAAAGCAATTGTTTTTATGACATATAATCCCTAATTTTTATCGGAAAAAGTAGTAATACCGATTTAATCGGTCCAGCCCAATAGGCCCATTATCCGGCACAAATCAACATCTAGTTTTTCTTCCCCTTCACGTCAAAGACAAACGCAAAGGCTTCTGGTATCGTGGGAACTAATTAACATAAGCTGTAATTGAGTTGATTAATGGTTTACGGAGAAATGCAGAAGGTGGCTTTAAGAGCTTATGGGGAAGTGCTGAGGCTGGTGCGCCGCCTGCCGAAGGATACGAGGGCTTACTACGCCAAATACGCCCGCGAAAACTTCGTCAACTACAGAGAAGTCGATCCCAATGACGCCGCCGCCATCGACGAGCTTCTCAAACGAACTTACAAACATTCTCTCTGGGTCCTCAACAAGGTCTCTCTCTCTCATCCTCTTTCAAATATATTAAAAGAAACTATGTATCTGATATTTGGGGTGTCATGGGTATTTGCAGTATTCGGTGGAAGAGTCTGCGGCCGGTAAGCTGAAGGAAATCTGCTCTTCTTGATCTGTCATGGCTTCTGCACACAAACTGTTTGATTCTATTCCCCACTGGAATTTGGTTGTTCGTAACTATGTAATTTCTGGTTTTGTTTTATAATGGGCTTGGATTTTGCCAAGGATATGCCCATTGGGCCTATAAAGTTATGAAGTCCAACAACAATGTTTCAATAATCCATACAGTCATGAGTCGTGGAGAGCTTTATGTAGCTATGGCCTATGGGCCTCAAGAGTGAAAAGATCCGATGAGAATTATATATTAATCCATTGCAAGTTTATCTTATATAACTGATAACTCGTTTAGTTACTTATGCTAGTTTTTGTGGATTTTCATTTTTTTTGTTGGGATAATTGTCAATGGACAATTGAGGTTTAATTTAATAATAATAGAAAAACCTCAAGTTACAAAATCGGAGAATTCTCGAAAACTCCCAAATGGAAACTCAAATTCCTTTTTGCTCCCCACTTTAAAAAATGTTCCTCTGAACTCCGTAGATGAAAATCAAACTTCCTTTTTACTCCCCATTTTTTTGACATGTATAAAAACTCAAGAATCGCGTACCCAAATCCTCAAATCACGTAATTAAATCCCCAAATGATATATTTGCGTACCCAAATCCCCAAATCAAGTAACTAAATCCCCAAATGATGTATTTGCCCCGCAAATACATCATTTGGGGATTTAGTTACTTGATTTGGGGATTTGGTACATGATTCTTGAGTTTTTATACAACAATGGGGAGTTAAAGGGAATTTGGCCTGTCATCTGAGGAGCAAACGGAAACTTTTTTGAAAGTGGGGGGTTAAAAGGAATTTTTTCAACTTATGGGTACTATTCAAAGAAAACCCAATAAAAAATCGTAAAAGACACCCCCTGAGCAAGCGTGTTTTTAGTAATTTTTTAGAGTGCTGGTGTAACCCTTGTTCGTATAATAAAAGTAAAGGTCTAGTTCCGTACAATTAGCTATAGTAAGTTCAGATAACTTTTTGCTCCGAAATGTTGGAAATAATCATGTGACAAAAAGTTTCGCCAACAAGCTCAATAACACTATACTAGTTTAATCATAGGTTTTGAGTTTGAGTGAGTCCCTGATAATACAGTTACCATTAATAGGGAAAGTTTTATACCCTAAATGATCTATCCCGAATGGACCCATGAAAATGTGCTACAGAATAATAAAACTTAAAAAAAAAAAAAATGCTAGCCGTCTGAAAACCAAATCATAATTATTAAACTCTCATTTAAAATTTTATCGATTAAATATTGATGTTCATTAAAATTAGGACACCACTAAATTTATAAATGGGTTTTGAGTTGTCTAAGCAAAGAGATCAAATCCGTGTGGAAGGAAACCAGCAAAACAAGGATTAGCACTCTAATGAATTAATTTAGTAAGTACTCAATAAATATAATTAATACAATTCAAAATAGGACGAATTACATTTGAGTACCCTCACAATAGGTGAAATTACAATGCAGGCACCTTTGTTTGAAAAATTACATATTAGTCCCTAACCTTTATGCTCCGTTTGAGGTCCCTCCATTCCGTTAGGGTTCAATCAAATTTAACCCCTTTAATGACCAAAATACCCTCAGGGATTGGTTTTTAATATACATAAAAGTGAGGGTTCGTTTTGTTAGGAAGTGTAGAGTTTGATTAATTAGATTTAAGAATAAAATTAATTTTTAATAATATAAAATTTACACTAATTAAGATATTATATTTCAATTAGTCTTAAATTCGTATTTTCTAAAATTAAACAGGACTTTTTTAATAAATTTTTTGATATTATATTTAATTAAGCAACATGTCTTTTTTTTTTTTTTCCCTTCTTATGTACGTATGCAATATAAAAGTATGTATAAAAAATATACATATTTATGAATAAAAATATTACATTTGACTTGAATAAAAATAAAATTATATTATGTCATATGTACATAATAATCCTTAAAGTTTATAAATATTAACAAAACGATCCTTTAATTTTTAATATATAACAAAATAATCCTTAAAAAATTTAATATAAATATATGTCGTAAGGGTATTTTGGGAAATTTATAAAAAAAAATTAATGGAACCCTAACAGAATGGAGGGACCTCAATCGGAGAATAAAGGTTAGGGACTAATATGTAATTTTTCAAACGAGGATGCCTGCGTTGTAATTTCGCTTATTGTGAGGGTACTCAGATGTAATTCGCCCTTCAAAATAAGTGGTAATGAATAATATAATTCAAAATTAGCGATGATAAATAATGTAAATAACAATAAATGATGAAGATAAAAGAAGAATGAGAGCGAGTTGTGTCGGAGACTCTTGGTGAGAACTATAGTGCAACAACTTGATAATATGAAAGTTTGTAATGTAGAATAGTCAAATTGCGATTGGTCTCCTAAGGAATGGTCTCTCCTCCTTTTATAGTAAAACAATCCGCCAGCCAGTTAGCCTCCCAAAGAATGGTTTCTGGTAACTCGTTAGCCAGTTAATCGGACAAGTAGTAAATTTCTGATTTACAACTATGGTTGTTCGAGGTTGAGAGAAAAGTGGGGGTGGTTATCTCCATGACTTAAATTTAAACTCCCCTCTTATCCCTCATAATTCCCAATTCCTGAAACGTACTCTGACCAAGTAAACCTTCAGTAAGCATATATCCGAACTCATCCGAAAACCGCTTCAACTTATTCGAATCCGATTATCCATCAGATAAGCTGAACGTTCCTGGATACCGAGCTCCTTCCAACTGAAAGATAAACACATTATGTCCGTTATCCAGTTTTATTGGACCTTGATGAATTGGATTGTCTGTTATTTTTATGACACATCAAACACAATAATTGTAAAAATGAGAGATTTCGGACAGAGAAAGATATTAAAATGAGTAAGATAATCTTTCATTGTTATTGAGCCAAAAAGATAAGATATGAGCACAAGGGACATAAGTATAATTTTAGCTAAACTTTACGAATGTTATAATAGCTTCTAATTAATCCAATAAATCTTTATTTAATTTGCTGCTTGCTTGTGATTGGGTTAATAATAATTGCCTCCAAATGTATTAAGTATATTTGTAAGTAAATCTAAGCAATGTACACCTAGATCACCAAACTCTCGAACGAAAGCGCGAAATTTTGACCAAATAAAATCCCACATCCCATTCGTGTCCTCTCCAGGACTCACGAGCCCTACAGGAGTCAATAGATTTGCAATTCATATTCCCATAATCACGAGATAATCATTCACAATCACGAGAGATTATTCTGAAATACTCTATTCAAACATTATATTTAATTCAGCAATTAAATTTAGGTAATCACCTCCAACTGCATATGATACTGATTACAGAATCACAAACGAAAATTCCATTATCCTAATTATTCAAATTAATTATCTTTAATTTGCTTCCAAGGGAAGTCATTAATCGGCTTACCGAATTTATCTCTATCTAGTATAAATAAATCAAACTTTACCAAAAAAAAAAAAACAATTACGAGCGTATTATAAATTTCGAACCACTAATTAAAATATCTTCACACAAATAAAAAACATGGCGAGATCACACTATGTGTTCATCTTCTTCTCCCTTCTCCTGCAAATGTCGGCCCATAATTTTCCAGTCAGGGTATCCGCCGTGGAATACAGAGTCGTAAATGCCGCCGATAACACCCCCGGCGGGTCGCGCTTCGCCTTCGAGATCGGAATACCGTACACCCAACGAATCATGGAAGCGATAAACTATTTCATCTGGGATATTTTCCAGCAGTACACGGACGAGGACCGGAAACCGGTGGAAGCCGTGCAACTCTACGTGCAGCAGTACGACGGGGCCGAGGCGGTAACCTACGGCGAGAGCATCAACGTCAGCTCGCTGTATCTCCAGGGGTACAAAGGTAACCTGAAGTGGGAGTTCACTTCCCTGCTCCACCACGAAATGACACATGTTTTCCAGTGGAACGGCGAGGGCCGGGCGCCGGTGGGGCTGGTGGAGGGCATGGCGGATTACATGATTTTGAAGTCGAATTATTATCCGGCGGGATTCGCGAAGCACGGACAGGGGGAGAGATGGGATCAGGGATATGATTTCACGGCGAGGTTCTTGGAGTACTGCGAGGAGCTGAAATCGGGGTTTGTGGCGGAGCTGAATAAGAAGATGAGGAAGAACTTTACGGAGGATTATTTTGTGGAGCTGACGGGGAAGACGGTTGGGCAGCTGTGGGCGGAGTATAAGGATCTGTATAAGCAATGATAAGGAGTATAAGGCTCTGTATAAGCAATGATAAGGAGTACAGCTTAGCTATTGATTGTTGTAGCCTTGTAAGCCACATAATTATATATGGATTAATCGCTGGTATAAGAATTGGATGATTTGGGAAAGAATTGTTGAAATTATTTAATAAGTGTTGTTTTTTTAGCTCGTTCTTGCTTTTAAAATTGAATAAGTGTTTACACCCGTTGCAATTGGATAGATATCATGTAAATTTAATTAGAGGTCTTTTATTTGAGCCTTTAAAAACACAATTATGTATGGGTAATTCTAGCCCGAGTCAGGCTCGGCCAAACCGGTGTAACTTTGCAATTTAAATGGTTCTACCCAATTCAAATTTAAATTGATGAGATAGATCACAAAGACAACTAGTCATCTTTTTTTTTTTTGGCAGCGCCAAACTGGCCAACTAACTCAATTTTACGCCAACCAAAGTCTCTGCCCAATTTCGCAGCCGAAAGAGCCACGAGAGACTCAGCTGCTGCCGGATCACAAATATTTCGATGTCGATCCGTTTCCCAACCAACAACAAGGCCGTTGGAATCTCGCACAACCACCCCTATACCAATGGCATGCTGTTCAGAGAAGACCGCTCCGTCGAAGTTAACTTTAACCCATCCAGCATTAGGTTTGCTCCATTTATGTTGCTCCTCCGACGCCGGAACCGCTGCTGCCTCCTCATCAATGGCGGCGCTACCTGGAATGGCCTGTTCCGTGAACGAAATGACCTCATGAGGCTACGAATCAACACCTTCCATGCGTTTCCGATTTCTACAACCCCAAATAGAGCACACTATAGTAGCAAACCGCTGACATTCCTCCTCATCAAACAACTTGAAAGACCCCAGCAGCACATCGCTGATATTATCATGTCCAACTAAGAAAGCCCGCTGAGGCAAATGCGAGAGAGCCCAGACTTGCCGAGCGAAAGGGCAAAGAAATATAGCGTGCTGAATCGTCTCCACAGTTTATGTAAGGACACGCATCAACCAGGTGACGTCGGACCAAAGCCTCGCCAGTAGGTAAAATCTCACGCACACACCTCCACATGAAATTGCTCAACTTAGGTTGAACTTTCAAGCTCCAGACCCTCATCTATATACCATGATCCTCCATATTCGTAGAAGACCCCGTCTTTCGACTAGCAAGATCGACCGCTAACCGGTAGGCACTTTTCACCGTAAAGAGACCATTAGAGTTATAGTTCTAAATGAGCGAATCCGGTCTCAGAAAAGAACCCAGCGGGATACCCAGGATCAGCACTGCATCCCTCTCATGAAACACCCTTCTAATCAGCTCTTTGTCCCATTTCTGGAGCCCCGACATCATTACAAGAAATCCTGCGAAATCCGATGGAAAATTCCGAGGGAACATGGTCGTCGGAATTCTGAGGGGTTTTGTTTAAAAAAAAAAATAGAAATTAAATAAGGGAATCCCGTCGGTTTTTTTAAAATAAAAAATTTAGAAATATTATAAAATAATTCCGACGGAATTCCGAGAAAAATTCCATCGATTTTATCAAAATATAAAATAGAAAAATAAATATTAAATAATTCCGACGGCCCGTCGGTTTTGTTAAGAAAAAATTTAAAAATATTATTAAGTAATTCCGGCCGGATTTCTAAATCCCGTCTGTTTTATTAAAATATAAATTAAAATAAATTTTAAATAAGAAAATTTTTAATTAAATACAAAATAAAACTAAAAATTAAGAAAAAAATAAAAAATATAAAACACGAATAACGTATCTATTAAAAAAAATTAAAGAATTCCGACGAAAATTCCGTCGGGAATCGCAAAATAAAAATTTAAAAATATAGCCGACGGGTAATCCCGCCGGTGTCCATCGGAGTATTTAACAAAGTTATTTTAATTAACATTATTTATTAAAAAAATTTTAAACAAGAATGTGCAAAATTAATTTTAAAACTTTCTGAGTTAAAACAAAGGGGCCATCTTTTAAAACTCCCTATGGGTTGTGAGAATCTTTGTTTGCTCCCCATTCCAAAAATTGCCTACTAACTCCCCAATTGAAAATGCAAAGTTTCCTTTGCTCCCTAATGACCTAAAATGACTCTATACCCTCCATTTAATATTTTTACCACTTTATTTCCACCATTTCAACCATTAATAATGCCTGTCATAATATCCATTTATTATTAATTTTAACTACCACCAACAAACAGATCAAAAGGGTTATCTGAACAAAAAAGGGTTTTCTGAACAAGACGAAGAATATGCCCGCAAGTTTGAAGAAGACGAAGAACATCACTAAAAAGGGTTAGCTCTCCGGTGCAAATTTGAAGATCTTCCCTGTCCGTTCGCGGGCGACTCCCCATTTTGGAAACGACTGAGATCCTTGGAATCGGTTTCGATGCAAATTTGAAGATGTTCTCTGCTTTCTCGCCGACGGATATGATAGAGCTCTCCGGAATCGGTCCCGACGGCTTTCTCCAATGAACTCTCGAGGCCTGATTCTTGATTCCCCTTGCCACTAAGCTAAGACCATTTCGTTCCCTTCACCATTCTTTGTTTCGCTTTTAGTCATGGGTAGCTCATACGAAGTTAGTGAGTGTAGCACACCTGTGCGTCTCCTTGCTGGCCTTCGTTATAATTACAAAATGCATGTTTTCTCAATTAGGGGTGATTTCAATTTTCCTTGGTGGTTGCAAACAACCCTTTGAATCTTAATTTTTCATGTTCTGCATTTGTGTTAGCTTGTACACTTTATGAACAACATTTGTAGTTTAGTTTGTTGGACTTTAATTGTGCTGCCTGGTGTTTGTTGTACAATCATAATTTTTCTTTCATTTGTACTGCCTGGTGTTTGTTGGAATGGAATGGTACTTGATTTAACACGTGATACCTGATTCTGCCATTTGGGTACGTCATATGGACAATTAAGTAAGTGATTCTAGCATCTGTGTATAACATTATCCAATATTGTACAAATTGAAAAAAGTTGTACATAAAAGTGAATCCTTGTTCTTCACAAATTTATACCACATATGGACGATTAAGTACGTGATTCTAGCATTTGCGTATAACATTTATCCAAAGATGTACAACGTGAGAAAAGTGGTATAATTCATTCTCCTTCGCACTTTATCGGAAATTTATACGACATATGGAAAATTAAGTACGCGATTCTAGCATCTGTGTACAACATTTATCCAAAGATGTACAACGTAAGAAAAGTGGTATAATTCATTCTTCTACGTAGTTTTGAAGAATTTATACAACATATGGACAATTAAGTACGTGATTCTAGTACTTTTATACAACATTTCACCAAATTTGTACATCGTCATAAAAGTTATATAATTCACTCACCTGGGGTACATGAAAGTGAATCCTTATTCTTTATGAATTTATACAACATATGGACGATTAAGTACGTGATTTTCGTATTTGTATACAACAGTTCACCAAATTTGCATATCATCATAAAATTTGTGTAATTCACTCTCTTACGTACTTTCGATGAATTTATACAACATTTGGACGATTAAGTATGTGATTCTAGTATTTTTATACAATATTTCACCAAATTTGTACATCATGATAAAAGTTGTAATTCACTCTCCTACGTACTTTCGATGAATTTATACAACATATGGACGATTAAGTACGGGATTCTAGTATTTTTATATAATATTTCACCAAATTTGTACATCGTGATAAAAGTTATAATTCACTCTCCTACGTACTTTCGATGAATTCATACAACATATGGACGATTAAGTACGTGATTCTAGTATTTTTATACAATATATACTATATGATATAGTATGTTGGTTACATATGTTATCATAATGTGTTGAATGAAATAATAGAGTTTAATAGAAAAATGAAGAATTCAATTGGGAGAGCTTTGTGAGGGAGTTTCGTGACAAGTATATCCCTCAAAGCTCGTAGGAGCGAAGATTGCAAGAGTTCATGGACCTCAAACAAGGAGACCGGACCGTTGAAGACTATATCATTGAGTTCGAGAGGCTTGCTCCTTATGCCTCTCACATTACAGATGATGATACTTTGAAGGCCCGAAATTTTATACACGGGTTAAGAAAGGATATTCAGTGGGTGTTGCAAGCTGCCACGGTGGATACATGGACTAAGGCGATAAGGAAAGCTATTAGAGTTGAGGCCCAACAACAAATATTGGAACCCCAAACCTACCACCAGGGGCAAGAATCCGAATCAAGTTCGAGTTTTGGAAAGAGGGCCATGTTTCAGGACGAGCCTCGAATTTTGGACCCCAAAGAACTTCTTGATGCTATCAAGAAGCCCCGATTCCCAACTCCGGATCCGATACCCACTCCACTGGAACCTATTCGGTGCTCCTATTACGAGAGACCGAATCACACGGAGGAGACTTGTAGGAAGAAGTTGAGAGCTTGTTTTGGATGTGGAGAATTGGGACACAAGGTGAGATTTTGCCCTACAAACCCGAATCCTAGATCCTTGAACATGATTGCTCCAAGATCCCCGGGACAAGCTCAAGATAATGCTATGGAAATTGATGTTGAAGTGGATGCCGAAGCTAATGCCATCGTCGTGGTGCAAGGTACTTTAAACATTCATGGCATCTAATCTCATGCATCATTTGATTTTGGGGGTAACCATTCCCTTTGCGTTGCCTATTTGCCTACTTCGTGCGTATGCCCATTACTTGCGTGTGGCTCTTTCCCTTTCTTTTGTATTATTTGCGCTTGTGCTTGTTGTTGCTCAGTGGTCCCGAGGGATAACTTTGAGAGTACGAGTGTTTTAGTTCTACGGTAAGTCGAGGGTCGTGATTCTATCGAGCTTCCAAGATGATTCAACGAACGTGAGAAGGTGCGAGTGGTGGTTGTCCGGTGACTATGCCATTCGTGTAACTTCGAGCTCTTGAGTTAGCTTGAAATGAATCCAACGGTGGGTGTTGAATCTCGTTTAGACCCTCTCATCGTACGAGACAAATCGAGCTGCTCCTAGCCGGAACCGAGATGTGAATGAGCTCTACATCAACACTTGAAGAATCAAACCCCTTGTGCTTGAAGATCTTTCTTGAGCTAACCCTCGTCGAGACATCATGAACCTCGAACTTGGGTGAATACGGGAGAGTTGCTCGCAGTTCTAACTCGAGCGGTCAGACCTGGAGGACCAGGTCCTTTTAAGGGGGGTAGGTTGTAACATCCCGAATTTTCAGCGTTCCAGGTATGACGTCACGAGTGTGCTAAGTGCGTATTTAATTAATTAAACATGCGATTATATGATTTAATTGAATATTTGAATAATTGTTATATGCTTTACGTTTGAGATTTTAAGCGTTTTAAACCTTTCCAACTCGTTTTTAATCCGTTTAACTTCGTTTTAATTCCGATTTTTGTAACAACTTGCTATCGTGAATTATGTGATTTATAAACTTGTTTATATGCTCGTTTCTCGTTTCGTTTTCGATTGTATTGGTATTCTCCCACCCTAATTGTGATCCCTACATGTTAATATGTGATTATATGGTATGTTTACTTATTTATTCTAATTTTATGACTTTGTTTGATAAGTGTAAACGTGATTTGAATTGATATGCATTTAAGTGCTACGTGTAATACTTCTTTGCATCTCTTGTCTTGTTTATTTGACTTAAACTTGAATATGCATGTGTTATGATATAAGTGACATATTATGTGATTATTTGACATGCTATGTATTTATTTTTACGTGTCGTTTATGGAATTTTGATGCATATATGCAAGAAATGAACTTTTATGCTCTCTATGTTATCCTTTGTTGTTTCCTTTATGTCTCTTGCTTCCTTTATGTGTCTTAACTTCGTATATGCTCTTGATATGATATATGTGATGCCTTATGAGTTTGATTTAGGTGTTATTGATATGATAACGTGGTAATTAATTTGATGTGCCTAAGTTTGAACGTGTGTGACTTGCATTGCATCATTTGCATCCATATGCGTTTGCCGAGGGTTTATATGGTTCATTTTGAGTCTAAGGTTGTCTTTAATGTTTGTCTTGTTCAGAGGAGTATCCCGTTGGTGACGAGATTGCTCCGTAGGCGTTGGTTTTTTTCCCCGTTTGCCCTGTTTCGTCGGTGAAAGGTGAGGTTAGGTTATAGATAAGCCCTAATGAAATGTGACCGTTATGTATGCATGTGAAATAAGCCTTATGTATAAGTATGATTTTGTTTATGCTATGGATTATGATATGCTAGGTACTAGAATATGTATGTTATGTTAGGTATGCTATGATCATGTTAGGGATACGAATATGTTAAAGTATAAGTTATGATTATGCTAGAGTATGATTATGTTAGAATAGGTTTATGCTAGGATATGAGTATGTTAAGAATCCGTTATACTATGTCTATGATTATGCTAGAAGTGTGATTATGTTTATGCCTATGCTATGCTTACGCTTTATATTATGCCTTATGATATGCCTTATGATTATAACTTATGATATGCCTATGATATGCACTTGGTCATGGACCTTGTTATGGTCGGATTTTGGTAAGTCTCCGACACTATGTATGCTCCGGGATAACTTATTTTAGGTCGACGGAGGTTATGTTATGTTATGTATGTGTTGTGTTAAATCCGGGACGGCTTATTTTAGGTCGACGGATGGGGTGTGTGTGTGTGTTATGTTTCATTTCCGTTATATTTAGTTATGATAGTGTGTTAAGAAATAGTTCGTGAAACGGGAGTGGATTCTTAATTAATAAAATTTGGTTGTTTTGGCCTTCGGCCTAACTCTTTTACTCCCTATATCTATTATCACGTGTGAAGATGATTTAGAATGCAAAAACCACGCCCCGGTTCATGAACTCCCCTCTATGATACGTGCTGTGCTCTATATACGTATTTATACGCGCGTGTGTGTAGCCCCTCACTCAGTCAGTGTGACTGACCCCTCCCTCCTTACTTTTTTTTTTAAGTTTGCAGGTACCCGTTGGGTGGTTCGAGCTAGGCGGTTTGCTGTCTTTTGGAGTCGTGTCAGTCTAGTTGAGTCTGCATTTTTGTTTTTAGTTCATTTTGCATTTGCACTTTTAAAGCTTGTAATTTGAGAGTTGAATTTGTATTTGTTATTTTTAGTCCCGTTATGACAAGTTTGTATATAATCCATTTTACGTAGTTGGTAACTTTAATGTTACGCTTTGTTTAGTTCGTTAAATGCTTCCATTTTGTATGTTTACATTTTGCGCGCTCTGTTTGAGGGTTTAGACCGCTTAGCTTAGGAGAGTCTTTTTTTTATCACCCGTTCGCTAGTGTTTGGTGCGTGTACGGATTCTCCATTTCGTTACACGTGTCGAGTTCTAGTACGGGGGATGTGGCGTCTTACGCTCAGGGGTGCTACAAGAACATGTTGTGGGTTCGTTCTCGAAACTTGATGTCCAGAATCGAATTCTTTTGTATCACTAGTTTGTGAAGATGATCACTCCAATGTCGAAAGGGAATCAAGGTATGTAGAAAAGAGAATTACTTCTATTTTTTACATTTTTTTTGGAGGGGTAAGAAAGATGTTCATAAAATTATTCGAAATCCTGCAAATGTCTAAAATTAATCAAGAATGGAATTACAATAAAGGGTTCTGAATTTTTTGCCTGAAGTTGTATTATGTGCTAAAAGAAGTGTACAATAAGGGTGGGAATAGCTTGGTTAAAGTCTGGTTTCGACCCAGTTTAAGACTTTTTCAATTTTTGTGCTAAGAACTACAAGAGGAGCTTCAAGCTTTCGTTGGAGCCTTGTGAGCAAACGCTTGCCAGACAGGACGGACCTCAGCTCGGCAAAACCCCCCACACTCAAACTAATCCAATGGTCATTTTAGTTCATTTATGGTTCTTAGGTGAAATTTGTGAAAACCCTGTATGCCATATTACTTAGTTGTTTGATTTTTCATGTTAAATGATTCCTAGTTTTGTCTAAGATTGTTGAAATAGATTATTTGCTGTTTTTTGGGGGATTTTGTTAGGTGATTAGTTATGGAAGGAGAGGTCTGTAATACTGGAGGCTCCAAAAAGTGATCCAGAGTGTGTTCTTGGCAACATATTGGCTGCCCATTTTCTCTGCTCTGTTGATTCTTCTAGTGCTCGTCTGTTCATCAAGACCACCAAGTCTCGTCTCGTATAATTCCATAATTTGCACTTTGTGAATTTTCAACTTTGCCTCTAACTTTGGTTCTTAAATCTGAATGGGTTTTGTTTTTGGAATTTGGATAGAAACATGCCAGCTCATATGAGAAGGCGGTGTTTGAAACTTTGATATATTTAATATCTCCAGATAGAGACGATGATCTGGCTGTGGAACTGCACTCAAAGGTGATTTTTTTTTATTAGTTCAATAATTATATTCTTTTTTAGTTTCGGTTTGAATTATCCTTTTGGGTCTTGAAGATAAATTATATTGGAAATGACCTGTCAACCATGACAGAAGCGCTGGGTTTAATTTCTTAGAAGTCTTGGATATCTTGTTTGTTTTTCTTCTCTCTTATTCATAGTATCTTTTCTGTTGGATTGATTGTTAATATAGGTTTGTATACAACTGTTTGATTTTTGTTTTAAATTTTGCTTGATCCCATCATTACCTTCCTGAAGTCTTTACAAGTGTCTAGAAGTTTGATAGGGTGAAGCACAACTTTGTAATTCCATAAACTAATTCCATAATACTTGGCAATAATGCCTATGTGCTTTGTGCTCCATAACTAGTGTGATTGTACTATTTTAACTGCAAAATATGGTTTATTACATACTTAACTGGAAAATATAGGAAGTATGCTATGCAGCATGCGTAATGAATATTATTTCAGGAGTTTGTTATGGTACTAATAATATCTTCTTTCTGCCCCATTAACTTGTAAAAAATAATGAGAGAGTGATAAAAGGACAAGATTAAGATTTATCTTGTGAAGAGAATTCTTGTGTATCTCTCTGTTTTTATCATCAGTCAGGATATATGTTCCAGTATGTTATTTTCTGCCTCTCGTGCATTAACTCCAAATTGATGGTCTGCTGGTGCATCTCCGGTGGAAACCCGCAGGAGAAGACGGCGTTGTATTAGCATGATTCCTGAGATTCGTGATGATATAGTAAGGTGGTTCATTTTTCTGTTTGTTTCCAGTATTTTTCATCCTTCATTTTCTTTGGAATTTCCTTTATTCAAATTCTGATTAAAATGTTACCTGTTTCTCTTCTTGTGAAATTCTCTAGGTGTTTTGGATTAAAATGCCATAAACTATGCATATGAATGTTTGAATTTCTACATTGTACTACATTGACATTTTAGCACGGCATCCTCTTTGCACCTAAACTAACACTTTGTTTCTCTTTCTGCCTGTTTTCATGCATTACTTTTCGTACCTTCAATTGTGTGTATTGTAGTCCCTATATTATATTCATCTTGAGTCGTGGGCCTGTCCTATTAGTTATTCATATCACATGAAATATATGATGATGTAGCAAGGCCGTTCAGTTTTCCTATATTAGATTCAGTTTTCCTGCATTATAGAAACCTTGGTAATTTTAGTTTGTAGAATAACTTCTTTTGTCACCATATTCATTGGTTGTACCTTTTGCCTTTGAACATGCATTAATTTGCAGTTAACTATGTTAACCTAGTAATGAAAATTGAAATCTAGGGTTGTTCGAGAAATGAATGAAACTCTCAAGAGGAATCGTCTTCCTTAGGAACAAGCAAATTCAACTCTTAGTTCAACAAGTGAAAAAGAAGACAGCTCTGATCTTCGGGAAACTGTATGCTCTTCTCCCCTGCTTCTGTAACTACAACAATTGTCCCTTGCATGGTTTTTGACATTTTAGTCGGAAATTTGGTACTTAAAACTGATCCAAACCATGTTACTTAAAACTGATCCACTTTAGAGCTGCAACAGAAAGAATTTAAGGAAGAGGTAAGTCATTGAATATCTTTGGGATGCCATTATATGGTTTGAGTTAAGCAGTAGAGAACCTTTTTATTTTCCTGAACCTGACAAATGATAATGATGCTTAGAAAAACTATTTTCTTATACTTAGTTTCTAGTACTGAAAATGTGCTAGATGTAAATCTCTCTTGACCTTCTTTCTGCTTATGATTCTCATTTGCTGCTAATTTTTTGTTGTAGCTCTTCTCATGCAAGGAGCAACTGAAAGCAGAAGTGATCTCATAGTTTGTCTAAGTACCATTTTGTAATAGATTATGAATAGATAATTTTTGTATGAATTAGTGTTTGTAATGTTATTTGATGTATTGGTTTTGAATAAATATTTTGAATGGTTGTAAAATAATTTTAAATTTTTTTTTTTTAATAATTCTCGGAATCCCCGTAGGAAATGTTTAATTTTTTTTTTAATTTTAATAAATCCGACGGCATCCCGAGGGAATTCTCGTCGGAATTGTTTAATTTTATTTTTTAATTTTAACAAATCCGACGGGATCCCGAGGGAATTCCCGTCGGAATTGTTTAATTTTATTTTGTAATCTTAACAAATCCAACGGGATCCCGAGGGAATTCCCATCCGGATTATTTAATTTTATATTTTTATTTTAAAAAATCCGACGGGATTCCGAGGGAAATCCCGTCGGATTTTTTAAAAATAATCAAAGTAAAAAAAATAAATTACACTATTCCGACGGGATTTCCCTCGGAATTCTGTCGGTTTTCCCTCGGGATTTTGATTCCAAGGGAGGGTTTTCCTACGGACTCATTAAATCCGACGGGATTCAGAGGGAATTCCGACGGGCCTGTCCGCGACCTATTCCGGATGAATGTAAGCGTCCTAACGAAACCTAGGGCAAAAATCCGAAGCTAAAGGGAGCCAACGATCACGCTTTATGTGGATGCTCGCACCTGTTCCCACCCTCCACCTACTACCAAAAGCCAGAACATTTTTAGCCTCACTTAAGCTGCACCAAACAAAAGAAGGACCTCTACCAAGAGGGGCATCCCAAACTTCGCAATTCGAGAAGTATCTAGCTTTAAAAAGCCGGCTGGCCAGGCTCTCCGGATGACAAACAAATCTCCATAATTGTTTGGCGAGCATCGCGAGGTTAAAGAGCTTGAACCTCCTGAATCCCATACCCTCCGCGACCCTTACTGCAGCAAAGCTTCGGCCAAGAGATCCAAGGCAGCTTGTTTTTCCCTCCATTGTTCCAACAAAAATGAGAGATGGCGGAGTCTATCTCGTGTATAATCCCATCTGGAAGGAGAAAACAATTCATAGTGTACGCTGGGATCCCCTGAAGGACTGCAATTAATTAGTACCTCTTTCCCTGCTTTGGATAGGAATTTTTCCTAGAAACCATGGATACGCTTGATTTTACCAAGGAGATTAGAGAACACCTCCCTCTTTGACCTCCCAACCACCGAAGGCAGCCCCAAATCGAGGTCTAATTTATCAACTTGTCTAACTCCCAAAACCTGAGCCAACTCCACTTGTGCAGCTTCATTCACATTCTTGCTGAAAACGATCGAGGACTTTTGACCATTCATGACTTGGCCCGAAACCCGACTATAACAATCCAACACCCCTTTAATGCATTACAAAGTATCCCTCGACACTGTGCCACAAATCATAGTGTCATCCGCGAAGAGCAAATGAGAGACACTTGGTGCATCGCGGCATATCTTCACTCCAAGGATTTCCCATTTCTCTCTTGATCCAGTAACATAAGCGAAAGAACTTCTGCACAAAAAAGGAAAAGGTAAGGGGAGAGGGGATCGCCTTGACGAATACCCCTCTCCGGGACCAGAGAACCAAACTCATTACCCTCCAACAGAAAAGAGAAGTCATCTGAACATATATATTAACAAATTATACTAGTGATGAGTTCAATGGAAAATGTAAGATTCATGTCTTGGCAAGGATGCACAGTACCGCGCGAATCTATTCAAACATGATCAAGTACGATATATAATGATGAAAGGGAGGAATTAATCTTTGGGATTGAGCTTGTATTAGGGCTAAACTAAGATTTTAGATATCCCTCATTCTTTTATTTTTAATGCGCTTTCACCCATAACTTTTGAATTAGTGCGATTATCTTACTAATCTTTAAAAAATATCACATTTAATCCCTTTTAGTAATATATATTTGTACAAACATATTTTAAATGTGTCAATGTTATATTTCAAATCGCTCTTAATGCAAGAAACACAACAGTGATCTCGAAATCAAAATGCAACAGTATAATCGACGAAGGAAAAATAACCAGTTAAAGATGGTTCACGGTGGGTGGAGCTTTGCAGCGGATTCTAACAGGATCGAATGTGATATGAGTTTTGTTCGCCTTAAAGAGACGAACATGATAGTAGTGATCTTGACATTTGGGTCGCTGTGATGAATGAAAAATTACCGAACAAAATTTATTAAAAGGAGTTAAGTACTATGACATTTTTTAATTTTAGAAAAATAATCACACTTATTTAAAAATTAAGAAACAAAAACAAGCTGAAAAAATTAAAGGATATGGGATTATTGAGAATTAAGTTATTTGCATTAAAGAATTATTTCATATATTAATGATGATTCAAATGACATAATTATGGAGATGGCAGCATGCTCGGGATGTCGTCACTCGTCCTGGCCATCCCTTAAAGAAGAAGCAATTATGGGCAGCTCTATTACTTATTCCACAAATGCTAGGAGACTCAACCATTTGAGATCATGTTTGGCCTGTGGTAGAGTAATCTTTCGTGCCGGAGTTCAGTTTGGTGCATGAAAATAGATTAGTAACGTCTCCTTTTAAGTAGTACTCTGTCATATGAGACGAAATCAGAATTTCGATAACGGAATGAGTTGTGGAATTTAAAGAGAAAAAGAATTTGATCATATGGAGATAAGAAATGACAATTTTGTACATGAGAATTATGGAATAAAATATAATTTTTAGTTCCAGCTAAAAGGGGAAATTAAAAATGAAAAAGTTTTGCCCTAAATATATTGTATATTCGAACTTTTGTCTTTTGTTTTTTGAATTAAATTTTGAATGTTAATATTTCAAATATCTAAAATTTTAAATGAAGTCCGAATTCATTAGAGTTGACCAATTGTGCTGAGGTGACAAATATTGATACATTCATAACCCATGACTAGATTGCCACATCTACTTATTAGTATTTATTTATATTAAATAAATTGTGGCAATTACTGAAAACTTTGGAAATAGTATAAAAATTCAAGATATAAATATAGTTCTTTAAGGAAAAAACAAAAAACCGTAAATAAAATCAACTTAATTATGCAAGAAATTAAATTACTTATTTTCCTATTTTAACCAATGTTTTAAAAACCGGCCCGGACCGGACGGTCGGACCGCCCGGACCGTCGATCGGCCGGAAGGACGAACCGGTCATCACCCCAAAACCGTTCGCATTAAAAAACCGCTCTATTTTGTGAAAACCGTTTCGAACCGCGGTTGGACCGTTCGGACCGTAAAACCGTTCCCGGGTCAAGTGAACCGTTCGATTTTTTAAAAAACAATAAATTGATAAAATTAAACCCCAATTTCTCTAATTTTCTATATTTTTCTCCACTATTTCTATATGTTTTATGCAACCACTTCTTCAAAACTAATGTATTATGTATTTTTATTTAATTTGGGATGATTATTTTCTTGTCTCGGACTTTTGAACTTTAAATGTTCATGTTACGAATCATGAATTATGAATTTGTGTTTTATTTTAGTTCATAATCTTTGGTTTTTAATTCATTGTTTATAATATTCTTATATTTGCATATTATATTTGTATATAAATTGAGAAAATATAAAAGTAAATTTTAAAATATGTTTTATTATTTATTATTTATAAATATTTAATATTTAATATTATTTATGACATAATTATGACGTTACCGATTCGACCACGGTTGATCCAACGGTTGAACCAGTGACCCTTGATCCAGTTGATTTTCCGGTTCGCTTAACGGTCCGGTTTTTAAAACATTGATTTTAACTACAATATGATGAAAATCAAATTGCAAATATAACCATAATCTAGTTACCTCACAAATTCCTTTTCCGTCCATCTCCTAATCCAAATCCAAACACAGTCAAAATATCCAATAATCCAAATCAAATCCCCTTCCTCCCTCCAAATACAATTAACTAGCGTATACCCCGTGCTATGCACGGTCCTTATATAAAAATTATAATATTATGATAGCACTAAAAAAGTAATCAATATTTAGGATGGATAGGCAAGTTATATAATATATGGGATAGAAAATCATCCAAAATATATCAAGTTAATTAAAAATAATATATATTACTTAGATATATTTATTTTTAAAGTACATATGTATAGTTTATTATATCAAAACTTCGTAAAAGATTATTATAATTATAATTATTATTGTTTTTATTATTAATAATAGTTCACATCACATCTAAACTCATAAGGTATAAAGAGATATAATTGATGAATGAACTCTTTTTAATATTATATTTGGATTAAGTACATAAAAGAATAATAAATAAATTATTAATTTAGGTAAAACTAACTTTAAAGAAAAAGAATAAATAAGTAGCGGTAAAAGAGAAAGACTACATTTTTCACTTCAAATAAATATACAATACAAATAAAGTGAAGTAACAAAATCTTGAGAATATTTATAAACAATAATTTAACTAATACATTAATGGATTCTAAATTTAATGCGAAGAAAACATGAAAATAAAATAAAGAAAAATAAATTTGCTTACTTAACAATGAAATCAAAGACTCTTAGATGAGAAATATTTTTAAGAAAACTTGAAAGCTAAAAGAAATTATATGGTTAATAAACAATGAAATTGTTTACAAAAAATTTTTTAAAAAAAAAGTTCAAATTCAACCCGAATGAAACAAAAAAGATTTAAAAAATTGAAAAAATTACAAATAAATAATAGATAACATTCTTAGAAAATAGAAACTAAAAATAAATATTTTTGAAAAGTAGTATTAATATTAAAAATATAGAAATTATATAAAACTATAACATATTTTCATAATTTGGGGAAATCAAATTAGTTAATAAAAATGAAAAATTACTCAATTATTAAAAAAATAAAATAAAAAATTATAAAAATAATAAGAATACACTATAAATAAAAACCATTGTCAACAAAAACAATAAACATTACTATAATAAGAATTGAAACTATAAAAAAAATCTACACAGTATAAATGAAAAATATATACAGTGTAAACAAAAAATGTAATAAAACAAAATGAAAAAGAAAAAAATTATAGTAAAAATTTAAAGTTCATCTAAATTTGAACATCGTATAAAGATATTTTTATTCAATTAAAAATTCTAAAATTATTTGATAATGAATAAATACAAAATAAAAATATGATTTAAAATAAAATAAATCAAGAGTAATAAAAAAGGCATAATAATTCTTATTGATAACCCATCTATACAAAATAACATAAATCAAAAGATAAAAATCAAGTATAAATGTCAGTCATCCTTAGAAATTGTACAAAATAAATAAAAATTATAATAAAAAAAAGACAATAAAATTTAAAGTTCATTTAAATTTGAGAGTTCTAAAAAGATTTTTCCAATCAATTATAAAATTAATTGGTAATGAACAAATACAAAGTAAAAAGATGGTGTAGAATAATATTAATCAAAAGTAATAAAAAAATTAATTTTGTTAGTTCTTGATAATAAATCTGTACAAAATAAAATAAATCTAAAGTAAACAAAAAGATAAAAATGAAACAAAAACATTATATTTATAAAAAATGTACACAAATATTTTTCCGGTTTCGACCTAACCAATAAACATGTGATTATATGAGTTATACAATGGAGAAATAATAAAAAGAAAATGATAGAATAAATATTATTTTTACTATTTATAAATTGTTTTAAAATAAATTAAAAATTAGTAATATTGTTTTCGTGTATTGTACTGGTGATATGTTAGTATAAAAAATATATAAACGATGCATAAATTATCGTTGTGTATAATTACCTTTTCAGAAATCGCTACTTGAACAACGATTTCAAAAGGTCATACTCTATCGAAAAAAAAAAAGAGAAAAAGAACCCAATAATATTTAAAATGTAGGTAAATAATATTTGAATAGATGAACAATTACCTTTTAACGGGTCGATACTTCAACAAAGACTTCAAAAGGTACTTTTTTTGTCCAAAAAAAAAAAAAAAAAAAAAAAAATCATAAATGAGTATACAAATAAATACTGCGAGATTAAAATATAGGTATGGTGAAAATGGAAAAAAAAAAAAAAAAACTTTTAGTCTTGATTCCTATAACATGGGCGGAATTGCCTAACAACTTTTTCTTTCCCCTAAAACATTGTAACAAAAAGAAGTAAGATAAAAGATAATACACAAAAAATAATTTGTAGTATATAAGTCCTGATTGATAATTCATCTGCTTCAATAATCATAGAAGAGGTTCTTGCATCTCTTGAAGAAACAATTAAAAAAACATATACTTGAGGCATATTAAATATTTATGCAATACTTTGAGCTTTATATAATTTGTTAATCCTTTTAATTAAGTAAAGACTTATAAATAATAAATTAATGGTTAATAATAGAAAGAATTTTTTTTACTAATCTCAAGATTTCATCATATATTATTCGCGATATTATTTACTAAAAAGAAGTGTTAAAAAAAGTTAATTCTCTTAATTTATACCAAAATATGTTAAGTTTATTCCCATTTATTGGAATCAATCAATTAATTAGAATATTTATATTTGGTTGTTTCCTTAATATGCCGAATCAATTAACCGATTGATATAAATATTATATTATTGATTGCAAGTTAAAAATGTTATAGATATTGTGTTTAAGTATCAATCGGATATTTTCTTAAATTAATTAATGTGATTTAGTAAATTAATTTTTTTTGAAAAACCTAATTAAAGTTTTTAAAATATCAAATATTATGAAAATTTAATTGATCAATAAAATAATTTTTAAAGAATAAAATAATTCAAAAAAAGGAGAAAAAACTATTGAGTCAAATTTGAATCAAATTTGGTCAAAACACTCTTCCTATATATTATAGTATATATATATATATATATATATATATATATATATATATATATATATATATAAATGTTAATAGATAGATTGAAGTATAGACATAGATATCGGTCAATAAAAATTTTATTATAATTAAAGTATTTCAAAAATGTGAGAAATAAAAAAATGAATTTCATGAGTTTTATTTGGATTTTGGGTGTTGTCATTAATTATATGAGTTGTATTTGAATTTAAATTAACATATATTTTCCTAAATTATGCATTCAAATAAATTGTACCATAAATTGATACTTTAATTTATGACAACTCCCAAAAATCAAGGGATATTAAATTGTTAAATAAATAAATTAATTTAATATCCATCAACCAATCATAATTTTTAGTTTTTAATTAAAAATTTCAAAAAAACCACAAAATTCTATTCAGTCAAAATTAGCTCAATTGGGTTCAAACACACCCCTCCTATATATTATAGTATAGATTTGGATTAATTAAACAGTATTTACCCTCTTTCTTTAGTTTTTTTTTTTTTTTTTGGTCCTACCCTCTTTCTTTAGTCACACATACGTAACGAAACGTGGATTCTGTTCCAATTTCAGTAGTCCCCCAGTCACGCCTCATGAGTACCTAATCATTTGCCAAACAAATTCTTGCCATAATCATGCATAATAACATCAATCACCTATAATCTTATCCATTAATGCAGTCATATTAAATTGAGCATTACATAGCCCCTATATAAACACAAAAAATTCTCCAAAAATCATATCAAAAAATTATTCCAACGCAAATCACACAACAATCTTAATTGCAAATAAACCCATAACCATGACATTGAAGAACACCATCACTTCCCTGTCATATCTTCTCCTAATCCTCTCACCACTCTTCCAATCAATCTCTGGCGCTGGCGCCGTCCAATACAGTGTAACCAACAACGCACCCAACACCCCTGGCGGGCAGCTTTTCAACGCCGAAATTGGAACCCCATACACGCTCCAGCTGATGAAAACCATTAACACCTTCATCTGGAAACTATTCCGGCAGAACACCGACGATCAGAGGCGAAACTTTCCCATCGTATACGTATACATCTCCGATTTCGATGACGCTCTAGGCCAGACGAACGGCAAGAATGCCATCAACATCAGTGCAGTAGGCCTTCAGAACTTCCCTCCAGGTCGTGCCAAATACGAGTTCACTTCTATAATGTACCATGAAATGACCCATGTTTTCCAGTGGTCGGGTCGGGGCACCGCCCCCGGAGGCCTGACTGAAGGGATTGCTGAATATGTGAGGATAAAATCGGGTTATTATGATAGTGCTACTTATACTAAACCGGGCCAAGGTAACAAGTGGGATGAGGGTTATGGTGTCACGGCCAGGTTTTTGGAGTACTGTGATGGTTTGAGAAGCGGGTTTACTGTGGATTTGAATAACAAGATGAGAAAAGTCTACAAGGATGAGTACTTTTTAGAGCTGTTGGGGAAGCCTTTGGATCAGGTGTGGAAGGAGTATAAGGCTAAGTACGGCGGCGGAGATGTGACTGAAGGAGGCGGCGGCGGAGATGTGTTGATGTGATTTTCGTGTATTGCGTTTGAGACGTTAGAGGCATGCATGCATGGTACTCAATAATTAATATTTATGTGAAATTGGATTAGTAGTTAATATGGTGTAATTGAGAGTCGAATAATACCTTATTTGATAGTTCTTCCTTAATCATCTAATGTAATTTCTCATCGCCTGATAATGGGTTTGATTTTAGCACTATACGAAATTTGGTTTATACCAATAAATATTTTCTCCCCCAAAAGTATAATTTTTCGTGATTGATTCTTTTTTTTTGAAATGAAAAATAATTGTTAGGTTTGTAGGTAAATCTTCATTATTAAAAATTTATGGCAACGAAATGTCTATATATGGCTGCATATACATTATACTCTCCTACGACCCGTGCGATGCATGAAATTATTATAATTATATTATATTTAAAATAAATGGAAATTATTATATTGAATTATTATAATTATATTATATTTAAAAAAAAATTTGAAAATTATTTTTTTGGTTCTATAACCCATTTTCATGGGTCGAGCCTGTTAGACTTTAGAGAAGACGTGATTTTGGGGAGAATATTTTTGTATTCAATGGTATTCTGTAATTACACCATACAAGGATTACAATATAAATAATATACAAGACATAGACTAAATACGGAAAGTCAACTATGTTATATACAAAGAATTCCTAATTTTCAACTTTCCTAACACTCCCCCTCAAGTTGAATGTCGGGTCTTCGATACTCAACTTGCTCAAAATTTCGCTGAAAATCCTCCTATTTGCTGTCTTCGTCAAGAATCAGCCAATTGATCCTCGAACCTTACAAACGGGATGTCAATTATTCGTTCCTCCAATTTTTCCTTAATGAAGTGTCGGTCCATTTCCACATGCTTCGTGCAATCATGCTGCACCGGATTTTCTGATATGCTGATAGTAGCTCGGTTATCACACTTCAACTTGCAGGCTTCTCTTGCCGGGAACCCAATTTTTCCAAGTAACTTTCTTAGCCATAAGACCTCACTCACCCCTCTTGCAATTCCCCGAAACTCTACCTCTGCGCTAGAAAACGCCACAAATTTCTGCTTTTTGCTTCTCCAGGTCACTAAGTTCCTTTCATCTAGCGTGTAATACCCGAATGTTGACCTTTTTCTATCGGGTTTCCAGCCCAATCTGCATCGGTATAGGTTTTAATGTCTAAATGTCCCTGTTTTTGATATAGGACACCTCTTCCCGGATGCCCCTTTAAGTATCGACATACTCTCAATGTTGCATCCATATCTTCCTTCTGAAGCCGGTGCATAAACTGACTGAGCACCCCTACTGCATGGGCGACATCTGGTCCAGTGTGAGATAAACAAATTAATTTACTAACTAACCGTTGATACTGGCCCTTGTTAGCATCCTCTCTCCCATCTACTATCTATAGTCCATGATTGTCCACCATTGGAGTATCTACTAGCTTACACTCTAAGAGTCCAATCTCAGCAAGAAGGTCAAGAACAAATTTCCGTTGGGATATGAAGATGCCCCGTCTAGATCTAAGCATTTCTATCCTTAGAAAGTACTTCAACTCCCTCAAGTTCTTCATCTCGAATTCCCGAAATAAATTTTTCTGGAGCTAAGCTATCTCCTCAAAGTCATCCTCCGTAATAATCAGATCATCTACGTAAATTATCAGATAGGTGACTTTCTCATCCCTTCTTTTCAGGAATAGGGTATGGTCTGAATTGCTCTGACGATACTCGTACCCTTTCATGGCAACCGTGAATCTCCCAAACCAGGCTCGTGGTGACAGCTTCAGACCATACAAAGCCTTCTTCAATCTGCACACTTTTCCTCCATCATATCCTTTTGAAAACGATGGAGGATCCATATAGACCTCCTCTACTAGATCTCCGTGTAGAAATGCATTCTTCACATCAAACTGATGCAGTGGCCAATCCCGATTTGCTGTTATCGAGAACAGAGCCCTGATAGTATCTATTTTTGCCACTGGAGAGAATGTTTCCGAATAGTCTACGCCATATGTCTGTGTGTACCCCTTGGCCACTAGCCGGGACTTGCACCTTTCTACACTTCCGTCTGCTCTGTGCTTCAAAGTAAATGCCTATCGGCACCCAACTATCTTCTTTCCTTTAGGCAACCTGCACCTTTTCCATGTCCCGTTCTTCTCAAGGGCTTCCATTTCATCCTTCATAGCCTGGATCCATCTGACATATTCATTCGATTTGTTGTGGATTGGATGATGGAAAAACCAGCAAGCTACGGCTTGAAAGCTTACCTTATTGTGCCTCCTCTACCTTACTGGGGATTAAAGTAGAGTATACTGAAGTGGCATAGGCCCGAGCCTGATGTGATAAGCTCCCCTTTGCCAACCCCACTATCGGATACTTCGAGGTTTTATTCCCAAGTTTCAGTTCATATCTCATGGGACGGACGCCTCGATTGGCTCGAGGTGTCAACACATATCTGTTTTCACCCATTGATTCAGTGACTTTGAACTGTACCTCGTTCTCGCTGTGATGCCCCGACTTTTCGACCGTACAAGTATGATATCACGAGTGTGTTACTTACGCTTTTAATTATTTAAATTATGTAAGTATATGTTTATTATAATGTTTAAATGTTATTCTTGATTTATATGAATTATTTGATTAAGTTATGAACTTGCATACTTGAACGATTTGTTCGTTTGCCTTGGTATTTGATCCATTTATGCCCGAATTCGATTTTGATTTTTGTACCAACTTGCTATGTATGAGATGTATGAGTTAAGAACATGTTTTATGCTCGTTGTGTTAGGAATAGTGCCCTAGAAAGACGATTGTATATCCGCTTTGTACTTTTTCTTATTGTAATCACAGACAATCTTTGAATAAAATAACGAATTGAGGCAACACTTCTTTATATGCTCTTGTTTGGTATGCGTTTACTTTAGATGTGCATGTATGAGAACTCCCCTAATCCTGATGACTTTAGGACTCTACAATTTAGGTGAAATGGTTCATTAAACGATCCCTATATCACATAAGTCATGATTAGTAAAATACTCCAAGTTGATGAGTCCTACAGACAGTAGGAGTGTCAACCTGACTCCTTTAAGGCTTGCTTGTGGGATCACGCCCTTAAGAAGGACCACCTTGTTTCATGGAGGTGCAAAGTGTAACACCCCCGGAGCGAAGGGTGCCACATCCCCCGCACTAAGGTCCAACACGAGTAACGAAATGGAAGTTCGCACCCGTATCAAACCATAGCGAACGGGAGACACACACAACTCACACCCTCGCTAGGCGGCCTAGACCCTCAAGAACTACGAGAATTAAAATCAGAGTAGCGGAAGCAAATCATATACCAAACATGATTCCCAAGATCACATATATACATATCAAAATGGGGAAGGGTCAAGTATTCCAATCAACAAGCTAGCTTATATACAAATGTACAATGCCATCGCGGCCAAAATAGCATAAGTGTATACCGAATACATAATCCAAAATGCGTAACGTAAGGAAAAAGAAAATCCACTACGATGCATGAAGACCCAAGCTATACCACAAGTAAACCCAAAAGACACTTACCGCCTAGCTTGACTCGGAAGAACCTGCAAACTCAAAAGAAAGGGAAAAGGGGAAAAACAACAACGAGGGTTAGTCCTAGCGACTAGTGAGGGGGCTAACTCACGCACCCGATATATATGTATATAGAGCAAAGCATTTAATCAAAACGGAAGAATCCTTGAACCGAGAGTGGTTTTTGCAAGCCAAATTAATTCCCGTGATATAGATATATATAGGTTAAAGGAAAGGAAAAAGGCCAAAAGCCAAACTCCAAGTTTTAGGTAAATTAAGAATCCACTCTCGTTCCATAGATCATATAAAGCTAAACCAACTCGGCGAGTACGAGTCACACACATCCCAACTTTCATATACAAAGATCAAAGCAAAACAGAACAAATCAGAATCCATCCCCAACACCGGTTGATAGAAGGGTTGATCGGCCCTAACTATCCACATACACAGACGAGACAAGGTTTAATTACTACCTTGAAACCTTCGGCGGTTGCCTCCGCCGGCTCAAGAGAAACACCCTTCCTCAACCTCCCAAGGTTGGGCGAGACTCTCAAATGGAGGTGTTGATGGAAGAGCTCGGCGACCCCTCGGTCGTCCCGAGATTACCATACCACACTCCGGGGCCCAAACATATCACGAAAGTCACACAGACATACCTCAAAGCTACATCTCGCTTACACACACACACTTGCACAAAACTAAACTTTTCAAACGAAAGCAAAATAGCTTATATACTTATACAAAACGTTTTCAAACTCTTATAACAAATGGGAGAAGTCCCGCAACATATGTATCATACACTTATTTACCTTATATTATACGTATTCGCATGCGAGGTTTCAAATCAAATAGGGTTATAGGTCGAGTAACTAGAAGAACAAAAACCTCACCTTGTCAACGAACGTAGTGGAGACAAAAGTGTGACAATCGGACACCTACGGAGCAAGCTCGTCCTCTACAGGGAGATCCTCTGAACAAGACAAACAACAAGGAACACTCTTAGACTCAATATGAACCACATTGACGCTCGGTACATGCGTGTGTATGTTTATGATGCAAATGGTATGAAATGAATCCACATTTAGACCATTTGTGAGCATTCAATGCATATACGGACATAAATCATAAACGAGGAGATAAAACAAAGCACAAATTCATAACATAAGGCTTAACACAAAATATAACAAGTTGGTCATCCATAGACACCAAAATGAGGCAAGAAGGAACAACAAGAAGCAACGGAAATGAAGCAAAACCAAGCAAAGACGGGCGAAAAACTAGAGTTCCTAGGGGACACGCCCGTGCCCCCCTGGAAGGGCAAGTTGAGACACCCCCGTGTCTCAATACAGAAACCGAACAACAGAAACCTGAAGGTGACACACCCGTGTCACCAACAAAGGGCAAACCGAGACACCCCCGTGTCTCGGTACAGAAAAATGAACAACAGAATCCCGAAGGTGACACGCCCGTGTCACCACAAAAGGGCAAACCGAGACACCCCGTGTCTCGGTACAGAAAAACGTAATCGGCTCAAACAACAAACTCAGCAACCCCATTAAAACTAAACACTCATACTCCAACTACCAAGTAAGGAAATGCAATAAATGCTGAGAATTAAGTCCTAGGAGCATAATATCATCATCAAATCTCAAGAAAACAAGAATGGAAGCAAAGATCAACAAATTCTCCCAACATCTACTATTCATAAGCTTGCTATATCTCATCAATCAACCATGGAAATGAACTCAAGAGCACATAAAAGAGAGAAGAGAGAGAGTAGATGACAACCATGAACTCACCTTTCAAATTTGAGAAGCTTGGGTGAAGATTTGAGCTCAAAATCAAGAAAAGGGACAAAGGGGTTTCTTCTTCCTTCTTGCTTCCTTGTGCTGATTGGTTTTGGGAGAGAGAGGGAGGGATTGGATCGATTTTCAGAGGTTAAGGGGGAGAGGAGAGCTTAACTCATGGATACAAAGTCAAGGTTAAGGTTGGGTTGAGTTAAGAGGGGTCCACAAAGACTTATTAGGTCAAAAAGGTGTCTCTCAAGCATAAGGGGCTCGTTACGGGTGAAATTCGAAGGTCTTAACGAGCTTAGAAAAATGTGAGGCTTATCCCATTAAACCCGAATCGTCAAAACGAGTTCAACGGAGGTGACGGAATTCGAATCCAAATTCCCGAGCTCAAGATACGCATCCCGGAACCCAAGGTGCGCTAAATGCTCTTTAGCCTCCTTTAGGTCCTGTCTCCAAAATGAACCCAAAAAGGGTAACCAAATCAAATACCAAAACATATAACGAGCACATAACCGAGTCTATAAAGCATATAATTAACACATAACACGAATTCACAAAAATCAGAATTAAATACGAATCTAAAACGAGCAAAATACAAAGTGAAGGAAAATTAAACGTTCAAGTTAAACAAATTCATACTAAAGCAATTAAGTTCAAATAACTTCAATTAATCCACGTTAGCAATTAAATATCGCATAATCACTTAAAATAATAATTAAATAGCGTACATAAGAGGTTACCTGAAAAGTCTGATCAGTCGGGATGTTACAAACCTCCCTCCTTCAAAAGGACCTGTCCTCAGGTCCGAGGCGAGGTCTTGAAAAGATCCAGATACAACCGTTTCATCTTATCCTCAGTCTCCCAAGTGGCTTCCTCGGATTCCTGATCACGCCACAAGACTTTCACAAGAGGGATCTGTCTATTCCTCAACTCTTGCATCTTCCGATCCAACACCTGAACTGGATACTTCTTAAAAGTCAAATCCGGTTCTAACTGAACTTTCTCGACTGGAAGAATAGAAGACTCATCGGGATAATGTTTCCGAAGCTGAGAGACATGAAACACATTGTGAATCCCGATCAAACTCGGTGGTAAATCAAGTCTGTAGGCTACTTTCCCAACTCGATCAAGGATCTCAAAGGGGCCTAAGTAGCGAGGGTTAAGCTTCCCGCCTTTACCAATCCGAGCATACCCTTTTCTAGGAGATGCCTTTAAAAAGACCTTATCTCTTTTCTCAAACTCTAAGGGTCGTCTTCTCCTATCTGCATAGCTTTTCTGCCGGTCTTGTGCTGCTTTCAACCTCTGTTTAATCACTTTCACCCTCTCAATGGTATCCTGAATTTCCTTAGGCTTCTTAGCTCTCTCGAGCTTTCCATCTTTAGTTCATCTCCACTCTTTTATATCCCAAAAGAGAGGGGATCGGCACTTCCTTCCATATAGAGCCTCATACGGTGCCATCCCGATAGAAGACTGAAAGTTGTTATTGTAGGCATACTCAATCAAATCCAACTGCTCATCCCACGAATCTTGATAATCTAAGGCACAAGCACGAAGCATGTCCTCGAGATACCTTATTAGCCTTTCAGACTGGCCATCCGTCTGTGGGTCGAATGCAGTACTGAAGTGGAGCTTCGTCCCCAAACATTTCTGTAATTCCTGCCAAAAACTGGATGTGAACCGAGGATCTCTATCTGAAACAATGCTGACCGGAGTACCATGCAATCTAACAATCTCCTTCCGATATAACCGAGCCAACTTAGGAACCTTATCGGACATCTTCACCATAAGAAAAAGCGCCGACTTCATCAACCGATCAATAATCACCCAATTTCCATCGGAACCTCCTTTGGTCCTTGGCAAGCCGGACACAAAGTCCATTGTCACTTGGTCCCACTTCCACTGGGGTATTGGAAATGGTTGGAGAGTTTCTCCCGGTTTCTGGTGTTCTGCTTTCACCACTTGGCATGTTTGACATCTTCTAACATAGTTAGCAACGTCTCTCTTCATGCCGTTCCACCAATATAAAGTCCTTAGATCCTTGTACATTTTGGTGGTACCGGGATGTACTGCATACACTGACTTGTGGGCTTCATCAAGTACCAACTGCTTAAGATCTTCCGGAACACACACCCGAGCCTTAAACCTGAACAACCCTGAATCATCAAATCCAAACTTGGTTTCAGGATCAATCCTTGACTTAGTTATCAATTTCTGAATCTCGGGATCCACAGATTGAGCTTCTATCAATCTCTGCTTCAAAACCGGCTGAACCGAGATATTAGCCAAACTAGCCTCTGAAACCAGAATCACTGAACCTTGTCTACTAGAACCTGCTTCCAAACCTGAAACACTCGCTTTCCTACTCAAAGCATCCGCCACCACATTGGCTTTCCCCTGATGGTACTGAATCTTACAATCATAATCCTCAAGTGTCTCCATCCATCTCCTCTGTCTTACGTTCAAATCCTTCCGGGTAAACAGATACTTAAGACTCTGGTGGTCGGTGAACACTTCAAAAGTAACACCATAAAGGTAATATCGCCATTTCATCAAGGCAAACACCACTGCCACGAGTTCCAAGTCATGAGTGGGATAGTTTCTCTCGTGATCCTTTAACTTCCATGAGGCGTAGGATACAACCTTACCATTCTGCATTAACACACAACCGAGACCTTCCTTCGAAGCATCGGTGTAGACTGAGTAGCCTTCCGAACCCTCGGGTAGGGTTAAAACCGGTGCAGTAGTTAATCTCTCCTTAAGAGTTTGGAAACTCCTCTCACACGCCTCATTCCACTCGAACTTCACCTCTTTCTTAGTTAACTGGGTCAACGGGGAGGCAATCTTTGAGAAATCTTTCACAAAGCGCCTATAATACCCTGCCAACCCGAGAAAACTTCTCACTTCCGAGGCATTCTTAGGTTGCTTCCAAAGCATAACCGTTTCATTCTTCGCCGGATCCACTTCTGTACCATTCCCTGAAATGAAGTGACCCAAAAAGAAAACTCGATCCAACCAGAACTCGCACTTACTAAACTTGGCGAACAATCTGTGCTCCCGAAGCGTAGAAAAGACAATACTCAAATGCCGCGCGTGCTCTTCCTCGGACCTCGAATACACCAGAATATCATCTATAAAGATGGCCACGAATTTATCGAGGTAAGGCCGGAATATTCGGTGCATCATATCCATAAATGCAGCTGGGGCATTGGTAAGACCAAAAGGCATGACCACAAACTCGAAATGCCCATATCTCGTGTTGAAACCGTTCTTCGGTATATCTCCCTCCCGGATACGCAATTGGTAATACCCTTGTCTTAAATCCAACTTGGAATAAACACTCGAGCCTTGCAGGAGATCGAACAACTCTTCAATGTGAGGGAGCGGGTATTTGTTCTTAACCGTTAACCAGTTCAGCTCACGGGAGTCAATACACATTCGCAAAGTCCCGTCTTTCTTCTTTACAAATAGGACCGGAGCACCCCACGGAGAAGTGCTCGGGCGAATGTAACCACACTCTAAGAGCTCGTCCAATTGCGTCTTCAACTCCTTCAACTCGGCTGGAGCCATCCTATAGGGAGATTTCGCATACGGTTCTGCTTCGGGATAGAGATCTATTACAAACTCGACGTCCCGATCCGGAGGTAAAGATCCCAAATTCTCCGGAAACACATCGGGGAATTCCTTCACGATCTCCGTCTCTTCGAGCTTGGCCTGATCCTTTGGCTTATTCAAAAGGTAGGCCACATAGCCCGTCGCACCTTCCCGGAACAATCTACTTGCTTCCATAAAGGAAATAAACGGGCAGGTCTTCAACCTCTGACCCGCAAAGACCGTAGAACCCAAAGTTACCCTCTTGGCAAAACAATCCATCATAGCTCGGTAACGGTACAACCAGTCCATTCCCAGAATCACCCCATACTTCTTAATCGGCATCTTGATCAAATCTGCCGGATACTCTTGATCTTCCACAACCACCGGACAACCACGGTAAACACAATTCGTAGCCAAAGTAGCACCAAGGGGAGAAGAAACAATAAAGGAATCATCTAGGCAAGCAACAGGCAAAGGAAGAGTAGAAACAAGCCGGGAAGCAATAAATGAATGCGTTGCTCCCGGATCAAACAATGCATGCAATGGAATGCTATGAATGTGGATAGTACCTTCAACAACGGCATTGGCATCCACCTCTACATTCTCTTCATCGCCCTCCAAAGCATAGGCTCTCGCTTGGATCGGTGCTCTTGGAGGCATCACATTCAACGGTTGAGGGGCTCGAGGCTGAGGTGCTCTCACTTGAGGACAAGTGCTAATCAAAGAGCCGGGCTCTCCACATTTATAATATCTCCTCAATTTCTTCCGGCAATTCTCCTCGGTGTGATTGGGACCCTTGCAATAACTACATTGAATCGGGGCCGGTAGAGCTGGTGCCGCCGGTACCAGAGGTCGAGCTTTCTTAACTGAAGTAGTAGGACCTTGGGGTTTGAAAACCGGAGGCCCACTATAGGATGCAGGCCTCTTCCCCAAATTAGAGCTCGAACCTTGGCCCGAAGAGTAAGTCGGTCTCAATCTTGTGTTGTTAGCTTCCACTTTGATAGCCTTCCTCGTAGCCTTTTCCCACGTATCCACGGTAGCAGCCTTAAGAGCATTTTGGATATCATATCTTAAGCCATGAACGAAATTACGGGCTTTCTGGGTGTCATCATTGGTGATGTGTGGAGCATATGGTGCAAGTCTCTCAAATTCCAAAATATACTCTTCAACTGAACGGTTCCCTTGTCTCAATTCCGTAAATTGCTGAAGTCTTCTCTCACGAGCACTTGGTGGAACATACTTGTGACGAAACTTTCTCACAAAGCTCTCCCAATCAAACTCTTCTCCATTCCTCTCCAATCGAGATTTCATAGCCTTGAGCTAATTGGACGCGGGGCCTTGAACAAACCGGACCGTTTCTCATGCGAAGGAGCGGGGCAAATTTCCCAAATTCCCGCAACTTCTGACAACCACTCTTCGGCTTGGATGTCATCTCCTCCATACCACTTCGGGGGATTGTTGTTTCTGAACTCCCTAAAGGCCGGAGTTACTTGCCCACCTTGTCCTTCCCAATGTGGATTATCTCTTTGATTCTGCTGAAGCTGATTCAAAAGAGCATGCACAATATTCTCAGCATTCATCGAAGGAGGTGGAGGTGCTTGTGGAGGGGGTTGATTGAGATCAGGAGTCTGCTCCCTATCTGCTCTCCTTCTTGGAGGCATCCTGAAAATTCACAAATAAAGAAGATATCGATGCATGGGGTTCAGTTCATGATCATGAAGTCAATTATCTGGAATTTAACTAATTAAGTCACATAGAGGTGTAGATGAATGCAAATAATCACATACTCCTATACCGAACTGTAACGCCCCAGTTTTTCGGTTATATTAATGTGGCGTATTTGTTTATAAATTACGCAATTTAATTATTTAATTATATGATTAATTGTTTATAAATGTTTATATTTGATTTAAACTATAAACTATTGTTACTTTAATTTAATCCATTCTATTTCAACTTGATATTTAGTGTTTAATTTCTTAATTAAGGTTTCGTGTTACCTTAACTATTTCGGTAATTCTTTTAATTAATTTCAACATGTTATAAGTTGGCTTTAAATTTATTTAAAATGGAATTTAATTTTTAGTAATTAATTTATAACGTTATGAATTTATTCATGCGCATGAGTGTTCTATTTGTACTTCGTTCTTATATGTAATGATATCGGATTGGTATGGAAATTTAGTATGTCATAAATATGTGTGTTATAAACATGCCTATATGCTCGGTTTATGTTTTCGGATTCATTTGACGTGTTAACGAATTTAATTTTGATTGTGGAACCAAATCGGGGGCTAACGAGCAATTAGGGCACCCTTGGTTCCGTACGTGATATCTTGAGCTCGGGAATTCGGATTCGAATTCCGAAACCTCCGTTGCCTTTGTATCGACGATCCAGAGACAATGGAACCAGCCTTATACCTTTTTGAAATCATTAAGACCTTCGAAATCCAACCGTAACGGACAACTCGTGCAAGAAGAGCTTCTTTTGTTGACTAGTCTTCATGGTGGGACCCTTAACACTCCTCTAACCTAACCATATCTTAACCATGACTTATGTACCTTGAGTTAAGCTCTTTCTTTCCCCTTTACCTCTGAAAACCGAGCCAAAATATCTCCCCTCATTGCTGGAACTGATCGAGAGAGAAAGAGAGAAGAAATGAGAAGAAAACCTTTGGCCATTCTTGTGATTTTGGAGCTCAAATCACCTCCCTTCTTCTTCTAATCTTCAAGGTATGAATATTTATGTCTTCTATACTCTATTATGCTTGATTTCATCTACTCACAACATGATTTGGATCAGATTTTATTAGGGTTTGGGTGATGAGTTTGGTATGAACTTTTAGGGATTTTGTTCTTGAGACCTATTTGCTTGTGTGGCTGATCTTCTTGCTTATACATGAGTAGATGAGCTTGTTTCTTGGCCTATTTCTTTCCTAACTGATAGTATATGGTATTAGGAGGATTTTATCTCTTGACCCTTTGATGAAATTATGAGATATGGAGCTCCAAACTTGATGATCAAACTGCTTCCCCTGTTTTTCGAACTGCTGCTGTTCATTTTGCTTTGTTGCTTGACCAAATGATCTTCTTTTCAAGTGAATTTGCATGGATCTTATGTACACTCATTTCTCTATATGTTAACATTCATGTTTTAAGTATTTGGATCCATTTTAAGCCTCAAAACCGAAAGACATGGCCTGTTCCTATGCATGATCTATGACAGACTTGTTGCTGTTGCAATTGTGTGGTTGTTGGTCACCCTAATGTGCTTTAATTCGTGCCATTTTGCAAATATATGAAGTATATTAGTTTTTGAGTATGTTAGCATGCATTCCCCAAAGTTTCAGATCCAAATTCAACCCCTAAGTACTTGATCATGGCTTGATTGAATCAATAGGGCTCTTATGTGCGATTTTGGCGACCCAGTTTTGCTGCATGATTTAGATGCTCATAATGTGTGATTTAGCCTTTGCACTCTAAATGAAAAATGTTCCTAACATGCTAAAAATGTTTTATATTAAGTTTCATAGCATTTGGAGTTGATTTGGTATGCTTTTGGATTGATTTGGTATGAGACCAGTTTTGCCGGTAAAACTTTGTGAACGTTTTAGTTCTGTACCGTGACACCCCCGTGCCTTATTTACACTTAAGTGTGAGACACGGGCCTGTCACACCTTCTGGGCAGGTCTGTACTGAGCCACGGTCGTGGCTCAGTTTAGCTAAGGAAGGTGACCCCCCCGTGTCCCTTCCCCTGCGCAGTCCTTGTTGCTTCCTTTTTGGTTTTTGATTTGTTTCACCTCTTTAATGACTTTATCTCCTTTAGTGTTGAACTATGAACTTGTTTTGCTATATGTTGAGAGTATTGTGGTGTAATTTCATGGCATTTGGATGAGTTGTAGGCATGCTTTTGGCTTAATGCCGTTTATGTGTGTTTATATGTCGTTTATGAATCGCGTAACTCATTTTCTATATCATATGATTCCTTCTTGTTGTCAAACCTTGGAATTATGCTATCTTATGTAATATGAAGTGTGTAGTAGCATTTTGGGAAAGCTTGAATATGTTCTATGCTCCTATTTGAATTCTTGAACTAATTTGATTAGAAATATGAATTAATGAATTTGAATGAAAATGAATGAATGAGCGAATAACTTGGTTATACGATTTAAATGCCTTTAATACACATGAACATTTTCATGACATAACATCATCTTTATGCCTTCATATCATGCTTGAGCATTGCCGTGCGTCATATGTGGTTCATTTAGAGTCTTGAGTCTCACGAACACGTCATGTTGTCTTTTGTACAGTTTATCTCCAGGGTGGAGAGATCTTGATCCTTCGAGCACTTGGTAACTCGTTCCTTGTTTCGTCACGGTTCAGGTGAGGGTGGTTTTGTTTTAGCTAGTAACAAACCCTACAACCCTTATGTGAAAAGCTTTGGCCAAAACCTTATGATTATATATATATGGTTTTCAAATGAAGTTATCGAGTAAATTCTTCTGAATTATACGTATGAGCGTATATAAGCTTAAAAATGGTTTTGTAATGAGGCTATGCTCCAAACCGTGTGTCTTCTTGCTAGCTATGGATTCGGATGACACGGAGAGGTATGTATATAGCATATGCCGAGTTACACGGTAAAGTATGATTTCTTATAGTATGTATCCTATATATGAATTGATATGTTTGGCGAGACACATTTATGAGTTATGATTGTACGGGCCCCGGGACTTAGTATATGTGGCTAACCGAGGAAGCAAGGGCTGACGGGGATCCCATATACTAGTCCTAACCAAACTACGGTGATACCGGCCCTCGCTAGGAGGTTTAGCGGGGAATGGGAGCTGAGTGCCCTTGGGGGAGTCATGAAACCCCATTGGCCTATGTATGAGGTGGCCGGGTCTTGCTAACCTGTCCACCACCCGGAGGAAGAAGGTTGGAACTTGATTTATGATTTTTGATTATGTTATATTATGATTGTTATGCACCATGCGGGAAAGCCGGGACACGGATTGCCGAAACGAATATGTTTATGTTATGATTTATGGTATGCGTGTATTATGATATATTGCATGATCACCTAATTAACATATTAATGAAAATTGTCGTACACGGTCGGAGTTTGGTTGGAGATTGTGCACGCTCACTCGCCGAGCTTTATGTATATGTATGATTTATGAATGTAATGAATTAATATGATTAGTCATAAAATTCGAGCATTGATTAGTCATTCTCTTGCCCTTTTTGGGAACTAATTTCAAATAAAACCTTGTTCGGAATTTATGACTTGTATGTGCATGTTTTTATATATGTATATCGCTCCTGCTCACTCAGTCTTCTAGAGACTGACCCCTTTCCCTCCCCAATCTTTTAGTGTGCAGGTTTGACTTTGGAGTTTCGAGCTAGGCGGAGGTGTTTGGAGTCTTTAAGTGGGTCGAGTTAGGTTAGGAGAGTCTCTGCACTCACTCATGTATTGGAATTATGTATGATTCGATTCTACAGTATCCTGAACTTGAATTTATGAAATTATTATTGAATTGACTTTACTGGAATTTGCTATGATGTAAAAGAGGCCTGAAGAGCCCAAATTCTGCTTATGGTTTGTACGATTGAACTTTGGCTTTGCTATGCATTATATTTTGTTATATGGTTATCATTGTAGGGTCTAGCTCCGCCTGGCTTAGGAAGGTTTTTATGTTTGTCTCCCGTTCGCTATGGTTTGATATGGGTGCGGATTTACTGTTTTGTTACTCGTGTTGAGCCATAGTGCGGGGGATGTGGTGCCTCACGTGCGGGGTGCTACACGAACGACCTAGACAGACCCAACACGACTCCGGAGCTCTGGTTTTGCAACCAAGAGCTCTGATACCACGCAAGGATGTAACACCCCCGGAGCGAAGGGTGCCACATCCCCCGCACTAAGGTCCAACACGAGTAACGAAATGGAAGTTCGCACCCGTATCAAACCATAGCGAACGGGAGACACACAAAACTCACACCCTCGCTAGGCGGCCTAGACCCTCAAGAACTGCGAGAATGAAAATTAGAGTAGCGGAAGCAAATCATATACCAAACATGATTCCCAAGATCACATATATACATATCAAAATGGGGAAGGGTCAAGTATTCCAATCAACAAGCTAGCTTATATACAAATGTACAATGCCATCACGGCCAAAATAGCATAAGTGTATACCGAATACATAATCCAAAATGCGTAACGTAAGGAAAAGAAAAATCCAATACGATGCATGAAGACCCAAGCTATACCACAAGTAAACCCAAAAGACACTTGCCGCCTAGCTTGACTCGGAAGAGCCTGCAAACTCAAAAGAAAGGGAAAAGGGGAAAAACAACAACGAGGGTTAGTCCTAGTGACTAGTGAGGGGGCTAACTCACGCACCCGATATATATGTATATAGAGCAAAGCATTTAATCAAAACAGAAGAATCCTTGAACCGAGAGTGGTTTTTGCAAGCCAAATTAATTCCCGTGATATAGATATATATAGGTTAAAAGAAAGGAAAAAGGCCAAGAGCCAAACTCCAAGTTTTAGGTAAATTAAGAATCCACTCTCGTTCCATAGATCATATAAAGCTAAACCAACTCGGCGAGTACGAGTCATACACATCCCAACTTCCATATACAAAGATCAAAGCAAAACAGAACAAATCAGAATCCATCCCCAACACCGGTTGATAGAAGGGTTGATCGGCCCTAACTATCCACATACACAGACGAGACAAGGTTTAATTACTACCTTGAAACCTTCGGCGGTTGCCTCCGCCGGCTCAAGAGAAACACCCTTCCTCAACCTCCCAAGGTTAGGCGAGACTCTCAAATGGAGGTGTTGATGGAAGAGCTCGGCGACCCCTCGGTCGTCCCGAGATTACCATACCACACTCCGGGGCCCAAACATATCACGAAAGTCACACAAACATACCTCAAAGCTTATCTGTCAAAGCCACATCTCGCTTACACACACACACTTGCACAAAACTAAACTTTTCAAACGAAAGCAAAATAACTTATATACTTATACAAAACGTTTTCAAACTCTTATAACAAATGGGAGAAGTCCCGCAACATATGTATCATACACTTATTTACCTTATATTATACGTATTCGCATGCGAGGTTTCAAATCAAATAGGGTTATAGGTCGAGTAACTAGAAGAACAAAAACCTCACCTTGTCAACGAACGTAGTGGAGATAAAAGTGTGACAACCGGACACCTACGGAGCAAGCTCGTCCTCTACAGGGAGATCCTCTGAACAAGACAAACAACAAGGAACACTCTTAGACTCAATATGAACCACATTGACGCTCGGTACATGCGTGTGTATGTTTATGATGTAAATGGTATGAAATGAATCCACATTTAGACCATTTGTGAGCATTCAATGCATATACGAACATAAATCATAAACGAGGAGATAAAACAAAGCACAAATTCATAACATAAGGCTTAACACAAAAAATAACAAGTTAGTCATCCATAGACACCAAAATGAGGCAAGAAGGAACAACAAAAAGCAACGGAAAGGAAGCAAAACCAAGCAAAGACGGGTGAAAAACTAGAGTTCCTAGGGGACACGCCCGTGCCCCCCCTGGAAGGGCAAGTTGAGACACCCCCGTGTCTCAGTACAGAAACCGAACAACAGAAACCTGAAGGTGACACGCCCGTGTCACCAACAAAGGGCAAACTGAGACACCCCCGTGTCTCGGTACAGAAAAACGAATAACAGAATCCCGAAGGTGACACACCCGTATCACCACAAAAGGGCAAACCGAGACACCCCCGTGTCTCGGTACAGAAAAACGTAATCGGCTCAAACAACAAACTCAGCAACCCCATTAAAACTAAACACTCATACTCCAACTACCAAGTAAGGAAATGCAATAAATGCTAAGAATTAAGTCCTAGGAGCATAATATCATCATCAAATCTCAAGAAAACAAGAATGGAAGCAAAGATCAACAAATTCTCCCAACATCTACTATTCATAAGCTTGCTATATCTCATCAATCAACCATGGAAATGAACTCAAGAGCACATAAAAGAGAGAAGAGAGAGAGTAGATGACAACCATGAACTCACCTTTCAAATTTGAGAAGCTTGGGTGAAGATTTGAGCTCAAAATCAAGAAAAGGGACAAAGGGGTTTCTTCTTCCTTCTTGCTTCCTTGTGCTGATCGGTTTTGGGAGAGAGAGGGAAGGATTGGATCGATTTTCAGAGGTTAACGGGGAGAGGAGAGCTTAACTCATGGATACAAAGTCAAGGTTAAGGTTGGGTTGAGTTAAGAAGGGTCCACAAAGAATTATTAGGTCAAAAAGGTGTCTCTCAAGCATAAGGGGCTCGTTACGGGTGAAATTCGAAGGTCTTAACGAGCTTAGAAAAATGTGAGGTTTATCTCATTAAACCCAAATCGTCGAAACGAGTTCAACGGAGGTGACGGAATTCGAATCCGAATTCCCGAGCTCAATATACGTGTCCCGGAACCCAAGGTGCGCTAAATGCTCTTTAGCCTCCTTTAGGTCCCGTCTCCAAAACGAACCCAAAAAGGGTAACCAAATCAAATACCAAAACATATAACGAGCACATAACCGAGTCCATAAAGCATATAATTAACACATATCAAGAATTCACAAAAATCAGAATTAAATACGAATCTAAAACGAGCAAAATACGAAGTGAAGGAAAATTAAACGTTCAAGTTAAACAAATTCATACCAAAGCAATTAAGTTCAAATAACTTCAATTATTCCACGTTAGGAATTAAATATCGCATAATCACTTAAAATAATAATTAAATAGCGCACATAAGAGGTTACCTGAAAAGTCTGATCAGCGGGATGTTACACAAAGTGTATAGTTGATACGTGCGTGACACATGAGGGTGCTTACTTGCATAAGTAAGTTCACTGAGGTGCCCCCTGTGAGAAGATTCCTAAATGGGAAAGGAAGTTTCTATTTCAGGAAATGGAAACTTCCAGATTAGGAAATATCTCACGAGTCATTGATGTGATTAATTGATCCTTAGACTTGAGGTTCCATGCCACTTTATGAGTTAACTCTGTAGTCTTAGGTATAAGCTTTAAAGGGTGTCGCCTTAGATAACTGATTCAAGGCTTATGTTGGGGCTGCACAAGTGACTCATGAAAGTGAATGAGAATCAAGAAAGGACCTACACTTGCATTTTCAAGGTGATCTCTTATTGTGTAAGTCATTCATATGCCATATGGAGTCCTTGGCCAAGGCAGTGGATCAAGACATCAAGAAAAGGGTTTCTTGGATTGAGATCAAATGGATATGAAATGCACTTAGCTTTAAGACCAGATTATTAGGGTTCTGATTATTCCCTTACCCTAGATCTTGGTTGAGAGATAGTAAGTAGGAGGATTGTATCTCACGTGAATCAATGACTTAAAGGTTCTGTCGAATTGAGACATTCCAATTCAGCTAGGGGTTAAACATATGTTGCTAGGCAATGGTCGTTTAATCTGTGGACTGATTAATTAATTAGTGAATTAATTAATTAGGGTCACTGTTAATTGAATTGAGAACCCAGAGGGTCACACACAACAACTTGGTTACATGAGTTGGGGCTTTGAAATGATTAAACGAGTTGATCGAGCCAAAAGGGTTCCACATATGTGAAGCACACGTGTGGGTCACGTGCGTGACACGTGTCCTATATGGACACGTGTGCACCGTGCATGTATGTTTATTTATGTGTTAAATAATTAATGTGTTAATTATTTAATAGACTTTGGTTTAATTTTTGAATTAAAATGAAAATCTTATTTTGGAGAAATTAATCTATTTAATTAATTATGAATTAATTAATTAGATAAATAAGTTATTTATTTATAAATAAAGTATAATATTATCCAAAAGGAGTTTGGATATTTTAGCTCTCTTAAAAGTTGATTTGAATTAGAATTCAAAGTCAAGGTTTGAAATTACTTGATGATCAAGTAATAAGAGAGAGAGGGACCAAATCCTTAGTCCATAAGGACTAGGTTCGGCCGCCCCTCTCTATATTATATATAGGGGAGCTCGAGCTCCCCTTAGAGGGTGATTGATAATTCTTTTGGTTCATGTGTTGAACACCATCCTTTCTCCAAGATAAAATAAACCCTAGGTTGAGCCTAAACACTAACTAAAGAACTAGCATCCTTACTAGTTAGATTGTAGTCAAGTTGGTGGACTATCTCTAGAGAGCTTCAAGTTAGAAGTTTTAAAGATTCGAGCTTTACCAAGGAGAGGGGGATCAAGCCGCGAGAAGAACGTTCTTGGGTGGCTTGAAACGCTTCAAGAAAGATTATTGAAAAGTAAGTTTCTTTACCTTACGAATTTAGATTCATGATTACGAGTTTCGATCTTTTTGTTGGAAAATTTTTAAATTTTCGCTGCTTTCTGATTTCTGTTTTCCAACACGTTGTATGTTTTCGGGTTTGTTTTTTGATGTTTTGGGTCGTTCGTTTGGAGAGGAACCAAAAAGGGCCTAAAACATTTTTAGCGCCCCTTGGGTTCCGGGCGACATAACTTGAGCTTGAGAATTCAAATTTGAATTTTGTCACCACTGTTGGACTCATTTTGACAATTCGGATCTAATGGAACAAGCCATATATTTTTCTAAGTCTGTTTGGACCCCCGAAATTTTACCGAACCAAGCCATACGAGCCGATTCTTATCGCGGCCGAGACACCCCTGTTGCCTTGCCTGTTTGTTTTCTTGCTTTAATTCGTGTTGCATGGGTTTATTACCTTGTTAATGTGTCGTATGCTTCATTAACTTCTTGTTTTACGTGTTATGGCTTTTATTTTGAACGTATGATGTGGTTTAGGCGTATATATGCAACGTATGTTTCTCATGTAACTCCATGCACCTTGTTTCGTGTTTCATTGATCGTTGCTTGGTCTAATTGCCTCGTTTATGACTCATAAGCTTTATTAACTCGTTGTATAATGTGTTATGACCTTTGTTATGAACTTATGACATGAATTCGATGAAATATGCGAACTATGACCCGATATGATATGATATGGCTTCATATGAACTAAGTGCTTTTCTATTTCATTTCATATGCATTATTTATATTCCCATGCACTTACCGAGCATGTAATTGGTTCATATTGAGTCTAAGTTCTTCTTTTTCTGTTTGTTTTATTCAGAGGATCATCTCGAGGGTGACGAGGCGGTCCCATAGGCGTCCATTTTATATCCTTTTGTCCCCCTACGTTCGAAAGGTGAGGTTTTGTTTTTTTTAGTCATCTTAACCTAAAACCCTATATGCTTTGAAGCCTGCATGCGAGATATGTATACTATATTATAGATACGTGTATTGATATGTACTTTGAGGGCTCGTCCCGTTTGTTAAAAACTTTGAAAACGTTTTTATACATGTATAAGCTATGTTTTGCTTTGTTTCGAAAACGCTTTGAAGTACGTTTGATTCTGTAGTGAGTTTTGACCTTGAAAGATAGGTTTGTCTGTACTCTGATTTTTGAATTCTGTTTGGGCCCCGCGAATGTGGGTAAGGAGCACCCGGGACGGCTGTCGGGGAACCCTTCTGTGCACATTTCCATTTGAGATGATTCACCTGACCTTAGGAGTTAAGGAAGGGTGGGTTTTCTTGAGCCGACGGCGAACACCGCCAAATGAGCGGGTTGGAGTGATCAATCCTCCCATCTAAGTTCGAGGTCTGCTTGATAGATAGGGATCGTAAACCTTCTATCTTTGGTGTGAAAGATGGTTTCTGATTTTGTTTTGATATGATTTTGATTCTGAGGAGTTTAGAAGGGATATTCGTACTTACCGAGTTCTTCTGCTTTGTTCTGAATCTATGGAACGAGAATAGACTCTTACCTCTTAAAATTGGTGATTTTGGCCTTTGGCCCTAACCTTTCTTTAAGTATATATATCTATTATCACGGAAAACGTTTTAGTTTGTAAAAACCATCCCCGGTTCATGGATTATTCTGAAATTGATACTTGCTTTGCTTTATATGTATATGGTTGTTGTGTAGCTGCCTCACTAGTCATTAGGACTAACCCTCGTTGTTGTTCTTTCTTTTCCCTTTTCTTTTGAGAGTTGCAGGTATCTTTTGGAATCTTGAGCTAGGCGGCAAGTTGTCCTTGTGTCGTACTTCTGGGTGGCTCGAGTCTCATGTATATGTAGTAGCTTGTTATGCAATTATGATTATTTTGAACATGTACTCGAATACTTGTACTAGATTCTTATTCTTTTGGCCCGGGGTGGGCATGTGAATATGTAATCTGACTTGATATGTTGATTTTGGGATATGCTGTGTGTTAGGAATAGTGCCCTTAAAGTAGCATTTATGTGTTACTATTTCCTTGTAAAATCACAAATAGTCTTTGAATAATAAACGAAATGATTTTGTTAATAGGCAATCACTTCTTTATGTGCTTATTTATGTCTGTTTGGGTTTGAATGTGTTTTGCATGTTTTAAACTCCCCTAATCCGATGAGGCCTTTAAGAACTTTGCCCTTATGAGAACGGTACATGAAACAAGTTCTTAACTCCAAAGGCGAGGATTAAAAACTTCTCCAAGTCGATGAGTCCGATACACAGTGGGAGTGTCGACCTTGACTTCATTAAGACTTGCTTATGTGAGTATGTCGTTTTGAAGGACCACTCAGTTTCATAGTGTGATAAGTGCATACAATGGTGCGTCCATATTACGTAAGGGTGATTGTTACAAGAACTTCATCACTGAGATATCCTGCGTGAGAACATTCCTAAATGGAAAAGGAAGTCTCCTAGAAACTTCCAGATTAGGAAATATCTCACAGGTTAATGACGTGATTAATAATCCTTTAACTTGAGATTCTATAATGTCTCATTTGAACTAACTATGTAATCTTTGATATAGGCTCAAAAGGGTTTCACTATATAGACATCTGAACCACAGCCTATGTTGGGATTACACAAGTGGCATATGTAGAATTAGTAGAATTGATAAAGGACCTACACTTGTTAAGAATAAGAATGATCTCTTGCTGACTAAGTTACTCGTAGTCTATTAAATGTTAAACCCTTGGCCAAGGTAGATAAAAGATCAAGATATCAAGAAAATGGGGTTTTCTTGGATTGAGATCTCAATGGATATGAAACGAATTTAACTTTAAAGATCAAGAATAACAAGGCTCTAAGTTTATTCCCATGCCTTAGTTCTTGATTGAAAGATGAACTTGTAGGAGGATCGTATTTCACTGATTGTCATTGACTGAAAGGTTCTTTGATTAATTTTGTTATTCGGCTAGGGGTCACACACCCATTGCTAGATTACGTTAGTAAGATCTGTGAACTAATTAATTGATTATGAGAATTAATTAATTAGTGTCACTGCTAATCGAATAATGAACCTAAAGGGTCACACACAAATACCAGATCACGAGGGTTATGGTAGGATGTTAATTGGATTAACGAATGATCAAAATGTTGATCGAAATGGAGCATTTACACGTGGACTACTGCCACGTGTCAAGTACACGTGACTACCACGTGTCACGCATACGTGGCTACGCGTGGCTCCAAACATGTGATTTATTTCACACGTGAATTCTTTTCTAGAATTAATTAATTAAATTATAATTAATTAATTTTGGTTTTTTAATTAATTATGAATTAATTGTTAAGACTATTCTCAAAATAATTAACCTAATAAATAATTAATTATGAATTAAGTTATTTATTTAATAAATTGATTTTTATCTTTATATTAGATAAAAGTTGAAAAGTCAAACTTCCTATTATAGGAGAGAGAAAAGATCTCTTGCTAGACTTGGAGAATAAGTTAAGAACTTATTTTCAATTAAAATTTAATAATTAATTAGTTAATTAGTGAGCAAGAAATCAAACCTCACAAGATTTGGAGAAGTCTTGTTGGGTTCGAACCCCACTAGTATAAATACTAGTGGAGGTGCTTCTCTTACTCTTTAGACCAACGTTCTTGAAGCGTTAATTGTTTTTGAAAAAAATTAAAAGAAAAGTTTTCAAAGTAAATCCTAGCCAAACATAAGCTATAAAACTAGCATTCTCACTAGCTTGACCGTGTTCTAAGACTGGTGTGGGTACACTTTGGAGGATTACCTACTTTGGGATCTAAACGAAGGGCGTTCGAGGGACAATCCGCTTGAAAGGTGTTTGATAGGTGGTATCAACATCACAAGAAAGCTTCCATCTTCGTAAGTTTCTTGAATCCCTCTTAGATACGATACACACATTGCAAGTTTTTAGATCTACTTTTGGAAAATCTTTAAACTTCCGTTGCGCAAACTCTATGGGTTTTCCAACACTATGTTGGTTGCTAGTAAGTTATGAATTGTATTTAAATCGCTTCCGCTATTACTTGTCTGATTGCACACTTTGATTTGAGGGTTTAAACCGCCTAGCTTAGGAAAAGTTTTTGATTTGTCACCTGTTCGCTATGGTTTGACACGTGTGCGGACTTCCATTTTGTTACACGTGTTAGACTCTAGTGTGGGGGATGTGGTGCCCACTGCTCGGGGTGCTACACTCCCCATGTCCTTCGCCATACTCCCTGCACTATTAGGTTCATATTGGCTTATAAAAATAGTATTACCAGAGTCTGAATTACTATCACGTACCTCAGGATTATCAGCCAGAGTGATTGGTGTAGAGTGGGAGTAGTCCATGGGGGGGGGGGAGGCTGTATTGCATGAGAGGCAGGCTCGATGGTTTCACCTACTTGCTCTGTTAGAACTGTGTCTGGCCAAGAGGGCAACCAACCTAGTGACTCCTGCTGCTGATTCTCCCCTTGAGGACTGGGTTGGGAGAAAAAAATACTCTGTCTCAAGGAAATTACAATCTATAGTTGTATACATCCACCGAGTGAGTGGATGGTAACACCTATAACCCCTTTGGTGTACCCCATACCCCACAAAGACACATTTAAGAGAACAGGGATCCAGTTTGGTTCGATCGGCTCTAGGGATATGTGTTGGAAAACAAGAGCAGAAACACAGCGAAAATTTAAAATTTTTCCAAAAGATTGATCATGGACTTGAAATTCTCGTACTGTATCTTAGGGTGTTTAGAAACTTACGTAGATTGAAGCTTTCTAGTGATGTCAGTACCGCATACTGAACACCCTTCAAGTGGAATGTCCCTCGAACTGTTCTCGATAGATCCCAAAGCAGCGATCCTCTAAAGCGTATCCACACCAGTCCTAGAACACGATCAAGCAAGTGAGAATGCTAGTTCTATAACTTGTGTAATTGGCTAGGGTTTTGCTTTGAAAACTTTTCTTTTATTTTTCTCAAAAACTTAACACTTCGTGAGTGTTGGTCTAAAGAATAAGAGAAGCACCACCACTAGTATTTATACTAGTGTGGATCGAGCCCCTTAGGGTTTCCTAAACCTAATGGGCTTTGTTTTCTTGCTCACTAATTAACTAATTAATTATTTAATTTAATTGGAGAAAATAAGTTCCCAACTTGTTCTCCAAGTCTTGCAAGAATAACATTCTCTCTCTCCTACAATAGGAAGTTAGACTTTTCAACTTTCCTAAAAATAAAAGTCAAGTTTCAATAAATTAATTAATTCTCAATTAATTATTTATTGGGTTAAGCCTGAGAAATAAAATCTTAATAATTAATTCAAAATTAATTAAAAGACTTAAATTAATTAATTACAATTTAATTAATTAATTCTAGAAAAGAATTCACGTGTGGAATAATTCCACACGCCTAAGCCTCGTCATCCGTGACACGTGTGCATCACACGTGTGACCCACGTGTACAAGACATGTGGCAGCCACATCATTACCGTGACTCGTGGCGAGGCATTTTGCCTTCTTCGATCAATATTTTGATCCTTCGTTAATCATATTAACATCCTACCATAACCCTCGTGTCCTGGCATTTATGTGTGACCCTATAGGTTAATTATTCGATTAGCAGTGACAGTAATTAATTAATTCACTAATTAATTAATCACTTCATAGATCACACTATCGTAATCCAGCAATGGATGTGTGACCCCTAGCCGAATAACGAAATGAATCGAAGAACCTTTCAGTCAATAACATACAGTGAAATACTATCCTCCTACAACTCCATCCCTCAATCAAGAACTAAGGCATGAGAATATTCTCAGAGCCTAAATATTTTTAATCTTTAAAGTTAAGTTCGTTTCATATCCATTTAGACCTCAATCCAAGAAAACCCCATTTTCTTGATATCTTGATCTTTCATCCACCTTGGCCAAGGGTTTAAGTTTAATGGACTATGAACAACTCAATCAGTAAGAGATCATTCTTGTTCTTGCAACAAGTGCAGGTGCTTTGTTGATTCTACTAATTCTACATATGCCACTTGTGTAATCCTAACATAGGCCGTGGTTCAGGTGTCTATATGGCGACACCCTTTTGAGCCTATATCAAAGATTACAGAGTTAGCTCATATGAGACATTACAGAATCTCAAGTCTAAGGATTAATGAATCACGTTATTGACCTGTGGGATATTTCCTAATCTGGAAGTTTCTAAGAGACTTCCTTTCCCATTTAGGAATGTTCTCACACGGGACATCTCTGTGATGAAGTTCTAGTAACAATCACCCTCATGTATTATGAACGCATCATCGTATGCACTTATCACTCCATGAAACTGAGTGATCCTCCAAAAGGACATAATCACATAAGCAAGTCTCAACAGAGTCAAGGTCGACACTCCCACTGTCTGCCGGACTCTCGACTTGGAAAAGTTTCTAATCCTCGCCTATGGAGTTAAGAACTTGTTTCATGTGTCGTTCCCATAACAACAAAGTTCTTAACGGCCTCATTGGATTAGGGGAGTTCAATACATGCAAAAACACAGTCAACCCAAACAGACATAAACAAGCACATAAAGAAGTGAATGCCTATGAACTAAATCATCTCGTTTATTATTCAAAGACTGTTTGTGATATTACAAGGAAATAGTAAAGCCAAAAGCTGCTTTAACGGCACTATTACTAACAATCTCCCACTTACCCGTCAAAGCCACTCAGGTGCTATTCTAAGACCCATCTTCTGAAGATGTCCTTCGAAAGCCTGTTGACTAAGGGCTTTAGTAAGTGGATCTTCCATGTTCTCTGTCGATGTGACCCTTTCAATTTGCACATCTCCTCTCTTGATGATATCACGGATTAAGTGATACTTCTTCAAAATGTGCTTGGTCCTTTGGTGAGATCTTGGTTCTCTTGCTTGAGCAACCACCCCGGTGTTATCACAAAACACTGTAACGGGGTTTTTAATTCTAGGAACTACACCCAGCTCGTGGATGAAGTTTCTTACCCAAACACCTTCCTTAGCTGCATCGTTTGCAGCTAAGTATTCGGTCTCAGTGGTCGAATCAGCAGTGGTCGCTTGCTTGGAACTTTTCCAACTCACTGCTCCGCCGTTCAGGCAGAATATGTATCCTGACACGGATTTAAAGTCATCCATGTCTGATGCAAAGCTTGCATCACAGTATCCTCTATTGACAAGATCTTGTTGACCTCCGTAAACCAGGAATAAATCCTTAGTTTTTCGTAAGTACTTAAGGATGTTCTTTACAACAGTCCAGTGACCGTCACTAGGGTCAGATTGGAATCGGCTAGTCACACTAAGTGCATAAGCCACATCCGGTCGAGTACATAGCATTGCATATATTATGCTTCCTATAGCTGATGCATAAGGAACTTTAGACATCCTGGACTCTTCAAGTTCAGTTTTGGGATACAGTTTCTTCGAAAGAACTGTTCCCGGGCCCATTGGAAATTTTCCACGTTTGGATTCTTCCATACTAAATCTCTTTAGTACTTTGTCTATGTAAACCGACTGTGATAATCCTAACAATCTCTTAGATCTATCCCGATAGATCTTTATACCGAGGACGTAGGATGCATCACCAAGATCCTTCATCTCAAATTGGTTCGATAACTAAGACTTTGTTACTTTCATGTCCTTCTTCGCATTCCCATTGAGGAGGATGTCAACCACATAAAGTATCAGAAATTGAACCGGGGTTTTCAATTCTTTCTTGTACACACAGGGCTCATTCGGATTTTGAATAAAGCCAAACGATTTGACTGCTTCATCAAATCGAATGTTCCAATTCGTAGAAGCTTGTTTCAATTCGTAGATTGAACGTTGAAGCTTGCAAACCTTTTGCTTGCTCCCACTGAATGTGAAACCCATGGGTTGCTCCATGTAAATGTCTTTGTCAATGTCTCCATTGAGAAAGGCAGTTTTCACATCCATTTGCCATATCTCATAGTCATAATATGCAGCAATGGCAAGTAGGATCCTAATGGATTTTTGCATTGCAACCGGGGAGAAGGTTTCATCAAAGTCTACACCTGGTCTTTAAGTAAACCCCTTAGCAACTAATCTTTCTTTAAAGGCTGCTACGCTTCCATCTACTCTAAGCTTGCGCTTATATATCCATTTACTCCCTATGGGCCTGATCCCATCAGGTGGATCAACCAAGGTCCAAACTTGGTTAGAGTACATGGAATCCATTTCGGATTTCATTGCTTCTTTCCACTGTTCAGAGTCCGAATCTAACAGTGCCTCCTCACAAGTTAATGGATCATTATCCATTTGAGATGTTTGGTGGAGAAAACCATACCACCTCTCTGGTTGTCTAGGAATGCGTTCAAAACGTCTTATTTGAGGAGGGTTATCACGTGTATCACTCTCTTGGGTAGGGATAGGGACGTCATTCTCCAAGCTAGGCGTGGGACCTTGGTCTCGAACCTTTTCGAGTTCTACGATCTTGCCTTTCTTTTCTTTAAGGAAGGAGTCCTCAAGAATAGTGGCGTTTCTTGACACAAAAACCTTTTGTTCAAGAGGATTGTAGAAATGATATCCTATTGACTCTTTAGGATATCCTACGAAGTTACATAAGCATGATCTAGCTTCAAGCTTATCTCCCACTGTCCTCTTCACGTAAGTAGGACAACCCCAAATTCTTAAGTAAGAATAGTTAGGGATTTTGCCAAACCACATCTCATATGGGGTTTTGGGCAGATTTGGAGGGAACAAGATTCAGAATCTTAACTACTGATTCTAGGATATAACCCCAGAATGATGGTGGCAATTCAGTGAAACTCATCATGGAACGAACCATATCAAGTAGGGTTCTGTTCCTTCTTTCGGAGACTCCATTCAATTGAGGAGTTCTCGAAGGAGTCCACTGAGAGATAATTCCATTATCTCTGAGATGATTAAGGAATTCATCACTTAGATACTCGCCACCTCGATCAGATCGAAGTGTCTTAATCTTGTGACCGGTTTGGTTCTCAACCTCCTTCTGAAATTTCAAGAATTTCTCAAAGGCTTCGGATTTATACTTCATTAAGTACACATAACCAAAACGACTAAAGTCATTTATGAAGGTTATGAACTACTGATGGTTGTTTCTAGTACTTACACTAAGTGGTCCACAAACATCAGTATGGATTAAATCCAACACTTTAGTGGCACGTTCCACTTTACCATTAAAGGGAGTTCTGGCCATTTTTCCTTTTAGAGATGATTCACAATGAGTCAACTCTTTAAGTTCATTATCATAGAATGATCCTAAATTAGCAATCCTATCTTTAGAAATATGGCCTAAACGTGCGTGCCATAAAGAAGCCGAGATCTTGTCATCTCTTTTGCATTTGTTTGATTGTTGTATATTCAAAATATTGGTGTCTTTAGTTGTATAAAGTCCATTAGATAATGTACCAAGTAAAACGGAAGCTTTATTCTTCTTAAGATAAAATTTGCCATTTCTGGAGAAAGTCTCATATCCTTCACAATCTAATATTGGAATGGAAATTATATTACGAATAATAGAAGGTACATAAAGGACTTTATTCAAAACTAGAGTAAAGACACCTAAATCTAATCTACACGTCCCAATGGCTTGAGCTTGAATGCTTGATCCATTCCCAACCTTCAAGACACATTCTCCTTCTTCGAGCTGCTGAACCTCATTTAGCATCTGTACATCATTACAAATATGAGCTCCACAACCGGTATCAAGTACCCAAGAATTAGAATCAATAGATAGATTTACTTCAACAATAAACACACATTTCTTTAGAGTATCCTTGTACTCTTGGCAGTTCCTCTTCCAATGCCCTTTCTTGCTACAGTGGTGGCAAACGTCCTCTCTCTGATCCCTTTTCTTCTTGGCCTTTCTCTTTTTAACCCCTCCATCGGGTTTAAGAGATCCCTTCTTCTTGGGAACTTTCTTCCCCTTTCCTTTAAAAGGCTTAGAAGAGGATGTGACCATCATTACTTTGTTATCCTTCTTTATCGTGACTTCAACAGTCACAAGCTGACTAATCAGCTCAGCGACAGTAGTATGAGCATGATTCATGTTGAAGTTCAGTACGAAAGGATTGAATGATGGTGGAAGCGATGCGAGCAACAAGTTCACGGCGAGGTCCTCGCTTAGAGGAATCTCCATGGAAGTAAGCTTCTCGTTCAAAGCGAGGAACTTAAGCTCATATTCGTGGACACTTGTACCTTCTTTCATTCTAAGATGAAAGAGCTCCTTAGAGGTGTTGTACCTTAGAACACACTCTTTGGGGCGGTACAATTGCTCAAGATGGTCATAAATCTCCCTAGCGTATTCCATAGACTCATGTTGCCTTTGCATGTCCGGAGACATGTTAGCCAACATGAGGCAACGGGCTTGAAGATTGTCTTCAGACCATTTTGCAATCACGTCTCTTTCGGCCCGATTCGGAGCCTCACCCTCAGGGGTAGGCTCTCCCTCGAAGAGAACATATCTTCTCTTCTCAGAATCTAAAACTATCTTTAGATTCCGAAGCCAATCAGAGTAATTGGGCCCCGTCAACTTGTTTGATTCGAGGATGGATACCAAAGGGTTTTTGGTTGCCATTTCAGTTTGTAGAGAATCACAGAACTACAACCTAAATGGAAAAAATAGAGAAATCATGAGCATGCTGAATAATAACGATTATACATATTATCAAGGTCTTTAGAAATATGTTCTTCCACTGTTTTTAGAAAGTCCAGAAATCCCAACGACTTTAGAAGAAACTTATTTTCTCAGTGGGTACTAGGATCCCAAGCAATCTTAGTTTTGGACCCACGACTCGTGAGACATCTAAAGGTCTAAGATTCTTAGGTAGGTACTAATTACCAATTTGATTTCTCATTGAATTCCTAGTAATATTTTGCATCACTGATCTTTCGACTATGGACCCACGACTCGTGAGACATCCATATCTACTTCAGTGTTGAGCTAGACCCATCAATCATAAGATCTCAACCAAACTTAGTCCGGAACGACCCACGACTCGTGAGACATCGCCCATTCTAAAATGGTTAAGAAATATTAATTATTTAAAATAATTAATCAGGAAACTAAGAGTTAATAAGATCCACTAATTACCCCACGACTCGTGAGACAACAACTAGGTTCACTTATTAAGTCCTAAATCCTATTGATGGAATGCTAGGAATTTTATTACCGTGATAAAATGCCTATTTATTCGAATTTAGCTCAATATTTAAAAGGGATTTTCGAATGACCTCACCAACATATAATTTTATCCAAATTTTAATTGTCTTGTTTAATGCAATTTCACGTAAAGTGCATCACAGAAGCAATTAGCAGATAACATGTCCTAGCATGATACTAATTATGAGATGATCATGGGTATCCTATCTTATATGTGATTTCGGGAGCCACTCCAAAATCACTAGTTCTAACATTCATGCCACATAGGATAGTTCATATCACATAGGGGTACAGTATTTAATGGAAAAACAACCTTATCTATTACATTAATAGAAACCCTCCTAAACATTTTGAGGGGTCTTCTTATGGCCACCTTTCTTCAAGTGCTCCTTGTGGATACTTCGTGTTCCATGGGTGCTTATCTCCGAAATGAAAATAAAAACCTCACTTTCTAAGTTCTACTCTCTTTACATAAAGTAATATGACTCAATCTTCATATTGGCCATAGACAAGTACACGGGGCATACCCTGGCCCAAAAACAATCATAAGGAAAGCCACATTATAAACACATAACAGTACGCACATAAGTAGGGCTCCAACCCCAATTGAAAACGCGCAACTATGGGGCTCCGACCCCAATTGAAATCATCCATGTGAATTTAAAACATACATAAGACTAACCCATGATCACCTAAACTAGCATGATTCCGCTGAAATTTAAATTTACCAACTAAATTTAAAATTCCTTTGATGATACGTTAAGTATCGGGAAGAGACTGTAAAGTCGTCTCGAACTTGAAGATTCCGGCGAGACCGGCCGGTCGGAGAAATATAGGTTAGAGAGAATTGAGAGAATTTGGAGATTGGAAATTTGGATATTATTGCTGATAATCCCCTCACGCAATCACGGACAAACATATAAATAAGGTTACCACAAGACTCCTACTCTAAAAGGAAAACTACTTACTACGCAATCTCTAATAAACATATAATGAGATTACACAAGACTCCAGCACTAAAAGGAAAACTACGTACTAATCTATGCGGAAATTAAATAACAGAATAAATAGAGTAACATGCTATTTCTTGTGCATATCATACGCGGTTTGCCAGTCTGGCGGTTTAGGAATCCTCTTGCTTCTACGTACCGGACCCAAATCTCCCGCGCCCGACTTCTGTAACTCAGCACCATCTTGTGAATCAACATTTTGGCTCCCAACATCATTCATCACCAATTTCTCGCCTTGTCCCATACTTGCCATATTAGTCCCATGGCGCACATTCATATCACTCTTTCCCCCTTCGAGAACCACCTTGTCCTCAAGGTGAACCGTGGCATCCGGTAATTCCTTCGAAGTTAGTGTGCTCCCCTGCAAAGTAATCAGCTTATTTTCCCAAGTAAAGTCCATGATCGAATTAGCATAATCATGACAAACACGGCCGAGTAACTGTAACCATTGAACACCTAAAACCACATGTGGCCCGTGAATGGGAACAACAAAAAGATCTACAAGAAACGGCGTGCCCTGCAGTAATAAACGGACCTCGAGGCACTGTTGTTTACACAACCAAGAAGCACCGTTACCAACATAAACCCGCAAGGGTGGTGCGGCGACCACCGATAAGCTCAACTTCTCGACGACGGATGGGTGTATAAGATTGTGGGTGCTCCTACCATTAATCAGCACGTTAACCATTAAATTATCAATCATGCCCGAAATACGCAAGGACCGGGGAATAGGACCACCCGATAGACTGTGCAAAGTGGAGATATCAGTGGTTACTACCGCGTCGGCACCGTCCCAATCCGCATCAACCCCTTCATCGTCGTCATCGCCCAACAACAACAAATAACGACCACAACGGTGGCCCTTAACCCACTTTTCATCACAATTATAACATAATCCCTTAGCATCCCTTTCGAAGCGCTCAGCATGAGTCAAACGCCTAATCGGAGGCGAAGGAGAAGGCTGCCCCTGGGGTGGTTGTTGCGTCGGTGGGGAAAGCAACGGTACCGATGATGGGGGAATATATGGCACAGCCGGAGTAGCCACGTTCAACGGGGGTATTGCCGTCGTCCAAGCCTGATGCTTGGCTTCTAACTCACGTGCAAGGGCAAATGAGGCGGACAACGAATCCGGTTTTAGGAGGACAATTTCATGTTGCAGATGCGGCTTAAGTCTTGCGTGAAACAAGGATTGTAAGTTGGGCTCCGACACGTTCGTGACGTTAACCAGAATGTTCTCAAAAGCAGTTTGATAATCCATAACAGATCCAGTTTGCTGAACTTTGGCCAACATGCCAAAATAATCAATATAATTTAACGGGTCAAAGTGAAGTTTGAATTTGTTGACGAAATCCTCCCATGAATCCAACAAATTATTCCGCTGGTGCCACCGAAACCAATCCAACGCGGGGCCTTCTAACATCAAACTAATCGTCGCCAAGCGTGAACCCTCCGGCACATCATAGAACACGAAATATTCGTGTGCTTGAAATAGCCAGCCTAAAGGGTCAGAACCATCACACTTAGGCATATCGAATCGTAGCCTATTAACCGGGCCCATAGGAGCCGCTGGGCACAAATCGCCGCCGCGAAGTACGCTAGACGTCTCCCCTTCAACCCTGGTTTTATCAGCCCGAGAGAGAACGAGCGATAGGTCCTGTTGTAATTTCTGAACTGTCAGATTTAATTGTTGCATCGACTGTTGTATAGCGGCGTTTTGGGACCCTAACTGCACATCGATGTGGTGTTGGAACTCTGTCAATCTTGCTTCGCTAATTGGTGTAGACACCGAAGAATTGGTTGGGTCAGACATCGTAGAGAATTCAATGAAAGCACCAATGATACGTTAAGTATTGGCAAGAGACTGTAAAGTCGTCTCGAACTTGAAGATTCCGGCGAGACCGGCCGGTCGGAGAAATATAGGTTAGAGAGAATTGAGAGAATTTGTAGATTGGAAATTTGGATATTATTGCTGATAATGCCCTCACGCAATCACGGACAAACATATAAATAAGGTTACCACAAGACTCCTACTCTAAAAGGAAAACTACTTACTACGCAATCTCTAATAAACATATAATGAGATTACACAAGACTCCAGCACTAAAAGGAAAACTACGTACTAATCTATGCGGAAATTAAATAACAGAATAAATATAGTAACATGCTATTTCTTGTGCATATCATACGCGGTTTGCCAGTCTGGCGGTTTAGGAATCCTCTTGTTTCTACGTGCCGGACCCAAATCTCCCGCGCCCGACTTCTGTAACTCAGCACCATCTTGTGAATCAACATTTTGGCTCCCAACATCATTCATCACCAATTTCTCGCCTTGTCCCATACTTGCTATATTAGTCCCATGGCGCACATTCATATCATTTGACTTCAAGTTACAATTAACTTAAGAAATTTGAATATAGTTCATTATTCACGAATTTATTCAAAATCGAATTCGCCGGATTATGAGAAAACAACAATCAATTCAAAATTAAATTTTTGTCTAATAAATCATTCAAAGTGATTTTCATAATTTTCTCAAAAAATAAGAACTTGACTTTAATTCATAAAATCCCAAATTTTGTAGGCATTTCAAATAAATAATTTTATAATTTTAAAATCAAATTTTAAAATAAAATCAAATTTTTAGTAATTCAGGATTTTACGAAACTGGAAAACCACGAAGCGAAAACGGGCCCGTGACATCACGCGCGAGGCGCGCAGCTGCCGCCGAGCGGGCAGCACTACGCTCACAGCCCGTACGGCTGTGCTAGGCGGGTGCGGGGAGACACCCGCCAGTGGCGCGCACACCGCGCAACAAAGCTACGTGCGCTCGGCCTGGGCGGAACAGCGCGCGGTCGCCCCTAGGCGAGCCCGGGCGACCACGCTCGGTGGGTCTCGGCAGGTGCGGGGCTACGTGCCCCATACGCGTACTTGATGCGCGTAGCCCCACGCGTGATCGAGCGCGGGTTGACCCGTTCCGTAATTTTCGTTTCGCAATTTTACCAAATTCATGTAATCCAATTTCGAATTAAAATAGTTCATACTAATCTGAATCAAAACAGTTTAAAACCAGATTAATCAGGAAACAATTTTCGTAAAATTTTCAAGAAACAGTTTTGTTCCGGAAATTTCGTATTTCAAACTAAAATCATGAATATACACACAACATATACTCAAATTCAATAATTTTCAATCAAAATTCTTAAAGCTGTAACGATACAATACGAGCTTTGCAAGGTGGCTCTCATACCACTTGTTGGAAAACAAGAGCAGAAACGCAGCGGAAATTAAAAAATTTTCCAAAAGATTGATCATGAACTTGCAATTCTCGTACTGTATCTTAGGGTGTTTAGAAACTTACGTAGATTGAAGCTTTCTAGTGATGTCAATACCGCCTACTGAACACCCTTCAAGCGGAATGTCCCTCGAACGGTTCTCGATAGATCCCAAAGCAGCGATCCTCTAAAGCGTATCCACACCAGTCCTAGAACACGATCAAGCAAGTGAGAATACTAGTTCTATAACTTGTGTTATTGGCTAGGGTTTTGCTTTGAAAACTTTTCTTTTATTTTTCTAAAAAACTTAACACTTCGTGAGTGTTGGTCTAAAGAATAAGAGAAGCACCACCACTAGTATTTATACTAGTGTGGATCGAGCCACTTAAGGTTTCCTAAACCTAATGGACTTTGTTTTCTTGCTCACTAATTAACTAATTAATTATTTAATTTAATTGGAGAAAATAAGTTCCCAACTTGTTCTCCAAGTCTTGCAATAATAACTTTCTCTCTCTCCTACAATAGGAAGTTAGACTTTTCAACTTTCCTAAAGCTAAAAGTCAAGTTTCAATAAATTAATTAATTCTCAATTAATTATTTATTGGGTTAAGCTTGAGAAATAAAGTCTTAATAATTAATTCAAAATTAATTAAAAGACTTAAATTAATTAATTACAATTTAATTAATTAATTCTAGAAAAGAATTCGCGTGTGGAGTAATTCCAAACGCCTAAGCCACGTCATCCGTGACACGTGTGACCCACGTGTACAAGACACGTGGTAGCCACGTGTCAATGACACGTGGCAGTCACGTCATTACCGTGACTCATGGCGAGGCATTTTGCCTTCTTCGATCAATATTTTGATCCTTTGTTAATCATATTAACATCCTACCATAACCCTCGTGTCCTGGCATTTGTGTGTGACCCTATAGGTTCATTATTCGATTAGCAGTGACAGTAATTAATTAATTCACTAATTAATTAATCACTTCACAGATCACACTATCGTAATCTAGCAATGGATGTGTGACCCCTAGCCGAATAACGAAATGAATCGAAGAACCTTTCAGTCAATAACATACAGTGAAATACAATCCTCCTACAACTCCATCCCTCAATTAAGAACTAAGGCATGAGAATATTCTCAGAGCCTAAATATTCTTGATCTTTAAAGTTAAGTTCGTTTCATATCCATTTAGACCTCAATCCAAGAAAACCCCATTTTCTTGATATCCTGATCTTTCATCCACCTTGGCCAAGGGTTTAAGTTTAATGGACTACGAACAACTCAATTAGTAAGAGATCATTCTTGTTCTTGCAACAAGTGCAGGTCCTTTGTTGATTCTACTAATTCTACATATGTCACTTGTGTAATCCCAACATAGGCCGTGGTTCAGGTGTCTATATGGCGACACCCTTTTGAGCCTATATCAAAGATTACAGAGTTAGCTCATATGAGACATTACAGAATCTCAAGTCTAAGGATTAATGAATCACGTTATTGACCTGTGGGATATTTCCTAATCTGGAAGTTTCTAGGAGACTTCCTTTCCCATTTAGGAATGTTCTCACGCGGGACATCTCAGTGATGAAGTTCTAGTAACAATCACCCTCATGTATTATGAACGCATCATCGTATGCACTTATCACTCCATGAAACTGAGTGATCCTTCAAAAGGACATAATCACATAAGCAAGTCTCAACAGAGTCAAGGTTGGCACTCCCACTGTCTGTCGGACTCTCGACTTGGAGAAGTTTCTAATTCTCGTCTATGGAGTTAAGAACTTGTTTTATGTGTCGTTCCCATAACAACAAAGTTCTTAATGGCCTCAACGGATTAGGGGAGTTCAATACATGCAAAAACACAGTCAACCCAAACAGACATATGAACAAAATAATCTCGCTTATTATTCAAAGACTATTTGTGATATTACAAGGAAATAGTAAAGCCAAAAGCTGCTTTAAGGGCACTATTCCTAACAATATGGACAAAGACTGAACTCCCAAAAACCCGTGGCGAGTGAGTTAGGGTGGAGGGAATACTAACATGAGAGCTAAAGTGCTTTGTGTCGAGCTTTAGGGCTTTGGTGGGAAGCCGGTTAATGAGATAAACTGATGTAGCAATAGCTTCGGGCCAAAAATATTTAGGACAATGTAACTCAATCATCATGGCCCGAGTCATTTCAAGGATCTGATGGTTTTTTCGTTCAGCCACCCCATTCTGTTGTGGTGTGTTTGGGCAAGATGTCTGATGTACAAGCCTATTATCCCTAAATAATTTTTTTAAAGTTGAGTTGACAAACTCCCCCCCCCCCCCCCCCCTCCCCCCATTATCAGACCAAAGGATTTGGATACGGGACCATGTTAAATAATTCCACAATTTTAGAGGGAACATCAGATTTATGCTTAAGGAAATATACCCATGTCATCCGAGAGAAATAATCAACAAACAACAAGAAATACTTAAAGTCATGACCATTCACACAACTACCACTGTTTGGGGCAGGTCCCCACACATCAGAATGAACAATAGAGAAAACATGTTGTGCTCTAGAGTTTGACTGAAAAAACGGTTGTCTGTGACTTTTGGAAAGTATAAAAGTTTCACAAGAAAAATCTACACTATCCTTAAGAAAAAACTACGGGAATAATAACTAAAGATACCCTACTGACAGGTGTCCTAATCGTCGGTGCCACAACCATCTTTGACGGTCCATTGTTCCGTGAGCAAGCACTGCAGTTTCTTATTGAGCCACCTCGTCAACGTAATACAAGCCCCCACTTTCAGTACCACACCCAATAACTCTCCTCGACTGAATATCCTATAGCAGACAGAAGGTAGGGAACATCAATACCATGCAATTTAATTCTTTTGTAACATGACTAATAGACAAGTAATTTGCATGATAGGTCTGGTACATAAAGACAATTATTCAGTTTTAAAGTTGGGGAAAAGGCTATGGTTCCCGCCCCATCAACCGAGGAAAGAGTGTCGGTTGCACTTTGAATTGCTACCTTCGGAGCTGGGGTGCTGTGTATTAAATTTACCTGATCATATGTCATAGTGTCGGTGGCCCCACAGTGAAATAGCCACCGAGTATGTTTCCTGCCCATATCAGCAGTAGTATGCAAGGATGAGCCTATACTTATGTTATTTCTCTCATGCACATTTGTCTGATTAACATACATATGTTCACGTACATTAAATAAAGATTGAAAAGAAAGACCACAATTCTGTAAAGAAGAGCCATTAGTTGGGGGGTAGTTTGGGAATTTAGCCTTCCTACCCCCAATACCTAAATCTGGTGTGTTCCTCCCATTTGTGTCACCTGTCGCTGCTTTCTTTTCTTCCTCACTTTTGATTCTAGCCATGTGGGCCACCATCCCGGTGCCGTTGTGGAGGTCTGAGTGTTGTCGGCCATCAATTTCGCTGTGTCGTAGCCCAGCACCGACTCCACCACGTCGCACAGTTGGCTACGCCAACCTCGAGAAACCCTATAACTTCAAAGCAATCATCCTTTTTGTGGCCCAACCGGCTGCACTGAGCACACTTAACCAGTTGCAAAGAGCGCGACATTTTGTTAAGAGCATAGCTCAACCTTATCACACTGCAACTCACTTAGCTATCTTTTAATACATATGAGACCATTCGATAGTTCTAACCAAACTGTGACTTGTTTTTCCCTTTGAACTTATAACTAGGGGTAGCCTAAATCATAGGTAGGGTTACTATCACTTTGGTTTAGGTGGTTTAAGTTTCATATCTCTTGTAGTTGAAGCTACTAAGTCACTCGTCAGAGGCTTTGTAAACGAATCAACCAAATTTTTATTTGACCTCACATAGACAATTGTTATAATACCATCTTGTAATAATTATCTCACAAATACGTGTTATAGACTGATTTGTCCAAGACTTACCATTGTTGGTACACTTTTGTAACCGTAGCTTCGTTGTCACAATACAACAAAATTGGAGGCACCGGAGGCCAAAGATCTATGTCTAATAATATATTTCTAATCTAATCAACCTTTTGTCAAGTTTGGCTAAAACTATAAATTCAGATTCCATGGTAGAGTGAGAGACAATTGTCTATTTCTTGCTTATCTAAGAAACAACCCCACCGATAAAAATGAAAATCTATCCATTTGTGGATTTGTTATCTCCCATGCTAGTTATCCAACTCGCATCTGAGTACCATTCTAATACTCTAGGGAATTTGTTATAAAATAAACCAAAGTTAATAGTCCTCTTAAGGTAACCAAGTACCCTACTAATAGCTTTCCAATGATCAGCATTGCGTACATAAGGCTACCAATAGCGCTTGTATACTCAAATTGTGCAGTAGCTCTACCAATATTTTTTTTTAGTTTCACTCCATTATCAAACGGAGTATTTACCTCCTTGCAGATCTTGAGGTGTTTAGAAATAGACAACACTTTTTCAAGACAGTGAGATTGGTTTAGTGAAAAACCCTCAACTATGTTTTTTAACTTTACTGCCTAAATTAATATCTACTTTACCTAAGTCTTTCATCTTAAAGATCAAGGATAGATACTTTTTCATCTCGTTTACTCCAATCATGTTCGTCCCGGTGATCAACACATCATCAACATATAAACAGACTATTACCATATAGTTAGCTGCAGTTTTGGAGTAAATGCACCTGTCAGCACTATTATACTTGAATCCGAAACTCAAGATAGCAATGTCGAACTTCTCGTGCCACTGTTTTGGTGCTTGTTTCAGACCATACAAAGATTTGACTAACTTATACACTTTAATCTCAGTTCTCGGTGCTACAAAGCCCTCAGGTTGCTCTGTATAAATTTCTAATTTTAAATTGTCATTTAAAAGTACTATCTTTACATCCATTTGGTGAACAAATAGATCATAAAGAGAGGCTAAGGCGAGAAGAATTATAATAGAAGCAACTCGAGCCACTGGTGCATAAGTATCAAAGTAGCCAATCCCTTCTACTTGCCTGAACCTTTTGGTAACTAATCTAGCTTTAAAAACTGAGATATTTCCATCAGTGTTTCGATTTCTTCTAACTACCCACTTGCACCCAATAGATTTAGAACCGCGAGGTAAGTTTGCTAGTACCCAAGTATTGTTGTCCAAGATCGAGTCCATTTCATCGTTCACAACTTCCTTCCAAAAAGAAGCATCTCGAGAAGTCATAGCTTTTGCAAATGTCTTAGGATCGGTTTCAAGTGTAAATACAAAGGGTATTTCATTTACCACTTTATTATTCTGGTCCCCTTCCACCAAGAATAATAGTGCCTCAGAAGAGATAAAGTCTTTATCCAAACTTTTCTCTTTTCTAGCTGTAGTAATCCTTCTAGGTTTAGTCGGTTATGTAGGAATATTATTCTCCATAACTAGCCTCATAGGACCTTAAGGCTCAATTTGGAATGGTATAGTTTTATTTCCAACGTCTTCTGAAAATGTACTTTCGAAGAACTCAACATCCATGAACTCGGTAATCACGTTAGACTCCAAATTAAGAAGTCTATAGGCTTTACTATTAAGAGCATATCCAAGGAATACACTTTTAATAGCTCTTGCCCCTAACTTAGTCCGTTTGGGATCAGGAACCCGGAAGTAAACCACACACTCCCCACACTTTGAAGTAACTTATGTTGGGTTTTCTGCCTTTCCATATTTCATAGGGACTAGTCTTCACAACAAAACTAGGTATCATATTCAGAATGTGGCACGCAGACAGAAGGGCTTCAACCCCACAGATTATAAGGTAAGTTAGCATGATTTAGCATGCAGTTTACCATATCTAGAAAGGTACGATTTTTTCTTTCAACTACATCATTCTGTTGGGGTGTAAAACCGACAATTATTTGATATATGATACCACTTTCTTCGCAAAATGTACCAAAAGCATTCAAACAGTATTTCATGTCTCGATCAGAACGTAGAACCTTAATCTTCTTCCCAAGTTGGGTTTCTACTTCTGATTTATATTTCTCAAATGAACTAAGAGTTTCATCTTTAGTTCGTAACAGATATATATAGCAAAAACGGCTAGCATCATTAATAAAAGTAATAAAATATCTTTTTTCACCTCTAGTTGAAATTCCATTTAACTCACAAATATCAGTATGAATTAAATCTAATATTTGTGATTCTCTTTTGACACTAAAAAAAGGTTTTCTTATAATTTTTAATTTTGCATATATTTCATATTTATCAAGTTTGTTTTTACCAATATCGATTAATCCCATTGCATGCATATCTTTCAAATTCTTTGCACTAACATGCCCTAATCAACTATGCCACAAAGAAATTGAAGAAAGCATATGATCAGAAACTGAATTCATATTATTAATCAGCATTTTATACATCTCATTACATGCATAACCGTTGCCAACAAAGTCACCATTTTTCATGATGATGCCTTTTCCAGACTGAACTGAAAATTTTCATGATGATGCCTTTTCCAGACACAACAAAAATATTAAAACCTTTCTTATATAACAAGTCAACGGAAATTAACATCTGGTACAAACAAGATTTTAATCAAAGTTAACTTCTTTCCGGAGATAAAGTTGAGTTCAATAGATCCTTTGCCTCCATCACTAGCTTTAGAGTTGTTTCCCATCTGAACCTCTTGCCCAATAATTTCTTCAAAGGTCTTGAAAAGCCTTCGATCATTGCAAATGTGAATGATTGCTCTAGAATCCAGTCACCACCCTAAAAGTTCACTTGCCATATTGATTTCAGAAATCATAGTTATATAAGATCTGTAACCGTGACAACCAGGTCGCAAATGTTTTTGAATTCGTTTCAAATACAAGTCCTCAGATTTTTACACCGCACCGCGTATGAGCCCATCAGTTGACTCTCATATTTCATAATTTAATAATACTCTTAACATCTTAGATTATATAACTGACTATGCTTAGTTATTAAACCAATGTAGGACAAGTTAGTTTCCCAAACAGCTTCTTCATGTCTTTGTACACTTGATATTCTCAATAATTTCCAATAATTAATTAGAAATATCAATGAAGACATAAATCCAACAATTTCAATTTAAATAGTTCCCCAGTCACGCCTCATGAGTACCTGATCATTTGCCAAACAAATTCTTGCCATAATCATGCATAATAACGTCAATCACCCATAATCCTATCCATTAATGCAGTCAAATTAAATTGAACGTGGCATGACCCTATATAAACACAAAAACCTATATATCCACAAACAGAGAAATAATTAATATTATTAGTCAAAGTAAAAAAATAATCTATACTCTATTATTAAGCCCGAGACCCAAGTATAGTCTCTTGGTGTCCTCTTTTCTTATTTTTAAATTCTTATTTTTTTTTCTTTGTTTATGTTTATCTGTTTTCTTCTCTCACGTTCTTTTCTCTTTTTTTTTTTTTTCTATTTGTTTATTTTATCACTTCAAAAATATACTTCTAACTTATCTTTTCTCTTATCTCATTTTATTTTTTTTTCTTTTATATATAATTTTTATCTTTTTTTAAAGATAATGTTGTTTGGTATATTATCTTTTCATGCTATTTATTTATTATAATTTAATAAATATATTAAAAATAATTATAAAATATATATTAATATAAAAATTATTTTTAATATATTTAAATAAAAATAAAATAATTTGTACACGTAACGAGTGTGCCACAATTACTAGTTTTAATTAAAAGTTAGTATGTAATTACTGAATAAATAAAATAAAAAAGATCTAAAATAATGAGACAAAGAAAATGAACATATAAAAATGGAAAATTCATTTACTTAGTATGTATTAATTAATCAATATAATTTGACAATAATTTTTAATGCAATCAATCACCCATAATCCTATCATTAATGCAGTCAAATTAAATCGAACATTACATGATAGCCCTATATAAACACAAAAAATTCTCCAAAAACCATATCAAAAAATTATTCCAACGAAAATCAGGCAACGATCTTAATATTGCAAATAAACCCATAACCATGACATTCAAGAACGCCATCACTTGCCTTTCATATCTTCTCCTAATCCTCTCACCACTACTCCAATCAATCTCCGGCGCCGGGGCGGTCCAATACAGCATAATCAACAACGCCCGTAACACCGCCGGCGGACAATGTTTCGACGCGGAAATGGGAACCCCATTCACGCTCCAGCTGATGAAAACCATCAACACCTTCATCTGGAAACTATTCCAGCAGAACTCTGACGATCAGAGACGAAACTTGCCTGTCGTATATGTATACATCTCCGAATCCGTCGAAGCTCTAGCCCAAACGAATGGCTTCAACGCCATCAACATCTGTGCAGTAGGCCTTCAGAACTTGCCTCCGGGTCGGGCCAAATACGAGTTCACTTCTATAATGTACCATGAAATGACCCATGTTTTCCAGTGGTCGGGTCGGGGCACCGCCCCTAGAGGCCTGACCGAAGCTGGGGCGGATCCAGGATTTTTCATCAGCCGGAGTTGAAAATTCCTAGGTCTCAATATATTAAAAAAATAATAATAACTTAACACTACAATTCATAGATTATAATTATTTTCGACGATTCGTATTCCCTTCAATTTACTCCCACCATTTTTTATCAAACTAATGTCTGTACATACAGATACTAATATGGTCCCTTATTATTTATTTTTTTTTTTAAAAATAAAATTTATTTCAAGATTATAATATCCACTATCGAAGTGTAATAATTAATCATTGTGGTAAATTATATGTAAGTTAAAATATAAATAATTAAATAAAAAAAACTATTAAGTCTTTTATATTCGAAATTAAGATCGAATTCACAACATTTTATTAAAATAATATGTATTGAAAATTAGAGTTTTTTATAATATTAATTTGACAGAGTTAGGTTTTGATTAGAATTACCTACGTGATATGATATTTTTTGCAACGCCCCAATTTCCGATTATTCAGGTACGCGCCACGTGTGGGTTTCCGAGAGTTAGGATTTATGTTAATTCTTTCTTTTATTAATTTCTTACCTTTCATGAGAATTATATGAATTATGTTTCAACATGTTTACGAGAAAATATATGAAATTCGTGATAACTTGAGAATTATCGCATGACTTGAATTGGGTGTTACTTGAAATAAATGTTAAACGTGACTTAATTGCTAAATTGTTTCTATATGATCATTCTGGTAAATTCAAGGACTAGATCGCATATTTATTTCTTGGACTCAATTGGATTAATTGCTAAACCTTTATCTTTAATTGCATAACTTACACACTTTAGGGACTTAATTGCAATTTAAGGACTTTCATCAAATTTAAGAGATGAGTCACGTTATATGCTTCTTCATTCTTCTATAATCATCTCATTTCATATACACACACCCATATTTGCTCCCTTTTCCCACCGAACCGAAAGCCCTCAAGAAGGAAAGAGGAAATTCGTCATTTCAAGCTAAGTGTTGAGAAGGATTATTAATCTTGGAGCATCACCATCATCCTATCTTCATCTCTTTCATTCTCCTCTTTCATTCAATGTAGGTATATGGGATCTATGTGAAATCTTGAATTGAGTATATGAAGCTAGGGTTATGATTTGATTACAATAACTTGTTTATATGATGATAAAAGCATGATTAGGAGTTTTGAATTTGAATTCCTTGCATATATCATAAGAACCATGGAGTTATTTGATGAACTCATATTTGGAATGATGATGATGATTCTTGGTGATTAATGTGTGATATGAGTGTTTATACTAGTTTTATCACACTTTAAGCATGTATATGTATTTCTTTTCATGAATTATAGCATTTAGAGTTGAATTATGATGATTTTGGTGAGCTTTGGTTATGGTTTGTAGCTCCCCTGTTTTCCCGACACCCCTCCACTGCTCCAATTCCTCTTATTTTTCTACTGTAACAAGTTTTTGAAGTTTATAGTACTCTCTTTTTTACGGTTCATCAATATCTATTTTCGTTTGTGAGTTATGGTTGTTTTAATTTGGTGCCGCCAAACTTTCGTGAATCTGCGTTAACCCAATTTGAAAGCAAATTGTGGCTTGTTGAATTGGAATTTTTCAAAACTATTTTATATGGATATTCTTGATATATTATAGATGTTCTCTGCTAAAATTGGTGCCAATCCGATTTGATTTGAGCCCTGAGAAAAATAGCAACATCCCCTGCTGTCCCCTGTTTTCATATTTCGGTTTTGGCTTGATTAGAGAGACTAAATGGTGGAAGTTTTTGAAACTGTTTTACTGGTGTATTTCTGGGTATGTTATAAGTATCTCCGCCAATTTTAAGATCGTTTCGACTTCGTTTGATAAGGGAACGACGACCATCTTTCACAAATAGCACTGTAGGAAATTTTCTGCTTTGTGTCATATTCAAACAAAAACTGATATTTACTCGAGATGAACTAGACTTTGAGCCTCACATCGTTGTAAAGACATGTTTGTCTAGTTTTCTAGGAATTTTGCGGTTCATTAAAATTCATTCCGATGAAAGAGTTATGCTTATTTGAATACAACGTGCGCATGCTGAAAAATTTCTGCATTAGTACCTACAAATGTCACATTTTGCTCCAATGCCTTAATTGATCCCGACGTGCTATTATATGATTAATATCATGCAATAATATGAGTGTATCATGCCACATTCGTGAATGCATGCCATCTTGTTACTTGATCACGCCGTGCTCATATTTGGTAACATTCTTGAGTTATTGTCTCACGAGTGCACAAATGTTTCCATTTCTTGTCCAGTTCTTCTCCAGGGGCGGAGATTGTTGATCATGAGCACGTTCACTATTCCATGAGTCGTCGTGTCGCCTGTCAGGTGAGGTTTAATTTCTAGTTACCTAGAACCTATATAACCCTTACATGAGATTTCGGCCAAAAGGTATTCATAGCTATAATTTTCCTTGAAAATACTCATGATTACAAGCAAGTCCCGTTCATTACAATCAAGCCATGTATCGTGCATGTTTTAGGTGAGTAAGCATGATTGTTCACTTTGGGCCCGAGGGTAGTGGCTTGAGCCAACCAGGAAAGCATGGGTTGACGGGTAACTCTCGCGTTATCCTCACCACATTGGGATGACCCCTGAATCCGCTAGGAGATTAGTGGAGGAAGGAGTTCCGGGCTTAGGGATTCATGTACCCTCTGCTCAACATGTCGTGGATGGTAAAGGCCAGCTACCTTTCCATCGTTGGAGGGAGAAGGAGACTGGGGACGGGTCCGGCACCACGGATTGTCCTCGGGTTATTGCATGATTTCCATTCCTTGATTGTATTGCCTGAATACACTATCGTACTAATGCACGGTAATTGAATTGCATGATCACCTATTGATTAATCAAGCAAGCATGATTCATTTACATTTGGAGTAAGGTTGGAGAATGCCCTCACTCGCCGGGCCACGTATCACATGAAATGAATTGAATGGGTAATTAAATTGGACAGTTGTATTCTCGGGCGAAGAATATCTCATTATTGAACTTATATTCTTATCTTTTCCAAAGCTTTACCCGAGAATATACCTTGCATGTTAACTGCACTAATATTTATTTAAACCCCTCGCTCAATCTTCCATAGACTGACGCCTCCACCTTTTAGGTACGTGCAGGTGTGTGCTAGGCAGGAATCGAGTCAAGTCCAGTCTTTGCATTTCGAGTCATGCACGGTTCATTTATTTATTGTTACTTATGAAATGATTGCTATTGTTATTGATACGGATTATGTATTATGGAGATGATCATGTATTGATATGCGAGACATAGTTAGAGATGGCATGTTTTGATAATTGGTATGTGATATTGGATATATTATGCTTCTGCGTTATTTCTGATGCATTTACAAGTTAGTCCCGCCTAGCTAGTTGTCATTTTATTTTTAGTGTCACCCGTTCGCTGCAGGCTGGTTCATGTACGGACTATCCATTTCGTGTGTGAATCGACCTGTAGTGCGGAGGTGTGGCATCTTCACGTGTAGGGGTGCTACATTTTTATCTCTCTAATATTATATGATACATCATCTATATAATAAGATACATTACACTAATTTTTCCTTGCATAAAAACACAATACAATTGATTTTTTCATAAAGTGATCGGCGTATCATAATAAAAAATTCACACTTTTCATTATTTTCATATTCGAAACCTGAATTATATCTAATATAATATATACATATAACTTATTATATATAATAGCTAGTAAATTTTATACTCTTAAAAATATTAATTAATTTATTTTCAAGAATATATATTTATATTTAAAAAATTAAATTTGAGGGGATAACTGGCTCCGCCCCTAGACCGAAGGGATTGCTGAATATGTGAGGATAAAATCGGGTTATTATGATAGTGCTACACTGCTACTTATACTAAACCGGGCCAAGGTAACAGATGGGATGAGGGTTATGGTGTAACGGCCCGGTTTTTGGAGTACTGTGATAGTTTGAGAAGCCGGTTTAGTGTGGATTTGAATAACAAGATGAGAGAAGTTTACAAGGATGATGAATACTTTTTAGAGCTGTTGGGGAAGCGTTTGGATCAGGTGTGGAAGGAGTATAAGGCTAAGTACGGCGCCGGAGATGTGAGGGAGGCGGCGGCGGCAGAGATGTGTTGATGTGAAAGTAATTAAGTAATATTTATGTGAAATTGGATTGGTGGTTAATATGGTAATAGTCAATAATACCTTAATTATTTGGTAGCTCTTCCTTAATCATTTACTGTAATTTCTCATCGCGTGACAATGGGTTTGATTTTAACATTATAAATTTTTTTATTTATAGCAATAAATATTTTCACCATCAAAAATATAATTTTTCATTATCGATTCTAATGAAAACGGGAAAAAAAGGCAACGAACATTATTTTAACTGACTTTATTATTTTTTCACAAATAGAACATGGTGTTGTCAATGCATACAAAGTTATAATTTATTGATATTAGTGACCATATCTGGTGTTACTAAATACCCGATATATATTTTACAACAAAATATTTTGCAATGAAATGGGTTTTTATGCGACAATTATTGTTGTTTCCAAGTATTTTTACGACAAAAAAATTTTGTGCTTAAAAGGTATTTCTTTACAATAAAATAAATTTTGTAACCAACAATTTTTTTTTTAAGACGTCCTTGACAAGCTGGACTAGACGCATCTGTGTTGATGTGAAAGTAATTAAGTAACAAGAGGCAATTGCACCCAATTATATTTTTTAAAGAAAAGAAAAGGAATTTTAAGTGAGAACTCCACTTTAATGGAAAAAGTATCGAAAAAAATAATCACAACATGAGGTTTAAAAACAAGGAAAGAAAGTACTATTTCCCATAAAATAAAGCACCTAAAAAAACATATCTTCATTAAAATTGTCTTGATCAAAATTCTCAATATCTAATATCTTTTTTATCAAAATTTTCAATATCTCTATTCAGCGAGTACTTATTCACTCCGATAATTAAAAAAATATCATTAATGATTTGCATTCTCAACTGAAACTATCTTTGGTTTGGAGCAAATGTTAGATACTTACTAAATGAGTGATCTTTAGATGATATTTGTATATAGATTTTAGATGACAAAAATGAGTTACAAATGAATTGATTTATAAGATGCCTCTGCATGAACATATTTTGCAAATGATAATTGATGAGACATTTTCTGCTCGAATTTATCAAAAGATAAAGATATTTGATAATAGTTTTGATGAAATTGTTATGCCTCGAATCCCAACCGATGTAGGCAAATATTTACTTCGGATGCCGACTAGATAGGATAAGCAGAATTTTGGATTCCCATTACTAGGACAAGTATTTGTTTTATATCCCAACAAATAAGGGCAAGTATTTGTCTTGGATCATAACCCATTAGGGCAAGTCTCAAGATTAATAACTTGGTACGAATTTAACATAAAAAAGAATTAAATTCGTGCAGAAATATATTGTATTTCTATCTATTTTACTAGGAAAGTTTTTGCATTAATCTTAGGTGAGTTAATAAGTAGTTTTTATTTTCTTACTTTGATTGGAACTCAGAATATTATTCTCACCTGACTTGAACTAAGAAATTGAGATGCAGTAGGTAAGTAACATGCCTTCTAGAATTAAGAAATAACTATTTCTCTCATTTTGACTCGAATTTAAACATCATTCTAACTTTGAACTAAGGCAACAAAACCAAAATTGCATCCTCCGATCGGGATGGTCAGCTCCGGGGGAAAAAAAAAAAGCACTTTTAGTGATATGTTAAGATAAGAGGAATAGAGAATCTACAGGGAAGATTATTGCGAATAAACGAACAACGTGAAGAAACATTTGGCGTGAGGAAGGAATAATGATTGAAGAATGGTAGAACTAAACACATGGAGCATCATCTTTTGATTGATGACAAACTCAGCAAATTGTAACAAAACTGTTGGGCTGAACCTTCTATCAATTCTCCCTATTCTACGAACATTGCAGACTTGATTAGCAGAGTAGTATGGGGGACCTACCCATCTAACTCAAAGTTCAGCCCAACACATGAATAAGGCCAAACCTAAGTCTCAATTCAAATGCAACAAGTAAGTAAATTAACCCGAACAGAAGGAGTGAGGTAACGGATTTGATAAGATCGTAAAAAATCGGATAGAAAATTATGAGTCATGATAAGAAAAAGAAAAAAAGATCTTTTATCATCCGAACTTGCCTATTTTTACAATTTATCATCCCAAAAAAATTTAATTGCAAACTGCCATGGTAGTAAGAATATAACGGATGAAAGAAATATATAAAGATAATAAATTTGTTGTTTCAAATATATAAGGTTTGTAAAATTTATTATTATGCTTAAATAATTTTCTTTCGCAGTCGTTAATTTTATTATAACTATTTGATGTTCAAATATTTTTTTTATTTTAATTTTTAAACAATAGTATTTTTTTTTTTGAATTAATAATTTTATTTTCATATTTTACATTTAATTATATTTATTGTTTCTAATATTTCGTTCCATTTTTTACTTTGTTTATATAATTATATTGTGATGCTTTACAATTCTAATAAACAATATTTGTAATCGTTCTTCTTCTTCTAAAATGAACTTTCACATTGTTAATTATATTTGACTGTACTTTTACTTGGATTTTTACTTTATATTATTATTTTCGTTTCTTACTAAGATGTTCAAATAAGCTAAGTATGTTTCTCCTATAATATTTTTTTCGGTTAGTATAATTTTATTTACTCAATTACATAACTAGAAAATCTTAATAAGTCTGTATGAATAGTTAAACTCTATTCATACAAAAAAAAAAAAAGAAAAGAAAAGAAAAACCTTTTATCTTTGTTCTTTAAACTTTGATAACAATATATGAGATGATTCTATTGTTATGTCCCTTTCCGACGCGATCTATAGCGTTCTACTTTTTTTTTTCTCTTGTATTATTTTTTACCTTTTTCTTCTGTTTTTTCCTTTATTTATATATTCTAATTAGGGTTTTATTTGTAGCACCCAAGCATGGGCCACCACATCCCTCGCACTAGGATCAAACTCATATACGAATATAGTCCACATACAAGCTCAATCATAATGAATGGAAGACACGACGCAACCCTGTCTAGGTGGGACTAACCCTGTACGAAAAATTCAAGCATCCAACAAGAAATATTAACAATAATAACAAGGGTGCGAAAGCTAAGCCTCGAAGAACTATAATCAAGCATGCGAATCTCCAAGGGGTAAATATGCAATCCTTAAATACGAGTATAATGGCCCACACAACCTCAACAAAGCATAAATAAAAAATAATTAAGTGTGTGATACAAAATGATTGTAAACCTAGCTAGATAGAATATACACTAGACATAATGCAAATTCCTACCTAGCTACGCCCTGCAAAAGTACCTGAAGGACAAAAAAGGGAAGGGGTCAGTCTCTATAAGACTGAGTAAAAATCATAATATAATATATATATATATATATATATATATATATATATATATAAAGATATAAAGTAGTAAATTCATACAAGTCATAATTTCATATAAGGTTTTAGAAGAAACGGGGAGAAAACAAGCTATATGGAATTACAACAATAAATTCATTTTTTAAGACAAGTGATTCAGGTGGCTCGACGAGTGAGCAATCTCTAACCATTCTCCTTTTGTGTACAAGTTAAAGTTATTAGGGGTTCATGCAAGAATTAAGGTTTTCACTTATTGCAAAAGGTATTCATTCAAGTGTAATCACGTACTCCTTTTTCCTCCGGTTGATGGTTCGGGTAGTTACCCCTCGCCATCTAAATCACGGTGATCAATGGGTACATGAATCCCAACAACCGGAATCCCATCAATCCACCAAACCTCCTAAAGAAAATCCAAGTTAGTCCAACAAGGTAGGACTTGTGCAAAAGATATATCTGTCAGCCCTTGCTTTCCCTATTCTCTCTATACACAAGCCCCTGGGCCCGAGGAAGTGCAAGAATCTCGCCAAAACGAGTCAAATACAAGTCATCGTTATTTGCTCGTTTGAAAACAAGAAACAAATATATATATATATATATATATAGTTTTGGCTCAAACTTCACATAAAAGGTCGTAGGGTTTGCATAATATAAAACCTAACTTCTCCTCACCCGAAGAGATCCGAAAAGAGTAACCAAACTCCCTGGACCCTACTGAGCTGGCTCGTTACCCTGAGGATACCTTGGGTAAGGGAAAAACAGCGTACAAGTGAGACATGACTCGATATGAACCAAGTATGACGATGACAAGTGAAATAAATGATATGGGATGAGAATGAAGTCATATTATATCATGAACATGTTCATATGCATAATTAATGTAGCACCCGAAGTGCAAAGATGCCACATCCCCACACTATAGCTCAATCCACATATGAGATGGGCGCCCATACATGAACTAAACTATAGCGAACGAGAGACAATAATAATAAAATGACAATTAGCTAGGCGGGACTAACCCCAAACCACGTAATCCATTTATAATAATTTAAGCGGAAGCATAAGCAATACTAATGAACATATGACATGCACCATAATGTATACAATATTCTTTACATGCGCTTCAATACAATATATCAAATAGTAACCCTAGCATAAATGCTTCATCAACTTTCCCGACACATAACAATAAAATAAACCGTGCAAGATCTGGATGAAAGACTGGACACGACTCTAATCCCGCCTAGCTTACACCTGCAAGAACCTGAAAGGTGGAGGCGTTAGTCTATGAAGACTGAGTGAGGGGCATAAATAAATATTAACACAATTATCATGCAAGTCATAACTCGGGTAAAGTTTTAAAAAAGAAAATAATATAAGTTCAAGAATGGGATATTCTTCGCCCGAAAATACAACTATCCAGTTTAACAATTCATTGAATTCAGTTCATGCAATACGTGGCCCGACGAGTGAGGGCAAATCTCCAACCTTACACCAATAGTGAACAATACATGCTTGCTTTATTAGTTAATAAGTGATCATGCAATTCAATTACAGTGTAGTAGTGCGGTAGTGTATTCAATCAGTACAATCAATGAGTGCAATCAATACAGTAACCCGAGGACAGACTGTGGTGCCGGACCCGTCCCCAGTCTCCTTCTCCCTCCAATGATGGTTGTATAGGTTCTATGTAACTAGAAATTAAACCTCACCTGATAGGCGACACGACGACTCAAGGATGCATGAACATGCTCATCGATCAATAATCTCCGCCCTGGAGAAGAACTAGACAAGAAACAGGACATTGTGTACACATGAGACAATAACTCAATAATGGTACCAAATATGACACAAGACGTGATCAAGTAACGAGATGACGTGCAATACCCAATGTAGCATATAAACATCATGTTATGACATGTAATTGATTATATAATAACATGTATAGGTCATTTAAGGGTAAAGGAAAGAAATTGGAATTCTCAATTTTATGCAGAAAGTTTCTACCTCTCTAGAGGCCTGGGAACGGCCGTTCCGGACTTTAGTTCAAAATGGAAAGGGTCGTTCCCAGCTCCCCGAAGTTGCTCCCCGAAAATGGGAAGGGCCATTCCCGGCTATAAGCCAAAGTGGGAACGGTCGTTCCCGTTCTCGCCAGCACACATACAATTCAAATATGGGAACGACCGTTCCCCAAAACAACTGGGAACGGGAAAAGCCACTCCCATTACAGAGACAGTGCTGAAACAGAGCATGAAACAGGGGATGCTCGAAACATAATCAAACCTTCATAAAACATCATTGAATCCATTTCTAATTGCAAGAACTCTGGAAATTAATATGCATATATGTTCAAGGTATAATAAAATCCAATATAAACACTTAGTCCAAGCTTAGATCATCAAGAATTCAAGATCAAACCTCATGGACATATATACCATCAAACTCCATAATTCTCAAGATATAAACATGAAATTCAAGTTGCAAGCATATGATCATACTTCTAACATCTAATATATCAATTATCAAGCTTAAATCATGAACCCTAGCTTTACATACTCAATTCAAGAATTCATATAAATAGCTCATACATCCTTGAATGGAAAAGAGAAGAAAAGAAATGAAGATAGAGGATGATGATGCTCCAAAGTTCATAATTCCTCCAAAATAATAGCTTGAGATGATGAAATTCTTCTTCCCTTCTTGGTGGTTTTGGTTTGGTAGAGAGAAAGGTAGCAAAATTGTGTATATTTTGTATGAAAATGAACATGGAAGAAGGAAGAAGATGTATCACGTAATTCATTTCTTGGTTTTGATGAAATGTTTAAAATTACAATTAAGTCCCTTAATTATGTAAGTTATGCAATTAAGGATGAAAGTTTGGCAATTAATCCAATTAAGTCCAAGAAATGATCATGCAATTTGGTCCTCACATTTAAAAGAATGGTCAATTAAGGACAATTAAACAATTAAGTCACGTACGTCAATTAATTCACGTAACAATCGTATTCAGTTTGTTCACGTAATAAGTCTCAAGTTGACAAGTATTTCAAATAAACATGTAGGAATATAATTTCTAAAATTATCATGAAAGGTATGAATTCAATAAGCGAAAGGATTAAATAAATCCTAACTCTCGGAAAATCACAAGTGTCTTGCGACCTGAATAACCGGAATTTGGGGCGTTACAATTAATGTTCCATGTAATAAATAAACAATCATAGAATTCATAAATCACATTTTCATGCTTGAAAGAATAATTCATGTACAATTAATCAAGTTAAATTTAATAAACAAGGTAAGGATTTAGGTTTCAAGATGAATTTATAATTTTATCAAGTAATCAATTCAAATAAAGCTTGAAAATATGAAAAGAATTGATAATATCATAAGGAATCAAGAAATTAAAGAAATCCCAAGTAACAGTGGCGAATGGCCTGTTCTCGGGTGAGAAAGACCGTTCGGGTTCACGGAACCGCTGGAAGTCAAGTCTCTGCTGTTCCGAATGGCCGTCTGGAACTTCAAGCCAAAATGGGAACAACCGTTCGAACGCGCAAGAACCAAAACTGAAAGCAGCCATGTCAAACGGTTGTTTGAACAACTAGTTCAAACTCAAAATGGTCGTTTGCGAGTGTCTTCCAAAAATCACAATTCTGTCCATATAAACGGTCGTTCAGCCATCCTTTCATAAATGAGAGCGACAGTTCCGGTCTGGAATTCTGGGAGAGGATACGCAGCTTAGATAGAAAACAGGGGATGGCAAAATTACTTGGCCATCCCCAAGCCAAAACTCACCCAAAAATACACAAAAAAGACTCAAACAAGCACGAATACATCCTAGCAACACTTATGCACAAGTTCATAGCTATAAACATGCCAAGAATTCTCATAAAAAATACCCAAACCCTTCATAAATGCCATGGCCATTAAATGATACCAACAACCCATCAAATCAACACAAATGCAACAATTAACTTCATAAATATCATACCAAATCAATTCCAAGCTCATAAAACTCAAAAACCCTAACATATACACACATAAATCATGTATATATATATATACCAAATTACCTTGGATGAAAAAGAGGTGATATGAGGGAAAAGTGGGAGATAAATGACAGCTAGTAGTCGCCAGAACTTGGAAAGAAATCCCTTGGAGTTTCAGGGGGTCAGTTGGTTGTATAGTCTGGCCCAGGGGACAATATTAAAGCTGGGACTGTTGAAGAAAGTCCAGAGAATACTGAAAGACCGGAGGATAGTGAGATTCATCATGCTCTAATGGAGAGTTATGAAGGTATGGGCAAACTGGGTCAATTTTCTACTTTGGCTCTGGAAGATGATGAAACTGAAGATTTATTGGAAAAAGATGACAGGGTTTTAAGAGATAAAGCTAAGCACCATAGATCACGATCACTGGAAAACAGTGATACTAAAGATAAAAACCATAAGAAGAAAAAGAAATAGGCTGGAAATTCATAAAGTGATGTTGATCAGGCCCCATACAAAACCTTTGCTTTCCTTAGGAGAATTTGTAAACGTAATAAATTTATTTTCTTGCGACTTTAGAACCTTTCATTAATCTTGAAGCTAATGTCATGCTTCGTTCCTTATGTTTTAATTTGGTGATTCCTAACTCTTCTAACCATATTTGGTGTTTTGCTTGCGAGGGGATTGATGTGGACGTGCAGGAGAATAACAGAGAATTCCTCCACTTGAAGCTTTCTTACCATGATTGGCCGTCAGATATTTTGCTCACCGTTGTGTATACTTGTTGTCAGACTGCTGAAATGAGGGAATTATGGGATTTCTGTAAATCGCGACAGGATACTGATATCCCTTGGTTAGTAGGCGGGGATTTCAATATTATCACTAGTTTGGAGGAAAGAATGGGAGGTAGGGTTGCGCCAGATCTTCGGGGTATGTCGAAGTTCAACGACATGATTCAGGATTGTGGCCTTATTGAACCTCCTTTTCTTGGGTCAAAGTTTACGTGGACCAACAACCCTCTTTGGCAAAGACTGGATAGAGTCTTAGTTAGGGACAACTGGGGTGAATTTTGACAGAATACACAAGTCTGACACCTTCATAGAAATACTTCGGATCATGCGCCGTTGCTCATCACCTGCGATGATGGCTTCACTATAGCACCCTCTACTTTTAGATTCCAAAATATGTGGTTACGTCATCCAGGGATTGACGATGTTATCACGTCTAACTGGGAGCAACCAATTTGGGGTTTTGGCCTTAGGAAACTGCATAACAAACTTTATAGACTAAAGAAGTATCTCAATGCTTGGAATAAAGATACCTTCAGGAATGTCTTTGATTGAATAAAGATTACGGAGACTGAGGTTGTTGTAGCTGAAAGATCCTACGACTTAAACCCATAGGAGGCCGGTTTTGGGGAGTTAAATAGAAAATTGACTATCCTGAATAATTACCTCTCGATGGAGGAAGATTTTTGGAAGCAGAAATCGGCGTGTCATTGGATGGCAGGGGGAGAACGTAATACTAAGTATTTTCACTCTCTTGTGAAGAAGAAAAGGTTCCGGTCTTCGATTCGCTCCATCTTGGATGGAGGTGAAGACCTGACTAATGTTGATCATACGAGGACTTCAACCACTAATTATTTCAAACGAATTCTTCCTATGGAAACTGACAGTAAGTATGACTCGATTGATCCTGCTATTCTTCCCACTGTGATTAGTCAAGAGGATGGTGAGATGTTGTGTGGGGACCCGTCGGAAAGAAAATCCGTAGAACCATTTTCTCTATGTCGCCATATGGGGCTTCTGGTCCAGATGGTTTTAATGATATGTTCTATCAAAGGTTTTGGAAAATAGTGAAAGAAGATGTTATTGGTACGGTCCTGGATTTTTTCAGTGGCTCGCAGCTTCCTAAAGCATACACGGCAACTAAGATATCTTTGATCCCCAAAAAAGATAATCCCGTATATTGCAGTGACTTCAGGCCTATAAGCTTATGTAATGTTTTGAATAAGATCATTACTAAGCTCCTTAATAGTAGACTGGTAATTATCTTACCAAAAGTGATCTCCCAAAATCAATGCTGGTTTGTTAAGGGTCGATTGATTTCGGATAACATTCTTCTAGTTCAGGAAATGGTTCACTCCTTAATTAGTAGGCGACGTGATGAGAATGTTGTACTCAAGCTGGATATGGCCAAGGTCTATGACAGAGCAGACTGGTCTTTTCTTCTCCAGGTTTTGAGGCTCAAAGGTTTCCTGAAGAAATTGATTTTGTGGATAAAATAGTGTATTGAGAATTGTTGGTTTTCGGTTCTTACAAATGGAGCCTTCTCGGGCTTCTTTCACTCTTCTAGGGGCTTGAGACAAGGAGACCCCTTGTCCCCGTCACTCTTTGTCATTGCCACTGATTATTTTTCTTATCTTTTAAACAGGTTGATGGAAGAAGATCCTAATTGTCGTTATGATTCGAGAGCGGGGATGAAATTTTCACATCTTTCATATGCAGACGACATGATTGTGTTCGCCGATTCTCGAACAAGCTCTTTATTTCAACTTAAGGAAGTGATTAACAAATATGAAAGGGCTTCAGGTCAAAAAATCAATGTAGACAACAGTGAGTTTATATTAGGTAGCAACAAGGAGGCTATGGTTGATAGAGTGAGAAATATCTTGGTCTTTCAGAAAGGGTCCTTACCAATGAAGTATCTTGGAGCGCCGTTGTTTTCTAGGAGGAAAAAAAAGAGTCCTGTTTGATGAGTTGATTTCTAGAATTAGAAAGAAACTACAAGGTTAGGAGTCTATGTTATTAACCTATGGTGGTAGGCTTTAGTTGATTAAGTCTGTTATTTACTCTATGAACAGGCACTTAATTCATGTTATTGAGCCACCTAAGAGTGTCCTGGATGTGCTGAACAGAATATGTAATAGGTTCTTTTGGGGCACCGACTCAAAGGATAAGAAAATTTATTGGTCGAGGTGGGAGACGATCTGCTTCCCAACTATTGAGGGTAGTTTAGGGGTCAGGAATATCCAAGATTTGACGAACGCATTCACTTGGAAACTCTGGTGGAGGCTTAGAGCAGTCGACAAATTATGGTCAAATTTCATGAAGGCTAAATATTGCACCCCAGGCTATCCTTTAATAAAAAATGTCAAAAAGCATCATTCACACTCTTGGAGATGAATCTGCGGCGTCAGGAACGTTGCTTATAAACAGATTGGCTGATTTTTAGACCATAGTAATGCCTACTTTTATCTTGATTCGTGGCTGAGGAAGAGGAAATTAGCAAATTTGGTTGGTGGAAATGTGACTTACTTGAAGGTGAAGGAGGTGAGGCAGCATGGGAGCTGGAACGAGAGAGAATTGGAAAGGGTAGTTGGGAATAATATTTCTAATATTATCATTGGAGTTTAATTCAATGCAACGGCAAAGGATGTACCGGTTTAGCTTCTTGAAACTTCGGGTAATTTCACTATACGGTCGGCTTGGGATAGTTTGCGTTTGAAAAAGCCTCAGTCCCGTCTACTTGAGGTGATTTGGTCTGTTAGTCTCACCCCATCTAATGTGGTTCAATTTACTTGAGGGATAGTTCAATTTAAGCAGCATGTGGTTGGAAAGAATGTTCATTTATCTCATAACTTCGACGAAGGTAATGTTGGAAATAGTGCCCTGAAAATTCAATTTGTTGAATTAATTAAACTGAATTTACAGTGAGTTATGAGTATTTCACATATTGATAATTAATGGCGTGTGGTGGTATTCTTATATGAAATGTGTTTCTTAGGAAAAGACTTTGAATACCGAAATCACGTGTCAATAAAGTTATAGTCGGTAAGATAAGAATATGTTCTTATCAAGACTATAACGTGGTTATATAAGATGATTAGTCTTTCGTCATAGGGAATGGTGATTCCGAATATAACACGTTGATGATTTTCAATGGGATTGGGAGCATCGAATTGGACCACTGAGATTATTCATTTTATACTGCTATCTAAAATGAATAAAATCTCAGGAAGCATTGTGTTGTGTGTAGAAATTGCATGATTTTGAGCGTTAATTGGATTATATTTTTGGTGTCTTTTGATGCGTTTATGTGTTTATTTTGCTCCGTTCAGGTGATTTTGGAGTTGGAGTTACAAAACGGTGAAGCAAGGCGATTTCACGCGATTTTAGAGGCAAATGTGGTAACTCCCGTTACCACTTAGGAGTACAGAAGTAGTAACCCCCGTTACTGGCCACAGGAGGGGAGTTTTTGGCGAGAGAAGAGGGGTAACGCCCGTTACCCCTGTGCAGAAGGAAAGTGGTAACGCCCGTTACCACTAATAAAAATGTTATGGTGATTTCAATCGGTAACGGGCGTTAACAACAATTACACATGGATAGGTAACGCCCGTTACCTAGGGCGGCGAGAATTATTTTTGGGCTGCTATATTAGTGCATTTTTGGAGTTTTTAGAGAGAGCTTTTCTTCCAGGTGAAGACCTAGGGTTTAGAGAAAAGACCAAGGAGTTTCAGAGATTTTTCAGAGAATTCGAGAAGACGAGAGGATTGAATTCCGAGAATGATCTTTAGTTTTATTGTTGCTTTAATTTACAAACTAATTCCTTTGAATTTATTTTTAGTTACGTATGTTAGATTCGTTTTTTGATACTGCTGAATGTTTCTGCTTTTGTTTTGGAAACTTTGTTTAGATTTCATAACTATGATTTATTTTAATGCAATTTCCTTTAGAGTAGCTAATTCTCTAAGGCTAGGGGGAGTGATGAGGATTGCATGATAGATGTTTGATAAGATACTCGAATAACTTGTGTTAATTCTTAGTTTGAAAACAGGTTTGAATTGACTTGAGATGGCCTGATCACCCGTCGCATGTGTCATAATTGCCTATAGATCGAAAGAGTGATGGTAATTTAGATGGCTTTCATAACTTGTAAGTTGTAGGGTACAAAGAGATTTGGTCCTAGCTTATACAACAGTAATCTTATTCCATGTCGAGCCGCTAGAATATTGAATTGCACTAGTCTTGTTCTTATGGTTTAATTAACTATTGGTGATTGCGAAAGCAACATTGAACACTAATTAAGCACTTGGTTACACCTTGAGAGAGGGTAATACAAATATAAGTGACTAGGTTGTAGAATTACACTTGTCAGACGAGTATCATATCAGCTCTTGATTGTATGATTCATTACTTTTCCCCTGCCTACTTAGTTTACTGAAGTTAATTCTTGTAGCACCCGGAACACTAGGTAGCCACATCTCCCGTACTATAGTTCAATCCACATATGGAACGAGCACCCATACATGAATCAAGCCTATAATGAATGAGAGACAATAAAAAAAAAACAACTCCTAGCTAGGCGGGACTAACGCTCAGTTAATTACCAACATGCATCACAGTAAACAGAAGCATAGTAATATACATACATTCCATTATCATCATATCCATAACAATCTCAATCTCTCCAAGAACAAGTCATAATATACATAAGTCTCCAAATGATTCATAAGCAATACAAAAACATATCAACTTGAGACTCAAAACCCGCCTAGCATGCATCCTGCAAAACCTGAAAAGTGAGATGTCAGTCTATGAAAGACCGAGTGAGGGGTTTATAATTATAAGCGCAAATACCACGCAAGCCATAACCTTGGGTACGTTTTCATAAAAGAAATAATATAAGTTCGAGAATAAAGTAGAGCTCGCCCGAGATTACAACTAATCAATTTACAATCAATCATTATCAATTCAGTCCGTGGCCTGGCGAGTGAGGGAAATCTCCAACCTTTCTCCTAAAAGTGAACAATCATGAATGTTTCAAGTTATTAAGTGATCATGCAAATTATTATGTGTGATCAATTAGCAGTTTCATGAACCCTTCTTCCTTCGGGTGATGGTGGGCTTGCAAGACCCAACCATCCAATCATGGTGTACGTCGGGAACATGACTCCCACGCACGGGATTTCTTCCTCCACCAAACCTCCTGGTGGATTCAGAGGTGATCCCAAAATGGTGAGGATAGTGCAAGAGTTAACCTTCAGCCCTTGCTTTCCCGGTTAGCTCAATACACTACCCTCGGGCCCACAGTGAACATGCTTACTCGCCAATACAGTCAATCAATTCAGTGCAATTTAGGAAATCCGTTGAAATTCATAAAATTTGGAAAATCATAGATATATAGATACATTTTGGCTTAAAACATCACATAGGGTCGTATGGATTCTATATATCTAGAAATAAACCTCACCTTTACCAACCAAAACAGCAAGGAAGCACCCTACAGAGCGCGTTCCTCGTCACCGGGACCGTGATCTGTGTAACAAGGACAAGTGTACATAAGACTCGACTCTTATGAACCAATTAAGACTAACGGCAAAGTCATGCAATACTATAGCATGGTTTGACAATTAAGGCATATTATGAGCATCATAACACATGTATTGAACACATATTCTCAAGTATGGATCATATCAAATGAGATTTCATAGCTTAATTCATATGCAATGCAAGAAAACTTTCGTGCTCGTATAATCATATATGCATACGTGAATTCCACCCATGGGAATGCCTCAAAACACTTAAAAGAGCTTGAAAAAGGTCATGGAAAAGAATGCACGAAGATAGTACGTAAAACAAGAAAAACCTAAAACGTGACAGAAGCTTTCCACACACCCGTGTGGATTTTGTGAAGGAATACCAAACAGTTGTTTCGAGGTTCGAGCTGGGGAACAGATAGCTTCCAGACGGGCGTTTGCAAAATGGTCTAAGGCACCAAACGCCCGTGTGGGTCTGGTCTGGCGCGGAAAAGTGCAGGGGAAAACAGGGGATCCGAACCAAAATTCAAAACCAACATATCTCCAAAGATTCAATCCATTACAATTGCTCAAACACCTCAAGTACACATTATACTTAACTTATCCATCATATAAACTAAGAAATATGCATCAAAGCACCAAAAATCAATCATGAAAACCCCATAATTATTCATGCTTCCAACTTCCATATAATTCAATGTTTTCATGCAAGCTTTCAATCCTTTTAATCCTAACCATGCTTCTAATCATAAATACACAAGAATTCATCACTTAATTCATAAACCCTACTCAATCATTTATTCAAGAGATTCATACAATTCCATGTTTTACCTTGAAATGGGATGGAGATAAGATGAAATGGTAATATCATGATGATGATCCTAGCTTCACAACTCTTCAAAGTCTAGCTTGAATTTTGATGAAATCCTTCCCTTCTCCTTCTTGGTGTAAAAATCGGTATTTGGTGTGTGTAGGTGTGTGAGATTTCTTATCTCTTGGATGAAATGGAATATGATGGAATGAAATGGAAAAATTAAGATGATATACCAAAATCTTGCATGAATATGTGTGATTCATCCCAATTTGCACATAAGTCCTTTATTTATTTGAATTCACGCAACCAAAAGATCACTTAAGTCCCTTTCATGTTTATGCAATTGAGTCCGTATTTTTATGAAATGATTAAATAAGGTCACATAATAACAACTAGGTACGTTATCAATTAATTCACGTAGATTCCACATTAATGCTAATTGATATAAATGCATGAGAATATAATGCATATAATATGATGAAAGATATAAATAAATGATTGAAATAATTAAATTAAACCTCCCAACTCCCCTAGACCCACTCGTGGCGTGCTTACCTGAACTTCCAAAAATTGGGGCGTTACAATTCGTGTGTTTCGTTATCTGTGTTTAATTCTAGTTAATTGCTAATTTCTGGTTTTGTAGATTAATAGAACAACAATTGTTTTCGTTAGGTCTTTAGATTAGAGAAGAATATAGAGTAGTGATTGATTTCCCTTCCCTGTGGGTTCGATCCTATTGTGTTATGCGTATGTTAGTGTACACTTGCACCATTGGTTTTTAGCTGTAGTAAACCTTACAACAAGTTTTTGGCGCCGTTGCCTGGGACGGCGTTTTAAGTCAATATTACTCAATTATTTTGATCTAGTGCTTTAGACTATTACTTTACTTTGTGTTCATTATCTTTGTTACTGTGGAATTGGACTGAGGATTTCTTTTCCTTGTGCAGGTTTACACTGCATGCGAAGATCTCAAGATCCCAAATTAGTTCAATACGATCCGGAAATTGAGAGAACACTGAGTGCTATTAGGAGAAGGCGTAAGAAGGAGAAGAAACCAATTACTTTACCGGTGGATGAAGCAGACCCACCATCACCACCGGCCATAAGAGATTATAACGTGCCGCAGGCTGGAGTAATTCAGACTGCAGCTTGTCCCCCGATTGCAGCAAATAACTTTAAAATTAAACCAGCTATTATAAATCTGTTGCAAAATAATCCGTTTTCAGGATTTCCTTTGGAGGATCCGACTTCACATCTGGAGTATTTTTTGGAAGTGTGTGATACCTTCAAAATCCACAATGTCACTACTGATGCTATCCGAGTTAGGCTTTTTCCCTTTTCACTTAGGGAACGAGCTAAAGCATGGTTGAGTACTGTCCCAAATGAATCCTTTCAGACTTGGGCAACATTATCTCAGGCTTTCCTAGCCAAGTTCTCTCCACTTGGCAATACCACGAAGTACAGAAATGATATTCAAGGGTTCAGTCAGTTGGATGGAGAGTCTTTCTATGAAGCTTGGGAGAGATTTAAGGATTTACAGAAGAAGTGTCCACATCACGGGATTCCCAGTTGGTTATTGATTCTGACTTTTTACAATGGGATGTCCCCTACTTTTAGAGGAGCGATGGATGCCGCAGCTGGCGGAGCGTTCTTAGCAAAATCTGAAGCAGTCGCTACTGAGTTGTTAGATAATATGTCACAAAACGATGTTTTTGTGCATGAGAGGAGCCATTCGCAACCAGCGAAAGTGGAAGCAGGAGACATAGAGTTAGATGGCTTAACCGCTATCAACGCTAAATTTGAAGCCCTTAACAAGAAATTGGACCAACTTTCCGTCAATGCAGTTGGGATACAATCCCAACCAGTTCAGGTAACATGTGAAATTTGTAGTGGTCCACATGATTTTAATACGTGTCCTCACACCAATGCAGGAGAACAGGTGCAAGAGCAGGTGAATTATGCAAATAACTTCAAACCAGCAAATGATCCCTACTCAAACACCTACAATACAGGGTGGAAGAACCACCCTCACTTGTCGTGGTCTAATAATCAGAATGTTCAACAACCACCTCAACCCAGGCCGCAGTTTCAGCCTAGACAACAATTTCAAACACGACCACCAACCCCATTCAATGTTGCGCCCCCTTAATAGGAGAAAAAGCAGGGATGGGACATCGCACTTGAGAAGTTCATAACCGTATCTACGGGTCGACATCAGAAGTTGGAAGCTCAATTAGATCAAGTGGTAAATCAGACCAGAATTTTGGAGACTCAGATTGGTCAGATTGCCTAATCTCTGAATTTGAGAGGCCTAGGAATGCTACCAAGCCAAACTGAAAATAATCCTAAGGAGCATTATCAAGCCATAATTGTAGGAGATAATAGAGAGAATGAAGGCCCGAAGATATTTGTAGGTTCGGATGTTGAGAGTTGAAGAGCAAGATGATCTTAAGAAGGAGAATTTAGAGAAAGAAGTGATTTCAAGGAAGGAGAAGCCTAAGAACTTCACTACTATGATACTTATAGAGGAATGCAGTGCTATCATTCAGCATAAGCTTCCCCCGAAGCTCAAAGATCTAGGGAGTTTTTCAATTCCTCTTACTATTGGTTCTTTGCAATTTCATAATATTTTATGTGATTTAAGAGCTAGTGTGAGTTTAATCCCGTTATCTACTTGCAGGAAATTAGGAGTGAAGGAGCTTACACCGACTAATATGACACTCCAACTAGTAGACAGATCGGTGAAATATCCGACAGGAATCCTTGAAGATATTTTGGTAAAAGTTGGAAATTTCACATTCCTATTGATTTTGTAGTTCTTGATATTGAGAGCGATGAGAGGATGCCATTGATACTTGGAAGACCATTTCTGGCTACGGCTGGAGCAGATATAGATGTTCAGAACGGACGACTCACGTTCAAAATAGGAGATGAACGAATGGAGTTTAGGATTTTTGATTCCCTGACACCACTGGCTATCCCGGATAAGTGTTGTATGATTAAGGTTATAAGTGATACACCAGATGAAACGACACTATTCACAGAGAAAAAAGATGCAGTTGATTGGGAAGGGAAACCGAAATCTTGGAGATCGAGAATGAAGGAATTTTTTGAATTAGATACTTGGAGCCAAGCTCCGATTTTGTGAGTAACAAGAACGAGGTCACTCCTTGTACCTCGTTGCTTGGGGATTTTTAATCCCAATTCGGTTTCCAAAGTTAAGCTAACGACTATAACTTAGAGCTATTTCTTTTTCTTTTCGTTTTTTATTTTTGTTTCCGTTGTTTTCGTTTTTTTCGTCCACGTTTTTCTCGCGATAATTGAGTTGTCTCTCGTTTGCAGGTTACTTGATGTTTTACTAGGAAACAAAGGTCTACATGGTGCAAGGACCGTGATTTGAGCGTTATTGTGAGGTCCTTTTACTTTGTTCGTATGCATGTGCATGTCATTGATTTTCTTTCTTGAGGAGAATGAATTGTTGATATGAATTGATATGTGCGTTTATGTGTTTCGAGAACGGTGCACTATGGTTTGATTGAATACTATGAGTTAATTTCGGTTAATTGACATGATTGAGCACCATTAGTTTTGTGTTTGTGTTTAATAATGTCTTGGGCGGAATAGTGAGTAACGGGCGTTACACCATTGCAGTTACCTTTTGGTAACGCCCGTTAACGAGGTCAGATGCCCCGGGTAGTATAGGTAACGGGCGTTACACCTTAGCAGTTGTTTTTAGGTAACGCCCATTAATGGAGAGAAGCGTCTTGGCCCAGAGGGGTAACGCCTGTTACCCTTTCCAAGAGGAAAACCAGTAACGCCCGTTACCGGTCCGACTGGTGAGAATTGGATTCTAGGAAACACGTTTTTAGGGTTAAATTAAGTCTTGTCCTACCCAATTTTGGATTTTTCTCCCACAAACCTATAAATACACATGCACCCACTTATTCTACCTTAGAAGAGAATCAATAGTTCCCTTGGGCCAATCATTATCAATTTACAAGCAAGAAGCTTTTCCACCAAGTTTACACATTCTCTCCTCCCTTTTGAATCAAAGTAAGTTAATATCTCCCTTTCTTAGAATGAATTGTTAGAGCTAATTTTTCCAATCTAAGAATGAAACCTAGGATTAAATTGCATGTTAGGAATCAGTTTGAGATTGAATTGATAAATTTTGAGAGATTAAGCATGCTAGAATTAGGATTGATGCCTTAAATTGAAGTTAACTTGAATTGGGTTAAATCTTTGAATAATCCTAACTTCTAAGTAATCTTGAGTACGAATTATGGAAGTTGAAGGTAGAGAATTTTGAGTTTGAATTGTAGATTATAAGCTAGTGTGAATTTGAGTTGGGTAGTTGAAGAACTTAAGTTAGAACTTACACCCCAGGCTTAAGCTCACAAGGTGTTTGATGAATTGTCCAAGTGATTGGTGATTGATTTCTTTGTGCTTTGTCTTGTTATATTCGTTTGATTTAGGTACTATGGGTCGCACTAAGCGCTCTAAAGTCCCGGAGCCTTTCACTACTTCATCCCGGTTAGACCATCAACCTTTTGAATCGGTCAACATAACGGTAAATACTTTTGGGAATCCTTTTCAAAGGAATTTGACAAGGAACATTGTGGGTACTAAATTCTTCAAGGAGATGTGGATAGAGAAGTTTGAGGTTTGGGAAGAAGTGAAAAGATTGTTCGACAACATAGGATGGTTGCCATTCCTTTCTAGGACGGATATGACCTACGGAGAGATGACAGCCGCTTTCTTCCACACAATGAACTTTGATCCGGTGGACAACACCTTGACCTTCACTCTTTATGATATGGAAACTCGAGCATGGAGCGTGAGCCGGGTAAGAGAGATTCTTCGTTTCCCAGCTAATGCCACTACTTCTTTGCCTAAATGGAGCGATACTCAGCGAGAGGCGGTATGGAGATCCTTTCCCTTGAGAGAGGGTGTCCCTAGTTATTCCCCCCGATGCACACATGACAGCTATCTTGATTCGTTGACTTGGGTACTAGTCCATAGGATTTTGGCCCGTAGATTCTGTGCTAGGTATGGGAGAGATAGCCATATTACTAAGACTGAGTTGGGTATAATGTACATGATGAAGGAAGGTATTAAGTTTGATGGTACGATTGAGTTTCTATGGAAGCTGCAGGAGAGTGCTGAGACTGTTACTGGTATGATTGCTCACGGTGCTTTTGTGATGATGTTTGCTCGAGAGATGAATTGGAGACCACGAGGAGCTTTGCCTATTGACTTTGGACATATTGGTCCAGCATACTTGGAAGTTGTGGGCTTAGCTTTAGCTTGGGAGAGTGGAGAGCTGAAGAACTGCAATTTGCCATGGTGGCCTATTCGAGATAGAGATCATCTCTGGCAGATGTACAGCAGGGGTAAGGCCCGGTTTGATGAGCTTTCTAAGAGGTAGAAGGAGCTTTTAGCTCGGATACCTAACCGGCCAGATGATGAGTTTGCGATTCTTCGCAATGCCGCGCCTGTTGTTGCTGAGGTCAGTGATGAAGCTCCTGTGAATTTGAGAGGCGTTCGTGCAGAGTTGGCAGGATTGAGGGCTGATTTGACCACCATGATTGCAAGAGTTGAGGATTTAGCACATTATGTGGATGAGCGATTCGATGCATGGGAGGCCAGTTTGGAGGCCAAGTTTGACGGGTTCTGTGCTCGTGTTGATTAGTATTTTGGAGGACCCCCATCACCCCGATTCTGTTATTTTGCTTCTTCCCAGAATTCTAGACATTCTTGTTTCGTTTATTCATTGTTATGTTTGGATATTTGACTACACTTACATTTCTGCATGGATTCCTGATTTTATTTATGCAATGGTGCTTTTCTTTTCGTGAATTTGTGACTTGTGTGTTGATTGTTGGATGCATGTTGATTGTCAATTGCCTATTCACTTGATCCGTGTTTTCTAGTGACTTGTTCAGGTTTCGGAAGCTTTGCAAGCACATTGCGGGTTCTTCATTTAATCATGGAGTTTTCTTGAACGCTAATTCATTCATTTGCATACGGACATTGCAAAGTTTAAGTGTGGGGGAGAAATTGCATGTTTGCTATGAGTTTTATTGAATATTTGCATGTTTAGATGTTGTTTCACTTGTGATTTGCTAAAATTCGAGTAATTTTGAAAATTTTTGGAAATTTTCCCTCATTTTGAACTTGTTGTTTGAAGTTTGATTGTTGAGCTTTTGCTAGAATAAGTTAGGCTTTTTGAATTGAGGAAAATTGCATGAAATTTGATGATTTAGTGTGTTAGTATGCCCTTATATTTAGAGCACTTTTGAACGAGATAATGTACTTTGCTTAGAAAGATGAGTTGATAATTTCCGAATGAGTCTAAGATTCGATTAGGATGCATTTTAGTCCTATTGAGGCAAAATTTTGAGTTAATGAAGGATTAAGGAAGTGAAGTAGGCATTCGTTGTCGAAGGATTTTAAGCTTTTCTATTTTAGCCGTTTTTCACTAAATAACATAATCTTATTGACCCCGCTGAGCCTAATTGTTGTGCAAAGATTTTTGTAGCCACATTATAAGCCAATGCACAACATAGAAATACATACCTTGATAATTTTTACACCAAGGCTTGCTCGTTTGATTTTTATGGTAATTATCTATCTTTTGAACCCTTTTCATTGTTCTTGTGATTGTAATTGAGAGATTATTGTAAAGAGAAAGAAAAAGAATGGGAAAAGTGTGAAAAAAAAAAGTGAAAAAAAAAGAAAAGAAAGAAAGAAAGAGCAAAAGAGAAGAGAAAAGAAAACCATGCAAAGTGTGAATTTGAGAGTGTAGGATTCAAATGAAGAATTGGGGCGATTTTCATATTAATGGCGAATGGAAGTGTTTCGTGTTTTGAATAGATTGAATGATGTAAGCTTGGTGAGTAGTCACTTGATCTAAATTTCCATAACCTTACCCTAAGCCTACATTACAAGCCCGAAGACCTACTGATGCAAAGAGTGTAGTCCGAAGTTGATGATTAGAGCTTAGGAGGGAATTGTGAATTTGTAATTCGAATTTTTGTACATTATTTCATTTGATTCACACACTACACAAGGGTATACTTTTCATACTAAGTTTTGAGGATCTTATGTTTATGAGTATTTGATTTGATTAGCTAAGACTAGTTTAGCCGAAGGTTTGGCGATTGCTTGAGGAGATGGTTTGATGAGGATATGTTTTCTTGATTTCCGTATTAATCGGGGACGAGCAATATTCAAGTGTGGGGGATTTTGTTATGTGTAGAAATTGCATGATTTTGAGCGTTAATTGGATTATATTTTTGGTGTCGTTTGATGCGTTTATGTGTTTATTTTGCTCCATTCAGGTGATTTTGGAGTTGGAGTTACGAAACGGGTGAAGCAAGGCGATTTCAAGCGATTTTGGAGAAAATTGTGGTAACTCCCGTTACCACTTAGGAGTACAAAAGTAGTAACCCCCGTTACTGGCCACAGGAGGGGAGTTTTTGGCGAGAGAAGTAGGGTAACGCTCGTTACCCCTGTGTAGAAGGAAAGTGGTAATGCCCGTTACCACTAATAAAATCGTTATGCCAATTTCAATCGGTAACGGGTGTTAACAACAATTACACATGGATAGATAACGTCCGTTACCTAGGGCGGCGAAAATTATTTTTGGGCTGCTATATTAGTGCGTTTTTTGAGTTTTTAGAGAGAGCTTTTCTTCCAGGTCAAGACCTAGGGCTTGGAGAGAAGCCAAGGAGTTTCAGAGACTTTTCAGAGAATTCGAGAAGACGAGAGGATTGAATTCCGAGAACGATCTTTGGTTTTATTGTTGCTTTAATTTACAAACTAATTCCTTTGAATTTAGATTTAGTTTCGTATGTTAGATCGTTTCTAGATACTGCTGAATGTTTCTGCTTTTGTTTTGGAAACTTTGTTTAGATTTGATAACTATGATTTATTTTAATGCAATTTCCTTTAGTTTTATGAGTTTTGTTTTAATTATGAGTAGCTAATTCTCTAAGGCTAGGGGGAGTGATGAGGATTGCATGATAGATGTTTGATAAGATACTCGAATAACTTGTGTTAATTCTTAGTTTAAAAACAGGTTTGAATTGACTTGCGATGGCCTGATCACCCGCCGCATGTGTCATAATTACCTATAGATCGAAAGAGTGGTAATTTAGATGTCTTTCATAACTTGTAAGTTGTAGGGTACAAAGAGATTTGGTCCTAGCTTATATAACAGTAATCTTATTCCATGTCGAGTCGCTAGAATATTGAATTTCACTAGTCTTGTTCCTATGGTTTAATTAACTATTGGTGATTGCGAAAGCAACATTGAACACTAATTAAGCACTTGGTTACACCTTGAGAGAGGGTAATACAAATATAAGTGACTAGGTTGTAGAATTACACTTGTTAGACGAGTATCACATCAGCTCTTGATTGTATGATTCATTACTTTTCCCCTGCCTTCTTAGTTTACTGAAGTTAATTCGTGTGTTTCGTTATTTGTGTTTAATTCTAGTTAATTGTTAATTTCTGGTTGAGTAGATTAATAGAACAACAATTATTTTCGTTAGGTCTTTAGATTAGAGAAGAATATAGAGTAGTGATTGATTTTCCTTCCCTGTGGGTTCGATCCTATTGTGCTACACGTATGTTAGTGTACACTTGCACGATTGGTTTTTAACTGTAGTAAACCTTACAACACATTGTACTCTTAATCCTGATAATATTTCGGCTTTAGGCATGTAGTTTTAGTCACTGTAATATACTCGAAGTGAGGTCTCGATAACGGGTGGCCAAAATACTTTGTACGTTCGGTTACAACATGAAATGTGCTAAAGAGTTATATTGATCGAGGAATTTGTGGCCTTGCTGGAAGGTAAAAGTTATCCCTGAAATAGATTTGCAAAAGTTCGAATTAAGACTTTGGCCAAAGCACTTCACGTGATACGTCACCGAAGTTGTATGATGAATGTGTTTCACAAACAGAGAATTTGAATTTAAGGCGAATCAATAAATTTCAGATTGGAGATGAAAAATAAATGATAGTAGTTGCAATTTATTTTTCATGGATATCTACACGGAGGAGTGAAATGCAAAATTATTCTAGATCGAGAAATTCGTGAATAATTTAATTAGTTTTAGAGTGCAATAATATTTATTTAGTGGAATTAAATATTGTTAAACGGTAATTAATTATTATCATGAGTTGATAATATATTAATCCGTTTGGAGCTAAAATTAATTAGTCCTGCAGGCCCCCCTGCAAGCCCCAATTGAAAACCCGAAGAGAAAATATTAAAAGGAGAGAGAGAAATGAATTTTCAAAGTGTTTGAAAATAGCCAAGGGATTTATTTTAAGAAATAAATCAAAATTTCAAAGAGTTGGAAATGCCCGAAATTTCATTTTGGAGAAAATAAAAAATTTTAATTTTTTTTTAAAAAAAAATAATAATTACTGACGTGGCAGGTGCTGACGTGGCAGGCCACATCAGCAGGTTGGGCCCAGTTGGTGCTGACGCAGCGTCAGGGTGGCGCGCCAAGTGGACGGCTGAGATGGTGCCACGTCATCTCGAATTAACGGTCCAGATTGAATCTGGACCGGGCCAGGATACGGGCCAACGGGTCGGGTCAACGAAAAGGGTCATGTCAAACCGGACACATGGCAGAACCGGGATTGGCCACGTGTCGAACCGGGTTCGGTCGGACCAGTTCAAGGCCAGAAACCCTAGTCGAGAGAGTGTAACACTGGCGCCACCTTCAGGTGGCGTGTGAGGACTCGTCCGGTGGCGGATCGACGCATTTTCGACAGCGTTGGACTCGTGGTGATGAGAGCTACACCGTAGTCACCTTGGAATTTGTGTCCAAGTTGTGCACGCAAGTGGGGGTGTGAAATTACTATTTTACCCTCGGTTTTTCCCCTATAAATAGGGGTCTTGGCTCTTCATTTCTACATACAAGTTTGGAGGAGTTTTGGCTGAACTTTTGGCTTTGAAACCATATCCCTTTTCTCCTAGTTAATTCCGATTTATTTTGAAATAAATTTTAATTATGCATTTGTATATAAACGCCTAATTTTGGGAGATTAAACCCTGAAAAGGGTTTTCCAGTTTAAAGTTTTATTTTCTCTAAGTATTTAGAGAAATACTTTTGGAGGCCACACTCTGAGGGTTTCTCTGGGGTTATTGTAGGGAAGCTCTGCCGGTTTCACGAGGAGTGATCGTGTATCGGGTTCCCGGGAGGTGAACACGGCAACTGTCTTCTGTGAAAGCAAAGGAGCTGAAAAAATGATGTTAGATAGCCATGTTTGCAGTACGGTAATATTTTACAGTTGTATTATTTTAAGCTTGATAAATTATATGCTCTTAAGTGTTAATTGCATGTTAGATATTTATCTGCTTAAGTGATTTAAAATTTATTATCAATTGCATGTATATACTTGAGTAGATCCGGCTAGTCTTCCGCTATTATATTAAAATGTTTTAGAAATATTTTAATACTTGTGTTATAAGAAAATTTTAAAATGTGGTCCCGCACCGCTACTATTCTAGGCCCACCACCCAACAACTGGTATCAGAGCCGTGCTCTTGATATATACATGCATTGATATGATGCATGCGATGCATAATTTTAAATCTGCTACTGTGCAAGTAAATTCTGTCAAAGGAGACTCGTTTTTAAGTGGGACAGTTTGTGACCCCTACAGTGTTTCCTGGGAATTTACGTGGAATGGTATTTCTTTGGGAAACAATTTAATTGTTTTTCCTGAAAAATTACTGAATCAGTAAACATAATTTAAATATGTGATAATTTATTTGTAGCATGTTTACTTTATGCCATTTATTTTAAGCATGATAATTATGTGATAATTATATGAAAGCATGCTTAATTGTTTTTATTTTATGGCATGATCATGGTAATATGAGATATTATGTTATTTACAATTATGCATATTTTATTTAAAATGATTAAATGATATTGTTTAATAGAGATTAGACACGGTGCATAATTAGACTAATATTTTTCGGCATAATTAATAAATAGTTATTAAATTACCTTAAAATATTATTGGGATTCTAAATATGATTTAGTAATCCAAGTGGGAGCATATTAATAAGATTAATCACTTCCGACAATAAGACGCAAAAGTGATTATATGATAATCAAAAGATAAACCACATTGTTTAAAAATTCAAGTGGGAGCGAGATGAAAAGAGTTGGATTCTCACGGCCTCCATTACCCGTCTATAGTATAGTGAATATATACTACTCTTTTCGGCAGGTATATATTCGCAGCATACAAGATTAGACTTCTTCGGATAGAATGAAATACGGGGAAAGTCAGCTCGACCACGCCTCCGTGCAGTGTCTTGACCTACTCGTACGGACTTCTAGGTAATGGTGCACACTTGACTAACTAATGTATTAACCTCCCTTCGGAGCTCTGTTACATTCACTTAGAGGCCAAGGGTTGACGTGGTGGATTAATATTGTTCGGTAAGAGTTACCTAGGTAGCACGTTAATTAAGAATAGTTCTTGCTTTTCTAAGCGGTTTTCGACCTCGCCTCCGGGGAGTCAACTGCAGTTAGTTAAGTCACCATTGCGTAAATCAAAATGCTTACGTGGATTTCATTTATTGGTTAGATGCAGAAGAAAGTGAAATACAAAATCATAACCTATATTTATTTAGTTAATTTAGGTTTACAATTACGATCTCCCTTAGACCACTCGAAATAATTTTCAAGGAAATAGGCTAGTAGGGTTCAACTTTGCTGACTAGGAAATGAATCTTGACATCGTGTTAAGACACGAAAGTTTACGTACTCACTAAACCTTATCCAGAAAATTCAAAAACTACAGCCAATCAGGATAAGAAAGACATTGATGCTTATTCCAAATGGATCAAGTGTGATGATCTGGCTAGTCTTATATCCTCACATCTGTTTTAGATGTTCGTGAGCATCAGATGCATAAGATGCCTACTAATACGATCATAATTTGAAAACAGGATTGTGCGAATGTACGAGTTAATGAAAAAGGTTTTTGTTAAAGATGTTTCGAAGATCACTGGTTCAGAATCATATTATGAATATGATAACTAATCTGAATGAGATTGAAATCCTCTGTACTTGAAGAGACAATCTTAACAGAAAGGATACGATCCTATACTCTCTGCCTAAGTCGTTTGAACGTTCAAGATTAATTTTAAATATTTTTTTTTTAAACCCAACCTGAACCAATGAACGACCTCAATATGGCAGAAAGGGTGATATGGACTAAGGGAAAAGTTCTCTTAAATCAGACATCAATATCCACGGCCTAGAAAGGCAGTTGGTGGAAGAAAAGGAAAAGGAATGGTTCCCAATCTTAAGGTTCAGAAATAGAAAGTCAAATCCGACAATGGAAAAGTGTTTCTATTTCGGTGGTAACGAGTATTGGTAAAGAAATTGTCCAAAATACTTAGTTTGTCTGTTTGCTACGCCGTTTAGATAAGATATGAAGATATCTTACTCCTTGAAAGTATGTTTAGCTGGAAATTCACTTGGTGTGTGGATTCGAGCTCAACTGATCATATTTGCAATTCGTTGCGAAGATTCAAACTAACCAGGAAATTTGAAAAACGGCTAACACACAACTACTGCTCGGGGATAATACAAGTGTAATTGTATTAGCAGTAGGGAGTGTAGTATTGTATTTAGGCAATAGTGTTTTATATTATACGTGTCATATATACAGAAATTTGATTTTTGTAGGTTATTTAATAACTAATAGTTCAACCATTTGTTTTGAACAAAAGTTTATCATTGAACAAAATAAAAGGTTTATTTGCTCTGGCACAATAAAAGATGGTCTTTTATACCTCAATAAAAACCCTAATTTAAGTTTAACATTAAGAAGCTTGACTTACCATCTAAGAGGGAAAACTTATACATGGCACCTATCTATTGGTCAATTGAATCTGAATAGGATTCAAAGACTGATTGTTGAGTCCTATTGACTTGAAAATAGTATCAATCTGGGAATCCTATTTAGAAAGTTAAAATGACCAAGAAGCCTTTTTGAGACAAAGGGTATCTAAGCCATGAACTTGCTTGAGTTAGTTCATACGGACGTATGATATTATGAGTGTTCAAGCAAGAGAAAGTTTTAGGTACTTCATCATTCATTTGAATGATTACTCTAGATACAGATATGTTTATTTGATGAGACTAAGTCTGTATTTTTGAAGAGTTCAAGGAATATAAGACTGAAGTCAAAGAGTTAAATTAGAAAACATATCAAGGCACTTCGATTAGATCGAAGTAGTGATAAGTATCCATGTTTAGGGATAAATATAATTTATCAAATGAGATTAGATCTCAACTATCTGTATGAGATACGTCTTAGCAAGGATGTATTGCAGAAAGGAGAAATAGAACCCTAATAATGATGGTAAGATTCATGAAGAGTCATGCTACCCTACGAAGTTCGTTTCGAAGTTTGTTTTGGGGCCTTGCGCTCAAAACGACAATGCACATTAAACCTAGTTCTATCTAAGTCAGTTCCTAAAACACTGATGGATCTATAGTTAGGGTGAAAACCCTGTATCTTTTATCTTCGGATTTAAGGTAGCCTGACCCATATGTTAAGGATGGATACTGACGAGTTAGAATAAAGAACAAAGGTTTACTTGTTCTAAGGTTATCCTAGAAGAACAAGAGGTGGTATATTTTGTAATTTGAGAAATCACAAAAGATGTTTGAGAATATTTCAAAGATGATTACACAGATAACCACAAAGGGTGGAAGCAAAGTAGTGTTAAGAGAAAGTGGAAGTTGCTTTTTTGGTATACCAACTACCCAAACTTAGCAAAATTAGTACATTTCGTTTTCCGGTGAAAAAAAACCACTAACTCAAAAAACATGCAATTCCAGTAAAATTTTGACCGGAATTTGGAGGACCGATCGGAAATTCGACCCAATTGTACAGCTGTCCGGGTTAATTATGCATCGTGGCAGAGAACTCCCATGTGGCGAAAACTCTTGTAACACGTCAGAAACCATCAGTACATGGCATGTCACATACATCAGTTTTTTTTCCACGTAAACTTAGCCTAAAAATAATGAACAAATAAAAAACCAAAATCTCCTTCAATAATTACCGGACTTGAAGGGTAATATTAACGGATTTAAGACATTTTACCTTTCAGACAAACACTTGATTTTTTGAAAAAAGTGAGGGTTGATACTTCGTCTTCTACACCTGAGAGATTCCAAAAAATCAAACAAAGCTCACCTAAGAATGCTTGAAAGTGCGACGACAAAGACAGTAAATACGGATTGAAGGGAGTAAGATCCAATGCTTTTGGATTTTCAGTACCCATTATACAACCATGGTGAGAATCAGGTCCGACGGCCTTCTCTATACCAGCCCTCCTATGTACCGTAAGTTTACTCCTCTCTCTCTTTTTCATACGCTAAAATGATGTTGGGTTCTCACATTGTTAAAAGTGCTTGCCTTTTAAAGGCGTGAGAATTTTGTTGATATCCATTATTGAGCTTTGATTTACACTGTAGCATGGTCCCCTATTTACATTTTTTATGTTTTTTTATTGTGTGTCCCACATGCACTATTTGTAGATTCCTTTATGTATAGGTAGTTGGTTGGTGTGCCAAAAATTATTACTTTGATGTTCATTGAAAGTATCTAATTATACTTTATTGCATTTCAGATCCAGGTTCTTCAAGTGTCACTTTGGTGATTCATTATAAGGGTACACTTGAGGATAATGGTTATGTGGGAGGTAAGGTCCGTAAAATTGATTATGTTGATGCTGACAAACTTAATTTCCTGCATTTGGATGAGTATCTCCAAGACTTGTACAGAGTGGGTAGTGTTATTAAAATCTACACTTTTCTCTGCGATGGACTTAAGAAAATAACTAATGAGGAAGATCTTAGGAAATATACTAGGAAAACTTTAAAAAAGGGTAGAGAATTAGTCTTGTTTACTGAAGTAGCAGTTGATGGTAGTGAGCTTCCACATAATCATGATATTACTATTGGTCATACTGGTCCTGAAAATGACAAAGGTGCTGAAGAAAACTTAGTACCTAATGTGGCTAAAAATGTAGAAAATGCTGGTAGAGAATCAACACCAGACTTCTTTGCAAGGGTGGATAACAGTGATGAGTGGATAAATGAGTACATACGTAGATATCCTGGGAAAGTAGGAGGAATTGAAGACCATGGGTAAGAGAATGTTGTAGTTGAGGAACAGGGTACTGAGTGTGGGAATGAAAATAACAATATGTTATTTGTGTCTGAAGATGATAGTGATAGTTGTTAGCCCGATAATTCTTGCTCCGTTGAGACCTTTTTCTTTGTACTTTGTGCCCGAAAGTAGAGATTTATTAGAATATAATGCTCTTTTGTAGGTGTCTTAACCACGAGAGTAGACAACGGAACGAACACGGAGCATTATCATCATTTTCGTGCATTTGAAGATCAAATTACGGCCCTTTTCATGAAGAATAGTATCTGTAAGGAAATCCACGGGCGTGGATTTCTGCAGTTCAATTTATCCACACCCGTGGGAATTGAGACAGAAAGTCCGGTTTTGGTTGACTGAAATCCACGGCCGTGGGTTTCCTTTGTTCAAAAATCCACGGCCGTGGATTTAATGAAAAGTCGTCAGCCCATTTTTATGAGATCCATGCCCGTGGATATTTTTGCCCTCGTAAATCCACGGCTGTGGATGTCCCCAGAGATTAGATTTTTCCAAGAGTATATAAGCCTTTAACTTGCATTTTTTTCGAGATATCTTGACTTTTAACCTAATTTGGAGCTTGGAGGTAGCTATGCATGGCTCTTGGGAAGACCACCTTCCCTCTTCAAGAAGTGATGAAGATTCATTGACGAAAAATAGTTTACTTAAATTTCTTTAATGCTTTCCTAGTTTACTTAGTGTATTTTTCTTTCCTAGTTTAGTAAAGTAAGATTTACCTCTTATATGAACTCTTAACTCTTGATGTTAGTCTGAATCTTGATCTATGAATATGATATATTTTCCGAATGATTCATCTTACTCTTGGGTTGATTGTTTGGATATGAGTGGCTAGATCTCAAGAGCTAGGGGAATGACACAAAGTGAGGATTAGGTGTTTGATAAAATGTCTCAATGAGTGAGTTCGGTTCTTATGTTTGGAAAATGGTTTCAAAGCTTGTATGAGTGTGGCCTACTTATACTCGATCCTTCTAATTGAGAAATTGTTTGTGAATTTGGTAATATTTTCCTAAACACTTAAAGTCTAGGTCTAAAAAGGTTTAACATAGCTTTGAGCAATTGAATCTTTGATTAATCATGCCACTCTGCTAATTTGTTAAGTATACTAATCTTGAGTTTTTGGCCTAACCTTTGTTTCAATGATCACGAGAGTGGCTTTGTCCTAGGCTAGGTACGCGCACTTGACTTTGAGAAAACCTAGTGTATATTTAAGTGATTAGAATTGTAAGAACAACCTCATTTATTGAAGCATTGAGTTTGCACCGAACCTTATGAATGTGTTATTCCCCCGGCTCCCTTTAAATTTCTTGAGTTTCGTTTAAGAGTTTAGTTATTTGTTTATTTTCTTTTGCTTGTGTTTACCTTTCGTTTTTTTTTTCTTAGTTGCTATTTCCTTACCACAATTCTCTTCCGGTCTATAGATTAACAAACGCACTTTACAATTGACCTTGATTTTCCCTTCCCTAGGGATTCGACCCCTTGTGCTATAATTGATTCTTTAACAACTTGCATTGGGTTAAATTTTATTATCAATTCAATCATCTTGCACGTATTGAGATTCTTTTCCGATTTGATACCTTCCCAGGCCTTGTTCAGCCCGGATGAGGTTTAACGAAGATCGGACGACCTCATAAGCTGGAATCAATTGTGTGTTTAGGTGTAGAGTTGAGAGTTAACAAGTTTTTGGCACCGTTGCCGGGGAGGTGTTTGAAATCACTCTTATTCGAGTGTTAGTAGTTAGTGATTTAGACCTTTAATTTTGTTAGTATTAAACTCTTCTTTGTGTCTTGTAGGTTTATGCGAAGGGCCCGGAGTTGGGAGAAACTCAAACATTACCCCGAGATTGAAAAGAAACATCGTGCTCTAAGGAAAGGAAGGAGACAAGAAGAGTTAGCCATACCGTTTCCCCTTGAGATGGAGGACGATCAAAGACGTAGCAACTTACCACAACAACCAATTGATCCAAATGCACCGCCGCCGAGACAAATTCGGGATTATGCCATGCCTAGCATGGAAAATATTCAACAAAACCTTGGAAGACCAAGAGTGGCGGCGAATCACTTTGAAATCAAGACGGCCTACATCTCCCCTCTACAACAAAATCAGTTTACGGGCTCGGCTACGGAGGATCCCATCTCCCATGTGAATTGGTTCGTGGAAGTTTGTGATACATTTAAGCTTAATAATGTACCCGAGGATGCCATATGAATCCGCCTATTTCCTTTCTCTTTAAGAGATAGAGCGAAAACGTGGTATAGTGCACTCCCATACGAAACCAAGGGTTCATGGGCCTTATTATCACAAGCATTTTTGGATAAATTCTTTCCTCATGCTAAGACGGTCAAGCTTCGGAACGAGATCACATCATTCCGGCAATATGAGGGGGAGAGTTTGTACGAGGCTTGGGAGAGATTCAAAGAGCTACAAAGGAAATGTCCTCATCATAAATGTGAGGATTGGAAGCTTATCCAATCGTTCTACGGAGGGATCTCCCAAGCGTTGAAGGTGATGATTGATTCCGCTGCCGGAGGGGTGATTATGAGCATGTATGAGGCCGATGCAATTCATTTGCTAGAGAGAATGGCGGTAAACAATGCATGGTATTCCGAAAGAGCTAATGCCCCCATTCCAAGACCTCAAGGTTCTACTCCCGGTATGATACAAGTGGGGGAATACACTTTTATGCAAGCCAGGATCGAAGCCTTGAAAAAACAATTAGAGAAATTCACCATGAACGCGGTGTCAAATCAAACTCCACAAGTTCAATCAATGGCATGTGAACTTTGTAGTGCTTCTCATACCTATGATGCTTGCCCTTATGCAAATCAAGGAGAATCCTACTCAACCACATCCGAACAAATGAATGTCGTAAATGCCCAAAGACCCGTGAACAATCCTTACTCTCCCACATATAATCCGGGATGGCGAAACCATCCCTATTTTTCATGGTCAAACAATGCTAATGTCCAAAGTGCACCAAAACCTCCTTTCCAACCAAGACATCCCCTAAACCAACAACACCCTCCACCATTCCCTCCTCAAAACCAATACCAACCACCTTCTCCTCAATTTCGTACACCACCTGCTCAACATCAACCTCAATATCAAGCTCCAACTCATCCAACCCCACCCCCTCAACAACAAGTCGAAAAGCAAGGATGGGAAGCCGCTTTTGAGGAATTCCTTAATGTTTCCTCGGATCATTTCAAGAGTTTAGAGGTACAAGTGGATCAAGTGGTTACTCAAAACCGAAACATTGAAATCCAAATTGGACAACTTGCAAATGCCATCAACCCTAGGCCTCAAGGAATGCTCCCTAGCAAGACGGATACAAATCCAAGGGAGCATTGCAAGGCTATAACACTTAGAAGTGGGAAAGCTTATGACGAGCCACCTTTGCATAGTGGTTTTGAGACCGAATCAAGTAAAGGGAAGGAAATTGAGAAGCAAGAGGAAGTGAATCTTGACAAAGGGAAGGGAAAGTTGAGTGACTTGGACGATGGAGACAAGCATGGAGAGGAGAAGAGTAAGTTGATGGAAGGTGAGAAAGATGACAAGAAAGAAGAGCCCCCTTTGAAACCAAATGTCTACATTCCACCTAAACCTTATGTCCCACCGGTGCCATTTCCACAAAGGCTTCAAAAACAAGCAAAGAAAAAGCAATTTGAGAAGTTCCTTAATATGCTCAAGCAACTTCATATCAACATACCATTTGCCGAGGCATTAGCTCAAATGCCATCTTATTTGAAGTTCTTGAAGGAGCTCGTATCAAACAAGAAGAATTTGGAGAACTTTGCAACTATTACACTCACCGAAGAGTGTAGTGTCATTATATAAAGGAAACTTCCACCAAAACTCAAGGATCCCGGGAGTTTTTCTATCCCTCTCACCATTGGTACTTTACATTTTGATAATGCCTTATGTGATTTAGGAGCGAGTGTAAGTCTAATTTCTTTATCTACTTGTAGGAAATTGGGCTTGAAGGAGCTAAGGCCAACCAATATGACTCTACAACTCACGGATCGATCGGTGAAGTATCCAATGGGAGTGATTGATGATGTGTTAGTCAAAGTGGGAAAATGCTACATTCCGGTGGATCTAGTCGTTCTTGATATAGGTGATGATGAGAGCATGTCTCTTATTTTAGGAAGGTCGTTCCTAGCTATAGCCAGAGCATTGATTAACGTAAAAAATGGACGCCTTACCCTACAAGTGTTAGGAATAGTGCCCTAGAAAGCCGATTGTATACCTGCTTTGTGTTTTTCCTTATTGTAATCACAGACAATCTTTGAATGAAATAACGAATTGAGGCAACACTTCTTTATATGCTCTTGTTTGGTATGCGTTTACTTTAGCTGTGCATGTATGAGAACTCCCCTAATCCTGATGACATTAGGACTCTACCATTTAGGTGAAATGGTTCATGAAACGAGCCCTATATCACATAAGTCATGATTAGTAAAATACTCCAAGCCGATGAGTCCTACAGACAGTGGGAGTGTCAACTTGACTCCTCTAAGGCTTGCTTGTGGGATCACGCCCTTAAGAAGGACCACCTTGTTTCATGGAGGTGCAAAGTATATAGTTGATACGTGCGTGATACATGAGGGTGCTTACTTTAATAAGTAAGTTCACTGAGGTGCCCCCTGTGAGAACATTCCTAAATGGGAAAGGAAGTTTCTATTTCAGGAAATGGAAACTTCCAGATTAGGAAATATCTCACGAGTCATTGATGTGATTAATTGATCCTTAGACTTGAGGTTCCTTGTCACTTTATGAGTTAACTCTGTAGTCTTAGGTATAAGCTTTAAAGGGTGTCGCCTTAGACAACTGATTCAAGGCTTATGCTGGGGCTGCACAAGTGATTCAGGAAAGTGAATGAGAATCAAGAAAGGACCTACACTTGCATTTGCAAGGTGATCTCTTATTGTGTAAGTCATTCATATGCCATATGGAGTCCTTGGCCAAGGCAGTAGATCAAGACATCACGAAAAGGGTTTCTTGGATTGAGATCAAATGGATATAAAATGCACTTAGCTTTAAGACCGGATTATTAGGGTTCTGATTATTCCCTTACTCTAGATCTTGGTTGAGAGATAGTAAGTAGGAGGATTGTATCTCACATGAATCAATGACTTAAAGGTTCTGTCGAATCCGAACATTCCAATTCAGCTAGGGGTTAAACACCTGTTGCTAGACTATGGTCGTTTAATCTGTGGACTGATTAATTAATTAGTGAATTAATTAATTAGGGTCACCGCTAATTGAATTGAGAACCTAGAGGGTCACACACAACAACTTGGTTACATGAGTTGAGGCTTTAAAATGATTAAACGAGTTAATCGGGCCTAGAGGGTTCCACACGTGTGAAATCATACATGTGGGTCACGTGACTGGACACGTGTCATTATGACACGTGTGCCACACGTGACTATTTAATTGGATATTAAATAATTAAGTTGTTAATTATTTAATAGACTTTGGTTTAATTTTGAATTAAAAAAAAAGTCTAATTTTGGAGAAAATAATCTAGTTAATTAATTATGAATTAATTAATTAGATAAAAATAAGTTATTTATTTTAAATAAATAAAGTATAAAATTATCTAAAAATAGTTTGGATATTTTTAGCTCTCTTGAAAATTGATTTGAATTAGAATTCAAAGTCAAAGTCAAATTACTTGATGATCAAGTAATAGGAGAGAGAGGGACCAAATCCTTAGTCCATAAGGACTAAGAATTTCGGCACTCTCCTCTTTATAAATAGGAGAGCTCGAGCTCCTTATGGAGCTAATTGGCAATTCTTTTGGTTCATGTGTTGAACACCTTCCTTTCTCCAAGATCAAATAAACCCTAGATGAAGCCTAAACACTAACTAGAGAACTAGCATCCTTACTAGTTAGATTGTGATCAAGTTGGTGGACTATCTCTAGAGAGCTTCAAGTTAGAAGTTTGAAGATTCGAGCTTTACCAAGTAGAGGGGATCAAGCCGCGAGAAGAGCGTTCTTGGGTGGCTTGAAACGCTTCAAGAAAGAATAAAAGAAAAGTAAGTTTTCTACCTCTACGAATTTGGTTACACGATTGCGAGTCCAAGATCCTTTTTTTGGGAAATTTTTTTTTAAATTCCACTGCTTTCTGATTCGTGTTTTCCAAAAAGTGGTATCAGAGCCACCTCGTTAATCGTGTTTCTGATTCATCTCAATTATTCTGAATTTGGTAGAAATTCTTAGGCTTGATGCGATTGAGTATTTGTAATTGTTTTAGAAAGCCAGAATTACGAAACTGTATTTTTTCCTGAAAGTTTCTGAAAATTGGTTTTTGCAAAATTTAATTTTTGAAAACAATTTTAGATTTGAAACTGTATAAACTGTTTTTGGATTTCTTGGATTGGTTTTGCTTTTTGAACGAAAACACGAAACGAAAACCCGGATTACGACGAACACGCGAAACCCCGAGCGCGAACGAGTCGCGCGCGCGGGCTTCGCGCGCCGCCGCCCGCCTGTCCTAGGGGCGCGCAAGGGCAACCGCCCAGCACCCTCCCGCAACCGCGCGGGAGGCCTTCCGGGCGTGCCTACGTCGTCGCCCGCACATGGCCAGGAAGGGCCGCACGCAGCAGCGCGCGGCGTGCGCACTCGCGCGGCCTTGGCCGCAAGCTGTGCGCGCCTGCATCGCGCACGGCCCTCTTCGCGTACGGGCCCCGTTTTTTCCTTCGTAATCCGTTTTCGTATTTCGTGCAATCCAGTCCCAATTTTTATTATTTTTTTAATTTTAAAATCTTATTTTTTTGAATATTTATTTTAATTTTTTGAACAAAACTTAAAATTTGGATTTTTGAGAAATAGAAACGGTTTATAATTTGGGAAAATACATCTTTGATAAAATTATTAATTTTCAGAAATTAATTGGAATTTTATTTGTTTTTGTTAATTTGGGATTTATTGAAAACTTTTATAAACAAGACTCGCATCAAGTCGTGTTTTAAGTCATTAAGACTTGAAACGAGAATTTTAATTTATTGGCTAAATTTAAATTCTCGCAAAAGCATGTTAGGTGATCATGGGTTTAGATCTGTGTATGGTTTTAATTTATGCACATGGATGGTTTAAATTGGGGTTGGAGCCCTATAGTTGCGTTTTTCAATTGAGGTTGGACCCTTACTTATGTGCGTACTGTTATGTGATTTATTATGTGGCTTTCCATATTATTGTTTTTTAGGCCGGGGTATGCCCCGTGTAATTGTCTAAGGCCAATATGAAGATTGAGCCTTATTACTTTAGGTCTTTTTTCTTTTTATTGTAATTTGAGAGTAGAGATAGGTGGTGAGGTTTTATTTTCATTTTGGAGACAATGCACCCATGGAGTAAGATGGACCACATTCAAGTAACAAGGAGGCTATAAGTGAAGACCCCTCAAAATGTTAGGGAGGGGAATCTCAATTGTTAAATATAATAGAGATAGGGCTCGTATTTTGTTACCGCTTTCCCTTATGTGATTTAAACTGTTTATGTGGCATGTATGTTAGAACTTGTGATTGTGGAGTGGCTCCCACACATCACGCATAAGATAGGTAGAACCCATGATCATTACATGTTAGTATCATGATAGGACATGTTATCTGTTTATGTGCTTGTTTGAAATGCATTTAAGTGTACTTGCATTAATAAAGACTAATAAAATTGGATAACATATATGTTGGTGAGGTCGAACCGGACAACTCTCCGGTTGATTCGAAAATTCCCATTAAATATTAAGCTAATTTCGAACAAATAGGTATTTAATTCGAGATGCAAATTTTGAATTAAATTCCTAGCATTCCATCAATAGGTTTTAAGTTTAGTAAGTGAAATTAGTTATTGTCCGCGAGTCGTGGGATAGCTAGTGGAGCTTATTAGTTCTTAGTTACCTAATTGATCCTTTTAAATGATCAATATTTCGTGATCAATTTTAGCAAGGGCGATGTCCGCGAGTTGTGGGTCGTTCGAACTAAGTTATGGTCATGATCTTATGATTGATGGGTCTAGCTTAACACCTAAGTAAATATGGATGTCGCACGAGTCGTAGGTCCATATTGAAAGATAGGTGATGCAAAAACTGTAACGCCCCGACTTTTCGGACGTAAAGGTACGACGCATGTGTTTACCAATTTGCGCGAATTAATTGTTTTTACGTGTTTTATATTTAATTTTATTATAATTGTTATTATTTTATTTTATTATATTATATTTTAATTTATTATTATTTTTATAAATATTTCGTATTATATATATATATATGTTTATTTATTTTATTATTAATTTAATGATTATGCTAATTATATGTTATGTTAATTAATCATGTTATAGTTAATTAATTACGTGACTTTAAATTATGTTTATAAATTAATTTGATTCATTTAATTAATATATTTATGCTTGGATTTTATTGAATTATGCATGGGAATTATAATTTGTGCATGAATTTTTTATGTATTTATGCATGAATTGCATGGAATATGTATGTTGTTCATTTTGTGCATCGTTCTTATATGAAATGATATCGAATTGCCACGAATTTGTAGTATGTCGTAAATATATGTGTTATGAACATGCTTATATGCTCGATTTATATTTTCGAATTCATTTTTTATGTCAACGAATTTAATTTGAATCGAGGAACCAAATCGGGGGCTAACGAGCACTTAGCGTACCCTTGGTTCCGAATTTTATATCTTGAGCTCGGGAACTTGGATTCGAGTTCCGTCAACTCTGCTGAACTCGTAACGAAAATTCGAGTTTAGTAAACTTAGCCTTACATTTTTCTTAAGTCAGTTGAACCTCCGAAATCCAACCGAAAAACGAGTCGGCGACCAATTTGACCTTGTTGTACAAAATTAGCCATATCTTGTCCAAACTATAACCAAATTAACCATGGTTTGATTCTTTTGAACCCTAACTCAACCAACTATCATGACATATCAAGCCCTAACCAAGATAACCCTCACACAATCCCCAAAACTCAGCCAAAGATACTGCTCTTCAGTCCAGTCCCGTAACCCTTCATCCCTTGGAGATTTTGGAGCTCAAATCTCATCCAAACTTCATCCAATCAACAAGGTAAGTTTAGGATTGTATTATATGTTTATTTCTGATCATTTTCATCCTTTCATTCATGAATTTGAGCATGGTTTCATCATTCTGGGCTGTTTTTCCGAAAATGAAGAGAATTTTGGGCAAATTTTGATCCCCTTCGATTCTCAATGGTTTTGATTGATTCCAAGCTTGAGATTGATTGTTTTGACATCCTAATATCATTTATGGTCATTGATTTCATGGTGGTTGAGATATTTATGAGATATCATTTATGACATTTTGAGAAAATTCCACATGAAGGTCACGTACGGTTGCTGTCTTGCTTGAGCTTGTTTGGAACTGAATTATGTTTTGAATTTATGATGTTTTACTGCACATTTGATGGCCTTATGGACCTGAACTGAGTTGGATTATTTGAGAGTAAGCATACCCTGTTTTTCTTCGAGTTTTGCTGTCAATTTGCTGAGTTTCCTTCTTCCTTTTTGCTGTCATTTTCGTGGGTTCTTAGAGTGTGTTTTGGCTGAGTTCTTGCAGCTCTTTCATGCTCAGTTTTGCTGCTTTCTTTCTTGCTTTTCCTACGTTCTTGGCTGCTCCTTTTCTGCGCAACTTTTGCTGTCAAAACAGAGGCGTCTCGGCTGTGCGACACGGGTGTGTCTTTTTCCTCCCTTCCGGCGTGTAACGGGGGTGCTGTCTGGGCCTGGGATTTCTGTACCGAGATACGGGGGTGTCTCGGTCTAGGCTTGGGAGGTGACACGGGGGTGTCACCCCGTTTTTTTTGAACTGTTTTCTGCATCTTCCTTGAACCGCTGCTGCTTCATTCATATATATATATATATGCTTGTGTGTTTGTTGTTTGGGATCTCTGTGTGTGCATGCATGTGTTGCATGCATGTGTATAATATTTAGTATATATATTATGCATGTAATATATATATATATATATATATATATATATATATATATGCATGCATGGGTGGGTTTTTGTGTGTACGTGTATATATATATATATTATATATATACATATGTTATTATATATAATTATATACTTATTATATTATATTATATATATTTATTATATATTTTAAATATTATTTAATTTAATTCAATTTTTGAAATTAATTGATTCTATTTCACGTATTTAATTTACCGACTTTTGATTGAACGTTTTATTTCTTTTATTCCTAATTGTGAACATGAATAATATGTGTTATGATTATTAAATGAATTTTAGATTAATTGATATGCATTATGAATTGATGAATTTATAAATTTATGAATTTATGAATTTATGAATTTATGAAATTGAATGAAATATATGAACGAATGATTTGATTATATGTTTTAAATTGATTAATAGTGCACATGGACATTTTTATGATATCACATGATCATTTATGCATTCATGTCATATTCACTTCATTGCCGAGCGTCATATGTGGTCATTGAGTCTCATACCTTTTCTTTTGCACAGATTCGGGTTTGGTCGGAGACGAGGGCGAGCCTTGAGACGCTTGTGCCTTTCTTTTGCTTTGGTAAAGGTGGGTTTTTCTTCTACTAGTTAAAACAACCCGATATATCCCTTATGTGAAAGGTTTTAAGCCAAAATAGTATATTTATATAATCGAGTCATTTTGGGTAAATGATTTCAAACGATTGACCCCTTTTTATTTATGAAACCCTACCTTATGTTTGGCGAGATATTTATGATTTATGATTGCACGGGCCCCGAGACTTAGTATATGTGGCTAACCGAGGAGGCAAGGGCTGACGGGGATCCCATATACTAGTTCCAACCAAACTGCGGCGATACCGACCCTCGCTAGGAGGTTTAGCGAGGAATGGGAGCTGAGTGCCCTTGGGGGATTCATGTACCCCCATTGGCCTATGTATGAACCGGTGGCCGGGTTTTGCAAGCCCGTCCACCACCCGGAGGAAGAAGGAGTATATGAATGATTATGATCATGTATTTATGAGCACAAAAGATTTATGTATGATAATGAATGGTTGAATAATTGATTATGATTACACGAGGAGTAGGTTGGAGATTTTGCACGCCCACTCGCCGGGCCATAAACCCTTAGAACAATTATGAATGAATATGAACGTCGTAATCCCGTTGATGTTTTCTTTTGTTTTAACCACTTGGTAAATTCTTATCAAACTTCACACGGGATTAGGGCTTGCATGTATGTGTTTAATTTATGCGATATTATATATCTTATGCCCCGTTTTTATACCCACCAGTCTCTTTTAGACTGAACCCGGCCGTTGATGTTTTCTTTTGTTTTAACCACTTGGTAAATTCTTATCAAACTTCACACGGGATTAGGGCTTGCATGTATGTGTTTAATTTATGCGATATTATATATCTTATGCCCCGTTTTTATACCCACCAGTCTCTTTTAGACTGAACCCGGTTGTTTTCAGTTGTTTTGTGCAGGTATAGGAGTGCTAGGCGGGAATACAAGTCGTCTAGGTCTTGCATTTATGTTTAGCACTTCTTTTCAGTCTCATATTCATACTCTTATTGGTATATTGTATTTGATCATAGTTTATTCTTGGAGCGTTATGTTTTTGTAGGCCGTGAGCACCGTTGAGTATGGGAATGCTTTTGTATATCTATTTTTGGAGCTTGGTGGCTCACTGTATATATGCTATGTTATTCTTGCTTCCGCGTTTATTGTAACTCTGATTTTATGTTTCTTGAGTTGATTGGTTTAAGGGTTAGTCCCGCCTAGCATAGCGTGTGTGTTGTGTCCCCGTTCGCCGTGGATTTGGCACGTGTATGGACTTCCATTTCATATACGGGTCGGGTCTCAGTGCGGGGGATGTGGTACCTTACGCTCGGGTGCTACATCCTTATGTGGTATCAGAGCTTAGGGTTGCAAAACCCGGGCTCTAGTGTCGTGTTGAGTCAGTTAGGTCGTTCGGCTTTAGGAACAACTTGTCAATGTGTTGCATATGCATTGTTTACGTGCTTGTGTGCTTTAAATCTTGAATTTTGATCGAATTAATTGCACTTGCATGCATGGACTAAAAATAGCATGCATTTCAGTATTTCTTGAACAGGATGCCTCCACGTAGACACCGTGAGAGATCTCCCGGACACCGCCGTCATCATGACCGATCTCCTACGCCTCTACCCCAACCACAAGCACCACCGATGGATATGGGGAATTTCATGGAAGCGGTTTTCAATTATGTAGAGCATAGGAGGGCTCAAGCTCCCCCACCACAACAAGCAGAACAACAAGCTCCCCCACTAAACCATAACAATAGAGATCCTCATGGGGTGTTTCTGAGCTACAACCCCCCTCGGTTTTCTGGTTCTATTGATGATGCGGTCTCGGAGGGTTGGTTGATTCGATTGGAGAGGATATTTGGAGTCCGACAATTTACTACGCAAGAGAAAGCTCAATTTGCTGTATTCCAACTCGATGGAGATGCGTATGAATGGTGGGAACGAACAAGGGAGAAACTTGAGGTCGATGGAGAGGAAGTGACTTGGGAGGTCTTCAAGAGAGAATTTAGAGAATGCTTTGTACCGGAAGTAGTGAGAGAGAGGAAGGAGCAGGAGTTCATGGAGTTAAAGCAAGGAGCGCGTACGGTGACTCAATATCTCGCCGTATTTAATAGACTTGGGAAATATGCTCCTCATGTCACCCGGGATGAGAAGAGAAAATCAAGGAAGTTCATTGCGGGATTAAGACAGGATTTGAGACACGGTCAGGCGGGTCACAATTTCGAGTCATTTGCCAACACCGTGCAAAGAGCTTTGGTTCAAGAGGAGGAATTCAAGAAGAAGGATCCGATGTTTAGAGCTCCAATGGGAAGAGGTTCCGGATCGAATTCGAGAAAGAGGCCTATGATTCAAGCTAGTCCACCTTCTAAGGGTCCGTTTAAGAAGCCTCGGTTTGGAGGACAAGGTTCTCAGGCCGCACCGACTCGACCAAAGGCTCTACCTATGGCTCCGGCATCTACAAATTCACGCCCGGATGTACCTCTATGTACTCATTGCGGGGGTCCGACCCATACCTACAATAATTGTCGAAGAAGGTTGAATTTATACCTCATATGTGGAAAAAGCGACCATATGGCGGAGACATGTGCCTACAAGAACCCCGGATTTCAGAAAGGAGTTCAGAGGCCAATGATTCAGGCTCGTGCTTATACCCTCGAAGGTGAAGAGCAAGATGCAGAGATTGATCCCACAGCCGTGGTAGAAGGTACCCTATGCATACATAACATGAGCATTCATGCACTCTTTGATCCGGGTGCCACGCATTCCTTTATTTCTTGTGATATAGTTGCCACTCTGTGCTTGCCTGTTAATTGTCTTTCTTCTTGTTATTTGGTGAGTTCGCCACTTGGTGGTAGTCTTCAGACAGATCAGTTGGTTCAGGAGTGTTCAGTTCTGATTGAAGGGAAAGAGTATCCGGCTGATTTAATTGTTATGCCCATGAAGAGGTATGAAGTTATCTTGGGTATGGACTGGTTGTCCAGGCATCGGGCCAATGTTGATTGTTTTGCGAAGAAGGAGATTTTGGGTAACGAATTGGTGATTGGTAGTGGATCAAGAACGGTATCTCTCTTGTCTTATATGGAAGCTCACAAGTTGATGAGAGAAGGAGCAACGGGATTTATTGCTTACCTTCTGAATAGGCCGAAAGATCAAGTTAAGTTGGAGGATACCGCGGTTGTTAAGGATTTCTCCGATGTGTTTCCGGAGAATTTGAGTTCTTTACCACCAGACCGTGAGATCGAATTTGTTATTGACTTACATCTAGGATCCACACCATATTCTAAGACTCCGTATCGGATGGCACCGGCCGAATTGAAAGAGTTAAAGATTCAATTAGAAGAATTGCTCAAAGTTGGATATATACGGCCAAGTTCGTCACCTTGGGGTGCTCCGGTTCTCTTTGTTAAGAAAAAGGATAGAACCTTAAGAATGTGTATAGATTACCGGGAGGTTAATCGGATGACCGTAAAGAATACGTATACTTTGCCCCATATTGAGGATTTATTCGACATGTTACAAGGTTCGGGGATTTACTCAAAATTGGACTTGAGACAAGGATACTATCAATTGAAGATCCGGGAAGAGGATATTCCGAAGACGGGATTTAACACCCGGTATGGACACTACGAGTTCGTAGTGATGCCTTTTGGATTGACTAATGCTCCGGCTGCTTTTATGGATATGATGCATCGAATTTTCTGGCCCTATTTGGATAAGTTTGTGGTAATCTTCATCGATGACATCTTGGTTTATTCGAGAATTCCGGAGGATCATGCAAGTCACCTCAGAATTGTGTTGGACACCTTAAGGGAACATCGGTTGTATGCTAAGTTTAGCAAATGCGAGTTTTGGATTGATCGGGTAGCATTTCTGGGTCATATTATTTCAAGGAAAGGTTTGGAGGTAGACCCTTCTAAGATTGAGACGGTTATTCAATGGCAAAGCCCGAAAAATGCTTCAGAAGTAAGGAGTTTCTTGGGTTTGGCAGGCCACTATCGGAGAATCGTTCTGGATTTCTCAAAGATTGCGACTCCTTTAACCCGATTGACTAAGAAGGCGGTTAAGTTTGAGTGGGACGAGGCATGTGAGGCTAGCTTTCAACTTTTAAAGGAAAAGTTGACTACCGCTCCTGTATTAGCACTTCCCGAAGGTACAGAAGGATATACAGTTTATACGGACGCCTCAAAGGAAGGTTTGGGATGTTTGTTGATGCAAAATGGAAGAGTAATCGCCTATGCCTCAAGGAAATTAAAAGAGCATGAACAGAACTACCCCACTCATGATTTGGAATTAGCGGCAGTGATCTTTGCTTTGGGCAAGTGGAGACACTATCTTTATGGAATTTCATTCGAGGTCTTTTCCGATCACAAGAGTCTCCAATACTTATTCTCACAAAAGGAATTGAATAAGAGACAACGGCGTTGGATGGAACTTTTGGCGGATTATGAGTGTACAATCCGATACCATCCCAGCAAAGCCAATTTGGTCGCGGATGCGCTTAGTCGGAAAACTAGTGTGTCCAATGTGAAAGTGGAAATTGGAGATGAGAATGAGTTGTTCAAGCTGAGGGCTAGCATTCGGAATATCACGGTTCAACCAGCTCTTAAACAGAGATTATTTGATGCTCAGAGGATTGATCCCGAGGTTCAGAAATTAGCTGAGAAAGCTCGAGCTGATTCAGAGTGTCCGTTTGGGTTTGATGATACGGGACTTCTAAGATTCAAGAATAGAGTTGTTGTCCCGGAAGAGTTAAAAAGGATTATTCTTGAGGAAGCCCATCGGTCAGGGTATTCGATACATCCCGGAGGGAACAAAATGTATAAGGATCTTAAGTAATTCTATTGGTGGAATGGATTGAAACGGGATGTTATCAACTTCGTGAAACATTGTATGACTTGACAAGTGGTAAAGGCAGAACATCAAAAGCCATCGGGGCTACTTCGATCATTGCCTATCCCGGAATGGAAATGGGAACAATAACTATGGATTTTGTTTCGGGATTACCAAAAGTGAGAGTAGGTTTCGATGGAATTTGGGTTATTGTGGACAGGTTGACAAAATCAGCTCATTTTCTTGCTATCAGAATGTCCGATAAAGTGAGTAAGTTGGCTAAGAGATACAATGATGAGATTGTCCGGCTTCATGGAGTACCTGTTAGTATTGTCTCGGATCGGGATCCCAGATTTACTTCACGGTTATGGCAGGAATTACAGAAGTGTTTGGGAACAATGCTTCAATTCAGCACAGCTTTCCATCCTCAGACCGACGGACAATCAGAAAGGTTAATTAAGTATCTGGAGGATCTGTTGAGAGCATGTGCATTGGACTTTCAAAGCTCGGGGAACAAACAGTTGCCGTTAATCGAATTTGCTTACAACAATAGCTTTCAAGCCTCGATTGAAATGGCCCCTTATGAAGCCCTTTACGGACGCAAATGTCGATCACCGTTGTTCTTTGACTTGGAGGAATGGAATTGGACCAAGCAAGAAGGGATTAAAAGAGGGGAAAAGAAGGAAAAACCCTCTAAGGCTGTACAAGAGGCTATTGACAAGGTCCAGATAATTAGACAACGGATGAAGGCCGCCCAGGATCGACAAAAGAGTTATGCAGATCTTCGGAGGAAGAATTTGGAGTTTGAGATTGGAGATAGGGTTTTCTTAAAGGCTTCCCCACGAAAAGGGTTCTCAAGGATTGGACGAGGAGGAAAATTAAACCCTCGGTATATGGGACCATATGAGATTTTAGAGAAGATTGGGGATACGGCTTATCGTTTGGATTTGCCGCCGAGTTTGACTGGGATTCATAACGTGTTTCATGTCTCACAGCTCCGAAAGTATTATCGAGACGAGTCCGAGGTTCTACCGGTTGAAGAAGTGGAATTAGAACCGGATCTCACCTTCGTTCAGAAGCCGATTAAGATATTGGATCGAAAATTTTAGGAACTTCGAAATCGGCGTATTCCACTAGTCAGAGTTCTTTGGAGAAGTGATAAAACCGAAGAGGCTACGTGGGAGACGGAGGATAAGATGAGAAAGTTTCACCCCGAATTGTTTCCGAGCGAGCAATGAATCCGAGGACGGATTCTTTTAAGGGGGAGAGATTATAACGCCCTGACTTTTCGGACGTAAAGGTACGACGTATGTGTTTACCAATTTGCGCAAATTAATTGTTTTTACGTGTTTTATATTTAATTTTATTATAATTGTTATTATTTTATTTTATTATATTTTATTTTAATTTATTATTATTTTTATAAATATTTCGTATTATATATATATATATATGTTTATTTATTTTATTATTAATTTAATGATTATGCTAATTATATGTTATGTTAATTAATCATGTTTTAGTTAATTAATTACGTGACTTTAAATTATGTTTATAAATTAATTTTATTCATTTAATTAATATATTTATTCATGGATTTTATTGAATTATGCATGGGAATTATAATTTGTGCATGAATTTTTTATGTATTTATGCATGAATTGCATGGAATATGTATGTTGTTCATTTTGTGCATCGTTCTTATATGAAATGATATCGAATTGCCACGAATTTGTAGTATGTCGTAAATATATGTGTTATGAACATGCTTATATGCTCGATTTATATTTTCGAATTCATTTGTTATGTCAACGAATTTAATTTGAATCGAGGAACCAAATCGGGGGCTAACGAGCACTTAGCGTACCCTTGGTTCCGAATTTTATATCTTGAGCTCGGGAACTCGGATTCAAGTTCCGTTAACTCCGCTGAACTCGTAACAAAAATTCGAGTTTAGTAAACTTAGCCTTACATTTTTCCTAAGTCAGTTGAACCTCCGAAATCCAACCGAAAAACGAGTCGGCGACCAATTTGACCTTGTTGTACAAAATTAGCCATATCTTGTCCAAACTATAACCAAATTAACCATGGTTTGATTCTTTTGAACCCTAACTCAACCACCTATCATGAAATGTCAAGCCCTAACCAAGCTAACCCTCATACGATCCCCAAAACCCAGCCAAAGCTACTACTCTTCAGTCCAGTCCCGTAACCCTTCATCCCTTGGAGATTTTGGAGCTCAAATCTCATCCAAACTTCATCCAATCAACAAGGTAAGTTTAGGATTGTATTATATGTTTATTTCTGATCATTTTCATCCTTTCATCCATGAATTTGAGCATGGTTTCATCATTCTGGGCTGTTTTTCCGAAATTGAAGAGAATTTTGGGCAAATGTTGATCCCCTTCGATTCTCAATGGTTTTGATTGATTCCAAGCTTGAGATTGATTGTTTTGACATCCTAATATCATTTATGGTCATTGATTTCATGGTGGTTGAGATATTTATGAGATATCACTTATGACATTTTCAGAAAATTCCACATGAAGGTCACGTACGGTTGCTGTCTTGCTTGAGCTTGTTTGGAACTGAATTATGTGTTGAATTTATGATGTTTTACTGCACATTTGATGGCCTTATGGACCTGAACTGAGTCGGATTATTTGAGGGTAAGCATACCCTGTTTTTCTTCGAGTTTTGCTGTCAATTTGCTGAGTTTCCTTCTTCCTTTTTGCTGTCATTTTCGTGGGTTCTTAGAGTGTGTTTTGGCTGAGTTCTTGCAGCTCTTTCATGCTCAGTTTTGCTGCTTTCTTGCTTGCTTTTCCTGCGTTCTTGGCTGCTCCTTTTCTGCGCAACTTTTGCTGTCAAAACAGAGGCGTCTCGGCTGTGCGACACGGGTGTGTCTTTTTCCTCCCTTCCAGCGTGTAACGGGGGTGCTGTCTGGGCCTGGGATTTCTGTACCGAGACACGGGGGTGTCTCGGTCTAGGCTTGGGAGGTGACACGGGGGTGTCACCCCGTTTTTCTTGAACTGTTTTCTGCATCTTCCTTGAACCGCTGCTGCTGCATTCATGTATATATATATATGCTTGTGTGTTTGTTATTTGTGATCTCTGTGTGTGCATGCATGTGTTGCATGCATGTGTATAATATATAGTATATATATTATGCATGTAATATATATATATATATATATATATATATATATATATATATGAATGCATGGGTGGGTTTTTGTGTGTACGTGTATATATATATATATTATATATACACATATGTTATTATATATTATTATATGCTTATTATATTATATTATATATATTTATTATATATTTTAAATATTATTTAATTTAATTCAATTTTTGAAATTAATTGATTCTATTTCACGTATTTAATTTACCGACTTTTGATTGAACGTTTTATTTCTTTTATTCCTAATTGTGAACATGAATATTATGTGTTATGATTATTAAATGAATTTTAGATTAATTGATATGCATTATGAATTGATGAATTTATAAATTTATGAATTTATGAATTTATGAATTTATGAAATTGAATGAAATATATGAACGAATGATTTGATTATATGTTTTAAATTGCTTAATAGTGCACATGAACATTTTTATGATATCACATGATCATTTATGCATTCATGTCATATTCACTTCATTGTCGAGCGTCATATGTGGTCATTGAGTCTCATACCTTTTCTTTTGCACAGACTCGGGTTTGGTCGGAGACGAGGGCGAGCCTTGAGACGCTTGTGCCTTTATTTTGCTTTGGTAAAGGTGGGTTTTTCTTCTACTAGTTAAAACAACCCGATATATCCCTTATGTGAAAGGTTTTAAGCCAAAATAGTATATTTATATAATCGAGTCATTTTGGGTAAATGATTTCAAACGTTTGACCCCTTTTTATTTATGAAACCCTACCTTATGTTTGGCGAGATATTTATGATTTATGATTGCACGGGCCCCGGGACTTAGTATATGTGGCTAACCGAGGAAGCAAGGGCTGATGGGGATCCCATATACTAGTTCCAACCAAACTGCGGCGATACCGGCCCTCGCTAGGAGGTTTAGCGAGGAATGGGAGCTGAGTGCCCTTGGGGGATGCATGTACCCCCATTGGCCTATGTATGAACCGGTGGCCGGGTCTTGCAAGCCCGTCCACCACCCGGAGGAAGAAGGAGTATATGAATGATTATGATTATGTATTTGTGAGCACAAAAGATTTATGTATGATAATGAATGATTGAATAATTGATTATGATTACACGAGGAGTAGGTTGGAGATTGTGCACGCCCACTCACCGGGCCATAAACCCTTATGAACAATTATGAATGAATATGAACATCGTAATCCCGTTGATTTTTTCTTTTGTTTTAACCACTTGGTAAATTCTTATCAAACTTCACACGGGATTAGGGCTTGCATGTATGTGTTTAATTTATGCGATATTACATATCTTATGCCCCGTTTTTATACCCACCAGTCTCTTTTAGACTGAACCCGATTGTTTTCAGTTGTTTTGTGCACGAATTTGTAGTATGTCGTAAATATATGTGTTATGAACATGCTTATATGCTCGATTTATATTTTCGAATTCATTTGTTATGTCAACAAATTTAATTTGAATCAAGGAACCAAATCGGGGGCTAACGAGCACTTAGCGTACCCTTGGTTTCGAATTTTATATCTTGAGCTCGGGAACTCGGATTTGAGTTCCGTCAACTCCGCTGAACTCGTAACAAAAATTCGAGTTTAGTAAACTTAGCCTTACATTTTTCCTAAGTCAGTTGAACCTCCGAAATCCAACTGAAAAACGAGTCGGCGACTAATTTGACCTTGTTGTACAAAATTAGCCATATCTTGTCCAAACTATAACCAAATTAACCATGGTTTGATTCTTTTGAACCCTAACTCAACCACCTATCATGACATGTCAAGCCCTAACCAAGCTAACCCTCATACAATCCCCAAAACCCAGCCAAAGCTACTACTCTTTAGTCCAGTCCCGTAACCCTTCATCCCTTGGAGATTTTGGAGCTCAAATATCATCCAAACTTCATCCAATCAACAAGGTAAGTTTAGGATTGTATTATATGTTTATTTCTGATCATTTTCATCCTTTCATCCATGAATTTGAGCATGGTTTCATCATTCTGGGCTGTTTTTCCGAAAATGAAGAGAATTTTGGGCAAATGTTGATCCCCTTCGATTATCAATGGTTTTGATTGATTCCAAGCTTGAGATTGATTGTTTTGACATCCTAATATCATTTATGGTCATTGATTTCATGGTGGTTGAGATATTTATGAGATATCATTTATGACATTTTCAGAAAATTCCACATGAAGGTCACGTACGGTTGCTGTCTTGCTTGAGCTTGTTTGGAACTGAATTATGTGTTGAATTTATGATGTTTTACTGCACATTTGATGGCCTTATGGACCTGAACTGAGTCGGATTATTTGAGAGTAAGCATACCCTGTTTTTCTTCGAGTTTTGCTGTCAATTTGCTGAGTTTCCTTCTTCCTTTTTGCTGTCATTTTCGTGGGTTCTTAGAGTGTGTTTTGGCTGAGTTCTTGCAGCTCTTTCATGCTCAGTTTTGCTGCTTTCTTGCTTGCTTTTCCTGCGTTCTTGGCTGCTCCTTTTCTGCGTAACTTTTACTGTCAAAACAGAGGCGTCTCGGCTGTGCGACAAGGGTGTGTCTTTTTCCTCCCTTCCGGCGTGTAACGGGGGTGCTGTCTGGGCCTGGGATTTCTATACCGAGACACGGGGGTGTCTCGGTCTATATACACATATGTTATTATATGTTATTATATGCTTATTATATTATATTATATATATTTATTATATATTTTAAATATTATTTAATTTAATTCAATTTTTGAAATTAATTGATTCTATTTCACGTATTTAATTTACCGACTTTTGATTGAACGTTTTATTTCTTTTATTCCTAATTGTGAACATGAATATTATGTGTTATGATTATTAAATGAATTTTAGATTAATTGATATGCATTATGAATTGATGAATTTATAAATTTATGAATTTATGAATTTATGAATTTATGAAATTGAATGAAATATATGAACGAATGATTTGATTATATGTTTTAAATTGCTTAATAGTGCACATGAACATTTTTATGATATCACATGATCATTTATGCATTCATGTCATATTCACTTCATTGCCGAGCGTCATATGTGGTCATTGAGTCTCATACCTTTTCTTTTGCACAGATTTGGGTTTGGTCGGAGACGAGGGCGAGCCTTGAGACGCTTGTGCCTTTCTTTTGCTTTGGTAAAGGTGGGTTTTTCTTCTACTAGTTAAAATAACCCGATATATCCCTTATGTGAAAGGTTTTAAGCCAAAATAGTATATTTATATAATCGAGTCATTTTGGGTAAATGATTTCAAACGTTTGACCCCTTTTTATTTATGAAACCCTACCTTATGTTTGGCGAGATATTTATGATTTATGATTGCACGGGCCCCGGGACTTAGTATATGTGGCTAACCGAGGAAGCAAGGGCTGACGGGGATCCCATATACTAGTTCCAACCAAACTGCGGCGATACCGGCCCTCGCTAGGAGGTTTAGCGAGGAATGGGAGCTGAGTGCCCTTGGGGGATGCATGTACCCCCATTGGCCTATGTATGAACCGGTGGCCGGGTCTTGCAAGCCCGTCCAACACCCGGAGGAAGAAGGAGTATATGAATGATTATGATCATGTATTTATGAGCACAAAAGATTTATGTATGATAATGAATGATTGAATAATTGATTATGATTACACGAGGAGTAGGTTGGAGATTGTGCACGCCCACTCGCCGGGCCATAAACCCTTATGAACAATTAAGAATGAATATGAACATCGTAATCCCGTTGATTTTTTCTTTTGTTTTAACCACTTGGTAAATTCTCATCAAACTTCACACGGGATTAGGGCTTGCATGTATGTGTTTAATTTAAGCGATATTATATATCTTATGCCCCGTTTTATACCCACCAGTCTCTTTTAGACTGAACCCGATTGTTTTCAGTTGTTTTGTGCACGAATTTGTAGTATGTCATAAATATATGTGTTATGAACATGCTTATATGCTCGATTTATATTTTCGAATTCATTTGTTATGTCAACGAATTTAATTTGAATCGAGGAACCAAATCGGGGGCTAACGAGCACTTAGCGTACCCTTGGTTCCGAATTTTATATCTTGAGCTCGGGAACTCGGATTTGAGTTCCGTCAACTCCGCTGAACTCGTAACAAAAATTCGAGTTTAGTAAACTTAGCCTTACATTTTTCCTAAGTCAGTTGAACCTCCGAAATCCAACCGAAAAATGAGTCGGCGACTAATTTGACCTTGTTGTACAAAATTAGCCATATCTTGTCCAAACTATAACCAAATTAACCATGGTTTGATTCTTTTGAACCCTAACTCAACCACCTATCATGACATGTCAAGCCCTAACCAAGCTAACCCTGATACAATCCCCAAAACCCAGCCAAAGCTACTACTCTTTAGTCCAGTCCCGTAACCCTTCATCCCTTGGAGATTTTGGAGCCCAAATCTCATCCAAACTTCATCCAATCAACAAGGTAAGTTTAGGATTGTATTATATGCTTATTTCTGATCATTTTCATCCTTTCATCCATGAATTTGAGCATGGTTTCATCATTCTGGGCTGTTTTTCCGAAAATGAAGAGAATTTTGGGCAAATGTTGATCCCCTTCGATTCTCAATGGTTTTGATTGATTCCAAGCTTGAGATTGATTGTTTTTACATCCTAATATCATTTATGGTCATTGATTTCATGGTGGTTGAGATATTTATGAGATATCATTTAAGACCTTTTCAGAAAATTCCACAAGAAGGTCACGTACGGTTGCTGTCTTGCTTGAGCTTGTTTGGAACTGAATTATGTGTTGAATTTATGATGTTTTACTGCACATTTGATGGCCTTATGGACCTGAACTGAGTCGGATTATTTGAGAGTAAGCATACCCTGTTTTTCTTCGAGTTTTGCTGTCAATTTGTTGAGTTTCCTTCTTCCTTTTTGCTGTCATTTTCGTGGGTTCTTAGAGTGTGTTTTGGCTGAGTTCTTGCAGCTCTTTCATGCTCAGTTTTGCTGCTTTCTTGCTTGCTTTTCCTGCGTTCTTGGCTGCTCCTTTTCTGCGCAACTTTTGCTGTCAAAACAGAGGCGTCTCGGCTGTGCGACACGGGTGTGTCTTTTTCCTCCCTTCCGGCGTGTAACGGGGGTGCTGTCTGGGCCTGGGATTTCTGTACCGAGACACAGGGGTGTCTCGGTCTAGGCTTGGGAGGTGACACGGGGGTGTCACCCCGTTTTTCTTGAACTGTTTTCTGCATCTTCCTTGAACCGCTGCTGCTGCATTCATGTATATATATATGCTTGTGTGTTTGTTATTTGTGATCTCTGTGTGTGCATGCATGTGTTGCATGCATGTGTATAATATATAGTATATATATTATGCATGTAATATATATATATATATATATATATATATATATATATATATATATATGCATGCATGGGTGGGTTTTTGTGTGTACGTGTATATATATATATATTATATATACACATATGTTATTATATGCTTATTATATTATATTATATATATTTATTATATATTTTAAATATTATTTAATTTAATTCAATTTTTGAAATTAATTGATTCTATTTCACGTATTTAATTTACCGACTTTTGATTGAACGTTTTATTTCTTTTATTCCTAATTGTGAACATGAATATTATGTGTTATGATTATTAAATGAATTTTAGATTAATTGATATGCATTATGAATTGATGAATTTATAAATTTATGAATTTATGAATTTATGAAATTGAATGAAATATATGAACGAATGATTTGATTATATGTTTTAAATTGCTTAATAGTGCACATGAACATTTTTATGATATCACATGATCATTTATGCATTCATGTCATATTCACTTCATTGCCGAGCGTCATATGTGGTCATTGAGTCTCATACCTTTTCTTTTGCACAGATTTGGGTTTGGTCGGAGACGAGGGCGAGCCTTGAGACGCTTGTGCCTTTCTTTTGCTTTGGTAAAGGTGGGTTTTTCTTCTACTAGTTAAAACAACCCGATATATCCCTTATGTGAAAGGTTTTAAGCCAAAATAGTATATTTATATAATCGAGTCATTTTGGGTAAATGATTTCAAACGTTTGACCCCTTTTTATTTATGAAACCCTACCTTATGTTTGGCGAGATATTTATGATTTATGATTGCACGGGCCCCGGGACTTAGTATATGTGGCTAACCGAGGAAGCAAGGGCTGACGGGGATCCCATATACTAGTTCCAACCAAACTGCGGCGATACCGGCCCTCGCTAGGAGGTTTAGCGAGGAATGGGAGCTGAGTGCCCTTGGGGGATGCATGTACCCCCATTGGCCTATGTATGAACCGGTGGCCGGGTCTTGCAAGCCCGTCCAACACCCGGAGGAAGAAGGAGTATATGAATGATTATGATCATGTATTTATGAGCACAAAAGATTTATGTATGATAATGAATGATTGAATAATTGATTATGATTACACGAGGAGTAGGTTGGAGATTGTGCACGCCCACTCGCCGGGCCATAAACCCTTTTGAACAATTAAGAATGAATATGAACATCGTAATCCCGTTGATTTTTTCTTTTGTTTTAACCACTTGGTAAATTCTTATCAAACTTCACACGGGATTAGGGCTTGCATGTATGTGTTTAATTTAAGCGATATTATATATCTTATGCCCCGTTTTATACCCACCAGTCTCTTTTAGACTGAACCCGATTGTTTTCAGTTGTTTTGTGCACGAATTTGTAGTATGTCATAAATATATGTGTTATGAACATGCTTATATGCTCGATTTATATTTTCGAATTCATTTGTTATGTCAACGAATTTAATTTGAATCGAGGAACCAAATCGGGGGCTAACGAGCACTTAGCGTACCCTTGGTTCCGAATTTTATATCTTGAGCTCGGGAACTCGGATTTGAGTTCCGTCAACTCCGCTGAACTCGTAACAAAAATTCGAGTTTAGTAAACTTAGCCTTACATTTTTCCTAAGTCAGTTGAACCTCCGAAATCCAACCGAAAAATGAGTCGGCGACTAATTTGACCTTGTTGTACAAAATTAGCCATATCTTGTCCAAACTATAACCAAATTAACCATGGTTTGATTCTTTTGAACCCTAACTCAACCACCTATCATGACATGTCAAGCCCTAACCAAGCTAACCCTGATACAATCCCCAAAACCCAGCCAAAGCTACTACTCTTTAGTCCAGTCCCGTAACCCTTCATCCCTTGGAGATTTTGGAGCCCAAATCTCATCCAAACTTCATCCAATCAACAAGGTAAGTTTAGGATTGTATTATATGCTTATTTCTGATCATTTTCATCCTTTCATCCATGAATTTGAGCATGGTTTCATCATTCTGGGCTGTTTTTCCGAAAATGAAGAGAATTTTGGGTAAATGTTGATCCCCTTCGATTCTCAATGGTTTTGATTGATTCCAAGCTTGAGATTGATTGTTTTTACATCCTAATATCATTTATGGTCATTGATTTCATGGTGGTTGAGATATTTATGAGATATCATTTAAGACCTTTTCAGAAAATTCCACAAGAAGGTCACGTACGGTTGCTGTCTTGCTTGAGCTTGTTTGGAACTGAATTATGTGTTGAATTTATGATGTTTTACTGCACATTTGATGGCCTTATGGACCTGAACTGAGTCGGATTATTTGAGAGTAAGCATACCCTGTTTTTCTTCGAGTTTTGCTGTCAATTTGTTGAGTTTCCTTCTTCCTTTTTGCTGTCATTTTCGTGGGTTCTTAGAGTGTGTTTTGGCTGAGTTCTTGCAGCTCTTTCATGCTCAGTTTTGCTGCTTTCTTGCTTGCTTTTCCTGCGTTCTTGGCTGCTCCTTTTCTGCGTAACTTTTGCTGTCAAAACAGAGGCGTCTCGGCTGTGCGACACGGGTGTGTCTTTTTCCTCCCTTCCGGCGTGTAACGGGGGTGCTGTCTGGGCCTGGGATTTCTGTACCGAGACACAGGGGTGTCTCGGTCTAGGCTTGGGAGGTGACACGGGGGTGTCACCCCGTTTTTCTTGAACTGTTTTCTGCATCTTCCTTGAACCGCTGCTGCTGCATTCATGTATATATATATGCTTGTGTGTTTGTTATTTGTGATCTCTGTGTGTGCATGCATGTGTTGCATGCATGTGTATAATATATAGTATATATATTATGCATGTAATATATATATATATATATATATATATATATATATATATATATATATGCATGCATGGGTGGGTTTTTGTGTGTACGTGTATATATATATATATTATATATACACATATGTTATTATATGCTTATTATATTATATTATATATATTTATTATATATTTTAAATATTATTTAATTTAATTCAATTTTTGAAATTAATTGATTCTATTTCACGTATTTAATTTACCGACTTTTGATTGAACGTTTTATTTCTTTTATTCCTAATTGTGAACATGAATATTATGTGTTATGATTATTAAATGAATTTTAGATTAATTGATATGCATTATGAATTGATGAATTTATAAATTTATGAATTTATGAATTTATGAATTTATGAAATTGAATGAAATATATGAACGAATGATTTGATTATATGTTTTAAATTGCTTAATAGTGCACATGAACATTTTTATGATATCACATGATCATTTATGCATTCATGTCATATTCACTTCATTGCCGAGCGTCATATGTGGTCATTGAGTCTCATACCTTTTCTTTTGCACAGATTTGGGTTTGGTCGGAGACGAGGGCGAGCCTTGAGACGCTTGTGCCTTTCTTTTGCTTTGGTAAAGGTGGGTTTTTCTTCTACTAGTTAAAACAACCCGATATATCCCTTATGTGAAAGGTTTTAAGCCAAAATAGTATATTTATATAATCGAGTCATTTTGGGTAAATGATTTCAAACGTTTGACCCCTTTTTATTTATGAAACCCTACCTTATGTTTGGCGAGATATTTATGATTTATGATTGCACGGGCCCCGGGACTTAGTATATGTGGCTAACCGAGGAAGCAAGGGCTGACGGGGATCCCATATACTAGTTCCAACCAAACTGCGGCGATACCGGCCCTCGCTAGGAGGTTTAGCGAGGAATGGGAGCTGAGTGCCCTTGGGGGATGCATGTACCCCCATTGGCCTATGTATGAACCGGTGGCCGGGTCTTGCAAGCCCGTCCAACACCCGGAGGAAGAAGGAGTATATGAATGATTATGATCATGTATTTATGAGCACAAAAGATTTATGTATGATAATGAATGATTGAATAATTGATTATGATTACACGAGGAGTAGGTTGGAGATTGTGCACGCCCACTCGCCGGGCCATAAACCCTTATGAACAATTATGAATGAATATGAACATCGTAATCCCGTTGATTTTTTCTTTTATTTTAACCACTTGGTAAATTCTTATCAAACTTCACACGGGATTAGGGCTTGCATGTATGTGTTTAATTTATGCGATATTATATATCTTATGCCCCGTTTTTATACCCACCAGTCTCTTTTAGACTGAACCCGGTTGTTTTCAGTTGTTTTGTGCAGGTATAGGAGTGTTAGGCGGGAATACAAGTCGTCTAGGTCTTGCATTTATGTTTAGCACTTCTTTTCAGTCTCATATTCATACTCTTATTGGTATATTGTATTTGATCATAGTTTATTCTTGGAGCGTTATGTTTTTGTAGGCCGTGAGCGCCATTGAGTATGGGAATGCTTTTGTATATCTATTTTTGGAGCTTGGTGGCTCACTGTATATATGCTATGTTATTCTTGCTTTCGCGTTTATTGTAACTCTGATTTTATGTTTCTTGAGTTGATTGGTTTAAGGGTTAGTCCCGCCTAGCATAGCGTGTGTGCTGTGTCCCCGTTCGCCGTGGATTTGGCACGTGTATGGACTTCCATTTCATATACGGGTCGGGTCTCAGTGCGGGGGATGTGGTACCTTACGCTCGGGTGCTACATCCTTATGTGGTATCAGAGCTTAGGGTTGCAAAACCCGGGCTCTAGTGTCGTGTTGAGTCAGTTAGGTCGTTCGACTTTAGGAACAACTTGTCATTGTGTTGCATATGCATTGTTTACGTGCTTGTGTGCTTTAAATCTTGAATTTTGATCGAATTAATTGCACTTGCATGTATGGACTAAAAATAGCATGCATTTCAGTATTTCTTGAACAAGATGCCTCCACGTAGACACCGTGAGAGATCTCCCGGACACCGCTGTCATCATGACCGATCTCCTACGCCTCCACCCCAACCACAAGCACCACTGATGGATATGGGGAATTTCATGGAAGCGGTTTTCAATTATGTAGAGCATAGGAGGGCTCAAGCTCCCCCACCACAACAAGCAGAACAACAAGCTCCCCCACTAAACCATAACAATAGAGATCCTCATGGGGTGTTTCTGAGCTACAACCCCCCTCGGTTTTCTGGTTCTATTGATGATGCGGTCTCGGAGGGTTGGTTGATTCGATTGGAGAGGATATTTGGAGTCCGACAATTTACTACACAAGAGAAAGCTCAATTTGCTATATTCTAACTCGATGGAGATGCGTATGAATGGTGGGAACGAACAAGGGAGAAACTTGAGGTCGATGGAGAGGAAGTGACTTGGGAGGTCTTCAAGAGAGAATTTAGAGAATGCTTTGTACCGGAAGTAGTGAGAGAGAGGAAGAAGCAGGAGTTCATGGAGTTAAAGCAAGGAGCGCGTACGGTGACTCAATATCTCGCCGTATTTAATAGACTTGGGAAATATGCTCCTCATGTCACCCGGGATGAGAAGAGAAAATCAAGGAAGTTCATTGCGGGATTAAGACAGGATTTGAGACACGGTCAGGCGGGTCACAATTTCGAGTCATTTAACGACACCGTGCAAAGAGCTTTGGTTCAAGAGGAGGAATTCAAGAAGAAGGATCCGATGTTTAGAGCTCCAATGGGAAGAGGTTCCGGATCGAATTTGGGAAAGAGGCCGATGATTCAAGCTAGTCCACCTTCTAAGGGTCCGTTTAAGAAGCCTCGGTTTGGAGGACAAGGTTCTCAGGCCGCACCGACTCGACCAAAGGCTCTACCTATGGCTCCGGCATCTACAAATTCACGCCCGGATGTACCTCCATGTACTCATTGAGGGGGTCTGACCCATACCTACAATAATTATCGAAGAAGGTTGAATTTGTGCCTCATATGTGGAAAAAGTGACCAGATGGCGGAGACATGTCCCTACAAGAACCCCGGATTTCAGAAAGGAGTTCAGAGGCCAATGATTCAGGCTCGTGCTTATGCCCTCGAAGGTGAAGAGCAAGATGCAGAGATTGATCCCACAGCCGTGGTAGAAGGTACCCTATGCATACATAACATGAGCATTCATGCACTCTTTGATCCGGGTGCCACGCATTCCTTTATTTCTTGTGATATAGTTGCCACTCTGTGCTTGCCTGTTAATTGTCTTTCTTCTTGTTATTTGGTGAGTTCGCCACTTGGTGGTAGTCTTCAGAGAGATCAGTTGGTTCAGGAGTGTTCAGTTCTGATTGAAGGGAAAGAGTATCCGGCTGATTTAATTGTTATGCCCATGAAGAGGTATGGAGTTATCTTGGGTATGGACTGGTTGTCCAGGCATCGGGCCAATGTTGATTGTTTTGCGAAGAAGGAGATTTTGGGCAACGAATTGGTGATTGGTAGTGGATCAAGCCCGGTATGGACACTACGAGTTCGTAGTGATGCCTTTTGGATTGACTAATGCTCCGGCTGCTTTTATGGATATGATGCATCGAATTTTCCGGCCCTATTTGGATAAGTTTGTGGTAATCTTCATCGATGACATCTTGGTTTATTCGAGAATTCCGGAGGATCATGCAAGGCACCTCAGAATTGTGTTGGACACCTTAAGGGAACATCGGTTGTATGCTAAGTTTAGCAAATGCGAGTTTTGGATTGATCGGGTAGCATTTCTGGGTCATATTATTTCAAGGAAAGGTTTGGAGGTAGACCCTTCTAAGATTGAGACGGTTATTCAATGGCAAAGCCCGAAAAATGCTTCAGAAGTAAGGAGTTTCTTGGGTTTGGCAGGCTACTATCGGAGATTCGTTCAGGATTTCTCAAAGATTGCGGCTCCTTTAACCCGATTGACTAAGAAGGCGGTTAAGTTTGGTGGGACGAGGCATGTGAGGCTAGCTTTCAACTTTTAAAGGAAAAGTTGACTACCGCTCCTGTATTAGCACTTCCCGAAGGTACAGAAGGATATACAGTTTATACGGACGCCTCAAAGGAAGGTTTGGGACGTGTGTTGATGCTAAATGGAAGAGTAATCGCCTATGCCTCAAGGAAATTAAAAGAGCATGAACAGAACTACCCCACTCATGATTTGGAATTAGCGGCAGTGATCTTTGCTTTGGGCAAGTGGAGACACTATCTTTATGGAATTTCATTTGAGGTCTTTTCCGATCACAAGAGTCTCCAATACTTATTCTCACAAAAGGAATTGAATAAGAGACAACGGCGTTGGATGGAACTTTTGGCGGATTATGAGTGTACAATCCGATACCATCCCAGCAAAGCCAATTTGGTCGCGGATGCGCTTAGTCGGAAAACTAGTGTGTCCAATGTGAAAGTGGAAATTGGAGATGAGAATGAGTTGTTCAAGCTGAGGGCTAGCATTCGGAATATCACGGTTCAACCAGATCTTAAACAGAGATTATTTGATGCTCAGAGGATTGATCCCGAGGTTCAGAAATTAGCTGAGAAAGCTCGAGCTGATTCAGAGTGTCCGTTTGGGTTTGATGATACGGGACTTCTAAGATTCAAGAATAGAGTTGTTATCCCGAAAGAGTTAAAAAGGATTATTCTTGAGGAAGCCCATCGGTCAGGGTATTCGATACATCCCGGAGGGAACAAAATGTATAAGGATCTTAAGCAATTCTATTGGTGGAATGGATTGAAACGGGATGTTATCAACTTCGTGAAACATTGTATGACTTGACAAGTGGTAAAGGCAGAACATCAAAAGACATCGGGGCTACTTCGACCATTGCCTATCCCGGAATGGAAATGGGAACAAATAACTATGGATTTTGTTTCGGGATTACCAAAAGTGAGAGGAGGTTTTGATGGAATTTGGGTTATTGTGGACAGGTTGACAAAATCAGCTCATTTTCTTGCTATCAGAATGTCCGATAAAGTGAGTAAGTTGGCTAAGAGATACAATGATGAGATTGTCCGGCTTCATGGAGTACCTGTTAGTATTGTCTCGGATCGGGATCCCAGATTTACTTCACGGTTATGGCAGGAATTACAGAAGTGTTTGGGAACAAGGCTTCAATTCAGCACAGCTTTCCATCCTCAGACCGACGGACAATCAGAAAGGTTAATTAAGTATCTGGAGGATCTGTTGAGAGCATGTGCATTGGACTTTCAAAGCTCGTGGAACAAACAGTTGCCGTTAATCGAGTTTGCTTACAACAATAGCTTTCAAGCCTCGATTGAAATGGCCCCTTATGAAGCCCTTTACGGACGCAAATGTCGATCACCGTTGTTCTTTGACTTGGAGGAATGGAATTGAACCAAGCAAGAAGGGATTAAAAGAGGGGAAAAGAAGGAAAAACCCTCTAAGGCTGTACAAGAGGCTATTGACAAGGTCCAGATAATTAGACAACGGATGAAGGCCGCTCAGGATCGACAAAAGTGTTATGCAGATCTTTGGAGGAAGAATTTGGAGTTTGAGATTGGAGATAGGGTTTTCTTAAAGGCTTCCCCACGAAAAGGGTTCTCAAGGATTGGACGAGGAGGAAAATTAAACCCTCGGTATATGGGACCATAAGAGATTTTAGAGAAGATTGGGGATACGACTTATCGTTTATATTTGCCACCGAGTTTGACTGGGATTCATAACGTGTTTGATGTCTCACAGCTCCGAAAGTATTATCGAGACGAGTCCGAGGTTCTACCGGTTGAAGAAGTGGAATTAGAACTGGATCTCACCTTCGTTCAGAAGCCGATTAAGATATTGGATCGAAAATTTCAGGAACTTCGAAATCGGCGTATTCCACTAGTCAAGGTTCTTTGGAGAAGTGATAAAATCGAAGAGGCTACGTGGGAGACGGAGGATAAGATGAGAAAGTTTCACCCCGAATTGTTTCCGAGCGAGCAATGAATCCGAGGACGGATTCTTTTAAGGGGGAGAGATTGTAACGCCCCGACTTTTCGGACGTAAAGGTACGACGTATGTGTTTACCAATTTGCGCGAATTAATTGTTTTTACGTGTTTTATATTTAATTTTATTATAATTGTTATTATTTTATTTTATTATATTTTATTTTAATTTATTATTATTTTTATAAATATTTCGTATTATATATATATATATATATATATATATATATATATATATATATGTATATGTATATATATATGTTTATTTATTTTATTATTAATTTAATGATTATGCTAATTATATGTTATGTTAATTAATCATGTTTTAGTTAATTAATTACATGACTTTAAATTATGTTTATAAATTAATTTGATTCATTTAATTAATATATTTATGCATGGATTTTATTGAATTATGCATGGGAATTATAATTTGTGCATGAATTTTTTATGTATTTATGCATGAATTGCATGGAATATGTATGTTGTTCATTTTGTGCATCGTTCTTATATGAAATGATATCAAATTGCCACGAATTTGTAGTATGTCGTAAATATATGTGTTATGAACATGCTTATATGCTCGATTTATATTTTCGAATTCATTTGTTATGTCAACGAATTTAATTTGAATCGAGGAACCAAATCAGGGGCTAACGAGCACTTAGCGTACCCTTGGTTCCGAATTTTACATCTTGAGCTCGGGAACTCGGATTCGAGTTCCGTCAACTCCGCTGAACTCGTAACAAAAATTTGAGTTTAGTAAACTTAGCCTTACATTTTTCCTAAGTCAGTTGAACCTCCGAAATCCAACCGAAAAACGAGTCGCCGACCAATTTGACCTTGTTGTACAAAATTAGCCATATCTTGTCCAAACTATAACCAAATTAACCATGGTTTGATTATTTTGAACCCTAACTCAACCACCTATCATGACATATCAAGCCCTAACCAAGATAACCCTCACACAATCCCCAAAACTCAGCCAAAGCTACTGCTCTTCAGTCCAATCCCGTAACCCTTCATCCCTTGGAGATTTTGGAGCTCAAAACTCATCCAAACTTCATCCAATCAACAAGGTAAGTTTAGGATTGTATTATATGTTTATTTCTTATCATTTTCATCCTTTCATTCATGAATTTGAGCATGGTTTCATCATTCTGGGCTGTTTTTCTGAAAATGAACAGAATTTTGGGCAAATGTTGATCCCCTTCGATTCTCAATGGTTTTGATTGATTCCAAGCTTGAGATTGATTGTTTTGACATCCTAATATCATTTATGGTCATTGATTTCATGGTGGTTGAGATATTTATGAGATATCATTTATGACATTTTCAGAAAATTCCACATGAAGGTCACGTACGGTTGCTGTCTTGCTTGAGCTTGTTTGGAACTGAATTATGTGTTGAATTTACGATGTTTTACTGCACATTTGATGGCCTTATGGACCTGAACTGAGTCGGATTATTTGAGAGTAAGCATACCCTGTTTTTCTTCGAGTTTTGCCCTGTTTTTCACACTGAGTTTTGCTGTCAATTTGCTGAGTTTCCTTCTTCCTTTTTGCTGTCATTTTCGTGGGTTCTTAGAGTGTGTTTTGGCTGAGTTCTTGCAGCTCTTTCACGCTCAGTTTTGCTGCTTTCTTGCTTGCTTTTCCTGCGTTCTTGGCTGCTCCTTTTCTGCACAACTTTTGCTGTCAAAACAGAGGCGTCTCGGCTGTGCGACACGGGTGTGTCTTTTTCCTCCCTTCCGGCGTGTAACGGGGGTGCTGTCTGGGCCTGGGATTTCTGTACCGAGACACGGGGGTGTCGCGGTCTAGGCTTGGGAGGTGACACGGGGGTGTCACCCCGTTTTTCTTGAACTGTTTTCTGCATCTTCCTTGAACCGCTGCTGCTACATTCATGTATATATATATGCTTGTGTGTTTGTTATTTGTGATCTCTGTGTGTGCATGCATGTGTTGCATGCATGTGTATAATATATAGTATATATATTATGCATGTAATATATATATATATATATATATATATATATATATATATATATATATATGCATGCATGGGTGGGTTTTTATGTGTACGTGTATATATATATATATTATATATACACATATGTTATTATATATTATTATATGCTTATTATATTATATTATATATATTTATTATATATTTTAAATATTATTTAATTTAATTCAATTTTTGAAATTAATTGATTCTATTTCACGTATTTAATTTACCGACTTTTGATTGAACGTTTTATTTCTTTTATTCCTAATTGTGAACATGAATATTATGTGTTATGATTATTAAATGAATTTTAGATTAATTGATATGCATTATGAATTGATGAATTTATAAATTTATGAATTTATGAATTTATGAAATTGAATGAAATATATGAACGAATGATTTGATTATATGTTTTAAATTGCTTAATAGTGCACATGAACATTTTTATGATATCACATGATCATTTATGCATTCATGTCATATTCACTTCATTGCCGAGCGTCATATGTGGTCATTGAGTCTCATACCTTTTCTTTTGCACAGATTCGGGTTTGGTCGGAGACGAGGGCGAGCCTTGAGACGCTTGTGCCTTTCTTTTGCTTTGGTAAAGGTGGGTTTTTCTTCTACTAGTTAAAACAACCCGATATATCCCTTATGTGAAAGGTTTTAAGCCAAAATAGTATATTTATATAATCGAGTCATTTTGGGTAAATGATTTCAAACGTTTGACCCCTTTTTATTTATGAAACCCTACCTTATGTTTGGCGAGATATTTATGATTTATGATTGCACGGGCCCCGGGACTTAGTATATGTGGCTAACCGAGGAAGCAAGGGCTGACGGGGATCCCATATACTAGTTCTAACCAAACTGCGGCGATACCGGCCCTCGCTAGGAGGTTTAGCGAGGAATGGGAGCTGAGTGCCCTTGGGGGATGCATGTACCCCCATTGGCCTATGTATGAACCGGTGGCCGGGTCTTGCAAGCCCGTCCACCACCCAGAGGAAGAAGGAGTATATGAATGATTATGATCATGTATTTATGAGAGCAAAAGATTTATGTATGATAATGAATGATTGAATAATTGATTATGATTACACGAGGAGTAGGTTGGAGATTGTGCACGCCCACTCGCCAGGCCATAAACCCTTATGAACAATTATGAATGAATATGAACATCGTAATCCCGTTGATTTTTTCTTTTGTTTTAACCACTTGGTAAATTCTTATCAAACTTCACACGGGATTAGGGCTTGCATGTATGTGTTTAATTTATGCGATATTATATATCTTATGCCCCGTTTTTATAACCACCAGTCTCTTTTACACTGAACCCGGTTGTTTTCAGTTGTTTTGTGCAGGTATATGAGTGCTAGGCGGGAATACAAGTCGTCTAGGTCTTGCATTTATGTTTAGCACTTCTTTTTAGTCTCATATTCATACTCTTATTGGTATATTGTATTTGATCATAGTTTATTCTTGGAGCGTTATGTTTTTGTAGGCCGTGAGCGCCGTTGAGTATGGGAATGCTTTTGTATATCTATTTTTGGAGCTTGGTGGCTCATTGTATATATGCTATGTTATTCTTGCTTCCGCGTTTATTGTAACTCTGATTTTATGTTTCTTGAGTTGATTGGTTTAAGGGTTAGTCCCGCCTAGCATAGCGTGTGTGTTGTGTCCCCGTTCGCCGTGGATTTGGCACGTGTATGGACTTCCATTTCATATACGGGTCGGGTCTCGGTGCGGGGGATGTGGTACCTTGTGCTCGGGTGCTACAAAAACAATTACTCAGAGTTCTAAAGGTGTTAGAATTGGTAAGTTGTACCTACCTGGGGTTCTTACTTAGAATGTCCGCGAGTCGTGAGTTCGAGGTAAAATGCCTAGGATCTTAGTACCCATTGGGAAGGGTGTTCCTCTTAGATCTTTGGGAATTCTAGATCTTTGAAAAATAGTTGGAGCTGCATTAGATTAAAGACCTTATCTTTTGTATATCGTTATAATTCAGCATGCTCACTAGTTCTCTGTTTTACCATTTAGGTCGTAGATTCTGTGATTCTCTACGTGTTTTGAAATGGCAGCCAAAAACCCTCTTGTATCGATCCTCGAGTCAAACAAGTTGACTGGTCCCAACTATTCTGATTGGCTAAGGAATCTAAAAATCATTTTAGATTCTGAGAAGAGAACTTTTGTTCTCTTCGAAGGGGAGCCTAGTCCCGAAGGGGAGGCTCCCACTCGGGCTGAGCGGGACGTGATTCAGAAGTGGAAGGATGATAATCTCCAAGCCCGTTGCCTTATGTTGGCTAACATGTCTCCGGACTTGCAAAGGCAACATGAGGCCATGGAATTCGCTTGGGAGATTTACGACCACTTAGAGCAACTTTACCGCCCTCATGAACGTGTTACAAGGTATAACACTTTAAAGGAATTGTTCCACTTGAGAATGAGGGAAGGTTCAAGTGTCCATGAATATGGACTCAAGTTTCTCGTCCTTATTGAGAAACTTGCTTCCATGGACATGCCATTGAAAGATGAGCTTTCAGTGGATTTGTTGCTAGCTTCGCTCCCACCATCATTCAACCCATTTGTCCTTAACTTCAACATCAATCATGCTGGTGCTACTGTAGCTGAGCTGATTAGTCAGCTTGTGACTGCTGAAAGCACGATCAAGAAGGACAATAAGGTTTTGATGGTGAATGCTCCATCTTCCTCTTCTGGGCCTTCTAAAGGTAAGGGCAAGAAAGCCCAAAGGAAGAAGAAGAAACCCCTTAGGCCCACTGGTGGCGTGTCGAAGGGGAAGGCCCAAAAGAAGAAGCATGATCAGAAAGAGAATGTTTGCTTCCATTGTGGCAAAGCGGGACATTGGAGGAGAAACTGCCCAGAGTACAAGGCTACTCTAAAGAAAGGTATTTTTCTCGTTGAAGTAAATCTTTCTATTAATTCTAGTTCTTGGGTACTTGATACCGGTTATGGAACTCATGTCTGTAATGATGTACAGATGCTAAGTGAAGTCCAACAACTAAAAGAAGGAGAATGTGTCTTGAAGATCGGCGATGGCTCAAACGTTGAAGCTCGAGCTTTAGGCACAATTAGATTAGATTTAGGTAGTTTTGAGTTAGTCTTAAATAAAGTCCTTTATGTACCGAGCATTATTCGTAATATAATTTCTGTTCCAATTTTAGATTGTGAAGGTTATGAAACTTATATTAAGAATGGTAAATACTTTATCAAATAGAACAACTCTTCCGTTCACATCGGTACTCTAAGTAATGGACTTTATCTAACTCAGAATATCAATATCATAAATATACAACGAGAAACGAAGCGTAAGAGAGATGACAAAGTTTCAGCTCCCTTATGGCACGCTAGATTAGGACACATTTCCAAGAACAGAATTAGCAAAATAAACACTTTAGGATCATTCTCTGAAAATGATCTCAAAGAGTTAACTTCTTGCCAATCCTGTCTCAAAGGAAAGATGTCCAAAGTTTCTTTTAAAGGGACTGTGGAACGTGCCACTAAGGTCTTGGATTTGATCCATACTGATGTTTGTGGACCGCTTAGTGTAAGCACAAGAAACAATCATCAGTATTTCATAACCTTTACTGATGACTTCAGTCGATATGATTATGTATTCTTGATGAAGTATAAATCTGAAGCTTTTGAGAAATTCTTAGAATTTCAAAAGGAGGTTGAGAACCAAACTGGTCACAAGATCAAAGCATTTCGATCTGATCGAGGAGGCGAATATCTTAGTGAAGAATTCCTTAATCATCTAAAAGATAATGGGATTATCTCTCAGTGGACTCCTCCGGGAACTCCTCAGCTTAATGGAGTTTCTGAGAGAAGGAATCGAACCTTACTTGATATGGTTCGTTCCATGATGAGTTTCACTGACTTACCACCTTCTTTCTGGGGTTATGCCCTAGAAAGTGCAGCAAAGATTTTGAATCTAGTTCCCTCTAAGTCAGTCCCTAAAACGCCCTATGAAATGTGGCATGGTAAAATCCCTAGCTATTCTTACTTAAGAATTTGGGGTTGTCCTGCTTACGTGAAGAGGACAGTGGGAGATAAGTTAGAATCTCATTCTAACTTATGCTACTTTGTAGGTTATCCTAAGGAATCCATAGGATACTACTTCTATGATCAATCTGAGCAAAAGGTGTTTGTTTCCAGAAATGCCATTTTTCTTGAGGAACCGTTCCTTAAAGAAAAGAAAGGCAAGATCATAGAATTAGAAGAAGTACAAAGTGATCCCACACCACCCACTGAAGAAACGTACCCTTCTGATCAACCACAACCAATCACGAATTTCGATACACATGAAAATCCTCCTCTAAGGCGTTCTGAACGCACTCCTAGACAGCCGGAGAGATGGTATGGATTCTTCCATGAAATCTCTCAAAAGGATAATGATCCTTTAACATATGAGGAGGCACTTTCAGATTCTGACTCTGAACAGTGGATAGCAGCCATGAAATCCGAAATGGACTCCATGAACTCCAACCAAGTTTGGACCTTGGTAAATTTGCCTGATGGGGTCAAACCTATAGGTTGCAAATGGATCTTTAAGAGAAAGCTTGGAGTTGATGGAAGCATTAAAGCCTACAAAGCAAGACTGGTTGCAAAAGGATTCACTCAAAGACCCGGCGTGGACTTTGATGAAACTTTTTCGCCAGTTGCAATGTAAAAGTCTATTCGGATCATGCTTGCCATTGCTGCATATTATGACTATAAGATATGACAAATGGATGTGAAAACTGCCTTTCTCAATGGTGACATTGACAAAGACATTTATATGGAGCAACCCATAGGTTTCACATTCAGTGGGAGTGAGCAAAAGGTTTGCAAACTCCAAAGATCAATCTATGGATTGAAACAGACTTCTAGGAATTGGAACATTCGATTTGATGAATCAGTCAAAGCGTTTGGCTTCATTCAAATTTCGAATGAGTCCTGTGTGTATAGAAAGGAATTGGAGACCTCAGTGCAATTCTTAGTACTTTATGTTGATGACATCCTTCTTATTGGGAATTCGAAGGATGACATGAAAGTAACTAACTTATGGTTATCGAACCAATTCGAGATGAAAGATCTTGGTGATGCGTCCTATATCCTTGGAATTAAAAGCTATAGAGATAGATCTAGAAGGTTAATAGGACTATCACAGTCGATGTACATTGACAAAGTATTGAAGAGATTCAATATGGAGTCAGCAAAGGTTAAGAACCTTACTATGAGTGTAGGAACATGTCTTTCAAAGAAGATGTGTCCTAAGACTAACCTTGAGAAGGAAAGAATGACTCATACACCTTATGCATCAGCAATAGGTAGCATAATGTATGCGATGTTATGTACTCAACCGGATGTGGCTTATGCACTTAGTGTAACAAGTCGTTTCTAATCTGACCCTGGAGATAGTCACTGGGCTACCGTGAAGAATATTCTTAAGTACTTGAAAAGTACTAAAGATTTATTCTTAGTTTACGGAGGTCAGAAAGATCTTACTGTCGAAGGATACTGCGATGCAAGCTTTGCATCTGACTTAGATGATTTTAAGTCAATGTCAGGATACATTTTCTACCTAAACGGCGGAGCAGTGAGTTGGAAGAGTTCCAAGTAAACAACCACTGCAGATTCGACCACTGAGGCCGAATACTTAGCTGCAAATGATGCAGCTAAGGAAGGTGTTTGGATTAGAAACTTCATTTAAGAATTGAATGTTGTTCCTAGCATGAAAGACCCCATTTCTGTGTTTTGTGACAACACTGGGGCGGTTGCTCAAGCAAGAGAACCAAGATCTCACCAACGGACCAAGCACATTATGAGGAAGTATCACCTAATCCGTGATATTATCAAAAGAGGAGATGTGCAAATTGAGAGGGTCACATCAGCAGAGAACGTGGCAGATCCACTTACTAAACCCCTTAGTCGAGAAGCTTTCCAAGGTCATCTTCAGAAGATGGGATTTAGAGTAGCTTTAGAATGGCTTTGACGGGCAAGTGGGAGATTGTTAGGAATAGTGCCCTAGAAAGCCGATTGTATATCCGCTTTGTGCTTTTCCTTATTGTAATCACAGACAATCTTTGAATGAAATAACGAATTGAGGCAACACTTCTTTATATGCTCTTGTTTGGTATGCGTTTACTTTAGCTGTGCATGTATGAGAACTCCCCTAATCCTGATGACTTTAGGACTCTACCATTTAGGTGAAATGGTTCATCAAACGAGCCCTATATCACATAAGTCATGATTAGTAAAATACTCCAAGCCGATGAGTCCTACAGACAGTGGGAGTGTCAACCTGACTCCTCTAAGGCTTGCTTGTGGGATCACGCCCTTAAGAAGGACCATCTTGTTTCATGGAGGTGCAAAGTGTATAGTTGATACGTGCATGATACATGAGGGTGCTTACTTTAATAAGTAGGTTCACTGAGGTGCCCCGTGTGAGACCATTCCTAAATGGGAAAGGAAGTTTCTATTTCAGGAAATAGAAACTTCCAGATTAGGAAATATCTCACGAGTCATTGATGTGATTAATTGATCCTTAGACTTGAGGTTCCTTGTCACTTTATGAGTTAACTCTGTAGTCTTAGGTATAAGCTTTAAAGGGTGTCGCCTTAGACAACTGATTCAAGGCTTATGCTGGGGCTGCACAAGTGATTCATGAAAGTGAATGAGAATCAAGAAAGGACCTACACTTGCATTTGCAAGGTGATCTCTTATTGTGTAAGTTATTCATATGTCATATGGAGTCATTGGCCAAGGCAGTAGATCAAGACATCAAGAAAAGGGTTTCTTGGATTGAGATCAAATGGATATGAAATGCACTTAGCTTTAAGACCGGATTATTAGGGTTCTGATTATTCCCTTACCCTAGATCTTGGTTGAGAGATAGTAAGTAGGAGGATTGTATCTCACATGAATCAATGACTTAAAGGTTCTGTCGAATCCGAACATTCCAATTTAGCTAGGGGTTAAACACCTGTTGCTAGACTATGTTCGTTTAATCTGTGGACTAATTAATTAATCCGTGAATTAATTAATTAGGGTCACTGCTAATTGAATTGAGAACCTAGAGGGTCACACACAACAACTTGGTTACATGAGTTGAGGCTTTAAAATGATTAAACGAGTTAATCGGGCCTAGAGGGTTTCACACGTGTGAAATCACACGTGTGGGTCACGTGACTGGACACATGTCATTATGACACGTGTGCCACACGTGACAATTTAATTGGATATTAAATAATTAAGTTGTTAATTATTTAATAGACTTTGGTTTAATTTTGAATTAAAAAGAAAGTCTAATTTTGGAGAAAATAATCTAGTTAATTAATTATGAATTAATTAATTAGATAAAAATAAGTTATTTATTTTAAATAAATAAAGTATAAAATTATCTAAAAATAGTTTGGATATTTTTAGCTCTCTTGAAAGTTGATTTGAATTAGAATTCAAAGTCAAAGTCAAATTACTTGATGATCAAGTAATAGGAGAGAGAGGGACCAAATCCTTAGTCCATAAGGACTAAGAATTTCGGCACTCCTCTCTTTATAAATAGGAGAGCTCGAGCTCCTTATGGAGCTAATTGGCAATTCTTTTGGTTCATGTGTTGAACACCTTTCTTTCTCCAAGATCAAATAAACCCTAGATTAAGCCTAAACACTAACTAGAGAACTAGCATCCTTACTAGTTAGATTGTGATCAAGTTGGTGGACTATCTCTAGTGAGCTTCAAGTTAGAAGTTTGAAGATTCGAGCTTTACCAAGGAGAGGGGATCAAGCCGCGAGAAGAGCGTTCTTGGGTGGCTTGAAACGCTTCAAGAAAGAATAAAAGAAAAGTAAGTTTTCTATCTCTACGAATTTGGTTACACGATTGCGAGTCCAAGATCCTTTTGTTGGGAATTTTTTTTTTTAAATTCCACTGCTTTTTGATTCGTGTTTTCCAACAAGAAGTCAGTGAAGAAAAGGTAGAATTCAACTTATACAAGGCAATGAAGAGTCCCACCGTGGAGGAAAAGTGTTTCCGAGTAAAAGTTGTAAAGGATCACCGCATGTTTGAGTTGCACAACAAGGATCCGTTAGAGCTTTGCTTAGGAGGTTTTGAGAAGATTGAGGGAGAAGACGAGATCCTTGAAGAGCTTGAGTCATATGTGAAGGCATTGGAGGCCACACCTTTTGTTCCCTTCCAAAGGAGGTACCACTTTGAGGATTTGGGGAGTGGTAAACCCCTTCCTCTTCCTTCTTGTGTTAAAGCTCCCGTACTTGACTTGAAACCCCTCTCCTCTCATTTAAAATATGTTTATCTCGGTGATAATGAGAGTTTGCCGGTTATTGTATCTTCGGATCTAAATGATGTGCAATTAGATGCCTTATTGCGTGTTTTGAGAATGCATGTAAAAGCTTTAGGATGGTCAATTTCGGATATTAAGGGAATTAGCCCCTCAATTTGCATGCATAGAATCTTGATGGAAGATAACCATAAACCCTCTATTGAGCATCAACGTAGGTTAAACCCAAATATGAAAGAAGTTGTGAGAGCCGAGGTGTTAAAATTGTTAGATGCGGGTATAATTTACCCGATTTCGGATAGCTCTTGGGTTAGGCCGGTACAAGTTATACCTCAAAACGAAGGGATGACGGTTATTAGAAATGAAAACAATGAACTTATCCCTACACGTACGGTTACGGGATGGAGAGTATACATAGATTATAGAAAATTGAACAATGCAACCCGTAAGGAGCATTTCCCATTGCCTTTCATTGATCAAATGTTAGAGAGGTTAGCCGGTCATGAGTACTATTATTTTCTAGATGGATACTCGGGGTATAATCAAATTGCCATAGCACCCGAGGACCAAGAAAAATGCACTTTCACTTGCCCCTATGGCACTTTTGCTTTTAAAAGAATGCCATTTGGTCTTTGTAATGCACTGGCTATGTTCCAACGTTGTTTGAAGGCAATTTTCTCGGATTTTATTGAGCGAACAATGGAAATCTTTGTGGATGATTTTTCGGTTTTCGGTTCCTCTTTTGATGCATGCCTTGCTAATCTTACTAATGTGTTGAAACGTTGTGAAGATACCAATTTAGTTTTGAATTAGGAGAAGTGTCACTTCATGGTACGTGAGGGTATTATGTTAGGCCATCACATTTCGGTGAAGGGAATTGAAGTGGATCGAGCTAAGATTGAAGGCATTGCTAGATTGCCACCACCCGCTAACGTTAAGGGAGTTAGGAGTTTCCTTGGTCACGCCGGATTTTATCGCCGGTTTATCAAGGATTTTTTCAAAATTACCTTGCCTTTTTGCAAGCTTTTACAAAAGGATGCTGAATTTGTGTTTGATAATGATTGTTTGCTTGCTTTTGACAGGTTGAAGAAGGAGCTTACTTCAGCCCCGATTATGGTGGCCCCGGACTGGACTTTACCATTTGAGCTAATGTGTGATGCAAGTGATTTGGCTATAGGAGCTGTTCTTGGTCAAAAAAGGGAGAAACGTTTACACGTTATAGCATACTCTAGCAAGACACTTAATGATGCAAAATTAAACTATGCCACCACTGAAAAAGAATTACTTTCAATTGTGCATGCATTTGATAAATTTCGTTCTTATTTGATAGGGTCGAAGACAGTGCTTTACACGGGTCACGCAGCTGTCAAATACTTGTTGTCAAAAAATGATTCCAAACCTCATCTCATTAGACGGATCTTGCTACTTCGGGAATTTGATCTTGAGATCCGAGATAAGAAGGGAACAGAAAATGTGGTAGCAGATCACTTATCTTGTTTGGAGCTCGAGGAGAATGAGGAGGAACGTAAGATGAACATTGCTGAAAATTTTCCGGATGAGCAGCTTTTCAAAGTGGTTTTGGAAGTTCCATGGTTCGCGGATTTCGTGAATTACCTAGTGAGTAAGATCATACCACCCGATTTGAGTAAGAAGTAAATTTATGTCCGATGCAAAGTATTATTTTTAGGAGGAGCCGTTACTTTACAAAAATTGCTCGGATGGATTGGTGAGAAGATGTGTTCCCGAGGATGAAGTTGAAAAGATTTTGAGTGGTTGTCATGCGAGTCCCTATGGTGGCCACTCGAGTTCAAGAAAAACAACGGCAAAAGTACTACAATCGAGTTTTCAGTGGCCCTCTTTGTTTAAAGATGCACATAAATTCGTAGAGAGGTGTGACTCTTGTCAAAGAACGGGAAACATAGGGAGGAGAGATGAGATGCTACTGAGATATATTTTGGAAATAGAGTTATTTGATGTATGGGGCATCGACTTTATAGGCCCATTTTCGTCGTCCCATGGTAATCAATACATCCTAGTAGGCGTTGATTATGTGTCTAAATGGCTAGCGGCCGTGGCGAGTCCCACGAATGATTCGAAGGTTGTATTGAAGTTTTTAAAGAAGAAAATTTTCACTAGATTTGGAGTCCCAAGGGCTCTCATAAGCGATGGAGGGTCCCACTTTTGTAACAAACCTCTCGAAATCCTCTTAAAGAAGTATGGAGTTCACCACCGGGTGGCAACTCCATATCATCCGCAATCGAGCGGGTAAGTCGAAATCTCTAATCGAGAAATTAAGCACATCCTTGAAAAGACCATGAGTAGCTCAAGGAAGGATTGAGCAATCAAATTGGGTGATGCGTTGTAGGCGTACCGGACAGCTTTCAAGACACCTATTGGAACATCTCCATATATGTTGGTCTATGGCAAGGCTTGCCATCTTCCGGTCGAGCTTGAGCACAAAGCGTATTGGGCTATTCGGGCTATTAATTTCGATCTTAAGCAAACAGGGGAAAATAGGCCCCTACAACTTCATGAGCTCGAGGAATTTAGGCTAAACGCTTATGAGAATGCCAAGTTATACAAAGAAAGGACAAAGCGATGGCATGACAAACACATTAGGGTGAAGGACTTCAAAGTAGGATAAATCTTGTTGTTGTTCAATTCAAGGTTGAAATTATTTCCCGGAAAGTTGAAATCTAGATGGTCGGGTCCTTTTCGAGTCATCAAAGTTCTTGAAAATGGAGCAGTGGAGATTGGAAATGAAAAATCTGGCACTTTCCTCGTTAATGGACAACGTTTGAAGCATTATTTTGTAGGAGAGCCCATTGAGAAGAGCACCTCGTGTGTGCTCACTATTCCGACCATCTATGTTGGTGACAAAGTCGAGCTAGCGACTATAAACTTAGAACTACTTCTCTCTCCCTTACTTTTTTCTGTCCTTCTTTCTCTTTTAGGTGGTCATTAATCGTATCTTTGTGCTCTTGTCTCCTTGTGTGTAGGTTGTTGATTTTTAAGAGAAGAGATGCCTCGAGTGTGCGTTTAATAGTTTCGACACCCCTTGTATGGGGTTGAGGTCCAATTTCTACTTAACTCGTGCTCTTAAGAAACTTGTTGCATGTGTTCATGGATGAACTTACTTACCTTATGATGGAGTGATGCGATGTGTGATTGGAAAATTGATGATCTTATCTTGTGTTATTTGCACCGGTGTATTATGGATCATCATGTTGATCTTGATTTGGGAAATTCTTTATCCTTGTATATGTAAACACTGTTTGCTTGTTTGTGTTGTGTAATGCGATGCTGGGGTACGATTCAATGTAATATGGTTTGTGATGTTTATTTGCGCATGAATTACTTGAGGTAGCGTGCTTTAGTACCTAATTTGTGGTTTTTGAGCTTTAAGTGGTTTGGTTGAGGTTTTGTTGCCTCCAGTTTATTCTCATTATGGTAGAGTCATTTTGTGGCTTATTTTTCTGCATTCTGGGTGTTAAGTTTTGATTATTACTCAAACCTCCCTTCCATGCCCATCCTGATATTCACAATCACGTTTTTCTCTTATTGAGAAACACGATTTTGTCCATTTTTTTTCCCAAATCAGCCGTGTCTACTTCTTTGGCTTTATGTCTGCAACACAAGAACCCCTCACAATTACACATTCAAACCCTTATCACGCACATTTTTCTCCCGCACACGCATATCGAGGTGGTGGAATTTCGGCGTTAGATCAGTTTTCCCGGAGACTTCCTTCTCCCTTCTTCTCATTCCATTTGGTATTCTAGTACTCTATTTTCTCTGAAATTTTTGGCAAAAGTTGAAGCTTTTCTTACTCTCTTCCGCCTAGATCTTAACCCCTAGTTCTTTGTTGATGATTTTAGTGAAATACTTGCCAAATCTTGAAGAAATGGTTGCTTTCATGAAATTTTTTCTTAAGGCTGCTTGCATTTTCGAATTTCTTGTTCTTTTTTATCATGTCCAATTTAAGTGTGCACATTGTAATATTCCTGGTTTTTCTTTGTTTAGAAACATGATTTTGTGCTTACAATGTCTAAATCTGAGGAAAGTTGAATTCTCTGTTGTAGCTTGTTGGATTTTGAAACCCTAGGTGCAAGAATTACTCCTTTGTTGCTCTTTTACTTGTGCTATGGTGAAGTCTCATTTGGTTGGAGTATAAATTCTTGTAGAGTTGTTAAGATTTCTGAATTTCATGACGATTTTGACATTTATGAACATCTTGAACCCTAGGTTGAATTTTGTGCGAGTATTCTTGAATTCTTGGAGTTAATTGATAATTGTTGAGTTATTCTTGATACATTTCTGATTTTGAGCTTGTTACATTGACCACACACTTGATTTTTGTTGAAATCCACACACATTCTTTGGTGCACACAAGGTGTTCGATGAAATTCTTGAATGAACTTTTGTGCCTAATTGTTGCTAATCCTTGGTTAGATGATCCTAAATACAGATAATGGCATCTAAGAAACGTGTGAACACTGGCCAATCCTCTTCATCCAAGAAATCCAAGGAAGCTTCTTCCTCCTCTATGCCACCGGAGTCTTACAATCCATTTGATCGAGTGGTAGACCGCCCTCTTCATCCTATATATTTCATGTTCGTCCCCATCTTAGAAGAACTTGGACTTTGGGAAAGTATCAAAATCTTGAATGAAGGAATTGGGTGGAGTGCTTTCTTGGCTAAAAATGAGCTCACTTATTGTCAAATCACTCGTGAGTTCATTCTCACTATGTAATGGATGGATGATAGACTTACTTTTCGTCTCTTAAATCGGGAATACACTTTGACTGTTGCTGAACTTCAGAACATATTCGGTTTTCTCAATGGTGATGAGGATGAACAAGTGTTCACTAGGCTACCACGTTGGGAAAATGAGGAACGAGAGAATATCTGGAGAACCTTTCCCTTAGCTAATGATGCTAAAAACTAAGATGAGAGCAACACTAAAACTTCATACATTCACTCTGTTCAATGGAGAATTATGCACCGCATCCTTTCAGCAGGGTTTTGTGCAAGGGGACAAACTACTGGACATGTGAATGTTGCTAAGCTGACATTAATGGATTGCATGGCGGAGAAGGTAAAGATTGATGGCATCTACATCCTAATGTGGCGAATGCTCTCAGCTGTGAATAGGAGGCAAGATTGTTTTACTTATGGAGGTTTTGTAACTATGATAGCTAAGAGTGTTGGGTGGCAACCTTCAGAAAATGATGCACCTTTGGACACAAATTGTTTTCTAACTCATAGGGATTTTCGGCGTATGGATTTGATCAAGAAGTGGGGTCCCTTGTTGAATAAGTGGGTAAAGTATTGGCCACTCAACAAACGATATAAGTTTGATGTGAAGTATTCTTGGGGGGTCCAAGATTTTGAAGAGTTGAATCCAGAACAGAAAGCATATTTAGCTAATTTACCTATTCCAGTTGAGCACCAACCTCCAGCACAACAAGATGCTCCAATGGAGGATCTCCCTGCTGCCGAAGCTGCCCCGACGATGGCTACACTTTTGGAGAGGATGAGTGGGATGAAGCTTGGCTTAACGGGTGTTAGAGACGATGTTGCAGCTCTCCGTGTTTCACAAGATCAGGCTAATGAGGCAAATAAGGCATATTTCAAAGCTCTCAATGACCATTTCATGACTTGGAATGTGAAAATGGCTACATACTTCCGTGGATGGCCCAACAACCCTCCGGAGTGATTATTACTCTTTTATCCCTTCTTTGGTGGAGCGAGTGATGTGATACGAAGGGATACTCTCTAAACTTAAGCCTCCATTTTCATACCTTGCTACTTTTGCTACTTTGTCTGTTGATTTTGCTACTTGAACTTTATTCGTATCCCGTGTGTGGGAATTGTGTGGTTGGATTATTGTTAAGACATTTGATGCCCCGTCTATGGGGTTTTGTGCGGTTTTGTTAATGTTTAACTCTAGGATGATTGTGTGATGATGCTTGCTAAAACCTATTCATGTTTGTTGTGCTGCTTGTTCATTATGACTCCTCTATACTTGTAATATGCATGTTGATTGTCATTTTCCGCCAAGGCGCTTGATCCATGTTATGAGTCATGATTTTGCAGGAATAATTCCCTTTTAGTTCGTGCCCCATTGCCGGTTTTTCAACGATATGAGGGAGTTTTCTTTACTTCACCTTTATTTATTCTTGCACGGGGACCGTGCTTCTATTCTAGTGTGGGGGAGGGATTGCGAGCTTGTTTTGGATTTATTTATTTATCTTGAGTAGCTCGTTTCTTATACTTGCTCGTCGATAGAGAATGTTATGAAATGAGAATTGACTCCGATTCTTAGTTTTGCTTTGATCTTTTGACGCATAATTACTAGTTTGGGTTAGGCTAGTCGAATGTATGAAAATGTGTATGAGAATTCAAAAAGAATAGTGTGTTAATATGCTATACATTTTGTGCAATTTTTAACGATTCATTGGATTTTCAATTCTTAGAGGAAGTTTATATTTCCCAATAAGAGCTAAAATATGGTTAGAGTGAGCTTCAATGTCTTTCGAGGCGAAATTTTGAATTGACAAAAGATTAGGGAAATGACTTAGACATTCGTTGTCGGTGGATAAAGCCTTTCATTTACCTTTTTCACTAAATAGTATAGTCTTATTGACCTCATTGAGCCTTTTTGTTGTGAAAAAAAAAAAATCTAGCCACATTACAAGCCTAAACACAACAAAGTTTACAACCGTCCCTTTTATTTTTATCACACCATGCTTGCTTGTTTGATTTTTATGTTGTTGTATCTTTTGACAAATTCTTAATGATTCTTGTACGAAAAGAGAGAAAAGATGAAACGAAAGAAGGAAAAATTGAGAAAAAAAAAAATAAAAGAGCAAAGAAAAGAAAAGAAAAATATGCAAAGTGTGAAGAGAAAGTGAGGATATTTGTAAACATCTGAGTGTGGGGGAATGTGCATTAGGCGAAGTAAGTGTTTGGTCTTGTATTATAAAACGATGTGAGCTTTGGTGTTTAGTCACTTGAATCCATATTTCCATAACTGTGACCCTAAGCCTACATTACAAGCTCGAAAGACCTTTCGATCCCGATATCTTGAGTCGATTCCATTAGTGGAGATAGGTATGAAGAGTAATCTCTAACCCGTAAATTAGTTTCTACAAGGAAAATCTAAACCAATCCTGGAATTTGCCCTGCTTTGTTTCATTTATTACTGCATACTATTTTGAGTATGTTAACTACACTATTTTGATGAATTCCATATGCATGAGTAATATGTTTGATAGGCTAGACTCGAATAGGTGATAGTGTGTCGGTTGATTATTGCGAGGTTGATTGAGTTGGATTGACTTTTCGAGTTTTATATCATTACTCGAGGACGAGCAATGTCTTAGTGTGGGGGAGTTGTTAGCCTTGCTCCGTTGAGACCTTTTTCTTTGTACTTTGTGCCCGAAAGTAGAGATTTATTAGAATTTAATGCTCTTTTGTAGGTGTCTTAACCACGAGAGTAGACAACGGGACGAACACGGAGCATTATCATCATTTTCGTACATTTGAAGATCAAATTACGGCCCTTTTCATGAAGAATAGTATCTGTAAGGAAATCTACGGGCGTGGATTTCTGTAGTTCAATTTATCCACGCCCGTGGGAATTGAGACATAAAGTCCGGTTTTGGTTGGCTGAAATCCACGGCCGTGGGTTTCCTTGCTGTGGATTTAAAGAAAAGTCATCAGCGCGTTTGTATGAGATCCACGCCCATGGATATTTTTGCCCTTTGTAAATCCACGGCCGTGGATGTCCCCAGAGATGCGATTTTTCCAAGAGTATATAAGCTTTTAACCTGTATTTTTTTTGAGACATCTTGACTTTTAACCTAATTTGGAGCTTGGAGGCAGCTATGGATGGCTCTTGGGAAGACCAGCTTCCCTCTTCAAGAAGTGATGAAGATTTATTGACGAAAAATAGTTTGCTTAAATTTCTTTAATGCTTTCCTAGTTTACTTAGTGTATTTTTGTTTCCTAGTTTAGTAAAGCAAGATTTACCTCTTGTATGAACTCTTAGCTCTTGATGTCAGTTTGAATCTTGATCTATGAATATGATATATTTTCCGAATGATTCATCTTACTCTTGGGTTGATTGTTTGGATATGAGCGGCTAGATCTCAAGAGCTAGGGGAATGACACAAAGTGAAGATTAGGTGTTTGATAAAATGTCTTAATGAGTGAGTTCGGTTCTTATGTTTGGAAAATGGTTTCAAAGCTTGTATGAGTGTGGCTTACTTATACTCGATCCTTCATTCACCTTCTAATTAAGAAATTGTTTGTGAATTTGGTAATATTTTCCTAAACACTTGAAGTCTAGGTCTAAAGAGGTTTAACTTAGCTTTGAGCAATTGAATCATTGATTAATCATGCCAAGCCGCTAATTAGTTAATGATACTAATCTTGAGTTTTTGGCCTAACCTTTGTTTCAATGATCACCAAAGTAGCTTTGTCCTAGGCTAGGTACGCGCACTTGACTTTGAGAAAACCTAGTATATATTTAAGTGATTAGAATTGTAAGAACAACCTCATTTATTGAAGCATTGAGTTTGCACCGAAGCCTTATGAATGTGTTATTCCCCCAGCTCCCTTTAAATTTCTTGAGTTTCGTTTAAGAGTTTAGTTATTTGTTTATTTTCGTTTGCTTGTGTTTACCTTTCGATTTTTTTTTCTTAGTTGCTATTTCCTTACCACAATTCTCTTCCGGTCTATAGATTAACAAACACACTTTACAATTGACCTTGATTTCCCCTTCCCCAGGAATTCGACCCGTTATACTATAATTGATTCTTTAACAACTTGCACTTGGGTTAAATTTTATTATCAATTCAATCATCTTGCACATATTGAGGTTCCTTTCCGATTTGATACCTTCCTAGGCCTTGTTCTGCCCGGATGAGGTTTAACGAAGATCGGACGGCCTCATAAGACGGAATCAATTGTGTGTTTAGGTGTAGAGTTGAGAGTTAACAATAGCCTATATGTTGTGTCTGATGATATTCCTGAAGATGATGAATGTCTTTTTCAAGAAAATGTCACTGAAATGGTGGAACCCAAATTTACATTGCATGAGAAATTGGAAGATGGGGTAACTGTGTGTTGGTTTACATTTGAAGATAGTATGGATACTGATATGGAAGGTAATATGTCTGAGGAAGATGATGTGGATTGGGATATTCCGGAAAATGCTTACTCATCCTCTAATGATGATGATGACTTTTCAGACAATGTGTCTGAAAATGTTGAAGTGGGGGAACTTGAGGATCTTGACAATGAAGCTGTAAATGAGGAGGTGGAAGACAGTGTTAGTGAGGAGGAGGATGTTGTAGGGAGTGATGATGATGATCTTGACTTAAATAGAATTTCTGATGAGGAAGGACATGTTGATTGCTTTCCAGCCTTCAATGAGACAAAAAATTTGATACCACTTTTGATATTGGGCAAACATTTGTCAATAAAAATTTTTTCAAAATGGCAGTGAGTTCATATGCAATAAAAACGAGAAGATCTCTTCCTTGTACCAGGTCTGATAGCAAAAGAGTGTATGTTAGGTGCTCAGTTGTTGGGTGCCCATTCAAGATGAGTGCAATAAAAGTCAATGAGTCCACGGATGAGAATGAGCAAGCATTTATCATAAGAGAGTTGTGTTTAAACCACACTTGTCAAGAGTCCTACAATGTCACAAATGTGAAGACTGAATGGCTTGCAGAGAAGTACATTGCCTGGTTCAAGTCTGATCCTAAGAGAAAACCATCTACCTTTAAAGCAGATGTTGAAGATGAGCTTAGTGTCACTATTTCAAGGGACCAGGCTTACAGAGCCAAGAAATTGGCAAACAAGAAGCTTCAAGGGGATCCTGACCTCCAGTATACAAAGCTATGGGAATATGCAGATGAGCTGAGAAATACCAACCCAGGCTCTACTATAATTTTGGGTACAAAGGACAGAGATGGTCATCTTAGGTTTTCAAAGTTCTATGTTTTCTTGAATGCTATGAAAGTTGGTTTCCAGTATTGCAGGCCAGTGATAGGTGTGGATGGTTGCCATCTCAAGGGCCCACACAGTGGAATTCTCCTTACTGCAGTGGGTGTTGATCCTAACAATTCCAATTTCCCCATAGCTTATGCAGTGGTCTCCTCTGAAACAAAAGACAATTAGACATGGTTTTTTTCATTGTTAAAAGCAGATTTGGGATTACAAAATGGAGAAGGGATCACATTTATCTCAGACAAGCAAAAAGGGTTGATTTTTGCCCTTCCGGAGGTGTTCCCTGCAGCTAAGCATAGATTTTGTGTCAGGCACATGATCATTAACATGAACAGTGATTGTAAGAACAGAGAGGATGCAGAGGAGTGGGAAGGTCTGCCTTATGTGTCTTAATTTGCAAACATTTCCTGTGATCATATATGCTAAGTACGATATAATTCTTGTGTGCAGGTGTTATTTATCCCACAATTGCAAAAGTCGTTGAAAGGCATGAAAGAAGGTTGGAGGTTGTAGACCGATGAAGGCATCAAGATCCCATTTTCAAATACAATGCAACGATGGTACACAGTATGTTGTTGATTTGGATGCCAGAACATGTAGCTACAGGAAGTGGCAGCTGACTGGAATTCCCTGCAAGCACAGTCTTAGTGCAATTTTCAATGACAAACTAGATGAGATGGATTATGTTGCAGAGTGCTACCATCTTAGCACATACAAGAATGTGTATGCTGAAATCATTATGCCTATAAGCAGCCTTCAATTATGGGGTACAACAATTTTCATACCCCCTCTGCCTCCTAACTTTGGAAGAAAACCTGGAAGACCAGCAATGCTTAGGAGGAAGGGTGTTCATGAGGTTCCAACCAGAGGGAAATCCAAAAAGAAGGGTCGCAAGGGGCCAATAATAAGAAAATTGTGAAGATTTCAGAAGACAATACATTTTGGCCATTGTGGTCAACCTGGCCACAATGCATTGTATTGCCCAGACCTCCCACCAAGTGCCAAGGAACAACTAGAAAGATTGAAGAGGATAGCATTTGAGGTAAGTTATAAATATAGCTACATTGACTAAAATATTGTCCATAAATTTAAAATTACTGAATAAAATTGTCTGTGCATATCAGCAAGTAGGCCAAACTTCACAAGCTGCTGATGTTGATGATCCCATTTCACATGTTGATGGTGTTGATGATCCCATTTCACATGTTGATGGTCTTGATGATCCAATTTCTGATAATGCAAATGAGGACTTGGTAATTGTGTTTTCCTAATTGCAAAATACAGCTGACCGTAGTTACTGACTCATTTTATTCATTTCTTGCAAATTTCAGACAATGCATGACATTCTTCCACCTGTTATTGATGATGCACAAAATATGGAAGAAGAAGATACACAAAGTCAGCCACTTACTAGTGAAAATACCGGTTACAGTGGTATAGATGAACCAAGAATACCCGGACCATCTATGTTTGAGCAACTGAAAACGTGTAATCCAAATATGCAAAGTACAATTACCAGAACAACACTAACTGCAAACCAGTTTGCAGGTATTGGCAGGGACTATATACCTGGAAGGAGAAAGAGGATATTGGGGCTGAGTAAGGTAAAACTGAGAGTGCCTCCAACTATGTCTGAACAGGATCTTCAATTGTCCCAACAAAGTGTTGCTAGCCCAATAAATGATAAGACCATTTTTGTGGCACGTGGAAAGAAATTCTTGGACTTGTCGGGTAAAGGGAGTGGTGCAGGTGCTTCTTGAGAAATTAAATGTGTGTTTGAACATTATAACTTTAGCTAGGGTAGCAATACCAGTCTTTTTGGCCCAATGTTAAGGCAAAAGAACAATTACTATGACAGATGTTTTCTTGCTGCTTTTTGTGTACGAAAAACTATTACCCTATGTGTAGAAGGTTGTTGGCTTTTTGCTGTATATTTATGTTGATGGATGTTAGCTTTTCCTCAATTTGTGAACTTCTATTGGAACTTCATTATCAGTGGTAGTATTTATGTGCAAATTTTCCTAATACTTGTGGCAATTTTCGCACTTACTTCTTCGTAGTGTTATGTTGAAAGAGGTTTAAATACTTTTAAGTACTTTTCTTCATCTCAATTTACAAACTAGTTAATTGGAACATATGCTCATTACAAAAAATATGTTCCAAACAATTAATTGGAAAACCGACCAACAAGATAAAATTAAATAGCAAAGAACTCCCCCTTATAGTACTATTAATTGGAACATATGCTCATTACAGAAAACTCCCCCTTATAGTACTATAAACACTTACAGATACACTAGTCACAAACACTTACACATTACAACAGACACTTACATGTACATACCAAAACAAGTTCTTTTTAGTTGTTATTATTTTCCAAGATAACAAAGAAAATAACGAGAAAAGTGATGAATGTCCATGATTTAAACAACATCATCTTCAGGCTTCTTATTTTTCCATCTTTCACATCAATCTCTTCTTGCAACACATAGATTGTCTGCATCTTCTTCTCCATCTCTTTAATTTCACTTTCTAGTATCTCAATTCTCTTCATTTTGGTCTCCATTACTTGAAGATCATCCTGAAGCTTATTAATTTTGTTAAGTAATCCAGGTATAATAATCCTGGACCTATCACAAATCTCTACATCGAGCCACTTAAAAATTTACAATTCTGCAAGCGACAACCAGATATCCAACAAATTAGCATCTAATTTTGAAAACATTTTTTATTTTCTTCTTGAACTGCAAAAAATAAATGAAGAAATAATCTAAATGCACACCAAAACGAAGGAAAAAAATTTAATTTGTTCCATTAATGCAATAAAGAACGATAATAAGTGTAACGCCCCAATTTCCGATTATTCAGGTACGCGGGCCACGTGTGAGTTTCCGAGAGTTAGGATTTATGTTAATTCTTTCTTTTATTAATTTCTTACCTTTCATGAGAATTATATGAATTATGTTTCAACATGTTTCAGTTGAATGTATGAGTTAGTCCCGCCTAGCTTGTCTTTTTATTTGCATTGTCACCCATTCGCTATAGGTTAGTTCATGTGCGGATTACCCGTTTCGTATGTGGATCGGCCTATAGTGCGGGGGTGTGGCATCTCCACGTGTAAGGGTGCTACATCTAAAGTGGTATCAGAGCCCGGTTGTAAAACCGAGGTTCTAGTGTCATGTCATGTCAAGTCTAGGTCGAACGGCATAGGAATTAATTGTCAATTTGAGAGTCTTGCATTTTATTTGAACTCTTTGATCTATTTGACTTCTTTGAATTAAATGAATTACTTGATAACTTGTGTTTTGCTTTAATTCATGCTACTAATTGTCAATTAATTGATCTTGAATTGTTTAAAATTTAGGTGATCAACGTGTTTTATTTCAAACATTGATGAATTACCTGTTGTACTTATATTAAATTCTGGTTACCAGCATCAATTATTTGACAATTGTGTGACACGAGCATGCCTTACCCACATGCATTTATTTTCAAAATAAGTTGTGAGTGATAGGTTCAATGCATTCACAAGCACGTGCATCATATCTATTAATTAACTTCCTCTCGTTTATATATGTTATCATAATTGTTATTCAAGATTACCTACTTGATGCCTTAAGTACATGTTCAAATTATTTACATTATTTAAATTTCTTCACTTATATGTATATCTTCAAATTGATATAATTGTCCCAACGTGTTGCATTTTAAATTGTGCATAAATTAGGTATTAACATATTAACCGGCATGCATTATTTAGTGTTTATTGTTAATAGGCTTTCTCTATTCTCCGCCCAATTATTGCTTCAATCCATTCTTACCAACTTGAGTTTAAAGAAGAATATCTTTTAGTCCTAGGGTATCATGTTGTAACCGGAACATCCGATTCTACTTGAAGTCTAGTATTGTTTTGCGAATCTATGGGGGTCCATGACTTAATATGATCCGGCATGGTATAGATATTGGCAAGATTATCGGGATCTGGGAAGATATTAAGTAGTCCAAGTAGATAAATGTTCAGGAGTTTCTTCGACCTTTAGAAGTTAGTTCAGCAGGACAATGAACTTTTCTTACTTAGGGTCATGGTGTCGGTTTTGCAAATATCGACCCTCTGGAAGCAATAGGAGGCAAGTGCAATGTTGTTTGCACTTTTACAGATAGTAGAAATCCACAACCTTTACCTAAGGAACTTTGATGGCTGATTATGTTTCACCGGATTGTGGGATGTCAAAAATTACAGATATCAGGTCAGATTGGCGATATAGTTGGAGAAATTAAGGAGTGGTAAACAAGCTCAGGGAATTAAACAATTTCTATTTTCTTAAGGGGGAGAGTCGGCCAGGCAACAAAGTAAAGTCCGAAATTAAGATCTCACTCGGGGAAGTTGGAACTTCAAGCAAATCAATTCTTCCTAGAGCCTCTATCAGAACTATGTGAAAGAAGTCTTCATCGCCTCAAACCTTTTCTCCCTCATACCCGAAGGAAAATTCCATCATCGACAGTATTTTTCTTCATCACCGTTCTCAAGAATGGGGGTACACCTTTTATGATCCTCTTGTAGTCTCAGGATATTAGTGGGTTTAGTAAATAAAAGAGGATTCTACTTGGTTAATGTTTGGAGTCCACCCCAAATTAAAGATTTTCTCGGCTACAAATAGGGTAAACGCGAACCGTCCCCTCGTGCGAGCTTCCTGCGTCCCCTCTATAAATGTATCAGTTGCAGCGAAATTGATGCTTCTTTCTATGCTAACACATCGAAGAAAATGGAAGCTCTGAGAATTACAAATCGAAGATTGATCTCCTCTTTCGAGATATTTTTCGGAGTTGTTGGATATGTCATCAAATTTCAGGGATCAAATGGAAGACATTTTACTAGGACCTGATTCCTTCGGTTACTACGTGAGTGTACTTGATGAATTACTCTCATAAAAGGACGATCTTGTTCCTTGCCCTCATCGAGCATCAGCCTTAAATGGAAGTCTTCGTGAAATTGGCAGGGTAAACAAGTCAAATTAAGAAGGGGTTCGATCGGCAAGTTTGAGATTGAAATTGCACAGAAACGTGGTGATTAATAATGATTTACGGATTATGTAAGAAAATAGTTTGGGACTGAGGTAGTGGTCAAGAATTGACACTTCGAGTTCGGGTGCCAGAAAAGATAAAGAATTGAATTCGGAATGAGGATCAAGGGGTTATTGAAGTATATGTAGCTATTGGGTAATCAAGGATTGACATTCGGGTTAGAAGGAACTTTAATTCAAGAACCAAGCAGTTAACTAAACAACTGCAACGCGAGAATTCCAATCCCCGGTGAACGGTACACTTAATCATGCATATCACGAGCATCATTTATTTTATTATTACCATACGTGATTCCCTGTTTACTATTAATTTGTTTTATGTGAATAATAAGTTACATAATTGATATTTCTACCTGCTCCTTATGTGTTAATTGTAAATGTTTACCTAAGTGCCCGCTTGAATTTTATTTTGTGTGCATGGGAGACGGGGATTCTCTCAGGGTTGTCAAGAGAAGGGGTTCTCTTGTTACTTGCTCGAGAGACGGGGTTCTCTCGTTGGTTGTTTGAGAGACGGGGCACTCTCATTATTTCTGGCTACTTGTCAACTTGTTCTAGTGAAAGGTTAGAATTTCTTTCGAGTGTTTAGGCTCCGGAAAGTTGAGGGTCGTGATTTCACCACATTTGGAGGACCCTTGTGGATTGAAGACCTCTTTCGAACTAATCCCTAAAGAGGAATGGCCAACCCGCGTGGGACGAAAACGGGAGAGGCAATTAACTTCCAGGAATTCGAGACAGTGAATCCGAGGATGGATTCTCTTAAGGGGGAGAGAGTTGTAACGCCCCAATTTCCAGACAGTCAGGTACGCTCGGCACGTGTGAGTTTCGAGCGTTAGGATTTTATTTTATTATTTTTGTTTATTCAATTTATATGTGTTATATTAATTTTATCAATTGTATTTCAAACATGATTACGTGAAAATATGTGAAATACGTATCAACTTGAGAATTATTTTATAAATCGAATTTAATTGTTACAAGAAATAATTACCGAACTTGAATTATTTGCTTAATTGTCCTTAATTGATCATTCATTTAAATTAGAGGACCAAATTGCATGAAAACCTTTTGGACTTAATTAATCAATCTTAATCCTTTTATCCTTAATTGCATAACTTGTATAGCTTAAGGATTAAATTACAATTTATGCATTTCATCAAGAGATATATCGTTATATGCTTCTCCATTCTTCCATTCTTTCATGTTCATCAAAATCATCTATTTTGCTCCCTTGCTCCACCGAGCCAAAACCTCCAAGAAAAGGGAGAGGGATTTCATCATCTCAAGCTATTATGTTGGAGAAATTTCAAGATTTGAAGCATCATCATCATCTCCATATTTGCATCTCTTTCTTACTTTTTTATTCAAGGTATAAATTTGATAGGTATATGAATTTTTTGAAGTTGTAGGTGAAGCTAGGGTTATGATTTAGGGTCAATAACTTGGTTATTTGTTGTTAGAGATACAAATACATGCTTTCAACATGAATTGGTGCTTGAATTCTTGGAAATCATGGAAGGATATGGCAGGAGTTGATATATGAGTAAAGTTGGTGATTATGATGATTAAGTCATAGTTTGTGTGTTTATATTGGATTTTATGGTATCTAAAACATGCATATATGTTTCTCTTCATGAATTAGAGCATTAGGAATTGAATTATGGGTGTTATGTGGAGATTTGGAAGTGGTTCAAGCTTCCCCTGCTTCTGCACTATCTGCGAAACGGGAATGGCCCTTCCCGTTCCCAGTTATTTTGGGGAACGGCTGTTCCCATATTTGAATATGACTGCTTGACGGCGAGGACGGGAACGACCGTTCCCACTTTGGCTCACAGCCGGGAACGGCCCTTCCCATCTTCAGGGCACAGTATCGGGGAGTTGGGAACGGCCCTTCCCATTTTGTACTAGAACCCGGAACGGCCGTTCCCAGGTCGCTGGAGAGGCAGAAACTTTCTGCACAAAATTGAGAATTCCATTTCTTTTCCTTTACCCTTAATTGGTCCTAAAATGTTATTATATGATCAATTACATGTCATAATATGATATTTATATGATATATTCGTGAATACATGTCATCTCGTTGTGTGGTTAAGCCGTGCGTCTTATTTGGTAATATTCTTGAGTTAATGTCTCATGCACGTACATTGTCCCATTTTCTTGTCCAGTTCTTCGCCAGGGCGGAGATTGTTGATCATGAGCACGTTCACGCATCCATAAGTCATCGTGTCGCCTGTTAGCTGAGATTTAATTGCTAGTTATATAGAACCCGTATACCCTTATGTGAACTTTCGGCCAAAAGGTATTTATATCTATAGTTTTCCATGAAATTACTCACTATTTCAAGCAAGTCACGTTCATGAAAAGCAAGCAAGGAAACCATGTTATTATCATGAATCAAGCACGTTTGGCAAGTAAAGCATGTTCACGATTGGGCCCGAGGGTAGTGGCTTGAGCCAACCGGGAAAGCGAGGGCTGACGGGTAACTCTGGCGCTATCCTCACCACATTGGGATGACCCCTGAATCCACTAGGAGATTAGTGGAGGAAGGAGTTCCAGGCTTAGGGATTCATGTACCCTCTGCTCAACACGTCGTGGATGGTGAAGGCTAGCTACCTTCCCATCATTGGAGGGAGAAGGAGACTGGGGACAGGTCTGGCACCACTGATTGTCCTCGGGTTATTACATGATTTCTATTGCTTGATTGTATTGCCTGAACACACTACCGCACCTATGCACTGTAACTGAATTGCATGATCACTTGTTAAATAATCAAGCAAGCATGTTTCATGTACATTTGGAGTAAGGTTGGAGACCGCCCTCACTCGCCGGGCCATTTATTGAATGCATGAAAATGATCAAGTATTTAATATTGACAGTTGTATTTTCGGGTGAAGATATCTTATTATTGAACTTATACATTTATCTTTCTAAGTCTTTACCCAAGAATATAGCTTGCATGTTATCTGCGCTAATATTATTTAAACCCCTCCCTCGGTCTTCACAGACTGACGCCTCCACCTTTCAGGTTATTGCAGGTGCACGCTAGGCGGGAGTTGAGTCGAGTCCAGTCTATGTAATCAAGTCAAGCATGGTGCATATTCTTTATTGTTGCATTAGACTTAGTGTTATAATTATTTGTTATGTATTCGGAGATGATAATGTATTGATATGTGAACTAGTATACGACTTATTTGACGAATGATCAATGTTATAGTATGTTTTAATAGTTAAGCTTGATAGTAAATAGCTTATGCTTCCGCTTTATTCAGTTGCATATATGAGTTAGTCCCGCCTAGCTTGTCTTTTTATTTGCGTTGTCACCCGTTCGCTATAGGTTAGTTCATGTACGGATTACCCGTTTCGTATGTGGATCGGCCTATAGTGCGGGGGGTGTGGCATCTCCACGTGTAGGGGTGCTACATCCAATTCCTCTGATTTTTCTCCTGTAACAAGTATTTTAAGTGTAGAGTACTTTCCTTTTTACGGTTCGTCAATATCTATTTTCGTTTGTGAGTTATGGCTGTTTTAATTTGGTGCCGCCAAACTGTCCCGAATCTGCGTTAACCCAATTTGAAATCAAATTGTGGCTTGTTGAATTGGAAATTTTCAAAACTGTTTTATATGGATATTCTTGACATATTATAGATGTTCTCTGCAAAAATTGGTGCTAATCCGATTTGATTTGAGCCCTGAGAAAAATAGCAACATCCCCTGCTGTCCCCTATTTTCATATTTCAATTTTGGCTTGATTAGAGAGACTAAATGTTGGAAGTTTTTAAAACTGTTTTACTGGTGTATTTCTTGGTATGTTATAAGTATCTCCGCCAATTTTCAGATCGTTTCGACTTCGTTTGATAAGGGAACGACGACCATCTTTCACTAATAGTGCTGCAGGAAATTTTCTGCTTTGTGTCATATTCAAACAAAAACTGGTATTTACTCGGGATGAACTAGAATTTGAGCCTCACATCGTTGTAAAGATATGTTTGTCTAGTTTTCTATGAATTTTCCGGTTCGTTAAAATTCATTCCGATGAAAGAGCTATGCTTATTTGAATACAACGTTCACATGCTGAAAATTTTCTGCATTAGTACCTACAAATGTCACATTTTGCTCCAATGCCTTAATTGATCCCGACGTGCTATTATATGATTGATATCATGCAATAATATGAGTGTATCATGCCACATTCGTGAATGCATGCCATCTCGTTACTTGATCACGCCGTCCGTCATATTTGGTAACATTCTTGAGTTATTGTCTCACGAGTGCACAAATGTTTCCATTTCTTGTCCAGTTCTTCTCCAGGGGCGGAGATTGTTGATCATGAGCACATTCACACATCCATGAGTCGTCGTGTCGCCTGTCTGGTGAGGTTTAATTTCTAGTTACCTAGAACCTATATAACCCTTACATGAGATTTCGGCCAAAAGGTATCCATAGCTATAATTTTCCTTGAAAATACTCATGATTACAAGCAAGTCTCGTTCATTACAAGCAAGCCATGTTCATGAAAAGCAAGCAAGTCATGTATCGTGCATGTTTTAGGCGAGTAAGCATGATTGTTCACTTTGGGCCCGAAGGTAGTAGCTTGAGACAACAGGGAAAGCATGGGCTGACGGGGTAACTCTCGCGCTATCCTCACCACATTGGGATGACCCCTGAATCCGCTAGGGGATTAGTGGAGGAAGGAGTTCCGGGCTTAGGGAGTCATGTACCCTCTGCTCAACATGTCGTGGATGGTAAAAGCCAGCTACCTTTCCATCATTGGAGGGAGAAGGAGACTAGGGACGGGTCCGGTACCACGGATTGTCCTCGGGTTATTGCATGATTTCCATTCCATGATTGTATTGCCTGAATATACTATCGCACTAATGCACGGTAATTGAATTGTATGATCACCTATTGATTAATCAAGCAATCATGATTCATTTACATTTGGAGTAAGGTTGGAAAATGCCCTCACTCACCGGGCCACGTATCGCATGAAATGAACTGAATGGGTAATTAAATTGGACAGTTGTATTCTCGGGCGAAGAATATCTCATTATTGAACTTATATTCTTATCTTTTCCAAAGCTTTACCCGAGAATATACCTTGCATGTTAACTGCACTAATATTTATTTAAACCCCTCGCTCAGTCTTCCATAGACTGACGCCTCCACCTTTTAGGTACGTGCAGGTGTGTGCTAGGCGGGAATCGAGTCAAGTCCAGTCTTTGCATTTCGAGTCATGTACGGTTCATTTATTTATTGTTACTTATGAAATGATTGTTATTGTTATTGATACGGATTATGTATTATGGAGATGATCATGTATTGATATGTGAGACATAGTTAGAGATGGCATGTTTTGATAATTAGTATGTGATATTGGATCTATTATGCTTCCGCGTTATTTCTGATGCATTTACAAGTTAGTCCCGCCTAGCTAGTTGTCATTTTACTTTTATTGTCACCCGTTCGTTGCAGGCTGGTTCATGTACGGACTATCCATTTCGTGTGTGGATCGACCTGTAGTGCGGGGGTGTGGCATCTCCACGTGTAGGGGTGCTACAATAAGAGGCTTTATACCGCACCATTTCCAAGCACCCAAAAAATCTCCTTCCTGGGTTGCTGGGTTTCCATGAAGTTCTCACAACAGCAATCCTTCCACAAAAACAATACATGGGTGCCGCGTTACACACAAATTCCGATTGTTTTCCCGAAGAAGGATTGGAAAATGACCCACAAGCTGCCATGTTGAACTAATTTCTAATGTCTATAATATTGGGGAAACTAAGGTTCGCACGAGATGCAATACGTTGTTTGGGTAAAAAAGGTAAACTTAAGTGGGGTGTTATTTTGTACCAAAAAAATAAAAATAAAAATTGGATATAATTGTGTGGGGGGAAATTTTTCCCCCCAAAAATTGCAGATGTGGCGGATGACATGGCTTCCAATTCTGACTTGGCAAAGCAATTTTGGCCATGTGTGGCCATGCGTACATTTTTTGGCCATGTGTAATATTTGAGTTGTTTTACGTTGGTGATATTGAAATTCCGGTGAAATTTGTACGGGGATTGCAAGTTTTTTGAGTTAGTGGTTTTTTTTTTCACCGGAAAACGAAATGTACTATTTTTGCTAAGTTGGGGAAGTTGGTATACCGAAAAAACATTTTCCTCTTAAGATAAATGCAGTATTAGATACTAATTTCCATAAACCCGTGATAACTAAAAATGTATTAGATACATGTGATATACCAAATACAACATTTGATGTAGAGACGTGTACATGAAAGCATCATTGTAGTGGGAGGATTGTCAGGATACCTAACAAGATACCTAAGATTAACCCAAGTGGTTGAATCTAATGTATCTGATCCTGCCACGTGTGATGAAGCTGTGAAAGGTAAGACGTTGACCATTTTATCAAAATCCATGGAATCATAGTTCGAATCCTAGTACTCTAACAAAGTCTTGAACCTGTGGAGGCTCCTGATGGCATTAAACCCATTAGATGCAATTGGGTTCTGCAAGAAAATAAAAAGAGAAAATGGACGAAAAAGTAGAGACTTTAGAGCAAACTTATGGCAAGGGATTTTACCCAGAAAGAAGAAATCAGTTATGAGGTTTTCTCACCTATAGCAATGCTTAATTCCATTATCCTTTCCATTTTATCTCATTGTCAATTATGAGATTAGATAAATGGATGTAAAGACTAAGTTCTTGAACGGGCACCTTCGAGAAGAAGAGATACATGGCACGACTTGAGGGCTTCACAGCCAGAAATCAGGTGCATATGATGCAAGCTTAATAGATCGATTTATGATCCTAAGTAAGCATCTAGATCATGAAACATCAAAATAAAAGAGGCAAATTAAATTATTTAGATTTATGTAATTGCCTGATGAATCATGTGTGTACAAATGATATCAAGATATAATGTAACACTTTAGTTTTGTACGTAAACGATATTCTGCTCATTGGGAATGATGCAAGAATTTGGTCAGTGGTCAAGATTCAGATGTCAAATCAGTTTGACACGTAAGACCTAGGTAAGACCAATGTTATTCTAAGGATCAGACTTTTGTCGTGATCATAAAAATAAGAAGATTGGTTTATTACAAGAAGCATATATAGATAAGATTCTGGTAAGATATAATATGATAAATTCTAAGAAAGGTTCATTACCTTTTAGATATGGAATTTATCTATCTCGGGATCAGTGCCCTGAGACGACTGAAGAGATAGAAGACATGATTAGAGTTCCGCAGTGGAAGCTTTATGTATGTCATATTATGTACAAGGCCAGATATCTATTACAAATTAGGTATAAGTCAGCAGATATTAGTCAAACCCTAGAATTTGGCAGTGGGTAGTAGTAAAAGCGTACATTGGAGTACTTGAGAAGAACTCAAGATTATATGCTAAGTCTACCATAGTGGTGAGCTCATTTCAATAGAGTATACATATTTGGATGTACAATCTAATTTGTATTCTAGATGTTTGACATCAGAATACGTGTTTACTCTAGAAAGAGCAACCGTTAATTAGGGAATGTTAAGCAGACTTGTATTGCTTACACCGCCATAGAAGTTAAATACATGGTAGCTTGAGAAACAGCCAGTTAGATGTATTGGCTTCATGATTTCCTAGTTCTTGGCTCGGAGAAACATCTAACAGATTTCTTCACCAAAGTATTGGCGCAAACGAGTGCAAAACGAGTTTTGTCACTCGTGTGAAAGGAATAAGACTTATATGTATGGCCAAATTGAATTTAGGGCAAGTGGGAGATTGTTGGGAATAGTGCCTTGAAAATTCAATTTGTTGAATTAATTAAACTGAATTTACACCGAGTTGTGAGTATTTCACATATTGATAATTAATGGTGTGTGGTGGAATTCTTATATGAAATGTGTTTCATAGGAAAAGACTTTGAATACCAAAATCACGTGTCATTAAACTTTTAGTAGGTGAGATAAGAATATGTTCTTATCAACACTATAACATGGTTATATAAGATGATTAGTCTTTTGTCATAAGGAATGGTGATTCCGATTATAACATGTTGATGATTTTCAATGGGATTGGAAACATCGAACTGGACCACTGAGATTATTCATTTTATACTGCTATCTAAAATGAATAAATCTCGGAAAGCACTGTACACTTAATCCTGATAACATTTCGGCTTTAGGCATGTAGTGTTTGTCACTGTAATATACTTGAAGTGAGGTCTCGGTAACGGGTGGCCAAAATACTTTGTACGTTCGGTGATAACATGAAATGTGCTAAAGAGTTATATTGATCGAGGAATCTGTGGCCTTGCTGGAAGGTAAAAGATATCCCTGAAATAGATTTGGAAAACTTCGAATTAAGACTTTGGCCAAGGCACTTCGCGTGATATGTAGCGCCCGGAATACTCGGCCACCACACCCTCCGCATTAAAACTCAATCCGCATACGAAATGGAAAATCCGTACACGAACTAAACAGTAGCGAACGGGTGACAGACAAAACCCTGCCTAAGCTAGGCGGTACCTAAACCCTGTACAGCAGATAAAACAAAATCTGGAAGCGGAAGCAAAGCAAAGAATACGAATTTTCAAAAACTTTAAATCATCAAACATGTCAATTCAAGCAGTAATAGCTACACGGGTTCAACTGGTCCTAAAAGCCTGTCCCAAAATAAATCACAATATAAACGGGTTCAACTAATCTAAGAACCTGTCCTAACCTGTCCCGAATTCAATGCACACGATCAATAGGTATAACCTGTACAGAGTATATTCAATTATAAATTACAAACATAACTGAAATAGAAACTTAACAAACTAAACAAACGACACTGACTCGACAGACACGACACACCGCTGCCTAGCTCGAACTCCAACAACCTACACCTGCAAACTAAAAACATAGGTAGGGCGAGGGCCAATCCACTGACTGAGTGAGGGGGGCTGAACACACACACACACTATACATAATAAAGAGCAGAGCACATATCAAAAGAAAGACTATGAACCGGGACTAGGTTTTTGCATACCAAAACCATTTTTCAAATCAAACAGATACATAACTTATCTTATTTAAAACTTAACGAACTTAGCATAAACATATCATATCGAAAGAAAAGGCTCCTATCCCGTTTCATAATCAACATAACAGATCATATTCATATACCCGGCGAGTACGGGTCTCCCACCTTACTTCCATATCTTATTATACATATCATAATGGAAAACAAACAAATATCATAAACAATCCAACCCCAACACCATGTAGTTCGGGGAGCAAACCCTCACTACTCATACAGATACAAACACACACGGGGTAGCTAACCCACACTGTGCCTTCCCCGGCTATCCACCGAGGGCTCAAACCACCACGCCTCCTCAACCTCCACGAGTCGCACGTGGGTACTTCAAATGAGAACGTGCACAGGGGTCATAACCGGCGACGCCGTGGTCGTCCAGGGTCTCTCTTACCCAAGTCTCGGGACCCATCACATCAGAACAGAGCATATCAGATCATAACTCGCTACATATCATACTTATCAAATCATAACAGACTTACGTACCTGATCAGACATACCAAACCTTGCAGCTTAGCATATGCTATAAACGTACCTCTCTGTGTCATCCTAATCCGTAGCTGGCATGAAGACACACGGTTTGGAGCATAGCCTCGTTGCAAAACATTTCAAGCTAACATACGCTCGTACATATATACAGTTCGAAAACCTTTAACCGTATGACAAAATCATAAATGTATCGTATAAACACATATCTATTATATAAATATAATAGAATAATCGCATGCAGGCTTGAAAACGATCACAGAGGGTTGTAGGTCGCTTTAACTAAAATAAAAATCCTAAAACCTCACCTTACACCGACGAGAACGGAAAACTCGAGCAAAGAAATCCCACTGGAACCCAAACAGCTGACAAACACTCCCTGGAAAACCCCTGATCGACTGAACACATAGAACATAAGACTCAGAATCAAATCACAACCACAATGATGCACGACCATGCTCACGGATACAAATGATGCAACATATAATCCGTATATATACAATCAAGTCATTCAAAGCATATTATAAGTCATATTACTTATCAAGAGATGCATAGCTTATAAAATTCATAACATTAATTACATAAAATAAATTAGGACATTAAGAATTCCATTCATATCATGCACTAATTCTCGAAAGGATAACACAAATGGCATAATAATTTTATATGTAACTACACATAGGTATATTTCACAGTTTTCTAATAGTTAACATACTTAGCAATTCATTTAAATTAAATATAACTTAGTCTTTCATAATTCATTTCTTACGTTTAATCAAATTACTGAAGCAATTTAGTTCCCAAATATCACATTATACCCCTTAAAAGCACGGAACATGAGCAAGAAACGACATAAACGAGGTAATTAAATTCAGTAAGTCGAGAATCAAACTTTCATAAATCATATCATATTTCCAAATATCATACAACTTATAATTTCAATTCATAGTTCATACAAGATCGAAATTTACAATTAAAACAATTAACGAAAATAAATACAATAACTTCAAAAATTCATAAAAAATCAATCGGACATCCGATTGACAAACGAAAGTGGCGTTGGACTCACCACAACGAAAGGAACCCGCTGACCGAAAGTCACCGGAATGCCACCACCACAGCCAATCGAACAGCCACCGGCCGCCATCGGAATACCGCCTCCAGTGGTCGGAAAAATCCCCGGAAGCACATAAACGTACGTCTCGGCCTGCTTGACAAAAGCCCTCAACCAATTACAGGAAATACCAAACACACCGAATTTCGTTGGCAAAAAACCGAACTACATCCCTAGAATGAAAACTGAAATTAAACGCAAACCGTAAAACGAAAACGAAAACAAAAATGAAATCCGAACATACCGTTGGAAAGCCTGTAACGAGGCCTTCGAAAGCCCCTAGCCAAATGCCGAAAAAATCACCGGAAAAATGGGCCGCCGGTTCATAGCCGGTCCGCCACCGGTCAGTCGCCAATAGCCGGTTCTCGAGTCGGGGCTAACGTGAAAAGGTCGTCCTCCACCCACTGATCATCTTTTGTAAAGGGACCAACACCAAAACCCACCGGAAAAAGGCCCCCAACCGCCACCAAAGTCCCGTCGCTGCCTTGGTGCTACAGTGCACGTGCCACCGTCGCCGATCTTCAGTCGGCACGTGAGCCGCCGTCCGGCATCGAATGGTTGCGCCGCTAATGGAAATGGAACCTCCGGGAAATTCCGCTCCAGGCCCGGCCAAACTCCGGCCGATTGCACCGCCGTAGGCCGCCGCGAGACACGGCTAAAGCTCGTGGCACCACCGCCGCCGCCTGCAACTCGCCATAGCGCCGCCGCCTGCAACTCGCCATAGCGCCGCCTCCGTCTGGTTTCAGGCCATGATTTTGGTATCATCGTGTCGGGCTTGTCAAGCTGATCAATTTCCGTTATTCACACGTCGAATTCCGTCGAGAAATGAGCAAGTTAGGGACGAGTGTGTGTTTACGATGTTGTGTGTGTGTTGATCGCTTGAAGGAGGAGAGAGAGAACGAGGAAGCTGAAGTCTGGAGCTAAGGCACGAAAAATGAGGATCCACATATTTTATCCCGGTCCTCAACGTACGGAACGGTCGAAAGAAGGGTTAACGACGTCAGAATTGGGCAAACTTAGAGTCCACAGACTCGTCTCGATGCCCCGAATGCGTTGAAGAGGTCCAAGGGGTCGAAACCTCGAACAAACAAGAAATGACCGAAAAATCCCTTAAAAAGAGAAAATTACAAATAGGCTCCTAAACTCTAAAAGAGTTCAAAATAGGGCCTCGCAATGCACAAAATCACAGAATTAAAACATTAAAAAGTACATAAGAAACAACTAAAAGTAAATTAAGCAATTAAGCACACAAGGAAATTGACACGTGGTATCTGCTCGGATGATCGGAAAAGCGGGGTGTCATATGATACGTCACCGAAGTTGTATGATGAATGTGTTTCACATACAGAGGATTTGAATTTAAGGCGAATCAATAAATTTCATATTGGAGATGAAAAATAAATGATAGTAGTTGCAATTTATTTTTTATGGATATCTACACGGAGGAGTGAAATACGAAATTATTCTAGATCGGGAAATTCGTGAATAATTTAATTAATTTTAGTGTGCAACAATATTTATTTAGTGGAATTAAATATTGTTAAACGTTAATTAATTGTTATCATGAGTTGATAATATATTAATCCGTTTGGAGCTAAAATTAATTAGTCCTGCAGGTCCCCTGAAAGCCCCAATTGAAAACCCAAAGAGAAAATATTAAAAGGAGAGAGAGAAATGAATTATCAAAGTGTTTGAAAATAACCAAGGGATTTATTTTAAGAAATAAATCAAAATTCCAAAGAGTTGGAAATGCGCAAAATTTCATTTGGAGAAAATGAAAATTTTTAATTTTTTTTTTTTAAAAAAAATTTTAATTGCTGACGTGGCAGGTTGGACCCAGTTTTCGCTGACGCAGCGTCCGCGTGGCGCGCCAAGTGGACGGCTGAGATGGCGCCACATCATCTCGAATCAACTGTCCAGATTGGATCTGGATCGGGCCAGTCAACGGGCCAGGATACGGGTCAACGGGTTGGGTCAACGGAAATGGTCGGGTCAAACCTGACACATGGCAGAACCGGGATTGGCCACGTGTCGAACCAGACCGAACTGGGTTCGGTCCGACGAGTTCAAGGCCAGAAACCCTAGTCGCGTGTGTAACACAGCGTGAGGGCGCGTCCGGCGGCGGATCGGCACGTTCTCGGTAGCGTTGGACTCGTGGTGATGGGAGCTACGATGTAATCACCTTGGAATTCTTGTCCAAGTTGTGCACGCAAGTGCGGGTGTGAAATTAGTGTTTTACCCTCGGTTTTTCCCTAAAAATAGGGGCCTTGGCTCTTTATTTCTACATACAACTTTGGGAGAGGTTTTGGCTGAACTTTTGGCTTTGAAACCATATCCCTTTTCTCCTAGTTAATTCCGATTTATTTTGGAATTAATTTTAATTAGTCGTTTGTATATAAAACGCCTAATTTCGGGAGATTAAACCCTGAAAAGGGTTTTCTAGTTTAAAGTTTTATTTTCTCTAAGTATTTAGAGAAATACTTTCGGAGGCCACAGTCCGAGGATTTCTCTGGGGTTATTGCAGGGAAGCTCTGCCGGTTTCACGAGGAGTGATCGTATATCGGGTTCCCGGGAGGTGACGTGGTAACCGTCTTCTGTGAAAGCAAATGAGCTGGAAAAATGTCGTTAGATAGCCATGTTTGCAATACGGTAATATTTTACAGTTGTATTATTTTAAGCATGATAAATTATATGCTTTTAAGTGTAAATTGCATGTTAGATATTTATCTGCTTAAGTGATTTAAAATTTATTATCAATTGCATGTATATACTTGAGTAGATCCGGCTAGTCTTCCGCTATTGTATTAAAATGTTTTAGAAATATTTTAATAATTGTGTTATAAGAAAATTTTAAAATGTGGTTCCGGAGCCTCTACTGTTCTGGGCCCACCACCCAGCAGGTAACACTGCTGTAGACTACCTCGCAAATAGCGCTTCGTCCACACAACAGGATTGGTTCCACGGGCAGCACGGGTTGTCCCAGTAGCTGCGTGCTATTATTCACTTGGACAAATGGGAGCTACCAAATTTTCGGCGATAACCATGTATTGTTGTCAGGTTGGTAAGTTGTGTTTTGGTTCTGTTACTTTAGATATGATCTGGGGTGGCCTTGTAATTGCTATGGTTGGTCGGGGTCGGAGAAAGGTCTGTTGTCTTTTGCAGGTTTGTCAACAAAGGAGGATGTGCCGCTGGAGTGGCTAGGTTCTAGGGACTGCATGTAACATAGGGCATTTCTGTTCCCCTAATACTCTTGTGCTTCTGCTTAAGAGTACTGATTTAGGAGGCGAGGAAGCTCATGTAGCTCTGTTGGTGGAGTAACGGCCATCTCCATAGGCCAGTTTGTAACTTATGCATTGACGATTTTATGGTACATGTTGTCCGATACCAATTGTCCAAGGTTTTATATGGTCCTAAGGACGCTTGTGATAGAGATGAGTTCAACCACTACGTGATGAGAGTGTGCATCACAGCTCGGATGTCTGAGCGCCATCGATGGAGGCCAGTGGTTGATCCTATGAGTTCGCATAGCATGAGGGACCCGGTTTGGAATCAAAGGGGTTTGGAGAGTGGTGTTTACTGGAGTTATCCTCCTTTGATTTGGAATTTTCCCCCTTGTTTTCAGCTCTCTTATTCTATGTTTCGGGGTATTTTTATTTGTCCAGTATTTCTGATCTCTGGATCATGACCACTTGGTTTATGCTCTTATTGGCAATTGGTTATATATGAGGGGGGCCTCGGTAATAACCCTACGACACATTGCCGGTTTTTTATTAAAAAAAAAAAGTAACAAAATGGTTCAATTAAATTCAAATAAATTCAATTAATTCACAAAGTCACAATTAAATAAACTATATTATGTAATTAAACATAAATAACAAGAAATTAAATAACCTAATTCCAAAACTCACACGCATGGCATGCGTACCTATGCGGTCGAAACACGAATGTCACATTATCTCTTTGTTCCTTCATCTCCTTGGTCTCTAGATTACTAAATTTGACCTTATCCTCTGCTACTGTTACTTGCTAGACACCCTTGGAAAATTCCCACTTATTGTAGCTTCTATTAACCTGTTCGCTGATGATCAAGCGAACAGGTCACCCATATCATTCCGACCAACATTCTCCCACTGGCTGTCAGGAAGAGCTTTTAGATTTGTCCCCAACACCTATATTTGTACTTTTTATTTATATTGTATTCGTCATTGAAATTTTTAACTTTACATTCAATTTCAAAAATTATTAATTTTAAATAATTATTTAATTTATATTTTACAAAGTTAAAATTTACTTATTCTTTTATAATGACTTGCATATACTAAATAACTAATTATATTAGCGCATTGTAGTATATTTAATTATTTACTAATACATATTTTACGTAAAAAAAATAAGTTAATATAATAATTTATTGGTAATATATAAATTATAACCATTCTTTCAACGTTTAGCAAATCTTTTTCACTTTATTATTTTTCCTAGGTATCAGTCTTTTCCAGTTTTATTGACATTTAGAAATTACAAGTATATAATTACCAATTATAACAAGTAGTAGTGAAGTATTTGTTGGATATTTTTTAGTAACAAATGACGTGATTTTACTATGATAATTACAAAGGTCGAGGCGAGATTTCCACTCTCTTTCCTTAAGACGAAATTGCGCCGCTCAGGTGCTTATGGATTAGCGGCAATCGTCTCCCAAGAAACAACGACCACTTCCCATAATAGTAGCACTACAAATTACGAGATCAACGAACTCTAAGTGTTTAGAACTCTCTTAGAACTTAAATGCTCCTAAGTCTATTTATAGATACTTATGTACCTCTTCAAAAGGGTGTTTACCTATTCACTTTTAGTTATTAATTAATAAGACACCTTTTCGGTTATTACAGAAACAATGCAATGTTACATGACACCTTTTCAAATAAAGTGACAACTATTCACACAATTATTAATCCGAAAGGTCATGATATAAATGTGTCTTTATTAATTATTAACTATAAGTTTAATTTTCTCATTCAATAATTATTAAATTTTGATAAATAAAATTATCAAAATTCCAACAATCCCCCACATGAATGGAAAATTACCCTTTTGAATATATGCATATGACTAATGCAGACACATAAGAGAGTTCACGTGAATAATTATTGCATCGGGATAGGTAGCTTGTGGCTTTGAACCTTCCGTAGTGATGTACAATCGGATCTATTTGGCTAATAAGTGAAAGCGATGTCTTAAACTGTTCAGCCAATAGTGTAGACCAAGACAATCATACTCACACAATAATCATTCTAACACTTTTGGTTCTCATGATTGTATCCATATTGGCCTTGGACAACATCTTGGATTCATAAGTGTTTGCATTTGAACCGACCATGTCACACTTACATAGGTGATCTCCTAATAAAGAGTATCCTGCTATACTCCACCTTACAGGTCTAGGAATCATTAAAAGTCTTAGCTTAACCTCTTACCCTTTGCAGGCAGCACTTTTGTTGCCCTAGGAATGAGTTGGAAATAATTTCCTAAGTGCTCAACTAGTCCTTGTAACTAAGTTGTCCCATTGAACCAAGATCTTGGGATCTCAAGTCAACAAGGTTGGGTTACCATTATTTGGACTTTAATTAGTGGGTTTTAATCTCATCCCCCTCAACAAGCAGTATATTTGATCTCTCGATAGCCTTTTGTCAATGGATCCACTATGTTTTCTTTTGACTTTATATAGTCAATCTTTATAATTTCACTAGAGATCAACTGCTTAATGGTATTATGACTCGATCTTATAGGACAAGACTTACCATTATACGTAACATTTAATATCTTTCAATAGTCGCTTGACCATCTCTAGTATAGCAAAAGCTTTAAGCCATTTTAGCCCTCGTGCTATGCCTTGGTTCTGTATTAGCTCGATGGTTATAACTCGAATTTTCATCAAGTCGATCATCACCATAAGTTCTTTTCTTAAAACTTACTCTTTTCTTCCTTTATAAAGAAGAATATCTTCGAATAACACAATATTCTTCATTTCGACTATTGTATTCTTACTTGTTTTAAGAACTTATTCAAACATCCCACATTTTGAGGTATTATAGGAAATTGGTAATCTTTCCAAAGCTCATATGATCTCTTTTCAACCGAGTGGACGTTTCTCTATTTTGACCACTTCTTGAAAAGATTCATTAAGTTGATTCTTTCAAACCAACATATCAGTTATAATAATTTGATAGCTTTTGACTTATCAACATATTTTTGATATAGACACACTTGTCTCATTCATTGATTCAAAATCATATGATAGCATAGTCTTATCAAACTTTTCTTTTATAAATAATAGGACACAATTTAAAATAATTATCAAAGCAATTTTCCCACCATTTCATATATACTTTCGCACCTTTTCGGAGAGATAATCTGTAGCACCCGAGCGTGAGGCACCACATCCCCCGCACCGGGACCCGACCCGTATATGAAATGGAAGTCCATACACGTGCCAAATCCACGGCGAACGGGGACACAACACACACGCTATGCTAGACGGGACTAACCCTTAAACCAATCAACTCAAGAAACATAAAATCAGAGTTAAAATGATACGCGGAAGCAAGAATAACATAGCATATATACAATGAGCCACCAAGGTCCAAAATAGATATACAAAAGCATTCCAATATTCAACGGTGCTCATGGCCTACAAAAATCATAACGCTCAAGCTATACTAAGATCAAATACAAAAGTAATGAGAGTATGAACATATGAGACTGAAAAGAAGTGCTAAACATAAATGCAAGACCTAGACGACTTGTATTCCCGCCTAGCACTCCTATACCTGTACAAAACAACTGAAAACAACCGGGTTCAGTCTAAAAGAGACTGGTTGGTACAAAAACGGGGCATAAGATATATAATATCGCATAAATTAAACACATACATGCAAGCCCTAATCCCGTGTGAAGTTTGATAAGAATTTACCAAGTGGTTAAAACAAGAGGAAACATCAACGGGATTACGACGTTCATATTTGTTCATAAATGTTCATAAGGGTTTATGGCCCGGCGAGTGGGCGTGCACAATCTCCAACCTACTCCTCGTGTAATCATAATTAATTATTCAATCATTCGTTATCATACATAAATTCTTTGGTGCTCATAAATACATGATCATAATCATTCATATACTCCTTCTTCCTCCGGGTGGTGGACGGGCTTGCAAGACCCGGCCACCGGTTCATACATAGGCCAATGGGGGTACATGAATCCCCCAAGGGCACTCAGCTCCCATTCCTCGCTAAAACTCCTAGCGAGGGCCGGTATCACCGTAGTTTGGTTGGAACTAGTATATGGGATCCCCATCAGCCCTTGCTTCCTCGGTTAGCCACATATAATAAGTCCCGGGGCCCGTGCGATCATAAATCATAAATATCTCGCCAAACATAAGGTAGGGTTCCATAAATAAAAAGGGGTCATACGTTTGAAATCATTTACCCAAAATGACTCGATTTATATAAATATACGATTTTGGCTTAAAACTTTTCACATAAGGGATATATAGGGTCGTTTTAACTATTAGAAGAAAAACCCACCTTCACCAAAGCAAAAGAAAGGCACAAGCGTCTCAAGGCTCGCCCTCGTCTCCGACCAAACCCGAATCTGTGCAAAAGAAAAGGTATGAGACTCAATGACCACATATGACGCTCGGCAATGAAGTGAATATGACGTGAATGCACAAATGATCATGTTATATCATAAAAATGTTCATGTGCACTATTAAGAGATTTAAAACATATAATCATATCATTCGTTCATATATTTCATTCAATTTCATAAGTTCATAAATTCATAATTTCATAAATTCATATAAATTTCATAAATTCATAACATTCATAATATTCATAAATTCATAAATTCATAATGCATATCAATTAATCTAAAATCCATTTAATAAGCATAACATATAATATTCATATTCACATTTAGGAGTAAAATAAATAAAACGTTCAATCAATAGTCGGTAATTAAATACGCGAAATGGAAATCAATTGATTTCAAGAATTAAATTAAATCAATTAATATTTAAAATATATAATAAATATATATAATATAATATATATATAATATAATAACATATGTATATACATTATATATATATATATACACAAACATACCCATGCATGCATGCACACACACCACAAATATATACTATATATTATACACATGCATGCAAAAAAATAAACAACAAACACACACCTTACATATATATATATACACAGCCACACACATGCATGCAAGACACAAACACACGCAGCAGCCATGCATACAAAACAGCAGTAGCAGCAGTTCCAGGAATACAGCAAAACAAATCAAGAAAAAACGGGGTGACACCCCCCGTGTCACCTCCCAAGCCTAGACCGAGACACCCCCGTGTCTCGGTACAGCAATTCCAGCCCACACAGCACCCCCGTTCCGTGCTGGAAAGGCAACAACGGCACCCCCGTGTCGCACAGAAGCAACCCCTGTTCTCGGACAGCAAAAACGCAGAAAAAAAGGGTAGGAAATTCCCAGCAAGAAAGAAGGCAACAAAGGCAGCTAAACGAGGTATGAAATGCAGCAAAAACTCAACAAGAACACATGCTAAAAGGCCATGAAAATGACAGCAAAAAGAACGAAGGAATTACAGCCGTTTGGACAGCAACTCTGCGTGAAAAAAACAGGGCCAAGCTTGAAGAAAAACAGGGTATGCTTACACTCAAATAATCCGAATCAGATCAGGTCCATAAGGCCATCAAATGTGCAGCAAAACATCATAAATTCAACAAGTAATTCAGTCCCAAACAAACTCAAACAAGAAAGCAACCGTACGTGACCTTCATGTGGATTTTTCTCAAAATATCATAAATGATATCTCATAAATATCTCAACCACCAAGAAATCAATGATCATAAATGATATAACGATGTCAAAATAATCAATCTCAAGCTTGGAATCAATCAAAACCATGTAGAATCGAAGGAGAGCAAGAAATGCCCAAAATTACTCCATTTTCGGAAAAATCGCCCAGAATGATGAAACCATGCTCAAACTCATAAATGAAAGGATGAAAATGCTCAGAAATAAACATATAATACAATCCTAAACTTACCTTGTTGATTGGAAGAAGTTTGGATGAGATTTGAGCTCCAAAATCTCCAAGGGGTGAAGGGTTACGGGACTGGAATGAAGAGCAGTAGCTTTGGCTGGTGTTTGGGGATTGTGTGAGGGTTATCTTGGTTAGGGATTGATATGTCATGATAGGTGGTTGAGTTAGGGATCTAAGGAATCAAACCATGGTTAATTTGGTTATGGTTTGGACAAGATATGGCTAATTTTGTACAACAAGGTCAAATTGGTGGCCGATTCGTTTTTCGGTTGGATTTCGGAGGTTCAATCGACTTAGGAAAAATATAAGGCTAAGTTTACTAAACTCGAATTTTCGTTACGAGTTCAGCGGAGTTGACAGAACTCGAATCCGAGTTCCCGAGCTCAAGATATTAAATTCGGAACCAAGGGTACGCTAAGTGCTCGTTAGCCCCCGATTTGATTCCTCGATTCAAATTAAATTCGTTAACAAATCAAATGAATTCGAAAATATAAATCGAGCATATAATCATGTTCATTACACATATATTTACGACATATTACAAATTCGTGGCAATTCGATATCATTTCATATAAGAACGAAGCACAAAATAAACAAACAAGCTCATTCATGCAATTCATGCATATACATTAACTCCATGCATAAATTATAATTCCCATGCAAAAATATAAATAAATAAATTAGTTCTAATATTAAATAAATTATATTAAGTCACGTAATTAATTAACTAAAACATGATTAATTAACATAACATATAATTAGCATAATCATTAAATTAATAACATAATTAACATTAATAATTAAATTAACAATAATTGAAATATATATATTATAATACGAAATATATATATATAATTAATAATAAATTAAAATAAAATATAATAAAATAAAATAATAACAATTTATAATAAAATTAAATATAAAACACATAAAAACAATTAATTCGCGCAAATTGGTAAACACATACGTCGTACCTTTACGTCCGAAAAGTCGGGGCGTTACAACCTCTCCCCCTTAAAAGAATCCGTCCTCGGATTCATTACTCGCTCGGAAATAACTCGGGGTGAAACCTTTTCATCTTATCCTCCGTCTCCCACGTAGCCTCTTCGGTTTTATCACTTCTCCAAAGAACCTTGACTAGTGGAATACGCCGATTTCGAAGTTCCTGAAATTTTCGATCCAATATCTTAATCGGCTTCTGAACGAAGGTGAGATCCGGTTCTAATTCCACTTCTTCAACCGGTAGAACCTCGGACTCATCTCGATAATACTTTCGAAGCTGTGAAACATGAAATACGTTATGAATTCCAGTCAAACTCGGAGGTAAGTCCAATAGATAGGCCGTATCCCCAATCTTCTCCAAAATCTCATATGGTCCCATATACCGAGGGTTTAATTTTCCTCCTCGTCCAATCCTTGAGAACCCTTTTCGTGGGGAAGCCTTTAAGAAAACCCTATCTCCAATCTCAAACTCCAAATTCTTCCTCCGAAGATCTACATAACTCTTTTGTCGATCCTGAGCGGCCTTCATCCGTTGTCTAATTATCTGGACCTTATCAATAGCCTCTTGTACAGCCTTAGAGGGTTTTTCCTTCTTTTCCCCTCTTTTAATCCCTTCTTGCTTGGTCCAATTCCATTCCTCCAAGTCAAAGAACAACGGTGATCGACATTTACGTCCATAAAGAGCTTCATAAGGGGCCATTTCAATCGAGGCTTGATAGCTATTGTTGTAAGCAAACTCGATTAACGGCAACTGTTCATTCCACGAGCTTTGAAAGTCCAATGCACATGCTCTCAATAGATCCTCCAGATACTTAATTAACCTTTCTGATTGTCCGTCGGTCTGAGGATGGAAGGCTGTGCTGAATTGAAGCCTTGATCCCAAACACTTCTGTAATTCTTGCCATAACCTTGAAGTAAATCTGGGATCCCGATCCGAGACAATACTAATAGGTACACCATGAAGCCTAACAATCTCATCATTGTATCTCTTAGCCAACTTACCCACTTTATCGGACATTCTGATAGCAAGAAAATGAGCTGATTTTGTCAACCTGTCCACAATAACCCAAATTCCATCGAAACCTCCTCTCACTCTTGGTAATCCCGAAACAAAATCCATAGTTATTTGTTCCCATTTCCACTCTGGGATAGGCAATGGTCGAAGTAGCCCCGATGGCTTTTGATGTTCTGCCTTTACCACTTGACAAGTCATACAATGCTTCACGAAGTTGATAACATCCCGTTTCAATCCATTCCACCAATAGAATTGCTTAAGATCCTTATACATTTTGTTCCCTCCGGGATGTATGGAATACCCTGACCGATGAGCTTCCTCAAGAATAATCGTTTTTAACTCTTCCGGGACAACAACTCTATTCTTGAATCTTAGAAGTCCCGTATCATCAAACCCAAACGGACACTCTGAATCAGCTCGAGCCTTCTCAGCTAATTTCTGAACCTCGGGATCAATCCTCTGAGCATCAAATAATCTCTATTTAAGATCTGGTTGAACCGTGATATTCCGAACACTAGCCCTCAGTCTGAACAACTCATTCTCATCTCCAATCTCCACTTTCACATTGGACACGCTAGCTTTCCGACTAAGCGCATCCGCGACCAAATTGGCTTTGCTGGGATGGTATCGGATTGTACACTCATAATCCGCCAAAAGTTCCATCCAACGCCGCTGTCTCTTGTTCAATTCCTTTTGTGAGAATAAGTATTGGAGACTCTTGTGATCAGAAAAGACCTCAAACGAAATTCCATAAAGATAGTGTCTCCACTTACCCAAAGCAAAGATCACTGCCGCTAATTCCAAATCGTGAGTGGTAGTTCTGTTAATGCTCTTTTAATTTCCTTGAGGCATAGGCGATTACTCTTCCATTTTGCATCAACACACATCCCAAACCTTCCTTTGAGGCGTCCGTATAAACTGTATATCCTTCTGTACCTTCGGGAAGTGCTAATACAGGGGCGGTGGTCAACTTTTCCTTTAAAAGTTGAAAGCTAGCCTCACATGCCTCGTCCCACTCAAACTTAACCGCTTTCTTAGTCAATCGGGTTAAAGGAGCCGCAATCTTCAAAAAATCCTGAACGAATCTTCGATAGTAGCCTGCCAAACCCAAGAAACTCCTTACTTCTGAAGCATTTTTCGGGCTTTGCCATTGGATAACCGTCTCAATCTTAGAAGGGTCTACTTCCAAACCTTTCCTTGAAATAATATGGCCCAAAAATGCTACCCGATCAATCCAAAACTCGCATTTGCTAAACTTAGCATACAACCGATGTTCCCTTAAGGTGTCCAACACAATTCTGAGGTGCCTTGCATGATCCTCCGGAGTTCTCGAGTAAACTAAGATGTCATCGATGAAGATTACCACAAACTTGTCCAAATAGGGCCGGAAAATTCGATCCATCATATCCATAAAAACAGCCGGAGCATTAGTCAATCCAAAAGGCATCACTACGAACTCGTAGTGTCCATACCGGGTGTTAAATCCCATCTTCGGAATGTCCTCTTCCCGGATCTTCAATTGATAATATCCTTGTCTCAAGTCCAATTTTGAGTAAACCCCCGAACCTTGTAACATGTCGAATAAATCCTCAATATGGGGAAAAGGATACTTATTCTTTACGGTCATCCGATTAAGCTCCCGGTAATCTATACACATTCTTAAGGTTCCATCCTTTTTCTTTACAAAGAGAACCTGAGCACCCCAAGGTGACGAACTTGGCCGAATATATCCAACTTTGAGCAATTCCTCTAATTGAATTTTTAACTCTTTCAGTTCGGCCGGTGCCATCCGATACGGAGTCTTAGAATACGGTGTGGATCCTGGATGTAAGTCAATAACAAATTCGATCTCACGGTCGGGTGGTAAAGAACTCAAATTCTCCGGAAACACATCGGAGAAATCCTTAACAACCGCGGTATCCTCCAACTTAACTTGATCTTTCGGTCTATTAAGAAGGTAAGCAACAAATCCCGTTGCTCCTTCTCTTATCAACTTGTGAGCTTCCATATAAGACAAGAGAGATACCGTTCTTGATCCACTACCAATCACCAATTCTTTCCCCAAAATCACTTTCTTCGCAAAACAATCAACATTGGCCCGATGCCTGGACAACCAGTCCATACCCAAGATAACTCCATACCTCTTCATGGACATAACAATTAAATCAGCCGGATACTCTTTCCCTTCAATCAGAACTGAACACTCCCGAACCAACTGATATGTCTGAAGACTCCCGCCAAGTGGCGAACTCACCAAATACCAAGAAGAAAGACAAATAACAGGCAAGCTCAGAGTAGCAACTAAGTCACAAGAAATAAAGGAATGCGTGGCACCCGGATCAAAGAGTGCATGAATGTTCATGTTATGTATGCATAGGGTACCTTCTACCACGGCTGTGGGATCAATCTCTGCATCTTGCTCCTCACCCTCGAGGGCGTAAGCACGAGCCTGAATCATTGGCCTCTGAACTCCTTTCTGAAATCGGGGGTTCTTGTAGGGACATGTCTCCGCCATATGATCGCTTTTTCCACATATGAGGCACAAATTCAACCTTCTTCGACAGTTATTGTAGGTATGGGTCGGTCCCCCGCAATGAGTACATGGAGGCACATCCGGGCGTGAATTTGTAGATGCCGGAGTCATAGGTAGAGCCTTTGGTCGAGTCGGTGCGGCTTGAGAACCTTGTCCTCCAAACCGAGGCTTCTTAAACAGACCCTTAGGAGGTGGACTAGCTTGAATCATCGGCCTCTTTCCCGAATTCGATCCGGAACCTCTTCCCATTGGAGCTCTAAACATCGAATCCTTCTTCTTGAATTCCTCCTCTTGAACCAAAGCCCTTTGCACGGTGTCGGCAAATGACTCGAAGTTGTGACTCGCCTGACCGTGTCTCAAGTCCTGTCTCAACCCCGCAATAAATTTTCTCGACTTTCTCTTCTCATCCCGGGTGACATGAGGAGCATATTTCCCGAGTCTATTGAATACGGCGAGGTATTGAGTCACCGTACGAGCACCTTGCTTTAATTCCATAAACTCTTGCTCCTTCCTTTCTCTTACCACTTCCGGTACAAAGCATTCCCGGAATTCTCTCTTGAAAACTTCCCAAGTCACTTCCTCTTCATCCACTTCAAGTTTCTCCCTTGTTCGTTCCCACCATTCATACGCATCTCCATCCAGTTCGAATATAGTAAATTGAGCCTTCTCTTGCGTAGTAAACTGTCGGACTCCAAATATCCTCTCCAAACGAATCAACCAACCCTCCGAGACCGCATCGTCAATAAAACCAGAAAACCGAGGGGGGTTATAGCTCAGAAACACCCCATGAGGATCTCTATTGTTATGGTTTGGTGGAGGAGCTTGTTGTTCTACTTGTTGTGGTGGGGGAGCTTGAGCCCTCCGATGCTCTACATAGTTAAAAACCGCTTCCATGAAATTTCCCATGTCCACCGGTGGTGCTTGTGGTTGGGGTGGAGGCGTAGGGGATCGGTCATGATGACGGCGATGTCCGGGAGATCTCTCACGGTGTCTACGTGGAGGCATCCTGTTCAAGAAATACTGAAATGCATGCTATTTTTAGTCCATGCATGCAAGTGCAATTAATTCGATCAAAATTCAAGATTTAAAGCACACAAGCACGTAAACAATGCATATGCAACACATTGACAAGTTGTTCCTAAAGCCGAACGACCTAACTGACTCAACACGACACTAGAGCCCGGGTTTTACAACCCTAAGCTCTGATACCACATAAGGATGTAGCACCCGAGCGCGAGGCACCACATCCCCCACTCCGGGACCCAACCCGTATATGAAATGGAAGTCCATACACGTGCCAAATCCACGGCGAACGGGGACACAACACACACGCTATGCTAGGCGGGACTAACCCTTAAACCAATCAACTCAAGAAACATAAAATCAGAGTTAAAATGATACGCGGAAGCAAGAATAACATAGCATATATACAATGAGCAACCAAGCTCCAAAATAGATATACAAAAGCATTCCAATATTCAACGGCGCTCATGGCCTACAAAAATTATAACGCTCAAGCTATACTAAGATCAAATACAAAAGTAATGAGAGTATGAACATATGAGACTGAAAAGAAGTACTAAACATAAATGCAAGACCTAGACGACTTGTATTCCCGCCTAGCACTCCTATACCTGCACAAAACAACTGAAAACAATCGGGTTCAGTCTAAAAGAGACTGGTGGGTACAAAAACGGGGCATAAGATATATAATATCGCATAAATTAAACACATACATGCAAGCCCTAATCCCGTGTGAAGTTTGATAAGAATTTACCAAGTGGTTAAAACAAGAGGAAACATCAACGGGATTACGACATTCATATTTGTTCATAAATGTTCATAAGGGTTTATGGCCCGGCGAGTGGGCGTGCACAATCTCCAACCTACTCCTCGTGTAATCATAATTAATTATTCAATCATTCGTTATCATACATAAATTCTTTGGTGCTCATAAATACATGATCATAATCATTCATATACTCCTTCTTCCTCCGGGTGGTGGACGGGCTTGCAAGACCCGGCCACCGGTTCATACATAGGCCAATGGGGGTACATGAATCCCCCAAGGGCACTCAGCTCCCATTCCTCGCTAAAACTCCTAGCGAGGGCCGGTATCACCGTAGTTTGGTTGGAACTAGTATATAGGATCCCCGTCAGCCCTTGCTTCCTCGGTTAGCCACATATACTAAGTCCCGGGGCCCGTGCGATCATAAATCATAAATATCTTGCCAAACATAAGGTAGGGTTCCATAAATAAAAAGGGGTCATACGTTTGAAATCATTTACCCAAAATGACTCGATTTATATAAATATACGATTTTAGCTTAAAACTTTTCACATAAGGGATATATAGGGTCGTTTTAACTATTAGAAGTAAAACCCACCTTTACCAAAGCAAAAGAAAGGCACAAGCGTCTCAAGGCTCGCCCTCGTCTCCGACCAAACCCGAATCTGTGCAAAAGAAAAGGTATGAGACTCAATGACCACATATGACGCTCGACAATGAAGTGAATATGACGTGAATGCATAAATGATCATGTTATATCATAAAAATGTTCATGTGCACTATTAAGAGATTTAAAACATATAATCATATCATTCGTTCATACATTTCATTCAATTTCATAAGTTCATAAATTCATAATTTCATAAATTCATATAAATTTCATAAATTCATAACATTCATAATATTCATAAATTCATAATGCATATCAATTAATCTAAAATCCGTTTAATAAGCATAACATATAATATTCATATTCACATTTAGGAGTAAAATAAATAAAACGTTCAATCAATAGTCGGTAATTAAATATGCGAAATGAAAATCAATTGATTTCAAGAATTAAATTAAATCAATTAATATTTAAAATATATAATAAATATATATAATATAATATATATATAATATAATAACATATGTATATACATTATATATATATATATATATATATATATATATATATATATATACGTACACACACACAAACATATCCATGCATGCAAAAAAAATAAACAACAAACACACACCTTACATATATATATATACACAGCCACACACATGCATGCAAGACACAAACACACGCAGCAGCCATGCATACAAAACAGCAGTAGCAGCAGTTCCAGGAATACAGCAAAACAAATCAAGAAAAAATGGGGTGACACCCCCGTGTCACCTCCCAAGCCTAGACCGAGACACCCCCGTGTCTCGGTACAGCAATTCCAGCCCACACAGCACCCCCGTTCTGCGCTGGAAAGGCAACAACGGCACCCCCGTGTCGCACAGCAGCAACCCCTGTTCTCGGACAGCAAAAACGCAGAAAAAAAGGGCAGGAAATTCCCAGCAAGAAAGAAGGCAACAAAGGCAGCTAAACAAGGTATGAAATGCAGAAAAAACTCAACAAGAACACATGCTAAAAGGCCACGAAAAAGACAGCAAAAAGAAGGAAGTAATTACAGCCGTTTGGACAGCAACTCTGCGTGAAAAAAACAGGGCCAAGCTTGAAGAAAAACAGGGTATGCTTACACTCAAATAATCCGACTCATATCAGGTCCATAAGGCCATCAAATGTGCAGCAAAACATCATAAATTCAACAAGTAATTCAGTCCCAAACAAGCTCAAACAAGAAAGCAACCGTACGTGACCTTCATGTGGATTTTTCTCAAAATGTCATAAATGATATCTCATAAATATCTCAACCACCAAGAAATCAATGATCATAAATGATATAAGGATGTCAAAATAATCAATCTCAAGCTTGGAATCAATCAAAACCATGTAGAATCGAAGGAGATCAAGAAATGCACAAAATTACTCCATTTTCGGAAAAATCGCCCAGAATGATGAAACCATGCTCAAACTCATGAATGAAAGGATGAAAATGCTCAGAAATAAACATATAATACAATCCTAAACTTACCTTGTTGATTGGAAGAAGTTTGGATGAGATTTGAGCTCCAAAATCTCCAAGGGGTGAAGGGTTACGGGACTGGAATGAAGAACAGTAGCTTTGGCTGGTGTTTGGGGATTGTGTGAGGGTTATCTTGGTTAGGGCTTGATATGTCATGATAGGTGGTTGAGTTAGGGATCTAAGGAATCAAACCATGGTTAATTTGGTCATGGTTTGGACAAGATATGGCTAATTTTGTACAACAAGGTCAAATTGGTCGCCGATTTGTTTTTCGGTTGGATTTCGGAGGTTCAATAGACTTAGGAAAAATATAAGGCTAAGTTTACTAAACTCAAATTTTCGTTACGAGTTCAGCGGAGTTGACGGAACTCGAATCCGAGTTCCCGAGCTCAAGATATTAAATTCAGAACCAAGGGTACGCTAAGTGCTCGTTAGCCCCCGATTTGGTTCCTCGATTCAAATTAAATTCGTTAACAAATCAAATGAATTCGAAAATATAAATCGAGCATATAATCATGTTCATTACACATATATTTACGACATATTACAAATTCGTGGCAATTCGATATCATTTCATATAAGAACGAAGCACAAAATAAACAAACAAGCTCATTCATGCAATTCATGCATATACATTAACTCCATGCATAAATTATAATTCCCATGCAAAAATATAAATAAATAAATTAGTTCTAATATTAAATAAATTATATTAAGTCACGTAATTAATTAACTAAAACATGATTAATTAACATAACATATAATTAGCATAATCATTAAATTAATAACATAATTAACATTAATAATTAAATTAACAATAATTGAAATATATATATTATAATACGAAATATATATATAAAATTAATAATAAAATAAAATAATAATAATTTATAATAAAATTAAATATAAAACACATAAAAACAATTAATTCGCGCAAATTGGTAAACACATACGTCGTACCTTTACGTCCGAAAAGTCGGGGCGTTACATAATCACCCCTCAAAGCCGAAGAGGTGCCTTGAAATTAAGGGGTGTCTTGATTTCATTAATTAAGATATATCAAATATCTTTAATTAATTCATTGTCCCATCATAACCGAATAGGTGCTTCAATTAAGTGATGGGATGCTTTCAACATTTCATTAAGATAAATATATTATCTTAATTAATACATTGTTTTATAATATATTTTTCATTTTCAAATATTATTTAATAAATAATATAGGAACTTCACCAAATATAGTTTTGCACATATATAATTGAATTGAAATAAAACCATAGATTTGATAGCATAAAACTATCATGTATATTTGTGCAAAAATAATCAAATAAATAAATATATCTACTGAAGTTATATAATTGGAGCATATAATTAAAATGAAACTCTTACTTGGATGGTTCCTTGTGGAGTTTTAATTGAACAACATCTTTTGTTGCCGCATTTAAAATCAATTTATGATTTCTTTGATTTCTCTTCTATAACCGACGCAGTGACCGATTTGACAATCAGTGCATGCAACAACATTGAAGTTAGAGTTCGTATAGACCATAGTAAAATCAACAAAAAAGTTTCGTCTTAATTTTGTTGGATATTTTTGAGCAACAGAGGGAGTGATTTTACTATGATAATTACAAAGGTTGATGCGAAATTTCCACTCTCTTTCCTTAAGACGAAATTGCCCCGCTCAGGTGCTTATGGATTAGCGGCAATCGTCTCCCAAGAAACAACGACCACTTCCCGTAATAGTAGCACTACAAATTACGAGATCAACGAACTCTAAGTGTTTAAAACTCTCTTAGAACTTAAATGCTCCTAAGTGTATTTGTATGTAATTCTAGAATTGAATAATGAAATGCATAATAGTGGGGTCTATTTATAGATACTTATGTACCTCTTCAAAAGGGGTGTTTACCTATTCACTTTTAGTTATTAATTAGAGCAAATTACATTTTTGGTCCCACAGAATTAGGTCTTTTACAATTTTAGTCCCATTTCTTTGAAATTAGACAATTTTAGTCCCATTAGTTTCAAAAAATTGCAATTCTGGTGCAATATGGGGGGAAAGGATACTGTTCGGGTTTACTTATTAATACCCCATTTTAGCACCCTGAATCAACTTAGAACAATAACTCTGAATCACTCTCCTTAAGGTAATGTGGGGCTTAAATGAGGTATTAATAAGCAAACTCCCACAAAAACAACCTGATGAACAATAACTTTTTTCCCAAATTGTACTTGACGGCAAAAAAGTACGTTTTCTATCGATTATTTGACGGATGGGACCAAAATTACAACTTATTGAAACTAATGGGACTAAAAGTGTCTAATTTCAAAAATATGAGACTAAAATTGCAAAAGGCCTAATCCTATGGGACCAAAAATATAATTTGCTCACTATTAATTAATAAGACACCTTTTCGGTTATTACCGAAACAATGCAATGTTACATGACACCTTTTCAAATAAAGTGACAACTATTCATCACAATTATTAATCCGAAAGGTCATGTCTTTTAGAAAACACTGCATATATTACATATAAATGTGTCTTCATTAATTATTATCCATAAGTTTAATTTTCTCATTCAATAATTATTAAGTTTTGATAAATAAAATTATCAAAATTCCAACAGTATTTTATAAAAAAGAACATATTATTATCCAACTACATAGATTTTATTTATTTTTCTATGCATATGGCATGTCCTATAAAATTTAATTAATTATATTGTTATTTTTTTTAATTTAAGGCATTTTTAAATTTATAATTTTTGTTTTGTACTTCTTTTTATCATTTAGTTATTTTATTTTTTGTTGCTTTTCTCTCTTTTTTTTTATTAGATTAATTATATTTATACCCAATAAAATTTAAAACAATTATATTTATATATTGTTTTAAAAAATATATATATAGTTTTGACCAAAAAAAAGATTTTTTTAATATAATTGTTCTTTCTTCTTCTATTTTATATGACTCTTACAAAATCTATTGAAGTATTCCTAAAACAGCCCTGCATGCAGGGAGATAAACAGCCCAGAAATGCAGGGAGATAGTGCTAGTTAACTTATATGACAAATTTAAATACTTATTTCCCATTTTAGCAATAATGAGTTTTTGAAACGACAATAACTACAATGATAAGTTGTTATCTGACATTCAATTGCAAATACAATCGTAATCTAACCTCACAAATTCAGGGTTAGATCTAATTACCAAATCAATTAAATTCCTTTCCCGTCCATCTCCTTATCCAAATTCCGACACAGTCAAAATATCCAATAATCCAAATCAAATCGCCTTCCTCCCTCCAAATACAATTAATTTGGATTAATTAAACAGTATTTACCCTCTTTTTTTAGTCACATACGTAACGGAACGTGGATTCTGTTCAAATTTCAATAGACCCCCAGTCACGCCTTGTGATTACCTGATCATTTGCCAAACAAATTCTTCCCATAATCATGCATAATAACGTCTATAATCACCCATAATCCTATCCACTAATGCAGTCAATTAAATTGAACGTTACACGACCCCATATAAACACAAAAAACTATCCAAAAATAGCGAAATAATTAATATTATTAGTCAAAGTAAAAAAATAATTTCAATTAGAATTAAGTATGTAATTAATGAATAAATAAAATAGAAAAGATCTAAAATAATGAGACACAGAGAAAATAAAAATATAAAAAAAAAAGAAAATTCATTTACTTAATATGTATTAATTAATATAATTTTATAATAATTTTTAAAATACCAAAATTTAATATTGTGATAATTAAGACTTTAGTATTACGATGAATATTTTGTTTCAAATATTCTCTACGAATTGCTACAGAAGATTTTGTCGCCAAAGTATTAAAAATTTTTCAACAAGAAAATATATTTTCTTGCCAAAAAGCAGCAACTGCTACAAGATATTTAGTTGGAAAAAAGCAAAATATTAAGCACCAATTACATTTTGTAACTAACTTTTTGGGAAGTATTTTCAAGTTTCATATGGATAAATTTCAGTGCTACAAATTTTATGTTAGTTATTTAATTTGTCAAAATAATTGCCAAATAAAATTTAAAAGCGAGGGTTGAGTGACATGTTTTTAATAACGAAACATATTTTTTTTGCTAAATAAATAAACGAAAGGACGGCGAACATCACTTTTCGTTGCTAAAACTTAACTATCAGCGACAAAAATAAAATCGTTACTGGAAAAAATAAAAAATTGGTTGCGAATTTGATATAAGCTTCGTCTTTCGAGTTAGAGGCATGCATATGCCTCCATGCATAAAAGTAATTAATCAATGAGGACCAAAAATAATAATAATAATAATAAAAGTAATTAATCAATACTTATGTGAAATTAGTAGTTTATTAGCATAAACCCCGTGCTATGCACGGCAATAAGAAAAAAAGAAATTATTTTAAAAAACAATTTGAATTTATGTGTAATATTTTAATATAAAAAAATGGTCAATAAGTAAATATTAAAATTAAATTTGCTAAATTGTATAGAAGTATAGTAAGTATATATTTTGATAAAAAAGTAACATAGTAAGTGATGGGTCTGAATATGGGGTACAGAGTCCAATCACTTTACAATTTGTTTAGGTGAGGAAACCAGTTGATGATCGCCGGAAAAGGTGGGGGGTTCGACCTGCTAGGACAAACACCAAAGCAAAGTCAGAAGGCCAAGCTGGGGAAACTGGGGGTGATTCCCAGTTTGGCTCTCCGACGCTCAAGTCAGATGATGATCTGAAAGAGAAAGTAAAAAAGTTGTAAAAGTGCAGTAATGGAAGTTGCTTATAGTGAAGGAGATGAAGACTCCTATTTATAGTTGAGGGTCAGGGACCCTTTTGGTCATTTGCACAGTGTGGTCCTGGCCGAATGTTGCCCTAACACGTGGCGTTGCGAGAGAAACCTAGGAGGAATCTTCTGCAAAAGCTGGTGAGAGTGAGTGTTGGCAACAGTGGTAGGTGCGCGGGCATGTACGGGGTGTCAGAGAGCTATTTTGGGTTGGTGACGAGGGCCATGAGCGTGCTCGAGTCAACCATGAGCCTGATGGGACAGTGGATCCGGGCCAAGGCAATGAGATGAGAGGGAGCTTGGTCCCTTGGTTTGCTTGCATGCGTAAGCCCATCCGAGGGGAGTGAGCGCTCGAGGATGCCTCCTTTGGTGAACTGGGGTATTGCTTTGTAGTGTAAGGAGCGCTCGTTGGTGAGCGGCTATGACGGCCACGTGTCATGTGACGGTGACGACACGTGTCGCTCATGGGTCTTAATACCCGAGGGTGAATGACGCTCGGAGGAGATCTGCTTTGGGGATTGATAGGCTACGTGTCAGCTACTGGTGGCGCCATGTGTCAAAGCGTGGCCCAAGCGTATTTTGACCTTATCATTTTGCCCCCCAATTCTATAGTCCTTAGTGATAAGGGCTGTGAAATTCTGCCAATGTACTTTACCGAGCGTTACGCTTGTACAAGGCATGGCGTGTTGGGTAATTATCCTTCTGATTGCGCCATAAATGCGGTCCTTTCTTCTGACCGCTTGAAACGTCTACGCATTAAATGCGGTCCTTTCTTCTGACCGCTTGAAAAGTCTTTGCATTAAATGCTGATGCGCGTAGGGCGCGTGGTTCTTGGGGAGTACGTGACGGTTCGATAAAGTGAACGGTTTCCTAGGCGGTAAATGATTGCGATTTCAAATTATTTACCAGAAACGTACCAACTCCCATCCCTATAAATAAGGGGTTCTGCATCCATAACCATTTTTACGCGAACAAATCTTCAGAGCATATACTTGCGAAAAACTCTTTGCAAAACCACCTTCGGAGCACTCACAACCTCCTTCCAAGTTTTTCCGGAAAACTCAAGGTAACTTTCTGGTGAAATCTTTTATCTTTGCTAACCTTAGAATTAGATTAGGATTTAGTTCTCCGTACATCTCCCTTACTTCCCAAAGTTCCTGAATCCCGCATCTCCTCCCAACTCCAAAGAAACCTTTCCAATCCTTGAAAAAACCTTCTCGAACATGTCTAGAGATCACGCCGAAGAATTTGCCCAGGAAGTGGAAGATATGGCAATCCAAAATTCATCTCCTAGAGATGAAGAATTGCACGCCGCCATTTCCGCCATGGAGGAGAGGAACCCAGGTGGGGTAGAGCATATTTTTGAAGAGATGAACCTGGTGATGGAAGTGGAGAGGCAAGGGGTGACTCTCCCGATTACAGAGAGCGCAACTCATCCACATCGCCACACCGTGACCGTGGTCGTTGCTGCCCCGGTTCTAGATTTCGAGGGGGAAGCGGGGCCTTCTGAAAGAACCCATGCCAAGGGCAAAGGCAAGAAACCCCAAAAGCCCAGAAAAGCTAAGAGGGCCAAAGGGCCAAACGAGGGTGAAGGCTTAGGTATGCAAGCAACCAAGTGCACCCCAGATGAGACTCCCAGTACAATCACTTTGGGGGAGATAAAGTCTGTTATGGCTCCAATCTACTGGGACGAGCGCTATACAAGGAGAATCCCAGCCAAGCACGAGCGTGCCAACCATCCCCCATCTGGCGAAATGGCGGTTTACAAGGACGCGATTGGCTCGGTGGGCCTAAGATTTCCAATTCCAGTCCCAGTGGCCAACATTTTGAACAATCTGAACCTTTGCCCCTCGCAAATCGTGCCCAACAGCCTCGCTTTGATAACAAGCTTCGTGGTCCTCATGAAGTGCACTGGATATGAGCCTTCAATGGAGAATTTCAACGCTCTGTTCCAAGTTGTCAGCTCACCACGCTTGTCTCCTGAGGCGGGCTTCTTTTATTATGTTCAAGCAAAGACCCACTTGAAGTTGATTAATTCTCCATCATCCACCTATGGGCCAGAATGGAAGGAGAAGTTTAGTTTTGTAAAATCCCCAGCGGATGATGATTTCGGGGTGTCACGAGAGTGGGTCTCGCACGGGAAGGGCTCCCTCGTGAAGAATCGTTTAGGCCCTACTTTTCTTGATAACTGGGCTAAGGATTTTGCTAGAGCGCTGAGGGACGAGGGCCGGCTGATACAAGCCAAAGATTTGATAGATGATGCAGAACTCACATTCCTTTGCGGTCTTACCAACGACCCCCATTATTTCAGCAACCCTCCCGTTCGGGATTTGGAGAGAGACGGTTAGATTTTAGGGCACTAACTTGTAGATAGGAACACTAACTGCCTACTTGTGTTTGTAATTTATTTTTTGTGAAGTTTGCTTCAGGGTTTTTGACCTTCCTTGTTTTTTCTTACCTCGGGTTTAAACATCATCATGGCTGGAGTAATTTGACACGCTGCTCGTTTCGCCAACGCTAATAGGTGCCAGGCTAATCAAGGTAATCAGCAAAACCAACCACCCCGAGGCGCAGTTCGTGGCAACGAGCCCAATGCCCTCCAAGCGCAATGAAGCCAAGGAGCCCAATGCCCTCCAAGCGCCGGGAAACAACGAGCCTGAGCCTCCTCCAGTCGCCCAAAACCAAGAAGAACATGCCCCCCAAGCGCAAGAGCCGGCAGGCCCCATTCATGGTCCCGTGGCCCAAAACGTTTTGGTGGTTCTGGATGAAGATGTTGCTCCTGCAGCTTGATGGTTCCTTTCCTTTACTTATGTTGCAATTTCTATTCCTTTAGCTTAGTTTTTCCTTTATAAGAATGTTAAGGGCCCACGGGTCCTTGTTTTGTAACTTTGGCAAAAGCCTCAATCAATGAAATTCTTCTTTTTCCATAATAATGTCTCTCTTTATTTTCTTGATTGTGGAATTTTTTCCTTGTTCCTGTTGTAATAAAATCTCATAATGCTAAGATTATATGTAATCATGCTTGGTAAAATATGCCTTATTTTAGCTAAGTCTTAAGTAAGCACGAGGGTCTTACTGGAAGATTGCCCTCTTCCAAGACTTGTGAAAATTTTTGCTTTTACACTTAGAAATTTTACCAAGTCTTTGAGTAATTACGAGGGTCTTACTGAGAGACTGCCCTCGTTCAAAACTTGTGAAAATTTTGCTTAACAACTTGGAAAATTTTAGTAAGTCTTGAGTAATCACGAGGGTTTTACTGAGAGACTGCCTTCGTTCAAGCCTTGTGAAAATTTTGCTTAACAACTTGGAAAATTTTACTAAGTCTTGAGTAATCACGAGGGTCTTACTGAGAGACTGCCCTCGTTCAAGACTTGTGAAAATTTTGCTTAACAACTTGGAAAATTTTACTAAGTCTTGAGTAATCACGAGGGTCTTACTGAGAGGCTGCCCTCGTTCAAGGCTTGTGAAAATTTTCGCACATATAAGTCCATTCAAACCTTCAAGTAAGCGTGTGAGTTTCTTTCTCAGAGAAATTTTAGCTTGTACTTAACAAGAATTTTGTAAAAATCGGCTGCCTTTGAACGAGCGCGGGGATCTCCACCTTGAGAGCGTCCTGGTGTTCAAGGTTTGAGCAAATCCATTCCGAATAACGTTACCGTTGAACGAGCGCGATTGTACCCGTTGATTTTTTGGACTAGCAAGCGATCCTGTTTTCGAGCGCAAGGCATTGTGACAAACAGCCAAGGCCTAATAGGGTTTTTCTTCGATTTATCATGTTGGTTGTGAGCGTTACCAGGCTATCCTTATGAGGGCGTCCCCCCACGTGGAGTAGAGCGCTGGCAAGCGTAACCCATGTGCGATAACATCGTGTTCATTGAAATGGATTGTCAACCACGCTCGTAGAAACAAGGGACGTGGGTCTTATCCACTTGCGTAATTTAAAAGCAGTAGTATAGAAATATTCAAGAGAATGTATTGTAACTTACTTGAGATTTGAAGTAGTACATAGAACCCATTAGTGGGATTGTTACATCATCATTTCTAGAGAACTTTTAAACATAGAACCGCCGGAGGTTACATGCGTTCCAGGGGCGAGGCAAACGCTCGCCTTGCAGTGTCTCCAGGGTGTAAGTGTTGTTAGCTCTGATTTGTATGACTTTGAATGGACCTTCCCAGTTGGGGTCCAATTTTCCCACATGCCTGGATACTTCTACTTTCTTCAAGACCAAGTCTCTCAATTGGAAAGTCCTTTCTTTTACACGCTTGTTGTATTGTTGTGCCACAGCTGCCTTATATCTATGCATTTTTGCCCACGCATTGTCCCTTCTTTCCTCCAGCAGGTCCAACTCCAGGCTCCAGTTGACTTCATTATCCTGGGGCTCGAAATAGGCTACATGAGCGGATTCGTGTACAATTTTCGCTGGTATCATGGCTTCAAATCCATACACGAGGGCAAATGGCGTTTCTTCGGTCGACGCTCGTGGAGTTGTACGATACGCCCATAGGGCTCCTTGTAGCTCTTCGGCCCACTCACTTTTCTTGCTTTCTAGCATAGTTTTCAGATGCTACAAAATGATCCTGTTGGTGATTTCTACCTGTCCATTAGCTTGGGGATGACCTACGGAAGTAAAACGCTGCTCAATACCCAACTCTGAACACCATTCTCACGTGTCAGCTGCTATGAACTGGGACCCATTGTCTGAAATGAGCATCCTTGGTATGCCATATCTGCAGATAATGTTTTTCCAAATGAAGTCCCTCACGACCCTGAATGTAATCTTTGCGGCCTCAGCCTCGGCCCATTTGGTAAAATAGTCGACGGCTAAAATGACAAACTTCTTCTGTCCGACCGCGATGGGCAAGGGGCCCACAATGTCGATCCCCCACTGGTCAAAGGGCCATGAGACGTCTATAGGGATCATCTGGGCAACTGGCAGTTGAGGGAGGTTAGAATGAAATTGACACTTAGGGCATTTCCTGGAAAACTCAATGGCGTCTTGGAGAACCGTGGTCCAATAAAACCCACTCCTCAGAATTTTTTTAGCTAGGATACGCCCTCCTGAATGGTTTCCACAGCTTCCATTGTGAATAAGCTCGAGCGTTTCTTTAGCTTGCGAGGGCCTTAGACACCTCATCGGGGGTCCTTGAAATGACTTTTTGAATAACCTCCCCTCTGGGTCTAAAGAAAACCGAGGGGCCTTGTTTCTGATTTTCCTAGCCTCCACCTTGTCGGTGGGACAAACGCCATCTTTAAGAAATCTGATAATATCATCAAGCCAGCAAGGCTCGTGTGGATCAATCATGGCTACCACTTTCTTAGCGCCTTGTTCTTTTATCAAGTGCTCATCAGTTCTAAGAAACGTAACAGAGCGCTCAATGATACCTTCCAAAGCCGAGGCAAATTTTGATAGAGTATCAGCGCGCTCGTTTTCTGCCCGTGGGACCTGAAGTAGATGGAATTCTTTGAACTTCCCAATAATTTCCTTGGCTTTGCTCAAATACTGCACCATGGTGGTTTCTCGAGCCTCATAAGCTCCTTAAATCTGGCTCGCAATTAACTGTGAATCAACATAAGCAGTGATCCTGGAGGCTCCATTTTGAAAAGCAATTTTCAATCCTTGCACAAGGGCTTCATACTCTGCTTCGTTATTGGTGACCTGAAAATCCAACCTGATTCCAAAGTCTAACTCAATTCCGTTGGGGTCTCTAAGGGTTACCCCTGCTTCTCCCCCTTGAGATGTTGAGGAACCATCTGTGTGCAGGACCCATAAATCGTCGTTCTTTAGAACAACAGGTTCTAAATCAAAACGTTCAACCAGCAAATCCGCTACAACCTGCGCTTGTATAGCAGTTCTGGGTTCGAAACTTAAGTCAAACTAGCTCAACTCAATGGCCCATTTTATCAGTCTCCCTGATACATCTGGTTTGGACAACACTTGCTTCAGAGGCTGATCAGTGAGGACAGTTATTGAATGCGCTTGGAAGTAAGGCCTCAACCGTCTTGACGCGTTGATGAGGGCGGATGCAAATTTCTCAATTTCCAGATACTTCCTCTCGGCCCATTGTAACGTTTTGCTCAAATAATAAACAGGCAAGTGCTTACGTTCCCGTATAGCTACTAGAACTGCACTCGTTGCCTTGGTTGAAACGGAGAGGTACATGAATAGCTTCTCACCCTCAACTGGTTTGGTCAGGAGCGCAGCGCTCGAAAGGTAAGCCTTCATGTCCTACAACGCCTTTTCACATTCCTCAGTCCAAGCAAAATTTTGAGCGTTGCACAAAATTTTGAAGAAAGGGAGGTTTCGGTCCGCCAAGTGTGAGATAAATCTGTTTAAAGAAATGATTTTCCCTACCAGCACTTGTACTTCCCGGAGATTACGAGGGGATGGGATGTCCAAAATAGGCTTGATTTTCTCCGGATTAGCCTCGATTCCCCTCTGACTGACCATGTAGCCCAAGAATTTTCCTCCTCGCACTCCAAAAGTACATTTTGAAGGATTCAATTTCATCCCATACTGGCGCAAAATGGCAAAAGTGCGCTTGAGATCCTCCAAGTGCGAGCCCTGACGTTCGCTCTTAACAATCGTATGATCAACATACACTTCCATAGATCTTCCAATTTCTCTCTCAAACATCCTATTGACGAGGCGTTGATAAGTGGCCCCAGCGTTCTTGAGTCCAAAAGGCATGACCAAGAAGCAATATACACCCAAGTGAACAACAAATGAAGTTTTGGGGCGGTCTTCCGGGACCATAAAGATTTGATAGTACCCTTGGAAGGCATCCATCATACTCATGAGTTCGCATCCTGCAATTGAGTCCACTAGCTGATCTATGCGGGGCAATGGGTAAGGATCTTTAAGACAAGCCTTGTTAAGGTCCGTAAAATCATTGCACATGCGCCACTTGTTTGCACTCTTGGGCACCAGTACCACGTTACACAACCATTCTGGATACAATATGGGCTCGATATATTGGGCCTCAAGGAGCTTGTTAACTTCTTCCTCAATAACTTTCTTCCGAAAACCTTGTACATCTCTCTTCTTCTGCTTAATTGGCTTGAAAGATGGATCCACATTGAGCCTGTGGACTATGACGCTTGGGTCAATCCCTGTAAGGTCTGAGGCTTTCCATGCAAAGACATCAATATTTTCTCTGAGTAAGTCAATCATCATGATCTGCGAGGGCCCAGAGAGGTTGGACCCAATCTGAGTAGTTTTATCCTTGCTCCCTGGTTCTAGCTCAATAGTAAGAAATTTCTCTGAGGGCTCGATCCTCATTTCTGGGCGGGGGAGCTCGAGCGCCCTTTTCTTTCCCGTCAGATAGCCATCATCCATGGGCTCCTCTTGCCCACGCTCGTTTTCCTCAGAGAAATACTCTCCAAACGTCCCTGGCGGGGTAGCTTCGTGGGTATCTTTGTTGTTGGGATCTTTCTTCTTGTTATTTTTCTTGTTCAATTTGGCCCTTTTGCGTACGGGGCCATCCTCGTCCAGATTGGGGAAATCAACGGATTTCTTGGTGGACCCAATTTGAAATGTTTTCTCTGTTTTAGGTTTTCTGAGGGAGAACATGTAGCATTCCCAAGCCTCTCGTACGATGCACAAGACTTCTCTGATGCCCTCGAGGGTGGGGAACTTGATTTTCTGGTGGTAAGTGGAGATAATCGCTTTGAAGTCTACAAGAGTCGGTCGCCCGATTATGATGTTATATGGGATATCAATTTCCACCACTGCGTAGGTGACCATGAGCGTTTTACGCTGTGCGGCTCGGCCAAATGAAGTGGCCAAGCAAATTTGCCCTCACGAGACAACCTCAGAACCCCCAAAGCCAATGAGAGCTGTTTTGAGTGGTTCGAGTGGGGTGTTGGTAACATTCATCTTTTGGAACGTGGTGTAGGGCAAAATGTTAACAGAGCTTCCACTATCCACTAACACCCTCATTACAACGTGATTGTGGACATCTAAGCTAACCACCATGGGGCAGTCAGAGGTTTCACTGACCCCATGGGGTGTTACAATATGTTCCAAATCACTATCAGTAAATCCTATTACATCATTTTCTTTCGAGCGCTGATTTTTTATCTCTTGAATGGCATAAACTGATTTGGCCACCGAGGGACGCTGATTGTAACTTCGGATATATCGTCTTCGGGAAGCATTGGAATCCCCTCCAGAGGATCCTCCTGCTATCATGTTGATGATCGCGAAAGGGGCATTTTCTTGCTCAGGAGCCTTTCCTTTGTTGCGATGGCTGCTCTCAGGCGGGCCTCTCTCTTGCAGGCTCCTTGAACGTGACGGGCTCCTCCTCCTCTCTCTTGAACGATCAGGACAACGCTCGTCATAGCGCTCCAACATTTCCACAAATTCTTTCAAATGGCCCCCCGCGACGAGCCTCTGAATTTCCACCTCTAGTTGGTAGCATTCATCCGTATCGTGCCCCTTTTGCTTGTGGAAAGCACAATACTTGTTCGAGCGCCTCAATGCCTCCGTCTCCTTCATCTTCATGGGCCTTTTAAAGAGTTTCTTGTCAGACAAGGCGTAAACCTCCGAGTTCGGCCTTGTAAGGGGGATGCGTTCGAAACGACGAGGGGCCGAGGGCGATTTCTTGCGCTCCTTCCTGATAACATCTTCTCGACCCCGCTCCTGGTGACGCTCGTGTCTCACAGGGCTATGATGCTGGGGCCCATTCATCCCATATATGTCTTCGAGCACGAAGAACGGCTCGGCAACTTCTCTTAAAGCCATGAGGGTTCCTGGTCTTCTCTCCACGATGGCGTCGGCAAACTTTTTGCTCACATATTGCTTGTGATCCACAGCCTTAAAGAGCACTGGGATCAAGAAATCCATGGAGGGTCTCTCCACCTGTAATATTTCTTTGTTAAAACGGGCGAAGAGTTTCATTCTTGCCTTGCACTACATTGTAAAGTGTTGTGGGCGCAGTGACAGGTGCCTTCAAGGAATTGAAGTGGTTCAGGAAGGCGTTTGTGAGCTCTCCGTAGGAGTGGATTGATCCTAACGGCAGACGCTTGTACCACTCTTGGGCCATTCCAACGAGGGAGGTAACAAACACTTTTGCCCAGTAATGGCTAGAGTGCTCGTACAAGTTCATTAGATGTAAAAAATGGTCCAGATGATCTGTGGGGTCGGTGGTCCCATCGTAGCGGTTGACTGAAGTCGGGACCTTGCCCATGCCCGCTTGGGCCATCAAGACTTCTTCCACAAGAGGAGACCCTTTTGCGAGTGGATGGGAGTTGTAACATCGGAAATTTTCTTCCTGCTCCACTTGGCGAGGGACATGCTGTTGGCGGATGCTGCGTCGAGCGTCTTTGGCTTTCTCACGCTCATTCCCAGCGTGGGGGACTTGGGATCGTGCTCCTGAGAGCTGTCCTACCATATCCTGCAACTCCTACAGCTGGTCTTGCACAGCTGCGAGGACGTCGGGATTCCCCTTCTTCGCCTGGCTCCCTCGTTGGGAGGCTTGTGGCCTTCGTTTTGAGGCACGAGAGTGAACCTCCTCATCATCGTTGATTCTTTCCGTGGGCTCTCTTCCCCTGTCCGCATGGGGACGCTCGTTTTCGCCTTGGTTGGGCATCTCTTTGGCGGGCGGGGGCGGTGGTTGAGCCCTTAGGACGGCCTGAGCCTCCCTAAGCGGATATGTCTGTAATCCACCCAAAGGAGGAGCAGCTTGAGTGGCCTGCCCAGAGGGAAAATACATGGAATGATATCTCTCCCATGCACCCTGGGTCGCCTGAACCTCACACTGGGCGTAAAGAGCCCTCAGCTGTTGAGGGGTCAAAGGGGGCAACTCCACCCCTTCAATCTCCCTCGGAATCACCACCGGGAGCTGGATTTGCATGGCATGGTATGGATGAATCACCGACATCATGACGGAGGGGGTGAGCATATATCCTGGAGGCGGCATCATATAGGGTTGTCCTCCGGGATTCGCATGAGGATGAACCCACTGGTTCTGGGGGGGGTTGTGGAAGAGAAGGGAGCTGTGCACCTCCAGCGGCGCTGGGAACGGGCAGTACCGGTGGCGGAACCGTTGATTCTGTAAGCGGAGGTACACCTCCGGTGGCGGTGTTGGCATCATGGGGAAGATCCTCTCCTCCTCCCGCAGCTCCTGACCTTGTAGTTACCATAGTTATGAAGGTGATGGGTGTTTGTTTCTCGACTAGCAAAAAAAAGAGATAAAGATGAACTGAGAACGGGTTTCCCACAGACGGAGCCAAAAATGATGGGTCTAAATATCGGGTAGAGAGTCCAATCACTTTACAATTTGTTTAGGTGAGGAAACCAGTTGATGATCGCCGGAAAAGATGGGGGGTTCGACCTGCTAGGACAAACACCAAAGCAAAGTCAGAAGGCCAAGCTGGGGGAACTGGGGGTGATTCCCAGTTTGGCTCTCCGACGCTCAAGTCAGATGATGATCTGAAAGAGAAAGTAAAGAACTTGTAAAAGTGCAGTAATGGAAGTTGCTTACAGTGAAGGAGATGAAGACTCCTATTTATAGTTGAGGGTCAGGGACCCTTTGGTCATTTGCACAGTGTGGTCCTGGCCGAATGTTGCCCTAACACGTGGCGTTGCGAGAGAAACCTAGGAGGAATCTTCTGCAAAAGCTGGTGAGAGTGAGTGTTGGCAACAGTGATAGGCGCACGGGTATGTACGGGGTGTCAGAGAGTCGTTTTGGGTTGGTGACGAGGGCCATGAGCACGCTCGAGTCAACCATAAGCCTGATGGGACAGCAGATCCGAGGGTGGATCTGGACCAAGGCAATGAGATGAGGGGAAGCTTGGTCCCTTGGTTTGCTTGCATGTGTAAGCCCATCCGAGGGGAGTGAGCGCTCGAGGATGCCTCCTTTGGTGAACTGGGGTATTGCTTTGTAGTGTAAGGAGCGCTCGTTGGTGAGCGGCTATGACGGCCACGTGTCATGTGACGGTGACGACACGTGTCCCTCATGGGTCTTAATACCCGAGGGTGAATGACGCTCGGAGGAGATCTGCTGTGGGGATTGATAGGCCACGTGTCAGCTACTAGTGGCGCCAAGTGTCAAAGCGTGGCCCAAGCGTATTTTGACCTTATCAGTAAGTATGTATACAAACTAATTTATTCAGTTGATACTATTTTTTAAATTAAATAAAAAACAGGTAACATGTAAGAAAACACACTATATAATATAAATATGACATTATATATATATATATATGTAAATGATAAAATGAGTATTCTATATTATAATTATCTAAATTTCGAACATTTTGAACGCATAAAATTGAGAAGAAAATGAATAATATTAAAATAAATAAAAAACTAATACGAATAAAATCAAGAAAATAAGAAGTAAGAAATAAAATAAAAAAGTAGGTGGAATATTAAAAATTTATGTAAATACTTAAATAATAACAAAAAAAATATAAGAATCTTCAACGACCGTAAAAATACAAAGTAAAATAAATTATAAGAAAATCAGACACATTAAATAATTTTAATATTATAGTATAAAACCAAAAAATATATATAAAGAGACACCTAAAAAAAAATTACATGTGCTAACTTGAAATGACAATAGCTAATATTGAAACTCTAAATTGAATGAAATTAAAACCTCAAAAAGATATTCTTTAGTAATAAAATAAATCCAAAAGAATTATAGAAATTGTAAAAAGTAAAACAAAGATTACAGAAAAATTTATCAGAATTCGATATAAAAAAATCCTATTAAAATCTGACATGTATTTATAGATAAATCAAAGAATTCTAAAACCTAATTACATTGCGACATTCAAGAAACAACCCAAATATTATATTATGAAGCAAAACTTTTCTTTTGGTGGAAAAACAACAAAAGAACACACAATTACATCAAAGCTTCACATAAGGCATTCTCAAGCATCTCTAGCAACGGCTTCGCTAATAGGTAAATATTTTCTCTTTATGACCTTTCTTTGCCTACATGTCCGCACATTGATTCATATCAAACAAAACTTGAATACATATTAAAAAGTTGATAATCAATAAATTTGAAGATTTATTATCATAAAATACCCTTCTTCTTTCCCTTTTCAAAATCATGGTGGTATTTTCATAAAATTCTTTTTAGTTACAATATTTAATACAAACATTAAAGTATAACAACGGTTAAAGTCGCAACTGGAGAAAATAAGTAGCCAACATAAGAAAATCAAATAAGAAAAGGATAAAAAATGATATATTGCAAAATAAATAGCCAAACAATATTTATAATACATTCTCTAATATAAAAAAATAGAGCATAAATATTAAATATTCAACGAAGTTGTAAATGTGCAAACCAAAATATTGAACGAAATCACGTAAGAAGAAAGAAAGAAAAACGTTCAAAGAAATATCAAGAAATCAAAGAAGAAGAAGAAGAAGATAAAAAAAAAAACACACTAAAAAATGGATTAAGAATAGATTATTTATAGATATGTAAATTTACAAATTTAAATTTCAAACTTAAAAAACTTTACTAAATTAAAATAGCAAATCTTGGGTATGATTTGTAGTAAGTTTTGGACATGATTTGTAGAATATTTAATGTAAACAGTTTGTGTAAATTAATCATCATCAATTAAGGAATTGGGTAATTATGATATAAAAAACTAATGACTTGCATGTTTTAAAATAAAGTTACAATAATAATTTCTTAAGACAATTAAAAAAATTTAAAATTTTAAAAAATTAAGTTTATCCAATTAATTTGCATCAATTAATTATTTGAGATACTAATTTGCCATTATTCCTTAATTACATAGAATTAATTATTTACTTGATATAAATATTATATTATTAATTGTAAGTTTTAAAAATGTTAATGATTGTATGGTTAATTGTCAATCGGTCATTTCCTATATTCGCAAGATTAATAAGTTAATTAATGTGATTTAGTAAATAATTAAAGTTTTCAAAATATCACATATTTTGAAAAATAAATTTGACCAATGAAATAATTTTTAAACAATAAAAAAATTCAAAAAAACCACAGAATTCTATTCAGTTAAAATGGACATAATTTGGGTCAAACACATCCTTCTTATCTATACTATAATATATTGGAAGAGTGTCTTTTGATCCAATTATATTAATTTTGACCAAATTCTAATTTTCTAGAATTTTGAATTATTTTAAATGATAAAATTAGTTTTATGGTAGGTCATTTAGTAATAATTGGAATCTTTAATTTTTCAAAACAATTCAAATCATATCAATTATCTCCCCAATTTACGAAATCTTTTAAGTTGACAACTTAATATGTATCCTTATTTATCTTTTAGGGTTTCTTATATTTATTATAAAAGTTCTAACACTTATTCATTATCTTCAAACATTATTTTTTTCTCATGCCTCCTCCTCTCTTCATTCTCACATCTCCGATTCCATCCATCTTTTTTCGCCTCTATCACGGTACACACCATTATTTTCTTATTTTATATGTTGCAAACTTCATCTCGAGAAATTACAAAGATTCAAAATTTATGTATTGATACACAAAGTTTTGTTAGTTTTTACCTTTGTTTCGATTTATTATTATTTTTATATATATTTTGTTGTTGTCGATTTTAACATTTTTTAGATATATTTTTATTTATGTTTTTCATGAAATTTATTTGGATAATTTGAACTTTTATTTTTATTGTTTTATGAATTTATTTAATTATTCTTAACTTTTCATTATTATAATTTTTAATACTTTTTCTTAATTGTTTCTGTTTATTCAAAGGAGTTTATTGTATTTAATGATTGTATTTAAATTAATATTTATATTAATTTTTTATTTGGTGCATTTGAAGTATTATTGAATAATTTATTTTTAAATATTTTAATAATTATGTTTTTAACGTAAAATATATCTTTTGCGGTAGTTAATGCTATAGAATATTATTTAATGTTATGCTCAAGACGAATCAAATTATCGAAGGATTTTTGCTTTTTTAACTTTTTGTTCTTTTCTCATTCATTTATGATTTAATATTTTCTTTGAGTTGATTTCATATTTATAATCGGAAACATTTAAAAGTTAGATTTAATAATTTCTTCACCCAATTAAGAAATGTTATTTCATATTTTTTTCACTTTGAACTTTAACATGTTTTAGGACATTTTTATTAATTTTTTATATTTTTAATTTTTTTTATTTTGATTAATTAATGTCTTATCTATTTTCATCATTAATATCGTGTTTATCATTGATTTTTGACATGATATTAAAAATAGATGATAGTAAAAAGTTTATATTTGTATTCAATGATATATATGTTTTTCAATTACCTTTTTCTTCATTATTTAGTTTCATATATATATATATATATATATATATATATATATATATATATATATATATATATATATATATATATATATATATAAAAGTTTCTATATATTTGTTTTGTAGTCTAACAATTTTTATTTTTTAATTGTTTTATAAGTTATTTTAATTGTTGCAGATTTGGTTAAGGATTTTTTTTTTTCTATTTACTATATTAAAAAAAATAATTGCATTTTTTTTTTATAATTTAACTATAAAAAGGCTTAACATATTTCTATTTTGTTCATTCTTTTTTATTTCGTTTAATATATCTATCTATCTATAAAAGCATACACATAATATATAGTTTTTTTTTTTTTTTGTGAGGAGTACAATTTTTTTTTTTGATTTATCCATAAATATATGTGAGAATTTAATAATTTTTTTTTCAGATTCTCATTTATTTTTTTATTATCTTTACTTCATTTAATTTTTACGATTTATATAATTCTTTTGAATATTTTTGTTTATTATTGATGAACAATTTTTTTAAAAATTTTAGTTTCAATTAATTTATGGCTTCATACTTAATATAGTTATGTTTATTTTTTTTTGTTAATAATTATTTTTATTTATTTTGACTTTTAATTTTTTAATTTTTTTTTTAATTTTTCTTAATGATAGATCGAATTTTCTTTTCTATATATTAACTAATTTGCTTTTTCCAAAATTGAAAAAATATGTTATATTTTCATATAATTTTTATTTTTTATTTTTTAATATCACTTTTTAATACCATTTACTTTAATTTTACTTTTTTAAGAATGTTATCTGTTACTTATTTGCAACTTTTTTGCATTTTTTTTTTTATAATTTAACTATATAAAAACCGTGCATAGCACGGGGTATATGCTAGTACTAGTGTGTATCCCGTGCTATGCACGGTTTTGGTGTATAATATGTAATGTATAATATTAAGTATAAATATTATAAACTATAACAATTTAAAATAATTTTTTGATCTTATATGATAAAAAACGACAATAAAGAAATTAGAAAAAATACATTTAGCATAAGGTCTCAAAATCAACAAAATATAGAACGATTTTTTTTTTGTCCTAAAGTTTTTAGAAAGTCCTATCTTTTTTTTTTTTTCCCCGACAAATTTGGTCCCAAAATACAAATAATTTACTTTTACTCCCAACGATATTAAATCTCTATCAGAATTATAGACCTAAAAAATTTATATAAATAATTCCTTTTTTTAAGAAATACAAATTATAATTCTTTTTTTCTTAAAAAAGTTCATATTAAATATTAAAAAAAATATCATATAAGTGATGTAGATTTATATTAAAAGTATAAAATTAAAAAATATTAAAAATTCATATAGCACAACATAATTTATAAAATAACTTCTAATAAACAAATTAAAACTCTAAAATAAAAGTTAAATATTAAAGAATTCTTTTTGAAGGTTAATAAACTATAAGTCAATTTCATTTTACCGTTTCGAAAAACTTTGTGTATTTGTATTTTACGAAAATGTTGACCTTAAATGCTAAAGCCAGAAATAAGGTGGAGAACAGAATCCCACTTGAAAGTGTGTGTTTAAAAAAAAACAAATGATTCAAATTATTTTAAAATTTATTAACCGATTTATACAATACTTTCTATAATTCAAATTTGCAAGATATATAATTAAAATTATAAAACTATACAAATCAATTTATATGTCCATATATTAACAAATTATCTTTAAGGAACATTTAAATAGCTTTTAATGGTTTATTTATATATTGTTTGTATTATTTTTAGAAATAATTACATTCAACTACCATCAGATTTGGCCTAATTACAACTCAATCCCTATTATTTGCATATTTACTATGTAGTCCCTAAACTTTACATTCCATTTGAGGTCTCTGACGTCTGTTAGGGTTTCGTTAAGTTGGTTAGTTATCCTACCCAAATTGTCCCTAAATTTATTATAAATACATCCCTACAATTTCTTTTTATAACAAAATGAGCCAAATAAACAAATTAAACAACCAACATTGTGCAAAAAGGGGAAAAAAAAAAAAACACAAACACACACAACATTGCTAAAACTCATCATAACTACTTCAAGCAATTATCCACCCATCAAGATTAATAAAATGGACGCCAGTAACAGGGTTCGAATGTGCCGTAAGTACTTTCGTGCATTTGTCAGTCTTGACATCCCAAATTCCGACGGTCTCATCGAAGGAACCGGAAGCAAGCATGTTTTCGTGCACCGTAGGATCAATATGCTAATACCAAAAGAATATATATATATATATAATTCATAAATTATCATTGAACAAAGATATGTGTAAAATTACCTTCTCACAATCAGTACTTGAGCAAACATTTCAAAAGAATGAATTTTTCTATCAAAAAATGGAGAAAAAATTTATAACACAATATACTAAAACTCATTTAAATTTAAACATCGCATAAAAAAGTTAGACTCAATTAAAAAATATACTGATTGATAATGACTAATAAAAAAAAAAAAAATGATGCAAGATAAAATAAATAAATAATACAAGATAAAAAATATATACTCATAGTAAGCTTTGCTCATGAAGAAAAATGAAAAAACATATCAAATAGATGAATTAAAGAAGAAAACTAAAACACCAATATTTTTCTATTTCATTAAAAACTTCGAAAAACCCACAAAATTCCAAATCATACAAAATGAACAATAAAAAGTCAAATATCATTTTCAAATATATAATAATATAGATATTATACTATAGATAGATAGATATGGGTGTCATTTAGAGTCAAATAATACCCGATTCTATAATTTTTATCTTAATCATTTAATGTAATTTCTCATCGCGTGAATATTGATTTGATTTTGAGAAGTTTAAATTAAGAGCCAATCAAATTATAATTAAAAATAATGATATTCCCATTAATACGAATTAAACTCCATCGACAACCTTTTTCCAATTAATTACGCCAAAATCTTTTCACCTCAAAATTAATCAAAGGATTATGAAGCAAATCCAACACTACAAATACATATTTCAAAACCTACGTACATAAATTCCAAATTGCAACCCCAACAAAACAAGAAACTTTCACGAAAAAACAAATATGGAGAAAACCCTCTCCGTTTTCCTTTCCTCCTTCCTCCTCCTATCTTCTCTACTCCAAAACACACTCGCGGCTCGCTACATAATCACCAACACCGCCCCGAACCACCCGGGCAGGATCCGGTTCGACCGGGAAATCGGGATCCTGTTCACCTTACAGACCATGGACATCATCAACAAATTCATATGGAAAGTTTTCCAACAGCGCTCCCCTTCAGAAGTTAAAAACATTGGGAAAATTACAAAAATAGTATACCAACTCGGGCCATTTTGCAATTTTGATACAAAATGTTTTCCGACGACATCAAAACCCCACATCTCCAAAAATTTTGCAAAATCATGCAAAATTTTGCCGGAGCTGAAAATTTTGCATGATTTTGCAAAATTTTTGGAGTTGTGGGGTTTTTATGTCGCCGGAAAACATTTGGTATCAAAATTGCAAAATGGCCGAGTTGGTATACCATTTTTGTAATTTTTCCAATTTGCAGGTATATATGGGCTGAACGAAATAGAGCAAAACACAACGAAGTCAGATTCAACACCTATAACATCATCCTACAAGTTCGCACTCACCTGGTACGTTGGAGTAAGACTTTGCGTATGAAACGGGATACGTGGAAATGAGATGTTTACGAGCCAAATTGTTTGGAATCCGACTCAAACAATCTCTAAGCAGAAAGTATGTGATAGTTAAATGGATACGGCCTCAACTGGGCCAATTGAAACTCAACACAAATGATGCATCTAGAGGTAATCCGGGATTAGCTGGTACGGGAGGAGTTATCCGGAATTGAACAGGATCAGTTGTGAGAGTTTTTAGTAGGGGTATCGGAATGACTACTAATACTACGGCTAAGCTTATGGCCCTCCTCCAAGGTGCTAAAATGGCAACAGATATGGGCTGTGACAATCTCTGGATTGAGATAGATGCGCAGGTTGTTTTATATATCTTACGTCCTAGACGGTCGGGCGATCTTAAGGTGAATCAGTTGATTATGGAATTTTACAAGACGGTGCGTGATATGAGAGTGATTATTACTCATATCTACCGAGAGGGGAATCAAGTGGCAGATTTTCTTACCAAACCGGGGGGGGGGGGGGGGGGGGGGTGTGAAACTTGAAGTTCCTGGGATTATCCGAACGCCCCCATAGAAAGACAATTAAGAGGTTTCGTTATCTTGGATAAATGGGGAATGCCAAGTGTCAGATGCAGCTGATCTTCGTGAATCGTAACAAGCTTTGTAATAGATTAATTTTAATTGTTTCCCTTCCCCTCTGCTTTTTCAGGTCATGAAGATATGCTGATAAAGAGGCTAATGCAGGCTTGAGGCACTTGGGGAACAATGATAAGAAGAATTTGGGAAAATTACAAAAATGGTATACCAACTCGGCTATTTTGCAATTTTGGTACAAAATGTTTTCCGGCGACATCAAAACCCCACAGCTCCAAAAATTTTGCAAAATCATGCAAAATTTTCAGCTCCGGCGAAATTTTGCATGATTTTGCAAAATTTTGGGATATGTTGGGTTTTGATGTCACCGGAAAATATTTTGTACCAAAATTGCAAAATGGTCCGAGTTAGTATACCATTTTTGTAATTTTTCCTAAAAACATTCCCATTTTAAAGGTCTTCATCTCCGATTTCACGGGGGCCACGGGCTACACGAATGGCGACTACAACATCAATATCAGTGCCCGAGCCATACAGTCATACGGGACCGGTCAGGCCCGGTTCGGGTTCACCTCCTTAATGTACCATGAAATGACCCATATATTCCAGTGGTCGGGCAATCGAACCGCCCCGGGCGGCCTGACCGAAGGGATTGCGGACTATGTGATGGTTAAATCGAACGTTTATTGGGCTAAGTACTATCCTAGACCGGGGGTGGGCCGAAGATGGGACGAGGGTTATGCGGTGACGGAGCGGTTCTTGGGGTATTGTGACGGTTTGAGGAAAGGGTTCACTGCGGATTTGAATAAGAAGATGAGATATGCTTATAGTGATCGTTATTTCGTGGAGTTGTTGGGGAAGCCCGTGGGTCAATTGTGGGCGGAGTACAAGGCAAAATATGGTAACATTCCTGCTGCAGATGATCAAGTACGTGATGTATTGCCATATTATGATGGAGGAATATTGACGAGATATTGATAATATTTGTATGATGCCATGATTGTCCATACGTTTGTGGTTTAATTTGATAAAGTTTATAAATCAATGGGCAATTGATCATAAGAGATTTTGCATTCAAATTAAATGTGTGTAATGTATTAATTGACTATTATAAGTGATTTTATTTGCTAAATTCTATGTCAATATGTGTATGTACTATCAAAATAATTGTTGAGATTCAAGTCGATAAGAGCAATATTTGTGTAAAAGTTAATAGGAATGTAACATAAGATTAAGAAAAATTGAAAAGTGTGGACAAGTAGACAGGACTAAGTCCCAACTTCTCTTAGGAGACATATCTATCTATACTTATACTATAATGTATAGAAAGGATATTTCTACCAAAAATATATATAGAAAGGGTATGTTTGACCCAAATTATATCAGAATATATAGAGGAAGGGTATGTTTAACCCAAATAATGTCAACTTTGACATAATGAAAATTTGTGGTTATTTTATTGACATAATTAACTTTTGTGATTTTTTTGAATTTTTTTATTTTTTAAAAATTATTTCACTGGTCAATTAATTTTTTAAAATATTTGATATTTAGAAAATTTTAATTATTTACTAAATCACATTAATTATTAATTTTCTTTTGCTGTTACATTAATTAACATATTATTCTTATAAATTTAGGAAATGATCAATTGATAATTAACGATACAAACATTAACATTTTGAAAACTTACAAGTAATCTATACTATTATATATTTGATAACGATGTTTGACTTTTCAACTGTGCATTTTCGATGACGTGGAATTTTGTGGTTTTTTTGAAATTTTTAATTACATATAAAAAATGTGATTGATTTATCTTTATGTTGTATATTATTTTATTAAGAAAATAAATAGTAATTAAGAAAAATAATTGTTTTGTCAAGATTCATAATATACTTTTTATTTGTATTTTTTTCTAAATGATGAAATTTTAGAATTCTGAATCTATACTATTATATATTTGTGAACCATGTTTGACTTTTTTTGTGTATTTTTGATGATGTGTAATTTTATTTTATTTTTTTAGGTTTTAAATTAGATAGAAAAAATGTGATTGGTTGGTCTTTATTTTGTAAATTATTTTATTATGAAAATAAATAGTAACTAAAGAAAATAATTATCTTTGTCAAGATTTATAATATACTTTCCATGTAAGAATTTCTTAAATTATATATATATATATATATTTTTATCAATATAAATAAATGTTATTAATTTGATTATTAAAAATATATAAATGTTACAAAAGGAATATATAAATGTCATATTTGTTTGCACCCACAATTAAGGAGACTTAATTGACATCCACCCCATAATTGGGTTGGTATTTAATATTATTATTATAATTAACGAAAACTTACGTTGATAAAGTTTAGGTTGAGAACTTTTGTACATTCAGTACGTCATCCATTCCATAGTTTGAGAGATCTTTATTACTATTATTAATTAGATTAAAAAGATATCCAACAAAAAAAACTATAACAAAACTTATAGAATGTTAAATTGTAATTCATGTTCTGGTGAGATTTTTTAAGTTTGAAATCCCTGATGAGGCTGAGGAAGTTCAAAAGATTTTGTGATTTCTGAGTCAATCTCTTAAGGTACGGATTATTTTTATTTTCATAAATTATCATACTTTAGATTTTAAAAATATGAGTATGCAATAAACGAATTAATTCAAAGTTTAATTATATATTTGAATCTTATATTTTGAATTAATTATTTTTAGGATATCAAGTAGCAATTTAATTCATTGATGGAACTGACGAAGTTTGAAAATCTTAACGAGATTAACGAGGGTTAAAGAACTTTCAAGATTTTCGACAATTTCATAAGGTACGAGTTATTTTTGTTTTTGTTTTTATTTAATTATATAGATTTAATCTTATATTTTGAATTCATTAGTTTTAGAATATTTGGACTAATTTTGAATTAATTCATTTTAAAATATCAAGATGCAATCCGATTTTGTATTGATATTATTAGAATATATTATTGTTGATGCCATGTTGATGCGAAAATGTTGATGCCATGCTGATGCGAAAATGTTGATTAAGGTTATAATAACCGCTTTCTTTTATGTTTATGAGGTTGATGCCATGACTAAGGTTTGTAGGCTAGAATTGTATTAATTTTAAACTGAAAATAATTTATCAAATTATGAACTAATTAATAGTAAGAACTAAATTGAATTCCAAACAAATTTAGTACCATTATAAAATTTTATAATCTGACAAACAAAAAAAGAGAATATTGTAATTATAATTATATTAGAAATGACACGGCAGCTTTCTTTTATGCTTATGCGATGCAAATCGTTATGAAAAGTGATATTTTTGTAATAACTAATTTAGGTCAAATAAATTCAACTATCTATTTTATTTTTATTTTGTGCAGGGATAAAATGAACAACAATCAAATCAGTTACAAGCTTGCACGATTGAATAGAAAGAAAGAGTTATATATAAAACGGCATAGCGGAGTAAATGAAGATTTAGTGGCCAAACGTTTGGCACGACTACAGATAGAATATTAATTTTTGTCTGGACTCCATAATAACTCTCCAACGAAGTACGGGATTCTAATATCTATAGCCCACCATCAAGAGGTAGGCGAGTAGCCCGAGGAACATCAACACGTTCAAGGCGAGGGTCATCATCTCAACAACTGATTTAATACATGATGGTTAGATTATTTCGAATGATATGCTCCCCATTAATATTTTACATATATGTTGGTATATATTTATTGAATTTTAATATATATTTTATTGAATTGTGATTACATCTTTTGTCATACATCATAATATTTATATTTATTCAATATCGGGGAAGTACAAGTTGGTGGTGGTGGTCATGACCAATTCAATTTACAATAACTCTGTTATGTTCCTATTTTACTCGGTATAATTTAATTGTTTAGACATTGATCATATTATTTAGTTATATATATTCACTTATTTTGTAAACGTATCTATACTATTATATATTTGAAAATGACGTTTGACTTTTTATTGTGCATTTTGATGATGTATAATTTTGTGAGTTTTTTGTTATTTTTAATTGATTTAAAATTTTGTCATTGGTTGATTTAATTAGATTTATATTATTTGATTATATACATAAAAGATATCAATCAATCCCTAATTTATTGTCAATTTTCATAAATTTAAGATTTAAAATTGATAATGAGTTTATATATGGTGATTTTATATATGTAAAATCTTGACCAAATAGAATTTTTATTAACATCTTACCAAATCAGAGAAGAAAAAAAAATCATTGTCTCTTGAATATTAACCCATGAATTTTTCTCATAAAATTACTAATTGACATATAAATAATAAATGTTAAGCTTATATTAAGTAATTAATACCATCTAATTTGCCTCAAATTATATATTTCCATAAAATCTATCCGTTAACATTATTGCATATGTAACAACTTTTGATAGTTAATTTTTTATTTTTTGAATTTCTATCCATATAAAACGGAATTTCTTAATGCATGCTAGCTTAATTATAGTGATCTTCCAAATTAATAGAATATATAGTTAACTTTTTTATGTATTTACATGTTATGGTTAGGTTTTTGTGTAACGCCCCGACTTTTCGGACGTAAAGGTATGACGTATGTGTTTACCAATTTGCGCGAATTAATTGTTTTTACGTGTTTTATAATTAATTTTATTATAAATTGTTATTATTTTATTTTATTATATTTTATTTTTAATTTATTACTATTTTAAAAATATTTCGTATTATAATATATATATATATATATTTCAATTATTGCTAATTTAATTATTAATGTTAATTATGTTGTTAATTTAATGATTATGCTAATTAAATGTTATGTTAATTAATCATGCTTTAATTAATTAATTACGTGACTTTAATTTGTGTTTTTAAATTAATCTGATTTATTTATTTAAATTTTTATTGCATGAAAATTATAATATATGCATGAATTGCATGAAATGTGCATATTGCTAATTTTGTGCATCTTTCTTCTATGAAATGATATCGAAATGCCATGAATTTGTAGTATGTTGTAAATATATGTGTTATGAACATGCTTATATGCTCGGTTTATGTTTTTGAATTTATTTGATATGTTAACGAATTTAATTTGATTCGAGGAACCAAATCGGGGGCTAACGAGCACTTAGCGTACCCTTGGTTCCGAATTTTATATCTTGAGCTCGGGAACTCGGATTCGAGTTCCGTCAACTCCGCTGAACTCGTAACAAAAATTCAAGTTTGGTAAACTTAGCCTTATATTTTTCCTAAGTCATTTGAACCTCCGAAATTCAACCGAAAAACGAAACGGAGACTGAACTGACCTTGCTGTACAAAAATAGCCATATCTCATCCAAACTTTAACCAAATTAACCATGGTTTGATTCTATTGAACCCTAAATCAACCCCCTAACCGGATATAGTAATCCCTAACCAAATCAATCCTCACACAATCCCAAAAACTCAGCCAAAGTCACTGGAATTTCAGGCAGTCCCGTAACCCTTCATTCCTTAGAGATTTTGGAGCTCAAATCTCATCCAAACTTCATCCAATCAACAAGGTAAGCTTAGGGTTGTAATATATGTTCATTTCTGATCATTTTCATCTTTTCTTTCACGAATTTGAGCATGTTTTCATGATTTATGGGCTGTTTCCGAAAATAAGAGAGTTTTGGGCAAATTGTTGATCTCATTCGATTCTTAATGGTTTTGATTGATTCCAAGCTTGAGAATGATTATTTTGACATCCTCATATCATTTATGATCATTGATTTCTTGGTGGTTGAAGTATTAATGAGTTGTCATTTATGACACTTTGAGAAATTTCCATAAATGTCACGTATGCTTCCTTTTGTCTTGATTGAGCTTGTTTGGAACTGAGTTATATGTTGAAATTGTGTTGTTTTGCTGCGTTTTGGTTAGCCTACACTGACCTGAACTTGTTGGGATGGTTGGAGATCAGTTTGCCCTGTTTCCCGTTAGCCTTTGCTCTGTTTTTTTTTTTTTTGCGTGAACCTTGCTGTCAAAAACTGCCGTGAACCTTCTTGCTTGTTGCTGTTAATTTCATGGCTTTGGGGGATCATTTTAGCTGAGTTCTTGCAGCTTGTCATGCCTGGTTTTGCTGCCTTCTTGCCTGCATTTCTTGCGTGAAGTTGCTGCCTTTTTCTGCTGCGTTTTCTGTAAAAACAGGAGCTGCTGCTGCGCGCGACACGGGGGTGTCGTGCCTGCCTTTTCGGCACGGAACGGGGGTGCGGGTTGGCCTGGAGTTGCTGTACCGAGACACGGGGGTGTCTCAATTTGGTCTTGGGTGGTGAGACGGGGGTGTCACCCCGTTTTTCTGAACTGTTGCCTGCGTTTCTAGGCTGCTGGTTATGTATATATATATATGTACTGTGTGTGAGTGTGTATGCATGGCTTGTGTGTGTGTGCATGACTTGTGTGTGTAATTGCATGCATGTATATATATTATATATATTTGTGTGTGTACGTACATGCATGGGTAGTATTATATATGTAGTATATTTGTATTAATTATGTTAATATATATATTATGCATGCATGATTATATATATATATGTATTAGTTATATTAATTGTGATTTATGCATGCATGTATGAGTATGTATATATATATATATATATATATATACTTATATATATATATATATATATATATTACATAGATACATATGTTATTATAATTGTTATATATTTATTATATTATATATGTTTATTATATGATATATTTATTATATATTTTAAATAATATTTGATTTAATTCAATTGTTGAATTAATTGATTTCTATTTCGCGTATTTAATTTACCGACTATTGATTGAACGTTTTATTAATTTTATTCCTAATTGTGAATATGAATATTACTTGCTATGATTCTTAAATGAATTCTTGGATTAATTGATATGCATTATGAATGTTATGAATTTATGAATTTATGAATTTATGAAATTGAATGAAATATATGAACGAATGGTTTGATTATATGTTTTAAATTCCTTAATAGTGCACATGAACATTTTTATGATATAACATGATCATTTATGCATTCATGTCTTATTCACTTCATTGCCGAGCGTCATATGTGGTCATTGAGTCTCATATCTTTTCTTTTGCACAGATTCGGGTTTGGTCGGAGACGAGGGCGAGCATTGAGACGCTTGTGCCTTTCTTTTGCTTTGAAAAGGTGGGTTTTTCTTCTAATAGTTAAAGTGACCCGATATATCCCTTATGTGAAAGGTTTTAAGCCAAAATAGTTTATTTATGTATATCGAGTCATTTTGGGTAAATGATTTCAAACGTATGACCCCTTTTATTTATGAAACCCTACCTTATGTTTTGGCGAGACATATTTATGATTGCACGGGCCCCGGGACTTAGTATATGTGGCTAACCGAGGAAGCAAGGACAGATGGGGATCCCATATACTAGTTCCAACCAACTACGGCAAAACGGACTTCGTCAAGGAGTTTTTGACGAGGAAACGCTAACCGGGCTTTGAGGACTCATGAACCTCATAGCCGCATTGATATGATTAGGTGGTCGGGCCTTGCAAACCCGTCCACCACCCGGAGGAAGAAGGTGTATATGAATAATTATGATCATGTTATGTATGAGCACAAAAGATATATGTATGATAATGAATGATTGAATAATTGATTATGATTACACGAGGAGTAGGTTGGAGATTGTGCACGCCCACTCGCCGGGCCATAAACCCTTATGAACAATTATGAATGAATATGAACGTCGTAATCCCGTTGATGTTTTCTTTTGTTTTAACCACTTGGTAAATTCTTATTAAACTTCACACGGGATTAGGGCTTGCCTGTATGTGTTTAATTTATGCGATATTATGTCTTATGCCCCGTTTTATACCCACCAGTCTCTTTTAGACTGAACCCGGTTGTTTTCAGTTGTTTTGTGCAGGTATAGGAGTGCTAGGCGGGAATACAAGTCGTCTAGGTCTTGCATTTATGTTTAGCACTTCTTTTAAGCCTCATATGTTCATACTCTTATTGCTACTTTGTTTATGATCATAGTATAGCATGAAGCGTCATGATTTGTAGGCCGTGAGTGCCGTTGAATATTTGAATGCTTTTGTATATCTATTTTTGGAGCTTGGTGGCACATGGTATATATTATATGTCGTTCTTGCTTCCGCATTCTATTTTAACTCTGATTTGATGTTGTCTTGAGTTGATTGGTTTAAGGGTTAGTCCCGCCTAGCATAGCGTGTGTGTTGTGTCCCCGTTCACCGTGGATTTGACACGTGTATGGACTTCCATTTCATATACGGGTCGGGTCCCGGTGCGGGGGATGTGGTACCTCACGCTCGGGTGCTACATCCTTATGTGGTATCAGAGCTTAGGGTTGCAAAACCCGGGCTCTAGTGTCGTGTTGAGTCAGTTAAGTCGTTTGGCTTTAGGAACAACTTGTCAATGTGTCGCATATGCATTGTTTACGTGCTTGTGTGCTTTAAATCTTGAATTTTGATCGAATTAATTGCACTTGCATGCATGGACTTAAAAAAGCATGCATTTCAGTGTTTCTTGGACAGGATGCCTCCACGTAGACACCGTGAGAGATCTCCCGGACACCGTCGTTATCATGACCGATCCCCTACGCCTCCACCCTAACCACAAGCGCCTCCAATGGAAATGGGGAATTTCATGGAAGCGGTTTTTAATTATGTCGAGCATAGGAAGGCTCAAGCTCCCCCACCAAACCATAATAATAGAGATCCTCATGGGGTGTTTCTGAGCTACAACCCCCCTCGATTTTCTGGTTCTATTGATGATGCGGTTTCAGAGGGTTGGTTGATTCGATTAGAGAGGATATTTGGAGTCCGGCAGTTTACTACGCAAGAGAAGGCTCAATTTGCTATATTCCAACTTGATGGAGATGCGTATGAATGGTGGGAAGGAACAAGAGAGAAACTTGAAGTGGATGAAGAGGAAGTGACTTGGGAGGTTTTTAAGAGAGAACTCCGGGAATGCTTTGTACCGGAGGTAGTGAGAGAAAGGAAGGAGCAAGAGTTTATGGATTTAAGGCAAGGTGCGCGTACGGTGACTCAATATCTCGTCGTATTTAACAGACTTGGGAAATATGCTCCTCACGTCACCCGGGATGAGAAGAGAAAGTCGAGAAAATTCATTGCGGGGTTAAGACAGGACTTGAGACACGATCAGGCGGGTCACAACTTCGAGTCATTTGCCGACACCGTGCAAAGGGCTTTGGTTCAAGAGGAGGAATTCAAGAAGAAGGATCCGATGTTTAGAGCTCCAATGGGAAGAGGTTCCGGATCGAATTTGGGAAAGAGGCCGATGATTCAAGCTACTCCCCCTCCTAAGGGTTCGTTTAAGAAGCCAAGAATGGGAGGACCAACTCCACCGGTTCTAAAAGCTTTGCCTGCACCAACGAGGGATCGACAAGGTCCGAGTGAGGCGAGATTGGCTCAAGCTCCTTGTACATATTGTGGAGGACCAACTCACAATTTCTATAACTGTCGGAGGAGGTTGAATTTGTGCCTCATATGCGGGAAGGGTGACCATATGGCGGATACTTGTCCCGACAAGGACCCCGGATTTCAAAGACGAGTTCAAAGGCCAATGATCCCGGCTCGTGCTTATGCCCTCGAGGGTGAGGAGCAAGATGCAGAGATTGATCCCACAGTTATGGTAGAAGGTACCCTATGCATACATAACATGAGCATTCATGCACTCTTTGATCCGGGTGCCACACATTCTTTTATTTCTTGTGATATAGTAGCCACTCTGTGCTTGCCTATTATTTGTCTTTCTTCTTGTTATTTGGTGAGTTCGCCACTTGGTGGTAGTCTTTAGACAGATCGGTTGGTTCGGGAATGTTCAGTTCTGATTGAGGGGAAAGAGTATCCGGCTGATTTAATCGTTATGCCTATGAAGAGGTATGGAGTTATCTTGGGTATGGACTGGTTGTCCAGGCATCGGGCCAATGTTGATTGTTTTGCGAAGAAGGTGGTTTTGAGTAATGAATTGGTGATTGGTAATGGATCAAGAACGGTATCTCTCTTGTCTTATATGGAAGCTCACAAGTTGATGAGAGAAGGAGCAACGAGATTTATTGCTTACCTTCTTAATAGGCCGAAGGATCAAGTTAAATTGGAGGATACCGCGGTTGATAAGGATTTTTCCGATGTGTTTCCAGAAAATTTGAGTTCTTTACCACCAGACCGTGAGATCAAGTTTGTTATTGACTTACATCCAGGATCCACACCGTATTCTAAGACTCCGTATCGGATGGCACCGGCCGAATTGAAAGAGTTAAAGATTCAATTAGAGGAATTACTCAAAGTTGGATATATTCGGCCAAGTTCGTCACCTTGGGGTGCTCCGGTTCTCTTTGTTAAGAAAAAGGATGGAACCTTAAGAATGTGTATAGATTACCGGGAGCTTAATCGGATGACTGTAAAGAATAAGTATCATTTGCCCCATATTGAGGATTTATTCGATATGTTACAAGGTTCGGGGGTATATTCAAAATTGGACTTGAGACAAGGATATTATCAATTGAAGATCCGGGAAGAGGACATTCCGAAGACGGGATTTAACACTCGGTATGGACACTACGAGTTCGTAGTGATGCCTTTTGGATTGACTAATGCTCCGGCTGCTTTTATGGATATGATGCATCGAATTTTCCGGCCTTATTTGTATAAGTTTGTGGTAATATTCATCGATGACATCTTGGTTTATTCGAGAACTTCGGAGGATCATGCCAGGCACCTCAGAATTGTGTTGGACACCTTAAGGGAACATCGGTTGTATGCTAAGTTTAGCAAATGCGAGTTTTGGATTGATCGGGTAGCATTTTTGGGCCATATTATTTCAAGGAAAGGTTTGGAAGTAGACACTTCTAAGATTGAGACGGTTATTCAATGGCAAAGCCCGAAAAATGCTTCAGAAGTAAGGAGTTTCTTGGGTTTGGCAGGCTACTATCGAAGATTCGTTCAGGATTTCTCGAAGATTGCGGCTCCTTTAACCCGATTGACTAAGAAAGCGGTTAAGTTTGAGTGGGACGAGGCATGTGAGGCTAGCTTTCAACTTTTAAAGGAAAAGTTGACCACTGCTCCTGTATTAACGCTTCCCGAAGGTACAGAAGGATATACCGTTTATACGGACGCCTCAAAGGAAGGTTTGGGATGTGTGTTGATGCAGAATGGAAGAGTAATCGCCTATGTCTCAAGGAAATTGAAAGAGCATGAACAGAACTACCCCACTCACGATTTGGAATTAGCGGCAGTGATCTTTGCTTTGGGTAAGTGGAGACACTATCTTTATGGAATTTCGTTCGAGGTCTTTTCTGATCACAAGAGTCTCCAATACTTATTCTCACAAAAGGAATTGAACAAGAGACAACGGCGTTGGATGGAACTTTTGGCGGATTATGAGTGTACAATCCGATACCATCCCGGCAAAGCCAATTTGGTCGCGGATACACTTATTAGGAAAGCTAGTGTGTCCAATGTGAAAGTGGAAATTGGAGATGAGAATGAGTTGTTCAGACTGAGGGCTAGTATTCGGAATATCACGGTTCAACCAGATCTTAAACAGAGATTATTTGATGCTCAGAGGATTGATCCCGAGGTTCAGAAATTAGCTGAGAAAGCTCAAGCTGATTCAGAATGTCCGTTTGGGTTTGATGATACGGGACTTCTAAGATTCAAGAATATAGTTGTTGTGCCGGAAGAGTTAAAAAGGATTATTCTTGAGGAAGCCCATCGGTCAGGGTATTCGATACATCCCGGAGGGAACAAAATGTATAAGGATCTTAAGCAATTCTATTGGTGGAATGTGTTGAAACGGGATGTGATCAATTTCGTGAAACACTGTATGACTTGTCAAGTGGTAAAGGCAGAACATCAAAAGCCATTGGGGCTACTTCAACCATTGCCTATCCCGGAATGGAAATGGGAACAAATAGCCATGGATTTTGTTTCGGGACTACCAAGAGTGAGAGGAGGTTTCGATGGAATTTGGGTTATCGTGGACAGGTTGACGAAATCAGCTCATTTTCTTGCTATCAGGATGTCCGATAAAGTGAGTAAGTTGGCCAAGAGATACAATGATGAGATTGTCAGGCTTCATGGAGTATCTGTTAGTATTGTCTCGGATCGGGATCCCAGATTTACTTCAAGGTTATGGCAAGAATTACAGAAGTGTTTGGGAACAAGGCTTCAATTCAGCACAGCTTTCCATCCTCAGACCGACGTACAATCAGAAAGGTTGATTAAGTATCTGGAGGACCTGTTGAGAGCATGTCCATTGGACTTTCAAAGTTCATGGAATGAACAGTTGCCGTTAATTGAGTTTGCTTACAACAATAGCTATCAAGCCTCGATTGAAATGGCCCCTTGTGAAGCTCTTTACGGACGTAAATGTCGATCACCGTTGTTCTTTGACTTGGAGGAATGGAATTGGACCAAGCAAGAAGGGATTAAAAGAGGGGAAAAGAAGGAAAAACCCTCTAAGGCTGTACAAGAGGCTATTGACAAGGTCCAGATAATTAGACAACGGATGAAGGCCGCTCAGGATCGACAAAAGAGTTACGCTGACCTTCGGAGGAAGAATTTGGAGTTTGAGATTGGAGATAGAGTTTTCTTAAAGGCTTCTCCACGAAAAGGGTTCTCAAGGATTGGACGAGGAGGAAAATTAAACCCTCGGAATATGGGACCGTATGAGATTCTAGAGAAGATTGGGGATACGACCTATTGATTGGACTTGCCTCCGAGTTTGACTGGAATTCATAACGTATTTCATGTTTCACAGCTCCGAAAATATTATCAAGACGAGGCCGAGGTTCTACCGGTTGAAGAAGTGGAATTAGAACCGGATCTCACCTTCGTTCAGAAGCCGATTAAGATATTGGATCGAAAATTTCAGGAACTTCGAAATCGGCGTATTCCACTAGTCAAGGCTCTTTGGAGAAGTGATAAAACCGAAGAGGCTACGTGGGAGACAGAGGAAAAGATGAGAAAGTTTCACCCCGAATTATTTCCAAGCGAGCAATGAATCCGAGGACTGATTCTTTTAAGGCGGAGAGATTGTAACGCCCCGACTTTTCGGACGTAAAGGTATGACGTATGTGTTTACCAATTTACGCGAATTAATTGTTTTTACGTGTTTTATAATTAATTTTATTATAAATTGTTATTATTTTATTTTATTATATTTTATTTTTAATTTATTACTATTTTAAAAATATTTCGTATTATAATATATATATATATTTCAATTATTGCTAATTTAATTATTAATGTTAATTATGTTGTTAATTTAATGATTATGCTAATTAAATGTTATGTTAATTAATCATGCTTTAATTAATTAATTACATGACTTTAATTTGTGTTTTTAAATTAATCTGATTTATTTATTTAAATTTTTATTGCATGAAAATTATAATATATGCATGAATTGCATGAAATGTGCATATTGCTTATTTTGTGCATCGTTCTTATATGAAATGATATCGAAATGCCATGAATTTGTAGTATGTCGTAAATATATGTGTTATGAACATGCTTATATGCTCGGTTTATATTTTTGAATTTATTTGATATGTTAACGAATTTAATTTGATTCGAGGAACCAAATCGGGGTCTAACGAGCACTTAGCGTACCCTTGGTTCCGAATTTTATATCTTGAGCTCGGGAACTCGGATTCGAGTTCCGTCAACTCCGCTGAACTCGTAACGAAAATTCGAGTTTGGTAAACTTAGCCTTATATTTTTCCTAAGTCATTTGAACCTCCGAAATTCAACCGAAAAACGAAACGGAGACTAAACTGACCTTGCTGTACAAAAATAGCCATATCTCATCCAAACTTTAACCAAATTAACCATGGTTTGATTCTACTGAACCCTAACTCAACCCCCTAACTGGATATAGCATGCCCTAACCAAACCAATCCTCACACAATCCCCAAAACTCAGCCAAAGTCACTAAAATTTTAGGCAGTCCCGTAACCCTTCATTCCTTAGAGATTTTGGAGCTCAAATCTCATCCAAACTTCATCCAATCAACAAGGTAAGCTTAGGGTTGTAATATATGTTCATTTCTGATCATCTTCATCATTTCTTTCATGAATTTGAGCATGTTTTCATGATTTATGGGTTGTTTCCGAAAATAAGAGAGTTTTGGGCAAATTGTTGATCTCATTCGATTCTTAATGGTTTTGATTGATTCCAAGCTTGAGAATGATTATTTTGACATCCTCATATCATTTATGATCATTGATTTCTTGGTGGTTGAAGTATTAATGAGTTGTCATTTATGACACTTTGAGAAATTTCCATAAATGTCACGTATGCTTCCTTTTTCTTGATTGAGCTTGTTTGGAACTGAGTTATATGTTGAAATTGTGTTGTTTTGCTGCGTTTTGGTTAGCCTACACTGACCTGAACTTGTTGGGATGGTTGAAGATCAGTTTGCCCTGTTTCCCGTTAGCCTTTGCTCTGTTTTTTTTTTGGCGTGAACCTTGCTGTCAAAAACTGCCGTGAACCTTCTTGCTTGTTGCTGTTAATTTCATGGCTTTGGGGGATCATTTTAGCTGAGTTCTTGCAGCTTGTCATGCCTGGTTTTGCTGCCTTCTTGCCTGCATTTCTTGCGTGAAGTTGCTGCCTTTTTCTGCTGCGTTTTCTGTAAAAACAGGAGCTGCTGCTGCGCGCGACACAGGGGTGTCGTGCCTGCCTTTCCGGCGCGGAACGGGGGTGCGGGTTGGCCTGGAGTTGCTATACCAAGACACGGGGGTGTCTCGGTTTGGTCTTGGGTGGTGACACGGGGGTGTCACCCCGTTTTTTCTGAACTGTTGCCTGCGTTTCTGGGCTACTGGTTATGTATATATATATATGTAGTGTGTGTGAGTGTGTATGCATGGCTTGTGTGTGTGTGCATGACTTGTGTGTGTAATTGCATGCATGTATATATATTATATATATTTGTGTGTGTACGTCCATGCATGGGTAGTATTATATATGTAGTATATATGTATTAATTATGTTAATATATATATTATGCATGCATGATTATATATATATATGTATTAGTTATATTAATTGTGATTTATGCATGCATGTATGAGTACGTGTGTATATATATATATATATATATATATATATATATATATATATATATATATATATTACATAGATACATATGTTATTATAATTGTTATATATTTATTATATTGTATATGTTTATTATATGATATATTTATTATATATTTTAAATAATATTTGATTTAATTCAATTGTTGAATTAATTGATTTCTATTTCGCGTGTTTAATTTACCGACTATTGATTGAACGTTTTATTTATTTTATTCCTAATTGTGAATATGAATATTACTTGCTATGATTCTTAAATGAATTCTTGGATTAATTGATATGCATTATGAATGTTATGAATTTATGAATTTATGAAATTGAATGAAATATATGAACGAATGGTTTGATTATATGTTTTAAATTCCTTAATAGTGCACATGAACATTTTTATGATATAACATGATCATTTATGCATTCATGTCTTATTCACTTCATTGCCGAGCGTCATACGTGGTCATTGAGTCTCATATCTTTTCTTTTGCATAGATTCGGGTTTGGTCGGAGACGAGGGCGAGCATTGAGACGCTTGTGCCTTTCTTTTGCTTTGAAAAGGTGGGTTTTTCTTCTAATAGTTAAAGTGACCCGATATATCCCTTATGTGAAAGGTTTTAAGCCAAAATAGTTTATTTATGTATGTCGAGTCATTTTGGGTAAATGATTTCAAACGTATGACCCCTTTTATTTATGAAACCCTACCTTATGTTTTGGCGAGACATATTTATGATTGCACGGGCCCCGAGACTTAGTATATGTGGCTAACCGAGGAAGCAAGGACAGACGGGGATCCCATATACTAGTTCCAACCAACTACGGCGAAACGGACTTCGTCAAGGAGTTTTTGACGAGGAAACGCTAATCGGGCTTTGAGGACTCATGAACCTCATAGCCTCATTGATATGATTAGGTGGTCGGGCCTTGCAAACCCGTCCACCACCCGGAGGAAGAAGGTGTATATGAATGATTATGATCATGTTATGTTTGAGCACAAAAGATATATGTATGATAATGAATGATTGAATAATTGATTATGATTACACGAGGAGTAGGTTGGAGATTGTGCACGCCCACTCGCCGGACCATAAACCCTTATGAACAATTATGAATGAATATGAACGTCGTAATCCCATTGATGTTTTCTTTTGTTTGAACCACTTGGTAAATTCTTATTAAACTTCACACGGGATTAGGGCTTGCCTGTATGTGTTTAATTTATGTGATATTATGTCTTATGCCCCGTTTTATACCCACCAGTCTCTTTTAGACTGAACCCGGTTGTTTTCAGTTGTTTTGTGCAGGTATAGGAGTGCTAGGCGGGAATACAAGTCATCTAGGTCTTGCATTTATGTTTAGCACTTCTTTTAAGCCTCATATGTTCATACTCTTATTGCTACTTTGTTTATGATCATAGTATAGCATGAAGCGTCATGATTTGTAGGCCGTGAGTGCCGTTGAATATTTGAATGCTTTTGTATATCTATTTTTGGAGCTTGGTGGCTCATTGTATATATTATATGTCGTTCTTGCTTCCGCATTCTATTTTAACTCTGATTTGATGTTGTCTTGAGTTGATTGGTTTAAGGGTTAGTCCCGCCTAGCATAGCGTGTGTGTTGTGTCCCCGTTCGCCGTGGATTTGGCACGTGTATGGACTTCCATTTCATATACGGGTCGGGTCCCGGTGCGGGGGATGTGGTACCTCACGCTCGGGTGCTACATTTTGTATCATTTTTTAAATTTCTCTTTCAAGTATTTTTCTGATACAAATCTCCATTGCTGGCGAGAAATATGAACTTCATATCTCAACTTTCTTTAATCAAATGATTGAAAATTAGAGAGAAGAAGGGAATTCTTCTAAAGAAAAGTGAGTTATTTGTCGGTGCTCAATTTTGTGCTTACTAATTGCGTATTAAATTTTCATTAATTATTTTTTTGAGTTATTTATCTTATTTCATTTTAAGTTTTTTACGAATGATTTGAAATTATGGAGTTTTTTCAGTTCTGCATATTAATTTTTTCGATGTGAACTTCTTTTGTTCTAATCTTTTTTGTTTATGATTTTTGTAGTATAATTGGGTATTTTTCATATTATTTTTCGATTTGTTATTCGATTTTATGTTTTCTTTCCAATTTCTGGGTTATATCTTTTTTATTTCATACTAACTTTTTCATGAAATGTTTGGAATTTTGAAGTTTTTCTATTTCGATCTACATATTAAAGTTTCTAATGTTTGGAATTTTTACTTTATTCTTTTTTATTTGTGATTTTTGTAATATAACTAAGTGTTTTTCACGTTATTTTTCGATTTTTTTTCACGTCAATTTTCAATTTGCTATTGAGTTTTATATTTTTCTTTCCACATTTTAGTTATGTATTTTATTTCATTTTAAATTTTTAATGAATCGTTTGGAATTTTGTTGTTTTTCTATTTCTATATATTAAAGTGATCTATCTCAAAATTGGAAGAGTGCAAGGATATCTTTGCAGGCAGATGAAGATCCGACATTTTTGTTTTTTGAGAATCGAAATCATTTATATATATATATATATATATATATATATATATATATATATATATATATATATATATTACTTAGAATTTTTTATCACATTATTTATCAATTATTTATTAGGTTTTATGTTTTCTTTCCAATTTTTGGGTTATCTATCTTATTTTATTTGAAGTTTTCATGAACAGTTTTAAAATTTAGGAGTTTTTTCATTTCTACATGGTAAAGTTTTTAATATTGTTTGACAAATTAAATCTTATATATATTTTTCGCATTTTTTTTATTTCTTTTTCTTTAACATTTTTTTATTTACGATTTCTATAGTATAACTAAGTGTTTTCATGTTATTAATTATCCATTTGTAATTAGGTTTTATCTTTTTTTTTTTTAATTTTTTCTTAATCTTTGTTTCTTCCTTTATTTGTATAGTATAACTAAATGTTTTTTTTTTGCTTAATCTTTGTTTCTTCCTTTATTTTTGCTTAATTTTTGTTTCTTCCATTATTAGGTAAGTTTCTCATACTTTCTATATTTTCTTTTATTCAATTCAAATTGAGTATATTAAAGCAATAAAATTTTATTTTAGCAGTAATTTATTTATTATTTATAAAAAAATATTTTTTTGGGTGGAATTTACAAAAAATATATATGACATGGATTATATTTTCTTCTATATGATTTAGTTATTTTAAAAATTTTTTAATGCACAAAATTCATATTTAATATTATAAGTTATATTATATATTAATACCATGGATTTAATTCAAATTCAAGAACCAATTGCAAGAAGGTCTTTTATGAACCTAAAGGTAAGATTTTTTCCTTCCATATCCACGATGTATTTTTATTTCAATTTATGGTATTTATTTGTATACTAAATTTTAATTTTTTTCCTCTGTTTTGAGGTTTTGTTCAAGTTCCAGCAATGAGAAGGTAATTTTATATATATTTTCGTTGAATGATAAAATATGTATTATTTATATATATATTTGAAATTATAATTTTTTTCTTCATATCTTTAATAGAGAAATATTTTCTTTTGAAATTTTGTTCAAGTACCGATTGTGAAAAGGTAATTTTATACATTGATTTGTTCAATGATAATTATGTATTTATTGTTATTAGCATATTACCCATGTGATCTTTATTTTTTGTCTCAAAATATTTATTATCATATTCGGTATTTATAATTTCATTACATTTTTATTTCAATTGTTTCATTGATTAATTTATAGCTTACTAAGGATTTTATTATATTTACTGTTTCTTCAATCTAAATAATTTACTTAAACATTAACTACATTATGTTTGTGTTAGTCATTTTTGTGTTATTTTGTATGTTTGATTTATATGTGTAATAATTAATTGACCAGAATTATATATTTTTATCTTTGTTATTAAATTTCGTGTAGTGAACTAATACATTTATATATTTATAGCTAATATTATAAATAAGATACTCTATATTATTACCGTGCATAGCACGGGGTATACACTAGTAATATAATATTTATGTCCAGTGGTTAATTGATTCTACATAATTAAGGAAACAATGAAATATAAGTGTTTCAATTAGTTAATTGATTCCAATTAATTAAATAAACTTAACATATTTTGATATAAATAGGGGGAATTAACTTTTTTTTTAAACACTTTTTTTTTAGTAAATAACAACATGCTGTCGTGCACATTAAAAGGATTAACAAATTATATAAGCACAAAAGCACAAGCAGATGGCTTAACTAGTAAGCATCTGCACCTGTGAACTGGTAGGTCACGAGTTCAAATCTTATTGGGGTAGTTGGGGACAGGGACGGAATCAAGATTTGCGCGGAGGGGGGGGGGGGGGGGGGGGAGAGGGGCCGAAAATTTATAATATAAAATAAAAGGGGTAAAATCTATAATTAGGGAGAACGAAAATTCAAAATTAAAGGGACAAAACTTTTTTTTTTCTAAAATATAAAGATAAAAATAATTTTTTTTCAAAATTTAGGGGATTGGGGCGGCCCCTTGCCTCCCTTTGGCTCAGTTTTGGTTGGGGAAATAGCATTAATTCTCTTAAAAAAAATTTATATAAAGTACAAAACATTACATAAACATAGAATATGCATCAAGTATACATTTTTTTTAGTTACTTATCCGAGAGATGCAGTAACCTCTTCTGTGATTAATGAAGCAGAATAGCAGATCATACATTATGAATCATCGATTATGGTTTACATATTGTAAACTATTTTTTTAATATATTATTTATATATTATCTATTATCTCTTGCTTTTTTCATTGCAAATTTTCAGGAATAAGAAAAGGTTGTTGGCATGCTATTCCACCTATACAGTATAGGAACTAGATGTAAGTTTTTCTCTTCCATCTTCATGATATATATATTTTAATTATTTCGCTATTTGTATATTAATTTATAATTTTTTTTCTTATTATTTGATAGAAAAAATACCTTTTCCAATACGGCCGGCCTATGAGAAGGTAATTATACGTATCATTTTTTAAAGATAATTTAACTATAATTTAATTTTTTGTGGTATTTATTTGTATACTAACTTATGGGTTCTTTTTCCCTTTTTTTTTTTTTTTTATAGAGAAAAACCTTTTGAAATTATATTGCTATTTTTTTATTTTAAAACAATTCATGAAAGAATAAAAACAATATTTGTTATTTCAAAATTTTGTTTTATTATTTATTTCTCCATTGTATAGCTTATATAATCACTTTTTTATTGGTATAATTTAGGTGGAAATCAAAAAAACAAAATTTGTGTACTTTTTCTATAAAGATTGAAGGGAGCAACATGTATATGCTCTTTGCTATTTCTTTTATAAATAAACAAATACTCTATTCTAAATTCAAATCCTTAGAGAGAGCAAACTTTCCGTCTCTCTCCAGTGAAGAATTCGATCAAATGAGAAGAAGCACCAAGAAATTCAAAACTACGATGGAAGAGTCATCAACTGATATGGAGGGTGTCGAAAATATGACAGAAACACAGATGGCAGAGGAACCGATGAAACAGAGCATGTACTTGACCTCGCTGCTAGGTTGGAAAACCAAGGAATACCTGAAATTCAAGGTAGACAATCTGCATGATCTGGATAAAATTCATATAGAAGATGCCAACGAAGACTATCCCTATCCGAAGATCACCTTACCGGATGACTATAGGGAAGAAATTCATTGACCTTGGAAGAACGTAATTATACTACGCATACTTGGGCTTAGCATGAATGCCAACCTACTCTCATCTCGTATCTATAGGAGGTGGCAACTTGAGGGGGATTTTGAACTAATTGAACTCGGAAATGGCTGCTACACATTAAGAATCCAAGATCTAGAGAAAACGACTGCGATCTTACCTGAGGGGCCTGGGTAATCAATGGTAACTACCTTGTTACGAGGAAATGGATCCCGCAATTCCAAGCGGCAACTGACCGAATCACCACGACGGTTTCATGGTTTTGGATCAAAGGGTTGGCCACAGAATACTACAAGGAAACAATCCTCTATGGGATAGCGACAACAATCGGGACGCCAGTGAAGATCGACAAAAACACTTTAGGGAGAAAGGCAAGTACGCCCGTTTATCTGTGGAAATTAATCTAGAAAAGCCACTACGGAGTGGAGTCGACTTTGAGGGTAGAATTCTGGCCCTGGAATATAAAAACCTTTCGTCTATCTATTTCCATCGCGGGAGAGTAGGCCATCACATTGGAGGCTGCCCAAATAAACCCGTTGCAGAAACAGAGAGCTCGCCACAAGGCATACAGTCAAAGCAGACCCCGGACAAGGGCATAGCAACAAAGGAACCGATGCCACAATTTGATCCATGGATGTTAGCCCAACATGGCCGAAATAGTGGTAGGGGTAAAACAGCCGAAAATAGCTTCCAGGGGGTGAACAACGCAGTTACGACGAATCTGAAAAAATTGGCCAACCCTAGTGCGTCATCAACGGAAAAAAATAGATTTGAGATATCCACAAATCCGTTTACGGAGGAAGATGAGGAAACTAAATTTGTTACACCATATTTCCCTCCAAAAACCGATACGGTAAATCAGGAAAAATCATCTGTGGATAAGGAAAACAACTTGATTATGGGCCTATCTCAAACTCATGAGTGTCCAAAGAAAACTAAGTCCCAAGTCAACGCACCTACTATGTAGCACCCGGAACGCCAGGCACCACATCCCCCGCACTATAGCCCCAATCCACATATGAAACGGTCAATCCATACATGAACCAAAGCTATAGCGAACGGGAGACAATAAAAAAAACGACACAAGGCTAGGCGGGTACCCTTAATTAAAACCAAACCAATAATCCAGAGTAGGTAAAAGCGGAAGCAATAACATTAATTCGATAATTATAGGTACCATATTTATTTATTTACTAATAGATACCAACATTTACATCAGCAATACAATATGATCTCCAAAATACGCCACAAGGCATGCTACACAAGTAGTATCAATACAGGAACATAATATGAGGATGAAGTGTGCTAGACCCAAATTAAAGACAATCTAGACTCTAATTCCCGCCTAGCACGCCCTGCAAAACAACTGAAAAGTCGAGGTGTCAGTCCAACACGGACTGAGCGAGGGGGGGGAGGGGGGTATAAATAAATATAAGCGCACGTACATGCAAATTATAATCTCGGGTAATAATTTTGGAAAATAGCAATACGATTTAGTAAAATAAGAGATACTATCGCCCGAGATTACAACTAATTCAATTTATCAATTTAACAATTCAATACAATCAATTTGTGGCCCGACGAGTGAGGGAAATTCTCCAACCTTACTCCGACTGTGTACAATCAATCAATCAATTGTTCAATAGTTAGGTGATCATTCAATTCATTACGGTGCACAATTAGCAGTTTCAGCCCATCCTTCTTCCTCCGGGTGATGGTGGGATTGCAAGGCCCCACCATCCAATCAGTCTGGGCAGAGGGTACATGAATCCCTAAGCCCGGAACTCCTTCCTCCCCTAATCTCCTAGGGGGTTCAGGGGTCATCCCAATTTGGTGAGAGTAGCTCTCGAGTTACCCGTCAGCCCATGCTTTCCCGGTTGGCTCGAGCCACTATCCTCGGGCCCAAAGTGCAATACAATACTCGCCCCAATCAATCAATCAATTAATTCCTTCCAGTTTGATAAATCATTTGAAAACCAATCTCCTTTGAAAACTATAAATATATAGATAAGTTTTTGGCTTAAAACTTCACATAGGGTTATACGGGTTCTATGTAACTAGAATTAAACCTCACCTGAACGACCCAAAACAAACAACGAAACAGCTCACGGGGCCTGCTCCTCGACACCAGGAAGCTGGTCTGTGCAAGAAAGACAATTGCCGTGAGACACGACTCAAAATGCACCACATAGGACGAACGGCGAAAATACAATGAGATGACGAGTATGATAGAATGTACCATGAAAATATCTCGTTTTGACATGTATGCAATCATATAATCAAGTCATTCGAACTCACAATTCCACATTTTCAATCAAATTAATTTAAAGATTCACATAGGAGCATAGCACGTGCAATAGCATGCAACCAAAATATGCATGAAAACAGAATGTGACACGCCTGTGTCACCATTATACACTAAGTCGTGACACCCCCGTGTCTAGGTACAGCGGACAATATGCATGAAAACAGAAGGTGACACGCCCGTGTCACAAATACAAAGCAAACCGTGACACCCCCGTGTCACGGTACAGCAAAACCAGACCAACATGCACCCCCGTGTCTCGCTGAAGAGAGAAAAGTTGACACACCCGTGTCAACAGTACGTAGCAGAAAAAAAAACAGGCCAGCAGCAACAACAACAACGATCCAACAATACTATCAACAATATGGCTCAAACTTAAGATGAAATGCATAAATTTGATGCAATACATATACTAGCATACATATAAATCAATAACAATTCATAAAACACATAATTCCAAGGTAGATCATCAATAATCCATCATATGAAACCCATATCATCAATCATGCTCCAAGTCCATAAAACTCAAGATAAATGCATCCAACTTAAGCTCAAAGTTCATAAACAAGTTTCCAACAACAATTACACAATTTAACCAATTCAATACAAAGCCCTATCTATATCATATTTCCAAGAAAATCATCTATTCTCCAAAGTTACCTCAAATGAAAGAAATGGAAGATGAGATGAAGATATGATGTTGGTGATGCTTCAATGTCCCCAAATCCCACAAAAATGATGCTTGAAAGATGAAATCTCCATACTCCTACACAAGGGTTTGGTTCGGTTGAGCAAGGAAGGAAGAACAATGTGTATGTAATGTTTGTATGAAAATGAGAAGCAAGGTACGTGATATGCTGCTAATTGAAGGAAAGAAATGGCCAAATTTGCAATTAAATCCTCCCATTTATTAAGTTATGCAATGAGGTTCAATTCCATAACAAATTATCAATTAGGTCCAAGGAAATATTAATGCAATTGAGTCCCCAAATTCATGAAAATGAGCAATTAAGGCATAGAAGAAATTAACTCATGTTCGAGAAAATAATGCACGTTGCAATCACATTCAATTTATACAACAATTATAATATGATATGAATTTCAATAAAAATACTAAGAATATAATTTTATAAAATTTATGTCATGACATGAAAAGTTAATGAAATGATCAAATAATAATTAAATTACAACTCTCAAACCCACACGTGTCGTTCATACCTGAAATGCCGAAAGTTGGGGCGTTACAATCCTCCCTCCTTAAAAGAATCTGGTCCCCAAATTCACTGATCGGAAGGAAACAACTCTGGATGGAACCGTCTCATCTTGTCTTCGGTTTCCCACGTGGCTTCTTCGGTCTTGTCACTTCTCCAAAGAACCTTAACCATGGGAATCTTCCGGTTTCTTAATTCCTGAAACTTCTTATCCAATAACTTAGCCGGTTTCTGAACAAAGGTAAGGTTCGGTTCCAATTCCACTTCTTCAATGGGAATGATTTCGGTTTCATCGGGGTAGTATTTCCATAACTGAGAGACGTGAAATACATTATGAATCACCATGAGGCTCGGTGGTAAGTCCAATCTGTAAGCAACTTCTCCAACTCTTTCCAAAATTTCATAAGGACCTAAATAACGAGGCTTAAGCTTACCTCCTTTCCCAATCCGAACAAATCTCTTGCGTGGAGACGCCTTCAAGAATACCCGGTCTGCAACTTCAAACTCGAGATCCCTTCTACGACGATTGGCGTAGCTCTTCTGTCTGTCCTGAGCTGATTTCATCCGTTGTTTTATTAATTGGACTTTCTCAATCATAGCTTCAACAGCCTTAGAAGGTTTTTCCAATTGCTCACCTTTCTTAACACCTTCCTGCTTAGTCCATTTCCACTCTTCCAAGTCAAAGAACAACGGAGAACGACACTTCCGACCATAAAGTAGCTCATACGGTGCCATTCCAATCGAAGCCTGAAAATTGTTGTTGTAAGCAAACTCAATCAGAGGTAGCTGATCATGCCAAGATGACCGAAAATCCAAAGAACAAGCTCGAAGAAAATCCTCGAGATACCTTACTAATCTCTCGGACTGACCATCCGCCTGAGGATGAAATGTTGTACTAAACTGAAGCTTCGTACCCAAAACCTCCTGCAGTTCACGCCACAACTTCAAAGTGAACCGTGGATCTCTGTCGGAGACTATACTAACCGAAATCCCATGAAGTCTAACAATCTCCAGGTTATAAAGCTCTGCTAGCTTGCGAATCTTAAACGACATCCGAACAGGCAGAAAATGTGCAGACTGCGTCAAACAGTCCACAATCACCCAAATTCCATTGAATCCACCTTTCACCTTAGGTAATCCGGACACGAAATCCATCGTCACCTGTTCCCACTTCCACTCAGGAATAGGTAACAGCTGAAGAAGACCTCTCGGTTTCTGATGCTCGGCTTTCACTTTCTGACAAGTGAGACAGTGCTTCACATACTCGGCCACATCCTTTTTCAATCCACGCCACCAATAATATTGCCTTAAATCCTTATACATCTTGTTTCCTCCAGGGTGGATAGAATAAGCCGATCTGTGAGCTTCCTCGAGCAATACCCATTTCAACTCTTCGGGTATAACCACTCGGTCCATGAAACGAAGAAGAGCGGTTTCATCGAACCCGAATGGACACTCCGGATCAGCTCTTGCCTTAGCTACCAATCTCTGAACTTCCACATCCGTACTCTGAGCCTCAAACAACCTGTGCTTCAAATCCGGCTGAATCGAAATATTAGAAACTCGAGCCCTTAAAACAATTGGCTCGATTCCACTACTTTCACCCACTTCCAAGCTCGACACACTAGCCTTCCTACTAAGTGCATCGGCAACCACGTTGGCTTTGCCGGGATGGTACTTGATCGTGCAATCATAATCTTCCAACCTTTCCATCCAACGCCGTTACCTCATATTCAAATCCTTCTGAGTGAATAAATACTGGAGGCTTTTGTGGTCGGTGAAAATCTCGAAAGACACCCCATACAAATAATGTCTTCACTTTCCAAGTGCAAAGACTACGGCGGCGAACTCAAGATCATGTGTCGGATAATTCTTCTCATGCTCTTTCAACTTTCGGGATGCATAAGCAATTACCTTACCCTTCTGAGTCAACACACATCCCAAGCCTTCCTTAGAAGCATTCGTATAAACAGCATATCCTTCAGAACCTTTCGGAAGGACTAACACTGGAGCAGAAACTAACTTCTCTTTTAAGAAAGTGAAACTCCTCTCACAACCTTCATCCCAATCGAATTTCACATTCTTCTTCGTCAACCGTGTTAAAGGAGCTGCTAACTTGGAGAAATCTTTAACAAACCTCCGGTAATAACCTGCCAACCCCAAGAAACTCCTGATCTCTGAGGCATTCTTAGGTTTCTCCCACTTCAAAACCGACTCAATCTTCGAAGGATCGACCTCCAAACCATTACCTGAAATCACGTGACCCAAGAATGACACCCTGTCAATCCAAAACTCACACTTGCTGAATTTGGCAAATAACTGATGCTCCTTCAAAGTCCTCAATACCAACTAGAGATGCCTTGCATGCTCCTCGGCAGACTTAGAGAAAACCAGAATATCATCAATGAAGATAACCACGAACTTATCCAGAAAAGGCCTGAAAATCCTGTGCATCATATCCATAAAAGCTGCTGGGGCATTAGTTAAACCAAACGGCATCACTACAAACTCATAATACCCATACTGAGTATTAAATCCTGTCTTAGAAATATGTTCTGCTTGGATTAGCAGCTGGTAGTAGCCTTGTCTCAAATCCAATTTTGAGTAGACTTTAGATCCCTGTAGTATGTCAAACAACTCCTCGATATGTGGAAGAGGATACTTGTTCTTGATCGTCATCCGGTTCAACTCCCTATAGTCTATACACATACTCAAAGTCCCGTCCTTCTTCTTTACGAACAAAACCGGTGCACCCCAGGGAGAAGAAGTCAGTCTAATGTACCCACTCTCCAACAACGCATCAAGTTGAGTCTTCAACTCTTTCAACTCGGCCGGAGCCATACGATACGGAGTCTTGGAGTACGGCTCTGCATCAGGGTACAAGTCAATCACAAACTCAATTTCCCGTTCTGGAGGTAACGAATCCAATTCCTCAGGAAAGACCTCGGGAAACTCCTTCACCACTTTCGTTTCTTCCAGCTTACTTTGATCCTTGGGTTTGTTGAGAATGTAAGCAATGAAACCCGTGGCTCCCTCTCGAACCAACTTGTGAGCTTCTGAGAAAGAAAGTAGAGGCACAGTATTGGAACTCCAACCCACTACTAAATCGGATCCCAACTGAACCTTCTTCGCCCTGCAATCGACTGTGGCAGAATGTCTGTACAACCAATCCATGCCCAAAATGGATCCATAGCAAGTCATCGGCAGCTCAATGAAGTCTGACAAGAAAACTCGACCCTCGATACTCACCAGAACCTCTCTGAACACCCGATCAGATTCTAAACTACCACCAAATGGAGTACTAACCACATAACATGCAGAAGAGCGAGTAACAGGCAAAGGCAAAGAAACAGATATAGCACTCGAAAGAAAGGAGTGAGTAGCTCCCGAATCAAACAAGGTATGAATGTTCGTACCATGTATGCAAATGGTACCTTCAACTACCGCGGCTAGATCAACATCAGCATCCTGCTGCTCTCCGTCCAAAGCATAAGCACGAGCCCTGATCAGTGGTCTCTGTGCTCCCGGCGGTGGCATCCTGCGGTCTGGACATCCGTCTACCATATGCTCGTCGCTTCCACAAATCAAACATAAACCCAGACGCCTTCTGCAGTTATCATATATATGCGTCCTCTGACCACAGAAGGTACAAGCAGGCCTCTCGGGTGGTGGTGGCAAAGCTGGAGTAACTGGAGCTCTAATCACTGGTCCCGCTGGTCGGGGCTTCTTCCCTAGGCCCTTCGGAGCTGGTGGTGGAGAAGAATAAACCATCGGCCTCTTGCCTGAAGCAGAACCCGAACCTGAACCCTTATACCCCGATCCGGAACCTCTGAAACCCGATCCGGAACCTGAACGATAAGTAGACTACCTCGCATTCACTGAATCCTCAACCAACAATGCCTTCTTGGTAGCCTTCATCCATGTGCTCGTGTTGAACGCCTCAATCGCTGCCTGAATATCCGGTCTAAGGCCCTGAACAAACTGCATCGCCTTATGGAAATCGTCACTCGCTATATTAGGAGCATAGCGGGACAATCTCTCAAACTCGGCGATATACTCTGAAACTGACCGGCTTCCTTGCTTAAGTTCTGTAAATTCCTTCAATCTACGAGTGCAAGAAGATGGAGGAATAAACTTGTTCTTGAACTCCCTGACGAAAACTTCCCAATTCACTTCCTCGCCTGCAACATCTAACACAATCCGGGCACTCTCCCACCATGAATATGCCTTGCCCTGAATCAAAGAAATAGTACATCGGGCCTTCTCCTGGGACTCACACGAGATAAGCTTCCATATCCTCTCAATTTCCTTCAGCCACTGCTCAGCCTGAATATCATTCCCTTTATAAAACTTGGGAGGATGCTGGTTCTGGAACTCCCTGAAAGCTAATGAAATCTGGCCTCCCGGCTGTGGTGGTGGAACTGGTGGTGGTGGAGGAACATAATCCCGGACTCTCTGATCAATAAGACCCACCACGGCGTTCATAAAGTCCTGTGGTTGAGCCTGAGGAGGTGGAGGAGGAGGTGGTGATCTCTCCCGGCGATGGTGACGACGATGTCGATGTCTAGGAGAACGATCACGGTGATGTCTATCGCGAGCCATCCTGAAATCAAGGCACTATTATGCATGTTCAATTAATAGATGCCAATGTGTGCAAATAATTCACCAAGTTCCAGTAAGTTCAAATAAGGCAAATAACAATGCAAGACTCTCAAGTTAACAATTAGTTCCTATGCCGCGCGACCTAGACTCACAAGACACGACACTAGAGACCCGGTTTTGCAACCTGGCTCTGATACCACTGTAGGATGTAGCACCCGGAACGCCAGGCACCACATCCCCCGCACTATAGCCCCAATCCACATATGAAACGGTCAATCCATACATGAACCAAAGCTATAGCGAACGGGAGACAATAAAAAAAGCGACACAAGGCTAGGCGGGTACCCTTAATTAAAACCAAACCAACAATCCAGAGTAGGTAAAAGCGGAAGCAATAACATTCATTCGATAATTATAGGTACCATATTTATTTATTTACTAATAGATACCAACATTTACATCATCAATACAATATGATCTCCAAAATACTCCACAAGGCATGCTACACAAGTAGTATCAATACATGAACATAATATGAGGATGAAGTGTGCTAGACCCAAATTAAAGACAATCTAGACTCTAATTCCCGCCTAGCACACCCTGCAAAACAACTGAAAAGTCGAGGTGTCAGTCCAACACGGACTGAGCGAGGGGGGGAGGGTATAAATAAATATAAGCGCACGTACATGCAAGTTATAATCTCGGGTAATAATTTTGGAAAATAGCAGTACGATTTAGTAAAATAAGATATACTATCGCCCGAGATTACAACTAATTCAATTTATCAATTTAACAATTCAATACAATCAATTTGTGGCCCGACGAGTGAGGGAAATTCTCCAACCTTACTCCGACTGTGTACAATCAATCAATCAATTATTCAATAGTTAGGTGATCATGCAATTCATTACGGTGCACAATTAGCAGTTTCAGCACATCCTTCTTCCTCCGGGTGATGGTGGGATTACAAGGCCCCACCATCCAATCAGTCTGGGCAGAGGGTACATGAATCCCTAAGCCCGGAACTCCTTCCTCCCCTAATCTCCTAGGGGGTTCAGGGGTTATCCCAATTTGGTGAGAGTAGCTTTCGAGTTACCCGTCACCCCATGCTTTCCCGGTTGGCTCGAGCCACTACCCTCGGGCCCACAGTGCAATACAATACTCGCCCCAATCAATCAATCAATTAATTCCTTCAGTTTGATAAATCATTTGAAAACCAATCTCCTTTGAAAACTATAAATATATAGATAAGTTTTGGCTTAAAACTTCACATAGGGTTATACGGGTTCTATGTAACTAGAATTAAACCTCACCTGAACGACCCAAAACAAACAACGAAACAGCTCACGGGGCCTGCTCCTCGACACCAGGAAGCTGGTCTGTGCAAGAAAGACAATTGTCCGTGAGACACGACTCAAAATGCACCACATAGGACGAACGACGAAAATGCAACGAGATGACGAGTATGATAGAATGTACCATGAAAATATCTCGTTTTGACATGTATGCAATCATATAATCAAGTCATTCGAACTCACAATTCCACATTTTCAATCAAATTAATTCAAAGATTCACATAGGAGCATAACACGTACAATAGCATGCAACCAAAATATGCATGAAAACAGAATGTGACACGCCCGTGTCACCATTATACACTAAGCCGTGACACCCCCGTGTCTAGGTACAGCGGACAATATGCATGAAAACAGAAGGTGACACGCCCGTGTCACAAATACAAAGCAAACCGTGACACCCCCGTGTCACGTTACAGCAAAACCAGACTAACATGCACCCCCGTGTCTCGCTGAAGAGGGAAAAGTTGACACACCCGTGTCAACAGTACGTAGCAGAAAAAAAAAAAACAGGGCAGCAGCAGCAACAACAACGATCCAACAATACTATCAACAAAATGGCTCAAACTTAAGATGAAATGCATAAATTTGATGCAATACATATACTAGCATACATATAAATCAATAACAATTCATAAAACACATAATTCCAAGGTAGATCATCAATAATCCATCATATGAAACCCATATCATCAATCATGCTCCAAGTCTATAAAACTCAAGATAAATGCATCCAACTTAAGCTCAAAGTTCATAAACAAGTTTCCAACAACAATTACACAATTTAACCAATTCAATACAAAGCCCTATCTATAACATATTTCCAAGAAAATCATCTATTCTCCAAAGTTACCTCAAATGAAAGAAATGGAAGATGAGATGAAGATATGATGTTGGTGATGCTTCAATGTCCCCAAATCCCACAAAAATGATGCTTGAAAGATGAAATCTCCATACTCCTACACAAGGGTTTGGTTCGGTTGAGCAAGGAAGGAAGAACAATGTGTATGTAATGTTTGTATGAAAATGAGAAGCAAGGTACGTGATATGCTGCTAATTGAAGGAAAGAAATGGCCAAATTTGCAATTAAATCCTCCCATTTATTAAGTTATGCAATGAGGTTCAATTCCATAACAAATTATCAATTAGGTCCAAGGAAATATTAATGCAATTGAGTCCCCAAATTCATGAAAATGAGCAATTAAGGCATAGAAAAAATTAACTCATGTTTGAGAAAATAATTCACGTTGCAATCACATTCAATTTATACAACAATTATAATAAGATATGAATTTCAATAAAAATACTAAGAATATAATTTTATAAAATTTATGTCATGACATGAAAAGTTAAGGAAATGATCAAATAATAATTAAATTACAACTCTCAAACCCACACGTGTCGTTCATACCTGAAATGCCGAAAGCTGGGGCGTTACATACTAATCAGGTAAAGCAAAACTTACCATCCTCACCAGGCAGCCGCCCGCCTTTGCGCAGACTTGACACGAACTCTGCAACACGACAAACCCATTAAAGTCGGACACCAGTAAGAAAGCAGTAGCGCTAAAAACCTAATGGCGAAAAGAGGAGAGGAAGTCATCAGGAACCTAGAATTAACATATATAGGGTCACGTGGATAAAGTAAACAAGGCAACCCTATTCAGTTTAACTCGCCCTTTTGGGAACCTCACATACCTCAGTCCAAACTTCCACCAAACGGAGATACAGGTGACCCTAACTCCGGTGGGGAATGTGCAATGGGTTAGGAGGCTAGAGGTCGAACTCCTGGAGAAGGGGACACATCATCAATGCTTGTGGATGAGGGAGTTAGTATCCTAGGTTTTGAGGGGGATTTCCCATCGCAGGGTTGATAATCCCATCACCCTCAATCACTTCCAAATTATTCCGATGAAAATACTCTCTTAGAACTGCAATGGTACGGGGAGTGAAGAATTTAGATGCACCCGTGGAGATTTGATAAGAGATTATGAACCTAGCATTGTTATTCTGCTTGAAACTCGAGTTTCTGCTATCTAGGGAAATGAGACTTCCCGAAGACTGGGCTACACAAATGTTTGTAGAGCGCCTATTGAGGGAAGAGAAGGACAAATCTGGATGTTGTGGAATGTAGACAATATCCAAATTGAGATTTTCGAGACAATGACTCAGCTGATACATAAATGAATCGATCCCCGAACGGGACAATCCTAGTGTTGTACAGGCGTTTACGCCAACCCGAAACCACGAAAAAGAGAAGAATTGTGGAACAATCTGAGAACCATCAGTGCTAACATGCCCGGGGCGTGGATGGTCACCGATGACTTCAACGATATCAGAGGTCCGAGTGAAAAGAGTGGTAGTATTCGCATCTCGTGGAACAGATGCCTGAAATTTATTGACAATATTAAAAGTTGTTCGCTGCTTGATCTGAACACCAAAGGCTCGAGATTCAATTGGGCCCGGACGATGGAGAAGGTTGTTAAATTAGAGAAAATTTGGACAGAGTCCTAGCTACTACCGAATGGTTATGGCGATTCTAAAAAAACGTGACACGGGTACTTCCGAAAACACATTCAGACCACGACCCCCTTGTCACTGACATAGATGAGAGTAGACATAGAAAGAAGAAGCGACCTTTTCGGTTCGAAACGGTATGGATGTCCCACCCAGACTGTCGAAATGTGATCCAAGGCGCTTGGAGCAAAGATACCAGCATCCAAGAAGCATGTCAGCGGCTACAAGAAACTTTGGCTGAATGGAATAAAAGTTCCTTTGGAAACATATTCAGAAGGAAGCGATTGATCAAAGCACATCTCGGCAAAATCCAAAAACTCTTCGGAATTTGCCTAACCGAAGAGCTACAGAAACTTGAAATTGAGCTCATTGAAGACTACAATGAAATACTGAAACAAGAACAAGTTTTTTGGTACCAAAAATCAAGAATTAAGTGGCTCAAGATGGGGGACAAGAAGGCGAAGTTTTTCCACTTGTCAACTCTCACAAGAACAAAGCGGAATTGGACAGACACACTCCATCTGAATGGAAGCTGGTACTCGGACGAGGAAATTATAAAGAGACATGTACATGAATTTTTCTCTGCTTTGTTCGCTCCGAACTGTGAGAAGAACAGGCAGTACCTACCGAGAAGTGATAGGCAACACCATCTATCCACCGACGCCATAGCGTGCCTAGAGAAACCGATCAATAAGGAAAAGGTATGGACCGTTGTGAAATCACTAGGTCTTTTTAAAGCACCTGGACTGGATGGATTTCAAGAGCACTTTTACCAAACTTATTGGGACATCATGGTGGATACCGTCACTAAGCAAATACAAGAGTGCTTTTCAAAATGGATGATCCCGGATGAGATGGGCTTTGCACATATTTGTCTGATTCTGAACACAGATAACCCTAAGGATGCGAGTCAATTCCAGCCTATTACTCTGCTCAACGTGGTTTTCAAAATTCTCACAAAATTGATAGTCACACGTATCAATCCGTACATTTCAGATATAATGGGGCCTTGCCAAAGCTACTTCATATCGAGAAGGACTACTCATCACAATATCCCAGTGCTCAAGGAATTACCTCATTCGATGTGTGGCTCTAAAAGTCGAAAAGTTAGATTTGGAAAAGGCCTACGATAAGGTTAGATGGGATTTCCTCCATGAGACGTTGGTGCTATTTAAATTCCCAGAACACATTATTACGCTCATCATGAGCACTGTGAAGAAGGTGAACCCACAGATTTTGTGGAATGGGGAACCTACCCAACTTATCTCACCATCATGTGGTCTGCGGCAAGGGGATCCGCTATCGCCATACCTATTTGTTATCTGAATGGATCGACTTAGCTACATGATTGAAGAAGCTATCACTAGGAATACTTGGAAGCCAGTTTCAGTATGCCGATGGGGGCCCAAAATAAGTCACATGCTTTTTGCTGATGACATTGTTATGGCAGCCGAAACCAGCATTGAAAACACTGATGTGATAAATAATATCATCACGTCATTCTATGCATCTTCAGGACTACAGATCAACTCTCAAAAGTCAAAGGTATGGTTTGCACCTAAGATTAATGACGTTGTTCGAGAAGCTATTGTGAATAAACCGGAAATTATCGAAACACACAACTTTGGCAAATGCTTGGGGATTAATTTGGGTGATGGTAGAGAGACCAACACAGTTTATGCGAATGTGCTTGAGCGGGTTCAGCAATACCTCACGGGTTGGAAGTCAAAAACTTTAAACATCAGACAGAACACGTTGATTCAATCGGTCACTTCCTCCATTTGATTTACCAGATGCATACCAGTTGGTTTTCGACGAGCTTCTATAATAAGTTGGACCAACTAAATCAAAATTTCCTTTGGTCGAATGATCCAACTAAGAGGAAGACTCATGTTGTTGGGTGGGGAAAAGTCATTCGTAAGAAAGAGTGTGGAGGCTTGGGAATCAAAGAAGTGCGGAAAAGCAATGTTACCTTACTTGCTAAAACTGGATGGCGGGTCATGAAAGGTAGTGAGACCCCGTGGAACAGAATCTTCCAGGCAAAATAGTTGGCTGAGGGTAATATATCCTAAGCCAACAAATTCACGCCTTTGGAAAGGCATTGTTAGAAGCATGTACGACATCGCCCACATGACTAAGTGGAGAGTGGGATCTGGCCGGAGAATAGAGCTATGGGAAACAAACTGGACCGGGCTCGATAAGTTGCGAGAGTTAGTTCCAGGAGACATTCACCAGGCGGACATAGGCCTGTATGTCAGTGACGTTAGGAACGAAGACGGTAGTTGGAGTTTTGATCGCCTTGAAACTCACATCCCAAAATCGATCAAAGAGACTATTAGAAGTACTCCCATTGCCATGGACGGGGAGGCGGATGATACACTGATTTGGGGAGGTCATCCCTCCGGCAAGTACACTTGTAAAAAGGGTACGAAGCTCTCGGCCCACCGCCGATCACTTATGATCATTCATGGAAAATGATATGGGAATGCCCTTGAGAGGACATCTTACATTTGTTCAGGGAATGCCCTGCTGCTATCAGAGTGTGGAGGGAGACGGTTAGCGAGAGTGATTGAAGACGGCTGATGGAGGTTAGCAGGGAGAATTGGCTTAGTGATGTTTGGAAATTGAACCTGGGAAACAGCCTGGTTCCTCATTGTGACTGGAAATGGACCTTCGTTGTTGGAATCTGGTGCATTTGGAAGCAACGCAACCTTTGGGAATACCATGGAAGGAGGGAACCATTGAATGGGACGTTGTGGAATATGAAGACACTTATGCTAGAGATGCTTGCGCTACAAGAGCACTGTAACAAGCAAAGGAAACAGGCCGAAGTCATGCCGTGGCAACCAACGCAAGCGGGTTGGGTCAAGCTCAACACGGATGGTAGTTTCTTGGAACACCTAAATAGAGCAACAGCCGGAGGTGTTGTTAGAGACGATAAGGGAGATTGGATCTTTGGCTTTACAATGAAGCTAAGGAATATGCAGATTTTGGCAGCGGAAATGTTGGGACTTAGAGAAGGACTAAACTCACATGGAACAGACGTTTTGAGAAAATTGAGGTGGAGTATGATTCGAAAGAAGTAGTGGATCTGATAATGGGGGTTGGAGATGATGACACCCACTGGGCTTAATCATAGAAGACTACCGGAAACTCATCTGGGGACCTTGGACTTGAAAACTAAGGCACATCAAAAGAGAAGGGAACGTTCTCGCGAATGAACTTGGGAAACTCCGACACAATATCGAGGGGTTGAAGATCTGGGAAGATCAGCCTTCGATGCTCGAGACTGAGATTGTTTAGATGGAAACTTGTTAGCGTTTCTGTTGCTACAAAAAAATATTCAATCTCTTTTATTTTAAATCTATTATTTTGTCCATTTTTATAAATTTTACATCTTTAGAGGTTCGAAAATCAAATAAAAACTCACCTTTTCTTTTTATTGCATTATAATTTTATTTTAATTTATCTCTGTATTTCTATTTATTTTTTATGGTGATTGTATATAATTTTTTTTAGTCAAATTTTAATTATTGATTTTTGTTATTTCATGAATTACTCGACAAGATTTACGCCAAGTTCACATACTAAGATGGTAGTCTTTATGTTTGTAATTAGCTTTTTTCCATCTAAATCATTTTTTCTTTTTTCCTGTTTGTTATCACTATTGTTTTTACTTTGTTATAATTAAGCGAAATTAGAATAAAGTAAATTTCTTAAAACCATTTTTCAGTCTATATTTTCTTAAAATTTTACTCACCATCTATACTTTCATGATTTCTTTTTATCTTTTAATTTATTTTTTATTTTTCTTTAATAATTGAATTATCAATTTGAGTTTCCAAGTATATATGTATAATTATATATATATATATATATATATATATATATATATATATATAATTATGTATAATTATATATTAAATGTATTTTTCATTACTGATAAAGTATTTCCATATTTTCTATTAGTCCAATTTTTATTATTAAATCCATTATTTATTTTTTAAAATCCGTGCAAAGCACGGGTTATTGCTAGTTTTATAAATATAAAGGAGCATTAAGAAAGTTTAAAGAATGAATATATATTAGAATGAGTATAATATTTATTAGACGGTTTTAGAAATCATTTCTTAATCATTGGATTTCATACCACCCATTTGAGGTAGTTACTCCAGGTATAAAAATACTATCATAAACTATTAGAACGTGTTTACTTTTACAGATAATAGATATTTGTGATATATAACCGATATCTACGTGAATTTACATTGCATGTGTGAAAGCCTGTAAAATAGACTCTGGCCTATGAGATTTGCGTGTTTTATTGAGATATAGATCACACACCAAAAAGGCATGTGATAGATCACGAGAATTATGATACGCTACACAAAATTACCAATATATCAATCTTTTCACAGAATTTACAAAAGAATTGTCACTTATATATCTATTTTTCCTCCCACGTTTTGAAAGATTTTTTTGAAAAAATTTCTCTTTCATCTATTTTCTTCTCAAGATTTTACAAAAGATTCTATTTGAATCTATTTTCATCTCAAGATTTTATAATAGATTTTATTTTCATCTATTTTCTTCTCAAGATTTTACAAAAGATTTTATTTTTATTTTGCAAAAGATTTTATTTTCTTCTCTCCAAATTGATCAAGTTCTTTTATTTTTATTTTATAATTATAGAAAATTTTAAATAGGAACGTGAATTATTAAAAAGTTAAAACATGATGAACCACAAAATAATTTTAAAAATTGAGACGAAACTCCTCAAAAAAACATAAAAAATAATACCGTCTCCTAATTTTTTTTTTTTTTTTTCACTTTACACCCTCTCACTTAATATAATGAATTTTTTAAGGATTTAATCAAGCTGCAAAGAGATTATGATATTAAAATATTTGAGACGGTGCAATGAATTGTCAAATCAAAATGAAAAGGGAGATCTCTATTTTGTGACTACAAAACTATATTTTTGTAAAAGTTAAGAATAAAAACTAATTAAAATAAATTGAGGGTAAATAAGTAATTTAATTCTATCATGCGTTAACTACCTATAAAAGTAAACAACAAATTAAAGGTAAAGATGAATTGATGACATATATTGACATGATTAGTAAATATGAGTATGTCTACTATCACAAACATTTGATATCCTTACATGCATTATCACTACATATGTAAATCGTTTAATTCTTGATTTTTTTTTAAATCAACAACTTTTTTTAGCTTCACCAATAACTTTTGCAATCCCTGTGTCTTCACCGGATTGCTTGCTCAGCAGAGTTCTCAAAGCAAGGTACTTTCCCAATACGGATTTCTTTGGGGCTAGTTTGGGGCGCTCTCCCTCCTTCACTTGGCGGAGTATCTTGGCTGCCAGACCGATTCTCATGGCCGGCACGAGATGGCGTATTGGTTCTGGCACTTCTGTTGAAATTTGGCGTGATAGATGGCTCCCGAGACCTTCCTCTTTTCAACCTATTATTCGGCAATCGCGCGACCCAAATCTCTCTAGGGTAGCCCAGCTTATTCTCCCTAATAGTGCTGGGTGGAATCTGAATTTGGTTGATGAATCCTTCTGTCCGACTGATGCTGCTCTGATCCGTAGTATCCCTTTGGGAAGTTCTACTCGTGATGATAGACTTCTTTGGCATTTTGAGAAGAATGGTTTGTTCTCTGTCCGGAGTGCCGACCAAGTTGCTCTCTCTCTTGAGGGGGCTAATCGTGCCTCTTCTTCGTTCTCTTTGGACAGTCCTTTGTGGAAGAAAATTTGGAAATTACATGTTGTCCCTAAGGTACGTGTCTTTATGTGGTGGGCTAGCCATGACATCCTCCCAACGGCCTCTAGACTTCTTTCCCGCCATTGTGATGTCGAGAACCTTTGTCCAGTTTACCTTGGAGAATCTGAAGATTTCAAGCATGTCTTTTTGGATTACCCCTTTGCTCGTCAGGTTTGGACGGTCTCGCTCCTCCCCTGGACTCTCATCTCCTCCTTCTCCGCGGGAGTCCATGAGTGGATCGAGTCAGTTTTTTCGGTGCTTGATGATCCTTCTTGTGCTAAATTTGCTCTGATTTTGTGGAGCTTGTGGTGGTTTAGAAATAAGAAGAGAACGGATGGTTGTTTCTTGGGTCCGGCTGAGCTTGTTGACTTTGCTCTTTCTTTGAGCGATCGTCCCTCTCCTTACAACGTCCCAGCTCCCCCCTCTTCTGGGATTGACTCTCGGGTTCCTTCTTGGTCTCCCCCGGCTGCTGGGACTATCAAAATTAATGTGGATGGCGCTCTTTTTGTGGATAAAGGTGAAGTGGGTATTGGGGTTATTGCTCGTAACCATCTTGGTGTCTGTTTGGGTTGGCTCTACGACCGTTTTGACAGTCAACTTGAGCCAGAAGCTGTTGAAGCACTTGCTGTAGTGTGAGCCTTGAACTTTGCTGCTGCTTATGGTTGGCCCCGCATCGAGGTGTAAAGTGACTGCCTTAATTTAATTACCAAGATCAATGGTTTTGTTGAGGACTGTTCCCCCGTTGGCAACATCATTCATGATATTAGATCAGGTGCCTCTTTGTTTAACTCTTGTAAGTTTTTGTTTGTTCGTCGTGTGGCCAATGTCGTGGCCCATTCGTTAGCTCGTCATGCGGCTCCGGCCTGCGAGGGTGGCTCTGTCTTACCCGTCTTTTTGATCGATCTTGTTCAGGATGATTGTAATGTCCCCTGATTCTGCCCTCCTGCGTGAGGGCACCCTGTTTCAAAAAAAAAAAAAATAATAATAATAACTTTTGCAATCCTTTTCTCTCTCCCAAGAGCGTTTATATTTCCTCTTTTTTTTTTTTTTTTTTGTTTTTTCTAAATTTCATTTGGTTTCCTCCATCTTCCAACCATATACTTTATCATCATCATAAAAAATAGAAGTATTTTACTCAATGCGATCAAGATCAAGATTGTACTTATCCCATTGGCTTAGAGTCAAGTTTAATTTGAAGAGAATATCGGTCGAAGTTTTGTGCAAATTGGAGCTTTACAAAAGCTGGTCCCATAAATTAGTTCCATTTTCACAAGAAAGTCGATTTATTATCAAAAGTATCTACATAGCTTGTTCTTCGTGTTGAATAGTTTGAGAACTAGGGAGATGTTCAAAAAACTTTTTAATCCACCACAAACTATTGAAACGTGAATCCAGTGACTTCATCCATGATTGACACATTTGTGGGACGTACACCCGGTCAGGTGACTTCCGACATCATACAAGATGTTCGGAGCACCAACCCATCGTTAATGTATAGAATAATCTGGATACTTGCTATTACATATTTATGGTGTATAGGTGTAACATCGCACTCGTCCGGCCATACAGGTACGCTGTTACGGGAGTGCTACGTGCGCTTTTAAATTATTTAATTACGCAAATGCTTATTATATTGTTTATGTGACTTATTTGAATTATATAGGTTTATATTTGAATTTTATTTGAACCTTGTATGTGCAATTTGAACGTTTATGCTCTATTTGCTTCGTTTTTAATCCGTTTAAACCCGTTTTCAATTCTAACTTTTGTGATTAAGTGATATGCATGAATTATATGTGTTATGAATGTATTTAATTGTTCGTTGCATATTTTGAGTTCGTTTGATACGGATTTCGAACCGTTTTATTTGTTAGCGACTTAATGGCATAACTAGTTTTAGCGCGCCTTGGGTTCCAGAAGGCGTAACTTGAGATCGGGAATTCGGATTCGAATTCCGGAAGAAGTGTTGGACTCGTAACGAAGAAAGGAAGCCAAGAAACCCAATTTTGTAATTTTCTATGCCGTTTGATCCTCCGAATTTTGCCCGACCGTGTGACAGATTTGCCACATTTTGTGGCTTTGCCTTTAACTTTCTCATTTCTTATCTAAATGATCCCAAACTTGGACCCACACCACCCTAACTCACCCTTCTTCTCTCCCCCACTCACCCATTTCAGCCCCCAGCTGAAGAAAGAGAGGAGAGAAAGCTGGAAAGGGAAGAAGAAAGGAAAAGAGAAAAGAACCTCCACCCTTGGGCACTCTTGAGCTCGTTTCTTCTCCAATCTCCGTCATTTCTTCGAGGTACATATATTTTTGGTTTCTCCACAGCATGGTACATCTTTCTCCTCTTGAATCTTTGATTTTCATTCATGTTTGAGCATGCCTTGGACAAGATGATGAACAGTTAGGTTAGAAGCCATTTTTTAATCTATGCTCTATATATGATTTCCATGAGATTTGATGCATGATTTGTGATAATTTGAAGCTCCGTGACTTGTTTTTATGCTCCAATTTTTTGTTCCTTTTGTGCATATAAATCCACCATTAAAGCTTGAAGAACATGAATAGTATAGGTTTGATTCTTGCAAGACTTGTGTGATCTTTGTTGTTTGTTGTTGTTTTTCGATTCTTGGTTCGTTTCTAAGTGTTATTTTCGTACCTAAGACCCTCCCCATGTTCCCATTACTCTTATATGTGTTTAGATGTGGTTTAATGGGTGATTTATAGGTGGTTTGGCGAAAAAGACGAGCTCTGGGCCCTTTAACGCCCGTTAGTGCACTTGTGCACTGATGGGGAGAAACGATCGTTAGTGGCTCCCCTGAGCCACTGACCTGACTAACGGCTGTTTGTGGCTAAGGGCTAACAGCCGTTAGTCAGCTCAGCTCCCCCATTCTTATGTTTTGTTCGTTTCTTTGCTCATTTCGTTCTTTTCCTTCCCCATTCTTGCTCCTAGTGTCTTGTAAGCTTGTTTATGTGTATGTTTGGTTGTGCTATGACTTGTTATTGCATGTCTTTGATGTATTTTGAATATGAATAATGTGTTATGTTGTGTTACGTGTTGTTTTATGTGCCAGTTACGTGTTTTCGATCTTTGTTTACGTGTATGAACTTATATGCCCTATATGCTAACTCTTGTGGCTTCCTTGCATCTTTTGCTCTCCTTAAGTTTTTTAACTTCATGTGTACCTATGATATGCTATAATATGGTGTGTTATGTGCCTATTTGACGAGTTATGAGCTTAATTGGTGTGTTGTTGCCTTATTAGTATGCTATTGCCTCGATATGCCTAAGTTTGAACTTATATGATATGTATTGCATCATTTGTATTTGTATGCATTAGCCGAGCATCTCTATTATTCATATTGAGTCTAAGTTTGTCCTTTGTTGTTTGTTTTGTCTTTAGGATCCTTTTTTTGGTGACGAGGTGGTTCCGTAGGTGTTGAGTGTGAAATTCGTATAGATTTGAGCTTATGTTAGAGTATACTTTTGTGCCGTTTGACGTGTTTGTGTGTTTATTTCGCTCCAGTTAGGTGTTTTTTGAGTTGGGGATAAGAAGCGGCAAAGCAAGACGAGTTCACACATTTTTGGAGGAAAAAAGAGTAACTCCCATTACCCTTTAGAAGAACAAAGATGTTAACTCTCGTTAATAGACACATGAGCAACACTTTTGGCGAATCAGAGAGGTAACGCCCGTTACCCCTGGGCAGAAGGAAAGTGGTAATGCCCGTTACCACTTATAAAAGCGTTATTGCGATTTCAAGGCAGTAACGGGCGTTAACGAGGATTGCGCGTAGATAGGTAACGCCCGTTACCTAGGGCGGTGAGACAGAATTTTGGGCAGCTATTTAAGTGCGTTTTGGAGTCTTTTTGAGAGAGGCTTCTTCCGTTCGTAACCTAGCCTGAGGAGAGAAGTTCTGGAGTTTTGAAGAATTGTTCAAAGAATTTCTAGAAGACGAAAGGATCGAGTTCTTAAACAATTTCGGTTTTTCAATTTATTTACTGTTTTAATTTCGCAAACTAATTCCTTTAAGTTTGGTTTTAGTTAGTTTTCATGTTACATTCGTTTTTCCATATTCTTATTGAATGTTTATGAGTTTAATTTTGAGACCTTGTCTTGGTTTGATGAACATGAATTTCCTTAATGCAATTTATTTTAGTTTTATAAGTTTTGCTTTAATTATGAGTAGTCAAACCCCTAGGGCTAGGGGAGTGATGATGAATGTATGATATGTGTTTGATATGATGCTTGAATGACTTGTGCTAATTTTTAGTGTGAAAACTGGTTTGAATTGAAGTGTGAAGGCTTGATCACCCTTAGCATAATCTAGAATTACTTGAGAATCGAGAGGTTTATAGTAATTGCGATGGTTTTCATAACTAGTAGATTGTATGAATGCAAAGAAATTTGGTTCTGGTCTATACAACAGTAAATCTTATTCCATGCCAAGCCGCTAGAATAGGAATTGCACTAGTCTTGGTCTTGTTGGTTTAATTAATACATTGATGATTGTGTGAGCAATGTTGAGCTTAATTAAATACATGGTTATACCTTGAGAGAGGATAATTCTGTTGGGAATAGTGTCCTATAAAGCTTGTATGCTTTGGGACTTTCCCTATATGACAGACAATCTTTGAATAATATACGAATGATAATAATCACATGCGAACACTTCTTATGTGCCAATAGGTGTTTTGTGTGTTTCCATTATGTGTGCATGTCTAGAACTCCCATAATCCGATGAGGCCGTTAAGAACTTTGTCATTATGGGAATGACACATGAAACAAGTTCTTAACTCCATAGGCGAGGATTAGAAACTTCTCCAAGTCAATGAGGCCGACAGACAGTGGGAGTGTCGACTTTGCCTCTGTTGAGACTTGCTTGTGTAGTTATGTCCTTAAGAAGGATCACCCGGTTTCATGGGGTGATAAGTGTATGGGTTCATGCATTCATGATACATAAGGGTGATAGTTACAAGAACTTCATCACTGAGAGTACCCCGCGTGAGAAGATTCCTAAATGGGAAAGGAAGTTTCCTTAAACTTCCAGATTAGGAAATATCTCACATGTCAATGACGTGAGGAATTAATCCTTAGACTTGAGATTCCACATTGTCTCATATGAGCTAACTCTATAATCTTTGATATAGGCTCAAAAGGGTGTCGCCATATAGATACTTGAACCACGGCCTGTGTTGGGATTACACAAGTGGCATATGAGAATTGTTGGAATCAATGAAGGACCTACACTTGTTGTAGGTAAGATGATCTCTTATTACACAAGTCATTCATGATTCCATCCTAAAATCCTTGCGCAAGGTGGTTAGATCAAGACATCAAGAAAATGAGGTTTTCTTGGATTGAGATCAAATGGAATATGAAGTGAACTTTGTTTTAAGATTAGTAGGTGGATCAAGACATCAAGAAAATGAGGTTTTCTTGGATTGAGATCAAATAGAATATGAAGTAAACTTTGTTTTAAGATTAAGATTAGTAGGGCTCTCCATATTCCCATGCGCTAGATCTTAATCGAGAGATAGGATGGTAGGAGGATCGTATCCCACATGATATCATTGACTGAAAGGTTCTTTCGAATATACATTCACATTTCGGGTAGGGGTCACACACCTGTTGCTAGACTATGGTTGTGTGATCTGTGAGGTAATTAATTAATAAGTGTATTAATTAATTAGGCTTATTGCTAACTGAAATTGAACCTAGAGGGTCACACACAAATACCGGGTTCAAAGGGTATTATGGAAAGATCAAATAGTTGATCGAAATAAGACCACAATTTAAAGTACACGTGTGGATATTGAGAGCATTGTTTGGGCACGTGGCTCCAATTAACGAATTGGATCATGTGTTAATTAATTGGAGAATTAATTATTAAGTCCAACTATAATTAATTGGAGAATTAATTATAAAGCCGAGATATAATTAATTAGAGAATTAATTATAAATCGCTGAACATAATTAATTGGAGAATTAATTATATAGCCAAAATAAAATTAATTGGAGAATTAATTTTAGCCCGTTAGAATTAATTAGTGAATTAATTCTAAAGTCCTTGATGAAATTAATTGGAAAATTAATTCTAAGTATTTAATTATTTGTTTGTTCTAATTGTTAGGAATAGTGCCCTAGAAAGCCGATTGTATATCCGCTTTGTACTTTTCCTTATTGTAATCACAGACAATCTTTGAATAAAATAACGAATTGAGGCAACACTTCTTTATATGCTCTTGTTTGGTATGCGTTTACTTTAGTTGTGCATGTATGAGAACTCCTCTAATCCTGATGACTTTAGGACTCTACCATTTAGGTGAAATGGTTCATGAAACGAGCCCTATATGACATAAGTCATGATTAGTAAAATACTCCAAGCTGATGAGTCCTACAGACAGTGGGAGTGTCAACCTGACTCCTTTAAGGCTTGCTTGTGGGATCACGCCCTTAAGAAGGACCACCTTGTTTCATGGAGGTGCAAAGTGTATAGTTGATATGTGCGTGATACATGAGGGTGCTTACTTCCATAAGTAAGTTCACTGAGGTGCCCCGTGTGAGAAGATTCCTAAATGGGAAAGGAAGTTTCTATTTCAGGAAATGGAAACTTCCAGATTAGGAAATATCTCACGAGTCATTGATGTGATTAATTGATCCTTAGAATTGAGGTTCCATGTCACTTTATGAGTTAACTCTGTAGTCTTAGGTATAAGCTTTAAAGCGTGTCACCTTAGACAACTGATTTAAGGCTTATGCTGGGGCTGCACAAGTGATTCATGGAAGTGAATGAGAATCAAGAAAGGACCTACACTTGGATTTGCAAGGTGATCTCTTATTGTCTAAGTCATTCATATGCCATATGGAGTCCTTGGCCAAGGCAGTAGATCAAGACATCAAGAAAATGGTTTCTTGGATTGAGATCAAATGGATATGAAACGCACTTAGCTTTAGACCAGATTATTAGGGTTCTGATTATTCCCTTACCCTAGATCTTGGTTGAGAGATAGTAAGTAGGAGGATTGTATCTCACATGAATCAATGACTTAAAGGTTCTGTCGAATCGAGGCATTCCAATTCAGCTAGGGGTTAAACACCTGTTGCTAGACTATGGTCGTTTAATCTGTGGACTGATTAATTAATTAGTGAATTAATTAATTAGGGTCACTGCTAATTGAATTGAGAACCTAGAGGGTCACACACAACAACTTGGTTACATGAGTTAAAGCTTTAAAACGATTAAACGAGTTGATCATACCAAGAGGGTTCCACACGTGTGAAACACACATGTGGGTCACGTGCGTGACACGTGTCTTATATGGACACGTGTGCACCATGCGTGTATATTTATTTATGTATTAAATAATTAATGTGTTAATTATTTAATAGGCTTTGGTTTAATTTTGAATTAAAATGAAAGTCTTATTTTGGAGAAATTAATCTATTTAATTAATTATGAATTAATTAATTAGATAAATAAGTTATTTATTTATTAATAAATAAAGTATAATATTATCCAAAAGGAATTTGGATATTTTAGCTCTCTTAAAAGTTGATTTGAATTAGAATTCGAAGTTAAGGTTTGGAATTACTTGATGATCAAGTAATAAGAGAGAGAGGGACCAAATCCTTAGTCCATAAGGACTAGGTTCGGCCGCCCCTCTCTAATTATATATAGGGGAGCTCGAGCTCCCCTTAGAGAGTGATTGATCAATTCTTCTTGGTTCATGTGTTGAACACCATTCTTTCTCCAAGATCAAATAAACCCTAGGTTAAGCCTAAACACTAACTAGAGAATTAGCATCCTTACTAGTTAGATTGTAGTCAAGTTGGTGGACTATCTCTAGAGAGCTTTAAGTTAGAAGTTTTTAAAGATTCGAGTTTTACCAAGGAGAGGGGATCAAGCCGGGAGAAAAGCGTTATTGGGTGGCTTGAAACGCTTCAAGAAAGATTATTGAAAAGTAAGTTTCCTTACCTTACGAATTTGGATTCATAATTGAAAGTTTCGATCCTTTTTGTTGGAAAATTTTAAAATTTTCGTTGCTTTCTAATTCCGTTTTTCCAACAAGTGGTATCAGAGCCTCCTCGTTAATCGTGTTTCTGATTCATCTCCGCTTATCTGAATCTGGTAGAAATTCTTAGGCCTAGATGCGAATTGAGTATTCTTAAGTTCTTTTAGAAAGCCTGAAATACGAAACTGTGTTTTTCCTAAAAATTTCTGAAAACTGTTTTCTTAAATCTGTTTTGAAAAACTGTTTTAGTTGAAATTCGTTTAAATCGTAATTTTAATTTTGGATTGAATTGAGTTTTGGAGAAACCTGAGATACGAAAAACGAAATGCGAAACGAACACGAGGATTGGGACGTGTCAACGTGTAGCACACCCCAACCCTGCGAGCACCTCCCGTAACCGGGTGGGAGTCGCCTAGGCGCGCCCGCACAGGCGTCCCGCAACAGCGCGGGACGCCCGGCCAACCTCCCCACCCCCAAAAAAAAAATCGCGCGAGCGCTGCTACTCGTGGTAAGCGACGACGCGCGCCCAGCGCACGTACGCATGCGACAACTGACGCCCGCTGCTGGGGCACGCTTTCGCGCGGCGGTACTTTGGGGTTCCTGGCCGTTTTTCGTGTTTCGTATTTTTTCGTATTTTCGGTTCTTGAAATCCCGATTTAATTTTTCTGTAAAATTTTGTTTTTATTAAATTTGAATTATTTTTGAAATAATTGTTTAAATTGGGATTTTGAAAAATTAAGCGATTTAAATTTTGGGAAAATTGCAAACTTTATTTTATGAAAATATTGAAAGAATAAAATTATTAATTTTCAGAAATTAATTGGAATTTTATTAGTTTATTATTTTTCGGGTTTTATAGAAAAGGCTCTTGAACAAGAATTGCATCTAAGTCGTGTTTTAAGCTATTAGAGCTTAAAGCGAGTATTTTAATTTATTGGTTAAATTTAAATTCTTGCAATTTATTCATGTTAGGTGATCATGGGTTTAGACTTATGTATGGTTTTAATTGGGGTTGGAGCCCTATAGTTGCGTTTTTCAATTGAGGTTGGAGCCTCACTTATATGCGTACTGTTATGTGATTTATTATGTGGCTTTCCATATTACTGTTTTGAGGCCGGGGTATGCTCCGTGTATTTGTCTAAGGCCAATATGAAGATTGAGTCTTATTACTTTTCAGTACTTTTTCATTTTTTCAGAGTAGAATAGGTGGTGAGGTTTTTATTTTCATTTTGGAGACAATGCACCCATGGAGTAAGATGGACCACGTTGAAGTAACAAGGAGGCCATAAGTGAAGTCCCCTCAAAATGTTAGGGAGGGGAATCTCAATTGAAGATGTAATAGAGATAGGGCTCATATTTTGTTACTGCTTTCCCTTATGTGATTTAAACTGTTTATGTGGCATGTAAGCTAGAACTTGTGATTGTGGAGTGGCTCCCACATATCACGCATAAGATAGGTAGAATCCATGATCATCACATGTTAGTATCATGCTAGGACATGTTATCTGCTAAGTGCTTATGTGAAATGCATTTAAGTTGTACTTGCATTAATCAAGACTATTTAAAATTGGATAGCATATATGTTGGTGAGGTCGAACAGGACAACTCTCCTGTTGATTTGGAAATTCCCATTAAATATTAAGCTAATTTCGAACAATAGGTGTTTAATTCGAGATGCAAATTTTAAATTAAATTCCTAGCATTCCATAAATAGGTTTTAAGTTTAGTAAGTGAAGCTAGTTATTGTCCGCGAGTCGTGGGATAGCTAGTGGAGCTTATTAGTTCTTAGTTACCTAATTGATCATTTTAAATGATCAATATTTCATGGTCAATTTTGGCAAGGGTGATGTTCGCGAGTCGTGGGTCGTTCGAACTAAGTTTTGATCATGATCTTATGATTGATGGGCCTAGCTTAACGCCTAAGTAAATATGGATGTCGCACGAGTCGTGGGTCCATATTGAAAGATAGGTGATGCAAAAACAATTACTAAGAGTTCTAAAGGTGTTAGAATTAGCACCCGTAGCGAGGGCCACCACATCCCCCGCACCTAAACCCGAACCCGCATATGAAATGAGAAGTCCATACACGAGCCCAAGTCTAACCGAACAAGAGACCACACACTCACTAGGCTAGGCGGAGCTAAAACTGAACCAGAGCGCGTGACAAATAAAACAAATAGCGGAGATAAGGAGTTCTAGAAATATAAAATTCCCAAAATAAACATATACATAGCCAAAACGATTCATATCTCCAACATAAAATTCATAACATGATCAATTCATTAAATACAAGATAAGAATGAATGCAATGCACCTAGCACGACCTATACCCAAAAGTGAGACTCGAACGACCCACTTCTCCGCCTAGCTCGTGCTCAAAAGACCTGCAAACTAAAAGTGGGAAAAGGAGAGGTGTCAGTCATATCTCGACTGAGTGAGGGGGCTAACGCTCACCCACACACTATACATATATAGAGCAAAACAAGTAAAAGATAAAGGTTATGAACCGGGAATAGGTTTTGCACACCAAATCAATTTCAAAAGGCATTACATATTATATACGTATACAATACATTATTAAAGACTCTATTCCCGTTCCATAATCCAACCATTTCATTAAGCTCGGCGAGTACAAGTATCCACCACTACTTCTCATTACATTACATTATAAAATAAAAATCACATTCAATCCCCTTCTCCGGTGATGGAAGGGCCGACCGACCCTAACCATCCATTACGTTAAGTATGGGTTGTGAGTTTCATGACGCTCACGTCCGAGGATTCCATCCCCCACCAAACCTCCTAGTGGGTTCCGGGTTGATCCTTTAAAGTTGGAGAATGCGCACAGGGGTCATAACCGGTGACCCCATGGCCGTCCCGGGTCCCCCTTACCCACATCTCCAGGGCCCAACATTACCGTTACATTACATTTCCATTACATTCTCGCACATTGCCAATAATTAACATTACGAACATTAGCATTAAACTTTCATAAAACCATGAGCCCATATATGCTCGTAGATATAGCCTTTCCAAAAGCTTATAAGAGCATACCTTACCTTGCAACTCAGCTTATGCTATAGACGTACCTCTCCGTGTCATCCTAATTCGTAGCTAGCATGAAGACAAACGGTTTGGAGCATAGCCTCATTGCAAAACATAATCAAGCTTACATATGCTCGTATATATAGTTCGAAAACCTTTAATCATATGACAAAGTCATAAACATATCGTATAAGCACATATCTATTATGTAAATATAATAGTATATTCGCATGCGGGCTTGAAAACGAGCACATAGGGGTCTTAGGTCGCTTAACTAAAAAGAAAAGAACCTAAACCTCACCTTTGAACAAAAGTGTAGTGTGGTGCGAGAAAACAACCCCGTACAACTTAAACTTCGGGTACGACTCCTCCCGGAAGCACCCCTGAGACAAACAAACGTAACACTAAAGACTTAGACTCAAACATGTACCATATAGGCGCACGGCGATGCAATGAATGTGATGCATGCAAATAATGTGCAAGAAGGTCTCATTAAAAGCGTTTAAATTCATATCACGTAAAATTCGTATCAAATGAATCCATGAAATTAATTTCAAGACATTTAACATATAATTCAACATATTTTCATAACATATAAGTCATAAACAATTAGAGAGAAAGCATTAAGGAGCATGAAATTAAATACGAAAATCATGCACGCGAGATCAAATTATTTAAAATCAAACTAAAATAAAAACTTCATCAAATAAACTAATAATTAAATATATATATAGCATACATTACAATATATATATCATATAATATAACACACATAGACATATATATATATTACATTCACGTACACACACATGCACAAAAACGTAATCATATATATATATATATATATATATATCTCACATATACAATACACTTATAACATATATACTAGTTAAGATAATTATGTATACAAACATACACACATTGCACAAACACATGCACATGCACCTAATAATCTATACACACAACAATAAGTTTCATGCAATCACGTAGGTACAACACCATTAAATTCCATGAAATATGCAGCAATTAAACTTCATGCATGCAATTATGGAAAAAGGAAACAAAACAGTACATGCACACAACAATAACTCCAAGCAGCAGCACCACAGCCTCTGCATATTAGTCCCCCGGCCGGGTAATTTTCTTTGCAAATTCTCCCCGGTCAGGGAGAGCTGTCACAACAGCGAAATAACAGCAGCAGCAGTTACGTACATCAGTCATCTCCAAGGAAACATAGCAGCAGTAGGGGAAGTGAAAAGGAGCAACAAACATGTACAAAAACATCAGCAAAACAATGCAATTCCAGCCACAAAACAACACAACAGTTGACAGCAACAAGGTAACACTTATCTCAACATATTCATACTTTAAAGCTTGTAAAATCCCCTATTTTTCCTTCATACAACACAACAGTACGCAACAGCAGGTAAAGGTACAAAGTAGTAGTCCTAATCCATGCAAATCATGTACAAAATTCACACAAAACAGCCACAAAGCTCAAGTACTACAACCGGCAAGAGAAGAGACAAGTATAACATGCATTTCCTTTCAAATTCTTGCATAAAAGCTAATCATATCTCCTGTTTCCATTCAAAACTATAGCAGCAGTAGGGTGGGCGAAATGGAGCCAAGAACCACACAATTAAACAAGGAAATTCATGCAAAACAGTCACCCAACTCAAAGAGAACAAAGGATGATCATAATCTTCAAATATTCCATATAACCCTAACTATTCATCAACTTTTTCAAGTAGCATGAATCCATACTTAAAACATGAATTAAGTGGATGAAAATGATCACAAGAATGTGGAGAATAAGAATCTTACCTTGATCTTGAAGAAGGAGCAAAGAATCGGAGGTTTGAGTTGAAGGAATGGTATGAAAATGGTGGTTCTCTTTCTTTCTTCTTTCTTGCTTCTTTTCTTACTTTTTCTTGCCCAATCTCGTGTAGCAGTTGAGGGAGAGAGAGATAGGGATGGCTTTGGTTGTTTTTAAGTGAAAGAAATGATTAGGGATAGGTCCCCTAGCTCAAACATAGGCCATAAGGGTGTTTTAGGGTACGAGTGGCTGAAATATGCTTCGTCGGAGATCGAAACGACATCGAAAAATAACGAAACTTGTTCCATTGCATCCGGGTCGTCGAAAGGAGTTGAACACCGAAGACGGTACTCAAATCTGAGTACCGTAGCTCAAGATATAAATTAAAATGTACACAAGTGTACTAAAATGACTCATTTTCCAAATAAGTCCAAAACTCTCAAAAAGTTACAAATTAATCCAAAACCAAATTTTCAATTAAGTCCACATATTTTTAAAATCATGCAATTACATCTTTAAATCACGTATTTCAAATAATTTACGAAATTAGCATGCTCCGGAATAAAATTCACATATCATAAATTCATAATTCACACGAATTCACATCATAGTTTCACTTAGGGCATTTTCTTGACATTTAAATCATATATTTCATTTTATTTCAAATAATTCATATAAGAAACAATTAGAAATAAATATAATGCATCAAATAAAAATGAAAATAAATCCAATTACGGAAAATAAACTCACACGTGGTACAAACCTGTACGTGCGAACGAGCGGGGTGTCACATTCCTCTTCTGGGCCTTCTAAAGGTAAGGGCAAGAAAGCCCAAAAGAAGAAGAAGAAACCCCTTAGGTCCACTGGTGGCATTTCAAAGGGGAAGGCCTAAAAGAAGAAGCGTGATCAGAAAAAGGATGTTTGCTTCCATTATGGCAAAGCGGGATATTGGAGGAGAAACTGCCAAGAGTACAAGGCTACTCTAAAGAAAGGTATGTTTCTCATTGAAGTAAATCTTTCTATTAATTCTAGTTCTTGGGTACTTGATACTGGTTGTGGAGCTCATATCTGTAATGATGTACATATGCTAAATGAAGTCCAACAACTCAGAGAAGGAGAATGTGTCTTGAAGATCGGCGATGACACAAAAGTTGAAGCTCGAGCTTTAGGCACAATTAGATTAGATTTAGGTAGTTTTGAGTTAGTTTTAAATAAAGTCCTTTATGTACCGAACATTATTCGTAATATAATTTCAGTTCCAATATTAGATTGTGAAGGTTATGAAACTTATATTAAGAATGGTAAGTATTTTATCAAACGGAACAACTCTTCCGTTCACATCGGTACTCTAAGTAATGGACTTTATCTAACTCAGAATATCAATATTATGAATATACAACGAGAAACTAAACGTAAGAGAGATGACAAAGTTTCAACTCCCTTATGGCACGCTAGATTAGGACACATTTCCAAGAACAGAATTAGAAAGATAAACACTTTAGGATCATTTTTTGAAAATGATCTCAAGGAGTTAACTTCTTGCGAGTCCTGTCTCAAAGGAAAGATGTCCAAAGTTCCTTTTAAAGGAACTGTGGAACATGCCACTAAGGTCTTGGATTTGATCTGTTCTGATGTCTGTGGACCGCTTAGTGTAAGCACAAGAAACGGTCATCAGTATTTCATAACCTTTACCGATGACTTTAGTCGATATAGTTATGTATACTTAATGAAGTATAAATCTGAAGCTTTTGAGAAATTCCTTGAATCTCAAAAGGAGGTTGAGAACCAAACTGTTCACAAGATCACTTCGATATGATCGAGTAGGCGAGTATCTTAGTGAACAATTCCTTAATCATCTCAAAGATAATGGGATTATCTCTCAGTGGACTCCTCCGAGAACTCCTCAACACAATGGAGTTTCTGAGAGAAGGAATCGAACTCTATTCGATATGGTTAGTTCCATGATGAGTTTCACTGACTTACCACCTTCTTTCCGGGGTTATGCCTAGAAAGTGCAGCAAAGATTTTGAATCTAGTTCCCTCTAAGTCAGTCCCTAAAACGCCCTATGAAATGTGGCATGGTAAAATCCCTAGTTATTCTTACTTAAGAATTTGGGGTTGTTCTGCTTACGTGAAGAGGACAGTGGGAGATAAGTTAGAATCTTGTTCTAACTTATGCTACTTTGTAGGTTATCCTAAGGAATCCATAGGATACTACTTCTATGATCAATCTGAGCAAAAGGTGTTTGTTTCCAGAAATACTACTTTTCTTGAGGAACCGTTCCTTAAAGAAAAGAAAGGCAAGATCATAGAATTAGAGGAAGTACAAAGTGACCTCAAGCCACCCACTGAAGAAACATCCCCTTCTGATCAACCACAACCAATCACGAATTTCGATACACACGTAAATCCTCCTCTAAGGCGTTCTGAACGCACTCCTGGACAGCCGGAGAGATGGTATGGATTCTTCTATGAGATCTCTCAAAAGGATAATGATCCTCTAACATATGAGGAGGCACTTTCAGATTCTGACTCTGAACAGTGGATAGAAGCCATGAAATCCGAAATGGATTCCATGAACTCCAACCAAGTTTGGACCTTGGTAGATTTGCCTGATGGGGTTAAACCCATAGGTTGCAAATGGATCTTTAAGAGAAAGCTTGGAGTTGATGGAAGCATTGCAGCCTACAAAGCAAGACTGGTTGCAAAAGGATTTACTCAAAGACCCGGCGTGGACTTTGATGAAACCTTTTCACCGGTTGCAATGCAAAAAGTCTATTTGGATCATGCTTGCCATTGCTGCATATTATGACTATGAGATATGGCAAATGGATGTGAAAACTGCTTTTCTCAATAGTGACATTGATAAAGACATTTATATGGAGCAACCCATAGGTTTCACATTCAGTGGGAGTGAGCAAAAGGTTTGCAAACTCCAAAGGTCAATCTATGGGCTAAAACAGGCTTCTAGGAATTGGAACATTCGATTTGATGAATCAGTCAAAGCGTTTGGCTTCATTCAGATCTCGAATGAATCATGTGTGTATAGAAAGGAATTGGAGACCTCAGTGCAATTCTTAGTACTTTATGTTGTTGACATCCTTCTTATTGGGAATTCAAAGGATGACATGAAAGTAATTAAGTTATGGTTATCGAACCAATTCGAGATGAAAGATCTTGGTGATGCGTCCTACATCCTTGGAATTAAAATCTATCGAGATAGATTTTGAAGGTTGATAGGACTATCACAGTAGATGTACATTGACAAAGTATTGAAGAGATTCAATATGGAGTCAGCAAAGGTCAAGAACCTTCCTATGAGTGTAGGAACATGTCTTTCTAAGAAGATGTGTCCTAAGACTAACCATGAGAAGGAAAGAATGACTCATACACCTTATGCATCAGCAATAGGTAGCATAATGTATGTAATGTTATGTACTCGACCGGATGTGGCTTATGCACTTAGTGTAACAAGTCGTTTCCAATCTGACCCTGGAGATGGTCACCGGGCTGCCGTGAAGAACATTCTTAAGTACTTGAAAAGTACTAAAGATTTATTCTTAGTTTACGGAGGTCAGAAAGATCTTACTGTCGAAGGATACTGCGATGCAAGCTTTGCATCTGACTTAGATAATTTTAAGTCAATGTCAGGATACATTTTCTGCCTAAACGGCGAAGCAGTGAGTTGGAAGAGTTCCAAGCAGACGACTACTGCAGATTCGACCACTGAGGCCGAATACTTAGCTGCAAATGATGCAGCTAAGGAAGGTGTTTGGATTAGAAACTTCATTCAAGAGTTGAATGTTGTTTCTAGCATGAAAGACCCCATTACTGTGTTTTGTGACAACACTGGAGTGGTTGCTCAAGCAAGAGAACCAAGATCTCACCAACGGACCAAGCACATTATGAGGAAGTATCACCTAATCCGTGATATTGTCAAAAGAGGAGATGTGCAAATTGAGAGGGTCGCATCAGCAGAGAACGCGGCAGATCCACTTACTAAACCCCTTAGTCCAGAAGCTTTCCAAGGTCATCTTCAGAAGATGGGACTTAGAGTAGCTTTAGAATGGCTTTGACGGGCAAGTGGGAGATTGTTAGGAATAGTGCCCTAGAAAGCCGATTGTATATCCGCTTTGTGTTTTTCCTTATTGTAATCACAGATAATCTTTGAATAAAATAACGAATTGAGGCAACACTTCTTTATATGCTCTTGTTTGGTATGCGTTTACTTTAGCTATGCATGTATGAAAAGTCTCCTGTAATGCCCCAACTTTTCTGTATTTTAATATGACGTATGTGTTTATCGATTTGCACAAATTTTATTTATAAGTGTTTTATATATTAAATGTTGATTATTTCTATTTAAGCCTATTAAAATTAAATTTAATTTAATTGGTACCCTTTGATTAAATGTTAAATAATCCTATCTTAAGTTAATTAATATTAAATATATGTGAATTAGTTGACATTTAAATCTTAATGCTATTAATCCTAAATATACATATTTAATTCGTGCTAATTAACTTTAAATTATATGTAATACGTACACTTTGTATATTTAATTCATGCTTTCTTGGTTTTGTTTAAATATGAGTTTAAATCTTGATATATATTATGAATTCATTTATGTATTGCTCGTGAGTGTTATAAACATGCTTCGTTCTTATATTATTTGATACCGAAATTTCGTGAAAATTTAATATGTCGAAGATATACGTGTCATGAAAATGAATATATGCTCGTTTCATGTTTTCGGATTCATTTGCATTAGTTTCGAATTCATTTTGATTTCGGAATCCAAAACGGGGGCTAACGAGCAATTAGGCCACCTTTGGTTCCGTATGTGATATCTTGAGCTCTGGAACTCGGAATCGAGTTCCGTCAACTTCGCTGAACTCGGAACGAAAATTTGAGTTTAATGAACTTAGCCTTATATTTTTCCAAAGTTATTTGAACCTCCGAAATTCAACCGAAAAGTGCTACGTTAGTCAAAACTGCCACAGCTCACTAAAATGGCCATAACTCTCTCAAACCTTGACCAAATTAACCATGGTTGGATCCTATGGAACCCTAGTTAAGGCCAATGACACTCCATACCAGCCCCAAACCGAACCATGCACCTCACACAAAGAAAACTCAGCGAAAAGCCCCAGCTCACCAGTTCATCCCGTAACCTTGCATACCTTGGAGATTTTGGAGCTCAAATATCTTTCAAACCTCAATCAATCCACAAGGTGAGTTCATTATTGTAATATAAATTCATTTAGAGTCATTTTGATCCATTCATCCCCAAATTTGAGCTTGCTTTGATGGAGTTTGATGAATATGAGTGAATAGTTAGGTTATAGATAAATTTCTTGATCTCTTGGTTTCCTTGATAATTTTGATTGTTTTAAAGCATGACAATGGTCACTTTAACTCCTTTATATCATGTATGAACAGGTATTAGATGGTAGTTGAGTATTAATTGATTTTCCATTAATAAAACCTTGAAGAACTTGGATGATTTTGGGCTCTCTTCCTCCCTGCTCACGTCTTGGTTGATGCTGCGTGCTTTAGGCTTGAATTGATGCATGTTTTGTTGCATAATTATTGTATAATCTTACCTGAATGTGTTGGATTGAAGTTGGAGTGTTGCTGCTCTGTTTCGTCCAGTTTGCTGTGTCATTTTGCTGCTTTACACAGGGTCGCGCCCGCGACCTGATGTCCATGTGATTCAGTCGTGCCCGCGACTGAAATTGAGGCTGCTCTCGTATTCTTGATTTTGGAAGAAAATTTCTAAATTTATGGGATAGCGGCCGCTACCATTTCATGAAGAAAATGGGTCGCGGCCTGAAGCCTTACCTTTTATGCATGAAATCCGTTGGTCAAATTGTAATGCATGGTTTTAGTTTTGTTATTTAATTTTCCCATCTCTGCATGTATGTGATGTACGTAGTATATATTTATATGTTTGCATGAACAAGTATTCATTTCATTGTTTGTTATTAAATGCATGGGTACTAATTTAATTTATTTGTTGTAAATTGCATGCATGCATGTTGTGATTAAATTTCTCTTGTTAATTAATGCATGCTACTGTACGTATGGATATATATATATATATATTAGGTAATGCATGCATGAATTAAATAGATGTTGTAGAATTATAATGCATGCATGTAGTATGCGTAAGTATTAAGTTTTAAATATTATTTTAATTTATAGTTATTTTATAATAAAATATCATGAATTGTTTACACTATGTACAATTATGGAAATAAATTGATATCATTTCATGCTCATATTTATGTAAATACCTCGGATGAACTTTAACGAATTTGAATGGTTCTTGAGAGGAATGGAATGAATGTATTGAACGTTTAGATGTCTTTGAGATATTAATCGTGCACTTGAATGATTCCTTGACATAATATCACCACTTGTGCCTTCATAACCTATGTTATACTTGTCGTATATAGTTTATGGCTCAATATGTCTTTCTTGGTCCAATAAGGTATATGCATGCATTGGTGCTTCATGTTTGAACCCTAAATGATGTTGTGCTTCTTTTTAATGATTGATATAAAGTGTTTACATGTTATACTATGTGTGATAATTATTATTTGAATTTCTTAGATTTATGTGGTATAGAAATGAAAGTCATCAACTCATATGGATGTGAACGCTTCTTGAAGGGAATGAATGGCTTGTATACATGTCTTTAAGACATTAATTGTGCACAAGAATGTTTCTATGACGTGATATCATATCTTATACTTTCATACCGTATTCATTGCATTGCCGTGTGTCATATATGGTTCATTTGGAGTCTTGAGTCTTACGTGTACCTTCTATTGTCCTTTGTACAGTTTTCTCCAGGGCGGAGACTTGCCGGGTTCCTAGGACACTTCCGGGTCCTCCTGTTTCTTCTTAGTTGGTTGGTAAGCTAAGGACAGGTGAGTTTCTCTACTATTTAGTTAAATGACCCTATATACTCCCAATTTGTAAAGCTTTCAGCCAAAAGTATATATGTATATAGAGTCGTTTTCAAGGGTCAATGATTTTAAAAGTAAAGCCCTTCTTTTATGAACCTACCAAATATTTTGGCGAGAAAGAAAGAATGAATGCACAGAATGGGGCCCAGGGACTTGGTGTGAGTGGTGACCCGATGAGACATGGGCTTACGGTGATCCCTCACACTAGTTCCACCAATGAACGGCGTAATCGGACCTCGTTAGGAGTTACAAGGAATGGATGTTGAGTGCCATCTGGGGAGTCATGTTCCCCTTTTGGTCAATGAATGGATGGTTCGGGCCGATCACCCGGCCATCACCCGGAGGAAGAAGGTGTAAATGTTCATGAATGTGCACAAAAGAATGTAATGCATGAAAGAAAGAAAGAATGAATGAATGTTTAATGAACTACACGAGGAGTTGGTTGGAGATAATGCACGCCCACTCGCCGGGCCAAGAAAGACCTAAAGAATGAAAAATTAACGTTATAATCCCTTTTGATGGCTTCTTTAGTTTACCCATTTGGGAAATGCTCTAAAAACCTCATTTGGGATTATAACTTGCATGTGAATGTTTAAATATTGACTTATATTATACTTATACCTCATTTTATTCCCACCAGTCTCCTATAGACTGAACCCGGATTATTTTCAGTGTTCTGGCAGGTTTGGAGTGCTAGGCGTGAAGTCAAGTCTATTAAGTCTTTTGGTTAAGTCAGAGTCTGTCCATATGCATATTAAACTATGATTTGTTTAAGTTATGGAGAATGTATTGATTGTTACTACTGTCAGGAATTCTGAATAAGTTTATAGGAATTGAGAGAATCTGATATTGATGTTTTAGGATTTTATTGAATTTCGGGATTAGGTATCTATGCTAGTCGAACCCGTTACTCTCTGCTTGCCTTGTTATTTATGAAAGTACTTTACTTCCGTATTGGTAATGTTTATGTTGGATTGTCCTATTTGGTTGCGAAAGTTTAGTTCTCGTCTAGCCTATGGAGTGAGTATGTCCCTGTTCACCGTGATTTAGCTCAGGTATGGATTGTCCATTTCATATTCAGGTCGGGTCTCGGTGCGGGGGATGTGGTACCTTGCGCACGGGTGCTACATCCTTAAGTGGTATCAGAGCCCGGTTGTAAAACCGGTGTTCTCGTGTCGTGGTTGAGTCAGTCTAGGTCGTACGTCTTAGGAACTACGTGACAATATGTGCATTGCATCGATCTTGAGTATGAATTGTCTTCCTTTTGAATCTTGTTAAATTATCTGATGCATTCTTACATTGGATCAGTGCCTTTCGTGTTGAATATGTGCCATGAGCATGCACTAATCGCATGCATGTACTCTTGAAATAAGTTATGAATTACAGGTTATGAAGATATTATCAAACCACGGCCAAGTATCATGCTAACAATGCCTTATTGCAAGTTCTTTCTAAGGCATGGAAGATAGGAACGATGCACCGGGGAAGGATATAGAGAATTCGAGGGGCGTGATCTTCATAGATAGAGCTAGAGTTTAAGGGTGAGGAGTTGAACTGGAAGTTCGATTTAGAGATGCAACTATAGAGGGACACTTGAGGAAATAGGAGTTGATCGGGGAATATTATGACTCCGAAGATTGACATAAGTGGCTCTCTTCCATAGGATGCTATAATTGGATTCAACGGGGTCATTCAACTTAAGGAATGAAGTGAATGAACCCTGAGGGTACTTTAACTCAGGGTTCGGATTTTGGAAGAGATAGCGAGGATTGTGAAGATTTAAGCTAAAACAAATTCGGCGGGAATTAAGCATCAAGAGTCATTGGGGAGGAATTTGTAAATAAACCTATTGATTAGAAATCGAGTGGTAGGAATCAAGATCGGAAAGTAGTGAGTCCGGGAGCCCTAAATCTCAACTGAGATGGAAAACGAGTCAGGAAGGGGATTGGAAGAAGCCAAGTAACGTGGAAAATACAACTTCATAGAAGGCGACCATACTACGGACAAGATTTGAGTTCATTTCCCAAATCCAAGATGAATTATCGTGTTGTGAGGTTGAAGTGGGAAATATGGAGCAATGAATGGAAATGGTAAAGAAAGGTAAAGACCTTTTTGGAAGGAAATCATGCGTCCAAGTGGAAGCAATTGGAAAACAAGTTCAATTCGCCAATCCAAACTCATAAGGGACGAGTGCGGGAATCTTGATCAAGATGTAGAAGATGTTTGGGATCGGAAAAATTGCAATCCCGGACCGTGGAAGGTACAAGTTGATGCACAGGGACTTATGGAAATCTGGAAGACCGTGGGTAAAACAAGAAAGGATCAACACGTTGAAGTAAGGCGGGGACCAGAGAAATGAGAACAAGCTACCGAGTTAACCACTTTCCATCTTGGTGACAGGTTCAAATCATTTATGGCACGCACATCATATTTCGCATCAAATCATTTAGTTTTCCTTAATTGTACTTGTGCGTGCATTTCTAATTGATCTCATCACTCTAATGTGTTGCATATTTGTTTGTTACAAGCGTGACACGTGCATTGACATCTTTAACGACATGCATTTTAGTGTTTACTTGATAGGAAGTTCCTTCACCTCACTTATCAAGTATCTCTTCGGCAGGCCACATCTGAGTTAAGAGGAAAGAAATAATGGGATGGCACATTACAAGGAAGATGACTTCGGGAAATAAAGAACTTCCAGTAAGGGATAGGTTGGCGGAAACAAAATCTGAAGGAAAAGTGAGACTAGATTCGGCTTCGGGATGTTTGAATTAAACAAGAATAGAGAAGGGGGTTTCGATTTTCAAGAGAATTGAAAGGGAAGTTAAGAGGTATAACCTTTGGGTTACTAGGTTCGTTAGAATTTCTTCCCAAATGAAATCTTCCATCAAGAATTTCGACGAAAGAAGGATCGATGAAGTTCAATATGTAACGACAGGAATTTTAAGGGGGAGAGCATGACCAAGAGGCAATTTAAAAGTTGAGGTCGAGGCCGAAGAAATAATTGGCAGAAATAACGAAAATGCAATTAAGGAAGGTTTGGGAAATTTTATGGTGGTGAGCGGAGATGAATAAGACGACTTTAAGGGTTGACCATTAAAATTAGAGCTAGGCCACTAAATTCGGATTGAAGATTTCACAGGGAATAGAGATGATAGCTCGTCGATTCTTTCTACGTATGTAAGTCGGTTTAAAGATAATGGAGTTATGAAGGAGTTTAAGGAAACTCCTAAGTTGGGTTGTCAAGAGGCAACCGATTCAAGTTATCATAAAAAAGGGATGTTGTCAATAAAGCTTGGTTCAATGAATTCGGAAATAGATTTCAGAAGCGACAAACTGGCAAGGATGAACATTGGAAACATTTAAATCAAACATCAAGAATCATCAAGAACATCCTATCTTCGATTAAGGAATGGTAGGAGCCGAATACCAAATTTCACCTTAGAGGTTTAAAGAGAGTGAAAAAGATAAATTGAATGACAGATGGTAGGAGATTGTGTGACATATATATTAAGGTTGGGAATGAACAGACGCCAAGGGTGATTATCTTCAATGATATGTTAGACTTTGATATGGGTAAAGGAAATAGATATGGACCTGATTCCGGGATTGATGATCTAAGGGTATACGGGGAGGTCAAGCTTGGTTATTTAAAAAGAGTTGGCTTAGTCGAATAAAGATTACGGAAAATGATGAAAGACCGAAGAGGACTAGAAGCAGTACAAGTCAGAAGGGAATAAAGAATAAAATTCTTAGAGGATCTATCAATTGCTTCACTGGGGTACCCTGAAGAGCTTAAAGACAAGTCATGCACTGAGCTCACTTTCGGGACAGATCATGCATTAGACAACAAAACTCACAGTTCTAAATTATGCAACTACGTGAACGGTACATGAAGCATTCATGATACATGCATCCATGTGAATTTAATTTAAATAATTTTATGTTATGTGCCTTGAGTGCCTTAAGTGACCTTAATTATTGTAATTGTTTTGTGTTGTGTTGCTCGGAAGTATTGGAGGCTCCCTTGTATTGTTGATTGAGAGACAGGGTTCTCTCATTGTTGTTTGAGAGACGGGGTTCTCTCATTGTTGTTTGAGAGACGGGGTTCTCTCATTATTGTTGGAGAGACGGGGTTCTCTCATTGTTGCTCGAGAGACGGGGCTCTCTCCTTGTTGCTTGTGAGAGACGGGGAGTCTCTCATTGTTTGTTTGGTCGAATAGTGAATCCGAGGACGGATTCTTTTAAGGGGGAGAGATTGTAACGCCCCAAGTTTTCTGTATTTTAATATGACATATGTGTTTATCGATTTGCACGAATTTTGTTTATAAGTGTTTTATATATTAAATGTTGATTATTTCTATTTAAGTCTATTAACATTAAATTTAATTTAATTGGTACCCTTTGATTAAATATTAAATAATCCTATCTTAAGTTAATTAATATTAAATATATGTGAATTAGTTGGCATTTAAATCTTAATGCTATTAATCCTAAATATAAATATTTAATTCGTGCTAATTGACTTTAAATTATATGTAATACGTACACTTGGTATATTTAATTCATGCATTTTTGGTTATATTTAAATATGAATTTAAATCTTGATATATATTATGAATTCATTTATGTATTGTTCATGAGTGTTATAAACGTGCTTCGTTCTTAAATGATTTTATACCGAAATTTCGTGAAAATTTAATATGTCGAAGATATACGTGTCATGAAAATGAATATATGTTCGTTTCATGTTTTCGGATTCATTTGCATTAGTTTCAAATTTATTTTGATTTCGGAATCCAAAACGGGGGCTAACGAGCAATTAGCGCACCTTTGGTTCCGTATGTGATATCTTGAGCTCGGGAACTCGGAATCGAGTTCCGTCAACTTCGCTGAACTCGTAACGAAAATTAAAGTTTAATGAACTTAGTCTTATATTTTTCCAAAGTTTTTTGAACCTCCGAAATTCAACTGAAAAGTGCTACATTCGTCAAAACTGCCACAGCTCACTAAAATGGCCATAACTCTCTCAAACCTTGACCAAATTAACCATGGTTGGATCCTATGGAACCCTAGTTAAGACCAATAACACTCCATACCAGCCCCAAACCGAACCATACACCTCACACAAAGAAAACTCAGCAAAAAGCCCCAGCTCACCAGTTCATCCCGTAACCTTGCATACCTTAGAGATTTTGGAGCTCAAATCTCTTTCAAACCTCAATCAATCCACAAGGTGAGTTTATGATTGTAATATACATTCATTTAGAGTCATTTTGATCCATTCATCCCCAAATTTCAGCTTGCTTTGATGGAGTTTGATGAATATGAGTGAATAGTTAGGTTATAGATGAATTTCTTGATCTCTTGGTTTCCTTGATGATTTTGATTGTTTTAAAGCATGAGAATGGTCACTTTAGCTCCTTTATATCATGTATGAACAGGTATTAGATGGTAGTTGAGTATTAATTGATTTTCCATTAATAAAACCTTGATGAACTTGGATGATTTTGGGCTCTCTTCCTCCCTGCTCATGTCTTGGTTGATGCTGCGTGCTTTAGGCATGAATTGATGCATGCTTTGATGCATAATTATTGTACAATCTTACCTGAATGTGTTGGATTGAAGTTGGAGTGTTGCTGCCCTGTTTCGTCCAGTTTGTTGCGTCATCTTGCTGCTTTACACAGGGTCGCGCCCGCGACCTGATGTGCATGTGATTCAATCGCGCCCGCGACTGAAATTGAGGCTGCTCTCGTATTCTTGATTTTGGAAGAAAAAATCTGAATTTATGAGGTAGTGGCCGCTACCATTTCATGAAGAAAATGGGTCGCGGCCGCGACCCTTACCTTTTCTGCATGAAATCCGTTGGTCAAATTTTAATGTATGGTTTTAGTTTTGTTATTTAATTTTCCCATCTTTACATGCATGTGATGTACGTAGTATATATTCATATGTTTTCATGAACAAGTATTCATTTTATTGTTTGTTATTAAATGCATGAGTACTAATTTAATTTATTTGTTGTAAATTGCATGCATGCATGTTGTGATTAAATTTCTCTTGTTAATTAATGCATGCTACTGTACGTATGGATATATATATATATATTAGGAAATGCATGCATGAATTAAATAGATGTTGTAGAATTATAATGCATGCATGTAGTATGCGTAAGTATTAAGTTTTAAATATTATTTTAATTTATAGTTATTTTATAATAAAATATCATGAATTGTTTACACTATGTAAAATTATGGAAATAAATTGATATCATTTCATGCTCATATTTATGTAAATACCTTGGATGAACTTTAACGAATTTGAATGGTTCTTGAGAGGAATGGAATGAATGTATTGAACGTTTAGATGTCTTTGAGATATTAATCGTGCACTTGAATGATTCCTAGACATAATATCACCTCTTGTGCCTTCATAACCTATGTTATACTTGTCGTATATAGTTTATGGCTCAATATGTCTTCCTTGGTCCAATATGGTATATGCATGCATTGGTGCTTCATGTTTGAACCCTAAATGATGTTGTGCTTCTTTTTAATGATTGATATAAAGTGTTTACATGTTATACTATGTGTGATAATTATTATTTGAATTTCTTAGATTTATGTGGTATAGAAATGAAAGTCATCAACTCATATGGATATGAACGCTTCTTGAAAGGAATGAATGGCTTGTATACATGTCTTTAAGACATTAATTGTGCACAAGAATGTTTCTATGACGTGATATCATATCTTATACTTTCATACCGTATTCATTGCATTGCCGTGCGTCATATATGGTTCATTTGGAGTCTTGAGTCTTACGTGTACCTTCTATTGTCCTTTGTACTGTTTTCTCCAGGGCGGAGACTTGCCGGGTTCTTAGGACACGTCTGGGTCCTCTTGTTTCTTCTTAGTTGGTTGGTAAGCTAAGGACAGGTGAGTTTCTCTACTATTTAGTTAAATGACCCTATATACTTCCAATGTGTAAAGCTTTCAGCCAAAAGTATATATGTATATAGAATCGTTTTCAAGGGTCAATGATTTTAAAAGTAAAGCCCTTCTTTTATGAACCTACCAAATGTTTTGGCGAGAAAGAATGAATGAATGCACAGAATGGGGCCCAGGGACTTGGTGTGAGTGGTGACCCGAGGAGGCATGAGCTGACGGTGATCCCTCACACTAGTTCCACCAATGAACGGCGTAATCGGACCTCATTAGGAGTTAGCGAGGAATGGACACTGAGTGCCATCTAGGTAGTCATGTTCCCCTTTTGGTCAATGAATCGATCGTTCGGGCCGATCACCTGGCCATCACCCGGAGGAAGAAGGTGTAAATGTTCATGAATGTGCACAAAAGAATGTAATGCATGAAAGAAAGAAAGAATGAATGAATGTTTAATGAACTACACGAGGAGTTGGTTGGAGATAATGCACGCCCACTCGCTGGGCCACGAAAGACCTAAAGAACGAAAAATTAACGTTATAATCCCTTTTGATGACTTCTTTATTTTACCCATTTGGGAAAATGCTCTAAAAACCTCATTTGGGATTATAACTTGCATGTGAATGTTTAAATATTATCTTATACTATACTTATGCCTCATTTTATACCCACCAGTCTCCTATAGACTGAACCCGGATTATTTTCAGTGTTCTTGTAGGTTTGGAGTGCTACGCGGGAAGTCAAGTCTATTAAGTCTTTTGGTTAAGTCAGAGTCTGTCCATATGCATATTGAACTATGATTTGTTTAAGTTATGGAGAATGTATTGATTGTTACTACTGTCAGGAATTCTGAATAAGTTTATAGGAACAGAGAGAATCTGATATTAATGTTTTAGGATTTTATTGAATTTCGGGATTAGGTATCTATGCTAGTCGAACCCGTTACTCTCTGCTTACCTTGTTATTTATGAAAATACTTTGTTTCTGTATTGGTAATGTTTATGTTGGATTGTCCTATTTGGTTGCGAAAGTTTAGTTCCCGTCTAGCCTATGGAGTGAATATGTCCTCGTTCGCTGTGATTTAGCTCTAGTATGGATTGTCCATTTCATATTCAGGTCGGGTCTCGATGCGGGGGATGTGGTACCTTGCGCACGGGTGCTGCATCCCCTAATCCTGATGACTTTAGGACTCTACCATTTAGGTGAAATGGTTCATGAAACGAGCCATATATCACATAAGTCATGATTAGTAAAATAATCCAACCTGATGAGTCCTACAGACAGTGGGAGTGTCAACCTGACTCCTTTAAGGCTTGCTTGTGGGATCACGCCCTTAAGAAAGACCACCTTATTTCGTGGAGGTGCAAAGTGTATAGTTGATACGTGCGTGATACATGAGGGTGCTTACTTCCATAAGTAAGTTCACTGAGATGCCTCGTGTGAGAAGATTCCTAAATGGGAAAGGAAGTTTCAATTTCAGGAAATGGAAACTTCCAGATTAGGAAATGTCTCACGAGTCATTGATGTGATAAATTGATCCTTAGACTTGAGGTTCCATGTCACTTTATGAGTTAACTCTGTAGTCTTAGGTATAAGCTTTAAAGGGTGTCGCCTTAGACAACTGATTCAAGGCTTATGCTGGGGCTGCACAAGTGATTCATGGAAGTGAATGAGAATCAAGAAAGGACCTACACTTGCATTTGCAAGGTGATCTCTTATTGTGTAAGTCATTCATATGCCATATGGAGTCCTTGGCCAAGGCAGTAGATGAAGACATCAAGAAAAGGGTTTCTTGGATTGAGATCAAGTGGATATGAAATGCACTTAGCTTTAAGACCAGATTATTAGGGTTCTGATTATTCCCTTACCCTAGATCTTGGTTGAGAGATAGTAAGTAGGAGGATTGTATCTCACATGAATCAATGACTTAAAGGTTCTGTCGAATCGAGACATTCCAATTCAGCTAGGGGTTAAACACCTGTTGCTAGACTATGGTCGTTTAATCTGTGGACTGATTAATTAATTAGTGAATTAATTAATTAGGGTCACTGCTAATTGAATTGAGAATCTATAGGGTCACACACTACAACATGGTTACATGAGTTAAGACTTTAAAATGATTAAACGAGCTAATCATACCAAGAGGGTTCCACACGTGTGAAACACACGTGTGGGTCACGTGCGTGACACGTGTCCTATATAGACACGTGTGCACCATGCGTGTATATTTATTTATGTATTAAATAATTAATGTGTTAATTACTTAATAGACTTTGGTTTAATTTTGAATTAAAATGAAAGTCTTATTTTGGAGAAATTAATCTATTTAGTTAATTATGAATTAATTAATTAGATAAAAAAAGTTATTTATTTATTAATAAATAAAGTATAATATTATCCAAGAGGAGTTTGGATATTTTAGCTCTCTTAAAAGTTGATTTGAATTAGAATTCAAAGTCAAGGTTTGGAATTACTTGATGATCAAGTAATAAGAGAGAGAGGGACCAAATCCTTGGTCCATAAGGACTAGGTTTGGCCGCCCCTCTCTAATTATATCGAGCTCCCCTTAGAGAGTGATTGATCAATTCTTCTTGGTTCATGTGTTGAACACCATCCTTTCTCCAAGATCAAATAAACCCTAGGTTAAGCCTAAACACTAACTAGAGAACTAACATCCTTACTAGTTAGATTGTAGTCAAGTTGGTGGACTATCTCTAGAGAGCTTCAAGTTAGAAGTTTTTAAAGATTCGAGCTTTACCAAGGAGAGGGGATCAAGCCGCGAGAAGAGCATTCTTGGGTGGCTTGAAAAGCTTCAAGAAAGATTATTGAAAAGTAAGTTTCCTTTCCTTACGAATTTGGATTCATGATTGCGAGTTTCGATCCTTTTTGTTGGAAAATTTTAAAATTTCCGCTGCTTTCTGATTCCGTTTTTCCAACACTAATTTGATTAGAATAAAGAAATAACTAAATATCTTCTATCTTATTATTCTAATAAAGTATTAATTCTAATATGATTAGAATAAATATTATTATGATAAGATATTTAATTATTGCTAGAATAATTAAATATTCCTAAATTAGCTAGGAGCTCTTTTTCTATAAAATAAATATCTTATATTAGATAAGATATTATTTACTTGGAGAGAAAGAAAGAATAGAAGACAAAGTCAAAGTAAGAGACTTATCTCCCACAAGACAAGGGTTTTGAACCCTTCACTTTAAAAGGGAGATGGGGTTCAAAATTTTCACTTACACGTGATTTGGAGAATCACGGCCAACCTTCATGGAATTTTGGGGATAATTCTCTTGCTCTCTATTTCTCGTTTCTTGTTTCTTTAATACGCATGTTATAGTACTAGCATACTCACTAACATGATTTGACTCCTAGGTTGGTGTGGATTATTACTCTAGATGATTTCTACTTTGGAATCTCGAAGAAAGAATCAAGAAACGAGGATTCTCATGCCGCATGAAGAACGTTTAAGGGCGGCTCAATACGTTTCAAGAAAGCTTCAATTCGTGTGAGTTTCTTGAGTCCCAACGTTACGATACGAACATTGCAAGTTTTTAGATCCCTTTTGGAAAAATATTTTTAAACTTCCGCTGCGTTTACTCTGATGTTTTCCAACAAATTCACATATAAGTGACTAGGTTGTAAAATTGCACTTGTCAAACAAGTATTGTATTGAATCCTGAATGCATAAGTCATTACTTCCCTACCTATTTAGTCTACTGAGTTTAATCCGTGTTTAAGTGTGTTATTGGTGTTTTCTTAGAGTTAATTACTTCAATTCTATTCTAGTAGATAGAATAACGACAACTTGAATTCGTTCGATCTTTAGATTAGAAATAGATATTGAGTAGTGATTGATTTCCCTTCCCTGTGGGTACGATCCTATTGTGTTACGCGTATATTAAGTGTACACTTGCACGATTGGTTTTAACTTAGTGAATCTAAATAACCAACAAGTTTTTGGCGCCGTTGCCGGGGAAGGCGTTTTAAATCAATATTACTTAAATATTTTAATCTAGTGCTTTAGACCATTACTTTCCTTTGTGTTCATTGTCTTTTGTCACTGTGGAATTGGACTGAGGATTTATTTTCCCCTTGTGCAGGTACCGAATTAGTACCATACGATCCGGAGATCGAGAGAACACTGAGTGTTATTAGGAGGAAGTGTAAAAAGGATAAGAAACCGACTACCATACCGATGGCTGACCTACCTCAAGATCCACCACTAACCATAAGAGATTATAACGTGCCGCAGGCTGGAGCGATTCAGACTGCAGCCTGTCCCCCGATCGCAGTAAACAATTTTGAGATCAAACCAGCTATCATCAATTTGCTGCATAACAATCCATTTTCAGGATTACCACTGGAGGATCCGACATCACATCTTGAGTATTCTCTTGAGGTGTGTGATACCTTTAAGATCCAGAATGTCACTACTAATGCTATCCGAGTCAGGCTCTTTCCCTTTTCACTAAGGGAACGAGCTAAAACATGGTTGAGTACTGTCCCAAACGAATCTTTTCAAACTCGGGCAGCATTATCTCAGGCTTTCTTAGCCAAGTTCTTCCCACTTAGCAAAACCACGAAGTACAGGAATGATATTCAAGGTTTCAGACAGTTGGACGGAGGGTCTTTTTATGAAGCTTGGGAGAGATTCAAGGATTTGCGGAAGAAGTGTCCACATCATGGGATTCCCGGTTGGTTATTAATTCAGACATTCTATAATGAGATGTCTCTTACTTTTAGAGGAGCGATGGATCCCGTAGCTGGCGGAGCTTTCTTGTCAAAATCTGAAGTTGTAGCTGCTGAGTTGTTAGATAATATGTCACAAAACGATGTATTTGTGGATGAGAGGAGCCATTCGTAACCAGCCAAGGTGCAAGCAGGAGTAATAGAGTTAGATAGCCTAACTGCCATCAATGCCAAATTTGAGGCCCTCAACAAGAAATTGGATCAACTTTCTGTCAATGCAGTTGGGATAGCACCCCAACCAGTTCAGGTAACTTGTGAAATCTATAGTGGTCCACATGCGTTTAATATGTGTCCTCATACCAATGCAGGAGAACAGTGCAAGAGCAGGTGAATTACGCAAGCAACTCCAAACCAGAAAATGATCCCTACTCAAACACCTACAATCCAGGATGGAAGAACCACCCTCACTTTTCTTGGTCTAATAATCAGCATGTTCAGCAACCACCTCAACCTAGGCCGCAGTTTCAGCCTAGGCATCAATTCCAACCAAGACCACTAGCCCCCTCAACAGGAGCAAAAGCAGGGATGGGAGGCTGCACTTGAGAAATTCATAGCCGTGTCTACGGATCAACATCTGAAGTTGGAAGCTCAGGTAGAACAGATGGTGAATCATAACATAAATTTGGAGACTCAAATTGGTCAGATTGCCCAATCTTTGAATATGAGAGGCCCAGGAATGCTACCAAGTCAAACCGAAAACAATCCTAAGGAGCATTTGAAAGCCATATTTGTAAGAAGTGGTAGAGAGTATGAAGGTCCGAAGTTACTTGTAGATTCGGATATTGAGAAATTTGTTTGTGAAGAAGTTGAGGAGGTAGTTAAGATTGAACAGGTGAGCATAGAAGAGAAGAAGGAAGAGTTCCCGTCAGAGCCAAAGGTGAATATGGCAACTGAGTCATATTTGCCACCGATTTCTTCTCCCCAACTATTTCAGAAGCAGGAGTTAGAGAAAGGATTGGTTTCAAGTAAAGCAAAGTCTGAAGACTTCACCATTATTGCATTTACTGAGCAATGCAGTGCTATTATTTAGCATAAGTTTCCCCCGAAGCTTAAAGATCCAGGGAGTTTTTCGATTCCTCTAACTATTGGTTCTTTGCACTTTCATAATGTTTTATGTGATTTAGGAGCTAGTGTAAGTTTGATCCCTTTATCTACTTGTAGGAAGTTAGGAGTAAAGGAGCTCAAACAAACTAATATGACACTCTAACTAGTTGACAGATCAGTGAAATATCCTACAGGAATTCTTGAGGATGTGTTGGTAAAAGTTGGAAAATTCTACATTCCTACTGATTTTGTAGTTGTTGATGTTGAGAGCGATGATAGGATGCAATTGATCCTTGGAAGACCGTTTCTAGCCACGACAGGACTAGATATTGATGTTCAGAATGGACGCCTCACGTTCAAAATAGAAGATGAAAGCTTAGAGTTTAGGAATTGTGGTTCCATACCACCACCACCGGTTCCTGATAAATATTGTATGACCAAGAAGATAAGTGTGACCTTGTAACACCCCAGTTTTCAAATTATGCATTTCATGATATTTGTGAATTATTTGATCAAGTGACTACATGAAATTTTATCAACTTGTAATTTATGACATGACTCATATTTAAGTGAATTGCGCTATTTAATTTCCTTGATTTAAATACTTGCAATTATGATGTAAATTATAACTTGATGAATTCAATTACATGAGTATGTATTTAATTCCCCGAGCATTATTTAAGCGATTTAGCATAATATATATATATATTCCACTCCATTTCATCATACTCCTTTAGAGCCATATATCATCGGAAGTATATGTGGCCTCATTTGATCATTCCTTGAATATGTGGACTTAATTGCACTAATGTGAATGTGAGTTAATTGATCATTTTCCATGAGATCATCCTTCATTGCATGAAATGGAATAGCTTAAGGACTTATATGCAAATTTTAATGACTCATGCATATTACATTCATTCATCTCCTATTCATGCATATTAGTGGTTGACTTGTAAAATATCTAAGTCATCTCCTACATTCCATTCATTCATCAATTCTCATACAAACAAACACACATATTTTGCTTCATTCTCACGGTCGTATTAAGACTTTCTTGTATCCTTGTCATGTTTCGTCGCTTGTCAGGTGAGGTTTAATTTCTAGATATATAGAACCATACAAACCTATGTGATGTTTTTGGCCAAATTGTATATTTATATCTATAGTTTTCCAAATCTAAAACTATTGCAAGCAAGCCATGTTATTGTATTGAATCAACCATGATTGGGTGAGTATACTGTTCATTGTGGGCCCGAGGGTAGTATATTGAGCCAAATGGGAAAGCAAGGGCTGACGGGTAACTCTTGCACTATCCTCACCATGTTGGAATCACCTCTGAATCCACCAGGAGGTTTGGTGGAGGAAGAAATCCCGTGCGTGGGAGTCATGTTCCTGACGTACACCATGATTGGATGGTTGGGTGTTGCAAGCCCACCATCACCCGGAGGGAAAAGAGTTCATGAAACTGCTACTTGTGCACTGTAATAAATTGCATGATCACCCTTAAATATAAACTAAAGCATGTATTGTTCACTATTGGAGAAAGGTTGGAGAATTGCCCTCACTCGCTGGGCCACTGATTGAATCAAATTAAATTGATTGAATTGTAAATTGGATAGTTGTAATCTCCGGTGAGATTTTCTTTATTATTTGGACTTATTTTGCTTCCTTTTATAAAACCCCGAGATTATGGCTTGCATGGTAATTGCGCTAATATTTATTTATAAACCCCTCACTCAGTCTTTCATAGACTGACACCTCACATTTTCAGGTTTGCAGGGTGTGTGCTAGGCGGGATTGAGTCAGGTCTTTATTTTCGGGTCTAGCATGTTCATCGTACATTATTGATGCATATATGTATTGTTATGTCTTTTGGTACCTAGGTATGAAGTATGACTAATTTTGATAATTTTGTGAGATGGTACATATGTAAATAATGGAAAGGATTATGTTATTGAAGTGTATGTAAATTATGCTTTCGTATTATTGTTTCTGCATATTGGTAATTAATTGAGGGTTAGTCCCGCCTAGCTAGTTAGATTGTTTTTTTATTGTCTCCCATTTGCTATAGGCTTGATTTATGTATGGACCGTCCATTCCACATGTGGATTGAACTATAGTTCGGAGGATGTGGCTACCTAGCATTCCAGGTGCTACATCCTAAGGTGATATCAGAGCCCGGTTGCAAAACCACGGTTCTAGCATCGTGTCGTGTCAAGTCTAGGTCGTACGGCTTAGGAACTACTTAATAATTGTGCATTGCATTGTTTCTTGTCAGCAATTGTTGATTAATTGGCTGTAACTTGCTTGAATTTTATATGATCAATTATTTGTCGAAATTTCCATTAAATCCATGTCTTTGGCATCAAATATGTGGCATGTACATGTAATGACCGCATGCATTTGTGCTTGAGTGGGTTGTGAGTTACAGGTTATGAAGATGATATCAACCACGGCCAATCTTTATGACAACTACAACCACAATTCACTACAAGTTTTTTCTCTAGTTCCGAAGTTGTAAGGAATGCATCGGGGGGAACTTTATACAAGAATTCAAGATCCATGGAGTTCTCTAATTGAGTTATAATTCAAGCGATAAGATTCGGAATAGAATGATCCATGGTGGGAGTAACTTACAAGATCTAGTGACGTTAGGGGATAATTAAGTAAGGTGATGCTTACAAATTGCAAGATAGACACGTGGGGGGTGACATTACGAAAAGAGGCAGATCAACCGGGTTCAGGAGATTTATTCAACGCAAAGGAAGAGGTGAAAATAATGATTCAAGGTTTGGATTTGTAATTAGTTGAGGATCTTCAGTCCGTTAGAACAAAAATTAAGGTATGAGAAGAAAGTGCGGGATGAGTCGAGACACTCCGGACCTTGGAATAGGGCTCGGATCAATTCAGAAAAATTTAAGAAATCAATCAATATTGGGTTCGTAAAGACATCAGGTAGAAGAATAGAATAATGAGGTAGTTGATGTAGATCTACAAGTCATTGAAATATTTTGGGTTTCGGGTTAAGAAAGAAGTCGGATGGGAAGAGTTAAAGTGAATGAATATTATGGTGACTCCAAGTTCATGGTAAATTAAAGTATTAAAGATTCTATCTTCGGTCGGATTGAGTCTATTTTCCATATCCAAGCTAAATTGTCGTGTTGAGCGGTTGAATTGGAAGATATGGAGCAACAATGGAATCGATAAAGAAAGGCAAGGAATTTAGAAAGAAATTATATGATCAAGTGCAAGCAGTCGGAGAGTGAGATCATTCTGCTATTTGAATTTGTAAAGAATAAATCGGGGACTTCAATTGAGGTGACGGCTGGGTGAAGGCAAGGTATCAATCGCATTGAAGTGGAAGCATTTGAGCTCAAGAATCATAATCTTGGTTATAGAGTTATGCGAATTGATACAAGGAAACTTTGATGAGGAATATGTTCAAGATGGAGGTTCGAGCAACACTTAGGAATCAATACTTTAGAAGGAATATTTGGGGACGAAATCGAGTTCAAGAAAATTTCAATTCTCAAGTACTGGAAATGTGCAAGTTGATGTTAGGGATTTTGAAAATTTGGAAGACCGTGGGTAACAAGAAATGACCAACAAATTCGAGGCAAGCTTGTAATTCAACAAACAGCGAACAAGTGTTAAGCTAAAGGATGCAACTACAGTGACAGGTTCAACGCATTCATGGCACGTACATCATACGTTGTTTGAAATTATTTAAATTTCTTTATTTATATGCGTGTTCTTAATTGATGTAATTGCTACAATATGTTGCATTTCTGAATTGCTTACGAGGGTGACACGTTCATCGGCATATTAACCTCAACATGCATTTTAAATGTTGTCTTGATAGGAACTCTTTCTCCCTCACTTATCAAGCATTACTCCAACCAAGACACAACCAAGTTACGATAAGTAGAGGAAAAGAATGGGATTACAAAGTGAGGAGCAAAAGGGAAAGAGCAATTAAGAGGCTGGGGAAAAGTAGCCGGGAGTGGAATGGAAAAAATGGGTTGTTATTACTACTAGTCGCTTCAAGGTAAACGTGAGACAAAATTACGGACAAGTGGTAAGATTGGAATTTTTTATATCAAGGAAGTTGGGTTGAAGAAGTCGAGAATCTTTAAAGTAAGAAGCGATGTTAGGAGCCAACAGATAAGAATAGGCATTCTTAAGGGGGAGAGTCGACCGGAGGATGACTTCAACTTTATGAATTGGCTCAAATGGATTAATTTTTTTTTATAGAGGCAACAAAAATGCAAAAAGGTTCTCAACAACGAGATCTCTTGAAAGGGGAAAAGGGAAGGAATTAGAAGATTTTGACGCTTGATGACTTTCTAGATTTGGACGAAAATTATGTGAGACTAATTTTAAAGAAGGCTAGAGGCTCCAAGAACTGGAGGTGAGTATTCGAGATAGGATGGTAGATTTAGTGCTCGTTTCGATTTCCAACTTGGGTGAAGGAATTTTCGGGAACAAGATGGAAAGTGATAGGTAATTCAAGAGAATTAGAAAGAGAATGATCATTGATTGAGAAATGGTAGAACAAGTTTAAGAAGTTAGACATAAAATATTTTATTTTCTTAAGGGGGAGAGCCGGGTGCGGAACAACCTAAAACCAATGTTTAGACCTCACTTGGGAAAGTTGAAACTTCAAGAAAGGTGGTTCTTTCGGGAACCCTCTATCAGAACCATGTGAACGAAGTCTCCAATATTTTAAATTTCATGTGCCCAAAGTTCTCAAATTGAGACTCCTAAAACCATAGAGAGGCATATCTTGAGCCAAGTTGAAATTAAAAGAAAGTTGAGGAGAAATAGGAGAGACAATGATTTCTATAAGTTGATTGAATATACTTTGATCAAATATGAGAATTTTACAAGGAAGTCGACTGTCATTCAAGATCTGCATAAAATGACCAAAAAGGGGTGCGGTATTGTTACAAGGGTGTTAGATAATAATGGTTTGATGGGATCATCCTATATTGCAAAGGATCACGTGAGAGTCACTTCAATCGAGTATTGAGAATGGAAATTTTAAAAGGAAATTACAGCATAAACAAAATAGATTATAAATTTATCGGTCTTTTTCAATGATGAACCGGGAATATGACAAAGGATAGAAACTAGATTTCGAGTTACCTAATAATTAACCGGGCATCTGAGGAGGTTTTATAAGTGTGGAAAGAACGAGTGGGCTGGATTACTACCAAGTGCACATTCAGGAGTTGAAACTACAGACCGGGGTATTGGAAAGAATAAAGAATTCGATCGCCGGATGAAGATCAAGGGGTTATTAAAATATATATACAGTGGGCAATTTTGAGGCATGGTATTAGGGTTCGAAGAAATCCCAACTAAGGAATGAAGTGTTTAACTGAAGATTCATCTATTCTTCTACCCAATCACACCTAAAGAATGGAAGATTAGTTAAGAACCGAGCCAGTTAAGGATCAGACTATGCAACGATACCAGAAAATTATCAATTTCAAAGTTCATTACATCGGTGAACGGTACATTTAATCATGCATAATACATGCATCATGGATTTTTATTATTCTCATCTATAAATTCTTGTGAGTTGCAAATTGCTTTTATACAAATGGTAATTAATGTAATTAAAACATGTTCCTTACGTGATAATTGTGTGAATGTTTATTCAAATGTTCTTTTGGATCTCGTTTCTTATTTGAGAGACGGGATTCTTTCATTGTTGTTTGAGAGATAGGGTTCTCTCATTGCTTGTTAGAGAGACGGGGTTCTCTCATTGTTTGTTTGAGAGACGGGGCGCTCTCGTTGCTTGTTTGAGAGACGGGGCTCTCTCATTGTTGTTTTAAGTTCAAAACTTGGCAGTGGACCTGGGGACCAGGTCCTCTTAAGAGGAAGAGAATTGTAATGCCCCAGTTTTCAAATTATGCATTTCATGATATTTGTGAATTATTTGATCAAGTGACTACATGAAATTTTATCAACTTGTAATTTATGGCATGACTCATATTTAAGTGAATTGCGCTATTTAATTTCCTTGATTTGAATACTTGCAATTATGATGTAAATTATAACTTCGCGGATGCAATTACGTGAGTATGTATTTAATTCCCCGAGCATGATTTAAGTGATTTAGCATAATATATATATTCCACTCCATTTCATCATACTCCTTAGAACCATATATCATCAGAAATATATGTGGCCTCATTTGATCATTCCTTGAATATGTGGAATTAATTGCACTAATGTGAATGTGAGTTAATTGATCATTTTCCATGAGATCATCCTTCATTGCATGAAATGGAATAGCTTAGGGACTTATATGCAAATTGTAATGACTCATGCATATTAGTGGAAGACTTGTAAAATATCTAAGTCATCTCCTACATTCTATTCATTCATCAATTCTCATACAAACAAACACACATATTTTGCTCCATTCTCACGGTCCAAACACCAAAGGAAGAAGAAGGAGACTTCATCATTTCCAACTTAAATTTCAAGGGGAAATTTCACATTTTGGAGCATCAACATCATCACTTCACTTCATTTCATCTCTTCTTTCTTTCATTCAAGGTAGAGTTGGAGATATTATTGAATTCTTGATTTATACATGAAGTAGGGTTTAAGATCTATGATGTGATTACTTGTTTATTTGATGTCAAAAGCGTAACTAGGATCATTAATCTTCAAAGCTTGCATGAATTCTTGATTTATATGAGAGTTGGATATCATGAAATATATAGGGTTTGGAGGATGATTACTTGATGATCTATGCTTGGTTCCATGGATTAATTGGTGCCTAATTGATATATGTGATATATATGCATGGTATGTGATAGTTTTTGGGTTGATTGCTTACCTTGATTTGGTGTGAATCGTTTGGGAGCCAAAATCCCGTGTGAAACCCTGTTTCCCTTGTTTTTCCCAAGCTGTCAGGTGTAGGATCCCGGCCGGGATCCATTCTAGTACAAATTCAGTCCCGGCTGGAACGATTTTAACGTAGCATCACTTCACCAGGATCCCGGCTGGGATCCATTTTAGTGCAATTTCAATCCCGGCCGGAACGACAACCTTCCCCTGCTCTAACTGCCCTGAACTGAAGCAATTATTTGAAGTGTATAATATTCTCCAATTGGAATCACCTCAATATCTATTTTCGTTTGTGAGTTATAACCATTTTTATTTGGTGCCGCCAAGCAGTCGCGAATCTGCATTAACCCAACTTTGGACCTAAGCCATTTTCATTCCTCTTTGAACTAAAATTTGAGTCTTATATGTTTGAAATTTTCTATTTGTCTAGTTTCATACTCAATAAACAAAACTCAATTCTAATTTCTAGAACTCAAGATATTCCTGTTTTACCGCAGCTTGCGCATTTCCGAAAATTGTCCATTTTTGCTAAACTTCACCAAAACCTTTCTTCTTGCATTCCTTTCACTCTCTTGGCTCCCATATGTGAATAATATGAAGTATATGCTTGATTAATTGATAATTATGCTTCTATGTGACGCTTTTTGGTACTTAATTACTCAAACATGATTGTGTGATTCCATGCCCTATACGAATTGAATTGGAAATATTTGATTGATATGAATACGTGACTCCTTGAGATTTATTTCATCTCTTAAGTATTAATTGGTTCTTATACATATTTAAGGGTCACGTGATTGCTAATTTGTTTGGTTATTAAGGTGTTACATGAGCATTGCCGTGCGTCATACTTGGTCTCATATTGAGTCTCATCTCACGAGTTCCCGTTGTTTCCTTTCTTGTCCAGTTCTTCTCCAGGGTGGAGATCATTGGTCGTATGTACACTTTCTTGTATCCTTGTCATGTTTCGTCCCTTGTCAGGTGAGGTTTAGTTTCTAGATATATAGAACCATACAACCCTATGTGATGTTTTCGGCCAAATTATAAATTTATATCTATAGTTTTTCAAATCTAAAACGATTGTAAGCAAGTCATGTTATTGTATTGAATTAAGCAAGCCATGTTATTGTATTGAATCAACCATGATTGGGCGAGTATACTGTTCACTGTGGGCCCGAGGGTAGTATATTGAGCCAACTGGGAAAGCAAGGGCTGACGGGTAACTCTTGCACTATCCTCACCATGTTGGGATCACCTCTGAATCCACCAGGATGTTTGGTGGAGGAACAAATCCCGTGCGTGGGAGTCATGTTCCCGACATACACCATGATTGGATGGTTGGGTCTTGCAAGCCCACCATCACCCGGAGGGAAAAGGGTTCATGAAACTGCTACTTGTGCACTGTAATGAATTACATGATCACTCTTAAATATAAACTAAAGCATGTATTGTTCACTATTGGAGAAAGGTTGGAGAATTTCCCTCACTCGCCGGGCCACTGATTGAATCAAGTTAAATTGATTGAATTGTAAATTGGATAGTTGTAATCTCGGATGAGATTTTCTTTATTATTTGGACTTATATTGCTTCCTTTTATAAAACCTTACCCGAGATTATGGCTTGCATGGTAATTGCTCTAATATTTATTTATAAACCCCTCACTCGGTCTTTCATAGACTGACACCTCACATTTTTATATTTGCAGGGTGCGTGCTAAGCGGGATTGAGTCAGGTCTTTATTTTCGGGTCTAGCATGTTCATCGTACATTATTGATGCATATATGTATTGTTATGTCTTTTGGTACCTATGTATGAAGTATGACTAATTTTGATAATTTTGGGATATGGTATATATATAAATGATGGAAAGGATTATGTTATTGAAGTGTATGTAAATTATGCTTCCGTATTATTGTTTCTGCATGTTGATAATTAATTGAGGGGTTAGTCTCGCCTAGCTAGTTAGATTGTTTTTTTATTGTCTCTCATTCGCTATAGGCTTGATTCATGTATGGACCGTCCATTCCATATGTGGATTGAACTATAGTGCGGGGGATGTGGCTACCTAGCGTTCCAGGTGCTACAGACCTCGAACGGAATGGTGTTATTTTCGGAGAAAAGGGATGCAGTTGATTGGGGAGGAGAACCGAAGTCCCGAAATTCAAGAGGAAAGGATGTTTTGAAATTAAACACTTTTAGTTGAAGCTCCGGTGTTGTGAGTAGCAAGAACTAGGTAACTCCTTATGACTCGTCACTTGGGGATTGCTAATCCCTAATCTGGTTCTCAAAGTCAAGCTAACGACTATAACTTAGAACTAATCCCTCTCTCTTGTTTCTTTTCTTTTCTTTTATTTTTCATTCCTTTTGTTCGACTCATTTTCTCGTCTACTTTAAGTTATCTCTCTCCCTTTTGCAGGTTAAGTGAGGTGTTGTCAAAGTATGGAGGCAAGGACCGTGATTGAGCTTTAATGTCGGCATTAAGGTCCATTTTCGTTGTATGTGAACGTGTGTACGCATCATTGGATCTGCTCGTGAGGAGCATGAATTGTGGTGATAGTTTGCAATAAATGCTTTGAGATATTTGTGTGTTACGAGATTGGTGCACTATGGTTTGATTGCAAATTTTGGGTTAATCTGTGTGAATTAACGTGATTAAGCACCGTCCGAGTTAGCTTTTGGGTAAAAGAGAGTTTTGTGCTAAAACGTAAGTAATGGGCGTTACCCCCTCTAGGCCTTTCCCGGTAACGCCCGTTAATGGAGTCAGGCGTCTCAAGCATAGTTGGTAACGGGCGTTACACCTCTTCAGTTCATTTTAGGTAACGCCCGTTAACGGGTACAAGTGAAGTAGGATAGTAGGAGTAACAGGCATTACTCCTGGTAGGCATAATGAGGTAACGGCCGTTAACGGCCCGAAATCGAGTTTTAATTTTAAAAGAGGAAGACTTGTGTTTGAAGTTTAAATCCGAATTCCTCTCAACTTAGGTCCTACCCCACCATAACCTATATATTTAGCCTACCCTCTCTTCTTTTCTCACATAATACAATCTTCGAAGAGAAGTAAGCAATTCTTCCTAATCAAGGCACCACCAACATCACACATACTCCTTTCTTTCTAAGATTGAATTGGTAAGTAATCCCTCTCTCTAAGCTTGATGTTAGAATGAATTCTTCCTATCTAAGATGAATTTTGGGCTAGAATTGTTGAATTTGGAGAATTTATACATGTTAGAGATAGGATTAATGATTTGTAGTAAGTTCATCTTGAATTGAGTGAATTTTGGAAGAACCCTAGTCTCTAGCTAGCTTTTGAATTTCAATTGGGGAAATGATTTTGGGAGAATTTTTGAACTTGAGCTATAACTCTTTAGAGCCTTGTTGAATTGAATTGGGTAGATTAAAGAATCTTGATCAAAACTCACACCCTAGGGTAGTGCATACAACGTGTTCAATAAATTGTCTAAATGACTCATGATTGATTTTTATGTGTTTTTCCTTGTCTTATATGAATAATATAGGCACTATGGGTCGTACTAAGCGTTCTCGGTCTATCGAGCCCTTTACTACTTCTTCTTCATTGAGTCATCAATCAAGGGAGTCGGTCAATATAACGGTGAATGCTATGGGTAACCCCTTTCAGAGGAATTTGACTAGGAACATTATGTCTACTAGATTCTTGAAGGCAACATGGATGGAGAAGTTTGAAGCTTGGAAAGAAGTGGAAAGATTGTTTGATAACATCGGGTGGTTACCTTTCCTTATTCGGAAGGATTTGACTTATCCCGAGATGACGGCTGCTTTCTTCACCACAATAAATTTTAACCCGGTGGATAGCACTTTGACATTCACTCTGGATGACCGGGAAACTCAAGTTTGGAATGCGGGCCGAATAAGGGAGATTCTTAGTTTTCTAGCAAATGCCACTACTTCTTTGCCTAAATGGAGTGATGCTCAGAGAGATGCGGTATGGAGATCCTTCCCGTTGTGAAAGGATGTTCCTAGTTATTCCCCCCGGAACACATAGGATAGCTATCTTGATTCATTGGCTTGGGTGCTAGTTCATAGGATTTTGGCCACGGGATTTTGTGCTCGATACGGAAGAGATATTCACATTAATGAGACTGACTGGGAATAATGTACATGATGAAGGAAGGCATCAAGTTTGATAGAACGACTGAATTCCTGTGGAAGCTTCAGGAGATTGCTTGGAGAATTACTGGTACGATAGCCCATGGCGCGTTTGTCACTATTTTTGCTCGAGAGATGCATTGGAGGTCTAGGGATTGTTGCCCGTTGACTTTGGCTATGATATTGGTCCACAGTACTTGGAGAATGTGGGCTTGGCTATTGCTTAGGAGAGTGGACACTTCAAGGAGCATATTTTGCCTTGGTGGCCAATTCGGGATAGAGAAAGGCTTTGGCAGATGTATAGCTGGGGCAAGGCTTGTTTCGAGGAGCTTACAGAGGCTTAGAGGGAGCTTTTAGCTCAGATTCCTGATAGGCCAAATGATGAGTTTGGGATCCTTCGCAGTGCCGCACCGGTTGTTATCGATGAAGCTATTGGAGCTCCGGTTACTGTGAGAGGACTTCACGCAGATTTGGCAGGATCAAGGGCTGATTTGACCACCGTGATCGCAAGAGTTGAGGATCTAGCACATTATGTGGATGAGCGATTTGATGCGTGGGAGGCTCAGTTCGAGGTGAAGTTTGAAGGGTTCTGTGCTCGTGTTGATCAGTATTTTGGAGAACCCCCATCACCCTGATTCTGTTATTTTATTTTTTCCCCTGATTTTTAGACATTCTTTTTAGGCATATTCGTTGATATGTTGGGATGATTTTGATACGCTTATTTCTTTACTTTGTTTTGAACTCCATTATTTATGCAATGTGCCCCTTCTTACCACGAAGTTATGTCTTGTGTGTTGATTATTGACTGCATGTTGATTGTCAATTGCATTTGCACTTGATCTGTGTTTTGTAGTCACATATTTCAGGTTTTGGACGCCTTGCTAGCACGTTGCCGGATCTTCAATCGATAAAGGAGTTTTCTTGAACTTTAATTCTTTCTTTTGCTTGAGGACATAGCAAAGATTAAGTGTGGGGGAGCAGTCTAGGGATGCTAGGAGTTTTTATTGAATATTTGCATGATTAGATGTTTTGTTACACTTGGGAATTGCTAGGAATTGAAAATTGTTGAGAATTTTGAAAATTTTCCCCCGTTTTGAACTTTTTCTTCGAGTTTGATTGTTGAATTAATGCTAGAACGAGTTAGGCTTTTTGAATTAAGGAAAATATTCATGAGATTGGATGACTTAGTATGTTAGTATGCCCTTTTATTTTGAGCATTTCGAACGTTATAATGTACTTTGCTTAGAAAGGTGAATTGATGATTTTCAAATAAGTCTAAGATTTGATTAGGATGCATTTTAGTCCTATTAAGGCGAAATTTTGAGTTAATGAAAGAATAAGGAAGTGAACTAGGCAGTCATTGCCGGAGGATATTAAGCATTTAAATTTTTAGCCGTTTTTCACTAAATAACGTAATCTTATTGACCCCACTGTGCCTAATTGTTGTGCAAAGATTTTTATAGCCACATTATAAGCCTAATGCACAACAAAATAAACCACCTTGATAATTTTATATGAAGTTAGGCTTGCTCGTTTGATTTTATATTGAATGTCTATCTTTAGACCCCTTTTGATTGTTCCTATGTTTGAATTTGAGAGATTCATGTGAAGAAAGAAAAAGAATGAGAAGAAGTGTGAAAAAGAAAAGATATGAAAAAGAAAACAAGAGCAAAAAGAAAAGAAAAATATTTAGGCAGAGTGTGAGATTGGAATAGGTGGGATACAAATGTCCAAGTGTGGAGGAAGCTAGTGTTTCAGGGCTAAAGAAGAGTGTTGTGCTTTAGATTGAATGATGTAAGCTTGGTGAGTAGTCACTTGATCCAAATTTCCATAACCTTACCCCGAAGCCTACATTACAAGCTCGAAAGACCTACCAATCCCGAGTCTCGAGTTAACTCCATTAGTGGAGATAGGTGCGAAGAGTGTATTCCGAAGTTGATGATTAGAACTAAGGAGGAAATTGTGAATTTGTCATTCTAGTCGTATATTGTTTCGTTCGAGTTCACACACTAACCAAGGGTACACTTTTCATACTATGTTTGATGATCTTGTGTCATGGGTACTTGATTTGATTTGCTAGACTTGTTTAGGCGAATGTTCGATGATTGCTTTGAGGATGAGGTCTGATGGGGATGTGTTTTTTTTTTATTTTCGTATTACTCGAGGACGAGCAATAGCAAAGTGTGGGGGAGTTTGTTGAGTGTGAAATTCCTATAGATTTGAGCTTATATTAGAGTATACTTTTGTGCCGTTTGATGCGTTTGTGTGTTTATTTAGCTCCATTTAGGTTTTTTTGAGTTGGAGATAAGCAACGACAAAGGAAGACGAATTCACGCGTTTTTTGAGGAAAAAGGAGTAACTCCCGTTACCCTTTAGAAGAACAAAGATGTTAACTCCCGTTAATAGACACCGGAGCAACACTTTTGGCGAATCAGAGAGGTAACGCCCGTTACCCCTGGGCAGAAGGAAAATGGTAACGCCCGTTACCACTTATAAAAGCGTTATTGCGATTTCAAGGCAGTAACGGGTGTTAACAAGGACTGTGCGTAGATAGGTAACGCCCGTAACCTAGGGCGGCAAGACAGAATTTTGGGCAGCTATTTAAGTGTTTTTTGGAGTCTTTTTGAGAGAGGCTTCTTCCGTTCGTAACCTAGCCTGAGGAGAGAAGTTCTGGAGTTTTGAAGAATTGTTCAAAGAATTTCGAGAAGAGGAAAGGATCGAGTTCTTAAACAATTTTGGTTTTTCGATTTATTTACTGCTTTAATTTCGCAAACTAATTCCTTTAAGTTTGGTTTTAGTTAGTTTTCATGTTACATTCGTTTTTCCATATTCTTACTGAATGTTTATGAGTTTCATTTTGAGACCTTGTCTTGGTTTGATGAACATGAATTTTCTTAATGCAATTTATTTTAGTTTTATAAGTTTTGCTTTAATTATGAGTAGTCAAACCCCTAGGGCTAGGGGAGTGATGATGAATGTATGATATGTGTTTGATATGATGCTTGAATGACTTGTGCTAATTTTTAGTGTGAAAATTGGTTTGAATTGAAGTGTGAATGCTTGATCACCCTTAGCATAATCTAGAATTATTTGAGAATCGAGAGGTTACTAGTAATTGCGATGGTTTTCATAACTAGTAGATTGTATGAATGCAAAGACATTTGGTTCTGGTCTATACAATAGTAAATCTTATTCTATGCCAAGCCTAGGAATTGCACTAGTCTTGGTCTTGTTGGTTTAATTAATACATTGATGATTGTGAGAGTAACGTTGAGCTTAATTAAATACATGGTTATACCTTGAGAGAGGATAATTCATATATAAGTGATTAGGTTGTAGAATTGCACTTGTTAAACAAGTATTGTATTGAATCCTGAATACATAAGTCATTACTTTCCTACCTATTTAGTCTACTGAGTTTAATCCGTGTTTAAGTGTGTTATTGGTGTTTTCTTAGAGTTAATTACTTCAATTCTATTCTAGTAGATAGAATAACGACAACTTGAATTCGTTCGGTCTTTAGATTAGAAATAGATATTTAGTAGTGATTTATTTCCCTTCCCTGTGGGTACAATCCTATTTTGCTACGCGTATATTAAGTGTACACTTGCACGATTGGTTTAACTTAGTGAATCTAAACAACCAACAGTAGGTGTGTTCCGGGTTGTTTTGTTCTGTTAGTTCGACAAGGTGAGGTTTTCTTTCTTTTAGTTAATATGACCTACAACCCTATATGAGTTTTAAGCCCGCGTGTGACTTATATATATATGTGTGTGTTTGATACGTATTTTGTGGGAATTGGCCCGTTTTCTATGGAATCTTTTGAAAACATTTATATTTATATATATATATATATATATATATATATATATATATAAGCTACATTTTTGTTTGTTTGCTTTCGAAAGGGTTGGTGTTTGTTTTACACTAGCGAGATTTGGCTTTGAAAGATAAGTCTGTGATATGTATATGCCTTTTTGCACTTTGCCTTGGGCCCCGGAGAAGTGGTATGTGATCCCGGGTCGACCGTGGGGTTGCCTAGCTCTCTCATCAACACAACTCCACCAATGGGAGATTTAGCCCAACCTCGGGAGGTCGAGGGGGAGGCGGGTCTTCTTGAGCCGACTTGGAATATCATCGAAGGGGCGGGTAGGATCCCCAGCTCATATGTTTTGCTGAGAACCGGAGTTGAGGGGTCGCGCCTCTCTTCCCCAATCGGAGAAGGTTGGATTGATTTTGCGTATTGCTTTGGCATTACATTTTGCTTATGAATATGAAATAGGTGGGTTGAAAACTTGTACTCGCCGAGTTAGTATGCTTTTGCCTCCGCTTATGGTTTGTGAAACGGGAGTGGACTTCTAACTTCTAAAATTTGCTGATTTTGGCCTTCGGCCTCAAACCTTTTTCTTTATATATATTATTGCGGGTTAAAATATTTTAGAATGCAAAAACCCCGGCCCGGTTCATGAACACTTTAATTTTAAATATGTTATGCTCTTACGTATATGTACGTGTGCATGTGCTAGCCTCCTCACCAGTCTTTAGGACTGACCCCTCTTCGCTGTTTTCTTTTCCCCTTGTTTCTTTGAGTTTTAGGTGTAGGTTTTAGGAGTTCGAGCTAGGCGGCGGTCTTTCTTTTGAGTCGTCAGAGTTTTGTAGTAGAGTCTTTGCGTGCCTTGCATCTTTACTTTCCCGTTTTGGTACTATATATAAATATGTATAAGATTATGCTTCTGAATTTGAATTATGAGCATTGGTATGATTTATTTGGCCCGTGGTGGGCATGGCATGTATAACTTGACTCGATTTACTCTTGATATGTATGCATGTATAATGGTATGTTTGCGATCCTGTTGCTTCCTCATGTGAGTTTGATTTTATTGTGCACTCTGTATTAAGCCTAGCGTATGAGAGATTTTGTTTGTCTCCCATTCGCTATAGCTTGGTGCGTGTGCGGAGTTTCCATTTCGTTACACGTGTCGAGCTATGGTGTGGGGGATGTAATGCCCTTCGCTCCGAGGTGCTACATCCTAAAGTGGTATCAGAGCTCTTGTTGCAAAACCGGAGCTCTAGCGTCGTGTCGGGCCTGTCTAGGTTGTTAGGCTTAGGATTATGTGCTTGTTTGTGTTGAGTGTAGAAATTGCATGAATTTAAGCGTTAATTAGACTACATTTTTGGGTTGTTTGATGTGTTTATGTGTTTATTTTGCTCCTGTTAGGTAATTATTGCGTTGGAGATGAGAAACGGCGTTCCAAGGTGAATTCACGCGTTTTTGGAGGAAAAAGGAGTAACCCCCGTTAACAGATACAGGATCAAAGCTTTTGGCGAGAAAAGAGGCGTAACGCCCGTTACCCCTGGATGGAAGGAAAGTGGTAACGCCCGTTACCACTAATAAAATCATTATTGCAATTTCAGCAGTAACTGGTGTTAATGATATTAGCGCATGGATGGGTAACGCCCGTTACCAGAGTCGGCAAGAGAGCAATTAGGGTTGCTATTTAAGTGCGTTTTGGAGTCTTTTTTAGGGAGCTTTTCTTCCGTTCGTGACCTAACCTGAAGAGATAAGTTCTGGAGTTTTGAAGAGTTGTTCAAAGAAATTCGAGAAGACAAAAGGATCGAGTTCCTTAGCAATTTTAGTTTTTCTATTTATTTACTGCTTTAATTATCAAACTAATTCCTGTCAGTTTGGCTTTATTTAGTATTATGCTAGATTCGTTTTTAGATATTACTGAATGTTTATGAGTTTGCTTTTGATATTTTGTTTGAATTTGATGAATATGAATTCTTTTAATACAATTTCCTTTAGTTTAATGAGTTTTGCTTTAATTATGAGTAGCTAATTCTCTAGGGCTAGGAGAGTGATGATGAATGCATGATAAGTGTTCGATATGATGCTTGAATGACTTGTGTTAATTCTTAGTTTGAAAACAGGTTTGAATTGACTTGCGATGGCCTGATCACCCTTCGCATGTTTTATAATTACCTATAGATCGAGAGATTGATGGTAATTTAGATTGTTTTCATAACTTGTAAGTTGTAGAATACAAAGAGATTTGGTTCTAGCTTATACAACAGTAATCTCATTCCATGTCGAGTCACTAGAATTGTAACATCCCGTTCGTTCGACGTATAAGGTACGCCACGTTTCAACCTTTTTATATGTTTAATTATGTGATTTTGTGTTTTACGTGGCCCTATTTTGAACTCTTTTAGAGTTTAGGGGTCTTTTTATAATTTTCTCTTTTTAGGAGTTTTTCGGTCATTGTCGTAAGGTTTACTACAGTTAAAAACCAATCGTGCATGTGTACAATAACATACGTGTAGCACAATAGGATCGAACCCACAGGGAAGGGAAATCAATCACTACCCTATATTCTTCTCTAATCTAAAGACCTAACAAAAACAATTGTGGTTTTATCTATTAGTCTACTAAAACAGAAATCAACAATTAACTAGAATTAAACACTAGTAATACTAAGACACACTAATAAATTCAGTAAACTAAACAGGCAGGGGAAAAGTAATGAATCATCCAATCAAGAGCTGACATGATACTCGTCTGACAAGTGTAATTCTACAACCTAGTCACTTATATTTGTATTACCCTCTCTCGAGGTGTAACCAAGTGCTTAATTAGTGTTCAATGTTGCTCTCGCAATCACCAATAGTTAATTAAACCATAGGAACAAGACTAGTGCAATTCAGTATTCTAGCGGCTCGGCATGGAATAAGATTACTGTTGTATCAGCTAGGACCACATCTCTTTGTATCCTACAACTCATAAGTTATGAAAACAATCCAAATTACCATCAATCTTTCAATCTATAGGCAATTCTGAGACATGCTAAGGTTGGCCAAACCGTTACAATTCAAATTAAGTCCGCTTTCGAAACTTAGAATTACAAATCAAACATCTATCATGCATTCATTATCACCCCCCCCCCTAGCCCTAGAGAATTAGCTACTCATAATTAGAGCAAAACTCATAAAACTAAAGGAAATTGCATTAAAATAATTCATAGTCATCAAATCTAAACAAAGTCTAAAAATTAAACTCATAAACATTCTAGCAATTCTGGAAATTTAAATCTAACTTAAGAAAAACTGAATTTAGGAGGAATTAGTTTGAATAATAAAGCAACGATAAAACCAAAAAAACAGAATTAGTCTCAATCGATCCGTCTGAATTATCTGAAAAACTCTTGAAGACTTCCCGCAGCAACTGCCTCCAAGCGAGGTCTGAACTCTTCCGAAGAACTCTCCAAAATAAGACTCTAAACACACATAAATATCAGCCCTAAATTCTCTCGCCGATAGCGGTAACGGGCTTTACCTATCCATATGTAATTGTGGTTAACGCCCGTTACAAGGCTAAATCGTGTCTGCGCTTTTATTAGTGGTAACGAGCGTTACCACTTTCTTCAATCCAAGGGTAACGAGCGTTAACCTCCTTACACCAGAGATCATCTCCTCCTGTCTCTGGTAACGGGCGTTACCAGATCTGTATTGTAGTGGAGTAACGGGCATTACTCCCATATTCCACCTCAAGCGATGCTCCTGTATCCATTAACGAGAGTTACGGACATTGCCCTTTTACCTAGTAACGGGAGTTACCCTATTTTCCTCCAAAAATACGTTCAATTGCTTCACTTCGCCGTTTCGTAACTCCCACACCAAAATCACCTACATGGAGCAAAATAAACACATAAACGCATCAAACGGCACAAAAATATAATCCAATTACGCTTAAAATCATACAATTTCTACACACAACAAAATACCCCACACTTGAATATTGCTCGTCCCCGAGTAATACGGAAATCAAGAAAACACATCCTCATCAAACCATCTCCTCAAGCAATCGTCAAACCTTCGCCTAAACTAGTCTTAGCTAATCAAATCAAATACTCATAAACATAAGATCCTCAAAACTTAGTATGAAAAGTATACCCTTGTTTAGTGTGTGAATCAAACGAAACAATGTACAAAAATTAGAATGACAAATTCACAATTCCCTTCTAATTTCTAATCATCAACTTCGGAATACACTCTTCGCACCTATCTCCACTAATGGAATTAAATCAAGACTTAGGATCAGTAGGTCTTTCGGGCTTGTAATGTAGGCTTAGGGTAAGGTTATGGAAATTTGGATCAAGTGACCACTCACTAAGCGTACATCATTCAATCTATTCAAAACATGAAACACTTCCATTCGATATTAATACGAAAATTGCCCCAACTCTTCATTTGAATCCTACACTCTCAAATTCACACTTTGCGTAGTTTTCTTTTCTCTTCTCTTTTGCTCTTTGTTTCTTTCTTTTCTTTGTCACACGTTTCTCATTCTTTTTCTTTCTCTTTACAATAATCTCTCAATTACAATCAGAAGAACAATGAAAAGGGTTCAAAAGATAGATAATTACCATAAAAATCAAACGAGCAAGCCTTGGTGTAAAAATTATCAAGGTAGGTATTTCTATGTTGTGCATTGGCTTATAATCTGGCTACAAAATCTTTGCACAACAATTAGGCTCAGCGGGGTCAATAAGATTACGTTATTTAGTGAAAAACGGCTAAAATAGAAAAGCTTAAAATCCTTCGACAACGAACGCCTACTTCACTTTCTTATTCCTTCATTAACTCAAAATTTCACCTCAATAGGACTAAAATGCATCCTAATCGAATCTTAGACTCATTCGTAAATTATCAACTCATCTTTGTAAGCAAAGTACATTATCTCGTTCAAAAGTGCTCAAAATATAAGGGCATACTAACACACTAAATCATCAACTCTCATGCAATTTTCCTCAATTCAAAAAGCCTAACTTCTTCTAGCAAAAGCTCAACAATCAAACTTCAACGAAAAAAAGTTCAAAATGAGGGAAAATTTTCAAAAATTTTCAAAATTACTCGAATTTTAGCAACTCACAAGTGAAACTACATCTAAATATGCAAATATTCAATAAAACTCATAACAAGTATAGACACGTCCTAACCACTCCCCCCCCCCCCCAAACTTTGCAATGACCTCATGCAAATGAAAGAATTGAAGAGCAAGAAAACTCCCTGATTAGATGAAGAGCCGGCAACGTGCTAGCAAAGCTTCCAAAACCTGAACAAGTGACTAGAGAACATGGGTCAAATGCACAGGTAATTGATAATCAACATGCATCCAGCCATTTACACACAAGTCACAAATTCCAATTAAGAGAAAGGTACAATTGCATTTACAAACAAAGAATTCTAGGGCAAAAGCAAAGAAAAAGTAGCAGGAGTATCACAAATATCCCATAGTATCAAAAGTATAGACCCAAATAGCAAAGAACAAATGACAGAGCTAAGGCCCACAAAATCACTGATCAGGCGGTGGAGCAGGGCCCTGCGCCTCGAAAATATCCATCCAAGCGCTGATACAGGCCCTGGAACTGCTCATCTACATGGGTCGTCCATGTGTCAAATCACGGATCAACATGAGCTCGAAAATCCACCTGCTCCTGCCTCTGAGCATTGAATCTCGTATCAACTCTGGCCATCCTAGCATTGGCTTCAGCAAGATCCAATCCCATCGTTGCCATACTGATGTTTAGAGCTCGCACGGACATTGGCTCATCATCCCCCTGCTGAGGAACTGGTCTTGGGCCATCCTCTCTCCCCTCAGGAACATCTGGGATCTCGTCAATAGCAGCCTTAAGCTCATCCGGCACCTCATCATAAGTAGCAAAGCCCAAAGCATACATCTGCCTGAACCTGTCTCGTACCCTCTTGGGCCCCCATGGTAACAACCTTCCTTCAAATGGCTCCTCCTTCCACTCAGTGATTAAGCTCATATTCTTCCAATTGTCCTCATCCAAGAACGGATACATTGTCAGTGGCTCCGCCTTTTTAGGCCTCCATCCTAAACTCTTGGCGATCATGGTCACGGGACATAAGCCCCGTGACCTATAGCACATGTGTTCTTATTGGCAGCATTCAATATTCTCGTAGTCAAATCCCAAGTACCATTATATCGCCGTCCTTCCCTCATCATGTACATGATACCCAATTCGGTAGCCTGGATATTGCCCTCACTCTCATTACGGGCACAGAAGCAGCAACTCAAAATCTTATGCACGATCCTCCACACCACACTATCCAAATAGGTCGCCTTAGTTTTCCTACGTGATAGTTAGGTGTGTTGGGCTTCAAAGGGAAGGACCTCCAATCTCCTCCCGCACATCAACGCTCCAAATGGGGAGGCTAGTCTCGCGTCCTGGGGAAATCTAAATACTCCTCTTAATGTGTCAAGGGAAACAGAATTGGGGAGTCTAGCATCCAAAGAAAATGTAACCGGCTCATTATGACCAGGATGCCAATTTATCGTGGTGAGGAAGGCCGCGGTGAGCTCCGGATAAGTGAGTGTATCTTCCTCCAAAAATTCCAACCACCTAATGTTATCAAACAAAGTCCGTATCTCATCCCACACGCCCATGCGGATCAAAGCATCTCTTTTAAAGAATTTTGTAGGGAAAACCGTTCTCAAAAGCGCCCTATCAAATGGGTTGCCAACCCCTTCGACAACAACATTTCTAGTTTCACTTTGGGCCCAAGCCCTAGAAGTCCCGGAACTCGAAGCTTCTTCGACAAGAGTACACTTTGAACGGTCCATAGTTCCTGAAATTAGCAAAAATAACCAGGCAAAGCAAGCAATTATCAATCAAAAATTCAATTAGGCAATTCATCGAACACCTTGCAGGCACAATCCTAAGATAGGGATTTTAGCTAAAATTCTTCAATCTATCCCAAACCAAACCAACATTATCCTAAATTAGCACAGTTATAGTTCCAAAATCACTCAAATTCTACTCCAATCTCGTTACTAACCACCAATGTATGACTAGAACTAGAGCAAACAACAAATCTCCCAAAATCAACTAGAATTCCAAACCAATTTTCCAAACCTAGTTCTTACATGCCAACCAACATTATCCTAAATTAGCACAGTTATAGTTCCAAAATCACTCAAATTCTACTCCAATCTCGTTACTAACCACCAATGTATGACTAGAACTAGAGCAAACAACAAATCTCCCAAAATCAACTAGAATTCCAAACCAATTTTCCAAACCTAGTTCTTACATGCCAAAGTTGTTCAATTTTAACCAATTCAACTCCAAATTGTCCAAAATTCCCAAGTGCTTATGCTAGGGTTCAAATTCGAGAAAGGGGAGGACACTGCGAACAAAGGGAATAAGACTTACCGAGAGAAATAGAGAGGGGGAGCTTGAGTGTGTGGGTGCGGTGGCGCAAAGATAAGCGGCGGAGGCGGCGCAAAGGAAGTGGTGCGGTGGTGGTTCATGGCGGCTAAAAACTGCCGCTGCTTGCTCTCTTTCGTGTGTGCGTGTGTTTGTGTTTGTGTTTGTGGGAGAGGGAAAGATTTTAGGTTTTGAATTAAAAATCCGCCCAAAAACATGTTATTAAAGGCCCAGGTTTTCATGATTTTGGCCCGGTAACGGGCGTTAACATGTTTTAGCCTTATGGGGGTAACGGGCGTTACCCCACCTGGCCTAGACGCCTGTGGCTATTAACGGGTGTTTACACGGAATGACCTGCAAAATTGTAATGCCCGTTACCTATGCTACCCATGCCTCCTGACGCCATTAACGGGGCATTACATTAAAATACTAAGAATAGTGTAACGCCCGTCACACCTAACTCGCCTAAAAGCTAAATTTGAACACAAACACAATTTGGCGGGTGCTCAATCACGTTAATTAACAAAAATTAACCCATAAAAGGCAGTCAAAGCATAGTGCACCCTCCCAACAATAGAGAAACACACCTTAAAGCATATATTATAGTTTATAACAGCAATTCATTCTCACACTAGCACTTCTAGTGCATGCACACACAAACACAACTAAAAAAATAGACCTCAATATTGACGCTTAGCTTCACAATCACAGTCCTCGAATCAATTCTTACTTCAGACTCCGAACAATTTGCCAACTAACCTGCAAACGAAAGGGACAAACAGAGAATCACGAGAAAACAAGACGAGAGAACAACAAGGAAGAAAAAGAAAGGAAAAGAAAAGAAAAGAAAAAATAGTTCTAAGTTATAGTCGTTAGCTTGACTGGGTAATCCTGATTAGTTCACAGGATGCAGTGACACATGCGAAGTGTGTTTTTCGATGGGTTCGCCAACTAGATATGGCTTCAATCTCTGTCCATTCATTACAAACGTGCCCGAACTCTCATTTTCTATCTCCATGGCTCCGCTTGACATCACTCTAATAAGACGAAACGGGCCGGACCAACGAGACTTCAATTTCCCTGGAAAGAGCTTCAACCGAGAGTTGAATAATAAAACCAACTGTCCTACTTCAAACTCTTTCACTCGGATATGCTTATCATGCCATCTCTTTGTTCTCTCTTTATAAAGTTTGGCATTTTCATACGCTCTGAGTCGGAATTTCTCTAATTCATGAAATTGCAAAGCTCTCTTCTTGCCGGCTAGTTTCATATCAAAATTAATGGCCCTGATTGCCCAATATGCCTTATGCTCGAATTCCAACGGAAAATGGAATGGTTTTTTATAGACTAGATTAAATGGGGACGTACCGATAGGTGTCTTATAAGCCGTCCTATACGCCCATAGTACAACATCCAACTTAGATGCCCAATCCTTCCTCGAGCTACTTACAGTTTTTTCCAAAATCTATTTGATCTCCCTATTGGAAATTTCAACTTGCCCACTCGATTGGGGATGATACGGGGTCGCCACTCGATGGTGAACTCCATACTTTTTCAAAAGGATCTCTAGAGGCTTATTGCAGAAATGGGATCCTCCGTCACTAATAAGAGCTCGGGGAACTCCAAATCGACTGAAAATATTCTTCCTCAGAAATTTCAACACAACCTTGGAATCATTCGACGGTGATGATATGGCTTCAACCCACTTAGATACGTAGTCAGCTCCCACTAGAATGTACTTATTTCCGTTGGATGACGGAAAGGGACCCATAAAATCAATGCCCCAGACATCAAAAAGCTCAATCTCAAGAATATATCTCAGTGGCATCTCATCTCTCTTTCCAATATTACCTGTCCTCTGGCATGAATCACACTTCATCACAAACTCGTGTGCGTCCTTAAACAGTGAAGGCCACCAAAATCCAGATTGTAGTGCCTTTACAGCAGTCTTACTCGCACTAGCGAGACCTCTATAAAGGCTGGAATGGTAGTGATAAAGCACCTCCTCTATCTTATCCTGTGGGACACATCTCTCCACCAGATGATCAGAACAGTGTCTATAAAGCAACGGTTCTTACCAATAGTAATACTTTGTATCGGAAAGAAATTTCCTTTTCTGGTGGAAACTCAAGTCAGGAGGTACAATTTTACTGACCAAGTATTTCACAAAATCTGCATACCACGGTACTCCAGAGTCTACTTTAAACAATTGCTCATCTTGAAAATTCTCCACTATAACCTGTTCTTTCTCCTCGGCTGTCTCCTCAATTTCCAATCGCGACAAGTGGTCTGCTACCACGTTCTCTGTGTCCTTCTTGTCTCTAATCTCCAAATCAAACTCCTGGAGTAACAATATCCACCTAATGAGGAGCGGTTTACTATCTTTCTTGGACAAAAGGTACTTAATGGTAGTATGATCAGTGTATACCACAATTTTTGAACCTATTAAATAAGAATGAAACTTGTTAAATTCATGTACAATAGCTAACAGTTCTTTTTCAGTGGTGGCATAGTTTAGTTGTGCATCATTAAATGTTTTGCTAGAATATGCAATAACATGTAAACGTTTCCCCCTTCTTTGGCCAAGGACAGCTCCTATGGCCAAGTCTCTAGCATCACACATTAGCTCAAACGGCAAACTCCAGTCTGGCACCACCATAATGGGTGCTGAAGTAAGTTCTTTCTTCAGCCTGTCAAAAGCAATCAAACAGTCATTATCAAAGATAAATTCAGCATCCTTCTGTAAAAGCTTACAAAGAGGTAAGGTGATTTTGGAGAAATCCTTAATAAACCGGCGATAAAATCCGGCATGACCAAGGAAACTCCTAACTCCCTTAACATTAGTTGGTGGTGGCAACTTTGCGATCACTTCAATTTTGGCCTTATCCACTTCAATTCCCTTCTCCGAAATCCTATGGCCTAACACAATCCCTTCCTTCACCATGAAGTGGCACTTCTCCCAATTCAAAACTAGATTAGTCTCTTCTCATCTCTGCAGAACTTGAGTTAAATTCTGTAAACAAGATTCAAAAGAGGAACCAAACACAGAGAAATCATCCATAAATATTTCCATGGCACGCTCAATAAAATCAGAAAAAATGGCCATCATGCATCTTTGAAATGTAGCAGGGGCATTACACAATCCAAAAGGCATTCTCCTAAAGGCGAAAGTACCATAAGGACAAGTAAAAGTGCATTTTTCCTGGTCTTCCGAAGCTATAGCTATCTGGTTATAACCTGAGTACCCATCTAGAAAACAGTAATATGCATGCCCGGCTAATCTTTCTAACATTTGATCAACGAAAGTAAGGGGAAAGTGATCTTTCCTGATCACAGTATTTAATTTTCTGTAGTCAATATAAACTCTCCATCTCGTGACTGTCCTAGTAGGAATCAATTCATTGTTCTCATTTTTAACTACAGTCATCCCTCATTTCTTAGGCACAACTTGAATAGGACCAACCCACTTACTGTCCGAGATAGGATAAATAATCCCCGGCATCTAATAGTTTTATTACCTCAGCCCTAACAACTTCCTTCATGTTTGGGTTTAGCCAGTGTTGGTGTTCTATAGAGGGTTTGTGCTCTTCCTCCATCAAAATTTTATGCATGCAAATAGCTGGGCTAATCCCCTTAATGTCAGAAATAGTCCACCCTATTGCTCGTTTATGAGTTCTCAACACCCTCAACAAAGCATCTAATTGTAATTCAGATAATTCCGCAGAAACAACTACAGGCAGTGTATCAGATTCACCTAAGAATGCATACTTCAAATGATTGGGGAGGGGTTTCAATTCCAAGGTGGGTACCTTAACAATCGAAGGGAGAGGAGTGGGCTTACCTGTACCCAACTCCTCATAAACAAACCTTTATCGAAATGGTACGAATGGGGTTGCCTCAAGTTCTTGTGAGTAGGTAGCAATTTCTTCAAGTAACTCCTCTCCGTCTATTTTCTCTTCCAGTCCCTGCAGACATAATTCAAGGGGGACATCTTACAACGCTGAAATTGAAATAATATCATCTACCATGAAACATTGTTCTCCCACCACTGGTCCTTTTATGGTTTTGAATAGGTTAAACTCCACTTGCTCTTCCCCCACTCTTAGGGTTAGCAATCCATTATTTACATCAATCAATGCTTCAGCTGTGGTAAGGAAAGGTCTTCCTAGAATCAATGGCATATCTCGGTCCTCTTCTATGTCAAGCACAAGAAAATCCACTGGGAGGTAAAACTTCCCGACCCTCACAAGGGCATTCTCTAAGGTTTCAGTGGGATATGTGATTGATCGATAAGCTAATTAAAGTGACACTGTAGTTGACTGTAGATCTTCCAACCCCAATTTCCTGTAAATAGATAAAGGCATTAAACTCACACTAGCACCAAGATCGCATAAAGCTTTATTGAAAGTTAAATTGTCAATAGTACAAGGGATACAAAAACTCCCTAGATCCTTAAGCTTCGGTGGAAGCTTATGCTGAATAATAGCATTGCACTCCTCAGTGAGTGCAATCGTGGCATACTCTTCCAATTTCCTCTTGTTAGAGAGGATCTCTTTCAAAACTTAACATAAGTCGGCATTTGTGCTAATGCTTCTACAAAAGGAATGTTGATATGTAACTCCTTAAAGATGCTTAAGAACTTCTCAAAATGTTTCTCCAATTTCTGCTTCTGCAATCTTTGAGGAAAGGGAACCGGTGGCACATACTCCTTGGGTGCCACATTCACCCTTGGCTTTGAAGGGGGCTCTTTCTTTTTCTCTTCTACATTTCCCTCCTTTATCTCGGCTACTCCTTCCGGCTTCTTTCCAATAGTGTTACCTTCATCAGAATCTGTAGGCCTCCTTGGTCCTTCGTACTCCTTGCCACTTCTCAAGGCTATAGCTTTACACTGTTCCTTATGATTGTTTCCGGTTTGATCTGGCAACTTCCTTTGGCCTATGGTATTCAGTGATTGGGCTATCTGACCGATCTGAGTCTCTAAATTCTTATTCTGATTCACCACCTGCTCTACCTGAGTTTCCAATTTCTGATATTTATCCAAAGACACGGCTATGAACTTCTCAAGTGCAGCCTCCCATCCCTGCTTCTATTCCGGAAAGGGTTGAGTATGAGGGATGTAAGGTGGAGGTTCCGGTTGCATCAGATAATGGCCCGGAGTATGGATTAGGCCTGGTCGACGTAGATCTTGAGGCCTCGGTTGAAACAGCGGTCTAAGTTGCGGTATCGCTTGTTGAGGATAATTCTCCCAACTAGGATTGTAGGTGTTTACATGATTTGCATAACTCACTTGCTCTTGCACCTGCTCACCTACATTGAAATAAGGACATATGTTAAACACATGTGGACCAGTACAAATATCACAAGTTACCTGCACTGGTTGGAATTGTGTTCCAATAGCATTCACAGAAAGTTGGTCTAATCTGTTATTGAGAGCTTCAATCTGAGCATTGATAGTGGTCAGGCCATCGAGCTCTATGACTCCTGCTGCAACCTTAGTCGGTTGAGGATAGTTCCCTTATTGCACAAAAACATCGTTCTGTGACATATTCTCTAAAAGTTCAGCAGCAACCGTTTCGGACTTTAACAAGAAAGCTCCGCCACCAGTGGCATCCATTGCTCCTCTAAAAGTAGGGAACGTCCCATTATAAAATGTCTGAATCAGTAACCAACCAGGAATCCCGTGATGTGGACACTTCTTCTGCAAATCCTTAAATCTCTCCCAAGCCTCATAGAAAGGCTCTCCATCCATCTATCGGAAACCTTGGTTCTCGTTCCTATACTTCGTTGTTTTGCTGAGAGGGGAAAATTTAGCTAGAAAAACCTGAGAAAGCGCTTCCCAACTTAGGAAGAATTCATTGGTACAGTGCTCAACCATGCCTTGGCTCTTTCCCTAAGTGAGAATGGGAAAAGTCTAACTCGGATGGCATCGGTTGTGACATTATGGATCTTGAAAGTATCACACACTTCAAGGAAATACTCAAGATGTGAAGTTGGATCCTCCACTGGTAACCCCACAAACGGATTGTTTTGCAGCAAGTTTATGATGGCTGGTTTGATCTCAAAGTTATTTGCAGCAATAGGGTGACGAGTTGCAGTTTGCATCACCCCCACATTCGGTAAATTGTAGTCTCTAATCGCAGGAGGAGGTAGCTCTTAAGGTAGATCTACCACCCCTCCGTCTCTTGTGCTGGTAGGATCTTCGGCCATCGAATCTGCACAAGGTCAAAGAAAGTCCTTAGCTCAATTCCACAATGACAAAGACTACAAACATAAGATAGAATAATGGTCTAAAGCACTAGATCAAAATATTTAAGTAATATTGATTTAAAACGCCTTCCCCGGCAACGGCGCTAAAAACTTGTTGTAAGGTTTACTACAGTTAAAAACCAATCGTATAAGTGTACACTAACATACGCGTAGCACAATAGGATCGAACCCACAGGGAAGGGAAATCAGTCACTACTCTATATTCTTCTCTAATCTAAAGACCTAATGAAAACAATTGTGGTTTTATCTATTAGTCTACTAAAACAGAAATCAACAATTAACTAGAATTAAACACTAGTAATACTAAGACACACGAATAAATTCAGTAAACTAAACAGGCAGGGGAAAAGTAATGAATCATCCAATCAAGAGCTGACATGATACTCGTCTGACAAGTGTAATTCTACAACCTAGTCACTTATATTTGTATTACCCTCTCTCGAGGTGTAACCAAGTGCTTAATTAGTGTTCAATGTTGCTCTCGCAATCACCAATAGTTAATTAAACCATAGGAACAAGACTAGTGCAATTCAGTATTCTAGCGGCTCGGCATGGAATAAGATTACTGTTGTATCAGCTAGGACCACATCTCTTTGTATCCTACAACTCATAAGTTATGAAAACAATCCAAATTACCATCAATCTTTCAATCTATAGGCAATTCTGAGACATGCTAAGGTTGGCCAAACCGTTACAATTCAAATTAAGTCCGCTTTCGAAACTTAGAATTACACAAGTCATTCAAGCATTAAATCAAACATCTATCATGCATTCATCATCACCCCCCTTCCCCCAGCCCTAGAGAATTAGCTACTCATAATTAGAGCAAATCTCATAAAACTAAAGGAAATTGCATTAAAATAATTCATAGTCATCAAATCTAAACAAAGTCTAAAAATTAAACTCATAAACATTTAACAATTCAATATGCAACAATAAATAAAATGAACCGTGCTTGACTCGAATGCAAAGACTGGACTCAACTCAATTCCCGCCTAGCATGCACCTGCAAGAACCTGAAAGGTGAAGGCATCAATCTATGGAAGACTGAGTGAGGGGCATAAATAAATATTAGCGCAGATAACATGCAAGTCATAATCTCGGGTAAGGTTTTATAACTGAAAGCAATATAAGTTTAAAACACGATACACATTGCCCGAGATTACAACTATCAGATTAAACACTTTAATCACTTTCAATCAATCAATCAGTGGCCCGGCGAGTGAGGGTAATCTCCAACCTTTCCCCGACTGTGTACAATAATTCAATTATTAATCCATTACGTGATCACACAAACAATCAATTACAGTGAACAAGTAGCAATTTCAGTGACTCCTTCTTCCTCCAATGATGGTGGGTTTGCAAGACCCTAACCATCCATGGTAACACGGTGTACGTCAGGAACATGACTCCCACGTACAGGACTCCTTCCTCCACCAAACCTCCTGGTGGATTCAGGGTTCATCCCCACAGTATGAGAGGAGTGTAAGAGTTACCCGTCAGCCCATGATTTCCCGATTGGCTCAAACACTAACTCTCGAGGCGGTAATTATGTGCTGGTGAGACATGACTCAATAATGATACCAAATATGACGCACGGCGTAATCATGTAACGAGATGACGCGCATTGATCAATGTATCATGTAATAATCATATTCTTGCATGAAATGGATCATATTATAACATGTATAGGTCATTTAAGGGTAAAAGAAAGGAAATGGAAATCTCAAGTTTTGTACAGAAACTTACTACCTCTCCAGGGGCCTGGGAAGGGCCATTCCCAGCTCCCCGAAGCTGTTCCCCAAAAATGGGAAGGCCCGTTCCCGGCTGTGAGCCAAAGTGGGAACGGTCGTTCCCGTTCTCACCAGCACACAATCACATACACACATGGGAACAGCCGTTCCCAATTACAAAGGGAACGGCCGTTCCCAATTACAAAGGGAACGGGAATGGCCGTTCCCGTTATGCAGAAGATGCAGAAACAGGGTAGCAAACCAGGGGAAACACGAACCAATTTCATATCTTCATAATAATCATCAATTCAACTCCCCAATAACACAAATCATGAAAGAAACATGCTTAGGCACTTATAGTTCCATAAAATCCATTATAAACACTTATATCATGCTTAATCATTAAGAATCATCAATATCAAGCCATATGTCATTTCATCATCTAACTCCATAATATTCAAGAATTCATGCATAATTTCTAGTCAAGAGCATGAAATCAAGCTTCTAACAATTAACACACAAGTGATTTACTCCAAAATCATAAACCCTAGCTTCAATCATCAATTCAAGAATTCATATAAATGTGAGCATATCTACCTTAAGGGAAAAGAGATGAAAAGAGATGAAGAAGTGATGATGATGATGCTCCAAATTATGCAATTTCCCCAGAAAATTAGCTTGAAATGAAGAAATCTCCCCTTCTTCTACTTGGGGCTTTTGATCGTGAGAAAGAGGAAGCAAAGTGTGTATATGTTTGAAAGAAATGAGCTCATGGAAAATATATTTCATGATTCTTCTATTAAAAGAGATGACAAAGCACAATTTGCAATTAAATCCCTCGAATGTATAAGTTATGCAATTAAGTTCTATTTCATGAAATATGGTCACTTTAGTCCAATGAAATGATCAAGCAATTTGGTCCTCACATTTACAAGAATGATCATTTAAGAACAATTAGGCAAATAAATCAAGTTCGACAATTATTTCACGTAACAATCAAATGTGATTCACATAATAATTCTCAAGTTGACAAGTATTTCATATAAACATGTAGGAATATAATTCATAAAATTACCATAAAATGTAGGAATTTAATAAACAAAGAATTAAATAAATCCTAACTCTCGAAAAACTTACACGTGCCGTGCGTACCTGAATAACCGAAAATCGGGGCGTTACAATTCTCTCCCCCTTAAGAGGATCTGGTCCCCAGATCCACTGTCTTGAATTCCTGGAATTTAAGTAACTCTCCCGTGTTCATCCCACGCGGGTTGGCCATTCCCCGTCAGGGATTAGTTCGGAAGAGGTCTTCAATCAAGAAGATCCCTCCAATGTTGTTAAGTCACGACCCTCACTTACCGAAAATCTACTCACTCGAAAGAAAATCTAATCTGCCGCTAGAACAAGTTGGCAAGTAACAAGAAATGATGAGAGTGACCCGTCTCTCCAATAAACAATGAGAGAACCCCGTCTCTCGAGCAACAAAATAAAGTCAACTAACAAGGAATCAAATGTGACAATAATGAAATATATGATGCACGCGATATGCATGTTTATGTGTACCGTTCACCGTTATTGGAATTCGTCCATTGTGGTAGTTCGATTGAACGCTTGATTCTTTGATTGATATTTCCTTCACCGTTCGAGCATAACCATAACTTTTAAATTATTTCCCTACCCGGCTCTCCCCCTTAAGAAAGAAAATAAAAATTTTCTTTCTCACTCCTTTTGAAGTCCGGAGTGGATGTCCACTTGTTCAAAATCTTGTCCAATTCGGCAAAACTGGATTGATGGTTGTAGCGGGAATGGAGAAAATCTACTAACAATAACATTAAATTATGCATGCCTGTTAAAGTGTTAATGCACATGTCACAAACAATTCAAAATGCAAAATGTGGCAACTAATTTCGACAAGTTCAAGTAGACACGTTGAGCATATAAATTTCCAATTCACATAAGGTCAATTAAACAACATTTAGTGGCACGAATCCATGCAATGCACAAGTTAGCAAGTAATTCCTAAGCCGTACGACCTAGACTCGGTGTATAACTTGATTCGATTTACTCTTGATATGTATGCATGTATAATGGTATGTTTGTGATCCTGTTGCTTCTGCATGTGAGTTTGATTTTATTGTGCACTCTGTATTAGGGTCTACACCGTCTAGCCTAGGAGAAATTTTGTTTGTCTCCCGTTCGCTGTAGCTTGGTGCGTGTGCAGAGTTTTCATTTCGTTATACGTGTCGGGCTATGGTGCGGGGGATGTAGTGCCCTTCGCTCGGGGGTGCTACAATAGGCACGCTTGGTGCAAACACAGTGAATCTTTACAAACACAATAGATCTTTATCCACGCCCAACTTGTATATAAATGGTGGAACAGTGAATTGATGGAAATTCATTCCAAAATAGTGTGCTTGTTATTTCTATGCTTTGGTCTCTACATTAATACTATTTTTTTGTAATAGGTAATACCATCTGATAGTATTGTGCCTTATTGAATCAAATAGTGTAGGTGAAACTTTATCTTCAGGCTTGTAGAAGTGATTTTTGTGGGAGGAAAGCTTCACCTCATTAGGTGCAATCTAGAGGGCATTAGGACGCGCTTAGATGACTCCGCATATGTTAGGAGCATTCCCCTGGGTCGTATGGCTCAAATTGATAAATTGATTTGGCATTTTGAGAAAGATGGTCAATTTTCTGTCCGAAGTGCTCATCGGGTGGCGCTCGCCTTGGATGGAGCTTCCCGAGCCTCCTCTTCGCTTTCAAATGACAGCCATTTATGGAAGAAAATCTGGAGCCTACAAGTTGTCCCTAAAGTCCGGGTTTTTGTGTGGCATGTGTGTCATGATATTCTTCCTACATCCTCTAAACTTAATTCTCGACAATGTCGTGTTGACGTCTTTTGTCCGGTGTGTCGCAATTTGACTGAAGATGCTAAACATATTCTCTTTGATTGCCCCTTTGCACGTCAGGTCTGGGCGATTTCGTTCCTCCCATGGACTACCATCTCGAAGTTTGAAGCGGGAGTCCAAGAGTGGATCGAAATTGTTTTCTCGGAGTTCGATGCTGCTGATCGTGCCAAATTTGCCTTAATTCTGTGGGGTTTATGGTGGTTTCGCAACAAAATTAGAACTGAAGGTTGTTACATGCGCCCGGATGAGCTCCTAGAGTTTGCTTTCTCGCTAAGGGATCATCCCCCCTCCCCTGCAGATCTATCATCTTCCTCGGCAAGTGATGTTGCTCAGGTTACTAAGTGGAGTCCTCCGGACCAGGGATTTATCAAATTAAATGTGGATGGAGCTCTGTTTGTGGAAAAAGGGGAAGTGGGTATTGGTATAGTTGCGCGAGACCATAACGGGGTCTGTTTGGCTTGGAAATGTGACCGTTTTGAGAGCCTCTTGGATCCGGAGGCTGTGGAAGCTACTGCTGTTTTGGGTGCACTGGACCTTGCTCACTCATATGGATGGACAAATATATTGGTGGAAAGTGACTGTCTTAATCTCGTAAACAAGGTGCGATCCAATGCGGCGGACAACTCTCCTTTTGGGAATATCATCCAAGATATTAGATCAGTGGCTAGGTCTTTTTCTTGCTGTAGTTTTCTTTTCGTTCGTAGAGTAGTTAATGTGGTAGCTCACTCGCTTGCTCGACATGCGGCTCCGGCCTGCGAAGGCGGCCCGATTGTCCCGCCTTTCCTTGTTAATCTTGTTCTTGACGACTGTAATGCCTTCTAACTGGTGCTACCAGTGTGAGGGCTTCTCGTTTCAAAAAAAAAAAAAATGGCCTATGACTATCTTGACGGTGGCCATTGCTAGCATATTGTGTCTTTTATAATTTTACAATTCATATTTTTGTTGGATATTTAAAGGAAATTGAACATTTGATTCGGTGGTTTTGCAACATGTCCATTTTCAGTCAACACTTTCAATATACATGCCATGTTCCGGCCAAAATTAAAATCGGATAGATAATTATCTTTAAACTGTTACATTTTTGTATTTAAAGCTTCAATTGCAACTATACAAATTAATGTCTCAAAATGTCAATTGATTTATAGTTATAGACTTATAGTCTCAATTTTGCAATTTTGTCAAAATAAATGTACTTGTGTTAGGTAAATGATTGTACTAATCCCATGGGAGTTTTTTCTATTAAGTTAGCTTATCATAAAATTCCCATTAAAATTTAAAGGGATAATTACCAACGCCCCCCCTGAGGTTTGGCGTTATTACAGAATACCCCCTGAGGTTTCGGGAATTACGAACTCCCCCCTGAATAGTACACCCTCGCTTACAATTAGCACCGGCTGTTAATTACATCGTTAAATTCAAATTTAAATTCCAAAAACACCCTTAGGGGGCATATTGTAATTTTACTTTGAGTTTAATGATATAATTGTAATATTAATTAATTTTGGATTTTTTGTATTTAAAAAGCTGTTATTTAATTTAATATTTTATATTTTATCTATAAATATAAATTGAATTAGATATTCCATGCATATTTATTTCTATAAAATATGATAAGTTATAAATTTCCTTTCATATTTATTTCTTAGTTTTAAATATATTTTGTAGAAATCCATTTAAAGTTAATTTAAAATAATTTATTTGCAATTATAACAAATTTTCCCTCAAAATAAAAATTCATATAAAAAAACCCACACAAAGATCAACTAGTGCATTATCAATTTTTTTCCTCAAAATTGAAAATCATAACAAATACACTAATATCAACAAATGTATTAGTGTAAATTCACAAAAATATCCGTCAGTCGTTTAAACAATTATTTCAAACATTGAACATGTATGGTCAATATCTATAGAAGATATTAAGCATCCATAAACTGTAAGTATGAAATTAGTCTATCATAAAAATATTAAAATAACATTAAGTAGCATTTTATTAAAAAAAAATGTTAGGTAGACGCAAAACTCAAGTACTTACATCAAACCCCTTTAACAATTTCAGTCCGTGCATTAGCCCCCTTACCTTTGGCTCTTTATTACATATACCCCCTGAGTTTCAACATAGTAGGGGTAAAATAGTAAATTTTACACAATTCGTCAAATTTAACGGAGGAGATAACGGCCCAGGGGGGAGTTCGTAATTTCCGAAACCTTAGGGGGTATTCTGTAATAACGTCAAACCTCAAGGGGCATTGGTAATTATCCCAAATTTAAATGCCAGCAGTCTTCGGTTTTAAAGGCAATCTGGAGCTAAATTTAACGCCTACTATTCATATTTCATTGTTAGATTGGTGAAGGGATGGCTCCTGGTGGACGACAAGCTAGAGAAGAAAGGAATTGCAATCCCATCAAAATGTCTATGGTTTGCAGAGCGAGAAACAATTGAACATGTGTTCATTAACGGACACAAAAGTAGGCAGGCATGGGACCGTTTCTGTGAAATATTCGGCATGAGTGGCATGAATTCAGAGTCGCCGATTGATGCCTTGCATATTTGGATTAACTCCTCGCCTTACAGTGGCAACAACCACATCCGTATTGTGCTGCCTGTGTTGGTTTTTTGGTACTCCTGGCTTGAGAGAAACAAGGACCAAACATAATGGAACCCCCTATTCTCTTACCTTAATATTATTATCGCGTTAAAGCTCATTTTTATCAACTTAAACTAATCGGTCGTTTATGCAGGTCATGGTGGGTTGGAAATTTCATGTGGCGAGACGGTTTGGTGTTATGTTAGAACCGAATCCACTGAAATTATTAAGAAATTTGGGCAATGGATGAAACTAGACACGGGTATTCCATGTCCTTAAAGTTTCTATCACTCCTAACTTTCTGGGAAGTATGCTAAAGGTTGCAGAAGATACACTTCCAGGATATATGTCAAGCTTTTAGGGAGGATTTTCTGTGTTAGCACTGCACAAGAAATCTGAGGAGTGTTGTGTATCCTTTTCAGCTCAGGAGGATTGCATATATAGACTTTTCAGGTGTAAAAAACGGACTGATTTGAATTGTGACTGTTTGAGAATTAATTCAACATCAATGCACAGTTAGTGGCCCCTGAATTCATTCCTTGACTTGCAGTTACATCTATCCTTCCAACAGTCAGTTTTCAAATGCTGAGCTAACCTAGGGCGAACACTGGTCTAAAAAGATAGGCTCTGGGTCAGCATCAATGGACTGTTAATGGCCCCTGAATTAATTCCTTGACTTGCAGTTAACCTAGGGTGAACACTGGTCCAAAAAGATAGGCTCTAGGCTCGGAGGTGAAGCTCCAAGCGACGATGCGCACCTATGAAGTGCAAAGTGTGAAGTGCAAAGTGCGCCATCAAATGCCACAATTGCCCAAGCCCAGCCCCGGCCCCCTTGCGCGTGCACGGGCGTTGTGGTGCACCACACCGTGTATGAGTCCATAAATCCACTCTTGAGTTCCACAAATTTAATACTGTATTTACAACTTTAATATATAAAGCTGTCTTATTTTTAGTATTTCTCCAATGTGGGACTCTAAGAGTCACAGTTTTTTTAAACACCTATTATCTTCGATATTCCCAATGTCTCTTCAATTTTCAATTTGGGATATTAAAGACACATAATATTCAACAGAAACATCAGGTGAAAATCGTGCAATGGATAAAACGTACATAGAATTGGCTGAAACTCAACTCGAACGGAGCCTCGAAAGGTAATCCAGGGCCTGCAGGGATTGGTGATCTTATCAGGAACTCGAATGGGGATATCTTGCTTGCTTATAGGCAGTCGAATATGGGGTTAAAGCAGCATCTGACATGGGATGCCAAAATTTATGAGTGGAGGTTGATGCTAGCATGGTAATCTTGATCATTAACAGAGGCAGGGCAGGCAATCCTGCAATACAAAAAACCATAACTAACATCCACAAATATGGGAGCAGAATGTGAAAATATCGCATGCACGTGTATAGTGAGGGAAACATAGCTGCGGATCCCCTTGCTTCTTTGGGAGCGACCAACCAGTCCAACTGGTCATTTCGGGCCTCCCCTCTCCGAAAAGACATTCTGCTATTGCCCGATTGGAATAGTGGAACCTCCCAAATATTCGATTAGGATGATCATGATGAACGCTCAAGTGTGACATTAATGCTTAACTTAATATACGAAGGTTTTGGTACTGGTAACGTTTACATTAATTTCATGTTTCACCTTTGTGCTAGTTAGAAATAAAGCTACTGACAATTGGGCATCGAGAGGTTCTTGCAACTTGCAGGGAACTTATTGGGTGAGGCTGCAGAGCTACTGCGCAATCTATAACCGACCTCCTAGTAATCTTAGAACTAGAGTTCTTCTCGTCCATAGTAAAATCAACAAAAACTTCGTCTTAAGTTTGTTGAATATTTTTTTAGCAACAAAGAGCGTGATTTTACTATGATAATTACAAATGTCGAGGCGAGAAGATAAACCGGAAAAGGTCATCGAAATTGATTTCAAGTGCTTACGACAAAAGACGTTGTTCGATTGAAATCCTAAACACCGTAAGGAACCTTCTAAGTATGCTTTTCATTTTATTATACGATATGAATATATATCTTTAGTAGATATTTTTATGTGTTAGATTATTTTTGCCCAATTATTCATGATAATTTTATGCTAACAAGTTTAAGGCTTTATTTGTCCTTCACGGTGCTTCAAGGTTTATTCGAATAGCTTCTCAAGATATAATGATTCTTCAAAGGAAGCACTCCAATTGATTACTCCGGCGAATTAAACTAATTGGAAACTCTTCTTATGATATGAAATAGTAGTGAGTGAATTTGTAGTGAACACACTTCAATGAATTTTATGAGTAGTTTTTGTGAATGAATTCTATGCACTCTTATTTATAGATGATGATACACCACTTCAAAAGGGTGTTTAACTTTTCATAATTTAGTTATTAATTAATACGACACCTTTTCGATTATTGCCGAAACCATATAATGTTACATTTGTTGGATATTTTGACCAACAAATGTGTGATTTCACTATGACAATTGCGAAGGTCGAGGCAAGAGTTCGACTCTCTTTCCTTAAGACGAAATTATTTCGCTCATGTGCTTATGGATTAACGGTAATCGTCTCCCAAGATATAACGACCATTTCTCGTAATAATAACACTACAAATTACGAGATCAACGAACTCTAAATGTTTTAAACTCTTTTATAATTTAACTACTAGTGTATGTATTCTAAACTAGGATGAATGAAAGTGCAAAGTAAGGTGGTCTATTTATAAACTAAGATGTACCTCTTCAAAACGATTGCAACTCTTCATAAATAATTAATAAAACACAATTAAAACCATTCCAGAATTACCGGAAGCAATAATTGCATCGTAACTTTCTGGTTGCATCCATTGCCACGCACCGTTTCGGCATCAATTCAAATTAATGCAAAATTGAGCATGTTGCATCAAATGAGTTGGAGCCACCATTTCGACGATTTCGTTAATTGCCGTGAATGCCATTTATTAATGGAAAGGCACTAACTCCAAAGAGGTGCATTATTTGAATGCATCCTTAGATTCACATCTATACTATAATATATAGGAGGGGTGTGTTTGAACCCAATTGAGCTAATTTTGACTGAATAGAATTTTGTGGTTTTTTTGAAATTTTTAATTAAAAACTAAAAATTATGATTGGTTGATGGATATTAAATTAATTTATTTATTTAACAATTTAATATCCCTTGATTTTTGGGAGTTGTCATAAATTAAAGTATCAATTTATGGTACAATTTATTTGAATGCATAATTTAGGAAAATATATGTTAATTTAAATTCAAATACAACTCATATAATTAATGACAACACCCAAAATCCAAATAAAACTCATGAAATTCATTTTTTTATTTCTCACATTTTTGAAATACTTTAATTATAATAAAATTTTTATTGACCGATATCTATGTCTATACTTCAATCTATCTATTAACATTTATATATATATATATATATATATATATATATATATATATATATATATATATATATATATATACTATAATATATAGGAAGAGTGTTTTGACCAAATTTGATTCAAATTTGACTCAATAGTTTTTTCTCCTTTTTTTGAATTATTTTATTCTTTAAAAATTATTTTATTGATCAATTAAATTTTCATAATATTTGATATTTTAAAAACTTTAATTAGGTTTTTCAAAAAAAATTAATTTACTAAATCACATTAATTAATTTAAGAAAATATCCGATTGATACTTAAACACAATATCTATAACATTTTTAACTTGCAATCAATAATATAATATTTATATCAATCGGTTAATTGATTCGGCATATTAAGGAAACAACCAAATATAAATATTCTAATTAATTGATTGATTCCAATAAATGGGAATAAACTTAACATATTTTGGTATAAATTAAGAGAATTAACTTTTTTTAACACTTCTTTTTAGTAAATAATATCGCGAATAATATATGATGAAATCTTGAGATTAGTAAAAAAAATTCTTTCTATTATTAACCATTAATTTATTATTTATAAGTCTTTACTTAATTAAAAGGATTAACAAATTATATAAAGCTCAAAGTATTGCATAAATATTTAATATGCCTCAAGTATATGTTTTTTTAATTGTTTCTTCAAGAGATGCAAGAACCTCTTCTATGATTATTGAAGCAGATGAATTATCAATCAGGACTTATATACTACAAATTATTTTTTGTGTATTATCTTTTATCTTACTTCTTTTTGTTACAATGTTTTAGGGGAAAGAAAAAGTTGTTAGGCAATTCCGCCCATGTTATAGGAATCAAGACTAAAAGTTTTTTTTTTTTTTTTTCCATTTTCACCATACCTATATTTTAATCTCGCAGTATTTATTTGTATACTCATTTATGATTTTTTTTTTTTTTTTTTTTTTGGACAAAAAAAGTACCTTTTGAAGTCTTTGTTGAAGTATCGACCCGTTAAAAGGTAATTGTTCATCTATTCAAATATTATTTACCTACATTTTAAATATTATTGGGTTCTTTTTCTCTTTTTTTTTTTCGATAGAGTATGACCTTTTGAAATCGTTGTTCAAGTAGCGATTTCTGAAAAGGTAATTATACACAACGATAATTTATGCATCGTTTATATATTTTTTATACTAACATATCACCAGTACAATACACGAAAACAATATTACTAATTTTTAATTTATTTTAAAACAATTTATAAATAGTAAAAATAATATTTATTCTATCATTTTCTTTTTATTATTTCTCCATTGTATAACTCATATAATCACATGTTTATTGGTTAGGTCGAAACCGGAAAAATATTTGTGTACATTTTTTATAAATATAATGTTTTTGTTTCATTTTTATCTTTTTGTTTACTTTAGATTTATTTTATTTTGTACAGATTTATTATCAAGAACTAACAAAATTAATTTTTTTATTACTTTTGATTAATATTATTCTACACCATCTTTTTACTTTGTATTTGTTCATTACCAATTAATTTTATAATTGATTGGAAAAATCTTTTTAGAACTCTCAAATTTAAATGAACTTTAAATTTTATTGTCTTTTTTTTATTATAATTTTTATTTATTTTGTACAATTTCTAAGGATGACTGACATTTATACTTGATTTTTATCTTTTGATTTATGTTATTTTGTATAGATGGGTTATCAATAAGAATTATTATGCCTTTTTTATTACTCTTGATTTATTTTATTTTAAATCATATTTTTATTTTGTATTTATTCATTATCAAATAATTTTAGAATTTTTAATTGAATAAAAATATCTTTATACGATGTTCAAATTTAGATGAACTTTAAATTTTTACTATAATTTTTTTCTTTTTCATTTTGTTTTATTACATTTTTTGTTTACACTGTATATATTTTTCATTTATACTGTGTAGATTTTTTTTATAGTTTCAATTCTTATTATAGTAATGTTTATTGTTTTTGTTGACAATGATTTTTATTTATAGTGTATTCTTATTATTTTTATAATTTTTTATTTTATTTTTTTAATAATTGAGTAATTTTTCATTTTTATTAACTAATTTGATTTCCCCAAATTATGAAAATATGTTATAGTTTTATATAATTTCTATATTTTTAATATTAATACTACTTTTCAAAAATATTTATTTTTAGTTTCTATTTTCTAAGAATGTTATCTATTATTTATTTGTAATTTTTTCAATTTTTTAAATCTTTTTTGTTTCATTCGGGTTGAATTTGAACTTTTTTTTTAAAAAATTTTTTGTAAACAATTTCATTGTTTATTAACCATATAATTTCTTTTAGCTTTCAAGTTTTCTTAAAAATATTTCTCATCTAAGAGTCTTTGATTTCATTGTTAAGTAAGCAAATTTATTTTTCTTTATTTTATTTTCATGTTTTCTTCGCATTAAATTTAGAATCCATTAATGTATTAGTTAAATTATTGTTTATAAATATTCTCAAGATTTTGTTACTTCACTTTATTTGTATTGTATATTTATTTGAAGTGAAAAATGTAGTCTTTCTCTTTTACCGCTACTTATTTATTCTTTTTCTTTAAAGTTAGTTTTACCTAAATTAATAATTTATTTATTATTCTTTTATGTACTTAATCCAAATATAATATTAAAAAGAGTTCATTCATCAATTATATCTCTTTATACCTTATGAGTTTAGATGTGATGTGAACTATTATTAATAATAAAAACAATAATAATTATAATTATAATAATCTTTTACGAAGTTTTGATATAATAAACTATACATATGTACTTTAAAAATAAATATATCTAAGTAATATATATTATTTTTAATTAACTTGATATATTTTGGATGATTTTCTATCCCATATATTATATAACTTGCCTATCCATCCTAAATATTGATTACTTTTTTAGTGCTATCATAATATTATAATTTTTATATAAGGACCGTGCATAGCACGGGGTATACGCTAGTTATATTTATCCAAAATCGAAAAAAAAAAAAAAAAAAAATTGCTTGTGCTAATCATTCATATAAATCTGTCGTCTTAAATTAGGGGTGTCAAATTGTGACCCGACCCGTCAACCCGACCCGATCCGACCCAACCCAAAAAATATCAGGTTCGGGTTGGGGTTTTTCCAGTCGGGTTGGAATCGGATCGGACCCGAAATGGATCCGAATGAGAGAGGCCGGGTTCGGGTGGGTTTCGGATTGACCCGATTCAACCCAAAAAATTATGCGGGTGACCCAACAACCCGAACCCACCCGACCCGAACCGAAAATTTAAAAAAAATATATTTATATATTTAAATTATATGGTGTATTATAATTAGATAAAAATTTAAGAAATGATAATTGATTTAGGATTAGATATACTTAAAAAATAATAATTAATTTATTATTTGAGAATAACGTGATTTATAATGTTAATATTATATAATTTGTCTAAATTATATAATTTTATTAATTAAAAAGACATATATGATTGTAATATGATTAGAATTAAACGGAGTTCATGGAAAAAAAGAGATGTATTTATTTAAACTTAAACAATTAGAATTGCATTATGATTAGTTTAATAAAAAATATATTATTCGATCTAAATAATTATTATGTATCTAATTTATTTTACATAATTGCCCTATTGATTGAATTTTATTAAATTTATATAAATAAGAATTTAAATAGAGTTGATATAACAATTAATTATAATTACACTTAGAATTAGATGTTAATTAAGATTATAAATAAGTTTTTAATATGGGTACAATTTATTAGAGTTAGATTTAGAATTTGATTAAGATTAGACTTGTAACCAAATTTCTATCCATAATTAAGTACTTATAAAATTTCAATAATAATTTATAATACATATTGGTTTACATAATTAACTTAATTAGACATTAGTGAAATCATTATTTTAAGGATATTTTGGCGACCAATAAATTTCAAAAAAAATTCAAAAATTAACTCGTATTTTTATAATATAATATTATAGAATATTAAAATAATGGTTAATAAAATATTTTTTTTCTATAAACATGTGATTATTATTTGAGAATAACATGATTTATAATGTTAATGTTATATAAATTTGTCTAAATTATACAATTTTGTTAATCAGAAAGACATACATGATTGTAATATGATTAGAATTAACCAAAAGTTTAGGGACAAAAAGAGAAACGTTTATTTAAAGTTAAACAATTAGAATTTCATTATGATTAGTTTAGTAGAAAATATATTATTCGATCGAAATAATTTTATGTATCTAATTTACATTTTACATAATTGCCATATTGATTGAATTTTATTAAATTTATATAAATAAGAATTTAAATAGAGTTGATATAAAACTTAATTATAATTACACTTAGAATTAGATCTTAATTAAAATTATAAACAAGTTTTTAATGTGGATACAATTTATTCGAGTTAGATTTAGAATTTGATTAAGATTAGACTTGTAACCAAATTCCTATTCATCTCACCCCATCTTACCCGTTTTTCAACCTGTTCGACCTATTTTGGACTCGTTCTACTTGTTTTAGGCTCGTTTTTTTACTTCTTTACCCACTTAGATCCATTTTATCTATTTTGAATCCATTTTACTCATTTGGATTTATTTTACCCATTTTGGATCTATTTTATCTATTTAGATCCATTTTACCCACTTGTATCTATTTTACCCACATTCTACCCATTTTGGATACATTTTACCTACTTGGATCCATTTTACCCAGTTCGAACCATTTTACCCATTTTAATAAATTTTATCCATATTTTACACATTTTGGATCCATTTTACTCATTTTGAATCCATTTTACACATTTGGATCCATTTTACCCACTTGAACTCATTTTACTCATTTTGGATTCATTTTATCCATTTAGATCCATTTTACCCACTTGAATCCATTTTACCCACATTTACCCATTTTGAATCCAATTTACCAATTTGGATCCAATTTACCCATTTGGATCCATTTTACCAATTTGGATCTGTTTTACCCATTTTGGATCCATTTTATTCATTTGGATTCATTTTACCCATTTTGAATATATTTTGTGCAATTAGGTTCATTTTACCCACTTGGATCCATTTTACCACATTTTAGCCATTTTGGATCAATTTTATCCATTTGGATCAAATTTACCCATTTTGGATTCATTTTACCCATTTGAACTCATTTTACCCATTTTGGATTCATTTTATCCATTTAGATCCATTTTACCCATATTTACCTATTTTGAATCAATTTTATCCATTTGGATCCAATTTACCCATTTTGGATCCATTTACCCAATTTGGATCTGTTTTACCCATTTTGAATCTATTTTATCCATTTGGATCTGTTTTACCCATTTTGGATCCATTTTATCCATTTGATTCATTTTACTCATTTTAGATCTATTTTGTTCATTTAGGTTCATTTTACCCACTTGAAATCCATTTTACCCACAATTTACCCATTTTGGATCCATTTTACCTACTTGGATCCATTTAACCAAGTTGGATCCATTTTACCCATTTTAATCAATTTTATCCATATTTTACCCATTTGGATCCATTTTACCACTTGGATGTATTTAATCCATTTGGATTCATTTACCCATTTTGATCCAATTTATCTATTTTGGATCCATTTTACCTACTTGGACTCATTTTACACATTTTGGATCCATTTTACCCATTTTGAATCCATTTTACCCAGTTGTATCCATTTTACCCATTTTGGATCCATTTTATCAATTTAGATCCATTTTACCAAGATTTTACCCATTTTGGATCCATTTTACCTACTTGGATCCATTTTAATCAATTTTATCCATATTTTATTCATTTTGGATCTGTTTTACATATTTGCATCCATTTTACCCACAAAGGGACAATCAAAGTAACGCAGGCTCGAGACTACAATTCTAACAAATTTGTGGGCAATCATTATTGTAAGGATATTTTGGCGACCAATAAATTGCAAAAAAAATCCAAAAATCAACTCGTATTTTTATAATATAATATAATAGACTATTAAAAAAAGGGCTAGTAAAATATTTTTTTCTATATACATGTGATTATTATCTGAGAAAAATGTGATTTATAATGTCAATATTATATAATTTGTCTAAATTGTATAGTTTTGTTCATTAGAAAGACATATATGACTGTAATATGATTAGAATTAAACGGAGTTTATGGACAAAAAGAGATGTATTTATTTGGACTTAAAGAATTTGAATTGCATTATAATTAGTTTAGTAGAAAATATATTATTCGATCTAAATAATGTTTATGTATCTAATTTTTATTTTACATAATTACCTTATTGATTGAATTTATATAAATAGAAATTTAAATAGAGTTGATATAGAATTTAGTTATAATTACACTTAGAATTAGAACTTAATAATATTTATGTAATAATTTTTTTTATCTTATATTAATTGCAATTATGTCAAACCTTACAAACTATATATTTTTATTTGTTATCAAGTTTTAAAATACTTTAAACATAAATTAGAATTTAAAAAAAATCACAAAAAAAAAAAAAGGAAAAAGAAAATCGTTTCGGGTCGGGTCGGGTTATTCGGGTTGGCCGGGTTATCGTGTGACCCGAACCCGATCGGGTCGTGTTCGGGTTGGGATTTTCGGATTCGGGTTGAGAATTTTCATGTAATACCCCTACCTCAATCCGACCCGAATCCACCCGACCTACCCGAATTGACACCCCTCTTAATTAAGCTTACTATTGAAATTGTACATCATAAACAGATGTTTTTTTTTTTTTTAAGCTAACATCATAAACAGTTGTAACCTTTGTGAAAATAGATTTTTAAGAAATATTCTCAGTCGTATGATGCCAGAAAATGCCAATATTCAAAGAGCAAAAGATTATTTATTTATTTATTTGGGTCGCAAAGAGGAAATAATAACTGTAGTTTGTATATAAGTCATTAGGGGTTGGTTTAAGTGGTTAACGAATTTATTATTCAAGACAAGGTTTTGGAATCGAATCCCCTTTTGTGTGCATGTGTTTATAAAAAAATAAAATAAAACATAAAAAAAAACAAAAAGAACTGTAGTCTCAAGTCTGTATACAAGAAAAGTCCAAGACCGGCTTTTCGCATCAGCAAAGTCAAGCATTGACTCAAGTCAACGAATTATTTTTTAGACTTTATAGTAAAATACAGTTGAAATTATAGAATTGAATTAGTCGTCTTGGTGCATCATCAGAAGGGGATATTATTTTATATCCTGCATTTAATTATCTAAAAATACTATTTTAATGTATCATGGTGTCGTACATATTTTATGCGTTAAATTCAGGAAAATATTTTATATCGTGTTATTTTTTTTATAAGGTATACCTTGTTATTTTACTATTCTTCTATACATGTCTGATCACACGTATTTAAGGGATAAATACAGTCACCCCCCCCCCTCCCCCCCAACCCCTCATCCTTTGAAGGCATGTGCATTTTTCCCCTTATGCTTCAATTCGATGCACATTGCCCCCTCACCTTTGCAAAATGGAACACTTCACCCCTTTGAACACACTTTGACCGTCGATTTCTCTTTCGTCACGGAGACCCAAGCTTCAAGACCACTGCCATCGTGTTCGTCTCTCCAAGGAGAACAAAACCCATACCCCGCTCGACTCTATTAGCCGCTAAAAGCTTCGTTCATCGTGCGTCGTCTTTAACCAATGATTTCTACTTCGTGGCTATCGGATTTTGATTTCGAAACTATTGTTGTGTTCCTTGCATCGAGAGTTTCAGTTTGATATATAATATCAACACATTTGAAATCAGATTTGTACAGATTTGCTTTGTTAAAGTTTGTTCAAATGGGTGAAATGTTCCATTTTGCAAAGGTGAGGGGGCAATGTGCACCGATTTGAAGTATAGGGGGGAAAGTGCACATACCCCCAAAGGATGGGGGGGGGGGGGGGGAGGGGGGGGGGGGGATTGTATTTATCCCCGTATTTAATCATAAGATCGCCTTTCCATCAAAAATGTTATCGTTGGTTAAAGTTTGCATTATAATTATAATATATGTTGTACTCAATTTTAGTTATCTTCTCTATCCAAAATTAATTATACATTTGGAAAAACTAAATTTTCATTCAATTCCTATTTTACATAAAATTATTCTATTATCCCTAAGAGATAATTATAAAGACTCACGTCATCAAGGGGTTTTAATTCGGGTCGGGTCAGGCCGGGTTGAAATGGGATACAACATAAAAAATCTCAACTAAACCCAACCCGACCCGAAGTTGAACCCAAAAAACTCAACCCTATAACCTGAACCTATTGGGTACGGGTTGACCTGATAACTGTTCGAGTCACCTGATAATCCGACCCACCCGAATAACCTGAATCGATCGATTTTCTTTCCTTCTTTTTTTATTTTTTCCCTTTTATTTCTATTTTATCATTTTATGTTTTTTTTTTTTTTTTGGTGCACAAAATTTTAGGTTGAGGGGATGGCGCCTCATTCCAAGATAGGGAATGTCTCTAGGCTCAGTGAGCACCTACAGAAGTTCTTACATATATCTCACTCCATGGAGACAAGGGGATTTGAACCTACAGAGGTTCTTACATATATCTCACCCCATGGAGACAAGGGGGTTTGAACCTGCGACCTTTTTTTTTTTTTTTTTTTTAACACACGCATAATTGCCTTCGAGAATCAACCCTCAAACCACTTGGTCAACCCCTGTTGGCGTTTGAACCTGCGACGTTGTCAGGATCAAATCCTGTCATGCTCCACTTGGCCATTAATATAAGATAAGAAAAAATAATTAATATATTTATTCAATCAAATAATTTAAATGTCAAGTTCAAATCTTATGGCTATCAGTAATATGAAATTTATGAGTAATATAATAACGGTAATTAAATCTCAATTTTTTCTCGGGATAGCTAGACTAATTAAGGTTAATTATAGTGAAAGCAATCACCATAACTATTAAGAAAATAACGAAGCCGATAACATCTTGAAACACGAAAATTTATCAAAATGATCTTGTAGAGATTTTAGAAGTAAGAAATAAGATATAAAAAGGAATGATTTGTACTTACCAACAATCACACATTCATAGAAAAAATTATTTTACTAGCCTTTTTCTAAAACTAACCGTTATATCTAATATATCTATTTTATATATATTTTTAAAAAATAGCTAATGCAATGTATATATATATACATACATATAATACAAATAAAATTTAATGTAGAAGCTAATGATAATAATTTATGAAATGATGCGCTAGATATTTTGGACGTAAGAAATAAGATATAGACATAAATTAATTAAGTTTACCAATCACATATTTATAAAAAATATTATTTTACCATCTAATTTTTACAAATAGTCGTTATGTATATCTTTTCTATTATATTTATATTTAATATGCTCTTAATGTAGAACTTGTAATAAAAAGTAAAGAAAACTAATAGTTTAATTAACTACACCTAAACAATTTAGCATAATAAAATAAATCTAATTATTTGAAATAAAATTTACTTATTTATTAGGAAAAAGAAGCATTAATTCAAGAGTACAATGTGTATTTTTCATTAAAAATGAAAATATTAAACCTAACAAAAAGATTGGAGATGTAAATCAATATTTATCCGATATCAAATAATATAAGATAAGGAAAATTAATTATATAATTATTTAGAATATATATATATATATATATATATATATATATTTAAAATACAAATAAATATAAATGTAGAAATTATTTAGAGTAAATTATATATATTTATATGTTTGGGTCGGGTTACTAGGTCACCCGCGAAATTGTTCGGGTCAACCCATACCCAACTTGTTTTTCCACCACATCCAACTAAAGAAAGAATTTCTGCGTTAAAAACTTTCTGAAAGAGAGAGACGACAATGGCAAAGAGAGAAAGAAAGACGGAGAAGATGAAGATTTAGTGGAGAGACGAAAAACAATTAGTGGAAAGACGAAGAAGATGGAGAAGATTTAGGGGAGAGACGGAAAAGATAAAGAGAAACAACAAATAAAGAGAAGCAACGTCCTCAAAGACGGAAAGAGAGAAAGATTGACATAAAAATATTAACATATGGATATTAAGATACTCAATTTTCAAAATAAGGTTTTCAATTCAGATTGAAAGGTATTATATGGTTCACAATAAGGTATTGAATTGAAAACATAAGATATTGGGTATAACATGTAAAATATTAAGGTACTCAAACTGAGAACCTAAAGTATTGGGTATAACATATGAAAATTAAGGTATTCAATATCTTAATATAAGGTATTGAATGGTTCAAAATAAGGTATTGAATTGAAAAATTAAAGTATTGAATTGAAAATGTAAGATACTAGTATAATAAATCAGAAATAAGGTATTCAATTTTCAAAATAAGGTATTATGAAAGAATGTGAATCACCTATTGTTTGTTGAGTCATATGGTGAAAAATTATAAAAAATCTTTTTTATTATTATATAATGGCGTTGTAACGCCCCGACTTTTCAGTCGTACAGGTATGACGTATGTGTTTACCAAATTGCGCAAATTAATTGTTTATAAGTGTTTTATATATTTAATTTTATAATTAAATGTTAAAATGTTAAATAAATATATCATTAATTTTATTATTATTAATTTTAAATTTAATTCGTTGGCTTTTGTAATTTAATTTAAAATGGAATTTAATTGTTTTTATAGGTTTAATTGTTATTTTATTTTTATTTCGTTAAGTTTTATTTTATTTTATTTTATTTTATAAATATTTGAATTATTTGAAATTTTAATTTTATTTGAATTCTTGAACTATATGCACATGTGTGACATGTTTGAGTGCCGTTCCTATTCGAATTGAATTCGGAATTTTGTGAAAATTTAGTATGTCGTACATTTATGTGTTGAGAACATGTCCATATGCTCGTTTCATGTTTTCGATCTCGTTTGGCGTGGTAACGAATTTATTTCGAGTTGTGGAACCAAATCGGGGGCTAACGGGCAATTAGCGCACCTTTGGTTCCGGATGTCATATCTGGAGCTCGGGAACTCGGAATCGAGTTCCGTCCACTTCTATGGACTCTTATCGACGATTTGGGTCTAATGAACTTAGCCTTATATTTTTATAAACCCATTTGGACCTCCGAAATTCAACCGAAAAACGAATCGGCTGCAAAACTGCCACACTTTACCATTTTAATTATAACTCTCACCATACTTATCCAAATTAACCATGGTTGGACTTTTTGGAAACCTAACTCAACCCTCTATCAGCCCTAACCACCCCATTTCGACTCACACCTCAACCTAAGAGAAAAATTCAGTTAAACTTCAGACTTCCAGTTCCAACCCGCCACTTTGGCCATCTTGGAGATTTTGAGCTCTAATCTCTTCCAACCTTCAACCAATTAAAGAGGTGAGTTATGGATTGTTATATACATTCATTTGTGGTCATTTTGAACCTAGCATCCCTAATTTTGAGCTAGTATTGATGGAGTTTTGAGTTCTTGATGAATAGTTAGGTTATGGATGAAATTCTTGATTCCTTTGTTCCTTGAGGCTTTTGATTGATTGAAAGCATGAAAGTGATCACCTTAACTTCCTTATTGCATTTATGGACTTGTATTTGGTGGTAGTTGAGGTTTACTTGAGATACCATTAATGAGTTTTGGAAGAAAATTGGATGAAATGTTCGCCTACCTCTCTTGCTCACGTATGGTTGTCTTTGTTGCATGTTTAAGTATCGTTTGGGACTGAATTGATGACCTTTTGTTGCCTAATTGAACCTGATCTTGCTAGCTTAAGATTGGAGTAAGTTGTGTCGTTCTTGCCCTGCTTCTTCTTGCCGAAGACCTGCTGTTGCTGCTGTGTTTTCTTTCGCGACTGGACCCTCTCCCCGGGCGGGGAGAGTTGAGCTTGAAAAGTCCCCGGCCGGGGACTTACGCTCCAGATTTCCAGTAGCCTTTTCCCCGGCCGGGGAGTGTTGAAGAGGAATTTTTGGCCGGGCGGGGAAATGTCTTGCCTGTTTTTATTTTGTGCTTCTGTGTTGCTGTGTATATAATAAACTATACTTATACTTTGCATGCATGTACTATCTTGTGTGGGTACGTGAGTTATATAGGTATATTATTTTAGGTTGTGCATGGGTGTGCTATATTGTTTTGTGCATGAATGTGTTTATAGATCATGCAGGGTACGTATATATAAATGTGTATAACTAATGTATATATATTATATATCATTAATGTGCTTATATTATATAAATATACATGCATGTGTTCACATATATATATATATATATATATAATATAATATAATAAGTAGTATTATAAATATACATGCATGAACATATAATATATTATGTAGTATTATTTACGTATGCATGCATGTACGTATATATATATATATATATATATATATATATATATATATATATATATGTTTATTATATATATATATTAAATATTATTTAATTTAATTGAATTATGGAATTAATTTGTTATCTAATTTCTGATCATGATTTGAATGTCTTTATTTGTCTAATCTCTATTTGTTAAACAAGATATATTTGAGCTATAATTGTTATATGAAATTCATGACTTGAATTTCTATGAATTATGAAACGTTTGGACGTGAAATAGTACGTGTTATAATTGTTATATGAAATTCTTGGATTGAATTGATAGGAAATGTGAAATTATGAACTTGAATAAATTTGAACTCTTCCTTGATGAATGAATGGCTTGTTTATAGGCCTTAAATGCATTAATAGTGCACATGAACGTGTTCATAATATAGTATCATCTTTTATGTATTCATATCATGTACATAGCATTGTCGTGCATCATATATGGTTCATATGGAGTCTTGAGTCTCACGTTTGCGCTGTGTCAATTCTTTTTCTCCAGGGCGGAGACGTGTCGGGTTCATAGGTTACTTTCAAGCCTTCTTTTCTTCTTGGTATTATTCGGTAAGGTGTAACAGGTGGGTTTCTCTTCTATTAGTTACGATGACCCGATATATCCCTTATGTGAAAGATTTGAGCCAAAATATTATAAATATATATATCGAGTCTTTTCAAAAGTGTCTATGATTTTCAACGTAAAGCCCTTCTCTTATGTATCCCCACCTTATGATTTTTGGCGTGGACATGATTATGATTACACGGGCCCAAGGACTTAGTGTAAGTGGCTATCCGGGGAGGCAAGGGCCGACGGGGATCCCTTGTACTAGTCCCACCACATTTACGGTGATACCGGCCCTCGCCAGGAGGTTTAGCGGGGAATGGGAGCTGAGTGCCCTTGGGGGATTCATGTACCCCCATTGGCCTATGTATGGACCGGTGGTCGGGTCTTGCAAGCCCGTCCACCAGCTGGAGGGAAAATGTGTAAGTGTTTATGATTATAAATGATATGAATATGATTATGATTATGAACGAATATGTATGAATGTGTATGATCACTAATGAAAAGATTGAATCGATATGCACACACAAGGAGTAGGTTGGAATATTCGCCCACCCGCCAGGGCTCACGTATTGACCGCATGAACGATTGTGATTATGAATTCTGAATTTGATAGTTGTAATCCCGAGCGTTGTTTTTCTTTGTTACCCACTTGGGAAATATCTCAAAAACCTCACACGGGATTATAGCTCGCATTTATGGGTGTTTAAATTCTACGATATTATTATAATATGCCCTGTTTTATACCCACCAGTCTCCTATAAACTGAACCCGACTTTGTTTTCAGTGCTTTTGCAGGTTTTGGAGTGCTAGGCGGGAAGTCGAGTCTGTCGAGTTTTTGATCGAGTGGAGTTTGTTCATATGCATTTTGCAACTTGAATAAGTTATAGAATTATGTATGAATTGTTATGATTTTATTACATTGAATTCGGGACAGGCTTCTAGGGATAGATTGAACCCGTGAATTATAATTTCTTTTTTTGTTTATGTTTGAATTTCGGGATTAGGTATCTATGCTAGTTGAACCCGTCTTTTATGTTTTCACTGTGATTGATTATACGCTCTACTTCCGCACTCGTATTTAATTGTTGAGCTTGTTTAATTGGTTTCGAGGTTCTAGTTCCCGCCTAGCCTAGAGAGTGAGTGAGTCCCCGTTCACCGTGATTCGACTCGTGTATGGACTCTCCATTTCATATGCTGGTCGGGTCTCGGTGCGGGGGATGTGGGGCTTTCCGTTGGGGCGCTACATCCTTAAGTGGTATCAGAGCCTCCAGATTGCAAAACCGGAGCTCGCGTGTTGTGATTGAGTCAGTTTAGGTGGAACGACATAGGGACTAATTGCCAACGTGTGCATTGCATTGATTCTTGACCTTACTTGATGGTGTTAGATGCAAAATGTTGAAAATTTATATGTTGAACTTGTTTTACCTTAAACATTTCGATTATGTGTTGCCTTTTGTATTAAATACATGCTTTTGGTGCTAATTACGTGTCATATGCACTTACTAACCGGCATGCAATTATATTTGAGATGAGTTGTGATTGTAGGATATTCTTACAACATCAAACCACGGACAATTCTCATGATCACAACTCTTCGCCACTAGTTCTTCTTTTAGGTGTAGATGATTTAAAGAAGACTCTGGGGATTTAGAGGAATTCGGGTAATTGGTGATCCTTACGACAAGGTTATAAGATGGGAGTTCAAGATAAAGATGGGAACTAAACCACGAGTTTTACATTTAAACTGAATAAAGTGTGTACTACACCGGGAGGTTATATTCAAGGATTCGAGAGTCATGGCCTTTACTAATTGGGGCTAAGGTTTCAGTGAAGGAGCCCAGGATAGGAGATTCGAATCTAGGGCTATAGCTTAAAAGATTAATACTTATGCCTCTACTACGAAAGGGGATTTCGACCGGATTCCATGGGATCATCTAACTCGAGGATGGAGTGAAGAAATCTTGAAGGTACTTTAGTTAGGGGTTCGGATCGCTGAAGAGATTTCTCTGGGTAGTAGCTTTACTCAGGTTGAAGGCTGTATTTTGCCCACTCCTAAGTTTAAAGTCAAGGGAGAAGAGCTTCTCGTTAGGAATGGGAAGTAGGATTCGGAATGGAAGATTGATTTATGGAGAAGTTCCCGAGTTTAGTGGTAGCTGATGAATCAAGTATTTGAAGTCAAGTTCGGAGTAGAAGATTCGGAACATATCAGGATCAATGAAAGGGAACAATATGAATCGACAAAAAAGGATTTCTAATAAATCAGACTATTAGAAGCTAAGTTCGGAAGAAAAGAAAATAAGAGAAACTAGAGAAGCTTCGGACCCCGAGTGAGGAAGAAGTTGGATTGAATAGAGTTTAAGAAAATCAATCAACGCGGTAAGTACAAGGCCATGGAAGGTAACTATACTCAAGGTTCTATCTTAAATTGGAATTGGAGTTTACATTCCAGATCCAAGTTGAATTTTCGTGTTGTGAGGTCGAAGTGAGAGATACAGGGCAACAATTGGGAGCTATAAGGAAAGGCAAAGAGTTGTTGGAGGAAAATTATATGCTCAAGTGTAAGCAATTGGAATGTGAGTTCCTTCAATCAATTGAACTCATAACGAACGGTCAAAGAAGCTTCAAACGAGGTGACAACCGTGGAGAAGATTCGGGCACCAATTGGAGACCCATCTCAGGAAGGATTCGAAATACCCAATTCCATGGGTGTAGAAGACTTTGGGTTCAAGAGTTGTAATCTCGGGCCACGGAGACACACAAGTTGATATAAGGGAAACTTTGAAGATTTATAAGATCGTGGGTAAACAAAGAAAAAGGAACAACGAGCTCAAAGCAAGCCGTAATTAGAGGAATGAAGAATAAGTTACCGAGCCAAAAGCTACTATGGTGACAGGTTCATTGCATCCATGGCACGCGCATCATACCTTGCATTGATATATTTTGATTTTTTTTATGCACTTTAATATTATGATTTCCTTCGTGTTGCAAGTTTTATTGTGAAATATGTACTTCATAACATTGGCACTTTAACTCGACATGCATTATTTCAGTGTTTACTTGTTAGGATGCCTTTCTCGCTTGAGACTTCAACTGTTATTTCAATCAAAGCTCTACCGAACCGTGATGAAGAAAAACCTTCCCCGGTGTCAAGGTTGAGATAGAGATGGAAATGGTATTTCATAAAGTAAAGGAGTTGAAGGGGATTTTAGAATTTTCAGAACAGACAGGAAAGAAGAGGAATTTTAGGTAAAAAAAAAAAAAAAAAAGTGATTTAAAGAACGAAGGAATGAGGATGACATTCAATTTGATCGCTCCCAAGTGAATGTGGATAATACACCGAATGTAACTCTTGATTAGAATTGCTTGTTTCGAGTAGATCAAGCATTCTGACTATGAGGTGATGATTAGGGATCAAACCGAGGAGACGAAATTCTTAAGGGGGAGAGCACGACCAAGAAATGAACTTAAATTGAAGGTTGTGCTTGAGGAAATATTTTAGTGGGAACAACAAAAATACAAACCACGATGGGTACGAAAATCCTAATAATAGTGATGGGGAAAGGATGAGATGATTTTTCAGACCTAGTCCTTCAAAGTGGGGGTTAGATTACTACCCCTGGGTTGAAGACTCCCATGAGGCGTCGGAGAGATAGGTTCATTTGGGTATTCACGTGTACATGATTTAGGTACCAAAGATAATGGTATTATCCGGGAACTTCTGACGGATTTCTTAAGTAGTTTTTAAGAAGGGGAACTTGGTCAAGTTATCTTGTTTATAGATGATGGCAATGAATTCCATTTAACCAAGTCACCAATGAAGGACTAAACCAGCAACTGTATAATTGGAGATAGTGTATGAAGATAATTTAGAGATTGAAAGCTGGGTCGTCACCTCCGAGAGGTCTATTTGAAGTCCAAGGACTTCGCCAAATCAAGGAAGATAATCTGGGGGTAAGGATCAGAACAGAATCAAGAATAGAATAGATCGAAGGTCTAATTTCTTTCTCAACTGGATATACGCTAGAGGTATCAAAGACAAGTCAAGAATTAAGCCAGCTTTTGGGTCAGACCAAACACTTGGGCCATAAAGTTATCAACTTCAAATTTCTTGGCTACGATGAACGGTACATAAAACATTCATGGCATATGTATACAAGCAATTTAAATTTAAATGATTTCTTAATGCTATATGTTTTGCTAATTGAATATTTTATTGTTCCTTAATAAGGTTGTAATGGAAATTTATTATCTTCCCTTGTGTGACTTATGTGAATCTTCCTTGTTGTGTTTGGCATTGTGGAACTCTTTGCGTGTGATTATTTTGTGACTCAGTTGTGTTTTTTTTATTGTTGTTCGAGAGACGGGATTCTCTCTTTCTTACTTTTGAGAGACGGGGTTCTCTCTTTGCTGCTTTTGAGAGACGGGGTTCTCTCATTGTTGTTCGAGAGACGGGGTTCTCTCTTTGTTGCTTTTGAGAGACGGGTTTCTCTCAGTGTTGCTTGCGAGGGACGGGGTTCTCTCATTAATTGTTTCCGGCGAGCAGTGAATTCGAGGACGGATTCTCTTAAGGGGGAGAGATTGTAACGCCCCGGCTTTTTAGTCGTACAGGTATGACGTATGTGTTTACCAAATTGCGCGAATTAATTGTTTATAAGTGTTTTATATATTTAATTTTATAATTAAATGTTAAAATGTTAAATAAATATATCATTAATTTTATTATTATTAATTTTAAATTTAATTCGTTGGCTTTTGTAATTTAATTTAAAATGGAATTTAATTGTTTTTATAGGTTTAATTGTTATTTTGTTATTTTATTTTTATTTCGTTAAGTTTTATTTTATTTTATAAATATTTGAAATTTTAATTTAATTTGAATTCATGAACTATATGCACATGTGTGACATGTTTGAGTGCCGTTCCTATTCGAATTGAATTCGGAATTTTGTGAAAATTTAGTATGTTGTACATTTATGTGTTGAGAACATGTCCATATGCTCGTTTCATGTTTTCGATCTCGTTTGGCGTGGTAACGAATTTATTTCGAGTTGTGGAACCAAATCGGGGGCTAATGGGCAATTAGCGCACCTTTGGTTCCGGATGTCATATCTTGAGCTCGGGAACTCGGAATCGAGTTCCGTCAACTTCTATGGACTCTTATCGACGATTCGGGTCTAATGAACTTAGCCTTATATTTTTATAAATCCATTTGGACCTCCGAAATTCAACCGAAAAACGAATCGGCTGCAAAACTGCCACACTTTACCATTTTAATTATAACTGTTGAATATGTTGTGCATATATATAATTAATTGTTGGAGAATTAATATATATATGATTAATTGTTGGAGGATTAATCAATAATTATGCAAAGGCATATCAAAGGTTGTTTGGAAAATGTGCATTGGTTATTGTGTCCCACATTGGAAAAATAACACTAAGCAGACAACTTTATATATTAAAATGTTGTATGTGTTATTAAATTATGGGATCCAAGAGAGGACTAATGGGCTCACTAGCGGTGCGGTGCACCGCCCGCGCCCACGCACGCACGCGAGCGCTCGCGCACGGGCATTGGCAGGGGACCGGGGCCGGGCATGGGCGAATGTGGCATTTGATGGCGCACTTTGCACTTCGCACGTGCGCATCATCGCTAGGAGCTTGGAGCTTGGAGCCTCACCTCCGAGCCCAGAGCCTTACTTTTTGAGCCAAAGCCGACCTAGTCCAGTCCAAAAGTTTAGACTTTTGAACCAATGTCCAGATACATCCAATCAGTCCGTTGGCATCTGTAACAGCTAAGTAGTGGGCATTCATTAGGATTGAATTTCAGGTCATTACACCTGAAATTAATCCATTAAAAATTCCCATTGCAGTTTTATTTTTGGCCAACACTTGAGAGCTATAAATAGCTCATTCCCTCACCTGAAAAATGCAGCAAAAACTCACCTGAATTCTGGCAAATTGCTATTGTCCGAATTCATATTTTTACCAGCTTGACATATATCCTAAAAGTAAATCGTCTGCAACCTTTAGCAAACTCAGAGAGTAGGCGATTAACACTTTAAGGACAGGGACTATCCGTGTCATTCTGATCCCATTTCTCCCATTTTCTCAACAATCTTAAAGTGTTAATTCGTGTGAAGATGGAATCAGAATCCTTCCGGATCATGAACCAACAGAAATTGGATCGCTTCGATGGAAACAATTTCAGCCGCTGACAAGACAAGATGAAGTTCCTGCTTACCGTGATGAAGCTGGCCTATGTTCTGGATCCCAGCCTGCCACCAATTCCAGAAGATCCTCCTGCTCCCCAGCAGCCTATAGATTTGGATCCACCAGCCACTGCAGCGGGTGTTGTTCCTCCTGCCAATCCCACTACAGCAGGCGGTGCTCCTCCTGCCAATCCTCCTGCAAGTACTACAGCCGCAGGTCCCTCCCGGAATGCCTTGCATCCATTAGGAGATCATAGAGACTCTTCAACAACAAAGGAGGAAAAGGGCTGAAGATGAAGAGTTGGGTCGTGGTCACATCCTCAACACGTTTTCTGACAGGCTGTATGATCTATACACAAACGTGAAGTCGCCTAGAGAGCTTTGGGAGGGCCTGGAATACAAATACAAGACTGAGGAAGAAGGTACTAACAAATATTTAGTTTCTAAATATTTGGATTTCAAGATGGTTGACAACAAACCGATTCTGGAGCAAGTGCATGAGCTCCAGGTAATCGTTAACAAACTCAGAATGGTTAAAATTGTCCTTCCAGAGACATTCCAGGTTGGTGCAATCATTGCAAAACTTCTTCCAGCCTGGAAAGATTATGCAAAGCGTTTGATGCATAAATCTGAGGATTTGTCCTTGGAACAAATTCAAAAACATCTGCGTATTGAAGAGGAGGCTCGGAAACGCGATAGAAAGAATTTGGTTCAAGGACAATCGAGTGTGAACTTTGTTGAACTTGGAAATTCTTCTAAAAAGAAACATTTTGGTGTTAAAAAGAATTCTGGACAATTTAAGAAAACCATACAGAAGCCTAAACCTTCTAATGCTGCTAACAAAAGAAAAGGCAAGTGTCATGTTTGTGGAGAAGCAGGACATTATGCTAGAGAATGCCCACAACGGAAGAGTGGATCCGGAGTTGCTAATATGGTTGAGGAGAACCTAGTTGCCATGGTGACTGATCTTAGCCTCGATGTGGCTATGATTTCTGAAATCAACATGGCAAGTGAACTTTCTGGCTGGTGGTTAGATTCTAGAGCTACCGTTCACATTTGTAGCGATCGAAGGCTTTTCAAAACCTTTGAAGAAACTGTTGGGCAAGAGGTTCAGATGGGAAACAACTCCAAAGCCAGTGTTGGAGGCAAAGGATCTGTCGAGCTCAACTTTACCTCCGGAAAGAAATTAACTTTGATTAATGTCTTGTTTGTACCAGATGTTAGGAAAAGTTTAATTTCTATTGATTTGTTAGATAAGAAAGGTTTTAAGATTTTTGTTGAATCTGGCAAAGTCATCATCATGAAAAATAGTGAATTTGTTGGAAAAGGCTATGCTTGTAATGGGATGTATAAGATGTCTATCAATAATATGAATTTCGTTTCTGCTTACATGATTTCTTCAATTTTTTTATGACATAGTCGATTAGGACATGTTAGTGCAAAGAACTTGAAAAATATGCATGCAATGGGATTAGTTGATATTGGTAAAAACGAACTTGATAAGTGTGAAATATGTGCAAAGTCAAAAATTGTAAGAAAACCTTTTCCAAGTGTTAAAAGAGAATCACAAATATTAGATTTAATTCATACTGATATTTGTGAGTTAAATGGAATTTTAACTAGAGGTGGTAAAAGGTATTTTATTACTTTTATTGATGATGCCAGTCGTTTTTGCTATGTGTATTTGTTAAGAACTAAAGATGAAGCTCTTAGTTCTTTTGTGAAATACAAATCAGAAGTAGAAACCCAACTTGAGAAGAAGATTAAGGTTCTACGTTCTGATCGAGGCATGAAATATTGTTTGAATGCTTTAGATACACTTTGCGAAGAAAGTGGTATCATACATCAAACAACTGCCGGTTATACACCCCAGCAGAACGATGTAGCTGAAAGGAAAAATCGTACCTTTCTGGACATGATAAATTGCATGTTAAATCATGCAAATTTATCTCATAACTTGTGGGGGTGAAGCCCTCCTGTCTGCGTGCCATATTCTAAATAGGATGCCTAGTACTGTTGTGAAGTCTAGTCCCTATGAAATATGGAAAGGCAGAAAACCTGTAGCACCCCACACGTGGGATACCACATCCCCTGCACTAAGATCCAAACCCGAATACGAAATGGGAAAATCCGTATCCAAGTCCAAACCATAGCGAACGGGAGACATACACACCCACTAGGCTAGGCGAAGCTAAAACCGAACTCAGAGTGCGCAAAGGAACAATAAAGGAATCACATTAGCATAATAGCGGAAGCACTTATCAAATATCAACATCAAAAGTCGAATAGATCAAGTAAATACAAGCCATGAGTTCATAAATCCAACTAGGATCATAATTCAAAATAATAACATAAATCCCAAGGCATGACAAAATATATGCACGTGCAGCCGGAGACATCCTAACTCGACCTAAACAATGAAGTGTGACTCGTGAGACGCACTTCTCCGCCTAGCTCGAGAACAAAAGAGTAACCTGAAAAGTTAAAGGAGGTGTCAGTACAACGACTGAGTGAGGGGGCTAACGCACACCCACACACTATAAATATAAAGCATAGCACGAAATAAGAGATGGAATCATGAACCGGGAATAGGTTTTGCATACAAAAGGTTTTTAAAGAAAAACAATACATATTCATATACTTAATCATAAACGAATCATAAATATTATCCCCGATTCATAATTTCCAAAGCATAAACATAATGCTCGCGCGAGTAACGAGCTTCCAACCTTACTTCGAATACATAATCATAAAAACCGAAATCAAATATACAATCCCCAATCTCCACGATAGAAGGGCCACGTGAACCCTAACTATCCATATATAGACATAACCTCGAGGGGTAGTACTCCCCCTACGAGTCTTTCCTGGTTTTCACACCGCGAGCATCGAAGAGAACATCTTCCCAAACTCCCAGGGGTCGCACGTAACACTTCGGATGGAACTATGCTAAGGAGTGATAATCCCGACGGCCCGATACCGTTCCGGGTGTCCTCGCTCATAGATCCGAGGCCCAAACATACGGAACATACATTCATATGCCAATCTTTCATGGCTAACTCGCTCATAAGTCATATCATAATTACATATATCATAAGGGTTTCAAAATCGGGCTTATATATGTCCGTATATCTAATTTCCAAAACCGAAGGTGGTTCATAAGGTCATAACGTATCATATTCAACACATATTTAATTATATATAATATATAGTCACATGCGGGCTAGAAATACGAGCACATAGGGGTTTTAGGTCATTTAACTAAAAGAAAATACCTAAACCTCACCTTATACACAAGAGCAAAAGAACACGTGCGTGCCAACCACCAACAACTAGGTCTCGGGCTCAACAACCTGCTCGGGAACCTCCACTGTAACAAACAAACACAAAACCCAAGACTTAGACTCGATTATGTACCAAATAGACGCACGACGATGCGAATGTATGTAACTTATGCGTATGAGATGCGAAAATACAACACATAATTCATTCAAGGTTGTAACATGTATAATTCATATTAAAAAAATTCATAAAATTAAATCAAGAATTATAAATAATTAATTCATTCATTAAATTAAATTAAATAAACAAAGATACTATTATAATACACATTAGATATTAGTATTATATATATAAATATATAACAAACATATAGCATTAACATATTAATGTATAACACACATATATATATATATATATATTACTATACTACACGTAACACTCATGCATGCATGCAAAACACAAATTACACATGCACAAACAATTAACAGCATGCATAACCAAGAAAAAGGAAAAGGAAGCAAACAAGTAGCAGTAGCAACAGAAACAATCTGCACTCATCTCCCCGACCGGGGAGAAATTGAGCACAAAAGGTCCCCGACCGGGGAAGGGGGAGGCAGAAAGTTTCTGCCCAAAAACTCCCCCCCGGGGATGACGGACGAGCAAAATCTCCCCGACCGAGGAGATTGTTGTAGAGAAAAAAATACGCAGCAGCAGGGCAGTAGCTTGGGGGAGGAATTAGGCAACAAACACAGCAACATTCAAGCCAAAAATGAAGCACAAAACACGCACAAAAGGACCCCCAAAACTGACAGAAACAAAACAGTTAAATTTAGAGTTCAAATCACCATTAAAATGGCTGAAAAAGGAGGAAGAAAAATAGGGCAACAACAACTAGTAGCAGGGGCAGTCATTACTCAATATTTCAGGTCATTTCCAAGCATAAATTCCATGTAGAACTCACAAAAACGCAGCAGCAGTCACATTAGAAGCAAGCTGACAGCAGTCCAGTTTTTGGCCCAAAAAATCCCCAATTTTTTAATCCAAAACTCAAGTGTATTAATTGTAGAAGTTAATATACTCAACAACCATGGATTTAATGCAAAGAAACCGGAGATAAAGATATAAATGAACTCACTCTCTAGCTTAGAAATCAAGATAAATTCATGAGAGCTTGGGTTCAAAATTCTTGAATGAAAACCTAACTATTCCTCCATCTAACCACTTCATGCTTGAAACCTTAAATTCAAGAGACAAAAAGGAGCATATAATGAAGTATAAATCACAAGGAATATAGATCTTACCTCTGATCGTTGAGAGAAAAAGAAACCAAGACAATCTTGAGCAATTAGATGAAGAAGATGATGAATAGTGATCAATTATCTTCCTTGCTTCTTTGTTGCTGTGTCTCGATGAAAGAGGGAAGAAATGAGTACAAAATGGTAGATATTTGGCTTAAGTTCAGACCTTAGGGGCAAGGTGGGGCAAACTCTAGAGTTAAGTTCAAGCAGGACTGAAAATGGCTTCGTCGGGGGGTCGAAACAACATCGAAACGTTACGAAACTTGTTCCATTGCGTCTGGATCGTCGAAAGGAGTAGAACGCCTCAAACGGGACTCGAATCCGAGTTCCGTAGCTCAAAATATGAATTAAAACGTACACAAGTGTACAAAAAGGGCTCAATTTCGAATTGAGTCCAAAACTTAGAAAAAGTTGCAATTAGGTCCAAAACCAAAGTTCAATTAAGTCCACAATTTTTTAAATATCATGCAAGTAAGTCCAAAAGCATATAATTCAATTAAATTCAAGAAATTAACATGCTAGGAAATTAAATACATGCCATAAAAATTCAAATATTGCTAGAATTAAAATATCAAAAATATTTAGGCATAAACATAGCATTTAAATCAATTAATTCAAGTAATTGAGCATAATTCAAAATATAATCAAATTAAAATATTAAAATAAAGGAAATTACGGAAATTAACTCACACGTGGCACGAACCTGTACGGTCGGACGAACGGGGTGTCACAAAACCCAACATAAGTTATTTCAAAGTGTGGGGGTGTGTGGCTTACTTTCGGGTTCCTGATCCTAAACGGACTAAGTTAGGTGCCAGAGCTATTAAAAGTGTATTCGTTGGATATGCTCTTAATAGCAAGGCCTATAGACTTCTTGATTTGAAGTCTAACGTGATAACTGAATCTAGGGACGTGGAATTCTTCGAAAGTACGTTTTCAAAAGATGTTGAAAACGAATCTGTGCCACCCCAAATTGAGCCTAGAGGCCCTATAAGGTTGGTTGTGGAAAACGATGTTCCTAAACAACAAATTGAGCCTAGAAGGAGTACTAGAGCAAGAAAAGAGAAAAGTTTGGATAAAGACTTTATCTCTTCTGATGCTTTATTATTCTTGGTGGAGGGGGACCAAGATAATAAAGTGGTAAGTGAAATACCGTTTGTATTTTCACTTGAGACGGATCCTAAAACATTTTCAAAAGCTATGGCTTCTCGAGATGTTTCCTTTTGGAAGGAAGCTGTAAACGATGAAATGGATTCGATCTTGGGTAATAATACTTGGGTATTAGCAGACTTACCTCGTGGTTCTAAACCCATTGGGTGCAAGTGGGTATTTAGAAGAAAACGAAACACTGATGGCACTATATCAGCTTTTAAAGCTAGTTTAGTTGCCAAAGGGTTTAGACAAGTAGAAGGGATTGACTACTTTGACACTTATGCACCGGTGGCTCGAGTTGCTTCCATTAGAATTCTTCTTGCCTTAGCCTCTCTTTACGATCTGTTTGTTCATCAAATGGACGTAAAGACAGCATTTTTAAATGGAAATTTAAAAGAAGAAATCTATATGGAACAACCTGAGGGTTTTGTAGTACCCAGAACAGAAAACAAAGTGTGTAAGTTAGTCAAATCTCTGTATGGTCTAAAACAAGCACCAAAACAGTGGCACGAGAAGTTTGACACTGCTATCTTGAAATTCGGATTCAAGTATAACAGTGCTGACAGGTGCATTTATTCCAAATGTACAGCTGACTATATGGTGATAGTCTGCCTATATGTCGATGATATGTTGATCATCGGGACGAATATGATTGGAGTAAACGAGACTAAAAAGTATCTATCCTCGGTCTTTAAGATGAAAGACTTAGGTGAAGTAGATACTATTTTAGGCATTAAAGTTAAAAAACATAGTGGGGGTTTTTCACTAAACCAATCTCACTATATTGAGAAAGTTCTGACTAAGTTTAATCACCTCGAGATCAAGGAGGTGAATACTCCGTTTGACAACGGACTGAAACTTAAAGAAAATACTGGTAGAGCTATTGCACAGCTTCAGTATGCAAGTGCTATTGGCAGTCTTATGTACGCAATTCATTGCACTAGACCAGATATTTCCTTTGCAGTTTCAAAACTTAGCAGATACACGAGTAGTCCCAATGCTGATCATTGGAAAGCTATTAGTAGGGTACTTGGGTACCTTAAGAGAACTATTAGCTTTGGTTTGTTCTATAACAAATTCCCTAGTGTGTTGGAAGGGTACTCAGACGCGAGTTGGATAACTAGCGTGGGAGATAATAAATCCACAAGTGGGTGGGTTTTCACTCTTGCCGGTGGGGCTGTTTCTTGGGCAAGCAAGAAACAGACAATAATCTCTCACTCTACCATGGAATCTGAGTTCATAGCTTTGGCACAAGATGGACAAGAGGCTGATTGGATTAGAAATATGTTGTTAGACATAGATCTATGGCCGAGTCCAATGCCTCCAATTTCGTTGTATTGTGACAGCGAAGCTACGCTTATAAAAGCGTATAGTGGTACCTATAATGGTAAGTCTAGACATATTGGTCTTAGACATGCATTTGTGAGACAATTGATACAAGATGGTATCGTAACAATTGTCTATGTGAGGTCAAATAAGAATTTGGTTGATCCATTTACTAAGCCTCTGACGAGAGACTTAGTAGCTACAACTACTAGAGATATGGGACTTAAACCACCCGAACCATAAGTGATGGTAACCCTACCTATAATCTAGGTTACCCCTGGTTATAGGTTCAAAGGAAAAAACAAGTCACGAGTTGGTTAGAGCTATCAAGTGTCTCATATGTAGTAAAAGATAGCTCAGTGAGTTGCAAAGTGACAAGGTTGAGTTATGCTCTTAGCAAAATGCTGCACTAATGCAACTAGTGCTCGAGAAACATTTTGCCTATATGAACAAGAAGTGAAGACGCTTCTTCTAGAGAGTTGTGGTTTACTCTCTTAAAGGTTCATGAAATGGGATATGGCGTATGGCTTTATAAGCGCAAAGCAGTGGAGTGCTTGCTGTATGAGAAAGAAAACGTGTGTGTGATAACTCCGATTGCATTACGAAGGAGTTGAGGTTCAATCTACGGACACCGTCAACTTCGATGCAGTTTTGAGTTATTTACACTAAGGGAAGGTTCAATGTTCGTCACACCCTCCTCTAGGCATGTGATCTTTGACAAAATCTTCAGGGACTTGTCTGGCAAAAGAGTAGTTTTCCAAACAAGTGGGGGATTGTTGAATATGCTGTGCATATATATAATTAATTGTTGGAGAAGTAATATATATATGATTAATTGTTGGAGGATTAATCAATAATTATGCAAAGGCATATCAAAGGTTGTTTGGAAAATGTGCATTGGTTATTGTGTCCCACATTGGAAAAATAACACTAAGCAGACAGCTTTATATATTAAAATGTTGTATGTGTTATTAAATTATGGGGCCCAAGAGAGGACTAATTGTAACGCCCCGATTTTTCCATTTATGAATTATATGATATCTTATAAATTTCTTAACGTTCAATGCCTTATGTTTCCATAACTTATATGAAATTACCGTTAATGTGTAAATTACGTGAAATAATATGAAATGCATTTCATCAACTTTTATGTGAAATTATATGAAATCATATCAAATTGAGAATTTATTTCATGATTTGAAAATGTCTATCACGTGAAATAATTGCCAAGTGTGATTTAATTGCTAAATTGTCCTTATGTGATTGTTCATTTAAATTAGAGGACCAAATTGCATGAATATTGTTAGACTAAAGTGAGTAAAATTGTAGAGATGAAACTTAGTTGAATGACTTAAACACTTGAGGGACTAAATTACAATTTATGGACTTTCATCAAATTCAAAATGGTGATTCATGTAAAGGCCTTTTTCCATAATCTTCCATGACCATTTTCATCAAAATCTTCATTCATTTGCTTCCTTTGCACCGAGCCACCATCATCAAAAAAAAGGGAGAAGAGATTTTATCTATTTTGATCAAGTTTTCAAGGAATTTACAAGTTTTGAAACTCAATCACCCATATCTATCATCTTCTCCCATTTCCTTTCATACAAGGTTAGTATATGCATGAGCATGTGATTCTTGATTATATTCATGGAAGCTAGGGTATTTGATTTCATGAAATAAGTGGATTACATGTTGTTTGAAGTATGAATATATGATTAAATCATGATTTGAGACATGAATTCTTGTAGGAATTGAGCTTATGAGATGATTGATGCATGAACTTGAAGCTTATGATTCTTGATGATTTGGTTTGATTTATGTGTTTAAATGAAGTTTATATGATTCTTAGGAATTGAGCTTATGTGATGATTGATGTATATAAATTTCCAGAAAACTTGTGTTTTGGTGCATGAAAATTGATGTTTTGGTTAATTGTGGTGTTTGGCCGAGACTATCCCCTGTTTCAGCTCTGTTTTTCTCCAGAAGTTGAAGGTCGTGCCCGCGACCTGAAATACACATAAATCAGGTCGCGGCCGCTACCCAAATTTGGCAAAGTTTCGACTTTTTGAAAAATTGCATGAAAAATTAGGAAAAATACGCGACCATTTTGTGAAGGTTTTTGGTCGGGCCCGCGACACCCGCCAGAATCTGCATTTGGTCCAACTTCGGACCTACGCCATTTTCACCTCGCTTTGAATTAGAAAACGTGCCATATACCGTCGGAAAGGTCTTTGTGTGTACTTTCATATCCAACAAACAAAACTCAATTCCCACTTCTAGAATTTAAGATATTCCAGTTTTCCCACAACATGTGCATTTTCCCAAAATTGTCAAGTTTTCCTAAATTTCACCAAAACCTTGTATATTGCATTCTTTTCATTTCCTTGGCTACCGTATGTGAATTATATGATATATATACTTGTTTTATTGATAATTATGCTCCTACTTGACATTCCTTAATTACTGTTACATGACCTATTGATCATGACTTTGTCGTGCGTCTTAAATGGTTCATACGAGTTGAGTCTTATGTACTCTTGTCCCTTGTTACACAGATCACGGTCCGGGAGATGAGGAGCACGCTCCTTAGGGTTTCTTCTTGCTTTTTGGTTGTTCGGAAAGGTGAGGTTTAATTTCTAGATATGTATACATATGGAACCCGTACAACCTCTACGTGATCTTTTAAGCCAAAATGTATGTATATCTATAATCTTTCTAAAATCTTAATGATAACAAGTGAGCTCGTGATATATTGGACAATTGAGATATCGTGAATTGATTATGTTTTGGCGAGTAAAGCATGTTCACTTTGGGTCCGAGGGTAGTGTATGGAGTCACCTGGGAAAGCAAGGGCTGACGGGTAATCTGTGCACTATCCTCATCGTTTTGGGATCCCTTCTGAATCCACTAGGAGGTTTGGTGGAGGAAGAATATTCCGTGCGTGGGAGTCATGTTCCTAACGCACACCGTTATTGGGTGGTGGGGCCTTGCAATCCCACCATCAACCGGAGGAAAAAGGGAATTGAGATTGTTAATTGTGCACTATAATGAATTGTGTGATCATTATTGAATTGTTAATCCAAAGATTGTATCGTTCACTATCGGTGTAAAGGTTGAAGATTGCCCTTACTCGCCGGGCCACTTATTGAATGGAATTGTAATTGATGGTACTGTTAAATTGGATAGTTGTAATCTCGGGCGAAGATTATTCCTTTATTGAACTTATCATGTTTCCTTTGTAAAAGCTTTACCCGAGATTACAACTTGCATGTTAATTGCGCTAATATTTATTTAAACCCCTCACTCAGTCTGTGGTAGACTGACACCTCACACTTTTCAGGTACTTTCAGTGGCGTGCTAGGCGGGAGTCCGAGTCGTGTCCAGTTTTCGAGATGAGTCTAGCATTGCATTTTCATGTTATGGACATTTATGGATCAATTAGGTAGTTGTTATAGATATGTTGGAGATGGTAATGTATTGATATAAAATTAGAAGTTAACTCTTTGGGATATTTGATATGTGCTAATGAAATTACTATGCTTCCGCTTTAAATTCCTAGATTTGGACTTGAACGGTTTGAGGGTTAGTCCCGCCTAGCTAGTGAGTTTTTTTACTTGTCACCCGTTCGCCATGAGTCCGGTTCATATATGGACTACCCATTTCATGTGTGAGCTAGACTTATGGTGCGGGGGTGTGGCATCTCGGTGTTCCGGGTGCTACACTAATGGGCTCACTCGCGCCCGCGCCCACGCACGCACTCGCGCTCGGCTCGGGCACGGGTACGGGCACGGGACCGGGGCCGGGCATGGGCGAATGTGGCGTTTGATGGTGCACTTTGCACTTCGCACTTGCGCATCGTCGCTTGGAGCTTGGAGCCTCGCCTCCGAGCCCAGAGCCTTACTTTTTGAGCCAGAGCCGGCCTAGTCCAGTCCAAAAGTTTAGACTTTTGAACCAATGTCCAGATACATCCAATCAGTCCGTTGGCATCTGTAATAGCTAAGTAGTGGGTATTCATTGGGATTGAATTTCAGGTCATTACACCTGAAATTAATTCATTAAAAATTCCCATTGCAGTTTTATTTTTGGCCAACACTTGAGAGTTATAAATAGCTCATTCCCTCGCCTGAAAAAATGCAGCAAAAACTCACCTGAGTTCTGGCAAATTGCTATTGTCCGAATTCATATTTTTACCAGCTTGACATATATCCTAAAAGTAAATCGTCTGCAACCTTTAGCAAACTCAGAGAGTAGGGGCAATTAACACTTTAAGGACGGGGACTACCCGTGTCATTCTGATCCCATTTCTCCCATTTTCTCAACAATAACTCTCACCATACTTATCCAAATTAACCATGGTTGGACTTTTTGGAAACCTAACTCAACCCTCTATCAGCCCTAACCACCCCATTTCGACTCACACTCTCAACCTAAGAGAAAAACTCAGCTAAACATCAGACTTCCAGTTCCAACCCGTCACTTTGGCCATCTTGGAGATTTTGAGCTCTAATCTCTTCCAACCTTCAACCAATTCAAGAGGTGAGTTATGGATTGTTATATACATTCATTTGTGGTCATTTTGAACCTATCATCCCTAATTTTGAGCTAGTATTGATGGAGTTTTGAGTTCTTGATGAATAGTTAGGTTATGGATGAAATTCTTGATTCCTTTGTTCCTTGAGGCTTTTGATTGATTGAAAGCATGAAAGTGATCACCTTAACTTCCTTATTGCATTTATGGACTTATATTTGGTGGTAGTTGAGGTTTACTTGAGATACCATTAATGAGTTTTGGAAGAAAATTGGATGAAATGTTCGCCTACCTCTCTTGCTCACGTATGGTTGTCTTTGTTGCATGTTTAAGTATCGTTTGGGACTGAATTGATGACCTTTTGTTGCCTAATTGAAACCTGATCTTGCTAGCTTAAGATTGGAGTAAGTTGTGTCGTTCTTGCCCTGATTCTTCTTGCCGAAGACCTGCTGTTACTGCTGTGTTTTCTTTCGCGACTGGACCCTCTCCCCGGGCGTGGAGAGTTGAGCTTGAAAAGTCCCCGGCCGGGGACTTACGCTCCAGATTTCCAGTAGCCTTTTCCCCGGCCGGGGAGTGTTGAAGAGGAATTTTTGCCCGGGCGGGGAAATGTCTTGCCTGTTTTTATTTTGTGCTTCTGTGTTGCTGTGTATATAATGCACTATACTTATACTTTGCATGCATGTACTATCTTGTGTGGGTACGTGAGTAATATATTTATATTGTTTTAGGTTGTGCATGGGTGTGCTATATTGTTTTGTGCATGAATGTGTTTATAGATCATGCAGGGTACGTATATATATATAAATGTGTATAACTAATGTATATATATTATATATCATTAATGTGCTTATATTATATATATATACATGCATGTGTTCACATATATATATATATATATATATATATATATATATATATATATATATATAATACAATATGTAGTATTATAAATATACATGCATGAACATATAATATATTATGTAGTATTATTTACGTATGCATGCATGTACGTATATATATATATATATATATATATATATTTATTATATATATATTAAATATTATTTAATTTAATTGAATTATGGAATTAATTTGTTATCTAATTTCTGATCATGATTTGAATGTCTTTATTTGTCTAATCTCTATTTGTTAAACAAGATATATTTGAGCTATAATTGTTATATGAAATTCATTACTTGAATTGCTGTGAATTATGAAACGTTTGGATGTGAAATAGTACGTGTTATAATTGTTATATGAAATTCTTGGATTGAATTGATAGGAAATGTGAAATTATGAACTTGAATAAATATGAACTCTTCCTTGACGAATGAATGGCTTGTTTATAGGCCTTAAATGCATTAATAGTGCACATGAACGTGTTCATAACATAGTATCATCTTTTATGTATTCATATCATGTACGTAGTATTGCCGTGCGTCATATATGGTTCATATGGAGTCTTGAGTCTCACGTTTGCACTGTGTCAATTCTTTTATAGTTTTCTCCAGGGCGGAGACGTGTCGGGTTCATAGGTTACTTTCAAGCCTTCTTTTCTTCTTGGTATTATTCGGTAAGGTGTAACAGGTGGGTTTCTCTTCTATTAGTTACGATGACCCGATATATCCCTTATGTGAAAGATTTGAGCCAAAATATTATAAATATATATATCGAGTCTTTTCAAAAGTGTCTATGATTTTCAACGTAAAGCCCTTCTCTTATGTATCCCCACCTTATGATTTTTGGTGTGGACATGATTATTACACGGGCCCAGGGACTTAGTGCAAGTGGTTATCCGGGGAGGCAAGGGCCGACGGGGATCCCTTGTACTAGTCCCACCACATTTACGGTGATACCGGCCCTCGCCAGGAGGTTTAGCGGGGAATGGGAGCTGAGTGCCCTTGGGGGATTCATGTACCCCATTGGCCTATGTATGGACCGGTGGTCGGGTCTTGTAAGCCCGTCCACCACCCGGAGGGAAAAAGTGTAAGTGTTTATGATTATGAATGATATGAATATGATTATGATTATGAACGAATATGTATGAATGTGTATGATCACTAATGAAAAGATTGAATCGATATGCACACACGAGGACTAGATTGGAGATATTCGCCCACCCGCCAGGGCTCACGTATTGACCGCATGAACGATTATGATTATGAATTATGAATTTGATAGTTGTAATCCCGAGCGTTGTTTTCCTTTGTTTTACCCACTTGGGAAATATCTCAAAAACCTTACACGGGATTATAGCTCGCATGTGCGGGTGTTTAAATTCTACGATATTATTATAATATGCCCTGTTTTATACCCACCAGTCTCCTATAGACTGAACCCGGTTTTGTTTTCAGTGCTTTTGCAGGTTTTGGAGTGCTAGGCGGGAAGTCGAGTCTGTCGAGTTTTTGATCGAGTGCAGTCTGTTTATATGCATTTTGCAACTTGAATAAGTTATAGAATTATGTATGAATTGTTATGATTTTATTACATTGAATTTGGGACAGGCTTCTCGGGATAGATTGAACCCGTGAATTATAATTTTTTTTTTTGTTTATGTTTGAATTTCGGGATTAGGTATCTATGCTAGTTGAACCCATCTTTTATGTTTTCACGGTGATTGATTATACGCTCTGCCTAGCCTAGCGAGTGAGTGAGTCCCCGTTCGTCGTGATTCGACTCGTGTATGGACTCTCCATTTCATATGCTGGTCGGGTCTCGGTGCGGGGGATGTGGGGCTTTCCGTTGGGGTGCTACAGACTTGAGGAAAGACAGAAACAACGGAGGTGGAATAACTAAGGGACAATTAGTTTTGAGTAACCATTAGTGTGGGGAATTTAGTTTACTCCCCAAAATAATTATTTTTAATATTAACCTCTCATTCTTATGTTTTAATTTTTATTGACTCCCCCAAAACTTAAATTTACTATAATGCCCTTTGTTATTTATTTTTTTTCTTTTTCTCGTTCATCTGTTTTTCTTTTTCCATAAAATTCATACATTACAAAAAACCTCCATTGTTTCTCTCTTTTATATCATTCAAGTGAATTAATGCATTATTATACAACAACAAAAAAGACTTTTTATAATTTTTCATCATGTGACTCATCATAATAGGTGATTCACCTTCTTTGATAGTACCTTATTTTGAAAACGTACATTATTTCTTATTTATTATACTAGTTCTTTATGTTCTCAATTCAATACCTTATTTTGAAAAACACGAGTGCTTTAATATTCGTATGTTATACTCTTTTTTTTTTTTTTTTTTTGTTTATGTGGGTACGAAACTGATAACGGATCATATTAATTGAAATAACAACGGAATTTTTGTTGCTATATATATATATATATATATATATATATCGATTTATTAATTTTTTGTATTATTTAATTTTAGCAGCAGAAAATCCATTGTTATTATTATTATTTTTTTCATACCTAGCAACTAATTTAGCAAAAGAAATTTCGTTGCTATAGCATTTTGCCACGAATTTATTGTTCTTTGCTATTTTTGTTGCTAAATAGCAATGGATAATTTTCGTTGCTATTTGACAGTTTTCTAGTAGTGTCGGTGATCTATTGATGACAGACTCAGGTTACAAGAAATTTACTACAATAGTTTAACAAATAATTGGTAAGAAAAACCCAAATTTATTTGCCAAAGCTCAGAGCCTATCGAACAAGGCAGAAAATATCGCCCAACTCAATGATCACTCGGTTTAATCATCAAATACACATTCTGATCTGCGAACCTTGGGTCAAGAGGGACGGACACTTCTTAATATAAATCAGTCCAACTTATACTCTGAAAACCCACATTACAAGGAGGAATAAATTCGAGGAGGAAGAAATTAATAAAAGATGGGTAGCAGATATTGATGCGATTGTTAACGAAATTGTAGGTCTCAATTCAGTACCTTATTTTGAAAACTGAGTATTTTAATATTCATATGTTATACACTACCTCCCTATGAGAAAATCATACTTCACTTTGTGAATTTTGATACATTGATTTCTCAAAATCATACTCCGCTCTTGTCAATCTCTCTCTTCTGAAACTAAATCCCTTAATATTCATATGTTATACCTTATGATGCACGGACACTTCAAAAATTAATCCCATGCAGTGTCAAACACGTGTCGGACACCGATACGCCTCGGACACGGCTCCGACACGTGTCCGACAAGCCAAATCCATGTCCTAAATAAAAAAAAAAAGTTAAATAGGGACACGGCCTGGACACAGATTTAAAAACTTTTGAATTTCTGGAAGGTGGAAGCCCCATCCTGGCATTTCTTGTCGACTCGGCCTCCACGGCGGTAATGGTGGTGGTGAAGTGAAGAATCCTGGTGGTGAAGAAAGGCTTGTTGCGGTGGCGAAGTGGTAGTGAAGAGAAGAATCCAGAATTCCACTTCCTCCCATCAAACCTTAAATAAATTCAGTTTTTTAACTCCCTTACCACAACCTTTAAATCTTGATCTAATACCTTTAATAATTTTTTTGGTGAACAAATGCTTGAAGAAACCCAAAAATAAAAAGTTGTGCAGAGGAGAGAGAAAATGAGAGTAAATTGAGGAAGAAGAGTAAATTAAAAATTGCGTAAAGGAGAGATTAACTCAATTAATGGGATAATGACTTACCTGTGGGCCCTGTATACAAAGCAAAACCTCCTAACTAATTAAAAAATATTTTATATTTATAAAATAAATAATAAGAATATTTTATATTTATGTTATATAAATTAATATTTATAATATATATATATATATATATATGTATATATTTTTATATATAATATAGCCGTGTTGAAGCCGTGTCATATCCTAAAATTTTGAAAAAATCCGTGTCGTCGTGTCCGTATCGTGTCTTGTCCGTGTCGCCGTGTCCGTGTCCGTGTCCATGCATCATAGGTTATACCTAATACATTGTTGTGGGAAAATCATGATTATATTCACTTTGTAAATTTTGATACCTTAATTTCCTTAAATCATACTTTGTTCTCGTTAATCTCTCTCTTTTCACGAAAGTTGTTGCTTCTCTATCTTTTTTGTCTCTGCACTAATAGTTCTCTCTTTTCTCTCTTTCTCCTTTGTCGTCGGCTCTCTTTCTGTCGATTAACATCTATTTCTTTTTTTATTCGCAGAACGTCTATTTTTTTGTTGGGACTGAAACCACAAACCGTAATAGTGAGGATACGTAGGTCTTTGTTTTTCTCTCTTATGGATAATAGAGAAATTTTACGTAAAATAGGATTTGAATAAAAATTTAGTTTCTCGCACGTGTAGTTAGTACTAATAAATTTTGAATAGGGGATGTAACTAAAATTGGTTGTAGATATGTGATATTTACCAGTAATTATCCCAATAAATAATGAAGGAAATCCGACTTCAATAGATAAGAATGAAAAAGGAAAAGAAAAATAAATAATGAAGGGTAATTACAGTTAATCTAATATTTGGCAAGTTAGTACTAAGAAAAATTATTTTTTGGTGCAAACTAAAATTCTCTACACTAATGGTTAGTCCTTTTATTTAAACATGTATGCGAAGTTAAATGGTATACGGGGCCCATAATTAATAACTTTCTCTCAATTGGAAATAATTTAGTTTACTTCCTCATGTTAAAAATATCAATACTAACTCCTCAATTCAAATTTATAATTAGATTTAATTCCTCATTCACCTAAATTGATTGTAATACCCTTAATTATTTCATATTTCTTTTCTTATTCTTTGTTTTTCCTTTCTATACTTCAATTTTAAACTTGAATACTTTAATTTTTATGAATAATACTATATTTTGAATTTGAATATTTTAATATTTATGAACAATACTTCAATTATAAATCTAGGTACTTTAACTTTTACGAATAATACTATAATTCAAAAAGTAATTACTTCGACTTTTACAAACAATACTTTTTTTTTCTTTTCTTTTACTATGATGCATATACAAGACGATACAAACACAACATGATACGGATACGGCGACACGAATTTTTTCTCACGTGAAAAGTGTTTGACAAGATGTTGGACACGAGTTTCCGGTACTGCACGACACGACACGACACGACAAAATGATATTTTTAGAAGTGTTCGTGCTTTAGAGCCCGAGTACTTTAACTTTTACGAACAATACTCTATTTTTAAATCTAAATATATACTTTAATGATTATGAACAATAGTTCAATTATAAATCTAGCTACTTTAACTTTTATGAATAATACTTTAATTTAAGACGTAAGTACTTTAACCTTTATTAACAACTCTTTTTTCTTTTTTTTTTTTTTTTTTTGGTTCTCATACTTCAATTCTAAACCTGAGTACTTTAACTTTTACAAATAATACTCTACTTTTAAATCTGGATACTCTATTTTATAATTTGGAAATTTTACAATACTCTGTTTTATAATTTGAATACTTTGTAGTTTCTAAATAATACTCCAAAATATAAATCAACAATTAATTTTTATCCCACCATCCACCTACACACACATACACACACACACACACACACACATATATATATATATATATATATATATATATATATTAATTTTTAGATATGAAGTGTGAAAATTATATTTTGAAGTATTAACATACAAAATAAAAGTAAAAAATCGTGTATATGAAGTATTATGTTAATAAAATGATTTGTGCAAGAGGAAAAAATAATGTTTTATATCATTTCATGTTTTTTCAATGCTATTTTGATATTTTTATCAAAAATAAAAAATAAAATCTAATTACACATTTAACTTAGAGAATAATATTAATAATTTTTTGAGGAGGAACAAATATGCCTTTTTTTTTTTTTTTTTTTTTTTTTGACAAGGGAAGCCCACGCACAGCGTGGGCACCGTTAGTGACCCTCAACAACCATATCAGCCTGAATACAAGAGAGAGCTTGAACAGGGAAATCAAAAGTTCCAGAGCAGATTGGTGTCGCATGACGAGCAATGGTGTGCGCAGCCGAATTCGTCCCCCGAGGAGAAAAGCAAAATGAAACCGAATTAAAGGAGGAAGCCAGGGACTTGATCTCCTGAATGATATTGCCAATGGGAGAGAGATCCAAATCAGCACTGCAAATTTTGTCCACCACATTTAAGCAATCGCCTTCGAAAATAACGTTAGACCAGCCCCTAGAGAGCGCTAGGCGTACCGCTTCAAGTGCCGCTAGGGCTTCCACCGCTTCGGGTTCGAGAAGACCATGTTTCTTGTCAGACAACCATCCTACGCACAGTCCCGCCGAATCTCGCGCAATAACTCCAAAGCCAAACTCTCTGCTATCGGCAAAAAGAGCACCATCAAAATTCAATTTGATCACTCCGCGAGGTGGCTTTTTCCAACGAGCTGAGGTGGAAGGAGACCGGCCTGCTGCTGCTTGGTGTTGGCGTCAACATAGCAAGAGTGAAAATCAATGACGAAGCTAGCTAGGTTCGCAGGCAAAAGGGAATTAGACTCCATTAATTTCGAATTTCTGTTCCACCACAATGCCCACAAGCAGGTAAGGAAAAGACCTTTCTTAAAAGGATCAAGAGCCTGGAGTGCTTGATTCATCCACAGAGAGAAATCCCAATTAGGATGAGAAATAGACGAAGTCGGGATAGGAAGAATGGCCCAAACTTGGCGGGCAAAGGTGCAACGGAGAAGGGCATGGAAAGTATCCTCATCAGGGAATCCACAAAAAGGGCAAGAGGCTTCTAAAGAGAGTTTCCTGCGACGAATGTTGACTGCAGTAGGGAGGCTACTGTGGGCTGCTCGCCAAGCAAACAAGAGGACCTTAGGGGCCGCAAGAGTGCGCCAAATCATCTTCCAGGTTGGTGAGGAAAGGGCTGATGAAGAAGAGGGTTGCGGACGCTGAAGTAAATCGAAAGCCAGGTGGTAAGCACTTTTAACCGAGAAACGACCATTCTTTGAAAAGTGCCAAATCAGTCTGTCAGGGCGGTTGACAGTACAAATGGGGATGCTGAGTACCAAGTCAACTTCGTCTGGGGGAAGGATGGATTGAAGCAAGGGAATATTCCATACTTGTCGGTCTGGGATCAGGAGCTGAGAAACCCTTAAATCATCATCTGCAAGTGGGGGTCTAAAACAGGGCTTAAACGAGCAAGGGCGGGGAAGCCATCTGTCATGCCAAACTCTAATATTCTCCCCCGAACCGAATCTCCATCTGGACCCGGATTCAATCAGATAACGAGACCCAAAGATGCTTCTCCACGTGAAAGAGGGATGGCGGCCCAGGCGGGCTGAGAAAATATCCCCATCTGGGAAATATCGAGCACGAAGAAGACGGCTCAGAAGGTTGGAAGGATGGGTGATGAGCCTCCAAAATTGTTTAGCTAACATTGCATTATTAAAAGCCCTGAGGGAACGAAACCCGAGTCCTCCCAAAGATTTACTTCGGCATAATTTATCCCAAGATAACCAGTGAAGTTTGTTGGACTCTCTATTATTCCACCAGAAAGAAGCAAATAATGAATCAATTTCCTTTAAGAAGTTGTCCGGAAGACGAAAACATCCCATAGTATAGGAAGGGATCGCTTGAGCCACCGCTTTGATAAGGACTGTTTTACCTGCAGAGGAGAGGAACTTCTCAGAATACCCCTTAAGCTTCTTCCACACTCTTTCCCTGATAGAGTTGAAAACCGAAGCTTTAGAGCGCCCAACCACCGAGGGAAGGCCCAAATAGAGGTCAAAGCGGTCAACCACCTCTACGCCGATCCGGGAGGCAAGAGATAACCTATCCGAGGTGGTGACATTTCCACTGAACACGATAGAAGACTTTTGGAGATTGATGGTTTGGCCAGAGACCATAGCATAATCTGTAAGGGCCTGATAAATGCAATCCAAAGATTGGGGAGTAGCAGAACCACAGATAAAAGTATCATCAGCAAAAAGGAGATGAGATATGCTCGGCGCACCCCTACAAATCTGAATACCACAAAACTGTCCACTGGCTTCCTTGTGTTGGATAATACAGCTAAGGACTTCTGCACAGAAAAGGAAAAGATAAGGAGAAATGGGGTCACCCTGTCGGACTCCACGTTCCGGAGTCAGGTGCCCAAAAGACGAACCCTCAAGTAAAAAGGAATAGGTAACAGTGGACACACAAGACATGATTAGAGAAATGAAACGGGAAGGAAATCCAAACCGGGTGAGAACTCGTTCCAGGAAACGCCATTCAACACGGTCGTAAGCCTTACTCATATCGAGTTTGAGCGCGAAAAAGCCATCTTTTCCCCTGTTCTTACTCTTAAGGAAATGGTTAATCTCATAAGCAATAAGCACATTGTCCGTAATAAGACGAGAGGGAATAAAAGCGGATTGGGAGGGGGAAATAATGCGGTCAAGTAACGGTTTGATGCGGTTAGCTAGACACTTAGACGCGATCTTGTAAATAACGTTACACAAGCTAATAGGCCTAAACTGTGTAATAAGATTAGGATTTTGACACTTGGGAATCAACACAATGTAAGTGAAATTGAGATCCTTAATAAATTTGTCATCATTCAAAAAAGACAAAACACATTCAACCACGTCTTTACCCACAATATCCCAATATTTTTGAAAAAAGAACGGGGGAAGGCCATCAGGGCCGGGGGACTTAAGGGGAAACATTTGGAATAGAGCTTTTTTTACCTCATTACCACTAAACGGAAGGAGAAGCGAATGACCCATCTCTGCATCGACTCTAGGCGCGACAAGGTCCAGGACTCGGCTAAGATCATGCTCTGGGCACATGGATGAGGAAAAAAGATCCCTGAAATACCGAGAGATAACACCCTGAATATGCGATGGGGAAGAGTCCAAAATGCCATTTTCATCCACAAGTCCCTGAATGGAGTTGTTCTTCGCTCTAAAAGATGCTTTGGCATGAAAAAATTTTGTGTTCTTGTCTCCATCAGTAAGCCAGTGAGTCTTTGCTCTTTGTTGCCAAATGGTCTCTTTCCGTTTAAGTAATTCAGCAAGAGTGGCCCTAAGGGAGGCCTCCTGTTCTTGAGAATCGTGTGAAATGATACCACCCCTTATTTTAATGAGCTGCTCTTCAACGGCTTTGATTTCTTTCTCAATATTCCCAAAGGTGTCTTTTTTCCACTTAAGAAGACCAATGCGGCAGTTTTTAGAGTTTTCTAAGATCCTTTCCTGGGCTTCAGGGGCAGAAGACTTCCTCCACAGAGCGTCAATGACTGATTTGCACTCGTCGACACGTGCCCAGGCAGCCTCAAAGCGGAAAGGGCGAGCTTTTCTCGTTCTACGGACAGAGGTGAAGCAAAGGTCCAGGAGTATAGCGTAGTGATCAGAACTGTGGGTGGGGATGTGGGTGATGCAGAAATTAGAAAACCGATTCCTCCAGCTTGGGGTGGCGACTGCTCTATCGAGTCTCTCGCGGATGGTATGTGGGTGGGGATGGTTATTGGACCAAGTGAACTTATCCCCCACGAACCCCAAATCATCGAGATCAGAGAAATCAAGGGCCTCGCGAAAGGCCTGAATCAGGTTGGCACTTCTGGGATTACCACCTACCTTCTCTTCCATAGACAACAGTTCATTGAAATCGCCACAGACAACCCAATCCTTGACTGGCGATCTGGATAGGCGAGAGAGTAAAGACCAAGATTTCCAACGGAATTGGGTGTTGGGTTCACCATAAAAACCCGTGAACCTCCAAGGTGTGGAGTCAGTAGAATCCCGAATCAAGACGTCAATATGATAAGAAGAGAAACTCTGGAGCGTAACATCTAAATCACGTTTCCAAATTAAAGCGAGACCCCCTCCAATACCGACAGAATCAACATTAACACCAAACCAGTCCAATGAACTTTTCAGAGATTCAATCTTCCTTTTCTTACAGCGGGTTTCCGAGAGGAAGATTAACGAGGGGTTATGCACTCGAATTAAATCGAGTAATTCCTTCATTGTCGAGGGACCCCCCAGCCCCCGACAATTCCAACTAATGTCGATCATTGTGCTCGGCGGGGCTGCTCTGCAGCCTCCGCCGTTGAGTTAAGATTGACCTTCAAGTCTCGAATACGAGGGCTTCTCTTGTTTGATGGGCAATACTCAGAGGAGGGATCGCTGTCGCTGGATCGTTCTTTTCGTTTTCCGGTTCTCTTAGTTTCAAAAAGGGGGGCGGACTGAGTTTTGTACGTGGGGGGACTTATTTGCCTGGCGGGTAAAGTTTGAACCATGGAAACCGGGGCGTTAAAGAGTTCTTCAGGAGGTAAATTGGTTTGGTTATGGAAGTCTTTTGGTGGAGAGCAGTCTGTAAGTTGGTTGAAGTTGGGATTGGACGGGCTTAAGTGAGGGCTTGTGTGGGGATTTAGGCTTGTGACTTGGGAAATCGGGCTTGGGGCTGAATAAGTTGGGTTTTGGGGGAAGGAAGAGGGGGAACTGGGATTTGGATCGCCTAAAGATGGTTTGAGTAGGGCATGAGTAGTGACAGGTGGGTCAGCAATTGGATTAGCAGAATTAGGGTCCAAAAAATATGGATTTTGCATTGTGGATTGTGAGCCCAACTGGATTGGGCCTGTACTTACTTGTGGCCCAGTTAAAGGCCTTGGTTTTGTATTAGGGTTTAATGATAAAAGAGAGACGGGTTCTTTGTCAGACATATCTTCCACAGAGTCAGAAAAGCTGGGTTGCGAGATGGGTGAAGCAGGTATTGTCAGAGGGGTTTGGTGGGAAGTGAGATCCGCTGTGGGTGAGAAGGCTTGTTTGGTAGGGTTGGTAAGCAAAATTTGCGTGTTTGTGTTGCTAATTTGGGATGGTTGGATATTCGAGGAAGATGGGATCAGCTGGGAATTCGGATTTTGGGGAAAAGTGTCCGGATTTGGGGGATTGGGGTGTCCGAAAGTGGCAAACGCCGATGAGGCCGTCGACGTTGCAGAGACGGGATCAGCACCGCTAGTTTGGAATGAGGGGAATCGTTCCTGTTTAAAGGAATTTTTTATGCCTTCCCTGAGCCAAGGCCCATATGGGAAATTAGGTTTCGGATCGATGAACCCTTCCTCGAAGCGTTTTTCACAGACTTTCTCGGTGTGGCTGCACCGTCCACAGATATAGCAGAAGTTGGGTAAGCGTTCATAGGTAAGAGAGGCCAAAAAGTCAGCTCCGTCTGGTTGTTTAAGTTTCACACACCGGCGTAGCGGTTTGGAGATGTCAATACTGGCTCTTATACGGAGGCTATCAAATCTGATGCGGTTTGAGCGGTCCAAATCCACTTCTACTAAGCGGCCAATGGCGTTGCCAATGCAGGAGCCGATTTCTTTTGTCATTTTGGCGAAAGGAAGCCCATGGATATGGATATAAAAGTCGCACATGTTGAGCTCCATAGTCATAGGATCTTCGAATTCCTTAAAAGTGCTGAGAATGATAAGCTGTTTGAACAAATATGCCTTAGGCGGGAGTTTTGCCTCATTTCCCAATGATATAATTTTTTTTAATACGGGGTAGAAAATTTATACCAAAAGAAAATTTTAAAGCTGCGGGCCATTTTAGTCAAGGATAACTTAAACTCTGCCGGCGGCACCAGTCAAGTTAACTTCTAGAAGGTATTTTCTTTTTCTTTTTTTCTTTCTGTTTCCCACAAAATTTAAAACATAACTCGAAAATCGGTTTTCTTTCTATTCTTTTTTAAGTAAAACGCCTACAACATTCCTCATCTCTATATTTTCTATAAAATGACATGTACAAGTTGAAAAACGTATGCAAAACATATTTTCAATGGACACATATTTCCCTAATTAGTTATGCTTTCAATTGGATGGAAGACATGTAGGTATTATTTCGTCCAATCTTTAATGATAAACAATTAAATCCAACATTACAGTATTTGATGTATGTATATTGAAAATGTTAGTGTCACAATACTATTTTTTTAAGTATATTATTTTGTGGTCGCGTTTTTGAGATGTTCGTATGAATATTGTGTCGCATATCTTTTACGTAATAAATTTAAAAACATGATATCGTGTTCGTATTCCATGATATGCATTTATCATTCAATATTGATGCGTACTCTCCGAAATAATCCTCCTCCTTTCTTTCTCTCATATGTGTTTTGTTTTTCATTTATCCGGGCCTCCCTTATATAGCCCAGAGTCCCCAGGAATTTGTCTTTTCCTCGTCCCTATCTCCATTATATTTCCTGATATTTATCCTTGTCTTAGAATAAGGGATATGAGATGAATAATCAACCTTTTATTTTATGCAATGTAATCATGGATTGTGTCATTAATTATTAATCTAATCACCCTTCATCCTATAGATTAGACATATTCGGTACTATCCTAAGTGGGACGACAGACTTGTGTGTGTATATATATATATATATATATATATAGGGGTAATATGGGATAAATCCCCAATGCGGCATCATATTTTAACATAACTCCCCCGTACAAATTTCACATAATGCAGTACAAAAATGTTATAATGCAGTATTTATATCATATTATGTAATATAAATTCATGGATTTTGTGGTTCTGGGGACAACTCCCCATATGTAAACGTTCAAAATGTATGTTGTATGAATTTTACATAATGTAGTACAAAAATGTTCTAATGCAGTATTTATATCCTATTATGTAGTATAATTCATGATTCGTGTTTTGGGGAGGTAAGTGAAAATATTTCAACCACATGGGGAGTTATTTGAGACTGCCCCATATATATATATATAAATTCGAACCCAGGACCTTGCTTTCGAGAATGAACCCATTAATCATTTGAACCAACCCTATTGACGGAACAGACATATATTTAATTGTTATTAACTTGCAGAATTTAATAGAGTGATAACAATTGAATAAAAAGATGGTTGGAGCCAACATCAATATTCGAATTGGAAAAAGCACAAACGATTTCGGGAAAAACAAAAGTTTTTTCTACCATTTCGTCCTAACACCACCACCATTTTGTTAAACGATAAAAACTTTGAGACAAAATTGCATTTGACGAAGACCTCATGTTAGGCCGTAAACCATTACTTAATCAAATTGGGCATCCCTTTAAAATAATTCTAACTCCAATCTATTTGACTAAATCTTTATAATGAGAGAATAAGTGTTATATACTTATTATATTTTTAATAAGTGTTATATACTTATTATATTTTTGAAACATCCCGTTATTATTTATTTTCCATATGTCATACATATTACTCTACACAAATTCTAGGGGCAAAGAATTTTCGTCGTACTATACCGCGTTGATTAGATCAACCATCAAGAAGGCTTCTTACTTCTAGCATTAATTAAGCACCCCATCACTCTATATATAGTCCACCATACTCAACTCCTCAATAACAAGCACAAAAGTATTAGAATCAGACATATATCCAATTCAAAAAATGGCCAAGTTAGTGCTGATCATGCTCTCTTCTTTAGCAATACTGTCAGGGATAAGAACCAGCTCCGCCGTGGAATACAGCGTGACCAACACAGCCGCCAACACACAGGGCGGCGCAAAGTTTGATACCGACATCGGAGCCGAATACACCCAGCAAACGATGGATGCCGCCACCAACTTCATATGGGGAATATTCCAACAGAATACTCCGGCGGATCGGAAAAATGTTGACAGGGTTAGCTTGTTCGTGGATGACATGGATGGGGTTGCTTATGCCAGCAATAATGAAATTCATGTCAGCGCCAGGTAATATTATGCGTACTACTTAGTAGTTTTTTTTCCTTTTATTATTTCACTAGTTTTTTTTTTTAACCGGCAATAAAAGCCGTAGGGTTGCTTTACTAGTTCTACAATTATAGATGACATTAATTAATTATGGGATAATTACCAACGCTCCCTGAGTTTTGGCGTTATTACAGAATATCCCCTGAGGTTTCGGAAATTACGAACTCCCCCCTGGGCCGTTATCTCCTCCGTTAAATTTAACTGATTGTGTGAAATTTACTATTTTACCCCTACTATGTTGAAACTCAGGGGGATATATGTAATAAAGAGCCAAAGGTAAGGGGACTAATGCAAGAACTGAAATTGTTAAGGGGGTTTGATGTAAGTACTTGAGTTTTGTGTCTACCTAGCATTTTTTTTTTTAATAAAATGCTACTTAATGTTATTTTAATATTTTTATGATAGACTAATTTCATACCTACAGTTTATGGATGCTTAATATTTTCTGTAGATATTGACCATACATGTTCAATGTTTGAAATAATTATTTAAACGGCTGGCGGATATTTTTGTGAATTTACTAATGTGTTTGTTGATATTAGTGTATTTGTTATGATTTTCAATTTTGAGGAAAAAAATTTGATAATGCTCTAGTTGATCTTTGTGTGAGTTTTTTTTTATATGAATTTTTATTTTGAGGGAAAATTTGTTATAATTGTAAATAAATTATTTTAAATTAATTTTAAATGGACTTGTACAAAATATATTTAAAACTAAGAAATAAATATGAAAGGAAATTTATAACTTATCATATTTTATAGAAATAAATATGCATGGAATATCTAATTCAATTTATATTTATCGATAAAATATAAAATATTAAATTAATTAACAACTTTTTAAATACAAAAAATCCAAAATTAACTAATATTACAATTATATCATTAAACTCTAAGTAAAATTATAATATACCCCCTAAGGGTGTTTTTGGAATTTAAATTTGAATTTAACGGTGTAATTAACGGCCGGTGCTATTTGTAAGCGAGGGTGTACTATTCAGGGGGGAGTTCGTAATTTTCGAAACCTCAGGGGGTATTATGTAATAACGCCAAACCTCAGGGGGGCGTTGGTAATTATCCCATTAATTATTTAGGGGAAAGTTTTTAGCAATTTGCACACAAAATGGTGGAAAATTTTAGCACAAAATACATATATATATATATGTATTTTGACATATATATATATGAAATTGACCTAAATAATTTGTCTTTTGAAAAAGATAAGGAAGTTGAAAATTTGCCCTACAGCTTAGTCTACTTGGCCGTCTGGAAATCATGAGAGATATAAAGGAAGCTATATTGATATATACCATTATAAGATGGATGTATGTTACTAACTTCATATACCTTTTCCCGATCGAAAGAGTCAAATTCAACGATAATTTTTATTATTTCTAATTTTCTATTCTCTATACTCCAAACTTGTCAATCCAAACACAAATACTTGTATCAACAAAGTATATTGTCACATACATAATAAACAAATGTAATTAGACCATCTAGAACGCATGGACATATAATTTAAGCCACACAAATATAATATAGTACGTACGAACATGACCATACCAGCTTTTTAAATCTATCAGGTATTTTTAAAAGAGTCAATATATCACAATGTTTCATTTATAATTAAGTGTAAACTGCATCTTCCAAACAAATCTGACAAAATCTCCGATAACCACAGGTACATTCAAGGTTACTCAGGCGATGTTAAGACAGAGATCACCGGCGTTTTGTACCACGAAATGACGCACATCGGGCAGTGGAACGGCAACGGGCAAACCCCGGGAGGCCTGATCGAAGGTGTAGCAGATTTCGTGAGATTGAAAGCCGGTTACGCACCGAGCCACTGGGTAGCCCCAGGACAGGGCGACAGGTGGGATCAGGGCTACGATGTCACGGCTCGATTCCTCGATTACTGCAATGACCTCGGGAGTGGGACATTTGTGGCGGAGCTCAACAAGAAGATGAGAGACAGCTACAACGTTGGTTTCTTTGAGGATTTGCTTGGGAAGAATGTGGACACTCTCTGGTCGGATTACAAAGCACGCTTTGGAAATTAATTAGTATGCCAAGTTTGTAATCTGGACAGGTGAAACAAGCAATGTTTGTATGGAGGAGTTCAAATAATAATGATTTATTGACGATATTTTAATAAAAATAAGTGATAATTATATGAGGATACCTGATATCAATTTGTCTTAATCATATGAACTGCTTGAAAAATTACAGAAACTTTCCTCGAAGTGTAGATATTAGTAAACTAGGGTTTCTATGTGAGAGAGAAAACGGAAGATGAAGAAGAAAGGCAAAAAATATTAGATTTTCTTATTATCACAACGGGGAATTCCCGAAAACTCCCCAAATGATAAGTCCAATTCCTTTTAGCTCCTCATTTTAAAAAATGATGTATTAAAACTCAAGAATCGCGTATCTAAAACCCCAAATGATGTATTTGAAATACAAGGAAAAAATCACGTATCTAAATCCCAGAATCGCGTATCTAAATCCCAAAATTGCGTATCTAAATCCCAGAATCATGTATCTAAAACCCCAAATGATGTATTTGAAAATGGGGAGTTAAAAGGAACTTTTCAAACACATGGGGAGTTTTCAAAAATTGTCCCATATCACAAACTGGAACAAAGACCAAAATAAATACAACCCTACGTGTCCAACGGTAACAAAGAAATAAAGAAAGTGCTATTCACAAAAGTAAAAACGTAAAACAAAAGACTAAAAAATAATATACACGCTTCTTTATACATATAGAAGCAAGAATCTCAACAACCCCTCTAAAGAGGAAGCCCAACTTGCGCAACAAACATCTGAAAGCTGGTCCGCCAAGGGCCTTGGTAAACACATCAGCCAATGGATCTGTAGATGAAACATGCTTGAGCGAGATAAAACCATTTTTATATTGATTACGGACTACATGACAATCAATCTCCAAGTACTTAATGCGCTCATGGAAGACTGGGTTTTCGGTTATGTGCAAAGCAGCCTTGTTATTGCACCATAACTGGACATGCAGATTAACAGGAATTTGTAAATCACGCAGCAGGTAACTGATCCATTGTATCTCACAAACGGTGGCTCCCAAGCTCCTATATTCAGCTTCATACGAGGATCTGCTAACTGTTTGCTGCTTCTTGGTTTTCCAGGAGATGAGAGACCAACCTAAAAGAACACAAAACCCTATTAGAGATTTCCTGGTAATCGCACAAGTAGCCCAGTCAGCATCACTATATGCAGTCAAAGCTAACGAAGTATCAGCTGTGAAAAATAAACCAGCTGTCTGAGTTCCTGCAAGGTATCGCAAGACATGAGTAGCTGCTTCCCAATGGCATTGCATAGGATTTGCCAAATGCTGACTTAACTGCTGCACAATAAAACTTATGCCAGGACGAGATAGATTAAGATAAAGTAAACGCCCTACTAATCTTTTGTACTTGAGTTGGTCTTCAAAGACCTTGTTCTCTACATCAACAAACTTATGCCCATTGGGCAGGGGTGTGGAAACAGATTTACAATTATTAAAACCAATGTCAGTAAGTAGATCACTAATCTACTTTCTTTGTGTGATTACCATACCATTATTGCAACGAGCAATTTCCAAGCCCAAAAAGTATTTAGCAGTACCTAAATCTTTGATGGTAAATTCATCATGTAAAAAACTCTTAACTTTGTGTATTTCATCCTCATTAGAACCTGAAATTAAAACATCATCAACATAAACAACAAGCATAAGAAAGCAATTAACCTTAATGAAAGTAAATAAACAATTATCATGCTGTGGTTGTGTGAATCCATAAGAGAATAACTTGTTGGTAAACTCAAGGTTCCATTGTCGGGATACTTGTTTAAGACCATAGAGGGATTTCTTAAGCTTACAAACTTGTCCTACCTGTGCCTTACCATAACATTCTGGAGGGACAAGATATACATCCTCATCAAGCTTTCCATGAAGAAAAGCATTATTAATATCCAACTGATATAATCCCTATTGTTTGGATGCAACAATGGCTAAAAATATTCTAACTGTTACTAGTTTGCAACAGGGGAAAAGTTGTCATCATAATCAATGCCAAAAGTTTGAATAAAACCCTTGGCAACGAATCTAGCTTTAAATCTCTCGACGGAGCCATCGGGGTTGTATTTGGTCTTGTAGACCCATTTAGATTCGATGGCCTTTTTGCCTGGGGGGAGAGTGGTCAGTTCCCATGTCTCATTGGTTTCAAGGGTTTGGAGCTCCTTTTCCATGGCTTGTATCCACTCTGGATACTTTGATGCTTGTTTGTAGGAGATGGGTTCAGGGATAGGAGCAATGTTATTCATGAAACTGACATAACTAGAGGCATAAGGATCAGATATGTTCATGATGTGTGTGGATTTAGAAGAATCAAGAGAGACAGAATTTGAATTATTACAGATGTAATCCTGCATCCACACAGGAGGGGTTTTAGTCCTGTGGCCGAATTTGGTGGTTATGAGGCACACCAATAGAGTCACTGTGTGTCTGATCAGTGGGGACAATCCTTTGATCCTGATCAGTTGTGTTCTCAATAATATGCTCATGTTGTGCAAGATTAGGTATTTCATTATTATAATCAATATTTTGTGTATGAATCAAGGGAATAGTGGATATAGGAGTGCTCTCATTATTATAAGGAAAAATATACTCAAAGAACTGGACATCCCTTGAAACTATACCGTCTTTGAGTTTATGTTGTAGAGCTTGTAACCCTTTGTGCCACTAATGTATCCCAACATAACACACTTAGAGGCTCTCCCTACAAGAAAACAGCCGAAAAAATTCCGTTGGAATTTCCGACGGAAAACCGATGGAATTCCAACGGAATTCCCACGACCAAGCAAAATTGCATTCCAATGGAAAAGCCGTTGGAATTCCGTCGGAAATTTTGGAGCAATTGTAAAAAAAATTGCGCCAAAAATACCGACGGGATATGCCCGTCGGTTTTTTTTATTTTTCATTAAAAAAAATACCGACGGGATTTTTCCCGTCGTTTTTTTTTTTTTTTTTATTCTTCATAAAAAAAAACAACGGAGTTTTTCCGTTGGTTTTCCGTTGGAATTTCAATGAAATAAATATTCCGTTGGTTTTCCGTAGGAATTTTTCAATCAAATTTAATTAGAAGAATACAATTATAGTTAATACAAATAATTATGTATTTAAAAATCAAATAATATAGAAATTATTATTTATCAATATAATTGTTGCACTAATAATTCACGTTTATTGATTTTGTGTAAACATCGGATAAATAGTACAAATAATTTGTAAATTTTGATATCAAAGTAGATCTTCAATTTTCGATCTTCTTCAACTTATTTAACTTTTATTAATTGGTTTAATCTTCTTCAACTTCAAATTAGCTTTTAATAACGTTAATCTGTAGATCTTTCGACTTATTTACGAATCAAACGCTTGATTTTGGAGAATTTCGCCAAGAACGCCTTTGAACTTGTCGGTAACTCCGTGGATTTAGCTTGAATATAACGTCGATTCATCGGTATAATGCCTTAATAACGGATCAAACGCCTTGATTTGATAACTTTGGGGAAGAACGCCTTTATATAGGTTTAGATTCAAGAGTTAAGTTCAATTCAAACTTATTTAATAATTATCTCTTGTATTTTTTTTAAAGAGATAATATCAAATAAAATCACTTGAATATTGATCGCTTTAATATTTTATTATTTTTTTAAAGAGATAATATTACATGAATATTTATCTCTTTATATTTTTATTTTTAAAGAGATAACATCATACAATACGCCACGTGTCGCCATATGATTTGTTGAGAAAATAATTATTATAATATTAATTAATTTAGCTATTTAACTTTGAAATTAAATTTATGATAATTTTAAAATAGTAAATTAAATTAATAATATAAAGTTTATTTGTTCATCTACAATAATATTTTATATAATTTTAAGTATATACATTTTAATTAACACACAAAAGTATATAAGCTAGCAATTTTTATATAATATCTCAATAAATATGATTATATTTTAATTCAAATAATCATATATTTAAAATTTTATATTTTAAATTAATAACAAAAAGCATTTAAATAATTAATTGAAATAAGTGTATAAATATATTTAAAAACATAATATTAATAAGAAGTAAGTTGTCCAAGTTGGTAAGAGAGTCACCATTCTTCCTTGGAGTCCGGAGTTCAAATCCCTGTATGCACAATTATCGCGAGAATTAATTCTCGCATTGGTGGGCTCGGTTGGCTCGGGCTCGACCCGTGGCTCATCCGAGGTGTTTGGTATGACTCGTTCCCGAGGTGGTTCGGATGTCATAAATGAATTTTTTTATTTTTTATTTAATTTTTTTATTTTTATTCTATTTTCGACGGCGTACCGACGGAAAATTCCGTTGGAAATCCGTCGGTTAACTTAAAAATTAAATTATTTTTGTTCCGTTGGAAATCCGTTGGTTTTCCGTTGGAAAGAAATTTCGTTGGAAATTATTTTGTTGGAAAAATTTATTTGCCCGTCGGAATCCCGTTGGAAATATATTTCCAACGGAAAACCAACAGAACGGACCCATCGGGATCCAATTCCGACAATGTTTTTTCCAACGGACGCCATCCCGCCGGTTTTCCATCGGAAATCAGCTTTTCCAACGGAAAACCGATGGGATTTCCGAAAATCCCGTCGGAATTTGCCCGTCGGAATTTGGTATTTTTTTTTGTAGTGTCTTTCAGAAAATTTTGTTTTATTGGGTCCAAGATTTACAGCATAGCAAAGACATCCAAAAGTTCTCACATGGTCATAGTTAGGCTGAGTTTTGAAAAGCTTAAAATAGGGAGTTTCCCACTGGAGAGTCCTACTAAGCAATCTGTTTAATATATAAGTGGCATTTAAAATAGCATCACCCCAAAAGTGAATGGGAAGTTTGGATTGAAACATTAAGGACCTCGCTATTTGCAACAAATGTTTGTGCTTGATCTCCACAACACCATTCTGTTGTGGAGTATAAGCACAAGTTGTTTGGTGCAGAATACCTTTGTCACGAAAAAGAGAAGAAACATTGTGATTAACAAACTCACTTACATTGTCACTTCTCACAATCTTAATATAGAGTTATATTGAGTTTTCACATGTGCTAGAAAATCCTTAATAATAGAGTATGTGTGATCCTTATAAGACATTAAGTAAGTCCACACACTTCTGGAATAGTCATCAACAATGGTAAGAAAATAATGACATCCAGAGTGTGTGGGCTTCTTATAAGGACCCCACAGATCAAGGTGAATCATATCAAAAGACCTAGTTGTAGTAATAGAACTAGCAAAGAAAAGCAACCTATTCTGTTTTGCCCTTTGGCAAACATCACATGCATCATCCTTGGGTAATTCAATGCTTACGGGAATTTTAATATGATGCAAAGTACTAGCAGAAGTATGACTTGACCTTTTGTGCCACAGTTCATACTTATCAGTTTTAGTAGTAAAACAACTAATACTCCTATTAAAGTTACTTCCAGAAGCATCAACACATCCCTGTCTCAAAGGATTACAGCAAGAATAAAAAAGTCCCAAAGTTTCACAGACAAAAACAGGAGGTGTACAATTAATAGTGTCAACATTAAGAATGTAAAGGGAATTATAAGCTTTTCCATATACAAGGACCTCCTTAGTTTTCTGGTCCTGCAAAGCACAATCATCCTTAGAGAAAACAAATTTGCTATTAGTAGAACCAGTTATCTTACTAACAGAGATAATGAAATTTAAATGTAGGTATATAAAGCACATCATTAAGGATTAATTTTTCTGATAATTGTACAGAACCAGTAAAGTGCACATAGTGTCAAGTACCATCAAGCAAAAATATAGGGAAAGGGGTATTAGTCATTACAAGATTAATGAACATGTCAAGTCTTGAACAAATATGACTGGTAGCACCAGTATCTATGATCCAGTGAAGTTCAGTGATATTAAATGAGCAAGCTAAAGCAGATTTTAAAGTCATACCTGCAAAGTTTGAAGTGAAGTGAACCTGCTCACTGTTTCCAGCAGCATTTTCTTTGAAGAATTTGAGCAATTCCTGTCTAACCAATTTAGAAAGGTTTCCAATGTATTGGCGTGAAAAGGATCCAGGGAGATCATTAGGGAAATCCAGTGGAGAGTCAACCATAACATTTACAACGTTCTTATAAGGCTTTTTCATATTGTTGCCTCCACTGTTCTGTTTTTCCTTAAATGGTGCATACCAATCCGGTACACCAGTAATTTTAAAACAGCTATCAGTGTTGTGTGTGATTTTTTTACAGATCTCACACCACCTGTCACCCTTATAATTCTTCTTACTAGTATACCTGCCCACACCAACGGTTTTTGAACTGTTAAAATTCCTAGCAAGCATGACAGAACTCTCACCAGCATCACTAAAAGTCATATTAATATCCTTTTGTGCCTCAACCCGAGAAATAATAGAATAGGCCTTATTGACTGTTGGCAATGGCTCCATTACCAGAATTTGGTTTCTAACAGCATTATAAGTGTCATTAAGACCCATCAAGAACTGTATTAGCATGTCAGAAGACTGAGAATTGCTAATATACTTCAGAACAGCACAACCACAACCAGACGAACATACAAACACCTCATTCAAACAAGCTAATTCGTCCCAAAGAATTTTAAGTCTGTTAAAGTACGAGGCAAGAGAATGATTACCTTAACTAATTGAGCTTAAATTGTATTTCAACTGGTACAACAATGGTCCGTTAGACTGGTCATATCTCTGTTAGCGTAGAGGAATCCTTGGAGGATTTGATCATCTAGGGAATTTAAAATCCATGCCTTAACAGTACTGTCCACCTTCTTCCAGATTTTGTAGCCAGGATCAGTAATAAGAGGAGGATCGGTGGTTCCATCAACAAATTCCAATTTCATCTTTGATTCGAGTGCTATCTTCATCGTACGACGCCAGATTAGATAGCTTTTACCATTCATGCGTATGGTGACCACTGAAAAGAGAGAGGATTCACCAGTAGATATCAGAAGTGACTCATCTTGGGAAGATCCGGCTGCAGCAAGCTGTTTCTTCTTATCATCGATCGGCAACGGAGGTGGAGGTGGAGGCGGACTCACCATCGTTCGAGACGAAACCCAAAAACTGGACCAGATCTAAAGAGATTAACAACAATAATCATTCGCACTGAAAGAATACAAGTCAGATTAGGTTTATTGAGGCTAGATCATGAGGATCAATCTGCTCTCGATACCATGCAGAGATTAGTAAACTACGGTTTCTATGTGAGAGAGAAAACGGAAGATGAAGAAGAAAGGCAAAAATATTAGATTTTCTTATTACGGGAAATTCCCAAAAAATCCCCAAATGAGAACTCAAATTTGTTTTAACTCCCCATTTTTAAAAAAAGTTCCTCTTTGCTCTCTAGATGACAGGCCAAATTTGCTTTAACTCCCCATGGTTGTATTAAAACTCAAGAATCTCGTACCCGAACCCCAAAATCACGTACTTAAATGCCCAAATGATGTATTTGGGGGCAAATACATCATTTGGGCATTTAAGTACGTGATTTCGGGGTTTGGGTACGAGATTCTTGAGTTTTAATACAACCTTGAAAAAAAATGGGGAGTTAAAGCAAATTTGGCTTGTCATCTAGGGAGCAAAGAGGAATTTTTTTAAAAATGGGGAGTTAAAACAACTTTTTTCAACTTTTAGGTACTTTTTAAAAAAGACCCCTTCTTATTATGACAAAGGGTAACAATGAAATAAAGAAAGTGCTATTCACAAAAGTAAAAACGTAAAACAAAAGACTAAGAAATAATATACATGCTTCTTTATATAGATAGATCTGGCCTAACGGTACTATTATAATTGATAAAATTGTGGTTTTGTATATTACGTTTCTTATTCTCTTCACGCTTTCTTTAGTTTGGTCTAGATACATTGTATCCTTTGTTTTTGGGATTCTTCATATTTCACGCCTTTTTTCCTTTTTTCCTCTTTTTAACCGTTGCAAATTTCTTGTATTTAAGGGTCTTCTTCTCAACCTTTTCTTTGTACAGAGAGTTCTCAATTCTGAATAATATTACTTTGCTCATACAAAATATACTATCTGTTCCTATTTTATCATGGTATCCAGAGCAGATTATCGATCCTGATACTCTGTTTTCTTTTTAAAATACATATATATATATATATATATATATATATCATTATTCTTGGTTGAAGTTAGAATTGAGATTTGAAACGATGACAGACGGCGTTGAGAAGAAGAATGGAAACAGACCTACAGTCATTTACAATGGCGATCCGTTATTCTTGCAAACTTCGGATGGCCCAGGTATGCCGTTGGTCACTAATCTTCTTACTAGTGATAATTATTTGCCCTGGAGTAGATCTATGAGGATTGCTCTGGGTGCAAAAGTGAAATTGGGGTTTGTTAATGGAAAAATTCCAAAACCTAAGGAGGACTTTGATACTTACGAGCAGTGGATTAGAGTCGACTATATGGTCTGTTCTTGGATTATAGCCTCTATTTCTCCTGAATTAGCCGAGGCGTTTTTGTATACTACCACTGCTTATGAATTATGGAAGGAATTAGAGGAGAGATTTGGGGAATGCAACGGTCCGTTGCTTTACCAATTGCAGAGAGAAATTGCTTCAATTTCTCAAGGAGATTTCACTGTTTCTCAGTACTTCACCAAATTAAAGAAATTATGGGATGAACTACAACAGATGCAGCCTTTGTCGGAGTGCAGTTGTGGTGCAGCAAAACAGATAAGTGAGTATTCTTCATCTGGAAGGTTGGTTCAATTTCTTATGGGATTGAACGATAATTTTGATCACATAAGGAACCGGATCCTTGTAATGGATCCCCTTCCCGACGTCAACAAAACTTACTCTATGATTTTGAGAGTTGAGAGACAACGGGAGGTGCAGAACTCTTATTTGGAAGCAAGTGAGAATGGTGCTATGTTTGTTAGCAAAAACGATGGAAATAGACAAAGAGTTTTCCATAGTAATAGTCCTAAGAAACATACAAATACTGTGGGGCATCCACCAACTTGATATTAATAATGCCTTCCTCCATGGTACTTTGCAAGAAGAGGTTTACATGATACCACCTGAGGTTTTGTATATATACTGTGGGGCTGATAAAATTGTGGTTTTGTATATTACGTTTCTTATTCTCTTCAAGCTTTCTTTAGTTTGGTCTAGATACATTGTATCCTTTGTTTTTGGGATTCTTCATATTTCACGCCTTTTTTCCTTTTTTCCTCTTTTTAGCCGTTGCAGATTTCTTGTATTTAAGGGTCTTCTTCTCAACCTTTGCTTTGTACAGAGAGTTCTCAATTCTGAATAATATTACTTTGCTCATACAAAATATACTATCTGTTCCTATTTTATCAATAATCATGAACTGAATATTGACTATAAAAATAATTACACATGACTTCTTGGAGAATCATAGATTCAGACGAAATGCAACTTCTTTTCTAAGAGATTTTCCTTAGTTTTTTAAATCTTAAGAGCAGCCCCGGATACCATTCAAGCGAGGCTAGACCATTATGTGGCTAATGATAATTGGCATGCGATCTTCCCCAGAGCACAAGTATTACATCTTACAGCTTCTTGTTCAGATCAATTACCCATTCTAACCATTCTCTCACGGAATTCAGTACGGAAACAACAAAAATCACGACCATTTAGATTCAAGGTGGCATGGTTGAAATCTGAGGATTGCAAGAGAATTATCGAGTTGGAGTGGCACGGGGGATTGACTGTTATTCCATCGAAAAAGTTATGCAAGGAACTTAGAGTTGTAGGGTGGTCTTCTGAATTTGCGGGCATAATAGAGGGTTAGCTTACAGAGTTAGTTGAAAAACAACTTGTTGCTCCGAGACAAGGTCCAATTTCGCCTGAATCTAAGAGAGATGAGGAGGTGCTCAAACTTAAGTTAGAAACTATTTTTACTGAATAGGAATTAGGATGAAAACAAAGGGCCCACGAGCATTAGCTCAAAGAGGGGGATTGTAACACGAAATATTTTTACTTGAAATCATCACGACGAGAGAAAGAAAACCACATTACTGCTTTGAGAGATGATGGGGGTTAGCTTTGTAGTTCAAAGGAAGGTATTTAGAGAATCATTGAGAATTACTTTAGGAACTTGTTTATGTCCGGGCGTCTCCATCTGTCGGAGGTGGAGAGTGTCACTACTAGAAAACATTGATTTAGCAACCGAAAATTTGCAACCGAAAAAATTCGATTGCAAATTTACAGATTTAGCAACCGAATTTGCAACCGAAAACCAAAATTTGCCTAGTTGGCTTTGCAACCTAATTTTTGGTTGCCAAATCAATTGCAAACTTTTTGCAACCGAAATTTGGTTGCAATATTAGTTGCAAAAATAAGTTAAATGGTCAACCTTTTTTATTGTCTTTGCAACATAAATTTATGTTGTTAATTCGGTTGCAAATAGTTTGCAACGAAGTTTCGGTTGCTAATTCGGTTGAAAAACAATAAAAATAGTCAAACTTGGTCAAAATATTTGCAATAGGAAATTCGGTTGCAAATTTGTTTGTACAGAAGTTGTAACCGAAATACAACCGAAATTTCAGTTGCAAAATAATTAAAAATAATTTCAAAAATATTTTTGCCTTCGAAATAAATTAATTATTTTTATGTAAAATTTGCAACCGAATTTCGGTTGCAATATTTTTTTAATTTATTATTATTTATAAAAATAAAATAAGTAATAATTTTAAAAAAAATTATGTTGCTATTCAGTTGCAAAATCAATTGCAAAAGTTGTTTTTTACTTTTATTATATTTAATATATACATAATAATTATTAATTACTCGTCTCCTAAAAAGTTTTAAATCCTTTAATTATTGTATAGTATAAGTTTTCTAATTAAAATGATAATAAAAGCTATAATACATTTGTAAAGTGGAAACAAATTAGTTAATTATAATTACTTCTAGTAGTATTAATTAATAATTGTTAATATATTATTGTAATTACTATAAATTATATAATAAAGTTTAAAATTAATTTCATATATAAGATATAATATACATTATAAATTATTAAGATGTTATACTTGTATAGTGATACGATATCATATAACATCTAAGATATTTTGAGTATTGATATAACGTGTAATATTATATATGATGTGCAAATCGAAGTAATTTTTACAAACGATAGGTATAGTATAATAGATATTAAATGATTATAACGAATTATAATTACTTATATGATTATATTGTGGTAATATTAATTAAAAATGATCGTTATATTGTTATAACTATTGAAAACTATGTAATAAAATTTAAAGGTTATGTTTTATAAGATATAATATACATTATGAATCATTAAGGTGTTATACTTGTATAGTGATATCATATTATTATATGTCATATACGATATTTAATTTTCAGAATTGACATTACACACGATATTATATATGATATGCTAGCGTAATTTCCACAACTGATCGCTATAAAAAGATATCAAATGGTATAATAGATGACTATACGTCTATTAAATACTATAGTATACTGATATTACATTTATAATAGATATTATATATTGATATGATATTATATAATATGTACAACATTTTGAGTATTGATATAATGTGTAATATTATATACGAAGCGAAAATATATTTTATAAGTGATCGACATAATATAATAGAAGTTATATCAAATGATATAATTTGTAATTATAAGTCTATTAAATGATATATAGATAACTATAAGATTATTAAATAGTATAAAGTATAGTTAATTACATCTAAAAGATATATAGATAACCATACTATATATAAATCATGTTATAATATAAGTTTGTTAAAATGAAGATATATGTTATATCATATAACATATATGTAATTGTAAAATGAAAATAAGTTAATTAATTGTAATTACTTATAAATGATCATATTATATCTAGTAATGTTAATTAATAATTATTGATATATTTGTGTTACATTTTATTAGTTATGTTTTAATAATTCCAACAAGATTAATATAATTAATGTAAGTCAATTAAGATATAATATAACATATATATGATATAATAGTTACAAGTGCTCCATTATTTTGAAATACTATAATATATAATTACAAGTCTATTAAATTTTTTTTTGGTAAAAAGTTACCAGTCTATTAAATGGTATTATAGATGGCAGTGTATGTTAAATTTTATAATATAGAGATATTTATATTAATGTTAGATATTATATATCATATGTTATAACAGTTTCTTACTTTCATTGCTAATACAATACCAATATGTATACTAAACCATATAATATAATATAATATATATAGTTATATTAAATGATATAATTATATTAAATAGTATAATATGAAATAATAAGATTATTAATTAATATCTAAATAACAATGAGAGTATGAAACCATAAATATAACGTATTGTTTATAATATAATAACTCCCCCCATAATTTCAATTACATTCTGCCAAAAATTGAATAACTCCCCCTCCCGCAAAATCAATTCTTGTCTTCCCCCCCTTCTTCCTCCGTTCCGCGCAAGAAAACCCTAATTTCTCCCTTTCCCCTCTTCCAGAGGCGCAGGAAGGACAGACACGGAGCTCGCCGCCGCCGACCACCACCAATATTCGTCACTCACCCGCACTCTCTGCAGCTCAAACCCCCTCCCCAGCCGCCAGCCCTCACCGTCGCTCACCCCCCCTCGCAGTCGCCTTCGTTCCACAGCCACTCTCCGCCGCTGCCCCCCCCCCCCCCCCCCCCCCTCGATAGCCGCCTTAAATTTAACACCTTCGTGATGCAAGTAAATTTACTCGTTTTATGTATGAGGCTCTGAGCAATGTATTATGCATTTTCTGTTCAGTAAAAGGGAATTGTTAGAAATCAAGGTCGAAATGAAGTTTTTAAAAGTTTTTATGTTTATTTGGTGTTTTATTGATTTAATTAATTTTGCGAGAACTGACAATTAGGAGCTTTGAATGAGGCAGAATACTAACCTCAGACTCCGGTACACTTTTAATGGTGGTTTTGGTGTTGAATTCCCTTAGGCAGAATGAGTTGATAAAAACATGGATATGAAATTAAGCATTTTGATAATTTTAAGAATGTGTTACAGTGCACTATGTACATAGGTTTACGAAGATTGTGTTGGTTGTGTATACATTGTGCATTGGGGTTGTAGTTGGATATCTATTTGTATTGAGAATGGTCTGATATACCCCTTTCGAAAATCACTAGAACCATGATTGATTTGTATTCTTTTTTATACCTTGTAGCCTGAAAATTGGTATTTATGAGGGTGAAGTGGGAAAAAGGATTTCACCCTTTAAAATATGAATTTTTTCTGTTAACTTTTTATTTCATTTGTAAAACATGTCTTATAATTAAAGGGGATCCAAATATTATTTTCTAAATATTTTTGTGATGTACGACAATTATATTGATGACCTCTAGATAGATTTTCTATTGCTTTATAATTTTACTAATCTTAGTTCTCTTTATTTTTGAGTTTGAGAGTGTCAAATGTCAATAGAGGGTCTTAATGAACTGAAAATGTTATGAGTAGCTTGGTTTTGCCAAAAATTCTCATAATTGTGAAATACTTGAAACTCCCTCTGGAACTTCGTTAATGTTGACTGTAACAATTGAATTGAATGAAGTTTCTTGCTTAAAAGCTGATTTCATTCACCGAAGGTCTTGTGTTCTTCTATTTACCCAGGTGGTAAGCATGGCAGTGCTATTGATCTTGTTGGTGATAAATAGCCAACCTATTATATACTTGTATGTTTTTCCTTATTTTTAACAATATAATTCTATATTCTTATTGAGTATTTCAGGAACTGCTTTTGGAGTTTGCATTCCCGCTGCATTGTGAATCTTATGTTGCTCTATGTTCACGTATAATGCTTGTGGAGTTTGTGCCTCTTTTGACTGTAAATAGGGGTGTTCATTAGGTTCAAAATCGAAAATTCGGTTAATCGGTTCGGTTAACCGAATTTTTGGTTTTTAATTTTTGGTAACCATTTACCGAAGAGATCATCTCCGGTTTTGGTTCGGTAAAAACAGAAAATATCGGTTCGGTTTTCGGTTAATATTGAAAAAACCGGAAAAAAAAAGTATGTTCTATGTAACTAATCTGCAAATTTTTGAACTTTCACCTTCGTGGCTGCAGTGATTAATCCAATAATTAATCTATGCTAAACAAGATCTCCTAAACTAGATAGAAGAAGAATACGAAGAAAATGAACAGTAAAAAAAATTCCCAATTACTATTTACAAGCAGCAAGGGGCAGTGGTGGCCAGACTCCGGAGAGTCTTCGCCGGAAGAAGACAACTGTAGAGGAACTGAGTAAGAATGTATACCAGATAGGCATGGGAAACGGTGGTAGTCGGTGATTGTTCCTCGAAAAAGAAAGGGGCAAAGGGCTACTGCGAATGCTGCTGAGTGCTGACTCCTAGAGACGGTTGTGTGAAATTGTGTATTGCGAAACAACAAATGGTTAAAGGAAAAGAAGACTTGGGTGGGCTTTGAACAATATTAATGGGCTAGGCCATGGCCACAAATGAATGTTATGAGTCTAATAATTAATGTAGATTATGAGTCTGTTTTGGTTTTTTGTACACCCCTAACTGTAAAACATATATACGGGGTATCATGTCCAAAAAAATTTCTTCAAATGGTATCACTTTATTTACACTAGCATTATAATTCATCCCACAAGCTATCTAGTAAGTGTCCATCATTCGATTCCTATTTTACAGAATATAGATATACGTGATCATCGTAAATGGATGTATAATAGATGTTTGCCCAATAAAAAGGACTTCACACATGAGTTTGTCATTGGGGTTAATCAGTTCCTTGATTTTGCAATGTCACAACCTCAGTTCTTAGAAGACCATAAGTTGAGGTGTCCCTACGCTAAACATAAAAATAAAAAATTTGAGGATCTAAATAATGTGAAAGAACATCTTTTGAGGTATGGATTTCAACTAGATTATTGGTATTGGACAAAACATAGCAAACAATCACCGGATAATTTGAATGTGAAAATAGGAGCTTCAAGTAGTACTATCCATTCAAATATAGACGTTGGGTTTGATAGATATGAAAATTACGTCTACAATGCGATGAGGCATAATAGTTGTACTAATGAGGAGTTTAACCAAGATACTGATATGAATCAGAATAATGAAGATCCAACGCCGAATATAGATACTCAATAATTCTATGATATATTGAATGCGGCACATCAACCGTTGTGGCAGGGATGTGAGTCCCATTCCGAGTTATCTATGGCTTTTCAGTTGATGTCCATCAAATCTGATTACAATATGTCTCAAGGTTATTTCGATCAAGTAGCTCGACTCATGAATGTAGGGAAAATCCCTAAACCGTAACAAACATGTCGAAATCATCGAGAACACACAAGCGGAAGCGTACCTTGATCCATAGCAATCCGTAATCGACCAGCAATCCAAGGTTGAGGTCTTCTAAGCCTTGATACGCCGTCAATTCTATTCTTTCTGGGATGGGGCAGAAAAGAAGACAAAAAACGTATTTGGCTTAGGGACCACAACCCTAATTTATAATCCAAAGTAGGGCACCTTAATTATGGGCCCATCAATCATAATTAAGTGTCCACGGGTTTCTACAAATAAAAGCCCCAAACTTCAACAAATAAATATTTCTATAAGCCCATATAATAAATAAATCTCAAGTAGATCACTCAATCGGGCTCGTATTCTGAGATAACCCATGTACAATTATAAATATGTGAGACCACCTTAATAGAAAATCCAACAATCTCCCACTTGGTCCACATATGTTTCCAAATGATTGTACATAGTTTAAACCTTAGTGCGCGCAACCTTATGCTATCTCAACATTCGAAATATTTCCAAACAATCTGGTCCATCAATTATGTTATTATAGGATCAAAGCAGCTTTCGTTACACAATTCGTAACTAAACCGAACAATGGTCACAATATTAACACAATCAATGACATAGATCAAAAGTATGGCATGTAGCATGGAAATTACATGTAATGTGATCTTAGTCATGCCTATTTCCAACTGGTCCTACCTTATGACTCAAAGAGTCCCAAAGCACTTTCAAATACTTAATGCAAAACCGCAATAGAAAGCCAAAATCCTTATTATCAGAGTATTCAATCAAATAAAACTTTATTTGTCTCATAAAACCTTAGTCTGTACAGAACATAAAACATGTCAATAAGCAAGATGGAAAAACCACAAACTCATACCACTAAGATATGTCATCTAGTTTGATGACACCCATATGAGCCACATGTCCATGAAACACTTTAGGTGGCAATCCCTTAGTAAGTGGATCTGCTAGCATTGAGTTTGTACTTATATGCTCTATTGACACTTGAAGACTCTGAACTCTTTCCTTCACAACCAGATACTTAATATCTATGTGCTTAGATTTAGATGAACTCCGGTTGTTCTTTGAATATAACTCTGCAGCCTTATTATCACAATTAATTCTCAATGGCCTTTCAATGTCATTGACAATTTGCAGCCCAGTGATAAAATTTCGGAGCCATATCCCTTGATTCGATGCCTCAAAGCATGCTACAAATTCAGCCTCCATAGTGGAAGAAGCTATCAGTGTCTGTTTGACACTTTTCCAAGAGACAGCTCCTTCAGCCATCATGAAGACATAACCTGATGTGGATCTTCTACTGTCAAGGCATCCAGCATAGTCTGAATCGGAGTATCCAATGATCTCCAAATGATCTGATCTCCGATAGGTGAGCATGTAATCCTTAGTCTTTTGTAGATACCTCATAACCCGTTTTGCTGCCCTCCAATGATCCATTCCCGGGTTACTTAGATATCTGCCTAACATCCCCACTATGTACGCTAAATCCGGACGCGTACACACTTGAGCATACATGAGACTCCCTACTGCAGATGCATAAGGGATTTCCTCCATCTCTTTCTTCTCTAGGTCCGTCTTAGGACATTGGAACAAGCTAAATTTATCACCTTTTGACACAGGTGTGTCCCCTGGTGCACAGTTCTGCAAGCCAAAACGGCTCAGCACCTTATCGATGTAGGCCTTTTGCGATAAGCCAAGTATACCTTTGAAACGATCCCGATGGATCTGTATACCCAGAACATATGAAGCCTCCCCAAGATCTTTCATCTCAAATTTACTTGATAGAAATTTCTTGGTTTCACGCAATAGGCTGATATCGCTGCTTGCTAGTAGAATATCATCTACGTACAACACCAGGATAATAAATTTGCTCCCACTGACCTTGAGATATATGCATTGGTCAACAGTGTTTTCCTTAAAACCAAAAGAGGAAATCACCTTATCAAATTTCCGGTACCACTGACGGGATGCCTGCTTTAGACCATAAATGGACTTCTTTAGTTTACATACTAGGTGCTTTGAATCTTTGGACTCAAAGTTCTCTGGTTGCACCATGTATATAGTTTCTTCAATGTCTCCATTGAGAAACGCTGTCTTTACGTCCATTTGATGGAGCTCTAAATCATAATGAGCCACAAGTGCCATAATGATTCTAAAAGAGTCTTTTGTTGAAACTGGAGAGAAAGTCTCTTTAAAATCAATGCCTTCCCTTTGAGTGAAACCCTTGGCAACAAGACGTGCTTTATATCTTTCGATGTTACCATTTGAATCCCGTTTGGTTTTAAAAATCCATTTACAACCAATTGGTTTTACTCCTTGTGGTAACTCGACAAGATCCCAAACGTCATTGTCCATCATAGATTTCATCTCTTCATTCATGGCTTTGATCCATTCATTAGAGTTTGAACATAACTTTACTTGATTGAAAGATGTAGGATCATCTTGCAATCCCATATCAAATTCATGTTCATGGAGGTAAACGACATAGTCATCTGAAATCGCTTTCCTCTTTTCTCTAGTGGACCTCCTTATAGGCACTTCATTCTGAGGTTGTTGTGGTGCATCATTTTGAATAGACGATGGTTCTGGATCTGATTCAGTGGGTCCTAACTCATTATTTTGAGTCAATGATGGACCCGCAACTGATTCAGTAGGAATCCCAAATGTGATTGTGTTTTCTGAATTTACTTGATTCGCAGGCTGAGGAGTGATAGGAATATTTATCCAATCATTCTCAGCTGCAACTATAGTGGGAATGTTAACACATTCCTCGTCAAACACAATCTTTCCAATTTGATCCCTCCCACTGTAATCAACATCCTCAATGAATTTGGCATTTCCCGTTTCGAAAAAGGACTTGTTTGAGGGGTCATAAAACTTAAATCCCCTCGACCTTTCCGAGTAACCTACAAAGTAGCAGCTGATTGTTCTTGAATCCAATTTTCTTTCGTTAGGCTTATAGGGCCTAGCTTCAGCTGGACATCCCCAGACATGCAAATGCCTAATACTAGGCTTCTTGCCTATCCACAACTCGTATGGGGTTTTGTCTACTACTTTGCTGGGAACTCGATTTAAAATATAAACTGCAGTCTTTAGTGCTTCGCCCCAAAGTGATTCTGGCAATGAAGACTGATTAATCATACTTCTCACCATATCCTTAAGAGTTCGGTTTCGTCTATCAGAAACACCATTTTGGTTTGGACTCCCCGGCATGGTGTACTGAGGTACAATCCCGCACTCACTTAAGTATTTGGCGAAGGGTCCTGGACGTTGTTCACCGGATCCGTCATATCTGCCATAATATTCTCCACCACGGTCAGATCTGACAGCTTTAATTTTCTTGCCTAGTTGATTCTCAACTTCGGCTTTGAAAGCCTTAAACACATCCAAAGACTGTGACTTCTCATGAATTAGGTACAAATATCCATAACGAAAGTAATCATCAATAAAGTTGATAAAGTATCGTTGTCCATTCCAAGAAGCTGTAGGGAATGGACCACAAATATCTGTATGTATCAACTCTAAAGGTTCTTTACTCCTATTGGCACCTAATTTCCTCATATTTGTTTGTTTTCCCTTTATACATTCTATACAGATTTTAAAGTCTGTAAAATCAAGGGAATCAAGAATTCCTTGTGATATAAGCCTCTGTATTCTCTTTTCAGAGATATGTCCTAAACGCTTATGCCACAACATTGATGAATTCTCATTTGTTAACTTACGTTTAGTGCCAAAGTTACTTGAATGTAGATTTTCAATATCAGTTGAAGCCTTAGTGTTCAATTTATACAAATTATCAATTAGAGTACCAGTACCAATAACATTTGAATTTAAAGAAAAAACGCAACTTCCATTCCCAAATGAACAAGAATGTCCAGATTTGTCCAAACAAGAAATAGAAATCAAGTTCCGTCTAAATGACGGTACAACGAAAGTTTCTTCCAAATTCAAATAAAAACCAGTATCTAAATGAATTCTAAAAACACCAATAGCTTCTACTAAAGCTTTATTGCCATTCCCCACATAGATGTATCTTTCAGCATCAGTTGGTACTCGGCACCTTAGGCAATCCTGCATTGTGACACTTATGTGAGTAGTTGCACCCGTATCTATCCACCAAGTGTCACTAGGTACTAAAGTCAAATTAACTTCTGAACAAACAAAGTTGAGAAGTCTACCTTTCTTTTCACGCCAGGAGGCGTATTTGGGACAATCCTTCTTTATGTGATCAGGCTTCTTGCAAAAGTAACAGGAAATAACCGAATTCTGTTTGTTTTGCACCATAGGTTGGCTTGTCCCAAATTCTGCAGTTTCCTTATCCTTATTCCTTTTCCTCTTATTGGTGGTAGCCCTGGCCTTAGAAGTCATAGCCAAATGAGCACTTTCAGTCCTATCTTGTTTCAGTCTCTCTTCTTCTTGCACACATTGAGCTATAAGCTCATTTAGAGTCCATTTCTCCTTTTGAGTATTATAGGAGATTTTGAATGGATTAAATTGTGCAGGAAGTGAGATCAAGACCAAGTGCACAAGTATGTCATCCGACACCTCAAGCTTTAAGCCCTTAAGTCTTGTCACAAGATTAGACATCTCCATAATGTACTGCCTTATGTTTCCTTTACCTTTATACCGCATAGAAACCAGCTTACTTAGAGTAGTGCTGGTCTCAACCTTTTCATTAGTTTTGAATCGGTTTGCTATTTGGTCAAGGAAACTTTTGGCATTTTCTTCATCAGGAATACCACCCCTTATGGCTTCCGGAATTGAGCGCCTCATGATCATCAAACTCATGCGATTTGATCGCTCCCACTTCTCGTATGCGGATCTCTGTACAGCAGTGCTAGTAACAGTGAGATCCGCGGGGCGATCAAACCTTAATGCATGATCGAGATCCGCACAGCCAAGCATAATCATAACATGCTCCTTCCATTGTTTGAAATTAGAACCATTAAGCTCAGGGATGTTGTTCAAGTTTGCAGATATAGAAGACACTATAAAAGAAAATAATATGCTCACAATTAATTAAACATCGAAACATGCATATACAAAGATAAAGCCAAATATCAAAACATATATGCAATGGTGGGCCCATCTCAAGATACCTAGCACAACATTATTATTTAGTCTTTGGACAGAAATAACAATTTGTAAGTGGTACTCTTATACATAGTCAAAATATTGATAACTAAAACGGCCTCACAATATGCCTTTCTTTGGACCGACATATTGTAAGCATGTTATCACCAAATATATCACATATTCATGACTATCATTATCTGGCCAAAACAATCTTCCTTTGGGCCGATTATTTCGCATAGATAACAAATGATAACTTAATTAACAAAAATTAATTAAATCTTACCTAATAGAGGTTACTTTGGCAACATATTAGTTCAATCTAATTAATTTTCATAATCACTTAAGCATAATTGCAATCGATATATACAGTGGCAAGAATTTCAAACTGTTCACAAGAATTTACGATGAACCATCTCAAATCAAATTGCAAACGATGTTATGAGCCGGTAACTATTACAAACGCTGTATATTTCTTATAACAAGAGTGACCTGAATCAAAATTAATGCCTAAGAACTAAAATCTGAATCCAACAAATAATAATGATAGGTCATGAATATACAGAATGTATATATCAATCAATTATGATCAACCATGTTTCATACAATTAAATATATGCATAAAACATATAATTGTCCTTTTGTCTTTCCATAACTACGCAAAACGAGGAAAAAGGGAAAGACATATAATTACCATCAGTGGTCATAAAAGTGCAGAAGAGATTGTATTAACTTAATGGATCCTTCATTCTTAATTCGCACGCAAAACGGAGAGCATGCAATCAAACGTGAGATTAATAACCCATAGTTAATTCAAAGCATAGAATTCAAACAGTGAATATGGTCGGTCATAATTTCTCCATGATTCATATCTATTTCACATAGTCCGGCAACGGGATATAAATGTCAATCAAACCGATTCAATCAAATACACAATTGAATCGCCACATGGAAAAATAAATCTCGATTTACTTAATAATCACATCAATTTCGATCTATTTGTTATCAATCGAAAATAAATCTCACTCATTCGACATGAGAGTGGCTCTGATACCACTTGTAGGGAAAATCCCTAAACCGTAACAAACATGTCGAAATCATCGAGAACACACAAGTGGAAGCGTACCTTGATCCATAGCAATCCGTAATCGACCAGCAATCCAAGGTTGAGGTCTTCTAAGCCTTGATACGCCGTCAATTCTATTCTTTCTGGGATGGGGCAGAAAAGAAGATAAAAAACGTATTTGGCTTAGGGACCACAACCCTAATTTATAATCCAAAGTAGGGCACCTTAATTATGGGCCCATCAATCATAATTAAGTGTCCACGGGTTTCTACAAATAAAAGCCCCAAACTTCAACAAATAAATATTTCTATAAGCCCATATAATAAATAAATCTCAAGTAGATCACTCAATCGGGCTCGTATTCTGAGATAACCCATGTACAATTATAAATATGTGAGACCACCTTAATAGAAAATCCAACAATGAAATCGTCGAATCCCCCCAATAATCATGTGTCTTCTGATTTTTACGATGCTGATAAATTAGTGACGATGATGATGATGATGATGATGGTGACGACGACAACTTTGATTAGAATGTTGTAGGTAATAAAGAAGTTAAAGAGATATTGTTGATTATGATGTTTGTTTGCTATTATAAAATGTTAATTTGGTATAATGTTATGTTGGATTATTATTATTGTTCATTATTGCTATCATATTACTAAATTTTATTTTGTTTGTGATTTAATAGATAAACCTGCTCAATAAATAGGGCAATGTGAGAGCTCTGAAGGCAAACCCATCTCCAATTCAATCGATAAATCTCGCGCATCGTAAAGTAGAGCAACAACATCCGCTTATAATTTTAAGGTCTGAAAATTGTGCTTAAGTACATTGTTTCTTATATGAAGATTGTGAATTAATCTTTTGTTTGGTATAATGGAATGGAATATGTTGATGATTGTTCTTCTTTTCGACTTGTTGCCGTGCAGTTCATTTTTGGGGTTTTTATTTTTTGCTTTTTGTTATTTGTTGTTGTTTAGGGAAAATGTGTTTACACTCGTTATTGTGCAGTTCTATTTCTGCTTTTCGACTTGCTGTTGTGTAGTTCATTTGTGGGGTCTTCATTTTTTGCTTTTTGTTATTTGTTATTGTTTAGGGAAAATGTGTTTAGGCTTGTTGTTGTGTAGTTCTATTTTTGCCTTTTGACTTGCTGTTGTACAGTTCTTTTTTGGGATCTTCATTTTTTGCTTTTCGTTATTTGTTGTTGTTGTTGTTTAGAGAAAATGTGTTTAGACTCTGCATTTCTATTTCTGGTGTACCTATATCAAAGTGATTAGATTTGTTATGTATCACGAATCCATCTGAAGCATGAACCAATACATAGAGTAGCAATCTTTGTTTCTTGTGTAACTGTGTTTTTGCATACCTCTATCAAAGTGATTGGATTTTGTTATTTATAATGAATCATCTTAAACATGAACCAATACATAATCTTCGTTTCTTGTGTAATTGTGTTCTTTTGTACCTACATAGTAACCATGTTTTACTTATGTTATTGAAGATTCAGACCAAGTATTGAAGCAAATTTCAGCCAAGGTTCAAGTGTGAAAACTATGGATTTCCATCCAGTGCAGCAAACTCTTCTTTTTGGGTGAGTTTCCATTGTTTCTGTATGGAGAAAATTGATTATATTGGTTTCACTTGTCTCAATCTAGTCTTTTTCACTTATACTTTCAGAATGGTTATCCCACTTTTTTAATCATCTTATTCACTTGTTGGATCTTTATAATATTCGGTGTGCAGAATAGTTTTGTAGATATTGTTAACTATTTCATGTTGTTTTATAACGTTGAATGACTTATAAATTGTTGTTGTTGGTATATTCGTTTATGGATTTTGAATTGTTGTTGGTATTGTTTATTGATTTTGAAAAAATATAGGGCCTAGTTTTTGTAAATGAATTTGTAAAATATTAAATATTATTTCCTAAATAAATAATTATCTTTTTGTAACCGAATTTCGGTTGCAAGTGATTATGAAAATATAAAAATAAATTTTCTTTTGCAACCAAATTTAGGTTGCAAAATCATTATTATTATTTTTGCAATAAAAAATTCAATTGAAAATTAATTAAATAAAATTTAAATTAATTATTTTTTGCAACCGAATTTGGTAAACATTTTTAACAAATTTTGCAACAAACAGTTCGGTTGCAAAATTTGGTTGCTAAAATTATGCGCCACGTCAACTTTGCAACTAAATATTCGATTGCAAAATTAGCCATATTTTTGCAACCGAATATTCGGTTGCAAACTGACGTGGCAAACCTCTGAGACCATAACTCAATTTCGTCCTATAAGTCTGTGCAATGTGTTAGATACTAGAAAGACCATGATTGGGGAAGATTTTTTGTATTGTTGTGTATTCTATGTATGATATTGTACAAAGGAACAAGTATATAATATACATAAGCTAAACTATATACCGAAAGTCAACTATACAGGAGTTCCTAATTTTATGCTGATTTATTTCTTCCAGTTCTCACACTCCCCCTCAAGTCGAATGTCGGATCTCCGATGCTCAACTGGCTCAAAACTTTTCTTACTTTCCATTCACTGCTTTAGTCAAGATGTCCGTCAGTTGATCCTCTGACCGTACAAATGAAAGATCAACTATCCCCTCTTCTAGCTTCTCCTTAATGAAATGTCTATCCACCTCGACATGTTTTGTGCGATCATGTTGTATTGGATTCTCTGATATACTGGTGGCTGCTCGATTGTCGCACCTCAGTTTATAGGCTCCTACCACAGGAAATCTAATCTCTGTGAGTAATTTCCTAAGCCATAGCACCTCTGTCACTCCTAGGCAAATACCTCGAAATTCTGCTTCTGCACTCGAGAGTGCGGCTACCTTCTACTTTTTGCTTCTCCAAGTTACCAGGTTTCCCCCAACTAGCGTAAAGCATCCCGAGGTCGATCGTCTATCGATTGAATTTCCAGCCTAATCTGCAACTGTGTAGGCTTCTATATCCAGGTGCCAATGTTTCTAAAATAATATCCCTCTCCCCGAGTGTTGCTTCAGATACCGACACACCCTGATTGCTGCATCCATATTCTTTCTGAGGCTGATGCATGAACTGATTAAGGACTCCCACTACATAGGCTACATCAAGTCGAGTGTGTGAAAGGTAGATTAGTTTCCCAATCAGACGTTGATATTGTCCTTTATCAGCTTCCCTACCCCTTCCAATACCTGTAGTCCATGGTTAACCACCATTGGAGTATCAACTGGCTTACACTCCAACAGCCTTGTCTCGGCATGCAAGTCGAGAACAAACTTTCACTGTGAGATAAAGATACCTCTTTTCAACCTCAGCATCTCAATTCCAAGGAAGTATTTGAGTTCCCCTAAATCCTTCATTTTGAACTCCTGAAACAAGTTTTCTCGTAGATGAGAGATTTCCTCTAAGTCTATTTACACAAATTTTCGTTCAATCTGCAATAAATGAATGCAAAATATAAGAAAATAGTGAAATAAAGATATTATTGATTTAATTTAAAAGAAGTGGTACAATCTCTATAAAGTCCTCTGTTTCTTCTCTATTAGTTGATTCTAGGGCTTGATATTTGATCTCGAATCGGACGTAGCATTTGGTTAAGTTCATAGAATTTGACCGGAAGTGTTGGCTCATCGTACGGGCAACACGTCAGGATTGCAAATGGAAATGGCTCGAAGATTTGAGAGCTTGAATGCCTTTTGTTCTTGAAAGCTTGATAACTTATGTTTTTCTTGTAATTTATGACTTGTTAATAATTCATATTTGTGAACCTTGGAGCCTCTATTTATAGGCTTTCGGTTGTCTTTTGTTGGGCTTCATGAGTTTGGACCTGAACTTGAAGATCACTTTCCTTAAAGTGGGTTTTATTTTATTTAATAGATCATTTCTTTAATCCATTTAACTAATCCAAAAAATAAGAATAAAAGTACATAATTCTTATCTTGAATTAAATATGTAAGCCCAAATTTGTTGTGGGCCTATGATAAAAAATAATAATTAATAGTCAATTTATTTGGGCCATCAACTAATAATTTTATCTTCGAATTTTCAATGTCAACAGATGCCCCTACTTCAAGATCCGGAAAGAGCGTGACGAATTTCGTAAGACTGGGCTTGAAGTACACAACCATTTTTTTTCATTTCTTTGGCGTTGAGCCCTTTTTGATTTGAGATTTGTTGGTTGCCCACCAAATAAATTTTAATTGACAACCTCATTTAATTGTTGGCCCAACATGACAAAATGGTCCTAACGTCTCTTTTTTTCATTTTTTCATTGGATTTGGGCCACATGTAACCCCAACTTTGGAAGCAATCATCTTCCATAGGGCTGTCAATGGGTTGGATTTTAATCCGAATCCGATCCGAATCCGATCCAATTTTTGTTATATCTGATCGATAAAAAGATTCGATGGATCATATCCGATTATAAATATTCGAAATCCGAATTAAGTGGATCGGGTATGGAATCATGCGATCCGATCCGTTAAAGATACGAATCCGATTATATATATTATATATATATATATAAAATAAATAATTATATATTAATTTTTTGTTCATTTATGTTCCTATATTTATGTATTAATGTATATCTTAAAAATATATCATAGCTTGAAGTTGGATACAATGTTTTTTATGTTCTAATCCAATTAGTATTAGTAATATGTATATAGTTAATAGTATTAGGAAGTGTTAGTTATGTAATATTATTTTTTGGGAGCTAATTAATCTCCATTTTATTTATTAGTTAATCTTGTATTTGATACTTGAATTTGTGAAAAATTTTCAATAAGTTATAACTTATAATTAATATTATATTAGATATGTTAAATTACATTTACCTTCAATGAATTATAATCTATTTAATTGTAATATCACCTTATAACACCTACTTTCTGTTTTCACCCAATTATAATCTCACTTAATCATAGCCACTTTTCATGATTCATAAATCATAATACTAACACAAAATTAAATCAAATAAAAATGTCTAATCCAATATATCTAACAATTCCATAATTAATTACCGTGATTTACTACGCCATTATAAATATAATATAAACTTATTTTTATAACAAATTATATTTTATGAAAACTAATTTCTCACTTTTAAAGAGATAAAAGGAACACAATAATGTTAAAACTTAAAACTTAAATATGAAGACTCTAAAAGGTGAGTAATTAAAAATCAAGGCAAACCCTAATATTTTAGACTAAATAAAAGTTGGCCTCAACTGCACATTCTTCATCTCATCTCTCAGCCGCCGTCACCACCATACCCACTAGCCTCCCATCTGCCCATTCTTGATTCTTCATCTACCTTCATCTCTCAACCGCCGCCACAATCATACTCACTAGCCTTCCATCCGCCTCAGAAACACGACACCCACCACCGACCAAGTATTGTTTTGTGCTACTGCCCGAATAAATAGATACGATGTTTAGATTTCAAGAATTTTGTAATGTGGTTTTCTGTTTTGTTTTCTTTATTAGATCTATTTCGGTGTTTTGCCGGAAAATTCTCCATCCTCTTATCTCAACTTTTCCACTGCCCCAGACTCCACTTCCCTTCAATAGCTTTTCTCCTTCATTCTTCAATCTTTATCGGGTCGGATTTTTCTATCGGATTATCCGACCCGATATCGATCGAATTTGGTTAGGATAGATCCGAGTCCTATAGGACTCGGACTCGGGTTCGGTAATCTATTTTTATAATCGGACTCGAATCCGGGATAATCGAATCCGATCCGAGTCCGACCCGTTGACAGCCCTAATCTTCCAAATTGTTTCAATCCTCACCAGGGCGAACTGAGCCCTGAGGAGTAGCGGGTGGAGAACTCTTCTTTGTTTCATTATTTATCTTTTTTATTCTTTTAAATTCCTTTTGGTGCATCAAAGGAAATTTTACTAAGCGCCCATTCGGATAATTTTACCCTCTTTGTGATGTGTCAACGCCTTCATTGTCGGTACAGAGCAAAGTTAAGCGGATATTTTTTGGTCGAAAACTTTCCAGCTGAATTGGTGCGGCGATCAAATGGAGACAATCAACTTTCCTTCTTCTCCTCAATCGTGACAATTACGAGGACAATATCAGCCAAGGTTCAGAGAATCAATTAGGCGAGGAAATTTATTTTCCTTTATCTTCCATTATTCTTTCCTTTTTTTTTTCCCAAGAATCGTTGATTTGTTTATGTGAGTGTCGGAAACATTAAATAAGGAAATTTTCTTTCCTCTCTCAAATTGTGCAATTTACGGATATTGATTTCCTCCACTTTCTCACTTCAAATTTCCCACAAATCTCGTTCTTATTCTTATAAAAAGCTGGAGTAGGCCCCTTCTTTCACACAATACTTCATTTCTGCAGCAGAAAGCATCAAGTTTGGCTTCAAATTGTTTTTGTACAAAAAGGAAGGAGGTATCTCCAACACGGAAAAGAATCCTTTACGTTCTGTCTTTTTTATCACGTTTTCTTTGAGATATTGAATCTGGGTGGAGAGAAGGTTTGTAGGTTAGATTCTCAAGCCCACTGATTTTCTTTTCGCCAATTTTCTTACTTTGTGATACACATACATGTATATATATATATGTATATACTTGCTTCCCTAAAGAAAGGAAATGGTAAAAATGAGATTTCAACGCTCTAATTTAATCTGTAAGTGCCACCTTACTTTAATGATGAGTCACCACGAGCCTTGTTTATTCAACAACTTTAACTTCAATAGAATTAGACTAATTGAAAACAAATATTTTTGTTTTTATCCCTTTTTTTATAAGAAAATTTATTTGAATTGTATGGTTGACTTTGTTATCTCGCTTTTCAGGTAGACATTCCAAAATAGACATCGAAGATCATTTCGAGCCGTCCCCTCACATTATTATCAAAGGACTTAGGGATACTTTAAAGGTCAAGAGCACCGCTCTAGTCGATCCATGAACCGCCCAAAAGCATCCATCATTCCAAGACATGTTCATCCGACGAAACCACGCATCTTTCAACATTGGCAGTTGAGGCAACCATAAAAACCACCAATCCATACTCTGGTGCCACTTTTGAATCCCGAGTCCTCCTACTAAAATCTCCACTCCATCATGGTCAACAGACAAAATTCCATCTTCCAAACTATCACCTCAACCACAACAGCCACCTATGGAGGATCCCACCATCCAGACTCGGTCAAGTTTTCTTCCACGACAGTTATTGGGAATGGACCGAGGGCATCTATGAAGACACCCTCGATCGAGCCAAAATCCACAATGCCGTCCATGCCTCTCTTTTCACGTACATCTGCAGCAAAATCTTCTTCCAGGCCTTCCTAGAGTTGTGGTACCCTTTCAACCAACAACCTACATATTGCCATCGAAGAGATCTCAATTTCTTTGTAGGACAGATGTGGACTACCCATACGAGGAGAGTTCTATGATGAAGTCATTCCTTCTGCCAAAGATTTGTTGGGCATTGATGGTCACCTGCTTTCCATACTTCAGGTTTGTAGGCACTTGCTCCTGGCCTACCATAGACTTCCCAAAGATTTTGACTGTGTGTCCATTTCTGATTGGGTCAAGTTTTGGTTCAAAGAGCTGCTCAGATATGTTGAGCCTCCGCTGCGCACCACCAGGAAAAGACAGACTAGAGCTAAACTTTCTCACAATCCATCCGGAAAGGTTAATGTCCCCCCTTCACCTCGCACCTCCTCGGGGTTTTCTCGAAAGTTTTATTTAAATCCCTATGTAGTGCAACTGTACACATGACAATTGTAGCACATAGGTGTTGATCCCACAAAGACGGAGGAAACCAACCAATTGCATCGTATATTCGCTAACCAAAATAGACCGGATTAATCATTAAGGGGGTTGTTCTAACTAGCATGCACAAATAACCAATTAACTGAATTAAATCAACAATGATGAGAAGTGGGGAACAATGAATTCATGGAAATTGATAGCAATGCAAGGATCAATGGATGTCGGATTTTCACAATTATCATCACAAAAGTAAGCACAAGTCCTTCCCAAGATCAAGTACAAATACCAGGTTAGTTGTCATTGCCAATTCTCATAATCCATTGTCTCTCTAACCAAGTTATTACCACAAGATGATTGTAATTAAGAAGCAGCGCTTTGACGTACACCAATTAATTACCAATTGCATAGAGTCAAGTTAAATCTTTTTATACACGAAACCCTATGTGATACGGAATTCGTTCCAAGTCTATTAACATCTTTCGATTGTCGAATAAACTCTAAACCATATCAAAGGTGATCAGGCTCTAATATGTCTATCATATCAATTTCGTAACATGAAAATCATCTATAAATTCAAGCATCACATATTCAATTTCAATCCATCATCATTCCCCCTACGAGGGAATTAGCTACTCATCATCAACAATAAGAAAACACAATTATAGTCTAAAATACTCATATTCATAAATAACGATAACTAGAATCTCCAAAACAAATCATAAAACAAGGTCTAAAACCAAACTAAGAGACATTAGTTTTCATACTTGTGAAATAAGAAATACTATAATTAATTCAACATAGAAAAACCGAATGTTTGATGAGGGTGAAGAAAACTTGAAGGTCTTCTTCTCTCCTTTCTTCGTCTCCAATCTGTTGCGCTTCAATAACTCTCGACTCCTCTAGGTCTTAGGGTTTACAAGTATTTATATCCTCTCAATAAGTAAAAGGTCCAAAATTCCCGAGAGTCCACGCCTGGGGGGGCTTTGCGGTCGCCAACTTTCAAAGGTAAAGTCTTTCGTGGCAGTGATTCTTAAAGAATCACTATCGCGCTTTTTCCAGCTCTTCGCGGTCACCAACTTTGCAGTGTATTTTTTCTCGCGGTCGCGAGGTTCCTTGGACAAAATCACTTTTGTGCTCGTTTCATCGTTTTTGCTCCAATCTCGCCAATTTCGACTCCTTAGTGGAAATTACCTGAAAAGGGTAAATTCACGCAATAAATAGCTCATAATTGGCAAGAAAATGCGTGGAAAATGAGCTCAAAATATCAAACATTTTTCGCCTAACAAATACCCCCACAGTTGAACCGTTACTCCTTGAGTAATAACATTGTATCCAAGACAGTTGTATTCAGAGAAAATATCACAGCCAAGAATCATCATTCAAACATCCCCTATCAAGTATCTTAGTTGAATATTACTCCCAAGTATACATGTATAACCAAAATAGCGGGAAGGACATAGCCTCGTATCGTGTGTGGATATGAACAGCAAATGCAATACAATTACCCGAATTGCTTTATGAATTCATCTTAAGTACTTGACAATCCTAGGAACTCACCATATACCTCAATCTCGGTTAATGCAATGAGTCACAACTAGGAATCGTTAGGTCTTTCAATGGCTTGTAATGTAGGCTCGGGGTTAGGTTATGACACATTTGGGAAAGTGACTCAAAACACCGAATCTACACCTATATCCCTTTTGGAAGCATTACCCTTCACCTTTGTAACTTGACTTTCTCTCCCCCACACTTGAACTTTTCATTCATCCACCTTCTTCTTGTTTTTCAACACTTTTTCTTTTCTTTTTTTCTTTTGGGCTAAACCCGGCAACCTCCCTGTCCTTTTTGGATTTTTGCACTTTCCCCCCTTTCCTTTTTTTTTTTTTTTGCATTAAAACCCCCAACCTTTGAAAAATCACACACTTGACCCCTTCTAAAAAACTTTAACAAAGCATATCTGTACGATGCTGATATCAAATATGTTGATATGATATATCAAATTGAAGCTCTTGACGCAAGGAACACAACAATGGTCTCGAAATCAAAATCCGACAACGAACGAAGAAGAAATTATCGGTCAAAGGTGACACACGACAAACGAAGTGTTTGGTGGATAATAGGGTCGGATGGGGTATGAATTTTGTTCTCCTTGGAGAGACGAGCACGATGGCGGTGGTCTTGAAACTTGGATCGCCATGACGGAGGAGAAATCGATAGTCAAAGCTTGGTCAAAGGGGTCAAGTGTGCGATTTTTCAAAGGTTGGGGGGTTTAATACAAAAAAAAAAAAAAAAAAAAAACAAGTGAGGGGGAAAGTGCAAAAACCCAAAAAGGATAGGGGGGTTGATGGGCTTAGCCCTTTTCTTTTTGCTCGTTTTGCTTTCTTTTTCTTTTCTTGATTTTTCTCGCATTTGTACTTTTTTTTTTTGCACCAATCTTTGAGATACACAATCAAGCTTCTATCATAGATATAAGAGCAAATTTGGTGTCTCAAAAATAAAAGGGTGGTTGAATTATGGTTGTGTTTTGGCTTGTATCGTGGCTAGAAAGAAACATAAGCACAACCCTTGAGGCTCAAAAGGGGTCAATAGGTCTAGCGTTATTTAGTGAAAGACTAAGATTTTAAGGCTCAAATGTTAAGAAAACGAGGGCCTAAGTCACTTTCTTCGTTAATCACCAACTACACTTCACTTTGAAAGATGATATGGCAACTTACGATTCATGAATAGACTTATTCAAAACTCATAATTGTCCTCCAGGTAATCAACATTGCATAAATTGTTCATCAATTGTGCTCAAAATTCAAGGTTATAGCAATCCATTATTTCCAGCACACAAATGCACACAAGTTTGCAACACTCTACTTTGAAACTCAATAGGGTTTGAAATAATGAATATCTTGGCAATTTCGAAAAAAAAATTATATAACTCCATCAAATACGTAATATTTTATCAAAATACGAGTAATGATACAAATATCAAGCATAATCTATCTTCTCCCCCACTTTTAGAGATAAGCATGTCCTCATGCAAACATAATTCAAACATAAGGAGGGAGATTTAGAGATACTCCCTTGTATTTTGATGATATCCGGCAACGATTCATGTGGCTTCTTATACTTCCACTTTTGCATACCTACTCAACAAACAACAAAAGATCATGGCATGTAGAAATTCAAGGAATTAGGACTCAATTAACCACACATCAATCTATAATAATGCTAGCATATGTCCAATCAAAACGTCATTTAATCAAGAAAACAATGTCTCCTAAGCAATTAGGTTTGTCAAACAACTAAAACATAAAGTCGTAATTATCCAACAAACCATGACAAGAATAGTCAATAACAAAGTTTTCAAAAACTGAATTAAAAGCACATGTAAACTAGCATCATTCCTCTCTCTTCCTCTTTTCCATAGACTTGATCTTCTTCTCCTTTGCCATTAGCTCATCCAACTCGTCCCTAATCCTTTTCACTTTTTTCTTTACCTCTTTCGCCTTATCCATGCATCATGTAGCTCATCAAGTTTCTTATTCCTTGCTTTCTTAAGGCGAGGCTCCTTTGGTAAGGTGAGTTTGGCACGCCTTTCCTATGGCATATCCATGATGCGTTTTTACCCGGCCTCATAGCACATTGCTAGACACTTTCTTTCCTTCAGGGGCCACCAAAACACCAACTCATTGATATTTCCCCGTCCATTCAATCATTAGCTTTAGAGACTCCCACTCCTTCGGATCGAGTGTGCAATCAATTGTGCATGGTGCCACATCGGGACAACAACCCAACTCTTTGACAATCAACATGACGAATCCTCCATGAGTGAGGTTGGCATCATTGCTTGCAACGACTTTCCCCATTGCATCCATGATTAAACATGTCCCATTCACTTTAATACCTTGTTGCATGCACCACGTGATCCATAATTCTTCATACAAGATGGCTTCTTGATATTCTTTAGCACAAACACCTATGACCAAGCTTTTATGTATGATCCTCCATATCAGTTTGTTGATATCCTTGCTCAAACTCTCTTTTGGGTCAAAGGGTTTGTACCAATCTCGAGGAGAAAGGGTTTTCCAAAGCTAAACTCATCTCATACTCTAGCCAATCTTTACAATACATGCGTTCTCCAGTCGAAAATCCCTAAACAAGCTTGTTCAATGCCAAAGTATGCTTAACCCCGTTCATGCGAAAGGTGATGTTATGGAGTGTCCGTTTGAATGAGGCATAAAACTCCCTCGTAAGATCGCTATATGTGTAGAGAGGAACATCCAAGAAAATTTCCCAACCAATGTTCCTAAAACACTTCCGAATTGGTTTAACCAAATATAGAGATTCAAGGAAATCACTATCTAGAATGAGAGTGGGTCTTATTCTTCTATGCCAAAGGGGCATGTTCAAGATTTCTATCAATGGGTCGAATTACTCATTCTTTGGAGTTGCATCCGAGTTTGAGGCTTTAGTATCCATTCTAGGACAAATAGGCAAAATCAATTGAATATTTAAAAGCTAAGGAAAATCTCAAGGGGGTCTTTTATCAAACACTTGATGTGGGTTTAAAAGAGAGTGATTTTTGAAGGAGTTAGGCAAGTGATTGAAATCCTAATTTTTCACAAATTCATTCAAAAAGTATCAATTAAAGTTCAATCGATTCAAATTATGCAAGAGTTTTGATCTAAAATAAGAATTCATGCATAATCAAGTCTCATGCAAGGTAGAAAGAATTTTCCCAAAAACTTGGATTTAATCCATCTAACTTAATTAATTTAATGTAAAAAGAAATGAATTTGAGTACCTTGATCTTGAATTGAAGTTCAATAGGATAAAATTGGGCTGAAATTACTTCCTAAGTTTATTGCTTGGAGTGGAACTTTGTATTAGCAAGAATAAAAAAGGAATAGATTGGGGGAGAAGGAATCCAATTGGGTTTTAAAAACCTGTTGCGAATCGATTGGCGACCGCCAAGAATTTGACTTGGAGGGTTAGCGGCTACTAACTCTAGACTCAGAGTTGGTCAAAAATAGGTGGATTAGTGGCCCGCCGAGAAAACTGGGAAGGGAAGTTCGCACTCGCTAGGCGTGAGTACAGATTTATGTCGTAACGGACTGGCGACCGCTAGAAAATCATTTGCGGGCGCTAGGGTCTTGACCCGAGATGGCAGAAGCAAAGTTCACGACCACTAAGAATAATTGGCGACTGCAAAGAAATAACCTGATTTTCTGGATAGGGGTTTGGCGGTTGCGACCAATTTGCAAGTGATTTATTGGATGCCGCCAAGCCTAGCGATCAACAATCAAATTCGGGTTTCCTCTACACTAAACAGTTCAAATAGGTAATTTCTTCACGTATTTGACAATTTATGCAGCATAAAAAATTCACTCTAAATCCATTTTTTAACACCATTAACACACATGCTCAAGAATCTTCAATGATCATCAAATATTTTGTAATGGTATCCAATTCCTTTTTCCTATCAACCTTTTTAATCATGGTTTTATTCATACCAATTCCAATTTCACATAAGCGTATCAAAAGCATGCAAAATTTTCCCAATCACATAAGTAAGATCCTCAACATGAGTTAGATACTTGTCACCTCAATTCATCAAATTTTGTTCACTTGCTTGCTCCGTTCGCGCATCAATTCCTTCACAAGAGAGAATGAAACACTTCAAATTTTCTGCAACCTACAAGATTCAACAAAAACATAAAAAGAAAAGAAAAAAACAGTAGTTCTAAGTTATATTCGTTAGCTTGACTTTTGAGTTTATTCTTTTAAGCTTTAGAATGCGCAGTCACAAGGTGTGGCCATATTCTTCTCCTTCTTGTTCGTGGCTCTTGAAACACGTGCTTTCACCACTATATCTCTAATCAAAATCTCCTCCATCATTGGGCTCATTCCAGTGATATCTTCAATCAATTTTTGTGGACTTTTAACTCATTTCCGTGACTTTGGGGGGTTTAATTCTTCTTCCATTTTCATTTTGGGGCTCAAAGGGTCTTCATCCTCTTTGGACATCCAAAATACTAACTCATCCTTTCCTTCTGACATGGTTATAATGTCGTGTTTCACATCAATTTTCGCACCAATAGTAGCTAGAAAAGGTCTTCCCAAAATGATGGGCATATCATCCTCCAAATCAACTATTTCCAAAATCACGAAATCAGCATTGAATTTCAACTCTCCGACTTTGACTAGAACATTATCTACAAAACCAACGGGTTCAATGATTGAACCATCAGCTAAGTAGATGACATGGTAGGTTGGTTACAATTCTTCGGATCCTAATTCACTGCACCAAGAAAGAGGAATCGAATTAATAATTGATCCAAGATCACAAAGGGCTTTATTAAAAGTAAGATCACTAATAGTTAAAGGAATACAAAAACTCCCCGGATCATCCAATTTTGGTGGGATTTCACAGTGTTTGAACATTGTACTTCCTTGCTTTCTTGCATCTTTGATCATCACAGCCTTACAATACTCATTCGGATTAACTTTCGGTTTGCTAGGTAACACGCCTTGAGGTTGAGAATTCACAGCATTAGCTAATTGTCCCATTTGAGATTCTAATCCTTCATTGCGGCTGACCATTTGGTCAAGTTTTGTTTCAATTTTCTCAAATCGATTAGTTGCTGACGAATGAATTTCTCCAAATCTACCTCCAATCATTTCTTCTGATCAACCTTCTGAGGTGGCATTAGTTGGGGTGATGGCTAAAAATGAACCTACTGTGGTGGAATCGGGGACTAGAACTGAGGCCTCGACTGAAAAGGTGGTCTTTGAGTGTTCTGATTGTTGGCCCATGAGAAGTGAGGGCGATTCTTCCATCCCGAATTGTAAGTATTGGAATATGGATTGTTAACCGGCTTCTGATTGCTCACATAGCTAACCTTTTCTGACACTGGATTAACCTATTCACCTACAGACGACAGAGAACACGTATTACATGGGTGAAAATTACCACATGATTCACAAAGTACCTGAGAGGGTGATTGTGAATTTGGAGTTGCCACAGCATTGACTTTCAATTGATCAAGTTTCTTGCTCATCGCTTCCATCTTTGCATTAATGGCAGTCAATCCATCCAACTCAAGCTTTCCATCTACAACGTTAACTGGTTTAATTTTGCTCCTCTCATGCATCCAACTATCATTAACAGCCACGTTTTCCAACAATTCAGTAGCTTCATCCGAAGTCTTAGCCATGAATGCTCCACCGGTGGCAGCATCAATCATGACTTTCATATTTTGACTCATTCCATTATAGAATGTTTGCACCAAAAGCCAAGAGGGAATTCCGTGATGAGGGCATTTTCTCTTAACGTCCTTGAATCTGTCCCATGTTTCATAAGGTGACTCTCCATTCAATTGTGGGAATGAAGTGATATCATTCCTATAACGGACTATTTTGCTCTGTGGAAAGTACTTAGCCAGAAAAGCCTTGGAAAGTGCGTCCCAAGTCGGCATGGTTTCATTAGGCAATGTATCTACCCACGTTCTTGCTCGGTCCCTAAGAGAAAATAGAAACAACTGGACTTTGACTGCATCATCTGTGACATTATTTATCTTGAAAGTTACACAAACTTCCAAGAAAAAAGAGATATGATTGGCGGGGTCTTCGGTGGCTGATCCTCCATTTTGCTGAAGAAGGTTGATGGTAGAATCCTTAATTTCAAAATTATTTACAACAACGGTAGGCCGGACTAAGTTGTTTTGAATAAGTCCAACATCGGGCATAGCATAGTCCTTCAAAGCCATTGGAGGTGGGTTTTGCCCATTCCTCAGGTTATCGTTTCCTTGATTCAGAACTTCACCACTAACAACATTTTTCGAATTTCGCGGAACTCTACCGTCTTCCATTGGAATGGTATTCAACTGTTCTCTTTGCCTGTGTTCCCTTCGGAATACACGAAGTGTTTTCTCGATATCTTGTTGGAAAACTAGAGCAGAAACGCAGCGGAAATATAATTTTTTTCCAAAAGATTGATCATGGACTTGCAATTCTCGTATCGTATCTTAGGGTGTTTAGAAACTTACGTAGATTGAAGCTTTCTAGTGATGTCAGTACCGCCTACTGAACACCCTTCAAGCGGAATGTCCCTCGAACGGTTCTCGATAGATCCCAAAGCAGCGATCCTCTAAAGCGTATCCACACCAGTCCTAGAACACGATCAAGCAAGTGAGAATGCTAGTTCTACAATTTGTGTTAATGGCTAGGGTTTTGCTTTGAAAACTTTTCTTTTATTTTTCTAAAAAACTTAACAGTTCGTGAGTGTTGGTCTAAAGAATAAGAGAAGCCCCACCCTTGTATTTATACAAGGGGGGTTCGAACTCCCTAGGGTTTTCCTAAACCTAGTGAACTTCTTATCTTGCTCACTAATTAACTAATTTAATTATTTATTTAATTGGAGAAAAATAAGTTCCCAACTTGTTCTCCATGTCTTGCAAGAATAAATTTCTCTCTCTCCTACAATAGGAAGTTAGACTTTTCAACATTCCTAAAGCTAAAAGTCAAGATTCAATAAATTAATTAATTCTCAATTAATTATTTATTGGGTTAAGCTTGATAAATAAAGTCTTAATAATTAATTCAAAATTAATTAATAGACTTAAATTAATTAATTACAATTTAATTAATTAATTTTAGAAAAGAATTCGCGTGTGGAATAATTCCACACGCCTAAGCCACGTCATCCGTGACACGTGTGCATCACACGTGTGACCCATGTGTATAAGACACGTGGCAGTCACGTCATTACCGTAACTCGTGGCGAGGCATTTTGCCTTCTTCGATGAATATTTTGATCCTTCGTTAATCATATTAACATCCTACCATAACCCTCGTATCCTGGCATTTGTGTGTGACCCTATAGGTTCATTATTCGATTAGCAGTGACATTAATCAATTAATTCACTAATTAACTAATTACTTCACAGATCACACTATCGTAATCTAGTAATAGATGTGTGACCCCTAGCCGAATAACAAAATGAATCGAAGAACTTTTCAGTCAATAACATACAGTGAAATACGATCCTCCTATAACTCCATCTCTCAATCAAGAACTAAGGCATGGGAATATTCTCAGAGCCTAAATATTCTTGATCTTTAATGTTAAGTTCGTTTCATATCCATTTAGACCTCAATCCAAGAAAACCCCATTTTCTTGATGTCTTGATCTTTTATCCACCTTGGCCAAGGGTTTAATTTTAATGGACTACGAACAACTCAATCAGTAAGGGATCATTCTTGTTCTTGCAACAAGTGTAGGTCCTTTGTTGATTCTACTAATTCTACATATGCCACTTGTGTAATCCCAACATAGGCTGTGGTTCAGGTGTCTATATGGCGACACCCTTTTGAGCCTATATCAAAGATTACAGAGTTAGCTCATATGAGACATTACAGAATCACAAGTCTAAGGATTAATGAATCACGTTATTGACCTGTGGGATATTTCCTAATCTGGAAGTTTATAGGAGACTTCCTTTCCCATTTAGGAATATTCTCACGTGGGACATCTCAGTGATGAAGTTCTAGTAACAATCACCCTCATATATTATGAACGCATCATCGTATGCACTTATCACTCCATGAAACTGAGTGATCCTTCAAAAGGACATAATCACATAAGTAAGTCTCAACAGAGTCAAGGTCGACACTCCCACTGTCTGTCGGACTCTCGACCTGGAGAAGTTTCTAATCCTCGCCTATGGAGTTAAGAACTTGTTTCATGTGTCGTTCCCATAACAAACAAAGTTCTTAATGACCTCATCGGATTAGAGGAGTTCAATACATGCAAAAACACAGTCAACCTAAACAAACATAAATAACCACATAAAGAAGTGAATGCCTATGAACAAAATCATCTCGTTTATTATTCAAAGACTGTTTGTGATATTACAAGAAAATAGTAAAGCCAAAAGCTGTTTTAAGGGCACTATTCCTAACAATCTCCCACTTTCCCGTCAAAGCCACTCAGGTGCTATTCTAAGACCCATCTTCCGAAGATGTCCTTCGAAAGCCTGTTGACTAAGGGCTTTAGTAAGCGGATCTGCCATGTTCTCTGTCGATGTGACCCTTTCAATTTGCACATCTCCTCTCTTGATGATATCACGGATTAAGTGATACTTTCTCAAAATGTGTTTGGTCCCTCATGGATGAAGTTTCTTACCTAAACACCTTCCTTAGCTGCATCGTTTGTAGCTAAGTATTCGGCCTCAGTGGTCGAATCAACAATGGTCGCTTGCTTGGAACTTTTCCAACTCACAGCTCCGCCGTTCAGGCAGAAGATATATCCTGACATGGATTTAAAGTCATCCATGTCTGACGCAAAGCTTGCATCACAGTATCCTCTAATGACAAGATCTTGCTGGCCTCCATAAACCTGGAATAAATCCTTAGTTCTTCGCAAGTACTTAAGGATATTCTTTACAGTAGTCCAGTGACCTTCACCAGGGTCAGATTAGAATCGGCTAGTCACACTAAGTGCATAAGCCACATCCGGTCGAGTACATAGCATCTCATACATTATGCTTCCTATAGCTGATACATAAGGAATTTTGGACATCCTGGACTTCTCAAGTTCAGTCTTGGGACATAGCTTCTTCGAAAGAACTGTTCCCGTGCCCATTGGAAGTTTTCCACGTTTGGATTCTTCCATATTAAATCTCTTTAGCACTTTGTCTATGTAAACCGACTGTGATAATCCTAACAATCTTTTAGATCTATCCCGATAGATCTTTATACCGAGAATGTAGGATACATCACCAAGATCCTTCATCTCAAATTGCTTCGATAACCAAGACTTTGTTACTTTCATGTCATCCTTCGCATTCCCAATGAGGAGGATGTCATCTACATAAAGTATCAGAAATTAAACTGAGGTTTCCAATTCTTTCTTGTACACGCAGGACTCATTCGGATTTTGAATAAAGCCAAACGATTTGACTGCTTCATCAAATCGAATGTTCCAATTCCTAGAAGCTTGTTTCAATCCATAGATTGAACGTTGAAGCTTGCAAACTTTTTGCTCGCTCCCACTGAATGTAAAACCCATGGGTTACTCCATGTAAATGTCTTTGTCAATATCTCCATTGAGAAAGGCAGTTTTCACATCCATTTGCCATATCTCATAGTCATAATAAGCTGCAATGGCAAGTAGGATCCTAATGGATTTTTGCATTGCAACCGGGGAGAAGGTTTCATCAAAGTCTACACCTGGTCTTTGAGTAAACCCCTTAGCAACTAATCTTGCTTTAAAGGCTGCCACGCTTCCATCTACTCCAAGCTTACACATATATATCCATTTATACCCTATGGGCCTGATCCCATCAGGTGGATCAACCAAGGTCCAAACTTAGTTAGAGTACATGGAATCCATTTCGGATTTCATTGCTTCTTTCCACTGTTCAGAGTCCGAATCTAACAGTGCCTCCTCATAAGTTAATGGATCATTATCCATTTGAGATGTTTGGTGGAGAAAACCATACCATCTCTCTGGTTATTTAGGAATGCGTTCAGAACGTCTTATTTGAGGAGGGTTATCGCGTGTATCACTCTCTTGGGTAGGGATAGGGACGTTATTCTCCAAGCTAGGCGTGGGATCTTTCTTCGAGTTCTACGATCTTGCCTTTCTTTTCTTTAAGGAACGAGTCCTCAAGAAAAGTGGCGTTTCTTGACACAAAGACCTTTTGTTCAAGAGGATCGTAGAAATGATATCCTATTGACTCTTTAGGATATCCTACGAAGTTATATAAGCATGATCTAGCTTCAAGCTTATCTCCCACTGTCCTCTTCACGTAAGCAAGAGAACCCCAAATTCTTAAGTAAGAATAGTTAGGGATTTTGCCAAACCACATCTCATATGGGGTTTTGGGTACAGATTTGGAGGAAACAAGATTTAGAAGCTTAACTGCTGATTCTAGGGCACAACCCCAGAATGATGGTGGCAATTCAGTGAAACTCATCATGGAACGAACCATATCAAGTAGGGTTCTATTCCTTTTTTCGGAAACTCCATTCAATTGAGGAGTTCCCGGAGGAGTTCACTGAGAGATAATTCCATTATCTCTGAGATGATTAAGGAATTCATCATTTAGATACTCGTCACCTCGATCAGATCGAAGTGTTTTAATCTTGTGACCGGTTTGGTTCTCAACCTCCTTTCGAAATTCCAAGAATTTCTCAAAGGCTTCGGATTTATACTTCTTTAAGTACACATAACCAAAACGACTAAAGTCATCTATGAAGGTTATGAAATACTGATGGTTGTTTCTAGCACGTACAGTAAGTGGTCCACAAACATCAGTATGGATTAAATCCAACACTTTAGTGGCACGTTCCACTTTACCATTAAAGGGAGTCCTGGCCATTTTTCCTTTTGGACATGATTCACAATGAGTCAACTCTTTAAGTTCATTATCATAGAATGATCCTAAATTAGTTAAGTTAGCAATCCTATCTTTAGAAATATGGCCTAAACGTGCGTGCCATAAAGAAGCCGAGATCTTATCATCTCTTTTGCGTTTGTTTGATTGTTGAATATTCAAAATATTGGTGTCTTTAGTTGTATAAAGTCCATTAGATAATGTACCAAGTAAAACGGAAGCTTTATTCTTCTTAAGATAAAATTTTCCATTTCTGGAGAAAGTCTCATATCCTTCACAATCTAATATTGGAATGAAAATTATATTACGAATAATAGAAGGTACATAAAGGACTTTATTCAAAACTAAAGTAAAGACACCCAAATCTAATCTACACGTCCCAATGGCTTGAGCTTGAACGCTTGATCCATTCCCAACATTCAAGACGCATTCTCCTTCTTCGAGCTGCCGAACCTCATTTAGCATATGTACATCATTACAGATATGAGCTCCACAGCCGGTATCAAGTACCCAAGAATTAGAATCAATAGATAGATTTACTTCAACAATAAACACACCTTTCTTTAGAGTATCCTTGTACTCTTGGCAGTTCCTCTTCCAATGCCCTTTCTTGCTACAGTGGTTGTAAACGTCCTCTCTCTGATCCCTTTTCTTCTTGGCCTTTCTCTTTTTAAGCTCTCCATCGGGTTTAAGAGATCCCTTCTTCTTGGGACCTTTCTTCCCCTTTCCTTTAAAAGGCTTAGAAGAGGATGTGACCATCATTACTTTGTTATCCTTCTTTATCGTGACTTCAGCAGTAACAAGCTGACTAATCAGCTCAGCGACAGTAGCATGAACATGATTCATGTTGAAGTTCAGTACGAAAAGATTGAATGATGGTGGAAGCGATGTGAGCAACAAGTCCACGGCGAGGTCCTCGCTTAGAGCCATCTCCATGGAAGTAAGCTTCTCGTTCAAAGCGAGGAACTTAAGCCCATGTTCGTGGACACTTGTATCTTCTTTCATTCTGAGATGAAAGAGCTCCTTAGAGGTGTTGTACCTTAGAACACACTCTTTGGGGCGGTACAATTGCTCAAGATGGTCATAAATCTCCCAAGCGTATTCGATAGACTCATGTTGCCTTTGCATGTCCGGAGACATGTTAGCCAATATGAGGCAGCGGGCTTGAAGATTATCTTCAGACCATTTCGCAATCGCGTCTCTTTCGACCCCGAGTCGGAGCCTCACCCTCAGGGGTAGGCTCTCCCTTTAAGAGAACATATCTTCTCTTCTCAGAATCTAAAACTATCTTTAGACTCCGAAGCCAATTAGAGTAATTGGGCCCCGTCAACTTGTTTGATTCGAGGATGGATACCAAAGGGTTTTTGGTTGCCATTTCAGTTTGTAGAGAATAACAGAACTACAACCTAAATGGAAAAACAGAGAAATCATGAGCATGCTGAATAATAACGATTATACATATTATCAAGGTCTTTAGAAATATGTTCTCCCACTGTTTTTAGAAAGTCCAGAAATCCCAACGATTTTAGAAGAAACTTATTTTCTCAGTGGGTACTAGGATCCCAAGCAATCTTAGTTTTAGACCCACGACTCGCGAGACATCCATATCTACTTCAGTGTTGAACTAGACCCATCAATCATAAGATCTCAACCAAACTTAGTCCGGAACGACCCACGACTCGTGAGACATCGCCTATTCTAAAATGGTTAAGAAATATTAATTATATAAAATAATTAATCAGGAAACTGCGAGTTAATAAGATCCACTAATCACCCCACGACTTGTGAGATAGCAACTAGGTTCACTTATTAAGTCCTAAATCCTATTGATGGAATGCTAGGAATTTTATTACCGTGATAAAATGCCTATTTATTCGAATTTAGCTCAATATTTAAAAGGGATTTTCGAATGACCTCACCAACATATAATGTTATCCAAATTTTAATTGTCTTGTTTAATGCAATTTCACGTAAAGTGCATCACAAAAGCAATTAGCAGATAACATGTCCTAGCATGATACTAATTATGAGATGATCATGGGTATCCTATCATATATGTGATTTCGGGAGCCACTCCAAAATCACTAGTTCTAACATTCATGACACATAAGACAGTTCATATCACATAGGGGTACAGAATTTAATGGAAAAATAGCCCTATCTATTACATTAATAGAAACCCTTCTAAACATTTTGAGGGGTCTTCTTATGGCCACCGTTCTTCAAGTGCTCCTTGTGGATCCTTCGTATTCCATAGGTGCTTGTCTCCAAAATGAAATTAAAAAAAAAACTCACTTCCTAAGTTCTACTCTCTTTACATAAAGTAATATGGCTCAATCTTCATGTTGGCCATAGACAAGTACACGGGGCATACCCCGGCCCAAAAACAATAATAAGGAAAGCCACATTATAAACACATAACAGTATGCACATAAGTAGGGCTCCAACCCCAATTAAAAACGCGCAACTATGGGGCTCCGACCCCAATTGAAGTCATCCATGTGCAAAATTTAAAACATACAAAAGACTAACCCATGATCACCTAAACTAGCATCATTCCACTGAAATTTAAATTTACCAACTAAATTTAAAATTTCTTTGACTTCAAGTTACAATTAACTTAAGCAATTTGAATATAGTTCATTATTCACGAATTTATTCAAAATCGAATTCACCGGATTATGATAAAACAACAATTAATTCAAAATTAAATTTTTGTCTAATAAATCATTCAAAGTGATTTTCGTAATTTTTCTCGAAAAATAAGAACTTGACTTTAATTCATAAAATCCCAAACTTTGTAATTATTTCAAATAAATAATTTTATAATTTTAAAATTAAATTTTAAAATAAAATCAAATTTTCGTAATTTGGGATTTTACGAAACTGGAAAAACACGAAGCAAAAACGGGCCCGGGACATCACGCACGAGAGGCGTGCACGAGCGGGCAGCACTGCGCTCACAGCCCGCGCGACTGTGCTAGGCGGGTGCGGGGAGACGCCGCCAGCGACGAGCTCGTCCACGTGCTGGGCAGCGCACGCCGCGCAGCAAAGCTGCGGACGCGTGTGCCTGCGAGCAGGCGCTCCCGGCGGCCTGGGAGGAACAGCGTGCGGTCGCGCCTAGGCGCGCTCGGGCGACCGCGCGCGGCGGGTCTCGGTAGGTGCGGGGCTGCGTGATGCTACCCCATGCGGGTACTTGATGCGAGCAACCCCGCATGCGATCGCGCGCGGGTTGACCCGTTCCGTAATTTTCGTTTCGCAATTTCACCAAATTCATGTAATCCAATTTCGAATTAAAACAATTCATACTAATCTGAATCAAAACAGTTTAAAACCAGATTAATCAGGAAACAATTTTCGTAAAATTTTCAAGAAACAGTTTTGTTCCTGCAATTTTGTATTTCAAACTAAAATCATGAATACACAACATATACTCAAATTTAAAAATTTTCAATCCAAATTCGTAAAGCTATAACGATACAATACGAGCGTTGCAAGGTGGCTCTGATGCCACTTGTTGGAAAACTAGAGCAGAAACGCAGTGAAAATTTAAATTTTTTCTAAAAGATTGATCATGGACTTGCAATTCTCGTATCGTATCTTAGGGTGTTTAGAAACTTACGTAGATTGAAGCTTTCTAGTGATGTCAGTACAGCCTACTGAACACCCCTCAAGCGGAATGTCCCTCGAACGGTTCTCAATAGATCCCAAAGCAGTGATCCTCTAAAGCGTATCCACACCAGTCCTAGAACACGATCAAGCAAGTGAGAATGCTAGTTCTATAACTTGTGTTAATGGCTAGGGTTTTGCTTTGAAAACTTTTCTTTTATTTTTCTCGAAAACTTAACACTTCGTGAGTGTTGGTCTAAAGAATAAGAGAAGCCCCACCCTTGTATTTATACAAGGGGGGTTCGAACTCCCTAGGGTTTTCCTAAACCTAGTAGACTTCTTTTCTTGCTCACTAATTAACTAATTTAATTATTTATTTAATTGGAGAAAATAAGTTCCCAACTTGTTCTCCAAGTCTTGCATGAATAACTCTCTCTCTCTCCTACAATAGGAAGTTAGACTTTTCAACTTTCCTAAAGCTAAAAGTCAAGATTCAATAAATTAATTAATTCTCAATTAATTATTTATTGGGTTAAGCTTGAGAAATAAAATCTTAATAATTAATTCAAAATTAATTAAAAAACTTAAATTAATTAATTACAATTTAATTAATTAATTTTAGAAAAGAATTCGCGTGTGGAATAATTCCACACGCCTAAGCCACGTCATCCGTGACACGTGTGCATCACACGTGTACAAGACACGTGGCAGTCACATCATTATCGTGACTCGTGGCGAGGCATTTTTCCTTCTTCGATCAACATTTTGATCCTTCGTTAATTATATTAACATCCTACCATAACCCTCGTGTCCTGGCATTTGTGTGTGACCCTATAGGTTCATTATTCGATTAGCAGTGACAGTAATCAATTAATTCACTAATTAATTAATTACTTCACAGATCACACTATCGTAATCTAGCAATGGATGTGTGACCCCTAGCCGAATAACGAAATGAATCGAAGAACCTTTCAATCAATAACATACAGTGAAATACGATCCTCCTACAACTCCATCTCTCAATCAAGAACTATGGCATGGGAATATTCTCAGAGCCTAAATATTCTTGATCTTTAAAGTTAAGTTCGTTTCATATCCATTTAGACCTCAATCCAAGAAAATCCCATTTTCTTAATGTCTTGATCTTTTATCCACCTTGGACAAGGTTTAATTTTAATGGACTACGAACAACTCAATCAGTAAGAGATCATTCTTGTTCTTGCAACAAGTGTAGGTCCTTTGTTGATTCTACTAATTCTACATATGCCACTTGTATAATCCCAACAAAGGACGTGGTTCAGGTGTCTATATGGCGACACCCTTTTGAGCCTATATCAAAGATTACAGAGTTAGCTCATATGAGACATTACAGAATCTCAAGTCTAAGGATTAATGAATCACGTTATTGACCTGTGGGATATTTCCTAATCTGGAAGTTTCTAGGAGACTTCCTTTCCTATTTAGGAATATTCTCACGCGGGACATCTCAGTGATGAAGTTCTAGTAACAATCACCCTCATGTATTATGAACACATCATCGTATGCACTTATTACTCCATGAAACTGAGTGATCCTTCAAAAGGACATAATCACATAAGCAAGTCTCAACAGAGTCAAGGTAGACACTCCCACTGTCTGTCGGACTCTCAACTTGGAGAAGTTTCTAATCCTCGCCTATGGAGTTAAGAACTTGTTTCATGTGTCGTTCCCGTAACAACAAAGTTCTTAACGGCCTCATCGGATTAGAGGAGTTCAATAGATGCAAAAACACAGTCAACCCAAACAAACATAAATAAGCACATAAAGAAGTGAATGCCTATGAACAAAATCATCTCGTTTATTATTCAAAGATTGTTTGTGATATTACAAGGAAATAGTATAGCCAAAAGCTGCTTTAAGGGCACTATTCCTAACATATATATATCAATTTCCACGAGCTTTAGACTTCGAGTTCTTCTCATACACCAACCTGCAAAAGAAAATAGCTAATATCAAACCAATATAACGAAACAAGGAAAAAAAATAAAAATGGTCTAAATTACTAACTACTAATACTAAGCGAGAGTGGTTTTGAGCAACCGTCCCTGACAACGGCGCCAAAAACTTGTTCAGGGTTTCCGCGAAAGTTTTATTTAAAATCCTTAGTGGAAATTACCTGAAAAGGGAAAATTCACACAATAAATAACTCATAATTGGCAAGAAAATACGTGGAAAATGGGCATAAAATATCAGACATTTTTCGCCTAACAGCACTAAGGAGTTTGATGATCCTTTTTTTATGTTAGAAGTTGAGGACCATGCCAGGGCAGAGACTTATCTGGCCGATTTCATAACATGTTGGTTATGCAAGTTTGTACTCCCCCACCGCCGGGTTAATAAAATCCGAGCTTTAGTTTTCAAGGTTTCCAGCATGATGGCTCGTGGGATATGCTTTTCATTTGCCATTCGTGTACTGACAAGCTCTACCAGGGTCTATGAGAGATTTCCACTTCCAAATATCTTAGTCAATCTGCTGGAGTCTTTCCCGTTCATTTCCTCTACAACTGGATAGAATGCTACCTTGGCACCTACTTTTCTCCCATATATGAACCAAACAGTGCTCGGATGGAATCGTATTCAGGAGAGAAGATGGCCCAATCCTTTGATCTTGCAGACGCACGTTAATTATTTTTGAAGATCGATCCGTCCAAACTTTAGACTCTAAGCATGCATGAGCGACCCTCGATGACAAATGACTCAGCCATTTCCAGCACCTTCAAGGATCTCATCCTGGATCTTCGATCCAGTTATTTGACTTTTTGAAGTGCATCAGACAACATCATTGAAGCTTACAGACCAACATGGTTTCTGCCCGGACATTCCTAGTATGCTGAAGAAAGAGATTCTCACATGTGAACTGAGCGAACTAGTACGACTTTGGAGAGCTTCTGCCGTACTTAGGACAAATGCCAAATTCACCATTCCTGGCTATTTATCATCTTCTCAGTTGGTTGCCAAGGTGTATGTTGGTTGGTGGAAAAAGTGTTGGAAGGCCTCTATCGGAACAAACACGAAGATCGTCATCAAATTTGGCTAGACTTCAAAGGTTTCTACTGGGAGCTTCAAGGACAATCAGAAAGAATGTACACCCCAGACTTCACCTTTCAAGCCGGATTATGCTATCACCCCGACTGAGATAATTTCCAAGAAGCGACAGTGTTAAAAAAATACCCTAGCTATCAAGCCTTTGTCCACCCTTGCCCCCGTCGAAGGGAACGAGATCATATCAGCACTTCCCCTCTCAAATGACGGATCCAGCAATTAATCTTGACATGAAGAAGGAATAAAATTTTTTGACTTAGACAATATTAGTATCAAATATGACTTTTTTGAGGATGCCCCAAATTCCTCAATGCCCTTGGGAAGAATTAACACAATATGTAAAGATATCAAGCTATTATTTTGTATATTATTCTATTCATGATATCAGTTTGGGAGTCTTGAGAGAGAAATCTATGTCATTTCTGAAGGAAGTACGAAATTGATTAACGGCGTTAGCCATTTCAAGTTATCTGCTGCGATCGAGACTCCTCCCGTTTGTAGTATGAATACTTTATTGAAGGAAAATTATGATTCCGCACCCTTTTTCTTTTTTTATTAGAGTGTGTATTGAAAAAAATATTTCTCAATATTGTAGTCGTGAGGCCCGACATTAAGGAGAATGTGGATAAGAAGCCCAAGTTAGCATCTAGACACCACTTCCCGTTGAAGTATTAGAATTTTATCCTCAAGCCATCAAATTTAATGTTGAACAGATGTTGCTTACTTATTATTGGCGGCAGATATGAGAGAAGGTTGTGAACGCGACTCCGAAGAAGTTTTTAGCAGTGAAGCCTGCCATTGATGCTTTGGTTAAGGAGATGCTGGTATTCAGGAAAGATAACTCATCGTTGGAGAGTCGACTATAGTTCCTGATTGATGGTGCTTCCGAATATGTGAAGGTCAAGATAGAGTCTGGCCAAATGCCCATGTTAGAGGCGCATGAGAAGTCACTTTCAGTTGCAAGGCGGGGTCTTTTGGAGATTGAAGGTCACAAAATCGAGGGCACCAACGAGATGACTCGTCTAAAAAATGAAGTACTCAAATTTGCCACTGAAAGAGAAGAGTTAGAGAAGCAGGTAGTCGAGCAGTGTGCTAAGGAGGAACATGTTAATTCATCACTTCTCCCCATTGAAGAAGATCTGCCTGTGTTTCAAAAGGTGATAGAAAATGGCAAGGTGACAGAAAACCCCTATTGTTTCGAGCCATTGTAGAAGATCTGCCTGTGCTTCAAAATTTCATGAACTTGTTTGAAATTCAAACATAACCAACTATCATGAAGGTGACAGGAGACCCTTTTGTTTCTTTTAATATTTGACTGAACTTGAATTTTAAATTTCAAGCTACCTACGTACCCCGAGGGGATCAAATCATAATGTAGTTCAAGAAACATAACATTATTTTGGGGGGTGTTGTCCCCAATTTATACTCATGCAGGCCAGGAGTATCCAAAACTTAACCACCCTGGACGAGGTGGGATATTTCTACATTTTAGCCACATGAAATATCGTCAGTAGAGTAGATTAGAATGTTAACAATGTGCACTACAATTGGTGGTTATTGTACGCATTTTATACTCATGCAGGATAGGAGTTACATGCAGTTTAGGCTCATGCATCATGGAGAAAAAATTTTACGGGTAATATCTTTTCAAGAACTTGTCGTTGATAGGATCGATTCACAAACTATATTTATCTACTAACTTGTAGGGGTCATTCGTGTACACTTCTTTCATAACATAGGGGCTATCCCATTTCGATAAAAATTTATTTTCCATTTGTTGGGTGATGGTGATAGGTCTTCTCACTGCCACCACTAGATCTCTAACTTGGAATGCTCGAGGGTACACCTTTTTATTGAAAGCCCTTATCATGCGAGCTTGGTAGCACTCCAGTTGTTGCTGAGCTTGAAGTGTCTTTCATTCAATGCCTCCAATTCTTCAAGTTTGAGACGAGCGTTATCTTCTACAGTAAGTCCCTCTTGGATCGTGATGCGCAGTGAAGTTATTTAGCTTTCAAGTGGGAGCACTGCTTCGACCCCGTATACGAGCGAATAAGGGGTAGCTTGAGTGGTTATTCGGTGCGTATTTTTGTGTGCCTAGAGCGCTTTCGCAACTTTTTTATGTTAATCCCTCTCTGATTTTGAGACCATCTTCTTCAAAAGATTACACAAAGTCTTATTGAACACCTAGCCAAGCCATTCGCGACAGCGTTGTACATCGAAGAGTTATGTTGTTTGAGGTCGAACTATCCAGCAGCTTATTGTAGAATGTTTTCCATTGTCAGTTATAATGCATCTCGGTTATACCTAAAGATTAGGTTGGTACAAATGAATTCGACCACTGCCTCTTTTTTCACTTTCTTAAGGGGAGTTGCCTCTGCCCAGTTAGAGAAGTAATCAGTGGCTTCTAGAATATACATGTGACCTGCTGAGGATTTGAGATTTAGGGGCTCCATGACATCTAGACCCCATGCATTAAATGGCCAAGGCGCGACTATGGCATGAAAAGGTTCCGGAGGTTGGTGTATGAATTTGGCATGCATTTGACAAGCTTCGTACCATCTCGCATACTCAAGGTAATCTTTCACCATTGTCGGCCAGTAATAACCTATCCTTTTGATTTGAAAATACAGCTTTTGGACCAGATTGGTAGGCTCACATACTCCTAATGAGCTTCTGTCATGGCTTCTATAGCTTCCTCTCCGTTTAAACATCTTTGATAATTTCCTACAAGCGATCGCCGATATAATGTATCTCTGCACAGGGCATAACTTAGTGCTTTTCTCCGCACTTCCGCCTTGTGATGAGTGTTTTCAGGCAACTTCCCATGCTTGAGGTAGTCAACTAATGGTATTCTCCAATCTTCATCACTAACAGCTGACACAGATATGATATTTGAGTCTTCATGGTTTGATTCAATTGCGGACGGCGGTACTATCCACGGGTTGCACAAAACAATACTCGGCGTTTCCCCTTCTGACAAAGCTAAAGTGGTAGCTAAGATGGACAACGCGTCTACTATCCTATTGTCATTCCTGGGAATGTGATTTAGAGTAACACTCTCGAAATGTTTAAGGAGGTCTACAACATGTTGGAAAAGCAGCACAAGGTCTTCCTTCTTAACTTGGTAGGTATTCAAATGTTGATTAATGACGAGTTTAGAGTCGTCATAGATCTCAACTTCTGTTATACCCATTTCCAAAGCCATTTGCAGTGCGATTATCAAGGCTTGATATTTCGTAACATTATTAAAGCTTAGTTCCTCGAGTATAACTAAGTAGGTCAGAACTTCCTTCTCTGGAGAAACAAAGACGACTCCTGCCCCTGCTCCATCACTTCGTGCTGGTCCATCGAAAAACATCGTCTATGGTGGGAACGGTTTTGTGAATAGGACATTTTTATCCGACAGGTCTTCAGACAACTCCCATTCTGCTGGAACAGGATGATCTGCCAAGAAATTGGCAAGTGTCTGGCCTTTAATAGCTTTTTGGGGCACTTACATTATTTTGTATTGGTCAAAGAAGATAGACCATTTCACCAATATTCCAAAAAGTACAGGTCTCGACATCACAAACTTGACCGGATGAACATGGGAGATGAGCCGAATAGAGTAGGCTTCGAAATAATGCTTTAACTTTTTAGTGGCGTAGAATAAGGATAAACAAATTTTCTTAATTGGAGAGTACTTTAATTCACTTCCAGTTAAGGATCTGCTCAAGTAATAAAGAGCAATCTCTTTACCCTTAACATTTTCCTAAGCCATCAGGATACCAATTGAACGTTCTTGCACTGCAATATATAGTATGAGTGATTTTTAGGTATCAGGGCTCCTAGTACTGGTGGATTCAAAAGATATTTCTTTATACTCCTGAAACCATTTTGGAAACCTTTGTCCTATTTGAAATGAGAGTCTTTCTTCATGAGATGGATGAACGGATGGTATCTCCCAACAAGGTTAGATATGAATCTCCTTATGAATGCGAAATTTCCATATAGGCTCCTCAACTCTTTTAGGTTTTTTAGTGGAGGTATCTTTAGGATGGTATCTATCTTATTGGGATCCACCTCAATGCCTTGATGACGAACCACAAAGCTAAGAAACTTTCCAAATGTTACTCAAAATGCACATTTGAGAAGATTCATTTTCAAGTTATATTTTCTCAGCCTTTCGAACACGACACGAAGATCTTCTAAGTGATCGACACTCTTTTTTGTCTTGACAACCAAATCATCAACTTAGCACTCTACTCTTTTGTGTAGCATATCGTCGAAGATATTTCACTGATTTTGTAATTAAAAATTACATCGGTCACTAATCACATTTTTTTAGATATTCTAATTATTTTTGAAATAAGTACATAAAAATGTAAATAAATCAATTTTAAATTTATTATTGCTTTTATTTATCAATATTAGAGAAAAATATTGAAAATACCTAAAATACAAAGAATGTATACATCAAATTATTTAATGAAATTATTTTTGTTCTTTGAACAAAGTATAAATTTGACCATTAACTATTTAATCAAAGTTATACCAAAAATTGACTTTGCATTCTTTGAACAAAGTTAAATTTGATCATTAACTATTTATGTGACACTCCGCTCGTTCGTACGTACAAGTTTGTGCCACGTGTGAGTTTACTTTACGTATTTGCGATTCTTTAATTATATATAAGTGTTTATAACTTGATTTAAGTGGTAAATAATTGTTATATTTGATTTAATATGATTTAACTTGATCTAAATGCCTATATTGTTAAGAGATCATTTAAATTGATTCGTTATCGAATGCTCGTAAATGTTATAAAATGAATTTGTTGTCAAGCATGCTAATTTCTTGGAATTAAATGAATTATATGTGAATTGGACTTGATTGCAATTTATTTAAAAGTTTTGAGACTTATTTCAAAATAGTCTTTGGGCCTATTTGATCTTTTTTGAAAGTTTGAGGACCTACTTGAAAATAGGACACCTTAAGCTATTTTATTGGATATCTTGAGCTTGGAATTCGAATTTGAGTTCCGTCTTCTCTATTAGACTCGTTTCGATGATTTGGATCCAATGAAGCAAGCCTGGTAATTTTTTTATGCCGTTTGAATATCCGACGATTTAAAATTCGATCCTATTAAACCGAAAATTGAACCGAACCGAACCGAGCCGAACCGAATCGGTTTTCTCTCTTATTTCATATGAAAACCCATGTTTTCGTCCCTATTTTCATACCTAACTTTGCAGCCTCACATGAAGAAAGAAAAGGGAGAAAGCTTTTGCCATCTTCAACTTCAAGCTTCCATATCTTGCTCGTTTCTTCATTGATTTTCGTTTCAAGGTTAGCCCCTTCTTCCTCACGACATAAGCTACATTTCTAAACCTTTTTTGCCTCCCGATCTTGTGTCTAAGTATTTTTATGTTCAAGGGCATGAATAGTGAGTGTTTGAATCATTTTATGAATTCTTCATGCATCCTTATGTTATTTGTTGATCTAAGACTTGTTTCTTGATCCTTGAAGCTTCCTTGTTGCATGTATAAGCTTATATTTGTTGATGATTGAGTGTGTCATGAGTTGCCATTGTTATACCCTGAGTTTCATGTCAAGAAAGCTTGGAATTTTGGATGATTTCTTGACTTTTGTTATTGATTGTGTAGTAAGGTGTTGATATGCATTAGTTTGCTTGCATTTCCTTAAGTTTTGCTTGAGTTTTGGGCCTGTTTTCGTGCTACCCTACTGCTGTCCTATTCTTGTTGTTGTTGCCATGGATATAGATGTGATAAGGGGTGGGGGATGTGCTGCGTAGACTGCTGCTGGATTGAAGACGGAGGTGGCTGCTCGAGGGCTCTTGGGCATGAGGGAGGTCACTCCTGTGACCTCCATGTAACATCCTGTTTTCCTGACAAGTCAGGTATGACGTTACGAGTGGGTTTAGGCCGAGTGATACGTGATTTAATAATTTAATTATGTGATTAAGTGTTTTATGGGCTTAATTATTTAATTATGTGGTTTAATTGTAATTACGTGCTTATGTGTTTAATTGTTTATATGAATTTAATTGCAATATCACACATAAACACACATATCTTTTTTCCCGAGCCTCACCATTTCAGTCCTTGTATCTCTCGAACCCGTTGCCTATCTTTTTATTTAATTTGGAAATCGATTTCTATTCGAACCGTATTTCAAATTGGAGCCGAAACCACTCAAATATATCTTAATACCAAAATATCTACCAAGCCGGGCCCTGTACCCACCAACCCTTTCTCTCTCTCTCTCTCTCTGCTCTCTTTTTCTTTCTTTCTTCTCCTTCACTTTCCTTTTCCCATTTCCTCTCCTCCCTCACAGACTTTCCCCTTCAAATTCTTCTTGCCGAATTCCCAATGCCAACCTCAGCCACTACAGCTCCAACCCCCACCACACCAGCCGGCTTCCTTGCTTCGTTCGATCAACCGCAGCTGCCTCTCACCGCCGCACTTGCAGACCCAACAACAGCCACAACCCCTTCCCCTGTTTTCACTTTTGGCCGCCATCTGCCGCCAAGTAAGCCACCGGCCGCCGTGTCTTCTTCCGCCACATTTCAGCCACCCACCACCATCGCCAGCCCCTTTCCCCTCGCCATTTCTCAGCTGGACAAAGTAGCAGCAACAGTAAGTTGATAGCCCCTGTTTTCACTTTCACGCATCACCACAGTCAACCACCGCCTCCGGTTATTTCCACCACCAGACCGTCGCCGAAGTCCCAGCTGCCAGCCACCACTTCCGGATATCATCACTACCGATTCATCACCTGCTGCTCCTCTTTAACTTTTAAACCCTATTCCTTGCGTAAATTGTGTGTTTAGTCTATACAGTGATTTAGTTAGTTAGCTTAATTGCTATAATTTAGTTTAATTATAGTCTGTATTGAGAATTGTTTACCTTTAAATTTAATCTGTATAATATGTTAATTGATTTATTATTAATAAAATCGATTTATTAAGTGTACTGAATGCCCATGTGTATTAAATATTTCATACCATTAATAAATTTTTTTAAGTAGATATGAACAATTTGGTTAATTGAATGTGGCTGCAATTATATTGATTAAATTAAGTGGTTGATTAACAAAATTAGTATGCTAAGTGCACGTGTGTGTATGTTCTTATAATAATTAGTTTGATATGATCATTGTGAATTGAATTGGTGGTGCTGCATGTGAATGCGTGCGTGTGATGAATGTGATGTATATAATATATATGTTATACATTTAAATGTAATGGTTGTGTGTGTGTGTTCTGTATATGTATATATATTTCTAAATGGGAAATGTTAGACTTTATAATTGACATTTGTTTGTGCATGAGAGTGAGTGGTGCGGGTGTAATGTATTTATGGTTGTATTGGTATAAACTAATTATGTGTATTTAAATTGGAGCATTTGGTTTTCCATTTAATTAAATCTTTATGCACTTCGGTAATTGTTTTCAATTGAATTTCCGTGGACTCGTATGATTTGGTTTGAGATTGAACCCTTGTAATGAAATTACAATTAATTTGGATCGATGTACGAATACTTGTTTCAATTAAATGTGTTGTTGATGCTTGGATTTATAAGTTAATTGATTTGTGTGTTAGTTGCTAGGTGGGCATTAATTGTACACATAAACACTATTACGACATAACATATTATCTTATAATTTTCTTATGCATACTCTTATCATTCCCTACCATGCCACAATCACCTTATATTAATGCCGTGCTTCCTAATTGGTTTCATTTTGAGTCATTTCTCACGAGTACACATTGTTCCTTCTCTTGTACAGTTTGTTTCCAGGGCATAAACTTCTGGATCGAATAGGCACCCGTATTGCTCTTGTTCCTTGTCTTGTGGTATTCCAGGTGAGGGTGTTTTCGATCTAGTTATGCATATAAACCCTAAAACCTACATGAATAAGTTTTGGCCTAAAACCATACTTATATTTACATTGTTTTCAAGCATGTAATCTAGTAAATCTTTGTTAAATTAAACCTATTGTTACTGTTACTTACTGACCTTCCTGTTTTGACGAGATATTGTACTGTACATTGATTGTGGGCCCTGGGACTTGTGTATTGAGCGAGCCGGGAAAGTATCGGGCCGACGGTGAACTCTTGCACAGTCCCACATTGTTGGGATGACCCCTGAATCCACTAGGAGATTGGTGGAGGAAGGAGTTCCGGGCATAGGAGTCATGTTCCTGATGCTCAATGAGATTGGATGGCCGAGGGCTAGCTACCCTTACCATCACCCGGAGGGAAAAGGAGATCGTGCGGGAAGGCCGGCACCACGGGTTGCCCCACGGATTAGTGTCCTGATTGTACTGATTGATTATACTATTGCACTGATTGCACTATATGGTATCGATTGAATTGCATGATCTCCTTTAAAACTGAAACCTAATTATTGTACACTGTCGGAGTTTGGTTAGAGATTGTGCACGCTCACTCGTCGAGCCACTGATAGCCTAAATTACAGCTAATTGTATATATTGATAGTTGTAAAGTCCGAGCATAGAGTAATTGATTTCTTACCCTCACGGGAACTACTTTACCTAAAACCTTGCTCGGGATTTACAACTTACGTGTGCATATTTTCTTTTAAATACGTATACCTCCTGCTCACTCAGTCTTCTAGAGACTGACCCCTCTTTTCTTTTCCTCTAGTTATTTGCAGGTTGTTGCTAGGCGGGAGTCGTGTCTTTGTTTGAGTCCTTCATTTATACCATCACTGCATATTGTATTTATTTATTGTATTGGTTTATTTACTGGGCCGATGTGGCATTTATTGAATTGGAATGATTCGGGATAGGTTAGGATAGGTTTATTGGATTAGTGGAACCCATATTTAATTTTTTGTTGAAATTGCGTTTACTTTGTTGATAGTTAATGAATGACTGTCTTGCTTCCGTATTTTTGTTACTATTGATTGTTCCAGGGTTAGACTCCGCCTAGCCAGGACAGTTTTTTTTTATTGTCTTCCGTTCGCTGTGAGTTTGGTTTATGTATGGATTAGGTTATTTCATATGTGGACCAAACTCATAGTGTGGGGGATGTGGTGCTCTCGTCCCGGGTGCTAGTGTCGTGTCTTGTCAAGTCTAGGTTGTACGACTTAGGAACTACCTGTCAACCTGTGCATTGCATCGTTCTTGAGCACTGAATTGTGTTTCTTTCAAGACTTTATTGAATTATATGTTGCATTTTGCATTAAATCTGTGTTTTGGTGCTAAATGTGACATGAGCATTCATTAATCATATGCATTTATATTCAAGATGAGTTGTGATTTGTAGGTTACTAAAATGACATCAAACCACGGCCAATTTCTATGATAACGACGATCTATGACAAGCTCTTCTCTTAAGCACGAAAGATGTATATGACAAGCTCTTCTCTTAAGCACGAAAGATGTAAGGAATGCACCAGGAATTATATACAAGGATTCGAGAGTCGTGTCTTTCCTAAATTGGGCTATGGTTTAAGTAATGGAATCATCCAACTCAAGAAAGGAGCGAAGGAAAAACCTGGGAAATATTATAGCTTGGGGGTTTAGATCGAGGGAAAAGGATAAGAAAATCAAAGAAGGTTCGGAATATAATAGGGTCCATGAATGGTGAGCAATACAATCCTCGAAGAAAAATTTTCAAATAGACCAAGTTATTAGAAGTCAAGTTCGAGAAGAAGGAAAAGAAGAGGGAATTGAGATACTTCAGATCTCGGGTGAGATAGAAGTCGAATTGGAGAGAGTTAAAGAATATCAATCAACATGGTGAATACAAATCTACGGAAGGTAACAATGCTCAAGGTTCTATCTTCGGTCAGATTGGAGTTTATTTTCCAGATCCAAGCTGAATTGTCGTGTTGTGACGTCTAATTGGGAGATATGAAGCAACAAATGGAAACGATAAAGAAAGGCAAAGAGCTTTTGGAGGGAACTTTGACCACTATGGTGAAGGTCCGGACAACAATTGCAGATCAAATCTTTAGAAAGAAATCAAGATACCGATTCCATGAATGTGGAAGAATTTGGATTCAAGAATCGCAATCTCGGGCCATGGGAACATGCAAGTCGGTAAGAGAACTTTGAAGATTTAGAAGATCGTGGGTAAACAAGAAATGAATAACAAATTCGAGGTAAACCCGTAATTAGAGAGATGAAGAACAAGTTACCGAGCTAAAGCCTACTACTACGGTGACAGGTGTATCATAGTCATGGCACGTGCATCATATATCGCTTTATTTTATTAAATCTATTTTATATATGTGCGTGCATCTTTATTTGGTATGATTACTCTAATGTGTTGCATATTTATATACTTGAAAGTTGCTACGTGCATTGGCATCTTAATCCAACATGCATTGTTCAGTGTTTACTTGATAGGAATTTTCTCCTCTTCGTTCATCAAGTGCCACTTCGACTGAGTCTTATTAGAATCAAGATGAGAAGAAGTATTTGGGTTGCAAGTGTGAGTCAAAAAGGAAAAGAAGGAATACGGAGACGCGGGAAAGTAGAACTGGAGTAGGGAATGAATGAAGTGGATTGCTATCCTTACTGATCACTTCAAGGTGAATGTGAGCAATATCTCCGGACATGCAGCTTGGCTAGAACCGTCTATACCAAGAAAGCTAAGTTGAAGAAATCGAGAATCTTTGATCCGAGAGGTGGTAGAACAAGTTTCAGGAATTAAGATAGAAATTCTTAAAAGGGAGAGTATGACCGGGAGATGACTTAATTTCATGGTTGTGCTTGATCGGATCACATCTAGCTGAAACAATGGGAATGCAAGAATCAACAAATAACGAGACTCTACAATAGTGGCGAGAGATAAATTAGAAAATGTTAGCGATCGATGGTTTCAATACCAAAGTGAATAAAACTTCTAGACTAATATCAAAAGAGGTAAGTGCTTCAAGAGTTGAAGATGGGTATTCAAGAACATTTGGGAATTGAAATGACAAGATAGGGTAGAGGATGATCGATGGTAACTTGGGTCATAAGATTAACACCGTTGAGTTCTTACCACACCTTGAAGATGATGGGACGGTGAAGGAATTTCCAAGAATTTGGTAAGGGTGGTATTGGGTAAGGAAACCCGATCAAGTCATCATATTCCGTGATGGACAAAATGAGAGTTGATTCAATCGAGCTTTGGAAGTGGAATATTTAGGGGAGAATATACAACATGAACAAGATGGGTTACCGGCTCATCGCTCGTTTTTCCATGATGATCCGGGAACATTAATAGGATTTAGGGATGAGAATTCGAGCTACTAATGACTAGCTCGAGCATCCGAGAAGGCCAAATGAAAACTTGTAGTGGAGATCGAGTTAATTGGTTGAAGATCAAGTGCCCACTCAAGAAGGGAACTTCGAACCGTGGTGTTGGTAAGGAAAGGAAAGTTGATCCTGGAGTGGAACTCAGGTGGACATTGAAGTATCGAATACACTGGGTATTTTAAAGCGTGACACTACGGCCAAAGAAAACTTCCAATCTCATTGCTACGGTGAACAGTACATCAAGCATTCATGGCATATGCATACATTCAACTTAAATTCAAATAATTTCATAATGCTAAGTGATTTGATCGCTGGTTATATTAATTGCTTTTGTATGAATGATAATTGATGTATTTGACATTTCCTACCTGTTCCCTGTGTGGTTGTTGTGTGAGTGTTTATTTATTTTTTCTCTTGGGTTATTATTTCTTTGAGAGACGGGGTTCTCTCGTTGCTTGTTTGAGAGACGGGGCTCTCTCATTGTTGCTCACTACCTATTTTACTTGCCACCGGCAGCTTAGAATTTCGAGTGTTTAGGTTTCGGTGAGTTAAGGGTCGTGATTTAACAGCAATTGAAGACTCCTAGTTACTTGAAGACCTTTTCCGAACTAATTCCTGACGGGGAGTTGCTAACCCGCGTGGGATGAACATGGGAGAGTCTGCTTAAGAGTTCGAAACTCGAGGCAATGGACCTGGGGACCAGGTCCTCTTAAGGGGGAGAGGTTGTAACACCTCGTTTTCCCGACGAGTCAGGTATGACGTCACGAGTGGGTTTAGGTCGAGTGTTACGTGATTTAATTATGTGATTAAGTGTTTTATGGGCTTAATTATTTAATTATGTGGTTTAATTATAATTACGTGCTTATGTGCTTAATTGTTTATATGAATTTAATTGCAATATCACACACAAACACGCATATCTCTTTTCCCGAGCCTCACCATTTCAGTCCTCGTATCTCCCGAACCCGTTGCCTATCTTTTTATTTAATTTGGAAATCAATTTCTATTCCAACCGTATTTCAAATTGGAGCCGAAACCACTCAAATATATCCTAATACCAAAATATCTACCAAGCCGGGCACTGTACCCACCAACCCTCTCTCTCTCTCTCTCTCTCTCTCGGTCACGCACCCCGATCTCTCCCCTCTCTTTTTCTTTCTTTTCTTTCTTTCTTCTCCTTCACTTTCCTTTTCCCATTTCCTCTCCTCCCTCACAGACTTTCCCCTTTAAATTCTTCTTGCCGAAATCCCAATGCCAACCTCAGCCACTACAGCTCCAACCCCGACCACACCAGTAGGCTGCCTTGCTTCGTTCGATCAACCGCAGCCGCCTCTCACCGCCGCACTTGCAGACCCAACAACAGCCACAACCCCTTCCCCTGTTTTCACTTTTGGCCGCCATCTGCCGCCAAGTAAGCCACCGGCCGCCGTGTCTTCTTCCGCCACATTTCAGCCACCCACCACCATCGCCAGCCCCTTTCCCCTCACCATGTCTCAGCTGGACAAAGTAGCAGCAACAGTAAGTTGACAGCCCCTGTTTTCTCTTTCACGCATCACCATAGTCAACCACCGTCTCCGGTTATTTCCACCACCAGACCGTCGCCGAAGTCCCAGCTGCTAGCACCACTTCCGGATATCATCACCACCAATTCATCACCTGCTGCTCCTCTTTAACTTGTAAACCCTATTCTTTGCGTAAATTGTGTATTTAGTCTATATAGTGATTTAGTTAGTTAGCTTAATTGCTATAATTTAGTCTAGGGCTAATTCCAGTCACCCCCCCAACCTTTGGGGGGTTGTGCACTTTGCCCCCTCAACTTCCAATCGGTGCGTTTAGCCCCCACACCTTTGAAAAATGTTCATTTAACCCCTTTCAGGTGGAATATTCCAGGAATATTCTGCCAGAATAGTTGAAATTTTTTTGGCGTGATTTCATATTGCAATTCCACATAAATCAGATGTCAAATGTGTTGATATTATACATCAAATCGAAGATCTTGATGTAAGGAACACAATGATTGTTTCAAAATCAAAATCCGACAACCAACAAAGGAGGAATCGATAATCAAAGATGGCGCATGACCGACGAACTTCGTAGGTGAATTCTGACGCTTCCGACGGCCAATAAAGTCGAACAGGATATTAGTTTTGTTCATCATGGAGAGAGAAATACGATGGTAGTGGTCTTGACTCCTGGGTCACCGTGTCGGAGGAGAAATCGATGGTCAAAGTGAATTTTGAACGGAATATTCCGTCGGAGGGGCAACGTGTTAAGTTTTGCAAAGGTGAGGGGGCTAAACGCACCGATTGGAAGTTGAGGGGGCAAAGCGCACAAGCCCCAAAGGTTGGGGGTGACTGGAATTAGCCGTTTAGTTTAATTACAGTCTGTATTGAGAATTGTTTACCTTGGAATTTAATCTATATAATATGTTAATTGATTTATTATTAATGAATTTTATTTATTAAGTGTACTGAATGCCCATGTGTATTAAATATTTTATACCATTAATAAATTTTTCTAACTAGATATGAACAATTTGGTTAATTGAATGTGGTTGCTATTATATTGATTAAATTAAGTGGTTGATTAAAAAAATTAGTATGCTAAGTGCACGTGTGTGTATGTTCCTGTAATAATTAGTTTGATATGATCATCGTGAATTGAATTGGTGGTGCTGTATGTGAATGCGTGCGTGTGATGAATGTGATGTATATAATATATATGTTATACATTTAAATGTAATGGGTTGTACATGTGTGTTCTGTATATGTATATATATTTGCAAATGAAAAATGTTAGACTTTATAATTGACATTTGTTTGTGCATGAGAGTGAGTGGTGCGGGTGTAATATATTTATGGTTGTATTGGTATAAACTAATTATGTGTATTTAAATTGGGGCATTTGGTTTTCCATTTAATTAAATCTTTATGCACTTCGGTAATTGTTTTCAATTGAATTTCTATGGACTCGTATGATTTGGTTTGAGATTGAACCCTTGTAATGAAATTACAACTAATTTGGATCGATGTACGAATACTTGTTTCAATTAAATGTGTTGTTGATGCTTGGATTTATAAGTTAATTGATTTGTGTGTTAATTGCTACGTGAGACATTAATTGTACACATGAACACTATCACGGCATAGCATATTGTCTTATAATTTTCTTATGCATGCTCTATCATTCCATACCATACCACAAACACCTTATATTAATGCCGTGCTTCCTAATTGGTTTCATATTAAGTCATTTCTCACGAGTACACATTGTTTCTTCTCTTGTACAGTTCGTTTCTAGGGCGGAAACTTTCAGATCGAATAGGCACCCGTATTGCTCTTATTCCTTGTCTCGTGGTATTCCAGGTGAGGGTGTTTTCGTTCTAGTTACGCATATAAACCCTAAAACCTGCATGAATAAGTTTTGGCCTAAAACCATACTTATATTTACATTGTTTTCAAGCATGTAATCTAGTAAATCTTTGTTAAATTAAACCTATTGTTATTGTTACTTACTGATCTTCCTGTTTTGGCGAGATATTGTACTGCACATTGATTGTGGGCCCTGGGACTTGTGTATTGAGCGAGCCGGGGAGGTATCGGGCCGACGGTGAACTCTTGCACAGTCCCATATTGTTGGGATGACCCCTGAATCCACTAGGAGATTGGTGGAGGAAGGAGTTTTGGGCATAGGAGTCATGTTTCTGTTGCTCAATGAGATTGGATAGTCGAGGGCTAGCTACCCTTACCATCACCCGGAGAAAAAAGGAGATCGTAGGGAAGGCCGGCACCACGGGTTGCCCCACGGATTAGTGTCCTGATTGCATTGATTGATTACACTATTGCACTGATTGTACTATATGGTATCGATTGAATTGCATGATCCCCTTTAAAACTGAAACCTAATCGTTGTACACTGCCGAAGTTTGGTTGGAGATTGTGCACCCTCACTCGCCGAGCCACTGATAGCCTAAATTGCAGCTAATTGTATAAATTGATAGTTGTAATGTCCGAGCATAGAGTAATTGATTTCTTGCCCTCACGGGAACTACTTTACCTAAAACCTTGCTCGGAATTTACAACTTGCGTATGCATTTTTTTTTTTTATATACGTATACCTACTGCTCACTCAGTCTTCTAGAGACTGACCCCTCTTTTCTTTTCCTCCAGTTCTTTGTAGGTTGTTGCTAGGCGAGAGTCGTGTCTTTGTTTGAGTCCTGCACTTGTACACTCACTGCATATTGTACTTATTTATTGTATTGGTTTATTTACTGGGCCGATGTGCCATTTATTGAATTGGAATGATTCGGGATAAGTTAGGATAGGTTTATTGGATTAGTGGAACCCATATTTAATTTTTTGTTGAAATTGCGTTTACTTTGTTGATAGTTAATGAATGACTGTCTTGCTTCCTTATTTTTGTTACTATTGATTGTTCCAGGGTTAGACTCCGTCTAGCCAAGACAGTTTTTTTTATTGTTCGCTGTGAGTTTGGCTTATGTATGGATTAAGCTATTTCATATGTGGACCGAACTCATAGTACAGGGGATGTAGTGCTCTCGTCCCGGGTGTTACACTCCAAGCCTTATTTGGGGTTGAGGTTCTGCACCAACTCACCCCCGTGGCTTCTCTTTGCCCTGAAAACACTCACCCGTGTGAGTGTCTAAGGGATTTGAATCCCATGCATACAATGTGTGAGAATGTGTTATGCTTTGTAATTTAGTTTTGTTTTGTTTCCTATGTTTATTTTACACGTTTATCCCGCCCTGATTATGACTCCTAAGTGTTATTAACTTGTTATATTAGGTTTTATAAATTTTGCATTATATTTTCAGGGTGATTTGATATGATTTATAAGAGCTACAAACTTGAATGACTTAAGTGCTGCCGTATGGCGTATTATATACATTCTTTGCATTCGATTAGCATTTTGAATAATTTCTTTTTCCTCTAATTTTATCTTATCATATTAATTAATGAATATACGATATGTTTTGATATGTTTTCAAATTTTATGCTATGAAACTCAAGGTGTAAACGTGAAATGAAACGTAAACATTTAATTGTTACCTCATGCCACTTTCTTGCATTCATTTGCATCGCCGTGCATCTAAATGGTCCATGATCTAGTCTAAGTCTTAAGTTTATGTTTGTATGTCTTAGAGTTTGGTTTGGGAGGTGTCGGATCCACCATTTAGCTTCTTCTTGGTCTTCAACGCTCGTTCAGGAGTTTTTTTCGGTAAAAGGTAAGGTTTAGGTTTGTTTTCTTTTTAGTTAATGCGACCTACAACCCTATGTGCTCATTTTAAAACCCGCATACAAATATACTATTATATTTATATAATAGATATATGTTGATATGATATGTTTATGGCTTTGTCAAATGATTTCGGGTTTTGAAAACTATACGTACAAGCATATGTTAGCTTAAAATGTTTTGCAACGAGGCCATACTCCAAACTGTGTCCCTCAAAGCAAGCTAAGGTCTACCTTAAATGTACGAATGGAATGACACAGAGATATACGTTAAACATATGCTAAGCTGCAAGGTAAGGTATGAATGTAAGGTACATAATGTTATCTTTTAAGTTGCGGGTAATGTTATGAAATGAAATGGTAATGTAATGTTAATGAATGGATCTATGGAGACTACGGGTTAGGAAACTCGGTACGGTAGCGGGTCGTCGGGTGCATAGTTTCCATCCGAGGTATCACGTGCGACTCCAGGAGATTGGGAAGGCGTGATACTCTTGATGCCTTCGGTGTGAAAGTTAGGGAGGATTCATCGTGGGATAGATACCCCTTGAGGAATTTATAATTTAATGGATGGCTAAGGGTTGCACAAACCTTCCATCATTGGAGTGAAGGTTGGATTGTTTATGAATGTTCTTATGTATAATGTTCAATGAGGAGTAACGGAAAGTTTAAGCCCGTCCCCGCCGAGTATAATGTAATAAAATGTAAATTCGTGAGACGAGGATAGACTCTAATGAAAGTAATGCTTTGAAATGATAAAGTATATGTAAATGTAATTGTAAAGTTCTTTCGAAAATGTTTTGGTGTGCAAAAACTATCCTCGGCTCATGAATCAATGTGATATGTGCTATGCTCTATAATTATGTATTATGTGGGTGTGCGTTAGCCCCCTCACTCAGTCGGTGGACTGACTCTCTCCCTTCAACTTTTTGGTTTGTACGTTTTGGTTCGAGTTAGGCGGGGAAGTGTTTCGGTCGAGTCTTTGGGTTTGTTTAGTTGAGTTGCATTTCATTTTGTATACTTTCGATCTAATGTATAAGATTCGACTAAGGTATGTATTTTATTGATTATATGGATAATGTATGTAATTGAATTGATACATTTGAGATTCGGGACAGGCTTGTAGGGATAGTTGAACCCCGTCATTGTGAATTATGTTTTATTTTATATGCATGCTTCCGCTATAATTGTTTTTGTTTGGCGTGCTCTGAGTTTGTTTTAGCTCCGCCTAGCCTAGAGTGTGTGTTGGTCTCCCTTTCGCTTAGGCTTGGGCATATGTATGGACTTCCATTTCATATGTGTGTTCGGGTTTAGGTGCGGGGGATCTGGTGACCCACCGCTCCGGGCACTACAATTTAAATATGTTTTGAAATATTCATTAAATCAAAATGATCCACTTGAGAATTGATTTGCAATTCATACTTTGGAAGAATATTAGAATTGATTTGTGAATCAGATCAAGTTTCAACTCTATTAAATTAAATTTAACACTCGACTTAACTTTGTTAGATTAGTTTAAAAAAATATATTTCGAAGTATTCATTGAATCAAAATGATCCACTGATAATTGATTCGAAATTCATACTTTGGAAGAATATTAGAATTGATTAGTGAATCAGATCAAGTTTTAACTTTATCAAAATAAATTTAACTTTGTTAGATTAGTTTAAAAAATATATTTCAAAATATTCAGTGAATCAAAATGATCCACTGAGAATTGATTCAAAATTCATACTTTGGGAAAATGTTATAATTGATTAATAAATCAAATCAAGTTTTAACTTTATTAAATTAAATTTAAAACTCGACTTAACTTTTTTACATTAATTTTTTTTTAAAAAATTGAAGTATTCAGTGAATCAAAATGATCCACTAAGAATTGATTCGAAATTCATAGTTTGGAATAATGTTAGAATTGATTAGTGAATCATATTAAATTTCAAAATTTTATTGCATTTAATTTAAAACTCGACTTAAATTTATTAGGTTAATTTAAAAGATTTTGTTTCGAGTGAGAATTTTCTGGATTGGAATTTGGGAATATGTGTGAAGAAAATTGGAAGGCAATTGTGGATGAACATATGAGTGCCCCAAACTACAAAGAGAAGTGTGCTAAAGCGGAAAAAAAAATTGAATGATTGCAAAAGTTGGATCAATTACTCGACACACACGAGGTTCAATTTCATTGGCGGAGTATAAACGTAGAACGACTTATTTTATTTATTTATTTATAATGTTATATATTTTATTTCAAGTTATATTATTATGTTTTTTTTAATATCTTTAACTATTCTATTGTAGGCAAAAGAGAAACCAAATAAAATAATTACACATGTTGATGTTTATGTGCGAATTCACTGGTGACAAAGGAGAGAAGGAGAATATTGTGATCAAAAGTCTAAGAAAGTTTGGGTGAGAATATTGTTGTTATATTTGCTTAGGATTGTCAACATTGTTAGTGAATTTAGCAATGTTAGACATTGTTTGGTATTGTTGGTGAATTTAGCGATATCAGACATTATTTGGTATTGTTGGTATATTTGTCTAATTATGTTTACTAAAAATTTATTGTATTATTGATATTTTTAGAAAAAATATGATGTAAGTAGTCAAGATGATAGCAATCCTACTCCGGAAGAACAAATGAAGATTATTGAATAAAAGTTGACAAAGGCAAGAGAGGAGGATGTAATTAAGGAAATGAAAATTATCGAGGAAACTAAAAAGATTACTGAAGATGAAGCTAAAGAGATCACTGAAGAGGCAAAGAAAGTGGTTGGCGAGACAAACAAAGAGAAGAAAAAATCAATTGAGGTGATTGAAAACTTGGTGAAAAACTTATTTGAATTATTAGTTTGTGAACTTTATACTTTTAATTCAATGATTTGTAATATGATTATGGAATTATATTGAGATGTTATGTAGTTAATTTGATGTTTTTACTATTGTCATTCAGATTACATTTTTAATTGATGCATGAAAATAATATAGGAATTACAAATAAGAAATCCAATTTTTTAAGAATTAAAAATAATCAGTTAAATTAGTGACCGCTTAATCAGTCACTAATCAAAATCATATTTGACGAAATTAGTAACCGATGAGTCACTCACAAAGTAAACAATGTTGATTTCAATTAAAATCAGTGACCATTAAAATCGGCCACAATTTGTGACCGATCAATGACCCAAATCATTTAAAATTTAGGACCGATTGTATGTGGTCACTGGATTAGTGACTGCCTTGTGACCAATTTAACAATGTTAAAATTTAATATTAGTGACCGAAACATCGGTAACTAATTGAGTGACCGATAAAAATCAATCACTGAATAAATTAGATTAGTTACGAATTTTTACCAAGCAACCGAGATCGGTCACTAATGTCGATCAGTGACCGATTTTTATTAAATTAGTAACCAATCGGGCGGTCACTAATCTTGTTTTTTTTCTAATAGTGAATTATTTATCTCGTTAAAATATTTTATATTGTTTAATTAGTAAAACTTAAATTATAAGCAAATTATTATTTGACCTTGATATTACGTATCTATAGCTTTATAAGCCTCATAATATTTTTGAGTGTTTTTAACTTAGAATTAATTTAAATTGTATTAGTTAGTCGTTCAATTCATACGATAGAGAATTTTATTCTTTTCTGGTGAGTGTTCATTAAAAATTTATATTTCAATTAATATGATCTCATCACTATTTTTAAAGTTAATAATTTTGTACAATAAATAATCTAATTCTAATAATTTCATAATTAAAAATATTTAAATAAATCCTTTTTTTTTTTGGGTGAAAATTTAAATAAATCATATGATTAATGGGCAACGCATTTTATTTTACTAGAAATTTTCGCAAGGATATCTGGAGTAAGTATAATACATAGGGACTATGAAATTAAAGACGAATTTGACTTGTCACCAAAATCATTTGCCAGACCTTACATATTATTCTCCATAAATTCTTAATAATAAATAAATTTAAAAAACTATAACTGTATTTCATATTCAAACCTATATTTCAAGCATCCCAATCATACTTCTTCTTTAAATTATCCGCGGGATCTTCACCTGAGAAATAAATGCCATCCTCTTTTGCTGCCCAATAACAAAAATGACCTTTACACCAGATCTTTGGAGTCCACTTTGCATCGAAAACGTCCACATGTTTGTGCTTGTTTCCCCATCTAAAGCCACAATAGAACAAAGTTGACCAGGGTCTGAGACAAAATTCAAAGGAGAACCTCTGATCCACTGTTAGTGTATGATTTCCAAGATCGTCATCTTTAGACGCACAGTGCAGATGTAGTGGTTCCGAGTTCGGCGGGAGCTTGTTAACGATGTCCACGTGGAACTTATATAACCCGTCAATAATGCATGCCGATGCCTGCAGATTGTTGGCATATAACATAAAAGATAATAAAATGAATGTCACGGCGGTTGTTGTGTTCATGTTGCTTTGGAGAATGATTTGTGGGAGTCTTGTTTATGCAACATTTGGAATTGGTAGGGTTATATATATAACAAAGAATACGAAATCTGTGTTATTTGGATTGTGCGAACGAATTTGGAAATATGATATTTTGTTATGTTTTGAATTGATCTGATTTTGTTGATTAATGCTTTTGAGGGATTTGATTTTGTCATTTTGATTAAGAGATAGGAGTTGATTTCGGGTTAGGATGTTAAGAAAAATGTGGGTATTGATAGTAAATATTCATTAAAACACTATGACTATTTAAAATAGGTAATTAATGGTGGAAGATTAACTTGACGCATCCGATGATGAGTGCAAATTAAGAGGTATTCTTATTTAACTACATGTAAGAAATCAATCAATCATATTCATCATATCTATATATCTATCTATCTATCTATCTATATATATATATATATATATAATTCACAACCCTAATTTTTATTAAAATAATATGTAGATAAATAATATTTTTAAATATTTAATATTTATCATGAACTAAATTTAAAAATTCAAAATTCATGTTATCTACGTACTTAAGATAATATTTCTAAAATATTTAAAATTTCTTATGTTTTGACTAAAATTTAAATTTTTATACTTATCTAAATATAAAAAATTACTTAAATTCAAATTATTTTGATTTTACGGTCAAACCATAATAAAACTCACATAATTCTCAAGATTTGTTACGTATTGACTAAAATATAAAAATTCAAAATTCTCATACTTATATCTAAATTAATTCAAGATTATGTACACATATGTTAGTTATAAATTTTTATATTTAGTGTATATGCAAATTCAAATTCAAATTATTTAGATTACAAAAAATTTAAATTCTAAATCTTTTTTATATAATTCCGTATAAAAATAAAATTAGTTATTCTGATATAATCAGTCATAAAATGAAAATTAGTTATTGAGTTCGGAAGTTTAACGCAATTTTCGTGCTAATTAAATAATTAAATATGAAAAATAATTATAAATTAATTTTATTGATTTATTCAAATGTGGGTACAATCTCTAGTTTATTCTCCTCTAATTTTTCCTACAAAATTTGGTTGAAATTTAGAAGGTTTGAAACACCTTCGTTAACTTTGGATTTTCGATCTTCCTTGCCTTGATTTTGCTTCTTTGAAAATGTTAATTGTGGGTCTTTCGACTTAATGGCAAATTAAACGTCTTGATTTTGGTGAACGCCGATGAACACCTTTGATGTTGATTTGGAGATAATGTCGAATTTATGAACTTGATGCCTTGTTGAGGATCGGACACTTTGATTGTTGATTCCCACGAAGAACGCCTCGAACCTCGCTTCGATCAGTTTGAATTTGACTTGAGTTTGTTGAGGAGAGCAACGCCGAAACAGTACTTCGATGCTTCAATTCCGGATTGAACGACGAAGATGCCAACTTTCCCTAAGAACACCGTCGAAGATGCCGAAGAACCCAAGAATGCTGAAGAGCACGCTCTACACGCTTGAGAGGCCTCCGAACTTCTTTCTCCTTGCTTTGTCGATTGCTCGTTCATATCACCGAGTTGTCGAGTTATGTTTTTGGCTTGTGAAGGACCCTTGTATTTTTAGGTGTAGCAGAAACAAATTTTTCCATGATTAGTGAAGGAAGACTTCATTCAGATTGGTTCTTCATTGATTCTATAATATTGTAGTGCCCCGAGCGTGGGCCATCACTGTAGCACCCGGAATGCTAGGTAACCATATCCCCCACACTATAGTTCAATCCACATATGGAACGAACACCCATACATGAATCAAGCCTATAGCGAACGGGAGACAATAAAAAAAATGACTCACTAGCTAGGCGGGACTAACCCTCAATTAAATACAAACATGCATAATCAATAAACGGAAGCATAATATACATTCATGTCCTTAACATCTTTCATATATACAATATCAATTTTCCAAAGACAAGTCATAATATACCTAGATACCATAACAATTCATAAGCAATACATATGCATCAAGTAGATAAATGAACTGTGCTAGACTTAAAGTAAAGACTTGCCCCGACTCAATCCCGCCTAGCACTCAACCTGCAAGACCTGAAAGGTGAGATGTCAGTCTACAAAAGACTGAGTGAGGGGGTATAAATAAATATTAGCGCAATTACCATGCAAGGTATAACCTCGGGTAAGGTTTTATAAAAGAAGGCAATGTAAGTTTAATAATAAAGTAGAACTCGCCCGAGATTACAACTAATCAATTTAATAATTCAATCATGATCAATTCATTCCGTGGCCCGGCGAGTGAGGGCAATTCTCCAACCTTTACACCAACAGTGAACAATCAATATTTAGGTTTCAATTCAATGGTTATCATGCAAGTTATTACAGTTCACAATTAGCAGTTTCATGAACCCTTCTTCCTCCGGGTGATGGTGGGCTTGCAAGACCCAACCATCCATGAATGTTGTACGTCAGGAACATGACTCCCACGCACGGGATTTCTTCCTCCACGAAACCTCCTGGTGGATTTAGAGGTGATCCCAAAATGATGTGGATAGTGCAAGAGTTACCCGTCAGCCCTTGCTTTCCCGGTTGGCTCAATACACTACCCTCGGGCCCAACGTGAACATGCTTACTCGCCCAATCAATCAATCTATCGATTGATCCATTTCATCAAATCAGTTGAAGATCATTAAGGTTTGAAAAACTATAGATATATAGATACATTTTGGCCGAAAACATCACATAAGGTTGTAGGGTTCTATATATCTAGAATTAAACCTCACCTGTGCCGACAAAATAACAAGGATACGGCTATAGAGCTTGTTCCTCGTCAACGGGAAGATAATCTATGTAAAAAGGGACAAGTGTTCGTGAGACACAACTCGCATGAACTATTTAAGACGCACGGCAAAGTCATGATCAATATGTCATGCAATAACAATTAAGGAATGTCAAATAAAAGCATCATTATCAATTAACCAAGCATATAACTCATATAAGTCACATACGGGATCCAAGGAAGTGAAAGGAATGCAATAAGAGAGGTTTTGGTGAAGTTTGGCAAAAATGGACAATTTTAGGAAATGCGCATGCTGTAGGAAAACTGGAATATCTTGAGTTCTAGAAGTTAGAATTGAGTTTTGTTTGTTGTATATGAAACTAGAAACAAAGACCTTTCTTATGATATATGGCTCGTTTTCTAGTTCAAAGTGAGGAAAAAATGACGTAAGCTTGAAGTTAGACGAGTGCAGTTTTCCGGGAAAGTGGCGACACCTAAAAGAATTAATTATAACTCTCAAATGGAAAAATATATTGAGGTGATTCTAATTTTAGAATATCCTAGACTTCAATAGGTTTCCGTTACTTCAAAAATCAAGTCAATCGGAGTTCGTTTGAGGGGGTAAATGCCCATTTGAAAAATGAATTAAAAGCAGAAACGGGCGTTTGGAAGCTCTCGGGTAAGGCAGACACATCTCACACGGGAGTTTGGTGTTATAACTAGAATCCCAAACGGGAGTTTGGTGTTATAACTAGAATCCCAAACGGGAGTTTGGAAGAGATCTGGGTGAAAAACAGGGGAAAAACAAAGTATAGGCACGGGAATTGGCTCCCAAGCCATTCCAACACCAAATCAATGCAAGAATTCAACTCCAAATTAACATATAACATGTATATGATCATATATATCAATTAAGCTTCATATAATCCAAGGAAACATGCTTAAATCATCATGAACATCATCATCAAACCCTATATATATTCATGTCATAAAATTTCATATAAACTCAAGGTTTCATGCAAGATTCCAACTTCAAAGACTCTAAGCATGCTTCTAATCCACAATTAATCAAGGGATCATAATATACTCAACAAACCCTACATCAAACATCTCAAGAGATCCAATAAATTGTCCATTTATACCTTGAAATGAAGAAAGAAATGGATGCAAAGATGATGAAATGATGATGCTTCAACTTGTGCAATTATCTTCCTTGATTCAAGCTTGAAATCATGAAGAATTCTTCCCTTCTCTTCCCTTGGTGTGTAAACCGTGATTTAGTGTGTGTGTATGTGTGAGATTTGATGCAATATGATGATAAATGAAATGAGAGGGATGAATGAGATATTTTATCAAAGTTTTCCACCTAATTGCATGACTCATCACTTTTTGCAAATAAGTCCTTAAGCTATTTGAATTAATGCAATCAAGTTTCATCACATGGAAATTAATCAATTGAATCCATTCATGTTAATGCAATTCATTCCACATATTTATGAAATGATCAAGTAAAGTCACATAATAACAATTAGGCACGTTAGCAATTAATTCACGTAAATTTCACGTTAATGAAAATTCATATAAGTGCATGAAGATATATTGCATATAATGTTATGAAAAAAAATAATATAATATTACATAATGATTGAATGGAAAAACCAGGGCGTTACAATCACATCCCCCGCACTAAGACCCGAACCCGTATATGAAATGAAAAGTCCATACACGAGCCCAAGTCAAAGCGAACGAGAGACCACACACTCGCTAGGCTAGGCGGAGCTAAACAAACTCAAAGCACTCAACAAAAGGGATGGAAAACACCAACAAAATCCATGCTTTCTTGCATTCAAACTCATGAAACATTAATGGTAACTTATTAAAGATTCAACAACCAACAAAAACTAGATCATAAATGCATTAGTGAAGCTCTTAGGGTCACAAAACAAGTCTCATAACCAAAAATGGTGCAAGGATGATCATGTTCTTCATATTTTTCATAAAACCCTAACTATTCATCATCTTCTTCAAATACAAAGAATTTCTAACTTAAAACATGTAATGTGTGGATTAAAATGTGCACAAGATGATGGAGAACAAGAATCCATGATTACCTTTAAGATTTGGTGGAATAAGAAGATCAAATGACCTCAAATGGTCAAGGTTGGTGTCTTGCTCTTGTTTCCCTTTCTTTCTTGATTCTTTCTTGTGTGGAACGAGGTCTAAGAGAAGAGGGAAGAATGAGGCTGGTTTTTGGGTTAAAATGGGCACAAGAAATGGGTCAAAATGTGGTAAAACAGGTCGGGTAAAAGATTCAGTTCATTCGGATCAGATTTTAGAACGTCGGGGGTCCGAACGGCTTCAGAAAAATATGAGGCTTGTTCCATTGGATCCAAATCATCAAAAAAGTCCAATGGAAAATTCAGAATTTGAATCCGAATTCTCGAGCTCAAGATATCCGAAAAATGGCTTAAAGTGTCCTATTTTCAAATAGGTCCTCAAACTTTCAAAAATTATCAAATAGGCCCAAAGCCTATTTTCAATTAAGTCCCAAAACATTTAAATTAATTGAAATCACAGCCAATTCACTTATAATTCATTCAATTCGAAGAAATTAGCATGCTTGACAACAAATTCATTTCATAGCATTTATGAGCATTCAATAACGAATCGATTTAAACGATCTCTTAACAAGTTAGGCATTTAGATCAAATTAAATCAAATTAGATCAAGTATAACAATTATATAGCACTTAAATCAAGTTATAAATAAATAAATAACAATTAAATCAAGTTATAAACATATAAATATAATTAAAGGAACGCAAAGACGGGAAGTAAACGTGTCACACGTGGCACAAACCTATACGTACGAATTAGAGCGGTGTCACAAATATCTTCCCATAATCACAAGATATGATTTTATTATGGAATATTACCTTTGACTTTCCCTTTATTTGACAAGATATGATTTCATTACCAAATATTAATTTTGACACATTTAAATATATATTAAAAATATCAATTAATTGACCATTTAATTATAGAAGTTTTTTTTCATTAAATCCCTAAAATTAAAATAGAAATATTATTTTGATATTTAATATATACTCAAATTTGATGTGTCATATTTTATTGGGCATGAAGTTTAGCCTTCTACAAATGCCCCCTCGAGACTTGTTCACGTTCAGTTGTTTTGAGTAAGTGGACGAGTCTTAAAATTATTTATCGAGAAGATAGATAGTTTAGACTCGTATCAAGGAGTGTTGATTTGGAACTTGATAGATAGTTTAAACTTGTATCAAGGAGTTTAAATTTGGGACGTAATGGATACTTTTGCTCGTATCAAGGAGCCTTGATTTGGACTTTGCAGATAGTTTATGCTCATATCAGGGAGCCTTGATTTGGTCTTGTAGATAGTTTATGCTAGTATTGGGAGCCTTGATTTGAATTTGTAGATAGTTTATGCTCATATCAAGGAGACTTGATTTGGTCTTATAGATAGTTTATACTCGTATTAATGAGTTTTGATTTGGTTTTGTAGATAGTTTATACTTGTATCGGGGTAAATAGTTTATGCTCATATTAGGGAGCCTTGATTTGGTCTTGTAGATAGTTTATGCTCGTACCAAGGAGTTTTGATTTGGTTTTGTAGATAGTTTATGCTCACATCAGGGAGCCTTGATTTGGTCTTGTAGATAGTTTATGCTCGTACAAGGAGCCTGAATTTGAAATCAATGGATAATTTATGCGTTGGGAATAGTGCCCTAGAAAGCTGTTATGCTGTAGGACTTTCCCTATGTCACAGACAATCATTGAATAATATACGAATGATTGTAATCACAGGCGAACACTTCTTATATGCCAATACGTGTTTTGTGTGTTTCCAGTACGTGTGCATGTCTAGAACTCCCCTAATCTGATAAGGCCGTTAAGAACTTTGTCATTATGGGAATGACACATGAAACAAGTTCTTAGCTCTATAGGCGAGGATTAGAAATTTCTCCAAGTCAATGAGGCCGACAGACAGTGGGAGTGTCGACTTTGCCTCTGTTGAGACTTGTTTGTGTAGTTATGTCCTTAAGAAGGATCACCCGGTTTCATGGGGTGATAAGTGCATAGGTTGATGCGTTCATAATACACAAGGGTGATAGTTACAAGAACTTCATCACTGAGAGTGCCCCACGTGAGAAGATTCCTAAATGGGAAAGGAAGTTTCCAGAAACTTCCAGATTAGGAAATATCTCACATGTCAATGACGTGAGGAATTAATCCTTAGACTTGAGATTCCACATTGTCTCATATGAGCTAACTCTGTAATCTTTGATATAGGCTCAAAAGGGTGTCGTCGTATAGACACCTGAACCACGGCCTATGTTAGGATTACACAAGTGGCATATGAGAATTGTAGGAATCAATAAAGGACCTACACTTGTTGTAGGCAAGATGATCTCTTATTACACAAGTCATTCATGATTCCATCCTAAAATCCTTGCGCAAGGTGGTTAGATCAAGACATCAAGAAAATGGGGTTTTCTTGGATTGAGATCAAATGGAATACGAAGGGAACTTTGTTTTAAGATTAAGATTAGTAGGGCTCTCCATATTCCCATGCCCTAGATCTTAGTCGAGAGCTAGGATGGTAGGATGATCGTATCCCACTTGATGTCATTGACTGAAAGGTTCTTTCGAATATACATTCACATTTCGGGTAGGGGTCACACACCTGTTGCTAGACTATGGTCGTGTGATCTGTGAGGTAATTAATTAATAAGTGTATTAATTAATTAGGCTCACTGCTAACTGAAATTGAACCTAGAGGGTCACACACAAATACCGGGTTCAAAGGGTATTAAGGAAAGATCAAATAGTTGATTGAAACGAGACCACAGTGTAAAGTACACGAGTGGATGTTGAAGAGTAATGTTTGGACGTGTGGTTCCAATTAAGGACTTGGACCATGTGTTAATTAATTGGAGAATTAATTATTAACTTCAAATATAATTAATTGGAGAATTAATTATAAAGCCGAGATATAATTAATTGGAGAATTAATTAGAAATCCCTAAATATAATTAATTGGAGAATTAATTTTAGCCCGTTAGAATTAACTAGTGAATTAATTCTAAAGTCCTTGATAGAATTAATTGGAGAACTAATTCTAAGTATTTAATTATTTGCTTGGTCTAATTTGATTAGAATAAAGAAATAAATAAATATATTCTATTTTATTATTCAAATAAAGTATTAGGATAAGATATTTAATTATTGCTATAATAATTAAATATTCCTAAATTAATTAGGAGCTCTTCTTCTAGAAAATAAATATCTTATTTTAGATAAGATATTATTTTACTTGGAGAGAAAGAAAAGGTAGAAGAAAAGTCAAAGTTTGAGACCATCTCCAACTAGGGTTTAGGGTTTCGAACCCACCCTAAAAGGGGCTATGGGGCGTGAATTTTAGCTTTACACGTGATGTTGAGATCACGTCCAGCCTTCATAGAATTTTGGGGATAATTCTCTTGCTCTCTATTTCTCGTTTCTTGTTTCTTTAATACGCATATTGTATTACTAGCATACTCACTAACATGATTTGAATCTAGGTTAGTGTGGATTATTACTCTAGAGGATTTCTACTTTGGAATCTCGAAGAAAGAATCAAGAAACGAGGATTTCCATACCGCATGAAGAATGTTTGAGGGTGGCTCAATACATTTCAAGAAAGCTTCAATTCATGTGAGTTTCTTGAGTGCCAACGTTACATACGAACATTGCAAGTCTTTTAGATCCCTTTTGGAAAATTTTTAAACTTCCGCTGCGTTTACTCTGTTGTTTTCCAATAAGTGGTATCAGAGTCACCTTGCAACGTTCGTATTGTATCTTTACTGCTTTATGAATTTTGATGAAAATGCTTGAATTTGGATATATGTTATGTATTCTTGGTTTTCTTTGAAATACGAATTTGTCGGATCAATACTGTTTCTTGAAAATTACTGAAAAACTATTTTCGTATGAATCTGGTTTTAAGTTGCTCTAATCGGATTTATTTTAAATTGTTTTAATTCAAAATTGGATTGATTGAATTTACTGAAATTGCGAAACGAAAATTCGGAAAGAGTGTGTAACCGCACGCGATAGCGCGTTTAACGCATGGGACGGCATCGCGCCGTCCCACATCTGTCTGCACTCACCTAGGCAGCGACGGCGAGATTCGCCGGCCCTGGCGCACCCGCGCGGGCGCAGTGCCCAGGCAATCCCGCACGTCGCTCGCCTGTTCCGCCCACCCCATGCGGGATTTCTCGCCCGCATTGCGCGCGCCAGCGCGCGAGGCGCACAGCATTGCTGCGCGGCGTGTGCTGTCCAGCGCGCGGTTACGGGCGGATGTATGCGGGACATCCCACAATCCTTCCGACAGCCTAGCGGGCTATGTGCGTAGCCCGCCTGCTCGAGCTCCTTGCGCGCACGCTTGCGGGCGAAGGCTGCGCGCCTCATCTAGGGTTTTCGGACGCCGTTTTCGTTTCGTGTTTTCCAAGTTTCGTAAAATCCCGTTTTGTAAAATCTGATTTTATTTTAAAATTTGATTTTAATTTTATAAAATTATTTATTTGAAATAATTATAAAATTTGGGATTTTTTGAATTAAAGTCAAGTTCTTATTTTTCCGAGAAAAATAATAAATATCACTTTGAATGATATTTTTGACGAAAATTTTAATTTTTGAAATTAATTGAGTTTTGTCATGATCATAAATTCGTGTTTTGAATAAATTCTTGAATAGTGAACTATATTCAAATTACTTAAGTTATTGTAACCTGAAGTCAAGGGAATTTTAAATTTAGTTGGTAAATTTAAATTTCAAGCGGATTATGCTAGTGTAGGTGATCATGGGTTAGTCTTGTGAATGTTTTAAATTCTGCACATGGATGATTTCAATTGGGGTCAGAGCCCCATAGTTGTGTTATTTCAATTGGGGTTGGTGTTGGAAAACACGAATCAAAAAGCAGCGGAATTTAAAAAAAATTTCCCAACAAAAGGACCTTGAACTCGCAATCGTGTAACCAAATTCGTAAAGATAGAAAACTTACTTTTCTTTTGTTCTTTCTTGAAGCGTTTCAAGCCACCCAAGAACGCTCTTCTCGCGGCTTGATCCCCTCTCCTTGGTAAAGCTCGAATCTTCAAACTTCTAACTTGAAGTCTCTAGAGAAAGTCCACCAACTTGATCACAATCTAACTAGTAAGGATGCTAGTTCTCTAGTTAGTGTTTAGGCTTAACCTAGGGTTTAATTTAATCTTGGAGAAAGGAAGGTGTTCAACACATGAACCAAGAATTGTCTATTAGCTCCATAAGGAGCTCGAGCTCCCCTATTTATAGGGAGGGGGGTGCCGAAATTCCTAGTCCTTTATGGGCTAGGATTTTGGTCCCTCTCTCCTATTACTTGATCATCAAGTATTTTCCAACTTTGACTTTGAATTCTAATTCAAGTCAACTTCTAAGAGAGCTAAAAATATCCAAACTATTTTTGGATAATTTTATATTTTATTTATTATAAAATAAATAACTTATTTTTATCTAATTAATTAATTCGTAATTAATTAACTAGATTATTTTCTCCAAAATTAGACTTTCTTTTTAATTCAAAATTAAACCAAAGTCTATTAAATAATTAACTAATTAATTATTTAATATATATATAATATATATATATACACACGTGTCACATGAGCCACACGTGTGACTTCACACGTGTGGAACCCTCTTGGCCCGATTAACTCGTTTAATCATTTTAAAGCCTCAACTCATGTAACCAAGTTGTTGTGTGTGACCCTCTAGGTTCTCAATTCAATTAGCAGTGACCCTAATTAATTAATTCACTAATTAATTAATCAGTCCACAGATTAAACGACCATAGTCTAGCAACAGGTGTTTAACCCCTAGCTGAATTGGAATGTTCGGATTCGACAGAACCTTTAAGTCATTGATTCATGTGAGATACAATCCTCCTACTTACTATCTCTCAACCAAGATCTAGGGCAAGGGAATAATCAGAACCCTAATAATCCGGTCTTAAAGCTAAGTGCATTTCATATCCATTTGATCTCAATCCAAGAAACCCTTTTCTTGATGTCTTGATCTACTGCCTTGGCCAAGGACTCCATATGGCTTATGAATGACTTACACAATAAGAGATCACCTTGCATATGCAAGTGTAGGTCCTTTCTTGATTCTCATTCACTTTCATGAATCACTTGTGCAGCCCCAGCATAAGCCTTGAATCAGTTGTCTAAGGCGACACCCTTTAAAGCTTATACCAAAGACTACAGAGTTAACTCATAAAGTAACATGAAACCTCAAGTCTAAGGATCAATTAATCACATCAATGACTCGTGAGATATTTCCTAATCTGGAAGTTTCCATTTCCTGAAATAGAAACTTCCTTTCCCATTTAGGAATGTTCTCACACGGGGCACCTCAGTGAACTTACTTATTAAAGCAAGCACCCTTATGTATCACGCACGTATCAACTATACACTTTCCACCTCCATGAAACAAGGTGGTCCTTCTTAAGGGCGTGATCCCACAAGCAAGCCTTAGAGGAGTCAGGTTGACACTCCCACTGTCTGTAGGACTCATCGGCTTGGAGTATTTTACTAATCATGACTTATGTGATATAGGGCTCGTTTCATGAACCATTTCACCTAAATGGTAGAGTCCTAAAGTCATCAGGATTAGGGGAGTTCTCATACATGCACAGCTAAAGTAAACGCATACCAAACAAGAGCATATAAAGAAGTGTTGCCTCAATTCGTTATTTCATTCAAAGATTGTCTGTGATTACAATAAGGAAAAGCACAAAGCGGATATACAATCGGCTTTTAGGGCACTATTCCTAACAATCTCCCGCTTGCCCGTCAAAGCCATTCTAAAGCTACTCTAAGTCCCATCTTCTGAAGATGACCTTGGAAAGCTTCTCGACTAAGGGGTTTAGTAAGTGGATCTGCCACGTTCTCTGCTGATGTGACCCTCTCAATTAGCACATCTCCTCTTTTGATAATATCACGGATTAGGTGATACTTCCTCATAATGTGCTTGGTCCGTTGGTGAGATCTTGGTTCTCTTGCTTGAGCAACCGCCCCAGTGTTGTCACAAAACACCGTAATGGGGTCTTTCATGCTAGGAACAACATTCAACTCTTGAATGAAGTTTCTAATCCAAACACCTTCCTTAGCTGCATCATTTGCAGCTAAGTATTCTGCCTCAGTGGTCGAATCTGCAGTGGTAGTTTGCTTGGAACTCTTCCAACTCACTGCTCCGTCGTTTAGGCAGAAAATGTATCCTGACATTGACTTAAAATCATCTAAGTCAGATGCAAAGCTTGCATCGCAGTATCCTTCGATAGTAAGATCTTTCTGACCTCCGTAAACTAAGAATAAATCTTTAGTACTTTTCAAGTACTTAAGAATATTCTTCACGGCAGCCCAGTGACCATCTCCAGGGTCAGATTGGAAACGACTCGTTACACTAAGTGCATAAGCCACATCCGGTCGAGTACATAACATTGCATACATTATGCTACCTATTGCTGACGCATAAGGTGTATGAGTCATTCTCTCCTTCTCAAGGTTAGTCTTAGGACACATCTTCTTTGAAAGACATGTTCCTACACTCATAGGAAGGTTCTTAACCTTTGCTGACTCCATATTGAATCTCTTCAATACTTTGTCAATGTACATCGATTGTGATAGTCCTATTAACCTTCTAGATCTATCTCTATAGATTTTAATTCCAAGGATATAGGATGCATCACCAAGATCTTTTATCTCGAATTGGTTCGATAACCATAACTTAGTTACTTTAATGTCATCCTTCGAATTCCCAATAAGAAGGATGTCATCAACATAAAGTACTAAGAATTGCTCTGAGGTCTCCAATTCCTTTCTATACACACATGATTCATTCGTAATTTGGATGAAGCCAAACGCTTTGACGGATTCATCAAAACGAATGTTCCAATTCCTAGAAGCCTGTTTCAATCCATAGATTGATCTTTGGAGTTTGCAAACCTTTTGCTCACTCCCACTGAATGTGAAACCTATGAGTTGCTCCATATAAATGTCTTTATCAATGTCACCATTGAGAAAGGCAGTTTTCACATCCATTTGCCATATCTCATAGTCATAATATGCAGCAATGGCAAGCATGATTCGAATGGACTTTTGCATTGCAACTGGTGAAAAGGTTTCGTCAAAGTCTACGTCGGGTCTTTGAGTGAATCCTTTTGCAACCAGTCTTGCCTTGTAGGCTGCAATGCTTCCATCAACTCCAAGCTTTCTCTTAAAGATCCATTTGCAACTATGGGTTTGACCCCATCAGGCAAATCTACCAAGGTCCAAACTTGGTTGGTGTTCATGGAATCCATTTCGGATTTCATGGCTTCTATCCACTGTTCATAGTCAGAATCTGAAAGTGCCTCCTCATATGTTAAAGGATCATTATCCTTTTGAGAGATTTCATGGAAGAATCCATACCATCTCTCCGGCTGTCTAGGAGTGCGTTCACAACGCCTTAGAGGAGGATTTTCATGTGTATCGAAAATCGTGATTGGTTGTGGTTGATCAGAGTGGGACGTTTCTTCTGTGGGTGGTGTGTGGTCACTTTGTACTTCTTCTAATTCTATGATCTTGCCTTTCTTTTCTTTAAGGAACGGTTCCTCAAGAAAAGTGGCATTTCTGGAAACAAACACCTTTTGCTCAGATTGATCATAGAAATAGTATCCTATGGATTCCTTAGGATAACCTACAAAGTAGCATAAGTTAGAACGAGATTCTAACTTATCTCCCACTGTCCTCTTCACGTAAGCAGGACAACCCCAAATTCTTAAGTAAGAATAACTAGGGATTTTACCATGCCACATTTCATAGGGCGTCTTGGGGACTGACTTAGAGGGAACTAGATTCAGAATCTTTGCTGCACTTTCTAGGGCATAACCCCAGAAAGAAGGTGGTAAGTCAGTGAAACTCATCATGGAACGAACCATATCAAGTAGGGTTCGATTCCTTCTCTCAGAAACTCCATTAAGCTGAGGAGTTCCCGGAGGAATCCACTGAGAGATAATCCCATTATCTTTGAGATGATTAAGGAATTCTTCACTAAGATACTCGCCTCCTCGATCAGATCGAAGTGCTTTGATCTTGTGACCAGTTTGGTTCTCAACCTCCTTTTGAAATTCTAAGAATTTCTCAAAAGCTTCAGATTTATACTTCATTAAGTATACATAACCATACCGACTAAAGTCATCAGTAAAGGTTATGAAGTACTGATGATTGTTTCTAGTGCTTACACTAAGCGGTCCACAAAACATCAGTATGGATTAAATCCAAAACCTCAGTGGCACGTTCCACAGTTCCTTTAAAAGGAACTTTGGACGTCTTTCCTTTGAGACAGGATTCGCAAGAGGTCAACTCTTTGAGATCATTTTCAAAGAATGATCCTAAAGTGTTTATCTTGCTAATTCTGTTCTTGGAAATGTGTCCTAATCTAGCGTGCTATAAGGGAGCTGAAACTTTGTCATCTCTCTTACGCTTTGTTTCTCGTTGTATATTCATAATATTGATATTTTGAGTTAGGTAAAGTCCATTACTTAGAGTACCGATGTGAACGGAAGAGTTGTTCCGTTTGATAAAATATTTACCATTCTTAATATAAGTTTCATAACCTTCACAATCTAATATTGGAACTGAAATTATATTACGAATAATGTTCGGTACATAAAGGACTTTGTTTAATACTAACTCAAAACTACCTAAATCTAATCTAATTGTGCCTAAAGCTCGAGCTTCAACGTTTGAGCCATCGCCGATCTTCGAGACACATTCTCCTTCTTTGAGTTGTTGGACCTCACTTAGCATCTGTACATCATTACAGATATGAGTTCCACAACCGGTATCAAGTACCCAAGAACTAGAATTAAAAGAAAGATTTACTTCAACGAGAAAAATACCTTTCTTTAGAGTAGCCTTGTACTCTGGGCAGTTTCTACTCCAATGTCCCGCTTTGCCACAATGGAAGCAAACATCCTCTTTCTGATCACGCTTCTTCTTTTGGGCCTTCCCCTTCGAAATGCCACCAGTGGGCCTAAGGGGTTTCTTCTTCTTCTTTTGGGCTTTCTTGCCCTTACCTTTAGAAGGCCCAGAAGAGGAAGATGGAGCATTCACCATCAAAACCTTATTGTCCTTCTTGATCGTGCTTTCAGCAGTCACAAGCTGACTAATCAACTCAGCTACAGTAGCACCAGCATGATTCATGTTGAAGTTAAGGACAAATGGGTTGAATGATGGTGGGAGCGAAGCTAGCAACAAATCCACTGAAAGCTCATCTTTCAGTGGCATGTCCATGGAAGCAAGTTTCTCAGTAAGGGCAAGAAACTTGAGTCCATATTCATGGACACTTGAACCTTCCCTCATTCTCAAGTGGAACAATTCCTTTGAAGTGTTATACCTTGTAACACGTTCATGAGGGCGGTAAAGTTGCTCTAAGTGGTCGTAAATCTCCCAAGCAAATTCCATGGCCTCATGTTGCCTTTGCAAGTCCGGAGACATGTTAGCCAACATAAGGCAACGGGCTTGGAGATTATCATCCTTCCACTTCTGAATCGCGTCCCGCTCGGCCCGAGTGGGAGCCTCCCCTTCGGGACTAAGCTCCCCTTTGAAGAGAACATAAGTTCTCTTCTCAGAATCTAAAATGATTTTTAGATTCCTCAGCCAATCAGAATAGTTGGGACCAGTCAACTTGTTTGACTCGAGGATCGATACAAGAGGGTTTTTGGTTGCCATTTCAAAACATGTAGAGAATCACAGAATCTACGACCTAAATGGTAAAACAGAGAACTAGTGAGCATGCTGAATTATAACGATATATAAAAGATAAGGTCTTTAATCTATTGTAGCTCCCACTGTTTTTCAAAGATCTAGAATTCCCAAAGATCTAAGAGGAACACGTTTCCCAATGGGTACTAAGATCCTAGGCATTTTACCTCGAACCCACGACTCGCGGACATTCTAAGTAAGAACCCTAGGTAGGTACAACTTACCAATTCTAACACCTTTAGAATTCTTAGTAATTGTTTTTGCATCACCTATCTTTCAATATGGACCCACGACTCGTGCGACATCCATATTTACTTAGGCGTTAAGCTAGACCCATCAATCATAAGATCATGACCAAAACTTAGTTCGAACGACCCACGACTCGCGGACATCGCCCTTGCTAAAATTGACCACGAAATATTGACCATTTAAAAATGATTAATTAGGTAACTAAGAACTAATAAGCTCCACTAGCTATCCCACGACTCGCGGACAATAACTAGCTTTACTTACTAAACTTAAAACCTATTGATGGAATGCTAGGAATTTAATTCAAAATTTGCATCTCGAATTAAACACCTATTTGTTCGAAATTAGCTTAATATTTAATGGGAATTTTCGAATCAACCGGAGAGTTGTCCGGTTCGACCTCACCAACATATATGTTATCCAATTTTATTAGTCTTGATTAATGCAAATACACTTAAATGCATTTCAAACAAGCACATAAACAGATAACATGTCCTAGCATGATACTAACATGTAATGATCATGGGTTCTACCTATCTTATGCGTGATATGCGGGAGCCACTCCACAATCACAAGTTCTAACATGCATGCCACATAAACAGTTTAAATCACATAAGGGAAAGCGGTAACAAAATACGAGCCCTATCTCTATTACATTTAACAATTGAGATTCCCCTCCCTAACATTTTGAGGGGTCTTCACTTATGGCCTCCTAGTTACTTGAATGTGGTCCATCTTACTCCATGGGTGCATTGTCTCCAAAATGAAAATAAAACCTCACCACCTATCTCTACTCTCAAATTACAATAAAAAGAAAAAGACATAAAGTAATAAGGCTCAATCTTCATATTGGCCTTAGACAATTACACGGGGCATACCTCGGCCTCAAAAACAGTAATATGGAAAGCCACATAATAAATCACATAACAGTACGCACATAAGTGAGGCTCCAACCTCAATTGAAAAACGCAACTATAGGGCTCCAACCCCAATTTAAACCATCCATGTGCATAAATTAAAACCATACATAAGTCTATACCCATGATCACCTAACATGCTTTTGCGAGAATTTAAATTTAGCCAATAAATTAAAATTCTCGTTTCAAGTCCTAATGACTTAAAACACGACTTAGATGCAATTCTTGTTCAAGAGCCTTTTCAATAAAACCCGAAAAACAATAAACCAATAAAATTCCAATTAATTTCCAAAATTAATAATTTTATTCTTTCATTATTTTCAGAAAATAAAATTCATAATTTTCCCAAAATCCAAATCGCTTCAATTTCTCAAAAATCCCAATTTAATCAAAATTTTAAAATAATTTTATTTTAACAAAACTAATTTTAAAAGATAAAATTAAAATAAAATTAAATCGGGATTTTACGGACCGAAAACACGAAAAACACGAAACACGAAAAACGAGCCCAAAAAAAAGTGCCCAGCCGCGTGAGGCACCGCCGCGCAGCAGCTCGCGCACAGCGCGCGGCAGTTGCCGCTCGCGTGCGCACGCTGGGCGTGCATCATGCGCGCGCCGCGCGCAGCAGCGTCCGCCACGACTAGGCGGGCTGAGCAGGCGTCCCGCGCGGTTACGGGACGGACTAGGCGCGCCCGGGACGGCTCCCACGCTGTTGCGGGAGGAGCTGGGCGACGGCGACGGGCCTGGGCGTGCGACGTGCTAGCACGCCTAGGCTCGTTGCTTTTCGTGTTCGTTTCGTATTTCTGGGTTTCTCGAAAACCCAGTTCAATCCAAAAATTAAAAATTCGATTTAAACATATTTCAATCAAAACGGTTTTCAAAATCACAATTTAAGAAAACAGTTTCAGAAATTCAGGAAAAATTACAGTTTCGTATTTCAGGCTTTCTAAAAGAACTCATGAATACCTAATTCGCATCTAAGCCTAAGAATTTCTACCAAATTCAGAATAATTGAGACGAATCAGAAACACGATTAACGAGGTGGCTCTGATACCACTTGTTGGAAAACACGAATCAGAAAGCAGCGGAATTTAAAAAAATTTTCCCAACAAAAGGACCTTGAACTCGCAATCGTGTAACCAAATTCGTAAAGATAGAAAACTTACATTTCTTTTGTTCTTTCTTGAAGCGTTTCAAGCCACCCAAGAACGCTCTTCTAGCGGCTTGATCCCCTCTCCTTGGTAAAGCTCGAATCTTCAAACTTCTAACTTGAAGTCTCTAGAGAAAGTCCACCAACTTGATCACAATCTAACTAGTAAGGATGCTAGTTCTCTAGTTAGTGTTTAGGCTTAACCTAGGGTTTAATTTAATCTTGGAGAAAGGAAGGTGTTCAACACATGAACCAAGAATTGACTATTAGCTCCATAAGGAGCTCGAGCTCCCCTATTTATAGGGAGGGGGGTGCCGAAATTCCTAGTCCTTTATGGGCTAGGATTTTGGTCCCTCTCTCCTATTACTTGATCATCAAGTATTTTCCAACTTTGACTTTGAATTCTAATTCAAGTCAACTTCTAAGAGAGCTAAAAATATCCAAACTATTTTTGGATAATTTTATACTTTATTTATTATAAAATAAATAACTTATTTTTATCTAATTAATTAATTCGTAATTAATTAACTAGATTATTTTCTCCAAAATTAGACTTTCTTTTTAATTCAAAATTAAACCAAAGTCTATTAAATAATTAACTAATTAATTATTTAATATATATATATAATATATATATATACACACGTGTCACGTGAGCTACACGTGTGACTTCACACGTGTGGAACCCTCTTGGCCCGATTAACTCGTTTAATCATTTTAAAGCCTCAACTCATGTAACCAAGTTGTTGTGTGTGACCCTCTAGGTTCTCAATTCAATTAGCAGTGACCCTAATTAATTAATTCACTAATTAATTAATCAGTCCACAGATTAAACGACCATAGTCTAGCAACAGGTGTTTAACCCCTAGCTGAATTGGAATGTTCGGATTCGACAGAACCTTTAAGTCATTGATTCATGTGAGATACAATCCTCCTACTTACTATCTCTCAACCAAGATCTAGGGCAAGGGAATAATCAGAACCCTAATAATCCGGTCTTAAAGCTAAGTGAATTTCATATCCATTTGATTTCAATCCAAGAAACCCTTTTCTTGATGTCTTGATCTACTGCCTTGGCCAAGGACTCCATATGGCATATGAATGACTTACACAATAAGAGATCACCTTGCATATGCAAGTGTAGGTCCTTTCTTGATTCTCATTCACTTTCATGAATCATTTGTGCAGCCCCAGCATAAGCCTTGAATCAGTTGTCTAAGGCGACACCCTTTAAAGCTTATACCAAAGACTACAGAGTTAACTCATAAAGTAACATGGAACCTCAAGTCTAAGGATCAATTAATCACATCAATGACTCGTGAGATATTTCCTAATCTGGAAGTTTCCATTTCCTGAAATAGAAACTTCCTTTCCCATTTAGGAATGTTCTCACACGGGGCACCTCAGTGAACTTACTTATTAAAGCAAGCACCCTCATGTATCACGCACGTATCAACTATACACTTTCCACCTCTATGAAACAAGGTGGTCCTTCTTAAGGGCGTGATCCCACAAGCAAGCCTTAGAGGAGTCAGGTTGACACTCCCACTGTCTGTAGGACTCATCGGCTTGGAGTATTTTACTAATCATGACTTATGTGATATAGGGCTCGTTTCATGAACCATTTCACCTAAATGGTAGAGTCATAAAGTCATCAGGATTAGGGGAGTTCTCATACATGCACAACTAAAGTAAACGCATACCAAACAAGAGCATATAAAGAAGTGTTGCCTCAATTCGTTATTTCATTCAAAGATTGTCTGTGATTACAATAAGGAAAAGCACAAAGCGGATATACAATCGGCTTTTAGGGCACTATTCCTAACAGTTGGAGCCCTACTTATATGCGTACTGTTATGTGTTTATTACGTGGCTTTCCTTATTATTGTTTTTGGGCCGGGGTATGCCCCGTGTATTTGTCTATGGTCAATATGAAGATTGAGTCATATTACTTTATGTTAAGAGGTAGAACTTAGGAAGTGAGGATTTTTCTTTTCATTTTAGAGACAAGCACCCAAGGAGCAAGAAGGATCCACTAGGAACACTTGAAGAACGGTGGCCATAAGAAAAGACCCCTCAAAATGTTTAGGAGGATTTCTATTAAGGTAATAGATAGGGTTTTCCATTAAATTCTGTACCCCTATGTGATATGAACTGTCTTATGTGGCATGAATGTTAGAACTAGCAATTATGGAGTGGCTCCCATAATTGCACATAAGATAGGATACCCATGGCCATCTCATATTAGTATCATGCTAGGACATGTTATATGCTAATTGTTTCTGTGATGCATTTTATGTGAAACTGCATTAATCAAGACAATTAAAAATGGATAATTATACATGTTGGTGAGGTCTAAAACCAGACAACTGATTAATTTGAAAATCCCTAATTAAATATTGAGCAATTTTTGAATAAATAGGTATTCTATTACGATAATAAAATTCCTAGCATTCCATCAATAGGATTTAAGAGTTAGTAGGTAAGCTAACTGTTGTCTCACGAGTCGTGGGGTAATTAGTGCAGCCTATTAAATCTTAGTTTCTTGATTGATCACCTTAGGTAATTAATATTTCTTGATCATTTTAGAATGGGTGATGTCTCACGAGTCATGGGTCGTTCCGGACTAAGTTTGATTGAGATCTTATGATTGATGGGTCCCGCTCAACACTGAAGTAGATATGGATGTCTCACGAGTCGTGGGTCCATGATTGAAAGATCGGTGATGCAAAAACATTACTAGGAATTCCATGGAGATGGAATTGGCAGTTTCGTACCTACCTAAAGATTCTTAGACCTTTGGATGTCTCACGAGTCGTGGGTCCAAAACTAAGAATGCTTGGGATCCTAGTACCTACTGAGAAAATAACTTTCTTCTAAGGTCGTTTGGGATTTATAGACCTTATAAAAATAGTAGGAGCCACATACGATAAAAGACTTAATCCTATGTGTTACGTTATTATTCAATATGCTCACATTTTCTCTGCTTAGCATTTAGGTTGTAGTTCTGTGATTGTCTACAAGTTGAAATGCAACCCATTAGTATCCATCCTTGAGTCAAACAAGTTGACTAAAGTCCTAACCACTCTAATTGGCTTCGAATCTTAAGTATCCATCTTTAGATTCCAAAGGAGAAAAATGTTCTCTATAGCGAACTTTTCACCCATTATAAAAATTCGACCTAGGCTTAAGAAAAGCAATTGAAAAGTGAAAGTAAATTCTCCAAACACTTAAGAGCAATTGTACTCCCTCATAAATATTTTACAAAGTATAACACATTATAGGAACACTTAAGAGCAATTGTACTCTCTTACGAACATGTTATAAAGTATAACACATCGAAGGAATTGTTCCATATTAGTATGAAAGAATACACGTGTAACGTGGGCTGAAAGTCCTCACTAAGGAGGACCTTACAGCCATGCAGTACACTAAGAAACGAGTTCTTAGCTCACTGATTGCTTGAATTGCTTCTATCATCATTTTAGACCCATTTTGCTCAATCTTAGATGATGCTATTGTAGCATAGTTGATCAAATTGGTTGATAACTTAAGTGAGCATCCTTATGAAGGACTAAAAGGTAATGATGATTAAATCTTCTTCTAAAACTATTGAGGTAAAGGCACTAAGGCCAAAGAAGAAGAAACCCTTAAAACCCCGATGGAGGGGTGAGGGAAGGGAAAGCCTAAAAGAAAGATCAGACTTTAGCTTCCATAGTGGCAAACTAGGGCCTTGGAAAGGAACTGCGAACAGTATACTGATACTCCATAAGTCTCTCGTTGTAGCAATTCCGATAGGATCAGAATTCACTAGTCTTGAGTTGTTTTAGCGTAAGCTGTTATGCAAAACACAAACCATTGATGTTTTGAACACACAACGAGAAAACGTAAGTAAGATGACAAAGTTTCGAATAACTTTGGAACGTTGTAAATAGGATTAGCAAGTTAATCATCTTAGGATTATTTTATGAAAATGAGCTCAAAGAATTAACTTCCTAAGAATCCTATTTTAAGGGAAACGTTCCCCAAACCTTGTTTATAAGAAACGAGAGGACGCCCCAAAGCTTAGATGTATTTCGATCCATACTTATGATTTTGGATTACTTAATGTAAGCACTAGACAAAATCACTAGAGTAATCATTATGAATGTGCGTACTTACTGAAGTATGAATCTGGAACTTTTGTGAAATTATTAGAATTTCAAAATAAGGAAGGTTAGGAACCTTAGTAGTTATAAGACATAGGCAGCTCGATTGGATCGAGATAGCTGATATCTTAGTGACTAACTCCTTAATTATCTTAGAGATAATAGGATCATCCCTCAGTAAGCTCATTCAAGAATAACTTGGTATTTTGAATGAAGGAACATAACCCTATAGGATATGGTTCGTTCCTTGTCGAGACTTACTTACCTTCGTTCTGAACTTATGCTTCAGAAAAACGCAGTTGAGATTTTGAATCTTACAAATTCCAAATCAGTCCTTTAAATGCACTATGAGTTGTGGCTTTCAAAATTCCCTAATAATTCTTATCTTAAAATTTTGGGATTGTCTTCTTATATGAAGAGGACAGTGGGAGTCTTCTTAAGAGAAGAAGACAGTGGGAGATAAACTTGAAACAAATTCAAGTTTATATAAACAATATATATTGTTACTTTTGCAATTCTTTGGAACGAATGTTGTTTGTTCTAAAGAATGTGTCTCTCTTGAGTCTTCTTAATTGAAGGAGAAATTGAGAGATAAGATTGAAACTAGTTAGAGTCTATGCAAATAATATAGAATATTATTTCTACGACTCTTTTGAACAAATGTCGTTTGTTTTGAAGAATATACCTTTCTTTGGGAATTGTTCCTAAGAGAGAAGAAAGGTAAGCCCAATGACTTCAAAGGGTTTGAGGGCATAACCCAGGCCACAAATAGGAAGAGATAAACCCTTCTGATAAAACTTGGCCAATCTTAAGAGATAGTACACGAGTGAACTCTCCTCCCTCGATGCGTTCAAAACCCATTCCTAGATAGCCTGTAAGATAATATGGTTTTCACCATGAAATCTTCTAAAGTGGATACCGATCCATTTACCCTGTCGGGAGGCGCTGTCAGATTTGGAATCTGAGCAGTGAAAAACAATTATGAAATCTGAAATGGATTCCATATAGTCAAACTAAGTTTGGACCTTAGTTGAACCACTTGATTGGATCAAGCTTGTCTTATCAATATGAGATTGATGGAGACATAAATATGGAACATCCATGGATTTCACATTTAGTGGGAGTAAGCAAAAGGTTTGCACACTCCAAATGGTCAATTTATGAAATTGGATCAGGCTTCTAGGAATTAGAGTATTCGAATTAGTGAAATAATCAAAGTTGTTTGACTTAAAATTCGAAATTGGCGTGTACAAGAAAGTGTTAGAGACTAAAAGTTCAACTTTTGGTACTTTGCGAAGATGACATCCTTCTTATTGGGAATGCGAAGGATGACCTAAAAGTTACCGAAACCTGGTTAGGAACCATTTTGAGATGAAAGATCTAGGTGATAGATCCTACATTCTCGAGATAGCTATCTATGAAATAGATCTAAGAGAATAATAGGAATATCACAGTCGAGGTACATAAACATTGTACTAAAATGGTTTAGTATGGAATATTCTTACAGAATTTCCAATGGACAATGGAACATCTCTTTTAAAGAGAATGTGTCCTAAAATAGCTCTTGGGAAGTTAAAAGTCCAAAACCCTTTTATGGAAAAGAGTGCATAATGTATGCAAAATTATGTACTTGATGGGATAAGGCTACCATATAGCGTGGTGGGCCTATTCTAAATGTAACCTTAGAGAAGGTCATTGGATTGCTGTAAAAATACCCTCAGAGTACTTTAGAAGAAATGAGGATATGTTTTAAGAATCCAGCAAGATCTTGTCATTAAAGGATATTTTGATGTAATAATCAAAACGTAGATAATGATTGATCTATGAGAGGATACGCAGTCTGCCTAGGTGGCAGAATAGTGCTTTGGAAAGTGTTCCAATCGAGAGGCACTAAAAGATTCGACCATTAGGTTGAATACTTAGCCGTATTGAATACTGCTAAGTTAAGTGTTTGGGTAAGAAACTCCATCTAACGGGTAGATGTAGTTCCTAGTATGAAACAACACCATTATCATATTGTATAACAAAATGGATGGTTGCTCAAATAAGAGAACTGAGACCTCACCAAGGGACTAGACGCTTGATTATGAATCACGTGAATAAGGAAATCCTGTTTCCTTAACAATGTGCAAATTAGAAACATTCACATCAGCAGAGAATATAGCAGATCCACTTTGGAAACGCCCAAAGTCAATAAAGCTCTAAAGGTACATCTTGGGAAGATGGAACCTAGAATAGACCTGAAAGGCTTTTACGAGCAAGTGGGATATTGTTGGGAATAGTGCCATAGAAAGCTGTTATGCTTTGGGACTTTCCCTATGTCACAGACAATCTTTGAATAATATACGAGTGATTGTAATCACAGGCGAACACTTTTTATGTGACAATACGTGTTTTGTGTGTTTCCATTACGTGTGTATGTCTAGAACTCCCCTAATTCGATAAGGCCGTTAAGAACTTTGTCATTATGGGAATGACACATGAAACAAGTTCTTAGCTCCATAGGCGAGGATTAGAAATTTCTCCAAGTCAATGAGGCCGACAAACAATGGGAGTGTCGACTTTGCCTCTGTTGAGACTTGCTTGTGTAGTTATGTCCTTAAGAAGGATCACCCGGTTTCATGGGGTGATAAGTGCATAGGTTGATGCGTTCATAATACACAAGAGTGATAGTTACAAGAACTTCATCACTGAGAGTGCCCCGCGTGAGAAGATTCCTAAATGGGAAAGAAAGTTTCCAGAAACTTCCAGATTAGGAAACATCTCACATGTCAATGACGTGAGGAATTAATCCTTAGACTTGAGATTCCACATTGTCTTATATGAGCTAACTCTGTAATCTTTGATATAGGCTCAAAAGGGTGTCGCCGTATAGACACCTGCACCACGGCCTATGTTGGGATTACACAAGTGACATATGAGAATTGTAGGAATCAATAAAGGACCTACACTTGTTGTAGGCAAGATGATCTCTTATTACACAAGTCATTCATGATTCCATCCTAAAATCCTTGCGCAAGGTGGTTAGATTAAGACATCAAGAAAATGGGGTTTTCTTGGATTGAGATCAAATGGAATACGAAGGGAACTTTGTTTTAAGATTAAGATTAGTAGGGCTCTCCATATTCCCATGCCCTAGATCTTAATCGAGAGATAGGATGGTAGGAGGATCGTATCCCACTTGATGTCATTGACTGAAAGGTTCTTTCGAATATACATTCACATTTCGGGTAGGGGTCACACACCTGTTGCTAGACTATGGTCGTGTGATTTGTGAGGTAATTAATTAATAAGTGTATTAATTAATTAGGCTCACTGCTAACTGAAATTGAACCTAGAGGGTCACACACAAATACCAGGTTCAAAGGGTATTAAGGAAAGATCAAATAGTTGATCGAAACGAGACCACAGTGTAAAGTACACGTGTGGATATCGAAGAGCAATGTTTGGACGTGTGGTTCGAATTAAGGACTTGGACCATGTGTTAATTAATTGGAGAATTAATTATTAACTTCAAATATAATTAATTGGAGAATTAATTATAAAGCCGAGATATAATTAATTGGAGAATTAATTATAAATCCCTAAATATAATTAATTGGAGAATTAATTATATAGTCAAAATAAAATTAATTGGAAAATTAATTTTAGCCCGTTAGAATTAATTAGTGAATTAATTCTAAACTCCTGGATGGAATTAATTGGAGAATTATTTCTAAGTATTTAATTATTTGCTTGTTCTAATTTGATTAGAATAAAGAAATAAATAAATATCTTCTATTTTATTATTCAAATAAAGTATTAGGATAAGATATTTAATTATTGTTAGAACAATTAAATATTCCTAAATTATTTAGGAGCTCTTATTCTAGAAAATAAATATCTTATTTTAGATAAGATATTATTTTAATTGGAGAGAAAGAAAAGGTAGAAGAAAAGTCAAAGTTGGAGACCATCTCCTACTAGGGTTTAGGGCTTCGAACCCCACCCTATAAAAAGGGCTATGGGGCGTGAATTTTAGTTTTACACGTGATGTTGAGATCACGTCCAACCTTCATGGAATTTTGGGGATAATTCTCTTGCTCTCTATTTGTCGTTTCTTGTTTCTTTAATACGCATGTTATAGTACTAGCATACTCACTAACATGATTTGAATCTAGGTTGGTGTGGATTATTACTCTAGAGGATTTCTACTTTGGAATCTCGAGGAAAGAATCAAGAAACGGGGATTTCCATGCCGCTTGAAGAACGTTTGAGGGTGGCTCAATACGTTTCAAGAAAGATTCAATTCGTGTGAGTTTCTTGAGTCCCAACGTTACGATATGAACATTGCAAGTCTTTTAGATCCCTTTTGGAAAAATTTTTAAACTTCCGCTGCGTTTACTCTGTTGTTTTCCAACATTATGCCCATATCAAGGAGCGTTCATTTAAATTTGTAGATAGTTTATGCTCATATCAAGGATCCTTGATGACAGTTTATTCTCTTATCAAGGAGGATTTAAAGACAACTTAATTTGAAGAGTTTAGATAGTTTATGCTCTTATCTAGAAGCATTTGAGAGTCAAAATCAATGGTTATGATATTTGAGTAACCTACTTCGTTTTCACCATCACCGTCATCACTTGTTTGCTTGTCCAATTTTAAGCTTATTTCAAGGTTATGGGCATGAGTTGCTAACTCTTCAAAGGTTCTTGGTTTGATTCCTTGAAAAATGTAAGCAAGACTCCATTGCAATCCTTCAATGCACATTTCAATCGTTGATGTTTTGGATATTCGATCTTTACAATTGAGACTTAGATTTCTCCAACTATTGATGTAGGTGATGACGGGCTTTTCCCACTGACGAGAATTGGTAAGTTCAACCATGCTAACTATTCGACGAGTGCTGTAGAAAAGATTGAGGAATTCATGCTCAAGTTGCCCCCAATTATCAATTAAGTTTGCCCCCAAGTCAGCATAACAATGAAAGCATTCCTTTTAGTGATCGGACAAATTGTTTAAACTAATTGATCCTCGTAAGTTTCAGAGTTGTTGCACGTCTCAATGAAGTGGGGCACGTGTTGCTTGGGGTTATCTTTGTCATTGAATTGCTGAAATTTTGGAGGTTGGTAGCTCATCGGCATCTTCAAGTTATCAATCTTTTGAGTGTAGGACTTTGAGTAGATCAAGGACGACTTAGAGCTTCCTTCGATTTTGTCTTTAATAGTCTCCATGATGAACTCCTTCAATTGCTCCACCGGAATGAGCCCGTCAGGTGAGACTTGGAGTTCCTTAGGTGAAAACTTCTCAACCCCGTTTGATTGTCTTTTTGCAGAGGTTTTAGATTCTTCTAGCTCCTCCAAACGCTTTCTCTTCAAGTGGCCAGCATTGTCACTATCCACTTTATCCATCAACTTTGCGATGCGAGAGTCTTGCTCTTGAATGAGCCTTGGCGAATCCCTCTATAACCTTCGACAGAATCACAAGTTATTCATCTAAAGTTGTTGCACTTGTCGTCATGATGGGCGCAAAAGATTTCCTGAGACATTGTATCAAAGTGTCGAGTATGTGTAACAGCCAACTCTGTAAGTAGTATTTAATTCATCTCGAGTACGTAAATTAGAGCACATACAAGACCTGCCAATATAAATAGTCATCACATTTATTATATTTGTTGGGTGTCCTACTAATGGGTCGCAATTAGGACTAGGGGTGAACAAAAAACCCGAACCGAACCGAAATCGAATCGAACCGAACCGAAGAGGTTCAGTTTCGGTTTCGGTTATTGATTTTTTGAAATTTTGGTTTCGGTTCGGTTTCGGTAAAAACTGAACCTGCCATTTACTTTTAATGTTTTTTTGTTTTTTTCTTATTACCCAGCACGTTTTTAAGTTGTTGAGTTCATATTTGACAACACATTTTTTAGATCTAGGTTTTGAGTTTTTACTTCCAATTTTTCTTTAGCTCACGCCACCAAGAGCTGCCAGTAAGCTGCCGTTCCTCACCACCTAGAAAGCCGCCGCCACCACCATCACCAGTCACCGACCGCACCACCAACAATCAGATCCCTCCACCGCTTCCACTCCATCCCCACCGCTCCTTCCCCTCTGACATTGACTCAACAGATCAAGCACCAACCAACAAGGTTATGCTTGTTTTTATTTGAAGATGATGTATATGAATTAGTGCAAAATTCGAAGATACAGCTGCAATTGGTTTGATTTTATTGGGTTAGTGTTGTGAAAACTCAGCCATTCTTTGTAAATGTTGTAGCTTTTGTTGGTCCTTGATTTCTCGTTCAATGCATCTCCTTCCGCCTTGTTCTTTTTTTCTTTTTCTTTTTTTTTTTTAATTTTTGGATTTTCGGTTTCTTACCGAAACCGAACCGAAAATTTTCGATTTTTACCGAACCGAAACCGATTCCTTTCGGTTCGGTAAACTGTTAGCATTTTTGCTAACCGAAATATCGGTTAACCGAAAACGAAAAACCGAATTATCGGTTTTTTACTGATTGAACACCCCAAATTACGACCTAACCCAAGATCTCTTAGTTCGAACTTTAGAGGTACGGTTTGCAAGAAGGGTTTTTAGGCACATTTAATATTTCTGAGCTCTTATTTCTCAAAAAAAAAAAAAAAAAAATTATTTCTGAGCTCTTTTACCTACCTATCGAGATTTCAATATAATGGACCTCGAAATAGTTAGAGGTGGGGTTGTCCAACCTCAACAATTTGCAGTCAAAGGAAGTCGTCGACCCCCGTAAGGCAATCAGTCCAAAACAGCTTCAGAACTCATCCTCACTGAGGCCAAACTTGTCCATTAAGTGGATGTATGCCAAGCGGAAACTAGTGTAGTCGTAGTCGAGGGACGGGAGCCCAAAATATTTGACCTCCTATGAGCAAACTCACTTGAAGTGGAACCCTTGCGCTTTCATGGGGAAATACAACGGGTTTTACCCTCAGTATGCCCCATTGATGCAATAAGCAAGACCTCCTCCACTTGTCCTAATTAGCCCATTAGGGATACTCCCAGCCGCCGACGGGGAATCACCATGCCCCCCACTATCACCGCCACTTCCATTTGTCGCGCTTCCCAACATCACCCAATTGAAGCTGTCAAAGTACTTTGACGAGGAGGTCGGAGAATCCAAACACTCGAACAACAATGCAGGGAAGAGTACGAGTCATACGAACGATATTCAAAGTTTGACCACCTGAACCAACCCTGTTGGGCACCGATTCAAACCCGTAGGGAGTAGGGACAGACATGTGGCAGGGACCCACAGTGACCAGCCCGAGTTTGAGCCCACACTAGTTACTTTAAAAAACTCATGTCATCAGACGTGTTGATAGTTGATACCAAGACTTAGCATAAAGGTTTGGGTATATTCAAATAAAAAGCAATGAAAAAGGCAATATCAAATTATCAACTAAGTTAATGGTGGAGGCATATACTGAGAAGATCCTTTTCTCCACCAAACTTATTCCCCCAATACTCTTCTTTTCCAGCTATTCAAACAACTATATTGAGCTCCTTCATTTTCTCCACTCATTTCTGCCAGTTCCAAATAATGGCAGAAGCAGCAGCAAGATTGAAGTTACTTAAGGAGCTGAAGAAATAATCAATGCGGGATTGAAAATTTTGATCTATTTTGGGCAACTATAGATCCTTTGGCAATCATGTTATGTTTAATGAGAAGCTCTGGCTCTAGCTTCTCTGAGTTTACCAGTTGAGCTTCTTCTTTTACAACTCTTTTTTCTCATTGTTTTATTAGCTTTTCAGATTCATGTACCTGGAAATTACCGTATGAAGGATTTCTATGTATGGTGTTTGAAATGTTAACTTTGTGTTGTTCCTTGCTATATATGTGATTGGCTCTCTTAATTACATGTTCACAACATAGTCATGAGTATGAAACATTTTTTATGGCTTTTACATAAAGTGATTCATAGAACTTGTTAATTTCATTGCGACTTAGTATAATTATAAATAATTATTCGATTATATACTTTTTTTTTTTTTTAACACATACCCAAGTAGTTAGAGGGATTCGATTTTCGATTATATACTTGAATGTGAATGTTTTACATTTAACTGATTATATATATATGGAGTAAATTATGAGAAATTAAAGAAAGTGGCCAAGAAATTACATTTAAGTCCTAATGGAGAAGTCCAACTCGGCCGGGTGCCATTTATTTTAGAGTTATTTACACCATACCCCCTATATTATGTGAAATGAGCAAAAAAAACTATGTGTTATAAAAATTAATCTAAAAACCCTGTGTTTTCAAAATATTTGCATGGCGAACCCTGAAAAATTCTGGTATTGAACACGTGCTAAGAGCGCGATTAGAACACTAATTTTCTCTATTTATTGGACGTGAAATGATTAATTTACCTTTTATATTCTGATATATATCATCTCACCTCTCTCTATATACCCCTTTTTATACTTGTTTATAGGGTTTTTCATGCAATTTTTATTTTGTACAGGGTCTCTGTGCATATAAAAAGGTATTGAATATATACTTGTTTATAGGGTTCTTTATTTAATTTTATTTTGTACAGAGTCTTGGTGCATATAAAAAAGTATTGAACAATATAAAGAGATGTGAAATGATGTATATCAAAAAATAAAAGGTTAAATATAATTAGTCATTTTGCGTCAAATAAATAGAGAAAATTAGCGTTCTAGTCGCACTTTTAGTGCGTGTCCAACATCATAAATTTTTAAGATTCTTCATGTAAATATTTTGAAAATACTGAGTTTTTTGTGTTAATTTTTATATCACATGGTTTTTTTCCCCATTTCACCTAACAGAGGAGTGAAATATATAAAAAAACCCTTTATTTTTACTACCAGTAATTTACGCACACTCTATGCATATGCAATAATAAAATTATTATCATTAAATAGATATTAAAATTAAAAATTTTATATTAATATTTATTTAGAATTATTTTTAATGTAATTAAAAATAAAAAAGATAATACAAAATAGAAATCAAAAAATATTGAAAAAGAACAAAGATATATAATAAAGAAATGGAATAAGGTGAGAGAAAAAATAATAAGTTAAGAGACAAATATACAATAATACGTTGAGAGAGTGATTAAAAAAAATAATTTTAGAGTTCAAGAGATCAAAACGGTTGTTCTATGAATCTCTCACTTAATATAATAGTATAGATAATCCCGTAAGTCACTACGAAATCTTGAATAGAAAATCATATATGCCTCTTGAATCTTGTGGAATGTGGGTAATATAATCGGCAAACAACCCTTCAAAATAATTAGCAATATCAAAATTAATTTCATTCAATTAAATTTGTCAAAAATAATTATTTTTCTTAGCTATTATTTATTTTCATAATAAAATAATATACAAAATAAAGATAAGTCAATCATATTTTTCAATCTAATTAAAAATTTCAAAAAAACCACAAAATTCCACGTTATAAAAAATATACAAAAGTCAAACATCGTTATCAAATATATAATTGTATAGATATTTTACTCCCTTTTTTTAGTAGTATCTTATATTTATTTGAGCATGATATAATATTGGTAATACAACCTATCAGATTTTCTTATTTAATGAACAATAGAGAAACGCTCAAATTATTTAGTTGCCCTTCATTAAAAAAAAGAAAGAAAAGACTACAATGAGACCGAGACGCACGACCATAAAAGATGTAACAAAGGAGTAAAAATGAGACGTCATCTTATCAAATGAGACTGAACTAAATTACAAGTCAAATTTGTTATCTTGCATATTGAAACTCATCAATTGTTGTGCGTGTGGTGGCGCCTCGTGGACCAAAAAAAAAAAATAAAAGAAACTCATCAATTGTCTTGAACCTACACGCTTCATTTAGGCCCGTCGCCCCCTACCATATCCAAGTAAACACAAGAAACATCTATGTTATTAGGCTAACCTAGGTCACATGTTACGGATGCAAAAGAGAGTGCACATATGAGTCTTTATTTTGAAAAAAAAAAATAAGTATGGCAGCATTTTAAAGCGTCTAAAAAAATATAGTTTAAATAACTATATATATTGTCGTGGTCCGGACCCACCAAACCTTCGAGCATGCCACCTGTCGCCACCTGTCCGGTCGGATACTCTCTTTCGACCTCTAGGTCGAGCCTCCAGTTACCACTCCATATTTTACTGTCTCGCACCTCGACCCGTAAAGCAGCCCCTCCGGTCGAAGTCAACCTATTCATACCCCTCGACCTAAATCGAGCCACCCCACTATCCCTCTCCTGGCTAAGTGGCCGACCACGCCTTTAACGCAGGACGATAGTGGGGTACCTGTCAGCTCCTGACGGTGACGTGTCGAGGCGGTGTCTTCTCTCTCTTCACCCTATATAAAGGCCCTGCATTTATTACAACAGTAAGTATTCTCACCTACCACTTTTATCGCTCAATCTACCACCATTATCACTCGAGATCCTGACTTGAGCGTCGGAGTGCCAACCCGGGTATCACCCCCATATTCCCCGAGTTGGCCTCGAGCTCACATTTCGTTCGATCCTCACAGATTCCGAGCAGTCAGGCGGTAATTTTTCCCAATCAAGAAATAGAGTGTTCGGGCTCGATTCTCAGGTCGTTCTACCATCGAAAATGTAGCTCGATCATTTGGCGCCGTCTGTGGGAAACACGTAACGACAAGCCATCAGACATGACTGCTAGCAATTTGGTCAATGCTCGTATCTTCGACGAGAATGGTCAAGAGATCTTCCCACAAATCCCTGTGCATGTGGCCGCTCCTGTCGTTGTCCCACCTCAACTTGTATACTCGACGCCCGAGTTAGACAAGTACCTAAAAGCTTGCAGAGACGAGACAATTGCCGCCGCAGCAGAAGGAAGAGAACCTCGAATGCCCGAGTGCCCCCAAACTCGACCCATCGAGGTCATTCAACCCGCAGCTAATTATCCTGGATATGTTCAGCCAATACCCTACCAAAAGCCAATCGGGTATTGGGACGGAGTCGGACATACCACCTATCAACCCTCACAGTATTGACCGCCACCCCCTAATCAAGGGAACGTGCGGAGACCAGTCCAGGAGCGACTTTCTTTCGGACCCGATGACGAAGCTGACTCTCGGACCCCCACCGACACCTACATACATAGGACCACTGAACCTAGGGGTCAAGAAGCTTCCCGATAAAGATCTCGACACACTCAATCCCAACGAGGAAATGGAAACTCTCGACGATCGGAGTCGAGGAAAGAGCACCTTAGTCATCGAAGCAGCGTCTCACGTCATGACTCAAGCGGAATATTCGACCACCTTGGACCCAACGGCCGGCCCAACCAAATTCGAAGATCCAACAGGGGTCATATTGTAAGATCCGATGACTTGAGAAACCAGATCCCTCCTCGTGACAGTCAGTGGAATTCTAGACATTATGAAGAAGGCCAAGGATCTCATAGCCGTTCTCGGTCACCTCGACACATGCGCTCAAGATAACACCAAGACCGACCTTGGAGATACTGTAGCGACAGGGAAGCTCAATCACCCTTATGTGACGAGATCATAAAAACAACCATCGAGAGGAAAATCCCCACTGGCCTACCGACGTATAATGGATCAACCGATCCAGAAAAGCACGTGTCCAGGCTCGAAATGCAGCTCAGCATGTTCGGGCACTCCCCTAACATCTGGGCCAAAATCTTTGTTACAACTCTGGACGGGCCTGCTCAAGACTGGTTCTCGAGACTTCGTCCCCGGTCCATCCCCAGTTACAAGAAACTAGTCGAAAAGTTTGTCGCCCACTTCTCCTCGATGAAGGGAGACAAGTTACCCTCGACCTATCTCTTTACCATCAAGCAGGGCCCGAATGAATCTCTCTGAGACTTCTTCACCCGGTTCTCTCAGGCTGTCATCAAAACTGACGAGCCTAGCATCGGTCTTTTGATACCCATAATACATCAGGCCCTAATAAGCAACGATTGCGCTCGATATATTTTCCTGCAAAAACCCAAGAATTTGGCCAACATACAAGCAGCTGCTTGCAACTGGATGCAGCTCGAAGAGCTCGAGAACTCTCGAGTCAGTCCTATACGCAACAGGAAGATCGAACCAAATCGCTTTACCAAGCCCGACCGTCGACCAAAGATCAATACTCCCATCGGACCAACTCCTAGGAAGCACTACAGGCAGATGACTCATCCGATCGATGAAATTTACAATGTCGTCGATCCCAAGCTTCTCAAGAAACCAAAACCAATGAGGGGAACTACCAAAACCAGAGAAAGCAACAAATTTTGCAACTTCCACCAACATAAGGGACATAACACCTCCGAATGCATTGCTCAGTGAGAAGAAATTGAGCGACTCATCAAGGGTGGACAGTTGCTCGAATTTGTCAAGAAAATTGATGATAATACTCGAAATAGGGACAACAATGGTAGATCACCACCAAGGCAGCAACAAGCCAAGCCACCGACCGAGCGTGACCCCGATAATCGACCATGCCTTGGTCATATCGACATGACTGTTGGGGGACCCTCGGGCGGAGACTCAAAGTTCGCTGAAAGAAGACTAGGCGAGAGGCATCCCGAAGTTTCTATGGCCCTCGAGAGGTGGTGAAAGTCCAACCCGCTGACTCCTGGATCGATGAAGAAGTAGTGTTTAGCGAGAATGATATAATCAATGTACCATCGCACTCGAGTGAGACACCGGTCGTCACGCTCGACGTCACTAACTTTGTTGTATCCTGTACTTTGATTGATAATGGAAATTCAAGCAACATTATAGTTTACTCAACTCATGTTCGAATGAATTTACATGATAAATTGCTTTTAGATCCTATTCGAACTCCCCTTACAAATTTTGGCAGAGCGGAGGTCTACACGAAAGGTCGTGTTCGACTCGTAACCTCAATGGGTACACACCCTCGATGCGCCACACGCGAGATCGAATACCTTGTTGTCAAAATGCTATCTGCCTACAACATCATCTTTGCCGATCAGGCCTAATTAAATTTCGAGCCATCATCTCAACTTACCACCAAATGGTAAAACTCCCCACCTCGCTCGGGGTCGGAGAATTGCGATGCGACATCCCCACGGCGTGGACTTGTTATTCAATATCAATGGAAAAATCTAAAGCTCCAAGGGGGAAACAAGTCCCACTCATCATCAACGACCCCGATGATCAAGGATGATTTCGAGAATCCCGACGCGACTGATCCAGAGAATTCAAAGAAAATGAGCTCGTCCCATGCTGCAAAGATGAAAAAATAGGAAAACAAGAAGCTTGAATCAACCGAAGAACTCGTGGAAATTCAGCTAATTCCTGGGCAGACCGAGATGATCACTCGCGTCATAGCCGGTCGGAAGGGCAAGGAATAATGTATGTTAATACAGTTCCTCCGAGATAACATTGATGCCTTCGCCTGGAGCGCCTCCGACCTTGTAAGAGTCGACAGGAAGGTGATCAAACATAACCTAAACGTCGACTCATCCTACAAGCCGGTCAAACAAAATCTCCATCCCCAGAGCGAATCTCGAAATGCCATAATCGAGCAAGAGGTGAACAAACTACTTAAAGCCCGATACATCATGCCGATCCAGTACGTCGAGTGGCTATGTAATGTGGTGCTCGTGCCAAAGCCTGGTGGGAAGTGGCGTATGTGTAATGATTTCACCGACCTAAACAAGGCATGCACAATGGATCCTTACCCGCTACCCAGAATCGACCAGTTGGTCGACTCCACTGTACCAAATCTTCATGGCCCTCGAAGATCAGTCAAAAACAGCCTTTATCGTCTTCAATGGGATATACTGCTTTAAGGTTATGCCAGTCGGACTAAAAAACATAGGAGCAACATATCAAAGAATGATGAACAAAGTTTTCGAGCCTAAAATTGGGGACATCGTCGAGTTATACATCGATGACATGCTCGTCAAGAGTGAAATAGTAGTCGATCATCTCGATCACCTGAAGCGCACCTTCAACCTTCTCAGGAAATACAACCTTAAGCTTAATCCTGCAAAGTACACATTCGGGGTCGATGGAGGAAAATTCTTTGGCTACATGGTAAGCCAAAGAGGGATCGAAGTCAACCCCACGAAGATCCAGGCTATACAACTCTTTCCAAAACCCTATTCAATCCGTGACGTACAACGCTTAGTCGGTCGAGTCATCTCCTTGAACCGATTCATATCACGATCGTCCAAGAAGAATTTGCCATTCTTCAAAATCCTCCGCAACATCAAAAATTTCGAGTGGACCCTCGAGTGTGATATAGCTCTCGATCATCTCAAGAAGTACTTAACCTCTCCATCTTTACTTGCCAAACCAGTTGATGGAGAAACTTTGTACCTATACTTGGCCGTGTCGCCCGAAACGATCAACTCGGTCCTAGTTACGGTACGAGATCGAAAGCATCTCCTTGTATATTACGTCAGCAAGATTCTCCATGGCCCGGAGGTCCGATACCTCCAGATCGAGAAATTCGCCCTTACAGTTGTTCACACTTCTAGGAAGCTCCGGCCATACTTTCAGGCTCATTCCATTGTGGTTCTAACCGATCAACCACTCAAGACGGTCATGGAAAAACCGAAAGTGTCAGGTAGATTGACCAAGTGGGCAATCGAACTTGGATAATTCGAAGTATCATATCGACCTCGAGTATCATATCAAGCTCAAATCCTAGCCAACTTCCTAATCGAGAAGAACCTCCCTCCTGCGCTAGGCCATAACAACACAGTATGGACCTTGGCAACGGATGGTTCTTCGACCTCTTCGGGAAGGGGGGGGAATCGGTATATACCTCTCAAGCACCGACGGACAAGAAGTCGAATACGCCATCGCGCTTGAATACCCTGCAACGAATAATGAAGCGAAGTATGAAGCCCTTTCGGCAGGATTGAAAATTGCAAAAACAAAATATCAAGAGACTCACAGTCATAACCGACTCACAATTGGTCGCAGGTCAAGTATGCGGAGATTACGAAGCTCGAGAAGAATCAATGATCAAATATCTCGCTCTGGCAATGAGGGCCATGTCGGATTTCCAAGAATTCAACCTATGTCAAGTGCCTCGAAAGGAGAACCTTCGAGCTGACACGCTCTTGAAATTGGCCAGCGGATCACTTGGAACAAAAGATCGATCCATCACCTTCTTAACATCATCAAAAAGGTCAATCGACGAAGTCATTGCGGAAGTTCATTTTATCGACGCCACTGAACCTTGTTGGCTCGACGGTCTGGTTCTTTACCTCGGGGACGGTACCCTGCCGGAGGATCCGGTCGAAGCAAGGAGGCTCAAATATCGCGTTTTAAGCTACTCCCTCGACCAAGAAGATCGATTATACAAGCATTCCTTCCTTGGTCCTACAAAGCGATGCCTTCGACCCTCCCAAGGCCGAGAGGTGCTAGGTGAAATTCATGAAGAGACATGTGGAAACCATGGCGGTGGTCAATCGTTGGCCCAGAAGACATCTCGGGCTGGCTTCTTTTGGCCCACTTTACCTAAGAATGCGTTCGAATTCGTTAAAAAGTGCGATGGTTGCCAGAAGCATGCCAATCTAACGCACTAGCATCCTGCCAAAATGATACCAATCGAGTCATCATGGCCATTCGAGCAATGGGGAATCAACATCATTGGGCCCTTTCCAATTGCTACTCGACAAAGGCAATTTGTTGTTCTGTCAATCGACTATTTCTCCAAATAGGTCGAGGCTCTCACCGTTCCAAGAATCACCTTTCATGTCCTCCAAGATTTCCTTTGGAAGCACATCATTACTCGATTCAGGGTTCCTCGAGTCCTCGTATGCGACAACGGTCCCCAGTTTCGGAGTTCAAGATTCCGAGCTTACTGTTCGGACTTTAAGATCAGCCAGAGGTTCGCATCGGTTGGACATCCCCTAGCCAATGGACAGGTCGAAGTTACAAATCGTACCATCATACAGAACCTATGCACTCGACTTGAAGCTAAGAAAGGACTTTAGGTTGATGAATTGGAAGGAGTCCTATGGGCCTATCGAACCACCCCAAGAGTCCCAAATGGTCTAACACCATTTGCCATGGTGTATGGCTCGGAGGCCATGATACCAGCTGAAATCCTTCACCAATCCCCTCGAGTTGCCCAATTCCAATGCGGAAGAAATAACAAACAAAGAGTATTCAACCTCGACACCATAGAAGAAACCAGAGAAAAAGGATACCAGAAAATGCAATAATATCGAGCCACAATAGCTCGAGCATACAACAAAAATATCCGACCTCTCCACTTTCAGATCGGAGATTTGTTGTTCAAAAAGGTTGAAGTTACCTAGCACGTCGATAAACTCGATGCAAACTGGGAGGGACCTTACCGTGTCATCGAGAATGGCAAGAATCGAGCATATCATCTCGAGAGTCTTGATGGGAAGCCGTTGCCTCGATCATGGAACACACATAATCTGAAAAAATATTACGCGTAATCATCTCGATTGTATATCTTTTGATCAATGAATAAACAAGTTTTTCCATTCGATATAAATGTTCTGTTCGATCTGATACTTGCATGTTTTATTTTACAATGCTCGTACTTACTAAAGCGTCAGATTCTTGAAAGATCAGATCTCGACATTTGCTCGAACGTATGCATCGGATCATCACAAGAACATTTATCTAAATAACACAAAAGGAAAACTCATTGATTCAAAAATTCAGAAATTACATCGTAAACTTCAAAACAAAGGTAACGGTCACATCGGATTCGATCGTACACTTAACATAAATTTGGATTTTCCCCCTGGGGAGCACACAAGACTCGAATCCCTACCTATTTACAATGGATATCGAGCTAACAACTAAATGAACTCACCCTAACAGTCGAGTTCTAAAGCACTACAAAGGTCCGACCCCAACAGTCGAAACCTTGGAAAAGTTGGATCTCCATTCAGCTAAAATTTTCGAGCGTAGAGATATGGCTGGCACATTCTCTCTGGCTCAATTCTAGGTCGAGGTGGGCCCGGTTCCTTCCTCAATGGGCACTATCGCCACATCGCCAAAATATTCGGGACAGATGTCCTTAGGCTCAAAGGAGGCGTCCAAATCAAGCTCCATCATCGTCAAATTATCCGGCTCCCCTGCGAATCGAGATCGAGCCAGGTTCACCGCGAACCCGAACTCATCTTGGGACCAGTCTGGCTCGGGAGAGGGAGGTCGGGTGACAGGCTCGACAAGACGGGGATCATCCTGATAGAAGCCGACCTTTTCTTGATCGTAATCCATTGGGAGGTAGCCGACATCTTGTACTTGAGCCAAACACAAGTTGAAGCCTTCCTCGAGGTCTTTAAAGCTTGTAATCCTCGAGGTCTTTAAAGCTTGGCATAAGCTTTCGAGTTCATGAACCGGTACACACCCCGTCTCTCCAAGTCAGAGACTGATTCTTCAAGGCCGCGTTTGCACCTGCTTATCACCAAGGCTGCGCTCTTCCTTTCTCCCTCGATCAGTGACAGGTGTCGAATCCGTCAAAAATAAATAAGATTCCTATTTAACAACTAAACACAGAGTATAGTGCAAAACGGGGTCGATCCACAGAGACTGGTTGACTTATTTCTCACAATCGCGAGGAATTCACGAAAAGCAACAATTAAAAAAGGGGGGGTTTTGAGTTTTTAAAACTAAAGGATGCAACTAAAATAAAATAACAAGAATTAAAACTAATTAAAACTATCAAGCAAAATCACGTAGGATTAAATCAATCAGAGGGAAAATTACCTAGCCAGGGATATTCGATTCGAATTGTTATGTTGATCATTGACTCAAAGATGAATTCAAGTTATTCAGACAGATTGGCTATAGTTGATAGAGACGCTCGACTCAACCTCGTTTTTACTTAATTAATCGGATAACCTAGAGACACTCGACAGTTATCTTCCCTAACAAATTCACAACCCCTAGAGACACTCGACAGGATTTAATGAATTCGCAGCATTAAGAACCATAAAAACACCAACCCTAATTAACCAAGTCGTGACACACGCAAGATATAAATTAGATTATCAAATCCCTTAGTGAACGAGGAATGTTATCGCTAAGACCCTGTCACTAATTTACCACAAATTATCAATCAACTTTACTACACTTCAAGCATCATGATTGGCAATATGCAATTAAATCTATCTAGATGATCTGGCCCTACCACTAAATAAATCAATCACGATAAATGCGAAGCACGAAGATAAGATAAATGCCTAAATAAACATGAATTAAATAAAACGTTTAGGTCTCACAATATCCAAAATCGAATCTTAATCCCTAGCCAGATAATTAAGGGGTTAGCTACTAAAATCCATAAAAACAATAACGGAAGAATTCTTTAACATAAATAAAACAAACAACGAAAGGGAATAATTAAACTAAAACGAATGATTGTGATGAAGTCCTACTCCTCACTGTTACTCACCCAAACTTCAGAACCGCTGCTCCAAAGAAATTACGTGACCCTCTCATAAAGAGCTGCTGTCCAAATATATATATCTCATGTCTTCAAAGCCACGTTCCAAGTCTTTCTCCAAACAAAGAATTCTAAATCCAATCAAGCTTTGGACTCCAAAGCTTGCTCTCCAAGCCGGGCTCCTAATTCTGATGCAGTTTGGGCTCCTTAAAAAAATATTAATTCAAGGACAGTCCACTTGATCACGACAGCCCACTTCTCGTGCAGCCCATAACAATTCAAACTGGGCCCTTCTCATTAATTTCCAATGCTAGATTCACGTGGCCCATCTTCAATTAAAATTGCTAGCCATCCAATAATAGAATCAAAGTAGCTCCAAATTTACGCCAGAACACATGCATGCATGGTCTTCAAAGTTCTCATTTCGTCCAAATAGCTCACGCTGCAAGTTAGCAACACAACAAGTCCAGCCATGGTTTGTCCCTTTCCGAAAATCTCATCATAAAATGATCTAATTCGCACCAATTTCGCGTTCGAGCCCCGAATCTATAATAAGAATAACAAAGCATCAATTCTTTATAAATAATATCAAATCAAGTACAATTCGGGGCATAATTTAACCATAAAGATGATTAATTAACGAGTTATCAATCAGTCCCCGATTCTTGGCTTCGAGCTCTTCCTGGATGGCTCTAGCAATTCGATCCTCCACCGTCTTGAGCTTCTTCTCTGTGTCGGACAGCTTTTGGATGGCCTCGAGAAGGTTATGGTCGAGCTCTTCCTTGTCTTTGTTGGCCACTGACAACTTTTTATCCTTCTCCGCCAGCTCAACCCTCAACCTTTCGACCCCCTGCTTAGCCCTCATCCTCATCTGCCGGTGGACCCAGCTCCTTCGAGCCACGTGGAAGAAGTCTTGACCCACCAGTAAGAGAATAAATTGATCATCAAATTCAACCAACAACTTGGATGAATGCAGGAATTAAAAATAATCTTTACATCGATAACACTTACCGCCATGTATTTCTGAACCCATGAGGCCTCGATCTCATCATCCGACAAGGCCTATCGTTCCTTGTGGTCGACCACCGTTTGGATCGAGCTATACAGTGCTCCGATCGCCAGATAATCCCGGGGGGCAGTACCTATCCTTCGAGGCTCCCCCTGGTCGTTCAGGCTGTTGATCACGCTCGGAAAATAAGGCTCGAAGATGGTCAGGTCGTCGAAGAAGATCTTCATATCTTCCTCATTGGGTTTCCAAGGGATAGTGGTGGCAGGTCGAGCGCCATGAGGAGGCTTCCGAACCCCTGCTAACACACTTACGACATTCCGAGGGATAATCGTCTCTCGACCCTGATTGGGGGGCTAAGAGAACTCGCCGACCTGTACCTCGACAAGGGGACCAACCGAGGGAGGTATCGGAAGCGTTGGGGTCTTTTGGTTGTCGACCTTTGACTTGGAGTGTAACACCCCGGTTCCGGATGAACAGGTAAGCACGCCACGTGTGAGTTTTTTAGCGTAGGATCTATTTTATTTCTTTAATTTTATAATATTCTTACGTGGCATCCATATTTTATAAAATTCACGAAACATTATTTTATGTGAATTATGTGAATTCATATCATTGAAAATATTATTTCATGACACGGAAAATATTTATTTCATGAAACATTAATCGAGAGCGCTTCCAAATTACCAAATTGTCCTTAGTTGAATAATTCTTGAAATTCTAGGGACTTAATTGCATAGTATTCCAAGGACTTAATTGTACACGTTTCAAAATATTGCATACTTGATTGCATGATTTCATAAAGTGAAGGATCCAATTGCAAATTCCACAGTTCACTAAAATCAAGGATGATGAATCACGTAATATGGCTTCTCTATGCTTCCTTGATCCATTTTCAATCCAAAAATTTCCCAACAACTTTGCTCTCTCTCTCAGTATCAAGAAGCAAGGAGAAGGAAAGAGAATTTTATCATTTTCATCAAGAATTTCAAGAAATTTGCCAAACTTTGGGAGTGATCATCATCATCATCTATTTTCTCCGTATTTTCATCTTCAAGGTTGGTGTTTGCATGAATTGATGAGTTTGATCATATTAGACTTGACTAGGGTTTGAGTTTAATATGCTAGATGGATTATTGGTAGATGGGAGCATGATTAGGTGATGATATGTTGAAGTATGGCATGACTTATTCATGAAATCATTGAAAAATTGAGCTTGGTTGATCCATGTGAGCATGAGCTTGATAACTTGAAACTTTGATGATATTTCTTGTTTTAGGTGTGTAAGTGTGTTTTTATCATTCTTTGAACATGTATGTATTATATTTCCAGAAATTATTGCATTTGGGGATCAAAATTGGAACTTGATGGCTTGCTTTGTTGCTTCCCGTAGCTATACTCTGTTCTGCTCTGTTTCTTTCCAGTTGCAGAAACTGGGAACGACCGTTCCCAGCCTCAAGGCTTTGTGGGAACGGGCGTTCCCACGTTTTCAAATGGAAATAGGCGACCGAGACTGGGAACGGCCGTTCCCATTTTGGCCTTGGTGCCGGAAGGGCCGTTCCCAGCTTCAGCGCATTTTTAAACTGGAAAACGTTGGCTCGATTTTGGGGATTACGGGAACGACCGTTCCCATTTTTCAAAGGGGTCCGGAACGGCCGTTCCCACCTGGAATGCAGAACAAAAGTTTCTGCATAAAATTACAAAAATAGCCCCTCTATCCGACGACTTCTTTGACCCCGAATTGCTATTATATGTGCTAATATGTACTCAAACAACATGTTATCATGCCACATTGCATTTTCCTCGTCATCTCGATACATTTCCGCCGTTCGCCATATTTGGTCCATTTTAGGTCATGTCTCACGTATACACGTCGTGTTTGCACAGGTCATGAGGTTGTGGACGAGGAGCAGGCTCCGTAGAGCATATCCTTGTTGTATTTTGTAAGGAAAGGTGAGGATTTTACTTTAGGTATATAGAACCCTACCACCATTATGTGCTCTTTTGGCCCAAAAAGTATTATAAATATAAACGTTTTCCAAAATATAAATGTTTCAAGCATGCAAGCAATGATTGTCATGATTTTCAAGAAAGTTTGGCGAGTACATGATTGCACGTGGGCCTGAGGGTAATTCTTGAGCCAACCGGGAAAGCAAGGGCTGACGGGTAACTCCTGAATTATCCTCACATTGTTGGGATCACCCCCGAAGCCACTAGGAGATTAGTGGTGGAAGGAGTTCCGTGTCTAGGGAGTCATGTTCCCTACACACACCATGTCGTGGATAGTTGAGCCTTGCAAACTCACTATGTGACACCCCGACTTTCAGACCGTACAGGTATGACGTATGTGCGCATTTAAAATTATTATTTACGCATTTTATATTTATTCTAATTGTTTACTTGAATTATTTAATTTCAATTCTTATATGAATTATTTGAATTTACATGAAATCTTCGAATTATATGTCAAAAATTTGCCTCAAGTGATTTATGATATGTGAATTTAATTTTCCCGAACTTGATTTAATTTCGTTATGACCTTAACTGATCATTCATGAACCTTGAGAACCTATTGGCTTGGACTTAATTGGTTATATTTCAAAAGCTTGGGGTTTCACTTGCATAACTTATTAGATTGGAGGACTTAATAGCAATTTTGGCCAATTCTTCCTTCTTCATAGTAGCATATCAAGTCCCCTTCTTCCTTTCTTCATACATGCATTACATACACACTTGCTCCTCCTCCCTTGTTCAACCGAGCCAACTCTTGCCAAAGTGGGGGAAAGATTTCATCTCTCAAGCTTTATTTTGTGGGATTTGGGGACATTCAAGCATCACCAACATCATCTCTTCTTCTCTTCTTTCATTTCTTTCCTTTGAGGTAATTGTGGAACTTTGATGAATTTCTTGGATTTATGTGGTAGCTAGGGCTTTGGTATGTGTTGGTTGTTTTGTGTAATAGTTTTCGGAAGCATGTTTAGCAACTTTGAGTTTAAGATTTATGCACATGTTGTGAAGTTTAGGAGCTTAGATCATAGGTTGGATTATGGGTTTCATTTGGTGAAATCTTGTTGATCAATGCATGATATGAGTTTATATGCTAGATTTTATTGTGCTTTAAGTATGGTTACATGTTTATTCAAGTTTTGGTTGCATTTGTTGGTTGAAAGTTGGTTGTTGTTGCTGTCACGTTGCATGCCCTGTTTTTTTTCCTGTTTCGAACAGTGACACGGGCGTGTCACTTTTGTTCTCTTCAGTGTGACACGGGGGTGCAAGCTTGGTCGGGCTGATTTTCTGTACCGTGACACGGGCGTGTCACGGTTTGCTTTGTTTTGTGACACGGGCGTGTCACCCTATTTTCATGTATGTTTTCCGCTGTACCGTGACACGGGGGTGTCACGGCTTAGTACATTTCGGTGACACGGGCGTGTCACCCTTTGTTTCTCATGCATTTTGTTTGCATGCTACTGTACATGCACGTGTTTTATATATTGATTAATGATTAAGCAATGTGTTATGAAATCTATGCTATGATATTGAAGGGAAACGTGGAATGCAAATTGGTAACGTTTAAGTGTTCACTTGTTAATTTCTTGCATTCATAGCATCCGTTTGCATCGCCGTGCGTCTAATTGATACATTATTGAGTCTAAGTCTCGGGTCTTGTCTTCTTTTGTTTCAGAGCCTCTTCCGGAAGTTCGTGAGCCCGAGGTTTAAGTGTTCGTTCGCCCGTTTTGCCTTCCTTCTACTTTTGTTAAGGTGAGGTTAGGATCCTTTATATTAGATAAGCGACCTAAGACCTATTACGTGTTGTTTTCTTACCCGTATGCGAATATATATTATATATATATATATGTTAAATACGAGTGCTTAAGCTATGTTATGATTTTGTGAAATAAGCTTTACGTTTTCGAAATTGGTATAAGTATTGGCATAAGTAAGCTATGTTTTGAAATTCGTTACTCATATATGATATGGTTGAGCGAGTTGTACCCTGAAAGATGGGAGTTTGGTTTGATTTGGTTTGTTGGGCCCGGAGACGTGGGTAAGGGAGACCCGGGACGACCACGGGGTCGCCGGTTATGACCCCTGTGCACGTTCTCATTTGAGATATTCACGTACGACCTATGGAGGTTGGGAAGGCGTGGTATCTTGAGCCCTCGGTGGATAACCGGGGAAGGCATATCGTGGGTTAGCTGCCCCGTATGTGTTTGGTAATGTAGGTGTTAGGGTTTGATTCCCGATACACCATGGATGTGGGGTGGATGTGATTTGAATTCGATTTTATGTTATGTTTGATGGAGTAAGGGATAGTCCGTTCTCGCCGGACTTATGTTTATGTTCTGTTTGATAGATTATGGATCGAGATAGGTTTTCCTTTGTATTATATGCTATTTTTGGAAAATGATTTGGTATGAAAAACCCTAGCCTCGATTCATGACTATCACCTTTGTAATATGCTCTGCTCTATACGTATTTAGGTGTGGGTGTGCGTTTAGCCCCCTCACTCAGTCGAGTTTTGACTGACCCCTCTCTTTTCCCACCTTCAGTGCAGGTTGTTTCGAGCTAGGCGGGGAAGTGCGAGTCTTAGTCTTGCACTTGTGGGTCTAGGTCGAGTTGCATTCATACTTCTTGCATTTTGGATACTCTTATTATGTATTTGATGTTAGAATTATATTTTGCTGAATTATGGGCTTTTGATGTATATACTCGATCTTTTGGACCGTGAGGCCACTGTAAATGTTAGTTATAGAGCTCTTTTCGATCCTTATGTTATTGCTTCCGCATTTATATGTTTGTTTTTGGCGCGCTCTGTCCGAGTTTTAGCCCCGTCTAGCCTACGGAGTGAGTGTAGGTTCCGTTCGCTTAGACTTGGACTCATGTATGGAAATCCATTTCATATGTGGGTTCGGGTTTAGGTGCGGGGGATGTGGTGGCCCACCGCTCCGGGCGTCACATCTTTAAAGTGGTATCAGAGCTCTCGGTTGCAAAACCGGAGCTCTAGAGTTGTGTCGAGTGAGTCTAGGTCGTACGGCTTAGGACAACGTGGGTATATGCATTTATGTGATTATTTGTTATCTTCTTGTTAATCGTGCACATGAACATGTACTAACCCTCACGCATATGAATTGGAATCTTTTCTTTTGTAGAAATATGCCTCCCCGAAGACACCACCGCCGAGATAGATCTCCGGAACATCGTCATCACCGAGATCATTCTCCACACCCGGAAGATAATAATCCACCACCACCACCCCAAATGGATCCGGGCAATTTCATGGAGAGATTAGCGGTATATTTGGAACAAAGGGCTCAGGAAAGAAACAATGCACCTCCGGCTGGAAATCATGGAGGAAATTTAATTACAGCTACTCTCCGGGAGTTCAAGAACCAAAATCCACCGGTTTTTGTGGGTGGAAATGACGTGCAAGCGGAGGAATGGCTCGTGCAAACTAACAGGGTATGGAATCTCATACCGTGTGGGCCTATGGAGAAGCTACAATGCACACTTACCATGATCCAGGGCCAAGCTTATAGTTGGTGGTCAAGCTTGCAAGGAAGATTAGAGGCTACCGAGGAGGAGATCACATGGGAGGTGTTTGTTCGTGAATTCAAGAATAAATATATTCCCAAAGCTACAAGAAATCGAAGGGTGAGAGAATTTATGGAGCTCAAACAAGGGGGTATGTCCGTCACTGATTATATCAACGAGTTTGAGAGGCTCTCTCGTTATGCCCCGAACATTGCCAATGATGATGAAAGCAAGGCTTCTCAATTCCTCCAAGGACTTCGGGAGGATATGAAAGATGCTCTAGAGGCTTCTAACACGAGCACTTGGGCAAAGGTCACAGATAAAGCTCTAAGGGTAGAAGAGCGTGTTGTGATGAGGAGGAAGAGTACTCATACCGGGCAAGGGTCTAGCTCGGGGAATTTCAATAAGTTTGGGAAGAGGCCGGCATTTCAAACTTTTCAACAAGCCAAGCCTCAAAACAAACAACCCCGACCCGCGGGACCCAATCAACCGAATCGACCCTTAGCACTTCCGGCTCCACCTAAAGTGCAATGTACCTATTGCAAGGGTCCTCATCACGTGGATAATTGCTTCAGGCTTCATAAGAGGTGTTTCATTTGTGGGGCACAGGATCATATGGTAAACACATGCCCGAAGAAGAAAGATAACCCGAGGCCTGCAATCCAAGCTAGGGCTTATGCGTTGGGTGGTGAAGAAGAGCAAGCTGTGGAAATCGACCCAAATGCCGTGATCGAAGGTACTATAAGCATTCATGGCACTACATTACATGCATTATTTGATCCCGGGGCCACTCATTCCTTTATTTCCCGGGATATTGCCGCTTCTATGTGCTTGCCTATTTCCTTGTGTGCGCATGATTACGTGGTTAGCTCCCCTCTTGGTGGTAGTTTAGTAACTTGCAGGGTTTTTCGGGGTTGTCCGGTTAGCTTCGAAGGCCGAGTTTTCCTCGCAGGTTTGATTGAAATGCCGATGCAGAGGTATGACGTAATCTTGGGTATGGATTGGTTGTATGAACATGGGGCTCAGATGGATTGTCGGGGTAAGAAAGTTTCTTTTGGGTCAGTGGTGTTTAAGGGCGAAAAGGTGAAGTCAAGCCCGTTTATCTCTTTTGTTGAGGCGAGTAAACTGGTCCGGGACGGTGCGACAGGTTTTGTGGCCTATCTTTTGAATAGACCGAAGGATCAGGCCAAACTTGAGGAGACGGAGGTCGTGCGAGAGTATACCGATGTTTTCCCTGAGACTTTGGGTTCTCTACCGCCTGATAGGGACATTGAGTTCGTAATCGACCTTTATCCCGGAGCAGAGCCTTTCTCGAAGACTCCCTACAGAATGGCTCCTGCAGAGTTAAAGGAGTTAAAAACGCAGCTTGATGAGCTGTTGGCTTGCGGGTACATCCGCCCGAGCACTTCTCCGTGGGGTGCTCCCGTTCTATTTGTAAAGAAGAAGGATGGGACGTTACGGATGTGTATAGATTACCGTGAGCTGAATCGGATGACAGTGAAGAACAAATATCCTTTGCCTCACATCGAGGAGTTATTCGATATTCTGCAAGGCTCGAAAGTCTATTCCAAGTTAGATTTGAGGCAGGGTTACTATCAGCTGCGAATTAGAGAGGAAGATATTCCAAAAACTGGTTTTAATACAAGATATGGGCACTTCGAATTCGTTGTCATGCCGTTTGGATTAACTAATGCTCCAGCCGTATTTATGGATATGATGCACCGAGTGTTCAGGCAGTTTCTTGACAAATTCGTGGTTATATTTATAGACGACATTCTGGTGTATTCTAAGTCCGCTGAAGAGCACGCTCAGCATCTTCGGATCGTTTTGGAAACTTTGAGGGAACACAAGTTGTACGCGAAGTTCAGTAAGTGTGAATTCTGGATCGACCGAGTTGTATTTTTGGGTCATATAATTTCAGGTGAGGGGATTGAGGTTGATCCATCTAAGGTTGAATCCGTGCTTCGTTGGGAGAGACCTAGAAATGCCTCCGAGATCAGGAGTTTTATTGGGTTGGCCGGCTACTATCGAAGATTTGTTAAGGATTTTTCTAAAATTGCCGCTCCGTTGACTCGTCTGACTAAGAAGGAAGTGAAATTCGAATGGGATGATAAGTGTGAGGCGAGTTTTCAGACATTGAAGGTGAAATTAACTTCAGCACCGGTTCTTACTTTACCCGAGGGTACCGAGGGTTATGCGGTTTATACAGATGCTTCGAAAGAAGGTCTTGGTTGTGTTTTGATGCAGCACGGTAGAGTGGTAGCTTATGCTTCGAGGAAATTGAAGGAGCATGAGAAGAATTACCCTACCCACGATCTCGAATTAGCTGCCGTTGTGTTTGCTTTGATGAAGTGGCGACATTATCTCTACGGTACCACGTTCGAGGTATTTACAGATCACCAAAGCCTCAAGTATCTCTTTTCTCAGAAGGATTTAAATGTAAGACAGAGGCGCTGGATGGAGTTGTTAGAAGATTATGATTGCACCATTCAGTACCATCCGGGTAAAGCAAACGTGGTCGCCGATGCCTTGAGTAGAAAAGTAAGTGTGGCTAATTTGGAAGCAGGTTCTCCAAGTTCGGGTTCAGCGATTTTGGTTTCGGGAACTTGGTTGGCTAATCTTACAGTAATACCAGATTTGAAAGGACAGTTGTTGGAAGCACAGAATTCAGATGCAGAAATTCAAAGGTTGGTAACTCGTTCCAAGAATGACCCGAATTCTAAGTTTGGGATTGATGATTCCGGTTTGTTAAGGTTCGAAGCGAGAATATGTGTCCCCGAAGAGCTCAAGAGGCTTGTACTTGAGGAGGCACATCGCTCGAGGTACTCGATTCATCCGGGAGGTACTAAGATGTATCGGGACCTGAAAGAGAAATTCTGGTGGAATGGCATGAAAAGGGACGTCGCGAACTTTGTGAAGCGATGTCTGACGTGTCAAAAGGTGAAGGCAGAACACCAGAAGCCGGGAGGAACTCTCCAACCACTTCCTATTCCCGAGTGGAAGTGGGAGCAAGTGACTATGGACTTCGTGTCCGGCTTGCCTAGAGTCAAAGGAGGGTTTGATGGAATTTGGGTAATTGTCGACAGATTAACTAAGTCTGCCCATTTCCTCAAGGTTCGGATGTCCGAGAAAGTTCCAAGACTAGCCGAGTTATATGTTCGAGAGATTGTAAGACTACATGGAATTCCGGCTAGTATCGTTTCGGATCGGGATCCCCGGTTTACTTCGATCTTCTGGCAGAACCTCCAAAAATGTTTGGGCACCAGGCTCAGGTTTAGCACCGCTTCGCATCCTCAAACGGACGGTCAATCTGAAAGGTTAATTCAGTACTTAGAGGATATGCTTCGGTCGTGTGCTTTGGATTTCCAGGATAAGTGGGACGAGCATTTGGCTCTAGTTGAATTTGCTTATAATAACAGTTATCAGGGTTCGATTAAGATGGCTCCTTATGAAGCACTTTATGGAAGAAAGTGTAGGTCGCCTTTGTTTTGGGATATCGAGGATTGGAGGTGGACCGAAGAGAATAAGCTCGAGAGGGCCGAGCCTAAGGAAAACATTGCTGCTATTATTGAGAAGGTTCATACGATTAGACAAAGAATGAGGGCAGCTCAGGCTCGACAGAAGAGCTACGCCGATAAGAGAAGAAGGCCCTTAGTGTTTGAGGTCGGAGATAGAGTTTTTCTGAAAGCATCTCCAAGGAAAGGCTTCACTCGAATAGGTAAAGGTGGAAAGCTCAGTCCACGATATCTAGGGCCATTTGAAATTTTGGAAAGAATTGGAGAAACGGCGTACAGATTGGATCTACCACCGAATTTGACCGGGATACACAACGTTTTCCATGTTTCTCAGCTCCGCAAGTACTATCCCGATGAGGCAACTATCCTTCCAGTTGAAGAGGTTCAGTTAGAGCCGGATTTAACAATAGAAAAGCATCCGGTTGCAATTCAGGACCGGAAGATGCAAGAATTGAGAAAACGGCAGATTCCTTTGGTTAGAGTACTTTGGAGGGATCAGAAATCCGAGGAATCGACTTGGGAAACTGAGGAGAAAATGAGGAATTTATATCCGGAGTTATTTGAGGACTCGGTTCGGACTTGAGGGCAAGTCCTTTTTAAGGGGGAAGGATTGTGACACCCCGACTTTCAGACCGTACAGGTATGACGTATGTGCGCATTTAAAATTATTATTTACGCATTTTATATTTATTCTAATTGTTTACTTGAATTATTTAATTTCAATTCTTATATGAATTATTTGAATTTACATGAAATCTTCGAATTATATGTCAAAAATTTGCCTCAAGTGATTTATGATATGTGAATTTAATTTTCCCGAACTTGATTTAATTTCGTTATGACCTTAACTGATCATTCATGAACCTTGAGAACCTATTGGCTTGGACTTAATTGGTTATATTTCAAAAGCTTGGGGTTTCACTTGCATAACTTATTAGATTGGAGGACTTAATAGCAATTTTGGCCAATTCTTCCTTCTTCATAGTAGCATATCAAGTCCCCTTCTTCCTTTCTTCATACATGCATTACATACACACTTGCTCCTCCTCCCTTGTTCAACCGAGCCAACTCTTGCCAAAGTGGGGGAAAGATTTCATCTCTCAAGCTTTATTTTGTGGGATTTGGGGACATTCAAGCATCACCAACATCATCTCTTCTTCTCTTCTTTCATTTCTTTCCTTTGAGGTAATTGTGGAACTTTGATGAATTTCTTGGATTTATGTGGTAGCTAGGGCTTTGGTATGTGTTGGTTGTTTTGTGTAATAGTTTTCGGAAGCATGTTTAGCAACTTTGAGTTTAAGATTTATGCACATGTTGTGAAGTTTAGGAGCTTAGATCATAGGTTGGATTATGGGTTTCATTTGGTGAAATCTTGTTGATCAATGCATGATATGAGTTTATATGCTAGATTTTATTGTGCTTTAAGTATGGTTACATGTTTATTCAAGTTTTGGTTGCATTTGTTGGTTGAAAGTTGGTTGTTGTTGCTGTCACGTTGCATGCCCTGTTTTTTTTCCTGTTTCGAACAGTGACACGGGCGTGTCACTTTTGTTCTCTTCAGTGTGACACGGGGGTGCAAGCTTGGTCGGGCTGATTTTCTGTACCGTGACACGGGCGTGTCACGGTTTGCTTTGTTTTGTGACACGGGCGTGTCACCCTATTTTCATGTATGTTTTCCGCTGTACCGTGACACGGGGGTGTCACGGCTTAGTACATTTCGGTGACACGGGCGTGTCACCCTTTGTTTCTCATGCATTTTGTTTGCATGCTACTGTACATGCACGTGTTTTATATATTGATTAATGATTAAGCAATGTGTTATGAAATCTATGCTATGATATTGAAGGGAAACGTGGAATGCAAATTGGTAACGTTTAAGTGTTCACTTGTTAATTTCTTGCATTCATAGCATCCGTTTGCATCGCCGTGCGTCTAATTGATACATTATTGAGTCTAAGTCTCGGGTCTTGTCTTCTTTTGTTTCAGAGCCTCTTCCGGAAGTTCGTGAGCCCGAGGTTTAAGTGTTCGTTCGCCCGTTTTGCCTTCCTTCTACTTTTGTTAAGGTGAGGTTAGGATCCTTTATATTAGATAAGCGACCTAAGACCTATTACGTGTTGTTTTCTTACCCGTATGCGAATATATATTATATATATATATATGTTAAATACGAGTGCTTAAGCTATGTTATGATTTTGTGAAATAAGCTTTACGTTTTCGAAATTGGTATAAGTATTGGCATAAGTAAGCTATGTTTTGAAATTCGTTACTCATATATGATATGGTTGAGCGAGTTGTACCCTGAAAGATGGGAGTTTGGTTTGATTTGGTTTGTTGGGCCCGGAGACGTGGGTAAGGGAGACCCGGGACGACCACGGGGTCGCCGGTTATGACCCCTGTGCACGTTCTCATTTGAGATATTCACGTACGACCTATGGAGGTTGGGAAGGCGTGGTATCTTGAGCCCTCGGTGGATAACCGGGGAAGGCATATCGTGGGTTAGCTGCCCCGTATGTGTTTGGTAATGTAGGTGTTAGGGTTTGATTCCCGATACACCATGGATGTGGGGTGGATGTGATTTGAATTCGATTTTATGTTATGTTTGATGGAGTAAGGGATAGTCCGTTCTCGCCGGACTTATGTTTATGTTCTGTTTGATAGATTATGGATCGAGATAGGTTTTCCTTTGTATTATATGCTATTTTTGGAAAATGATTTGGTATGAAAAACCCTAGCCTCGATTCATGACTATCACCTTTGTAATATGCTCTGCTCTATACGTATTTAGGTGTGGGTGTGCGTTTAGCCCCCTCACTCAGTCGAGTTTTGACTGACCCCTCTCTTTTCCCACCTTCAGTGCAGGTTGTTTCGAGCTAGGCGGGGAAGTGCGAGTCTTAGTCTTGCACTTGTGGGTCTAGGTCGAGTTGCATTCATACTTCTTGCATTTTGGATACTCTTATTATGTATTTGATGTTAGAATTATATTTTGCTGAATTATGGGCTTTTGATGTATATACTCGATCTTTTGGACCGTGAGGCCACTGTAAATGTTAGTTATAGAGCTCTTTTCGATCCTTATGTTATTGCTTCCGCATTTATATGTTTGTTTTTGGCGCGCTCTGTCCGAGTTTTAGCCCCGTCTAGCCTACGGAGTGAGTGTAGGTTCCGTTCGCTTAGACTTGGACTCATGTATGGAAATCCATTTCATATGTGGGTTCGGGTTTAGGTGCGGGGGATGTGGTGGCCCACCGCTCCGGGCGTCACACACTATCACCCGGAGGAAGAAGGAGACTGGGGATTAATCCGACATGTCGGGTTATCCTCGGGTTATTGCATGATTTCAAGCATGAAACTGTTTATGTGAGCACTAAGTGGAATTGCATGATCATGTATTGAATTGATAAAGCAAGCACGTATTGTCACGTTTGGTGTAAAGGTTGGAGAATCACCCCTACTCACCGGGGTCACATGTTCATGAAATGATCAAGTTAAATTGTTAAATTGATTAGTTGTAATCTCGGGCAAAGAACGAGTTTCTTGAACTATATAATTATATTGATTCCAGAGTCTTCACCCGAGGCTACAACTTGCATGTGATGTGTGTTATATATATTTATTGTCCCTCACTCAGTCTTCGGTAGACTGATACTTCACTTTTCAGGTACTTGAGCGCTTGGCCGTGCTATGCGGGAGTCCGGTCAAGTCTTGCACTGTCACGGGTCTAGTATTGTACCTTTCATGTATAGCACTTTTGGACATCTCATGATATGGTCATTGTTATTACATTTTGGATACCTGATTATGTATATTATTAAGAGATGATAATGTATTGATAGTTAAGTTGGTATCTATACGTATCTATTCGATAAATATGGTACCTATAGGTAGATTTGAGTTATTGCTTCCACTTTTGAATTCATGTTTTGCTTTATTTATGTTGGGGGAGTGTCCCGCCTAGCTCGTCATTTTTATTGTCACCCGTTCTCTATAGTTTTGGTTTATGTATGGATTTTCCATTTCATACGTGGATCGAGGCTATAGTGCGGGGGATTTAGTGCCCTGGGGGTTAGGGTGCTACATGGAGGACTGAGGAGGATGGCGGCTCAAGTGCGTCTTCTGCTTCTTGGGCAGGGGGGCTTCCAAGTTGACCCCCCCCCCCCCCCCCCAACACTCGGGGCGACCCCCCGCTTCTTGAGGGCATCAGCTGTCTTCTTCTTGAGGACCTTGGGCAGCGCCTCGACTGTGGCACTGTTCGCAGCATTAACCTCCACGTCGGTCTGGGGAGGATGACCTTTTTTCTCTGCAGCCTTTTTTAAGTCGGCCATCTTCTTCCTCCGAGGGGCAAGTGCGGCAGACATGATGTATTTTTCTGCAAAAAGGAATTGAATCGATCAGACACTTGATAAGAAAAACAACAATCTAATAGAAAAGCTGCCTTGAAGGGCCCATTCAGTTTACCGGGGTCGAAGTATTTATGGACCCCTAGTGCCATCCCTAGCTCAATAAGCATCTGGTGATCGTCCATGTTCTTAGATTCGACACTCCCCATTACCCTCAAGGCTACCATCAACGTATTCGACCAGTCGGGATTCCCTCTCGGAAGATTTGATCGAGGGACCCAACTCCACCCCGAGTACTTCAAACCGGGCCATCCTTTCTCGCACTCGATGAACACGAACCTTTATTTCCAACCCTTGCCATTCGAGGTGGTTGGAGACCTCACAAGTCGATAATTGTTCTTCGACTGACGCTGGATGTACCCCGGACCAGGTGCCGATGTCTCGGTCATCAGAGAAGCTTGGAAAACCTCCGATAAACAATACACGTTGGTCTTCATCCCCAAGCACTTCAACAAAGCCCTCAACCCATTCACCATCGCATACGAGTTAGGCATCAATTGAAGCGGGCTGATTCTGAGAATATTAAGGAATTCGAGCACCTCCTCGGAGATAGGCACTGGGAAACCGTTTTCGACCACCTTATAGTTTATGGCTATACAGTTCTTGGGCGGGTTTGCCATTCGATCTCCCGTCTTGGGCTTGATGACCCTATATCCTCCAAACTCCAGTACCCCACCGAATAACCAGTCCTGAATCTCCCTGACCTTATCGCAGGAGATCTCAAGAGTAATCGCTCGAGGGTCCTTCAGCAACCGACCATCCGACTCAATATTTTCCTCCTCTTCTTCCTCTTCTCGACCAGATGTTGATGGCTCTTCATCCTCCCACCGAGGTACGACAACCTCTTCCAATTCTGCCTCGAGGAGCGGATCGGATACCCCCACAACATCGACATCCATGTCGATCCCCGCTGGATTCGTTGACCTAGTCTCTATAGAAACTCAAGAATCTGACGAGTCTGAGCTCGAATCCGTGCCGGAACTCGACCCCACACTTACAGTTCTCACTTCCATCCCTACGGGCTCAGTCTCCCCTCTATTTGTCGACATCCTACAGTTGGCAGAAAACGACTAAAACTTACACTTTGTTGAAAACGGACTCGAGCAAATTGAGAGAGAGGGAGCTTTCGAAGAAGGAAGTGGCGAACCTCTCCCTCGAAGCAGTTGAAAAGTAAAAGAAAGACAGAGAGTTAAATCGAGATAAGAGTTGGATAGTACCTTTGTGTGCGAAGTAATAGATTCGAAGCTTGCTTCTTCCGGAACAAACTGTCGACAAACGACGCACAAAGACACTGGAATGGCTCAGAGCAGCTCGGTGTTTCTCTTCAAGATTTTTCGCAAAGTAACAAATGAATTTATAGAGGGAATTATTTATAGTAGTGAATTTGGCGGAATTCAAGAAGGTGAAACGTCGCAATGATTACGGTGGGTCCCACCCGCAAAATTTGAAACGCCACTGCCATGTTAGCCCTAGCAGATGACGTTTCGGGGGGCTTATGACGTGGCCCCGGACCCACCATACCTTCGAGCCAATCACCGCACGCCACCTGTCACCACCTGTCCGGTCGGATACTCTCTTTCGACCTGTAGGTCGAGCCTCCAGTTACCACTCCATATTTTACTGTCTCGCACCTCGGCCCGGAAAGCAGCCCCTCCTGTCGAAGTCAAACTATTCTACCCCTCGACCTAAATCGAGCCACCCCACTATCCCTCTCCTGGCTAAGTGGCCGACCACGCATTTAATGCAGGACGATAGTGGGGCATCAGTCAGCTCCTGATGGTGACGCGTCGAGGCGGTGTCTTCTCTCTCTTCACCCTATATAAAGGCCCTGCATTTATTACAACAGTAAGTATTCTCACCTACCACTTTTACCACTCAATCTACCGACCATCCTGACTTGAGCGTCGGAGTGCCAACCCAGGTATCACCCCCATATTCCCCGAGTTGGCCTCGAGCTCACGTTTCCTTCGATCCTCGCAGATTCCGAGCAGTCAGGCGACCGTTTTTCCCAATCAAGAAATAGAGTGTTCGGGCTCGATTCTCAGGTCGTTCTACCCTCGAAAATTTAGCTCGATCATATATAATATAGTTTTATTTTATATAAAGTTTGTAATAAATTTAAGGAAATAATATTAAATAATTAGTTTTACATTAAATTATTTTGTTAATAATTATACAATCATTTTTTTGAAATATAATTTCTGTCAATTTTCTTTTAACATTTTTATAAAAATTGTCCAAACATATATATATAGTTTACATATAAAAAATTTGATTTTTTTTAACTATTATTAAAAATAACTTACTTTCATCATTTTTTAATTTTACAATACTCATATGATAAATCAAAAGATTAATTCGCATTCATATTTTTGAAGTGATCTACGCGACCCATCCATATCTTATAAAGTTATAGAAGTGATTTAGGGTCAACCCAATTTGAAAATCTCCTCTCAATGACTGGACGTCATCCCTGCTCCAAAACGGCAAAACCTTTCACAAAGAAAAGTGGGCCGATGCTTCACATACGGCCCAATTGTGGAAAAATGATTTCATTCATGCTCGGCACGTGTTGCGTTTGAAGCGACGCGCCGTTGCTGCACGTGCCATGATCTTCCCACAACGCAGCAGATTATATTGGACTTGTGCTCATCCTCAGAAGTCAGAATACATACACTCTCAACTCTTTAACTGCTTCCACTGGATCCTTCAACGGGATCGCTTCCCGCCCTCGCCAAATCTGGAGGCTGGAGCACCCACCCATGGCTTCAACGGCGGCGGCGATTGCTCTCAATGTGGCTCTGATAGCTTCTTTCCTCTTATTTACCGTCATCAATTCAACGGCAGATGTCTTCGCCACATCCAACCTCCGCCGCAAGTCGCCTACGGCCGGGCTTTGCGCTTCAGTGATCGAGCCTTCTGGATTCCCTTGCTCTGAGTACACTGTAATTTATCGTTTCAACTAACTTATTCAGTTTGATTTTGCTCATGATTGCATTTGCGGTATCTGTCTGGATACTGTAGTTTAGAATTTATTTATTTATTTTTTTTAAATTTGGAGTAGTTTTTATATCCACGAATGCTCATCGTTTTTGCTCGGGTAGCGGTATTTATTTGCCTAGGGAAAAAAATTATTCAACGCGGATGATCTGTGTTTTGCTATTTTTCTGTAGCTTTCCGTTTTTGAACAAATAACTGACGTGAGTAGTTGATTTGAGCCTGCGATTTTTTGTTTTAGACTCAAACCAAAGACGGATACGTGCTTGGACTTCAACGTGTTTCATCTCATTCTGCTGTAGTCCGACGAAGGGGCTCTCCGGTGTTGCTAATTCATGGACTTTTTATGGTATTTCTTTTGTGGCTTAATCTTTATAGTTACTATGAATGTAAGATGAAGATACATGCAGATAATTTTACAGAGATTCTTGGTTTTTTATTCAGTTCTGTCTCATATCATTTCCTAATTAAACTACATTCATTGGAGTTCAATGAGGAAATGCTTTTCTTGATAGAGAGGGAAGTGCATTTACACCTTTAGAATTTAAAAAGTCTTGGGTGCTATGACAATCTATTGAGAAAAGAGCTTGTCACTGTATTCTGAGCGGAAATATAGTGGTTGTGATGTTCTATGCAGCAATGAATGTGGTATTAACTGGGTAGAAAATGCCTACTGTTCTTCATGTGGACACCTGGGTACTCTTATCCCTCTTCTGTTTCGTTAAAATATGAAAATTCAAGAAACTACCTCTGTGGAATTTCTTGAAATTCAAAACTGCTCCGTATGATTTAGCTCTTGGCCCAGTAGTTTCATTAGTTGAATCATCGATTTTCAGTCATTTACAGACATTTGAAATACGAATCAAGAATTTGATGGCCATTTTGGGTCAATTTACAACATATATAAAACAAAGGACCTATTTATGTTCACATAATTAGGCAATCCTTCTTTTAAGAACTATATCCTCATACTTCAAGTTGCACTACATTTCTAGTTGTACGCTTGAACTTTTCTTTAATGGAGCTGTAGCGTGGAAGTAAAACTATCTGAATTCGTTATGTTATACCTGCATTAGATTGATGCCCATATGAGGTTTACTTTATTTTGGTGTCAAAACATGTGCTCCTCCAGTTACCTTTTTCCTTTATTAAGGAAATATAGAAAATTATATTAAATTGTTGATAAATTGTTAGCAGTAATCTTTATCTTCTATTTTCTCCATGTTTTCATCTGATAATTATAACAGGCAGGTGATGCATGGTTCATGGATTCCCCAAATCAATCATTGGGCTTCATCCTTGCCAACCATGGTTTTGATGTTTGGGTTGGTAATGTGCGTGGGACACGATGGAGTCATGGTCACGTGTCTCTCTCAGAGAAAGATAAGGTAAATGTTTATGTTTCGGCCTTATGTTGTAACATAGTCAGAATATGGTGATATGCATTCTTGTTATGTTGAGATAGACCTGTTCCTTAATTCTCTTGGTTTTCACTGATAGTTTTAAAATAAAAATAAAATAAAATAAAACTGGTGTCCTAATGTTCTGGATCACATTATATATAACGAAATACTTTTGTCTTAATTGTTTCTAAGTGATATAGCTCCATTAAACTTGCCCTCTCTTTACTTCGATAATGTTACTCAATTTACAGTTTCCCTGTACTTCAATTGGACGATAAACAAATCGAAATATGAAGAAGTTTCACATGTTCTTGAAGTCCTTTCTCCCATTCAAATTTATTGTTCGAACATCTTCTGGGTATTGGTGTCAAAGAGTTGAAATCTTGATTAAATTTGTTCTGCATGACATTTTCAAACAGTTATATGCCATTTATAATGGACTCTGATCATTTCCTGTGTAAATTTAATGCATGGGCATGCTATGCAAGTTAATCCTTTCAGCACACTGCAGAAATGTTACCATTGTACCTACCTGTATTTGACCTCCTTTTGTGTGAAAGTGTTAGTAAGCTTTTCCATTGTTATGTGTTTTGCTGTGCTTTCCCTAGAGTTTAACTTTTGTTACTTTCTCTTTGTTTCAGGATTTCTGGGATTGGAGCTGGCAAGAGCTTGCTCTTCATGATTTGGGAGAAATGATTCGTTACATTAACTCGGTTGCAAATTCCAAAGTACTTGTTGTTGGACATTCACAGGTTTTCAATCTATAACACCTCTAGTTTTATGGTAATAGTGTATGGGATGTATTGTTGCATTCTTATATTTGCCTTTTGTACTTCCATAGGGAACAATCATGTCTCTGGCTGCTTTGACCCAACCAGATATAGCAGAAATGGTTGAAGCTGCTGCACTTCTTTGTCCTATATCATATTTAGAACATATCACTGCTACATTTGTTCTAAGATTAGTTAAAATGCGTCTTGATGAGGTCTGTTGTTTTGCTGCCTTCAGTTATCCCTATTTGTAAATTTCACAACTCATACTGAAAATCATGATTTCATTCTAGGTAATCCTAGCACTGGGCATTCATGAACTCAACTTCAAAAGGTATCACAGTACTTCGATCCTATATCAACCCTTTACCTAATGTTCATCTCTCTAATCTTCTGGTTCATTTCATCTGATTATTATAGTAACTTGGGCACTCGTATCATGGATATGATGTGTGATGGACATTGGGACTGTTGCGACATGCTTACTTCAATTACAGGTTCTTCAATCCTCACTAATATTTTCTTGGGATTATTACACCGGCATGCCTTGACGTTTGACTTTATTACTCAAAACTTCCCCTGAGGTTTGTCCTGAAGTTTGGTGTATGCCATTGGTCTAACGCTTGCCATTATAGTCATGAACTTAAGGTTAAATATTGTCTAGTGTGTTTCATTTGAAAAATAAGTACTCCATTAAAAATTTGACATGACTTCAAAATTATATAATCTTTTTCTTTCTTTTTTTTTTTTTGGTGGTTAGGGGGGAGTGGAACTGTTGTTTTTCTTGGTAATGTAATTTCTTTGACATGGAAAGTTTAGTCAAACCTCTGGAGAAGTTTGTCTAACTAAGCCAAACCTCAGGGTACATCATTGTAATTGTCCCTATTTTCTTCTATCTATGTTTCATTCTTCTGGATAAAAGTTTATTGTAGGATTCGTGATATTTTCTCTAAACATTCACTCCTTGAATCTGTCTTATTTTGACAGGGAAGAATTGCTGCTTCAATAGCTCTCGAATTGATTCCTATCTCGAATTCGAGCCTCATCCGACATCCTCCAAGAACTTGCATCATCTATTCCAGAGTACTATCTTTCTCCACTCTCACTCTTCTTTGCTTTCATTTACATCTTTGCACACTAATCTCCAAAAACACCCTGTCCAATTTTCCAGTGATTCGTAAAGGTACTTTCGCGATGTACGACTATGGTATCTGGAAGAATTTGAGACATTACAGCCAAGTAACTCCACCAGTATTTGATCTCAGCAAAATTCCCAGTTCTTTGCCTATCTGGATGGGTTACGGCGGCAATGATGCTTTAGCAGATGTTCCTGATGTGCAGCACATTCTCAAAGAATTGCCATCAAAGCCCGATTTGCTTTACCTCGAAAATTACGGTCATATTGATTTTCTTTTGAGTGTAAATGCCAAGGAAGATGTTTATGAGAGTATGCTAGCATTTTTCAGCTCCCTCCAGGGAAAATCTCGCAGCTATTGACTGCTTTTCTGCATAAAGTTTGCTGTGTGTTGTTTGTTGTCTGTATTACTTTCTGATATCGTACATATTTGTTACTAGTTAGGTGGAAGAGTTGTATACAGTATACGTGTAGGCTGTGAATGTATAATTCCCAGTTATACGTACAAAATATATTAGTTGTATGGTATTTTGCTTTTTGTTTTGTTATTTGATATGCCCTTCGAAAAAGGAAATAATATTTGTGAAAATACTTGAGAGGGATAAATCAAGTATTGGTGGGAGAGGAAGGACGTGGAAGTTTATAAGGACAAATAGCAAAACAAGCTTGATATTAGTCTTCATTGTTATTAATGATAACTATAAATAAACGACTTATTTGTCATCTATTTTTGGCTTACCCTGTCCAATTGAGTGAAGGACTAATATCTTGAGGTAGTTAAAAGCGCATATTGCGGGGACCTTTCCCAACGTAGTTTTTAACATCCACAAGGTTCGAACCCGAAACCTTGTTTAAGTGAACTCAAACCTCTATCCACTTGATTTGTCATCTATTTTAATAGTCTCTTATCATGCATGGATACAGATACAGCGATATGGACAAAATACGATATGGATATAACGATATAGATTCTTTCTTAAGATTTTCAAGTGAAGAGTATCGGATATAGATTCTTTCTTAATTTTTTTACGTGAAGAGTGTCGAGTACAAATATTCGATACGATAAGTAAATTGATATTTTTAGAAGTGTGTGTATCATAAACAGTGGGTAAGTCACATATTATGTCAGACTAGTGATTAAAACTGAAAGTTTTACACATTTCATTCCATTCATGCAACTTTCACTTAATCAATCTTTCAGCAACTCTTTTAATAACCCTATCTATTTTGGTAGAAAAGTAAGTATTCATTGTGTTTGATCGGTACCCGTTCTCTAAGATCACTAATTTACAATTATTTTTCCTTATAGTATAGCTTCTTATTCTATTTTCTTTTCGAACGTTCACTTAGGAAAACTAGGCCCTCACAAAGAGGGTGAAACACCACAATTACGAACCAAAAACATCATAATACCGCATTGCAAACTCCCTAATAGCCGACCACATCATAGGTTAAAGTCTTAAAGCTGCATTACGATTATTTACGAATCAGAAATGAGATATACAATTAACTTTGCTATGAAGAAACTGACAATGAGCGTTAAATACTGAGTGGTGGGAAAAAATTTTAGTTTATTCTCTGATATTAAAATTTATAGTATTAATCCTCTATTTTTAAATTTAAATTTTTGTTTGCTCTTTATTTTGTGTAAAATACTCGATTATCATTCACAGGAAAAAAATAAAAAAAGACACACAAACCTTTTCGTTAACATAATACCTCATATACACAACTTTATACTTTTATTTTGTATGTTAGTATTTCAATATAATTTCCATACTTCATATGTGAAAATTAATACTTTTTTTTTTTTGGTGGATTTGGGGATAAAAATTAATTGTTGATTTATATTTTGGAGTATTATTTAGAAACTATAAAGCATCCAAATTATAAAATAGAGTATTGTTCGTAAAAATTAAAGTACTTACGTTTCAAATTAGAGTATTATTCATAAAAACTAAAATACCTACATTTACAATTAGAGTACGAGGAGCAAATTACATTTTTGGTCCCATAGGATTAGGCATTTTGCAATTTTAGTCCCATGTCTTTGAAATTAAACACATTTAGTCCCACTATTTTCAAAAAGTTACAATTCTAGTTTTATCTATCAAATAATTGATTGAAAAATGCATTTTTTCCGTTAAGTGCATTTTGGAGGGAAAAGGTACTGTTCATTAGGTTGTTTTTTGCGGGGGTTTGCTTATTAATACCCCATTTTAGCATCCTAAATCAACTTTGAAGCAACTCTGAATCACTCTCATTAAGGTAATGTGGTGCTAAAATGAGGTATTAATAAGCGAACTCCCACAAAAAACAACCTAATGAACAATAATTTTTTCCCCAAATTGCACTTAATGACAAGAAAAAAGTATTTTTTCCATCGATTATTTAACGGATGGGACTAGAATTCTAACTTTTTGAAAATAATGGGACTAAATATGTCTAAGGTAAAATATCATTTTTCGTCCTCTAAAGATGTCATTTTTCGATTTTGGTTCTAAACTTTTACCTTTTCTCACATTGCATCCTTTTTTATTCGATTTTCTCACTTTTAGTCCTCCGCATCCCACGTGGCAGAAATTTGAGGATTTTTGCTGATTTTTCCTCCAAAATCTGAGTTGGCATATGACGCGGATTATTAATCTTTAAGGAAAAAAATAAAAAATGCCACGTATTTACATAAACAATTCTTATTTAATAAAATACCCCTCTATTATATTTTTTTTTCTAATTTTACCCCAATTTCATCTCATTTCTCAATTAAAATAAAAGGTTAGTTACACAAAACCCCCCGTCCTTTGGGGCTTAGGACGGGTTGCCCCCCATGCTTTCATTTTGGGTGATTTGCCCCCTAACCTTTCAAAATTGTTGCACTTAACCCCTTTCCGGTGGAATCTTAGAGAATATTCCGTTCATTTTATTTGGCCTGATTTATAAAGCTAAATTTGTGAAAATCAGATTTTAAACGTGTTGATATTATATATCAAATCGAAGGTCTCGACGTAAAGAAAAAAACGATGGTCTCAAAATCAAAATCCGACAACCAACGAATAAGGAATCATCGGTCAAAGTTGACGAATGGCTAGCGAAGCTTTGCATGCAAACTCCAATGCTTCTGACGGCCAATATGGTCGAATGGGATATGGATTTTGTTCTTCGTGAGGAGAGGAACACGATGACAGTGGTCTTGACTCTTGGGTCAGCATGACGGAGGAGAAATCGACGGTCAAAGTTCAACTTTATTGGAATATTCACGTTGAAAAGGGGTTAAGTGCAACAATTTTGAAAGGTTATGGGCCAAATCACCCAAAATAAAAGGATGGGGGGTTTGTGTAATTAATCCTAAAATAAAAAGAATCCAACTTTTCTAATTTTATAGCCACTGCCACCTTTGCGCTGTCGCTATTTCGTTGTCCGGATGAATTGGATGATGGGACCACCACGGTTTAACTCACCTCATCGAGACGTTCGATACGCCTACCAATTTGACCCCATTCCATCACCAGAAACGCCCATTCGGAGTCGCGCCACAGCGCTCCCACCGGTGCCGTCTTCAATTGATAATATCTTCGTTAAAACAACATGTTAATCCTCGAGATCAATCCCAATAGATTCCTCCTGAAACGTACTACAATGCCCATGTTGTGGGCGCTCCGATTAGCCACCGAAATCGCCGAAAACGAAGTCTAAAAGTCGCGCTTGTTGAACGTGCCTTCGGCCACCACTTCGTCGGCCAATATCTCCATCGTCCGGCTATTTCAGGCCATGAAACCATTCCTAAGTTGCAGCTCTCATCGAGTAGATGAATTACATACCTCATTCACCAAATTCCGTCACTAGAGCTGGCCGCAGACTCGTTCAAAGTTTCAGCTGATTTGAGCCGCGATCAGCCATGTTTAGCCGGATATATCTCTTAAACCATCGGTCGGATTTCAGTTCCGTCTATGTCATCGTGTTCATCGCATTGCGGATTTCGATTGACACTACTCATTAACAAGATTCGGTCGAGAAACGAGCGATTTCCGGTAGTGTGTGATCAGTGCCTATATGTGTTGGGAAAAATTAGAAAAAAACTATAATAGAGGGGTATTTTGTTAAATAAGAATATTTTATGTAATTACGTGCCATTTTTTATTTTCTTCTTTAAACATTAATAATCCACGTCATATGCCAACTCAGATTTTGAAGGGAAAATCAAGAAAAATCCCTAAATTTCTGCCACGTAGGATGCGAAGGACTAAAATTGAGAAAAATCGAATAAAAAATAATGCAATGTGAGAAAAGGAAAGAGTTCAGGACCAAAATCGAAAAATGGCATCTTTAGAGGAGGAAAAATGATATTTTCCCTGTGTCTAATTTCAAAGAAATGGGATTAAAATTGCAAAAGGCCTAATCTTATAGGACAAAAATGGTAATTTGCTAGAGTATTATTCACAAACGTTAAAGTATCCAAATTTAATATCACAGTGTTATTTGTAAAAGTTAAAGTACTCAGGTTTAAAATTGAAGTATAAGAAGGAAAAATAAAGAAAAAGAAAAGAAAAAAAAGTATTGTTCGTAAAAATTAAAGTACTTACCTTTTAAATTAGACTATATTCATAAAAGATAAAGTATTTAGGTTTATAATTGGAGTATTGTTCAGAAACGTTAAAGTATCCAAATTTAAAATTAAAATATTATTCGTAAAAGTTAACATAATCGAGTTAAAAATTAAAGTATGAAAAGAAAAAATAAGAAATAAGAAAAGAAAAAAACATATAAGATATTGCAGTCAATTTAGGTATTTGGAAGCGAATAAAAATTAAAGTTTGAAAATGGAGGTTAATACTAAAAATTTAAGCATTGAAAAGTAAACTAATTTTCTCTCACTACTAGGTATTTAAAATTAGGGGGAATTACGTCTAACTCCCCTAAGGTTTGTCCTAATTACAAATTAGTCCCTGCAGTTTTGTTTATTACATATAAAACCCCTGTAGGCACTGTTTCATTTGTGATCCCTAACGGAATAGTTCAAAAGACTCATTTACCCTTAATGGTTGGACACCAATATAAACCAAAAAAAAAAAAAGAAAATTAATTTATATTGAAAAGTCTGAAAAGCCCTCATTTGTAATGTTGTGTGTAATTCCTGGACTCACTTTGCTGCGAGAGATAAACCCTAGTTGTGATTCATCTTTCCTCCATTGTTGCTCATTTTTTAGCTGGAAATCTGACATTTTGGGTTGTTTTTGTTGAGGCGAACACATCTGCGGTAAGTGGTGAAGATTTGCTCTGTACTTCAGTGTAGATGAGAGAAAAGAAGCTCATGCATGTCCATTTTTGTTGGGTTTTTACTTTACAAGCAAATTCCTCTATGAAATCTTGGTTTTGACATCGAAAAACGTGTGATTTTGTTATAAATAACACCATTTCGTTCACTACGTTGAATTAGGGAGAGGGAAAACCCTAATTTCATATATGGGTACTTTTTTTTTTTTTTTGATTTATGGTACCAAAAACCCTTCTTTTTGTGGTATTTGTGATTGTTTTGGGTGGGAATCAAAGATGTCTTTCCCGATTGAAAAGCCCCAATTTTTTTTTGTGTAATATCAATTTATTTCCGTTTTAATTTCATGGATAGTTAGTTACTATATAGGTAAAATGGGTGACAAAACCTGCACCATGGTTGTTGAAAGGGGTACAAACTCTTAAACTTGAAATTTTCTAGAATCCGACCACCTCCGGCCTGATTTGTCCCCACAAATCAGTCAGCCTTCCCCCAACCTCGCGAACTCTCGTGTTTCCCTTAGATTTTCCCACACTCGTTTGCTAGATTAGAGTTTTAGTGAATTGTTCAAGCCCAGCCCTTTTTGAACGTTTTTCCCCAAGCACACAAAAAGTAAAACCCACACACACTTGCTGTATTAAAAAGGGCACACGATATACGGGAAAGACCCAGCACTTCCCAACCTTTTATTACTTTTCCAAACAATAATACAAAGGAACGACTCAGCTTGCACACAATATTTCACCCTTCGTGCAAGTCAGGTCCACAACCTATTTATAGAGCTGATTACAACCCAATCAGTTAGGTAATTTCGAATTTCAACTGCTCCACTAAGTTCTGGGCGTTTTCCCACCAAAATCCGCCCATAACCGCCACTTACTCCAGCCACTTCGCCCACTAACTTGGCGGTTATGCTCAATAACCGCCCAAGTCTTTTCCAAACAATAATACAAAGGAACGACTCAGCTTGCACACAATATTTCACCCCTCGTGCAAGTCAGGTCCACAACCTATTTATAGAGCTGATTACAACCCAATCAGTTAGGTAATTTCGAATTTCAACTGCTCCACTAAGTTCTGGGCGTTTTCCCACCAAAATCCGCCCATAACCGCCACTTACTCCAGCCACTTCGCCCACTAACTTGGCGGTTATGCTCAATAACTGCCCAAGTCAAAGCCCTCAGCGTCTCTGAATATTTTGGCGCCCAAGTAGTCTTGAAATCCGCCTCAAACCATCGCGTAACCGTTCCCGCTTAAAATGATAACCGTTCCCGCCAAGATTTGGGGCTGCTGGACTTGTGCGCGCACGTGCGCTCGCGCCCGCGCCCATCCCGCATGCAGCCGCGCCAAGTGCTTGCCTTGTCCGCACCAGCCCGCACCAATCTTCCAACCTTGCGGGAAAATCCCTCAAATGCGCGCAAGCCACCATGTCTCGCGCGCGCCGTATGCAACACACGCACCCAGCGTTGCTTGATGTCCGGCCATCAAGCTCAATTATCCGACGTTCCATGCATCCGTGCCAAGTATCGTCGGGACAACACGATTCCAACCCTTGTGCTCCGCCAAGCAAGCACACACATCCCTTGCCTCTTCACCAATTTTCTAGTATTTAGGGCAAGGGACTTCCGAAGGGGCTTACAGTTGTCCATTGGAATGAAAGAATAGCAAGCTTGTATATTGTTGATCCAGATAAGCATCATAGATTTTCTTGATGATGTTAAGAAGTTATTTGATTTTGGCTGGAATGATGACTCTTTTAAGCCAATTGGGTCAACATTTGGTTCTAGGGAAAGAATGAATGTGTAAATGACAATGATGTGCTAAAATTGTTTGAGATGAATAAAAATGATTTTGTGTTTGATGTATATATCATCTCGAAGTCTAATCAGCCTACTGTGAACATTGTGAACGTAGATGCCTCTATCAATATGGGGAATGTTGATAATGTTGGAGTTTTAGGTCATGGAATACTAGTAAGGGTGGGTGCAATAATAATATAGCTAGCAGTAGCCGAGTTAGAGGAAAAAAACAAGTTGAATCTAAATCGAAACGGAAAAAACTGACAAAGCTAGTTGTGATTTGATTGAAGAAGATGACTACAACTCTGATGATAATCTCTATGTTCCTGAAATTGACATTGAAAATGTTGGTAATATTGATCTTGAAGTTTCAAATGATTCTGATGATATGTCTAATTACGAATATGATGATCACTGTGAACCTGCAAATGTGTCTGATGAAGAATTTGATGATGACCCACTAAAGGAACCTTCAATTTTCCTGTTGTAGAGTTTGATGAGGGTAGTGGGAGGGTTAACATGAGGGTGGGTCTATACTATACAGATGTTTATCATTTACGAAGAAGGTTGAAAGAGTATGTAATACAAGAGAGTTTTAACATGATTAGGGGAAAAAATGATTTACAGAGGGTAATGGTTGACTGTGAGAATAGGGGTTGTTCTTGGAGAATGCATCAATCTGTGCTATTGGATGGAAAAACTTTTAAAATCAAAACATATAACGGTGTTCATACATGTGTGAGGAATGATTGTACTAGGGAGGCTAGTGCATATTGGATAGCTAGTAAGGTGGTGAATTAGCTTACGAAAATCCCAAATCTTACTCGAAAGGACATAGAGGCCAAGTTGCAAAAGTACAACATCACAGTGATCTCTACCCTACAGGCAAGATTAAAGGCAAGAGATGAGACAGAGGGAAGTCACACTAAATCTTATGGTAAACTGCCCTATTATGCTAAAATTGTACAACAATTCAATGAGGGCAGTGTGGTGACTTTGCAATCACACATTCCAGATGGTCCAAGTATGAATGTAATTCCTATATTTATGAGATTTTTTATTGGACTGGAGCCTTTAAAAAAGGGATTTTTTGTTGGATGCCCACCATTCTTAGGATTTGATGGATGTCACTTGAAAAGTGAATATGGTGGAGTTTTTCTGGCTACCATTGCGTTGGATGGCAACAATGGATTGTATCTCTTGGCCTATGCTATTGTAGAAATAGAAAATAAAGAGAGTTGGTCTTTTTTCTTTGAAAATCTTGGAAGAATGTTAGGAGGTTTTGACCCAAACTTACCTTGGACCTTTATGAGTGACAGACAGAAGGTACATATGTTTATAAAAAAGTATTTAATTAATTTCCAAATTACATTCATTTTTAAATTTTTGTCTAGAATTGATCTCTGCAGGGTTTGACAGAAATAAGTAAAGAAATTATTACTCATGCTAATAACAGGAGGTGTACAAGACACATCTTTGCCAATTTCAGACTCAAATTCCCTGGTCATACATTGAAAAAGTATTTTTTAGGAAGCTGCTAGAAGTTACAATTGGAGAGGGTTCAATTTTGCAATGAACAAAGTGAAGGAGATCAACCCCATAGCTCATGCTTACCTTCAATAGATTCTTGCATCCATGTGGAGTAGACATGCATTTGATCCAGTCGTGAAGAATGACCATTGCACCAACAACATTTCTGAGTCATTTAACTCATGGATTGGAGGCCTCATAGGTAAATCAATACTTGCTTTAGTTGATGGTTTACGAGCTAAGATTATGAGTAGGCTTAATCATAGGAGAACAAGAGGTAAGACATGGAAGAATCAGATAGTGCCTACTATAGTTAAAAAGTTGAATAAAATCAGTACTGATAAAAGAAAATGTTCATTGCTTATTGCTGGAGATGATAAGTATGAGGTCCAGGATGGACCTGCTCATTATGTTGTTGATATGTTATTAAAATCTTATCAGTGTAAGGAGTGAGATATATATAGTATTCTTTGTAAGCATGCACACACCTACATAGCATATAGAAGGAAAAGATTGGAAGATTATACAACCACTGTTTTCACTGAGGACACTTATATGGAATGTTACAAACATATGATTTCTCCATTGCTTGATGACACTTTCTAGGAGGACATGCTTGATGCTATCCTAAAAGATTTGCTACCACCACAAAAGAGAAGACTGTCTGGTAGACCAAAGAAGAACCTCAAGAAAGAATCAGAGAAAAGTCAAAGTTTAGCCAAATCAAGTGTGGTGAGGTGTAAAATCTGTCAAAGCATTGGCCATAATATCAGGACTTGTCCTTCTAGACTACAGGTTGTTTTGTTTACATAGAACTCAATTCCATTTAGTTTTTGACATTAACATTTTGCTTACTGAAAATACTGTGTTGTAGCAAACTAGTGAGTAAAGGATGCATGATACAAGTCGTGAAATTAATAACAAGATGATAGATGGAATGAAGCACAGTTGGATGAGTTATATGGCAATCTGGATCGATATGAAGGTCAAATGGATGCAGCTCTAGTTAATCCAGACTCGCACTTTGACAATGATGTACCTTGAAAGATAACAAACAAAAAAAGAAAGATATCAGAGCTAAATTCAACCGACTCAGGTATGAATTGAGATGTTAACATGTGAATCTGTTATTTTGTAATGTTAGTAAGGTTCAAATGTTGGTTTCTGTTATCCTGAATTGAGATGTTTACATGTGAATTTGTTATTTTGTAATGATAGTAAGGTTTAAATGTTATTTTCTGTTTTTGTTATGCTACTAAGCCCTAAATTAAATGTTGGATTCTGTTATGCTAATAAGCCTTAAAGTTGGATCTTGTTATGCTAGTAATTGTAAAGTTGGATCTGTTACTATTATTCTTTAAATTTGATGTTTAATTTTGCAGAAGCGAAGAGCAAGAAGAAGAGAACCACAGTGCAGAAGGCATATAGGAAGAATAAAGCCACAGTCAAGGATATTCAAATTCAAGAACCATCAGATTCACAACCTTCAGCATCAAATACTTGTAACAACAAAGGGAGAGGAAAGTAAAAGACAATTTTTTCTCAACCCACTAATAACATGGAGAAGATTCTATCAAAGTTGAATAGGGGTAAAGGGTTTCAGTCCTTAAGCCAACCAACTACTTCTTCATTGGGAACAAAGGGAGCAGGTGTTGGGGAAGCGTAGAATAATATTTAGAACTATAATGCCTAAAATTACATAGAAAAATCAAGCAAAATAATAAATTAAATATAATCTAAAATAAAGCTATTAAAAGGCGTAAAAAAAACACCAAATTTAACGAGGTTCGACTAATTTAGCCTACGTCCTCGGGCACTATTCAAATATATTTCACTAAAAAAATATTACAAAGTAGGAGAAACTTTGTTTGGATACACTAAGGTAGAAGGGGGAGGAGTCTATTTATAGTGTTAGATCCTCCCCAAACTATTACAGAATTTCAATGTAGGATAGAAAACACTTATCCCAACCTAATTCTCCAATGTGTGATACTAATTTGTGCCACAAAACAACAAATCTCCACCTTGACACAATTTGTAGTCCCACCAAATACAAATGAACTTCATCTCTCCAAATAGGTTGTAGTGCCTCCAAATGCGCCCACAGGCACCAACACAAAAGTGCAGAATATTAACTAAGTCTAAACAATGTTTAAACTTGGTCTTTGTCACCACCTTGGTCATCATATTTGTAGGACTCTCTGTAGTTCGAATCTTCTAAAGAACAATCTGCTCTTCTTCAAGAATTTTCCACACAAAGTGATAGCGAGCATCAATATGTTTCGTTCTTACATGAAATGACTAGTTGTTGGCTAAATGAATAGCACTCTGATTGTCACAATACACGCAAGGTGTTTTTGACCAACTCCTAAGTCTTCAAGCAATCCTTGAAATCAAATTGCTTCCTTTACAGCTTTTATAACAGCCATATACTCTGCCTCTATCGTAGACAATGCCACCGTTGACTGTAAAGTCGAATTCCAACTAATTGGCCCCTTGGCTAAAGTGAACAAGTAGTCAGTTGTAGATCTTCGCTTATCTAAATCTCATGCATAGTCAAAATCGCAATATCCAACTATATCTAGACCAAGTGCTTCATCCCGCTCAAATAATAAACCAACATCTGCGGTATCTTGAATATACTGCAGAATCCATTTCACAACTTGCCAGTGAGCTTTTCCCGAATCATGTATGTATCTGCTCACAAGGCCAACAACTTGCGAAATATTTGATCTTGTACACACCATTGCATACATCAGGCTACCAACTGTATGCGCATATGAAACTTTTTCCATATACCCTCGTTCTCCTTTCATATTTGGAGATAACTGGCTGCTAAGTTTCAAGTGAGGGGAAAGTGGAGTACCTACAGTTTTGTATCTTGACATATACTAAACCGCTGTAGTACTTTCTTCAAATATTTCTTCTAAGTTAGCTAAACCATGTCTCATTGTCGATCTCTGCTTATCTTCATTCCGAGAATCTTCTTGGCTTCTCTCAAATCCTCCATCTCTAACTCTTTATTTAATTGAGCCTTCAACTTGTCAATTTCACCTTTGCTCTTTGATGCTATTAACATATCATCAACATACAAGAGTAGATAGATGTAGGTTCCATCTTATAGCCTGTTCAAATATACACAGTGGTCGTATTTGCTCTTAGTGTACTTTTGACCCAATATAAAGTTATCAAATCGTTTCAACCATTGTCTCAGCGATTTTTCAATCCCTACAATGATTTGTCTAGTTTGCAAACCCAATTTTCTTTACCAGCAACTTTATATCCATCTTGGTGAGACATATAGATTTTCTCTTCCAAATCACCGTGCAAGAACTCGGTTTTCACATCGAGTTGAGCTAACTCCAAATTCAACTGCGCTATCAAGGCCAACAAAATTCTAATGAAGGAGTGCTTAACAACTGGAGAAAACACTTCATTATAATCAATTCCCTCCTTCTGAGCGTAGCCTTTAGCTATCAAACCTCGCTTTGTAGCGAACATTGTTTTTGTTAGGAAATCCTTCTTTCTTTGAAAATACCCATTTGCATCCAATCGTCTTCTTTCCCTTTGGTAGTTGTGCCAACTTCTAAGTCTTGTTCTTGTGAGGAAACTGCATCTCTTCTTCCATTGTGTCTTTCCATTTGTTATTTTTTGAGCTCCGGATAGCTTCTAAAAATGTGGATAGAACAACATCAATTACGGGAAATGTATAGGCTACCATGTCGGCAAAACGAGCTGGTTTCTGAATTTCTCATCTCGTCCTTCTAATCGCAATTGGATCTAGTTGCTATTGAGGTTCTTGGGTAGTAACCTCCTCCTTATGCAACTCTTCTTCTGCCATAGAAGAATCACTAATAGTGTCTTTTGTTGGACTCACCACTATCTTCTCAAAATCCATCTGCTTTGGTGTATACTCCACCTGCTCCGGTGCACGCTCCACCTGCTTCGGAGTACCATCGGTCCCTTCTTGAGCTACCTTATTCAAAATGGCAGATTCGTCGAAGGTAACATCATTGCTTATTTTCATCTTCTTTACCTCTAGAAACTAAAGACGGTATCCCTTAACCCCAGAGTTGAAGCCCATAAAGATTGTTTTCCTTGCTCGAGGATCCAACTTTGATTCATTCACATGATAGTATGCGGTAGAACCAAACACACGCAAAGAGTCATAATCTGTTGCAGGCTTTCCGGACCACACCTCCAAATGAGTCCTCCCACCTATTGCAGATGATGGCAAACGATTGATGAGATAGTGAGCGTATGTCACTGCCTCAACCCAAAACTTCCTATCTAATCCAGCATTAGACAACATACAGTGAACTTTCTCCACTAATGTCCTGCTCATACGATCTGACACCCCATTCTGTTGCGGTGATTCTCTTACTATGAAGTGACGAACTATGTCGTGTTCAAGACATACATTCTGGAATGGATCGCTCTTGTATTCTCCACCGTTGTCTGTTCAGAGAACTTTGATATTTCTTCCAGTCTGGTTCTCAACTTGAGTTTTCCACTTCAGAAAAACTCCAAGCACTTCACCTTTGTACTTCATAGGAAACATCCAAATTTTTTTTGGAAAAATCATCGATAAAGGTATTAAAGTAGTGTCTGCGTCCAAGTGACGCCATTTTGGAAGGTCCCCGCACATCACAGTGCACATAGTCCAAAATACCCTTGGTATTGTGAATAGTTGTGCCGAATTTCACCCTTCTTTGCGCAAAACTCTAATTTGCAAGTCTTAGTACCTTTCAACAAATCTCGCTTGGTAAGAATTTGCAAGGATTTTTCTCTAGCGTGTCCCAAACGCATATGCCACAACTTTGTTGCCTCAGCATCCTTCTTGCTGCTAGAAGTCGTTGCTGCTGCTACTGTCCCAACAACTGTATTATCTTGGTAGAAATACAAGTTGTTTTTCCTCTCACCCTTCAACATCACGAGTGCCCCCGAAGTTGCTTTAAGAATTCCATCTCGTATCGTCACAACTAGATCTTTTGACTCCAAGGCCCCCAATGAGATGAGATTCTTCTTCAAATTGGGCACTAAACGAACATCTTTTAGAATTCTGTTGGATCCATCGTGATTCTATAGCTTGATTGAACCTACCTAAACTATTTTACATGTTTGATCATTTCCCATGTAAACAACTCCTCTATCGAATTCTTCAAGATCAGAGAACCATTCCCAAATGGGAGACATATGATAGGTGCAACCTGAATCCAATATCCACTCGTCTGAACTTGGAGTTGAAGGTAAATCCACTAAAGAAACATCTGACTCTGCGTCGCTTTTGCATTCGGCTACATTAGCGTCTTTTGGACCCTTTCCTTTCTTCTACTTTGGACAGTCTTTCTTCCAATGTCCTTTCACGTGACAAAAGGCACACTCGTCTTTGGCAACTCTGCTCTTTGACTTTGATCTCCCTCTTCTCCCCTTTGACCGGATTTGCTGACGACCTCTCACAACTAGGGCTTTTGTTGCTACACTAAGTGCGTTATTTCTTGTCCTTCCTCCTCAGTTCATAACTGTAAGGGGCTGTACACACTTCGCTGAGTGAAATATCAACCTTTCCATGGAGGAGGGTTATCTCGAGAAACTCGAGCTCTGGAACCGATCCCAACAACATCAGTACGAGATCCTCATCTTCAGAAGCCTCATCCAAATTCAATAAATCAGCTACCAGCTGATTAAATTGAGTGATGTGCTAATTCATCATGGTGCCGAGAACATACGTGAAGCGAAATAATTGTTTCTTCAAATGCAGCTTGATATGCACCAATCCTAACACCTATACAACTCTCAACTCCAGCTTATGAGGCCTAAAGTCTTTGTTAAATCTCATCCGGGCATGACTAGTCCTGGGAAGGTGTCAAACTTGAAAGAAGTTTTGAGTAGTGCAAAGTTTTCGGATAAGGTGGAAGATTTTAATAAAATTAGCCCAATTGCAAGCTACGTTGATAGTAAACGAGGGATCGAATCCTAAGGGAAGGGGAAATTAAAGTCAAATGCTTTGTGTTTTCGTTAATCTACAGACCTGGACAAAAAGGAAGGTAAACTTGCAACTAATTTAACTAATTAGGCAATTAAACAAGTGAATGATAACAGCTAAAATAAGAAAGCAATTAAGTGAAAGGGCACTAGAAAGATTAAGGGGAGTCGGGGGATAACACTTTCATGAGGCCTTATATGTGATTCATACTCAACAAATGAAGTGCTCTTACAATTCCAATCACTTAAGTATACACTAGCTTCTCTCGAAGTCAAGTGCGCATACCTAACTTAGAATAAAGTCGCTGTCGTGATCATTGAAACAAAAGTTAGGCCAAAAGCTCAAGATTAGTACCATTAACTAACTAGCGGCTTGTCATTGTTAATTAATAGTTCAATTGCTCAAATATAAGTTAGATCTCTTTAGACTTAGTATTTAAGTGTTTAGGAAAATTTACCAATTCACAATCAATTTCTCAATTAAAAAGTGAACTAAGATCAAATATGAGTAGGCCACACTCATACAAGTTTGTAGAAATCAATTTCCCAACATAAGAACAACTTTCACTCATTGAGACATTTCATCAAACACTTAGAACTTACTATGTATCATCCCACTAGCTCTAGAAAACTAGCCATTCATGATCAAGCAATCAATCCAAGAGTAAGAGAAATCATACTTTAAATAACTCATACTCATTAATATTGATCCAAATCAAGCATTCAATGTCAACAATTCAACACAAGATTCCAACTCTCAACATGAGCAAACTAGACTAAGGAAAGAAAACTATGTTATTCTAGACTAGGAAAACGTGTAAAAGAAAAGTAAATGCAAAAAATTCTTCAAGTGATCTTCATTGAAACAAGGAATGGAAATGTGGCCTCCAAGGATCGCTCCTCAGCTGCTCTAGCTCCCAATTAGGTTAAAATTGAAGATATCCAACGAATACACCAAAATATAGGTTATAAACTCGAAAAGTCACATTTCTGGAGGTAATCCACGACTGTGGATTTACAAGTGTAAAAATATCCATACCTGTGGATCATAAAATCGCATCAACATTTTCTCAGCACATCCATAGCCGTGGATTATTTGTGTTGTAGAAATCCACGGCCGTGGATTCATCACAGGAAATCAGGAATTCCTGTCATAAATCCACAGGCGTGGATAAAATGAATTGCCAGGATCCACGCCCGTGGATTCTATGCAGAGGCAATTCCAAACTTCAACGGCTATAGATCAATCTTTTTATGCTCGAAAAATGATGGTTTTGCTCTATTTCCGCTCGACATCAACTCTCAAGGTAAAAATACCTACAATAGAGCAATAAATCGAAATAAGCTTTCAAAGTCGGGTTAATCATACACAATTAGAGTCTTAACGGAGCAAAATTTCACAACTTAACACAACTTATTCTAACTGTTTTTCTTCAAGAATTTCTCCTCTAATGCCTTCCACAACTTGCTTACAGAAAGTGTACTTCTATTCTCTGGAGAGAGACGATCAAATTGTACCACATGTCAACCGATTGATGGTCTTCCAATCTTTATCATCAACCTCTTCTTGTGATGCCCCGTCTCTTGGGCAATCCAGGTATGACGTCACGAGTGAGTTTAATTACGTAATTTAATCGTTCTAATTGCAATTATGTGAAATACGTGACGTCACATGCCCTACGTGTCAACATGATCTTTATTTTAAGTTTTTTCTTGCCCTAGAATTTAATTATCATGTGATTTGCCTCAAAAGTCCATTTAATTGAAGTTTAGGGACCTAATCGCTGTTAGGGTTTTTGAGACGTTGTTCGGTTAACTTGAGCTTGGGGATCCGAATTGAGATTCCAAATTTGCCATTGGATTTGTTTCGATAATTATGGTCCAACGGAATAAGCATCACATTTTTCTGAAGCCGTTTGAACTCCCTACCGATTTAAATTCAAACCGATTAAATCGAACCTTCCTTGAACCGAATCGGACCCATTTTCTTTCCTTTTTTAAACTGAACCACACCTCGCTCCCCCTCATTTCTTGCATATCGTTCCAAGAAGAAGAAAGAAGAGAAAAGAAGGGTTTCTCCTCATCCTCAACTTTGAGCTTAAGTTCCACCTCCGTTTCTCGCCCGATCAACGATCCAAGGTAAGCTATGAAATCCTCTCTTCGTGTGCTTTGATTATATCCGATTAAATTTTGTTTTTCTTGCTTAATTCCTTTCTCTTAGAGAAGATGATGAATAGTATAAAATATATGAAATTTCCTCCCATGTCTCCATTCTTGAATTAATTGCTCCAAGGTTCGTATTTGTTATTCTCTTAAGCTTCCTTGTCGTTTATTCATTGAAATTTTGATCGTTGGTTGCTCGTTTCTTGAAAATCCATTATTAGAGCTTGGTATGCTTTAATGGTAACTCATTTAATACTATATTTCGTGCTCTAAACTCATGTCTAATTGTTTATTTACGCCTTAAGGATCATTTTTATGAATTTACACCTTGATTTTTGGAGAAGTTGTGACTTAAATGTTGTTTCCTTGTTGCCTGCTGCATCCTTGCCCTGTTGCTGCCTCGTCTTGCCATTTTTATGTTGCTTATTCACTGTATTGGCAACTACAATGTCAGTTACGTTTATGAAATTTGTGTTCTTTATTCATGGATGGTGAACACATTGACAAATTACATTACGCAAACATTTTAATTACATAGACGAACAACAAAATAGCTAGAAGACAAAGATTGAAGATTACAAGTTTATATAACACCATTATATTAACTTTGACTTCTTCACTGGGAATGGATCTGGTGGCTGCACTTGTCACTTCTTCTTCATCACGAAAGGCCTCTTCCAGAGGACGACACCAGTGTGAAAACCCATGCTCATTGCAGCAGTAAAAAAGAGTACCTAATTCGTTGGTATTATCTTTCTCAACAACTTTAATAGTTGTGTAAAGATTACAATTTGAAGCCCTAAACCTTTCTTTTTGGTACTTCAAAGCTGTAGAACGAGTGCTAACAGAGCTGCGTGAATTTGACATGCTTCTTGTAAGTACAATGGGTTAAATTACATCGGCTATATATAGATTCTCAGCCTGAAGACTATATTACATTAACTAAAATATTTACAAAAAAGTCCTTAAAATATGTATTTTCTTACAAAACTACCCCTTAACTAAAGCACATCAACAATGTAATCCCTGGGGGTATTTAGGTCATTTTACCCATGAATAAAATATTTTCGAAAATTCAAATTTCAAAATTAATGGAATCCTAACGGCTCACAGGGACCTCAAACGATCCGTTAGGTTTAAGGGTTTATATATAATAAACGAAGCTACGAAAACTAATTTGTAATTAGGGCAAAACTCAGAGCAACTGGATGTAATTCGCCTTTCAAATTAATTGGCCGTGAACAAATGACGAAATGGGCCAACTAGATATTCTTTAATATTTAAATCAGATTACCCATAAGGGAGTGATCACAATGGTCCTTTTAATGTCCATTTCAAAATAGCTACATTCTTTCTAACCCATTACAACTAATCACTTTCGATTTTCTTTTTTTCCTTTTTTTTCCCTTTCTTTTAGGGAAAATTCTAGCCCAGACCCGGCTTGGCCGAGCCCTAGTACGGTTTTTAATTAGTCAAATGGTTAGTTTATAGTCTTACCTTTTCTACTACTTAATTATTTTTTTCAACTAATCTATTTAATATTATATATATTTTATGATTAAACTTCTCCGTAGGTTTAGTTTATAGTCCATTAGTTTCGGTTCACCAACTTAGGCAGATGAGGTGTAACTATGTTCCCAGTAGGATAGATTCAATTGGTTAATGAATTTATTTTTCATTATAATATTTGGGGTTGAAATTCTACTTAGGCGTTCGTGTATTTAAAAAATTAAAAAAAAAACTTAGGTTTTGGTTATTTTATATCTGAAAAAAAAAAAAAAAATCGGGATCCCAACTTTATTCCTTTTGCAATTTATCATTTCAACAATTTTTCATTGCATACCATTATTTAATATTTATTGTATTTGTGATATACTATCATCTAAACTTTTTTTAGTGGTTTTGATTAAAAAATGTGATACACGACATGTTTATAAAACATACACCTCAATTATTTTTTTAACCAAAAAACACTAAAAAAAAAGGTTTAGATGACGTATATCATAATACAAAGATTGAGTGGTGGTATGTAATGAAAATTTATCGAGATAATAAATTACAAAAAGAGATAAAATTCTGGATGACAAAATAAACTTTTTCCCTTTTACATAAATTATTTGATAACTTTATCTAGAGAGATAAATAACATTTCGAATTAAGATATGCTAGAGTATTAATTGAAGTGTAAGCATCTTCAAATCATGTGTACAGAGGTCTATCACAAACACCAAATTTATTAGGTTAGTTCGAACTAGCAAATGAAGAAAAAAAAAAAAAAAAAAAAGGTTTAAGGCTGCGTTTACTTTGATTAACTAAATTAATGTAGATTGATTAACTAAAATATTAAAACTGAATTTAAATAATTTAGTATGTGAGTAAGGAGAAAAGATAAAGATAATTTTTTACTATTATAAAAATGATTACTAAGTAAAAAAGATGTTTTTATATAAGTTCAATTTAAAATTATTGAGAATTTTCAAATCTTCTTATTAATCTTTTTTCCTTAGTGCAACCATTTTAAAATCTTCTTTAGTATTTTAACAATCATATTAAAGATAATTATGAAAAATATATTAATAATCATATATTAAATTTGAATTAATAAGAATATTCTAGAATTCTTCATATACTTTTTATAATATCTTTAATATGATTGTTTAACTTTAATGTCAAAATTTTAATAATCATATTAAAAAAATTATAAAAAATATATCTATATCTATATCTATATATATATATATATATATATATATATATATATATTCCAGAAACGGGGCCATAGCCCCTTATTCGTGGCACGCCCCACGTATATATGAAGAGTTTAATTAAACATATAATTAAATAATAGTAGATTTTAATTTCCACGAGTACCAAGAGTATTAATATCAAATTTTTTTCTAGCAAAAATGTGTTAGTTTCAATATTAGTTTTGCTAAGAAAAATATAGATTTACTGGATATATGAAGAGTTTAATTAAACATATAATTAAATAATAGTAGTTTTTAATTTCCACGAGTACCAAGAGTATTAGTATCAAATTTTTTTTCTAGCAAAAATATGGTAGTTTCAATATTAGTTTTGCTAAGAAAAATATAGATTTACTGGATATTTTTGCAAATTTTAAAGTATCTTGTCAAAAATATTTGTTCTGTTTAACCAGATGACAAGAACCTTGAGAGATACGATAACATATTTTTTCATAAGTTCAACACAACAAAAAAATATTAAAAAAAACAGATCAAGAAAATATTTGTTTAAATTAATTTATTAACTAAAATATTGAAGAAATCGAAGAAGATGAATGCGGCGGAAGAACGAAAGCGAGAGAGATTAGGGTTGCAAAGAGGAAAACTTATTTCTGAATATTGAACTTAGGTTACAAGCTTACAAGACACAGATATATACTACCATGTGGCCAACAACTATATTGGACGCGTGGTAAAAATGCTAAAGAAGAGGAAAAAGACAACACGCCTTTGTACAAATAAATACAAAAGAAAAAGAAAAATAAAAAAGTCAACAACCTCCCTCAAGTTGGAGTTTCGTTGAAGAGAAAGCCTAACTTGCACAATATACGTCGGAAAAGAGGTCCTCCCAAAGCCTTGGTAAAAACATCAGCCAATTGTTGCGAAGTATGCACATGTTAAAGTTGAATGAATCCTCGTTTGAACTGATTCTGGATAATATGACAATCAATCTCAAGGTGTTTAGTCCGCTCATGAAACACCGGGTTTTCTGTGATATGAATGACGGCATTATTATAGCACCACAACTTTATTGGTAAGGAAACTGGTATAAGAAGATCCTGAAGCAAATAGCTTAGCCACTGCAACTCATCAACTGTTGTCCCTAAGCTGCAATATTCCGCTTCACAAGACGACTTGCTCACTGTAGTCTACTTCTTGGTCTTCCAAGAGATCAAGGAATTACCTAGAAAGATACAAAAACCAGTTAGTGACAGTCTAGTAAGTTGACAGGTAGCCCAGTCTGCATCACTGTAAGTTGTCAATGTAAGAGAATTATGGGTAGGAAAAAATAGACGAGCTGTGCCAGCTAGATAATGAAGCACATGCATAGTTGCATCCCAGCGTGCCTGCATAGGATTAGATACAAACTGACTCAATTGTTGTACCGAAAAACTCAAATCAGGCCTAGTCAAGTTCAGATATAACAATCGACCAATGAGTCTCCTGTAGTGAGCAGGATCAGAATAAGGAACCTCAGTGTCATAAGCAAATTTGTGACTCTGATGTAATGATGTGCAAACAGGTCTGGTATTAAGAAGACTTGCATCAATTAATAAATCAGAAATATATTTCTTTTGGGTAAGCATCATCCCATTGGAACACCGGAATATTTCTAGGCCCAAAAAGTATTTAGCACTGCGTAAATCCTTGATAGTAAACTCATTGTGCAAGAGATTCTTGACATCCAAAATCACACTATCATCTAAACCTGAAATCAGAACATCATCAACATAAACTATCAACATGATAAAGCAAGAATTCTTGGAAAAAGTAAAAACACAGTGATCATGTGGTGATTATATAAAAACATAGGCAATTAATTTGTTGGTGAACTCAAGGTTCCACTGTCTGGAGGCCTGCTTGAGTCCATACAAGGACTTCTTCAACTTACAAACCTGACCAGGTTGAGCTTTAGTATAACCTACAGGAGGCAACAAGTATACATCCTCATCCAAATATCCATGGAGAAAAGCATTATTTATGTCAAGTTGAAATAAACCCCAGTTCTTAGCAGCCACAATGGACAAGAAAACTCTCACAATCACCAGCTTAGCAACAGGTGAGAAACTGTCCTAATAGTCAATCCCAAATGTTTGATTAAACCCTTTAGCTACAAGCCTAGCCTTGTATCTTTCTATAGAACCATCAGGGTTATATTTAACCTTAAAAACCTATTTAGACCCAATAACCTTCTTTACTCAAGAGCCTAAAGCTCCCTATCCATAGCCTCTACCCACTCGGGATATTTAATAGCCTGTGTGTAGGTAATAGGTTCTGGTACATGAGCTATTTTAGACATAAAGGCTAAATAACTGGAAGAATAAGGGAGATTACCACTTAAGCACAATTGATCAATATTAGCATTAATATTATTAATCTCAAAGCATTACGAACATAGTCTTTAATCCACACTAGAGAAGACCTAACTCTATGACTCTCCCTAGGTTGTGCAACATCAGTGTCGTTAATCTCAGTACTGTTTTCAACACTTGGCACCAATTTTTCAACAGAACCAGTCCCATCTTTAACATGTTTAGGAGCCTGATCCTCAACATCACTAGTCATAGCAGAATCACAATCATCAATATAAATTTGAGGAGCAGAAGATACCTCATGCATATTCTTATAAGGGAAAACATTTTCAAAAAACTTCACATCCCTAGAAAACATTACACTTTTAGAATCCATATTAAACAATTTGTACCCCTTCTTACCATTAGCAGGCCCCAACAAAACACATTTTGAAGCCCTAGGAGAAAATTTATTTTTGTTAGGCCCATTATCAACAACATAACATAGGCACCCAAAGATCTTAACAGACTCATAAGAAGGTTTAGTATTCATCAATCTATAGTAAGATGTATCCCAAGCAATAACCCTGCTAGGCAGCCTATTAATAATGTAGGTTGCATTCAGAATAGCATCACCCCAAAAGTGCAGGGGCATATTAGCCTCAAATATAAGGGCCCTAGCAATCTGTAACAAATGTTTGTGTTTAATCTCCACAACCCCATTCTGTTGTGGAGTATAAACACAAGTAGTTTGATGTGTGATACCCAAATTCTGGAAGAGAGTTTTGCAATTGAAATTTACAAACTCACTTCCATTATCACTTCTAATGGTTTTAACTATTTTCCCATATTGAGTTTTCACAAAATTCAAATAATTTTTTAGAATAGAATAAGTGTGATCTTTATAAGGCACCAAGTAAGTCCAAACACATCCAGTAAAGTCATCCACAATAGTGAGAAAATAGTTACAATTAAAATGGGCTTTAACCTTAAAGGGGCCCCAAAGATCTATGTGAATAAGATCAAAGGGCTCTTTGGAAGAAATAGTACTTACAGGAAATGGTAGCCTAAGTTGCTTAGATCTCTGGCAAACATCACAGACAACATTGTTAGAGTTAATATCCAAAGAAAATTCCAAGTATTTCATAACAGTGTCAGAGGCATGTCCTAGCCTCTTGTGCCAAACATGAAAATCCTAAGTTTTGATAGATAAACCTCTGTCATCCCTGCTACAGTTTACATGAGTTTTATTTAAGCCTCCCTTAAGGGAGTTACAACTGGAATCATAAAACTGCATATTTGCAGACATAACATTAACAGAAGGAACATCAAAATGTTTATTATAAAAAATGTAAATGTAGCACCCGCAACGATAAGCACCACATCCCCCGCACCATAAGTCTAGTCCACGTATGAAATGGACAGTCCATACATGAACCAGACTCATAGTGAACGGGTGACAAAGAAAAACGATCCTGGTTAGGAAGAATCTAACCCTGAACCAATTAATCACAAATCCTAGAAATGCGGTTCAGAAGCAATAATATCATGCAAACATTCCAACAATAGCTCCAAGCTTAAAACATTATCATAACATAATTGAATTCAATCATGTATCCTAGAAATGGGTTCAACTAAGCATAAAACCTGTCCCGAGTCAAAAATCAATAATCATAATTGGCACACAGGCCCAAATACATAATGCTATACAAATAATCATAATGACGTAAAATGTGACCCGAGTGTACAAGTGACTTGAACTAGAAGGTTAAGACTTGACTCCCACCTAGCAAAACCTACAAGAACTGAAAAGTGGAAAGAGGGATCAGTCTCTAGAAGACTGAGTGAGCAGGAGCTATACATATATATAAAAACATGCACATGCAAGTCATAAATCCCAAGCGAAGTTTTATTTGAAATTAGTTCCCACGAAAGGCAAGAATATAGCTAGACAAAGCTTGGACTTTATAACTAATTCATATTGAATTCGTTACGTTCGTAATTCATAATAATCATTGTGGCTCAGCGAGTGAGCGTGCGTAATCTCCGACCGTGTACAAGAAACGTGATTAAGACTTTTGAATACGTGATCATGCAGTACGTAATAATAATACATGCAAATAGCACATTCATGAAATAACTGTAATAATAATCGTAATCGTGATCGTAATCGTAATCGTAATAATAATAATAGTTTCAACCTTCTTCCTACGGGGTAGTGGAAGGGTTTGCAAGGCCCTACCACCTCGTTCGTTCATTCTGAGTCGATGGGGTAACACCACTGGTTCAAGAATAACTCACCTTCCACACTATACGGTCGCGTGAGAAATTCTCAAAGGGTACTCTATGTGAATAGATGGTCCGATGGCCCGATGCCGTACCGGGTTCCACGCACACTTTTTCCTGGGCCCAATAATACGTGAACATGATCGTGCGTGATCTCGCCAAAACGTTCAAGTCGTGAGAATAATAATAACAATACATTTCAAATCCCTTGAGAAAAGGTACATGAATCCCATTGATCATCTTGTCCTGGGTGGTGAGGGTTAGCTACCCGAACCACCAAACCGGAGGAAAAAGGGTACTTGTGCACTTGAAACTGATTCTGTAACAAAGTGAAACTTAAAATATTGCATGATCACCTAACAACTACCTGGTACACTAAAGGAGAAAGGTTGGAGAACGCTCACTCGCCGAGCCACTGAATCACTTTCCTAAAATGAATGTTTTAAGTCGTGATTCCTTACACTTAGAGCCACATTTTACTTGTTCTTTCAAAACCTTGTGTGGAATTATGGCTCGCATGACTTTGCCGTTTTATATATATTATTTATGCCTTTCACTCAATCTTGTAGAGACTGACCCCTCCCTTCCTTGTCCCTTAGGTTCCTTGCAGGTGTAGCTAGGCGGGAAATTACTTTATTTATTGTAATTTTGTGTCTAGCTCGTGTCACACGGTTGTTGTACCACACACTCATATTACCTTTTGTTATGTATATATTTTTGTGAGACCGTGAGGGCAAATACTTTAACTTGTAAATTATGTAAGCTCTTGATGAGCGATCCTGTTGTTATGGACTACTGGTTTATGTTTATGGTTTATACTTTTGTTTCTGTGGCTTGGTTGCATAAATTATTTGGTACAGGGTTAGCCCGCCTAGCCAGGGTCCGTGTAGTGTCCCCGTTCGCTAGGATTGGGTTTGTGTACGGACTATATTCGTATATGAGCTTGGTCTTAGTGCGGGGGATGTGGGGCCCACGCTAGGGCGTCACATCCTAAGGTGGTATCAGAGCCCGGTTGCAAAACCGGAATTCTAGTGTTGAGTCTGTCTAGGTCGTACGGCATAGGAACAACTTGTCGACATGCTCTTGCATCTATTTGCTTATTTCTTTGCTATGTGAATTAATTAAGTGTTGCATTCTCTATTTTCATGAGCATAAATTGACCAACCACTCATTTCAGTGTTTGAATTCGACTCAAAGAGACCGTGACCGTTCACCGGGTCATCGCCGTCATCGAAATCGTTCCTCTACCCCTCAAGGGGAAAATCCTCGGGCCACTCCAGAGAATTTTATGGAAGCTGTTATGAACTATGTTGAAATGAGACTCCAGGAGAATCCACCACCACCACCTCCAGCTCCGGTTCCTCCCCCAATTCAAGAAGGGGGTTTATCTCAAGCTTAAAGGGATTTTCACTCCTACCATCCACCACAATTCCATGGTGGGAATGATGAACTTGCTGAGAATTGGCTCGCGAAGATTCAAGACATATTTCGGGTATGCCGTTGTAGCCCTCAAGAGATGGTTGACCTTGCTATATTTAAACTTCAAGGAGAGGCACGAAATTGGTAGAGTACGACGAATATTACACTTCAAGCTAATGGAGATGAACTCACTTGGGAGACTTTTGTGAGGGAATTCAAGAATAACTATATTCCACCGGTGGCGAGGACTAGAAAACTTCGGGAATTTCTTAACTTGAAGCAAGCGGGAAGGACTGTTGGTGAATACATATTGGAATTCAACCGATTGGCCCCTTATGCTTCTCATATCTCCGGGGATGATGAGTTAAAGGCTCTCCAATTCGTGGATGGTCTCAGGTACGAGATCAAGGATGTTATCGGGGTTTCTAATGTTAGAACTTGGGTAAAGGCAACTGTCAAAGCTCTTAAAGCCAAGGCTAAGATTTCAAAGAGTAAATCAAGGACCTTCCATGCCGGTTCCGGTTCGGGAATGGGAAAAAGGCCCGCATTTCAGCAATTACAAGCTTCCAAGGGTAATGATAAGAAACAAAAAGCCGCTGGGAAAGCTCTGGCACTACCGGCATTACCGGCTCCACCACCACAACAAGAGAGACCCTGTTGCACTTATTGTGGACATCCTTCCCATATATATCGCAATTGTCGCCGCCGGTTGGGCCTATGTTTGAGGTGTGGAAAAACGGACCATAAAATTGATACTTGTCCAGAGCCGCCACCAGGAGCACAACAAGGGGGTCAAAGGCCGTTGATCCGGGCACGCGCCTATGCTATTGGAGGTGAAGAGCGGAATGTCGATATTGATCCCAATGCCGTGGTGGAAGGTACTATATACATTCATGGCATAAACATTCATGCATTATTTGATCCAGGTGCCACCCATTCTTTTCTTTCTTGTGGCGTGGTTCCTTCTTTGCCTCTACTTCTTGCTTGTACCTCTTCTTGATTTGTGATTAGTTCCCCTCTTGGGGGGAGCTTAGAGTCAGACCGTGTGTTTAGGGAAGTTCCGGTGAGCATTGAGGGCCGTGTTTTTCCAGCAGATTTGGTCGTGATGCCCATAGACAGATACGGGGCTATCTTGGGTATGGACTGGCTTTTTCGGCACCGAGCGGAGGTTGATTGTTTTGGGAAAAGAATTTGTTTGGGTTCGAAAGTGTTTGTTGGTGAAGGTTCAAAGACTCCTCCACTACTCTCTTTCAGTGAAGCTTATGAGTTGGTTCGAAAAGGGGCTACGGGTTTTCTGGCTTATCTTCTTAACAAGCCTAAGGATCAAGCTAAGATCGAAGAAACCGAGGTTGTTAAGGATTTTCTTAGTGTCTTTCCCGAGACTTTGGATTCTCTACCACCCGAGCGGGAAATTGAGTTTGTAATTGATTTGTTTCCGGGAGTTGAGCCTTATTCAAAGTCTCCTTACAGAATGGCTCCTGCCGAGTTGAAAGACTTGAAAACTCAACTTGATGAGCTCCTTACTAGTGGTTACATCAGACCGAGTTGCTCGCCATGGGGTGCACCGGTTCTTTCTGTTAAGAAGAATGATGGGACCCTGAGAATGTGTATCGACTATCGTGAGTTGAATAAGATGACAATCAAGAACAAGTACCCTCTCCCTCATATTGAAGAGCTTTTTGATTTGTTACAAGGATCTAAGGTTTATTCTAAGCTTGATCTTCGATAAGGATACTATCAGCTACGAATTCGAGAAGATGATATTCCCAAGACGGGATTTAATACTCGGTATAGGCACTTCGAGTTTATAGTGATGCCGTTTGGATTAACGAATGCCCCTACGGCTTTTATGGATATGATACATAGGATTTTTCGTCCGTACCTTGATAAGTTTGTGGTGATCTTCATTGATAACATCCTAGTGTATTCCAAGTCTCCCGAAGAGCATGCGCAACATTTGAGGATTGTGTTAGAAACTCTTAGAGAGCACCAGCTGTTCGCCAAATTCAGTAAGTGTGAATTTTGGTTGGATCGAGTCACTTTCTTGGGTCATGTGATTTCTGGTAAAGGGGTAGAAGCGGATCCTTCTAAGATTGAAACAATGGTGCAATGGGAGAAACCAAACAACGCCTCAAAGATAAGAAGTTTCTTGGGTCTAGCGGGGTATTACCGGAGACTCGTGAAGGATTTCTCCAAGATCGCCGCTCCTTTGACCTGACTTACTAAGAAAGAGGTGAAGTTTGAGTGGGATGAAACTTGCGAGGCGAGTTTCTAAGTCTTGAAAGAGAAGTTGACATCAGCCCCAGTGTTAGCCCTACCCGAGGGTTCTGAAGGTTATACTGTGTTCACCGATGCCTCTAAGGAAGGTCTTGGTTGTGTTCTTATGCAAAATAGTTGAGTAATAGCTTATGCCTCGAGAAAGCTAAAGGACCAAGAGAATAATTATCCCACTCACAATCTCGAGTTAGCCGCCGTGGTTTTCGCTTTGGCCAAGTGGCGTCATTATCTTTATGGGGTCACTTTTGAGATCTTCTCCGACCACAAGAGCCTCAAGTGTTTGTTCACACAGAAGGATTTGAATATGAGGCAAAGGCGTTGGATGGAATTCCTTGAAGATTATGATTGTACCATCCATTACCATCCGGGTAAATCTAATGTGGTCGCAGACGCGTTGAGTAGGAAGCCTAGCGTGTCTATGTTGGAAGTTGATTCGGGTGTTAGTTTTGAGCCTACGGTGTTGAAGGTACGTGTGGCTAATATTACGGTACAACCTGAGTTAAGACAGAGAATATATGATGCTCAAGCTACAGATCCCGAGATTCAGAGATTAGTGTTGAAAGCACGAGATGATCCGGAGTATCCATTTGGTTTGGATGATACCGGACTTTTGAGGTTCAAGACTAGAGCTTGTGTGCCCGAAGAATTGAAACGGGTAATTCTTGAAGAAGCTCACAGATCGGGTCACTCCATTCACCCCCGAGGTACAAAGATGTATCGAGATTTGAAGAAGTTCTATTGGTGGAGAGGTATGAAGAAAGATATAGTTGAGTTTGTGAAGCATTGTTTGACATGTCAAAGAGTAAAGGCAGAACACCAAAAGCCCGGAGGCTTATTACAACCTTTACCTATTCCGGAATGGAAGTGGGAACAAATTACTATGGATTTCGTGTCCGGATTACCCAGAGCTAAGGGTGGACTTGATGGAATTTGGGTGATCATTGACAGATTAACTAAGTCAGCACATTTCCTCGCAGTCGGGATGTCTGATAAGATAAGTAAACTTGCAGATAAGTATGTTCGAGAGATTGTTCGACTCCATGGAACTCCTCTTAGTATTATTTCTGATAGAGACCCGCGGTTTATCTCCAAGTTTTGACAAGAACTTCAGAAAAGGTTGGGCATTAAGCTTAAGTTCAGCACCGCTTCTCATCCCCAGACCGATGGGCAATCGGAGAGGTTGATACAGTATTTAGAGGACATGCTTCGGGCTTGTGCACTGGATTTTCAGACTAAGTGGGATGAACATTTACACTTGATCGAATTTGCTTATAATAATAGCTACCAAGCGTCGATTAAAGCAGCACCGTATGAGATTCTTTATGGGCGAAAGTGTCGTTCCCCTTTATTCTTTGATCTCGAAGAGTGGCGTTGGACAAAACAGGAAGGTGTTCAAAGGGAAGTTAGAAAGACTAAACTTTCAGCAACTACTCAAGATGCAGTTGAGAAAGTCCAAATGATAAGGCAACATATGAAAGCTGCCCAAGATCGACAGAAGAGTTATGCCGATAGCCGTAGACGGAAACTTGAGTTTGAGGTTGGTGATCGTGTGTTCTTAAGAGCATCTCCTCGTAAGGGTTTTGCAAGAATTGGCCAAGGAGGGAAGTTGAACCTTCGTTATTTGGGTCCTTTCGAAATTCTGGAGAGAATTGGAGAAGTTGCTTACTGATTGGACCTACCGCTAAATTTGACCGGGATTCATAATGTCTTCCACATGTCTCAATTGAGGAAGTACTATCCCGATGATTCAGAGATCCTTCCCCTTGAAGACGCCGAGGTTGAATCGGATTTAACCTTTGTCCAAAAGCCGGTTAAGATTATAGATCGAAAATTTCAAGAGTTAAGGAACTGGCGTATTCCCTTAGTTAAGGTTTTATGGAGAAGTGACAAAACCGAGGAAGCCACTTAGGAAACGGAGGACAAGATGAGAAGATTTTATCCGGAGTTGTTTCCGAAGGAACAGTGAATCTGGGGACCAGATTCTCTTAAGGGGAGGAGGTTGTGACACCCCGACTTCTCGACTGTACAGGTACGCGCCACGCGTGAAAGTTTTGAGGGTTAGGCTTATTTAATTTCTTTTATTGATTTAATTGTGTGATTTAAACCTTTCTTTTACGATTCCTTTTCGTAGTTTTATGTTATTTAATTTTCCGGGCATGCCTAAGTGTTTAATTATTTTGTATTTATAAGAATTTTTCTTAATTGTCTTTAATTGCCCTCTTGGAAATGTTTGATACTTGATTGATAATTTGATGAGAATTTATTTGTCATATACATAACATTTCATACTTAATTGCATTCTCTTGAATTTCATAAGGACCAAAGTGCAATTTTTTCCTTTTTCTCCCCACTTGATGGATATATCTATATACACATACCTATACATACATTTCTTCATTTCATCTTCATCTTCCAAGAACCAAGAACAAGGGCAAGACATCTCTTTCATTTCAATTCACAAGACAACAAGAGATTTGAGTTTTCTTCCATCTTTTCTTCAAGGAATTCACTCCAAGACCATCTCTTCTTCCTTTCCCCTTCTTTTTCTTCCATTTGCAAGCTATGTTAGAAACTTGTATATTTGAAGAATGTGAGTTTAGACTAGGGCTTTCACTTTCTTTGGATTTCATGACATGTTTTGAAGTTTATGTGATGAATTTGAATTAATCTCATGCATATATGACATGTTTTACTTTAACTTTGATGCATTCATGGTTATGGAATATTTGAGGGTTTTATGAAGGGGTTTTGATGTATCTAAGCATGTTCCTTTGGATTATAAGTGGCCTAAATGAGATATTATGACTGTATGCTTGTTGTTGGATGTTTTGAGTGATTGTGGTTGAGGTTGGAGTTGATTTGGTGGTTTGGTCATCCCCTCCCGCAAGCTTCCCCTGTTCTGCTATGTTATTCTTGTTCTGGAGGACTACCCGGGCGGGTAGTTTTTGCCTATAAAAGTACCCGGGCGAGTAGTTAATGCAGAAGGGTTTCTGTACCTGCTCTCCCCGGCCAGGTAAGATTCTACCTTGTTTTTCCCCGGCCGGATACTCCCTCATCCGAACTCCGTTTGACCTGATTTTTGAACTCACGGAAACCTCTTGAAGTCTAGAATAACGTCCAATTGGAATAACCTAAAAATTCATTCTATATTCTGAGTTATAATCGTTTTAATTTGGTGTCGCCACTTCGTCGAAATTCTGCACTCGTTCAAATTCACACCTCCGCCATTTTCAGGTCCCTTTGAACCACATTTCGTGCCATATATCATTTTAAAGGTCTATGGGCCTAGTTTCATTCCCAAGAAACAAAACTCAATTGTATTTCCTCAAACTCAAGATATTCCAGTTTTACTACAGCTTGTCCGTTTTGGAAATCTGTCAACTTTCGCCCAATTTCGCTCGGGAGCTCTTTTTGTGTTTTCATTTCCTTTTTCTCGCATGTTTCCATCTCCAAACTTATTTATAACTTATTATTTCTTGAATTTATTCTTATACTTGTTCTTATATGCATTAATTGTGCACTTGAACATGTCATTGATATAATATGATTTCATATGGATGCCTTATGTATTTAATTCACTTGCCGTGCGTAATACCTGGTTCATATTGAGTCGAGTTTCACTCATGTCTTGTTTCCTTGTCCAGAGAGTTCTCAGGAGGACGTTGAGCACGTCCAGCAGGGTTGAGGAGTCCTCGTTCTTCCCTTTTTGTCCGGTACAGGTGAGGAATTGTTAGGATATAATATAAACCCTACAACCCTCTTCTATGATGATTTGGCTAAAACTTATATTATACTTATATCTTGATTTCAAATGAACAAATGATTTTGGAAAATGAAACCAATCTTGATCCTGTCTTGTTTTGGCGAGACTGTTACACTTCCTGGGGCCCAGGGGCTTATGTATTGAGAGAACTGGGGAAGCATAGGCTGACGGCTATTTCTTGCATATGTCCCAACCAAACTCGGACTACCCGGACATTCACTAGGAGGTTTGGTGAATCGAAGGGGCTCCTGATCAATGGGATTCATGTACCCATTGATCATCTTGTCCTGGGTAGTTGAGGGTTAGTTACCCGAACCACCAAACCGGAGGAAAAAGGGTACTTGTGCACTTGAAACTGATTCTGTAACAAAGTGAAACTTAAAATATTGCATGATCACCTAACAACTACCTGGTACACTAAAGGAGTAAGGTTGGAGAATGCTCACTCGCCGAGCCACTGAATCACTTTCCTAAAATGAATGGTTTAAGTCGTGATTCCATACACTAAGAGCCATATTTTACTTGTTTTTTCAAAACCTTGTGTGGAATTATGGCTCGCATGACTTTGCCGCTTTATATATATTATTTATGCCTTTCACTCAGTCTTGTAGAGACTGATCCCTCCCTTCTTTGTCCCTCAGGTTCCTTGCAGGTGTAGCTAGGCGGGAAATTGCTTTATTTATTATAATTTTGTGTCTAGCTCCTATCACACGGTTGTTGTACCACACACTCATATTACTTTTTGTTATGTATATATTTTTTTGAGACCGTGAGGGCTAAATACTTTCACTTGTAAATTATGTAAGCACTTGATGAGCGATCCTGTTGTTATGGACTACTGGTTTATGTTTATGGTTTATACTCTTGTTTCTGTGGCTTGGTTGCATAAATTATTTGGTACAGGGTTAGCCCGCCTAGCCAGGGTCCGTGTAGTGTCCCCGTTCGCTAGGATTGGGTTTGTATGCGGACTATATTCGTATATGAGCTTGGTCTTAGTGCGGGGGATGTGGGGTCCATGCTAGGGCGTCACACCTACCTACTCCTTCGATGGGGTAACACCACCGGCACAAGAATAACTCACCTTCCACACTACACGATCGCGTGAGAAATTCTCAAAGGGCACTCTATGTGAATGGATGGCCCGACGGCTCGATGTCGTACCAGGTTCCATTCACACTTTCCCCTGGGTCCAATAATACGTGAACATGATCGTGTGTGATCTGGTTAAAATGTTCAAGTGTTAGGAATAGTGCCCTTAAAGCAGAGCTTGCTTTACTATTTCCTTGTGAAATCACAAACAGTCTTTGAATAATAAACGGAATGATTTTGTTTATAGGCAATCACTTCTTTATGTGCTTATTTATGTCTGTTTGGGTTGACCGTGTTTTGCATGTATTGAACTCCCCTAATCCGATGAGGCCCTTAAGAACTTTGTCGTTATGGGAACGACACATGAAACAAGTTCTTAACTCCATAGGCGAGCATTAGAAACCTCTCCAAGTCAATGAGTCTGACAGACAGGAGTGTCGACCTTGACTCTGCTGAGACTTGCTTATGTGATTATGTCCTTTTGAAGGATCACTCAGTTTCATGGAGTGATAAGTGCATAAGTTGATGCGCGCATAATACATAAGGGTGATTGTTACAAGAATTTCATCACTGAGATGTCCCGTGTGAGAACATTCCTACATGGGAAAGGAAGTTTCCTGAAACTTCCAGATTAGGAAATATCTCACAGGACAATGACGTGATTCATTAATCCTTAAACTTGAGATTCTATAATGCCTCATATGAGCTAACTCTGTAATCTTTGATATAGGCTTAAAAGGGTGTCGACATACTGACACCTGAACCACGACCTACGTTGGGATTACACAAGTGGCATATGTAGAATTAGTAGAATCAATAAAGGACCTACACTTGTTACAAGAATAAGAATGATCTCTTACTGATTGAGTTGTTCGTAATCCATTAAACTTAAACCCTTGGCCAAGGTGGATAAAAGATCAAGACATCTAGGAAATGGGGTTTTCTAGGATTGAGATCGAAATGGATATGAAATGAACTTAACTTTAAAGATCAAGAATATTTGGGCTCTGAGAGTATTCCCATGCCTTAGTTATTGATTGAGAGATGGAGTTGTAGGAGGATCGTATTTCACTGATTATCATTGACTGAAAGGTTCTTCGATTCATTTCGTTATTCGGCTAGGGGTCACACACCCATTGCTAGCTTATGGTAGTGTGATCTGTGAAGTGATTAATTAATTAGGAATTAATTAATTGTTGTCACTGCTAATCGAATAATAAACCTAAAAGGTCACACACAAATGCCGGAACACGGGGGTTATGGTAGGATGTTAATATGATTAACGAATGATCAAATTGTTGATCGAAATGGAGCAAGGATTGTGTGGGTAGCTGCCACGTGTATGCGTGTGGAATTTTCCACACGCGAATTCTTTTTTAGAATTAATTAATTAAATTGTAATTAATTAATTTTGGTCTTTTAATTAATTTTGAATTAATTGTTAAGATTATTCTCAAATAAACTTAACCCAATAAATAATTAATTGGGAATGAATTTATCTATTGAATGTTAACTTTTTAGCTTTAGGAAAGTTGAAAAGTCCAACTTCCTATTGTAGGAGAGAGAAGGTTATTCTTGCAAGACTTGGAGAACAAGTTGGGAACTTATTTTCTCCAATTAAATAAATAATTAAATTTGTTAATTAGTGAGCAAGAAAACAAAGTCCACTTGGTTTGGGAACCCGAGAGATTTCAAACCAACCTTGTATAAATACAAGGAGTGGTGCTTCTCTTATTCTTTAGACCAACACTCACGAAGTATTAAGTTTTTGAGAAAATCCAAAAGAAAAGTTTCCAAAGCAAAAATTATCCTAGCCATTAACACAAGCCATAGAATTAGCATTCTCACTAGCTTGATCGTGTTTTATGTTTAGTGTGGATACGCTTTGGAGGCTGTAACATCTCGCTCGTCCGACCGTACATGTACGCTGTATCGAGTGTGTTAATTGCGCGTTTAATTATTTATTTTAATGTTAAACGACTTTCTTAATTAATTTGAATTATTTGTTAAATAATAAGATTTAATAATTAATTGTTTTTAAGCTTTTAAACTTGTTTTTATTCGTTTGAGTTCCAACTTGTTTCGAAATTTCGTGAAAAATTTAATATGCATGAATTTTACCTGTTATGGATTTTCCTATATGCTCGTTTTTCATTTTCGGACTTGTTTGATATGGTAACGCACCATATTTTATTTGTTGGGGACTCGAGGGCCTAACTAGTTGTAGCGCGCCTTTTGATCCGGAATTTATATCTTAAGCTAGGGAATTCGGAATTGAATTCCGGAAGTGGCGCCGGACTTGTAACGAAATTTGGGAGCCTTGGAACCTAGCCTTATATTTTTCTAAGCCCGTTTGATCCTCCGAATTTCGCCCGAAAAGTGGACCTCGGGCAGATTCGCCACCTTTTACGGTTTTGGCCATAACTTATTTGTTTCTTAACCAAATGACCCGATTCTTGAGCCTATATGACCCTAACTCAAAAACCTATCACCCAAACTCAGCCATTTGATTTCCGCCACTATTCACCCAAGTCCGATTTCAAGCTCGTTCGACCTCCATTCTTCGTCAAATCGAAGAGGTAAGCACATATCTTGGTTGTCCATCTCCTAATCTATCTTTTAAGTGATCTCTTGCTTGTATTCTTGGAGTTTTAGGCCTGTTTTGGTAGAGTGTATGAATAGTTACGGGTTTGTGTTAATTTGGTGATATCTTGCTCGTTTTTAGCTCGATTCTTGATCCGTGAAGTGCTACGTGACACTTGTTGCATCCTTGATCTATTCCTTACCTTGTATTTGCTGGGTGTGTTGAGATTAAGGCTCCACCATTGTTGAAACCTTGAGTTTTGAAGCTTTTATGGTTGGAATTTTGAACTCCTTGGTTGCCAGTTTGTTGTGAGATGTGTGTGGCCTTTCTTGCTGAGTTTTTGTGCCTGAATTTAATGTGTTACTGCTGTGTTTTGCTGCGTCTTTCTCCTGCCTTGCCCCCTGCTCCGGAACACTGTTGTTGCTGCGTTGTTTTTGTGAGGAAGAAGGCCAACACGGTCGTGTCTGATTTGTTTGAAAAGTTGACACGACCGTGTTCAGTCTTCGAGATTGGCTGCCAAATTTAATAAAACCGGACACGGCCTTGTCCATTTTGAACTAAAGACCAACACGGTCGTGTCCTAGTGTTGAATTGATTTTAAATTCCAAAAGTTCAGCTGAAATCCGGAGCTTGGTGCATGGATTTGCTTTGTTTGTTCTTTTCCTTTCGTAGCTGCATGCTTATGTGATAGATATATATTTATATATATTTGTGTTTCATGCATTAATTGGAGTAGTGTCTAGTCTGCATTGTGCATGAATACGTGAGCAAGTAATATATTTAAGTTAATTAGTGCATGTGTGATTTATGTACATATGTAGTATATATATATATATATATATATATATATATATATATGTTTCATCATCATTTCATGCATGTGTGATAATATTTAAATAAATATATGAGATGCATGTTATATTAATTAATGCAAATCTTATTTGTTAATTTCCCTAATATTTCCTTGAAATTATGATCTTAAGTGGCGTATATGGCATGATTTGGATGAATATGTGTTAAATAATCAAGCAAACATGTTCCATGTACATTTGAAGTAAGGTTGGAGACTGCCCTCACTCGCTGGGGCCATGTATTGAATGCATGAAAATGATCAAGTATTTAATATTGACAGTTGTATTCTCGGGCGAAGAGATCTCATTATTAAACTTATACTTTTATCTTTTCTAAAACTTTACCCGAGAATATAGCTTGCATGTTAACTGCGCAAATATTTATTTAAACCCCTCACTCGGTTTTCACAGACTGATGTCTCCACCTTTCAGGTTCTTGCAGGTGCACGCTAGGCGGGAAGTGAGTCGAGTCCAGTTCTTGTAGTCGAGTCAGACACGGTGCATTTATTTGACTATTTATGATTGCATATGAAACTATTGTTAATGTTAATTGTTATGGATCATGAAGATGATAATGTATTGATATATGAGATTTAGTTGGAAATAGCATGTTTTGATAATAAGTATGTGGTATTGAATATATTATGCTTCCGCGTTATTTTTGATGCATTTACAAATTAGTCCCGCCTAGCTTGTCATTTTATTTTTATTGTCACCCGTTCGCTGCAGGCTGGTTTATGTACGGACTATCCATTTCGTGTGTGGATTGACCTGTAGTGCGGGGGTGTGTCACCTCCCTGTGTAGGGGTGCTACATCACAAGTAAACTAAAACTAAATTTTACATATCAATACATTATCATCTCCTAAAATCCATAACAAATAACATTAAGCATAATTCCTTTGAAAAATAACTAAATACTTAAATAAAATGCACCGTGCTTGACTCGACTACAAGAACTGGACTCGACTCACTTCCCGCCTAGCGTGCACCTGCAATGACCTGAAAGGTGGAGGCGTCAGTCTATGAAGACCGAGTGAGGGTTTTAAATAAATATTTGCGCAATTAACATGCAAGCTATATTCTCGGGTAAAGTTTTATAAAAGACAATATATAAGTTCAATAATAAGATATCTTCGCCCGAGAATACAACTGTCAATATTAAATATTTGTTCATTTTCATGAAATCAATGCATGGCCCCGGCAAGTGAGGGCGGTCTCCAACCTTACTCCAAATGTACATGAAACATGCTTGCTTTGTTAATTAATAGGTGATCATTCAATTCAATTACCGTGCAATCGTGTGATAGTGTAACCAAGTAACACATTTATGGAATGGAAATCACGCAATAACTCGAGGACCATCCGTGGTGCCGGACCCATCCCCAATCTCCTTCTCCCTCCCATGATGGGAAGGTAGCTAGCCTTCACCATCCACGACGTGTTGAGCAGAGGGTACATGAATCCCTAAGCCCGGAACTCCTTCCTCCACTAATCTCCTAACGGATTCAGGGGTCATCCCAATGTGGTGAGGATAGCGCGAGAGTTACTCGTCAGCCCTTGCTTTCCAGGTTGGCTCCAGCCACTATCTTCGGGCCCAGCATGAACGGTCATGCTACTCGCCTGAAACATGCACGATACATGGCTTGCTTGCTTGTTTTTCATGAACATGACTTGCTTGAAATGATAAGTGATTTCATTCAAAATTATAGATATAAATACCTTTTTGGCCGAAAGATCACATAAGGGGTACACGGGTTCTATATAACTAGGAATTAAACCTCACCTGATAGGCGACACACGACTCATGGATGCGTGAACATGTTCATGATCAACAATCTCCGCCCTGGAGAATAACTGGATAAGAAACGGGGACAATGTACGTGCATGAGATCACAATTCAAGAATATTACCAAATAAGACGCACGGCGTGATCAAGTAACGAGACTTCATGCAATAAGCAATGTAGCATGTAAATATCATGTGTTGGCATGTAAACAATCATATAATCACAAATTGGGATCAATAAAACCATTGGAATTGAAAGTGAAAAATGGAATTTTATGCAGAATGTTTCTGCCTTTCCAGAGGCCTGGGAACGGCCGTTCCGGCCCTTAGTTCAAAATGGGAAGGGTCGTTCCCAGCTCCCCAAAGTTGCTCCCCGAAGATGGGAACGGCCGTTCCGGCTTGTAAGCCAAAACGGGAAGGGTCGTTCCTGTCCTTGCCGCCATGCACACAATTCAAACATGGGAACGACCGTTCCCCAAAACAACTGGGAACGGGAAGGGTCATTCCCGTTACGCAGACAATACAGAAACAGAGCAGGAAGAATAGGGGAACACGAACCACAACCAAAGATCACCATAATCATCATAATTCAATCTCATAAGTTATAATTCATGAAAGGAAACATACATACATGCTTAAAGTGCAATAAAACCCAATATAAACACTTCTTTCATGCCTTGATCATCACAATCATCATTTCAAGCTCGAATATCAACTTAGCATATAACTCCATAACCTTCAAGATTTAGGCATGGAATTCAAGGCTAAAGCTTAGAATCATGCTTTTAACAACTGAAACACAAGTTATTACATCAAGATCATAACCCTAGCTTCAAGCTCTAATTCAAGAATTCACACATATATCCATTTATACCTTTTGATGAAAATAAATGGAAGAGGATGAGGAAAGATGATGCTTGAGCTTCAATTATGAAATTCCTTAGCAAATTCTAGCTTGGAGATGATGATTTTCCCAATTCTTTTCCTCCTTTGATGAATGAACGGAGAGAGAGATAAATGGGGATGAATATGCTTGTATGATGTGAAAATGGAATGAAGGTTGTAGAAGAGATGCATATACCGTGATATATTTTGGGAAAAATGTAGTATTTACAACTAAATCCTCCAAGTTCTATAAGTTATGCAATCAAGGATAAAAGGTTTGGAAATGATCAATTTAATCCACAAGATTTTCATGCAATTTAGTCCTTAAAGAAAAGGAAATGAGCATTTAAGGACAATTAAGCGATTAAATCATGCTCGGCAATTATTCCATGTAGCAATTGAATTCCAATTATACAATAATTCGCAAATTGACACGTTTCCACATATTTTCACGTAGTCATGTTGAAATGCAATTTATAAAATTAATATAACACGTACAAATTGAATAAAAGAAAATAATAAAATAAAATCCTAACGCTCAAACTCACACGTATCGAGCATACCTGACTGTCTGGAAATTTGGGGCGTTACAATACTTAATAGATCTTGATCTAATGGTGACTGATCAGATAAAAAGACGAGAACTTTACTCTATTGTTTAAGAGATTAGGAATTCTCGTCCAGTTCGAACCCATATAAATGAAGTAAAGAATTATAAAATATGTAGGGATTTTAAAGGAACTCAAAGAATTATTCTTATTATTAACTAATAATAGCAAAAAACCAAAAAAACAAAAAACAAAAAAACAAAAAACAATGTTATTCTTAGCACAATTTCACCTTGAGTTTCTATTTGTGCTAATAATAGTGTGTTCTATATATTGTTTGTTATCCAATAGATTTCTAATTCAGAATAAATAATAGAAAAATAAAATATTAGTATCGTTGCTCAATTAATTTATTTTTTCTGAAAACAGAAAATTAAAAATCGAAAAGCTATTTATTTTTATTTAAAAAATAAAAGGGGGAATTATTAAACAGGACGAATAATGTTAAAAAGTTATCCTAAACCCCCTAATTTGAAAATTCTTCATTTGTGATCACCAATATAGCACATATTTTTTGTAAACCCCCCAAACACCTTAAAAGACTACTTTACCCTCAAGTTTTACTCTGATACACACACGATTGATTCATCACCTTGCAACTAAACTCCCTCTGATTCTTCCCACGATTCTGAGTCCGTCGCCGCCCCCGTCCCCGCCGTCGCAGCCATAAGCCTATTATCATAGCACCCCCAATTATTGCTATTGGTATTTTGATTTGATAACCGAAGCGGACACCACTTGTTTGATACGAAATCAAGAAAACCCATTCTGGGAAGATGGATTCCGGCAGCTTGGTGACTTGTTCGATTTGGTGTAGTGTATTTTTTGAAGGCGAAGATCATGTCTTTCAACTTCGGGAGAGCGATACGCTTGAAAGAGTGTTTTCGGAGATTGAGACCCATTGGCCTGCGTTCGATTGTGATACATATGTGGTGCAGTACAAGGCTGCCCATATGGAAGATGAATCATGGATTACTTTGAAGAAAGATCAAGATGTTGAGAGTATGGTGGCAGTGCATGGTCTAGCAAAACAACACATTGCAAAGTTGAGAGCAATTCAGCCCCCTTCAAGTTCATCTCGGAGAAGGTAGTCCCTGTATTTTAATTTGCTCTGTTCTATGGCTGATTTGGGATTGCGATGCATATGTGATGCGTTATTCGTTTGGCTTGTGTCTTATTTGAAAAGGGATGACCAGGGAATGACCTCGACAAGTCAAGCCCTAGTCGTTCATAATTCCAACAACAATGAATCCTGGAGTCATTACATCCGTCGCGTTGGACAGGCCTTTAAGGATGCTAATGACTGTAGGGTTCATTTAAAAAATTATCACATTGCAGTGAATCGAAAGTTTAAATATATGAAGAATGATACTGATAAGATTATAGCTACTTACCCGGATGAGAACTGCAACTGGAGGTTTTATGTCTCTTATTGTAGGAGAGACGGCGAGTTTGCTATAAGAAAGTTAAATGTTGACCATGTTTGTGGTTTGGAAACTGTTACGAATAAAAGGTCACACCCCAATGCCGATTCAAATTGGGTTGCATGTGTGATGAAGGCCCATATCATGGCAAATCCTAAATACAAACCGAAAGATATAGTTTCTTATATCCGGAACGAGCACAATGTGGAAATTCCATACCATACTGCCTGGCTGGGCAAGGAGATAGCACTACATGAAATCCATGGTTCTGATGTTGGGTCTTATAACCGACTCCATTGGTATGTGGATGCTGTGAGACGTTCGAATCCCGGCAGCATTTGTGATTTGGAGATAAAACAACCGGATAACAGGTTTAACCGCTTGTTTATGGCTTTGAATGCTTGTTTGGTAGGATTTCTTAGAGGTTGTACGAAAATAGTTTTCCTTGACGGCACTCATATCAAGAGCAAATTCAAAGGTCATTTGCTTTGTGCGACAGCGAAGGATGGGAACAATCAGTTGTTTACAATAGCATACGCTGTCGTTGACTCAGAGAATGATGAGAATTGGGAATGGTTTTGCCAAAAGTTGAGACATGCTCTTGAAAGTCAGCCTGTGCTTTGTGATTTTAGACAGTACACATTCTTCTCCGACAGGCACCTGGGACTTGTTACGCATGTACCAAGGGTATTTCCAGGCTACCAACATGCATTCTGCCTCAGACATTTGGTGGATAACTTTAGAACTCAGGCATTTGTTTACCGATTACTGTGATGAGTTGATACGTATGCTCCTTTTCTTGATAATAAAGTGGATGTTGGTTGTCATTATCGCAGGTCCTTAGGAAGCATTATCCCAAACTGAACAAAAAACATTGAACCAATGTGTTCAATGCAGCGGAATATGCTCCTACCAGGGTTGAGTACTCCCTGCACATCAACAAAATCCTTAAAGCAATGCCATTGGCCGCAGATTTCTTAAATAACTCCGCTCCTGAAAACTGGGCTAATTCATTATTTACCGGTAATCGATTTAGTATCATCAACAACAATATTGCAGAGTGTTGGAACAGTTGGGTGAAGGATGCGAGATCCCTCCCAATTGTTGCTTTGATTGACCGGATTAGGTAGCAGATAATGACCATGATGTGCAATAGAAGGGAGCAAAGTCATGAATGGCAAACGCACCTTTGTATAGATATAGAGGTGATGGTCAAGGCTGAATTTGAAGTAGGGAGGAGATTGGATGTTGTGCGAGTCAACTCAGTGACATTTGAGGTGAATGAAGGGGAATTCCGACACACAGTAGACCTTGACAAGCGGGAATGTTATTGTAATTACTGGTAGATCTTGAAGCTCCCCTGCAAACATGCTTGTGCATGCATTGACAAGAAAGCGTGGTCGGTATACGATTTTTGTGATGGTGCTTATTCAGTTGAAACGTATAAAAAAGCATATGAGAACATTATTTTCCCTGTACCGAATGCTGATATGGTCTCAAATGTCGAGGTTCAGATCATGCCTCCCGATGTGAGGCCTCAGCCTGGTCGACCGAAGAGGAAAAGGTTCCCATCGCAAGTCGTCAAAGCTGTTACTGTATGCTCATCATGTAAAAGGCCTGGGCATAACAAGAGAACATGCAGGGGCCCTGTGTCAAATTGATTGTTTGTATGTTGTTGGGTATGTTGTTTAATTCTGGATCCTAATCAGGTTTATATGATTTGTTTTCGCACAGAAACTGAAGAATGGCCGAGATTTCAGTGGAGGCTTGCCATTTTGGCTTGATGATGGACCTGGTGAATGACTTTTTTTTAACTTTTTTTCAATTGTCTTTGTATTTTTTGTTGTATGGAAGGTGAGTTGTCCAGTGAAACTATAATAATGCGTAACTGGAAGGGTGATTTGTCCAGTTAAACTTTAGTAATGCGTAATTGGAAGGGTGAGTTGTCCAGTGAAACTGTAATAATGCGTAATTGAAAGGGTGATTTGTCCAGTGAAACTGTAGTAATGCGTAATTGGAAGGGTGAGTTGTCCAGTGAAACTGTAATAATGCGTAATTGAAAGGGTGATTTGTCCAGTGAAACTGTAGTAATGCGTAATTGGAAGGGTGAGTTGTCCAGTGAAACTGATTTGTCCAGTGAAACTGTAGTAATGCGTAATTGGAAGAGTGATTTGTCCAGTGAAACTGTAATAATGCGTAATTGGAAGGGTGATTTGTCCAGTGAAACTGTAATAATGCGTAATTGGAAGGGTGAGTTGTCCAGTGAAACTGTAATAATGCCTAACTGGAAGGGTGATTTGTCCAGTGAAACTGTAATAATGCGTAATTGGAAGGGTGATTTGTCCAGTAATGCGTAATTGGAAGGGTGATTTGTCCGGTGAAACTGTAGTAATGCGTAATTGGAAGGGTGATTTGTCCAGTGAAACTGTAGTAATGCGTAATTGGAAGGGTGATTTGTCCAGTGAAACTGTAGTAATGCGTAATTGGAAGGGTGAGTTGTCCAGTGAAACTGTAATAATGCGTAATTGGAAGGGTGAGTTGTCCAGTACAACTGTACTGGACAACTCACCCTTCCAATTACGCATTATTACAGTTTCACTGGACAACTCACCCTTCCAATTACGCATTACTACAGTTTCACTGGACAAATCACCCTTCCAGTTACGCATTACTACAGTTTCACTGGAAAAATAAATAACAATTCAATTGAAATTTCAATTATATAGATGAACCAGATTGCTTTTCTAGAAAGGCATTGGCTAACTTAAAGCGGTATTCGGTGATGTTGCATGTCTCGGCATATGTCCTGAACTCGTCAGTCTCTCGAACAAGCATCTCACCATATAGACACATTAATACACCACAATCATTGCTCCCCCTATCCTGAATTCTCATTCGTCCCCGCCCCAATTCCCTCTCTTTGGAACTCTTGACAACATTGTTCTTAATCCACAACTTCTAGAGGAAATCTGAGTATACTTCGACATCGGTGGCAGCTTCTTCTATATGCATTGAGTTGTAGTGACTGAAACGTTTGTGCTCGGTCTCATACACCAACATATGCCAGTGAGAATTTGTCAGTAAAGGGAAAATAATATAACGACATGAGAACATAACTGTTGAAGACACCTCGTTCAGTGTCATGACGTAGTCACTTTTCATCTGGTGCGCCATGAACTCGTTGATTGCAGATGGGACAATGTAAGGGACAGTCTTCTTCTTTGTCTTTCCTGTACCCCTGTTCTTCAATTTCCCCACAAATTCAACTGACACATGAGGGTTAACAAAGTGTACATCGTGGAATTTCGGCACAAGGTAACCAGGACTTGTTAGCAGGTCGTAATAGGACAGAATAACATTGTCATTGGTCTCCTTCCCCAAAATTAGATCTCGTAGATCGTACACGAAGACAAAACTCGTCTTACTTGTATACACAACATCATGGCTGCAAAAGATTATAATGAAACAGTCAACAACATTCTGCCAACTAAACTCATTGAATTAAGTAAGAACACTTACTTTTGCGCCTCCGTGTAGCTCATAATCAAATTAAATGCCCTATTCCGTTGCTCCTCAGTGACGACCTCACATCCTGGGGCCTCCTTAGGCCTACTGTCCACTTGAGCTCCATCAAACACAGTCACCTAATACATAATTATCCAATGACAAATCAAACACACGCGCATAGTTAAAAGACATTGTAATATTGAATCTTGTATGTAATATGTTCTCACATTTTCTTCCACACGCTCCCTCACATCGTTCTTCCTCTTCGATCTAACCTCAGCTCGTCCGGAATCACAATCACCTTCCCCATCCTCAATCAAGTCAACTTGAACTCCTACATCAACACATTCCGGTGCCTCTTCCACACAAACCGTTTTAACTCCTTCATTGACACATTCAGGTGCCTCTTCCACACAATCGGTTTGAACACCTTGATCGACACCTTGTGGTTTTGCTGCTACGCAAACAACTTGATCCCCTTCGTCAACAAAAACTTCTTCCTCCGCTCTAGACAGACTTCTCTCCATTTTGTTAGCCGCTCGTAAGGGAACAATCTACGTGTTTTTAAATCTACAGGCTTTCTTACAAAACATTTGAATAAAATATGCATATTGGTTTAGAATACCAAAGATTACGGACTTACATCTGAGAGGCAAATACTTTCCAGTTCCTTCTTCGCATTCTCTTTCGTACTAGGCAGTGCACTCCCTTTCCATTTAAATAAACGAGGGAATGCTGCCAACCTTCTTGAGATGCCAAACTTCTGGATTCGTTCATGAAACCATGCCTGACATAAACAATAACTTAAGTAGGTGTATATATAGGTATAAACGACACAATCTACAAAACCAAGCCGACGACTTACCAACAAACCCATAGTACATCCATTAAGAAAATCATGTTTATCCACAACATGCTTCCTAATACCTTGAATCAAAAACATATGAGCCGTCGTGCCCCACGCGTACTGTCCAATCCTGGACAAATCATCTACATACCAAATAAGCTCAGTAGGCACACGTACACTGCTACGTGGGAACAACAAACAATTAAAAACGTATAAAATGTACATCCGTACAAAATCATCAATGCCATCATCATCAGTCCTTCCGACGAATTCGTGCAGTTTACTCTCGATGTTAGTTCGGGAGACATTGTTTCCCTTATTGCCAAAATGCTTGATCAAGGTATTGGATTTACTCTTGCCCACAACCACGACAGGATGACCGGAATGCCGCATACCAATAACAATGCTGAATTCCTCCTCACAAAATAAAACTTCTTGGCTACCAAATTTAAATGTATTTGTGCTGCAGTTGTAGTAATCGAGCAACAACCCAACTCTGTTAATGCTCCCCTTCTGAACAGGCGCTCCAAAAAAACAACCAAACGGCGATTTCTTAACTGCATCGAGTTGACCAGGAGACATTTGGTCACGAATTTTATAGATAACCTCACTGAATCTCTCCAACACGCACTGATGCAAAATCGAATACACCCGCTTCTTCGAAAGCGTGCCCTCATCAGTCTCACGGAAGTCTACCTCTGATCTTTTTCTCTTTCCCCTGCTTGTTTCGGCCGGGGACGGAACAATCATCAACGGCGTCGTCGACATTGAGCGAACCATCTATCGAATAAAAATCGATTCAATGTTCCTTATTTAACAAACTCCTGAAACCCTTACTTGTTGAGTTAAAATCATCATTTACCAAATACAAACTGGAATATGGCGAAAAAAAATGGAATTTCTGACCATTTATGGAAGAAAACTAACCTCGACAGTTTGGGTGCGACGTACCTTCCTCTCAGACCTTACCATTTCAAGCAACGACCTCAAAAAGAGTGTTCGTCGTGGGGGCGTGGTTGGTAGCTCGTAGGGGTTTCGCCTCTAACGTGGGTGTGTGGGTCGTTCAGTCTCCAATAACTTCTTCTACACTTGTCGGCGGTGGTGTGCGGCGGTCTGCAGCGGCGAGCGGTGGCGGGAGATGGTGAAGAATGACAAATTCCCGCCGATGGAGGAGGGATTTGGATGCTTGGTATGAATTGTGATTATTCAATTTTAGCAGGGATACTTTGGTAATTTTAGGCGATTTAGGGGGTTTTGAAAAAATATGTTGTGTATTGGGGATATAAAATAGTATGATTTTAAATTTGGGGGTTTGGGATAAGATTGTTGCCTTATGAGGGATTGTTCAATAATTCTCCGAAAATAAAAATAAAAGAAGAAGAAAGAAATTTGAAAAGGTTGACCTCGCCTCGCCCCCACGCTCCAGTCGCCTGCGTAGCATCTTATCATTCCTCCAAAACCCTCATTCCCCTACCAAATCTCCACACGAATCAGCAACAATGGCTTGGCGTGGTTCAGTTTCCAGATCTCTCATGTCCACCGCTCGAGCTTCTGCCTTCCGCTCGTCGGCGCCGGCCGCCGCGGCACGCACTTCGCGTCCCCCTTCTCTCGCTTCCTCTCGCCTCAACCCCGGCCGCCTCAATTTCTCCAATCCCAGGTCCTAAATATTGGCTCTTTCTGCATTCAAATCGTGTTCTTCGTCGCTTCTAATCTGAATGCAATTTTTTTTGGTTCTTGTTTAACGTGATTTGTGTTTTACCTGAAGAAAATTTGACATGACAGCTAATTGATTTTAGCCTGAATCATGTTATAGTGAATAGACTACATTCCTGTCCCTTCAATGCCTGAACGTTGTAGCTGTGTTGTAATTAGTCTCAATTGCAGTTTATTAGACTCTGAATTCTGGTAATGCAATGCAGGACATTAGGGGAGCTGGGATGCGCCCAATCACTGATGCCAGTGCATAGCATGTTGGTGGGAGCAGTGCTGACATCTCACTTGTCAGTCAATGTGCGAGCGTACTGTGAGCTGTCCCATGGTACCTTCTGCCGTTCTTGTCAGGATCGCTAGTAGTTTCTTTGTGAGTCTGATACTACTGTCATTAGGGTACTCCTGGCGGTAGATGCTCATGAAGAAACTGGTTTTTCTTTTTCTTAAATGAATATTTTGTCTCTGATTGAGTTACATAACTGTGCTACCTGTGAAATATTTGATGAAATAAAAGGTGAAGTCACTATATTATTTGTTAGCTTTATCTGGCATAGTTAAACAGAAAAGGTTGTGATTATAAGGATTGACTGAAGCAACCGAAGACAGGAAATGATTTGAAATGTAGACTTGGATTTGGCTTTGAATAGAATAGGAGGATCACGATTCTGAGAGTTCTGCATGCCATGCTAGAGACACATATATTCTGTTATATGAGATAATGAGAATGATTTTGTTGTTCTTGAACTACTGAGATCTTCTAATGAGATTATGAGAGCATGTAGAGAACAAAAACTTGAAAATGATGCACCTTTCTCGAGTTAGAACAAGGCGGTAGATTCTACTCTACTAATAATAGAAAATGATTCTCTTAGCTAGTAAAGTTAGTTGATGCAAGTGAAAATCCTTCATTTTTCACGCGTGATGCCGATTTGTGGAACTCCCATAAATTCATGTGCCAATTTGAAAGACCAGTTCATCCTCAATGGTGAGTGTCTCAGTTTTCACTTTAAAACAGATTAAGGGAATAATATAGGAAGTATATAATGAAAACAAAGATTGTCTAGTGTTTGTTGAGTCGCTTCAATTTCTTGGTAGGAGTTTAATGGTTCATATAGTATTTGGCCGTATCTGCAGGTAGCATTACAGTTGAATAACTATCTGTGCAGAAGTTGATCATCTAGTTATATCTTGATATGAATATCTTAAAATTGGCCATTTTTTCTTATATTTTTTTTCTCAAATGTAGTTTCATATAGTGGAACCATGTCTTTAAGACTTTGTATTTCTTTGCTTAGATTTTCGTTTTAGAATCACACTTGGTGGGAATTATATTCAGCGGGAAAAATCAAAAGGTGAAAACTAAGCTTAACTATAGAACTGAATACCTGGTTGTTTTGTAGCCTTTTTGGGCCCTGGGCCTTGACAATAATTCTAAGTTTCCTACTGGTCTGAATATATTTGACTATTAAAAAGCTGAGTTTTCATTCAGGCATTAAATATTTCTACCTGACCTTATATAATTAGTGAGCCATTGTAAATATTTTTAGAATGTGTTAGCTCACATACTGGTACCCTTCCGTTTGTTTTGCTATATTGACATGTGGTGAGATCATTCAATAATCATGGAGTTTTGTAGCCCAGCATTTAGCATCGAAACATTGATTAAAACTACTTTGATTAGATTTATTTTGTTATTTCATCAATTACATGAGCTGTGCTCTATGTATCTAGACATGCTTTCATGCTGTATTTTCACTATTATGTGAGTGAAAAAAGAATTGGAAAAAGAATGAGAAATGGACATGCTCGTGGGTACCACTTGCATAACATGGCACAAAGTCTTTTTTAGGAATTAAAACACTAGGTTTTAGCGGTTTCTGTTGTCCCCTTCAGGACGTCTGTTCAGCTCCCACTATTTTAGTGCTGAAGACATAAGTGCCTTTTCAAGCTTATGCTCGTCGAAGTGATTGAAAACTACCAACCACATCGTAAATGTTTAGTGTTCTTACAATATATCAGACAAGCACAACTTCAAAGTTCTTTCAATATGTGTTAATCATGCAAAGTTTATATTGTGGCAGGTACTTGAACATATTGATGGATCAGCACAATCAATGGGTGCTCAAAGATCTTGGACTGGTTCAATAGGTGTATTCTAGAGGAACTTTCCCATGTGGAAGAGAAAGGAAAATATCTATAAAGAATGGATCATACATTATTTGATATTTTAATTTCGGTTTTGTATCTTTTTTACCCGTTCAGAGTATAAAGAATTTTTCCTGTGGCTGGCGAATATGGGAATTGATCTTGTACTGCTTTTTCTACTCAAGCATTCATCCTTCCAAGCAGCTCTTTTTTATGTGAAGTGTTATGAGTTCATGACACCAGAAACTATGTTTTCTTGTTCTGGACTATATGTGCATTCTTGTTACTGGGGTTTCATGAACTGTGTTCATTGGAATTTCTTCTTTTGGCCATTTCAGTATTATTATTAAGATAATTAGTAGAATTAATGGATATATAGACAAAAAGAGTGAAAAAGAATAAGTATTCCGCGTATCTCAATGAATTACGAAGTTGATAAAATTAAATATTAGTTATTCTGATAGATAGTATCCCTCAATTTTATTATTTATTTTTTTCTGTAAATATTTTTTGAATTTGGATAGCACGTCATGACTCAATTTTTTTTATTTTTTTATTTTTTCTCTCCACCTTGAAAAGGTTGTCATGACTCAATTTTTCTTCATTTTTTCACTTCTTTTCCATTTTGAAAGTTCGTTATGACTTGGTTTTTCTCCACATTGGAGAGCATACTCATTTTTTCTACACCCAATTTGTCTACGCCTTTTCTTCTTTTTTTCTTTTTTTTTTTTTCTTTTTCCGTTGTTTTTTCTCCACCTTGAAGAGTTTGTTATGACTCAATTTTTCTCCACTTTTGCTCCACCCAATTTTTCTACACCTTTTCATTTTTTTTTTCTCTACTTTTTCTCCACCCAGTTTTCTCTCTCTTTGAGAGTATGTCATGACTCAGTTTTTCTCCATCTTCTGTCATGACTCAATTTTTCTCCATTTTTTCTCCACCTTTTCATTTTTTTCTCCATCTTGAAGAAAAACCGCTAGAACTCCATTTTTCTCCACTTGGAGAGTTCGACATGGCTCAATTTTTCTTCACATTTTCTCCACATCGGAGAGTCTATCCTGATTCACCTCAGTTTTTTTCCACCTTTTCATTTTTTTCTCCACCTTGGAGAGATTGCCATGACTTATTTTTCTCCACTTAGAGAGCCCGACGTGACTTAGTTTTTCTCAACTTTTTCTCCACCTTGGAGAGTCTGTCATGATTCAGTTTTTCTCCGAGTTTTTTGCTCGGTCACCCCTGTGATATAACTAATTAGCATTATAGACCTTGTGCTTTAAAATGTTTCAAAGCGATCCCTGTGAATTTATTATATTATAACATAAAATCCTACGTCCGTGGTTGTTGTCTCACGCTCTAAACTTATAGCTGAGTATGTGAATTCTTCTAATAATTGGCAGTGAAAAGACCCTGTTACCCCTCTATAAACTTAATAAACTTAGAATGTCTTCTTCTTCATCCTCACAATTGAAACCCTAGCTACAAAAAAGGAAAAAATGTCAACACAATCAGAGAGTTCATTTCTGAGACGAAAGAAGCAAGACCTTGTCATTCGGTACCCTACCCCACCCCCCCCACCCCCCAAAAAAAAAATAATAAATAAAATTGTGGTTGTCGCTTGAAGGCAGCCATCAAAGTTGTGGAGTCATACTACAAGCCCTCAAAAGGCATGCTCTATTGTTGCTGCCCAAATTGCTACTGTAATTTTTTTCTTGGTTTAATCCCATTCAGACATCATGGGTAGCAAAAGAATTAGAGGAAGCAGATGAAGATTGTGAAGACGAAAACGAGGATGAAGTGGTTTCAAGATTTTCATAAGTACAGTAGAGGTCTACAAAAGATGATAACACAAGCAATGTCAATATCAATGTAATATCGTTGGTCATGATATATGTGTGTGTTTTTCATTATGTGCATTGTTGTGTTGAAGAAATGAAAATATTGTAAAATAAAGCTCTGTAATTGTTCTTTGTTTGACTATGAATGTTCTATTTATGTTTCTAAATTTGTTGCCCAGAAAACCCTGTAAGATCTAAAAGATTTAGTATAATCCCTGGATCATTTATAACCTACGAACAAGTCTTGACTGTAATATTCACTGCAATGTAATAGTCAAAAGCAAAAAGCCAACAAACATGATAAGCAAAAGCAAAATTATAGCTATGGGACAGTTAATAATAAAAGCTAATAGGAGCAATTCATTCAAAAACAACAAAATAAGTCTATTTAAAGGCATTAACAAATGCCAACAAACATGGTCCTCACAACATGAGCAAAATAACAGACAAGGGATCTTAAATGCACAATCATCATAATTTATCGCAAACAACACATTTTGTGCCAAACAAAATGAACAGAATATTGTTTTTAAACTGACACAAACATAAATGCTTCAAGCTACTTCAGATCTACACAACTTCAAAGCCTCCATGTATTTGGATTCCTCTTCTTCTTGCATCTTTCTTTAGTCTTTTGAAACATCTGACTCTCAGTGGGCTTTCTCACTCTTTCCTTCATTGTTGTAGGCTAAACATACATGTGGAGCTGAAGATGTGGTGGTTGCTGAATTTGAAGGTCTAGTAGTTGACCTCGGAGCACTGAAGGATGACTGCCTTGACACAAATATGAGTGAGTTAAGCCTAGGTGAAGTTGGTGTTGTAGATCCTAACGCAGCAGTTGGTGCAGTAGCTCTTGGTGCAGTAAATGGTGCAACTAGTGCAGTAGGTTCTCTTTCACCACTTTGTGAATTTTCTGCTCCTATATGTCCCTATATTAATTAGATAAAGAATAATTACAATACATTAATGCATTAACAATTAGAAATAAAGAATAAGTAACTTGAATATGCTAACCTAATAATATTTTGGATTTGGATATGTTTGATTATTTTTGCATGATCTTTTATTGTGGCCTACTACCAGGCAGTTTTGACAAGTGTGAGTGAGGTTCTTTCTTGTTCCACCAGTTCTTATCTCATCAACACCTTTTCTCCGCTATTTTTTTATCTGCACAACTTTCTCTTGAAGTGTGAAGGTCCTAAAGGTGCCATATCAGCTGGATATAGAGTTCCTTACCTGGAACACCATAAATCATGAGGGCATACACCTTCAGATAGGGGATTTACGAGCAATGATCGATGCAATAGGTATAATGTTGAAAGAGAAGGCGTTTTCCATGTACTTAGAGACTATGTTTATGCTCGTAAAATTTGGGATATTATTGTAGCACCAACTGATTCGACCAAGTTTGTGGGTGTGGATTAGGGATGTAAACGAGACGAGTTGGCTTGCGAGCTTAGCAAGCCAGCTCGGCAAAAGCTTGAGTTCGAGTTCGAGTTCGAGTTCGAAGATGATGAGCCGAGCCATTCGAATCCAAGCCCGAGCCATCTATTTCTTGGTTCGTGGTTCGCGAGCTGGCTCATGAACCATGCCTTTTAAATATATATATATATATATATATATATATATATATATATATAGTATATATACATAAGTGATAAAACCCTAGATCTATTTTTCTCCTTCCAGCCGCAGTATTGGGCCTCCTCTCTCTTCTCTCTCAGTGTCTTCTCTTGTATCTCCTCTCTCTTCTCTCTCAGACTAATGCCACCTCCTACCACCACACCACCACCAGCCGCAACAAAAATCAGCACCCTCGCGACCACCAACCGCAACACAAAATGCCACCACCCGCGCAGGACACATCGCCAGCAACCAATATCGCACCACCATCTCACTAGTCTACGATCGTCTCTGTCGTGCACTTCTTCCGGCGATCGGCTCCATCACCGCTGCTTCTCAAGTTGGATTGCGTTTTTTTTTTCAGGCATTTGTGTTTGAAAATTTTCTTTTTTGCAAGATTTATTAATTAAAAGTAATTAATTTTATGTATATTGTTATTTTGTTGGTAATGGGATTCGAAGTTCCAATTCCCAGCTAAGTTTATGTTGCTAGACAAAAATCTAAATTTGTATCTTAATTCTGTATTTGAAGGGGTTGAATGGACAAAAATCTGAATTTTGTATTTAAAGGGGTTGAATAGCTTTGGTTTTTTTGGTAGAGAATAGCTTTATTCATGATGCCAGGTATTTTTTTTTTTTAAGATTTAGGCTTGGCTCCTGAGCCAAGCCGAACCTGCCCGAGCCAGGCACGAGCTAAGCCCGAACCAGAAATTTCATGGCTCGCTGGCTCGCGAACCAAGCCCGAGCTCGAGCCTACAAAAAAAAATACCAAGGCTCGCCTCGTTTACATCCCTAGTGTGGATGCTAACAAGTGGCTAGAACTAAGTGTTAAACTAAATGTGAAAAGGGTGGTGTTTGATAATGGTGTTTGGGCTAACATCTTTGCTTGTACTTGTTGGGAAATTTGGAAGTCAAGAAACAATCAGGTCTTTCAACAGAAACAAGAATCGGTGTGTATTACAATTAACAAGATACAAGGTCTGTGTGTGGCCTTGGCGCAAATTCAGATAAAGGAAAACTATACAAAAGAAAGGGGCAGATCTGGAATCAAGTGGAAAACTCCACAAAGCTCTTGGTACAAATTAAACACGGATGACAGTGTGCTAATTAACGAGACGGTTGTGGTTGGGGGCGTGCTTCGGGATGATAAAGGAAACTAGATCATAGGTTTTGCTATGAACCTGGGACATAATTTGATCACCATTGCTGAGTTACTTGGGCTCAGGAAAGGATTACGATTGCCTAGGAACCGTCGGGTGGAAAAGTTGGAAATTGAAATTGAGTCAAAAGCGGTCATTCAACTGGTCACCACGGCTGATACTTGATATCACCCACTGAGGTGTATCATTGAGGATTGTAGGTCACTTTTGAGACGATCTTGGCAAACGAGCTTAGAACATATGTATAGAGAAGGCAATCAAGTTGCGGATCGACTGGCTAAACCTGGCAGTTCTCAATAGTTCCATGGCCCAACTTAGAACATACGTATAGAGAAGGCAATCAAGTTGTGGATCGACTCGCTAAGTTGGGCCACAGAACTAGTGAGAGCTGCCAGGTTTGGAGCGAGCTACCGGAAGAGATGCAGAGGATCCTGCTTGAGGAGAGCTTGGTTTTGGACTCCACGCTAGTTTAATGTTGTGTTTTGTTCCTTTGTTACCAAATAAAAAATAAAAAAAATACACCTTCAGATAAGTATCTCATCCACAAAATCTTCCAATTTCATTCTTCAATCTGTTATTGAAGTACAAGCATGCATGCAAGGATATCCATTGAGTTGAAACATGTCACAAGTGCAAGTCCTCAAAATCCAACCTCACCACAAATTGGCTATCCCCTTCATGCACCTGAAACTCAATCCTTCCATACCAAGTAGGACAAAAATTCCTAGCTAACTCATATTGTCTGTTTATCTTTTTCAGAATATTGGGACATATTTTTTCCTCATATTTAATCATACCCCCTTTCTTAACTTACAACCTATAAATCAATCTTTTTTCTAATCTACTCAAACATCTTAATCAATGGTAAATCCCTACATGGTAGTATCGGTCATATTATTAAAGGACTCACATATGTTATTAACTAAACTATTAAACTTACAATATGTTTTGAAGTGTGACCTGACCTAATGTTTCGGTGCAATGGTGGACATCCATTCATATGCAGTTTGCACAATCCCATCAACTTTAGGATCAAGTTATTCGATTTGTTTCATCACAACAACCCATTCTTCTTTGGTCCCTGTAGAAGTTGCTCTTCAGAAAAGAGCTTTCATGCCCTGACTCTTCCAAATTTGGTAGAATTTCTAGTACATATGTCTTAAGCAGAACTTATGCTCACTCCTAGTACAAACTCTTCTCACTGCATTAATTAGACCTTTTTGTCTGATAGAGATGAAGGTCCATTTAGCTTCATACAACCCACCTATATCCATAAGCAATTCCTCCAGAAATCATATTCAATTTTCATAATTTTCTGTTCTCACATAATCCAAGACAATTGGGAACAAATTGTCATTCCCATCTTTCTGCACTTCATTAATCAAAAGTTTCCCTCTGTAGATGTTTTTAATGAAACATCCATCAAGACCGATGATTGGTCAGTGATAAGTCACATATTTGTCTAATTATTGAGATTGAATTGTTATATCTTGTTCCATAGTTTGATTTAAATTGTGGATATTGAATTGTGTTGTACGTTTCCTTGCAAAAAAAGACAATTTGTGGAAATTGAGAGATTTTTGACTGTAATTGAAGCATGGGAAATCATACCACGTGAGGGAACTTTATTTCTTGAAGAGAAGTCAATTCATATTTGCATTTGGGCCTTAATTTAGAAGCACCATGCAAAAACAATTGAAGTGGCCCATTATTCCAATCACTTTTGGCATTCAAACGGGATTAGAGGCAGCATTGAGTTTGTGGGTTATTTGATTGGTTAAATAATTTGGCCATGAAATCCAAGCCCACAGGTGCACTTTGATTGGAAGCTCAATAAGCCCACATAGTGGGGCACTTAGTAACGAAGTCAGCAAAGAAATCTTTGGGCTTTGGTAAATTGAAATTTGATGACAATTACAAGCTAGGGCCAACACATCTTCTGGAGTGAAGACTTCTAAATTGAGAAGAAGAAGTGGTGCACGTTTTTTCGGTTACATGATGGGCATTACATTGGGCATTATTTCCCCAAAATTAATTTGGAACGTGGGAGTTAGTGGTAGAGATGATTTGTGATCATGGCATTCAACGTGGGAAGAAAGTGGGGAAAAGTAATTGTCACCTTTTTGGCACTATTTAATGGGGCAATCATGCAGAAGAAAGGGGATCTTTTTCTCTCATAAGGGAAGAAAGCAGCACCGAGAGCTCTCTTTCTTTCTTTTAATTTTATTTTAAATTTTGTTAATTTTCTTTGTTCTTGATTTGTTAGTTTCGTTTTAGTAAGGATTTTCCTAGTATGCATTAGGGTTGTGTGAGACGAATTTATTGGTGATTTTATCAAGTTATCCATTTTAACTCTATTTTTACGACATTGTGTTTGTTCATATTCTTTGACTATATTAAGAGCTCAAATCTTAGAATAGGCAATTCACATATAGCTAGTTAACTTATTTGGTGGAGTCTAGCCGGATAATTAACGAAGTAGCAAACAATCACTAGGCTGTTAAGTTCGACTGATTTCGTGTTGTGGGATAGACGGTCTAACTAGGCGAAGTAGGAGTTTCTACCTAGTCGGTTAGGGTTAGTGTTTCTTTAGGGTGTAATGCAATTGCCCAATTGAATCTTAAAAGGAGTTTCTGCTAAGGTTATTGGTTAATTAGAAAACGATTATTAGGAGTTTCTTTTAGTCGTTATAAACAGTAAGAAGAAACGAGGGAGCCGGAGGTGTTATCTGGTAACTATAGCTAGCCTAACGAGGAATTAATCACCCTGTCTGTGATCATAGCCTGATGCATGCGTAGGAAAATCCTAGCTACTTGTTATTTACTGAATTAATTTAAGTATCAGCTGAGTTTAGTTGTTAATTATTTGTTTATTTAGTCTCGTTTTGTTCATTACATTAGTAGTTAGTCATATATCTCAACCCCCCTATTTTAATTGTTTCCTTGGTATATAAAAAGTTATAAATTCACCCAATCCTCGTGGTTCGACACCCGTTACCGCTATTTTACAATTCATTTGTGTGCAAGATTCGGGACTTTATTATTGGTGGTTTCGACACCCATCAGTCAGCATCCAACCACAAATCCAGAAGTCATAACTTTCAAAGAATAATATAATTTTTCAAATATAGGAGGTTCAAAGTTAACTTTGTTTTTTATGATGATCATGCTTCTTGAATTCTTAGTTAGGACTGTTGCACCATAATTCCATAACAGAGAAAATTCTTTGTCATATTCACCCTTTATCCTTTCAATGCCACTTTTTTTACCTTCAAAGCTATCCAGTATGAGACCTACACTCCCGACTTCTTTTGTGTAATCCTCTCAAATTGGGAAATGGTCACATCTTAATTATCTCTGATAGTCTACTCCATCTTTTCACCAATGTATGCTGCTCTGATACTAAAATTCTCACCTTTCCTTGCACATGTATGCTTTCCTTTTAGAGTCTTCACTTGAAACTAAGTACTATTTTGAATACATGAAAGCATTTATTTTCTAGTTGCAATGTTCATCCATGCCACAAAGTGTTACTCTTCTACTTTTAGATTTGACAACATTCAAGACATAACCATTCATAATGCTCCAATCAATCAGAACATTTTTATAAATCTTAACATTGTCAAATTCATACCCAACACACCATTTCAAATTCTTCACACTATCACCTTCCTTCCAATGAGGATATCTTGTTGGTAATGACAGGTTCTTCAGTTTGTTCTTCAGGATAGCCAGGAAAGGTGAGATATTTTAATGGAACTGGCTCTTCAGGCTCTGCAGTGTGACGCCCGGAGCAGTGGGCCACCACATATCCCGTACCTAAACCGAACCCACATACGAAATCGACTTTCATACATGAGCCCAAGTGGGGACCTACACTCACACACTAGGTTAAGCATGGTTAAGACACAACAGATTGCGGAAAACAGCAAAATAAATATGCGGAAGCAAGAATAAGGATCCAAACAAGAGCTCAAAATCTTCCTAAGGTGAATAGTGACGGGAATGAGGGCTTTTCTCCAAGTTTGCAGCAAATTCTCTTCATTTCCTTGTGTTAACTGAGAATGAGGGAGCATAGGGTAATATGGTATTGTGTTGGGGTTGTGTGGGACCAGGTTTCATGTGAAAAGATTGAAAATTGAGGGAGTTAGGTGCAATATTGTACAAGATGGTCATATAGGCGCAAGTAGCTTGTTTCGGTCAAATTTCGGAGTATCAAATGGGCTTAGAAAAATACAAGGCTTAATCCATTGACTCTAAATTGTCGAAATGAGGCTAACGAAAGTGACAGAATTTAAATCTGAATTCCTGAGCTCGAGTTACACTCCTCGGAACCCAAGGTGCACTAAAAACTTTTTAGCCCCCTTTTAGGTTCCAAACGAACAAACGCCTTAAAAGCTCAACAAATAAACTCGAAAACATATAACGAGCATATACACACATTTATAATACGTATATCTCATGTATAGAGAACAAACACAAAAATCCAAATTGAAAACGAACAAGAACGGAACAAATACCAATGAAAAGAGCATAACGTTCAAATTAAGAATTCAAATAATTAAAAGAATAACACTTAAACATTTAATAAACATATAAATGCATAAATAAATAATTTAAATGCACAATTACGTCATACCTGTATCGCCGAAAAGTCGGGGTGTCACAGCAGCAACTGGAATCTCATTTCCAATTTCATCGAGCATACTAATTGGTCCAGGACACTTCACAACAAAGAACTCCATAGTACCAGTATATGCATGTAGATCAATCAACTCCACAATGTTCCACTCAGAAGTTATCTCTCTAATGGCACCATGTTCTTCCACTCTCATGTTTGGAAGTTTGTAAAAAATGCAACTTTAAAAGCTAATATAGACATCATAAAGTGCATCTAGATTCAAGTAATCCAGATTGAAGGTTCCCCACATTCCCTCTTCCATTCACATACATAAGCTTCTTATTCTTCTTCTTTATCTTAGCAAATTCACCACCCAAGCTCATGTAGATCTTATGCATTTGTTAATATCCATTCTACAATAATATAAAAAAGAAAAAATTAAAGTTCAGAAACTTCATAATGTACCCACAAAAAAAATTAAAGTTCATAAACAAGTTTTTAAAGTTCACAAACACAACGTTCAGAAAAATAAATTTCAGAATCTAACAAGTTCAAACCATATTCCAGCAAATGTTTCACAAAAAAAAATTCAGAATATTCTAGAAAAAGAAAACTCAGAATACATAAACAAGTTCAGAATCTAACATATTATTCGCACCATAAAAACTAAGAAAATACATCCGAAAAATGGAAAAATTCAGAAAATACAAAAACGAACATAGCTTACCTTGTGAAGAGAATACAAATGACTAAAATTGTTCAAATAGGTCTTGGTAACACTCATGCTATCACAAACGTTAAAAAAGATCACTCGAAGTCTCAGATTTGAAAAAATTTGATTTTGCCAAAGTAATGAGCCACATGTTTTTCAATAAAACAAAATACTTCACAATAAAACGCAATTTAATGTGTCACAGTCACAATCAGAATCATAGGAGATAACTATGTCCCCAAGTCCTTTTCCCACTTCTCCAAGTCAGTTTTTTGCAAAAACAATGCAGCATTACATCAATTTCGTACATGATGTCCAAGATATTATAGTCCATCTTGAGGGGCTATTAAGCACTGATAATTGATACTTTCTTTAATTATTTTATTACGTCATTAAGTTAGTGGATAAAGTTTTTTAATTGATTTTTGGATTACTTTTTTGTCTTTATCTTTTAAAAATAATTCTCAAATTATCAAAAGTAATATGATATCGGCTGAATAAATATCTTTCTACTTAACTTCATCTTCTCTTGGTATAACCAGGGGCGGAGCCAATGTAGCCCCCCTCCCCCCCGGGGGGACCCCACAGCCTATATAAAAAAAAGAATAATTATGTACCCACCCTCGCCCCCCTCCCCCAAGCCCCACCCACCGCAAAGCCCCAATTCCAAATTTATACCCTCCCCCACGGCCCACTCACCACGAAGCCCCAATTTCATATTTATACCCAACCCTTACCTCCCCCAACCACATATACCTAATACACCCGAAATTAAAAACTATAACCCCCAGTGCCCCAACCCCCAAATGCCTCCATCCCCCCCCTCTCAAAAATTAAAATCCATATATATTTGTCCCAAATCTCAATTATAAATTCATCACTCTTTCTCTACAAATTGGGTAAGTTTTCTTTTAATTTTTTTAGCTTTAATTTGTGCAAAAATTGAGGATTTTGTGAAGTGGGTTACTTCTTAGTTCTTAATTTTTGGGAAGTGGATTAAGAGTGCAAACTGATGAATTATCTTTTTGAATTGATATTGTAGTTTGTAATCATGCTTCGGTATTTTAGCAAAAGATCGAAGAGTTCTATTGAATCATCAAGTTCGATTGCTAACCAAGAAAGAATCAATGTTGGTAGTGTAGAATTCAATCCTGAAGATATAATTAGTGATTCGTGGCTACAAAAACCTATTGAAAGTTATGATATCCGTTTTAGAGATTGCATTTGAAGAGAATATATGTATCTAGGAAGCCTTGCCAACCAAAAGGTCATATTTTTTCAAAAAGAGAATGGAGTTTTCAAGTTAGATGGTTTGAAAAACAAACATGGTTAGAGTATAGCGTAGAGAAAGATGCAGCCTTTTTTTTAGTTTTATCTTTTTAAACCCCTTAATGCCAATCATTTTGGAGATAACGTGTTTGTAAGTGTGGGTTGTAAAAAATGAAAAAAAGTACTAAATAGTTTCAAAGAATATGAAGATGAAGTGAATAGCGCACACAATCAAACTAGAATAATATTTAATGCATTCAACAACCAAAGACAAAGCATTGAATACAAAGGAAGACGAAGTTAATTATCGCATTCGCTTGATAACATCTTTGGATGTGATTCGATTGCTTTTGTGTCAAGGATTGCCTTTTCGTGGACATGATGAATCATCGTTGTCTTTAAATAGGAAAAAAAATTTAGAGGTACTTGATTGGTATCGTAAGCTTAAAGCAGAGGTAGCTGCAGTTACATTGGATAAGGCTCCTGGTAATGATTAGATGGTTTCTCCTGAAGTATAAAAAGAATTGACAAGTTGTTGTGTAGTTGCAATTACAAAGGCCATATTGAAAGATATTGGAGATCGCAATTTCTCTCTTTTGGTTGATGAAGCGCGTGATATCTCGGTGAAAGAGCAAATGGCTTTGGTTTTTAGATATGTTAATAAGGATGGAGAGATTATAGAAAGATTCTTAGCCTTGGTTCATGTCACTGATACTACAACAAAGTCTTTAAAGGAAGGCATAGACTTGATATTTGCTAAGCACGGTTTGTCACTGTCACAATTGAGGGGTCAAGGCTATGATGGTGCATCAAATATGCGGAGTGAATTCAATGGTTTGAAAACACTGATTTTGAATCAAAATTGTTCAGCTAAGTATGTTTATTGTTTCGTTCACCAGCTCCAGTTAGTTATTGCTACTGTTGCAAAAGATTATAGTGCTGTAAGTGATTTTTTCAGTATTGTCACTGTGATAGTGAACACATGTGGAACTTCTCATAAAAGAAGGGACAAACTATGATAACTTGAGCATGAAAGGATTTTCAACAATCTAGAAAGTGGAGATATTACAAGTGGGAGAGGTTTAAATCAAGAGATGAGTTTATGTAGACCGGGTGACACTCGATGGGGATTTCACTATTTTGCTTCGGTTAAAGAATATATGGTTGCCGATAATTAAAGTGCTTAAACATGTGTATGAAGATGGTTCTAATCCAGATAGTAGAGGTATATCAAAAACATTAATTATGAGAATTGAAAGCTATGACTTCGTTTTTATTCTACATCTAATGAAAGAGTTGCTTGGATCAACCAATGATTTTTCGATGACTCTACAACTAGGGGATCAAAATATTGCTCAAGCTTTGTCTTTGATTGAAATAACAAAAAATTATTGCGAAATTTTAGGGAGAATGGATGGGATCAATATTTGGGACAAGTTGAAGATTTTTGTGTAGCTAATTCAATTGACATCATTAATATGGATGATACCATCAAATCTCGTGTACGTATGAGGCGGGACAGATGTGTAACTAATTATCACCATTACAAGGTAGAGATTTATTGTCAAGTAAGTTCTAAATAATATTTCTTAGTTATGTTTACTATCTAATTGATAACTAAATTGTAAATTTTTGTTTTTTTATAATGGATAGGTTCTTGATTTACTTTTTTAAGAAATGGAGCATTGTTTCCCGAAAGCCAATACAGAATTGCTTACTTGCATGAATTGTCTTATTCCAAAGAACTCATTTGCTAATTTCAATATTGAGAAGTTAGTCCGCCTCGCAGAAGTTTCTCCAGTTGACTTCTCGTGGACTAAACATACGACTCTTCCCTACCAACTTAGAACTTATATTATGAAGTAATTGATAAAGACGATTTCTCCAATATTAAAGATTTGGGAAATCTAGCAAAGATATTAGTTGCTACTGGAAGAGATAAATCTTTCCCATTGTTGTATTGTTTAATTAAATTAACGTTGATCCTTCTGGTTGTAACATCTGTTGAGAGAGTATTTTCTTCTATGAAACTTATTAAAACTGATTTCTGAAGCAGAATGGGAGATGAATGGCTGAACGACATCATGCTTGTATACAATGAAAGAGAAATCTTCAAAAGAATTGATAATGAGACTATTCTACAACGATTTCAAGGGATGGTGAATCGTTGAAAACAATTATCATCTATAAGTTCTAATGTCTCAAAATAATTGTAAAAACATCCTATGTAATTGAATATTTTATTCCATTTCAAGTTATTAAATTTTTTTTTAATATGCCGAGGTCCAAGAATTTTCAGCCCCGATTGCCGAGAAATTCTGAATCCACCCCTGGGTATAACTAAGATTGCATCTCTTCACCAAGATACCCACCACAGAAACAAAATCCTCCACCACAAATAGATTTGACATGGCACCTCTCCAACACATCACGTGGTGGCTCTACCCTTGAGGACACGTGAACAATACCGTCACTCAAATAGACACGTCATCCCTTGACACGTCATCCTCTCGCTCGGTTGGATTTGTACCACCCCGCACGGTGGGTCACCACATCCCCCGCACCAAAACCCAATCCACATATGAAATGGAAAATCCGTACATGAAACAAGCAGTGGCGAACGGGAGACAGACAAACACACACCTAAGCTAGGCGGGACGTAGACCCTGACTTCAAAATAAAACCACAAAGAAAGTGTAAAAGCGGAAGCATTCAAAACAAATTAAATCATGCAAGAACAGATGACAGGCTCAACTAGCATAAATATCTAATCCCAAATTCAAACATAAATCTTAAGTCAACATCCAACGGGTTCATACTATCCCTAGAAGCCTGCACCGAATTCATATTATTACAAAACGTAACGGACACACATTCATACATACTTACAACATATCCAAACATACTTATTCGAGTACAAAATACGAATGTAAAAGACTCAAACTTAAGTGAAAGACTCGACAAGACAACCGACTCTAAAGACTCGACTCAAGCCTCCTAGCTCGACCTCCGAAGCAGACCTGCAAGATAAAAACATTGGGGAGGGAGAGGGTCAGTCACACTGACTGAGTGAGGGGCCACACACACACACACCTACGTATAGGTAAGGAGAGCACAACATGTTAAAATATAAAATTCATGAATGCGGGGATAGTTTTAACACACCAAAATATTTGCCCTATATATATATATATATATATAGGGGGTGGCTTAACAAAACAAAACAAAATAAACCTTAGCTAATACATAACAAGGCATATGTTCATATCAAAATATAACTTAGCAAACCATTTCTTAGCTTGTTTTATTTGGTTAAGTGTATTCCAAATTTTACCTTAATTTAAGAATCTACCCTCGGCCGTTTCACGAACTATAGCAAATAAACAGAACACTCGGTGGGTACGAGCTCAAACTCCAACCAAATTCCTCAAAATAGATCATATATCATAACGAAAGAAAACAAAGTAAAACATATCGTATCATAACAGAATATACCAACCTCTTCTCCGGGTGATGGAAAGGTTGCGTAACCCTAAACATCCATACAGGAGAGGGGAGTGCAAGCTACTCAAAACCCTCAGGACTCCATCCCCCAACCAAACCTCCTAGTGGGTTCCGGTACATCCCTATCATATGGAGACTGTACTCAGGAGTAGACCTGACGGCCCGACGTCGTCCCAGGGCTCCTTACCTAGATCTCCGGGGCCGAACAAACAGATAAATTCTTATTCATATTCATAACACGTTACAAACATACTTACATACTTACCATATCATACCTATATACGTACCATATGTTGTTACAACTATGCTTTGCTTACCTCTCCGTGTCACTTCCTTGTTCACCCCCCTAACGCGGGATAAGGCTCATAAGAGGCACACGGTGTGAAGCATAATGCTTTACTTACCTCACTGTGTGGATTCCATAGCTCAGCCTCCGAACGCGATGCATGACTCACGCGAGGCGCACGGTTTGAAGCATAGTGTAACATGGCCCAAAACAAAACAAAACCAAAAGCAAGGGTACATAAGCTCCTACGTAGCGTTTCATACTTTCGGAATATATGGAAAAATCATAAAATTACATACTTCGCACATATTTACTTATACTTAAGGCTTATAAGTCACATACATTCAAAAGTGAGCACATTGCATTAGGGTATAACTATATCATAACCTCACCTTACACCGACGAAGCCAAAGATATGACGATTGATCCACCCAGGAATCAACTGGGCTAACAAAATGCTACCCCGGGTGCACCTGGACAAATTGAAGATAAATGCATGACTTAGACTCAAGAATGAATCACATAGATGCAAGGAGTATGTTTATGCACTTAAGAGATGCAATCACGTAGGCATAACTCATAATCATATCAATTTCATGCAAGAGAAGTCATTACATATCTCAGCATATTCATTCATAATCATAAAACACGTTAAGAAAGAGTTCATGTGCACAATTGATGCATAACACAACATCTAAACACCTAGCAAGGTGCACATGCGATCCGTGCAAACAATTCACATTACTCTGGCAACATAAAATGCATATAAGAACAAGTACATACATATAAACATGATATAATAAGTTAGAAATAAGCTCGGAGGTGGAAATGTATGATAAAAATAGAATAAAAACACAAAATGGGGTTCCGAGTGAAATTAGGCCAAAGCTGACAGTTTTCCGAAATATACAAGTTGTAGTGAAATGGGCATAACTTTAGTTTGAGAAGTGGAAATTGCATTTTTCTTGTTGGATATAAAACTATACAAATAGATCTTTCCAACGGTATATGGCTCGAATTGTGTTTCAAAGGGATTCAAAAATGACGTAGGTTTGAAGTCAAACGAAAGCAGGATTTCGGTGAAGTGGCGACACAAAATTAGATCGATAAAATCTCAATTCTCAGAATGGATTTGGTGAAGAAGCCAAAAAAGGGAGAGTGATCTATACTCAAAAAGGCTTCTAGGGTTAAAATTTCAGATCAATCGGAGCTCAGACGGAGGGTCAATGAAATGAAAGAAACTCAAAAACGAAACTAGGGAGGATCCAGTGCCGTGGATTTCATCAAGCTTTGAAATCCACCCCCGTGGTGAGGCCCAGAACTCCCTGCCTCAAATCCACCCCCATGGATTTCTTCAAGGCCAAAAATCCACGGGCATGGATTTATGTCTGAGCCCAAAAACTCAGCAGCAACAGGGTATAACGCAGAGGAAAAACCAAAACTCATCAAACCACCTCAAATCTCAACTAAACGCAACCAAAATCAAGGCACAACATCACACATACATGCTCTAACATATATCTCAACAAATATGCATAAAACCAAGTATATTACAAGTTACCATTTTCATGGATTTTAAGCTCCATCAATGGAGGTTCAAGAAAAATACAATCAACAATTAGAATTTCACTAAATATGCAACAAGGAAGCTCAAGAAAACATCATATTATAATCTTGGAGCAAATGAATCAAGTATGGAAGCATGGGATCAAATTTCATATAAATGCACTATTCATCTTCTTGTTCGAGAGTATGGAATCAAGCAAAGAAAACGAGATTTAATCGGATAGAAATGAAGCACACGAAGAGAGGAGTTCGATGCCTACCTTGGATCGTTGATTGAGCGAGAGACAAAGACGAACTTGAGCTCTTAAGGTTAGAGTGAATAAGAAACCCTTCTTCTTCTCTTCTCTTCTCTTCTCGGACGTGAAACCAACAAATGGTGAAAAGGGAAAACAGTTTGGTTCTTAAGGCTAAGAAAATCAGTTCGGTCCGGTTCAATTGGTTCGAATTTTAATTCGGTGGAAGGTCTAAATGGCTTCAGAAAAATATAAGGCTTATTCCGTTGGACTTGAATCGTCAAAAAGAATCCAATGGTGAAGTCGGAATTCTAATCCGGATCCCCGAACTGAAGTTAACTGAAGAATGGCTCAAAACCCTAATAACGATTAGGTCTCTAAACTTCACTTAAATGGACCTTTGAGTCCAATCACATAATAATTAAATTCTAGGGTAACAAATAACTTAAAATAAAGATCAAGTTGACACGTAGAGCATGCGACGTCACGTATTTTACATAATTGAAAATAAAATAATTAAATTACGTAATTAAACTCACTCGTGACGTCATACCTGAATTGCTGAAAAAACGGGGCGTCACAGGATCATTTCAACCGCATATTTTTCCAAAGTTTTACCAGATGATGTAACGCCCCGTGTCTTCGTTCCAGGTACGCTCGGCCGGCCACGTTACTTATGTTTATTCAAGTAATAATATGATATCCGTAATTCCGAGCAATGCCTTTCTTAAACTACCCGCTTGGGATTTTCTAACCCTTTACTCGGGATTATGGATTGCATGCGCATGTGATATATGTATATTGCCCCTCACTCGGTCTTAGGACTGACACCCCACGTTGTTTTTAGACTTTTGCAGGTCAAGCTAGGCGGGGAGTTAAGGTCGTCTTGGAGTCTTTACTTTCGAGTCCTAGCTTGTCTTTCCTTTGGCATATCATACTTATACTTTCATTATGTATTATTGTATTTTGGGAGAATTATTGTATATATATGTGGTGGCCAGGATGGCCTTTGATTGTATAACTTAATCATGTGCTAATTATGTATATATGCTTCCGCTTAATGTTATTGCATCGTTAGTTGAATTTGGTTTAAGGGTTAGCCCCGCTTAGCTAGGTTGTTTATTTTCTTTGTCACCCGTTCGCCATGTTGTTTGATTTGTGTATGGAAATTCATTTCGTACATGGATTGGACACGTGGTGCGGGGGATGTGACGCCTTCCGATGCGGGTGTCACAGATGATCCGCACCTCACTCGATTGAGGTCAATCAATCCCAGCACTCTGGGGCTTACAAAGTCAGTGTACCTCATCCACGATGTCGTCTCGACCATTGTCGCCTTCAGCCCAGTGACAAGATTAACTAGGAGCTCACGTACAACCTTCATGGATATAAGTTCCATCAAGTACAAGGTACTCAGTAGACCAAGTCTGACACAACCATCTTGGCAGTACCTTTTGCGTACTTGTTGTCCCCTAACCACCATGCTAATACATTAAATGCACCGCTAGTGTGTGGACAGTTGTCACGCACACTTTCTCATCCTATAAATAACCTCAACATTTATGTCATTGGTAAATTTTCACTGTTCACTCGACTGCTCATACTTTTTTCATTTTCTTTGAGCAAGTATCTAATTTTAATGTCTGAGTGTCAAAACTGAGTAAAACCCCTAGTCTCCCAGTTTGGTCCTTAGCTCACGTTTGTTGATCCTTGAATAGTTAGCTTTCAAGAGTTTCTACGTCATATAAATTCTTGAGTGATCAAGTAAGAGTTTCGAGCCACATAAATGGACCGAATTCAAGCACAATCAAAATTCTTCTGATCCATATCAAAATTAATAGATGTACAAAGAAAAAGAGTGAAAGAGCTCCACCACAAATAGATTCTTCTGATTCATATTAGAATTAATGGATATACTAAGAAAAAGAGAAATAAAATAAGTATTCTGTATATTCTCAGTGAATTGTAAAATACAAGTAGGTAGTTACAAACTAGACAAAAAAAATAAATAAAACTAAATATTAATTATATATTCTAACGGTAATTACACCTACAACCCCTGAGGTCAGCCCTAATTTCTAATAAGAGACCTATTTTCCCTTTCTTATACATGAGACTTTTTCACTCTCATGGTTAGTGCATAAAAATATTTCTATACATACGTTCACATACAACAATAAAATTTTCAATTTAATTACATTGCCACGAATTATTTTATTCATTATTTTAGTTTATTATTAACTAACATATTAATTGAAATATCTTCATCTGTATGTATCAAATGATACCTGCATTTAAAGATACTCGTCTTTATATAGTAAATGTTGGGATTAGTGCCCTGAAAATTCAATTTGTTGAATTAATTAAACTGAATTTACAACAAGTTGTGAGTATTTCACATATTAATAATTAATGACGTGTGGTGGTATTCTTATATGAAATGTGTTTCATAGGAAAAGACTTTGAATACCGAAATCACATGTCATTAAAGTTCTAGTCGGTAAGATAAGAATATGTTCTTATTAAGACTATAACGTGGTTATATAAGATGATTATTCTTTCGTCATAGGGAATGGTGATTTTAATTATAACACATTGATGATTTTCAATAGGATTGAAAACATCGAACTGGACCACTGAGATTATTCATTTTATACTGCTATCTAAAATGAATAAAATCTCAGGAAGCATTGTACTCTTAATCCTGACAATGTTTCGGCTTTAGGCATGTAGTGCTAGTCACTGTAATATACTCGAAGTGAGGTCTCGGTAACGGGTGGCCAAAATACTTTGTATGATTCGGTGACAACATGAAATGTGCTAAAGAGTTATATTGATCGAGGAATCTGTGGCCTTGCTCGAAGGTAAAAGATATCCTTGAAATAGATTTGCAAAAGTTCGAATTAAGACTTCGACCAAAGCACTTCGTGTGATACGTCACCGAAGTTGTATGTTGATTGTGTTTCACATACAGAGAATTTGAACTTAAGGCGAATCAATGAATTTCAAATTAGAGATGGAAAAATAAATGATGGTAGTTGCAATTTATTTTTCATGGATATCTACACGGAGGAGTAAAATGCGAAATTATTCTAGATCGAGAAATTCGTGAATAATTTAATTAATTTTAGAGTGCAACAATATTTATTTAGTGGAATTAAATATTGTTAAACGGTAATTAATTATTGTCATGAGATGATAACATATTAATCCATTTGGAGCTAAAATTAATTAGTCCTGCAGGTCCCCCAGCAAGCCCCAATTGAAAACCTGAAGAGAAAAAATTAAAAGGAGAAAGAGAAATGAATTTTCAAAGTGTTTGAAAATAGCCAAGGGATTTATTTTAAGAAAATAAATCAAGTTCCAAAGAGTTGGAAATGCCCGGAATTTTATTTTGGAGAAAATAAAATTTTAAATTTAAAAAAAAAAAAAAATGCTGACGTGGCACTGACGTGTCACGCCACGTCAGTAGGGTGGGCCAAGGTGGCGCTGACTGGGTGGCCACGTGGCACTCCACGTGTGCGGCTAGGATTGCGCCACGTCAACGAGGATGAACGGTCCAGATTAGATCTGGGCCGGCGGTCAACGGGTAAATCAGCCGGGCTAACGGGTCGGATCTCGGGTCGGGTCGGGCCGGGCCAGACCCGGACACGTGGCCGAATGAGAATCGGCCACGTCAGCCCCAAGCCCTAGCCGCAAGTACATGACACGCGCCGCCTTTAGGCGGGGCGTGTGGGCGTGTGAGATGTCCGATTGGGGCGTTCTCGACGGCGTTGGACTCGTGGTGACGAGACCTTCAACGTAGTGTCCTCGGTTTTCATGTCCAAGTTGCACACACAAGTGGGATGTCAAATTACTATTTTGCCCTCGGTTTTTCCCCCTATAAATAGGGGCCTTGGGTCCTCATTTCTCACACACAACTTTGGGAGGTGGTTTTGGCTGAGTCTAAGCTTTGAAACCATATCTCTTTTCTCCTAGTTAATTCCGATTTATTTTGGAATTAATTTTAATTAGGTGTTTGTATAAAATGCCTAATTTCGGGAGATTAAACCCTGAAAAGGGTTTCCTAGTTTAAAGTTTTTTTTTCTCTAAGTATTTAGAGAAATACTTTCGGAGCCCACACTCCGAGGGTTTCTCTGGGGTTATTGCAGGGAAGCTCTGCCGGTTTCACATGGAGATCGGGTATCGGGTTCACGGGATGTGAATTCGGGAGCTGGAAAAATGCCGTTAGATAGCCATGTTTGCAGTACGGTAATATTTTACAGTTGTTTTATTTTAAGCATGATAAATTATGTGCTCTTAAGTGTTAATTGCATGTTAGATATTTATCTGCTTAAGTGATTTAAAATTTATTATCAATTGCATGTATATACTTGAGTAGATCCGGCTAGTCTTCCGCTATAGTATTAAAATGTTTTAGAAATATTTTTGTAGCACCCCAAGCGGTGGGGCACCACACCCCCGCACTATGACCCGACACGTGGTACGAAATGGAAAGTCCGCACACGTACCAAGTCACAGCGAACGGGTGACAAACGAAAAATCCAACCTAAGCGAGGCGGTACCTAAACCCTGTACAAGTAAAATATGCAAAACCTGAATGCAGAAGCGATGCCAAATACGATCTATCAAAAACATTAATCAACAAACATAATTAAACGGGTTCAACTAATCAAGCAATCCTGTCCTAACCTGTCCCGAATAATTATACAACAAAAATGGGTTCAACTAATTCCATGAACCTGTCCTAACCTGTCCCGAATTCAAACATACAAATTATAAGTACCAACCTGCATAATATTCATCATATACATAGCTTCCTATACAAATCGAAGCAAAGTACTTAACAAATCAAATAGACCGACGCAGACTCGACAGACTCGACTCAAAGCCGTCTAGCTCAAACTCCAACAATCGGCACCTGCAAACTAAAACATAGGTGGGGCGAGGGTCAGTCTACTGACTGAGTGAGGGGGCTGAACTCACACACACTACACATAATAAGGAGCAGAGCACGTATCAAAAGAAAGATTATGAACCGGGAGTAGGGTTTTGCATACCAAAACCATTTTCAAATCAAACTTATACATATCTTATAATATCTTATCTTATTCAGAACTTAACAAACTGAGCATACTCATATCATATTAAAAGAGAAAGCTCCTATCCCGTTTCATAATCAACATAATAGATCATATTCGTATACCCGGCGAGTACGGGTCTCCCACCTTACTTCCATATCGTATCATAAGTATCATAACAGAAAACAAACAAATATCGTAAACAATCCAACCCCAACACCATGTAGTTCGGGGAGCAAACCCTCACTACTCGTACCAATACAAACACACACGGGGTAGCTAACCCACACTGTGCCTTCCCCGGTTATCCACCGAGGGCTCAAGATACCACGCCTTCCCAACCTCCGTAGGTCGCACGTGAATATCTCAAATGAGAACGTGCACAGGGGTCATAACCGGCGACCCCATGGTCGTCCCGGGTCTCCCTTACCCACGTCTCGGGGCCCAACACACCAGAACATAGCATATCAGAACAGATCATAACTCTCTACACACCAAACTTATCATATCGTATCAAAACCATACTTACGTACCTTATCGGAGCATACCTTACCTTGCAACTTAGCATATGCTATAGACGTACCTCTCCGTGTCATCCTAATCCGTAGCTAGCTTGAAGACACACGGTTTGGAGCATAGCCTCGTTGCAAAACATTTCAAGCTTACATATTCTCGTACATATACGGTTCGAAAACCTTTAATCGTATGATAAATTCATAAACATATCATATAAACACATATCTATTATATAAATATAATAGAATAATCGTATGCAGACTTGAAAACTAGCACAGAAGGTTGTGGGTCGCTTTAACTAAACATAAAACCTAAAACCTCACCTTACACCGGCGAGAACGGAAAACACAAGCCAGGAAGTCCTACTGGAACCCAAACAGCTGACAGACACCCCCTGGAAGAACCCTGATCGATTGAACACACAGAACACAAGACTCAGACTCAAATCACAACCACAAAGACGTACGACCATGCTCACGAATACAAATGATGCAACATATAATCCATACCTATTCACTCAAGTCATTCAGGTCATATTATAATTCATATTACATATCAAGAGATGCATAGCTTATAAAATTCATAACATTAATTACATAAAATAAATTAAAGCATTAGAAATTTAATTCTTATCAAGTATTAGGTCCCGAGACAAATAAACACAAATTGCATTCCAATTTTATTCATAAATCCATAATTGCCTAATTTATAATATACTAACAATTAGCATACTTAAGTAATTCATTTAAATTAAATACGACGTATCTTTTCATAATTCATTTCTTATGTTTCATAAAATTTCATAATCAATTAGTTTCTAAAAAATTACATTAACACCCCTTAAACAATAGATATTCTCAAGTAGATAGGCGTAAAACGAGACAAATAAATTCAGTAAATCACGAATCAAACTTTCATACATCATAACATATTTCCAAATATCATACAATTCATAATTTCAATTTGTGGTTCATACAAGATCGAAATTACAATTAAAACAATTAACGAAAATAAATACAACTACTTCAAAAATTCATATAAAATCAACCGGACATCCGATTGATGAACGGAAAGTGGCGTTGGACTCACCACGACGAAGGGAACCCGCTGACCAAAATTCACCGGAATGCCGCCACCGCAGCCGGCCGAACAGCCACCGGCCCCACCGGAACACCACCTCCGGTGGTCGAAAAAATCCCCGGAAAGACAGAAACGTACGCCTCGGCCTGCTTGACAAAAGCCCTCAACCAATTTCAGAAAAAACCAAACACGTCGGACTTCATTGATGAAAAACCGAACTAAATCCCAACGACGAAAACTGAAATTAAACGTAAACCGTAAAACGAAAACAAAATCCGAACATACCGTTGGAAAGCCCGTAACGAGGCCTTCGAAAGCCCTAACCAAAACATCGGAAAAATCACCAGAAAAAGGGCCGCCGGTTCACAGCCGGTCCGCCGCCAACGGTCGGTTGTCGGGCCGCCACCTACGCGAAAAGTTCGGCCTTGACGTGAGGAACAACTTTTGTAAAGGGATCACCACCGAAACCCACCGGAAAATGGCCGAACCACCGCCTCTAGCCCCGCCGCTGCTTCTCGCCGGAAAAACCCCATCTCCACCGCGATTCACTCCGATTTGAAGCCGGAAATGGATTCAGGACGTCGAAAACGGTAGGGTAGCATCAAGGGTCGACTGAAAAGCTCGTCGGAACACGGCGAACCACCGCGCTACAATAACACCGCCGCCCGCCGTGACTTTCAGACGGCGCGTGAGCCGCCGCCGCTGGCCGGATGGTTGCGCCGCGAACACCCTCCACTGCACCGGGACGTCTTCTAACAGGTGGGGTGGCGCGTGATGGAGAAAAGTTGCCGGAGACCGCCACGAAGAGGCGACGAAGTGGTGGTTGTCCGTTCCGCCGCTGCTGCTTTGCCGTAGCGCCACCACCGCTGAGTTTCAGGCTACGATTCTTGTACCATCGTGTCGGGCTCGTCGAGTTGATCAATTTCCACTATTCATACGTCGAATTCCGTTGAGAAACGAGCAAGAACAAGCTTGTGCGTAAATCTACACCTTGAGTGTGTGTGGGTGTGTCTGATCGCTGGAGAACGAGACGATGAAGCTGAAGTCTGGCACAAATTACGATGATCAAGATATTTATCCCGGTCCACGCGCGTAAAAACGACCGGTAGAAGGGGCTAACGACGTCAGAATTGGGCAAACTCAGAGTCTACGGACTCGTCTCGATGCCCTGAACGCAAAGAAGGGGTCAAAAAGGTAGAGCTCTCGAGCGAACGAGAAATGACCGAATAACCCCTAAAAAAAGAAAATTACAAACAAGCCCCTAAACTCTAAAAGAGTTCAAAATAGGATCACGCAACGCACAAAGTCACAAAATTAAACACTTAAAAAGGTTAGAACGTGGCGTACCTTATACGTCGGACGAGTGGGGTGTCACAATTTTAATACTTGTATTATAAATAAAAATTTTAAAATGTGGTCCCGGACTGCTACTGTTCTGGGCCCACCACCCAGCAACTGGTATCAGAGTCGTGCTCTAGATATATACATGCATTGATATGATGCATGCGATGCATAATTTTAAATCTGCTACTGTGCACGTAAATTCTGTCAAAGGAGGCTGGTTTTTAAGTGGGACCGTTGTGAGCCCTCCAGTGTTTCCTGGGAATTTGCGTGGAATGGTAATTTTCTGGGAATCGATTTCAATAATCTTCCTGGTTAATTGCCGAATCAGTAAACATGATTTAAATTATGTGATAATTTATTTATAGCATGTTTACTTTATGCCATTTATTTTAAGCATGATAATTATGTGATAATTATATGCAAGCATGCTTAATTGTTTTATTTTATGGCATGATCATGATAATATGAGATATTATGTTATTTACAATTATGCGAATTTTATTTAATGTGATTAAATAATAATGTTTAATAGAGATTGAACGAGATGCATAATTGAACTAATATTTTTCGGCCTAATTAATAAATTGTTATTAAAACCTTAAAATATTATTAGGATTATAAATGTGATTTAATAATCCTAGTGGGAGGGTATTAATTAGATTAATCACTTCCAACAATAAGACGTCAAAAGTGATTATTAAATAATCAACAGATAATCCACACCTTTTAAAAATTCAAGTGGGAGCGAGATGAAAAGAGTTGGATTCTCACGGCCTCCATTACCGGTCTATAGTATAGTGAATATGTACTACTCCCTTCGGCGGGTATATATTCGCGGTATACAAGATTAGACTTCTACGGATAGAATGAAATACGGGAAAGTCAGCTCGACCATGCCTCCGTGGAGTGTCTTGACCTACTCGTACGGACTTCTAGGTAACGGTGCACACTTGACTAAGTAATGTATTAACCTCCCTTCGGAGCTCTGTTACATTTACTTAGAGGCCAAGGGTTGACGTGGTGAATTAACATTGTTTGGTAAGAGTTGTCTAGATGACATGTTAATTAAGAATAGTTCTTGCTTTTATAAGCGGTTTTCAACCTCGCCTCCGGGAAGTCAACTGCAGTTAGTTAAGTCACCATTGCGTAAATCAAAATGCTTACGTGGATTTCATTTATTGGTTAGACGTCGAAGAAAATGAAATACATAATCATAACTTGCATTTATTTATTTATTTCAGTTTTATAAAAACGATCTCTCGTAGCCCACTTCATACTACATGTCTATAATAAGGAAATAGGCTAGTAAGGGTTCAACTATGCTGACTAGGAAATGAATCTTGACATCGTGTTGAGACACGAAAGTTTACGTACTCACTGAACCTTATCCGAAAATTTCAAAAACTACAACCAGTCAGGATATATTAGAAAGACGGTTATTCCAAATAGATCAAGTGTGATGATCTGACTAGTCTTATATCCTGACATCTGTTTTAGATGTTCTTGAGCATCAGATGCATGAGATGTCCACTGATAAGAACATGTGTTGAAAACAGAGTCGTATGAAGGTACGAGCCATGAAAACGGTTGTCAGTTAAAGATGTTTGAAGGATCACAGTTCCTGAATTATAATAATCATATTATAAATATGATAGCTAATCTGAACGAGATTGAAAGCCTCTGTGCTTGAAGAGATAATCTTAACAGATAGGATACGATCCTATACTCTCTGCCTAAGTCATTTGAACGTTCAAGATTAACTTTAATTTTTTTTTAAAAAACCCAACGTGAACCAATGAACGGCCCCAATATGGCAGAAAGGGTGATATAAACTAAGGGAAAAGTTCTCTTTAATCAGACATCAATATCTACGGCCTAAAAAGCCAGTAAGTGGAAGAAAGAAAAAGGAAAAGTTCCCAATCTAAGGTTCAGAAATAGAAAGTCAAATCCGACAATGGAAAAGTGTTTCCATTTCGGTGGTAACGGGTATTGGAAAAGGAAATTGTCCAAAATACTTAGTTTGTCCATACCATTAAGCAAAATAAAAGGTTTATTTGTTTCGGCACAATAAAAGATGGTCTTTTATACCTCAATGAAAACCATAATTTAAGTTTAACATTAAGAAGCTTGACTTACCATCTAAGAAGAAAAACTTCTACGTGGCACAGGATCCAAAGACTGATCGTTGAGTCCTATTGACTTGAAAACAGTATCAATCTGCAAATCCTATTAAGAAAGTTAAAATGACCAAGAAGCCCTTTTTGAGACAAAGGGTATTTAAGCCATGAACTTGCTAGAGTTAGTTCATACGGACGTATGATATTATGAGTATTTAAGCAAGAGAAAGTTTTGGGTACTTCATCATTTTTTTGAATGATTACTCTAGATACAGATATGTTTATTTGAGGAGACTTAAGTCTGTAATTTTGAAGAGTTCAAGGAATATAAGACTGAAATCAAAGAGTCAAAATTAGAAAACATATCAAGGCATTTCGATTAGATCGAAGTAGTGATAAGTATCTATGTTCAGAGTTAAATAGAATTTCTCAAATGAGATTAGATCTCAACTATCTGTATGAGATAGGTCTTAGCAAGGATGTATTGCAGAAAAGAGAAATAGAATCCTGATAATGATGGTAAGATTCATGAAGAGTCATGTTACCCTACAAAGTTCGTTTTAGGGTCTTGCACCCAAAACGACAAACCTAGTTCTATCTAAGTCAGTTCCTAAAACACTGATGGATCTGTGGGTAGGGTGAAAACCCTGTATCTTTTATCTTCGGATTTAAGGTAGCCTGGTCCACAAGTTAAGGATGGATTCTGACAAGTTAGAATAAAGAACAAAGGTTTACTTGTTCTAAAGTTATCCTAGAAGAACGAGAGGTGGTATATTTTGTAATTTGAGAAATCACAAAAGATGTTTGTGAATATTTCAAAGATAATTACATAGATAACCACAAAGGGTGGAAGCAAAGTAGTGTTAAAAGAAATAACAGTATTAGATACTGATTTCCTTAAACCCGTGATAACTGAAAATGTATTAAATACATGTGATGTACCAAATACAACATGTGATGTAGACGTGTACACGAGAGCATCATTGTAGTGGGAGGATTATCAGGACACCTGACAAGATACCTAAGATTAACCCAAGAGGTTGAATCTAACGTATCTGATCCTGTCACGTGTAATGAAGCTGTGGATGATATAGACGCTGACCATTTGGTCAAAAGCCATTGAATCATAGTTAGAATCTTAGTATTCTAACAAAGTATTGAACTTGTAGAGGCACTTGGAAGACATTAAACCCATTAGATGCAATTGGGTTCTACAAGACGATAAAAGGAGGAATGGCCAAAAGTAGAGACTTTAAAACAAGCTTATGGCAAGGGATTTTACCCAGAAAGAAGAAATCATTTAAGAGGTCTTCTCGCCTATATCAATGCTTAAGTCCATTATCCTCTCCATTTTATCTCATTATCGATTATGAGATTAGATAAATGGATGTAAAGACTATGTTCTTGAACGGGCACCTTCAAGAAGAGGAGCTACATGGCATAACCTGAAGGCTTCACAGCTAGAAATCAGGTGTATATAATGCAAACTTAATAGATCGATTTATGATCTTAAGCAAGCGTCTAGATTATGGAGCATCAGAATTATAAGGCAATTTAAATTCTTTGGAGTTGTATAATTGCCTGATGAACCATGAAGTGTACAAAATGACATCATGATAATGTTGTAACATTTTCATTTTGTACGTAAACGATATTATGCTCATTGGGAATGATGCAAAAATTTTGTCAGTAGTCAAGATTCGATTGTCAAATCTATTTGACAAATAAAGACCTAAGTGAGACCAATAATATTCCAAGGATCAGACTTTTGTCGTGATCATAGGAATAAGGAGATTGGTTTATCACAAGAAACATATATAGATAAGATGCTGGTAAGGTATAATATGACAAATTCCAAGAAAGGTTCATTACCTTTTAGATATGGAATTTATCTATCTCGGGATCAGTGTGCTAAGACAACTGAAGAGATAGAAGACATGATTAGAGTTCCGCAGCGGAAGCTTTATGTATGTCATATCATGTACAGGGCCAGCTATCTATTATGAAATAGGTCTAAGTCAGCAGATATTAGTCAAACCCTAGAATCTGACATTGGGTAGTAGTGAAAGCATATATTGGAATACTTGAGAAGAACTTGAGAGTATATGCTTGTCTACCACAGTGGTGAGCTCATTTCAATAGAGTACAAAGATTCGGATTTAGAATCTGATTTGTATTCTAGATGTTTGACATCAGAATACGTGTTCACTCTAGGAAGAGCAACCGTTAATTGGAGAATGTTAAGAACACTTGTATTGCTTACACCACCATGGAAGTCAAATACATGGTAGCTTAAGAAGCAGCCAGTTAGATGTACTGGATTCATGATTTCCTAGTTGTTGGCTCAGAGAAACATCTAATAGATTCCTTCACTGAAATTTTGGCGCAAAAGAGTGTAAAACAAGTTTTGACACTCATGTGGAAGGAATAAGACTTAGATGTGTGGCCAAATTGAATTTAGGGTAAGTGGGAGATTGTTGGGATTAGTGCCCTAAAAATTCAATTTGTTGAATTAATTAAACTGATTACAGCAAGTTGTGAGTATTTCACATATTAATAATTAATGACGTGTGGTGGTATTCTTATATGAAATGTGTTTCATAGGAAAAGACTTTGAATACCGAAATCACGTGTCATTAAAGTTCTAGTCGGTAAGATAAGAATATGTTCTTATCAAGACTATAACGTGGTTATATAAGATGATTAGTATTTCGTCATAGGGAATGGTGATTCCAATTATAACACGTTGATGATTTTCAATAGGATTGAAAACATCGAACTGGACCACTGAGATTATTCATTTTATACTGCTATCTAAAATGAATAAAATCTCAGGAAGCATTGTACTCTTAATCCTGATAATGTTTCGGCTTTAGGCATGTAGTGCTAGTCACTGTAATATACTCGAAGTGAGGTCTCGGTAACGGGTGGCCAAAATACTTTGTATGATTCGGTGACAACATGAAATGTGCTAAAGAGTTATATTGATCGAGGAATCTGTGGCCTTGCTGGAAGGTAAAAGATATCCTTGAAATAGATTTGCAAAAGTTCGAATTAAGACTTTGGCCAAAGCACTTCGTGTGATATGTCACCGAAGTTGTATGTTGATTGTGTTTCACATACAGAGAATTTTAACTTAAGGCGAATCGATGAATTTCAAATTAGAGATGGAAAAATAAATGATGGTAGTTGCAATTTATTTTTCATGGATATCTACACGGAGGAGTAAAATGCGAAATTATTCTAGATCGAGAAATTCGTGAATAATTTAATTAATTTTACAGTGCAACAATATTTATTTAGTGGAATTAAATATTGTTAAATGGTAATTAATTATTGTCATGAGATGATAACATATTAATCCGTTTGGAGCTAAAATTAGTTTGTCCTGCAGGTCCCCCAGCAAGCCCCAATTGAAACCTGAAGAGAAAAAATTAAAAGGAGAAAGAGAAATGAATTTTCAAAGTGTTTGAAAATAGCCAAGGGATTTATTTTAAGAAAATAAATCAAGTTCCAAAGAGTTGGAAATGCCCGGAATTTTATTTTGGAGAAAATAAAATTTTAAATTTTTTTTTTTTTAAAATACTGACGTGTCACGCCACGTCAGTAGGGTGGGCCCAGGTGGCGCTGACTGGGGTGGCACTCCACGTGTGCGGCTAGGATTGCGCCACGTCAACGAGGATGAACGGTCCAGATTAGATCTGGGCCGGCGGTCAACGGGTAAATCAGCCGGGCTAACGGGTCGGATCTCGGGTCAGGTCGGGTCGGGCCAAACCCGGACACGTGGCCGAATGAGAATCGGCCACGTCAGCCCCAAGCCCTAGCCGCAAGTACATGACACGCGCCGCCCTTAGGCGGGGTGTGTGGACGCGTGAGATGTCCGATTGGGGCGTTTTCGGCGGCGTTGGACTCGTGGTGACGAGACCTTCAACGTAGTGTCCTCGATTTTCATGTCCAAGTTGCACACGCAAGTGGGATGTGAAATTACTATTTTACCCTCGGTTTTTCCCCTATAAATAGGGGCCTTAGGTCCTCATTTCTCACACACAACTTTGGGAGGTAGGTTTGGTTGAGTCTAAGCTTTGAAACCATATCCCTTTTCTCCTAGTTAATTCCGATTTATTTTGGAATTAATTTTAATTAGGTGTTTGTATAAAACGCCTAATTTCGGGAGATTAAACCCTGAAAAGGGTTTCCTAGTTTAAAGTTTGTCTAAGTATTTAGAGAAATACTTTCGGAGCCCACACTCCGAGGGTTTCTCTGGGGTTATTGCAGGGAAGCTCTGCCGGTTTCACAAGGAGATCGGGTATCGGGTTCACGGGAGGTGAATTCGGGAGCTGGAAAAATGCCGTTAGATTGCCATGTTTGCAGTACGGTAATATTTTACTCTCCACTCACCTAAATTGACTGCTAGGAGTGTAAAAATTGAACTCGAACCGATAACCCGATCCGATCCACCCAACTAAATATCAAGTTAGGGTTGAGCATTTTCGGGTTCGGGTCGAATTGGGTCGGATTCGACCCCAACCCCTAAGAAAGAGAGAAAAACAGGTCGGGTCCGAAAAATTTTCACGGGTGACCCAATAACCCAAACCCACCCGACCCACCCGCAAAATTAAGGATATTTATAAAAAAAAAAAAAAAAAAAAAGATCCTTAACCCTAATAACATTCTTCATTCACTTCTCCTTGTTGCACCGTTTCTCTCTCACCACCACCAGATTACGCCGTTGCCTATTTTCTGTTCAAATCTCTTTCTCCTAAAAGTCCTGCCTCCACCCTCCGCTCTCTTCCACAAAACCACCGTCTGCTGCTTCGCGCCTCCCCCACCAGCACACAATCACTGTCTGCTACTTCTCCACTCACGCCACAACCATTCTCGCCTCCACCGCTAGGGATGCCAACGAGCCGAGCCGGCTCACGAGCTACACGAGCCGAGCCGAGCCCGAACCCGAACCCTTTATTTCTTGGCTCGTGGCTCGCGAGCTGGCCATATATTTAATTAAAAAAATAATATTTTTAATTTTTATGTATATAAATATTTTATTAATATATAATATTATATATATATTCATTAAATTTAATACAAAATGAATAAAAAAATAATATATTTATTATATATATTCATTTAATATATATTATTATATATAAAAATATATTAAATTATTAAAAAAACTAATTTTTTAAATAAAAATAATATTAACGGTCGAGCCGAGCCGAGCCAGGTTCGAGCCTTGGTTGAGCCGAGCCCGAGCCTTGAAAAAATGCCAAGGCTCGGCTCGTTGCCATCCCTATCCACCGCCCCCAAGCGTCACCATCCGTGCCTCTCCCGCCCCCACACAACCACCATTTGCTACTATTCCACCCACACAGCATCCGTTCTCGCCTCCGCCGCCCCAACCCATCGGCGCCCGCCCCTCCCTGCCCCTACAGCCGTAGGTGATCAATTTCATAACCCTAATAACATTCTTCATTCACTTCTCCTTCTTGCACCGTTTCTCTCTCACCACCATCAGATTACGCCGTTGTCTATTTTCTGCTCAAATCTCTTTCTCCTACAAGTCCTGCCTCCACCCTCTGCTCCCTTCCACATAACCACCGTCTGCTGCTTCGCGCCTCCCCCGCCACCACACAATCACTGTCTGCTACTTCTCCACTCACGCCACAACCATTCTCGCCTCCACCTCCCCCAAGCATCACCGTCCGCGCCTCCCCCGCCCCTACACAACCACCATTTGCTACTATTCCACCCACACAGTATCCGTTCTCGCCTCCGCCGCCCCAACCCATCGGCGCCCGCCCCTCCCCGCCCCTACAGCCGTAGGTGATCAATTTCATTTAGGTGACTCCGTGATTGATAACCCTCTTTCCTATTTTTTGTCTAGGGTTTTGATCGAATTTATTGATATTTTGTTGTTAGAATTGATATTTGTGGAGTTTTGCGGAAAAATCTTTTAAGTATAATAATACATTCTGTTTAACATATCTGTTTTAGTGTATCTTCGTAAGCTTCATTTGTTTTATTTTCTCTTTCTGTGTATGAACATATAGATTTATTGTCCACAGATCTAATGTTGTGCTCCAATTCCTAATTCTGAATTCTAAATCATGTGAATAGGACGGGAAAAGAGTTACTTCCCAATATTAATCAGAAATTGCAATTGCCCGGGTCGGGTCGTGCTGGGTAGGGTTATCAGGTGACCTGAAAATAAATCAGGTCAACCCGAACGCACCCGAACCTAATAAAATCAGGTTAGGGTTGGAGATGGTGGGTTGAGTCTCGGGTCGGATTGGGTTTGAATTGAAATTTTTTGTGTTATACTCCTACTTCAACCCAACCTGAACCCACCCACCAGACCCACCCGAATTGACACCCCTAAATTGACTGCAATACCTTTAGTTATTTCTTTTTCCTTTTCTTATTCTTTGTTTTTCCTTTTCATACTTCAATATTAAACTTGAGTACTTTAATTTTACGAATAATACTCAGTTTTTAAATCTGTATACTTTAATGTTTATGAACAATACTTTAATTATAAATCTAGGTACTTTTAACTTTTATAAATAATACTTTAATTTGAAATGTAAGTACTTTAACTTTTACGAATAATACTTTTTTTTTCTTTTTCTTTATTTTTTCTTTCTCATACTTCAATTTTAAAACTGAGTACTTTAACTTTTACGAATAATACTTTATTTTTAAATTTGAATACTTTAATGTTTATGAAAAATACTTTAACTATAAATTTAGGTACATTAACTTTTATGAATAATACTCTAATTTAAAACGTAAACTTTAATTTTGACGAACAATACTCTTTTTTCTTTTCTTTTTCTTTATTTTTCTTTCTCATGCTTCAATTTTAAACTTGAATACTTTAACTTTTACAAATAATACTTTACTTTTAAATCTGGATACTCTGTTTTATAATTTGGAAACTTTATAATACTCTTTTTTATAATTTGGATACTTTGTTTTATACAATACTCTGTTTTATAATTTGGATATCTTATAGTTTCTAAATAATACTCCAAAATATAAATCAACAATTAATTTTACCCCACTATCTACTTACACACACAAAAAATAAAAATTAATTTTTACATATAAAATATGAAAATTATATTTGAAATATAAATATTACTCCAAAATATAAATCAAAAATTAATTTTTACCCCACCATATACCTACACACACAAAAAATAAAAATTAATTTTTACATATAAAACATGAAAATTATATTTGAAGTATAAATATACAAAATAAAAGTAGAAAATCGTGTATATGAGATATTATGTTAACAAAATAGTTTGTGTGAGAGGGAAGAGTGATGTGTTATGTCATTTCATGTTTCTTCAAGGCTATTTTAATATTTTTGCCAAAAATGGGGAGTGATAATCTAATTACAAATCTAAATTGGGGGTCAGTATTATAATTTTTTTCATGGAAGAATAATATCTAATTTGTTTGTGCATTGGGGAGTTTTTGTCACATTCTCCCTTAAAGTAATTCAATGGCACCCAACGATAAACGTAAGAATTTAAATGAGGGTTTGAGATTATACAGTGAGAGAGAAACATTTAGGAGATCAACATTTGAAAATAATATTCTTATTACAATAGGGTATGCAAGTTCAATAGTGGCACCTTCGGGTTTAATTATCTTTATTTTATTTATTTTGGGTTTTAAAGGTAGATAAATTGTGGTATGTTGAAAGTTTTGTTCAAAACTAGTACAAAAGACAAAGAGTATTTGCGGTTGAATCTAACTCAACCAAGTCAGTATAATTTGGTAAATATTTTATATTTCCAGTGTGATCAATAGAAAGTATAGTATAAATAACCAATTAAATAACATTTATAATATACATGTTATGTAATTAATTATGTTTAGTTGCATTTTAATCTAGCCGAATCTAAATTAGAATTTTTTTCAAGAAACAACATTACAAGTAGTTAACCTTTAAAAAAAAAAAAAAAGAGGTGTGCTTATCTCATGCTTGACCAGTTGACTTCAATTTGGATCAAAATTGTAATGTTGGCTATTACAAATAAACCAAAACAAAAAAGTGGAGAGTTAAAAGAGGGCCACATACAAACTATATATTGTGGCGTTAGGTCAAATAGTAGTTATAAGAGAGGAACTGATCCCCTGAGAAAGCAAAAGTCGGTCGGAACACATCTTGTAAGAAACTGGTCCTTTCATATGTTGTCTGTTTGCCCTCTATAATTCATGGGACTTGAACTTTTGTGGGACAATCAATATTCTTTGCCCACCCAATGTTGTGGCTCAAACTAGTCTCCTACTATGCCTAACCAGATGCTTGCAAAGTTTAATTTATGAAAAGGAATCAAATCCTCATCAATATATTTCATACTTATCCAAGGACAACAAGAATAGACATTTCAATCAGGCATTACTTAACATTAACAAGAAGCAGCAGCATCAACCCTCTAATATTCTCAGTCCCATAAGAAAAAGAATTCTGTTTTGGAGATTCTTTTAATCTAATCTCCTTTTTTTTCCTTTGGTTCAATTTTTTTGGGTAGAAACCATTGTACATCTGAAATCATCGACAAAGTTCTTTTTGTCATCCTTATCCTACCTTGGCTATATCGACTAATTCTAATCCTACTCTGATTCCAGCGGCAAACTAGTGTAATCAAAGGAGGGTTTTTACACTTATTGTGTCATTGGTGTAAAGTTTAAGGAAAATGACCAATAAAATAGCAAGTATAATATATTTGTCTATATTATTTGTTAGATTCGGTCATACTAGATCTAGGCTAAAATTCTCCGGCTACATGATGAACACCCCATATCAACATCAGTTAATCTTGCCATAACATGACAAGTATAATACATTTGTTCGTATGATTAGTTAAATTCGGTCTAACTGGGTCGGGGGTAGAATTTTCCGGCTACATGATGAACACCCCATATCAAATCAGTTAATCTTGTGCCAAAACGTGGCAAGTCCAATATGAACCAACAATTCTATCATCTGAATTTTCCTAATGGTTCTCTTTACCTGGTACCAATCAATCAAGAACAATAATTTACCAGTCAAACCAATTCGCCCAGCTTTCTCCTATTCATGTATTTCCAAATAACATGAAAAATGGAGTTCAAAGTACATGGTACCTGTTAGATGCCAGAAAGGCACCAAGAAGTCCCAACATGACAACACCCAAGTAGATACACATGTTTCAGATAAAAGTAATGTAAAACTGGTTAGATACCCACAAATCTTTCTCCCTACTTTTATCAACATTATTGACAAGTTTCCAGACCCCACCACTTTCTCCAAAGGCTTTTAATGTATCAAAATCAAAGTACACCCAATATGATATAATTCTGCAAGCACTAGCTCCAGCATCTATATTCTAGATCAAAGCTTATCACTCACATCTTTATTATAAGGGAAAACTCTTGAAAGCTTTCAAATATACAAATCTTTGCTAAGAATAATACCTGAGATAATTTGATGTAACTGTTGTGGCATGATTAAAATCTTGGCTAAGAATCACAAAGTACAGACAAATTTAGGTTTAATTACACTTTGCCACCCACATAAGGATTTTTTTTAGTTTACCACCTTCACTTGTGAGTTGGCCACCACGGAGTGTTTTTCCAGTCACTCACACGGTAATATGTGTCGCTCTTGTGCAATTTATAAGGTTATTTTTTACACTTTGCCACCAGAAGGATGATTTATTTTAGGATAAAAATTTTGACCATCCTGAACTATTGCGTTTTTTGGAGTTTGCAACCCGAATTATAAAATGTCTTTAAGTTTGCAACCTCAACTATTGTTTTGTAACAAAGTGTAACCTGATTCTACTCATCGTGTGATATGTGGAAGAAATTTTGTGTACGTGTTACACAATGAATGGAATCAAGTTGCAATTTGTTAAAAGATAATAGTTGAGGTTGCAAACTTAAACATTGTATAATTCGAGTTGCAAACTATAAAAAAAAAAAAAAAAGCAATAGTTGAGGATGCTACAAATAGTTATCCCATTTATTTTTAAACTTTTACACTTTGTCACCTAAAGTATAAAGTTCTATACTTGTATACATCAGGTTGCAAAGTATAAAAGCACCCATACTTCAGGATGCAACATATAATTAGACCGAAAGTAGGCATAAAAGAGGGGCAATAGAAATGGAACATAAGGATTCGATTCGGCTCCAAACAAAATCGACATTGAAGTGTCAACATTAGTTAAATTTTAACTAATCCAATGAAAACTAGCTAAAGACGATGGTTTCAGCAGATAAGAGAAAAAAACCATGAGTGGGGAATCTCAATCCTGAAAGGGGCAAAATTGAAAGATGATGTAATATCACTTGGTGGGGGCAGTGAAACAGGCATATGATAGAGGTAACATGTTTTATATCACACAGCTTCATCTTGTCAGTCTCAATTTATTCCATCCCTCTGATACAGAAAAACCAATTTAAGAATTGAGAGAAGGATTCAACTGAGTACCTTAATCCACCACTGTACATCCAACACCAAAAAGATGACAAGTGAAGGAAGTCCGGATCAAGAAAAACTGCAACAAAGCCCAGGAGAGTGGTTGAATTTGACCCTGGGAAACAAACCGTCTGAAAAACTCAAGGAATCGGAGGTACAATCAGGACCTGCTTCAGCCAAGGTTTTCTCATGCAACTTCTGCATGAGGAAATTTTACAGCTCGCAGGCATTGGGAGGGCACCAGAATGCTCACAAAAGGGAAAGAGGAGCAGTAAGACATTACCAGTCACACAAAATGATGAGTTTGCCTATAAATGCTTCCATGTTCAGATCACTTGGAGTGCAACAACACTCGCTTGTGCACAAATCAGGCAGAGATGGGAATATGATTGTGGCACGATTTAGTGAGGCCAATACAAGATTTGCAAAACCGCAACAGCCTGAGAAAGAAGCAGAGTTGATGTGGCCTGGAAGCTTCCGATTGGATCTCCAACAACAGGAGCACAAATCAACAAATCCAAATATGCTCGACTTAAATCTCAGGCTGTAATCTGCTTATTTCATCTGTTATTCCAAACTGGAACTTCTGTTGTAACCCACTTTTATGATTTCCCGCTATCATAAAGAGTTATTTTTAAATATCAGGGGCACCAGTGTTGGGTTCCGAAGAGTTGCACATTAATCAACAAGAAGTTCATGGTTATCATCCACTGGCAGGAAAGCAACTTTCAGTTCTTGAGTTGTCTTGTAGCGAGCAAACAAAAAGTTTATGTCTAGAGATATTGTTTAATCACATGCTTTCACCTAGTGGTCCAGTATTATTGTTTTTATGTCAAACAAAACACTCCTTGAAAAGTCTAAGTATGAGGAGTAGTTGTTTCCAAGATATCTGTGACTAAAACCATCACTACAAAGAAAAGAAGGCTGAGGTAAACATAAAGTTTAGAGAGGGAATGCACTTATCTGAATTTCCAAGAATTTTAAAGGCATTTCGGAGAATTTTCAGCATAAATTTTGTTTCGGGAATGTTGTTAGACATGTTAGAAAACATGAGTAGTTTCATACAGGTTTATCCCCCAACAACTCACACTCCGACAACTGAATATATAACCAAGTGAAGTTTTAATCAGTCACTAGTACTCACTTCAGAGCAAATTTTCAGATAAGCACAATAACAGAAACATATTATAGGCCCAAGAATTACATTATAAAAAGTTGTAACTGAAAGGATGGCAGAGAAAAGAGCACACTGATTGAGCTATTGCATCTAATATACAAGTAGCCACGACAAAAGGAGTTCAACAATCTACTAAAATGCATCCACGGTACCAGTCATAGTTCAAGGAATGAAGAGCCACATGCTTAAAATCCTGATAAGTACATGATATATCTTTCAGAAAAAACAACAAACCAAAGCAGGCAGGCTTTATGAAGCCAGAATAATTAAATACCAAGAATGGCTTAGGGCATACCGAGCTAGATCATGTCAGATATCAGTATACCAACATAAAATGTTAATCCATCAATCTGACACAAGACACACCCTTAGCTTAGTTTTCCTAATGGAGTAGGTAGCTAGGCAGGTGCTATTTACCAACATCGAGGGCAGGCAGTATAGAGAGAGGAAGTTTAATCTGCTCAATTCCCCGTCTTGGGCAAACCACAATGGAACCTTGCTTAAATTTTTATAGTTAGTGGAATGAAACATATAAGGCTGGTTTTTACAATTCTTACCCTTATTTATCTGAGTCAATAAAACTACACACATGGCCAAGATACTAGATTATAGGGAACTGAGTGGTATATCATTGACTTAATTAGCATGTACTTAAATAATTATCCCCTCCAATGAGCCACTCATGGGCATCAATCACCATTAATTAGCTAAGTACTCAAAAACTATCATATTCCATCTAGTGGCCCCATTGCCGAATAATCTATAATTAATTGTGGGATATAACAACAGGCTTAACTCTCCATTTATTACACTTCTATAGTTTTATTCAAAGCCTATACATAGCAGTATCTATTACAGTTGCCTACAATTTTCTGCCAAAAAGTTCCATTTTTTGTTGTACTGTACAGGCTAGTTTTGCACCACAATTTACCAAGGGTTAGAGGACCCCACCACCTCTGTCTCTTCCCATTTCATATTTCTAATTAGAAATTCACCAGAATTGCAGATAGGGAAGATATAATTCTACGCATCGGATTTATCAACAGGTTACAGCCACCTCAGAGAGTTATACAGAAGTAGGTTGACATAATTAAAAAGGGACACTTCAGAATAGCAAGTAAGTTTCAATTCGTACATAAATTAATCTTCCTTTCTCTTCAAATGGCTGGTTTCCTCAAAATAAGTATGAGTTCCACATTAAAGATCTGCTACTATTTCTTCAGTTAATAAACAATGTTAAGGACTTTTTACAGCTTACAGACTTATGTGATTATAAGCTTTTCAGTCTTGCGCATGACAATTGGGAGCCGTTCACTGATGACACCAGGATCGCTGTACGCAGCAATATCAACAGGATATCCTTTCTGCAGTAATTAAAAGAGAATTTCAGACTAAATCCCACAGAAGGTTCTAAAGATTAATGCAAAATTAGTTTGACACACCACTATTTCAAAATTAGATATACTGAAACCAAAATGTACATATACCATGAATAGATGCTTATGGAGACAGAAAGAAGAGTTTGTTTGAAACTATTAAAGAAAGAACTACAATACGTTAAAAGGTCATAACCAGGAGAAACCGAACTGATGTATTGAATGAACAGTAAGAACAGAACATCACTCACTGATGCCAAGGCCTTAAAAGTTGCTTCTCTCCAGCAGCTTTCTCGAAGAATAATAGGTTCTGAACTGTCCTTGAAAGTGCAATGCATACGAGTGTCCCTCAATCTCATAAGCACTCCATCAACTCTGAGCTGTAAAATTATGCCAAATAATGAATAACTAGAGAGCACAACAATAGCACGAGCAATAAATCAAAATATGCTAATAGTTCAAAAATATAACCTCCTGAAACATTAATATATATTACAGAAAAATATAAAAGGAATAGGTAGTCCACTTTTAAAAATTCAAAAATTTAAGAAAAGACGTCTAAGTGCTGCCTTGTCAAGGAATTATCTTATGAAAAACTTCTAACAGGCTCACCCAGAAGCGCAAGAGAAGAAACCACCCAGTTGGCATGACTCTCTGCAAAATCAAAAAGAACAACGATTTAACTTAGCCTCAGTCCTTTCTTTCATTAAATGTAAATATATGAGTTACCAAAAGATGAGTATTTACCACTTTAACCGTCAAAAGAGAGACACCATTATCAGCTAATTCATCTTCATACAATATAACCTGTCAAAACATTGAGGATGGCAGGGGCCATAGTTTGAAAATTTAAAATGAGGTCATGAATCTCATTTCTGAGATATCTGGTTGAAGGAAGGAATCACCAATCAATTAATGACAGACCTCATCATAGAAAAGAATGGGCTCTTTAGATGCCAATGCAATCATATCAATCTGCTCCTGGCAGTCTTTCCAATGAGGCTTACAGCTGCTCTGATCTGGATGTTCTCTTTCAGACTAGTTAAAGAACAGGATGTATTAGGAAGCGATGTAATGCCACAGAAATTATATCAAATGTAGCAAAATTTGGCAATATCATACAGCTAGACATGGCTAATGTAATTTGCTATCTCAAAGTCAGACATCAAACATAGAAGACATAATCCTCTCTATTCCAAGAAACCTAAGCTTAAATGTAGTGGAGACAGAAAGCACACCTCAGGGTTTTTTTCAACACTGACACTTCCACAGTATGGTGTTGTGAACGTATAATCATAATCCAGTATCACCTGATCAGTAGGCTTGCTGCGGGATATACAGAAAACAAATAATGAGGGTAGCAAAGCTAGCCATAGGATGCAGTAACAAATTTTGAAGTCACAATATTTCAACAGGCATAGCCTCAAAATGTCATTCTGAAAATGCTAAATAGGTTCATTAAGAGTAGCAGAACTGTTAATTGGAAGATGGATCGTAAAGCACAGCAGTAAGTTGAATCGAAAATGCAATCAAACTACTCCAAAGTCCAAACCATTCAAAGACTGTCACCACATTGCCATGTACTTAGTTAAAATCAAGGACAGTGAACAAAAACATTGATACTAGACAGATACAAAGTGTATAGTTGTCCGAACTCAAAGTACTCTACTAAAGTTGGGGAAACATACACACTGTTCAGCACCAATCTCCATAACGTAAGATAACTTATCTTTTAGTGAATTCCTTTTCACCTTACCCACTTCAGAATTTCCTTCCTTTTCACTATTTCAGTCATTGACTACCTTTAGTTAAGCGAAATGAAATTAAGTAATTGTACAATCTACTCAGGAGTTGGACCACATGACATTCGCCCATCTCTCTTTAATATTAAACACTTTGAGGCATGATTGAGGAAAAGAATAACAGAATAGTTTTTACGGGTGTAGTTAGGCATTTGCCTTATGTTTGGTGACACCTCAAATGTGTTTGCCAGAAGTTAATGGTTCCTCGTACTTCAGCAGGCAAATGAAAACTGAACCAAGAAAATTCCACATCATGCCAACTATGATAACAAAGAAGAGCTGTTTAAATTTAATCGATAAATCCTTCTCAATATTCTACAAGGATAGGTTCTCAGATCACAACAGAAGTCTTTAAGGAGAATTATTAGAAATCTGAGATATATACCTCCGGAATTTCCATTGAGCAGCTGCTGGAACTTCAACAGGAGGCAATGCTTCCAGCTTCCAGCCACATAAAGCATCAAACGCATTGAAATGAATTTTTATGCCACTACTTACATGCTTAAGGACCAAAGTACTCTCCCCAAACACCATCTCTGGAAAGTGGGATGTCTGAAGCTTCTCTTCCCACCTGCACGTACAAATAGTGCTAGTAATAGTTCAAGCCAAGTAGTACAGATTTTTGCAAAACAATAGATTCTAAACTATTAGGCATTCGAAATCAAACTTTCTATCTAGAAAATGGTGAAAAAGTTCCATGTCATCAATTCATTTAGTGACAAAACTTGATGCAGGATAACCAAACGAAAGCATGTTATAGCAATTTATCTAATTCATGTGGTGACAAAACTTGATGCAGGATACCAAACGAAAACATGGCACTGAAAAATAGGATAACATAAAATTTAAATAATTTCGGTAAGGTTTTAAGCTGAAAAACGAGAGATGAGACAATTGTGTACTACTGCTTAGACTAACTTTACATGTTTTCTCCACAGCATGATGTAGACGCACCGAGTAACGAAAGCAGCTATACATATAACTTTATTGCTGAGATAATGCACACCGAGTAATCATGTGCAGGATTACCCACCCCACAAACCCCTACTTTTGTTTCCTCAACTGAAGATATTGCTATAACAGGTTCGACCCCCATCCACGAAGTTGCGAACGAGCAATAATCTTCTTCTTTTTCAAGGTGATATTGCTATTACTCAATGAGAAAAAGTTTCCTGGGACAATTCCCAGAGAGAAACTCCAACTCTAGAAAACGTTGCTTCTGTCGGTAAAGTCTCAACAATACTACCTAAATCAATATCGACGCATTTTTGAATTAACCAATAAGCTCCCCACAATCATAATTTGTTTAATAGAAATAAAATACTTCAATGGAAACTTTACAAATCCATACGAAAGCAGAGAGCAACAGCGTAATGATTCCGAGGCGGCATTCTTGATCAGAACAACATTGCATCCATAAACTGGTTTTCAAGAGATATGTCCAGTTCACTCACAAATTAACCAATCAAAATTCAAGCTTTTATCATTGCCCTTTACCCACACACACACACACACACACACACGCAGAGGGAGTAGAAAGCAGTACTGTTGCAGCAGAGAAGAGTTGAGAATAGAACGCTTGCGAGACTCGATCTCCCAACAGCGAATGAGAAATCCGACGCGGCCACCGCCGAGCGCCTCCGCGCCGGCGGCTTTTAGCTCCCTCTCATCACTTTCCCATTCCATCTTCGATTACGTTTAATTAATTTTAACGCACACAAATGCTTTTCTCTTCGCTTCAAGTTTGACTTCTTTTACGTCTTTAACGCATTTCTTGGAACTTATTGTAGTGTTTTTTTTTTTTTTTTTTTGGAACTTATTGTAGTTCAATTGGACCAAAAATACAAGTTGTAATTTATAAAGTATTAAAAATATTAAGAGTCCCAATCGGCCCAGCCCATATTGGTTGTTGTCACGGCCCAAGTTATTTTTCACTCATCTGTAAGTATTGTATCGACTATTGTGTACTCTCTTTTTATATTCAAATTTTCAAAATTTGATTAGATATATTTAATATTTATGGCTAGGGGTATGCAGAGTTCGGTAATACCGACCGAACCGACCGAAACCGAAAATTCAGTACGTACCGAAAACCGAACCGATAATTCGGTTCGGTATTCGGTATATAGATTTTCAAAATTTCGGTATTCGGTTCGGTATCGGTAATTACCTACGGTATACCGAACCGACCGAAATACCGAAATAATTTTTTTAATATTTTTTACATATATTTTTAGATATTATTATAATTTTTTATATACATATATAATATATTATATATTGATTCCTAAATTATATTACTGTATTTGTTTTATACATATATTATATATTATATATATCTTATAATTAGGTGTACAATTAATTTATTTAAGTTTTTAACTCTTCAAAAATGTATTAAAACTTTTAATTCCCAAGTCCCAATTTCTATTCTGTTAGTCATAAAATGAGAATCGAGAGTTTGAGACTTGAAAGTTTAAAGTGCCAAATTCGAGACTTCCGAGTGTTTTTGTAATATTGATATATTTTTCGTTTTTTTCGTTTTTTTTTTTATTTTTAATTTTTTTTCGGTAATTCGGTTTTATACCGAACCGTACCGAAATAATTTCGGTAAAAACCGAACCTAACCGATAATTTCGGTTCGGTATTCGGTACGCCATTTTGGCGTAATTCGGTCGGTTCGGTATATACCGATTGAACACCCCTATTTATGGCTGCCCAAAATAACAATTAGATAGATTTAAGCTATTGAATTTTTTTAAGGGGTAATAGTCATTTTCCCCCTCACCTTTGCAGTATTTGCACTTTACCCCAAATCTTTGAGTTAAAAAAAAAATGACATGTTTAAATAAATATGATCTCGATACAAATTATTATATTAAAAAATTAAAAAAAGCATACAATGGAAGAGTTATAAATGAAAAATTAAATATGGTTGTTAGGGTTTTTATGTAGTATATTCGAGTAATTAGTGTATTTCACTAATTATATTATTGAAATTAGCTAAAAAAACCCTAATACGCATATTTATTTTTTATTTATGACTCTTTGGTTACACGTAATTTTTGTTCTTTAATTTTATTAATTTATATTGAGGCCATATTTATTTAGGCATGTCTTTTTTTTTTTTTTTTTTCATTTTGAATATGTATATAAAATATGCATAATTGGGGGTATTTGCACTTTACCCCTCAAATCTTCACGTTTTGGTATAAATAGTACATAACTTTTAAATTTTGGTCTCTAATACCCCCTCTAAAAGTTCCTGGTGAAAATTTCCGACCAAATGGAGTGTTTGAAAACAAATTTCAAAGATTATGTATTACTTACACTAAAACGTAAAGGTTGAAGGGGAAAGCCGAAAGTGCAAACACCCTCAAGAGAAAATGCTATTACCCCTTTTGTAGTATTATATTAACAAATCTTAAGTTTCTTGAGCAAAAAGTTTGGTCCAAATAATTAAAAAATTCTTTCTCCAAAGTAATGATTTGAATTCAAATTCCTCTTACGACTTGACGATACATATTAAAATAAAAAAGAGAAATCTAAAGTTTCTTGAAAATTTTAACATTACTAAATTTTCATATTGGATTATTATTTTACTTCTTAAATTTGAACTTTAATGTGCCAAAGTTTCAAATTTATGTACAAACATTTCATTTAATTATGTTAACCGAAAAACCAAAAAGGAATACCAAAACCGGAAGTATTCAGAATTCTGAAGCTTATTCATTTCAATCCATCTAAAGAAGGATATACATACATTACAGTGTCCCTGACAAATGAATAGTGTGTGGTGAAAATTGTTGTTTAATGGCTGCAACTTCTACTCAACAAAAGAGGCTGAAAAATGGGCTGTGCTCCTATTTGCAAAGGAATGAATGGCTTCTTCTTCACATATGATGATCCTTGTGTGTTTTGGGGAAATATAAGAAATTGGTTCTCTGGAGCAGATCAATGAAGTTCATTCAATTGAAACCTCGAAGAAGCGTTGTGGAATCTCTAAGGGTGGATTCAATGATGCCACACATCTGAACTGTTTCATACAACCATAGCATGTAAAATCAGATTCTTTTAAAAAGCATGCATGCAAATCACTTTTCACATGTGAGAAAGGAAAGAACCAAGAATAAGAAAATTTCAGGTACCTTATGATCCATATATTTCTGTCTAACTGCTTTTGCAGATGTTTCACTTCTAAGAAGCAGATTGTGAAGCCTGAGTACACACTCTTGCAATTCATATGGCCTATAACCTGTATGCTGTTGTAGTGCCAATGTCTGCAGAAGTTGTAGCCAATGTCTTTCAACAACTGTACATAATTTTAATTCTCCTATTAAAACCAAAATAAGAAGATCTTGGAGAAGGTTTTACCCATGGGTTAGATTTTGGGTGGAGGGTTAATCTTGCAAGAAAGATGGCTGAAGCAGCTACAAGTGATGGAATGTATCGAATACAGCCATAATCTACTAAGCTCAGCTCGCCGAGATAATGACAGAAAAAGTCAAATTGGAGAGTTGAGAACTGGAAAATACAATGAGTTTGTTAGCTTTATGTATAGAATTTCACAAGAATATGATTGTGGTAATGATTTAAGAGTTCAAAGTTTGATCCTACCATGGATTTTTCTTGAGCAGCCCGAGTAAAAATTCTGGAAATTTTACCAAAAAATAGTGAAATCGTCAGTAAATAAGATTTCCAAATAACCAAAGATTCAAGAGTAGGGATCAAAAACAAATTATAACCTGAGAAAGGTTTTAGTTGTTGGATTTCCCATCTCAAAATCTAAAAGCTTAAGGACCTCGCTTTCCGTATGCACAATCTGTTAAAACAGCAACGAGTACATATTATCCATAATGCTCAAAACAACCAAAAAGCTATACAATAAATTGCAGGTAGGCATTGCAACAGACCTCTTCTTTTGTGTATGTGTTGTCTGTTATATAGCAGAAATCTTCAACATGAGGGGGACTGATTTCTTCATATTTACTGCAGTTTGTATCGATCATTTAAGAAATCACAAATAGAAGTATGAATCAGAGAAAAATGAATGAAGGTTGAGGGCTTACGACGCAACAAGCATGCAAGATACTCCAAGAAGCTGAAGTTTATTCCTTATCAGCTTATGGGCGGAGAGGTATCTGTCAATGTAGCCTACAGTTAAATACAAAGTGTCCGAAACAAGTTTGTACTCTTCTGCAACCTCAACCAACCAATCAACCAGAATTCCTCTCATTACTGGGTTTATGTCATCCTGAATCTTTTCCATGTAATTAGATAAAGGTCTTCTTTTTGCTTCAACCTAGTACCACAAACCTTTGTTAGAATTCACTCATATTACAACCCAGAAAATAAGATCTATCAAGAAAATTATCTCTAGACTTGTAGTCTTCTTTCGATCAAGTTCCGTTGTCATTTGTCAATTATCGAAACAGAACCATAGCCAATTGAAATGAAGGTAAAGGAAGGTATCTGGTAAAGCATATTTACTTCTATTCAGGACTTATGTTATAATTTTGAGATGAAGAACAGCTTCAATTGTAAGACTGATTGAAACTTGAAAGCTGAAATTATGTCCAGCAAATGGCAACAAAGTCTGACATTGTACAAAATCTCAACAACAATCAAATCGTTAAATCTGATAAATGCCAGGAAAATCCAAAATTGAATTGTAATCCAAAACCCTAACATCATAATTATCGCTAGCATTAAGTATACAATCAACAACTCCATATCAGCACCCAACTTTATAATATACGACAGTTCAATAAACACTCATATCAGGATAGGAAATGCTAACATTAAAATGATGACTAAAACTCTAATAGGGAAAAAACAGTAAGATACCTCCAAAGAGTGTAGATGCTGAAATAAGGAAGGAGCATATCCAATCTTTTGCTGCTCATCAGATCCCGGGCTAACCAGCAACTCCATATTAACTTCATCACATACATCCTTCGAAACCTGTTCGGCTTTCGATTTCCTGGTTTTCCCCATAACCGAGTTTTGCGTGAACCTGGATGCATTTTGCGAAGTATTTGTGAGCTCCCCCAACACAACTCGCTTCTTCATTACCGGATTCTTGTCCGCAAATCGATTGGGTCGTTTACGGGGAGCTTTCTTTCTGGTGGGAACTTGGTTTTCTCTGCCAGCCATGTCACCCCTGTTCTTTAGGGTTGTGTCGGAAATGGGCTATGGATTTCGGCAGAGACAGATCCACAGCTTGTCTACGGCTGTGGAATAATGAATAGATTTATAGTGGTTGCGGAGGAGGGAGAAAAAGAATGGAAAAGGGGCGCAAATCTGCAATCGTATTTTCGTTTGATTTCATTTGAGGATGAGAAGAGTGGGGTTGGTGATGCTAATGCCGCCATTTTTACAATTTCAAAAAGCTTAGTTTACCGCGCTCTCTGCTGCTCCATTTTTCATTTCATTAATATTATATTTTTTACGGATAATTCCTCAAAAATCCCCAAGTGTAAACTGAATTTCTTTTTCACTCCCCAATTTTGAAAAAGTTCATGTTCACTCCCCAATTGAAAAACAAAATTCATTTTCACTCCCCAAGGTTGTATAATAATTCAGGAATTGCGTACATTTTTTAGGGAATTGCGTATAAAAATCCCGGAATGTCGTATATACGAGATTCCGGGATTTTTATACGCAATTCCCTAAAAAATGTACGCAATTCCTAAAGACAATGTACGGACATGTACTGTTTGTGGGGACCTAAAAGGAATTTTATTTTTCAATTGGGGATTGAATGGGAACTTTTTCAAAACTGGGGATCTAAAAGGAATTTTTTCAACTTTTTGGTACTATTCAAATATTTTCCCTTTTTTTTAAGCATGCTGCGAGAAACTGAAGTTCATCTAATTGGGCTGTTCTCCAGACTCCAATTGCAACTAGCCAACTATGAAACATATTGGCCCAAAATGCTCTATTATAACAGCTACCTCGTACTTAAGATGCGCGGACATTCCTAAAAATATTATTTTATCATGTCATATAGATACTCATATCAGATACCGTATTTGATACTCCCGATATGAAAAATTATTAAAAGAATTTATATCATCGTATCCGTGCCGCTATATTCATATCCATGCATCATAACTCCGTACGCTCAATACGTATGTAAATAAAATTTTATTATTAACTAGATACATACTAAAAATAAATCTTTCACATTTTTTAGCATAATTATTAAGTATATGATAAAAATAAATAAACAGCATAAGATAACATTATATCAGTAAACAGTAATTAAAATAGAAATTGAAAAACAAAAACATATGGATTAACAAAAAAAAAAGGATATAAAAGAAATAGAAAAAGTTATATGACAAAAAATAAAAATTAGGGGATAAATAAAATTGGTGAAAATAAATAAATAAGTAAAAGAGTGTAAGAAATTAAAGCAATTATTATTGGTTGTCGCGTTTAATAATAGGGGTTTTCTATTAATAGTACCTAAAAGTTGAAAAAATTCTCTTTAACTCCCCATTTTTAAAATAGTTTCCATTTGCTCCTTAGATGACAGGCCAAATTCCCTTTAACTCCCCATGGTTGTATAAAAATTCAAGAATCGCGTACCCGAACCCCGAAATCACGTACTTAAATGTCCAAATGATGTATTTGGACCTTCCAAAAAAACGGGGAGTAAAGAGAAACTTTGATTTTCATCTGGGGGAGTTCAGAGGAACTTTTTTGAAAGTGGGGAATAAAGAGGAATTTGAGTTCCCATATGGGGATTTTTCGGGAATTTCCCGTTAATATAAAGGTATAAATGAAAGGGGAAAAAAAACTTTTTTTTCATGGTCATTAATCATTATCAGCTGCTTCAAGCTTTGCTAGTTGCTACCATAGTCATTATCAAGGCTACTCGAAGCATTGTCAATTATTTGGGATTAAAGAATTTTCCGCGACCAATTATATATATAATAGGCCGGTAAATGGGCAGATATTATTGAGGTTCAAACCCAATAAAATTATAAAATATTTAGTTCTATATCCAAATATTTTATCTAAATCTATACCTAAATTCAAATTCAATTTATTCTTTTAAGGGTATTGGTCTATAACCAAACCCAAATTATATCCAATACACAATTATTCATATACTATCCAAATTTTATCCAAAACTTATTTGTCCCTCTTTAGACCCGTTCGACCTATTTTGGACTCATTTAGTTCATTTTATTCATTTCCGTAATATTTTTTATCCGTTTCACCTGTTTTTGACCTATTCTATACATTATGAACCCGTTTCAACCATCTTTCAACCCGTTCGACCTACTTTAGACCTATTTCAATTGTTTTTCGGCTCGTTTGACCTATTTTGGATCGATTTCAACCATTATTCGACACATTCGACCTATTTTAGGCCCATTATACCTATTTTGGATCAATTTCACCCATTTTAGACCCATTTCACCTGTTTTTCAACTTACTTGACCTATTTTAGACCCCGTTTGGCTCATTCTGGACCCGTTATACCATTTTGGATACGCTACACCCATTTTTCAACTTGTTCGATCTATATAAGACTCTTTTAAGTAATTTTGGACCCATTTAACCCATTTTAGACTCATTATACCCATCTTGAACCCATTTTAACAATTTTTTGGCATATTCGATGAATTTTTTATCTAATTAACCCGTATTTGACCAATTTCACCCTTTTTAGACCTTTTTCCACCTATTTTTCAACATGTTTGGCCTATTTGGCTATTTTAGACCAGTATGGCTCATTTTTGACCTGTTATACCCATTTTGGACACATTATACCCATTTTTTAACTTGTTCGATCTATTGAAAACTCTTTAAACTAATTTTAGATCCATTTTGGACTTGGACCGCTTTTATCTATTTTTCAACCTATTCAACATATTTTAGAAACCCGTTTAGGACCAATTTCACCCCGTTTAGAACTATTTCACGAGTACAAATAAGTTGAAATGGGTTCAGCATGGACCAAATGGGTCAAAAAAGTAAATAAATAGATCAAATAGGTCCAAAATGAATCAAATGGGTTCAAAATGGATCAAACGGATCCAATCGTGTTAAATGAGCTCAAAATGGATAAAACGGATCCAAAATGGTTCACATGAATTTAAAATGGATCAAACGGATCCAAATAAGTCAAATGAATTCAAAATGGGTTAAATGGATCTAAATGTATCAAACAAATCTAAACATGTTGAGTGGAACGAAGTTGGTAAAACGAATCCAAATAGGACAAATGGATCTAAAATGGGTCAAATAAATCCAAAATGGCCAAATGGATCCAAATGAGACAAATAGATCCATAATGGGTTAAATGAATCTAAATGGGTCAAACGGATCTGTAGCACCCGAGCGCTAGGTACCACATCCCCCGCACCGAGACCCGACCCGAATATGAAATGAACAATCCATACCCGAGCTAAATCACGGCGAACGGGAACATACACACTCACTAGGCTAGGCGGGAGCTAACTTTCGCAACCAAGGAGACAATAAATCAGAAATATTACCAATGCGAAAGCATAGTACATACATAAATAACAAGATAAGCAAAGAATAACGGGTTCAACTAGCATAGATACCTAATCCCGAAATTCAATAAATTCATAAAACATCAATTCCAGATTCTTTCTATTCCTGTAAGCTTATCTTGAATTCATGATAATAGTAATAATCAATACAAATCATACATTCTCCGTAACTTAAACAAGTCATAGTTCAGTATGCATATGGACAGACTCTGACCTAACCGAACGACTGAACCACTAGACTTCCCGCCTAGCACTCCAAACCTGCAAGAACACTGAAAACAATCCGAGTTCAGTCTATATGAGACTGGTGGGTATAAAACGGCATAATTAACATATAAGACAATATTTAAACATTCACATGCAAGTTATAATCCCAAATGAGGTTTTGAGAGGATTTCCCAAGTGGGTGAAATAAATAAGTCATCAAAAGGGATTATAACGTTCATTTTTCATTCTTTAGGTCGTTTGTGGCCAGACGAGTAGGCGTGCATTATCTCCAACCAACACCTCGTGTAGTTCATTAAACATTATTTCTTTCTTTCTTTCATGCATTTCATTCTTTCGTGCACATTCATAGACATTTCCACCTTCTTCCTTATAGCGCCCCAAGCGGTGGGCACCACACCCCCGCACTATGACCCGACACGTGTACGAAATGGAAAGTCCGCACACGCACCAAGTCACAGCGAACGGGTGACAAACAAAAAACCAATCTAAGCTAGGCGGTACCTAAACCCTGTACAAGCGCAAATATGCAAAACCTGAATGCGAAAGCGATACAAAATATGAATTCTCAAAACCTTAATCAGCAATCATAATTCATATATTTCAAAAAGTAACTCAACATCAGCTAAACGGGTTCAACTGTCCTAGAAACTTGTCCCGATCAAACATATAATCAAAACGGGTTCATCTAAACCGAGCACCTGTCCTAACCTGTCCCGAAATTCATACATCCAAATCATGAGTACCAACCTGCATAATATATACATATCATATACATAGTTTCCTTCACAAATCAAAACAAGGTATTTAACAAATCAAATAGACCGACACAGACTCAACAGACCCGACTCAAGGCCGCCTAGCTCAAACCTGCAAGAACTGAAAAGTGGAAAAGAAGGGGGAGGGTCAGTCTCTAGAAGACTGAGCGAGCAGGAGCGATAAATATATAAAAATATGCATATGCAAGTCATAAATCCCGAGCAATGTTTTATTTAAAGTTAGTTCCCAAAAAGGGCAAAAGAATGACTCAGCAATGCTCAGACTTTACGACTATTCATATTAAATTCATTAAGTTCATAATTCATACATAAACATAAAGGCTCGGCGAGTGAGCGTACATCATCTCCAACCAAACTCCGACCGTGTATGTCAAATATCATTGATACATTAAATAGGTGATCATGCAATATATCATAATACACACAAATCATATATCATATCCTAAACATATTCGTTTGGGCAATCCGTGTCCCGGCCTTCCCGCACGGTGCCTATCAATCATAAACATAATCATAATCATAAATAAGTTCCAACCTTCTTCCTCCGGGTGGTGGACGGGTTAGCAAGACCCGACCACCGGTCCATACATAGGCCAATGGGGGTACATGAATCCCCCAAGGGCACTCAGCTCCCATTCCCCGCTAAACCTCCTAGCGAGGGCCGGTATCGCCGTACATAAGTTGGGACTAGTACAAGGGATCACCGTCGGCCCTTGCCTCCCCGGATAGCCACTTGCACTAAGCCCCTGGTCCCGTGAACATATCATAAATGCATAATCTCGCCAAAATATTTCAATTCATAAGAACATAACATATTTCATAACTTTGGAGAAAAGGTTACTCGATAATAATTTACTCGATGACTCCACTTTGAAAATAACCTATATATATATATATATAAGGTTTTGGCCAAAACTTGTCACATAAGGGTTGTAGGGTTTAATATATAACTAGAACGAAAACACCCTCACCTGGTACCAAACGAAGCCAACCCAAAAGCAAATGGTCCACCCCAGAACCTGCACGACCACAAGTCACCACCCCGGGTGCACCTGTACCAACTGATCACACAAAACACAGAACCAAAACTCAGACTCAGACTCAGACAACCATATAAAGACTCACGGCACATGCTCAAGTACTTAAGAAATGCAATCACATAAGCCAAGTTCATAATCATACTAATTACTTGTAAAATAAAATATCGCATAGCTCAACATATTCATAAAGTAGATCAAGAGATGTTCTTATGCACAATTAATTTAAATAAACAAAATGGAAAGCCAATGCATGTCACGTTATTTCATATAAATTCATATATCAAATGACTAATTCATATTCGTACGAATCATATAAGTTTTATACAATTCATATTTTCTAAATTACACAAACACCCCTCCTACAAGTGCTATACTAAATCTAATGGCATGAAACGAAACTAATATCAACAACAACATGAATTCTTACATTCATAATTTATTACATGTTTTCAAATGCCATACAATGCATATTCATTAATTATCAAGCATAAAAGAACAAATTACATTTTAAAACAATTAACAATTAATATAATTTCGGCATAACGGGGTTCAATATACAATTCAAAGCATCAATCCATATCACATTTCACTTAATACATGATTTTATATCCGTAGGCATACATATTGATCGACAAATACAATAATACACAATTTATCGCAATTAAAACAATTAATTCCAAATATTCAAATTATACAAAATAAATCACAATAAATCAACTGGGCATCCGATTGACGAACGGAAAGTGGCGTTGAATTCACCACAACGAGAGGAACTTGTTGTCCGAAGGTCGCCGGAATGTCACCACCGCAGCTGGCCGAACAGTCACCGGCCGCCACAGGAACATCGCCTCCGGTGGTCGGAAAAATCCCCGGAAGGACAGAAACGTACGCCTCGGCCTGCTTGACAAAAGCCCTCAACCAATTTCAGAAAATAGCAAACACGTCGGACTTCGTTGATGAAAAACCGAACCGAATTCCAAGGACGAAAACTGAAATTAAATACAAACTGCGAAACGAAAATGAAATCCGAACATACCGTTGGAAAGCCTGTAACGAGCCCTTCGAAACCCATATCTCAATTGCCGGAAAAAGTCGCCGGAACAGTGACCGGTTTGGCCCCCCGGTTTACCGTCGCTGTCCGCCACCGCCGGCCACCACCACTAGCAGCTCACCGTCGATGCCCTGAGCAATTCCTCCGAAGGCCCCACCACCAAAACCGGCCAGAAAAGGGTCCTCAAAAGCCACCAAAGTCCGCCGCTGCTGCTGCTGCCGGTTCAGCCGTCTACGGTCGTTGTTGGCCGGAAACGACACCAGAAATGGAACCAGCGGCCTGGAAGATGTCGGGAACCGGCCTTGCTCGTCGGAAAAGGGCGCCGGAACGTCAAACACGACGGCGCTACAGTGTCGTCGTCGCCTGTCGTGACTTCAGGCGGCGCGTGCGGCATCGTCGCGGCCCGGATGGTCGCGCCGCCAACGCCATCGGTTGCGTCGGGAGGTCCTCGTCATGGGTCAGGGGTGCGTGCCCCAAGACTGTCGCCGGAAACCGCCGCGAAGAGGCTGCGAAGTGGCGGCTCTAAGCCGCGCCACCCTCTGCTCGCCGTAGCTCCACCATCGCTGAGTTTCGGGCCTCGATTCTTGTACCATCGTGATGGGCTCTTCGAGCTGATAAATTTCCACTACTCAAACGTCGAATTCCGTCGAGAAACGAACGAGAACGGACATGTGTATGTAATTACACCTCCACTGTGTGTGAACAGTAACTGATCGCTGGAGGAAGACGACTACGCCTGGAGCTGAGGTTCTGGCACGTAAAACGAGGATCCGGGGTATATATCTCGGGTCCTCATACGTAAAAACGATCGGAAGAAGGGGCTAACGAAGTCAGAATGGGGAAAACTTAGAGTTTACGGACTCATCTCGATGCCCCGAACACGTTAAAGGGGTCAAAGAGGTCAAAATCTCAACCAAACGAGAGGTGACCGAATAACCCCTAAAAAGAAAAAATTACAAACAGGCCCCTAAACTCTAAAAGAGTTCAAAATAGGGCCAGACAAAACACAAAATAATATAATTAGACATATAATAAAGTTGGAATGTGGCGTACCTTATACGTTGGACGAGCGGGGTGTTATATTCCTCCTGGTGGATGGTCGGCCCGAACCATCCATTCATTGACCAAAAGGGTTTCATGACTCCCCAGATGGCACTCAGCGTCCATTCCTCGCTAACTTCTAACGAGGTCGGATTACGCCGTTCATTGGTGGATCTAGTGTGAGGGATCACCGTCAGCCCATGCCTCCTCGGGTCACCACTCACACCAAGACCCTGGGCCCCATTCTGTGCATTCATTCATTCTTTCTCGCCAAAACATTTGGTAAGTTCATAAAAGAAGGGCTTTACTTTAAAATCATTGACCCATGAAAACGACTTTATATACATATATAATTTTGGCTAAAATCTTTACACATTGGGGTATATAGGGCCATTTAACTAAATAGTAGAGAACCCACCTATACGCCTCTTACCGAATAATATCAAGAAGAAAAAGAGACTCGAAAGTGTCCTATGAACCCGGCATCTCCGCCCTGGAGAAAAATGTACAAAGAACAATGTAATGTGTTCGTGAGACTCAAGACTCCAAATGAACCATATAAGACACACGGCATGCAATGAACATGATATGAATGCATAAGAGATAATATTATGTAATGAACACGTTCATGTGTACAATTAATACATTTAAATCATATAGACGAGCCATTCATTCGTTCAAGGAAGCGTTCATATTCATTCAAGTCATGAATTTCACATTTTGTAGCAATTCAATTCAAGAATTCAAATAACGAGCATATCACGTACTGTAACACGTTTACAATTAGAAAATAGACAATTAATTGCATTCAATTTAAGATTGAAAATTAGAAAGGAATATGAAATAGGTAACAATTTAATTTCCATAATTCAATTAAATCAAATAATGTTTAATATAAACATATATATATATATATATATATATATATATATATATATATATATATATAAATAAATGTGCACGTACATTATACCATGCATGCATATTAACATGCACAAAATATAAATTTCATGCATGCAATTAATCAAAACATAACATGTATGCAATATCTCACAAATAAATTAATTTTATCTTACATGCATGAAAACATTTAAAATTAATTTCACACGTACACATTTCATGCATGCAACAAGTAATACACATGCACAACTAAATTACTTTAAACACACACACCCTGCATCCATTTAAATATACATAACCATGCACAATACAAACATTACATGCATAGAAAGAAATGAAGGCAGTAGCATAATACACAACAACTCCAAATTCAATCTCCCCGCCCGGGGAGATCTTGTACACAAAAAATCCCCGTCCAGGGAGCTTCGTGCAGGAGGTTTCTGCACAAAGGCTACCCGGCCGGGCCTTTTTACGGCCAAAATCTCCCTGCCAGGTTCAGACGCAGCAGCTTAAAAAAAACGAAGCTTCTCCCCTGTTTTACGACATGAAAACACAGCCACAGGTAGCAGCACATAAGGTATGTTATTTAGCAGTAAACTAGCATCAACAACTCCCATAAATAACTGATAATAGACAGTAGTTAAGCAAGGGAAATGAGCAACAGTTGACAGCAAGAAAATCGGGCAAAAAACGGGGCAAAAGAAGGCAAAAACAGAGCAACAACTCCATCCGCAACAAGACTAACCAACAAGCAACAAACAAGGAAAAAAGAAGCAGCAATTGACAACAATTAATGTCCCAAAACGCAACAGCAGCAGTTCGGTACATAAGGAAGATAAGAGATGATCATTTCTTTCATTTTCTCAAAGTGCCATTAATGAAATCTCATTAAATCTTCAACTACCACATAATCAATGATCATAAATGAGAAAATTGAGTTAAGACAACCATATTCATGCTTTGAATCAACCAATCCATCAAGGAATGCATGAGATCTACTATTTCTTCTCTTCATCCATAAACCCATGAAAGCATGCTCAAAATTGGGGATGAATGAATCAAAATGACTCACAACGAATGTATATTACAGCTCTAAGCTTACCTTGTGGATTGGATGAAGTTTGGAGGAGATTTGAGCCTTGAATCTCCAAATATGGCAAGGGTTTCGGGAAAACTGGAGAGCAGAAGGTTTTGGCTGGGTTTTCCTTATGTGAGACGGTTGGTTCGGTTGAAAGAGATAAGGATCAGATAGTGGGCTTAACTGGGGTTCCAATGCCTCCAACCATGGTTAATTTGGTCAAGGTTTGAATGAGTTATGACCATTTTATTGAGCTGTAGCAGTTTTGACGACCGTAGCATTTTTCGATTGAATTTCGGAGGTTCAAATGACTTTGGAAAAATATAAGGCTAAGTTCATTAAACTCGAATTTTCGTTACGTGTTCATCGAAGTTGACGAAACTCAAATCCGAGTTTCCTAGCTCAAGATATCACATACGGAACCAAGGGTGCGCTAATTGCTCATTAGCCCCCGATTTGGATTCCAAGAACAAAATAAATTCGAAACTAATGCAAATGAATCCGAAAACATGAAACGAACACATATTCATATTCATGACACGTATATCTTCGACATATTAAATTTACACAAAAATTCGGTATCAAATCATATAAGAACGAAGCACATTTATAACACGCATAAACAAAGCATAAATAATTTTATAACATTTTCAAATAAATGACAAAATTTAAATGAAATTTAAATATGTATATAAAAGTGCACGACTTAAATATCATTTAAACAAAGTGCAAGAATTAACATAAATTCAAATTTATATTTAAATAAACCACAAAGTGCATGATTTTAATCACATTTATCAAAGTGTACAAATTTATTTAATTCAAAATCAAATGCACGATTATGATACAGTTTAATTTAAAATGCATGAATTAAGATTCATTAAATCAAATTGCACTACTTACATATATATATATATATAAGAACATTAGGATTTAAATATCAACTAATTCGTATGTATTTAATATTAATTAACTTAAGATATAAATAATTAGCATTTAATATATAAAACACTCATGAACAATTAATTCACACAAATTGATAAACACATACATCATGCTATACGACCGAAAACTGGGGCGTTACAGGATCTAAACATAATAAATAGATTCAAATGAGTAAAATAAATCCAAATGAGTCAAATAAATCTAAAATGGGTCAAATAAATTAAATAAATCCAAAATGAATCAAATGGATTCGAGTGGGTCAAATGGACCAAAAATGAGTCAAATGGATCCAAATGGGCCAAATTGACCAAAATGGATCAAATAGATCCTAAATAAGTTAAATGGAGACAAATGGGTCAAACGGATCTAAATAGATTAAATGGATCCAAATGAGTTGAATGGATACAAAATGGATCAAATGAATTCAAACATGCTAAATAGGTTAAATGGGTCTAAATAGGCTAAATGGGTCATAAACAGGTCAAATGGATACAAACTGGGTGAAACCGGCCCAAAATAGGTCAAACAAGTTGAAAAGTTATTGAACATGTTAAAAAATAGGTGAAATTAGCCCAAAACAAAACGAACGAGTTCAAAATAGGTCGAATTGGTTAAAAAATGGGTGAAACTGGCCAAAAATGAGTCCGAAATTGATCAAATTGATTAAAAAAAAGGGTGAAACTGGCTGGCTGACCCAAGACGGGTCGATGGAGTTCGAAATTGGTCGAACATATTGAAAAACAGGTGAAATGAACCCAAAACGGAATGAGCGAGTCCAAAATCAGGTTGAACTTATTGAAAAATGAGTGAGACGGACCCAAAACGGATCAAATGAGCCCAAAATAGGTTGAACTGATCGAAAAATGAGTGAAACGATCCTAAAACGGGTCAAATGAGTCCAAAATAAGTCGAATGGGTAAAAAAAAGAGTAAAATGGATCGAACGAATCCAAAATAGGTTGAACGGATCAAAATTGAGTGAAACGGGCCAAAAACAGATTATGTTTAGAGATAATTAATTTCTCTTTTTATTTAATATATTTCACCCTCCTCCCCCCCCCCCCAAAAAAAAAAAACCTTTGGGGGGTTGTGCGCTTTCCCCCCCTCACCTTCAAATCGGTGCGTTTTCCCCCCTTACGTTTGCAAAACCTAACACTTTGCCCCTTTTTTACATTTCCGATTGCATATCCGTGGAATATTCCGTCTGAAGCCATCCACGTGACTTATGCGTGATTTTATTGAGGGCATTTTTGTCCATTCAGTTATAATCCCCAATCCTTGATGAAATTCATACCAGATGAACCCTAATTCCTCATTTTAGAGCAATTGGGTTTTGCAGCCATGGCGGTGTGTGTTTCTCCTTGCCTGTATTTTCAGATTTGAGCCTCAAAGTCAAAACTTTAACGTTTGGCCAAGAAAATTAATTGCAATTCTACAAAGTACGAGCTTTATGAAGATAGCTGCTTTCTAGAAATCCCAAACAAATGTCTGTAATATAAACTTCTATCTTTGGAGCAGGAGAATATGGCACTTGGTGATCCAACCCGTATCTTGGCGGGGCAACCCAGATTTTCTGATTTTGTTCGTTTCTTCCCCAAATGGAATTGCTACTGATTTTGCAGCCATGGCGGGGTTGGATGCGCGTGCCAGTTCAAGACTGATCTGAGCCTTTAATTTGGGTTATTGCTTCGTAAAATCTACTGGTCCCCCAAGAGGGGGTTGATTTTTTAGGATTAAGAATTTTACTCCAATTTATTAGAGATGCAATAAATTAGAGGGTGTTTCGGTTAAAGCTCATCTTTTATAACCTGAATGGACAAAAAGGCCCTTAATAAAATCACGCATAAGTCACGTGGATGGCTTCAGACGGAATATTCCACGAATATGCCGCCGGAAATGTAAAAAAGGGGCAAAGTGTTAGGTTTTGCAAACGTAAGGGGGGAAAACGCACCGATTTGAAGGTGAGGGGGGAAAGCGCACAACCCTCCAAAGGTTTGGGGGTGACTAGAATTAGCCCAAAAATATAATAATATTAATAATAATAATAATAATAATAATAATAATAATAATAATAATAATAATAATAATAATAATAATAATAATAATAATAATCAAGAAAAAAAGGATTGGGTTAGACCTAGAGCCAGACCCAAATCAGGTGGGTATACTTTTTACCCATTCCTCTAGGCCCATTGGGCCTGTAATGGGTATGGGTAGGGTTTGGGTTCAACCTTAAATAACGAGTGAATATTAGGTTTGGGTCAAGATTTGAATAATACCCGTCCATTTACAAGCCTAATGGGTGAAAATGTCTAATGTAGCACCCGGAACGGTGGGCCACCACATCCCCCGCACCTAAACCTGAACCCACATATGAAATGGATTTCCATACATGAGCCCAAGTCTAAGCGAACGGAAACCTACACTCACACGCTAGGCTAAGTGGGGCTAGAACTCAAACAGAGCGCGCAAAACAAACAAATAATAATGCAGAAGCAATAACACAAGGATCGAAAAGAGCTCTATACTAACATTTACATCATATACAATGGCCTAACGGCCCAAAAATAGGTCAAGTATTTACATAATTCTCCATCAACATACTTAGAATTTCTATACAATTCATAAAAGTAATCAAAATGCAACAGGTAAATATGCCGACTCAACCTAAACCCGACCGACGCACTTCCCCGCCTAGCTCGAGTAACCTGCAACTAAAGTGTTGAAAGGAAGGGTTCAGTCAAAACTCGATTGAGTGAGGGGGGCTACATGCACACCCACACCAAAAATACAAATAGAGCATAGCAAGTATTCAAATGGGGTCGATCATGAACCAAGCTAGGGTTTTTCATACCAAAACGTTTCAAAACATAGCATATAATACTAAAAGAAATCCTAACTCGTTTCATAACCACCAATTCATAAAGGAAACATATGTTCGGCGAGTACGGACCTCCTCAACTCCTCACACAAATCATAAATACATAAGAATTCATAAATTCAAACCCTCAACGCCTTGGTGATTGGGAATCAAACCCTCTCCACCCATATGGATTCTATATACATACGGGGTAGCTAACCCACGATACGCCTTCCCCGGTTATTCACCGAGGTCTCAAGGTAATAGCTGTTAGGAATAATGCCCTAAAAAGCCGATTGTATATCCGCTTTGTGCTTTTCCTTATTGTAATCGCAGACAATCTTTGAATGAAATAACGAATTGAGGCAACACTTCTTTATATGCTCTTGTTTGGTATGCGTTTACTTTAGCTGTGCATGTATGAGAACTCCCCTAATCCTGATGACTTTTGGACTCTACCATTTAGGTGAAATGGTTCATGAAACGAGCCCTATACCACAAAAGTCATGATTAGTAAAATACTCCAAGCCGATGAGTCCTACAGACAGTGGGAGTGTCAACCTGACTCCTCTAAGGCTTGCTTGTGGGATCATACCCTTAAGAAGGACCTCCTTGTTTCATGGAGGTGCAAAGTGTATAGTTGATACGTGCGTGATACATGAGGGTGCTTACTTTAATAAGTAAGTTCACTGAGGTGCCCCGTGTGAGAAGATTCCTAAATGGGAAAGGAAGTTTCTATTTCAGGAAATGGAAACTTCCAGATTAGGAAATATCTCACGAGTCATTGATGTGATTAATTGATCCTTAGACTTGAGGTTCCTTGTCACTTTATGAGTTAACTCTGTAGTCTTAGGTATAAGCTTTAAAGGGTGTCGCTTTAGACAACTGATTTAAGGCTTATGTTGGGGCTGCACAAGTGACTCATGAAAGTGAATGAGAATCAAGAAAGGACCTACACTTGCATTTGCAAGGTGATCTCTTATTGTGTAAGTCATTCATATGCCATATGGAGTCCTTGGCCAAGGCAATAGATCAAGACATCAAGAAAAGGGTTTCTTGGATTGAGATCAAATGGATATGAAATGCACTTAGCTTTAAGACCGGATTATTAGGGTTCTGATTATTCCCTAGCCCTAGATCTTGGTTGAGAGATAGTAAGTAGGAGGATTGTATCTCACATAAATCAATGACTTAAAGGTTCTGTCGAATCCGAACATTCCAATTCAGCTAGGGGTTAAACACCTGTTGCTAGACTATGGTCGTTTAATCTGTGCACTGATTAATTAATTAGTGAATTAATTAATTAGGGTCACTGCTAATTGAATTGAGAACCTAGAGGGTCACACACAACAACTTGGTTACATGAGTTGAGGCTTGAAAATGATTAAACGAGTTAATCGGACCTAGAGGGTTCCACACGTGTGAAATCACACGTGTGGGTCACGTGAGGAGCACGTGTCCTTGGGACACGTGCCTCACACGTGTATATGTATATATATGATATATATATATAAAATAATTAAATATGTTAATTATTTAATAGACTTTGGTTTAATTTTTGAATTAAAAAGAAAGTCTAATTTTGGAGAAAAAATAATCTAGTTAATTAATTACGAATTAATTAATTAGATAAAAATAAGTTATAAAATTAGAATAAATAAATAAAGTATAAAATTATCCAAAAATAGTTTGGATATTTTTAGCTCTCTTGAAAGTTGATTTGAATTAGAATTCAAAGTCAAAGTCAAAATTAGTTGATGATCAAGTAATAGGAGAGAGAGAGACCAAAATCCTAGCCCATTAAGGACTAGGAATTTCGGCACTCCCCCTCTTATAAATAGGGGAGCTCGAGCTCCTCTAGGAGCTAATTGGCAATTCTTTTGGTTCATGTGTTGAACACCTTCCTTTCTCCAAGATCAAATAAACCCTAGGTTAAGCCTAAACACTAACTAGAGAACTAGCATCCTTACTAGTTAGATTGTGATCAAGTTGGTGGACTATCTCTAGAGAGCTTCAAGTTAGAAGTTTGAAGATTCGAGCTTTACCAAGGAGAGGGGATCAAGCCGCGAGAAGAGCGTTCTTGGGTGGCTTGAAACGCTTCAAGAAAGAATAAAAGAAAAGTAAGTTTTCTATCTCTACGAATTTGGATACACGATTGTGAGTCCAAGATCCTTTTGTTGGGAAAATTTTTTAAATTCCGCTGCTTTCTGATTCGTGTTTTCCAACAGTAGCGCCTTCTCAACCTCCAAGAGTCGCAAGTCATCACCTCAAATGGGAAGTGCACAGGCTTAACCCGACGGCCCTTGTCGTCCCGGACGTCCTTACTCACCATCCCTGGGCCCAGATTCATAAGAAACATACCAACAAACCCATCTTTCAGGGCACAACTCGCTAAAGCATAAAGGAAACGTATCGAGGATTCAAAATCATAGACTCATATACGTCCATATATATAACACTTTTCATAAACTCAGAAGTGAATTCATAAAGTCATAAACATATCATAAGCACTCGTATTTATTCATATAATACATATATAGTCACAAGCGGGGTAGGAAATCAATTCACATAAAGGCCATAGGTCGCTTATCTACAAGAAAAGATCCTAACCCTCACCTGGAAGCAAAAAACGAAGTAGAAACAGAACGAGAAGAGCAAATGACCCCTAAACCGCAGGCTCGTTGACTTCCGGAAGAGGCTCTGAAACACAAAAACTCAAGACCCGAGACTTACACTCAATTATGAACCATATAGACCCTCGGAAATGCTTATGCATGAAATGAATGCATATGGATGCACATATGCGTCACTTAAGTTCAAGGATTCAAATAAACGAATCAAATAAATTCATACATAATTTCATATCTTACAATTCAATTACACACATAATCATACATGTATTCGATGCACAAAGGTCATAAACGAAGTAGCGGAACAAACAAAAGAAGCAATGGACGAAGAAACAAATCACAAGCGCACAAATGGGGTTAACGGGCGTTAACCCCTCTCAAGCAAAAGTGGTTAATACCCGTTAACCGGTACAGGAGAAATTCCACACAGTTAACGGCCGTTACCACTGTCTATGACCATGGGCAGGAACGCCCATTACTGGCCACAGGCCCTCAGACAAAGGAGGTAACGGGCGTTACCTCCAAACACATACAAGATTTAGCCCTGTTCTTCCCCTGCAAAACCAATTCAACCAACACAACTGCAAAGGCTACAAACACAACAAGTTTAAGGCATCAAAATGCAACAAAACTCAACATATAACACATCCCAACTTCATGAAAAACAACATCAAGGCATCAAACAAGAAAAGAATGAAGAAAAGCTTGAAAATACAAAACCTCCATTATTGGTAATTCAACTAACTCTCATCCAACATTCAATACAAGCTTACATGCACAACAATAAATAGGGCATATGGACTTCATATATAGCTTCATATCAACATCTAATCCAAAAGAAAGCAAGAATTCCTCAAAAATCCAAAATAACCTAACTATTCACCAAGTTTCCCAAACTCATACATATCATGGATCAAGGCAAGATATTCATGGATGAAAATGAGCATATAGGTATAGAAATTCCAAATATAAACTTACCTTAAGGAGATGTTGGAAGTTGGAAGAGATTGAGCTCAAAATCTCTTGGGTTGAATAGTGTCAATGGAGGGTTTTCAAGAGCTTCAAGTTGTTGCCAATTTTCCTTCTTTTTCTTGTGTATGTATCGATTGGTAAGGGGAAAATATAGCTGAGAATTTGGAAATTAGTGGGGCCAAATCTTGGGTGAATTAGTGGAAAATTGAGGGACTTGGGTGTAAATAGGTGAAATTAGGTCATAAGGGTGCGACACAAGGTTTCAGGCTGAATTCGGGGTACCAAACAAAGTTAAAAAATACAAGGCTGGGTCCATTGCACTCGAATCGTCGAAATGAGTTCAACGGAGGTGACGAAATTCGAATCCAAATTCCCGAGCTCAAGTTACACTAACCAAAACCCAAGGTGCACTAGATTCACTTTAGCCCCCTTTAGGTCACCCAAACAAAATAACTCCCGAAACCCGACAAATAAACCCAAAAATACATAACGAACATATATTCAAGTTCATAACTCATAAAACTCCTACATATCAGAAAGGCACGAAATTTCGATTTCAAATCAAACATAAACGAATCAAATTTCAAAATAATTTATAAATTAAGAATTAAAATAATAAAGAATATGAAATTAAAATAATTTAAATTGTGCACATACGTCATACCTGTACGGTCTGAAAGTCGGGGTGTCACATCTAAAATTAAAATGAAAAACAAAAAATCACATTTTAAAAAATAAATATTAGTAGGGTAATTTTACCCCACCACTTACAGTGGCCGTTGGTTATTATATGTCACACAATCACCACTTAGAATTTGTAGAGATGGGGAAACCAAGATGAAACTGAGCTTCGGTGAAGATGGAGATGGAGGTTGAAGAGCTATGGGTTCTACCTGCTAAACTAACACAAGCACAACATTAGAAGGCCAAACTGGGGAATATGGAGGAATACCCAGTTTTGGCTCTACGACACTCAAGTTAGTGAAACAGTTATGGAGTCTCAAGTGAGTTAGAGAAATTGCAGTAGGTACTGGTAATGTAAAGATTGCTTACTGAGGAAGATGATTCTTGGAGTATTTATAGGTGAGAGTGAGGACCCTTCAATAATTCTGTGTTGCAAGGGTACAAATGAGATATTGCCCTAGGCACGTGGCCTAATGAGGGATATCTGAGGGAAAACATCAATATGCCTGCCAGAAAGGTAGCCGTAAAGGTGCCCGTAGCAGCTGCTGCTATGTATTATGTGTCAGAGAGCACTATTGACTTATTACCGAGGGTAGGGACGCAAACGAGCCGAGCTGAGCTTTGGCAGTTTTTCCTGGCTCGGGCCTGGCTCACGAGCCGACGAGCCATGTATGAATTGGCTCGGACTAAGCATCTGCTTGACTCGCGAGCCTATCAAACCCATGAAGACAACAAACAAAAAAAGCCATCAACAAGGTCAGTGAAGGAGCTAGAAATTTTATTTAGGGGGGTCGACCAAACCATAATACTAAAGGGGGGTCAATAATTTATTATATTGACCCTCACTAGTTTTAATTTTAACTTTGATAAGGGGGGTCAATAATTAAAAAACTCCATAAAATTACATATACAAATATGTATATATCTACATAATAAGATAGAAATATATATATTTGAGGAGGGTTAATTGCACCCCCTCAAGCAACGGTGGCTCCGCCACTGAACAAGGTAGTTTGCTCCCAGAAATTTGAGAAAAATATCTCATCCATCAATTGTAGAATTCAATGAGGTGATTCAAAGAAATAATAATAAACAAAAAATATAATAGAGTAACCAAGCAAAAAATGAAAAGAAAAGAAAAAACAAATGAAGATGTAAATTAGATCTGGCTTTCAAGAAAAGAAAAACACAAAAACAATGGAGATCTAAATCAGATCTAAGTTTCAAAAAGAGAAAGGAGAAAAAAAAAATAGAGATCTAAATCAAATCTAGATTTTAAGAAGAGAAAAGAAAGACGGTGGTGGTCGTTTTTAGCAGGTCCTCACGGAGGCGGCACCTGGAATCTGTAGAAGACGGTGGTAGTAGCTAGCCGCGGTGGCGTGGTGGAAGACGGTGGTGTGATGGCTATGTGTGCTCCGCTGCTAGCTTGTTGCAAATGGAGGGAAGGGCTGGTGACAACGTGGTGGGCTGGTGGAGTGCTTGTCGGAGGGGTGGCAAGATGGGAGGTCAGAATTCAAAAGTGTGGCTGTAATGGAGTGACTCCGTTGGGGGGGGGGGGGGGGGGGGGCAAAGCACAAGATGGGGTGGGCTAGGGTTTTTTTCTTTTGGGGTACATGTAGGCCTATGGTTTTGTTAACTGTTAATGTATATTTGTATATAATATTATATATATATATATATTTATATATTTTTAATTATTTCTTGGCTCGTGAGCCAGGGGCTTTGTTAACTGTTAATATATATTTGTATATAATATTATATATATATATATTTATATATTTTTAATTATCTCTTAGCTCGTGAGGCAGCTTACGAGCCAAGAAACACATGGCTCGGGCTTGGGTTCGAAACTTCATGAGCCTAGTCAAGGCTCGACTCGGATCGTCATCTTTAAACTCAAGTCCGAGCTTTTCTCGAGCCGACTTATATGACTCGTGAGCCTGCTCATCTCATTTGCATCCCTAACCGAGGGGTTAGCGCGCTGGGGGTATGAGGGAATGATGTACCCTTAAAGCGAGGAGTCTCGTGCGGAATTCGAGAGGTGTCCAAAGGGGTCCTATCTCTAGATGATTCGAGGGGACCCTGGGCCTAGGATGAGTCTCCCTCGAGCGCCTTGGTCCCGAGGGATGCCTTGAGTAGGCAAGAGACCTGAGTACCAGGCTCGGTCTTCTCGAGGGGAGACTTATGATTATTTTGGACGTTGCAATCCTCTACTTTGAAGGATCCTTGTGGGTATTTGAGATGGCATCGACGCCCACGTGACGGATCCCAGCGAGGCCATGTGTCATGATGCGCCCTCGGCAGAAATAGGCCTCATCAATATTACTATATATTCTATAATTATTTTTAAATTATAAGAAATAAATCAATAAATAACATAAGATAATTTTATATTAGTAATTAATTAAACTAAAATTTAAAAATGTTATGAAAAAAATAAAAATTATATAAAAAATAAAAGAAAAAGAATAGAAGTAAAGTGAGAGAAAATAAAAGTTAAGTGGTTGAAGTATGAAAAATAAATAAATAAATAAAAACAAAAGAAAAAAAAAATGTCCGAGAATATAAATGAATAAATAAAGAAATAATATTATAAGACTATGCATTTCGCGCTTAAATATTTTTATCTTTCTACAAATTAGCACATTAAAGAACCTAATAACTGAGTTCACATGTAGATATATTTTAGGGATAAATATTTTTTGGCATCCGAACTATGCCCGTTTTTACAATTTACCATCCAAACAATTTTTCATTGCAAACCGCCATCCAACCTTTGCATTTGTGACAAAACGCCATCTAAACCTTTTTTTTTTGGTGGTTTTGGGAAAAAAAAATTGACACGTGGCATTTTCCTAAAACATACACATCGGACCAAACCACCTTCAGATGGCGTTTTGTCACAATTGCAAAGGTTGGATGGCGGTTTGCAATGAAAAATTGTTTGGATGGTAAATTGCAAAAACGGGCATAGTTCGGATGCCAAAAAATCTTTTTCCCTATATTTTATTTCATTCCATAAGATGATAGGATTGGCAAATCATTATCTATTAACTATCAAATTTTTTTATTTTAATCTAGGCCGCGGAACATGTGCTAGATAATTGAAGCATTTATACTTTTGGCCCAGGATCGCATAATATACTCAAAACAATGAGAGAGAGTGAAGATGGCTAACTGGAGCATTATACTTTTGGCCTTGGACCGCATAACATGCATAACAATTGAAGAGTGTGAACCCTTATCCTATTGTTTCATTCTGTGACATGCTGATAGTTCAACGGTCGTTACAGATATAAAAAAATGGTTCTCGAGAGAGAGAGGAAACTTCCCGCCTCTTTCTAGCGAAGAATTCGACCAAATGAGAAGAAGCACTAAGAAATTCAAATCAACTGTAGAAAATAGCGATATGTCATAGGAGGAAATGATGTAGGAGGATGCAGCCATGCCTACCCATACTGATCCAGTGGCGAGTTCATATTCGGCGACCCTTTTTTGGAGAAAAACGAATCCAATCCCAGGTTTAGAAGAAGTGATATTGTACTCTGGACAAGAAAATGGTCATGGAACCTATTGAAGAGTTCCCGTATCCATGAATCGTACGTGATAAAACCTACGAGGAAGCCATAAGAGAAGAATGGAGTGAAGCGTTTATTGTACGAATTTTGGGACGGAGCATGAACACTGACCTTTTCTCAGCGAGATTGGATCGAATGTGGCAACTTCAAAGTGAGTTCGACCTAATTGAATTGGGCCATGGGTGCTACGCAATTAAAGTCTTTGACTCAGCGAAAGCAAATGCAATCCTAACTGATGGTCCGTGGGTGGTAAGCGGTAGCTATCTGGTTATTCGTAAATGAAAACCAAACTTTAAGGCATCCAAAAACCGTATAAACAACAGTAGCATGGGTTCGGATTTTAGAGTTATCGCTCGAGTACTGCAAGGAACCAGTTTTCTTTAAGCTTGCATCAGCTATTGGCGAACCAATTAAAGTTTATACAAATACATACAATGGAACCAAAGGAAAATTTGCTAGAGTATACGTCCAACTGGACCTAGAACAGCCTATCCGAAGTGCAATCGAGGTGGGAAACAACCTACTCTTGCTCATGTACAAAAATTTCCCATCTATCTGCTTCACCTACGGGAGAGTTGGACATAGGCTAGGGAATTGCCCGTCAAAACCAGCCACAATGGAAACGATTGTAGAGCATAGAAGTGAAATTCCGTCGGACACACCCAACTTCACAGAAGAGGGGCCGAAATATGGAGCCTAGATGATTGCAAAGAAAGGCTGGGGTTCGCGATCCAAACCTCCAGCGTCGGCCGACGTAAGAAACCAATCCATATTTAAGGCACGAAAGTTAAGCCTAGCAATAAATTCGAGATATTCTCGAACCTGGAATTCACGGAAAATGAAATAACTAACTCCAATACTGAATTATAGTTACCTACTCAACAAGGAAAACTCGTGACTGATGATGCGGGAATAAGGAAATCGGGATCTCTTTGTTGGGAGGTGGGCCCAGAACAGTAGCGGTCCGGGACCACATTTTAAAATTTTTCTTATAATACAAGTATTAAAATATTTCTAAAACATTTTAATACAATAGCGGAAGACTAGCCGGATCTACTCAAGTATATACATGCAATTGATAATAAATTTTAAATCACTTAAGCAGATAAATATCTAACACGCAATTAACACTTAAGAGCATATAATTTATCATGCTTAAAATAATATAACTGAAAAATATTACCGTACTACAAACATGGCTATCTAACGGCATTTTTCCATCTCCCGAATTCACCTCCCGAGAACCCGATACCCGATCTCCTCGTGAAACCGACAGAGCTTCCCTACAATAACCCCAGAGAAACCCTCGGAGTGTGGGCTCTGAAAGTATTTCTCTAAATACTTAGAGAAAATAAAACTTTAAACTAGAAAACCCTTTTCAGGGTTTAATCTCCTGAAATTAGGCGTTTTATATAAACATATAATTAAAATTAATTCCAAAATAAATCAAAATTAACTAGGAGAAAAGGGATATGGTTTTAAAGCCGAGAACTCAGCCAAAACCTCTCCCAAACTTGTGAATGAAAAATGAAGGGCCAAGACCCCTATTTATAGGGGGAAAACCTAGGGCAAAATAGTAATTTCACGTCCCACTTGCGTGTGCAACTTGGACACAAAAACCGAGGTGACCACGTTGAAGATCTCAGCACCACGAGTCCAATGCCGTCGATCGATCGTCGAAATTCGCCCTCATTGCCCGCACGCGCCACCTGAAGGTGGCGCATGTGAGATACATGCGGCTAAGGTTTGTTCACGACGTGGCCGATTCTGATTCGGCCACGTGTCTGGGTCAGTCCAGTACCCGACCCTAGCCGTTGATCCTGACCCGGTTGACCGGCCCGATTGACCCGGTTCGGTCCAAAACCATCTAGGCCGTTCACTTGGGATGACGTGGCATAATCTCAGCCATCCACATGGCGTGCCATGCGGCGCCCAATCAGTGCCAACTGGGGCCCAACCCGCTGACGTGACGTGACACGTTAGATGCCACGTCAGCACCTGCCACCACGTCAGTATTTTTTTTTAAATTTAAAATTTTATTTTCTCCAAAATAAAATTTCGGGCATTTCCCGATCTCTTTGGAACTTTGATTTATTTTCTTAAAATAAATCTCTTGGCTATTTTCAAACACTTTGAAAATTCATTTCCCTTTCTCCTTTTAATATTTTCTCTTCAGGTTTTCAATTTTGGGGCTTGCAGAGGACCTGCAGGACTAATTAATTTTAGCTCCAAACGGGTTAATATATTATCATCTCATGATAGTAATTAATTACCGTTTAACAATATTTAATTCCACTAAATAAATATTGTTGTACTCTAAAATTAATTAAATTATTCACGAATTTCTCGATCTAGAATAATTTTGCATTTCACTCCTCCGTGTAGATATCCATGAAAAATAAATTACAACTACTATCATTTATTTTTCATCTCTAATTTGAAATTTATTGATTTGCCTTAAGTTCAAATTCTCTGTATGTGAAACACATTCAACATACAACTTCGGTGACGTATCACGCGAAGTGCTTTGGCCGAAGTCTTAATTCGAAGTTTTGCAAATATATTTCAAGGATATCTCTTACCTTCCAGTAAGACCACAGATTCCTCGATCAATATAACTCTATAGCGCATTTCATGTAATCACCGAACATACAAAGTATTTTGGCCACCCGTTACCGAGACCTCACTTCGAGTATGTTACAGTGACTAACACTACATGCCTAAAGCCGAAATATTATCAGGATTAAGAGGACAATGCTTCCTGAGATTTTATTTATTTTAGATAGCAGTATAAAATGAATAATCTCAGTGGTCCAATTCGATGTTTCCAATCCTATTGAAAATCATCAACGTGTTATAATCAGAATCACCATTCCCTATGACGAAAGACTAATCATCTTATATAACCAAGTTATAGTCATGATAAGAACATATTCTTATCTTACGAACTAGAACTTTAATGACACGTGATTTCGGTATTCCAAGTCTTTTCCTATAAAACACATTTCATAAAACAATACCACCACACGTCATTAATTATCAATATGTGAAATACTCACATCTTGCTGTAAATTCAGTTTAATTAATTCAACAAATTGAATTTTCAGGGCACTAATCTCAACACTCTTCCACATGATCAAAATACCAGACGTTTCAAACCTCATAATAAGAGGGATGCAACCCAATCTTTTACTCCAAGCCCATCACATGAAATAACAACCCATACTAAGGAGTACCATAAACCCTAAAAGATATCACGGTGATGCACCAGGACACCCAAAATAATTCTCACCCACTTCATTCCACTGAAGTCACCCACCAAAACATCTAAAACCAAAATCCAATAAATGGAGAAAGCCCTGGAGTATGACAAACTATTCATAATCGAGGAGGAGGTGACCCAAACGGATTGCCAATTAGACATCAGTATGATCCGCCCTTTTGTGAGGTTCCTGGAGATCGGTCCGTTTTTCCACCAAGTGGACATCCAGACGAGACAAGCCATGCTCAGGGATATGAGGATGGGGTTTGTGATGAACATAGACACGACACAGCAAGAGAATCGGTCCCACCAATGAGGAGAATATTGACCTAGAACACCTTCTCAGTAACCCTATGAAGATACTTTCATGGACTTGTAACGGTACAGGAAGTGAAGAATCTAGACGCAATTTGCGTGAGCTTATTAGAGAATATCAAGCGGAGGTGGTTTTTCTTCTTGAAACTTGGGTCTTAGATGGAAGGGTCGCAGACCTATCAACGGACCTATCAACTAGACTTGTTTTTACCAGTGTCTGTAGAGCACCAACTAATACCCGTGAAGGAGGAATTTGGCTGCTTTGGAATGAGGATAGAATGCATGTAGAGATCCTCGAAACATCGACTCAGGCTATCCATGCTCGCATAGGACCCCACAATAATGATTGGATTTGTTCAGGGATTTATGCAAGCCCCTCTCCGAGACGGTGTGAAGAACTTTGGAATGATCTCTGGGACTTTAGTCACACTATAAACAAGCCGTGGCTACTTACCAGAGATTTCAATGATCTTTTGTGCACTAGTGAGAAAAGGGGTGGGAATCAAGTTAACTGGAATAAATGTGAGAAATTTCGTGAAGCGATTGAAGATTGTGGATTGATTGACCTGGACTCCAAAAGCTCACGTTCTACGTGGCAAGGCGTGGTCAGAGGAGGCGTTTTGGTTAAGGAGATACTAGATAGGGCGCTTGCTACTAATATGTGGATTCACAAATTCCCAGACAGTATTGTTCAAGTGATTCCCAAAACACATTCGGATCATAATCCCTTATTGACGGATACAGAGGGGCATGCAAGAAGTAATTCACAAAGCCTTTTCACTTTGAAGTGGCCTGGGATTCTCATCCAGGATGTCGAGATGTCATTAAAGGAATTTGGGAGACTAAACAAACTCTTAGAGAGGCTCTTAATGTTCTTCCGTAGACGCTTCTGGAATGGAATCAAAATGTCTTTGGGAATATTTTTCGCAGAAAATGACTCTAAAGACCCTTATTGGTAGGATCCAAAAAATACCTACTGATCACCTTCATGAAGATTTGAGGGATCTATGGAAGTAAAACTCATTAAAGATTACAATGAAGTTTTAAAGCAAGAAGAGGACCTTTGGTATCAAAAATCCCGTGTCACTTGGCTCGGACTAGGAAATAAGAACACTAAGTTCTTTCACTGTCGCTCGTCGCCACTTCAGGTAGCAATCTGAGAATAAAAAGTCCATTTTTTTTTCTTTTTTTTTTTTTGGCTCGATTTCCAATCCGAAGAATTGAGGATTATTTCGTTAAATCCGGCCATCTCCGGGGGTCAACATGGTCGTCCTCCGCTACTAGGCTTGCCGGAGCAGCCACTTATCGTGTAGAGTTGTTATCAAGAGAAATCCCCCTCTTTTTTTTTTCTTTTCTTTTAATTTTCTGCTAATTTCTTGGAATATCTGCTTACAATTGCAAATTGCTAATTTCTATCTCAGATCTGGGGGCAAAACCAGCTCGTCGTCGACTATTCTTGTCGTCATTAGCTCTTTCGAAAGACTTTTTTTCTCCTCCAAAAAGAAACTTCAATCTTTGTGACTTTGCTGTTGATTTGCTATTCGGCGTGCTATAATTTTGCTTCTTTTTTGAATAAGAGGTTGATTTTGATTTTTTCTATCTTTTGGCATGTAACGTCCCGGTTTTCACTTATAATTTTCATAACATTATATGTACTATATCTTCATGTATTTATATGAATTATCATTAACGTGAAATTTACGTGAATTAATTAATAACGTGTCTAATTGATATTATATGACCTTATTTGACCATTTCACAAAGTTGATGATTTAATTGCATAACATGATTTGGAGTTAGATGATCATTTTGTTATGAAATGAAACTTGTTTGCCTACACTCATATATTCCAAGGACTTAGTTGCAAAATGTGATGATTCATCTTGGTTAGTGGAAGATATAATATATCATAGGTATTTCTCTCTCCCACATTTCATTCCATACATTTTCATCATATATACACACACTCACACCCACATATATCGATCCAAACACACCAAGAAGGGAAGGAAGAATTCATCTCTTTTTCAAGCAAGATTCTTGGAGGATTTGTGAAGCTAGAAGCATCATCTTCATCATCTCATCATTTCATCCATTTCTTCTTCCATCTTGAGGTATATGGAGAATTTGATTGAATCCCTTGAGATATATTTGAGTAGGGTTTAATAAATATGATATGATTCCTTGGTTATAAGTGCTTAGAAGCATGTTTAGGATCATTATATCTCATAACTTGCATGAATTCTTGAATAAGAGGAAAGTTGGTTAACATGATATTTTAGGGGTTTTGAATGATGTTTCCTTGATGATTGATGCATATTTGATGGGTTGTTTGGTGCCTAATTGATATATATGATCATTTACATGCTATATGTTAGTTTGGAGTTGAATTCTAGCTTTGGTTTGGTGTGGAAGTGGCTTGGGAGCCATTTTTCCCCTGTTTTGCCCTGTTTCCCAATGCCATTTCTACTGCTGAACTTGAAGGTCGAGCCCACGACCGTTTCATGACCATTTTTGGTCGCGGCTGCGACCAACAACTCGAGAACTGGCCATTTTTCAGTCGTGGCCGCGACTGATTTTCAGTACAATTTTATCACGACCGCGACACCCTTATCCGAATTCCGATTGACCTGATTTTTGAACCCACAGAAACCTATTGAAGTCTAGAACAACCTCCAATTGGAATCATCTCAATATACTTTGTCAATTGTGAGATATAATCAATTATTTTTTACGTCACCACTTTATCGACAAACTGCATTCACCTAGGTTCGAGCGTACGCCATTTTGTCCTCGTTTTGAACTAGAAAACGAGCCATATATCAACGGAAAGGTCTTTGTGTCTAGTTTCATATACAATAAGCAAAACTCAATTACAACTTCTAGAACTCAAGTTATTCCAGTTTTTCTACAGTGGGTGCATTTCCCGAAATTGTTAGTTTTTGCCCAACTTTACCAAAACCCATCTTATTGCAATCCTTTCACTTCGTTGGCTCCCATATGTGACTTATATGATTTATATGCTTGGTTAATTGATAATTATGCTCCTAAGTGACACCTCTTGGTACTTAATTACTCAAACATGGTTGTGTGACTTCATGCCCTACGAATTGAACTTGAAATGTTTGAGCGATATGAATATGTGAATCCTTGAGATTTATTTCATCTTTCAAGTATTAATTGGTTCTCATACATGCTAAGTGACACTTGATTGCTAGTTTTATTTATTTACATGAGCATGGTCGTGTGTCATACTTGGTCTCATATTGAGTCTCGTCTCACGAGTTCCCGTTATTTCCTTTCTTATCCAGTTTTTCTCCAGGATGGAGATCATTGATCGTTTGGGCACTTTCTTGTATCCTTGTCTTGTTTCATCGTTCGTCAGGTGAGGTTTAATTTCTAGATATATAGAACCCTTACAACCCTATGTGATCTTTCGGCCAAAATGTTTCAATGTATCTATAATTTTCCAAAAACCTCATTGATTTTCAGTTGAATCACCGAATTGTATCGATTGATTGAACTACTAAATTATACCGATTGATTGATTGATTGACTGTATTGTGGCGAGTATATTGTACTGTTCACCGTGGGCCCGAGGGTAGTGTATTGAGCCAACCGGGAAATCATGGGCTGATGGGCAACTCTTGCACTATCCTCACATTGTTGGGATGACCCCTGAATCCACTAAGAGATTAGTGGAGGAAGGATTTCTGGGTATAGGGAATCATGAACCCTATACTCACACTGATTGGATGGTGGGGCCTTGCAATCCCCCATCACCCGGAGGAAGAAGGATGGATTATTGAAATTGCTAATTGTGCACTGAAATATATTGCTTGATCACTTAATCAATGAATAATTGAATTATTCTACACAGTCGGAGAAAGGTTGGAGAATTTCCCTCACTCGTCGGGCCACTGATTGATTGAACTGAATTGTACCGAATTGACTGTATTGTTAAATTAGAATAGTTGTAATCTCGGGCGAGGAATTATTATATTCTTGAACTTATATTATTTCTTTTATAAAATCTTACTCGAGATTATGGCTTGCATGGTAATTGCGCTAATATTTATTTATAAACCCCTCACTCAGTCTTTCATAGACTGACATCTCACATTTTCAGGTTTGCAGGGTGCATGATAGGCGGGATTGAGTCGGTCTTTTCTTTTTGGGTTTAGCACTTTCATTTCCATAATTGATGCATATGTATTGTTGATGACTTAATATGGTACTTATGTATTATTATGACTTACTTATGATATTTTGAAGATTGTAAATGATAAAGCTATTGGAGATTGAGACTTGAATGATGATATGTCTATTATGCTTCCGCTCTACTCGTATTGCATTGTTGTAATTGAATTGAGGGTTAGTCCCGCCTAGCTAGAGTGTCATTTTTTATTGTCTCCCGTTCGCTATAGGCTTGATTCATGTATGGGTGCTCGTTCCATATTTGGATTAAACTATAGTGTGGGGGATGTGGCTACCTAGCGTTCCGGGTGCTACATGGCATATTGGCATGATCCTTCATGAATTGCATTGATGATTTTGGGTGCGTGTTGATCTTCTCCAACTTCTCAATAGGTAGAAGATTGGACCTTTCTCTTGTATCTCGAGCATATGTATATGTTGGATTTGTTGGATTGTTGTTCTTTTGTAATACAAACTTTGTTGAATTGCCCTTTGACTTTTTTTTGAGGATGATGTTGTCTGCTTCCTTCTGCTACTTCAATTTATTGATGTTGTTGTGTGTGGGTTGAATCTGGTAGAACTGGGTATGGCTTGACTTTCTCAACCTTCTCGAAGGTGAAAATTTTTATATTCCTTTCGACATTTGCTTTCTCATCCATGTTGGGTTGTCTTTCACTTCTCCTCTGTGATAAAATGTTGCGAAATTGTGCTTTGACTAGATGTTGAATTTGTGGGAAAGAGTTGTTGCATTTCCTTTTAGTATCCTCCAGGAAGTATATATGCTGAGGATCTGCAGCTGGAACTTCCTTCTGTTGAATTTCCTCCTGCTGAACTACCTGTTTGACTTCCAGCTAAGCCTTGTGCAGATCTTCAGCTAATCCTCCACCTGGTCTTTCTGTAAATCATCCAGCTGGGGCGTAAGCATATCCTCCAGCCGATATCTCAGCAAGTTCTTCAATTGAGCCTCTAGTGGTTCTCAAGTATTTTCGGTTCGTGAGATTTTTATTTTCTTTCTTCTTTCTTTCTGATTTTTGATTAGTCTTGCCTTTCCTCCAGGTGGAAGCTTTCTAATTTCAACAGCAATGAGTGAGACAAATCTGGATAGTTGCAGAGACAAAGTTGGACAAATGCAAGAAAAAGGTTCAGCATTCCACCTGTTAGTGCTTTTTCAGCTAGTACTCCCTCTGTTGGAAATATTGATAAGGTTGGTAGTTTTCCATCTGCTGATATCACTCTTCCTGTTAGCGCCTCATCTGATGGGATTTCGTCTGCTATTATTCCATTTGCTGAAACAACTAATCTTCCAGCAGAATCAGCAACAGAGGGAAGGCTTAAGCTCCCTTGAACTTCTTGTACCTGCAATGATCTTGAATATTCTTTCTAGCATTTGGTACTTTACTCTTTTTTTTATGGCCCGATGATGTTATCGGATGAAAATTGCATGTTTTTGAATTTAGTTTGCTAGGGTGTGCTCGGTTCTTTTGAGCTACACTTTGAACTTTTGCTTCGATGATTATGTTTTTGCTCATTTCCATCGAACATACATTTGGACAACTTTCCTATTTTTGCCTGAGTGGATTTCAGGGCTTTTTGTGAAATATTTTCATTACATATCACATGGGGTCTGATTCGGATCAGTCTTTATTTTCTCCTTTCATTTTTTGTTTATTCAGCTGGCAGGAGGTAGGCAGCCTGAGGGGACGGTTCTAACATGATCAGAGCAATTTTCCTGCCCGGCCTGTTATCCTCCTGTTCAGCTGTAAGTCGGTTTTTTCCACCAGCTATTTCAGGAACATTCTCTCTGGTTCCTTACAGCGTTCGCCAGCTTTTGTGGATATTGATTGTAGATAATGAAAAACTGTCAGATCCCATCAGACTAAGGACATTCTCTCTGGCCCTAGTGATAATTGCTTCCTTCCAGTTAGGTGGCCAACTTAACTGGTAGGAGCAGTTGGAGATTCACTCATAAGAGCCATTCTTACAGCTCTTCCCAAGGTATTTCCTAATCAGCGCGCCTTCCCAAGAGGGACTTATTCGTGTGCCCCCTTTAACTCGGGAAATCAATCATCAATGAATCTCAGTTTTTTAGTAATACAACCACGGAGGCTTTGCATAGGCGTGTTCTCAAGCGCCATTTTCACAACTAAATGCACATATGACTCATGCTATATGTTATTTCTTCATAATAACACATTTTCACATATTCCATAGAGATGCTCATCTCAGCAAAATATGAAACATTTTGTAATTACATAGATCATAATTTATTCTCTCGCATAATTTCAAGTATAAAGAATGCATATAAATAATTCTTGAGTTTGAAAATAGAAGTGGTATAACTTGGAAGTTTTTCTGACGTGTTTCCTTTTCTGTCAGCCTTCCAAGTGCGCAGGTTGCCTGCCTGCTCAGCAGAAAACTTTTTTAGGTTTTGAGTATTCCAAGGTCGAGGTAACCTTATTCCATCAGTCCTCCAGCTCGTAGGCTCCGCGTCCTATAATTTTCACAGCTTTGAAAGACCCTTCCCATCTAAGGCCCAACTTTCCTACAGGTTTCAGTGTATTTGCCCTTCTCAGGAATCCTGTCACCTCTTCCTTCGAGCTGGAATCCAGCTGCGATCCTATCCCCATTGTCATCTCAGGATCTTCGGGGATCCGCTCAATGTCCAGGAGCTACTTGGTAGGCTCTATCATTTGATGAAGTCCATCTTCTTTTTCCTTATCCTTAGTTTCTTTTAACTTTCTCTTTCTATTGCTGCGAGCTCTCTTCTCTCCCTTCTGCTTAGCCTCTTTCCTATATGTTTGTTGAATAGATTTGACGTAGCACTCCCTGGAGGAATGCTAGTCCGCTATCACCTCCGCAACTCCTTCCAGCGCGGGGAACTTGATTTTCATGTGATAGGTGGAGATGACTACCTGGAAGGCATTCATAGTTGGTCTCCCAAGAATAACATTATAAGCTGATGGTTTGCCACTACTAGAAATCTCACTATGTGGGTTCTCGTCCTTAGCTTGGTTCCTAACATTACTGGTAGGGAAATCATCCCCATAGGTAGCACAACCTCCCACCGAATCCGAACAAGGCTATCTTAACAGGTTCAAGTTTATTTTTTCCTAAATCCATCTGCTCATAAGATTCGTGGAAGAGGATATTTGCTGAGCTTCCGCTATCTATGAAGATCCTCCCCATGTGCGGAGCCTGAAATCCCTCCAAGCCCGCTGGATCGAATTACAGACGTGACGCCCCATCTGTTTGGCATTCCAGGTACGACGTCACGAGAGAGTTTAATTCAGTATTTATGTGATTTATATAACTTGTATGCCTACGTGTCAACATGAATTTAATTTCAAATACGTGTGCTTTAGAATTTAATTAATTGTACTTGGACTCAATTGTCCAATATTTGTAAATTAGGGACCTAATTTTAATTAGGGTGTTTTGGGCCTTCGTGGCTACCTTGAGATCGGGAATTTGAATTTGAATTCTAACATTGTCATTGAGTTCGTTTCGATGATTCGGATTCAATGAATTAACCTTTTATTTTCTAAAGCCATTTGATCCGCCCTACCATTTTAAAATCCGATCTGAGTGGACCGGATACCGTTTGATCCTACCCATTTAGCTGACCTGTTTTCAGCCTTAAAGGCTGAAATTATTTCCTTTTTCCTCACTTTGATCGAGCAGCCAAGGAAGAGAGAAAGGAGAAACATTTTTCCTCATTTTGACCCCAAGCTCTCGAGCTCGAGTTTGCAAGATCCAACCGTCTGATCAATGACCCAAGGTAAGATTTGTGATTCTCTCGTTACGTGCTTTAATTTAATACCTCTTTCGTACCTCGATTTTGTGCCTATGTGCTTCGTTAGGAAAGATGATGAATAGTACTGAGTTCGGGATTTTGGGTGTTTGGGCTCATTTCGGGAGCCAATACTTACATATATGTGATCTACATGTCGAATATGCTTCGTAGTGTGAATTTTGTTTGATGATGTGTTGTGTGTGTGTGTTTGGGTTGCTTCCCGTTGCCATTGTTGCGCTGTAACTTGGGCGCAGGAGCTTTCCAAACAGGCGTAATTTTCAAACGGCCGTTTGGGTCTTGTTGGGAATGGTGCCCTAAAAATTCAATTTGTTGAATTTATTAAACTGAATTTACAGCGAGTTGTGAATATTTCACATATTAATAATTAATGACGTGTGATGGTATTCTCATATGAAATGTGTTTCATAGGAAAAGACTTTGAATACCGAAATCACGTGTCATTAAAGTTCTAGTCGGTAAGATAAGAATATGTTCTTATCAAGACTATAACGTGGTTATATAAGATGATTAGTCTTTCGTCATAGGGAATAGTGATTCTAATTATAACACGTTGATGATTTTCAATAGGATTGGAAACATCGAACTGGACCACTGAGATAATTCATTTTATACTGCTATCTAAAATGAATAAAATCTCAGGAAGCATTGTACTCTTAATCCTGATAATATTTCGGCTTTAGGCATGTAGTGTTAGTCACTGTAACATACTCGAAGTGAGGTCTCGGTTACGGGTGGCCAAAACACTTTGTATGTTCGGTGATTACATGAAATGCGCTAAAGAGTTATATTGATCGAGGAATATGTGGCCTTACTGGAAGGTAAAAGATATCCTTGAAATAGATTTTCAAAAGTTCGAATTAAGACTTTGGCCAAAGCACTTCGCGTGATACGTCACCGAAGTTGTATGATGAATGTGTTTCACATACAGAAAATTTGAACTTAAGGCAAATCAATAAATTTCAAATTAGAGATGAAAAATAAATGATAGTAGTTGTAATTTATTTTTCATGGATATCTACACGGAGGAGTAAAATGTGAAATTATTCTAGATCGAGAAATTCGTGAATAATTTAATTAATTTTAGAGTTCAACAATATTTATTTAGTGGAATTAAATATTGTTAAACGGTAATTAATTATTATCATGAGATGATAATATATTAATCCGTTTGGAGCTAAAATTAATTAGTCCTGCAGGTCCCCCTGCAAGCCCCAAATTGAAAACCCAAAGAGAAAATATTAAAAGGAGAAAAAGAAATGAATTTTCAAAGTGTTTGAAAATAGCCAAGGGATTTATTTAAGAAATAAATTAAATTCCAAAGAGTTGGAAATGCCCGGAATTTTATTTTGGAGAAAATAAAAGTTATAAATTTTTTTTAAAAAAATAAAAAATAAAAAATGCTGACGTGGCAGGTGACATGGCACTGACGTGTCACGCCACGTCAGCAGCGTGGGTCTAGATGGCGCTGAGTGGGCGGCCACGTGGCACGCCACATGTGCGATAGGATCGCGCCACGTCGCCGTGCAAGGAAGGTCCAGATTCGATCTGGCCGGGCCTGTCAAACGGGTCGAAAAATCGGGTCAACGGTTCGGGTCTCGGATAGGGTCGGGCCGGGTCCGGTTCTGGGTTGGACCGGACCCGGACACGTGGCAGATCCAGAAGCGGCCACGTCACCCGAAACCCTAGGCCGAAGGTGTTACACGGCGCGTGGAGGCGCGTGCGGGCTCCAACCGGAGCGTTCTCGGCGGCGTTGGATTCGTGGCAGAGAGATCTACGACGTAGTCACCTTGGTTTGCGTGTCCAAGTTACCTACGCAAGTGGGTTCTGAAATGACTATTTTGCCCTTGCTTTTGTATCCAAAATGACCGCTCTGCCCTCATATATTTGCCTATAAATAGGCTGATACCCACCTCATTTCTCATTCAACATTTAGGGAGAGGTTTTGGCTAGTTCTTAGCTTTGAAACCATATCCTTTTTCTCCTAGTTAATTCCGATTGATTTTGGAATTAATTTTAATTAGGTGTTTGTACAAAACGCCTAATTTCGGGAGAATAAACCCTAAAATTTCTAGTTTAAAGTTTATTTTCTCTAAGTATTTAGAGAAATACTTTTGGAGCCCACACTCCGAGGGTGTCCCTGGGGTTATTGTAGGGAAGCTCTGCCGGTTTCACGAGGAGATCGGGTATCGGATTCTCGGGAGGTGAATTCGGGAGCTGGAAAAATGCCGTTAGATAGCCATGTTTGTAGTACGGTAACATTTTACAGTTGTTTTAGTTTAAGCATGATAAATTATGTGCTCTTAAGTGTTAATTGCATGTTAGATATTTATCTGCTTAAGTGATTTAAAATTTATTATCAATTGCATGTATATGCTTGAGTAGATCTGGCTAAGTCTTCCGCTATTGTATTAAAATGTTTTAGAAATATTTTAATACTTGTATTATAATAAAAATTTTAAAATGTGATCCCGGACTGCTACTGTTCTGGGCCCGCCTCCCAGCAGGTCCTTTGTGTGTTATAGAAGTAGCTTTTCAAACGGCCGTTTGGGTTTTGTGTTGTGTTTCCAAACGGCCGCTTGAGAGTCGTCTGCCTGGTACAGACAGTTTCGAAACGACCGTTTAGGTTATCCTCTTGGGTTCAAAACGGTCGTTTCGGTGAGTCTATGTCGTTTTTGAGTTTTGCCTGTTTTCTGCTTGTTTCGTCTGCCTCTTAATTACTTTTATAGGAATTACACGCATGTTAATTATGTACTTTCGAACCAAACTTTATCGTATGCCTTCATTTGCATGAGATGTGTTCTGTGTGCAATTATATGATTTTAAATGAATGTTTCGTGCATGTATACATGGCTCATGACTTCTATGCCAACCATAAGCATACACTGTGCGTCTAAGTGGTTCATTTTCGTGTCTAAGTTTTGTTTGTGTCCAGTTTGTTCAGGTGCACCCGGGGTGGTGTTTTATCGGTCGTGTTGATTCCAGGGTAGATCAAACGTCGTGTCTTCGGCCTCTTCGGTGTAAGGTGAGGTTAAGATATAGTTAAACCTTAATGAAACGTGTCCGGTTCTAATGCATGTGGTTTACCAAGCCTTATACGTATGTAAATAAGTGTGTGATATGTATTTGCTCGGAAATGTTATGGAATTGAAAGTATGTTAAGCAATGTACAAGTCTATGTATGTTTGTTTTAGAATGATTTGATATATTTTGCCCCGTTAAGCTATGTCTCTAACCGTGTGTCTCTCATGAGCCAAGTTTGGCAAGGAATGAGATAGTTATGAATGACACGGAAAGGGGTATGTATAAGTATGAATATATATGTATATAAGTTATGTCTGTCTGTCTATTCTGTTGTAGCGGGTTAAGTTCTGTTCTGTTCTGTGAATGTTGGGCCCCGGAGACTGTGGGTTAGGAATCCCAGGACGGCATCGGGCCGTCGGGCTCGGCCTGGACATAATCTCCACATGTTTTGGATTAACCCGGAACCCGCTAGGAGGTTTGGTTGGGGAATGGAATCCTCGGGCGTGAGAATCATGCACTCGCGACCCACACATACATGAATGGATAGTTAGGGCGTATACACCCTTCCATCACCCGGAGTTGAGGTTGGTCTGATTTGTTCTATCTGTAAGTTTTCTGTTTTATTTCTGTTCTGATATGTTCTGAAGATTGGAGGAGTCTGAGCTCGTACCCGCTAAGCATTCTGATATGTCTGTTCTATTAAGGTTCATGAAACAGGGATAGATTCTAAATTAAGTTAAAATTTGGAACATTTTAATAAGTTAATCTAAGTTTTGAATATGTTAAGAATCGGTAAGTTAAGTTTGTTTTGTTTGATTTTGCTAACTAAGCCCTATATGTATATATCACGGGAAAATGATTAATGTGTAAAAACTATCCCTGCATTCATGAACATTATGATTTTATTACGTGTCTTGCTCTCATATATATACATATAGTGTGCGTGTGTTAACTCCTCACTCATTCGAGTTAAGACTGACCCCTCCCTCTTTATGTTTTAATTTGCAGGTTCCACTTGGAGTTCATGCTAGGCGGAGTTAGTCGGTCTTGGAGTCTGTCTCGAGTCAAGTCTGTTGTTTTGGTTAAGGTTATCTCGCATTGCATTTCTTTAAATATGACTTTTATATAAGATACGTATGAACGTCGTATTTGGAAGTATGTTATGTATTGATATGATTTTTATCAGGAGAGGCTTCTAGGGATAGTTGAACCTGTTGGAATTATATTTATTATTTGATTCGGGATTAGGTATTTATGCTAGTTGAACCCGTCACCTGCTTATATGTATGTTTTGAATTATGTATGGCTTATTTCCACTTCTGCATTCTTGATATGGTTTGGATTTTGTTTGTTCAGGGTCTACGTTCCGCCTAGCTTAGGGGTGAGTCTGTCAGTCTCCCGTTCGCTAGTGTTTGGTTCATGTACAGACTTTTCATTTCGTATGTGGATTGGACTTTGGTGCGGGGGATGTGGTGACCCACCGTGCGGGGTGCTACAATAGACTTCCATGATAAAGGAAGTTGTCTGCGTACGGAAGATAGCCTCCTGAGTGTGTGCCCTCTTAGCATGGAGGGAGTCCCCATCTGTCGGTTCTCCCATTATCATGTGGATAAATCCTTTCTGCTGGGGATCTCCCTCCAACTCACGTCCTCCTGTTTTCTCTTGTTCGGCAGGGGGTGCTTCGATCAAGGGTTTGTTTGGTCAGAGGTGTCTTCTTTGATCCTCCACCCTTGGTGGTTGATCCCTCCTACCGTAGTTCTTCCTGGGGGATTCCTTCCTGGTGGCCTCCTTTCAGGTATATTCCGTCCAGGTAAATTCCTTCCTACCGCATTTCACCTTGGGAACATCTCCCAACCTTTCGTCCGATCACAGCAGATCAGCTCTTGCAAGTTGCCTTCCTGAATTAGCTTTTCAATTTTTTCTCCCAGGTGTCGGCATTTATCGGTGTCGTAGCCATAGTCGTTGTGAAATTTATAAAATCTCTTCGAAGGAGGTTTGTGGGGCCCATTCTTCGAGCTCCTAGTCCAATTCAAGAGTCTTGTTCCTTGAATTTGTATCAAAGTTCATGACGGCGTCATGCGCAGCGCGGTGTATTGATCGATCGTGGGTCTCGGTTAAAAAAACTCTCTCGCCCTTCAAGTGCCCTTGTCCTCTAAAATGGACCTAGCAGACGTCCATGCTCCCTTCTTTCTCTTCGTCGATCACTTGGGTGTCCATACCTTCCTGTTTCTGCCTACTCAGAGTTATTATATTTCTCTGCTCTAGTGAGGAGGTCATCCCAGCTGGCAGGAGGCTTTTTAGCTAGCGACCTAAAGAACTCTCCTTGCTTCAGGCCTTGCTGGAAGGCAATAGCGCACACCTCCACAGTAGCAGAAGGGACTTCCAGTACAGTCGTGGAGAATCTATTCTTGTAGCTCCTTAGAGACTCGTCATCCCTCTATTTCACTGTAAAAAGAGCATTGGGCGCCTTCTGATAGTGCTGCTATCGAATTGGTGCAAGAAAAGCGAAAAAACTGGTCGAATGAGTGTATGGACCCCGGGACGAGCTGGCAGGCCCATTCTTGAGCAGTGTTCGTGAATGTGGTCAGGAACATTCTGCATTTTACTTCTTCAGTTTACTGGTACAGTAAGGCTAGGTTTTCGAACACCATTGTACTTCGGCAACCTGGATGTCTTGCAACCTGGCGGGAGCTCGTCATCTAGGATCCTCTAGTTGAAGGGTCCACCCCTCCTGATCACCCTGGCAGGGACTGCTCTCATTTGTTATTCCATTTCCTCCAGCCTCTACTGTAACTTGACAGCCCAGTCAGGCTGTTCAGGTACCCCTGGTTACCTTCTTCCCGTCTGGTAGTCAGTAGGTGGCGGTGGATCCACCTGCTGCCATGCAGGTCCGCCCTCAGCCTTTTCTCCAATTCCGCCAACTCCATGAAACGTCGGGGGGTTCCGAGTTGGGGGGGAGGACTCCCCCAGCTTGGGCTGGCACTTTCCTCCTGGTTGTTGGTTCCGCAATAGGTGGCCGAGGGGCTGTTTCCCGCCCTTGAGCAGGCAGGTCATCCCGGCGTCCCGTAGCTGCTGCCACAGCTACGCTGATCCATTGTTGGAGTTCACCTACTGTAAGACGAAGGGGGACAGCAGGTCGTGATATTCCCCCTTACAATCCTCCAGATCCGTCAGCTACCCTCTTGGTAGTCTACTGAGAAATGGGTGTACGAATTGGCAGTCCTTCCAACACTTCAGTAGATGGTTGTGGCCTTCCTGACTGTCTGTTACAGCAGTCGGGTTCAGTCCTTCAGGCAGGAAAGTCCTTCCAGGCCGGAAATCCCCTACACCTGGAGGGATCAGGGGGTTTCCACCTCCGACTCCGTGATTCTCTTCGTTGATTCCTCAAACTCCCTGTCAGACTTGTTTCCGGGAGATCTTCACTTTCTTCGGTTGATGGCATGACTCCAGTTACCGCCAGAAGAGTTGAATTTGTTACTACGGGGAGATTTCCAATAGAGAATTGATTTGTCACATTACCAGCTGCGTTTCCAGCATTAGTCGTGGTCGGGCCCGACTAATTTGCAGAAATTACAGTGGTATCAGATCCGGTGCTGGATGCCATTGAAACTTTTTGAATAATCTCACGTCTTTTGCTCAATTTAATCGTTTTCACACAAACGGCGCCAAATGATACTTTCAAAAAATTGACTAACACCAATTAATTTATTTATTAGAGAATTCGATGTATCAAGGTGCAAATACGAATAATTAACCGAAATATTAATGCAAGATAAATATCAATGAAATGGGATGAATAATAATAATAATAATGAAAGAAAGAAAGATATGTTGTAAATGGTAATCCTCTTGCTAATCTGAAATCTGCCTCTGACGTGAATTCTGAAGTATAAAAATAATTCTGGAAAATAATCTAAATAAATGCTATGACTATCAATCTAAAGAGAATCTGTAGAATATCCTCTTGAAATAACAAAGGAAAACAAAAATATGACTGTGTAGGACTTTCTAAAAAAGATAGAGTTCAGAGAATTTGGACTGCTGAAATAATTCTGTAGAGAATGAATGAACGTATCCTCCTTTCTCTCTTATTTATACCTTTATAATTCTCCAAAGATTAGTTGTAAAAAATCCTTCTTATCCGGTACGTGCAAGACTTTTGAATTTGAATTCGACTCCCACGTTCTTCCGTTGACTTCTTCCTCCCCCTTTTCTCTCAATTTCCACTTCTCCCATAACTGATGTTATACATCTCTTGGACTCTTCATTAATTCTCAATTAATTAGAATAAGAAATCTGCCACGTATCAGGTACGTTACGAAATGATACGTTACATTATGATTTTCTATGTTATACTTTGTTTTGTTAAAGAAACCCCCTATACATAATATCACTGATAAAATATTTTAGTGTGCAAAACTATCCCCATGTTCATGAACATCTATGATTTGAAAGTGTTGTGCTCTTTTATATATAAATAGCGTGCGTGGGTAGCCCCTCACTCAGTTAGTGGATTGACCCTCTTCCTCCCCAGATTTTTTAGTTGCAGGTTTGACTTCTGGAGTTCGAGTTAGGCGGCTTGAGTCGAGTCCTCTAAGTCTGTCAGTCGAGTCAAGTTTGTTTTGGTTGTATAAGTTTATTTATCTTACGTTTCGGATTTTGTTAAGTAATGTATGTAATTTATGTTTTTGTTACTTTCAAATTCGGGGCTGGTTTCTAGGGGCCAAATGAACCTATTTAAATATTGTAATTGTTCTAAATTATGATTTTCTCAGGATTCGGGATTTATGTTAGTTGAACATGTCACCTATTGTTTGTTTGCTTTATGTTTGTGATTATTGCACTTCCGTTTTTGCTGTTTTTGTTTATTTTGATTTTGAAATCAGGGTTTACGTACCGCCTAGCTTAGATGTGTCTGTTTGTCTCCCATTTGCTACTACTTGGTTCATGTACAAGCGCTCCATTTCATATGTGGATTGGGCTTTAGTGCGGGGGATGTGGTGTTGCGGGATGCTACACATCTTCTGTACGTCGATATCCTGTTTTGGAGCGGGTTGGGAAAATGTTCCTGGAACAAAAGGAATGGAACTCTTTTGCAGAGATCGCGGACAAAGTCTGGTGCGGTAGTGTGAGGAAACAACACTTCACTAATAGACTATCACTAGGCTGTGAATGGATTTTTATCTTCCTTGCTAGCATTTGGGAGATTTGGAAAGTCCGAAACACCTTGACTTTCCAAAACAGAAGGACACACCCGCAGGTCACACTTAACAACTGGCTTTGGACCTCAAAGCAATGCAGCAGCCAAAGAAGAACATGGGTAGTACGTTGGAGATGGTACCTTGGGAAAAACCCAAACAGAGCTGGTATAAAGTATAAACTGAACAGAGATGGCAACTTGTTCGACCATCATAACACAGCCTCGGCAGTAGTAGTAGTGCGTGATACAATTGGCAGTTTGGTTTTGCGTAAAGCTGGGGGAAGCGACCATAACAATGTTGGAGATGATGGTACTTCGTGAAGGCCTAAGGCTTGCATGGGATAGGCGTTATCGGAAGAATGAGGTCGAGAGTGATTTGATTCAGTGGTGAAGCTTATCAAGGGCACGAACACTAAAGAGAACCCTTTGGGTTGCATAATTGAAGACTGTCGGAAGTTTTTACACATGCCGTAGGAATGTACCTTGCGACACATCAAGCGGTCGGGAACCAAACTTGCAGATGCTACGGCGAAGCTTGGCCAAAGAATGGAAGATGATAAAGGCATTTGGGATCATCCCCTGAAGAACTCTTTGTGGAGTTGATGTAGTTATCTGGCAGTGGTGTCTGCTGCCTTCCTCTTCTATAGCACTAAAAATTTGAAAAGTGTGAACATTTGTGAATGGAGGGCACCAATATATATTAATCACCACATTTTTGTATTTTCAATTGAAGAGTGTGAACATTTGTATATGGAGGGCACCAATATATATTAATCACCATATTTTTGTATTTTCAATTGAAGAGTGTGAACATTTGTATATGGAGGGCCCAAGCCGTGGAACACGTGCCGGACAACAAGAGCATTGTACTTTTGGCCCAAGATTGCAGAACACATGCTATATTAATCACCACGTCTTTACTTTCGGCCCACGACTGCAAAACTATACTAGACAACTAGAGCATTGTGCTTTTGGCCTGTCCTCACTCCTCATACGGGACAACTGGAACATTGTACTTTTGCCCCACGACTGCGGAACATGGAACACATGCAAGACAATTAGAGAGCATGAAGACATAAAAATTGAATGCGTGACAACCAGAGAACTTGAAGACAGAACAACTTGAGCATTGTACTTTCTGATGCTGGACGAAACAACTAGAGAGCTCGAAGACGAAACAACTAAGAGAATTTGACCGTAGACAAGTATCTTTTTTCATCCCAAGGTATTCACAATTCAGCGAGAGAGACTTTATTCTCAGAAAAAGATGTTCTCAGTTTTTAAGGATGAGATCTTCTGCTCCAATTTTATACTTCATCTGCTGCTTCAATTATCAGATGTGCGACACGTGTATATTTAATATATTTCACTTAACGTACAGAAATAACTCATTAACGGGTTCTGTTAACGGAGGTCACGTTCATCTTCTCTCTCACCTAAATTTTCAGAGTTCTGGTTCTCCTCCAAAAATTCCCCGAAACTCTCAAAGAACAAATAGTCAGTTTCTTCTCCCCAAAACAGGGAAAATACCCATTCCGATGCTTTTTCTCTCAAACCTCCAACATTTGTTTTCTTTCTTTCAAATAGGGCAAATTCGAGGAATCTTCAGAAGATTTTTCTCAAACCTCCAACATTTAAGTCTTCTTCTTTCAAATCCCCAAATTCTCAACCCAGAATTTCAATCTGAATCAAAACTCATGTCTATCCCCAAATCCTAAGATTTCTCAATTTGGATCATATAATTAATTAAATTAGAAAAATATATCATCCACACGATTTGATCGTAACTCTTTTATGTTGCATGGATTAAATCTGTCTATGTATATTTGATTTGTTGAAGATATATGAGATGTTTTTTTAGTTTTTGTTTACTGAATATATCTCTTCTTTTTTTTTTCCGAAGATATATGAGATAGATGAGGATTTTTTCTTTATGATTTTCAGAAGAGTTTTTTTGTTGAAGATTTTCACAAGATTTGATAATTTTTTTTTTGTTCTTACATAATAGAGAAAAATTTTCTCACATAACCGAGAATTTTTCTCCGTTAACACCTCATTAACGCTGTAGTTTCTCTTAGTTAACATATTATTTTTATTGTTTAATAAAATCACACGTGTCACAGATCTGATAAGTGGAGCAGAAGATGAAGTATAAAATTGGAGCAGAAGATTTGGTCCGAGTTTTTAGGGATAATTACGAACAACCCCCTAAGGTTTGGCGATACCCCATGAGGTTTGAGAAAATTACGAACACCCCCCTGAGCTTTACACTCTCTCTCACAAATTTCATCTGCCCTTAATCACACCATTTAAATTCAAATTTACATTTCAGAAATACCCCTAAGAATTTAATGGTATAGTTGTAATATTAGTTAATTTTGGATGTTTTGTATTTAAAAAGTTGTTATGTAATTTAATATTTTATATTTTATCTATAAATATAAATTGAATTAGATATTCCATGCATATTTATTTCTATAAAATATGATAAGTTATAAATTCTCTTTTATATTTATATCTTAGTTTTTAAATATATTTTGTACAAGTTCATTTAAAGTTAATTTAAAATAATTTATTTGCAATTATAACAAAATTTCCCACAAAATAAAAATTCATATAAAAAAACCACACAAACATCAATTAGTGCATTGCCAAATTTTTTCCTCAAAATTGAAAATCATAACAAACACACCAATATCAATAGATGAATTAGTAAATTCACATAAATATCTGTTAGAGTCATTTAAACAATTATTTCAAACATTGAACATGTACAATCAATATCTACAGAAAAGTATTAGGCACCCAACTTTGAAATTAGTTTATTATAAAAAAATTAAAATATCATTAATTAGCATTCATTGAAAAAAAATGTTAGGTAAATACAAAACTCAAATATTTACATCAAACCCCCTAAAAATTTCGATCCTTGCAATCCTCTTACCTTTGGGCTCTTTATTATATATACCCCCTAAGTTTCACATATCAGGAACAAAATAGTAATTTTCACACATTTCGTTAAATTTAATGAAGGAGATAACGAGCCAATGAGAATTTGTAATTTTTAAAACCTCAAGAGATAATCTATAATATCGTTAAATCTTAAGGGACTGGTCGTAATTATCCCCAGTTTTTATTACGGAATAGAGAACAGGGAAAACCAAATCCCATGTATGTAATCAAGTTCTAAATTTTGTCACAGCTTTAATTTACTCCAGAAAAGAGAGAGGACTTATAACACATTGCGATAAAATCTGAATAATTTTGCTCATATGTAGGAACAACACTCGAATGTAGGAGTTCCCCCTAGAGCATGGGTTCGCAAATAAAAATTGAAATTTTATAAGTGCCATAACAGTCCACATACAGAGCCGAGAAACAAACTAAGGCAAAATACTTCCACACAACTTAAAAACAGTACTTCTGATCTTAAAATCTGAATAGTGTACATAATTTCATAAATGCAGAATCATCGGATCATAGTTCATAAAAGTTCCGCATGAGCTCAAATTCGTCGCACCCTGAAATCTCCTCAATTAAATTATTGAAGATTCCAAGATAAATCTCTTTTAGCTCCTCAAGCACTTCACTCAAGGCGCTTGGTGGCTGACAAATGAAATTTGGTATTGGCAGAGGGGGTTTGGGGGTTAGAACATGACTCCACTGGCCAAAACCGAACCTTTATTGTTATCCTGGACGCATGCTGCCATGAGATCTTCATAGAGCAGCAGTGAAGGTACAGAATTCGGTCGCAACAGCTTATGTTCACTAAACCCACAATACATAAGCTTTCAAGAATCTCGAATCTTGCTGCTTCTAGTCTGCCTTTTGCTACCAAGCTGTTGTGGGGTTTCGTCCTGCTTTTGAGATTTAGTGCCAACTGTAATGTCTTTTGACACCTCATCTAACTTACCTTTCCTCTTTCTGGTTTTTCGTGTTTCGGAATTTTCTCCACTGGTATCAATAACTGAATTTTTCACTTCCGTCTCTGTGGTATGATTCTGAGGTGGGACTTCACTGGATTGTTGCATTTCCACATTCTCATTGGACAAGGTATTGGTGGTGCCATTATCAGATGGTTTTCCAGTTGAATTTGATTCCATTTTTGGCCTATGGTGAAAGCTCCACCGAGCATTTTCGAACCATTTACTAACCTGCAAGAAAATGTTAGAATTGAATTAAACATGATAAATGCAAGATGCTAATACTAACCTGCTGGGAAAAAAAGGAGAGAGAGACAGAGAGACTAGTATACTACAGCGTCATGCACGGATGTTTTACACAAACCCCCTTCAGGTTTGAGAAATTACAAATATGTCCCCCTAACAAAAAATTAACATTATATTTGGAATTTTGGATCTTATCCATTTTGATAATTTCGTCCATTTTAGAGTACTATGTTTTGCCCTCACACTTACTAATCAATATTTGAGCTTCAATCCATGATTATTATAATAGCATGTGTCTTCTAAGCACAATCTTAGGAGCATGTCCGGGGAAAAGTTATATAATTAGGACCAATCTCAGGGCATGTCAAGAGTAATTACCCCCACCCCCCACCCAAAAACACACAAAAAAAAAAAAAAAAAAAAAAAAAAAAAAAGAAAGAAAAAAAGACCAACCGCAAAACAAATACAACAAAGATGGATGAAGGGGATACCTGCTGAATCGTAAGCCCTAGTTCTTTTGCCAAATTTTCTTTTACAGATCTTTCAGGGTATTGATTCTGATTGAAGGATGCGTAGAGACTCTGCACCAACAAAATTACCTCTTTTCAAAACACCAGATAAAATACCTAAAAGCTGAGAGTAATCAAATAGCTAACACCGTGTGCTTTCGGCGTTGTGTATCAAGCCGGGTGCTGCAGATATATTCCATATTATAGGCATATGGTTAATATATATACCAGCAATGGAAAAATTCATTATATGCAGCTGGATAGATCATTTTCTCAGGGCTTGATTCACCTAGATAATGTAACTTCTGAAACAAACTAATTCCGGAATAATTATAAAAATGTTCATCATAACCATTAGATCACTTGTACATGAAAAAGCAATACCTGTGTTACAGCCTCGCCAAGCCGCTTTGCAGATCTTTTATTACCTGTACTACCAGAATCGACTTTGGTCGAGGATTCTGTGCCCCCAACAAGATCATTTTTCCGAGATCGTTTAGATAAATACTGGCTATTTTCTGGGGTTCCATCCTCCATGTTATTGCTACTCTTCATAATTGGAGTTTTACTAGGTGCCGCCGTCTCAGTTTTATCTCGGTTAGTCTTCCTTCTCTTTGGAGTGGTAGTATCATCAAAATCCTCGTCGCTTGAATCGGAAGAAGAATTACCAAATGTTTCCTTTTGAGAGAGAGCATCATTTCCCATAACCCAGAAAAATAAATAAAGGATCACAGATAAGCAATTAAGTTAATTAAATAAGGACAAATTTTGTGAAAGAAACACACAATCAATGATGAAAATGACTTTTAACTAAAACTGGTAAAACGAACAGTTTTGATAACTAAGGACAAAACCCGCTTTTGTATAGAGATTCGTGATAACTAATTAAATCCACTTATTTGCTACATCATCAACCTCTCTAGAGATAGCAAAAGGATGGAGTTCTTGCTCAAGTAATTTCCAGATATACAGGTGACTCTAACACCATAGCTTCTTATAGATAAAAAACTCTCAGTTCCCAAAGTCCCATATTAAATCAAAATACAACCAAGACCTCCAACCAAAAGCATGAGAAACCTTTGAGTTGTAAATCACAAGAAACATTGAAATCTGCGTTAGGCAAATTTGGAAATGTTAGGATGAATTGGAAGTCACGTGTAACATTTTAAAAAGCAGTCAAAATTAGCCCGATCTGTTCCGTTCCATACACAAGCCAAGGCTATTTGTATTCCTCATGATTTGCATCAAATTCCTAGACTAATGAATAGATTATCACCATAGGAACAGCATGATAACCATGCGAGAATTTCAAATTGAGAAGGTACTTAATTTTGTTGTTCCCTATGTATTCTATCTTCACTTTTTTTCTTGTGTAATCTACTTCAAATAAACACGATAATTCTGCATTCTTGCCATAAAACCATTACTTTATCAAGTGCAACCTTCCTCCAATAGCATAAAATTTCACATAACTAGTATCACCCACTTCCCAGATTTTCACTTTCCAACTTCTACTACTCTAGGCTTCAGTATACCACAGACCCATCCCATCCTCAAACTTCCCTCATTTTAACTCAGAAACTACATCAAATATGGAGCATAATACATTCTGCTGTGTATTATGAGTTAGCATATAAGCATACTTGTCCTATACTATTGAGACTTGTGCAATGCAAAGGAAGCTACTTACTTAATTGAATGGAAAAGGTAAATTCCAACCACTACTGGGACGGAAACTGTTGGATTTTGCTGTCCTCTGGCTCACAAAATAGCTAATGCTAAGCACATAGCTACCTTCTAAAGACAGCTAAAGGGTAAGCCATCTAATAAACCTTCCTAATTTGATTTGTATGAGTAGCAGCACCATCTACAGGGAATGCCAGCTGAGTCAACTCGTATTTCCATTTTAAAATAACATATTTGGAGAACTCAGAAATGTTACTGGATTACCTCACGTGGCCAACCCGCAGTAATAAATGTATTAAATAGAATTAGCGCCACAAATTCTCACAATTCCCATAACAATACAACAAATATGGCTAAAGATAAGAAGGCAAATGTGGCAAGTTGCAATACACCATAAAATATAAACAATTTAATGCTGTGCATGTGCCAGTCTCAAAAATAAATTGAAATGTGAAGATGAAACTCACATCATTCAATTTCTTGTAGTCCAACCGTTCTACATGTCTTTTACTGGATACAGGTTCAGCACCAGTCTCCATAAGGTAAGACAGCTCGTCTTTCAGTGAACTCCTTTTCACCTTACCCACTTCAGAATTTGTTTTTTTTGAGCCTGCCGAGGGCTGATTTTGATCTACTGAAGGCAAAACTTGACTGACATCTGTGTTTTCATCTTCAACTAACCCAGCAAGGTCCTCTGAATCAGAGGTAAAATCAGAACTTGAACTATCCTCCTCCTCTTGCTTATCTTGATCAGGAGCAGAGGGATCAAAATCATCATCTTCTGAATCATCAGAAGGAAGGCCAAGATACTTGTCGTTATTAACAGAAGCTGCCAAATCATCAGGTGCAGAAAAGTAAGATTCACCCGAACTTGATTCAACTCCATCAATCTTCTCAGCTGTATCTGGTTTATCGGGGTCATAATCATCATCCTCGGAGTCATCCGATGAAGACCCAGCACCCTCGTCCAATTGCTTCCCCGATGAAGCTGCAGCAGCCTCAGGAAAAATTTTCTGTAAATGACAGGACAGCAAAATGAGCAGCTAATTCCAACATTTAACTAAAGCAAATATAATGGTACAGGCTAGACCTCCCAACGGTCAACAATAGAAATTTTTGCCCCCAGATAATCGTTAAGCATGTCAATGCAATCAACTTTACAATCACACCCAGGGCAAAGCCAACCTTCATCACCTGGAGGAACTGTATAGTAACCAACAAGAAAACAAAAATTAGCAACCAGTATAAACATGATGAGAGAAACAAAGCAATCAACTGGGTGGATGATATTACTTTGTTCTTTCAACAGAGGTGGTTCCAAGCAAAATTGATGAAATCCACGTTCGCAGGCACCATCACAGAGAATGATATCATTATCGAGGGACAGATCCTTGGAGCCACATTTTGCACAGAAAATCTGCAGTAAGGAAAGAAGTACTCGTGATTCCTAAATGCCAATATAGCAGCATAAAGTTAAAAAATCAGTTAGTCGTGTAAAATATCACCATCAGGCAAAGCAGTAACGCAAAAGAAAAGAAAACTATCCCCCTCGGAGAAAAAGGAACAGCCAAATGAACAGCGCCTACAAAAATCTCAAATTGCATGGCCTACTAACACTTATTGACATACTATGAACATACACCTAACCTTATTTTGTTATGGACAAAATTGAATGCATAATGTCGAGCCATGCTTCCACTATAAGGTTTTTGCAACTACGTTCTCGCAGAAATCTGTGTAAAACTAAAGCTTTAAAAACCATTTTAAATAGCTTGTGAGGGAAATTTTTCCAAAGCTATTATAAGTAATACCATATACTTATATTTATTCAAAGTAGTACATTTAAGACATGCGATTGGAAGTGGAATAAATTTTCCATCTTCAGCTATGGGCAAAAGAAAATAACCCCAGGAGGCAAGGACCACACGAAGCCAAGTCCTTGAGTAATGTTTTAGTTCAATTGTATTATTTAACTTCCCCCACAGTTAAACCCAAAGCTTGAGCATCTTCATACAAGCATATACACTTGTTTCAAAACCAAGTTCAAATAAAAATTCAAGCACTTTTTTTTTTTTTGAAGAATGCTCAAGTAACCAATATTCATGCACAAAACAGGCGGCCAATTAAATAATATGATCAAATTCTCAATTTAATGCAAGTTACATACAGAAGGAAAAATACATAAATATATTTCAAACTGCACCCCATACATCTTCACTGTCGATCTCTCCTTGAGAGTCAAATAGAGAAGCTGGAAGCTTTCCTGCAGCCAGTGACACGTCAAGTTGTTGGAACAACGCTCTAATCTTCAATTTGTAACGTAAAATATGAGATTTTGCCCGCTGGAGCTCCTTCTCTGGCTTCAATTTTTCCAAGCTGCAAAATGTGAGGAAATGGAGATGTTTATTAAGAAAAAATAAGCCCACATAAGTAAAACTTGAAGGGAAAATTAAATTGATTAAAAATGAAAATAGCCCTTTGGCACATCCTAAATTTATCAAATGTGTCTTGGCCAATGTGTTATCTACCACATCTGACCTCCATGACAATGATAGTACATTTGAAATTTCTTAAATGTGGATTTCCAAGAAAATAAAGAGAAAATAAAGAAGTATAAGATAACAGGATATGACAGCAATTCTAGTTATGTATTCAGAACCTCCACCAAACCAGCCAAAACAGGCTCCTTAACTTTGATCCTACTGATTGAGTATATAAGCTCTTTCTTTTTTTTTCTGATAAAGGCGTATTCCCAGAATGCCCAAGCGACATTAAATGAGATGCTATAGTAACAAAATTTCCATCAGTGTCAGACAAAGCTCAATCAGAATGAATATAGAATGAATTTCCATTAAATGTGTCCTGATACCAATTCCATGACTGATAGATGCTGTAATTTAATTCATGATATTATCAGCACATAAAGGCAGATCACCACTTCTCAACCATAAACCATCACAAGTTAATGGAAACAACAGTGAGCTGCCAGCAAATGAAAAACAGTAAGCCTACACCAATTATATACAAAAATTGCAGATAAACAAACCTTTGTCCTCTCCAGCCTTCAGCAGAGTAAGCATCAATTAAGCTTTGCTCATACTTTATTCGATGCAGTAAGTACCTCAGATGTGTCTTTGTTCTAGAGAACTCATTGGTAACAGTATTTTTCTTGGGCTGCAGCTTTTTTCTTCCCTTCCTTTTCTTTTCTCCACTAGCACTCACTTCTTTCTCAGTGTTAATAGGCTCAGGGTCCTTAGGTTTCTCCGCTGATTTTGATCGCAGAGACCATGAACTAAGAACTGGACCTTTTAGTTTAGGTTTCTCCTTTCTCGATTGCATAGAAGGCTCTCTATCTTCCTCAACAAAGTGACCGGAATCATTAGTCACATCTATCTGCACAGGTTCCAGTTTAGTCACATCTACCTGCACTGGTTCTAGTTTTCCATTGCCTGGAACAGGATAAGTAAAACCAGGAGGTATGTCTTCTGGATCTATCATGCCATTTTGAGTTGCAATCTCCGTGTTCTCAAAAGCTGACAATATCTTCACATTTTCTAATGGTTCCAGTTTCTTGGCATCTAAATTCTGGGCAACCTCTCCGAGAGTTGGTCCCATTTCTTTACTTCTGCCGGGGCTTGCTTCTGTTGAAACTAGTTTCTTTTCAATATCTTGAGCTCCAATTACATCTTTCTGCTGCACTGTCTCACAAGCCACTCTGTCAGAATCCATTTTATGCTTGTCTGTTGCTGGAAATTCACCTTCAAAATCTTGACCCAAATTTTCAGAAGTTTTAACTTGTTCCATCACAATCGATGTAAGGTCTTGCGTCCCGCTTTCCATCACACCCATTAGAACTCCAAAATTTCTCAGACGTTTAACCCTAGTTGACACCACATTCTACTCTAACTAGCATTTCTTGTTTTTTCTGCAGCAGGTTGCTAACGAACTCATCTTCCTGTATTCTTGCAGCTCTGGAACCTACTCACCGCCTCCACATTTCAATTATGAAACAATAAGTTATCTACTCAATCAAAAAGCGCAAGCAGCTCTACCACGTCCAACTGCACCACAAGCTCAACGCAAACAATGAACAAACCCAAGCGTTTCTTCAAATGCAGTAACGTTACCTCGCCACCTGCAACTCTCACGAAAACGAACAACACAACTATCAAAACCAAAATCCAAGTTCTCCATGCAGCTTCCAAGTTCTAAAATTTAAGAAAAAGGAACATTATTTATCTCCATACCTAGCTACTAAAACCAGGAAGGTCTGCACTAAGCACCGCGCACCAATGCTTGCAGAAACACCTACCTATAACCACACACACACACACATACAAAACTGGATTAGTCCACTTACCTTCCTTTCCAGATCAAGTCCAAAGAAGACTACACGAAGCTAGGGATTTCTTTCCAGTTCCACTAAAAATCTCAATTGAAAACCAGAGAAAGGAAAAAGAAAAGGAAAAGCAAAGTTAATGGCTGAGGAGATTTGGTTACCCGAAGAATTTTCTCGGCGCAGAGAAAATGTGAAACCGCCTCCCAAATTAGAGTGTGTGTGTACTGTGTGCGCGCTTTAATCCTCCAAAAAAGAAAAGAGAGGTTCCCTCGCTCACTGCACACACAAAGAGAGAGAGAGAGATGAGCTTTTTGGGACTTCGGAGACCGCTATTGTGCGCTTTGAGTGCGTATCCCAAAATGGGGAACCGATGATTCCAGAGTCCATGCGCCCTACATTATTGGGCTTAATCACTTGTTAAGGCCCTATAATAATGGGCCATTCTAAAGCAAAATAATAATAATAATAATAATACTTTATGAGAAATTGAGGGATTTTCTAATTTTTGTGTTATTTTTTACTCATATTTTAAATTTGGTGTATTTTAGAGGAGTATTTTAATTTTGATATTTTCCGCGTTTGGAAAACCCAATTCCATCAAAAAAAGGTTCTCCCAGATTTTAATGAAACCGCCTTTCGTAATTACGGTTTTATTAAAAGGGTTAATCCCAGACATCCCCCTTCTTTTGGGGTTTTTCTGCGCTTTGTCCCATAATCTTTGAATCTTCATAATTTTTCCCCTAATCTTTCAAAAATATCACATTTAACCACTTCAACAAAGCAAATTTGTACAAAGCAGATTTTGAATGTGTTGATATTATATATCAAATTGAAGCTTTTGACGTAAGAAATACAACAATGGTCTCGAAAAAAAAATCCGACAACTGACGAAGCAGAAATTATTAGTCAAAGACGACGTACGACAGACGAAGTTTTGTAGGGTCTACTGGGGTATGGGCTTTGTTCTCCTTGGAGAGAAGAACACGATGACGGTAGTCTTGAAGCTTAGGTCATCGTGATGGAGGAGAAATCGGTGGTCAAAATTTGTTAAAAGAGGTTAAGTGTGATATTTTTTAAAGGTTAGGGGGGAAATTGCAAAAATTTAAAGGTTATGGGGCAAAACACAAATAGCCCCAAAGAATAGGGGGTGTTTGGGATTAGCCCTTATTAAAAATATATCCTACACTGGGATAATGCCACCTGTCATACAGCCTGTCAGGATTTTTATTTTTTTTTAAATTTTAATGAATAGTGAAGATACTTTCGGTGAAAGTAGTTTCACTTAAAAATCCACCCACTTACATAACGCCTTGTCATCATTTACCCACAATTATTTTTTATATATATTTAAATGAATACTGGAATCACAATCCTAGAAGTCAGTTCCATTAAAAAATGTCTGCACATTTTCAAAAACAGTCAGCCTTTGACCAGAATTTTTTTTAATGGAACCATTTTTGTCGAAATTGTCAGAGAATGCATCACCCCGTTTCAAATATGCTATCTCCGAACCGTTTTCCATAAACACAGATTCGTTGGAAATTGTCGAGAATGCATAGCCTATTTATTATTTTGGAAAGTTTGATGTTGACAAATTTGTAGACGAAAAAGTTAGGAAAAAGGGACTACATGGACCTCAAGTAAGTCACCTTTTTGTGCTTAGATGATAAGGTTTTACCCACTCCGCCCCAGCTATTACTCCATACCAGAAAACAGGGGACAACTGGGGCGTTTCATATTTTCTCGGGTATCAGACGAACTCGGATGGATACCGAATTTGATGAAGAAAAACTTTAATATGTTAAGCATGTCCACTTAAAATAGTTCTCAAGAACGATATCGCACGAGTTCAGAGTTTACATTTAAACTCGCTGCATAAATGTTGTCAACTGTATTTAAGTATATAACATCCTCCAATTCACATTTTAATTCATCAAGATCAATCAAAACCTTTAATACCCTATTTTTAAGGAGTTCAATTTGTAAATTCACCCGAATTTGTACATCTAATCAGGTCTTAAATCCATATTGGAGTACATAAATTTGATCCCAATCAATTTAAAGTGCATGGACATCAACAAAATCATCAAAATTCCAGTATTCAATCTTCAAATAAGACAAGCCACGAATTCCAACAAAACCTACCTTTCAACATGTTGTAATTCATAATAACAAACCTAAAGAATCATCCTAAATGCTCATGGTCATCAATTCATAGTATAAAGTCTAAACGATCGTAGTTTCTATCAAATTTTCTACACATAACACATAACTAAACAAGAACTTAATAACCATGGAAAGAAATAGAGAAATGGAGGAAAGTTTTCATGCGTAAACCTCATTAAGGGTTTTATCTTTATTTTTTGCAGCAAACAAAGCATGCAACCAAGTAGAGGTGTACGGCACCGCTGAGGGCCCACCACCTCATGTCTTTTAATGGTGTTTGGATAACCACAACCTTTTCTCCTAACTCTGCCCCCCTTTATTTTCTAAATAACAGAAAATATTTGGAGAGATTTAGTGAGGATTTGGGAAGTCTTTCAAGGGCAATTTTGTCATTTTATAAGGTGGCCTAGTGTGCATTCAAGACCTATTTTTTTGGGTTTTGAAATTGCTGTTGTAGTATTTGTGATGAGGCCCAAAATCACGCCCTGATCAACGCCGCCCACGTGTCGCCATCTACAGACTTAGAGCATGGACGCTCGTATTACTGGGCTCGCGGAACAACCCAGCCCATTCACTTGTTGACTACAGATCCAGGCCCATGAGCCTCGGCCCACTCTTTGAGCGGAAGTTCCAACTGTCAAACCCGACGCTCATGCTGTGGTCCCTCAAAGCCACCCTTTCCTCAGGTAAGCACTTCGCGAGGGCCTAGATGTGAACATGCTCGGTTTATTGACACTCGTTGGACATCTGCCAGAGCCCACCCGTCGTGTGTCCTTCGAGCGTCGCCAATGCTCGGGTAAGGTATACGCCAGAGACACCCGTCCGCCTGTGCAACATATCTGGAGCCTCCCCAAACGCTCTAACACTCGCTAACAACCTCTGACACAGTGGCAGTGCGCACCTCGTACCTGACACACCGCCCACTTTCAGAGCCATCACTTTCATACTGTCACAGGTCGCCACGTGTTAGGGCAACATAGATTTGGGACCACTTGCTCGAATTACCCAGAACACCCTCACCCCTAACATATAAATAGGGAGAAACACATGCTTTCTTTCCCCAAGTCATCTTCTCCACAAAAACACATACATTGAACTGGACACACTTTCTCTTCATCTTCCCAAGCTCTGCCATCCCTGCACCACAGCTGCACACTAACAGCTCCTTGCACTCTTGGTGTTATCCTAGCTGGAAGAACCCACGCTCAAAAGGAAACCCAGTTCCTGAGGCTCAAACGCTTGTGATGGTCTTCCCTTCCACTAACAAATCTTAGAGTGTTGGTCGTACATTAGGAATCCATTTTCCTGCACCATCATTTTTGGTGCGGTCTGTGGGAAACCATCATCTTCATCTTCATTTTCATCAGTTTCTTCCTCTTTAAGCTAGTTGAGATATAACACCTTCAGCAGAAAGCACGGTGACTGCAACTAGGTCTGGTATGTTGGATAACAAAGGTGCTCTGCCACCTCTCAATGAGGAAAACTTGGAGAGCCACGCACCCGCGGAAGATGCGACCCTGCTTGCTACCGGGAACAGAACCGGTGGCCCGGGAACAGTAGCTGGAGCTCTCCCCCCCGGAAGAAATGGGGCAGAAGGGACCGTCGCTAATCCCGCCGCTTATTCCATGGCGATGCCACCACCAGGGTTCACATATGTGCAACCCACCATGATACCCAGAATGATGCCGGGCATGGTGCCCATGATCCAGCCCTACTAGATGGGCACGTTACAACTTCCCGTCTCCATGCCCAAGAAAATCCAAGGGGTGGAAATGCCGCAGATGATCCGGTAGCAACTCCAGGCGCTCTACGCTCAGTACGAGATGCAGGCCATACAAAATGCCTGGAGTCACTTTACTTCCGCTTACTTCCCCCAAGCGGGGGGTTCACAGGTGGCCCCTCAGCTTGGAGGTCTCCCGGTCCATCCCCTTATGATGGCCCAGAATGTTTTAGGGGCCCAGCCACCTCCACCGCCTCCAGCGCAAGGAAAAGATGCCCCTCCGAGGGCGGATCCGCAGCCGCAACCTAGAGAGAAGGAGAAAGCCCCCCCCCCCCCCTGCGAGGGGAGATGTGGAAGAAGAGGTCCAGTTTAGGGCCACTGGAAGGACAAACAGGAGGGGAAGAAACGACCCTCGTCTGGCTGATGTCCAAAACCAACTGGAGGGACTGCAGCAAATAGTGGAGCAGCTCTCTCGAGCACGGTCTCAAGTCCCCCTTGCCAGGGACGAGATGTGACGCCCCGATTTTTCTAAATCGTTCAGGTATGAATTATGTGCTAATTACATGCGCGTTTAATTTATTTTAATTACGTGATTCCATTTTCTTATCTTATATTATATTAATTAGAGAAATATTTAATTATTTGAAATATTTGAATTTGAATTTATATGAACTTTCTTTGAACTATTTGGGCTTGAACGAATTATTTGTTTGCCGTTTCTACGTGAAACGATTTCGAAATTTCGTGCGAATTTAAGATGTTGGACTTATATGTATTATGAATATGGTTATATACTCGTTTTATGTTTTCAGGTTTGTTTGATTGAGTTTTTGAATTTATTTTGTTTCGGAATCCAAAACGGGGGGCTAACGAGCAATTAGCGCACCATTGGTTCCTTATTTGATAACTTGAGCTACGAAACTCGGATTCGAGTTTCGTCAACTTCGTTGAACTCATATCGAAGATTCGAGTTTGATGAGCTTAGCCTTATATTTTTCCAAAGCCATTTGAACTCCCAAATTTCTACCGAAACACACAACGGACGCCTAAACTGACCTTGCTGCACTAAAATGATCATAACTTATTCTTTTGTTGACCAAATTAACCATGGTTAGACCCTATGGAACCCTAACTCAACCCTTTATTCAACCCTTAACCCCCCAAACCTAGATAACCGTTCTCACTTGGAGTTATTTGGCCAAACATCATCTGCACTCTAGAAATCCCGTCACTCAAGCCAAACCTTGAGATTCAAGCTCAAATCTCTTCCCAAACCTCCATTAATCCACAAGGTAAGCTTGGGTATGTTATGTACATTCAATATGAGTCATTTTCATTCATTCATCCCTAAATTTGAGCATGGTTTCATGAGTTTTGGCCAAGATGTGTATATAGTTAGGTTTTGATCATTTTAGTTGATCTCTTTCTATCCTTGAACCTTTTGAATGATTCCAAGCTTGAAAATGATTGCTTTGATCTCCTCTTTACATTTATGGTGATGTATGAGTTGTTAGTTAAGGTATTTATGAGCCACCATTAATGAGTTTTTGGAGTTTTGGTATGATTTGGTCACCACACACTACATCTCACGTTTCAAGGTTTTGAGAGCATGATTGGGAGTTGTTTTTAAGTGGTTTCATTGCATCTTGGTTGTCTTTTGTTGATTGAATGTGTTGAGATGTTGTATCTTGGTTATGCCCTGTTCTGCGCGTTTTTTTTTCTCTGCTGCGTGCGTGTCATGGGCGTGTCACGCCTTTCTTCTTTTGCGTGACACGGGGGTGCAGTTTTGCTTGGTTCCGCTGTACCGTGACATGAGGGTGTCACGGTTTGCCTTGTAGTGGTGACACGGGCGTGTCACCCTCTGCTTTCTTGTTCTGACTGTACAGTGACACGGGGGTGTCACGGATTACTTTGTGTTGGTGACACGGGCGTGTCACCTTCTGTTTTCTTGCATCTTGTGGTTTCAAGCATGTTGTGTTTGTATGCATGTGTATATATATATACATATTTTTTGATTATATGATTTGAATTCCTTAATAGTGCACATGGACATGTTCATTACATTACATACTCTTTTACATATTCATAGCGTGTTTATTTCATTGTCGAGCGTCTTAATTGGTCATTTTGAGTCTCACGTCACCTTTCTTGCACAGATTTTGATCCCGTTGGAGACGAGGCCGGTCCTTGAGGCTTTCGTGTCTACTTTTGTCGGTTCGAGGTGGGTTTCTCTACTAATAGTTATCTTGTCCCAATATAACCCTTATGTGACCGTTTTAAGCCAAAAGTTATACTTATAATTATCGAGTCTTTTAAAGAGTCTTATGATTTTCGATTGTTAAACCCTTCTTTATGAAAACCTACCTTATGTTTTGGCGAGATTGCATGTATGTTATGATCACGGGCCCCGGAGCTTAGTGTATCGTGGTAAACCGGGGAGGCAAGGGCCGACGGTGAACCCGTGCACTAGTTCCAACCATTTTACGTCGAAACGGATCTCGCCAGGAGTTTTGACGAGAAAACGCTAGTCGGGCTTTTGAGGATTCATGTACCTCACTAGCCATTATGTATGAGGTGGTCGAGTCTTGCAAACTCGTCCACCACCAGAGGAAGAAGGTGTATATAAATGATTATGATCATTATGTAAGTGCACATATGTTATGTATGATAACTTATGAAATTATGAATATGATTACACGAGGAGAAGGTTGGAGATGATGCACGCCCCCTCGCCGGGCCTTAAACCCTATGTTAATTATGAATGAATATGATAGTCGTAATCCCATTGATGTTTTATTTGCTTTGCCCACTTGGGAAATTTCTTATCAAACTTCTATGGGATTAGGGCTTGCATGTATATGTTACAATTATGCGATATTTATATTTATGCCCCGCTTTTATACCCACCAGTCTCTTTTAGACTGAACCCGGTTGTTTTCAGTTGTTTCGTGCAGGTTTGGAGGTGCTAGGCGGGAATTCGAGTCGTCTAGGTCTTGCATTTGTGTTTAGCATTTCCTTTACACTCATTGGCATTCATATTTTGTATTTTGGATTTGTATGGAGTGAATTATGTTATTTTGAGCCGTGAGGGCATTGCTACCACGTGTATAGGTTGATCTATTTTTGGAGCTTGGATGCTCAATGTGAATACTTATGTTTATTGCTTCCGCTATTGCACTTGTTTCTCGATTTTTAATTCTTGTTGGTTATTGTTTGGTTTAAGGGTTAGCTCCCGCCTAGCTTAGCGTGTGTGTTGTGTCCTCGTTCGCCGCGATTTGATACGTGTAGGGATTTTCCATTTCCTATGCGGGTCGGGTCTCGGTGCGGGGGATGTGGCGCCTCACGCTCGGGCGTTACACGAGAGGTCCAAGACCAGAGGCGTTCGCAAGCCACGAGACCATATCCCTCGCCGTTGGAGGGAGGAAGACCACGAAGAGCATGACCGCGAGGGCGGGAACCATAGGCCTTTGACAGGCGGTTCACCCCTCATTGATGAAGTCTTGATGGCCCGAGCGGGAATGGGCAAAATCCCTACATTCGTCAACCGCTACGACGGAACCACCGACCCGGCCGAGCATCTAGATCATTACGTGCATCTGATGCACCTCTACGAGCACTCCGGCCATTATTGGACGAAGATCTTTGTCACTTCCCTCGTGGGAATGGCACAAGAGTGGTACAAGAAGCTGCCCCCTTATTCCATCCGAGGGTACGAAGACTTGACCAATGCTTTCATGAGCCATTTCAGTTCTTTAAAAACGCCAGCGCCCGCTGCCACGACTCTCTACAGCCTGGAACAAGGACCTAACGTGTAACGCCCCGGTTTTCGGATGAACAGGTAAGCACGCCACGTGTGAGTTTGAGCGTAGGTTTATTTTATTTCTTTAATTTTATGATTTATTCACATGCGACATTTCATATTTTTATAAAATTCATGAAACATTATTTATATCAATTATTTGATTTCATATCATTGAAAATATTATTTCATGACACGGAAAAATATTTTCTTGCATGAAATCAATACCGAGAGTGATAAAATTACCAAATTGCCACTAGCTAAATATTTTCTAAAATTCTAGGGACTTAATTGCATAATCTTTTAGGGGCATGATTGCTTATTTCTCAAAACTTTACAAACCTTATTGCATAACTTAGAGACTTCAAGGATTAATTGGCAAATTAGCATATTTCACATTTTTCAAAAAGGGATGTATCGTTATACCATCTCAAGCTTCTTTCTTGATCAAATTTTATCCAAAAATTTGCCAAACACATTTGCTCTCTCTCGGTATCAAGGAGGAAAAAGGGAAGAGTGATTTTTCCATTCAATCATCAAGATTTCAAGAAGTTAGCCAAGCTTTTGAGAGTTGATCATCATCTTCATCCATCTTCTTCATTTCTTAGCTTTCAAGGTTGGTTTGGCATGAATCCATGATTCTTGATCATACATGGGTTAGCTAGGGTTTGAGTTTGATATGCTAGATGAATTTTTAGTTGTGCAAAACATGATTGAATGATCATAACTTGAATTATTGCATGATTTCTAGCTTGAATATTTGAATATTTGGCTTGAATGATCAAGGTTGATCATAAGCTTGAAACCTTGGAAATCTTGTTGATATTGCATGTTTTATGTGTTTAAGTGTTATATTATCATTTATTGAAGTTGTATGCATCATATTCCCAGAAATTATTGCATTTGGGGTTCAAAAATGGATTTTTGTTGCTTTGTTGAGCCATTGCCAAGAGCTTCCCCTGTTTCTGCTCTGTTTTCAGTTGCAGAAACTGGGAACGGCCGTTCCCAGCCTCAAGGCTTTGTGGGAACGGGCGTTCCCATCTCTTTTCAAATAAAAGGGCGGCCGAGCATGGGAACGGCCGTTCCCATTTTGGCCTTGCGCCGGAAGGGCCGTTCCCAGCTCAAAGGCGCGGTTTTAAAAGGGGAAAAGCGCTGGCACGTTTTGGGGAACTCTTGGGAACGGCCGTTCCCATTTTACAAAGGGGAACGGAACGGCCGTTCCCACCTGAATTGCAGTGTAAAATTCACTGCATAAAATTACGAAATTAGCCCCTCGACCCGACGACTTCTTTGACCCCGAATTGCTATAATATGTGCTAATATGATGTGAAACGACATGTTATCATACCACATTGCATTTTCATGGTCGTCTCGATACATTTCCGCCGTTCGTCATATTTTGGTCATTTTAGGTCATGTCTCACGAATGTACATCGTGTTTGCACAGGTCACGAGGGCGTGGACGAGGAGCAAGCTCCTTAGAACACTTCTTTACTATATTTTGCAAGGAAAGGTGAGGTTTTAGGTTATATTTATAGAATCCTACCACCCTTACGTGCTATTTTCGGCCAAAACCTATTATAATTGTAAACGTTTTCAAAGTTATAAACATTTCCAAGCAAGAAAGTATTGATTATCATGATTTCAAGCATGTTTGGCGAGTACATGATTGCACGTGGGCCCGAGGGTAATTCTTGAGCCAACCGGGAAAGCAAGGGCTGACGGGTAACTCCTGAATTATCCTCACATTGTTGGGATCACCCCCGAAGCCACTAGGAGATTAGTGGTGGAAGGAGTTCCATGTCTAGAGGGTCATGTCCTCTACACACACCATGTCGTGGATAGTCGAGCCTTGCAAACTCGCTATCGCCCGGAGGAAGAAGGAGACTGGGGATTAATCCGGCATGTCGGGTTATCCTCGGGTTATTGCATTATTTCAAGCATGAAATTGTTTATGTGAGCACTAAATAAATTGCATGACCATGTATTTATCAAGCAAGCAAGCATGATCCCGTATTGTTCACGATTGGGAGTTCGGTTGGAGATTGCCCTTGCTCGCCGGGGCCACATGTTCATGACATTGACAAGCATGATTAAAATAAACGTGTTAAAATGAATGGTTGTAATCTCGGGCAAAGATTAAGTTCTTGTAATTATATATCTATTTTATTCCAAAGTCTTCATCCGAGGCTACAACTTGCATGTGATGTGTGTATATATAATTATTGCCCCTCACTCAGTCTTCGGTAGACTGATACTTCACTTTTCAGGTACCTTTTGAGCGTGGTCGTGCTAGGCGGGAGTCGTTCGAGTTTTGCATTCTCATGAGTCTAGCACCGTACCTTCATGTATATTACTTTTGAGATATTCCATGTTATTGATCGAGATTAGTAATTTTTGAATACATGGTTATGTATATTATTAAAAGATGATAATGTATTGATAGTTAATTGGTACCTATATGTATCTGTGTAATAAATATGGTACCTATATATATATAAATGACTTTATTGCTTCCGCTTTCCTAATCATGTTTGCTTTGGTTATGTTGGGGAGAGTGTCCCGCCTAGCTCGTCATTTTTTTTTGTCACCCGTTCGCTGTGGTCTTGGTTTATGTGTGAACTGTCCATTTCATACGTGGATCGAGGCTATAGTGCGGGGGATGTGGCGCCTTGGGGTTTAGGGTGCTACATCTACAGGTGGTATCAGAGCCCGGTTGCAAAACCGAGGTTCTCGAGTCGTGTCAAGTCAGTCTAGGTCGCACGACATAGGATTATGTGGTAATTGGGAGTCTGCATTGGGTTGACTTACCTGATTTACTCATTTCTTTGCATTAATTGAGCTACCTGATTTTCCTTGAACACGTGCTACTTGACAATATGGAAATTCTATGCACACATTTGCATTTATTGATCAAGTCATGCATGTTTAGTATCTAATTTCAGGATGGAGCACGATAGACATTCCAGTGACCGTTCCTCGAGACACCGGCATCATCACCGCCGACATCATCGCCGCGAGAGATCACCACCCCCTCCACCTGCTCAGGCACAGCCCCAGGATTTTATGAACGCGGTAGTGGGGCTAATTGATCAAAGGTTACAGGAAAGGGTTCCTCCACCACCTCCAGCACCCGTAGTACCTCCGGAGAACCCCATTTCTGCCATTTTACGAGAGTTTCAGAACCAGCGTCCCCCGAAGTTCTATAAGGGAGACGATATACAGGCAGAGATGTGGCTAAAAGAGGTTGAAAGGATTTGGCAGCTTATTCCCTGTGACAGTCAGGAGAAGGCTCGCTGTACACTTACTCTTATTCAGGGCGAGGCCTATTCTTGGTGGGAAAGCACGCAGATTGTTCTGGAGGCAGCTGGGACCGAGATTACTTGGGAGGTCTTCGTACGGGAGTTCAGAAACAAGTATATTCCTCCAGCTTCCCGTACTCGCAGGTTGAGAGAGTTCACCGAATTAAAGCAGGGGGGCAGGTCTGTGGGTCAGTATATCGCCGAGTTCGAGAGACTTTCTCGCTATGCACCCAACATAGCGAATGATGATTTTCACGAGGCGATGCAGTTCGTCCAGGGACTCAGGCCAGATATTCAGGATGCGCTGAAAGCAGCCAATACCAGTACCTGGGCAAAAGCTACAGCAAAAGCCCTAAAGGTTGAAGATTCCGATAGTGTTAGGCGAGCTACTCAGCGAGCAGGACAGGCTTCAGGCTCGAGATCAGGCCAGGGTTCGAGTTCAGGGAAGAGGCCGATGATTTACTCTACACCTCCAGCTCAGAGGGATACCGGGAAGAAACCTAAGTACACCGGGCCACCACCGAGAGGTCCGAGAGCTCCAGCACCACCCCAGCCACCTCAGAGACCGGGATGCAGATGGTGTGGACTTCCTACACATACTTACGATAACTGCAGACGCCGGTTAGGGTTATGTTTGATTTGTGGGAGTGACGAGCACAGAGTTGACGGCTGTCCGGATCGTCAGGATCCACCCCCTGCAGGACCGAGGCCACTTGTGAGGGCTCGAGCTTATGCACTTGCTGGAGAGGAGCAGGATGTCGAGATTGACCCCGCCGCAGTAGTTGAAGGTATTATTTGCATTCATGGCACGAACATCCATACATTATTTGATCCAGGAGCTACACACTCCTTTCTTGCGCACTCTATTGCTATTACTTTGTCTTTGCCTGCTATGTGTACTTCTGTGCGCTATATAGTTAGTACTCCTTTCGGTAGTAGGCGAGAGACGGATCGGGTCTACAGGGATGTTCCAGTGGTAATTGAAGGTCGGGAGTTTCTGACAGACTTCATTGTTATGCCGATGGAGAGATACGGAGCTATATTGGGGATGGATTGGCTTTACAGACACTGTGCTACAATTGATTGTCGGGCCAAGAAAGTACAGTTGGGTTCAGAGGTTACCACGGGATGTACTTCGAAGACCGTACCCCTACTTTCGTTTTCAGAGGCTCAGAGATTAGTCAGAGACGGGGCTACAGGGTTCATTGCCTATATTCTGAACAAGCCAAAAGATCAGGTGAAGTTAGAGGACACCGAAGTGGTAAAGGAATTTCCCGAGGTATTCCCAGAGAAATTGGATTCCTTGCCTCCTGAACGAGAGATTGAATTTGTGATCGATCTTCTTCCGAATGCTGAGCCGTATTCAAAGACTCCGTACCGGATGGCTCCAGCTGAGTTGAAGGAATTAAAGATTCAGCTTGAGGCATTATTGGAAGTTGGGTACATTCGGCCAAGTTCTTCGCCGTGGGGAGCACCAGTGTTGTTTGTAAAGAAAAAGGACGGGACTTTAAGAATGTGTATCGATTACCGGGAGTTGAACAGGATGACTATTAAGAACAAGTATCCCCTCCCACATATCGAGGAGTTATTCGATATACTTCAGGGTTCCAAAGTGTATTCGAAATTGGATTTAAGACAGGGATACTATCAGCTGCGAATCCGAGCAGAGGACATTCCAAAGACGGGATTCAATACTCGGTACGGGCACTACGAATTCGTGGTGATGCCATTTGGATTAACTAACGGCCCCGCAGCTTTTATGGATATGATGCACCGGATATTCAGGCCTTTCCTCGACAAGTTCGTAGTGATTTTTATTGATGACATCCTGGTTTTCTCAAAATCAGTCGAGGAGCACGCGAGACATCTCAGGCTCGTTCTTCAGACTCTGAAAGAACATCAGTTGTTTGCTAAGTTCAGTAAGTGTGAATTTTGGATCGATCGGGTTTCTTTCTTGGGACATGTGATTTCAGGAAAAGGGTTGGAAGTCGATCCCTCGAAAATCGAGGCCGTACTCAAGTGGGAGAAACCAAAGAATGCCTCGGAAATTAGAAGCTTCTTGGGATTGGCCGGTTATTATAGAAGATTTGTTCAGGACTTCTCCAAGATTGCCGCACCTTTAACCCGGTTGACAAAGAAGGATGTTAAGTTTGTCTGGGACGAGAAGTGTGATCAAAGTTTCAACTTTTTGAAAGAAAAGTTAGTCTCAGCTCCAGTGTTAACGCTTCCCGAGGGTTCAGAAGAGTATGCAGTATATACAGATGCTTCTAAGGAAGGCTTAGGTTGTGTTTTGACTCAGAAAGGAAAAGTGATCGCTTATGCTTCTCGGAAGCTAAAGGAATATGAAAGGAATTATCCGACACACGACCTAGAGCTTGCAGCCGTGATCTTTGCTCTCGGAAAATGGAGACATTATCTTTACGGGACTTCCTTTGAGATTTTTACCGACCATAAGAGCCTCCAATACCTATTCACGCAGAAGGACTTGAATATGAGGCAACGGCGTTGGATGGAAAAGCTAGAGGATTATGATTGTACCATTAAATACCATCCCGGGAAGGCCAATGTGGTCGCCGATGCACTTAGCAGGAAGGTGAGTGTATCGAGTTTGGGAATAAAGGAAAGTGAGGAAGTTGTCCCGATTGTGTTAAAGGCTCGGGTTTCTAATATCACAATTCAGCCGGAATTAAAGTATCAGTTATTTGAGGCTCAGAATAAGGATCCGGAAGTGCAGAAGCTTGTAGGTAAAGCTAAGGATGACCCGGAGAGTCCGTTTGGGTTTGATGAGACCGGGTTGCTTCGGTTTAAACACAGAGTAGTAGTACCTGAAGAATTGAGACGGGTCCTACTCGAAGAAGCTCACAAGTCAGCCTACTCGATCCACCCAGGAGGAAATAAGATGTACAAGGATTTGAAACAATATTATTGGTGGAACGGGATGAAGAGAGACGTGGCAGAGTATGTGAAACATTGCTTGACTTGTCAGAAAGTGAAAGCTGAGCACCAAAAACCCGCGGGACTTCTACAACCGTTACCTATTCCCGAGTGGAAGTGGGAACAAGTAACGATGGACTTTGTTTCTGGATTACCGAAGGTTAAAGGCGGGTTTGATGGAATCTGGGTAATCGTGGATAGATTTACAAATTCTGCTCACTTTCTACCGGTCCGGATGTCCTATAAGATCCCGAAGTTGGCCGAGATCTATAACAGAGAGATTATTCGACTTCATGGTATTCCGGTGAGCATAGTCTCAGACCGAGACCCGAGGTTCACTTCTAAGTTGTGGCAGGAATTACAGGCCGTCCTGGGAACGAAACTTAAGTTCAGTACAGCATTCCACCCGCAAACAGACGGTCAAACTGAGAGGTTAATCAGGTATTTGGAAGATCTTCTTCGGGCTTGCGCGATGGATTTTCAGAACTCGTGGTCAGAACAGCTTCCCTTGATCGAGTTTGCTTATAATAACAGCTTTCAGGCGTCGATCGGGATGGCTCCTTACGAGTTACTTTATGGAAGAAAGTGCCGATCTCCGTTGTTCTTCGACTTGGAAGAATGGAAATGGTCGAAACAGGAAGGGGTAAAGAGAGGTGAAAGATTCGAAAGACCTTCCAAAGTCGTCCAAGCTATGATTGAAAAGGTTCAAATGATTCAACAACGGATGAAAGCCGCGCAAGATAGGCAAAAGAGCTATGCCGATAAGCGCCGAAGAGATCTAGTATTTGAAGTTGGTGACCGCGTATTCTTGAAGGTGTCACCAAGGAAAGGTTTCACCCGGATCGGGAAAGGAGGAAAACTTAATCCTCGCTACTTAGGTCCGTTTGAGATTCTTGAAAGAATAGGCGAGGTAGCCTATCGACTGGACCTACCACCGAGTCTTACGGGGATTCATAATGTATTTCATGTTTCACAATTAAGGAAATATTATCCCGATGAGACTACGATTCTCCCCGTGGAAGAAGTTGAACTGGAACCGAATTTAACATTTGTTCAGAGGCCGGTTAAGATCATGGATCGGAAATTTCAAGAATTGAGAAACCGGAGAATTCCCATGGTTAAGGTTTTGTGGAGAAGCGATAAAACCGAAGAAGCTACGTGGGAAACAGAAGATAAGATGAAACGGTTCCACCCGGAGTTGTTCGAGCAAGACTAGAGAATCTGGGGACCAGATTCTTCTAAGGGGGGGGGGGGAGAGTTGTAACGCCCCGGTTTTCGGATGAACAGGTAAGCACGCCACGTGTGAGTTTGAGCATAGGTTTATTTTATTTCTTTAATTTTATGATTTATTCACATGCGACATTTCATATTTTTATAAAATTCATGAAACATTATTTATATCAATTATTTGATTTCATATCATTGAAAATATTATTTCATGACACGGAAAAATATTTTCTTGCATGAAATCAATACCGAGAGTGATAAAATTACCAAATTGCCCCTAGCTAAATATTTTCTAAAATTCTAGGGACTTAATTGCATAATCTTTTAGGGGCATGATTGCTCATTTCTCAAAACTTTACAAACCTTATTGCATAACTTAGAGACTTCAAGGATTAATTGGCAAATTAGCATATTTCACATTTTTCAAAAAGGGATGTATCGTTATACCATCTCAAGCTTCTTTCTTGATCAAATTTTATCCAAAAATTTGCCAAACACATTTGCTCTCTCTCGGTATCAAGGAGGAAAAAGGGAAGAGTGATTTTTCCATTCAATCATCAAGATTTCAAGAAGTTAGCCAAGCTTTTGAGAGTTGATCATCATCTTCATCCATCTTCTTCATTTCTTAGCTTTCAAGGTTGGTTTGGCATGAATCCATGATTCTTGATCATACATGGGTTAGCTAGGGTTTGAGTTTGATATGCTAGATGAATTTTTAGTTGTGCAAAACATGATTGAATGATCATAACTTGAATTATTGCATGATTTCTAGCTTGAATATTTGAATATTTGGCTTGAATGATCAAGGTTGATCATAAGCTTGAAACCTTGGAAATCTTGTTGATATTGCATGTTTTATGTGTTTAAGTGTTATATTATCATTTATTGAAGTTGTATGCATCATATTCCCAGAAATTATTGCATTTGGGGTTCAAAAATGGATTTTTGTTGCTTTGTTGAGCCATTGCCAAGAGCTTCCCCTGTTTCTGCTCTGTTTTCAGTTGCAGAAACTGGGAACGGCCGTTCCCAGCCTCAAGGCTTTGTGGGAACGGGCGTTCCCATCTCTTTTCAAATAAAAGGGCGGCCGAGCATGGGAACGGCCGTTCCCATTTTGGCCTTGCGCCGGAAGGGCCGTTCCCAGCTCAAAGGCGCGGTTTTAAAAGGGGAAAAGCGCTGGCACGTTTTGGGGAACTCTTGGGAACGGCCGTTCCCATTTTACAAAGGGGAACGGAACGGCCGTTCCCACCTGAATTGCAGTGTAAAATTCACTGCATAAAATTACGAAATTAGCCCCTCGACCCGACGACTTCTTTGACCCCGAATTGCTATAATATGTGCTAATATGATGTGAAACGACATGTTATCATACCACATTGCATTTTCATGGTCGTCTCGATACATTTCCGCCGTTCGTCATATTTTGGTCATTTTAGGTCATGTCTCACGAATGTACATCGTGTTTGCACAGGTCACGAGGGCGTGGACGAGGAGCAAGCTCCTTAGAACACTTCTTTACTATATTTTGCAAGGAAAGGTGAGGTTTTAGGTTATATTTATAGAATCCTACCACCCTTACGTGCTATTTTCGGCCAAAACCTATTATAATTATAAACGTTTTCAAAGTTATAAACATTTCTAAGCAAGAAAGTATTGATTATCATGATTTCAAGCATGTTTGGCGAGTACATGATTGCACGTGGGCCCGAGGGTAATTCTTGAGCCAACCGGGAAAGCAAGGGCTGACGGGTAACTCCTGAATTATCCTCACATTGTTGGGATCACCCCCGAAGCCACTAGGAGATTAGTGGTGGAAGGAGTTCCGTGTCTAGAGGGTCATGTCCTCTACACACACCATGTCGTGGATAGTCGAGCCTTGCAAACTCGCTATCGCCCGGAGGAAGAAGGAGACTGGGGATTAATCTGGCATGTCGGGTTATCCTCGGGTTATTGCATTATTTCAAGCATGAAATTGTTTATGTGAGCACTAAATAAATTGCATGACCATGTATTTATCAAGCAAGCAAGCATGATCCCGTATTGTTCACGATTGGGAGTTCGGTTGGAGATTGCCCTTGCTCGCCGGGGCCACATGTTCATGACATTGACAAGCATGATTAAAATAAACGTGTTAAAATGAATGGTTGTAATCTCGGGCAAAGATTAAGTTCTTGTAATTATATATCTATTTTATTCCAAAGTCTTCATCCGAGGCTACAACTTGCATGTGATGTGTGTATATATAATTATTGCCCCTCACTCAGTCTTCGGTAGACTGATACTTCACTTTTCAGGTACCTTTTGAGCGTGGTCGTGCTAGGCGGGAGTCGTTCGAGTTTTGCATTCTCATGAGTCTAGCACCGTACCTTCATGTATATTACTTTTGAGATATTCCATGTTATTGATCGAGATTAGTAATTTTTGAATACATGGTTATGTATATTATTAAAAGATGATAATGTATTGATAGTTAATTGGTACCTATATGTATCTGTGTAATAAATATGGTACCTATATATATATAAATGACTTTATTGCTTCCGCTTTCCTAATCATGTTTGCTTTGGTTATGTTGGGGAGAGTGTCCCGCCTAGCTCGTCATTTTTTTTTGTCACCCGTTCGCTGTGGTCTTGGTTTATGTGTGAACTGTCCATTTCATACGTGGATCGAGGCTATAGTGCGGGGGATGTGGCGCCTTGGGGTTTAGGGTGCTACATCTACAGGTGGTATCAGAGCCCGGTTGCAAAACCGAGGTTCTCGAGTCGTGTCAAGTCAGTCTAGGTCGCACGGCATAGGATTATGTGGTAATTGGGAGTCTGCATTGGGTTGACTTACCTGATTTACTCATTTCTTTGCATTAATTGAGCTACCTGATTTTCCTTGAACACGTGCTACTTGACAATATGGAAATTCTATGCACACATTTGCATTTATTGATCAAGTCATGCATGTTTAGTATCTAATTTCAGGATGGAGCACGATAGACATTCCAGTGACCGTTCCTCGAGACACAGGCATCATCACCGCCGACATCATCGCCGCGAGAGATCACCACCCCCTCCACCTGCTCAGGCACAGCCCCAGGATTTTATGAACGCGGTAGTGGGGCTAATTGATCAAAGGTTACAGGAAAGGGTTCCTCCACCACCTCCAGCACCCGTAGTACCTCCGGAGAACCCCATTTCTGCCATTTTACGAGAGTTTCAGAACCAGCGTCCCCCGAAGTTCTATAAGGGAGACGATATACAGGCAGAGATGTGGCTAAAAGAGGTTGAAAGGATTTGGCAGCTTATTCCCTGTGACAGTCAGGAGAAGGCTCGCTGTACACTTACTCTTATTCAGGGCGAGGCCTATTCTTGGTGGGAAAGCACGCAGATTGTTCTGGAGGCAGCTGGGACCGAGATTACTTGGGAGGTCTTCGTACGGGAGTTCAGAAACAAGTATATTCCTCCAGCTTCCCGTACTCGCAGGTTGAGAGAGTTCACCGAATTAAAGCAGGGGGGCAGGTCTGTGGGTCAGTATATCGCCGAGTTCGAGAGACTTTCTCGCTATGCACCCAACATAGCGAATGATGATTTTCACGAGGCGATGCAGTTCGTCCAGGGACTCAGGCCAGATATTCAGGATGCGCTGAAAGCAGCCAATACCAGTACCTGGGCAAAAGCTACAGCAAAAGCCCTAAAGGTTGAAGATTCCGATAGTGTTAGGCGAGCTACTCAGCGAGCAGGACAGGCTTCAGGCTCGAGATCAGGCCAGGGTTCGAGTTCAGGGAAGAGGCCGATGATTTACTCTACACCTCCAGCTCAGAGGGATACCGGGAAGAAACCTAAGTACACCGGGCCACCACCGAGAGGTCCGAGAGCTCCAGCACCACCCCAGCCACCTCAGAGACCGGGATGCAGATGGTGTGGACTTCCTACACATACTTACGATAACTGCAGACGCCGGTTAGGGTTATGTTTGATTTGTGGGAGTGACGAGCACAGAGTTGACGGCTGTCCGGATCGTCAGGATCCACCCCCTGCAGGACCGAGGCCACTTGTGAGGGCTCGAGCTTATGCACTTGCTGGAGAGGAGCAGGATGTCGAGATTGACCCCGCCGCAGTAGTTGAAGGTATTATTTGCATTCATGGCACGAACATCCATACATTATTTGATCCAGGAGCTACACACTCCTTTCTTGCGCACTCTATTGCTATTACTTTGTCTTTGCCTGCTATGTGTACTTCTGTGCGCTATATAGTTAGTACTCCTTTCGGTAGTAGGCGAGAGACGGATCGGGTCTACAGGGATGTTCCAGTGGTAATTGAAGGTCGGGAGTTTCTGACAGACTTCATTGTTATGCCGATGGAGAGATACGGAGCTATATTGGGGATGGATTGGCTTTACAGACACTGTGCTACAATTGATTGTCGGGCCAAGAAAGTACAGTTGGGTTCAGAGGTTACCACGGGATGTACTTCGAAGACCGTACCCCTACTTTCGTTTTCAGAGGCTCAGAGATTAGTCAGAGACGGGGCTACAGGGTTCATTGCCTATATTCTGAACAAGCCAAAAGATCAGGTGAAGTTAGAGGACACCGAAGTGGTAAAGGAATTTCCCGAGGTATTCCCAGAGAAATTGGATTCCTTGCCTCCTGAACGAGAGATTGAATTTGTGATCGATCTTCTTCCGAATGCTGAGCCGTATTCAAAGACTCCGTACCGGATGGCTCCAGCTGAGTTGAAGGAATTAAAGATTCAGCTTGAGGCATTATTGGAAGTTGGGTACATTCGGCCAAGTTCTTCGCCGTGGGGAGCACCAGTGTTGTTTGTAAAGAAAAAGGACGGGACTTTAAGAATGTGTATCGATTACCGGGAGTTGAACAGGATGACTATTAAGAACAAGTATCCCCTCCCACATATCGAGGAGTTATTCGATATACTTCAGGGTTCCAAAGTGTATTCGAAATTGGATTTAAGACAGGGATACTATCAGCTGCGAATCCGAGCAGAGGACATTCCAAAGACGGGATTCAATACTCGGTACGGGCACTACGAATTCGTGGTGATGCCATTTGGATTAACTAACGGCCCCGCAGCTTTTATGGATATGATGCACCGGATATTCAGGCCTTTCCTCGACAAGTTCGTAGTGATTTTTATTGATGACATCCTGGTTTTCTCAAAATCAGTCGAGGAGCACGCGAGACATCTCAGGCTCGTTCTTCAGACTCTGAAAGAACATCAGTTGTTTGCTAAGTTCAGTAAGTGTGAATTTTGGATCGATCGGGTTTCTTTCTTGGGACATGTGATTTCAGGAAAAGGGTTGGAAGTCGATCCCTCGAAAATCGAGGCCGTACTCAAGTGGGAGAAACCAAAGAATGCCTCGGAAATTAGAAGCTTCTTGGGATTGGCCGGTTATTATAGAAGATTTGTTCAGGACTTCTCCAAGATTGCCGCACCTTTAACCCGGTTGACAAAGAAGGATGTTAAGTTTGTCTGGGACGAGAAGTGTGATCAAAGTTTCAACTTTTTGAAAGAAAAGTTAGTCTCAGCTCCAGTGTTAACGCTTCCCGAGGGTTCAGAAGAGTATGCAGTATATACAGATGCTTCTAAGGAAGGCTTAGGTTGTGTTTTGACTCAGAAAGGAAAAGTGATCGCTTATGCTTCTCGGAAGCTAAAGGAATATGAAAGGAATTATCCGACACACGACCTAGAGCTTGCAGCCGTGATCTTTGCTCTCGGAAAATGGAGACATTATCTTTACGGGACTTCCTTTGAGATTTTTACCGACCATAAGAGCCTCCAATACCTATTCACGCAGAAGGACTTGAATATGAGGCAACGGCGTTGGATGGAAAAGCTAGAGGATTATGATTGTACCATTAAATACCATCCCGGGAAGGCCAATGTGGTCGCCGATGCACTTAGCAGGAAGGTGAGTGTATCGAGTTTGGGAATAAAGGAAAGTGAGGAAGTTGTCCCGATTGTGTTAAAGGCTCGGGTTTCTAATATCACAATTCAGCCGGAATTAAAGTATCAGTTATTTGAGGCTCAGAATAAGGATCCGGAAGTGCAGAAGCTTGTAGGTAAAGCTAAGGATGACCCGGAGAGTCCGTTTGGGTTTGATGAGACCGGGTTGCTTCGGTTTAAACACAGAGTAGTAGTACCTGAAGAATTGAGACGGGTCCTACTCGAAGAAGCTCACAAGTCAGCCTACTCGATCCACCCAGGAGGAAATAAGATGTACAAGGATTTGAAACAATATTATTGGTGGAACGGGATGAAGAGAGACGTGGCAGAGTATGTGAAACATTGCTTGACTTGTCAGAAAGTGAAAGCTGAGCACCAAAAACCCGCGGGACTTCTACAACCGTTACCTATTCCCGAGTGGAAGTGGGAACAAGTAACGATGGACTTTGTTTCTGGATTACCGAAGGTTAAAGGCGGGTTTGATGGAATCTGGGTAATCGTGGATAGATTTACAAATTCTGCTCACTTTCTACCGGTCCGGATGTCCTATAAGATCCCGAAGTTGGCCGAGATCTATAACAGAGAGATTATTCGACTTCATGGTATTCCGGTGAGCATAGTCTCAGACCGAGACCCGAGGTTCACTTCTAAGTTGTGGCAGGAATTACAGGCCGTCCTGGGAACGAAACTTAAGTTCAGTACAGCATTCCACCCGCAAACAGACGGTCAAACTGAGAGGTTAATCAGGTATTTGGAAGATCTTCTTCGGGCTTGCGCGATGGATTTTCAGAACTCGTGGTCAGAACAGCTTCCCTTGATCGAGTTTGCTTATAATAACAGCTTTCAGGCGTCGATCGGGATGGCTCCTTACGAGTTACTTTATGGAAGAAAGTGCCGATCTCCGTTGTTCTTCGACTTGGAAGAATGGAAATGGTCGAAACAGGAAGGGGTAAAGAGAGGTGAAAGATTCGAAAGACCTTCCAAAGTCGTCCAAGCTATGATTGAAAAGGTTCAAATGATTCAACAACGGATGAAAGCCGCGCAAGATAGGCAAAAGAGCTATGCCGATAAGCGCCGAAGAGATCTAGTATTTGAAGTTGGTGACCGCGTATTCTTGAAGGTGTCACCAAGGAAAGGTTTCACCCGGATCGGGAAAGGAGGAAAACTTAATCCTCGCTACTTAGGTCCGTTTGAGATTCTTGAAAGAATAGGCGAGGTAGCCTATCGACTGGACCTACCACCGAGTCTTACGGGGATTCATAATGTATTTCATGTTTCACAATTAAGGAAATATTATCCCGATGAGACTACGATTCTCCCCGTGGAAGAAGTTGAACTGGAACCGAATTTAACATTTGTTCAGAGGCCGGTTAAGATCATGGATCGGAAATTTCAAGAATTGAGAAACCGGAGAATTCCCATGGTTAAGGTTTTGTGGAGAAGCGATAAAACCGAAGAAGCTACGTGGGAAACAGAAGATAAGATGAAACGGTTCCACCCGGAGTTGTTCGAGCAAGACTAGAGAATCTGGGGACCAGATTCTTCTAAGGGGGGGGGGGAGAGTTGTAACGCCCCGGTTTTCGGATGAACAGGTAAGCACGCCACGTGTGAGTTTGAGCATAGGTTTATTTTATTTCTTTAATTTTATGATTTATTCACATGCGACATTTCATATTTTTATAAAATTCATGAAACATTATTTATATCAATTATTTGATTTCATATCATTGAAAATATTATTTCATGACACGGAAAAATATTTTCTTGCATGAAATCAATACCGAGAGTGATAAAATTACCAAATTGCCCCTAGCTAAATATTTTCTAAAATTCTAGGGACTTAATTGCATAATCTTTTAGGGGCATGATTGCTCATTTCTCAAAACTTTACAAACCTTATTGCATAACTTAGAGACTTCAAGGATTAATTGGCAAATTAGCATATTTCACATTTTTCAAAAAGGGATGTATCGTTATACCATCTCAAGCTTCTTTCTTGATCAAATTTTATCCAAAAATTTGCCAAACACATTTGCTCTCTCTCGGTATCAAGGAGGAAAAAGGGAAGAGTGATTTTTCCATTCAATCATCAAGATTTCAAGAAGTTAGCCAAGCTTTTGAGAGTTGATCATCATCTTCATCCATCTTCTTCATTTCTTAGCTTTCAAGGTTGGTTTGGCATGAATCCATGATTCTTGATCATACATGGGTTAGCTAGGGTTTGAGTTTGATATGCTAGATGAATTTTTAGTTGTGCAAAACATGATTGAATGATCATAACTTGAATTATTGCATGATTTCTAGCTTGAATATTTGAATATTTGGCTTGAATGATCAAGGTTGATCATAAGCTTGAAACCTTGGAAATCTTGTTGATATTGCATGTTTTATGTGTTTAAGTGTTATATTATCATTTATTGAAGTTGTATGCATCATATTCCCAGAAATTATTGCATTTGGGGTTCAAAAATGGATTTTTGTTGCTTTGTTGAGCCATTGCCAAGAGCTTCCCCTGTTTCTGCTCTGTTTTCAGTTGCAGAAACTGGGAACGGCCGTTCCCAGCCTCAAGGCTTTGTGGGAACGGGCGTTCCCATCTCTTTTCAAATAAAAGGGCGGCCGAGCATGGGAACGGCCGTTCCCATTTTGGCCTTGCACCGGAAGGGCCGTTCCCAGCTCAAAGGCGCGGTTTTAAAAGGGGAAAAGCGCTGGCACGTTTTGGGGAACTCTTGGGAACGGCCGTTCCCATTTTACAAAGGGGAACGGAACGGCCGTTCCCACCTGAATTGCAGTGTAAAATTCACTGCATAAAATTACGAAATTAGCCCCTCGACCCGACGACTTCTTTGACCCCGAATTGCTATAATATGTGCTAATATGATGTGAAACGACATGTTATCATACCACATTGCATTTTCATGGTCGTCTCGATACATTTCCGCCGTTCGTCATATTTTGGTCATTTTAGGTCATGTCTCACGAATGTACATCGTGTTTGCACAGGTCACGAGGGCGTGGACGAGGAGCAAGCTCCTTAGAACACTTCTTTACTATATTTTGCAAGGAAAGGTGAGGTTTTAGGTTATATTTATAGAATCCTACCACCCTTACGTGCTATTTTCGGCCAAAACCTATTATAATTATAAACATTTTCAAAGTTATAAACATTTCCAAGCAAGAAAGTATTGATTATCATGATTTCAAGCATGTTTGGCGAGTACATGATTGCACGTGGGCCCGAGGGTAATTCTTGAGCCAACCGGGAAAGCAAGGGCTGACGGGTAACTCCTGAATTATCCTCACATTGTTGGGATCACCCCCGAAGCCACTAGGAGATTAGTGGTGGAAGGAGTTCCGTGTCTAGAGGGTCATGTCCTCTACACACACCATGTCGTGGATAGTCGAGCCTTGCAAACTCGCTATCGCCCGGAGGAAGAAGGAGACTGGGGATTAATCCGGCATGTCGGGTTATCCTCGGGTTATTGCATTATTTCAAGCATGAAATTGTTTATGTGAGCACTAAATAAATTGCATGACCATGTATTTATCAAGCAAGCAAGCATGATCCCGTATTGTTCACGATTGGGAGTTCGGTTGGAGATTGCCCTTGCTCGCCGGGGCCACATGTTCATGACATTGACAAGCATGATTAAAATAAACGTGTTAAAATGAATGGTTGTAATCTCGGGCAAAGATTAAGTTCTTGTAATTATATATCTATTTTATTCCAAAGTCTTCACCCGATGCTACAACTTGCATGTGATGTGTGTATATATAATTATTGCCCCTCACTCAGTCTTCGGTAGACTGATACTTCACTTTTCAGGTACCTTTTGAGCGTGGTCGTGCTAGGCGGGAGTCGTTCGAGTTTTGCATTCTCATGAGTCTAGCACCGTACCTTCATGTATATTACTTTTGAGATATTCCATGTTATTGATCGAGATTAGTAATTTTTGAATACATGGTTATGTATATTATTAAAAGATGATAATGTATTGATAGTTAATTGGTACTATATGTATCTGTGTAATAAATATGGTACCTATATATATATAAATGACTTTATTGCTTCCGCTTTCCTAATCATGTTTGCTTTGGTTATGTTGGGGAGAGTGTCCCGCCTAGCTCGTCATTTTTTTTGTCACCCGTTCGCTGTGGTCTTGGTTTATGTGTGAACTGTCCATTTCATACGTGGATCGAGGCTATAGTACGGGGGATGTGGCGCCTTGGGGTTTAGGGTGCTACATAACGAGACGCTCAGGTCCTTCATGGGCAAGTTCAACAAGGAGATCTTGCTGGTGGAAAAACCCTCCATGGATTTCTTGAGGCACGTACTCTTTGGAGCGATCAACTTGAAAAATTACATCAGCAAGGAGTTTGTGGAAGAAGTGGCGAAGAAAAAGCCCCGCTCGTTGATGGAGATCAGGGATATAGCTGATTCCTTTTTCACCCTCGAAGATATGTATATCGCGAGGGATCAGAAGCTTGCAAATGTCCTTCGGGCCAGCAGGGGCACAGAAGACAGGGGAGAGCTTAAGAATCGCCGCCGCAGCCCGGTGTCCGCTCGAAGAAATTCTCCGCCCGCTCGCAGATACGAGCGCATCCCCCTCAACCATCCCATCGTGAAGTCTATTCAATGGCGGACAAAAATTGTTCAAAAAGCCGCCTAAAATGAGGAAAACTGAGGCTCAAAAGCGCTCGGGCAAGTACTGTGCCTTCCACAAGCAGAAAGGTCACGACACAAATGAGTGTCGCCAATTGGAAAGCGAGATTCAGAGGCTCATCGCCGGGGGGCACCTCAAAGAATTTGTGAAGGTGCTGGAGAGGTATGACGAACACTGTGCCAATTGTACGAGAGTTAGAGGAAGGAGCCGCCCGCTCTCCAGGAGCCCGCGCTACCACTGGCCAGAAACAAGCGAGCGCGGCAAGCAGAAGGCCACCGACATCGAAAACCAACCCTTCGCCGTCATTAACATGATCATCGGTGGGCCCTCGGGTGGCGAGTCTAACGCTTCCCGCCGTCGTCATGTCCGCAGCTATGATCAGAGGTCTACAAGACCCAAGCTGGTGTACTCTCTGGAAGGATCCACACGCTCGAAAGAGGATGATGTGGTAGGATTTACTGAGAAGGATTTAGAGCATATTGTAACACCTCATGAGGTCGGTGAAATCTATGACTGCCCCTTGGTGGTTAGCTTAGACGTTCATAACCATATTGTAAAGAGGGTTCTGATTGATAGTAGAAGCTCCGTAAACGTTCTCCCCTACTCAACGTTCCAGAAAATGAATATAACAAACATTTCCCTCGAACCCCTCAGAACAGCCCTCGTTGGCTTTGGGGGTTTCGAGATCGTCCCTCGCGGACAAATTCGCTTGGCCACCTCTTTTGGTCGCACCTCAAAGCGGAAAACTTTGAGCGTCCTTTATGCAGTGGTTGAAGTGGACCTCCCTTACAACATCATAATTGGACGTCCGGCGCTCATTGACTTCAAAGCAGTAATTTCAACATATCACCAAAAGGTCAAGTTCCCCACCCCCGAGGGAAAGGGCGAGGTACTGTGCAATGTTAAAGAGGCTTGGGAATGCTACATCCTTTCCCTTCGAAGCCACAAGCCCAAACAAACCATCCAAGCAGGTTCCACCAAAAAGTCAGTCGACTTCCCAAAACTAGACGAGGATGGTCCCGAGCGTAAGAGGGCCAAACTTTACAAAAAGAAAAACAAAAGGAAGGCTGAGGGCGTACCCAAGGATGCCGGGAGTGCATCCCTCGGAGCTGTTGGAGAATCATCCTCGGAAGACGAGGGTCATACTTCCTCGGGAAATCCCAATGAAAAACTCATAGGCAAGAAACGAGCGCTCAAACTTCTGAGGCCTGAAGTACGTATTGAACCTACAGAAAACTTTCTGACCATTGGATTGGAACCTGGGAACCCCGATAAGACCACCCAAAATAGGCTCCAATCTCGACGGTCCCCCACAGATCATGATGATTGACTTTCTCCAAGAGAACATTGATGTGTTTGCATGGAAGGCTTCTGACCTCATGGGAATAGATCCGAGCGTCATTGTTCACAGGCTCAACGTGGACCCGACATTGAAACCTATCAAACAAAAGAAAAGGGATGTTCATGGATTCAGGAGGTAGGTCATCGAAGAGGAGGTCAACAAACTCCTCGAGGCTCAATACATAGAGAAGATCTTATATCCTGAGTGGCTCTGCAACGTGGTGCTCGTGCCCAAGAGTGCCAACAAGTGGCGCATGTGCAATGACTTCACAGATCTCAACAAAGCATACCCTAAAGATCCGTACCCCTTGCCGAGGATCAACCAGTTAGTGGATTCGACCGCTGGTTGCGAGCTCATGAGTATGATGGATGCCTTCCAGGGGTATTATCAGATCTTCATGGCGCCCGAGGATCGCCCCAAAACTTTGTTCGTGGTCCATATCGGCGTTTACTGTTTCAAAGTTATGCCGTTCGGCTAAAAAACGCAGGAGCGACATACCGGCGCCTCGTCAACAAAATGTTCAAGCGTGAAATCGAGAAGTCCATGGAAGTATATGTGGATGACATGATTATCAAGAGCGACGGTCAACATTCCCATCTGGAGGATCTCAAGCGAGCATTCAACATCATGCGTCATTATGGTATGAAATTGAACCCATCCAAGTGTACATTTGGCTTTCGAGGTGGCAAGTTTTTGGGATACATGGTCAGTCAGAGGGGCATAGAGGCCAACCCAGAAAAGATAAGGGCGATCCTTGACATTCCCTCCCCTCGAAATGTAAGAGAGGTCCAAGTGCTGGTAGGCAAGATCATTTCTTTAAACAGATTCATTCCCCGTTCGGCCGACAGGAACCTGCCTTTCTTCAAAATCTTGCGCAACGCTCGTATTTTCAGTTGGAGCGAGGAATGTGAGAAAGCCTTGCACGACATGAAGCAGTATCTCTCGAGCGCACCACTGTTGACCAAGCCCAACCCAGGGGAAAACTTGTTCATTTACCTTTCGGTCTCCTCAGAAGCCATGAGCGCTGTCCTCGTAACTATACACGAATGAAAGCATCTGCCGGTATATTACTTAAGCAAGACCTTGCAAGGGGCGGAGAAGAGATATATGGAGATAGGGAAATTTGTCCTTACGCTCGTTAATGCCTCTCGGAGGTTGAAACCATATTTCCAAGCTCACACCATCACGGTGCTTATAGACCAACCCCTCAAATAGGTGCTCTCGAAATCGGACGTCTCGGGGAGGCAAATCAAGTGGTCTATCGAACTCAGCCAATTCGACATCACATTCGAGCCTCGTACGGCGATACAGGCTCAGGCAATGGCAGATCTGCTGGTAGAACGCTTCAACCTGGATGTTGCGCCCTCGATTGAGGACGGGCTATGGCTTCTACACACAGATGGCTTCTCGACCTCACAGGGGGGGGGGGGGAGCCGGGGTGACCCTCAGAGACCCTCAAGGCATTGAAGTAGATTATGCAATCAAACCAGCGTTCCAAGTCACCAACAATGAGGCAGAATAAGAGGCTCTCATCCAGGGGCTAGGGATCGCCCTTCAGAATGGTGTCGCTCGGGTCACGGCATATGTTGACTCCCAGCTGATTGCAAGTAAAATTGATGACACTTATGAGGCTCGAGGAGCCACTATGGTGCAGTACCTGGCGAGCGCTAAGGAAGTGATCTCCAAATTCAAGGAATCCCATCTGTTACAGGTCCCACGAGCGGAAAACGAGAGTGCAGATGCTCTTTCCAAATTTGCATCCGCTATGGAAGATTCCGGCGGGCGTTCAGTCACATTCCTTAGAACGGAGAAACCACTGATTCGTGAGGCTGGACCCTCGGGTGGAGTGAGCATGATCGATCCCTCCGAACCTTGTTGGCTTGACGACATCATTAGGTTTCTGAGGGATGGAACCTGCCCGAGCGATAGTGTGGAAGAGTGAAAGGTTAGGGGTAAGGCCCCTCGTTTCTCTATTGACAACGAGGGTCGACTCTTCAAGCGGTCTTTCCAGGGTCCACCATTAAGATGCCTGAGACCCTCACAAGCCGAAGAAGTATTAGAGCACGTGCACAGTGGAAGTTGTGGAAATCATTCTGGCGGTTGAATTCTGGCTAAGAAAATATTAAGGAGTGGGTTCTACTGGCCCTCGCTACTGCAGGATGCCATTAGCTACTCCAAGAAATATCCTAAGTGCCAGTTTCATTCCATCACCCCTCAACTGCCGGTGACCCAAATGATCCCTATTGACGTTTCATGGCCCTTCAACCAGTGGGGCATCGATATAGTGGGACCCCTTCCGATGGCAGTCGGGCAAAAGAAATTTGTAATCCTCGCTGTGGACTATTTCACTAAGTGGGCCGAAGCTGAAGCGGTCGCGAAAATAACATTCAAAGTTGTGAGGGACTTCATTTGGAAGAACATCATCTGCAGATACGGCATCTCGAGGGTGCTCATCTCAGATAACGGTTCCCAATTCATCGCCGCTGACACGCGAGATTGGTGCTACGAACTTGGGATTGAGCAACGCTTCACTTCTGTGGGCCACCCTCAGGCCAACGGTCAAGCTGAGGTGACCAACCGAACCATACTTCAGTATCTGAAAACAATGCTCGAAAGTAAGAAGGGGGAATGGGCGGAAGAACTTCAAGGAGCCCTCTAGGCATACCGTACTACCCCACGAGCGGCAACAGGAGAGACCCCCTACTCCCTCGTATACGGCTCCGATGCTATGATACCTGTGGAAATCGCTCAAGAATCCGCACGCATTACCTATTTCGAGCCTGCAACCAATGAGGCTAATCGGATGTTCGAATTGGATTTGATAGATGAGAGAAGAAACGCTGCTTGGACTCGTTTCCACAGGTACAAATCGACCGTAGCCCACTAGTATAACAAACGCATCAGAGAAAGGACCTTCCAGCCAGGGGACTTGGTCCTCAAAAAAGTTGAAGTCTCCAAGAATGTGGGTAAGTTGGACCCCAATTGGGAGGGCCCCTTCAAAGTCATTCAGGTGCGTGCGAACAATACCTACCTGCTAGAGACTTTGCAAGGCGAGCGTCTCCCTAGGCCATGGAATGCATGTAAACTTAGACGGTTCTACGTGTAAACGTCAACCTTTTGTAATTGCCCGCTCGTGGCATGTAGCACCCGAGCGTAAGGTACCACATCCCCCGCACCGAGACCCGACCCGAATATGAAATGGATGATCCATACCTGAGCTAGATCACGGCGAACGGGGACAACACACAGGCTATGCTAGGCGGGCTAACCCTTAAAACCAAAGAATCAAAGTGATTACAAATGCGGAAGCAAAAACTGGCCAATATATAACAATAATCATTCAAGTTCCAATAACTAAGCCATATACATTATCAAATGCCGTCAAGGCTCAAACAACAAGTACGCTCCATTATCATTCATGTACAATGATCCAACGTGCAATATGTATGCTTAAGACCAAAATACAAAAGGCTAGAAACGAAAACATGACCTATGACTTGAAATCCCGCCTAGCTCCCTTGACACCTGCACAACACAACTGAAAGCCAACCGGGTTCAGTCCAAAAGGGACTGGTGGGTATAAAAACAGGGCATAAATATAATATACAACAGTAATTAAACATTCACACGCAAGCTATAATCCCAAGTGAGGTTTTCGAAGAATTTCCCAAGTGGGTGAAGTAAAGAAATCATCAAAAGGGATTATAACGATTCATTTCCATTAGGTCATTAGTGGCCCGGCGAGTGGGCGTGCATTATCTCCAACCAACACCTCGTGTAATTCATTAACATTCATTCATTCATTCTGTTCATGCATAACATTCTTTCGTGCGCATTCAATAACATTTACACCTTTTTCCTCCGGGTTGGTGGCGGGTTTGCAGGGCCCATCCACCCATTCATTGACCAAAAGGGGAACATGACTCCCTAGGTGGCACTCAACGTCCATTCCTCGCTAACTCCTAACGAGGTCCTGTTACGCCGTTCATTAGTGGGACTAGTGTGAGGGTTTCCCGTCAGCCCATGCCTCCTCGGGTCACCACTAACACCAAGTCCCTGGGCCCCATTCATTGTGAACATTCATTTATTCATTTCTCGCCAAAACATTAGGTAGGATTCATAAAATAAGGCTTTACGTTGAAAACGACTCTATATATATATATATTCATTTTTGGTCGAAAGCTTTTCACAATGAAGGTATATAGGGTCATTTATCTAATTAGAAGAGAAACCCACATTAAACCGCAAAGAGGAGAACACAAAAGCCTCTCGGATCGGCCTCGTCTCCAACGGAATCAAAATCTGTGCAAGAAAGGTGAAGTGAGACTCAAAATGACCAAATAGGATGCTTGGCAATGTAATGATCATGATGTGAATGAAGAGAAGATGCTATAATGTAATGAACACGTTCATGTGCACTATTAAAGTCTTAAAGACATATAAACATTCAATTCATTCATTCAATGAAGCATTCGTATTCAAACGAGTTCATATCCTTCACATTTCACTTCCAATCAATTCAATTCAAGAAATTCAAAGCACAAGATCCAACATTTAGGCAAATAAGAGCATTGAAGTAAATTAAGTTCAACACACATTCAAACGTATTCAATCTTTCACAAAACGCTACTTCATACATCATATCACATAATTTAACATATTTCCAAAGTTTGAGAACAAGAACAAATCATATGATAAGGGAAATGGGTTACGGGAATCATAAACGCCTCAAAACGCACATAAACGGCATTCATCAAAAGCATGCCTAAACCTCACCCAAAGGTTAAGAAATTAAACCACAATACTCCCAACACATAGTAAAACAAGTTCATAGTTCAACATAAATAAAGATAAAGGCATTAAAGAGGTGAAATAATAAAAAACCGAAAAGGAAAAGACAAGAAATGCGCAGGGGAAGGGACACGCCCGTGTCCCTCAACTTTGTGTCCCTTCCCCTCAACTTAAGTATACTGAGACACGGGGGTGTCTCAGTACAGACAGGCAAAAAAGGCCTGACACGGGGGTGTCACACAATACAAGGCAAATGAGACACGGGGGTGTCTCGGTACAGACCCAAAAATGAAAACAAGGTTTACCGGCAAAACAAACCTTCTACAATATCAGTCCAAAAGCATACCAAATCAACTCCAAATCTTATGAAACTTAATATACAACATATTTAGCATGTTAGGAGCATATTTCATTTAGAGTTCAAAGTCCAAATCACACGTTAAGAGCACCGAAACCATGCATCAAGTTTGGGGCGTCCAAAACTGCACATATGAATCCGATTGGTTCAATCATGCCATGATCAAGTACTTAGGGGCTGAATTTGGATCCAAAACCTTGGGGAATGCATGCTAACATACTAAACAACTAATATAAATCATATATATGCAAAATGGCACGGATTGAAGCACATTAGGATGACCAACAAACTACAACAAAAACGCAACAGCAGCTGTCACGGGTCATGCATAAGAACAGGTCATGTATTTCGGTTTTGGGGTTTAAAAAGGATCCAAAGGCTTGCAATATGAATCATAACATATAAAACAATGAGTGTAAATCATCTCCATGCAAATTCACACGAAAGAAGGCCATTTGATCAAGCAACAAAGCATAATTCCACACAGCAGTCCCGAAACAGGGGAGGTAGTTTGATCTTTAAGTTTGAAGCTCTATATCTCATAATTTCATCAAAGGGTCTAAAGAGAAAATCATCCTAACATCTTACACTATCAGCTAGGAAGAAAATAAGCTAAGAAACAAGCTCATATAATCATGTATAAGCAAGGAAATCAGCTGCTCCACTAAGTAGGTCATTAGAACAAAAATCCCCAAAAAGTCCTATTCATGCTCTTAGCCCAAACCCTTATCAAATCTGATGCAAAGCAAGTATTAAATGGATGAAATCATGTATAAAAGAGTAGAGGATACATAAATATTCATACCTTGAAGATTTGGTGAAGAAGGGAAGTGATTTGAGCTCAAAATCACAAAGGTAGCCAAGGTTCTTCCTCTTTCTTCTCTCCCTCTCTCTCGATTAAGTGCAGCAGAAAAAAATAGGGTTTGGCTCGGTTTTGGCTGTCCAAAAGGGGGAAAAAAGGCTTAACTCTAGTACACAAATCATGGGTTAAAGTATGGTTAGGTTAGAGAGGTGTTAAGGGGTCCCACCATGAAGACTAGTCAACAAAAAGGATTTTCTTGCACGAGTTGCTTGTTACGGTTGGATTTCGGAGGTCTTAATGATCTCAAAAAGGTATGAGGATTGTTCCATTGTCTCCGAATCGTCGATACGAAGGCAACGGAGGTGACGGAATTCGAATCCGAATCCCCGACCTCAAGATATCAATTACGGAACCAAGGGTGCGCTAATTACTCGTTAGCCCCCGACTTGGATTCCAAAATTAAAATAAATCTGAAACACATGCAATTAAATCCAAAAATACGAAACGAGCATGTATTCATATACAAGACACGTATAAGTCCAACATATTAAATTTGCACGAAATTTCGGTATCAATTTAAATAGAAACGAAGCACGTAGATGTCACTCATACGCAATGTAACAATAAAATTCATAATATTTCCAAATTCAAATAAAATTTTTCCAAATTCAAATAAAATTAAGAATCCAATTAAAATATTTAAATATAAACGAAATGCATATAATGGGAAATTACTGAAAATTACAATTAGTAATTAGGAAAAATGATTAATTAAGAAAGTAAATAATGTAAACGCGTAATTAAGGAGCACACAAGTTATTCACATAAATTCAAATTCAAATATGCATATATTTCAATTAATCACTATTTAACAATTAAACAATGAAATTTAATTATAGAAAACACTAAAAACCAATTAATTTGCGCAAATTAGTAAACACATATGTCATTTTAAATTACTGAAAAGTTGGGGCGTTACAATCTCACCCCCTTAAAAAGAATCCGTCCTCGGATTCACTAAATCGATCGAACAAACAATGAGAGATTCCCGGTCTCTCACAAGCAACACGGAGAGAGCCCCGTCTCTCACAAACAACAATGAGAGAGCCCCGTCTCTCGAGCAACAATGAGAGAACCCCGTCTCTCGCAAAGAGAGCACCCCATCTCTCAAACAAAAATAAGAGAATCCCCGTCTCTTACACACAACGAGAGCACCCCGTCTCTCAAACAAAAATAAACAAACAACAAACAAACAAAAAATAAAGCAAGGAAGTTTCCAATACTCCCAAGAAACTCACGCAAGATCATAATTAAAATCACATAAGGCACTCGAAGCAAGTAACAAATGTCGTTCACGTTAACTATCAAATACTCCAAGCAAATTGGACATGGTAAGAAATCAAAACACATAACATAGAAATTATTTGAATTAAATTTGCATGAATGCATGTATCATGGATGCTACAAGTACCGTTCACCGTCGTTGCATAGTTTAGGGCTATGAGTTTGTTATCCCCTGTATGATCTGCCCCGAAAGTGAGCTCAGCATTTACCTTGTCTTTAATTTCTTCAATGTAACCCGGTGAAACCATGATAAATCCTCTTCGATCTTCAATCATTTCCCATAATCTTCATTCAATCAAACCAACTCTTAATACCCGAGCTTTGATTCCCCGTCTATTGTTAGATCACCCATCCCGAAATTAAATCCAATGTTATTTTCCTTTGTCCATATGAAAATCTAACAAACCATCAAAGATAACTACCCTTAGCGCCCCTAACAGTTCTTTCCCGACCTGAATATATATGTCACACAATCTCCTACTATCTTTCGTTCAATTTCTCCTTTTTACTCTCTTTAAATTTCTATGGTGGAATTTGATATTCGGCCCCTAACATTCCTTAATCGAAGATAAGATGTTCTTGGCGATCTTTATACGCTGATTTAGCCTTTCCAAGGTTCGTCCTTGCCGATTTATTGCTTCTTAAATTTCCTTACAACTCATGGAATCAAGCTTCATTGACAATATACTTTTCCATGATAATTTGGATCAGTTTCCTCTTGACAATTCAATTTAGAAATTTTCCCCAAGCTCCTTCATAACTCTTTTGTCTTCAACTCGACTTACACACACAGAACAAATGAACGATCTATCTTCCCCATTCCTCGTGAAAATCTTCAGCCCGAATCCAGTGATCTAGCTCTCATTTTACTGATCATCCCATAAAGTTATCTTATTCATCTCCGCTCGCCAACATAAAAATCCCCAAATTTTCCTTAATTACATTTCTGTTATTTTTAGTCCTTCGGTTCCGACCTCAAGTTTTGAATTCGTCTCCTGGTCATGCTCACCCCCTTAAAATTTTATCGTTGTACATCGAACTCCATCCGACCTTCTTTCCTCGGAATTCCTGATGGAAGTTTTATTGGGAGGGCTTTAAATGACATAACAACCCATAATCTTAGCTTTTCCACTTCTCCTCTATCACTGTTAATATTCAAACCCCGTTTCTTCATTCTTGTTCGATCCGGGCACTCCAAAGCCAACTCCAGTTGTATTTTTCCTTCTGAAACTTCTTTTCCACCAACCTATCCTTAAAACGCTCCATCCCATTAATTCTTTTCCTCTTAACTCAAATGTGGCCCATACAAAGAGATACTTGAGAAATGCGATGAAAGAACTCCTTATCAAATAAACATTGAAATGCATGTCGGGTTAAAATGACAATGCACGTGGCACACTTTGCAACAATTAAATATACAGCACATTAGCACAACAAAATCAAATAAACATACGCGCACGAACATAAGTAAAGAAAAATAAATAAGTGATGCAAAGTATGATGCACATGCTATGAATGCATTGAACCTGTCACCGTAGCGGTATCCTTGGCACGACATCTTGTCTTTTGATCTCGATGTTGTGAGCATAAGTCGTAAGGTTGAACATTATTCTATCGTTGATGATGCTTCCCGTAGTCCTCAAATCTCCATAGTCCAAGATCACGATCTCTTGAACCCATATTCCCTCAATCTTCAAAGTTTCCTTGTATCCACTTATGTGTTCCCACTACACGAAATTGAATCCCTCGAACCCACTTCTTTTACGCCTATAGAATTGGTATCTTAACTTCCTTTAAAGATTGATCGTAAATGATGTTCCAAATCTCATTCTTAATCGTCTCTCTACTCAAGGTTCCCTTAAGTATTCTTTATGAATTCAATAATTGAATGAATTCATCTTCCAGTTGCTTACGCTTGAGCATATAGTTTCCCTTCAATAACTCTTTGCTTTTCTTTAACGTTTCTATTTGTTGCTCCATGCCTCCTAATTCGAATTCACAACTTGATCATTCAACTTAAGTCTGGAAAGCAGACTTCAATCCGACCGAAGATAGAGCCTTTGGCATCCCAGCTTTCCATGATCTTGAGATCTCCATATCGATCGATTCCCACTAACTCTTTCAAGCTAACCTCTTCCTTGCCCGAAATCCAAGTGTCTCAATTTACATCTTCTTCTCCCTTGGGGCCCGAATTTGGGTTCTCTTGAAGGCCTTCGTCTCCTTGCTGGTAACATCCTTCCTTGTGGTTTTTATTCTGACTTCTCTTCCGGTTTGACCCTTTGAAATGATAAAAGGGCTTTGGTGCCCCGTTGTAGGGACACTAACGAACATGACTTCATTTAGAAAAGACCACGATCCCCTGATCTTGCAGGTAATCCTACCATTTATCCCGAGGTGGAGTAATGGAATATACCTCCATGTTGATAGCTTTGAAGAGTCAACACACGACTTTTTAATCCCTTAATTCCATAGCCTCTTGATTAGTGTGATAGAAGGAACCCGTTGTTGAAGTGGGTAATAGTTTCATTAACATGACAATAACCTATAACCACAGATTCCACCCGAATATAGATGCATGTAGATTAACATATGCTTATGGCACATATTTAGATCAGTCAGGACACATATGATGCAAATGCAGCACCTAAGGCAACGAAATTGAAAATAAATCACCTACATCAAGAAATTTCGAGTAATGAATAACAATTTAACCATGGTAATTCAATGCAATGCATACATTGACAAGTTGTTCTTATGCCGAACGACCTAGACTGACCCACACGACACGAGAGCTCGAGTTTTGCAACCCTAAGCTCTGATACCACTTAAGGATGTAGCACCCGAGCGTAAGGTACCACATCCCCCGCACCGAGACCCGACCCGAATATGAAATGGACGATCCATACCTGAGCTAGATCACGGCGAACGGGGACAACACACACGCTATGCTAGGCGGGCTAACCCTTAAAACCAAAGAATCAAAGTGATTACAAATGCGGAAGCAAAAACTGGCCAATATATAACAATAATCATTCAAGTTCCAATAAATAAGCCATATACATTATCAAATGCCGTCAAGGCTCAAACAACAAGTACGCTCCATTATCATTCATGTACAATGATCCAACGTGCAATATGTATGCGTAAGACCAAAATACAAAAGGCTAGAAATGAAAACAAGACCTATGACTCGAAATCCCGCCTAGCTCCCTTGACACCTGCACAACACAACTGAAAGCCAACCGGGTTCAGTCCAAAAGGGACTGGTGGGTATAAAAACAGGGCATAAATATAATATACAACAGTAATTAAACATTCACACGCAAGCTATAATCCCAAGTGAGGTTTTCGAAGAATTTCCCAAGTGGGTGAAGTAAAGAAATCATCAAAAGGGATTATAACGATTCATTTCCATTAGGTCATTAGTGGCCCGGCGAGTGGGCGTGTATTATCTCCAACCAACACCTCGTGTAATTCATTAACATTCATTCATTCATTCTGTTCATGCATAACATTCTTTCGTGCGCATTCAATAGCATTTACACCTTTTTCCTCCGGGTTGGTGGCGGGTTTGCAAGGCCCATCCACCCATTCATTGACTAAAAAGGGAACATGACTCCCCAGGTGGCAATCAGCGTCCATTCCTCGCTAACTCCTAACGAGGTCCGGTTACGCCGTTCATTAGTGGGACTAGTGTGAGGGTTTCCCATCAGCCCATGCCTCCTCGGGTCACCACTCACACCAAGTACCTGGGCCCCATTCATTGTGAATATTCATTCATTCATTTCGCGCCAAAACATTAGGTAGGATTCATAAAATAAGGCTTTACGTTGAAAACGACTCTCTATATATATATATTCATTTTTGGTCGAAAGCTTTTCACATTGAAGGTATATAGGGTCATTTATCTAATTAGAAGAGAAACCCACATTAAACCGCAAAGAGGAGAACACAAAAGCCACTCGGACCGGCCTCGTCTCGAACGGAATCAAAATCTGTGCAAGAAAGGTGAAGTGAGACTCAAAATGACCAAATAGGACGCTCGGCAATGTAATGATCATGATATGAATGAAGAGAAGATGCTATAATGTAATGAACACGTTCATGTGCACTACTAAAGTCTTAAAGACATATAAACATTCAATTCATTCATTCAATGAAGCATTCGTATTCAAACGAGTTCATATCCTTCACATTTCACTTCCAATCAATTCAATTCAAGAAATTCAAAGCACAAGATCCAACATTTAGGCAAATAAGAGCATCGAAGTAAATTAAGTTCATCACACATTCAAACGTATTCAATCTTTCACAAAACGCTACTTCATACATCATATCACATAATGTAACATATTTCCAAAGTTTGAGAACAAGAACAAATCATATGATAAGGGAAATGGGTTACGGGAATCATAAACGCCTCAAAACGCACATAAACGACATTCATCAAAAGCATGCCTAAACCTCACCGAAAGGTTAAGAAATTAAACCACAATACTCTCAACACAGAGTAAAACAAGTTCATAGTTCAACACAAATGAAGATAAAGGCATTAAAGAGGTGAAACAATCAAAAACCGAAAAGGAAAAGGCAAGAAATGCGCAGGGGAAGGGACACGCCCGTGTCCCTCAACTTAAGTATACTGAGACACGGGGGTGTCTCAGTACAGACAGGCAAAAAAGGCCTGACACGGGGGTGTCACACAATACAAGGCAAATGAGACACGGGGGTGTCTCGGTACAGACCCAAAAATGAAAACAAGGTTTACCGGCAAAATAAACCTTCTACAATATCAGTCCAAAAGCATACCAAATCAACTACAAATCTTATGAAACTTAATATACAACATATTTAGCATTTTATGAGCATATTTCATTTATAGTTCAAAGTCCAAATCATACGTTAAGAGCACCGAAACCATGCATCAAGTCTGGGGCATCCAAAACCGCACATATGAATCCGATTGGTTCAATCATGCCATGATCAAGTACTTAGGGGCTGAATTTGGATCCAAAACCTTGGGGAATGCATGCTAACATACTAAACAACTAATATACATCATATATATGCAAAATGGAACGGATTGAAGCACATTAGGATGACCAACAAACTACAACAAAAACGCAACAACAGCTGTCATGGGTCATGCATAAGAACAGGTCATGTATTTCAGTTTTGGGGTTTCAAAAGGATCCAAAGGTTTGCAATATGAATCCTAACACATAACACAATGAGTGTACATCATCTCCATGCAAATTCACATGCAAAGAAGGCCATTTGATCAAGCAACAAAGCATAATTCCACACAGCAGTCCCGAAACAGGGGAGGTAGTTTGATCTTTAAGTTTGAAGCTCTATATCTCATAATTTCATCAAAGGGTCTAAAGAGAAAATCATCCTAACATCTTATACTATCAGCTAGGAAGAAAATAGGCTAAGAAACAAGCTCATATAATCATGTATAAGCAAGGAATCAGCTGCTCCACTAAGTAGGTCATTAGAACAAAAATCCCCAAAAAGTCCTATTCATGCTCTTAGCCCAAACCCTTATCAAATCTGATGCAAAGCAAGTATTAAATGGATGAAATCATGTATAAAAGAGTAGAGGATACATAAATATTCATACCTTGAAGATTTGGTGAAGAAGGGAAGTGATTTGAGCTCAAAATCACAAAGGTAGCCAAGGTTCTTCCTCTTTCTTCTCTCCCTCTCTCTCGATTAAGTGCAGCAGAAGAAAAGAGGGTTTGGCTCGGTTTTGGCTGTCCAAAAGGGGGAATAAAGGCTTAACTCTAGTACACAAATCATGGGTTAAAGTATGGTTAGGTTAGAGAGGTGTTAAGGGGTCCCACCATGAAGACTAGTCAACAAAAAGGATTTTCTTGCACGAGTTGCTTTTTACGGTTGGATTTCGGAGGTCTTAATGATCTCAGAAAGGTATGAGGATTGTTCCATTGTCTCCGAATCGTCGATACGAAGGCAACGGAGGTGACGGCATTCGAATCCGAATCCCCGAGCTCAAGATATCAATTACGGAACCAAGGGTGCGCTAATTGCTCTGTAGCCCCCGACTTGGATTCCAAAATTAAAATAAATCCGAAACACATGCAATTAAATCCGAAAATATGAAACGAGCATGTATTCATATACAAGACACGTATAAGTCCAACATATTAAATTTTCATGAAATTTCGGTATCAATTTAAATAGAAACGAAGCAGGTAGATGTCACTCATACGTAATGTAACAATAAAATTCATAATATTTCCAAATTCAAATAAAATTTTTCCAAATTCAAATAAAATTAAGAATCCAATTAAAATATTTAAATATAAACGAAATGCATATAATGGGAAATTACTGAAAATTACAATTAGTAATTAGGAAAAATGATTAATTAAGAAAGTAAATAATGTAAACGCGCAATTAAGGAGCACATAAGTTATTCACATAAATTCAAATTCAAATATTGCATATATTTCAATTAATCACTATTTAACAATTAAACAATGAAATTTAATTATAGAAAACACTAAAAACCAATTAATTTGCGCAAATTAGTAAACACATATGTCATTTTAAAATACTGAAAAGTTGGGGAGTTACACGACACTTTGTACTTTCCTTTGACAGAAATGTAAACATAACAGTAAGCATTTTTCCGATGGTTATTTGTCATTTACTTGCTTTCTCTTTAATTACTGACTTGAATAATAAATTGCATCATTGCCCACACCATGTCGAGCATCCTCCACATCGAACGGTTGGGTGACCACCCAATCTACCTCCAAATCAACGCTAACTGTGTCGAGAACTCCCCCACACTGAATAGTTTGATGCTCGTGAGAGTCAAAACCTTAAGAATGAGCGTGTCGAAAAGGCGGGTTGCTAAATGCTTAATTTACACCAACTGGAGGCCGATCACACCAGTTCGCGCTCGTAAAACCCCCAACGACCCTCATTCTCTTAGGTATGAGTACACTTGTAAATAGATAACGCAGGGCTAATCCCACTCAAGCTACCAGAGGGCCCAAATCAGAAATACACTTAACATATTTAAGGCCAATACTTAGCTAAATCCCTAGTGGGTTTCTAAGTTCGAATTCGAGCCTCATTGTGAATATAGCCGGGGTGCCCTCGTAAGGAACACCCTTGCGCCCGTATATTCCTCTCACAAATGCTCAAACGCTTCCAAATCCTAATCTTAAAATTCATGATGGAATATAGCCAGGGTACCCTCAAAGGAAACACCCCCGTGCCCACACATTCCCATCGCAAACATTCAAACATCAACAAAAACAAATAGGAAATGCTCAACATCAACATTGAAGGAAATCAAACTACGTTAACAGAAACATTCAAGCAAAATGCAGAGAACAAGTTCAAACACATTATCTGAAGTACAAAATCCAAATACAAAAATTAAGTGTTCTTAGCAAGAAAGGAGGAAAACAGGCTGAATTTGGAAGGAGCAAGTTGGAGGCATCACTGAGGTTGACTCTCGGGTTCTGAAGGGGCACTTGAGAGGGGAACTGGGGCCAGCATGTTGACTTCAGAGGTTTGAGCCTCGCCGGGACCCTCGCCATCTTGGGCATTGACAGTAATACCATCGTCTTCTATGTGAAGGGGCTCGGGGTTTATGGGGTTGGCGGCCATGAAGTCCCTCTGGAGCATCGTCACTAGTTCATCGTATTTAGGCTCTGTCAAGCCGTCTGATGGGTCCCCAGTACGGACGATTGGCTCCAAATTCTCATCCAGGTCCATGTGCAGGCGCTCGTTTGTTCGAGCGCTTTCAGGAGCCATCCCCAGTTTCACCATCTAGCCTACTGCTTTCCAGAAGAAGCGCCGGGCATTATCAAAATAGTGGAGGTTGGCCGCAAAAGCGAATGCTTTGGAGTGCACGAATCTCGTCACTGTCTCCCATGCCACCTTCGTTTCCAAGTTGGCTACCTTCTCCTGTAAATTGGCGAGTTCCCTCTTGGTTGCTTCATTTTGTTGGGTACTCTAGGCCAATTGCCTGCCCAGTTCCCCATTAGCCACCCTCAGTTGGTCACGTTTCTCCTTGAGCTTTTTGTGCCGATCGTCCAAGGCCAGGTATGCGTCGTTGGATTTCTTTAGAGCCTCCTTCAGCTTCTCCTGCTCAAGCTCGGACGCGGTCAGTTGAGCGTAGACGTTGTTATAATCCACCTGCAGCTGACCGGGGTCAGAAATACGCAGCAACCTCTTGTACTTGGCCTTGTGCTCGGCGTAAGCCTGCGCTCACCCCTGCAAGTTCTTCAGCCTCGGGACCACTTCCTGAAAGGCCAGATGCAAAGGTTACTATCAGAAGTAAAAACAGAAAGGATTGGAACTTAGCAAAGAAATCTAAAGTCTTACCGTCAAGAGAGCATCACAGGCATCATCTGCAACTCGAGCGGCATCATGCTCGTTCAACTTATCATGATCACCGGAGAATTGAAGTTTGCCGACGATCTCCGTAACCAAGTTGGTAGTAGCTGCGCTCTTCTTCTAGAGGACCAGGCCATCCCTCCTCTGGCGTTTATATCGAGCGTCCCCCCTGCATCCAATCTTCCAGAAATCCTCATCTTCGGACGATGAGGTATCACTGCCCTCGCCAAGGTGGCCCACAACCACTTCTTTCCCCTTTCCTGAAATGGGGACGGAATCTGGCATCCTCTTCCTTTTTCCTGAGCGCTCAGCCCTCGCCGCATCATGAAACCTGGACAGCTCCCCCGAGTGGTTGCGGGACTTGCCAGAGCTCAGCGCAATTGGCTCCTCAGGGGCGGCGGGCATAGTGACACCATGAGCGCCATCAAGGGTCAGGTCTTCGATGGGGCCTGCGCCACGACCCTCATTTCTGGCACTCCTGCGAGCTCCACGACCCTCACCTCGCCCTAATCCTCGGCGAGCGCCTTTCCCCCTTGGAGCATTTGAGGTTGGGGCTGCTGTTGTTGTTGTTGCGGCTGCTGATTGGCGCCCGCCTGGTGAGCGCGCATCATCTGTGCAATACTTTCCGTGTCAATTACTGCCATGAGTATACTTACGCCTACAATTGAAAAATAAAACGAAAATCAACAAAATAATGCACTAGCACAGAACAAGAAGTGTTATTTCTACTCTAAGCGTTAGAGATGTTAGTTCCTAGAATCTAACCATCACGGAACATAGTCCGAGCGGGAGGATTGAGCACCATCTCCGGGGATACACTAGCCTATAGCGGAACAATACCTCCTCATCCTTCATTAATTCCTTGGCCTTTATCCACTTCCTCTCGTTTTTCATCACGAGGGCCAAATTCTTCGCCCAACGCTCGAAAAGCTTATTTTTAGACCTGTTTCTAACCAGCGGCCTCTCTCCGTGAACTATCCACCCTCGGTTAGCTCCAAAAACCCCCCCAGGCGCTCCCACGAAAAAGTACTTCTCCTTCCAGTCCTCGTCGTACGAAGTTGAGGGCGAATCAATCATTTTAAGACCTGACTTGGCCTGGGCATAGTAAAAACCATATGTGGGGGACGAGCGGGGCGAGCGGGCCACTTGAATTAGGCTAATGAAATTGTCTATGGAGGGCTCGTGGCCTATGACCCTCATCAAGACCACGAAGGTGTTTATCAAGGCTATGCCATTCAGAAGGATTTGAGAGGGGCTGAGTGTGAGATAATTGCAAATATTAGCAACGACGGTCGAAATTGGAAATCTTAAGCCCCCAGCCAGGACCGAATCTTGGTAGACGGTCATCATTCCCGGAGACGGACGGTTGGCTCTCTCTCCCTCCACAGGGAGACGAATTGGGAACACCGCCTCATCCCAGTAAACCTTGGCCCTTATACTTGCCTGGTCTTCGAGCGTCAAGATGCTCTCAATCTCGTCTGGTGATCTATCTATTTGGTGGGGATTGTCTTGCCTCACCCGGGCCCTCGGCTCCTTCCCCTTTCTTTATCTTTTATGGGGGGTTCGCCATCTGCTCGACGCTCGGAGGGCCCTGCATTGCCTTCTGGGGCCGCGATCGCCACGGTCACCTAGTGATCCTGCGGCCTTACAGCGCTGTTTAACACTGGAAGTACTCTCGCCCCCTGTCTTTGCATCTCCATAACGAGGTTCATCTCTTCAAAAATCTGATCTACCCCCTGAGGATCACGCTCATTCATCCCATGAACGACAACATTTAAATCTTCGTCGCCGGTCTCTTCAGGGACCCTTACTATTGGAACCGCCATAGGAACCTCATCATGGGGAGAAGAACTCCCAACGGACATCTCATCTAACACCCTCACGTAAGCTTCTGCAACGTTATCCGCCATTGTTGGCCTTCTTCTCTTGAAGATGAAGCTTTCAAACAAAAGAACAGTGGGGAAGAGGAATTCTAGTGTGAATTCAACAGCGGAAAAGGATGCCTCTCTTAAGTGTATCGCTAAAAAACAACCTAAATCTAGGGTTAGCATAAGAAAATTCAGAAACCACAAGGTTTTACCTAAGGATCGAAGGAAAACTTGCTGAAGAATCACAAGAAATTGCAGAAAGCTGCTGGAGTTTTGCTGCTATGTTGCTTGAGAAGTTTGAATGCATAAAGAGAGGAAAATACCTTTCAAACCTCTATTTATAGGGGAGATGATCCACATTGATTAGGGTTTGGGGATTTGAAAGGTAATCATTTCCCGCATTGAAAACCTCCCACTTTTGGTAACCGCCTCACGCAGCGCCCACGTTGCCCCTCTGCATTAAATGTGGATGGGACTTCATTTATGGTCATGTCAGAAGGTGTCCGTTACTGAAGACAGACAGCCACTTCATCCCTGAAACTTGACCCTTGGGTATTCAAAAACTCGAGGCTTGCTTCTCTGAAATTCTACAGTGCGCTCAAGCGCTACCACAGAATTTGGGGGGCAAAATGATGAGGCCCAAAATCACGCCCTGATCAACGCCGCCCACTTATCGCCATGTACAGACTTAGAGCATGGACGCTCGTATTACTGGGCTCGCGGAACAACCCAGCCCATTCGCTTGTTGACTATAGATCCAGGGCCATGAGCCTCGACCCACTCTTTGAGCGGAAGTTCCAACTGTCAAACCCGACGCTCATGTTGTGGTCCCTCAAAGCCACCATTTCCTCAGATAAGCACTTCACGAGGGCCTAGACGTGAACACACTCGGTTTATTGACGCTCGTTGGACGTCTGCCAGAGCAAACCCCATCGTGCGTCCCTTCGAGCATCGCCAATGCTCGGGTAAGGTATACGCCAGGACACAGACACCCTTCCGCCTGTGCAACATATCTGGAGCCTTCCCAAACGCTCTAACACTCGTCAACAACCTCTGACATAGTGGCAGTGCGCACCTCGTACCTGATACGCCGCCCACTTTCAGAGCCATCACTTTCATACCGTCACAGGTCTCCACGTGTTAGGGCAACACAGGTTTGGGACCACTTGCTCGAATTACCCAGAACACCCTCACCCCTAACATATAAATAGGGAGAAACACATGCTTTCTTTCCCCAAGTCATCTTCTCCACAGAAACACACACATTGAACTGGACACACTTTCTCTTCATCTTCCCAAGCTCTGCCATTCCTGCACCACAGTTGCACACTAACAGCTCCTTGCACTCTTGGTGTTATCCTAGCTGGAAGAACCCACGCTTAAAAGGAAACCTAGTTCCTGAGGCTCAAACGCCTGTGATGGTCTTTCATTCCACAAACAAATCTTAGAGTGTTGGTTGCACATTAGGAATCCATTTTCCTGCACCATCAATTTGAGTAGTTTAAAATTTTCTTTTTTCTCGCAGACCACTTTATTATATTAACTTGGAAATTACCGTTCTTAAAATCTCAATAAGATTTGTAAGTTATTATGGATCGTTCTCAACCGCCACAAATAAATAAAAATTTAAAAAAGTTTATTATCATTTTCATAGTCACCCAAATAATTATTACTTTGATAATTTCGTTGTAAAATGACCACCTACGCCTAATAAATAATCTGATCTAATGTGTTAAAAAATGCATAAATTTTCCACCTTATCGATGGAATTAATAAACTTCCCTTTCGTTAACTTGGTACAGTTTTACTGCATTGGAGGGTAAGATGGTAACTTAATTGCATTTAATGTAGACTCATCAAACATATTTCCGCATCCCATACCAATTTGGCAATTTCGAGTTGTATTTAATTAGCATTTGAGGGTAATTTTAACCCGAGTTTCGCTCCACAAACCTGCGTAACGAGGGGTGAGTGTTGTACACTTGTAGAGTTGTTGGTGGAAAATTTAGGGAGAGTGACAAATCAAATGACAAAATAAACTTCCAGTTTTTAATTTTTTACTGGCCGATCACAAAGTTGGTTTGTCATGACCCGTTTATTACTTTATTGATTGTACATTTACTTCTGTATTGATTCTTTCATGTTTTGGACGGATCACACATTTAGTTCTTCATGTTTTGGACGGATAACACATTGATTCTTTCATGTTTTGGACGGATCACACATTTAGTTCTTCACAATCCTTTTATTACTGTATTAACTATATGTTTGGTTCTACATTGATTATTTTTCATTTTGAATTCCATGAACATTTCATTACAAACAAAACCAGTAATACAAACATTCTAACCAGAACAAAAAAATTTAATTCCAACCACAACAAAAAATATTTCATTACAATACTAATAAACATTTCATCCCAGAGAAAGAAAACTAAAATTACGTGGGAGGGGGCTAATCAACCTCATTCAAATCACCTGCTAAAGGTTGGAATTAACACTCTCCATGGAATGTTCTTCTCTAGGTACTCTTCGCCAGCAAGGAAGAACTCATCTCTTGTAGTATATCCGGCCTCCGAAGTATATGTAACTTATTTATTTATTTATAGGGAAAATTACATTCAACTACCTTGTATTTAGGCCTAATTACAACGCAATCCAACATTATCGAAAAATTACAAATAAGTCCTTATAAGTATTGTTTGGATTGAGGTCCTTGACGGAAGATGTAAATTTACCCTCATGCCCCTGACGGAATTGCAGCATTTTTTTCTTAAATTTTTTAATTAAATGTTAAATTTAGAAATGACAAAATTGCCCTTCTTCATATGATGTATACCGAATTGCAAATTGCAATGACAAAGTTCCCAAACTGATTCTCTCTTTCTCTCGGGACATGGAAGAATCTACGAAGTAGCAATGTTGGCGGATCTGGATGGAGGGCCATTGAAAGTGATCGATGGTGGTAGTGCGGCGCCGTATCTGGACAAGTTGACTGGGGTGACAGACGGTGGGTTTTTTTCCCTCCTCTGTCTCTGGTCTCCACCGATTCTCTTTCTCTCTATTTTTTTAAATTATTTCTCCACCTATCTCTCTCTCATCAATTCTCTCTCGTTTTTATTTCTCATCCTACCGATTTTTGAATCTGTGAGCGGAAGCATAGATATGGATGGTGGTGGTGTCGTCGGATTTGGTGGTGGCGGATCTGGTAGATGGCCACTGAAAGTGACCAATGGTGGTGGTACTAGTACCAGATCTGGACAATGTGGGTTGATTTGGTGTTGTTAGTGATGGGTGATGATGTGTTGATTTCTGGTGGTGGTGATGATTGGTATGCCGATTTAGCAGATCTGGTGGTGGTGGTGGTAGCTGGCCAAAGAGTAAAAACTTCATTGTTGAACTGATTGTATATAGTTTCACTCTTTACGGTTAGTATGTGTAATTCTTTGTTTATGCACCATTGGTTAGTATGCATTTATGAGATTTTATCTGAAATCCCTTTTTCTGAATTTGTTGCATTATGTTGGTGGTAGTATGGGATGCTGCAAATTCTTCTTGATTCTGGAATGAAGGGGTTCTAGTTGGATATTTTGATTTTTTCGGTATTCTATTTGATAGTTATTTTTCCTATTCCATGAGAAATAATTAGAAGATCTGAGTTTGTTAACCTTTTAACAGAATGATTTGGTGTCTCTCTCAGTTTGGGGACTTTGATTTGATTCTGAATCACATCTTATTTGCTATTGTTTGTAGGGCAAGATGGATGAATTGGATGGTGGACTTGTTTTGTCTTATAACATTACTTTTCTTCATGTTGCCATATTATAACAGTGGTATGTTTGACATCTAGAAAAATGTACTTATAATTTGGTATACTTATTCTTTATGTATATGTAGTGTTAGGAACAGTGCTCTAAAAGCCGATGTAATAGTCTGCTTAGTACTTTTCCATTTGTAAATCACAGACAGTCTTTGGATAATAAACGAACTAAGGCAACACTTCTTTATATGCTCTTGTTTGATTATATGTTTACTTTAATTTTTCATGTATAAGAACTCCCCTAATCAATATGCCTTATAAGACTCAACCATTTAGGTGAAATGGTTCATGAGACGAGCCTTAAATCACTTAAGTCTTGATTAGAAATCACTCCAAGCCAATGAGTCCAAAAGACAGTGGGAATTTCGCTTTGACTCGTCTAAGGCTTGCTCGTGTGATCACGCCCTTAAGAAGGACCACCTTGTTTCATGGGGTGCAAAGTGTATTGATTGATACGTGCATGATACATGGGGGTGCTTACTTATTCTAAGTAGGTACACTGAGGTGTTCCGTGTGAGAATATTCCTAAATGGGGAAAGAAGTTTCTATTTCTGGAAATGGAAACTTCCAGATTAGGAAATATCTCACGAGTCATTGATGTGATTAAGTAGTCCTTAGACTTGAGATTCCATCGATGCTTTGTGGGCTAACTCTGCAGTCTTAGGTATGAGCTTTCAAGGGTGTCGCCGTAGACAACCGACTCAAAGCCCATGCTGGGTCTACACAAGTGGCACATGGAAGTATTTGAGAATTGATAAAGGACCTACACTTGTGAAAACAAGTTGATCTCTTATTGTGTAAGTCATTCATATGCCATAATGGAGTCCTTGCCAAGGCAGTGGATCGAGATCAAGAAATGGGTTTCTTGGATCGAGATCAAAATGGATATGAAATGCACTTAACTTTAAGATCGAGATTATTAAGGTTCTGATTATTCCCTTGCCCTAGATCTTGATTGAGAGATGGGATGTAGGAGGAATTTATCACACATATGACAATGACTTAAAGGTTCTTTCGAATTGAGATATTCTTATTCAGCCAGGGGTCATACACCTGTTGCTAGATTATGGTAGTGTGATCTGTGCACTGATTAATTAATTAGGAATTAATTAATTAGGGTCACCGCTAATTGAATTAATAACCTAGAGGGTCACATACAAATACCCGATCACGAGGGTTGGTTAAGGCTTAAATGGATTAAACGAGTTGATCGAACCAATAAGAGATTGGTGAGGAGCCACACGTGTAGGGCACGTGTCTCGAGGTGACACATGTCACTTTGTTGTGATAATTAAATGATTAATTTGATTAATTATTTAATGGACTTTAATTTAATTATGAATTAATATTAAAGTTCTAATTTGGAGAATTTAAGTCTAATAAATAATTAATTATGAATTAATTAATTATTAGCTTGAAGTTATTTATTGTGAATAAATAAAATAAATTAAAATATCTAAAGGAGTTAGTTATTATATTCTTGCTTGACAAGTTGGTCAAAAGGAGACTTTTGGTCAAAGTAAGAGTCTTTCTCTCCAAGCAAGGAATATACTTAGCTAGTGGGCTAAAATCCTATCCCTAATAGGAGATGGGGTTTGAACCCCATATCTATAAATACAAGGGGTTCGAACCCCTTGAGAGTTGATAGCAAAATTCTCATTCTCCATATTATATCACACAAACCCTAGAGTCCGAACACTAAACATAGAACTAGCATCCTCCCTGTTTAGATCGTGATCGAGGTTGGTATGGACTATTTCTTTAGAGGGCTGCTTTCGTGGAGTCTTGAAAGATTCGAAGGAGCTTGGGGACTTGCTACTTAAAGAGCGTTTGTGGGCGGCTCAAACGTGTCAAGAAAGCGTCGATCTAAGTGAATTTGTTTGAACCCTACGAATTTGGGAATAAGAATAACAAGATTCGATTTTTTTTTTTAGGAAATTTTTTTATATTCCGCTGCGTTGCTCTTTTGTTTTTCCCAATAAGTGGTATTAGAGCCACCTTGCAAGGCTTATTTCTAATTCATCTCTTTAATTCTGAATTTGGTAGAAATTCTTAGATTTAGATACGATTGAGTATTCATGAGTTTTTTAGAAATCTAAGAAAATTGAATCTGTGTTTTTCCTAAAATTTCTGAGTAAACGTTTTCTGAAAACTTTTGATTAAAATTATTTTTGAATAAAACTTGAATAAATCGTGTTTTTAATTCCTGGATTGAATTGAGTTTTGGAGAAACTTGTAATACGAAACAAAACGCGAGCGTAGGCGTGCTAGGGCGTCGCACGCCCAGTCCCGCACCTCCACTGCGCAACAGTCCCCCAACCGCGTGGAACTGTCCACACATCACTCCTGCAACCGCGCGGGAGTCCGCCCGCTAGCGCCTAGGCATGAGCGGCAGCCCTTCCCGCAACCGCGCGGGAGCCCCGCCCGATACCGCCTGCCCACGTCGCCTAGAACAGCTGCGCTCGGTGTTCTGGGCCGATGGGGTAGCGTGCGGGCAATCCAGTTTTCGTGCTTCGTTTTCGTATTTCGTGTTCAATCCAACCCCGATTTAATTTCTGAAAAAATTAGTTTTATTAAAATTAATATTATTTTTGAAATAATTTTAAAATTGGGATTTTCTGAAATTAAAATGGATTTAATTTTTGGGAAAATTGACACTTGTTATTTTTGAAATAATGAAGAAATAAAATTATTAATTTTCAGAAATTAATTGGAATTTTATTGATTTAATGATTCTTGGATTGTTTGAGAAGGCTCAGGAATAAGAATTGCATCTAAGTCGTGTTTTAAGTTATCAGAACTTAAAGCGGGAATTTTAATTTATGGGTAAATTTAAATTCTTGCGATTTTATACATGTTAGGTGACCATGGGTTTTAATCTTGTGATGTTTTAATTTATGCACATGGATGGTTTAAATTTGGGGTTGGAGCCCCATAGTGGCGTTTTTCAATTGGGGTCGGTGCCCCACTTATGTGCGTACTGTTATGTGTTTATTATGTGGCTTTCCATATTACTGTTTTTGAGACCGGGGTATGCCCCATGTATTTGTCTATGCCCAATATGAAGATTGAGCCATATTATTTTATGCAAAGGGAGTAGATTGTAGGAAAGTGAGGTTTTCTATTTTACTTTGGAGATTTACACCCATGGAGAAAGATGTATCCACACAACAAGTAACATGGAGGCCATAAAGTAAAGACCCCTCAAATTGTTAGGGAGGTTTTCTATTATTGTAATAGATAGGGTATCGTTTTATTTCCAATTCCTTTATGTGATTTAAACTGTCTTATGTGGCATGTATGTTAGAACTTGTGATTGTGGAGTGGCTCCCACATATCACGCATAAGATAGTTAGAACCCATGATCATCTCATGTTAGTATTATGCTAGGACATGTTATTTGTTATGTGCTTGTGTGAAATGCATTTAAGTTGTACTTACATTAATCAAGACTAATTAATTTGGATAACATATATGTTGGTGAGGTCGAACCGGACAACTCTCTGGATAAATCGAAAATTCCCTTAAAATATTAAGCTAATTTCAAAAATAGGTGTTTAATTTGAGGTACAAACTTTGAATTAAATTCCGAGCATTCCATCAATAGGATTTAAATTTAATAGGGGAAGCTAGTTGCTGTCCATGAGTCGTGGGGTGACTATGTGAAACCTATTAGTTCTTAATTTCCTAATTGATCATTCTAAATGATCAATATTTCATGATCAATTTTAGGGAGGGCGATGACCTCGAGTCGTGGGTCGTTTGAGCTAAGTTTTGATCATGATCTTATGATTGATGGGTCTAGCTTCACGCCTAAGTAAATATGGATGTCGCATGAGTCGTGGGTCCATATTGAAAGATAGGTGATGCAAAAACATAAGAATTTCACAGTGTTGGATTGGTAAGTTGTACCTACCTTAAGCTTTATTTAGAATAGCCACGAGTGGTGGGTTCGAGATAAAGTGCTGAGGATCTTAGTACCCATTGGGAAAACAAGTTTCCTTTAAGATATTTAGGGAATTATAGATCTTCTAAAAACAATAGGAGCAACATAGATTAAAGACCTAATCTCTTGTATATCGTTATTATTCTGCATGCTCACTTAGTTCTCTATTTTTCCATTTAGGTCGTAGATTCTGTGATTCTCTACATGTTTTGAAATGGCAATAAAAAACCCTCTAGTATCGATTGTCGAGTCAAACAAGTTGACTGGTCCCAACTATTCTGATTGGCAAAGGAATCTAAAAATCGTTCTAGATTCCAAGAAGAGAAGTTATGTTCTCTACGAGGTAGAGCCTGTTCTCGAAAGGGAAGCTCCGACCTGGGCTGAGCGGGACGCGATCCAGAAGTGGAAGGATGATAATCTCCAAGCCCGTTGTCTCATACTTGCTAACATGTCTCCAGACATGCAAAGACAACATGAGTCCATGGAATTTGCTTGGGAGATTTGAGACCACTTAGAGCAGCTTTACCGCCCTCATGAGTGTGTTACAAGGTATAACACCTAAAAAAAAAAAAAGTTCTATTTGAGAATGAGGGATGGTACAAGTGTCTATGAATATGGACTCAAGTTTCTAGCTCTTAATGAGAAACTTGCTTCAATAGACATGTCATTAGGAGATAAGCTTTCGGTGGATTTGTTTCTAGCCTCGCTCCCACCATCATTTAACCTATTTGTCCTCAACTTCAACATGAATCATAAAAATGCTAGTGTAGCTGAGCTGATTAGTCAGCTTGTGACTGCGGAAAGCACGATCAAGAAGGACAATAAGGTTATGATGGTTATGGCTCCATCTTCTTCTAAGCCTCCTAAAGGCAGGGGCAAGAAAGCCCAAAAGAAGAAGAAGCCTCTTAGGCCTAATGGAGGCATCATGAAGGGAAAAGCCCAAAAGAAGAAACGTGATAAGAAAGAGGACGTTTGCTTCCATTGTGGCAAACTGGGACATTGGAGGAGAAAATGCCAGAAGTACAAGGCTACTCTAAAGAAAGGTATGTTTCTCGTTGAAGTAAATCTCTCTATTAATTCTAACTCTTGGGTACTTGATACCGGTTGTGGATCTCATATCTGTAATGATTTACAGATGCTAAGTGAGGTTCGGCAGCTCAAAGAAGGAGAATGTGTCTTGAAGATTGGAGATAGCTCAAGCATTGAGGCTCAAGCTTTAGGCACAGTTATATTATATTTAGGTCATTTTGAATTAGTATTAAATAAAGTCATTTTTGTACCAGACGTTATTCGTAATATAATTTCAATTCCAATACTTGATTGCAAAGACTATGAAATTAATATTAAGAATGGTAACTTTTTCCTTAAAAAGAATAATTTTTCAATGCACCTTGGTACATTAACCAATAGACTTTATCTAACTCAAAACACCAATATTTTGAATATACAACGAGAAACAAAATGTAAGAGCTATCCTAAGGAATCCATATGATACTACTGCTATGATCAAACTGAACAAAAAAGTGTTTGTCTCAAGAAATGTAACTTTTCTTGAGGAATCGTTTCTTGAAGAAAAGAAAGGTGAGATCACAGAACTCGAAGAAATTCGAGACATTCCCATGCCACATGTGTAAGAGACGTCCCAATCTGATACCCCACAACCAATCATGAACTTCGATACACGTAAAAATCCTCCTCCAAGGCATTCTAAACGTATTCCTAGACAGCCTGAGAGATGGTATGATTTTCTCTATGAAATCTCTCAAGAGGATAATGATCCTCTAATGTATGAGGAGGCACTGTCAGACTCGAATTCTGAATAGTGAAAACAAGCCATGAAATCCGAAATGGACTCCATGTACTCCATGCAAGTTTGGACCTTGGTTGATTTACTTGATGGGGTAAAACCCATAGGATGCAAATGGATCTTTAAGAGAAAGTTCGGAGTAGATGGAAATGTTGTAGCCTACAAGGCAAAACTTGTTGCCAAGGGATTCACTCAAAGGCCCGGCGTGGACTTTGATGAAACCTTCTCACCGGTTGCAATTTAAAAGTCTATTCGAATCATACTTGCTTAGCTGCGTATTAAGACTACGAGATATGACAAATGGATGTGAAAACTACCTTTCTCAATGGAGACATTGATAACGACATTCATCTGGATCAACCCATAGGTTTCACATTCAGTAGGAGTGAGCAAAACGTTTGCAAACTCCAAAGGTTAATCTACAGATTGAAAAAGGCTTCTTGGAATTGGAATATTCATTTTGATGAAGCAGTCAAAGCGTTTGGCTTCGTTCAAAATTCGAATGATTCATGTATATATAAAAAGGAACTGGAGACCTCATTATAATTCTTGGTACTTTATGTTGATGACATTCTTCTAATTGAGAATTCGAAGGATGATATAAAATTTACCCAGTCTTGGTTATCGAACCAATTCGAGATGAAAGATCTTGGTGATGCATCCTACATTCACGGCATAAAGATCTATAGAGATAGATCTAAGAGATTGATAGGACTATCACAATCGATGTACATAGACAAAGTACTGAAATGGTTCAACATGGAGGATGCGAAGAATAAGATTCTTCCCATGAGTGTAGGAACATGTCTTTCTAAGAAGATGTGTCCTAAGACAAACCTTGAGAAGGAAAGAATGACTCATGTGCCTTATACCTTGACAATAGGCAGCATAATGTATGCAATGCTATGTACTCGGCCGGATGTGGCTTATGCACTTAGTGTTATGAGTCGTTTCCAATCGGACCCTGGAGAAGGTCACTGGACTGCCGTGAAGAACATCTTAAAGTACTTAAGAAATACTAAGGATTTGTTCTTAGTCTACGGAGGACAGAAAGATCTAATCGTCAAAGGATACTGTGATGCAAGTTTTGCATCTGAATTAGATGATTTTAAGTCAATGTCAGGATACATTTTCTGCCTTAATAGCGGAGCAGTGAGTTGGAAGAGTTCCAAGGAAACAACCACTGTAGATTCAACCACTGTGGCCAAATACTTGGCTGCAAACGATGTAGTTAAGGAAGGTGTTTGGATTAGAAACTTCATTCAAGAATTGAATGTCGTTCCTAGTATGAAAGACCCCATTACTGTGTTTTGTGACAACACTGGGGCGGTTGCTCAAGCAACAGAACCAAGATCTCACCAACGGACCAAGCACATTATGAGGAAATATCACCTAATCCATGATATCATCAAACGAGGTGATGTGCAAATAGAGAGGGTCACATCAACAGAGAACATGGCAGATCCACTTACTAAACCCCTTAGTCGAGAAGCTTTCGAAGGTCATCTTTCGAAGATGGGACTTAGATTAGCTCTTGAGTGGCTTTAACAGGCAAGTGGGAGATTGTTAGGAATAGTGCCCTGCAAGCCGATGTAATAGTTTGCTTAGTACTTTTCCTTTGGTAAATCACAGACAATCTTTGAATAATAAATGAACTAAGGCAACACTTCTTTATATGCTCTTGTCTGATTATATTTTAATTTTAGCTTTGCATGTATAAGAACTCCCCTAATAAATATGACTTATAGGACTCAACCATTTAGGTGAAATGGTTCATGAGACGAGCCCTAAATCACTTAAGTCATGATTAGAAATCACTCCAAGCCAATGAGTCCAAAAGACAGTAGGAGTGTCGCTTTGACTTGTCTGAGGCTTGCTTGTGTGATCACACCCTTAAGAAGGACCGCCTTGTTTCATGGGGTGCAAAGAGTATTGATTGATACGTACTTGATATATGGGGGTGCTTACTTATTCTAAGTAGGTACACTGAGGTATCCCGTGTGAGAAGATTCCTAAATGGGAAAGGAAGTTTATATTTCTGGAAATGAAAACTTCCAGATTAGAAAATATCTCATGAGTCATTGATGTGATTAAGTAGTGCTTAGACTTGAGATTCCATCGATGCTTTGTGGGTTAACTCTGCAGTCTTAGGTATGAGCTTTAAAGGGTGTCGCGTTAGACAACCGACTCAAAGCCCATGCTAGGTCTGCAGAAGTGGCACATGGAAGCATATGAGAATTGATAAAGGACCTACACTTGTAAAAACAAGTTGATCTCTTATTGCATAAGTCATTCATATGCCATAATGGAGTCCTTAGCCAAGGCAGTGGATCGAGATCAAGAAATGGGTTTATTGGATCGAGATCAAAATGGATATGAAATGTACTTAACTTTAAGATCGAGATTATTAGGGTTCTGATTATTCCCTTGCCCTAGATCTTGATTGAGAGATGGGATGCAGGAGGACTTTATCGCACATATGTCAATGATTTAAAGGTTCTTTCGAATTAAGATATTCTTGTTCAGCTAGGGGTCACACATTTGTTGCTAGATTATGGTAGTGTGATCTGTGGACTGATTAATTAATTAGGAATTAATTAATTAAGGTCACTACTAATTGAATTAAGAATGTCTCGGTCACGAGGGTTAAGGCTTAAATGGATTAAACGAGTTGATCGAACCAATACGAGATTGGTTAGGAGCCAGTCTCGATGTGTGACACCCCACTCGTTTGCACGTATAGGTTTGTGCCACGTGTGAGTTTATTTTCCGTAATTGTATTTATTTTCATTTTTATTTGATGCATTCTTCTTTTATTTCTATTGCTTCTTATATGAATTATTTTAATTATGTGAAATATGTGATTTAAATGTCAAGATTATGCTCCTAAGTGAGATTATGATGTTAATTTTTGAGAATTATGAGTTTATGATATATGAATTTTATTCCCGAGCATGCTAATTTCATGAATTATGTGATATACATGATTTAAGGATGTAAATGAATTAATTTAAAATATGTTGGACTTAATTGAAAACTTGGCTCTGGACTTGTTTGAAAAACAAGTCATTTTAGTACACTTGTGTACGTTTTAATTTATAACTTGAGCTCGGGAATTGGATTCGAGTTCCATCTTTGGTGTTGGACACCTTTCGACAATTTGGACGCAATGGAACAAGTTTTGTAATTTTTCAATGCCGTTTCGACCCCCGACGAAGCAATTTTTAGGCACTCGTATCCTAAAACGCCCCTATGACCTATATTTGATCTATGAGACCTACCCTTCATCATTTCTTTGACTTAATTTCAACCAAAAGCATTCCTATCTCTCTCTCCCTCAGCTGCTATATGATTTGAGGCACAGGAAAAACGAGAAAAGAAGAAGGAAAGAAAGGAAGAAGAGAAAACCTCCATTTTTTGCCATCTTTGAGCTCTTAAGTTCTTTTTTTTTGCTCCATCTTCAAGGTCGAGGTAAGATTCTTATTCTCCATATTCTTGTGGTCTTTTTCATCCATTTAATTCATGTTTTAAGTTATGGATTCATGCTACTTGATGAAGATGATGACTAGTTAGGGTTTATATGAAAACTTGAAGAACTTGATCTCTCTTGCATATCTCTGAAAACTAAGACTTGTATGATGCTTCTTATAGCTCATTTATTACATATTTATGATCCCATTTTTTGGTAGTTGAGGTATGTTAGAGATGCCATTAATGTACATAAATTTTCATCTCAAGAATACATGAATATGCTGAGATTTTTCCTCCTTTGCTGTTGTTACGTCGTTGCCGCTGCTGTGTATGATTTATGACTGAAATTTGCATCTGTTTTTGCTGAGTTTTGGAGTGATTTTGTGCCTTTAAGTTGCTGCTTTCGTGCCTTATTAACTACTGCTTCAGCCCTGCTTCTCCCCGGCTCTTTCCCCCCTGTTCGTACTGCTGCTGTTATAATATGAGAACAAAGGTGACTGCTGTGAGCAGTTACCCCTGTTACTGTGTCTGCACTTGAGGGAGGTTACGCAATTGAAGTCCGGGGGTGACTTTCTGCCTCTTGTCACTCCCGTTACCCTCTTTTCCCTTAGAGATGGTCACGCCCGTGACTATCTCCAGTCTGCATGCATGTGTGTGTTTTGTTTGCTTCAAATCCATGCATGGCTGCTGCTTGTGTAATTCCGTTCCTTGCTTCAATCATTACTTTCTCATGCAATTTGTTTATATTGACTTCCAATTCTGAACATGTTAAATTGTATATATATTATATGTATTTAAATGTTTGAATAAGAGAATTGCATGCATTTTTTCTTGTTGCTATTCATTAAATACAATACGTGTATGGTGGCCTACTTTTCTTCAATTCCATGCAATTGTTTAATATGTTTCCTATTAGCAAGCTAATAAATGCAGGTTAAATAAGTAATATAATGTATGTTATATATTTAATTATTAATTTATTTGGTTTAGTTTTTATATAGTATGATCTTAAAATTCGATTTTGCATGCATGTCTTTCGTACTTCATTTGGTGCTTTCTAATGCCTTATTTTTATTCGTTTATGACTGGTATGCTATGTATACATGTTATATTATATGTTAAATGTCTTGTATTAATTTTATGGATTTATTTGATACGAGTTTTACGTAATATGAACTTGAACGCTTCAAATGGTACGTACTTGCACTTCACATGCATATATTGCATTCATATGCATCGTCATGCGTCTAAATGGTACATAATGGAGTCTAAGTCTTTAGTGTTACGTTTTCTTGTCACAGGGGTGCTTCCGGGGGAGTCGTACCCGAAGTTTAAGGTGGTTCGGGGTTTTTTTCCCGCACTCCACTACACACTTTTGTTCAAAGGTGAGGTTTAGGTTCTTTTCTTTTTAGTTAAGCGACCTGAGACCCTTAAATGCCGTTTTCTAGCCCACATGTGACTATATATTATATATATAGTTAAATATATGTAATGTACGATATATTTAAGATCTTATGATAAAGTTTTGGCTTTCGAAAGGGGTATATCTACGAGCATATATGAGCTTATGTTTTTAAAAAAAGTTTAATGTTTATGAAAGTTTAATGCTTACGTATGTAATGTTAATGGTTTGTAATGAGCGGGAATGCAATGGAAAGGTAATGTAAAGGTAATGTTGGATCCACGGAGTCTACGGGTTAGGACGTTTGGTACGGTAGAGAGTCGTCAGGTTAAACCTAAACGTGGTTTCCCTAAGAGGTATTACACGTAACCCCGGGAGGTTGGGAAGGTGTGGTTGTAGCGCCCGGAACACTAGGCCGCCACATCCCCCGCACTAAAGCCCAATCCGCATACGAAATGGAAAATTCGTACACGAATCAAGCAGTAGCGAATGAGTGACAGACAAGACCCTGCCTAAGCTAGGCAGTACCTAAACCCTGTACAAGAGATAAAACAAGAGCCTGTAAGCGGAAGCGAAGCAAAGAATATGAATTTTCAAAAACTTAAATCATCAAACATATCAATTCAAGCAGTAGTAGCTACACGGGTTCAACTGGTCCTAGAAGCCTATCCCGAAATAAATCACAATAAAGACGGGTTCAACTAGTCCAAGAACCTGTCCTAACCTGTCCCGAATTCCATACATACGATTCAGAAGCAGAAACCTGTGCAGAGGATATACGTTCACAGATTACAAACATAACTAAAACAGAAACTTAACAAACTCAACAAAAGACACAGACTCGACACACCGCCGCCTAGCTCAAACTCTAACAACCTGCACCTGTAAACAAAAAACATAGGTGGAGCGAGGATCAGTCCACTGACTGAGTGAGGGGGCTGAACACACACACTATACATAATAAAGAGCAGAGCACATATAAAAAGAAAGACTATGAACCGGGAGTAGGTTTTTGCATACCAAAAACATTTTTCAAATCAAATAGATACATAACTTATCTTATTCAAAACTTAACGAACTTAGCATAAACATATCATATCGAAAGAAAAAGCTCCTATCCCGTTTCATAATCAACATAACAGATCATATTCATATACCCGGCGAGTACGGGTCTCCCACCTTACTTCCAAATCTTATCATACGTATCATAACGGAAAACAAACAAATATCATAAACAATCCAACCCTAGCACCATGTAGTTTGGGGAGCAAACCCTCACTACTCATACAGATACAAACACACATGGGGTAGCTAACCCACACTGTGCCTTCCCCGGCTATCCATCGAGGGCTCAAAGCACCACGCCTCCTCAACCTCCACGAGTCACACGTGAATAATTCAAATAAGAACTTGCACAGGGGTCATAACTGGTGACCCCATGGTCATCCCGGGTCTCCCTAACCCACGTCTCGGGGCCCAACACATCAGAACAGAGCATATCAGATCATAACTCGCTACATATCATACTTATCAAATCATAATAGACTTACGTACCTGAGCAGACATACCATACCTTGCAACTTAGCATATGCTATAAAACACACCTCTCCGTGTCATCCTAATCCGTAGTTGGCATGAAGATACACGGTTTGGAGTATAGCCTCGTTGCAAAACATTTCAAGCTTACATAGGCTCGTACATATATACAGTTCGAAAACCTTTAATCGTATGATAAAATTATAAACGTATCGTATAAACACATATCTATTATATAAATATAATAGAATAATCGCATGCAGGCTTGAAAACGAGCACAGAGGGTTGTAGGTCGCTTTAACTAAAACAAAAATTCTAAAACCTCACCTTACACCGACGAGAATGGAAAACTCGAGCAAAGAAATCCCACTGGAACCCAAACAGCTGACAAACACTCCTTGGAAAACCCCTGATCGACTGAACACACAGAACATAAGACTCAGACTCAAATCACAACCACAAAGACGCACGACCATGCTCCCGAATACAAATGATGCAACATATAATCCATATCTATTCAATCAAGTCATTCAGAGCATATTATAAGTCATATTACATGTCAAGAGATACATAGTTTATAAAATTCATAACATTAATTACATAAAATAAATTAGGACATTAAGAATTCCATTCATATCATGCACCAATTCTCGAAAGAATAACACAAATGGCATAATAATTTTATATGTAACTACACATAGGCATATTTCACAGTTTTCTAACAATTAACATACTTAAGCAATTCATTTAAATTAAATATAACTTAGTCTTTCATAATTCATTTCTTACGTTTCATCTAATTACAGAAGCAATTTAGTTCCCAAATATCACATTATCATCTCTTAAAAGCACGGAACATGAGCAAGAAACGGCATAAACGAGGCAATTAAAACCAGTAAATCGAGAATCAAACTTTCATAAATCATATCATATTTCCAAATATCATACAACTTATAATTTCAATTCATTGTTCATACAAGATCGAAATTTACAATTAAAACAATTAATGAAAATAAATACAACAACTTCAAAAATTCATAAAAAATCAACCGGACATCCGATTGACGAACGGAAAGTGGCGTTGGACTCACCACAACGAACGGAACCCGCTGACCGAAATTGACCGGAATGCCGCCACCGCAGCCGGCCGAACAGCCACCGGCCGCAACCGGAACACCGTCTCCGGCGGTCGAAAAAATCCCCGGAAGCACAGAAACGTGCTCCTCGACCTGCTTGACAAAAGCCCTCAACCAATTTTAGAAAATACCAAGCATACCGGATTTCGTTGGCGAAAAATGAACTAAATCCCTAGAACGAAAACTGAAATTAAACGCAAACCGTAAAACGAAAACAAAATCCGAACATAACGTTGTAAAGGTCTCATCAAGAACTTCGAAATGCGCAACTCAATTGTCGGAAAAGTCACCGAAAAGATGGGCGGCGTTTGACCACCACGCGCCACCGCCGACCATCACCTAACCGGAATCTGGAGTCGAGTAAATGGGGAATTATAGTTCTTGTCGTTCTGAACAACTTTCGTGAAGAGTCCATCGCCAAAAGACCATGGAAAAGGCCCCCGATGGCCTTTGAAGTTTCTGCCGCCGCTGCAACACCCAAAACCACCACCTACGGCCATTGTTTGCTCGAACAGATGCCGAAAATGAACTTGGGGGGTCGAAATACATAGGAAAGCACCAACCTTCATCGAGAAAAACCACCGGAACGCAGCGGAACCACCGTCACACTGTTCACGCGCAGCCGCCCTTCGCCGTCCGATCGCAGTGCCACCAACGCCAAAAGTTGCATGGCCAAGAGACGTCCAAAGTCCAGTCATCTTCCGATCACTTCCACCGTCGTAGACCACCGCGAACCACCGTGAACCGTCGCTGCTCTTTCAACGGGACTGAAATCACGAGATATCTCCACCATCGCTTGGTTTCAGGCCATGATTTTGGTATCATCGTGTCGGGCTCGTCGAGCTGATCAACTTTGACTATTCATACGTCAAATTCCGTTGAGAAACGGGCAAGTTATGGGCTTATGTGTGTTTAAGGTGTGAGTGTGTGTGTTTGTTGATGGGAACGAGAGTGAACGAGAGAGAGAGAGCTGGAGTTTGCACGAAAAACGAGGATCTGGGTGTTTTATCCCGGGTCCTCAACGTACGGAACGACCGAAAGAAGGGTTAACGACGTCGGAATTAGGCAAACTTAGAGTCTATGGACTCGTCTCGATGCCCCAAACGCGTTGAAGGGGTCCAAAAGGTTGAAACCTCGATCGAATGAGAAATGACCAAAAAACCCCTAAAAAAAGAAATTACAAACAAGCCCCTAAACTCTTGAAGAGATTAAAAATAGGGTCACGCAACGCACAGAATCACAGAATTAAAACATTAAAAAACACATAAGCAACATGTAAAAGTAAATTAAGCAATTAAGCACACAAGACAATCGACACGTGGTGTCTGCTCGGACGATCAAAAAAGCGGGGTGTCACAGTGGTGCTCTTGATGCCTTTGTTATGAAGCCGGGGAGGACTCGTGTGGGTTAGCTACCCCTCGAGGAATTTATAATGGCACTCGTGTGGGTTAACCGCCCCTCAAGGAATTTACTAATGGATGGCTAAGGGTCGGCCGGCCCTTCCATCACCGAAGTTGGGGATTGAATGTGATTTATTTTATGTAATGTAATGTAATGAGGAGTAACGGTGGATGCTCGTACTCGTCGAGCTTAATGAAATGATTCGATTATGGAACGGGAATAGAGTCTTTACTAATGTAATGTATACGTATATGACATGTAATGTTTTGAGAAAGTGTTTTGGTATGCAAAACCTATACCCGATTCATAACCTTTATCTTTTACGTGCTTTGATCTATATCTATGTATAATGTGTAGGTGTGCGTTAGCCCCCTCACTCAGTCGAGATATCACTGACACCTCTCCTTTACCACTTTTAGTTGCAGGTCTTTTGAGCACGAGCTAGGCAGAGAAGTGAGTCGTTCGAGTCTCACTTTTGGGTGTAGGTCGTGCTAGGTGCGTCGCGTACCATTTTGGATTTATATTTAATGATTTGATCATGATATATATTTTGTTATGTAAATATCATTCATTATAGATATGTATATTTAGATACTTGGTGTATATATTTGATTTTTAATTTTATGTCGTTAGAACTCCTTGCTTCTGCTATTTGAATTGTTTGCTGCGAGCTTTGAGTAAGTTTTAGCTCCGCCTAGCCTAGCGAGTGTGTTGTAGCACCCGAGACGATAGGTGCCACATCCCCCGCACTATGAGTCTAGTCCACACATGAAATGGATAGTCCAAGCATGAACCGGACTCATAGCGAACGGGAGACAAAATAAAAACAACCTTGCTAGGCGGAATCTAACCCCAAACCAAATAACTCAAGAAAAACAAAACCAAATGTGCAATGCGGAAGTAATAACATATAATTCATACTTTTCAACAATTACTACGAGTCCAACAATTCCAATACATAATTTAAATCCATCATGCATCCTAACAACGGGTTCAGCTAAACATGCAACCTGTCCCGAATTAATAATCAACAATGAATCATAGTTGGCACACAGGCCCAATTACGTCAGGAGATACGATTATAACATATCAATATGAAATGGGACTCGAGTGTACAAGTGTGACTCGATCAAGAATGCAATGACTCGACTCCCGCCTAGCCAACACCTGCAAGAACTGAGAAGTGGGAAAGAGGGGTCAGTCTCTAGAAGACTGAGCGAGCAGGAGCTATACATATATATATAAAAACATGCACATGCAGGTCATAAATCCCGAGCAAAGTTTTATTTAAAGTTAGTTCCCACGAGGGCAATAAAAGGACTAAGTAATGCTCGGATTTTACGACTAATTCATATTAAATTTAATAAGTTCATAATTCATACATAAACATAATGGCTCGGCGAGTGAGCGTGCATAATCTCCAACCAAACTCCGACCGTGTACGATAAATATCATTAATACACTGAATACGTGATCATGCAATATACATAATACACACAAATCATATAACATAGTCGTTTGGGCGATCCGTGTCCCGGCCTTCCCGCACGGTGCATAACAATCATAATACAATCATAATCATAAAACAAGTTCCAACCTTCTTCCTCCGGGTGATGGCCGGGTGATCGGCCCGAACCATCCATACATGGACCAAAAGGGTTTCATGACTCCCCTAGTGGCACTCAGCGTCTATTCCTCGCTAACTCCTAACGAGGTCCGGTTACGCCGTTAATATAATTGGAACTAGTGAAAGGGATCACCGTCGGCCCATGCCTCCCCGGATAGCCTCTAACACCAAGTCCCTGGGCCCCACTGTGCATTCATTCATACATTTCTCGCCAAAACCTTTGCTTTATACTTAGGATACATACTATAAGAAAACATACCTTACCGTGCAACTCGGCATATGCTATACACGTACCTCTCCGTGTCATCCTAATCCGTAGCTAGCATGAAGACACACGGTTTGGAGCATAGCCTCGTTGCAAAACCATTTTAAGCTTATATACGCCCATACGTATAATTTCAGAAGAATTTACTCAATGACTCCACTTGTAAAGATAACATATATATACATAAGGTTTTAGGCCAAAACTTGTCACATAAGGGTTATAGGGTTTTATACATAACTAGAACGAAAACACCCTCACCTGGAAGAAGGCAACGAGGATACAAGCTAGGTCGGGTGCCTATTGATCATGATATCTCCTCCCTGGAGATGAACTGTACAAGAGAAAGACATAATGTGTACTCATGAGAAACGAATCAATATGAAACCAATTAGGACGCACGGCATTAACATGAGGTGTTCGTGAAATGCTATGTCATGATTCAGTACACAATGGATCATAAAATGTCATGAGTTGATGTGATCATGTTCATGCACACCATTAAGTTCATTTTAAACACATAAATGATTCAATCAATCAATCAATTCGTAATAAATTACAATACATGTTAACAATGCATAAGGATCAATTAGGCATGTATATAATGCATATAAGTCACATAAGGAGTCTAGGAGGTGCAAGGAAGGTGATAGAACGAGTTTTGGCAAAGTTTAGCAAAAGTTAGGAAAAGTTGACAATTTTCGGAAATGCGCTAGCTGTAGAAAAATGGGTATAACTTGAGTTTGAGAAATTGGAATTAAGTTTTGCTTGTTGGAGGTGAAACTAGACACATAGATGTTTTCAAGGATATGTGGCACGAATCATGGTTCAAAGCGAGGTGAAAATGACATAGGTTTGAAGTTGGACGAATGCAGATTGTTGAAGAAGTGGCGACACCAAAATGAATTGATCATATCTCATAAATGGAAAAATATATTAAGATGATTCCAATTGGAGGATGTTCTAGACTTCAAGAGGTTTCCGTGGGTTCAAAAATCAGGTCAATCCGAGTTCGTATGAGGGAGAACGAAGCAAAACAAACTCAGGCCGAAACAGGGGAGGGTCCAACGTTTCTGCATCAAATCCACCCCCGTGGATTTTTCCAAAAGGAAAAATCCACCCTCGTGGATTTAGGTCAGTGGCGAAAAAAATGCAGAAAACAGGGCACCAACGCGGGAGAAGACCAAAAATCACCAAAACACCTCAAAACTCAACCCAAATCACTTAAAACATGCAATATACTAAGCAGGAACATTAAATACAAGTTTAGGACAATTAAAACACCTAAATTCATAAACCCACATACATTTTCACACATATACATACAATCAATATATATACACAAAATTCACATTATACCTTGGAAGAGATGGAGGAGAAGATGAAGGAAGAGGATGGAGCTTGAATTCTTGCTTGGAAGTGGAAGAATTCTCCTTGCCTCCTTGCTTGCTTGATGGATCGAATGAGAGAAGGAAGAGAAGGGTTTGGGTGTCTTGTGATTAGAAGAGAAAAATGAAGAAGAAGAATGAGAAAGGAATGGGGTTGGATCGTGTAATAAGGGAAGAGAAAGGAGGGAATTTGCACTTTGGTCCTCCAAGATTTTAAGTGCTTCAATTAGGTTGCCGGGGTTTAGTTGGGGAACGATTGAGGTCCGAAACAAGGTTCGATTAAGTCCAAGGATTTCATATAATTCAAATAAGTGCAGAAGGAAAAGAAAACATTTAATTAACAAGTAAACATGTGATAAACGAATTTAAATAGCATAGTCAAAGGTCACATAAATCATATAGTTCACTTACAATTTAAAAAGCATATAAGTCACGTAACTCTCGGTCTAAACCCACTCGTGACGTCATACCTGTACTGTCTAAAAGTCGGGGCGTTACAACCTCTCCCCCTTAAGAAGGACCTGTCCTCAGGTCCACTGCCTCGGGTCAAACTTCTAAGCAACTTTCCCGTGTTCATCCCATACGGGTTAGCAACTCCCCGTCAGGAATTAGTTCGGAAAAGGTCTTCAAACAACAAGGGGTCTTCAATTGCCATTAAGTCACGACCTATAACTCACCGAAATCTAAGCACTCGAAAGTCTAAGCATGTAGCAAGTAATGAAAGAACCCCGTCTTTCGAACAAGAAGGAGAGAACCCCGTCTCTCACAAGAAACAACGAGAGAACCCCGTCTCTCAAACAACAACGAGAGAACCCCGTCTCTCAACAACAACACAACAACCCAAGAAAAAGGTAAATAAACAAGCACGAATTTACCACAAAAAGGTCAGGTAAGAAACATTAAGTAAATCAAGTATCGTTCATACAAGAGCAGTTAATACAACAACAATCAAAGCATATATAGTATCACGCAATTATTCAAATTAAATTTGCATGTATGCATATGTCATGAATGTTCGATGTACCGTTCACCGAAGCACTAGAACTGATGGTAATGATCTCGTTGCTTGTGTGAAATCTTTCTCCTATGATTAAATTGTTCCTTGGCTTCTTCTTATACCCTTGACATATGTCCGATTCTTAATTAATTTCATCTTCTGAATGACTCAATTCTTAATCACTTCTCTCAAGTTTGGAGGGTGCCCTCGACCATAATCCAATCAACCCGTTCCTAATGAATTATATTTGACAAACTCAGAATCTCGAGTTAACCCGCCATTAGTTCAAATTATGGTTTCCAATCCTAGAGGTATCTCCGGCTCATCATGAAAAATGATTGACGAACCGGTAATTTCCTTCATGCACGTTGTACCTTACTTCTTCAATATTTCACCTTTAAGACTTGACTGGATTAACTCTCGGGATCACCTCTATGGAATAGACCAATTTGATCCGACATTCCTTACTCTATTTTCTCTTCGTTCTTCATTGTCTCAATATCTTCGACATCCAATGCCCATTGTACCAAATTCAACCCTTTTAATTCTTGGAAGATTGAGTTCTTACATCTCTTATTGTCAGGGGTCGGCGTAAGCGACCATCTTTCATATTTTCCTTTTCATTAGACAAATCCCTAAATATCCTCGAGCTTGCATCTTTATTACTGGAGATATCAATTCCTTCCAATACTCCAAGGCTCTATTTTCACAACCTTAATTTTCATCAATTTCTAAGGTTTTTCGAACTTACTCCGTATTGCTCTCGTAAAGCCCTATTGCTTGCTAAACCTTGCACCTTCGTTGTTCCTACTTGAAGTAACTTCCTTGACATGACCTAGAATTTAAATTTATTCCTAGGCCGTGCTCTCCCCCTTAAGAATTTGATCCACCTTTGTTTATTATCTTGAGTCAGCACTTCTTTATCCGAACTCTTCGACTTCTTCAAGAATCATCTCACTTAGAATGAAGGCCTTGACTATGTGATATTTTCGGTGTTCTTGTCCCCATTCACTTGATTTGATTAGTTAGGATAGCAATCACTTTCCTTTCACCCCCAACTTCGATTCAATTCCCAAACTTTTCAAAGTCTTCCATTATATCCTTGTCTACTTTGCATCCCAAGTCTCATCTCTCGACCCGAACTCAACTTGTTTATTATAGCACGCGGAGCATGAGATGAAGAAGACTTCCTATCAAGAAAACATCAAGCTATGCATGCCAGGTAAGAATGCCCGATGCATGTAGCACATTTTCAACAATTAAAGTATGCATCACACTTAAATAATTATGTCAATTAAACAAAATATAAGGAAATCAAATAATTTAACATAGCGAATGATGCACGTGCCATGAATGCAAGTACCTTTCACCGTAGAAATAAGCTTTAGTTCGACACCTTGTCCTTTGCTCTTGAATTAGTTGATCTTGGTTTGTTTAACCACGGTCTTTCGGATTTCCTTAGCCCTCTTGTATAAGGTAGTGTGTTCCCAAGGTCCGAGTTGTAGTTTGAACCCAATTTCTTCTTGATCAAAGTCCCCTTAACTTGTCTCTTGTGAATTTAAATTGGTGGAATGGCTCGTCCCCCAATTGTTTACACTTGAGCACATAATTTCCTTCCAAAAGCTCTTTGCCCTTTCTTTATCGTTTCCCTTTGTTGTTCCATATCTAACTCTCCCAAATCCGAATTTGTTGTTTAGTTGCAATTTTCTATACTCGAACATCTCGATACTTCAATTTTTTTACAAAATCGATCCTAAGCTTCTTTTATTCCCCTTGTATCTCTCGTGAGACTTTATTATCCAAAGTTATTATTTTAAATCCCATCTCCTTCATACCCGTGTTTCTCGATCCTCTAATTTCTCCCCAAATCCAAATCCTAAATTATCCAAAACTTTCCCGTAGCTGTTACCTTGAGAAGAGCCTTCTTATTCCATTCATGGTGAGTTTATAAGGTGAATAAACCATCTTTTACGGTTAGGTAATCCTATTTCAGTCGCTCCACTCCAAATACCGAACTTGAATGCAACTCAAGTGTCTTGACTTCCCATAGTTTTATGTTGCGTTTCTAGTTGGCCGAATCCTCTACTTGTTGTCTTCATGAATCCAAAATTGATCGGTCTTCTTAACTCTTTTAAATCAATCCAAACTTTTATTTCAAAATTCAAAGTATCCCGACTCATCTCTTTATTCTTGATCTCTTATTTCGACATTAAGGGACTTTACCCCGAGCTTAACTTCCTATCTTAATTTCGACCCTAACCATCTTGATTTAACCCTTCAATTCCAATAGTGTGATTCCCTATATCTTGCTATACATTAGAGCCTTGATGTCTTCAAGGTTTCCTTCACTTCTCCTTCAAATTAAACGAGCCTCTTGAACCCGGTTGATCAACTCCGCTTGTGGCGTAGGCATGTGTTTTTATCTTATGGGTTATAGATTTCACACACTCACACCATTCCTTTATCCATACCAATCTTCACGCATAATTTAATCCTCATCTCAAACTTGAACTCCCAACATATTCTTACCATAATATCCGCCAACTACTTGAGTTCCTCTAAATCCCCGGAATCTTCTTCAAGCCACCGATATCTCAAAAGAATTACTTGTAGCATGCGGTTGCTGTAGTAAAAATTTGGTTGTGGTTTGATGTTGTGTAGTCGCCTACAATTCGTAACTCAATTTCAATATAAATGCATGCGGGTTAGTGAATGCATATGTCACATATTTAACACCAAAACACGTATAGATGTAAAATGCAACACAGAATTCAACAAAATTTAAATTTCATCATAAAATTCATTAAACTTTCAAATAATACATGCTCATGATCAATGCGGTGCGCACGTTAACACGTTGTTTCTAAGCCGTTCGACCTACACTTGACACAACACGAAGCAAAGAACCCCGGTTTTGCAAAACCGGGCTCTGATACCACTTAAGGATGTAGCACCCGAGACGATAGGTGCCACATCCCCCGCACTATGAGTCTAGTCCACACATGAAATGGATAGTCCAAGCATGAACCGGACTCATAGCGAACGGGAGACAAAATAAAAACAACCTTGCTAGGCGGAATCTAACCCCAAACCAAATAACTCAAGAAAAACAAAACCAAATGTGCAATGCGGAAGTAATAACATATAATTCATACTTTTCAACAATTACTACGAGTCCAACAATTCCAATACATAATTTAAATCCATCATGCATCCTAACAACGGGTTCAGCTAAACATGCAACCTGTCCCGAATTAATAATCAACAATGAATCATAGTTGGCACACAGGCCCAATTACGTCAGGAGATACGATTATAACATATCAATATGAAATGGGACTCGAGTGTACAAGTGTGACTCGATCAAGAATGCAATGACTCGACTCCCGCCTAGCCAACACCTGCAAGAACTGAGAAGTGGGAAAGAGGGGTCAGTCTCTAGAAGACTGAGCGAGCAGGAGCTATACATATATATATAAAAACATGCACATGCAGGTCATAAATCCCGAGCAAAGTTTTATTTAAAGTTAGTTCCCACGAGGGCAATAAAAGGACTAAGTAATGCTCGGATTTTACGACTAATTCATATTAAATTTAATAAGTTCATAATTCATACATAAACATAATGGCTCGGCGAGTGAGCGTGCATAATCTCCAACCAAACTCCGACCGTGTACGATAAATATCATTAATACACTGAATACGTGATCATGCAATATACATAATACACACAAATCATATAACATAGTCGTTTGGGCGATCCGTGTCCCGGCCTTCCCGCACGGTGCATAACAATCATAATACAATCATAATCATAAAACAAGTTCCAACCTTCTTCCTCCGGGTGATGGCCGGGTGATCGGCCCGAACCATCCATACATGGACCAAAAGGGTTTCATGACTCCCCTAGTGGCACTCAGCGTCTATTCCTCGCTAACTCCTAACGAGGTCCGGTTACGCCGTTAATATAATTGGAACTAGTGAAAGGGATCACCGTCGGCCCATGCCTCCCCGGATAGCCTCTAACACCAAGTCCCTGGGCCCCACTGTGCATTCATTCATACATTTCTCGCCAAAACCTTTGCTTTATACTTAGGATACATACTATAAGAAAACATACCTTACCGTGCAACTCGGCATATGCTATACACGTACCTCTCCGTGTCATCCTAATCCGTAGCTAGCATGAAGACACACGGTTTGGAGCATAGCCTCGTTGCAAAACCATTTTAAGCTTATATACGCCCATACGTATAATTTCAGAAGAATTTACTCAATGACTCCACTTGTAAAGATAACATATATATACATAAGGTTTTAGGCCAAAACTTGTCACATAAGGGTTATAGGGTTTTATACATAACTAGAACGAAAACACCCTCACCTGGAAGAAGGCAACGAGGATACAAGCTAGGTCGGGTGCCTATTGATCATGATATCTCCTCCCTGTAGATGAACTGTACAAGAGAAAGACATAATGTGTACTCATGAGAAACGAATCAATATGAAACCAATTAGGACGCACGGCATTAACATGAGGTGTTCGTGAAATGCTATGTCATGATTCAGTACACAATGGATCATAAAATGTCATGAGTTGATGTGATCATGTTCATGCACACCATTAAGTTCATTTTAAACACATAAATGATTCAATCAATCAATCAATTCGTAATAAATTACAATACATGTTAACAATGCATAAGGATCAATTAGGCATGTATATAATGCATATAAGTCACATAAGGAGTCTAGGAGGTGCAAGGAAGGTGATAGAACGAGTTTTGGCAAAGTTTAGCAAAAGTTAGGAAAAGTTGACAATTTTCGGAAATGCGCTAGCTGTAGAAAAATGGGTATAACTTGAGTTTGAGAAATTGGAATTAAGTTTTGCTTGTTGGAGGTGAAACTAGACACATAGATGTTTTCAAGGATATGTGGCACGAATCATGGTTCAAAGCGAGGTGAAAATGACTTAGGTTTGAAGTTGGACGAATGCAGATTGTTGAAGAAGTGGCGACACCAAAATGAATTGATCATATCTCATAAATGGGAAAATATATTAAGATGATTCCAATTGGAGGATGTTCTAGACTTCAAGAGGTTTCCGCGGGTTCAAAAATCAGGTCAATCCGAGTTCGTATGAGGGAGAACGAAGCAAAACAAACTCAGGCCGAAACAGGGGAGGGTCCAACGTTTCTGCATCAAATCCACCCCCGTGGATTTTTCCAAAAGGAAAAATCCACCCTCGTGGATTTAGGTCAGTGGCGAAAAAAATGCAGAAAACAGGGCACCAACGCGGGAGAAGACCAAAAATCACCAAAACACCTCAAAACTCAACCCAAATCACTTAAAACATGCAATATACTAAGCAGGAACATTAAATACAAGTTTAGGACAATTAAAACACCTAAATTCATAAACCCACATACATTTTCACACATATACATACAATCAATATATATACACAAAATTCACATTATACCTTGGAAGAGATGGAGGAGAAGATGAAGGAAGAGGATGGAGCTTGAATTCTTGCTTGGAAGTGGAAGAATTCTCCTTGCCTCCTTGCTTGCTTGATGGATCGAATGAGAGAAGGAAGAGAAGGGTTTGGGTGTCTTGTGATTAGAAGAGAAAAATGAAGAAGAAGAATGAGAAAGGAATGGGGTTGGATCGTGTAATAAGGGAAGAGAAAGGAGGGAATTTGCACTTTGGTCCTCCAAGATTTTAAGTGCTTCAATTAGGTTGCCGGGGTTTAGTTGGGGAACGATTGAGGTCCGAAACAAGGTTCGATTAAGTCCAAGGATTTCATATAATTCAAATAAGTGCAGAAGGAAAAGAAAACATTTAATTAACAAGTAAACATGTGATAAACGAATTTAAATAGCATAGTCAAAGGTCATATAAATCATATAGTTCACTTACAATTTAAAAAGCATATAAGTCACGTAACTCTCGGTCTAAACCCACTCGTGACGTCATACCTGTACGGTCTAAAAGTCGGGGCGTTACATGTGTGGTCTCCAGTTCGCTTAGACTTAGGTTCGTGTATGGATTTCCCATTTCATATGCGGGTTCGGGTTTAGGTGCGGGGGATGTGGTGGCCTGGGCTCTGGGTGCTACACGATGTGACACGTCTCACTTTGTTGTGATAATTAAATGATTAATTTGATTAATTATTTAATGGACTTTAATTTAGTTATGAATTAATATTAAAGTTCTAATTTGGAGAATTTAAGTCTAATAAATAATTAATTATAAATTAATTAATTATTAACTTCAAGTTATTTATTATGAATAAATAAAATAAATCAAAATACCTAAAGAAGTTAGATATTATATTCTTGCTTGACAAGTTGGTCAAAAAGAGACTTTTGGTCAAAGTAAGAGTCTTTCTCTCCAAGCAATGAATATACTAGCTAGTGGGCTAAAATCCTATCCCTAATAGGAGATGGGTTTTGAACCCCATAGCTATAAATACAAGGGGTTCGAACCCCTTGAGAGTTGATAGCAAAATTCTCCTTCTCCATATTATATCACACAAACCCCAGAGCTTGAACACTAAACATAGAACTAGCATCCTCCCTGTTTAGATCGTGATCGAGGTTGGTGTGGACTATTTCTCTAGAGGGCTGCTTTCGTGGAGTCTTGAAAGATTCGAAGGAGTTTGGGGACTTGCTGCTTGAAAAGCGTTTGTGGGCGGTTCGTTGAGGTGGGGAATCTCCGGAGCCGGCGGCTGGGTTGCCGGCCATTCCACGGGCCCCCCTCAGCCCTGCGTCTCAAACGTGTCAAGAAAGCGTCGATCTAAGTGAGTTTCTTAGAACCCTACGAATTTGGGAATAAGAATTGCAAGATTCAATCTTCTTTTGGGAATTTTTTTTATATTCGCTACATTTCTATTTCGTTTTCCGTAACATGTAGTACATCCCAAGTCATTATATTCTTAACTTTGTAATTTCAGGTTTTAGAAAAGAACGAGCCCCGCTTGATGTTATTTTGGTCTTGATATGTAATTTTTTTTTTATTTTGAGAATTTATGATATTGGATTTTGAATGTGCAATTTTAACTTATAATATCCAATTTTATATGCATTGTTGATATAAAATAATCTATAGTTATTGATTAATTCCAATATGTATATAATATTAGTGTCTATTAAGATAATAAAAAATATTAAAATAATTAAACGATTATATTAATTTGATGTCGAAATTTACAAAATCATCCTTATTTAACACATATTCTAACAAAACGATCCCTTTATAGTATTGCATTAACATTACAGTCCCTGAGAGTATTTTGGTAAAATTACAAAAATAATAAAATATTCAAGGGTATTTTCGACATTACTGGGTTTAACCCTAACGGAGTGCAAGGACCTCGAACGGAACATGAAAGTTAAGGACTTATTTATAATTTTCTAATAATGATGAACTGCGTTGTAATTAGGCCTAAATATACGGTAGTTGGATGTAATTTTTCCTTCATTTATAATATTTATCTATGTATGAACGTGGGATTTAAGTTGAATAGTGTCGAGTTTTTGAATCATAAGCAGAAACGCATTGCTAGATATTCATCCCAGAACACATATGGAACTGTAAGGGTGCGTGTGAGTGGATCCCAACAAAAACCATCACCAGTTTTGTTATTCATGATTTCTATGAATTTTTTCCATTTTTTGAGTTTTTTCTTTCTTTTTATCTTAGTGCAAGGGTTGAGATTCAACTTTTAACATTATAAAATTCGCAAAATAAGACAGACCTCCCTACGAGCAGAGCTCATTGAGCTTGGAAGACCCCTCATTGAAGTTGAGTTACATGACCAAGAGACTATTATGTAAGTTAATTGATCAATTTAAGCTCAGACGAGTACGTAGCTAACCCATAAGACCGAAACCTAGCAGTGGGTCATCAGGGCACAATGTTGACCCAAGCTTTATACAACTGACACCAAAACTACATCAGGGGTCAATAGACACCAAAACACAACCACATTACCAAAACTATGTTGAGAATAATGTCCTACAAAGTAGATTCATTATAATCCATTTTGGAACTTTCCATGTATCACAGACAATTTCTGAATAATACACGTATGATTTATATCACACTTTTTTATGTGCAATTACGTGTTCTGTGTGTTTCCTACTATGTGTGAATGTATTATAATTCCCCTAATCCATCAGTCTGTTAGGGACTTTGTCATTAGGTGAATAACGCATGAAACATACCCAAACTTAAGCCAGATTAGAAACTACTCCAACTCGGTGAGCCCAACGAATAGTGCGAGCATCAATTAGGCTCAATTGAGACTTGCTTATGGGATTGTGTCCTTAAGAAGGATCACCCAATTTCATGGGGTGTAAAATACATAGGTTGATGTGTACCCAATACATGAGGGGGCTCGTTATAAGAACGACTACACTGAGTTGTCCCGCGTGAGAAGACTCCTAAATGGGAAATGAAGTTTCCACTTCTAGAAGAGGAAACTTCCAGATTAGGAAGCATCTCACAGGTCAATGGCATGAGTAATTAATCCTTTGACTTGAGATTTCATTGATGTCCCATATGAGCAAACTAGGTAATCTTAGATATAGGTCTAAAAGGATGTCGCTCGACACACCTAAATTATGACTTATGTTGGGGCTACAAAAATAACACATGGAGGCATATGAGAATTAATAAGGGACTTACACTTAGTTAAGGTGAGAAGATCTCTTATTGCATAAGTTGTTTATATACCATCCTAAAACTCTCGGCCGAGGTGGTGGACCAAGACTTCAAGAAAAGTGTTTGTTGGATTGATATGCAATGGATAAAACGAACTTAGCTTTAATATTAAGATTAATGGGGCTCTCAATATTCTCATGCCCTTGGTCTTAATCGAGAGATGGAATGGTAGGAGGATTGTATCTTATGGATGTTATTGACTGAAAGGTTCTTTCGATTTAATTTGTTATTCGGGTAAGGGTCACACATCTGTTGCTAGACTAAGATTGTGAGATCTGTGAGTTGATTAATTAATAAGTGTATTAATTAATTAGGCTCACTGCTAATTGAATAATTAACCTAAAGGGTCACACACAAATGCCAGGTTCAAAGGGTATTGTTGAAAAGATACCAAATTTTCTCTTTCACACTTATGAGAGATAAAAGCTCGAGAAACCATGAGAAAATGAAGAAAATATGCGAGAAAAATTAAGAACAAAAAAAAAAAAAAAAGAAACAACAAAAGAAAAAGAAGAATAAAAAGAAAAGAAAAATCAAATGTGTTGAGAAAAAGAAAAGTGCCGAAAAGTGAAAAATGCAAGTATAAGGAAAGTCTAGTTGTACAAGTGAAAGTTAGAACTTCAAGAAAAAGTTGTGAGTGCAATAGTGTAAGTTCGGTGTTTGAGTCACTATTCAAAAATTTCGACATCCTAACCCCGAGCCTACATTACAAACTAAGAAAAGACCTAACGATTTGAGTTATGAGCTCATTGTGTTAGCATATATAGGCATGAACAAAGTTTCCCAATGAATGGTCAAGTGCTTAAGAAGAATTCATAAACTAATCAAGTTGATTTTGTTGCATTTGTAGGTCGATATTCACATGTCACGAGATTATATCTCTTATACTCTTTCTATCTTACGTAGTACTTGTAAATGATGCTTTGCTAACTTAGCTCGATTGAGGGATGATCTGATGATGATTCTCTTCTTTGAAAGTTCTTATTGATATAACTCTACCGGACATATCTGTCTTTACTCGAGGACGAGTAATGGTTTAAGTGTAAGGGTATTTGTTGGGCAATAAATACTTGATATTTTATGACTAAATTTCGTATGCTTTTATGAAAACGCTTGATCTTGGTTTTGGTTGGAGGTTAGATTTTTTTGTAAAGGTGGTTATTTTCCTGGAAGCAAAACAGGACTGGAAGTGAGGTTATATAGCTGATATTGAGGCAATCCTGGTGTTGCATGGTCAAGTGAACATGGAATCAGTGTTTGATTTGAGGTTAATTACAAGCATACACTAATGCCAAGGTGTTTAATAAGAGGTTAATTACAGGTGTTTGAATAATTTATATTTTAAGTACACAAATTAATGTCTTTTAATTCTGTTTTTTCATACTCGTTGATGTTGGGATTGATTTGAATAATGATTATTGATTTAAAAGTATGAATATTTTAGACTTTATTCTTGTTGTTATGGTTTTAATCATGAGTAGTTAATCCTCAAGTCGTGGGGATGAAGATGGATAGATATAGATGTTTGATGGATTGTTCTAATGAATAGTTTTTATGTTATGAAATCGAATTGATTGGCATGTTGAAGCCTGATCACCTTTGATATGGTTTATAATTTATTTGATAACCGAAAATGTATATAAATTTGGAATATGTTTCATAACACTTAGGGTTTGAGTATAAAGAGATTTAAATTGACTCTGAGCACTTAGTGATTAATAGGTGTATGACTAAGCCCCTGCTAATTAATTTCAACCATCTTGATTTATTGGTTTAATTGGTGAAATATTGGATTACTAGAGTAAGCAGTATAATTTGATTAGGCACACATGCCCGTTCTCAAGAGAGACTAGCATTTATTAAGTGATGGTGATTGTGAAAATGAAAGAATTCATTGAGCAATGCATTAACATCTTAATCCATAAAATTATTATCCATTAACTACTTTTTATTATTGTTGAGTTTTCATTATTGTGTTATTATTGCTTCCGTGCATTCAATAATTGCTAGAGAATTCCACTTGATAATTGATTTGGTCTATAGAATAAAGAAAATACGAAATGATTGGTTGATTTTTTTCGTCCTTGTGGGATCGACACTTGTGTGCTACAAATGTCATGTGGACACTTGCACTACATAGGGTTTAATTAAAATTTTCACGAAAAACCCCAAACAACCGCTGATACTCCTTTCCCTACCTTAGCTATTGCATCCAACTGCTTCCCCTATTCTTCTCTCTCTCTCTCTCCTAAAAAAATGGGGGAGAGAACCCCCTTTTCCCGACGCTTTCTTTTTCGGCTCCGACCACAATTGGGAGCCCCTTTTCCTGATATTTCTTTCGTCACTAGTCGCTCTGCCATCTTCTTCTCTAGCCACCACCCCTCCTCATTCTCTTTCCCCACAACTGAAGACAAGGAAGTAAGCAGCAGTTGCAGAAACCCTATCTTCCATCTCTCGGCACCGTACCTCTCTCCAGTGTCACGAACTCCATTCGACAATCTCTCACACGGCTGCCGGAGTTCCCCGTACAACAAACCTTTTAATTCTATTTTTGTTTGAATCTTTGTAAGCCATTGTACCCCTCTTTTTCCCAATAGCGTTCGAATTATTCCAGAGTGTGTATGTAATTAATTGAAAATAGAATAAATATTTGAGCGATTGTGTATATTGAATCAGTTTTGTTCAGAATTATAGTGTGTAATTATCTTAAATAATGACTTTAATTGATTTAATGATTTGTTGTTTAAGTTAAGAAATTTGTATAATTTTAATCATATGATATAATTGAATTTAGGTGTGGTAAATTATTTATATAAATTTAACCTCGTAAAATGGAGTTGTTTGATTGTGAGATGTAATTATGTAAATTTGTTGATTGAGAGTTATTGTGGAATCATGTTTATTTATAATTATGGTTAATTGTGTAACAAACAAAATTGATTACTTAGAAAATCCTAAGATTCTTGTTATATCTTGTTTAATTTTTAAATTTCTTTGTTATTATACTATTGAAATTAATTTACACATCCTTAAGAATTTATATGTATATCACTTAACTTTAGTGGCTCGTGTCTCCGATAGTTTCTCTGAAAAGAAGACACTTCAGTTTTGCAATTTGTGATTTGCTTATGATTAAAGATGTTTATATAAGTTTTACTTTCTAACTTATGATATATTTGTTTCAGTGGGAAATATACAAGTTAAGATGTAGTTTGATGCTTTAGTGAGTTATTTATTTAAATATTCATTTAAATGGGATCTGTAAACTTAAGATGCAATATTTATTTAAATACAAGTTAAGATGTAGTTTGATGCTTTATGGGTTTGCCGATAATGTGGATTTGGTTATTTGAAATTGAATTAAGCATGATTTAGTTGTTCCTAAGTGTGTAATTAGTGACTTGAATGTTTAGCATGCATGTGTGTTTTGTTGGTTATGATCGATTGGGGATGATCATGTAGACCACCCCCCTGATTTCTCTTTATTGACCATAATTGACTTTTCATTTTGTTTCGTTTCTCGAGCTCCTTTGCATTCTTCTAACTGCTTATAAACATGCTTAATTGCTATTTTTTTCATATTATAAAAATAAGTTTTTTTTTTCAATACAAGGGATTTTATAGAGGATCCCACCTCAAAATCACAATCAGAAAAAAGCAAACACAACCAAAGGACCAAAAAAACAAATAAGAGGAAGTACTACTTCCTCTAAAATAAAGCATCTAGACCAAAGGTATCTTCATCAATTTCTTCGCTATCTCCATCTTTATAAGTTACAAGCCAATCAAAGTGAGCTTCTTCGGATAAGGATCTCTTCAAAACTCTAGAACTTTCACTAAGGTCTTGAAAAAACGATATTTTCTCCATATTTCTATTAAACGAATTTGAGCGTCTAAAGAGAGCCATCTGTTTGAATGTCTCTGAATTATCCTCTACGAACTCGTTCTTCTTGTATCTCTCGGGATAGATGCATTTCTTATGACTAGTAGTGTCAGCTGAATACTGAAAATCTTTTTTTCCCGACTTATTTTCAACACAAATGGTCAAATCTATGATGGACTCAGGTTGATGCGATGTCTTTTTCTGGACTATTTTGAAAAGCTCTCTCATAATAGAATGGTCATCTTGAGACTTGAACTTTTCCTCGTATTTCTGCTTTTTGCCTGACTTCGTGCGATTTCGAGTTTTTTCTTTTTCTGGTTCACAAGAAAATCCGGCTCAATGATTCTATCCACAATCGAGTCTTCCTGTTCCAGGTTGTGAACCTCATCCTCATTTAAGGACTCTTCGTCTACAAGCCGACTAGATTTATTTTCGGACAAAAGCTGCTCTTCCATCCTAAGGTTCTCTTGGGTTCTCTACTCTTCCTCTCGATCCCATTCTTTCTCTTGCTCACTGATCCGACAAAGATCATGGAACATGGTGGACTCTTGTCATTGAATCGTCGGCTTGTTCAGTAAGGGCTCAAGATTAAGTGGATTAGGGTCATCTTCTTGGGTCGATGAAGAGGACTCAATTTAGCCCGTCTCTGAAGACTGCTTTTATGATTTGTTTAATAGTCCTTGGGCAGGAGCTAAGTATTGCGGACTTTCCTGACTGACAATTTCCTAAACAATTGTCGCAAGTTTCTTGTAGCCCAATCCATTTTCAAAGGGTCCAAAGAAGCATGCTCTTCCGGATTGGGCAGAGGAATCTCGGGTTGCAGTTGACTAGCCTGATTGTTTTTTGGAGCCCAAACTAACTGTTGGCCCCCAACTGCATTAGGTTAGAATTTGCATCTCCAACCCTAGCAACATCATTCATTGTAATGTCCCCAATTTCAGTCTTGTCGATGTTGTCATTCACGCCACCACCGGCCCCCTGGTGGCGCACCTCGTATTCCTTTAATTTTCACACGTAAATCTGGGACTTCTTCTGATCCACTATAGTAATCTTTGTCCTCATGCCCTATACGCGCACATTTTTTGCACTATGGAGGGAGTCGCTCGTACACAATCGGTTAGATCCAGGTCATTCCATGGTACGTAAGACTCAAACGCTTCTTCAATGACTGTGGCAAATCAACTTCAATACAAGAGCACGCTACTGATCATCTTTTCACATCAAAAGTGCCTTCTTCAAAACATAAAGGCTCTCCAATTTGTTTCGCAACATCAAAAAATGACTCTGGTTTAAAAAATTCACTTGGAAAATCCAGAAATCTAACCCAAATAGGAGTTGGAGACGATTCCACCTTCGTGTTAAAGGTAGGAGTCCACTTGAATAACCTCATCGAAAACCCGTCTAAAACAATTATCTTTTGCATCAAGAGTTCCATAAAATCCTCATGGCAAGTTAGTCTAATTAAAACATGTTTAATATTCAATAAGCCAATTTTAAACTCACATGAGAGATCCATTCCCATCATAAGCTCGTGTAAATGAACCATCGTCGGATAACCCTACGAGAATATCCCAACAAATGCAAATCTAAAAGGCCATGATAGCTCTACGATTTCTACATCAAAAAAAGAAATATTTGTGATTCCGTTTCACTCTAAAACACTTCCACAGGGCTTGCGATTCTTGTCCCGAGGGAAGAGATAGACGCGCCCACATTTCGTGGGTAGCGGTTTCACGATAGAGGGTGGAGGGGTCGATGTTTTTGTGGGTGGTGACGAGTGTAACGCTGCGGCATAAGATGGTGGCATAGGTTGCGCCTAGGCATGCAAACGAGCCGAGCCGAGCCGAGCCTTGGCATTTTTTGCCAGCTCGGGCTTGGGCTCGTAATATAAAGGAGTGGTTCGGGCTTGGTTCGCGAGCCAACGAGCCTCCTACTTTCTGGCTCGGCTCGGCTCGGCTCGCGAACCTGAATTGCCTTCACCCAAAAAAAGAAAAAAAAAAAGAGAAAAGAAAAGGTGAAAACTAAACTTCAGAGTTCAGATCTACAGATAAACACCACGATCAAACTTCAAACCTGCAAAACTCCAAATTTCTGTCTTCAAAAAAAAAATAAAGAAACTCCAAATTTCTTCCTCAAGTTTATCCCAAATGAAACATTCTGTTTGCTGTTTTTCCTAAATAAGTAAAATTTTAAATTAATCTTGTGTATCTCCCTTCTCCCCGTCCCCCTTCCATTTCCATCTGCATCCCTCTCTGCCAACAATTTCCCCTGCATTAATGTATCCTCAATCACAGACCAAGAGAAAGCAATCAACAACCAATTCTTAAAAACTCCAGCCACATTCAATGTAAAAGCTAAAGACTTTCCCACCAATAAGAACACAGCCATGTTCAAAGCAAATGCCAAATGCGCAAAAAGAATTAGTCCCAAAAATCACAAAATTGAAATGAAACCCCAGAGCTGCTGCTTCAACAGGGTACTCCACAAACACACACGGAATTGCAAGAAAAGCCAAACAACTAGGGCCGACATAATAAAGGGGAGTAAACGGTGGATCTGAAGAGGTGGCGATAGCATAGGTGACGGCGGAGAAGCAGCGAGGTGGTGATGGTGTGTTGGGCGGCGGGCGGTGGTAGCACTTGTGGCGGCGGGCAGGAGTGGTGATGTTTTTGTCGGTGATGAGAAGTGAGAAAAAGAGAATGGGAAGGGGGCAAATGAAATTAGGGTTAGCATATTTGTGTATACATATATATATATTATATATATTTTTTAAATTTAGTGTGGCTTGCGAGACGAGCTGAGAAGCATATGGCTCGGGCTTGGGTTCGAAGTCCTGCGAGCCGTGGCTTGGCTCGGCTCGGCTCGCCATCTTCGAACCCAAGCCCGAGCTATTTCCGAGCCGGCTTGTGAGGCTTGCGAGCCAGCTCGTCTCGTTTGCATCCCTAGTTGCGCCATGGCATGGGAGAGATTGGGTAGTCAACGATGATGAAGGAGGAAAGGCGATCGACGGCGGTAGCGGCGGCGCCGCTCATCAACTTGAAGAAAACATGAGGAGAGAATTTTTTTAAAAGCAAAAAACCTTTCAAAATAATTTTGGAAGAACGTGCTTAATTAATATTTGACTCATGTGTTAATTGAATTACATTTTTACAGTAGCACCCCAAACGGTAGGCACCACATTCCCCACACTAGAGTTCGAGACGTGTAGCGAAATAGAAAGTCCGTACACGCGCCAAACAATAGCGAACGGGAGATAAACAAAATCACCCCTAAGTTAGGCGGTCTAGACCCTGAAACAAAGCGCGCAACAGTAAACATTAAAGTACAAAACCAATTAAACATAAACATAAGCATATCATCATCAACATATACATGTCCTTCATACAAATCATATATCAACATGCCCAAGACTAGCTAAAAGAATATAACTTGATCTCCATGATCAAACTAACAAATGTATCAAATTAAGGCTACAAGTATCGTAAATACAAAATATAAATCAAGTTACGAATGAAATGCAACTCGAGCTATACTACAAGTAAGACTGTAAAGAAAAACTTGCCGCCTAGCTCGAACCAACGACCTGTACCGGCAACTCAAAAGCAAGGGGGAAAAAGATATATTGAGGAGGGGCCAGTCCTAAAAACTGTTGAGGGGGTTAAATCACGCACCCATACATATACATAAGATTAAAGCATATATCAAAGCCAAAAGTTCATGAATCTCGACGAGGTTTTTGCAATCTAAAATGTATTCCTGTGATAACAGATATATAAGAGAGTTTAGGATTCGAAGGCCAAAACAACCAATTTTAGTAATTAAGTGTCCATGCTCGTTTCACTAACCATATCAAATCATACTAACTCGGGGAGTACGAGTTCTTCAACCAAACTCCTCAAATTCATATAAATATACATATTCAAATTCAAAACCAAATCATAAACCAACCTCTTTTCCAAATGATAGAAATGGGAGGCTTCCCCTCTCAATCAATTCAAATTTCAAAGGTCACAAAGGTTACAAGACTCAGGGTTGAATCACTTTCGTTCACCTTCAACGGAGGTTGGATGAATTCTCTCAAATGGAACTGTGTACAGGGGTAGTGCCCCCGGGTGCCCCTTTCCCACATCTCCGGGGCCCAAACAGAACAGAACAGAGCATACAGACATAACTTATCTTTCAAGGTCAAAGCTCGCTACAGACATATACACACACCAACCCATTTCAAAATAAACAAACGAAAATAGCTTACGTATACATAAAAGTTTTTTCAAAACTTACATATCAAATGGAACAAGTTCCAAAGTACATATCCAAAAAAATATCCATACGTATTATACTTTGGTCGCATGTGGGCTCAAAACACATTTAGGGTTGTAGGTTGTAATAACTAAAAAAGAAAAAAAACCTCACCTTATCAAATGTAATCGGAAAAAAAAAGGACAAACAACGCTTACGAAGCGACCTCATTACTAACGGGATGTTCCTCTGAATAAAGCAAACACCAAAAGACACACTTAGACTCAACATGAACCATATAGACGCTCGGCGAATGCCTATGAATGCAATGATGCAATGCAAGTCATATACGTTCAACATTTAGATAAGTAGAAGCATCTAGCATATTTTCATACAAATAACATATCAAATAATCACATAATACATCATATTATATTATATCATATGCATATAAAAGCTTGAACACGTAAGGATCAAGATGGGGAGGGAAACGGCGAAAGAAACGAGTTAATGGACGAAAAGAATCACAACCTAGCACTGAAGGGTTGAACGACCGTTCAACCCTAACACACACATAGGCCGAATGGCCGTTCCACAAGACAAAATGTCCCCTTGGATGCGAACGGCAGTTCCAAGAATCAAGCTTCCTTGCGAATGGCCGTTCGCGGTGGTGTGACCCAAAACTCTCCCTCATGAGCGACCGTTTCCAAGCTTAAAGCTTGGGGCCTTGAATGGCCGTTCATTGTCCAGAAGTGGGGCTTCAAGACCTGCTCAAAACGCTGGAAATTGAAGGGAAACAAGGCAAGGCACACTGCAACAACACAACAAGTTTCCATGCATGAATTAGACCCTTAACTTGGATTAATGATCAATTAGGCATGCATAGCCACATAATCACTTCACTAGCTCATGAAAATAAGTATTTACCAAGACACCATTAATGCATTTTCAAGCTCAATAAATGGGGTTTCATGAATGTATCAACTACCAAGCAAAGAACACCATAAATGCATCATATATCATCAAATACACAACATATATAGTGTTTAGAGCAAGGGAGTTCATATTCAAAGCATATTATCAATTTCTAGACAAAAGATACTATTCATCTTCTTCTTTAATGAGCAACAAGACATGGATTCCATGGAAAGAAAGTGGTATGAGAAGAAAGAGCACGTCAAGGAGAGTTGGAATCTACCTCGGATCGTCAGATAAGTGAACGAAGGTGGCAAGCTTGAGCTTTGAATGTTTGAGGGAGCTAGGGTAAGAGAATCTCTTCCTCTCTCTTTTCTTGTGTTTGATTGATGGAAAATGCAGAAGAAAGGAAATAGTTTTATCCCTTTAAGGGGCTGAAACGGGTCGGTTTTGATAAAATGGGTAGGTTCCAATAATCTTGTCCATTTGGACCAGATTTTAAATCAAAAGGGGATTCAAACTACTTCAGAAAAATACAAGGCTACTTCTATAGGACTCAAATCTCGAAAAGAATCCAATGGCGGTGTCGGAGTTCGAATCCGAATCCCCGAGCTCAAGTTATCCGAAAAGGGCCCTGAAATGCCCTAATTACATTTTGGGCCCAAAACTTCCAAAAATTGCCAAATAGGTCCAAGACCTCATTCAAATAAATCCCAAACCATATAAATAACATATAATTCAATTAATTCACATATTATCAAATCCAGCAATCAAATTCAAGGGTAAACGGGTCAAATTCAAATTCAAAAGCAAATAGTTCAAGTTTAAGTATTTAAATCATTTAAATATTGTAGTACCCCGTACGGTGGGTCACCCCATCCCTTGCATCTAAGCCCAATCCACATACGAGATGGAAAACCCATACATGAACCGATCAGAGACGAACTAGAGACAAACAGACACACACCTGAGCTAGGCGGAACGTAGACCCTGAAACTCAAAACAAACCATGAAACAAATGTGTATGCGAAACCAAATCATATATACAAATATTAAAGCACAAGCAGCAGGTGACGGGTTCAACTAACATAAATACCTAATCACGAATATAAACATAAACCACAAATACAAACGGGTTCATAATGTTCTTAGAAGCCTGTCCCGAAACTCGATTGCATAAAGTAAACAATGCATACATAACAAACATTCGTACTTATACAAAAATCCGAATCAGAGGAAATAAAACAGACCAGAACAAAACAAAAGACTCGACAGACTCCAAGGACTCGAAGTTGGAAAACACGAATCAGAAAGCAGCGAAAATTTAAAAAATTTCCAACAAAAGGATCTAGGACTCGCAATCGTGTAACCAAATTCGTGGGGATTAGAAACTTACTTTCTTAATTGTCTTTGTTGAAGCATTTCAAGCACCCAAGAATGCTCTTCTCGCGGCTTGATCCCCTCTCCTTGGTAAAGCTCGAATCTTCAAACTTCTAACTTGAAGCTCTCTAGAGATAGTCCACCAACTTGACTACAATCTAACTAGTAAGGATGCTAGTTCTCTAGTTAGTGTTTAGGCTTAACCTAGGGTTTCGTTTATCTTGGAGAAAGGATGGTGTTCAACACATGAACCAAAAGAATTGCCAATTAGCTCTAAGAGGAGCTCGAGCTCCCCTATTTATATAAAGGGGAGGACCGAAAATCCTAGTCCTTATGGGCTAGGGTTTTGGTCTCTCTCTCTCCTATTACTTGATCATCAAGTATTTTGACTTTGACTTCGAATTCTAATTCAAATCAACTTTCAAGAGAGCTAAAAATATCCAAACTATTTTTGGATAATTTTATACATTATTTATTTAAAATAAATAACTTATTTATATCTAATTAAATAATTCATAATTAATTAACTATATTATTTTTCTCCAAAATAAGACTTTCTTTTTAATTCAAAATTAAACCAAAGTCAATTAAATAATTAACAACTTAATTATTTAATATCCAATTAAATAGTCACGTGTGGCACACGTGTCATAATGACACGTGTTCAGTCACGTGACCCACACGTATGGAACCCTATAGGCCCGATTAACTCGTTTAATCATTTTAAAGTCTCAACTCATGTAACCAAGTTGTTGTGTGTGACCCTCTAGGTTCTCAATTCAATTAGCAGTGACCCCAATTAATTTATTCACTAATTAATTAATCGGTCCACAGATTAAACGACCATAGTCTAGCAACAGGTGTTTAACCCTTAGCTGAATTGGAATGTTCGGATTCGACAGAACCTTTAAGTCATTAATTCATGTGAGATACAATCCTCCTACTTACTATCTCTCAACCAAGATCTAGGGCACGGGAATAATCAGAACCCTAATAATCCGGTCTTAAAGCTAAGTGCATTTCATATCCATTTGATCTCAATCCAAGAAACCCTTTTCTTGATGTCTTGATCTACTGCCTTGGCCAAGGACTCCATATGGCATATGAATGACTTACACAATAAGACATCACCTTGCAAATGCAAGTGTAGGTCTTTCTTGATTCTCATTCACTTTCATGAATCACTTGTGCAGCCCCAGCATAAACCTTGAATCAGTTGTCTAAGGCGACACCCTTTAAAGCTTATACCTAAGACTACAGAGTTAACTCATAAAGTGACAAGGAACCTCAAGTCTAAGGATCAATTAATCACATCAATGACTCGTGAGATATTTCCTAATCTGGAAGTTTCCATTTCCTGAAATAGAAACTTCCTTTCCCATTTAGGAATGTTCTCACACGGGGCACCTCAGTGAACTTACTTATTAAAGTAAGCACCCTCATGTATCACGCACGTATCAACTATACACTTTGCACCTCCATGAAACAAGGTGGTCCCTCTTAAGGGCGTGACCGCACAAGCAAGCCTTAGAGGAGTCAGGTTGACACTCCCACTGTCGGTAGGACTCATCGGCTTGGAGTATTTTACTAATCATGACTTATGTCATATAGGGCTCGTTTCATGAACCATTTCACCTAAATGGTAGAGTCCTAAAGTCATCAGGATTAGGGGAGTTCTCATACATGCACATATAAAGTAAACGCATTCCAAACAAGAGCATATAAAGAAGTGTTGCCTTAATTCGTTATTTCATTCAAAGATTGTCTGTGATTACAATAAGGAAAAGCACAAAGCGGATATACAATCGGCTTTCTAGGGCACTATTCCTAACAATCTCCCACTTGCCCGTTAAAGCCGTTCTAAAGCTACTCTAAGTCCCATCTTCTGAAGATGACCTTGGAAAGCTTCTCGACTAAGGGGTTTAGTAAGTGGATCTGCCACGTTCTCTGCTGATGTGACCCTCTCAATTTGCACATCTCCTCTTTTGATAATATCACAGATTAGGTGATACTTCCTCATAATGTGCTTGGTCCGTTGGTGAGATCTTGGTTCTCTTGCTTGAGCAACCGCCCCAGTGTTGTCAAAAAACACAGAAATGGAGTCTGTCATGCTAGGAACAACATTCAACTCTTGAATGAAGTTTCTAATCCAAACACCTTCCTTAGCTGCATCATTTGCAACTAAGTATCCGGCCTCAGTCGTCGAATCTGCAGTGGTAGTTTGTTTGGAACTCTTCCAACTCACTGCTCCGCCGTTTAGGCAGAAAATGTATCCTGACATTGACTTAAAATCATCTAAGTCAGATGCAAAGCTTGCATCGTAGTATCCTTCGACAGTAAGATCTTTCTGACCTCCGCAAACTAAGAATAAATCTTTAGTACTTTTCAAGTACTTGAGAATATTCTTCACGGCAGCCCAGTGACCATCTCCAGGGTCAGATTGGAAACGGCTTGTTACACTAAGTGCATAAGCCACATCCGGTCGAGTACATAACATTGCATACATTATGTTACCTATTGCTGATGCATAAGGTGTATGAGTCATTCTTTCCTTCTCAAGGTTTGTCTTAGGACACATCTTCTTTGAAAGACATGTTCCTACACTCATAGGAAGGTTCTTAACCTTTGCTGACTCCATATTGAATCTCTTCAACACTTTGTCAATGTACATCGACTGTGATAGTCCTATTGACCTTCTAGATCTATCTCGATAGATTTTAATTCCAAGGATATAGGACGCATCACCAAGATCTTTCATCTCGAATTGGTTCGATAACCATAACTTAGTCACTTTCATGTCATCCTTCGAATTCCCAATAAGAAGGATGTCGTCAACATAAAGTACTAAGAATTGCACTGAGGTCTCCAATTCCTTTCTATACACACATGATTCATTCGAAGTTTGACTGAAGTCCAACGCTTTGACTGATTCATCAAATCGAATGTTCCAATTCCTAGAAGCCTGTTTCAATCCATAGATTGATCTTTGGAGTTTGCAAACCTTTTGCTCACTCCCACTGAATGTGAAACCTCTGGGTTGATCCATATAAATGTCTTTATCAATGTCACCATTGAGAAAGGCAGTTTTCACATCCATTTGCCATATCTCGTAGTCATAATACGCAACAATGGCAAGCGTGATCCGAATAGACTTTTGCATTGCAACTGGCGAAAAGGTTTCATCAAAGTCCACGCTAGGTCTTTGAGTGAATCCTTTTGCAACCAGTCTTGCTTTATAGGCTGCAATGCTTCCATCAACTCCAAGCTTTCTCTTAAAGATCCATTTGTAACCTATGGGTTTGACCCCATCAAGCAAATCTACCAAGGTCCAAACTTTGTTGGAGTTCATGGAGTCCATTTCGGATTTCACAGCTTCTATCCACTGTTCAGAGTCAGAATCTGAAAGTGGCTCCTCATATTTTAAAGGATCATTATCCTTTTGAGAGATTTCATAGAAGAATCCATACCATCTCTCCGGCTGTCTAGGAGTGCATTCAGAACGCCTTAGAGGAGGATTTTCGTGTGTATCGAAATTCGTGATTGGTTGTTGTTGATCAGAAGGGTACGTTTCTTCAGTGGGTGGTGTGGGATCACTTTGTACTTCTTCTAATTCTATGATCTTGCCTTTCTTTTCTTTAAGGAACGGTTCCTCAAGAAAAGTGACATTTCTGGAAACAAACACCTTTTGCTCAGATTGATCATAGAAGTAGTATCCTATGGATTCCTTAGGATAACCTACAAAGTAGCATAAGTTAGAATCAGATTCTAACTTATCTCCCACTGTCCTTTTCACATAAGCAGGACAACCCCAAATTCTTAAGTAAGAATAACTAGGGATTTTACCATGCCACATTTTATAGGGCGTTTTAGGGACTGACTTAGAGGGAACTAAATTCAAAATCTTTGCTGCACTTTCTAGGGCATAACCCCAGAAAGAAGGTGGTAAGTCAGTGAAACTCATCATGGAACGAACCATATCTAGCAGGGTTCGATTCCTTCTCTCAGAAACTCCATTAAGCTGAGGAGTTCCCGAAGGAGTCCATTGAGAGATAATCCCATTATCTTTGAGATGATTGAGAAATTCTTCACTAAGATACTCGCCTACTCGATCAGATCGAAGTGCTTTGATCTTGTGACCAGTTTGGTTCTCAACCTCCTTTTGAAATTCTAAGAATTTCTCAAAAGCTTCAGATTTATACTTCATTAAGTAACATAACCATATCGACTAAAGTCATCGGTAAAGGTTATGAAATACTGATGATTGTTTCTTGTGCTTACACTAAGCGGTCCACAAACATCAGTATGGATCAAATCCAAAACCTTAATGGCACGTTCCACAGTTCCTTTAAAAGGGACTTTGGACATCTTTCCTTTGAGACAGGATTCGCAAGAAGTTAACTCCTTAAGTTCATTTTCAGAGAATGATCCTAAAGTGTTTATCTTGCTAATTCTGTTCTTGAAAATGTGTCCTAATCTAGCGTGCCATAAGGGAGCTGAAACTTTGTCATCTCTCTTACGCTTCGTTTCTCGTTGTATATTCATAATATTAATATTCTGAGTTAGATAAAGTCCATTACTTAGAGTATCGGTGTGAATGGAAGAGTTGTTCCATTTGATAAAGTATTTACCATTCTTAATATAAGTTTCATAACCTTCACAATCTAAAATTGGAACATAAATTATATTACGAATAATGCTCGGTACATAAAGGACTTTATTTAAGACTAACTCAAAACTACCTAAATCTAATCTAATTGTGCCTAAAGCTCGAGCTTCAACATTTGAGCCATCGCCGATCTTCAAGACACATTCTCCTTCTTTGAGTTGTTGGACTTCACTTAGCATCTGTACATCATTACAAATATGAGTTCCACAACCGGTATCAAGTAACCAAGAACTAGAATTAATAGAAAGATTTACTTCAACGAGAAAGATACCTTTCTTTAGAGTAGCCTTGTACTCTTGGCAGTTTCTCCTCCAATGTCCCGCTTTGCCACAATGGAAGCAAACATCCTCTTTCTGATCTCGCTTCTTCTTTGGGGCCTTCCCCTTCGAAACGCCACCAGTGGGCCTAAGGGGTTTCTTCTTCTTCTTTTGGGCTTTCTTGTCGTTACCTTTAGAAGGCCCAGAAGAGGAAGATGGAGCATTCACCATCAAAACCTTATTGTCCTTCTTGATTGTGCTTTCAGCAGTCACAAGCTGACTAATCAGCTTAGCTACAGTAGCACCAGCATGATTCATGTTGAAATTGAGGACAAATGGGTTGAATGATGGTGGGAGCGAAGCTAGCAACAAATCCACTGAAAGCTCATCTTCAGTGGCATGTCCATGGAAGCAAGTTTCTCAGTAAGGGCGAGAAACTTGAGTCCATATTCATGGACACTTGAACCTTCCCTCATTCTTAAGTGGAACAATTCCTTTGAAGTGTTATACCTTGTAACACGTTCATGAGGGCGGTAAAGTTGCTCTAAGTGGTCGTAAATCTCCCAAGCGAATTCCATGGCCTCATGTTGCCTTTGCAAGTCCGGAGACATGTTAGCCAACATAAGGCAACGGGCTTGGAGATTATCATCCTTCCACTTCTGATTCGCGTCCCGCTCGGCCCGAGTGGGAGCCTCCCCTTCGGGACTAGGCTCCCCTTCGAAGAGAACATAAGTTCTCTTCTCAGAATCTAAAATGATTTTTAGATTGTTGGAAAACACGAATCAGAAAGCAGCGAAATTTAAAAAAATTTTCCAATAAAAGGATCTTGGACTCGCAATCATGTATCCAAATTCGTAGAGTTAAGAAACTTACTTTTCTTTTATTCTTTCTTGAAGCGTTTCAAGCCACCCAAGAACGCTCTTCTCGTGGCTTGATCCCCTCTCCTTGGTAAAGCTCGAACCTTCAAACTTCTAACTTGAAGCTCTCTAGAGATAGTCCACCAACTTGATCACAATCTAACTAGTAAGGATGCTAGTTCTCTAGTTAGTGGTTAGGCTTAACCTAGGGTTTCATTTATCTTGGAGAAAGGATGGTGTTCAACACATAAACCAAAAGAATTGCCAATTAGCACTAAGGGGAGCTCGAGCTCCCCTATTTATAAGAAGGGGATGGCCGAAATTCTTAGTCCATATGGACCAAGGATTTGGTCCCTCTCTCTCCTATTACATGATCATCAAGTAATTTGACTTTGACTTTGAATTCAAATTCAAATCAACTTTCAAGAGAGCTAAAAATATCCAAACTATTTTTGAATAATTTTATACTTTATTTATTTTAAACAAATAACTTATTTTATCTAATTAATTAATTCATAATTAATTAACTAGATTATTTTTCTCCAAAATTAGACTTTCTTTTTAATTCAAAATTAAACCAAAGTCTATTAAATAATTAACACATTTAATTATTTAACATATATATACAATATATATATTTATACACGTGTGGGACACGTGTCACAAGGACACGTGTCACTCACGTGACCCACACGTGTGGTTTCACACGTGTGGAACCCTCTTGGCCCGATTAACTCGTTTAATCATTTTCAAGCCTCAACTCACGTAACCAAGTTGTTGTGTGTGACCCTCTAGGTTCTCAATTCAATTAGCAGTGACCCCAATTAATTAATTCACTAATTAATTAATCAGTCCACAGATTAAACGACCATAGTCTAGCAACAGGTGTTTAACCCCTAGCTGAATTGGAATGTTCGGATTCGACAGAACCTTTAAGTCATTGATTCATGTGAGATACAATCCTCCTACTTACTATCTCTCAACCAAGATCTAGGCAAGGGAATAATCAGAACCCTAATAATCCGGTCTTAAAGCTAAGTGCATTTCATATCCATTTGATCTCAATCCAAGAAACCCTTTTCTTGATGTCTTGATCTACTGCCTTGGCCAAGGACTCCATATGGCATATGAATGACTTACACAATAAGAGATCACCTTGCATATGCAAGTGTAGGTCCTTTCTTGATTCTCATTCACTTTCATGAATCACTTGTGCAGCCCCAGCATAAGCCTTGAATCAGTTGTCTAAGGCGACACTCTTTAAAGCTTATACCTAAGACTACAGAGTTAACTCATAAAGTGACAAGGAACCTCAAGTCTTAAGGATCAATTAATCACATCAATGACTCGTGAGATATTTCCTAATCTGGAAGTTTCCATTTCCTGAAATAGAAACTTCCTTTCCCATTTAGGAATGTTCTCACACGGGGCACCTCAGTGAACTTACTTATTGAAGTAAGCACCCTCATGTATCACGCACGTATCAACTATACACTTTGCACCTCCATGAAACAAGGTGGTCCTTCTTAAGGGCGTGATCCCACAAGCAAGGCTTAGAAGAGTCAGGTTGACACTCCCACTGTCTGTAGGACTCATCGGCTTGGAGTATTTTACTAATCATGACTTATGTGATATAGGGCTCGTTTCATGAACCATTTCACCTAAAGTAAATGCATACCAAACAAGAGCATATAAAGAAGTGTTGCCACAATTCGTTATTTCATTCAAAGATTGTTTTGTGATTACAATAAGGAAAAGCACTAAGCGGATATACAATCGGCTTTCTAGGGCACTATTCCTAACATAGATTCCTCAGCCAATCAGAATAGTTGGGACCAGTCAACTTGTTTGACTCGAGGATCGATACAAGAGGGTTTTTGATTGCCATTTCAAAACACGTAGAGAATCACAGAATCTACGACCTAAATGGTAAAACAGAGAACTAGTGAGCATGCTGAATTATAACGATATACAAAAGATAAGGTCTTTAATCTAATGTAGCTCCCACTGTTTTTCAAAGATCTATAATTCCTAAAGATCTAAGAGGAACACCTTTCCCAATGGGTACTAAGATCCTAGGCATTTTACCTCGAACCCACGACTCGCGGACATTCTAAGTAAAACCCTAGGTAGGTACAACTTACCAATTCTAACACCTTTAGAACTCTTAGTAATTGTTTTTGCATCACCTATCTTTCAATATGGACCCACGACTCGTGCGACATCCATATTTACTTAGGTGTTAAGCTAGACCCATAAATCATAAGATCATGACCAAAACTTAGTTCGAACGACCCACGACTCGCGGACATCGCCCTTGCTAAAATTGATTACGAAATATTGATCATTTAAAATGATCAATTAGGTAACTAAGAACTAATAAGCTCCACTAGCTATCCCACGACTCGCGGACAATAACTAGTTTCACTTACTAAACTTAAAACCTATTGATGGAATGCTAGGAATTTAATTCAAAATTTGCATCTCGAATTAAATACCTATTTGTTCGAAATTAGCTTAATATTTAATGGGAATTTTCGAATCAACCGGAGAGTTGTCCGGTTCGACCTCACCAACATATATGTTATCCAATTTTATTAGTCTTGATTAATGCAAGTACACAAATGCATTTCAAAACAAGCACATAGACAGATAACATGTCCTAGCATGATACTAACATGTAATGATCATAGGTTCTACCTATCTTATGCGTGATATGTGGGAGCCACTCCACAATCACAAGTTCTAACATACATGCCACATAAACAGTTTAAATCACATAAAGGAAAGCGGTAACAAAATACGAGCCCTATCTCTATTACATTTTTACAATTGAGATTCCCCTCCCTAACATTTTGAGGGGTCTTCACTTAAGGCCTCCTTGTTACTTGAATGTGGTCCATCTTACTCCTTGGGTGCATCGTGTCCAAAATGAAAATAAAACCTCACCACCTATCTCTACTCTCAAATTACAATAAAAAGAAAAAGGCATAAAGTAATAAGGCTCAATCTTCATATTGGCCTTAGACAATTACACGGGGCATACCCCGGCCTCAAAAACAGTAATATGGAAAGCCACATAATAAATCACATAACAGTACGCACATAAGTGAGGCTCCAACTTCAATTGAAAAACGCAACTATAGGGCTCCAACCCCAATTTAAACCATCCATGTGCATAAATTAAAACCATACATAGATCTAAACCCATGATCACCTAACATGCTTTTGCGAGAATTTAAATTTAGCCAATAAATTAAAATTCTCGTTTCAAGTCCTAATGACTTAAAACACGACTTGATGCGAGTCTTGTTTATAAAAGTTTTCAATAAATCCCAATTTACTAAAACCAATAAAATTCCAATTAATTTCTGAAAATTAATAATTTTATCAAAATGTATTTTCCCAAAATATAAACCGTTTCAATTTCTCAAAAATCCCAATTTTAAGTTTTATTCAAAAATTAAAATGAATATTCAAAAATAAAATTTTAAAATTAAAATAAAAAATTGGGACTGGATTGCACGAAATACGAAAATACGGATTATTAACACGGCGCCTGTGCACGAAAAGGGCTGCGTCCCAGGCGTGCGTGCGCGCTCCTGCGCGGCCCTTCTCAGCTGGATGGCGGGCGGCCTGGACGAGCAATCCCGCACGCCTTGCGGGATTCTCGCCCAGCCTGGGCGAGACGGTGTCGGCAGCCCTGGGCGCGCCCGGAACGCCTCCTGTGCGGTTGCGGAAGGGAGTAGGCGCTCGCAGGCGGCGGTGGCGCTCGAAGCCCTCGTGCGCGACGCCTTCGCGCACGGGGTTTCGCGTGTTCGTAATCCAGGCTTTTCGTTTCGTGTTTTCGTTCAAAAGCAAAACCAATCCAAGAAATCCAAAAACAGTTTATACAGTTTCAAATCTAAAATAGTTTTCAAAAATTAAATTTTGCAAAAACCAATTTTCAGAAACTTTCAGGAAAAAATTACAGTTTCGTAATTCAGGCTTTCTAAAACAATTACAAATACTCAATCGCATCAAGCCTAAGAATTTCTACCAAATTCAGAATAATTGAGACGAATAAGAAACACGATTAACGAGGTGGCTCTGATACCACTTGTTAGAAAACACGAATCAGAAAGCAGCGGAAATTTAAAAAATTTCCAACAAAAGGATCTAGGACTCGCAATCGTGTAACCAAATTCTTAAGGATTAGAAACTTACTTTCTTAATTGTCTTTCTTGAAGAGTTTCAAGCCACCCAAGAACGCTCTTCTCGCGGCTTGATCCCCTCTCCTTGGTAAAGCTCGAATCTTCAAACTTCTAACTTGAAGCTCTCTAGAGATAGTCCACTAACTTTACTACAATCTAACTAGTAAGGATGTTAGTTCTCTAGTTAGTGTTTAGGCTTAACCTAGGGTTTCGTTTATCTTGGAGAAAGGATGGTGTTCAACACATGAACCAAAAGAATTGCCAATTAGCTCTAAGAGGAGCTCGAGCTCCCCTATTTATATAAAGGGGAGGACCGAAAATCCTAGTCCTTATGGGCTAGGGTTTTGGTCTCTCTCTCTCCTATTACTTGATCATTAAGTATTTTGACTTTGACTTCGAATTCTAATTCAAATCAACTTTCAAGAGAGCTAAAAATATCCAAACTATTTTTGGATAATTTTATACTTTATTTATTTAAAATAAATAACTTATTTATATCTAATTAAATAATTCATAATTAATTAACTAGATTATTTTTCTCCAAAATAAGACTTTCTTTTTAATTCAAAATTAAACCAAAGTCAATTAAATAATTAACAACTTAATTATTTAATATCCAATTAAATAGTCACGTGTGGCACACGTGTCATAATGACACGTGTTCAGTCACGTGACCCACACGTATGGAACCCTATAGGCCCGATTAACTCGTTTAATCATTTTAAAGCCTCAACTCATGTAACCAAGTTGTTGTGTGTGACCCTCTAGGTTCTCAATTCAATTAGCAGTGACCCCAATTAATTTATTCACTAATTAATTAATCGGTCCACAGATTAAACGACCATAGTCTAGCAACAGGTGTTTAACCCTTAGCTGAATTGGAATGTTCGGATTCGACAGAACCTTTAAGTCATTGAATCATGTGAGATACAATCCTCCCACTTACTATCTCTCAACCAAGATCTAGGGCATGGGAATAATCAGAACCCTAATAATCCGGTCTTAAAGCTAAGTGCATTTCATATCCATTTGATCTCAATCCAAGAAACCCTTTTCTTGATGTCTTGATCTACTGCCTTGGCCAAGGACTCCATATGGCATATGAATGACTTACACAATAAGACATCACCTTGCAAATGCAAGTGTAGGTCCTTTCTTGATTCTCATTCACTTTCATGAATCACTTGTGCAGCCCCAGCATAAACCTTGAATCAGTTGTCTAAGGCGACACCCTTTAAAGCTTATACCTAAGACTACAGAGTTAACTCATAAAGTGACAAGGAACCTCAAGTCTTAAGGATCAATTAATCACATCAATGACTCGTGAGATATTTCCTAATCTGGAAGTTTCCATTTCCTGAAATAGAAACTTCCTTTCCCATTTAGGAATGTTCTCACACGGGGCACCTCAGTGAACTTACTTATTGAAGTAAGCACCCTCATGTATCACGCACGTATCAACTATAAACTTTGCACCTCCATGAAACAAGGTGGTCCTTCTTAAGGGCGTGATCCCACAAGCAAGGCTTAGAAGAGTCAGGTTGACACTCCCACTGTCTGTAGGACTCATCGGTTTGGAGTATTTTACTAATCATGACTTATATGATATAGGGCTCGTTTCATGAACCATTTCACCTAAAGTAAATGAATACCAAACAAGAGCATATAAAGAAGTGTTGCCACAATTCGTTATTTCATTCAAAGATTGTTTTGTGATTACAATAAGGAAAAGCACTAAGCGGATATACAATCGGCTTTCTAGGGTACTATTCCTAACATAGATTCCTCAGCCAATCAGAATAGTTGGGACCAGTCAACTTGTTTGACTCGAGGATCGATACAAGAGGGTTTTTGATTGCCATTTCAAAACACGTAGAGAATCACAGAATCTACGACCTAAATGGTAAAACAGAGAACTAGTGAGCATGCTGAATTATAACGATATACAAAAGATAAGGTCTTTAATCTAATGTAGCTCCCACTGTTTTTCAAAGATCTATAATTCCTAAAGATCTAAGAGGAACACCTTTCCCAATGGGTACTAAGATCCTAGGCATTTTACCTCGAACCCACGACTCGCGGACATTCTAAGTAAAACCCTAGGTAGGTACAACTTACCAATTCTAACACCTTTAGAACTCTTAGTAATTGTTTTTGCATCACCTATCTTTCAATATGGACCCACGACTCGTGTGACATCCATATTTACTTAGGTGTTAAGCTAGACCCATAAATCATAAGATCATGACCAAAACTTAGTTCGAACGACCCACGACTCGCGGACATCGCCCTTGCTAAAATTGATTACGAAATATTGATCATTTAAAATGATCAATTAGGTAACTAAGAACTAATAAGCTCCACTAGCTATCCCACGACTCGCGGACAATAACTAGTTTCACTTACTAAACTTAAAACCTATTGATGGAATGCTAGGAATTTAATTCAAAATTTGCATCTCGAATTAAATACCTATTTGTTCGAAATTAGCTTAATATTTAATGGGAATTTTCGAATCAACCGGAGAGTTGTCCGGTTCGACCTCACCAACATATATGTTATCCAATTTTATTAGTCTTGATTAATGCAAGTACACAAATGCATTTCAAAGCAAGCACATAGACAGATAACATGTCCTAGCATGATACTAACATGTAATGATCATAGGTTCTACGTATCTTATGCGTGATATGTGGGAGCCACTCCACAATCACAAGTTCTAACATACATGCCACATAAACAGTTTAAATCACATAAAGGAAAGCGGTAACAAAATACGAGCCCTATCTCTATTACATTTTTACAATTGAGATTCCCCTCCCTAACATTTTGAGGGGTCTTCACTTATGGCCTCCTTGTTACTTGAATGTGGTCCATCTTACTCCTTGGGTGCATTGTGTCCAAAATGAAAATAAAACCTCACCACCTATCTCTACTCTCAAATTACAATAAAAAGAAAAAGGCATAAAGTAATAAGGCTCAATCTTCATATTGGCCTTAGACAATTACACGGGGCATACCCCGGCCTCAAAAACAGTAATATGGAAAGCCACATAATAAATCACATAACAGTACGCACATAAGTGAGGCTCCAACCTCAATTGAAAAACGCAACTATAGGGCTCCAACCCCAATTTAAACCATCCATGTGCATAAATTAAAACCATACATAGATCTAAACCCATGATCACCTAACATGCTTTTGCGAGAATTTAAATTTAGCTAATAAATTAAAATTCTCGTTTCAAGTCCTAATGACTTAAAACACGACTTGATGCGAGTCTTGTTTATAAAAGTTTTCAATAAATCCCAATTTACTAAAACCAATAAAATTCCAATTAATTTCTGAAAATTAATAATTTTATCAAAATGTATTTTCCCAAAATATAAACCGTTTCAATTTCTCAAAAATCCCAATTTTAAGTTTTATTCAAAAATTAAAATGAATATTCAAAAATAAAATTTTAAAATTAAAATAAAAAATTGGGACTGGATTGCACGAAATACGAAAATACGGATTATTAACACGGTTCCTGTGCACGAAAAGGGCTGCGTCCCAGGCGTGCGTGCGCGCTCCTGCGCGGCCCTTCTCAGCTGGATGGCGGGCGGCCTGGGCGAGCAATCCCGCACACCTTACGGGATTCTCGCCCAGCCTGGGCGAGACGGTGTCGGCAGCCCTGGGCACGCCCGGAACGCCTCCCGCGCGGTTGCGGGAGGGAGTAGGCGCGCGCAGGCGGCGGTGGCGCTCGAAGCCCTCGCGCGCGACGCCTTCGCGCACGGGGTTTCGCATGTTCGTAATCCAGGCTTTTCGTTTCGTGTTTTCGTTCAAAAGCAAAACCAATCCAAGAAATCCGAAAACAGTTTATACAGTTTCAAATCTAAAATAGTTTTCAAAATTTAAATTTTGCAAAAACCAATTTTCAGAAACTTTCAGGAAAAAATTACAGTTTCGTAATTCAGGCTTTCTAAAACAATTACAAATACTCAATCGCATCAAGCCTAAGAATTTCTACCAAATTCAGAATAATTGAGACGAATAAGAAACACGATTAACGAGGTGGCTCTGATACCACTTGTTAGAAAACACGAATCAGAAAGCAGCGAAAATTTAAAAAAATTCCAACAAAAGGATCTAGGACTCGCAATCGTGTAACCAAATTCGTAAGGATTAGAAACTTACTTTCTTAATTGTCTTTCTTGAAGAGTTTCAAGCCACCCAAGAACGCTCTTCTCGCGGCTTGATCCCCTCTCCTTGGTAAAGCTCGAATCTTCAAACTTCTAACTTGAAGCTCTCTAGAGATAGTCCACTAACTTTACTACAATCTAACTAGTAAGGATGCTAGTTCTCTAGTTAGTGTTTAGGCTTAACCTAGGGTTTCGTTTATCTTGGAGAAAGGATGGTGTTCAACACATGAACCAAAAGAATTGCCAATTAGCTCTAAGGGGAGCTCGAGCTCCCCTATTTATATAAAGGGGAGGATCGAAAATCCTAGTCCTTATGGGCTAGGGTTTTGGTCCCTCTCTCTCCTATTACTTGATCATCAAGTATTTTGACTTTGATTTCGAATTCTAATTCAAATCAACTTTCAAGAGAGCTAAAAATATCCAAACTATTTTTGGATAATTTTATACTTTATTTATTTAAAATAAATAACTTATTTATTTCTAATTAAATAATTCATAATTAATTAACTAGATTATTTTTCTCCAAAATAAGACTTTCTTTTTAATTCAAAATTAAACCAAAGTCAATTAAATAATTAACAACTTAATTATTTAATATCCAATTAAATAGTCACGTGTGGCACACGTGTCATAATGACACGTGTTCAGTCACGTGACCCACACGTATGGAACCCTATAGGCCCGATTAACTCGTTTAATCATTTTAAAGCCTCAACTCATGTAACCAAGTTGTTGTGTGTGACCCTCTAGGTTCTCAATTCAATTAGCAGTGACCCCAATTAATTTATTCACTAATTAATTAATCGGTCCACAGATTAAACGACCATAGTCTAGCAACAGGTGTTTAACCCTTAGCTGAATTGGAATGTTCGGATTCGACAGAACCTTTAAGTCATTGAATCATGTGAGATACAATCCTCCTACTTACTATCTCTCAACCAAGATCTAGGGTACGGGAATAATCAGAACCCTAATAATCCGGTCTTAAAGCTAAGTGCATTTCATATCCATTTGATCTCAATCCAAGAAACCCTTTTCTTGATGTCTTGATCTACTGCCTTGGCCAAGGACTCCATATGGCATATGAATGACTTACACAATAAGACATCACCTTGAAAATGCAAGTGTAGGTCCTTTCTTGATTCTCATTCACTTTCATGAATCACTTGTGCAGCCCCAGCATAAACCTTGAATCAGTTGTCTAAGGCGACACCCTTTAAAGCTTATACCTAAGACTACAGAGTTAACTCATAAAGTGATAAGGAACCTCAAGTCTTAAGGATCAATTAATCACATCAATGACTCGTGAGATATTTCCTAATCTGGAAGTTTCCATTTCCTGAAATAGAAACTTCCTTTCCCATTTAGGAATGTTCTCACACGGGGCACCTCAGTGAACTTACTTATTGAAGTAAGCACCCTCATGTATCACGCACGTATCAACTATAAACTTTGCACCTCCATGAAACAAGGTGGTCCTTCTTAAGGGCGTGATCCCACAAGCAAGCCTTAGAAGAGTCAGGTTGACACTCCCACTGTCTGTAGGACTCATCGGCTTGGAGTATTTTACTAATCATGACTTATGTGATATAGGGCTCGTTTCATGAACCATTTCACCTAAAGTAAATGCATACCAAACAAGAGCATATAAAGAAGTGTTGCCACAATTCGTTATTTCATTCAAAGATTGTTTTGTGATTACAATAAGGAAAAACACTAAGCGGATATACAATCGGCTTTCTAGGGCACTATTCCTAACATAGATTCCTCAGCCAATCAGAATAGTTGGGACCAGTCAACTTGTTTGACTCGAGGATCGATACAAGAGGGTTTTTGATTGCCATTTCAAAACACGTAGAGAATCACAGAATCTACGACCTAAATGGTAAAACAGAGAACTAGTGAGCATGCTGAATTATAACGATATACAAAAGATAAGGTCTTTAATCTAATGTAGCTCCCACTGTTTTTCAAAGATCTATAATTCCTAAAGATCTAAGAGGAACACCTTTCCCAATGGGTACTAAGATCCTAGGCATTTTACCTCGAACCCACGACTCGCGGACATTCTAAGTAAAACCCTAGGTAGGTACAACTTACCAATTCTAACACCTTTAGAACTCTTAGTAATTGTTTTTGCATCACCTATCTTTCAATATGGACCCACGACTCGTGCGACATCCATATTTACTTAGGTGTTAAGCTAGACCCATAAATCATAAGATCATGACCAAAACTTAGTTCGAACGACCCACGACTCGCGGACATCGCCCTTGCTAAAATTGATTACGAAATATTGATCATTTAAAATGATCAATTAGGTAACTAAGAACTAATAAGCTCCACTAGCTATCCCACGACTCGTGGACAATAACTAGTTTCACTTACTAAACTTAAAACCTATTGATGGAATGCTAGGAATTTAATTCAAAATTTGCATCTCGAATTAAATAACTATTTGTTCGAAATTAGCTTAATATTTAATGGGAATTTTCGAATCAACCGGAGAGTTGTCCTGTTCGACCTCACCAACAAATATGTTATCCAATTTTATTAGTCTTGATTAATGCAAGTACACAAATGCATTTCAAAACAAGCACATAGACAGATAACATGTCCTAGCATGATACTAACATGTAATGATCATAGGTTCTACCTATCTTATGCGTGATATGTGGGAGCCACTCCACAATCACAAGTTCTAACATACATGCCACATAAACAGTTTGAATCACATAAAGGAAAGCGGTAACAAAATACGAGCCCTATCTCTATTACATTTTTACAATTGAGATTCCCCTCCCTAACATTTTGAGGGGTCTTCACTTATGGCCTCCTTGTTACTTGAATGTGGTCCATCTTACTCCTTGGGTACATTGTGTCCAAAATGAAAATAAAACCTCACCACCTATCTCTACTCTCAAATTACAATAAAAAGAAAAAGGCATAAAGTAATAAGGCTCAATCTTCATATTGGCCTTAGACAATTACACGGGGCATACCCCGGCCTCAAAAACAGTAATATGGAAAGCCACATAATAAATCACATAACAGTACGCACATAAGTGAGGCTCCAACCTCAATTGAAAAACGCAACTATAGGGCTCCAACCCCAATTTAAACCATCCATGTGCATAAATTAAAACCATACATAGATCTAAACCCATGATCACCTAACATGCTTTTGCGAGAATTTAAATTTAGCCAATAAATTAAAATTCTCGTTTCAAGTCCTAATGACTTAAAACACGACTTGATGCGAGTCTTGTTTATAAAAGTTTTCAATAAATCCCAATTTACTAAAACCAATAAAATTCCAATTAATTTCTGAAAATTAATAATTTTATCAAAATGTATTTTCCCAAAATATAAACCGTTTCAATTTCTCAAAAATCCCAATTTTAAGTTTTATTCAAAAATTAAAATGAATATTCAAAAATAAAATTTTAAAATTAAAATAAAAAATTGGGATTGGATTGCACGAAATACGAAAATACGGATTATTAACACGGTTCCTGTGCACGAAAAGGGCTGCGTCCCAGGCGTGCGTGCGCGCTCCTGCGCGGCCCTTCTCAGCTGGATGGCGGGCGGCCTGGGCGAGCAATCCCGCACGCCTTGCGGGATTCTCGCCCAGCCTGGGCGAGACGGTGTCGGCAGCCCTGGGCGCGCCCGGAACGCCTCCCGCGCGGTTGCGGGAGGGAGTAGGTGCGCACAGGCGGCGGTGGCGCTCGAAGCCCTCGCGCGCGACGCCTTCGCGCACGGGGTTTCGCATGTTCGTAATCCAGGCTTTTCGTTTCGTGTTTTCGTTCAAAAGCAAAACCAATCCAAGAAATCCAAAAACAGTTTATACAGTTTCAAATCTAAAATAGTTTTCAAAAATTAAATTTTGCAAAAACCAATTTTCAGAAACTTTCAGGAAAAAATTACAGTTTCGTAATTCAGGCTTTCTAAAACAATTACAAATACTCAATCGCATCAAGCCTAAGAATTTCTAACAAATTCAGAATAATTGAGACGAATAAGAAACACGATTAACGAGGTGGCTCTGATACCACTTGTTAGAAAATACGAATCAGAAAGCACCGGAAATTTAAAAAATTTCCAACAAAAGGATCTAGGACTCGCAATCGTGTAACCAAATTCGTAAGGATTAGAAACTTACTTTCTTAATTGTCTTTCTTGAAGAGTTTCAAGCCACCCAAGAACGCTCTTCTCGCGGCTTGATCCCCTCTCCTTGGTAAAGCTCGAATCTTCAAACTTCTAACTTGAAGCTCTCTAGAGATAGTCCACTAACTTTACTACAATCTAACTAGTAAGGATGCTAGTTCTCTAGTTAGTGTTTAGGCTTAACCTAGGGTTTCGTTTATCTTGGAGAAAGGATGGTGTTCAACACATGAACCAAAAGAATTGCCAATTAGCTCTAAGAGGAGCTCGAGCTCCCCTATTTATATAAAGGGGAGGACCGAAAATCCTAGTCCTTATGGGCTAGGGTTTTGGTCTCTCTCTCTCCTATTACTTGATCATCAAGTATTTTGACTTTGACTTCGAATTCTAATTCAAATCAACTTTCAAGAGAGCTAAAAATATCCAAACTATTTTTGGATAATTTTATACTTTATTTATTTAAAATAAATAACTTATTTATATCTAATTAAATAATTCATAATTAATTAACTAGATTATTTTTCTCCAAAATAAGACTTTCTTTTTAATTCAAAATTAAACCAAAGTCAATTAAATAATTAACAACTTAATTATTTAATATCCAAATAAATAGTCACGTGTGGCACACGTGTCATAATTACACGTGTTCAGTCACGTGACCCACACGTATGGAACCCTATAGGCCCGATTAACTCGTTTAATCATTTTAAAGCCTCAACTCATGTAACCAAGTTGTTGTGTGTGACCCTCTAGGTTCTCAATTCAATTAGCAGTGACCCCAATTAATTTATTCACTAATTAATTAATCGGTCCACAGATTAAACGACCATAGTCTAGCAACAGGTGTTTAACCCTTAGCTGAATTGGAATGTTCGGATTCGACAGAACCTTTAAGTCATTGAATCATGTGAGATACAATCCTCCTACTTACTATCTCTCAACCAAGATCTAGGGCATGGGAATAATCAGAACCCTAATAATCCGGTCTTAAAGCTAAGTGCATTTCATATCCATTTGATCTCAATCCAAGAAACCCTTTTCTTGATGTCTTGTTCTACTGCCTTGGCCAAGGACTCCATATGGCATATGAATGACTTACACAATAAGACATCACCTTGCAAATGCAAGTGTAGGTCCTTTCTTGATTCTCATTCACTTTCATGAATCACTTGTGCAGCCCCAGCATAAACCTTGAATCAGTTGTCTAAGGCGACACCCTTTAAAGCTTATACCTAAGACTACAGAGTTAACTCATAAAGTGACAAGGAACCTCAAGTCTTAAGGATCAATTAATCACATCAATGACTCGTGAGATATTTCCTAATCTGGAAGTTTCCATTTCCTGAAATAGAAACTTCCTTTCCCATTTAGGAATGTTCTCACACGGGGCACCTCAGTGAACTTACTTATTGAAGTAAGCACCCTCATGTATCACGCACGTATCAACTATAAACTTTGCACCTCCATGAAACAAGGTGGTCCTTCTTAAGGGCGTGATCCCACAAGCAAGCCTTAGAGGAGTCAGGTTGACACTCCCTCTGTTGGTAGGACTCATGGGCTTGGAGTATTTTACTAATCATGACTTATGTGATATAGGGCTCGCTTCATGAACCATTTCACCTAAATGGTAGAGTCCTAAAGTCATCAGGATTAGGGGAGTTCTCATACATGCACAGATAAAGTAAACGCATACCAAACAAGAGCATATAAAGAAGTGTTGCCTTAATTCGTTATTTCATTCAAAGATGTGATTACAATAAGGAAAAGCACAAAGCGGATATACAATCGGCTTTCTAGGGCACTATTCCTAACACTCGACTCACGCCGTCTAGCTCGAACTCCACGTGACACCTGTACAATAAAAACAATGGGGAAGGAGAGGGGTCAGTCACACGGACTGAGTGAGGGGCTACCTACACACGCTACATATATATAAGGAGCAAAACACATACAAATCAGAATGTTCATATAACTCAGGAATAGTTTTTGCACACTAAAACTTTTGCCCGTGATATATACATATAGGGATTCGTTAACAAAATAAAGCAAATCTTAACTTATCATATCATACGTACCGTACATATCATACCAAAGCAAATCATTTCATATCTTAGCGTATAATTTCAAAAGATTCATATTTTATTTTAATCATAAGCCTATCCCCGTTTCACGAACTTTAACATATCATACATACATAACTCAGCGGGTATGAGTAACAGATTTCCATCCTGGACTCCTCATACATATCAGATCATATCAAAACAGAATAAACAAATCATACCTCCTTCTTCATGATGGAAGGGTGTATACGCCCTAACCATCTATACGGGGGAGGGGAGTGCAAGCTACTCAAAACCCTCAGGATATCTCCCCCTTTGAACCTCCTGGCGGGGTTCAGGAGTAATCCTAACAAATTGGAGACTAGCTCAGGCTTATCCCAATGGCCCGTTGTCGTCCCAGGCATCCTGACTCATAGACTTTGGGGCCCATCATACCAGACCAGATCATACTAGAGCATATCAGATCATAACCCGCAACTTATCATATCATACAATATCTTACATAACATACCTTACCTTGCAACAACAATGCTATTCATACCTCTCTGTGTCATATCCTTAACTCGTAGCTCCTGGCTCATAAGAGGCACACAGTTTGAAGGGTGGTCTAGTGTTGCAAATCAGAGCATATCAAATCGTAATAATTCAGAACAAGCGTACGAAGGCTTGTACATAGCATAGCATACTTACAAACTCATAACAAAGTCATAAACTTAAATATCTCGCACATATTTACTTATACGTAAAGTTATAGTTTGCATACATAGAAAACGAGCACGTTTCTTTAGGGTTTATGTTGGAATTTAGCAGAGTTAAAGCAGCGGAAGTTTAAAAAAATTTCCAAAAGGGATGGTGATCTTGAAATGTTCGTTTCAAAACTTATGGGATTACAAGACACTTACAACAATTGAAGCTATTTGAAATGTTTTGAGCCGCCCTCAAATGTTCTTCATGCTGCATAAATCCCCGTTTCTTGAATGATTCTTTCATCGAGATTCCGAAGTAGAAATCCTCTAGAGTATTAATCCACACCAACCTAGATTCAAATCATGTTAGTGATTATGCTAGTACTGTTTGCACTAAAAATTCATGTTTATTGATTTTTAGTCAATATCAAATGGATAATATAAATATTTGAGAATTCAATTAAAAGTGGGTCTTCAATCTTCACTTGATCCTCTGATTCTTCCTTCAAATTTAAAGTTGTTGAATCTTCAAACGGTTCTTGATGAATTTGGTGTTTTGATCTTCTTCAACTTCAAATTGGACTTGAAATAACGTTAATTCGTAGGTCATTCGACTTGTTTACGAATCAAACGCCGGATTTTGGAGAATTCCGCCAAGAACGCCGATGAACTCGTTGGTAATTCCATGAATTTAGCTTGAATATAACGCCGATTCGTCGGTATAATGTCTTGATAACGGATCAAACGCCTTGATTTGGTAACTTCGGGGAAGAAAGGTTTTTAGCCTTCTTCTTGAACTTGTAGAAAGGTTTTTAGCCTTTCTTGAACTTGTAGAGAAGCTTTTTAGCCTTTATTGAATTCGTAGAGAGGTTTTTTAGCCTCTTGAACTTGTAGAAAGGTTTTTAGCCTCTTGAACTTGTAGAAAGGTTTTTAGCCTTTCTTGAATTCGTAGAGAGGTTTTTTAGCCTCTCTTGAATTCGTGTTCTATATTGAATGAACAACCAATGGCCTCTTTATATAGGCATAAAATTCAAGACTTGTTACTCAAGTCAGAATTTATTTAATAATTATCTCTTTATATTTTTATTTTTTAAAGAGATAATATCAAATAAGACTTGAATTTGATTGGTCGGTGTGATGCAATACGCCACATGTCGCCATACGATTTGTCTTGGCTTTCTTTGACTGCAAGACTTGATTTGATTGGTCAAAACATGTCACTTTGACACGTGTCATCACTTGATTTATTGATAAAATAAAAATTATAATATCAATTTAATTTTAACTATTTAACTTTGAAATTAAATTTAGGATAATTTCAAAATATTAAATAGCCAATTAAATTAATAATCTAAAGTTTATTTATCCATCTACAAATGCCCCCACTTCAAGGCTTGGCGAAAGACATACCAAGTAGTCGTGCAAAGACGAGACTTGAAGTACCCAAATTTATTGGACATAACTTTTTTTTTTCAAAGATGTGACTGAGCTTGAAGTTTAATTCAAGTTGCCTACATACCTCCTCAAGAGGATCAAATCACGACGTATTTCAATTTTTTTTTTCAAACTTATAGACATTTTATACTCGTGTCAGGGAGTACACTTGACTTTGATTTTAAACTGTTTATACTCGTATTTAAGGAGTGTTGCACTTGAATTTGATTCTAAACAGTTTATACTCGTATTAAGGAGTAACTTGAACTTGAATTTCATTTTGAACAGTTTATACTCGTGTCAAGGAGTACTTGATTTGATTTTAAACAGTTTATACTCGTATTAAGGAGTAACTTAAACTTGAATTTGATTTTGAACAATTTATACTCATGTTAAGGAGTATATTTGACAGTTTATACTCTTATCGAGGAGTACACTTGAACTTGATATTAAACGGTTTATACTCATGTCAAGGAGTCTTGAATTTGAAATAGTTTATCCTCATATCAAGGAGTCTTGAATTTGAATTTGAATTTAAAAACAGTTTATACTCATGTTAAGGAGTATATTTGACAGTTTATACTCTTATCAGGGAGTATTTCAACTATCACTTGAATTTTAGTTGTCCCCAGTATTTTCCTAGCGGTCTGTATGCACTTGCTGAATTTGATTTCTTTGATGATACATGATACTTCTTTTGCCCCCAACATGTTTACTGTTTAGGTTGCATGGTGTAACTCTTTTTTATAACTTAACATTTGAATTTTGGAGAGGTGAAGTGATGTCTTTTGATCTCCATCAGAACTCCAAGCTTGATTTGTAAAGGTAAGAGATGAGAGGTAAGATTTGTCCCACTGGGCGTGCCAATCTGTTTGCACTAAAAATTCGTGTTTATTGATTTTTAGTCAATATCGAATAGATAATACAAATTATTTGAAAATTCAAGTTAAAATGGGTCTTCAATCTTCACTTGATCCTCTGATTCTTCCTTCAAATTTAAAGTTGCTGAATCTTCAAACGGTTCTTGATGAATTTGGTGTTTTGATCTTCTTCAACTTCAAATTGGACTTGAAATAACGTTAATTCGTAGGTCCTTCGACTTGTTTACGAATCAAACGCCGGATTTTGGAGAATTCCGCCAAGAACGCCGATGAACTCGTTGGTAATTCCATGAATTTAGCTTGAATATAACGCCGATTCGCCGGTATAATGTCTTGATAACGGATCAAACGCCTTGATTTGGTAACTTCGGGGAAGAAAGGTTTTTAGCCTTCTTCTTGAACTTGTAGAAAGGTTTTTAGCCTTTCTTGAACTTGTAGAGAAGGTTTTTAGCCTTTCTTGAATTCGTAGAGAGGTTTTTTAGCCTCGTGAACTTGTAGAAAGGTTTTTAGCCTCTTGAACTTGTAGAAAGGTTTTTAGCCTTTCTTGAATTCGTAGAGAGGTTTTTTAGCCTCTTTTGAATTCGTGTTCTGTATTGAATGAACAACCAATGGCCTCTTTATATAGGCATAAAATTCAAGACTTGTTACTCAAGTCAAAATTTATTTAATAATTATCTCTTTATATTTTTATTTTTTAAAGAGATAATATCAAATAAGACTTGAATTTGATTGGTCGGTGTGATGCAATACGCCACATGTCGCCATACGATTTGTCTTGGCTTTCTTTGACTGCAAGACTTGATTTGATTGGTCAAAACATGTCACTTTAACACGTGTCATCACTTGATTTATTGATAAAATAAACATTAAAATATCAATTTAATTTTAACTATTTAACTTTGAAATTAAATTTAGGATAATTTCAAAATATTAAATAGCCAATTAAATTAATAATCTAAAGTTTATTTATCCATCTACAAGTACTATAACATGTATATTAAAGAAATATGAAACGAGAAAAGAGAGCAAGAGAATTATCCCCAAAATTCCATCAAGGTTGGACGTGATCTCCAAATCACATGTAAAGCCCCAAATTCTCGAACCCCTAGTCCTTTTATAGGCTAGGGTTCGAACCTCTTTTCTTGTAGGAGAAAGTCTCCTACTTTGACTTTTCTTCTATTCTTTCTTTCTCTCCAAGTAAATGGTGTCTTATCTAAGATAAGATATTTATTTTCTAGAGAACGAGCTCCTAGCTAATTTAGGAATATTTAATTATTCTAGTAATAATTAAATATCTTATCTTAATAATATTTATTCTAATCATATTAGAATTGATACTTTATTAGAATAATAAAATAGAAGATATTTATTTATTTCTTCATTCTAATCAAATTAGAACAAGCAAATAATTAAATACTTAGAATTAATTCTCCAAGTAATTCTTTCAAGGGGTTTAGAATCACTCACTAATTAATTCTAACGGGCTAAAATTAATTCTCCAATTAATTTTATTTTGGGATCTATAATTAATTCTCCAATTAATTATATAGGGATCTATAATTAATTCTTCAATTAATTATATTTGGACTTAATAATTAATTCTCCAATTAATTAACACATGATCCAATTCCTTAATTGGAGCCACGTGTCCAAACGCACTCTTGACTCCCACATGTGTACCATACACATGTGGTCTCGTTTTGATCAACTATTTGATCTTTCTAACAATACCCTTTGAACCCGGTATTTGTGTATAACCGTCTAGGTTTAATTTCAGTTAGCAGTGTGCCTAATAAATTAATACGCTTTATTAATTAATTACCTCACAGATCACACGACTATAGTCTAGCAATAGGTGTGTGGCCCCTACCCGAAATGTGAATATATATTCGAAAGAACCTTTCAGTCAATGACATCATGTGGGATACGATCCTCCTACCATCCTATCTCTTGATTAAGATCTAGGGCATGGGAATATAGAGAGCCCTATTAACCTTAATCTTAAAACAAAGTTCACTTCATATTCCATTTGATCTTAATCCAAGAAAACCCCATTTTCTTGATGTCTTGATCTAACCACCTTGCGCAAGGATTTTAGGATGTAACATGAATTGTAACACCCCAATTTCTGGCTATTCAGGTACGCTCGACACGTGTGAATTTTTTGAGAGTTAGGATTTATTTTGATTCTTTTACCAATTGAATTCCTACATTTTATGATAAATGATATGAATTATATTTCAATGTGTCTACGTGGAAACTATGTGAAATACATGTTAACTTGAGAATTATTTTACAAATTGGATTTAATTGTTAGGTGAATTAATTGCCGAAACTGTTTTAATTGCTTAAGTGTCTTTAATTGACATTTATTTAAACTAGAGGACCAAATTGCATGAAAATATTTTTGGACCAAATTGATCAATTTCCAAACCTTTTATTCTTGATTGCATAACTTACATAACTTGAGGGACTTGATTGTAAATTGAATTACTTCATCAATTATAAGAGATGAATCACGTAGAAGCATCCTTCATCTTATTTCATTTCCTAAATTTCATACAAACTTTGCGATCTTCATCTCTCTCTCTCCCGAGACATAAATCCAAGAAGAGGAACAAGAGATTTCATGAAATTCAAGCTAGTTTTCGGAAATTTAGAGCTTTGAAACTCAACTATCTTCATCTCTTTCCTTTTTCCTTTTATCTCAAGGTATATGGAAGTTCATATATATGGTTCTTGAATGGAATATGTGAAGCTAGGACTAGAATTTATGCTTATCAACTTGTTTATTTGATATGAGAAGCAGGATATTAAGCTTTTATCTTGAATTAATGCATGAATTCTTGAGAATTATGGAATTTGGTGATATATTTGTTCATGAGGTTTAATCTTGAAATCTTGATGATACATGAGTTATGGAAGTAATTATATTGATTTTATTGTACCTTAAACATGCATATCTATTTTCCTACATGAATTCTAGCATTTGGGACTGAATTATATGAGTTTGGTTGAGATTTGGGAGTGGTTCGTGGCTCCCATGTTTTGCTGCTCTGCTTCTATATCTTCTGCATAAGGGGAACGATCCTTCCCGTTCCCTTTGTATTTGGGGAACAGCCGTTCCCATAGTTTGAATTGTGTACAGGGCGGCGAGAACGGGAACGGCCCTTCCCGTTTTGGCTTGTAAGCCGGAACGGCCGTTCCCATCTTCGGGGAACAACTTCGGGTAGCTGGGAACGACCTTTCCCATTTGAACTAAGGGCCGGATCGGCCATTCCCAGGCCCCTGAAGAAGGCAGTAAGTTTCTACGTAAAAATATGAAATTCCAATTTCATTCATTTATTCTTAATTGATCCCAATATGCTGTTATGTGACCAATATCATGCAATAATAAGGTTATATCATGCTATATTCGTGAATGCATGCCATTTTGTTATTTGATCATGCCGTGCCATATAATTTGTAACACTAATGAGTTATTGTCCCATGAGTGCACGATGTTTCTGTTTTCTTCCAAGATGTTCCCAGGGTAGAGATTGGCATCAATGAGCACATTCACGCATTCATGGGACGTCGTGTCACCTGTTAGCAAGCAAATCAGGCCCATGCAAAGCAATGCGTGTAACTTGATTAATGTCATAGTCGTGCAAAGCAATGCGCGTACCGTGATTATCGTGTTAATGTCGTGATCATGCAAAGCAATGCGTGTATCGTGATTACCATGTTACCGTGTACTGCTTGTCAGCCGCAGGAGCTAAGTGCTATACGGGACAGCATGCTACGCACATGGGAGCCACCTCTTGAACCTGCGGGGCAAAGTGCTACATGTGTGGGAGCCCCCTCCTGAACCCATAGGAGCCACCTTTAGTATCCTAACGCTGCGGGTATCGTGATTACCGTGTTACCGTGAACTGTGAAGGCTCGCAATCTTCCCGTTATTGGAGTGATGGAGTGATTGGAGTGATGGAGTTATTGGAGTAATGAAGTTATTAGAGTGATGGAGGCACTGGAGTGATGGAGTTATTGGAGGGATAGAAGTAGTTTATTGAAGTGATGGAGTTTATTAGAGTGATGGGGTTTGTGGGAGTGAGAGAGTTATTCATGGAATCGATATACGTGCAGTGTTCTTGCAGGTACACTCTAGGCGGGAATTGAGCTGAGTTGAGTCCTTGCATTCGAGCTCCGCACGGTGCATTTATTTATTTATCATTTCAAAGGAATTATTGTTAATGTTACTTGTTATGTAATTTAAGAGATGATAATGTATTGATATGTGAACTAGTATACGAGTTATTTAACGAATGATCAATGTTATAGCATGTTTTAATAGTTATATTTGATAGTAAATAAAGTATGCTTCCGCTTTATGCTATCACATGTATAAATTTAGCTCCGCTTAGCTTGTCATTTTATTTGCATTGTCACCCGTTCGCTATAGGTTGGTTCGTGTACGGATTACCCGTTTCGTATGTGGATCGACCTATAGTGCGGGTGTAACGCCCCCGTTTTTCTTATTGTGTATAGCATGAAGTATTTGTTTATCAAATTGGGCGAAATAATTATTTATACGTGTTTTATATATTTAAGTTTATTTAAATGTATTAAATGTTAATTATCTTATTTTAATAATGTTAATATTATATATATATATATATATATATATATATATATATATATATATATATATATATTATTTTAATGCTACTAATATTAAATATTTATATAATATAAATATATATATTAGTGGTGTACGTATGCATGGATTTATTAGTGCATGCAGATTATATTTACAAATTATTTTGCATGCATGTTTATAAAAAATATATATATATACGTATGCATGCATTTATATTAATTATAATATTATGAATTTTATTGTTATATTGCGTATGAGTGACATTTACGTGCTTCGTTTCTATTTAATTTGATACCGAAATTTCGTGCAAATTTAATATGTTGAACTTATACGTGTCTTGTATATGAATATTTGTTCGTTTTGTATCTTCGGATTCATTTACATGTGTTTCGGATTTAATTTTAATTTTGGAATCCAAGTCGGGGGCTAACAAGCAATTAGCGCACCCTTGGTTCCGTATTTAATATCTTGAGCTCGTGAACTCGGATTCGAGTTTCGTCAACTTCGCTGAACTCGTAACGAAAATTCGAGTTTAGTAAACTTAGCCTTATATTTTTCTAACGTCATTTGAACCTCCGAAATTCAACCGAAAAACAAGACGGCGACCAAACTGACCTTGTTGCACTAAAATGGCCATATCTTGCTCAAACCTTGACCAAAGTAACTATGGTTAGACTTTATGGAACCCTAACTCAACCCTTTATTCATCCATTAACCCCCCAAACCGAGATAACCCTCCCCACTTACTGAAAATATCTCAAACATCTTCTGCTTCCCAGTCTCTCCCGTAACTCAAGCTTTACCTTGAGATTCAAGCTCAAATCTCCTTCCAAACCTCCATTAATCCACAAGGTAAGCTTGGATATGTTATGTACATTCAATATGAGTCATTTTCATTCATTCATCCCCAAATTTGATCATGGTTTCATAGGATTTTTGACTGAATTCGAAATAATAGGTTGAGAACAAATTTGTTGATCTCTTTCGTTTCTTTATGGATTTGATTGATTCCAAGCCTGAAAATGATTGTTTTGACATCCTCTTTTCATTTATGATCATTGATTACATGGTAGTTGAGGTATTTGTGAGATATCAGTTATGGCATGTTCAAAAATTTTCTTGAAAGGGTCACGTATACTGCCTTAACCGTTTGTGCTCTTTCAGAACTGATTTATACATTGAATTTGTGTTGTTTTGCTGCACATTTGATAGCCTACATGACCTGAACTGATTATGATTAATTGAGATCTTTCATACCCTGTTTTCGTATGATTTATGCCCTATTTTTGGACTGAAATTTCTACTGTCAGCTGCTGCGTTTCTGCTCTGCTTTTGCTGTCAGTTTTGTGCTTGGTTAAGGTTGTTTGGTTGCTGCATTTTGTGCCTTGTATTGCAGCCTCTCTTGCTTGTGTATTGCTTGAGTTTTGCTGTGAGTTAAGCCAGAAAAACAGGGGCTGCTGCTGTCCGCGACACGGGGGTGTCGTTTTGTTCGTTCCAGCGTGTAACGGGGGTGCGGGTTGGCCTGGAGTTGCTGTACCGAGACACGGGGGTGTCTCGGTTTGGGCTTGGGAGGTGACACGGGAGTGTCACCCTGTTTTTCTCGATTTCTTGCCTGCGTTTTCTGGACTGCTGTATATGTATATCTATATATGTACTGTGTGTGCGTGTGTATGCATGGTTGTATAATTATATACATGCATGGCTTGTGTGTGTACGTGCATGCATGGGTAGTATTTATATATGTAGTATATATGTATTAATTAGGTTAATATATATTTCATGCATGCATATTAATTTACGTGTGTAAATATATATATATATATATATATATATCATATGTATTATATGTTTATTATATATATATATATATATATTTATTATATATTTTGAATATTATTTGATTTAATTCAATTGTTGAATCTAATTGATTTCTATTCCGCATATTTAAATTACCGACTATTGCTTGAACGTTTTATTTATTCCATTTCTAATTGTTAATATGAATATTACTTGCTATGATTATTAAATGGAATTTTAGATTAATTAATATGAGTTATGAATGTTATGAAATTATGAAATATGAATTTATGAATTTATGTATTTGAATGATATGAAAGAACGAATGGTTTGATTATATGTTTTAAATTCTTTAATAGTGCACATGAACATTTTATGATATAATATCACCTGTTACGCATTCATATCATGTTCATGGCATGCCATGCGTCTTATATGGTTCATTGGAGTCTCGAGTCTCATGAACACGTCATGTTGTCTTTTGTACAGTTTATCTCCAGGGTGGAGAGATCTTGATCGTTCAGGCACTTGGTACTCGTTCCTTGTTTCGTCACGATTTAGGTGAGGGTGTTTTCGTTTTAGTTACGTATTAAACCCTACAACCGTATGTGACAAGCTTTGGCCAAAAACCTAATATAGTTATATTTGGTTTTCAAATGATAAGTATCGAGTAAATATTAATCGAGTAAACCCTTTTCAAATGATTTATGAATTATGTTACGTTTCTTATGAATTGATATGTTTGGCGAGACACATTTATGATTTATGATTGTACGGGCCCCGGGACTTAGTATATGTGGCTAACCGAGGAAGCAAGGGCTGACGGGGATCCCATATACTAGTTCCAACCAATTACGGCGAAACGGACTTCGTCAAGGAGTTTTTGACGGGGAAACGCTAACCGGGCTTTGAGGCCTCATGAACCTCATAGCCGCATTGATATGATTGGGTGGTCGGGCCTTGCAAACCCGTCCACCACCCGGAGGAAGAAGGTTGGAACTTATTTTATGATTATGATTATGATTATGTTATGATTGATAGGCAACCTGCGGGAAGGCCGGGACACGGATTGCCCAAACGAATATGTTTAGGATATGATATATGATTTGTGTGTATTAAGTTGTATTGCATGATCACCTACTTAAAATATTATTGATATTTGTCGTACACGGTCGGAGTTTGGTTGGAGGTGATGCACGCTCACTCGCCGAGCCTTATGTTTATGTATGATTTATGAACGTAAAATATTAATATGATTAGTCGTAAAAATCCGAGTATTGCTTGGTCATTCTCTTGCCCTTTTTGGGAACTAATATTAAATAAAACCTTGCTCGGAATTTATGACTTGCATGTGCATGTTTTATATATGTATATCCCTCCTGCTCACTCAGTCTTCTAGAGACTGACCCTCTCCCTCCCCAACACTTTAGTGTGCAGGTTTGGCTTTGGAGTTTCGAGCTAGGCGGAGTTATGTTCAGAGTGAGTCAGTCAAGTTAAGCTAGAAGTGTCCCTGCATTCATCTTATGTATTTAATTGTGAATGAAGTAACCTTGTAAGAATATTGTAGTTGAATCTTGTTTAAGTGCTATTGAATTGCTTTTGTTGGCTTTGATTATGAGTTTAAAAGAGGCCTGAAGAGCCCAAGTCTGCTTATGGTCTTTGTGTTTGAATTTTAGTCTTCCGAGGCATTATATTTTGTTGATTGGTTAGTGTGCAGGGTCTAAGTTCCGCCTAGCTTAGGAAGGTATTTTGTTTGTCTCCCGTTCGCTATGGTTGGATACGGGTACGGACTTTCCATTTCGTTACTCGTGTTGAGCCATAGTGCGGGGGATGTGGTGCCTCACGTGTGGGGTGCTACAGCGGGGGTGTGGCATCCTTACGTATTGGGGTGCTACATGAATGACTTGTGTAATAAGAGATCATCTTGCCTACAGCAAGTGTAGGTCCTTTATTGATTCCAACAATTCTCATATGCCACTTGTGTAATCCCAACATAGGCCGTGATTTAGGTGTCTATATGGCGACACCCTTTTGAGCCTATATCAAAGATTACAGAGTTAGCTCATATGAGACAATGTGGAATCTCAAGTCTAAGGATTAATTTCTCACGTCATCGACATGTGCGCTGGAGACTCTCTGTGAACTTGTTCTTATAACAAGCATCCTTGTATATTGTGTACGCATCAACTTATGTACTTTACACCCCATGAAACAGGATGATCCTTCTCAAGGACACAACTACACAAGCAATTCTCAACAGAGGCAAAGTCGGAACTCCCACTGTCTGTTGGCCTCATTGACTTGGAGAAGTTTCTAATCCTCGTCTATGGAGTTAAGAACTTGTTTCATGTGTCATTCCTTTAATGACAAAGTTCTTAACGGCCTCATCGGATTAGGGGAGTTCTAGACATGCACACATAATGGAAACACATAATACACGTATTGGCACATAAGACGTGTTCGTGTAGCGCCCGGAGCGACGAGCCACCACATCCCCCGCACCTAGCCCCGAACCCACATATGAAATAGAAATCCATACATGAGCCCAAGACTAAGTGAACGGGGAACCTACACGCACACGCTAAGCCAGGCGGAGCTAAGACAGAACCAGAGCGCACAAAAATAAAAGCAAAGCGAAAGCATATGATCAAATCCAAGAAGATCAAAAAATAAAACGGGTTCAACTATCCCTAGAAGCCTGTCCCGAAATATATAAAATAAGAATTCATACACAATTCCATTAACAAATTCGAATCATATACAAAAGTAACTGAATGCAAGTGAAAATACATCTAGAGCTAGGGACTAGAACTCGACCGACTCACGACTTTGCTTAGCACGAACCAGAACCTGCAACTGAAAAGTTAAAAGGAGAGGGTCAGTCCACCGACTGAGTGAGGGGCCTAACGCACACCCACACACTATATAAGTACAAAGCAGAGCACATATCAAGCAAAAGATTATGAACCGGGAAAGGGTTTTGTACGCCAAATCATGTTCGAAAACAAACTTAGATAATACATAATTAAAACAAACGTATTAGAGTTCAAAGGAAGATCCTATCCCATTTTATAATCAATAAATCGTATAAAAGCTCGGCGAGTACGAGCACCTAGTCCCATCCTGGGCTTCCATGACTAATCACACAAGCAAATACAAACAAACGAATGACATACTTACAAATTAGCCTCCTTCTCCGGTGATGGAAGGGTTGCACTACCCTAACCATCCATTACAGTCGAGGGGAGTGCAAGCTACTCCAAACCCTCAGGATCTCCATCACTCACCAAACCTCCTGGTGAGATCAGGGGTAATCCGAACTAACTGTGGAGATGTGTATAGGGGTCATAACCGGCGACCCCATAGCTGTCCTGGGTCTCCCTTACCCACAACTCCGGGGCCCGTCATTACCAATACGAATCAATACATTACAACATAACTCATTAACGTACTTAACTCGCTCCAGAACTTAAAATATAACTTATGTACCTTATCGGAGCATACCTTACCTTGCAACTTAGCATATGCTATAGACATACCTCTCAGTATCATCCTAATCCATATCTAGCATGAAGATACACGGTTTGGAGCATAGCCTCATTGCAAAACATTTTAAGCTTATATACGCTCGTACTTATATTTCAAAACGTTAATCATAAGATAAAATCATAAACGTATCATAAGGCACGTATCTAATATGTAGATATATATTATATTCGCATGTGGGTGAGAAATCAACACATTTAGGCCATAGGCCGCTTATCTAAACAAAAAGGTCGTAAACATCACCTTTTACCAAAAGTGCTCCCGAAAGAGCATTGCCACCAAGAAGAAGTTAACTGGTGGATACAACACCTCTCGAACCCAAATCTAAGACAAATAAACAAAAATTTATGACTTAGACTCGATCATGAACCAATTAGACGCACGGCGATGCATAAGAATGCAAATGGATGCAATACACATCCTATATATTCATACTTAGACACATCGGGGCAATTAACCAAATATCCCATAAAGAATTCAAGAATTAAACTCATAGTATATTAAATAAGCTCATAACATATCATATAATAGCATATCATATGCATTCGTAAGTTTGAAATCCAAAGAAAGAGCAAGAGATGCAAGAAAGCGTTAAACGTTTCATATAATGGTTAAGAATTCAAGTCACAATTACACCTAACAAATGAATTCATAAACTTAAAATAATCAATGAAACACAACATATTTCAACACATTAACATGTTAGGATCATAAATGGGTTGGGAATTAACGAGAAAGATGGAATAAAAGCACAAATTAGGGCTTCGAGTGAAAATAGGCAAAAGCTGACAGTTTTACCGAAATGAACAAGCTGTAGGAAATCAGGAATAACTTGAGTTTGAGAATTGGGAATCAAGTTTTGTTTCTTGGAAATCAAACTAGACACACAGGTCTTTCCATATAAATATAGCACAAATTTAAATTCAAAGGGAGCCCGAAAATGGCGGAGGTTTGAAGTTGAACGAATGCAGAATTTTGGCGAAGTGACGACACCAAAATCAAACGATTATATCTCACAATCTAGAAAGAATTTTAAGGTGATTCCAATTGGAGAGTGTTCTAGACTCAAAGCGATTGATCGTATCCGAAAATCAGGTCAAACGGAGTTCGTATGAAGGGGTACCCGGCCGGGGAAAACAGTGCAGAAACTTTCTACACTAAATGTACCGGCCCGGGTAGAGGTTGACAGCAAGAAAAAGAGCAGGAATAGGGCTGATCGAGGTGGGGAAAGAAGGGGCAACCAAAGAATCACATATAGGCACGAAATGGAGCATAAAACATGAGCAAATACTTCACATAAAAGCACACAACAACAAGCCAAGACATGGGATGAAAAGGATCAACATGTATGCATCTTAAACTTCAAGAAATGTAAGGCTCATTCATGGAAACTCATATAATACCCATCTACCATGAAATTCAAGCTCATATACTCAATAATGAAGTTCAAATGATCATATATCATACATCAACTCAAGCTATAACTCAAAGATGGCAAGAGATCTCATATATATACACAAACCTTATGTTATTCACTTCATATATCATAACTCAATCATACATGGCTTAAAATCTGAATTTATTGGACGAAAATGACCACATAATCATGGAGACAACAATCATTGAGTTTGAATTTGGTTGAGTTTGATGAAGATTTGAGCTCCAAACTCTTCCTTGGTGAATAATGACTGGAATGGAAGGGTTTGCTGCCGAAGATCAGATTTTTCCTTTGCTTCTCTTGTGCGGATCGATATTAAGGGAGAAAGGTATGATAAAGCATTGAGTTGGCGAGTAGTGGGACCAAGAATCAATTGAAAAGGCTGAAAATTGAGGGACTAAAGTGCAAATTAGTGAAAAGTGGTCAAATTGGCGCGAGTCAGTTTTTCGGTTGAATTTCAGAGTATTGAACCAACTTAGAAAAATGTAAGGCTAGGTTTCTTAGTTCCATATCTTTGTTACGAGTCCGGCGCCACTTCCGGAATTCAAATCCGAATTCCTGAGCTCAAGATATGGCCTCCGGAATCCGAGGCGCGCTAAAACTCATTAGGCCCTCGAATCCCCAAAGATAAAGAAATGGTCTCTGACCAATTCAAACAAGTATAACGGAATAATATAAACACGTAAACAAGTTCATAAATCACATAATTCAAGTATGTCACATATTCACAAAGTTCGGGAATTAAAACCAAGTAGTAGAAATTAATTACGGAAATTAAAGTGTAAAACTCAACCGTTAAAGGCACATAAATCACTTAACAATTAAATCAACATATAAATTAAATCAAAAAGGAAATAAAACGTCCGTAAACCCTAAAGTGACGTCATACCTAGCTTGTCGAAGAAACAGGGTGTCATGGTTCGCCTGTGATTATAATCATTCTTATATTATTCAAAGATTGTCTGTGATAAAGGAAAAGTCCTAAAGCATAACATCTTTTTAGGGAACTATTCCCAACAATCTCCCACTTGCCCGTAAAAGCCTTTTAGGTCTATTCTAGGTTCCATCTTCCCAAGATGTACTTTTAGAGCCTAATCGATTTTGGGCGTTTCCAAAGTGGATCTGCTATATTTTTTGCTGATGTGAGTGTTTCTAATTTGCACATCATTAAGGAAACATGATTTCCTTATTTGCGTGATTCATAATCAAGCACCTGGTCCCTTGGTGAGGTGTTGTTTCTCTTACTCGAGCAACCATCCATTTAATCATACAATATGATATTGGTGTTGTTTCATGCTAGGAACTACATCTACCCGTTAGATGGAGTTTCTTACCCAAACACTTAGCTTAGCGGTATTCCATACGGCTAAGTATTCAACCTTAATAGTCGAATCTTCAGTGCCCCTCGATTGGAATTCCTTCTAAAGCACTATTCTGCTTACTAGGCAAAAGGCGTATCCGCTTATAGATCAATAATTATCTGTACTTTGATGCAATGATTACATCAAACAATCCTTTAATGACAAGATCTTACTGGACTCTTAAAACATATCCTCATTTCTTCTAAAGTACTCAGAGGGTAATTTTACATCAGTCCAGTGACCTTCTCTAAGGTTACATTTAGAATTGGGCCCATCACGCTATGTGGGAAGCCTTATCTTATCAAGTACATAACTTTGCATACATTATGCACCCCTTTCCCAAAAGGGTTTTGGACATTCTAACTTTCTCATAGTTATTTTTGGACGCATCCTCTTCAAAAGAGATGTTCCATTGTTCATTGGAAATTATGTAGGAATCTTCTATACTAAACTCTTTTAGTACAACGTTTATGTACCTTGACTCTGATAATCATATTATCCTCTTAAATCTATCTCCATAGATATTTGTCTTGAGAATGTAGGATCTATCACCAAGATCTTTCATCTCAAAATGGTTCCTAACCAAGCTTTGGTGACTCTTATGTCATCATTTACATTCCCAATGAGAAGGATGTCATCTTCGCAAAGTACCAAAAATTGAACTTTTAGTCTCTAACACTTTCTTGTACATGCTATGCTCGAATTTTAAGTCAAACAACTTTGACTATTTCACTAATTCGAATACTCTAATTCCCAGAAGCCAGATCCAATTTCATATATTGATCATTTGGGCTATGCAAACCTTTTGCTTACTCCCACTAAATGTGAAATCCATGGATGTTCCATATTTATGTCTTCATCAATCTCATATTGATCAGACAAGCTTGATCCTATCAAGTAGTTCAACTAAGGTCCAAACTTAGTTTGATTATATAGAATCCATTTCAGATTTCATAGTTTGTTTTTTACTGCTCAGATTCCAAATCTGACAGCGCCTCCTCGTGGGAAAATGGATCAGTATCCACTTTAGAAGATTTCATGGTGAAAACCATATTATCTTATAGGCTATCTAGGAATGTGTTCTAAACGCATCGAGAAAGGAGAGTTTACTCGTGTATTATCTCTTAAGATTGGCTAAATTTTATCAGACGGTATGTTTCTTCCTATTTATGGCGTGGGTTTTGTCCTCAAACCTTTTGAAGTCTTTGGGCTTACCTTTCTTCTCTCTCAGGAACGATTCCTCAAGAAATGTATATCATTTAAAACAAATAACATTTGTTCAAAAGAATCATAGAAACAATATTCTATATTGTTTGCATAGGCTTGAACTAGTTTCAATCTTATCTCTCAATTTCTTCTTCAATTAATAAGACTCAAGAGAGATACATTCTTTAGAATAAACAACATTTGTTCCAAAGAGTTGCAAAAGTGACTATATATATATATTGTTCATATAAACTTGAACTTGTTTCAAATTCATCTCCTGCTGTCTTCTTCTCTTAAGAAGACTCCCACTGTCCTCTTCATATAAGAAGACAATCCCAAAATTCTAAGATAAGAATTATTAGGGAATTTTGAAAGCCACAATTCATAGTATATTTAAGGGACTAAATTAGAATTTACAAGATTCAAAATCCTAACTACTCTTTTCTAAAGCACAAGTTCAGAACGAAGGTAAGCCAGTGAAACAAGGAATGAACCATATCCTATAGGGTTTTGTTCCTTTATTCAAAATACCAAGTTATTCTTGAATGAGTTTACTGAGGGATAATCCTATTATCTCTTAGATGACTAAGGAGTTAGTCAACAAGATGTTTGCTATCTCGATCAAACTGAGATACAATTATCATATGACTAGTATGGTTCCTAACCTCTTAATTTTGAAATTCTAATAATTTCATAAAAGTTTTAAAATTCGTACTTCATTAAGTACACACATTCATAATGATTAATCTAACGATTTAGTCTAGTGCTTACATTAAGCAAACCTTAATCCTTCGTATGGATCGAGATCCCTTTAAACTTTGGGACGTGTTTCTCTTTTCACATAAACGATGTATCAGGAACGTTTCCCTCAAAATAGGAATCTTAGGAAGTTAAGTCTTTTAGTTCATTTTCGCAAAATGATCCTAAGATGATTAACTTGCTAATCCTATAATAACATTCCAAAGTTATTCGAAACTTTATCATCTTACTTTCTTATGTTATCTCGTTGTATGTTCGAAACATAAATGCTTTGAGTTTTGCATAACAATTTGTGAAAATTGAACTCAATACTAGTGAATTCTGATCCTATGGGAATTGCCACTACGAGAGACTTTTAGAGTATCCTTATATTCTTTGCAGTTCCTTTCTAAGGCCCTAGTTTGCCACTATGGAAGCTAAAGTCTGATCTTTCTTTTAGTCTTTCGTTTCTCTCACCGCTCCATCAGGTTTTAAGGGTTTCTTCTTCTTTGGTCTTGAAGCCCTTAACTCAATAGGTTTAGAAGAAGAACTAATCATCATTACCTTTTACTCCTTCTTAAGGATGCTCTCTTAAGTTATCAACTAATTTGATGAACTATGCTACAATAGCATCATTTGAGCAAAAATGTCTAAAAAGATGATAGAAGCAATTCAAGCAATCAGTGGACTAAGAACTCATTTCTTAGTTTGCGTACATGGCTGCAAGGTCCTCTCTAGTGAGGACTATCAGCCCATGTTACCCGTGCATTCCCACAAATTTGGAACAATTCCTTCGATGTGTTATACCTTGTAACACGCTCGCAAGAGAGTACAATTGCTCTAAAGTGTTCCTATAATGTGTTATACTTTGTAGCACATTTATGAGGGAGTACAATTGCTCTTAAGTGTTTGGAGAATTTCTTTTCACTTTTAAATTGCTTCTCTTAAGCCTAGGTCGAATTTTCACAATAGGTGAAAAGTTTGCCTTTTAGAGAACAATTTTCTCTTTTGGAATCTTAAAACGGATTAAGATTCAAAGCCAATCCGAGTGGTTAGGACTTTAGTCAACAGGTTTGACTCAAGGATGGATACTAGTGGGTCGAATTTCAACTTGTAGACAATCATAGAACTACAACCTAAATGCTAAGCAGAGAAAATGTGAGCATATTGAATAATAACGTAACATATACAGCCTTCGCCTTCTTCAGTGGCTGAGTTGAAGCGTTCAACTCTTGCACAAAATTCAAACCAGCTCGATTTCAGCAAGTTTTTGAACGAATCCGCTCTCTTTGCTGTAAACAAGAGGAAGCTCTGCAGATGAAGCAGGATTAGGTCTTTTATCGTATATGGCTCCCACTGTTTTTATAAGGTCTATAAATCCCAAACGACCTTAGAAGTAACTTTTTTTCTCAGTAGGTACTAGGATCCCAAGCATTCTTAGTTTTGGACCCATGACTCGTGAGATGTCCAAAGGTCTAAGAATCTTTAGGTAGGTATGAAAATGCCAATTCCATCTCTATGGAATTCCTAGTAATATTTTTGCATCACTGATCTTTCAATCATGGACCCACGACTCGTGAGACATCCATATCTACTTCAGTGTTGAGCGGGACCCATCAATCACAAGATCTCAGTCAAACTTAGTCCGGAACGACCCACAACTCGTGAGACATCGCCCATTCTAAAATGATCAAGAAATATCAATTACCTAAGGTGATCAATCAAGAAACTAAGATTTAATAGGTTACACTAATTACCCCACGACTCGTGAGACAACAATTAGCTTACCTATTAAGTCATAAATCCTATTGATGGAATGCTAGGAATTTTATTATCGTAATAGAATACCTATTTATTTGAAAGTTGCGCAATATTTCAATTAGGGATTTTTGAATTAACCGGAGATTTATCCGGTTTTGACCTCACCAACATGTACAGTTATCCATTTTTAATTGTCTTGATTAATGCAGTTTCACATAAAATGCATCATAGAAGCAATTAGCAGATAACATGTCCTAGCATGACACTAATAGGAGATGATCATGGGTATCCTATCTTATGTGCAATTATGGGAGCCACTCTATAATTGCTAGTTCTAACATACATGCCACATTCTGATTTGTATGTGTTTTGCTCCTTATATATATGTAGCGTGTGTAGGTAGCCCCTCACTCAGTCCGTGTGACTGACCCCTCTCCTTCCCCATTATTCTTAGTGTGCAGGTGTCACGTGGAGTTCGAGTTAGACGGCGTGAGTCGAGTGTTAGGAATAGTACCCTAGAAAGCCGATTGTATATCCGCTTTGTGCTTTTCCTTCTTGTAATCACAGACAATCTTTGAATGAAATAACGAATTAAGGCAACACTTCTTTATATGCTCTTGTTTGGTATGCGTTTACTTTATCTGTGCATGTATGAGAACTCCCCTAATCCTGATGACTTTAGGACTCTACCATTTAGGTGAAATGGTTCATGAAGCGAGCCCTATATCACATAAGTCATGATTAGTAAAATACTCCAAGCCGATGAGTCCTACCGACAGTTGGAGTGTCAACCTGACTTCTCTAAGGCTTGCTTGTGGGATCACGCCCTTAAGAAGGACCACCTTGTTTCATGGAGGTGCAAAGTGTATAGTTGATACGTGCTTGATACATGAGGGTGCTTACTTTAATAAGTAAGTTCACTGAGGTGCCCCGTGTGAGAACATTCCTAAATGGGAAAGGAAGTTTCTATTTCAGGAAATGGAAACTTCCAGATTAGGAAATATCTCACGAGTCATTGATGTGATTAATTGATCCTTAGACTTGAGGTTCCATGTCACTTTATGAGTTAACTCTGTAGTCTTAGGTATAAGCTTTAAAGGGTGTCACCTTAGACAACTGATTCAAGGCTTATGTTGGGGCTGCACAAGTGACTCATGAAAGTGAATGAGAATCAAGAAAGGAGCTACACTTGCATTTGCAAGGTGATCTCTTATTGTGTAAGTCATTCATATGTCATATGGAGTCCTTGGCCAAGGCAGTAGATCAAAACATCAAGAAAAGGGTTTCTTGGATTGAGATCAAATGGACATGAAATGCACTTAGCTTTAAGACCAGATTATTAGGGTTCTAATTATTCCCTTACCCTAGATCTTGGTTGAGAGATAGTAAGTAGGAGGATTGTATCTCACATGAATCAATGACTTAAAGGTTCTGTCGAATCGAGACATTCCAATTCAACTAGGGGTTAAACACCTGTTGCTAGACTATGGTCGTTTAATCTGTGGACTGATTAATTAATTAGTGAATTAATTAATTAGGGTCACTGCTAATTGAATTGAGAACCTAGAGGGTCACACACAACAACTTGGTTACATGAGTTAAGGCTTTAAAATGATTAAACAAGTTAATCGGGCCAAAGGGGTTCCACACGTGTGAAGCACACGTGTGGGGACGTTATGTGCGTGACACGTGTCCTAAATGGTCACGTGTCCTATATGGACACGTGTGCAATGTGCGTGTATATTTATTTATGTATTAAATAATTAATGTGTTAATTATTTAATAAAGTTTGGTTTAATTTTTGAATTAAAAAGAAAGTCTTATTTTGGAGAAAAATAATCTATTTAATTAATTGCGAATTAATTAATTAGATAAATAAGTTATTTATTTATTAATAAATAAAAATAAATAAAGTATGATATTATCCAAAAGGGTTTGGATATTTTATCTCTCTTAAAAGTTGATTTGAATTAGAATTCAAAAGTCAAAGTTTAGAATTATTTGATGATCAAGTAATAAGAGAGAGGGACCAAATCCTTAGTCCAATAGGACTAAGTTTCGGCCGCCCCTCCCTAGTATATATAGGGGAGCTCGAGCTCCCCTTAGAGAGTAATTGATGAATTCTTTTGGTTCATGTGTTGAACACCATTCTTTCTCCAAGATCAAATAAACCCTAGGTTAAGCCTAAACACTAACTAGAGAACTAGCATCCTTACTAGTTAGATTGTAGTCAAGTTGGTGGACTATCTCTAGAGAGCTTCAAGTTAGAAGTTTTTAAAGATTCGAGCTTTACCAAGGAGAGAGGATCAAGCCGCGAGAACAGTGTTCTTGGGTGGCTTGAAACGCTTCAAGAAAGATTATTGAAAAGTAAGTTTCTAATCTCTACGAATTCGGATTCACGATTGCGAGTTTCGATCCTTTTGTTGGAAAATTTTAAATTTCCGCTGCATTCTGATTCCTGTTTTCCAACATGAAAGCCACATAATAAATCAAGCAAAGCGCGCACATAAGTAGGTTTCCAACCCCAATTGAAATAACACAACTATGGGGCTCTGACCCCAATTGAAATCATCCATGCACATAAATTAAAACATTTATAAGACTAACCCATGACAACCTAAACAAGCATAATCCGCATGAAATTTAAATTTCCAGACTAAATTTTAAATTCCCTTGACTTCAAGTCACAAATAACTTAAGTAATTTGAATATTAGTTCATTATTCAAGAATTTATTCAAAATCGAACTTCAGATCAATGACAAAACCACAATTAATTCAAAATTAAATTTTTGTCAAAAATATCATTCAAAGTGATATTTAATATTTTCTCGAAAAATAAGAACTTGACTTTAATTCATAAAATCCCAAATTTTATAATTATTTAAAAAATAATTAATTTTAAAATAAAATCATATTTTAAAATAAAATCAGATTTTTAAAACGGAATTTTAAGAAACTGAAAACACAATACGAAAATAGGATCCCGAGATAGCCCGCCCGAGGCAAGCGGGACTACCCGTAAGGGGCTCGCCCGAGGCACGCACGAGCAGGCTTCCCGCACACACAGCCCCCGCGGATGGCCTAGGACGGGGGCTAGCAACGCCCGCACGCCAACACACTACCTGCGCGCAAGGCTGCGCACGCTAGTTACGCGTTGCGGGCAGACGTCTATCGGGATGGGGCAGGCAGCTGGCTGGGACACCCGGGCACTACGTGCGGATGCCCGCGGTCCCGGCGTTCTCGGTCGTGTCGCCCGCGCGAGGGCGGAATAGGCGGGGCGGCGTGAGTTGCACCATGCGCATGATGCGCTAAGGCCGAGCACGGTCGCGCACGGTTACACACTCATTCCGATTTCGTATCATAATTTCACAAATTTCAACAATTCAGTTTCGAATTAAAACATTTCAACACAATCCAGATCAAAATAGCTTAAAATCAGATTGATATGAAAACATATTTTCTTTAATTTTCAAGAAACAGTTTAGATCCGAAAGATTCATATTTTAGACAAAAACCAAGAATACATAACTATCGTCCAAATTCAAGAATTTTCTGTCAAAATTCAAAAGAGTAACGTATCGAAACGAAAGTTGCAAGGTGGCTCTGATACCACTTGTTGGAAAACAGCAGAGTTAAAGCAGCGGAAGTTGAAAATTTTTTCCAAAAGGCATCGTGATCTTGCAATGTTCGTTTCAAAACTTATGGGATTACAAGAAACTTACAACAATTGAAGCTTTCTTGAAATGTTTTGAGCGGCCCTCAAATGTTCTTCATGCGACATGAATCTCCATTTCTTGAACGATTCTTTCTTCGAGATTCCAAAGTAGAAATTCTCTAGAGTATTAATCCACACCAACCTAGATTCAAATCATGTTAGTGAGTATGCTAGTACTATAACATGTGTATTAAAGAAACATTAAAATGAGAAAAGAGACCTAGAGAATGATCCCCAAAATTTCATCAAGGTTGGACGTGATCTCCAAATCACATGTAAAGCCCCAAATTCTCGAACTCGTAGTCCTTTTATAGGCTAGGGTTCGAACCTCTTTTCTTGTAAGAGAAGGTCTCCTACTTTGACTTTTCTTCTATTCTTTCTTTCTCTCAAAGTAAATAGCGTCTTATCTAAAATAAGATATTTATTTTCTAGAGAAAGAGCTCCTAACTAATTTAGGAATATTTAATTATTCTAGTAATAATTAAATATCTTATCCTAATAATATTTATTCTAATCATATTAGACTTAATACTTTATTAGAATAATAAAATAGAAGATATTTATTTATTTATTCATTCTAATCAAATTAGAACAAGAAAATAATTAAATACTTAGAATTAATTCTCCAATTAATTCTTTCAAGGGCTTTAGAATTAATTCACTAATTAATTCTAACGGGCTAAAATTAATTCTCCAATTAATTATATTTAGGGATCTATAATTAATTCTTCAATTAATTATATTTGCTTTATAATTAATTCTCCAATTAATTATATTTGGACTTAATAATTAATTCTCCAATTAATTAACACATGATCCAATTCCTTAATTGGAGCCACGCGTCCCCAGGCACTTTTGACTCCCACACGTGTACCATACACATGTGGTCTCGCTTCGATCAATTATTTCATCTTTCTAACAATACCCTTTGAACTCGGTATTTGTGTGTGACCCTCTAGGTTCAATTTCAGTTAGCAGTGAGCCTAATTAATTAATACACTTTATTAATTAATTACCTCACAGATCACACTACCATAGTCTAGCAATAGGTGTGTGACCCTTACTCGAAATGTGAATGTATATTCGAAAGAACCTTTCAGTTAATGACATCATGTGGGATACGATCCTCCTACCATCCCATCTCTCGATTAAGATCTAGGTCATGGGAATACAGAGAGCCCTACTAACCTTAATCTTAAAACAAAGTTCACTTCATATTCCATTTGATCTTAATCCAAGAAAACCCCATTTTCTTGATATCTTGATCTAACCACCTTGCGCAAGGATTTTAGGATGGAACATGAATGACTTGTGTGATAAGAGATCATCTTGCCTACAGCAAGTGTAGGTCCTTTATTGATTCCAACAATTCTTATATACCACTTGTGTAATCCTAACATAGGTCGTGGTTTAGGTGTCTATATGGCGACACCCTTTTGAGCCAATATCAAAGATTACAGAGTTAGCTCATATGAGACAATGTGGAATCTCAAGTCTAAGGATTAATTCCTCACGTCATCGACATGTGAGATATTTCCTAATCTGGAAGTTCTAGTAACATCCTTTCCCATTTAGGAATCTTCTCACGCGGGACACTCTCTGTGAACTTGTTCTTACAACAAGCACCCTTGTGTATTGTGTACGCATCAACTTATGCACTTTACACCCCATGAAACAGGATGATCCTTCTCAAGGACACAACTACACAAGCAAGTCTCAACAGAGGCAAAGTCGACACTCCCACTGTCTGTCCGCCTCATTGACTTGTAGAAGTTTCTAATCCTCGCCTGTGGAGTTAAGAACTTGTTTCATGTGTCATTCCCATAATGACAAAGTTCTTAACGGCCTCATCGGATTAGGGGAGTTCTAGACATGCACACATAATGGAAACATACAATACACGTATTGGCACATAAGAAATGTTCACCTGTGATTATAATCATTCATATATTATTCAAAGATTGTCTGTGATAAAGGGAAAGTCCCAAAGCATAACATCTTTCTAGGGCTCTATTCCCAACAGTTTAACTATAACCTAATCTCACCTTACACCGACGGAGCCGTAACACGACGAGCGATCCACCCCAGAATCAACATGGCTAACGAAACACCACCCCGGGTGCACCTGGACAAACTGAAGACAAAACACAGAACTTAGACTCAATGATGCACCACAAAGACGTATGGAGTACGCATAGGCACTTAAGGGATGCAAACACTTAAGCAAAGTTCATATACAAATCAATTTTGAGCATGTGAAGACATATGAAAGCTTAACATAATCATGAGAAACCTCAAGATATGTTCACCTGCACAATTAATGCAAACACGTACAAAAGAAATGCATATAAATCCATATCATATAATCACAAAACACACTTGAACACATGAATTCATACCCACACTAGGTCCTAATTCAAGTTAGGATCATGATCGGGAAGGGATAAAAGCATAAACGAGCATACGAGACAAAACATACCACATATACACACAGAGGGGGTGTCTCCCTCTAAGAACAAACTGAGACACGAGGGTGTCTCAGTACAGGCGCCCAACGAATCACGTGAGACACGGCCGTATCTCCATCAATGCCTAAAGTGAGATACGGCCGTATCTCAGTACAGGCGGCCACACCACGGCCAGACATGGCTGTGTTTGAACTTGGCCTATGGGGAAGACACGTCTTCGTCTTCAAACCTCAAAGTAGCAGCCAACGAGGGCGAGAGAGAGAAGAAAGGGGGAAAAACTCAGCAACACCACAACCACAAGCCCAAATCACACCAAAATGCATATACAAGTCCCGAATTACTGCTTAACAACTTAAACACATTAAAATCTCAAGAATCATGTATGAAATCGAAATTCCATGAAATCTCATCAAAGCACAACAATGGAGGATCAAGAAATATTCAAGTTCTTGGCAAGATTTCAACAAATAAACAACGGGCAAGCTTATGTAAACAACATACTACGATCTTAGCTCGATTAATCCACGTTTAAGAACTTTGGAAGCAAATTTTCGTATTTAGGAACTATTTATCATCTTCATCAAAGCCATGGAAACGAACAAGAATAACGACATACAATAGGAAGAAAACAAAGTACTCGAAGAGAGGAATTCATTGTTTAACTTAAATCGTTGATCGGGCGAGAAATTGAGTCAGAACTTGAGCTCTTTAGGTAGAGATGGAAGAAACCCTCTTCTTCTTTTCTTTTCCCCCTCGGAATCGTGTAGCAAGAAATAAGGGAGGAGATAGGGGTGGTTCGGTTTATTAAGGTCAAGAAAATCGGTTCGGTTCGGTTCAATCGGTTAGAAATTAAATCGTTAGAGGGTTCAAACGGTTGTAGAAAAAGGCGAGGCTAGTTCTATTATACCCGAATTGTCGAAACAAATCTAATGGCTAAGTCAGAATTCGATTTGGAATCCCTAAGCTCAAGTTAGCCAAGAAATGCGTCGGAAGCACTAATTCCGATTAGGTCCCTAATCTTCAAATAAATGGACTTTCGAGTCCAAACACGTAATAACTAAGTTCTAAAGCAACAATTAACTTAAAATTGAATTTAAATAGGCACATTAGGCATGCGACGTCACATATTTGCAATTAAAAAAATTAAATTACATAATAAAACTCACTCATGATGTCTTACCTGGATTGCCGAAGAAGATGGGGTGTCACAAATATCACATACATAATAAGTTAATCATGTAAGGACCTAAATAATTAGTTTAAAGGGTAAATTACACCAAGGTCCCCTGAGGTTTGGCATAATTACAAATTAATCCCTCCACTTCTGGAAATTACGGATTAGTCCCTATAAATACTGTTTCAATTGAGGTCCCTAGACGCCGTTAGGGTTCCGTTAATTTTGACATTTGAATTTTTGAAAAATATTACAAAAAAGTCCCTGAACTATGAATTTTCTTACAAAACGACCCCTTAACTAAATCACATCAACAATGTAGTCCTGTCAAAATTAACGGAACCCTAACGGCGTCTAAGGACCTCAATTAAAACAGTATTTATAGGGACTAATCCGTAATTTCCAGAAATGGAGGGATTAATTTGTAATTATGCCAAACCTCAGGGGACTTTCGTGTAATTTGCCCTAATTTAAATGGGCACTTAGCTCACTCGTGAAATCATACCTGTACGGCTGAATAAACGAGGCATCACATTTACTTTCTACGTGGGATATTAATTGTACACATGAACACGTACATGACATATCATATCATCTTATAATTCATGTATACATGTCATGCCCTTTCACGTCACCTCATATCACTGTCACGCATTCTACTTGGTCCCACATTGAGTTATGTCTCACAAGTGCACTGTCAAGTCTTCTTTGTACAGTTAATCTCCAGGGTGGGGCCAACCAGGACACGTAGACATTTCATGGTCTTTCTAGCACGGGTGCTCAAGGTGAGGTTTTTTTTTTTATACTCGACCAATAACTTCGCATGATCTAAGACTAGTCAAATGTTTTAATAAAGTTAACCATACTTTTTATACCAGGTACATACTATAAATGTTTTATGAAAATGTGTAAGTGTTAGCCCTGGCCATTTCATATTATTTCCCTCGGGACATCCAACACAAGGTTGGCCAATGTGGATCATGTATTGTTCATGGGGCCCAGGGGCTTGTGTATTAGGTGAACCAAGAAGGTTTCATGTCGATAACTAACACATACACAGTCCCATCATGTTGAGATAAACCCGGATTCCATTAGGAAGTTAGTGGATGATGGAGTCTTAGTCTTCAGGGGTCATGTATCCACCGACCACCATGTCATGGATGGCGAGGGCTAGCTACCCGGACCATCGCCAGAGTTGGAGATTAATCTTATAACTATCTTGGAATTACAACTGCATGATTGCTTGTATACGTATGTATGTATGTGTAGACCCCTCATAACTCCTTTGACTAACTCCGTTTTTTGCACTTCCAGTTCTTATCTTGCAGGTTCTTTGGTTATTAGGCGGGATATGTGTCAAGGTGTTTACTTTGAGTCTTAGTAGTTTTGTTCTGATCCGACTCACACTGTACACCACATAATTATTATATAACTTGTATTAGCCCTTGTCGGCCCCTTACTATTACATTATTGATTGATTGATTCGCGACAGGTTCTAGGGTCTTTGGTTGTACCCATTACGGAATGTTAATTATGTTTATATTTGGGAATGCATGCTTGTTGAGTGTTTTAGTTATTGTCGGCCTGTGGCCATGTATGTGCTTGCCATTATGCTTTTGCTCTCTTGCTCTTGTTGACTTCTTGTTGGTACAGGGTCTAGTTCCGCCTAGTACAGGTTTGGTTTGGTTTTTCTGTTACCCGTTTGCCTTGATTAGAAACGCGAATAGACTTTCCATTTCGTATACGGGTCGGGTCTAGGTGTAAGGGATGTGGTAGCTTAGCGTTCTAAGTGCTACACATTTTCCAACAATAAGGTCAGTAGATGCTAGGATCGTACATGACTTAGTGGCCCATAACAATGATATGCCTTCCTATTTTTGGGGCTTTTTCGCCTGCAAATTTTTGAGAAAAAAATTCAATCCTTTTTTAGGTTGTGTTGACCCCTTTTGCTCAACCTGTTCTTGTTCTTCCCCTTGGTTCTGATCCTTGAGTACCCAAGCATACTTGGGCACCATCTCTGCAATTACAGATTAAAGAAAAAAAAGTGAAACTAATAACAGAAAATCATAATTAAGACGTCAAAATATAGATCATCCAAAAAATAGAAATACCCATCCTGCACCTCGATGCGGAGGTTGATGATCCCAGCAAAGCATGTTGAGGTTATTCAATAATTTCTTACTATCAAAATTAGAAGACACCAAAGAATCTAATAGCTTCTCTTCCTAATCCGGTTCAAGATCCTTTGAAAATTTAGGGGCATCATGTTAATCGCATCGTTTTTTATCTAAGAGAACTTGGGAGAATCAGATATCCAAGGGAAAATGAAAAAAAAAACACAACGTTCATGACCTAAATATCCTAAATATTAGGGAAAGCCTATAAGCAAAAGAGAAACAATGGAAGAAGTTGTATTAGGTTATTTGGAAAATCGTCTACACTAAAAGCAAGATATACAACAAGAGAACCAGCTCAATTGTCAACCCAGAACTAAACTTCAAAGAGAAACAAAAGAAGTGTGAGATCGGCTTTAATAGCCAAGATACCTTGAAACACAATTAATAGTTAGAAGTTTGTAGAATCAAATAATAAAACTCTACAAAAAGAAGGAAGAGATGTTACCATTGATAAAGCTGCACAGGGAACCAACCCCATCGACGATCACAGATAAAGAGGATGCACAAGTTAAGTTTGAAATGGAGGAAACAATTCTCTAAAATGAAGAGATTAACAAGAAGTATTTCTACAAGAAAGAAAAAAAAAAGAATATTTTTAAGAAAAAATGAAGGAAACAGACTTTTGCGCACCTTTTGATGTAGTATAATAATAATTTCTTCAAAAAAAAAAAAAAAAGAAGAGTAATTTGGAAGGATCAACTATCTCTAAAACTAATCTTAAACCGCCTATTTGAAAAATGTATGTTTTAGATTCCCAATACACTTTTTTTTTTTTCATAAAGCCCCTAATATCCTAAAAAGTTTGTTCTGCCCTTTTTTTTTTTTTTTTCCTTCATCCACACCATTTGTGTTTCATCTACACCCCTACTTCCTCATCTTCATCTTCTTCACATCTCTCATCCTCACATTCACAGGCCCTCGATGCTCCGCCCCCTTCTCCACCACTGACCGACATCTCCTCTCTCACCTTGATTTCTCCGGCCCCTCCAATATCCACCTCCATCTCCATAATCAGCCACTGTATCATCATCGCCGCCACACTTTTCTTCACCATCAACGTTGAAATCCCTCCTCATTCGCCTCGATTTCTCCTCCCCCTCCAATATCCACCACCATCACCGCCATCTCCACTATCAACCGCCGTATCACCGCCACCCCATCGACAATGAATTCTTCTCAGGTAACTCCTTATCCCACTTTTTACATTCTCTTTGATTCAATTCAGATTACAACTTCTCCGATTCCATCGTGGATGTTTCTTTTTCAAAAATTCTTTCTCGGATTTTAAGCCAGAGTTTAGAAAAAAAAAACATTAGTGTAAGTCGTTTCAAAGAAGTTATAAGGGGAAATTTCTAAAAATGGTGTATTTTTTTTCTCTGAATTTCAACTATGGTGTACTTCCAAAAATAGTGTAAGTCGTTTTCTAAGAAAGTGGCTTCATTAGATTTTTTTTTTCTTTCAATTTTTAATAAAATCTCATTTACAGTAAGTGTTAAGTTTGTTTTTCGTGTCCATTTGAGTTGTAAATTGAGTATTTTATCGCTATCTTTAAGCCTAAATTTGCTATTAATGCTCCTTTACAGGTACGAACTACCACGGAGTCGAGATAAGAAAAAAAGACACGAAAATGAGGCAAAACGTACAAGTGGAGTTGTTGTGCCCAGGGTCGCGGCCGCGACATCGTTTGTCCTTGCTTTCATAGCGGTCGTGACCAATAATTCGAGAAAATTCTGAGAAAAGGTTGCGGGCGTGACATGGCCTGCACACAAATTTGGTGCAACCGTGAAGCGATAAAATAAGAGTTCCAAGAGAACGCCACAAGGGGTTACGTTCTGAAGCTTTAATTTTCTCACGGTCGCAACGTGATATATATCGCATTATCACTTTCGCCTTGGGTCGTAGCTGCGATCGTTTTTTATGTCTTATCTTGTCACGACAGCGACACCCTGCTGACGCGAGCTTTTCAGAAGGTAGGGGCTAAGTTCGGGTATTTATGGCTTTTTCGAAATTTAACCTACTATTTGGGCTTCACTTCGAGAAGTTAGCAGCTGTAGGATAGAGAGAAAAGGATTTTTTAGGAGGAGTTCGTGAAAACGAAAGTTGAACGGCTTCGACACGGAATAATTTTTTTTCTTCAATTATTCCAGATTTTGTTTACAATTGTTTTTGCACTTTTCCTTCTTCGTTTAGTTAAATTTTCTGAATTTATGTTAGGGTTAGCAAATAATTCTTGACTTTTTTGGAATTTCTTTGGAATTTATTGTAGTATTTCATTAACTATGTTGGGAATGAATGCAATTTCTTTGATTATCATGAATAGCTAATTCTTTAGGGCTGGGGGAATGATACAATGCATGCTAGGTGATTGAATAAATGTTTGAATGAACCTTTATATTACTAATTTTATGAAAACTTGGTTTGAATTGTATGCAATGGTTTGACCACCCTTAGCATAATCTTTAGTTGTTTAATTTTTGAAAGATTAATAGCAACTTGTTGTTATCATAAATATTGGAGTTAAGGTATTAAAGAAATTTAATCTTTCTCCAATTGAATTCCATCTTTTACTTAAAGCCGAGCCACTAATTTGAAAGCTACACTTTTCTTGCCGTTTTGGTTAATTTAAATCCTTGGTTTTTGTGAGAACAATTCCAAATTGGTCTTAATACACACTTAAACTTGAAAGAGTCTAAGTATATAGTTGTAACAAGATTAAAGGAATATACAGTACATTTAATTATTATGAGAATCCTAGTTGCATACCATTATTCCCTGGCCTCATTTTTCCATATTGCATTAATACCTTGTCTTTGTGAATTTGTTGCTTTTAACTCTTGTCAATTTATTTTCCGTGTTAGTAGACAACAAACAACTTGATTTTGTTCCGGTCTATCACTTAGAAAACGGTATTGAGTGGTACTTGATTCTCCTTCCTCGTCGGTACGATACCTTTGTGCTACACGTAATTTTTGGTGTACACTTGCACAATAGGATTTTATTAACCTTGGTTTATATTGTTAAGAATAGTGCCCTGAAAGCCGATGTAATAGTCTGCTTTAGTACTTTCCTTTTGTAAATCACAGACAATCTTTGAATAATACGAATTAAGGCAACACTTCTTTATATACTCTTATTTGATTGTGTGTTTACTTTTGACTACACATGTATAAGAACTCCCCTAATCAATATGACTTATAGGACTCAACCATTTAGGCGAAATGGTTCATGAAACAAGCCTTATATCACATAAGTCATGATTAGAAATCACTCCAAGCCAATGAGTCCAAAAGACAGTGGGAGTGTTAACTTGACTCGTTTGAGGCTTGTTCGTGTGATCACGCCCTTAAGAAGGACCACCTTGTTTCATGGGGTGCAAAGTGTATAGTTGATACGTGCATGATACATGGGGGTGCTTACTTATTCTAAGTAGGTACACTGAGATGTCCCGTCTGAAAAGATTCCTAAATGGGAAAGGAAGTTTCTATATCTGGAAATATAAACTTCCAGATTAGGAAATATCTGACGAGTCATTGATGTGATTAAGTGATCCTTAAACTTGAGGTTCCATTGATACTTTATGAGCTAACTCTGTAGTCTTAGGTGTAAACTTTAAAGGTTGTCGCCTTAGACAACTGATTCAAGGCTTATGCTGGGGCTACACAAGTGGCACATGAAAGTATATGAGAATTGATAAAGGACCTACGCTTGCATTAGCAAGACGATGATCTCTTATTGTGTAAGTCGTGCATATGCCATCTAGGAGTCCTTGGCCAAGACAGTGGATCAAAACATCAAGAAAAGAGTTTCTTGGATTAAGATCAAATGGATATGAAATACACTTAGCTTTAAGATCAAGATTATTAGGGTTTTAATTATTCCCTTACCCTAGATCTTGATTGAGAGATGGGACGTAGGAGGATTGTATCTCACATATATCAATAGCTTAAAAGTTCTGTCGAATCGAGACATTCTTATTCAGTTAGGGGTCAAACACCTATTGCTAGACTATGGTCGTTTGATCTATGGACTGATTAATTAATTAGGGAAATAATCGATTAGGGTCACTGCTAATTGAATTAAGAACCTAGAGGATCACACATAATAACCCGGTCACGTGGGTTCAGGATTGAATCGATAAAACGAATTGATCGAACCATTAGGAGAACGGTGGGACCCACACGTGCGAAGCACACGTGTGGGAGGCGTGAATGACACGTGCAAGCATGTGTATATATTAAATAATTAATGTGTTAATTATTTAATGGACTTTGATTTAATTTTGAATTAATATTAAAGTTCTAATTTGGAGAAATAAAGTCTAATAAATAATTAATTAATTATTAGTCTTCAAGGTATTTATTATTAGATAAATAAAGTAAAGTAAAATAAAATATCTAAAAGAGTTAGATATTATTCTTGCCCAAAAAGTTGGTCAAAAGGTGGACTTTGGTCAAAGTAAGAGACTTAGTCTCCAAGCAAGAGATCCCTTTCCAAACGGAGTTTGGAATCCTTTTCCACAAAGAATTAGGGGTTCGAACCCTAGCCTTATAAATAGAGGGGTTCGAACCCCATGGGATGATGATAACGAATTTCTACTTCTCCATAATTATACACTAAACCCTAGAGCCTAAGCATCGAATATAGAACTAGCATCCTCCCTATTCGGATCGTGGTCGCGATTGGTGGACTATTTCTCTAGAGGGCTACTGTCGTGAAGTCTTGAAAGATTCGAATGAGCTTTTGGGGATCAAGCCGCGTGAAGAGCGTTCTTAGGCGGCTAGAATGTGTCAAGAAAGCTACTAACTAAGTGAGTTTCTTGATCTCTACGAATTTGGGAATAAGAATTGCAAGATTTGATCCTTGCTTAGTTGGGAAAATTTTTAAATTTCTGCTGCATTTCTATCTCATTTTCCTAACAAGTGGTATCAGAGCCACCTTACAAGGCCTATTTCTGATTCGTCTCAATGATTCTGAATTTGGTAGAAATTCTTAGGCTTAGATGCGAATTGAGTATTCTTGAGTTCTTTTAGAAAGCCTGAAATACGAAACTGTATTTTTCCTAAAAGTTTCTGAAAACTGTTTTCTTAAATAGTGTTTTGAAAAACTGTTTTGGTTGAAATCTGTTTAAATTGTATTTTTTTATTTTGGATTGAATTGGGTTTTGGAGAAACCTGTAATACGAAAAACGAAACGCGATACGAAAACACGAGCCTAGGCATGTTAAGGCGACACACGCCCAGGCCCGCATCCACGCGGGACGCCCGGCCACCGTCGTGCAGCCACGCGGGATAGCCGACTAGCACCTCCCGCAACCGCGCGGGAGCCTACCCCCACACCGCCCGACATTGCTGCACGCGATGCGTGCAGCTGCCGCCACCACGCGTTGCTACGTGGTTTTGGGGACGATGTTTGAGGATTCTGGGCCCGTCTTTCGTATTTCGTGTTTTTCGTATTTTTGGTCCTTGAAATCCCGATTTAATTTTTCTGAAAATTTTATTTTATTAAATTAGAATTATTTGTGAAATAATTGTTTAAATTGGGATTTTGAGAAATTAAGACGATTTAAATTTTGGAAAAATTACGAACTTTATTTTATGAAAATATTGAAAGAATAAAATTATTCATTTTTAGAAATTAATTGGAATTTTATTAGTTTATTATTTTCGGGTTTTATAGAAAAGGCTCTTGAATAAGAATTGCATCTAAGTCGTGTTCTAAGTCATGAGGGCTTAAAGCGAGAATTTTAATTTATTGGTTAAATTTAAATTCTTGCAATTTATGCATGTTAGGTGATCATGGGTTTAGACTGATGTATGGTTTTAATTTAGGCACATGGATGGTTTAAATTGGGGTTGGAGCCCCATAGTTACGTTTTTCAATTGGTGTCGGTGCCCCACTTATGTGCCTACTGTTATGTGTTTATTATGTGGCTTTCCATATTACTGTTTTTGAGGCCGCTGTATGCCCCGTGTAATTGGCTAAGGCCAATATGAAGATTGAGCCTTATTACTTTATGTCTTTTTATTTTTATTGTAATTTGAGTGTAGGGATAGGTGGTGAGGTCTTTTTCTTTCATTTTGGAGACAATGCACCCATGGAGTAAGATGGATCCACACAACAAGTAACAAGATGGAGGTCATAAGTGAAGACCTCTCAAAGTGTTAGAGAGGATTTCTATTATTTTAATAGATAGGGCATCGTTTTATTTCCAATTCCCTTATGTGATTTAAACTGTTTTATGTGGCATGTATGTTAGAACTTGTGATTGTGGAGGGGCTCCCACATATCATGCATAAGATAGGTTGAACCCATGATCATCACATGTTAGTATCATGCTAGGACATGTTATCTGCTAAGTGCTTATGTGAAATGCATTTAAGTTGTACTTGCATTAATCAAGACTAATTAAATTGGATAACATATATGTTGGTGAGGTCGAACCGGACAACTCTTTGGTTACATCGAAAATTCCTATTAAATATTAAGCTAATTTTCAAAAATAGGTGTTTAATTTGAGGTACAAGCTTTAAATTAAATCCTTAGCATTCCATTAATAGGATTAAAGTTTAATAGGGGAAGCTAGATGCTGGCCACGAGTCGTGGGGTGTCTATGTGAAACCTATTAGTTCTTAGTTTCCTAATTGATCTTAAATGATCAATATTTCGTGATCAATTTTGGCAAGGGCGATGGCCGCGAGTCGTGGGTCGTTCGAAATAAGTTTTGATCATGATCTTATGATTGATGGGTCTAGCTTAACGCCTAAGTAAATATGGATGTCGCACGAGTCATGGGTCCATATTGAAAGATAGGTGATGCAAAAACATTACTAAGAATTCAACCGTGATGGAATTGGTAAGTTGTACCTACCTTAGGCTTAATTGAGAATGACCACGAGTCGTGGGTTCAAGGTTAAGTGCTTAGGATCTTAGTACCCATTGGGATAACAAGTATCCTCTAAGATCTTTGGGAATTATAGATTTTTGAAAAACAGTGGGAGCTACATAGATTAAAGACCTAATCTCATGTATATCGTTATTATTCAGCATGCTCACTAGTTCTCTATTTTTCCATTTAGGGCGTAGATTCTGTGATTCTCTCCGTGTTTTGAAATGGCAACCAAAAACCCTCTAGTATCGATCCTCGAGTCAAACAAGTTGACTGGTCCCAACTATTCTGATTGGCTTAGGAATCTAAAATTCGTTCTAGATTCCGAGAAGAGAACTTATGTTCTCTATGAGCGGGATGCAATCCAGAAGTGGAAGGATGATAATCTCCAAGCCCGTTATCTCATGCTTGCTAACAGGTCTCCGGATATGCAAAGACAACATGAGTCCATGGAATTCGCTTGGGAGATTTACGACCACTTAGAGTAACTTTACTGCCCTCATGAGTGTGTTACAAGGTATAGCACCTCAAAGGAATTGTTCCATTTGAGAATGAAGGAAGGTACAAATGTCCATGAATATGGACTCAAGTTTCTTGCTCTCACTGAGAAACTTGCCTCCATGGACATGCCACTGAGAGATGAGCTTTTAGTGGACTTGTTGCTAGCCTCGCTCCCACCATCATTCAACCCTTTTGTCCTTAACTTCAACATGAATCATGCAGATGCTAGTGTAGCTGAGCTGATTAATCAGCTTATGACTGCTAAAAGCACGATCAAGAAGGACAACAAGGTTATAATGGTCACTGCTCTATCTTCTTCTAAGTCTTCTAAACGCAAGGGCAAGAAAGCCCAAAAGAAGAAGAAGTCCCTTAGGCCCAATGGAGGCATCACGAATTGAAAAGTCCAAAAGAAGAAACGTGATCAGAAAGAGGACGTTTGCTTCCATTGTGGCAAACCGGGGTATTGGAGGAGAAACTGCCAAGAGTACAAGGCTACTCTAAAGAAAGGTATGTTTCTCATTGAAGTAAATCTTTCTATTAATTCTAACTCTTGGGTACTTGATACCGGTTGTGGATTTCATATATGTAATGATATACAGATGCTAAGTGAGGTCCGGTAGCTCAAAGGAGGAGAATGTGTCTTGAAGATTGGGGACGACTCTACGGTCGAAGCTCAAGCTTTAGGCACAATTAGATTAGATTTAGGTCATTCTGTTTTAGTTTTAAATAAAGTCCTTTATGTTCCAGACATTATTCGTAATATTATTTCAGTTCCAATACTTGATTGCGAAGGTTATGAAATTAATATTAAGAATGGTAACTTGTTCCTCAAAAAGAATAATTTTTCAATACATCTTGGTACATTAAACAATGGACTTTATCTAACTCAAAACAGTAATATTTTGAATATACAACGAGAAATAAAACGTAAGAGAGATGACGAAGTCTCAGCATCTTTGTGGCACGCTAGATTAGGACACGTTTCTAAGAACAGAATTAGCAAGTTAACTACCTTAGGGACATTCTCTGAAAATGACCTTAAACAGTTAACTTCCTGCAAATCCTGTCTCAAAGGAAAGATGTCCAAAACTCCTTTCAAATGAAGTGTGGAACGAGCCACAAAGACCTTGGATTTGATCCATTCTGATGTTTGTTGACCGATTAGTGAAAGCACTCGAAACAATCATCAATACTTCATAACCTTCACTGACAACTTTAGTTGTTTTGGTTAAGTGTAATTAATGAAGTACAAATCTGAGGCTTTTGAGAAATTCTTAGAATTTCAAAAGGAGGTTGAGAACCAAACTGGTGACAAGATCAAGACACTTCGATCTGATCGAGGTGGCGAGTATCTTAGTGAAGAATTCCTTAATCATCTCAGAGATAATGGAATTATCTCTCAGTGGACTCCTTTGGGAACTCCTCAGCTTAATGGAGTTTCTGAGAGAAGGAATCGAACCCTACTTGATATGGTTCGTTCCATGATGAGTTTCACTGACTTACCACCTTCTTTCTAGGGTTAAGCTCTAGAAAGTGCAGCCAAGATTTTGAATCTCGTTCCTTCCAAGTCAGTCCCTAAAACGCCCTATGAAATGTGGCATGAAAAAATCCCTAGTTATCCTTACTTAAGAATTTGGGGTTGTCCTGCTTATGTGAAGAGGACAGTGGGAGATAAGTTAGAAGCTCATTCTAACTTATGCTACTTTGTTAGCTATCCTAAGTAATCCATAGGATACTACTTCTATGATCAAACTGAACAAAAGGTGTTTGTTTCAAGAAATGTAATTTTTCTTGAGGAATCGTTCCTAGAAGAAAAGAAAGGCAAGATCACAGAACTAGAAGACATTTGAGATATTCCCACGCCACAGTTAGAGGACACGTCCCATTCTGACAACCCACAACCAATCATGAACTTTGATACACATGAAAATCCTCCTCTAAGGCGTTTTGAACGCACTCCTAGACAGCCTGAGAGATGGTATGATTTTCACCATGAAATCTCTCAAGAGGATAATGATCCCCTGACATATGAGGAGGCATTGTCAGACTCGGATTCTGAACAGTGGAAACAAGCCATGAAATCTGAAATGGATTCCTTGTACTCCAACTAAGTTTGGACCTTGGTAGATTTTCTTGATGGGGTCAAACCCATAGGTTGCAAATGGATCTTTAAGAGAAAGCTTGGAGTAGATGGAAGCATTGCAGCCTATAAGGCAACACTGGTTGCAAAAGGATTCACTCAAAGGCCCTGTGTGGACTTTGATGAAACCTTCTCGCCGGTTGCAATGCAAAAGTCCATTCGGATCATGCTTGTAATAGCTGCATATTATGATTATGAGATATGGTAAATGGATGTGAAAACTGCCTTTCTCAATGGAGATATTGATAAGGACATTTATATGGACATTTATATAGGTTTCACATTCAGTGGGAGTGAGCAAAAGGTTTGCAAACTCCAAAGATCAATCTACGGATTGAAACAGGCTTCTAGGAATTGGAACATTCGTTTTGATGAAGCAGTCAAAGCGTTTGGCTTCGTTCAAAATTCGAAAGAGTCCTACGTGTATAGAAAGGAATTGGAGACTTCAGTGAAATTCTTGGTGCTTTATGTCAATGACATCCTTCTAATTGGGAATTCAAAGGATGACATGAAAGTTATCAAGTCTTGGTTATCGAACCAATTCGAGATGAAAGGTCTTGGTGATGCGTCATACATTCTCGGGATAAAGATCTATAGGGATAGATCTAAGAGATTGATAGGACTATCACAATCAATGTACATAGACAAAGTACTAAAACGGTTCAGTATGGAGAATGCGAAGAACAAAGTTCTTACCATGAGTGTAGGAACATCTCTTTCGAAGAAGATGTGTCCTAAGGCGAACCTTGAGAAGGAAAGAATGACTCATGTACCTTATACCTCAGCAATAGGTAGCATAATGTATGATATGTTATGTACTCGACCGGATGTGGCTTATGCACTTAGTGTAACGAGCCGTTTCCAATCAAACCCTAGAGAAGGTCACTAGACTACCGTGAAGAATATCCTAAAGTACTTACGAAGCACTAAGGATTTATTCTTAGTATACGGAGGACGGAAAGATCTAATAATCGAAGGATACTACACTGCAAGCTTTGCATCTGACTTAGATGACTTTAAGTCAATGTCAGGATACTTTTTCTGCCTTAACGGTGGAGCAGTGAGTTGGAAAAGTTCCAAGCAGACGACCACTACAGATTCGACCACTGAGGCCGAATACTTAGCTGCAAACAATGCAGCTAAGGAAGGTGTTTGGATTAGAAACTTCATTCAAGATTTGAATGTTGTTCCTAGCATGAAAGACTCCATTACTGTATTTTCTGACAACACTGGGGCGGTTTCTCAAGAAAGACAACCAAGATCTTACCAACGAAACAAGCATATTATGAGGAAGTATCACCTAATCCGTGATATCATCAAACAAGGTGATGTGCAAATTGAGAGGGTCGCATCAGCAGAGAACGTGGCAGATCCACTTACAAAACCCCTTAGTCGAGAAGCTTTCGAAGGTCATCTTAAGAAGATGGGACATAGATTAGCTCCTGAATGGCTTTGACGGGCAAGTGGGAGATTGTTAGGAATAGTGCTCTGAAAGCCGATGTAATAGTCTGCTTTAGTACTTTCCTTTTGTAAATCACAGACAATCTTTGAATAATACGAATTAAGGCAACACTTCTTTATATGCACTTGTTTGATTGTGTGTTTACATTTGATTGTGCATTTATAAGAACTCCCCTAATCAATATGACTTATAGGACTCAACCATTTATGCGAAATGGTTCATGAAACAAGACCTATATCACATAAGTCATGATTAGAAATCACTCCAAGCCAATGAGTCCAAAAGACAGTGGGAGTGTCAACTTGACTCGTTCGAGGCTTACTCGTGTGATAACACCCTTAAGAAGGACCACCTTGTTTCATGGGGTGCAAAGTGTATAGTTGATACGTGCATAATACATGGGGGTGCTTACTTATTCTAAGTAGGTACACTGAGGTGTCCCGTGTGAGAAGATTCCTAAATGGGAAATGAAGTTTCTATATCTAGAAATATAAACTTCCATATTAGGAAATATCTCACGAGTCATTGATGTGATTAAGTGATCCTTAAACTTGAGGTTCCATTGATGCTTTATGAGCTAACTCTGTAGTCTTAGGTGTAAGCTTTAAAGGTTGTCGCCTTAGACAACTCATTCAAGGTTTATGTTGGGGCTGCATAAGTGGCACATGAAAGTATATGAGAATCGATAAAGGACCTACACTTGCATTAGCAAGACGATGATCTCTTATTGTGTAAGTCGTTCATATGCCATCTACGAGTCCTTGGCCAAGGCAGTGGATCAAGACATCAAGAAAAGAGTTTCTTGGATTAAAATCAAATGGATATGAAATGCACTTAGCATTAAGATCAAGATTATTAGGGTTTTAATTATTCCCTTACCCTAGATCTTGATTGAGAGATGGTATATAGCAGGATTGTATCTCACATATGTCAATGACTTAAAGGTTCTGTCGAATCAAGACATTCTTATTCAGCTAGGGGTCAAACACCTGTTGCTAGACTATGGTCGTTTGATCTGTGGACTGATTAATTAATTAGGGAAATAATTAATTAGGGTCACTGCTAATTGAATTAAGAACCTAGAGCGTCACACACAACAACCCGGTCACGTAGGTTAAGGCTTGAAACGATTAAACGAATTGATCAAACCATTAGGAGAACGGTGGGACCTACACGTATGAAGCACACGTGTGGGAGGCGTGAATGACACGTGCAAGCATGTGTATATATTAAATAATTAATGTGTTAATTATTTAATGGACTTTGATTTAATTTTGAATTAGGGCGAATTACATAGAGGTACCCTGAGGTTTGTCCTAATTACAAATCAGTCCCTCTTGTTTCGAAAATTACATATTAGTCCCCCATACTAACGGACCGTTTGAGGTCCTTCCCGTTAGTGCTCCGTTAATTTTGAGGCCTGAATTTTCGAAAATACCCTTGATTTTTTTTGGAATATTATATTTATGGGCAAAATGACTTAAATACCCTCAGGGACTACATTGTTGATGTGGTATACCTAAGGGGTCGTTTTGTAAGTATATTCAAAACTCAGGGACTTGTATGTTATAATTTTAGCTACTGTAAATTAGCCATTTATAGCCGTTGGAATTGCCCTTCTATATATATTTGCTGCATTTTAACCCAATTTATACAAAAGAATCATGCCAAGCTCACGCAGCTCTGTAAGCACTCGTTCAGTAGCTTTGAAGTATCGAAAAGAAAGGTGTAGGGCTCCAAATTGTAATCTTTGGACAACCATCAAAGTTGTTGAGAAGGATAATGCAAACAAAGGTAATCTTTTTTATTGTTGCAACGAGCATGGGTTCTCACATTGGTGTCGTCCCATTGAAGAACCATTTTGTCATGAAGAAGAAGCTACGAGTGCCGCATCCCGATAAATTCCCAATGGAGAGGTTAAGGTTAATGTAATGGTGTTATATAAGCTTATAATCTTTAACCTTTATCTTTTAGCTATTTTCCTGTTCATCCATGTATTGAAATTGTTTGTGTAATGTAATATGGCAACATTCAGTCTATCCTTGAATAAAAACATTAAAACTTCATAACTTAACAGTCATTGTTTGTGCTAATTCAATGAATAATCAAGCCTCAACTTCACTGTCATTGTTCTTGGCAACAGTGAATTGGCTGCAATTTTCAACCCCAAAACAGATGCACAATTCAGCAAAATAATGTATCGGACTACTCCACACAAAATGATAGAGGACATCTTCAGACAAAAACAAATGGTTCAATTAATATTGACCTAGTTAACTGTAATTAAACACCCTAGAACTTCCATAAACGTTTCAGTTGTGATGAAGTGAGGTCTAGTGTCTTGTTGGTAGATCTCTGGGAAGAATCTGCTTTCTCTTTATGCTTTCTCAATGAAAAAGCAGTTGGTTGTGCGAAGGATGGCAAACCTTCGGCCCTGATGAATTTTGCCATAACCTTCTCTGTGTTACTTGGTTGAGAGAGCACCATCTTGGCCTTTCCTTTCTCTGTGTGGATGCAAGTGTTTGATGCTGGAGGCTGGGAAGCAGATGGCTCTTGAATATGAAGACCTTTACCAGTGGATGTATTCTTCTTATATTGCTTCTGCATTGCAACTCTCTTCTTCCTCTTAATTGGTTCTGGAAAATTAGAAAAAAAATTTAGAATTACAGTCAATATTGTAACAAGATCCATGTGCACATGTACAGTAAACTTACTTAACAGTCAGTAAACTAGACAATTGCAGTACACTTGTTTAGTCAAACCTCAAATTTCACAATTACAATAAACCATACCTATAACAAGTGAATTTAGCTCTTATATGTTCCTTTTTTTCTTTGTTGTCATCCCAGGTACATCATTGTCACGATTCAAACCCTGGTTCACTGGAGCCTGATCCACTTGAGCTTCATATGCATCCAGATTGGCATATGCTTCATCCAATAGTGATTCATCCCATTGATCATTTAGCCCTGTATTTTCATAACCTGCAACATTCATCCTTTGCTCACCAGTTTGCTGCAATACAGTACTTTTAGTAAGTAAAACTTAATATCAGAAAAAAGAAAGTGAATTGTTGTAAACAAAACCACCTGGGGTCTAGAAGGAAAGGTCCTTTTGTTGTGACCAAGTTGTTGGCAGATCTTGCACCTCACCACTTTTGATCTCTTCAATACTTGACTTTCACCTGGTTCTTTTCTGTGGTTCTTCTTTGGTCTACCTGGAAGTCTCCTCTTTTGTGGTGGTAACAAATCTTTTGGTACAAGTTCAGGCATCTCCTCCCTAAAAGTCTCATCAGGTATTGGACTTATCATTTGTTTGTAACATTCCATATAAGTGTTCACTATGAAGACAGTGGCTGTATAATCCTCCAATTTCTCCCTTCTATATGCTATACAGGAGTGTGCATGCTTACAAGGAACCCCACATATATCCCACTCCTTACATTGACAAGACTTTGATATCATATCAATGACATAGTGAACTGGTCCATCCTGGACCTCATACTTATCATCCCCAGCAATAAGTAATGAACACTTTCTGTTATTATTTCTGATGGCATTCAACTTTTTAACCACAGTAGGTACAATCTTATTCTTCCACGTTTTACCTCTTGTTCTCCTTTGATTAAGCCTACTCATTATCTTAGCTCTTAAACCATCTACTAAAGCAAGAATAGGTTTACCTCTTAGGCTTCCAATCCATGAGTTGAATGATTCAGAGATATTGTTGGTACAGTGGTCATTTTTCAGTGATGGATGAAAGGCATGTCTACTCCACATGGATGCAGGAATCTGCTGAAGGTATTCATGAGCTCTGGGGTTGATCTCCTTCACTTTATCCATTGCAAATTTGAACCCTCTCCAGTTATAGCTTCTAGAAGCTTCCTAGAAATACTTCTTCAATGCATGACCAGGGAATTTGAGTCTGAAATTGGCAAAGATGTGTCTTGCACATCTCCTGTTATTAGCAAGAGGAACAACTTCTTTAATTGTTTCTGTCAAACCCTGCACACAGAAAAACAAAAATAACTGTTGAAGTATTAATGTTGATATAAAATGAATGAAAACACTTGTATATAATTAGCTGTACCTTTTGTCTATCACTCATAAAAGTCCAAGGTAAGTTTCTGTCAAAACCTCTCAACATTGTCCCAAGATTTTCAAAAAAAAATGTCCAACTCTCTTTATTTTATGTTTCCACTACATCATAGGCAAGTGGATACAACCCATTATTGCCATCTAATGCAATAGCAGACAACAACACTCCACCATACTCACCTTTCAAATGGCACCCATCAAATCCTAAGAATGGTGTGCAACCAGCAAAAAATCCTTTCTTCAAACTCTCCAGGCCAACAAAGAATCTCATGAATGTAGGAATTACATTCATACTGGGCCCATCAGGAATATGTGATTACATAGTCACAATACTGCCCTCATTGTGCTGTTGAACAATTTTAGCATAATAGGGAAGTTTACCATAGGATTTAGTGTGACTTCCCTCTATCTCCTCTCTTACCTTTAACCTTGCTCTGTAAATCTGAATGTAATTGGGGTTGATGTTGTACTTTTGCAACTTCGCCTCTATGTCCTTTGGAGTAAGATTAGGGGTTTTCCTAAGCCAATTCACCACCTTACTAGCTATCCATTCTATGCTAGCCTCCTTAGTACAATCACTCCTTAGACATGTATGAACACCATTGTGTTTTTTTATTTGAAAAGTTCTATTATCACACATAACAGATGCATGCAATCTCCAATCACAACCCCAATTATGACACTCAACCGTGACCCTCTTCAAATCATTTTTTCTCCTAATCATGTTAAATCCCTCTTGTATGACATAATCTTTCAACCTTCTTCTTAAATGACAAACATCTCTATAGTACAGACCTATCCTCAAGTTAACCCTCTCACTCTCACTATCAAACTCTCCATCAGGATAATTGAAAGTCCCTTTAAGAGGATCATCATCAAATTCTTCATCAGACACATTTTCAGGTTCACAGTAATCATCTGATTCATAATTAGACATATCATCAGAGTCATTTGAAGCTTCAAGATCAATATTATCCTCATTATCAATGTCAATTTCAGGAATGTACAGACTATCATCAGAATTATAGTCCTCTTCAACAATCAAATCATTACCACCACAAACAGATTGTTTTTTCCCCTTTGGACACCTAACTTTGTCAGTTTTCTTGCCTTTGGATTTGTTTTCAAGTGGTTTTTTCCCTCTAACCGGGCTACTGCTAGCTGCATTGTTAATTGAACCATGACCCTTGCTCTTATTAACACTGCCCCCACCCTCACTAACACTTCCATGACCAACAACACCCACATTACCAACATTTTCCAAGTTAATTGAAGCATCCACATTCACATTCACAGTGTTCACTGCTGTATCATTAGACTTAGATACAACTTGTAAATCAAACACAGAATTATGTTTATTCAACTCAAACATTCTAAGGATATCATGATCAGTCACCACATTCAATCTTCCCCTACCCCCAAATGTTGAAGCAATGAGATTATACGAGTCATCATTCACATCGAAATGAAATAAATTCCTAACTTCAGCATGAAGGTCAATGATGCTAGATTTATCTGGATCGACATCATATAAGCTAGCAATTGTATCCTGCCAATGCACAACCACGGTGTAGGTTTTGAAGGCCATTTTACCTGTAGAGTCAGCAAAACCATCAGCCCTTAGATGGAAACACAAGTAAACTGACATTTAGATTATAAAGAAAATTTCAATATACAAAGACACCAAGCCAAAAAATTAGGGCTTTTCAGGCGAAAAAGAACCCTTACAATCTCAACAAAGAAAATAAAAAATACCACAAAAACAAGGATTTCTGATGCCTTAAAATAGAATTAAAAAGGTACCCGTCTGTAAAATCAATGTTTTCCAACTTCATAATACAACATAAAGCAAGAAATTATGTCATTTCTGACTAAAACCCACGTTTTTCGACGTCAAAACCAAGATTTCATGGGGAAATTTGCTTGTACAGTAAAAACCCAGGAACAATGAACATGCATGAGCTTCAGTTGCTTACCTACACCGAAGTAACGTGCAAATCTTCACACCTTATGCACCATATGTGTGATCTTTTCAACCAAACGGCCGAAATTGCAGATTCCCAGCTCAAAATGAATCGGTACTAGGGTTTTCTCTCTCGCGCCAAGGTGAAATGAGTTGAAGTGAATCTTGGACTTAGTGATATTTTTGGGATTGTAAATGATCACAGATTTCACACATAAAGCATGAGGGCTTTTCGGACATTTCAAATAAAATTAATTTTCTTTTTTTTTAACGTGAAAAATATGTCCAAACGTTGAGGGTAAATAAAACTTTTCAACTTTTTCGTCAGGGACCTCATGCGAAACAGTGTTTTTAGGGACTAATATGTAATTTTCGAAACAAGAGGGACTGATTTGTAATTAGGGCAAACCTCAGGGTACCTCTATGTAATTCGCCCTTTGAATTAATATTAAAGTTCTAATTTGGAGAAATAAAGTCTAATAAATAATTAATTAATTATTAATCTTCAAGTTATTTATTATTAGATAAATAAAGCAAAGTAAAATAAAACTAGCATCCTCCGTATCCGGATCGTGGTCGCGGTTGGTGGACTATTTCTCTAGAGGGCTACTATCGTGAAGTCTTGAAAGATTCGAATGAGCTTTTGGGGATCAAGCCACGAGAAGAACGTTCTTGGGTGGCTAGAACGTCTTAAGAAAGCTACTAACTAAGTGAGTTTCTTGATCTCTACGAATTTGGGAATAGGAATTGCAAGATTCGATCCTTGCTTAGTTAGGAAAATTTTTAAATTTTCGCTACGTTTCTATCTCGTTTTCCCAACATATATTGAGGTTAATTTAAAACTAACAACTTTTTGGCGCCGTTACCGGGGAAGTCGCTGAATCAATATCATTTCTAATACTTATATCTAGTGTTTTAGACTAACTCCTTTTATTTCTGTATATTTGCATTGGGAGCATGATCTAGTGAATTCTTTTTATAGGCATTTCATGCATGAAAAGATCTCAAATCTTGAACATTCTCGACAACGACCCAAAGATTGAGAGAAAGCTTCCAGCAATCAGAAGAGAACGCAGGTAAAAAGGACTTTCATCACCTGAATCAATGGCTGAAAATGAGAATAACGGGAACAATGGAAACAATGGGATACCTTAAGTCCCACAACCAGTAGCTCCTCTACCCGCACTCAGAGATTACAATATGTCAGATGTTGGGGTGATCCAGAACAACCTAGTTCGCCCTCCAATAGTAGCAAACAATTTTGAAATCAAACCGTCTACCATTAGCTTGCTACAACAGAACCAGTTTGGAGGGCTGGCTACTGAAGATCCGACTGCATATTTGTCCTATTTTCTTGAAGTGTATGCTACATTCAAGATAAATAATGTATCGGATGATGCCATTAGGGTCAAACTGTTCCCTTTCTCTTTAAAGGACAAGGCACGTTCTTGGATAGGCACCCTACTAATAGAAACTCTTCAGACTTGGGAGCCTCTCTCTTAGGCATTTCTGGCAAAATATTTTCCCCAATAAAGACTGTAAGGTACAGGAACGACATCACTTCATTTAGGAAATTTGATGGGGAATCTTTGTACGATGCATGGGAGAGGTTCAAGGATTTGCAGAGAAAGTGCAACATTTTAAAACGGAATGTCTCAGAACATAAGAGTGATGGTGGATATAGCATCAGGGGGAGCTTTGATGGAAAATGCTGAAGATGAAACTCTTCTGCTATTAGAGAACATGGTAGCTAACGATAGCTGGAATCATGAAAGGACTACCCCTCGCCCAGTTAATGTTATAGATTGAATCTTGCAATTGGATGGGTTGACAGCAATAAATGCCAAAGTTGATGCATTAAACAAGAAGATAGACCAACTACCAACCAACGGTGTTGAAAAATCTTCTACAACACCACCTCCTATTTAGGTAAATTGTGAGATATGTAGTAGGCCACACACTTTTAACATGTGTCTATAGTTTGATGCAGGCGGACAGGTTACAACCAGATAAGAACAAGTCAATTATGTTAATAATCGAAGATCGGTTAACAACCTGTACTCCAACACCGACAAACAAGGATGGAGAAACCACCCTCAGTTCTCCTAATCAAATAATCAAGAAATTCAACCAAGGCTGAATTTTTAGCCGAGGCCCCAAGGCCAATTCCAACCTCCACCATAACCTATGCAAAATCATAACACACCATTATGTCCACAATGACCTCCACCACGGCCCGAACAAAAACAGGGATGGGAAGCATCTTTGGAGAAATTTATCACTGTGACCACAGACAGGTTTTAGAGGCTTGAGACTCAATTAGAGAATGTAGTGAACCACAACCAGAACATGGACATGCAGATTGGACAACTTGCTAGCTCCACTAATCCTAGACCACAAGGGACATTGCCAAGCAAGACCATGCCCAACCCCAAGGAGCAATGTAAAGCTATCACCTTCAGAAGCAGTAGGGAGTATGAGGGACCAAAGATGCCTATGAAAACCAAAGTTGAAACAGAAAATGGTGAGAAAATAGAGAAAATGGTGATAATTATAACATATATATATATATATATATATATATATATATATATATACACACACATGTCATTCACACAATACAATTTATAATATATAGTACATGTACTTATATGCATACTATAAACAATAATATCTCATACTTTATACATACATTACATACACTTATAAATATAATACATATTTTATTATATTATACATATATACACACAAACACAACATTTCATATACTATTCACATTCATCACATTTTTCGACACAAGCACACACTTTTCTCTCAATCTTTCCACGCACACACACCCTATTTGAACCACCCAAGGAGGAAGGAGAAGGAGGAGCCAAGACATCTTCATCATCATCTCAGTCCTTCATTTTTCCCTTTTCTTTTTGAGGTTTGTGTATATACATATGTGTATGTGTATAAGTGTGTGAATGTGGGAATTTTTTAAAGATTCCTTGATCTAAGTTTATATTCTTGTTCCTAAGCATGTTAATGTGCATATATGTGCAAATCCCTTTAATTTATTGCTTGGAAGCTTGGTTGTTGGAGTATTAATTGAAATGAGGGTTTTGTGAATAGTTATGGGTGGATTTAAATGTGTAAACATGTGTTATATGTTGTCTATTTGGGATACATTGTACATATATGAGTTGTATATATGTTGTAACTTCTTTTCCCAACTTTGATCATGTTTTGATTGAACTTTGGGTTGGTTTTCATGCTTTTTCCTTCTTCCTCGCGACCTTACCCTGTTACTGTTGGGTATTTTGGCTCCTGACATGAATCCATGGCCGTGGATTTCCCTTTGAAAACAAATCCACACCCGTGGATTTGAGACAGGCTTTTGGGGAAGCTCTTGGCCAAGATCCACAGCCATGGGTCTCAAATCCACAGCCATGGATTTTGTCCAGCGATTCCCGTTACTTTGATTTTCATTTTCTCATTTCTCTTCGCTTATTTGATCTTCTCCCACCTCTTTTATGATTCATATGCTTTATTAACATGTATTCTTATGCGTTACAATTATTGTATGAAGTTTATGGATTGATTTAATATGATATGTGCAAGATATGAACATGATCTCTTCATGCAATGAATGAATTGCTCGTTTATGTGTCTCTAAGGCATTAATTGTGCACATGAATATTTTTATGAATTATTATCATCAAAATCTCATATCATAAGCATGTCGTTCATCAATTATTTAGTTCATAAGTCTCAAGTCTCACGTACACTTGTACTTCTTGCACAGAGCTTGATCCAGTGATCGAGGAGCAGGGTCCCTAGGCTTCTCTCTCTTCATTCTCTTTTGTCAAGGTGAGGTTTTATTTATAGTTATTAGAACCTGTAATACCTTGTGTGACATTTTAGCCAAAATGTAATACTTATACATATACTTTTGGAAAAATGGTTTATAATGCAAAGGTTTTCAAATGTTTTCATGAAAATATTTTAGCGAGAATCATTCACGTATTATTCGGCCCGGGAAAATATGTGAGTGAAAACCGGTACAGCATCGGGCCATCGGACAATCCATTCATATAAAGTACCCTTTGAGAATATTTTCGCGACTTAGGTGGCAGGAAGGCTAGATATTCTTGAGCCGGTGGTTAACCCATCGAAAGAGCAGGTAGGAGACATGATCCCCCAACTCGATACGGACCAATGAGGTGGTTGGGCCTTGAAAACCCTTCCACCGCCCCAGAAGAAGAAGGATGGAAAACAATATTTATTATCATGATCACGATTACGTTTGTAATTATTAACGTGCATGAACGCCTTATAACTTGAATTTAATGCACATACTATGGGAGTAAGGTTGGAGAATTGCCCACTTACCGGGCTACGTATTATTATTGTAAATTGTGACTAAATAAAATGATATTCGTAATTCCGGGCGATGCAGTTCTCTAAACTTCCCACTTGGGATTTTATAAAACTTTACTCGGAGTTATGAATTGCATGTGCATGCGCTATACTAATTTATGCCCCTCACTTAGTCTTTCGATTGACACGCCAAGTTGTTTTTTTTAGATCTTTTGCAGGTATGCTAGGCCGGGAATAAAGTCATAAGAAGTCTTTATTTTAGGTCTAGCATGTCTTATGTTCTTCTCTCATACTTTGATACTTTGGGAATTGTATTAATATATTTTGGAGCTTGTAATATTTGGGCCGCTTAGGCCATGGATACTATTGTATAAGGGAGTTGTACTCCTTTAATATGCTAATACCAAGTTTTATGCTTCCGTTTTAATTGTAGCATTATCATGTAAATGGTTTAAGGGTTAGCCCCGCTTAGCTAGGTTGAGTTCTTTTATTCTTATCACCCGTTCGCCACGTGTTTGATTCATGTATGGACTTTTATTTCATACGTGGATTGGACTCATGGTGCGGGGTTGTGGTGTCTATCGATGCGGGTACTACATCCTAAATTGGTATCACAGCCTAGGTTACAAAACCAGGCTCTTGAGTCATGTCTTGTTAGTCTAGGTCGTACGGCTTAGGAACTACTTGTCAACTTGGATGTCTTGTATTATTATGTGATAATTTCTTGACTATTGTTTGACGCATCTTAATTGCACTTCATGAATATTGTCTAACCCTGACACGTATTTCTTAATGTTTACTTGTAGATACCTCATGGACGATCTATACATCCAGATAGGAGATCTCCATCATCCCCTCGACACCACCAACAACAACAACCGCCTCCTATGAACATAGAGAATTTTATGGAGGTTGTTTATAATTATCCAGAGCAAAGAATACTCAAGCTCCACTACCGCAACCACAACCGATTCAACCACCACCAGTTAGGGATTCTCATGGGATATTTCTCGACTATAATCCACCAGTTACGGATGATGTCGTGGCGGAGGATTGGTTGTCCCACCTGGAGAGGATCTACAATATTCGCCAATTCACTCCACATGAACAAGCTCAATTTGCTATTTTCCAACTTGATGGAGAGGCGTTTGATTGGTGGGAAAGAACTCGGTAGAAGCTTGAAGTTACCAGAGAAGTGGTTACTTGGAATGTCTTTAAAAGGGAGTTTCGGGAGGCCTTTGTTCCTGAAGTTGTTAGAGAGAGGAAAGAGAAAGAATTTATGGAGCTCAAGCAAGGGAGTTGCACCGTGGCACAATATTTGACCACATCCAATAGGCTTGGGAAATATGCTCCACATATTACCCATGATAAGAGTACGAAGGCAAAGAAGTTTACAGCTGGATTGAGAGAGGATTTGAGGCATGGACTAGTCGGGCATAACTTTGAGTCTTTTATGGGTATGATTCAACGTGCCCTTATCCAAGAGGAGGAGTATAGGAAGAAAGATCTCATCCCTAGATCACATCAACCGGGATCAGGTTCGGGATCCGATTCGAAGAGGCCCGCATATACGGTGGCTCCACCTCTTAAGGCTCCTATAGCTAAAGGTCCATAGAAGAAAGACAAAATGGCGGGACCGGCTTTACCACCACCTATGGCACCTCTACCGCCACAACAATCCAAGCCTTGCACTCATTGTAGAGGTCCCAATCATACTTGGCAGACTTGTCGCCTTCACCTTGGTGTATGTTTGATTCGTAGATCCATGGAGCATCAATTGACTAGGTGTTCTCAGTATAAACTGGGTCCGAATGGAGGGCAGAGACACTTGGTCCAAGCTCGAGCTTAGAGGAGCAGGATGTCGAGGTTGATCCCGTAGCCGTTGTTGAAGGTACATTATACATTCATGGCACGAGCATTCATGCATTGTTTGATCCTGGAGCTACGAATTCTTTTCTTTTACGTGGTTTAGCTGCTTCTTTATGCTTGCCTGTTGTGTGTGCCTCTACTTGCTATGTGATTAGTTCCCCATGGGGGGAGAGGGGGAAACCTTGTGACTGATCGGGTGTTTAAGAGAGTACCGGTGAGTATTGAGGGTCGTGACTTCTTGACAGACTTCATTGAGATGCCCATGAGTCGGTATGGTGCAATTCTGGGTATGGATTAGATTTACAAGTTTTCTGCAGTGGTTGATTGTCGAGCTAAGAGAGTCCAGTTAGGTTCAGGAGTGTTTGTGGGTTCAACTTGGAAGACTCTTCCTCTGTTGTCTTTCACCAAGGCTTATAAGTTGGTTCGTAATGGTGCTTCGGGTTTTGTGGCCTATCTCCTTAACAAGCCAAAAGATCAGGCTAAACTTGAGGAGACCGAAGTGGTGAAAGATTTTCTCAAGGTTTTCCCGAAGAACTTGGGATCTTTACCTCCTGAACAGGAAATTAAGTTTGTGATCGACTTATATCCAGACGCCACGCTATTTTCTAAAACTCCTTATGGAATGGATCCTACCGACTGGAAAGAATTGAAGAAACAACTCGAAAAGTTATTGTCTAGTGGGTACATTCGTCCGAGTTCATCTCCTTGGGGTGCACGGGTTCTATTTGTTAAGAAGAAATATGGGACTTTGAGAATGTGCATCGATTATAGAGAATTGAATCGGATGACGGTCAAGAATAAATATTTCCTCCCACATATTGAGGAGTTATTCGATATACTTTAGGGTTCAAAGGTCTATTCTAAGCTTGACCTACGTCAAGAATATTACCAATTGTGAATCCGAGAAGAAAATATCTCAAAGACAGGGTTTAACACTCGGTACGGGTATTATGAGTTTGTAGTGATGCGTTTGGTTTGACTAATGCGCCGACAGCTTTTATGGACATGATGCACAGAATATTTTGGCCTTTTCTCGACAAGTTTGTGGTGATCTTCATAGATGATATTCTTGTGTATTCGAGGTCCGTTGAGGAGCATGCGAGACACCTTAAGCTTATGTTAAAAACGTTCAAGGATAATCAGTTGTTCGCAAAGTTCAGCAAGTGTGACTTTTGGATTGATAGAGTCTCTTTATTGGGTCATTTTATATTTGAGCATGGAGTTGAAGTTGACCCCGCAAAGATTCAGACAGTGTCCAAGTGGGAGAAACCGAAGAATTCCTCGGAAGTTCGAAGTTTCTTGGGTTTGGTAGGATATTATAGAAGATCTGTGAAGGACTTCTCGAAAATTGCCGCTCCTTTAACCCGATTAACTAAGAAAGAGGTGAAATTTGTGTGGGATGAGGAATGCGATAAGAGCTTCAATCTCTTGAAGAAAAATAATGTTTATTATCATGATCATGATTATGTTTATAATTATTAACGTGCATGAACGCCTTATACCTTGAATTTAATGCACACACTAGGGGTTACAGTTGGAGAATTGCCCACTCGCCGGGCCACATATTATTATTGTAAATTGTGACTAAATGAAGTGATATTCGTAATTTCGAGTGATGCCCTTCTCTAAACTTCCCACTTGGCATTTTATAAAACTTTACTCGGAGTTATGAATTGCATGTGGATGCACTATATTAATTTATGCCCCTCACTCAGTCTTTCGACTGACACCCCACGTTATTTTTTTTAGATCTTTTTTAAGTATGCTAGGCGAGGAATAAAGTCATAAGAAGTCTTTATTTTTGGTCTAGCATGTCTTATGTTCTTCTCTCATACTTTGATACTGTGGGAATTGTATTAATACATTTTGGAGCTTATAATATTTGGGCCGCGTGGGCCATGGATACTATACTTTGGGGATTGTATGATGGAGTTGTACTCCTTTAATATGCTAGTACCATGTTTTATACTTCTACTTTAATTGTAGCAACGTTATGTAAATGGTTTAAGGGTTAGCCCCGCTTAGCTAGGTTGAGTTCTTTTATTCTTGTCACCCGTTCACCACGTGTTTGATTCATGTATAGACTTCCATTTCATGTGTAGATTGGACTCATGGTACGGGGGTTGTGGCGCCTATCAATGCGGGTGCTACATGCCACCGGCGCCATTTCCACAGAGACTTCAAAAATAGAGGATGGAGAAGCAGTTTGAAAAATTCCTTAGCATATTCAAGGAATTACACATTGACATCCTGTTTGCTGAAGCATTAGTTCAGATGCCTACGTACGTGAAATTTCTGAATGAGATTCTTTCTAACAAGAGGAAGTTGGAGGAATATGCTACCATTGCACGTACAGATGGCATAAGCTTCCTTCAAAGCTTAAAGATCCCGGGAAATTCTCTATACCCTGTATTATTGGTAATTTGAGTTTTAATAAGACTTTGTGTGATCTTAGAGCTAGTGTCAGTCTAATGCCTTTGTCTATTTGCAGGAGACTCGGTTTGGATGCGTTAAAACCCACTACAGCGACTCTGTAGCTTGTTGACCAGTCATTAATGTACCCGACCGGAGTATTGGAGAATGCATTGGTCAGAGTTGGGAAGTTCTACCTCCCGGTAGACTTCATTGTCTTGGGCATGGTGGAGGATAGAGACATGCCACTAATACTTGGGAGGCCCTTTCTAGCCATAGCCGGAGCCCTCATAGATGTAAAGAATGGATCATTAACTCTCAGAGTGGGGAAGAAAAGGTTGAGTTTAATTTATTCAAGGATGTTAAAGGGGCTAAATTAGAGGAGAAATGCTTTATGGTAGACATGACTTATGGAGAGAAGCTGATTGATACTCAGAAGGAGTATCTGTTGGAGCTTTGCTTGAGAGGCTTGGAAGAAATGATAGATGGGGAGGAGATTCTTGAAGAATTAGCAACCTACACCAAGGCATTGGAGGCAACCCCATTTGTCCCTTTCCGATAGAGGTTTGTTTATGAGGATTTGGGTACAGGTAAGCCCACTCCTCCGCCTTCAATTATTAAAGCTCCTACACTTGAATTGAAACCCCTCCTCGATCATTTGAAATAAGCTTATTTCGATAAAATGATACGTCGCCTATTATAGTATCTTCTGATTTATCTGATGTGTAGTTAGTTGGCTTGCTGAGAGTATTGAGGAAACATAAAAGAGCCATAGGGTGGACAATTGCTGATATAAAAAGAATAAGTCCCTCAATTTGCATGCATAGGATATTAATGGAAGATGACCATAAACCTTTGATAGAACATCAACGTAGATTGAACCCAAACATGAAGGAGGTGGTTAGAGCTGAAGTAATTAAGTTGTTAGATGCTGGGATTATTTACCCAATTTCAGATAGCAAGTGGGTTAGTCCGGTATAGGTTGTACCAAAGAAAGGGAGGATGATAATGGTTAAAAATGAGAATAATGAATTAATTCCTAATAGGATAATTATGGGGAGGAGAGTGTGCATAGACTATAGGAAACTGAACAATGCTACCCGTAAAGACAACTTTCCCTTGCTTTTTTTTTACCAGATGTTAGAGAGGTTAGCTGGACATTCCTACTACTGCTTCCTAGATAGGTATTCGAGTTACAGTCAGATAGTTATAGCCCCAGAGGATCAGGAGAAATGTACATTCACTTGCTATGGCACCTTTGCGTTTAGGAGAATACCTTTCGTGTTGTGCAATGCTCCTGCCACATTCCAGAGATGTATTTATGGATGATTTCTCTGTTTTTGGCTATTCATTTGATTCTTGTTTGTTGAATTTAACCCAAGGTTTAGAGTGATGCGAGTAGATTAATCTGGTTTTAAATTGGGAGAAATGTCATTTTATGGTGAAGGAAGGCATCGTGCTTGGCAACAAGATTTCGAAAAAAGGAATTGAGGTGGACATGGCGAAGATTGATGTGATTGCTAAATTGCCACCACCTACAAATGTCAAGGGAGTTAGGAGTTTCCTTGGTCACGCCGGATTCTATCACCGATTTATCAAGGATTTCTCCAAAATCACTTTACCTCTTTGCAAGCTTTTACAGAAAGATATTGATTTCAAGTTTGATGATAATTGTTTGCTTACATTTGATAGGTTGAAGAAGGAGCACACTTCAGCTCCAATAATGGTGGCACCCAACTGGAATGTCCCGTTTGAATTGATGTGCGATGCTAGAGATTTGGCAATAGGAGTTGTGCTCGGCCAAAAAAAGGACAAGTGTCTACATGTTATTGCTTATGCTAGTAAGACACTTAATGATGCACAGTTAAATTATGCCACAACTGAAAAAGAACTTTTGGGTATTTTTTTGACATTTGACAAGTTTCATTCTTATCTTATAGGTTCAAAGACTGTGGTGTACACAGATCGCATAGCCATAAAGCATCTATTGGCGAAGAAAGACTTAAAGCCTCATCTAATCCGGTGGATTCTCCTATTACAAGAATTTAACTTGGAGATTCAGGATAAAAAGGAGGTAGAAAACAAAGTGGCTGATCACCTGTCGAGATTGGAGTTTGGTGATAAGAGTGAAATGGATGGGGAAATCATTGCTAAGAATTTCTCGGATGAACATTTATTTACCCTCGCCTTATCAACTCAGTGGTTTGCAGATTTTGTGAATTACCTGGTTAGTGGAGTGCTCCCTCCGGAGCTTAATTATCATCAGAAAAGGAAATTCTTTGCAGACGTAAAGCATTATTTGTGGGAGGAACCCCTACTCGGATGGTTTAGTGAGACGTTGTGTGCCTCAAGATTAAGTGGAAGGAATTCCAAAGTAACGCCATTCTAGCTTATATGGGGGGTCATGCAAGCACGAGCAAGACAGCCGTGAAGGTGCTTCAATCCGGTTTTTGGTGCCCAACACTGTTTCGTGATGCCCAAGAGTTTGTGGTTAAATGTGACAAGTGCCAATGAATAAGCACAATAAGCAGAAAGGATGAGATGCCTCTTCGATAAATCTTGGAGATTGACTTGTTTGACATGTGGGGATTAATCTTATGGCATCCTTTCCATGTTCACACGGTAATCAATATATCCTAGTAACTGTGGACTATGTTTCGAAGTGGGTAGAAACTGTGGCTAGTCAAACTAATGACTCTCGAGTGGTGATGAATTTTTTGAGAAAGAACATCTTCAATAGTTTGGTGTTCCACGAGCTTTGATTAGTGATGGGGGAACCCATTTCTGTAATAAGCCACTTGAAGCATTATTGAAGAAGTATGGAGTGCATCACCAAATAGCCACTCCTTACCATCTGCAATCGAGTGCCCAAGTGGAGATTTCCAACTGGAAATCAAGCAAATTTTGGAGAAAATTGTCAATGCCTCGCGCAAGGATTGGTTGATGAAGTTGGATGATGCACTGTGGGCATATCGGACTGCGTAAGGCGCCTATTGGGATGTCTCCATACATATTGGTTTATGGAAAGGCATGCCATCTCCTGGTAGAACTCGAGTAGAAAGCCTCTTGGGCAATTAAGGCCCTTAACTTTGATTGCAATAAGGCCGAGGAGAAACGAATATTGCAGCAGCACGAGTTGGAACAGTTTAGCATGAATGTCTATGAAAATGCAAAAGTGTATAAGGAGAGAACGAAGAAGTGGCATGCTACGCAGATTCGGGCTAAGAGTTTTGAGGTTAGACAGTTAGTCTTACTTTTCAACTCAAAACTTAAGTTGTTCCCAGGAAAGTTGAAGTCACGATGGTCCAGGCCATTTTGAGTCATCAAAGTCTTGTCAAATGGAGCTGTAGAAGTGGGAAGTGAGGTAACGGACTCTTTCGTAGTTAATGGCCAAAGACGTAAGCCATATACTGTATGAAAACCCATAAAGAAACACACTTCTTGTGTGTTGAGCATTCCAAGCATATAAAATGGGTTATATAGGCATTTAAATCAGAACTTTTTTACTTGCTTTCCTTTTCCTTTTTCTTCTCTTTTACTTTTGTTGGTTGTTGGTTGACTTTGCTCTCTTTTCCATGTTACAGGTTTATAGAAGCAAGGATTGGTCAAGACGTGAAGAGATATGGTTATCATTGAGGCCCATTTAATTGTTGGTTATATGATGCTAAGTGTGGTGCATGTTTGATTGAATTTGTTGTGCGACTTGGGCAAGCATGGTTGAAACATAAATTGTGTGTACTTGGAAATGTATGAAATGTTGTATTAATTGAGAATAATGGGGTCTTTTGAAACCGACATACTATGGTGATTGTTGGAAATTTGGGTTGCATGTTTATTTGAATGCCAACATGAATAAATGTTGGTTTTTTGGTGTCATTCATGTGCTATTATGTGATAAGATTGTATTGTCGGTTAGATTTGCGAAACTAAACTTTTAATTCATTTTTTGGGCGAGAAGGTCCCGGCGGCGACCACAAATAAGCTGAAAATCATCGCGGCCGCGAAACACAAGCCGAAACTTTCTGTAAAAGAGTCGCGACCGTGACACTTTTTGTTCCTTTTTCCATCGCGGCCGCGATGATCCCTGAAATCGTTTCTGTTTAAGTGTCATGACCGCGACCCAATTTGTACGCAAATCGGTTGCAGCGGCGACGTATGCCCAGAACCATTTTTTAAAATACGTTAGAACCCATATCTCTCCCACTTTCACAAAACACACCACAGGAACCCTAGGCGGCGATATCAAACTCCGGCAAAAGCACACGACCTTAGAAGCTAATTCCACCAATTATCTCCCTCAATTTCACAAGGTAAACACATTAGAACATTCCTTATTGCTTAGTGATGGATTAAATTGAGGTTTTAGGGCTTAAATTTAATCTTTCGCTAATTGTGGACTTGAAACCCTAGGCAAAATTTTCAATTCTTGAGTTGAATTCGGGTTTGAATTGATGAATAACCATTTGTCTAGTCTTTCTAACTTAGGGCGATTAATTGTGAAGGAGTTTAAACATGTTGTTTGTCAAAACTTTAATCTTTTCCCGACTCTTATTTTTTGTCGAAATTCTGTCGATTTTTGGGAGAAATTTGTGATTAGATGGGCTTGTTAGAAAGGGTTAGTTGTTGGAATTGTTGTGTTCGGGTTTGAACATTAGAAATTTTTGCCAAAAGTCTCAGACCTTAGAACCGCCCGCCAAGTGTTCGACAAAAGTCCTAAGTCAATGTGTATGTGCTTTATAATTGCATACTACCAGGTACAATAGCTCCGAGACGTGCTAGGACTGATGGTGCTCCATCATCCGGGCTTGCTGGGGCGAACCTCAATAACCGCCCTCTTACTTTAACTAAGTACATTGGAATTCAGGTACTTCAGTTCTTGAATCTGTGGAACAGCATTAGAGAATACTTCGAAGGGTTAGGGTGGCTAAATTTCATCGAAAAGAAGTACAAAACTTACTCTTCCTTAAATTACAAATTCCTGAGGACGTTCAAATGGGAAAATAAGGTTTGCACTTTCAAGCTCCAAGGCAGGCGACTTTCAAATTGAGGAATATCTTTGGTTTTCCAGAAGATAGCGAGCATGTCCCACGTGAAGATTAGCCAAGGGACGAGCAAAACGCAGTGTGGGCACAAATTGGGGCACATAAGACTTACAACCCCAAGAAATCGAAATCCACGGATATTTCCAGCGTCATTTGGAAAATAATTCATAGGAACCTCTTCATGGGAATTTGTGTGAGAGAACAGTTGGGGAAAGTGAACACGACGGAGCTGTGGTTGATGGGTTGCATGTTGGAGAGGACCCAAGCCAATGGGACCTATATTTTGATAGATAGAATGTGGGACAAAGTTAAGAAAGGAAAAGGCGCATTTGCCTATGGAGGATACATGACTTGCATTGCTGAGAAATGTGGTTGGGAGCCTAGTGCCAATATGGATCCTCTTGCGAATCACTCATTCCTCAACTCTAAGACTCTTGATCATATGGGGATAATCATGTGGTGGAAAGCAACCTTAAAGAGGTAGGTGATATGGTAGCCCGAGCAGGAGTGGTAGAGACTTGCAATTTGTTACAAATATGGGTTCTAAGAGTTGAGGATTTACCCTAAGCAGTGTTGGATACACTTCCCACGCCGAGGGAGCCTGCTCACCAAACTATTGAAAAGGAAATAGATGAACAGCTTAAGCTACTTATGAGGTTTATGAGAAATGAGGCTATATGCAGTCGACAATAGTTTACCGAGATGAGAGAGATCCATGAGAGTTAGGGTAGGAGGATTGATGACCTCCAGTTGGATATCCGAGCTATGATGCGGGCGATAAATGTGTCCCGTGACCCAGAACCGCCCCAGGTTGATGAAGATGGATAGGATGATGATGAGGACGAGTGATTTGATACCCAGCATATGGGGTTTGGAACTAGTGAATGTGTACCCTAACTATGATACTTATTTTGTGTGTTTGTATGGTATGAACTATGTGTTAGGTGTTAATTGACTAGTAGGTGATTTTAGAACTATGTTATGAATTCAAATTTTGATGACTTTATGACTTTTATGAATGCATTGATATGTGTTGAATGATCCCTTGTGCATCTTGATTTATAATATGCGGATTCCTTCACTTGGGTTGTTGAAGTGTCTTTTCAGGTGGTTTAGGATTTGGAGCGCCACGTTGCCTGAACTTCACAAATCAGGGAGTCCCTTACACCCTCCTTTCATTTCTTTGCATGTGGACATGCTTGTAGCTAAGTGTGGGGGAGGGTTATTTGATTTGTATATGGGCTCTATTAGGAGAATTAAATTGAGTGAGTGTTATGAATGGAGCATGAAGTTGAGCACTTGTGAAGTATCTCTAATTCGGTAAATTTGTTTGCCCATTCGAATGTCAATTCTGAACTTGATTTATCAGATCATTCAAGCACTTGAAAGCATGTGTATCGTAATTTAGGTTGAGTGTGATTGCATATCCTCATTTTTCGCACACTTAATGAACAGTTTGATGCACCTTGAGTACTTAGGAAAAGTTTATGTCTTTTGAGAGAAGCTGAACTAGGGACTTGAGGATGGTTTAGTATTTTTTGAGACGAAATTGAGTTTGCTTTAGATGAGGGATATCATTTTGGCCATCGAGTTCCATGTACATTAAGTCTTAGGTAGAGCCTGTACTAAATAATGCTATTATATTGGTCCCCCCTCTGAGCTTTAAAGTTGTGCTAAATTTTTTTCAAAACCACATTACAAGCCACAAGCACAGATTAATTTCCTACTTTTCTATCAACACCGGAAATGCTTCTTTGTGCTAAGTAGAAAAATTGCTTGAATTCATTGTTAGAGCGTGAAAAAGAACAAATGAAAAGAAAAGATGAGAAAAGAAAACCAAAAAGAAAGCAAGAAAGAGTAGTAAGCACAAAAGACAAAAAAGAATAAGAGGTGAAGAAATTATGAGAAAGAATTTAAAAGAAAGGGAGGATGAAAGGAATAAGTGTGGGGGAAGAAGGCAGCCATGAAAGGGGAAAGAAAAGGGTCTCAAGGGTAGGTAGTGCAATGAAGTAAATTTGGTGTTTTGAGTCACTATCCATATGAATCATAATCCATCCTTCAGCCTAAATTACAAGCCCAAAAAGGTCCTAATGATCCTAAATCAAAGCTAGCCATATTAATGGAGATAGATATGAAGATTATTTTTCAAGTCCTACTTTAGTTTTCTAAAAAGGGGGCATAAACCAACCCGGGAACTATTGGTGCATCTCATTGTTCTTTTCACACATCTTCACGAGAATATGCAATTTACATTCTTCTTACTTGCCTTACATTTATGAGTAGTGTGGTTGTTTGATCAATTGAGTCGTTTGGTTTTGTTATTTGTTGTGGGTAATAATGTTAGAGTTAGATTGATTTTCCATGAGTGTTCCTTATTCCTCAAGGACTAGCATTCATTCAAGGGGGGGGGGGGGGGGGGGGGGGGGGGGGGGGGGGGGGATTTGTTAAGTTTGTTTTCGTGTCCGTTCGAGCTATAAATTGAGTATTTTATAGCTATCTTTAGGCCTAAATTTGCTATTAATGCTCCTTTACAGGTACGAACTACAATAGAGTCGAGATGGGCGAAAAACGGCACGAAAACGAGATAAAACGTACAAGTGGAGTTGTTGTGCCCAGGGCCGCGACCGCAACAACATTTGTCCTTACTTGCATAGTGGCCACCAATAATTCGAGGAAATTATGAGAAAAGGTCAGGGGCGCGATGGTTTGCACACAAATTTGGCGCAACTGCTAAGCGATAACAGAAGAGTTCCAAGAGAACGTTGCATTGTACTTTTTTCACGGCCGCGACGTGGTATATATCACATTAGCACTTTCGCCCTGGGTCACGGCCGTGATCGTTTTTATGCCTTATCTTGGCGCGGCCGCGACACCCTGCAGACGCGAGTTTTTCAGTCTGTAGGGGTAGTTTCGGTAGGGGCTAGGTTCGGGTATTTAAGGCTTTTTGGGAACTTAACCTAGCTTTCGGACTTCACTTCAATACGTTAGCAGCTGCGAGATAGAGAGAAAAGGATTTTCTAGGAGGAGTTCATAAAAACGAGAGTTGAACGGCTCCGACAAAGAATAATTTTATTTCTTCAATTATTCCGAGTTTTGGTTACAATTGTTTTTCCACTTTTCCTTCTGCATTTAGTTCAATTTTCAGAATTCATGTTAGGGTTAGCAAATAATTATTGAATGTTTCGGAATTTCTTTTGAATTTATTATCGTATTTCATTGACTATGTTGGGAATGAATGCAATTTCTTTGATTAGCATGAATAGGTATGTTATCATAAGTAGCTAATTCTTTAGGGTTGGGGGAATGATACAACGCACGCTAGGTGTTTGAATAAATGTTCGAATGAGCCTTTATATTCCTAATTTTATGAAAACTTAGTTTGAATTGTATGTAATGGTTTGGTCATCCTTAGCATAATCTTTAGTTGTTAATTTTCAAAAGATTAATAGCAACTTGTTGTTTTCATAAAAGTTGGAGTTAAGGTATTAAAGAAATTTAATCTTTCTCCAATTGAATTGCATCTTTTACTTAAAGCCGAGCCGCTAATTTGAAAGTTGCACTTGTCTTGCATTTTTTTGTTAATTTCAATCCTTGGTTTTTGTGAGAACAATTCCAAATTGGTCTTAATACACACTTAGACTCGAAAGAGCCTAAGTATATAGTTGTGACAAGATTATAGGAATATACAGCTCATTTAATTATTATGAGAATCCTAGCTGCATACTATCATTCCCTGGCCTCATTTTTCCATATTGCATTAATACCTTGTCTTTGTGAATTTGTTACTTTTAGCTCTTGTCAATTTATTTTCCGTGTTAGTAGATAACGAACAACTTGATTTTCTTCTAGTCTATCGATTAGAAAACGATGTTGAGTGATACTTGATTCCCCTTCATCATGGGTATGATACCTTTATGCTACACGTAATTTTTGGTGTACACTTGCACAATAAGATTTTATTAGCCTTGGTCTATATTGAGGTTAGAAAGCGGTTTCATTATTTTTTTTTTTTCAATTTTTAATATTAAAGGTTTAATGCTATATTCGTAATTGTTTATGCTATATTGAAGGTTTTCAATTTTTTTCAATTTTTCAGTCCCTCTTATTTCATTTATTACATATTAACCCCTAAAAATACTGTTTCAATTACATTTTAACCCCTAAAGAGGGACTGATTTGTAGTTGAAATAGTGTTTTAAGGGATTGATATGTAATAAACGAAATAAGAGGGACTGATTCGTAATTAGACCAAACCTCAGGGGGTGTAGATGTAATTTGCCCTATAAATTATAACAAAAAACACATAACACATGGATCAAACACAACATTAACCAAATATTTACTAAACAATTAGCATAAACTACAACAAAATCGAAACTCAAAAGTTACAAATATATACACAAGCACACATCATATCTTAATAAATTAAAATATTCAAAGAATGGAAGACCTCAAGTTATTGGAGTTGGAAGACCTTCTCTACAAGCTCTTTCTTTTTCAAAACCACGCAACAACTTCCTTCCATTCCCCTCAAAAACTCTTTGTAATAAAGAGAGTCCGAGGGTTTGGGGTTAGAAGGGGTGTAATGAAACCGATTTTCACATAATCGATTTCATTAATTTTAGAACCTTTGAAAAAGTGCACAGCTGCTTGAGATTTACGATTTAAAAAATTTTAAATGAAATCAGTTTTGTAAAACACGATTTCACTACTCTTTAAAAAAAATAGATAATGGTGAATTAGGGATGTACGTGACATAATTTAAACGATTGTGGTGTTTTTTTTTTATAAAACCACTTTTGGTAAAAGCAATTTCCTTAAAAGAAAAAAAAAATTAATGAAGCCTCTTTAGAAAACTGACTTACCCCAAAATTAAAATACTTTTAAAAACTACACTATATTTCAAATACACATTAAAAAGATACACCATTTTTAAAAAACCCTTGGAATTGGGCTCTACATTCTATCAATTAGTTAATATTATAATGGACATGTTTAATTGGGTGTGAGGTCATTGACCCAGCTCAAGAGTTTAGTCCATTCTACAATATAAATAACCACAACATGGTAATAGTGCAATTTAGCAATTCTAAATTATAGTAATTTCAACTCCTTAGAAATGCAGTTATATTAGTGAAGAGGATTTTATATTTAAATTTTCCTATACGTTTCAAATCCAAATAAATAATAATAATAATAACTAGAAATCTTACATTGCTGTTAAATAATAGTGATCCACAATTTACAATAGTGACTAATTTTCTCATTGATTTGTAGACACATTACATGATAAAACAATTAATTGGGAAATTTAAAACTGCTTCATGCCTAAATTGAAAAATGATGAATATAACAAAGATATTCGATGTATCAAAATCTTATAGACCGCATGATAGTAAGAGCATCAAATGTTATATAATTTAGTACCGATGACTCAATTTATGTGTTGATATAATGATTAAATTTATATTTATATTTAATGCGAATTTGGCTGCAACTCAGATATTTTTACGTCCAATAAACTTAAGTAGTGTACATTTTGTCTAACTCACAAAAACAAACAGATGAAGCAAAGGTTGTCGTCCTGTCGAGCATTATTAAAGAGTAAGTAATTTGGTATTTATTCGACGTAATACGATTAACCATGCCAATTTAAACTCACGGCATTTTTCAAATAAGTTTGATCCTCATGGCTAAGCCGAATTCCGAATTTGATTTCGCAAGTCTTTTACGATCTTTATAAACACCTCATTTTTTATAAGATTATGTAAACCTTAAAAGAAATCCGAAATTATTTCGAAAATAAGATCATTCAACATTTGAATAAAAGTAAGATGATGTACGTAGTCATTGCACCGAAATAACATGCTGAAATGAAAAAATTCATCAAAACTTTAGAAAAAGGTTGGCCACCATTATTTAGCTTTAATATCTCGCCGTTTAAAGTTTATGCTCATTGCCGGGTGCCTTTCTCGATCCAATTACGGAGCGAATTTTTATTGTCTTGTCCTATTAGATCAATTGACTTTGATTAATAAAAAATATTACTGAATTCTTTACAAAAATATTTGGAAATTATGTGTAAATTTTTTAAAATTTAAATAATTTACAATTGCTTATTTATAATAATAAATGAATATGTGATGCGTATAACAGTCATAACTCGATACGATTATAATATTTAATGGTGAAGAGCAGCCGATTAAAAAAATTACTTAAAATAGTTTGAGTTACTTTAGCAGTCCACTAATTAAGAAGCAATTTTGAGTTACTTTAGCAGTCCACTAATTAAGAAGCAATCTTTCCAGTTTCCACCAAGCAAGAGCACCTTTGTTCCTCGCTCCATTCTGCCCATTTCTTCGCTTTGTCCCATCACTGCAAAATAGACTTGGTATTTTGTTAGTTTCATATTATTTACTGGCTTAATTACATTTTTTTTGTTTATATAATATTACTTTTTTTAAAATTTTGTTACCGAACTTTTTAATATTATCAATTGTCGTTTGAAGTAGGATAATTATTATAGTTTGGTACTTGGAGTTTTTCTCCAACCATTTTAGTTTTTTCTAAAAGAGACAAAATGATAATGTTCTTAATTTGCATCTGTTTGAATTTGTCTAAATTGTCTCTCTCTAACTTATTTTTTAGCTAAAACATATTCTTAAATTATCTTTTTGCCCTTAAAAAAATATTAAAATGGCTGGGAAAAAACTTTAGATACCAAACTACACTATTTACGAAGATTTAGGTACCAAACTGCAATATTTATTATACTTTTAGATAGTAATCTGTAACATTAAAAAATTATGATAGTAAATTGTTAAAAAAAATGATATCTTAGATGAGAAAATAAAATTAACCCTTATTTATTTAGCCTATGTTTTGTATGATAATAGTTAAGGTAAATTGATCACTCCCCGACAATTAGACACAATTAATTCTTTTATATTAATATTAATTTTGACATATATATAATAGAATTTAAAAAGATAGTAACGAGTAGAATGATTTTATACTATTAAAACATTAATGAAAACACTGGCCAATAACTCAAAATTAACAAATAATGATATTATAAAGAATGTCATGTTTAAAGAATGTCATGTTAATTGCTAAACACGGGCCAGCACTCAAAATTAACAAATAATGATTTTAATTGCTAAACACGGGCCAGCAATCTTAATGATATATATAAAGAATGTCATGTTTAAATGAAATAATTGTTGCAAATATTTCATGATACCTAAAAAATTTAATTAATAATAATTATATTTGTACCTCCACACTTCCCCACGAATGTCTTGTATCTTAAAAATAAATTGAGTTACATTGCTCAATTATTCGGTTGAACACACACACACACGCACACGGACGATCGATGTGATTTGTTGATGGAATTAGGATCTTAATCGCCCAACTTGTGTTCACCTTCATTTATGTAGCTTAGGATATCAATAGTCAAGATTAGGGCATTAGCCATTAGGCACTCAAAATACATTGTGAGAGATAGTTGTCGCAGAAATTTTGTGAAGTATCGAAAATGTGAAATAAATACTATGTTTTAGTAATTAGCATAAATCACCTTGTGTTTTATAAAAATGAGCAATAAAAATCCTAACACATTAATAAAAAATATTTTTGCGTTTGTTTTTATAGTATACTGTCCATTTTATGTGATATTCATCGTCTTTCACTTTTTTGCTTCCCAATAGAATTTTCATGGTATTTTTCATTGATTTCTTTTATATTTCATTTCCAATATTTTCTTTTATATTCCTTAATAATTTTTTGAAAATTTTGATTTATAAATTTTCATTGCCTAATTTTTACTTTTATCTATCTATCTTATAAAAGCACGAAAGTTTCTTACAAAATGTTGATCGCCTAAAATAACCTCATAATAGTTATGTTAATAATTATTAGTTAGGGATAATTATGTAAATACATGTTATAACGTATTAATTTAAATACATTAAAAGAGTACTTATTAACTCGAAATAGGACTCTTGGTAGAAGAGAATTATTCTAATATTAATGAAGCTATAAAATTAATAAAATATATAATTAAATAAAATATTATTTACATAATATTTTAAAATATCCTAATAAAAAATTTATGGGTTTTTAATTTTGTGGTTTTATTTTGTAGATACATATATCATGTATATCTTTGTAACAAAAAATTAATATGCATACCTCCATGTTAATGGGAAACGTTAATAATATTCATTATTGTATTTATAGTGGTATAGTGAAGATACAACTTATAAATAACTATTTAAATAACAAATAATTTTTTTATAAATTAGTATATATTTTTACTTTTACTTACGATATTCAGTTAACATTTGTGAGCAAATTAAATACGCACCTATATTAACTACAAATTGTTCCAATTGATTTGAGACCTTAAATATTTTTGGTAAAATAGAATATTACTCAAGAATTGATCAGCGAATTATGATATATATACTCAAGACGTATGTGCATAAATTAAAAAGTCTATTCTATCATCAACAATTTCATTTCAACCAATAGCGGGCATTGAAGTTTTTTTTTTTTTTTTTTTTTCCCGGAGTCCAGACATCTCAGAAGCTGCAATTTAATAGGACAAAGATAAACAAAAAGCATCAAAATTCGTTGAACATGGTTATACAAACTAAATATGAACGAACACACACATAAGGAGCCCGAAGCATTTGAAAAAACAAGTCACCCATAATTTCAGGTCCGACTATCTCAACATAAGGAAAATAACCACACAATTAATAATTAAACTCGAATTATCATTTATTGTTCCTTGAATTATAAAATTATCTAATTAACAAAATATTATAATTTTATAGGTCTAAACATGTAATTTATATATATTATAAAATAACTCTACAAATTGTCCTATAATTATAAAACACTAAGTTAGACAAAAAATAATAATAATAATAAAATAAAATAAGCCTAATTCTAACCAATGTGTATGCATAGCCTAATAGTCCTAATTATAATCGATTAGAAATATAATTCAATAAGTGTTCCAATAATTACAAAACCCTAGCTTAATTCAACTTAAACTAATAATTCCAATTCTAATCAAACTTCAATAAATCTCTTTCTATATCTATAAATACTAACCCAATACTTAAAATTTAAAACAGAAAATTTTGTTTTTCTATCAATCATTAGCGCAGGAGATTTGAGCACTTACGCTGCAATCGAACAATGGGGCTTTTTATTACAAGGATACTCATCATACTTTTTAGGTAAATTCTTAATTTTTTCATCAAAATTAAATACCCAACACAATTTATGAAAAATCGAAAGTGAATTTTGTATGCATAACAAGAATAACAGATCTAATGAAGCCGTTAAAAAGGAGTGAAAGCAAACAAATTGTAGGTGTAAAACGCATGCTTGAGTCTTTTGCGGCATAAAATCGATCAAGAAGCTTTTTTATGTGATCATGCATTGTTGCGTCTATTCCAATACCTGCCTATAAATTTAAAAGAGTATACACTGTAACGCCCCATCTGTTCACCCATACCGGTTTGTGTCAGGTGTGCGTTTACTTTCCGTACTTGCTTTTACTTTCATGCTTTGATTTAATTATATTCTTATTATACGCTCTTATATTTTATATGAATATGTGATTACATGTATTAATTGATTTAATTTCCAAATTATGCTTAAGTGTTCAGTTGAGCTTATTTGATACGGACTTAATTGTCTAGCATGATCAATTCTTGAACTATATGAGTTTAATTGAATTGTATTGATTTGGACTTGATTGCATGTTATTTGAATATTTTAGGACTTAATTGAAAATAGGCACTGGGCCTATTTGACACTTTTTGAAAGTTTAGGGATTTATTGGAAAATAGGACCCCTTAAACTTCGTCATTCGGTATCTTGAGTTAGGGACCTCGGATTCGAGATCCGTCTTAGCCATTTAACTTGATTCGACGATTCGGGTTCGATGGAATTAATCTTGTCCTTTTTCAGTATCGTTTGAACCCCCTACGGAGCCTTTTTCTAGCTCTAACGACTCGGGAACCGAGACGTGGACCCACCTTGACTTTGGAGATGTTTGTTTGTAACGCCCCAGCTTTCGGCATTTCAGGTATGAACGACACGTTTGGGTTTGAGAGTTGTATTTTAATTATTATTTGATCATTTCTTTAACTTTTCATGTCCTGACATAAATTTTATAAAATTATTCTTAGTATTTTTATTGAAATTCAAATCATATTATATTTGTCGCATATTTAACGAGATTGTAACGTGAATTAATTTCCCGAACATGATTTAATTCTTTATGACCTTACTAGCTCATTTTCTTAATATGGGGACTTAATTGCAATGGACTTAATTGATCATTTGTTATGGAATTGAACCTAATTGCATGACTTAAATAATTGCAGGACTTAATAGCAAATTGGCCATTTTTTCCCTTACTTAGCAGCATATCACGTACCTTGACTACTCATTTCATACATACACATTTCATACACTTTGCTTTGCTTCCCTTGTCAACCGAGCCAAACCCTTCTTGGAAGAGAGGAAGATTTCATCATACAAGCTTCATATTTGTGGGTTTTGTGATCATTCAAGCATCTTCAACATCATATCTTCATCTCATCTTCCATTTCTTTCATTTGAGGTATTTTTGGAACTTTGATGAATTTCTTGGATTTATGTGATAGATAGGGCTTGGCTATGTATTAGTTAATATGTGTATTTGTTGTTGGATATATATTTAGGAACTTTGAGCTCAAGTTATATGCATTCAACTTGTTGATATTGAACTTGGAGCATGAATGATGAAATGGGTTTCATTTGATGAATCTTTGATGATCTAATGTGGAAATATGTGTTTTTATGGATTGCTATGGATCTATTTGCATGCTAGTAGGTGGATATCATGATATTTGAGATTTTAGACGTGAGTTTGATCTTTTTTTTTTGGGTGATTGGGTTTTGGTACGAAGTGTTCTGTTGTTGCTCTGTTTTTTTTTTTTTCTCTTCTTCGTACATGACACGGGCGTGTCACATTTTCCTCTTTCAACGTGACACGGGGGTGCTTAATGGTCTGATTTTTCTGTATCGTGACACGGGGGTGTCACGGATTGCTTTGTAATGGTGACACGGGCGTGTCACCTTCTGTTCGCATGCATATTGTCCGCTGTACCCAGACACGAGGGTGTCGCGGCTTAGTATATATTGGTGACACGGGTGTGTCACCCTCTGTTTTTCATGCATTTTGTTTTGCATGCATGGCTGTACGTATGCATGTATTATATATATATATATATATGTATTATATAATGTAATATATTTACATATTTATATATGTTTAGTGAATATTTAATATTATTTGGATTAATTTGATTGAAATGTGGAATTGTGAGTTCGAATGACTTGATTATATGATTGCATACATGTTAAAACGAGATATTTTCATGGTACATTCTATCATACTCGTCATCTCGTTGCATTTTCACCGTTCGTCCTATTTGGTGCATTTTGAGTCGTGTCTCACGGACAATTGTCTTTCTTGCACAGACCAGCTTCCTGGTGATGAGGAGCAGGCCCCGTGAGCTGTTTCCTTATTTGTTTTGGGTCGTTCAAGTGAGGTTTAATTCTAGATACATAGAACCCGTATAACCCTATGTGAAGTTTTAAGCCAAAACTTATCTATATATCTATAGTTTTCAAATGAGATTGGTTTTCAAATGATTTATCCAACTATTGAAGCAATTGATTGATTGATTGACTGGGCGAGTATTGTATTGCACTGTGGCCCCGAGGGTAGTGGCTCGAGCCAACCGGGAAAGCATGGTCTGACGAGTAACTCGAGAGCTACTCTCACCAAATTGGGATGACCCCTGAACCCCCTAGGAGATTAGGGGAGGAAGGAGTTCCGGGCTTAGGGATTTATGTACCCTCTGCCCAGACTGATTGGATGGTGGGGCCTTGCAATCCCACCATCACCCGGAGGAAGAATGATGGGCTGAAACTGCTAATTGTGCACCGTAATGAATTGCATGATCACCTAACTATTGAACAATTGATTGATTGATTGTACACAGTCGGAGTGAGGTTGGAGAATTGCCCTCACTCGCCGGGCCACAGATTGATTGTATTGAATTGTTAAGTTAATAAATTGAATTAGTTGTAACCTCGGGCGATAGTATCTCTTATTGTATTAAATTGTATTGTGATTTTCCAAAAATTATTACCCGAGATTATAACTTGCATGTATGGGCGCTTATATTTATTTATACCCCTCGCTCAGTCCGTGTTGGACTGACACCTCAACTTTTCAATTGTTTTGCAGGGCGTGCTAGGCGGGAATTAGAGTTTATATTGTCTTTAATTCGGGTCTAGCACACTTCATCTCACATTTTGTTCATGTATTGATACTTTTGTTGTGTAGCATGCCTTGTGGCTTATTTTGGAGATCACATTGTATTGATGTTGTAAATGTTGGTATCTATTAGTAAATAAATAAATATGGTACCTATAAGTATTGATTGATTTATTGCTTCCGCTTTTATTACTCTGAATTGATTCTGTGGTTTAGGGTTAGTCCCGCCTAGCCTTGTGTAGTTTTTTTTTTATTGTCTCCCGTTCGCTATAGCTTTGGTTCATGTATGGATTGGCCATCTCATATGTGGATTGGGGCTATAGTGCGGGGGATGTGGTGCCTAGCGTTCCGGGTGCTACATTGTTAACCCAATTGCAGCCATTTTTCTCTCTATTTCATCTCTCTCCCTCTCGATTTTTAGCTGCCAAGAAGCCAGAAGAGGAGCCAACCACTATTCATCATCTTCTTTGCAAGAAAAGCTCAAGAACTTTCACCCTTCTTCGACTTTCGACGATCCGAGGTAAGATTCGTGATCACCGTAGTTTATACTTCATTTAAGATCCCTTTTGTGCTATTTATTTGAGGTTCCATGCATGAGTTGGAAAGTTGATGAATAGTTGGGTTTACACCATATTTTGAATATATGCCTCTTTGATGTTTATATTGAAAAATATGATATGATTTGCACTTATATGAACTTTTGAACCATGATTCTTTGCATTTAATTCATGCTAGAGGAGTAGAATAAGTTATGCCATTGTTGCTCTTGAGCTTTATTGGAGAATTAATGAAGTTAGAATTTCTACACTTTACTCTTGTTGCTTTGATGATATGTCAAGTTTTATGGTATATGGGACTTGAGGAATGCATGATTTTGATCTTAGATATATGCTTGGTTATTGCCTTAGAGTGCTTGTTGTTGGCCTTGCTTTTCCCTCATTTTTCTCAGCTTTTTGCCCTTGAGACGAAGCTGTTGCAGGGGATGACACGTCCGTGTCATCTACCCTTATATTTTGAGACACGGGCATGTCTCAGTGCAGGGGCTCGAAGCTAAGTTTCTGACCTGAGACACGCCCGTATCTCAGGAATAACTGGCTGCTTGACACGCTCGTGTCTCAAGGCCTCGAAGTGCCTGTACTGAGTCATGGGCGTGTCTCCTTTTGTGCTTGGAGGGTGACACGCCCCTGTTACCCCTGTGTGTTGTAATTGTCCTATGTGGTTCATTCTTGCTTTTATTTGTATGCTCACACCCTAATTATGATCCTAACATGCTAATAACCTGTCTTACGTATTGTCTTGACGCTTAATTAATTTATAGCTTGTGTTTTGATACATGAAAGTGAAATATGAACTAATGTGCTTAAATGTTAGCCTTATTTCAATTCTTACGCATCACTTGCATTCATACGCATTTGCCGAGCATTTATTTGGTATATTTTGAGTCTAAGAAGCCTTTTATTGTTTGTCTTGTTCAGAAGACCTTCCCGTGACGGCGAGGTTGCTCCATAGGCCTTCCTTGCTCTTTCTTTCGCTTTTGTCAGCTAAGGTGAGGTTTTTGTTTCTTTTAGTTAATTCAACCTAAAACCCTATGTGTTTTGAATCCTGCATGCAAAGTATATATACTATCTGATAGATATGTGTGTTTGATACGTACTTTGAGGGCTTGTCGGGCTTGTAGAAGACTTTGGAAACACTTTTATACGTATATATACTCTATTTTGCTTTGTTTTTTGAAAAGCCTTTGGTACGTTTGATCTTGTAGCGAGAATGGTCTTGAAAGATAGACCCCTTGTACTTGAATCGTTTCTTGACTTGTTTGGGCCCCGAGAATATGGGTAAGGAGCATCCAGGACGGCCGTGGGCTCACCGGACACACCTCCTGTGCGTATTTCCATTTGATAGGATTTACTCAACCTCAGGAGGTCGAGGGGAAAGTGAATTCTCTTGAGCCAGTGGTTACCACCATCGAAGGAGTGGGTAGGAGTAATTAGCCCCCGTCTCAGCACGTTCTTGACACGGGATTTGAGGAAACGCGTCCCTCTTTTCCATTTGAAGCTTGGATGGACTTTTTTTGCTGTGGTTTTGTCTTTTCATGTCTTGGAAAGTTTGGGATAACTCGTACTCACCGATTTTTTGTCTTGCCTCTAGTTTATGGAACGAGAATGGATTCTTAAACACTTAAATTGGTTGCTTTGGCCCCGGCCTTTAACTTCTTTTAAGTATTTATATCTAGTATCACGGGAATTGTTTTGGATTGTGAAAACTATTCTCGGTTCATGGATTATCTCTCGATTTGTTATTTGCCTTGCTCTATTATGTATACGGGTGCCTATGTTAGCCCCTCACTAGTCATTAGGACTAACCCTCATTGTTCTTTCTTTTCCCCCTTCTTTTGAGTTGCAGGTACTTCTTTTGGGAGTCTTGAGCTAGGCGGTAAGTGGTCTAGTCGTCTTACTTGTGGATAGCTCGAGTCTCATGCATTTGTTGCATTTTGTTATGTACTTTTGAAACTCTTGGGCATGGTTTTGTATTCTTATGCTAGATACTTATTATTTTGGCCGGAGATGGGCGTGTGAATATGTAAATGTTATGTTATGACTTTGAGACTATGATGTATATATATATGTATGTTGCTAGTTGGAATAACTTATGTTTTAAATCGCTTCCGCTTATATTTGTTCATTGCGCACTTTGATATATGAGGGTTTAGGCCGCCTACCTTAGGAAAGTTTTTGATTTGTCACCCGTTCGCTATTATTGGACATGTATGCGGAGTTCTATTTCGTTACACGTGTTGGACTCTAGTGCGGGGGATGTGGTGTCCACCGCTTGGTGTGCTACATCCTTAAGTGGTATCAGAGCTCTAGGTTGTAAAACCGGAGCTCTAGTGTCGTGTCAAGTTTGTCTAGCTCGTTCGGCTTCGTACTACGTGCTTGTTTACATTCACTTACTTCTTTATGTGAGTTATTTGGTTTTATTCTTATTAATTATATACATGAACATATACTAAATCCCATGCATCGATATTTGCTTTGATTTGTGATTTCAGGATGCCGTATCGAAGAAGAAACCGTGAGCAAACACCGGATCTCAATCAAACTCCACCACCACCACCAATGAATGCTGAAAATATTGTCCAAGCACTCTTGAATCAATTGCAACAAAATCAAAGGAATTAGACCCCACCTGGAGAAGAGGGATAGGTTACTCCGACTTTTTGGGAGTTTAGAAACAATAATCCTCCGAAGTGGTACGGGGGAGATGACATCAAAGCTGAAGAGTGGTTATTGGAGATTTCAGTAATATGGGAGATATGTCCCGCTCCATCCCAAGAAAAGGCTATTTGTACCACTCGCTTCGTTCAAGGTCGGTCTCTAATTGGTTGAAGGCAACAAGGGGTCGATTTGAAAGGCTTGGGCAAGAGTTCAACTGGGAGAGTTTCACAAGGGAGTTTCGCAACAAATATATTCCCCCGACTGCAAGAGAAAGAAGGCTTCAGGAAGTCTTGGAGCTTAAGTAAGGAAATAGGTCGGTAGAGGACTATATTTTGGAATTCGAGAGGCTTGCACCATATGCTCTCCACATCAACGATGATGACACACAGAAAGCTCGGAATTTTATTCATAGTTTGAGGAATGAGATTCAATACGCTTTACAAGCCACCACCGTTGATACTTGGGAGAAAGCTGCTGGGAGGTGGGCCCGGAACAGTGGTGGTCCGGGACCACATTTTGAAATTTTGTTTATAATACAAGTATTAAAATATTTCCAAAACATTTTAATACAATAGCGGAAGACTAGCCGGATCTACTCAAGTATATACATGCAATTGATAATAAATTTTAAATCACTTAAGCAGATAAATATCCAACATGCAATTTGTGACACCCCGGGTTTTCGGCCATCCAGGCACGCACTTACGAGAGAGCTAATTGTGCAATTTAAATCATTTTAATTTCATATTTAATTGAATTATACTTTATTATTTGAAATTCTCATATGAACTATTTGAATTTATATGAAATATTCGATTTATATGTCAAAATTTGCATAAGTGATTTATGATATGAATTTTTATGAATTTTATTATATGTGAATTTAATTTCCGAGCATGATAATTTTTGTGAATTATGTGATTCATGTGAATTAAGGGCTTAATTGTATGATTTATTTAATTTTGGACTTAATTGAAAATTGAACTTGGACTTATTTGAAACTTTTCGAAAGTTTTGGACCTAATTGAAAAATATCCTTTTTAATAAAATTTTATATATTTTAATTCGTTTAATTAATATTTTAAAATTTAATTTATCATTTCTTTGAAAATTTAAATTTTATTATTTGAATAATATGCTTATTTGTTGAAAATGTGTTGCGTTTGTGCTCGATTTGAGATCGAATTTTCGTGCCAATTTAATATGCATGAATTATACGTGTTATGAATTCGTTTATATGCTCGTTTTAATTTTTCGGACTTGTTTGATATGGTAACGAACCATATTTTAATTGTTGGGGATTCGAGGGCCTAACTAGTTTTAACACGCCTTAGATTCCGGAGACTGTAACTTGAGCTAGGGAATTCGGATTCGAATTCTGGAAGTATCGCTGGACTCGTAACGAAATTTTGAAGCTAGAGAACTTGGATTCACATTTTTCTAAGCCCGTTTGATCCCCCGTATTTAGTCCGAAACGAGCTGTTCGTGCAGATTCGCCACCCTGGAGTATTTTGGCCATAACTAATTCATTTCTTAACCATATTACTTGATTCTTGAGCCTCATTAACCCTAGTTAAACCCTCTAACCATCCCTTATCCCCTCATTTCGAAATCAGACCTGGGGAGAGAGAGAGAAGCAGCTGACCGAGAGTTTGGGGGAGAAAAAGAATCTGCACAGTCACTTTGCCTTTCCAAGATCAATACTCCATCATTTCGCCTCGAATTCGAAAGGTAAGCCCGGATTCTTGTTCTATATCTTCTCCTCTTTCTTTTAAGTGTTTATTTGCTGAATTTGATGATGATTTGGGCATGGTTTGGGGCTGCTATGTGAATAGTAAGGGTTTTGTGAAATTTGGATGAATTCTTGTGAAATCTTGATGCATATCTTGATATGAAGCTATATATATGATCTATATGACTTAATTGATTCAATTCTAAGCATGAAACACATGGAAATTCTCTACTTCTTGATCCGCCATTGATGAGCATGAGTTTTGATGGTTTTGTACCTGATTTACCTCCCTTGTTGCTGAGTGAACCTTGTTGCTGCTGTTGTGTTATTTTGCTGCCAACTTTTCCTTTGTTTTACCATTTTTTTCCTTCTATGTCGCTGCCATTTCTGTTGCGCTCCCTTGCCCTGTTTTACGGTGTGAGAAGGAAGAAGAAACAGAGTTTCAGCTGCTGCTGTTCGTGCACCTGTATCATCTCCCCGGGCGGGGAGATTATTTGATGGTTGTGTCCCCGGGCGGGGACACCTTGAGGCAGTAGCTACTGCATCTTCTTCTACTCGGCCGGGGAGCTTTGTGTTGAGTTTTTACCAGGCAGGGGAGCTCCTTTTGCCGCTGCGTTCCTTCTTTGTTGAAATTAACTGTGCATGTGTGAATATGTTATGGCGTGTGTGTGCTGCATGATTTTGTGGTGCATGTGTGTGTATGAATTGCATGCATGCGTGTATTGTGGTGTGTGTTGCATATATATATATATATATATATATATATATATATATAATGTATATTATGAATTTAAATGCATGCTTGTGTGTTGGTACGTGTATATATATATTTGTGTGTAATTACATGCATGTTGTTGGTGTTATATTAATGCATGAAATCTAATTTTTGGATTTTTCCCATGCATGTTTGTTATGTGTGTTTGCACGTACTCTAGGCATATATATATAATAAATTATGTACTTAAGTCTTTAAGAATTAAATTAATTATGTGTATTTTAATTGTTTAAGTTTGAATATTTCTTTGATATTATGATCTTAAGTGGCGTAAATGAAATGAATTCGATGAATATATACGTGTAGGAATTATGGATGCTCGTGGTATGATATTAAATGACTTAATATGAATTTATTTGACGTGAAATGAATTTGTTTCTTGGATTAATTGTATGATATTTGGTTTATTGCTCCAATATGCCTAAGTGTGAAATTATATGAAGTACATTGCATCATATGCAATTGCCGAGCGTTTCCTTGGTTCATATTGAGTCTAAGTGTGGTTCCCTGGTTTAGATTGTTCGAGTGGAGTTGCTCGTTGGTGTGGAGCCGCTCCGTAGGCGTGGTTCTTGTTCGTTTCGTTCGGTTTGTTCGTCGAGGTGAGGTTTCTTTCTTTTAGTTATTATGACCTACAACCCTAAATGTGTTTTGAGCCCGCATGTGACCTACGTATATATATATATATACGTGTTTGTTATGTATTTTGCAGGAATTGGCCCGTTTATTATGAATCCTTTTGAAAATGCTTTGTATATATATACGTAGATATGTTTTCGGTTATTTGCTTTGAAAACGGGTTGGTGTGTGTAATTTGAATTTGGATACGTTGCGAGGTTTGACTTTGAAAGATAAGTCTTTTATATGAATCCCTGTGTTTGAGTTTGAATCTGGGCCCCGGAGATGTGGGTAAGGGAGACCCAGGACGACCATGGGGTCGCCGGTTATGACCCCTGTGCACATTCTCCTGTTGGATAGGATCAACCCGGAACCCACCAGGAGGTTTGGTGGGGGATGGAATCCTCGGGCTTGAGCGTCATGAAACTCACGACCCATACATAAAGTAATGGATAGTTAGGGTGTGAACAACCCTTCTATCACCCGGTGTTGGGGAATGTACGTTTGATTTGGTTTTCGTTTGAATTTGAATATAAGTTTGAATCTATATGAAGGAGGTTGGTTTGAAAACTCATACTCGCCGAGTTAGTTTGAATTTGATTATGAATTCGATTCGTGAAATGGGAGTGGACTTCTAATTATTAAAATTTGGTCGATTTTGACCTTTGGCCTAACTTTTCTTCTATATATAGTATCACGGGATCAAAATGCGTTGGATTACAAAAACCACGCCCCGGTTCATGAATATTATGATTTTGAATATGCTCTGTCTCTATGTATATGTACGTGTGCGTGGGTTAGCCCCTAACCAGTCTTTAGGACTGACCCTCGATGTCGTTTCCCCTTTTTCCCTTTGCTTTTGGGTTGCAGGTGCAGGGTTCGGTCTGAGCTAGGGGGCGGTTTTCTTTTGGGTCGTTCGAGTCGAGTTGTTCGAGTCTTTTTCATACTGCATCTTTATCTCTCGCTTTAGTACTTTGGAGATATGTATAAGATTATGTCTATGACTCGAATTTGGAATTTGTAAGCTTTTATTTGGCCCTGGAGTGGCATCGCTTGTATATCTTTTATTCTCTTGAGCATGTATGACGTTAGTATTTGTTGATCCTGTTGCTTCCGCGTATGTTTTCTTTTGTTGCGTACTCTGTTTTAGGGTCTAGACCGCATAGCTTAGGTGAGAGTTTTTGCTTGTCTTCCGTTCGCTATAGCTTGGAGCGTGTGCGGATTTTCCATTTCGTTACACGTGTCGGGCTATGGTGCGGGGGATGTGGTGCCCTTCACTCCGGGGTGCTGCACAATTAATACTTAAGAGCATATAATTTATCATGCTAAAAATAATACAACTGTAAAATATTACCATACTGCAAACATGGCTATCTAACGGCATTTTTCAAGCTCCTTTGCTTTCACAAAAGACGGTTATCGCGTTCACCTCCCGGGAACCCGATACACGATCACTCCTCGTGAAACCGACAGAGCTTCCCTGCAATAACCCCAGAGAAACCCTCGGAGTGTGGGCTCCGAAAGTATTTCTCTAAATACTTAGAGAAAATAAAACTTTACACTAGAAAACCCTTTTCAGAGTTTAATCTCCCGAAATTGGGCGTTTTTTATATAAAAACCTAATTAAAATTAATTCCATAATAAATCAGAATTAACTAGGAGAAAAGGGATATGGTTTTAAAGCCGAAACTCAGCCAAAACCTCCCCCAAAAGTTGTGTAAAAAAATGAGAAGCCAAGCCCCCTATTTATAGGGGAAAAATCGAGGGCAAAATAGTAATTTCACCTCCCACTTGTGTAGGCAATTTGGACATAAATTTCTTGGTGACCACATCGTAGCTCTCATCACCACGAGTCCAACGCCTCTGGTCACTCGCCGAAACTCCGCCGCACGCGCCCTCACGCGCCTCCTGAAGATGGCGCGTGTTATGGCACGCACAGCTAGGGTTTCTATGTTTGGCCAGTCTGACTGGGCGGTTCAGACCCCAGACCGGTTCAGCGGTTCAAATGTGTTTGGAACAGTGACACGTGTTGAAATCTTATTCTTCCACGTGTCCGGGTCGGTCAAACCATGAACCGACCCTGCCCTTTGACACGACCCCATGACCCGCTTCCTCGACCCGTTGACTACCCCAGTCAACTTGATCCTGGCCGCTGGCACACGCTGACGCGGCTCAATCTGCACCGTCCAGCTGACACGCTGACGTGGCATGACACGTCATCACCTCCACGTTAGTAATTTTTTATTTTTTTTTAATTAAAAAAATTATTTTCTCCAAAATAAAATTTCGGGCATTTCCAACACTTTGGAACTTTGATTTATTTCTTAAAATAAATCCCTTGGCTATTTTCAAACACTTTGAAAATTCATTTCTCTTTCTCCTTTTAATATTTTATCTTCGGGTTTTCAATTTGGGGCTTGCAGGGGGACCTGCAGGACTAATTAATTTTAGCTCCAAACGGGTTAATATATTATCATCTCATGATAGTGATTAATTACCGTTTGACAATATTTAATTCCACTAAATAATTATTGTTGCACTCTAAAATTAATTAAATTAGTCACGAATTTCTCGATCTAGAATAATTTTGCATTTTACTCCTCCGTGTAGATATCCATGAAAAATAAATTGCAACTACTATCATTTATTTTTCATCTCTAATTTGAAATTTATTGATTCGCCTTAAGTTCAAATTCTCCGTATGTGAAACACGTTCAACATACAACTTCGGTGACGTATCACGCGAAGTGCTTTGGCCAAAGTCTTAATTCGAACTTTTGCAAATCTATTTCAGGGATTTCTTTTACCTTCCAACAAGGCCACAGATTCCTCGATCAATATACCTCTTTAGTACATTTCATGTTGTCACCGAATGTACAAAGTATTTTGGTCATCGTTGCCGAGACCTCACTTCGAGTATATTATAGTGACTAACACTACATGCCTAAAGCCGAAATATTGTTAACATTAAGAGTACAATACTTCCTGAGATTTTATTCATTTTAGATAGCAGTATAAAATGAATAATCTCAGTGGTCCAGTTCGATGTTTTAAATCCTATTGAAAATCATCAACGTGTTATAATCGGAATCACAATTCCCTATGACGAAAGACTAATCATCTTATATAACCACATTATAGTCATGATAAGAACATATTCTTATCTTACCGACTAGAACTTTAATGACACGTGATTTCGGTATTCCAAGTCTTTTCCTATGAAGCACATTTCATATAAGAATACCATCACGCCATTAATTATCAATATGTGAAATACTCACAACTCGCTATAAATTCAGTTTAATTAATTCAACAAATTGAATTTTCAGGTCACTATTCCCAACAATCTCCCACTTGCCCTAAATTCAATTTGGCCACACATCTAAGTTTTATCCCTTTTCTATGAGTGTCAAAACTGCGCCAATACTTTAGTGAAGGAATATATTGGAGGTTTCTCTAAGCCAACAACTAGGAAATCATGAATCTAATACATCTAACTGGCTGCTTCTCAAGCTACCATGTATTTAACATCTATGGCGGTGTAAGCAATACAAGTCTTGGTTAACATTCCCCAATTAACGGTTGCTCTTTCTAGAGTAAACATGTATTCTGATCTCAAACATCTAGAATACAAATCAGACTGTAAATCCGAATCTGTGTACTCTATTGAAATGAGCTCACCACTGTGGTAGACAAACATATAATCTCAAGCCCTTCTCAAGTACTCCAATATATGCTTTCACTACTACCTAGTGTCAGATTCTAGGGTTTGGCTAATATCTGCTGACTTAGACTTATTTCATAATTGACAGCTGGCCTTGTACATAATATGACATACATAAAGCTTCCACTGCGGAACTCTATTCATGGCTTCTCTCTCTTCAATTGTCTTAGGACACTGATCCCGAGATAGATAAATTTCATATCTAAAAGGTAGTGAACCTTTCTTGGAATTTGTCATATTATACCTTACCAGCATCTTATCGATATATGCTTCTTGTAATAAACCAATCTTTTTATTCTTACGATCACGACCAAAGTCTGATCCTTGGAATATCATTTGGCATCACCTAAGCCTTTTCTTGCCAAAATAATTTGACAACGGAATCTTGACTACTAACAAAATTCTTGCATCATTCCCAATGAGCAGGATATTGTTTATGTATAAAAAAAAATGTTATAACATTATCATGATGTTATTTTTTACACTCATGATTCATCAGGCAATTACATAAATCCAAAGAATTTAGATTGCCTCTTTAATTTTGATGTTTCATGATCTAGACGCTTGCTGAAGATCATAAGTTCGAGACTTTGTTACAATACTAAGATTCTAACTAAGATTCCATGGATTTTGACTAAACGGTCAGCGTCTGTATCTTCTACAGCTTCATTACATATTGTAGCGCCCAAATGGAAGGCCCCACATCCCTCGCACCGAGACCCGACCTGCATATGAAATGGAGATTCCATACACGAGCCGAATCACGGCGACGGGGACTCACTCACACACTAGGCTAGGCGGGAGCTAGAACCTCGAAACCAATTAAACAAGCTCATGAATTAAATACGAGTGTGGAAGTAGGACATGTAATCCATCATAAGTTCAAGTCGTAATTGACGGGTTCAACTAGCATGAATACCTAGTCTCGAAATTTCCAAACATAAATCATAGAGCATGAATCACGGGTTCAGTCTATCCCTAGAAGCCTATCCCGAATTAATACATCATAAACATAAAATTTATACATTCTTCTATAACGTATTCAATTTGCAAAATGCATATGAACAGAGTCCAACTCGATCAAGAGACTCGACAGACTCGACTTCCCGCCTAGCACTGAAAACAAAGCCGGGTTCAGTCTATAGGAGACTGGTGGGTATAAAACAGGGCATAACATATATAATAATATCGCCGAATTTAAACACTCACACATGCAAGCTATAATCCCGTGCGAGGTTTTTAAGATATTTCCCAAATGGGTAAAACAAAGGAAAACAACGATCGGGATTACAACTATCAAATTCATTCATTCATAATCATTCATGAGGTCATTACGTGAGCCCTGGCGGGTGGGCGAATATCTCCAACCTACTCCTCGTGTGTGCATATCGATTCATTCTTTATATTAACGATCATACACATTCATACATATTCGTTCATAATCATAATCATATCATGCATAATCATAAAAACACTTACACCTTTTTCCTCCCGATGGTGGACGGGTTAGCAAGACCCGACCACCGGTCCATACATGGGCCAATGGGGGTACATGAATCCCCCTAGGGCACTCAGCTCCCAATCCTCGCTAATCTCCTAGCGAGGGCCGGTATCACCGTCAATGTGGTGGGACTAGTACAAGGGATCACCGTCGGCCCTTGCCTCCCCGGATCGCCACTTGCACTAAGTCCCTAGGCCCGTGTGTTCAATCATGTCCACGCCAAAAATCATACGGTGGGAATACATAAAAGAAGGGCTTCACATTGGAAATCATTGACTCTTTTTAAAAGACTCGATATATATATATAATTATAATATTTTGGTTCAAAACTTTCACATAAGGGATATATCGGGTCGATTCGTATCTAATAAAAGAAAAACCCACCTATTACACCTTATCGAACAATACCAAGAAGAAAAGAAGGCTTGAAAGTAACCTATGAACCCGGCATGTCTCCACCCTGGAGAAAACTGTACAAAAAGGCAACACGGTGCATACGTGAGACTCAAGAATCCAAATGAACCACATATGATGCACGACAATGCTTTAACATGATATGACATGCATAAGAGACATTAATATGTTATGGAGATGTTCATGTGCACAATTAAGGCATTAGAAGAACATAAATGAGCAATTCATTCAAACGTTCAATACATGGTGGTTTTATATTCATAAATTCCCTATGTTTCATGAACCATAGCAATTGGAGCCATGATCTTCAAATCATAATCATAATACACATATCAACATGTTTATAATACATACAATAAATATAGAGGCGTGAGGATTCACTTAAGACATCAAAAGAATGCAAGAAGGCACTTATAGTTTCATATAGAAGCACTTAAGCCACCTTAGAGTAATTCAAGTCATGAATTCCATATAACAAGTATAACTCAAATGTATTAAGTTTGAAATTCTAAAATAAACAAATAAAGGCATCCAAATCATGAAGGATTGAAGGGAAACTAGATAACAATTAAATTCTAAAATTGAAATAAATTATACAATATATAATATATATATATATATTAAATATAAATATATATACACGTATGAATCATGCATGCAAATTATTATATATATATATATACAACATGCATGCAAACACCTAAGTAATACCTACTTAACCATTCATACATTAAATTAAGGTAATGCACAAAATATCTATATATATATATATATATATATATATATATATATATAATGATATACTTGCATGCATGCACAGAAATACAAACACACACACACACAATATATGCATAAACATAATTTATATATATATATATATATATATATATATATATATATATATATATATATATATATATATTGTGTGTGCATGGTGTAATATATAGTGGTGTGTGTGCATGTTGATTATATATAAATACAGTCATTATAGCAACAAAGGAAAAGCAGCAGCTACAAGCATATATATACACATATATACACTACAACAATGAAAAGAAAGAAGAAGCAGCAGCGCAAGGAACTACCCGCCCGGGTAAAAATCCAATACAACCTTCCCCGGACGGGGAAGGAGATGCAGAAACTCTCTGCACAAGGTGTCCCCACCCGGGGACACTTCCCGTTCAAACTCTCCCCACCCGGGGAGAGTATTGTTGCAGAAAAGAGTAGACCAAAAACAGGGGAGGAAAAAGAAGGCAAAACAGGGGAGCAACTCTCAAGACTTCAATCCAAAATTAAGGCAAACAAATCAAGGTATGAAGGAGCAACTAGACTAAGCAAAACAGCTACAAAACAAGCTTAAAGCTATGCAGCAGTAGCAGCACGAGAGGAAAAGAGGGAAAAAGATCCATTTTCATACAAAGTCATTAATGGTACCTTTATCAATTCTCAACTACCAAGTAAGATAAGTTCATATAACATTAAATTAAGTTCATATGATCCAATTTCATGCATTAAACTCAAAGAAATCCCAAGGAAACATGAAAGTTTCATAAAAAGGACATAAACCCTTACTATTCATCATAAAATCCAATACACTTCCAAATCTCCATCAAAATCAGTAAATAAGCACTTATAAGAAAGAGGAGAAGATACACAACATATTCGTGGACTTACCTTTCAAGTTTGGAGTGATTTGATGGAGAGATGAGCTCAAAAGGTGAAAATGAAAAGTGTTTCTCTTGGAGCTTCAAGTGGTCTCGGTTTGCTGCTGGTTTTGGTTTGGTTTTAGAGTGTGAAAGGGAATGAGAGTCAATTTGGCTGACCAAGAGTTAATTAAGGGTCATGTGGGTTCAAACCTTGCTCAATTTGCTTAACCATGGTTCAAGATATGATTAAAATAATGGTAGGTGGTCATTTAGGCGAACTTCACAAGTTTTGGTTAAAGTTCGGAGGTTGAAACGAGCTTAGAAAAATATGAGGCTTGTTCCATTGAACCCAAATCTTTGATACGAGTTCAGCGGAGGTGACGGAACTCAAATCCGAATTTTCGAGCTCAAGATATCACATACGAACCAAGGGTGCGCTAATTGCTCGTTAGCCCCCGATTTGGTTCCACAACTCAAAATAAATTCGTTACCACGTCAAACGAGATCGAAAACATGAAACGAGCATTTAGACATGTTCAAAACACATAAATCTACAACATTCTAAATTTTCACGAAATTTCGATTTCAATTCATATAAGAACGAAGCGAGATTAAATCACTCAAAAACAATGCATTAACAATTTCATAACATTTCAATTTAAATAATAAAATTTAAATTCTATTTTTAAATAGGAACTCAAAGTCAACGATTAAATGTTGAAATTAATTAATATAATTAAAGATATAGTTAATTAACATTAACACTTAATTATCAATTTAAAAATACTAAATTAATGAAATAAAATAAAATAAAATAAAATAAAATAAAATAATAACAATTTATAATAAAATTAAATATTTAAAACACTTATAAACAATTAATTCGCGCAAATTGGTAAACACATACGTCATACATGTACGACTGAAAAGCCGGGACGTTACACATATGACAGGATCAGATAAGTCAGATTCTACCACTTGGGTTAATCTTATGTGTCTTGTCAGGTGTCCTGACAGTCCTCCCACTACAATGATGCTCCCGTGTACACGTCTCTACATCACATGTTGTATTTGGCACTTCACATGTATCTAATACATTTTCAGTTATCACGGGTTTATGGAAATCAGTATCAAATACTGTTATTTTCTTTAAACACTATTTTGCTTCCACCCATTGTGGTTATTTATGCAATAATCTTTGAAATATTCACAAACATCTTTTGTGATTTCTCAAATTTCAAAATATACCACCTCTCGTTCTTCTAGGATAACCTTAGAACAAGTAAACCTTTATTCTTTATTCTAACTTGTCAGGATCCATCCTTAACACATGGACCAGCCTACCTCAAATCCGAAAATAAGGGATACATGGTTTTCACCCTAACTACAGATCCATCAGTGTTTTAAGAACTGACTTAGATAGAACTAGGTTTAGTGTGTTTTGTCGTTTTTGAGCACAAGACTCCAAAACAAACTTCGTAGGGTAGCATGACTCTTCATGAATCTTACCATCATTATCAGAGTTCTATTTCTCCTTTCTGCAATAGATCCTTGCTAAGACGTATCTCATACAGATAGTTGAGATCTAATCTCATTTGAGAAATTATATTTAACTCTGAACTTAGATACTTATCACTACTTCGATCTAATCGAAGTACCTTGATATGTTTTCTAATTTGACTCTTTGACTTCGGTCTTATATTCTTTGAACTCTTCAAAATTACAGACTTAAGTCTCATCAAATAAACATATTTGTATCTAGAGTAATCATTCAAATGAATGATGAAGTACCCAAAACTTTCTCTTGCTTGAACACTCATAATATCATACGTCCGTATGAACTAATTCAAGCAAGTTCATGGCTTAATACCCTTTGTCTCAAAAAAACCTTCTTGGTCATTTTAACTTTCTAAATAAGATTGGCAGATTGATACTATTTTCAAGTCAATAGGACTCAACAATCAGTCTTTGGATCATATTCAGATTCAATTGACCAATAGATAGGTGCCACGTAGAAGTTTTTCCTCTTAGATGTTAAGTCAAGCTTCTTAATGTTAAACATAAATTAGGGTTTTCATTGAGGTATAAAAGACCATCTTTTATTGTGTCATAGCAAATAAACCTTTTATTTTTGTTTAATGGTAAACCTTTATTCAAAATAAACTGTTAGACCATTAATTATAAAATAACTCACAGAAATCAAATTTCTGTATATATGGCACGTATAATATAAAACCCTATTGCCTAACTACAACTTTATAGTCCTTACTACTAATATAATTACACTTGTATTATCCCTGAGCAGTAGTTGTGTGTTAGTCGTTTTTCAAACTTCCTGGTTAGTTTGAATCTTCGCAACGAATTGCAAATATGATTAGTTGAGCTCGAATCCACACACCAGGAGTCTGGTGAATTTCCAACTAAATATACTTTCAATGAGTAAAATATCTTCATATCTCATCTAAATGACGTAGCAAACAAATAGACTAAGTATTTTGGACAATTTCTTTTCCAATACCCGTTACCACCGAAATAGAAACATTTTTTCATTGTCGGATTTGACTTTCTATTTCTGAACCTTAGATTGGAAACTTTTCCCTTTTCTTTCTTCCACTTACTGGCTTTGTAGGCCGTGGATGTTGATGTCTGATTAAAGGGAACCTTTCCCTTAGTCTATATCACCATTTCTGCCATATTGAGATCGTTCATTGGTTCAGGTTGGGTTTTAAAAAAAAAAATATTTAAAATTAATCTTGAACGTTCAAACGACTTAGGCAGAGAGTAAAGGATCGTATTCTATCTGTTAAGATTGTCTCTTTAAGTACGGAGTCTTTCAATCTCATTCAGATCAGTTATCATATTCATAATATGATTCTGAACTAGTGATCCTTCAAACATCTTTAACTAACAACCTTTTTCGTGGCTCGTACCTTCGTACGATTCTGTCTTCAAAACATGTTCTTATCAGTAGGCATCTCATGTATCTGATGCTCAAGAACATCCAAAACAGATATCAGGATATAACACTAGACAGATCATCACACTTGATCCATTTGGAATAAGCGTCTTTCTAATCCTGCGTGGTCGAGCTGACTTTTTCCGTATTTCATTCTATCCGAAGAAGTCTAATCTTGTATACTGCGAATATATACCCACTGAAGGGAGTAGTATATATCCACTATACTATAGACCGGTAATGGAGGCCGTGAGAATCCAACTCTTTTCATCTCGCTCCCACTTGAATTTTTAAAAGGTGTGGATTTTTTTTTTTTTTTTTTTTTTTTTGATTATCTTATAATCACTTTTGGCGTCATATTGTCGGAAGTGATTAATCTAATTAATACGCTCCCATTAGGATTACTAAATCATATTTAAAATCCCAATAATATTTTAAGGCAATTTAATAACTATTTATTAATTAGGCCGAAAAATATTAGTTCAATTATGCATCGCGTCTAATCTCTATTAAACATTATTTATCTAATCACATTAAATAAAATATGCATAATTGAAAATAGCATAATATCTCATGTTATCATGATCATGCCATAAAATATAATAATTAAGCATGCTTTCATATAATTATCACATAATTATCATGCTTAAAATAAATGGCATAAAGTAAACATGTTATAAATAAATTATCTCATAATTTAAATCATGTTTACTGATTCGGTAATTTTTCAGGAAAAACAATTAAATTGTTTCCCAAAGAAATACCATTCCACGTAAATTCCCAGGAAAGATTGGAGGGGTCACAAACGGTCCCACTTAAAAACCAACCTTCTTTGACAGAATTTATATGTACAGTAGCAGATTTAAAATTATGCATCGCATGCGTCATACCAATGCATGTATATATCAAGAGCACGGCTCTGATACCAGTTGCTGGGAGGTGGGCCTAGAACAATGGCGGTCCGGGATCACATTTTAAAATTTTGTTTAAAATACAAGTATTAAAATATTTCCAAAATATTTTAATACAATAGCGGAAGACTAGCCGGATCTACTTAAGTATATACATGCAATTGACAATAAATTTTAAATCACTTAAGCAGATAAATATCTAACATGCAATTAACATTTAAGAGCATATAATTTATCATGCTTAAAATAATACAACTGTAAAATATTACCGTACTGCAAACATAGCTATCTAACGGCATTTTTCCAGCTCCTTTGCTTTTACAGAAGACGGTTACCGCGTTCACCTCTCGAGAACCCGATATACGATCACTCCTCTTGAAACCGGCAGAGCTTCTCTGCAATAACCCCAGAGAAACCCTCGGAGTGTAGGCTCCGAAAGTATTTCTCTAAATACTTCGAGAAAATAAAACTTTAAACTAGAAAACACTTTTCAGGGTTTAATCTCCCGAAATTAGGCGTTTTATATATAAACACCTAATTAAAATTAATTCCAAAATAAATAGGAATTAACTAGGAGAAAAGGGATATGGTTTCAAAGCCGAAACTCAGCCAAAACATCTCCCAAAAGTTGTGTGAAAAAATGAGAAGCCAAGCCCCCTATTTATAGGGAAAAATCGAGGGTAAAATAGTAATTTCACCTCCCACTTGCGTAGCCAATTTGGATAAGAATTTCGAGGTGACCACGTCGTAGCTCTCATCACCACGTGTCCAACGACGCCAGCCACTCACCGAGACTCCGCCGCACGCGCCCTCACGCGCCTCCTGAAGATGGCGAGTGTTATGGCACGCACAGCTAGGGTTTCTATGTTTGGCCAGTCTGACTGGGCGGTTCAGACCCCAGACCGGTTCAGCGGTTCAAATGTGTTTGGAACAGTGACACGTGTTGAAATCTTATTCTTCCACGTGTCCGGGTCGGTCAAACCATGAACCGACCCTGCCCTTTGACCCGACCCCATGACCCGCTTCCTCGACCCGTTGACTACCCCAGTCAACTTGATCCTGGCCGCTGGCACACGCTGACGCGGCTCAATCTGCACCGTCCAGCTGAAACGCTAACGTGGCATGACATGTCATCACCTCCACGTCAGTAATTTTTTATTTTTTTTTAATTAAAAAAATTATTTTCTCCAAAAAAAAATTTCGGGCATTTCCAACACTTTGGAACTTTGATTTATTTCTTAAAATAAATCCCTTGGCTATTTTCAAACACTTCGAAAATTCATTTCTCTTTCTTCTTTTAATATTTTGTCTTCGGGTTTTCAATTTGGGGCTTGCAGGTGGACCTGCAGGACTAATTAATTTGAGCTACAAACGGGTTAATATATTATCATCTCATGATAGTAATTAATTACCGTTTAACAATATTTAATTCCACTAAATAAATATTGTTGCACTCTAAAATTAATTAAATTATTCAAGAATTTCTCGATCTAGAATAATTTCGCATTTTACTCCTCCGTGTAGATATCCATGAAAAATAAATTGCAACTACTATCATTTATTTTTCATCTCTAATTTGAAATTTATTGATTTGCCTTAAGTTCAAATTCTCCGTATGTGAAACACGTTCAACATACAACTTCGGTGACGTATCACACGAAGTGCTTTGGCCAAAGTCTTAATTCGAACTTTTGCAAATCTATTTCAGGGATATCTTTTACCTTCCAACAAGGCCACAGATTCCTCGATCAATATAACTCTTTAGCACATTTCATGTTGTCACCGAACGTATAAAGTATCTTGGCCACCGTTTCCGAGACCTCACTTTGAGTATATTACAGTAACTAACACTATATGCCTAAATCCGAAATATTGTTAGGATCAAGAGTACAATACTTCCTAAGATTTTATTCATTTTAGATAGCAGTATAAAATGAATAATCTCAGTGGTCCAATTCGATGTTTCCAATCCTACTGAAAATCATCAACGTGTTATAATCAGAATCACCATTCCCTATGACGAAAGACTAGTCATCTTATATAACTACGTTATAGTCATGATAAGAACATATTCTTATCTTACCGACTAGAACTTTAATGACACATGATTTCGGTATTCCAAGTCTTTTCCTATGAAACACATTTCATATAAGAATACCATCACACGCCATTAATTATCAATATGTGAAATACTCACAACTCGCTGTAAATTCAGTTTAATTAATTCAACAAATTGAATTTTCAGGGCACTATTCCCAATAAAAGCTACAAGGAAGGCAATCAAGGTTGAAGCCCAAAGGTCGAGATTGAAGTCCCAATCTTATTGTTCACCAACTTGGGTAAGAGGCCCGCCACTCAAAGTGGGCCTCCGATCTTCAAATCCCAATGTTCTAATACTTCCTACAAGAAGGCTCGACCACCATTACCACCTACCGTGTCTGCTCTTATGGCCCCAATCCAATGTTCTTATTGCAAAGGGCCTAATCAGACGGAGGTCGAGTGCCGGAAGAAGTCCAGAAACTGTTATGGTTGTGGTCAACCCGGGCATAGGGTGAATGTTTGTCCTAAAAAAAAGAACCCAAGACCGGTGAATGCTATCCCTCCAAGACCTCCAATTCAAGCCCGGGCTTATGCTATTGAGGGTGAGGAAGAGAATGCTGAGATCGATGCAAACGCCGCGGTGGAATGTACTATATACATTCATGGCATTCCATTGCATGCATTATTTGATCCGGGAGCAACACATTCATTTATTTCTTCCCAACGTGTTCCTACTCTTTCCTTGCCGGTTGTGTGTGTTGGTAATTCTTTTGTTGTGAGTTCTCATATCGGGGGGAGCTTGGTGACGAACCGAGTGTTCCGTGAGTGCCCGGTGAAAAAGACATACCGAAAACAGGTTTCAATACCTGTTATGGGCATTTTGAGTTTGTGGTCATGCCCTTTGGCCTTACAAATGCCCCGGTTGCTTTCATGGATATGATGCACCGAATATCCCGGCCTTACCTCGATAAATTTGTGGTCAACTTTATTAATGATATTTGGGTGTATTCAAAGTCGGTTGAAGAGCATACGCAACACTTGAGAATGGTATTGGCTACGCTTCGAGAGCATCGACTGTTTGCTAAGTTCAGTAAGTGTGAGTTCTAGATCGATCGGGTTTCTTTCTTGGGTTACTTCATCTCTGGTGAAGGTGTAGAATTGGATCCTACGAAGATTGATACAGTGTTGCTATGGAAGCAACCAAAGAATGCCTCAGAAGTGAGAAGTTTTCTTGGGTTAGCGGGGTATTATCGGGGGTTTGTGAAAGATTTCTCTAAGATTGCCGCTACGTTGACTCGGTTGACAAAAAAAGAGACTAAATTCGAGTGGGATGAGACGTGCAAGAAGAGTTTTCAAACTCTTAAGGAACGTTTGACTACATCACCAGTTCTGACTCTACCCCAAGGTTCCGAAGGCTACGTAGTTTACACCGATACATCTAAGAAAGGTCTCGGTTGTGTGTTGATGCAGGACGGCAGAGTAGTAGCCTACACCTCTAGAAAGTTAAAAGATCACTAGAAGAACTATCCCACTCATGATTTGAAGCTTGCAGCCATTGTCTTTGCCTTGTTGAAGTAGCGACATGACCTCTATGGAACTACTTTCGAGGTGTTTACCGACCACCAAAGTCTCAAGTATTTGTTTACTCAGAAGGAATTAAATGTGAGACAAAGGCGCTGGGTGGAGTTCCTTGAGGACTATGATTGTAAGATTCAATACCACCCGGGTAAGGCTAATGTGGTGGCCGATGCTTTGAGCAGGAAGGCTAGTGTTTCAGGTTTGGAGGCAGGTTCGAGTAAGCAGGTTTCCGAGGTTTTGATTTCAGAAGCTCATCTGGCAAATATTTCTGTTCAACTGGATTTAAACCAAAGGTTGATTGAAGCTCAATCTAACGATCCGAGAATTCAGAGATTGGTTGCAAGAGCAAGAGTTGATCCGGAGACCAAGTTTGGGTTTGATGATTCGGGGTTATTTCAGTTTAAGACAAGAGTTTGTGTCCCGGAAGAGCTTAAATGGGTAATTCTTAATAAAGCACATCGTTTGGCATACACGGTACACCCCGGGGACACCAAGATGTATAAGGATTTGAGAACCTTATATTGGTGGAACGGCATGAAGAGAGACGTGGCAAACTTTGTAAGAAGGTAGCTAACATGCCAACTTGTGAAGTTCGTGCATCAGAAACTGGGAGAAACTCTCTAATGACTTCCGATCCACGAATGGAAGTGGGAGCAAGTGACAATGGACTTCGTGTCTGGCTTGCGAAGAACCAAAGGTGGTTTCAATGGAATATGGGTTGTGGTTGATTGGTTTTCTAAGTCAGCCCATTTCCTCCAAGTCCGGATGTCCAACAAGGTGCCAAAGCTAGCCAAGTTGTACTGTAAGGAGATTGTGAGATTGCATGGATACCGGTTAGCATTGTTTTGGATCGAGATCCTTGGTTTACTTTAAATTTCTAGCAAGAGCTTTAAAAGTGTTTGGGCACTAAGCTTTATTTCAGTTCCACATCTCACCCACAAATGGATAGTTAATCCGAGAGATTAACCAAGATTCTTGAGGACATGCTTCATGCTTGTACCTTAGATTTTCAGAATCAGTGGGATGAGAAATTACATTTGGTTGAGTTTGCCTATAATAACAGCTTTCAGGCTTCGATTAGTATAGCTTCGTATGAAGCACTGTATGGAAAGAAGTGTCGATCTCCTCTCTTTTGGGATATCGAGGATTGAAGATGGACTGAGGAAGGTAAGCTCAAAAAAGCAAAGAAAACAGCGGATATTCAAGATACCATCGACAATGTGAAAATTATTCAACAGAGGTTAAGGACAGCTCGGGACCGTCAGAAGAGCTATGCGGATAAGAGGAGACGACCCCTAGAATTCGAAGTTGGAGATGGGGTCTTTTTGAAAGCATCTTCACGAAAGGGGTTCGCTCGGATTGGTAAAGTTGGGAAGCTAAACCCACGCTACTTAGGCCCTTTTGAGATTCTTGAGAAAATCGGGGAAGTGGTATACCAACTTAATCTACCATCGAGCCTGATCGGGATTCATAATGTCTTCCATGTCTATCAGTGAAGGAAGTTATATCCCGATGAGTCTTCTATCCTTCCCGTTGAAGAGGTACAACTCGAGCCGGATTTGACGATCACAAAGCATTCGGTTAAGATCTTGGACCGGAAGTTACAAGAGTTGAGAAACCGGTAAATCCCCTTGGTTAAAGTCTTGTGGCGTGATCAGAAATCAGAAGAACCCACTTGGGAAGCCGAGAAAAAGATGCAGCAGTTGTATCCGGCGTTGTTCAAAACCCCGTTTAGGACCTAAGGAAAGGTCCTTTTTAAGAGGGAGAGGTTGTAACTCCCCGTCTATTCACCCGTACAAGTTCGTGCCACATTTGTGTTTATTTTTCGTACTTTCTTTTATTTTCATGCTTTGATTTAATTATATTCTTATTGTACGCTCTTATATTTTATATGAATATGCGATTACATGTATTAATTGATTTAATTGCCAAGTTATGCTTAAGTGTTTAGTTGAGCTTAGTTGATACGGACTTAATTGTCCAGCATGATCAATTCTTGAACTATATGAGTTTAATTGAATTGTATTTATTTGGAATTGATTGCAAGTTATTTGAATGTTTTAGGACTTAACTGAAAATAGGCTCTGGGCTTATTTGACACTTTTTGAAAGTTTAGGGACTTATTTGAAAATAGGACCCCTTGAACTTCGTCATTCAGTATCTTGAGCTAGGGACCTCGGATTTGAGATCCGTCTTTGCCATTTAACTTGATTCGATGATTCGGGTTTGATGGAATTAATCTTTTCTTTTTCAGTATCGTTTGAACCCCTTACGGAGCCTTTTTCTACCTCTAACGACCCAGGAACCGAGAGGTGGACCCACTTTAACTTTGGAGATGCTTGTTAACCCAATTGCAGCCATTTTTCTCTCCATTTCATCTCTCTCCCTCTCGATTTTTAGCTGCCAAGAAGCAAGAAGAGGAACCAACCACTATTCATCATCTTCTTTGCAAGAAAAGCTCAAGAACTTTCACCCTTCTTCGACTTTCAACAATCCGAGGTAAGATTCATGATCACCGTGGTTTATACTTCGATTTAAGCTCCCTTTTGTGCTCTTTATTTGAGGTTCCATGCATGAGTTAGAAAGTTGATGAATAGTTAGGTTTATACCATGTTTTGAATACATGCCTCTTTGATGCTTATATTGAGAAATATGATACGATTTGCACTTATATGAACTTGTGAACCATGATTCTTTGCATTTAATTCATGCTGGAGGAGTAGAACAAGTTATGCTATTGTTGCTCTTGAGCTTTGTTGGAGAATTGATGAAGTTGGAGTTTCTACACTTTACTCTTGTTGCTTTGATGATATGTCGAGTTTTATGGTATATGGGACTTGAGGAATGCATGATTTTGATCTTGGATATATACTTGGTTGTTGCCTTAGAGTGCTTATTGTTGGCCTTGCTTTTTACTCATTTTGCTCAGCTTTTTGCCCTTGAGACGAAGCTGTTGCAGGGGATGACAAGCCCGTGTCATCCTCCCCTTACATTTTGAGACACGGATGTGTCTCAGTGCAGGGGCTCGAAGCCAAGTGTCTGACCTGAGACACGCCCGTGTCTCAGGAACAACTGGCTGCTTGACACACCCGTGTCTCAAGGTCTCGAAGTGCCTGTACTGAGTCACGGGCGTGTCTCCTTTTCTGCTTCGCGTGTCACCCCTATGTGTTGTAATTATCTTACGTGGTTTGTTCTTGCTTTTATTTGAATGCTCCCACCCCGATTATGATCCTAACATGCTAGTAACATCTCTTATATATTGTCTTGACGCTTAATTAATTTATGGTTTGTGTTTTGATACATGAAAGATGAAATATGAACTAATGTGCTCAAATGTTAGCCTTGTTTCGATTCTTACGCATCACTTGCATTCATACGTATTTGCCGAGGGTTTATTTGGTACATTTTAAGTCTAAGAAGCCTTTTATTGTTTGCCTTGTTTAGAAGACCTGCCCTTGGATGACGAGGTTTCTCTATAAGCATTCCTTGCTCTTTCTTTCGCTTTTGTCGGCTAAAGTGAGGTTTTTGTTTCTTTTAGTTAATTCGACCTAAAACCCTATGTGTTTTGAATCCTGCATGCGGAGTATATATACTATATGATAGATATGTGTTTGATACGTACTTTGAAGGCTTGTCCCGCTTGTGGAAGACTTTGGAAACACATTTATACGTACATATACTCTATTTTGCTTTATTTTTTGAAAAGCTTTTGGAACGTTTGATCTTGTAGCGAGAAGGGTCTTGAAAGATTGACCCGTTGTACTTGAATTGTTTCTTGACTTGCTTGGGCCCCGGCAATATAGGTAAGGAGCATCAGGGATAGCCGTGGGGTTGTCGGATACACCTCCTGTGCGTATTTCCATTTGAGAGGATTTACTCAACCTCGGGAGGTCGAGGGGAAAGTGAATTCTCTTGACCTAACGGTTACCACCATTGAAGGAGCGGGTAAGAGTAATTAGCCCCCGTCTCAGCACGTTGTTGACACGGGATTTGAGGAAACGCGTCCCTATTTTCCATTTGAAGCTTGGATGGACTTGTTTTGTAACACCCGGAACGCAAAGGTGCCACATCCCCCGCACTATAGCTCAGTCCACATATGAAACGGACAATCCATACATGAACTGAGCCATAGCGAACGGGTGACAAGAAAATAAAGACTTGACTAGCTAGACGGGACTAACCCCAAACCAATTACCACAATGCAAAAAGGAATAAACATAAGTCTGCCATTCATGAGCATTTATCAAGTAATCTAAAACCTAACATTACATATCAATACATTATCATCTCTCAAATACATAACATTTCATATAATCCAAAAATAACAATACATATGCAACAAAGTAGGATGGACACGTGCTAGACCCGAAAAGAAATACTTGACTCGACGCCAATCCCGCCTAGCACACAACCTGCAAAACTGAAAGGTGAGGTGTCAGTCTACCACAGACTGAGCGAGGGGCATAATAGATATAAGCACAGATAACATGCAAATCATAACCTCGGGTAAGGTTTTATAACCGAAATCAATCTAAGTTCAATAACAACATAGAGCTCGCCCGAGATTACAACTATCCGATTTAACAATTTAAACAATTTCAATCAATCAATCAGTGGCCCAGCGAGTGAGGGCAACTCTCCAACCTTACTCCGACAGTGTACAATCACGATACTTTTAATTAATTAATTAAGTGATCACACAATTAATTACAGTGCACACGTAGCAGTTTCAATGACTCCTTCTTCCTCCAATGATGGTGGGTTTGCAAGGCCCGATCCATCCACGGTAAACACGGTATACGTCGGGAACATGACTCCCACGCACGGGACTCCTTCCTCCACCAAACCTCCTGGTGGATTCAGGGTTCATCCCCACGGTTGAGAGGAGTGTAAGAGTTACCCGTCAGCCCATGCTTTCCCGGTTGGCTTAAACACTAACTCTCGGGCCCACAGTGCACGATACAATATACTCGCCCAAAACACGATCAATCAATACAATACAATTCAGTAAATAAGTTGAAAATCAATAGAGTTTGGAAGACTATAGATATATAGATACCTTATGGTTTAAAACATCACATAGGGTAGTAATGGTTCTATATCTTGGGAAACTAAACCTCACCTGTACCGACAAAATAAAGAGAAAGACACGGCCTAAGAAGCCCACTCCACGTCACTGGTGTGCTGGTCTGTGCAACAAAGACAAGTGTACATAAGACACGACTCAATGAACCAATTAAGACGAACGGCGTAACATGACGTGCAATCATATAATCAAGTCATTCAAACTCACAATTCCACATTTTCAATCAAATTAATTCAAAGATTCACATAGGAGCATAGCACGTACAGTAGCATGCAACCAAAATATGCATGAAAACAAAGTGTGACACGCCCGTGTCACAAATATACACTAAGCCGTGACACCCCCGTGTCTGGGTACAATGGACAATATGCATGAAAACAGAAGGTGACACGCCCGTGTCACCAATACAAAGCAAACCGTGACACCCCCGTGTCACGGTACAGCAAAACTAGACCAACATGCACCCCCGTGTCACGCTGAAGAGGGAAAAGTTGACACGCCCGTGTCAACAGTACGTAGCAGAAAAAAAAAAAAACAGGGCATAACAGCAGAACAACAACGAACCAAAACTCCAATATCCAAAAATGGATCAAACCCACATCAACATGCTCAAATACCATGATATACACCTACTAGCATGCAAATAAATCAATAACAATTCATAAAAACACATATTTCCACACTAGATCATCAAGAATTCATCATTTGAAACCCATATACTCACTCATGCTCCAAGTCCATAAATCTCATAATAAAAGCATCAAAACCAAGCTATAATCAAGTATTCATGCTTCCAACAACTAGAACATAATTAGGCAAGCTCAAACCATAAACCTAATTCTCATTTATATATTCATGAATTTCCCAACTAAGCTCATATACCTTGAATGAATGAGAAGAAGGAAAAGAGATGATGTTGTGATGATGATTATGCTTCAAAGTATGCAATTTCCCCTCAAATCCAAGCTTGAGAATGATGAACTCCTCTACTTCTTCTTGGGGTTTTGGATCGGTAAAAGGGAGGAAGCAAAGAGTGTAGTGATAGCATGAAATGAGCTCATGGAAGAAATATATGCTAGATATTATAAGCCTAGGCGCAAATTGCAATTTAATCCCTCCAATTCATAAGTCATGCAATTAGGTCCTCAAATTAAGAAAAATGATCACTTAAGGTCAATTAGGTAATTAAACAATTTAAGTCACAATTGGCAATTACTTCACATTAAATCACATATTGCATAATTGAAAGAGTGGGGCGTTACATGTTTTGCTTTGGTTTTGTCTTTTCATGTCTTGGAAAGTTTGGGATAACTCATCCTTGCCTAGTTCTTGTCTTGCCTCTAGTTTATGGAACGAGAATGGATTCTTAAACACTTAAAATTGGTTGCTTTGGCCCCGGCCTTTAACTTCTTTTAAGTACATATATCTAGTATCACGGGAATTATTTTGGGTTGTAAAAACCATTCTCAGTTCATGGACTATCTCTCGATTTGTTATTTGCCTTGCTCTATTATGTATACGGGTACATGTGTTAGCCCCTCACTAGTCATTAGGACTAACCCTCGTTATTGTTCTTTCTTTTCCCCCTTCTTTTGAGTTGCAGGTACTTCTTTTGGGAGTCTTGAGCTAGGCGGCAAGTGGTCTAGTCGTCTTACTTGTGGATAGCTCGAGTCTCATGCATTTGTTGCATTTTGGTACGTACTTTTGATACTCTTAGGCATGGTTATGTATTCTTATACTAGATACTTATTATTTTGGCCGGGGATGGGCGTGTGAATATGTAAATGTTATGTTATGACTTTGAGACTATGATGTATATATATGTATGTTGCTAGTTGGAATCACTTACGTTTTAAATTGCTTCCGCTTATACTTGTTCATTACGCACTTTGATATATGAGGGTTTAGGCCGCCTACCTTAGGAAAGTTTGATTTGTCACTCGTTCGCTATTGTTGGACATGTGTGCGGAGTTCTATTTCGTTACACGTGTTAAGACTCTAGTGCGGGGGATGTGGTGCCCACCGCTTGGGGTGTTACTTACACTATAATCGATATATGCCACAATCCTGAAACTAATATACAAGTACACTATGTTACCTTTCTTTATTGTTCGTTAAGGTCATGATTCACACTTAAAGATTTTATTCGAGATGTAAAATTCATCTCAATGTCACAAACTTCTTAGAATTGCTATTGAGAATTTTAAATTTGTAGAAGTTCTAAGTTTTTATATGACTATTTGATATAACTGAAGCAAACATCCCAAGTTTGGGTTGGATCAAGCAAGAAGTACAGGAAAAAAGATTGAAAAACTAGCATCTTCTGTATAACTGGATGTAAAAGTCTAATGAATTAACCACAAGAGGCGAACTTGAAAAGTAATAAGCCACTAAGAACAAGCATGGGGTAGAAAAATAAACACATACTGCATAGATACTTCAGAACAAATGAACTATCATTTATTTATTCAACTCTATGAAACGGCAAAAAGAAAATAGCATTATTTGATGAAATACTATCCTGTAGTAAAAAAGAAATGGGGCAGAATGCACAGAAACACATCACAAAATATGATAAAATCATTTTGTTTATAACAAAAAATAGACAAAATTTATTTCATCTATATCTTACTGTCTGAGAAGTACCTGATGTATATTATAACTAAAATTCTCATGTATATCTTGTAATGTGTAAAAGGAGAAGAATATTTAACTCACAAAAGTTAGAGAGAATTCGGCCACCACTTTCTAACAAGCAAATATTAAGAATGAGATTATTATAAGAAAAAACTTGTTGTCCGTGGTTGTATGTTGGGATCACAGAACCTCCCCATGTTTCAAACCGGTATACATCCAAGTAATTTTTCTGCTAACAAAAATCACAAGTTTACTCCATAACCAACTATGGTAACAAGAATGTTATCAGTCTGAGTCACAAAATCATACAAAAATACATTAAATTACTGGATATTTTGAGCCAGCCTGCAACACACTTATTTTATAGTAATGTTATTAACATATGTCATCTCTAACAACATGAATGTTGGATTAGGTAGAGAAATCAATATTTAAGATTAACTACGAATTCTTTTATTTTTATTTGATTTGGTGGTTTAATATTTGAATTTCCATTTCACAGGCCTTCCGAGGGGGTTCTTTGGCTTTGGGAACTTTCTGAATGTTTATTTATTGTGGTGGAAAAATATTACGTGGACAGTATTCTACATCAAATTCATTATCAGGTAACAATAATATAAATTTGATTATATTTTATGATGTACTAGAATTGAATAATGGTATATTATTAATTCTCTTATATTTTTTATTTTTCAGTTACAGAGATATATCGACATAGGCGTCTTGATTCAATGAAAAGGAAATATTCTAATTTAACTGAACCCGATAAACAAGAATACAAAAGTAAAGTTATGAAACAAAAAAGAATACGAAACTTAAATATGTGGCTTTTAAGAGCTGCCACTATGATGGACAAATATGAAGGTTAGTGGTTCATTATTTTTAACTAAATATAATAATCAAATATAATTTCATATTTTAATTGAAAAAATTACTTATATTTCTCTTTTAGGTTCAATACATTATGATGATACATGAACTAAAAAAATGCCAAATTGCATGAATTATGGAGCTGTAAGATTTGAGTACGAGCCTCCTATATTTTACTATGACAACGAAAAAATTAAACTAGCGAATATTGAAATTCTAGATAATTTATAAGAGTTATTCACTTCGCAATCAGAAGAAGCAATAGGACTTCGGGTAAATATTTGTTTGTTCAGTTATATATTTTCTTTTACTACTTTTGGCGTAAAATTAGATAAAGAGCTTGCATTGGCACAACAAGGTGTATATACTTTTTGAGTACAAGGAATGGTGTACCATGACCTTCCAGGATTAATTTCCAGTGAAGGGGGTCCTGACTCTTTTTAGTTGTACTTTGTTGAGACTAAAAATGAAGTTGAGAACAGAATGAAGGTATTGAAAATTTTAACTTTATCTCAAGGTACGGTTAAAAAGCTAATAAAAATTTTGGAGGTAAATCCCTATGCAAACGTCTTTAGAAGATCAAAAGTTTATCCTTCAATGAGTGATGTTCAACTTCATATCTCCAAAGATGTTAAATTAGATCAAAGAATTTAATAAACTCAATATTTTCATATATAATTAGATGTACATATCTCTATAAATACATAATCTTAGATTTATTATTTGTCAATAGGTGAATTTCAACTCCAAACTACACAAGCATCATTTTTAGAAGTAAACCCAATGCAAGACAAAGTTCTGCGTATGCAACAAAGGTAAGACTTCAAATATTCAAAATTACTTAGTTTTTTTATTTTTAACTCTAACATGTACTCTATATGTTATTAGATTCAAAAAAAGTTTAATATCACTAGATATACATGAGAAAGAATGAAAAGCATAAAAGAAGTGACGCTAAGAGATATTAAAAACAAAAGATTTACACTATTTGTGGTAATTAATTTAATGTTTTTATAATTTGGTTATTTAATATAAAATAGCAAAATATTTAATATCGGTTATATTTTTTAAACTATGAAGGATACATATTATAGTTTTAAAGGAGTGGTTGATAGAGTTGAAAATAAATCCTCTATATGGTACGAGGCATGCAAAAAATGCAATACATCAATTAACAAATTTGAAGAAGGTGTTTCCTGCAGAAAATGCAATGCCGAAGATATACAAACATTACCAAGGTACTATACAATATCAAGTCATCAATAAATAAACTTTTAATTTGAATTTTTATTTTTTAAATAACTTTTGAGTTAATAATAGGTACAGAGTAGTGCTAAATGTTATACATGAAGGTGATAGTGCTTCCATCACATTATTTGAAGAGTCAACAACAATGTATACAGGATGCTCATTATATCAATATCAAAAATTAATTGAAGAGGTAATTAATTTTCATAAAACATTGGTTTTTTACTTCATAAATAAACAAATCATTAAAATCTCAATTAATATATTTTATGGTCAAATTATTAATACTTTTAATGGTTCAGAGAGAACACAAGTCAAGATATTATAGGGGACTGAGTTTGCAAGTATCAACGGAGTTTCGATTTCTTATTGCACTCAATCGAAGAGTAGAAGTCATCAATGGAAAATTACATATAGTAGCAGATGCAATTGAAAAAGTAGAACCCAACATATGCATGGAAGGTAAAAAGGATTTGAATCAAACTACAATTATGAAGAAGATAATGGAGATTTGGTACAAGAGGATAATGTTCAAAAGGATAATAGGTCGAACGCTGCAATTTTGAGAGGTGAAGATTTACACCAAGGTGATTACTAAAAAAATGATGATCATGATGATAAACGAAAATCTACAATTCTTAAAGATTGCGGAATCATGAAGAAACGAAAAGGTAAAAAAATAGATAACAATGCCTCCATAATTGAGGTCAAAAAGGGAGGAAAAAGAATTAAGACCGAAACACATAGTCTTGAAAGTACAGATGATCTTTACATCTTGAGCGACAGCTAGGACATACTTCAAATTTCATGAAGAAAACAAAAAATAAATCGCACATTATATCAAAGAAAATCAAACAAGAGAAGGAATGAAGTATATTCAATTTACATAGTTCTTTATATAGTTCTCTAGGCTTCTAGCGAAACTTTTTATATATGGCTTCTCATTTGTTAAGTATATTAATTATAGAGTTTTGAACTATTACTTATGTTTAAAAGTTAGATTTATTTAAACAAATAATCGTTTCTCTACTTAAATGTTTTTTTGGATGTTTCCCTTTAAAAGTTAGATTTATTTAAACAAATAATCGTTTCTTTACTTGAATGTTTCTCTGGAGGTTTCCCTAATTTGAAATGTTTGTTATAGTTACTCTATTTGATTGTTTTTCTAATGTCAATACTATTAGTTATTAGTCATAAATGGAAAGATAAATTTTATACAATTGGTTTTGTACGTGAACTTTTCAAAATGAAGGGAGTGTTAAAAACTTTATTACATTTATTTAATCAAGTTAGAAACTTTTAATATTTAAATAATAATTTATTAAACTAAACATAACAGTAACACTTATTTAAATAAATTTAATGAGTTGCATGTCGAATTTCCCAACAAGTCTAAAGAAGAATTTCTTAGATCCATGAAGCAAGAAATTCAAGCAAATAGAGCATACGAATATGACACACATGGAAAATCTTAGAAATTAAGACAATCCCAAATTACTACAAACCATTATCTACTAAAAATTAAAAATCCCCAAATAACTCAACCCAATTTCACAAATCAAGCAACAGGCAGAACCCACATTTTTATTTTCACTAGGTACAGTAAAATTAGAAAGATAACATCCTTACATTGTCAATTTATGTTGACCTACCAAGTGAATATACCATTTTCCACCAAGTGATTCTCAAATTAGTTCACATGATCTTTATTATTATAAAATCAATAAAATAAAAAGGAGAAAATTTTAAATTAGATACACATATATACCTAAAGATTAGATTGGGGTGAGTATTGCTGCGTGGAGGGAGCTGGTGCTGTCGGCGGCAAAGATCGGAGGAGAAGACGGAAGGTAGAAGGTGACAGTGGCGGTGATTGATGGCGGTGGCAACTTGGTGAGTATGATGAGTGCTGAATGTGTAGGGCAAAGGAGGAGACGTCAGCTATTGGACGGTGATGGCGGTGGGACTTGACGGGTGGGGTGCGGAGGTGAAAATTGAATATTATTAAACATATACTCATTATGTGTGCATGTGAGTGAAAGAGAGAGAGTGCGACTATGGTTTTGAAGAAGAAGAAGAATATGCCACATTATTTATGGGATTGACACTTGGTAGTTGAATTTTTAGAAATAATAAAATTGATTTGATTAAAAATGAATAGATCTAACTCATTTATTTGTATCAATCTAACGATATAGTTCCACGAAATAAAATATGAATAAAAATTACTATTAACGCAGAAATATATTATAAGAGAAATATATTTAATTTATATAAATAATTTAATAATAATAATACTAATAATAATAAATTTGATTTTTTTTTATTTTTATATCGTAACATAGTTTTAGATATTCTTATTCTGAACCAACTAGATCCATAAAAATAGACATAATTGTTATTGTTTATTTATTTAGATATTTCTATACTGTCAATTACTTTTTATTATTATTTAATTCAAAAGTTTATTTAATTTCAATTATTTTTATTATTGTTTATAAGTGGAAAGAGAGATTTTATAAAATTATGTTTACACGTATAACTTTTCAAAAATAAGGTGGGTTTGTTAGTAATATTATTTCATTTATGTAATCAAGTTAAAAATTGTTAATACTTTAATTTATTAAAATAAACAAAGAAAAAACTTATAGAAATAAAAAAATGAAGAAGGTGCAATGCACGTTGAATTCACTAGTTTTCTTAAAAAGGGGCAAGAGTGTAATTTTCACATTTAAAAATGAATTTTCTGGCACGTGTGACACAAACAACGCCTGAGGGTTTTTGTTGCTTATTTTTTATAAAACACAGGGTTTTATATACTAATTTTGAAATATATGATTTATTTTGCCTTTTCGATATTTCAGGAAATTTTTTCGGTAATTATTCCTATATATATTGATGAGTGTTGATTGAATAGTTCTCTCTCTTCTATCATCTCTCCTTTTCTTATTCTGCATTTTGCTTTTATAGATGTAAAGTTCATTTAGAATTAGTTTGGAAAAAGGGGTGTTACGAATTTAACACCCCTTTAATTGATGTTTACCTCAATAAATTTAAGGCCTTATGTTACAAGGGAAGCCTTAGATTAAGTTAGAAAATACTATGGTATTTAGCAACTCATTGGCCGAGTTGCTAAAGAACACAAATTTTGGGTAAAGTGAGAAATTATATCTTTGCCCTCGATCTTACCCACCAAATTACTTTAATTTGCCCTTCGTCCTTTTGTTTCCTCTCATTGAGGAAGAAGGGCATAAGAAATGACATCATACATGATGGGTAGTATATTGTCAAGTAAACAAGAAGAAAAAATAGCTTATTAGCCACAATGTCTTTTCTGCTCATAATTCCATTATATATTTAATACATTCTTACTTTTATATTTAAGAGACTACTCATCTTTAACATATTGTACAAGTCTCGCTTTCTTTATATATAATCATAATCTATTCGAACTCTTAGTCGGAATTTGTAGCCTTGCGAACTCCTGATATGTTTCTCGAGATCTTACTATCAAAGTTAGCCACGTAGATGAAGGATAAAACCCTATCAATCATGTGCGTGCACGCATGCACACCAATATATATATATATATATATATATATATATACTATTCTCAGTTGGAACCGAATTAAAACAATCAATTATAAACTTTTCCAACTAATAGTACGTATATATATCAAGAATTTAAATATAAAATTTCTGATTAATTAAAATAGCATAACGTAGGACTATTAAAACATATAATTCGGGTGATGAAAAATTTAATCGTAATGATCACAATTACCATCGCGAAACAGACCATTTCTTGGCCACCGAATTCTTATCCATAAAACAGCCATGAAAAGTGCAAAAACTTATGAAAAGGATATGACATGTAACAGCACAGGTACATTGCCAGAAAATGTATCTTAAATGATGCGAATTTAATTTTATCTTCTTCAAATCCAATTTTGAGGATTTAAGATTTATAATTAGTAATTATAACATACATAATGGGACAATAAAAATATAGCACGGAAAATATTTTAACAAATTCATAATGATAATACATATATATATATATATATATATATATATATATATATATACCAAATTCGACGTAAACTACATGAAATAATTAATTTTTCATGGGCTTTCGAATTATTTATTTTTATAAATAAATTATACGTTAGTGCTGGTAGTTGGAATTACCATATAAAGAGTAACGCATTAAAAGTATATAATAAGGGAAGTCACAGTTGTCTGGGAAACTTGCAGTCAATTTCCTTGTCGCAAAAGGTTGAATCCTCAACCCTAAGGGTTCCCCACGCCCCGGCCCGACGAAATAAGTGGGAGGAGATAAATCAAGTACTCAACGGCCTGTTAAGGGGGAGGTGTGCTCCTCACTAGGTCTACAAGGAGTCCACGCTCAAAGCCCAAATTGGACTCAAGAATAAAGCTCCCACTGCAGCCTGTGAGAATCGAACCTTACTCCTTGTCGCAAATCTGCCCCTCCGAAACCAACTGAGTTACGTCATGCGGGCTTGCAGCCAATTTCCTTACATAAGTAATACGAAGTGAGGCATCACTAACATCAAACGCACCATTCAACTTGCAAGGCCCCAAGAGTCTAAAAGACAATGATTATTGCATAAATTGGTCACAACACTAAAACACAAGTATAAGACAAGTTTTTCCTCACAAACCACAAAAAATGGTCAAAAGTTTGGATACTTGCATAATACGCGATGTGTAGTTTTGTATTGTATCCGGCAAAATTAAGGGGTTTTATATTTTTTAGGTCTAGATCAAAGCATTTACCACTAACTTAATAACTAATTTTTTTACCGAATTATAAGTACATTATAGTACGAAAGAACTTATCAATAAAAGATTTAAAATTATTTTATACCAAAAGGTAGAGGGTTTATATTTTGATATTCACGGTCGGTATTACATGTATATGGATAATTTTTTAAATTAATTGTCACTAATATTTAATTTTAAAATTAGATGGATTATATATAAACATCCCTTAATTTATACATGACCCGCTACTGATATCGTCTCAAATGCTCATGTTGTATTATACATTACAAGTAGTGTAACACGGTATAAAATTTAAACAAATTTACGTGGTTGTGTTTATGACGTGTTAGGTCAAAAGAGGGACAAGAAGAAGGTTCGTGGCAACAAAGTTAAAAAGTAAAGGTAATAAAAAATTCTTTTGATTAAATGCAAATATGTCTCTATTAAGAGTAGCTCTATAATTTGGACCAGACGACGTAAAAATGACTTTAATTAGCTTTGGGTGCTGAGTGCTGACCGCAGGAAAGCTACTAGAAAAATCTAAGGCAAAAACAATGTGCTCGCGCTTTCTGCGTGCTTTTCGTTTTGTTTGCTTTTATGCATGCTACTAGATCTCATACTAATTCGTTTCTTTTTTCTTTTTTTTTTTTCCTGATTTTATTTGCTTTTATTGTAATTTTTAATTTATTTGCTTAATTAGTGGTAATTATGTTCGATAAAAATAAAATAGAAAAGCTTATGAAATAGTACTAGTTTCGCATCGCTAGTAAGTTTCTTTAAAACACTATATAAGATGCTCGATAGTTTATCAATATCAACTTACATATCTTGCAATAATTTCTTTTTTTTTTTTTTAATGAAAATTGGTGCAGTAATTATTGAGGTCTGCCTCATATATAATCAATAAAAAACAATCAATTGTTCATAAAGGACACCATGATCCACATGTCTGGCAAGATACTTAAGCCAAAATGACCAACTAAGATCGAAAGAAACAAAAGAAAGAATAACATAAATGCAAATTCTTATAACACATCAACTTAATCAGATCATTCACAAGTATATCTTGCAATAACTTAATTAATTAGTTTTCCTATTCATAATCCATCCCATATGAATACTTCATTCGAGGAAAATTCAAATTTTCATTGTCACACGTTTTAAACTATTGCAACAGACGTTCCAATATTCGTCAAAACAATCAAACTAAATTCCATACTTTCTCGGACCATTTCAGAAACCAGAAACGATCCCGCCCTCGAGTTACTAACAGAAAATGCACGTGTCTCTCACGCGCACCGTGACTAAACTTTTACATAACTATACAACACAACTTATAAGACGTCGAAGAATCGTAGACGCGCGCATTCACAAGTCACAACCCCTATACCATAGTTTCATAATTATAATTAATTAATAGCAGGCATATTTTACGTAATCTTAAAAGTCATGAAGTGAAATAAAGCCTCTCGACCACTTTAAAGAAAAAAGAGTTACGTATATATGCACTATATATTAAAGTTGCGTCACATGATTAAAAGATTGTGCATCCCATTAGACCTATGTTCATTGAGTGGATTTCCGACCTCCATCGATCGTAATCCCCTTACGTAAATGAATGTACAGCACTTTCCTTTTCTTACCTCATTTATGGAAACCCTAATAATATCCTCAAATCTCAGAATATATAAGCCCAATCAAATCATGCTTTCTTGAAAAGACCTATACAATACACGTATAATTTACATACATATATACACAGAATATATATATATATATATATATATATATATATATATATATAGTGAAATAAAAAAAAAAAAAAGAAAAATGCAAATATTAACAAAAAGGATGTTTCCCAGAGGGCGGATGGTCGATTGGATTGTCACAGGCCCTAAAATCTTTCACGTGCCTAAAGTCGTGTGGCCTTTATGGACTTTTGACTAGGAAAAATTATTATTAATTAATTATATATAAATAAACGTGAGACAAGACAGCCCAACCCGGTTCTGAAGTTTCCATCAAGCTTCGTATAAGCTCCACGTTTGTCCCATTCTCGCACAGTACACTACAGTACGACTACTCTATCCCATTTTACCAAACCAAATAATTTATTGGGACCAATTATTAATTATTTTGATCTCTCTTTTATTTAATATTGATGTAACAAATCATGAGAAAAAGTTGAAGAAAAAGCGGGCTTTCTTTTTGAAATCGGATAGACCATTTGCCCCCACCCCCTACTTAAAATTTATTAATTTTTGGGGTGTATTTGTATTTTTGTTAGGCGTAGAGATACGTAAGTAATATAATGTTGAAAGAAGCCTAATTGTCGGTTGGAATAGGGGGTTGATATTGAAAGAAGAGGAAAATGAGTATGATGTGGCAAAAGGGTACAAATGAAATGAATGAGTATGTCTCCTTTTGCATGCATGTGGTTATTCTTGAGTCACTCTTGATAAATATTGTGCCATTCTTTTCTAATCTTTTTGGATGCCTTGTCCCAGTCAATGAGGTGTTGAGTTGACGAGACCAACTTGGGATTGGAGAGCTTCTTCTTCTTGCTAATGCTATGTATGCATTTAGGTACCGTCCATACACCATATTTCAATTACTGAATAAAAAGCTTGGGGAAAATTCTAATTTGGCTATGATTAGTCCTGATAAGTGCTAAACACGTAGTGCATTTACTGTGTAATTTATATATTTTTTTGGGTGAGTGATATAGTTTGGTACCGGTAGGTATATATGTGAACTAATCTTGATGCGATCAATCGTTGCAAGCTTAAAGTCATCCTGACGTATCATGTTGCTGCCTTGATGTCTGGGCATTTCATTCGGAGGCCAGCGATTGATTCGAGTAGGTCAATGTGTATTAAGGATCGGAGTTTAAACGTTGCCCAATTTTGTGTCACCTGATGTTATCACTTTTTGGGCATTTCGTTATATTTTTCTTGAGTGAGAAGTGGATTATGACGCATTGTATGTACTTTTCGTGCTTCCAGTTATATATATGAGGTAGGGGGCTCGATAATCACCCCGATCTTTCTGAGCAATTTTGAAAAAGAAAAAAGATGTGTAGTAATCAGTCAGACATAATAAATTCGATCTTAATAGAGTAATTGAGTAACAAATAACCATTTTTTTAAAAAAAAGTTTAATATACACAAATACATATACTTAAACCCAATAACTATACACCATTTAGTGGTAACACAAGATAACGTGCGGAAACAAGGTTTATAATGTTGAAACATATATAATGAAACCATGTGAAGAATAATTAATGAATTGGAGACGTAATATAATTTTCATGTTCTAACAATTTGCAAAATGACTCAAAAAGGGCACAACATTGGGAAACAAGCGTGATATCAAAAGTTGCAACTTTGGTTAATTAGTTCACAATCAGATACCCTAATTTGATGAAACAATCAAAAAGAAAGAAACCCTTGTGATGTCGCATCCTTTCTCTTAGGGTTTCCTTTTGCTTTTCTCCGGTTTAGTTTTTCAAATGAAAGTGTGTTAAAAGGCCTTAATCTAGATGCCTATGAGCACCATCATGGTCTATGATGCACGGACACTCCTAAAAATATCATTTTGTCGTATTGTGTCGTGTCCGACACTCGTGTCCGACACTCCTCACGTGGAAAATTCAAGAAAAAATTCATGTCGCCATGTCGTGTCGTGTCGTGTCGTGTCGTATCCGTGTAGCCGTATCCGTATCCATGCATCATAGATCATGGGTTATTAAGAGACGACCACTACAAGGGGTTTTTGTCCATATAAATTGTCAGACACTTGAATAACCACTACTAGCATAATATATATTAAAACTTAAAAGTTGATGAAATGGGCTGGAATAAGAATGTACGAATAATTTTAAAAATGTTATTTTATCATGTTGTATTGTGCCGAATAATACTGCGTGCAACACTAGGATTATTTAAGTAATTTACCCTAGAATTGAAACTTGATGTTTTGAATTGGAATCTAAATATACGAATACTTATAAAAACACCACTTTGTCGTATTGTATTGTATTGTGTATATATATAATGAATTAGTAAAAATAAATAAATAAATCAGTAGTGTCGTCATTTTCCTAGGGTAGTTGTTGATCAATCGGTATAGTCCACCCGATAAATATCCTGTAATTAAGAATTTTCCATGAAAACCTAACCTAAGAAAAACAAAGGTAAATGTGGAAAAATGAAATTCCTCAAGCTGCGAACATGTCATTTGACCCGTGAAGTCATCAAAACTTGTTGACTAACAGATAAATTTGTTAGGTGAAATATATATACATGTATATACGACTTTGGAGTCTTTAATACCAACAAGAAAGCATTTTGCGTGCATCAAGGGGTACGTTAATTACCATATACACACATATATTTATGGGTTGGTTAATTACTTTGAAATTTGTCCAAGTTAAATCTTTGACCTAATATATTTTTTTAAAATTAGCGTCTAATGGTGTTCAATCACTAAATACACGTATATTTTTAAAAATATTATTTTATCCTATCTTATCTTATCATATTCTATCTGACACATTCAATACCCTTTACATGAAAATCTAAAAAAAAAAATCAATATCATTTTGTATTCGTAACCATAAATAATAGGTGTCATTTTCCGGACATGCAGGTCAAAGTTATAAGCCAGATAATTATGTTACGAGCCAAAAACATTGCAAATTTCCACGAAAATATGGAGCAATGTGATTAATGAAAGTGTGTACAATTTGATGATGATGATGATGTTTTTGTACGGTACCTCAACCTTTGGTGAAGTACAACGTTAGATATTTATTATTATTGACATTGCACGTGAATTTGTTGGCGTATATACGTGTGACTGTTTGCAACAATATATATAGTCAACAAATTAAATACGTACGTATATATGTACACGTAGTCAAGGAAAATACGTAATTATGAAAAATATAAGAGGTATTAACATGATTTGAATATATTTTGAAAATAATTATACGCAGTTATCTACACGTTTATTTCTCTAAATTTTTTTTAGGAAGAATAGCATTAGAAAGGACAATATGTATAATTATTTATTAGCATGTGCCTCTCGTTCGGTCCGTCTGCAATAATTAATATTAATAATTTTGGTACTAAAACATTGGACTGATGAACTGATATACCGACAAATAGTTCCGCTAGAAAACACATATATATAAATATTGGAATTTTATTTGGTATTATATATATTAATTCACTCCACTAAAGCATGCATGTGGCGATACAATTAATTACATTCTTGTTTCAAAGTTTTAATTGAATATGATTGGCATTAACTATATTTATTTTCGGTCAATCATTTTGTTTATCTACCAACAATCACTATTAATAATCAACAAATAATGATACATATATCAGGTAAAGTTGTGTGCGTGATGTACTATGATTCACGAATATAAAAATAACGATACGAATACGATGATATAAATTTTTTTATTGAATTTCTTATGTGATAAATGTCCAACATAAGTGTCCGACACGACATAACACAATAAAATGATATTTTTAAAAATATCTGTACATTATAGAAACCTAAACATGGCGATACCATATTTCTTTAAATTACTATGTGATAGATGTTCTTCACGAAATCTAATATTAATATCTGACCCAATACGATACAATCAGGTGATATTTTGAAAATGGGTTATGCTAACATAGGGTAAAAACTAAACTAATCAAGGAAACTCACGTGAAAATTTTAAACTTCACCCTACACCACTACAACAAAGATTTTTCACTTTTTTTTTTTGGGGGGTAATATTTGATCAAAATGAAATTAAATTAACAGACGTTATCATTAATAATTAATTTGGTACTTGTCTGTCATCAGGTTTATGTCAAGATCTAACAATCATGTGCATTTAAAGAGGCAGCCGCATAAACAGGTATATTTCAGGGTTTAATCAAAGATTAATATTATGCTACGCTATTGGGATCAAAATAAATAATATTATGATACGTACAGTTTACATGTTGTAAAATTTTATTTTATGTAGATTAGTCGGTTGCATTATTTGGGCGGTTATTAACTTAATTAATCATGTCCATAATTCAGTTGTTAATATATATATAAATGTATAATTAATACACTCAACTAGTTGTACATTTGAAAGATGACGGATTCTTTTAATTCCTGTCGCAAGACCCGGCCTAATTCATAATTCAAACTCTTAATAGGCTGCTAATTAGTTTGACAAATTAGTTATTAAATAAGTTTATTAAATATTAACTATTATATAATTAATGTAGAATATTCTAACTTCTAGTCTGAATTATCATATATAATTAATGGTCAAGTTTGCAGGATTTTTTTTTTTTTTAAAAACCCGGTCAGAAGATCATAGGGAGATTAATGAAACCCCCACCTCATATATATCAACGAAAACATAAGGTACAAAGGTCCAAGTCAAGCGTCAAGCAAGGTGAACATATAAAAGTTTGCAGGAATTTAAACTACATATAGTATATCACTAATGTTCTAATTAGGGTTGTTGTAGATCAAAAGAGACTCATTCATTTTGAATCAAATATCTACGGCATGATTGGTATGATGGAATGGGGTGGGAATGGAATGGACATTACTGCGTCCATTCCTAAACCCATGATTGGTACCGAAACGTGATTAGGAATACTCATTCCCTCGGTAATGCCCATTCCCACAAGCATGGGATTACCCATTCCTTTGGTCCCCCATGGTATTAGCCATTCCCAATGTGTAAAATTGATTATTATTTTTATATTGCCATCACATATTTGTTAAATGCATATTATATTTTATTATTTTCATAAATAAAAATTAAATACTATTAATCACGTTGAAATTTTAATAAATTATATTAAATATATATAAATATAAATATATTATATATCTAAAAAACATGTTCAAAATATTATTTTATTTATAAAATTTTATAAATTCAAATAATTTATAAAGAATGAATTTTGATATTTATATTAAAATTTGTTTTTAAATGTCAAAAAATATATTAAATATAATAAATAATTAATACATAATCTATGCATGAATAAAAAAATAGTATATATATATATATATATATATATATATATATATATATATATATATATATATATCTCAAACTCACTCTCGTAATCACATATATATAATACATGTAGTAAATGTCATATATATAACACGTTCGATATAAAATAGTAATATATATATATATATATTTATATATGAAATTATATAGTTGCTCAAAATAAAAAATTTAAAATATATATTTAATATAAAAATATTTGTAATTATATACTTTTTTTTTTATTATTATTATTATTATTATTATTATTATTATTATTGTTAATGAAATAAGTTTAAAATTTTTATTTCATTCCTAACTTTATTACTTAGCGTACCAATCATAGCAATACCATAATAAAGTCATTCAATTCCTTTGTTCATTCCATTACAAAGTTCATTCATTTCCTACCTTATTCCATTCATGCATACCAATCATACCGCTAGAGTTTGAATCTTGATTTTAAATTTTCAATCCGACTTTAAATTTCCAAATCAAATATTCAAGTACAATTTATCGATGGAACTAATTAATGGAGTCGAAGATAAACACCTTATTAAGACAAGAGGAAAAAAAAAAAAAAAACTAATGTTCTATATTACCAAAATTTCAATTATTTTAGTCAGAGCAACTTGCTTTTGAATTGTCGTAGATTTTAATCAAATGATTAAAGAACATAATTTTTTAAATTATATTTGCTTATAGTTTAAGACTGACCATTTCGTACGTTGAAAATAATTATTTTTTAGTACGTACAACGGTTTAAATTTTAAATTATGTTCTAATATCGATCTAATGCAGCAAAATGCCAAAAAACCGTACAAAAATAGGTACGTCCAATTTCAAGTACCAAAATTGTTTTTTATATAATTATATATTCATGAGAATTAAATCCCATTTTCTGGATTTCTGAAATAATTTATTTTTAATTATTTACAGAAATAAATTGATATATATAGTTGTTCGATGAAGAGGAAACAAGGGAAAAAAATAAATAAATAAATGGACGGACAGGATTCCATTCCGTCCGGCCGCAATCTACTAAGGAGATTTGAATGAAACCTCAACACTAATTCCAGGAACTGTGCTGGAAATGAGAACCCACGTGATTTTTCCCATATCTTAGTCTCTCTCTATTTTGCATGGATCCCAAAACTACCACTTTAATTAATCACTAAATATAATTAATTAATTTAATATTTCTTCAAATATCTTTAATTATATTTCTATACTTTTCCCACGCTAATATATTTCATTATTGTAATCGTATACCCTCAACCCTAGCTACTATAGCAACTACTTCTCCATCAATTATATATGCATATATATAAGCGTCGCTCAGTTCTAAGGGAGAGCTTTACTTGTGGTTATTCTTCATCGGCTTAGAATCTTCTGCGCTCTTTATGCTTGTGTTTTATCTCTTGTTTCACTCACATACATGCGTCATGTGTAAAAATAGGCGGTTCAGACTAGAAGTGAAATCTTCTAAATTTTTTCCATATCACAATTATTTTTCTCTTCTGATCTTGGCCGCTTATTTATACACGTGGTGTACCGTGTGTGTATGTGAGTGAGTGAAACAGAAGATCCTAAGCCTTCTCCATCGACTATAGTAGTCCTCATTAAAAGATCTTTTGGGGAGAGTCTTGCTCATTCCCCGACTCCAATATAATTAAATGAGATATAGAAAAAAAAAATTATATATATATATATATGTGTGTGTATGTGTTATATTAATATACGCGCGTAACTAACTGTATTATATATATAAACCGGCATTTACACTCACAAACGGGGTTGATACATTTAGGATTTAAGACCAAATTAAATGACCATATATCCGTGTTTCCTTCAACTTGGTTGGTTGTTGTCCATGTTAACATAACATACAATATTGAAAATAATATAAAAAAGATTGAGAGGAAAAGAATATATAATATAAAAAGTTTTTCTTAAAATTTGCTGATAAATAACAAGGAAAACATTATATATCCCTACTCTAATCGTAATTTTAATAGATCCAGTAGTGGGATTAATCCTATTTTTTTGGAAATTTAAGCATAAAATTTTAGTGGGAAGTCGAAATTGAGGAAGAATGGCTACCCCGATATCCCCCTCCCCGCCTAACTAGCGTTGTCATTGCACTTTGATGTACTGTCAAGTCTCGAATTTGGTCAATACAACTCTAGCTATGGTGTATGGTACGAGTGTCTAACACGACATGACAAGATAAAATGATATTTTTAAAAGTGTTTGTTGATCTTAGCTACAACTCAACTTCCCTCACTTCTCTGCCTCTTTCTTGCTCAACCGTATCTCCATTTATTTATTTTTTCCCCGCATTTCGTCTATAACAACAAGTTGTTATTTAGATTTCTTTTACCATTCGCTAGCATTTTCCTTCCTCCTAAATTCCCAGACCCAAACATGGCGCAAGCATCATATTTTGTTTATAATGTATGGATACGAACACAACATACGTGACACAGATTTTTATTTTTATTTTTTTGAATTTTTCATGTAATATTTTTAAAAATATATGTGTATTATAGTATTTCATAGACAACCAATCTTCTACTTGAAAACATGAAAATTATTTGCACCCTTTTGAGAATAATTATTGATGCATCGGATAAGAACAAACAAAAACAGCAAGGGCATGTCACATATATATGCTCATCAATTTCCCATTTTCACAAGTTACGTAAACTACCCTCCTTATATCTTGAGCATACATGTCTTTACCATTGCCAGTTAAGGAATATTATAAATATAACTTGTTTGCAATCCAGTCCCTTTATTTCATCTTATTTACCAAAGAAAAGAGAAAAAAAGAATACATAAGAGAATAATTGTACACAATTATGTGTGGAAAATGGCTGTGTCTTATCCCCACTTTGCTATTTTAGGCAGAACAAAGGCCTCGTATCATCCATGCACAGATGCACTGACTAGGCCAACTCCTGATACAATTAACTGAAAAATAATTCATTTTACTTACCATGTCACGTCAAATTAAAGTTGGGAATAATATTTTTAATTGTTTAAAAAAGTAAAGTTTGGGAACAATTATGTATGTATATTTTTTTAAAGTTGCGTCCACGGCTCTTATTTTATTTTAATAATGCCCATTTCTTAATCTGAAGTGACAAAATTACACTCGGAACCAAATATTATAGCGTCACGTCGTAAATAATTTCACTTGTTTATATAATTAATGCACCCTTTTGGACGTACATTCATAATGCAACAAATAAAATAAGCTCAACAGCAAACTAATCCACCAAAACTTAACTACAAGAATATAAAATGGGTAGTTTTGGGGCACTTGACCTAATTAATAGTTATATTTGATGGAGACATATTAAATCTTAGTGAAATTGTTGGTCCAAGAAGAACAATGATAAACGGATATAAACATGATGTGCTATTTTTTAAAAAATTTGCTATATAATATGTGTTTAATATGATATAAAATGTTTGACACGATAAAATATTCTTTTTTTACCAGGAACCGATAAAGAGCTGGGTTCTGGCGAGACCCCTTCCTCATATTATTATTAACAAAAAACCAAGTATACAAACAATGAGTCATAATCCAAGTATCAAAAAGACTATTACAAGCAAAATGCTTTTGGGAACGATGGAATTAATGATATACGCAGAGACTAAATTGAGAATATGATCCCTATTACACATCGCATGTATCGGATCATCAACTGATCCAATATAGAGGCTTCCAGACTTCCGAACTTCAAAAGGGTAAATAGAGGCCCCAACTTCACAGCTCGTGAACTTAGAAATAATAATAACACGATAAAATAAAATAATATTTCTAAAAATATGTATTTGGGCAAAATTTGGTACCATCTAGGGTATATATACCTAATCCAATCCATTGTCTAATTGTCATTGGTTCTAACAATATTTTATACCTACACATACATACAAATGCATATATAATAAATAGGGAAAATTACGTCCAACTACCCTGAGGTTTGCCCTAATTACGAATCAGTCCCTCTTTTTTCGTTTATTACGTATTAACCCCTAAAAATACTGTTTCAATTACATTTTAACCCCTAAAGAGGGACTGATTTGTAATTGAAACAGTGTTTTTAGGGGTTGATATGTAATAAATGAAAAAAGAGGGACTGATTCGTAATTAGGGCAAACCTCAGGGTAGTTGGATGTAATTTGCCCTAATAAATATATATACTAATAAACAAATAAATAGAGCATTGAAAAAACATGCATATGCTGCACTAGGTAGTGTATGTCACATACCTTGTCTGCAACAGCAGGAATTGCCTAGTCCGCCGGCCGTCCGTCGCTGTCGTGGACCAACAATTCTACCGGAAAAGGCCGCTTGGTTGGCTGTCGCTCGCCACGGTCCAATGCTCCATCCCCAGCCTGTGACTGCCGACGTGGCCCACCGGGCCCATCTAATCCCCTATTTCACCGACATCGGTACGTGTCTGGGCCCCACATTGCCCCCTCATCGCCATGCACGACCGTATTTACGACACTGCCCCTCCCCCCCGTCTTCCCTCCTTTCTCCTTTTTTTTTTTGTCGCTGGGCCCCACCGTGACATGGCATATGACGTGGCACCCCCCGCGATCCGCCACTATAAATATCGCCTCCCCTCTGCCTAACTCCTCACCACCTTCCTTCCCAAACAACAAGTAATTCCAAAATATTCATACTCTTCTCCTCTCTCTCTCTAGAAATTGTAAAACAGTATAATAATCCTTTTTCAAGCATCAATGGCGGTCGATTCGATTATGTCATCTCCATTGGGTCCTCCGGCCTGCGAGAAAGACGCAAAGGCTCTTCAATTCATCGAGGAGATGACAAGGAACGCCGATACCGTTCAGGAGAATGTGCTGGACCAAATCCTCTCCCAGAATGCCCAGACCGAATACCTTAAGCAGTTCAACCTTGATGGAGCCACGGATCGTGAGACCTTCAAAGCGAAGATTCCGATGGTCACCTACGAGGATCTCCAGCCCTTGATTCAGAGGATCGCAAATGGTGATCGTTCCCCCATTTTATCTGCTCGCCCCATCTCTGAATTCCTCACCAGGTAATTATTTATTCATTTCTTTTACTTTTCATGAATTTATTTAATGTATAAATTGTTTCAGAAATTGATTTTGTTTTTCATTGATCAACAGCTCTGGAACTTCCGCTGGTGAAAGGAAATTGATGCCGACCATCAGCGAAGAACTGGAACGTCGCACGCTGCTTTACAGCCTTCTCATGCCGGTTATGAACTTGTGAGTATTCATGATTAATTAACAACAAATTAATTATAATTTGTCAAAAATCAAAATACTTTTCCTTTGCCCCTGTTGCTTTCTGGAATTGACGAGTGCATGCCTTTTTTGTTGAACAGATACGTGAAGGGACTGAACAAAGGCAAAGGGCTTTACTTCTATTTCATAAAGTCCGAGACCAAGACTCCCGGCGGGCTTGTGGCCCGACCCGTTCTCACAAGCTACTACAAAAGCGACCACTTCAGGACCCGTCCCTACGACCCCTACAACGTCATAACCAGCCCCAACGAAACCATCCTCTGCCCAGATTCCTTCCAGAGCATGTACTCTCAGATGCTCTGTGGCCTCTACGAACGCCAACAAGTCCTCCGCGTCGGAGCAGTTTTCGCCTCCGGCCTCCTCCGTGCCATCCGCTTTCTCCAGCTCAACTGGCAACAGCTGTCAGAGGATATCCGAACCGGGTCCCTCAACGCTAATATCACCGACCCCTCAATCCGCGAATGCATGTCAAGGATTGTCAGGCCCGACCCGGAATTGGCGGATTTCATCGTCGGAGAATGCTCCACGGAGAATTGGGAGAGGATTATCACCAGAATTTGGCCCAACACCAAGTATCTTGATGTGATCGTTACTGGTGCCATGGCGCAGTACATTCCGACTCTTGATTATTACAGTGGGGGCTTGCCGAAAGCGTGCACCATGTACGCCTCCTCTGAGTGTTACTTTGGCCTGAATCTGAACCCCATGTGCAAGCCATCTGAGGTTTCGTATACCATCATGCCAAACATGGGGTATTTCGAGTTTCTGCCGTACGAGCCCAACTCAACCGGGCCGACTCGCGACTCAACCGCACGACTCGTTGACCTGGCTGATGTTGAAGTTGGAAGGGAGTATGAGCTGGTGATCACAACTTACACCGGGCTGTGCCGCTACCGAGTCGGCGACATCCTCCGAGTCACCGGGTTCCATAACTCGGCTCCCCAGTTCCAATTCGTGAGGCGCAAGAATGTGCTCCTCAGCATCGACTCCGACAAGACGGACGAAGCGGAGCTTCAATCCGCGGTGGAGAACGCTTCCAAACTCCTCCGAGAGTTCAACACCAGCGTCGTCGAGTACACGAGCTACGCCGATACCAACTCCATCCCAGGCCACTACGTGATATACTGGGAGCTCCTGGCGAAGGACACGAGCAACACCCCGAGTGAGGAGGTCCTGAACAAATGCTGCTTGGCCATGGAAGAGTCCCTCAACTCGGTGTACCGCCAATGCCGAGTCGCTGACAACTCAATCGGGGCGCTGGAGATCCGTGTCGTGCGAAGTGGGACGTTTGAGGAGCTGATGGACTACGCCATCTCCAGGGGAGCCTCCATCAACCAGTACAAGGTGCCGAGGTGCGTGAGCTTCACACCCATCATGGAACTACTCGACTCGCGAGTCGTGTCGACTCACTTCAGCCCATCACTGCCCCGGTGGGCCCCGGAACGGCGTCGTTGAAGGGAAGAGGGTATGATAAAGTTAAAATAACTCCGTCATGGAAACTGACCGACCAAGAGGAAGTCAATGCCTATGAAGATTCCTTAATCATAGAGTCCTTTTTTTTTTTTTTTCTTTTTTTTTTTTTTTCATCTTCTCCTTAGAAGAAGATATGGTATTTAAGTTTGTGATTAGGTGTGTAAAGTAGCTAGAAAGGGACGTCTGAAAATTAAGGCCTTTTGCGTGCATGGTTCAGGTAACCTGTGGAATCAAAAAGGTATATATGTAATGGTTTCAGACTTGTTCAATGAATTAGAACTACTACTTTTTAATTCTACTCAAGTAATTTGTTTTAACTTATATTATGATGATATTGGTTTTTCGTCAACTTAAAAATGAGGACGAATTAATGTTTCTCTGACCCCAGCAAAATGGCCAATTCTTTTGTCAGTATTAGGCCACAACATAATTATATCAATAATTAATGCTAGCTTATCATAAATTTTTCCGCGGGGTTTAGTAATTTCGATTAACTGTTGAAGATAATTTTTTTTACATATTCTTGAAAATTACTTATAGTATTTTACACTATCTGAAAAAATAACGTGAATTATATATATATATATATATATATATATATATATATATATATATATCAGTTCAACCTTTTAAATATTTTTGGTATGTTTCATTTTTTGATTACAAAATAGGCCTGAATATTTAAAAATTAAGCAATTTCATACACATTTTGACCGGCATCACTTTTTACTGCCGAAAACCCGGGTGATTTTTGGTTGACATGTGTAAAACTAGGGGCCAATTTTCCAGCAATGATCAAAATGTGCATGCAATTGCTTGATTTTTTAATATATGAGCTTATTTTATAATTAAAAAAAATATGAAAATACCAAAAATATTTAAATAGTTGAATTTATATATATATATATATATATATATATATATATATATATATATGTTTGCGCTAAAAAGTGTTGAACATATTATGTAAGATACTGGCTACGTACGTGGGCACAAATGAAGACCTCTGAGAGAGACAGAGAGAGAGAGAGAGAGAGAGAGACCACGCGTGTGTGCATACCATGCATTCAGCTTAGCACATGTGAAATCTTCATCCATCTGTATTTGATGCATATATGCAATATTTTATTTTCGTATAATTTTTTCTAGATTTTGTTATACTCGCTAAAATCTTAATGAAGAGGGAAAATTATTATTGTAAAAGAAGATGGGCAGATAATATTTTTGTAGGCAGCTGGTTATTACTACATACTTATATATATCAATCGCATTTTATTTATAATTTTGAGCTATACAGAAATTAAAGATGGTGAAATTATGACACAGTGTTGTCAAGAATACCACATGGTATTATTTTATCCCGATATAATTTATTTACTTGCAATGTTATGAATCTTGAACGTCGTGTCTTTGTTTAATTAATTATAACGATCATGCTTGATTCATCATTTGGTAACTAATTATATTTGGATTTCTAAATTTTCTAAAAATATGAAATAATTTTTATTCCACTTTTTGAAGTTCTTATAATTCAACAAGAAACTAGTACTCTGCATGTTTATGAGTAATTTTATCTCAATCAAACCCAATAGTGTAATGAGATATCTAGAAAACGAGTATTTTACACTTTTTTTTTTTCCTGAAATACACACATTAATTTAAAGTGGTAAGAGAGATTCGAACCAAAAGTTAATGAAAAAAGAACTCTTAAGTCTTAACCACTTTACGAGTATTTTATAATTATTCTGTAATTGTTATACATTTTTGGAAGACTGATCGATTAGATAACAAATACTTTACATTTCTCTTCTGATTATCGGTTAAAACTTACCCGAATTCCCTTTTTATATTATACGCACAACAAATATAGTAAAATGTATTTACGGTGCATTTTATTCTACTCATTCTAGCTGGACTATAATTTTCAGCAGACATTAAAACCAAATAATTATGCTAAAAGTGTTTGTTTGGGGTAAAAGCTAAAAAAGTTTAAAACTAATGATGAACATGGTATAGTTGGTGGATGAACTCATGATTAACGAATACTCATTATATTTAATTTTATCTCAATATAATTATAGTTTGACTAAACTTAAATAAATAATTTGCCGACTTCTAAAATTTTTAATATTTATAGTTTATATATAACTGATTCCAGTAGCTTTATTTAGGATTTGACAGTGGATCAGTTTCTTTCCCTCCCATCATCACTATAATTATTTATATAGTCAATTCAGATAATATATAGTTAATAATTTTAATTAATTACTATAATAATAACAATAATTCGGCATAAATATTAAAAGATGAGGATATAACAGAGCCTCGTTGTTGTAAATTAATGCCTATAATATTTTCTATTAATTAAAATATTAAGTTTTGCAGATGTAATAGATCTTGACTGATATTGTATTACTGGTAGCATGTGGCTGCAATTAATACCAATTTCCCTGAATACAACAATCTTCATGATCACAAAACTGAAAACCTTTTGATTTCACTGGAAATTTCCAGTATAATAATATAACAATTAATAATTAATATAAGCGTGTTTCAAAATATATATATATATATATATATATATATATATATATATATATATATATATATATATATATAATATAAGCAACTAGAAAGGTATAATCAAGTGAAAAGAAAAAAAAACAAACAAATCCCAAAATTGTTCATGCCTCATTATTTTCGCGGGCATTTCTATTTGTTTGCCTTGCTTGATATTTGGCTGGGACATTTGTTCTTCTTGTTCCCTGTTGTTATATTTGAGGTAGGGGCCTCGTTAATCACCCTACAATCTTTTTGACCTTTTTTTAAAAAAAAAAAAAGTGAAAAAGACAAATCAATATTTCTTTAATTAAATAGCAGAAATTCGAATCTTGTTTTTCGGATATAAAACCAATGATACCCCTAATTCTCGTGAATCATGACTCTCATAAAACCCTAAGAATCCCTTAAGTGTGAATGCATGTATTGGATTATAGTCATCATACCAAAATCCCTTCCCTTTTGATTTTTCCTTAGATATCGAGTCAGTGGATACTCTAATGTAAATTAAAAAAAAAAAAATTAAAAATCGGGTGGATACTCTCTTCTAAAACAAAATATCCCTTAAGTGTGAATGCATATATTCGATTACATCATTAACCCAAATCTTTCTCGATCTCCCCTTGGATATGGAGTCGGTGGATACTCTAATATAAACTAAAAAACAAAAGACTTTTTGCGCGGATACCTTCGTATACACCAAAATGTATGTACTTTTTGTAATCTATGTACGTACGTATAGGGACTGCATTATCAGTTTAACCGGATATCGCAAATTAACCACTGATGTTTATAATAGATGTCAAATTATAGGATCCATTTATGCTCATATTTAATTTCATTAAGGTTGGAGTTAGGAAGAAGTGAAAATATCTAAGTTAGAATTAAATTGAAGAAATAATAGTGAAATAAAACATCCTAGAACTATGGATGGATCGAACAATATTATAAGTGTCCCCCACTTTTGGCAGCCAACCGGACATAAGGCAGCAAGCTTTAATATTGCCGGCCACCTTTGCTATTTTCCTCGGAACACTTTGCTTCGATCGTCGCTTCAAAAGCATACAAATTATCATCTTTTTCATGTTCATTAATTGCCTTATGTTCATGAATCTCAATTATGCGTTCCTTCCTTGTGCCACAAAATATTGTAATTAATTAATCAGATAATATTATATATGTTATAAATTCATTATCCAATTTGCTGGATAGACAGCTCGTTGAAAACGCGAAGTACCTAACCACGATCTTAGTTTGTGCTTTCACTTCCATGAAATTTAGTATAACAAGAATTAGGGTTTTGCTTAACATTTTCTAGTATAATATGGGGCGGAACGGGCATCCGACACCACATGAGATACATGTTATATGAATGTGTTCCGTTGATGCTTTTTAACTATCTTTTCAAAAGTTTAGCTGCTAGCTTGGTTAATGTAGGTCTGGTATTGAATTGTCCGTGATTAATGGGACTATCCTCAATTTGGTTAATAGGCCGAGGTTGTTTATGTCTTATTATTTTCGCGACCATTTTTGTATGCTCGTCTTGCTTGATGCTCGGCTCGGTTCTTTGTATACTCTTTGTTCTCGCTTGTTATATATGAGGGGGGTCCCTCAATAAACTCCTCACGATCTTTCTGATCGGTTAAGAAACTATATTTTCAAAGGACTAATAATTTTATTTTGGTGCAATACGATTAACCCATTTTAAATACTACCGTTGCTTAAACACAACAAACTTCAGAGGTTTGATGAGATTCGATACATAAAATCTCGTAGGATCGCACTCAAGTTATTACTAACTTAAAAGTATATATAATTATTTTATATTTCTTTTTTCTCTTTTGTAAAAGGTGTCCACTCATTGTAGTAACAATTTTGTCGATGGAATATGGATAAGATTCATGTAGTGTGTTCTTATCAATCAAAAATTGTGTTGTCTTATCATTCTTTTGTACTAAGCGAACACTTATGACAATAATTAGGGATAATTAGCTTTCGAGTCGTGATGTTATTGTTGTTAATAATGTGCATGAATTGCCATATCGAGTCAGGGTTAACCTTATCTAGGATTAATCTCGACAACAAAAGGAAACATTCACCAAAAGAGACGGGGAAGATGATGAATAACATCAACGGTAAAATTGACAAGCAATAATCATGATATTATGACTGTCTCTATAACCTTGCAACTTGTATGATATTTTATTTTGCTATCATTGTATGCAATAGATAGTTTAGAGCCAAAAGGTAGTGACTCAAGAATTGCGCATAATTATACATGTCTTCAAGTAGTTTCAACTTAGGGACAACAAGATTGCACCTATGGTTTTTTAAACAACAAGAAAAAGTGCTAGTTTTGAATCAAAATCTATCGAACTCAATTAGTTATAATGGAGAGAGAGTTTGTATTAATGACGCAACAAATGTAAAACGATTGTTCGTTTATTATGTTGGTCGGGATGAATCGTATTTAAATTAAAATTATCAGAAAAAAAATGTGTATTCATGCATCTTGGTGCACATGTCCATTTGAGAACTAGGAGGGTGTGATATGTGGAAAAAACTCTTTATCCTTAACCAATCGTCAAGTTTAAATCTCAACTTTGGATATGAAACATTAATATAATCTTCAATCTCCGGGTTAACTATCTCATCCTCTATGGTATTTACAATTCAACGAGAAGATTAGTTAGTGTAATTGAGCGTGATACTCTCATTTAGACAGAAAAGAAAAGGTCAATATAGGTCAATTGATGATGGTCTTTAATTTTATTAGGGCGAGTTTACTTTAGTGGTTAGCAAACCATTGAGAGACGGTTAGGAAATATAAAAATTTTGGGTATATAATATAGATTTCTATTTACTTTAGTTGATAAGCTTCCGTTTAAATAACCTTAATTTCTTATATTTTTACTTTTTTATTTTATGATCATTATCCTTCCATAGTTGCCCTTATCTTATTTCACTAAAATAGCGCTACTGATATCTAAATATCCTATGCATATTAACGTTCTTTTACTAACCACATCTCCCACATGCTTGACTTTTAAATGAAATTTTATAAATAATAGTAATTAATGATGCCCAATAATTAATAATAAAATTATAAATAATAATAATTAAATGTTCTTAGCTATTAATAGTAATATTTTTTTCCATTTTAGGATACCTAGCTATTAATAATAATATTTTTTGGTCAAAATTAACAAATTTTTGGATACATAGCTATTAATAATAATATTTTTTGGTCAAAATTAATAACAAATTTTTGAAAAGCAGATTTGTTCTTAGATAATGTCGTGGAGAGCAACTGATGTGGAAGAAAAGCAGATTTGTTCTTAAATTTGAAAAACACCTGGAAAATTATGCGGGAAAGTAAAACAGAAAATTTTTGAGCGAAATTATGAGGGAAAAAAGGGGTATTACCGTAAAAATACCTCTTTCGAAAAAAGTTGGTATTTAGCGGCTACTTTCAATCCAGATTAAACACTCAACTTTTTTCCGTCTTAAACCCGGAGCTCCAAGAAAAGAGCAGATTTCTTTTCTATTAAAGTAAAGCGTAGAATATGTGTCTTTATTTTACCAAAACCCCTTATTCTGCTAAAGTAAACTCGCCCTTAAATGATTAAAAGATATCTTAACTCAAAGAATTAATTTGGTAATTTCAACATTGAGAAAATTACATTTTTAGTCCCATAGGAAATAGGTTGATTTTTTTTTGGTCCTGTAGTTTTTAAATGGGAAAATTGCAAAATCGGGATACCAAGTCCCCCTGTTTTGCATTCCAAGGACAGTTCATTTTCCGGTGGTAAAATAACCCCGTATCTCCCAAAATTTGCAATTTAGGGACAATTTTGGCCGGAAACCGCCCGACCCTGCCTGAATACCCGACCTGAGTCTTACATGGCATAAAAATACCACTTTTTTGAAACCACCTTGTACACCTACGCAAAACCTGGTTATGTGGCTTTTTGACTTAATAAAAAATCATTCCACATAAGCAACTAAAGGAGGGAAAATCTCCCGCTTATATCCATCCTTTCACACATATTATTAATAGCTCCTTACTTTATCCATACCAACTACATCTTGGCTAAGAACCCTAATTATAAAACAAGGTAGCCTTACCCTAAATCTCAAGAACCCGTCTGTCAATTTTGCTTCGCAAAGAAATTGGATGTCGTCGACTAGCGCAAGCGCTCACCGGTTTGAGAACTTCGACCCACGCTGGTGCCTTTGTGGGGCACGCACGGTTATGCGGACATCCTGGACTGTCAACAACCCAGGAAGGCGTTTCTACACTTGTGCTGAAAGGATAAGTGTGTAATCTTAATTTAAAATGCATGAGTTTGTGTGATGTAGTATGGTATAATTATTTATAATCTCTTTCTCAACCCATTGCAGAAATGCAATTTCTTCCAGTGGTTTGATGATGAAATGTGCGCAAGGGCACAAGTAATTATACCTAGGTTGCTCAGGAAAAACGAAGAACTGGAAGAAGAAGTGAAAAAATTGGAGGCCAAGTTGATGGAGAAAGACAAAGAAATGAGGCTAAAGGATGTTGAGTACAAGCACAAGATTGACACAATTAAGATGCTGCTGATATGGCTTAGTTGTGCAGTTGGATTTATTCTATGTATTTTGGTTGTCAAAGTGCTTGTGTAGCTTAGTATATCATTCAAAGTTTGTATTGTAGCCGTCATATTATGTAATTCCAGCAAGCAAGTATGAATGAGACCTGTTAATTTTGGTTATAATCTGTACAATGTTGCTAGTACTTGTACATGGTTATAATAAAAAACGAGTCTCATAGCTTAGTAAGCAATTGCAGTGACTTTGTAGAATGAAATATATTCCAAAACATAAAATGAACCATCAAACAGGTGTTCAAGTTTCACCTTACAAAATACAAGTTTGGCTCCTAAACCCTTGCAAAACACCACTGACCACCAAAATTAAATAATCAAAGTTTTGGTCAGGCATTCAAAACATAGGTACACATGAAATTGCATTCGAATCTAAGGTTGTGTGCTGGGTGGAGCAACTGATAGGGACATGAATTTTCTCCCACCTTTCTTTACAATCACTTGTCTTGAGGTGGGGCACTGCTGCAAACACTTTGTTGGGACATGATAATGCTTTGCTCAACCATTGTAGGGGGGATTCTGAGTTTCATCCTTTGAGTTTGTCTGCTCTTTCTTTTGTTGGTACCAATTGCAGAGATTGTTGTCCTGATTGCTTCATCATCAGTTGTCTGTGAGCCCATTCTGAGTTGTTCATACATTGTAGGCCCATTCTGTGTAGGTTGCTGTGGGAGTGAGTAAATGGGATCAATGATAGTTGTCTGTGTTGGGCCATCATCTTCTGCCTCATTTGATACAGGTGCTGGTGGTAAAATGTCATGTGCATCCTATAAAATACTTACTTAGTAAACCTTGGAAAAACATATTATCATAAGATTAAATGAAACATTAGCATAAAGATTTTTATACCACATCATTAGGTTGGTAAGGCCCACTTTATGTTCCCAAGTCAGCAGCATTTGATGGTTCACCAAACTCCTGCAATACAATTTATTAATTTCTAAGGAGATACCAATACTGGAAGCAATGATAATATATAAACTTAACAAAACTTACAGCCCATGCCCTTTTCTTCAATTTCTCTAGTTTAGCCTTTGCACTATCTGGTAAGTCCTTACAAAACAAGGCATTATGGCCTGCACCTCCACATATACTGCAGTGAATGTTATCCTGAAATCGCCTCAACTTCTCAGTCCCATCATGCTTTCCAGACCCTCTACCTCTGGCTCTTCTCTTTCTTTTTGGGTTTGGCTCATCTGGCCCTCTCCTCCTCAATATGGCAGGTCTACCAGCTTTTCTTCTCCCAAAGTTAGGGAGAAGGGGAGGGATGAACATTGTAGATCCCCAAACTTCTTGGCCACTAATTGGCATAATTATTCCACAATATGCATCTTTATAATTGCACACTAAGTAACAAGAATCTACAAAATCTGTTTCATCTAACTTCTGATCGTAGATAGCACTGAGTGCATGTCTGCAAGGAATACCTGTTAGTTGCCACTTCCTACAAGAACAAGTTCTGGAATCTAGGTTCACAGCAAACTGGCCATCAATGCTTTGAACTTGAAAATGAGCCCTTGAAGCTTTTATTGGCCTGCAACTGCCTACTTTTTTCCCATGCTTTTGAAGTGCTTGCTCTACTTTTGGGCAGAACAGACCTGCCAAACAAAAAATAATATCAAATATCAATAAACTATGCCAAATGTTGACTTCATGAAAAGATATTTAAAGTAAATAGTCCATACCTTCCCATTCCTCAGCAAGATCCCTGCATTTCTGCCATTTCTTCATTAAATATTCTCTAATCCATTCAAGCATTGTGAGAATAGGTTTCACCCTTGCATCCAATATGCTGCTATTAAAGGATTCACATGAGTTGTTGCTTAGCTGATGGCATCTTGATGTTTCCAAGAAGTGACTCCTGCTCCATTCTGAAGGAGGTTTGTCTTTGAGCCAATCAGCAGCCTTAGGAAACTTGGCTTTGATTTCATTCAATGCAGATTTGAACTCACCAACTGTACTAGATTCAGCTGCTTTCCATATTGCATTCTTCAAGAGCAAGCCTTTGTGTCCAGCAGAATTCATGTTAGTTATTAAGTGCCTAACACAAAACCTTTGTTCAGCTGCTGGAAATACCTCAGGTAAGGCATATATCAGACCTTTCTGTTTGTCAGACATGAAAGTAAACCCCAATCCATTTTGTAACAGAAAGGTCTGATTTAAGTACAGTGAAGAACCAAATCCAATTGTCTTTTGTCTCAGATGAGATAACAGCATAAGCCAAAGGGTATACGTTGTCATTTGGATCTACCCCTACTGCAGTTAGCAACACCCCTGCATGAGGTCCCTTTAGATGGCAGCCATCAACTCCAATCATTGGCCTGCAGTGTTTGAAACCATTTTTCTGAGCACTAAAGCATACATAGAATTTAGAAAGGACATCTTCTGACTGCAAATTCCTCAACACAAAAGCAAATTCCTCTGAAGGAATCTTGATAGCATTCATTTTGAAAGGACATCTTCTGACTGCACACTTCACATACACCCTTTGACTATCACTTTTGCTACATTTTAAGCTTCGACGAGTCTTGATTGCAAAACTAGTAACACATTTTTTGAACAGCTTTTGGTTAGCAAATGTCTGACCAACCTCAAATTCAGGATCAAATACATTGCATGGATTGAAAGCTGGGAGTTGAGGCTTCTGATTTTCATCGTCTGAAATCTTGGCCATGTCTAGATCATCATCATCGTCACCTACAACATCATCCTCAGACCATTTATCTAAGCTTCCCTCAACGTCTGCAGAATCAGCTTCCCTAGCTCCTAACTCAACACTAGAAGCAACATTATCTGAGTACAGGCTGTCATCATTGGATGCCTCACCACCTGATTCACCAGCTGAGGGCATCACAAAATCATCGTCGGATTCATAATCAGGTACTATTTCATCATAATTTAAGTACTCACAGTCATCCTCATTATCCTTTTGTACAGTAAAATGAGGTTCAATGTCATCCTCCACAATGTCATCGTAGAATCTGTCATCCTCAGTTGTATTATTCATACTCTCCATTTCATAGTCATCATCTTCTTCGGATTCATGTGGTTGAGAGTTTTGGTTTCCCGGATATCTACGGTTGTACTCGTCAATCCACTCTTGTGTATGCTCAACCCTGCCGAAAAATTCCACACTGCTCTCCCTTTCAGCACCATTCTTTTCAATGTTTGAACAATGCTCAATCCATTCTTGGCTATGCTCCACCCTATTGCCTTCATCACCTAAGTCAGCATCTGGTTCTTCAGCACCTAAATCAACCCCCTCTGCATGTTTTTCTTTAGCAACAGGCTTATTCTTTTTTGTCAACTCATCCACTTTCTCATTGTCCACTACCTGAATAAACAATAAATACTCTTTACTCTTCTTCAGATATTTGCTTGCATAAAGTCTCAGGTCTTCATCAGAGGACAACTTTTTAAACCCAGTTGACATGGCAGTGTAAACTTCTTTTTTGATGCCCTCTCTCACTAAATCTTGCACATACTCATCAAGGGAACTGAAATTCAACTTAACACTATCCACATAATCAAGCTTCCGTACCTTACCCCCAACGTACTGGCCATTTTCTAGTTGTCCCCCATAATAAATTGCTAAAGTAATGGTTGTCGACTCCGGATCTGTAGCGTTCCAACAAAACAAAGACAAATTAGCATGGTGGACCCAAAAGGGACAACAAATGTTCTGCACTACTCCTTACTTTAATAGTTACAACACCGATAATCCAAAAAAATGCGAGTACGACCAAAGCAAGAACAATAAAAAAGGAATCCAAGTTCACATACAAATACACCACAAATAAAGCATAGGGGACCACTCATTTTTTGAGTTGGGACTTACGGTAAAGAGGGGGAGGAATCTTCTCCATACCATCCGTACGAACACGGACCATCTTCACTAGATGCTGGAGTACACCGTCGCTATTGGAGTGAACGCCTGCTGCAGAAGATCGCGGAAGGGTTTTCTTTCGCCAGAAGATGAACAGTTTTCTGCTTCTTGGTTGTGTGGAAGACAAAGTGTTCTTGGGTGAATCAATGGACAATTTTATTATTCAACCGATATTGTATGGGTCATTCTTTTACATTAAATTAATACCCTTTTGTTTTAAAATTTTTTGTTTCCATAACAGAGTGTTCATGCCACGTATTTTGTTATGTGGACATATTTTGCAGTCCACCTCAACATTCATGACACATATGCAGACCTGTCAGCACACATGGACACGGTGTCGGGTATTCAGGCAGGGTTGGGCGGTTTCCGACCAAAATTGTCCCTAAATTGCAAATTTTGGGAGATACGGGGTTATTTTGCCACCGAAAAATGAACTGTCCTTGGAATGCAAAATAGGGGGACTTGGTATCCCGATTTTGCAATTTTCCCGTTTTTAAATCGTCCCTCACTTTTAGTTTTTCGACAAATATAGTCCCAAAGTGTAAAAAAATTATTTTTGACAACAATTCTGTTAATTTATTTTTAATTCTGTTTTTTATAATACAAATATATAAAATTGTTATAATTATAATATAAACATAATTAAATATTATTATAATGATTATTGATTATGCTATTAACTTTTATTTTTAATTAAATATGATATCTTTAAAATTTATTTTTAATTCTAGTTAAATATTATATTAATGAACTATTACAATTATAGTATAAATATAATTGTATGTTATATTATTATAGTGTTTTCAAATTCAGATGTTATTTTTTAATTCCCATTAAATATATATGATTACTAATTACTTTTTAATTTTTTAATTAATATTATATTATTGAATAAAGTATATATAAATTTTCAGTTATTTTCAATTTTAACTATACCCAATGTTAATTATTTTAAATAAATGCAATGTTATATATATAAGAAATATTTAAATATTATAAATATTAATTATTTTCAATTTTTTATTTTACAAATTTTTAACGCAATATTGAAGATTATTTTATTAATTATGTTAATATGTATAATGTTTTGTTTTCTTATTTTATAATTTTAAAGTAATACTTATACTTTAAAATGTAATAATTTGTTATTTATTATAAAAATAAAATGCATATCATGTGGTTGGTATTCTTTTAAATTTTTCCTAATATTTGATATGTATTTTTTAATTAAGGAAAAATATTATAAATATATATTTCTAAATTTGTTGGGATAATATTGAAAATTTTCACTTTGGGACTATATTTGTCGAAAAACTAAAAGTGCGGGACGATTTAAAAACTACGGGACCAAAAAAAATTGACCTATTTCATAAGGGATAAAAAATACAATTTTCTCTTCTCATAAAATTTTAGTAATAAAAACCACACAATTATTGTTGGTGATAAATGAAAAATACCTTATACATTTCATCAATTTATATTTATATCATTTTTATTAATTTTTATGTTTGTTTTGTCTTTAGGGTATATATTAAAACTAGCCCATTGGGCCCTACCCAACAAGTCCAAATAAGGAAAGAATAATCAAATATAAAATTTTAGAAATATTAGGCCCACGATAGGCCCAAGCCCGTCACATGTGTGGCCGACAAGGAGCGGAGCAAGGCTCAAACCTGCCGCCGCGCATGTGTGGGCTAAGAGTCGCGCCACTGCACATGGCCTGCCCGCCACTGTGCTCACCCCCACCACCTATTCGACGTTTTGACTCAACCACGTTTTTCCCTTAGTTTCTCATGTTGTTTTGTCTGAGATTTATGTCAGCTGTGGCTGAGGTAGTTGTAGTGAGGGCCCATCATCGGAGAGAAAGAGAGAGAGAAGACAGAGAAACAAGGCGGTGACTGGTTGTTGATGGCAACCTTCGCCTCCTTTCTCCGCGCCTCTTCTTCTACTCCTCCTCCACCCATCCCTTCTTCAGGAGCTTCCTTGCGCCTCCGTCTTTTGCCTTCTCTTTCTTATTGTGTTTTCTCCCGGACTAGAAAGTTTGATGAACTGCGAAGTTTCCGGACTCGGGTTTTCGCTTCTTCAGATTCTTCATCTGTTTGGGGATTTAGTGCCGGCGACGAGAATTCGAGGTCAAAGGTTGGATTTCTTCATCTTTTTTGAATAGCCGGCCATAATTTTGATTGGATGGATATTTGAATTTGTTCAGTTATGCTAGATTTTGTGTCAATTGGGGAATTTTAGAGGTATGCACAGTAGTTTAGCTTGCCAGTAATGCCGGGAAAAAAGGGGGAATTCTTTGCTTGGCAAAGTTAAAACTTTGCGACAGTATTTGGCTTTGTTGTGGGTGATAAACTAGTAAATGGAAGCTTACAGCAGTCGTTGTTATTTGCGCCGTGGAATCAGTTTCCTTGCAAATGAGATAGTTTGAAGAATGTATCAAACACAACTAGGATAGTATTAGAAAAATATGCAACTGGATTTTGTACCTGATAACTTTATATCTTTCAGAAAACTGCACTATTCAATTTAATACGAGACATAGAGCCTTTGGATGTGAGTGTTATCCAAAAAGATGTTCCGCTGACCACGATAGATGCCATGAAGAGGACTATATCTGGCATGTTGGGTTTGCTGCCATCTGATCAATTTCAAGTGATGATTGAAGCTTTATGGGAACCACTTTCCAAGCTGTTGATTTCATCAATGATGACAGGGTAAGTCTTCTTCCTATTGATAATTTGATAATTATTCGTGCTATCTAGAAATAAGAGAACCTAAAAATTGGTGCACAAAGATTTGTTAAAAGATGCACAATTTATAACTCGTGGTGTAATGTTTAGATGAAATGTGATTAAATAAACATCTGAATCTGTTGCAAGAGAAAGGAGGGGATCAAATTGATAGTCTCATAGACACTTGCGTTGTAGAACATTTTATGCTATAGTTGTTTTAACAAAAATGTTTAACCCTTTAGCTGTTTGAGCTTGGTATAGACAGCGCCACAGTGACTTCAGGTATATATTATGTGTTGTAATTGAGATGTTCTCATAATTACAAAATATTGAATTAAGAGTCTCCTTAGATGTGTGCTCATGTCACATAAGAGTTGTCAGATGTAAGTTGACATGCTAATTTCAAAATTGAGCTCGATATTTTAATTTATAGGATGCTCTAGTTCGTTTCAGTAAGTAGCTCTTGCAAGAATGGCAATTAATTTTATTTTTAAGACTACGATGGAAGAGTATTATGCAGATTCTGATCCTCAATGAGGGAATTCTTTACTTAATTATATCCAATTTATGCAGGTACACTTTGAGAAATGCTGAATATAGGCTTAGTCTTGAGAGGAATCTTGACATATATGTAGGAAATAATGAAATACGAAAAAGTGAAGATTCTAATCTTGAAGCTGAAGGGACACATTTGAAAGACAATGGAATGAGGGGGAATGAAAGACGAGAAAGCTTGCCAGCTACTGATGGAACTGGAGAAACTAGATACAACATTCCGGATTTTGGTGAAATGACCCCCGAAGCTCAAAAATACATTTTGAAATTGCATTCTCGTTTATCTTCCGTCAAGAAGGTATTGCTTTACCATTTCTAATGTGTCAGTTGTTTGTCCCTGATATACTTCATGATTAATTTTTGCTTCCATTTGAGCTTGCCAACCTTTTAGATGCCTAAAAGTTATTATATTTAGTCTCTCGATAACAAATATTTCCTGGGGAAACTAATGAAGGCCCAAACTGGCTATTTGGTGTGCTCAGAGTAACCTCATTTAATTTTGAAGGCTCTCTCTATCCGTTTCCTTTTTCTGATGATCCATTCGAATGACATTTCTCTTGTTTGCCATGATAGCTATATATTTTCAAGCATGTGACGAATTTCATATATACACCCTGGAGAGCTAATGCTACCTCCTTATGGCATTTCAAGTTCAACTCCAAAGTTTTAGGCCTAGATAGAAAAGCCCTTTTTTTAATTTATTTTTAATTTTATTGACAAAACTTTTCATTTCTGATTTTTGTTACTGCCTGGGGAATACATGTAATTGGAGAAATAGAGGCAGAATGCCCTGCCATGTGGAACTTGCTCATATACCCTACTTTATTCGAAATTGAATCTTTGCATTAAGTACCAACTATCAAGGCAAGTCATGATTTATAGGGTTGAACATTTTTCTACTTGATGGTAGAGATCTTATTGTCCCTTCTGATGTTTTTGCATTTATTCTTGCTTTTGGTTTCTTTCTGAGACCCTTTTTTGTTATTTTTTTCCCTTTCTTTTTGGTGATGGACCATATCTCATTGTCCAAATATAATTCGAAGTTCTGTATTTGTTGAGGCACCCTTCTCAGGAGCTCCATGAAGTTCAGAGGAAAAGTGCAGCCCTGCAGATGCAACAGTTTGTAGGGGAAGAAAAGAATGATTTGTTGGATTATTTAAGGTCTTTGCAACCCGAAAAGGTGAGACTCATTTATAACATTGTTCAACTGTGAGCATGGAGCATGTTTGCTTTAAGCTAGTGTAAGAAGAATTAGAAATGAAATTGACCTTTTAATATTATGATACGACCCAAATCAGTACACTTTTCGAGCAAGAGACTTGACATCTGAATTTTCATGTAATTTTTCCTCAAATCATTAGTTCATTACATTTCATGCTTTTGGGTATGTGAAAGCAAAAATATTTGAGTTTTTTAAAATTATTTGCGAAACTACCCTTTCATTTTCATTCATGGAGAAAATGATGATGAGCTTCATATAGTTGGAAAAAGGGCACTTTCCACAACTCTTTTACCGCTCTTCCTTTCATTGTTATGTATTGCATGTTTCTGTTTCCGAAATAAATTATCCATTTCTATGAACAGGTAGCTGAACTATCAGAACCAACATTACCCGAATTGAAACATACAATCCATTCAGTAGTACATGGTCTCTTGGCTACTCTTTCTCCCAAGATGCACTCAAAAGGCCCTGAACTCGGGGAGAACAGCACCGTAGGAACTGTAGACGTTGAAACTGAAGGAGATTGTGTTGATCTTGTTGAGAACACCTCTCTTCAATTCCAGCCTCTTATTTCGTTGCAACGTGATTATCTCGCTCGGTTACTGTTTTGGTAAAGCCCATTTTGGCCCTTCCATAATTTTCTGCATTTGTGCTAATTTATTAACGTCATTACAAAATAACAATAGAAAAAGAAACAAAGAAACGAAGCATCACAATCTCTTCTAACTTTTACGGGTTTTTTCTTTCATATTCCGGGTTTAGGTCCATGCTGCTGGGACACTACCTTAGAGGGCTAGAGTACCGCTTGGAGCTTATGGAACTTCTATCATTATCATATGATGCTTCAAGTGGAGAACAAGTTGTCTGAAAGCCATTCTTTATCTTTTGTACTTGATTTCATATGAATTGTTTCAGTGCTACTTCACCATTTACTTAGCTTCATGTATATATGTACAAGTTATTTCTGTATAAAAGTGTCCAAAACCTGAAGTGAAGCACACTTCCAACTTAGGTCCGCAAGGGCTGTATGTCCCTTTATAACTGTATAATTTCTTGAAAATTTACAAACTCTTCTAAATGAATTGTGGATACTTTTCCAAGTTGAAAATTTTCTATGCACGCCGATATATCGAATTAGAAGGTAATATATCGCGTTTCACATTGTGATGGACATCAAGTCATGGTAAATTTTATATTATCGTCCAATGGGTTGGGTTCATATGGATTGAGTTTAAATGGATTGGATAAAAAATGGGTTCTATACTAATGGGTTCTTAATGAGTTGGATTTTTAATGGGTTTTAATGGGTTAAGATGGGTTTTAATGGTTTGCTAATGAGTTCAATAATGAGTTATTAATGGGTTCCAACTCAATTCAAGTACTTAAATGTCCAATATACCCCTCACTAATATATTTAATTTATTTGGATTTATTTGATCCAATTAATATATTTTCAACCCATTTGCGCTATTTTAAGTCCGTTTTTTTGTCTTACATGTTCGTTCTATTTTAGACTCGTTTAACCTATTTTTGGTCTGTTTCCCGTTTTTTGACATGTTCAACCTATTTTGGACTCGTTCGACTGGTTTTGGGCCTCTTTCACCCGTTTTTCGACCTATTCGACTTGTTTTGGAATCGTTTGATCCATTTCGGGCCCGTTTCACTCGTTTTTCGACTTGTTCGTCAAACTTAAGACTCGTTTGACCCATTTTGGTCATTTCAACCCCGTATTTCGATCTATTTGACCTATTTTGGACTAATTTGACAAGTTTTTAACCCATTTCACCCGTTTTTCGACATGTTCGTTCTATGTGGACTCATTTGACTCATTTTGGGCCATTTTAAAACCTGTTTGGACCTGTTAGACCTATTTAGGACTTGTTTTGAACCGTTTAAAGCCCATCTCACCCGTTTTTCAACCTATTCGACCTATTTTGGGCTCGTTCTACTTGTTTTAGGTCCGTTTTTACATATTCGACCTATTTTGGACTCTTTTAACTCATTTTTTGACCTATTTATCTTATTTTAGACTCGTTCGACTCATTTTGGGCCCTTTTCACCCGTTTTGGATCTATTTTACCTATTTTGGATCCATTTTACGCATTTGGATCCATTTAATCCATTTGAATTCATTTTACCAATTTGGATCCACTTTATCCAATTTACCCATTTTGAATCCATTTTACCCATTTGGATCCAATTTATCCATTTTGGATCCATTTTACCTATTTTGATCCATTTTACTCACTTGAATTCATTTTACCCATTTTGGATCCATTTTGATAAATTTTAACCACATGTATCCATTTTACCAATTTTGGATCCATTTTATCTACTTGCATCCATTTTACACATTTGGATTTATTATATCCACTTGTATCCATTTTACCCATTTGAATCCATTTAACCCATATTTTACCCATTTTGGATTCATTTTACCCATTTGGATCCAATTTACCCATTTTGGATCCACTTTACATATTTTGGATCCATTTCACCCATTTGGATCCATTTTACCCATTCGGATCCATTTTACCAATTTGGATTCAATTTACCCATTTTGGATCCATTTCACCCACTTTGATCCATTTTACACATTTGGATATATTTTACCCACCTGGATCCATTTTACACTTTTGGATCAATTTTACCCATTTGCATCCATTTTACCCTCTTAAATTCATTTTACCCATTTTCGATCCATTTTGATAAATTTTAACCACTTGTATCCATTTTACCCATATTTTACCCATTTTGATAAATTTTAATCACAATTAATTGATATTTAGTAATAAAAAACTGGCAAATAACATGTATGGAAGCCTGCCGGTTGATATGTGCTGTATTTTCCAATTGTCTCTCTTGTGGTTTGATTTAAACGGAAATAATTTTATTGAGAGATACAATCCATTATAGGAAAGTGTTCAGGGCTTGCATATTTATATCTGAATGAGAACAATATCGTCGGTCCTATACCAGGAGAAATCGGGAACCTGACAAAGGTGTGGGAGTTGTACCTTGATTACAACAATTTGGATCAAATTCACCCATTTGGATCAATTTGGCTAATTTTGGATCCATTTTATATCGAACAGGGCGAGAAATGGACAAATTAGGTTTGAAATGGACTGAACAAGTAAAAAAATAGGTCAAATGAGTTCAAAATAGGTCAAACAGATTAAATATAGACTGAGCAAGTCGAAAAATAGGTGAAACAGGCCCAATATCGGTCTAAAGGGACCAAAATAAATCAAACATATTGAAAAACAGGTGAAACAAGTACAAAATGGGTCAAAAAAGTCCAAATTTAGTTGAACAAGTCAAAAAAATGATCAAATGGGTCTAAAATAGGTTGAACTTATCAAAAATTAGGTGAAACTCGTCTAAAATGGAACAAATAAGTTGAAAATAGATCAAATAGATTGAGAAACGAGTGAAACGGGTCCATAATCGATTTAAAATGGTCCAAAATGGGTCAAACTGATCCAAAATAGGTTAAACATGTCTAAAAACGGGTGAAACGGGCCTAGAATGGGCCAAACAAGTCCAAAATAGATCAAATAGATTGAAAAATGAGTGAAATGGGTCTAAAACTGGCCAAACGAGTCCAAGATAGGCCGAATAGATCGAAAAGCGAGTTAAAATGGTCCAAAATAGGTTGAACAAGTCAAAAAATGGTGACACGGGCCCAAAACAGGCCAAACAAATCCCTAATAGGTCTAATAGGTCGAAAAACAAGTGAAACGGGCCAAACTAGTCCAAAATAAATTGAACATGTTGAAAAACAAGTGAAATTGATTCAAAACGGGTCAAACAGGTCAAAAATAAATAGAACAGGTTGAAAAATTGATCAAAAAAGACCAAGATCGAGTTCGTGTGCGAAAATACGTGTAAAATTATGTTAGTGTGTGTAAATGTATGTAAAAAATATGTTAATGTGTGAAAATATATGTAAAATTGTGTTAGTGTGTGTGAATGTGTGCTAGTGTGTGTAAAAAATGTGTGATTATGTTTAAAAAAAATTTATAAATAGAAATATAATATTTAATTTCAAACTTTTATACTTTCTTTTTATTTTTAACATTTTAAATATGTTTTTAAGGATAATGTTGTAATTTGTAAATAATGGCAAGGGTAAAATTGTAATATCATATTAAAATTAAGTAGGAGGGCTTAACCCATTAACAATCCATCTAAAATCCATTTTCAACCCAATTCAATCCATTAATAGTCCATTGTTATTCAAATCCATATAATTCAATCCATGATGGATCCAATTTAAAACTTACCAAATCCAATCCAATCCAAACCACATGGATTGGGTTGAATACATGGATTTCAATCCATATTGGCACCCCTATCGTCCATATTGTGTTTATATCATGATCTTTGTTTTTTTTGTTGTTGAAAATATAATGATCTTTGTGTCTATGCATTATAAATGATTGATCTCTATCAGATGCTCTATTAGAACTTAGAAGCTTAATTTTACTAGTAATATAATCTGTAAATAATATAGTCTATTTTGGTAAAATTCAATTTTTTTTTTATTGTTATTTTAAAATTACACTACTGATGCAATTTAAAATGGGAAAATATATTCCAATCTTGGAATAATTTCAAATAAAAAACCATCATCATAAAGAAATCGTGAAAAACATCTTAAGATTCGAATAAGGTTCACCGAACATCTTAAAAATTTACAAATAACATATGACTGAAGGCGTGTTTTTGGGGTAAATTGCAACAGTAGTGCACAAATTTTGAGATAGTGCAATTATGGTGTGGTATTGCAATCTATTGCAATGCTCGTGCTTTCCGTGTTTTAGGCAAGCAGAACTTTCATAAAAGTTGAATTTGGAATTCCAACTTATAAATATTATAAATAAGACCAAATATTCTATGAATTATAAAATGTAGTCCCTAAATTTATAGAACATGCGTAATAACAACAAATCTTAAACTATAACAAATAATAACATAAATATATTAACAGAAAGTAAGATAAAATTAAACACGAATAAAGATATAAATAATTACAACGTAAATAACATTAAAATAGTACCTTAGACATAATTGTTGGGTTTCAGCTACAAATAGGTTCAAGCTGCTAAACAACTACAAGCTTGCTACTTCCCCTAGATCAGGCCTCTTACGAGGCTCTGATACCAGAGTACCAGAGTGCGCGTACAATGATGAAAAAGAATTAAAAGATTACAAAGGAATTGAAAACAAAACACTGATTATGTTCTTTATTACAAGCTAAACATAAAAATTATACTAGAAACTGGAAAGAAAGCTGGAAGTGGAAAGTTTTGAGGGATTCTCAAATGTAGAAGTAGGAATGCTCTTCTAATTTTCGGTATCCTCCAATGTGCATCTTGGGCCTATTTTATAGGCAGAAATTCGGACTCCAAATGCCTTCTTCAATTGGGTTTATTGAGAGATGTGGCTGATAGTGATTCTTTTGAGATTTTTCCTTCTTGGGTTCCTTTTTCTAGTGGATCAACAGTTTTTATGGGTCCACCATGCTTCTGTTTTTTCATCCCTCCATCATGTTTTCAATATTGTGTAGGGCATCTTCATCCAAGCTATTCCAATAATCACTTCCATCATCTGCCTCATTGTCAGGGCATGCTGATTCCACTTCGAATTGACACCAGTAATCTTCAAATTTTTCCATAACAATTACTGGAACATCTTCTAATTTATTTATTTTCGACAAAACATTTTTCGCTTCGTCTGGATTTTGTTTTGATGGATTAAATAATGCGGTTTTGAACATCCTTCTTCCATCTGTAATAATTTTTTGATCTTCTTTGATAGTTTTTTCCAACCTTGAAGCATAATCCACCAATCTTACCCAAGACCACAAGAGAATGTCTTCTTCATTCTTGACTTCTCCAGGATATTCATCTTTTACATCCTCTTCTTCATAAACATATGGTTCTAGGGTCCATATTTGATATGACTGGAAAAATCTTTCATTTTCTCTCCATCCGGTTGACGAGACAATTTTAAAGGATAAAGACATCCTTTTATATTCTTCAGGGATTTCATAGATAACTTGTTTGATCATGGCTGGAAATTCTCAATATTTCGCAGAATCCATGGGATTAAAAGTGATTTTACCAACTAATCCCCATTCAAGTGCTTCCAATGAAAAATTATGTAATTGAAGATAATATTTGATTCCTCTAATATGGTATTGAGGAAAATATGACTGAAAAGTAGAATTATCAAGAATTGCTTTAATTCTTGATTCATGAATTCTTGCGTTGATTTTTCAAAAACTTCTTTTGGCAATTTTTCTTTGGCTTCCTCGAACATGGTTACCCTCACTAACTTGTTTAATTGAGGGTTATTTGCTTCAATTTCCAGAGCTTCAAAGAGTTTAGGGGGATTGCGTTAAAAGGGACGCCCAAGTCTTTTTTTAGTTATGTAACCCCTAGTTTCAAAAGAATTGGGTATATAACCCTTTGCTTCATTATGTACAATTAGCCTAATTAAATAGTTGCCACGTCAGCTAATTGTCTCCTAATTGTATCCTCTTTTTTACCCTAAAATTTATACAAAATTAGAATCTGACCCCAAATCACATTCAACCATTCTCTCTCTCTCTCTCTTCCTGGCTGTGCGACGAAAAAGCCAACCCGATTTTTCTGAAATTTCTTCTCTCCGATCTCTGTGCTGCGCAGTGTACGTTTGATTCTTGAAAGAACCCTAAGTATCACCTCTCTCTGATTACACGGACAATGGCAAACAACAACAATCAAAGGTAAAGAAAGATTTCGGTTCGTAATGAGTTTTTTCTAAACCCTATTTCTTGAACTGCGTTTTTCACTGAATGATTGTTGCTTTGGTTATCTATCTGGGTTTAATGCAGTACATTCCCTAACCTGTTTTGGACGCCAATACAACGTGTTCAGTAGACAATAACCATGATCTCGTTGTTAGGAATAGTGCCCTTAAAGCAGCTTTTGGCTTTACTATTTCCTTGTAATATCACAAACAGTCTTTGAATAATAAACGAGACGATTTTGTTCATAGGCAATCACTTCTTTATGTGCTTATTTATGTCTGTTTGGGTTGACTGTGTGTTTGCATGTATTGAACTCCTCTAATCCGATGAGACCGTTAAGAACTTTGTTGTTATGGGAACGACACATGAAAAAAGTTCTTAACTTTATAGGCGAGGATTAGAAACTTCTCCAAGTCGAGAGTACGACAGACAGTGGGAGTGTCGACCTTGACTCTGTTGAGACTTGCTTATGTTATTATGTCCTTTTGAAGGATCACTCAGTTTCATGGAGTGATAAGTGCATACGATGATGTGTTCATAATACATGAGGGTGATTGTTACTAGAACTTCAACATTGAGATGTCCCGTGTGAGAACATTCCTAAATGGAAAAGGAAGTCTCCTAGAAACTTCCAGATTAGAAAATATCCCACAGGTCAATAACGTGATTCATTAATCCTTAGATTTGAGATTCTGTAATGTCTCATATGAGCTAACTCTGTAATCTTTGATATAGGCTCAAAAGGGTGTCTCCATATAGACACCTGAACCACGACCTATGTTGGGATTACACAAGTGGCATATGTAGAATGAGTAGAATCAACAAAGGACCTACACTTGTTGCAAGAACAAGAATGATCTCTTACTGATTGAGTTGTTCGTAGTCCATTAAACTTAAACCCTTGGCCAAGGTGGATGAAAGATCAAGACATCAAGAAAATGGGGTTTTCTTGGATTGAGGTCTAAATGGATATGAAACGAACTTAACTTTAAAGATCAAGAATATTTAGGCTCTGAGAATATTCCCATGCCTTAGTTCTTGATTGAGAGATGGAGTTGTAGGAGGATCGTATTTCACTGTATGTTATTGACTGAAAGGTTCTTCGATTCATTTCGTTATTCGGCTAGGGGTCACGCATCCATTGCTAGATTACGATAGTGTGATCTGTGAAGTGATTAATTAATTAGTGAATTAATTAATTACTGTCATTGCTAATCGAATAATGAACCTATAGGGTCACACACAAATGCCAGGACACGAGAGTTATGGTAGGATGTTAATATGATTAACGAAGGATCAAATTGTTAATCGAAACGGAGCAAGGGCCGCGTGAGTAGCTGCCACGTATCCAACACACGTGGCACGTACGTCTCTTTAAGCGTGTAATTTTATTACACACGAATTCTTTTCTAGAATTAATTAATTAAATTATAATTAATTAATTTAAGTCTTTTAATTAATTTTGAATTAATTATTAAGATTTTATTTCTCAAGCTTAACCCAATAAATAATTAATTGAGAATTAATTAATTTATTGAATCTTGATTTTTAGCTTTGGGAAAGTTGAAAAGTCTAACTTCCTATTGTAGGAGAGAGAAAGTTATTCATGCAAAGACTTGGGGAACAAGTTGGGAACTTATTTTCTCCAATTAAATTAAATAATTAATTAGTTAATTAGTGAGCAAGAAAACAAAGCCCATTAGGTTTAGGAAACCCTAAGGGACTCGATCCACACTAGTATAAATACTAGTGGTGGTGCTTCTCTTATTCTTTAGACCAACACTCATGAAGTGTTAAGTTTTTGAGAAAAATAAAAAGAAAAGTTTTCAAAGCAAAACCCTAGCCATTAACACAAGTTATAGAACTAGCATTCTCACTTGCTTGATCGTGTTATAGGACTGGTGTGGATACGCTTTAGAGGATCGTTGCTTTGGGATCTATCGAGAACCGTTCGAGGGACATTCCGCATGAAGGGTGTTCAGTAGGCGGTACTGCCATCACTGGAAAGCTTCAATCTACGTAAGTTTCTAAACACCCTAAGATACGATACGAGAATTGTAAGTCCATGATCAATCTTTTGGAAAAATTTTAAATTTCCGCTGCGTTTCTGCTCTAGTTTTCCAACAAGCGCACTGGATTTTATTAATCAAGTGCCCTATTCTTACAAATCGCGCACTCGATTTTATTGATCGATCACGCTAGTTTTAGGAATCGAGTACGCGAACAAATTTTTTTTATTTTTATTAATGTTCTACTGCATGCATGCATGGTTAAATTTTTTTTTTTAATGTTGACTGTGTATAGGAATGGCGACTGGGTTTTGTCAAAATTTGTTGTTGGAGTTGAATTTGAAGTGTGGGAAGAAGAAACCACGTGTTGGAAGTGGGTTCCGGACAACAAGCAAACGACTGCTGTCCTTGTCAGCAATCAGACTACATTTCAAATGTTGATAAGTGATATTATTGAACAATCAGGACTTACTTGCTCCCATGATGATGTACACGTGAAATATTTTCATACATGTGCACCCCCATCTTGTCATCCAACTGAAATAAAGCCTGATAGCGACCTACAAGTTTACTTCGCCGATATCTCTCCTTAAGGTTGGAGTCCCATTTTAAAGGTTTTCTTTGATAAGAAGGAGAGTAAACAGAATCCGAACATGTTGATACAATCGGGTTTACCTCTCAGGATGAAGATCAATATGAACATCATTATGAAGACTTCAATCTCCCTGATAACAACGATCAGGACTTCAATCTTCCTGATAACACCCTTGTTATAAATGAAGAAATGGTGGATCGTTGTAATGAAGATCTTCAAAATCCTTCTGAAAATGTAATCGAGCTAGAAGTGCCCAATATTAATGAGGAAGAAGCCATCATATGTTATGATAATCCGGAGGTCAGGATTGAATGTCATACGTGGGATGATGGTTCAGAATTTAGTGATGATGAAGAGTTTATAAACAAAGAAGATGCCATTATGAAATTCAACCTAGTTGCATGTAAGGGAAGCTTCCAATTCTGAACGATAAAATCTACAAAGTCCCTTATTGTTCTGGGATGTTATTCCAAGGATTGCAAGTGGCGGGTTCGGTGCGTTAAATATCCCAATTCTGACAAATTTATCCTCCGAAAGTATAATCGGATTCACAGTTGTGGGTTGGAACAGACAACAACTCATCACCAACAGGCAACCGCAAAATTGATTGGGGAGTTAGTGAAGCCATCGTTTATTGACGGGAAAGGTCCCACACCACGCGAAATTAAAAACAACATCGAAGCTCAATTGGGGTTGAAGCTTAGTTACTGGAAGTGTTGGATGGGCAGAATACATGCAAAGAATATTGTCAGAGGATCACCTGAGCATGGATATGCAATTATAGATGCATATCGTTATATGCTCACAGGTAGGAATCAAGGAAGCATCACCAAATTGGTTCATGACAACAAAAATGGGTTTCTTCATTTTTTTTGTTGCATTTGGCCCTTGCATACGGGGTTTTACATTCATGAGCAAGGTGTTAGCCGTAGACGGTTGCTTCTTGACCGGTAGATATTATGGTACTCTACTATTGGCTACTGCACAAGATAGCGAGAATCATACGTATCCTATTGCATGGGCAGTGGTCAATTCAGAAAATAATGCATCATGGGAATGGTTTTTTATCAATTTAAAAAGGATAGCACCTGATAGTGAGGAGCTCTGTATAATATCCGATAGACATGTTTCCATTAAAAATATCGTTGCTAAGGTTTATCCTAAAGCTCATCATGGATTTTGTACGAAGCACTTATCGGAGAACTTGAAACAACGTTTTAAAAAAAGTACGATCCTTGATCCATTCTTTAGGGCAGCAAAAGCATACACTATCGAAGATTTTATGGAGCATTACCAAGAGATCGAATGCATTCACAAACGTGCAGCGGAGTACTTGAAAGATGAGGTTGGTTTTGAGTTATGGAGCAGGGTACATTCTAAATCAAACAGGTATGATGTTCTGACTTGCAACATCACCGAGTCTGTTAATTCTAGGATTCGATTTGAAAGAGAGTATCCTATCCCTGCTCTGTTTGAGTCTATCATACGAATCTTGGCTGATTGGTTCCACACCCGGTGAATGGACATACTCAACTGTAGTACAATCTTGGTGCCATCAAAAGAGAAACTCCTGCGGAGTAATTTGGATAAATCCAAAGGATGCAAAGCACAACAGTTCAATGCTCATGAATTTTCTGTTCACGAAATTGGAGCAGAGGTTATGGTTGACTTGCACAATATGACGTGCACATGTGGTGTCTTCCAGACGGACAAGATCCCCTGCCCCCATGTATTATCGGCGTTAAGGGAGCAAAATCGAGACGGGTTTGGACAAATAATATATTCCTTATGCTCCCAATTTTACACTGTTGAGTATTACATATTTGCATATTCGGAGACAATATTTTCTATACCTCCAGAGTTACAGTGGGATTTGCCTGAAGATATAGGTATAAAACAAGTAAAGCCACCACCCCCGAAGGTGCGTGTTGGAAGAAAAAGGATGACGCGATTCCGGGCACCTTATGAGGGAAGAAAAAGATACAATGTCTGTTCAAAGTGTGGAAGAAAAGGGCACAAAAAGACTACATGTGATCAGGGTATCGAAGAATCGAATAGCTAATCGAGAGTTTCTCGTATTTTATTGTAATTTAGTTTGTATGTTTTTGCTAATTTATCATGTAAATAAATAAATTGTATAATACAGCTTTATTGTGTTTTGTGATTCAATTTACCTAACACTCGATTTAGTTAGGGAGAAACACTAATGAATTGCACACTCCATTTAATGAATCGCTCACTCGACACTCCAGCCAAATTGGATTTTTTTTTTAACAAATCGCTCACACGATTTAATGAATTGCTCAAGCGATTCTTCAACTAAGTGATATATATTTTTAGTTAATCGCCAACGCAATCTAATAGATCGCGCACTAGATCCAATGAATCGTGCACTCGATTAAAAGAATCGCTCATGCGATTCTTAATTTAAGTGTATTATATTTAGCCAATCGCGAACTCGATGAAATGAATCGCTCACGCGATTTTTCAAGTAAGTAGGATTAATTAATTTTTTTAAGTGAATCGCGTACTCGATTTAATTAGTCGCGTACGCGATTCTTTAACTAAATAGAATTATTAATTTTTTTATGGAATCACTTACTCGATTTAATTAATCGCGAAAGAATCGATGCTTCTACAAAATAAAAGCTTCAATTGTGGATAAAATTAATTGATTGTTTGTCTTCCTCCTTAATCACAAATCTGCCGTATTTGATTGAAATGTTCATGAAAATCATCATTTCCGTAGGACTTGTTGTCAAACAGTAATAATCAATAGATTTCTTTGTTTGGCATTGCACTTGATCGTTAGACATTGTACAAGAACTATGAAATGTGCAATACATGAGAGAGCTTTGAGAGCTTTGTGCAACCTTTGTATAAAAATGCAAAGCAACCCTCGAAAACGCGACTAAAGATTTATTATAAAAATGAAATCTATTTTAAATCTTCAATCGCGTTTTCCAGGCTTTCTTTGCGTTGTTATACAAAAGCTGCACAAAACATCTCAAAACTCTCTCATGTACTTCCCATCTATAGTTCATCTACAACGAGTAACGAGTACATGGACCAAATAAAGAAACATCTATTGATTCATACTATTTGAAGGTATGTTGTTTATGTCCTTGATTATTTTTGTGTTTCTTTGATTAGCTCTGGTTTTTCCTATTATTGCTTGTATATCTTGTTGCAGACTTGAATTAGAAAACAAGAGATATTCTCTATACGTTTTGTACCTTATTATCATTTTTATATTTGACAGCCTATTTGTGCGGGTAATTGTGTTTCTGTTCAAAAAGTGAAAATATGATTGTTGTTGGTGATATGTACTCAATAATTAAATCAGTAATATTTATGCTTCTTGTCGAATATCTTGAAATATGGTTTCATTAAAGCAAACTTTGACTTAGATGATGGTATAATAAATCAAATTACTTTAGTGCGAGCCATCAGAACTCAGAAGTATAAACCAACACCAGCACAAATAATTGAACCACAAGGATCCTAAAGCATAATTAATCTCACAGTTTCATCATGTTTGAATATTTTTGTATCCGTTGATTGGTAACATGTAGATTCTGTAAGTTAGAAGGATAAAATTGATATTTGGATGCATACCCTATGTATAATCATGAGCTTCTTAAGTCATTTCATTGTGTGGTCTTCTAGTGATCAGAGCTATGTATTTGGGTTATGCATGTGTACAGTTTCTTGGTTCAAAGCAGTTGTTAGAGTTAATTTGTATTTCCTATGTATTTTTGTGTATTTATTATTGTATTTTTTTTTTTTGGTGTTTGTAGCACCCCGCACGTGAGGCATCGCATCCCCCGCACTATGGCTCAACACGAGTAACGAAATGGTAAATCCGCACCCGTATCAAACCATAGGGAACGGGAGACAAACAGAAAAAACTTCCTAAGCTAGGCGGAACTTAGACCCTGCAAATATAACTAACCAACAAGACATAATGCAACGGAGAACTAAATCCAAACACATGCATTGGCCACGGGCCTGCAGAAATTAAACACACGAACCACAGGTAGACTTGGGCTCCTCAGGCCTCTTTTAATTCATAACAAAGCCCGATAAGGCAATTCAGTAACAAATACATAAATCTGCAAATTCATAATACTATAGGATTAAATCACGCATAACTTAGATACATATGCGAGTGCAGAGACTCTCCTAACTGAACTTGACCGACTCAAAGACTCCACACAACTCCGCCTAGCTCAAAACTCCAAAGCCAAACCTGTGCGCTAAAAAGTTGGGGAGGGAGAGGATCAGTCTCTAGAAGACTGAGTGAGCAGGAGCGAAATACGTATATATAAAACATGCACATGCAAGTCATAAATCCCGAGCAAGATTTTATTTGAAAGTAGTTCCCAAAAAGGGCAAGGAAATGACTAAGCAATACTCGGATTTTACGACTAATCATATTAATTCATTACGTTCATAATTCATACATAAACATAAGGGCTCGGCGAGTGAGCGTGCATCATCTCCAACCAAACTCCGACTGTGTACGACACATATCATTAATACTTTAAATAGGTGATCATGCAATATATCATAATACACGCAGATCATATATCATATCATAAAACATATTCGTTTGGGCAATCCGTGTCCCGGCCTTCCCGCACGGTGCATATCCATCATAAACATAATCATAATCATAAAATAAGTTCCAACCTTCTTCCTCCGGGTGGTGGACGGGTTAGCAAGACCCGACCACCTCATACATAGGCCAATGGGGTTTCATGACTCCCCCAAGGGCACTCAGCTCCCATTCCCCGCTAAACCTCCTAGTGAGGGCCGGTATCGCCGTAATATAGTGGAACTAGCACATGGGATCACCGTCGGCCCATGCCTCCCCGGATAGCCATATGTACTAAGTCCCTGGGCCCGTGAACATATCATACATGCATAATCTCGCCAAAATATTTGCTTCATACTTAGGATACATACTATAAAAAAAAAAACATACCTTACCGTGTAACTTAGCATATGCTATACACGTACCTCTCCGTGTCATCCTAATCCGTAGCTAGCATGAAGACACACGGTTTGGAGCATAGCCTCGTTGCAAAACCATTTTAAGCTTATATACGCCCGTATGTATAATTTCAGAAAAATTTACTCGATAACTCTACTTTAAAAGTAACATATATATATATATATATATATATACATAAGGTTTTTGGCCAAAGCTTGTCACATAAGGTTGTAGGGCTTAATATGTAACTAGAACGAAAACACCCTCACCTGAAACATGACGATACAAGGATACGAGTTACCGAGTGCCTGAAAGATCAAGATTTCTCCACCCTGGAGATAAACTGTACAAAAGACAACGTGAAGTGTTCGTGAGACTCAAGACTAACCATATACGACGCACGGTAAAGTATGAATATGATATGAATGCGTAAAAGATAATATTATGCCATGAAAATGTTCATGTGCACTATTAAGGAAATTAAGACATAAAATAAGCCATTTGTTCATTCATTTCATTTCCTTATAAATTCATAAATTCATCTTTCATATCAATTTAATCTAATAATTTCATTTAATAATCATAACACGTAATGTTTCACGTTTACAATTAGAAATTAGACAATTAGATATTCAAATAATAATCGATAATTTAAATATGTGCAATAAATATCAATGAAATTCTATCATATTTTAGGTTTTATGCATGCAAATTAACCTAAACTCATGCACAACATATATATATATATATATATATATATATATATATAATCCCCATGCATGCATGATTAATTAGAACCCATGCATGCAAATTAACAAATCCATATATTTTTATACATATACTTAGTTTACACCATCCATATATACCCACACATGCATGCACAACAAACCCACCCCCATGCAAGCACACTTAGTTTACACCATCTCCGCACATAATTTACGTACACATTCTGCACATTTAAAGAACAACAGCCCAATTAACCAGCAGAGCAACACACCACCTCAAACGGCAACAAGAAGGGACAGAAAAAGAGAGAAGAAAGGAAGGAAAAAGAAGAAGAACGAAGCAGCAGCAGGAAACAGGGGACAGAAGCTTCACGCAGTGGCTACCCGCCCGGGTAGCCAATCCTTCTCCAATCTCCCCGGCCGGGTAGGGGTTATAGAAACTTTCTGTAACAGGAGTACCCGGCCGGGTACCCTCCAAGAGAAAACTCTCCCCGGCCGGGGAGAGTGTTGCAGCAGTTACAGACAGCAACAGCAACCCAGACGAAAACAGGGGAGGAAAAAAATGAAAAGGAAACCAGGCTAATACAACCTCAAACATAGCAACCAACTCAAGCCAACGAATAAGGTCATGAAGGACTACAAATGCTCAGCAAAACAGGCCTGAAAGAAACCTCACAACACGCAGTAATCAACACGGAAATCATGCAGCAGTTCATGAAGGAAAAACAGGGCAAATGAACGAAACAGGGCAGGGCTTAAACGTGCACAAACAACTATCAATACATCTGAAAATAAGATAAAATGAGCAGTATTTGACATCAAAACAAGTCATAGATCAAGAGAAGTCAAGAAATCATCAAAACACTTCAAAACCTAACTGTTCATTCCAACCTTTAAAATCCACATGAAATCTGAGTTAAAATTAGAGATGAAAGGATGAAAATAACCAGAGATGCATGTACAACATAATCCTAACTCACCTTGATGATTGGATGAAAGTTGACTGAGATTTGAGCTCCAAAATCTCAAGGATTTGCACAGTTACGGGAAAACTGGGCTGCAGAAGCTTTGAATGAATTTTTTGGTGTGTGTGAGGATTGGTTTGAGATGGGGTAGGTAAGGGATGGTAAAGGGTTGAACTAGGGTTAAAATGCCACCAACCATAGTTAATTTGGTTAAGTTTTGAACAAGTTATGGGCAATATAGTGAAAGATGGTCATATTGATGCCGTTTCGTTTTTCGGTTGGATTTCGAAGGTTCAAATGATTTCGGAAAATTATAAGGCTAAGTTTATTAAACTCGAATCTTCGATACGAGTTCAACGGAGTTGACGAAACTCGAATCCGAGTTCCCGAGCTCAAGATATCACGTACGGAACCAAGGGTGCGCTAATTGCTCGTTAGCCCCCGATTTGGTTCCACGATTCAAATTAAATTCGTTAACATGTCAAACGAGTTCGAAAACATAAACCGAGTATATAGGCATGTTCATAACACATATATTTACGACATACTAAATTTCCACGACATTACGATATCATTTCATATAAGAACGAAGTACAAATAAACATTCATGCACATATTCTTAATAATTCTATACATTATAAATTAAAACTAAAATCTAAATTCTATTTTAAATATAATTTGGGTCAACGGATTTGAATAAATTACTTAATGTGATTGGAGCATGATTAATTAATGAAAGACCTAATTAACAATTTATAATAATTACTAAATTAACGAAATAATTAAATTGAAATAAAACGAAAATAAAATAAGATAATACAATTTATAATAAAATTAAATATAAAACATTTATAAACAATTAATCACATAATTAAATAATTTAGTTGCGTAATTTATAAACAAATACGACACATAAGTTTAAATGAAAAACCGGGGCGTTACAGTGTTTGCAGCAACAGGACCAATTATTTCATTATGATTGTTTTTATTCTTGGTAAGGGAACTACTGATGAAGGACTGATCTTTTTTGTGTGCTTGGCAATGCATGCACTTGTCTTTGTTGATGTTTGTAAATGGTTACTAAAGAAGTATTAATGTGGTTGTGAATTTCAGGAATGGGATTTCTTAGGTGGCCACTTGCTATTGTTGCTGCTAGGGATGCAAACGAGCCGAGCTGGCTCGCGAGCTTGGCAAGCAAGCTCGAGCCAAGCCTGAACTCAAGCCCTTTGAGTCTGGGCTTGTGGCTCGCTAGCCGGTATATTTAATTAAAAAATAATATTTTAAATTTTTATATATATAAATATTTTATTAATATATAATATTATATATATATTTGTTAATTTTTATATAAAATGAATAAAACAGTAATATATTTATTATATATATTCATTTAATATATATTATTATTATATATAAAAATATATTAAATTATTTAAAAAACATATTTTTTAATCAAAATAATACATATTTAGCGAACCTCGAGCCGAGCCGAGCCGAGCCTGGCTCAAGCCTTGGTTGAGCTCGAGCCAAGAACAAAGGCTAAGGCTCGGCTCGGCTCGGCTCGTTTGCATCCCTAGTTGTTGCGTTGTTGACGGCTTTGACTATCGCATTTCTGAATGATAGGTATGTATTCTATGTAAAGCATCAATGTGCATTTGGCTTTTCACCATTACACTTTTAATCGGTCACGACCAAAATTAGTTAATAAGCACAGAGGAAAGAGTGAACTAAAGACTAAATAATTGAGATAATTGTAGAAGCAAGTAAGAAAAACTGATAAGTAATATACATCGGAGGAAGAAGTAAAGAATACAGTCTGCAATGTGCGGTTGTAGTATAGGCTAGTTTTGTCTTATGAAGCTTCTTAAGTCATTTGATTGTGTGGGATTCTCATAAGTTTCCCACAATTCTACTTCCAGAATACTTCAAGCACAGTAATTACAGATCTGTAATTTCTCAGGCACACTTATCTCTTCCACATGGAACTGCTTCGGTAGCTGGGTTAATTGTTATGACTACTATTCACTACAACAATCTGGTGAGTATTTAAATCTATTTTGCAGTTGCAAGATACCTAATCTCCCTTCTCTTGAAGTCAAATTCCTGGTACTAAAGTGCTGAAAATTTCAGACAACTAGGTATAAAGAGAAGGCAAGGCCTTATTATGAATTTTGTATTCTGTATTGATTTTAAATTTGTCCATTTATGGGTTGAATAATCTTTAGTTTGTAATTGGCTTGACATGTAGGATCAGTGTTATGTTTTATTCAACTCTCCTGAAAGGCTTTAAGCATCTGGATATTGAAATTTTTGGCTTGTACACAACTATATCCTGTGTATCTATTTGCATGTTTGTTTTCTGAACTTTATGTGATTGTATACTATGGTAGACAACTCTCTTGAATCACATATTGACATCTCAACTTGGAAACGGATTGCTATAACAGAGAATGAGGTGTGACTTTCATATTTTGAATTCTGTTATAGTTTAACCTTCAGGGTATGAATTTAATAGAATTGGTCTCTACATAAGTTACCTCACTATCCCAACTCCTAAAATCGTAATGGATAAGGTAGAAATGAATCAAATTACTTAGAGGAGCAACTTCGACCATTGTGTTGCTATAGGTAAGAACATGGAAGTTGAAGTTTAGCAAATAAATGAATGCTCTGTCAAGAATGTTGTGATCTAAATGCTGGTGATTTATAAATAATGAGATAAATAAATTGAGATTACTACTGATTCTATGGAGCATGTCCTTTGGTTGAGGGTCTTTCCGAAAAAGGACAAAGTGTTTCCGATAAGGTCAAGTGGTTCTTGGAGATTTGATTATTCAAGATATTTGTTTGATATACTTCTAGATTCTATTTAGTTGGTATTTGTTTGTTGCAATCCAATGTAGCCTGTTTACCTTGTAAGGAAGAGAGTAAACTTTGCTGAACTTGCTTTTCCCAAATGATCTTGCATTTGATTTCTTGAAAGATCCCGAATGCCATGTAAGTTGAGAAAACATATAGGATAAGTTATAATCGTTTGACATGATGCTTTTTGCCCTTTAAGTTGTGCCAAACAATTTCAGTTATTGTTGCAGGAAGGTAAAAACAGGTACACCCATGAATGAAATTGAGGAATCTGAGGAAGATGAAGGCTATAGCTGAAGCTATTCCTCTAAATGAGAAGTTAGTGGAGAAAGTATCAAAAGAGTGAAAGCAAGATTGCAAGAACTAAATTTGCTAAAAGTTTTAGTGACTTATTTAATGGACTTCTGATTAATCCACTCATAGAAAGCCTTATAAGTTGATTTTCTTTTGTGATTCTTATACTCTTTGGTTTTCTTTAACAATTAAACATGTATTGGATTTATTGTTTTTTGATTTATTACTAGTGGATTTATTGATATAGTTGAACTTTTAGTAATTTTTTTTAGATGTACATAATTGATAAAGATGGTATTAATAACAAGCTAAAAAATCAAGAAAAAAAAATATTTTTAAAAAACAAAAATAATTTCCGAAAAAATTTGTGACAGAAATTCGTTTGAAAAAAAAATTATTACAAATATTTTAAGTTTCACCGGAAAGTTCGTCGGAAAAATATTATTAAAAATATTAAAATTCTTGAAATTTCGTCGGAAAGTTCATCAGAAATTATTTCACACGACATTTTGGCCGGTGAGTTCATCGAGAGTTCGTTGGAATATGAGTTCTTCGGAAGCCAAATGATTTCAGACGATATGATTTTTCGTCGGAAGGTTCGCTGGAATTTAAGTTCGTCGGAAAATTGATCGGAAAGTTCGTCTGAAATTTGTTCAGACGAGGGTTTCTCCGTTGACTTGGAGCGTCTGGAGTTCGTCGGAAGTTCATCGGAAAATTCTATTTTCAGATGAAAAATTATAATTTTTCGTCTGAAAAGTTCGTCGAAAAATGACTGTTTTTTTGTAGTGATTCTTTTATGATATAAATTTGACCACAAGTCTCTTTTAGTTCTAGTGTCAAATGAGTCTACTTCTTCTGAAATCAGCTCTTTTGCCCATGACATGAGTTTTCCATGTTTTGTTAAGAGGCACATAAAGATTTTTTGGAATTCCCGGATTGTAGAAATCCTCTGGTTCTTCAGTTTTCTCAGGAGCTGGTTTAGCAACTGCATTTGAATAACTCTCTGGTGTGTGCCAAAACTGATTTTCTGGAACGTACCAACACTAAGGAATGTTTGGTGGATACCAAAATTGGTTGGTTGGTACCATTACTAGTGCAGGTCTCGGAGTAGGATTTCTTGATCCACTCGGATTTGAGTTCATTGGCCTTTTACCTGGACTTTTCTGCATTAACAAAATATAATTTATTTTAAAATCCATTATGATGTCTGCTAAGATAATCTGCAAGAACATTTTTATCAGAATTAATATGTAACGCCCTGGTTTTTATTTATTAATATCTTATGTTCAAAATAATTTTACAAATTATATTTTCTAATACTTTCATGAAAATTCATATTAAACTTATAATTTATCTCAAAATTTGAAAATGTTTAGTTTGTGAATTAATTACCGAAAATGATTTAATTGTCAAACTTGGCCTATATGTTCATTCTTTTAAATTTCGGGACCAAATTTCACAATGTTTTCAAGTACTCAATTGATCAATTCCTAAAGCTTTCCATCCTTAGTTGCATGACTTAGATATTTGAGGGATTAAAGTGCAAATTATACATTTCAAAACTTGATTGATCGGTATATCATCTCCTAGCTTCCAAAATCATTTCATTCTTGATCTTTCTTCATATTTGCTTCCTTTGTTTTACCGAACCAAAAACCTCAAGCATGGAAGGGGAGAATTCATCATTTCATCAAGATTTTTCCAAGAAATAATCCAAGTTTGGAGCTTGAGCATCATCTTCATCTTCTTTCTTCATTTCTTTAACTTCAAGGTTGGTTTTCCATGTATTGGTGACTCTTGAGCATATATGATTGAGCTAGGGTTTAGGAATTATATGCTAGATGAGTTAGTTGAAGTTGGAAGCATGCTTATATGATTATTTCATGAATTATGACATGAGTTAGAGCTTGAATTCTTGAATAATTAGCTTGAATGATCAAGGATGATCATGGGTGGAAAATCATGAATTCTTGATGATCTTATGTGTTTTGAGTGTTTAAGTGTTATGATGTCATTTCTTGAACCTATATGCATCATATTTCCAGAAAAGCATGAATTGGTTGATTGAAAATGGATTTTTGGTTGCTTTGTTTGCATTTCCCGTAGCCCTCCCCTGTTTTTCTCTGTTCTTCATATTTGCAGAAACAGGGAACGGCCGTTCCCAGCCTCAAGGCATTGTGGGAACGGGCGTTCCCACCTTTTCAAATGAACAAGGCGGCCGAGCATGGGAACGGCCGTTCCCATTTTGGCCTTGCGCCGGAAGGGCCGTTCCCAGCTAAGGCGCATTTCTAAAATGGGAAATCGTTGGCGCGAGTTTGGGGTTATGGGAACGACCGTTCCCAGTTTGCAAAGGGGTCCGGAACGGCCGTTCCCACCTCGCTGACAGAACAAATGTGACTGCATAAAATTACAATTTTAGCCCCTCGATTCAACGACTTCTTTGACCCCGAATTGCTGTAATATGTGCTAATATGATGTGAAACAACATGTTATCATACCACATTGTATTTTCGTGGTCATCTCGATACATTTCCGCCGTTCGTCACATTTTGGGCATTTTAGGTCATGTCTCATGTATAAGTGTCGTGTTTGCACAGGTCACGAGGGTAGGGACGAGGAGCAAGCACCGTAGGCCGTGCCTACTTGTCTTTTGTCAGTATAGGTGAGGTTTTGTTTTGGTAAAACGAACCCTATAACCCCTATGTGCTAGTTTTCGGCCAAAATAGTATTTACATTATACATTTTATAAATCATTGATCATTTCAAGCCAGGTTCACGCGAGCAAGCAAGCAAGCCCGTCAGGTATTGTTTCATGCATGTTTAGGCGAGTAGCATGACGGTTACGTTTGGGCCCGAGGGTAGTGACCAGAGCCAACCGGGAAAGCAAGGGCTGACGGGTAACTTTGGCGCTATCCTCACCTGTTAGGGGTCACCCCTGAATCCACTAGGAGATTAGTGGAGGAAGGAGCTCCGGGCTTAGGGATTCATGTACCCTCTGCTCAATGAGATTGGATGTTGGGGCCTTGCAATCCCTTCATCAAACCGGAGGGAAAAGGAGACTGGGGACGAGTCCGGCACCACGGATGCGCCTCGGGTTATTGCATGATTGTCATTTCATGAACGTGTTATATGAGTACACTATCGCACGATTGCACGATAAGTGAATTGCATGATCACCTATTAACTATTAAACAAGCAAGCATGTTCATGTTCATTGGGAGATCGGTTGGAGACCGCCCTTACTCGCCGGGGCCATGTATTGATTGATTGCATGAAAACGAACAAGTAATTAATATTGGTAGTGGTAATCTCGGGCGGCGAGTCTCTATTATTGCGAACGTATAATGTTTTAGTTATAAAACCTTACCCGAGGTTATAACTTGCATGTGATTGCGCTATATATATATTTATGCCCCTCACTCAGTCTTCGGTAGACTGATACTTCACTTTTCAGGTACTTGAGAGCCGGTCATGCTAGGCGGGAGTCTGGTCCAGTCTTGCATTGTCACAAGTCTAGCAGTGCACTATCATGTATATAGTTTACTACTTCTCATGTCTTGTCTATTGTTATCACATTTGGAATACTTGATCGTGTATGAGAGATGATAATTAGTTGGGTATATATACGTATCTAGCTGATAAATATGGTACCTATATGTATATATATGAATTAATGCTTCCGTTTTTAATTGTTGTGCATTGGTTTTGTATTGCTTTGGGGTTTAGTCCCGCCTAGCTCGTCTTTTCTTTCATTTGTCACCCGTTCGCTATAGTTTTGATTTATGTATGGATTTCCCATTTCATACGTGGATCGAGTCTATAGTGCGGGGGTGTGGCACCTCCACGTGTACGGGGTGTTACATCTAAGGTGGTATCAGAGCCCGGTTGCAAAACCGAGGTTCTCGTGTCGTGTCGTGTCAAGTCTAGGTCGAACGGCATAGGATTAAGTGTTGATTGAGAGTCTTGCATATTATTTGAATCTATTTGAATTCTTTGAATTAATTAGATTACTTGACAATTGTGCCCTGCATTGATTTCTGATATTTCGTGCTAATTAATTGATTGGAATTCTTTGCAATTATGTGCTTAATGTGTTTTAATTAAACATTGATATAGTACTTGTTGCATTTATATTAAATTTTCATCGCAATCATTAATTATGTGACTATTATGTGACATGAGCATGCCTCACCTGCATGCATTTATTTCAATGAAAGTTGCGAGTTACAGGTTGTAGAAAGAATATCAAACCACGGCCAGTTGCTCGATAATTTTGGGCTACCACAGAATTTGAGATGGTGTGCAAGTTGAGGCTAAAATCAGGGCATGGAAGAAAGTCAATTAAGTTTTTCGTTCGAAGTACATGTTTGGGAATTATCTTTGGATTTAACTCAATCGGATTCAAATTTCTAACACGACAGTCAGAAAGAATCGAACCATCAGTTATGGAAAACCAACATGTTTGGGGGTTCTACATTGGGTAAGACAGGGTTATTTTTTGAGTCAAGATAAATTGTCGTGTCGAGGGAATACGTTGACAGGTAGGGAACGGTAAAGGAAAGTACTCAAGAGAAGCAAAGTATTAATTAGAGGGAGAATAACCGGATTGCCCTTAGCGAGCGGTTCAAGGGTTGGAAGGAAGAAGGAATTTCATAGACGTCTAACCGGGAGTTTAATACTAGGGAAAAGAGGATTGTCGACCAGGATGTGGTTGAATTGGAAGATATGGAGCAACGAGTAGAAGCATCTCAAATTTAAGAATTTTCAACTTGGATCATCAATTCACAAAAAGTGCTACCAAGGAATTTTGGACTAAGGCTCAATTATGGAAAAGTTCGGAGGCAAGTTCATCGAGTTATGGTTCAGGGAATGAGATCTGAAATAAAAGAATTCACTGTGGGAAATTTGTACTATCCAAAATGACGCGCCTACCGGGCAAGGAAGTCTATTTCATTCGAGAATAAGATGAAGGAGATTGGGACATTAATTATTCAAGATTCAAGGTGTAGTTAAATTGAGGCTTAGTTAATTGGGAAGTAAATTCGAGTAGGAGAAGAAGATCATTTCAATCAAGCTGGTAGATTTAGATTCATGAAAGGTAAAGAGCTTAGGACTTTATAATCGGGAGGAACGAGTTTATTTTTCGGATTCAAATTGAAGGGTCGTGTAAGAGTACGAATTGAGGAAATTGGAAGGAAATTATATGCTCACAAGTAGGTAAGTAAGAAGAAGAGTTCTATAACCGATTCGGAGTGAAAGAGTAGACTTGAAGGGTTTCAATCGCGGTGGCAACTTGGTGAGTCGGGAGAATAACTGGAGACTTAAGGTTCGAGAGGGGTCAGGAAATCAATTCTATAAGTGGAACAGAAATTGAATTCAGGAGTCTTGTTTGGGGGATCATATAGTCACCCAAGTTAACGCAAGGACAATTTTGGGATTTCAATTAAGAAAGGGATAAAGGAAGCTCAGCACTCCAGTGAATATGAAACTGAAAAGACAATCATGTTGAAGGCTTCGGTCTGGTGGGCATTTCCAGATCCAAACTGAATTGTCGTGTTGCAAGGTTACGTTAAAAGAAATGAAGCAACAAATGGAAATGGTAAAGAAGGCAACGAACTACTAGGTAAAGGTTGGGTGGACGAATGCAAACAAGGAAAAGGGAATTTGTTCAATTCTTCAAACTCTTAAAGATTGAACAAGGGAGTTTGGATCAAAGTGACACCCATGAAGAGTATTCGGGCAATAATTTGGGGAGTAACTATTAAAGAGTAAGCTAGATGTTAACTCCGTGAGCACAGAAGACTTCGGGGTTCAGAAATCATACTACGGAGCTGTGGGAGTGTTCAAGTGGATGTTGGATAAATCTGAAGAATAGAAGACCGTGGGGAAAAACAAGAAATGATTACAAGTTCCAGACAGGAGTATGATTCAACATCCAAGGAATTTCATGTCGGGATGAAATTTTCCATTACTCCGGTGGCAGGTTCAATGCATTCATAAGCACGTGCATCATACGCTACTTTAATTTTAAATTTCTTTACATATATGTGATTTCCTTGATTGAACTTAATTGCTCCAATGTGCGGAAATATTACTTCTGAGTGAATTACGTGCATTGGCATATTAATTCAACATGCATGTTTAGTGTATTGATTACAGGATGTCTCAAGGCCACCCTCCTCAGGAACAGACACCTAGGGTTTCTTCACATTTACCCCCTCCGGCTCCGCCTCAGGAGTTTTTCGAGTCTTTGGTTCGGTTAGTGGATCAGAAAATAGAAGAGTATGTTTCCTCTGGGTCGCGGGTCTTATCGTCACCGCCGGGCCAAATTTCGATGGTATTTAGGGACTTTCAGAACCAACCATCCTCAAGACCCTTTGAAGGAAACAGGGATTCCACCGGGTCACAACTTAAGAAAATTAAAAGAGTGTGGGAACTAACTCCGAGTGGCTCCCAAGAAAAGGACCGAGGCACCACTTTATTTGAAGCAAGGAAGTCTAACCCTCACCCCGGACAGGCTTCAGGTCCGAAGTCGGGACAGTTTTCTAGCAAAGGAAAGCGGCCTATCCCTTATCATACCTCGGCACCTCAGGAAAGGTCTCACAAGAAAAAGAAGCAACCACTTGGATCGGGTTCGGGAACTTCGCGTAACCCAGTTTCAACAACATCTTCCGGGAAACTTCTTTGCAGTTATTGTGGACGTGATAACCACACTTATGATGACTGTAGGAAACGGTTGGGATTATGTCTCTACTGCGGGAGCGACGAGCATCACATCGACACTTGCTCAAGGCTACGAGGGAAATCTACCGGTGGTGGAAGATTACCAGGGCAACCACGGGAAGGGGCTCGCGAGAGGGGAGTGCAAAATGTAAATGCGAATCGGGTCCGGGAAGAAGAAGGTACCGGTTATAAGCATAGTACAACCAGCGGTGAACGGTACATTTAGTCATGCATACCACGTACATCACTTATCTTATTATTATTGTATTTAATTTCTTGTGCATTGCAAACTAGTTAATTATGAGTGATAAGTATGTGATTAATTGGTTTAGTTGTCTATATGATAATTGTGAAATGGTTATGATTCTATTTGTCCATGCAACATTCATGCCACTGCTCTCGTTATTTACTCCTTGAACTACTCCAGTGCATGTGAGAGACGGGGCTCTCTCCTTTTCTGTTGAGAGACGGGGCTCTCTCACTCTTTGCTGAGAAACGGGGTTTCTCACTTCTTGTGAAAGACGGGGTTCTTTCATCCCTTGTTCAAGAGACGGGGTTCTCTTATTACTTGTGCATCGTTTTAAAACTTGACAGTGGACCTGGGGACCAGGTCCTTTTAAGGGGGGGAGAGTTGTAACGCCCTGGTTTTTATTTATTAATATCTTATGTTCAAAATAATTTTATAAATTATATTTTCTAATACTTTCATGAAAATTCATATTAAACTTATAATTTATCTCAAAATTTGAAAATGTTTAGTTTGTGAATTAATTACCGAAAATGATTTAATTGTCAAACTTGGCCTATATGTTCATTCTTTTAAATTTCGGGACCAAATTTCACAACGTTTTCAAGTACTCAATTGATCAATTCCTAAAGCTTTCCATCCTTAGTTGCATGACTTAGATATTTGAGGGATTAAAGTGCAAATTATACATTTCAAAACTTGATTGATCGGTATATCATCTCCTAGCTTCCAAAATCATTTCATTCTTGATCTTTCTTCATATTTGCTTCCTTTGTTTTACCGAACCAAAAACCTCAAGCATGGAAGGGGAGAATTCATCATTTCATCAAGATTTTTCCAAGAAATAATCCAAGTTTGGAGCTTGAGCATCATCTTCATCTTCTTTCTTCATTTCTTTAACTTCAAGGTTGGTTTTCCATGTATTGGTGACTCTTGAGCATATATGATTGAGCTAGGGTTTAGGAATTATATGCTAGATGAGTTAGTTGAAGTTGGAAGCATGCTTATATGATTATTTCATGAATTATGGCATGAGTTAGAGCTTGAATTCTTGAATAATTAGCTTGAATGATCAAGGATGATCATGGGTGGAAAATCATGAATTCTTGATGATCTTATGTGTTTTAAGTGTTTAAGTGTTATGATGTCATTTCTTGAACCTATATGCATCATATTTCCAGAAAAACATGAATTGGTTGATTGGAAATGGATTTTTGGTTGCTTTGTTTGCATTTCCCGTAGCCCTCCCCTGTTTTTCTCTGTTCTTCATATTTGCAGAAACAGGGAACGGCCGTTCCCAGCCTCAAGGCATTGTGGGAACGGGCGTTCCCACCTTTTCAAATGAACAAGGCGGCCGAGCATGGGAACGGCCGTTCCCATTTTGGCCTTGCGCCGGAAGGGCCGTTCCCAGCTAAGGCGCATTTCTAAAATGGGAAATCGTTGGCGCGAGTTTGGGGTTATGGGAACGACCGTTCCCAGTTTGCAAAGGGGTCCGGAACGGCCGTTCCCACCTCGCTGACAGAACAAATGTGACTGCATAAAATTACAATTTTAGCCCCTCGATTCAACGACTTCTTTGACCCCGAATTGCTGTAATATGTGCTAATATGATGTGAAACAACATGTTATCATACCACATTGTATTTTCGTGGTCATCTCGATACATTTCCGCCGTTCGTCACATTTTGGGCATTTTAGGTCATGTCTCATGTATAAGTGTCGTGTTTGCACAGGTCACGAGGGTAGGGACGAGGAGCAAGCACCGTAGGCCGTGCCTACTTGTCTTTTGTCAGTATAGGTGAGGTTTTGTTTTGGTAAAACGAACCCTATAACCCCTATGTGCTAGTTTTCGGCCAAAATAGTATTTACATTATACATTTTATAAATCATTGATCATTTCAAGCCAGGTTCACGCGAGCAAGCAAGCAAGCCCGTCAGGTATTGTTTCATGCATGTTTAGGCGAGTAGCATGACGGTTACGTTTGGGCCCGAGGGTAGTGACCAGAGCCAACCGGGAAAGCAAGGGCTGACGGGTAACTCTGGCGCTATCCTCACCTGTTAGGGGTCACCCCTGAATCCACTAGGAGATTAGTGGAGGAAGGAGCTCCGGGCTTAGGGATTCATGTACCCTCTGCTCAATGAGATTGGATGTTGGGGCCTTGCAATCCCTTCATCAAACCGGAGGGAAAAGGAGACTGGGGACGAGTCCGGCACCACGGATGCGCCTCGGGTTATTGCATGATTGTCATTTCATGAACGTGTTATATGAGTACACTATCGCACGATTGCACGATAAGTGAATTGCATGATCACCTATTAACTATTAAACAAGCAAGCATGTTCATGTTCATTGGGAGATCGGTTGGAGACCGCCCTTACTCGCCGGGGCCATGTATTGATTGATTGCATGAAAACGAACAAGTAATTAATATTGGTAGTGGTAATCTCGGGCGAGTCTCTATTATTGCGAACGTATAATGTTTTAGTTATAAAACCTTACCCGAGGTTATAACTTGCATGTGATTGCGCTATATATATATTTATGCCCCTCACTCAGTCTTCGGTAGACTGATACTTCACTTTTCAGGTACTTGAGAGCCGGTCATGCTAGGCGGGAGTCTGGTCCAGTCTTGCATTGTCACAAGTCTAGCAGTGCACTATCATGTATATAGTTTACTACTTCTCATGTCTTGTCTATTGTTATCACATTTGGAATACTTGATCGTGTATGAGAGATGATAATTAGTTGGGTATATATACGTATCTAGCTGATAAATATGGTACCTATATGTATATATATGAATTAATGCTTCCGTTTTTAATTGTTGTGCATTGGTTTTGTATTGCTTTGGGGTTTAGTCCCGCCTAGCTCGTCTTTTCTTTCATTTGTCACCCGTTCGCTATAGTTTTGATTTATGTATGGATTTCCCATTTCATACGTGGATCGAGTCTATAGTGCGGGGGTGTGGCACCTCCACGTGTACGGGGTGTTACATAATATGAACAACTTCAAAAGAGTATTGAGTGATATATTTTGACCATCTCACTCTTCTAGGGTTGTCCTCGACTTTCTTCTTATTAAGAAAATCTTTAACGGCCTTATTATCAGTTCTAATAAGAAACTTAATTAGTGCTAAATAAATCTGAAATCTTTTAATACCATTTTTTATGGCTAATAACTCTTTTTCAAAAATAATATAATTCAACTCACTAGGTTTAAATTTTCCAGAATTATATCCACAAATCAACTCTTTCGAATCTTTATGATTCTTGAGTATTTGTTGTAGATTGTTTTCTTTTTGTAAAATATCATGAGGTAAACTCACTGCTTTGAGTACTACACCCCAAAACATTTCGGAGGCATCAGTTTCCAAAATCATCAAATCAGTTTCTTTTTGGAAAATAAACTTTTAAATTTGGTTTAAAGAAACTATTTATTTCTTGTAACCTTTTTGTATCTAACTCAGTCCACTCTATCTTGGTTTTATTATTCTTTTGATTTTTCTGAGCACTTTTTAATTTTTCTAAGAAAGGTTTTTCCAACTTAGAGAGATTTTTAACAAATTATCTCCCATAATTGAGTAGACCTAAAAGACTTTGCGGATCCTTTAATGTTTCCAGCTTTTCTGGAAATTCATTGATCTTTGTAGTAATATGTGGTTGAATAATTATTCCCGTAGAACTTAAGATTATTCTTAAATAATCAATCTCACTTTTCTCCAACTCTTTTTTATTCGGACTTAATATTATCCTATGTTCTCTAAAATTTTTGCAAGTAATTTCTAAATGTTTCTTATGCTTTTCAAGAGTTTTTGAAAAGATAAGAATATCATCAATATAGACTAGACAAAAATCTTTAAGATCTTTAAAGATTCCATCCATCCATCTTTGAAATATTTGTAGGGTATTGCATATCTCGAATGGTAAAACTACCTATTGATAGTGCCCATAAGGTGCTGAAAAAGCAGCCAATGGTTTTGATTCTTCTATTAGCTTAATTTGCCAAAATCCAGATTTACAATCAAATTTGCTAAACACTTTTGCTCCTTTAGTTTTAACAAGGACATCTTTTCTAGGGATAAAGTACCCGTCAAATTCTAAATTTTCATTTAACTTTTTATAATTTATAACAATTCGTGTTTTTTCTCTTTTTACTTCATTGTGATTCATCACTAAGAAGGCTGGACTGGAATGACAACTTTTTGTTTCTTCTATCAATCCTTTTTCTAGTAATTCTTTTATTTATTTTTGAAACTCATCTATAACTTCTTTAGTATAGATCATAGGTTTTACTCTAACAATTTTATTACTATCTTTTAGTTTCAATTCACAATAACTCGGCGATTTTTTCCAAAGTAATAGTGGATTTTCTAAAAAATTAGGGCTTAATGTTTTATAAACCCAATGCGAGTTTTCTAACTCTTTTGTTTCTATTTTGTCTAGATCTAAGATTGGACTAGTATCACCATGCTTGATTGGCGCAAATCCTTTATTACATATAAAGGAGTGTGATTGTATCCATGGAACTGTATAAGATTTTTTCTTATCAGTAATAATGAAATTTTCATTTGTTAGGCTTATAGGAAAATATTGAGATAGAAAATTATTTCCTAAAATCATATCCCCATGCATTTGAGGAAAACATAATAATTTTGGGATTGTAAAGGTTCTTTTACCTTTAGTAGTTGTCACTGTAAATGGAATATCTTTTGTTTTATATTCCATTAGGCTCGTAGAATTATTATCATTTCTAGAGGCAATTGGATTTTTCATCTTTTGTCATAATTCATATGGTATAGTATTTGGTTGACATACCGATGATATAGCTCCTGTAGCTATAAGAGCATGTATGTTGTAGGGCTTGTATCCTAAAAATTCAAAAGTTATTGCTATATAACAATATATTCTCTTATTCTGATTATAAGAAAAGAATATTGTCTCGAAATCAAGGTCCATTTGTTCGAACCTTATAGACTTTTGTTCTTCTAATCTTCTACTACCAGGCATAACAGGAAATTGGACTGTTTTTATACCAATGGGTTCCTGTTCATTTTGTTTTGAACTACTAGCTTCTTTTCTGTAATCATAAGAAAATGATTTCCTACTAGCAGCAATTCTATTATCCTTGAAATAAAGGTTATTCCCTGAAGCTTGAAATTCTATTTGTTTATGCTGTTTTTCAGCTGTTTCTGGAGTAAAATTTTCAAATAACCAGTCTTTTGGTAGACTAAGATCCTTCCAATTTATAAATCTTGGTTGAATCTCAGTATCAAAAGGTTTTAGTTCGTAAAGCTCAATTATATTGGAATCAATATTTTTTGTTTTTACCGTAGTATCACTTGTGAGCTGATGAACAACTTTCCAAGATACTCTTAAATCGTTATGAATACCACCAATTTTAATATTTTGGGTTTGAATAAAACAATGGTATTCTGAATTCCTTTGTCTAGAATTGAGACAAAGTAATTTGGCTTAACTCTGAACATTATTTCTCCAGAGAATAAGTTGGATTGTATTCCTCCTATCAGGGATTGAATAGGATCAAGAAATCTCTTATCTTGTATAATACAAAGGATAGGAGAATCTATTCCTAACCTGAACAAAGGAGTAATACTTATTTGTATTATTCCTATGTGTATAAATCTGACTTTAGGATATTTTTCCTTTAGTCTTTTTATTTTATTTTTGTCAAATATTTGGATTTCTATTTGACCATTTGATGTCGCCCTAGCTTCGGTAATTCCCTCACACATTTCAAAATATTCTGTCTGCCATGGTCTAAACTTTGATTTTTTACATAAATTCTCTATCCTTAGAGTTTTATACTTATCTAATTTACTACTATCGAAGGTTAGATCCTCTTTAATAACATCACTAAGTCTAATTTGACTTTGTTCTTCATTTGGGACAGACTCAAAACCCTCTTCTTGAATTTCAGTGTTCATCATAAACACTTGTTCTTCAATATCTTCGTCTGAATAAATTGACTCGACCTCATAAACAATCTTGTCATCCTCAGAGCTAGTTGAATAGTAACATCAAACAACCTTCAATCATGGTAACTGCAACCAGATCCGGACTCTTTGACAACAGAGGTGCTCTGCCACCCGTTAACGAGGAAAATATGGAGAACAACTCCCCAGCCGGGGGCGCAATTCCACCAGCTATAGGAGACGGTGCAGGAGACAAAGAAGCTGCCTCCGGAACCCTCCCAGTCGGAGGGAATGTTGCTGAAGGGACTAGCTCCGTTCTTCCACCAACCACGCTCCTTCCCTCCACCACCGTCGTCAATCCCTCATTCTATCCCATGGCCATGCCACCCCCAGGATACACTTACATGCCGCCAGGCATGATGCCTAGATTGATGCCAAACTTGGTGTCTATGGTCCAACCCTACCAGATTGGAACATTACGTCTTCCTATGTAGCTCCCAAGAGAAATATAAGGGGTGGAGATACCCCAAATCACCACCCAGCAGCTTCAGGCGCTCTATGCGCAATGCGAGGCGCAGGCGGTGCATAACGCCTAGGAGCACTTTACTGTCGCCTACTTCCCCTCAGCGACAGGCGCTTGACCCTCTCCACCCATAGGAGGGGTCCCAGGCCATCTACCGATGGCTGCCTAAAATGTACTGAGGGCCCAGCCACCTCCGCCACCGCCAGCGAACGAAAATGAGGCCCCACTGAGGGTTCCCCAGGTGCAGCAGCCTGTCGAAAAGGAGAGAGCCCCTTAGAACGGGGTAGCTGAAAATGAAGAGGTCCAATCGAGGGCCACAGGGAGGGCAAGCCGCAGAAATATCGGCGACCCTCAATTAGCCGCAGTGCAGGATCAGCTCATCGGACTCCAGAATATGGTGGAGCAACTCTCTCGTGTGCGGACTCACACCCCCCAAACTGGGGTGAAAGGTCCAGGGCCAGAGACACTCGCCACACACACAGCCAGATCTCCCGTCACGGGAAAGAGGAAGATTACGAAGAGCACGACCGCAAGGGCCGGAACTACAGGCCTTTGATAGGCGGATCCCCCTTGTTGACGAAGTCTTGATGGCACGTGCGGGGAAAGGTAAGATCCCCATGTCAGTCAACCGGTATGATGGGACAACGGACCCAGCCGAGTATCTGGACCACTTTGTACACCTGATGTATCTCTACGAGCATTCCAGTCATTACTGGACCAAGGTCTTCGTGACCTCTCTCATCGGAATGGCGTAGGAGAGGTATAAGAAACTTCCTCCTCGCTCCATTCGAGGGTACAATGATTTGACAGACGCCGTCTTGAGCCACTTTAACTCCTTGAAAGCACCAGCTCCCGCCTCCACGGCCCTTTACAGCCTCGTGCAAGGACCAAACGAGACCCTTAGATCCTTCATGGGCAGATTCAACAAAGAGGCCTTATTGGTGGAAAGACCCTCGATGGACTTCGTGAGTCACATCCTGTTCGGAGCCATCAACACCAAGAACTATGTCAGCGAGGAATTCGCTGAGGAGGTGGCCAAGAGAAAGCCCCGCTCGTTGACATAATTGAGGGACATTGCGGATTCCTACTTCATCCTCGAAGATATGTACATTGCGAGGGCTCATAAGCTTGCCACTACCCCATGGGCTGATAGGATTCAGGAGGACAAGGGGGAAGCCCACAAGAACCGCCGCCGCAGCCCTCCTCCCGCTCGAAAGAACTATCCTCCTCCTCGAAAATTCGAGCACATCCCCCTCAACAGGCCTGTTGCTGAGGTCTACTCCATGGCGGACAAAAAACTGTTCAAGAGACCGTCCAAGATGAGGGAAACTGAGGCTCAAAAGCGCTCGGGAAAATACTGTGCCTTTCACAAACAGAAAGGGCACAACACGAAAGAATGCCGCCAGCTTGAGAGTAAGATCCAGAGGCTCATTGTCGGGGGACACCTCAAGGAATTTGTGAAGGTGCTGGAGAGGTATGATGAGCACTGTGCAAAGCGAGCGAGGGCTAGAGGGAGAAGCCGTTCACGCTCAAGAAGCCCCCGTCGCCATCTCGCAAGGACAAGCGACCGCGGCAAGGAGAAGGCCGCCGACGTAGAGAACCAACCCTTCGCAGTCATTCATATGATCGCTGGAGGACCCTCGGGGGAAGATTCCAACGCGTCGAGGCGTCGCCATGTCCGAAGCTATGATCAGAGACCTTCCCAGCCTAAGCCTATACTTTCCATCAATAGTGTTTCCCGTTCGAAGGAGGATGACATTGTAGGGTTCACAGAGAAAGACCTAGAGCACATTGTAACACCCCATGGGGTCGGTAAATCCTCTGACTGCCCCATGGTGGTTAGTTTAGACGTTCATAACCATGTTGTAAAGAGGGACTTAATTGATAGTGGAAGCTCTATGAATGTTCTCCCGTACTCAACGTTCCAAAAGATGAATATAACAAACATTTCCCTCGAACCCCTCAGAACAGCCCTCGTTGGCTTTGTGGGTTCCGAGATTGTCCCTCGCGGATAAATTCGCTTGGCCACCTCTTTTGGTCGCGCCCCACAGCGAAAGACTTTGAACGTTCTTTATGCAGTGGTCGAAGTGGATCTCCCATACAACATCATCATTGGTCGATCGGCGCTCGTTGACTTCAAAGCAGTAATTTCAACATATCACCAAAAGGTCAAGTTTCCTACCCCCGATGGAACAGGCGAAGTGCTGTGCAATGTTAAAGAGGCGTGGGAATGCTACATCCTTTCCCTTCGAAGCCACAAGCCCAAACAAACCGTCCAAGCAGGTTCCACCAAAAAGTCAGTCGACTTCCCAAAGTTAGATGAAGACGGCCCCGAGCGCAAGAGGGCCAAACTTTACAAAAAGAAAAACAAAAAGAAGGCCGAGGGCGTGCCCCAGGATGCCGGGAGTACACCCCTCGGAGCTGTTGGAGAATCATCCTCAGATGACGGGGGTCATACGTCCTCGGGGGGTACCGGTGAAAAACTCACAGGCAAGAAATGAACGCTCGAACTTCCGAGGCCTAAGGTGCGTATTGAGCCTACAAAAAACTTTTTGGCCATCGAATTGGAACCGGGGAACCCCGACAAGATCACCCAGATAGGCTCCAATCTCGACGGTCCATCATAGATCATGATGATTAACTTTCTTTGAGAGAACGTTGATGTGTTTGCATGGAAGGCTTCTGACCTCACTGGAATAGATCTGAGCGTCATTGTCCACAGGCTCAACGTGGATCCAGCCTTCAAACCTGACAAGTAAAAGAAAAGGGATGTTCATGGATTCAGGAGGCAGATCATCGAATAGGAGGTCACCAAACTTCTTGAGGCTCAATACATTGAGGAGATCCTATATCCTGAGTGGCTCTACAACGTGGTGCTCGTGCCAAAGAGCGCCAACAAGTGGTGCATGTGCAACAACTTCACCGATCTCAACAAAGCGTGCCCTAAAGATCCGTACCCCCTACCGAGGATCGACCAGCTAGTAGACTCGACGGCTGGGTGTGAACTTATGAGTATGATGGACGCCTTTCAGGGGTATTATCAGATCTTCATGGCACCCGAGGACCGCCCCAAAACTTCATTCGTGGTCCATGTAGGCGTTTACTGCTTCAAAGTTATGCCCTTCGGGCTCAAGAATGCAGGAGCGACATACCAACGCCTCGTCAACAGGATGTTCGAGTGCGAAATCGGGAAGTCTATGGAGGTATATGTGGATGACATGATCGTGAAGAGCGAGCGTCAACATTCCCATCTAGAGGATCTCAAGCGAACATTCAACATCCTACGTCATTATGGAATGAATTTGAACCCTGCCAAGTGTACATTTGTCGTTCGGGGGGGGGGGGGGGGGGGGCAAGTTCTTAGGGTACATGGTCAGCCAGCGAGGCATTGAGGCCAGTCCGGAGAAAATTAAAGCGATCCTAGATATTCCCTCCCCTCGAAATGTGAGAGAGGTCCAAGTGCTAGTGGTCAAGATCATCTCTCTGAACAGATTTATAGCCCGCTCGGCGGACAGGAACTTACCTTTCTTCAAAATCTTGCACAACGCTCGCAACTTCACCTGGAGCGAAGAATGTGAGAAAGCCTTACATAACATGAAGGTGCCCCACTGCTGACCAAGCCCATCCTAGGGGAAAATTTAATCATTTACCTTTCCGTCTCCTCAGAAGCCACGAGCGCTGTCCTCGTAGCTGTTCGCGAGCGGAAGCATCTGCCGGTGTATTACTTGAGCAACACCTTACAGGGGGCGGAGAAAAGGTATATGGAGATAGAGAAATTTTCCTTCGCACTCGTCAACGCATCTCGACGATTGAGGCCTTATTTCCAAGCTCACTCCATCATTGTACTCACGGACCAACCCCTCAAGCAAGTACTCTCACAGTCGGACGTCTCCGGAAGGCTCATAAAATGGTCAATTGAACTCAGCCAATTTGACATCACTTTCGAGCCCCACACGGTGATATAAGCTCAGGCAGTGGCAGACCTATTAGTAGAGCGCTTCAACCTGGATATTGTTCCCTCGGTGGAAGAGGGACTATGGCTTCTACACACAGATGGCTCCTCGACCTCACCCTCAGAGATCCTCATGGGATTGAGGTAGACTACGCTATCAAACTGGCGTTTCAGGTCACCAACAACGAGGCAGAATATGAGGCTCTAATCCAAGGGCTTAGGATAGCCCTTCAGAATGACGCCGCTCGGGTTACTGCATATGTTGACTCCCAGTTGATTGCAAGTCAAATTGATGGCACTTATGAGGCTCGAGAAGCCACTATGGTGCAGTACCTAGCGAGTGCTAAGGAAACGATCTCCAAATTCAAAATTCAAAGAGTTCCATCAATTGCAGATTCCAAGAACGGAAAACGAGCGTGCTGACGCTCTTTCCAAGTTTGCGTCAGCTCTGGAAGATTCATGCGAACGTTCAGTTACATTCCTTAGAACGGAGAAGCCACTGGTTAACGAGAGTGGACCCTCGGGATAGAACCTGCCCGAGCGATAAGGTAGAAGCACGAAAGGTTAGGAGTAAGGCCCCTCGCTTCTCTCTTGACGGCGACGGTCGACTGTTCAAGCGGTCGTTCTAGGGTCCTCCATTAAAGTGCCTGAGACTCTCGCAAGCCAAAGAAGTGTTAGAGCATGTGCACAGCGGGAGTTGTGGGAATCACTCTGGCGGACAATTACTAGCTAAGAAAGTATTAAGGAGTGGGTTCTACTGGCCCTCATTACTGCATGATGCCATCAACTACTCCAGAAAATATCCTAAGTGCCTGTTTCATTCCAACACCCCTCAACAGCCGGCAGCCCAAATGATCCCTATTGACGTTTCATGGCCCTTCGACCAATGGGGGATCGATATAGTGGGACCCCTTCCTATGGCGGTCGGTCAAAAGAAATTTGTAATCCTCGCAGTGGATTATTTCACCAAGTGGGGCTGAAGCCGAAGCGGTCGCCAAGATAACATTCAAAGTGGTGAGGGACTTCATCTGGAAGAACATCATTTGCAGATATGGCATCCCAAGGGTGCTCATCTCGGATAACAGTTCCCAATTCATCGCCACTGATATACGAGACTGGTGCTACGAGCTAGGGATTGAGCAACGCTTCACTTCCGTGGGCCACCCTCAGGCTAACGGTCAAGCTGAGGTAACCAACCGGACTATACTCCAGCATTTGAAGACGATGTTCGAGAGTAAAAAGAGTGAGTGGGCAGAAGAGCTCCAAGGAGCCCTTTGGGTGTACCGTACTACCCCACGAGCGGCAACAGGGGAAACCCCTTACTCCCTCGTATATGGCTCCTAGGCTATGATACCAACGGAAATTGCTCAAGAGTCCGTTCGCGTTACCCATTTCGAGCCCACAACCAACGAGGATAACCGGACGTTCGAATTGGATTTGCTAGATGAAAGAAGAAACGTTGCTTGGGCCTGTATCCACAAATACAAAGTGACCGTAGCCCACCAGTATAACAAACGCGTCAAAGAAAGGACCTTTCAGCTGGGAGACTTGGTCCTCAAAAAATTTGAATTCTCCAAACATGTAGGTAAGTTGGACCCTAATTGGGAAGGCCCCTTCAAAGTCATTCAGGTACGCGCGAACAATACCTACCTGCTAGAGACTCTGCAAGGCGAGCGTCTCCCTTGATCGTGGAATGCATGTAACCTTAGACGGTTCTACGTGTAAGCGAGAAACTTTGTAATTGCCCGCTCGTGGCACTCTGTACTTTCTTTTGACAGAAAGCGTGGCGGTCGTTATTACTATTAATCGTAAGCACAGCAGAAAGTATTTTACAATTCATTGTTTGTCATATACTTGTTGTTTCCCTATATTAATGATTTAAGTATTCAATTGCATCGAACGGATTGATGACCACTAAACATGTCTCTAAATCAACGTTATCCGTGTGTCGAAAACCCTCCACACTGAATGGCTTGACGCTCATGGGCGTGTAAACCCTAAGAGTGAGCGTGTCGAAAAGGCGGGATGCCAAATGCTTAATTTACACCAACTGGATGCTGATCACACCAGTTCGCGCTCGTAAACCCCCAATGACCCTCATCCTCCTAGGTATGGGTACGCTCGTAAATAGCTAATGCTGGGCTAATCCTCTTACGGATACCCAAGTACAAAGCTAACGTTACAGCTGTGCTCGTTTTAATCCCATACTTAGAAAATCCTACAGATGGTTTCTAAGTTCACTCGAGCTACTAGAACGCTCAAAGTAGAAGTATACATCACACACTTAAGGCCAATACTTAGTTAAATCCTCAGGGGGTTTCTAAGTTCAAATTCGAGCCTCACTATGAATATAGCCAGGGTACCCTCGTAAGGAACACCCTCGCGCCTATATATCCCTCTCTCAAATGTTCAAATGTTTCTAAGTCCTAATCTTAAAGTCCGTGATGGAAGACAGCCAGGGTACCCTCAAGAGAAACGTCCTCGTGCCCAAACACTCCCATCATAGGTATTCAAATATCAACAAAGACAAGCATACAAACATCAAGCACAAAGAGACCACAATGCCCAGCGTTCAGTATTGAAGGAATTAAACTTTATAAACGGAAATATCGTTGAGAACAAGAGGGAGAACAAGTTTAAGTACGTTGTCAAGAGTATCAAATTAAAGTATAGAAATTAAGTGTTCGTAACAGAAATGGAATCTAAACAGAAAGGATCTTGGGGGGCACATGAGAAGCGTCATTGGGCTTGACTCTCAGGCTCAAGAGGGGCAGTTGAGAGAGGAACTGGGGCCAGCACATTGGCGTTCGAAGTTGGAGCATCGCCTGGATCCTCACCATCTTGAGCATCGATGGTGATACCGTCGTCTTCTACTTGGATAGGCTCAGGATCTATGGGATTGGCCTTTATGAACTCCCTCTGGAGCATCATCACAAGAGCCTGATACTCAGGCTCCGCCAGGCTTTCCGAGGGGTCCTCATTGCGGATGATGGGCTCCAAGGGGTCCTCTCAGGAGCCATCCCCAGTCTCACCATTTGGCCCACCGCCTTCCTGAAGAATGTCGGGCGTTGTCAAAATAGTGAAGATTGGTTGCAAAGGCAAAAGCCTTAGAACGCACGAACTTCAACACCGCCTCCCACACAACCTTCGTCTCCAGGCCAACTACCTTCCCCTGTAAATCGGCCAGGTCCTTCTTAACAGCTTCATTCTGGCGGGTACTCTCGGCCAGCTGATCTCCCAGCTCCCTATTGGCCACCCTCAGCTGGTCACGCTCCTCCTTGAGCTTCTTATGATGCTCATCAAGGACCAAATACGCATCATCCGACCGTTTCAAGTCCTCCTTCAGCTTATCTTTCTCGAGATTGGCGACGGTGAGTTGAGCACAGACGGAGTTGTAATCCTCCTGCAGTTGGCCGGGGTCAGAAATGCGCAACAACTTCTTATATTTGGCCTTATGTTCGGAATAGGCCTGCGCTCGACCCTGTAAGTTCTTCAACCTCGGGATCACTTCCTGAAAAGCCAAGAACGAGGGTCAGTGTCAGAAGTAAAGACGAAAAGGATTGGAACTTCACAGATGGATCTAAGGTTTTACCGTTAGGAGAGCATGACAGGCATCATCGGCGACTCGACCGGTATCATGCTGGTTCAATTTATCGTGATCCCGAAAAATTAAAATTTACCGACGATCTCCGTGACCAAATTGGTGCTGGTCGCGCTTTTCTTCAAAAGGACAGGGTCGTCCGTCCTTTGGAGCTTATACCGAGCATCCCCTCGTCATCCAATCTTCCAAAAATCCTCATTCTCGGACGATGAGGTATCACTGCCCTCGCCGCGGTGGCCTACAACCACTTCCTTCCCCTTTCCAGAGATGGGAATGGAGTCAGGCAACCTCTTCCTCTTCCCTTGGCGGTCAGCCCTAATCGCATCATGGCATCGAGCCAGCTCCCCCGAGCGGTTGCGGGAGTTGCTAGAGCTGAGTGCAATGGACTCCTCCGGAGCGGTGGGAGGGAGAGTGGCACCGCGAGCGCCGTCCAGAGTTAAATCTTCGATAGGGCCGGCGACATGGACTTCATTCCCGGCCTTCCTGTGAGCGCCTCTTCCGCCGTCACCTCGCCCTGCTCCTCGGCGAGCGCCTCTTCCCCTCAGGGCATTCGAGGGTTGGGCATGCTGCTGTTGCTGCTGATTAGCTCCCGCCCGCTGAGCGCGCATCATTTCGGCAATGCTTTCTTCGTCCATTCTGGCCGTAAGTACTTGTATGTCTGCAAGATAAGAAGATTGAGCATCAGAAGGATAATATCTGAATAATCGCTATAAAAATATTACAACCTAAACAAGTTAGTGGTGTTATCCTAAGTGTTAGAAAACTTAGTTCCTAGAGTCTGACCGTCGAGGCCCATGATGTCAGCGGGAGGATTGAGTATCATTTCTGGAGGGCTGGAGAGCCCATATCGGAACAGTACCCCCTCGCTCTTCATCAGATCCTTGGCCTTAATCCATTTTTTCTCGTTTTTCATCACGAGGGCCAAACTCTTCGCCCAGTGCTCGAAGAGCTTATTCGCGGATCTATCCTTAACCAGAGGGCCGTCTTCGTGTACTATCCACCCTCGGTGAGCTCAAAATACCCCCCTCCCCCCCCCCGGGGCTCTCCAACGAAGAAGTATTTCTCTTTCCAATTTTCACCGTACGACGTCGAGGGCGAATCAATCATCTTCAGCCCAGACTTGGCTTGGGCATAATAGAACCCATCGGTCGGAGACGAGCGGGGAGAACGGGCCACTTGGATTAAGCTGTTGAAGTTGTCTATTGAGGGTTCGTGGCCCATAGCCCTCATCAAGATCACAAATGTGTTTATTAGAGCAATGCCGTTGGGGAGAATTTGAGTGGGGCTCAGAACTAGGTAGTTGTAGATGTTGGCAGCAACGGTCGGAATTGAAAATCTCAAACCTCCAGCCAGGACGGAGTCTAAGGTTATGGTCATCATTCCCGGAGGCGGACGGTTAGCCCTCTCGCTACTCGAGGGCAAACGAGTCCAGTACACCCTATCATCCCAATAAGCCTTGGACTTCAACTCCGCTAACTCCGCGAGTGTCATAACACTCTCTATGTCATCCGACGACCTGCCGATTTGATGCGGGTTGTTCACCCTCACTTGCGTCAAAGGTTCCTTCCCCTTGCGGCGACGTTTGCAGGGAGGCTCACCCTCGTTTTGGCGCTCAGAAGGCCCTGCACCGCCTTCGGGAGCCGTGATCGCCACTGTAATCTGGTGATCTTGTGGCCTCACCACACTGTTCAGTACGGGGAGTACTCTCTCCCCCTGCCTCTGCATCTCCATCACAATATTCATCTCTTCGAAGAGATGATCTACCCCATCCGGACCACGCTCGTTCATACCTTGAACCGCAGCGTTTAATTCCTCATCCCTACCTCTACAGGAACTCTTACAACGGGAACGGCGATCGGGATTGCATCTTGAGGGAAGCCCCTCGTCATTGGGACGGCTATAGGAATATCGTCATGAGGGGAAGAACTCCCAACGGATATCTCTTCTATCTCCCTCACATAGTTATCTTCAACATTATCTGCCATTGATGTCTTCCTGTTCTTGAAGACGAGTTTTTCAAACAGGAGGTCAGTGAGAAAGGAGATTTCGAGTGCGGATTCAACAACAGAAAGGGTTCCTCCCTTAAACATATCACTCCGACACAACCTAAACCTAGGGTTAGCACAAGAAGGAACAGAATTCGCAAAGAATTACCTAAGGTGGAAGGAAAGGTTTGCTGAAGAACTTGCTGGAATTTGCAGAGCTATTTGCTGTGATTTTGCTTGAAGAAGAGTGAAAGCATGAAAGGTTTCAAAGGCCTTCTCCCTCCCTATTTATAGGGGAAGATCTTACGTCACTTAGGGTTGGGTGATTCAAAATTGCAATCATTTCCCGCCTTGAGAGACTCCCACTTTTGGTAACCGCTTTACGCCTCCCCACGTGCACGCGCCCACGTCTCCACTCCGCATTAAATGCGAATGGGACCTCATTTATGGCTGTGTCAGGGATATCCGTTACTGAAGACGAACAGTCACGTCCCCCCAAAAGAGTGGCCCTCGAAAATTTAAAGTCAGGGCTTAGTGGTCAAAATTCTAAAGTACGCTCAAGTGCTACTACAGAATTTGGGGGGCAAAATAATGAGACATAAAAGCACACTTGGATCCACGCCGTCCACGTGTCGCCATCTACAGACCTAGAGTTTGAACGCTCGCATTACGGGGCTCGAGGACCAGCCCAGCCTACTCACTTATTGGCCAATCCAGGCCCATGCGCCTCGGCCCACTATTCGGGCAAGGGATTCAGGCTGTCAAACCTAGCGCTCGCGCTACGGTCCCTCGAAGTCACCCTTCCCAGGGAAGTGCTTCACGAGGGCACCTCATTCCTTATGCTCGCTTAACTAACGCTCGTGGGTCATCTGCTAGAGGAAAACCTCTCGTGCGTCCCTTCAAGCGTCACCGCGCTCGGATAAGATCTGCCCCAAGTAAGGCATCTGTGCGCTTGCATGATGGATCTTGAGCCTCCCAACGCACTACCCTCGCCAACAACCTCTAATACAGTGGAAGTGCGCACCTCGCACCTGACACGCCGCCCACTTTTCAGAGATATCGCTTTCATACCATCACGGTTCGCCACGTGTTAGGGCAACACAGGTTTGGGACCACTTAGTCAAAATACCCAAAACACCCTCACCCCTAACATATATATAGGAAGGAACTCATGCATTCTTCCCCAAGTCACCTTCTACATAGTACATTGCACTCTAAAACTGCGCATACTTTTCTCCATTTTTCTTCATCTTCCTAGGCCCCGCATTACCTTCACCACAGCTGCATCCTAATCACACTTTGCACTCTTGGTGTTATCCTAGCTAGAAGAACCCACGCTCAAAAGGAAACCCAGTTCTTGTGGCTCAAACGCCCGTGATGGTCTTTCCCTTCCACAAACAAATCTAAAGTGTTTGGTGTTAAAGCAATCTTCTAAGTTTCTGCACCATCCCTGTTATTCCAATAAAGTTTATTTTTATCAGGGTGGCAAATTCTTGTAAAACAGTTCTTAAATCTGTTTTACTTAATAAATCTGTTTTTTCTGTTTGGCCTTCCTCAGATTCTTCCCAAGCTTTTAGCCAATTTAAGACATCCCCTTGTAGGGTTCCTACTATGCAATCTAAGAATTTTTCTTTTGTCCAAATTTCTTAGTAATTGTTTACCACGAATGTTAACGATTGAGCCCATTCGTCTATGATCTTTTCATAGTCTTTTGGGTGACTATCCTTAAAATCTAAATATGTACCATGAGCCACGATGCCATTTTTATGTGACTCTTCTTTGTTAAAAGAGGTTGTTGGTATCTCTTCTTTGACATTTATGTTTTCTATATTGGAAGGTCCTGCTTCATCCATTGGTTTTCTATCAGGATTAGAATCAAAAACCATAAATGTATCTTCATTTTCCTCAGAATTGTTTTCTTCGGAGTTTGAATTCACCACGCTTGTTGCGTAGAATTCTTCAGATTCAGAGTTTTCATCACCAGTATCTATATATATATATATATATATATATATATATATATTTTTTTTTTTTTTTTTTTTTTTGAAACGATCAGTGTCTATATTTAAAACATATTCAAATGCATTGAAAATGTTTTCATGATGCTCATATAGAGATTGTATCTGATTTAGATACTTATTTCTTTCAGATATATCATCTGTTTCTTTATATCTTAATCTCCAATATTCGATAATTTCTTTATAAGCTAAGAAATCTTTTTGTCTTTTTTCTTTTTCCACATCTATGGTTAAGATATGTTCGTGAAATTTTTTGGCTCCTTTAAACAAAGTTGTTTTAACTTTGTCATTAGCTTCTTGAATAACAATGTTTTTGTTTTTCTCAAGTAAATCTTTTTTGACTAATTCTTCCATAATTTGTTTTGTTTTTCAGGTAAGTCGATATTTTCGATCCTACCTATTTTAAAAAGATCATCACTTATAGTATCAGTCAACGTATATAGACGGTTTGTCAAATCTACTAAATAATTTAGGGTTTTTCCTATATTTGTAATATTATAATCTCCTTCAACCATATGCGTTGTATGCCCACAAACTCTTGAAAGCGTAGATCCTAAACAATAAAACTTTTGATTTTCTAATTGATTATCCATAAAGGACCTCACCTTATAGTTCTAGTCTAGTCTTTACTTAATCCACAATACCTAATCAGGCTAAAAGGATCTAAAATCAAGACCTGACTATCAACATTATAAGTCTCTTGGCTAAGAAAACAAATATCTCAAAGTTTAGGCCTATTTTTAAGGAATAAAAATAGTTGGGCTAAAAATATAATTTCTAAAAAGTTGAAGTGCTAATATATAAAAACACAGACCGTAAAATGAATTTGTGATTCTGCTAATGAAGTAGGCGGATCACACCATTCTTACCATAGTTCCAAATAGTGCTCCAATTATGCACTATAGGAATATTTTAATACTATTATTACAAAATGCCCGTGTTTTTGTATTTTTTCAACTATACATTTCTCTCTCTGTAGTTCGATTTAAATTTAATTATCCCTTTCTTCTTTATAAAGATAAAAAGATAACAAACGATCATTTGAGTTCGTTATGAGAATGCTGAAGCAAAATTACGAGTCATGCTTCACTTCATGCGCCATCTTTCCCTTCCTACTTCACTCTCAAGATCTCCATTCCAGTTTCCTCAACTCTGGTGCATTTCTGCGAACCTCTGTTACTCCATTTCTTCGAACGATTCAGTTTCACCTCCCACAAGCAATCTCTCACGCCATTTACAAGGCCGTATCCCTCGACGTCACCTCCTCCAAGTCCACGCCCGCATTTTCCGCATTGATGCGCACCAGGACAATCTAATCTCTACTCGTCTCATTGGCCACTACCCGTCAGCTTCGGCGCTCAAAGTCTTCCGTTTTGTGCGAGAGCCCAATGTCTTTCCGTTCAACGCAATCATCAGAGTGTTTGCGGAGGAGGGTCACTTCCTGAACGCTTTACTTTTGTTTAAGGAGCTAAAATATCGGCGGGTTTTGCCTAATGACTTGACCTTTTCGTTTCTTCTCAAAGCGTTTACCAGAGACGGTGGTGCTGCGGGCTGCGTTGAGCAGGTGCATTGTCAAGTTGTGAAATCGGGTTTTATGTGTGATTCTTTTGTTTGCAATGGTTTGGTTATGATGTATGGGAGGGCGGCTAAGGATTTAAGATCAGCTCGGCAAGTGTTTGATGAAATGCCTGATAGAAATTTGGTTTGTTGTTGGACTTCTTTGATTTCTGGGTATGCTAGAACCGGATTGCCTGAAGAAGCCTTGGAGCTGTTTTTGATAATGCTGCGTGAGAATCTGCTGCCAGAAAGGGATACCATGGTTAGTGTTCTATCTGCGTGTTCGAACCTTAGTCACCGATGCCTTGAGAAATGGATGCATCTAATGGCAGAGCGCAAAAATGAATTCCTTTGCAATAAGTTAGCTTGTGATTATGTGAATATTATACTTGTTTATCTGTATGGAAAATGTAGTAAGGTCGAAAAGAGTAGGGAAGCATTTGATGAAATTTCTAATAGGGGGAAAAGGAGTGTTCTTTCTTGGAATACGATGATAGGTGCTTACGTTCAAAATGGCTGCTCATTGGAGGCTTTGACGGTTTTCAAATCAATGATGGAGAATCATGATTGTCTTCCCAACCATGTAACTATGGTAAATATTCTCTCAGTTTGTGCTGAAGTTGGCGATTTAGACCTAGGCACATGGATTCATGAATACATGAGAAATAGAGGCCACAAAGGCGTACTATCATCAAATGTAAATCTTGCCACTGCATTGATAGACATGTACTGTAAATGCGGGAGGTTAGATGAAGCAAGAAAGGTTTTTGCCCAAATGAAGGACAAAGACATCATTTCATTCAATGCCATGATAATAGGTCTTGCTGTAAATGGTGAGGGAGACGAGGCTTTGAAACTTTTCTCCAAAATGCAAGATCTTCGTTTACGTCCTAATTCTGGAACCTTACTCGGTGCATTATGTGCATGTAGTCATTCAGGTCTGCTAAATAAAGGGCGTGAAATTTTTCAAGAAATGATCCAAAAATATTCATTTCTCCTTAGATTAGAGCACTACGCATGTTATGTCGATCTCTTAGCTCGGTCTGGTTTTATTGAAGAAGCTCTTGGTGTTGTAACCTCGATGCCGTTCAAACCCAATAACTTTGTATGGGGTGCTCTGCTTTCTGGCTGTGTGCTTTACAACAGGTTGGAATTGGCTCAAAGTATCTCCAACATGCTTGTTAGAGTTGATCCTGAGAATTCTGCCGGCTATGTTATGTTGTCAAACTCATTTGCAGCTGATTGTCAATGGCAATCTGTGTCGAAAATGAGAGGGTTTATGAAGGAAAAAGGAGTCGCCAAGGAACCAGGTCGTAGTTGGATCAATATTGGTGGAGTGGTGCATGAGTTTGTCGCTGGATCGGTTTCATACAGTCAAATCCCAAGTGTTCATCAAATGATGGAATCTTTGTTGAAAGAAATGAGACTTTCTAGTTCGTAGACTACTCTTCCATCCACGAGGTTCTTTTTCCAATATTTTGAATTCTTTCACGAGGAAAGGATTATAAGTTTGAAGATCCGATGAGTTCATCAACCATAAACATTCTTGTAATGAGACACTTGTATCAAATGAATCAGTACGAGTTACTTCTAAAGCTTAATTTAGAAAGCAATGGCATACGAAGATTCATCGGGGGTGCTCAAACAGGTAGCCGCCACAAAACAGGAAGAATGGATCCGAAACTGTGGAGCTTATAAGCGTGCAAAAGGGTGTTGGTATGCGTTGATGAATATGAATATTTGAAGGAAAGGGCGATGCTTTATAAGGAGGCATTGGAGCTTATAAGCGTGCAAAAGGGTGTTGGTATGCGTTGATGAATATGAATATTTGAAGGAAAGGGCGATGCTTTATAAGGAGGCATTGGAGAAGAGTGCGTTGGATGATCAAATTAATTTGCTTGTTTCTCTTCAAATCTTTATTTTTATCTTGTTAAGTTACTTGAATGTAAACGGGATTTAATAACGGTCATTCTGTTCGTATGAGAAGCCAAAATATAAGATTTTCCATGTTAATTTTCACCGCAAGTCTATTTTCAAATCAAGGATATGATCTTTACTGTTCCAATACATATAATACTATCTGTAACTTACTTGTTTTCATATGATAAATTCTCAAACACCTCACTTCGTATGATATGATAAAAAAGGTTGTACCACATTGTGTCCATCAATGTCCCCTAAAGAGGGTGTGGGACGATGCCTTCCCAAGTCTACGACCTAATCAAGCACGAACAGATCATGAGTGCACACATTTAGGAATTTCTCAGTATAGATCTTCCAACGCTCGGGTCAAGGAAGAGATACGGTGAGGGTTCCTTGGCATGGATGATGGATCTTCCAACTATTGAGTCGGTCCAAGTAGAAAGTGAAAAGCCTAACGTTCAAGTAATTAAACATAAAAAGAGCGGTAAAAGTTACCTTTCTTCCCCATTTTGAATTATGGGTATCAACTATCAAATTTTAAGATGTTCATGAACGAATTATCTCTCTCTTTAAATATAAAAAGAGCGTAAAATTTTAATTGCGTTTTCAAACAATCACGATTACTCTTTAATCATCTCTCTTTTACGAGATTTTTTGACAGAATTTAAATATAAAAATGTTTAATTTTTTATTTTTTTTAACTCTATAATGTACTTACGCCGTAGGAGATCGTGAAACTTAGTGATTTAGTGATTTATGAAGAGGGAGTTCTTAATTTTTTTTCCAAGTTAAATTTAGTTCTTTTCGAAATAAAAATAACATACCATAAGTTCAACTACAATCTTTCAAAGACAAACAGTACTTCTAAAATTAATAGATAATTAGAAATATAAAAATTTAAAACCTTACCCTTTAAATTAAGATTTCGAATCCCCATTTTTTAGTTTAAAGAAAAAAAAAAGATTTCAAATCCACGTTCCGAATTCCAGAATCACAATTCGGTTGTTCTCTAAGATATGGAGTAATCATGACACAAATCTGAAAAGAATTTGCATGCATGAGATATACAAGATAAACATGACCCTATCTCCCGCTTCCCATTTTTCTGTAAACCCCTGGAATGTCTTCTCTTCTCTTTCTAGAATCGTGTTTATTTAAACCCTTAATTCTCAATAAAACTTTCTTTTAAACACCCAAATTATTAAAACCCCAAGATTTCCTCGTAATCTGTTAGCAGTTACGATATTTATTATGGAGCGTCAAAATCTTAGGCTGAATCCCTCATATTTTCAAGATTTTTCCATGGCGGGAACCTTCCACCCCGGCGCCGGCGACGCCCCGGAGACCCATCTTCCGCCGGGATTTATTCAGTACAACTTGGTCCCTGATCCTTCTCAGATGAATACAAGAATTCAACCAAGCAATAACTATGGTATCCCTCTAGAATTAGACTTCAATCGACTCAGCCTCTCAGCCCCGCCGCCGCCTCCTCTGTCGGCCAACATCATGGCGGCGGCGCCACCAGTCAACGGCTTCGGCAGAGGTTCGATCAACAGAGGCAGCTCATCTACCAACATGTCACCCGGGGCTAATCTGGGGTTCTCACCGTACGCTCATATGAATCCACAATTTTCGAATGGCGACATACAAAGAATGAGGATTGAACAGATGAGATCGTTCATGCATGGGCGAAACCTGGAAATCTCGAACTATGAATCGGCCTATGCATACAACAACATTATTCCCCGATCGAATCGAAACAGGTTCGACTCGTACCGATCAAGAAGCCTGTTGAGCTTTTCGGGTTTCGAAGATTTGAGGGGCAAGATCTTACAGTTTGCTGAGGATCCCTGCGGTTCTCAATACCTGCAAAATACGTTTGAGATGTGCACTGAAGCAGAGATGACTCAATTGCTTCTCGTGATCATTAGCAATCAGCGCAACTTTAAAGATCTTTGTATGCATTTCCATGGGTATGTTTTGATCATTAATTACTATCTCACAAACACTAGATATTGATAATGTAAATATATATGTAATATACTCTTGATTGATGGTGTGTATATTCAGGACTAGGGTTGTGCAGAAACTAATAGAGTGCCTAACAACAGCAGAGCAAAGGTCCATGCTTATGTCTGTCATAAAGCACATAACTTTTGCTCTCACTAAAAGCTCATGCGGCAGTCATGTCATCCAACACTGTCTCCAATACTTTCCTTCTGAACACACCAAGGTAGTTTTCTGTAATTATTAATTATAATGCACAATTGGCTTTGTGTAGGAAAAATCATACTTGATCTTTGTGCAGCATATCTTGAACGTCGTGGCGGATAATTGTGTTGACATCGCGACCGACCGGAGTGGATGCTGCGTTATCCAACAGTGTGTAAACCACGCTTATGGTGAACCAGGCGAGCGCCTCATTGCAGAGATAACATCAAATGCACAAACTTTGTCTGAAGATCGTTACGGGTATATTATGCATCTAACCGAACTGAATTACTTTTTCTTTGATCCTATGTATTTAAGTTACAAACTGTAGGTTTTAGATCCTATCTGTGTAATTTATAAACTGTTACAAACTGTTGGTTTTAACCTTGTTTAGGAACTACGTTGTGCAACATATACTTTGCAAAAGAATCCCACACGTCTCAGCGAATATAATTGCACAGTTAGCTGGAAGCCATGTGGCGTTGTCGATGAACAAGTATGGGAGCAATGTGGTGGAAAAATGTCTTGAATCTAAAGTAGATCAGGTCTTTGATGTTATTAACGAGATCATTCATAGTCCCGATTTCTTGACGGTTCTCAGGGATGCGTTCGGGAATTATGTGGCTCAAGCTGTCCTTAGAGAGGCAAGGGTATGTATCACTCAAAGTGAAACTTACGAATAACCCCTAAAATTTAATCTAGCTACGAAAGTACCCTCATAAGAAAACTACGAAAAACACCTTGAGAACTAGAGGGGTATTTGTAATTATCCGACTGTCTCAGATTGTGATTATATATACGAGTATTTATCATAGGAATAATTAACTTGGAAAATGCATCTGCAGGGACCAATTCGAGAGAGTATGGTGAGCCTGATTCAAGCACACCGTGCAAGCCTACACAGCCATCCTCATGGTAAAAATGTTCTAGCAGCAGTTAAAGGAATGAATCTACGTGAATGATTGTTATTGTTTAGTAGTGATCCCCACACTTTTATTATGTTGTCCTTAATTAATGTTGTTCTTGTCTTAGGTATGTTGTCTTAGTGAATTAGTAGTTCAGTTCAGTATTGTGTTGATGTTAGTCTTGTTCGTTGTGTTATGTGCTGTTCTAGTTTTATGCCTATGTAAGGGTAGGTATGTGTTGTTCTACTAATTGTTTGTGGATTATGAACTAGCATTGATGTTTTCTCTCTTTAGGAGAGAAAAATGGAAATTGTTTGATTTCTATTTATGTGTTTCTCTCTTATGATTTCAATGGTTTATCATCTACGATATATGGATGGATCGTGTCATAGATACGACAACACGGAATTTTTTTTTAATTTTAGTGACTGACACAACATGAGATGAGAAAATAATATTTTTTAGAAATATTTGTGCATAATAATCTATCATCACAATATAGATTGCATTAGGCCCTGAGGACATTTTATTTGTAGTACAGTCATCCCCAAATAGAAATTGTAATATTTCAATAATAAACCTAATTGGACGAATATTTTTGCAACAAAATAAAATGTTAGGAACTCTGGTGTAAAATGACCATAACAAAATTTTTAATTACCACTAAACACACGAGTGGTTTCTGCAATTTGCCCTATATAAAGTAAAAACTAACACAAAAACAGAACTACTTTTTTAATTCATGCTTTATTATTGCAACTATTTGCTAACAATTTTGTTCGATCCAATATTTCAATTTGAGCTTTTTCTCGAAAGGAAATAGAATTTCTATGTATTGTTACTAAAAACTTTTAAGTTTGATGAAATTTCATCATTTTGTGCAATTGATGTTTCTTGAAATATAACTACAATAAAAGTCTGAAAATTCTCTTCCAAAATGTTTCTTGAGAAAGGAATTGGACAAAATAAATACGCAGTCACAATATCTTTATCTTGATCCTCATACACATCATATTTCAACAATCAATGCAAAAGAAAGGGCAGATATTTGTTCTAAAGCACATTCAAACTCGAAATATCCTAACTGAACTTAAACTCAATTATAGTAAAAAATAAACACCAATTATGCATGCGTTATGATTCCAAATCTGCAAAGAAATTGCTTGAGGTAGAATTCTTTCCTTTGCTCGAATTTTTCCCTTTGGTCCCTGGAAAGATGGCCAAAACCAAAAGGTCCACATAAGTTCGTTCGTAAACTGTATTTGTGGCACTGATTTGAACAGGCGACATCTTTGATGGTTACATCATATGTAGTTAGATAAAGACTTCTAGAGTTTGTATCATCTTTTGTTACTCTAAATCTAGAAAGACAATCAGGGAATGCGCATAATGTCTACCTTGTGGTGTCCAAGTCAATCTATATATGGCTATATCTCCAATGACAAAAGCAATCATAAGCTGAGGGTGTACCTTTAGAAGGTTTTGTGATATTATCATCGACATCCATCCCATCACTGTCGCTGTCTGAGCCAGCGGCATGATTTGGCATGGTATTTGCAGGACCTTGCAGCAAGTCATCCAGATCCCATAGCTATATTCACATGAGTTGGTATGTTTAGATTCCCATATAAATACATATAAATAATAAATATAGAACTGCGTAGGGTAGATAGTGACCTTTAATGTCTGGTCATGTGAAATGCTTCCAAGTAACTTTCTATCGTGGGAAAAGGCTGAAGCACCAAATTACATGAGAAGAACTTATAGAACGAAATCTTGAAAATTTAACAATGTGCTTTGATTGCAACTACATGACAAATGATTTTCTGGAGAAGAGTGGAGAAGGTCATACCAAGCCGTTCAACGGGACAATCAGAATGCTCGGCAATTGGTTGAATTATTCTGTTGGGCAATATACCTACCAAACTAAATAGAAAACATGGGACGGTTAAGTTAATCCAAGAAGTTCCCAAGTCACGAGTTAATTGGGGCACAATTCCTGTTTGGCTTAAAAAACTCAGAAAACTCTAACCTGATCATTCCATTCTCAGAACCAGTGATTAGTCTATCTTCATCAAGCTTTACCAGGGAAGATGGAAAGAGAACAATATATTAATTTAATGAAATGTGGTCACATAAACAGCTGGAAAAATCTCAAGGGAAAACTAAAATAATCATGAAACACCCACCTTTAGCAATGCATCGACAGAATTAGGAGAGAGATCAACAAAACGATCACTGGAAAACAAAAAGATCACAACATGCAATCTAAATGTAAAGCATCTTATGCAAAACAAATTTAAAAAAATCCACAGCATTCTCAATTCTATCCCAGCTGAAACCTCACAAGCTCAATATTTTCCTCTGAAAAAGGGAAAGCCGGTAGAGATGAAAATACCTGCAATCTTTGAAAAATCCCCAAGAGTACAGCAATAATGTGCCAGTCTGTGTTCCACATACAACCTTTCTACCATTCTAGTCATAAAGGCAAATGGTTAGGAATAACCCAATTCAGTAGGAAATATAATTTTACAAGTTCCTAGTCGAAAGAAAATAAAGCACAACGGCATAATCTTTGTCACTAAGATGTGGGTTTCGAGACAGATCAGTAAATTAAGCAAAGGAGTGGAGCTTAGAACTGAAAATAAATTTATAAAAAAGCAAGAGAAGATAAATGCCCACAACAATTTAATATTTCTTTTGTTATTTACAAGAGTAGATAAAGATGAAGTCAGGAAAAATGGTGAAATTGAATAGTAGTCAAATATGTCACAAAACGAATGGGAAATCAAGATAAGGTATAAGTGACAATCAAGCACGACGATCTAATATAATGATATAAGAGACCAAATCAAGAGCTTTTTACATCCAAAATAGGGAAATTACTTATGCTCTTTCTAAGTGTAATTAGGCCTGACCTTCATAATCACAACAGATAGCAGTTCATCCTCTGAGAACTCCGACCGTGTTTGGACCTGTAATAGATTAGTACAGAGAATTCATTCACTAACTAACCTAAGCTGTTCACAGCATTGGTAGCATGTAATTAGCCGATCAAATGCTGAAAGAAACAGACAGAAATAACTAATGCTATTAAATTCACCAATGCTAAAATAAACAGAAGGAGAAAAAACTGATGCAACTAAAGCTGATTAGATGCTGAAAGAAATGGAAAGAAATACCTTGTTGCTTCTTAAATTGCAAACAGATAGAGTGCCATCCCCACTGTGGTAAAGATAAAAAGGAGAAATGCATATAAAATTATTCAAGTGCCAATTATCAGTAAAGAAATGCATTGTGGAAAATTGATATCTATAGATGGGCATCTAAGAGTGGAAATAAGAGATTGACAGAGTATATGGATTGGATACGTAATGCAATCACACCAATGGAAACATCAATGACTAACAGTGCAAAATCATCATTTGTTCCCATGCTCATACATTTGCCAATTTCCAGAAGTAACCCTTGTCAACTGGAAATTCAGAATGCCAACAGGGGTTGGCCAAGTGGTTGGAAGGTTCTTTCTCGAAGGCAATGACCCGGGTTCGAATCCCTGTGGCCACTTCGGGTGTGTGTGTAAAAAATAAAAATAAAAAAACTCGAAATTCAGAAAGTAATTTAGAGAATAAAAAACTGAGAGATCTGGTCAAATCACATTCCAATAATCTCAGTGTGTGTGAAGATAATTCTGGCAAATGCACATGCCTCATGCTTCTTGCAATGCACACAGAAGAAAGGCTACCTTGCTCCAATCAGTTTCATGGAATCCGAGGCAAATGTTATATCTGAAATGTATTCCTCATGGACATTAAAAGAATTGCAGCAAGATCGTTGTCGGGTATCCCATACCTGTGATAGGAAGCAGTATGAGAAACCTAAATATCTTCATCCAAGGAAAAGGAAAGGGCTTTAAACTCAATTGCTTCATAAATGGCACTATGACATTCCCTCAAACAAGCCAAAAAAAAAAATCTCGCAAGCATATTTATTAGGAAATAGGGAAGAATTAGGACTCAGAGTAATCAGGTGCATTATATTCACCTTAATACAACCTTCATCATCACCAGAAGCAATGGTTGTTTCTGTCAAGTTAACTATTCGATTGACAGGAGCTCTGCATATTCCACAAGACTCTTTAAACTCATGAAAACAACTCCCTGTGACAATTGCAGTAGAAAAGAAGTCTAGAGAAACAAAAAAGAAAAAAACAACCTACCCATGTGCATTATCAATTCGTGCAACTGCCGAACCAGTTTCAATATCGGTTGCCAGAATAGAACAATCCGGAGACCCAGTAACTATACCTGGAAAAAAAAATCACATGAAGAAAAATAAATAGAGATATTATTAGATCACGGCACTTCCTTACATCAATTAAGGAAAAAAAAAAAAAGAAAACAGAGTCCAGAATACAATAACACACAAATTACCACGCCCTTCATTGACAAAGCGGAGCGCTCTACATGACTCCGTATGAGCCTTCTTTTCCAGAAGCCTAATAATTAAACATCACCATCAACATCAACAACTTACAAAAATGTGTATATGGCGGCAACTGCTAAGTTATACCTCTGTGGCGTGGATTCAGCAGCATAGCGATACCTAACCCAAAATCAACAAATTTCATTGAGCAACATCATTGAATTTAGGAGGATGACCAAGTGGAGCTGAAATCAACTTACAAAAGAAGGTCGCCAGTGATGAGACCAGTCGCAACGAGGTTATCTGAAGGATGAAAATCAAGGTCAAATGGATGATCTCCCAATTCAATCTCCATCACTTAGCGAATACAATCTGCAGCAAATTGAAACAGGGAAATTGCAGGAGAAGTGGCAGTTTGTCTTAAACCCTAGAAAGGGATTAGGGCTTTGAGGTTTGGCGCGGATGAGTCCTCCCGTTTACTATAAGTTCAATTTCAGTAACTGTATTTTTGCTTTTATCAAATTTTGTCCACTATAGTTCTATATTTTTTTTTATTTTTTTTTAAACTTATAGTTCTATAATTGTATCCTCAAAGTTTATAATTTTTTTTTTGGCAATTATTAAACAGGAACAATAATGTTAAAAAGTTATCCTAAACCCCCTAATTTGAAAATTCTTCATTTGTGATCACCAATATAGCACATATTTTTTGTAAACCCCCCAAACACCTTAAAAGACTACTTTACCCTCAAGTTTTACTCTGATACACACACGATTGATTCATCACCTTACAACTAAACTCCCTCTGATTCTTCCCGCGATTCTGAGTCCACCGCTGCCCCCGCCCCCGTCCCCGCCGTCGCAGCCATAAGCCTATTATCATAGCACCCCCAATTGTTGCTATTGGTATTTTGATTTGATAACCGAAGCGGACACCACTTGTTTGATACGAAATCAAGAAAACCCAATCTGGGAAGATGGATTCCGGCAGCTTGGTGACTTGTTTGATTTGGTGTAGTATATTTTTTGAAGGCGAAGATCATGTCTTTCAACTTCGGGAGAGCGATACGCTTGCAAGAGTGTTTTCGGAGATTGAGACCCATTGGCCTGCGTTCGATTGTGATACATATGTGGTGCAGTACAAGGCTGCCCATATGGAAGATGAATCATGGATTACTTTGAAGAAAGATCAAGATGTTGAGAGTATGGTGGCAGTGCATGGTCTAGCAAAACAACACATTGCAAAGTTGAGAGTAATTCAGCCCCCTTCAAGTTCATCTCAGAGAAGGTAGTCCCTATATTTTAATTTGCTCTGTTATATGGCTGATTTGGGATTGTGATGCGTTATTCGTTTGGCTTGTGTCTTATTTGAAAAGGGATGACCAGGGAATGACCTCTACAAGTCAAGCCCTAGTCGTTCAAAATTCCAACAACAATGAATCCTGGAGTCGTTACATCCGTCACGTTGGACAGGCCTTTAAGGATGCTAATGACTGTAGGGTTCATCTAAAAAATTATCACATTGCAGTGAACGAAAGTTTAAATATATGAAGAATGATACTGATAAGATTATAGCTACTTGCCCGAATGAGAACTGCAACTGGAGGTTTTATGCCTCCTATTGTAGGAGAGACGGTGAGTTTGCTATAAGAAAGTTAAATGTTGACCATGTTTGTGGTTTGGAAACTGTTACGAATAAAAGGTCACACCCCAATGCCGATTCAAATTGGGTTGCGGGTGTGATGAAGGCCCTTATCATGGCAAATCCTAAATACAAACCGAAAGATATAGTTTCTTATATCCGGAATGAGCACAATGTGGAAATTCCATACCATACTGCTTGGCTGGGCAAGGAGATAGCACTACATGAAATCCATGGTTCTGATGTTGTCTTATAACCGACTCCATTGGTATGTGGATGCTGTGAGACGTTCGAATCCCGGCAGCATTTGTGATTTGGAGACAAAACAACCGGATAACAGGTTTAACCGCTTGTTTATGGCTTTGAATGCTTGTTTGGTAGGATTTCTTAGAGGTTGTAGGAAAATAGTTTTCCTTGACGGCACTCATATCATGTAACGCCCCAACTTTTCAGTATTTTAAAATGACATATGTGTTTACTAATTTGCGCAAATTAATCAGTTTTTAGTGTTTACTATAATTAAATTTCATTGTTTAATTGTTAAATAAGTGATTAATCGAAATATATGCAATATTTGAATTTGAATTTATGTGAATAACTTGTGTGCTCCTTAATTGCGCGAAATAATTATTTATATGTGTTTTATACATTAATTTTTAATTTAATTATATTAACTGTTAATATTGTTAATTGTTACATTTTAAGTTTTATTAATATTAATTTATATAATATTAATATGTTAGTACGCTAATTGTATCTAATTAGTTAATTTGATATTTAAATCATAATTTATGCATGCATGTTACCTATAAGTTATTTACGTATCTATTAAATATATTTATATACATATATATATATATATATATATATATATATGTGTGTGTGTTAAGTGTGCACGTGTGTTTAGTGTATTTGCATGAAGGCATGCAAACCATTTTAATTTATAATTATGCATGCATATCTGATTTTATTAGTGCATGCATGAGTTTTTATATTTATGATTATATATGTATTAATTTGTTATGTTATTTGTTAATATTATGAATTCTATTGATACATTGCGTATGAGTGACATTTACGTGCTTCGTTTCTATATGAATTGATACCGAAATTTCGTGCATATTTAATATGTTGGATTTATACGTGTCTTGTATAAGAATATATGTTCGTTTCGTATTTTCGGATTTATTTGCTTGTGTTTCGGATTTAATTTGAATTTTGGAATCCAAGTCGGGGGCTAACGAGCAATTAGCGCACCCTTGGTTCCGTATTTAATATCTTGAGCTCGGGAACTCGGATTCGAGTTCCGTCAACTTCGCTGAACTCATAACAAAAATTCGGGTTTAGTAAACTTAGCCTTATATTTTTCTAACGTCATTTGAACCTCCGAAATCCAACCGAAAAATGAAACGGCGACGAAACTGACCTTGTTGCACTAAAATGACCATAACTTATTCATTTGTTGAACAAATTAACCATGGTTAGACTCTATGGAACCCTAACTCAACCCTTTATTCAGCCATAAACCCCCCAAACCGAAACAACCCTTCCCACTTGCTGAAAATATCTCAAACATCTCCTGCTTCCCAGTTTTTCCCGTAGCTCAAGCCCTACCTTGAGATTCAAGCTCAAATCTCCTTCCAAACCTCCATTAATCCACAAGGTAAGCTTGGATATGTTATGTACATTCAATATGAGTCATTTCCATTCATTCATCCCTAATTTTGATCATGGTTTCATGAGGTTTCTGACTGAATTCGAAAATAAGAGGTTTGGGACAAATTTGATGATCTCTTTCATTTCTTGATGGATTTGAGTGATTCCAAGCTTGAAAATGATTGTTTTGACATCCTCTTTTCATTTATGATCATTGATTACCTGGTAGTAAGAGTATTTGTGAGATATCATTTATGAGACTTTGAGAAAATTTCATGAATTGGTCGTGTGTGCCTGCGTCTCGCGTCTGAGCTTCCTTGGGGCTGACTTGTATGTTAAATTGGAGTTATTTCGCAGTATTTTTGATGGATTAGCTTACCTGAACATGATTGGGGATTAATGAGATCAGTATGCTCTGTTTTTCGTGGGATTTTGCTCTGTTTTTTGGACTGAAATTGTTGTTGTCAGCTGCTGCGTCTTCTTGTTCTTGTTGCTGTCAGTTTTGTGTATTGTTAGGCCTGAGTTGTTGTGCATTTCATGCCATGAGTTGCTGCTTATCTTGTGATGGGTGTCGAGACCACCAATAATAAATCCCAAGTACCGAATACAAAATAATTTACAAATAGTGGTAAAAGGGTATCGATCCTCGAAGATTGGGTGAGATTGTACCTCTTAATATGCCAAGGAAATGAAATAAAGCGATTAAAATAGGGGGGTTTTGAGATTGTGATTATACTAATAATAAATTAAATAAAACGAGATTAAATAAACAAATAATTAACAACTAAACTCAGCTGACACTTAAATTAATTCAGTAAATAACAAGTAGCTGGGATTTTCCTACGTATGCATCAGGCTATGATCACAGACAGGGTGATTAATTCCTCGTTAGGCTAGCTATAGTTACCAGTTACCTTAGGCTCCCTCGTTTCTTCTTACTTTTTAGAACGACTAGAAGAAACTCCTAATAATCATCCCCTAATTAACCGATAACCCTATCAGAAACTCCTTCTAGGATTCAACCGGATAATTGCTTTACGTACTAAAGAAACACTAGCCCTAACCGACTAAGTAGAAACTCCTACTTCGCCTAATTAGACCGTAATATCCCACAACACAAAATCAGCCGAACTTAACAACCTAGTGTTGAATGCCACTTCGTTAATTGCCCGGCTAGACTCCACCAAACGAATTAACTAGCTGTATGTGTGTTAATAATTCTAAGATTCGTGCACTAATCAAAGAATAAACCAACACTCAATGACGTGAAATTAGAAATAAAACGGATAACTTGAATTAATCAACAAAAAGAAGTAGTCTCACAAAACCTAATGCATACTAGGAAAATCCCGACAAAGACGACACTAGAAAATTACTAACAAAGGAAATTAACAAAGTCAAAAGAGTAAACTAAAGGAAAGGGATGGATTCCTTCTCTCTCATATGAAAAGTGTGTCCCTTCAATCTCGGTTCTTCTCCTTTTATGTAGTGCCAAGGCTTGAATTCTTCTCCCCACTCCTCCATGATCTGCCATCATAAAATCCAATAACTCCACCTCTTCACGTTCTGCCAGAATAAATGGCCACTAACTCCCTACGTTTTCAATGAATGTGCCCAAGTTATTGCCAGAAAAACGGGTCAGGAACCCTGACCGTGACCTCAGGTAAGCTTCTTCACTATTTTTCCACATTCTCTCTTCAATAAATGCCCACTAACTCTTTCATATAATGCCATAACTCCCAAGAAATGTGCTGAACGTGTGTAACACCTGAAAATTCTTATCAACTTAAGGGTTGATCTTGTGGGCTTTCCCTAAACTTGGCCTTCCAAATGAGGAGTCATGGGCTTGATTTGGAGCTGAAGGAGTTGTAACACAATTGAGCCCAATTTCCCTCAAATTCATGCAAAAAATAATTCCCTACAAGAGAACATTAAACCAATCAATAATCCATCATGAAACTAAATCAAGGGCCCAAAATATCATATTTTTTAAGCTCAATTATAAGGTGAATATGCAACATATCAATTCCCCCCACACTTAGGGGATGCTTGTCCCTAAGCATAGCATAGAATCAAGGTTGTTATCACACTCTAAATTCCTACTACAACATTCCGGTGTGTAAACTAGGAAACTTTTGTTGTCACCAAAAACTATCCACAACGAACACAACACAAAGCTTAATTTGAAATCAACTTTCCAATGAAAGAACATATGAGCTCAAGTTCCAATTATCATCATGCATAATTTCGTCTAAGTTCATTAGGCCTATGCGATACAAAAGAAACAAGTTCAAGGCAATTAATCAATCGAATATCAATCAGTTTTGCGCATGTGTCAAGAATACCAAAGATACGGTGATGAGCCAAGTTACATCTTCCAAGATAAGCAACCTAAAATCCTAGAGAGCTTTTAAAACAATTCTTTACTCAAAATAATATTGCTCTTTTCTTTTCTAACTTTATTCTCTGACAGCACTCTCTTTTTTTTTTCAGCATTTTTTTTTTGAGCACTTTTTTTTTTTTTTTTTTTTTTGTCTCGTTTTTTTCTGAGTTTTCCGCAAAGCAAGGCGAACTCCAGTTGTTTATCCCTTTAAGTGTTGGGAAAACAATTTCGAGAACGGCCGGCATTCGGCCCTACTCATGGCACTTTAATGATTTGGAATTCTTCCAAGGCCAGAGGAGTAGTCGCGCGAGTTCTACTGACCAACCTTTCTCTAGTTGGCCCCTCGCAAGCTCTCCCTCACATCTAAATGCTTATCAAGTTAGACTTAGTTTAGCTCAACACCTATCTACCGTTTCTCAACATAATTGCAAAATTTAAAAGATATTAAATCAACTAATCACTTTGGACAAGATTCACTCGTAGCATGGCTCCAATTTAGCACACACAACATTTAGTTCAACTTTTTATGCTCAAGCTCATACAATTCCTACCATGTCAAGTGTCAAATAAACTCACTTCATGTCATGCGAATCATAAATAATCAAAGGTTTCAACTCAATTTCCTTTTCAAATTGATCCATCAACAACCAAGAAGCTGTAAGAAGGTTACTAGAAAGGATATCATACCAAACAATTCCATGCTACACATATTCAAAATTTCAGTCAGCCCTTATCATCCTAAAAAATACCCAAAAACATGCAAAAATTCGAAAAAATTTATCTTTTTCAGCCCGCAATACCCAATATTTCCCCCACACTTAAAAGCATGTTGTCCTCAACATAAAGTAAGTCATAAATGAAAAACAGAGGACTTCCCTGAACCTGGGGGGTGTGATTGCTTTGAGTCAGACTCGGAGAATCCTGTCTGTGATCACGGCTAGCCTTTCTGTCAGTAGTATTGGTCTGAGGTGCAGTGCAGGTTCAGGCCAAGTGCGGTGATGATTTCAGGAACAACGCGGACTGAGTTCGCGGTGTTGTCGTGGCTGGATGTGGCCTGTTCAAAAGCGGTTGCGGTTGGGCTGTGGGAGGAAAGTTGATGGCGGCGCCTTGCTACCGTCGATGATCAGCGGCGACATGTTTGGTCGGTGAATCATTCCATTACCCATGGTGGAATTAGGGTTTGGAGTGTCTTGCATTTTGGGGATTTTGAGTGAATTGAAGAGATTGATTTGTGAAGTGGGCGGCTGATGTGAGTGATGTTAGGGTTATTTACGCGGCGGGGCGGGGCGGGTCGTGGCTTGCGGGTAGGGTGGCGGGTGGTTCAGGTATGTGGGTTAAGCTCTGATTATCAAAAATGGACCCAGAACCCTTGTCCGTGACCTCAGTCAAGTGTTTTCACAGTAGCAAATTGACATCTTCATCAATATAGTTCTTGCGCCTCCCCCACACTTATCTAAATATACGACTGCCAGATACACCTGCAACACAAGAGGGGAAAAAAAATCACTACGGGACGAGAGAAAACGAGAAAAGCGACACAAAAACGAAAACAACGAAACTAAGCAAGGAAATAAACATGGGTTGCCTCCCATTTAGCGCCCGTGTTTAACGTCATGGACCCGACGTGTTTAATTTTGCACTTTAAGCTTCTAGAGGAGGATCCTCTAGATTAATCCATTCAACCATGTGCGATTTAAATCCTTCATAAAACGATGTTGGTTCATGCCCCTTCAGGCAAGGTCCCGAAGTGTTCTGTTATGAGCCACATCCTGACCGTGATCATTGACAGGGAAGTGATCAGTTTTCCTGTCAGTCTGCTGCGCAACAACAAACTCTTGTTTAGAATCAATATCAGAATCCAGCTCAAACAATTTTGTATTTGCACCAACTGCTCGTATGAAGGTTCCTTGGCATAAGAAAAAGAAACAAAATCAATTAATAACCAATCCCCGGCAACGGCGCCAAAAATTGATGGGTGTCGAGACCACCAATAATAAATCCCAAGTACCGAATACAAAATAATTTACAAATAGTGGTAAAAGGGTATCGATCCTCGAAGATTGGGTGAGATTGTACCTCTTAATATGCCAAGGAAATGAAATAAAGCGATTAAAATAGGGGGGTTTTGAGATTGTGATTATACTAATAATAAATTAAATAAAACGAGATTAAATAAACAAATAATTAACAACTAAACTCAGCTGACACTTAAATTAATTCAGTAAATAACAAGTAGCTGGGATTTTCCTACGTATGCATCAGGCTATGATCACAGACAGGGTGATTAATTCCTCGTTAGGCTAGCTATAGTTACCAGTTACCTTAGGCTCCCTCGTTTCTTCTTACTTTTTAGAACGACTAGAAGAAACTCCTAATAATCATCCCCTAATTAACCGATAACCCTATCAGAAACTCCTTCTAGGATTCAACCGGATAATTGCTTTACGTACTAAAGAAACACTAGCCCTAACCGACTAAGTAGAAACTCCTACTTCGCCTAATTAGACCGTAATATCCCACAACACAAAATCAGCCGAACTTAACAACCTAGTGTTGAATGCCACTTCGTTAATTGCCCGGCTAGACTCCACCAAACGAATTAACTAGCTGTATGTGTGTTAATAATTCTAAGATTCGTGCACTAATCAAAGAATAAACCAACACTCAATGACGTGAAATTAGAAATAAAACGGATAACTTGAATTAATCAACAAAAAGAAGTAGTCTCACAAAACCTAATGCATACTAGGAAAATCCCGACAAAGACGACACTAGAAAATTACTAACAAAGGAAATTAACAAAGTCAAAAGAGTAAACTAAAGGAAAGGGATGGATTCCTTCTCTCTCATATGAAAAGTGTGTCCCTTCAATCTCGGTTCTTCTCCTTTTATGTAGTGCCAAGGCTTGAATTCTTCTCCCCACTCCTCCATGATCTGCCATCATAAAATCCAATAACTCCACCTCTTCACGTTCTGCCAGAATAAATGGCCACTAACTCCCTACGTTTTCAATGAATGTGCCCAAGTTATTGCCAGAAAAACGGGTCAGGAACCCTGACCGTGACCTCAGGTAAGCTTCTTCACTATTTTTCCACATTCTCTCTTCAATAAATGCCCACTAACTCTTTCATATAATGCCATAACTCCCAAGAAATGTGCTGAACGTGTGTAACACCTGAAAATTCTTATCAACTTAAGGGTTGATCTTGTGGGCTTTCCCTAAACTTGGCCTTCCAAATGAGGAGTCATGGGCTTGATTTGGAGCTGAAGGAGTTGTAACACAATTGAGCCCAATTTCCCTCAAATTCATGCAAAAAATAATTCCCTACAAGAGAACATTAAACCAATCAATAATCCATCATGAAACTAAATCAAGGGCCCAAAATATCATATTTTTTAAGCTCAATTATAAGGTGAATATGCAACATATCATCTTGCTTGCATATCACTTGGGCTACTGCTACGTTTAAGCTTAAAACAGGGACTGCTGCAGGCATGCGACACGGGGTGTCATTCTTTTTCTTTCCAGCGTGAAACGGGGGTGCATTTTTGGCCTGAAATTTCTGTACCGAGACACGGGGGTGTCTCGGTTTGTTCTAGGTTTGTGACACGGGGGTGTCACCTTATTTATTCCAAACTTAAACCTACGTTTGCATGCATGTGTGTGGCTGTTGTTTGGTCAGTCCTTGCTGCTGCTGCTGTCTTCCTTGGTTCCGCAGGTGTGTGTGTGTGTTTGTTCTCCCCACATGTAAATTGCTATTGCTATTCTCTAACTGTGCATGAATGTATATATATATATACGTATATTTGTGTGTGCATGCTTGGCAAGTTGTGTATGTGCGTGCATAGCTATATATATATATATATACATAAATGTGTATTGTGTGCATGCATGTAAATGTAGTTGTGTATTATTATTATATATATATATCTATTTTGCATGCATAATATATATATATATATATATATATATATATATATATGTGTGTGTGTGTGTGTGTGTGTGATACGTGATACATATATATATATTAGTTATGTAATAAATATAGTATGCATGTGTATGTAATCAATATATATATTTATTATATATTTTAAAGTATTAATTGATTATTCCAATTATACAATTTAATTGTTTATGTTCTAATTTTAAATGTGAATTAATACGTGTTATGCTTCTACTTGAATTCTTGAATTAAATTGATTGAAAATGTGGAATTATAACTTCGAATGACTTGATTATATGATTTAAATTCCTTTAACATGGAATGTGAAGGATATGAACTCGTTTGAATACGAATGCTTCATTGAATGAATGAATTGAATGTTTATACGTCTTTAAGACTTTAATAGTGCATATGAACATTTTATGATATTATATCATCTTTTACGCATTCATATCACGTTCATTGCTTGTCGTGCGTCTTATATGGCTCATTGGAGTCTCGAGTCTCACGAACACGTCATGTTGTCTTTTGTACAGTTTATCTCCAGGGTGGAGAATCTTGATCAACTAGGCACTCGGTAACTCGTATCCTTGTATCGCCATGTTCCAGGTGAGGGCTATGTTTTAAAACCCGGACCGGACCGATCGGTCGGACCGGTTCAACCGGGGACCGGCCGCTCATCCGGTCCGGGCAGCCCCTCAAAACCAGTCCTTAAATGGACCAGTACTGACCGGGGCGAACCGGTCGAAAACCGGTTAAAAAACCGGCCCGGACCGTTTCACGGGCCGGTTGGCCCAGTTTTTTTTTTTTTTAAAACTGTAAAAAGCCTTTTCAAATGGGGGTTTGTGGGAGTCGAACCCACCACCTCCATCTTATGGGAAGATTTGGAAACCACTTGGCCAATTGAATTGTTGATATCAATTTGAAAAAACAAATTAATAATACGCATGAAACACACAAGTCCTAAAAATATATTAATTATGATTACAAATATTATAATATATTATAAAATTTCAATTTAAACATGGATAAGATAATATGAAATATTTTATTTATTATAATATATATTTATAAAAACATAAATGTATGTGATGTATTTTTTTTTTTTTTTCAAAATAAAAATATGTTATTTGTTAAATCAATTTTTTTTCAATATTATTAATTTGGTTGATATTGATTATTTTGCTATTTAGTCATATTTATCTATATATTTGTAGATTTATAATTAGAAAGTTTATTATTAGAGATGTTATTTGAAAATTAATGAGTAGTTTAATATTATCTAACTTACTTTATTATTTTTAGTTAATAATTATATAATTAATATATCTTATTATATATTTATATAATTAAATATAAATATTATTTAATTATGACGTCACACCGGTTCGACCGGTGGTTCGATCGGTCGAACCAGTAAAACCAGTAACCAGTAAGGGCTCCGGTTCGACGTCCGGTCCGGGTTTTAAAACATAGGGTGAGGATGTTTTCGTTCTAGTTATGTATAAAACCCTACAACCGTATGTGACAAGCTTTGGCCAAAAACCTAATATATTTATATATGGTTTTCAAATGATATGTATCGAGTAAATCCCTTTCAAATGACTTATGAATTATGTTATGCTTCTTATGAATTGATATGTTTTGGCGAGACATGATTATGATTGCACGGGCCCATGGACTTAGTACATGTGGCTATCCGGGGAGGCATGGGCCGACGGTGATCCCATGTGCTAGTTCCACTATATTACGGCGAAACGGACTTCGTCAAGGAGTTTTTGACGGGGAAACGCTAACCGGGCTTTGAGGCCTCATGAACCTCATAGCCATAATGAAATGTTTAGGTGGTCGGGCCTTGCAAACCCGTCCACCACCGGAGGAAGAAGGTTGGAACTTGTTTTATAAATATGATTATGTTATGTTATGATTGTTATGCACCGTGCGGGAAGGCCGAGACATGGATCGCCCAAACGATTATGTTATATGATTTGTGTGTATTATAATATACTGCATGATCACATACTCAATGTATTAATGATATTTATCGTACACGGTCGGAGTTGGTTGGAGATGGTGCACGCTCACTCGCCGAGCTATGTTTATGTCTAAACTATGAATCTTATGAATTTAATATGAATTAGTCGTAAAGTTCGAGCATTGTTTATCTATTTTCTTGCCCATCGTGGGAACTAACTTCCAATAAAACCTTTGCTCGGGATTTATGACTTGCATGTGCATGTTTCTTATATATATATGTATCGCTCCTGCTCACTCAGTCTTCTAGAGACTGACCCTCTCCCTCCCCAACACTTTAGTGTGCAGGTTTGGCTTTGGAGTTTCGAGCTAGGCGGAGTTATGTTGAGTTTGAGTCGGTCAAGTTAAGTTAGAAGCGTCTCTGCATTCACCTTATGTATTTAATTTGTAAATGATTCGACCTTGTAAGTTCATGGAGTTGAATCTTGTATAATTGCTATTGAATTGTTTTGTTGGGCTTTGCTTAAGTTCAAGAGGCCTGAAGAGCCCAAGTCTTGTGACGCCCCGATATTTCGGCCGTACAGGTATGACGTAATTGTTTACCTAATTGCACAAAATAACTATTTTACGTATTTACATAGTTGATTTTATTTTAAATGTATTAAATGTTATCTCCTTTATTTTGTTATTGATTATATATATATATATATCTAATTGTTAATTGTGTACGTATTTAATGTTAAGTATTTTGTGAATTCTTTATAACTTGATATTTATTGCTTAATTTGAACTTGCTTGCAATGTGAATTAATTGCCCGAACTTGACTTAATTTCTTTATGACCTTAATTGAGCATTCATGAAATTTGAGTACTTAATTGCATTGGATTTAATTGATTACATTTCAAAAACTTGGGGTCTCAATTGCATAACTTATTAAATTGGAGGACTTAATAGCAAATTTGGCCATTTCTTCTTGATTCAAGTAGCATATTGCGTCCCTTTCTTCCTTTCTTTTCATACAAACACATTACATACACATCCTTGTTCTTGCTCCCAAGCCAACTGATCAAAACCCTTGCCAAAGTGGGAGAAGGTTTCATCTTTCAAGCTTCATAATTGTGGGAATTGTGGACATTCAAGCATCATCAACATCATCTCTTCATCTCTTCATCTCTTCTTCCATTTCTATCATTTAAGGTAATCTTGGGGATTTGATGAATTCTTGCTTTGAATATGTGAAGCTAGGGTATTGGTATGAATTGGTTGAATTGAGTAATTGTTGTTGGAAGCATGTTTGTGAACTTTGAGCTTAAGTTATATGCATTTAACTTGTGAAGTTTGGACTTGGAAGCATGAATGAGAATATGGGTTTTAATTGATGAAATCTTGATGATCAATGCATGATATGAGTATATATGTTAGATTTTATTGTACTTTAAGTATGGTCACATGTTTCTTCAAGTTTTGGGTTACATTTGTTGGTTGAAGTTGGTGTTTGGGTTTGTTGTTGTTGCTGTCACGTTGATGCCCTGTTTTTTTTCCTGTTACGCACAGTGACACGGGCGAGTCACTTTTCTTCTCTTCCGCGTGACACGGGGGTGCAGGCTTGTTGGTTGGACTTTTCTGTACCATGACACGGGGGTGTCACGGTTTGCCTTGCATTGGTGACACGGGCGTGTCACCATCTTTTTCCTGACTTGTTGTCCGTTGTACTGTGACACGGGGGTGTCACAGCTTGGTGCATTTTGGTGACACGGGCGTGTCACCCTCTGTTTCTCATACATTTTGTTGCATGCTACTGTACATGCATGTGTTTTATATATTTTGGATATGTATTAAATGTTATTTGATTTAATTGAATATATGTAATTATTTGTTTCCAATTTGAATGTGATTTAACTTGTGCTTCGATTCTATATGAGATTTTTTGAATCAATGTGCTTGAAAGTATGGAATTATGAGTTCGAATGAATTGAACGATTAATTGAATGCCTTGATTATATGATTTAAATGTATTAATAGTGCACATGAACACTTCATAACATAATCTTATCTTGTACCTATTCATATCATGATCATAGCATTGTCGAGCGTCTTATTTGGTCATATTGAGTCTCACTTCACCGTTCTTGCACAGATTTTGATCTAGTTGGAGACGAGGCCGGTCAGTGAGGCTCGTGTTTGCTCCTTTTTTACGGTTTAAGGTGGGTTTTTCTTCTATGTAGATATAAGACCCTATATATACCTTCAATGTGAAAGCTTTCGGCCAAAATTATATATAAATATATAGAGAGTCGTTTTAAAGAGTAAATGTTTTCAACGTAAAGCCTTATTTTATGAACCATACCTAATGTTTTGGCGAGAAATAATCGAATGCACGAATGGGGCCCAGGGACTTAGTGTGAGTGGCTATCCGGGGAGGCACGGGCCGACGGTGATCCCTCACACTAGTTCCACCAATGAATGGCATAACCGGACCTCGTTAGGAGTTAGCGAGGAATGGACGCTGAGCGCCATTTGGGGAGTCATGTAACCCCTTTTGGTCAATGAATGGGTGGTCGGGCCTTGCAAACCCACCACCAACCCGGAGGAAGAAGGTGTAAATGTTAATGAATGTGCACAAAAGAATGATTGCATGAAAAGAATGAATGAATGAATGTTTAAATGGTTTACACAAGGTGTTGGTTGGAGATAATGCACGCCCACTCGCCGGGCCACTAATGACCTAAGGTTAATAATTTGTTATAATCCCTTTTGATGATTTCTATTCACCTACTTGGGAAAGTCTTTAAAAATCTCGTTTGGGATTATAGCTTGCATGTGATTGTTTAATTACTGTTATATATTCTATTTATGCCCTGTTTATACCCACCAGTCCCTTTTGGACTGAACCCGTTTGGTTTTCAGTTGTTTTGTGCAGGTGTTGAGGGAGCTAGGCGGGAATACGAGTCCTAGGTCTTGCATTCGTCTCTAGCTCTTATATTTTGGTCTTACACTTGCATACTTTTTTTTCGATCATTGTATTGTATAATGATGTGGAGCGTACATGTTTTGGACCGTGATGGCAATTGATGATGTATATGAATTATTTTTGGAGCTTGGATGCTCATTGCACATATATATATGGTATATGTTCGTTTATTGCTTCCGCTTTAATGTTTTATGTTGTTTTATGGTTTTAAGGGTTAGCCCGCCTAGCTTAGTGTGTGTGTTTGTCCCCGTTTGCCATGATTTGGCTCGGGTATGGATCGTCCATTTCATATTCGGGTCGGGTCTCGGTGCGGGGGATGTGACACCTTGCGCTCGGGTGTTACAAGTCTGCTTATGGTTTGTGTGTTTGAATCTTAGTTTTTCCGTTGCACTATATTTTGTTGATTGGTTAGTATTGCGGGGTCTAAGTTCCGCCTAGCTTAGGAGGGTTTTCTGTTTATCTCCCGTTCGCTATGGTTTGATACGGGTGCGGATTTACCATTTTGTTACTCGTGTTAAGCCATAGTGCGGGGGATGTGGTGCCTCATGTGTGGGGTGCTACATATCAAGAGCAAATTTAAAGGTCATTTGCTTTGTGCGACAGCGAAGGATGGGAACAATCAGTTGTTTACAATAGCATACGCTGTCGTTGACTCAAAGAATGATAAGAATTGGGAATGGTTTTGCCAAAAGTTGAGACATGCTCTTGAAAGTCAGCCTGTGCTTTGTGATCTTAGACAGTACACATTCTTCTCCGACAGGCACGTGGGACTTGTTACGCATGTGCCAAGGCTATTTCCAGGCTGCCAACATGCATTCTGCCTCAGACATTTGGTGGATAACTTCAGAACTCAGGTATTTGTTTACTGATTAGTGTGATGAGTTGATATGTATGCTCCTTTTCTTGATAATAAAGTGGATGTTAGTTGTCATTATCGCAGGTCCTTAGGAAGCATTATCCCAAACTGAACAAAAAACATTAGACCAACGTGTTCAATGCAGCAGCATATGCTCCTACCAGGGCTGAGTACTCCCTGCACATCAACAAAATCCTTAAAGCAATGCCATTGGCCGCAGATTTCTTAAATAACTCCGCTCCTGAAAACTGGGCTAATTCATTATTTACCGGTAATCGATTTGGTATCATCAACAACAATATTGTAGAGTGTTGGAACAGTTGGGTGAAGGATGCGAGATCCCTCCCACTTGTTGTTTTGATTAACCGGATTAGGCAGCAGATAATGACCATGACGTGCAATAGAAGGGAGCAAAGTCATGAATGGAAAACGCACCTTTGTATGGATATAGAGGTGATGGTCAAGACTGAATTTGAAGTAGGGAGGAGCTTGGATGTTGTGCGAGCCAACTCAGTGACATTTGAGGTGAATGAAGGGGAATTCCGACACACAGTAGACCTTGGCAAGTGGGAATGTTCTTGTAATTACTGGCAGATCTTGAAGCTCCCCTGCAAACATGATTGTGCATGCATTGACAAGAAAGGGTGGTCGGTATACGATTTTTGTGATGATGCTTATTCAGTTGAAACCTATAAAAAAGCATATGAGAATATTATTTTCCCTGTACCAAATGCTGATATGGTCTCAAATACCGAGGTTCAGATCATGCCTCCCGATGTGAGGCCTCAGCCTGGTCGGCCGAAGAGGAATAGATTCCCATCACAGGTCGTCAAAGCTGTTACAGTATGCTCATCATGTAAAAGGCCTGGGCATAACAAGAGAACATGCAGGGGCCCTGTGTTAAATTGACTGTTTGTATGTTGTTGGGTATGTTGTTCAATTCGGGATCCTAATCACGTTTATATTATTTGTTTTCGCACAGAAACTGAAGATTGGACGAGATTTCAATGGATGCTTGCCATTTTGGCTTGGTGATGGACCTGGCAGGATGATATGTCTTTGAAAAAGGTTTATCTTGTCTTTGTTTTTTTTGTTGTATGGTGTACGACATTTTTTTAACTTGTCTTTGTATTTTTTGTTGTATGTTGAATGACTGAAACCTAGAATAATGCGTAACTGGATGGGTGAAGTGTCCAGTGAAACTGGAATAATGCGTAATTGAATGGGTGAAGTATCCAGTGAAACTGGAATAATGCGTAATTGAAAGGGGAATTTGTCCAGTGAAACGTAATAATGCGTAATTGGATGGGTGAAGTGTCCAGTGAAACTCTAATAATGTGTAATTGGATGGGTGAAGTGTCCAGTGAAACTGGAATAATGCGTAATTGAAAGGGGAATTTGTCCAGTGAAACGTAATAATGCGTACTTGGATGGGTGAAGTGTCCAGTGAAACCGTGATAATGTGTAATTGGATGGGTGAAGTGTCCAGTGAAACTCTAATAATGTGTAATTGGATGGGTGAAGTGTCCAGTGAAACTGTAATAATGCGTAATTGAAAGTGGAATTTGTCCAGTGAAACCGCAATAATGCGTAATTGGATGGGTGAAGTGTCCAGTGAAACTGTAATAATGTGTAATTGAAAGGGGAATTTGTCTAGTGAAACCGTAATAATGCGTACTTGAAAGGGGAATTTGTCCAGTGAAACCTGGAATAATGCGTAATTGGATGGGTGAAATGTCCAGTGAAACCGTGATAATGCGTAATTGGATGGGCGAAGTGTCCAGTGAAACTGGAATAATGCGTAATTGAAAGGGGAATTTATCCAGTGAAACCGTAATAATGCGTACTTGGATGGGGTGAAGTGTCCAGTGAAATCGTGATAATGCGTAATTGGATGGGTGAAGTGTCCAGTGAAACCGTGATAATGCGTAATTGAAAGGGGAATTTGTCCAGTGAAACCGTAATAATGCGTAATTGGATGGGTGAAGTGTCCAATGAAACTGTAATAATGCGTACTTGAAAGGGAAATTTGTCCAGTGAAACTGTAATAATGCGTAATTGGATGGGTGAAGTGTCCAGTGAAACTCTAATAATGCGTAATTGAAAGGGGACTTTGTCAAGTGAAACCGTAATAATGCGTAATTGGATGGGTAAAGTGTCCAGTGAAATGATGTGATGAAGATTCAATTATATATTGTTGTTAATGTTGCAATGTTTTATTCAAAATCTTGTTCATAACTATATTGTTGTAGTGATGTGATCACCATTCAATCAATCTTGTTAATGTTGCAATGTTTTAATCAAAATCTTGTTCATAACTATATTGTTGTAATGATGTGATCATCATTCAATCAATCTTGTTAATGTTACAGTGTTTTAATCACAATCTTGTTCATAACTATATTGTTGTAATGATGTGATCATCATTCAATCAATCTTGTTAATGTTGCAGTGTTTTAAACAAGATTATCATTCAATCAATCTTGTTAATGTTGCAGTGTTTTAATCACAATCTTGTTCATAACTATATTGCTGTAATGATGTGATCATGATTCAAGTAATCGTCTTAACGTATAGTTATGAGACAAATTCCCCTTTCAATTACGCATTATCACGGTTTCACTGGACACTTCACCCATCCAATTACGCATTATCACAGTTTCACTAGACATTTCACCCCATCCAAGTACGCATTATTACGGTTTCACTGGACAAATTCCCCTTTCAATTACGCATTATTCCAGTTTCACTGGACACTTCGCCTATCCAATTACGCATTATCACGGTTTCACTGGAAACTTCACCCATCCAATTACACATTATCACAGTTTCACTGGACATTTCACCCATCCAATTATGCATTATTCCAGGTTTCACTGGACAAATTCCCCTTTCAAGTACGCATTATTATGGTTTCACTGAACAAATTCCCCTTTCAATTACACATTATTACAGTTTCACTGGACACTTCACCTATCCAATTACGCAATATTACAGTTTCACTAGACAAATTCCCCTTTCAATTACGCATTATTACAGTTTCACTGGACACTTCACCCATCCAATGATGCATTATTCCAGTTTCACTGGACACTTCATCCATCCAATTACGTATTATTACGCATTTTTTTGACACTGGAATACGTAAAAAAATAGCCAAAAATAAATAACAATCCAATTGGAATTTCAATTATACAGATGAACCAGATTGTTTTTCTAGAAAGGCATTGGCTAATTTAAAGCGGTATTCGGCGATGTTGCATGTCTCAGCATATGTCCTGAACTCGTCAGTCACTCGAACAAGCATCTCACCATACAGACACATTAACACGCCACAATCACTGCTCCCCTTATCCTGTATTCTCATTCATCCCCACCCTAATTCCCTCTCTTTGGAACCCTTGACAACATTGTTCTTAATCCACAACTTCTACAGGAAATCTGGTATACTGCGACATCGGTGGCAGCTTCTTTTGTATGCATTGAGTTGTAGTGACTGAAACGTTTGTGCTCGGTCTCATACACCAACATATGCCAATGAGAATTTGTCAATAGAGGGAAAATAACATAACGACATGAGAACATAACTGTTGAAGACACCTCGTTCAGGGTCATGACGTAGTCACTTTTCATCCGGTTCATCATGAAGTCATTGATTGCAGATGGGACAATGTAAGGGGACAGTCTTCTTCTTTGTCTTTCCTGTGACGCTATTCTTCAATTTCTTCACAAACTCAACTGACACATGGGGGTTAACAAAATGTACATCATGGAATTTGGGCACAAGGTAACCAGGACTTGTTAGCAGGTCGTAATAGGACAGAATAACATTGTCATTGGCCTCCTTCCCCAAAATTAGATCTCGTAGATCGTACACGAAGACAAAACTCGTCTTACTTGTATACACAACAACATGGCTGCAAAAGATTATAATGAAACAATCAACAAGATTCTGCCAACTAAACTCATTGAATTAAGTAAGAACACTTACTTTTGCGCCTCCGTGTAGCTCATAATCAAATTAAATGCCCTATTCCGTTGCTCCTCAATGACGACCTCACAGCCTAGGGCCTCCTTAGGCCTACTGTCCACTTGAGCTCCATCAAACACAATCACCTAATACATAATTATCCAATGACAAATCAAATACACACGCATAAAAAAAAGACATTGTAATATTGAATCTTGTATGTAATATGTTCTCACATTTTCTTCCACACGCTCCCTCACATCGTTCTTCCTCTTCGATCTAATCTCAACTCGTCTGGAATCACAATCACCTTCCCCATCCTCAATCAAATCAACTTGAACTCCTACATCAACAAATTCCGGTGCCTCTTCCACACAAACCGTTTTAACTCCTTCATCGACACATTCAGATGCCTCTTCCACACAAACCGTTTGAACTCCTTGATCAACACATTCAGGTGCCTCTTCCACACAAACGGTTTGAACTCCTTCATCGACACCTTGCGCTTTTTCTGCTACGCAAACAACTTGATCCCCTTCGTCAACAAAAACTTCTTCCTCCCCTCTGGACAGACTTCTCTCCATTTTGTTAGCCGCTCGTAAGGGAACAATCTGCGTATTTTTAAATCAACAGGCTTCCTTACAAAACATTTGAATAAATATATGCATATTGGTTTAAATTACCAAAGATTACGGACTTACCTCTGACAGGCAAATACTTTCCAGTTCCTTCTTCGCATTCTCTTTCGTACTAGGCAGTGCACTCCCTTTCCATTTAAACAACCGAGGGAATGCTGCCAACCTTCTTGAGATGCCAAACTTCTGGATTCGTTCATGAAACCATGTCTGACATAAACAATAACTTAATTAGGTGTATATATAGGTATAAACGACACAATCTACAAAACCAAGCCAACGACTTACCAACAAACCCATAGTACATCCATCAAGAAAATCATGTTTATCCACAACATGCTTCCTAATACCTTGAATCAAAAACATATGAGCCGCCGTGCCCCACGCGTACTGTCCAATCCTGAACAAATCATCTACATACCAAATAAGCGCAGCAGGCACACGTACACTGCTACGTGGGAACAACAAACAATTAAAAACGTATAAAATATACATCCGTACAAAATCATCAATGCCATCATCATCAGTCCTTCCGACGAATTCGTGCAGTTTACTCTCGATGTTAGCTCGGGAGACATTGTTTTCCTTATTGCCAAAATGCTTGATCAAGGTATTGGATTTACTCTTGCCCACAACCACGACAGGATGACCGGAATGCCGCATACCAATAACAATGTTGAATTCCTCCTCACAAAATAAAACTTCTTGGCTACCAAATTTAAATGTATTTGTGCTGCAGTTGTAGTAATCGAGCAACAACCCAATTCTGTTAATGCGCCCCTTCTGAACAGGCGCTCCCAAAAAACAACCAAACGGCGATTTCTTAACTGCATCGAGTTGACCAGGAGACATTTGGCCACGAATTTTAGAGATAACCTCACTGAATCTCTCCAACACGTACTGATACAAAATCGAATACACCCGCTTCTTCGAAAACGTGCCCTCATCAGTCTCATGACTGTCTACCTCTAATCTTTTTCTCTTTCCCCTGCTTGTTTTGGCCGGGGACGGAACAATCGTCAACGGCGTCGTCGACATTGAGCGAACCATCTATCGAATAAAAATCGATTGAATGTTCCTTATTTAACAAACTCCTGAAACCCTTACTTGTTGAGTTAAAATCATCAATTACCAAGTACAAACTGGAATATGGCGGAAAAAAGTTGAATTTCTGACCATTTATGGAAGAAAACTAACCTCGACAGTTTGGGTGCGACGTACCTTCCTCTCAGACCTTACCATTTCAAGCAACAGAGTGTGCGTCGTGGGGGCGTGCTTGGTAGCTTGTAGGGGTTTCGCCTCTAACGTGGGTGTGTGGGTCATTCAGTCTCCAATAACTTCTTCTACACTTGTCGGCGGTGGTGTGCGGCGGCGGTGGCGGGTGACGGTGAAGAATGACAAATTCCCGCCGATGGAGGAGGGATTTGGATGCTTGGTATGGATTGTGATTATTCAATTTTAACAGGGATACTTTGGTAATTTTAGGCGATTTAGGGGGTTTTCAAAAAATATGTTGTGTTTTAGGGATGTAAAATAGTTAGATTTCAAATTTGGGGGTTTAGGAGAACATTGTTGCCTTATTAGGGATTGTTCAATAATTTGCCCTTTTTTTGGAAGATTAAATGTCGGAGTTTGTCGGTTCTTTGAAAAACTTTGAGATTTTTCAATTTTATTTAAAATCTTTTTAGACTAATTATTAAAATCCTTAAATTTTTTTACTGTCACGTTTTCAACAATTGAAAAAATATTTATTTTATAAGAAAGTAGTTCTAGCATGTCTCTGCTCATTGTTATCACACTAAATGAGTTTATAGGCTGTTTAAATTAGTGAAATATAAAATGATAATAGCATAATTATATTGTGGTTGATATTATGTGCGTATTAATCATATACGCTCAATGTTTATTAGTGGGTTATGGGTTATTAATTAAGCGGATTCGTGGCAGATATTAAATTCTGTATTGCACAATTTTCACACAATAAATTTAAGAGAAATGTCAGATACTCGTATACATTTTGTACGGTAAATTTAAGAGAAAACGAGTTACGAATTCCATTTGAACGATAAATTTAAGAAATCTAGTTTCGCCAAGCTTGTACATCAGCTATCGTAAGCACTCATCAGAAAAACAAAACCCAGCAGCCCTGCCAATTGGCAAGTAAATTGTAAAAGAACAAATTAGAGAACTGAAATCATCTCACTGCGCTTGTCTTCATAAAACAAACAAATATAAAAATTTGTTGATTATTCTGAAAATAAGATTGGAGAGATACACAGATTCCCTATTTATTAATCGTATATATCTTATCTTGCATTTATTAACAATTTTCTACCAACATTAGCTTTTGTGTAAAATAATGGGTAAAAGAAAGTGATTTCTCTATGCAGCAAGCAAATAACTCTCAACTGTTCTTGTATGTAGCATATTTTGGTTAAGAATTCAAACAACTAATTCCAGCACACTGCTTTTTTCCACTGTGATGGTGATACCAATCAGTTGAAGTTGAAGATCTGACTTCTCTATAATAACATAATACAGGAATCTCATGCAAATTCTGTGAGAATAATTCCATGGTATTACTAAGTGTAATACTATAACAAACTGCAATGATAACATTACCAGAAGCAAATACAGTAGGAGAGACACCCCAACAACTAATCAGAGTCGGAGTCAGAGTTATACGAGCTTTGGCGAAGGTTCTTGGGTGGAGCTTTAGATTTGCCTGCATTTAGTGATGACTCGCCCTCATGAAAAATAACTTCTGCTTTAGCTAACCTCTCTTCGAGTTCTTCTGTGGTGAAATCATCTCTTCCGCCCAATTCATCGAACCCCACCTATTTTTGGATGAAGAAAATTGTGATATCAAGATAGCTTTTTTAACTACAAGCTTGAATTAAGGGAATGTTAAACTTTGTCAGATGACTTACCACATAATCCTCCACTTTAGCGTTCTTTACAAGAGCAATGGTGGGAAGAACAACAATCCGGAGCTTCTCACTCAAGTATGGACTTTTCTCAGCATTGATTTTCACAAAACGTGTCTCGATGTGTTGCTTTGCTAGTATAGACAAATGTTTGTCCACTACCTGAAATTCAGCCATGTTATGTGAGAACAGATTTGAAAACAACAGCATGAAGAAGATGGCTTTTGAAATACCTTAGGCATGACATAGCAATATTTTAAAACAAATGTTAATTAACATTTCTACTGGGGAAGAAATAGGACGAAGTTATAATAGAATGTTGTGCATAGAAATGATCTTGTAGACTATTAGAGATTTGGTTGTCTCAGTGGAATCATTTAATTTCTTATGCATGAGTGTGGGGTGGAGACTGAAAGAAACAATCTTGAGACACAACCACCTATTTTAATAACCGTAATATTCAAGGACATCCGTAAGGACTAAGGACTGAAACTGTAACACAAAGTTTTGATGACCAGTAAGAAGCTAATTGTAAATCGTTTCCCTCAATTAGTTTGTGATCTAGTCCCAAATATTCAAGCATGCTAAGCCAAAATATATAACCTTAAACTAAAAATCCTTCAAAATTCATGCTCATCGCACTGTATTGGTCCTCATACCCCATGTCAGAGAATCTGCACAAAGACTTGTAGCAATATACTAGGCTCCTAGGTACTGATTCAGGTTTCCAAAATACTTGATTCTCGTTAAGGGTAAAATCAGATATAGAACTGCTTGGAAGTAGGAGGTCCTTGACGAAACACCGACGGCCAATTAAAATTAGTTATAAAATCTCAGAACTACAGGCCTTCTATTACCATGTATCAAGCATAACATACAATATAACAACACCTACGCAAGTATCCACAGATTGTAGAAGAACAACTTCAGCACTAAATGCTACAAAAACCCAATTTGCACTCCCGATTCCACTACACCACACATCTTTCAATGCTATACCACAGCGACCCTCTTTCTTGAAGACGTGCAATAAGCTATGAAAAGGCATATTTTTATGAAACGAGGATCGCCATTCACACGACTTAAATCAATCAAAATAAGAAAAACCCACAAATTTCGAAGATTATTGATCGCCTAATTCACGAAAACAAATAAAAAGAGCACAGAAAAGGAAAGACAGAGAATGTACCTTGCAAGGCCAATTCTCGCGGTAAAAATGACAGACAACACGTTCGCTGGCCTTGACAATTGAGAAAAATTCCTTCTCGTTGGGGATCTCGTAATACTCGCCGTGGCCGAGGCCGATCCAATGGCGCCTCTTCTCGGCCATTTTCTTCATCTGCTGCAACCTCCGCTCTCTCAGCGCCTCTAAATCGTCCGAATCGAGCCGGTCCAGTGCCGAGATCTCGTCGTCTATCTTGTCTTCCACCGCCTTCGCCACCGTCAGTAGCTGCTTCTCCAATATCTGCAACCATTACGATACACATCGTTTCTGATGATTCGATTTCATTTATAAAATAAAAAAATCGAACTCCAGACATATGGAATCCTTTTATACCTCTTGAACTTTAGAATTATCCATGGCTGGATCAACGACTGGAATCAATGAAGATCCGCAACTGATTGGAGGAGAAATGATTCAAAATTGAAACAAGAGATATTTGTGCTGCTGAAGCTGCTGTATTCTTGATTTTGATTTTTGAATACGAGAAATGGTTAATGGAGTCTAGTTTAATTGAGTTGTTGGGCTAGATTGAATTGGATCAATTAGTGCTTGAGGCCCATAGAGACTTTGCTACAATACTCGGACCCTGATCGGATTTGCAAATTCCTGTTCGAGTCCGATAAAAAAATGCAAAAAATGAATCCAAATCCGGATTCGCCCAAGCCAAATTCGCATTGTATTTAATCGGATAATCCGGTTTGATAATCCGACCCGATAATAATGCATCGAAAAGTAGAAATAACGTGAAGAAGATGATGAAATTAACTGACGTGATTTGCAAATTGAAGGGCTCAAGTGAATCAATCCCCAGTTTGCTCTGTCTCCTTCATTAGATCTGAGATTTTTTTAAAAGCAGAACTTCAAACCTCAGAAAAAAACAGAGAACTTCAAACTTGCGTGCTCTCTCTCCTTCCCAAACTTGGAAGTTGGACGGCGCTAGAGAAATCAAACCCTAGATTTAGTCTCTCAGTAAGTTTATCTCATATACAATGACGCATGTGTTGAAGATTCAATTTAAATTATTTTTATTAATGGGAAATTCCCGAAAAATCATCAGAGAACTCAAATTCCTCTTTACTCTCCACTTTAAAAAAAGTTCCCCTGAATTCCCCAGATGAAAATCAAAGTTCCTCTTTATTCCCCGTTTTTTTGCCCAAATACATCATTTGGGCATTTAAGTACATGATTTCGGGGTTCGGGTACGCGATTCTTGAATTTTTATACAACCATGGGGAGTTAAAAGGAATTTGGCCTGTCATCTAGGAAGCAAATGGGAACTTTTTTAAAAATAGGGAATTAAAGAGATTTTTTATCAACTTTTAGGTACTATTTATAAAAAACCCATTTTATTAATAAAAAAATAATTAATTTAATAAATATATACTATATAAAATCAGATTCAAAACTTTATTTACTCCATTATTTCGAATAACGAATATTTATAATTTAAATTGTTTTCGATTAAATATATTAAAATTCGAATTAAAATCTGATTAGGTAAAATTTCTATCCTTATGAGTTATGGTCCAATTAGGTATTACATATAAAATACTAAAAGAAATGGAATTGCTTCTTAAATTTCGGGTAGCTTTATCTATATCCGTATCTATATTGTATACTATACAAAATGAGAAAGAGCTTTTACTCAAGGACCGTGGTTTGTGGCACAGCAATACAAAAAATCTTCTCTATCAAATATGTTTTTAATGTATAGAAGAAAATTGTAGAGTTAAAATTGATATCTTATTCTTTTATCAAAATGGTAAAGTGTTAGATAGATGAGATTGAGTTAATTTATGGATTTTAATATCACTTAATTTTGTTAGAAAGTGTTAGACAGGTGAGATTAGACTATTTTATCGGTTTTAATATGACTTAATTTTCTGTTAGTTACGAAAAGATTACAGATTTCGCCATTTCGGGCTAAGCGCGTGAATCTCTGGCCCGCACATAACCCCTCTTTTTCACTGATTAACTTTGTTAGAACATGGTATTCGGGAAAGCTTTTCTGTGTATTCATTTAGAATCATATTTTCGTATATCCAAAGTACAAGAGTCAAGGAAAATATATAACAACTATCCGGGAATAAATCCCTACAAATCAGGCCTATCTAAATCAATTAGGGATGTGGTCAATCATCCCATAAATAGGTGATCTCTAACACTCCCCCTCAAGTTAAGTGATTGAGTCGCCAATCATTAACTTGTTCAGCGCTATCTTGAATATCTGTCCGGTGACTGCCTTGGTCAATATGTCAGCCAGCTGATCTTCCGATCTGACAAACGGAATCGTGATGATACCACTCTCCAATTTTTCCTTGATGAAATGTCGATCAACCTCAACATGCTTAGTCCTGTCATGCTGGACTGGATTTTCGGAGATGCTGATAGCCGCTCTATTATCACACTTCAGGGAACTCGGGCCTGAAGGTGACATCCCAATCTCTGTCATCAATTTTCTCAGCAAAATTATCTCAGCCACTCCCTTTGCTATGCCCCTAAACTCTGCTTCTGCACTGGACAAAGCTACCACCTTCTGCTTCTTGCTCCGCCATGTCACTACATTTCCTCCGACCAGTGTAAAGAATCCAGAGGTGGATCTCCTGTCATTTGGGTTCCCAGCCCAATCTGCATCAGTATAAGCCTCTATGTCAAGATGGTCGTGCCTCCTAAACATAATTCCTGTTCCAACTGTTCCTTTTAGATATCGGATGATCCGTTCTACCGCCTCCATATGTTCCTTCTGTGGCTGATGCATGAATTGGCTAACGATCCCCACGGCATACGCAATATCGGGCCTCGTATGGGACAAATAAATCAGTTTACCAACCAGGCGTTGGTACCTTTCCTTTTCGGTTGGCTCCCCATTCTCTTCTATCTTCAACCTATGATTTACCTGTATCGGTGTTTCCACAGGTTTGCAGTCGAGCATCCCTGTTTCAGCTAGTAGGTCCAAGACATACTTCCGTTGTGAGATGAAGATCCCCTTATTTGACCGCAGAACCTCGATTCCCAGAAAATACTTCAGACCCTCGAGGTCCTTCATTTCGAATTCTTTGAAGAGATTTTCTCTGAGTTGGCTTATCTCTTCTGAATCACTTCCCGTTATGATCATGTCGTCCACATAGATAATCAAACAGGTGATCAAGTCTCCTCGTCTTTTCAGAAACAGGGTGTGGTCAGAGTTACTCTGTATGTACCCATGACACTGCATAGCCAGGGTGAACCTACCAAACCGGGCGCTTGGTGACTGTTTCAATCCATACAAGGCTTTGCGGAGTCTGCACACTTCATTTCTCCCAAAGTCTCCTGCGAAACCCGGAGGGGGTTCCATGTATACCTCTTCTGTTAAGTCCCCATGTAGAAAGACGTTCTTTACATCGAATTGATGGAGGGGCCAATTTTTGTTAGCAGCCACTGAAAGTAATACTCGAACAGTATCCAACTTCGCCACTGGAGAAAAAGTCTCAGAATAGTCAATTCCGTACGTCTGCGTGTACCCCTTTGCCACCAATCGGGCTTTGTACCTCTCGACAGAGTCGTCCGCCTTATGTTTCACCGTGAACACCCATCTGCATCCAACCACCTTTTTTCCACTGGGTAGTTGGCATTTCTCCCAAGTTTCATTTTTTATCAGTGCTTCCATTTCTGTTCTCATAGCCTCCTCCCATTCTTTCTTTTGTTTGGCCTCTTGTACTGTTTTAGGGATCTGTTCCGCACAGAGGTTCCCAAAGAAAGCTTTAGCGACTTCGGACATGCTCCCCCTGACCATGTTTCCTATGGGATATTTGGTGGTGCGGGATCCACGATCAGGGGAGTATCTGTTGGGAGGAATCCCTCTGTTGCTTCGCTGAGGTAGAGAATACCTGTGACTCACCGTTACATTCTCCAAAACAGTATCAGCAGCATTTGTGAAATCAATATTATTATGAATAACAGAGAGGGAGTTAAGATTTTCGGTTACCTCGGTTTGGACATCATCCGGAGGAGGATCATTGGGCAAAGTTGAGATCGTGGTACTGAGGTCTTCATTGTTCTGCTCTGACTCAGAGTTAGAAATCGGATTGCTTGAATCAGGGTAGCTCAGCCAGTACAGGGATTCATTTTGTCTCTCCCCCTGAACACTGGACCGGGTGAGGAAGAAGTACTCAGTCTCCACAAAGTCACAATCCATAGTGACATGAATACGTTTACTGACAGGGTTGTAGCAACGATATCCCTTCTGATGAGGGGCATAACCCACAAAGACACATTTCGTTGCGCAGGGATCCAATTTAGTTCTTTCAGATTTGGGAATATACACAAACACAGTGCATCCAAAGATCCGAGGTGGTAGGGTGAGATGAGGTGGTATGTTGGTTTGTGTTTGGAGGACAGTTAGGGGTGTCTTGTGGTCTAGGATTTTAGTGGGTAACCGGTTTGTCAAATAGGTTGCAGTGGCAACAGCTTCAGGCCAGAAGTGATTAGGAACGTGGGATTCGGTTAACAGGGCTCGAGTCATTTCCAGTATGGTTCGGTTCTTTCTTTCGCAAACACCATTTTGTTGTGGGGTGTTGGGGCAAGAGGTTTGGTGTATTAGGCCCTGTTCTCGAAAAAACCTGTTCATCTCTTGATTAACAAATTCTCTCCCATTGTTTGACCTAAGTACTTTAATCTTGTGATTGAACTGTGTTTGCACCATCTTATAGAAAGCCACAAATGTATCAAACACCTCAGATTTGTGACGCAGAAAATATACCCAAGTCGTGCGCGAGAAATCATCAATAAATAGTATAAAATATCGAAACTGTCTTTGATTTGTAACCGGGGCGGGCCCCCAAACATCTGAGTGTACCAAAGAAAACACAGTCTCAACTCTAGTATTATTAGGCTTAAAGGAAGTCCTATGACTCTTAGCAGCAAGACAAGTCTGACACGACAAGTTCATATTCTGATTATTCTTGAACAAAGTAGGAAATAATAATCTCAAATACCCAACTGAAGGATGTCCAAGACGACGATGCCAGAGCCACAGTTGCGTATCTGCTGTTCCAACTGAAAGGAGAGCTCTAGACGGGTTCTCCACCTCATCAACATAATACAATCCACCCCGCTCAGTACTACGCCCAATGATCTCCTTCGTATGAATGTCCTGTAACAAACAAAATCGAGAATATATCAGGGCTACGCAATTCAGTTCTTTCGTGATTTGGCTCAAGGAAAGTAATTTGCAGGATAAAGAGGGCACATGGAGACAATTGCTCAATTTCAGCTTAGGAGTAATACGAATTGATCCCTCTTTTTCAACCATAGCCAAATCTCCATTAGCAGTTTCAATATGAGATTTTTTCGGATTTATGGGTTCAATTAAATCACTTGAGTCATATGTCATAGAATCGGTTGCCCCACAATCGAAAATCCAATTTGAGAATATATTAGTAGTGGTTTCGGTGTGGAAAGCACAACTATCATAATTCTGGGGTCCAATATGTAACTCTTGAGAATTGGGGGACCTTTTATCAAAAATTGGCACCATATTAAAAAGGGATTTAGGGTTTGAGTCACCATTCTCAAACCATTTACCTGCTGCGCCACTTTCCACCTTCTTGTTATTTCCGACGCTGCTGGTGAAGGCGATGCTAGCCCGTCCAACGGTCGTCGCCGCTGCACCGGCGTCTCTCCGGATGACACCTGCAGCGGCACTCTCTGATCCAATATTTCCGGTCATTTTTCCATCGCCAATCGCGACGCTGGCTTGCCGGTTTCCTCTGTTCTCCTGTGATGATGTCCGGTGACCAGCGCTATCGTTGCTTCCGGCACCGTCTGAGTGGATGTTTTTCCGCCCAGCCTTCTCCTGAGTTCCGTTGGATAAACTTTCTGAGTCAGGCCTGGGTTGTTGGTTTTGATTTTTATTTCTCAACCGATTTGCTATCTGGATTGAGAGATCTTGATTGGTTTCGGTTGGGTTTGACATGTTTGGTTGATGCTGGGGTTCAGTAGATTTAGGGTTCGGGATTGGTAGGGACGATGATGACATTAGTACTGAGTCCCAGAGGTTCTAACACTGCTCTGATACCATGTTAGAACATGGTATTCGGGAAAGCTTTTCTGTGTATTCATTTAGAATCATATTTTCGTATATCCAAAGTACAAGAGTCAAGGAAAATATATAACAACTATTCGGGAATAAATCCCTACAAATCAGGCCTATCTAAATCAATTAGGGATGTGGTCAATCATCCCATAAATAGGTGATCTCTAACAAACTTCATTTTTTAATCGCGACAAGGGGGGTGCGATTAACAAAGATTAGTATTTTAACGCATTATTCTTATTTTCATTTCTCAATTTTATTCTCACTATTTGCTCTTTACAATAAACAATTCGTTTTTTAGGTATTATTTCTTTATATTTAAGATTTTCTGTGGTGAGATTTTTCAGAATTCTGCATTCTGTGGTGAGATTATTCATTCTCTCTCTAAAAATAATGTATTATCCTCAGAACAAATAAGTGTTATGATAAATTTTTTATTTTCCGTTTTGATTGAATCGTATATATATCAATTCTTTTTTTAGATATTATTTCTTTATATCTAAGATTTTCTGTGGTGAGATTTTTCAAAATTCTCCATTCTGAGATTTTTCTGTGGTATCTCTCTAAAGATAATGTATTATCCTTCACTATGAATAAATCGGTGTTATGATATATTTTTTTATTTTCTATTTCGATTGAATCAGAAAATTGCTGAAATAACTTATAGCTAATTGCATATATCAAACAGTAAGATAACCTAATCGTGCTTAATTTGAGTTAAAAAAGCCCAAATTAAATTAACTCAAATTAACTCAGAAAAACTAATCTCACCTATCAAACACTCTCTTATTAGAAAATTACACATTTCTAGCAGATTTTGGGCCAAACGCATGAATCTCACGCGTAGTCCCTCTATTTCACAAATTAAATTTATTTTTTAATTGTGACAGAAGTAGTACGATTAACTGAGATTACAGTTTTGATGCACTATTCCCTCTTTTTTCTAAATTTTCTTTAAAAAAAAAAATTTTATTTTCTCATATCAAACAGTAAATTAAGATAATCTAATTATACTTAATCTAAACTAAAAAACCCAATATAAATTAACTCAAATTAAATCATAAAAATTAATCTCACCTACCAAATGCTTAACTCCTCATTTCTCAGTTCTCACGCTTCTACTTCATCAGTTTTTCTCCCATTTACCAATACTAATCACAGCTAACATCCTGATAGTCGTCGGCCCGTGCGTACATAATGGCAAAAATGATTGTATCTCATGTAGTTGTGTAATTTTGTAAGCGCTTTTCATCTATGCCTATTTATAAAATTTAAAATTATCTAGTTTTTTTTGTAAGAAATTTGATCTTTTTCTTGGTTTTAGTTTTAAAATTTCATATTATTCTCTCATTTCAATTCAGATCAAATTAGTGTAAATATTATATTTGTATGATTAATAAAAAATTTAGAAAGAATGATCAATTAAACTATAAATATAATACATTTGTTATTATAACTGGATCAAATTGGATCTAAATTAAAATTTTCTGATATTCAATTTAGTCATCTCTCTTTTTTGTTTTTTTAACAATTTTATGGACTCTGGAAATACCCAACGTCAATCTGAAATTCTGGACAATTTGTCATTTTAAAAATAAATATTATTTAAAAAATTAAATAATAAATATAATTGACTCAAATCAAATAGTCTGAATTCAACCGAGATCTGATGAGATGTAGAAAATATTTACTCCACATGTATTAGTACAAAGAAAATGACAAAAGCAAATTAGATAAATGAATAAGACAAGTATTGCACCATAGATTAAGGCAATGTACACGAAATAAGAGGCCACTCTTTGTCGCGACCTAGCACGCAACAAACAAATATAGAAGCCCAAAAATCTCATATTTATTGAACATCAAAAAAGAAAACTAACACATATTAATTATTACAAGAAAATAAAATAAACCCAAGAAGAATTAGGATCTTTTATTCGGGATCATATCCATATTAGCATTAGAAAATAGAAATAAAGTAATTAAGGTGGGCATGCAGGAAGATATAATAATTGATTAAGGGCACTTGGGGTTGCCCTTGGAATTGACCATATCCCTGTAGCAAGGGCACTGGTGCTTGTTGCCGTAGGTCCCCGACGGCACGCACCTGCATTTGGCGCAGCAGATGCCGCAGTACTTCAAGCACCTGTCCATAACGCCCGCGCGGGCACACCTCAGCTTGCAGCTGCTGCCGCAGTTGGCTGCCACCAGTTAACAGTGATTGATTGGTCCAGGTATATATACATGCATATATGGAAATAGGACTACTTACTGGGAGCGGCCAGTGTGGGGTGGATGAGATCGGAGCTGCTCAGAAGAATGGCGAAGAGGAGGAGAGAAACTACGAAGGCAGTCTTCATTTTCTCTCTCTGTGTTAGCTGTTGAGATTTAAGAATATTACTGGGGGCAGAGAGAGAGAGGGGGGAAATATTATATGAGTGAGGAGTAATGAAGTATTAATTATGATGTGAGGAAGGAATGGAGGTTTGATGGGTTTTTATAGAGACCTCGGCGGAACTCGGAACACTCCAGTACCCAATTTTGTGCACCTCTTGAGTGTCATTCAATTTAGTCCAATTAAATTAATTGTACAAGACTGATTAAATTTATATTGAAAAGTAGTTAAACTCAAACCTAAAGTACAAATATTGCCATACTAAAATTTTAACTTCCTTTGGTCAAATTAATTTGAATTTATTGGATTTCTTGCTATATTTTTTAGTTACATCTCCTATTTTATCCACCAATAGGTTCTAATTGTATTGATGAGTGGTTGGAATTAGGAGAGAAACTCTTCTAATTTTTTTTATAACACATAATTATTTTATTTCAATCATTCACCAATATATATACGTGATATGTATATATGAATAAAATAGGAGATGAAATAGAAAAATTAATAGAAAATCTGAACCCCTATTTTATTTATTATAATTTAGTAATTATTTAGTTTTTATTAATATAAAAGATTTAATTTTAATAATAATATTTTATTTTTTAGCACACACATTATCTATGACTCTTTATTTCTTTTTTTCTATTATTATTTTTTCAACTAATCATACAACATGTTATTTTTTATTTATCTCTTAACACAATTTCTGTGGTCTCTCACTTCACTTCAACTTTTCTATTATATTTTTCTCGCAGAAGTTGTTTTTTTTTTTAAAACGTCTTCTATGAAGACGTTTTTCAAGAAAACGTCTTCATCATTTATTAGTCAATCACCCGTTTAAATTGGTCAACTGAATATGTGGTGAAGACGTTTCGTCTTACACCAAAATTAAACTATCCCATTGAAATACACTATTTTTGTACTACACCAATGAACAGTGCACTAAAATTAAAATTTCACCTAGAAAACGAGTTTTTACTTTTTTGACATTTAACAAATGAATGGAGCTCCAGTAATAATTTCACGGTCACATAAATTGATTTGTTTAATAAATAAACAATTTTGTCTTATTTTAATTATGAAATGAACTATAAATTAAAAGCAATTAAGAATTGATATTTAGCTTTTATGTTATCTTCATAATAAATTAGTGTTTTTGAACTCTAATAATCAGGAACTCTTTATTTTATTTCAACTTTTCCTTTAAAGCAAATACTCAGTCACTTATGATCCAAGCTTTTACAGCTTTTGAACTACGAAGAGCACTTTTTTCATAAAAGTAGTTTTAATTTGGCAAGCGCAGAAGAAGTTACACCGAATTTTGGAGAAGCGGACAGCTGTGAAAATGAAAGCAGCATCACTATTGTCTATTGAACTCCATTACCATTACCATTAGCATTACCATCCATGGCTGAATTTTGTCTGTCCCTAACTGTGTGTGCCAACTGGGAACGAATGCATGCATGCTACATCCAATGTCCTATACTCCTATTTATTTTTATTTCATTATTTTCGAATAATATTTTAATGCATCAAATAGCATTACTCAGCAGCTTCCTCGCACAGCTTTCGGGGAAGAAGCTTCTCGACGCTTAAGTAAATACCAATTAAAAACCGGATTAATTAAATATTATCCACTTTAATATTATCATATAATACTTGAACATGCATTCGACCTTATAAATTTTGTCTAGAATCTTTCATGTATGGTATTCAATACGATGTTGGATACGTTGGAACGAAAATATTATTAAAAGTTTTAGGAGATATTATCCCTTTTGATGTTCAACAAATAGGTAGTTTTAGCAATATTTAGCTTTCTATACATTGCTAATTTCTTCACTTACATAAGTGTTAATCTATAAACGTGTTTAATCATTTGTGATAACATTCATGATATAACTTTTAATATCAATCGATTAAAACATACACTAAAAATATAGAAGAAAAAAAAAAAGAAAAATCAAAGCAAGAACATTCTAGCAAGACGAGGTTCAATATCTTAGTATTAAGTATTAACCGCGCGCGTACACCAATTCCTTGAGGATAAAAAGGAAGTGCGATACAGCACTCGGCAATCTGTCCCCCACACGTACGCGGGTCATGTAAAACTTACCACGTGAAATTGTTGGAGATTCTGCCCGAAATTATAAGAAATTGGAATACGTGCAAAGAAAACAATGGGCACCAATTAATATTGCAATCTGGCATTCTACCCCACTTAGGTTTTGTCATGAGATCATATTTCCCAATTTCTCACCCATACCAGATACTTGTGTACTAGGATGCAGCATTACACATGCATGTTGAAGAGTTCAATGATCTGTTGGAGATTTAATGAATTACAGATACAACATGCCTGCCTACGTACCTGCACCATTCATTACCTCAAGGTATTCTAGGAACACAAGCAATGTCTATTGAGCCCCCAACTGGCTTGCAGTGGCTATACCTGGTGAAAGTCCTAGATAAACAGTTTTTTTTTTTTTTTTGAACAAGGTAAATAAAAGTTAAATAAGTTAGTGCTAAATATTTTTTATCATCCGAACTATGTCCGTTTTTGCAACTTTTATCATCCAAACAATTTTTTATTGCAAACCACCATCCAACCTTTGCATTTGTGACAAAACGCCGTCTAAACCATTTTTTTTTTGTGATTTTGGGAAAAAAAAATTGACACGTAACATTTTCCTAAAACATACATGTCGGACCAAACCACCTTCGGATGACGTTTTGTCACAAAGGTTAGATGACGGTTTGCAATAAAAAATTGTTTGGACGGTAAATTGTAAAAACGGACATAGTTCGAATGGCAAAAATAACATGCCTAAAGCTAAGATGCTGACACCATGATCAGTTTCTATAATTACAATATAATCTCAAAGACACAGAATGAACTGGCAAATTAAATCACTAGGGGCATTAAACTCCACAAAAACCAGTGGAAAAAGATAGAACCTAAGTCACATAATGCGAATGCGGGAGCGAGTGCGGGTGCGGGTGCGAATGAGCAATGCGCAAATTTTTTAAAAAAATTGAGTACGGATACATCTTAAAGTGTTTAATAAAAAATTATTTTAAATAATTTTATTTATAATATAATTTTATTTTATTTAACTTTGTATATAAAAAAATTGATTTTATTTAAGTATTGATTATAATAACTTAATTTCATCATTATTGATGGGGTATGAAACAGGATGTATCAAACTCCGATTACTCTCTACTTGGTATTGTGGGGGAAACCGATGAACACTCACCGGAAAGGAAGTGGATTCTACCTGCTAGGACAAACACCAAAGCAAAGTCAGAAGGCCAAGCTGGGGGAACTGGGGGTGATTCTCAGTTTGGCTCTCCGACGCTCAAGTCAGATGATGGTCTAAAAGAGAAAGTAAAGAAGTTGCAAAAGTGCAGTACTGGAGGTTGCTTACAGTGAAGGAGATGACTCCGTTTATTTATAGTCGAGGGTCAGGGACCCTTTGGTCATTTGCACAGTGTGGTCCTGGCCGAATGTTGCCCTAACACGTGGCGTTATGAGAGAAACCTAGGAGGAATCTTCTGCAAAAAGCTGGTGAGAGTGAGTGTTGGCAACAGTGGTAGGTGCGCGGGCATGTACGGGGTGTCAGAGAGCCGTTTTAGGGGGTTGGTAACGAGGACTGGAGAGCACGCTCGTGTCAAATAAGGGCCTTGGGGGCCAAAAGATCCGCTAAGGAATGGAGGCCAAGGCTCACGCGATGAGGGGGAGTGGAAGCTTCCCTGAGGGAGTGTAGCGCTCGAAGAGGGCTTCTTTGACTGATTGGAGCCTTAGCCATGCAGTATGAATTGCGCTCGTTAGAGAGCGGCAATGTTGGTTACGTGTGCAAGTGGCAGAGATGGCACGTGTCCTTGAAGAATATTGAAGCTTGAGGGGTTTGAACGCTCGTGTATAATTACGTTAATCACAAGAGGACAGGTGTCGTTATCTTGAGTTGCCACGTGTCCAAACGTGGGACGAGCGTATTTTGATCCCATCATTTTGCCCCCCAATTCTGTAGTCCTTAATAATGAGGACTGTAGAATTTTGTCAAAGTAATCTTCGAGCGTGGCGCTTGGGGAAAGCGTATCGTGTTGGGCAATTTATCCTTCTGATCGCGCCATAAATGCGGTCCTTTCCTCTGACCGCTTGAAACGTCTATGCATTAAATGCGGTCCTTTCTTCTGACCACTTGTAAAGTCTGCGCATTAAATGCTGATGCGCGTGGGGCGCGTGATTCTAGGAAAGTACGTGACGGTTCAATAAAGTGAACGGTTTCCTAGGCGGGAAATGATTACAATTTCAAATTACTTGCCAGAAACGTACCAACTCCCACCCCTATAAATAAGGGATTCTGCATCTATACCCATTTTTACGCGAACAAATCTTCAGAGCATACTTTTGCGAAAAAACTCCTTGCGAAACCAATTCCGGAGCATTCACAACTTCTTCCAAGTTTTTCCAGAAACTCAAGGTAACTTCCTAGTGAAATCCTTTAACTTTGCTAACCTTAGAACATATTAGGACTTAGTAATTTTTCAAGTTCCACCTTCTCTAGGAATCCCAAATCTCTCTGAACATCCCTTGCTTCCAAAATCCTCATATCCCTTCCTGATTTTGCAATAGCCATGGCCAGAGGTCATGTAGAAGAATTTGCCCACGAGGTTGAGGAGATGGCTACCCATAGTTCATCCCCTCCGGTTTTCCCTAGGGACAAAAAATTGGATGCGGCCGTTATGGCCATGAATGAGAGAAACCCGGATGGGGTTGAGCCCCTTTTCGAAGAGATGAACATGGTACTTGAGGCGGAGAGGCAAGGAGAGGTATTGCCGTTGACGGAGAGTGCCACCCATCCTCACCGCCATACCGTAACCGTGGCCGTTGCTACCCCGGCCCCCGAATTCGAGGGAGGAGCGGGGCCCTCAGATAGAGCCCAAGCCAAGGGCAAAGGGAAGAAGCCCCAGAGGCCCAAGAAAGCTAAGAAGGCCAAAGGGCCGAACGAGGGTGAGGGCCCAGGCATGCAGGCGACCGAGCGTACCCCTGATGAGACTCCCAGCACCATCACTCTGGGGGAGATAAAGTCTGTTATGGCTCCAATCTACTGGGACGAGCGTTATACATGGAGAATCCCAGCCAAGCACGAGCGTGCCAACCATCCCCCACCTGGCGAAATGGCGGTTTACAAGGATGCGATTGGCTCGGGGGGCCTAAGATTTCCAATTCCAGTCCCAGTGGCCAACATTTTGAATAATTTGAACCTGTGTCCCTCGCAGATCGTGCCCAATGGACTCGCCCTCATAACCTGCTTCGTGATCCTCATGGAGTGTACTGGATATGAACCCTCGATGTCGAATTTCAATGCATTGCTGTAAGTCGTTAGTTCCCCACGCTCGTCGCCGAGGCGGGTTTCTTCTATTATGTCCAAGCAAAGGCGCATCTGAAACTGATTAACTCTCCGTCTACCACGTATGGCCCCGATTGGAAGGAGAAGTTCGTTTTTGTCAAAGCCCCAGCGGATGATGATTTCGGGGTATCACGAGAGTGGATTTCGCATGGGAAAGGCTCCCTTGTGAAGAATCGCCTGGATCCCACTTTCCCTGAGAACTGGGGTAAAGAACTAGCTGGGGCGTTGAGGGACGAGGGCCAGTTGATACAGGCCAAAGATTTGATAGATAACGCGGAACTCATGTTCCTTTGCGGACTTACCAACGACCCCCATTATCTCAGCAACCCTCCCGTTCGGGATTTGGAGAGAGACGGTTAGATTTTAGGGCACTAACTTGTAGATAGGGATGCTAACTGTTTACTTGCATTTGTAATTTGTATTTTATGAAGTCTGTTCAAGGGTTTCTGACCCTCGTTGTTTTTTCTTGCCTCAGGTTTAAACATCATCATGGCTGGAGGAATCCGACACGCTGCCCGTTTCGCCAATGCTAACAGGCACCAAGCCAACCAGGGTAATCAGCATAACCAACCACCCCGAGGCGCAGGTCGCGGCAACGAGCGTGGTGGAAGGCAAGCTGCAGGTTCGAGCGCCAGCCAGGGTCGTAGCAACAACCAGGCACCCACTCCTGACACAAGGGTGATTCCAAGGGCCCCGGCCGCTTCTCAAACAAGTGGGCCCTTATTCCCATTCCGCTTCCGCCGCCAATGCCTCAGACGAGCGGCAATGCTAGAGATACCCATGGAGCGACGCCTCAGCCTCTAGAAAGAGGAAAAGGATGCCGGATGCCTTCACCATAACCGGTAAAGGCAAACAGGTTGTTGAGGGCCCCAAGGGCAGTGGAGACACTTCCTCTTCAGAGGAGGAACACTTGTGGAATTTCGAGCGACGAGGGGACAAGGGCTACAAGGGTGCGGCGGATGGGGGCGCTGTGTTACTGAGGCACGGGACAGTGGCCCAAACTATCAGCGAGGGCTTATACGAAAGGGCCCAATTCACAGCGGACCACAAACACCTATACTCCGAGACCGTTGAAAAGGTCACCAGCGATATGGTGCACGCCCTAATTTCGGTAAGTCCCCCTTCTTCTTTGTAACTTAAATTTTCTTTTGTAGATGTTATTCTTCAAGATATTTACTAACACTCCTGCCCTTTCGAGCCCGTGCAGCAAGTAGTTCCGAGGGCCAAAAACATCTAAATGTGCACCACAGTTTATGCTGATCGGAAGGCCAAGTACAAGAAAATGGCACGCTCGAATGATCCTGCTCAAATCCAAGAAGAGTTGGATACGGAGAAGGCCATGTACCTTTCTCTTAAGGAAGAGCACGAAAAGATGGAGGCTGAGATGAAGAAGCTGCAGGACGACTTTACGAACGTTGAGAACGCTTGAAGGAGTTGGCGCCAACAATACAATAACCTCAACGAGAACCATCAAAAACTTACGGACGACCGTAACGCCTGGAGAACGAGGGCCACAGAGGCGGAGAAGAAGTACGCGGATACCATGAACCAACTTCCCCACCGCATTGAGCAGCCAGTCAAGGAGGCGCTCATCAAATTCTGCCATTCAAAGGCATTCAATTTTGCAGCCTCTCTTCATTGCATTGATGAAGCCCAGAAAGCCTTCAACTTGGCGATTGAGCAGGGCATTCATAAGGGTTTGACTGATCCATCCATTCGTGAGGCGCAGGGCATGGGGCTCATGTTCAACGAGCGCTGCGTTGAGGAGGATGACGACCGCGAGGATCCTGAGTCCAATATCTCCGAGCCGGAGTATAATTTCCTGGTCACGCTCATCCAGGATGAATACATGGCGGCTCATCCTCTGGAAGAAGCCTCTCAGGCAGAACAAAGTGAGGGGAATAACGATGCTAGTGCCTTCTCTGAAAACCCTCAAGAAAATGAGCCTCTGGCGCCCATCGTTAGTGCTTCTACTCTTGTCGCTGATAATGTCCTCATTCCTGCCAATGAAGCCAACGAGCCTAATACCCTCCAAACGCCGGGAAAAAACGAGCCTGTGCCCCCTCCCGCTGCCCAAAACCAAGAAGAACATGCCCCCCAAGCGCAAGAGCCGGCAGGCCCCCTTCATGGTCCTGTGGCCCAAAACGTTCTGGTGGTGCTGGATGAAGATGTTGCTCCCGCTGCTTGATGATTCCTCTCCTTCACTCATGTTGAAATTTCTCTTCCTTTAGCTTAGTCTTTTCTTTGTAAGAATGTTAAGGGCCCACGGGTCCTTGTTTTGTAACTTTGCCGAAAGCCCCAATCCAAGAATTTCTTCTTTTTTCATAATAATGTCTCTCTTTATCCCTTGTGCTATTTTGATTGTGATAATTCACCTTGCGCTTGTTGTTAACAAAATCTCTTGATGCTTAGATTCTGAGTAACATGCTAAGTAAAATATGTACTGTTTTAACTAAATCTTGAGTAAGCACGAGGGTCTTACTGGAAGATTGCCCTCTTTCAAGATTTGTGAAAATTTTTGCTTTTACACTTAGAAAATTTTACTAAGTCTTTGAGTAATTACGAGGGTCTTACTAAGGTTACCCTCGTTCAAGCCTTGTAAAAATTTTGCTTAACAACTTGGAAAATTTTACTAAGTCTTGAGTAATTACGAGGGTCTTATTGAGAGACTGTCCTCGTTCAAGACTTGTGAAAATTTTGCTTAACAACTTGGAAAATTTACTAAGTTTTGAGTAATTACGAGGGTCTTACTGAGAGACTGCCCTCGTTCAAGACTTGTGAAAATTTTGCTTAACAACTTGGAAAATTTTACTAAGTCTTGAGTAATCACGAGGGTCTTACTGAGAGACTGCCCTCGTTCAAGACTTGTGAAAATTTTCACACATATAAATCCATTCAAACCTTCAAGTAAGCGTGCGAGCTTCTTTCTCAGAGAATTTTTAGCTTGTACTTAACAAGAATTTTGTAAAAATCGGCTGCCTTTGAACGAGCGCGGGGATCACCCCTTTTGAGAGCGCCCTGGTGTTCAAGGTTTGAGCAAATTTATTTCGAATAACGTTACCGTTGAACGAGCGCAATTGTACCCGTTGATTCTTTGGACTTGCAAGCGATCCCGTTTTCGAGCGCAAGGCGTTGTGACAAACAACCAAGGCCTACTAGGGTTTTTCTTGAGTTTTTCTTCGATTCATCATGTTGGTTGTGAGCGTTACCAGGCTATCCTTATGAGGGCGTCCCCCCACGTGGAGTAGAGCGCTGGCAAGCGTAACCCATGTGCAATAACATCGTGCGTACTGAAATTGATTGCCAACCAAGCTCGTAGAAACGAGGGACGTGGGTTTTAACCATTTGCGTAATTTAAAAGTAGTAGTATAGAAATATTCAGGAGAATGTATTGTAACTTACTTGAGATTTGAAGTAGTACATAGAGCCCATTAGTGGGATTGTTACATCATTATTTTTAGAGAACTTTTAAACATAGAACCGCCGGAGGTTACATGCATTCCAAGGGTGAGGCAAGCGCTTGCCTTTCAGTGTCTCCAGGGTGTAAGTGTTGTTAGCTCTGATTTGTATGACTTTGAACGGACCTTCCCAGTTGGGGTCCAATTTTCCCACGTGCCTGGATACTTCTACTTTCTTCAAGACCAAGTCTCCCAACAGGAAAGTTCTTTCTTTTACACGCTTGTTGTATTGTCGTGCCACAGCTGCCTTATATCTGTGCATTTTTGCCCACGCATTGTCCCTTCTTTCCTCCAGCAAGTCCAACTCCAAGCTCCTGTTGGCTTCATTATCCCGGGGCTCGAAATAGGCTACACGAGCGGATTCGTGTACAATTTCCGCTGGTATCATGGCTTCAGATCCATACACGGGGGCAAATGACGTTTCTTCGGTTGACGCTCGTGGAGTTGTACGATACGCCCATAGGGCTCCTTGTAGCAATTCAGCCCACTCACTTTTCTTGCTTTCTAGCACGGTTTTCAGATGCTACAAAATGATCCTGTTGGTGACTTTTGCTTGTCCATTGGCTTGGGGATAACCTACGGAAGTAAAACGTTGCTCAATACCCAACTCTGAACACCATTCTCGCGTGTCAGCTGCTATGAACTGAGACCCATTGTCTGAAATGAGCACCCTTGGTATACCATATCTGCAGATAATGTTTTTCTAAATAAAGTCCCTCTTGACCCTGAATGTAATCTTTACAACGGCCTCAGCCTCGGCCCATTTGGTAAAATAGTCGACGGCTAAAATGACAAACTTCTTTTATCCGACGGCGATGGATAAGGGGCCCACAATGTCGATTCCCCACTGGTCAAAGGGCCATGAGACATCTATAGGGACCATCTGAGCGGCTGGCAGTTGAGGGAGGATAAAGTGAAACTGGCACTTGGGGCATTTCCTGGAAAACTCAATGGCGTCTTGCAGAACCGTGGGCCAATAAAACCCACTCCTCAGGACCTTCTTTGCGAGGATACACCCTCCTGAATGGTTTCCACAGCTTCCATTGTGAATAAGCTTGAGCGTTTCTTTAGCTTGCGATGGCCTCAAACATCTAATCGGGGGTCCTTGAAATGAATTCTTGAATAATCTCCCCTCAGAGTCTAAAGAAAACCAAGGGGCCTTGCTTCTGACTTTCCGGGCCTCCACCTTATCAGTGGGACAAATGCCATCTTTAAGAAATCTGATAATATCGTCAAGCCAGCAAGGCTCGTGCGGATTAATCATGGCTACCACTTTCTTGGCGCCCTGTTCTTTTATCAGGGGCTCTTCAGTTCTAAGAAACGTAACGGAGGGTTCACTGGTACCTTCCAAAGCTGACGCAAATTTAGATAGAGCGTCAGCGCGCTCGTTTTCTGCTCGTTGGACCTGGAGCAGATGGAATTCCTTGAATTTCCCAATGACTTCCTTGGCTTTGCTCAAATACTGCATCATGGTGGTTTCTCGAGCCTCATAAGTTCCTTCAATCTGGCTCGCAATTAACTGTGAATCAACCTAAGCGGTGATCCTGGAGGCTCCATTTTAAAAAGTAATTTTCAATCATTGCACGAGGGCTTTATATTCTGCCTCGTTATTGGTGACCTGAAAATCTAACCTGATTGCAAAATCTAACTCAATTCCGTTGGGGTCTCTGAGGGTTACCCCTGCTCCTCCCCATTGAGAGGTTGAGGAACCATCCGTGTGCAGGACCCATAGACCATCGTTCTTTAGAACAGCAGGCTCTAAACCGAAGCGTTCAACCAGCAAATCCGCTACAACCTACGCTTGTATAGCAGTTATGGGCTCGAAACTTAAGTCAAACTGGCTCAACTCAATGACCCATTTTATCAGTCTTCCTGATACATCTGGTTTGGACAGCACTTGCTTCAGAGGCTGATTAGTGAGGACAGTTACTAAGTGTGCCTGGAAGTAAGGCCTCAACCGTCGTGATGCATTAATGAGGGCGAATGCGAATTTCTAAATTTCCAGATACTTCCTCTCGGCCCCTTGTAACGTTTTGCTCAAATAATAAACAGATAAGTGCTTACGTTTCTATACAGCTATTAGAACTACGCTCGTTGCTTCGGTTGAAACGGAGAGGTACATGAATAGCTTCTCACCCTCAACTGGTTTAGTCAGGAGCGGAGCGCTCGAAAGGTAAGCCTTCATGTCCTGCAATGCCTTCTCACACTCCTCAGTCCAAGCAAAATTTCGAGCGTTACGTAGAATTTTGAAGAAAGGGAGGTTTCGGTCCGCCGAGCTCGAGATAAACCTGTTTAAAGAAATGATTTTTCCTACCAGCACCTACACTTCCCGGAGATTACGAGGGGATGGGATGTCCAAAATAGCCTTGATTTTTCCCGGATTGACCTCAATTCCCCTCTGGCTGACCATGTAGCCCAAGAATTTTCCTCCTCGCACTTCAAAAGTACATTTTGAAGGATTCAATTTCATCTCATACTGGCGCAAAATGGAAAAAGTGTGCTTAAGATCCTCCAAGTGCGAGTCCTGACGCTCGCTCTTAACAATCATATCATCGACATACACTTCCATGGATCTTCCAATTTCTTTCTCAAACATCCTGTTGACGAGGCGTTGATAAGTGGCCCCAGCATTCTTGAGTCCAAAAGGCATGACCAAGAAGCAATATACACCCAAGTGAACAACAAATGAAGTTTTGGGGCGATCTTCCGGAGCCATAAAGATTTGATAGTATCCTTGGAAGGCATCCATCATACTCATGAGTTCGCAGCCCGCAGTTGAGTCCACCAGTTGGTCTATGCGGGGCAATGAGTAAGGATCTTTAGGGCAAGCCTTGTTAAGATCCGTGAAGTCATTGCACATGCGCCACTTATTTGCGCTCTTGAGCACCAGTACCACATTACATACCCATTCCGGATATAGTATGGGCTCGATATACTGAGCTTCAAGGAGTTTGTTAACTTCCTCTTCAATAACTCTCTTCCGAAAACCGTGCACATCTCGCTTCTTCTGTTTAATTGGCTTAAATGATGGGTCCACATTGGTGGACCATGACGCTTGGGTCAATCCCAGTAAGATCCGAGGCTTTCCATGCAAAGACTGTTAGGAATAGTGCCCTAGAAAGCCGATTCGACGTAATCTGCTTTGGGACTTTTCTTGCATCACAGACAATCTTTGAATAATATACGATTGATCATAGGCAAACACTTCTTTATATGCCAATACGTGTTTTGAGTGTTTCCATTATGTGTGCATGTATGAGAACTCCCGTAATCCTGATGACTTTAGGTATCTACCATTTAGGTGAAATGGTTCATGAAACGAGCCCTATATCACATAAGTCATGATTAGTAAAATACTCCAAGCCGATGAGTCCTACAGACAGTGGGAGTGTCAACCTGACTCCTCTAAGGCTTGCTTGTGGGATCACGCCCTTAAGAAGGACCACCTTGTTTCATGGAGGTGCAAAGTGTATAGTTGATACGTGCGTGATACATGAGGGTGCTTACTTTAATAAGTAAGTTCACTGAGGTGCCCCGTGTGAGAACATTCCTAAATGGGAAAGGAAGTTTCTATTTCAGGAAATGGAAACTTCCAGATTAGGAAATATCTCACGAGTCATTGATGTGATTAATTGATCCTTAGACTTGAGGTTCCTTGTCACTTTATGAATTAACTCTGTAGTCTTTGGTATAAGCTTTAAAGGGTGTCGCCTTAGACAACTGATTCAAGGCTTATGCTGGGGCTGCACAAGTGATTCATGAAAGTGAATGAGAATCAAGAAAGGACCTACACTTGCATATGCAAGGTGATATCTTATTGTGTAAGTCATTCATATGCCATATGGAGTCCTTGGCCAAGGCAGTAGATCAAGACATCAAGAAAAGGGTTTCTTGGATTGAGATCAAATGGATATGAAATGCACTTAGCTTTAAGATCGGATTATTAGGGTTCTGATTATTCCCTTGCCCTAGATCTTGGTTGAGAGATAGTAAGTAGGAGGATTGTATCTCACATTAATCAATGACTTAAAGGTTCTGTCGAATCCGAACATTCCAATTCAGCTAGGGGTTAAACACCTGTTGCTAGACTATGGTTGTTTAATGTGTGGACTGATTAATTAATTGGTGAATTAATTAATTAGGGTCACTGCTAATTGAATTGAGAACCTAGAGGGTCACACACAACAACTTGGTTACATGAGTTGAGGCTTTAAAATGATTAAACGAGTTAATCAAGCCAAGAGGGTTCCACACGTGTGAAACCACACGTGTGGCTCACGTGAGTGACACGTGTCATTGTGACACGTGTCACACACGTGTATAAATATATGTGTATATTTATTTATGTATTAAATAATTAATGTGATTAATTATTTAATAGACTCTGGTTTAATTTTGAATTAAAAAGAAAGTCTTATTTTGGAGAAAAATAATCTAGTTAATTAATTATGAATTAATTAAATTAGATAAAATAAGTTATTTATTTTAAATAAATAAAGTATAAAATTATCCAAAAATAGTTTGGATATTTTTAGCTCTCTTGAAAGTTGATTTGAATTAGAATTCAAAGTCAAAGTCAAAATTACTTGATGATCAAGTAATAGGAGAGAGAGAGAGAGACCAAAATCCTAGCCCATTAAGGACTAGGAATTTCGTCCCTCCCCTTTCTTATATATAGGGGAGCTCATGCTCCCCTTTAGAGCTAATAAAGTTCTTTTGGTTCATGTGTTGAACACCATCCTTTCTCCAAGATAAACGAAACCCTAGGTTAAACCTAAACACTAACTAGAGAACTAGCATCCTTACTAGTTAGATTGTAGCCAAGTTGGTGGACTATCTCTAGAGACTTCAAGTTAGAAGTTTTGAAGATTCGAGCTTTACCAAAAGTGGGGATTAAGCAAAACGATCAGAAGGGATGATGAAACGATTCTGAACCCGACGTGAAACGAATGAAAAAATCGAACCAAAGAAGATGGCGAAAACCGTTCGTCCATATCCTGAAGGATGAATTTTTTCACGAGGGTTCTATGGCTGGCAGATTTCTACTTTCGCAAAACTGGTTTTCGAAGGGAATTTCCATCATCTCTTTCTTGTTTCATGTTTCTTTCTTTATGTTATATTGTTAAGAACTTCCATAACACGATTTGAATCTAGGTTGGTTGGATTGCTTTCCCGACAATGGATTCTGAAGTAGAAAGAGACTTTCGAGGGACGGGTTGTCAAGCCGCGAGAAGAGCGTTCTTGGGTGGCTTGAAACGGTTCAAGAAAGAATAAAAGAAAAGTAAGTTTTCTATCTCTACGAATTTGGTTACACGATTGCGAGTCCAAGGTCCTTTTGTTGGAAAAATTTTTTAAATTCTGCTGCTTTCTGATTCGTGTTTTCCAACAAGTGGTATCAGAGCCACCTCGTTAATCGTGTTTCTGATTCGTCTCAATTATTCTGAATTTGGTAGAAATTCTTAGGCTTGAAGCGATTGAGTATTTGTAATTGTTTTAGAAAGCCTGAATTACGAAACTGTATTTTTTCCTGAAAGTTTCTGAAAATTGGTTTTTGCAAAATTTAATTTTTGAAAACTATTTTAGATTTGAAACTGTATAAACTGTTTTTGGATTTCTTGGATTGGTTTTTCTTTTGAACGAAAACACGAAACGAAAATACGAAATACGACGAACACGTGAAACCCCGCACGCGAAGGAGTCGCCCGAGCGGGCTTCGCGCAGCACCGCCCGCCTGTCCTAGGCGCGCGCAGGCCGTGCGCCTACTCCCTCCCGCAACCGCGCGGGAGGTGTTCCGGGAGCGCCTAGGCGCCCCGCCCAGGACTGCCGATGCCGTCCCGCCCAGGCTGGGCAACGATCCCGCAAGGCGTGCGGGATCAGTCGCCCAGCCCGCCCGCACACGCCCGGAAGGGACACGCCCAGCAGGCGCGCAAGCGCGCGCACTAGCGCGGCCTTGGCCGCGCGCTGTGCGCGCCTGTCGCGCGCAGCGCGCAACTGGCGTGACCCTTTTTCGCGTACGGGCCCCGTTTTCGTGATCCGACTTTTTCGTGTTTCGTGCAATCCAGTCCCAATTTTTATTTTAATTTTAAAAATTTTATTTTTGAAATTTTTTTTTTTAATTTTTGAATAAAACTTAAAATTGGGATTTTTGAGAAATTGAAACGGTTTATATTTTGGGAAAATACAATCTTTGGTAAAATTATTAATTTTCAAAAATTAATTGGAATTTTATTTATTTTGGTAATTTGGGATTTATTGAAAACTTTTATAAATAAGACTCGCATCAAGTCGTGTTTTAAGTCATTAGGACTTGAAACGAGAATTTTAATTTATTGGCTAAATTTAAATTCTCGCTAAAGCATGTTAGGTGATCATGGGTTTAGATCTATGTATGGTTTTAATTTATGCACATGGATGGTTTAAATTGGGGTTGGAGCCCTATAGTTGCGTTTTTCAATTTAGGTTGGAGCCTCACTTATGTGCGTACTGTTATGTGACTTATTATGTGGCTTTCCATATTACTGTTTTTGAGGCCGGGGTATGCCCCGTGTAATTGTCTAAGGCCAATATGAAGATTGAGCCTTATTACTTTATGTCTTTTTCTTTTTATTGTAATTTGAGAGTAGAGATAGGTGGTGAGGTTTTATTTTCATTTTGGAGACAATGCACCCATGGAGTAAGATGGACCACATTCAAGTAACAAGGAGGCCATAAGTGAAGACCCCTCAAAATGTTAGGGAGGGGAAACTCAATTGTTAAATGTAATAGAGATAGGGCTCGTATTTTGTTACCGCTTTCCCTTATGTGATTTAAACTGTTTATGTGGCATGTATGTTAGAACTTGTGATTGTGGAGTGGCTCCACATATCACGCATAAGATAGGTAGAACCCATGATCATTACATGTTAGTATCATGCTAGGACATGTTATCTGTTTATGTGCTTGTTTGAAATGCATTTAAGTGTACTTGCATTAATCAAGACTAATAAAATTGGATAACATATATGTTGGTGAGGTCGAACCGAACAACTCTTCGGTTGATTCGAAAATTCCCATTAAATATTAAGCTCATTTCGAATAATAGGTATTTAATTCGAGATGCAAATTTTGAATTAAATTCCTAGCATTCCATCAATAGGTTTTAAGTTTAGTAAGTAAAGCTAGTTATTGTCCGCGAGTCGTGGGATAGCTAGTGGAGCTTATTAGTTCTTAGTTACCTAATTGATCATTTTAATGATCAATATTTCGTGGTTAATTTTGGCAAGGGCGATGTCCGCGAGTCGTGGGTCGTTCGAACTAAGTTTTGATCATGATCTTATGATTGATGGGTCTAGCTTAACGCCTAAGTAAATATGGATGTCGCACGAGTCGTGGGTCCATATTGAAAGATGGGTGATGCAAAAACAATTACTAAGAGTTCTACAGGTGTTAGAATTGGTAAGTTGTACCTACCTAGGATTTTGCTTAGAATGTCCGCGAGTCGTGGGTTCGAGGTAAAATGCTTAGGATCTTAGTACCCATTGGGAAACGTGTTCCTCTTAGATCTTTGGGAATTATAGATTTTTGAAAAACAGTGGGAGCTACATTAGATTAAAGACCTTATCTTTTGTATATCGTTATAATTCAGCATGCCCACATTTTCTCTGCTTAGCATTTAGGTTGTAGTTCTGTGATTCTCTACAATATGAAATGCAAACCCATTCGTATCCATCCTTAAGTCAAATAAGTTGACTAAGTCCTGACTAACTCTAAATGGCTTCGGATCCTAAAATTCATTTTAGAATCCGACTAGAGAAAGGCGTTCTCTAAAGGGCGAAGTTTTCAATTGTGAAAAGTCGACCCGGGCCAAAAGAGAAGCAATCTGAGGTGAATAGATTTTTCCAAACCACTTAAAAGCAATTGAACCACCTCATAAAATGTTACAAGGTATAACATTATGGAATTATTCAATATTCCAAATGAGGAAACAAGTGCACGCGAACAAGGTCTAAAGATCTTATTTGAAGATCTTATGGTCTCGATCATCAACTGAGAAAAGAGTTCTCAATGCACTGATTGCTTACATTGCTTCGACTATCATTCAAACCCTTTATGCTCAACTAGAATGATGCTTATGTAGCATAGTTAATCATTTAAGTTGATAATGGTTGAGAGCATCCTTAAGAAGGAATAAAAGGTTGAGATGGTTAATTCTTCTTCTAAAACTCCCTAAGTTAAAGGCTTGAAGGCCTAAAGAAGAAGAAACCCTTAAGAGCCCAATGGAGGGGCATGTAAGGGGTGCGCCCAAAAGACACTAGAGATCAAATAGGACATTTGCTTCTATGGTAGCAAATAAGGACTTTGAAAGGGAACTGCAAAGAGTATGAGTACTTTGAAATGTTACCTCATTAGTAATTCTACTAGGAATAGAATTCACTAGTCTTGAGTCAATTCTGCATAATCCGTTGTGCAAAGACTCAAGGCACTAATGTTCTGAACATACAACGAGATAACAAAAGTAAGATGACAAAGCTTCGAATTACTTTGGAACGTTGAGATATAAAAGGATTAGCAAGTCGGACACCTTAGGATCATTCTATGAAAATGAACCTATAGTGTTGACTTCCTGTGAATCCTGTCATGAGGGAAGCGTTCCTGAATCCCGTTTATAAGAAACATGGAACGTTCCAAAATTATAGTGGATTTCGATCCATGCTGATGAGTGTAAGATGCTTAATGTAAGCACTAGATACAATCGTCAGTTTAACCATTATGAATGAATGTACTTGTTAAAGTACAAATTCGAAACTTATATGAAATTCTTAGAATTTCAAAAGGAGGTTAGGAACCGAAGTAGTTATAAGTTATAGGTAAATCGATATGATCGAGATAGCCAATATCTTAGTAACTAATTCCTTAGTCATCTTAGAGATAATAGGATTATCTCTCAGTAAACTAATTCGAGAACACCTTAGCGTTTCCGAATGAGGGAATGAAACCTTATAGGATATGGTCCATTCCATAGCAAGCTTTACTGACTTATAATCATTCTAGGAATAAACTCCTAGAATATGCAGTTAGAGATTTTGAATTTAGTACCTTCCAAAATCAGTCCTTCAGTTGCACTATGCAAAGTGGCATACTAAATTCCCTAATTATTCTTATCCAAGAATTCAATGGAATCCTCTTACTTGAAGAGGATAGTGGGAGATAAGCTTGAAATGAGTTCAAGTTTATACAATGATATTGGATATCAGTTTTGCGATTCCCTTGCACAAAGGTTGTTTGTCCCAAAGGAATGTACCTTTCTTAAGGAATTGTTCCTATAGAAGAAGAAAGGCAAGCAAGCAGACCTCAAAGAAATTTGAGGAAAAATATCCATGCCACATATAGAAGAAACGAGCCCATCTGATAAAACTTAGCTAAATTTTAGAGTATGTACACGTGTGAAACCCTTCTCTTAAGATGCGTTTAGAACGCGTTCCTAGATAGCCAAGGAATTACTTGAAGAGGAGACACTGTCAGATTTGGAATCTGAGTAGTGTAAGCAAGCCTTGAAATCCAATATGGATTCCATATACTTAAACCGAGTTTTGACCTTGGTTGATCCACCTGATAGGATCAAGCTCCTAGAGCTTCGAGTAAATGGAAAGCATTACAACCTTCTTGATGGTTGAAATGCAAAAGTCCATTTGGATTATGTTTACCATATCCTCATATTCTGACTATGAGATATGATAAATCAATATGAGAACTATCTTGTTCAATATGAGATTGAAAGAGACTGAAATAAGGTATTTCTATAAATCTCATATTCAGTGGGAGTATGCATAAGGTATGCAAATCCCTAAAGTCAATCTGTGGATTGATAAAGGCTTCTAGGATTAGACAATTCGATTCCATAGGATAGTCAAATTGTTTGACACAGATGGAAGTCGAATAAGTCTCAAAGTGTACATATGAAAGTTAGTGATGTAAGAGTCAATTTTGGTTCTTTAGAAGATGACATCCTTCTCATTGGGAATGTCAAGGATGATGTGAAAGTTACCAATTCTTGTTTAAGAAACAATTTGACATGAAAGATCTTGGTGATTATCCTATATTCTCGACATTCAGATCTATGGAAGATAGATCTAAGAGAATAAAAGGATTATCACAAAATGAGTACATAACCACGGTACTAAAAGGAGTTTAGTATGGACAATGGAACATCTCTTTTGAAGAGTATGTGTCCTAAGATAACTTTGAGAAAGTTAGAATGTCCAAAATCCCTTTAAGTGAAAGGGTGCATAATGTATGAAAAGTTATGTACTAAATTAGATATGGCGCAACACTAAGCGTAGTAGGCCGAATCTAATATGACCTCAGAGAAGGTCATTAGATCTCTGTAAAGGATGTCCTCAGAGTACTTGAGAAGAAATGAGGATATGTATTAGTTTACAGAGCCCAAAAGATCTTATTGTTAGAAGGATATTTGATGTAACCGTTCATCAAACATAGATGATTATGAAATCATTGAAAGGATACAACTTCTACCAGAATGGTAATGCAATGTGTTGGAAAGGGGTTCCAAGGACGGACATTGCAAAACTCAACTATCGTAGTTGAGAACTTAGTCGTATTATATAACACTAAGTTAAGTGTTTGGGTAAGAAACTCCATCTAACTTGTTAGATGAAGTTCCTAGCATGAAAACAACTCCTTGATCATATTGTATGATAAAAAGGATGGTTGCTCAAGTAAGAGAACCAAGACCTCACCAAGAGACTGAACACGTGATTACGAATCACTTTATAAGGAAAAGGTGTTTCCTAAGAGATGTGTAAACAAGAAGGTCACATCAGCAGAGAACATAGCAGATCCACTTTGGAAACGCCCAAAGTCAATAGGGTCTCTAAGTGCATCTTGAGAAGATGGGACTTAGAGTACCTAAATGGCTTTTACGGGCAAGTGGGAGATTGATAGGAATAGTGCCCTAGAAAGCCGATTCGACGTAATCTGCTTTGGGACTTTTCTTGCATCACAGACAATCTTTGAATAATATACGATTGATCATAGGCAAACACTTCTTTATATGCCAATACGTGTTTTGAGTGTTTCCATTATGTGTGCATGTATGAGAACTCCCCTAATCCTGATGACTTTAGGACTCTACCATTTAGGTGAAATGGTTCATGAAACGAGTCCAATATCACATAAGTCATGATTAGTAAAATACTCCAAGCCGATGAGTCCTACAAACAGTGGGAGTGTCAACCTGACTCCTCTAAGGCTTGCTTGTGGGATCACGCCCTTAAGAAGGACCACCTTGTTTCATGGAGGTGCAAAGTGTATAGTTGATACGTGCGTGATACATGAGGGTGCTTACTTTAATAAGTAAGTTCACTGAGGTGCCCCGTGTGAGAACATTCCTAAATGGGAAAGGAAGTTTCTATTTCAGGAAATGGAAACTTCCAGATTAGGAAATATCTCACGAGTCATTGATGTGATTAATTGATCCTTAGACTTGAGGTTCCTTGTCACTTTATGAATTAACTCTGTAGTCTTTGGTATAAGCTTTAAAGGGTGTCGCCTTAGACAACTGATTCAAGGCTTATGCTGGGGCTGCACAAGTGATTCATGAAAGTGAATGAGAATCAAGAAAGGACCTACACTTGCATATGCAAGGTGATCTCTTATTGTGTAAGTCATTCATATGCCATATGGAGTCCTTGGCCAAGGCAGTAGATCAAGACATCAAGAAAAGGGTTTCTTGGATTGAGATCAAATGGATATGAAATGCACTTAGCTTTAAGACCGGATTATTAGGGTTCTGATTATTCCCTTGCCCTAGATCTTGGTTGAGAGATAGTAAGTAGGAGGATTGTATCTCACATGAATCAATGACTTAAAGGTTCTGTCGAATCCGAACATTCCAATTCAGCTAGGGGTTAAACACCTGTTGCTAGACTATGGTTGTTTAATCTGTGGACTGATTAATTAATTGGTGAATTAATTAATTAAGGTCACTGCTAATTGAATTGAGAACCTAGAGGGTCACACACAACAACTTGGTTACATGAGTTGAGGCTTTAAAATGATTAAACGAGTTAATCAAGCCAAGAGGGTTCCACACGTGTGAAACCACACGTGTGGCTCACGTGAGTGACACGTGTCATTGTGACACGTGTCACACACGTGTATAAATATATGTGTATATTTATTTATGTATTAAATAATTAATGTGATTAATTATTTAATAGACTCTGGTTTAATTTTGAATTAAAAAGAAAGTCTTATTTTGGAGAAAAATAATCTAGTTAATTAATTATGAATTAATTAAATTAGATAAAATAAGTTATTTATTTTAAATAAATAAAGAATAAAATTATCCAAAAATAGTTTGGATATTTTTAGCTCTCTTGAAAGTTGATTTGAATTAGAATTCAAAGTCAAAGTCAAAATTACTTGATGATCAAGTAATAGGAGAGAGAGAGAGAGACCAAAATCCTAGCCCATTAAGGACTAGGAATTTCGTCCCTCCCCTTTCTTATATATACTCCCCTTTAGAGCTAATAAAGTTCTTTTGGTTCATGTGTTGAACACCATCCTTTCTCCAAGATAAACGAAACCCTAGGTTAAGCCTAAACACTAACTAGAGAACTAGCATCCTTACTAGTTAGATTGTAGCCAAGTTGGTGGACTATCTCTAGAGACTTCAAGTTAGAAGTTTTGAAGATTCGAGCTTTACCAAAAGTGGGGATTAAGCAAAACGATCAGAAGGGATGATGAAACGATTCTGAACCCGACGTGAAACGAATGAAAAAATCGAACCAAAGAAGATGGCGAAAACCGTTCGTCCATATCCTGAAGGATGAATTTTTTCACGAGGGTTCTATGGCTGGCAGATTTCTACTTTCGCAAAACTGGTTTTCGAAGGGAATTTCCATCATCTCTTTCTTGTTTCATATTTCTTTCTTTATGTTATATTGTTAAGAACTTCCATAACACAATTTGAATCTAGGTTGGTTGGATTGCTTTCCCGACAATGGATTCTAAAGTAGAAAGAGACTTTCGAGGGACGGGTTGTCAAGCCGCGAGAAGAGCGTTCTTGGGTGGCTTGAAACGCTTCAAGAAAGAATAAAAGAAAAGTAAGTTTTCTATCTCTACGAATTTGGTTACACGATTGCGAGTCCAAGGTCCTTTTGTTGGAAAAATTTTTTAAATTCCGCTGCTTTCTGATTCGTGTTTTCCAACAAAGACATCAACATTTTCTCTGAGGAAGTCAATCATCATGATCTGCGAGGGCCCAGAAAGGTTGGACCCAATCTGAGTAGTTTTATCCTTGTTCCCCGGTTCTAGCTCAATAGTAAGAAATGTTTCTGAGGGCTCAATCCTCTTCTCTGGACGGGGGAGCTCAAGCGCTCTTTTCTTTCCTGTCAGATGACCATCATCCATAGGCTCCTCTTGCCCACGCTCGTTTTTCTCAGAGGAAGACTCTCCAACCGTCCCTGGCGGGGTAGCTTCGCGGGTATCTTTGTTGTTGGTATTTTTTTTTTTTTTGTTCTTTTTCTTGTTCATTTTGGCCCTCTTGCGCACGGGACCGTCCTCGTCCAAATTGGGGAAATCAACGGATTTCTTGGTGGACCCGATTTGAAATATTTTCTCTGTCTTAGGCTTCCTGAGGGATAGCATGTAGCACTCCCAGGTTTCTCGTACGTTGCACAAAACTTATCCAACGCCCTCAGGGGTGGGGAACTTAATTTTCTGGTGGTAAGTGGAAATAATCGCTTTGAAATCCACAAGAGCCGGTCGCCCAATTATGATGTTATAGGGGATATCAATTTCCACCACTGCATATGTGACCATGAGCGTTTTACGCTGTGGGGCTCGGCCAAATGAAGTGGCCAAGCGAATTTGCCCTCGTGGGACAACCTCAGAACCTCCAAAGCCAATGAGGGCTGTTTTGAGGGGTTCGAGCGGGATGTTGGTAACTTTCATCTTTTAGAACGTGGTGTAGGGCAAAACATTCACAGAACTTCCACTATCCACTAACACCCTCTTCACAATGTGATTGTGGACATCCAGGCTAACCACCATGGGGCAGTCAGAGGTTTCACTGACCCCATGGGGTGTTACGATATGCTCTAAGTCCTTATCTGTAAACCCTATCACATCACGTTCCTTTGAGTGGTCGTCTTTGGATTCCCGGATGGCATAGACTGATTTGGGCACCGAGGGGCGTTGATCTTAACTCCGGATATACCGTCGCCGGGCAGCATTAGAATCTCCTCCAGAGGAGCCTCCTGCTATCATGTTGATAACTGCAAAAGTGGTATTTTCCTACTCTGGGGCCTTCCCCTTGTTACGATGGCTGCTCTCAGGAGGGCCTCGCCCTCGTGGACTTCTTGAGCGTATGGGCTCCTCCTTCTTTCACGCGATCTTTCACAACAACGCTCGTCGAAACGCTCTAGGGCTCGCACAAACTCCTTCAAGTGCCCACCAGCAACCAGTCTCTGAATTTCAGTCTCCAACTGGCGGCACTCATCTGTATCGTGCCCTTTCTGCTTGTGGAAAGCACAGTACTTGTTTGACCGCCTCAGGGCCTCAGTGTCTCTCATCTTGACGGGTCTTTTGAAGAGTTTCTTGTCAGAAAGGTTGTAAACCTTTGAATTCGGCCTTGTGAGGGGATGCGTTCAAAACGACAAGGGGCTGGGGGCGATTTCTTGCGCTCCTTCCTGATAACATCTTCTCGACCCCACTCCTGGTGACGCTCGTGTCTCACGGGGCTATGAGGCCGGGGCCCATTCGTCCTATACATATCTTCGAGCTCGAAGAAAGGCTCGGCAACTTCTCTCAAGGCCATGAGGGATCCAGGACTTCTTTCCACAATGGCATCGGCAAACTTCTTACTTACATACTGCTTGTGATCCACAGCCTTGAAGAGCACCGGGATCAAGAAATCCATGGAAGGCCTCTCCACTTGCAATATCTCCTTGTTAAAGCGGGCGAAGAACGAGTGAAGAGATTCATTCTTGCCTTGCACTATATTGTAAAGTGCTGTGGGCGCAGTGACGGGGGCCTTCAAAGAATTGAAATGGTTTAGGAAAGCATTTGCCAACTCCTCGTATGAATGTATCGTGCGTGGCAGCAGCCGCTTATACCATTCCTGAGCCATTCCTACTAGGGAAGTGACAAAGACTTTGGCCCAGTAGTGGCTCGAATGCTAGTACAAGTGCATCAGGTGTAAGAAATGATCCAGGTGTTCCGCTGGATCTGTTGTCCCATCATAGCGGTTGACGGAAGTGGGGATTTTGGTCATTCCTTCTTGGGCCATTAAAACTTCTTCTACGAGGGGGGAGCCTCTCGCCAGTGGATGATATTCATAAGTGCAAAAGTTCTCTTCCTGCTCCTTGCGGTGGGGGACTCGTGGCTGGCGGTCTTTGGGACTAGCGTCTCTGGCATCGGCTCGTTCATCCCTGCTGTGGGAGATCTGAGACCGCGCTCGAGAGAGCTGTCCAACCATATCCTTTAACCCCTGCAGCTGGTCTTGCACAGCCGCGAGGAGGTTAGGATTTCTATCTCCTTCTTTGTTCCCCTGCTTTTTTGCTCGGGAGGCTCTTTTGGAGGCATGAGAGTCCCCCTCATCTTCCACGTTGATTCTATCCTCTGGGCCCTTACCTTTGCTGGTCTGAGGGCACTTGTTACCTCCTTTCTCTGGAACCTCCCTCTCCTTGGCAGACAGAGGTGGTGGTCTGGCTTGTAGGGCGTTTTGAGCCGCCGTTAATGGATGGACCTGCCATCCTCGTGGAGGGGCCATTTGAGCGGCTGTCCCTGGGGGAAAGTAGGTGGTGGTGAAATTCTGCCAAGCGTTCTGGACGGCCTGGACTTCACACTAGGTGTATAGAGCCTTCAGTTGCTCCGAGGTCAGAGGCGGTAGCTCTACTCCATCAATTTCTTTTGGGACGACGATGGGCATCTGCATCTGTCCAGCATGGTAAGGCTGACCATAGGAACCATGGGAGTTGGGGTCAAGGTGTACCCCGACGGCGGCATCATATAGGGATACGCGCCAGGTTGGGCCGGCGGCGCATGAATCTGATTCTGGGAAGCTGGAATCCCAGATCCTCCTGCAGTGGCGGTGGAGAGGGGATTCGCGGGGGGAGCAACCGCCTCAAGGCGGGGAGCGAACTCATCAGCCGGGGGGTGCGTCCTCAATCATAGGCGGAGGGGGACGACTGCTCACGTCTTGGGGAAGATTATCTCCTCCCCCTGCTGTTCCGGAACGGGTGGTAACCATGTTTGAGAGGGTGTTTGCTTTTCTACTAGCAAGGAAGGCGAAAGAGAAGGTTTCCTACAGACGGCGCCAAAAATGATGGGGTATGAAACAGGATGTATCAAACTCCGATCACTCTCTACTTGGTATTGTGGGGGAAACCGATGAACACTCGCCGGAAAGGAAGTGGATTCTACCTGCTAGGACAAACACCAAAGCAAAGTCAGAAGGCCAAGCTGGGGGAACTGGGGGTGATTCCCAGTTTGGCTCTCCGACGCTCAAGTCAGATGATGATCTGAAAGAGAAAGTAAAGAAGTTGCAAAAGTACAGTACTGGAGGTTGCTTACAGTGAAGAAGATGACTCCGTTTATTTATAGTTGAGGGTCAGGGACCCTTTGGTCATTTACACAGTGTGGTCCTGGCCGAATGTTGCCCTAACACGTGGCGTTGCGAGAGAAACCTAGGAGGAATCTTCTGCAAAAAGCTGGTGAGAGTGAGTATTGGCAACAGTGGTAGGTGCACGGGCATGTACGGGGTGTCAGAGAGCCGTTTTAGGGGGTTGGTAACGAGGGCTGGAGAGCACGCTCGTGTCAAATAAGGGCCTTGGGGGCCAAAAGATCCGCTAAGGAATGGAGGCCAAGGCTCACGCGACGAGGGGGAGTGGAAGCTTCCCTGAGGGAATGTAGCGCTCGAAGAGGGCTTCCTTGACTGATTGGAGCCTTAGCCATGCAGTATGAATTGCGCTCGTTAGAGAGTGGCAATGTTGATTACGTGCGCAAATGGCAGAGATGACACGTGTCCTTGAAGAATATTGACGCTTGAAGGGTTTGAACGCTCGTGTATAATTACTTTAATCACAAGAGGACAGGTGTCGTTATCTTGAGTTGCCACGTGTCCAAACGTGGGACGAGCGTATTTTGATCCCATCAATTATATAATAATCATATATTAAATCAAAAAATTAAAAATACGTGTGTATTAAATAAATTTTAAGTCTTCTCAAAGCGAGAAATGTGTACAAATTCGTCAGTGCGAAGAACTAAAATTTTAAGTCGTCTTAAAACGAGCAATGCGCACAAATTCGCCAGTGTAAGAACTGAGTGCGAGTGTGTTGAATATGATAGAAGGATTATGTGACTTAGGATAGAACACTATCAAATGAAGGATACCCAAGCACGAAAAATAAGCCATACAAGTTTAGGCGAAACATACATTTAACGTGTTGGGCTTATAACTTCGACTTACAAACATCAACTTAAGTTACTAACTACTTCGCTTATATGCAGAATTTACAATGTAATGTATTTGTATTTACAGAGATGATTACACAACCTCAACCTCAGCCTCCCATTCCAGTAACTGCGTGAGACTGTCGCGTGTGAGAATGTGATTTGTCATGGTCACTGGATGCCAGAAGATTTACCTACAAGTATGCGAAAAATGTCAGAAATTCTAGACAGAAGACTGGAGAAAAACATGATTTTCTTTAATTTTCTTCTTGTGGTGGTCGGGGGTGGGGGGTTGGCCCTCAATGGCGGACATTGTACCTTAACAATTTCAGAATTTGAGCTTGGACGTATGTAAGCAGCCAAGACACTCATGTTAAAATCCTGTAATCAATGTAAGAAATGAGGTCAAAAATTATGTCAGTGCCCGTAAGTCTTGTTTAGTCAAACGCATCATAAAAGTAAGCAAATTCCTCGGAGCTGTTCGTTATCACCACACAAGGTAAGTGAGTTTACTAATGTCATATGACTATATAACGTTATAATTGATCATCCTAATGGCAAATCAAAACAATCAAGGATAAATAAGTAGTTCACTGCCATAAATAATGAAGTAAAATCATCCAAAAGAAACATAATTTAAGACTTTGAATTAGAAAAGTAAGTCTCTATTATAGTGAGCAAGAGAGAGAAGGAGAAAGCCAAATAAACTTGATGAAAATTACCCTGAAAGGATCACCCCTCAAGGATTGAACAAACATTGATGCCCCTGCACCTTTACCCTGAAGAACAAAATAAATAAACAATGATGAATATTTCAAAAACAATAATGACATGAATATAATAGTGTCGCCAATCATGACCGTATACAAAATAACAATGTGCGAGCACAACTGGGCTTTGCACCAGTAATCAACATTTTGGTAAACCCAAGTATAAAATATTCAATCCAAATTTTCAAACCACCTTCCTCTTAGTATCACTTACTCCATTTCTCCATATATATGCTAATTAAAAGTAACTATATTTGCATGTAATATATAGTAGAATCACATGTCATTCCTCTTATACACCTCATTGAAAATCTCAGGTTGCTAGAGAGAAAAGACATCTTTTATATCTGTTGCTTGCAACTCGCCTGATAACATACAGTCAACTTTTTTTCCTAAGGTAAAGCATTTGAACCCATCTATTTTTCATAAATGTGCCAGAGTAAGATTCAGGACCAAGTCCTCCCTGCTCTGAAGTAGATCCACATAATAAAACCACCTATCTCAAAGCTTAAGAATGAAATAGGTAAAAGAGATACTAATTGGATTCTTTAACATTCTGGAAGTTGTATTTCTAAACTTTATGTCTTTCTGCATATCGTTTGCCTTTGCACAGTATGGTTAAAAAGGATATCAAAACTGAAATGGAAACCATAATCACTTCCAAAATTGGTACCAAGGAATGTTGTAACATGAATTTTTCATGTCCAAAATCTCAGGGCATGATCACTCATTCCTCTTCAAAGTTTCCATTCCAACTAAGTTTTAAGAGCAGTAGGGACACATATGAGCATGCTCTAGCAAACACAGTCATGAGTTTAAGGAAGAAAAATCTACAGACCTCCAAAGATACATCCCGGAGGCGCCTCCCTGTATTAGCACAGCAAATACGGACCACATGTTCATCACAGCTTCCACTTATTACATAATCTCTTCCACTCATGTAGTAAGAGCGGGTATAGTTCTGCGAGCTTCCAGTAGAAGCTATACCAAAATCCATATGAAGCCTTCCATCAACAGCCAGCAGCTGTCTTACCTGGAAAAAGTATCTCACTCTTAGTCATGACTTAAACATCTTTTCTTCTTTTATTTTTCAGGTGGAATGTGAAATTTATGTGCTACTGACTCACAATACAAAAACTTACCTCATTATCGACAGCGGAAACAAGAAGATAATGATCATCAGGGGAAAAGCAGACCATCACATTCCCTCGGGAGCTTGAAGCAGTATAACAAGGCTGGCTGGGCTTTTGTCTTATATCCCACATCTTAACATCCTGATCAAACGATGAAGTGGCAAAAAGAGATGGAGAGTGATTTGAAAACTTGACTACATTAATATGCTCTCGGTGCATATCAGCAAATACTTGCAAACGTCTTCCACTGTTAATATCATATAAAGCAACATTTCTAGAGTATCCACTTGCAAGAAATAGTTCATCTGTTGAATTGACATGAACAGATGTCAACTGGTCAAATTCATCAAAGTTGGCAGAACCATGACTATGATACATTCCTTGACTTGTGGTAGGACTGTGTTGTTGTATGTCGTACATTCTGAGCGAACCATTATCAGAACCAGCAATGAGCTGAAAGACAACAGAGAAATAAAATAGATATCTGAACATTTCAGGCATAAATTCAATTTATAGCAAGACTGTATCCATGTTCAATTCATAATTAACACAAGATTTTCTTACAGGGCAGATGCTGAAAGAAAATTGCATCAGCGGCCTGCTGTTGAATAAAAACAGGTATAGACATATCCTCACAGGCTTTACTCTTGTTAATCACATAAAAATAAGAGAAATTTTGAAATTTTACAGTTTGATTTGATTAGAGTTATACTTTGATTTTTTTTATTGTAGATTAGGAATTGAAGTTGATATTCTTACTGTTTAGCACATGGGCTGAACAGCACAACCGGCTTCTTAATGTTGATGCAAATGACACCAGAGATTATCACAGCTATATATACAGAATTGAAACAAAGTGGGAATTAAAACAGATTGTAGAAACACTGTAGCTTCGGTGACTTATAAAAGCATGACAAGAGGGCATACACTTTCAAAATGAAATAGCATTTCCTTACTAATATTGAAGACATGAGGACAACAATATACCTTAGAAGGATACTTTCTTAGCCAGCACAATCCCAGGACACTATTCATAGCTCCAAGTGAAGGAATGTAACTAACAATCTTTTCAGTCTCATGGTTTATGACAACCACCTCGCCGTCCAGTGTTCCAAAAACCATAAGGCTTGAGTCGGTTGGATGGTACTCGAACTGTCTTGGACGGTAGTTTCTTCTTTCACCTCTGAGTCCACAGCCCGTAATAGAAATAGGACGTAAACTAGACCATGCAGAAGATCCCACTTTGGCAGCAGATAATGACCTGGAGTAGAAGTACTGTGATTTCCTTGATGCATGAGTAGAGGGAAGGTTTGCTTTGATCTCACGTCTCAGTAATATATTGACCACATTCTGTTTTTTACGCCTGTTGTATGGAAGGTATTCAAAATGGTGAGTAAAGACATCATTGGCTCTTTCCCTGTCTACCTTTCCAATTGCCAAATCATCAAGAACCTGAAGCTTCGGTAGTGAAGCTATCATGTAATCCCGGTAATGTTTCTCATAGCATATTGGAGAAGGATGACGGGAAACGTACTTCTTTCTGGCAGAAGTAGTCATGTTACTAAAGTTGGCTGAACCAGGAGACACTGGGTACTCATCTTGCATGTCCAATGTGCCAAAAGAGATCTGCGAACGTAATTGTTTATTATGATCTTTTTTAAATATTCCCTCCTTTTTAGTGAGGGTTATATATCATTAGCTCTCTAAGATATGACCCATTACTGTGTCAGGAACTCAAAATGGATGTACCGCATTCTAAATCATATCATGTTTGATTTAAAAAATTAGCCCAAATAAGCCAATTTTGTATTTTGTGCAGAAAGAAGCTTTCCTAATAGCCATTTAGGATGAGCGGCAAATAGAGTAGACATATTAAAAGTACATCTTTATAACCCCAAAGATTCAAGGTAGGGCACGTATTTGCTATGCCCCAACCCCCTCCTCCTCAAATATAAATAAACAAATAGAGGGAATGAAAATGAAAGCCCAAAAAATTAAGTTTCCGGACATGATTACGCAAATCATGAAATCTTTATTACCTCATTTTGCAAATCAGTCAGCTCTTCCCAACCAAGAGGCATGTCAGGAAAGAATTCCATTGAGCCAAAGTCCTGACGGTGATTAGAGAAGTCCACTTCGCTGTCATCTGAAGAATCCTCGTTTGTGCTACTGACATCCTGAGCTATATCAAAATCATTCATGTCTTCGTCATCTATATTTAACTGTAAATGAGGAAAAACATCATAACCGGGAGATGGTAATTCTATCTGAAGACCAAGGTCCAAATGATCTGAACAGTTGCCTTCATTGACTTCATTTCCAGATGGTGTAGGAGAATTCCCCATGTCACTACAATATAAACAATTCTGAAATCGAAGTTCAACCAATGAAGGGAGCTTGGCCAATGCTGCACTAGTTGTCCACAGGTTTGTGATTCTTGTTTCACATAATGAAAGGAATCTTAAATTTGGCATACAGGAAAAACAATCCTCTCGAAAACTGGTTAGCGAAGCACTGAAATCCAGGTTCAGAGTATGCATGTGTACAAATTGCCCAACCATACTGAGCTTACGGAAATGGGATGACCTTAGATTTAGAACTTCACAAGCTAAGCCCCGTTGAGCAAGGTTCCTGGAGGAAACACGCCACGGTGAGTTCACAAAACTCGAGCTTTAAAATTTAGGGGGGGGGGGGGGGGGGGGGGGGGGGGAGTGCATTGCGCTTTTTATAATAATGCCACCACAGATAAGGATATGACGACAGAATAACAGGACACGGTTATAAGCTTACCCAAGATCACAGCAGTGAGCAATTAATGTTCAAAAGAAAATGAATTCTGATCAAATGTGTCTTTCCAAGGAAATTCATGCATGCCTTTCTTACATGAGCAGTAAATCATGCATTGACTTAATCTCAGGCATATGATCATGGAAAGACAAATCAGACTAAACCCTGAAAAATCAGCTGAAACCTTCATTAAGGAATTTAGATATTTAAGATAAAATAAGCAATGACAAGACCCTACAGCACGTGAATAACAAGTAACAACCCATCATCAAAATAAAGTATAGCATGAATAAAATGGGAAGGAGTTAAAAGGCACAACTACATACAGCAAGAAATCCTTCCCAAATGAGATGTCACAGATATCAACCACTCGAAGCTTTTTCTTGACGGCATGCAGCAATGGTGAAACATATTCCCCACTCAATACACATGAAGATCTATTTACCATGTCAACTGCATCAATCTCGGAAGCATCAATTTCCTTTAACAGATCAAGAAGTGGGTTGAAATCAACATCTTTTAGAGTATCCATAGAAACCATGAAATTGGATATCTCATGGCGGGCTTTCTTGATCTTAGCCTGTACCAGAAATAATACAATGATCAAAGTATTTATTGGATACCTGTATAAAACAAAACAAAAATCACACGAACACATTTGACAAGTACAAATTTGAGATATAATGAAAAAATTAAATAATATCAGAAATAATAGCCAGCTGTTGAAACACCCGAGCCCTATCACACACACAAAGAAAAGATGCAAATTGCAACCTATTTGTGCCCTCACAAATTCTTAATTTGTCAATGATTTTTAGTTTTTCCCTTCTCTGTCATGACTTTCCAAACAGATTAATGTATTAATGGGATAAATCACGTGACCATCTGTTAGTTTTCAAATATTTCTATTTGGTTTTTTCCATTCAAATGACACAAGCATGTATCAGTGAATGATTTTGTTTTCAAATCCATACAGAGTCCAATTTTATTGAGTATAAACGTTATGTGGACAGTTCTTATGATTAACATTCTTTCATAACAGAACTGGATTATCATATTAACAATTCTTCACCTGTTCATCATAGGTAAGTTGTGTTGTTTTCGTGCAACAAGTTCAAAAAATAATTACTAGTGGTCACTTATTTCCATATAAGAGGACACAAATTTAACCCCTATAATTTCTCGCCGAGCTACCAGGAGATCAAAGTGAGAAGCTTTTCTTTCATAAATTTACAGATAATCCTAATCCCTCTTGTATACCTTTAGTGACAGACTGTTTCACATATCCACACAACTAACATACTTTAAGGATTAGTTTTTCCTTATGTATAAAATCTAGCAGTCGAAACAGACAAAACTTATTTCCATACTTTTATGTTCATATTAAGTATACCATGCACATTGGAGCTGTTGAAATGCTATAAGAACTTTCACATGTCTACAACTTTTACATTTACTATAAGTTCACTGTAGTTGGAATTTTGATTGAAATAGCATCATATGACTGGAAACATATTTAACCAAAATATTATACATAACAGAAAAGATCTCCTCATTCAATGTGAAACCTTGAATAATGCTGCCACAATTGCCTTATTTGGTACAATTCCTTGTCTCTTGCAAGCATCAAAGTACCTGAAAATAATGCGAACGTATAACCAGTCAAATTAAACCGTCGCGTATGCAACAAGCAAGGGAACGCCTTATAGGCAACCAAGATTACGAAACAAGTGATGTACATTCATAAATTTAAGACACCATTAGTTACCTCATGTAAGAGAACATTTTTCAGAAAGCTTGTGCCGAAAGTTGCTTCCGAATTAAAATTCCCAATTCTTAAATTCAATATAGACCTAAACTTTCAACAAAACATTGAAGTAGAAGAAAGAGAACTCAAAAACCAAAGTTTCTTTTAGAATCAATACAACCAATTCAACAAGTCTGTGATGTGCATAATAAAGCTCCGCCGAGTGGTGATTAGAAAGCCAAAAAAAATTGCTGTGGTCTACTTTTGGCTCTCTTTCTGATGTGATGCTGAAGGTTCTTTAGTAAGTACTAATGGACCCAAATATGAGTAGCATACTGCTATCGTAGCACACAACAGCAAAAGAAGATGGCTCCCATATAATCATTTGAAAGGCCCGTATTAATCCACTTCAAAAAAAGCAAATCCTTTAAAAAAAAAAAATCAAACTCTTGAAATATTCAGCCTAAAGTCTCAACTTTCTTGCATTAAAAGGTTTAGGACCATCAAAATCAACTAAACTTAATATGCTTTACTCAATTTACAATCTAATTGCTCAGGCTAAAACTTATCTAACAAATATTCAGTGATTCAGATTAAATGCTGCCTAATATGCATTCTCCCGCCGCATCTTGTACGATTCGTATACAAATGAGTCAGCTTCCACCACTCCAGAAGCAGAGCAAGTATTTGTGAGCTAGCAACTAGTTACTCCAATTGTTACTAACCATTTGTACACCATGAACACTACATAAAGCAAGGAGGAAAGCCCAGCAGAGGAAATGAATGACAAAAAACAGTTCTCATCCAAAAAAAATCATAGGATTCATAAACTTATCAATTTTCTTATAGCATCCTACCCTCCCATCTCCAAACATTAAGTAAAATTCACAACCAACCTTTTCTCCAAGGTGCCGATGTCTGTAGCCATGGCGATGTGATCGCGATCTCTTACAGCAATATCGGATGCGAATTATTTTCCCTTTTTGATAATTGAAGGTGGTTCCTGAATGAGAGTTCTAATTGTCCTTTTCTGAGGTTATTACGAAGGAACACTAAGAAGCCTTTTGTCTATCGATAGTAATAATATGATAAAAAAAGATTGTCATAAAAAAAAAAAAATGGTTTTCGCCTTTAATTGCGGACAAAATCTTTGATTAGTACCAAAAAATCGAAAAAATTCCTTTTAGATCCCCAATTTTGAAAAAGTTCTCATTCAATCCCCAATTGAAAAATAAAATTCCTTTTAGGTTCCCACAAATAGTACATGTTCGTACATTGTCTTTAGGAATTGCATACATTTTTTAGGGAATTGCGTATAAAAATCTCAAAATGTCGTATATACGAGATTCCGGGATTTTTATACGCAATTCCCTAAAAAATGTATGCAATTCCTAAATTATTATACAACCTTGGGGAGTGAAAAGGAATTTTGTTTTTTAATTGGGGAGTGAACACTTTTTCAAAATTAGGGAGTGAAAAGGAAATTCAGTTTACACTTGGGGATTTTTGAGGAATTATCTTTTAATGTGAGGGGAGTTTCCGCTTTAGAATTTAATTTCGGAAAATTGCATAAACCTCCCCTAAAATTAAGAGTACTAAATCTGCTCTATTCACATTAGAGTTTTTACAGTAAAACTCCTGTTTTTCTCTTAGCTTTTGATTTGTATTAAACTATTTGTATAAGATAATTAACGAATTCAGTTAATCATGTAAGAAAATGAAAATTTCAATGTTCAATAAGATATTTATTATCAAAATATGCTAGTTTGAACCAATAAAATAACTCATAAGATTATAAAAAAGTTAATAAATAGATAGTATTTTGACGGCGAAACAAAAGCAGAAAACACATAATATATAGTGTGTAACAGTGTAAGTATCATTATAAATATGGGACGTTAACTCAAGTTAGAAATGATGGATAATAATTTGGTGTTATAATTTGATCACGATAAGTTTTGAATTCGTTCTATCCCAAAGGACAAGTGGCTAGAATTTCGAATTGATGATATTTAATTTTTGATCATTTTAAAACTGATCGTATTCTACCCAAGGGACACGTGACTAGAATCTCAAATAAATGATAATATTTAGTTCGAGAGCTCATATATTCACGAATTCTCTAAAAGTCTCAACAGACCAAGAGTTAACAAGTCAAAAAAGATGCTTGAGCACTAGAAATCCAGACAATTCATAATAATCCAATCAAATAGAGTTATTGAATGGTAAAAAGCTAAATCCTAATACGACTACTCTTCTATAAAAGATGGTTTTAAGTTACACTAAAAACATCTCTCAAAAAAAAAAAAAAAAAAAAAAGTTGCACTAAAAACAAGTCATGAAAGAGAACAAGAGGAAAAAAATATAACTTGGCGAATACCCATCATTGGTGCCGGGATTTTTTGGGTAATCTGCTCCCATGTTGCGAACAGTCAAATTTGAACTAAACTTTGTCGCTCTTCTTTCCTTGCGAGCAGGAAGCACACCAGCAGCGTGCTTTGCATGATTCTACTGTGTTTTTTGCACTTGATTGGGTGGACAATTGACCAGAAGAGAACTTTGATTCCCCCGGCCAGTAGGTGGGCGGCGTGCTTATCTTGTGTGACAAGACTACAGAGCAGAGTGGCTAAAAATTTTAGGTTTAGTGTAAACATATATATTATTAATTCTATATTCTTACCAAAAAAAAAATATATTAATTCTACATATAATAGTTACTTTTAGTATTGTTAATTACTAGCTGTATATATATTATAATTGATGAGGCCTGAAAATCACTCTCGAATCAGAGCCGTCCACGTGGCAACACACCGCTGACTAATGCCCTGACGCTCGCCTTGGTGGGCTCATGGGCCTTCACGCCGCTCAATTGTCAGCTAACGTCATCCGTCAGTCAGCGGATGACCATTCGGACCAAGGGCCCAAACCAACGGGCTGGGCGCTCGGATAGAGGCCCTCAAGGTTATCCTTCACAGGGAAGCACCCACATGAGGGCCCCACTAGTACGCTCGGTATTTCGACGCTCAAGGGTCATATATCGCGAGGAGGCCATCTATGCGTTCTTCGAGCGTCACCAACGTTCGGGCATGTCCATGCCCCGTTTCGTTGGATCCGAACCTCGGCAGAAAGAATCTTAGGCCCATCCCCCGCGTAACCCTCGCCAACAACCTCTGACACAAAAGTACTGTGCACCGTGCACCTGACACGCCGTCACCCTTTTCAGGGATGTCATTCTCACTCCACCAAAGTCTGACGCGTGTTAGGGCAACACAGGTTTGGGACCACATGGTCAATTTACCCATCTACCCCCATCCCTAACATATAAATAGGAGAGAAGCCATGCATTCTCTCCCAAGTGATCATCTGCATAAAAACCATACACACTGTTCTGGGCGTTTTCCACTGAACTTCTCAAGCTTTTCACTCACCACAGTAACTCTACCTTAGTAGCTTGCACTCTTGGTGTTATCCTAGCTGGAAGAACCCACGCTCAAAAGGAAACCCAGATCCTGAGGCCTCCTTGCCTGTGATGGTCTTTCCCTTTTTATACAAATTCTAAAGTGTTGTTGCATTAGGAAACCCAGATTTCTTGCACCATCATTTTTGGCGCCGTCTGTGGGAAACCATCACCACCATCTTTGGTATAGCCAGTTTCTTCCGCTGAAAGCTAGTTGAAAAGTAACACCCAACTCTTGAATCATGGTTACTGCCACAAGATCTGGAACTTTAGGGAACAGGGGAGGTCTTCCTCCCACCAACGGAGAAAACGCTGAGAACCCTGTTCTCGCCGGAGGGGCACCGCCCCTTGCGGCCGGAAACGTTGATGCCACTGTACCCCTCCCAACTGGGAATGAAGCAGGAGGATCAGGCTCCAATCCTCCCCCCCCAACTTTCGCCTCAAACGTCCCTGCCTCCCATCTTGGCGTATATCCTATGGCCATGCCGTCGCCAGGATACGCGCTCACGCAGCCCGGAGTAATGCCTGGAACAACGCCGGGAATGATACCTTTGGTCCCTCCATATCAAGTGGGGACACTGAACCTCCCTCTAGCAATGCCAAGGGAAATACAGGGGGTAGAGATGCCCCAACTCACTACGCAACAACTTCAGGCGTTGTACGCGCAGTGCGAGAGCCAAGCTGTACAGAATGCCTGGGAGCACTTCACCATGGCTTATTTCCCTTCATACGCGGGCGCTCGGATAGCCCCACCCTTGGGCGGGCTCCCTGCACATCCTTTGACAATGGCCCAAAATGCTCTACGGGCACAACAACCTCCCCCACCTGCTCCGAATCAAGAAAATGAAGCCCCACCGAGGGTCCAGCAAGAACGACCCGTTGACGGAGATGACAGGGCTCCTCGAGATGAGGCGGCCGGAAATGATGAAGAGGTCCAGTCAAGGGCCACAAGGAGGGCAAACCGCAGAAATGTCGGTGACCCTCAGCTAGCAGCTGTACAAGACCAAATTCGAGGGCTCCAAAACGTGGTAGAGCAGCTCTCTCGAGCGCGGTCTCACGCCCCCCGTGAGGGGGACGAGAGGTCCAAGGCCAGAGACGCTCGGCGACCACGCAGCCCCATTTCCCACCGAAGAAGAGAGGCCAGCTATGAAGATCCCGACGAGCGGGATTACAGGATCATGGTGGGCGATTCCCCCCTCGTCGAGGAAGTTCTAATGACCCGCGCAGGGAAGGGTAAAATTCCCTCTTCAATTAACAGATACGATGGAACCACGGATCCAGCCGAACATCTGGACCATTTCGTGCATCTAATGCACCTGTACGACCATCCAGACAACTACTGGGCCAAGGTATTTGTCACTTCCCTCACTGGAATGGCCCAAGAGTGGTACAAAAAGCTCCCTCCGCGCTCAATCCGAGGGTATTATGACTTGACGGATGCTTTTGTCAGCCACTTCAATTCGCTGAAAGCACCAGCCCCGGCCGCGACCGCTCTCTATAGCCTGGTCCAAGGGCCGAACGAGACCCTCCGGTCCTTCATGGGGAGGTTCAACAAAGAGATTCTGCTAGTAGAAAAGCCCTCGATGGACTTTTTGAGGCACGTGCTGTTCGGTGCCATCAACATGAAGCATTACGTCAGCAAAGAGTTTGTGGAGGAAGTGGCCAAGAAAAAGCCGCGCTCGTTGATGGAAATTCGGGAGATTGCAGACTCTTTCTTTACCCTCGAGGATATGTATATAGCGAGGGAGCGGAAGATGGCAAATGCCCCTCGCCCCACCAGAAACCCCGAGGACAAAGTGGAGCCCAACAGGATTCACCGCCGCAGCCCGATCCCCGCTCGTCGCCATTCCTCTCCCCCGCGGAGGCTCGAGCGTGTCCCCCTCAATCGCCCAATTGCCGAAGTATATTCTCTGGCGGACCAGAAGCTGTTTAAAAGGCCGCCCAAGCTGAGGGAGACCGAGGCACAGAAGCGCTCGGGAAAATACTGCGCTTTCCACAAGCAGAAGGGGCATGACACTAATGAATGCCGCCACCTGGAGAAGGAAATCCAGCGGCTGATTGCTGGGGGGCACCTCAAAGAGTTTGTGAAGGTGCTAGAAGGGTACGATGAACATTGGGCGGGACGGGCGCTCGAAAGAAGGAGAAGCCGTTCACGCTCCCGAAGCCCTCGTCGCCAGCGCCCTGAGACCAGCGAGCGCAATAAAGGGAAGGGGGTGGATATGGACAACCAGCCCTTTGCGGTCATTCACATGATCGCAGGTGGACCCTCGGGAGGTGACTCCAATGCCTCCCGCCGCCGCCATGTACGGAGCTATAACCAAAGGCCGACACTCCCTCGCTCAGTGCTCTCCGTGGACAGCTCATCGCGCTCAAAGGAGGATGATGTTATAGGGTTTACCGAAAAAGATCTTGAACACATTGTAACACCCCATGGGATAGGAAAAACCTCTGACTGTCCCATGGTGGTTAGTTTAGACGTTCATAACCACACTGTAAAGAGGGTTTTATTTGATAATGGAAGCTCTGTGAACGTTCTCCCGTACTCAACGTTTCAACAAATGAATATAACAAACATCCCCCTCGAACCTCTCAGAACTGCCCTCGTAGGGTTTGGAGGTTCCGAGATCGTCCCTCGTGGACAGATTCGCTTGGCCACCTCTTTTGGTCGCGCCCCACAGCGAAAAACTTTGAGCGTTCTCTACACCATCGTCGAGGTGGATCTGCCTTACAACATCATCATTGGGCGTCCAGCCCTCGTGGATTTCAAGGCTGTAATTTCCACCTATCATCAAAAAGTCAAGTTCCCAACCCCCGAGGGTACCGGCGAAATTCTATGTAACGTCAAGGAAGCTTGGGAATGCTACATACTCTCGCTTCGAAGCCATAAACCCAAACAGTCCATCCAGCCTGGGTCTACTAAGAAGTCCGTTGATTTCCCAGAGTTAAACGAAGATGGCCCCGAGCGTAAAAGAGCCAAGCTATACCGGAAGAAGAATAAAAAGAGGACCACTGGGGATGTTCAGTGCTCAGAGAGTGGGCCACCAGGGGCCGTCGAGGGTTCTTCCTCAGAAAACGAGGGGGATGAGCCCAAGAATACGCTCACTGGAAAGAAACGAGCGTTAGAAGCACCGAGGCCGGAGGTTCGGATTGAACCCACAGAAGAGTTTTTGACCGTCGAATTGGAGCCTGGGAATCCGGATAAAACAACCCAGATTGGCTCGAGCCTGGATGGGCCCTCGCAAGTCTTGATGATCGACTTCCTAAGGGAGAATCTAGACGTTTTTGCGTGGAAAGCTTCTGACCTCACCGGGATAGATCCGAGCGTCATTGTCCACAGGTTGAACGTGGATCCAACTTTCAAGCCCATCAAACAGAAGAAGAGGGACGTTCATGGATTCAGGAAACGGGTCATCGAAGAAGAGGTTGGCAAGTTGCTTGACGCTCAGTACATAGAAGAAATCCAATATCCCGAGTGGCTCTGTAATGTGGTGCTTGTTCCAAAAAGTGCCAATAAGTGGCGTATGTGCAACGACTTTACGGACCTCAACAAAGCGTGCCCCAAAGACCATTATCCGCTTCCGAGGATAGATCAGTTGGTAGATTCCACAGCTGGATGCGAACTCATGAGTATGATGGACGCCTTTCAAGGATATTATCAAATCTTTATGGCGCCCGAGGATCGCCCCAAAACTTCGTTTATTGTGCATTTGGGTGTTTATTGCTTCAAAGTCATGCCATTTGGACTCAAAAACGCGGGAGCGACTTATCAGCGGCTAGTCAATAGGATGTTCGAGCGCGAGATTGGAAAATCTATGGAGGTATATGTGGATGATATGATAGTCAAGAGTGAGCGCCAACGCTCCCATCTGAAAGATCTCAAGCAGACTTTCGACATCCTTCGTCGCTACGGAATGAAGTTGAATCCATCAAAATGCACCTTTGGCGTTCGAGGAGGTAAATTCCTGGGATACATGGTTAGTCAACGTGGCATAGAGGCAAACCCCGAGAAGATTAGAGCCATCCTGGACATACCCTCCCCTCGTAATCTGAGAGAGGTCCAGGTGCTCGTGGGAAAGATCATTTCACTAAATAGGTTCATCTCCCGCTCAGCGGACCGGAACTTGCCCTTCTTTAAAATTTTGCGCAACGCTCGAAACTTTTCCTGGAACGAGGATTGCGAAAAGGCCCTACAGAGCATGAAACAGTACTTGACGAGCGCGCCATTGCTGACCAAACCGGTCCCGGGGGAAAACCTGTTTATCTATCTATCAGTTTCTTTAGAAGCCACGAGCGCTGTCCTCGTAGCAATCTGCGAGCATAAGCATATGCCGGTGTATTACCTGAGCAAGACTCTACAGGGAGCCGAGAAAAGATACATGGAAATTGAGAAATTTGCCTTTGCGCTCGTTAATGCATCCCGAAGGCTGAGGCCATACTTTCAGGCTCACTCCATCACAGTGCTCACAGATCAACCACTCAGACAAGTTTTATCTAAGCCGGATGTTTCGGGAAGATTAATTAAATGGGCGATTGAGCTTAGTCAGTTTGATATCTCCTTCGAGCCCCGTACAGCCATACAGGCTCAGGCAGTAGCCGATTTGTTGGTCGAACGTTTCAATTTGGAAACTGAGCCGCAGGCGGACGATGGTTTATGGCTTTTGCATACTGATGGCTCCTCGACCTCACAAGGGGGGGGAGCCGGGGTAACCCTCAGGGATCCCCTTGGGGCGGAAGTCGACTACGCAATCAAGCTGGCGTTTCAAGTCACCAACAACGAAGCTGAGTATGAGGCTCTCATCCAAGGGCTCAGGATTGCGCTCCAAAATGGGGCCACTCGTGTCACAGCATACGTTGATTCGCAGTTGATCGCGAGTCAAATTGACGGTAGTTATGAGGCTCGAGAAGCCACCATGGCACAATACTTATCGAGCGCCAAGAAAGAGATAGCCAAGTTCAAGGAATTCCATCTTTTGCAAATTCCGAGGGCCGAAAACGAACATGCTGACGCTCTATCGAAGTTTGCGTCTGCCTTGGATGGCGGTAGTGAACGCGCTGTTACATTTCTGAGAACGGAGGAGCCACTGATAAGCAGAGGCGAACCTTCGAAAGAAGTGCACGTGATTGACCCATCCGAGCCTTGTTGGCTTGATGAAATTGTCAGATTCCTCCAGGACGGAACTTGTCCGAGCGACAAAATTGAGGCTCGGAAGATCAAATGTAAAGCCCCTCGCTTCTCATTAGATGCCGAGGGTCGGTTATTCAAGCGATCCTTCCTAGGACCACCGTTGAGATGTTTGAGACCCTCGCAGGCTAAAGAAGTGTTAGAGCATGTACATAATGGGAGTTGCGGGAACCACTCAGGCGGACGAATCTTGGCAAAGAAAATCTTAAGGAGTGGGTTCTATTGGCCCTCGATATTGCAAGATGCCATTCAATATTCCAAGAAGTGTCCTAAGTGTCAGTTCCACTCCAACACTCCCCAGTTGCCGGCAGCTCAAATGATTCCTATTGATGTTTCCTGGCCGTTTGATCAATGGGGCATTGATATCGTGGGACCACTCCCAATGGCGGTCGGGCAAAAGAAGTTCGTAATACTTGCTGTGGATTATTTCACCAAGTGGGCTGAGGCAGAAGCGGTCGCTAAGATAACGTTCAAAGTTGTGAGGGATTTCATTTGGAAAAACATCATCTGCAGATATGGCATCCCGAGGGTTCTCATCTCGGATAACGGTTCCCAGTTTATCGCTGCGGACACACGAGATTGGTGCTATGAACTAGGGATCGAGCAGCGATTCACTTCCGTGGGCCACCCTCAAGCTAATGGTCAAGCTGAAGTGACCAACCGAACCATACTCCAACATCTGAAAAGGATGCTCGAGAGTAAGAAGGGAGAATGGGCTGAAGAACTCCAGGGAGCTTTGTGGGCGTACCGTACTACTCCCCGAGCGGCAACGGGGGAAACCCCTTATTCCCTTGTGTACGGCTCCGAGGCCATGATACCTGCGGAAATTGCTCAAGAATCCGCACGCGTTGCCTATTTCGAGCCTGCTGCTAACGAGGCCAATCGGGCGCTCGAGTTAGATTTGCTGGATGAGAAGAGGAACGCTGCTTGGGCACGTATCCACAAATACAAAGCAACCGTTGTTCGCCATTACAATAAACGTGTCAAGGAAAGGACATTCCAGCTAGGGGATTTGGTCCTCAAAAAAGTTGAAGTCTCCAAACACGTAGGTAAGTTGGACCCTAATTGGGAAGGCCCCTTCAAAGTCATCCAGGTACGAGCGAACAGCACCTACCTATTGGAAACTTTGCAAGGCGAGCGACTCCCTAGGCCATGGAATGCATGCAACCTCAGGAGGTTTTACGTGTAGACTTCAATTTCTTTGTAATGGCCCGTTTGTGGCATGAAAGCGCATTGTAATCATTTCCAAAAAATGCATTTATGTAACAGTAAGTATTTAACTCTTTGTTTTTATTATTTGCTTGCTTTGATTATCTTTATTTAGTAATTCGAGCGACAAGGGGCCTACTCCGTGTCGAGCATCCTCCACGTTGAAAAGCCTAAGCAAAACTCCAATCATTCCGAATCTACGCTGTCCAGGTGTTGAGGATCATCCACCTATAACAGTTTGAACAGTTTGTGATATGAAGTCCTAATTTTGAGCGCGTCCGACAACGGGGAGCCCAACGCACAATTTACGCCAGCTGAGTGTTCACCGCTCTAGCTCGTGCACGAAAGGACCCCCTGAGACCCTCATCCAATTGGGTAAGAGCACGCTCGTAAATAGTGGATGCCACTAACACTACGACTACGCTCGTTTTTACTCCTACTAAACCAATCTTACAGGGATTCCCTAAGTTCCAATTCAAGCCTCAAGGAGAATACAGCCAGGGAATATTCACGAGGATCACCCTCGCGCCTGTATTCCCTCAAAGGTTTTCTAAGTCCAAATACACAGTTCATTTCTACTGTGGCCAGGGAACCCTCCTAAGGGTCACCCTCGCGCCCGTACCTGCAACAAGCCAACCGCTCGACGTCGCGAGCATCTAAACTTAATATGCATGGTGATGAGTGTCAAAGGACCGTCGTAAAAGACGCCCTAGCCTACTTACACACTAATCGCAAACGCTCAAACAGCAGATATCAATATGAAAGCGGAGAGCACGATGGAATAACGTCATTCATCATTTAAAAGCAAGTAAGATAACATTCAGACATTCGAGCATTGAAGAAGAGATGCAAATATATCAGAAAGCGACATAAAGGATCCAATGTATTCTGGGACTAAAAGAAGGATTAAATACAAGAATAAAAATTGTTCATAAAAGGAAGAAAGTGTTCAAATGGACAAAGGCCAGAGATTGGCAGCTACGAGGGCTTCACTGGGCCGGAGCGTTGGGCTCGGGAGGTGCAGTCGAAAGGGGAACTGGAGCCAACACGTTAGCATCGGAAGTTTGGGCCTCACCGGGTTCCTCAGCATCCAGGACATCCATGACAGTACCCTCATCTTCTATCAGGAGAGGCTCGGGATCTACCCTGTTGGCAGCGATGAACTCCCTTTGGAGTGTTTCTACCAATTCCTGATATTCAGGCTCCGCTAGATTATCCGTGGGATCCTCCTCCTGGACCATTGGCTCGCCGTTCTCATCAAGATCCATGCGCAGACGAGCGTCGGAACGAGCGCTTTCCGGGGCCAGTCCAAACCTCACCATCTGCCCAATCGCCTTGTGAAAGAAGCGTCGAGCATTATCGAAGCATTGGATGTTGGCCGCGAACACAAAGGCCTTAGAGCGCACGAACTTCTTCACCGCCTCCCAAGATACCTTCGCCTCCAAGCCCTGTATTTTGCCCTGCAAATCAGCGAAGGCCTTGTTGGCTGCCTCGTTCTGGCGGGTGCTCTCCGCTAACTGCTCACCCAGTTCCTCATTTTGAGCCCTCAGCTGGTCTCGTTCCTCCTTCATTTTCTTGTGACGCTCATCAAGGGTAAGATAGGCCTCGTCCGTCTTTCGAAGGTTCTCCCTCGCCTGGTCCAAATCACGTTGGGCTGTAGTCAGTTGAGCGTGGAGGTTGTTGTAATCCTCTTGCAGTTGGACCGGGTCAGAGACGCGCAGCAATTTCTTGTACTTGGCTTTATGCTCAGAATATACTTGCGCTCGCCCTTGCAAGTTTTTCAGCCTCGGGATTACCTCCTGGAAGCAATAAACGAGGGTCATAATCCGAACCTGGAAGGAAGAAAAGAAGATTTGATATAGAGGAATACAGAATTACCGTCAAAAGGACGTGGCATGCATCATCCGCAACGCGGGCGGCATCATGATTGTTCAGCTTGTCATGATCGCCGGAAAATTGTAGTTTTCCAACGATGTCGGAGACAAGGTTGACGGAGTAAGCGCTCTTCTTTAGGAGTACAGGGCCCTCAGTCCGCTGCCGCTTATAGCGAGAGTCACCCTTGCAGCCTATCTTCCAAAATACTTCATCCTCAGAAGATGAAGTGTCGCCGCCCTCGCCGCGGTGGCCCACGACCACCTCTTTACCCTTGCCTGAAATGGGGAGAGAGTCTGGCATCCTCTTTCTCTTCCCCTGACGGTCGGCACGGAGGATTTCATGGATACGGACAGGCTCGCCCGAGCGGTTCCGTGACCCGCTTGAACTCAAGGAGATTGGGCCCACGGGGGCCGCCGGCGGAGGAGTGGCCTCGTGGGCACCTTCCAGTGTTAGATCCTCAATGGGGCCCGTGGGAGGAGCCACGTTCCCCGCGCCCCCTCGAGCATTTCCTTGTCCTCGGCCCGCTGCTCGGCGGTTTACCCTCGCCCTCGGAGGGCGGTTCTGCTGCGGTTGCTGTTGTTGAGGGTCAACTGCGGGTCCTTGGGCACCCAGCATACGGGATAAGGCCTCAGCATTCATGCCTTGTGATAGAATTTGGATGCCTGCAAGCAAAAGGAAACGAGCGTCAGAACACTGATTATCTGGATCACATAAACAAGGAAACAACGATAACGTTAAGTCAGAAAACTATCCTAAAAGGTTAGAGATGTTAGTTCCTAGAATCTGACCGTCGAGGGCCATGATGTCAGTTGGGGGATTGAGTATCATATCCGGGGGGCAAGATAATCCGTAGCGGAACAATATCTTTTCGTTCTTCACCAGTGTCTCCGCCTTAATCCACTTCTTTTCAGCCCTCATCTCGAGGGCTAATCCCATCGCCCACTCTTCAAAATCCTTGTTCCTCCTCCTCTCCCTAATCAATGGACCCTCGCCATGAATCATCCATTGACGGTGAACCCCAAAAATTCCCCCGGGAGCCCCCACGAAAAAGTATTTTTCCTTCCAATGCTCGCCATACGAGGTAGATGGGGAATCTATCATCTTGAAGCCTGATTTTGCCTGAGCGTAGTAAAATCCATCTGTAGGCGACGAGCGTGGCAAGCGGGCTACTTGGACCAAGCTGTCAAAATTGATTATTGAGGGTGCCTTGCCCAAAGCCCTCATCGTTATGATGAATGCGTTGATTAGAGCTATGCCATTGGGCAGAATTTGTGAAGGGCAAAGCCCTAGGTGATGGTAAAGGATGACGGCGTCGTGAGCGATTGGAAACCTCAGACCGCCAGCAAGAACTGCATCCCAGTAGACCGTCATCATCCCGGGCAGTGGTCGATTGGCCCTTTCCCCTTCCTCAGGAAGTCTCATGGGGAACACGACTTCATCCCAGTACGCTTTCACCCTCAACCCCTCCAAATCCGCGAGGGTCAGAATACTCTCAATTTCGTCGGGCGATCTGTCCGTCTGGTGGCGGTTGTCTTGCCTTACTCGAGTGGCAGGCTCCTTGCCTCTCCTCTGACGCCTTCTGGGAGGTTCAGCCTCGAATGGACGCCCGGATGGCCCCGCTTCACCCTCGGGAGCCGCCATTGCAACTGTGATCCTGTGATCTTGGGGTCTCACGGCACTGTTCAAAACAGGGAGTGCTCTCTCCCCTTGTCTCAGCATCTCCATCACATTATCCATCTCCTGGAAAAGATCCTCCTGCTCACCGGGAGCACGCTCGTTCATCCCTTGAACGGCAGCGTTCACCTCTTCCTCCCCGGCGTCAACTGGGGCCTGAGCCACCGATATCGCCATGGGAATAACTTCACCTGGGTGCGCCCTAATTAAAGGAACAGCTACGGGAACATCGCCGTGAGGGGAGGAGCTACCCACCGACATCTCCTCAATCTCCCGTACATAATCGTCTGCTTGATTTCCGGCCATATTCAATCTTCAACTCCGGAGAATAGGATTTCTAACAGAGAACTTAAAGAGGGAAATATTTCCGAAGCAAGTACGGTGGTGGGCAACGGCTCTTCACTCAGGGGACTTACTCACACAACCTAAAGCTAATGTTAGTACGGGGAAAATAAGAAGAAGAATCAGGAATCTTTTACCTAAGATGTGGAGAAGAAGAAATTCGCCGGAGCAAAGGACTCTTGCTATGGATATGCTTGAAGGAAGTCTGAATGCGTGAAAAAGCTTCCAAGGCCCTGCAAACCCTTATTTATAGGGGAGATGGAGCATGGATTAGGGTTGAAAATTCAAAAATGCAATCATTTCCCGCCTGGGAAACCCCCCACTTTTGGTAACCGCCTCACGTCTCCCGGAGTCCACGCGCCCACGTTCCCACTCAGCATTAAATGTGGACTTGACAGCATTTAATGCGATGTCAGTTTGTGTCCGTTACAGAAGGCCAGCAATCTCCTCGAGGGTAATGCCCCGTCCCTCGGATATTTGAAATTCAGGATTCCTCCTTTATAAATTCTACAGTACGCTCGATGCGATACTACAGAATTTGGGGGGCAAAATGATGAGGCCTGAAAATCACTCTCGAATCAGAGCCGTCCACGTGGCAACACACCGCTGACTAATGCCATGACGCTCGCCTTGGTGGGCTCATGGGCCTTCACGCCGCTCAATTGTCAGCTAACGTCATCCGTCAGTCAGCGGATGACCATTCGGACCAAGGGCCCAAACCAACGGGCTGGGCGCTCGGATAGAGGCCCTCAAGGTTATCCTTCACAGGGAAGCACCCACATGAGGGCCCCACTAGTACGCTCGGTATTTCGACGCTCAAGGGTCATATATCGCGAGGAGGCCATCTATGCGTTCTTCGAGCGTCACCAACGTTCGGGCATGTCCATGCCCCGTTTCGTTGGATCCGAACCTCGACAGAAAGAATCTTAGGCCCATCCCCCGCGTAACCCTCGCCAACAACCTCTGACACAAAAGTACTGTGCACCGTGCACCTGACACGCCGTCACCCTTTTCAGGGATGTCATTCTCACTCCACCAAAGTCTGACGCGTGTTAGGGCAACACAGGTTTGGGACCACATGGTCAATTTACCCATCTACCCCCATCCCTAACATATAAATAGGAGAGAAGCCATGCATTCTCTCCCAAGTGATCATCTGCATAAAAACCATACACACTGTTCTGGGCGTTTTCCACTGAACTTCTCAAGCTTTTCACTCACCACAGTAACTCTACCTTAGTAGCTTGCACTCTTGGTGTTATCCTAGCTGGAAGAACCCACGCTCAAAAGGAAACCCAGATCCTGAGGCCTCCTTGCCTGTGATGGTCTTTCCCTTTTTATACAAATTCTAAAGTGTTGTTGCATTAGGAAACCCAGATTTCTTGCACCATCAATAATTATAATAACTTTGTTATAATTATAATATTATTTTCGATGATAATATAATTTATAATATTTTCCAATTACTTTAAATATAATATAATTTCAATAATTTATAATATAATTGTTATGTTTTTTGTTTTTACTTAGTTGTACAAACATTCTAATATATATTTATTTCAATTTTACCATATTTTTATAATTTTTTATAATTGATAATTTTTGTTTTATAATTATTTTCTTTTTGCAGATGATTCACATTTGACTACCTTGTATTTTAAGTCTAATTACAACACATTCCATTATTATTGAAAAATTATATTTTAGTCCCTATAATCTTGTTTGGTCTGAGATCCCTTAACGAAATTTGTAAAAATGCACTTATGCCCCTGACGGTATTATGAGTATTATATTGAATATATGATCAAAATTACAAAATCATCCCTAAAGTTTACAAGATATAAACAAAACGAACCCTACAAAATATGAATTTAACAATAAATCAGTGGTATTTTTGAAAATGACATAACAGAACCCTAGGGACCACTAACAGTTCTCAAAGTTAGGAACTAAAATATAATTTTCTGATAATGATGGATTATATTGTAATTAGGCCTAAATGTAAGATAGTCAAATGTAATTATTTCTTTCTTTGTTTTATTATCTTTATTTTTTTGGCACACTTTTTGTTCTCCTCCTATAACTACTCTCCTCTTCTTTCTTCTGTTATTATTTTATTATTATTATTTTTTATTTCAAAAGATGCATTATTTTTCTGATAATTTTTAGTTTTGAATTTTTTTTAATTTTAATTTTTACTTTTTAATTTATTTTCTCTCTACTTATATTTGTATGGAGAGCCATTGACCTAAAAATACAGCAAGGGTTAATTACTTTTAACCCCCTTCACAATTTCAAATATTACAAGTAGATTAATGTTAGTCATTTTATTATATTTTCATTCCTTCTAAAAATTTTAAATTATATCCATCCAACATTTCGTTAAATTTAAGGTGCCGTCATAGATTTTGAAATTTGAAATTTGAAATTACTGTTTTATCCTTGCCATAACAGATAATATTTTTATATCAGGTCTGCCTTTGTAATTTTTTGTCCTTATCTGGGTGTCAGGTTATTTGTTATAAATTAACTTTAGTTGAGTGTAAATTATAATTTATTTATGAGTTAAAAAGTTAATCGTCAGAGAATTTTATTACCTTTTTGGCCTAAAAATATTAAGATCACAGTAAACAAAATCATAAAGCATATAAAAATGAAATTTCAAATACTATAGTTTCAGAGCCCATATGAAGCATACTTAATATTTCATTTTCTCAAGTATGACTTCCACAAAAGCTTTAATCCACATTGAATCCTCACAGTATTATCTTACTTACTCTTATCTAGCCCAGATCCATTACATTACTTATACATAACATAGCATCCCCAAATCTAATAGCTTCAAACAAGAAACCCACAATTCTCACCGACTCAAAGCATGCAAAAAATGACCAAATTGTTCCAACAAAATAATCCCAAAGAATGCAAAAAATAATCTAATTTTGTCTAGTATGACACAACATGCTAGGAACAACCTAACATATTCTAGCATGACACAACACGCAATATTCAAAATAGCAAATACCCAAAAGATGATAAAGCACGTCACAAACATGCATAATTGTCAATATAAAAAGTCAATAGATTCTACAATAACACCAATCACTGCCCCACCTGATTCACTGATGCTTGAGTTACAACATGTTGTAAAGAAACTTCTGTTGTAGGTCTCTCTCTTCCTTGCTTCTGTATTTTTTCTCTTGTTCTAGTGGGGTACATTTTTCTCGCTCTCACATGATTAGATGTAGCATGCTGATTAGCCACTTTTGTTATAGCAAGAGCAGTTTCAGTTTGTGTAGCCGATGGTCTTGCACATGTTCCAACCCCCCTGAAAAAACCATATTTAAAACACATATATTATTACCAAATTGAACAAAAATATGAAAAATGAACTTGCATGTCTTTGAGAACAACCTCTTTTGTTGTGACCGAGTGTTCCATAACTCCCACACTTTATATTTTTCTTTTTTTTTTTCATGAAGGTATTACTCTGGAAGCTTTACCTAACTCCCTTTTTTTGTGATTCTTAGATCTACCAGGTTGTCTTTTGATGATCGGAGGGTGGATTGTTTTTGGAGAAAGACCGGGAAGATCTAGTCAAAAGTCAGGGTCTAGGATTCCTTTGATTCTGTGAGTGTAGCTTTTGGCAAATAATGACACAGAGTACTTTAGGTGTTCAAAATCCTCCAGAATCTGCAATCACACTTGTACTCTTTCAAGTCCACTATGTAATGATGATTTTCATCATTAATTTGAAATTAATGACTCCCACCTACAAGTATATCACATTTATCCTCATCTTGCTTAACAACATTTAATATTTTGATAACTCTCCATATCACTTTGTTTTTCCATTTCTTGCACCTCTGATACCTGACTTCAACCCTATGCATAACCTTTGATCTTAAACCATCTGCAAGTTTTTGAATTGGTTTATCTCTAAGTTCTCCAATCCAGTGATTGAAAGACTCACTGATATTATTGTGTTGTGATCATTCTTGATGTTTATGTCAAATGCATGCCTTGCCCATTTGCTTTCATCTCCAATGTTCTTCACATGCTCAAAAGCTAATGGTTTCACCTCCTTCAATCTATTCATAGTCTGCGTGAATCCATGTTCGGTGTAGGACACATGCAGCCCAAAAGAGCTTTTTCACCAACAATCCAGCATGTTTAGCTCTGAGGTTGACATATATATGCCTACAATATCTTCTATGCACATTGTGAGAAATTTCATTAACTGCACCCTCAAGACCCTTCAAGAAAAACAGAATATGTTATGAAATTTATATGAAAGAAATGTATAGTATAAATACGAAAGAGTTACGTAATTAACTTTTGTTCGTCACTCATGAAAATCCATGATTTATTGTTTTCAAATCCACCAAGTATCTCAAAAAGGCAATGTAGGAAAACCCCCAAAACTCATGATTCTCAGTCTTAGCTGTAGCAAAAGCTAGAGGATAAAGTCCAATGTTCCCATCTATTTACACAACTGAAAGTAAGATTCCACCAAACTTGCCTTTAAAATGGTAACCATCAAAGGATCTAATCCTATAAAAAAACCTTTTAAAGGTAGGTTCCATAGGGATATTCCCATCCCCATCCTCAAAATATGGGAATGCAGTAACAATTGCAAGGTTTGTCTTCTATACCATCACAACATACCCAGGCATTAAAGCATAAGATTTTCCTGAAAATCCCTGAATTATATCTGTTCCTTTGCATCTTACTCAACAAAGCTGCATATATATGGGTTTAACTCCATATTTATCCTCCAATTCTGTCCTCAACCCCTTCATTTTCATATCTGGACGAGTCTTCATTATGGGAACGAGTTTATTTTCTATCCAATTTGCATTGGCCTCTTTCACTTTGTCAATGCTACCCACAATGTATGATTCATCATCTCATTCTTCACATTGAATATGGTACCATCAGGTAATGTTGGAATATGCACCCTCCACTTGCAATTTTTATTAGCACACTTTACACTTACTCTAAACTTTTTCTTGACTCATGCTCTAACACATTACTTTGTCAATGCTACCCAAAATGCATTAACATTATCATATATCTTAAATTTCTTGAACTCAAAGCTCGCATTAGGGTTCTCAGGTATCTGAGCTTCAGACAAGTTAGTCCAACCATTTAAAGGATCTTTTTGAACATCACTATCACTGGTCCTGTTGCACTGATCATCACTGCTATAATCACTCATCCATTGGTCAGAAGATTGTGATGGAAGCTCATCTTCACTCTTTGGATTGTCTAACACATCTAAGGAGGAATCAAAATCAATACAGTCAACCACTATAAACTTTTTTTTTCTAGCCGAGTTTGATCATTTGTTGCAGCTTGATTTTGTGGGACACTTCATCATCTGTGATGAAGTTTTTATCTCTTCCCAAGATACATTCATTAACAATTTGGTCTACTTGATCATTGTTGTAGTCTTCAAAATTTGAATAGCTATTAGCTTCTCCTTCATCATCAGCTTCAATATCTACTCATAGGATTCTTTATGTGTCATCTCATTTGTCTATTTAGCTTAATTTTGCACTTGACTGGTTTGTAGCATGATGATCCGCCACACTTAACAACCCTCCAATTAATGAAGAATTCAAACCTTAATTCTTCACCACTTCCATGTACCCTTCAAGGTATGCTGGACTAGCTGTTGAATTTAAAAAGGTTGTATGAGAACCAAAAAATCTCACATGGACACTTATTTCCTTCGGCCTCTTGGCAAACATAAGCGTCACGTCATTGTTATCATACAAACGAATCCTATCTAGCTTTCCATCACTGTAATAGTCATATGCTAGAAATATTTGTCCATCTTTTAATTCAACTTTATCTTCAAAGGTGACCTCTTAAATGTCTGTAATAAGGTCATTATACTCGTAGCTATTCGGGTTCACACCTTTAAGCATCCTCTTCTCATTTTCATAGCAAATTAGCAAGTTGTGTATATCACGTTTCCACATGTTTTATCATTGCACATTCACCAAAAGATTTCAAAAATAATTAAATAATCATCATCCAAAATCTACTTGGGACACAAAAATAAAATCATAAATTACAGAATACTTAAAACTGCTAATTGAACTTAATTTGGTCTAATGTAGTAGCAATGTATAGGAGCAATAATGTAAAAGATATAACAATAAAATTGTTGATATAATATGGCAACCAAATTGACAATCTAAGTCAGACTATCCAACAAACTTCTCAAATAATCCTTGAAAAGAATATTTTGTCAATTATTACATACAAAATATAAAGAGAAAATTACACAACAATGATTTCACCATGATAATGTCTTTTTCATCATATTTTACAAAGCATTCTTATAGCATTTAGTAATTCTTTGTATCAATCATTTAATAAACAAACATAAACATTAAAATACTTCACAGATTTATTGAGAATTACTACACTACTTTGTAGATTTCCCCATGTTAGGAATAGTGCCCTGAAAGTCGATGTAATAGTTTGCTTTAGTACTTTCCTTTTGTAAATCACAGACAATCTTTGAATAATACAAATTAAGGCAACACTTAGTTATATGCTTTTGTTTGATTGTGTATTTACTTTTGACTGCACATGTATAAGAACTCCCATAATCAATATGACTTATAGGATTCAACCATTTAGGCGAAGTGGTTCATGAGACGATCCCTATATCACATAAGTCATGATTAGAAATTTTTCCAAGCCGATGAGTCCTACAGATAGTGGGAGTGTCAACTTGACTCGTTCGAGGCTTGCTCGTGTGATCACGTCCTTAAGAAGAACCACCTTGTTTTATGGGGTGCAATGTGTATTGTTGATATGTGCATGATACATGGGGGTGCTTACTTATTCTAAGTAGGTACATTGAGGTGTCCCGTGTGAGAAGATTCCTAAATGGGAAAGGAAGTTTCTATATCTGGAAATAGAAACTTCCAGATTAGGAAATATCTCACGAGTCATTGATGCGATTAAGTGATCCTTAGACTTGAGATTCCATTGATACTTTATGAGCTAACTCTGTAGTCTTAGGTGTAATCTTTAAAGGGTGTCGCCTTAGACAACTGATTCAAGGCTTATGCTGGGTTCTTCACAAGTGGCACATGAAAGTATATGAGAATCGATAAAGGACCTACGCTTGCATTAGCAAGATGATGATCTCTTATTGTGTAAGTCATTCATATGCCATCTAGGAGTCCTTGGCCAAGGTAGTGGATCAAGACATCAAGAAAATAGTTTCTTGGATTGAGATCAAATGGATATAAAATGCACTTAGCATTAAGATCAAGATTATTAGGGTTCTAATTATTCCCTTGCCCTAGATATCGAGACATTCTTATTCAGCTGAGGGTCAAACACCTGTTGCTAGACTATGGTAGTTTAATCTGTGGACTAATTAATTGATTAGAGAATTAATTAATTAGGGTCACTGCTAATTGAATTAAGAACCTAGAGGGTCACACACAACAACCCGGTCAAATGGGTTAAGGCTTGAATTGATTAAACGAGTTGATCGAACCATTAAGTGAATGGTGGGACTCACATGTATGACACGTGTCCTTAGGGACACGTGTGGTTGCGTGTTTATATGTGTATAAATATTAAGTAATTAATGTGTTAATTATTTAATGAACTTTGATTTAATTTTGAATTAATATTAAAGTTCTAATTTGGAGAAATAAAGTCTAATAAATAATTAATTATGAATTAATTAATTATTAGTCTTCAAGTTATTTATTATTTAATAAATAAAGTAAAATAAAATATCTAAGAGAGTTAGATATTATTCTTGTTTGACAAGTTGGTCAAAAGGTGGACTTTTGGTCAAAGTAAGAGACTTAGTCTCCAAGCAAGAAATCCCTTTCCAAAAGGAGTTTGGAATTCTTGTCCAACAAGGAAGAGGGGTTCGAACCCCTTGCCTATAAATCATAGGGTTCGAACCCCATGGATAGATGATACTCAATTTCTCCTTCTCCAAATTATACACTAAACCCTAGAGCCTAAATACCGAATATAGAACTAGCATCCTTCCTATTCGGATCGTGGTCGCGGTTGGTGGACTAATTCTCTAGAGGGCTGCTATCGTGGAGTCTTGAAAGATTCGAAGGAGCTTTTGGGGATCAAGCTGCATGAAGAGCATCCTTGGGCAGCTAGAACGTGTCAAGAAAGCTACTAACTAAGCGAGTTTCTTGATCTCTACGAATTTGGGAATAGAAATTGTAAGATTCGATCCTTGCTTAGTTGGGAAAATTTTTTAAATTTTCGCTGTGTTTCTGTATCGTTTTCCCAACAAGTGGTATCAGAGCCACCTTGCAAGGCCTATTTCTGATTCGTCTTAATTATTCTGAATTTGGTAGAAATTCTTAGGCTTAAATGCGAATTGAGTATTCTTGAGTTCTTTTAGAAAGTCTGAAATACGAAACTGTATTTTTCCTAGAAAATTTCTGAAAACTCTTTTCTTAAATCGTGTTTTTAAAAACCTGTTTTAGTTGAAATCTATTTAAATCGTAATTTTAAATTTTGGATTGTTGTTAGTTTTGAACTAAGAATATAAAACACGAAATCGCGTTACGAAAACGTGAGCCTAGACGTGCTAAGGCGTAGCACGCATAGGCCCGCACGCCGCAGTCCACCCAGCAGTCCCTGCAACCTCATAGGACTGCCCGCCCGTCTCCTCGTTCCCTCCCGCAACTGTGCGGGAGGCTTTCCGCGAGCACCTGCTCGCTGCGTGGCGCAGGTGAGGGTGCCTAGCGTGTGATGATACCCGGCTTGCGGGCGCATGGTTTTCGCGATTTTGATTTTCGTGTTTAGTCCAATCCGATCCCAATTTAATTTTATAAAATTTATTTTATTAAAATTGATTTTAATTTTAAATTGGGATTTTTGAGAAATTGAAAACTATTTAAATTTTGGGAAAATTACGAACTTTATTTTCTAAAAATACTGAAAGAATAAAATTATTAATTTTTAGAAATTAATTGAAATTTTATTAGTTTATTATTTTTCGGGTTTTATAGAAAAGACTCTTGAATAAGAATTGCATCTAAGTCGTGTTTTAAGTCATTAGGGCTTAAGGCGATAATTTTAATTTATTAGTTAAATTTAAATTCTTGCAATTTATGCATGCTAGGTGATCATGGGTTTAGTCTTATGTATGGTTTTAATTTATGCACATGGATGGTTTAAATTGGGGTGAGACACAGACGTGTCTTTCCCTTGCAACCCAGCTCCCACGAAGTTCAGCCATGGAAGAAAGGAAAGGGAAAAAGGGTGGCAACCCCGGGCAACAACCAATCACAAAATGCATTCAAAATTTACACTTTCATGCATCTAAACACACTCTTAACCACTTAAGCACACTTAAATCTCATGAATCAAACTAATAACTAAGATGCCATTTAAGTTCCTCAAGGTAAACAATGGTGGTTCCAGTTAGAAGCAAGAAACGAACAAAATTCCAATAAATAAATGAAGAAGGAGGTCACACGAGCAACATACTCCAATCTTGGCTCAATTAGATCACATATGGAGGCATTAGAGGCAAATTTTCACATTTTCACACTATTTATCTTCTTTAAGAAATCCATGGAAATAAGCAAGGAAGATGGGATTAAATCGGGAAGAAACGACGCACTCAAAGAGAGAAATTCAAATCTTACCTCAGATCGTTGATCGGGCTAGAAACGCAGTCGGAACTTGAGCTCAAAGAATGGAATGAATAGTGGCCAATTCTCTTCTCTTCTCTTCCCCCTTACAAACGATATGAAGCAAATGAGGAGAAAGAATGGGCTGGTCCGGTTTTAAGGTAGGGAAAACCGGTTGGGTTCAAGACGGGTTCTATTTAATCTGTTAGAAATTAAATCGATAGGGGGTTCAAATGGTTGTAGAAAAAGACAAGGCTAGTTTCGTTGGACCCGAATCATCAAAACGAATCCATGAAGTCAGAATTCGCATTTAAATCCCCGAGCTCATGTTATCCAAGAAATGACTCATATTGGTATGTATAGCATGAGATGTCACATATTTGCAGTTAAGACAATTAAATCATGTAATAAAACCCACTCGTGACTTCATACTGGATTGCTGAAAAGACGGGGCATCATATTCAAGATGTACTTTGAGAGCCTAATGACTTTAGGCGTTTTCAAAGTGGATCTGCTATATTCTCTACTGATGTGATCCTTTTAATTTGTACATCATTAAGGAAACACATTTTCTTTATCAAGTGATTCATAATCATATGTTCGGTCTCTGGTGAGGTTATGGTTGTCTTACTTGAGCAACCATCCATTAATCATACAATATGATAAAGGAGTTGTTTCATGCTAGGAACTTCATCTAACTGTTAGATTGAATTTCTTACCCAAACACTAAATTTTAGCGGTATTCAATACTGCTATGTATTCAACCTTTATGGTCGAATTTGCAGTGTCCTTTTGCTTGGAACTGATTCCAACACACTGCTCTGCCTTTTAGGCAGAAGATGTATCCAAACATAGATTAATAACTTTCCACGTTTGATATAAAGATTACATCAAAATATCCTTTAATGATAAGATCTTATTGGGCTCTGTAAACTAAAACATATCTTCAGTTCTTTTGAAGTACTCTGAGGGTATTGTTTACAACAGTCCAGTCCCTTTCTAAGGTTAGATTAGGATATGCTCACCATGCTACTACTGCTAAGGCATATCTAGTCGAGTACATAACTTTGCATACATTATGATCCTTTTTGTTTAAGGGATTTTGGACATTTTAATTTTCTTAGAGTTATCTTAGGACCCGTCCATTTGAAAAGCAATGTTCCATTGTCCTTTGGAAATTCCTTTCTTGGAATCTTTCATACTAAACTATTTCAGTACATTAACTATGTACTGGATTGTGATGATCCTGTTATTCTCTTAAATCTATCTCTATAGATTTCACTTTGATAATGACAGATATATAACCAAGATCTTTTATCTTAAAATAATTCCCAGCCTATCTTTGGAAACTTTTATATCATCTTTTACATTCCTAGTGAGAAAGATGTCATTTTCACAAAAGTACCAAAAATTGATCTAACATCTCTAACTTTTATTTGTGCATTTAAGACTCATTCGAATTGTTGTATCAAGTCAAGGTTTTTGACTATTTCAACAAATCGAATGTTCTTTCTCCTATAAGCCTTTATTAATCTGAAGAATGTCTTATTGAGAAAGACAATCTCCACATTCATTTGTCATATCTCATAGTCATAATATACGGATATGCTAAGCAAAATTCGACTGGACTTCCATAGTTCAACCAATGAAAATGTTCATCAAAGTCTATTCTTAGTCCTTGAATGAATCATTTAGCAACTTAGCTTTCTACAAAGGTTGTAATGTTTCCATCTACTCCAAGCTTTCGCTTGTAGATCCATTTGCACCCTATGGGCCTGATCTTATTAGATGGATTAACTAAGGTCTAAACTTGATTGGGTATATGGAATCCGTTTCGGATTTTAAGGCTTGTTTCCACTGTTCAGATTCAAAATCTGATAGCACCTTCTTATAGGTAAGTGGATCAATATCCACTTGAGATGTTATATGGGTAAATCCATACTATGTCTTGGGTTACCTAGGGATACGTTCTGAACACATCAGGGGAGGAGGGTTTACACGTGTACTATCTTTTGAAATTAGCTGAGTCTCTATCAGTTTGGCTTGCTTCTTCTATCTGTGACGTGGGGTCTTGTCCTCAAATTTTTTTGAGGTTTGCGGACCACCTTTCTTGTCCGTCAGGAACAATTCCTCAAGAATGGTATATTCCTTGAAACAAAGAATTTTTATTCAAGAGAATTGCAGAAATTATATCCTATAATGTTGTATAAAGTTGAACTTGTTTCAGGTTTATCTCCCACTGCCCTCTTCATTTAAGAGTACATCCCTGAATTCTTAGATAAGAATAACTAAGGAATTCAGAATGCCATGACTAATAGTGCATTTAAGGGATTGATTTGGAAGGTATACAATTCAAAATCTTAACTACTTATTTTGGGACATACTCCTAGAATGAATGTAAGTGAGTGAAAGTTCATTATGAAATGAACCATATCCCATAAGGCTCTATTCCTTCTTTTAGCAACACTAAGGTGATCTAGAATGAGTTTACTGAGAGATAATCATATAATCTCTTGGATGACTAAGAAATTAGTTACTAAAATATTCGCCATGTCGGTCAAATTGAGGTGCTATTATCTCATCACTACTTTGGTTCTCAACCTCCTTTCAAAATTCGAAGAATTTCATAAAAGTTTATAATTTGTACTTTGTTAAGCACATACATTCATAATGATTAAGTTGGCGATTTTTACTAGTGCTTACAGTAAGCAATTCAAAATCATCAGTGTGCTTCGTTAAGTAAATATAATCATAACGATTAAATTGGTGACTATTACTAGTGCTTGCAATAAGCAATTAATAATCATCAGTGTGGATCGAATCCCACGAACCTTTGGCACGTTCCTTCATTTTACATAAACGGGGTTTTGGGAACATTTCCCTTAAGATAGGATTCACAGGAAGTTAACATTTTAAGTTCATTTTCATAAAATGATCCTAAGATGGTCAACTAGCTAATCCTATTACGCCTAGGTGCCAAAGTTCATTTGAAACTTTTGTCATCTGATTTTCTTTTGTTATCTCATTGTATGTTTGAAGCATTGGTGTTTTTGTGTTTTGCACAACAAAACATGCAAAATTTAACTCAAGACTAGTAAATTCTAATCATATTAGAATTACTACAATGAGAGAACCTTTCAGAGTATTCCTATACTCTTTTATAGTTTTCTTTCAAAGCAGTTGTTTGCAACTGTAGAAATAAACATTCTTTTCTGATCTCTCTTTTCATTTGGGCTTGCCCTTACTTACCCCTTCATCATGTTTTGAAGGTTTCTTCTTTTTTGGGCTTAGATGCCTTTACCAAGCTAGTCTAGTAGAAAATTTAAGCATCATTACCTCTTATTCCTTTCTCAAGGATGCTCTTAATAGTTACTAGTTGACAGATTAACTCATGCTTGTTGGGAAATGAGACAGAAATGCAGTGAAAATTTAAATTTTTTTTCCAATAAGTAAGGATCGAATCTTGCAATTCCTATTCCTAGATTCATACAGATCAAGAAACTCACTTAGTTAGTAGCTTTCTTGACACGTTCTAGCCACCCAAGAACGCTCTTCACGCGGCTTGATCCCCAAAAACCCCTTCGAATCTTTCAAGACTTCACGATAGTAGCCTCTAGAGAATTAGTCCACCAACCACGACCACGATCCGAATAGGGAGGATGCTAGTTCTATATTCGGTGTTTAGGCTCTAGGGTTTAGAATATAATATTTGGAGAAGGAGAAATCGAGTATCCTCTTCCCATGGGGTTCGAGCCCTATGATTTATAGGCAAGGGGTTCGAACCCCTCTTCCTTGTTGGACAAGAATTCCAAACTCCTTTTGGAAAGAGATTTCTTGCTTGGAGACTAAGTCTCTTACTTTGACCAAAAGTCCACCTTTTGACCAACTTGTCAAACAAGAATAATATCTAACTCTCTTAGATATTTTATTTTACTTTATTTATTAAATAATAAATAACTTGAAGACTAATAATTAATTAATTCATAATTAATTATTTATTAGACTTTATTTTTCTAAATTGGGACTTTAATATTAATTTAAAATTAAATCAAAGTCCATTAAATAATTAACACATTAATTATTTAATATATATACACATATACACGTGACTACACATGCCACTTAAGGCACATGTCTTTCACATGTTCCACACGTGTGAAACACACCATTCTCTTAATAGTTTGATCAACTCGTTTAATCGATTCAAGCCTTAACCCACGTGATCGGGTTGTTGTGTGTGACCCTATAGGTTCTTAATTTAATTAGCAGTGATCCTAATTAATTAATCAGTCCACAGATCAAACGACCATAGTCTAGCAACAGATGTTTGACCCCTAGCTGAATAAGAATGTTTCGATTCAATAGAACCTTTAAGTCATTGACATATGTGAGATACAATCCTCCTACGTCCCATCTCTCAACCAAGATCTTGGCCAAGGGAATAATTAGAACCCTAATAATCTCGATCTTAATGTTAAGTGCACTTCATATCTATTTGATCTCAATCCAAGAAACTCTTTTCTTGATGTCTTGATCCACTGCCTTTGCCAAGGACTCCTAGATGGCATATGAATGACTTACACAATAAGAGATCAACTTGCTAATGCAAGTGTAGGTCCTTTATTGATTCTCATATACTTTCGTGTGCCACTTGTACAGCCCCAGCATAAGCCTTGAATCAGTTGTCTAAGGCGACACCCTTTAAAGATTACACCTAAGACTACAGAGTTAGCTCATAAAGTATCAATGGAATCTCAAGTCTAAGGATCACTTAATCGCATCAATGACTAGTGAGATATTTCCTAATCTGGAAGTTTATATTTCCAGATATAGAAGCTTCCTTTCCCATTTAGGAATCTTCTCACACGGGACACCTCAGTGTACCTACTTAGAATAAGTAAGCACCCCCATATATCACGCACGCATCAACAACACACTTTGCACCCCATGAAACAAGGTGGTCCTTCTTAAGGGCGTGATCACACGAGCAAGCCTCGAACGAGTCAGGTTGACACTCCCACTATCTGTAGGACTCATTGGCTTGGAGTAATTTCTAATCATGACTTATGTGATATAGGGCTCGTTTCATGAATCACTTCGCCTAAATGGTTGAGTCCTGTAAGTCATATTGATTAGGGGAGTTCTTACACATGCGTAGTCAAAAGTAAACACACAATCAAACAAGAGCATATAAAGAAGTGCTGCCTTAATTCGTATTATTCAAAGATTGTCTGTGATTTACAAAAGGAAAGTACTAAAGCAGAATATTACATCGGCTTTCAGGGCACTATTCCTAACAATCTCCCACTTGCCCGTCAAAGCCATTCAGGAGCTAATCTAAGTCCTATCTTCTCAAGATGACCTTCGAAAGCTTCTCGACTAAGGGGTTCAATAGGCGGATTTGCCACGTTCTCTGCTGATGTGACCCTCTCAATTTGCACGTCACCTCGTTTGATGATATAACGGATTAGGTGATTGTTCCTCATAATGTGCTTCGTCCGTTGGTGAGATCTTGGTTCTCTTGCTTGAGCAACCGCCCTAGTGTGTCATAAAACACAGTAACGGGATCTTTTATACTAGGAACGACATTCAGTTCTTGAATGAAGTTTCTAATCCAAACACCTTCCTTAGCTGCATCGTTTACAGCTAAGTATTCAGCCTCAGTGGTCGAATCTGCAGTGCTCGTTTGCTTGGAACTTTTACAACTCATTGCTCCGTCGTTAAGGCAGAAAATGTATCCTGACATTGACTTAAAGTCATCTAAGTCAGATGTAAAGCTTGCATCGTAGTATTCTCCAACTACTAGATCTTTCTGTCCTCCGTATACTAGGAGTAAATCCTTAGTGCTTCGCAAGTACTTTAGGATATTCTTCACGGCAGTCCAGTAACCTTCTCCAGGGTCTGATTGGAAACGGCTCGTAACACTAAGTGCATAAGCCACATCCAGTTGAGTATATAGCATTGCATACATTATACTATCTATCTCCGAGGCATAAGGCACACGAGTCATTCTTTCCTTCTCAAGGTTCGTCTTAGGGCACATCTTCTTCGAAAGGGATGTTCCTATACTCATGAGAATAACCTTGTTCTTCGTATTCTCTATACTGAACCGTTTCAGTACTTTGTCTATGTACATCGATTGTGATAGTCCTATCAATCTCTTGGATCTACCCCTATAGATCTTTATACCGAGAATGTAGGACGCATCACCAAGATCTTTCATCTCGAATTGGTTCGATAACCAAGACTTGGTAACTTCCATGTCATCCTTCGAATTCCCAATTAGAAGGTTATCATCAACATAAAACACCAAGAATTGCACTGAAGTCTCCAATTATTTTCTATACACGCAGGACTCATTCGAATTTTGAACGAAGCCAAACGCTTTGACCACTTCATCAAAATGAATATTCCAATTCCTGGAAGCCTGTTTCAATCCTTAGATTGATCTTTGGAGTTTGCAAACCTTGTGCTCACTCCCACTGAATGTGAAACCTATGGGTTGATCCATATAAATGTCTTTATCAATGTCTCCATTGAGAAAGACAGTTTTCACATCCATTTGCCATATCTCATAGTCGTAATATGCAGCAATGGCAAGCATGATCTGAATAGACTTTTGCATTGCAACCGGTGAGAAGGTTTCATCAAAGTCCACATCGGGCCTTTGAGTGAAGCCTTTGGCAACGAGCCTTGCCTTATAGGCTGTAATGTTTCCATCTACTCTGAGCTTTCTCTTAAAGACCCATTTTCAACCTATAGGTTCTACCCCATCAGGCAAATCAACCAAGGTCCATACTTGGTTGGAGTACATGGAATCCATTTCGGACTTCACGGCTTGTTTCCACTATTCAGAATCCGAGTCTGATAGTGCCTCCTCATATTTTAGAGGATCATTATCCTCTTGAGAGATTTCATAGAGAAAACCATACCATATCTCAGGCTGTCGAGGAGTGTGTTGAAAACGCCTTAGAGGAAGATTTTCACGTGTATCGAAGTTCATGATTGGTTGTGGGATATCAGATTGAGGCGTCTCTTGCGTAGGTGGCATGGGATGATCTCGAATTTCTTCGAGTTCTGTGATCTTGCCTTTCTTTTCTCCTAGGAACGGTTCCTCAAGAAAAGTTGCATTTCTTGAAACAAACACCTTTTGTTCAGTTTGATCATAGAAGTAGTATCCTATGGATTCCTTAGGATAGCCAAAAAAGTAGCATAAGTTAGAATGAGCTTCTAACTTATCTCCCACTGTCCTCTTCACATAAGTGGGACAACCCCAAATTCTTAAGTAAGAATTAGGGATTTTAGCATGCCACATTTCATAGGGCGTCTTGGGGATTGACTTGGAAGGAATAAGTTTCAAAATCTTGGATTCACTTTCTAGAGCATAACCCCAGAAACAAGGTGGTAAGTCCGTGAAACTCATCATGGAACGAACCCTATCAAGTAGAGTTCGATTCCTTCTCTCAGAAACTCCATCAAGCTGAGGAGTTCCCGGAGGAGTCCACTGAGAGATAATACCGTTATCTCTGAGATGACTAAGGAATTCTTCACTAAGATACTCGCCACTTGATTAGATCGAAGTGTCTTGATCTTGTGACTAGTTTGGTTCTCAACCTCCTCTTGAAATTCTAAGAATTTCTCAAAAGCCTCAGATTTGTACTTCATTAAGTATACATAACCATAACGACTAAAGTCATCAATAAAGGTTATGAAGTACTGATGATTGTTTCGAGTGCTTACACTAAGCGGTCCACAAACATCAGAATGGATCAAATCCAAGGTCCTTGTGGCTCGTTCCACACTTCCTTTGGAAGGAGTTTTGGATATCTTTCCTTTGAGACAGGATTCGTAGGAAGTTAACTATTTGAGGTCATTTTCAGAGAATGTCCCTAAGGTAGTTAACTTGCTAATTCTGTTCTTGGAAATGTGTCCTAATCTAGCGTGCTATAAAGAAGCTGAGACTTCGCCATCTCTCTTACGTTTTGTTTCTCGTTGTATATTCAAAATATTACCGTTTTGAGTTAGATAAAGTCCATTGTTCAATATACCAAGATGTATTGAAAAATTATTCTTTTTGAGGAAAAAAATTACCAGTCTTAATATTGATTTCATAACCTTCGCAATCAAGTATTGGAACTGAAATAATATTACGAATAATGTCTGGTACATAAAGGACTTTATTTAAAACTAAAACAGAATGACCTAAATCTAATCTAATTGTGCCTAAAGCTTGAGCTTCGACCGTTGAGCTGTCCCCAATCTTCAAGACATATTCTCCTCCTTTGAGCTGCCGGACCTCACTTAGCATCTGTACATCATTACAGATATGTGATCCATAACCGGTATCAAGTACCCAAGAGTTAGAATTAATAGAAAGATTTAGTTCAACGAGAAACATACCTTTCTTTAGAGTAGCCTTGTACTCTTGGCAGTTTCTCCTCCAATGCCCCGGTTTGCCACAATGGAAGCAAACGTCCTTCTTCTGATCACGTTTCTTCTTTTAGGCTTTTCCCTTTGTGATGCCTCCATTGGGCCTAAGGAACTTCTTCTTCTTTTGGGCTTCCTTGCCCTTGCTTTTAGAAGGCTTAGAAAAAGATGAAGCAGTAACCATCATAACCTTATTGTCCTTCTTGATTGTGCTTTCAGCAGTCACAAGCTGACTAATCAGCTCAGCTACACTAGCATTTTCATGATTCATGTTGAAGTTAAGGACAAAAGGGTTGAATGATGGTGGGAGCAAGGCTAGCAACAAATCCACTGAAAGCTCATCTCTCAGTGGCATGTCTATAGAGGCAAGTTTCTCAGTGCGAGCAAGAAACTTGAGTCCATATTCATGGACCCTTGTACCTTCCTTCATTCTTAAATGGAACAATTCCTTTGAGGTGTTATACCTTGTAACGCGCTCATGAGGGTGGTAAAGTTACTCTAAGTGATCGTAAATCTCCCAAGCGAATTCCATGGACTCATGCTGTCTTTACATGTCCGGAGACATGTTAGCAAGCATGAGACAATGGGCTCGGAGCTTCCCCTTCGGGAACGGGCTCCGCCTTGTAGAGAACATAAGTTCTCTTCTCAGAATCTAGAATGATTTTTAGATTCCTAAGCCAATCAGAATAGTTGGGACCAGTCAACTTGTTTGACTCGAGGATCGATACTAGAGGGTTTTTGGTTGCCATTTCAAAATACGTAGAGAATCAAAGAATCTACGACCTAAATGGAAAAACAGAGAACTAAGTGAGCATGCTGAATAATAACGATACACATGAGATTAGGTTTTTAATCTATGTAGCTCCCACTGTTTTTAAAAGATCTATAATTCCTAGAGATCTTAGAGGATATTGATTATCCCAATGGGTACTAAGATCCTAAGCACTCTATCTCGAACCCACGACTCTCGGACATTCTCAATAAAGCTTAAGGTAGGTACAACTTACCAATTCCAATACTGTGGAATTCTTAGTAATGTTTTTGCATCACCTATCATTCAATATGGACCCACGACTCGTGCAACATCCATATTTACTTAGGCGTTAAGCTAGACCCATCAATCATAAGATCAAGATCAAAACTTAGTTCGAACGACCCACGACTCGCGGACATCGCCCTCCCCAAAATTGACTTTGAAATATTGATCATTAAAATGATCAATTAGGAAACTAAGAACTAATAGATTTCACATAGTCACCCCACGACTCATGGACAGTAACTAGCTTCCTCTATTAAACTTAAATCCTATTGATGGAATGCTAGGAATTTAATTCAAAGCTTGTACTTCAAATTAAACACCTATTTTAAAAAATTAGCTTAATATTTAATGGGAATTTTCGATGTAGCCGGAGAGTTTTCCGGTTCGACGTCACCAACATATATGTTATCCAATTTAATTAGTCTCGATTAATACAAGTGCAACTTAAATGCATTTCACACAAGCACATTGCAGATAACATGTCCTAGCATGATACTAACATGTGATGATCATGGGTTCTACCTATCTTATTCGTGATATGCGGAGCCACTCCACAATCATAAGTTCTAACATACATGCCACATAAACAGTTTAAATCACATACGGGAATTGGAAATAAAACAATGCCCTATCTATTACAATAATAGAAATCCTCTCTAACACTTCGAGAGGTCTTCACTTATGGCCTCCATCTTGTTACTTGTTGTGTGGATCCATCTTACTCCATGGGTGCATTGTCTCCAAAATGAAAGAAAAAGACCTCACCACCCATCTCTACTCTCAAATTACAATAAAAAGAAAAAGACATAAAGTAATAAGGCTCAATCTTCATATTGGCCTTAGACAATTACACGGGGCATACCCAGGCCTCAAAAACAGTAATATGGAAAGCCACATAATAAACACAAAACAATACGCACATAAGTAGAGCACCGACCCCAATTGAAAAACGCAACTATGGGGTTTTAACCCCAATGTAAACCATCCATGTGGATAAATTAAAACCATACATAAGACTAAACCCATGATCACCTAACATGCATAAATAGCAAGAATCTAAATTTAACCAATAAATTAAAATTCTCGCCTTAAAGCCTAATGACTTAAAACACGACTTAGATGCAATTCTTGCTCAAGAGCCTTTTCGATAAAACCCGAAAAACAATAAACTGATAAAATTCCAATTAATTTCTGAAAATTAATAATTTTATTCTTTTTAATATTTTTATAAAATGAAGTTCGTAATTTTGCCAAAATTTAAATTGTCTTAATTTCTCAAAAATCCCAATTTAAATAATTATTTAAAAAATAATTTAATTTAACAAAATAAAATTTTACAGAAAAATTAAATTGGGATTTTAAGAACCGAGAATACGCAAAACATGAAAACACGAAAACGGGACCGGAACGCCATGCGCACGCTGCGCGCAGTGCTCCCGAAAGGCAGGGTCATGTGGGCGGCTGTCCCGCGCAGTTGCGGGACAGGTGGGCAGGCGCGCTTAGGAGGCGTCGCGGGACGGCGGGATTGGGACATGCTACTCGTTGGTAGTCTCAATCTCGCGTGTTCGTTTCGCGTTTCGTTTCATATCTTAGGCTTCTAAAAGGACTCAAGAATACTCAATTTGCATCTAAGCCTAAGAATTTCTACCAAATTCAGAATAATTGAGATGCATCAGAAATAGGCCTTGCAAGGTGGCTCTGATACCACTTGTTGGGAAACGAGATAGAAACGCAGCGAAAATTTAAATTTTTTTCCCAATAAGGATCGAATCTTGCAATTCCTATTCCCAAATTCGTAGAGATCAAGAAACTCACTTAGTTAGTACTTTCATGACACGTTCTAGCCGCCCAAGAACGCTCTTCATGCGGCTTGATCCCCAAAAGCCCCTTCGAATCTTTCAAGACTTCACAATAGTAGCCCTCTAGAGAATTAGTCTACCAACCGCGACCATAATCCGAATAGGGAGGATGCTAGTTCTATATTCGGTGTTTAGGCTCTAGGGTTTAGTGTATAATATTTGAAGAAGGAGAAATCGAGTATCCTCTTCCCATGGGGTTCTATAACATCCCGCTCGTCCGGCCATCCCAGGTACGTTTTTACGAGAGTGCTACATGCGTATTTAATTATTTTAATTATGCAATTATGTGTTATTTTATTGCTAATGTGATTAATTGTATTAATTTTTTAACTTACAACTTGAGTTTTAATGTTTATATATGCGTATCATGTAATTTGCTCCGTATGTGTCTGAATTTGATCCCGTTTCTTGGGAATTTTTGATATATGTGAATTACGTGAGTTATAAATATGATTATATGCTCGTTATATGTTTTATAGGTTGTTTTATGTGGTTCTTGGCTCGTTTTGTAAAAACGGGATTTGTGAGGGATTCGAGGGCCTAACTTGTTTAGCGCACCTCGTGTTCCGGAAGGTGTAACTTGAGCTCGGGAATTCGGATTTGAATTCCGGAAGATACGTTGGACTCATAACAAATAAAGGAAGCCAAGGAACCTAAATTTGTATTTTTATAAGCCCATTTGATCCTCTGAAATTCAGTCGGAACGAGCACCTTGAGCTAAGAGCCACCTTTGTTGACTAGTCTTGCTTTGTGGGCCCCACTTTAACCCTAACCAAAGCTAAGCCATGACTTTTGTGCTTGAGTTAAGCCACTCTCTCCCCCTTACCTGATCCATTTCGGACCCCCCCTCTCCCAAGATAAGAAATCAGCCCCAAATGGAAGAAAGGAAGAAGAAGAAGAGAAGAAAAGAGAAGGCTCCTATTCATTTGCTTCAAGATTTGAACTCAAGCCCCATCATTTCTCTCCAAGTCAAAGAAGTAAGTTTATATTTGTGTTCTCCATGCCTTTGTGGTCATTTTGCCTTTCATTTTGCAAGATTTTATCCATGTTTGATTGATATATGGTATATGGTATGAATAGTGAGGGTTTGTAGAAATTTCTTGATTCTAGCATGCTTCCTTGTAAATTCTTTGATCTTGATGTATGATATTTGCTCCTATGACATCCTATTTGAGTTATATGAACTTTCTTTGCATGTTAGATAAGGATTCATGTAGGTGCCATTGTTGAATATTGAAGCTTTTGCAAGAGCATGAACTTGTTGATGCATCTCTTACTTTTCCTTCACTTTAGCTTTGGTTTTCGCATGAATTAGGGAATGAATTCTTGTATATTTTCTGCGTATACCTTCTATTATATGTTATCTTGGTGCTTGTGTGGTTTGTTTGGATTTTTGAGGGAGTTTGCAAGCTTGTTTCTCGAAAATTTGGCCCCTGACCCAAATCCACGGGGGTGGATTCTCCTTTTGAAAAAAATCCACCGGGGGTGGATTTAGGGCAGTGGCTCCCTTTTGTTCCGAACTTTGTTTTCTTGTTTCTTTTCGCTTGTTTCTTATTTCTCCCACCCCTAATTTGATCCCCATGCTTTACTAACATCTTAAATTATGTGTTATTATTATTTTATTAGATTTATGGATTCGGTTGACGTGATTCGTGCCTTATATGATTCGATGTGTACTCCTACGCTCATGAATGACTTTGTACTTTGTTTGCTTGCCTTGCATGTAATCTCCTTGCTCTTATATGAACTATATGCATTGTTAATGTGTTGTATAACATGTTATGTATGTTGCATGAAGTTTGTGAGCTTGTTTGACGTGCAATATGTGAATTATGGTTTGATATGATCTAATATGAACTCATATGATCTAAGTGCTATTTCATCTCAATCTTTATGCATCATTAGCATCCATATGCATATTCCGAGCATCTAATTGGTTAATATTGAGCCTAAGTTTGTCCCTTATGTTTTGCTTTGCTCTTAGGTTCGTTCCGTGGTTGATGAGGTGGTCTCTTAGAAGTGTTTGGGCTCCTTTTTGTTCGGTTTGGTCGGCAAGGTGAGGTTTCTTTCTTTTAGTTATTACGACCTATAACCCTTGATGTGATTTAAGCCCGCATGTGACCTATGTATATGTATAAGTAATTAGATATATGTTTGATACGTATTTTGTGGGATTTTGGCCCTTTTGTTATGAAATATTTGAAAATGCTTTTATGTATATGTAAGAAATATTTTCGTTTGTTTGTTTTGAAAAGAGTTGGTGTGTGTGTTTTGAAACCGCGAGTTATGTTTTGAAAATTATATTGGATTCTGAAAATTAAGAACTTTCGAACAATTTGAACAATTTGATGGGCCCCGGAGATTTGTGCGTAGGAGACCCGGGACGGTGTGGGCAGTCGGGTATTCCCTAGTACGGTCTTCAACTTAAGGATCAACCCTGATCCCACTAGGAGGCTTGGTGGGGAAGGAGTCCTCGGGCATGAGCGTCATGAAATTCACGACCCATACTGTTTGTCCAATGGTTGGGGTGGCGCCACCCTGCCATCACCCGGAGGAGAGGCATGTTTGTCTGATTCTGAGTTATGTTTTGCTTTGATTTATGAACGGAGTTAGGTGGTCCAAGTCTTGTACTCGCCGAGTCGTGTGTGTGATTTTGAACTTAGTTTGTGAAACGGGAGTGCATTCATAAATACTAAAATTTGGTTGATTTTGGCCTTCGGCCTTAACTCTTTTTTCTTATAATTATTATCACATTTAAATGTTTTGGATTGCAAAAACCACGCCCCGGTTCATGAACCTTCTAATTTTTGAATATGCTCTGCTCTATGTATACGTATGTGTGAGTGTGTTAGCCCCCTCACCAGTCTTTAGGACTGACCCCTCCTCGTTGTCTTCTTTTTTCCCCTTCTGTATTAGGGTCTAGACCGCCTAGCTAGTGTGTGAGTTTTTGTTTATCACCCGTTTTCTGTAGTCTGATAAGTGTGCGGAGTTTCCATTTCGTTACACGTGTAGGGCTACAGTGTAGGGGGTGTAGTGCCTTGCGCTCCGGGGTGATACAGGTTCGAACCCTATGATTTATAGGCAAGGGGTTCGAACCCCTCTTCCTTGTTGGACAACAATTCCAAACTCCTTTTGGAAAGGGATTTCTTGCTTGGAGACTAAGTCTCCTACTTTGACCAAAAGTCCACCTTTTGACCAACTTGTCCAACAAGAATAATATCTAACTCTCTTAGATATTTTATTTTACTTTATTTATTAAATAATAAATAACTTGAAAACTAATAATTAATTAAATCATAATTAATTATTTATTAGACTTTATTTCTACCAAATTGGGACTTTAATGTTAATTCAAAATTAAATCAAAGTCCATTAAATAATTAACACTGTAACGCCCCGCATGTTCAAATTATTCAGGTACGCGCGCCACACGTGTGAGTTTGGGAGTTAGATTTGTTAAGCGTGCTTAATTGCATTATGTGACTAAGTGGATTATGTGACATCCCGCTCGTCCGATTTATAAGGTACGCCACGTTTCAACCTTTTAATGTGTTTAATTATGTGATTTTATGTTTTGCGTGACCCCATTTTGAACTCTTTAAGAGTTTAGGGGCTTGTTTACAATTTCTTTTTTAGGGGTTATTCGGTCATTTCTCGTTCGGTCGAGAGTTCGACCTTTTTGACCCTTGCTTTGCGTTCGGGGCATCGAGACGAGTCCGTAGACTTTGAGTTTGCCCAATTCTGACTTCGTTAGCCCGTTCTTCGGATCGTTTTAGTGTACGAGGACCCGAGATATATACCCCGGATCCTCGTTTTGCGTGCCAGAACATCAGCTCCAGCCTCAGCGTATTTCTCCAGCGATCAGTACTATTCACGCAGTCAAGGTGTAATTACATGCATAAGCCCGTTCTCGCTCGTTTCTCGACGGAATTCGAAGTGTGAGTAGTGGAAATTTATCAGCTCGATGAGCCCGTCACAACCCTACCAAGATCGTGGCCAACCGATGACCCACGGCGGTGCAACGACGGCCTGAAAGTGGCGGGTGGCGCCACCACTTTGTCGCTGGCGATCCGGCGACTTTCGCCTGCCAACCGCTACCCTACCCTACATTTTTGGACCCTCCCGTGTCGATTCCGGCCTCCGTTCAGCACGAAAACCACAGCAAGTGGTGGTTCCGGCGAGGCAGCAGCGGCGCAACTTGGAGGTGGCGGTTTGGCCTTTTCCGGTGAGTTTTTGACATCGGGCCCTTTACAAGAATTACTCAGCACGACGAGGCCGATTTTTTCATGTAAGTGGCAGCCCAAGAACCGGCCGTTGGCGGCGGACCGGTGGTGAACCGGCGGCGGACCGGCGGCCCATTTTTCCGGCGGTTTTTTTGGCATTTTGGCTTGGGGCTTTCGTAGGGCTCGTTACGTGCTTTCCAACGGTATGTTCGGATTTCATTTTCGTTTTACGGTTTGTGTTTAATTTCAATTTTTGTCGTTGGGATTTGGTTCGGTTTTTTGTCAACGAATTCCGGCGTGTTTGCTATTTTCTGAAATTGGTTGAGGGCTTTTGTCAAGCAGGCCGAGGCGCACGTTTCTGTCCTTCCGGGGATTTTTCCGACCACCGGAGGTGGCGTTCCGGTGGTGGCCGGTGGCTGTTCGGCCGGCTACGGTGGCGGTATTCCGGTGACTTTCGGTCAACGAGTTCCTTTCGTCGTGGTGAGTCCATCGCCACTTTCCGTTCGTCAATCGGATGTCCGGTTGATTTGTTATGAATTTTTGAAGTTATTATATTTATTTTCGTTAATTGTTTTAATTGTAATTTTCGATCTTGTATGAATTATAAATTGAAATTATGAGTTGTATGATACTTGGAAATATGTTATGATGTATGAAAGTTCGATTCGTGATTTATGGAATTTATTTGCCTCGTTTTAAGCCTATCTACTTGAGAATATTTATTGTTTAAGGGATATTAATGCAATTTAAGGATCTAAATTATTCGTATTATTATGAGACTCATAATAATTAAATCACCAAAGTATGAGTTATGATCGATTTGAATAAATTGTTTAAGTATGCTAATTGTTGAATATTGTGAAATATGTTAATATATATTTGCGTGTGAAATTGTTATGCATTTTGCGTTTATCCTTTCGAGAATTAGTGCATGATATGAATTGAATTCTTAATGTCTTAATTTATTTTATGTAATAAATGTTATGAATTTATAAGCTATGCATCTCTTGATATGTAATATGAATTATAATATGCTCTGAATGACTCGGTTGAATAAATATGGATTATATGTTGCATCATGTGTATTCGTGAGCATGGCCGTGCGTCATGTGGTTGTGATTCGAGTCTGAGTCTTGTGTTCTGTGTGTTCAGTCGATCAGGGTTTTTCCAGGGAGTGTCTGTCAGCTGTTTGGGTTCCAGTGGGACTTCTTGGCTTGTGTTTTCCGTTCTCGTCGGTGTAAGGTGAGGTTTTAGGATTTCTGTTTAGTTAAAGCGACCTACAACCTTCTGTGCTCGTTTTCAAGCCTGCATGCGATTATTCTATTATATTTATATAATAGATATGTGTTTGTACGATACGTTTATGATTTTGTCATACGGTTAAAGGTTTTTCGAACTGTATATGTACGAGCATATGTGAGCTTGAAATGTTTTGCAACGAGGCTATGCTCCAAACCGTGTGTCTTTATACCAGCTGTGGATTAGGATGACACGGAGAGGTACGTTTATATCATATCCTAAGTTGCAAGGTATGGTATGCTCCGATAAGGTACATAAGTATGATTTTGATACGATATGATAAGTTTGATATGTAGCGAGTTATGATATGATCTGTTCTGATATGCTCTGTTCTGTTGTGTTGGGCCCCGAGACGTGGGTAAGAGAGACCCGGGACGACCATGGGGTCGCCGGTTATGACCCCTGTGTACGTTCTCATTTGAGATATTCACGTGCGACCTAGGGAGGTTGGGAAGGCGTGGTATCTTGAGCCCTCGGTGGATAACCGGGGAAGGCACAGTGTGGGTTCGCTACCCCTGTGTGTTTGTATCTGTATGAGTAGTGAGGGTTTGCTCCCCGAACTACATGGTGTTGGGGTTGGATTGTTTATGATATTTGTTGGTTTCTGATATGATACGTATGATACGATATGGAAGTAAGGTGGGAGACCCGTACTCGCTGGGTATATGATTATGATATGTTATGTTGATTATGAAACGGGATAGGAGCTTTCTCTTTTAATAAAATATGAGTATGCTCAGTTTGTTAAGTTATGAATAAGATAAGATACGTATAAGTTTGATTTCGAAAGATATGTATAGGTTTGATTTGAAAATGGTTTTGGTATGCAAAACCCTACTCCCGGTTCATAATCTTTCTTTTGATATGTGCTCTGCTCCTTAATATGTATAGTGTGTGTGAGTTCAGCCCCCCTCACTCAGTCAGTGGACTGACCCTCGCCCCACCTATGTTTTTAGTTTACAGGTACAAGTTGTTGGAGTTCGAGCTAGGCGGCTTTGAGTCGGGTCTGTCGAGTCTGTGTCAGTCCGTTTGATTTTTGTTAAGTACTTTGTTCAGAATTACGTATGAAAATTGTGTATATAATATGTTCTGTACAGGATTATGTTGATGTTTTGATTATATGAATTTTCGGGACAGGTTAGGACAGGGCTTGGAGTAGTTGAACCCGTCTTTGTTGTATGTTTGAATTCGGGACAGGTTAGGACAGGTTCGTGGTATTAGTTGAACCCGTTTATTTATGTTTGTTGATTAAAGTTTTTGTTAGTTCGTATTTTGCATCGCTTCCGCATTCGGGTTCTTGGCATTTTTCTTGTACAGGGTTAGGTACCGCCTAGCTTAGGTTGGATTTTTTTTTCGTTTGTCACCCGTTCGCTGTGACTTGGTGTGTGTGCGGACTTTCCATTTCGTACTACGTGTCGGGTCATAGTGCGGGGGTGTGGTGCCCCATCGCTTGGGGTGCTACATCTTAAGTGGTATCAGAGCTACCAGGTTCAGAACCGGTGCTCTGGAGTCGTGTCGTGTCAGTTTGGGTCGTACGGCATAGGAATACTTGTGCATTGCATTCGTCTGATGTGAAATTTTGACTTCTCTGTATGAATTTGTCTGAGCTTATGTGATTGTGTGCACACTATGATTACAATTTTTGCAAAATTATCACTGTTATGCTTTAAATTTTATTAAATTTCGTATTGCATCTATATTACTTAAGTGATCTTAATTGCTTTTATTACTTGACATATCCACGTACTAACCCGCACGCATAGATATTTATTCCATTTGTGAATTGCAGGGCGTTACTTCGACATCAAATTGTAAATGATCGTGACAATTCTTTCCACTTCTATCAATCTTTGACAGGAGATTCCAAAGCAGCCATGCTCTAATGAGAGACAATGGACCTCTACATGAATTCAAAACAAGGAATCAATGCTATCGTTATGAAAACGGGTATTATGCATTCATGGCACGTGCATCAGGCATTGGAGTAAATTTTAAATATTCCGAACATTTGTTCTACGTGCTTGACTGTTTTCTTTGCTGGACACGAGTACATGCCATTTACATCCCTAATCTCGCATGCATTAGTTTCGTGGTTATATTTAGGTGATTTCCTTACCTGATCAACTAAGTGCTGTCTTGGTCGAAGCAACATTGGAATTCGAACAGGGGTTGACCACAAGATATATGATCGAGCTAACACAGTCAGGGTATTGGGCGGATAAAAGAAGATACTCGAATGTGAGAGAAACAAGAGACCTTTTAACTAATGAGGTGCCTTCAGGATATATACTTAATTACTTGGAGGTACTCGGGGGCAGCAAATTTTATAAGAAAGTCAGAATTTCTAATTCTGGATGGCGTGAGGGGACAATGAAAAGATTAAGGCACTTATACCATTCAGAGAATTCCAAGCAGGAAATCGAGTTACTATTATAAAGACACCCACCAGAGAAAAAAAAAAAAAGGGGGGGGAAAATTATGCAAGTTATGGAATTTTACGCCAAGGTCATTGATGATCAACTCCACCAAATATTGAGGATAAGGACATCATTTACAACGACGGTGGGTGAAGCAGGATTGTTTGAAGATTCTCCGCTTATCTTTCCTTGATTGTTCTGAGAGATTCCATCGTTAGAAGATATAGCAACTCCCGATTATTGAGGATTTTATTGGGACTTCAAGAGGTCCCACGGATCACTATACTCCGAGAATCAAGTGAGACGGTATAAGACCACCTGGGTACCTAAGAATCTGAGGGAATACTAAAGAATGGAAGTTGAAACGAAGGGTTGGAACCACTGCCAGTCAAGGAGTCGACTATCCTTTCAAGTTAAAGAGATTTTCCACCTCGACTCCACTACTACGGAGAACGGTACATTGAGCATTCATGGCATTTGCACACATGCATTTCATAAGTAATTATATTTTAATTTTGCTTGACGTGCACGACGACGTGTAATACGTGATGCTGCCTTGATTGTAATAACGTGGCTAACTGATTTAATTTCCATAACTTGAGATTTATTGTTGTTGTGAATTCTTGTAAACTGAATGGATTACATGCCTATGTGTTTAAAATTTCCTAATTGCTCACTAACCCTTCATGCACATATAAGTACATTGCCATCTTATTTTATAGAGATTCCATCGCGATATCCCCCTTGAGTTGAGCATGGATGAGGAGTCTATACTCTAGGGACACCGATATCAGTCGTGTAAAGGTACACTTTACATGCATCCCATGTTTTGCATACCAGGGTTATTCTGATGTGCGTATGTTTGAATGCTGAGTAAGTGAACTTGTGTGCTAGAGAGTTGTTGAGATCTCTCTATTTACGTGTTAGGGGGATGTGGGATTCTCCCTATTTATGTGATAGAAAGATGTTGGATTCTTTCTAATTATGTGAGCAAGAGATGCTGGATTCTCTTGGAGTTAGATGTTTGGGAGATGTTGGATTCTCTCGAATCTAGGGTTTGAGAAATGCTGGATTTTCTCAAACTAGAATGTTTGGAAGATGTGGAAGTCTGCCAGACTTAGGTTGAGAGACGGGGCTCTCTCGATTACGTGGTCGAGAGACGGGGTTCTCTCAATTCTGTGCCTGAGGGATGGGGTTCTCTCTTTTGATGTGCTGGGAGACGGGGCTCTCTCTCTTGCGTGCTGAGAGATGGGATTCTCTCTTGTTTGTCGCGGCTGAGTTGAGTGTGGCCTGGTGCTGGTTTGCAGTCGACAAGGAAGCGTCGGTATTGAGCTTTGGGTGCAGTGGCCTAGTAAGGATCGAACGAGTTGAAGCGACCAACGGTCAAGTGTTTGGATAAACCTCTGTGGCTACGGAACTCTGCATGGAGTTAATGCAACTAGTGGGAGTAAACTTCACGGCCAAGGCTTTGACTCTACACGATTTCAGGAGATGGATTGAAGTATTCCAGTTCGAAGCTTTACGACTCAGTAATAGGACCTGAGGACAGGTCCTTTTGAAGGAGGGGAGTTTGTGACATCCCGCTCGTCCGATTTATAAGGCACGCCACGTTTCAACCTTTTAATGTGTTTAATTATGTGATTTTATATTTTGCGTGGCCCTATTTTGAACTCTTTTAGAGTTTAGGGGCTTGTTTGCAATTTCTCTTTTAGGGGTTATTCGGTCATTTCTCGTTCGGTCGAGAGTTGGACCTTTTTGACCCTTGCTTTGCGTTCGGGGCATCGAGACGAGTCCGTAGACTCTGAGTTTGCCCAATTCTGACTTCGTTAGCCCGTTCTTCGGATCGTTTTAGTGTACGAGGACCCGAGATATATACCCCGGATCCTCGTTTTGCGTGCCAGAACTTCAGCTCCAGCCTCAGCGTATTTCTCCAGCGATCAACACTATTCATGCAGTCAAGGTGTAATTACACGCACAAGCCCGTTCTCGCTCGTTTCTCGACGGAATTCGAAGTGTGAGTAGTGGAAATTTATCAGCTCGACGAGCCCGTCACAACCCTACCAAGATCGTGGCCAACCGATGACCCACGACGGCGCAACGGCGGCCTGAAAGTGGCGGGTGGCGCCACCACTTCGTCGCCGACGATCCGGCGACTTTCGCCGGCCAACCGCTACCCTACCCTACATTTTTGGACCCTCCCGAGTCGATTCCGGCCTCCGCTCAGCACGAAAACCACCGCAAGTGGTGGTTCCGGCGAGGCAGCAGCGGCGCAACTTGGAGACGGCGGTTTGGCCTTTTCCGGTGAGTTTTTGACATCGGGCCCTTTACAAGAATTACTCAGCACGACGAGGCCGATTTTTTCATGTAAGTGGCGGCCCAAGAACCGGCCGTTGGTGGCGGACCAGTGGTGAACCGGCGGCCCATTTTTTCGGCGGTTTTTTCGGTATTTTGGCTTGGGGCTTTCGTAGGGCTCGTTACGTGCTTTCCAACGGTATGTTCGGATTTCATTTTTGTTTTACGGTTTGTGTTTAATTTCAATTTTTGTCGTTGGGATTTGGTTCGGTTTTTCGTCAACGAAGTCCGGCGTGTTTGCTATTTTCTGAAATTGGTTGAGGGCTTTTGTCAAGCAGGCCGAGGTGTACGTTTCTGTCGTTCCGGGGATTTTTTCGACCACCGGAGGTGGCGTTCCGGTGGCGGCAGGTGGCTGTTCGGCCGGCTACGGTGGCGGTATTCCGGTGACTTTTGGTCAGCGAGTTCCTTTCGTCGTGGTGAGTCCATCGCCACTTTCCGTTCGTCAATCGGACGTCCGGTTGATTTGTTATGAAATTTTGAAGTTATTATATTTATTTTCGTTAATTGTTTTAATTGTAATTTTCGATCTTGTATGAATTATAAATTGAAATTATGAGTTGTATGATACTTGGAAATATGTTATGATGTATGAAAGTTCGATTCGTGATTTATGGAATTTATTTGCCTCGTTTTAAGCCTATCTACTTGAGAATATTTATTGTTTAAGGGATATTAATGCAATTTAAGGATCTAAATTATTCGTATTATTATGAGACTCATAATAATTAAATCACCAAAGCATGAGTTATGATCGATTTGAATAAATTATTTAAGTATGCTAATTGTTGAATATTGTGAAATATGTTAATATATATTTGCGTGTGAAATTGTTATGCATTTTGCGTTTATCCTTTCGAGAATTAGTGCATGATATGAATTGAATTCTTAATGTCTTAATTTATTTTATGTAATAAATGTTATGAATTTATAAGCTATGCATCTCTTGATATGTAATATGAATTATAATATGCTCTGAATGACTCGGTTGAATAAATATGGATTATATGTTGCATCATGTGTATTCGTGAGCATGGCCGTGCGTCATGTGGTTGTGATTCGAGTCTGAGTCTTGTGTTCTGTGTGTTCAGTCGATCAGGGTTTTTCCAGGGAGTGTCTGTCAGCTGTTTGGGTTCCAGTGGGACTTCTTGGCTTGTGTTTTCCGTTCTCGTTGGTGTAAGGTGATGTTTTAGGATTTCTGTTTAGTTAAAGCGACCTACAACCTTCTGTGCTCGTTTTCAAGCCTGCATGCGATTATTCTATTATATTTATATAATAGATATGTCTTTATACGATACGTTTATGATTTTGTCATATGGTTAAAGGTTTTTCGAACTGTATATGTACGAGCATATGTGAGCTTGAAATGTTTTGCAACGAGGCTATGCTCCAAACCGTGTGTCTTTATACCAGCTGCAGATTAGGATGACACGGGGAGGTACGTTTATAGCATATGCTAAGTTGCAAGGTATGGTATGCTCCGATAAGGTACATAAGTATGATTTTGATACGATATGATAAGTTTGATATGTAGCGAGTTATGATATGATCTGTTCTGATATGCTCTGTTCTGTTGTGTTGGGCCCCGAGACGTGGGTAAGGGAGACCCGGGACGACCATGGGGTCGCCGGTTATGACCCCTGTGCACGTTCTCATTTGAGATATTCACGTGCGACCTAGGGAGGTTGGGAAGGCGTGGTATCTTGAGCCCTCGGTGGATAACCGGGGAAGGCACAGTGTGGGTTCGCTACCCCTGTGTGTTTGTATCTGTATGAGTAGTGAGGGTTTGCTCCCCGAACTACATGGTGTTGGGGTTGGATTGTTTATGATATTTGTTGGTTTCTGATATGATACGTATGATACGATATGGAAGTAAGGTGGGAGACCCGTACTCGCTGGGTATATGATTATGATATGTTATGTTGATTATGAAACGGGATAGGAGCTTTCTCTTTTAATAAAATATGAGTATGCTCAGTTTGTTAAGTTATGAATAAGATAAGATACGTATAAGTTTGATTTCGAAAGATATGTATAGGTTTGATTTGAAAATGGTTTTGGTATGCAAAACCCTACTCCCGGTTCATAATCTTTCTTTTGATATGTGCTCTGCTCCTTATTATGTATAGTGTGTGTGAGTTCAGCCCCCCTCACTCAGTCAGTGGACTGACCCTCGCCCCACCTATGTTTTTAGTTTGCAGGTACAAGTTGTTGGAGTTCGAGCTAGGCGGCTTTGAGTCGGGTCTGTCGAGTCTGTGTCAGTCCGTTTGATTTTTGTTAAGTACTTTGTTCAGAATTACGTATGAAAATTGTGTATATAATATGTTCTGTACAGGATTTTGTTTATGTTTTGACTATATGAATTTTCGGGACAGGTTACGACAGGGCTTGGAGTAGTTGAACCCGTCTTTGTTGTATGTTTGAATTCGGGACAGGTTAGGACAGGTTCGTGGAATTAGTTGAACCCGTTTATTTATGTTTGTTGATTAAAATTTTGGTTAGTTCGTATTTTGCATCGCTTCCGCATTCGGGTTCTTGGCATTTTTCTTGTACAGGGTTAGGTACCGCCTAGCTTAGGTTGGATTTTTTTTCGTTTGTCACCCGTTCGCTGTGACTTGGTGCGTGTGCGGACTTTCCATTTCGTACCACGTGTCGGGTCATAGTGCGGGGGTGTGGTGCCCCATCGCTTGGGGTGCTACAGATTATGTGATTAATTGTCTAATTACCTAAGTGTTCATTTTAATTGCTAATTCGTTTGAATTTCATTTCAATTCCTTTTCTAACATATGCATAATTTATACATTTCATCTCATAACATGTTTTCATATGTATACATACAATTACTTAAACTTAAATTAATTTCATAAGAGTAATATTTATATACTACATTCATGAAACATGCATTGTATATATATGCATAAACTCATCCTTCACTAATACACTCACACATTCATTATATATGTATATAATATATGAGCACTAAGAATTTATATACATATTATATACAAAATATCTCACTTTATACATATATGATTTATATCTACAACTATATTACATACATTACATACAATATATCTTATACACAAGACTCACACACCCAACACACACTAAACCCTTTCTCTTATTTTCATTACATCCACCTTTGATCACAAGCAAGAAGAAGAAAGGGAAGATCAATCCATCAAGAAGCATCATCATCATCATCTCCATCATCTCATCATCCTCATCACTTTCTTCCTTTCATTTTAAGGTTAGTTTGAGATTATGTTATGAATATGTTAGGGATTTTAATTCTAAGCTTGATAACTTGAATTCTTGGATGTATTTGCATGAATACAAGTTGATCTATGCTTGAGTCTTGAATTATTGAAGCAAGAAGGTGTATATGTATATATGTGTATATATAGATGTATATATATGTGTGTGTTTGTGAATTAATGTGTTTTAATTTGCTCTAAACTTGCATTTGATGTTCCTACATGATATATATGAGACTTATGCATGATATATGATTGTTTTGGAGCATTTTGGTTGAGTTTGCTTGTGGTTTTGATCCCTTTTCTTCCCTCCTCGGAGCAACCCCTGTTTTGCTTCTTTTTCTCGCCTAGAAGGACTACCCGGGTGGATAGTTTTTTGTACTGAAAAGTACCCGGGCGGGTATTTTAGTCCAGAGAGTTTCTGCACTCTTTTTCTCCGGCCGGGTAGATTTTGCCTTGTATTTTCCCTGGCCGGGTACTCCCTCATCCAAACTTGGATTGAACCGATTTTTGAACCGTTGGAAACCTATTGAAGCCTAGAACAATATACAATTGGAATAATCTTAATATATTTTTTCATTTGTGATATATAATCAATTTTTTTTGGTGTCGCCACATTACCGAAAATCTACACTCCTTCAAATTTGGACCTACGCCATTTAATCCTCGTTTGGAACTAGAATACGAGCCATATATCATTTTAAAGGTCTACATGTCTACTTCCATACCCAACAAACAAAACCTAATTCCCCATTCTATAACTCAAGATATTCTTATTTTACCACAGCTTGCGCATTTCAAAAAATTGTCCATTTTTGCCAAACTTCACCAAAACCCCTCTTATTGCATTCCTTTCACTTCCTTGGCTCCCGTATGTGACTTATATGAACTATATTTTTGAGTAATTGATAATTATGCTCTTATTTGACTCTCTTTAGTTCTTACTTGCATAAGTTTGATTGCTTGAATTCGTGTTTGATATATGAATTGAATTCGTGTGAGTATTTCAGCATATGAACATGATCACACCTTTCCATGACATACTTATGCTTTACCCCATATTGAATCATCTCATGAAATGTTACACCATCTCATAATCATTGCCGTGCGTCCTATTCGGTATCATATTGAGTCTCATCTCGCGAGTAAACATTGCTACCTTCTCTTGTACAGTTCATCTCCAGGGTGGAAACTTCCGGATCAAATAGGCACCCATATTACGCATGTTCATTATCTCGTGGTCTTCCAGGTGAGGGTGTTTTCATTCTAGTTATGTATTAAATCCCTATAACCCTTATGTGATATGTTTTGGCCAAATTCCTACTTATATATTTATGTATCGTTTTCAAGTAAAGTCATCGAGTAAATTCTTATCGAGTAAATATTTTCAAGGAATGAATCATTGGAAATGAAATGTATTGAAATGTTCTAACGAATTGAAACGTTTTGGTGAGATAACGCATATCACGTATACGTTGTTGGGCCAAGGGAAACGTGGTCTTGGATACCGGCACGACATCGGACCGTCAGGCAATCCCTTATCACGTAGTACCCTTTGAGATTATCCTTCTTGGAAAAACGGAAACAAAAAGCAGCGGAAATTTTAAAATATTCCAACAAAAGGATCGAAACTCGCAATCATGAATCCAAATTCGTAAAGTAAAGAAACTTACTTTTCAATAATCTTTCTTGAAGCGTTTCAAGCCACCCAAGAACGCTCTTCTCACGACTTGATCCTCTCTCCTTCGTAAAGCTCGAATCTTTAAAAACTTTTGACTTGAAGCTCTCTAGAGATAGTCCACCAACTTGACTACAATCTAACTAGTAAGGATGCTAGTTCTCGAGTTAGTGTTTAGGCTTAATCTAGGGTTTATGTGATCTTGGAGAAAGGATGGTGTCTAACACAAGAACCAAGAAGAATCGATCAATCACTAAGGGGAGCTCGAGCTCCCCTATATATAGCTTGAGGGGTGGCCGAACCCTAGTCCTTTTGGACTAAGGATTTGGTCCCTCTCTCTTATTACTTGATCATCAAGTAATTCTAAACCTTGACTTTGAATTCTAACTCAAATCAACTTTTAAGAGAGCTAAAATATCCAAATTCCTTTTGGATAATATTATACTTTATTTATTAATAAATAATTAACTTATTTATCTAATTAATTAATTCATAATTAATTAAATAGATTAATTTTCTCCAAAATAAGACTTTCATTTTAATTCAAAAATTAAACCAAAGTCTATTAAATAATTAACACATTAATTATTTAATACATAAATAAACATACACGCACGGTGCACACGTGTCCATATAGGACACGGGTCACGCAGGTGACCCACACGTGTGCTTCACACGTGTGGAACCCTTTTGGCTTGATTAACCCTTTTAATCATTTCAAAGCCTTAACTCATGTAACCAAGTTGTTGTGTGTGACCCTCTAGGTTGTCAATTCAATTAGCAGTGACCCTAATTAATTAATTCACTACTTAATTAATTAGTCCACAGATTAAACGACCATAGTCTAGCAACAGGTGTTTAACCCCTAGCTGAATTGGAATATCTCGATTCGACAAAACCTTTAAGTCATTGATTCATGTGAGATACAATCCTCCTACTTACTATCTCTCAACCAAGATCTAGGGTAAGGGAATAATCAGAACCCTAATAATCTGGTCTTAAAGCTAAGTGCATTTCATATCCATTTGATCTCAATCCAAGAAACCCTTTTCTTGATGTCATGATCTACTGCCTTGGCCAAGGACTCCATATGGCATATGAATGATATACACAATAAGAGATCACCTTGCAAATGCAAGTATAGGTCCTTTCTTGATTCTCATTCACTTTCATGAATCACTTGTGCAGCCCCAACATAAGCCTTGAATCAGTTGTCTAAGACGACACCCTTTAAAGCTTATACCTAAGACTACAGAGTTAACTCATAAAGTGACATGGAACCTCAAGTCTAAGGATCAATTAATCACATCAATGATTCGTGAGATATTTCCTAATCTGGAAGTTTCCATTTCCTGAAATAGAAACTTCCTTTCCCATTTAGTAATCTTCTCACACGGTGCACCTCAGTGAACCTACTTATAGAAGTAAGCACCCTCATATATCACGCACGTATCAACTATACACTTTGCACCTCCATGAAACAAGGTGGTCCTGATTAAGGGCGTGATCCCACAAACAAGCCTTAGAGGAGTCGGGTTGACACTCCCATTGTCTGTAGGACTCATCGGCTTTGAGTATTTAACTAATCATGACTTATGTGATATAGGGCTCGTTTCATGAACCATTTCACCTAAATGGCAGAGTCCTAAAGTCATCAGGATTAGGGGAGTTCTCATACATGCACAACTAACGTAAACGCATACCAAACAAGAGCATATAAAGAAGTGTTGCCTCAATTCGTTATTTTATTCGAAGATTGTTTGTGATTAAAATAAGGAAAAGTACAAAGCGGATATACAATCGGCTTTCTAGGGTACTATTCCTAACAATCCTCGAGCGACTTTGGTGGCAGGAAGGCGGGATATTCTTGAGCCAGTGGTTAATCCGCCGAAGGAGCGCGAAGGAGTCATGATCCCCCGTCTCGAAACGTCACGTCACGAGGTGGTAGGGCATTGTAAACCATTCCACCGCTCGGAGATAGAAGGTTGAAATGTTTTATGATCATGTTCATGTATTATAATTAATGTTACGCACCGTGCGGGAAGGCCGGGATACGGATTGCCCAAGCAACTATGTTTTACGAACGCATGTATTATTATGTATTGTATGATCACGTATTCAAAGTATTTAATCATGTTCATTGTACACGGTCGGAGTTTGGTTGGAGATAACGCCCGCTCACTCGCCGAGCCATAACGATTATTCATACATTACGAACTTAATAAATTTTAATATGGATTAGTCGTAAAGACCGAGCATTGGTAAATGATTTCATGCCCTTCGTGGAAACTAACTTTAAGAAACCTTGCTCGGGATTTTTGACTTGCATGTTCTTGTTTTTATATACACGTTCAGCTCGTACTCACTCAGTCTTCTAGAGACTGACCCCTCTTTTCCCCACTTCTCAGTTTCTTGCAGGTTGCTAGGCGGAAGTCAAGTCATACGTTCTTGATCGAGTCACACGTGTACACTTAAGTGTCATTCCACATTGTTATGTTTTAATTATATCACGTAATGTATTTAAATAGGCCTGTGAGACAATGCATGATTTATGATTTATGGATTTTGAATATTGATTCGGGACAGGTTGCATGAGTAGTTGAACCCGTTGTTAGGTTGCATGTTGAATTTATTTTATGCTTGTTTTGTTCTGGCTTGAAGCCATTATTGAATCCATTCACGTTAACTTTATTGCTTCCGCATCACGTTTTTGGTTATTGAGTTAATTGGTTTGGGGTTAGTTCCGCCTAGCTAGGAAAGTTTTTTTTTATTTGTCACCCGTTTGCTATGAGTCCAGTTCATGCTAGATCATCCATTTCACGTGTGGACTAGACTTGTTGTGGTGCATATCATCACGGGTGCTAGATCGTAAGGTGGTATCAGAGCCCGTTTGCAAAACCGGGATCTCTAGCTTCGTGTCATGTCAAGTTTAGGTCGAACGGCTTAGGAACAAGGTGTCAACGTGCGCACCGCATTGATCATGAGCATGTATTCTTGGAAAATTTGATGAATTTTATGTTTAAATTTATATTTTGTTGAATTTTGTGTTGCATTTTGCATCCATTCGTGTTTTGGAGTTAATTATGTGACATATGCATTCAATAACTAGCATGCATTTATATTTGAATTGAGTTGTGATTTATAGGTTGCTATCACAACATCAAACCACGACCAAATTTACAAAGTAATCACCATATACTACAAGTATTCCGTATGGATATAGATAATTTGAAGAAGGCATCGGATGTTAACAAGAACTCAGGTAATTGGTAGTTCCTATGACGGGGCTTTAGCTAAGGAATTCAAGACCGAGGTGAGAATTAAATTATGTAACAAGATGGTTACGGTTGAGGTAATGGTACAAGAGTGTGATGTTATAACTCTCCAATAAACACACACTTCTATCCCGCAAACGGAGTAGATCAACCGAGTTCAAGAGGCTGGTTTTAAGAAGTGGAGGAAAGACCTTAAGTAGTTAGATTTAAGGTCAAGTTGTGGGAGTGAAGAGTTAAGTCAAGATAATTTGGGTTGAGATGGGATCAAGACTTGGGTTCGAGTTAAGAAAGAAGAGGATTTTCCGAGATTGAAGATTTAATCGAGAATTTAATTTGGGGTGAAGAATAAAAGACTTTTGATATTGGAAGTTGGATCAAGGTGAACTAAGAGACCATCCAACTCTTGGATTCATGAAGGGGACAAGCAAGATACTTGGATTGGCATTTAAGTCCAAAGTTCGGCCGTAGTTGAAGTTGCTTACCCATTGGAATCATTCAAGGTTGGAACAAGGAAGTTTTAGTAGGGGATTCGTAATGTGGTGCAAGAGATATGAAGAAGAGAAGAATTAAAGAGAACCAATCTACGTGGTGAGAACAACATTATGGAAGATGTAAAAAAAAAAAAAAAACAAAGAGAAACAATAAAGAAAGATAAAGAGCATTTGGAAGGAAATTATGTGATCAAATGTAAACCATAGGAGGCCGAGTCATTCAACTAAACTGAATTCACAAGAGAAAAGTTAAAGGGATTTATCAAGAGGAAATTAGGTTCAAGAATCACGAGATTTCAGATCATGGAGACATGTAAGTCGATACAAGGAACTTCAAAGAATTGGAAGCCATGGGGAGGCAAGATAACCCAATTGACATTTAAGTTCGGCATATGGAAAGACTCAAGAGGCTAGTTTTGCGGAAATAGAAGGATTGAGTTTTATGACAACTTGAATCTTGGGAGCTCACAAGAGGTACAAGGAAGCATGGGAATTTAGAGTCGATTTTGGGAAGAATTAATATACCGAGAGGCTCGGGTGTAGAGAACTTGGAACTCAACCTGGCCTCTGGATTTTGGGCACATGGGTGGATACAAGAAGAATTAAGGAAGCTAGAAGACCGTGGGTATACAAGAAGTGGTCGATGGGTCCGAGTACAAAGAATCAATTTGACGAGCTAAATATTGCCACTACGGTGAAAGGTATTTGCATTCATGGTACGTGCATCATATATTGTGTTAATTTTTAATCCTGCTTTATATTCATTTAACCGAGACAATTTCCCTAATATGATGCATACCTTGATTGTCCCAAATGTGCTACATGCATCGAGCATTTTTACTCGGCATGTATAGCTTGATGTTTGCTTAATAGGATAATTTACTCTATCACGTTCATCAAGAATAAGTCCTATCAAGTTATATGAGATAAAGAAAAGAAGAATCTCGGGTTTGCAATGATTCGAACAAAATGGGATTTTAAGGGATTTTGAAATTGGAACAGGAGAATGGGAACGGGAGCAGTGAGTTATTACCCTACTAACCATTTCAAAGTGATTATAAGTGAGATCACTGGATCGGGAAAGCAAAGCTGAAGGAGTTGGAGATTTTCTATTCCATGGGTGATACAACAAGTTCAAAGAATTGAGAATAACATTTTTAAGGGGGAGAGCCAGACCGAGAAATAAATTAAGATCACCATTATGCTCCAACGGGTCACTCTCGAGGGGAACGACGAAAATTTAAGAGTTAGTAAGTAACGAGAATTTAATGAAAAGTGGTAAGAGATGAGATGGAAGTTCTAGCATTTGATACAATCCCTAACCTGAAGAAGATGAAACTTCGAGAATATCTAGATACTATAGGAGATGAAATTGGGAATGCAAAGAAAGTTAAGAACTAAAGAGGACAAGACGGAGAAAAAAGATGATTGATGGTAACCTCGACTGCAAGATCAATGTCGTGAGTTTCTTGTTATGGGACATTCATCAAGTTAATCTTCTAAGATTAAGAATGGTGCTTCGTATAACATACTTTATACCGTGAAGTTGATGGGATCGAGAAGAAATTGGTAAGGATTGGTAAGGAAGATCTTGGGTAAGAAAAGCTGATGAAGTTATCATAATTCAGAAAGGACAAAGTAAGATTTAACGCAACCGAGTGTTGGAAGTGGAAGATCTACGAGGCAATGCACCACATGAACAAGATAGGTTATAGGCTTGTCAGATGCTTTCTATAATGAATCAGTGGTACTTTTGGAATTTGAGAGTAGAATTCAAGCTATTAAAGACTAGCACTAGCATTCGAGAAGATTGAGTATAATCCGTGGTGAAGGATAAGTGGATTGGATCAAGATCAAGTGGACCTCAAGTAGGAGGGAACTTCAGACCGTGGAATTCATAAGGAAAGAAAAGTTGATTGTGGAGTAAAATTTGGGTGGACATTGAAGTGTATATTACATTGGGCATTTCAAAGTGTAATATTAAAGGTAGAGGGGTCTCCAAGGACCAATTAAATGTTGAGTCAGATCACCATCATGGAAGATTCCCGATCAACGGTGAACGGTACATCAAACATTCATGGCATATGCATACACATAACATGACTTTATATATATTTATGATGATTAGTGCCTTTGATCGTTGTTGTATTAATTGCTTCTTGCGTGCTTGAGTGGAACGTGACTGTATTTTGTGTGTTGGTTCTTGCTTTTGCCTTGGGGTGTTGAGCCTTTTGTGCTGGGTTTAGAGTTTCTCTTTCTTTGTGTTTGAGAGACGGGGTTCTCTAAATTGTTTGTTCGGGAGACGGGGTTCTCTCGTTGCTTGTTTGAGAGACGTGACTCTTTTGTTGTTGTTTGCTACGTGTTTAACTTGCTCTCGCGTAGTTTAGTTTTTCAAGCGGGTGAGTTCCGGTGAGTTAATGGTCATGACTTCACAGCAATTGAAGACCCCTTTGTTGCATCAAGACCTTTTCCAAACTAATTCCTGACGGGGAGTTGCTAACCCGCGTGGGATGAACACGGGAGAGTTGCTTAAGAGTCCAGAACTCGAGGCAGTGGACATGAGGGCAGGTCCATTTTAAGGGGGAGAGGTTGTAACGCCCTGCATGTTCAAATTATTCAGGTACGCGCGCCACACGTGTGAGTTTGGGAGTTAGATTTGTTAACCGTGCTTAATTGCATTATGTGACTAAGTGGATTATGTGATTAATTGTATAATTGCCTAAGTGTTCATTTTAATTGCTAATTCGTTTGAATTTCATTTCAATTCCTTTTCTAACATATGCATAATTTATACATTTCATCTCATAACATGTTTTCATATGTATACATACAATTACTTAAACTTAAATTAATTTCATAAGAGTAATATTAATATACTACATTCATGAAACATGCATTGTATATATATGCATAAACTCATCCTACACTAATGCACTCACACATTCATTATATATGTATATAATATATGAGCACTAAGAATTTATATACATATCATATACAAAATATCTCACTTTATACATATATGATATATATCTACAACTATATTACATACATTACATACAATATATCTTATACACAAGACTCACACACACAACACACACTAAACCCTTTCTCTTATTTTCATTACATCCACCTTTGATCACAAGCAAGAAGAAGAAAGAGAAGATCAATCCATCAAGAAGCATCATCATCATCATCATCTCCATCATCTCATCATCCTCATCACTTTCTTCCTTTCATTTTAAGGTTAGTTTGAGGTTATGTTATGAATATGTTAGGGATTTTAATTCTAAGCTTGATAACTTGAATTCTTGGATGTATATGCATGAATACATGTTAATCTATGCTTGAGTCTTGAATTATTGAAGCAAGAAGGTGTATATGTATATATGTGTATATATAGATGTATATATATGTGTGTGCTTGTGAATTAATGTGTTTTAATTTGCTCTAAACTTGCATTTGATGTTCCTACATGATATATATGAGACTTATGCATGATATATGATTGTTTTGGAGCATTTTGGTTGAGTTTGCTTGGTGTTTTGATCCCTTTTCTTCCCTCCTCGGAGCAACCCCTGTTTTGCTTCTTTTTCTCGCCCAGAAGGACTACCCGGGCGGGTAGTTTTTTGTACTGAAAAGTACCCGGGCGGGTACTTTAGTCCAGAGAGTTTCTGCACTCTTTTTCCCCTGCCGGGTAGATTTTGCCGTGTATTTTCCCCGGCCTGGTACTCCCTCATCCGAATTCGGATTGACCTGATTTTTGAACCGTTGGAAACCACTTGAAGCCTAGAACAAATTAAAATTAGAATCATTTTAATATCTTTTTTCATTTATGGGATATAATCAATTATTTTTTGTGTCGCCACATTACCGAAAATCTACACTCCTTCAACTTTGGACCTACGCCGTTTACTCCTTGTTTGGAACTAGAATACGAGCCATATATCATTTTAAAGCTGCATGTCTACTTCCATACCCAACAAACAAAACCTAATTCCCCATTCTATAACTCAAGATATTCTTATTTTACCACAGCTTGCGCATTTCAAAAAATTGTCCATTTTTGCCAAACTTCACCAAAACCCCTCTTATTGCATTCCTTTCACTTCCTTGGCTCCCGTGTGTGACTTACATGAACTATATGCTTGATTAATTGATAATTATACTCTTATTTGACACTCTTTAGTTCTTACTTGCTTAAGTTTGATTGTTTGAATTCGTGCTTGATATATGAATTGAATTCGTGTGAGTATTTGAGCATATGAACATGATCACACCTTTCCATGACATAAGTATGCTTTATCCTATATTGAATCATCTCATGACACGTTAGAACATCTCATAATCATTTCCGTGCATCCTATTTGGTATCATATTGAGTCTCCTCTCACGAGTACACATTGTTACCTTCTCTTGTACAATTCATCTCCAAGGTGGAGACTTCCGGATCAAATAGGCACCCATATTACGTATGTTCCTTATCTCGTGGTCTTCCAGGTGAGGGTGTTTTCGTTCTAGTTATGTATTAAATCCTTATAACCCTTATGTGATATGTTTTGTCCAAATTCCTATTTATATATTTATGTATCGTTTTCACGCAAAGTCATCGAGTAAATTCTTATCGAGTAAATATTTTCAAGGAATGAATCATTGGAAATGAAATGTATTGAAAACTTCTAACGAATTGAAATGTTTTGGCGAGATAACACACGTCACGTTCATGTTATTGGGCCCGGGGAAACGTGGTCTTGGATACCGGCACGACATCGGGCCGTCGGGCAATCCCTTATCACATAGCACCCTTTGAGATTATCCTCGCGCGACTTTGGTGGCAGGGAAGGCGGGATATTCTTGAGCCGGTGGTTAATCTGCCGAAGGAGCGAGAAGGAGTCATGATCCTCCGTCTCGAAACGTCACATCACGAGGTGGTAAGGCCTTGCAAACCCTTTCACCGCCAGGAGGTAGAAGGTTGAAATGTTTTATGATCATGTTCATGTATTATAATTAATGTTACGCACCGTGTGGGAAGGCCAGGACACGGATTGCCCAAACGACTATGTTTTACGAACACATGTATTATTATGTATTGTATGATCATGTATTCAAAGTATTAAATCATGTTCATTGTACACGGTCGGAGTTTGGTTGGAGATAACACACGCTCACTCGCCGAGCCATAACGATTATTCATGCATTACGAACTTAATAAATTTTAATATGGATTAGTCGTAAAGATCGAGCATTGGTAAATGATTTCATGCCCTTCGTGGAAACTAACTTTAATAAACCTTGCTCGGGATTTCTGACTTGCATGTGCCTGTTTTTATATATACGTACAGCTTCTGCTCACTCAGTCTTCTAGAGACTGACCCCTCTTTTCCCCACTTCTCAGTTTCTTGCAGGTTGCTAGGCGGAAGTCAAGTCATAGCGTTCTTGATCGAGTCACACGTGTACACTTAAGTCTCATTCCACATTGTTAGGTTTTAATTATATCACGTCATGTATTTAAATAGGTCTGTGAGCCAACGCATGATTTATGATTTATGGATTTTGAATATTGATTTGGGACAGGTTGCATGAGTGGTTGAACCCGTTGTTAGGTTGCATGTTGAATTTATTTTATGCTTGTTTTGTTCTGGCTTGAAGCCATTATTGCATCCATTCACATTAACTTTATTGCTTCCGCATCACGTTTTTGGTTATTGAGTTAATTTGTCCAGGGTTAGTTCCGCCTAGCTAGGAAAGTTTTTTTTTTATTTGTCACCCGTTCGCTATGAGTCCGGTTCATACTGGATCATCCATTTCACGTGTGGACTAGACTTATAGTGCAGGGGATGTGGTGCCTATCGTCATGGGTGCTACAAACACATTAATTATTTAATATATATACACATATACACGTGACTACACGTGCCACGCGTTTCACACTTTTGGGCCCCACCATTCTCTTAATGGTTCGATCAACAATTTTAATCGATTCAAGCCTTAACCCACGTGACCGGGTTGTTGTGTGTGACCCTCTAGGTTCTTAATTCAATTAGCAATGACCCTAATTAATTAATCAGTCCACAGATCAAACGACTATAGTCTAGCAACAGGTGTTTGACCCCTAGCTGAATAAGAAGGTCTTGATTCAACAGAACCTTTAAGTCATTAACATATGTGAGATACAATCCTCCTACGTCCCATCTCTCAATCAAGAAACTTTTTTCTTAATGTCTTGATCCACTGTCTTGGCCAAGGACTCCTAGATAACATATGAATGACTTACACAATAAGAGATCAACTTGCTAATGCAAGTGTAGGTTCTTTTATCGATTTTCATATACTTTCATGTGCCACTTGTGCAGCCCTAGCATAAGCCTTGAATCAGTTGTTTAAGGCGACACCCATTAAAGCTTACACCTAAGACTACATACTTAGCTCATAAAGTATCAATAGAACCTCGAGTCTAAGGATCACTTAATCACATCAATGACTCGTCAGATATTTCCTAATCTGGAAGTTTCTATTTCCAGATATAGAAAATTTCTTTCCCATTTAGGAATTGTCTCACCCGGGATACCTCAGTGTACCTACTTAGAATAAGTAAGCACCCCCATATATCACACACGTATCATGTAGCACCCGGAACGCCGAGATGCCAAACCCCCGCACTATAGCTCAGTCCACATACGAAATGGATAATCCGTACATGAATCAAAACTATAGCAAATGGGTGACAAGAGAAAATAAACCACTAGCTAGGCGGGACTAACCCTCAATTATATACAACAATGCATAACAATCAAAGAAAAGCATAATATACATTCACTTCATTATGTCAAGTTCATTTCCATCTCTTCAACACAAACTAACTTCCAAAATTTCATAAAGCTCAATAACGAAACATATACATAGGCATCAATAATGTACATGAAAATGAGACCGACAAGTGGTACACCTACAAAATAAAAGACCTGACTCGAGCCCGCCTAGCATGCAACCTGCAGACCTGAAAATGTGAGGTGTCAGTCTACGAAAGACTGCATGAGGCGTTTAAATAGATATTACCGCAAATAACATGCAAGTCATAATCTCGGGTAAGGTTTCAATAAAAGAAACAATACAAGTTCAATATTAGAAAAGATCTCGCCCGAGACTACAACTAATCCATTTAACCACACAATCATTATCACTTCAATTCAATCAGTGGCCCGGCGAGTGAGGGCAATTCTCCAACCTTTACTCCTTTAGTGATCATTACCATGATTAAGTTATTAATAGGTTAAGTGATCATGCAATCAATTATGGTACACAAGTAGAAATTTCACGATCTCCTTCTCCCTCCGGGTGATGGTGGGATTGCAAGGCCCCACCACCCAATCACGATGAGCATAGGGTTCATGAGTCCCTATACCCAGAACTCCTTCCCCCACCAATCTCCTAGTGGGTTCAGGGGGCATCCCAAAGTTGTGAGGATAGTGCAAGAGTTACCCGTCAGCCCTTGCTTCTTCGGTTGACTCAATATACTACCCTCGGGCCCAAGTGAGCACGACATGCTTACTCGCCAAAACACGATCAATCATGATAACACGATTATTTAATAGGTCACGAAATCATTTGCAATCGGTAGAGATTTATATATATATATATATATAGGCCCAAAACATCACGTAGGGTTCTATATATCTATTAATTAACCTCACCTGTGCCTACAAAATAACAAGGATACGGCTATAGAGCTTGCTCCTCGTCAACGGAAAGACAATCTGTGCAACAAGGACAAGTGTTCGTGAGACATGACGCGTATGAACCATTTAAGACGCACGGCAAAGTCATGGATCAATATGTCATGCAATAACAATTAAGGAATATCAATTAGGAGCGTAATTATCAGTAAAACAATTATATATATCATATAAGTCACATACGGGAGCCAGGAAAGTGAAAGGAATACTGTAGCACCCCGCACGTGAGGCACCACATCCCCCGCACTATGGCTCAACACGAGTAACGAAATGGTAAATCCGCACCCGTATCAAACCAAAGCGAACGGGAGACAAACAGAAATCCCTCCTAAGCTAGGCGGAACTTAGACCCTGCAATAATAACCAATCAACAAAATATACTGCATTGGAAACTAGAATTCAAACACACAAACCATAAGCAGACTTGGGCTCTTCAGGCCTCTTTTCAACTCATAATCAAATCCCAACAAAAGCAATTCAATAGCAAAAAATACAAGATTCAACTCCATAATCTTACAAGGTTGAATCATTCACAATTTAAATACATAAAGTGAATGCAGAGACGCCTCTAACTTAACTTGACCGACTCAAACTCAACATAACTCCGCCTAGCTCGAAACTCCAAAGCCAAACCTGCATACTAAAGTGTTGGGGAGGGAGAGGGTCAGTCTCTAGAAGACTGAGTGAGCAGGAGGGATACATATATATATAAGAAACATGCACATGCAAGTCATAAATCCCGAGCAAAGGTTTTATTGGAAGTTAGTTCCCACGAAGGGCAAGAAAATAAATAAACAATGCTCGAACTTTACGACTAATTCATATTAAATTTATTAGGTTCATAATCTAGACATAAACATAAAGGCTCGGCGAGTGAGCGTGCATCATCTCCAACCAAACTCCGACCGTGTACGACAAATATCAATAATACTTTAAGTAGGTGATCATGCAATATATCATAATACACGCAGATCATATATCAAATCATAAAACATATTCGTTTGGGCAATCCGTGTCCTGGCCTTCCTGTACGGTGCATAACAATCATATCATAACATAATCATATTCATAAAACAAGTTCCAACCTTCTTCCTCCGGCGGTGGACGGGTTTGCAAGGCTCGACCATCTAAACATATCATTGTGGCTATGAGGTTCATGAGGCCTCAAAGCCCGGTTAGCGTTTCCTCGTCAAAAACTCCTTGACGAGGTCCGTTTCGCCGTAACATAGTGGAACTAGCGCATGGGATCACCGACGACCCATACCTCCCCGGATAGCCACATGTACTAAGTCCCTGGGCCCGTGCAATCATAATCATGTCTCGCCAAACATATCAATTCATAAGAAACATAGCATAATTCATAAGTCATTTGAAAAGGGTTTACTCGATCAATATTTACTCGATAACTTTACTTTAAAAGTGACATATATATATATATATATATATCTAAGGTTTTTGGCCAAAGCTTGTTATATAAGGTTGTAGGGTTTAATATGTAACTAGAACGAAAACACCCTCACCTGGAACATGGCGATACAAGGATACGAGTTACCGAGTGCCTAGTTGATCAAGATTCTCCACCCTGGAGAAAAACTGTACAAAAGACAACATGACGTGTTTGTGAGACTCGAGACTCCAATGAACCATATAAGACGCACGGCATGCAATGAACATGATATGAATGCGTAAAAGATGATATTATATCATGGAAATGTTCATGTGCACTATTAAGAAATTTGAAGCACATAATCAAACCATTCGTTCATACATTTCATTCAAATTCATAAATTCATAAATTCATATTAATATCAATTTAATCTAAGAATTCAAATATAATCATAGTACGTACTATTTCACGTTTACAATTAGAAATAGAATAAATAAAACGTTCAATCAATAATCTGGTAAATTAAATAAGTGAAATAGTGATCAATTAATTTCTAAAATTGAATTAAATCAAATAACATTTAAGATATAATATATATATATATATATATATATATATATATATTCACACGTACACATGCATATATATATATATATATATATATATATATATATATATATATAGTACATGCATGCAACTAATATTACAAGGCCATGCATGAAATATTAGATATATATACTTTACATATTCATGCACACACATAATGTATGCATGCAAACACACACAAATTATATTTATATATATAAATATACAACAACACATGCATGCAAAAAAAATGTATTTAACATATATAATACATATATATATAAATATATATAATATACCTAACTATGCATGCATTTGCACACCCCGCCATGCATACACACTTCTACTCTTATGCACACACAAACACACCCCTAATACATATATGTATACACTCACGCACACACTCTGCACAGTTAGAAAATAGCAGCAGCAAGAAAGAAAAAGAAAGGAAGAAGAGAAGCACAGAAGCAGCAGCAACAACATTCTGCAGGGAATTCAAAGGGTGACACCCCCGTGTCACCAAAATAGGACATGTCGAGACACCCCCGTGTCTCGATACAGTGAGAACTGGACAAGCTGCACCCCTGTTTCGGGCTGGAAGAAAGTGGGATGACAGCCCCGTGTCTCAAGCAGCAGCAGTACAGAAGCTACGCAGCAAAATGGCGAAACAGGGGAGGAGAAAGGAAGGTTCAAATCAGGCCCAATATTCACGCAGACTTGCAACCAAAACAAGCTAATAATCAAGGTAAGAATAGGCTTCAAATGATCAACAAACAACCTGGAAACAACCCCCAACAACGCGGCGAAAACTGGAAGGAAATGTAGCAGTTCGTGCGTGAAGAAAACAGGGCAAGAAATGGAAAATGAACAGAGACTCCCAATGTGATCAATCAACCCATACAAGCATACACAACCATAATTGAAGTAAAAGAATCATATACATATCATCAAAACAAGTTAAGTAACAAGAGATCATCAAATACTAAAAAAAAACCTCAATGTTCCTTCACATGCTTAAGAATCCCATGAAATCTGATTCAAATTGAGAGATGAATAGATCAAAATGACCAGAGAAGAATATATAACATAATCCTAACTCACCTCGTTGATTGGATGAAGGTTGATTGAGATTTGAGCTCAAAACCTCAAGGATTGCACTGTTACGGGAAAAATAGAGGTGCAGAAGCTTTGGCTTAACTTTTTGGTTTGTGAGAGGTTTGGTTCGAGATGGAGCAGGTAAGGAATGGTAAAGGGTTGAACTAGGGTTAAAATGCCACCAACCATAGTTAATTTGGTTAAGTTTTGATCAAGTTATGGTCATTTTAGTGAAAGGTGGTCCATTTGATGCCGTTTCGTTTTTCGGTTGGATTTCGGATACTCAAATGATTTCGAAAAAATATATGGCTTAGTTTACTAAACTCAAATTTTCGTTACAAGTTCAGCGGAGTTGATGGAACTCGAATCCGAGTTCCCGAGCTCAAGATATTAAATTCGGAACCAAGGGTACGCTAATTGCTCGTTAGCCCCCCGATTTGGTTCCACGATTCAAATTAAATTCGTTAACATATCAAATAAATTCGAAAACATAAACCGAGCATATAGGCATGTTCATAACACATATATTTATGATATACTACAATTTCAAGACATTTCGACATCATTTCATATAAGAACTATGCACAATTTAAACAACCATGCACATATTCATAAAATTCATGCATAATAAAATTTAAACTAAATAAAATTAAATTCTAATATTAAATAGAATTAAATTCAACGTATATATATTTGAATAAATTAATTAATATGATTAAACATGATTAATTAGCATAACCCACTTAATTAACATTAATCATTAAATTAGTAATAATTTAAGATAATTACTTAAAATAACGTAATATGTATAAATAATATTAATTTGAAATAAAATATAATAAAATAAAATAATAACAATTTATAATAAAATTAAATATGAAACACATAAAAATAATTAATCACATAATTAAATAATTTAATTGCGCAGTTTATAAACAAATATGACATATTAATATAAATGAAAAACCGGGGCGTTACAATCTCTCCCCCTTAAAAAGAATCCGTCCTTGGATTCACTGCACGCCTAAAACAACCAATGAGAGATTCCCCATCTCTCGCAAGCAACAAGGAGAGAGCCCCGTCTCTCGAGCAACAATGAGAGAACCCCGTCTCTCGCAAGCAAAGAGAGTACCCCGTCTCTCAAACAAAAATAAGAGAATCCCTGTCTCTTAAACAAAAATAAATCAAGGAAGTCTCCAATACTCCCAAGCAACACACGCAAAACCAAATTTAAAATCACACAAGCCACCCCAAGGCAAGTAACAGATATCATCCACGTTAAACATCAATTACTTCACGTAGTTTAATTTGATAAGAAAACAAAACACATAACAAAGAAATTATTAAATTAAATTTGCATGAATGTATGTATCGTGGATGCTATAAGTACCGTTCACCGTAGTCGCGAAGTTTTAAAATTGTGAGTTGTCGTTGTCCAGTGTATGATCTGTCCCGAAGATAGACTCAGTGCTCAGTTTGTCTTTAACCTCTTCAGGGTACCCCGATGAAACAATTGATGAATCCTTTAAGGATTATACTCTTGAATCCCTTCTGCCTGGTACTGCTTCCAGTCTTCATCATTTCCCTTAATCCTCATTCGACCAACCAACTCTTTTTAATTAACCGAGCTTGACCTCCCGAATACCCTTAGACCATCCGTCTCGAAGTTAGGTCCATAGCTACTATCTTACCCATATCGGAGTTTAAAATACCCTCGAGGATAACTACTCCTGACAACCTTGACGATTCAATCCCTACCTTGAAGTATTTGTCATTAAGATCTACCTTAACACGAATCCTTTTCCATCTTCCGTTCATGTTATCCATTCATTCTCTTTAACCCCTTAAGGTTCTATTCGGTATCTGGCCCCACATTTCTTGAATCGAAGATAGAATGTTCTTGATGATTCTTGAAGTTTGATGTATATCCTCCAATGATCATCTTTTTTGGTTTGGTTTCTTCTTAAATTTCCTTCCGAATTATCGTGGGAATAACCGATGACTTGATAATATTGTCATTATTGAACCCCCTTTGTACTCTATTAGATTACTCTTGATCGCCATCATTCCATTATATGCTAACTTGATTCGACTCTCTCTCTTGTCAATTCTGACTTAGGGGTTCACAGAAGCTCCCTTATAATTTTGTTATCCCCAGATCCCTATTCTATACATAAGAATATTCTCCAAGCCATTTCCTTTATACCTAGTGAGGGACTTCAACCCGGATTTAGTAACTTAGCTCCCCTCTTAACAACTTAACCATTCAAGCCGCCTTACTTATCTCTGATCCTCACTAATAGGACTTCCAGGTCTTCCTTAATTTGCAATTTCGTTATTCCTACTAAAATATTTCTTCGAGCACCCCTTCAATCGTCCAATTTGTTCCTCGGTCGTGCTCTCCCCCTTAAATTTCTATTGTCACATGTTGAACTCCATTAATTCTCATTTTGTCGATATTCTTGGTGAATAATTTCCATTAGGGAGGATTTTGATCAAAAGGGCAACCCCAAGATTTTGCATTTCAACTTCCCTTCTAATTCGCTTAATGTCCGAAACCCCTTTCCTATTCTTGTCCGATCCAAACACCCCGCAATCCACTCTAATCTCGCTTCTCCTATGAATTCCCGTTTCCATTAACCTATTCCTTACTTGAAATTCTTTGTTTCCCTGAAGTCATCTTTATTGAATTCGAAAGTGGCTCGGTTAAATAATACTAGATAGTTGAGGCTAAAGAACTTCCTATCAATTAAACACTAGAATGCATGTCGGGGTTAAAATGACGATGCATGTGTCACGTTTACATCAAGCAATTATACAACACATTAGCGCAACGAAACCAATTAGAAATGCACGGATAAACATAAGGTCAAAAGAATAAATAATTGATGCGAAGTATGATGCACGTGCTATGAATGTTTTGGAACCTGTCACCAATGTGGTAAGTTGTTAACTCGGGAGCTTTTCCTCGTTCCTCCAATCCCGAGGTTACTTTGACTTGGTGATTATCCCTTGCCTTTCCCACGGTCTTCGAGATTCCCATAAATCGTTGAAAATCAACTTATATCTCCCACTATCTGAGATTGCAATTTCTTAATCCCTAATTCTTCCACGTCCACAGAGTTAGTATCCAAACTTCTCCTCGAAATTTGACCTTTACTTCTAATCGTCACCTCGATCAAGAATCCCGCGCTTATCCTTTGTGAATTTAATTCACCTCCAATTGCTTATACTTGAGCGCATGATTTCCTTGCAAGGAGTGTTTTCCTTTCTTTACCATTTCCATTTGTTGCTCCATATCTTCCAATTTAACCTCACAACATGACAATTCAGCTTGGATTTGGAAAAATGAACTCAAGTCCTGTCCTTAGCATTATCACTGTAACGCCCCGATTTCTCGGACGTAAAGGTACGACGTATGTGTTTACCAAATTGCGCGAATTAATTGTTTTTACGTGTTTTATATTTAATTTTTATTATAATTGTTATTATTTTATTATATTATATTATAATATTTTATTCTAATATTATTAATTATATATATATATTTCGTATTATATATATGTATATATGTTTAATTATTATATTATTAAATTAATGATTATACTAATTATATGTTTTATTAATTAATTATGTTTTAATTAACTAAATATATATATATATATATATTTATACGTGAAATCACATATATGCATGAAATTGTATTTTTGCATGGAAAATCATATGCATGCATGAGATTATAAAATTTTGCATGGGAATTATTTTGCATGGATTTTATAAAATTTTGCATGGAAATTTATTTATATTGCATGAATTTCATTTCCTTTTTTTGCATGAAAATTATATGAATTGCATGTTTAAGTTATTCGTTTATTTTGTGCTTCGTTCTTATATGATATGATATCAAATTGCCACGATTTTGTAATATGTCGTACATATATGTGTTATGAACATGATTTTATGCTCAAATTATGTTTTCGAATTCATTTGGTCGGTTAACGAATTTAATTTTGATCGAGGAACCAAAACGGGAGCTAACGAGCACTTAGCGTACCCTTGGTTCCGAATTTAATATCTTGAGCTCGGGAACTCGGATTCGAGTTCCGTCAACTTCGCTGAACTCGTAACGAAAATACGAGTTTAGTAAACTTAGCCTAACATTTTTCCCAATTCATTTGTAACTCCGAAATCCAACCGAAAAACGAAACGGAGACCAACTTGACCTTGTTACACTAAATCAGTCATATCTTGGCCAAACCATAACCAAATTAACCATGGTTAGATTCTTTGAAACCCTAACTCAACCCTCTATCATGCTATAATCAGCCTTGACCGAGATAATCATCACACAAGCCCCAAAACTCAGCCAAAGCTACTGTTTTTCTCTCCAGTCCCGTAACCCTTCACCATTTGGAGAATTTGGAGCTCAAATCTCATCCAAACCTCAACCAATCATCAAGGTAAGCTTAGGGTTGTATTGTATGATTAATTCTGGTCATTTTCATCTTTTTATTCATGATTTTGAGCATGGTTTCATCCATTTCTGGGCTTATTACCGAAAATATGAGTTTTTGAGCAATATGTTGATCTTCTTCATTTCTCAACGGTTTTGCTTGATTCCAAGCTTGAGATTGATTATTTTGACATCCTCATATCATTTATGATCATTAATTTTGTGGTTGTTGAAGTATTTATGACATATCATTTATGACAAATTTCAGAATTTTCACGTATAGGTCACGTATGTCTTCTCCTCTTGTTTGAGCTTGTTTGGAATTGATTTACTTGATGAATATATAATGTTTTGCTGCTTCTTGGTTGGCCTTAACTGAGTTGATTGATGGAGAAGGAGTGAAATCGATCATGCCCTGTTTTTCTGCGAAAATTGCTCTGTTTCTGGACTGGATTTTTGCTGTCAATTTGCCGAGTTTTCCTTCTCCTCTTTGCTGTCATCCTTCATGGCTTTTGGTGTGTAAACTTGTTGAATTCTTGCAGCAAAGTGTGCCTTGTATTGTTGTATTGGTTGCTTGCTTTTGGGTTGCTCTGTTTTTCTGCGTTTCTGCTGTCAACCGAGAGAGTTTCTGTTGGTCGACACGGGGGTGTCGCTGTTGCTTTACCGGCGAGGCACGGGGGTGCTGCATAGCCTGGAACTTCTGTACCGAGACACGGGCGTGTCTCGGTCCAGGCTAGGTGGGTGACACGGGGGTGTCACCCTGTTTTGCTCGATTCTTCTCCTGCGTCTTCTTCTTTCTTGCTTGTGTGTTTCTGCTACTGTTGTTGCTGCTGTGCGTAGTGTGTATATATATAAGCATGTCTGTGTGTGTGTGGTAATATATATATATATGTTTGTGTGTGTGTGCATGTGTTGCATGCATGTATATAATCTATAGTATATATATATTGCATGCATGTGTGTGTGAGTGTACGTGTATATATGTATATATTATATATATTGTATATTATATATATATTATATATTATATATATTTATTATATATTTTAATTATTATTTGATTTAATTTAATTATTGAAATTAATTGATTTCTATTTCGCGTATTTATTCGACTGACTTTTGATTGAACGTTCTATTTAATTTATTCCTATTTGTAAATTATGAACACTATGAATTTATGAAATTGATATGAATTTGAATAATTTATGTTATGCTTCTTAATTAAATGTTAGATTAATTGATATGAATTATGAATTATGAATTTATGAATTTATGTAATTTATGTGAATTTATGAATTTATGAAATTGAATGAATATATGTTTTAAATTTCTTAATCGTGCACATGAACATTTTATTGATATAATATGATCATTTATGCATTCATGTCATATGCACTTCATTGCCGAGCGTCATATGTGGTCATGAGTCTCATACCTTTTCTTTTGCACAGATTCGGGTTTGGTCGGAGACGAGGGCGAGCCGTGAGACGCTTGTGCCTTATTTCTACTTTGGTAAAGGTGGGTTTTTCTTCTATTAGTTAAAACAACCTTATATATTCCTTATGTGCAAAGTTTTAAGCCAAAACCGTATATTTATATATATTGAGTCCTTTCGGGTAAATCATTTCAAACGTATGACCCCTTTCTTTTATTTATGAACCCTACCTTATGTTTGGCGAGATATTTATGATTTATGATTGCACGGGCCCCGGGACTTAGTATATGTGGCTAACCGAGGAAGCAAGGGCTGACGGGGATCCCATATACTAGTTCCAACCAAACTACGGTGATACCGGCCCTCGCTAGGAGTTTTAGCGGGGAATGGGAGCTGAGTGCCTTTGGGGGATTCATGTACCCCCATTGGTCCATGTATGAACCGGTGGCCGGGTCTTGCAAGCCCGTCCACCACCCGGAGGAAAAAGGAGTATATGAATGATTATGATCATGTATTTATGAGCACAAAAGATTTATGTATGATAATGAATTATTGAATAATTAATTATGATTACACGAGGAGTAGGTTGGAGATTGTGCACGCCCACTCGCCGGGCCATAAACCCTTATGAACATTTATGATCAATTGTGAATGAATATGAACGTCGTAATCCCGTTGATGTCTTCTTTTGTTTAACCACTTGGTAAAATCTTACTAAACTTCATACGGGATTAGGGCTTGCATGTATGTGTTTAAATTATGCAATATTATATATTTATGCCCCGTTTTTTATACCCACCAGTCTCTTTTAGACTGAACCCGGTTGTTTTCAGTTGTTTTGTGCAGGGATAGGAGTGCTAGGCGGGAATACAGGTCGTCTAGGTCTTGCATTTTTGTTTAGCACTTCCTTTTGTCTCATATTCACACTATGGTTGATACTTGCTTATGATTATAATTATAGTTGGAGCGTTATGATTTTTGTAGGCCGTGAGCGCCGTTGAATATTTGGATGATCTTGTATATCTATTTTTGGAGCTTGGTGGCTCACTGTATATATGTTTGGTTATTCTTGCTTCCGCGAACTTTATTTTACTCTGATTTTATGATTCTTGCACTGATTGGTTTAAGGGTTAGTCCCGCCTAGCATAGCGTGTGTGTTTTGTCCCCGTTCGCCGTGGGTTTGGCACGTGTATGGACTTCCATTTCATATACGGGTCGGGTCCCGGTGCGGGGGATGTGGTACCTCACGCTCGGGTGCTACATCCTTAAGTGGTATCAGAGCTTAGGGTTGCAAAACCCGGGCTCTAGTGTCGTGTTGAGTCAGTTAGGTCGTTCGGCTTTAGGAATAACTTGTCAATGTGTTGCATATGCATTGTTTACGTGCTTGTGTGCTTTAAATCTTGAATTTTGATCGAATTATTTGCACTTGCATGCATGGACTAAAAATAGCATGCATTTCAGTATTTCTTGAACAGGATGCCTCCGCGTAGACACCGTGAGAGATCTCCCGGACATCGTCGTCATCATGATCGATCTCCTACGCCTCCACCTCAACCACAAGCACCACCGGTGGACATGGGAAATTTCATGGAAGCGGTCTTCAACTATGTAGAGCATCGGAGAGCTCAAGCTCCTCCACCACAACAGGCAGAACAACCGGCGCCTCCACCAAATCATAATAACAATAGAGACCCTCATGGGGTGTTTCTGAGTTACAACCCCCCTCGGTTTTCTGGATCTATCGATGATGCGGTCTCGGAGGGTTGGTTGATTAGATTGGAGAGGATATTTGGGGTCCGACAGTTTAGTACGCAAGAGAAGGCCCAATTTGCTATATTCCAACTCGATGGAGATGCATATGAATGGTGGGAACGAACAAGGGAGAAGCTCGAGGTAGATGGAGAGGAAGTCACTTGGGAAGTTTTCAAGAGAGAATTCCGGGAATGCTTTGTACCGGAAGTGGTAAGGGAAAGAAAGGAGCAGGAATTCATGGAATTAAAGCAAGGTACTCGTACGGTGACTCAATACCTCGCCGTATTCAATAGGCTCGGGAAATATGCTCCTCATGTCACCCGGGATGAGAAGAGGAAAGCAAGGAAGTTCATAGCGGGATTGAGACAGGATTTGAGACACGGGCAAGCGGGGCACAATTTCGAGTCATTTGCCGACAAGGTGCAAAGGGCTTTGGTTCAAGAGGAGGAATTCAAGAAGAAGGATCCGATGTTTAGAGCTCCTATGGGAAGAGGATCCGGATCGAATCAAGGAAAGAGGCCGATGATTCAAGCTAGTCCACCTCCTAAGGGTCCGTTTAAGAAGCCTAGGTTTGGAGGGCAAGGTTCTCAGGTCGTACCGACTCGACCAAAGGCTCTACCTATGGCTCCAGCACCTGCAAATTCACGCCCGGACGTACCTCCATGTATGCATTGCGGGGGACCGACCCATACCTACAATAATTGTCGGAGGAGGTTGAATTTGTGCCTTATATGTGGGAAGAGCGACCATATGGCGGAGACATGTCCCTACAAGAACCCCGGATTTCAGAAAGGAGCTCAGAGGCCAATGATTCAGGCTCGTGCTTACGCCCTCGAGGGTGAGGAGCAAGATGCTCAGATTGATCCCACAGCCGTGGTAGAAGGTACCCTATGCATACATAACATGAGCATTCATGCACTCTTTGATCCGGGTGCCACGCATTCCTTTATTTCTTGTGATATCGTTGCTACTCTGTGCTTGCCTGTTATCTGTCTTTCTTCTTATTATTTGGTGAGTTCGCCACTTGGAGGGAGTCTTCAGACAGATCAGTTGGTCAGGGAGTGTTCAGTTTTGATTGAGGGGAAAGAGTATCCGGCGGATTTAATTGTTATGCCCATGAAGAGGTATGGAGTTATCTTGGGTATGGACTGGTTGTCCAGGCATCGGGCCAATGTTGATTGTTTTGCGAAGAAGGTGATTTTGGGGAAAGAATTGGTGATTGGTAGTGGATCAAGAAAGGTATCTCTCTTATCTTATATGGAAGCTCACAAGTTGATGAGAGAAGGAGCAACGGGATTTATTGCTTACCTTCTTAATAGGCCGAAGGATCAAGTTAAGTTGGAAGATACCGAGGTTGTTAAGGACTTCTCCGATGTGTTTCCGGAGAATTTGAGCTCTCTACCGCCCGACCGTGAGATTGAGTTCGTTATTGATTTACATCCAGGATCCACACCGTATTCTAAGACTCCGTATCGGATGGCACCGGCCGAGTTGAAAGAATTAAAGATTCAATTAGAGGAATTGCTTGAAGTTGGATATATTCGGCCAAGTTCGTCACCTTGGGGTGCTCCGGTTCTCTTTGTTAAGAAAAAGGATGGAACCTTAAGAATGTGTATAGATTACCGGGAGCTTAACCGGATGACTGTAAAGAATAAGTATCCTTTGCCCCATATTGAGGATTTATTCGACATGTTACAAGGTTCGGGGGTTTACTCAAAGTTGGACTTGAGACAAGGATACTATCAATTGAAGATCCGGGAAGAGGACATTCCGAAGACGGGATTTAACACCCGGTATGGACACTACGAGTTCGTAGTGATGCCTTTTGGGTTGACTAATGCTCCGGCTGCTTTTATGGATATGATGCATCGAATTTTCCGGCCCTATTTGGATAAGTTTGTGGTAATTTTCATCGATGACATCTTGGTTTATTCGAGAACTCCGGAGGATCATGCAAGGCATCTCAGAATTGTGTTGGAAACCTTAAGGGAACATCGGTTGTATGCTAAGTTTAGCAAGTGCGAGTTCTGGATTGATCGGGTAGCATTTTTGGGTCATATTATTTCAAGGAAAGGTTTAGAAGTAGACCCTTCCAAGATTGAGACGGTTATTCATTGGCAAAGCCCGAAAAATGCTTCAGAAATAAGGAGTTTCTTGGGTTTGGCAGGCTACTATCGAAGATTCGTTCAGGATTTCTCAAAGATTGCGGCTCCTTTAACCCGATTGACTAAGAAAGCAGTTAAGTTTGAGTGGGACGAGGCATGTGAGGCTAGTTTCCAACTTCTAAAAGAAAAGTTGACCACCGCTCCTGTATTAGCACTTCCCGAAGGTACAGAAGGATATACAGTTTATACGGACGCCTCAAAGGAAGGTTTGGGATGTGTATTGATGCAAAATGGAAGAGTGATCGCCTATGCCTCAAGGAAATTGAAAGAGCATGAACAGAACTACCCCACTCACGATTTGGAATTAGCGGCAGTGGTCTTTGCTTTGGGTAAGTGGAGACACTATCTTTATGGAATTTCGTTCGAAGTCTTTTCCGATCACAAGAGCCTCCAATATTTATTCTCGCAAAAGGAATTGAATAAGAGACAACGGCGTTGGATGGAACTGTTGGCGGATTATGAGTGTACAATCCGATACCATCCCGGCAAAGCCAATTTGGTCGCGGATGCGCTTAGTCGGAAAGCTAGCGTGTCCAATGTGAAAGTGGAGATTGGAGATGAGAATGAGTTTTTCAAGCTGAGGGCTAGTGTTCGGAATATCACGGTTCAACCAGATCTTAAGCAGAAATTATTTGATGCTCAGAGGATTGATCCCGAGGTTCAGAAATTAGCTGAGAAAGCTCGAGCTGATTCAGAGTGTCCGTTTGGGTTTGATGATACGGGACTTCTGAGGTTCAAGAATAGGGTGGTTGTCCCGGAAGAGTTAAAAAGGATTATTCTTGAGGAAGCTCATCGGTCAGGTTATTCGATACATCCCGGAGGGAACAAAATGTATAAGGATCTTAAGCAATTCTATTGGTGGAATGGATTGAAACGGGATGTGATCGACTTCGTGAAACACTGCATGACTTGTCAGGTGGTAAAGGCAGAACATCAAAAGCCATCGGGGCTACTTCAACCATTGCCTATCCCGGAATGGAAATGGGAACAAATAGCTATGGATTTTGTTTCGGGATTACCAAAAGTGAGAGGAGGTTTCGATGGAATTTGGGTTATTGTGGACAGATTGACGAAGTCAGCTCATTTTCTTGCTATCAGAATGTCCGATAAAGTGAGTAAGTTGGCCAAGAGGTACAATGATGAGATTGTCAGACTTCATGGAGTACCTGTCAGTATTGTCTCGGATCGGGATCCCAGATTTACTTCAAGGCTATGGCAAGAATTACAGAAGTGTTTGGGAACAAGGCTTCAATTCAGCACAGCTTTCCATCCTCAGACCGACGGACAATCAGAAAGGTTAATTAAGTATCTGGAGGATTTGTTGAGAGCATGTGCATTGGACTTTCAAAGCTCGTGGAATGAGCAGTTGCCGTTAATCGAGTTTGCTTACAATAATAGCTATCAAGCCTCGATTGAAATGGCCCCTTATGAAGCTCTTTATGGACGTAAATGTCGATCACCGTTGTTCTTTGATTTGGAGGAATGGAATTGGACCAAGCAAGAAGGGATTAAAAGAGGGGAAAAGAAGGAAAAACCCTCTAAGGCTGTACAAGAGGCTATTGATAAGGTCCAGATAATTAGACAACGGATGAAGGCTGCTCAGGATCGACAAAAGAGTTATGCAGATCTTCGGAGGAAGAATTTGGAGTTTGAGATTGGAGATAGGGTTTTCTTAAAGGCTTCCCCACGAAAAGGGTTCTCAAGGATTGGACGGGGAGGAAAATTAAACCCTCGGTATATGGGACCGTATGAGATTTTGGAGAAGATTGGGGATACGGCCTATCGATTGGACTTGCCTCCGAATCTGACTGGAATTCATAACGTGTTTCATGTCTCACAGCTCCGAAAGTATTTTCGAGATGAGTCCGAGGTTCTACCGGTTGAAGAAGTGGAATTAGAACCGGATCTCACCTTCGTTCAGAAGCCGATTAAGATTTTGGATCGGAAGTTTCAAGAACTTCGAAATCGGCGTATTCCACTAGTCAAGGTTCTTTGGAGAAGTGATAAAACCGAAGAGGCTACGTGGGAGACGGAGGATAAGATGAAAAGGTTTCACCCCGAGTTATTTCCGAGCGAGCAGTGAATCCGAGGACGGATTCCTTTAAGGGGGAGAGATTGTAACGCCCCGATTTCTCGGACGTAAAGGTACGACGTATGTGTTTACCAAATTGCGCGAATTAATTGTTTTTACGTGTTTTATATTTAATTTTTATTATAATTGTTATTATTTTATTATATTATATTATAATATTTTATTCTAATATTATTAATTATATATATATATTTCGTATTATATATATGTATATATGTTTAATTATTATATTATTAAATTAATGATTATACTAATTATATGTTTTATTAATTAATTATGTTTTAATTAACTAAATATATATATATATATATATATTTATACGTGAAATCACATATATGCATGAAATTGTATTTTTGCATGGAAAATCATATGCATGCATGAGATTATAAAATTTTGCATGGGAATTATTTTGCATGGATTTTATAAAATTTTGCATGGAAATTTATTTATATTGCATGAATTTCATTTCCTTTTTTTGCATGAAAATTATATGAATTGCATGTTTAAGTTATTCGTTTATTTTGTGCTTCGTTCTTATATGATATGATATCAAATTGCCACGATTTTGTAATATGTCGTACATATATGTGTTATGAACATGATTTTATGCTCAAATTATGTTTTCGAATTCATTTGGTCGGTTAACGAATTTAATTTTGATCGAGGAACCAAAACGGGAGCTAACGAGCACTTAGCGTACCCTTGGTTCCGAATTTAATATCTTGAGCTCGGGAACTCGGATTCGAGTTCCGTCAACTTCGCTGAACTCGTAACGAAAATACGAGTTTAGTAAACTTAGCCTAACATTTTTCCCAATTCATTTGTAACTCCGAAATCCAACCGAAAAACGAAACGGAGACCAACTTGACCTTGTTACACTAAATCAGTCATATCTTGGCCAAACCATAACCAAATTAACCATGGTTAGATTCTTTGAAACCCTAACTCAACCCTCTATCATGCTATAATCAGCCTTGACCGAGATAATCATCACACAAGCCCCAAAACTCAGCCAAAGCTACTGTTTTTCTCTCCAGTCCCGTAACCCTTCACCATTTGGAGAATTTGGAGCTCAAATCTCATCCAAACCTCAACCAATCATCAAGGTAAGCTTAGGGTTGTATTGTATGATTAATTCTGGTCATTTTCATCTTTTTATTCATGATTTTGAGCATGGTTTCATCCATTTCTGGGCTTATTACCGAAAATATGAGTTTTTGAGCAATATGTTGATCTTCTTCATTTCTCAACGGTTTTGCTTGATTCCAAGCTTGAGATTGATTATTTTGACATCCTCATATCATTTATGATCATTAATTTTGTGGTTGTTGAAGTATTTATGACATATCATTTATGACAAATTTCAGAATTTTCACGTATAGGTCACGTATGTCTTCTCCTCTTGTTTGAGCTTGTTTGGAATTGATTTACTTGATGAATATATAATGTTTTGCTGCTTCTTGGTTGGCCTTAACTGAGTTGATTGATGGAGAAGGAGTGAAATCGATCATGCCCTGTTTTTCTGCGAAAATTGCTCTGTTTCTGGACTGGATTTTTGCTGTCAATTTGCCGAGTTTTCCTTCTCCTCTTTGCTGTCATCCTTCATGGCTTTTGGTGTGTAAACTTGTTGAATTCTTGCAGCAAAGTGTGCCTTGTATTGTTGTATTGGTTGCTTGCTTTTGGGTTGCTCTGTTTTTCTGCGTTTCTGCTGTCAACCGAGAGAGTTTCTGTTGGTCGACACGGGGGTGTCGCTGTTGCTTTACCGGCGAGGCACGGGGGTGCTGCATAGCCTGGAACTTCTGTACCGAGACACGGGCGTGTCTCGGTCCAGGCTAGGTGGGTGACACGGGGGTGTCACCCTGTTTTGCTCGATTCTTCTCCTGCGTCTTCTTCTTTCTTGCTTGTGTGTTTCTGCTACTGTTGTTGCTGCTGTGCGTAGTGTGTATATATATAAGCATGTCTGTGTGTGTGTGGTAATATATATATATATGTTTGTGTGTGTGTGCATGTGTTGCATGCATGTATATAATCTATAGTATATATATATTGCATGCATGTGTGTGTGAGTGTACGTGTATATATGTATATATTATATATATTGTATATTATATATATATTATATATTATATATATTTATTATATATTTTAATTATTATTTGATTTAATTTAATTATTGAAATTAATTGATTTCTATTTCGCGTATTTATTCGACTGACTTTTGATTGAACGTTCTATTTAATTTATTCCTATTTGTAAATTATGAACACTATGAATTTATGAAATTGATATGAATTTGAATAATTTATGTTATGCTTCTTAATTAAATGTTAGATTAATTGATATGAATTATGAATTATGAATTTATGAATTTATGTAATTTATGTGAATTTATGAATTTATGAAATTGAATGAATATATGTTTTAAATTTCTTAATCGTGCACATGAACATTTTATTGATATAATATGATCATTTATGCATTCATGTCATATGCACTTCATTGCCGAGCGTCATATGTGGTCATGAGTCTCATACCTTTTCTTTTGCACAGATTCGGGTTTGGTCGGAGACGAGGGCGAGCCGTGAGACGCTTGTGCCTTATTTCTACTTTGGTAAAGGTGGGTTTTTCTTCTATTAGTTAAAACAACCTTATATATTCCTTATGTGCAAAGTTTTAAGCCAAAACCGTATATTTATATATATTGAGTCCTTTCGGGTAAATCATTTCAAACGTATGACCCCTTTCTTTTATTTATGAACCCTACCTTATGTTTGGCGAGATATTTATGATTTATGATTGCACGGGCCCCGGGACTTAGTATATGTGGCTAACCGAGGAAGCAAGGGCTGACGGGGATCCCATATACTAGTTCCAACCAAACTACGGTGATACCGGCCCTCGCTAGGAGTTTTAGCGGGGAATGGGAGCTGAGTGCCTTTGGGGGATTCATGTACCCCCATTGGTCCATGTATGAACCGGTGGCCGGGTCTTGCAAGCCCGTCCACCACCCGGAGGAAAAAGGAGTATATGAATGATTATGATCATGTATTTATGAGCACAAAAGATTTATGTATGATAATGAATTATTGAATAATTAATTATGATTACACGAGGAGTAGGTTGGAGATTGTGCACGCCCACTCGCCGGGCCATAAACCCTTATGAACATTTATGATCAATTGTGAATGAATATGAACGTCGTAATCCCGTTGATGTCTTCTTTTGTTTAACCACTTGGTAAAATCTTACTAAACTTCATACGGGATTAGGGCTTGCATGTATGTGTTTAAATTATGCAATATTATATATTTATGCCCCGTTTTTTATACCCACCAGTCTCTTTTAGACTGAACCCGGTTGTTTTCAGTTGTTTTGTGCAGGGATAGGAGTGCTAGGCGGGAATACAGGTCGTCTAGGTCTTGCATTTTTGTTTAGCACTTCCTTTTGTCTCATATTCACACTATGGTTGATACTTGCTTATGATTATAATTATAGTTGGAGCGTTATGATTTTTGTAGGCCGTGAGCGCCGTTGAATATTTGGATGATCTTGTATATCTATTTTTGGAGCTTGGTGGCTCACTGTATATATGTTTGGTTATTCTTGCTTCCGCGAACTTTATTTTACTCTGATTTTATGATTCTTGCACTGATTGGTTTAAGGGTTAGTCCCGCCTAGCATAGCGTGTGTGTTTTGTCCCCGTTCGCCGTGGGTTTGGCACGTGTATGGACTTCCATTTCATATACGGGTCGGGTCCCGGTGCGGGGCATGTGGTACCTCACGCTCGGGTGCTACAATCACCCTCCATGAATTGTAGTTATCCTATTACTTATCTTTCTCTAACCCCTTCTCGACTTGTTTCCCATCTTACCTCGACTCCTCTTAATTATTGATACCTCTTTCCAATCTTGAATTCTAAAACTCGATTTCTAATTACCAGTTTTATTTAGAAGCCTTTTGACAACCCTTGGGCTTAATTCCCTCCAGATCCATTTTACCTGAACCCTGAACTAAAATACCTTCAAGGTTGATATAGCCCACTCCTTAGGTTGAGCAATCCCCTGAATCCAAGTGAAGCACCCTAAGTCGTGCATTCACATAGATTGATCTTCTGAGTTACAACCATCCCATGATTAACTCCTATCTTCCGTGCCTCCGAAAGAATTGTAATAGATTGTTGCGCTCATAGAACTTGGCCGTGGTTTGATATTATCTTTATAACCTGGAAATCATAACTCATTTCGAGAATATATGCATGCGATTAGTGCATGCTCATGGCACGTATTCAGCACTAGAGGCAAGGATCCATATAATAATGCAGCAGATAGTTCAACAGAATTCAAAAGGAAAGCCAAATTCCATATTCAAGATCAATGCAATGCACACATTATCACGTAGTTCCTATGCCGTACGACCTAGGCTGACTCAAACACGACTCGAGAACACTGGTTTTGCAACCGGGCTCTGATACCACTTAAGGATGTAGCACCCCGCACGTGAGGCACCACATCCCCCGCACTATGGCTCAACACGAGTAACGAAATGGTAAATCCACACCCGTATCAAACCATAGTGAACGGGAGACAAACAGAAATCCCTCCTAAGCTAGGCGGAACTTAGACCCTGCAATAATAACCAATCAACAAAATATACTGCATTGGAAACTAGAATTCAAACACACAAACCATAAGCAGACATGGGCTCTTCAGGCCTCTTTTCAACTCATAATCAAAGCCCAACAAAAGCAATTCAATAGCAAAAAATACAAGATTCAACTCCATAATCTTACAAGGTTGAATCATTCACAATTTAAATACATAAAGTGAATGCAGAGACGCCTCTAACTTAACTTGACCGACTCAAACTCAACATAACTTCGCCTAGCTCGAAACTCCAAAGCCAAACCTGCACACTAAAGTGTTGGGGAGGGAGAGGGTCAGTCTCTAGAAGACTGAGTGAGCAGGAGAGATACATATATATATAAGAAACATGCACATGCAAGTCATAAATCCCGAGCAAAGGTTTTATTGGAAGTTAGTTCCCACGAAGGGCAAGAAAATAAATAAACAATGCTCGAACTTTACGACTAATTCATATTAAATTCATTAGGTTCATAATTTAGACATAAACATAAAGGCTCGGCGAGTGAGAGTGCATCATCTCCAACCAAACACCGACCGTGTACGACAAATATCAATAATACTTTAAGTAGGTGATCATGCAATATATCATAATACACGCAGATCGTATATCAAATCATAAAACATATTCGTTTGGGCAATCCGTGTCCCGACCTTCCCGTACGGTGCATAACAATCATATCATAACATAATCATATTCATAAAACAAGTTCCAACCTTCTTCCTCCGGCGGTGGACGGGTTTGCAAGGCCCGACCACCTAAACATATCATTGTGGCTATGAGGTTCATGAGGCCTCAAAGCCCAGTTAGCGTTTCCTCGTAAAAAACTCCTTGAGAGGTCCGTTTCGCCGTAACATAGTGGAACTAGCACATGGGATCACCGACGGCCCATGCCTCCCCGGATAGCCACATGTACTAAGTCCCTGGGCCCGTGCTATCATAATCATGTCTCGCCAAACATATCAATTCATAAGAAACATAGCATAATTCATAAGTCATTTGAAAAGGGTTTACTCGATCAATATTTACTCGACAACTTTACTTTAAAAGTGACATATATATATATATATCTAAGGTTTTTGGCCAAAGCTTGTCATATAAGGTTGTAGGGTTTAATATGTAACTAGAACGAAAACACCCTCACCTGGAACATGGCGATACAAGGATACGAGTTACCGAGTGCCTAGTTGATCAAGATTCTCCACCCTGGAGAAAAACTGTACAAAAGACAACATGACGTGTTCGTGAGACTCGAGACTCAAATGGACCATATAAGACGCACGGCATGCAATGAACATGATATGAATGCGTAAAAGATGATATTATATCATGGAAATGTTCATGTGCACTATTAAGAAATTTAAAACACATAATCAAACCATTCGTTCATACATTTCATTCAAATTCATAAATTCATAAATTCATAAATTCATATTCATATCAATTTAATCTAAGAATTCAAATATAATCATAGTACGTACTATTTCACGTTTACAATTAGAAATAGAATAAATAAAACGTTCAATCAATAATCGGTAAATTAAATACGTGAAATAGTGATCAATTAATTTCTAAAATTGAATTAACTCAAATAACATTTAAGATATATATAGTACATGCATGCAACTAATATTACATGGCCATGCATGAAATATTAGATATATATACTTTACATATTCATGCACACACATAATGTATGCATGCAAACACACACAAATTATATATATATGTATACATATACAACAACACATGCATGCAAAAAAAATGTATTTAACATATATAATACATATATATATAATATACCTAACTATGCATGCATTTACACACCCCGCCGTGCATGTACACTTCTACTCTCATGCACACACAAACACACCCCTAATACATATATGTATACACTCACGCGCACACTCTGCACAGTTAGAAAACAACAGCAGCAAGAAAGAAAAAGAAAGGAAGAAGAGAAGCACAGAAGCAGCAGCAACAACATTCTGCAGGGAATTCAAAGGGTGACACCCCCGTGTCACCAAAATAGGACACGCCGAGACACCCCCGTATCTCGGTACAGTGAGAACTGGACAAGCTGCACCCCCATTTTGTGCTGGAAGGAAGTGGGATGACACCCCCGTGTCTCAAGCAGCAGCAGTACAGAAGCTACGCAGCAAAATGGCGAAACAGGGGAGGAGAAAGGAAGGTTCAAATCAGGTCCAATATTCACACAAACTAGCAACCAAAACAAGCTAATAATCAAGGTAAGAATAGGCTTCAAATGATCAACAAACAACCTGGAAACAACCCCCAACAACGCGGCAAAAACTGGAAGAAAATGCAGCAGTTCGTGCGTGAAGAAAACAGGGTAAGAAATGGAAAATGAACAGAGACTCCCAACGTGATCAATCAACCCATACAAGCATACACAGCCATAATTGAAGTAAAATAATCATATACATATCATCAAAACAAGTTAAGTAACAAGAGATCATCAAATACTAAAAAAAAACCTCACTGTTCCTTCACATGCTTAAGAATCCCATGAAATCCGATTCAAATTGAGAGATGAATAGATCAAAATGACCAGAGAAGAATATATAACATAATCCTAACTCACCTCGTTGATTGGATGAAGGTTGATTGAGATTTGAGCTCAAAACCTCAAGGATTGCACTGTTACCGGAAAAACAGAGGTGCAGAAGATTTGGCTGAACTTTTTGGTTTGTGTGAGGTTCCGTCCGAGATGGAGCAGGTAAGGAATGGTAAAGGGTTGAACTAGGGTTAAAATGCCACCAACCATAGTTAATTTGGTTAAGTTTTGATCAAGTTATGGTCATTTTAGTGAAAGGTGGTCCATTTGATGCCCTTTCGTTTTTCGGTTGGATTTCGGATACTCAAATGATTTCGGAAAAATATATGGCTTAGTTTACTAAACTCGAATTTTCATTACGAGTTCAGCGGAGTTGACGGAACTCGAATCCGAGTTCCCGAGCTCAAGATATTAAATTCGGAACCAAGGGTACGCTAAGTGCTCGTTAGCCCCCCGATTTGGTTCCACGATTCAAATTAAATTCGTTAACATATCAAATAAATTCGAAAACATAAACCGAGCATATAGGCATGTTCATAACACATATATTTACGATATACTACAATTTCACGACATTTCGACATCATTTCATATAAGAACGATGCACAATTTAAACAACCATGCACATATTCATAAAATTCATGCATAATAAAATTTAAACTAAATAAAATTAAATTCTAATATTAAATAGAATTAAAGTCAACGTATATGTATTTGAATAAATTAATTAATATGGTTAAACATGATTAATTAGCATAACCCACTTAATTAACATTAATCATTAAATTAGTAATAATTTAAGATAATTACTTAAAATAACGTAATATGTATAAATAATATTAATTTGAAATAAAATATAATAAAATAAAATAATAACAATTTATAATAAAATTAAATATGAAACACATAAAAACAATTAATCACATAATTAAATAATTTAATTTCGCAATTTATAAACAAATATGACATATTAATATAAATGAAAAACCGGGGCGTTACAAATGCAATAAGAGACGTTTTGGCAAAGTTTGGCAAAAGTCGACAATTTCTGAAAATGCGTATGCTGAGGGAAAACTGGAATATCTTTAATTATAGAAGTGAAAATTGAGTTTTGTTTGTTGCATATGAAACTAGACACAAAGACCTTTCCGATGATATATGGCTCGTTTTCTAGTTCAAAGGGAGGAGAAAATGGCGTAAGCTTGAAGTTAGGCGAGTGCAGTTTTTTGGGAAAGTGGCGACACCTAAAAGAATTGATTATAAATCTCTAACAAGACAATATATTGAGATAATTCCAATTTGAGGTTGTTATAGACTTCAAGAGGTTTTTGGTATCTTCAAAAATCAGGTCATTTGGAGTTCGTATGAGGGAGAAACGCTCATTTGAAAATTGGTCTGAAAGCAAAAATGGGCGTGTTAAAACCTCCTGTAACAGTGCCAAACGGGCGTTTGGTTCATGAACTGGAAAGCCACATGGGCGTTTGGGAGTGTTCTGTCCGAAAAAACAGGGGCAAAACAGGGCAAGGCTCGGAAATGGCTCCCAATCCCTTCCCACATCAAACCAAGGCAAGAATTCAACTTAAAACTATCATATACCATGCATATAACTCATATATATCAATTATGCACCATTTAATCCATGGAAACAAGCATAGATCATCAATAATTCATCCAACAAACCCATATATATCATGGCTTCTAACTCTCAAATATTCCATGAATTCATGCAAGCTTTCAAGTTCCATGCTACTAATCATACTTCTAACCACGAATAATCAAGGAATCACATCAAGATTCTCAAACCCTACTTCAATCATGGATTCATAAAATTAATCAAATTCTCATTCTACCTTGAAATGAAGAAGGAAAGGATGATATGGTGATGATGCTTCAATTTATGCAACTTTCTTCCTTGAAATTAAATCTTGAAATGAAGAAATTTTCCTTCCTTCTCTTTTTGGTGTTTCTCCCATTTTGTGTGTGTGTGTGTGTGTGTTGGATATTTGATGAATGAAATGAGAGATACAAGATGCATAGATATTTGCAAAGTCTTCCAAGTGGATGTATGAATCATCACATTTTGCACATTAGTCCTTCAAGTATAAGAATTCAAGCAAACAAGTTCTATTCCATGGAGAATGATCAATTAGCTTCCCTTTATGTTATGCAATTAAGTCCACATATTTAAGAAATAATCAAGTAAGGTCACATATTTGCATTTAATCATATTGGCAAATAATTCACGTAACTTCTCATATTGACAAATATTTCATAGAAGTTCATATAAATAAAATGCATCTAATGTGATGAAATTCATATAATATCACATTACGTATAAATTGAAAAACCGGGCGTTACATATCAACAATACACTTTGCCCCCTATGAAACAAGGTGGTCCTTCTGTTGGAAAACGGAATCAGAAAAGCAGCGAAAATTTAAAAATTTTCCAACTCGCAATCGTGTATCCAAATTCGTAGAGATAAGAAACTTACTTTCTTAATTATCTTTCTTGAAGCGTTTCAAGCCACCCAAGAATGCTCTTCTCGCTGCTTGATCCCCTCTCCTTGGTAAAGCTCGAATCTTCAAACTTCTAACTTGAAGCTCTCTAGAGATAGTCCACCAACTTGACTACAATCTAACTAGTAAGGATGCTAGTTCTCGTGTTAGTGTTTAGGCTTAACCTAGGGTTTAATTTATCTTGGAGAAAGGATGGTGTTCAACACATGAACCAAAAGAATTACCAATTAGCTCCAAGGGGAGCTCGAGCTCCCCTATTTATAAGAAGGGGAGGTGTGACGCCCTGACTTTTCAGACGTACAGGTATGACGTATGTGTTTACAAATTTCCTCAAAATAATTGTCTTTACGTGTTTTATATTTAATTTTATTATAAAAATGTTATTATTTTATTTTATTATAATTTATTTTAATTCAATATTATTTTAAAATAATTTATATTTTAAATATATATATATATATATATATATGTATTTATATTTCGTTAAATGTGGATATTATATTGGAGCGTACACATGTTTTGGGCCGTGATGGCATGCATTGATGTATATGAACTATTTTTGGAGCTTGGATGCTCATGGTATATATATATGGTATATGTTCGTTTATTACTTCCGCTTTAATGAGTTTCTCTGATTCGTATGGTTAAGGGTTAGCCCGCCTAGCATAGAGTGTGTGTTTATCCCCGTTCGCCGTGATTTAGCTCGGGTATGGATCGTTCATTTCATATTCGGGTCGGGTCTCGGTGCGGGGGATGTGACACCTTGCGCTCGGGTGTTACATCCTTAAGTGGTATCAGAGCCAAGGGTTGCAAAACCCGGGCTCTAGTGTCGGGTGAGTCAGTTTAGGTCGTTCGACTTTAGGGACTACTTGGCAATGTGATTGCATATGCATCCTTTCAATGCTTCTGTGCTCTAATTGCTGAAGTTTGAGTGAATTAATTGCACTTTCATGCATGGACTAAGAGAAGCATGCATTTCAGTGTTTCTTGATCAGGATGCCTCCACGTAGACATCGTGAGAGATCAGCAGGACAACGAGGACACCATGATCGTTCTCCTATACCACCAGAACAACAACCACAGCCGCCGCCGATGGACATGGGAAATTTTATGGAAGCCGTTTTCAATTATGTTGAGCATAGGAGAGCTCAAGCTTTACCCTACAACCTGTTGAGCAACCGGCTCCACCAAATAACAATCATAGGGATCCTCATGGGGTGTTTTTGAGTTACAATCCCCCTAGGTTTTCTGGTTCTAATGATGATGCGGTTTCAGAGGGGTGGTTGACTCGATTGGAAAGGATTTATGGGGTTCGACAGTTCACTACCCAAGAACGGGCTCAGTTTGCTATATTCCAGTTGGATGGAGAGGCGTATGATTGGTGGGAGAGAACAAAGGAAAAGTTGGAGACGGATGAAGAGGAGATTACATGGGATGTATTTAAACGGGAATTTCGGGAGTACTTTGTCCCCGAGGTTGTTCGGGAGAGGAAAGAGCAGGAATTTATGGATCTGAAGCAAGGAAATCGTTTTATGGCTCAGTACCTTGCAGTTTTTAACCGACTTGGGAAGTATGCTTCACATATTACCCGGGATGAGAAAAGGAAGGCGAAGAAGTTTATTGCTAGGTTGAGACAGGATTTGAGACACGGTCAAGCGGGCCATAATTTTATATCTTTCTCAGACACGGTGCAAAGGGCCTTAGGGCAAGAAGAGGAGTATAAAAAGAGGGATCCAATCTTCAAAGCACCCATGGGACAAGTTAGGGGCTCAGCTTCGGGATCGAGTATGAGATTCAATCCGGGAAAAAGGCCTATGACTTCGGCAGCTCCTCCTCAGAAAGAATATTTCAAGAAGCCACGAACTGGAGATCAGTATGCTCCTCAGGCTACTCGAGCACCTCAGGCATTACCAGCTCCCACGAGAGATCGACGAGATGTACCTCCGTGTACTCATTGTGGAGGACCGACCCACTCTTATACCAATTGCAGAATAAGATTGAAGTTGTGCTTGATTTGTGGGAAGGGAGATCATATGGCTTTCGTATGTCCTGATAAGAAACCGGGGTTTCAAGCTGGAGTACAAAGACCGATGATCCAGGCCCGTGCTTATGCCCTTGAGGGCGAGGAACAAAATGTGGAAGCTGATCCGAATGCCGTGGTGGAAGGTACCGTTTGCATTCATAACACGAGCATTCACGCATTATTTGATCCGGGTGCCACGCATACTTTTATATCTTCTGATCTATGTGCTTCTCTATGCCTACCTGTTATTTGCTCAAATTCTTGTTATTATGTGAGTTCGCCTCTTGGAGGTAGTTTGCAGACAGACCGGGTTGTTAGAGGTTGTTCAGTTTTGATTGAAGGGAAAGATTATCCGGCAGATTTCATTGTTATGCCTATGAAGAAGTATGGGGTAATCTTCGGGATGGATTGGTTATATCGGCACCGGGCCGAGGTTGATTGTTTTAGAAAGAAGATAAAATTGGGAGCAGAGTTGATTGGAGAAGTGGGGTCGAAGAATGTACCTCTCTTATCGTTCATGGAAGCTAGCAAGTTAGTAAAAGATGGAGCCACGGGATTTATTGCCTATCTCCTTAACAAACCAAATGATCAATCAAGTTTTGAGGATACGGATGTGGTAAAGGAATATCCCGATGTATTTTCGGAAAATTTAGGTTCTTTACCACCGGATCGGGAGATCGAATTTGTTATTGATTTATATCCGGGATCAGAACCTTATTCTAAGACGCCGTATAGAATGGCTCCTACAGAGTTGAAGGAGTTGAAGATTCAACTCGAAGAATTACTCAAGATTGGATACATTCGACCGAGTTCATCTCCGTGGGGTGCTCCGGTTCTTTTTGTCAAGAAGAAAGATGGATCGTTGAGAATGTGTATAGATTACCGGCAGCTTAATCGGATGACTATTAAGAATAAGTACCCGTTGGCCCACATTGAGGATTTATTTGATATGCTGCAAGGTTCAGGCGTTTATTCGAAATTGGATTTAAGGCAAGGCTACTACCAATTGAAAATCCGGGAAGAGGATATACCTAAGACAGGATTTAATACCCGGTATGGGCATTATGAGTTTGTAGTGATGCCCTTTGGTTTGACAAATGCCCCTGCAGCATTTATGAATATGATGCATCGGATTTTTCGGCCGTATTTGGATAAATTCGTCGTAATCTTCATTGATGACATTCTCGTGTATTCCAAGACTCCGGAATATCATGCTAGGCATCTCAAATTGGTATTGGAGATATTGAGAGAGCACCGGTTGTATGCGAAGTTTAGTAAGTGTGAGTTCTGGATCGACCGGGTTACTTTTCTAGGTCATATTGTCTCAAGTAAGGGTTTGGAAGTAGATCCTTCAAAGATCGAGACAGTTATTCAGTGGCAGAGTCCGAAAAATGCTTCCGAGGTCAGAAGTTTCTTGGGTTTGGCTGGGTATTATCGGAGATTTCTTAAGGACTTTTCTAAGATTGCAGCTCCTTTGACTCGTTTGACAAAGAACGAAGTCAAGTTTGCTTGGGATGAGGCGCGTGAGGCAAGTTTCCAACTTTTAAAGGAGAAGTTGACCACTGCACCAATATTAGCACTCCCCGAAGGCACTGAAGGATACATGGTTTATACGGATGCCTCGAAAGAGGGACTGGGATGTGTTTTGATGCAGAAGGGTAGGGTGATAGCCTATGCCTCGAGGAAACTGAAGGATCATGAACAGAATTATCCCACTCACGATCTCGAGCTAGCGGCAGTGATCTTTGCTTTGGGAAAGTGGAGACACTACTTATATGGAATTCCTTTCGAGATCTTTTCTGACCACAAAAGTCTTCAATACTTGTTTTCTCAGAAGGAGTTAAATAAGAGACAAAGGCGATGGATGGAGACTTTAGCAGATTACGAGTGCACAATCCGATACCATCCCGGAAAAGCTAATGTGATCGCGGACGCACTTAGCAGGAAGGCTAGTGTGTCTAGTGTGAAAGTGGAAGTTGGATATGAATCCGAGTCTTTCAAGTTAAGAGCAAGTATTCGGAATATTACAGTACAACCGGATTTTCAACCAAGATTATTTGAAACTCAGAGAAGAGATCCCAAAGTTCAGAAATTAGCTCAGAAAGCTAGAGATGATCCCGAATGTCCATTTGGGTTCGATGACACGGGACTCTTAAGGTTTTAGAACACGATTGTGGTTCCGGATGAATTGAAGAGGATTATTTTGGAAGAAGCTCACAGATCAGGGTATTCGATACATCCCGGAGGTAATAAGATGTACAAGGATTTGAAGCAGTTTTATTGGTGGAATGGACTTAAAAGGGATGTAATTAAATTTGTGAGACATTGTCTGACTTGTCAAACCGTGAAAGCCGAGCATCAGAAGCCATCGGGGCTACTTCAACCGCTACCTATCCCAGAATGGAAATGGCGACAGGTGGCGATGGATTTCGTTTCGGGTCTTCCTAGAGTGAAGGGTGGTCTTGATGGGATTTGGGTGATCGTGGATAGACTAACGAAATCGGCACATTTTCTGGCTGTTCGGATGTCGGATAAGGTACCTAAGTTAGCCAAGAAGTATGTTGATGAAATTGTTCGACTTCATGGTGTGCCTACCAGTATTGTATCAGATCGAGATCCGAGGTTCACTTCTAGGTTTTGGCAAGAATTGCAAAGAAATCTGGGAACAAGGCTCCAATTCAGCACAGTTTTCCATCCTCAGACAGATGGTCAGTCGGAAAGATTAATCAAATATTTGGAGGATATGTTGAGGGCTTGTGCATTGGATTTCTCGAGTTCGTGGAATGAGCAGTTATCTCTGATTGAGTTCGCCTATAATAACAGTTTTCAGGCTTCGATAGGAATGGCGCCTTATGAAGCCCTTTACGGACGGAAGTGTAGATCCCCCTTATTTTTCGACCTTGAAGAGTGGAATTGGACGAAACAAGAGGGAGTGAAACGAGGAGAACTGAAGGAGAAGCCTTCTAAAGCCGTACAAGCTGCAATTGATAAGGTTCAAATCATTCAACAAAGAATGAAAGCGGCTCAAGATAGACAGAAAAGCTATGCGGATCGACGGAGAAAGGATCTTCAGTTTGAAGTTGGTGATAGGGTGTTCTTGAAAGCTTCGCCGCGAAAAGGATTTTCGAGGATTGGAAAAGGAGGTAAGTTGAATCCTCGTTATCTGGGTCCATATGAGATTCTGGAGAAAGTTGGAGATACTGCTTATCGCTTGAATCTACCTCCGAGTTTGACGGGAATCCACAACGTATTTCATGTCTCCTAGCTTCGCAAGTACTATCCGGCTGAGTCCGAAATCCTACCCGAGGAAGAGGTAGAAATTGAGCCTAATCTCACCTTCGTTCAGAAACCGGTTAAGATTTTGGATCGGAAATTTCAAGAATTAAGAAACCGGCAAATCCCACTAGTTAAAGTGTTATGGAGAAGTGATAAAACAGAAGAGGCTACATGGGAGACGGAGGATAAAATGAGGAAGTTTCATCCAGAATTATTTCAGGGCGATCAGTGAATCCGAGGATGGATTCTTTTAAGGGGGAGAGGTTGTGACGCCCCGACTTTTCAGACGTACAGGTATGACGTATGTGTTTACAAATTTGCGCAAAATAATTGTCTCTACGTGTTTTATATTTAATTTTATTATAAATTGTTATTATTTTATTTTATTATAATTTATTTTAATTCAATATTATTTTAAAATAATTTGTATTTTAAATATATATATATATATATATATATATATATATATATTTATATTTCGTTACTTGTGGATATTATATTGGAGCGTACACATGTTTTGGGCCGTGATGGCATGCATTGATGTATATGAACTATTTTTGGAGCTTGGATGCTCATGGTATATATATATGGTATATGTTCGTTTATTGCTTCCGCTTTAATGAGTTTCTCTGATTCGTATGGTTAAGGGTTAGCCCGCCTAGCATAGAGTGTGTGTTTGTCCTCGTTCGCCGTGATTTAGCTCGGGTATGGATCGTTCATTTCATATTCGGTTCGGGTCTCGATGCGGGGGATGTGACACCTTGCGCTCGGGTGTTACAGGAGGACCGAAAATCCTAGTCCTTATGGGCTAGGGTTTTGGTCTCTCTCTCTCCTATTACTTGATCATCAAGTAATTTTGACTTTGACTTTGAATTCAAATTCAAATCAACTTTCAAGAGAGCTAAAATATCCAAACTATTTTTGGATAATTTTATACTTTATTTATTTAAAATAAATAACTTATTTTATCTAATTAATTAATTCGTAATTAATTAACTAGATTATTTTTCTCCAAAATAAGACTTTCTTTTTAATTCAAAATTAAACCAAAGTCTATTAAATAATTAATCACATTAATTATTTAACACATAAATAAATATACACATATATTTACACACGTGTGAGACACGTGTCACTCACGTGAGCCACACGCGTGGTTTCACACGTGTGGAACCCTCTTGGCCCGATTAACTCGTTTAATCATTTTAAAACCTCAACTCATGTAATCAAGTTGTTGTGTGTGACCCTCTAGGTTCTCAATTCAATTAGCAGTGACCCTAATTAATTAATTCACTAATTAATTAATCAGTCCACAGATTAAACGACCATAATCTAGCAATAGGTGTTTAACCCCTAGCTGAATTGGAATGTTCGGATTCGACAGAACCTTTAAGTCATTGATTCATGTGAGATACAATCCTCCTACTTAGTATCTCTCAACCAAGATCTAGGGTAAGGGAATAATCAGAACCCTAATAATCCGGTCTTAAAGCTAAGTGCATTTCATATCCATTTGATCTCAATCCAAGAAACCCTTTTCTTGATGTCTTGATCTACTGCCTTGGCCAAGGACTCCATATGGTATATGAATGACTTACACAATAAGAGATGACCTTGCAAATGCAAGTGTAGGTCCTTTCTTGATTCTCATTCACTTTCATGAACCACTTGTGCAGCCCCAGCATAAGCCTTGAATCAGTTGTCTAAGGCGACACTCTTTAAAGCTTATACCGAAGGCTACAGAGTTAACTCATAAAGTGACAAGGAACCTCAAGTCTAAGGATCAATTAATCACATCAATGACTCGTGAGATATTTCCTAATCTGGAAGTTTCCATTTCCTGAAATAGAAACTTCATTTCCCATTTAGGAATCTTCTCACACTGGGCACCTCAGTGAACTTGCTTATTAAAGTAAGCACCCTCATGTATCACGCACGTATCAACTATACACTTTGCACCTACATGAAACAAGGTGGTCCTTCTTAAGGGCGTGATCCCACAAGCAAGCCTTAGAGGAGTCAGGTTGACACTCCCACTGTCTGTAGGACTCATTGGCTTGGAGTATTTTACTAATCATGACTTATGTGAAATAGGGCTCGTTTCATGAACCATTTCACCTAAATGGTAGAGTCCTAAAGTCATCAGGATTAGGGGAGTTCTCATATATGCACAACTAAAGTAAACGCATACCAAACAAGAGCATATAAAGAAGTGTTGCCTTAATTCGTTATTTCATTCAAAGATTGTCTGTGATTACAGTAAGGAAAAGCTACAATTGGCTTTCTAGGGTACTATTCCTAACAATCTCCCACTTGCCCGTCAAAGCCATTCTAAAGCTACTCTAAGTCCCATCTTCTGGAGATGACCTTGGAAAGCTTCTCGATTAAGGGGTTTAGTAAGTGGATCTGCCACGTTCTCTGCTGATGTGACCCTCTCAATTTGCACATCTCCTCTTTTGATAATATCACGGATTAGGTGATACTTCCTCATAATGTGCTTGGTCCGTTGGTGAGATCTTGGTTCTCTTGCTTGAGCAACCGCCCCAGTGTTGTCACAAAACACAGTAATGGGGTCTTTCATGCTAGGAACAACATTCAACTCTTGAGTGAAGTTTCTAATCCAAACACCTTCCTTGGCTAAATCATTTGCAGATAAGTATTCGGCCTCAGAGGTCGAATCTGCAGTGGTAGTTTGCTTGGAACTCTTCCAACTCACTGCTCCGCCGTTTAGGCAGAAAATGTATCTTGACATTGACTTAAAATCATCTAAGTCAGATGCAAAACTTGCATCACAGTATCCTTCGACAGTAAGATCTTTCTGACCTCCGTAAACTAAGAATAAATCTTTAGTACTTTTCAAGTACTTATGAACATTCTTCACGGCAGCCCAGTGACCATCTCCAGGGACAGATTGGAAACGACTTGTTACACTAAGTGCATAAGCCACATCCGGTCGAGTACATAACATTGCATACATTATGCTACCTATTGCTGATGCATAAGGTGTATGAGTCATTCTTTCCTTCTCAAGGTTAGTCTTAGGACACTTCTTCTTTGAAAGACATGTTCCTACACTCATAGGAAGGTTCTTAACCTTTGCTGGCTCCATATTGAATCTCTTCAATACTTTGTCAATGTACATCGACTGTGATAGTCCTATCAACCTTCTATATCTATCTCGATAGATTTTAATTCCAAGGATGTAGGACCCATCACCAAGATCTTTCATCTCGAATTGGTTCGATAACCATAACTTAGTTACTTTCATCTCATCCTTCAAATTCCCAATAAGAAGGATGTCTTCAACATAAAGTACTAAGAATTGCACTGAGGTCTCCAATTCCTTTCTATACACACACGATTCATTCGAGATCTGAACGAAGCCAAACGCTTTGACTGATTCATCAAATCGAATGTTCCAATTTCTAGAAGCTTGTTTCAATCCATAGATTGACCTTTGGAGTTTGCAAACCTTTTGCTCACTCCCACTGAATGTGAAACCTATGGGTTGCTCCATATAAATGTCTTTATCAATGCCGCCATTGAGAAAGGCAGTTTTCACATCCATTTGCCATATCTCATAGTCATAATATGCTGCAATGACAAGCATGATCCGAATAGACTTTTGCTTTGCAACTGGTGAAAAGGTTACATCAAAGTCCACGCCGGGTCTTGGAGTGAATCCTTTTGCAACCAGTCTTGCTTTGTAGGCTGCAATGCTTCCATCAACTCCAAGCTTTCTCTTAAAGATCCATTTGCAACCTATGGGTTTGACCTCATCAGGCAAATCTACCAAGGTCCAAACTTGATTGGAGTTCATGGAATCCATTTCGGATTTCATGGCTTCTATCCACTGTTCAGAGTCAGAATCTGAAAGTGCCTCCTTATATGTTAAAGGATCATTATCCTTTTGAGAGATTTCATGGAAGAATCCATACCATCTCTCCGGCTGTCTAGGAGCACGTTCAGAACGCCTTAGAGGAGGATTTACGTGTGTATCGAAATTCGTGATTGGTTGTAGTTGATCAAAAGGGGACGTTTCTTCAATGGGTGGCGTGGGGTCACTTTGTACTTCCTCTAATTCTATGATCTTGCCTTTCATTTCTCTAAGGAATGGTTCCTCAAGAAAAGTGGCATTTCTGGAAACAAACACCTTTTGCTCAAATTGATCATAGAAGTAGTATCCTATGGATTCCTTAGGATAACCTACAAAGTAGTATAAGTTAGAACGAGATTCTAACTTATCTCCCGCTGTCCTCTTCACATAAGCAGGACAACCCCAAATTCTTAAGTAAGATTAACTAGGGATTTTACCATGCCACATTTCATAGGGTGTTTTAGGGACTGACTTAGAGGGAACTAGATTCAAAATCTTTGCTGCACTTTCTAGGGCATAACCCCAGAAAGAAGGTGGTAAGTCAGTGACACTCATCATGGAACAAACCATATCAAGTAGGGTTCGATTCCTTCTCTCAGAAACTCCATTAAGCTGAGGAGTTCCCGGAGGAGTCCACTGAGAGATAATCCCATTATCTTTGAGATGATTAAGGAATTCTTCACTAAGATACTCGCGTCCTCGATCAGATCGAAGTGCTTTGATCTTGTGACCAGTTTGGTTCTCAACCTCATTTTGAAATTCTAAGAATTTCTCAAAAGCTTCAGATTTATACTTCATTAAGTATATATAACCATATCGACTAAAGTCGTCGGTAAAGGTTATGAAATACTGATGATTGTTTCTAGTGCTTACACTAAGCGGTCCACAAACATCAATATGGATCAAATCCAAAACCTTAGTGGCACGTTCCACAGTTCCTTTAAAAGGAACTTTGGACATTTATCCTTTGAGACAGGATTCGCTAGAAGTTAACTCTTTAAGATCATTTTCAGAGAATGATCCTAAAGTGTTTATCTTGCTAATTCTGTTCTTGGAAATGTGTCCTAATCTAGCGTGCCATAAGGGAGCTGAAACTTTGTCATCTCTCTTACGCTTTGTTTCTCGTTGTATATTCATAATATTGATATTCTGAGTTAGATAAAGTCCATTACTTAGAGTACCGATGTGAACGGAAGAGTTATTCTGTTTGATAAAGTATTTACCATTCTTAATATAAGTTTCATAACCTTCACAATCTAAAATTGGAACTGAAATTATATTACGAATAATGCTCGGTACATAAAGGACTTTATTTAAGACTAACTCAAAACTACCTAAATCTAATCTAATTATGCCTAAAGCTCGAGCTTCAACATTTGAGCCATTGCCGATCTTCAAGACACATTCTCCTTCTCTTAGTTGTTGGACTTCATTTAGCATCTGTACATCATTACAGATATGAGCTCCACAACCGGTATCATGTACCCAAGAACTAGAATTTATACAAAGATTTACTTCAACGAGAAACATACCTTTCTTTAGAGTAGCCTTGTACTCTGGGCAGTTTCTCCTCCAATGTCCCACTTTGCCACAATGGAAGCAAACATCCTCTTTCTGATCACGCTTCTTCTTTTGGGCCTTCCCATTCGAAACGCCACCAGTGCGCCTAAGGGGTTTCTTCTTCTTCTTTTGGGCTTTCTTGCCCTTACCTTTAGAAGGCCCAGAAGAGGAAGATGGAGCATTCACCATCAAAACCTTATTGTCCTTCTTGATCGTGCTTTCAGCAGTCACAAGCTGACTAATCAGCTCAGCTACAGTAGCACCAGCATGATTCATATTGAAATTAAGGACAAATGGGTTGAATGATGGTGGGAGCGAGGCTAGCAACAAGTCCACTGAAAGCTCATCTTTCAGTGGCATGTCCTGGAAACAAGTTTCTCAGTAAGGGTGAGAAACTTGAGTCCATACTCATGGACACTAGAACCTTCCCTCATTCTCAAGTGGAACAATTCCTTTGAAGTGTTATACCTTGTAACACGTTCATGAGGGCGGTAAAGTTGCTCTAAGTGGTCGTAAATCTCCCAAGCAAATTCCATGGCCTCATGTTGCCTTTGCAAGTCCGGAGACATGTTAGCCAACATAAGGCAACGGGCTTGTAGATTATCATCCTTCCGCTTCTGGATCGCTTCCCGCTCGGCCCGAGTGGGAGCCTCGTCCCGAAGGACTAGGCTCCCCTTCGAAGAGAACATAAGTTCTCTTCTCAGAATCTAAAATGATTTTTAGATTCCTCAGCCAATCAGAATAGTTGGGACCAATCAACTTGTTTGACTCGAGGATGGATACAAGAAGGTTTTTGGTTGCCATTTCAAAACAAGTAGAGAATCACAGAATCTACGATCTAAATGGTAAAACAGAGAACTAGTGAGCATGCTGAATTATAACGATATACAAAAGATAAGGTCTTTGATCTAATGTAGCTCCCACTGTTTTTCAAAGATCTAGAATTCCCAAAGATCTAAGAGGAACACGTTTCCCAATGGGTACTAAGTGTTAGGAATAGTACCCTAGAAAGCCGATTGTATATCCGCTTTGTGCTTTTCCTTATTGTAATCACAGAAATCTTTGAAAATAAATAACGAATTGAGGCAACACTTCTTTATATGCTCTTGTTTGGTATGCGTTTACTTTATCTGTGCATGTATGAGAACTCCCCTAATCCTGATGACTTTAGGACTCTACCATTTAGGTGAAATGGTTCATGAAATGAGCCCTATATCACATAAGTCATGATTAGTAAAATACTCCAAGCCGATGAGTCCTACAGACCATGGGAGTGTCAACCTGACTACTCTAAGGCTTGCTTGTGGGATCACGCCCTTAAAAAGGACCACCTTGTTTCATGGAGGTGCAAAGTGTATAGTTGATACGTACGTGATACATGAGGGTGCTTACTTTAATAAGTAAGTTCACTGAGGTGCCCCGTGTGAGAAGATTCCTAAATGGGAAAGGAAGTTTCTATTTCAGGAAATGGAAACTTCCAGATTAGGAAATATCTCACGAGTCATTGATGTGATTAATTGATCCTTAGACTTGAGGTTCCTTGTCACTTTATGAGTTAACTCTGTAGTCTTAGGTATAAGCTTTAAAGGGTGTCGCCTTAGATAACTGATTCAAGGCTTATGCTGGGCCTGCACAAGTGATTCATGAAAGTGAATGAGAATCAAGAAAGGACCTACACTTGCATATACAAGGTGATCTCTTATTGTGTAAGTCATTCATATGCCATATGGAGTCCTTGGCCAAGGCAGTAGATCAAGACATCAAGAGGGTTTCTTGGATTGAGATCAAATGGATATGAAATGCACTTAGCTTTAAGACCGGATTATTAGGGTTCTGATTATTCCCTTGCCCTAGATTTTGGTTGAGAGATAGTAAGTAGGAGGATTGTATCTCACATGAATCAATGACTTAAAGGTTCTGTCGAATCCGAACATTCCAATTCAGCTAGGGGTTAAACACCTGTTGCTAGACTATGGTCGTTTAATCTGTGGACCAATTATTTAATTAGTGAATTAATTAATTGGGGTCACTGCTAATTGAATTGACAACCTAGAGGGTCACACACAACAACTTGGTTACATGAGTTGAGGCTTGAAAATGATTAAACGAGTTAATCGGGCCAAGAGGGTTCCACACGTGTGAAACTACACGTGTGGGTCACGTGTCCTTGTGACACGTGTCCCACATGTGTAAATATATATATATATATATATTGTATATATATATATATATATATATATATATATATATATATATATATATATTAAATAATTAAATGTGTTAATTATTTAATAGACTTTGGTTTAATTTTAAATTAAAAAGAAAGTCTTATTTTGGAGAAAAATAATCTAGTTAATTAATTAAGAATTAATTAATTAGATAAAATAAGTTATTTATTTTAAATAAATAAAGTATAAAATTATCCAAAAATAGTTTGGATATTTTGGCTCTCTTGAAAGTTGATTTGAATTTGAATTCAAAGTCAAAGTCAAAATTACTTGATGATCAAGTAATAGGAGAGAGGGACCAAAATCCTTAGTTTATAAGGACTAGGATTTTCGGCCACTCCCTTTATATAAATAGGGGAGCTCGAGCTCCCCTTAGAGCTAATTGGCAATTCTTTTGGTTCATGTGTTGAACACCATCCTTTCTCCAAGATAAACGAAACCCTAGGTTAAGCCTAAACACTAACTAGAGAACTAGCATCCTTACTAGTTAGATTGTAGTCAAGTTGGTGGACTATCTCTAGAGAGCTTCAAGTTAGAAGTTTGAAGATTCGAGCTTTACCAAGGAGAGGGGATCAAGCCGCGAGAAGAGCGTTCTTGGGTGGCTTGAAACGCTTCAAGAAAGAATAAAAGAAAAGTAAGTTTCTTAACTCTACGAATTTGGATACACTATTGCGAGTCCAAGGTCCTTTTGTTGGAAATTTTTTAAATTTCCACTGCTTTCTGATTCGTGTTTTGCAACACTAAGATCCTAGGCATTTCACCTCGAACCCACGACTCGCGGACATTCTAAGTAAGAACCCTAGGTAGGTACAACTTACCAATTCTAACACCTTTAGAACTCTTAGTAATTGTTTTTGCATCACCTATCTTTCAATATGGACCCACGACTCGTGCGACATCCATATTTGCTTAGGCGTTAAGCTAGACCCATCAATCATAAGATCATGATCAAAACTTAGTCCGAACGACCTACGACTCGCGGACATCGCCCTTGCCAAAATTGATCACGGAATATTGATCATTTAAAATGATCAATTAGGTAACTAAGAACTAATAAGCTCCACTAGCTATCCCACGACTCGCGGACAATAACTAGCTTCACTTACTAAACTTAAAACCTATTGATGGAATGCTAGGAATTTAATTCAAAATTTGCATCTCGAATTAAATACCTATTTGTTCGAAATTAGCTTAATATTTAATGGGAATTTTCGAATCAACCGGAGAGTTATCCGGTTCGACCTCACCAACATATATGTTATCCAATTTTATTAGTCTTGATTAATGCAAGTACACTTAAATGCATTTCAAACAAGCACATAAACAGATAACATGTCCTAGCATGATACTAACATGTAATGATCATGAGTTCTACCTATCTTATGCGTGATATGTGGGAGCCACTCCACAATCACAAGTTCTAACATACATGCCACATAAACAGTTTAAATCACATAAGGGAAAGCGGTAACAAAATACGAGCCCTATCTCTATTACATTTTTACAATTGAGATTCCCCTCCCTAACATTTTGAGGGGTCTTCACTTATGGCCTTCTTGTTACTTGAATGTGGTCCATCTTACTCCATGGGTGCATTGTCTCCAAAATGAAAATAGAACCTCACCACCTATCTCTACTCGCAAATTACAATAAAAAGAAAAAGACATAAAGTAATAAGGCTCAATCTTCATATTGGCCTTAGACAATTACACGGGGCATACCCCGGCCTAAAAAACAGTAATATGGAAAGCCACATAATAAATCACATAACAGTACGCACATAAGTGGGGCTCCAACCTCAATTGAAAAACGCAACTATAGGGCTCCAACCCCAATTTAAACCATCCATGTGCATAAATTAAAACCATACATAAGTCTAAACCCATGATCACCTAACATGCTTTTGCGAGAATTTAAATTTACCCAATAAATTAAAATTCCCGTTTCAAGTCCTAATGACTTAAAACACGACTTGATGCGAGTCTTATTTATAACAGTTTTCAATAAATCCCAAATTAACAAAAACAAATAAAATTCCAATTAATTTCTGAAAATTAATAATTTTATCAAAGATGTATTTTCCCAAAATATAAACCGTTTCAATTACTCAAAAATCCCAATTTTAAGTTTTATTCAAAAATTAAAATAAATATTCAAAAATAAAATTTTAAAAATTAAAATAAAAATTGGGACTGGATTGCACGAAATACGAAAACACGGATTACGAAAAAACGGGGCCCTTGCACGAGAAGGGCTGCACGTCGCGCACGCGACAGAGGCACACAGCACGCGGCCAAGGCCGCGCGAGTGCACGACGCGCGCTTCTGCGCGCGGCCTTTCTCGGCAAGGATGGCGGGCGGCCTGGGCGAGCTATCCCGCACGCCTTGCGGGATTTTCGCCCAGCCTGGGCGAGACGGCGGGCGGCCACTCTCCGAAGCCCTGGGCGTGCCCGGAAGGCCTCCCGCACGCTTGCGGGAGGGCGATGGCGGTGATGCCTGCACGCGCCTAGGACAGGCGGGCGGTGCGCGCGAAGCCCGCGCGCGAAGGGGTTTCACTTGTTTGTAATCCAGGCTTTTCGTTTCGTGTTTTCGTTCAAAAGCAAAACCAATCCAAGAAATCCAAAAACAATTTATACAGTTTCAAATCTAAAATAGTTTTCAAAAATTAAATTTTGCAGAAACCAATTTTCAGAAACTTTCAGGAAAAAATACAGTTTCGTAATTCAGGCTTTCTAAAACAATTACAAATACTTAATCTCGCATCAAGCACAAGAATTTCTACCAAATTCAGAATAATTGAGATGAATCAGAAACACGATTAACGAGGTGACTCTGATACCACTTGTTGGAAAACGGAATTAGAAAAGCAGCGGGAATTTAAAAATTTTCCAACAAAAGGATCTTGGACTCGCAATCGTGTATCCAAATTCGTAGAGATAAGAAACTTACTTTCTTAATTATCTTTCTTGAAGCGTTTCAAGCCACCCAAGAACGCTCTTCTCGCGGCTTGATCCCTTCTCCTTGGTAAAGCTCGAATCTTAAACTTCTAACTTGAAGCTCTCTGGAGATAGTCCACCAACTTGACTACAATCTAACTAGTAAGGATGCTAGTTCTCTAGTTAGTGTTTAGGCTTAACCTAGGGTTTAATTTAACTTGGAGAAAGGATGATGTTCAACACATGAACCAAAAGAATTGCCAATTAGCTCTAAGGGGAGCTCGAGCTCCCCTATTTATAAGAAAGGGAGGACCGAAAATCCTAGTCCTTATGGGCTAGGGTTTTGGTCTCTCTCTCTCTACTTTGACTTTGAATTCAAATTCAAATCAACTTTCAAGAGAGCTAAAATATCCAAACTATCTTTGGATAATTTTATACTTTATTTATTTAAAATAAATAACTTATTTTATCTAATTAATTAATTCACAATTAATTAACTAGATTATTTTTCTCCAAAATAAGACTTTCTTTTTAATTCAAAATTAAACTAAAGTCTATTAAATAATTAATCACATTAATTATTTAACACATAAATAAATATACACATTTATTTACACACGTGTCACTCACGTGAGCCACACGTGTGGAAGTGGAACTAGGGATGTAAACGAGATAAGCCGGCTCGCGAGCTTAGCGAGCCAGCTCGGTTAAAGCTCGCGCTTGGGTTCGTCCTCTGTGAGTCGAGCCGAGCCAAGGCTCGGCTTGTGAAATATGCTAGCCAAGTCCGAGCCGTGTATTTCATGGCTCGTGGCTCGCGAATCCAATAAAAATAAAAAAAAAAAAAATATATATATATATATATATATATACATTAATACATATACAAATATACATACATTAATTATTACATATTATAAACAAACCTACCATTTCATTCCCACTCTCTCACGTCTCAATTCAGCAGCCCAAAGGAGAAAACCCCAATTTCTCCACCATCACGTTTGACGCCAGAGCCGCCACCTTGCTATCACCTCCAACGTGCAGCAATCAGGAGCAATCTCCGTCGTCCAGCGCCGCACCACCACCTCTCATTTCTCGCCGTCGAGTGCCGCCACCACCTCCCCTCTCTTCGTTATGTCACCATCTCGCGCCATCACTCCACCACCTCCTCTTTTTCACCGTCCGTTTCGCGTCACCGCCCACCCGGCCGCCACCTCCTCCAGATTTCAGCCGCAGCCCAGCCATCAGATCCAGAGTTCTGCCCATGCCTCCGACTCCTCTCTTTGGACTTTAATATAATTTGCAAGGGTTGGATTTTGGGAATTTTTATTTTACTTTTTAATACTTGGAACTTGGATGTTGGTGTTGTGCACTAGCAGATCTGTCTTGTATTTATTTTCCCCCCAAATCTGATTCTTGATTTGCATTTGTTTATATCTCTATTTTCTGCTTTTCTGTTTATAGAAATCTAATTTTTTCTTTGGCTATATGAAAAAAGTTAGATCTGGTTGCTCGGATTGAATATATGCGAAAGAGAGATCCAGATTTGGCCCCAAAATGAAGTTACTTCGAGGGTTATGTTAATGGCTCGTGGCTCGGCTCGACTTGCCCGAACCTCACTACGAGCCAAGCCCGAGCCACTTCAATTAGGGTTCGATGGCTCGTGAGCCGAACCCAAGCCTAAATTTTTAGCCACGAGCCGTGAGCCCGAACCTAAAAAAAAGGGCTCGGCTCGACTCGTTTGCATGCCTATGTGGATCCCTCTTGGCCCGATTAACTCGTTTAATCATTTTAAAGCCTCAACTCATGTAACCAAGTTGTTGTGTGTGACCCTCTAGGTTCTCAATTCAATTAGCAGTGACCCTAATTAATTAATTCACTAATAATTAATCAGTCCACAGATTAAATGACCATAGTCTAGCAATAGGTGTTTAACCCCTAGCTGAATTGGAATGTTTGGATTCGACAGAACCTTTAAGTCATTGATTCATGTGAGATACAATCCTCCTACTTACTATCTCTCAACCAAGATCTAGGGTAAGGGAATAATCAGAACCCTAATAATCCGGTCTTAAAGCTAAGTGCATTTCATATCCATTTGATCTCAATCCAAGAAACCCTTTTCTTGATGTCTTGATCTACTGCCTTGGCCAAGGACTCCATATGGCATATGAATGACTTACACAATAAGAGATCACCTTGCAAATGCAAGTGTAGGTCCTTTCTTGATTCTCATTCACTTTCATGAACCACTTGTGCAGTCCCAACATAAGCCTTGAATCAGTTGTCTAAGGCGACACCCTTTAAAGCTTATACCAAAGACTACAGAGTTAACTCATAAAGTGACAAGGAACCTCAAGTCTAAGGATCAATTAATCACATCAATGACTCGTGAGATATTTCCTAATCTGAAAGTTTCTATTTCCTGAAATAGAAACTTCCTTTCCCATTTAGGAATTTTCTCACACGGGGCACCTCAGTGAACTTACTTATTAAAGTAAGCACCCTCATGTATCACGCACGTATCAACTATACACTTTGCACCTACATGAAACAAGGTGGTCCTTCTTAAGGGCGTGATCCCACAAGCAAGCCTTAGAGGAGTCAGGTTGACACTCCCACTGTCTGTAGGACTCATCGGCTTGGAGTATTTTACTAATCATGACTTATGTGAAATAGGGCTCGTTTCATGAACCATTTCACCTAAATGGTAGAGTCCTAAAGTCATCAGGATTAGGGGAGTTCTCATACATGCACAGCTAAAGTAAACGCATACCAAACAAGAGAATATAAAGAAGTGTTGCCTTAATTCGTTATTTCATTCAAAGATTGTCTGTGATTACAGTAAGGAAAAGCACAAAGCGGATATACAATCGGCTTTCTAGGGCACTATTCCTAACACCTTCTTAAGGGCGTGATCACATGAGCAAGCCTCAAACGAGTCAGGTTGACACTCCCACTGTCAGTAGAACTCATCGGCTTGGAGTAATTTCTAATCATGAATTATGTGATATAGGGCTCGTCTCATGAACCACTTCGCCTAAACGGTTGCATCCTATAAGTCATATTGATTAGGGGAGTTCTTATACATGCACAGTCAAAAGTAAACACACAATCAAACAAGAGCATATAAAGAAGTGTTGCCTTATTTCGTATTAGTCAAAGATTATCTGTGATTTACAAAAGGAAAGTACTAAAGAAGATTATTACATCGACTTTAAGGGCACTATTCCTAATAATGCTACAGTAACATTTAAGTTTAGCATAAAAGGGGTAAAATGGTTGTGGAAGCGATGTGAGTAATTAGTCACTGAGAACTTATTTCTGCTAGGAATAGTGCCCTGAAAGTCGATGTAATAGTCAGCTTTGTTACTTTCCTTTTGTAAATCACAGACAATCTTTGAATAAAACGAATTGAGGCAACACTTCTTTATATGCTCTTGTTTGATTGTGTGTTTCCTTTTGACTGCACATGTATAAGAACTCCTCTAATCAATATGACTTGTAGGACTCAACCACTTAGGTGAAGTGGTTCATGAGACGAGCCCTATATCACATAATTCATGATTAGAAATCACTCCAAGCCAATGAGTCCGAAAGACAGTGGGAGTGTCAGCCTGACTCGTTTGAGGCTTGCTCGTGTGATCACGCCCTTAAGAAGGACCACCTTGTTTCATGGGGTGCAAAGTGTATAGTTGATTCGTGCGTGATACATGGGGGTGCTTACTTATTCAGTAGGTATACTGAGGTGTCCCGTGTGAGAAGATTTTTAAATGGGAAAGGAAATTTCTATATCTGGAAAAAGAAACTTCCAGATTAGGAAATATCTCACGGGTCATTGATGTGATTAAGTGATCTTTAAACTTGAGATTCCATAGATACTTTATGAGCTAACTCTATAGTCTTAGGTGTAAGCTTTAAAGGGTGTCGCCTTAGACAACTGATTCAAGGCTTATGCTAGGGCTGCACAAGTGGCACATGAAAGTATATGAGAATCGATAAAGGACCTACGCTTGCATTAGCAAGATGATGATCTCTTATTGTGTAAGTCATTCATATGCCATCTAGGAGTCCTTGGCCAAGGCAGTGGATCAAGACATCAAGAAAGGAGTTTCTTGGATTGAGATCAAATGGATATGAAATGCACTTAACATTAAGATCGAGATTATTAGGGTTCTGATTATTCCCTTACCCCAGATCTTGGTTGAGAGATGGGATGTAGGAGGATTGTGTCTCACATATGTTAATGACTTAAAGGTTCTGTCGAATCGAGACTTTCTTATTCAGCTAGGGGTCAAATACCTGTTGCTAGACTATGGTCGTTTGATCTGTGGACTGATTAATTAATTAGAGAATTAATTAATTAGGGTCACTGCTAATTGAATTAAGAACCTAGAGAGTCACACACAATAACCCGGTCATGTGGGTTAAGGCTTGAATCGATTAAACGAGTTGATCGAACCATTAAGTGAATAATGGGGTCCACACGTGTGAATCATACGTGTGGAGCACGTGTATGACACGTGTAGTTACGTGCGTGTGTATATGTATATATTAAATAATTAATGTGTTAATTATTTAATGTACTTTGATTTAGTTTTGAATTAACATTAAAGTTCTGTAACACCCCGCATTTTCAGAGCAAGATACGATGTCGTTTTCGTGCTATTAGATTGTTAATTATTTAACTCTGCTTGTGCTTGAATTGCCTTATTCATGTTTTAATTTTTTAATTGACTCAATTGCAATCTTATATAAATATGTGAACTTAATTGAGATATGTGTTTAGTTCCTAATTGCTCTTTAATTTAAATTATGTGGGCTAATTTGTAGTTATTAAACTTCGGGGGTCGATTTCTAATTATAAGAAATTCAATTTGACTTATGTGGAAACAACTTTAAATCTTAGGGCTGAATTTATAATTCCAAAAATTTATAATTTGGGCTTAATTGAACCTATCTAAAATCCATGGACTTAATTGCATGATTGAAATTCATGGGGACTCAATTGCATTGACTTATTTTTCGAGGGACCTAATCGTAATTTTCAAAACGGGGACCCTTTGATATACGAAACCCTAGCAGCCCATTTTATTTCTTCTTCTCCCTTGGGACTTTAGCTGCTGCACAAGCTCTTCTCCCCCAGATCCCCTTTCGGTTTCAGCAGACAACAGCAACCCAGCCACCACCCTTGCTCCGCCGCCAACCACCAGCCCTTCTTTAGTTCACCACCGCCACCTTCACTCTCCGCCCCACCATCAACGCCCCTCACTCCGTCTCAGACCAACGAACCACCACCTTCACCGTCATCTCCACCATCTTCTCCGTCGACATCACTGCGCCACTCTCTGCCGCACACCTCGCCTTTCGCCACAAGAAAGATGGCCAACCCTCAATCACCATCTTCAATCATGTCTCTCTCTCTCCCTCCCTCTCGTTCTAGATCTGAAGAGATTTGGAGGAAAGCATCTTTTACCGACAGCCACGACCATCTGGCTACAGATCCGGCCACGACTTCACCTCATCCACCATTACCCTCAGCCATCATCTGGCTGCAGCGCACCTTGCCATCTTCTGTAAGAAAGAAGGCCTGCACTCCGCCACTGCGAAGCCACCGTAGACCACTTCTACCAGCGAACTTTGGACAGCCGCCACCCTTCACTCCCTCGGGCTCTCTCTCCCTCCCCTCTCGGCCCCTCCGACAACTCAACCACCACCTCTGCTAGATCCGACCACCATAACCCAGATCTGAGTAGATCCGGAGATCTCCCTTCCGCCACCATAGACCCCTTCCTTCATTTCAGCTAGGGCATAAGCCTCTTGTCATCTCGCCGCCGTTAGCTTTCACCATGGATTCCGGCTAGATTGCAGGAGAAGGAACTCCAGAACTTCTTCAGCAAACGTGTTTCATACCACCGTCTCCTTACATCTCTCGGACCGGATTCACCTCCATCAGCCCCGATCGACCACCACGGCGAGTCACCCTCCTTCCCCATCACGATTTCTGTAGCAGCGGCACAACAACAGTAGCTGCTGCCTCCTATGAATTGTAATCCCTCTTTTGCATAAGTTTTCTCTTGTTTAGGATGAATTGTTTTAATTTAATTAAATTGACTAATTAGTTTAGTTAGATTGTATTATGAAATTATGCCTTGATGAGATTTGCATAGTTGTTAAAAATCAACTTTAGTGAACTGGACTTTTGATTTGTTGTCTGTATTGTTTAACTGGAATGTTATGGTATCGAATTGATTTTCTGTTTATAAATTTTGGTGTTGAGGGATCTACTGGGATCGAGAATGCATGAATTATTTTTGTAGGAATGTTAATGATAATGTTATTACTCTTGAGTGAATGAATGTTGGTGATAACAAGTGATACTTAATTTGGATAATCATGGGCTTTGCATTTTGGTTAAATTTCTGATATTCGATCTTTCACACAGTTAGTGTCTACATTCATTAATATATGATAGTAAGAAATGATTAGCATTTAAATTGGGATTCAGTCTGATAATCTAAGTTGTATTGAGTGGAGGTTAGCTCAGATAGCTAATTTTAATTTGATTATTAAACAGGTTGATTGTTTGGAGACTGGCAGTATCGAATTCTATATTGGTAAAGTTTAATTGTAGTATGTAAATTAATAATTAGATGAATATGTACGTGATAAGTTATTGGCGTAAATCTCCTAAATATGAATGTTATAACTGAGATTTTTGGTTTAATAATGAAATTACTTAGATATGGATTCTTGAAACTTAAACTTAATGTAAATTATAACACATCTAATTATTCTTGTAATTCGTTATCTCTATGTAATTGCATTAAGTGGGGTGGTGTAGCTTAATGTTTCTAAATGATTTATGTTTTAAATAGGATTCTTGGATGGTGGAATTAAAGGTTGTTAAAATATTAATAGTTGACTTTGTTTTGGATTCAAACTTGCAGTCCTATGATTAACTGTCTATAGTAAAACTAATTAATGACTTGAATGTTTCTATAAGTTAGATGCTAATTCACTTATGTGATAACTGAATTGTAGGATTAGGTGAAAAGCGAGATATTAATTGTGCACATGAACACTTTCATGTCATTCTTGTAATTCATGTAAACTTGTCATATCATTCCATATCATTCTTGACCTTGTCGTGCGTCTATGTGGTTCATGTCTGAGTCGTGTCTCATAAGTACTTTGTGTTTTTCTATCAGTGATCTCCAGGGCGGAGACAATCCGATCAAGTTTCAGCGTCTTCTCAGTTTCTGCGTCTTGTCGTTTCTCAGGTGAGGTTTAGGATTTTGTATAGTTATGCGACCTATGGCCTTTACATGCTGATTTCTACCCTTGCATGCGAGTATACCTTACTATAGATATGTATGTGTTGGATATGATATGTTTATGACCTTATGCGTGCATTCTGCGTGGACGGGTGCCTTCGGGCTATAACCCTGTAGCGTGGGAATGTACGTGCGTGTGTCCTACGTGGGCGGGTGCCTTCGGGCTATATCCCTGCAGCGTGGGAATGTACGTGGGTGTGTCCTATGTGGGCGGGTGCCTTAGGGCTATATCCCTGCAGCATAGGAATATATATATAAAAACCAGTTTTTGAGGCATATGTAAGCTATTTTGGAAAACCCAGTTGTGTTCTGATTCTGTAGCGAGATTGCCATGAAAGATTGGCGTGTGTTCTGTTCTGTTATGGGGCCCAGGAGCTATGGGATAGCTTCCCTCGGGACGGTATCGGGCCGTCGGGGCTCTACCTGTGCGTAGTCTCCATCTGTATGAAGAGGATGTGCCCACCAGGAGGTTTGGTTGGGAAACGGAGTCCTGAGGGTTTGAGTAGCATTAGCACTCCCCTCGACTGTATGGATGGTTAGGGTCGCGCAACCCTACCATCACCCGGAGTTGAGGTTGGTATGTTATTTCTATTTTATGAGGAGTTGAGGTTGGAAGCTCGTACTCGCCGAGCCTGTATTATGTTATGTTTGCAAATCATGAATCGAGATAGAGTTTCTGAAAATGTTTTCTAAACTTATATCTATATCTATTTGGGTTATTTCGAAATGTTTTGGTATGCAACACCTATCCTCGGTTCATGAGTCCACCCTTTTACTCTATGCTATGCTCTTTACATATATATTGTGGGTGTGTGTTAGCCCTTTCACTCAGTCAGTTGACTGACCCCCTTGTTTTATCTTTTAGTTTGCAGGTTTTCTTTTGGCTTGAGCTAGGCGGAAGTGAGTCTTCTGAGTCACACTTGTCAGTCTAGTAGGTGTTAGGATGCATTTGTCGCATACTCTATTTATGTTATGTATTTATGTTTCATACTTGAAGGTTATGTTTATGTCCTACTTAGACTTGAACCCGTGTGGGGTTAGTAAGCTAGTACTTGGACGTTACTAGATATTGATGATACTTATGCTGATTATTATATTGGATTATGAATTGATTTTCGGGACTAGGTATCTATGCTAGTTGAATCCGTCACCTACTTTGCATGTTTTGTTTTAATTACTTCCGCTATCTGTTGATGATTATTTTAAATTGCTTCCGCGCTCTGAGTTTGTCGAGTTAGATCCGCCTAGACTAGTGTGTGAGTTGGTCTCTCGTTCGCTATGATTCGGATTCGGGCATGGACTTTCTATTTCATGACCGGGTTTGGGTCCTAGTGCGGGGGATGTGGTATCTTTTGTCTGGGGTGCTACAAGTTCTAATTTGGAGAAATAAAATCTAATAAATAATTAATTATAAATTAATTATATTATTAATTTTTATGTTATTTATTATTTAATAAATAAAGTAAAATAAAATATCTAAAAGAGTTAGATATAATTCTTGCTTTCCAAGTTGATCAAAAGGAAACTTTTGGTCAAAGTTAGAGACTTAGTCTCCAAGCAAGAAATCTCTTTCCAAAAGGAGTTTGGAATCCTTATCCAAAAGGGATAAGGGGTTCGAACCCCTCTATATATAGAGCTAGGGGTTCGAACCCCATGGATGGATGATATAAAATTCTCCTTCTCCATAGCCTAAACACCGAATATAGAACTAGCATCCTCCCTATTTGGATCATGGTCGCGGTTGGTGGACTATTTCTCTAGAGGGCTACTATCGTGAAGTCTTGAAAGATTCGAATGAGCTTTTGTGGATCAAACCACGTGAAGAGCATTGTTGGGCGGCTAGAACGTGTCAAGAAAGCTACTACCTAAGTGAGTTTCTTGATCTCTACGAATTTGGGAATAAGAATTATGAGTTTTCGATCTTGCTTAGTTAGAAAATTTTTTAATTTTCGCTGCTTTTCTGATTCGTTTTTCCAACAAGTGGTATCAGAGCCACCTCGTAACGCTTAGTTCTGGTTCGTCTCAATTATTCTGAATTTGTTAGAAATTCTTAGGCTTAGATGCAAATTGAGTATTCTTGAGTTCTTTTAGAAAGCCTGAAATACGAAATTGTGTTTTTCCTGAAATTTTCTGAAAATTGTTTTCTTAAATCTGTTTTTGAAAAGCTGCTTTAGTTGAAATTCGTTGAAATTGTAATTTTAATTTTGGATTGAATTGGTTTTGAGAAACCTGAGATAAAAAACACGGAATCGCGTTGCGAACGAAAGAGGCAAAGCTCGCGCGTGCTAAGGCGTAGCACGCGAGGCCTCGCCAATCACCACCACCTACCAGTCCCGCGACCGTGCGGGATTGCCCGCACGAGGCTCCTTCAACCGCTCGGGAGTCACCGCCCACACGTCCCACAACCGCGCGGGACATCCCGCCTAGCACCTCCAGCAACCGCGCGGGAGCCTGGCCGAGACCGCCCTCCATCGCCCTCCTGCGCTGTGCGCGTGATGCGCGGAAGGGCGCGCGCCTAGTGCGTGCATGCTGGCAGCAATTGCCGCCGGCTGTGCGCGACGTTGGCGCGGGCCTAGAGTGCGTTGCCGCGAGGCGTATGGGCGATGCTCACGGCGTTCCGGGCCCGTTTTCGTGTTTTCGGTCCTGGAAATCCCGATTTAAGTTTTCTGAAAATTTTATTTTATTAAATTTAAAGTTATTTTTGAAATAATTGTTTAAATTGGGATTTTGAGAATTTAAAGTGATTTAAATTTTGGGAAAAATTACAAACTTTATTTTATGAAAATATTGAAAGAATAAAATTATTAATTTTCAGAAATTAATTGGAATTTTATTAGTTTATTGTTTTTCGGGTTTTATAGAAAAGACTCTTGAACAAGAATTGCATCTAAGTCGTGTTTTAAGCTATTAGAGCTTAAAGCGAGAATTTTAATTTATTGGTTAAATTTAAATTCTTACAATTTTTGCATGTTAGGTGATCATGGGTTTAGACTTATGTATGGTTTTAATTTATGCACATGAATGGTTTAAATTGGGGTTGGAGCCCCATAGTTACGTTTTTCAATTGGGGTCGGTGCCTTACTTATGTGCGTACTGTTATGTGTTTATTATGTGGCTTTCCATATTACTATTTTTTAGGCCGGGATATGCCCCGTGTAATTGTCTAAGGCCAATATGAAGATTGAGCCTTATTACTTTATGTGTAACACCCCGGAGCGAAGGGCGCCACATTCCCCGCACCATAGCCCAACACGTGAAACAAAATGGGAACTGCGTCCACGCATCGAACTATGGCGAACGGGAGACAAACAAAACTCACCCCTAGGCAAGGCGGTCTAGACCCTGAACAGAGTGCGCAAGAGAATCAAAAGCAGAATGCGGAAGCAACAAGATCGCAAAACATAATGCATACATCCAATCTAAAAGCAAGGTATAACAAATATAACATGCCATGCCCTTCCCGGGCGAAATAAAATGGACTTAAGTTCGAATTACAAGGCATAACTTATACATAATACCATATTTACGTATTTATACATAGTACCAAATATACATAGTACCAGACCGAAAAAGAAAATATGCCAATGCAAGGGCTAAGCTAAAGACTCGACAAAACGACTCCCAAAATAGAAGACCGCCACCTAGCTCGACTCCCCACCGGGTACCTGCAAACTCAAAGATAAAGGGGGAAAAACAAACAACGAAGAGGGGTCAGTCCTAAAGACTGGTGAGGGGGCTAACACATACACACATACATATAAGTAGAGCATAGCATAATCAAATCGAAGAATGTTCATGAACCGGGGTTGGTTTTTGCATTCCAAATCATTTAAACCCGTGATACTACATATAGGAAGAAAGGTTTAGGGCTGAAGGCCAAAATCCACCAAGTTTTAGAAATTAGAAGTCCAATCCCGATTCACAAACCATAACGGAAACGAAGGCTTAAACAAAATGACTCGGCGAGTACGAGTCCAAACCCCTTACTCCATAGCAAAGCAAAACAAAGACAAATACAAACCATAAATCAATCCAACCTTTCACCCAGGGCCATGGATTTTTAACAAAGGGAAGATCCACGGGCGTGGATCTCAGTCCAGAAACACCCCGGATTCTGCCCTGAAAATCCACGGCCGTGGGTGGATTTTAGTGTAAAAATCCAAGGTCCTGGATCTGCTCCATTAGCAAAATTCGAGATTTTGGCCCCTTAAACACCAAGAACTCCATCTAAACTCAACCCAACACATCATAAAAGGATTATGCAACAAATATCCAAATATTTATGCCCTAGGTCATGCAAAAATCGAAGCTAAAGTGAGGGGAAAGGAGAAGATGCACACCAAGTTTATGTTCTTCCAATATCATGCAAGACCAACAATGGCAACTCTTATATAACTCAAATACCATGTAATACAAGTTCAAAGAGACATGAAGGGAGATCATAAGAACATATTAGATGCATCAAATCAGAAGGAAACACAAGGATTGCATAGATTCATCAAAAGGGGCATAAAACCTAACTATTCATCATATATACCAATGAATGCTCAAATCATGGAGATATCTTGCAAGCTTAGAGTTAAAATGACAAGATTAGAGTTAAAATGACCAAAAATGAACAAAGAGCAAAAATAATAACTTACCTCTTGAATTGGAAGAGATTTGATGAAGTCTTGGGCTCAAATCTTCGAGAAATGGCTTGATCCCCTTTCTACCTCTTCTCTTCGCCAAAAAGCTTAACTTGGGGGCTCTTTTTCTCTTCATTTCTGGGGGTGGTTCGAGATTAAGGCTGAGGGAAGGGATAGATATGTAAGTTAGTGGATGGTGGGACCAAGAATGAGTTAAATTGGTCAACAATTGTGGGAGTTATGGCTTATTTGGTAAAATGTGGCAAATCTTTCAAAAGAGGCTCAAACCGGATGAAATTCGGATGATCAAAAGGGATTAGAAAACTATGAATCTTTATTCCTTGACTTTATTTCTTTGTTACGAGTCCAACGCATCTTCCGGAATTCGAATCCGAATTCCCGAGCTCAAGTTATACCTCCCGGAACACAAGGTGCGCTAAAGCTCGTTAGGCCCTTATGTCCCTAACACATAAAACGGTTCCAAAACAGTATCAAACAAACTCAAAAACAAGTGACGAGGACGTAAGCAAATTCATATAACACGTAATTCATGCAAGGCACGTAGTCACAAAAATCAGAAAGGAAAACGAACACAAAGGGAGCAAGAACGAAGCAAAGAGGCAAATATGAGCAAATAAGTCATATACGGTTTAATTAAAGGTCACGTAATTCAAATAAATCATATAAGGAATATAATAAACATACAATGCACGTAATTAAATAATTAAAAGCGCACGTAGCTCTCTAGTGAAGGCGTACCTGGAATGGACGGACGAGCGGGATGTTACAACCTCCCCTCCTTCAAAAGGACCTTTCCTCAGGTCCTAGTCGAGATCTAGAGGACTCTCGAACGAACTCAACTGCATGCTTCCGCTGCGCTACTCTGATCCAAGAGTTGTAGTCTCCTCGGGACATCCCTTCCTCAATTACAAATGAGGAAGACTTCTCATATCCCTGTGACTCGGTGGCACTTGCCAACTCCGAGTAAGTTTCCTTAGTCTTAGCAAACTCTATGTCCGGTTTGCTCCCACTTCCAAATAGAATTCGAAAGTAGTTGGAGAATCTTGCCGGAATGGTTCTCGGTCTTCTACCGATAGCACATTAGACATTGCTACACCAAGTCTACAATGTCCCTCCTTATACCAACACCATTACCGGCTCTTCAAGTCTCGAACCAAAAGTGGAATTAGTCTCGTGACTAAGCACTTCTTGAGACATAGACTCTAACTTTCCGTTAGCCACGAACAACCGAGGTCTTCCTTAGTACCTCGATTGTAATGGAAAAGTTTGAGTATCCTCGTGTAATCAAGGTAACTCTCTTCAAAAGCCTTATCCACTCGAACTATGCCTCTTCCTTGTCTTTCATGTCACGGGACGACACTTGTGTAACGACGAATCTCTTGTAGAATCCCGATAACACTAGAGACTTATTCTCTGAGGCAAATCTCGGTTCTTCTACCAAACGCGTAGTTGACAATACCCTTTTAGAAACCACACACAACAAAGACCACATAATGCTGAAAAAGGACGAACAACTCCTCGAAGCAAGCAAGAAGGGTATTTATCTTCCACAGTTAACCTGCGCAGCTCACGGTAATATATACTCATCCTAACTCCCGTCTTCTTCTTAGATGGGGCCAAGGTACTCCACAAAGAAGTACTAAAAGGGATGAAATTACCTTCTAAGAGCTCATCAACTATGAATTAACTCCAACAACCACGCTAAAGCCCACTGGAAGGGAAACTCCAAACACGGTCCGATTTCGGGATAAAGATCACGATAATCTCGGCATCTTTATCGGGTGGAAACGAATTCCAACCTTCAAAGAAACACCAAGGGTGGCTTACTTCGGTCTTTGTCTCCTTAAGCTTGGCTCGACCTCTAAGTTAAACTAAAGGAAAGCCACAAAGCTTATTGCACTGTCATGGAATAATCAACCACTCCCACGAAGGATATAAACGGGTTAGCCTTCCATCTATCACCCGAAAATATCGTTGAGCCCAAAAAGGACCTCTAAAGCAACCACCAATGCCTATGGTGACAACATCACCTTAACACGAACTAGGCGCCTTCAAGAAAACCATCGGACAAGCTCGGCCCTCTCAACTCTCCAAACACTCGAACACTCGCCTCACTAAACTCTCTCCAAGAAGAGAGTCAACACAAAAGAGAAAAGAAAAAGAAAACCACAAGCAAGCAAGCAACATCAAAGACATATAAGCACTGAGAAACAACAAGAAAAGGAAAATAACACAAAATAAAATTAAAGATGCATGTATGAAGTGCCATGAATGCTTAGTGCACCTTTCACCATGGTAATATGTTGATCTCGACCTCGAGTTCCTTGCTTCCACTTGCATCAACTCGGACTTGTCTTGGAGTCTTGGAATCATGGCTCTTCATAGATCTCGGATTCTCGTTCTTCGGGCAACCACTCACCATATGTCCCTTTTCCCCACACCTGTAGTATCTTTTGAGCTTCTTCCGACAAACCTCTTCCGTATGGTTCGGACCTTGGCAATAGGAACATTGAATTGGTTCCATTGGAGGAGGCATCGAATCCATCTTCATGACTTGAAATTTCTTCTTTTTGGTTTCGGTGACATCATGAAGTCTTTGGGATTCTTCTCGAAACATCGGTCTCTTGCTTGAGCGCGAACTTGATCCTTGATCTTAACCCACATAAGAAGTGTGAGACTCCATCTTTTTCTTATCCATCTCGTTTTGAATTGCTCTTCTAAGTTCCTTGGACCATTCATGCACCGGTGAAATTTGGAAAACTCGTTGGATCTCGTCTCTTCGCTCTTGTATATAGCTCCGAACTTTAGGGCAATCTTGATTAGCTCTCGAACCTTCTAGCTCTGTCATATGATCATCCATCCTCTTCTTTTCTTGTTCAAGGTTCAAGAACTCTTGAAGTTTTGTAACCAGTTCCTTTGGAGGAATATACTTGTAACAAAATTCTGGGATAAAGGTCTCCCACGCGAGTTCTTCTCCGGACTCCTTTAATCTTGACCTCACCTCCTTGAGCCATTTTGAAGCTTCGCCCTGGAGTAAACGTGAAATGCACTTGACCTTCTTTTGTGAAGTCTCCGGACAATTCTCCCGAATCCATATCGTCATGGAGAGCCACTCTTCGGCTTCAATACTATCACCTCCAGACCACTTCGGTGGATTAAAATCATCAAACTTCTTGTAGACCAAAAACTCTTGTTTCTCTTGTTTCCCTTTTGATGCCAAATATGGATTTGAAGATGCCATCCTGAAATAAGAAAATGATTCCAAAATATCGATGCGAGCCGGGTTTAATACATGTTCATGTGAATGATTAATACAAACAATATAATTAATTCAAGTAATTCTCATAATAAATGAGAGTGAATGCAAACAATCACAAAATCCTAAGCCGAACGACCTAGACAGACTTGACACGATGCCAGAGCTCCGGTTTTGCAACCAAGAGCTCTGATACCACGCAAGGATGTAACACCCCGGAGCGAAGGGCGCCACATCCCCCGCACCATAGCCCAACACGTGAAACGAAATGGGAACTCTGCCCACGCATCGAACCATGACGGGAGACAAACAAAACTCACCCCTAGGCTAGGCGGGCTAGACCCTGAACAGAGTGCGCAAGAGAATCAAAAGCAGAATGCGAAAGCAACAGGATCGCAAAACATAATGCATGCATCCAATCTAAAAGCAAGGTATAACAAATATTACATGCCATGCCCATCCCGGCGAAATAAAATGGACTTAAGTTCGAATTACAAGGCATAACTTATACATAATACCATATTTACGTATTTATACGTAGTACCAAATATACATAGTACCAGAGCGGGAAAGTAAATGTGCCAATGCAAAAGCTAAGCTAAAGACTCGACAAAACGACTCCCAAAATAAAAGACCGCCGTCTAGCTCGACTCCCCACCGGGTACCTACAAACTCAAAGAAAAAGGGGGAAAAACAAACAACGAAGAGGGTCAGTCCTAAAGACTGGTGAGGGGGCTAACACACACACACATACATATAAGTAGAGCATAGCATAATCAAATCGAAGAATGTTCATGAACCGGGGTTGGTTTTTGCATTCCAAATCATTTAACCCATGATACTACATATAGGAAGAAAGGTTTAGGGCCGAAGGCCAAAATACACCAAGTTTTAGAAATTAGAAGTCCAATCCCGATTCACAAACCATAACGGAAACGAAGGCTTAAACAAAATGACTCGGTGAGTACGAGTCCAAACCCCTTACTCCATAGCAAAGCAAAGCAAAGATAAACACAAACCATAAATCAATCCAACCTTTCACCGTTTGGGGAAGAGAGCGGCCACTCTCAACCCCCGCACTTACCTTATAATATAATGGTGGCTTCGGGGGATCCTAGCCGACCCTGACGGGTTATACCGCCGACATGTGAAACCCACTTTCCCCTCGACCTCCCGAGGATGAGCGAAACCTCACTTTGTGGAGCCGTGTTGATGAGAGAGCCCGGCGACCCCATGGCCGACCTGAGATCACATACCACTTCTCCGGGGCCCAAACTTACATGAAAATCACATAGATACGAAGCTTATCTCGCCACACACACACACACTTACCAAAGCTTACTCAAAAGAAGATCAAAATAGTGCTTATATACATATAAAAGCCTTTTCAAGCTCTCGTGACAAAACGGGATAAAACCCAAAAAATACTAATCAAACACTTATCTATTTGTATATATATATATATGTAACATCCCGATCGTTCAGACTTTCAGGTATTCGATTATGTGCGCGATTTAATTATTTAATTATGTGATTATTTGATGTTTATTATTTGTTTAAGTGCTTAATTGCTAATTATTTGTTTTAAGGAATTGATTTATTTAAACGTTTAACCTTCTATGTTTTGTATCTTGTTCGTTTTGCCTCTGATTTCAATTTCGATTTTTGTGAATTTTTGTTATGTGTGAACTACGTGAGTTATGAACGTGTTTATGTGCTCGTTTTATGTTTCGGGACTTGTTTGGTTTGTTTTTTTGATTGGTTTTTGGAGACGGAACTTATAGGGCTTTAAACGCTTTTAGCGTGCCTTGGGTTCCGGGCGGCATATCTTGAGCTCGGGAATTCGGATTCGAATTCCGTCACCTCCGTTGGACTCATTTCGACGATACGGGTTCAATGGAACAAGCCTCACATTTTTCTAAGTTCATTAAGACCTCCGACATTCGACCAAAACAAGCATCTCGCACCTAAAAGACATGTTTTGACCTAACCTAGCTTTGTGGGACCCTCTTAACTCAACTCAACCTTAACCTTGACTTTGTGTCCATGTGTTAAGCTCTCCTCTCCCCCTTAACCTCTGAAAACCGAAACCAAACCCACCCCCCCCCCCCTCATTCACGTTTTTCAGCAGCAAGAGAAGAAGGAAAGAGAAGGAAGAAAACCCTTGTTCCCTTTTGTTGATTTTGAGCTCAAATCATCTCCTTTCTTCATCATTTCTTAAAGGTAAGTATATTTTTGTGTTCTCCACCCTTCTTTGAATGTTTTAATCCATTTTAATCTTGTTTTGCTTCAGATTTTGTAAGGGCTTGGGAGGTTGTATGAATAGGGACTTAGAAGGGATTTTTGCTCTTTTGACATGATTGATGTTTGTGGCTGTTTTAGGTGCTATAAACTGAGTATTTGAGCTTATTTCTCTTCCTTTTTGATGCATAACACTTGGTATGTGAGTTAGGAAGGATTTGTCTTTAGAAACCTCTTGGATTTGAATTGAGTTTGGAGCTTAAAACTTGATTTTAAAATCTGCTCCTTTCTTTCTTTGTTGCTGTCAGGATTTTTGAGCTTTTTGGTTGGTTCTTTCCATTCCATCTCGTGCCTTATGACTTGGTTATGTAGTATTTGGATAGCTTGATATGTTTTCTATGTTTTTGCAAGCTTTTAGCTCATAATTCAACTCCTAACTTGGTGTTTTTGCTGCTGCTACTTTTGCTCATTCTGCTCCAATTTTCTGCCAGCTTTGTTTTGATCATTGTGGCTGCTTTTTTATGGCTTGGATTGCATGAATTTGTGCTATTTTAATCCTCCTTTATGTGTTAACTTGATGTTGGTTTGGTTGGCTTTGAGTTTTGGTGACTTTTGGGGCTGAAATTCAAGTTTTTTAGCTTCTGTCTCAAATCCACCGGGGTGGATTTTCCTTTTGAAAAAAATCCACCGGGGTGGATTTGAGGCAGACACTCCTGGGAGTTTCTGAACCAAAAATCCATGGGGGTGGATTTAGGTCAGTGGCTCCCTTTGCCCCAAACTTTGGTTTTCTTATTTCGTTTCACTTTCTTTTCGCTTTCCCAACCCTAGTTTGTTTTCCCTTGCTCTTCTAACATGTTATATTATGTGTTAAGCTTTATGTTATGAATTCTTGGCTCGTTTTATGATTTCGTTTGTGATATATGATCTTATATGCAATGTATGCTCTCATATGACCTAAGTTTGAATTCATTTCATTTCATTTGCATCATAAACATACATATGCATTTGCTGAGCGTATATTTGGTTCATATTGAGTCTAAGTGGATCCCTTGTTGTTTGTGTTGTCCAGTTGACCCTCCGGTTGACGACGAGGTTGATCTTTAGGCGTCCGTTTCACTTCCTTTTGTCACCACTACACGTCCGGAAGGTGAGGTTTTGTTCTTTTAGATATTATGACCTAAAACCCTAATTGCTTTGAATCCCGCATGTGAGTTATGTATATTATACGTTAAATACGTGTATGATATGTACTTTGAGGACTTGTTCCATTTGTTATAAGACTTTGAAAATGATTGGTATAGGTATATAAAATATTTTGCCTTCGATTTGAAAACCTTTGATTCGTGTGAGTGTGTGCGCGAGAATTTGGCTTTGAAAGATAAGCTTTGTTGGAAAATATGATTTTGAACTATGTTTTGGGACCGGAGAGTGGTATGGTATCTCGGGAGGGCCGAGGGATCGCCGGGCTCTTCCATCAACATTCTCTTTTGAGAGTCTCGCCTAACCTTAGGAGGTTGAGGAAGGGCGTTTCTCTTAAGCCGGCAGAAGTAATCGCCGAAGGTTCAAGGAAGTAATTAAACCTTGATTCGTGAGACTTTGATCGATAGTTAGGGCCGTCAACCCTTCTATCACCCGGAGAAGATGGTTTATGATTTTGCTATGAATTTGTCTTTGTTTATGGAAGTTGGAGGATTAACTCATACTCGCCGAGTTGTGTGAAATTGTATGATCTATGAAACGGGAATGGATTCTTAAATACTTAAAATTGGTTGTTATGGCCTTTGGCCTTTAACCCCCCCCCCCCCCCCCCCCCTTTTTCTATATATTTATTATCACGGGAAATGATTTAGCTTGCAAAAACCATCCCTGGTTCATGGATCTTTTTATGACTTTCGTTAAGTGCTTTGCTCTATACGTATTATTGGGTGCGTGTGTAGCCCCCTCACTAGTCGTTAGGACTAACCCTCTTTGTTGTTTCTTTTCTTTACCCTTCTTTGAGTTGCAGGTGTCGTTAGAGTTGAGCTAGGCGGCAAGTTTGTCTTTTGGGTCTTACTTGTGTCTTAGCTGGGGTCTACATTTGCATTGTAGTGGTTTATTTCCTAGTATTTTTGAATTACGGAATTATGTATTATGAATTTGGAGAAGAATACATACTTGGATTATTTTTGGCCCGGGTTGGGCATTGTGTAATTGTGGTTGATCTTGTGAACTCCTAACTTTGTGATACGTATGTATGTGATCTTGGGCTTTCATTAGGTGTTGTTTATCGCTTCCGCTATTCTTCTTTGCACTCTGATTGAGGGTCTAGGCCGCCTAGCTAGAGAGTGAGTTTGTTTGTCTCCCGTTCGCTATTGTTTGATGCGTGTACGGATTCTCTATTTTGTTACACATGTCGGACTCTAGTGCGGGAGATGTGGCGTCTCTCGCTCGGGGTGTTACAATATATAAGTCACATGCCGGCTTAAAATACACATAAGGTTGTAGGTCATAATAGCTAAAAGAAAAAAAAACCCCACCTTGTCGACCAAACCGAACAAAAGAACCACCTCTTCAACCTCGAGACAAACCTAAGAATAAAACAGAGACACGAGGCAAACTTAGACTCAATATGAACCAATTAGACGCTTGGCATATGCATAAGGATGCAAATGATGCATAAAGTATGAAATGAAGTTAACACTTAGGTCATCTTAATCCATATTGAATCATATCGAAACATAGCTCACATAATCCACGTTAACAAGTTCACGAACTTCACATAATCAACATAACATGTCAAATACCAAGTTAAGAGTGCATATATCTCATATAAGAGCAAAGGAATTACAAGTAAGGCAAGTAAACAAAGTAGGAAGCCACACACACATAAGTAAGGGAGCACTTAGATTACACAAGGCACGTTTCACGTTAAACGAATCCGAAAATTTAATACAACACACATAACACATTAATCAAACATAAAACAAGTTGAAATAAAGAAAAGACAAGTTATATCATAGCACATTACATATATAAACATGTATATAGCACATTAGGGTCAAGAACGGGGAGGGAATCAAACAAAACGAGCAAGAAAACAGGTACGAGGCCAAGGTATGGCCGTACCCAGACCCAGGGCCGTGTATTTTTAACAAAGGGAAGATCCACGGCCGTAGATCTCAGTCCAAACACACCTCGGATTCTGCCCTGAAAATCCACGGCCGTGGGTGGATTTTAGTGTAAAAATCCACGGCCCTGGATCTGCTCCAGTAGCAAAAGTTGAGATTTTGGCCCCTTAAACACCAAGAACTCCATCTAAACTCAACCCAACACATCATACAAGGATTATGCAACAAATATCCAAATATTTATGCCCTAGGTCATGCAAAAATCGAAGCTAAAGTGAGGGGAAAGGAGAAGATGCACACCAAGTTCATGTTCTTCCAATATCATGCAAGACCAACAATGGCAACTCTTATATAACTCAAATACCATGTAATACAAGTTCAAGGAGACATGAAGGGAGATCATAAGAACATATTACATGCATCAAATCAAAAGGAAACTCAAGGATTGCATAGATTCATCAAAAGGGGTATAAAACCTAACTATTCATCATATATGCCAATGAATGCTCAAATCAGGGAGATATCTTGCAAGCTTAGAGTTAAAATGACCAAAAATGAACAAAGAGCACAAGTAATAACTTACCTCTTGAATTGGAAGAGATTTGATGAAGTCTTGGGCTCAAATCTTAGAGAAATGGCTTGATCCCCTTTCTACCTCTTCTCTTCTCCACAAAGCTGAACTTGGGGGCTCTTTTTCTCTTCATTTTTGGGGGTGGTTCGAGATTAGGGCTGAGGGAAGGGATAGATATGCAAGTTAGTGGATGGTGGAACCAAGAATGAGTTGAATTGGTCAACAATTACGGGAGTTATGTCTTATTTGGTAAAAGTGGCAAATCTATCAAAAGAGGCTCAAACCGGAAGAAATTCGGATGATCAAACTGGCTTAGAAAAATATGAATCTTGATTCCTTGGCTTGATTTCTTTGTTACAAGTCCAACGCATCTTCCGGAATTTGAATCCGAATTCCCAAGCTCAAGTTATGCCTCCCGGAACACAAGGTGCGCTAAAGCTCGTTAGGCCCTTATGTCCCTAACACATAAAATGGTTCAAAAACCGTATCAAACAAACTCAAAAACAAGTGACGAGGACGTAAGCAAATCCATATAACACATAATTCATGCAAGGCACGTAGTCACAAAAATTAGAAACGAAAACGAACACAAACGGAGCAAGAACGAAGCAATGAGGCAAATATGAGGAAATAAGTAACATACGGTTTAATTAAAGGTCATGTAATTCAAATAAATCATATAAGGAATATAATAAACATACAATGCACGTAATTAAATAATTAAAACCGCACGTAGCTCTCTCGTGAAGGCGTACCTGGAATGGCCGGACGAGCGGGATGTTACATTATGTCTTTTTCTTTTTATTGTAATTTGAGAGTAGAGATAGGTGGTGAGGTTTTTTCTTTCATTTTGGAGACAATGCACCCATGGAGTAAGATGGATCCACACAACAAGTAACAAGATGGAGGTCATAAGTGAAGACCTCTCGAATTGTTAGAGAGGATTACTATTATTGTAATAGATAGGGCATCGTTTTATTTCTAATTCCCTTATGTGATTTAAACTGTTTATGTGGCATGTATGTTAGAACTTGTGATTGTGGAGTGGCTCCCACATATCACGCATAAGATAGGTAGAACCCATGATCATCTCATGTTAGTATCATGCTAGGACATGTTATCTATTAAGTGCTTGTGTGAAATGCATTTAAGTTGTACTTGCATTAATCAAGACTAATTAAATTGGATAACATTTATGTTGGTGAGGTCGAACCGGATAACTCTCCGGTTATATCGAAAATTCCCATTAAATATTAAGCTAATTTTCTAAAATAGGTGTTTAGTTCAAGGTGCAAACTTTGAATTAAATTCCTAGCATTCCATCAATAGGATTGAAGTTTAATAGGGGAAGCTAGATGCTGGCCACGAGTCTTGGGGTGTCTATGTGAAACCTATTAGTTCTTAGTTTCCTAATTGATCTTAAATGATCAATATTTCGTGATCAATTTTAGCAAGAGCGATGACCGCGAGTCGTGGGTCGTTCAAACTAAGTTTTGATCATGATCTTATGATTGATGGGTCTAGCTTAACGCCTAAGTAAATATGGATGTCGCACGAGTTGTGGGTCCATATTGAAAGATGGGTGATGCAAAAACATTGCTAAGAATTCCACAGTGTTGGAATTGGTAAGTTGTACCTACCTTAGCCATAATTGAGAATGGCCACGAGTCGTGGGTTCAAGATTAAGTGCTTAGGATCTTAGTACCCATTGGGATAACAAGTATCCTCTAAGATCTTTGGGAATTATAGATCTTTGAAAAACAGTGGGAGCTACATAGATTAGAGACCTAATCTCATGTATATCGTTATTATTCAGCATGCTCACTAGTTCTGTTTTTTCCATTTAGGTCGTAGATTCTGTGATTCTCTACGTGTTTTGAAATAGCAACCAAAAACCCTCTAGTATCGATCCTCGAGTCAAACAAGTTGACTGGTCCCAACTATTCTGATTGGCTTAGGAATCTAAAAATCGTTCTAGATTCCGAAAAGAGAACTTATGTTCTCTACGAGGCAGAGCCCGTTCCCGAAGGGGACGCTCCGACCCGGACTGAGGGGATGCGATCCAGAAGTGGAAGGATGATAATCTCCAAGCCCGTTGTCCCATGCTTGCTAACATGTCTCCGGACATGCAAAGACAACATGAGTCCATGGAATTCGCTTGGGAGATTTACGACCACTTAGAGCAACTTTACCGACCTCATGAGCGCGTTACAAGGTATAACACCTCAAAGGAATTGTTCCATTTGAGAATGAAGGAAGGTACAAATGTCCATGAATATGGACTCAAGTTTCTTGCTCTCACTAAGAAACTTGCTTCCATGGACATGCCACTGAGAGATGAGCTTTCAGTGGATTTGTTGCTAGCCTCGCTCCCATCATCATTCAATCCTTTTGTCCTTAACTTCAACATGAATCATGCAAATGCTAGTGTAGCTGAGCTGATTAGTCAGCTTGTGACTGCTGAAAGCACGATCAAGAAGGACAATAAGATTATGATGGTGACTGCTCCATCTTCTTCTATGCCTTCTAAAGGCATGGACAAGAAAGCCCAAAAGAAGAAGAAGACCCTTAGGCCCAATGGAGGCATCACGAAGGGAAAAGTCCAAAAGAAGAAATGTGATCAGAAAGAGGACGTTTGCTTCCATTGTGGCAAACTGGGGCATTGGAGGAGAAACTGCCAAGAGTACAAGGCTACTCTACAAAAAGGTATGTTTCTCGTTGAAGTAAACCTTTCTATTAATTCTAACTCTTGGGTACTTGATACCGGTTGTGGATCTCATATCTGTAATGATGTACAGATGCTAAGTGAGGTCCGACAGCTGAAGGGAGGAGAATGTGTCTTGAAGATTGGGGATGACTCAACGGTCGAAGCTCAAGCCTTAGGCACAATTAGATTAGATTTAGTTCATTCTGTTTTAGTTTTAAATAAATTCCTTTTTGTACCAGACATTATTCGTAATATTATTTCAGTTCCAATACTTGATTGCGAAGGTTATGAAATTAATGTTAAGAATGTTAACTTTTTCCTTAAAAAGAATAATTTTTCAACACTGCTTGGTACATTAAACAATGGACTTTATCTAACTCAAAATAGTAATATTTTGAATATACAATGAGAAACAAAACATAAGAGAGATGACGAAGTCTCAGCGTCTTTGTGGCACGCTAGATTAGGGCATATTTCTAAGAACAGAATTAACAAGTTAACTATCTTAGGGACATTCTCTGAAAATGACCTTAAACAGTTGATTTCCTGCGAATCCTGTGTCAATGGAAAAATGTCCAAAATTCCTTTTAAAGGAAGTGTGGAACGAGCCACAAAGACCTTAGATTTGATCCATTCTGATGTTTCCGCTCAGTGTAAGCACTCGAAACAATCATCAGTACTTCATAACCTTCACTGATGACTTTAGTCGTTTTGGCTATGTGTACTTAATGAAGTACAAATCTGAGGCTTTTGAGAAATTCTTAGAATTTCAAAAGGAGGTTGAGAACCAAACTGGTCACAAGATCAAGACACTTCGATCTGAGCGAGGTGGCGAGTATCTTAGTGAAGAATTCTTTAATCATCTCAGAGATAATGGGATTATTTCTCAGTGGACTCCTCCAGGAACTCCTCAGCTTAATGGAGTTTCTGAGAGAAGGAATCGAACCCTACTTGATATGGTTCGTTCCATGATGAGTTTCACTAACTTACAACCTTCTTTCTGGGGCTATGCTCTGGAAAGTGCAGCCAAGATTTTGAATCTTGTTCCTTCTAAGTCAGTCCCCAAAACGCCCTATAAAATGTGGCATGGTAAAATCCCTAGTTATTCTTATTTAAGAATTTGGGGTTGTCCTGCTTATGTGAAGAGGACAGTGGGAGATAAGTTAGAAGCTCATTCTAACTTATGCTACTTTGTTGGATATCGTAAGGAATCCATAGGATACTACTTCTATGATCAAACTGAACAAAAGGTGTTTGTTTCAAGAAATGCAACTTTTCTTGAGGAACCGTTCCTAGGAGAAAAGAAAGGCAAGATCATAGAACTCGAAGAAATTCGAGATCATTCCATGCCACCTACGCAAGAGACGCCTCAATCTGATACCCCACAACCAATCATGAACTTCGATACACGTGAAAATCTTCCTCTAAGGCATTCTGAACACACTCCTCGACAGCCTAAGAGATGGTATGGTTTTCTCCATGAAATCTCTTAACAGAATAATGATCCTCTAACATATGAGGAGGCACTGTCAGACTTGGACTCTGAACAGTGGAAACAAGCCATGAAATCCGAAATGGATTCCATGTACTCCAACCAAGTTTGGACCTTGGTAGATTTGCCTGATGGGGTTAAACCCATAGGTTGCAAATGGATCTTTAAGAGAAATCTTGGAGTAGATGGAAGCATCGCGGCCTATAAGGCAAGACTGGTTGCAAAAGGCTTCACTCAAAGGCCCGGTGTGGACTTTGATGAAACCTTCTCACCGGTTGCAATGCAAAAGTCCATTCGGATCATGCTTGCCATAGCTGCATATTACGATTATGAGATATGGCAAATGGATGTGAAAACTGCCTTTCTTAATGGAGACATTGTTAAAGACATTTATATGGATCAACCCATAGGTTTCACATTTAGTGGGAGTGAGCAAAAGGTTTGAAAACTCCAAAGATCAATCTACGGATTGAAACAGGCTTCTAGGAATTGGAACATTCGTTTTGATGAAGCAGTCAAAGCGTTTGGCTTCGTTCAAAATTTGAATGAGTCCTACGTGTATAGAAAAGAATTGGAGACTTCAGTGCAATTCTTGGTACTTTATGTTGATGACATCCTTCTAATTGGGAATTTGAAGGATGACATGAAAGTTACCAAATCTTGGTTATCGAACCAATTCAAGTTGAAAGATCTTGGTGAGGTGTCCTACATTCTCGGCATAAAGATCTATAGGCATAGATCTAAGAGATTAATAGGACTATCACAATCGATGTACATAGATAAAGTACTGAAACGGTTCAGTATGGAGAATCCGAAGAATAAAGTTCTTCCCATGAGTGTAGGAACATCTCTTTCGAAGAAGATGTGTCCTAAGACGAACCTTGAGAAGGAAAGAATGACTCATGTGCCATATGCCTCGGCAATAGGTAGCATAATGTATGCAATGCTATGTACTCGACCAGATGTGGCTTATGCACTTAGTGTAATGACCCGTTTCCAATCAGACCCTGAAGAATATCCTAAAGTACTTACGAAGCACTAGGGATTTATTCTTAGCATACGGAGGACAGAAAGATCTAGTAATCAGAGGATACTGGGATGCAAGCTTTGCATCTGACTTGGATGATTTTAAGTCAATGTCGGGATACATTTTATGCCTTAACAGCGAAGCAATGAGTTGGAAAAGTTCCAAGCAGACGACCACTACAGATTCGACCACTGAGGCCTAATACTTAGCTGCAAACGATGCAGCTAAGGAAGGTGTTTGGATTAGAAACTTCATTCAAGAATTGAATGTCGTTCCTAGTATGAAAGACCCCATTACTGTGTTTTGTGACAACACTGGGGCGGTTGCTCAAGCAAGAGAACCAAGATCTCACCAACGGACCAAGCACATTATGAGGAAGTATCACCTAATCTGTGATATCATCAAACGAGGTGATCTGTAAATCAAGAGGGTCACATCAGCAGAGAACGTGGCAGACCCACTTACTAAACCCCTTAGTCGAGAAGCTTTCGAAGGCCATCTTGCGAAGATGGGACTTAGATTAGCTCCTGAATGGCTTTGACGGGTAAGTGGGAAATTGTTAGGAATAGTGCCCTGAAAGTCAATGTCATAGTCAACTTTGTTACTTTCCTTTTGTAAATCACAGACAATCTTTGAATAAAACGAATTGAGTCAACACTTCTTTATATGCTCTTGTTTGATTGTGTGTTTCCTTTTGACTGCGCATGTATAAGAACTCCCCTAATCAATATGACTTGTAGGACTCAACCACTTAGGTGAAGTGGTTCATGAGACGAGCCCTATATCAAATAAGTCATGATTAGAAATCTCTCCAAGCCGTTGAGTCCGAAAGACAGTGGGAGTGTCAGCCTGACTCGTTTGAGGCTTGCTCATGTGATCACGCCCTTAAGAAGGACCACCTTGTTTCATGGGGTGCAAAGTGTATAGTTGATACGTGCGTGATACATGGGGATGCTTACTTATTCTAAGTAGGTACACTGAGGTGTCCCGTATGAGAAGATTCCTAAATGGGAAAGGAAGTTTCTATATCTGGAAAAAGAAACTTCCAGATTAGGAAATATCTCACGAGTCATTGATGTGATTAAGTGATCCTTAAACTTGAGATTCCATAGATACTTTATGAGCTAACTCTGTAGTCTTAGGTGTAAGCTTTAAAGGGTGTTGCCTTAGACAACTGATTCAAGGCTTATGCTGGGGCTGCACAAATGGCACATGAAAGTATATGAGAATCAATAAAGGACCTACACTTGCGTGAGCAAGATGATCTCTTATTGTGTAAGTCATTCATATGCCATCTAGGAGTCCTTGGCCAGGGCAGTGGATCAAGACATCAAGAAAGGAGTTTCTTAGATTGATATCAAATGGATATGAAATGCACTTAACATTAAGATTGAGATTATTAGGGCTCTGATTATTCCCTTACGCTAGCTCTTGGTTGAGAGATGGGATGTAGGAGGAATGTATCTCCCATATGTCAACGACATAAAGGTTCTGTCGAATCGAGACATTCTTATTCAGCTAGGGGTCAAACACCTGTTGCTAGATGAAGGTCGTTTGATTTGTGGACTGATTAATTAATTAGAGAATTAATTAATTAGGGTCACTGCTAATTGAATTAAGAACCTAGAGGGTCACACACAACAACCCGGTCACGTGGGTTAAGGCTTGAATCGATTAAACGAGTTGATCAAACCATTAAGTGAATGGTGGGGTCCACACGTGTGAATCACACGTGTGGAGCACGTGTATGACACGTGTCATCAATGACACGTGTAGTCACGTGCATGTGTATGTGTATATATTAAATAATTAATGTGTTAATTATTTAATGGACTTTGATTTAATCTTGAATTAATATTAAAGTTCTAATTTGGAGAAATAAAATCTAATAAATAATTAATTATGAATTAATTATATTATTAGTCTTTAAGTTATTTATTATTTAATAAATAAAGTAAAATAAAATATCTAAAAGAGTTAGATATAATTCTTGCTTTCCAAGTTGATCAAAAGGAGACTTTTGGTCAAAGTTAGAGACTTAGTCTCCAAGCAAGAAATCCCTTTCCAAAAGGAGTTTGGAATCCTTGTCCAAAAGGGATAAGGTGTTCGAACCCCTAGCTCTATATATAGAGGGGTTCGAACCTCATGGATGGATGATAGGAAATTCTCCTGCTCCATAATTATACACTAAACCCTAGAGCCTAAACACCGAATATAGACCTAGCATCCTCCCTATTCGGATCGTGGTCGTGGTTGGTGGACTATTTCTCTAGAGGGCTACTATCATGAAGTCTTGAAAGATTCGAAGGAGATTTTGGGGATCAAGCCGCGTGAAGAGCGTTCTTGGGCGGCTAGAACGTGTCAAGAAAACTACTACCTAAGTGAGTTTCTTGATCTCTACGAATTTGGGAATAGGAATTACGAGTTTTCGATCTTGCTTAGTTGGAAATTTTTTTAATTTTCGCTGCTTTTCTGATTCGTTTTTCCAACAATTTCTTAGTGTTCGTTCATGGATCGAAGTATCCTTAATGAGGTACTTCAGTTCATGTTAATAGATATTTGTATTCCCTCTGGTTCGAATGTAGAACATTTCCTTAGATGTGCTATACTTTATTACACTGAGTTGTTACAATTGCTTAAAGTGGTCAAAATCTCTCAAGTTATTCTCATTGGTTCTTTGTTTTCATTACTTGTTCAGAAGCATGCTTGACAATCTTGAAGTGAATGAGCTTAGAGATTGATTTCTTTATTGCTTCTCTTTTGGGTCGGACTTCCACTGGTAGGTGAATAATCCACCTCGTAGAGAATAATTTTGTTTATTTTGGAATCCAAAATAAATTTTAGAATCCAAAGCCAATTAGAGTAGTTAGGACTTAGTCAACTTGTTTGACTCAAGGATGGATACGAATTGGTTTGCATTTCATATCATAGAGAATCACAGAACTACAACTAAATGCTAAACAGAGAAATAATGTGTTAGGAATAGTGCCCTGAACGCCGATGTAATAGTCTGCTTAGTACTTTTCCTTTTGTAAATCACATACAATCTTTGGATAATAAATGAACTAAGGCAACACTTCTTTATATGCTCTTGTCTGATTGTGTGTTCACTTTAGCTATGCATGTATAAGAACTCCTCTAACAAATATGACTTATCGGACTTAACCATTTGGGCGAAGTGGTACATGAGATATATGAGCCCTAAATCACTTAAGTCATGATTAAATAGAAATCACTCCAAGCCGATGAGTCCAAAAGACAGTGGGAGTGTCGATATGACTCGTTGGAGGCTTGCTCATGTGATCGTGCCCTTAAGAAGGGTCACCTTATTTCATGGGGTGCAAAGTGTATTGATTGATACGTGGGTGATACATGGGGGTGCTTACTTATACTAAGTAGGTACATGGAGGTGTCACGTGTGAGAAGATTCCTAAATGGGAAAGAAAGTTTCTATTTCTGGAAATAGAAACTTCCAGATTAGGAAATATCTTACTAGTTATTGATGTGATTAAGTATTCCTTAGACTTGAGATTCCATCGATGCTTTGTGGGCTAACTCTGCAGTCTTAGGTATGAGCTTTAAAGGGTGTCGCCTTGGACAACTGATTCAAAGCTTATGCTGGGGCTGCACAAGTGGCACATGGAAGCATATGAAAATCGATAAACGACCTACACTTGCATTAGAAAGTTGATCTCTTATTGTGAAAGTCATTCATATGCCATAATGAAGTCCTTGGCCAAGGCACTGGATCGAGATCAAGAAATGGGTTTCTTGGATCGAAATCAAATGGATATGAAATGCACTTATCTTTAAGATCGAGATTATTAGGGTTCTGATTATTCCCTTGCCCTAGATCTTGATTAAGATAATGGATGTAGAAGGATTTTATCTCACATATGTTAATGACTTAAAGGTTCTTTCGAATCAAGATATTCTTATTTAGTTAGGGGTCACACATCTGTTGCTAGACACTGGTAGTGTGATCAGTGGACTGATTAATTAATTAAGAATTAATTAATTAATGTCACTGCTAATTGAATTAAAAACCTAGAGGGTCACACACAAATGCCTGGTCATGAGGGTTAAGGCTTGAATCGATTAAATGAGTTAATCAGACCAACAAGTGATTGGTTGGGAACCACACGTGTAGGACACGTGTCCTAGGCGTGACACGTGTCACGTGAATGCGGTGTTCAAATAATTAATGTTGATTAATTATTTAATGGACTTTAATTTAATTATGAATTAATAATGATGTTCTAATTTGGAGATTTTAAGTCTAGTAAATAATTAATTATGAAGTGTGGAGGTCCTAGAGGTGCCATATCAACCTGGATATAGTGTTTTTGTAGTACCCGGAACGCTTGGTAGCCACATTCCCCGCACTATAGTTCAATCCACATATGGAACGAGCACCCATACATGAATCAAGCATATAGTGAACGGGAGATAATAAAAAAAACGACACTCTAGCTAGGCAGGACTAACCCTCAATCAATACCAACATGCATAATCAATAAACGTAAGCAAGATAATTTACATTCACTTCATTACCATCAATCAAGTCCATGTCCATCACTTTTATTCATAAACAATATCAATTATCCATAAACCATTTATAATATACATAAGTACCAACACCGTTCATAAGCAATAGAAATGCATCAATAATTTACATGAGCTATAATGGACCCAAAATGAAAGACTCAATTCCCGCCTAGCCCGCACCCTGCAAGACCTGAAAATGTGAGGTGTCAGTCTAAGAACGACTGAGTGAGGGGTTTATAAATATAAGCGCAATTACCAAGCAAGCCATAATCTCGGGTAATATTTTATAAAAGAAGACAATATAAGTTCAAGACTATAATACTTTCTCGCCCTAGATTACAACTAGTCCAATTTATAATTCAATCAATCAGTGGCCCGGCGAGTGAGGGCAAATCTCCAACCGTTCTCCGACTGTGTACAATAATTCAATTATTCAATGATTAGGTGATCAAGCAATCAATTAAAGTGCACAATTAGCAATTTCAATAACCCCTTCTTCCTCCGGGTGATGGTGGGTTTGCAAGGCCCAACCATCCAATCAGATGAGGGGAGCACGAACACTCAAACCCTCGGGTTCTCATTATCCAACCAAACCTCCTGGTGGACTCAGAGTTCATCCCCACGATGTGAGGGAGTGCAAGAGTTACCCGTCAGCCCTTGCTTTCCCGGTTGGCTCAAGACACTACCCTCGGGCCCATAGTGAACAATCATGATACTCGCCCAATACACTATCAATCAATCAATCGGTACAATTCAGTTCAGTAATAGTAATTCAGTACAATAGTAGTGATTCAGTTGTAAATCATTTGAGGTATATGGAAAACTATAAATATATATATACATTTGGGTCGAAGTCCACATAAGGGTTGTACGGGTTCTATATAAATAGAAATTATACCTCACCTGACGAGCGACGGAACAAGACAAGGATACAAGAAAGGGCCCAAACGATCAATGATCTCCGCCTGGAGAAAAACTGGACAAGAAAGGAAATAACGGGAACTCGTGAGACGAGACTCAATATGAGACCAAGTATGACGCACGGCCATGCTCATGTAAATAAATAAACTAGAAATCAAGTGACACTTAGCATTTATGAAAACCAATTAACACCGAAGAGTTGAAATTAATCTCCAAGAGTCATGTATACCTATCATTCAATTATTTCAAGCTCAATTCATATAGAGCATGGAGTCACACAATCATGTTTGAGCAATTAAGTACCAAGAAGTGTCACATAGGGCATAATTATCAATTAACCAAGTATATATATCATATGATTCACATATGGGAGCCAAGTGAGTGAAAGGAACGCAAGAAGAGAGGTTTTGGTGAAGTTGGGCAAAACTCGACAATATTCGAAAACGTACATGCTGTAGGAAAACTGGAATATCTTCAGTTCTAGAAGTTGGAATTGAATTTTTCTTGTTTGGTATGAAACTAGACACAAAGACCTTTCTGTTGAAATATGGCTCATTTTCTAGTTCAAAGCGAGGTGGAAATGGCGTAGGCCCGAAGTTGTCCGGTAAAGTGGTGACACCAAAAAGAATTCATCATATCTCACAAACTAGAAAAGATATTGAGGTGATTCTAATTGGAGAATATTCTAGACTTCAATAGGTTTTCGTGGGTTCAAAAATCAGGTCAATCGGAGTTCAGACGAGGGTGTCGCGGCCGTGACAAAATTGCACTGAAAATCAGTCGCGGCCGCGAAGGAAAAATGGCCAGTTCTCGAGTTGTTGGTCGCGGGCGCGACCAAAAATGGTCACGACCGCGACCCCCAATTCCAGCAGCAGCAAAAGGCTTCGGGAAAACAGGGCAAGACTTGATTTTTGGCTCCCAAGCCTTCCCACATCAAACCAATGCAAGAATTCAATTCAAAACTATCATATAACTCATATATATCCATTAGGCATCAATTAATCCATGGAAACATGTATAAAACATCAAGAATTCATCAATCAAAACTCATATAATTTCATGCCATCAACTTCTCATTTTCTTCAAGAATTGATGTAAGCTTTCAAGTATAATGATTAAGATCATGCTTCTAACTACATATAACCAAGGAATTACTTCAAAATTCTCAAACCCTAACTTTATATATGAACTCAAGAATTCAATTAAATTCCCAACTCTACCTTAATGAAAGAAAGAAAGGAGAAATGATGGTATGATGATGATGTGTAACGCCCCGATTTTCAGACAGTCAGGTACGCTCGACACGTGTGGGTTTCGAGCGTTAGGATTTTATTCTATTAATTTCGTTTAATTAATTTATACGTGTTATATTAATGTTATAAATTGTGTTCCAACATGAATACGTGGAAAGTACATGAAAATCCATTTATTTCGAGAATTCTTGTATGCATGGAATTTAATTGCTACATGAATTAATTGTCCAATTTGAGTTAATTGCTAAATTGTCCTTAAATGCTTATTCATTTCAATTGAGGGCGCTGGACTGGTCTTCGGGCTGGTGATTGTCCGTCCAATCACAGGAAGAACAATACCGTATCGTGTTCGTGTATTCTCTTGGCCAGGTCCTCCCTAGTGAGGGCGCTGGACTGGTCTTCGGGCTGGTGATTGTCCGTCCAATCACAAGAAGAACAAGGCCTATCGTGTACATGCGTTCTCCTGGCCAGGTTCTCCTTGGTGAGCGCGCTGGGCTGGTCTTAGAGCTAGTGGTCGTCCGTCCAACCACAGGAAGAACAACTCTATCGTGTTACAAACAAGCCATGTATTGATTGCATGATTTCCATTCCATGAACGTGTTATATGATTACACTATTGCATGACTGCTCGATAATAGAATTGTGTGATCACCTAATGATTAACAAGCAAGCAAGCATGTTTATCGATTGCATGAAAAGAACAAGTATTTAATATTGATAGTTGTATTCTCGGGCGAAGCTATACTATTCTTGAACTTGTATATTTCCCTTTTTTAAACCTTTACCCGAGAATATAACTTGCATGTTATCTGCGCTAATATATATGTAAACCCCTCACTCGGTCTTCATAGACTGACACCTCCACCTTTCAGGTATTGCAGGTGCATGCTAGGCGGGAAGTGAGTCGAGTCCAGTTGTTAGAGTTGAGTCAAACACGGTGCATTTAGCTTACATATCAATACATTATCATCTCCTAAAATAAATAAATAACATATAACCGTAAACATGATTCTCTCGATCAATAATAAACAATCAAGTAAATGCACCGTGTTTGACTCAACTCTAACAACTGGACTCGACTCACTTCCCGCCTAGCATGCACTTGCAATACCTGAAAGGTGGAGGTGTCAGTCTGTGAAGACCGAGTGAGGGGTTTACATATATATTAGCGCAGATAACATGCAAGTTATATTCTCGGGTAAAGGTTTATAAAAGGGAAATATACAAGTTCAAGAATAGTATAGCTTCGCCCGAGAATACAACTATCAATATTAAATACTTGTTCTTTTCATGCAATCGATAAACAGGCTTGCTTGCTTGTTAATCATTAGGTGATCACGCAATTCTATTATCGTGCAGTCATGCAATAGGTGTAATCATATAACACGTTCATGGAATGGAAATCATGCAATCAATATATGGCTTGCTTGTAACACGATAGAGTTGTTCTTCCTGTGGTTGGACGGACAACCACTAGCTCTAAGACCAGCCCAGCGCCCTCACCAAGGAGAACCTGGCCAGGAGAACGCATGTACACGATAGGCCTTGTTCTTCTTGTGATTGGACGGACAATCACCAGCCCGAAGACCAGTCCAGCGCCCTCACTAGGGAGGACCTGGCCAAGAGAATACACGAACACGATACGGTATTGTTCTTCCTGTGATTGGACGGACAATCACCAGCCCGAAGACCAGTCCAGCGCCCTCAATTGAAATGAATAAGCATTTAAGGACAATTTGGCAATTAACTCAAATTGGACAATTAATTCATGTAGCAATTAAATTCCATGCAGACAAGAATTCTAGAAATAAATGGATTTTCATGTACTTTCCACGTATTCATGTTGGAACACAATTTATAACATTAATATAACACGTATAAATTAATTAAACGAAATTAATAGAATAAAATCCTAACGCTCGAAACCCACACGTGTCGAGCGTACCTGACTGTCTGAAAATCGGGGCGTTACAACTCTCTCCCCCTTAAGAGAATCCATCCTCGGATTCCATATCCTGAATTCTTGGAAATTAATTGGCTCTTACGTGTTCATCCCACGCGGGTTAGCTACTCCCCTTCAGGGATTAGTTCGAAAGAGTTCTTTAGTCCACAAGGTCCGCCAAGATGTGAAATCACGACCCTCAACTTTCCGGAGCCTAGACACTTGTAAGAAAATCTACCCTTCCACTATAACAATTTGACAAGTAGTTGAAAATACTGAGAGTGCCCCGTCTCTCAAACAATTAACGAGAGAACCCTGTCTCTCGAGCAAGTAACAAGAGAACCCCGTCTCCTGATAACCCTGAGAGAATCCCCGTCTCTCACGCACTCGAAATGAAATTCAAGCAAGCACTTAGACAAACATTTATACTTAACACACAAGGATCAAGTAAAATTATCATTTATGCAACTAATGGTTCATGTAAACAAGTAATAACAATCAAGGAATTATATACGGGGAACAATGAAGTAATACTGATAAACAAGGAAGCACGTACCAAAATGTTAAAATAATAATTAAGTAATGGTGCACGTGGTATGCATGATTAAGTGTACCGTTCACCGAGGATTGGAATTCTGGGACCGAATTAATTCGGTTGAATACTTGATTCTTTAGTTGAGATTTTCCCGCTTTGTACCACTACGGTTCGATATCCCCATTTCCAGTAATTGTCTCTGCCCTTGTGCTATTTTCTAACATAATCCGTCAATCATCATTAATTACCACGTCTTCAAACCCGTTTTAATCCCAGATTTGCCGGTTGAACCATTCTTGCACTGATTCTCACATTTACTTTCTGATTTCAGAATTGAGAACACCCTGATTTTCTTGTTAGAGTGTAATCGCCCGTTCAAGCTTAAAAGACTGACTTTGGGTTCCAAGCAAGTTCTTTTCCAACAAACCGAGAGAACAGGTTTTACTATTTTCTATACCTCGGTAATCCAAGTGAAACATCTTCCTGAAGCATAGATCTTAACTCTTTATTTGAAGCCCGAAAGTTAAGCTCCTATTCCCTTAGTTAACAATATGGCGAATATTTATTACAAAAGAATCAAGGCTGTCATCCCGTGAGAGTAATTCTGCAAGCACATTTGCATAGAAACCGAAAGAATCAGGTCCTAGTGAAACGCCTTCCATTTGATCCTTGAAATTTGATGACACCTACCAACTCTGCGAAATATCTTAAAAGGAAGGATTGCCCAAGCTTTCATTTTTCTGAAGTGTTCATGGTAAACTGGTATATTTATGAAGGCGACCGCGGCAGCACGGATGAGAGCACTGGGTGCCATCACAGGCATCTCTAGGGTATAAGTAATAACTTTGTAAGAAAACTCTTGTCGGAGTTAACTTACCAAAACTTGAGATTGATTCCGGATATCACCCAAACTGAATTCTTTCTATTTCTCACTTTCTTCCCTTCCGTTTACTGTAGACATTCCGATAGCAAGAGGGATTAAGATTCAAGATTTACTATCCAAATTTAACCGGATCGAATCCCTTCTCCCATTTACTGAGTCAAATGATATCCGGAGACTATCGGAAAGCTGCGGACGGTGTACCCATTTTCTGGAAAATAATAATGGAACAAAGGTAGTGTCGATGATGGGACTTTTCTTTGTATGAGAGGAAGAACGGTTTAGATTATTGACAACTTCTTTCACATGGTTCTGATAGAGGTTTCCAGAAAAATCGGTTTTCTTAGAATTTCCCAACTTCTTCGAGTGCTATCGAATCTCCGACCTAAAATTATTTTCGGGCCGGCTATCCCCTTTAAGAAAATGGATATTTTCTTATACTTTGGATTCATTCTATCTTTTCCCACTTGCAAGCTTCTCTGCTGACTCAATTCCCGTAACCTTTTCCTTGTGCTACTTGCTATTAATCAAGATTTTGGATTGAGGATCCTTTTCTAATTCTTTCTGCTAGCAACATACTCAACTTGAAGCTCCCTGACTGTCACCACTTTGTTTTGATATTAAATTTTCCAGCATCCCACAACCCTTCTGCTCCTAGATTTATATTTGCCAAGTTGACACCCTGGTCCAAAGCAAGAAAAGTTCTTTCTCCTACCCTTACTGAACCTCCAAAGTACTAATTAATCTCTGAAGGTGGAAAGACCCACTGAACATTTATCTGCTTGAACTTATCATCATTTTCCAGTTCCTAAAATTTTCCAATATTTATTTCATGCCCCTGTTCCTTCTAAATCCTGGACCGGTAAATTCTCACAATCCCAAAGATTTTTAATCTTCAAGCGACATCAAATGACCCGATTCCCAACACGGTACCCAATGATTCAGAAATCCCCTCTTTAAAATTCAAGTTGTAGAAACAGGAACAAGGTTTGTGCAGAGTGTAGGGAGAACCTATTACCAACAAACATTAAATAATGCATGATGGTTAAAATGTCATTGCACGTAGCAATCTACCAACAATTTACAATGCAACACGTTAGAACAATTATATCACTTTGAGGGTATTCATATAAATAAGGAAATGTAAAGAAAGTAAATAATTTGATCATGCATCCAAAGTATCAAGTAGGAAATTTTAAATACAATTAAAACAACATTTACAAATGAGAAGCCATTAATTAGTAGCTTTGATGCACGTGCTTATGAATGCATTGAAGAACCTGGCACCGTAGAAATGTTGGGCTCGGTTCCGGTATCCATTACTGGTTTGACCAAATTACAAACTTGGTTCGAACGGTTGGTCAGTCTCTTAAATCTTCAAAATCCTCCAGCCTTGATTAATACATTTCCAAAACCTATCACTCACAACTTGCTTTTGAAAATAAATGCATGTGGGTAAGACATGCTCATATCATATAGTTGTCACATAATTAGTACATGTATCAAGAATTAAATATAAATTGCAACAAGTAGGTCATAAATATTTAAATAAGACACGTTGGTCACATAAATTTCCAGAAATTCAAGATCACTCAATTGGCAAATAATAGCATGCTTAATAGAAAGTACAAGTTATCAAGTATTTCAATCAATTCAAAGAGTTCAAGTAGATCAAGACACTCAAATACGATGCAAGACTCTCAAATTGTCAAGTAATTCCTATGTCGTACGACCTAGACTCGACACGACATGACACTAGAACCTCGGTTTGCAACCGGGCTCTGATACCACCTCAGATGTAGCACCCCGGACACGTGGAGGTACCACACCCCCGCACTATAGGTCAATCCACATACGAAATGGCCAATCCGTACATGAACCAACCTATAGCGAACGGGTGACAATGCAATACACGACAAGCTAGGCGGGATACTCGAACATGCGACATAATAAAGCGGAAGCGTAAACAGAACATTATTAACTATTTCTTTTCATCCAATCATGACATTTCTCATCATCCAAACAAAGTATATTCTAGCTTACATATCAATACATTATCATCTCCTAAAATAAATAAATAACATATAACCGTAAACATGATTCTCTCGATCAATAATAAACAATCAAGTAAATGCACCGTGTTTGACTCAACTCTAACAACTGGACTCGACTCACTTCCCGCCTAGCATGCACCTGCAATACCTGAAAGGTGGAGGTGTCAGTCTGTGAAGACCGAGTGAGGGGTTTACATATATATTAGCGCAGATAACATGCAAGTTATATTCTCGGGTAAAGGTTTATAAAAGGGAAATATACAAGTTCAAGAATAGTATAGCTTCGCCCGAGAATACAACTATCAATATTAAATACTTGTTCTTTTCATGCAATCGATAAACATGCTTGCTTGCTTGTTAATCATTAGGTGATCACGCAATTCTATTATCGTGCAGTCATGCAATAGTGTAATCATATAACACGTTCATGGAATGGAAATCATGCAATCAATACATGGCTTGCTTGTAACACGATAGAGTTGTTCTTCTTGTGGTTGGACGGACAACCACTAGCTCTAAGACCAGCCCAGAGCCCTCACCAAGGAGAACCTGGCCAGGAGAACGCATGTACACGATAGACCTTGTTCTTCTTGTGATTGGACGGACAATCACCAGCCCGAAGACCAGTCCAGTGCCCTCACTAGGGAGGACCTGGCCAAGAGAATACACGAACACGATACGATATTGTTCTTCCTGTGATTGGACGGACAATCACCAGCCTGAAGACCAGTCCAGCGCCCTCAATTGAAATGAATAAGCATTTAAGGACAATTTGGCAATTAACTCAAATTGGACAGTTAATTCATGTAGCAATTAAATTCCATGCATACAAGAATTCTCGAAATAAATGGATTTTCATGTACTTTCCACGTATTCATGTTGGAACACAATTTATAACATTAATATAACACGTATAAATTAATTAAATGAAATTAATAGAATAAAATCCTAACGCTCGAAACCCACACGTGTCGAGCGTACCTGACTGTCTAAAAATCGGGGCGTTACATGATGCTTCCAACTTATGCAACTTCTTCTTTGAATTAAAGCTTGGAATTTGAGATGAAATCTTCCTTTCCTCCTTGGTGTGATATACCGTGATTTAGTGTGTGTATGTGTGTGGGAATTTTGATGAAATAAAATGAAATGGAATGTAATGGAAGGAATGAGTTAATATGCCAAAGTCTTGCAAGAAATGGGATGACAAGGCACAATTTGCACTTAAGTCCCTAAGCTATATAAGTCATGCAATTATGTATGTATATGTGTATGTATATAATTAAATGAATCAAGACATATATCTATATGTGCATATGTACGCATTGTATATAATTAAAGTGGGATGAAAAGTCTTGGCATTAAAACTTATTTGCACATAAACCTTTGCCTCTTAGGAATTTACAAGTTGGAGATACATCAACTTGGCATGTATGTGAGATGATTTTATAAATATATATATATACATATTATGCTAAATCACTTGAATCATGTTCGGAAAATTAAATACACACTCACGTAATTGAATTCACGAAGTTATAATTTAAATCAAAATTGCAAGTATTCTAATCATGGAAATTAAATAGTGCTAATCAAATGAATCTGAATCATGCCAAAAATTATAAATTGATAAAATTTCATGTAAACACTTAGTAATATAATTCACAAAGATTATGAAATACATAATTTGAAAACTAGGGCGTTACAATTCTCTCCCCCTTAAGAGTACCTGGTCCCCAAGTCCACTCTCGAGTTCGGAACTTAAAACAACAATGAGAGAGCCCCGTCTCTCAAACAGGTAATGAGAGCACCCCGTCTCTCAAGCAAGTAATGAGAGAACCCCGTCTCTCCAACAAGTAATAAGAGAACCCCGTCTCTCAACAAGCAATGAGTGAACCCCGTCCCTCACTCACACAAAATAACAATTCAAGAGAACAATTATAAACACATTTATATAGTTATCACACAAGAAGCAAGTAGAGCAAGATCAATTACATTAATCCCCGATCATATAAAAACAACTTGCAATTAACAAGGAATTATATACGACAATAATGCAATTCCATGATACACATGATATGCATGGTTAAATGCACCGTTCACCTTTGCTTTAGCAAAAGTCTATAGTGGTAATCCGTTTCAACTCTTGATTTGATGTTAGAGGTTCTTTTGCTTATGGTGTCCTGCCGGAAAATGCCCAAGGTACTCAATACTTCCATGATTAGTCGGTCTTCATTCTGCGATTGATTCCCTTATCTTTACTAGCCATCACAATCCGTTACTCTGTTATTGAGTGTGTGCTCGCCTGTAACCTAATTAACTAGCTTCTCATCACAAATGGTACCCGGTTCCTCAATTACTTGATCTAATCTTTATTACTCGAATCATAGTCCTCAATCCTGATAGTGTTTCCAGTTCATTATGGAAAACAACCGACAATCCGTATTCTCTTTTGTTAAACTATGTATTCCTTCCTGGGCATTCCCCTTCCCCGCTCGGTTAAATTAACTCTTACTTTGTTCATCACAGAATGTGATAATTTGATCGACATCACCTATTCGATGCCTTCCCTTACCAAACCCTTCTCGAATACTGAACTTTAACTCTTGAAGCGCTTACCACTTCCAATATTATTCTGGAAGTTTTACCCCATCTTATCCATTAAGTTTTCAACTCTTTGAATCCGTATCTTCATTTATCAAGGCACTTGTCTCTTCTAATATTATTACCGAAGTCTTTCTCACCTCGGTCTTGTAATTTTACCAAGTGCTAATTCTCCCACCATTTCTTGAATACCTATTTTCGGTCCTTGAAGTGCTTCTCCTTGTTGAAATTCTTCTCAAAATTTTGGTCATCCCAACCTTAAAGAATATCAAATGTCAAAATCATCTAGTTTTTTTCCTTTTTCCACTTCCAAGAGATTCCATTGATGGTAACTCTTGCAATTTTGTTGTTTCTATTGAAAATAGTATGTTTGAGCTAATCCATAAATTTGAAGTCATTTCCCCGGTCACTCTCCCCCTTAAGAATGCCTATTCTTATTCGTTGGCTAATAACATCGCTTCTTACTTTAAAGATTCTCGACTTCTTCAACTCGACTTTCGTAATATGAACGGTTCCAAATCTCGCCACTTGTTCGAACATTTTATCCCACGTTTACTTTTGAAGCGATTGGCAAGAATAGCGACCCCTTTTTTTTTTTTTTTCCATGTCATACTTCGGTTGTGTCTCGGTTGAAGTAATGCTTGATACATGAGGTGGGGGAAGAAGTTTCTATCAAGAAAACACTTAAAATGCATGTGGGGTTAAAATGCCAATGTACGTATCACCTTTGTAGGTAATTAAAGATGCAACACGTTGTAGTAATTACATCAATTAAAGAAACGCATATAAATGGTAAAATTTAAACGATATAAAACAATGTATGATACACGTGCTTATAAATGCGTTGAACCTGTCACCGTAGTTGCATCTTTTAGCTTGACACTTGTTCCTTGTTTGTTGATTTACGAGCCTACCTCGAATTGATTGGCCATTTCTTGTCACCCACGGTCTTCCAATTCTTCAAAATCCCTAACATCAACTTGTACATTTCCATTACTCGCGAATTGGAATTTCTTGAACTCAAATGCTTCTACTTCCATGAAATTGATACCTTGCCTTCTTTCGAAGAATCAGTCTCTAATTATTGTATTAAATCTTCACCCAACCGTCACCTCAATTGAAGTCCCCGGTTTATTCTCTACGAGTTCAAATAGCTGAATGATTTCACCCTCCAACTGCTTACACTTGATCACAAAATTTCTTTCTAAATTCCTTGCCTTTCTTTATCGATTTCATTGTTGCTCCATATCTTTCAATTCTACCGCACCACACGATAATTCAGCTTGGATATGGAAAATAGACTCAATCCGACGAAAGATAGAATCTTTAGTACTTTAATTTACCACGAACTTGAAATCACCATTTTAGTCGTTCTCTTTAACTCTTCTCATCCGACTTCTTTCTTAACTCGAAATCCAAAATATCTCAATTCCTTGTAGATCTACATCAATTACCTCGTTGTTCAATCCTTCCAATTTGGCATTTTCATGAACCCGAAATTGCTCAATTTCTTAAATTTTCCAAGTTAATCCAAATCCTATTCCAAGGTCCAAAATATCTCGATTCATCCCAAACTTAATTCCAAATTTCGACCTCGACCCGAATCATTTGAGTTACTTTCTTCCCACACTTTTATTTTAGTTTCGACAAGCAGAAGATTCTCAGTTCAATTATAAATCCGAAACTTGCATCATTATCTTCACCTTTTCCTTGCGTCAAATAAATCTCCTCAATACCGGTTGATCCACCTCTTTTCGTAATGTAAATCTTTGTGTCTATCTTGTAAATTGTAAACACCACCTTCCTTAGTTGTCCCCTAACCTCACTAGATCTTGTAAGTTACTCCCACCATGGATCCTTCTATTCCGAATCTTAACACTTGAAGTATAACCCAATTAGAGAAATCCATGGGTCTTGAATTCTTGTATGAAGTTCCCCGGTGAATTCCTTACAACTTCAAAGCTAGAGAGAAAAGACCTTGCGATAGATTAAGGTTGTCGTAGAAATTTGCCGTGGGTTGATATTATATTTATAACCTATAATCACAACTCAATCTCAAGGCTAAATGCATGCGGTTAGTGTATGCTCGTGCCATAAAATTTATACTAAAGGCCTATATTTGATGCAAAATGTGATAAATAATTCAACAAAGCGAAAATTAAAACACGTTAAACACATAAAATTCAAACAAATTAATAGCAAGGAATCAACAATTAGTACCAAGAATCAATGCAATGCACAATTATCAAGTAGTTCCTAAGTCGTACGACCTAGACTCACAAGACACGACACTAGAACCTCGGTTTTGCAACCGGGCTCTGATACCACCTTAGGTTGTAGCACCCGGAATGCTAGGTAGCCACATCCCCCGCAGTATAGTTCAATCAATATATGGAAGGAGCACCCATACATGAATCAAGCCTATAGCGAATGGGAGACAATAAAAAAACCGACACTCTAGCTAGGCGGGACTAACCCTCAATCAATACCAACATACATAATCAATAAACGCAAGCATGATAATTTACATTCTCTTCATTACCATCAATCAAGTCCATGCCCATCACTTTTATTCATATACAATATCAATTATCCATAAACCATTTATAATATACATAAGCACCAACACCATTCATAAGCAATAGAAATGCATCAATAATTTACATGAGCTATAATGGACCCAAAATGAAAGACTCAAATCCCGCCTAGCCCGCACCCTGCAAGACCTGAAAATGTGAGGTGTCAGTCTAAGAACGACTGAGTGAGGGGTTTATAAATATAAGAGCAATTACCAAGCAAGCCATAATCTCGGGTAAGATTTTATAAAAGAAGACAATATAAGTTCAAGAATAGAATACTTTCTCGCCCGAGATTATAACTAGTCCAATTTACAATTCAATCAATTTAATTCAATCAATCAGTGGCCCGACGAGTGAGGGAAAATCTCCAACCTTTCTCCGACTGTGTACAATAATTCAATTATTTAATGATTAGGCGATCAAGCAATCAATTACAGTGCACAATTAGCAATTTCAATAACACCTTCTTCCTCCGGGTGATGGTGGGTTTGCAAGGCCCAACCATCCAATCAGATGAGGGGAGCGCGAACACTCAAACCCTCGGGTTCTTATCATCCAACCAAACCTCCTGGTGGACTCAGAGTTCATCCCCACGATGTGAGGGAGTGCAAGAGTTACCCGTCAGCCCTTGCTTTCCCGGTTGGCTCAAGACACTACCCTCGGGCCCATAGTGAACAATCATGATACTCGCCCAATACACTATCAATCAATCAATCGGTACAATTCAGTTCAGTAACAGTAATTCAGTACAATAGTAGTGATTCATTTGTAAATCATTTGAGGTTTATGGAAAACTATAGATATATGTATACATTTTGGCCGAAGTCCACATAACGGTTGTACGGGTCCTATATAACTAGAAATTAAACCTCACCTGACGAGCGACGAAACAAGACAAGGATACAAGAAATTGCCCAAACGATCAATGATCTCCGTCCTGGAGAAACACTGGACAAGAAAGGAAATAACGGGAACTCGTGAGACGAGACTCAATATGAGACCAAGTATGATACACGGCCATGCTCATGTAAATAAATAAACTAGCAATCAAGTGACACTTAGCATGTATGAAAATCAATTAACACCGAAGATTGAAATTAATCTCAAAGAGTCATGTATACATATCATTCAATTATTTCAAGTTTAATTCATATAGAGCATGGAGTCACACAATCATGTTTGAGCAATTAAGTACCAAGAAGTGTCACATAGGGAATAATTATCAATTAACCAAGTATATATATCATATAATTCACATATGGGAGCCAAGAGAGTGAAAGGAACGCAAGAAGAGAGGTTTTGGTGAAGTTGCGCAAAACTCGACAATATTCGAAAACATACATGCTGTAGGAAAACTGGAATATCTTGAGTTCTAGAAGTTGGAATTAATTTTTTCTTGTTTGGTATGAAACTAGACACAAAGACCTTTCCGGTGATATATGGTTCATTTTCTAGTTCAAAGCAAGGTGGAAATGGCGTAGGCCCAAAGTTGGATGAAAGCAGTTTTCTGATAAAGTGGCGACACCAAAAAGAATTGATCATATCTCACAAACTAGAAAAGATATTGAGGGGATTCCAATTGAATAATATTCTAGACTTCAATAGGTTTTCGTGGGTTCAAAAATCAGGTCAATCGGAGTTTGGACGAGGGTGTCGCGGCCGTGACAAAATTGCATTGAAAATTAGTCGCGGCCGCGAAGGAAAAATGGCCAGTTCTCGAGTTGTTGGTCGCGGGCGCGACCAAAAATGGCCACGAAATGGTCGCGGGCGCGACCCCCAATTCCAGCAGCAGCGAAAGGCTTCGGGAAAACAGGGCAAGGCTCGATTTTTGGCTCCCAAGCCTTCCCACATCAAACCAATGCAAGAATTCAACTCAAAACTATCATATAACTCATATATATCCATTAGGCATCAATTAATCCATGGAAACATGTATAAATCATCAAGAATTCATCAATCAAAACCCATATAATTTCACGCCATCAACTTCTCATTTTTTTTCAAGAATTCATGCAAGCTTTCAAGTATAATGATCAAGATCATGATTCGAACTACATATAACCAAGGAATTACTTCAAAATTCTCAAACCCTAACTTCATAAATGAACTCAAGAATTCAATTAAATTCCCAACTCTACCTTAACGAAAGAAAGAAAGGAGAAATGATGGTATGATGATGATGCTTCCAACTTATACAACTTCTTCCTTGAATTAAAACTTGGAATTTGAGATGAAATCTTCCTTTCTTCCTTAGTGTGATATACCGTGATTTAGTGTGTGTATGTGTGTGGGAATTTTGATGAAATAAAATGAAATGGAATGTAATGGAAGGAATGAGATACTATGCCAAAGTCTTGCAAGAAATGGGATGACAATGCATAATTTGCACTTAAGTCCCTAAGCTATATAAGTCATGCAAAACAGTAAAGTCTAAAACAAACTATCAAAACGGCACCTGACGACCTAGACCAACATGTCGTTACCTGTCTGAAGCCAAAACCAGAATAAAGGGGCGTTAGTCAAAGTGACTAACTGAGAGGGTTATACATATATATAAACAAAATCACAAGCTTGATTCACATTTTCATTATTTTCGAAAACAAGGTGCAAACGTATAAGAAGGGACAACTTTTAGTTTGTACGAAAACACACTTGTGAACCAATAATCAAAACGATCGATCAATCACAATAACCTTGCGAGTACGGGTGAGTTCTCCAACCTTTCACACCCTGAAACAAGAAATACAAAACATAAACCAGCCTTCTCTCTCCAATTGTTAGTCGAGGTGCCCCCCCCAACCAACCACACGATCACGCATATAGGGGCAATATGTCCTAGTACCACTAACCTCACTCTATACGTGTTGTAGTCAACCTCCAGCTACGCCCCGTATAGAGTTTTACAGAAGTACGTAGTAAGATCAGCCTTTGGCGCACACCTCCGGGCTTCACCCACTAGATACTCCGGGCCCATATTCCCCAAGGGCGTCCCCAAGGGTTCTATCATTTGATCACAACTCGCTTTAAAACATTTTCACACTTTCTTTCTCTTAACCGTTTCACAATTCAAAATCAAACTTTTCGTTCACTCACACATATATATAATATAACAAGAACCCATTTTTATAAGGGAATCCGATTTTTCAATGGAATACTAAAATATTGTAAAATAGCTAATAATATATATAATATCAACGGGTCAAAATCAAACTCAATAAATAAGGGTTGGGTTTTAAGAATATATATATATTACATAATATATGTTTTGACTATAGTTGAAAACATTTTAATCCCTTACCTAGAATTCTCCACAAGGCTACAAAAGGAAGACACGGTGAACAAGATCAGGGCTCCTCCCTATGAATGCCTGTTACACACATATGATTACGAGTTAAGACTCGACTCAACAACCAAATAGTTACCTCCGAGTTGTACGGCTGTCACATGGAGGTTATATCGAAATATATGGAAGTTTCAGCCAAGAGAGTCACAAAAGCCCCTTATTTTCTCTTCATTTTCGTTCACTGCATGACTGTTGTTCTTTGGCAATATAATTGTTATGGTAAAGTGACTAAGTGGGGAACAGGCAATTCGTTCTTAAGGCTAGGCAATGCTGTAAATCATTATTCTATTTGACTAATTTATTTATTGGTTGAAGTAGCGGCTGCCAAGACTTAAATAATAATAATAATAATAATAATAATAATAAACTTAAATCTTGATTATTTAATTAATAAAATGACTAAAAATGTTTTCAGAAAAGAAGACACGTAGCTGAGCCTTTCCTATTTTGATGCCACTTGCCTAATGAAAATTGAGTAAGCAACTCCTTTTTTTCTGAAGACTCATCGAAAGAAGGAAAATATCACAACTAATCTTAACCACTAAGTTTTCAATTACTACGCAACATTTGCATGCTCATATATAACATACATATTTTAGTACCTGTATATTTATGTAGTGCACATATAATGGGGTGTTGGTATTAGGAGAATTATATTGATATATATATATATTCAAAGACAAACACGCACATAATTCCAAATACTTATTTTGTAGTGGATGGTTTCTATTGCTAAGTCATGTTATGACTTAGCAATAGAAACCATCCACTACAAAATAAGTATTTGGAGTTTTCGGATATGACAAGTAATCGCACATATATTTGGCAATTTAATTATTTTTACACAAACATAATATAACTTAGTTATAATAATTGCACGTTGGAGTTAATTAAAGTAATTTGGTTGTAATATAACGTTTAAAATATAAATTATCCGATCAAATTTCTAAACATGTCCTGATATCTTAATAAACTTACCCGTTTTGGTTCGGTTCAAAATTCAGGTTGTTACACTCTTCCCCCCTTAAATGAATCTGGTCCCCAGATTCCACTTCTGATCTTTCAAATAATTTGGGGTAGTGCTTTTTCATTTTCTCCTATGTTTCCCATGTAGCTTCTTCGATTGCCTAGTTTCTCTATAACACCTTTACCAATGGAATTTTTCTATTTCTGAGTTCTTGATATTTACGATCCAATACTTGTATTGGTTTCATCGCGAACATTAAATTTGGCTCCAATTGCGCTTCCTCCACTGGCAGTTTACGAGATTCATCAGGATAATACTTTTGAAGCTGAGAAACGTGAAAGACATTATGAATTCCTGTGAGACCTGGTGGTAAGTCCAACCAATAGGCTGTTTTCCCGATTCGCTCTAGAATTTCAAATGGACCAATGTATCTTGGATTCAATTTTCCACCTTTTCCGATTCTTGTGAATCCTTTTCTTGGTGAGGCTTTCAAAAATACACGATCACCCACTTCAAATTCCAATTCTCGTCTTTTCTTATCTGCATAGCTCTTATGCCTGTCTTGGGCAGCCTTCATTCGTTGTTGGATAATCTGTACCTTCTCGATTGCATCTTGAATCAAATCTGGAGGTGTAGCTCGATGAATACCATCTTCAGTCCATCTCCAGTCCTCCAAATCCCAATACAGTGGAGATCTGCATTTTCTACCATATAGAGCTTCATACGGTGCCATTCCAATTGAGGCTTGATAACTGTTGTTGTAAGCGGACTCGATCAGCATCAAATGTTTGTTCCAGCTGTCATGGAAATCTAATGCGCAAGACCTTAACATATTTTCTAGGTATTTGATTAACCTTTCTGATTGACCATCAGTTTGTGGGTGAGCCGCAGTACTGAACTTTAATTTAGTTCCCAAATAGCTCTGCAAGTCCTGCCATACTTTTGAAGTAAAATTAGGATCCCTATCGGAAACGATGCTGATTGGAATTCCGTGCAGCCTGACAATCTCTGAATGATACAGTTCTGCTAACTTTTCCACCTTATCAGTTGATTTTACTGAGAGAAAGTGAGCTGATTTGGTCAGTCTATCGATTATAGCCCAGATACTATCATAACCGCCCCGAACTTTAGGAAGTCCTGTTAGGAAATCCATAGTCACTTGTTCCCATTTCCACGTTGGTATTGGTAATGGTTGCAACGTTACACCTGGTTTCTGATGTTCAGTTTTCACTTGTTGGCATGTAAGACATCTTTTTACGAAATCTGCCACATCTCGTTTCATTCCATTCTCCCAATAATGTGCCTTGAGATCCTTGTAAATCTTGTTTCCTCTAGGATGAATTGTGTAAGCGGACTTATGAGCTTCTTCAAGAATATCTCTTCTCAATGTTGTTGGAATGTAGACCCTATTCTTGTATCTGAAGATGCTTGTATCAACAAAGCCGGACTTTGAATTTGGGGTCTCCTTGATCCGTTCTGCCTGTCTCCGGACCCAGTCATCAGTCGTCTATGCTTCTTTAACTCGTACACCCAAATCCGACTTAATGGTGATATTCGCCACTCGCGGTTCAGATGTAATACGAACTTTTTTCGGTGCATTTTCACTTGAAGTTGAAGCTCTTTTTAAGCAAGCTATGCTCGTTTTTCTGCTTAAAGTATTCGCCACTACATTTTCCTTTCCTGGATGGTATTGAATTATGCAATCATAGTCTTCTAAAAATTTCATCCATCTTCTTTGTCTCATGTTTATCTGCTTTTGGGTAAATAGGTGTTTCAAACTCTTATGGTCAGTAAAGATGTCAAATGAAACACCATATAAGTAATGTCGCCACTTAGCTAATGCGAAGATGACCGCTGCCAATTCTAAATCATGGGTAGGGTAGTTTTGCTCGTGTGAACATAACTTTCTTGATGCATATGCAATAACCTTTCCTTTCTACATTAATACGCATCCCAAGCCTTCCTTTGAAGCATCTGTGTATACCGCATACCCTTCTGATCCTTCTGGTAATGCTAGTATAGGTGTTGTGGTAATCTCTTCTTTCACTCTTGAAAGTTGGTTTCACATTTCTCATCCCACTGAAACTTCAGGTTCTTTTTAGTTAACTGGGTAAGTGGGGATGCAATCTTGGAATCTCGAACAAACCTCCGGTAGTACCCAGCTAATCCCAAGAAATTTCTTACTTCTGAAGGCGTCTTAAGTTGATCCCAACTTATAACTGCTTCGATCTTGGATGGATCAACATCTATACCATTTCTTGAGATGATATGCCCAAGAAATGCAATTCGATCTATCCAAAACTGACATTTGCTGAATTTGGCAAACAACTGGTGTCGTCGCAGGGTTTCCAACACAATGCGAAGGTGTTCTGCATGCTCTTCTTCTGATTTAGAGAACACTAGAATATCATCGATAAAGATGACAACGAACTTATCAAGATATGATCTGAAAATCCGATGCATCATATCCATGAAAGCTACTGGGGCATTGGTTAAATCAAACGGCATCACGATGAATTCGAAATGCCCATACCGCGTGTTAAATCCAGTCTTGGGGATGTCCTCCTTTTTTATACGAAGTTGATAGTACCCTTGTCTAAGGTCGAGTTTGGAGTAAGCTCTCGATCCTTGCAATAAGTCGAACAACTCCTCTGTGAGGTAAAGGATACTTTTTCTTTATTGCCATCCTGTTCAGCTCCTTATAGTCGATGCACATTCTGAGGGATCCGTCTTTCTTACAAACAGAACTGGAGCACCCCATGGGGAAGTACTCGGATTGATGTATCCACTAGCCAACAAATCGTCCAATTGAGTCTTCAGTTCCTTTAGTTCTGCCGGTGCCATTCTGTAGCACCCGGGACGATAGGCGCCACATCCCCCGCACTACAAATCTAGTCCACACGTGAAACGGATAATCCAAGCATGAACCGGACTCATAGCGAACGGAAGACCTAAATAAAAGATATCCTAGCTAGGCGGAATCTAACCCTGTACCAAATAAATCAAGAATACCTAGTATGTAAAGCGGAAGCAATAACGTATAATTCAAAATCTTCAACAATAGTTACACGCCCAACAATTCCAATATATAATTTAAATCCACCAAGCATCCTAACAACGGGTTCAACTAGGCACGCAACCTGTCCCGAATTCAATATCCAACAATAATCATAATTGGCACACAGGCCCAATACATAACTGAAATACAATTAAATCATAAAAGAATGTAAAATGTGACTCGAGTGTACAAGTGACTCGACAAGAGATTAAAACTTGACTTCCGCCTAGCAAAACCTACAAGCAACTAAAAGGTGGGAAAGAGGGGTCAGTCTCTAGAACACTGAGTGAGCAGGAGCTATACATATAGAGAAACATGCGCATGCAAGTCATAACTCCCGAGTAAGGTTTTATTTAGAGTTAGTTCCCAAAAAAGGCAAGAGAATACCTGGGCAATACTCGGATTTTACGACTAATCATATTAAATTCATTAGGTTCATAATTCATACATAAACATAAAGGCTCGGCGAATGAGCGTGCATCATCTCCAACCAAACTCCGACCGTGTACGACAAATATCATTAATAGTTGAAATATGTGATCATGCAATATATTATAATACATACAAATCAAATAACATAATATAAGACATAGTCGTTTGGGCAATCCGTATCCCGGCCTTCCCGCACGGTGCATAACAATCATAACATATTCATAGTCATAAAATAAGTTCCAACCTTCTTCCTCAGGCGGTGGATGAGTTTGCAAGACTCGACCACCTCATACATAATGGCTAGTGAGGTACATGAATCCTCAAAAGCCCGACTAGTGCTTTCTCGTCAAAACTCCTGACGAGATCCGTTTCGACGTAAAATGGTTGGAACTAGTGCACGGGTTCACCGTCGGCCCTTGCCTCCCCGGCTTACCACGATACACTAAGCTCCGGGGCCCGTGAACATATCATACATACATAATCTCGCCAAAAATCATTTGATTCATAAGAAGCATAACATATTTCATAATCCTTGTGAAAATATTTACTCGATAAATTCATTTGAAAACCATACATAAATATACCTTAGGTTTTTGGCCAAAACTTATCACATAAGGTTGTAGGGTTTAATACATATCTAGAACGAAAACACCCTCACCTGGAATACCACGAGACATAAAGCATAATTAATGTGGGTGTCTATGCAACTTGGAAGTCTCCGCCCTGGAAACCAACTGTACAAGAGAAGGAACAATGTGTACTCGTGAGAATTGACTCAATATGAAACCACATAGACGCACGACAATCCTCATGAAGTGGTATGATATGTAATGAGATGATATAATAGAGAATAAATCCTAAAATGTTATGGAGTGGTGCATACATGTTCAATCATTCAATTCATAATACAAGACAATACATATTAACAATGCATATAAATCAATTAGAAGCTATTAAGCACATAGAGAATGCGATTAAGAATTGCAATCATGTACGCATAACTCATGTCCTTATCAATTTTTCATAGCAAAAGCCATCCCCATAATACAACATATCCATAACACTTTATAATACATGTTAGCCATATTTAAGAATCATTTTAAGGTGCAGGGAATCCATTAAGCACATAAAGGAAACAATAGTTGCAAAGGAGAGCATATTAAAGCACTGAAACCTTCACACATTAAATTGATAGCATAAAATCCATAATCATATCACATTATATCATATATCCTCAATTAAGCAAGCATAAAAGTCATATAGTTCACATATGGGAGCCAAGAGGGTGAAAGGAACGTAAGAAGGGAGGTTTAGGCAAAGTTCGGTAAAAGTTGACAATAATCGAAATTGCACAAGCTGTAGGAAAATGGGAATATCTTGAGTTCTAGAAATTGGAATTAAGTTTTTCTTGTTTGGTATGAAACTAGCCGCATAGATCTTTCCAAGGATATATAGCACGAACCATGGTTCAAAACGAGGTGAAAATAGCGTAGGCCCGAAGTTGGATGAAAGCAGTTTTCCGGTAAAGTGGCGACACCAAAAATAATTGATCATATCTCACAAATGCGAAAGGATATTGATGTCATTCCAATTTGAGAATATTCTAGACTTCAAGAGGTTTCCGTGAGTTCAAAAATCAGGTCATTTGGAGTTCGGACGAGGGAGTCGCGGCCGTGACAAAATTTCACTAAAAATCAATCGCGGCCACGACTGAAAATTAGCTAAGTTTTGAATTGTTGGTCGCGACCGCGACCAAAAATGGTCACAAAACGGTCGCGGACGCGGCGCGACCCCCAATTCCAGCAGCTGCGTTTGGCGACGGGAAAACAGGGTAGACGCGAAAAATGGCTTCAAGAATGCCAAAGGAGCTCCCAAATCATCCAAAATCAAACAACAACAAGTAAATACAACATATATCCACATATCACTCATAAATTCATCAATTAATCCATCAAATTACATAAATCCACATATATATATATATATATACATATATATACACACATATACCTTGAAAGAAGATGGAAAGAAAACTGTAGGGAAAAAGATTGAGAGCTTACATCTTGAGATGGAGGGAAGAAATTGGAGCTTGATTCTTGCCTTTCTCTTGCTTGAGATTGGATCAATGAAGAATGATGGAAGAGAAAGGTTTTGGAATGCTTGTGTGTGTTGGGAGAAATTGAAGAAAGAAGAATGAGAGAAAGGCGGGGGGGGGGGGGGGGGGGGATACCGTACCTTAAGGGAAAAAGAAGAGGGATATTGCACTTTGGTCCCTTAAAAATTTTAAGTATTCAATTAGGATCCCGAGATTTAATAGGAGAACAATTGGGGTCCAAATCAAAATTCGATTGAGTCCAAGGATTTCATATAAGTTTAAATAAGTACATAATCGAAATAAAACATTAATTAGCTAGTATACAAGTAAAAAATAAATAAAACTAACACTTTCAATTAAATTATATAAGTCATATACGTCACATAATGACAATTAATTCACGATATTATTAAATTAAATAATTACATAGCAATTAAAGCATAAATAAAATCATATAACACTCATTCTAACCCACTCGTGACGTCATACCTGTACGGCTGAAAAGTCGGGGCGTTACAACCTTTCCCCCTTAAGAGGACCTGGTCCCCAGGTCCATTGTCTCAAGATCTAGACTCCAAGCAACTCTCCCGTGTTCATCCCACGCGGGTTAGCAACTCCCCGTCAGGAATTAGTTCCGAAAAGGTCTTCAAGCAACAAGGGGTCTTCAATTGCTGTTAAGTCACGACCTTTTACTCACCGAAGCCTACGCACTCGAAAATCTAAGCAGGTAGCAAGTAATGAAAGAATCCCGTCTTTCGAACAACAAGGACAGAACCCCGTCCCTCACAAGCAACAACGAGAGAACCCCGTCTCTCAAACAACAACGAGAGAACCCCGTCTCTTAACAACAACACGACAACCCAAGAAAAAGATAAACAAACAACCACGCATAGACCACACAAGAAACAGGTATAAAATATCAAGTATCAATCATACAAAAGTAGTTAATACAACAAACAATCCAAGCACTTAGCGTTATAAAATTATTCGAACTAAAATTGCATGTATGCATATGCCATGGATGCTTGATGTACCGTTCACCGATGTTCGAGAATCTTCCATCGTAGTGATCCAACCCAACACTTGATGCAATGTTGAAGGTTTCTCTAGCCAAAGTGTCATACCCTCGGAAATCCGATGTGTTTGCACTTCAGTGACTACTCGATCTCTATCTTTTGATCTATTGCCTTATTCTTACCAATTCACCACGATCCAACATTCCACTCTTGAAAGTGCGCTTACCTTAATCTAATTAACTTGTTCTTCACCACGACTCATTTTTAACTTGTTCGGTTGCTTAAGCTAGTCATTTGATAACTCAAAATTCCAATTATTCCCATTATAATAGCATCCCCGACTCGTCATGGAAAATGACTCACGAGCCGGTAATCGATCTTATTCATGTTATACCTTTCTCCCTAAATCTACACTCCTAATGCTTAATTGAACAGGCTCTCACTTACATCTCCAATTACGATAATTCGATCAAATTCCCTTATCCAAAATTCTCCTCTCCAATTCTTAGAATTCTTAAGGCTTGAAACATGTTGCTCAACACTATCCTTGCAACCGGAGTTACCATCAATTGTTCTTTATCACATCTTGCTGTATCTATTCCCAAGCCTTCTCTAATTCCATCTCTACCTCTTGCAAGACTTATCCCTTCCATTATTATTCTGGGAACTTCATTCACCTTGGTTTGAAATTTAATAGAGTACTAAATCTTCTATTATTCCTTGAATACTCATTTCCGACCATTGAAACTTTTACTCTTTCCAAAATCATTCTTACACTTTTTCAACCAATCTTGAAAGTCATCAAGTTACAACTCTTACCTTTTTGTTACTTCAATTGAAAGAAATCCCTCTGAGCCCTCTTATACTTCTCCCAACCTCTTAATTGTTCTTTCCCTTTTTCCACACTTCGCAATCCAATTATTCTCCTTTCCTTATCATGATTTGATTGTGTCTTGGTTGGAGTAATGCTTGATAAGTAAAGTGGGGAGAGTTCCTATCAATAAAGCACCTAAAATGCATGTAGGGCTAAGATGCCGATGCACATATCACCCATACAACCAATTTAAAAATGCAACATGTTGAAGCACTTATATCAATTAAAGATGCTACGTATTGGAGCAATTATCAAGTAGAAATGCACGCATACATATAAATAAAGGAGAGTAAATAATTTAATACGACGTATGATGCACGTGCCATGAATGCAATACACCTGTCACCGTAGTGGTAAGCTTTAGCCCGGGAACTTGTTCTTCAGGTCCTTAATTACGGGTTTGGTTTGAGCTTATTGATAATCTCTCGTTTTTCCCACGGTCTTCAAAATCTTCATAAGTTTTCCATGTATCAATTTGTGTGTCTCCATAGCCCGAGATTGCAATTTCTTTAAACCAAAGTCTTCTACAACCGTAGAATCGGTATCTCGAATTATTCCCAAGTATCGATTTCCAAAAATTGTCCGAATCTTCACCTTGATTATGACCTTGATCAACGTTCTCTTGACTTATTTTTATGAGTTCAAATTGGTGTAATGAACTCATCCTCCACTTGCTTAAACTTGACTTCACCATTTTCTCTAAAAGCTCTTTACCTTTCTTCATCGTTTCCATTTTCTATTCCATATCTTCCAATTCAACCACACAATACTACAATTCATCTTGGATCTGGAAGTTAAACTCCTATCCGGCTGAAGATAAAACCGTTAGCATTCCCCCATAGGTTTGCGTTCACCGTGTTGGTTCGATTTTCTTTAACTCTTCTCAAATCTAGCTTCTTCTCGAACTCGGCTTCTGAAAGTTGATTTATTCAGAAGTTCTGCTTTGTCGATTCGCCTCGCTCCAACCTTGAAGATTTTCCACAGTCGAGCAACTTTACAACTTTGCAAATTTTCTCCATCACGAGCCAAATTTAATGAATTTAATAGTTAAGTAAAATATCTTGGGCGTCCTCTTTAAAATTCCGAGAGTGGAACGGTTTCTAGTTGTCTTCCAACTAACACTAGTCTCATTCCAAAACCTGAAGTATCTCGACATGTTTCTTTTCTCCAACTTACTTCTTATTTGAAAATTGTAAGTTTTCCTTTTTCCATAATTAAGCTCCTCGGTCCTTAGCTTCAATTCGGATCATTTCTTTTAACTAAAGGTTTTCTTCTTTAGTCTTCTAAACCCGAATGTTGAACCTTTAGTACCTTCAAATTTCCTTTTGCCTCCTTCTTAAACTAAACGAATCGCACGCCCGGTTAATCGACTCCCTTTCACGGTATAGAGAGGTATGTGTTTATTTCATGGATATAAACATCACACTCTCGTACTATTGCTTCCTCCACTCCAAATTTTCACTCAAAATTTAATTCCTTCTTGAACTCGAACTCTCAACCTATGCCCCAGTCGTAAAAATCACCAAATAACCCAAAGCCTTTTAAATTCATAGAATCTTTTTCAAATCGCCCACACTTGAAGGAGGAACTTGTGCTAAGTGGTTGTAATCGTAGGGATTGGCCGTGGTTTGATATTATAGTGATATCCTACAATGCACAACTCAACTCAAATATAATGCATGCCGGTTAGTAAATGTATATGGCACATAATTAGCATCAAAAGCACGCATTAATGCAAAATGCAACACGTAAATTAACAAAATTTGAGTTAAACATATTTAATAATATATTTCCATATCAAATTTCAATAATAATGCTCATGATAAATGCGATGCACACGTTGACACATTGTTCCTAAGCCGTTCGACCTATACTTGACATGACACGACACAAGGAACCCCGGTTTTGCAACCTGGGCCTCTGATACCACTTAAGGATGTAGCACCCGGGACGATAGGCGCCACATCCCCCGCACTACAAGTCTAGTCCACACGTGAAACGGATAATCCAAGCATGAACCGGACTCATAGCGAACGGGAGACCAAAATAAAAGATATCTTAGTTAGGCGGAATCTAACCCTGTACCAAATAAATCAAGAATACCTAGGATGTAAAGCGGAAGCAATAACGTATAATTCAAAATCTTCAACAATAGTTACACGCCCAACAATTCCAATACATAATTTAAATCCACCAAGCATCCTAACAACGGGTTCAACTAGGCATGCAACCTGTCCCGAATTCAATATCCAACAATAATCATAATTGGCACACAGGCCCAATACATAACGGAAATACAATTAAATCATAAAAGAATGTAAAATGTGACTCGAGTGTACAAGTGACTCGACAAGAGATTAAAACTTCACTTCCGCCTAGCAAAACCTGCAAGCAACTGAAAGGTGGGAAAAAGGGGCCAGTCTCTAGAAGACTGAGTGAGCAGGAGCCATACATATAGAGAAACATGCGCATGCAAGTCATAACTCCCGAGTAAGGTTTTATTTAGAGTTAGTTCCCAAAAAAGGCAAGAGAATAGCTGGGCAATACTCGGATTTTACGACTAATCATATTAAATTCATTAGGTTCATCATTCATACATAAACATAAAGGCTCGGCGAGTGAGCGTGCATCATCTCCAACCAAACTCCGACCGTGTACGACAAATATCATTAATAGTTGAAATTTGTGATCATGCAATATATTATAATACATACAAATCAAATAACATAATATAAGACATAGTCGTTTGGGCAATCCGTATCCCGGCCTTCCCGCACGGTGCATAACAATCATAACATATTTATAGTCATAAAATAAGTTCCAACCTTCTTCCTCCGGCGGTGGATAAGTTTGCAAGACTCGACCACCTCATACATAATGGCTAGTGAGGTACATGAATCCTCAAAAACCCGACTAGCGGTTTCTCGTCAAAACTCCTAACGAGATCCGTTTCGACGTAAAATGGTTGGAACTAGTGCACGGGTTCACCGTCGGCCCTTGCCTCCCCGGCTTACCACGATACACTAAGCTCCGGGGCCCGTGAACATACCACGCATACATAATCTCGCCAAAAATCATTTGATTCATAAGAAGCATAACATATTTCATAATCCTTGTGAAAATATTTACTCGATAAATTCATTTGAAAACCATACATAAATATACCTTAGGTTTTTGGCCAAAACTTATCACATAAGGTTGTAGGGTTTAATACATATCTAGAACGAAAACACCCTCACCTGGAATACCACGAGACATAAAGCATAATTAATGTGGGTGTCTATTCAACTTGGAAGTCTCCGCCCTGGAAACCAACTGTACAAGAGAAGGAACAATGTGTACTCGTGAGAATTGACTCAATATGAAACCACATAGACGCACGACAATCCTCATGAAGTGGTATGATATGTTATGAGATGATATAATAGAGAATAAATCCTAAAATGTTATGGAGTGGTGCATACATGATCAATCATTCAATTCATAATACAAGACAATACATATTAACAATGCATATAAATCAATTAGAAGTTATTAAGCACATAGAGAATGCGATTAAGAATTGCAATCATGTACGCATAACTCATGTCCTTATCAATTTTTCATAGCAAAAGCCATCCCCATAATACAACATATCCATAACACTTTATAATACATGTTAGCCATATTTAAGAATCATTTTAAGGTGCAGGGAATCCATTAAGCACATAAAGGAAACAATAGTTGCAAAGGAGAGCATATTAAAGCACTGAAACCTTCACACATTAAATTGATAGCATAAAATCCATAATCATATCACATTATATCATATATCCTCAATTAAGCAAGCATACAAGTCATATAGTTCACATATGGGAGCCAAGAGGGTGAAAGGAACGTAAGAAGGGAGGTTTAGGCAAAGTTCGGTAAAAGTTGACAATAATCGAAATTGCACAAGCTGTAGGAAAATGGGAATATCTTGAGTTCTAGAAATTGGAATTAATTTTTTCTTGTTTGGTATGAAACTAGACGCATAGATCTTTCCAAGGATATATAGCACGAACCATGGTTCAAAACGAGGTGAAAATAGCGTAGGCCCGAAGTTGGATGAAAGCAGTTTTCCGGTAAAGTGGCGACACCAAAAATAATTGATCATATCTCACAAATGCGAAAGGATATTGATGTCATTCCAATTTGAGAATATTCTAGACTTCAAGAGGTTTCCGTGAGTTTAAAAATCAGGTCATTTGGAGTTCGGACGAGGGAGTCGCGGCCGTGACAAAATTGCACTAAAAATCAGTCGAGGCCGCGACTGAAAATTAGCTAAGTTTTGAATTGTTGGTCGCGTTAGGTCTTGTTGATTAGTTTACTTGCAGGGTCTAAGTTCCGCCTAGCTTAGGAAAGTTTTTCTGATTGTCTCCCGTTCACTATGGTTTGATACGGGTGCGGATTTACCATTTCGTTACTCGTGTTGAGCCATAGTGCGGGGGATGTGGTGCCTCACGTGCGGGGTGCTACATCCTTAAGTGGTATCAGAGCCCGGTTGCAAAACCGGTGTTCTTGAGTCATGTTTGAGTCAGTCTAGGTCATACGGCTTAGGAACTATATGACAACGTGTACATTGCATTGATCTTGAACCCGAAAATGTATTTCTTTTGAATCTTGTTGGATCATGTGTTGCATTCTCGCATCGAATCCGTGTCTTTTGTGATAAATACGTGGCATGAGCATGCACTAATCACACGCATATATTCTCGAAATGAGTTATGATTCCCAGGTTTTGAAGATAATATCAAACCACGGCCAAGTTTTACGATAAAAACGATCAATTTCAAGTTTTTCTGAGGCATGGAGGATAAGAAGGACACCCCCGGGAAGAATGTAGAGAATTCAAGATGTGAGGCTTTTTGGATGGAGCTAGAGTTCAAGGGGTAGGATTCGGAATAGGAGGTTCGAATTTAGAGATGCGGTGGTAGAAGGACACTTGGTGAAATAAGGATTGATCGTGAGATGGTTATGACTTAGAGGATCGACATACACGGCTCTATTACCTAAGGTACCTTTAATTGGATTCAACGGGATCTTTCGACCTAAGGAATGAAGTGAACAAACCTTGAAGGTGTTTTGGTCCCAGATTCGGATCATTGAAGAGGTACCAATAAGTAAGAGAAGTCAAGATAAAATGGGTTCGGTAGGAGTTATGAGCCAAGGGTCGACAAAGAAGGATTTTTTTTAACTAAGCCTAGTGATTAGAAATCGACTTGTTGAAGTTAAGACCGGGAAGAGTTGGATTTGGGTGTTCTGGATTTCGATTAATGATGGGAAACGAGTCTGGAAGGGAGTAGAGAAAGGCAGGTAACTGTGTAAATACAAATTTAGGGAAGGTGGCGATATTGAGAACGGGATTAGAGTTCATTCTCCAAACCCAAGCTAAATTGGCATGTTGTGAGGTTGACTTGGGATACATGGAGCAACAAATGGAAACGGTAAAGAAAGGCAAAGACTCTTTGCAAGGAAATTATGCGCTCAAGTATAAGCAATTGGAGGTGAATTAAACTCACAAAGGATAAGCACGGGATTCTTGATCGAGGTGACAACCAGAAGTAGGGGTCGAAATTCGAGGAGAAGTTTGAATGCTAACTCCTTGGACGTGGAAGAATTAGGGATCAAGAAATTGTAATCTCAGATAGTGGAAGATACAAGTTGATTTTTAAAGATTCATAGAAATCTCGAAGACCGTGGGGAAGGCAAGGAATAATCACCAAGTCAAGTAACCTCGGGATTGGAAGAACGAGGAAAAGCTGCCGAGCTAACAACTTACTACATTGGTGACAGGTTCCAAAACATTCATAGTACGTGCATCATACTTCGCATCAATTATCTATTTTTCTGGTCTTATGTTTATCCGTGCATTTCTATTTGATTTTGTTGCTCTAATATGTTGCATAATTGCTTGTTGTAAACGTGACACATGCATTGACATCTTTACCCGACATGCATTTTAGTGTTTACTTGGTAGGAAGTTCTTTCACCTCACTCATCAAGTATCCTTTCGACTGGCCACATCTGGATGACGAGGAAAAGCAATCACAGGATGGCACATGATAAGAGAGAGGACTTCGGAAAATAAAGAACTTCAGGTAAGGGATAAGTCGGTGGAAAGTAACTCCGAGGGAAAGTGAGGTTAGAGTTGGCTTCGGGGTGTTCGGATCGAATAAGAATAGAGGAAGGAGTCCCGCACCTCAAGAGGATTAGAAGAGAAATGGAAAGGCGAAACCTTTGGGTCGTCATTGTGATTAAAACCCTCCCTAATGGAAGTGGCTCATCAAGAATTTCAATGAAAGAAGGATTAATGGAGTTTGACATGTAAGGGCAAAAATTTTAAGGGGGAGAGCACAATCGAGAGATAAATTGGAGGATGGGAGTGGTGCTCGAATGAATATGTTAGTAGCAATAACGGGGATGCAAATTAAGGAGGATCTGGAAGTCCTAATGGTGGTGACTAGAAATGAATAAGACAGTTGTAATGGTTAAGCTGTTAAGAGAGAAGCTACGTTGCTAAATCCGGGGTGAAGATTTGACGAGATATAAGGGAAATGGTTCATTGAACATTTCTACGTATGGAATTCTGATCTGGAGGTGATGGAATTATAAGAGAGTTTCTGTGAACTCCTAAGTTAGAATTAACAAGAGAAAATCGAATCAAGTTATCATATAAGGGAATGGTATCAATCAAGATTAATTCAATAAAGTACGAAGGGGTCCGAGACAATATTATTGAGTTATTGGTTATATCAACGGTAATCCAGAAGGAAACTTAAGAAGGGACCAAATAGAAAAGGATGATAATTGGAGGATTTACATCAAACCTCAAGAATCATCAAGAACATTCTGTCTTCGATTCAAGAAATATGGGGCCAATTAGCGAATATAACTTTAAAGGGGTTAAAGAGAATAAACGGATAACATGAACAGAAGATGGGAAAGAAATCATAATAACAAATATCTCAAGATCGCTACTAAACCGTCAGTATGGCCAGGAGTAGCCATTCTCGAGGATACGTTAGACTTCGATATGGGTAAAGGTAGTAACTATGGATCTGATTTTGGGACGGACGATGTAAGGGTATTCGGGGAGGTTAACCTCAGTTAATTAAAAAGAGTTGGTTAGTCGAATGAAGATTAGGGGAAATGGTGAAGACTGGAAGCAGTACAAGTCAGAAAGGATCTAAGAGTATAATCCTTAAAGGATTCATCAATTGCTTTGTTGGGGTATCCTGAGGAGTTTAAGAACAAATCGAGAACTGAACTCACTTTCGGGACAGATTATACACTGGACAACGGTAACTCACAATTCTAAATTTCGCAACTACGGTGAACGGTACTTATAGCATCCATGATACATACATTCATGCAAATTTAATTTAATAATTTCTTTGTTATATACTTCGTTTTCTTATCAAGTTAAACTACGTAAAGTAATTGATGATTAAAGTGGATGATATCTGTTACTTGCCTTGGGGTGGCTTGCGTGATTTTAAATTTTATTTTGCGTGTGTTGCTTGGGAGTATTGGATACTTCCTTTCTTTATTTTGGTTGAGAGACGGGGTGCTCTCGTTGTTTGTAAGAGACGGGGATTCTCTTATTTTTATTTGAGAGACGGGGTACTCTCTTTACTTGCTAGAGACGAGGTTCTCTCATTGCTGCTTGAGAGACGGGGCTCTCTCCTTATTGCTTGTGAGAGACGGGGCTCTCTCTTTGTTGCATGTGAGAGACGGGGAATCTCTCATTGATTGTTTTAGGCGTGCTGCGAATCCGAGGACGGATTCTTTTTAAGGGGGAGAGATTGTAACGCCCCGATTTTTTATTTTTACTAATGTGACGTATGTGTTTACTAAATTGCGCAAATTAATTGTTTTTACGTATTTTCTATTTAATTTTATTATAAATTGTTATTATTTTATTTTATTATATTTTATTTTAATTTAATATTATTTTAAAATATTACGTTATTTTAAGTATTTATTTTAATTTGTTGTTAATTTCATGATTAATGCTAATTAAGTGTTATGCTAATTAATCATACTTTAACCATATTAAATTTTATAATAATCCGTTAAACTTGAATTATGTTTATAATTTAATTTAATTTATTTAATTAATTTTTATTATGCATGAATTGTATGAATATGTGCATGATTGTATATTTGTGCATCGTTCTTATATGAAATGATATCGAAATGTCGTGAAATTGTAGTATGTCATAAATATTGTGTTATGAACATGCCTACATTCTCGGTTTATATTTTCGAACTCGTTTGATATGTTAACGAATTTAATTTGAATTGTGGAACCAAATCGGGGGCTAACGAGCAATTAGCGCACCCTTGGTTCCGTATGTGATATCTTGAGCTCGGGAACTCGGATTCGAGTTCCGTCAACTTTGTTGAACTCGTATCAAAGATTCGGGTTTAATGAATTTAACCTCTTATTTTTCCGAAATCATTTGGACCTCCGAAATCCAACCGAAAAACGAAACGGCACCAAAACTACCACATTTCACTAAAATGGCCCTAACTTGTTCAAACCTCAACCAAATTAACTATGGTTGGAGTCTTTGTAACCCTAGTTCAGGCCACTATCTTCCCATACTCAGCCCTAACCGAACCCACCCTCACACAAACAAGAAAATTCAGCCAAAGCTCCTGCATTCCAGTTTGCCGTCACTTTGCCATTTCTTGATATTTTGGAGCTCAAATCACTACCAACTTTCATCCAATCAACAAGGTGAGTTAGGATTATGTTATACATGCTTCTCTGGTCATTTTGATCCTTCCATCCCTAATTTTGAGTCAGTTTTTATGGATTGTTGATGATTTGATTGAATAGTTAGGTTTAAGAGAGATTTGATGAATTCTTGAATTCCTTAGACTTATAACTTGTTCGGTGATGTATATATGATTCTTTTCCCTCATTTATGACTGATTATGCTTGTATTAGATGGTTGATTGTTCATGTATGCTTAGATTAGATGGTTGATTGTTCATGTAAATTCCTGCCCTGTTTCCATTCGTTTTCCCCTGTTTTTCCGTCAAGAAACTACTGCATATTTACTTGTTGCTGCCGCATGTTGCAGGCCTGTTTTCAGGCTTGATTTGTTGAGCATTCGTTGACCCTTATTTCCTTGATTTGTTGGATTGAGTTGGTTAAAGTTTATGTGATTGTATTGGCCTGGTTGCTCCCCTTTTTCCTTCCTCTGTTTCGGGCGAACTGCGGCTGCTGATCTGCAATACTCTCCCCGGGCGGGGAGAGTTTGAACATGGAAGTACCCGGGCGGGTACTCCTGCTGCGAAACCTTCTGTGATCACCTTCCCCGGCCAGGGAAGGTTACGTGGGGAGAGTGCCCGGGCGGGGAGCTGCGCTGCCGCTTCTGTTTCTTTCTTTGTTCTGTTGTATGTGTGTGTCTATATAAATATAGATATGTTGCTGCTGTTTTTCTTCATTTGTTGTAGTATGTGCGCGTATAGATAGGTAGATAACCTGCTGCTTTCTCCTCTTTTGAGCTGTGTGTGATTCGTAGTATATATATATATATGTATATATATATGTATATATATATCTAAATTGTATGCTTGCATTTAATATTGTGTGTGCATGACGGATTATATATATATGCTGGGATTAATTGATGTTGTGCATGTAATTTACATAGGTACGTATATAAATGCATGCATTATGGGGGGTGTGTGTGTGTTATGTGGGTGTGCATGTATAAATATATATATTGAGTGTCTTACATACATGGAAAATTTATGTTTTGTGCATGTTATTATGCATGCATGACAATGTACGTATAAATATATATATTTATATATATATGTTTATTATATATTAAATATTATTTGATATAATTGAATTATAGAATTAAATTATTATCTATTTCAAGTTCCCTTTTTAATTTCTAATCTTGAATTGAATGTATTTATTCGTCTATTTTCTAATTGTAAACATGTTATGGTACGTGATGTATCCGTTATTTGAATTCTTGTATTGAATTGCTATGAAATATGAAATTCATGACTTAAATGATTATGAACGCTTCCTTGTACGAATGAATGGCTCGTTTATGAGATTTAAATGCATTACATGTATATATATATATATACATACATTTATTCTATATTTTAAGTATTAATTGAATTATTTTAATTAGAATTTAATTGATATCTATTTCGCGTATTTAAATTACCGATTGTTGCTTGAACGTTTTATTTATCTTATTTTTAATTGTAAACGTGAAATAGTACATGTTATGATTATTATATGAACTTCTTAGATTAAATTGATATGAAACGTGAATTTATGCACTTGAATGAATTAATGAACGAACGCCTTGGTTATATGCCTTAAATTCCTTAATCGTGCACATGAACATTTTCATGAAATAATATCATTTCTTATGCATTCAAATCATGATCATACATTGCCGTGCGTCGTATATGGTTCATTTGGAGTCTTGAGTCTCACGAACACATTACGTTGTCTGTGACACCCCGACTTTCAGACCGTACAGGTATGACGTATGTGCGCATTTAAAATTATTATTTACGCATTTTATATTTATTCTAATTGTTTATTTGAATTATTTAATTTCAATTCTTATATGAATTATTTGAATTTACATGAAATCTTCGAATTATATGTCAAAAATTTGCCTCAAGTGATTTATGATATGTGAATTTAATTTTCCCGAACTTGATTTAATTTCGTTATGACCTTAACTGATCATTCATGAACCTTGAGAACCTATTGGCTTGGACTTAATTGGTTATATTTCAAAAGCTTGGGGTTTCACTTGCATAACTTATTAGATTGGAGGACTTAATAGCAATTTTGGCCATTTCTTCTTTCTTCAAAGTAGCATCACATTCCATTTCTTCCCTTCTTTCATACATACATTACATACACATCTTTGCTCTTGTTCCCTTGCCAACCGATCCAAAACCTTTGCCCAAGGTGTGAAGATTTCTTCTCTCAAAATCCGAATTTTGGACATTCAAGCATCATCAACATCATCTCACTCCATCTCTTTGCATCTCTTTTTCATTCAAGGTAAGATGGAGATTTTGTATGAATTCTTGGATTGAATATGTGAAGCTAGGGTTGTGGCTTGGATTGGATGATTTACTTATTTGTTGTTGGAAACATGAGTACATACTTTTAGCTTGAAGTTATGCTTAAAGACTTGGGATTTATGGACTTAGTTGATGAACTTGTATATGGGTTTGATGTTAGTAAATCTTGTTGATCAATGCATGATATGAGTTTATATGCTAGATTTTATTGTGCTTTAAGTATGGTCACATGTTTATTCAAGTTTTGGTTGCATTTGTTGGTTGAAAGTTGGTTGTTGTTGCTGTCACGCTGCATGCCCTGTTTTTTTTCCTGTTTCGAACAGTGACACGGGCGTGTCACTTTTGTTCTCTTCAGTGTGACACGGGGGTGCAAGCTTGGTCGGGCTGATTTTCTGTACCGTGACACGGGCGTGTCACGGTTTGCTTTGTTTTGTGACACGGGCGTGTCACCCTATTTTCATGTATGTTTTCCGCTGTACCGTGACACGGGGGTGTCACGGCTTAGTACATTTCGGTGACACGGGCGTGTCACCCTTTGTTTCTCATGCATTTTTGTTTGCATGCTACTGTACATGCACGTGTTGTATATATATTGAATATATGTAATTATAATGTGGTAACGTTTAAGTGTTCATTTGATATTTCTTGCATTCATAGCATCTATTTGCATCGCCGTGCGTCTAATTGGTACATTATTGAGTCTAAGTCTCGGGTCTTGTCTTCTTTTGTTTCAGAGCCTCTTCCAGAAGTTCGTGAGCCCGAGGTTTAAGTGTTCGTTCGCCCGTTTTGCCTTCCTTCTACTTTTGCAAAGGTGAGGTTAGGATCCTTTATATTAGATAAGCGACCTAAGACCTATTACGTGTTATTTTCTTACCCTGTATGCGAATATATACCTTATATATATATATTAAATACGAGTGCTTAAGCTATGTTATGATTTTGTGAAATAAGCTTTACGTTTTCGAAATTGGTATAAGTATTGGCATAAGTAAGCTATATTTTGAAATTCGTTATTCGTATATGATATGTTTGAGCGAGTTGTACCCTGAAAGATGGGAGTTTGGTTTGATTTGGTTTGTTGGGCCCGGAGACGTGGGTAAGGGAGACCCGGGACGACCACGGGGTCGCCGGTTATGACCCCTGTGCACGTTCTCATTTGAGATATTCACGTACGACCTATGGAGGTTGGGAAGGCGTGGTATCTTGAGCCCTCGGTGGATAACCGGGGAAGGCATATTGTGGGTTAGCTGCCCCGTATGTGTTTGGTAATGTAGGTGTTAGGGTTTGATTCCCGATACACCATGGATGTGAGGTTGGGAATTTTGATTTGAATTCGATTTTTATGTTATGTTTGATGGAGTAAGGGATAGTCCGTTCTCGCCGGACTTATGTTTATGTTCTGTTTGATAGATTATGGATCGAGATAGGTTTTCCTTTATATTATATGCTATCTTTGGAAAATGATTTGGTATGAAAAACCCTAGCCTCGATTCATGACTATCACCTTTGTAATATGCTCTGCTCTATATGTATTTAGGTGTGGGTGTGCGTTTAAGCCCCCTCACTCAGTCGAGTTTTGACTGACCCCTCTCTTTTCCCACCTTCAGTGCAGGTTGTTTCGAGCTAGGCGGGGAAGTGCGAGTCTTGGTCTTGTACTTGTGTGTCTAGGTCGAGTTGCATTCATACTTCTTGCATTTTGGATACTCTTATTATGTATTTGATGTTAGAATTATATTTTGCTGAATTATGGGCTTTTGATGTATATACTCGATCTTTTGGACCGTGAGGCCATTGTAAATGATGTAAATGTTAGTTATAGAGCTCTTTTCGATCCTTATGTTATTGCTTCCGCATTTATATGTTTGTTTTGGCGCGCTCTGTCCGAGTTTTAGCCCCGCCTAGCCTAAGGAGTGAGTGTAGGTTCCGTTCGCTTAGACTTGGACTCATGTGTGGAAATCCATTTCATATGTGGGTTCGGGTTTAGGTGCGGGGGATGTGGTGGCCCACCGCTCCGGGCGTCACATTGTCTTTTGTACAGTTTATCCAGGGTGGAGAAATCTTGATCTTTCAGGCACTCGATAACTCGTATCCTTGTATCGTCATGCTTCAGGTGAGGGTGTTTTCGTTCTAGTTACATATTAAACCCTACAACCTTATGTGAAAAGCTTTGGCTAAAACCTTATGTTTATATATATATATGTTACTTTTAAAGTAAAGTCATCGAGTAAACTTTGATCGAGTAAACCCTTTTCAAATGAATTATGAAATATGTTATGATTCTTATGAATTGATATGTTTTGGCGAGATTATGCATGTATGATATGTTCACGGGCCTAGGGACTTAGTGCAAGTGGCTATCCGGGGAGGCAAGGGCTGACGGTGATCCCTTGTACTAGTCCCACCATATGTACAGTGATACCGGCCCTCGCTAGGAGGTTTAGCGGGGAATGAGAGCTGAGTGCCCTTGGGGGAGTCATGAAACCCCATTGGCCTATGTATGAGGTGGTCGGGTCTTGCTAACCCGTCCACCACCCGGAGGAAGAAGGTTGGAACTTCTTTTATGATTATGATTATGTTATGATTGATATGCACCGTGCGGGAAGGCCGGGACACGGATTGCCCAAACGAATATGTATTATGATATATGATCTGTGTGTATTATGAGATATTACATGATCACCTAATTAATATATTACTGATATTTGTCGTACACGGTCGGAGTTTGGTTGGAGATGATGCACGCTCACTCGCCGAGCCTTTATGTTTATGTCTGAATTATGAACTTAATAAATTTAATATGATTAGTCGTAAATTCCAAGCATTGCTTCGTTATTTCCTTGCCCTCTTGGGAACTAAATTTTAAATAAAACCTTGCTCGGGATTTATGACTTGCATGTGCTTGTTTTTATATACATATATCGCTCTTCGTTATTTCCTTACCCTCTTGGGAACTAAATTTTAAATAAAACCTTGCTCGGGATTTATGACTTGCATGTGCTTGTTTTTATATACGTATATCGCTCCTGCTCACTCAGTCTTGTAGAGACTGAACCTCTCCCTCCCCAACACTTTAGTGTGCAGGTTTGGCTTTGGAGTTTCGAGCTAGGCGGAGTTATGTTGAGTTTGAGTCGGTCAAGTTAAGTTAGGAGAGTCTCCACTCGCATATGTATTTAAATTATGTATGATGCGATCCTATAATGTTATGAACTTGAATCTTATGTAATTGTTATTGAATTACCTTGTCGGGCTTGTTATGAATTAAAAGAGGCCTGAGGAGCCCAAGTCTGCCTGCGGTTCGAGTGTTTAATAGTTGAAATATGTGACCATTCACTATACTATAATACATACAAATCAAATAACATAATATAAGACATAGTCGTTTGGGCAATCCATATCCCGGTCTTCCCGCATGGTGCATAACAATCATAACATATTCATAGTCATAAAATAAGTTTCAACCTTCTTCCTCCAGCGGTGGATGAGTTTGCAAGACTCGACCACCTCATACATAATGGCTAGTGAGGTACATGAATCCTCAAAAGCCCGACTAGCGTTTTCTCTTCAAAACTCCTGACGAGATCCCTTTCGACGTAAAATGGTTGGAACTAGTGCACGGGTTCACCGTCGGCCCTTGCCTTCCCGGCTTACCACGAAACACTAAGCTCCGGGGCCCGTGAACATATCATACATACATAATGTCGCCAAAAATCATTTGATTCATAAGAAGCATAACATATTTCATAATCCTTGTGAAAATATTTACTCGATAAATTCATTTGAAAACCATACATAAATATACCTTAGGTTTTTGGCCAAAACTTATCACATAAGGTTGTAGGGTTTAATACATATCTAGAACGAAAACACCCTCACCTGGAATACCACGAGACATAAAGCATAATTAATGTGGGTGTCTATTCAACTTGGAAGTCTCCGCCCTGGAAACCAACTGTACAAGAGAAGGAACAATGTGTACTCGTGAGAATTGACTCAATATGAAACCACATAGACGCACGGCAATCCTCATGAAGTGGTATGATATGTTATGAGATAATATAATAGAGAATAAATCCTAAAATGTTATGGAGTGGTGCATACATGATCAATCATTCAATTCATAATACAAGACAATACATATTAACAATGCATATAAATCAATTAGAAGCTATTAAGCACATAGAGAATGCGATTAAGAATTACAATCATGTACGCATAACTCATGTCCTTATCAATTTTTCATAGCAAAAGCCATCCCCATAATACAACATATCTATAACACTTTATAATACATGTTAGCCATATTTAAGAATCATTTTAAGGTGAAGGGAATCCATTAAGCACATAAAGGAAACAATAGTTGCAAAGGAGAGCATATTAAAGCACTTAAACGTTCACACATTAAATTGATAGCATAAAATCCATAATCATATCAAATTATATCATATATCCTCAATTAATCAAGCATACAAGTTATATAGTTCACATATGGGAGCCAAGAGGGTGAAACGAACGTAAGAAGGGAGATTTAGGCAAAGTTCGGTAAAAGTTGACAATAATCGAAATTGCACAAGCTCTAGGAAAATGGGAATATCTTGAGTTATAGAAATTGGAATTAAGTTTTTCTTATTGGGTATGAAACTAGACACAAAGAGCTTTCCAAGGATATATGGCACGAACCATGGTTCAAAACGAGATGAAAATGGCGTAGGCCCGAAGTTGGATGAAAGCAGTTTTCCGGTAAAGTGGCGACACCAAAATTAATTGATCATATCTCACAAATGGGAAAAGATATTGAAGTCATTCCAATTGGAATATTCTAAACTTCAAGAGGTTTCTGTGAGTTCAAAAATCAGGTCATTTGGAGTTCGGACAAGGGAGTCGCGGTCTTGACAAAATTGCACTAAAAATCAGTCGCGGCCGCGACTGAAAATTAGCTAAGTTTCGAATTGTTGGTCGCGACCGCGACCAAAAATGGTCACAAAACGGTCGCGGGCGCGACCCCCAATTCCAGCAGCTGCGTTTGGCGACGGGAAAACAGGGTAGACACGAAAAAAAAGGAGCTCCCAAATCTTCCAAAATCAAACAACAACAACTAAATACAACATATATCCACATATCACTCATAAATTCATCAATTAATTCATCAAATTACATAAATCCACATATATATATATATATATACATATATATACACACATATGCCTTGAAAGAAGATGGAAAGAAAAATGGAGGGAAGAAGATTGAGAGCTTACATCTTGAGATGGAGGGAAGAAATTGGAGTTTGATTCTTGCCTTTCTCTTGCTTGAGATTGGATCAATGAAGAATGATGGAAGAGAAAGGGTTTGGAAAGCTTGTGTGTGTTGGGAGATATTGAACAAAGAAGAATGAGAGAGGGGGGGGGGGGGGGGGGGGATATCGGGCCTTAAGGGAAAAAGAGGAGGGATATTGCACTTTGGTCCCTTAAAAATTTTAAGTATTCAACTAGGATCCCGAGATTTAATAGGAGAACAATTGTGGTCCAAATCAAAATTCGATTGAGTCCAAGGATTTCATATAAGTTCAAATAAGTACATAATCGAAATAAAACATTAATTAGCTAGTATACAAGTAACAAATAAATAAAACTAACACTTTCAATTAAATCATATAAGTCATATACGTCACATAATGGCAATTAATTCACGAAATTATTAAATTAAATAATTACTTAGCAATTAAAGCATAAATAAAATCATATAACACTCATTCTAACCCACTCGTGACGTCATACCTGTACGGCCGAAAAGTCGGGGCGTTACACATTCTGTATGGTGTCTTTGAATATGGCTCTGCTCCTGGAATAAGGTTGATCACAAACTCAATCTCTCGTTCTGGTGATAATGAGTTTAAGCTCTCAGGAAATACATCTGGAAATTCCTTGACCACGTCCATCTCTTCTAATTTCACTTGATCCTTTGGTCGATTAAGCAAGTAGGCAATATATCCTGTAGCCCCAACTTTAATAAGTTTTCTTGCTTCCATTACTGATATGAATGGTATTCGCTCTATTTTGTCGCCTTTAATTTCCTTCTTAGTTGATTTTTTCAGCTTCCAAGATGACTTTCTTCTCATAGTAGTTCACTTGTGCCCGATGCTGGAACAACCAATCCATACCCAAAATAACCCCATACTTTTCCATCGGTATCTCGATTAGGTCAGCTGGATAGATTATTATCAATCTTTATGGGACAATGTCTATAAATTCGATCGGTTGTAAAGCTAGATCCTATAAGGGAACTAACTTCATACACGTAAGGCAAGCACTCAACATACACAGCTAATTTTAAAGCTACATCATGCGTAATAAATGAGTGTGTTGCACCCGAATCATATAATACCCTAATAGGGATGTCTAAAATGTTCAGCGTACATTCTACAACTGCAGTTGGATCCACTTGTTCCTCTTCTCCCCCCAATGCATATGCCTGAGCACGAACTACTACCTCCCTGCTCCTCCAGCATGCTGAATATTTCTCACTGGTGCTCTTGGACCTTGTTGTGGTTGTACCTTTGGGCAATTTCTGATCAAGTGTGTCACTGCCATACCGTATATAACGACCTAACTTCCTCTAGCAATTGTTTTCCTCATGATTTGGTCCACCACAAAAATCACACTTACGTTCCGGAGCATTGGCCCCCATTGGGCGTAGGGCTACATTAGGCTTGTGGCCCATAGGTCCATTCCCAAATTTACGTAGCTTCTTATATGTAGGTTGGTTTGTCCTTATGAATGGCCTCTTGGATCCAGAAGATTGATTCATTGTGTTCATTGGCACTGGAACCGATCGCATAACTTGTATCTCAGACTCCACTTCCATTACCCTCGACACTGCATCAGTATACTCAGTGACTTTAGAAGCCATCAAGGCGTATCTTATTTCATGCCTAAGCCCTTGGTTGAATCTCTTAGTTCTCCTCCTCTGATCTGGTACGATATGAGGTGCGTAGTTGATCAGACGAGCAAATCGCGCCTCATACTCCGCAACACTAGCATTTCCTTGAACCAACTCCATAAACTCTTTCTCCCTACGATCCCGAATCACTTGGGGAATATATTTATCCCAGAACTCAGTTAGGAATCGGCCCCAAGTAATTGGTCCTCCAATAACCTGCCATCCTTGTTGTGTAAGTTTTCACCAATCTTGAGCAGGACCTTTGAGCAGAAACACTGCAAATTCTACCCGATCAGGATCTCCAATTCAAGTAACTTGGAAAATTTGTTCCATTTCAGATATCCACTTTTCAGCTTTTAAATCATCAGTCTGGCTATAGAACTTGGGTAGATTATACTTGAGGAACTTATCCAGTGCTTTCTCTTCAGTATGCACCGATTCTTGACACTGCTGTTGAGCCTGCAGGTTTGCTTGTTGTATATAAGCTTATGCAAAATTTCGTGCAAAATCATTAACATTAACATTCTCAGGTGGCGCTTGTTCTGGAACTTGTGGCGGTATCTTAGCACGAGGGGGTCTTCCACGTGGCATTGCTGCAATCAACACTTACTAACAATATGATGCATGATTGGTTAGAGCATAATCATATAAGGCACAAAAATATCACATAGGCACATACCAAAAGCGCACACAAAAGTACATAATGACTCAAATCCTATAGCCGTACAACCTAGACTCACTCGAATACCCAACCTAGACTAATTTTAGACACGATAAGAGCTCCGATTAACAATCGGGCTCTGATATCACCCAAATGTGGCGCCCTTGCCACATCCCGCACTGAGAAATACCCCAAGTGTTAGGTTTGGGCCTCCACTCAAGATCTTTCCCAGCGAACGGCGATGAACAAACAAACACATTCATAGCGGCAGCATAAAGACAACCATACTGAAACACAAAATTTAATTACAAGGCCGATAAGGCCGATGACAAAACGACGACTGTAAGTATAGACTGTACATCATGACTTTCCCACGAAGGAGAAGTTCCAAAACAGTAAAGTCTAAAACAAACTATCTAAACGGCGCCTGACGACCTAGACCAACATGCCGCCTATTCATACCTGTCTGAAGCCAAAACCAGAATAAAGGGACGTTAGTCAAAGTGACTAAGTGAGAGGGTTATACATATATATAAACGAAATCACAAGCTTGGTTCACATTTTCATTATTTTCAAAAACAAGGTGTAAACATATAAGAAGGGACAACTTTTAGTTTGTACGAAAACACACTTGTGAACCAATAATCAAAACGATCGATCAATCACAATAACCCGGCGAGTACGGGTAAGTTCTCCAACCTTTCACACCCTGAACACAAGAAATACAAAACATAAACCAGCCTTCTCCCTCCAATTGTTAGTCGAGGTGCCCCCAACCAACCAGACGATCACGCATATAGGGGCAATATACCCTGGTACCAATAACCTCACTCTATACGTGTTGTAGTCAACCTCCGACTACGCCCCGTATAGAGCTTCACAGAAGTACGTAGTAAGATCAGGCTTTGGTGCACACCTCCGGGCTTCACCCACTAGATACTCCGGGCCCATATTCCCCAAGGCATCCCCAAGGGTTCTACCATTCGATCACAACTCGCTTTAAAATATTTTCACACTTTCTTTCTCTTAACCGTTTCACAATTCAAAATCAAAATTTTCATTCACTCACACACATATATAATATAACAAGAACCCATTTTTATTAGGGAATCCGATTTTTCAATGGAATACTAAAATATTATAAAATAGCTAAATATATATATATATATAATATCAACGGGTCAAAATCAAACTCAATAAATAAGGGTTGGGTTTTAAGAATATATATATTTACATAATATATGTTTTGGCTCCAGTTGAAAGCATTTTAATCCCTCACCTTGAATTCTCTGCAAGGCTACAAAAGGAAGACACGATGAACACGATCAGGGCTCCTCCCTAGGAGCGTCTGTTACACACATATGATTACGGGTTAAGACTCAACTCAACAGCCGAATAGTTACCTCCGACTTATACGGCTGTCACATGGAGGTTATATCGGAATATATGAAAGTTTCAGCCAAGAGAGTCACAACAACCTCTTATTTTCTCTTCATTTTCGTTCACTGCATAACTGTTGTTCTTTGGCAATATAATTGTTATGGTAAAGTGACTAAGTGGGGAACAGGCAATTCGTTCTTAAGACTAGGCAATGTTGTAAATCATTATTCTATTTGACTAATTTATTTATTGGTTGAAGTAGCGGCTGCCAAAACTTCAAAAAAAAAAATAATAATAATAATAAACTTAAATCTTGATTATTTAATTAATAAAATGACTGAAAATGTTTCCAGAAAAGAAGACACGTAGCTGAGCCTTTCCTATTTTGATGCCACTTGCCTAATGAAAATTGAGTAAGCAACTCCTTTTTTTCGGAAGACTCATCGAAAGAAGGAAAATATCACAACTAATCTTAACCATTAAGTTTTCAATTACTACGCAACATTTGCATGCTCATATATAACATACATATTTTAGTGCCTGTATATTTATGTAGTGCACATATAATGGGGTGTTGGTATTAGGAGAATTATATATATATATATATATATATATATATATATATATATATTCAAAGACAAACACGCACATAATTCCAAATACTTATTTTGTAGTGCATGGTTTCTATTGCTAAGTCATAATAATAATAGTTTTCGGATATGACAAGTAATCGCACATATATTTGGCAATTTAATTATTTTTACACAAACATAATATAACTTAGTTATAATAATTGCACGTTAGAGTTAATTAAAGTAATTTGGTTGTAATATAACGTTTAAAATATAAATTATCCGATCAAATTTCTAAACATGTCCCGATATCTTAATTAACTTAACCGTTTTGGTTCGGTTCAAAATTCAGGTTGTTACAAGTGTAGTGTGGACTTTTTTTTTTTTGATACCGGAGTTACATGGGCCAAACCTGCTTTTACACCTCTTACAAAGAGCAATAAGTGCTGGGTAGAGGGCCCAAAATAGTAGTTGTACGGAATCGTATTTCAAAAATTTTCCCATGTTACAGGTATCAAAATATTTCTAAAATATTTTAATACAAAAACGAAAGATTAGCATGATCTACTCAAGTATATTCATACAATTGATGATTAATTTTAAATCACTAAGTAGATAAATATCTCATGCAATTAAAATTAATAGCACATAATTTATCATGTTTGGAGGAATAAAATGATAGAATATTATCGTACACAAAATATGTTTATCTACGACAATTTTCCAGTATTATCCTGCTCCATCTACTGTGCTCCGAGCTCATCCATCAGGAACTTTGACCTTTTTCTCTCCTCGTGAAACCGACAGAGCTTCCCCGTAATATCCCCGATTCAACCTTCGAAGTGTGGGCTCCGCTAGCATTCCTCTAAATACTTTGAGAAAATATTTTTCTAGAAAAACTCTTTTTCCTAAAATTAGAAAATGCCTATTTTCTAATAACTAAGTGATTTATATACCTATATAATTAATTAATCTTATAATCACCTAATTATATAATTAATTAATCTTTAGTTAAAGGATTAATATTGAGAGAGAAAGATTAGCCAAAAAGGGCTTTTAAAATGCCAAAATTTTTCATATGGAAAAGCTGAAATTGAGGATTCAAATTGGCAGCGAAGGTTAGCTATTTATAGCCATGGATCAAGGGTAATATGGTCATTCGGCCAATCCAAGTTTCAGACGCGTGTAAATTGACGTCCCAATGGCCAATCAAATGACACCAGATGGAAGAATTCGTCGCCACGAATTCAGTGCCAGCGACCACGCACCGCCACGTGTATGCACGTGCGGCCGCAAGGTGGCCATGCGGTTGCCGCGAGCATCACGTGGCGCAGGCCACCAGCACACGCCACGTGGTCGGGTCTGATCCAAACCAGATCTGGTCCGACAACCCTATTCAGATAAGATCATATCCTACCCGTATAGCACCCTCTTAACCGACCTAACCCAAATCAAATTTCATGGACCATTCATGTACGCTGACACGGCACGATATCCACCGTCTATTTGGCACGCCATGCAGGCACCATGACAGTGCCACCTACTGTATGACCTACCGAGGTGGCGTGTCATGTTAGTTTCTACATCATTACTTGCCAAGTCAGTATTCTTTTTTTTTGAAAAATTTTAAAATTTTTATTTTCTCTAAAATAAAATTACGAGCATTTTCAACCCTTTGAAATTTGATTTATTTTCTCAAAATAAATCCCTTGGCTATTTTCAAAAACTTCGAAAATTAATTTCTCTATCCCTTTTTAATATTTTCTCTTTGGGTCATCGTTGGGGCTTGCAGGGGGACCTGCAGGAATAATTAATTTTAGCTCCAAACGGCTCAATCTATTATCATCTAATGCAATAATTGATTACTGTTTAACAATATTTAATCCCACTAAATAAATATTATTGCAATCTAAAATTAATTAAATTATTCACGAGTATGTCGATCTAGAATAATTTCACATTTTACTCATCCGTGTAGATATCCATGAAAAATAAATTAATACTACTATCATTTATTCTTCACATCCAATATGAAATTTCTTGATTCGCCTTAAGTCCAAATTCTCCGTATGTGAAACACATCAACATACAACTTCGGTGACACATCACTCGAAGTGCTTTAGCCAAAGTACCTTCCAGCAAGGCCACAGATTCCTTGATCAGTATAACTCTTTAGCATATTTCATGCAGTCACAGAACGTACAAAGTATTTTGGTCATCCGTTATCGAGACCTCACTTCTGAGTACATCATAGTGACTAACACTACATGCCTAAAGACTAAAACTGCCAGAATTAAGAGTTTAATGCTTCCCGAGATTTGTTCATTTTATATAGCAGTATAAAATGAATAATCTCATTAGTCCAGTTCGATATTTCCAATCTCATTGAAAATCATCAACGTGTTATAATCGGAATCACCATTCTCTAGGACAAAAGAGTAATCATCTTATATGACTACGTTATAGTCTCGATAAGAACACATTCTTATCTTACCATCTAGAACTTTTACGTGATTTTGATATTCAAAGTCTTTTCCTATGAAACACATTTCATATAAGAATACCATCATGCATCATTAATTAATAATATGTAAAATACCCATAACTCGCTGTAATTTCAGTTTAATTAATCCAACAAATTAGATTTTCAGGGCAATAATCCCAACAATCTCCCATTTGCCCTAAATATAATTTTGCTATATTTCTAAATCTTATTCCTTTCATATGAGTGTCAAAACTCCTTTTGCACACTTTTCACCAAAAATGTAGTGAAGGAATTTATTAGATAATTCCACACTTAGCCAACTTTCACGAAATCCTGAAGCTAATACATCTCTTCGATTGCTTCTCAAACTACCACGTATTTAGCTTCTATAGCGGAGTAAGCAATGCAAGTCTATTTAACACTCCAATTAATAACTGCTCTTTCTAGAGTAAACACATATCCTGATGTTAAACATTTAGAACTACCCAGCGCCAGATTCTAGGGTTTGATTAGTATCTGCTAGCTAAACCTTCTGCAATATGACATAAATAAAGCTTCCGTTGCAGAACTCTGATCATCTCTTCTATCTCTAGAGTTGTTTTAGGACACTGATCACGAGATAGATAAATTCCATATTTGAAAGGTAAAGAACCTTTCTTGGAATTTGCCATATTGTACCTTGCTAGCATCTTATTTTTATATGTTGTTTGTGATAAACCAATCTTCTTATTCTTATGATCACGGCAAAAGTATGATCCTTACAATATCATTGCTCTCACATAGGTCTTTACGTGTCAAACCGATTTGGCAACCGAATCTTGACTACTGATAACATTCTTACATCATTCCCAATGAATAGAACATTGATTACGTACAAAATTAGAACTATTACTACATTATCAAGATGTCTCTTGTACACCCACGGTTCATCGGGCAGTTACATAAATCCAAAGGATTTTAATTGCCTCTTTAAATCTGATGATCCATGATCTAGACACTTGCTTAAGATCCTCGATCGATCTTATTAAGTTTGCAAAGCATATGCACCTGATTATCGGCTACGATGCCTTTAGGTTATGCCATGTATCTCTTCTTGAAGGTTCTCATTCAAGAACATAGTATTTGCATCCATTTGTCGAATCCCATAATCAAAATAAGATACAATAGAGAGGAGAATCTCAATGGACTTAAACACTACTATAGGCGAGAAGATCTCATAAAAGATTTCTTCTTTCTGGGTAAAACCCTTTGCCATAAGCTTGGCTTTAAAGTCTCTACTTTTTATCCATTTTTTTTTTCATTTCTTGTAGAAACCAATTGCATCTAATGGGTTTAATGTCTCTAGGTACCTCTACAAGTTCCAAGACTTTGTTAGAATATAAAGATTCTAACTTAGATTACACGGCTTTGACCAAATGTTCAGCGTCTATAGCTTTATTATATGTGATAGGATCAGATACGTTAAATCCAACCACGTGGATTAATCTTAGGTATCTTGTTAGGTACCTTGACAATCCTCCCACTATGATGAGGCTCTCGTGTACTCGTTCCTACATCATACGTTGTACTTGGTACATCACATGTATCCAACATATTTTTAGTTATCACGGGTTTTTGGAATTCAATATCCAATACTGTTCTTTAGTTTTAACACCCTTTTGCTTCTATCCTCGTGGTTATTTTCGTAATCGTCTTTGAAGCACTCACAAACATCTTTTGTGATTTCTCGAATTACAAAATAGACCACCTCTTGTTCTTTAAGGATGATCTTTAGAACAAGTAAACTTCCGTTCTTTATTCTAACTTGTCAGGATCCATCCTTAACACGTGAACTAGGCGTTCTCAAATCTGAAGATAAGATATACAGGGTTTTCTCCCCAGCCACAGTTCCATTAGTGTTTTAAGAACTGACTTAGATAGAACTAGATTATGTCGTTTTGAGCGCAAGAATCCAAAACGAATTTGGTAGGGTAGCATGACTCATCATGAATCTTACCATCAATATCAAAGTTCTATTTCTCTTTTCTGCAACACCATTTTGTCGAGGCATACTCCATTCAGATAGCTGAGATCTAATCTCATTTGTAAAGGGAAATTCTATAAACTTTGAAAATAGATACTTACCACATCGATCTAATTGAAGTGCCTTGATATATTTTCCAATTTTGATTCTTTGACTTAAGCCTTATATTATTTTGAACTTTTCAAAAATTCAGACTTAAGTCTCATCAAACAAACATATATTCATATCTAGAGTAATCATTCAAAGGAATGATGAAATACTCAAAACTTTCTCTTGCTTGAACACTCATAGGATCACACATCCACATGTCAACTCAAGCAACTTTGTGGCTCAAACACCTTTCGTCTTAAAAGACCTTTTGGTCATTTTATAGGATTCGCAGACTGACATTATTGTCAAGTTAAATAGTAAGTCTTTGGATCCTATTCAGATTAAATTGACCAATACGCAGGTACCATGTAGAAGGTTTTCTCTTAGATGGTAAGTTATACTTATTGGTGGTAAAATCGAATTAGGATTTTATCGAGACAAAAAAGACCATCTTTTACCATGCCAGAGCAAATAAACCTTTTATTTTGCTTAATGGTAAAACTTTGTTAAAAATAAAAAGTTAAATCATTAGTTATCAAATAACTCGTAGAAATTAAATTTTTGTGTATATGAGGCACGTATATTTATAAAATACTATAGTCAAAATATAACTACAGTCCCTACTACTAATACAAGTATAATTATATTATCACCAAGCAGTAGTTGCACTTTGACGCTTTTCAAACTTCCTGATTAGTTTAAACCTTTGCAAAAAATTACAAATATAATTAGTTGATCTCAAGTCTGCACACCAAAAATTTGGTCGACTTCCAACTAAATATATTAAGATATCTTCATATGTTATTAAGACTGACAAAGTATTTTAGATAATTCCTTTTCCAATACCCGTTGCCACCGCAGTAGAAAACACTTTTCCATTGTCGGATCTGGCTTTTTTCTTCTGAACCTTAGGATTAAGAACTTTCCTTTTCTTTTTTCCACTTACTGGCTTTTGAGGCTGTGGATATTGATGTCTGATATAAGAGAACATTTCCCTTAGTCTAAATCACCTCTCTTGCCACCTTGAGGTCATCCATTGGTTTAGGCAAGGTTAAAAAAAATTATTTAAAGAATAATTTTGATTGTATTGAACGACTTAGGCAGAGAACATAGGATCGTATCCTCTTTATTGAGATCATTTATTTAAGCACAGGGGCTTTTAATCTCTTTTCGGTAAGCTATCATGTTCATAACATAATCCTGAATTGATGATTCTTCAGATATCTTTAATACCTATCAGCCCCTTAATGACCCATACCTTCGTACGATCCTGTCTCTGAATCATGTTCTTGTCAGTAGACATCTCGTGCATCTGATGCTCGAGAATATTTAAGACAAATATCAGGATATAAGACTAGCTAGATCATCACTCTTGATCCATTTGACATAAATGTCCTTCTAATCCTGATTGGCTGTAGTTTCCGGAATCACCGGATAAGGTTCAGTGAGTACGTATTTTCGTGTTTCAACACAATGTCAAGATTCATTTCATAGGTAACATAGTTGAACCCTGCTAGCTTATTTTCTTGAAGTCGTTTGGAGTGGGCTAACGAAGATCGTTATTGTAAAACCGAAATAAAATAAGTGCAAGTTATGATTCTGTATTTTACTTTGTTTTGCGTCTAACCAATAAATGAAATCCACGTAAGTATTTCGGTTTACGCAGTGGTGACTTAACTAACCCAGTTGATTCCCGGAGGCGAGGTTGAAAACCGCTTAGACAAGTAAGAACTATTCTTAATAAACATGCCATCTAGATAACTCTTACCAAACAATGTTAATCCACCATGTCAAAGCTTGGCCTCCAATTGAATGTAACACAACTCTGAAAGGAGGTTAATACATTGCTTACTCAAGTGTACACCATTACCTAGAAGTCCATACGAGTAGGTCAAGACACTCCACGGAGGCATGGTCGAGCTGACTTTTCCCGTATTTCATTCTATCCATAGAAGTTTAATCTTGTATACCACGAATATATACCTGTCGAAGGGAGTTGTATATATCCACTATAATATAGACGGGTAATAGAGGCCGTGAGAGTCTAACTCTTTTCATTTCGCTCCCACTTGAATTTTTAAAATATGTGGATTATCTTTTGATCATCTCATAATCACTTCGGCGTCTTATTGTTGGAAGTGATTAATCTAATTATTATGCTTCGTCTAGGATTGTTAAATTATATTTAAAATCCTAATAATATTTTAAGTCTACTTAATAACTACTTATTGATTAGGCCAAAAAATATTAATTCAATTATACATCACGTCTAATCTTTATTAAATAACATTATTTAATCATATTACATAAAATATGCATAATTGAAATATCGTAATATCTCATATTATCATGATCATGCCATAAATAAACAAATAAGCATGCTTGCGTATAATTATCACATAATTATCATGCTTAAAATAAATGGCATAAAGTAAATATGTTATAAATTATCACATAATTTAAATAATGTTTACTGATTCGGTAATTTTCAGGAAAGACAATTAAATTATTTCCCAAAAAAATACCATTCCACGCAAATTCTCAGGAAACACTGGAAGGGTCACAACGGTCCCACTTAAAACCCAGTTTCCTTTGACAAAATTTACGTGCATAGTATCAGATTTAAAATTATGCATCGCATGCATCATATCAATGCATGTATATATCAAGAGTACGACTCTGATACCAACTGCTGAGTGGAGCGCCCAAAAAAGTAGTTGTACGGGATCGTATTTCAAAAAAATTTCCATATTATAGGTATTAAAATATTTCTAAAATATGTTAATACAAAAGCGGAAGATTAGCCGGATCTACTCAAGTATATACATGCAATTGATGATTAATTTTAAATCACTAAAAAGATAAATATCTCATACAATTAACAATTAATAGCACATAACTTATCATGTTTGGAGGAATAAAACGGTAGAATATTACCGTACACCAAATATGGTTATCTACCATAATTTTCCAGCATTATCCTCCTCCATCTACTATGCTCCGAGCTCATTCGTCAGGAACTTCGACCTTTATCTCTCGTCACGAAACCGACAGAGCTTCCCCGTAATATCTCCAACTCAACCCTCGGAGTGTGGGCTCCGCAAGTATTTCTCTAAATACTTTGAGAAAATATTTTTCTAGAAAAGCTCTTTTTTCTAAAACTAGAAAATCCCTATTTTCTAGTAATTAAGTGATTTATATATTAATTATATAATCACCTAATTATATAATTAATTAGTCATTAATTAAAGAATTAATAATGAAAGAGAATGATTAGCCGAGAGGGGCTTTGAAAACTGCCGAAAATTTTGATATGGAAAGCTAAAATTGATGATTCAAATTGGCAACAAAGGGTAGCTATTTATAGCCATGGATCAAGGGTAATATGGGCATTCTGCCAATCCAAGTTTCAGACGTGTGTAAAAGGCTATCCAAATAGCCAATCAAACGACACCAATCAAATAACTATTTATAGCCACGAATTCACCGCTGCCAACCACGCGCCGCCATGTGTCGCGCATGCACGTGCGGCCACAAGGTGGCCATGTGGCTGGAGCGTGCATCACACACGCAGGCCACCAACATACGCCATGTGGCCGGTCTGATCCAAACTGGATCCTATCCGACAACCTTATTCAGATAAGATCTTATCCTACCCGTATAAGACCCACTTGACCGACCCAGCCCGAAGCAAATCTGGACCATTCATGTGTGCTGACACGGCACGATATCCACCGTCTATTTGGCGCACCACGCAAGCACCCTATTAGCGCCACCTACTATATGACCTCCTGACGTGGCTTGTCACGTTAGTTGCCACATCAACATTTTTTTTTAATTTAAAATTTTTTATTTTCTCTAAAATAAAATTTCGCATTTTCAATTCTTTGAATTTTGATTTATTTTCTCAAAATAAATCCCTTAGCTATTTTGAAACACTTTGAAAATTTATTTATCTCACCCTTTTTAATATTTTCTCTTTGGGTCTTCTTTGGGACTTGCAGGGGGGCCTGCATGACTAATTAATTTTAGCTCCAAAAGTATCAATCTATTACCATCTCATGACAATAACTGATTACCATTTAACAATATTTAATTCCACTAAATAAATATTGTTGGAACTCTAAAATTAATTAAATTATTCACATTTTCTCCAACTAGAATAATTTCGCATTTTACTCCTCCGTGTAGATATCCATGAAAAATAAATTAATACTACTATCATTTATTTTTCACATCCAATCTGAAATTTCTTGATTCGCCTTAAGTCCAAATTCTATGTATTTGAAACACATTCAACATACAACTTCAGTGACACATCACTCGAAGTGCTTTGACCAAAGTTTTAATTCGAACTTTTACAAATCTATTTCAGGGATATCTTTTACCTTCCAGCAAAGCCACAGATTCCTCGATCAATATAATTCTTTAGCGCATTTCATGTAGTCACCGAACGTACAAAGTATTTTGGCCACCCGTTACCGAGATCTCACTTCTGAGTGCATCACAGTGACTAACACTACATGCCTAAAGTCAAAATATTGCCAGAATTAAGAGTCTAATGCTTCCAAAGATTTTTTCATTTTAGAGCAGTATAAAATGAATAATGTCAGTGGTTCAGTTCGATGTTTCCAATCTCATTGAAAATCATCAACGTGTTATAATCGGAATGACCATTCCCTATGATGAAAGATTAATCATCTTATATAACCACGTTATAGTCTCGATAAGAACACACTCTTATCTTACTATCTAGAACTTTTAATAACACGTGATTTTGGTATTCAAAGTCTTTTCCTATGAAACACATTTCATGTAAGAATACCATCACATGTCATTAATTAATAATATGTAAAATACTCACAACTCGTTGTAATTTCAGTTTAATTAATTATTCAACAAATTGGATTTTCAAGGCATTAATCCCAATAATAAGTTGATTGCTAATGATGGTTTTGTTAGGAATAATGCCCTTAAAGCCGATTGTATGTCTGCTCTAGTACTTTCCTTTTGTAAATCACAGACAATCTTTGAATAATAAACGGACTTTGGTAACACTTCTTTATATGCTCTTGTTTGATTATATGTTTACTTTAACTGCGCATGTATGAGAACTCCCCTAATCAATATGACTTATAGGACTCAACCATTTAGGTGAAGTGGTTCATGAAAAGAGCCCTACATCACATAAGTCATGATTAGAAATCACTCAAAGCCGATGAGTCCTAAAGACAGTGAGAGTGTCGACTTGACTCATTCGAGGCTTGCTAGTGTGATCACGCCCTTAAGAAGGACCACCTTGTTACATGGGGTGCAAAGTGTATTGTTGATACGTGCGTGATACATAGGGGTGCTTGCTTATTCTAAGTAAATACACTGAGGTGTCCTGTGTGAGAAGATCCCTAAATGGGAAAGGAAGTTTCTATTTCTGGAAATAGAAACTTCCAGATTAGGTAATATCTCACGAGTTAGTGATGTGATCAAGTAATCCTTAGACTTGAGATTCCGTTGATGCTTTGTGGGCTAACTCTGCAGTCTTAGATGTAAGCTTAAAAGGGTGTCACCTTAGACAGCTGATTCAAAGTTTATGCTGGGGTTGTACAAGTGGCACATGGAAGTCTATGAGAATTGATAAAGGACCTACACTTGCATTAGCAATTTGATCTCTTATTGTGTAAGTCATTCATATGGCATCTAAGAGTCCTTGGCCAAGGCAGTGGATCGAGATCAAGAAATAGGTTTCTTGAATCGAGATCAATTGGATATGAAATGCACTTAACTTTAAGATTGAGATTATTAGGGGTCGAATTATTCCCTATCCCTAGATCTTGATTGAGAGATGGGACGTAGGAGGATTGTATTCCACATGAATCAATGACTTAAAGGTTCTTTCGAATTGAGACATTCTTATTCAGCTGGGGGTCATACATCTGTTGCTAAACTATGGTCGTATGATATGTAGACTAATTAATTAATTGGGAATTAATTAATTAGGGTCAATGCTAATTGAATTAAGAACCTAGAGGGTCACACATAACAACCCGGTCACATGGGTTAAGGCTTAAAATCGATTAAACGAGTTGATCGGACCAATAGGAGATTGGTGGGGCCCACACGTGTGGAACACGTGTGTCACGCATGTATATGTGATTAAATAATTAATCTTGATTAATTATTTAATGGACTTTAAATTAATTATGAATCAATACTAAAGTTTTAATTTGGAGAAATAAATTCTAATGAATAATTAATTGAGAATTAATTAATTATTAGCCTTCAAATTATCTATTATTAAATAAATAAAGTAAAATAAAATATCTATGAGAGTTAGATATTATTCTTGTGACAAGTTGGTCAAAATGAGACTTTTGGTCAAAGTAAGAATCTTTCTCTCCAAGCAAGCAATTAAATATCAAAAGGGATAAGAATCCTATTCCATTAAGGATTAGGGGTTCGAACCCCTTAGCTATATATACAAGGGGTTCAAACCCCTTGATAAATGTTAAACAAATTCTCCTTCTCCAAATATTATACACTAAACCCTAGAGCCTAAACACCGAATATAGAACTAGCATCCTCCCTATTGGGATCGTGGTCGAGGTTGGTGGACTAATTCTCTAGAGGGCTGCTATCTTGAAGTCTTGAAAGATTCGAAGGAGCTTTTGGAGACAAGCCGCGTGAAGAGCGTTCTTGGGCGGCTAGAACATGTCAAGAAAACTTCTATCTAAGTGAGTTTCTTGATCTCTACGAATTTGGGAATAGGAATTGCAAGATTCGAATCTAACTTATTGGGAAAAAATTTTAAATTTCCCCTGGGTTTCTATTTCGTTTTCCCAACAGGTTCCCTCTTCCCAGAAGCTGAAAAATATCCATGTTTAGTGAGGCGTCTTCTCTATCTTAACATCACATGCCCTGATCTTAGTTTCATTACACAACAGTTGAGTAAATTCATTAACAAACCGTGTGATAAGGCTAAAATACGCTCATGACACGTATGTGATGCGTGGCCCAGTCCCAGCGTTACACCATGGTGCCTCAAGGACACACCTCAAACCCCTCTCCCCCCCCCCCCCCCCCCGGTGAGCATTCCCCTCGAAGTAATGTCCGCTCTATCCTCACAAGTAACCCTGGCCTCCCCTGAGCGGGCATGCAAGGCTAACAATATGAGCTCCGCGCGACCCTCGGGGTTAACCCTGAGTTCGCCCTCGAAGGCATCCTTTTATTTTTACAAAGGTGAAACCGTTCTCTTCCAGCCAACGCTTTAGGCCTAGGTGCCCCTCGGACCTACTAGCCTCAAAGCCCATATCAAAATCCGAGCGAGCTTGGCCCTCGGTAACAACCCCAAAAAGCTCTCTGACACATAGTACACCCCGGCGCACTTGCCACTGTTGCTCGCCACCAACCTTTTCATAGGCTTTTGCAGGAGATCCCTTCCAGAGGCTCCTCATTATTCCACGTGTCTAGGGCGACACAAATGCAGGACCACTTGGTGCAAAATTACAAAAGGGCTCTGACCCTTAACTATAAATACTCAAGATCACACATACTCTGTAAGTAAGCTTCATGTATTAAGCTTTGTTTGACTTCATCTTCCTCATTCACTATCTAAAAACTGACTTAAGTGTCGGAGGGCCAAACTGGGTCTAACACCCTATCCCCCAGCTTGGCCTTCTGACTGTTTGTGTGCTTGTTCCTAGCAGGTAGAACCCATCTCCTCCGGAGACCTTCGCTTGAGCTTTTGATCCCTGTTTCCCCACCAAAAAAAATCGTAAAGTGTTGGAGTTTGCCACATCGGATTAGACCCCATCACCGTGCACATCTCATTGGAATGCCGCCATATATGTGCTTCGTTATCTTAAACATACTGCATTCCAGGGTTTATTCTTTTCTCCCAATAATCTCTTACCGTTAAAGCCTATTGTGAAGTCGTCTGGGCTGCTTGTAGTGACACGCATTGCTCCATTATCTGGTATTGCATCTTCTTGGGATCCTCACTGATTTCTTGGAAATCCAAGAAATATGTTATTGTATCCCGCTCTTTCGCTGAAGCCAAGTATCATAGCATGGCATCCACTATCTGTGAATTGCAATGGGTCTCCTATCTTCTTCGAGATTTTGGGCTGCCTGTTTGTATTCCGATTTCACTTCATTGTGACAATCAAACTGCTCTCTAAATCACCTCAAACTCGGTGTTCCATGAGCGAACCAAGCATATCGACATTGATTGCCACCTCTTTCGACACCAACTCAAGTAAGGTTTCATCTCTACCTTGCTGTTTTCTTCTCGTTCTCAGCTCACCGATCTTTTCATGAAGCTACTCAACTATCAACACTTCAGGGAGTTGTTGTCCGAGATGAATTTGGCGTATATACCGGTAAAGTTCATCTTGAGGGGTGTGTGTAGAGAATCGTATTTATTTTATATACGCTTGAATTAGTTAGAATCATAACTTATCTTTACTGTGTCGTTTCAATTTTAGTTTTCTTCTCTATTAGTTAGTTAAAGTTGGACTATGACTGGTATTTTCAATCTTCTGAAAATAATGAAAATCAATTCCTCAAAATTCTTCTATCTAGAATTTCATAGTGCGTTCTCAATGATTTTGCAGCAAGAACACCAAGTAATAGGTTCAATTGAACATAAGGTTTTTGCTACCCAATCGTATAAGCCTCATCATAGTGGTGGTATGCAAGATAATGTCTCAAGAAATCAGAATTCAAAGTTAGCTGGGCATGCAAATAGCTTTAGGAATTACAACAAGACCCCTTCGGGGAAGAATGCGCCCACTGGGGGAAGGGGGGAAACCACATAGAGGCAACCTGCTACAAAAATCATGGTTTTCCTCCCAATTTCAGATTTAAAAAATCCTATGGCAGCTACCATTGATAAAGTTGGGTCATCATCTCTTCAAGGTGTTCAAGAAGTTGGTCGAGACAATGTTCACTTAACCACTAGTCAGGACTCAAGTTTCACTTTTTTTACACCTGAGCAATATCAACTCCTCATATTAATATTTAGGTCTCAATGTTAGACTCAAAATAATTCATCTCATAGTGTGAATCAAGAGCCTATCGAGCCTAAACAAGAAACCTCCCTGAATGCTACCTCTCCCACATTCTCAGGTATTTTTGTAGCCCTCCCATCTGTGGCTATTATACATAGTTAGATTCTTGATATAGGTGCCACAGACCATATATGTTCTAGTTATACCTTCAATATTTATGAATTTACTTAATAACACTGTTTACACAAATTTTCGTTAAATCTGCAATAAATGATTACAAGATAAACACGAAAATAAGGAAAACAATAATATTTGATTTATTATTAAACAGTGTTCCGATCTCTGAAATCCCTCTAATTCTTTGGGGTGGATTTATCCGAGGGCTTGATGCTTGTTCCCGGATTGAGTATGGTTTGGTTGAATCGAAGGTAGGAAGGCAAGGCTCGAACTTGAGAGCTAGAATGCTTGAATTCCTTCGATTCCTTAGTGCTTGATGACTTGAGAGTTTTGTCCTTTATATCTTCTTGTTGCTTGTTTGTCCTTTCCGCTTATGTTTTTGCTTGGGAATTTTTTTTCCGAACCCTGATTTGTGAGCCCAGGTACCTTATTTATAGGCGAATGTTAGGCGTGTTTTGACTTCATAGGCCTGCACTTGGACTTGGGCTTGAATTTGTGAGTGTAACACCCGAGCGCAAGGCGTCACATCCCCTGCACCGAGACCTGACCCGAATATGAAATGGACGATCCATACCCGAGCCAAATCACGGCGAACGGGGACAAACACACACTCTAAGCTAGGCGGGCTAACCCTTGGAACCATAAAACAACATAAAACATTAAAGCGGAAGCAATAAACGAACATATACAATGATCAAAATAAAAGTATGCAAGTGTAAGACCAAAATATAAGAGCTAGAGACGAATGCAAGACCTAGGACTCGTATTCCCGCCTAGCTCCCTCAACACCTACACAAAACAACTGAAAACCGAACGGGTTCAGTCCAAAAGGGACTGGTGGGTATAAAACAGGGCGTAAATATAATATATGACAGTAATTAAACAATCACATGCAAGCTATAATCCCAAGTGAGGTTTTTAAAGACTTTTTCAAGTGGGTGAATAGAAATCATCAAAAGGGATTATAACGTATCATTAACATTAGGTCATTAGTGGCCCGACGAGTGGGCGTGCATTATCTCCAACCAACACCTTGTGTAAATCATTTAAACATTCATTCATTCATTCTTTTCATGCAAATCATTCTTTTGTGCACAATCATTAACATTTACACCTTCTTCCTCCGGGTTGGTGGTGGGTTTGCAAGGCCCGACCACCCATTCATTGACCAAAAGGGGTTACATGACTCCCCAGATGGCGCTCAGCGTTCATTCCTCGCTAACTCCTAAAGAGGTCCGGTTACGCCGTTCATTGGTGGAACTAGTGTGAGGGATCACCGTCGGCCTGTGCCTCCCCAGATAGCCACTCACACTAAGTCCCTGGGCCCCATTCGTGCATTCGATCATTTCTCGCCAAAACATTAGGTAGGGTTTATAAAATAAGGCTTTACGTTGAAAACATTTACTCTTTAAAACGACTCTCTCTATATATATTAATTTTGGTCGAAACTTTTCACAATGAGGGTATATATAGGGTCTTATGTCTACATAGAAGAGAAACCCACATTAAACCGCAAAAGGAGCAAACACGAGCCTCACTGACCGGCCTCGTCTCCAACTGGGTCAAAATCTGTGCAAGAACGGTGAAGTGAGACTCAATATGACCAAATAAGACGCTCAAGAATGCTATGATCATGATATGAATAGGTACAAGATAAGATTATGTTATGAAGTGTTCATGTGCACTATTAATACATTTAAATCATATAATCAAGTCATTCATTTCCATTTGAATTCATACATTCACATTTTCCATCTAATTAATTCACAAAATTCAAATATAATCATAGCACTTATTTAATCACATTAGAAATTAGAAATTAGACAATCATACACATTCAATTAAATTAATTCAGTTAATGATCAATTATTCACTAAACATATATATATAATGCGTACATACGTAGTCCATGCATGAAAAACAAGCTCAAGAAATACAGAGGGTGACACGCCCGTGTTACCAAAATGCACTAAGCTGTGACACGGGGCGAACAACAAGCCAGGAAAAAGATGGTGACACGCCCGTGTCACCATTGCAAGGCAAACCGTGACACCCCCGTGTCACGGTACAGAAAAGCCCAACCAACAAGCATGCACCCCCGTGTCACGCTAAAGAGAAGAAAAGTGACACGCCCGTGTCACTGTGCGTAACAGGAAAAAAAACAGGGCATCAACGTAACAGCAACAACAACCATCCAAACACCATCTTTTCAAGTTCAAATTCATAGATTCCATGCAATAAACATACTAACTTACATATAGAGCAATAACAACTTATAAAAACACATATTTCCACATTGCATCATCCATAATTCTCCAAATGAAACCCATATACAAGTTCATCAACAAGGTCCATAATCAACAAGTTAAATGCATATAACTTAAGCTTAAAGTTCCTAAACATATAAGCAACAACAAGTACACACATTATCCAATTCCAACCAAAGCCCTAATTATCACATATTTTCAAGAAATCCTCAAAGTTCCAAAAATACCTCAAATGAAAGAAATGAAGGATAGGATGAAGATATGATGTTGATGATGCTTGAATGTCCACAAATCCCACAAATATGAAGCTTGAAAGAAGAAATCTTCCCCCACTTTGGCAAGGGTTTGATCGGTTGGCTTGGGAGCAAGAACAAGGGTGTATGTAATGTATGTATAAAAGAAAGAAAGAAATGGAACGTAATGCTGCTTTGAATCAAGAAGATATGGCCAAAATTGCTATTAAGTCCCTCCGTTATTTAAGTCATGCAAGTGAGTCCCCCAAACTTTTGAAATATAATCAATTAAATCCATGCAATTAGCTCCTCAAGGTTCATGAAATGGTCAAATAAGGTCACAACGAAATAAAATCAAATTCGGGAAATTAATTCACATTGCAATCACGTTCAATTTATGCAATAAATATCAATTGTAATGAATTCACAAAATACTTAACATTAAATACGTACACAATCAATATATATATATATATAACAATAATAAAATAAAGGAGATAACATTTAATACATTTAAAATAAAATCAACTATGTAAATACGTAAAATAGTTATTTTGCGCAATTAGGTAAACAATTATGTCATACCTGTACGGCCGAAATATCGGGGCGTCACAACCTCTCCCCCTTAAAAGAATCCGTCCTCGGATTCATTAATCACTCGGAAACAATTCGGGATGAAATCTTTTCATCTTATCCTCCGTCTCCCACGTAGCCTCTTCCGTTTTGTCACTTCTCCATAAGACTTTAACTAGTGGGATCTGCCGATTTCGAAGCTCTTGAAATTTACGATCCAAATCCTAATCGGCTTCTGAACGAAGGTGAGGTTCGGTTCTAACTCCACTTCCTCAACGGGGATAACTTCCGATTCATCCGGATAATATTTCCGAAGCTGAGACACATGAAATACATTATGAATTCCGGTCAAACTCGGGGGTAGGTCCAAACGGTAGGCCGTATCTCCAATTTTCTCCAAAATCTCATACGGTCCTAGATACCGAGGATTCAATTTCCCTTCTTTTCCAATCCTCGAAATCCCTTACGAGGTGAGGCTTTCAAGAATACCCTATCACCAACCTCAAACTGAAGATCTTTCCTTCCGTGATCGGCATAGCTTTTCTGTCTGTCCTGGGCTGCTTTCATCCGTTGTCCGATTATTTGAACCTTATCAATTGCCTCTTGCACGGTCTTAGAGGGTTTTTCCTTATTCTCTCCTCGTTTCACACCCTCTTGCTTCGTCCAATTCCAATCTTCCAAATCAAAGAACAATGGTGACCTGCATTTCCGTCCGTAGAGAGCCTCATATGGAGCCATTTCTAGCGTCAAAGCTGTTATTATAGGCGAATTCAATTAAAGGCAATTGCTCGTTCCACGAACTCGAAAAATCCAATGCACATGCTCTCAACATATCCTCCAAATATTTAATTAATCTTTCTGATTGCCCGTCTGTCTGAGGATGGAAAGTTGTGCTGAATTGAAGCCTTGTGCCCAGATTCCTTTGCAATTCTTGCCAAAATCTTGAAGTAAACCTCGGATCCCGATCCGATACAATGCTAACCGGTACTCCATCAAGTCGGACGATTTCATCAACATACTTCTTAGCCAATTTAGGTACCTTATCTGACATCCGAACAGCTAGAAAATGTGCCGATTTCGTCAGTCGATCCACTATTACCCATATTCCATCTAAACCACCTTTCACTCGTCGAAGACCCGGAACGAAATCCATCGCCACTTGCTGCCATTTCCATTCTGAAATAGGTAACGGTTGCAGTAGCCCCGATGGCTTCTGATGCTCTGCTTTCACCACTTGGCAAGTCAAGCAATGTCTCACGAAGTTTATCACATCCCGTTTAAGTCCATTCCACCAATAAAATTTCTTTAAGTCCTTATACATCTTATTTCCCCCGGGATGTATCGAATACCCTGACCGATGAGCTTCTTCCAATATCAACCGTCTCAACTCTTTCGGAACCACAACTCTGTTCTTAAACCTTAGAAGCCCGGTGTCATCAAATCCGAACGGACTCTCTAAATCATTTCTAGCTTTCTGCACCAACCTCTGAACTTCGGAGTCCACTCTTTGAGCTTCAAACAATCTCTGTTGAAGATCCGTTTGAACCGTAATATTCCGAATACTAGCTCTTAGCTTGAAAGACTGAGATTCATCCATAGTTTCCACTTTAACACTTGACACGCTAGCTTTCCTACTAAGCGCATCCGCGACCACGTTGGCCTTTCCTGGATGATATCGAATCGTACACTCATAATCCGCCAACATCTCCATCCAACGCCTCTGTCTCTTGTTTAATTCCTTCTGAGAAAACAAATACTGGAGACTCTTGTGGTCGGAAAAGATCTCAAAAGAAACTCCGTAAAGATAGTGTCTCCACTTTCCCAAAGCAAAGATCACTGCTGCAAGCTCGAGATCGTGAGTGGGATAATTCTGTTCATGATCCTTCAGTTTTCTCGAGGCATAAGCTATCACTTTACCCTTCTGCATCAAAACACATCCCAACCCTTCTTTCGAGGCGTTCGTATAAACCATGTATCCTTCAGTGCCCTCGGGAAGTGCTAATACCGGTGCAGTGGTCAATTTTTCCTTCAAGAGTTGAAAACTCGCTTCGCATGCCTCGTCCCACTCAAATTTAGCTTCCTTCTTAGTTAATCGAGTTAAAGGACCGGCTATCTTCGAAAAATCCTTCACGAACCTTCGGTAATAACCTGCCAATCCCAAAAAACTTCTAACCTCGGAAGCATTTTTCAGACTCTGCCACTGAATAACTGTCTCGATCTTTGAAGGATCAACTTCCAAACCCTTACTTGAAATAATATGGCCTAGAAAAGCAACCCGGTCGATCCAAAACTCACACTTTCAAAACTTCGCATACAACCGGTGCTCTCTCAACGTCTCCAATACCAAATTGAGATGCCTAACATGATCTTCCGGAGTCTTTGAATACACGAGAATGTCATCAATGAAGATTACGACGAATTTATCCAAATAGGGCCGAAAAATCCGATGCACCATGTCCATGAATGCTGCAGGGGCATTTGTTAAACCAAAAGGCATCACTACGAACTCGTATGCCCATACCGGGTATTAAATCCTGTCTTTGGTATATCCTCTTCCCGGATTTTCAACTGGTAGTAGCCCTGCCTTAAATCCAATTTCGAGTAAACCTTTGAACCTTGCAGCATATCAAATAAATCCTCAATGTGGGGCAACGGGTACTTATTCTTGATAGTCATCCGATTAAGCTCCCGATAATCTATACACATTCTCAACGACCCATCTTTCTTTTTGACAAAGAGAACCGGAGCACCCCACGAAGATGAACTCGGTCGGATATATCCACTCTTGAGTAGTTCCTCGAGTTGAATCTTCAACTCCTTCAACTCTGCCGGAGCCATTCTATAAGGAGTCTTGGAATAAGGTTCTGATCCCGGATATAAATCAATAACAAATTCAATCTCCCGATCCAGTGGTAGAGAACCTAAATTTTCTGGAAATACATCGGGATATTCCTTTACTACAGCCGTCTCCTCAAACTTGATTGATCCTTTGGTTTATTAAGGAGATAGGCAATAAATCCCATAGCTCCATCCTTTACCAACTTGCCAGCTTCCATAAACGATAAAAGAGACACATTCTTGGACCCAACTCCTCCAATCAACTCTTCACCCAATTTTATCTTCTTCTTAAAATAATCAACTTCGGCCCGGTGCCGATACAACCAATCCATCCTGAAGATTACCCCATACTTCTTCATAGGCATAACAATGAAATCTGTCGGATAATCTTTCCCTTCTATCAAAACTGAACAACCCCTGACTACCCGATCTGTCTGCAAACTACCTCCAAGAGGCGAACTCACAAAATAACAGGAATTTGAGCAAATAACAGGTAGGCACAGAGAGGTACATAGATCAGAAGATATAAAAGTATGCGTGGCACCCGGATCGAATAATGCATGAATGCTCGTGTTATGAATGCAAACGGTACCTTCCACCACGGCGTTTGGGTCGACCTCAACATTCTGCTCCTCGCTCTCAAGAGCATAGGCTCGTGCCTGAACCATCGGTCGCTGAGCTCCAGCTTGATATCCTGGAATCTTGTCCGGGCATGCAAAAGCCATATGATCTCCTTTTCCACAAATCAAACACAACTTCAATCTTTTTCGACAGTTGTTGTAAGAATGAGTTGGCCATCCATAATAAGTACACGGTGGCTGATCATTGCGAGATCCCTTAGGAACCAGTGGAGCCTGAGGTGGTCGTGGAACGGGTGCAATAGGACCTCCTACTCTAGGCTTCTTGAAAAGCCCTTTTTGTGGTGGAGCTGGTACATTCATCGGTCTCTTTCCTTTGTTAAATCCCCAGCCGGATCCTGACCCTTGTCCTTGACAAGAAACTGGTCTCCTAGCATTCACAGAATCTTCAACCTTTAAGGCTTTTGAAGTAGCCTTCGCCCAAGTGCTCGTATTAACTGCCTCTAGAGCTGTCTGAATGTCCGGTCGAAGCCCCTGAACAAACTGCATAGCCTTATGGAAGTCATCGCCTGCTATATTTGGTGCATAGTGGGATAACCTCTCATACTCTGAAATATACTCGGCCACAGACCTCGATCCTTGCTTCAATTCGGTAAATTCTCTCAACCTTCGAGTACGTGATGAGGGAGGGATGAACTTGTTCTTGAATTCTTTTGTAAATACTTCCCAGTTGATCTCTTCTCCAGCTGCTTCCAATACAATCCGTGTGCTTTCCCACCAAGAGTAGGCTTCCCCTTGTATCAAAGTGATGGTGCATCGAGCCTTCTCTTGGGACTCACATGGAATGAGTTCCCGTATCCTCTCTGCCTCTTTCAGCCACAATTCCGCTTGTATATCATTTCCCTTGAAGAACTTGGGAGGTCTTTGATTCTGAAACTCCCTAAGTATAACAGAAAGCGGTGCCTCAGGCGGTACAGCAGGTGCAGGTGGTGCTGGAGGTGCCGGTGGTACATAATCTCGTAGCCTTTGATCTATAATATTGATAACTGAGTTAACAAAGGCCTCTGCTGGCGGTGGTTGTGGAGGTGGAGGTGTAGGAGTACGATCATGATGATGACGTCGCCCTGGAGATCGATCTCGATGTCTACGTGGAGGCATCCTGTCAATAAACACTAAAATACGTGCTATTTTTAGTTTATGCATGTTAATGCAAATAATTCAATCAGAATTCAAAATTTAAATCAATTAAGCACAAAAGAGATGCATATGCAACACATTGTCAAGTAGTCCCTAAGCCAAACGTTCTAGACTGACTCACACGACACGAGAGCCCGGGTTTTGCAACCCTAAGCTCTGATACCACTTAAGGATGTAACACCCAAGCGCAAGGCGTCACATCCCCTGCACCGAGACCTGACCCGAATATGAAATGGACGATCCCTACCCGAGCCAAATCACGGCGAACGGGGACAAACACACACTCTAAGCTAGGCGGGCTAACCCTTGAAACCATAAAACAACATAAAACATTAAAGCGGAAGCAATAAACGAACATATACAATGATCAAAATAAAAGTATGCAAGTGTAAGACCAAAATATAAGAGCTAGAGACGAATGCAAGACCTAGGACTCGTATTCCCGCCTAGCTCCCTCAACACCTGCACAAAACAACTAAAAACCGAACGGGTTCAGTCCAAAAGGGACTGGTGGGTATAAAACAGGGCGTAAATATAATATATGACAGTAATTAAACAATCACATGCAAGCTATAATCCCAAGTGAGGTTTTTAAATACTTTCCCAAGTGGGTGAATAGAAATCATCAAAAGGGATTATAACGAATCATTAACATTAGGTCATTAGTGGCCCGGCGAGTGGGCGTGCATTATCTCCCTAAGCCGAACGATCTAGACTGACTCACACGACACGAGAGCCCGGGTTTTGCAACCCTAAGCTCTGATACCATTTAAGGATGTAACACCCGAGCGCAAGGCGTCACATCCCCCGCACCGAGACCTGACCCGAATATGAAATGGACGATCCATACCTGAGCCAAATCACGGCGAACGGGGACAAACTCACACTCTAAGCTAGGCGGGCTAACCCTTGAAACTATAAAACAACATAAAACATTAAAGCGGAAGCAATAAACGAACATATACAATGATCAAAATAAAAGTATGCAAGTGTAAGACCAAAATATAAGAGCTAGAGACGAATGCAAGACCTAGGACTCGTATTCCCGCCTAGCTCCCTCAACACCAGCACAAAACAACTGAAAACCGAACGGGTTCAGTCCAAAAGGGACTGGTGGGTATAAAACAGGGCGTAAATATAATATATGACAGTAATTAAACAATCACATGCAAGCTATAATCCCAAGTGAGGTTTTTAAATACTTTCCCAAGTGGGTGAATAGAAATCATCAAAAGGGATTATAACGAATCATTAACATTAGGTCATTAGTGGCCCGGCGAGTGGGCGTGCATTATCTCCCTAAGCCGAACGATCTAGACTGACTCACACGACACGAGAGCCCGGGTTTTGCAACCCTAAGCTCTGATACCATTTAAGGATGTAACACCCGAGCGCAAGGCGTCACATCCCCCGCACCGAGACCTGACCCGAATATGAAATGGACGATCCATACCTGAGCCAAATCACGGCGAACGGGGACAAACTCACACTCTAAGCTAGGCGGGCTAACCCTTGAAACTATAAAACAACATAAAACATTAAAGCGGAAGCAATAAACGAACATATACAATGATCAAAATAAAAGTATGCAAGTGTAAGACCAAAATATAAGAGCTAGAGACGAATGCAAGACCTAGGACTCGTATTCCCGCCTAGCTCCCTCAACACCAGCACAAAACAACTGAAAACCGAACGGGTTCAGTCCAAAAGGGACTGGTGGGTATAAAACAGGGCGTAAATATAATATATGACAGTAATTAAACAATCACATGCAAGCTATAATCCCAAGTGAGGTTTTTAAGACTTTCCCAAGTGGGTGAATAGAAATCATCAAAAGGGATTATAACGAATCATTAACATTAGGTCATTAGTGGCCCGGCGAGTGGGCGTGCATTATCTCCAACCAACACCTTGTGTAAATCATTTAAACATTCATTCATTCATTCTTTTCATGCAAATCATTCTTTTGTGCACAATCATTAACATTTACACCTTCTTCCTCCGGGTTGGTGGTGGGTTTGCAAGGCCCGACCACCCATTCATTGACCAAAAGGGGTTACATGACTCCCCAGATGGCGCTCAGCGTTCATTCCTCGCTAACTCCTAACGAGGTCCGTTTATGCCGTTCATTGGTGGAACTAGTGTGAGGGATCACCGTCGGCCCGTGCCTCCCCGGATAGCCACTCACACTAAGTCCCTGGGCCCCATTCGTGCATTCGATCATTTCTCGCCAAAACATTAGGTAGGGTTTATAAAATAAGGCTTTACGTTGAAAACATTTACTCTTTAAAACGACTCTATATATATATATTAATTTTGGTCGAAACTTTTCACAATGAGGGTATATATAGGGTCTTATGTCTACATAGAAGAGAAACCCACCTTAAACCGCAAAAGGAGCAAACACGAGCCTCACTGACTGGCCTCATCTCCAACTGGGTCAAAATCTGTGCAAGAACGGTGAAGTGAGACTCAATATGACCAAATAAGACGCTCGGGAATGCTATGATCATGATATGAATAGGTACAAGATAAGATTATGTTATGAAGTGTTCATGTGCACTATTAATACATTTAAATCATATAATCAAGTCATTCATTTCCATTTGAATTCATACATTCACATTTTCCATCTAATTAATTCACAAAATTCAAATATAATCATAGCACTTATTTAATCACATTAGAAATTAGAAATTTGACAATCATATACATTCAATTAAATTAATTCAATTAATGATCAATTATTCACTAAACATATATATATATAATGTGTGCATACGTAGTCCATGTATGAAAAACAAGCTCAATAAATACAGAGGGTGACACGCCCGTGTTACCAAAATGCACTAAGCTGTGACACGGGGCGAACAACAAGCCAGGAAAAAGATGGTGACACGCCCGTGTCACCATTGCAAGGCAAACCGTGACACCCCCGTGTCACGGTACAGAAAAGCCCAACCAACAAGCATGCACCCCCGTGTCACGCTAAAGAGAAGAAAAGTGACACGCCCGTGTCACTGTGCGTAACAGGAAAAAAAACAGGGCATCAACGTGACAGCAACAACAACCATCCAAACACCAACTTTTCAAGTTCAAACTCATAGATTCCATGCAATAAACATACTAACTTACATATAGAGCAATAACAACTTATAAAAACACATATTTCCACATTGCATCATCCATAATTCTCCAAATGAAACTCATATACAAGTTCATCAACAAGGTCCATAATCAACAAGTTAAATGCATATAACTTAAGCTTAAAGTTCCTAAACATATAAGCAACAACAAGTACACACATTATCCAATTCCAACCAAAGCCCTAACTATCACATATTTTCAAGAAATCCTCAAAGTTCCAAAAATACCTCAAATGAAAGAAATGAAGGATAGGATGAAGATATGATGTTGATGATGCTTGAATGTCCACAAATCCCACAAATATGAAGCTTGAAAGAAGAAATCTTCCCCCACTTTGGCAAGGGTTTGATCGGTTGGCTTGGGAGCAAGAACAAGGGTGTATGTAATGTATGTATAAAAGAAAGAAAGAAATGGAACGTAATGCTGCTTTGAATCAAGAAGATATGGCCAAAATTGCTATTAAGTCCCTCCGTTATTTAAGTCATGCAAGTGAGTCCCCCAAACTTTTGAAATATAATCAATTAAATCCATGCAATTAGCTCCTCAAGGTTCATGAAATGGTCAAATAAGGTCACAACGAAATTAAATCAAATTCGGGAAATTAATTCACATTGCAATCACGTTCAATTTATGCAATAAATATCAATTGTAATGAATTCACAAAATACTTAACATTAAATACGTACACAATCAACATATATATAATTATTAATCGCCGATTTTTCAGTGCTAACAGATGCCCCCACTTCAAGATTCGACGAAGAGCATGTCGAAAATTTGTGAAAGTCGGGACTTAAAGTACTTGAATTTATTTTTTGCCCATAGCCCATAAGCTTAATGGATATAAATCTTTTTTAAAGAAATTGAAGTTTCCGAGAGAGATTTCCTTCCACAGGCTGCAAGGCTGCAACTCATATTCATCCATTCTCTTTCTTGATTTGAGGGCCCACATTCAATTGAAACTAATTCTGGCAATACAAAAAGAAGGCAGCATCAATTTGTTTTTCTTGGTTGAGCTCACGTGGGCCGCTCATCTCATTTAATTAATTAGCCCAAGCATTCATTTGTTCCAAGAGTAATTGGGCCATCAAAATGCTCATGTTGGCCTCATGGAGGTGAAAGAGCTTCTTCATCGTTTCGGCATTGCTGTGGATGCAAATATTTCGGTCTTTATTTGCTTTGCTTTTTTTTTTTTTTTTCTTTCATCATTTTTTTTTTTCAATCACGGCTCATAGATGGTCGATAAGGTAAGTAGGTAACAAACCATGTGCCTCATTTTCTCTCATATCATTGACCCAAATAGCCGCTGCAAATTATCCAATTTCTTTGATTCGCTTGGCTTTGTATTTTCTTTAATACAGATACCAAAAATTGCAGAAGATTCCATGTGGGCATCAATCCTTCTTCAGGCTTCAACTCTATATAAAGAGAGGTTTTCAAGTTCATCAGTTCTGTCATCCTTGGAGAACAGAGACGGGACCATTCTTGGATAAACAAAGGCGACAGGCTTTTCCGAATGACAAACATCCAGGAATCACAGACGGCTGCTTTTCGGAATAACAGACTTATTGGAATCAAAGGCCATTGCTTATCGGAATCACAAGCGCGGCGATCAGAGGCGACTGCAATATCTGGAAAAAGCTTCAACAGTCCCAGGAAACACTTCTGCGACATCTGGAAAAAACTTCTCCGACGGCGTTGGAAATCCAGATGCTGCTGTCCCCGGCCATAGCTTCTTCCGACGGTGGCACCATGGTTTGAGTCGATCAGCCGCGGCGACTCAAACACCGGCATGAACTCCGATCGAACAGCACGCCGTCAAGGATCGAACTTCAACTTTGCAAATTGGAAATTCACAAGCAATAATCAAGTGCCAAGCACAAACAGGGCATTGGAACAAAATTTCTTGCTTTTTTTTTTTTCCAATGTTTTTTGCAGGTAATACTTTGAGGAAGGGATGCATTTCTCAAAAGGGACAGACAGAATCATCATGGAGAACCAATGAACTTTATAATTGCAATTTCTTCTTTCAGATTTTTTGGAAATCTTGATATGCATCAACTTCATCCATCATCAAGGCTGCTTCATGGTCCATCAATTCTTGGACGAGAGGCTACTGCAATGAATTTGTCATTACAAATTTGGAATCTTGGCATCTTCACTCATGGAATTGCATCAGCACGATACAAAGGAAAAAAAATTTTTGGAATTGGATTTCGTCGCTCATGAAGCACTCAAATTAGCTGGACATTTTTCTGGAACACAGCTCTATCATCTTTCTCGAAGGAATTGATGATGCGGTGTTGCTGCAAGTTTGCATTATTTTTTCCTTTCTTTTTCTTTTATGCAGATTTTGGCAATAGGCACTGCAAATGCTTCCTTCCATCCCCACCAAGTAGGAAAATTTGCATTTGGAACATTCTCGAGATCAATCTGCTCACTGATCATTGGGGAAACAAAAGCTTCACTCCACCATCGGAACCATATTGGACAAAAAAAAAAAAGCACTTTGTCGCCCCTATAACTCCACCATCGGACCCATTCTGGAAAAAGGAATAATTCGCCGCTGCCTCTTTGCTTCACTCAATTGTTGCCGAGAGTCCGAGATTCGCCGAATATTTCTCCAATCCTCTTCAATATCCATTGGACTTAAGAATTCTTTAATTTTGGGAAGCAAAAGCCATCCCCTCTCACCAAAAAAAACGCCAACAGATTGCATGCTTTGATTTGATTTGATTTTATTTTTTCTAAAATTGGAGGAGAGTTTGTCAGGAATGCTTTTGTAGGCCATAACAATCATGGATAGCCAACAATCGGATCGGGAATTCGGCACCCCCACCGGCGGCTATACTCAATCAACAAACCTCCTCCAGAGTCCAGATTTTCATAGGACCTCGAGCACTCAACAATTAATTTCATGGTGGCCTTATGCTAATGGAACATTCTTCGCTATGCCCCGTCTTCATGATGGCCTTCCTCTCCAATCGTCAATTCTAGCTGGGAATTTGTGTTGCTAACTCGTCGGTTCAACCTCTATCCAAATTCTTGTTAGTGACATTCCATGCGTGTAACATCAGAGAAACACCAGGATAATTTTTGTTTCAGCTGAGCCACCACATCAACTCAGTTGTAGATTCTCATCTCGAGGCCATCTTTCTTGACCTCAAAGAGATGCTAACGATTTTTTTTTTTTACTTTTGCAGGTGCAGGACAAAAGCGAGTTCAAGCATCAAGTCATCATAAGATCGAGACCCCCTTGAAGTCCAAGACATTTCTTTCTTTTCTTTTCTTTCTTATTTGAACTCCAACATAGAAGCAAAATGGATAATTACTCCAAGGAGAAAGTTTTGTTGATTATCCAGAAGATGTGTTGGCCTTGCTGGAAACTTTGACAAGAGAGTTAGGTGTTGAGGGAGCTAGAGACACCATATGAAGAATTTAGATAAAATGTAACAACTTTATCTTTTTCCTCATGTACTTCTTTTGATCACTTTGATGTATAAGAACACCTTTTATGAAATAAAGTTATTCTTTCTCGTATTTTTTTCATGTCTATTTCTTTTTGTGCATTTATTCGCCATTTTTTATTTTGATTTTGGTTCCGAATGACTGCAATGTATGCCCCCAGTGTTGAAATTTCCTAAACTTGTTGAAACTCACGAACAATTTAGTTTGTTTTGGGAACACCAAATTTGTTTGAAGACATGACTGAGATTGGAAATTTAGCATCCAAGTTGCCTACGTACCCCTGAGAAAAGGATCAAGTCATTGCGTAGTTCAAAGTTTTTTCTTTTTTTTTTTTGTCATAGTTTATACTCATACGAACAAGGAGTAATATGCAGTTTAGGCTCGTGCGTTAAGGAGCAGGCTTTTTCATTTTGGATAACTTTTGTTAGAATTTGACTTTCGGAGGCTAATGCGGAGCTTAGCTTTATCCGTCGATATGCTGGTGTCATTTGGGAACACATGGGCTTTTCCATGAAAGTTAGGTGGAAAGAAATCTCCAAGAATTGCACGATTCGGTTGGCACATCTTTTCTGATTTCTTCTTACTTGATCGAAGATCCTTTGAAATTTTTCCTGAATTTCGTCCATGGATCTTAGTTTGTTTTGGTTTCCTCCTTGATGTTGGTGGATAAACTTGTTCGTCACGTTGTTTGGACTTTCGACCAGTCACAAGAATCCATCCATCGCGATCAGAGGTTTTGTTGGGAGGAGTTGCTCCTTGTTTGGTTCTTTTGCCAACAAGTAAGGTCTTCACCAATTTTTGGTCTAGACTCCCAAACTGAAGCGTTGTCGATGCCCCCGAGGCTTCAGATGGAGGAAAGATCACCTTCTTGCTTAGAGAATTGCGTAAGGGATTTTTGGTTGCGATAAGCCTAGCATGATTCACCTCTGCAACATCTTCCTCTTTATCATCGCTATCATCATCATCAAGAATTATTCTTCCTTCATTGGCCAGCGACATTATTTTTTCTTTGAGCACGAAGCACTTCTCTATAGGATGATTGATAATCCGATGATATTTGCAGTATTCGGAATGAGTCACTTTGTTACTTTCTTCAGGGCGTTTTGGCTCAGGCAGTTTGATCAACCTTCTTTGGACTAGTTCATCGAAAATGTGCAGGACATCAGAGTCAGCAACAGGATATTCTTTTTCTTGTTTTTCTCTCAGTGTAGGTTGATGACTGTCATGCGAGCTGTGTAAAACTCTAAAATTTCTGTTCTTCTCAACATTTGGAGGCACTCTTGTAGCAACTGAAATGGCCATGGACTCTTCGGTTGAGGCTTTGATAAATTTCTCATTCTTTCAACGATCTTCTTTTTCTCTTCCTTGATCTCCTAATGGAGATGAAGATTTGTGATTTGCGATACTCAATTCCATGTCGTGGGCACGAGTGGCAAGCTCCTCAAAGGTTCGAGGTCTGACACCTTGGATAATGTATTGAAGCCCCCAATGCATTCCCTGTGTGCACATCACTATCGCCGATGTCTCTGATAATTTGTCCTTGCAACTCAGGCTTAATGTTCGCGAATGGTTGATGTAGACGACGATCGGCTCATCTTTCTGTTGTCTTGCATTTGTGAGCTCGATCATACTCACAGTGCGGCGCGTGCTATAGAAGCGGTTCAGAAATTCATTTTCCATTTGATTCCAACTATCGATGGATTGTGGCTCCAGGTCGATGCACCAATCGAAGGCATTTCCTCGGAGTGATCTCACGAATTGTTTGACGAGAAGATCACCATAGGTCCCCGCGTTATTATATGTTTCAATGAAATGTGCAACGTGTTGTTTTGGGTTGCCTTTTCAGTCGAACTGGTGGAAGGTAGGTGGTTGTTATCCAAGTGGCATTTTTAGTGAGTCAATCCGCTTGGTATACGCCTTCGAGTATGAATGTGAGTGTTGGACAGGTCCGCCAATTTGAGCTCTGACCGCGTTTGTAATCATATCATGTAGTTGTTGAATGGATAGTAATGCAGCAGAGGTTGCAGAAGGACTGAAATTTCTGACAGAGTTCTGCTTGTGAGGCACTTCATCATCTCGTGTTTCCTTATCGGCATGATTTGGAGAAGAAGCAAGGTTATGTCCAGATCTTCCAACATCGGGGTGTCCATCCTTACTAATCAGTTGTGCAATTTGAAGATCTTTTTCTCCTATGAGCTTTTGCAAATCTGCAATTGCTTGAGCCATTTGAGCGAGTTGTTCATCCATGTTGGTCACACAGGTAGTCATCGCCGGCAAGTTGGCAAAGGTGGTGGAATTGGCTCTTTTTGGAGTAGCATGATGGGATTTGTCCGATTCGGATGAGGTTGAACCGTTGTGCTTGCCCCCGGTAGAGGATTGAGCAATGTTGGCAACAATTTCAGCCTCGTTCATCTCATTTGATGCGAGTTGATCCTTTTTAGACGCCATGGAAATGTTTATGATGATGGATTTGAGATTTTTCGTAGGGTGAAGAGATGAGAGGTAGAGATTGTCCCACTGGGCGTGAATCTGCAATAAATGATTACAAGAAAAACACGAAAATAGGGAAAACAATAATATTTGATTTAATATTAAAAAGTCTTCCGATCTCTGAAATCCCTTTGATTCTTCGGGGGTGGATTTATCCCAGGGGTTGATGCTTGTTCCCGGATTGAGTATGGTTTGGTTGAATCGAAGGTAGAAAGGCAAGGCTCGAACTTGAGAGCTTGAATGCTTGAATTCCTTCGATTCCTTAGTGCTTGATGACTTGAGAGTTTTGTCCTTTGAATCTTCTTGTTGCTTGTTTGTCCTTTTCGCTTATGTTTTTGCTTGAGATTTTTTTTTCCGAACCCTGATTTGTGAGCCCGGGTACCTTATTGGCTTATTTATAGGCGAATGTTGGGCTTGCTTTGACTTCATGGGCTTGCACTTGGACTTGGGCTTGAATTTGTGAGCCCATTTAATTAATCGAAAATAATAGCAAATCGTATTTATTATTTCGAATCAAATGATAATAAAAGTCCAAATTTAGTATGGATTTATAATTGAAATTAATAATTAATAGCCATTTTATTTGGGCCATAATTAATTATTAATCACCGATTTTTCGATGCTAACAAACACCTCACTTGTTAAAAAATTTAGCTGGAACAGTCGATGTCTGCTACTCCTTGTCGTAAGAATGTGTTTTATCTTCCTGAATTTCCATTTCAATTTAATATCTGTTCCACAGTTCACTGCACAAATTGATTGTTGTTTCACATTCCATTCTAAGGATTGTATGATACGGGATTTGAAGAACAAGACAATGATTTTAGTTTAGGACATGTCTCATTTTCTGTTTTGGATATCATCAAACAATATGATTATTCTGTTGTTTATAATGAACCTGACAATGCTTGTGATGTATGACAATTCTCTAAGTAAAGAAAATTGCCTTTTGCTTCTAATACCAGTTTATCTTCTAGCTTTTTTAATTTAGTACATGGTAATATATGGGGCCTTTTAGTTTGCCATCTTTAGTGGGATATAAGTACTTTATTATTATAGTGGATGATCATTCTAGATATACATGGATATTTCTTATTAAATGTAATTCTGAAGCCAGAGAGCTTTCTCTCTTCTCTCTCACGCAGGGTAGAACTTTCGCTACTTGGAGAGAAAGAGATAGAGAAGATTTTTACAAATAATTTCAGGATTTTCCTCCTTATCTTTGATGAAGAATTTCTTAAGAATGATTTGTAGTTAGAGTTTGAATTTCATATTTCAGATTTGCGAGATCTAAATGATTATTCTACTATAAATTCATGATATCTGATTTGCTGGTATTTTAAATGATTATTACATATTCATTGATGGTTTATTTAATCAGATTTATCATCCTTGAATTTGTATAGAACTCATGTTAAAACTATTCCCCTGTTGTCAGTTAAGCCATGATCATGGAGTAATCAATGCTAGAGTGAATTGTTATATGTTTGATTTGTGTTGGGGAGTTTCGCAAACCGATTTAAATGATCTGAGTTTGCACGTTCATTGACAAGGGTTGAGGTCCTTTTCGTGTCTTAATGTTGCCTTTAAATTGAGTCTTGAGATTGTATCTAAAAAATTGTTCATTGATTAGAAAATTGATTAATGGTTGTATTTTAATCACCAAATAAGTTAAAAAGGACTAGATTATCTGAGTTTGTTGATACTATAGCCAATATGTCAGAGGATTAAGAGTTTATTATTACATCTATAATCAAGTCTAAAACATGAATCAAGAAAATCACTTGGTTAGAATTTTGTTTCCTACACAACTTTGGATGTTTGTTGTCTTGTTGTTTAATTTATTTTCAGTTTGTTATTTAATTTTATACTTTACTTATTACGGAAGCTTCTCCCCTCCCCCCCCCCCCCCCCCCCCCCCCCCCTCTCTATTTTGATTACTTGGTTACGGGGCAATGGAAGAACTATAGGATCATCCAATCCTTATGGAATCGATCCTTTACTATTGTATACAATTTATTACATTTAGTAATTCAGAATTTTTTTTTTTTTTTTTTTTGTGTAGGATCAGCACCCATCAAAAATATATTAGAAAGGCAAAAGAAGATAGAGCTTCAAAAGTAAGTAACACAACAAAACAACATATAATATGATATATATAATCAGTGGGTAGTGATTATGTGAAGATACTTGTTCATCCTTAATTAAATATTAGAATTTAAATTTTAACTTTCAGTACGAAGTAATTTTAAATTTTTTAGCATGTTATCTCACTTTTTATGGTCAATAATGTAACATCCGAAGCGCAAAGGTGCCACATCCCCCGCACTATAGCTCAGTCCACATATGAAACGGTCAATCCATACATGAACTGAGCCATAGCGAACGGGTGACAAGAAAAATAAACGCTATCTAGCTAGGCGAGACCAACCCCAAACCAATTATCATAACAGAAAATAAACTGGAATGCATTACTATCAAGTCTTTAACAAGCAAACCATTTCTAATCTCCTATCAATACATTATCATCTCTCAAATACATAACATTATATACAACCGAAGATAACAATATATATGCAAAGTAGAATGGACACGTGCCAGACCCAAAATGAAAGACTTGACTCGACACCAATCCCGCCTAGCACACAACCTGCAAAACTGAAAGGTGAGGTGTCAGTCTCCACAAGACTGAGCGAGGGGCATAATAAATATAAGCGCAGATAACATGCAAATCATAACCTCGGGTAAGGTTTTATAAACGAAAATAATATAAGTTCAATAACAATACAAAGCTCGCCCGAGATTACCATTATCAGATTTAACAATCAATCCTCTCAATCAATCAATCAATCAGTGGCCCGGCGAGTGAGGGCATTCTCCAACCTTACTCCGACAGTGTACAATCACGGTACTTTTCATTAATTAATTAAGTGGTCATGCAATCAATTACAGTGCACACGTAGCAGTTTCAATAACTCCTTCTTCCTCCAATGATGGTGGGTTTGCAAGGCCCGATCCATCCACGGTAAACACGGTGTACGTCGGGAACATGACTCCCACGCACGGGATTCCTTCCTCCACCAAACCTCCTGGTGGATTCAGGGTTCATCCCCACGGTAGAGAGGAGTGTAAGAGTTACCCGTCAGCCCATGCTTTCCCGGTTGGCTCAAACACTAACTCTCGGGCCCACAGTGCACGGTACAATACTCGCCCAAAACACGGTCAATCAATACAATACAATACAATTCGGTAAATCATTTGCAATTCAATAGAGTTTGGAAACTATAGATATATATATACCTTTTGGCTTAAAACATCACATAGGGTTGTAACGGTTCTAGATATCTAGCAATTAAACCTCACCTGTACCGACAAAATAAAGAGAAAGGCACGGCCTAAGAAGGCCACTCCACGTCACTGGCGTGCCGGTCTGTGCAACAAAGACAAGTGTACATAAGACACGACTCAAAATGTACCAAATAGGACGAACGGCGAAATGCAACGAGACGACGAGTATGATGCAATGTACCATGAAAATATCTTGTTTCACTTCATTTTAGATCATATAATATCAAATCGGGGTCAAAGAAACCGTTGGAACGAGGTGCCAAAAATACAATTCTATGCAGAATATTTGCACACGTTCTGGACTATGGGAACGGCCGTTCCGGCTTCCCTTTGAAAATGGGAAGGGCCGTTCCCATGGCTCAGAAAACGCGCCAGCGTTTTCTTAAAAGGGAAAACGTTTTAGCTGGGAACGGCCCTTCCGGTTCAAAGGCCAAAATGGGAACGGCCGTTCCCAATCTCGCTGGCCTTGTCTCAGCATCTTGGGAACGGCCGTTCCAGTTTTGAACTGGGGTTGGGAAGGGCCGTTCCCAGAATACGAGAGCAGCTGTATGCAGAGCAGAAACAGGGCAGCAATGGCAAACACAACAAACAACCACAAAAATGGCTTCAAGCCAAATTAAAATGCACATAAAAGATGCAATAAATATGCTAACATACATATTGATCAATAACAATTCATAAAAACCATGACTCCATGTTAGATCATCAATAATCACTCATTTGAAACCCATATATGAACTCATGCTCCAAGCATATAACCTTCACAATATATGCATCAAATCCAAGCTAGAATCATGTAATCATGCTTTCCACAACTCAAACATAAATTGCCAAGCTCAACACACAACCCTAGCTCTCATATATGATCATGAATTTCCCCAACTAGAAGCTCATACCTTGAATGAATGAAAAGGAGGAGAAGAGGTGATGTTGTGATGATGATGATGCTTCAATGCATGCAATTTTCCCTTGAATTCAAGCTCAAAAGATGAAATCCTCTTCCTCTTGGTAGGGTTTATGAATCGGTACAAGAAAGGAAGCAAGGAGTGTAGTGATAACATGAAATGAGCTCATGGAAGTAATATGCTAGATATTATAAGACTAGGCAAAAATTGCAATTTAATCCCTCCACTATGCAAGTTATGTAATCAAGTTCAATCCCATGGAAATTGATCAATTAAGTCCATAACTATTCCATGCAATTAAGTCCTCAAATTAATAAAATGACCACTTAAGGACAATTATGCAATTAAACAATTAAGTCATATTTAGAAATTAATTCACATATTGCATAATTGAAAATTGGGGCGTTACAAATAATTCGCGACAAGATTAGTTATGTAGTCAACCATTCTAACATATATATATATATATATATATATATATATATATATATATATATATATCTATATATCTCAGTGGGTAACCCATTTATCGTATATATCGAAGTAAGTTGATCCTATTTACATTGCGTGAATACATATTTTATTCATCGGTAAATAATAATTTCCTAACCTAATATAATTAAGGGAGAATTAAATATAGATTCCTGAGATTTGACCTAATTATAAGCCGATCCATTTTTCTTGAATTTTATATAGTAAGCCCTAAGGTTTGAGGCCCAGTTGATGAATTTTATATAGTAGTCCAAAACTCATCAACTAGACCTCAAATCTAAGGGACTACTATATAAAATTTAAAAAAAAAATAAACCGACTTGTAGTTAGGTCAAACCTCATGAATCTGCAAGTAATTCACCCTATAATTAATTAATCAACACGCCAAGTCAATGGAGCCATTAGATTTCCTTGAATAATGGACATAATGGTGATTGTGTAACTATTATTTGCCCGACGTCATCTTTGCACACTAATATGAGGCTTTAGCGTAGGCATTACTCAGAAGACTTTTTATTAATAGCACACTTTTCAAAGGGAAAATCTTGAATAGTACCAAAAAGTTGAAAAAATTCCTTTTAGATCCCCAGTTTTGAAAAAGTTTCCATTCAATCCCCAATTGAAAAACAAAATTCCTTTTAGGTCCCCACAAATACTACATGTTCGTACATTGTCTTTAGAAATTGGGTACATTTTTTAGGGAATTGCGTATAAAAATCCCGGAATCTCGTATATACGAGATTCCGGGATTTTTATACGTAATTCCTGAATTATTATACAACCTTGGGGAGTGAAAAGAAATTTTGTTTTTCAATTGGGGAGTGAACAGGAACTTTTTCAAAATGGGGGAGTGAAAAGGAAATTCAGTTTACACTTGGGGATTTTTGAGGAATTGTCCGCTTTTCAAAAGGCATTTCAAAAAGGGTGTAAAACGTTAATTTGAAAAATGTTTTCCCATTTTCATGACAAAGTTCATATTTTCTTACAGAATCAATACAATAAGTTTTGAATATTTTACTTTGACCCATAATACTTTTTATGAATAAATCAAAATTTCTAGAAATATACAATGAATACATAAAAGAAATAAATGAAGGATATAATTATCATAATAAGAAATACATAGAAACGAAAAACAAGAGACACTGGTACATGATGAGATATCATCTAGATTGGTTATTACACTATCAAGAACAAATACACAGATAGTATTACATGATGAGATATCATCTAGATTGGTTATTACAATATGTATTACTATGGTTTATCTAGAGAAAACAGAGAAAAAAATGTATCCCTATACTTCAATAAATTACCCTATCCAGTAGGACATATAGTATATGCCGAATTTAAGAAACAAGCAAATGAAGGGTTTGTTACAGAAACATTAGGAGGAGCACAAACTGTAGTAGAACAATTTATAGGAGACAAATGTTATGAAAGAGAATTACACAATGCAGTTAAAAACAAAGTCACGATATGTTGTGAAGGAAATCCTTTAGTACCTCAAAGATATGGAGAAAGCCCATATATAATCCGACCAAACAAAAAAAGAAAATATAGGAAAAAAGATAAAAGATACAGATGGAGAAAGAAACCTAAAAAATGAATTGATAAAAATAAACATAAATTTCAAAAAAGAAGAAGATGTTTCTTTAAAAAGAAAGAATACAAACCAAAACAAAAATACTGTCCGGAAGGAAACAAAAAATGTCAATGCTGGCTTTGCCATGAAGAAGAACACTACGCAAGAGAATACCCTAAACAACAAAAACAATCTGAAAAAAGATTACATATACTTCAAGTAGCTCAAACATACAATCTAGAACCAATAGAAGAAGACTTTTCTGATTTAGAAAATATATATGAAATAGAAACAGTTACAGAATCAGAAAATGGTTATAGTTCAGACAAAGATTTTTTATGAAGAACATTAACGCTACATTTATAGAAGTAAAAATAAAACATAAAACACTTAAAGCATTTATAGACACAGGAGCTAGCTTATGCTTTGCTTCACTAGCACTTAAAATATTCAAATGGACGAAACTTAAACAACCATTAAAAGTAATGATAGCAGATGAGAGTCATTATTATATTTGGCATGTTACATACTTAGAAAAAGTTTGGATACAAGGATATTGTTTTACTATACCATCTATATATAGACTTGAAACAGGATTATCATTTATCTTAGGAAACAATTTTTTAAAATTATATAGAACTTTTTGTCAAGATTTACACTATATCATTTTAAAATCGCCTGTTATTAAAAGATTATCTCAAAAAAGTGAAACGGTAGAAATACCGATAGAAAAAATTGAAAACAGAAGCAGTCTGATAAACAAAATAGATTATCTAATCAATCATGAATTAATAATTTTCAAAAAAATAAATCTTGAAAAAGAAATAGAAGAGATCTTAGACTCTGTCACTAGTGAAGATCCTCTAGATAAAGCTAAAAATAACAATTACATGATAGTTGAAATAAAACTAAAAAATCCTTTAGACGAAGTAAATGTGAAAAACAATATACCATATTCTAAAAAAAATATTGATGAATTCAATGAAGAATGTAAACAACTTTTAGAAAAAGGATTGATATCTAAAAGTAAAAGTCCACACGCAGCACCTGCTTTTTACATAGAAAACAAAAATGAAATAAAATGAGGAAAACGTCGAATAGTCATAAATTATAAATAGTTAAATGAGAAAACTATAGGAGTTGATTATATCAAAGATAGGTTAAAAGGAAAAACATGGTCTAGTACTTTAGATGCTAAATCTGGATACTGGTAATTGAGATTACATGAGAATACAAAACCATTAACAGCTTTTACATGTCCTCCACAGAAACATTATCAACGGAATGTTTTACCATTTGGATTGAAACAAGCACCTAGTATATATCAAAGATTTATGGATAAAAATCTTGAAGGTTTGGAAAACATCTGTCTTGCTTACATCGATGATATTATCATCTTTAGTAATCAAGATAAAGAAGATCATTTGAAAAAACTAAAAATAGTTTTAAAACGAAGTAAAGACAAAGGATTGATTCTTTCTAAAAAGAAAGCAGTCTTATGTAAACAAAGAATTGATTTTCTTGGAAACAATTTTGACTCGCAAGGAAATATAGTTCTTCAAGACAATATTTTGAAAAAATTATATGATTTTCTAGATCAAATTATTGATCGAAAACAATTACAGAGATTTCTTGGATGTCTCAATTATATTTCTGACCAAGGATCTAATAAGAACCTTGCTAAAGAAAGAACACAATTACAAAAGAAACTTTTTGAAAAAATACAATGGAATTGGCAAACTGCTGATTCAGTACAAGTACAGAAAATAAAACAGTATTATGAAACACTACCTGCTTTATACAATCCAAAGGAAAATGATTTTATTATCATTGAGACAGATGCTTCAAATGATACATAGTCTGGTTGCATGCTTGCAATACCAGTATAAAAAATGAATACAAACAACCTAGATGAAAAAGGTCATATGAGTACAAGAACCAAAAAGGTTCGCGAAATTACACAACTCTGTAAATACATATCTGGGGCATTTATAGAAACCAGAAAAACTATACAGTTCATGAAAAAGAAACTCTTGCATGTCTAAAAATACTTCGAAAGTGGAAACTTGAGCTTTTGCCTCGAGAATTCGAACTTCGAACAGATTCAAAATACTTGACAAATTTCTACAGGTATACACTCCGAGACAACTATAATCAAGGAAGATTGATACGTTGGCAGCTCGAAATACGAAGATACCAGTTCCACATCGTATACATAAAATCAGAAGAGGATGCACTTGCAGACACACTCACACGAGAATGGAGGCCGCGATAGCTTTGATGAAACAAAACATTGAAACAATTGATCAAGAGATACAATAGTTCACAAAGTCCAAACAAATGGAGATACAACGATTCACAGAATCAAAGATGGTTTGAAGACAGGAGCTTATTGTCGCATTACACGCCATTCAACAGGCAGCTGGACTACACATATCAGACTTGGCAGCAAGCGTGGTGGGTCCATCAACACAAGCTGATACCAAAGGAGAAACTTCAGATAAGGGAAAACAAAAACAAGTGGATAAAGACGATGAATAAAGAAAACAAGTCAAAAAATGGTACGCAATATTCAATGGCCCAAGTCGTGGAATATACGACCATTGGTCTAAAGCAAGTATACACATACTTGGACACACAGGTATAACACATAAATCCTATACTAGCTTCAAAGAAGTCAAACAAGCCCTTGAAGAAACCAAAACCTATAAAAACACTCTCCAAACCACTCCTACTCTTTAAACCCAAAACAACCTTAAAGAACGAATGAGAGTTCTTGGAAACATACCCACAGCAAACCCAATGGATAGAGTCCAAACACAAGCCCAAAAAGAGGCCCAAATACAGCCTACCAAAGAAAAATTTGGCAACCTTTTGAAATGCATCTTTGAATACAAACCTGAAACCGATAAAAATAAACTATATTGGTATCCAGTAAACAGAAATGGCCCAAAGGTCATTATATTCGAAGAAGCAGATCCAGACATGATATACCAATTTTTTATACATGGATTTCTTGACACCCTTTATTTCAAAAACCCAAACTGTTTCCGAAAATTCAGCCCAAAACTAATGTGGACACTTCAAGACTATGCCAGACGAGTCTCAAAAGGAAACATAGATAAGGAGAGAGTCTTCAAATCAACACTTCCATACCCTATCTTCAATGAAGAAGGAGTATCAGTATACTCTCATGGAATTATCAAACTGATAGTTTCAAATGGAGAATACCCCTGTATTGATACAATGAGGACACTTGATGACATAAATGAGATAGTTACAAAACAACTAAATTAAATATTTTATGCATCACAGGAAATAAACAAAGACAGTAATGTCAAAATAAACTATAAATCCAATTATCATCTGATATATGGATCTTCAAGATATACAATCCCTCCATTACAGCTGAAAACTTTGGAAAATTTTGAAAAAACATTCATCAAAATTGAGGAATACAGCCTAAGACACTTCTAAAGGAAATCAAACTCATTTTCTGCGAATACAGTGAAATAATTGATGAACACAGCTGTACAATGTGCCAAGACAAAACTGAAGACAAAGCTGAAGAAATAGGATCCCATAATTCAAACGAATCAATGAAAGAAGACACTGTTACTGAAGACTGACGCACGCAGTGACATCAAAGAAACTCAATTATGAAGAAAACACGCAAGCAATGACGAACACTCAACAATAATGCAAACTTTATGTCTCTGTCTGCTTTTTCAAGTGCGCATTATAGGGGCCATTATTATTGTTAGGTTTAAGTCGTTTTCTACTTTTTGACTTTTGTAAATTAGTGTGTATGAGTTGTTTTATCTTATTAGCTTTTGTAATAGTTTGTTGAGTGCCTAGAAAATGGCCTCAATGTTGTAGTTTTTATTCAGACTTTAATAGAAAGAAAAAAGATCATGTGTTGATCAAAAAACTCTCTGAGTTTTTAAGCCTTTGAGCTTTTCTTTTCTGTTGGCCTCACTCCTGAATAGCAGAACTATACATAACCAAACAATACCCATACCAAAATCAAACATATATTTCGAAGAAAGATGAACAGGTAACATGGAGTGCTTGAAGACAGTAGATAGAAATACACGAACAGGTACACAAAACAAACCTTATTCTGAAACTATCATTTATACTTTGCACGTTTGAAATTAGGGTTAATCACAGTCACCCCCCTATCCTTTGGGGGGTTTTGCATTTTTCCCCCTATACTTTGATTTGTAGCATTTACCCCCCTAACCTTTGAAAAATATCACATTTAACCCCTTGTAACAAACTTTAACAAAGTAAATCTATACAAAGTTGATCTCAAATGTGTAGATATTATATATCAAATTGAAGCCCTCGACGCAAGCAACACAACAATGGTCTCAAAATCAAAATCCGACAACCGATGAAGTAGAAATCATCGGTTAAAGACGAAGCACGACGAACGAAACTTTTGGGGGTCAATAGGGTTGGCTGGGGTATGGGCTTTGTTCTCCTTGGAGAGACGATCACGATGGCGGTGGTTTTGAAACTTGGATCGCTATGACATATGAGAAATCAATGGTCAAAGTTTTTTGAAGGGATAAGGTGTAATATTTTTCAAAGGTTAGGGGGTAAACGCTAAAAATCAAAGCATAGAGGGGAAAGTTCAAAACCCCCCTAAAGGATGGGGGGTGACTGTGATTAACCCTTGAAATTATATACATAGATGGAAACTAGTTTAATAGATCAGATTGAACACCTTGAAACAACTGAAGAATACGAATATTTTTCTCAAGATATTATTATAGACAACAAAAAATTAAACAAAGTTAGAAGAAAAGAGTTAAACTTGATTGAAGGCCAAGATATGAAAACACATTTAAAAACAAAACTGAGTAGAAAAAACATTATATTATATGGAAAATTTACGTGTGAAACACCTATTGAAATTTTCACAACAAAAGGAACACAATCTTTCTCGTTAATAAATAAAGCTGATATAATCAAGAAAATAAATAAAACGAAATACTCACCCAGAGAAATAGGATACATACATATCTCTACAATACAAATATTAATTAAAAGCACATTTGCTGAAGGAATAGACTCACCCATAAAAATAGCAATCTGTGGCAACAGAACGATGAATATAAAAGATAAAATACTTGGAATAATCGAAGGAAACCTTGCTTATACAAAACTACTTTTTAATGTAGCATTACACTATGCTATACCGCTGGTAACAGAAAAATTAGACAAATCATTAAACATTGCATATAAATTTGAAAGACAAGATTTAGTGGAGAAAAACGATTATCCTTTCTCAATAACATACTCTATTGGATATCGTTTAACAAACAGTCATCATAGTATAAAATTCAAAAATACTGATAAAATATATATGGAAAACATTTTTCGAGATATATCTCGTATAAAATATATTTCTAAGACACCTATTATACAACATGTTAATACAAATATTTTTCAAAAGAAAACTCCAAAACTTTTAAAAAGTACAAGTACACGCTTCATATATTTACCACCAAATAAAAGAACTAACGAAACTACACTGACATCTACTAGCAATACTAAAGAAGAGGAATCTTCTAGTGAAATTACTGAAAACGAATTTACACATCTAGCCAACCAAATGGCTAAATTAACCACATTTATAAAGGAAACAGTCTGATTGTCGCTCTGGTATCAGAGCCTATATACGATTCTAAATACTAAAACTACACTTAAAATTCACAACATGTACGAGTATAATAGACAAAAATTCTATAGAGATAACATAAAAGTAATATACAAAGGTTATAAAACAAAGATAAAGCAATATGTAAAAGCTAAAAACGAAGGACGATTGTTAGATATGAAAAACCATTTACAAATGATTATGTATTACAAAAAAACAAAAACAAATAATCACTCAATTAACTATAACATAATGGATAGATACGATTATAAAGCAAGAATAACACGAGATATACAAGAATTAGAAGAATGAGTCATTATAAACGAATATCTTGTTAAAATGGCATACTATGATCTAAGATACAATAAAGATTTATCACTAAGAACTCAAGAAATAATGATAAAAACTGCAAACGAGGATTTAAAAAATACAAAAAGAAAAAGAGATACGGCTTATCAAATGGCATACGCTTAATTATGAATTATAAACCAAAAATATCAATAGACAGTATAACAAAAGAAAAACAACAAACAAAAGAAATTATGAATGCTAAAATAATCAAACAAATGGGAAAGAATTTAGAAACATCCTTACAAAAAGAAGAAATATATAAGAAAAATTATAAACGAACTATAAATAGAGATGTAATAAATAAAGATACAATTATACAGTGTATAAAAGAACAAGGAAAAATAATAAGTAATATAAATAACAAGTTTATAGAAAAAATACATGAAAGAGAAATTAATGGACCAAACTAAAAACATTTATAAACTATGGGACTTATTTATAAATATACAAAAAGTGAAAAACAAAAACATATGATAAAGATGCCCACACAACTAACGTCTTACACTAAAACTAAAAAAGAATATAAATCTACACTAATATTACAATATAAAAGTCAAAAGATACTACTTTTATAATTTCACCCATTACTCATTAGAATAAAAACTTTAGACCTCGGGAAATAATAATACAAATAATTACAAGAGTTTACTTCTCCAGGTCTTGACCTAAAAGCTAAATATCATTAGTCCTTTTGTCTTTTGTACAATATGAACGTGTTTACTGCGACAGGAATCAGGACGCAATTGTAAAGAGAAACAAATGACTATCAATTTAAATATATCAAAGTTTTAACATATAAATACTATAGTATTAAAAGTCAAATATAACAACATAGAAAACAAGGTGGGATGCCATGTTCATGCTCATCAACTTTGACAAATGAGTGAAATCAACATGAAATTTTAATTCCTACAAGTACATGCACAGTAAAAAAGTTAGAATTGAAACTTTGGGAATTTTCTATATTCCATTGATTTCTGTATGAATCAAATACAATAAGTAGTACAATATACAGATACAATTATCTACAAATAAGGAAAACGATATACACAAGTATAATAACCTAAATCCCACTAAATCAGGGATTTCTCTAACCGGAATCTCCTACACTCCCCCTCAAATTGACTGTGGGATCACACGCATTCAACTTGCCAAGAACACTTGAAAACACACTTTCTGTTACGGCTTTGGTAAGAATGTCTGCCAACTGATCTTCTGACCGTACAAACGGTAGTGACACTACTCCACTCTCAAGTTTCTCTTTGATGAAATTTCGGTCTACCTCAATATGCTTGGCTCGATCGTGCTGAACCGGATTTTCTGAGATGCTTATAGCTGTTTTATTATCGCACCATGTTTGCACTTCCCTCTGATGGGAAATCGAGTTCTTCAAGTAACTTCTGTAACCACAGGACTTCGGCCAGTCCTCGCGTAATTCCCCGAAATTCAGCTTCTGCACTGGAAAGAGCAACCACCTTCTGTTTCTTACTCTTCCAGGTGACAAGGTTTCCTCCTATCTTGGTGAAATATCCGGACGTAGAATGGCGGTCATCTTGATTTTCAGCCCAATCTGCATCTGTATAGGCATCAATCGATAGGTCTCTGAGTTTTTGGAACAACACTCCCCCCTCGGGAGTTCCCTTGAGATACCTGACCACTCTAAGTGTTGCCTCCATATGATTATGCTGTGGCCGGTGCATAAACTGACTTAACACGATTACTGTATAGGCAATATTAGGCCTCGCATGTGATAGGTAGATCAACTTTCCGACGAGGTGCTGATACCGACTCCGGTCAACCATTTCTACATCTTCTTTTATCCTTAGCCCGTGATTTACAACGATAGGAGTCCCTGTTAGTTTGCTGTCAAGTAATCCTGTCTCTGCTAATAGATCAAGTAAATACTTTCGTTGGGAAATAAAGATTCCCCGCCTTGACCAAAGTACCTCAATTCCTAAGAAGTACTTCGATTCCCCCAAATCTTTCATTTCAAACTCCTCAAACAAATTTTTCCTCAAATGCTTAATTTCCTCAAGATCATTCCCGGTGATGATCATGCTATCAACATAGATGATAAGACAGGTTACTAACTCACCCCTCCTCTTCAAGAACAAAGTATGGTCCGAATTACTCTGTTCGAACCCATACTTTCTCATAGCAAATGTGAATCTCCCAAACCAAGCTCTCGGTGACTGCTTGAGCCCATAGAGTGCTCTCTTCAGCCTACATACTTTCCCTGCACAAAACTGCTTAGAGATTCCCGGTGGAGGCTCCATGTATACCTCCTCCTCCAACTTCCCATGCAAGAAGGCATTCTTTATATCAAACTGATGCAATGGTCAATCCTGATTAGCTGCTATCGAAAAAAATACTCCGATAATATCAATGTTGGCAACCGAAGAAAAGGTCTCTGAATAGTCTACTCCATATGTCTGTGTATACCCCTTAGCTACCAACCTTGCCTTGTACCACTCAATAGACCCATCAGATCGATGTTTGATGGTGAACACCCATCGGCAACCTACTGATTTTTTCCCTGGTGGTAATCTACACTTTTCCCAAGACATGTTCTTTTCAAGAGCCATCATTTCTGTTTCCATGGCCAATTTTCACTCACCCTACTTCTGAGCTTCTTCAACTATTCTAGGAAGCACATCAGCATAGACTGCTGCTGAATATGTTCTAGCTATGACTGTTAGCTTCCCCTGTGCATAATCAGCGACAAGGTACTGGGATTTTTGAGGTTCATACTCTGGTTCATATCTCTTTGGCGGCACTCCCTGATTTTTTCGTGGTGGAAGGACATACCGATCACTTCCCGTGAGCTTCCCCTGAACCTGTATTTCATGATCCTATAATTCATCCTGAACCTATATTTTCTGATCCTATAATTCCTCCATGTTCAGATTATCAATCGTACTAACAGTATTATTATCAAATGAGGAAGTTTGAAGGAGTACCTCAGGAACATTCAGTGGTTCGGATCCTGGGATTGGTGCTGACATGAGGGGCTGGACTGTGGGAAACGTCTGCTCGGTGGTTCCGCCTACTGGATCTTTTGGGTCCATATCTGGCATAGTGGAGTATGACACCAACTTAGTGAATCTATAGACTGCTCCCCCTGGCCACTAGGTTAGGTGTGGTAGAAGAACTCAGTTTCTAGGAAGTCACAGTTCATAGTGATGTACAGGCGGTGTGTAGATGGGTGATAACAACGATACCCTTATTGATTGACCCCTACCCAACAAAGACACATTTAATTGAACACAGGTCAAATCTGGTACGTTCCTGTTTAGGGATATGGACAAATATTGAACACCTAAAGATACGAGGTTGTAGAGTCAGAGGTGTAGGAATACTAACATATCTGGAAAGTTCTGTAACAGGTGTCTTAAGACCAAGAATCTTAGTAGGCAACCTATTGAGGAGGTAAACGACTGTGGCAATAGCTTCAGGCCAAAAAAAACTTAGGAACACCCGCATCAAACATAATGGCCCTAGCAATTTCAAGGATGATATGATTTTTACGTTCAACAACCCCATTTTGTTCAGGTGTATAAGCATAGGTGGTTTGGTAAACAAGACCCTTTTCTGAGAAAAAATGTTTAAAAGTGGAATTAAAATACTCCCCCCCCCCCCCCCCCCCGCGCCCCATTATCTGACCGAAGAATCTGTATTTGAGCATTAAACTGAGTTTGGACCATGTTATAAAACTTGATAAATTTAGAAAAAACCTCTGATTTATGTTTTAAAAAATATATCCAAGTCATGCGCGAGCAATCATCAACAAACAACACAAAGAAACGAAAACCAGAGTGAGAACCCGTATACTAAGTTGGGCCCCAAACATCTGAATGTATAAGGGAAAAAATTGTATTCACACAAGTTTTAGAATACCGATATGACTGTTTATGACTCTTGGCTAGAATACAAGTCTCACAGGATAACTGACTCTTAGATGGAAAAATACTTGGAAAAAGTAAATGTAAGTAGCTAACCAACGGGTGACCTAACCGACGATGCCATAACCACTGTTGTCTCTCAACGGTCCCGTGAGCCAGCGCTGCAATTCCGTTTTGAGCCAAAACATCCACATAGTACAACCCATCACATTCAGTACCACGCCCCATCATTTTTCCCGACAGAATAGATCACTACAATGCAATTTAATTCTCGGGTAACATGACTAACAGAAAGCAGCTTGCAAGATAAACTGGGAACATATAGACAAATTTTCAAGGTTAAGGATGGAGATCTTGTAGGGAATAGTGCCTTAGAAAGCTATAATGCTTTGGGACTTTCCCTATATCACAGATAATCTTTAAATAATATAAGAATGATTGCAATCATAGGCGAACACTTCTTATGTGCTAATATGTGCTTTGTGTGTTTCCATTACGTGTGCATGTCTAGAACTCCCCTAATCCGATGAGGCCGTTAAGAACTTTGTCATTATGGGAATGATACATGAAACAAGTTCTTAACTCCATAGGCGAGGATTAGAAACTTCTCCAGGTCAATGAGGCTGACAGACAATGGGAGTGTCGACTTTACCTTTGTTGAGACTTGCTTGTGTAGTTGTGTCCTTAAGAAGGATCATCCTGTTTCATGGGGTGTAAAGTGCATAAGTTGATGCGTACACAATACACAAGGGTGCTTGTCGTAAGAACAAGTTCACTGAGAGTGCCCCGCGTGAGAAGATTCCTAAATGGGAAAGGACGTTTCCAGAAAGTTTCATATTAGGAAATATCTCACATGTCAATGATGTGAGGAATTAATCCTTAGACTTGAGATTCCACATTGATTCATATTCCATCCTAAAATCCTTGCGCAAGATGGATAGATCAAGACATCAAGAAAATGAGGTTTTCTTAGATTGAGATCAAATGGAGTATGAAAAGAACTTTGTTTTAAGATTAAGATTAGTAGGGCTCTCTATATTCCCATGTCATAGATCTTAATCGAGAGATAGGATGGTAGAGGGATCGTATCCTACACGATGTCATTGACTGAAAGGTTATTTCGAATATACATTCACATTTTGGGTAGGGGTCACACACCTGTTGCTAGACTATGGTCGTGTGATCTGTTAGGTAATTAATTAATAAACTGTATTAATTAATTAGGCCCACTGCTAACTGAAATTGAACCTAGAGGGTCACACACAAATACCGGGTTCAAGGGGTATTATGGAAAGATCAAATAGTTGATCGAAACGAGACCGCAGTGTAAGTACACGTGTGAACGAGAGCATTGTTTGGGACGTGTGATCCATTTGAGAAATTGGATCATGTGTTAATTAATTGGAGAATTAATTATCAAGCCTAAATATAATTAATTAGTGAATTGATTATAAAGCCAAGATATAATTGGAGAATTAATTATATAGCAAAATAAAATTAATTGGAGAATTAATTTTAGCCCGTTAGAATTAATTAGTGAATTAATTCTAAAGTCCTTCATGGAATTAATTGGAAAATTAATTCTAAGTATTTAATTATTTGCTTGTTCTAATTTGATTAGAATAAAGAAATAAATAAATATCTTCTATTCTATTATTCTAATTAAGTATTAATTCTAATATGATTAGAATAAGTATTATTAGGATAAGATATTTAATTATTACTAGAATAATTAAAAATTCCTAAATTAGTTAGGAGCTCTTTTTCTATAAAATAAATATCTTATATTAGATAAGATATTATTTACCTGGAGAGAAAGAAAGAATAGAAGAAAAGTCAAAGTTGGAGACCCTCTCCTACTAGAAACTAGGGTTTCGAACCCTAGCCTATAAAAGGACTAAGGGGTTCGAAATTTTAGCCTTACACGTGATGTTGAGATCACGTCCAACCTTCATGCAATTTTGGGGATAATTCTCTTGCTCTCTTTTCTCGTTTCTTGTTTCTTTAATACACATGTTATAGTACTAGCATACTCACTAACATGATTTGAATCTAGGTTGGTGTGGATTAATACTCTATAGGATTTCTACTTTAGAATCTTGAAGAACGAATCAAGAAAGGGGAATTCATGCCGCTTGAAGAACATTTGAGGGCGGCTCAAAACGTTTCAAGAAAGTTTCAATTGTTGTAAGTTTCTTGATAAACTATAAGTTTGAAAAGAACATTGTAAGATCAAGATCCCTTTTGGAAATTTTTTTTAAACTTCTGCTGTTGTAACTCTGCTGTTTTCCAACAAGTGGTATCAGAGCCACCTTGCAACTTTCGTTTCGAAATGTTACTGTTTTGAATTTTGACAAAAAATTCTTGAATTTGGATATATGTTATGTATGCTTGGTTTTGTTTGAAATGCGAATCTGTCGGATCAATACTGTTTCTTGAAAAATTCTTGAAAAACTATTTTCGTAAAAATCTAGTTTTAAGTTGTTTTAATCGGATTTGTTTTGAACTATTTCAATTCAAAATTAGATTGCTTGAATTTATGAAATTACAAAACGAGAAACGAAACGGGCTCGCCGCGTGTAGGATTATGCGCAACACGTACGCGCATGCAGCCCCGCACCACTGACACCCACCTGGGCGCTGGTGCCGGGCATGCCAGGGCCGCAATCGCATCCGCACGCGCAGCGCCTGCTCCGTCTTCCCATCGCCCGGCAGCGTCCGCGGCCGGCACGTAGCCAGCACGCGGGCCAGCGTGCTGTGGCGCGGTGCCTGCTGCTCCCCGTACCGATAGCAGCTCAAGCAGCTGCGCGGGACTGCCTGCTAGCGCGTTCCTCGCGCGTTCTGTTCCTGGCCTGTTTTTGTTTCGTATTTTTCCAGTTTTGTAAAATCCCATTAAATTTGATTTTGTTTTAAAATTTGATTTTTATTATTAAATTAATTATTTTTGAAATAATTATAAAATTTGGGATTTTATGAATTAAAATCAGGTTCTTATTTTTCGAGAAAATTAATAATATCACTTTGAATGATATTTTGACAAAAAAAAAATTTAATTTTTGAAATTACTTGACTTTTGTCATGATCCGAATTCGTGTTTTGAATAAATTTTGGAATAGTGAACTATATTCAAGTCAAGGGAATTTTAAATTTAATTGGTGAATTTAAATTCAAGCGGGAGCATGCTAGATTAGGTGATCGTGGGTTAGTCTTATGTATGTTTTAAATTCTGCACATGGATGATTTCAATTGGGGTCGGAACCCCATAGTTGCGTTATTTCAATTGGGGTTGGAGCCCTACTTATGTGCGTACTGTTATGTGTTTGTTATGTGGCTTTCCTTATTATTGTTTTTGGGCCGGGGTATGCCCCGTGTACTTCTCTATGGTCAATATGAAGATTGAGCCATATTACTTTATTTTAAGAGAGTAGAACTTAAGAAGTGAGGAATTTTCTTTTCATTTTGGAGACAAGCATCCAAGGAGCAAGAAGGATCCACAAGGAACACTTGAAGAACGGTGGCCATAAGAGAAGTCCCCTCAAAATGTTTAGGAGGGTTTCTATTAATGTAATAGATAAGGTTTTCAATTAAATTATGTACCCCTATGTGATATGAACTGTCTTATGTGGCATAAATGTTAGAACTAGTGATTTTGGAGTGGCTCCCAAAATCACATATAAGATAGGATACCCATGATCATCACATAATTAGTATCATGCTAGGACATGTTATCTGCTAATTGCTTCTGTGATGCATTTTATGTGAAACTGCATTAAACAAGATAATTAAAAATGGATAACTGTATATGTTGGCGAGGTCAAAACTGAAAAACTCTCCGGTTAATTCGAAAATACCTAATTAAAATATTGAGCAACTTTTGAATAAATAGGTATTCTTTTATGGTAATAAAATTCCTAGCATTCCATCAATAGGATTTAAGAGTTAGTAGGTAAGCTAATTGTTGTCTCACGAGTCGTGGGGTAATTAGTGTAGCCTATTAAATCTTAGTTTCTTGATTGATCACCTTAGGTGATTAATATTTCTTGATCATTTTAGAATGGGCGATGTCTCACGAGTCGTGGGTCGTTCCGGGCTAAGTTTGATTGAGATCTTATGATTGATGGGTCCTGCTCAAACTGAAGTAGATATGAATGTCTCACGAGTAGTGGGTCCAAAACTAAGAGCGCTTGGGATCCTAGTACCTACTGAGAAAACAAGTTTCTTCTAAGGTCGCTTTGGGATTTATAGACCTTCTAAAAACAGTGGGAGCCACATACGATAAAAGACCTAATCCTATGTGTTATGTTATTATTCAATATGCTCACATTTTCTCTGCTTAGCATTTAGGTTGTAGTTCTGTGATTGTCTACAAGTTGAAATGTGACCCATTAGTATCCATCCTTGAGTCAAACAAGTTAACTAAAGTCCTAACCACTCTGATTGGCTTCGAATCTTAAAATCCATTTTAAGATTCCAAATGAGAAAATTGTTCTTTATAAGGCGAATTTTTACACCTATCGTGAAAATTCGACCTAGGCTTAAGAGAAGCAATTGAAAGTGAAAGGAAATTCTTCAAACACTTAAAAGCAATTGTACTCCCTCATAAGTGTGTTACAAAGTATAACACATTATAGGAACACTTAAGAGCAATTGTACTTTGTTGCGAGCGTGTTACAAGGTATAACACATCAAAGGAATTGTTCCAAATTTGTATGAAGGAACACACCTGTAATGTGGGCTGAAAGTCCTCACTAAGGAGGACCTTGCAACCACTCAGTACACTAAGAAACGAGTTCTTAATTCACTGATTGCTTGAATTGCTTCTATTATCATTTTAGACCCTTTTTGCTCGATCTTTGGTGATGCTATTGTAGCATAGTTAATCAAATTAGTTGATAACTTATGAAAGCATCCTTATAAAGAACTAAAAGGTAATGATGATTAGTTCTTCTTCTAAACCTATTGAGGTAAAGGCATCAAGGCCAAAGATGAAGAGACCCTTAAAACCCGAAAGGGATGAGAGAAGATAAAACCTAAAGAAATATCAGACTTTAGCTTCCATAGTGGTAAACTAGGTGTTGGAAAGGAACAGCATAGAGTATAAGGATACTCCAAAAGTTTCTCGTTGTAGAAATTCCGATAGGATCCGAATTCACTATTCTTGAGTTGATTTAGCATAAGCTGTTATGCAAAACTCAGAGCATTGATGTTTCGAACATACAACGAGATAACATAAGTAAGTAAGACGACAATGTTTTAAATAACCTTGGAACATCCTAAATAGGATTAGCAAGTTAATCATCTTAGGATCATTTTTACGAAAATGAACTTAAATTCTTAACTTCCAAAGAATCCTATTCAGAGGGAATCGTTCCCGAAAAATCGTTTATGTGAAACGAGAGGACGTCCCAAAGTATATATACGGATTTCGATCCATGTTCATGATTTTGGTTTGCTTAATGTAAGCACTAGACTGAATCTTAGTTTAATTATTATGAATGTGTGTACTTAATGAAGTACGAACTTTGAAACTTTTGAGAAATTATTAGAACTTCAATGAGAAAGGTTAAGAACCACAGTAGTCGAGAGACATGAGCATTTCGATCTGATCAAAATGGCAAATATCTCATTGACTAAATTCCTTAGTCATCTTAGAGATAATAGGATTATCCCTCAGTGAACTCATTCAAGAATAACTTAGTATTTTTGAATAAAGGAACATAACCCTATACGATATGGTTCGTTTCTTGTTGAGACTTAGTGACTTACCCTCGTTCTGAACTTATGCTTCAGAAAATCGCAAATGGGATTTTGAATCTTGCAAATTCCAAATCAGTCCCTTAAATGCACTATGAATTGTGGCTTTCAAAAATTCCTTAATAATTCTTATCTTAGAATATTGGGATTGTCTTCTTGTATGAAGAGGACAGTGGGAGTCTTCTTAAGTGAAGAAGACAGTGGGAGATAAACTTGAAACAAGTTCGAGTTTATATGAACAATATATATTGTTGCTTTTGCAAGTCTTTTGAACAAATGTTGTTTGTTCTAAATAATGTATCTCTCTTGAGTCTTCTTAATTGAAGAAGAAATTGAGAGATAAGATTGAAACTAATTCAAGTCTATGCAAACAAAATAGAATATTATTTCTATGATTCTTTTGACCAGATGTTATTTGTTTCAAAGAATATACATTCCTTAAGGAATCGTTCCTAAGGGAGAAGAAAGGTAAGCCCAAAAGACTTCAAAAGGTTTGAGGTCAAAACCCACGCCACAAATAGGAAGAGATAAACCGTTCTGATAAAATTTGGCCAATCTTGAGAGATAGTACACGAGTGAACTCTCCTTCCTCGATGCGTTCAGAACGAATTCCTAGATAGCCTATAAGATACTATGGTTTTCACCATGAAATCTTCTAAAGTGGCTACTGATCTATTTACCCTGATGGGAGGCGCTGTCAGATTTGGAATCTGAGTTGTAAAAACAATTATGAAATCTGGAATGGATTCCATATAGTTAAAATAAGTTTGGACCTTAGTTGAGGTACTTGATAGGATCATGCTTATCTTATCGATATAAGATTGATGACAACATAAATATGGAAAATCCATGGATTTCACATTTAGTGGGAGAAAACAAAAGGTTTGCAGACTCCAAATGGTCAATTTATGAAATTGGATCAGGCTTCTAGGAATTAGAGTATTCGAATCAGTGAAATTATCAAAATTATTTGACTTAAAATTCGAGCATAACGTGTACAATGAAAAAGGTGTTAATGACTAAAAGTTCAACTTTTGATACTTTGCGAAGATGACATTCTTTTCATTAGGAATGCGAAGTATGACATAAAAGTCACCAAAGCATGGTTAGGAACCATTTTGAGATGAAAGGTCTTGGTGATAGATCCTACATTCTCGAGACAAATATCTATGCAGATAGACTCAAGAGAATAATAGGATTATCACAGTCAAGGCACATAAACGTTACACTAAAATGTTAGTATGGAATATTCCTATAGAATTTCCAGTGGACAATGGAACATCTCTTTTGAAGAGGATGTGTCCTAAAATAGCGCTTAGAAAGTTGGAATGTCCAAAACCCTTTTATGGAAAAGGGAGCATAATGTATGTAAAATTATGTACGCGATCAGATTTTGCGCAGCACATAGCGTAATGGGCCAATTCTAAATGTAACCTTAGAGAAGGTCACTGGATTGCTGTAAAAATACCCTCTGAGTACTTTAGAAGAAATAAGGATATATTTTAAGAGTTCGGCAAGATCTTGTCATTAAAGGATTGTTTGATGTAATCATTACATCAAAACATAGATAATTATTGATCTATGAAAGGATACGCCTTTTTGCCTACTAGGCAGAATAGTGCTTTGGAAAGAGTTCCAATCGAGAGGCATTATAGATTCGACTATAAGGTTGAATACTTAGCCGTATTGAATACCGCTAATTTAAGTGTTCGGTAAGAAACTCCATCTAATGGGTAGATGAAGTTCCTAGCATGAAACAACACCATTGTCATATTGTATGATGAAATGGATGGTTGCTCGAGTAAGAGAACTGAGACCTCACCAAGGGACCAGACGCTTGATTATGAATCACGTGAATAAGGAAATCGTGTTTCCTTAATGATGTGCAAATTAAAACATTCACATCAGTAGAGAATATGGCAGTTCCACTTTGGAAACGCCCAAAGTCTATAAGGCTCTAAAGGTACACCTTGGGAAGATGGGACCTCGAATGGACCTGAAAGGCTTTTACGGGAAAGTGGGAGATTGTTGGGAATAGTGCCCTAGAAAGTTGTAATACTTTGGGACTTTCCCTATATCACAGACAATCTTTGAATAATATACAAATGATTGTAATCACAGGCGAACACTTCTTATGTGACAATACGTGCTTTGTGTGTTTCCATTACGTGTGCATGTCTAGAACTCCTCTAATCCGATGAGGCCGTTAAGAACTTTGTCATTATAGGAATGGCACATGAAACAAGTTCTTAACTCCATAGGCGAGGATCAGAAACTTCTCCAAGTCAATGAGGTCGACAGACAGTGGGAGTGTCGACTTTGCCTCTATTGAGACTTGCTTGTGTAGTTGTGTCCTTAAGAAGGATCATCATGTTTCATAGGGTGTGTAGCACCCGGAACGCTAGGTAGCCACATCCCCTGCACTATAGTTCAATCCGCATATGGAACGAGCACCCATACATGAATCAAGTCTATAGCAAACGGGAGACAATAAAAAAAACGACTCAATAGCTAGGCGGGACTAACCCTCAATTAAATACAACCATGCATAACAATAAAGCGGAAGTAAAATACTATACATTCATTATCATATTCGGGTCGATCACTTCAATATATACCATCATCTTCCATAACAAGTTATGATATACATAGGTAGCAAAACAATTCATAAGTCATACATATATTAACATGAAAAGGGAATGCTAGTCTCAACATGAAAGACCCAAAATAAAGACCAACTCCCGCCTAGCACTCAACCTGCAAAACTGAAAATGTGAGGTGTCAGTCTATGAAAGACTAAGTGAGGGGTTTATAAATATACGCGTAATTACCATGCAAGCTATAATTTCGGGTAAGAGTTTATAAAAACAATGTAAATTTAATAATAGAATATATTCTCGCCCGAAATTACAACTAAGTCAATTTAGCAATCAGTCATTATCAATTCAGTCCGTGGCCCGACGAGTGAGGGCAATCTCTAACCTTACTCCAAAAGTGAATAATCATGAATGTTTCAATTTATTAAGTGATCATGCAAGTCATTATGTGCGATCAATTAGCAATTTCATGAACCCTTCTTCCTCCAGGTGATGGTGGGCTTGTAAGACCCAACCATCCAATCATGGTGTACGTCGGGAACATGACTCCCACGCACGGGATTTCTTCCTCCACCAAACCTTCTGTTGGATTCAGATGTGATCCCAACATGGTGAGGATAGTGCACGAGTTACCCGTCAGCCTTGCTATCCCGGTTGGCTCAATACACTACCCTCGGGCCCATAGTGCAATACAATTTACTCGCTAAATCAATCAATCAATCCATTTCGTGAAATCCGTTGAAAATCATTAAGGTTTGAAAACTATAGATATATAAATACTTTTTGGCCGAAAACATCACATAGGGTTATAGAGGTTCTATGTATCTAGAATTAAACCTCACCTTTACTTTACCAACCAAAAGAAGCAAGGAAACACCCTAAGGAGCGTGCTCCTCGTAACCGGGAATGTGATCTGTATAACAAGGACAAGTGTACGCGAGACTCGACTCGTATGAACCATTTAAGACGAACGTCAAAGTCAGGTGATGTCAATCATGCCTTTACAATCAATAAATATCATGAATGTGTCTAAATTCCCAAATAAAGTATCAATAAGTGTCAAATAGGAGCATACTTATCAATAAAGTAAGAATATAATTCATATAAGTCACATACGGGAGCCAAGGAAGTGAAAGGAATGCAAGAAGAGAGGTTTTGGTGAAGTTTGGCAAAAGTTAGGAAAAGTTGACAGTTTTCGGAAACACACAAGCTGTAGGAAAATCAAAATATCTTGAGTTGTAGAAGTTAGAATTGAGTTTTTTTTATTGGAAATGAAACTAGACACATAGGGCTTTCCAAGGATATATGGCTCGTTTTCTAGTTCAAAGCGAGGAGAGAATGACGTAAACTTGAAGTTCGGTGAATGCAGTTTGTCGGTAAAGTGGCGACACCAAAAAGAATTGATAATATCTCACAAATGGGAAAATATATTGAGGTTATTCCAATTGGATGTTGTTCTAGACTTCAAGAGCTTTTCTTGGGTTCAAAAATCAGGTCCAACGGAGTTCAAACGAAGTCGGCACGGCCATGTCAATATTGGCCTAGAAGCTGACACGGCCGTATCGAAATAAAAAAATTAAAACTCGAACTTCTAACACGGCCGTGTTGAAAATGAACTAAGGTTGGACACGGCGGTGTTGAAGCAATTATGGGAAAAAAAACAGGGGGGTTCGTGGGAAATGGCTCCCAAACCATTCAACACCAAACCAAGGCAATTAAATCACTCCAAACCATATGCAAACAATTTCAATATCAAAGTTCATATTCATGCTTCTCAACTCAACTAACCAAGAAATCACCTCTTAATTCACCAAACCCTACTTAATCAAAGCTTTATGAATTCAAATAATTTCTCATATTACCTTAAGATGAAAGAAAGATGGGATGTAATGAAGAGAAGAAGATGATGATGATGATGACGATCCAATTGTGCAAATTCCTTTCTTGAATCAAGCTTGAATTTTTGATGAAATCTTCCTCCATTTCTCTTGGTGTTTTGATCGATATATGGGGGGGGTGTGTGTGAGAGAGAGATTTCTTGTATATCTTGGAATAAAATGGAATGAAATGGAAGAAATACATGATATACTCTAAAGTTTTGAAAGAATAAACATGAGTCATCATATTTTGCACATAAGTCCTCATTTTATTTGAATTCATTCAATCAAGTATAATTCCATGGAATATGATCAAGTAACTCCAAATCATTTAATGCAATTAAGTCCATAAATTTACACAAAGGATCAATCAAGGACATATAGTGTAATTAGGTCACATATAGCAATTAGTTCATATAATTCACGTTAATGATAATTCATATAAATGCATGAAGATATAATACATATAATAGGATGAAAGTTATAAATAAATAAAGAAAATAATTAAATTAAACTCCCAACTCCCAAAGACCCGCACGTGGCTTGCATACTTGAACTTTCGGAAATTGGGGCGTTATAGGGTGTAAAGTGTATAAGTTGATACGTACACAATACACAAGGGTGCTTGTCATAAGAACAAGTTCACTGAGAGTGCCCCGCGTCAGAAGATTCCTAAATGGGAAAGGAAGTTTCCCGAAACTTCCAGATTAGGAAATATCTCACATGTCAATGATGTGAGGAATTAATCCCTAGACTTGAGATTTCACATTGTTTCATAAGAGCTAACTCTGTAATCTTTGATATAGGCTCAAAAGGGTGTCGCCATATAGACACCTGAACCACGGCCTATGTTGGGATTACACAACTGGCATATGAGAATTGTTGGAATCAATAAAGGACCTACACTTGTTGTAGGCAAGATGATCTCTTATTACACAAGTGATTCATATTCCATCCTAAAATCATTGCGCGGTGGATAGATCAAGACATCAAGAAAATGGGGTTTTCTTGGATTGAGATCAAATGGAGTACGAAAAGAACTTTGTTTTAAGCTTAAGATTAGTAGGTCTCTCTATATTCCCTTGTCCTAGATCTTAATCGAGAGATAGGATGGTAGGAGGATTGTATCCCACACGATGTCATTGATTGAAAGGTTTTTTTGAATATACATTCGCATTTTGGGTAGGGGTCACACACCTGTTGCTAGACTATGGTCGTGTGAACTGTGAGGTAATTAATTAATAAAGTGTATTAATTAATTAGGTTCACTGCTGACTGAAATTGAACCTAGAGGATCACACACAAATATCGAGTTCAAAGGGTATTATGGAAAGATCAAATAGTTGATCGAAACGAAACCGCAGTGTAAAGTACACGTGTGAACGAGAGCATTGTTTGGGACGTGTGATCCATTTGAGAAATTGGATCATGTGTTAATTAATTGGAGAATTAATTATCAAGCTCAAATATAATTAATTAGTGAATTAAATATAAAGCCAAGATATAATTGGAGAATTAATTATATAGTAAAATAAAATTAATTGGAGAATTAATTTTAGCCCGTTAGAATTAATTAGTGAATTAATTCTAAAGTCCTTGATGGAATTAATTGGAGAATTAATTCTAAGTATTAAATTATTTCCTTGTTCTAATTTGATTAGAATAAAGAAATAAATAAATATCTTCTATTCTATTATTCTAATTAAGTATTAATTCTAATATGATTAGAATAAGTATTATTAGGATAAGATATTTAATTATTACTAGAATAATTAAATATTCCTAAATTAGTTGGGAGCTCTTTTTCTATAAAATAAATATCTTATATTAGATAAGATATTATTTACTTGGAGAGAAAGAAAGAATAGAAGAAAAGTCAAAGTTGGTTACCCTCCCCTACTAGAAACTAGGGTTTCGAACCCTAGCCTATAAAAGGACTAAGGGGTTCAAAATTTTAACCTTACACGTGATGTTGAGATCACGTCCAACCTTCATGGAATTTTGGGGATAATTTTCTTGCTCTCTTTTCTTGTTTCTTTAATACGCATGTTATAGTACTAGCATACTCACTAACATGATTTGAATCTAGGTTGGTGTGGATTAATACTCTAGAGGATTTCTACTTTGGAATCTTGAAGAAAGAATCAAGCAACGGGGAATTCATGCCGTTTGAAGAAGGTTTGAGGGCGGCTCAAAATGTTTCAAGAAAGCTTCAATTGTTGTAAGTTTCTTGATAATCCCTAAGTTTTGAAACAAACATTGCAATATCACGATCTCTTTTGGAAAAAATTTTTAAACTTTCGCTGCTTTAACTCTGTTGTTTTCCACCAGATATAACAATCGTTACGGTACCTTGAACCGGTAATAGATCCTCGTTAGCACACTGAATAGCTGGTCTTGTAGACTTTGACACGGTAATCAGGTCATTACGGTCATAAGTCATGGAATCAGTAGCCCCGCAATCAAGGATCCACTCGGCTGGCTTGGGTCCTTGGGTCACATAGGCATTTCCACATTTTGGGGGTCATTCTGCACATCTTTCAAATATGGGGGGACTAATCCGCAAAGATTCTGAAATTGGAGGACCAATCTGTAGTTTCTCCAAATTATAGGGACTAATCTGCTGTTGGAAAACACGAAAGATGTGACACTCCAACTTTCAGACCGTACAGGTATGACGTATGTGCGCGATTTATATTATTTAAATTCATATTCTTTACTCTTTTAATTCTTATTTTAAATATTTCTTATGAATTCTATATGATTATGAAAGCTAATTGTTAAGATTTGATTCGTTGATGCTTGATTTGATTTCGGAATTTCTCGTTGTTTGAATATGTTGGAGAATTACGTGTTATGAACTTTGATTATGCTCGTTATATGTTTTCGAATTTACTTGTTGAGCTTTTGAATTAATTGTTCGTTCGGAACCTAAAGGAGGTTAAAACGCTTTTAGCGCACCTTGGGTTCCAATGTTTGTATTTTGAACTCGGGAATTCAGATTCGAATTCCGTCACCACCTTTGAACTGACGATTCGGGTTCGATGGAGTAAGCCTCATGACCTTTTAAGCTCATTTGGTATTCCGAAATCCGACCGGAAATTTACCTCGCTCTTATATGACTACCTTTCACCTATTTGTATATTAGTCCCTCAATTTTTGACATATTACCTTCAAGCTTGGCCCCACTTTACACCCAAAACTCAGCATATCCATCTCTCTCACTCTCATTATCGGTACAAGCAAGCAAAAAGGAGAGAAAGTGCAGCAACTTGGAGCAAAACCCTTCAAACCCGTCACTATTCACCCTTGGGAGAATTTGAGCTCTAATCTCCATTTTCTTCCAACTTCTTCAAGAGGTAAGTTAGTATTTGCTATGTACATGATATTATGAGCATTTTGAGCTACTGAATCCATGCTTTGAGCTAGGTTTGATGTATTTATGGAGCTTGGCATGTATTTTGAGGGTTTGATGATCTTTCTTGTTTCTTGGACTTAAGCTTTGATTTGAATATATATATGTGATCTCTTATGCCCCTAACATGATAATTTGGTCTTGCCTTTAAATATGGATGAGTGTGGTGAGAGTTGCCATTGATGAAATTCAAATTCTTTCATAAGAATTCTTGTGATATATGATGATTCTTGAGTTTTTGTGATGATTGGATGATTATATGAGGATTATGAAGTGATTTGCTATGATTTGCATGAGTTTTGTGGCTTGGGATGTTGGCTTGTTGTTGCTGCGTGCTTGCTCTGCTCCGTGCCCTGTTTTTGGCGCTGAAACACTGTTGCTGCTGTTATTTTTTTTTCAGAGACGAAGGGCCAACAGGGCCGTGTCAGCTTTGTGCATGTTTTGGACAAGGCCGTGTCAGCCTCTCGACTAGGAGCAAATTATTTTTATAAAATCGGACACGGCCGTGTCCATTTTGTACTACAACTCAACACGGCCGTGTCAGCCCCTCGAATTAAGCTTCTGAATTTATTTTAATCGGACACGGCCGTGTCCATTTTGAACTAAAACCCAACACGGTCGTGTCATTTGAAAATATGGCGGCGGCAATTGTTCGTTTGATTGCTTCGGTGTTTTTCTTTGTATTTTCTTTCTTCGTTTATGACGTGTATGCAATGTTAGTTTGTTATATTACGCGTTATGTGCTTTGTTTTGAACTTATGACCTTATTTTCTATGAATTGTGTGAATAAGAATTGGTAGGATTATTAGACACACAATTTCATTTCAATTTCATTCGTAAGCATTGTCGAGCGTCCATTTGGTTCATATTTGAGTTTAAGTCTTGGGTCTTGCTTTCTTTTGTGTTTCAGAGCCTCTTTCGATCACGCAAGAGCCCGAAGCTTAGGTGGTCGGTTGCCGTTTCGACCCTATATTTTGTCTCTTTTGTTAAGGTGAGGTTAGGAATTAGTAGCTAAATACCCTATGACCTATAATCTGATGAATTTTTCCCTTGAATGCGGATATGGTACATATATCTAAATACGGGTGCTTAAATTATGTTTATGATCTTATGGAATAACTTTGGTCTATTGGAAACGATATATGTACGAGTATATATAAGCTTGATTTTTAAAGCTCTTTTAGTATGTTTTATTATGTTGAGCGAGTGTGCCCTGAAAGATGGGATTTTTGGTTTGAATTGGTTTGTGGGCCCTGGAGACGTGGGTAAGGAAGGCCCGGGGCGATCGCGGGGTGGCCGGGTTTAACCCCTGTGCACGTTCTCATTTGAGATATTCACGTGCGACCTAGGGAGGTTGGGACGGCGTGGTATCTTGAGCCTTCGATGGATAACCGGAGAACGCATAACGTGGGTTAGCTACCCCGTATGTTTTTGGTAATGTAGGTGCTAGGGTTTGATTCCCGACACACCATGGATGCAAGGGTGGATTTATGATTTGATATTTATGTTTAGAGGTGTAAGGGATAGTCCGTTCTCGTCGGGCTTTTATTATGTTCTGACTGATGGATTATGAATCGAGATAGATGCTTTTCTTACTATATATTAATTTCGGGAGATGGTTTTGGTGTGCAAAACTCTAGCCTCGATTCATGACTATCACTTTTGATTTGTGCTATGCTCTATACGTATTTAAAGTGTGGGCGTGTAAAGCCCCTCACTCAGTCGAGTTGTGAGACTGACCCTCTCCTTTCCCTTTCAGGTATGCCGAGCTAGGCGGGGAAGTGCGTCGAGTCGAGTCGTACTCAGCTGTTTAGGTCGAGTTGCATTCATTTTCTTGCCTTTTGATTACACTTTCTATGTATTTGATACCATATCTTGTTCTTAGAGAATTATGTACTTTTGGATACATACACTCGATCTCTTGGGCCGTGAGGCCATGTATATGATTTTATGCGTATATGACGAGCTCTTTAGATCCTGTCTATTGCTTCCGCATATTTGATTTGGGTTTGCGCGCTCTGGTGTTGCTTAGCCCCGCTTAGCCTAGTGTGTGAGTGTAGGTCACCGTTCGCTTAGACTTGGGCCCATGTATGGAAATCCATTTCGTATGTGGGTTCAGGTTTAAGTGCGGGGGATGTGGTGGCCCACCACTCCGGGCGTCACATCCTTAAAGTGGTATCAGAGCCCTCGGTTGCAAAACCGGAGCTCTTGAGTCGAGTCTGGTGAGTCTAGGTCGTTCGGCTTAGGACAACGTGGTTATATGCATTCCTATGATTATTTGTTTACTTCCTTGTTAATAGTGCACATGAACATGCACTAACCCCCACGCATATGAATTGGAATCCCTTGTTTTGTAGAAATATGGCTCCCCGAAGACACCATCGTCGAGATAGATCTCCGAAACATCGTCATCACCGAGATCATTCTCCACAACATGAAAACAACAATCCACCACCACCACCTCAAATGGATCCCGGAAACTGTATGGAAAGATTGGCCGTATTTCTGGAACAAAGGGCTCAGGAAAGGAATAATGTACCTCCGGCCGGGAATCATGGAGGGAATGCTATCACCGCTCTACTTCGGGAATTTAAAAATCAGAATCCACCGGTTTTCATTGGTGGGAATGATGTGCAGGCAGAGGAGTGGTTAATCTAGACAAATCGAGTATGACGCCTCATTCCTTGTGACCCGATGGACAAGCTACAGTGCACTCTTAGCATGATACAGGGACAGGCCTACAGTTGGTGGACTAGCACTCAGATTAAGTTGGAAGCTTCCGGGGAAGAGATTACATGGGATATCTTTGAACAGGAATTCAAGAACAAATATATCCCTAAGGCTACGAGAAACCGAAGGTTGAGAGAATTTATGGATTTGAAACAAGGGAGTATGTCTGTTACTGATTATATCAACGAGTTTGAGAGACTCTCCCGTTATGCCCCTAACATTGCTAATGACGATGAAGCGAAGGCCTCTCAGTTTCTCCAAGGACTACGGGAGGATATGAAAGATGCTTTGGAAGCAGCCAACACGAGCACGTGGGCGAAAGTAGTTGATAAGGCTCTCAGGGTCGAAGAGAGAGTGGTTTTGAGGAGGAGGACTTCACATTCAGGGCAAGGGTCCAGTTCAGGGACTATGAATAAATTTGGAAAGAGGCCAGCCTTTCAAACTTTTCAACAGGCTAAGCCTCAGAGCAAATCATTCAGACCAGCGGGACCAATTCAATCCAAGCAACTTTTAGCACTTCCAGCACCACCTAAGGTGTAATGTACCTATTGCAAAGGTCCTCACCACGTGGATAACTGCTTCAGACTCCATAAAAGGTGTTTCATTTGTGGAACACCGGATCATATGATGAATACGTGTCCGAAGAAGAAAGACAATCTGAGGCCTGCAATTCCAGCTAGGGCATATGCGTTGGGAGCTGAGGAGGAGCAAGCTGTAGATGTCGACCCAAACGCGGTGATCGAATGTAGTATAAGCATCCATGGTACTACATTACATGCATTATTCGATCCCGGGGCTACTCATTCATTTATTTCCCGGGATATTGTTGTTTCTATGTGCTTGCCTGTTTCTTTATGTGACCATGACTACATGGTTAGTTCCCCTCTTGGTGGTAGCTTGGTATCTTGCAGGGTTTTTCGGGGTTGTCCAATTAGCTTTGAAGGCCGAGTTTTTCTGGCAGATTTGATTGAGATGCCTATGCAGAGGTATGATGTTATTTTGGGGATGAATTGGTTGTATAAGTATGGGGCTCAGATGGATTGTCGGGAGAAGAAAGTTTCCTTCGGTTCAGAGGTGTTTAAGGGCGATAAGGTTAAGTCAAGCCCGTTTATTTCTTTCATGGAGGCTAGTAAACTGGTCCGGGACGGAGCAACAGGTTTTGTGGCCTATCTTTTGAATAGACCGAAGGATCAGGCCAAACTTGAAGAGACGGAGGTCGTGCGAGAGTATATCGATGTTTTCCCTGAGACTTTGGGTTCTCTTCTGCCTGATAGGGACATCGAGTTCGTAATCGACCTTTATCCCGGAGCAGAGCCTTTCTCGAAGACTCCCTACAGGATGGCTCCTGCAGAGTTGAAGGAATTGAAGACGCAGCTTGATGAATTGTTAGCTTGCGGGTACATCCGTCCGAGCACTTCTCCGTGGGGTGCTCCCGTTCTATTTGTAAAGAAGAAAGATGGAACGTTACGGATGTGTATAGATTATCGTGAGCTGAATCGGATGACCGTGAAGAATAAGTATCCATTGCCTCACATCTAGGAGCTATTTGATATTTTGCAAGGGTCTAAGGTTTATTCCAAGTTAGATTTGAGACAGGGTTACTATCAGCTGCGGATAAGGGAGGAGGATATCCCTAAGACTGGATTCAACACTCGCTATGGGCACTTTGAATTCGTGGTCATGCCCTTTGGATTAACTAACGCTCCAGCCGTATTTATGGATATGATGCACCAAGTGTTTAAACAGTTCCTTGACAAGTTTGTGGTAATTTTCATAGATGACATTCTGGTGTATTCTAAGTCGGTTGAAGAGCACGCACAGCATCTCCGGATTGTTTTGGAAACCCTAAGGGAGCATAAGTTGTACGCCAAGTTTAGCAAATACGAGTTTTGGATCGACAGGGTCGTATTTTTAGGTCATATCATCTCGGGTAATGGAATTGAGGTGGATCCGTCTAAGATTGAATCCGTGCTTCGTTGGGAGAGACCGAGGAATGTATCAGAAATTCGAAGTTTTCTTGGATTGGCCGGTTATTACAGAAGGTTTGTTAAAGATTTTTCTAAGATTGCTGCTCCGTTGACTCAACTGACTAAGAAAGAAGTGAAGTTTGAGTGGGATGATAAGTGTGAAGCAAGTTTTCAGACTTTGAAAGTGAAATTGACTTCAGCACCAGTTCTCACCCTACCCGAGGGCACCGAGGGTTATGCAGTTTACACGGATGCATCTAAGGAAGGTTTGGGTTGCGTTTTAATGCAGCATGGTAGAGTGGTAGCTTATGCTTCGAGAAAATTAAAGGAGCATGAGAAGAATTACCCTACCCGTGACTTGGAATTAGTTGCCGTTGTGTTTCCTTTGATGAAGTGGCGACACTACCTCTACGGTACAACGTTCAAGGTGTTTACGGATCACCAAAGCCTCAAGTATCTCTTTTCTCAGAAAGATCTGAATGTCAGGCAGAGGCGTTGGATGGAATTATTAGAGGATTATGATTGCAAGATTCAGTACCATCCGGGTAAAGCGAACGTGGTCGCCGATGCCTTGAGTAGAAAGGCGAGTGTGGTTAATTTGGAGGCAGGTTCTTCAAGCTCAGGATCAGAAATTTTGGCTTCAGGGACTTGGTTGGCTAATCTTACCGTAATACCGGATTTGAAACAGCAGTTATTGGAGGCTCAAGCCTTGGATGTTGAGATTCAGAAGTTGATAGCTCGTTCCAGAGATGATCCAAATTCTAAATTTGGATTGGATGACTCAGGTTTGTTAAGGTTTGGATCGAGAGTTTGTGTTCCAACAGAGCTCAGGAGGCTGGTTTTAGAAGAAGCACATCGCTCGGGGTACTCGATTCATCCGGGAGGTACTAAGATGTATCGAGACCTGAAAGAGAAATTCTGGTGGAATGGCATGAAAAGGGACGTCGCGAACTTCGTGAAGCGATGTCTTACGTGTCAAAAGGTGAAGGTAGAGCACCAGAAACCGGGAGGAACTCTCCAACCACTTCCTATTCCCGAATGGAAGTGGGAACAAGTGACAATGGACTTTGTGTCCGGCATGCCTAGAGTCAAAGGAGGGTTCGATGGAATTTGGGTGATTATCGACAGGTTGACTAAGTCTGCCCATTTTCTTAAGGTTCGGATGTCTGATAAGGTACCGAAATTAGCAGAGTTATATGTGCGGGAAATTGTAAGATTACACGGAATTCCAGTCAGTATAGTTTCGGATCGAGACCCGAGGTTCACTTCGATCTTTTGGCAGAATCTTCAGAGATGTTTGGGTACCAAGCTCAAGTTCAGCACCGCTTCGCATCCTCAGACAGACGGTCAGTCGGAGAGGTTAATTCAGTATTTGGAGGATATGCTTAGAGCGTGTGCTTTTGATTTTCAAGACAAGTGGGAGGAACATCTGGCTTTGGTTGAGTTTGCTTATAATAACAGCTATCAGGGTTCGATTGGAATGGCTCCTTATGAGGCTTTATATGGGAGGAAGTGCAGATCCCCTCTATTTTGGGATATTGAGGATTGGAGATGGACTGAAGAGCATAAATTCGAGAGAGCCGAACCTAAGGAAAATATTACTGCTACTATTGAGAAAGTTCATCAGATTAGACAGAGAATGAAAGCGGCGCAGTCTCGTCAGAAGAGTTATGCTGATAAGAGAAGAAGGCCTTTACAGTTTGAGGTAGGAGATAAGGTCTTTCTAAAAGCATCTCCGAGAAAGGGTTTCACTCGGATTGGTAAAGGTGGGAAACTCAGTCCCCGATATCTTGGACCATTTGAGATTTTAGAAAGAATTGGGGAAGCGGCGTATAGGTTGGATTTACCGCCGAATTTGACCGGGATACACAACGTGTTTCACGTTTCTCAACTCCGTAAATATTATCCCGATGAGGCCACAATTCTCCCAGTTGAAGAGGTTCAGTTGGAGCTGGATTTGACGATTAAGAAACATCCAGTTGCAATTCAGGATCGGAAAATGCAAGAATTAAGAAACTGACAGATTCCTTTGGTCAGGGTACTTTGGAGAGATCAGAAATCAGAGGAATCTACTTGGGAAACTGAGGAGAAGATGAGAACTTTATATCCGGAGTTGTTTGAGAACTCGGTTCGGACTTGAGGACAAGTCCTTTTTAAGGGGGAAGGATTGTGACACCCCGACTTTCAGACCGTACAGGTATGACGTATGTGCGCGATTTATATTATTTAAATTCATATTCTTTACTCTTTTAATTCTTATTTTAAATATTTCTTATGAATTCTATATGATTATGAAAGCTAATTGTTAAGATTTGATTCGTTGATGCTTGATTTGATTTCGGAATTTCTCGTTGTTTGAATATGTTGGAGAATTACGTGTTATGAACTTTGATTATGTTCGTTATATATTTTCGAATTTACTTGTTGAGCTTTTGAATTAATTGTTCGTTCGGAACCTAAAGGAGGTTAAAACGCTTTTAGCGCACCTTGGGTTCCAATGTGTGTATTTTGAGCTCGGGAATTCGGATTCGAATTCCGTTACCACCGTTGAACTCGTTTCGACGATTCGGGTTCGATGGACTAAGCCTCATGACCTTTTAAGCTCATTTGGTATTCCGAAATCCGACCGAAAACTTACCTCGCTCTTATATGACTACCTTTCACCTATTTGTATCTTAGTCCCTCAATTTTTGACATATTACCTTCAAGCTTGGCCCCACTTTACACCCAAAACTCAGCATATCCATCTCTCTCACTCTCATTATCGGTACAAGCAAGCAAAAAGGAGAGAAAGTGCAGCAACTTGGAGCAAAACCCTTCAAACCCGTCACTATTCACCCTTGGGAGAATTTGAGCTCTAATCTCCATTTTCTTCCAACTTCTTCAAGAGGTAAGTTAGTATTTGCTATGTACATCATATTATGAGCATTTTGAGCTATTGAATCCATGCTTTGAGCTAGGTTTGATGTATTTATGGAGCTTGGCATGTATTTTGAGGGGTTGATGATCTTTCTTGTTTCTTGGACTTAAGCTTTGATTTGAATATATATATGTGATCTCTTATGCCCCTAACATGATAATTTGGTCTTGCCTTTAAATATGGATGAGTGTGGTGAGAGTTGCCATTGATGAAATTCAAATTCTTGCATAAGAATTCTTGTGATATATGATGATTCTTGAGTTTTTGTGATGATTGGATCATTATATGAGGATTATGAAGTGATTTGCTATGATTTGCATGAGTTTTATGGCTTGGGATGTTGGCTTGTTGTTGCTGCGTGCTTGCTCTGCTCCGTGCCCTGTTTTTGGTGCTGAAACATTGTTGCTGCTGTTATTTTTTTTTCAGAGACGAAGGGCCAACACGGCCGTGTCAGCTTTGTGCATGTTTTGGACACGGCCGTGTCAGCCTCTCGACTTGGAGCAAATTATTTTTATAAAATCGGACACGGCCGTGTCCATTTTGTACTACAACTCAACACGGCCGTGTCAGCCCCTCGAATTAAGCTTCTGAATTTATTTTAATCGGACACGGCCGTGTCCATTTTGAACTAAAACCCAACACGGCCGTGTCATTTGAAAATATGGCAGCGGCAATTGTTCGTTTGATTGCTTCGGTGTTTTTCTTTGTATTTTCTTTCTTCGTTTATGACGTGTATGCAATGTTAGTTTGTTATATTACGCGTTATGTGCTTTGTTTTGAACTTATGACCTTATTTTCTATGAATTGTGTGAATAAGAATTGGTAGGATTATTGGACACGCAATTTCATTTCAATTTCATTCATAAGCATTGCCGAGCGTCTATTTGGTTCATATTTGAGTTTAAGTCTTGGGTCTTGCTTTCTTTTGTGTTTCAGAGCCTCTTCCGATCGCGCAAGAGCCCGAAGCTTAGGTGGTCGGTTGCCATTTCGACCCTATATTTTGTCTCTTTTGTTAAGGTGAGGTTAGGAATTAGTAGCTAAATACCCTATGACCTATAATCTGATGAATTTTTCCCTTGAATGTGGATATGGTACATATATCTAAATACGGGTGCTTAAATTATGTTTATGATCTTATGGAATAACTTTGGTCTCTTGGAAACGATATATGTACGAGTATATATAAGCTTGATTTTTAAAGCTCTTTTAGTATGTTTTGTTATGTTGAGCGAGTGTGCCCTGAAAGATGGGATTTTTGGTTTGAATTGGTTTGTGGGCCCTGGAGACGTGGGTAAGGAAGGCCCGGGGCGATCGCGGGGTTGCCGGGTTTAACCCCTGTGCACGTTCTCATTTGAGATATTCACGTGCGACCTAGGGAGGTTGGGAAGGCGTGGTATCTTGAGCCTTCGGTGGATAACCGGAGAAGGCATAACGTGGGTTAGCTACCCCGTATGTTTTTGGTAATGTAGGTGCTAGGGTTTGATTCCCGACACACCATGGATGCAAGGGTGGATTTATGATTTGATATTTATGTTTAGAGGTGTAAGGGATAGTCCGTTCTCGCCGGGCTTTTATTATGTTCTGACTGATGGATTATGAATCGAGATAGATGCTTTTCTTACTATATATTAATTTCGGGAGATGGTTTTGGTGTGCAAAACTCTAGCCTCGATTCATGACTATCACTTTTGATTTATGTTATGCTCTATACGTATTTAAAGTGTGGATGTGTCAAGCCCCTCACTCAGTCGAGTTGTGAGACTGGCCCTCTCCTTTCCCTTTCAAGTATGCCGAGCTAGGCGGGGAAGTGCGTCGAGTCGAGTCGTACTCAGCTGTTTAGGTCGAGTTGCATTCATTTTCTTGCCTTTTGATTACACTTTCTATGTATTTGATACCATATCTTGTTCTTAGAGAATTATGGACTTTTGGATACATACACTCGATCTCTTGGGCCGTGAGGCCATGTATATGATTTTATGCGTATATGACGAGCTCTTTAGATCCTGTCTATTGCTTCCGCATATTTGATTTGGGTTTGCGCGCTCTGGTGTTGTTTAGCCCCGCTTAGCCTAGTGTGTGAGTGTAAGTCACCGTTCGATTAGACTTGGGCCCATGTATGGAAATCCATTTCGTATGTGGGTTCGGGTTTAAGTGCGGGGGATGTGGTGGCCCACCGCTCCGGGCGTCACAAAAGAGTTGAGTAGCGGAAGTTTAAATTTTCCAAAAGTTTAATCGTTGTCTTTTAATTTTCGTATCGTACCATAGGGTGTTTTAGAAACTTACAAAGTTAGAAGCTTTCTAGTGATGTCGTTACCGCCTAATGTACACCTTTCAAGTGAAATCCCTCGAACGACCTTCGAATTAGACCCCAAAGTAGAAGCCCCCTAAAGCGTATCCACACCAGTCCTAGAACACGATAAAGCAAGTGAGATTGCTAGTTCTATGGCTTGTGGTAGGCTAGGATAATTTTCTTTAAAAAACTTTTCTTTTGGATTTTCTCGAAAACAGTTTTCAAGTGTTGGTCTAAAGAATAAGAGAAACACCTCCACTAGTATAAATACTAGTGGGGTTCGAACCTACTAGGGCTTCTCTAAGCCTAGTGGACTTTGTTTTCTTGCTCATTAGTTAACTAATTTATCATTAATTTAATTGGAATAATAAGTTCTTAACTTATTTTCCAAGTCTTGCAAGAATAACCTTCTCTCTCTCCTACAATAGGAAGTTGGACTTTTCAACTTTCCTAAAGTTAAAAATCAAGATTCAATAAATAATTTAATTCCCAATTAATTATTTATTGGGTTAAGTTCATTTGGGAAGAGTCTTAACAATTAATTCAAAATTAATTAAAAGACCAAAATTAATTGATTACAATGTAATTAATTAATTCAAGAAAAGAATTCACGTATGAAATAAATTATACGCACGAGGCCACGCGTGAAGCCACGTGTGCGTGACACATGGCAGCCACGTTGGCCACGAGACACGTGTGCATGACATGTGGTTACAGTCACGTTTTATGCCTCGTTTCGATCAACTATTTTGATCCTTCATTAATCATATTAACATCCTACCATAACACTCGTATTCTGGCATTTGTGTGTCACCCTTTAGGTTCATTATTCGATTAGCAGTGACAGTAATTAATTAATTCTCTAATTAATTAATCACTTCACAGATTACAGTACCGTAATCTATCAATGGGTAAGTGACTCCTAGCCGAATAACGAAATGAATCGAAGAACCTTTCAGTCAATGACAATCAGTGAAATACGATCCTCTTACAATTCCATCTCTCAATCAAGAACTAATGCATGGGAATATTCTCAGAGCCTAAATATTCTTGATCTTTAAAGTTAAGTTCGTTTCATATCCATTTTGATCTCAATCCTAGAAAACCCCATTTTCTAGATATCTTGATCTTTTATCCACCTTGGCCAAGGGTTTAATATTTAATGGACTACGAACAACTCGATCAGTAAGAGATCATTCTTGTTCTTAACAAGTGTAGGTCCTTTATCAATTCTACTAATTTTACATATGCGACTTGTGTAATCCCAACATAGGTCGTGATTCAGGTGTCTATATGGCGACACCCTTTTGAGCCTATATCAAAGATTACAGAGTTAGCTCATATGAGACATTACAGAATCTCAAGTCTAAAGATTAATGAATCGCGTTATTGACCTGTGAGATATTTCCTAATCTGGAAGTTTCTGGAAACTTTCTTTCCCATTTAGGAATGTTCTCATGCGGGACATCTTAGTAATGAAGTTCTTGTAACAATCACCCTCATGTATTATGAATGCATCATCGTATGCACTTATCACTCCATTAAACTGAGTGATCCTTCAAAAGGACATAATCACATAAGCAAGTCTCATCAGAGTCAAGGTCGACACTCCCACTGTCTGTCGGACTCATTGACTTGGAGAAATTTCTAATCCTCGCCTATGGAGTTGAGAACTTGTTTCATGTGCCGTTCCCATAATGACAAATTTCTTAACGACCTCATCGACTTAGGGGAGTTCAATACATGCAAAGCAAAGTCAAACCCAAACAGACACAAATAAGCACATAAAGAAGTTATTGTCTATGAACAAAATCATTTCGTTTATCATTCAGAGACTGTTTGTGATTTTACAAGGAAATAGTAAAGCCAAAGGCTGCTTTAAGGGCACTATTCCTAACAATCTCCCACTTTCCCGTCAAAGCCACTCAGGTGCTAATCTAAGTCCCATCTTCTGAAGATGTCCTTCGGAAGCCTGTTGACTAAGGGCTTTAGTAAGTGGATCTGCCATGTTCTCTGATGATGTGACCCTTTCAATTTGCACATCTCCTCTCTTGACGATATCACGAATCAAGTGATACTTCCTCAAAATGTGTTTGGTCCTTTGGTGAGATCTTGGTTCTCTTGCTTGAGCAACCGACCCGGTGTTGTCATAAAACACTGTAACAGGGTCTTTAATGCTAGGAACTACACCCAACTCTTGGATGAATTTTCTTACCCAAACACCTTCCTTAGCAGCATCATTTGCAGCTAAGTATTCGGCCTCAGTGGTCGAATCTGCAGTGGTCACTTGCTTAGAACTTTTCCAACTCACTGCTCCGCCGTTCAGGCAGAATATGTATCCTGACATGGATTTAACGTCATCCATGTCTGATGCAAAGATTGCATCACAGTATCCTCTAATGACAAGATCTTGCTGGCCTTCGTAAACTAAGAACAAATCCTTAGTTCTTCTCAAGTACTTAAGGATGTTCTTTACAGCAATCCAGTGACCTTCACCAGGGTCAGATTGGAATCGGCTAGTCACGCTAAGTGCATAAGCCACATCCGATCGAGTACATAACATTGCATACATTATGCTTCTTATGGCTGATGCATAAGGAATTTTGGACATCCTGGACTTTTCAAGTTCAGTCTTGGGACACAGCTTCTTCGAAAGAATTGTTCCCGGGCCCATTGGAAGTTTTCCATGCTTGGATTCTTCCATACTAAACCTCTTTAGTATTTTATCTATGTAAACCAATTGTGATAATCCTAACAATCTCTTAGATCTATCCCGATAGATCTTAATCCCGAGAATGTAGGATCCATCACCAAGATCCTTTATCTTAAATTGGTTCGATAACCAAGACTTTGTTACTTTCCTGTCATCCTTCGCATTCCCAATGAGAAGGATGTCATCTACATAAAGTATCAGAAATTGAACCGAGGTTTCCAATTCTTTCTTGTACATACAGGATTCATTCGGATTCTGAATAAAGCCAAACAATTTGACCGCTTCTTCAAATCGAATGTTCCAATTCCTAGAAGCTTGTTTCAATCCGTAGATTGAACATTGGAGCTTGCAAAACTTTTGTTCGCTCCCACTGAATGTGAAACCCATGGGTTGCTCCATGTAAATGTCTTTCTCAATGTCTCCATTGAGAAAGGCAATTTTCACATCCATTTGTCATATCTCATAGTCATAATATGCAGTAATAGCAAGCAAGATCCTAATGGACTTTTGCATTGCAACCAGGGAGAAGGTTTCATCAAAGTCTACACCTGGTGTTTGAGTGAAACCTTTAGCAACTAATCTTGTTTTAAAGGCTACCACGCTTCCTTCTACTCTAAGCTTTCACTTATATATCCATTTACACTCTATGGGCCTGATTCCATCAGGTGGATCAACAGAGGTCCAACCTTGGTTAGAGTACATGGAATCCATTTCGGATTTCATTGCTTCTTTCCACTAATCAAAGTCTGAATCTGACAGTGCCTCCTCATAAGTTAATGGATCATTATCCATTTCACCATACCATCTCTCTGGTTGTCTAAGAATGCGTTTAGAACGTCTTATTTGAGGAGAATTTTCGCGTGTATCACTCTCTTGGATTGGCTGAGGGACGTATTTCTCCAAACTAGGCGTGGGATCTTGGTCTCGAACTTCTTCGAGTTCTACGATTTTGCCTTTCTTTTCTTTAAGGAATGAGTCCTCAAGAAAAGTAGCATTTCTTGACACAAAGACCTTTTGTTCAAGAGGATCGTAGAAATAATATCCTATTGACTCTTTAGTATATCCTACGAAGTTACATAAGCTTGATCTAGCTTCAAACTTATCTCCCACTGTCCTCTTCAAGTAAGCAGGATAACCCCAAAATCTTAAGTAAGAATAGTTAGGGATTTTGCCAAACCACATCTCAAATGGGGTTTTGGGTACAGATTTGGAGGGAACAAGATTTAGAATCTTAACTGCTGATTTCAGGGCATAACCCCAGAATGAAGGTGGCAATTCAGTGAAGCTCATCATGGAACGAACCACATCAAGTAGGGTTATGTTCCTTCTCTCTGAAACTCCATTTAATTGAGGATTTCCAGGAGGAGTACACTGAGAGATAATTCAATTATCTCTGAGATCATTAAGGAATTCGTCACTTAGATACTCGCCAGCTTGATTAGATCGAAGTATCTTACTCTTATGATCAATTTGGTTCTCAACCTCCTTTTGAAATTCCAAGAATTTCTCAAAGGCTTCAGATTTATACTTCATTAAGTACACATAACCGAATCGACTAAAGTCGTCTATGAAGGTTATGAAATACTGATGATTGTTTCTCGTACTTACACTAAGTGATCCATAAACATCAGTATGGATTAAATCCAATACTTTAGTGGCACGTTCCACTTTACCATTAAAGGGAGTTTTGGCCATCTTTCCTTTAAGACATGATTCACAATAAGTTGACTCTTTAAGTTCATTATCGTAGAATGATCCTAAATTAGTTAACTTAGCAATCTTATCTTTAGAAACGTGGCCTAAACGTGCATTCCATAAACAAGTAGAGATCTTGTCATCTCTTTTGCGTTTGTTTAATTGTTGTATATTCAGAATATTAGTGTCTTTAGTTGTGTAAAGTCCATTAGACAATGTACCAAGTAAAACGGAAGTTTTATTCTTCTTAAGATAAAAGTTTCCATTTCAGGAAAAAGTTTCAAAACCTTCACAATCAAGTATTGGAATGGAAATGAAATTATGAATAATAGAAGGTACATAAAAGACTTTGTTCAAAACTAAAGTAAAGACACCTAAATCTAATCTACACGTCCCGATGGTTTGAGCTTGAACGCTTGATCCATTCCCAACCTTCAAGAAGCATTCTCCTTCTTCGAGCTGCCGAACCTCATTTAGCATCTATACATCATCGCAGATGTGACCTCCGCAGCCGGTATCAAGTACCCAAGAATTAGAATCAATAGATAGATTTGCTTCAACAATAAACTTACCTTTCTTTAGAGTATCGTTGTACTCTTGACAGTTCATTTTTCAATGCCTTTTCTTGTCACAGTAGTGGCGAACGTCCTCTCTCTAATCTCTTTTCTTCTTGGCCTTTTCTTTTTTAACCCCTCCTTCGGGTTTAAGAGATCCCGTCTTCTTGGGAACTTTCTTCCCTTTACCTTTAGAAGGCCTAGAAGATGAAGTAACCATCATCACTTTATGATCCTTCTTGATCGTGTCTTCAGCAGTCACAAGCTGACTAATCAACGTAGCTACAGTAGCATGAGGATGATTCATGTTGAAGTTTAACACGAAAGGATTGAATGATGGTGGAAGCGACGCGAAAAACAAGTCCAGAGTGAGTTCTTCACTCAGTGGCATTTCCATGGAGGTCAGTTTCTCGTTCAAAGCAAGAAACTTGAGACCGTGCTCATGGACACTTGTACCTTCTTTCATTCTGAGATGAAAGAGCTCCTTAGAGGTGTTGTACCTTAGAACACGCTCTTAAGGGCGGTACAATTGCTCGAGATGGAAGTGTTATCCAAGACTCATGTTGTCTTTGCATATTCGGAGACATGTTAGCCAACATGAGGCAATGGGATTGAAGATTATCTTCAGACCATTTTGCAATTGCCTCTGTTTCAGCCCGAGTCGGAGCCTCGCCTTCAGCGACAGGCTCTCCCTCGAAGAGAACATATCTTCTCTTTTTCAGAATCTAAAACTATCTTAGAGTTCGAAGCCAATCAGAGTAATTGGGCCCCCGTCAACTTGTTTGATTCGAGGATGGATATCAAAGGATTTTTGGTTGCCATTTCAGAATGTAGAGAATCACAGAACTACAACCTAAATGGAAAAACAGAGAAATCATGAGCATGCTGAATAATAACGATTACATATTATCAAGGTCTTTAAAAATATGTTCTCCCATGGTTTTTAAAAAGTCTATAAATCCCAAACGACTTTAGAAGAAACTTATTTTCTCAATGGGTACTAGGATCCCAAGCATTATTAGTTTTGGACCCATGACTCGTGAGACATCCAAAATCTAAGATTCTTTAGGTAGGTACGAATTGCCGGTTCCATCCCCATGGAATTCCTAGTAATATTTTTGCATTATTAATCTTTCGATCATGGACCCACGACTCGTGAGACATCCCTACCTACTTTAGTGTTGATCAGGACCCATTAATCATAAGAACTCAACCAAACTTAGTCCGGAACGACCCACGACTCGTGAGACATAACCCATTCTAAAATGGTCAAGAAATATTAATTATTTAAAATAATTAATCAGGAAACTAAGAGCTAATAAGCTACACTAATTACCCCACGACTCGTGAGACAGCAATTAGTTTCACTTATTAAGTCCTAAATCCTATTGATGGAATGCTAGGAATTTTATTACCGTGATAAAATACCTATTTATTCAAAATTGCTCAATATTTAATAAAGGGATTATCGAATTTCCAGAGAGTTTTCTGGAATGACCTCACCAAATTATAATGTTATCCAAATTTTAATTGTCTTGTTTAATGCAGTTTCACATAAAGTGCATCACAGAAGCAATTAGCAGATAACATGTCCTAGCATGATACAAATTATGAGATAATCATGGGTATACTATCTTATATGTGATTTTGGGAGCCACTCCAAAATCACTAGTTCTAACATTCATGCCACATAAGATAGTTCATATCACATAGGGGTACAGAATTTAATGGAAAAATGTCCTATCATTACATTTAATAGAAACCCTCCTAAATATTTTGAGGGGTCTTCTTATGGCCATCGTCCTTCAAGTGCTCCTTGTGGATCCTTCTTATACCATGGGTGCTTTTCTCCAAAATGAAAATAAAACCTCACTTCCTAAGTTCTACTCTCATTACATAAAGTAATATGGCTCAATTTTCATATTGGCCAAAGATAAATACAGGGGGCATACCCCGGTCCAAAAACAATAATAAGGAAAGCCAAATAATAAACACATAACAATACGCACATAAGTAGGGCTCCAACCCAATTGAAAGCACGCAACTATAGGGCTCCGACCCCAATTGAAATCATCCATGTGCAGAATTTAAAACATATACACGACTAACCCATGATCACCTAAATTAGCATGATTTCGCTTGAATTTAAATTTACCAATTAAATTTAAATTTCCCTTGACTTCAAGTTACAATTAACTTAAGTAATTTGAATATTAGTTCATTATTCAAGAATTTATTCAAAATTAAATCACCGGATCTTGACAAAACAACAATTAATTCAAAATTAAATTTTTGTCTAAAATATCATTCAAAGTGATATTTATTATTTTCTCGAAAAAATTAGAACTTGAATTTAATTTATAAAATCCCAAATCTTATAATTATTTCAAGTAAATAATTTTATAATTTTAAAATCAAATTTTAAAACAAAGTCAAATTTTCGTAATTCTAGATTTTCGAAACTTAGAAACACGAAAGGAAAATCAGGGTTTTCGGGACAGACTGCGCGAGGCGTGCGGATGGTGCCTGCAAGGGCGTATGTGAGCAGGCAGCTCCGCGCACACAGTTCGCGCAGTGTGCCGGGACTAGGCGGAGGACGCCCGCAAGGGGCGCACACATCCTTACGCTGAGGCCGCGAGTGCCTGCGTCCAGGCTCCTCTCGGCGATGATGGGGCGAAGTCACACAGCAACGCCTAGGCGCATCCGGACGTCTGCTGCGCGATGGGGTCGATCATGTGGGGCTATGATGTGCAGCTCCATGCGCGTATTAGGTGCGTGCAATCCCGCACGCATCCGTTCCGATCCCTTTTCAGTTTCGTAATTTCAACAAATTCAAAACTTCCAATTTTTATAATTTAAATATTTCAAACAAATCTGAATCTAACCAGATTAATCAGAAAATGATTTTTCGCAAATTTTCAAGAAACAGTTTTGATCCGGCAACTTTGTATTTCAAACAAAAACCATGAATACACAACGCATACTCAAATTCAAGAATTTTCAGTCAAAATTCGTAAAGCAGTAAAGATACAATACCAACGTTGCAAGGTAGCTTTGACACAACTTGTTGGAAAACACGAAAGAGTTGAGCAGCGGAAGTTTAAAATTTACCAAAAGTTTAATCATTGTATTGTAATTTTCGTATCGTATCGTAAGGTGTTTTAGAAACTTACAAATTTAGAAGCTTTCTAGTGATGCCGTTACCGCCTAACGTACACCCTTCAAGCGAAATCCCTCGAACAGTCTTTGAATTAGGCTCCAAAGTACAAGCCCTCCAAAGCGTATCCACACCAGTCCTAGAACACGATCAAGCGAGTGAGAGTGCTAGTTCTATAGCTTGTCTTTGTCTAGGATAATTTTCTTTGAAAAACTTTTCTTTTGGATTTTCTCAAAAAGTTAACACTTCTCGAGTGTTGGTCTAAAGAATAAGAGAAGCACCTCTACTAGTATAAATATTAGTGGGCTTCGAACCTACTAGGGCTTCTCTAAGCCTAGTGGACTTTGTTTTCTTGCTCACTAATCAACTAATTGAATCATTAATTTAATTGGAATAATAAGTTCTTAACTTATTCTCCAAGTCTTGCAACCATAACCTTCTCTCTCTTACAATAGGAAATTGGACTTTTCAACTTTCCTAAAGTTAAAAGTTAAGATTCAATAAATAATTTAATTTCCAATTAATTATTTATTGGGTTAAGTTCATTTGGGAATAGTCTTAACAATTAATTCAAAATTTATAAAAAGACCAAAATTAATTGATTACAATTTAATTAATTAATTCTAGAAAAGAATTCACGTATGCGATAAATCATATGCACGAGGCCACGTTTGGCCGCGTGACACGTGGCAGCAGTCACGTTTTGTGCCTCGTTTTGATTAACTATTTTGATCCTTCACTAATCATATTAACGTCCTACCCTAACCCTCGTATTCTGGCATTTGTGTGTGACCCTTTAGGTTTATTATTCGATTAGCAGTGACAGTAATTAATTAATTAATTAATCACTTCACTGATCACACTACCGTAATCTAGCAATAGGTGTGTGACCCCTAGCTGAATAACGAAATGAATCGAAGAACCTTTCAATCAATGACAATCAGTGAAATACGATCCTCCTACAGCTCCATCTCTCAATCAAGAACTAAGGCATGGGAATATTCTCAGAGCCTAAATATCCTTGACCTTTAAAGTTAAGTTCGTTTCATATCCATTTCGATCTCAATCCTAGAAAACCCCATTTTCTAGATGTCTTGATTTTTTATCCACCTTGGCCATGGGTTTAATATTTAATGGACTACGAACAACTCAATCAGTAAGAGATCATTCTTGGTCTTAACAAGTGTAGGTCCTTTATCGATTCTACTAATTCTTCACATGCCACTTCTGTAATCCCAACATAGGTTGTGGTTCAGGTGTCTTTATGGCGACACCCTTTCGAGCCTATATCAAAGATTACAAAGTTCGCTCATATGAGACATTACAGAATCCCAAGTCTAAGGATTAATGAATCACGTCATTGACCTGTGAGATATTTCCTAATCTGAAAGTTTCTGGAAACTTCCTTTCCCATTTAGGAATGTTCTCACCCGGGACATCTTAGTGATGAAGTTTTGTAACAATCACCCTTATGTATTATGAACGCATCATCGTATGAACTTATCACTCCATTAAACTGAGTGATCCTTCAACAGGACATAATCACATAAGCAAGTCTCAGCAGAGTCAAGGTCGACACTCCCACTCTCTGTCGGACTCATTGACTTGGAGAAGTTTCTAATCCTCGCCTATGGAGTTAAGAACTTGTTTCATGTGTCGTTACCATAATGACAAAGTTCTTAACAGCCTCATCGGATTAGAGGAGTTCAATACATGGAAAGCAAAGTCAAACCCAAACAGACACAAATAAGCACATAAAAAAGTGATTGCCCATGAACAAAATCATTTCGTTTATCATTCAAAAACTGTTTGTGATTTTACTAGGAACTAGTAAAGCCAAAAGCTGCTTTAAGGGCACTATTCCTAACATCTGCAAGTTCCCATTTAAGTAGGGTTGGGATTGCAAGTCACCAACCCTATTTTGTTTTTGTCCACCGGCCTTGTCCGATACATACTTCATCCTCAATTCTGTAAATCTGTGAACAGCAGTTGCCGCCGTTGGACTTGGAAGACATTGATCGTCGGTGGGCCCCTCCCGACCAAAGTAGTGACCGGCGGCACTAGTCTCGCCGTCGGTGCACCTTGCTACTATCTCTCTGAGTTTCTCACCGTGTGTGTACCCCGTCGCCGCCACTAAGCTTGGCAGATGTTGCATCACTTATGCAAATTGCTACTGTCTCCACGCCGTTTCGAACCCCGACTGCACTGGTCTCTTCGCCGGTGTAAAACACGCGAACTCACCTTGCTGCTGTCCGTTTTCTTGTGTTTCTGTGGCGATGGCTATGGCGGTGCTACTGGTGCTGCCGCCATTATCATGCCACTATTGTCTGTTTTCATGTGTTTCTGTGACGATGGCTATAGCGGCGCTACTGGTGCTACCCCCGTCGCGCTGTGAATACTCCGCCTCCGATGGTCGTCGGTTTAAGCACGGTCTGGTCATGGCAGCAGATGATGAGCCCGAAAAATCATCGGAAAGCTCTGCACGATGAACCTGCTCTGATGCCAAGTTAGAATTGAAACTTTGGGAATTTTCTGTATTCCATTGATTTCTGTATGAATCTAATACAATAAGGAGTACAATATATAGATACAATTATCTACAAATAAGAAAAACGATATACACAAGTATAATTCCCTAAATCCCACCAACTCAGATCTAACCATAATCTCCAACAAAAAATACTGTACACGCTCTAAAATTTTTCTTATAAATAGTGGTTTATTTCGTTCAGTCAGTTCAACCATTCGAAAGTAGAAGTATATATATGTATTATACACATATATTCTTATTAGAATATTGAGAGTTCTGTTTTGTTTCGCTTACTTATTATTCAATTTTCATAACACATTATTAGCATGATCGTTCTAATATTTTCCAGGTATATCAAACAGAAGACAAGATTGCAACTATGTAGAACCTTGCGAAGCTTGAATTCACAGCTCAAGATATCTCTAGAAAGAATATCTTTCATGGGAACTTGATGCAAAGATTCATTTAAATGCAAAAGGTCTCGGTGAAACAATTACAAAAGAAAATAATGCATCAAACCAAGATAAGGCTAAATCTATGATTTTTATCTGTCATCGCCTTGATGAAGGATTGAAAAAAGAATATCTAACGGTAGAGGATCCACTTGACTTATGGGACAACTTAAGGAAGCGATATGAACATCAGAAAACAGTTATCCTCCCTAAGGTTCATTATGAGTGGATTCATTTGAAGCTACAAGGTTTTAAAACTGTATCACTCAATGGTTTGAGAGGTGAAAGTTGTATGGCGAAAAAATCGATGATGAGGATTTACTTGAAAAAACCTACTCCACTTTTCACCCCTCAAATTTGCTCTTGCAGCAGTAATATCGTGAGAAGGGTTTTAAAAAATATTCTCAGTTAATCTTATGCCTCTTGGTATCCGAAATGAATAATGAGCTTTTGTTGAAAAATCATGAAGGTCACCCCCCTGGATCTGCTCCATTGCCAGAAGCAAATGTAGCAGTGCACAACTACCTCGGAAGAGGTGGTCGTGTCATGGGTGTGGGCATGGCCGTAGACGAGGTAGTGAAAACTACAGTTATAATCATTCTGGTGTTCATTCTAGAAATCAAAAGAATAATCACGAAAGTAAAGAAAGAAAAGGAAAAATTGCCCAAAATGATCATCAGAAGGGTTCAGAAAACCCATGCATTCGGTGTGGTTTAAAGGGCCACTGGACAAGTACCTATTGTACACCTGATCACTTTGTTAAGCAATATCAAGCTTCAATCAAAGGAAAGGGAAAGACGGTTGAGGCAAATTTTGCAGATAATGATGATATCCCTGATTTTGATAATCCTAATTACGAGATTGAAGCAAATATAACTTTCAAGGATGATGAATTTGATAGTCTTTTTGGTATCACACATCTTGATATGACTGGTTTTCTCATAAAAAATGAACTCTTAAGTTTTTATAGTTGATTATTAGTTGTATGTTATTTGAATTCCCCTTTTTTGTACTTTATTATGTCTTTTATTTCCTATAATTATGTACCCTATTTGCTATTAGTATTATTATCACATATGTTATTTTCATTCTCTTATCCTGAATTTATTTGATTATGAAGACATGGATACATCACTGCAATCATGCGAGACCAACTCAAATAAAGAGGACATATGTCTTGCAGAGAGTGCCATGACGCGCACAATCCTAAAAGATAGAAAGTATTTCTCTCATTTGATAAAAAGTGAAGCGAATGTCAACACAATATTAGGTAGTGCAAAGTTAATTGAAGGCTCCGAAAGAGCTACAATATTACTACCCCATGAGACAGAGTTTATTATTAATGATGCTTTGTTTTGCTCTAAGTCCCAGCGAAATTTATTAAGCTTCAAAGATATCCGTCTTAATGGATATCACACTGAAACTGGAAATGAGAAAAATATTGAGCACTTGCATATAACAAGCAAAAGGTTTGTTCTGTAAAAACTATCTGCTTTTTCATCAGGTTTATATTATATACGCATAAGTGTAATTGAAACATATCACAAACCAGAAGTCTATAGATTCACAAGACTTTCTTATTTGGCATGACCGATTGGTTCACCCCGGTTTAACAATGATGCGAAAGATCATTGAAAGTACACAAGGGCATCTATTAAGGAACCAGAAGATTCCTCAAATAAGAAAGGATCCGTGTATAATTTGTTCTCTTGGGAAATTGATTGTGAGACAATCACCAGTTAAAATAAAAGATGAATCACTTGCTTTTCTTGAACGTATTCAAGGTTATATATGTGGACCAATTCATCCACCATGTGGACCATTTCGATATTTTATGGTATTGATCAATGCATATACCAGATGGTCACATGTTTGTTTGTTATCAACTCGTAAAATGGCATTTGCAAGATTGCTTGCCCAAATTATTACTTATGAGTATAATTTCTTGATAACATAATCAAGAAAGTTCAATTGGATAATGCTGGTTAGTTCACATTCCAAACTTTCAATGATTATTTTATGGTTATTGGAATTACTATTGAGCATCATGTTTCTCATGTACATACACAAAAAGGTTTAACTGAATCATTGATTAAACGTCTTCAACTTATTGCTAGACCATTGATAATGAGAACTAAGCTTCCAATTTCAGTATAGGGACCTGTGATTTTACATGCAGAGACATTAATTTGCATTAGACCATGTGCTTATCAAAAATACTCCCCATTTCAACTTACATGTGGTCAAGAACCAAATAATTCTCATCTAAGAATTTTTGGTTGTGTAGTATATGTACTTGTAGTACCACCATAACGTAATAAAATGGGGCCTCAAAGAAGATTGGGAATTTATGTTGGATATAAAAGTCCATCCATTATAAGGTATCTTGAACCTCAAATGGGAGATAAGTTTAGAGCACATTTTCCTGACTGTCATTTTAATGAAAATATTTTTCCAGCATTAAGGGGAGAAAACAAACAGCTGAAAAAGGATATTACATGGTATGAACCATCATTGTTACATGTTGATCCACGCACAAAATAGTACGAAATGGAAGTACAAAAGATTGTACACTTACAAAGCATTGCAAATCAAATACCAGATGCATTTACAGATACAAAATGAGTGACTAAATCACATATACCAGCTATTAATGCTTCATCTCGGATTGAGATTCAAAAAGGTCAATCTGATAAGAACGTTGCTCATGAATCTACAACACGCCTGAAGCGTGGTAGACCACCTAGATCGAAGGATAAGAATCCTCGCAAAAGAAAAGGGTCCAACATAAATGATGATCACGTTATAGAAAAGAATGTCCCAGAAGAGACCCCAAATGAGAAAAATATCACAAAAGAAGTATTGAATAAGGAAAGTGTCCCGAAAAAGGCACGAAATGAGGAAAATGTCCCATAAGAGACACAAAGTGAGATAAACCAAGAAATCTCAACTAATTACTTGCATTCAAGAAAGCTGTGGAAACGAAGTGATATCAAAATTGATGAAAATATTTTCATATATCATGGCGTATGATATCGTTCATGAAAATGAAGATCCTGAACCAAGATCTATCATTTAATGTCAAAATAGACATGATTCGAATAAATGGAAAGACGCAATTCAGCCTAAATTAAACTCTTTGAATAAAATAATTGTGTTTGGACATGTTGTCCTCACATCTGAAAGTCTAAAACCTATAGGATACAAATGGGTTTTTGTACGAAAACGAAATGAGAAAAATAAAATCACAAGATACAAATTAAGGCTTGTTGTTTAAGGTTTTTCTTAAAGACCCAGAATCGATTATGAGAAAACGCATTCTCCTGTTATGGGTGCAATTACGTTTAGATATTTAATCAACCTTATAGTTTCTGAAGAACTACAAATGCATCTAATGGAAGTTGTTATAGCCTATTTGTAAGAATCACTTGTGTGGCGCCCTTACCACATCCCGCACTGAGAAATACCCCAAGTGTTAGCTTTGGGCCTTCACTAGAGATCTTTCCCAGCAAACGGCGAGGAACAAACAAACACAAGCATAGCGGAAGCATAAAGACAACCATACTAGAACACAAAATTTAATTACAAGGCCGATGACAAAACGACAAACTGTAAGTATAGACTGTGCATCCTGACTTTCCCACGAAGGAGAAGTTCCAAAAACACCAAGTTTCAAAAACAAACTATCTAGACAACACCTGACAACCTAGACTTGACATGCCGCCTGGCTACACCTGCCTGAAGCCAAAACCAGAAGACAAGGGACGTTAGTCAAAGTGACTAAGTGAGAAGGTTATACATATATATAAACAAGAGCACAAACTTGGTTCACACTTTTACTCTTTTCAAAACAAGATCGAAACGTATATGAAAGAATATCTTTCAGTTTGAACGAAACACTTGTGAACCAATAATCAAAACGATCAATCAATCACAATAACTCGGTGAGTACGGGCGAGTTCTCCAACCTCTCACATCCTGAACACAAGAAACACAAAACAGGAACCAGCGTTTTCCCTCCAATTGTTAGTCGAGGTGCCCCCCAACCAACCATACGATCACACAGATAGGGGCAATATGCCTTGGTACCAATGACCTCACTCTACACGTGTCGTAGTCAACCTTCGGCTACGCCCCGTATAGAGCTTCACAGAAGTACGTAGTAAAGATCAGCCTTTGGCGCACACCTCCGGGCTTCACCCACTAGATACTTTGGGCCCATATTCCCCAAGGGTTCTATCATTCGATCACAACTCGCTTTTTAAAACATTTTCACACTTTCAAACACTTTCTTTCTCTTAACCATTTCATGGTTCAAAATCAAACTTTTCGTTCACTCACACGTATATATAATATAACAAGAACCCATTTTTTATAAGGAAATCCGATTTTTCAATAAAATACTAAAATATTATAAAACAACTAATAATATATATAGTATCAAGGTTCAAAATCAAACTCAATAAATAAGGGTTGGGTTTTAAGAATATATAGATTTACGTAATATATGTTTTGGTCTCAGTTGAAAACATTTTAATCCCTCACCTGAAAATCTTCCAAACTGCAAAAGAAAGACAAGATCAACACGATCAGGGCTCCTCTCTAGGAACGCCTGTAACACACATATATAATTACAACTTATGACTCGACTCGAGAACCAAATAAATATGACCGACATGTATGGCTATCATTGAAATCATACTTGAATTAAGCAATTAATCAAATTGTTAGTCACAAATAAAATTTAATCGGTAAAATCATTCATTTAATATTTGCACTTAATCTAAGTATGTTAGAATTTTATCCATAATAATATGCCATGTTATTAAACGAATATAGGAAATGTGTATATATGCTATAAATCATGACTATAGCGGCCAATTAAAACTGAAGTCCATATGGAATTGTCCATAATACTACATAACTATTGATTATTATAATTTATAGTGATTTTATGAATCTTTGATCCCATAAATATATACCTAAAGAATAAATTCCTATTTTCTTTTAGTGCTGATCAAATTGGTTGGCCATTTAGTCATTTACTGTATATATTTTTAACATAATACGCAATTTACTTCTTAAGCTAATTAAGGAATTTCTTGATTTTCTAATCAGTTCAGCTGAGGTCAACAATATATATAACCAACTAATCGTATTCCAAACTTTAATAATAGATTTGAGAAATAAAACACAGACCCAACCATACTATGATAATTCCCAACTAATCACGTCATGACCAACACATAGAAGGGAATTTACATGTGGGGCGCTAGAAATAAGAACATACAGAACCCCATCAACAAATTTATTACCTTAAGAATTAATTGTTATTTCTAGGAACTCAATTAATACGCCTACTACTAATATACATATTTAATGAGATTACATGTAACAAATTGCTAAACAGATCATTTCTCAAGAACTACTGCATCACCAGAATTTTAGTCAAGGTAATTTATTTTATGGTTCATAGAATAAGAATCCTATTTTGTTCGGAAAAAAAAAATTATAATTCCATTTAGAACACGTAAAAAAAAAAAACTTAATTAATCATAGTTATAGATTTTTCCACAACATATTCCTAAAGTTTCGGTTAAATCAAAATTACTAGCTAAATATTAAATCTAAAGTAAAATTTATCAAATTTATCAATTAATAGGAAAATTCGAAATTAGAAAGGTGGGTAGATATTACTTACAATCAGGAGAATTATAGTTCTCGGGAATTTCCAGGAGGAAATCAATCTTATTTGTTGCGGTCGGAGATCACAGTCAATTTCCTTTTAGTTAGTAAAATGAAATTCCTATTTGTGTTGGTTTGAAAGTGAGCTACCGAGACTCAGCTTGTAAACAAAAGTCTTTCTATTTCTTTTGTGAGATTACAATTGCAATCAATAAAATAATTAAAATAATCAATCGAATTGGGTGCATGTAAAGAGTAATGACACTCAGTCCTATTCCAATTTCTTTGATTGGCACGTGGTTGCTAAGTAGGATCTCAAAACTTCATGACTAACCCTACAACGGAACACATCTATCTAGTATTTATTATTAGTATATGTCTGAGAAGTTATTAGGTAAAATAATGTTAGCTGTAATAGCCTACAACGAGTTCTACAGAGGGTTTTTTTAATTATTTGATGAAATACATTTTTTGTCTTTCCAATTAAAATAGTTATTTATAAGCTTGACTAATAATGAGTAATGATTATACTTAATTAAAATAGTTTATAATAATGGAATATATATGTTTAAATATAAAACGTTGATGTACATTATTTAACAAACGAAGGTGTAATTAATTTAACTAATACGAAACTATTACCTGCATATCCAATAATCTAATTACGTCAAAATCCATATAATTAAGTAACATATTTAACTTATTTTAGGCAAAGAGCACATGGTTTGATAATTTATCCGATCAATTTCTAAACGCGTCTCGATATCTTGATTAAATTACCTATTTTCTTTCTATTCAGAATTTGGGATGTCACACTCTTCCCCCCTTAAATGAATCTGGTCCCCAGATTCCACTTCTAATCCTTCAAACAATTCGGGGTAGTGTTTTCTTATTTACTCTTCCATTTCTCATGTAGCCTCTTCGGTTGTTTGATTTCTCCACAACACCTTTACTAATGGAATTCTTCTATTTCTAAGTTCTTGATATTTGCGATCCAATACTTGTACTGGTTTCATTGTGAAGGTTTGATTTGGCTCCAGTTGCGCTTCCCCCACGGGGAGAATATGAGATTCATCAGGATAATACTTCCGAAGCTGGGAAACTTGAAAGACGTTATGAATTCCTATGAGACTTGGTGGTAAATCCAATCGATAGGCTGTTTTCCCAATTCGTTCTAGAATTTCAAATGGACCAATGTATCTTGGATTTAGCTTTCCACCTTTCCCAATTCTTGTGAAACCTTTTCTTGGTGAGGCTTTTAAAAATACACGATCATCAACCTCAAATGCTAAATCTCGTCGCCTTTTATCCGCATAACTCTTTTGACTGTCTTGAGCAGCCTTCATCCTTTGTTGGATAACCTGTACTTTCTCGATTGCGTCTTGAATCAAATCTGGAGGTGTAGCTCGATGAATACCATCTTCAGTCCTCCAAATCCCAATACAGTGGAGATCTGCATTTTCTACCATATAGAGCTTCATATGGTGCCATCCCAATTGAAGCTTGATAACTGTTATTGTAAGCGAACTCGATCAGCGTCAAATGTTTGTTCCAACTGTCATGGAAATCTAATGCGTAAGCTCTTAGCATATCTTCTAGGTACTTGATTAACCTTTCTGATTGACCCTCAGTTTGTGGGTGAGCCGCAGTACTAAACTTTAATTTAGTTCCCAAATAGCTCTGCAAGTCCTATAACAGCCCGAAATCCGCCTGTTGATATTGTCCGCTTTGGTGGGCTAAGCGACACCACCCTCACGGTTTTGTTCCTCCCAATGGCTAAGATCACCATCCGGGAAAAGGCTTCAACAAGGGAAATGTATCCATCCCCTTATAAAGGAGGCTTTGTTCCCCTCTCCAACCGATGTAGGACAAGCACCTTAGGCTATTACAAGTCCTGCCATAACTTTGAAGTGAATTTAGGATCTCTATTGGAAACGATGTTGATTGGAATTCCGTGCAGCCTGACAATCTCCTGATGATACAGTTCTGCAAATTTTTCCACTTTATCAGTTGATTTTACTGGGAGAAAGTGAGCTGATTTGGTAAATCTATCGATTATAACCCAGATACTATCATAACCGCCTCTAACTTTAGGAAGTCCTGTTAGGAAATCCATAGTCACTTGTTCCCATTTCCATGTTGGTATTGGCAATGGTTGCAACGTTCCACCTGGTTTCTGATGTTCAGCTTTCACTTGTTGGCACGTAAGACACCTTTTTACGAAATCTGCTACATCTCGTTTCATCCCATTCCACCAATAATGAGCCTTGAGATCCTTGTACATTTTATTTCCTACAGGATGAATTGTGTAAGCAGACTTATGAGCTTCTTCAAGAATTTCTCTTCTCAATGTGGTTGGGATGTAGACCCTATTCTTATATCAAAAAATGCATGTATCATCAAAACCAAACTTTGAATTTGAGGCCTCCTTGACCCGTTCTGCCGGTCTCCGAACCCACTCATCAGTCGTTTGTGCTTCCTTAACTCGTACATCCAAATCCGACTTAATCGTGATATTCGCCACTCGCGGTTCAGATGTAATACGAATTCTGTCCGGCATGTTCTCATTTGAAGTTGAAGCCCTTTTCAAGCAAGCTACGCTCCTTTTTCTACTTAAAGCATCCGCTACGACGTTTGCTTTTCCTGGATGGTATTGAATTCTACAATCATAATCTTCTAGGAACTCCATCCATCTTCTCTGTCTCATATTCAACTCCTTCTGGTAAATAGGTGTTTCAAGCTTTTATGATCAGTAAAGATGTCAAATGAAACTCCATATAAGTAATGTCTCCATTTAGCTAGTGCGAAGATGACCGCTGCCAACTCTAAATCATGGGTAGGATAGTTTTGCTCGTGGGAACGCAACTTTCTTGATGCATACACAATAACCTTTCCTTTCTGCATTAATACGCATCCCAAGACTTCTTTTGAAGCATCTGTGTATACCGTATACCCTTCTGATCCTTCTGGTAATGCTAGTATGGGTGTTGTGGTCAATCTCTTCTTTAACTCTTGAAAGCTGGTTTCACATTTCTCATCCCACTGAAACTTCAGGTTCTTTTTGGTTAACAGGGTAAGTGGGGATGCAATCTTGGAAAAATCTCGAACAAACCTCCGGTAGTACCCTGCTAATCCCAAGAAGCTTCTTACTTCTGAAGGCATCTTAGATTGTTCCCAATTCATAACTACTTCGATTTTGGATGGATCAACTTCTATACCATTCCCTGAGATGATATGTCCAAGAAATGCAACTCGATCTATCCAAAACTCACATTTAATGAACTTGGCAAACAACTGATGTCGTCGCAGGGTTTCCAACACAATACGAAGGTGTTCTGCATGCTCTTCTTCTGATTTGGAGAATAATAGAATATCATCAATAAAGATGACGACAAACTTGTCAAGATATGATCTGAAAATTCTAAGCATCATATCCATAAAAGCTGTTGGGGTATTGGTTAAACCAAACGGCATCACGACAAATTCGAAATGCCCATACAGCGTGTTAAATCCAGTCTTGGGAATGTCCTCCTTTTTTATACGAAGTTGATAGTACCCTTGCCTAAGGTCGAGTTTGGAGTAAACTCTCGATCCTTGCAATAAGTCGAACAACTCCTCAATGTGGGGTAGAGGATACTTGCTCTTTATTTTCATCCTGTTCAGCTCTCTATAGTCGATGCATATTCTAAGGGAACCGTCTTTCTTCTTTACAAACAGAACTGGAGCACCCCTTGGAGAGGTACTCGGATTGATGTATCCACTAGCCAGCAAATCGTCCAATTGAGTCTTCAATTCCTTTAGTTCTGCCGGAGCCATTCTGTAGGGTGTCTTTGAATATGGTTCTGCTCCTGGAAGAAGGTCAATCACAAACTCAATCTCTCGTTCTAGTGGTATTGAGTTTAAACTCTCAAGAAATACATCAGGAAACTCCTTGGCCATATCCATCTCCTCTAATTTCACTTGATCCTTCGGTCAGTTGAGCAAGTAGGCAACATATCCAGTAACCCCAACTCTGATAAGTTGTCTCGCCTCCATTACTGATATGATAGGCACTCGCATTACTTTGTCGTCTTTAACTTCCTTCTTAGTTAAATCTTCTATTCCTAAGATGACTTTCTTCTCATAGCAGTTCACTTGTGCCCGATGTCGGAACAACCAGTCCATACCCAAAATAACCCCATACCTTTGCATCGGTATCTCGATTAGGTCAGCCGGATAGATCTTATTATTAATCTTTACGGGACAACGTCTATAAATTCGATTGGTTGTAAAGCTAGATCCGAGAGGGGAACTAACTTCATACACGTAAGGTGAGCATTCAATGTATACAAATAATTTTAAAGCAATATCATGCGCAATAAATGAGTGCATTGCACCCGGATCATATAATACCCTAATTGGGATGTCTAAAATGTTCAGCGTACCTTCTACAACTGCACTTGGATCCACTTGTTCCTCTTCTCCCCCCAATGCATATGCCCGAGCGCGAACAACTGGTCTCCCTGCTCCTCCAGCCTGTTGGACATTTCTCATTGGTGCTCTTGGACCTTGTTGTGGTTGTGCCTTTGGGCAGTTTGTGATCATATGTTCGTCACTGCCACACCCTATACAACGGCCTAACTTCCTCCAGCAATTGTTTTCCTCATGATTTGGTCCACCACAAAAATCACACTTACGTTCTGGAGCATGGGCCCCCATTGGGCGTAGAGCTGCATTAGGCTTGTGGCCAATATGTCCATTTCCAAATTTACGAGGCTTTTTATATGTAGGTTGGTTTGTCCTTATGAATGGCCTTTTGGATCCAGAAGATTGATTCATTATGTTCATTGGCACTAGAACCGATCGCATATCTCGTATCTCAGACTCCACTTCCATAGCCCTTAACACTGTGTCAGTATATTCTGTGACTTTAGAAGCCATCAAGGCGTATCTTATTTCATGCTTAAGCCCTTGGATGAACCTTTTAGTTCTCCTCCTCTGATCTGGCACGATATAAGGTGCATAATTGATGAGACGAGCGAATCGTGCCTCATATTCAGCAACACTAGCATTTCCTTGAACCAACTCCATAAACTTTTTCTCCCTACAATCACGAATCACTTGGGGAATATACTTGTCTCTAAATTCAGTTAGGAATCGGCCCTAAGTAATTGGTCCTCCAATAACCTGCCATCCTTGTCGCGTGAGTTTCCACCAAGCTTGAGTCGGACCTTTGAGGAGGAACACTGTAAATTCTACCCGATCAGGATCTCCGATTCGAGTAAATTGGAAAATTTGTTCCACTTCAGATATCCACTCTTCAGCCTTCAAATCATCAGTCTGGCCATAGAACTTGGGTGGATTATACTTAAGGAACTAATCTAATGCTTTCTCTTCTGCCTGCACAGGTCCTTGACACTGTTGTTGAGCCTACTGGGTTGCTTGTTGTACACAAGCTTGTGCAAAATGTCGTGCAAAATCATTAATATTAACATTCTCAGGTGGGGCTTGTTCTCCGACTGGTGGCGAGATCTTAGCACGAGGGGGTCTTCCGCTTGGCATTGCTGCAATCACAACTTACTGACAATATGATGCATGATTGATTAGAGCGTAATCATATAAGCCACAAAAATATCGCATAGGTACATACGACAAGCGCACAAAAAAGCACATAATGACTCAAATCCTATAGCAGTACAACCTAGACTCACTCAAATACCCAACCTAGACTTATCCTAGACACAACAAGAGCTCCGATTGACAATCGGGCTCTGATACCACCCAAATGTTGCGCCCTTGCCACATCCCGCACTGAGAAATACCCCAAGTGTTAGCTTTGGGCCTTCACTAGAGATCTTTCCCAGCGGACGGCGACGAACAAACAAACACAAGTATAGCAGAAACATAAAGACAACCATATTAGAACACAAAATCTAATTACAAGGCCGATAAGGCCAATGACAAAACGACAAACTGTAAGTATAGACTGTACATCCTGACTTTCCCACGAAGGAGAGGTTCCAAAAACACCAAGTTTCAAAAACAAACTATCTAGACAGCACCTGATAACCTTAACATGCCGCCTGGCTACACCCGCCTGAAGCCAAAACCAGAAGATAAGGGACGTTAGTCAAAGTGACTAAGTGAGAAGGTTATACATATATATAAACAAGAGCACAAACTTGGTTCACACTTTTACTCTTTTCAAAACAAGATCAAAATGTATATGAAAGAATATCTTTCAGTTCGAACGAAACATTTGTGAACCAATAATCAAAATGATCAATCAATCACAATAACCCAGCGAATACGGGTGAGTTCTCCAACCTTTCACACCCTGAACACAAGAAACACAAAACAGAAACCAGCCTTCTCCCTCCAATTGTTAGTCGAGGTGCCCCCCAACCAATCATACGATCACACAGATAGGGGCAATATGCCCAGGTACCAATAACCTCACTCTATACGTGTCGTAGTCAACCTCCGGCTACTCCCCGTATAGAGCTTAACAGAAGTACGTAGTAAAGATCAGCCTTTGGCGCACACCTCCGGGCTTCACCCACTAGATACTTCGGGCCCATATTCCCCAAGGGCGCCCCCAAGGGTTCTATCATTCGATCACAACTCGCTTTTTAAAATATTTTCACACTTTCAAACACTTTCTTTCTCTTAACCATTTCATGGTTCAAAATCAAACTTTTCTTTCACTCACACGTATATATAATATAACAAGAATCGATTTTTATAAGGAAATCCAATTTTTCAATAAAATACTAAAATATTATAAAACAACTAATAATATATATAGTATCAACGGTTCAAAATCAAACTCAATAAATAAGGGTTGGGTTTTAAGAATATATATACTTACGTAATATATGTTTTGGCCCCAGTTGAAAATATTTTAATCCCTCACCTAAAAATCTTCCAAACTGCAAAAGAAAGACACAATCAACACGATCAGGGCTCCTCCCTAGGAACGCCTGTAACACACATATATAATTACAACTTATGACTCGACTCGAGAACCAGATAAATATGACCGACATGTACGGCTATCGTTGAAATCATACTTGAATTAAGCAATTAATCAAATTGTTAGTCACAAATAAAATTTAATCGATAAAATCATTCATTTAATATTTGCACTTAATCTAAGTATGTTAGAATTTTATCCATAATAATATGCCAAGTAATTAAACGAATATAGGTAATCTATACTATTATATATTTGAAAACGAGGTTTGACTTTTTATTGTGTATTTTGATGATGTGGAATTTTGTGGGTTTTTTGAGATTTTTAATTAAATAGAAAAAATGTAATTGGTTGATCTTTATTTTGCATATTATTTATTTTAAAACAAATAGTAACTTATGGAAATAATTATCTTTGACAATATTTATAATATACTTTCTATGTATGAATTTCTGTTCTAAATTATACATATTTTTATCAATATAAATAAAGGTCATGATTAATGAGCTTTAAATTAAGAAAGAATGAATTGATAATTTTTATATATCATGACATTCACCCCATAATTAGGGTGATATTTAATGCTATCATTAATTAGGTTTAAAGAGATAGATAAAGAAAATTTAAAATTAAAATATTTATTTTGTATATAATTTTATTATGAAAATAAATATTACTAAAGAAAATAATTATTTTCAGCAATATTCATAATATATTTTTCATTATGAATTTCTTTTGAAAATATACATATCTATACTATTATATATATTGTACTATTTTGACTCAATATTATTTTGTGTTGTTTTCTAAAAATATTTTATTAAAAAAATAATTTCTAATTGGTTGTTGGATCAATATATTTCAATTATTATTAAACACAATCCTTATTATATGCAATTCATTAATTATTCCATGAATCAATACTAAAAATATTCTATGGGTAATCAAATCTCCTAAAAATGAGCAAACGGAATTGAATTCCCTAATATAGCCACCACTCCCTCAGAATTCATGGCATTTGAAATTTATTTATTGGTGAATTTTAATAATTCCAAATTATTGTTAATCAAAAATATAATTAGAATGATTTTAATTGTTTTTTCTTTTTCGTATTTTTTAATTAATTCATAAAGATCTCAAGAATCAATTCTCTATTAGTATGCAATTACAAACGTATTTAATGGATATTATTTCTTATTTCCTTATTTCTTTCAATCTACCATATCATTCAAATTTGGTCATGCCTATATAATCATTCTCTCCATCTCCAAATCTCCTCTCTTCAAATGCATTCATTCAGATTTATTTCTATCATTCATTTTTTTCTCATTTCGAATTCATCTAAGATGTTTTAAATTGTAGAGATTTGTACGCAATTTCGTAATGTTGATTGGGGGTTCAGTTAATGTATAGTGTTCATAATCTTTGTCTCTTCCTTTGATGATGTTTGAGGTTCATGGTTTTTTTTCTTTGTATTTTCATGAATGGTATAATATGTAAAGATGAAGTTAAAAATAAGAGAGTTTCTTGAATTTCTTTTTAATTGAATTTTTTTACTTTTCATTGACCTTTGTTCAATGATTACATTTAATTTTTCCGTTAGGAAGAATGTGAATTTATACTATACGTTGCAGATTTATATATAAATTTTTATTATTATTGTTTATTGATTAGTATTTTAGTTTCATGTTTTCGAAGATACCTCTATTTTTACTAAAATAAGTATGTTGAATTGTAATATTTTTAGTTTCTTCATATTATTATTAGGGGTGAACAAAAAACCCGAACCGAACCGAACCGAACCGAAACCGAACCGAACCGAGGCTAACCGAACCGAACCGAAATGGTTCGGTTTCGGTTTCGGTTATTGATTTTTTGGAATTTCGGTTTCGGTTCGGTTTCGGTAAAAACCGAATGGTTTTCGGTTTTTACCGAAAACCGAACCTGCCCTTTATTTCTAATGTTTTTTTGGTTTTTTCTTGTTACCCATAATCACGCTTTTAAGTTTTAAGTTGCTGAGTTCATTTGACAATACATTTTTTAGATCTAGGGTTTGAGTCTTCACTTCCAATTTTTCTTTGGCTCACGTAACCAAGAGCTGCCAGCAAGCCACCGTTCCTCACCACCAAGAAAGCCGCCGCCGCCGCCGCCATCACCAGTCACCGCGCGCACCACAAACAACCAGATCCCTCCACCGCTGCTTCCCCTCTGGCATTGACTCCGCAAATCAAGCACCGACCAACAAGGGAATGTTTTTATTTGAAGATAATGTAGATGAATTAGTTTAAAATTTGAAGATATGTTGCAATTGGTTTGATTTTATTGGGTTATTGTGGTGAGAACTCAACCATTCTCAATAGATGTTGTAATAATGTTAGTAATTTTGGTTGGTTATTGATTTCCTGTTCAATGCATATCCTTCCGCCTCCTTCTTTTTAAAAATTTTTTTTTTTATTTTCGGATTTTCGGTTTCTTACCGAAACCGAACCGAAAATTTTCGGTTTTTACCGAACCGAAACCGATCCCTTTCGGTTCGGTAAACGGTTAGCATTTTTGTTAACCGAAATTTCGGTTAACCGAAACCGAAAAACCGAATTGTCGGTTTTTTACCGATTGTTCACCCCTAATTATTATGTATCTTTAATTTTCAGATTTGTTATTTGTTGATATGATGTATATATTTTTTAATTATTAATTTATATTTGTTATATTAAATTTATGGATGTTTACCTTTTTAATAGTCAAATCTTCCTTTCTTTGTAATTTTGAATCGGCTATTTATTTAAATTATCCCAGATTTAGTTTTACTATTTTTGTATTTAGCTATATTTGTGAATTCATCTATATGATTAATATATTTGAATATATTTGTGCATTCATCTATCTTTTCTATAATATATTTTTTTTCTGAAGCATTTATGTTGTTTCTTTAATTTTCAGTGTTCTTTCTTTACTTTTTGTCTAACTATTTATGGATTTATAATATTTCTTTACGTTATTTAAAAACTTTTTCAATCCTTTTTCTTTGTGTTATTTAAAAAAAAAAATCCTCTTATACTTTAATTTTATAACATTAATTATGAATTATTTGTAGCAATTTTTCTTCATTAAATTTATACCTAATAGTTTACCTTTATTTTTTACTTTTTAATGTTGGCCCTTTGCTCAAGAACTCTTATCCTTATTCATGCAATAATGTTATGATTTTTCCCCTTTCACTATTAGCTTCTTAATCTTCTTAATTAACTTTTTTTTTTTAACATTCTTATTCTATTTTTCATTTTTTCCTTAAAACCCCAAAAGACACTTGAATAATGAGATTTGATTTAGATTTTATTAAATTTTGTGGGAAAGAAGATAGTCGAAAAATAGCAGAAGAAAAAATGAAGAACATAAAAGAATAAGATTTGATTTAATTAGATTTAATGAGGATAATTTTATAAAAGTAAAATATAGTTGTTTCTCAATAGATTGAGAATCATTAATACCATCAAGGTTGGGGTAATGGATAATACCATGAATAAAGCATTGGACATTATCTTGGGAAGGACTAATGAACATTCTTAATTGTATTTTATACCAATCAAGGGTTTAGAAATGAATGTGAAAATGCTCATTCCATTCATACGTTATTTTATCATATTAATCATGTCGTTAGACTATAGAGTAGCACCAAAAAAAAAAAAAAAAAAAAAAGTTAGACTATAGAGTATATTAACTCTTTAATGGAGGAAGAGATCTTATTTAAGTTTTATTAAAAATTATAATTGATTATTATTATTATTACTAAATTATTACCTTTAATGATCAACTATTACAAATTTATAAAATCTATAAAATAAATATTATATTATGTAAAAATTTATAAATTAATTTTTAAATGTTCATATTATTCATAATATTTTCGTTATTTAGTATATAATGATATTACAAAATTGATATGTATTTTAAGAATGTGATTTGTTTTCACGGTTCATTTTTACTTCTTTTACTTTATAATTTATATGGTTTTTTTTGCAAAATTACATATATGATTTTAGAATTATCAAATTGATATTCTTAAAATCTAATAATTTTGAGTTTTCTTTTATATTCGACCAATTTCACTTTAAAGTTATATTCTTAGTTATATTTTATTCATTTTATATACTTCATATGGTTCTATATTCATTTTAGAAAAATGAAACATTATTATAATATGATACTCATATTATTGTAATTCTAATATGTGTAATATGTTTTTAGTTATCTTTTTGTGTTTTTTGGTTCACATACATTTTTCAATTAATTTTATCAATAATAATAACTTTACATATTTTTAGTTAGACGTTCTATATATATATATAATATAATTATAATATAACTACTTTATAATTGTACTATTATTTTAATATTTAATAATTTTTAGTTACTTTAGAATATATAATTATCAAACTAAGTGTATCGCATGCATCGCATACTAGCATATAATTATATATTATAAAAGATATAATTATATGTATTGCATGCGTTGCAGAGGCATATAGTTATATGTTACTAAAAATATAATTGATAATAATTTTTAACTATTTTAAATATAATATAATTATAATAATTATATATAATATTTTTATTTATTTTAAATATAATATAACTATAATCATTTCGTGCATCGCACGGGTGGTAGGCTAGTGTGTATATATGCTATAAATCATGACTATAGCGGCCAATTAAAACTGAAGTCCATAAGGAATTGTCCATAATACTACATACCTATTGATTATTATAATTTATGGTGATATTATGAATCTTTGATCCCATAAATATATACGTAAAGAATAAATTCCTATTTTCTTTTAGTGCTGATCAAATTGGTTGGCCATTTAGTCATTTACTGTATATATTTTTAACATAATACCCAATTTACTTTTTAAGCTAATTAAGGAATTTCTTGGATTTGCTAATCAGTTCAGCTGAGGTCAACAATATATATAACCAACTAATCGTATTCCAAACTTTAATAATAGATTTGAGAAATAAAACACAGATCCAACCATACTATGATAATTCCCAACTAATCACGTCATGAACAACATATAGAAGGGAATTTACATGTGGGGCACTAGAAATAAGAACATACAGAACCCCATCAACAAATTTATTACCTTAAGAATTAATTTTTATTTCTAGGAACTCAATTAATACGCCTACTACTAATATACATATTTAATGAGATTATATGTAACAAATTGCTAAACAGATCATTTCTCAAGAACTACTGCATCACCAGAATTTTAGTCAAGGTAATTTATTTTATGGTTCATAGAATAAAAATCCTATTTTGTTCCGAAAAAAAAATTATAATTCCATTTAGAACACATAAAAAAAAGCTGAATTAATCATAGTTATAGATTCCTCCACAACATATTCCTAAAGTTTTGGCTAAATCAAAATTACTACCTAAATATTAAATCTAAAGTAAAATTATCAAATTTATCAATTAATAGGAAAATTCGAAATTAGAAAGGTGAGTAGATATTACTTACAATCAGGAGAATTATAGTTCTCGGGAATTTCCAGAAGGAAATCGATCTTATTTGTTGCGGTCGGAGATCACAGTCAATTTCCTTTTAGTTAGTAAAATGAAATTCCTGTTTGTGTTGGTTTGAAAGTGAGCTACAGAGACTCAGCTTGTAAACAAAGGTGTTTCTATTTCTTTTGTGAGATTACAATTGTAATTAATAAAATAATTAAAATAATCAATGGAATCGGGTGCTTGTAAAGAGTAATGACACGCAGTCCTATTCCAATTTCTTTGATTGGCACGTGGTTGCTAAGTAGGATCTCAAAACTTCATGACTAAGCCTACAACGGAACACATCTATCTAGTATTTATTATTAGTATATGTCTGAGAAGTTATTAGGTAAAATAATGTTAGCTGTAATAGCCTACAACGAGTTCTACATAGGGTTCTTTTAATTTGATGAATTATATTTTATCTTTCCAATTAAAATAGTTATTTATAAGCTGGACTAATAATGAGTAATGATTATACTTAATTAAAATAGTTTATAATAATGGAATATATATGTTTAAATATAAAACGTTGATGTACATTATTTAATAAATAAAGGTGTAATTAATTTAACTAATACGAAACCATTACCTGCATATCCCATAATCTAATTACATCAAAATCCATATAATTAAGTAACATATTTAACTTATTTTAGGCAAAGAGCACTTGGTTTGATAATTTATCCGATCAATTTCTAAACGCGTCTCGATATCTTGATTAAATTACCTGTTTTCTTTCTATTCAGAATTTGGGATGTCACAACTTGGTAGTGATATTTATATGAAAGTCCCTGAAGGATTTAAAATGCTCGAAGCATTAGAATCAAAACCTAAAGAGAAATATTCAATCAAATTACAAAGATCTCTTTACGGGTTGAAGCAATCAGGACGCATGTGGTACAATCGCTTGATCAAATTCCTATCAAAGAAAGGATATGTGAACAATCCAATTTGTCCATGTGTATAGAAAACAACATCCATATATGTGATCATTGTTGTCTATATTGATGATTTATGTAGCGCCCGGAGCGGCGAGCCACCACATCCCCTGCACCTAGTCCCGAACCCACATATGAAATAGAAATCCATACATGAGCCCAAGACTAAGTGAACGGGACCTACACACACTCGCTAAGCCAGGCGGAGCTAAGACAGGACCAAAGCGCGCAAAACAACAACAAAGCGGAAGCATATAACAAAACCAAGAAGATAAATCCACAAAACGGGTTCAACTATCCCTAGGAACTTGTCCCGAATATATACATAACAAAAGTTCATAAGATTCATCTATAAATCGTTAACCAATGCATACTATATACATAATTCCACTATCAATACTGAATCATATACAGGATGTGTCTGAATGCAAATGAAATGCAACACGAGCTAGAACACCACAACTTGACCGACTCACGACTCCGCCTAGCACGCCCAACCTGCAAATTGAAAAGTTGAAAGGAGAGGGTCAGTCCACCGACTGAGTGAGGGGGCTAACGCACACCCACACACGTATACGTATAAAGCAGAGCACATAATAAATGAAAGATTATAAACCAGGAAAGCTTTTTGCATACCAAATTGTTTTCGAAACAAACTTAGACAATACATAATTAAAACAAAACATACTAGAGTTTAAAGGAAGATCCTATCCCGTTTCATAATCAACGAATCGTACAAAAGCTCGGCGAGTACGAACACCTAGTCTCATCCTGGGCTCCTCCGACTAATCACACAAGCAAATAAAATCAAACGTATAAACTTACACATTAACCTCCTTCTCCGGCGATGGAAGGGTTGCGCGACCCTAACCATCCATTACTTTAAGTATGGGTCGTGAGTTTCATGACACTCACGCCCGAGGATTCCATCCCCCACCAAACCTCCTGGTGAGTTCAAGGGCAATCCTATCAGAGTGGAGACTATGCCCAAGCTTAACCCGACGGCCGGCTGCCTTACTGGGCGTCCTGGCTCGCAGGCTCCGGGGCCCAACAGTACCAATACGAATCAATACATTACAACTTAACTCATTAACGCACTTAACTCGCTACAGAACTTAAAATATAGCTTACGTACCTTATCGGAGCATACCTGACCTTGCAACTTAGCATATGCTTTAGACATACCTCTCCGTGTCATCCTAATCCGTAGCTAGCTTGAGTACACACGGTTTGGAGCATAGCCTCGTTGCAAAACATTTTAAGCTTATATACGCTCATACTTATATTTCAAACGTTAATCATAAGATAAAATCATAAACGTATCATAAGGCATGTATCTAGTATGTAGATATATAATATATTCGCATGCGGGTGAGAAATCATCACATTTAGGCCATAGGTCGCTTATCTAAAAGAAAAGGTCTTAAACCTCACCTCTTTACCAAAAGTGCTCCCGGATGAACGTTGACGACCAAGAAGAAGCTAAATGGCGGAACCGACACCTCTCGAACTCAAATATGAGATAAATAAACACAAACTTATGACTTAGACTCAATCATGAACCAATTAGATGCACGACAATGCGAATGTATGTAACTTATGCATAAGACATGCGAGAATGTGGCACTTAAGTCATTCAAGATTGTAACACGTATACCTCATATTAAATCACTTCATAAAATTAGACAAGAATTTATAACACATCATCTAACAAGTGAATATTATAAATAAATCAATTCATGAAATTAAGATTAGGTAATAACAATTATAATTCATTTAATTGAAATTCTTAAAATTAAATTAGACTTATAAGTCGTATCCCTCACTTAAAGTTCATAATTTCAAATAATGATTATAACATATTACATACTATATTACTATAATATATATACGTAATTATATACTATTACATACTATATATATACTAGCCTAATGTTACATATATATAAAAAGGTTCAATAAATAAATATTTAGATAGCTAGTACATTAATTAAATATATACACACCATGCATGCACGTACACTCTCACACATACACATGCACAACCAAACAAATGCATACATACACACAGCAAAACAAGCACATACACATGAAAACATTCAAGCAAATCAAGAGCAAAAGCAAGCAGCAGCAGCAGCAGCATGGTAGCAGGCTCCCCGCCCGGGGAGATTCATGCACTAGCTCGCTGCAAAGGAAGTCCCCGCCCGGGGACTTTGCAAGAGTAAACTCTCTCCGCCAAGGGAGAGTGGTGCAGCGCGAAAAGAACAGCAGCAGCAGCAGATTATATGCAGGGGAAAAGCAACAAGCAGGGGAGACATTATGCAGCGGCTTGGGCGTGAAAAGGGTAAGGAACAACAACAAAATTATTGAAATTCAGTCATTCAAATTGCCACGCCTGAGCAGGCATTAAATAATGTGTGAAAGACCAATCAATTTCCACAAAACATCACGTAATAGCAGTCCAGTTCATGCAGGGGAAAGCATGGGAGATGCAGCAGCAAGTAAGCATGAAAACACCACAAAAGCAGCAGCAAATTCAGGCTAAATTCGGACAGCAAGTAAAGGCAACGAAAATGGGAACAAACTCATGTATATTCTGATCAAAACTCCAAGAACATTAATGGTATCAAAGATCAAGAGGAGAAAGACAAGTTTATACAATAATATATGAAGATCAAGTGATCAAGATTCAAGCATCAATTCAAGAAAAACACCAAGGAAGTCATAGAATTCAAATAAGAGCATAAAACCTAACTATTCATGTCATGGCTCAAAACTCAATCAAACATGGATCAAAATCTAAATTTTGGATGAAAATGATCACATAAGCATGTAGATATAAAATATGTACTTACCCCTTGAACATGATGGAAGAAAATGGAGATTGGAGCTCAAAATCTCACTTGGGTACAAAGTGGAGAAAATGGGACTATTGCTGCTCCAAAAATCAGATTTTCCTTTCTCCTCTTGTGTATGGACCTAGATGAAGGAAGCAAAGGTTGATAAAGGACTGAGTTGCTGAATTGTGGGCCCAGGTTTCATGTAAAAAGGTTAAAAGATGAGGGACTTATGTGCAAATTAGTGAAAGGTGGTCATATGGTCGAGAGTCAGTCTTTCGGGTAAATTTCGGAGTATCAAATGGGCTTAGAAAAATGTAAGACTAGGTTTCATCTTTGTTATGAGTCCGGCGTCACCTCCGGAATTCGAATCTGAATTCCCGAGCTCAAGTTATAAATTCCGGAACACAAGGCGCGCTAAAACTAGTTAGGCCCTCGAGTCCCCAAAACAAATAAAATGGTGCGTTACCATTTCAAACAAGTCCGAATATATAAAACGAGCACAAAACGAATTCACAATACATAATACTCCAACATATTAAAACGGTACGGAAATTCGATTTCAAATCGAGCACAAACGAAACATGTTTCCAACAAAGAGGCAATTATTTCAAATAAGTGAATTCAAATTTCAAAAGAAATAATAATTAAAGAATTAAATTACCAAATAAATGAAATTAAATAAATTAAATCGCGCACATACGTCATACCTGTGCGGTTGATCAGACGGGGTGTTACAATTTAAAAATTATTGGAATTGCTAAGGAAATCCATGAAACAACAGTATATTTGAAAAATGAATTTGAAATGAAAGATCTTGGACAAACCAAAATTTGTCTTGGTTTGCAGGTTGAACATAAACAAAATGGAATTTTTGTACATCAATCAGCTTATACTGAAAGGGTATTAAAGCGTTTTAACATGGATAAAGCAAACCCTTTAAGCACTCCAATGATTAGGAGATCGCTAAGTGTAGAAACAGATCAATTTCGCCCTCACGAAGAAAATGAGGAAGTTCTTGGATCTGAAACTATTGGAGCTCTTATGTATCTTGTTAATTGTACTAGACCTGACATATCTTTTGTAGTTAATTTGCTAGCAAGATTCAGCTCATCCCCAACTAAAAGACATTGGAATGGGATTAAACATTTATTCCGGTATCTTCGAGGTTCAATCGATTTGGGATTATTTTATTCCAAAAATGCAAAATATGTTTTGGTTGGTTATACAGACGCAGGATATTTATAAGATCCACACAATGCTAGATCCCAAACAAGTTATGTCTTTACATTTGGAGGCACTGGGATTTCTTGGCGATCGCAGAAACAAACCCTTGTTGCTACTTCTTCCAATCACGTTGAAGTCATTACACTCCATGAAGCGAGTCGAGAATGTATATGGTTAAGAATAATGACACAACAAATCTTGACCTCCTGCGGCGTATCAGCTGATAAAGGTCCAACGACGATTTATGAAGATAACGTCGCATGTATTGCTCAAATGAAGGAAGGTTATATCAAAAGTGATAGAACTAAGCATATCCAACCGAAGTTCTTCCAGCATACAGAAGATCTTGAGAGAACAAAGAGATCAATATTCAATATATTCAATCATGTAATAATTCGGGAGATCTCTTCACGAAGTCACTTCCCTCTACAACCTTCAGAAAACATGTTCATGACATTGGAATGCGTCATCACTGAGATTTATGAGAAGCTCTCACAATAATATCAACATCAGGGGGAGCATATGCAGCTGCACTCTTTTTTCCTTCTTCAGGTTTTTATCCCATTGGGTTTTTCCTGATAAGGTTTTTAATGAGTCAGTACCAAAGACGTATACAAAGATACAGTCACATGGGCATCCCAAAGGGTAGTGTTAAAAGTCAAATATAGCAGCATGGTATTGCGGCTAGAAATTGAAAACAAGGTGGGATGGCATGTTCATGCTCATCAACTTTGACAAATGAGTGAAATCAACATACAACATTAATTACTACACGTATATGCACAGCAAAAATATTGTGTACGCAGTAAAATTTTTCCTATAAATAGTGGTTCATTTCATTCATTCAGTACAACCATTCAAAAGAAGAAGTATATGTATTGTACACAGATATTCTTATTAGAGTATTGAGAATCTTGTCTTCTTTCGCTTACTTATTATCCAATTTTCATAACATATGGAACTAGGGATGGCAACGAGCCGAGCCGAGCCTTAGCCTTTTTTCAAGGCTCGGGCTCGGCTCGACTAGACCAAGGCTCGAACCTGGCTCGGCTCGGCTCGAGGCTCGGCCGTTAATATTATTTTTAATTAAAAAATTAGTTTTTTTAATAATTTAATATATTTTTATATATAATAATATATATTAAATGAATATATATAATAAATATATTATTTTTTTATTCATTTTGTATTAAATTTAATGAATATATATATAATACTATATATTAATAAAATATTTATATACATAAAAATTAAAAATATTATTTTTTTAATTAAATATATGGGCTCGCGAGCCACGAGTCAAGAAATAAAGGGTTCGGGTTCGGACTCGGCTCGGCTCGTGTAGCTCGCGAGCCGGCTCGGCTCGTTGTCATCCCTATATGGAAGTTTGTTGTAATTATAAATTTTCTTTTTTATTTTAAAATTTTACAAAGTCGTTGTCTGCATTTAAGGTTAGGGGTGAACAAAAAACCCGAACCGAACCGAACCGAACCGAAACCGAACCGAACCGAGGCTAACCGAACCGAACCGAAATGGTTCGGTTTCGGTTTCGGTTATTGATTTTTTGGAATTTCGGTTTCGGTTCGGTTTCGGTAAAAACCGAATGGTTTTCGGTTTTTACCGAAAACCGAACCTGCCCTTTATTTCTAATGTTTTTTTGGTTTTTTCTTGTTACCCATAATCACGCTTTTAAGTTTTAAGTTGCTGAGTTCATTTGACAATACATTTTTTAGATCTAGGGTTTGAGTCTTCACTTCCAATTTTTCTTTGGCTCACGTAACCAAGAGCTGCCAGCAAGCCACCGTTCCTCACCACCAAGAAAGCCGCCGCCGCCGCCGCCATCACCAGTCACCGCGCGCACCACAAACAACCAGATCCCTCCACCGCTGCTTCCCCTCTGGCATTGACTCCGCAAATCAAGCACCGACCAACAAGGGAATGTTTTTATTTGAAGATAATGTAGATGAATTAGTTTAAAATTTGAAGATATGTTGCAATTGGTTTGATTTTATTGGGTTATTGTGGTGAGAACTCAACCATTCTCAATAGATGTTGTAATAATGTTAGTAATTTTGGTTGGTTATTGATTTCCTGTTCAATGCATATCCTTCCGCCTCCTTCTTTTTAAAAATTTTTTTTTTTATTTTCGGATTTTCGGTTTCTTACCGAAACCGAACCGAAAATTTTCGGTTTTTACCGAACCGAAACCGATCCCTTTCGGTTCGGTAAACGGTTAGCATTTTTGTTAACCGAAATTTCGGTTAACCGAAACCGAAAAACCGAATTGTCGGTTTTTTACCGATTGTTCACCCCTATTTAAGGTACAACAGCCAATATTGTTGAATATCATATTCCATTTTGACGATATTCGCAAGTCTAGAAGCGTTTTGTCAATTGTAATATAATTGCTTCAAAATCAACACGGTTTAACGCTTACAATAACCTTTATTTGCTTTACTTATATTAATTGTTTGGAAAATATTAAAGAGTTTCGCACTTTTTAAAATAAGAAAAATTAATCTGTAATTACCAATAAATAGAAGCGAATATCAATATTTATATAAATAATTTATTTTTGTATTATGGTACTCTATATCTCTGTTCTATATCACAAATAATATTAATCACATCAAAATTATTTTTCGTACAAAGTTTACAATTGATTATAAGTCAGATCTAAACTCGAAGTACGACATATTATGAAGTAGAAATTGCGATATAATGGATGATCTAGAACACTAATTAAATCTATAAAACGTTGTGAAAAAAATGAAGAAATAAGCGTAAGATCTTTGACCTTGTTAACAACTATAATCGTGTCTAATTCTTCAATTCATACTTTGAAATGATATAATTTTTAATGCATTATTGTTAGAATACCTACCGGGAAATTTTATTGTGATACCTCAACAGGACAAGAAGTGATTAGATCTAACACCACTCCCGATGTTACTTAATCGATTAATCTTTAAATTTAAGAATTACAACATCCACACGTTCAGTAACATCTCACAATCTCGTTTAAAAGAGATTATACGATGTTTAAGAGCATACAAGCACCCATAAAATATATAATAAACTTTTTATAAAAAGAACTTATCAGATAATAAGTTGCTTAATTTTAAATTAAAAAAAAAAAGCTGCTTAATTTTAAATGAGTTAGAAAATACCAATTTATTAATCTAACATATTTTACATATTTCCCTTATATTTAGCCACATTATTTGTTTGTCATTACTAACAATTATAGGTTTATGATCTTACTATTGAATAATATATTTTGGTCTTACTCACCTCCAAAAGCTAGCTGTTGAAGGGAGCATTCTCATGTCATTATATATTGAAAGTTTTTGTAATTATAAATTTTCTTTTTTATTTTAAAATTTTACAAAGTCATTGTCTGCATTTAAGGTACAACAGCCAATATTTTCGAATCTCATATTCCGTTTTGACGATATTCGCAAGTCTAGAAGCGTTTTGTCTATTGTAATATAATTGCTTCAAAATCAACACGGTTTAACGCTGACAATAAGCTTTATTTGCTACCTACTTATATTAATTGTTTGGAAAATATTAAAGAGTTTCGCACCTTTCAAAATAAGAAAAATTAAAAAAATTAATCTGTAATTACCAACAAATAGAAGCGAATATCAATATTTATATAAATAATTTATTTTTGTATTATGGAACTCTATATCTCTGTTCCATATCATAAATAATATTAATCACATCAAAATTATTTTTCGTACAAAGTTTACAATTGATTATAAGTCAGATCTAAACTCGAATTACGACATATTATGAAGTAGAAATTGCCATATAATGGATGATCTAGAACACTAATTAAATCTATAAAACGTTGTGAAAAAAATGAAGAAATAAGCACAAGATTTTTGACCTTGTTAACAACTTAAAATCCCGTCTAATTCTTCAATTCATACTTTGAAATGATATAATTTTTAATGCATTATTCTTAGAATACCTACCGGGAAATTTTATTGTTATACCTCAACAGGACAAGAAGTGATTAGATCTAATCACCACTCTCGATTTTACTTATTCGATTAATCCTTAAATTTAAGAATTACGACTTCCACGCATTCAGTAACCTCTTACAATCTCGTTTAAAAGAGATTATACGATGTTTAAGAGTATTCAAGCACTCATAAAATATATAATAAACTTTTTATAAAATGAACTTATCAGATAATAAGCTGCTTAATTTTAAATAAGTTAGGAAATACCAATTTATTAATCTAACATATTTTACATATTTTCCTTATTTTTAGGGATATTATTTGTTTGTGAGTAATTTTTAGGGATATTATTTGTTTGTCATTACTCACAATTATATGTTTATGATCTTACTATTGAATAATGTGTTTTTATCTTACTGTTGAGGGGGTCATGCCATTATATATTGAACACCACATCATTAATTATTCGATGTGGGACATTTAACACACCCCCGTCATGCCCAAAAACTGGAGCGTGAACATTCAAGAATTTTAACATGACATGTAATTATATATTGAATACCACATCATTAATTATTCGATGTGGGACATTTAACACTTTTATCCAAATATACTCTAAGAGCTTATTTTTAAAATAAGACACATTTTATTTTAAGCTCAAGAAAATCTTATAACATAAACACCTTAAAATAAACATAACCAATGCACACATATGAATAGGTTAACGGTGCATTACAAGAGAAATATATTTACAATTCAAAAAAAAAAAAAAAAAAAAGAAGCAGAAATTACTTGTTAGTACATTTCAAACACAATACTTCTTGCTTATCTTGGACGATTGTCAATAATACAAGAAAGATTAATATATATATATATATTTAAACTGCCTCCAACCAAATTAAAATTAAAATACAAATATAAGAAGCTAATTAATTTCTTCCAATTTCATTTGTTGGACTTAGTCTCGGGAGGACTGGTCACATTATTATCGAAGTGGCGAGAATGAGATCATTATGGCAACCGGCGACGACGCCTAGGGTTTACTTCACAAAAAATCTCCTAAAAAATATTGATACCTAAGACAGACCTTCTTCTCTTCAATTTTCTCAACCCCAACTGACAAAAAAGAAAGGCAAATTAAAAGCATGGAGGATATCTGCCGCATAGCCAGAGCCCATTACGACGCAGCTCCGCCTCGGGTGCAGTCTTTAGCGAGGAACTTCTTCCGGCAGCTAGACTATGATGGCAACGGTTGGGTTAGTCGCCAGGAGTTCGTTTCCTTCATGATGTTGAATATGTTATGCATATATATATATATTAGTTGTTGGAGAATTAATATATATATGATTAGTTGTTGAAGGATTAATCATTAATTATGCAAAGGCATATCAAAGGTTGTTTGGAAAATATGCATTGATTATCGTGTCCCACATTGGAAAAATAACACTAGGCAGACAACTTTATATATTAAAATGCTGTATGTGTTATTAAATTATGGGACCCAAGAGAGGACTAATGGGCTCACTCGCGGTGCGGTGCACCGCACCGCCCGCGCCCGCGCACGCGCGCGGGACCGGGACCGGGCATGGGCGAATGTGGCGTTTGATGGCGCACTTGCACTTCGCACGTGCGCATCGTCGCTAGGAGCTTGGAGCCTCGCCCCAGAGTCTTACTTTTTGAGCCAGAGCCGCCTAGTCCAGTCCAAAAGTTCAGACTTTTGAACCAATGTCCAGATACATCCAATCAGTCCATTGGCATCTGTAACAGCTGAGTAGTGGGCATTCATTGGGATTGAATTTCAGGTCATTACACCTGAAATTAATCCATTCAATATTCCCATTGCAGTTTTGTTTTTGGCCAACACTTGAGAGCTATAAACAGCTTCATCCCTCACCTGAAAAACAAAACAGCAAAACTCACCTGAATTTTGGCAAATTGCTATTGTCCGAATTCATAATTTCCAGCTTGACATACATCCTAAAAGTAAATCGTCTGCAACCTTTAGCAAACTCAGAGAGTAGGGGCGATTAACACTTTAAGGACAGGGACTACCCGTGTCATTCTGATCCCATTCCTCCCATTTTCTCAACACATGAGACAGCCCGGTATTGACCAGCGCCTGAGCAGCCCAGGATTCTTCCGGTTGCTCGACAGGGACGGCAACGGCGTCCTCGGTTTCTGGGAAGTGATGACACTTTACTACATCATAAAGAGCCACCGGCCCTTCTGCGACCGGTGCAACACGTTTATTATGGACACATATTACTCGTGCGTAGCGTGCTTCGACAGCCCCCGTGGGCCCTTCAATCTTTGCCACAACTGTTATCGAAGCTGCCAGTGCCACCATAATCACAATGGACATGTGCAGTTCTTGGATAACTACACCTTGCTCAATGTCAGGAGGACTAGCAGCTCGCAGTCACGAGGAACCAATAGTACTCAGGTATATATGTGTTGTCCCCATATAATACACAATTACGTTATATTTGGTTTGGTATTGAGTCGTCAATTTGCATACAAAATTCAAGTTGGGTCGATTTAAAGCCATACTTCCTAGCTCGTTTGAGTTCAGAATTCGAATTCGAACCCTAAGAAATGGTATAAGGTTCGGATGGTATTAGAAAGTATGTGTTTAACTTGATTCATCCCAAACACTAGCTCATGAGGTGAATATTTGTCAAATATTATTAAGATAGTACATATTATTTGGTAATTAATCAAGAGTTTCATGCACCCAAAAATTACATATGTTATTTCCAATTAGCAAGGAAAACCGTATAATATAAAAATTCTCATGAAAAACCCTATGATAATTTTAATTATTTCTCCTTCCCTTAAACCTTCAAGCTGTAATTTTAAGTATGAAATACAAAATTTATCCATAGTCATAGTAAACTCATTTTTTATTCTTATTTAATTATTTAAAAAAATAATTTCACGTTCTCTTCATTTCTTGCTCCAACCAACAAGCACCACCAAACACTGACATCGGTTCCAGCACCGTTGCCGCCACACCAGCCACCACCAAATATAGCTACCGGCACCGCCACCATTGCCGCCATCAACCACTGTGCTCTACCTGCGGTGGTGGTGCTGCTGAGCAAGTTAGGGGAATGGGAAAGAAACAAAGAAAAATAAAATGTAAAGGGAAAATTATAAAAGATGGAGAAAATAGAGGAATTGTTTTGTATTGTATAGTGTGTCGGGAATTCAAAGCAAGATACAACAAGGGGAAATTGCAAATTTGGTATACCAACTCATCCATTTAACCATTTTGGTACATTTTCAAGTGATAAAATAGGACCGTATCTTAAAAATCATGCACTTTTTGATCGGAACCCGATTTTGCCCATGGGAAACCTGACCCGATTTACATGTGGCGATCTAGGAGTTCACCACGTGTAAATTCTTGCAGGCAAAATTAGTTTTTGATTAAAAAAAAAATGTGCACTAAATTGCTTGATTTTAGAGATACAATCCTACTTTCTCGCCAAAAAAGAAAATCTACCAAAAATGCTGAAGTGAGAATTTGCAATTTCCCCATATAACAATATATACAAACCCTAGAAATGAGAAAAAAGAAAATACAATCAATCAGAATAAATGTGAAATTAAATATGTCTAGAATCTTCTATGATTGGGGTAAATCTTTCCATAACTCTGAATATTCTTCAATATTCCCTCTCAAGTTGGAGCATGAAGGTTCGAAATGCGCAATTTGGCTAATAAGTCTCGAAATTGATCTTGCCTAAGTGGATTAGCCAAGGGTGTTATAGATGGACTACAAACAATTCAATCACTAATAGGTCCTTTACTTATTCTTACATGTCTCCATATACCACTTGTGTAATCCCAACATTGACTGGAATTCAGCTGTCTAATACGACAATTTTTTGAGTCTATTTCAAAGATTATAGAGATAGCTCAAATAAGACAATGTATAATCTCAAGTCTAAGGATTATTAATCACGTCATTGACCTGTGAGAATTCACAATAATATTTTTGCATCACTGATCTTTCGATATGGACCCACTACTCATGAGACATCCATATTTACTTCAGTGTTAAGCAGAACCCATCAATGATAAGATCATGACTAAACATAGTTCATGCGACCCACGACTCATGAAACATCGCCATCCCCAAAATAGTCATGAAATGTCAATTGCTTAAAGTAATCAATCAAGAAACTAAAACTAATGGGTTACACATAGTTACCCCACGACTCGTGAGACAACAACTAGATTGCCTACTAATCTTAAACCCTATTAATGTAATGCTAGAAATTTTATTACCATAATAAAACACCTACTTTTCGAAAGTCGCTTAATATTTAATGGAATTTTCGAATGATCACAACGACATATAATGTTTTTCATTTTTAATTATCTTGTTAATTCAATTTCACATAAACAATTAACAGAAAACATGTCCTAACATGATACTAATATGACATGACTATTGATATCCTATCTTATGCGTAATTATGGAGCCACTCCATAATTACTAGTTCTAAATATACATGCCACATAAATAGATATTTCACATAAGAATGCAAAATGATTTAATGAAACCATATTCTATTATGTTAATAGAAAAAAACTACCCTCCCTAACTTTTTGAGAGGTTTTCACTTATGGCCACCATACTCCTTGATTTGTGGATTCTTCTTATTCCATTGGTGCTTATCTCCAAAATAAAAATAAAAAACCTCACTACCCAAGTAACTACTCTCAAATTACATTAAAAAGAAAAAGAGTTAAAATAATAAGGCTCAATCTTCATATTAACCTTAGACAAGTATACGGGGCATACCCGGGCCCAAAATAATAATAATGAAAGTCATATAATAAATCAAGCAGTATGTGTACATAAGTGGGGCTCCAACTCCAATTGAATAACCAAATTGAAAAAATCCATGTGCATAATGTAAAAACATCACAAGACTAACCCATGATCACCTATACTAACATAATCCACTTAAAATTAATTTACCAATTAAATTTAAATTTCTTTAACTTCGAGTTCTAATAACTTAAATAATCTGAACACGTTTCCATATTCCGAAAACTATCTTAAATTCGAAATTCAAATTAAGATAAAATTTAATTAATTCAAAATCAATAATTTTATTCAAATATTATTCAAAATAATATATTAGTTTTTTTGAAAAATTAAACTCAATTTTTAATTCCTCAAATTCTAAATTTATATTTATTTCAAAAATAAATAATTTTAGATTTTAAATTAAAATTTAAAATTCACGATCGGATTTGATCGAACGAAAACAAAATCTTCCAAATGAGCCACACACTCGGTGCGCGGCTTCTCGCCCTCACGAGAGAGACGCACACTGTGCGCGCGATAAACTGGCAAGGCACAAGCCCTAATGGCGGCAGCAGCAGCAGACGCACGCTACTGCGCGCCTAGGGAGATGGTGTTAGGCTGGAAAGCACGGACAAGGCTAAAATATGATCCGTGAAGTGTCGGACACGGTTGAAACGTGTCCGAAATAAAAAAAATTAAAAAAAAATAGGACATGGTGTCAGACATGGAGGGGTGAAGTGTCGTACACGGCTACAAGGGGTAAATTTTATAATTATATAAAGTTTTTTTGAATTTTTTAATACTTTTAGAATTTTCTAGGGAGGAAAATGAAATAACAAAACTTATTCTAGTTTTTAATTATACATACTTTTTTAAATATTACTTTACATAGATTATACTTATAAAATAATTTTATTTACATATAAAATATATTTATTTATATAGAATATAGTTTTGCCGGATCCGTCTTGTGTCCTAAAATTTTTAAAAAATCCGTGTCACCATGTTCGTGTCATGTCGTGCCTGTGTCGTCGTGTCGTGTCTGTGAAACATTAGTGTTGGGGCGTTTCCGACAATCAGAGCAGCTGACAGTGCATGAGCTTCCCCAGACGGGTGGCTAGCGATGGCGTTATGGAGGGGCAGCCGCCTTATGCGTATGCCATGTGCATGGCCCTAGGCCTCATGCAACGGTGACAGGTGGCCAACGAATTTGCTCTTCGTCACACCATTTTGTTTTTTGTCCAAAAATTCTAATATATTCAAAATCAGATTTCAAGAATCAAAATCTCAGTTTAATTAAATCTCAACTCAAAATAGTTCTGAATCAGATTTTTCACAAAACGTTTTTCAGCAGTTTTAGGAAAATCTCAGATTTGACAAATTCTGAATTTAAACAGATTCAAGAATACATAACTATAATTCAAATTCAAGAATTTTTCTTCAAAATTCTATTCAAAACTAGTTTTAAAACAAAAGTTGCAAGCGTGGCTTTGTTACCGATTGTTAGAAAACATAGAGTAAGATAGAAAAAATTTAAAAATTATCATAATAGGGTTCGTTTGCTTGCAATGTTTGTTTTAATACTTTTGAGAAGGTTTCAAGAAAATTACAATTCTAGAAGCTTTCTTCCAGATTTCCCCTCGAACGGTTCTTGTTGAGAGCTCAAATTAGGATTCCACTAAAGTGTATCCACACCAGTCATATATCACTATCAAGCTATTGAGAATACTAGTTCTGTTGCTTGTGTTTGGCTAGGTTTTTGTGAAAACTTTTTTTTAGAATTTTCTAAAATAATTAACGCTTCAAGAACGTTGGACTAAAACCCAAAAGAAGCCGAAACCCCTAATTTAGGGCATGTGGTTGAAACCCCGAGAGGATTCCTAAGCCTTGCGGGTTTTGATTTCTTGCTCAGTAATTCACTAAGTAAATAATATCTTTAAGTAAATAAGATCTTATCTTAAATCAAGATACTCCAACAAATTTTATTCTAGACCTTTTAGGACTTATGTATTTAATTTCAAATAACTTAAAATTAAATAAATAATTAATTCAACAAATATTAATTCCTAATTAAATATTTATAGGGTTAATTATTTTGGATTGAGCCTAACAGTTAATTCCAAATTAATTAAAAGCCAAAAATCAATTAAACTAATTTAACTATCCAAAGTTTCACAAGTGCCGCATAAAGCCACACGTGCCTCACGTCACATGGGGCCCACACACGTATGGGCCCATGTGCTCAACCTTTTGACCGTTCTGTGATTAATACAATTAAGCTCCTACCAAAACCCTCGTGACCTGGCATTTGTGTGTGACCCTTTAGGTTCATTATTCGATTAGCAGTGATCCTAATTAATTAATATTCTTATTCAATTAATTAGTCCACATATCACACTAATGTAATCTAGAAATAGGTATGTTACCCATAGCTGAATAAAGAAATTAATCGAAGAACCTTTCAGTCAATCACTATTAGTAAAATACTATCCTCCTACCATCCTATCTTTCATCAAGATCTAGGGCGATTAATTAGAACTCCACAAATCTTTGATCTTTAAAGTTAAGTTTGTTTCATATCCAGTTGATCTCAATCCAAGAGAACCCTTTCTTCTTGATATCTTGATCTTCCATCATGGCCAAGGGTTTTATAGATAGACTACGAACAACTCAATCAGTAAGAGATCATCTTGCTTAAAGCAAGTGTAGGGTATTGATTCTTACATATCTCCATATACCACTTGTGTCATCCTGAACGGAGAGCACCACATCCCCCGCACTATGATTCCGGTCCACACATGAAATGGGAAATCCATACATAAACCCAACTCACAGTGAATGGAAGACAAGATAAAAACACCCCGTGTTAGGCGGGACTAGACCCTGTCCCAACAAATCACAAAGCAGGAATGCGGAAGCAAGGCAACAAGCAATCACTACTAAGTAAGCAAATGTAATTCAAACGGAAAAGTAAATACGGGTTCAACTAAACCAAGGAACTTGTCCTAACTTATCCCGAAACAATACAATGCTATAATATAAAAATGGGGTCAACTAGGGCCCTAGAATCCTGTACCGAGATCAATAAAACAATAAAGATACAAGGTGGCTTACAAAGCCCGAATACAAAGAAGAAAATGAATGTGTGGTACAATGAGTGAATACAGGTCTAAGACTCAAACAAAGAACTCGACAGACTCCCGCCTAACAACCATTGGACCTGCAAGACAACCACCAAAAACAAAGAGAGGGAGGGTCAACCAACTAACTGAGTGAAGGGGCTACACACGCGTATATATATAAACAGACAATCAAACAGGCGTAATTCCACTGTACGTTATGTGTTTTAAAGCAAGTAACAAGAGTCAAGGATTAAGAATTGATCAATACATATGGGTGGAATTATGTTCATTCATGCAATTAGGTAAGCAGGATATATAATGCATGTGTCGATATCCGCAGACCCTCTGTTGATGCCCATTTTACCTTAACGATCCACGGCTCCGGTTGATGAATGGGACTGGGGGCATGCCAGAGGTTACGGATATCTATGTATTACATTTTAGGGGACCCGGTGAGAACGGGTATTTATTTTATCGTGGACTCCACTTTTCACTTACTAACATGACAAGAACAATACACATATCTAATCAAGCAAGCATGATCAGGAATTCTTATCATTATCAATAATGTAAAAACATGTACAATTTAACCTCCTTACGCCCGTGATGGTCAGCGTAGCTAACCCTCGCCATCCATGTCACAGTGAATCTACGGGTTTATGACTCCCCAGACCGAAATCCCATCTTCCAGCAAACCTCCTAGCGGATATCCAGGTTGCTCCAACACGGTGGGACTTATGCAAGTGGCCACCGTCGGCCCGATACCTCCCCGAATCACGCAATACATAAGCCCCTGGGCCCCAAGAACAGTACAAGAATCCACACCAACTAGCCTAACCCTATGAGAGCCGAGGGAATCACGATCTCGCAAAACAGGCTCAGGGTTAAGACTACACAATTTATAAAGTATTTCCGGTACATAGTCAGTATAAAAGATACAACTAGTTTAATGTAGAAACCATTTGGCTAGCTTTAGGGCATGCAAGGTTATAGGTCGTTTATAAAAGAAAACCCTCACCTCCAAGTGTAAGAAAGACCAAGGGAAGAATCACGAGCCTCAAAAGTCTCCACCGAGGAGATCACTATACAAGAAAGAACACACGGTGTACTTGTGAGACACGACTTAAAAATGAAACCAAGTAGGACGCACGACAATGTTCATGAAGTGGTATAACGTGGTATGGCATGATTCAATATGAAATAAATCATAAAATGACATGAATTGGTATGATCGTGTTTATATGCACAATTAATGCTCTACGTATTGAATAAATGAACATAAAGCATAAATCGAAAATTCAAGTTCAAATAGTCACTCATGCATACACGAGAATTTAACATGAAACTAATTCAAAACACATAAAAGAGTCAAGGAAAGGACACGGAAGTGAAAGCACGAAAAAAACACGTGAAACGAAAAAACTCAAAAACGGGACAGGCACTACCCAAACGGCAGTTTGGACCCATAGACAAAAGTGGAAACGGCCGTTTGGGGACCTTCTGTCCTTAGACCGAACACACGGAACGGCCGTTTTGGCCACAAGCCAAAACTCCCAACGGCCATTCCGGCCGTCACTATCCTCGTGTGAACTTCACGCAAACGTCCGTTCGGAGCAGTAAGGCAAACCCGAAACAGCCGTTTCAGCCCTGTTTGCATGAAAAAGAAGAGGAATAGCAGCCATGGCAGAAGACAACACCCAACACACACTCATACGGCCACACACAGCTCCGAAACACACGAAATTCACACCACGAAGCACAAACAATACGTAGATCACAAATTTGCACATAAGAACTTGTGAAACGAGCTTAAACACATAAATCCCGAACCCGGCACTATTTACCTTCTTCTCCAATTAATCAAGTAACACGTATTCATGGCACGAAAGAGATATTAAATGGAAGCACGTAATGAGTAGAACACAAATCTTACTTTGGATCGTTTATCGGACGATCGGATCTCACAAACCCAAGCTCTAAGTCTTGGAGGTAAAAAGGGGTTCGAATTTCTCCTCCTCTCTCTTCCTTGTTGTGGATCGTGTGAAATGGGGAGAAAAGGGAAAATAATGGCCCTTTTAGGGCTTGTCAAGACAGGATGGTAAAATGGGGTCCCGTCCATTCAGATCGAATTTTAACGATAGGGCTATAAAATGGCTTTAGAAAAATAAAAGGTTAATTCCATTTGCTCTGAATCATCGAAATAAGTCCAATGGTAAGGTCGGAATTCGAATTCGAATTCCCGAGCTCAAGTCAGCCACGAAGGCCGAAAACACCATAATTATAATTAGATCCCTAACTTACAAATATTGGACCGTTGAGTCCATGTACATTTAAATAAATTCTAAGGCGCACCTAACTAAAATGAAGCTCACGTTGACACGTAGGCATGCGACTTCACATAAATCACATAAATACTGAATTAAACTCTCTCGTGACCTCATACCTGGCTTGCCAGAAAATGGGGTGTCACAATGTCATTGACCTGTGTGATATTTCTTAATTTGGAAGTTTCCTCTTCGTAAAGCGGAACTTCCTTTCCCATTTAGGAATCTTCTCACTCAGGACACCTCAATGCACTTGTTCCATTAACAAGCACCTTCGTATATTGTGTACTCATCAACTTATTCACTTTACACCCTATGAAACTGGGTGATCATTTTGAAGGACACAATCCCACAAGCAAGTTTCAACAGAGCCTAGTCGACACTCCCATTATTCGTTAGACTCATTAACTTAGAGTAGTTTCTAATCCTAGCTTGAGTTAGGGCTTATTTCATGTGTCATTCCCGTAATGACCACGTCCCTAACAGCCTTATGGATTAGGTGAATTCTAATACATGCATAGATAATCATACCCAAACAAGACATCCAAACAACAAATAAAGAAATGATTGCTTATGAACAAAATCATTTTGTTTATTATCCAAATATTGTGTGTGATTTTATTAGAAAATAGTAAAGAGGGCTATTATAATGTCAGTTTTAAGGGTACTATTCCTAACACAAGGTCCACGTATTGGTTGCCTCACGGGTAGAAATTTTTTTCTTCATAGCCTCTCTCCATAGGTGGAGCTCAACTGCCTGAGAAAAAGATTTTGGCTCATCTATGGAAGAGATAACAACTAAAAACCCAGTATTTAGAAAAATGATGTACCGTTGAGTTCGCTGAAGGAGGGGACAAGAGCAACCTATCATTGGAAGGAGGGAGAGAGGGAGGCAAAGTGTATTCATAACCGTATAACCGCTCCGAAATCTTGCGCTCCTGTTTCTGATGATAAGGGACTACATCTGAGGTACCAATATCTGAAACATAATTTTTCGATTGTTTAGGTACCAATACTGGAGATGTTGGGAAACACGAGAGTAAAGCAGCAAAAAATTAAAATTTTTTCGAATAAGAGACCGGGAAACTTATAATTTTTACTCTAAAAGTAATAAGGATTCAGAAACTTACTTTAAGTTTTGTCTTTCTTGAGATGTTTGATCGCCTATATTGAACAACCTTCAAGCGGTAATGAATCCACTCCTTTGGATGGCTCTTTTTTCTTCTTCAAGACTCCAACATAAAAACCCTCCAGAAGTATCCACACCCACCTCGATCACAATCAAAACAGGATGAATGCTAGGTCTTTATTTTGTGTAAAGGCTGAGGTTTTCTATTATCAATTACTGGTTTCTTTCTTTCTTCGAAATAAAGATAATTTTTTGGCACTTCACGAATGCTATCTAAGAGAAAGAGAAAAGTCTCTTATCTTTTTATCTATGAAAATAGTGATTCTCTTTTCTGTTAACAAAAATAAAAGAGTCATCGAGGTCACTACAAAGAATGAACTACAAAGCATCGCGATCGTGACCCAAAAATAAAATAAATTCTCTATAAACCTCACGATTGCACTAACAAATAACTTGCAAAGCCTTGTGGCCGCGACGAGGAAAAAAAAAAAAAAAAAAGTAAAAGGCCTCGCGGCTGCAATCCTACCAAGCATAAATTTAGTCATGGATGCGACCAAACTTTATACAAACATCAATGACGCTAAGTGCGAAATCTCCCCAAAACCACCCCCACAAGCCACAAAACGAACATATAACATCAAATAGCACACGTAGAACACATTAGAGCACATACCGAACCACAAAACGAGCTTGAACACCCCAAAATACGAAACCCTCACTGTTCACCCAAAACCCCAAATACACATAAAAGACACAAAATCACAACACGTAAGGCACGTAGAAACGAAGCACGTAATGAGAGGAATACATTGGTTACCTTGGAATCGACAGGATTCTTGAGCTCAAAAGGGGTTCGCTTGGATTTTCCTTTTTCTCTTCTTCCTTGCTTGCTTTCACCTTCAAAATGGGGAAAGAAAAAGAAGGTCAGCCCTTTTAGGGCTGAATCAGGACAGGTCGAGCGAAATGGGTCAGTTCAAACAAAATTCGGTATGTTCGAGTCATATTTTAAAGTAGAAGGGGTTACAAACGGTCTTAGAAAAATTTAAGGGTAGTTTCATCGAATCCGAATCGTCGAAACGAATCCAATGGCGAACTCAGAATTCGAATCTAAATTCTCGAGCTTAAAGTAGCCTAAAAGGCTCCAAAATATCCTAATTACAATTAGGTCCCTAAACTTTCAAAATTGGGTGATTAAGCCCAAACACATTTAATTAAATTCTATGGCAACATAAAGCTTAAAATTAAATTCATGTTAACACATAAAGTATGCAACGTCACATAATCCATGTAATTAAAATTAAATAGTAAAAATACAAAATTAAACTCTCTGGTAACGCCTTACCTGGATTACCGAAGAGGCTGGGCGTCACAATCTCCCTTAAGAGAACTTGGTCCCTAGGTTCTACCGCTCGAGTTAGAACCACGGGCGACTCTCCCATATTAACCCAAGTTCGGGGTTCGTGACATCCCAAAAGAATTATCCAGGTAAAGTTCTTCAAGCACGAAGGGGGTTCAATCGTTCACTTCAAGCTTCACACGAACTTGATCGGACTATAAGTAGTTCAGACGTCTCGCATGATAGGTGGGTCTAAAGTGAGATTCATCTCCCACCATTTCAATCCATTCTAAACCATCCCACAACTCGGTATCACGAGTGGAGTAGTTAACAAACTCTCACGACTCGTTCTCCAACCCAAACGGGTCTTCTAACACCGCATCAACTTACGGTTCAAAGTTGGTATTCGAACCGCCACAAGCTCCTAACTGTAGATCCCCGAAGGTGCTTCACCAACTCCGTTGCAAAGCACGACCCTCATCTTACCGTGTGGCAAAAGCATTCATTCACTCATGCTACCCCCTAAGGTAACTAACAACAAGTAACAAGCAAACACATACAACAATTAAAGAATGGATGATGCACATGAGATGCATGTTTAATGTACCGTTCACCATTTTCTTGGAATCTCTTATTGTGATGACCCGAACAAAGTTCGGATCGTTTTTGGAGATTTTCATGTTCGTGATGTCACACTTTAAATTCACCGATTTTACGATACCTCAATAATCATCCGCTCTTTATTCTACAGTTAATCTTTTCTTTGGTAAATACCTCATTCCAAACCCTCACTCTTGAGTGTGCCCTTGGTCTTGCTCCCTTCTTCATAAATCGGACCTCTCGGACTTCGGTTTGTTACCATAAGGGATGTTCATTGTATGATTTATAAATCCGGTAGCTTGTCAATAATTCCCGGGACTTCAATCTTCATTTCGATATAATTTTCTCAAGTTTATGCCGAGCGAATAAATCTCTTTTTACTTCCATAGTTGATTCTTGTTAGGATACTTTGGCACCATTGGTCTCCTCTTTCGAGTTCATCTCTTTCTTTTGTAATTCCATGAAAAGTTTATCTGAAGTCCTTTAAAATTTTCGGATCTACCTCTCTTCTCAAGGACATGTTTCAATAGTGAATCGATCTTCGTACCCCAGAATTACAACTGACCACACTTGTTCCCAAATCCTAAGTTAGATCTTGTCTCAATGCCGGTCTCGTTCAATTAGAGTTATATCGTTTACAAAATTCCTTTGGTGTCTCCTTGGAAAATAACCCTTCTTCGTGGTACCCTTCCTCTTTCTAATTAACTCAGCTCGTCGATTCTTAGGCTCAACTCTTCTCCTCATACTTGCAAGATACGGTTCAGGGTAGGATAAGAGCAATATCCTAACAAGTAAACACTAAATATGCATGTCGGGTTAAAAGTGTCAATGATATGCATCACATAACCATCACACGAGCATGTAACCATGTTGCAAATTACAATTATAGAACGTAGGACAATTGATTACAAAAATAAATATGGTATGGACATGCCCTGAATGCAATTACCTCCATTCCTGATTTCATTTTGGTTTCTAATTCAACGCCCTTGACTCCGTCTCCTTTGCCTATTAGCTCTTGCTCAATCACAATCGGGAAACATGTGCTCTGAGGACCCGCAAGAGCAACATCTTTTCAACCTAACCCAACATCCCTCATAGGTGTGGTTGGTTCCTCCATAATGGACGTGTGGTTGGAACTCTCTCTTTGACCATGGAGTTTTTTGGGATTTATGCTTTTTCTTACGCTCCTTTTCGGTTTGTGTACCATAACTAGGGGGTCTCTCTTCCACTTTTAGATTGGAGCACGAACCCAAATCGAGTATTGGCTCTAATACATCTTCTTTTTCACCTCTTGTCAACCAACAAGTTTCAACCCGTGATGCTTTTACCGTAGCTTTAGTCCAAGTGCTCATATCTTCTGTGATTAGAGCCTCCTTGAACTTATCTCGAAGGCCTTCCATGAAGTATCTAGCATTCATCTCATCTTTACCCGTAATATGGGGCACATACATGCCCAACCTCTCGAATTCCTCCATATACTCCATGACCGTTTATCTCCTTGTCTTAGTGTGAGGAATTCCTCGAATCTTCATTCTTGTAGGATAGGTGGCGTGTACCACTTCCTGAACTCTCGAACAAATACTCCCCATGTTAATTCTTCACTTGTTGCCTCTAATTGAGAGGTGATCCTTATCCACAACTGTCTAGCTTGGCCCAGAAGGAGTAGTGTCGCAAGGCATGCCATGTTATGAGGGTTACATGGCCAAACTTCAAAAATACTCCCTACTTTTGAGAGCCACTCCTTAGCACTAATATCATCACCTCCTCGAAATTGGGGACGATTAAAATTCCTGAATCCCCAATACAATGTTTCCATCGGATCTATAAGTCACACCACGGATGAGGATTGTCCTAGATTCGGTTGGAAGTATTGGAACATCCGGTCATAAACTCCTCGACATTGAATGATAGACGAGGATGTTAGTGAGAAGGTTGACCGTAGTTTTGCCGACATGGTGCATCCGGAAAGTCTTAATTAAACCAAAACGTATATGTGTGCTGGTTAGTGAATGAATATGACACGTAAGCAAGCCAAATAAGAGCAAGCAAGAATGCAATGCAATACAAGGTATAAAATTAGCAAAATTATTATGTATTGCGTACATAACTTAACAATTCTAATGTAAATGCACAAATAACCAAATTATCCTATGCCGTTCGACCTAGACGAACACAACTCGATCGATACTGAACCCCGATTTTGCAACCTGGGGCTCTCATACCACTTTAGGATGTAGCACCCCGCACGGTGGGTCACCACATCCCCCGCACCAAAGACCAATCCACATACGAAATTGAAAGTTCTTATATGAACCAAGCAGTGGCGAACGGGAGGCACATAGACACACTTAAGCTACGCGGTACGTAGACCCTGACTTCAAAACTCAAAACAACGAAGGTAGAAACGAAAGCATACAATCAAACGTAAAGAAAACAAAAGCATGTGACAGGTTCAACTAGCATAACTACCTAATCCCGAATAACAACAATAATCATAAAACAAACGGGGTTCAACTATCCCTAGAAGCCTACCTCGAAAATCCATGTCATAATGTAATTAAAACATACATACACAATTTTTTCGAATACAAGAATGTAAATGTAGAACGGACTTAAACTACTACAAAAGACTTGACGTAACCGACAGACTCCGAAGACTGACTCAAGCCACCTAGCTCGAGTTCACTGACTGAGTGAGGGCTACCCACACACACTACATATATATAAGGTGAGCACATCATGTTCAAATCAAAAATATTCATGAACCAGGGATAGTTTTTACACACCAAAATATTTGCCTGTGATATATATATAGGGGTTTCTTAACAAAACGAAGCAAGGCATAAATTATACATAACATATCATACATTTCATACCATAGTATTCATTTCATAAATTAACTTATCTTTACGAAGCATAATCATATTTTATCTTATTTATGAATCCATCCCCGTTTCATAAACCTTAGAATAACATACATAACATATAGCTCAGCGGGTACGAGTACCATTCTCCGACTAATCTCCTGATATCATATCATATCAAACTTAAAACACAAAATATACAGAGCATACATAACATATCTTACCAACCTTCTTCGGTGATGGAAGGGTGTATACGGCCTAACCATCCATTAGAATAACTGAAAGTTGTGAGCTCATGACACGCACGCCCGAGGACTCCACCCCCAACCAAACTTCCTGGCGAGTTCCGGGTTCATCCAATAGTATGGAGGCTATACCCAGGCTTATCCCGATGACCCGCTGCCATCTCCGGTGTCCTGACGCATAGACTCCCAGGCCCAACTTACAGAACAGAGCAGAGCAGATCTTAACGTATCAGAACTTAACCCGCTACTTACGTACTTATCATATCGTAACATATGTACATAGCGTACCTTGCAATAGCTATGCTTTACATAGCTCTCCATGTCCTTCCATAACGTGTCCTTTCCTTGCAGTGCTCGGCTCATTAGAGACACACAATTTGAAGAATAGCTTAACATTGCAAAACACAACAAATCAAGCCATAAATAGCTTATATAGGATTATACTTAGCGTATCATACTTTCAAACTTATGACAACATCAAAAAATACGTATCACACACATATTTACTTAGGCTTATTAAACCACATGCATTCTAAAGCCGAGAATTTTGCATTAGGGTCATAACTAATAAACCTAACCTCACCTTAAACTGACAAAGCTGAAGAAAACCAGGTTAATTCATCCCGCAATCAACACGGTTAACAAAACACCGTCTCGGGTGCACCTGAACAAACCGAACACAAATGCAAAACTTAGAATCAACAATGAACCACATAGACGCATGACAATTTATGTACACGCATTAGGCATAATTGATATGATGCATGATCCCAATTAATACATATTTCATGAAATTGGAATGCATAGAGTCAGACCAAAGCAATTAAGGCAATGCAAAACATAAAACATTTATAAGGCACATTAGGATCATGTTTGGGGTGGGCAAGAACAGAAGGAACAAATAAAACCAAAAGAGCGGGACCAAAACATAAGTCCCCTTCTTCTGCACAACGTCGCGACTGCTACCAAAAATCAACTAGAAAGCGTCATGGCCGTGACCCAAAAATCGAACAAAAATCGAAAAAAATTCCCCAAAAACCTTGTAGCCGCGCTAGAAAATAACTTGCAAAGCTTTGCGGCCGCGACGTGGAAAAATAAAAAAGAAAAAAAGTAAAAGGCCTCGCGGCCGCCATCGTACCAAGCACAAATTCGGTCGCGACTTTTTATAGAACATCAATGGCGGCTAAGTTGCAGGGAGATTTCCAATCTTCCCAAAACCACCCCCACATTCCACAAAACAGCACAAAATGAACATATAACATCAAATAGTACACGTAGAACACGTTAGAGCACATATAGGACCACAAAATGAGCCCAAACCCCAAAATACAAAACCCTAACTATCCACCCAAAATTCCAAATACACATAAAGGCAAAAAATCACAACACTTAAGGCACGTAGAAACAAAGCACGTAATGATAGGAATACATTAGTTACCTTGGATTGTTGATCGGACAAGAATCGACAAGGTTCTTGAGCTCGAAAGGGTTTGGCTTGGGTTTTTCCTCTTTCTCTTCTTCCTTGCTTGCTTTCACCTTCAAAATGGGGAAGGAAATGGAAGGTCAGCCCTTTTAGGGCTGATCAAGATGGGTCGGGCGATATGGGACTGTTCAAATGGGATTCGGTCCGTTCGGATCTGATTTTAAAGCAGAAGGGGTTCTAAACGGTCTTAGAAAAATGTAAGGGTAGCTTCATCGGATCCGAATCATCGAAACGAATTCAATGGCGAAATTGGAATTTGAATCCAAATTCTAGAGCTTAAGGTAGCTGACAAGGCTCCAAAATACCCTAATTACAATTAGGTCCCTAAACTTTCAAAATTAGGCGATTGATCCCAAACACGTTTAATTAAATTCTATGGCAATACAAAACTTGAAATTAAATTCACATTGACACATAAAGTATGTAAGGTCACATAATCCACGTAATTGCAATTAAATAGTGAAAATACACAATTAAAATCTCTTGTAATGCCTTACTTGGATTACCGAAGAGACAGGACGTCACAAATAAGCAAAACAAAGATAACGAGGATAGATGACTTAGGGGAAGACAACCATGCAGGGATCATACTTGATGCATGCTAAACAAATTGTCACGCTAATTCCACTCTTTTCAATTCGCTGGCGCAAACTCTGGTCCAATAATTTCCCCAGACGTTTTTCGTGGTTGTCAACTTTCCCGTGTAACATTTTAGTGGCCAGAAAGGCTATTTTCCCAATATCTTCTTTAGTTTAGCTTCATAGGTGTGTCGTGCCCGGGTTTAGTCCGAGATCGTGATTATCCATGAAAAGAGTGTTTTTAGGGTTGTTTTCTTCCATTTCTTCTATTTTTGCTTCCGATGTGAATTCTTCTCTAAAATTGAGCAATTCAACACTTTTAAGGTACAAAGAAGACTTACAATTACACAAAAATACGCTCAAAATACTGAAAATTTTAAACGCAACAGGGGTGTGCACACAACTTGTTTGATGTTCCATCCCATGTTCAGCATAATATTTTCCCAGATCAGCATGAGTAAATTTCAAGTCATTATCAGTCCTTAAAACTTTTTCCCTCAAATTAAATTATGTGTAAACCCAAATGAAAAAGTGTAGCAGACCAGTTTTGGTTTCAAATTTATGTTCCATGAGACATACCCAGGTTGCACTGAAATCATCTACTATTGTCAAAAAATAGTGACTACCATATTATACTCGTGCTACTAGGAAAAGATGATCGAGTTTGTTTCACACACGACAATAAATCATCACAAATTAAGGTTGTATTGCAATCAGATGAGACATTTATATTTGGTACCAAAAGAATAGGGTTTATCGATAGATGCCACAAATTTGCATTACCAAAGTACCAGCATCCAAATCTTTTACCTCTCTCATTAGCTCCAAAAGATATAGGCCATTTCGCTCTTTACCCTCTCCAATCAGCCTTTCCGAGGTTAAATCCTGAATCACAAAACTATCAGACGTGAATGTCACATAATAATTCAAATCTTTTGTTAATTTACTAATGGAAAATAAGTTAAAACAAAAACTAGGGACTCCAAGGACTCATTCTAGTATGAGTCCGTCTCCAAGATCTACTTTGAACACAACACGAACTTCTTATTTTGCACCATTAAGAATCTGTACTGGCAAAATTTTTAGTTCAAAATCAACATTTGACAATGAATCAACATCATATGTTCTGTGTCTCTTTGCTCTGGTATCAACAATCCATTCGCTATTATTGCTTGAGAGGTTGCCGACCAGAACTATCGAATTTGTTCCAGTGGCAACAATTGAGTGTCTTGTACCACCGGTCTAACTCAAATGTGGTCGGCTGGTTTAAGTTACAACAACAGCAAGGCTGGTACGTGATAAGCTAGTTCCAGCAGTCATGTCTTCTTGATTTTGTCGTAAAGTGAATGAATCTGACGAGCGTAGGCGATAGAGATGTTCTTCTTCCCCTTTAATTTCACTCATAGTCATGTTAAAAGAAAATATAGATTTTAGAACTTGTTCTATGCCATGTAAAAAATGGACAAAATAGATGAATTGTTTTGTATTGCATAGTGTATTGAGAATACAATGAAAAATACAATAATATATACAAACCCTAGAAGAGGGGGAAAAAAAAATCAATCAAAAAAAATCTGAAATGAAATTTGTCCGGAATCTTCTATAAATGGAGTCAATCTTTCCATAACTCTCAATATCCTCCAATAAAAATGAAAAAAAACCGTAGATTGAGCGCATGAAAAGCCAATCGTGTGTTCAGGGTTCTCCTTGTTCATTTATTTATTTTATAGGGTCCTACCTAAGATTTTTCATAATTCAAAATTTAGCCCATTCATTAGGTATATCACAAGGGACATCCATTCAAAAAAAAATCAATTAATCCATGTGGAACAAGTTAACAACTCGGCTCATTGCCATCCATATTTAGTAATTAACGCTTTTTGTGGGTATACGGTATTTTTGTAGAAAAGCAGTCTTGTGAACCGATCCAATGCAATTATTCCAGCACAAAGAAGGGTAAGCATTTAAGGATACGTATAAGAGCTTCATTATGAATGATGAGCCTATATATATGCATGTATCATAACTTAACATTACTTTCTGGTGGCATGAACTGAATATATATATATATATATATATATATATATATATATATATATATATACGCAGAGTTCATGGAACGATGCAGTTATAACGCTGGAGGTAGGACTACGCATCGGAAACATTGAAACTAGACCATGTTCCATCCTTTGACTAGCCAAATTATGCCTTCTCCGATGATGTTTCTAAGGCTTAATGTATTTCTATTTATTTGAGCTTGTCAATGTATTTGTGGTTCTCCCATAATCAAGTGTCGATGTTGCTTCTTAATTAATCAAATTGTTAGTCATGTGACCAATTCCGGACAAAACACGAGAGTTTCGGCATAAATCGAATTAATATTGTTAATTTAAAACATTATAGGATTTAAATGTAATTTTTCGATAAGAGTTGTAAGAATATATTATCAATATTTATACCGTATTATATAGGAATGATGTGTTTGATCTAATTGAATCAATTTTGACTATGGAATTTTGTCCCTTTTTTTTTTTTTTTTTTTGATTTTTAATTAAAACTAAAATTTGTTATTGGTTGATGGTTATTAAATTTATTTATTTATTTAGCAATTTTAATTTATAAATCCCTTGATTTCTGGAATTTGCCCTCAATTAAAGTATCAATTTATGGTAAAATTTATTTTGAATGCATAAATTTAGGAAAATATATTTCAATTTTTCCTTATTTGGTATAATTTCATTATTTCATTACAAATGTTTCCAAGATCCCAAGATTGGTGTTAATGTAATTAATTCCTTAAATCTTGCCTAAATTTTTTGAAAAAAAGGAAAAGGAAATTGATATGCATGATCATTCCAACTGGGGGTAATTAAATTACATCAGTTAAATTTTTTATATATTATATTATTAAATTTGAATTAAATGTTATTCTAATATTTGTTTTAAAAATTGCTACATATAATTTAAATTTTTTTAATTAGTTATGAAAATTCTTATTAATTTATTTATTTAGAATGTTATATATATATATATATATATATATATATATATATATATATATATATATATAAAATATATGGATAAAATTTTATCTATAACGTAAATAATTATCTATCAGTCAATAAATTAACCCCTCTCTATTATTTCGAATTTTGAAAATTGTAATTAATGCTCATTGATTTTATACATAGTAATATTTTTACGTAACTAAAAAATATTTATTTACCTACATTATAAAATGAAATTCAGTTCTTCATTTTCATTTATGTTATGTATTACTCACTCCATTACATTTCTTCCTCTCTTTATGTATACACAATTTTTTTTTCTCGAGTCACACTTGGTAGTTTAAGTCTAGTTGGTTTGCATTTTGGTCGCATGTGCATTTTCATATTTTGGAACTCTTGGAACTTATGACTTATGTTGAGATTTATGGAATTGTATTTTGTACATATATATTTGATCTCTTGACTCTAGCTTTTGTATAGTTGATATTGCTTCCACTATTTTGTTGTTGTGATTGATATTTGTTTACTTCTACGCACTCTCAGTCAGTCTTAGCTACGCATAGCCTAGAGTGTGCATTGGTCTCCCATTCGCTATGACTTGGGCTTGAGTACCGACTATCCATTTCATATTCGGGTTCGGGTCTTGGTGCGGGGGATGTGGTGTCCCACGTGCGGGGTGCTACAAGCGGGGCATCAGGATAAGCCTGAGCATAGCCTCTATATGAGTAGGATCAAACCGAAACCACTAGGAGGTTTGGTTAGGGGATGGAGTCCTCGGGCATGAGAGGCATGCCCTTACAACCTGCAGTTATATGAATGGATGGTTAGGGGTATACACCCTTCCATCATTTTTAGCATAATTTTTTTTTTTTAGAATTGCGCCAAAATTTTTGACGGAATTCTGTTGGAACTTTTGGTGTTTTTTTTTTTTTTTTTTAAATTTCGCCAAATTTTCCGACGGAATTCTAATGGAATTCTGACGACTTTTCCGTTGGAATGCAGTTTTACTTGGCCATGGGAATTCCGTTGGTTTTCCGTCGGAAATTCCAACAAAAAACCAATGGAATTTTCTGTCGGTTTTCGGCTATTTTCTTGTAGTACCTCAAGAAGAGGCGCCCAGGCTCCCGAACTAAGTCGATAAGCGTCAACGCGAAGCCCATCTTCCAATGGATGATCTCATCTGGTGGTATTTGATTGGCACCTAACCTCATGTACCAAAGGTATACCGTCAATTCCTAACTTATAAACTTGCAACATGAAGTGACCAATTTTAGGTAACTAGAATGCGTCTCTCCATCAACACTCTACATAACAAAGTAGCCCAACCTCGGCAAAATGCGAAGCTCAATAATATCCAAGCAAGGGGCAATGGTCTAAATAGCCTCGGGGAAGGTGTTTGACATAAGTTTGTAGATATATGTCAGGCCATAACTCTATCCAGTCTTTGCCAAAGAGCTTTATTAACCCACATAAAAATAGAGCCTTCAAAAGGAGATTCAGTAAGGCCGTAATCTTGAATAAAATCTCCAAATACTTCGATCCCTTCTAAGTCAAGTGTACGTCCACCTTTTTTTCATCCATATTTGCTATAATGTCATGCCATAACTCTATCCAGTCTTTGCCAAATAGTTTTATTAACCCACTTAAAGATAGAGCCTTCAAAAGGAGGTTCAGTAAGGCCGCAATCTTGAATAAAATCTCCAAATACTTTGATCCCTTGTAAGTCAAGGGCACGTCCACCCCGTTTTTCATCCACATTTTCTATAATGTTGAAGTCTCCCCCAATAATCCAAGGTCTTGAGTGATTTTGATTCTTAAAAGTCCCATAGATGTCTTTTGAGCCCTGTTTCACTACATGCATGGATCATAGAAATGTAGATCGGCCATCCCAATCTTTGTAAGTGACTTTCATATGAAGATACGATCGACCATTATCAATCATGTTCATGTTCATACATTCACAAGGAAAAAAACTAGATATGGTTAGTTATATTATTAACTACATTATTAAAATGAAACTTGGTACACATAGCAGTGTTATCTCAAGCAATCTTAGGCTCAATAATCGCAAGAAAGTTTAAATGATTCTTTTTTCGTATATTATTGAGGATACTTCAACGCCTCGCATCGTCTATCCCTCTGATATTCCAGATTAGGCCACTAATGATGATTCAACTGGTTGATTACGCGATGACTGAGTCGTCCTTTTAGAGGTCGTGGTTGGTGGTGAACTTTGTTGTTTTTCGTTTTCCTCTACCAAGGTGGTTGTTTTGATCCATCATCTCTATATCATTTCTCCACTAGAAGTTTATCAGTGAATTCCATTTTTGTCCATCAAATGAATTCAAGCAGCAAAAAGTGGCTTTACCCCGAAGGATATCTCATCATCCTGATCTTGCAAGGGTTGCTGCATCGTTGTTAGCAGAGCAACTGAGTTCTCCCCGACCTAACTCCCATGATCTTTTTCTTTCTATTTAACTTCAAATTCCATCTCACTAGTATCCCTACAATTATCACTAGCATGCCCTTTCTTGAGATTTGCATTTGTGCTTTGTATTCACAAAGGTAAGTTCAAATATTCTGATACATTTTGCTTCTCTCTTCTATCTGCATCATCGTTATCTGAGTCATTCTCAGAATTAGAGCACCCATTTTTAGCAACGTTCTTCTGGTCGTCTGTATTTTCAGTGTGAGCCATTTGCAACGTAGTATTTATGTTGTGCTCCTGTTCTTTCAATTTTGTTTGATCTATGTGGAATCTATTTTCGACATTTGTTGATGTCCGATGTTGCTGTCTGAAAGCCTTCTCCACACATTACTTTGTCTGGAGCTGTGTCTATTTTTCATGATTTCCTTCCAATATGTTAGTTGCTTTGCCATCCGTTCAATTATTTTTTGCTCTCTTTTTTGTGATGACTTCAAAGATACTCCTTGGTTGTCCCCTGTTTGCAATTTAACATGAGTCCATCGTTGTTTGGTTATTTGCCTGCTCAATTGCACCATCATAATAATCCTTTTGCAGGTACCAATCATTTACAATGCTTGCAATATAGTGGCAAGCAGTCATAGATAACCGACTACATATGTGGGCCTCCCAAATACATAATAGTTAAGCATTCCTTATGAGGCTTGAGCAAGTCCACCTCCACACGAAATCATGCCTTAGATGGCCTTTGTATATTGAAAATACCTTCATCGATGCATAGTGGTTCCCTAATTTGTTGTGCTATGTCCTTTAGGAATTCTGGCTTTAAAAACTGAGTCTTCAAACTAGGCAAGTGAACCCAAACCGTAACTACGGACGGCTCAACCTTAGGATTGAAGGTGGCTATCCACTTAAAGACACACATTGGATATCCGTCAATGACGTGGAATTTTTTAAGCCAGATGCGGTTGTAATCTTCTCCAGTCTCTAGTCGAATCAGGACGTGTTTCACATTTAACAATCCTAGTTTGAGCTCGCCATTAAGATCCAAATCCATAAAGAGTTCATGTAGCCTCGCCATGGTTAGATATCCATGGGAAACTTACCGACAAGTGCATATTGAAAAGAAATAGATAATTCCGCCATCTCTTCATCAGATAATGAAATATTAGTAATCTCATTACCTTATGTCACCATCCCATATGTCCTCTGTTAGGATATCGACTGAAGAGATGAACTTTCCTCGCTATTGTCGAGAGGGACGTCGTCGTAGTTGTTGTAACCTTCGCATATGATTTTCCTTGGGTAGCCTCTGCATAGGAACGTTTCGTTTTCTTTCAATATCTGTAGTATTCAATGAGTTGTTAGTCACCGGTGGCGAAGTGTTACCCCTGCTGTCGACAACACCATAGCCGGAAAAGTCAGCAATGCAACCTCAAAACCCTGACGTACAAGAGAAGGACTCTTAAGAAAAGCACCTCCCAATGAAGTGATATGTTAAAGAATAACTTATTATATTATTCAATAAAAGATAACTTATTATTCAATTACTAACTACCATTTAAATTACTTAAACTTTATCTTTGCATTGTTTGGAGTAGTTCTGTTAGCAAGCACCCAACTAGAATAGAGAACAGGAGCTGGATTGAGCCTCCACAAGGGTGGTGAAACTTAATACAGAAGGGAGTACACTGAAATAAAATAGGTATGTTGATTTTAAAGGTATGTTGAGAAATTAATTTGGTGAATGGATTGTGGGCTTCTCCCATCATATCAGTTGTGCTTCTATCATGATGGCAGAGTTAATGGGGCTTAGACAGGGTCTGCGCATTGCATGGGGAAAAAAAAGGATTGCGAAAATTGAGATCGAAAGTGACTCAAAAGTGGTAATCCGACTTGTGGAAAATGCGGATATGTTTGTGCACCCTCTAGAAAACATTGTTATTGATGTCATAGACTTCGCGTGGTGCTATGTTACACAGAATTTCAACTCGTGTGCAAACGGTCTCGCTAGGAAGGGTCACAGCCTAACAGAGATTTGCATTTGGTCTGTGCCACCTCTGAAAGTGAACGACGTAGTCACGGTAGAAGTTGCTTAGCGTTTTTTTTTTCCTTTTGACCAAAAAAACAAATTACTTAAATTTTATATAAATGGTTAAACTAACAAAAAATTAAAACTTTAAGAATATTAAATCAATTGAACAAAATTGTGGTACGTACACCCTCCGAGACCAATCCCTTTAAAAAGTTAAGGGAACAAAATTATTTGCCATCCGAACTATTCCATTTCTTACACTTTGCCATCTAGACTATTTTTTTTTTACACTTCGCCATCTTAACTTCACTTCGATAACACTTACCCATCTTAACTTCACTTTGATAACACTTTGCCATCTTGATTTAAATTCCGATGGAATATTCTATCTAGATTCTTTCACATGCCCGACACGTGAGAAAGACTAAGGCTAATTTTGTCATTTTTATGCTTTAGTTATCTCTTTCAATTTCTTCCGTTGCGAACCATTTTAGAAAAACAAAACTTGGAAGCCTTAATTTCGCTGAAAATTCACTTTTCCAAAATCAAAACCAATTCTTGTCAATGAATTGATTATTTGTTCGTAATCTGCTCAAGAAAATCGTACCTTGGTTATTGCGCACCGGGAAGACTCCAAAAGTTCGAAGTGGAAGGGAAACCCCTGACTATGGTGAGTATTTAACCATAAATGTTGTCATGATCATGTGCATTATTGTATTATTTTGGGGGTCATGTGCTTATGGTCCCCCATATGTTTCCCGTTAACTTTGTAGTCCATATATACTAATATTGTTCACTATTTTTAAAGCAACTTTTTATGTATATACAGAACCTAGTTCAAACCTCTTCACAAATAGAATGCATCATTCTGGTATTTTCCTGCAAAATCTTGGAAAGACAACATATTTTGGAGGTAAGTTCAACCACATAGATTTTTGTAACCCCGACGAGATATCGATGCTAGAGATTCAAGGTATGGCAAAGAAAATTGGATTGACTTGTGACTTGCTGTTTTATTTCAGTTGTATTGGTGTTAATAATGCTGACTGTTTGAGTCCTTTGAACACTGATATAGATGTTATTACTTTGATTAAGTTCTTGGATGAGAATAAAATGGTTGGAGTTTTGTTGAACACCCAAAAGAGACAGAAAGTAGTGATGATGATAAAGTTATGCTTGTTATTGGTGAGGGTTTGAAATTTTTTGTTGACAATGATGATTAGGAGATGAGTGAAGAGGAAGATAACGCAAACATTAATGATCATGCACTACAAGAAAACAGGCGAATTCTGAGGGAAATTCCCGAGGGGAAATTTTGGAGGGAATTCCTAGGGAATTCGGCAAATTATTTTCAGAGGGAATATTCCCTCGGAAATCCCTCATAAATGTTAGCACCAAGGTTACCCACCAAGTTTTCCAAGGGATTTTCGAGGGAAAATTCCCTCGAAAAATTAAAACTTGTTTAAATTTTAAATTAAAATTAGTCTTCAAGGGATTTCAGAGGGAATTATTCCCTCGGAAATGTTCTAATATTAAGTCTTGAATTTTTCGAGGGAATTTCCGAGGGAAAATTCCCTCGGAAAATTAAAACTTGTTTAATTTTTAAAATAAAATTAGTTTCCGAGGGATTTCTGAGGGAATTATTCCCTCAAAATTGTTCTAATATTAAATCTTGAATTTTCCGAGGGAATTTCTGAGGAAAAATTCTCTCGAAAAATTAAAACTTATTAATTTTTAAATTAAAATTTATTTCTAAGGGAATAATTGTAACGACCCAGTTTTCCAATCTTTCAGGTACGCGCGCCACGCGTGTGAGTTTTCACGAGTTAGGATTTATTTAATTCTTTTATTTATTAATTTATACATTTCATGACATTATATGAATTATATTCCTACATGTTTATGCGAAAATATATGAAATTATTCTCAGATCATGAATTATTGCTTAACTCCTATTTAATTGATACGTGAAATAATTGTCGAACATGACTTAATTGCCTATATGTCCTTAATTGATCACTTCTTTAAATTGGAGGACTTAATTGCATGAAAGTTTCTTTGGACCAAAGTGACCATCTATCATAAGTTGGAACTTAATTTTGAGAACTTATAACTTGGATAGTTTAATTGCAAATTGGAGATATTTCATCTCTTATATGATGAAATCACGTAACATTGCATACACAACATACATACATTTGCTCTCTCCATCCCTTTCTCTCGATCAAACTTCAAGGAGGAAGAAGAATGTGACTTTATCATTTTCAAGCGATATTTCAGGCAATCAACGAACTTTGAAACTTCAATCATCTCCATAACTCCATCTCTTTCCTTCCCCTTTTCATTTAAGGTATAGATGAGATATATGTGATAATTCTTAAATTGATTGATGAAGCTATGGTTAGGATTTGAGTTGGACAATTTGTTTATTGGTTGTTAGAAGCATGATTCAAGGCTTTAAACTTGAATTTGATGCTTGAATTATGAAGTTTATGGAGTTGGTTGATGAATTCTTGTATGGGGATTGATAGTGAATTTCTTGATGATCAAAGCTTGGTATGTGTAGTGATGATGGTTTTTATTGAACTATAAATGCCTAAGTTTGGGTATTTCACGTTTTATTGAATTTGGAAGAGTTTTTATGGTTGTTTTAATGTTTATGGTTTTGGTCCGAGAATCCCCTGTTCTGCTGCTCTATTTTTAAGTCTGCTGCAGAACGGGAACGGCCCTTCCCATCCCCAGTTGTTTTCCGGAACTCCGTTCCCATAGCCTTAAATGATCTGGCGTAAGACTAGGAACGTCCCTTCCCAGTTTTGGCCTTAGGGCGGAACGGTGTTCCTACCCCATGAACAAAATGCAAATTCTTTACAGACGGGCAGGATTTTTCGGGGAGAGCTGGGAACGGCCCTTCCCATTTTACACTATAACCCGGAACGGCCTATCCCATGCTCCCAGAGGTTTTGTGAATTTTCTGCTCAAACTTACATATTTCAATTTCTTTCCTAAGCCTTTAAATGATCAATACATGCTATTATATGTTCATTTTATGCATGAATATGCTCACGACATGCCATAATTTTTAATTCACGTTATAGCATTGCATGGTTATGCCGCTCGTCGTAATTGGTTCATAAGAGTCGTGTCTCATGTACACTTATCTTTCTTGCATAGACCAGCTTCCTGGTGATGAGGACCAGGCACCGTAGGCCATGTCCTTTGTCTTATTTTATCTCAACAAGTGAGGTTTAATTTCTAGATACCTAGAACCCTTAAAACCTCTATGTGGATTTTCGGCCAAAATATATATATTTATAAATATTTCTCCAAAACCTCAAATGATTGAAAGCGAACCATGTTTCTTGCATTGAACCAACCTTGTTTTGGCGAGCATATTGTACTGCACTGTGGGCCCGAGGGTTAGTGTATTGAGCCAACCAGGAAAGGATGGGCTGACGGGTAACTCTTGCACTACTCTCACCATTTTGGGATGAACCCTGAATCCACCAGGAGGTTTGGTGGAGGAAGGATTCCCGGGCATGGTTCCCGGGCATGGGATTCATGTACCCGATGCTCAACAAGATTGGATGGTTTGGGCCTTGCAAACCCAACCATCACCCAGAGGAGAAAGGGGTTATTGTTATTGCTATTGATTGATTGCACCGTAATAACTTGCATGTTCACTTAACCAATTGATAACGTAATCATTATACACTGCCGGAGTACAGGTTGGAGACTTGCCCTCACTTGTCGGGCCACTGATTGACTGAAATTGATTAAATTGATAAACTTGAAAGTTGTAATCTCGGGCGATGGTTATATTATTATTGAACTTATATTGTCCCTTTTTATAAAACTTTACCCGAGGTTATAACTTGTATGATAATTGCGCTTATAATTATTAAACCCCTCACTCAATCTTCCATATACTGACGCCTCCACCTTTCAGTATTTTGCAGGTGCGTGATAGGCGGGAATTAGAGTCTTGAGGAGTCTTTAATTCGTGTCTAGCATAAGACACTATAATCCTATTATTGTATTTTGGGATATTGCTATAAGTAAGACTTCTTCATGCTACTTTTGGTAATTACTGTATATATTGTTACGGTTTGCACGCATTGATGAATATGTACTTTTGATGTAAATATTCCTGCTTGAATGATAATTACTATGCTTCAGCTTATAATAGTTGCACAGGTTACATGGTTTCAGAGTTAGTCCCGCCTAGTTAGGATTGTTTTTTTATTGTCTCCCGTTCGCTATACACTTGGTTTATGTACGGAATCTCCATTTCTTATGTGGACTGAACTCTAGTACGGGGGATGTGGCTACCTTACGTTCGGGTGCTAACATCCTAAAGTGGTATCAGAGCTCTAGGTTGCAAAATCGGAGTTCTATTGTCGTGTCTTGTGAGCCTAGGTCGTACGACATAGGAATTATTTTCTAATGTGAGAGTCTTGCATTTTAACTTGAAAATTATTTGAATTACGTTCCTTAATTGTATTATGGAATTTTAATTGCACTTATTTGCACTTGCTAATCCAACATGCATATTCAGTGTATGGTCTATAGGATGCCTCGCGGTGGACCTCGTAGTGAGCATTCTCCGGGCCACAGGCGCCACCATCGCGATCGTTCTCCTCCACCGCCACCCCCTCAAGCTCAACCACAGGACTTTCTTAACGCAGTAGTTCATATTATTGATCAGATATTGAGGGATTATGTTCCTCCAGCACCACCAGCTCCACCGGTACAACCAGGGGGATAGATTTTTGCTGTTTTTTGGGAATTTCAAAATCAGCGCCCTCCGAAATTATTAAAGGGTAATGACATATAAGCGGAGCAGTGGTTGAAGAAAGTTGAAAGAATTTGGGAGCTTATTCCATGTGGCCCTTAAGAGAAGGCCCGGTGTACTATTCTTTGATCTAGAGCGAGGCTTACTCTTGGTGGGAAAGTGTTAAGATTATCTTGGATGCCGCCGGTGACGAGATCACTTGGGATGTATTTGTTTGGGAATTTAAGAACAAGTATATTCCTCCATCATCACGCACCCGAATATTGAAAGAGTTCACCGAGTTAAAGCAAGAAAAGGGGTCCATTTAAGAGTACATATCCAAGTTTGAGAGGTTATCTCACTATGCACCTAATATAGCGAGTGATGATTTGCATAAGGCGACGCAGTTTGTCCAGGGACTCAGACCGAATATTTAGGCAGCCATTGAAGTGGTTAACACGAACATGTGGGTAAAAGCTACTTCAAAGGCTTTAAAGGTCGAGGATGCCGTGAATACTAGTAGATCTACCTACTGTTCCGAAAAGGCTTCGGGTTCAGGTTCAGGATCGGGTTCTAACACCGGTAAGAGGCCTGTTTCTTACACAGCTCCACCACCTGTAAAAGGGCCTTGGAAGAAGTCCTAACCCGAGGGACCAGTTCAAAAAGCTCTGCCTGCACCTGCTTTGCCACCACCCCCAGGGAAGCCCGAATGCACTTTTTTTTGGCGCAATACGCATACCTATAAGGGTTGTAGACGTCGTCTGGGATTATGTTTGATTTTTGAGAGCGCTGAGCATATGATGGATCGATATCCGGATCACCGAGATCAGCCTGTTGGGGGTCAGAGGCCACTTATTAGAGCTCGTTCTTATGCTCGGGACGGAGAGGAGTAGGATATTGATGTAGACCCCGCCGCAGTAGTAGAAGGTACAATATGCATACATAGCACGAACATACATACATTGTTTGATCCTGGAACTACATACTCCTTTCTTTCGAGCACTCTTGCTATTACCTTATCTTTGCCTGTTGTGTGCTCTTCTGCTTGTTATGTGGTTAGTTCTCCTTTTGGTAGTAGCTTAGAGACAGATCGGGTGTATAGAGATGTTCCGATGAGTATCGAGGGTCGAGTTTTTCTGAAAAATTTTATTGAGATGTCGATGACTCGCTATGGATCTATTTTGGGTATAGATTGGCTCTACAGACATTGTGCTACCATTGATTGCTGGGCAAAGAGAGTCCAGTTGGGTTCAGAGATTACCGTAGGTTGGAGTTCGAAGACCGTACCTTTACTTTCTTTCACCGAAGCTCAGAAACTAGTCCGAGATAGAGCTACGGGGTTTATTGCTTATATTCTCAACTGGCCTAAAGATCAAATAAAGTTAGAGGAAATAGAGGTAGTGAAGGATTTTCCCGAGGTTTTCCCCAAGAAATTGGATTCTTTACCTCCGGATAGAGAAATTGAATTTGTGATTGATTTGTACCCGAATTCAGAGCCATTCTCCAAGACTCCATATCGTATGGTTTCGGCTGATTTGAAAGAGTTGAAGACTCAACTTGATGCGTTGTTGGAGATTGGGTACATTAGACCGAGTTCTTCTCCCTAGGGTACCCCGGTTTTGTTTGTAAAGAAGAAGGACGGAACCTTGAGAATGTGTATCGACTATAGGGAGTTGAACCGGATGGCGATCAAGAACAGCTATTCCCTCCCACATATCGAGGAGCTATTTGATATACTTCAGGGATCAAAGGTTTATTCGAAACTTGATCTATGACAGGGATACTATCAGCTACAAATCCGAGCAGAGAATATTCCAAAGACATGATTCAATACTCGGTACGGGCATTATGAATGCGTGGTGATACCGTTCGGGTTAACTAATGCCCCTGCATCTTTTATGGACATGATGCATCGGATTTTTCGGTCTTTTCTCGATAATTTTGTGGTGATTTTCATGGATGATATACATTGTATTTTCAAAGACCGGCTAAGAGCACGCGAGACATCTTAAACTTGTGTTACAAACTTTAAAGGAACATCAGCTATTTGCTAAATTCAGTAGATGTGTATTTTGGATCGACCGAGTTTCTTTCTTGGGGCATGCTATTTTGGGAAATGGATTAAAAGTTGATCCTTCAAAAATTGAAGCCGTGTTGAAAAGGGAAAGACCAAAGAATGCCTCGGAAGTTAGAAGTTTCTTGGGTTTGGCGAGATATTATAGGAGGTTTGTGAAGAATTACTCAAAGATCGCCGTTCCTTTAACCCAACTAACGAAGAAAGAGGTAAAATTTATATGGGATGAAGCTTGCGATAAAAGCTTCAACTTCTTGAAAGAGAAATTGGTTTCTGCTCCACTGTTGACACTTCCTGAAGGCTCTGAGGGTTATGCTATTTATACGAATGCTTCAAAGGAAGTTTTGGGTTGTGTGCTAACACAAAAGGCAAAAGTAATTGCTTATGCCTCTCGGAAGCTAAAAGAGCATGAAAAGAACTATCCTACACATAATCTTGAACTCGTAGCCGTGGTCTTTACATCGAAAAGTGGAGACATTACTTGTACGGGGTATCTTTCGAGATTTTTAGCGACCACAAAAGCCTTTAATATTTATTCACATAAAAGGATTTGAATATGAGGCAAAGGCGTTGGATGGAACTTCTCGAAGATTATGAGTGCACTATCAAGTATCATCCTGGTAAAGCTAACGTGGTCGCCGATGCACTTAGTAGGAAGGTTAGTGTATCGAATTTTGAAGTGGGTGAAAGTAGTGAAATTGAGCCAATTGCGGTGAAGGCTCGGGTTGCTAATATTACCATACAACCGGACTTGAAGCATCGATTGTTTGAGGATCAGACTAGGGATCCGGAAGTTCGGAGATTGGTAGCGAAGGCAAGAGCTGATCCGGAATGTCCATTTGGGTTCGATGAAACTGGTCTTCTTCGTTTCAAGAACCGTGTTGTGGTACCCGAGGAATTAAAACGGGTGTTGCTCGAGGAAGCTCATAAATCGGCTTATTCTATCTATCCTAGAGAAAATAAAATGTACACGGATCTTAAACAATGTTATTGGTGGAATGGTTTGAAGAAAGATGTAGCCGAATATGTGAAACATTGCATAACCTGCCAGAAAGTTAAAGCTGAGCACTAGAAACCCCGGAGGTCTTCTATAGCCGTTACCTATTCCAGAGTGGAAGTGGGAACAGGTGACGATGGATTTTGTATCCGGACTATCGAAGGTAAAAGGTGGGTATGATGGTATTTGGGTAATTGTGGACCGTTTGACTAAGTCTGCTCATTTTCTACCGGTTATGATGTCTTACAAGATCAGCAAGGTAGCCGAGTTGTATAACAGGGAGATCGTTCGACTTCATAGGATTCCGGTTAACATAGTTTCGGATAGAGATCTGAGATTTACTTCGAGGTTTTGGCAAGAATCACAAGGCATTTTGGGCACGAAGCTCAAGTTTAGTACTACTTCACACCCTCAAACGGATGGCCAATCCGAGAGATTAATCAGGTATCTCGAGGACTTGCTTCAAGCTTGTGCTTTGGATTTTCAGACTTCTTGGCATGAGCAACTACCCTTGATTGAGTTCGCATATAATAACAGTTTCCAAGCCTCAATTGGTACGGCCCCGTATGAGTTACTTTATGGTCGAAAATATCGATCTCCGTTGTTCTTCGATCTAGAGAAGCAGAAACGGACTAAACAAGAAGGTGTTAAGAAGGGTGAGAAATTGGAGAAACCTTCTAAAGCCGTACGGGATATGATTGAGAAAGTCCAACAAATACAACAACGAAATGAAATCAGCTCAAGATAGACAAAAGAGCTACGCCGATCTTCGCCGAAGGGATCTCAAATTTGAAGTTGGAGACCGGGTGTTCTTGAAGGCGTCTTCACCTAAAGGATTTGCTCGGATTGAGAAAGAAGGAAATCTTAATCCTCATTATTTAGGTACTTCTGAAATTCTTGAAAGAGTGCGTAAAGTAGCCTATCGGTTGGACCTACCGCCGAGCCTCACGGGGATTCATAATGTATTTCACGTGTCTTAATCAAGGAAATACTACCCCGATGAAACCGAGATCCTACTTGTTGAGGAAGTGGAATTGGAACCGAATTAAACCTTTGTCCAGAAGCCGGTTAAGATTTTGGATAAAAAGTTTCAAGAATTGAGAAATTGGCGAATCCCAATGGTTAAGGTTCTTTGCAGGAGTGATAAGACTGAAGAAGCCACATGGGAAACCGAAGACAAGATGAAACGGTTCCATCCAGAGTTGTTTCCTCCCGAGCAGTGAATCTGGGGACCAGATTCTTTTAAGGGGAGAGGATTGTAATGCCCAAGTTTTTCGGTCTTTCAGGTACGCGCGCCACATGTGTGAGTTTTCGAGAGTTGGGATTTATTTAATTCTTTTATTTATTAATTTATACATTTTATGAAATTATATGAATTATATTACTATATATTTATGTGAAAATATATGAAATTATTCTCAAAATGTGAATTATTGCTTAACTCTTATTTGTTTAACACGTGAATTAATTGCGGAACATGACTTAATTGCCTATATGTTCTTAATTGATCATTTCTTTAAATTGGAGGACTTTATTGCATCAAAGTTTCTTTGGACCAAAGTGACCATTTATCATAAGTTGAAACTTAATTGCATGAACTTACAACTTGGATGGTTTAATTGCAAATTGGAGATATTTCATCTCTTATGTGATGAAATCACGTAACATTGCATACACAACACACATACACTTGCTCTCTCCATCCCTTTCTCTGGGTCAATCTCCAAGGAGGAAGAAGAAGGTGACTTTATCATTTACAAGTTATATTTCAGGCAATCAACGGACTTTGAAGCTTCAATCATCTCCATAACTCCATCTCTTTCCTTCCCCTTTTCATTTAAGGTATAGATGAGATATATGTGAGAATTCTTGAATTGATTGATGAAGCTAGGGTTAGGATTTGAGTTGGACAATTTGTTTATTAGTTGTTAGAAGCATGATTCTAGGCTTTAAACTTGAATTTGATGCTTAAATTATGAAGTTTATAGAGTTGGTTGATGAATTCTTGTATGGGGTATGATAGTGAATTTCTTGATGATCAAAACTTGGTATGTGTATTGATGATGGTTTTTATTGAACTATAAGTGCCTAAGTTTGGCTATATCATGCCTTTAAATGATCAATACATATTATTATATGTTCGTTTTATACATGAATATGTTCACGACATACCATAATTGTTAATTCACGTTATAGCATTGCATGGTTACGCCGTTCGTTGTAATTGGTTCATAAGAGTCGTGTCTCACGTACACTTGTCTTTCTTGCACAGACCAGCTTCCTGGTGACGAGGACCAGGCACCGAAGGCCATGTCCTTTGTCTTATTTTGTCTCGACATGTGAGGTTTAATTTCTAGATACCTAGAACCCTTACAACCGTTATGTAGATTTTCGCCCAAAATGTATATATTTATAAATATTTCTCCAAAACCTCAAATGATTGAAAACGAACCATGTTTCTGGCATTGAACCAACCTTGTTTTGGTGAGTATATTATACTGCACTGTGGGCCCGAGGGTTAGTGTATTAAGTCAACCGGAAAACTAAGGGCTGATGGGTAACTCTTGCACTACTCTCACCATTTTGGGATGAACCCTGAATCCACCAGGAGGTTTGGTGGAGGAAGGATTCCCGAGCATGTACCCGATGCTCAACGAGATTGGATGGTTTGGGCCTTATAAACCCAACCATCACCCGGAGGAAAAAGGGTTCTTGTTATTGCTGTTGATTGATAGCACCGTAATAACTTGCATGTTTACTTAACCAATTGATAATGTAATGATTGTACACTGTCGGAGTAAAGGTTGGAGACTTGCCCTCACTCGCCGGGCCACTGATTGATAGAAATTGATTAAATTGATAAACTTGATAGTTGTAATCTCAGGCAATGGTTATATTATTATTGAACTTATATTGTCCCTCTTATAAAACTTTACCCGAGGTTATAATTTGTATGATAATTGCTTTTATAATTATTAAACCCCTCACTCAGTCTTCCATAGATTGACTCATCCACCTTTTAGTATTTTGCAGGCGCGTGCTAGGCGGAAATTAGAGTCTTGAAGAGTCTTTAATTCGTGTCTAGCATAGGACACTATCATCCTATTATTGTATTTTGGGATATTGAGGAGTCTTTAAATATTCCTTCTTGAATGATAATTGCTATGCTTTCGCTTATAATAGTTGCACGGGTTACATGGTTTGGGAGTTAGTCGCGCCTAGTTAGGATTGTTTTTTTATTGTCTCTCGTTCTCTATACGTTTGGTTTATGTACAGATTCTCCATTTCGTATGTGGACTGAACTATAGTGCGGGGGATGTGGCTACCTTACGTTCAGGTGCTACAATAATTCCCTCGAAAATGTTCATATATTTAAATCTTGAATTTTTCAAGGGAATTTGGAAGGGAAAATTCCCTCGGAAAATAAAAACTTGTTTAATTTTTAAAATAAAATTACTTCCCGAGGGATTTCAGAGGGAATTATTCCGTCGGAAATTTTCTAATATTAAATCTTGCAAGGGAATTTCCGAGGGAAAATTCCCTCGAAAAATTAAAACTGATTAATTTTTGAACTAAAATTAGTTTTCGAGGGATTTGAGGGAATAATTCCCTCGGAATTGTTCATATATTTAAATCTTAAATTTTCCGAGGGAATTTTCGAGGAAAAAAATTAATAATTATTTAATTTTTAAATTAAAATTAGTTTCCGAGGGAATTATTCCCTCGGAAATGTTCAAATATTAAATCTTGAATTTTCCGAGGGAATTTTCGAGGGAAAATTCCCTAGGAAAATCAAAACTTATTGATTTTTAAACTAAAATTAGTTTTCGAGGGATTTCCGAGGTAATAATTCCCTCGAAAATGTTCACATATTTAAATCTTGAATTTTAAATTGATATTTTAAAGGATGATTTTCTTTTTTAATGTATATTTTATTTTATGAAAATTCCAAGGGATTTCCGAGGGAAAATGGAAATTCCCTCGGAAATCCCCTGGAATTCCCTCGGAATTTGCCATAACTATTTTTAATATTAAAAACTATGTAACAATTTGTTGAATTTAATTACAATCCATGATAATTATATGCATTATTCGTAAATTTGGTAAGCTATGGTAGTTATTATATTAATAATTGGTAATTATGTATATGTAATCAAACTTTGGATAAGTATTTCGAATGATATCAATGTAAATGTTCGTATTCTTTTCAGTTGAAATTGAATTTCTACTTCATATATAATATATTTGTGTGACATTAATTTTTTTTTCTTAATTATTTCATTAATAAATAATATTTCACGTTATTAAATTGATATTTTAAAGTATGATTTTCTTTTTTCTTATATTTTATTTTGTGAAAAATTTCGAGGGAATTCCAGGGGATTTCCGAGGGAAAATGGAAATTCCCTCGGAATTCCCTCGGAATTTGCTATAAATATTTTTAATATTAAAGAGTTATAATAATTTATTCACTTTAACTATAATTCACGACGATTATATGTGTTATTAGTAAATAGAGTAAGCTAATGAAAACTTTTAAATTAATAATTGATACTTATACTCATGTAATCAAATATTCAATTAGTATTTCAAACCATATAGATGTAGATGTTAGTGTTCTTCCAAATTGAAATCGAATTTTGTTTTCATATTCTTACGCGACATCAATTTTTTCTTGTTTAATCCATTAATGAACAAAACTTTTTGTTATTAACTTGAATCTTTAAACACATGATTTTTCTTTTTTTAATTTATTTAATGGCAAATTCCGAGGGAATTCCGAGAAATTTCTGAGGGAATGCAAATTCCCTTGAAAATCCCTCGGAATTCACCATAACTATATTTAAAATTAAAGAATTATAATAATTTGTACACTTTAACTATAATTAACGAATATTATATGCATTATTAGTGAATAGAGTAAGCTAAGAAAAATTTTAAATTAATAATTGCTACTTATGTAATCAAACATTCAATTAGTATTTCAAACCATATAAATGTAGATGTTAGTGTTCTTCCGAATTGAAATCGAATTTTGTTTTCATATTCTTGCGCGACATCAAAATTTTCTTATTTAATCCATTAATGAACAAAACTTTTTGTTATTAACTTGAATCTTTAAACACATGATTTTCTTTTTTTAATTTATTTAATGGAAAATTCCGAGGGAATTCCGAGAAATTTCCGAGGGAATGCAAATTCCCTTGAAAATCCCTTGGAATTCACCATAACTATTTTTAAAATTAAAGAATTATAATAATTTGTACACATTAACTATAATTAACGAATATTATATGCATTATTAGTGAGTAGAGTAAGCTAAGAAAAATTTTAAATTAATAATTGCTACTTATACTCATGTAATCAAACATTCAATTAGTATTTCAAACCATATAGATGTAGATGTTCGTGTTCTTTCAAATTGAAATCGAATTTCGTTTTCATATATTTGCGCGAAATCAATTTTTTCTTATTTACTTCATTCATGAACAAAACTTTACGTATTAACTTGAATTTTTAAACACACGATTTCTGTTTGTTTAATTTATTTAATGGCAAATTCCAAGGGATTTCCGAGGGAAAATGCAAATCCCTCGGAATTCACCATAACTATTTTTAAAATTAAAGAATTATAATGAAGAAATATATATTGAATTTACTATATATCATTTAGATATTTTGAATTTACTAAAACTAAAAAATATATAAAATTTTTGTATTTCAAAACATTAAATGTATATTAGAATTAACCGAAAAATATTAACTAAAAATTTGAGAAGAATATTAAATATATCTTGGATATTAAAAATTTATTGAAATAAAACTATTCAGAAGTTAAAATTTTGACAGCACCCCCTCCCCCTTATGCTGCCGCGTCAAAAGGAAAAAGAAATTCTCCCCAAAATTTTTAAAACTTTTTTCCCCAAAATTTATCCATCCTCGGCAAAAGGGAAAACCCTCATTCCACTTTTGAAACTTCCACAGACCCTTTTACAATTTCAGCCGAAATTTCCTCAAACACAGGTAGGTCTTCAACGGCAGAGCTTCCAGCGTAGTTCTTCGATGGCGGAACTTCCAGGCAGGCCTTCGAACGGCGGATTTCAAGGCGGAGCTTCCATCCAGGTCTTCGATGGCAGATTTGAAGGTGGGGGTTTTCGAACGGCGCTCACAACAGGCCTTACGGAAAGTTGCTGAAAATGAGGAGGTCTCAAGGAAAAGGAGAAAAAAATCGAGCTCGAGAAGGCGATGAAGGAAGAGGCGGAGATATCGGTATGTTTGCTTTTTTACTATTTTTTGTTTGGATTTTGATCTGGGTTTTGGTTTATGTTTCTCTCCGACTGGGTTGTGGATTTTGATCTGGGTTTTTGCTGATTTTTTGTGGGCTTTGGGTTTTGGTTTATGTTTCTCTCCGATTGGAGATATCGATTTTTTGTGGATTTTGATCTGGGTATGTTTCTCTCCGACTGATAATGTATGTACTGAAGTTTGCAATCGATATCAGCAATTTGGCAAACTCAGATAATGTATCTCCAGAACGAGCAGAGAATGATGGTGGGTGATACAAACTCCAAATTAATGGTGCAACGATTTGAGCAATTTTACTCCTAATTCTTAATATCTACACTGAATAGTTGAATTACTGATATCTGCTTACTGAATCCAACAGTTTCTAATCAATGAAAGCCAGCTTCTCTCATTTTGGTGAATATTTTGAGTCTTAAGGTAATATCATCTAGTGGTAACTCTTTCTAGTTTATTTGTTCAGGAACTTTGAGTCATTTTTAGTGTGTTGGCGGTCTATAGACATGCTTTTGCAACTGCTGCCATTATACCCTTTGCCCTAATACTCGAAAGGTATATATATATATATATATATATATATAAACCTTGAGAATATGATCATGCAAAAGTTAGATGAATTTAATCTTTCCATGAAGATAATCAATTTCCCATTTTTGTTTAATTTTGTCACAGGAATGTTAGGCTAAAGATTACCTTCACAATATTCTGCCAGCTTTTTGCTTTGGGACTCCTTGGGTGAGTACTCATGAGTAGTACTATCTCAATTCATGCAATACATATGCATTCAAATTGATTTCGTGCTAATATTTGGGAACATATTCGACTTCAGGCCCATGATCAATCAAAACTCCTACTATAACGTGCTAAAGTTCACTTCCCTGACTTTCTTGTGCGCCATGAGCAACATGCTACCAGCGATGACATTCGTTATAGCGGTCATCTGTAGGTAATATAACCGAAGTTGCCTCTCTTCAGCCTTCGCTTTCTCTTTCTCTCCCTCCTTCGAACTTCAGCCTTTGCACTTCTGTCTCTCGCCTTCGTCGCTGTAGCCTTCTTTCCTTCACGGCACTCTACACTGCACCCATCAATGACCGCCGTTCAGTCCTTCGTTTTGCTCTCCACACTTCAGCCACCAACCGCGAGCCATCAGTTTTCTGTCAGCTGCAACTTAGACCACCGCACGTCTCCCTTTTTGTGTTACCATTGCCAAAAACCCAGCTGCATCTCCACCACTGCAGCGAGCCACTCTCCACCTCTCCTTGCTCCTTTTTTCTTTTTTTCTGACAATTGGCAAGACCTTCATTTTTTTCTCCATTTTCTTTAAATATGAAATTTGTTATGAAGCTGATAACTATTGCTTTATTGTATATATTTGAGCTTTATTTGAATTAGATGAACATTTAATGGTCCTCCAAGCTCTTATTAAATTTATTTATTAAAGTGATAACTGTAGGACTTGTTAGTGATAATTAGATGGGTGAAGGAATGTGAAATTGATACGTGTAGTGGAAGAAAAAAGGTGATTCTGTTTTCTCCCGCAGGTGTTTGTGATGTTGGTGTAGAGAGGACTGTAGAGTGTGATTATACTAGTTAAAAGGAAAATCTTGATCGATTTGTGGGAAGACAAATAGTCTATGTGATGTCTCTGAGAATAAAAACCGTTGTAGATAAATTTGTGCAGGAGCTGAAGGAGGCTCTCGATGCAGATATATAGGATAAGATTATGAAGGAAAGGTAGATGCAGAGTTACATTGAAGGAAACTTGTTGGAAATATGTTTTTTGGGATATATTTAGGTAAAATTAGAAGAATTCTTTCTTCATGTTTAACATGTTAGATATTCTAATTGTTGCTGGTTTATAGCATTTAAGCTGAATTAATTCGTTCATTTATGACATCCATCGTACTCCTCCATATTGTTGGGAAAACGAAACAGAAACGCAGTAGAAATTTAAAAATTTTCCCAATAAGATAGAATTGAATCTTGCAGTTTATATTCTCAAATTCGTAGAGATCAAGAAACTCACTTAGGTAGTAGCTTTCTTGACACGTTCTAGCCGCCCCAGAACTCTCTTCAGGCGGTTTGTCCCCAAAAGCTCCTTCAAATCTTTCAAGATTTCACGATAGTAGCCCTTTAGAGAATTAGTCCACCAACCTCGACCATGATCCGAATAGGGAGGATGTTAGTTCTATATTTGGTGTTTAAGCTCTAGAGTTTAGTGTATAATATTTGGAGAAGGATAATTTTTGCTATAACTCATCAAGGGGTTCGAACCCCTTGTATATAAAGCTAAGGGGTTCGAACCCCTAATCCTTAATGGAATAGGATTCTTATCCCTTTTAGCTTGGAGAGAAAGACTCTTACTTTCACCAAAAGTCTCATTTTGGTCAACTTGTCAAGCAAGAATAATATCTAACTCTCTTAGATATTTTATTTTACTTTATTTATTTAATAATAAATAACTTGAAGACTAATAATTAATTAATTTTCAATTAATTATTTATTAGATTTTATTTCTCCAAATTAGACTTTAATATTAATTCATAATTAATTTAAAGTTCATTAAATAATTAATCAAGATTAATTATTTAATCACATATACACACGTGACACGTGTCACTAGGGACACGTGTTCCACACGTGTGGACCCCACCAATCTCCAGTTGGTCCGATCAACTCGTTTAATCGATTTCAAGCCTTAACCCACGTGATCGGGTTGTTATGTGTGACCCTCTAGTTTCTTAATTCAATTAGCAGTGACCCTAATTAATTAATTCCCAATTAATTAATCAGTCCACAGATCATACGATCATAGTCTAGCAACAGGTGTATGACCCCTAGTTGAATAAGAATGTTTCAATTAGAAAGAACTTTTAAGTCATTGATTCATGTGAGATACAATCCTTCTACGTCCTATCTCTCAATTAAGATCTAGGGCAAGGGAATAATTAGAACCCTAATAATCTCGATCTTAAAGTTAAGTGCATTTTATATCCATTTGATCTCGATCCAAGAAACCCATTTCTTGATTTCGATCCACTTCTTTGGCCAAGGACTCCTGGATGGCATATGAATGACTTACATAATAAGAGATTAACTTGCTAATGCAAGTGTAGGTCCTTTATCGATTCTCATATGCTTTTATGTGTCACTTGTGCAGCCCCATCATAAGTTTTGAATCAGTTGTCTAAGGCGACACCTTTTAAAGCTTATACTTAAGACTATAGAGTTAGCTCAAAAAGTATCATTGGCACCTCAAGTCTAAGGATGAATTAATCACATCAATGACTCGTGAGATATTTCTGAATCTGGATTAGGACTCTTCTCACACGGGACACCTCAGTGTACTTACTTAGAATAAGTAAGCACCCCTATGTACCACGCACGTATCAGCAATACACTTTGCACCTCATGAAATAAGATGGTCCTTCTTAAGGGCGTGATCACACGAGCAAGCCTCGAACGAGTCAACTCGACACTCCCACTGTCTTTAGGACTCATCAGCTTAGAGTGATTTCTAATCATGATTTATGTGATATAGGGCTCGTTGCATGAACCATTTCACCTAAATGTTTGAGTCCTATAAGTCATATTGATTAGGGAAGTTCTTATACATGCGCAGTTAAAGTAATCATACAATCAAACAAGAGCATATAAAGAAGTGTTGCCAAAGTTTGTTTATTATTCAAAGATTGTCTGTGATTTACAAAAGGAAAGTACTAAAGCGGATTTACAATCGGCTTTAAGGGTACTATTCCTAACAATCTCCCACTTGCCCGTCAAAACCATTCAGAAGCTAATCTAAGTCCCATCTTCACAAGATGACCTTTGAAAGCATCTCAACTAAGGGGTTTAGTAAGTGGGTCTGTCACGCTCTCTGCATATGTGACCCTCCCAATTTGCACATCACCTCGTTTAATGATATCACGGATTAGGTGATACTTCTTCATAATGTGCTTGGTCCGTTGGTGAGATCTTTGGTTCTCTTGCTTGAGCAACGGCCCCAGTGTTGTCAAAAAACACAGTAATGGGATCTTTCATGCTAGGAACGACATTAAATTCTTGAATGAAGTTTCTAATCTAAACACCTTCCTTAGTTGCATCATTTGCAGCCAAGTATTCGGCCTCAGTGGTTGTTTGCTTGGAACTTTTTCAACTCACTGCACCGCCGTTAAGGCGGAAAATATATCCTGACATTGATTTGAAATCATCTAAGTCAGATGCAAAGCTTGCATCGCAGTATCTTCCGATTACTAGATCTTTCTATCCTCTTTATACTAAGAACAAATCCTTACTACTTCGTAAGTACTTTAGGATATTCTTCACGGAAGTCCAGTGACCTTCTCCAAGGTCTGATTGGAAACGACTCATTACACTGAGTACATATGGCATATCCGGTCGAGTACACAGCATTGCATACATTATGCTACCTATTGCTGAGGCATAAGGCACATGAGTCATTCTTTGGTTCTCAAGGTTGGTCTTAGGACACATCTTCTTAGAATGACATGTTCCTACACTCACAGGAAGAACTTTGTTCATTGCATTCTCCATACTGAACTGTTTCAGTACTTTGTCTATGTACATCAATTGTGATAGTCCTATCAATCTCTTAGATCTACCCCTATAGATCTTTATCCCGAGAATGTAGGACGCATCACCAAGATCTTTTATCTCAAATTGGTTCGATAACTAAGACTTGGTAACTTTCATGTCATCCTTCGAATTTCCAATTAGAAGGATATCATCAACATAAAGCATCAAGAATTGCACTGAAGTCTCCAATTCCTTTCTATACACCCATGACTCATTCGAATTTTGAAGAAGTGAAACGCTTTGACCGCTTCATCAAAATGAATGTTCCAATTCGTAGAAGCCTGTTTCAATCCATAGATTGATCTTTGGAGTTTGCAAACCTTTTGCTCACTCCCACTAAATGGGAAACCTATGGGTTGATCCACATAAATATCTTTATCAATGTCTCCATTGAGAAAGACAGTTTTCACATCCATTTGCCATATCTCATAGTCATAATATGCAGCTATGGCAAGCATGATCCGAATAGACTTTTGCATTGCAATCGGTGAGAAGGTTTCATCAAAGTCTACACCGGGCCTTTGAGTGAGGCATTTGGCAACGAGTCTTGCCTTATAGGCTACAACGTTTTCATCTACTCCGAGCTTTCTGTTAAAGATCCATTTGAAACCTATGGGTTTTACCCTATCAGACAAATCAACTAAGGTCCAAACTTGGTTGGAGTACATGGAATCCTTTTCGGATTTCATAGCTTGTTTCCATTTTTCAGAATCTGAGTCTGACAGTGCCTCCTCATAAGTTAGAGGATCATTATCCTCTTGAGAGATTTCATGGAGAAAATCATACCATCTCTCAGGTTGTCTAGGAGTGCGTTCAGAACGCCTTATTAGAGGATTTTCACATGTATCAAAGTTCGTGATTAGTTGTGAGATATCAGAATGGGACGTGTCATCTGAATGTGGCGTGGGATTGTCTTGAATTTCTTCGAGTTCTGTGATCTTGCCTTTTTTTTCTTCTAGGAACGGTTCCTCAAGAAAAGTTGCATTTCTTGAAACCTTTTGTTCATTTGATCATAGAAGTAATATCCTATGGATTCCTTAGGATAGCCAACAAAGTAACGTAAGTTAGAACGAGTTTCTAACTTATCTCCCACTGTCCTCTTCACATAAGCAGGACAACCCCAAATTCTTAAGTAAAAATAACTAGGGATTCTACCATGCCACATTTCATAGGGTATTTTAGGGACTGATTTAGAAGGAACAAGATTCAAAATCTTGGTTGTACTCTCTAGGGCATAGCTCCAGAAAGAAGGCGGTAAGTCGTTGAAACTCATCATGGAACAAACCATATCAAGTAGGGTTCGATTCCTTCTTTTAGAAACTCCATTAAGCCGAGGAATTTCCGGAGGAGTCCACTGAGAGATAATTCCATTATCTCTGAGATGACTAAGGAATTCTTCACTAAGATACTCTCCACCTCGATTAGATCGAAGTGTCTTGATCTTTTGACCACTTTGGTTCTCAACCTCCATTTAAAATTCTAAGAATTTCTCAAAAGTCTCAGATTTGTACTTCATTAAGTACACATAACCATAACAACTAAAGTCGTCAGTAAAGGTTATGAAGTATCGATGATTATTTCGAGTGTTTACACTAAGTTGTCCACAAACATCAAAATAGATCAAATCTAAGGTCCTTGTGGCTCTACCATACTCCCTTTGAAATGAGTTTTGGACATCTTTCCTTTGAGACAGGATTCGCAGGAAGTTAAGGTCATTTTCAGAGAATGTCCCTAAGGTAGTTAACTTGCTAATTCACTTCTTGGAAATATGTCCAAATCTAGCATGCCACAGAGATGTTGAGACTTCGTCATCTCTCTTAAGTTTTGTTTCTCATTGTATATTCAAAATATTACTATTTTGGGTTGGATAAAGTCCAATGTTTAATGTACCAAGATGTATCGAAAAATTATTCTTTTTGAGGAAAAAGTTACCATTCTTAATATTAAGTTCATAAACTTCACAATCAAGTATTGGAACTAAAATTATATTACGAATAATGTTTGGTGCACAAAGGAGTTTATTTAAAACTAAAACAGAATGACCTAAATCTAGTCTAATTGTGCCTAAAGCTTGAGCTTCGACGGTTGAGCCATCCCCAATCTTCAAGATAAATTCTCCTCCCTTCAGTTGTCGGACCTCACTTAGCATCTGTACATCATAACAGATATGAGATCCACAACAGGTATCAAGTACCCAAGAGTTAGTATTAATAGAAAGATTTACTTCAACGAGAAACATACTTTTCTTTAGAGTAGCCTTGTACTCCTGGTAGTTTCTCTTCTAATGCCCCGTTTTGCCATAATGAAAGCAAACGTTCTCTTTCTGATCACGTTTCTCCTTTTGGGCTTTTCCCTTCGTGATGCCTCCATTGGGCCTAAGAGACTTCTTCTTCTTTTGGGCTTTCTTGTCCTTGCCTTTAGAAGGGTAAGAAGAAGATGGAGCAGTGACCTTCATATCCTTATTATCCTTCTTGATCGTGCTTTCAGCAGTCACAAGCTTACTAATCAGCTGAGCTACACTAGCATTTGCATGATTCATGTTGAAGTTAAGGACAAATAGGTTGAATGATAGTGGGAGTGAGGTTAGCAACAAGTCCACCGAGAGCTCATCTCTTAGTAGCATGTCCATGGAAGCAAGTTTCTTAGTAAAAGTAAGAAACTTGAGTCCATACTCATGGACACTTGTACCCTTCCTCATTCTCAAATGGAACAATTTTTTTGAGGTGTTATACCTTGTAACACGCTCATGAGGGCAGTAAAGTTGCTCTAAGTGGTCGTAAATCTCTCAAGCGGATTCCATGGACTCCTGTTGTCTTTGCATGTTCGGAGACATGTTAGCAAGCATGAGACAACGGGCTTGGAGATTATCATCCTTCCACTTCTGGATCGCGTCCCGCTCAGCCTGGGTCGGAGCTTCCCTTTCGGGAACAGGCTCCGCCTCGTAGAGAACATAAGTTCTCTTTTCGGAATCTAGAACGATTTTTTTATTCCTACGCCAATCAAAATAGTTGAGACCAGTCAACTTGTTTGACTCGATGATCGATACTAGAGAGTTTTTGATTGCCATTTCAAAACACGTAGAGAATCACAGAATCTACGACCTAAATGGAAAAACAGAGAACTAAGTGAGCATGCTGAATAATAAAGATATATATGAGATTAGGTCTTTAATCTATGTTGCTCCCACTGTTTTTGAAAGATCTATAATTCCCTAAGATCTTAGAGGAAACTTGTTTTCCTAATGGGTACTAATATCCCAAGCACTTTATCTCGAACCCACGACTCGCGGACATTCTTAATAAAGCTTAAGGTAAGTACAATTTACCAATTCCAACTCGGTGGAATTCTTAGTAATATTTTTGCATCACCTTTCTTTCAATATGGACCCACGACTCGTGCGGCATCCATATTTACTTAGGCGTTAAGCTAGACCCATCAATCATAAGATCAAGATCAAAACTTAGTTCGAACGACCCACGACTCGCGGACATCGCTCTTCCCAAAAATGATCTCGAAATATTGATCATTAAAATGATCAATTAGGAAACTAAGAACTAATAGATTTCACATAGTCACCCCACGACTCATGGACAACAACTAGCTTCCTCTATTAAACTTAAATCCTATTAATGGAATGCTAGAAATTAATTCAAAGTTTGCACTTCGAATTAAACACCTATTTTCAAAATTAGCTAAATATTTTAAGGGAATTTTCGATTTAACCAGAGAGTTTTCCGGTTCGACCTCACCAACATATATGTTATCCAATTTAATTAGACTTGATTAATGCAAGTACAACTTAAATGCATTTCGCATAAGCACATAGCAGATAACATGTCCTAGCATGATATTAACATGTGATGATCATGGGTTCTACCTATCTTATGCGTGATATGTGGGAGCCACTCCACAAACACAAATTCTAACATATATGACACATAAAACAGTTTAAATCACATAAGGGAATTGGAAATAAAATGATGTCTTATCTATTACAATAATAGCAATCCTCTGTAACACTTTGAGAAGTCTTCACTTATGGCCTCCATTGTTGTTCGTCATGTGGATCCATCTTACTCCATGGGTGTATTGTCTCCAAAATGAAAGAAAAAAGACCTCACCACCTATCTCTACTCTCAAATTACAATAAAAGAAAAAGACATAAAGTAATAAGGCTCAATATTCATTTTAGCCTTAGATAATTACATGGGGCGTTCTCCGGCCTCAAAAGCAGTAATATGAAAAGCCACAAAATAAACACATAACAGTACGCACATAAGTGGGGCACCGAGCCCAATTGAAAAACGTAACTTTGGGGATCCAACCCCTATTTAAACCACCCATGTGCATAAATTAAAACCATTCATAAGACTAGAAACCCATGATCACCTAGCATGCTTAAATTGTAAGAATTTAAATTTACCCATAAATTAAAATTCTCGCTTTAAGCCCTAATGACTTAAAACATGATTTAGACGTAATTCTTGTTCATGAGCCTTTTCTATAAAATCCAAAAATAATAATAAACCAATAAAATTCCAATTAATTTATGAAAATTAATAATTTTATTCTTTTCCATTATTTCAAAAATAAAGATAGTAATTTTTCCAAAATTAAATCGTTTTAATTTCTCAAAATCCCAACTTAACAAAATTTTTAAAATAATTTTAATTTAATAAAATAGATTTTAAAAGGACAAAATTAAATCAGGATTTTGTGGACCAAAACACGAAAAGCAAAGCACGCCAGCAGCACGCCAGTGTGCGGCAATTACCGCAAGCGTGCGCGCAACATTGTCGCGGGCAGGAGCAAGTGCTGGCGGGCGGTGCTCCCGCGCGGTTGCGGGAGCGTCTGGACGATGATGGTGGGCGATGTCGAGGCCTCGCGTGCTACGCCTTAGCACGCGCGAGCCTCGCCCGTTCGTTCGTAACGCGATTTCGTGTTATCTCAGGTTTCTCAAAACCCAATTCAATCCAAGGATCAATTAATCACATCAATGACTCGTGAGATATTTCCTAATCTGGAAGTTTCTATTTCCAAAAATAGAAACTTCCTTTCCCATTTAGGAATCTTCTCACAAGGGACACCTCAGTGTACTTACTTAGAATAAGTAAGCACCCCCATGTACCACGCACGTATCAGCAATACACTTTCCACCTCATGAAATAAGATGGTCCTTCTTAAGGGCGTGATCACACGAGCAAGCCTCAAACGAGTCAAGTCGACACTCCCACTGTCTTTAGGACTCATCAGCTTGGAGTGATTTCTAATCATGACTTATGTGATATAGGGCTCGTTCCATGAACCATTTCACCTAAATGGTTGAGTCCTATAAGTCATATTGATTAGGGGAGTTCTTATACATGCGCAGTTAAAGTAATCATACAATCAAACAAGAGCATATAAAGAAGTGTTGCCAAAGTTCGTTTATTATTCAAAGATTGTCTGTGATTTACAAAAGGAAAGTACTAAAGCGGATATACAATCGGCTTTAAGGGCACTATTCCTAACACATATATTCCATAACAAAATTTAAATTGGTTGATGAACTTTGATGGAGAGTAACAAAAAAAAAAAAAAAAGGAACATTGTGGAAGATCTTTTGTGTGTAATGTTGGAGGTGTTACTAGCAATTACTTTTTCGTGTCTATTATGTCTGTACTTAGTATCATACACCTTCTAATTTTGAGCATGGAGCTCTTATAGCATTGCTTTGAGACTGATACCTCTTTGGGTTTGGTAGGCATCTAAACATGCCATTTGCAAGAGACCGTTTTAGGTATTTAGTCGTGAGGTTCCTTGTGATGTCATTTCTCTTAGCTGAAACAATTGTCGGTACCAAAACCTAGAAAGCATGGTTTTGTTGGGATTTGTTTGGTGGTTTGTTCGCTTTCGAAGTGATATAGTTTGTTTATAAGTGGTAATGAAGGTCTAATATGTAACTAGTATTGGTAGATTGGCAAAGAAAAAAGGTTTATATTCAAAACGTTACAGCTCTTCATTGTTTCTGATCTGCACTAACAGTTTTAAAATTTTACCAATTTAATCTTATATTTGTTGTTATTATTACAGTTCAACTAGCCAACAGTTTATTTCAATATCTCTGTTTTGGCCATAAAAGGTGTGTTCAGATCACTGCCATCATATGATCAGTTCTCATTCATATTTGGGCAATTTGGTTTAATAAATTTGATTGCTATTCACTATCGATTTATTTTAGCATCACTTATTTTAGCATCAGTTCTTTTCTTTTGGTGGTTTTTATCTTAAACAAAATATTGTACGGAAAGCAATTACTCCAGACATATGGTATTTTATAAATGACAGCTTAAGTGTTTGATTGTGATTTTTTACTCACAACTATTTTAAATGGGAATGTGATGACAACTGAAGTGTTTAATTATCATATTTATGTTGGGATTAGTGCCCTGAAAATCCAATTTCTTTGTAAATACTTCGTCTAAACTGAAATTATTGCAAGTTATGAGTATATTAACATAATTAATAACGTGTAATGATATTCTTATATGAAATGTGTTTCATAGGAAAGGACTTTGGATATCGAAATCACGTGTTATTAAAGTTCTAGTAGGTAAGATAAGAATAAGTTCTTATCGAGAATATAATGTGTTATATAAGATGATTAGTCTTTCGTCATAGGGAAATGGTGTTTCCAGTTATAACACATTGATGATTTTCAATAGATTTGGAAACATCGAACTGGACCACTAAGATAGTTCATTTTAAACTACTATCTAAAATGAACAAATCTTATGGAGCATTGAACTCTTAATCCTAGTAGTATTTCGACTTAAGGCAAATAGTGTTAATCATTGTAACTTGCTCATAAGTGAGGTCTCGATATCGAATGACTGAAACCTTTGTATGTTCAGTGATTACATGAAATGGGCTAAAGAGAAACATTGATCGAGGAATCCGTGGCTTTGCTGGAAAGTTAAAAGGTATTCCTGAAATGGATTTGCAAAGTTCGAATTAAAACTTTGGCCAAAGTACTTCATGTGATGTGTCACTGAAGTTGTATGTTGAATGTGTTTCACGTACAAGAAATTTGAACTTAAGGCGAATCAGGAGATTTCAGATTAGAAGTGAAAAAAAATGATAGTGGTATTAATTTATTTTTCATGGATATCTACACGGAGTAAATGCAAAATTATTCTAGATCGAGAAAATCGTGTATAATTTAATTAATATTAGAGTGCAACAATATTTATTTAGTGGAATTAAATATTGTTAAACGGTAATTAATTATTATCATGAGATGATAAAATATTAACCCGTTTGGAGCTAAAATTAATTAGTCCTGCAAGCCCCAATTGAAAACCCGAAGATAAAACATTAAAAGGAAATAGAGAAATAAATTTTCAAAGTGTTTGAAAATAGCCAAGGAATTTATTTTAAGAAAAAAAATTGAAATTCCAAAGTGTTCAAAATGCCCGAAATTTTATTCTGGATAAAATAAAAATTTTCATCAAAAAAAAAAAACACCTGATTTCGGGAGATTGAACCCTGAAAAGGGTTTTCTAGTTTAAAGTTTTATTTTCTCTAGTATTTAGAGAAATACTTTCGGACCCACACTCCGAGGGTTTCTCTGGGGTTATTGCAGGGAAGTTCTGCTGGTTTCACGAGGAGATCGGGTACGGGGTTCTCGAGAGGTGAATTCCGGGCGCAGTAGCCATTTTCGGCGAAAGGTATTTTTTATATTATATTTTGTTTAAGCATGATAAATTAGGTGTTCTTAAGTGTTAATTACATGTTTTATTTATCTGCTTTGTGATTTAAAATTTATTATCAATTGCATGTATATACTTGAGTAGTTCCGGCTAGTCTTCCGCTGTTTGTATTTAAATATTTTAGAAATATTTTGATACCTGTACATTAGGGAAAAAATTTTAAAGTAAGGTCCCGGAACAGTACCATTTTGGGTCCCTACCCAGCAATTTAGTTTGAGTGTTGCAATTTTTTTGTTGTTGCAATATATTTTTCCAAAATTTCACTATTTATCCTTAATGTTTTTCAGATTTCATGTTTGCTGAATATAAAACATCTTAACTGGACTCGCGACTTATGCAAGAGAAAGTAAGTATTGCTAAAACTTTTCTATTTTATTTTCTGTGTTTATTAATTTCGGTTAGCTAGAACTGATGGCTTTAATTAGAAGTTAAGCTTAAGTCATTTATCAAAATTTTCTTTACTTGGTTGTTGGAAGGTTTGTTTTGTTGGATCTATTGTTGTTTTGATATTGGAAATATGGAAATATTTAGACAAGGTTTGAGGTTTGGCAACTAGAACTGTTCCATTGTAGAGACATATTATACATGTTATTATGCTTTGATATATGGTTAAATATTTTTAGGATAAATGTATTCTATGTTTTGTAGGAATTTCTCAAATTAACTGGAGCACGTGATAATCTCTCCTTACCCTTAATTTGTTTTTCAGGGTTAATGTTTGCTATTTTAGGAGGGACGCTTATGAGAGGGCATAAGGCTGATGGAGTGATAATGAGATGTAACTGTATGGATCTACAAGAGTTTGATGAATTATGGCTTTATAAAATTGACTTGTAGTGTGCTTGATTGGAGTGGTGAATTAGATGAAATTGTATATAGTTTTGCAAAAGTTTGTTGGATTCGTATTATTTTTATTACATGATTTGTAAAATAACTTGGATTCAATGTGAAGAATGTTTTGAAGTTTTTGAGTATAAAGAATGTATTTAGATTTTCGTATTTTGACTAATCATACAAAATGTATTTTAGATTTTTTAAATTTAGAATAGGTATAAGAATTAATAAAAAAAATAAATTATTTTAAATTTCCGAGGGAAATTCCCTCGAAAAATAAAATCAAGAAAAATTCGGACATAAAGATTTTCGAGGGAATTCCAAGTTATTGTCCAATTTTTTTAATTTTATTTTCCGAGGGAAGTCCCTATTAATTCGTTTTGTCTATTTTTTTAATTTTGGTTTCCAAGGGAATTCCCTCGGAAATCTTTTTTTTTTCATTTTTTTTTATTTTATTTTAATTTCCGACGGAATTCCCTCGGAAAATTTAAAAAAATTGGACAAAAAGATTTCCGAGGGAATTCCCTCGAAAATTTTTCCGAAGGAATAACTTTATTTGGTATATTCCGAGTGAATTCCGAGGGAAATAAAAATCAATTCATGAGGGTTTTTTCGAGGGAATGATTTCCCTCGGAATTCCCTCGAAAAATGACATTTTCCAAGGGAATCCCTCGGAATTCGCCTATTTTCTTGTAGTGATGTATTTAGGCTTCCTTTTCAGATAGTTACCAGATTAAATGACTCAAACAGTGAAGATGATGTGTCATTGGGATCTAATTCTGAGTGTTCTGATATTCTAGTAGACATCGAGTGTGATGTGTCTGATGATGATGCGTTGTACGAGGAAAACATTGACATTGAGATGGAGTTCAGTTGGGGGGAGGGGGGGGGGGGGGGGGGGATCATTTAAGACAAGCCAACAAAGTGTTCCTATGAATGCATCAAGTTTGAGTATTTGCAAAAAGAAGAAAGATTGTAAGAATATTGTCTTCACCAAAGCAGAATTACTGAATCCCAAATTTCAATTTTAATTAAAGATGGAATTTGAGGACACAGATTTGCGTAGAAAAGCAATTAGACAAAACTCAATTAATACGGGGAAGAGATATAAAATTCATTATCAATGACAAGTACAAAACTTAAGTAAAGTGCAAACCTAAGACTTGTCCATGGGTTTTATGTGCATCAAGAAAGCCTGGTGAAGATACTATGCAAATCAAAACATTTGTTGGCAAACACAATTGCCCAAGAAAACAGAAGGTTTCACATGTTAATTCTAAATACTTGGCAGAAAGGTACAGAGATAAAATTTGGACTGATCCTAGATGGCCTATAGATTCAATAGTTCATGTCATCTCACATGAAATAAAGCTACAAGTTCAACCTTATCAGATGTACCGAGCGAACAAATTTATGTTTGCAATGGGGAGTATGATATGGACGGAGATATGGTGTATCAAGAGAGAAGAGTAGACGGTATGCCGTATCAAGAGAGAATAAGAATAGGGATTGGATAGATTGATATCTTTTAATTATATTTAAGATATACATTAAAAATAGGATTATGTTTCAGTAGAGGAGAATTCTACTAGGGTTAGGATATATTCCTTTTATATATTGTTAGTTCACGTTTCATTAAAGTTAAGCAATAATAATTCAATTTCTCTAATCTCTCTAATATTTAATCTCTTTCTCTCCTAAATTTCACCGGCCTGTCGGTCCTTACCGGATTATCCCTCTTTCTCATCCCCTTTTCTTATGAGCCCGAGACTGCTCTAAAGTCTCTTTGAGATATGTTCGTATAACCGTTCGTATCAGAGTAGTTCTGAGAAAGAGGAGTATGCTATGTTATGGTCATATGCAGAAGAAATTAGAAAATCTAATTCAAATAATACTGTCAAGATAAAGTGTAAGTTGAGGGGTGATAAACCTCATTTTCAGAGAATGTACATTTGTTGGGGTCCATTAAGAAAAGGGCTGCTGGAGGGGTGTAGACCTATTATTTGCTTTGATGGTTGCCATTTAAAGAGTATGTCTGGTGGAGTACTACAAAAGTTGGAATAGATGGCAAAAATTGCATATATCCATTTGCATATACAATTGTTGAGAAAGAAAGAACTAAATCATTGATGTGGTTTATCAGTTTGTTGGTACAGGATCTCAGGATAAGGGATGGTTATAGGTGGACTATAATATCTGATAAACAAAAGGGCTTAATAGAAGCAGTTAATCAACTTTTACCTGAATTTGAACATCGTTTTTGTGTGATGCATCTTTACAAGAACTTCAAAAAGGATCATAAGGGATTGGCATTAAGAGGATTGTTATGGAAAGATGCAAGAGCAACCAGAGTTGTGGACTTTGAGAAGGTTATAGCTGAGCTTAAAGAAAAAGATATTGATGTTTTCAAGTTCTTGGCAGGAAAGGCTCCTCACCATTGGTCAAGAAGTCACTTTAGCACCCATTGTAAGTCAGACATTCTTCTAATTAACATGTCTGAGAGTTTTAATGCTTTGATATTAAAGTACAGAAGCAAGTCAATAGTATCAATGCTTGAGGGAATTAGACTATTGTTGATGAAGAGAGTTCATGTGAGGAGAGATAAAATGCTAAGTTACACTGGTGGTGACATGTGCCCAAAATTTTCAAAAATTATTGAAGAATTGAAGAAGAAATCAATGGAATATATTGCTCATTGGAATGGTCTTGATCAATTTGAAGTAGAAAGTTGTTATGGTACTAGGCACAAGGTGAATTTGAAAGAACAAATTTGTAGTTGTAGAAGTTGGGAGTTAACTGGAATCCCATGTGCCCATGCTATCTCTGGACTATTCTACTTAGGCTATGATCCTGAAGACTATGTCCATGACTTCTACAAGAAAGATACATTCTTGAAGGCCTACAACCACATGATGTCAACCTTCATCGGGAGTGATTTATGGCCTTCATCTACTGCACTACCATTAATACCACCTGTGGTGACAAGAAAGCCAGGCAGGCCAAAGAAGCACAAAAGAAAAAAGGATGAAGATGAGGTGGAAGGTTCTGGGAAGAAGGGGAAAAATATTCAAACAAGAATGCCCAAAAAAGGGGTGATTATGACATGTTCAAAGTGTGGGAAAAGAAATCATAATGCTAGAACTTGAAAAGAAAAAGGGTGATGCAGCCCCTACTGGATTAGATAAGATATTTTCTTACCTAATGTAATTTTTTCATTACATGATAGTTGCTTATATGATGTTCCATTCGTAGGGAAAGAAAAAGTTTGATGAAACTTCATCAAAGAAAATGAGTAAGCAGAAAGTGACTAAGAGGGCATCAAATGTTGCATCTACTTCAAATGTGACAAGCAGTTCAGTGATAGTACCATCTCCTTCGAGGGTGACAAGAAGTTCAGTGACTGTACCATCTCTTGGAGTTAGAAAGAAGTTGTCAGTGAAGAGAGCCACAACAAATTTTCAATCACAACCAACCAACGAATTAAGCGCACAGAGTTCTGTAAACGTTCAAGCACTCAAAGCCCCAATGAAGCCTATTGACAAATGACAATGCACTCACAAGGGATGTAAGATTCTCCACTAAGAAGTATGGTTCAAGTAATGTGCAAGTGCTTGGAACTGAAGAAGAGACTTGGAATTAGGTTGATATGTCTCTTTTAATTTCTGTTTCATATCTTTTTGGAATGTTAGATTGTTTCAAATGTTTGTTGATGTGTAATATCTTTTTGGGATGTTAGGTTGGTGTTTAATATTCTAATATGGTTGAAGCTGCACATTAGCTGATATTTAATATCTTTTTGTAAGGCACAATACTCATATGTCTTTGTAGAAGCAATACAACTGTTAGTTTAAAAAATGCAGTATATTTGAATGTCTAATATGTGCAAACATTTGCTGATTTTTAATATCTTTTCATAAGGCACATTACAGTATATCAATACAGTAACATTAGATATCAAGGGATTTTATTAGCAACAATTTCTTTCATATGTGCAAACATTTGTTGATGTTTAACCTTTATGGAGTAAATCTGAATTGTAACAATACAGTATATCAACAACATATTTTATTAGATTGAAAGTATGAAATTCTGTCATGCTACCGTAACATTACAAAATAGGCTTAGCCAAATTAAATTCAAAACAATCATGACCCCAATACATAATTTCTAATGGAAGAGATACACCAAGAACAAAACATAACAAGTGCAACCCAATGCCATTTCCCTCTCTTGCTTTTCTTCTTCGGTTCATCTTCCAAAAAGTTGCAACGACAAAGCAGTCCATTGATCATGAAACTAACCATACATACCATCATAATCATAACCAATCATGGGATGATACAGTGTCTTTGGTTCAGTTATCTTCTACCTCTCAGATTTATTTGCCTCAATTTCTTCTTCGCAGTTCAGACACAGAGACTAAAAAATTATACAAAAAGACGAACAGATCGTCGCGCAAGAGATTTATTGATCTTCCCGTAAGAAATTGATTAAGAAGAATTGAGAAATTTTGGTTCTGATTTTGAAAAAGGGATTTTGAGAAAAATAAGATTTTCAAGGTTTTAGTTCTTTGGGATTGTTGGCAAGCGTAGAAATTGGGTGAGATAACTAAGGCATCAAAATTACAAAATTAGCCTTAGTCTTTCTCACGTTTCATGCATGTGAAAGAATCTAAATGGAATATTCCACCGGAATTTAAATCGAGATGGTAAAGTGTCATCGGAGTGAAGTTCAGATGGCAAAGTGTCAAAAAAAAAAAAATCTAGATGATAAAGTGTAAAAAATGAGATAGTTCGGACGACAAATAATTTTTTTCCCAAAAGTTAATGAAAAGTCAAACCAGCGATCAAAGATTTTATAGTTTTAGGACTTTTTGAAGCACCTAAAGCAATTTCTATTATCACCATGCGCATCATGATTCCCAATTCTAACACATTTCGGGGAAAAAAAAACATTACAATTAATCAAACTACACATAACTATAGGTTGTAAAAGACATTGACAAAATTGATCGAAATAAATAACTGAGTAAATATAATATAAATATAGAATTAAATGTGTTAAAAGAGGACTAAATGCTGACATTTTCCCGTATATAATGAAAAATATCACAGTAAAACATAGATCATTCGTAATAAAGCACCGATTCCAAACTCCCAATATCCGTCGGCATGAAATCAAGAAGTTCAAGAATTATACAAAACCAATTACAAATGATTATGATGCATGGATATAAATACGGTAATACTGATACAATATAATATGAATACGACGATATGATTTTTTTTCTTCATATTTTTAAAATAAGGAATATTGAATACGATGTATTTGACACGACACGATAAAATAATATTTTTAAAAATATTTATGTATCATAGCCAAATTTCTCATGTTCAAACTTGTAATTGTATAAAATCGTAAAAGATCAACTATAAAGGGTATCTTTGAAGATTATATTTATATAGATATAAACTATTTTAACCGAACACTACTACCCATTATTAATTTTATTTATTTTTGCATTGCTTTTGAAAGCCACTCTAACGGACACTCACCCAAATAGCGACGTGTCATAGGATACATTAAGTAAGCACTTGACTTGGAAAGTTACTACCTCTTGTTAGAAACTTAGAAAGCGTTTGGTAGCCCTTAACACCTAATGCTGGTTAGTAATTTTCGAGCTTCTAAAGGCCAATTAAACGTTATTATGTTGTCTTTAATATTGTGCTTGGTAGATATGTAATGCAATGGACAGTAGGGCAATATTGGTTAATTTCTTGTTTGGTATAAACTCAATTACCTAGGTATGAATTGGAATTACAGATTTGCCCATTAAGTTAAGGCAGAAAGGGGGTGAATTCTGCCATCTCAAACCTTCAGCTTTAAGCGGCCATTTTTGGAGACATTTTATCACGAAGCGGAAGAAGGCGTGAACTGATTCTTCTCCGGTATTTTGACCCTGTAATTGCGCCGTTCCCGATCCGTGTAAGACGTCGTGTAAGTACGAACAGGTTAGGAGGTTTTCAATCTAAAATCGGTAAGAAATTTTTTTATTTTTCTATTTTTCACATAGTTGGTAGGGTTGCTTAATAAACATCTGTAATTGGTTTGTTCGAAGTTCAATTTTTTTGATTTCGTATTGTAAGAGCTAGTCAGAATATCTTGCATACATATTGTTTCGTTTGAAAGCGGTGTGGGTAGATGCCATCTTTCCCTTTACAAAATTCAGTCATGCTCGTTTTAATTATGCAATCGGAATTGGTTTTTGTGTGATGTGGATATCAATATGCTACATGAGAAATTACTGCTGAATTGCTTTGTATTTATCTTGCAGGTTATTTATGAATCCTCTGCCGACTCCCCGTTGTCCAAAAGGTCATGGGGAGATGCTGTTGAAGATTTCGAACTCGGTTCGAAGCCCTGGGAGATGGTATTACATTTGCCCTTTACAAGTGAAGCACGAGGGTTTCTTTGTTTGGTGGGATGTGTATCATCGTCGAGGAGGAGTTCCTAACTTAAGCGAGCCAAACTTCGCCAATTTCCCAAATACATCGTCGGCAGATAACATTACTGTAACAGCCCTACTCAGGGCCAAGTCGAGAAAGGTAAGTAAAGGGGTAACTTAGGAAGCAGTTATAGTCTCGATCCTTGTTAATTCTCTCATGCATTGCATTTTATGTGACTTATGTGCTTTAATATGTTATAATTTAATAAAAAGTTCGTGAATTTAATTCCTTCTTCTATTTAGCATGTATCTCGAAACTCTTTCCCTAAAATCCTAGAATTCTAATATTCATTCCCTTCTAGCACCTAAAACCCCTTCATACACTTCAAAACCCATTCCTACAGTTTTAGGTTGGAAATTACGAAAATACCCCTATAGCTCAAAAATATTCCTATGTTTCCCGAAACACTTTCACTACCCAATATTGTAACCAAAAGAATCCTCACATTATTTCGAGGATCGTGATACTCTCTGTGAACCATAATTCCCATTCTAACTCTAGTAGTATCAAAAACCGGCAAAAACCCTAGCTTATAATTCGATCATCAATAAATCCTTACACATCTACTTTTTGATATTCAAAATTATAACCAAAACGATCCTTAAATTATTTTATGAATTTTCATGCATTTACCAAAAACTCGATCTCACCATAGCATATTTTATAAATATTTTCCTTTCTAAAAATCATCATTTTATTTTGAACAAATTAGCTTTTATTCAATAGTCGAAATTATACTTGAAACGATCCTTGAATTTTCCTCTACATTATGGTGATTTTTTCAAACTCTAAACTTTATCCTAGCTTCGTTTATATAATTTTCTCATGATTTTCATCATCTTTCATATTCATAATTTATAAACGAAAACTCTAAATATTTCACATTTATAATCAAAACAAAGCTCATTTTTCACTCATTCTTTCATCAATTCACTACTTCAAGTTTTTACCTCTCGACTCTTGAATAAATTTTATATTATTTTACATTTATTTTTATTCAAGATGACATCATCCATGACCACATGGTCTTCTAGAAGGATTAATTACATGAGCATAATTTCTCCACATTTCCTAAGTAATTACCAAGCATTTGTTCATAATATAATTTAACCACATCTCCTAATTAATCACCAAGCATTTGTATGAATTAGGAGACATCCACATCTCCCTTAAACTCTTAGAAATTGCTCTAGAACCCCTCATGACTACCTATAAATACCCCCCTCAAGCCTCATTTATACCTCACAAATCAACACACAAAATCACTCCCTCTCTCCCTAGCTCACGCCCCAACCCTCTCTCTCTCTACAAGGCGAGGATATAATTGAACAGTGGAATCCCAAGGATTTTATCTAGACCGTCAAGACACTCGGTGAGGGTTAAAATGTTTTCAACTGGAATCATGCCTATACATACGTATCTATATAAAAACTATTTTCAAGCCTACCCATCACATTGATTTACTGCCATATATATATATATTACTTTACTACACTATCTCTTTTAAGGGAAAAATACTTTCTTACCGGAATCAACATTTTTCTAGAACATTATATATTTCAAGTCCACTTTATCAAAACATTGATTCCGAGTTATGCAAGCAAAATATTATTCACAATTCCTGTTATGGGCCCCGGCTATATCCGTAGCGAGCAATTACCCGGAAGGTGTCGGGCCGAGGGTATTGTTGGTGCTGCGGACTGCCACCACCTCTTGGTAGTGGTTTAACTGGAGGTTAGTTACTCCACGCCAAGGGATGAGGGAGAGATAGCTGCCTCCCGAATCTAGTTCATGGTCTCTAGGGTTGGCTCCCCTATTGACACCAAGGAGTAGCGGAGTTATTGTCTTATTGGTTTTATTGAAGTATCGGTGTCTTGATCAACACCGTTACTATTTTATCATGATTTAAGGAGTTACGGATGGAGAGGCCTAGCTTGCGGGCATTCAAGTTCTAGTTACAAACGGTTCATATTTCCATAAATATTCCAAGTTACCCCTATCCCTATTTTTACAAATATTATGAACCGTTCCCTATTTGCTATATCCTATTGTCAATATTTTGGTCACGATTTTCTTGATTATATAAATATATATATACATATACTGATACCTATAATTTATTACACCCCCTTCACTTAGTCACTTTGACTAACCCTCTCGCCCGGTTTCAAATGCATGATTTCAGGAATCCACGGAGCGACGCTTTAGAGGTATCTTGAAGCTTTAAGGTGTCGTATCTTAGCCAATCAGGATTATACTAAGAGTGCATGTACCTATGTCAATAAGCACTCTCCTATTAAATTAGATCTTTCGCTGTAATTACTTATCCAACTTAATGATATGTGTTTCGTCATGTATTGTCCCCTTATATTGCTCAAGTTTATTTTCCGTTGCGTTTAAATTTTTATACTCTAGTATTGTATAGTCTTGTCCGTTCGCCGGAGTATTTCTCGAGTGCTAGGACTCACATCCACTTGGGAAGTACAACGGTGCGGGGTTGTAGTGTTAAGGGGCGCTACAGCTAAAGTGGTATCAGAGCCCGGTTAAGTTAAGAAGAGACTTAACTGAAAGGGTGCTCTATTCTCTTATCTATTGCATTATATGTTAAGGTTGCTTCAAGATACCAGTAGGACCGTAAGTTAACATGTTATTCTTCTGTCTCTTTATATGCCTTATCTGTGCTACGATTTATGTGATATTACGTGTATTGATTGTTACTACTTGGAAAATTTCTACCTAAGTGATTATCTGCAAGTCATTCTTAACCATCATGCATCATATTCTCTCTACAAGTACATTACAGCTCATAATGTCTCCCCGAAGAACCGCCCAAGAAAGCACTCCACCAAGAGAAGATATGTCCTCAGCCGGAGGAAATTCTGAGCTAGTAGATGCTTTAAAAGAGATAGTGCAAACCTGCGCTAATGGATCAAAAGGTAACAATGAGAAGTCCTTAGAAAAGTTTCTTCGGATGGATCCACCTAAGTTCTTCGGAGAACCCAATGATGTAAAGGCTGAAAATTGGATAGCAAGTCTTGAGAAAATTTTTGAAGCAATGGGTATTAGTCCTGAAGAACCTGAAAGAGTTCAGTATGCTGTCTTCATGCTAGAAGAAGCGGCCCTAAGTTGGTGGGAATATACAAAACGAGTCTGGGCAGAAAATCGGGTGAATCATGGGTGGAATGACTTTGTGAGAGTGTTCTATGACAAGTATATTCCCCAGGTGAGTAGGGATGCCCGAGAAGCAGAGTTTATGAATCTAGTTCAAGGCAAAGCACCGGTGGCCGAATATGAAGCTCAGTTTGTTAGGCTAATCCAGTATGCCCCACCTATCTTACATGATGAACGCCGCAAAATTAAACGGTTTGTTGATGGTCTTAGATCCAATCTTCGATGGGCCTTAGCCCCATTTGAATTGGGAACCTACACTAAGGCTGTAGAAACGGCTATGAAAACGGAGGCCACACATAAGGAAGTCCATCTGGCAAACAATCGTTCCGAGCCACCCTATAAGTCATCCCAGGAATCCAAACGTCCCGTTGAACCATTTAAGTCAACTTCCGGAAAGAAACAAGTACAGTCCTGGCCTAAGCCCCAACAGGCACCACCAAAACTTCAGGAAGAGATTATTTGTGAGTACTGTCAGAGGCGGGGGCACACTGAGGAGGAATGTCGAAGGAAGGCTGGTACATGTTTATGGTGCGGAGACCCTGATCATCAAATAGGAAATTGTCCGAAAAGACCAAAACCAAGAAATAAAGGGAAGGCTATGGAAGGAACATCTGGGAGACCGATGGTCAAAGGACGAGCTTATGCTGTGGAAGGAAACATGAAACCAAATCTTGCCAATAATGAGGGTACGGTACACATTCTAAACACGCCAGTTACTACTTAATATGGTGCTGGGGCCACGCATTCATTGCATCACTTATGTGTGCATCTAAATTTCTTATCTGAACAATTGCCATATGTGTTTAAAGTAAAGTTCTCCTTTGGAAACTAGTTTATCATGAATAGAGGATACAAACATTATCTAAAGCTATTATGAAACATGAGTAGAATCTGAGGACAGATTCTTTTAAAGGGGGGAAGATTGTAACAGCCCTACTCAGGGCCAAGTCGAGAAAGGTAAGTAAAGGGGTAACTTAGGAAGCGGTTATAGTCTCGATCCTGTGTTAATTCTCTCATGCATTGCATTTTATGTGACTTATGTGCTTTAATATGTTATAATTTAATAAAAAGTTCGTGAATTTAATTCCTTCTTCTATTTAGCATGTATCTCGAAACTCTTTCCCTAAAATCCTAGAATTCTAATATTCATTCCCTTCTAGCACCTAAAACCCCTTCATACACTTCAAAACCCATTCCTACAGTTTTAGGTTGGAAATTACGAAAATACCCCTATAGCTCAAAAATATTCCTATGTTTCCCGAAACACTTTCACTACCCAATATTGTAACCAAAAGAATCCTCACATTATTTCGAGGATCGTGATACTCTCTGTGGACCATAATTTCCATTCTAACTCTAGTAGTATCAAAAACCGACAAAAACCCTAGCTTATAATTCGATCATCAATAAATCCTTACACATCTACTTTTTGATATTCAAAATTATAACCAAAACGATCCTTAAATTATTTTATGAATTTTCATGCATTTACCAAAAACTCGATCTCACCATAGCATATTTTATAAATATTTTCCTTTCTAAAAATCATCATTTTATTTTGAACAAATTAGCTTTTATTCAATAGTCGAAATTATACTTGAAATGATCCTTGAATTTTCCTCTACATTATGGTGATTTTTCCAAACTCTAAACTTTATCCTAGCTTCGTTTATATAATTTTCTCATGATTTTCATCATCTTTAATATTCATAATTTATAAACGAAAACTCTAAATATTTCACATTTATAATCAAAACAAAGCTCATTTTTCACTCATTCTTTCATCAATTCACTACTTCAAGTTTTTACCTCTCGACTCTTGAATAAATTTTATATTATTTTACATTTATTTTTATTCAAGATGACATCATCCATGACCACATGGTCTTCTAGAAGGATTAATCACATGAGCGTAATTTCTCCACATTTCCTAAGTAATTACCAAGCATTTGTTCATAATATAATTTAACCACATCTCCTAATTAATCACCAAGCATTTGTATGAATTAGGAGACATCCACATCTCCCTTAAACTCTTAGAAATTACTCTAAAACCCCTCATGACTACCTATAAATACCCCCCTCAAGCCTCATTTATACCTCACAAATCAACACACAAAATCACTCCCTCTCTCCCTAGCTCACGCCCCAACCCTCTCTCTCTCTACAAGGCGAGGATATAATTGAACAGTGGAATCCCAAGGATTTTATCTAGACCATCAAGACACTCGGTGAGGGTTAAAATGTTTTCAACTGGAATCATGCCTATACATACGAATCTATATAAAAACTATTTTCAAGCCTACCCATCATATTGATTTACTGCCATATATATATATATTACTTTACTACACTATCCCTTTTAAGGGAAAAATACTTTCTTGCCGGAATCAACGTTTTTCTAGAACATTATATATTTCAAGTCCACTTTATCAAAACATTGATTCCGGGTTATGTAAGCAAAATATTGTTCACAATTCCTGTTATGGGCCCCGGCTGTATCCGTAGCGAGCAATTACCCGGAAGGTATCGGGGCGAGGGTATTGTTGGTGCTGCGGACTGCCACTACCTCTTGGTAGTGGTTTAACTGGAGGTTAGTTACTCCACGCCAAGGGATGAGGGAGAGATAGCTGCCTCCCGAATCTAGTTCATGGTCTCTAGGGTTGGCTCCCCTATTGACACCAAGGAGTAGCGGAGTTATTGTCTTATTGGTTTTATTGAAGTATCGGTGTCTTGATCAACACCGTTACTATTTTATCATGATTTAAGGAGTTACGGATGGAGAGGCCTAGCTTGCGGGCATTCAAGTTCTAGTTACAAACAGTTCATATTTCCACAAATATTCCAAGTTACCCCTATCCCTATTTTTACAAATATTATGAACTGTTCCCTATTTGCTATATCCTATTATCAATATTTTGGTCACGATTTTCTTGATTATATAAATATATATAAACATATACTGATACCTATAATTTATTATACCCCCTTCACTTAGTCACTTTGACTAACCCTCTCGCCCGGTTTCAAATGCATGATTTCATGAATCCACGGAGCAACGCCTTAGAGGTATCTTGAAGCTTTAAGGTGTCGTATCTTAGCCAATCAGGATTATACTAAGAGTGCATGTACCTATGTCAATAAGCACTCTCCTATGAAATTAGATCTTTCGCTGTAATTACTTATCCAACTTAATGATATGTGTTTCGTCATGTATTGTCCCCTTATATTGCTCAAGTTTATTTTCCGTTGCGTTTAAATTTTTATACTCTAGTATTGTATAGTCTTGTCCGTTCGCCAGAGTATTTCTCGAGTGCTAGGACTCACATCCACTCGGGAAGTACAACGGTGCGGGGTTGTAGTGTTAAGGGGCGCTACAGCTAAAGTGGTTTCAGAGCCCGGTTAAGTTAACAAGAGACTTAACTGAAAGGGTGCTCTATTCTCTTATCTATTGCATTATATGTTAAGGTTGCTTCAAGATACCAGTAGGACCGTAAGTTAACATGTTATTCTTCTGTGTCTTTATATGCCTTATCTGTGCTACGATTTATGTGATATTACGTGTATTGATTGTTACTACTTGGAAAATTTCTACCTAAGTGATTATCTGCAAGTCATTCTTAACCATCATGCATCATATTCTCTCTACAAGTACATTACAGCTCATAATGTCTCCCCGAAGAACCGCCCAAGAAAGCACTCCACCAAGAGAAGATATGTCCTCAGCCGGAGGAAATTCTGAGCTAGTAGATGCTTTAAAAGAGATAGTGCAAACCTGCGCTAATGGATCAAAAGGTAACAATGAGAAGTCCTTAGAAAAGTTTCTTCGGATGGATCCACCTAAGTTCTTCGGAGAACCCAATGATGTAAAGGCTGAAAATTGGATAGCAAGTCTTGAGAAAATTTTTGAAGCAATGGGTATTAGTCCTGAAGAACCTGAAAGAGTTCAGTATGCTGTCTTCATGCTAGAAGAAGCGGCCCTAAGTTGGTGGGAATATACAAAACGAGTCTGGGCAGAAAATCGGGTGAATCATGGGTGGAATGACTTTGTGAGAGTGTTCTATGACAAGTATATTCCCCAGGTGAGTAGGGATGCCCGAGAAGCAGAGTTTATGAATCTAGTTCAAGGCAAAGCACCGGTGGCCGAATATGAAGCTCAGTTTGTTAGGCTAATCCAGTATGCCCCACCTATCTTACATGATGAACGCCGCAAAATTAAACGGTTTGTTGATGGTCTTAGATCCAATCTTCGATGGGCCTTAGCCCCATTTGAATTGGGAACCTACACTAAGGCTGTAGAAACGGCTATGAAAACGGAGGCCACACATAAGGAAGTCCATCTGGCAAACAATCGTTCCGAGCCACCCTATAAGTCATCCCAGGAATCCAAACGTCCCGTTGAACCATTTAAGTCAACTTCCGGAAAGAAACAAGTACAGTCCTGGCCTAAGCCCCAACAGGCACCACCAAAACTTCAGGAAGAGATTATTTGTGAGTACTGTCAGAGGCGGGGGCACACTGAGGAGGAATGTCGAAGGAAGGCTGGTACATGTTTATGGTGCGGAGACCCTGATCATCAAATAGGAAATTGTCCGAAAAGACCAAAACCAAGAAATAAAGGGAAGGCTATGGAAGGAACATCTGGGAGACCGATGGTCAAAGGACGAGCTTATGCTGTGGAAGGAAACATGAAACCAAATCTTGCCAATAATGAGGGTACGGTACACATTCTAAACACGCCAGTTACTACTTAATATGGTGCTGGGGCCACGCATTCATTGCATCACTTATGTGTGCATCTAAATTTCTTATCTGAACAATTGCCATATGTGTTTAAAGTAAAGTTCTCCTTTGGAAACTAGTTTATCATGAATAGAGGATACAAACACTATCTAAAGCTATTATGAAACATGAGTAGAATCTGAGGACAGATTCTTTTAAAGGGGGGAAGATTGTAATAGCCCTACTCAGGGCCAAGTCGAGAAAGGTAAGTAAAGGGGTAATTTAGGAAGCGGTTATAGTCTCGATCCTTGTTAATTCTCTCATGCATTGCATTTTATGTGACTTATGTGCTTTAATATGTTATAACTTAATAAAAAGTTCGTGAATTTAATTCCTTCTTCTATTTAGCATGTATCTCGAAACTCTTTCCCTAAAATCCTAGAATTCTAATATTCATTCCCTTCTAGCACCTAAAACCCCTTCATACACTTCAAAACCCATTCCTACAGTTTTAGGTTGGAAATTACGAAAATACCCCTATAGCTCAAAAATATTCCTATGTTTCCCGAAACACTTTCACTACCCAATATTGTAACCAAAAGAATCCTCACATTATTTCGAGGATCGTGATACTCTCTGTGAACCATAATTCCCATTCTAACTCTAGTAGTATAAAAAACCGGCAAAAACCCTAGCTTATAATTCGATCATCAATAAATCCTTACACATCTACTTTTTGATATTCAAAATTATAACCAAAACGATCCTTAAATTATTTTATGAATTTTCATGCATTTACCAAAAACTCGATCTCACCATAGCATATTTTATAAATATTTTCCTTTCTAAAAATCATCATTTTATTTTAAACAAATTAGTTTTTATTCAATAGTCGAAATTATACTTGAAATGATCCTTGAATTTTCCTCTACATTATGGTGATTTTTCCAAACTCTAAACTTTATCCTAGCTTCGTTTATATAATTTTCTCATGATTTTCATCATCTTTAATATTCATAATTTATAAACGAAAACTCTAAATATTTCACATTTATAATCAAAACAAAGCTCATTTTTCACTCATTCTTTCATCAATTCACTGCTTCCAGTTTTTACCTCTCGACTCTTGAATAAATTTTATATTATTTTACATTTATTTTTATTCAAGATGACATCATCCATGACCACATGGTCTTCTAGAAGGATTAATTACATGAGCATAATTTCTCCACATTTCCTAAGTAATTACCAAGCATTTGTTCATAATATAATTTAACCACATCTCCTAATTAATCACCAAGCATTTGTATGAATTAGGAGATATCCACATCTCCCTTAAACTCTTAGAAATTGCTTTAAAACCCCTCATGACTACCTATAAATACCCCCCTCAAGCCTCATTTATACCTCACAAATCAACACACAAAATCACTCCCTCTCTCCCTAGCTCACGCCCCAACCCTCTCTCTCTCTCTACAAGGCGAGGATATAATTGAACAGTGGAATCCCAAGGATTTTATCTAGACCATCAAGACACTCGGTAAGGGTTAAAATGTTTTCAACTGGAATCATGCCTATACATACGAATCTATATAAAAACTATTTTCAAGCCTACCCATCATATTGATTTACTGCCATATATATATATATTACTTTACTACACTATCCCTTTTAAGGGAAAAATACTTTCTTGCCGGAATCAACGTTTTTCTAGAACATTATATATTTCAAGTCCACTTTATCAAAACATTGATTCCGGGTTATGCAAGCAAAATATTGTTCACAATTCCTGTTATGGGCCCCGGCTGTATCCGTAGCGAGCAATTACCCGGAAGGTATCGGGCCGAGGGTATTGTTGGTGCTGCGGACTGCCACCACCTCTTGGTAGTAGTTTAACTGGAGGTTAGTTACTCCACGCCAAGGGATGAGGGAGAGATAGCTGCCTCCCGAATCTAGTTCATGGTCTCTAGGGTTGGCTCCCCTATTGACACCAAGGAGTAGCGGAGTTATTGTCTTATTGGTTTTATTGAAGTATCGGTGTCTTGATCAACACCGTTACTATTTTATCATGATTTAAGGAGTTACGGATGGAGAGGCCTAGCTTGCGGGCATTCAAGTTCTAGTTACAAACAGTTCATATTTCCACAAATATTCCAAGTTACCCCTATCCCTATTTTTACAAATATTATGAACTGTTCCCTATTTGCTATATCCTATTGTCAATATTTTGGTCACGATTTTCTTGATTATATAAATATATATATACATATACTGATACCTATAATTTATTACACCCCCTTCACTTAGTCACTTTGACTAACCCTCTCGCCCGGTTTCAAATGCATGATTTCAGGAATCCACGGAGCGACGCCTTAGAGGTATCTTGAAGCTTTAAGGTGCCGTATCTTAGCCAATCAGGATTATACTAAGAGTGCATGTACCTATGTCAATAAGCACTCTCCTATGAAATTAGATCTTTCGCTATAATTACTTATCCAACTTAATGATATGTGTTTCGTCATGTATTGTCCCCTTATATTGCTCAAGTTTATTTTCCGTTGCGTTTAAATTTTTATACTCTAGTATTGTATAGTCTTGTCCGTTCGCCGGAGTATTTCTCGAGTGCTAGGACTCACATCCACTCGGGAAGTACAACGGTGCGGGCTTGTAGTGTTAAGGGGCGCTACAATTACAGCAGATAACGTTACAGCAACCAACACTTCAAACGTAACTCTGATGCGGGAATCACAGTCTGAATGTGTTGCAGAATCGCAACGCAATAATGGGCGGGTATTTATCCAACTAATAACACCCGCTTCAGGAATGGAAAATTGAGAGAGGTCGCCTACTCGTCCCCATTATTCATGTTTACGTGCTAACATACGTTGTGGTGTTTATGGTAGGTTTTATTTTAGGTATGCTTGCCTCACATACCCTTTGAATAGGATAACTTAATGCTTTTTTGCATGTTAGAGTTTGTAGTTATTAGTACCTGTCTGTTAGTATTGTGTGTTAGCACTCAATGTATGGGGTTGCTTTTATCAGAGGATTAGTTTTTGCTATGAGAAGCATGACCCCTAAGAGTAGGTTGTGTTGTTGTTAGTGGGAAAATCTGAAGAGTGAATGCAATCTCTTCTGAGTTGTGTGCTGTTGTGTTGGTGTAATGATGCTGAACTGTTGATGTGTTTGTTTTGTCCAAACTTATTCTATATAATATATGTCTGTGCTATAGACTTCATGATAAAGAATCTTGAATAATTTCTGGTATGTTGTCCTATCCTATAATCATTACAGTGTTGAATTCGCATGCACCTTGCTCCCTTCCAAAACCTTCTAACATCCTATAAATTGTCATGCATCCATAAGGTTTTATCCAGCCCCATACGAAACCATTCACCTAACAAACTCAACTCCTCCAAAAATGGGATACCGTACCGATATTAATTACCAGTCTGAGTTGTTTTATCCAGACAACTGGACTAAAGAAATCGACATTGATTTCATCAATGCCCTGGAAAGAGAAGCTTTCCAAAATGGTGAGAAGTTAAATGATGAAAGTCACGTTTCAGTTACGAATGCTTTGGAACATGTTAACAAGAAATACGATACCAGCTTTGAATACTATTTTGGCTTTAAGCGCTTCCAATTCCTTCACAAAAGATTTATTGCTTGGAGTTGGCTGAAAAAGTGTGATCGTGTTACTAACCACCCAACAACAAACCTGGTTTACGCGTCAAGGGATGACTGGGACTACATATACAGAGTAAGCATTCTAATCTTCTGTCATAAAGATCTGTAAATTGTAGAATTACTTGAAATTGTATTATTTTACTAATAATAATTTCATATGTCGTGATGGATGTTATAGGTGAACTCAGTATGTTGTGCTTATTACCACAAACCTGAGCCAAATTTTTTCGAGCTGGACAATATTTTCGGGAAAGGTGTTGCCAATGAACTGCTGAAAAATCGGAAGATTGTGACAATTCAAAGTAATACGTTCCTCTGTCAGACATTCATAAACAATACGTTCTTATGCACTGTTAAGATATCTCCACATTTGGGATCAAAAATTTTTTTTTTTTCACATATCTAAAATGTGATATGTCTGTAATACGTAAAATAGTTGACGACGATAGCTCTATCTCGGGTGCCGAGTCTAGCAATGTTCGACCACATCGACGCCTTCCACCACAATTTCCTAGGTTCAACTATAGGCCCTTTGGTGCAAGGAGTTCGTCAGGTGGATTCTCAGGTGCTTCGTGCAGCGCTGCTCCTCCTGCACCTGACAATTAAAGGGTAAACCTATTTACTCTTTACGTAAATGCATGAACAAATTACAGCTTTTGAGACAGCCTATATACTGTATTGCTATAGTACCTGATAAGACCCTCTTGCATCTGTCTTCTATATAAGTCATACATGATACGTTACGAAGAAGTAAGTAATGACTTCAGTAGTGTTGTTGTAGTTCTCCCAATAATCGTTCCTTCCAAATGTCTAGTGCCTCTCTCTCACAGTTAGCTGAAAGGTATAAACAAGAGAGTTCTTTTTATGATGATACATGGACGAGCACTCACGACGCGATGTTCATTGCATTGCTTGAACGTGAGGCCCGTGTGGGTCGTGGCCACTGGGGTGAAGTTAATGTACCCGTCGTAGAAAATGTTATGTGCATTCTTAATGGTTTTTTCAGCATGAATCATGTATTAAAATACTACATTCGTCGCATACGAATACTGAGAAACAGATATGTAACCTTCTCTTACATGCTTTCCTTGTCCGGCGTTTGTCATTACGAGAACCTTGGTGTACTATACGTTCCGGTAACAACTTGGGACTCGATTAGTGAAGAAGTATTTCCCCTTGTACCTTGTTATGTGTTATATTTGTTGCCCAAGAGTGTATGTGAAACATTTATTCTGCAGTTTGAGGCATTTTTTTGTCATTAACATATGATCATATTCTTCAAAACTGTGTCCATTTTTGGAAGTTAAATGTTGACGGTACTATTCTTTGAACTTGTTCAGGGTAACAAGAGGTGCTTCTGGTACTACTACCGTGATGAACCGGCTTGGAACTCTCTCATGCACATTTTCAGTCAACCCCTATAGTAACTTGAAGCCTTATATACCTTCCTTATTATGTTGTGGAAGTCGGTCGGTTATCGTTATGTTGTTGTTGTAGCGTGTTTTCCTTGCTTATCGTTATGTTGTTGTTGTAGTGTACTGTTATGGATTGTAATTGGAACTTAACGTTATGTATGTAGTTTTAAGTGGCACCTCCTGTGATGGTGGTTTCAATATGGATCAAGTTATTAGTATGTTTTGAATGTTTAGTTATCTGTTTATTTTGAATGTTTTGAATAATTGTTTCGAAGTGCAACAATTGACTGCATTCCTGCATGCATTGGTCATTTCATTGCCAATTCTTTACAGATTATGCAACTGTGTATTATTCCCGAATCTGAAATGTCTAAATCTTCACAATGGAATGGAAATCTAAATATTCCATTTACTATTTAACACATGACACCTACTACATAGCTTACAAAGATGAACTTGCATTTTTCGCATGACCCCCACTCTGAATCCCTCTTCCTTTATATATTCTCTTCAAAGGCTGGCATGGCATGGTCAAAGGCTGTTGTTTGTTGCCTTATCCCCATGTTCAAAGCTTCAACTAGTGGCCTGCTCTACCCTCAACCTATACAAGCACTTTTCTGTAAAGTGCATTCAAAGACTGCCTTGTAATTTGTATAAGGACTTTAATATATATATTATTCTCTATAAAATGATACTTAATTGGTCAATCTTGATAGTCGGGTATATTATTCACATTGGAGGAGATTTTTTATAAGGTAGCTACAATGCCTCGCCGAGGACATGAGTGCGTTCCATTCTTTCTTGATGATTTAGAGCCCTATTGTGCCTCTGCCGAACGTATTCTAATTCAAGAGTTATATGAATTTGTTGGGCAAAATTTCATTAGTTTTCCAGCTGTCATGGAAATGGGGATGGAAGTAATCGCTCATTCGATGGGGCAAAGGTTGGATATCGGCATTACGAAGGATGATGTCCGACGGCACGTGATCAAACTCAGACAAACTTATATCGAATTTCGATTGTTTACATACAAGGTTGGTGTCACGTATCATGCAGATCCAAATACGGTACGTGTTGACAGGGAATATTATCGACAATTCGGCAATCAGGTAACTACTCGTTCTTTAATCTTGATAAAGCGAGTTGGGTGTTATTTATTACAAAATGCAGTTCGTTGTCTGTACTTACCATCTACTTCTTATTGTATATAGGAAACTGCTTCGGATCGTCGGTTTCGGGCAAACGGTTTTCCTTTCTACCATGAAATTCACTTTGTGTTTCGTGCATCCAAAGCCACACTTCTAACCGGGGAGCCAAGCATGAACTACGTGGATCCCGATGTTTTCTCAGATAACGAATACTAAGAGTTGCGGTGTTTGGTCAAGATGTTTGTCTTGGTGCTGTTCGAACTATTTGCATCGCTTGTGTGTGCTGTGTTCGTCAATGAGATGCTGCTTTTTAATCTCCTTTGTGTGGTTGTTCATGTACCATTGTAATCGTGTTTAATTAAATATGTTCCGCTTTTACGAGATGTCAATCTAACTAATTGTAATATGCTCCTACCGTGTAATAATGAATGGACCTCAACAACCCACTGAAACAAAACTTACAAATTTTAACACAAATTGTTTTGAGTTCAACAACAATCTGAGCTGCTACACAGCTTATGGACGCACATGTGTACTGCTGAAAAAGTAGAGAAGCAAGGATATATCACTCCGAATCAATCACAGGCACATTTGGACACCAAAATCAAACCAGTTTACTACGAATTACCAGCTTACACATAGCTCAATAATAACGAGTTCATTGTGCATTACAAGTCATTAACAGGCACTACGCCACTTGACAAAATATACTTACCAATTACTGCAAAATATGTAAACCAGACTTACAGGATGCAAACCAAAATAAGCAAGGATTTCTCGTACATCGCCGGACTGTCGACAGAAGATACTAGTTGACGAAGTGCATAAGACTCAAGACAAAGGTCCCTCGAACTTCGATTGGCATGCCATAAAAAGCCCTCAGATCTCCATGATTGTTTGCAAGATGATGAGCCGCCCACAATACAACCTCTTTTGACAGATCCGGTAGCGAAATCAGCGCATCATAGAGCCCATCTTGCTTTGCAGCGATATCATCGGCTGAACTATTGTTCGAACCCGAAGCAGCAGGTGCAAAATGACCCGATGAACCACCCAACGTGTCACGTGCGGATTCCATCAGCTCTCCCATTAAATTCTTTATGTGCGCGGCGTCTAGTGTGGATGATCTTCGACGTTTCGATGAACTTTTTCGTGACTCCGCACCATCCAAACTGGGTGGGGTCATCGATGTTGCATCATCACCCTCGTCGTCCAGGTTTATTACATCTTTCGAACGAGGAGTATTACTGTCATGAAGCCCACGACCCCGGCTGCTGCCATCATGTTTAGAGTTGGTTTGCAGTTCATTTATAGCATCCGCAACATCAACTGAACTATTCCCCGTTGCTCTATCGGTACCGAATAGAATATTCCATCGATCTAGCCATGGGAATGACTTCCCACGCACAAGCTTAACACCCTCTTTGTATACCTATATATTATCATAAACAAATTTGTGAAAATAACTGCCAAACAAAAATTAATATTAATAGTAGCTATAGATTATCATCTTCAATGGATAACTGTAAAGTACCTTCTCTTGATCGGACCAGGCCTCCGGCTTATCAGCTATTACCATATTGTTAACAGAATCCAGAGAAAAACCTGAAGCACCGCTGGCACGCAGAATAGTTACAATTGCAGTATGTGTTCGGCGCCACACGGCAAGTTTTGACTTGACATGTTTGTGTTCAATGCCACAACCAGGTAACATTTCATTAATCATTTTTTTGAGTCGTACTATGTGCCCACCACGAAGCGATGCATCAAGCTTCACACCATCTGCATACAACACTTCAAGGGCAACAAGCAGGGTTTCCTCCTCTTTCTTTGTCCAGAACCTGCGCGGAGCATTCGAGCCCTTTCCTTGTTTAGTGCGCAAGCTTGCGGTGACACGTGCACCTTCCATATCCTGCGAATATAACTACGAGTGTTAGTTAGGGCAAATAAATTTTAATTCAGTCTGCTATATGCAGGTTCTTAAACGAGAAATACCAATTCGCTTGTCCACATACAAGTTACGACAAGAAGCATACAGTAAAATATACATTGGAACCAAGCTTCAAAGAAGACAACAAAAGTATATGCTAATAAAGTTAACGAAATACAGTTCTGCAAACAACAAAAGAAGGGCACCAGTCTAAATGCCAGAGTAGTATATAAATGTCCAATCCAAGTGAAAATAAACTAAAAAACATTGCATATTTGCTTGGTGGGTGATGTTATCAGAAAGGGATCAATTGTTTCTCCAATTGTTGAACATGTTCTGTGCCATATTGTCTCTGAAATTGGTCCACATTGGAGTAGCCTCGATCGTCCCTATGTACTCCTAGTCATCCCCATCATTCTTTTCCATTTGTCTCAAGACTTCATCCTCAACGGGATCTACTTCCATCTGTGTTCTAATAAAGTTATAGAGCATGGCGCACGCAAGAATTGTCCAGTTCTGGACCTTGATGGGGTACCACGACTTGCTACGAAGGATGGCCCAACGCCCTTTCAGCAAACAAAATGCTCTCTCAATGACATTTCTGGCCTTACTGTGCCTTAGATTGAATAGTTCACGAGGATTTTGAGGTGCTGCGGTACCCTGCCCCCACTCTTTAAGATGATATCGAGTGCCACGATATGGGGTAAGGAAGCCATCGGCATTGGTGTAGCCACAGTCAGCGAGGTAATAGGACCCTGTGCATACAGATACATCTTTCAATTACTTAAAAATTATATGGCAACCTTATAAAGTTCATTTAATTAAATTCATACCAGCAGGAACTTTCAGACCGTTCGGGCGATTAACCGCGTCACGCAGAACTCGACTGTCAGCAGCCGATCCTTCCCATCCAGCAAGTACATAAGTGAAGTTCATTTGAGGGTTACATACTCCGAGCACGTTGACAGCGACATGCCCTTTCCTTGTTCGATATTTGGGCTGATCCTTCTGTCGGACTATGACGTCGATGTACGTTCCATCTAGGGCCCCGAGACATCCCTGCCAGTGAGAACAATGCAATTATCATAAGTCTACCCTTAACAACTTCGATGAAGACTACCTGTCAGACAATGTCATGGTTGAAATAATCCATAAAGGAAAACCAACATAACAAATATTTCCAGAACGCTTAAACTAATAAGGCATACGAAGAATTGGTTCGTAACAGCGGTAATTGAAAGGTACCAACCTTGAAATGTCTCCATGGTTCGGATGAGCAAGTTTGTGGTACACCAACAGGTTCTATGAGCGATAGGTTACTGATTCGCAGCAACGCCTTCAATGTCTGCCTGAAATACTTACTTACTGTGTACCCCGAGCAATAGAAGTCTCCCTTGACAGTTCGATTTTTATGGTGATGTGCTAAAATATTTAGGAAAATAGCAACCTTACAAGGAATTGTAAGATATCTTTCGTGCGTGAGACCTCCAAGGTTTTCAAGTAGATAACAGAGTCTACAAAAGGCATTTCTGTCCATCCGAAGATTATCAATACAGTTCTGATCGCTGAGTTGCGTAAAACCCCTTAGGTGTTTTAATTGGTCAGGCTGACTTGCTATAATGGAGTATCTACGCTTACGAGTCCGATTCTCACGCTGGACAGTATGCTCGTACCAAACGTACAGTAGATACAACGTGGCCAGTGTCACAGCAGTGTGTTTAACAACAAACTCGACCCACGCAACAAACCTTAATCTCAAGTTTGGTTCCATATCAACTTTTACTAAAGTCTCTGCAATCGCGCGCATTTGTTAAC